>OV702293.1:348948825-353948825 GCA_916181665.1 Avena sativa | reverse complement strand
GATGGAGGCGAACTGGATGGGGCCAAAAGCAGAGAAGGCGCTGACGAGGTCGGCAATCCCGGTGGCCGCAGGGACTTCCTCGATCACGATCGCCCGCCGGCCGCCCTCCAGGTTCTGCGGCAGATCAGCCATGGTCGTCTAGGTATGCGTGCGTCTTGCTCTTTATATGTGGTAGTAGTATATGTGGATCCTAAGCGAGAACGGATAGGGCCGGCCAGTAAGGCAAACTAGTCGACCGGCCTGGCCCGTGAGAGTAGAAACCTGGTGCCTCCCGGACTCCACCGTGAGAGTAAAAATTATATTTGAAAGTCTCGAAAAAATTAAAAAATTAAAAAATTAAAAAATACCTGTATGTTCTATTACTGTTGTATAATCGAGTATTTGGTATCGGTGAACAGTGTTGAACAGTAGACTAAACTGAAGATTATGTCATTTTGTACTCCCACCGTCCATATTAGACTAGATGCATTCGTATTTAGATAAAGTTAAGAATATTAATATAAATCGAAGAGAGTATAATTTTGTTATATTTGATCCTAAAATATAAAAGATTTTAAGCTGAAAATCTACACATTGATAGAATACACGGTTTGGTTATATCCCGTATTTTATGTCCCTTATTTTTTGAAAACTTTAAGTTTAAAATTTTAAAGTTTGAGAAATAAAGAAACAAAGAGCTACGTGGGCCCCAGTTCTAGCCTTATTGGGCCTCTCCCAACGTTAATCGAGTGATGACTGTTGTTTCAACACGTCCTTCTTCATGGTTCTTTGCATGACACAATTATGGGAGGCGTGTCCGTGTTTTTTAGAGGAAAAGGGCATCGTCCGGTTCCATTTTAATGAAACCACCAAGTTCGTTACACCATTCATATCACCCAGGGTTGAGAACCTCAGCAAAACAAAATTCAAACCGACTCTTATCAGCAATCAGTGCTCACCTACATCGAAACAAAAACAAGTTTAGCTACTCTCATAGCTTGAAACTCTACACACATTTCTCAGATATCCACAGGCCACGGCGATTTTCTTCGTCATCACCACAGAATCTCAATATCCCCCACCAACATGAGTGCATTGGCCCCCATCATGCGTGAAAGATCAACTGAGGAGATCAACCAGTGTTCATCCTTCTTACGCATTAGATTCCGCATTCCAATCTTTGATTAAGCTCTTGGCTTCTTATCAGATGTCTCCTAGTATCCAGCCACATCAGCAGAGATGGAGCACGTGCTAAGCTTTCCACCTGGGCCACTAAAGTGTCCACCTTTCCTCTTGCAACTTCTTTTTATAGAATGCTCCACTAAGCATGGTTATAGGCAGTATCATGTCACAGTTCCTGCATAATCGTCCAAGGGGAACAATTAAAATATATATCATTCCTTCTGAGCCAAATATCCCACAACACAGCGGCATTTAAAACATTAAGAGCTACATTCTTTTTTTCCTCATGCCACATATTGGCAATAGTGTCATAATTGACATTGAAAGCATCTATCTTAGCTAACACCCTAATGTCAGCCCACATTTTCCTGGCAACCACACATTCAAAGAATAGATGGCTACAAGTTTCCAATTCATTACAGAATGCACATGTTAAATCATCTACATTTTGCCTCTTAACTAGGTTTTCTTTAGTAGGTATTCTGTTATGGGACATTAACCACATAAAGAAATGAATCTTTGAGGGAACTTTCACACTCCTGACAGCATGCACATGTACATGTAAAATGCCCTTAAAACTAATGACTGTATATAAGGATTTTACACTATAAACTCCACTAGGCTCTAGCCTCCAAACCATTGCATCACTGACATTAGTATATTGCAAAGCTTGGACAATATCAAGCAACTCATACCACTGGAGTAGGTGTTTGTGATCAAAACACCTCCTAAAAGTTAGTTTGCGTTCATCTCCATCCCACACATCATCCACCCAACGTTTCTGCTCATTCACAATAATATATAAATCCTAGAACTGTATGGCCAGACTACAGGTCCCAAACCGTTGATCCTCATCTCCCACTTTCCACCGGTACCCTAATTTTGCAGCCCTAGCATTCCACAAGATTCCTTTCCAAAATGTATAGGCACCAGTTTCAACACAGGAGAAAATATTCCCAATTGGCGTGTCCGCCTGTGGGAGTACTCTCCCGATTTTGCCCGCTAGGAGCATTTGAGAGTCATTTTTTTATGTTAAATCTTTTGAACTATTTGTTTTAGTTACTAACCATGTTATTTAAGTCACATGTCCTAGGAAATATTCTTGTGTGGCACCTAAACTTTGTAATTGAGGGCTGACTGGGTAATCCTAGAAAAAAACTGAAATAGAAAGATGCAAAACAAAGAGCTCCCAACCCAAAGACACAATCTCGGGCCAGGTGCTCCCTAGGTGATACATTTCACCGCGCCTAGGAGCACTGGCCTGATCTAGGACCAGTTGTTTTGGCAGCTTAAAAACAAGTTCCCCCTCCCAGCTTCTCTCATAAACCATATTAGTGGAGGCTTCTAAATTAGTTAGAGGGCAGCAAGTTTGAAAGATCTAACTAATAAGCCAGATGGCTTAATGGAGAAGCTGACAACTGATTTAGAAGCCTTCACTAATAAGCCATGTGGCTTATAAGAGAAGCTGGGGAAGAGACAACTTATTTTTAAGCCATCAAAAGAATTGTGGCCTAATCTTATCAAGGTTGTCCTTTTCCTAGACACAAATGAGATTCCAGACAATCCAAACTCTTCTAACTTTGAATACCATCGTCTTAATTAGATGTGATAAGACTAGCCAGGTAGCTATTAAGTTAATTTGATTCAATAATGCTTTGGAACAAAAGATGTTTTAGCTAGCAACTACATGTTACTGGTATGACCAATGTTACATCCTTGTGTTCTATTATTTAATATTGTTGCTATATTCAAGAATTGTTACAGATTTTTCTAACTTTAGAAATTACATTAGTGGCATTGCAATTTTGTTAAATGTCACCAATATATCTTTTATTGGTGGCATGGCAATGCACGCCACCAGTAAATTTTACCATCTGCGCTGTACTAGTGGCGTGCCGCCTCATTATCGCTAGTAGCATATTTCACACGCCATTAGTATGATTTTTCCTACTACTGTGTGTATGATGATAAATATCCAATATTTATGCGAAAGAATTCATCATATCACTATTTATTGTACAACCATTGGATTCATATCACTCGATAGTTGGTTATTCCTTACTTTAGGAATCAATGTCTACTTCTAGCATTTTTTACCTTTTGTGTTGTACATCTCATTGTGTATTATGTTTCAAACCTCAGTTTTCTCCTTTCACTTGTATAATGTATTATTGTTAAATGTCTTAGCACTTTTGGTCCACTCATATCTTTGCCAAAGTTGAGACATTTTAACATTACAAAGTGCACATGAGCCAATGAGCGTAAGGTTTAGACTCACGGAAAGTAAGTTCTATAGGAAAACTATGAATAAAGTATCTCAGAGGTAATTAATGTGCTTGCAAATAAAATTGGTAATAAAGTACTTTTAGTCTTGATCTATTTGATTTTTTTGTCTCGGGTGTGGCAGACTCGGTTATTGGCACTATCTAAGAATCGATCAGAACGACCTTCGTCTTGTGCACGACGACCCTGATGATCAGGCTCTGAAGTGATGCTTTCTTCTTCTCCTTGAAGGTGTCGATGCAGCTGGCCCTCTTCATGGAAGACATGAACAATTTGTATGTCGAGGACGCATTAACTTCTCCTAGATCCTAGATTATGTTTTGTAACAATGAACAAAAATGTTACATATAGTAGTGCCATAGCAACACATAGACATTTAATTAGCTACTAAGTTTAGTGTACGACACTTTAACTCTCTCCGGGTTCTATAATTTTTGTCATGGTTTTATTTCAAATATAAACTACAGCGCCAAGAATTATGGAATGAAAGTAGTAGTACCGAGCAACAAACCCATAGCCGCAGACAGAGTGGTCGAGCAACAACTCGGCGAGCTCCCACCTTCATTCCACCCGACCATTAATCCAATTATCCAGCACACCTCAAGTCAAAAAAAATATCCAGCACACCTTGTTAGCAGTCGAACACACGTTTTTCATGTTGTTGACTTGGCAGGTTCATTTTGTTGAGTTTTGCGGTTGAAGTGTGACTTTGGGAAATAGAACATGCATAATCTTAAGTCACTGCCTGAATTTTTCTTAAACCACAGTCAACATTTCTAGTCTTTTTGTCCAAACTAAAATCTGCGCTAAATTAAATTTCACACGTTGCACAACTTCAAAACTTGGCTTAGTTGTACGCAATTTTCAGATAATTGGAAACTTCCATCCATGTAAATGAAAAGCAGCAAAAACGATAGGGTTCCAAAGTGCATACGAAAACAAACACGATAACACAAAGAAAACTGTTGTTCCTGCAGCTACATTATTTCAGAGTTTCAGACCGACGGGAGGAGCGCCGCCGTACTGTTTATTCCCGTTTTGAATTCTTCCAACCGGCTTCGGCGACGTAGTCTGCAATTCAAGATCGACGGCATGTTTGGCTGGACCGTGGCCGGCTGTCCAAGCCTTGTATCAGGTGCTTGGCTAGCCCATCCTGTATCTTCAGGATGTCGTCCATGTACCTCTCCAGTTTCTTGCATCTGAGGACCACCTCGTCGCGAATCGAAACCAGGATCGCCTTCGTCGCAGCATCGTCCGGACTGGACTTGGTCTCGGCCGCGGCGGCCTCTGCTCGGAGAAACGGCGGTGGCGGCGCGCTGCCGGAGAGGTGGTTGCAGAAGGTGGCGGCCTGCGCCGCTGGCGGCACCTGCAGCTTCTTCTCCCTGAATGCGCCGAGGAGGCTGACGGACTTCATGGACGTGACGAGCAGCGCGTGTGCGGCGGAGGCTTCGCTCTCGAAGGCGACGACGGCGGGAGGATCCACGGAGGCGAACCGGATGACGCCGAAAGGGGAGAAGGCGCCGATGAGGTCCCCGATTCCCGTGCCCGGCAGGACGTCTTCGATCACGATGGCACGGCCGCCGTCCAACTTCTCCGGCAACGGCAGCGCCATGGCTAGCTAGCTGATGTACTCTTGCTAGGAGGCTTGGAGTCTTGGAGATACGATTCCTGCGCTCGGTGTCGGGGGTTGGTTTCTATATGTACAAGGATTACCTGAATCTGACTCGATCGAGGAGCACTGCAAATATGGTAAACACGGGCCGCACTGATCCTTGCCAGCTGAAAAATTTCCATGTTGAGCAGTAGCCACCGGAATCTACCAAACATACACAGAACTAGACATACGAGAGCGCTTCGCCGCGCCGTCTACCTAGCGTTGTCACACAGGTTGGCAGATTTTATCTGGTTGCAGCCGTGTTTAACTCGTATTTCATAAATACACGATAGATCACAGTGGCCTAGGATAATTCTTCTTTTTGAGAACAACACATAAGAACATGGAGCTATATTATAAAATGCAATTTACTTTACTCTGAAAATGTTTACATGAAACAATTTAAAGGTTTTTTCATGGAGGGGAATGAACATATCGGATGCCGCCTAAAGAAATCCATTTATGGGTTAAACCAAGCCTCTAGGCAGTGGTATTTAGTTTAATAATACAATTAAAAGATTTGGATTCAAAGAGAATGTTGAGGACAACTGTATTTATGCAAAGTTTAAAAGTAGGAAATATATTTTCCTAATTCTGTATATGGATGACATTTTGCTTGCTAGCAGCGATGTCAGTCTACTACTAGAAATAAAAAAGTTCTTGTCTTCAAATTTTGATATGAAAGACTTTGGTGAAGCTTCTTATGTTTTGGGCATAGAAATTCACCGAGATAGAAAGAATGGAGTGTTAGAACTGTCGCAAAAAGCATATTGTGAAAAGATTTAAAAAAATACAATATGCATGCGAGCAATGCAATACCTGCTCCCATAGTCAAGGACGATAGTTTTGAAAAATCCCAATATCCAAAGAACCAATATGAGATCGATCAAATGAAGTCAGTAACATATGCTTCGGCTGTTGGAAGCTTACAGTATGCACAAGTATGCACGCCCTGACTTAGCTTTTATCACCGGGGTACTCGGTAGATATCAAGAGAATCCAGGCATAGAGCACTGGAAGATGGTAAAGAAAGCTTTGCGTTATATGCAAGATACAAAAGGCCTCATGCTAACATATAAAAGATCTGATTCCCTAGAGATAAGAGGGTATTCAGATGCGAATTTTGCGGGAGATAAAGACGACATAAAGTCCACGACAGGATATGTCTTTACTCTCGTAGGAGGTGCTATTTCATGAAGAAGCACCAAACAGTCAATAGTTGCATCATCTACGGTGTATGCATAATTTATAGCATGTTATGAGGCCATGAGACATGCGTTATGGTTAAAGAAATTTCTACCCGACTTGAAAGTGGTAGACTGCATCAGCAGGCCACTAAAGATGTACTGTGACAACGAGCCTGCAGTATTCTATGCTCACAACAACAAGTCGAATAATGCTACAAAGTCAATAGATATAAAGTATTATGTTGTGAAAGACAAAGTCCAGGATCAAACTATAAGTCTCGAGCATATAAGGACAAAGGATATGCTTGTAGATCCGCTAACAAAAGGCTTACTGATGCAGCCCAACACATGGCATTCACCATTGGCCCACACCATGCTACATCAACCATACCCACAAAGGTGAACTCATTCCATATCTCACCCTCCTTTGGTTATCATGAGAATGGGATCCTACATGAGACAAGTGCCCATGCTATGACTAGGCCCATGACCATGACACCAAGAGGAGATGACAAGAAGACCCCAGAAACCAAGACCCCCAAGCAAGAGGCCTGGAAGAGAAGACGCAAGAAGCTGCTGAAGCCAGACCGGAGTCTCCGATCCAGACCGGAGTCTCCGGTCTACCACACCGGAGTCTCCGGCCCATCTCCGGACCGACCCTAGAACCAGCGCCAGGGATAGACAGTAGGCCCCTCCGGAGACGACACCGGAGATTGACCGGAGTCTTCGGTCCAAATCGGAGTCTCCGGACCCCTACACCGGAATCTCCGGTCCGAGGGTATCGGGTATGTGCGCCTCGGGTTGGGCCTGGCCCATCTAACGTCCAGAACTTCCTATTTATGCCTGTTTTACCCTTAGCTCGTGGCTGGCCTATATATAAGCCCCCACCCCCTCCTTGAAACCCTAGAGTTGATGATGAATGAAGGCTTGTGCCTAACCCTAGATGGGAACCCCTCTCTATAGTTAATCTATGAGTTGTACAAGGCCTTGGAGTTCAGTGTTCGTCTCCAAGTCGTCAAGACCCTCCTCAAGTGTTTGGTCTCTCCTTATCAAGGATTCTAGTAGTGCTAGGTCTCTCCCCTTTAGGATTCTACTTGGTTGCTACTCTCTCCTTTGATTTGGATTCTATCATCCGCTTGCCGATCTCTACTTTGGTGATTCTACCTAACAGTCTCTCGCCGAGGATTCTATTGGATTGGTTGTTCGAGCCAACGGGAGCAAATCGAATCGGGTTGTGTTTGCGTGCGTTTGTATCTTTACCTTGCGTTTGTGTTGCATTCATCGTGTTCATCGGGTTTCCCCCTCACTCCCCGCCTCAAATCCGTGAAGATCGGGCCACCCTAGGGTCAATCCCACAAGGGATCCCATATCAACTGGTATCAGCAGCTTTTGGTTGCCACGGATTTGACTTCGCTCACCGATTCCACCATAAATTCAAAAATACCAAAAATATTAGCCCCAAATTGCTTTTGGATCGATCTCTTGATTTGGTGAGTTGATTGTGGTTTTGGTCCATTAGAAACTTGTCCTTGGATTTGGTCTACCTTTGCCCTGCGTTTCTCAGCCCAATTTGGTCGAAATTTTCTGGATTTGAGGGTTAAAGGGCCGAATTTCCGCTCACGAACTCGAGCTGTTCGTCGTGCTGGAACCAGACTGGAGTCTCCGGCCATCACACCGGAGTCTCCGGACCACACCGGAGTTTCCAACCCTGAACAAAATTTTTGACCCCTCTTCCTTTTTTCGACTAATTACCTTTGTGTGTTTGTGTTTCGCCTGAGTGTCTATCAACTAATAAGCTTCCGCAACACCAACAACACCTCGTGCTCGACATCGACACCGCGGAACTCGAACTATCCCTACACCAACGATTGCAAGTACAACATCACCTCAAGGTATAACTTGCACAACCATTGTTAACCCCCCTTCTTCCTGTGTGTGTTACCTAACCTATCGAGAGTAGCCCTCTTATGTTTGCCGAAGCATTGTGCACTTGCTCTTGCATAGTCATGATATAGAGGCAATAACAAAATTGACTCCATAGTACCAAAAAAACAAGTTTCTAAGCAAAAGAAACAAAGAAAGATACCAATAGCTAAAGCGAGTCCAAAGCTTCTAAGCAAGAGTGCGAGCAAGAGCAAGGCAAGCGTACAAATCCGTTGCTTCTCCACCTTGTGCGAACGGGCTACGGTCTCTCCTAGCGTTGGCACGACACCGAGCATTAGTCTTTGTTAGGTCCAATTTTGTTCGTTGCTCATTTTTTCCTAGTCGTGCTAGCCACATTAATCTCCACCGTGTGTGTATAGTCGTAGGTTCTCGTCCCCCTTTTTGACCTTTTTCCTTTGACTTTGTTTTGTTGGATTTTACCCACTTTTGACAAAAATCCTTTTCTTTTGATTGTTTCATTTGCTATCCACCTTTCTAACCCACCACCATAGGCCTTTGTGTGTGTGTCTTGTGTACTCGCTATTCGTTTTGCTCTCGGCAAGAACAATCTTTACAATTTTTGACTCCGGTGAGGCAAGGTAACAATTACCATTCCACCAATCTCACCATATCTATCAAGTGTGTTTGCGCAACATGTCTAGGGGAAGTGGAGCTAGTGGAGATAGCAATTTCAACAACTAAGATGGCTTTGCCACGCGTCACAACCTATGGGCGCAACGCCAAGAATTCAACAATCAATTTGAGCGACTTGAGCACCGTCTTGATGATACTTTTCTAGAATTTGAGTACCGTGAGCGGCAACGTCAAGAAGAGCACCATGCTCAATTCCAAGCTCTTCACCAAGCTATTGCCAACCTTGGCAACCCACACGGTCATCGCTCAAGCTCGTCAAGTTCCTCCCGCACGCACTCTTCAAGTCGACATGGCGAGTCTTCAAGGTCACACTCCCGACGCGGAGAACCCCACCACCATAATGGGGACCAACAAGCTCGTCATCGTCGCCCTCAAGCGGTGGACCCAAATGCTCCTCAACCTCAACAACAACGACAAGAGCATGGTCCACCACCACACCAAGCAATCATCGACGTGCACCAACCTCGAGAACGCCATGATGAAGCAAACCACAATGATAGGCGTCGTCATCCTCCTCATAACCACCACGAGCAACGTCAACAAAATCAAGAACCGGTATGGGACACAAGTGATGATGATGAGGATGCACGCCAAGCTCGACGCGAAAACCGGCATGCACAACACCACCACCGACACCGTCAAGCTATGAATGTCAATGATGCCGACCAACATCGAAGGAGAGACTTCGAGCATCATCAAGATCATCCACCACAACAACCTCAAGGCAATCAAGAGCCTCCTCAGCTGCCTCCACGCCCTCCAAGTGACGCAAGTATGCACCAAGAACGTCGCAACAACCACCATGAGCGTGAGGATGGCAAGTTTGAGAAACTCAAGTTCGTTATGCCCAATTTCAAAGGAGAAGAAAATGTCGATGCATGCCTTGAATGGGAGCTCAAAGTCGACAAGATCTTCCGAGTCCACAACTTTTCCGAATAGAAGAAAGTGGCAATGGCATCTCTTGAGTTTGAGGTCTACGCCAATGTTTGGTGGGAAGACTACCAAAGCAATCGTGAGAAGCAAGAAGAACCACCGGTCACCACTTGGACCGAGATGAAGAATGTGATGTATGCAAGATTTGTCCCCGAGCACTATCGCCAAGACCTCTTCGACAAGCTACAAAACTTGAATCAAGGCACAAAGACAATTGAAGAGTTCTATAAAGAGATGGAGATGACTATGATGAGAGCCGATGTGAAGGAGCTTGAGGAGCAAACGATCGCACGGTTCCTCAATGGTTTGAGCCGCCCAATACGCAAGATAGTCGATTTCCAACCTTACAAGACTCTCGTGAACCTTCTTCACCAAGCAACCAAGGCCGAGCGCCACTTGCAAAAGGAACATGCTTACGAGAAGCAAAGGGCGTACTTCGCTTCAATCAACTCAAGTAGCCCCTCCAAGCCAACAAACCAAGCAACAAGCTCCTCCAAGCAATCCAAGACACCTATGGCATCCTCCTCCAACACAACAACGGAAAGTCAAGTAGTTTGCTACAAGTGTGGAGGAAAGGGCCACAAGTCTTATGAGTGCATCAACACAAGTCATGCTAACGGATGAGAACGGCGCAACATACTCCGTGAGTGAAGATGAATTTGAAGCTATGACTCAAGCCGCTATCACAAAGGATGCCGCAATGCAAGATGAGGACACGCTTCTATGTGAACATGATCCAAGCCCCTCACTTGTCATTGCTCAAGTCTTGACGACCAACTCCATCCCTCGAGAGGACCAACGCCTAAATATCTTCCAAACCTAAGCCGGAATTAATGGCAAGTCTATAAAAGTTATCATTGATGGAGGAAGTTGTCACAACCTTGCGAGCATCAACCTTTGTGAGAAACTCAAGTTACCATACATGGATAACCCTCGTCCCTATCATGTCAAGTGGCTTGATGACAATGGCACCATTCAAATCAAACACAAGGTCAACATCTCCTTCAAGATTGGTCCATATCAAGACACCGTCGAGTGTGATGTCGTGCCGATGACCGTGTGTCACATGCTCCTTGGAAGACCATGGCAATACGACAAGGGCGCACTACATGATGGTACCTCCAACCAATACTCATTTAAGTGGAATGACAAGACTTTGGTGCTACAACCTATGACGCCAAGACAAATTATCACTTCCAACATGACGTTGTTTCCCAAGATAAAACAAGCTAAGGACCCTTGTGAGATGAGTGGTGAGAGAGTGATCCACCAACACGTGAGTGAGTGCTACAAGCCTCAAATGAGTGGAAAAATCATGAGTGCCATGTCACATGCCACCACACGTGAGAAGAGTGATTTGAGTGTGACCAATACTAACAATCCATCATACAACTCTTTCTCCTTGTTGTCGATTTTGCAGGATACACGACCTCACCCACCACCTACAAGAAACACGCTACAAGATCTCCAACCACATCTTGATGACAAGCTCAACTTCAAGATCTTCGACCAATTTGAACAAGGCTACGACACTGGAGATCCAACAACTTCCAAGCTCAAGACCATGTGCACACCTCTCTCCCTATATGATGATGGAACTTCGTCGAGGACGACTCGTTTTGAAGCGGGGGGAGATGATGCAGCCCAACACATGGCATTCACCATTGGCCCACACCATGCTACATCAACCATACCCTCAAAGGTGAACTCATTCCATATCTCACCCTCCTTTGGTTATCATGTGAATGGGATCCTACTTGAGACAAGTGCCCATGCTATGACCAGGCCCATGACCATGACACCAAGAGGAGATGACAAGAAGACCCCAGAAACCAAGACCCCCAAGCAAGAGGCCTGTAAGAGAAGACACAAGAAGCTGCTGAAGCTAGACCGGAGTCTCTGGTCTAGACCGGAGTCTCCGGTCTACCACACCGGAGTCTCCGGCCCATCTCCGGAGCGACCCTAGAACCAGCGCCAGGGGCAGACAGTAGGCCCCTCTGGAGACGACACCGGAGATTGATCGGAGTCTCCGGACCCCTACACCGAAATCTCCGGTCCGAGGGTATCGGGCCTGTGCGCCTCGGGTTGGGCCTGGCCCATGTAACGTCCAGAACTTCCTGTTTATGCCTGTTTTACCCTTAGCTCGTGGCTGGCCTATATATAAGCCCCCACCCCCTCCTTGAAACCCTAGAGTTGATGATGAATGAAGGCTTGTGCCTAACCCTAGATGGGAACCACTCTCTATAGTTAATCTATGAGTTGTACAAGGCCTTGGAGTTCAGTGTTCGTCTCCAAGTCGTCAAGACCCTCCTCAAGTGTTTGGTCTCTCCTCATCAAGGATTCTAGTAGTGCTAGGTCTCTCCCCTTTGGGATTCTACTTGGTTGCTACTCTCTCCTTTGATTTGGATTCTATCATCCACTTGCCGATCTCTCCTTTGGTGATTCTACCTAACGGTCTCTCGTCGAGGATTCTATTGGATTGGTTGTTCGAGCCAACGGGAGCAAATCAAATCGGGTTGTGTTTGTGTGCGTTTGTATCTTTACCTTGCGTTTGTGTTGCGTTCATCGTGTTCATCGGGTTTCCCCCTCACTCCCCGCCTCAAATCCGTGAAGATCGGGCCACCCTAGGGTCAATCCCACAAGGGATCCAATATCACTTACCACCCAATGTGTTCAAGGAACACATAGCCGGCAAGGGTTTAATCGAAAGCCTATGATTCCTGGACTACTGAGGCCCAAAAGTAACATGATTTGTTTCAAAATAGAAAAGTATGTAGTGGATGTCTGATTTTATCGACAGTTGAGCTGAGATGATGAAACATGCTCTATGTACCGATCCATGAGGAAACGAGTAAAGTACAAAGTTAAAAGTAAAGTCGAGATCAAGGGGGAGAATGCTAGATAGATCTCTCTCCCGTTTGAGCCCAACCCCCCGAACGGAGTCCCTCAACGCGCCCTGATCGGGGGAGCCCAACCTTATCACGGTTGGTGGGCCCCTGTCGCTAGCGCACATATAAAGAGGTGGGGGGGCCAGACGCACACGGTACGAGGTTCACCGTGCGCCGCAGCCCCCCACCTAAATCCCTACCGATCTAGGGTTTTGCGCTAGGCCGACGGGAATCACTGCCACCATAGCACACCCACGCCATCGACCTCTTTCCCATGGCCACCGACGCCGGCACCAGCTCCGGCATCCCCTCCGGTTCATGCTCTTCGAGCACGGGGGCAGGTAGTACCCCCTCTCTCTCTCCCTTTCTCTCTCAGATCTCCCAGTTCTAATCGTATAGTGCATCTACCGAGCTTAGTCTAGATTTAACAATAGCGTCTATATTGCACCTTTCCTAGATTATGTGTTTTTTAACAATGAGCAAAAAAGTTACATATAGTATTACCATAGCAACACATAGACATTTAATATTTTTTATATACTCTCTTTGGGTTTTATAATTTTTGTCGTGGTTTTAGTTCGAATGTAAACTACAGCGTCAAGAATTATGGAATGGAAGTAGTAGTAAATACCGAGCAACAAAACCATAGCCGCAGACAGAGTGGTGGAGCAACAACTCGGCGAGCTCCCACCTTCATTCCACCCGCCCATTAATCCGACACACCTCGTTAGCAGTCGAACACATGTTTTTCCTGTTGTTGACTTGGCAGGTTCATTTTGTTGAGTTTTGCGGTTGAAATGTGACTTCGGGAAATAGAACATGCGTAATCTCAAGTCACTGCCTGAATTTTTCTTAAACTACCGTCAACATTTCTACTTCCTCCGTTTGGAAATATAAGATGTTTTAGCTAGGTGAAACAAATATATCTAGACATCGTTTAATATCTAAATTTATTTGAACCTAGACACTAAAAGATGTCTAGATACATTAGCTTCACAAATCTAAAACATTTTATATTTCTAAACAGAGGGAGTAATCTTTTTGTCCAGACTAAAATCTGCGCTAAATTAAATTTCACGCGTTGCACAACTTCAAAACTTGGCTTAGTTGTACGCAATTTTCAGATAATTGGAAACTTCCAAAAGTTCCATCTGTGTAAATGAAAAGCAGCAAAAACGAAAAGGTTCCAAAGTGCATACGAAAACAAACACCATAACAGAAAGAAAACCGTTCTTCCTGCAGCTACATTATTTCAGAGTTTCAGACCGACGGGAGGAGCGCCGCCGTACTGTTTATTCCCGTTTTGAATTCTTCCAACCGGCTTCGGCGACGTAGGCTGCAATTCATGATCGACGGCATGTTTGGATGGACCGTGACCGGCTGTCCAAGCCTTGTATCAGGTGCTTGGCTAGCCCATCCTGTATCTTCAGGATATCGTCCATGTACCTCTCCAGTTTCTTGCATCTGAGGACCACCTCGTCGCGAATCGAAACCAGGATCGCCTTCGTCGCAGCATCGTCCGGACTGGACTTGGTCTCGGCCGCGGCGGCCTCTGCTCGGAGCAGCGGCGGTGGCGGCGTGCTGCCGGAATGGTGGTTGCATAAGGTGGCGGGCTGCGCCGCTGGAGGCACCTGCAGCTTCTTCTCCCTGAATGCGCCGAGGAGGCTGACGGATTTCATGGACGTGACGAGCAGCGCGTGTGCGGCGGAGGCTTCGCTCTCGAAGGCGACGACGGCGGGAGGACCCACGGAGGCGAACCGGATGACGCCGAAAGGGGAGAATGCGCCGATGAGGTCCCCGATCCCCGTGCCCGGCGGGACGTCTTCGATCACGATGGCACGGCCGCCGTCCAACTTCTCCGGCAACGGCAGCGCCATGGCTAGCTAGCTGAAGTACTCTTGCTAGGAGGCTTGGAGTCTTGGAGATACGATTCCTGCGCTTCGGGGTTGCGCTCTATATGTACAGGGATTCGTGCCTGCACATGAATCTGACTCGATCAGGGAACACTGCAAATATGGTAAACACGGGCCGCACTGATCCTTGCCAGCTGAAAAATTTCCATGTTGAGCAGTAGCCACCGGAATCTACCAAACATACACAGAATATATATAAATTCCTTTATGAGCTTCAATGTTATTTAGAAACACGTGTCCCCTCCTCCTTTTCAAACTTTGACGAAAAAAATTAATACTAATTCATTTTCAAAACCGTACGAATCCATCCGAAACTCGTATGACTCTCTTAGACATATACTTACCGGAAATGGAAATAGAAAGATATATAGTAGCAACAATAAAATTTTAAAACATGTCAATACAAAGATGTAGATCACGATAACGTAAGGTGTGATTAGCCAGTGAAAACGTGAAATATACCCAGCTCGACTAAGTATACCTATACGGAGGTATGCATGACTGGATATGGGTTTCGACGGGTCAAACGAAAACTGGCCTATGCAAATTTAAATTTAAGGGAGAAACAACGAAGTACAGCTCATTTAGAAATCAAACAATAGAAAAAGTTCCAAAAGATTAAGACCGTTCAGTACTTGTTTGCGATTTCTTTGAACCAAAGATGCCTTTCATGTCGGGCAAGACCCATCCTAGTAAAACGCAGGCAATTGAACACCATGTTTTTTTTTTGGTTAGCGAGGAAGGAGAGAAAGGCCGTGATTCAGCCAAACACGGTGTTTCACTGCCACCGTTCAAAGTTACTGGCAAGACCGAAGGAAAGGTCTCATTGTTTTGGCCTCATTTTGAAGTACTCTCTTCGACTCATATTAGTTGACTCAAATTTGTCTAGATTTGGATAAATTTAGACACTATTTAGTATATAGGTTCTTCCAAATTTTGACAAATCCAAATCAAGTAATATGGGTCGGAGGGAGTAATATTTTTTGACTTTTTATAACCTAGCACACATAGTTCAACAATATGTCAACACATAGTTTAATTACTATATAACCTAGCACACATAGTAGCACACTATTTATATTACTCCAAGATTGTAGGGCTTTAAGGGCACTTCAAATTGTCTTTAAATGCAGAAAAAGTGCCTTTAATTACTTTGTATGGTAGTATTAAAGGCAGTTTTAAAAAGTGCTCTCATAGGTAAACCTTTAGAGCAATTTTTCTAAGCGTCGCCAACTAGATATATCAGGGCACTTGCCCAAAGTGCCATAATAGGTTATCTTTACTATTACTAGTTGAATGTCCGTGCGTTGCAACGAAAAATCTAAAAAATGTAAACACATTAATCGCATTAATTGTAATCATTATGTTTGGTGACTTGGAAGTGAAGGTGTCGTTTACTATTGATGGTTGATGCGAAGTCGAAATGTGTCTGTTTGATTGTGGTCAATAGTATATATTTGAGTAGAAAGATATTGAGTACAAGCAATATGGATGTATATCATCGAGTGTAATTCATGAAGCCAATAAATAAAGTTGATGCCTTGTAGTTTAAGTGAAATAATAGCAGAAATTCAGAATACAACAGCATGTACTCTGAATCATCGCTTTTAACAACAAATTTGACCACGGGGCTTCACATGATTTGCAGCAGAGCTTCTATAGCTCCTACAATTAGACTTTAGAGTAAATCCAGTCACTTATTTATATTAAATTAATCAAAGTTGTTATCCACGATGGTTGAGGCCCAGTCCACACGGTTCTCCTAACATGATCATTGAGAAGGCACAGTAAAACATCCGATTTCTCAGAAAATATATCCCTTTTCGACAAGAAAAAAATCCTAACCAAACGCAGTTGGCACCTACAGTATATGCATGACCACATGAATCAAAAGTTATACTGTCGGAGGAAAAATGAGTACCAATTTATGTGCAATTTCTCTAGCAATCTAGACCATAATCCAAAACAAGTCGCAAGAATGGAGACAACAAACTGATTCGTTTAGCGTGTCCAGCCGCAAAAACTTTCAAGAGAGGAACCACCGAACCACAGCTATAAGCAAAATTAAAGATAGACCCTGTGTCGTAATTAGGAGTGGCGTTGCGGCCGTGGACCCGATCAACATCGCTCTACATATAATGTCAAGAATCTCCGTTGCAGCAGGTGTATACACACATGAATAATTATCACATACTTTTATCTCTTATAGTTGCAAGGGAAGTTCAATCATATCCAGTACAAATAAGATCAAGTCGACAGCGGAAGGCGCGTCGCAAGCGGCCTCAATATTCAGGTATCGGTAATCTGATCGGCGATCTCGCTCCCCTTGGCTTAAACACAATAAGACATAGACATCGATCTTTTTTTGAGACTATGAAGAATTCCTTGTTGTAAGAGCACCCCCACTCGTTGGGTGTTCTCAGACTGAAATCAGGCGCTAAATAGCGTCGGACGGACGTAACTTTTGGCCTAGGAATGGCTTTTTCCCACTCTCGTTCCCAGACGTGGTTCCTAGACGACGCAAAAGCGGCGAGTTTTCGCTCAAATTCGGCTCAAATTCAAACAAAGTTTGGCTGAAATATGAATACAGGGTTGGCCCACCTGTTTTTACTATGTTCGGCGTTTCCAGCCGGTTCCCAGCGCCCCGGGTTCGGCCTGGGAACACCGGATGAAAGTTAGGCCAAATCCGGACCAATTCGGCGTCCTGGAAACACGACTGGGCAAAATTTCGCCGTCCGGACGAAAAACTCACCCTGGGAACACCCTCCTGGGAACCTGAGTGGAGATGCTCTAAGCCTGTTGAACTATGCAGGTTCAAATTATGAACAAGAGTTGCATATGGTTCATATTTAGGAGTGTATTCAGAAGGAAGGATACACATCAAACACTTTGTAGTAATAATCGCAAAAAAAAACTCTTTGTAGACATCATTCATGCTTATTTAGAACTTTCATGGATAAAATTCAGTAGAAACATGTAATACACCAGGACTAAGGTGTATTTCTTCTCACCAGAGGCAAGAAATACCAACGAATCCTATTAATAATTACCAAAGTCAGATAACAGTCATGAACTATGACCAAAAAGCGTAGCAACTGTTGCAAGTTCACAAACACTTCCGCACTCTAAAATAAAAAATATCCGACAACTTACAAACGCAAATAAATCCTAGTAGAAACAAAGCAGATTTCGGTTGCGGGTGGGAGCAGGGCGACTCGTCCAAGCAGATTTCGGTTGATTGTGATGCCACGAAGATGTTTGCATAGTCCCTGAAAGCTTCACAGAAAAAGTAAGGACTGGACATAAATATTTCTAATCTAGGAGAGATTCCAGTCATGGCAGTGGTGCATCCTTATATTATCTCTGATTCGGTAACATGCTTCAGAGAAGAGTTTGGATAACAACAACGCATACTGTACCCATAGAAGAGTCTTCTTAAGGGTGAAACTGGCTACAAAAGAGAGCAGCACCAGCAACCATGGAGTGCTTGGATAGAAATAACACATACTATATCAGTGACAGTTCAAAGAAGAAGAAAATCCATATTTTCCATGTGCATTCAGTCAACAAGGGAACCTTCAGCAAACAAACTGTCTGCTTAACCATGCAAATACATGTGGCAGGGGAAAACATCAGCGATAGAGAAGATGGTTTAAATAAAATGGGTGAGGAGTCAGGTGGAAGAATGAGAAAGTGTGTCTGATCTGTGCAGCGGCGAGTCGGTGCAGTGTGGCAGAAGGCGTTTGGCGGTGATAGGTGTTGACTTGTCAAGTTAACCGCCACCACCTTGTCTATTGACATAGCATCGGTGTCTGACTCCTCCTACCCCCCTTCCACACGCTCAAGTTGCTCTCCGCTGCCTCTAAGACCTTGCTTCAGTGTTGGAGCCAATGTTAATTCAGATTGATCCTCCTTAATACTGTTGTTCATATCAAAGTTGGCATGTTCAACTTATGCAAGACCATGAGCATTTCAAAAATTGTTAACATAAATCCTGACATAATTATGGGACTTGACAATAGTTCTAAGTAATGAGTAGAGGGCAGCATAAGCAAAGCATTCAACGCACAGCCTCAATATTCAACCTTTTTGTCTTGAAATATCTGAAAATACATATGTGTGTATAGAATGCACGATAAAATATGCATTGAAATATATTTTCATATGTGGCCTACACAAAAAAGAAAAATGTTGTAAGTATAATAGAGTTATTTTTTGGCCTTTTCAAAACCTTGATTTTATGATTTTTGTGTAGCCTAAAATGCAATGTATGATTTAGAAACACGTTTGCATCTATCCACTTAATTTTTTAAGAATGTTTTGAAAGTTTAGAATACCATTTCTTTATATTTTTATAAGCCAAGTTCAGTGAAGCTCGGGAGCTCAAATGATGCACTCTAAAATGAACACTCTTTTCTGTGTCAAAACATAAGCTGCCACTTGAGAAAATAAATGTAGAATCATCAGATGGTAGAAGGACATAGGAGTCTCCATTATCTTATGGGAAGTCGACCTTATTCCAAAGTGAAACAATTTGTGGTTAACCATCCACTCATTAAGTAAAACTCGCCTGAATTCGATAACATTAAGTTGAACTTGCAGAAAGCAAGATAACAATTTAAGCAATCTTACCAAATAAATGATCGTTCAATCAAACACAACAAATTCCTTCCGGTTTCACTCTCAATACTATGCATATATTTTTTCAACATGCGATCTGGTTTCACCCTCATTACTAAGCATATAAATTGTCAACATGCAATCTAGTTTACATTTTTGTGATGAACAACATCTCGACAGGTTTCCGTAGATGCTATCAAGTTTGATGTACTACAAATGCATACAAGACTCCACTTGCAAAATTCAGTCAGCACATCCGCAGGCCAATTTTTGTTCTCCTCTTGCAGATTCAGAATCATATCAGCACCCAGCACACAAACAAGTTCTCCTCTCCTCATGTTCTTCAGCGCATAAAATTTTCAGTACCAGCAGCGGAAGCTACACTTGTACAGGAGAACCATAAGTGGAAAGCTAGAGCTAGGATGGAGGGGAGACAAACTAAGGGATAAGTGAGGATTGGAAATAAAAAATGGGTCAACTGGCCCCTAAGTTACCACACCCGTGTTCACCCGAGTCACCGCCACGCTCGTGCTACACCTGCTCGTAGTCCAGAAGTTGTCGCACCATTGTTGTGGCTGGCTTGCCCTATGGTGATCTCATACAACTAACATTTTTGGAAAAAAAGCAAGAAATTAATGGAAGACTGAAAAAGGCTAATCTAGATTATGTAAATCTAGAATTATGGAACAATATCAAACAAACTCAAGTTAGGTCAACATGAGATATATATGTGTAGTCTGTATATTTGTGCCAACCCTTGTAGGTCCATTACAGTATATGGTTCCAGACCGAAACTATCAAAGCCAACCCAACTCTTTGATAGGAGGTGCTAACGGGACAGGAATCGAAGTGGGGGACCATACCACATTCCATGACAAATCAAAATTTAAATAATAATGAAGAAATTGTTCTTGGCAAATAACTAAAATGATCAGAAAGTATTAGATTAGTAGATTGTTTGCATACATACTACAGAGAGTATTATGAATAAAAAGTTGAAGTTAAACATTGACATTAGATTGACATATATTTGTGAACTGAAGTTTATCGGTCAAAGCAAAATGACCAAGTCATAATAAGAGCCAATAAGAACTTCAAAAGTGAAGAAACTCAATAGATTACATACCTTGACCTGAGATACATGATGTCGTTGATCTCAGCCAATCCGGAAAGGAAGCTATCAACGGGACATTGTAGACATAATGCTCCTTGACATCAACACGGTTAATCAAACCGAACGACCGCCATGCTGCGTGGGCACCCACCCTTCATTGTCGACGCACCCGGACAAAGTACCTCCTCGGAGAGCGTCACCTCACCAGTGTGCACATCAGTGTGGTCGAGGACTTCATCATTGCCGGTGCACATGTCCGCGGAGAAATAGTCGTCGCCACTGGTGCACACTCCGGCCTTTCTCATCGGCATGAGAAATGGCGCACACTCTGTCCTTCCTCATCGGCATGATTTACCTTGTGCATTCGCCAATATCCTCGACACCGTTGTGACATCGTTATCTACAAGAAGACGGACAGGTTCACCACCAGGCCAAAGGCGCGCGAGTCCGTGCATCTCACGCACCCTACCCCGGCACTTATAAAGACAATACATATAGTATATCCCATCCAACCTTTGACATGGAGAAACTTAATAATTCATGTGGCCTATATACACAAGAAAGGAAGAAATGCAAACCTTAAAAAAGATTATTTATAGGCGAAGATTCAATATCCAGTCTATAAACGAACACTGACGAATAACATATTAAACAAACCTTAAACCATATAGATGACCGAGAAAGCTCCTCATGTTGTAAAGAATGTGAGCTTTCCTTAATTCCATCGCCTGCTCCTGCTGTTAAGAGGCACCTACACGTGCTCACGGTTAATCCCATCTGCCACCATGCTATTGTCTTTCCAATTCAAAACCACATAGGGATGTAGGAGTACCAAACCTAGATACTATGATAGGTGGTTGCACAATCGGACTGGCTCTTAGACATGTAGAACAAGGAAAAAGGCATTATCATCCTTTAACCAAATACAACTATACTTGAATCAAACATAAAAGGAACTCATGTAGTTGATTCATGTCGGCTGGAAGTCCGAGATTGAAGAGATAGACAATTGTGGAATGAAACATCCAAATGAATTGTACCAATACAAACAGAAAATCTTTGCTCACTCATCCGCTGATTATTGCCCCCTCATGGGTACTAAGTAAACGCCATCATCCCTAGATCAATTCTCTTGAATTATTCATGTGATAATTTTGCCCATTACATCACTACAGATTTGGAAGAAAAAAACTGACTTGATAAGATCAGTTTGCGTGACATCAAACATCGTCCCAAGTAAGAATAGAACCTGCAAGCACCACATGCGAGTCAGATGGCACATATCAGATAACAAGTCAAATCACTTTTGAGTACAGGAACAAGCAGAAGATTAATTTTGGATTTTCACATTCGCATAATAATATAAAGATTGAAGCTTTCAAAACGTATTTGTGTTGGCAGAACAAAACACTTTCTGTTCTCCATAAAAATTGAATCTTAAGATGTTAGTACTATAGTTAGATTGAAAGAAATTCAAGAGCAGATAGCTCCAACAGGATTGAAGAAAATGTGATATGTTGAGTGTTAACTCAATAACCAGGAGTCCACGCATGACATATGAGTTCAATTGCAGTAGAGAAAGTGAACACTTAACACTGTTTAGTGAGGTTTTCCGGTGTCCATCTATTACTAACACTCGAACTGGCGAACGAATCAGTTAATACTACCAGCTAGTACTAAGTATTAACTCACATCAGGAAGGAAGAAGGCTCACACGAGGTCCAATTTCTGTCGAGGAGATCAGGCGCCTAGATGGGCGCGGTGGTGGGATTGGCGAGATAATTATTCCTCAGCACCGTCCAATGCGCAACGGACTATGATTGGGGAGAAAATTATTCCTCAACACCATCCGACGTACATCTGCCTCGTTGGTCCACGCCGGGGTCCGCCTCCGCGGAGACGAACACTGCAACACCAAGGATGTGCATGTCCTTGTAGCTCCTGAATAAAACATAACCGCAAGAGGGATGTGTACCTTGATTCTACAGATTTCTATACGTGTATGGATGGAACCGGCCGCCCTATCCTGTTCAACGCCTCGCGTACCTACAGAGCGAAGACATATGGGAGAGGGAGGCGTGGCGGGAAGACCACTGCACCCTAACTCGCCGGAGGAGGGACCTGCACTACCGCTGAGGATTTGGGGAATAGGGCATGCGCACGCGTGCTGGATTGCTGCAGCGATTGCATACCATGTCGGGCTGGAGGAGTTCGAAGGAGGGTGTCCGCCTTGGAGGTTCTCAGGCGGTTAGTGGAGGCGGGAGGGCGGCTGCGGCATGGGCGAGGGAGGGGCGGGGGCGGCGACGGCATCGGGACGGTTCATGGGAGGAGGTGAGGAGATGATGCAGCATGGCCCTTGCTGTTTTTTTTAGATGTTTGCTGTTTTCTTTTGTGGGATCGTGGCCCTTGTTGTTGGGTGTTATGAAATTCTTAGCCGGTGTTTTTAACTTAGCGGTGGCAAATAAGTGTAATTAACCAAGGCAAGTATTGGAAGACTCATTGTGCATCGGATATCGATCTGACGGTCCAAATTCTCTCAATGTTTGATGTTAAAATGTTTAAGGACAACCTACGATCACCAACTTTCTCTTTTAATAGTAAAGAAATGGGAGTTGGTGGAATCTGAACCGTTAAAATACCCACCAAACATTAAAAACACCTGGACCGCCGGATCGATACTCCACATCTCGCTGCCCACCCAACCACCGCCCCGTCCCTCTAATTTCTCCGCGCTTCATCATCTAGGAAAAACTCCTCTAGCCTTAGGGTTCCTCATGCCCCGATTTCTATCCGCCGCCAACACCGCTGGTTCTCGTCGGATACGAAGATGTGCGTGTTCTAGGAGAATGCGAAGACGATAGTGGGCGGACGGATGCGTGGTGCCGGCGCTGGTCGTGGAGGCAGCCTGAGCGGGACGGACTCCCGCATGGAGACCATCTC
The DNA here is from genome assembly GCA_916181665.1 of Avena sativa. Taxonomy (NCBI): domain Eukaryota; kingdom Viridiplantae; phylum Streptophyta; class Magnoliopsida; order Poales; family Poaceae; genus Avena; species Avena sativa. The sequence goes on along the minus strand of OV702293.1, from coordinate 353,925,555 downwards.
TTGCCTTAACCAGTGGCGCATCACACCTTCGACACTTGCTGCTCCCGCCGCTCCGACCCTTCCAAGATCAGCATCTGGAACAGGTACCCTCACCGCTCACAAATTCAACCACGCATTCCCCATCCTCTACGCCCACAATTCAAGTAGAAATACTGCGTATCGATTGAAACTTTGCTTGATTTGATGAGAGTACCCGCCCGCTGACTGATGTGATGAATCCCCAATACAGGTACCTGTCGGTGGAGAGGAGCAGGTCGGTGTACGTGCGTCTATTCCCGGAGCTCGGCCGGCTCGACAAGGAGAAGCCGCAGTAGGCCCGCTTCCTGCTCCGCGTCTCCTAGCTAGGCCGGCCCATCGCGTCGCTCCACCATCTCCCCAGGTTTTCTTCTCCTGACTGTTTGTTACGCATATCCAATCGGTAGCCTTGGTGCATATGTTGTTACTCATGCCGCCGTCAGCCGGTCACTGCATCACCAGCTCCGTCGCTTGATGAGCCGCTTCTTTCCTCCTTCTCCTCCGGTGTGGTACCCTGCCTCTAGATCCTCCCCGCCCGCCAACCTTCCTCCCATATTGTGATCTCCGGCCGCCTCTCCCCAGTCCCCACCCTCCACCTCAAATATGTCCCTAGCTCAGGACCGTCACCCGTGTCAGATCCAACCCTGCGTTCCTCCTGGAAGCTCTCACTGGAACCTAGGCGGCAGAGCAAGAGTTTGTCAGGCGCCTCGATTGGATAGAGAATACATGGCGCTCACCTTCCTGGCACCTTTTCTTGGTCACGATAGTTTCAGTAACTGTCCTTTTTTTGCATAATTTGGATACTAGCTTTCAAAGGTGATAGAGTGAACCTTTCTTTATTCATTGCAGACACTCTTTGCGTTCATGTGTTATACTGTTAATCTTTCTTATTCTTTCATAATTGTGATTGGATACATCTGTGTAAACCTTATTGTGGCAGCAGTAGCATATGCTCCTTTAAAAAAAAACAAGATCATTGACACCTAGGAGCATATTTTCGTGCAATAAACCAGTAGTAGAAAGAAACATGGGTCAATCACATATATGACAGTGCGTTAAAGTGACTTATGAAACATTAGAAGGTGATTAGGAGTGTAAAATTTCTTGGTAGAACAAAAGTAATACTCCCTCCGTTCCAAAATAGATGTCTCAAATTTGTCAAAATTTGAATGAATCTAGACACTATTTAGTATATAGATTCATCCAAAATTTGAAAAACCCAAGACATATATTTTTGGACGGAGGGAGTAGTATGACACCACACGTAATTAAAAGGGTTTAAATTCATATTATTACTTTGAAGTGCCTGATTGATCTAAAAAAACATGTCATGGTGCAGAGGGTTATTTGCTGTAGGTAAGGTGAAATTTTCCAATCTATATATCTGATGAAATGATGTGAAGTAGTGCGGGGTTCGAGAGTGAAAAAGCAAAGTGTTAATTTCCGGGTTAAACATATGTATATTTACTGAATTACGGAGTATAATCTAGATATTTTTTGTTCCCATGTGTGCACGTAAATACCGATAATGGTGTCATTATCATCTGCAGGTATAAGCTTTGCTCTAGCAGGACATTGTATCGATTCCAATGATGAAGACAAGATGAAAATGGGTGAGCTTATGTTCTTTGATTCCCAAAATAACTGTCTACAGGAAAACTAAGAACTTAGGACAAGCTGCTACTGTATCGCGGCCAAAAATAGGTATATTTCCGCATCAACTATATACTTGCAAGATCAGCTGAACATATATTCATTGTGTGCAGCGCAACTCATGAGAAGAAATATTAACCATGAAACTTAATGTAAATCACAAGTACTCACTCCGTATCCTAATATAGGATGTTATTACCCCCCCCCCCCCCCCCCCCCAATTTACTCATGTATTTTGTTCCCATGTGTGCACGTAAATACCGATAATGGTGTCACTATCATCTGCAGGTATAAGCTTTGCTCTAGCACGACATTGTATCGATTCCAATGATGAAGACAAGATGACAATGGGTGAGCTTATGTTCTTCGATTCCCAAAATAACTGTCTACATGAAAACTAAGAACTTAGGACCAGCTGCTACTGTATCGCGGCCAAAAATAGGTATATTTCCGCATCAACTATATACTTGCAAGATCAGCTGAACATATATTCATTGTGTGCAGCGCAACTCATGAGAAGAAATATTAACCAGGAAGCTCAATGTAAATCACAAGTACTCACTCCGTATCCTAATATAGGATGTTATTACCCCCCAATTTACTCATGTATTGTGTGTAATGGCATCTTATATTGAGGGGAAAAGGGAGTAGATAATAGTCAGGCTATAACATGACAGAAAATATTCATTCCGAGCTTTTTACTACACTATTTCGAGGATACAATGGAAGGAAATAGTATTTCTGTTTGCAATACAGGCTCCATGTTTCCTTTTTTAGTTTGTTCTTCACTTAACTATTCTCCGTCGGCGTATCTCGTGAAAATAATGTACATGTAGGGAAAGGTTTTCTTCGTCGCACTTTAAATCTTGATATATTACCGCGGTAGAAAATGATGGTGCCATTTTGTGCATTGTGGCAGTAAATTGATCCTTTCTTATCATGGTTGCCTTCCAATGTAATTTTTCTTCATGTATATAATTTTCAACTCTTTTGAGATGATTTTTTGGATGAGTATATGGTTCTAAAAATTTGGAAGTAATTGATTTGTATTCTGTGGCTTTCAGCTTCAAGCCACGAGTTGCGATTTTATTAGCTAACTATCCCTTGGAGATCAAACATAATAGTTTCCAAGTATCTGAATAGGTGATCTTATATGATGGTAAGTAAATCCTCAAAACTTTGAAATTTGTTACTACTAATTAGGACCCGAGGAAAATCATTGAATATCTCAAATCCCATGTCTTATTTCTCTACATATATATATAGGGTGGCGCTATTTGACACTATTCTACACCCACTCTCTATCTTTAGAACCGTATATTATTTTTACGTCACGTAAATTTTGTATTACTTCGTAAGTCGAGAAGAACATAATAAAATTAAGAAATGACATAATTATTTTTGTTTACATGCCGTAAAAAAGTTGGACATAAAATACATATTTTGGGTGTTTTTTACACTACAATGACTCATAAACATTATTTTTTTGTCAATTTTTTTGGTTGTGGTGAATAGATGAACATAATTATTCGTATATAAAACATAATTTTTCAATCTAACAACGTAAAAATATATTGGGTGCAAAATAATTATTCTGCACCCTAGGTGCTGAATAGGGTTTCTATAGGGTGGCGCTATTTGACAGCAGGGTGTAGAATAGTTATTCTACACCCACTCTCTATCTTTAGAACCGTATATTATTTTTACGTCACGTAAATTTTGTATTACTTCGTAAGTCTAGAAGAACATAATAAAATTAAGAAATTACATAATTATTTTTGTTTACATGCCGTAAAAAAATTGGACATAAAATACATATTTTTGGAATTAATTATTTTTTTACACTACAATTGGTGTTTTTACACTACAATGACTCATAAACATTATTTTTTTGTCAATTTTTTTGGTTGTGGTGAATAGATGAACATAATTATTCGTATATAAAACATAATTTTTCAATCTAACAACGTAAAAATATGTTTGGTGCAAAATAACTATTCTGCACCCTAGGTGCTGAATAGGGTTTCTATAGGGTGGCGCTATTTGACACCCATGGTGTAGAATACCACTCTCTATCTTTAGAACCGTATATTATTTTTACGTCACGTAAATTTTGTATTACTTCGTAAGTCGAGAAGAACATAATAAAATTAAGAAATTACATAATTATTTTTGTTTACATGCCGTAAAAAAATTGGACATAAAATACATATTTTTGGTGTTTTTTACACTACAATGACTCATAAACATTATTTTTTTGTCAATTTTTTTGGTTGTGGTGAATAGATGAACATAATTATTCGTATATAAAACATAATTTTTTCAATCTAATAACGTAAAAATATGTTGGGTGCAAAATAACTATTCTGCACCCTAGGTGCTGAAGGTCTAATCTATTTAGGACTCACATGTAGTTATTTTCTACTTTATAGTGATAACTGAAGCGCATTTAAATCCCGATTGCCCAATTTGTTTCTGAGGAGGTAGTTATAGTGCTGTTTTAATTCTCGGTTCATGCAGCTTACAATTCAAACTGAACATTTAGCTCCAACGAATTTCATCATTCACCAACGACATTATTTATGTCCAATTGATTATCTGCCACATGTGCACTTTGGTTTTCAAATTCAGAATCTTTATTAAGAAACGGGAAAATTCTTAAAACAATCTGGTGTTAGGTATAAGTTTCATATGGAGGGGCACATATTACTATAAGCATGGCTGGTTATGAAAAAAATTCGAGCTTGAAATCCAACTTAGTCATAGTCCAAGTTCAGAACATATCATCTTCAAATTGTGCAGTAGTTGGCAGATTGAATACACCGATTGCGAAGCTATAGATATTTTCTACTTTATCACACTATCCGCACCAGTTTCGCATTAGTAAATAATGATTGCACATGTGTCTTTCATTATTTCTTGTTTCACAACAACTATTTGACATTCCTTGGCAGAGACATGGACATATTTTCAGAAAGTTTAGGTCCGGAGCATCGGTCTCTTAACTTGTGTACTATTGCAATTGCACCGAAATGAGATAACATGCAGCAAAGTATTGATTTATCAAGATCTGAATACTACTAAGATTGGGTAAGCACTCCATATTTATCTCTCTTAGTTCTCATTACAGCAATTGGATGCTTTAGGTGAATATAATTTAGAGAGTTGGATAATTACCATTGGCCGAGCTATCAAGGCATAATAGTCTGACACATACAGACTAAGAAAGAATAATTGTTGATGGAATGCATTTAAGATATTTGTGTTTTGTAGGGATGTGCGAGTTATTTCTAAAGTGTGTAAGGATGAAATGAGTACTTCCAATCTCCTTGATATGATGGTGAAAGGCCATGACCCAAACAAAGGCGACAATATGGCTTGAGCCTGTTCTAATGCACATAATATGGCTACTGAACCTTGCTGGATAGTATGCAAGGTGCAAAATAAAGAAATAATGACTATTGTAGGAGAAGTTTCCATCAAATATGAGATCGATTTATGAACTGCACAATGGAGGAGAGAGCCTTTGTCATAAATACTCAGTATACGATTCTGAGAAATCTCTTGCATTGAGTTGAAGCTGCAACAGCTGCTTAGATCAAGGAGAGCAAAGCTTCATATCGGTGGACTAGGGTGTAGAACTTTGTCTAGATTTGCTTGTATCTATCACTAAACCATGTTTAATAGTATATATTTATCTAGACAAAGTTGAGATACTTATTTTAGAACGGATGTAGTAATTCACAAGGTTGATTTGGTAGTAATTCTAAACATACGTTGTATAAGTTATATGCTATGTCTCTCTCGCTTGAAACTATTAATTTGGTCTTTTTTCATGCAATGATTACTACTCCCTCCATACCGGTTTACTGGGCTAATACGGAATCTAAAAAATATGTTTGACTACAAATTTGACCAAAAAAATATGAATCATATATCACAAAAATTATATCATTGGAAAGAGCTTTTAAATATCAATCCAATGGTATAATTTTTGTGACATATAACTCATGTTTTATTAATAAATTTTATGGTCAAACTTTTTTTTTTGAACTTTGTGTTAACCAATAAACCGGTATAGATGTAGTACTTAACTTTTGCATGTTGCATTCATTTTTGTTGCATGTTGAATGGTTGTTTAATTTACCTAATGATTGTTCATAATCAGTTACCGGTTCATATATGAAGTATGCGCCAATAAACTTGACATTGCATGTGCGGAGATTAGCTCAGAGTACCAAGTTCTTAGAGACTGGTGCATCATACTTCTTAGAGACTGGTGCATCATACAACTTTGCTGGGTGAACAGATAAAGTGGAGATGGAGGATTCCCTCAAATGATTAGCAAATAGACATGGGTCTATCTGTCCATGTTAAAAACATTGCTTCATACACTTGATAAAAACATTGCTTCATACACGTGTTGGTGAAACAAAAAACATCATCAAAGTTTAGATATACCTACTATTTATTCGTAGCAGCCTATGTAAAGACGTTGAACCAAGTTTTTGTATATGAGACAAGTGTCGAGACTCAGATTCAATTGGATAATCAACCCAAGGGTAGACGATGGCACAATCTAACGACAAGACCAAGCCTAAGCATAACAAACCTACTCCTAGACATAACAACATCACACAAGTTTTGAATAATAGATGACTATGTATCTCTTTTTATGCAATCGAGTTTTGATGGGACACACGAGAAAAATTGAAGAGACCGTAGCAACGCATGGGCATTCAACTAGTTGAGGCATAATAGATACGAGGGTACTTGTCCAAAGTGCCACAATCCTACTTGGCACCCTAGGCGACCGTGACACAGGCAACCCGATTGGGTTCAAGTGCCACTTGTGCGAGAGACGACAGTCTAATGGTGCACGGAGGCTGGTGGCGGCATGTTGAAGTGTCGCTGTCTCGGTCAGCCGCGTCCGGATCCTTGAGGCATGCGAAATAAACTTTTGGGTGGCCCATTTGCTTTATGTTTCAAGCCCAATTTCACCAAATATCCCGCGTTCTAGTTGATTTGGAAATTTCTGGTTCAAAATTTACCCTCAAAGCGTGGTCCACTATTTGAGCTTTCTTGTCCCTGATGACAAGGTACTGTTGCTCCCCTGTCACTGCCATATATAGGCTCTTCTATAATGGCACGCTTGCGGGAAAATGCAACTCCTAATGTAACACCATAGGTTTAGGTGGAGATTTATGATAGACTTTACAAAGTGCCCCTTCCACATATTTTTTATCTAGTTGCACACCGTCCCTTATGTTTCCTGTATATTCCATGTGTTTATTTTCTTTGTTCACATGTTTTTACCTAGATTTAAATTTAGTTTACACAGAAAATGTATTACAGAATAGCACATTTCACAGAGTTTTTACCTAGAGTATTTTGCTCAAAGTTATTGTTGTCCACACATTTTTCACTTAAAAGTATATCGTAGATTGACACATTTCATAGAGGATTTTACTCACTATTTTTCACTCGAAGTTATATTTATCCACACATTTTTCACTCAAAATATATTTATATCTACACATTTCATAGAGTTATTTCACTCAAAGTTATATTTTTGTCCACACAATTTTTACATAGATTCAAATTCAGTTTACATAGAAATTTATTCAGTTTGCAAAGTATCAAAACACAGATTGGCACATTTCATATAGTCAAAAAGGATGTCACAGATTCGTCTAACATGCAAATCTAGATAAATATATGATATTTTCTTGGGAGAAAGAAAGTAGTGCTTTTCAAGTTTCAACGTTCAAAAGAGATGCTTATATTTTTCAATCAAAGTTTCATATAAGATTAAGAAGTTTTTTTTTGTTCTGGCTCACCGTAGATATGTAACCAAAACCAAATCCATACACATAAGTTTTCTTACGTGGTTCATACAATACAAGTAACATGTACCCAAATATTCGGCTATGTTTCATTCTTGGACCAGATTCAAAAGATCCAGAAGATTATGAACCAGATTCAAAAGATCCACACAAGAAATATCAAAGAAAAATTGTAAGAAAAAGGAGGGGAGGTCAAGTCTTCGCGTTGTGTCTAGTTGGGGACCGGCGGTGGTCGGGAAGGACGGCAACGATCGACTACCGCAAGAGGGCGGTGACGCCTATGACGAGGGGGACAGAGGGCCACATATCTGATTCCTCCTGCTATGATGCTCGTCCACCATGTCAGGGCACCGTGGCGGAGGAGGGGCTCATTTCCGTCAAGCCGGCGTGAACCATATGGGAGGGGCACCATAGATACATCCAAAATTTCCTGATATCATTGTTATAGAGACTGACATATACTCCCTCCGTTCAGAAATAGTCCCTCCGTTTTAAAATATAAGATGTTTTAGTTGTGAAGCAAATGTATTTAGGCTTGTTTTAGTATGTAGGTTCACTCAACTTTGGGATGAATCTACACACTAAAATAGTCTAGATTTATTTTTTTCATAAACCTAAATAATCTTATATTTTAAAACGGAGAGAGTATAAGACATTCTGGCTTTGTGAAATAAATATATCTAGACCCTTTTTAGTGCATAAGTTCACTTGGAAGCTTTACGAATCTATAGACTAAAAGACGTCTAGACATATCCAATTCACAAAGATAAAACGTCTTATATTTCTGAACAGAGAGAGTATTTTTGAAGATCTTCATTGTTCTGTTTCAATCCAAAGAGAAAAACAAATATACTACTGATAATAGAGATAACTAGACAACTAAGACCTTTCACAATGCACCGTATTTTAGCACGTTATCATATGCATAATAAATAATTAAGATACAACCTTTACAATGGGTTGTTTCTTAAGAGTTTTTTCTACATTTAATGAATTTGATGACATATAGACATAGGATTGGAGCTAGCCATTAGTTTTGCCTATGGTTTCGTGCAAGGGGTGTATCTTAGCTATACAACAACTCTCTCTCTTCTACTTAAATGATATGCCACATCAGCATTTTGCCTAGGATACACCGCTAAGAGACTCCCATTGTCACAGTCCTAAGAGAAAACTACTCCAACAATGCATTTATTACCACAATCACTACAGGAAATTTATTCTTTGCCGTGCAACAATGCTCACACGGCAAAGCCCAAAAAATGCACGGCAAAAGCTTTGGCATGTAAGGTTACACGACAAAGACTACACGACAAAGTATAGGCCGGCAAAGTAGTCTTTGCCGTACGCATATGCAAAAATGCACGGCAAACTCTTTGTCGTGTGTCTGGCTACGCCATACGGCACAGAAAAGTAACTTCACGCCGTCACAAGCGAGACGGCGCCAGTCTGGTGGGTCCCACTAGGGGAATTTGCCATCATTATCCACCGTGGGTTCCATTTGTAGTCGTTGTCACCCCTAGGCCTTTGCCGTGTGATCACTCACAGCAAAGCCTTAGGCCTTTACCGTGTGCCTCCCACCTCCTCTTTGCCGTGTGCCTCGCCCGTCCTCTTTGCCGTGCGTTTATACACAGCAAAGCATACACTACATGAATAAAAAAACGCGGCAAGGCAGGTGGCCTTGAGCTCCATGGCCGGCGACGTTGAAGGTCCCGCTCGATGGGCAGGCCGTAGCAGGTCCGGGAGGGCAGAGTCGTCGCGCTCGTGGACTGTCCCTGCAGAAGGTGGCCGCGGCGGCGGGCGGTGGCGGGCGGCGCGGAGGTGGCCACCGGCGGGGGCGGCACGGAGATGTCGCGGCTGGTGTGTAGGTGGCCGCCGGCGGCGTGGCCTGTGGGGATAGGAACTCGAGGTGGCAGAAGGCGCCGTGTACGAGCGTGGCGGCCCCGACGCGTCGTCGGCGTCGTCCGTGGTGTCAGCGGGCATCGGGCGGCGGGCGCGGCACCGGCCAGCTCCAAAGCACGCGGTGGCAGAAGGCGCCGTGTACGAGCGTGGCGGCCACGACGCGTCGTCGGCGTCGTCCGAGGTGTCAGCGGCCGTCGGGCGCGACACCGGCCAGCTCCAGAGCACGGCGGCGGGCTTGATGCGCTGCCGCAGCAGGTGCTGCTGCATTCAGGAGCACAGGGTTGGAACGAGTCCTTTTTGAGGGAGGGTTGGGAACGAGTCTTAGTAATCATGTACTCCTGTGTCGCTCTCGTGGAGTAGTCCAGGTCATCCATCCGCTGGTCACCTTCCCAACCAATCGAGCACATGATTGAGCTGTCCACGGATTATGTGTTTTCTGTGTATGGTGGATCGAATTAGATCGGACCGTTGGGAACGAGTCTTGCTGTTTCTGTGTAGGCTAATTTGCCGTAGGAATTTCTAATACACACGGCAAATAAGAGGTTTTGTAAAGTAACCACCAAATGCTAATTTAAAATGTTATTATTTTATTTTTAAAAATACTAGACCATTTTATATTAATAATTTTCTAACACAGGATCTTAAACCTTTTCGTTCATTTCTGATAAAAAAAGTTCCTGCTAAATCGGCAGGAGGTGGGTCAGATATAAATTACAGTTATATGATCTTATGCTCATGATTATTTATAAAAATTATTTTTAGGTTTATAATATGCTATTTCATCAGTGATCTAATGTAAGTTTAGCGAGGCTTAGCCTGAGCTAAGAATCTTCATGCCCGCCGTTCGAGAAAGTTTGACGATAATTTGAAACGGACATAAAAACTTCAAAAATGATCTAAACAATGCGAAACCATAGCATGGTGTCATATTATGTGACATAGTTAAAAGAAAAAATATCAAACTTGGTATATTGATTATGTCTAAAAAAAACCTTCACAAAATGACCTATCTCATTCTAGGTTTCCTGCCTTTCAGTTTAAATGAGCAATGTTATGGCTAGAATCAAGGTGTAGTTTGTGATAACGTTCCCATATAGTGCATATATGTGCATCATGGGATGACGAACAATGTTTCAGAAGAAAGTTTTCTTTTTCGTCGCACGGAAAAGCCAATTTTTCATTTTCCGAACGCAAAAAAAGGGGTTTTATAAAGCAACCACCAAATGCTATCACCTATTTTTTAAAAATACTAGACCATCTTACATGGACAATGTCCCAACCGTGAGATCTTAAACCTTTTCACCGATCAAAAAGACAAACGTTTGCCAAATCGATAGGAAGTGGGTCCGGTTAAACGCCTTCAATCATATCCGCTTATTAGTTTCCTCGAAATGATCGCAGGTGGCCAAATGCTACGGAAATAATACTCCAAAGGATTCTGCTAATGCTGTCCTCATTTCCGGTATGATCAAAAGAAGGAGGAAAGTGAAGAGGTACGCCCTGATGATCTTGTAGTAGTACTCATCTCCGGTTCAGCAAGAGATGAGCGGAGCAGTGGAAGACGCTGTTCTTCACGGGGTGCTGGATTTATTCCACCGGTGACGACGGAACCGCCGGTGTTTTCTGTTGCGGATGCCATCGAAGCGCCGGACGACGGGTGGTTGCCGCAGGTGATGGGCTGCACCGGCGCCGGCTCCTGCGCCTGCGCCTGCACCTGCAGCTTCTTCTCCCTGACGGGTGGTTGCGCCTCATTCGGACTGGTCTTCGTCTCGGGCACGGCCGCCTCGATCGGGCTCATCTTCGTCTGGGGCACCGCGAGCTCAGCTGGCGACGCCTCGTACTTCGAACCTATCTCTGATTCGGGCCACGCTCCCAGAGGCGGCGGAAGCGCGGTGCTGGGCGATGGGTGGTTGCGGTTGCCGGAGGCTGCAGGCTGCGCCGGCGCCGGAAGACTCCGTTCTTCACGGGGTGCCGGATTCGGTCTGTCGGCGATGTAACCGACGTTCTTCTCCCTTGCGGATCCAATCGAAGCGCCGAATGACGGGCGCCGGCGTACTCCCGTTTTTAATTTGACCGTGGCCTTCATCCTCGGCACGACCTAGGCCGTGCAAGGTTGACTCTAGCCGGCTAAGTCGTTCCTGCATAATCATGTTGCTGTGCACCATCTTGACCATGAGCTTCTGTGTGGCCGGGCTCATCATCTCCGTGTGAGGTGCGACAACCACAGCTGGCGACGCCTCATTCCACCTGATCTCGGTTCCGGTCGAATCAGCTATCGGCGGCGGCGGCGGTGGCGCGCTGCTGGGTGATGTGTGGTTGCGGGAGGCGGCGGGCAGCCCCTGCGCCAGAACCGGCACCTGCAGCTTCTTCTCCCTGAAGGCGCCGAGAAGGCTGACGTTCTTCATGGACGCCACGAGCAGCGCGTGCGCGGCGGCGGCCTCGGTTTCGAAGCCGACGACGGCGGGCGGACCCACGGAGGCGAATCGGATGGGGCCATAAGCAGAGAAGGCACCGATGAGATCTGCGATCCCGGTGCCCGGTGGGACGTCCTCGATCACGATGGCACGGCCGCCGTCCAACTTCTCCGGCAGCGCCATGGCTAGGCTAGGTAGGTGAGAGATATGCTTTTGGTTGGAGAATTGGATATGCGAATCCTGCGCTTGGGTCTGGCGCTGTACATGTAAAGAGATCGTGCCTCCACCTGACTCGAGTAGATCGCGGAAGTACTTTGCATGCAAATAAGGTAAACACGGAGAGAACAAAAAAAACAAATTCCATCTTACTACGATGAGCGATATGACTAGTTCCAGAAGATTGAAATATTCCAAAACTCTTTTTGCCAAGACCGCAGAAATTATTGTACTACTCAAGGTATTGGGGGTTTATCAACCATCCATCACGTGTTAGAGATTTGTGTGGCACAATTTGCATTTTTGAACCTAAACCTAGAGTTGTACACTTTTTTATCCCTGAAGCACCAAACATGTATATAGGACATTTTGCTATGCATAAACACGTACTTTCCTCCGTTTGGAAATATAAGATGTTTTAGGTTAGTGAAACTAATATATTTAGACATCTTTTAGTGGGTAGGTTCAAATGAATCTACACACTAAAATATGTCTATATACATTTAATTCACAAACTTAAAACATCTTATATTTCTAAACGGAGGGAGTACCACATAACCCACACTAGCCTCCACCAAACTCCACTCCCACCCAAAGTTTTGGCTACCGGATGGGAAAATTTTACCGGTGGTGGCCGGTATTTTGGGTTACCGTGGTTACCGGATGATTACTAGAAATTACCGGCCAAAATTTTGAAATAAAATTTGAATTCAAAACCGAGAAAATTTAAAATGTTCGGTAACCGGCCGGTTATGCCTGGTTACCGTCCGGTAACCACCAATTTTTCAAACATTATATGAATATGGACCAAATTTAAACATCTTCGGAATTTTTTGCCCCAAAAACCAATTTACCAGGGGGTGCCGGTAAAATGGGTTACCGGCCGATAACCGGCCCGGTAACCAAAACCCTGCCCCCACCTACCCTCGTTCTCTTCTTGAAGACAAGGGGCTATTGGAGAATGCATGCCATGGCGGACGTCAGGCTGAACAAGCACGAGATTGACCACATCAACATCGTCAAAGGCAGCCCCAAGATCTCAACGTATAGTGCACCACTAGGGAAAACCCTACAAAAGATAGGATTATAGGAGGCACATCCTAACCATATGCGTCTCCACTAAATATACAAGGCGCATGACTTAAGGGTGTGTCTTGTATATTTGAATAGCGGAGGCGCATCTGTGAAGGATGCGTCTCATATATGTGCGGATCAGATTTGTCTCCCTCCCCTTATTCAAGGCGCATCCTCTACTCGAGGCGCATATGGACTATATGCGCCTTGAATAAGGTGGGTGGGCCCGGTGGTGATAGGTGCCTCAGTACTGGAGGCACACCTTGTCATATGCGCCTTTGATATTTTTGTATATTGGAGGCGCATCACTGCCCAATGCACCTCGAGTACTGTAGGGCTTCAACATACACGGGTTCCACAGGGCACACACTCCTGCTCGAAGCCGCCGCCTGTCGCTGCAAGAGCATCGTCGAGGTGAGCGCTGCTCCCCTCCCTGTCCTCCTTCCCCTTCCTCGCTCTCTTCACTCCCAAATATCATGAGTCGCCGCTCGTCGCCATCCTGCAGTGCCGCTTGTCGCTGTCCGCTTCGCAAAGGAGGAGCCGCCCGTGGAGGTGTCGCCCGTCCTCGACCGCCCATGGAGGAGCCTCCCGTCAGCCGTTGCCTCCACCTCCTCGACCTCATGCATGACCACATCCTCTTCGCCCTCGCCCGTCGAGGTGAGCCTCTCACCCCTCCTCTCTGCCCTCTCTAGTTTAGGTTGTTCCCCGTTAGGCTCCCTCAGGCGGCGACATGCAGCAGCCCCATGCCCAACCCGGTGCAGGATACGTTGGAGGTATCCCCGGTTTGCAGCGGTTCTGAGGGTGTTGGCGAAAGAGACAACAACAAGCACAATAGTAGTAGTAGATTAAGCCCTGCCGAGGAATCATTTTGCGATGACGGCGTGATCGTGTTCATGGCACATAGTACTACTAGTATCTGTGGGATGCATATTCCCCACTCTGGAAGTCTTGAAAGATTGTTGCCTTGCCTTGTGTGATTTCATGAATCTAATAGCTTTCAGTAGTCTAAATGCTAAGCTACTTGGATTGAAGTGGTATTATTAGACTTGTGGCTTGCTCCATACATCCACAAATAACTATGCTTTTGGTATTGTATTAAGTAAAAATATTAAGGTTTAACAAATATTGTTGGAAAACATAGCCACTGGATGGTGAAGATCCAGTGCGGCTAGCAACTAAAATGTGCACTAGTATACCACCAGTTAGGAAGTTTAATAGCAATAAGGAAACACATGGAACATGGTAAGAGGGCATGCCTTTGCACAAATCCTTTCTGTAGCTAGATACCGCTTTGGCCAACAAATTAACTTGGTATAATTTGTAAGTGAATTTGTTTTGGCCAGCAAATATGTACTATTTACATGACAGCATTTAGTTGAATGCTTTCTAGATGTTGAATCTAAGGGAAAGATCTATCTAGGGTGGATGTGTTGTGCAAGCTTAACTTGTGTGTGCATGTAGTTCAGTCACTATGACAGTGAATTCACTATGATAGTGGTTGACCTTATATTCTTGAAATGATACTAGATTCCTCTTGTTTGATATGTTGCCCTAGTGGATTTTGTTGTGCTAGGCTGGTTCCATTAATTGGAATATGCCCAGTAGTAATTGGAATGTGCCTAGATGGTACTAGATTCGTGTGCGTGGATGCACTTGTGCCAGCATCATTTGGATTAAGAGGATTTGGCTTGCTTTGGGGCATTCGGTGGATCAGAGCTGCACCATTTTCTACTAGCAATGTATTTTATTCATAGTTCATCCTTCTACAAACACATACACATCATCCTGCCACAAGCATATACATAGAGTTCATGCATCCCACTACAAGCACATACAAGTACTACTACACCTCTGGTAGTTGTATTTTATTCATAGAACAAACTGCCCTTATTCATCTACCTGTTGTCTTCACCAAACTTCACCTTCTTCTTTTTCTTTAGCATGTTGATCATATCTTTGCAATACTCAATGCCTTTTTTAATCAATAACAATGAACTAGCTGCTTTGAGCTCAGGAAGCAACCTTGATGGAACTTCTTTAGGCAAAAGAGCATTTCTTTTGAACAAACCTTGGCAAATGGCTTCATGCTCTGTTATTGTTGGATCATTTGGCATCTGTTATTGTTGGATCATCTGGCACTGCTACCTCACCCAACTTCTCAAGTGCCCTTGCATCCTTCCTCTCCTCCTTCTCTGCATTGCTTCTCCTTGAGTAAAACTTGGTCTTCATAGCTGGGAATAAAATGTCGACGCTGAGGGTGCTAGATTTTATTGACATACAAGAGCACTTGTGGACAAGATCATGCACACACAAGTAGAACAGTGCACAGTTCAAAGATGCTTACTAGCAAATGTAAACAAAAATGGCAATTGTGTCTTTATTCCATTTTGAGGCATCTATCAGGCATCTATCACTTCACCCATGCATACTTTTGGAATCCTGCTATCCCTTTTGTGCTTACTTTATCCATGCATCATTTCTACCAATGCAGTAGATGTCCCTTTGTGCTCTCCGCAATGATCACCCATGTGTACTATTTTGTTTGCTCCTTGGTTTTCTGAACATGTGCTTGCACTTATGAAAATACAGTGAACCTAAATCACCACGTATATTTTTATTTATGTTTATTTGCTGCATATGATAGGTTGGAAGAAGGATCACCTCCATGTCCTCTTCTACCGTGGCAATCCACCACCAGTAAGGAGATATATGAACACTTAGCAAAGCATGGTTACAGCAGGACATTCATGACGTTAGCGAAGCAGGGTGAACTTGTACTCGGTCCCCGAGATATGTGAACTTGGTGTTGTGTGTGATGTACTAGTTGGTTGATGTGTGCACTCTCGTATGTAAAATTTAAAATTTGAAAATGCTATTTGAGGCGCATCTGTAAATCTATTAGAGGCGCATATGTCAGTCATACTCGAGATGCATCATTCAGACATAGTCACCTCGCATATCCTAGGTATACGAGGCGCATATCAAATGCGCCTCAGGCAAAAAATACTAGCATCACGGGCCTTGATGCACATCCCATATACGCCTCAAATGACTTTTATGGTGCGCCTCGAGTAGAATTTTCCCTAGTAGTGGTGTCCTGTCATGAACTACTTCGAGGGCAAGGAGCCCCTCCAAGGGATCTTCCCGACAGTTCCATGGGTTATTGATACGTCCAAAACGTATCTACTTTCCCGGACATTTTTGCTATTGTTTATCCTCTAAACTTGTGTGATTTGGATACAACTAACATGGACTGACGCTGTTTTCAGCAGAATTGCCTTGGTCTAGTTTTTGTGCAGAAAATCAACTATCAGGAAAAATCCCGGAAAATATGACAAAATTTCTATTTCACCAGAAGATTTACGAAGCCAAAGTACGAGACGCAGCGGGGCCCTGGGGGGGCCACACCCCCAGCCGCGCGGGCCAGGCTTGGCCGCGCCTGGAGGGTGTGTGGCCATCCCAGGCACCCCCTCGGCCTCCCTCTTCGCCTATAAGATGCCTCTTGACCTAAAAACCGAGGGGGGTTCAACGTTTTCCAGAAAGAGTTCCGTTATGTCGCCACCACCAGAAACCACGATTCGGAACCAGAAACTCTATTCTGGCGCCTTGCCGGGACGGGGAATTTGGAGAGGATCATCGCCATCATCATCAACAACGCCTCTCCATCAACCATCCATGTTTCCCATATCCATGATTGAGTAATACCCTGCAGTAGGCTATGGGGATGGTAGGGATTGGATGAGTTCTACCATGTAATCGAATAAGATTGTTAGGACATGGTGCCTAGTATCTCTATTAGTGCGATTTGAATTTGTTGCAACTTGTTGTGCTTAATTCTTGTCACTAGGACATGAGTGTCATGATCTCAGATCTGAACTTATTATTGAATCATTATGATAGTATTGTTTATGATCTTATCTGCAGGTTGTGTACACATATCATTGTCCGGATCCAAAGGCCCCGAAGTGACAGAAATTGGGACAACCGGAGGGGATGACTGTGATGTGAGGATCACACGTGTTCATGGAGTGTTAATGCTTTGCTCCGGTGCTCTATTAAAAGGAGCACCTTAATTGCCAGTAGTTTCCTTGAGGCCCCGCTGCAATGGGATGGCAGGACAAAAGATGTTGTGCAAGTTCTCATTGCGAGCACGCATGACTATATATGGAGCACATGCCTATGATTGTTTAGTACTTGGATGCTTATTCTTATTTATCTGCAATGCCCTAGATCTTGAAGTTACATGTTTAGACTTGTCCATGCAATGCCCGTCCATCCATCCATATGCCTACCGCACTCATATCCTACTGTTTGCTACTACTATTACTATTGCTCTTGTTTTACTGCTGATGTTGCTTTGCTGTTGCTACTGATAAGCTTCTGTGAGCAAGAACTATTTTCAGGTGTAGCTGAATTGACAACTCAGTTGTTAAGGCTTGCAAGTATTCTTTGGCTCCCCTTGTGTCGAATCAATAAATTGGGTAATACTACCCTTGAAGACTGTTGCGATTCCATATACTTGTGGGTCATCAAGACTATTTTCTGGCACCGTTGCCGGAGAGCATAGCTTTATTTGTAAGTTCACTTGGATCTATTATTGTTCACTGCTACTCCTTTCATCATGGAGAAGTATCATGATGGAAAGTTTCCTATTTTACCATCAACTACAAGAAGAGGTACAGTACTAAACACATCTGTTGCTCTTGATTCACCGTCTGTTATAAGTAAGCTTGTCACACCACCACCACATACTCATGCTACACACACTGCTAGTACTGCTGAATCTGAAACTGCTTTTGATACTCATGATGTTACTTCTACTGTGCTTGATGTGAGTGGTTCATTAGGTCCTTTCCTAGATGATACTATGGCTAGTCTAGGAAATACTGAAACTCTTAGTGAAGACACTGTTACACCTGTGAGCTCACCTGAGTCTAGAGAGTGATATGATATTAATGATGGTTACATTGAGTTTACCGATGAATTTGTTGAAGAGTTCCGAAACACACATGGTGCTAGTTCTATTAAGAGTCTCCTTGCTAGACGTACCATTATTCCTAAACTGTCCTCTGATCCTAAGTTTGCCACCTCTCCCATAGATATTAAAGATAAAGATTATGATTTCTCTCTTGATTTATTCTATTTGGATATTGTTGAGAAAGAACCTTTTTGTGGGACTGAAAATGAGAGTGTTGTGGCTCATATGAATGAGCATTCTACTATGAGTGCTTTGTTTTCTGATGATTTTAAGATGCGCAAGTACTTTGTTACTAAGATCTTCCCTTTTTCACTAAAAGGAGAGGCCAGGGCTTGGTTTAATAGATTACCTCTTGGTTCCATTGATAGCCCTGATTGCTTGATTGCTTCTTTCTTCTAGAAGTATTTTCCTCCCAGTGCTAGACATGTTGCTTTGCAGAGACTTTTCGATTTTAAACAGGGAGAAGAAGAGAAATTGCTTGAGTCATGGACAAGGTTCTGTGCCTTGATTCATGCACATCCTGGATGTCCATTACCTAAAAATGAGCTTCTTGATATTTGTTATAATGGACTAACTGATGATTCTAGGACATACCTAGATAGCTTTGCTGATTGTGTTTTCAGGAAAAGAACTCCTACAGATGCTGAATAATTAATGGCTAAGATAAGCAAAAATTATGATGATTAAACTTCAACTAAGCTAAATACACCTGATCCTATTACTCCTGTACCAGTTGTGCCTGAACCAGATCCAATACCAACACCAAAGAAGAGGGGAGTTATTGCATTAAATGATGAAGTGGTGAAAGAAGCTAATAAATGTCTAAAGGAGAAAGGTATTAGAGTTGAAGATGTGAAGAATCTACCTCCTATGGAAGAATTATGTAAGCCAATTCCCCAGTCATCTACTATTGAGGTACACTCTCTCCTCTTTGATGAAGGTGATATTCCTTATGGTAAGCCTCCTGATCAATGCTTAGAGGAACTTGACACATTTATTGTTAGACAAGATAATTTTAATAAACAAGTTCAGAATCATTTATTGGAAAACTCTAGAGCTATTAAAGAGTTGAAAGATATTGTGGAAAGAACTTCTAATGATATTAAAATGCTTTGTAAACACTTTCAAATGGTTCAAACCCAACTTGATCAACTTGCTAAGGTACAAAAGGATATGCTAGTTAATGCCTCAGGAGATAAACATGCTTATGGAATTAGAACTAGAAGTGGTGTAACTACTCAAGATCCTTTATATCCTGAAGGACACCCTAAAAGAATTGAGAAGAATTCTCAACAAGGTGAAAGTAGTGGTAGTCCTCGTAAGAGAAAGAAAAAGAAACATAAAATAGTTGAGGAACCACTTGAACCTGTTGTAGATCCTAATAGTATATCTGTCTGTGATGCTGAAACTAAGAGTGGTAATGATAAAAATGATGCTCCTGATAAGGAGGAAGTTGAGGAAGAACCTGAGAAGCACACTAAGAACACTAGGTGCACTAAGAAAGATTTTATTGCTAAGAAACATGGTAGTGAGAGAGAACCTTGGGTGCAGAAACCTATGCCTTTTCCAAGTAAGAAACACAAGTTAAAGGAGGAAGAACACTACAACAAGTTTTGTGAGTGGATGAAACCTTTATTTTTGCAAATTCCTTTGACTGATGCTATTAAGTTGCCTCCTTATTCAAAGTATATTAAGGATATTGTCTCTAATAAAAGGAAGATTCCTAATGAGGATATTTCTACTTTGCTTGATAATTATTCCTTTAATGGTAAGGTTCCAAAGAAACTTGGTGATCCAGGTATACCAACTATTCCTTGCTCTATTAAGAACAATTATGTTAGAACTGCTCTATGTGATTTGGGAGCTGGAGTTAGTGTTATGCCTTTTTCTCTCTACAAGAGACTCCAGCTAGAAAAGTTGATACCAAATGATATATCTTTGCAAATGGATGATAAGTCAACTACTATTCCTGTTGGTATATGTGAGGATGTTCCTGTTCAAGTGGCTCATAATTGCTTGGTTTTGACTGATTTTGTTGTGCTTGAAATGCCTGAAGATGATAATATGTCTATTATTCTTGGGATACCTATTCTTAATACTGCAGGTGCTGTCATCAATTGTAATCAAGGAAAAGTAACTTTTAATATTAATGACAAAGAGCATACTGTTTATTTCCCCGAGAAGGTTGCTAGAAGCTATTGCTTGAATTCCATTGAAAATATTGAGAGCATCCAGGTTGGAGAAATATATTGTCCCATTCCACAAGAAAATTTTGAAACTATTATGATTGGGACCATTGCTATCAAGTATGAGGTAACATAATCACTTTGTGGAATACAAAGTTTTGTTTCATATAAGATTGTTTTGGTAACAAGACTTGATCAACGTTGTTAACAAAAGGATTTTAATGAACAAAATAATGTTTTCACTCTGGTTTTTCTTGCTTTCTTTTACTTTTATCCTTCCTAGTATTTGCCTTTTCTTTTGCTAGATTTGGTTTTGCTAGTTGTTTGCTTGTTAGAGTGTCTTAGAACCTATGTAGTTTGGTATTTTGTTTGCTTTTGCTTCTTCTAAAAAAATCTTTTCTGCGATAAAATCAATTTTCATACCCTAAAAATGGCCAAAAATAAAGTTTCCCGAAAAATCCCAGAAAATTCAAAATACTTTTTTCCTCGAAAAAAGGGGTAGATGGACACCCGGAGTGACCCAGGGGGCCACCCTAGGCCAGCACACCCCTGGTGGGCGCGGCCAGCCCCCAGGTGGCGCCTTGCTGGGGTGTGTCCCACCTGGGCCCCTCCAAGGTGCCTCCTACCAACCATCTGAAGGGTTTCGCGACATAGTAAATCAAAATTTTCTACGGATGCGAACAAAGGGAAGTCAAGATCTATTCTAGGAGATGCAAACAACGAGAGAGATTGGATTAGATCTTCATACCCTTGAAGATTCGCACAGCGGAACGTTCGTCGGAACGTGGGTGATGTAGTCGTACTCGCTTCTCCTCCTCGCGATTCGATCCGATCTAGCACCACAAGTGGCGATGCCTCCGTGAGATGCACACGTGCGGCACCCCGACGTATCCTCCTTCCTTGGTCCAGCAAGTATGGTAGAGAGATGGGTTGGATCTACAACGCGACGGCGCGGTGCAATTGGTGGAGAATTTCTGCAGCAGGGCTTCGCCTACAAGCAGTCGGGAGGGAGAGAGGAGGGCAGCAGGGCGGCTAGGGTTGGAGGGGAAGGTGTGGGGGTTTGGTGCACCCCCAGCTCTCTATATATAGAGGGGTGGGCGCAGCCCTAGCCCCTCCCCCAAGCCAAGACCGGCGGCCCCAAGGAGGAAGAGTGGGGGGCAAGGAAACCCCCCCTTCTAGAAGCTCTATCTAGAGTTTAAACCTCTCTTGGCCGGCTGGGCCCTATGGGGCCTTGTTCCCCTGGCCCAATGCGGCCAGGGCACTCCCTCATAGGACCATGCCCCCTCCCGGAAGGTGGGGCCACGTTGGTCCCCTTCCGGAAGGTTCTAGAAGCTTCCGGTACAATACCGATTAACCCGGAACAATTCCGAACTCCAAAAACTGCACTGCCTTATATGAATCTTATTCTCCGGACCACTCCGGAACCTCTCGTGATGTCCCGGATCCCATCCGAGACTCCGAACAAAAACTCATAAACCAATTATCCAATCTATCCTAGCGTCGAGACACGTTAAGTGTGTGACCCTGCGGGTTCGAGAATATGCAGACATGATCTTCTATCAATAATAAACAGCGGGGTCTGGAAACCCATATTGACTCCCACACATTCATCGATGATCATATCGGATGAACCACGATGCCAGGATTCAATCAATCCCATATATATTCCCTTCATCTCGCGATATTTTACTTGCCCGAGATTCGATCGTCGGTACCGTCATACCTAGTTCAATCTCGTTCACAGCAAGTACTTTACTCGTTCTGTAATCCGATATCACTTTGTGATTAACTCCTTAACCACATGCTTGCAAGCGGTGTTGATATTGATTACCGAGTGGGCCCTAAGTATATCTCTCCGACTTGGGAGGGACAAATCCCATCTCGATACATACAACCCAACAGGAACTTTCCGATCACCTGAGAGACACCTTTATGATCACCCTCTCATAGGATGATGTTTGATGACCTCAAAGCTTTCTTCCGATATCAGGGAGTTGTATTATCTCATGGTCTAAGGAATACAATATTTGACATAAGAAAAGCTTCGCAAAGATGAACACGATGACACGATCTAATTGCTTCGCTTAGTTTGGGTCTGTCCATCACATCATTCTCCCAATGATATGATCTCATTATTAATCGACAACTCATGTCCATGGTTAGGAAACCTTAACCATCATTAATCAATGAGCTAGTCCATAGAGGCGTACTAGGGACACGGTGTTGTTTACAAACCACACAAGTATTAATGTTTCCGCTTAATACAATTCTAGCATGGAATATAAACATTATCATGAACAAGAATTATAATAATAACATCTTTATTATTGCCTCTAGGGCATAATTCCAACAGTCTCCCACTTGCACTAGAGTCAATAATCTAGTTTACATCTGGCAACAATCTCACACCCATGGCACTGAGGTGCTGATCATGTTTTACACGTGGAAGAGGTTTAGTCAACGGATCTACGAAATTTAGATCTGTATGTACTTTGCTAATCTTCAGATCTCCATCTGCTATATAATCTCAGATTATATGAAACTTGCGGTTGATATGCTTGGTCTTTGGATGATATCTTGGTTCCTTAGAGCATTGGACACATCCGGTCTAGTACACAGCATGGCATACATGATAGAACCTATGGCCGACGCATAAGGCACTTTGCTCATAGCTTCCCTATCATTTACCGTAGCTGGACACTGAGCCTTGCTCAATATCTTACCTGACAACATAGGCACTGAACCTTTCTTTGCCTTATCCATTCTGAACCTTTTCAGAACTTTGTCTAGGTATGTACTCTGGCTTAAAGCTATCAGGCGTCTTTGTCTATCTCTATAGATTTTGATGCCCAATATATAAGCAGCTTCACCTAGGTCTTTCATTGAAAAACACTTGTTCAAATAACTCTTCACATTGTTAAGCATGTTAATGTCATTTCCAATAATCAATATGTCATCCACATATAGTACCAGAAATGTCACCGAGCTCCCACTCACTTTCTTGTAGATACAAGCTTCGTAGCAATTTGGAACAAATCCAAAGCTCTTGATCACTTGATCAAAACGAAGGTTCCAACTCCGAGATGCTTGCTTCAGTCCATAAATGGAACGCTGAAGTTTGCATACTTTATCAGCATCCTTAGGATCGACAAAACCTTTGGGTTGCATCATATACAACTCTTCATCAATGTTGCCATTGAGGAACGCAGTCTTGACATCCATCTGCCAAATTTCATAATCATGAAATGCAGCAATTGCTAATAAAATCCGAATGGACTTAAACATCGCTACGGGAGAGAAAGTCTCATCGTAGTCAACACCTTGAACTTGTCGAAAACCTTTCGCGACAAGCCGTGCTTTATAGACGGTAACATTACCATCCGCGTCCGTTTTCTTCTTGAAAATCCATTTGCACTCAATGGCCTTTCGGTCGCTAGGAGGGTCCACCAAAGTCCATACTTGGTTTTCGCTCATGGATCCCAATTCGGATTTCATGGCTTCTAGCCATTTCTCAGAGTCTGGGCTCATCATCGCTTCCTCATAGTTCGTAGGTTCATTGTCTTATACTAACAAGACAGTCAAGACAGGGTTGCCGTACCACTCAGGAGGGGCACACGACCTTGTCGACCTGCGACGTTTAGTAGCAGCATCGTCCGAAGCTTCATGATCCTTGTCATTAGCTTCCTCTATCGTTGGTGCAGGCGGCACTGGAACAATTTCAGGTGCTGCGCTACTCTCCAATTCAAGAGAAGGTTCAATAACCTCGTCTAGCTCTACTTTCCTCCCACTCACTTCTTTCGAGAGAAACTCCTTCTCAAGAAAGGAACCGTTCTTTGCGACAAACACTTTGCCTTCGGTTCTGTGATAGAAGGTATACCCAATAGTTTCTTTAGGGTATCCTATGAAGACACATTTCTCCGCTTTGGGTTCGAGCTTGTCCGGCATCAACTTCTTGACGTAAGCTTCGCATCCCCAAACTTTAAGAAACGACAACTTAGGTTTAGCACCAAACCACAGTTCATACGGTGTCGTCTCAACGGATTTAGATGGAGCCCTATTTAAAGTGAATGCAGCAGTTTCTAATGCATAACCCCAAAATGATAACGGCAAATCAGTAAGAGACATCATCGATCGGACCATATCTAATAGGGTTCGATTCTGGCGTTCAGACACACCATTGCGCTGTGGTGTTCTGGGTGGCGTGAGTTGTGAAACGATTCCACTTGCTTTAAGATGCGTGAGAAAATCATAACTCAAATATTCACCTCCACGATCGGATCGTAGAAACTTAATCTTTCTGTTATGATGGTTCTCCACTTCATTCTGAAATTCCTTGAACTTTTCAAATGTTTCAGATTTATGTTTCATTAAATAGATATACCCATATCTACTTAAGTCATCGGTAAAAGTGAGAAAATAGCGATATCCACCGCGCGTCGAAACACTCATCGGTCCGCATACATCGGTATGTATGATTTCCAACAAGTCCGTTGCTCGCTCCATCATTCCGGAGAACGGTGTTTTGATCATCTTGCCCATGAGGCATGGTTCACATGTGTCAAATGATTCAAAATCAAGAGACTCCAAAAGTCCATCAGAATGGAGTTTCTTCATGCGCTTTACACCAATATGACCTAGACGACAGTGCCACAAATAAGTAGTATTATCACTATCTACTTTGCATCTCTTAGACTCAATGTTATGGATGTGTGTTTCATCCCTTTCGAGATTTAGAAGAAATAAACCATTCACAAGAGGTGCATGACCATAAAAGATGTTACTCATATAAATAGAACAACCATTATTCTCCGATTTAAATGAATAACCGTCTTGCAATAAACACGATCCAGAAATAATGTTCATGCTCAACGCAGGCACATAATAACACTTATTAAGGTTTAAAACTAATCCCGAAGGTAAAACTAAGGAGAGCGTGCCGACGGCCATCACATCAACTCTTGATCCGTTGCCAACGCGCATCGTCACCTCATCCCTCGCAAGCCGCCGTCTATTCCGTAGCTCCTGTTTCGAGTTACAAATATTAGCAACTGAACCGGTATCAAATACCCAGACACTACAGCGAGAGCTAGTAAGGAAAACATCAATAACATGTATATCAAATATACCTTTGATGGTGCCAGCCTTCTTGTCCGCTAAGTACTTCGAACAGTTGCGCTTCCAGTGACCCTTGTCCTTGCAATAGAAGCACTCAGTGTCCGGCTTAGGACCAGACTTGAGCTTCTTCTCAGCAGGGGCAGTGCGCTTGTCGCCGCCCTTCTTGAAGGGCTTCTTTGCTCCCTTACCTTTCTTAAAGGTGGGATTGTTGACCATCAACACATGATTATCCTTTTTGATGTCCACTTCCGCGGCCTTCAGCTTTGCGAAGAGCTCGGTGATCGTATCAGTGGAACCAATCTGATTGTGAGTCACTACAAAACTTTTGTAGCTGGGAGGGAGTGATTGTAGAACCCTGTCAATCTTGAGCTCCTCTGGAATCATGCATTCCAGTTGCTCAAGGCGTTGAGTGTAGCCCGTTATCTTAATGGCATGCTCACTAACAGAACTCCCTTCCTCCATCTTGCAGTTAAAGAACTTCTCAGAGATCTCATATCTCTCAGAATGGGCCTGAGTCTGAAACATGGTTTTCAGTTCTTCGAGAATCTCAAAGGGCCCGGGATAGTCTTCAAAACGATTTTGAAGTTCCGGTTCCATAGCAAACAACATGGTGCTCTTAATCACACCATAATCATCTTTGTGCGACTGATAGACAGCTTTCTCATCAGCCGGCGCAGTTGCAGCAGGGGGGTCACCTAACGCTTTCCCAAGGACATAGTCCATTTGACCGCCAGAGAGAATGATTCTTAGATTGCGGAACCAATTGGTGAAGTTAGACCCATTGTTTCTAAGCTTTTCCTTCTCAGCAAAAACGTTGAAGTTGAAGTTGGACTTGGCCATGTGATCTACAGTATTGGCAAGTACAATTTAGACTATGTTCATGATAAATAGTTCAACTTTTAATCAAATTACTAGATGAACTCCCACTAAATTCAACATCCCTCAAGTTGTTTAGTGAACACGATCCAAATTCACCACACCTAATCCGATCATCACGAGAAGAGATGTGGTTTCAATGGTGGACAACAAAGTGTCGATCATATCATTCATATGACTCATGCTTAACCTTTTGGTTCTTGTGTTCCGAGGCCATGTCTGTACATGCTAGGCTCGACAAGTTAGACCCAAGTATTTCCGCGTGTGCAAAACTGGCTTGCACCCGTTGTATGTGAGCGTAGAGTCTATAGCACCCGATCATCACGTGATGCTTGGACACGACGAACTTTCGCAACGGTGCATACTTGGGGAGAACACAATTTTTATCTTGATCTTTAAGTGAGGAATCATCTTATAATGCTACCGTCGCGATTTAAGCATAATAAGATACATAAAAGGATAAACATCACATGCATATAACTTTATGTGACATGGTATAGCCAATCTTCGCGCAATGATCTCCATCTTGTGCGTTCTAGCATGATCTCCATCACTCCACCATGATTGCCTCCACCACGAATAGCAACTACAACTATTGCTAACCACTTAGCGATAAAGTGAAACTATTACATGGCGCATAAGAAGTTGACACACAGGTCATACACAATTATAAAGACAACCATATGGCTCCCGCCGGTTGTGTACTCATCGACATGCAAGTCGTGAAACATTACAAAACATGATCATCGCATACATTATACACATCACATCTTGGGCCATACCATATCACAGAAAACACTCCCTGCAAAAACAAGTTAGACGCCTCTACTTTGTTGTTGCATATTTTACGTGGCTTATGGGAGTAGATGCTAAGAACGATTCTTACCTACGGAAAGCCACAACGGTGATATTATGGTTGCCAAACTCCGGTGTTAATCCCATGACAACTATAGTGAGAGAAACTGATATCCACCAGCCGCATGTGTGGAACAAGCCACACGTCAAGTGCGGAGCCGGTCTCGCGAACGTCGCGTAAGGTTGGCCTGGACCGCTTCAATCTCACTATCCCGCGTCATAAGAAGAACACAAACAAGAAGCTTGCAACAAAAAACATCAATGCCCGCAACAACCATGTTGCGTTCTACTCGTGAATCACATCTATGCATAGATCTAGCTCTGATACCACTGAAGGGTTTCGCGGCATAGTAAATCAAAATTTTCTACGGATGCGAACAGAGGGAAGCCAAGATCTAATCTAGGAGATGCAAACAACGAGAGAGATTGGATTAGATCTTCATACCCTTGAAGATTCGCACAACGGAACGTTCGTCGGAACGTGGGTGATGTAGTCGTACTCGCTTCTCCTCCTCGCGATCCGATCCGATCTAGCACCACAAGTGGCGATGCCTCCGTGAGATGCACACGTGCGGAACCTCGATGTATCCTCCTTACTTGGTCCAGCAAGTATGGTGGAGAGATGGGTTGGATCTACAACGCGACGGCGCGGTGCAATTTGTGGAGAATTTCTGCAGCAGGGCTTCGCCTACAAGCAGTCGGGAGGGAGAGAGGAGGGCAGCAGGGCGGCTAGGGTTGGAGGGGAAGGTGTGGGGGTTTGGTGCGCCCCCAGCTCTCTATATATAGAGGGGTGGGCGCAGCCCTAGCCCCTCCCCCAAGCCAAGGCCGGCGGCCCCAAGGAGGAAGAGTGGGGGGAAAGGAAACCCCCCCTTCTAAAAGCTCTATCTAGAGTTTAAACCTCTCTTGGCCGGCTGGGCCCTATGGGGCCTTGTGCCCCTGGCCCAATGCGGCCAGGGCACTCCCTCATAGGCCCATGACCCCTCCCGGAAGGTGAGGCCACGTTGGTCCCCTTCCGGAAGGTTCTAGAAGCTTCCGGTACAATACCGATTAACCCGGAACAATTCCGAACTCCAAAAACTGCACTGCCTTATATGAATCTTATTCTCCGGACCACTCCGGAACCTCTCGTGATGTCCCGGATCCCATCCGAGACTCCGAACAAAAACTCATAAACCAATTGTCCAATCTATCCTTGCGTCGAGACACGTTAAGTGTGTGACCCTGCGGGTTCGAGAATATGCAGACATGATCTTCTATCAATAATCAACAGTGGGGTCTGGAAACCCATATTGACTCCCACACATTCATCGATGATCATATCGGATGAACCACGATGCCAGGATTCAATCAATCCCATATATATTCCCTTCGTCTCGCGATATTTTACTTTCCCGAGATTCGATCGTCGGTACCGTCATACCTAGTTCAATCCCGTTCACAGCAAGTACTTTACTCGTTCCGTAATCCAATATCACTTTGTGATTAACTCCTTAACCACATGCTTGCAAGCAGTGTTGATATCGATTACCGAGTGGGCCCGAAGTATATCTCTCCGACTTGGGAAGGACAAATCCCATCTCGATACATACAACCCAACAGGCACTTTCCGATCACCTGAGAGACACCTTTATGATCACCCTCTCATAGGATGACGTTTGATGACCTCAAAGCTTTCTTCCGATACCAGGGAGTTGTATTATCTCATGGTCTAAGGAATACAATATTTGACATAAGAAAAGCTTCGCAAAGATGAACACGATGACACGATCTAATTGCTTCGCTTAGTTTGGGTCTGTCCATCACATCATTCTCCCAATGATATGATCTCATTATTAATCGACAACTCATGTCCATGGTTAGGAAACCTTAACCATCATTAATCAATGAGCTAGTCCATAGAGGCGTACTAGGGACACAGTGTCGTTTACAAACCACACAAGTATTAATGTTTCCGCTTAATACAATTCTAGCATGGAATATAAACATTATCATGAACAAGAATTATAATAATAACATCTTTATTATTGCCTCTAGGGCATAATTCCAACACCATCTTCTCTCTCTCTCCTGAAAACACCGGAAAACTTTCTCAAACTCGAGTTCCTGCTGCTCTTGCTCGTGATTTTCGATCTCCTTTCTCAGCCCATCTTTGTTGCTGATTTTTGGAGAGATTGCTCCTTGGTATGTGCCTCCTCCGCTTGTCCAATTAGATTTGTGATTGGTAGATTGTATCTTGAGTATTTTGCTGCTACAGGTGACAGGTTGTGTGAGCTTGCATGCTTGTTCTATGCTTAGAGATTCCATTTTGATGCATGTGTAGCCCTCTAGCAAGTTCCTATAGTAGTTTCTCATCATTTATCAACTTGGAAATCACTTGGTTTGATGTTTGTCTAAAAATTTCAGAAAAAAGGAGGTCATGGACAACAACACATTTGGTGAAATATTTGAGAGTGATGCACCTAGGAGGGAAAGGACTTCAAGATCATCCTCCTGAGCTAGGCCCTCTTACAATGAGGATCTCATTACACCGCGATTTGGCGACGAGGGAGATGAGGGGGATGCTCACACTTCCACCTTTCCTTGCCTAACCTTTTTGTGGGCTGCTGGGATTCTTGATGATTTTTTAACCATGGTTCGGAGGGTTGGACTAACAAGCTATATGCAGGATGAGAGCGTGCAATATGCAACGCTCACTAAAACATTTGTGGAGAGCTTCTCTTTTACTAACAACTTGTTCAAGCCAGATGTGTCTTTCAAAATTTATGGCAAGCCTTACACCATGACATTGAAGAAATTTTGTGAGGCCCAGGGACTTGGTACAGCTGGGTCGCGAAGAAGATTCCAGCTCAACCCGCTGATTTGTTCGAGATCTACCGCGGGATAACTAATGATGATGACCGTAGAGCCCAACGGGTAAATATAAGAAATATTCAACTCCCAACCATCAGGTACTTTGCTTATTATCTTGCCACTAGTGTTCTTGGTAGGGAGAACAGTAGTAATATTTCCAATTATCATTTGACTTTCATAGCTGTTGCACTCAACAATGAAACTAAGTAAAATCTTGGTTCTCTCATTGCTCGTCGCTTAGCTGCTAAGGGACCCATTTATGGGGGAATTATTGCTGCACATGTTGTTGCTGCCTTGGACCTTGCTGTTGATCCAAATGATACAATTTTGGCTCCTCATAGGCTTGATCTTGCTGCTATGAAAGAACATCATTTTGTTACTACTGGATCTACTCTTTAGAGCTTCATTTATAAAATGTTGTTTATCGATGGGGAAGAGAGAGATCCCTTTGCCCCAAACCACTTTGTTCAGTATTTCCCAGGGACCTTTGTCACTCTCCAAGGAGGAGATGGATGACAACCTGCGCATTCTTGGCTTCCATGGACACTATTAGGGGGACACGCACTCATACGACCCCTTTGTGTACTACACAAGTGAGTCCTCGAGTTCGTACCAGGAGGAAGGGGCCTCCTCGACGTACTACGGAGGTGCACCTTCTTGGTCACCATGGAGTTGAGCCCCACTTAGGCCAAAAGCCTAAGCTTGGGGGAGGTATACCAACATCACACTCATCTATATATCATGTTCGTTCGGTTCTTTGTATATCCATTGTTTCGCTTTCTTTTTGGTTTTTGTTTCTGTTTTCTTAAAATACAAAAATGCCAAAAATATTTTTGTTGTTTTTCTTGGTTTCTTTCTTTGCTTTTTAGTTTTGGTTTGCCTTAAAGAAAAATACAAAAAGATTTTGCTTTGTTTGTTTTTGCTTGGTTTGTTTTTGCTTTGTTTGCTTGCTTTGAAAAATCAAAAACACCAAAAATATTTAATGTTCTTCTTTGGTTGTGTGAGTTCTTTGCAGGGTTCAGCCGTCCTTGGTTGAGTTTGGTTTCATGTTATTATTCAAGTCACACAAATGAAGGGCAATAATGCAGATTAAGAAAACCTGAGGTGTAGTAAGAGGCTGGTAACAAACTCTATTTGTTTTCATTTTTGTACATATAGTCATCATGGTGAGCATGCTTAGTCTGTTCATGCAAGGTGTATGTTATTATGAATGCTTAGTAGT
This sequence comes from Avena sativa, assembly GCA_916181665.1. NCBI lineage: Eukaryota > Viridiplantae > Streptophyta > Magnoliopsida > Poales > Poaceae > Avena > Avena sativa. Next base: position 353,894,353 of record OV702293.1, on the reverse strand, counting down.
TCTTGCTTTCTTGTGATTAGCTCTAGCTTGCTAATAGTTTGTAGCATATAATATGAATGTTTGCTTGCATTGTTTTATTCATATTTTGGTATGATATTGTGGTATCCACCTCTGGAAATTTCATGTGAATCGACTTGGCACATGCTTACGCATGCATATGACTAAACAATAGTCAGTAAGCCTCGAAGATTTATTTTTCCTCGGGGTTCTTGTATCACTTTCATGCCATAATTAGTCATGTTTTATTGCAAGGATGATTATGAAAATTTTTGCTCTCTCGTTTGTCGCTCCCTCTCTTTTGCTAGCCTTCACTTATACTGAGTATGAGCTCTACCTGTGCATCCAACTCCCCAAAACCAATATTGCCAACAATGTCCACCATACCTACCTATTAGCATCTTTTGCTATTTCAGTGCATATTTTATATGTTGTTTTCTTCCAAATAAAATGTTTGTCTATAAGTTAGTTAGTAAATCTCTCACAAACTTGATGGCCCACTTTATTTCTTGCACTTAATAATCCTGAACCATTGTGACCTGTACATGAAAGTTACATGCTTGCAAATTATAGGCTAGGAGTTAGCAGAACCGTGCTGTCACGAGGAAATCTTTCAACACTTTTGGATACATATCCAGCTGATACCTTGCTCTTTTGTTTGCGGATGACGTCGTTGTGAAATAAAAGGGGAGCTTGTGAGTTCATGGAGTATATATATGTGTTAGAGAAACGTCTGGACCGCTAGCCTAAGCCATGCCTAATCATGGTGGAAACTTGCAGCATCACCATAATGAGCATTCTGTGAAGCATTCTCAATAAAAATCTATGCACATAGTAAATAAAAAGATCGCTGAGATGCTCATTGTTTGCTTGTCTTGTCATTTTAATTATGGAATAGCTCCTATATCATGTGCAAGGGATACCCCGTTGGCGGTTCTCTATGATATGCATGTATTTACAATGACAAGAACTTACAGGTAACCAAAGTTGAGTAGCATGCGGAGCGGCCCTCGTACTCAAGGGACATGGATTTCCAATTTATGGTCTGTCAAGCATATAACTCATATTGGACCTCACTTTCACCGTAACCATATGAAGATGCTTATGATAGGGGCAATGAGAGCTCCAAGCTAATGAGTACCTTCCTTTCAGCATTAGGAAGTCTTTCAAACTTTTCAAAACCTTTTCACTTCCTTGTTGAGTCACCACTTATTCTATGAGCACCCTCTTGAGAGCATAGTTGTCATTCTTGTGTTTGTCTCAAAACTTGGTTAATTATGTCATGACTTTGATGCTTGTATCTCTGATATTTTTACTTCTAGTCTTCACTTGAACTTCAGAGGTGCCTTGGCATTTATATTGTGCTATACAAACAAAGGCAAGCGAGATACCACTCTATCATACCTTTTTATGAGCATTGCAATGTTGCTTATGTTTATGTTTCATGCTACTTATTATTATTGAGTTGGTTTCTCTTCATAGCTTGTCATGAATATTGAGTATACTTAGTTGCATACTTCTTATTATGAATGGTTTAAGTATCTACTCCTGTGCTGAGAATATTTACATCATATGAAGCAAATGTGTTCGTGAAAGTTCTTTTATCGCACTTAGTTTTCAACTGAATTGCTTGAGGACAAGAAATAAGCTAAGCTTGGGGGGAGTTGATACGTCCAAAACATATCTACTTTCCCGAACACTTTTGCTATTGTTTCTCCTCTAAACTTGTGTGATTTGGATACAACTAACACGGACTGACGCTGTTTTCAGCAGAATTACCTTGGTGTCTAGTTTTTGTGCAGAAAATCAACTAACAAGAAAAATCCTAGAAAATATGCCAAAAATCCTATTTCACCAGAAGATCCACGGAGCCAGAGTACGAGACAGAGTGGAGGCCTGGGGGTCCCACACCCCTGCCAGGCGCGGGCCAGGCCTGGCAGCGCCTAGGGAGGGTGCGGCCACCCCCAGGCACCCCCTCGGGCTCCCTCTTTGCCTATAAGTTACCTCTTGACCTAAAAACGAGGGGGGTCGTCGTTTTTCCAAAAAGAGTTCCGCTGCGCCGCCACCACCAGAAGCCGCGATTCGGATCCAGAAACTCCGTTCTGGCACCCTGCCTGAACAGGGAATTTGGGGAGGATCATCGCCATCGTCATCACCAACGCCTCTCCATCAACCATCAATGTTTTCCTCATCCATGAGTGAGTAATCCCCCGCTGTAGGCTATGGGGATGGTAGGGATTGGATGAGTTCTATCATATAATCGAATAAGATTGTTAGGGCATGGTGCCTAGTATCTCTATTAGTGTTATTTGACTTTTTTGCAACTTGTTGTGCTTAATGCTTGTCACTAGGGCCCGAGTGCCATAATCTCATATCTGAACTTATTATTGAATCATTATGATAGTATTGTTTGTGATCTTATCTGCAATTTGTGTACACATATCACTGTCCGGATCCAAAGGCCCCGAAGTGACAGAAATTGGGACAACCGGAGGGGATGGATGTGATGTGAGGATCACATGTGTTCACAGAGTGTTAATGCTTTGCTCTGGTGCTCTACTAAAAGGAGCACCTTAATTTCCAGTAGTTCTCTTGAGGCCACGCTGCAACGGGCTGGCAGGATAAAAGATGGTGTGCAAGTTCTCATTGCGAGCACGTATGACTATATATGGAGCACATGCCTATGATTATTCAGTACTTGGATGCTTATTCGTATTTATCTGCAATTCCCTAGATCTTGAAGTTACATGTTTAGACTTGTCCATGCAACGCCCATCCATCCATCCATATGCCTACCGCACTCATATCCTATTGTTTGCTACTACTGTTACTATTGCTCTTGTTTTACTGCTGATGTTGCTTTGCTGTTGCTACTACAAATTGTTGCTACTGGTAAACTTCTGTAAGCAAGAACTATTTTCAGGTGCAGCTAAATTGACAACTCCGCTGTTAAGGCTTGCAAGTATTCTTTGGATCCTCTTGTGTCGAATTAATAAATTGAGTAATACTACACTCGAAGACTGTTACGATCCCCTATATTTGTGGGTCATCAGTTATGTCACTGCCATCCAGGAAAGCTACTTGGCAGGACACGATCATGAGGAGCCGTATATGAGATACCGCCAACTGGCTCTCTCATGTCCCTCTCCTTGGATCTGAGATCCCCGGTCGCAAATCCATGCCTTTGGCCCTGAATCAACCACTCGACAAGAAACTGACGTACCTGGGGGTGTTTTCTACAAAATAACCTCACCAATTTTAAAACAAATAGAGGAGAGTGGAAGTACCTGATAAGGCTTTGATGGTAACACATGTATAGTATATATTTTTTCACTCCCTAATCACTATGAGATTCTAGATAGTGGTTGAGTGCTCGTCGTACTCGACAAAAGTCCCGAGCAAACTCGATAAATGAGTTGTCAAGTGACGGTTGGCACTTGTATCTAGCCAATCATGTGTTTTTGGGGTGTTGCATAGAACTAGGCAAATGGGTTGCCAAGTGTTAGGCATGTGACACTTAATAAAGCGATGTTGGCAGTATAATCGGGCAACCTCATGACAACACATTGCCGAGTGCAATCACTCAGCATATATTCATTGGTTTTCCAAGCGACAACCACATGACACTTGGTAAACCTGTGTGTAAGCGATCAATAGATTTTATACAATAGATAGATAATGTGAAAAAGTCACGCTGTATTTTACAAAACAAAAGTGCAAAGTGAGTGGGGTGTTTATCTTTTGATTTAATTTCTCACATATTATATCAATGGTATAATTTAATTTTTCACGCATAGGACCCACATGCCAATAGATTATTTTTATTTTGGTTTTCCTTTTTTTACTTTCTCTTTTTTCCCTAGCACGTACTCTCGTCGGTGGGGTGCCACAAACCATCCTTCCTACGGCTTGTGCCTGCCTCCCTCTGTATCACCACAGAATTGTGGATGAGTCGTAAGAGGGGCGGAGGAGACATGACTTCCTCTTTGGGAGGGGAGTTGTGCCATGACAAAGGTGTTGCTCGATGGTATGGGAGGGAGGGAGCTACGTGGGGGTGCTAAAGATAGTCGGGGGAAGGTGTGGCCGTGCTCGACAACATGGGGTGATAGCTTGGGAAAGCACAAGGAGCCACTATTAGCGAAAGGACATGTCAGGAGGAGTAGGGTTGCAGAGGAGACCAACAAATGTTCGGCGTGGCGACCAAGTGGCTCAGTGAGGCACATGAGAGAAGAGAGAGCAGGCACGTGCAAAAAATTCATCTTACCTCATCCAACTATAAATTGGGGCTTGAGATAGGGGTAGGTATTTTGGGGTACAGAGAGAATTTACTACACTCGTTGGGCTCCAGACATCATCATAGCCATCACTTTATTTGAGTTTCGTGCAAAGGTTCACCGGTCAAACCTTCCAATGATTTTGCATTTTAACCCTTGAAGAAGTATAAAATATGTATACAGCCAACCCAGCGTCCCAACTAACCTAAGCCAGCCCCTGCCCACCTCCCAGCGCCGCCACACCCTCTCCCCTCTTGTCGCCGTCGTCGCCCTGCCCGCTCCCCTGCCCGGCAACGTGGCCGCCTCCCTCGACCTCCCCGCATATAGCCATGGAGGACCACGCACGACCCCACACAACGCGCGTTGGCCAGTCGATGGTGACCACACGCGGTGTCAGCCATCTAGACGATCACGACCATGCACCTCGACCTTCCCTTCCACTCCCCTGACCGGCAACGCGTTCGCCTCCCTCGACCTCCCTGCACCACCGCCTCCCACCACCGATCCTATACTCCCCTTCTCTGTTCTTCATTTTTTTATTTTTGTTTCTATTTTTTACCTAGTGCCCGATGTGGATTTTGCTAGATCTATGTATGAATCTTGTATGAAGTGAATGTTGAGTATGAATCTTGTGTGTATCAAGATTTATTTATCCTTTTCTATATCTTGTTCATTAGTTTCTTCTATGAAAAAATATTATATATTGCTACATTATGTATGTTTCCTTGGAGAAACATGCACTGGTAGAAAACAGAACACTAGGCACGGTTTGTAAGAGTCTTTAGTCCCGGATTAACATATCGGGGATCTCTAGTCCCGGTTCATAACACGAACCGGGACTAAAGTTCTTCTGTCGCGGCAGCGTTTTGCACCAAACTGCTGCCGCGACAGGAGTTGGGGTTTTAGGGTTTTATTTTTTTTGTGTTTGATTATTTTTGATTTTGTGTTTTTATATACATATTATTCTGCGCTACTACATGCTGTATACATTGATGCATATATAATATAATTTCTCACACGATTACATAAAGACATATAAATATATACACAACCGAGACTAGAGCTCGTCTATTTGATTTACACGAAGATCATTACATTACACGGATACTGTCCTTTTGTGTCTATCCACGATTACACGAAGGTCTATCCATGTTGTACTCTCTTTTTGTGTTTATGATGTCCCTGAGCAAAAATCCCGACAACTCCTCTTGAATTGCTAGTATGCGTTCATGTGGTAGGAGCTTATCCCGCATCGCATCCAACTATATATAAAGAAGTAGATCATTATGAATGGAACTCAACAAAAACTATGGTATAGAATAAATTGTGAATATATTGTTTACGTACTCGAAAAAAGTCTGTGTCCTGCTCTATACACCCATGAATGAACTCGCATAGGTAATATCCACATAAATTAGTCCCCCTGTGGCTGCGTCGCACACTTTTCGATCGAGAATATAATTCAATCAAATAATAATCAAGCATGATAATTGTATGGAGACTAGAATTGAAGAGATGTGAGGACCTAGCTCGCGTACTACTTACCGGGACCTTACGAAAAGTGAGCTCCTCACGCCATTCACTCTGAACCTCCTTCGTGAACCTTTTCCATACCCTGTCTGGTAAAAAAGAAATAAATGAGTTATTAATTACTTTACATCTCAGAGAATGACGAATGAGATAGATATAGTGCGATAATGATTGAAATTAGTTTTGGAGGCAATCAATTATGTTGCGGTAGTCTTTCATCGGCTTCTTTAACGAGTTCAAGATTTTCACTTTTGCACGGTCAACGTCAATGTTTAGAAGAATTCAGTGGTAGTTGTACACGTTTATATATACTTAACATCGAGTAAACAAAAAATTGAATGTGTACAAGACAGTAAGACTCTCACCCATAGTTGTAAGGAAATAGTATTTACGTCTTGTAATGTTACTCCATTAAAAACATTAGCAAGTTATCCTCCGTTTCGTCGAGGTTATTTATTAGCGTATGTCCATTAACTCTGTTTGGATCAACGAACCCAATGTTGTAGGTTGACTTTCTTCTACATTCTTGAATCTTCATTCTGCATATATAATAGCATACAGAAGGAGATATAGTGAGGATGACGACAGAAAATGAATTGAACGAGCTGATTTAGTGACTTAATTACTTACAGACAATAGCAGTTGAGGAGGGACTTGTCGAGGGCGTCTAGGTTGAATAACTGAAATAGTTCACAAAGTTCAATGGAGATCTCGTCTGGACGGAAGTACTCCTCTCCAACTTTACATACGAGATATTGTCGCCCTTCCTTTGTGACTTTCAAGTACCAGATATGCAATAGTCGCATATGTGTTGGCAGATCATCGAATACCTCATCGCTGACCAGAGGCTCCCCATAGATAAATTTCCGTGCTATTGGTCCCTTGGCGACATCATCTCCGCCGGCTAGAAGTTCTTCGAGGGGCACGTTACACTCCTTGGCTAATTTAACAGCTATTTCCATATCTATTCCACCTTGTGTGGGATGGGGTAACACCTTGATCGGGGCAATTGATTGTTTTGAAAGTTTGCCGAGCTGGGAAACTTCTTTTAATTTTCTCCCGCTTGCAGTACTACTTGATGACTTCTCTTTTAGTGTCTTCGTAAGACAGCGTGTATAATCATCTTTCCTATTTAACACATGTTGGGGTGGTTGATCAAGGAATTCCTTGTAGTGCTTCTTGACTTTTGGATCAACTTGCACCTGTGCCTCGGGTTGTTTTGGTGCAAAATGGGCCTTCACTTCGGCCTGGGAGTTCACCGCACTTTCCTCATCAGCCCGGTGATAAGCTAACTTGGGAGGGGATGGCGGTACTCTTGGGAGGGGATCTTGTCGTTTTCGGCGTCGGGTCTCCCTCGACGTAGCGGTGTTATTCTTCCGCTTTCTTCCCTTTGATTCAGTGGGCGGAGGCGGAGGCGCCGGAGATGGAGATGCACTCACGCTGTGATCCCTCTCAAGAAGGGGTGGACTATTGTTTCTCGATGGAGACGGTGGCCTCGGAGGTGATGGATTGCTTCTCGGAGGAGAAGATTGCCTTGGCACCCAGACTGGAAACACGGGAAACCCTGTCTTCCATGGAACAGATGAGCCAAAGCCTCGTGTTCGTCCGACTTTTTCAGGATTCTCGTGGGCATATGTCAGCTCATCATTCTCTCTGTCGGGATTGAACTTTCCATCTTTTCTCAGTTGTATCACTTTAACAAGTTCATCTTTGGGTTTAGTAATGGCCTTCTTTGTAACAATAATCTCCCCGGTTTCAGTGTCATATGACCCCCCATGCCCAAGGAGCCAATTTTTTGACCTCACGGGCCACTGATTTGTAGCTGGCGTGACCCCTTTTTGACGCATTTCTTTCTCGGTTTTTGCCCACTGAGCCACGGCCGTCTTGTAGCCACCTTTCCCCATAGTATGGTAATATTTTTTTTGGCCAAATTTAACATATTCTTTTCCGACTTGGCCATAGCTGCTTCTGGTTCCTTATATGTCACAAATGGGGCCCAGTTATCCCGCTGCTTCTCTAGTGGGCCAGTGAATGGCGGAGTCGGCCCCTTCTTGGCAAAGTTGTTGTACAATATTTTCTTCCAGTCCTTGAACTGTCCGCCCATCTTCTTAAGGGCCCACTTTCTGACTTTCAACCTCAATGCCTCATTGAGTTCATGAGTGTCCAATTCAGGCAGAGAGAAGTGTGCCATGAGTAAATTCCAAAGACCCTCTTTGGCTCTGTCATCAACAAAAGTTTCTCCAACTCGCGGGAGGTGTGCACCCAAAGAGTAGGAACCATCACCAGAGAATATATATATACACTAACGAGTAGGAACCATCACCCCGCGGGAGGTGTGCACCCAAAGAGTAGGAACCATCTGACATGGTTATACCCTACGGGTACCCGATGTTAGCCTACCTGGTCCAGCCCGAAGGAAGGCCCACTCGACCATCTGCCGAGGTCCATGACGCTCATGACGGTTCGGGTGGTACGAAGCCATGTGGACACGGACTCTCAAGCGTACAAGACAAGGAAATCTCAAGACTAGAGTTTGAATACAACTTGTAACCTACTCGTATTGGCACCCGAGACCTAGCCTCCCCATATATAAAGGCTAGGAGGGTCCAACGAGGAGGGCACGTACACAATAGACAGATCTACAGATCTAGCCACAATCTCTCGACTCATACTTTCATACACGCATCCACGCCAGATCGAATCTGCGCACCCTGTAACCTTCGGTTCCACCGTAATCAAAGAGCAGACAAGCAGGAGTAGGGTTTTCCCTCCGGGGGCCTGAACCTGGGTAAATCTCGTGTCCCCTGGTTGCTTGTCTGTTAACCGTGCCACGATCTCCAGCATCCCCATCTTCTCCAAAACCCAAGTCCATAACAATGGGCATTGACGAGATGAAACCTCGTCAATTGGCGCCGTTTGTGGGAATTGGGGACGCTGATCGTGCGGTCGTGACAGTTCCATCACCTGCGATCTACAACCCATCCATGGGGAAAAGCTGCGCCTGAAATCAAAATTCGGACGGAATCCTCGTCGCCGCCGTCTAGATCGCATCTGCAGAGAGGACCTACAGGATCAAGATTGTTTTTATCCCGCCCGTGGTTTCCCTAGAGAAAATCAACTCTCCACAGCTGACCGTTTCGTGGTCTGTTTTGCGTCGAATCGAGATGCGAATCAGTCGATTCCTTCCTGACCAGGTCTCTTCTACTTCTATTTAATTTGGCTACAAGCACGCTGGTCCGTCAGAACAGCATGGAGGAGCGAGGATTTGTCGGCACCTGAAGCAAGGCAGTTTCGCAAGTGATCTTGGCCTCGTGGAACATGTTCCTTAACTGCTCGTTCATGAGCAGGCAATTAAATCTAAAGTTTGCATGATTTGTTTGGGATGCCACCGATGATTCAAATCTCAGAGAGTCGTCCTATGCACGCAACGTCACAAGAGCATCGGCATGCACGTGCAGTTTGGTTCTCACTTGGTTCAGTAAAAAAAAAGCCCTCACGTGGATGATCGAAGAAAAAGAAAAATCAAGAAAATAGTTGCTGATTGCGCCGATTCCACCGCGTGACCTCTTCTGCCGCGTCATCTTCGAGCCACCACATCGGCCCCGCCTCGGCCACATCGACCATATCAACTCCACGCCCAGGGGCTGCGGCGACTCCGTCGCGTGACCCGTCGAGTTTGCGACACTGGCGACCCGCCACAGTTTTCGACTCTAGCGCTCCGCAGAATCTTCGGCTGCGGTGACCCGCTGCATCTTTCGGATGCGGCGACCTGACGCGATCTTCGATTGCCGCAACTGGCCGCATCGGCTTCAGCGACCACGACTCGGGGGCTCCCTCGACATCGGCGACCCAATGCGGCTTTCGGCTGCAATGACTCGATACATCCTTCGGATGTGGCGACCCGGTGCAGTCTTCGACCGCGACAATCTTCGGATGCGGAGCTCTCTACCACCATCAACTTCGGAAACCCGTCGCTGCTATGATTGCGGTCCGCCGCGTGGCCCGCTACCGCGTCAACTTCGCCACGACAACCAACAAAGCTAAGTTTCCCTCTACTTAGAGTTGTTTTCCTTCTTAACTCGCACTCGAAACACTCGGGGGCTGCGCCCTCTTCGAGTAACCTAATATGCCATCGGCTCCACGCACTCGAGCACCTCGAACGCGACAGCCCGAGTAGCTAATTCTGCCTGATCGTCGAATCCTTGAACTCCGAGTGCCTCGGCAAGGTACTGAGACTAAGGGTAACCAGGCTAACGAAAAGGCCTAGCATACAGTGCAAAAGTGTCGACTCGATCGGCACCAGAATCTTACTATACAAGCCGGCAGGCAAATATTTCTGGCAAGATACAAGTACTTCACAATTTTTTATATTTTATGCAGCTTACAAGGACGTCGACTGCACCGAGCTATTATATCGGATCCTCCAACAGGAGTCGACAAAACAGCTGGCTACGCCATAAACTCAAGGCCCGAGTCAAAACCCTCCTCGGATGGTTGCATCGCTTGATGTTACACAAGCGCGACACTGACTATGTACCTGACAGAAGCAACGGCGTCGACTTCATCCGCAACGTCGAGTCCTTCTGGCTAAAATGCCGCATCACTCCACTACGTTGACTCCTGGCTCCTTATGCGTGAGACGCTGACTCGATGCACTTTCGGGTCAGTGGTTTCTCCTCGCATGAGTCTCTACTCGAGTCTGCGACTCGACTAGACACCCGGGGGCTACTCCTTGCTGGTCGCACACCCGATGTACTTCCGGGTCAGCGGTGCGCCCGCGAGATTGTCGACTGCGTCTACAAGATACAATACTCGAGTTTCTGCCCGAGTCTACGACTCCGCCAGACACTCGGGGGCTACTCCAAACTGGAGCGCTGATCGCGCACACACAAGATCTTCGAGTCCTACGCCGAGTCTACGACTCCACTACGGACTCGGGGGCTACTCCCATAGGGAGGATTGATTCAAACATCCGAAAAAAAGTTGTGTCCTACGGACCTGAAGCAAACAACGGCTGAATTAAAGTCTCTCCTCGAGTCTACGACTTGAACAGACACTCGGGGGCTACTCCCATAGGGAGCGCTGGTCGCGCACCCTATAGTCCATTGTGTTGACTACGTACATGATGTCGATTCCTTTACAACAGCCGAACAAATTCAGCTGACCCGATGAACTTCCGGGTGAAGTGCTTCGCACTCGACACAACTTTCGACTCCGACATCCAAATACAAGGTTCAGGACAACTAAGTCTCCACCCGAATCTACGTTTCGGATGGACACTCGGGGGCTACTGACATGGTTATACCCTACGGGTACCTGATATTAGCCTACCTGGTCCAGCCCGAAGGAAGGCCCACTCGACGATCTGCCGAGGTCCATGACGCTCATGACGGTTCGGGTGGTACGAAGCCATGTGGACACGGACTCTCAAGCGTACAAGACAAGGAAATCTCAAGACTAGATTTTAAATACAACTTGTAACCTACTCGTATTGGCACCCGAGACCTAGCCTTCCCATATATAAAGGCTAGGAGGGTCCAACGAGGAGGGCACGTACACAATAGACAGATCTACAGATCTAGCCACAATCTCACGACTCATACTTTCATACACGCATCCACGCCAGATCGAATCTGCGCACCCTGTAACCTTCGGTTCCGCCGTAATCAAAGAGCAGACAAGCAGGAGTAGGGTTTTCCCTCCGGGGGCCTGAACCTGGGTAAATCTCGTGTCCCCTGGTTGCTTGTCTGTTAACCGTGCCACGATCTCCAGCATCCCCATCTTCTCCAAAACCCAAATCCATAACAATGGGCATTGACGAGATGAAACCTCGTCACCATCACCAGAGAATATCTTGGGTAAGGTGCCTGGCTGCCAGGTATTGGCGACTCGAACTTCTAAAATGTACATGTACCATCGGACGTGCTCGTCTTCCTCCCTGACACGACGCTGTACCACCTCGTCGGGGGCCAGCTCCCTCTGCACCGCACCTGGACCACTCGGCCGCCACCACAGAAGATTCGGGTCGACGACGACACTCGGATTCCTCACCAGACCACGTCCCCCCGCTGGTAGCACCTCCCAGTGCCAGCCCGACGGAGCCCAGTCCCGTGGATGCCCGGCGACAAAGTCTAGTAGTGCTCTGTTGTTCACGCCGAGTGAACGAGGATGAGGAATCGGCATAATTTCCTAAACACTAAAATTAAACCTATATACTTTAAACATGACGAAAATAAATAGTATGAACTAAAATAAACTATATTAAACACTAACTAAATTACACTATCAAAATTACACTAACTAAACTATATTAATCACTAATAGTACTAACAAAATTACACAACAAAATACACTAACAAAAAACACTAATAACACTAAATACACCAAATACACTAATAACAAAATACACTAACAAATTCCACCAAATACTACACTAACAAATTCCACCAAATACACTAATTAATAACACTAACTAAACACTAACTAATACGTGGCCGGAGAGGGGTGGCGCCACGGGTGCGGGAGGCTCACCTGGGCGATGGTGCGAGCAGTGCGGCGGTCGGAGAGGCGTGGGGCAGCGCGGGGGAGGGGCGGCAGCGGTCGCCGGGGCGGCAGAGGCGCGGGGCGGCACGAGGAGGGGAAGCACGAGCGCAGCGGCTGGGCGGGTGCGGCGGCGCGGTGGACGGCATGGGGGTGGTGGCACTGGGGATCGCGAGGAGGAAGACACAGACGCGTGCTCTGGTTCGCTGCTCGAACGGGGCGCATGGGGTGGGTATTATACCCACCCACCCCTTTAGCCCTGGTTGGTAGTACAAACTAGGACTAAATGGTGATCTTTAGCGCGCAACCCCGTACCCCTTTAGCCCCGGTTGGTAGTACAAACCGGGGCTAAAGGTCTGTTTTTCAAACCTTTTTTAAAAACAAAAAAAGGATTGGGGTTTAGGGTTTAGGAAAATTAATTATTATATATCAAAATTTGCAGAAATAAAATTTACATCTAACCTGTTATATAGATGTAAATAAAATAATTGTTCCCAAGATTTACATTTTTCGGACCTTTTTTAAATTTTTTATGCCCGTTTTGAATTTTCTCCCGTTTCGAACTTAGGTCAAAACGACGTGCGTGAAGATAGGGGATGAGAATGTTAGAACTTGCATTGGATCTCTAAATAAACAATATATTGTGAGTCTAAAAATGGTTTTAAAAAAAATCACGAGCGTTAGATCATGTACCTGTAGTTCAAACCGGACCCACTTCCTACCGATTCAGCAGACATTTGTATTTTTCACCCGGGAAGGACAGAAAGGTTTGAGATCCCCCAGTTGGGAGATATTTCATGTAAGGTGGTATAGTATTTTAGAAAAATGGGATGGTAGCATTCTGTAACTGCATTTTGGTGGCTGCTTCACAAAACGACCCGTCTTTTTGCGCTCGGAAATGGAAAATGGCTTTTCCGAGCGACGAAAAGGAAAACTTTCTCCTGCAACATTGTTCGCCATCCCAATATCCACATGCATGCATAATATGGGCACCGTATCACAAACTATGTCGCGATTTAACACACAAACATGCCCGTTTCAAATTTTTCCCGCCATATCCCACCGCTTCCCGCCATGTTTTCCCGCCCTTTCCCTCTGAATGGTGCTTTTAGTCCCGGTTGTAGCCACTAACCGGGACTAAAGATATTTCCTGCCATATCCCACCGCTTCCCGCCATGTTTTCCCGCCCTTTCCCTCTGAATGGTGCTTTTAGTCCCGGTTGTAGCCACTAACCGGGACTAAAGATATTTCCTGCCATATCCCACCGCTTCCCGCCATGTTTTCCCGCTCTTTCCCTCTGAACAGTGCTTTTAGTCCCGGTTGTAGCCACTAACCGGGACTAAAGATACTTCTCGCCATATCCCACCGCTTCCCGCCATGGTTTCCCACTCTTTCCCTCTGAACGGTGCTTTTATTCCCGGTTGTAGCCACTAACCGGGACTAAAGATATTTCCCGCCATTTCCCACCGCTTTCCGCCATGTTTTCCGCCCTTTCCATCTATATATAGGCCGACCACGCCATGGCTATCCATTCATCCACACCTTCCTCTCTCACAACAATGAACAGTGCCTACTGGGCCATTTTGACCCTCGAGGAGACCGAGGCGCTGTGCGCCTCCAACTACCCTTGCTCGCCAGGCTACCGGTCACCCGTCGGCTGGATGTTGAGCGCTGGAGGGGTTCATGTCCCTCCTGTGCCTCAAGGCTCCACCCGACAGGCGGCCATCACGAACCACTTCTACCACGAGCTCACGCCGGAGCAGCGGATGGATCCCCAGTGGGATCCCGACAACTACGACACCAGGAATGCCTTCTTTGCTAACCGGCAGGAAAGGGAGCTCGCTAGGTACGAGGGTGATGACCCGCCCCCGGTGAACCACAACGAAGCCGGCCAGCGTCTGTGGTGGGCGAACCGTACTATCATCGGCGTGATGCGCTACATCGTCAGCGGAGACCATCCTCGCATGCGGTGCCCACAAGTCCACCCGCCACAGAGCCACAAGAAGGTCCCTCCCCCGCCCGGCGGTAGCGGCATCGTCTTTCAAGAGACCCCTCCCCTGCCCGCCGTGAATCCGAGGCCGGAGTGGCAGGTCCCCCGGTATATTGCTTTTTTTCCGGTTTGTCCCGGTTTTTAATATTAATAAATAACGATGACGATGATGTTTTTTTCTACATGCCTACAGAAATCTCAGAAATTCTAAAAAAATAGGATTAATTCACAAAAGGTTTAATACATTATTACATCACCAACATCCACATCTAGTGTTTTGGTTCTCTTCTAGTCCGTAACCATGGAGCATCTTCCTTATTTAGCGGTATGCTTGGGTCAGTTTTCACTTTAAATGGCGGAATTTTATGAAATTTGTTATAATCTTCTGACATGTCTGTCCTATCCTCAAATCCTACCATGTTTCTTTTTCCTGAAAGAACTATGTGGCGCTTTGCCTCATCGTATGATATTGTATTCTTTTGCTTATCTTTCCTTTTTCTCGGTCTAGTAGACATGTCCTTCACATAGAAAACTTGAGCCACATCATTGGCAAGGACGAATGGTTCATCTCCATACGCAAGATTATTGAGATCCACTGTTGTCATTTCGTACTGCTGGTCTACCATTACCCCGCCTCCTATCATCTTGACCCATTTGCATCGAAACAATGGGACCTTGAAATTAGGACCATAGTCAAGTTCCCATATGTCCTCTATGTAACCATAATATATGTCCTTTTTCCCATTCTCGTCTGTTGCATCAAATCGAACACCACTATTTTGGTTGGTGCTCTTTTTATCTTGGGCGTGCATGTAAAATATATTCCCATTTATCTCGTAAGTCGTACCCTTGGAAAGTCAATATAGTTGAAGATGGATACCTGGCCAACAAGTACAACTGATCTCCAACAGTGGTGTCATTCATGAGATGTGTCTGCAACCAACTGCCGAAAGTCTTCATGTGTTCATCTCTAATCAACCTGTCAGACTGCCCCGGGTAGTTCGAGTGTACGATATTCTTCTGTACCTCGATATACGGAGTCACCAAGGTGGAACTTTGCAGAATTGTATAGTGTGCTTTAGTGAAAGAATGTCCATCCATACATATCTTTGCTTCCTTCCTAGCGTGCCTTTTCTACTAAGTCTCCCTCATGCCGTGATTCAGGTACACCGATCGGCTTAATGTCAGGAATAAAGTCAACACAAAACTCAATGACCCCCTCTATTCCATACCCCTTGGAGATGCTTCCTTCTGGCCTAGCACGGTTATGGACATATTTCTTTAAGACTCCCATAAATCTCTCAAAGGGGAACATATTGTGTAGAAATACAGGACTGAGAATGGTAATCTCTTTGATTAGGTGAACTAGAAGGTGCATCATTATGTTGAAGAAGGATGGTGGGAACACCAACTCAAAGCTGACAAGACACTGGACCACATCTTCCTGTAACCCTGGTAGACTTTCTGGATCGATTACCTTCTGAGAAATTGCATTGAGGAACGAACATAGCTTCACAATGGGTACTCTAACATTTTCTGGCAGAAGCCCTGTCAAAGCAACCGGAAGCAACTGCGTCATAAGCACGTGGCAGTCATGAGACTTCAGGTTCTGGAATTTTTTTCTCTACCATATTTATTATTTCCTTTATATTGGACGAGAAGCCAGAAGGGACCTTGATACTACTCAAGCATTCAAAAAAGATTTCCTTTTCTTTCTTAGTAAGAGCGTAGCTGGCAGTACCCCGGAAACAGCTCTAGATGCCTTCCTTCTCGGTCTTTCATACGTTGTTGGTTCTGCCGTGATTCTGGTGTATCTTTATTCTTTCCATACACGCCCAAGAATCCTAGAAGTATCACGCAAACATTCTTCGTCAGGTGCATCACGTCGATTGCAGAGCGGACCTCTAAGACTTTCCAATAGGGTAGCTCCCAAAATATAGATTTCTTCTTCCACATGGGTGCGTGTCCGCTAGCGTCCTTTGGAACGGACTGTCCGCCAGGACCCTTTCCAAAGATTACTTTTAAATCCTTCACCATATCAAATACATCATCACCAGTACGACGAACATGCTTACTCCAGTGATCTGCTTCACCATTGAAATGCTTGCCTTTCCTTCTTAGGGAATGCGTGGGCGGAAGAAAATAACGATTCCCTAGGTACACATTCTTCTTGCACTTATCCAAATAAATACTTTCAGTGTCATCTAAATAGTGTGTGCATGCATGTATCCCTTGTTTGTCTGTCCTGAAATGTTACTAAGAGCAGGCCAATCATTGATGGTTACGAACAACAATGCTCGTAGGTTAAATTCCTCACGTTTGTGCTCATCCCACACACACGTACACCTTGTCCGTGCCACAGCTGTAAAAGTTCTTCAACTAATAGCCTTAGGTACACATCAATGTCATTGCCGGGTTGCTTCGGGCCTTGGATGAGCACTGGCATCATAATGAACTTCCACTTCATGCACAACCAAGGAGGAAGGTTATAGATACACAAAGTCACATGCCATGTGCTATGACTGCAGCTCTGCTCCCCAAAGGGATTCATGCCATCTGTACTTAGACCAAACCATAAGTTTCTCGCGTCACCTGCAAAGTCCGGGTACTTTCTCTCAATTTTTCTCCACTGTGACCCATCAGCGGGGTGTTTCCACATCTCGTTTTTATTACGGTCTTCTTTGTGCCATTGCAACAATTTGGCATGCTCTTCGTTTCTGAACAAACATTTTAGCCTTGGTATTATAGGAGCATACCACATCACCTTGGAGGGAACCCTCTTCCTGGGGCGCTCCCCCTCAACATCACCAGCGTCATCTCGTCGGATCTTATACCGCAATGCAGTGCATACCGGGCATGCATCCAAATTCTTGTACTGCTCACCGCGGTAGAGGATGCGGTCATTAATGCATGCATGCATCTTCTATACCTCTAATCCTAGAGGGCAGACAACCTTCTTTGCTTCGTAAGTACTGGCGGGCAGTTCGTTATCCTTTGGAAGTAGCTTCTTCATTATCTTCAACAACTTTTCAAATCCCTTGTCGGGCACACCGACCTCTGCCTTCCATTGCAGCAATTCCAATGTGCTGCCTAGCTTTTTGTGGCCATCTTCGCAATTCGGGTTCAACAATTTGTTTTGATCCTCTAACATCTACTCAAATTTCAACCTCTCCCTTTTGCTATCACATTCTCCCTTTGCATCAGCAATGGCCCGACCAAGTTCATCATCTGGCTCATATGATGCACGTTCTTCTGCTTATACTTCATCATTATCTTCCATTGTAGTACCACCGTATTCAGGGGACATAGGATAGCTGTCATCATTCTCTTCATCTTCGTTGTCTTCCATCATAACCCCTCTTTCTCCGTGCTTGGTCGAACAATTATAGCCAGACATGAAACCGGACTGAAACAAATGGCCGTGAAGGACTCTTGAGGAAGAGTATTCCTTCTGATTCCGACACTCACCACATGGATAACACATAAAACCATTCCGCTTGTTTGCCTCTGCCACAACGAGAAACGAACGCACGCCTTTAATGAACTCATCAGAGATTCTGTCAGCGTACATCCATTGTCGTCTCATCTGCATTATATAAGTTCATCAAACAAAATCACGATGCTAAGAGTAGTACTAGTCTAAAAAAACACATCGTATATATCAAACAACTATGCACTGATTTAAAAACTTTCTACTACATCTTTAGTCCCTGTTGGACACACCAACCGGGACTAAAGGGGTTGTGGCAGGCTGCGGCCGACCTGAGTCTGTTTATTCCCGAATGGTGTCTCCAACCGGGACTAAAGGACACTCCAATCGGGACTAAAAGTGAGTGACGACACTATATATAGTGAGTGGAGACACTATGCCAGTGAGTGGCGACACTGTTTCAGTGGGTGGCGACACTATGACAGGGGTGAGTATGGACACTATGTTGTGCTGCTTAATCTATAAATAGGCTTCCTTGTGAACTATCAACTGCAAGGAAGCATCGTGTGCGAGACCAGGGACAGCACTACGATGGAGCTTCTCGAATATTTCTTAGGACCTCGTCCTCAGACATCTTCGAGGAGCTCGCCGTAGAGGCACTCCCTAATATGTGAAATTAGTTAGCTCCACTAGCATACTGATTTAGCTAGAAAAGATATGAACTTAAAGATGGTGTGCGAGAGCAGGGACACCACTATGGCAGAGCTTCTCGAAGATGTCTTAGGATGCCTCGTCCTCAGACATCTTCGAGGAGCTCGCCATAGAGGCACTCCCTAATTTAATTTGGTAGCTCCTCGGCGTGTTCATGTTTTTGTTCTTACTTGCTTAACTGGTCGATGATTAACTAAAATGCTAGGGCGCCACTATATATATGTGTGCATTCATAGTTTTGGTACTTATTTTTGTTGCAATGGATTTTGTGATGACAGGTAGAAGAACTGTATACCATCTGAATTTCAAGACTACGTGCCAAACCAAGATATGTAGATAGGATGAACTCATATATCTATGTGCTTCGATGAATCAAATGAATTTCGAGAACTATATGTGCCAAATTAACAAAAATGGCTCGGGCTGGGAAGGGGAATAAGATATAGTCGGGGACTTTAGTCCCGGTTTGAGAAACAAACCGGGGCTAAAGGTCCACGCATCTACTCTTTTTAGCGCCAGACCCTTTAGCCCCGGTTTGTTAAACAAACCCGAACTAAAGTTCCCATACGAACCGGGGTTAATGTCTTCTGGAGCATGCGGCCGTTTCTAGCCGTTGGGACCAGGGCATTAGTCCCGGTTTGTACCAGAACCGGAACTAATGCTCTGGACCAAAGGTCCGTTTTCTACTAGTGATGTATGAAACACAAATCTTGTGTGAATCTTGTATGAAAGATTCTTGGTATTAATCTTAGTCGATGCAGATTACAGAAATTCAATTTCTATATTATTGAAAAATCTTGTATGTTGAGATTCTAGTATGTCTCTTGTATGAATATTATTGACTATGAATCTTGAATGAATCTGTGTTGAATTTTTTGGATATTTATGGAACCGAACAAGGAAAAATAAATCATTTTTACTTTTTTTGTTATGGTTTGTGACTAAAAAATAAAATTAATCTAGACTGAAATGTCGAATATTTATTCAGTGAAAATATATTAATATTAATATTACAAAGGGAATATTCCTAAGAGATTATGAGGAAAAATATGGTGAAATATAAAAAGAAAGATGTTAAAAAACTATAATTTTTCATGTATGAATCTGTGATGAAATTTTAGAAATTAAATACGCTAATTTTAGATATTACACTATATTTTTCATGTATGAATCTGTGGTGTAATTTTTTAGATTGGCTAATTAAATAAATAGAAAATCATATGTGAATCACACGATTTATCTTCCAAAGAATCACACACCACTAAATTCCAAAGAATCCAAAACTATATTTTTCATGTATGAGTTTTTGGGGCCTAAGGATAGGGGCGTTGTGAAAAAAATGAATGGACTTGAAGAATGAAGTGGAAGGTGCAATATGTGAAACTGTTAGCACGAATCTCCAACAAATCGATGGTAAAGATGATGCCAGGGGCCAACTTAGGGGGATGGGATTGCATTTCCCTTTTGGGGTAGGCTTTGGTGGGAGGTAAAATGTTGGACACTTTTTCCTTAGGCCCCAAAAAACTCATTTAGGGGTCCCTGTTGGAGATACTCTTTGCCACGATTACAGTTGCATAGGAAAGAGATATATAGTTGTAAGTGTTATCGAGGTCGCCAATGGAAGGATAAAGCAACTTGATCAGTGGTGTGCGATGTTGCGGATACTTACTTGGATGAGAAGGGATTTATGGAATTGAAGTGTGGAGTTTGTCTATATACTCCCTTCTATACGAAGTGAAATGGGTATTAGTTTTAGTTCAAGTCAAGCTTTGTAAATTTTTTTTTGCGGGTAAAGCTTTGTAATGTTTGACCTAAGGTACATAATATATCAATATCTACAGTACCAAACACGTAGAATAAAAAATAAAATTTCATGATAGTTATAATAATATTGATTTTATTATCTATACGTTGATATGTTTTGTACACTTATTCGGTCTTGAATTAGATGTTAAAAATTGTCTAGACTCGCATGTTTATATATGGATATAGATAAATCTCTAATATCTAATTTAAGACGGAGAGAGATGAGAATATATATATTGGGAGTGCCTAGATCTCAGACGCCTGAGAACTTCTTATGTCTAAGTCGTTGACATCATCCTACTATTTGTGCTAATTCTCAGTTGCAACTAGGTTGCAACTTATATAATTTGTACTAATTCTCAGTTGCAACCTAGTTGTAACTCATTAAAATTCCAGTTACAACCTAGTTGCAACTCTCACGTTGCACGAATCGCGAGGTAAATCTAATGGCGAGAGAGGCGACTGAGAACTAAGAAGTTCTCAGGCACGGGAGAACTAGCAAATCCGATATATATTTAGTCAAAAGTTTACCAAGTTTGGTTTTGACCAAAACAAATATCGTGCTTCATCTTGGCATGCATGGAGTATATAAATCTCTAGCATAGGGGCAACTAAAATGAAGAAAAATCATGTAGTATAAAACTCAGGACTAAAATTCCGTGACTTCCTTTCTTATAGAGTATAAGAAACAGAATGAAAGCACTCCACATCTCAACTCAACCATATGAATATTACGGAGACCAAAGTACATATAAAACTCTAAAACTGCTAATAGCACCTGAAAATTCAGGACAAATCGCATTATTACCTATTTACCTATATGTATATATCTAGCGATCGCATGCATTACCCGTCGACTTCCTTTCTTATTTCTTCCATTAGTTCATCCTTGTAATCCTCAAACGTGCCATCATACTTCAACACGGCGCCATCCTTGACGACCCATATCTGGCTGCTCTCCTCGTCGTCACAGACTCGAGATATCAGCCGCGAGTCGTGGCTAACCAGGACCACGCCTCCTCCTTGGAACTCATCCAGAGCGTCCGCCAGGGCATCGATGCTCTGCATGTCCAGGTGATTCGTCGGCTCATCCAGCAGGAGAAGATGAGGACGCGACATGGATATCGACGTGAAGACCACGCGAGCTTTCTGACCACCAGACAGTTTAGCAATGGGAGTAAGGTGGCTGTGCCCCGGCAAGCCGAACTTCCCGAGCTTCGCACGGACGGCCTCCGCTTTGCTCATCCCCTCCTGGTCAGGGTGGAGCCTGAGCAGATACTGAACCGCGTTCTCCTCCATCGTCAGCAGGTCGACGAAGTGCTGCGAGTAGCGCCCGATCCTCAGCTTCTGGCTCCTCCTCGCCTCTCCTTCGGACGGGGTGAGATCGCCGGCGAGTAGGTTCAGAAGAGTGGATTTCCCTGCTCCGTTGGGCCCGACGATGGCGACACGCGTTCCCATGTCGATGCCGACGTCGACGCCTGACAGCTTGAAGTCTGGCCGGCCTGGGTAGCTGAATCCGGCATCGACGAGCTGGAGAAGTGGCGGCGCGAGGGACGTAGGCTCCGGGAAGTGGAACTCGACGTTGTAGTCGGCCCACTTCCGCGGCAGATCCACCGCCGGCGTCACGTCGTCATCCGCCGCAGCGCAAGGTTTTGGATTTCGGTTTTGGTTTTTTACCGGGCCTGAGCGAAATGGCCGAAATTCGGCTATTTCGGTCAAATCTCGGATGAAATGCAAGAATCAAAATTTAAACTTTGAAATGAAATTTGGCTGAAATTATACCAAAATTTAGAGTTTCAAATAAAATTCTACCAAATATAAAATATTTTAGATAATTCAACAAAAAAATCCCAAATTAAAAAGTTTTCATTCGGTAAATTCTCTTACCGGTCCTGGCCGAAATGGCTGAATTTCGGTGAAATTTCGGTAATTTCGGCCGAAATTCAAAACCTTGCCGCAGCGTTCTTTTTCCCCTTCCCCTTGCTCTTGGCAGCTTCTTTGCTAGCCTTGGACAGAGCCTGGCCTTTCACCTTGTCTTGGGCAGCCTTGCTCCCGACCTTCCTGGCTGCTCTTATCTGCTTATCGTACACCTCCGCCTTCCTGTTGGCCTCCTTCCTCCTCTGCTCGTACCCGCTCTCGAACTCGTCGAAGTTGCCACGGTAGAGGTGGAGGCTCCTGTCGTGCAGATGTATGATGGAACCGCAGACGGCGTTGAGGAAGTCCCGGTCGTGGGACACGACGACCAGCGTCTTCTTCCACTGCGAGCACAGGTACTGCTCGAGCCAGAGCACGGCGCGGAGGTCCAGGTGGTTGGTGGGCTCGTCGAGGAGCAGCAGCGTCGGCTCCAGGAACAGCGCGCGGGCGAGCGAGATGCGCATCCTCCAGCCGCCGCTGAACGACCTCGTCGGCCTGGCCTGCATCGCCTGGTCGAACCCTAGCCCCGCCAGGATCTTGGCCGCGCGCGGGGCGGCGTCCGGGCCGTCCAGGTCATTGATCCTCTCGTAAATCTCGGCGAGCCTCTCGCCGTTGTCGTCGGATTCGGAGGCCTCGAGACTCGCCTTGTCGGCGAGCTTCTGGCTGTCGTCTTTGTCGGGATCGGGGATAGCGGCCTGGAGCCTCGCCTCTTCGGCGCGGAGGGCGGCAAGCTCTTCGTTCGCGGCGAGCACGGCATCGATCGCCGGACGGTCGTCGCCGTTGATCTCCTGCTCCACTAGCAGGACGTCGATGCTCTTGGGCACGGGGACCTGGCGCCAGGCGATCAGCTTGAGCAGGGTGGACTTGCCGGTACCGTTGGGCCCCACGAGGCCGTAGTGCTGGCCGTGGGAGATCCGGAGGGAGGCGCCCCTGAGCAGCTCCTTCCCGCGCGCGGACACGGAGAAGTCGTCGAGCACGATGTCCTTGACGTTGCAGCCGGCGGCGCCGGGGTCTTCGTCGTCCGTGGATTCGGGGAGGCGCGCGCCCATGACGACGGAGAAGGCGTCGCGGTCGTCCCGGAGGGCCTCCCGCCTGGCGGCCTCGGCGTCCGCGGCCGCCATCGCCTCGCGCCGCTCCTTCTTCTTGGTTTCCTTATCCGACGGCGGCGCGATGGCGTTGAGGTCGACGGTGGGTCGTGCGGCTCTCGGCTTGCGCTGGGGAAGGTTGACCTCGTCGTCCTCCTCGTCGGACGGGGGGAGGTCGATCTCGCCATACGGCGACGTGGCGGCGGCGGCCTTGGGGTTTTTGCGGCCCATTGCGGCGGCAGCCCTGCATGCACCGGCGGAGGCTAGCTTGGGTTTACCGGGAAACTGACGAGGCGGGGCTGGAAGTAATCAGGAGTTAGGGTTGGATTAGGAGAAGACCCAGGCCTTCGTGTCCAATAATACGTGAAAAACCTACTCCGGCGTGGTACAGTCCGGCGTGGCCACGATCTCCGCTCGCGTGAATTTAGAAACTAACAGCCAGAAAAAAAAAGTAGCCCAGCGATCTACCGACAGAAAATTAGGGCGGTCGCTCTGCTTTCGATCGACCGACCAGAACACCAAAGAGGGGACGTCGCAGCTCGCGGCGCCGATCTGTACGACCCGCAGCGTTTACTCCTACTCTCCGTGTCAAATTAGATGTCTTAGATTTATCAAAATTTACATAAATTTCTACGACGTCTATTTGGAAACGGAGTGAGTAGTATATATGTTCTTCTATTCTCATAGATCAAACATTTTTTTGCAGGGATCTCATGGATCAAACTGTCCATGCCCATATGTGTTACTATAAATACGGGGGTAATATCCGGCATGTAAATAGTACTCCCTCTATTTTAAAATAGACATCTTAGATTTGTCAAAATTTGATGAATCTAGTCATTATGCAGTGCTTCCTTTGTTTCAAAATATAATATGTTTTATCTTTGTCAAGCAAATGCATCTAGACTTTTTTTAGTATATAGGTTCACTCATGTTTGAAAATAAATCTACACACTAAAAGAAGTTAATATATATTTTATTTATAAACCTAAAACATCTTATATTATAAAATAAATGAAGTATATAGATTTATATAAATTTTGATAAATTCAAAACGACGGAAGGATTAGTATATACATACTCCACTCGATCGATTGTGGGCCTTGTGTCCATCTGCCCTGTACACTGTTTCCACCCTTGGTACCGAGCAAAGTCATCCTTTTCAGCAGGGTACCCGGCCGACGAGAGTATTTGGTCTTGACCATCCAAAGACAGATACACATATTGACAGCCGCCCCAGTATCTTCATAGTCGTATTCTGAGGAATACTCGTATATCCATCAAGTATGCGACTGATCCGTAAGAACTGTTACTGTATTAAGGAGGTGGCGTGGAAACCCGAAAGACACAACGAGTTACATCACAGATCCAAAGAAAAGGCAACAAAAACATGAATACATGCATACATATACATAGGAAATGCAAGTATGCAACTGATCCGTAAGAACTTATTTTGAGAATGACGGTAGAAAAAAACATATTAGGGCATGCCCGTACACCAGGAGAGGCTAGCGGGGACGCTAGGAATAGATTCCCAGCCAAAGTGACGGTTTGCTCTGGAATCTCAGGATGAGCGTCGCGAGATCTTGCGCCGGCCGCTTAAACTTTTTTTTTCCTCTATGCGCTGAGTGCGGAGCAAAGCGGACACCATCTTATAGCGTCCCTAATTAGCGTCCTGCGTTACGAGGCCAAGCGCTTAGATATTTTCTTTTTCTGATCGTATTAATTTTTCTGTCTAAACGTCTGTTTAAGCATCCAGTATTAAACATGCCCTTATGGGAAAGACGCCAACCTCACACTGGCTCAGGGAGCCAAAGAACTAAATGAGAAATGACAATATCTAGCGTGGAGACGCTCCGTAGTTCATACCATTCATGATACGTGATGAGAGCAACTCTAGCAGACCCCCATTCCGTCGTACCGCAAAACAAGGATGAAGTTAACCGGATTGACATTTTTCGCAGAGAAATCTGTCGCGGTAGAACAGATCCCGCATAACTTATTATGCGGGGTATGTTCTGCCGCGACACAGATCTCCCGCAAATCAGGGTTTTAATGTCGATCACAATTAAGCCGTGTTCATTCTAGATATGCGAAATTAAAGTACAAATAGTTCGAAATACCGGTTATTCATACCTATTCGTGACAAATCCAAATCACTTATTCCAGACGAGTATGATTCTACGATTATGAGACAACTCCGTGGCACTTCTCCCAATTTATACTCCTCCTAGTTCTGCCTATTCTCATACCCCAGGTCATTGCAAATCATATGCTAGCACCAGAGATCACAATAGGCATAGATTCTCTATATGTTGCAAAACAAGAAGAAATAATACTTAGCTAGTACTAACATGGCCCGAAAACTGAGTGAACCTTTGATGCACTTAAGATGCTACGGAGCATTAGTGCACAACAAAACAACCTATCACAGAATAGAGATATAGATAGGAGTGAGGATTTCCCACACTCGCGTTGGGCCCCCGGCACCATCGTAGCCATCAATTTACTCAAGATTTGTGCAAAAGTCCACTAGTCAAAGGGTCTAATTTTTTTTGCATTTTAACCCTCCATATTTACGAAAATCAACCCCTCCTACCTAATCCTAACCTAGACACTCCTCCTTCCCAGGAACTCTCCTCCCAGCGCCACCTCTTCCCCCATGCGCCGCCTGCTCCTCCCCAAGCATCCCACCCCCATGCTCTCCCCCTCCCCCGTGCTCCTCCCTCTCCCGCGGTTTCTGGCCTCCCCCGTGCTCTCCCCCTTCCCCGTGCTCCCCCTGTGCTGCCCATCCTCCCACGTGCTCCCCTCCCCCAGATCTGGCCATGGAGAACCACGGAGGCGACGGGCCATGGAGAACCGCACGCGCTGGCGAGTCGACTACGACCACGCGCGGCGCCGGCCATGTAGACGACGACCACCCACCTCATGCGTGATCTGGCTAGGAACAGCTTGAATCCAAGGCTTCTTATTTTCCTTTCTTTTTTATTCATGTTTGGATCTTGATTTGAGTTTATTGTTTGGACGCATCTTTGAAGAATCTTCAAAAAATTGATGTTGGAAACCTGTATGGAAAATACCCATATCTAGTTCATGGGATTTTGTTCTGAATCAGGAGTGATTCTTGTATGAATCTTTATTTATCTTCTATGATTTTTTGTTGAATCAAGAGAAGTTTGAGTGATGGATCTAAGTTTCTCTATTATTTTTTTGTTCTATGAAACATGTAATTTCCTCTTTCCATATTCTTGCCATGGATGAATCTGTGTGATTTTGTTCTAGTGATTTTTTACTTGTATGAATCTTGTATGCTACAAATTCAGTCTTGGTTGAATCTGTGAAGCTAATGAACTAAGGACCTATTTTCTTTTCCATTTTTTTCTAGATTTTTCCTTTTTAAGGTCAGTTTATTTAGATTGATCTGTGATGACATATGTAGGCATGGATCTTTGATGAATCTCATTCTTCTATGGTTCTTTCAATTTTTTCAGTGAAGTTTCTTATATATTTTTTGTGAATCATCTATGAAACATATATCAAACGGGTTGATTTTGGTCTGTTGACGGAAGCAACATATGTCCAGTTCACGTGGAAATCGAAAAGGAAAATCATGTGGAACAATTTTTCCAGTGACGCATGTAGAAAAAGCAAGTTCATGAATCGTTCCAGCTCCAGTAAGTTTCTTGTATATGACGCATGTAGAAAATCAGTTTTATGAGCCATAGAAAAAGCAAGCTGATGAATCGTGTATGACACATGTATTCTCTCTGTATAAATACCGGTGTGTCGATTTCTACTTGTGACTATATTCAATTATGAATCTTGTATGAAAACTTGTGAATCTTGTATGAAAACAATATCTTGAAAAAAGTATGAAACTTGTACAGATATTTCTAGAAAAAATCTTAAAAAAAATTCTATGAAATATTATTGAAAAAATAATTATGTAAGAAATTGTTGATTAAATTATATGAATATCTATTGGCAGAAACAAGTTTGTAAAACGTGTGAATCTTGTATGAAACTTCTGAATCTAGGATAAAACAAATTAAGAGTGACTAAAAATTGTTAAATAAAAAGTACAAAAATAAATATTATCAAATGAAATTGTTGAAAAAACAAATTATGGATATTTCATTTTCAGAATAAAAAATGTACATAAAAAAGTTGAATATTCCTGAAATTTTACAAGAAAAAATGAGGTGAAAAAGAAACACGCATTATGCAGATTGTTTTAAGAAATATGTTCTCGGTATAACATGTGTAGGGTTTCATATAGCAACAAAATATGTATTCCGTAAAAAATGAGGTGAAAAAGAAACAGAGATTATGCATGTATTCTGTGAAAAAATTATATGAATATCTCTTGGCAGAAACAAGTTTGTAAAACGTGTGAATCTTGTATGAAACTTCTGAATCTAGGATGAAACAAAGTAAGAGTGTCTAAATATTGTTAAATGAAAAGTAGAAAAATAAAAATTATCAAAAGAGATTGTTGAAAAAATAAATTATGCATGTTTCATTTTCAAAATTAAAAATGTATATAAAAAATTGTTGAATGTTCCTGAAATTGTACGAGAAAAATAAGGTGAAAAAGAAACAGGACGTGTAGAAGACTATCGACTGTGAGGAGACAAACAAGCGATTTTTTTTAGAATATCCGAAAATGTTAGGGGTTAGATAGAAAAACTACAGCAGGCCTAAGAGATGAGGTGGAAGGGTTATTTTGTAAAACGCATAGCACGAATTGCCAACAAATAAAGAGCGGAGATGGTGCCGGGGGCCCCTCCTACGGGGGGGAATTGCATTGCCCTATAGATAGCCACATGATAAACAAGAGGATACAATGCACGGGAGCAATTAGAAAACACAGAACACATTAAATTGATCAAATTTCTGATAAAGAGTACAGTACTGATAAGACAGAATCCACGACAATGTTTCCTCTCTCTGACATACAAATTAATGAAGAGTCATAAGATGCAAAAAAAACGAGAAAACAGATGTTGGCATCCTCTGAGAAAGTGACAAATTGAGCACTTGTTTCAGTTGGCAATCTACTTAAGGGAAGCGCCGGGGCAGCTGGCCTCCTTTGAGAGGCGGAGCCCCGACGTTGGCGCGGCGCAAGGTGACCTTGGGCAGCTTGACGCTCAAATCCCCGTTGGCCACGGCCACCTGGCGACTGCGGCGGCGCTCGTCCCTCGCGTTCGCCCTCTCTCGCGCCGCAACGGCCTCTGCGTACTCGGTCTCTGGTGTGGTCTGCCTGACGGGGTCAACGAACTGGACTGGCTTGGAGTAGTCGAACTTGGGGCGGGGCTCGTCGGACTCGGACACGGGGTCGGAGAACGCGCAGTAGATGACGAGCTCGTCTTCATCTTCGCTGGACTCGGGCGCCTGCTCGCCGGCGGGCTGGCTCGAGTCGTCGCCCGTCTCCATGCCGGATCCTGTTGGGGTTTGGGGTTGGTCGCCCTTCTCCATGTCGCAGCCGGTTAGGGTTTGGGGGTGGTCGCCCGTGTCCATAGCACAGCTGGTTAGGGTTTGGAGGTGCAGCTGCCGGTTAGGGTTAGGGCTTAGGGGTTGGGAAATTTCGGTGCAGAAAGAGGAGGGGGATAGAATAGACGGGCAAAAGCTTGAGGGTTTTCCCGGCCAGCCGTATGTATCGTCGAAATATCCTTTACACAACCGACCAAGGATTTTCCCATGTCCGTGTTCTATTACAGCGCCTGGAGTCCTATTGTCCACGGTTGATTTGGCGTGGCCCAAATCCTACCGTACCATAAGAAGAGGTCACGGTGACGTTTGTAGGATCACGTTTCTGCTTCATTAAAGTCTGACTTACGACGTGACAAATGACATTGAAGGTTGGCTGCTCCATATGAGAAAGTTGGCTTATGGCCTCCAACCATTGAACTGAATGGCGAGACTTAGACAAGCTTGAGAGTATTAGTGCACAACAAAATCACATATCCTAGAGAATAGAGACAAAGATAGACTATGCATGGTGAGGCGAACTTATAACATAAGTTCATGACATGTGTGTAAATAGGAGGATAAAAGCACTTGGCCACCATTGTTGGCATGTGAATATATAGTATAAAACCATCACTTTTCTGCACAAAATTCAAAAAACCACCACTTTACGTTTCGATTAGAAAAAATCACCACGTTGCGGCAAGTTTGTTGCAATGTGCACTAAAACGAGATTTACAGCAATTCTAACCACGGGGGCACCTGTCATGACCAAATTGATGAGGTGGACTAGGCCCAGCTTATCGGTCCAATTAAAAAGTTAAAAAATAATCAAACAAAGAACAAAAGATTAATTGATGTTTTAGTTGTGCTTGTGCCTTTCCAAGATTGTTGGTACCACGTGTAAGAACACCTAAGTATGGAATACAGTGAAACATCAACATATTATTTAATTGCACATATTAGCTAACCTATGCAAATTATAGAAGATATATATGCTTTCTACACAAAGTAATGTGAGAATTGAACTTATATCAATGTTTTGAAACCAAAATACCAACACAAAACAAGAAGTGCAAGGACAACCAAGGCTAGAAAGTGACGGCCAACCAAGGCTAGTATATCACATAACATAACATAGTAGATTCAACAAAGTTCGCAGATAGATAGTACTAATTGATAAACGACAAGATCCACAACAACATCCGCCTTGGAGATACTAATTGCACACTTTCTACGCACACAAGCAATTCAGACAGCACTTGATTCATTAGAGGTGGCCTGTGGATAAGGCTGGAACTCCTTGACGCTGCCGAGCCCGGCGAAACGGGGGCGGTCTTCGCTGAACACCAGCGGTCCCTCCGCAGACGCCCAGCGGCGGCGCTTGGCCATCATGAGCTCCCAATTCCTCTCCACCTCCTCGTCCGACGGCGCGATGAACTTGAACTTTCCGGCGTAGACGAACTGGATGGGCTTGTACGCACCCGCGCCGCGCTTCCGGCGGTACTCGTAGGTGTCGGAGTCATAGTCGAGGAGCTCGTCGTAGGTGTTGCCTTCGCAGGGCTCGGGTGGACGCTTCGGGCTGGTCGGGGCTGCGCGAGCGACGGCGCACTCGGGGCGGATCTGGGTGTTGTCGGCCTCCTCCATCGCGCCGCCGATTAGGGCCGGCTTGGGCTTCAGTTCAGACGGGAAGATTGAAGACGGAACGGTAGAGAGCTTCTGCCTTTTTCCTGTGTTATTACTTTTTACTTATCCGCAAGACTCTGTATACGTACCGGAATAGGAGTAGGACCCCTTATTTAGGTCGGTTTGGCATCGGCCAAATCCAACCTTTGTAAATTTCAGTAAAAAAATATTTTTCCTCCTTCTAGATTAAATATCAATCTAATGATATATTTTTTATGATATATGATTTATATTTCATTGGTCAAATTTGTACTCAAATATATTTTTTGGACTGCGTGTTAGCCCAATAAACTCGGACGGAGAGGAGTATGTTCTAAGTTATATTGATGCGTCAGGGACGATGCCCTCTGTCTAGGCTCGGTTGCCTGTTTATATTGGTCTGCGTGTTTTTTTTTGCGTAATTGTCATGCGTGTTTAGAGCATCACTAGCAGGATCCTTAAAAGGACAAAAATCGTGAAATTTTGGCGACTATACGGGTTGTGGCTTGCTAGTGCGAGCTAGCACGACCCTTACTCGGCCCGGCCCATAATATTTTTTACGGACCCCTCTACTCGGTCCAGCCAAACCCTTACAAATAGGGGTAGCGAGACGTTTGCAGGTCGCAACCCTTACTCCCTCCGCCGCAATAACCCTAGCGTGACCGCCATCCACAGCTCTGGTGAGCCATTCCATAGCGCCCGTACATAGGTCGAAGCCATCGATGCCGCCATGTCGTCGAGGAGTGGAGGATCTGGCCGTGGGGGAGGTCGCAGTGGAGGGGGGCTGCCGATGCGGTGGCGGGCGGCGCCGGAGCTCGTGCGAGGAGCTCGACGAGGACATGCACCGTCGTCGGATTGCGTCTCTGTAGGGGAGGCGAGGCGCGCGAGCCTCCACTACATCAAGCACCACAAGCCGATGACGCGCAAGCTCCTCCGCTACTACGAGGCGGACGTCTTCGACTCGATGGACTCGGACACGTAAGCTGTCCGTGATCCGCGGACTCCGGCGACGCCGCCTCAAGAGCGCAGGTACGCCGGCGAGAACTCGCAGGGCTCGAGCTCGCAGACACGCGCCCTCTCCGACGAGGATTTCGTGCGCGACGAGCTTGAGGAGCGCTCGCTGCTAGAGCGCGCCATGGCGGTGTCGGCAGAGGCTCGCATGGCCGAGCTTCGGTGGGACGAGGAGGAGCTGCATCAGGTGCTGGCCTAGCTCTGCGCGATGGAGGAGGGCGCACTCCGTGTCGTCGTCCTCGACGATGATTAGCCGGCGCCGTCGCGTGCCCGTAGAGCTATGGCGGGGCCAATTTTGGTCCTAGTGCGTCCCGTGGTCGCAAGATATGTAAATTTGCAATGATTGTGTTGATCTGTGAACAATCGAACCTAAATTTGCAATCCGCAATTTATGATCGTTTCTATAATTTTTCCGCGGGGTTTTGATTTTGAAAATAGGGGTCAAAATAGGGTGCTTCTCCTGCGCGAATGGACTCTAACCCGTAAACACATAGTACAGGGCCCTATACTCATCTTTTTACAGGTTGGAGTTTAGGGGGGCCTTGTTAGTGATGCTCTTACATTCGCCAGGAATAGCCCATGGCGTGGCGTGGCATATAAAGCGAGGTACCTATTTATACTTATATTATATTGTCTAATATCCTTCTTATTTTTAACCTTTGGAAATGTACGCTTAAACGCATCTAAACTCTTAAAGAGAAGATTCTTGGTAATCCGTCCTAAACTTAATTTTTGCTTGAGATAGTCTAATGTCTAGACTATTATTTGCCACTCTTTTTCTCGCATAATGGCAATCGCTCTTAATATGCTTTGTGTTGCATTAAACAGCGAATATAGCACCCAATTATGCATGGTAATGATTTTTTTAGCAAATTTGCGCTCAACAAGCTGTTGGAAATTATGAAAAACTTGATAAGCATCAGCACGTTTCTTAAGCAAGTAAATCCAAGTAAATTTACTAAAATTATCAATAAATCTTACATATTATAAATGTTTGCCAACAGAGACATGTGCTAGACCCATACATCAGAGAACACTTGTTCCACGGAAACGGTGAAAACACTAGTGAATATGGGGTATGGTAAAAGGTGGCTCTTAGCTAATTGGCAGGAATCACATACATAAAGATTTATTTCAGGGATGTATGACATATTGTTTTTTCTAAGAACTTGCTAAACCACAAACGAAAACGAATGTTCTAGACGACGATACCATGTAGAGGAGGACAACTTTATTATATAGAAAGCATGCTTGGATGACCCAATAAAGAAAGGCACAAGTGGATACATCCCATCATAACATGGACCTTTCAACAGAATTCTTCGAGTGGCTTGGTCCTTTATCAAAAATAAAAATGGGGAAAACTCAAGGAATACATGGTTGTCAAGGGAAAGTTTGTGAACATATAAGATATTTCTAGAGGCATTAGGAACATGTAAGATTTTATTAAGATGCACTAAAGTATGTGGGGTGCAAAAAATGAATGACCAATGTTATTAATGTGCATACCATTACCATATGCAGTGTGGACTCGATCACACCATTGGTACTTGTCGTGGATGGCAAGCTTGTTCAACTCGCCAGTGACATGGCCATGCTCTAGTTTCCTCCGCTCCAAAAGTTTGTCGGAATGGGATGTTCTAAGTCCCGTTCAAGATAGCAGAGGAAACTAGAAGCATCAGGTTCGATAAAATCATGGAGATATCAGAAAATTTCTACTGAGGGGGTTACTACTACACCATGGATTCAAGTCAGAATAGGGTACCTTCTCCCTCATCTATGTAGAAGGAAATACCCAGGCGGATCTTATGTTTTATGGTCTGGAGGGATCTCCAAAATAGAGATCTCTTCTTGCGATCGCAAACCATAAGGAGTGGTCCCGCATGTATTTGCCTTGGATAATCTGGAGCTAAAGCCCCCACCCTTCATTAGAAGGTATCCTCCACACCCATCTCAGTATATAAGAGGCACCTTCATGTGTCAAGACGCCAAGATACCTATGCCCCCGAATTCTTTGGCGGCGCAACCATCCGGCCACTTAACCATGTGACACTTTTGGCGCCCGTCACAAGCCTACCAGAAAACCGGGATAGTTACTTGTCAAAGGCACTATGCGTCCCCTCTGGCAGGATGTAAAGCCCCATAATATTACACGGGGAAGCTAGATAGGCAAGATTAAATGAGCACGGACTTGATCCTCTTGGAGGTGAGACATTCCCGCCATGGCTCTACCTTCGACTTAACCCGCCCTACTAGCGGGGTCCAAGTCTCTAAAAAGGATCCTAGAGTCACGTACATGCATCCCCGGGTAGGTGATAGGAAAAGATAAAAACTTGTAGTTTGTTCCTTCGGGGGCACCCCATGACTATCACTTCACTTTTTTCAATGTTGATCTTAAGCCAGTCTCAAACCAGAGTCGAAGGAACTTGTGGTTTACAAAGTGAAGTTCCGACTCTTCATCAAGATCATGGTGTCATCCTCATACTGGAGACTAGACACTATAAAAGCGCGCGTTGTCGCGTCCGTCCATTTTAGAAAATAAACAATTGAAATGTTTGAGGAATTTCGAACTAAAACAATTTGGACTGCTTATGAGCTGGCAATTATGTGTGATATCTAGGATGTATTATGAACCATCTAATAGTTCGCCATGTTAAGACAAGGTCAAGTAAAAGGTACAAACATAATGCTTGTTGTACCATGAGCATGAAAAATATGGGCTTAGATTACAATAACGAACAAGGTCTCTATAATAGTCTACACGGGCATATTACAATGGGTAAAAACTAAAAACTGATAAAATTCAGCCTACTTGAACCAGAATTTTCTACTCCAATACAGCGATAAACACTGTGTTCATTAAGATGAATTGTCAGAAGCCATCTTGGGTGATAAAATTTGAAAGGATAAAATAAAAAATTGGAGAATACCCATCGCCCATGCAGTGCAGAGTCTATTCAGAGAGCTTACTTAAATTGTCCATGCACTTTCTGTCCATACCTGCTATCTTCATTTATCGGCCAAACGAGAACATAGTTATTCTCGCATCTTATTTACTATCTCTGTTCATAATATAAAATGTTTTAGCTTTTTTTTCTTCTAAAACACACGTATATTTTAGCGTATAGGTTCACCCATTTTGTTCCATATATAGTCCATATTAAAATACTTAAAATATCTTATAATTGTGAGCAGAGGTTGCACTTTGTTGATGACTTCTGAATCTGCAAGAGAAGTTAACTTTGATTTAGTGACAACTTCAGATATTCCACATAGAGTACAAGCTCAAGGACATCTAATGTGGCGCCGTTCTTTCCTTCAAACTAGTTAATTGCCCGTGCGATGCTACGGGATCCTCAAATTATTTTCTTAGCACCCATGTAAAATTAATGTACATTAAATTCCGGTGTGTGTTTGATGTGTGAAGGAAGATACCTTATTAATCACCACTTCAACATCAACAACAATTTTGCCAAGGAAAAGAGCATGCAATCTATGTTACCAAAACTGGCAGGTCATACTC
This sequence comes from Avena sativa, assembly GCA_916181665.1. Lineage (NCBI taxonomy): Eukaryota > Viridiplantae > Streptophyta > Magnoliopsida > Poales > Poaceae > Avena > Avena sativa. Next base: position 353,859,408 of record OV702293.1, on the reverse strand, counting down.
TTAGATATGTTTTACAACACACTTTTATTTGACAACAATTCGTATAATAGGTAACACAACATCGATAATTGGGTCAAAGCCTCCCATTTTAAGTCGATGGACAAGATCTACACTCAGTATTACGTTTTTCCCAACACAAAGGCACTTTTCACACCCCATGTCATCCTTCCCCTCTCCTGCCAACCACTTAGCTTCACCTCTTGCGTCGTTCCACCACCACTGTACATCGTAGTCACCCCCTCCAACAGCACCACTACTGTGTTTTGTAGTCAACCATGTCACTCGCTGCTATCTGTCGGTGTTCTCTGCAAGTCTAACAAATCGACGTAGTCAGTCATTCCCATATCCATGACTTCGGAGAGATTATGAGATTATGCTCTCACCTTAGAGTTGTGAAAAGGCTAGCAAGTTCCCACTATAATTTCGCAAGGTTCAGAAACACCAAAGCACGCTCACCTTTCATACATTAAGGAATAGATAGAAAATTTAAAGTACAGTACCACACAATTACAAAAATAATGTAGGGCAGAAAGTTAAAACAAAGAAATACAGAACTATAATATACCCATATGTTAGTTTGCAACTGATATTTATCTTTAAATAAAGGAAACAATTCAAATTAAACTATACCTACGGATTTAACGGCGTAGTGACTTCTTGCATAATATCTATAAATACATCCGAAACCTACCATCTCAGAAAAGATAATCGCAACTAACATGTGCATCTATATTAGGTTAGAAGAAGTGTTCTTTCTACCCACTTTGCCATGTCCTTGTCTTGGTGCCACAAACAGCGTGTTGGTTTTCAAATGTGCACATAAAATGGATAATAAGGAGGATTTATAAAATATCACATGCCTTACATTTTACAAGGATGAGTGAGTATAAATCTTGATAAAACATGTGGGTGTAAACAGGAGAACCCATGGTCCGCAGCCATTCAAAAATGACATTTTCTCCTATAGCACAAAAAAGAAAATTAGTAAAGCTCTACAAGATTGGAAATCGCAATTATCAAAACCAAGTACGTATCACTTGCCCATCACTTGTGTATCACAGATTGGAAATAACAATTTTCAAAAAAAAAACACGTTAGATGTCAGGTATTTGAACTGAACTGAGCTAATGGGGTCCTGCATGCGAAATGTATCAGAAGAATCCATGAAAGAAGTAAGTATTTAGAACATAAAAACATAGAAAATTCACCTTCAGTTACCTAATTCCCTATTTCCTGCTGTACAAGAGGTGTTATCTCATTCCAAAACATTCCATTGAACACGGTTTATACTACACTTCATACAACAGACAATTGGGCAATGTAACACCTTGTGAACATAATCAAGAGTAAGAAAGACAAAGAAGAAACCAGCCATAAGAAACCTGAAACCTTTATAGTTGATTGAAGGTAGCGTCCGAAACAAAACTAATAGATGTAGACATGAAAGCTAGAGGTTCACAAAATTACAAAGATTTGCATGCAATATGCGGAAGCTGCAATATAATTAATTAATTGTTTACAAAAAATGGCAAGTGAGTAAAGGTGCTCGTTGTAGAGCTATGGATTTTGAAAACATGTCCCTTCCCCTTCAAAGGTGAAGAAACTTATGTTGTCAGGCATCAGCAACCCAAGAAATTTTCTAAAACTAAAAAGGCATCAGGTTGGGTTTATATTACAAGTTTAAGTCAAGAAATGTTCCATTTGTTGAGTAAATCCAGAACAAAAATAAGTATACAGAAATTTGAGAGAATCTGCTAGGCTCGGATAGAGAGATTCTGCTAGGTTGAGATGTAATCAAATCAAAGTCGTTGAGACGAATGGAGTGTCACACTACCGGACTTTCTAAACAAAAATTTCTCACAGATTTTTAGAGGAAGCTCATGGGCGCAGGCACAGATACTTCTACAGATATAGACATGCAACTAAAATAAATTGACTCACTAATGCACCGGATGAATCGGTCATTGCTCCAATTAGTACATTGAATGCATATACAAATAGTCAGCTAGGTCGGTGACATGCTTTCTCTATGGTTTATACAGATAATAACTCAACATGCTACTGCCATATGAAGTCATCAATGCAGATAAGGAAACATTAGAGCTAATTTAAACCAGAAATAAAGGTATAATAAGATTGTTCCAAGGCCAAACAACTGCAGGGAAAATAAGAAATATGCGGCCTGATTCATGTTCAGGATTCAATGCTTGTGTAGATGAAAGCCATAAACATGATAACTGTGCAAGACAAGTACAACCAATAAAAAATGCATCCGCTATTGATAATGGATAGTAAAACTTCTTGCGCTAGTGGAGAAAATACACATAAAATAAATGGATAGAAAACACAATGATAACTTCTTTAGGGACGTCACCTATTTGGTGCAAACTTAATTTGCAACTGACAAGTATACACATCAAGAAGATCAAAGCCGTGGAACAAATAGAAGTCGTTTAGAAGTGTTTATATCAGCCTTTTTCACTTATACATTTCTACAGTGTATTGCGGTATGGACGTGGTACGGACCAGAAGTATAGCCACTGAGATGTTTGAATCAACAAAAAAGACAAAAATGGGGTATATTGCAAGAATTCTCACCTTCCAAGCTTGTCGTCTTCTTTCAAATTGTTCATGTCTTCGGTAATCCAGGACTACAGAAAATGAAATGCATATGCATAGATCATAAATATCAATCAGATGCTTGAGCTAGTCAAAATTACCAACAATTTATTGTAAATATGAAACTTGTAGATTGTACTCCAAGATCAACTTTTGAGTACATTCCTTGGATATGACTCAACCAGTAGATGCAAATCTTCGCTTACACAAGTGTGTCACAATTCCAACCCTCTTTGGAATAGTTTTCATTCTGTAGAAGTTAACTACTACTGCGGGTTTATGAGTTTACAAGGAAACATGCAAACATGCACTTTAGAGAGGAAATGGAATGAACTGCATGATGTCTGCGTCTGTGTGGGCATACATCACCTTCCACTGCCATCCCAGAGAATGAGTGACGCCTCATTTTGCACTGCCACCTACGGTTGACTTTAGGAAGCGGAGTGCACCGACACATATTTTGAATAATTCGATATGCATGTAGGTACGAGCAGTCAAGCAGCATGAACTATTTTTTAATAATACATAAACACACTTAGAGTGCTTCCGTTTTATCCTTCTCCAATCTCCATATTGCCTCCTGACTTGTAATTTATTTGGCGATGATAATAATCATGCACACCTCACCTGCAGGATAAAAAATAAATAATACTTGGTAAGTACAAAAGAATGTAAATCAAAACTGTTGGAATTATGCCCTAGACGCAATAATAAAGATTTTATTATTATAATTCTTGTTCATGATAAATTTTATATTCCATGCTAGAATTGTATTAAGCGGAAACTTTGATACTTGTGTGGTTTATGAACAACACCGTGTCCCTAGTACGCCTCTATGGACTAGCTCATTGATAAATGATGGTTAAGGTTTCCTAACCATAGACATGAGTTGTCAATTAATAATGAGATCATGTCATTAGGAGAATGATATGATGGACAGACTCAAATCAAGCAGAGCAATTAGATCGTGTCATCATGTTCATCTTTGCGAAGCTTTTTCCTATGTCAAATATTGTATTCCTTAGACCATGAGATAATACAACTCCCTGGTATCGGAAGAAAGCTTTGAGGTCATCAAACGTTATCCTATGTGAGGGTGGTCATAAAGGTGCCTCTCAGGTGATCGGAAAGTACTTGTTGGGTTGTATGTATCGAGATGGGATTTGCCCCTCCCGAGTCGGAGAGATATACTTCGGGCCCACTCGGTAATCGATATCAACACCGCTTTCAAGCACGTGGTTAAGGAGTTAATCACAAAGTGATATCGTATTACAGAACGAGTAAAGTACTTGTTGTGAACGAGATTGAACTAGGTATGCCGATACCAACGATCGAATCTCGGGCAAGTAAAATATCGCGTGACGAAGGGAATATATATATATGGGATTAATTGAATCCTGGCATCGTGGTTCATACAATATGATCATCGATGAATATGTGGGAGTCAATATGGGTTTCCAGATCCCGCTGTTGATTATTGATAAAAGATCATGTCTGCATATTCTCGAACCCGTAGGGTCACACACTTAACGTGCCTCGACGCTAGGATAGAATGGATAATTGGTTTATGAGTTTTTGTTCGGAGTCTCGGATGATATCCAGGACATCACGGGAGGTTCCGGAATGGTTCGGAGAATAAGATTCATATAAAGGAAAGCAGTTTTTGGATTTAGGAATCGTTTCGGAGTATTCGGTATTGTACCGGAAGGTTCTAGAAGCTTCTGGAGTGGGACCAACGTGGCCCCACTTGTCGGAGGGGTGTGTGGGCCTACAAGGGAGTGCCCTGGCCGCTTTGGGCCAGGGGCACAAGGCCCCATAGTCCCATCCGGCCAAACCCTAGGGGAAACCCTAGGGAAACCTTCTAGAAGGGGGAAAGACTTGCCTCCCACTCCACCCTTGGGGCCGCCGCCCTAGGGCTTGGAGGAGGGGCCAAGGGGGCCGGCCATCCCCCTATATAAGGTGGGCAGGGGGCACACCCTGCCCTCACCCCAAACCCTAGCTGCCAGCTGCTGCCCTTCCTCTCTCTCTCTCTCTCTCTCTCTCTCTCTCTCTCTCTCTCTCTCTCTCTCTCTCTCTCTCTCTCTCTCTCTCTCTCTCCCGACTGCGTGTAGGCAAAGCCCTGCTGCAGAAACTCTCCACCATAGCACCACGCCGTCGTGCTGCAGATTCAATCCATCTCTCCACCCCACTTGCTGGACCAAGGAAGGAGGAGACATCGTGACACCGTACGTGTGCATCTCTCGGAGGCGCCGCCACTTGCGACGTAGGATCGGATCGGATCGCGAGGAGGAGACGGCTAGTACGACTACATCAACCACGTTCTGTTGAATGTTTCCGCTGTGCGATTTCTTCGAGGGTATGAAGATCTCATATATCCCTCTTGTTGATTGCATCTCCTAGATTAGATCTTGGCTTTCCTGTTCGCATCCGTAGAATTTTTTTGATTTACTATGCTGCGAAACCCATCAGTGGTATCAGAGCTAGATCTATGCGTAGATGTGTTTCACGAGTAGAACGCAACATGCTTGTTGCGGGCGTTGATGTTTTCTGTTGCAAGCCTCTTGTTGTGTACTTCTTATGGCGCGGCATAGTGAGATCGAAGCGGTCCAGGCCAACTTTACGCGACCTCGTTTGCAAGACCGGCTCCGCACTTGACGTGTGGCTTGTTCCACACATGCGGCTGGTGGATGCCAGTTTCTCTCACTATAGTAGTCATGGGATTTACACCGAATGTTAGCAACCATAATATCACCATTGTGGCTTTCCGTAGGTAAGAATTGTTCTTAGCTTGTTACTCCCATAAGCCACGTAAAACATGCAACAACAAAGTAGAGGCGTCTAACTTGTTTTTGCAGGGAGTGTTTTGTGATATGGTATGGCCCAAGACGTGATGTGTATGTTCTATGCAATGATCATGTTTTGTAATATTTCACAACTTGCATGTTGATGAGTACACAACCGGCAGGAGCCATATGGTTGTCTTTATAATTGTGTATGACCTGTGTGTCAACTTCTTATACGCCATGTAATAGCTTTACTTTATCGCTAAGTAGTTAGCAATAGTTGTAGTTGCTATTCGTGGTGGAGGCAATCATGGTGGAGTGATGGAGATCATGATGGCGCGCACAAGATGGAGATCATTGCGTGGAGATTGGCTATACCATGTCACATAAAACTATATGCATGTGATGTTTATCCTTTTATGTATCTTATTATGCTTAGATCGTGACGGTAGCATTATAAGATGATTCCTCACTTAAAGATCAAGATAAAATTGTGTTCTCCCCATGTATGCACCGTTGCGAAAGTTCGTCGTGTTCAAGCACCTCGTGATGATCGGGTGCTATAAACTCTATGTTCACATACAACGGGTGCAAGCCAATTTTGCACACACGGAAATACTTGGGTTTGACTTGATGATCCTAGCATGTACAGACATGGCCTCGGAACACACAAACCGAAAGGTTAAGCATGAGTCATATGAATGATATGACCACATCTCTTCTCGTGAAGATCGTATTAGGTGTGATGAATTTGGATCGTGTTCACTAAACAACTTGAGGGATGTTGAATTTACTGGGAGTTCATCTAGTAATTTGATTAAGTTGAACTAGTTATCATGAATATAATCTAAATTGTACTTGCAAATTTTGTAGATCAAATGGCTAAGTCCAACTTCAACTTCAACGTTTTTGTTGAGAAAGAAAAGCTTAAGAATAATGGGTCTAACTTCACAAACCGGTTCCGCAATCTGAGAATCATTCTCGCTGGCGGACAAAAGGACTATGTCCTTGAGAAAGCGCTAGGTGACGCCCCTGCTATTGATGCGCCGGCTGATGAAAAAGCTGTTTATCAGTCGCGCAAAGATGATTATGGAGTGATTAAGAGTACCATGTTGTTTGCTATGGAATCGGACCTTCAAAATCGTTTTGAGGAGTTCGTCGGGCCCTTTGAGATACTTGAGGAACTGAAAACCATGTTTCAGACTCAGGCCCGTTCTGAGAGATATGAGATCTCTGGGAAGTTCTTTAACTGCAAGGTGGAGGAAGGGAGTTCCGTTAGTGAGCACGCCATTAAGATGTCGGGCTACACTCAATGTCTTGAGAAACTGGACTGCAAGATTCCATAAGAGCTCAAGATTGACAGAGTTCTGCAATCACTCCCTCCTAGCTACAAAGGTTTTGTAGTTACTCATAATCAAATTGGTTCCACTGATACGATCACTGAGCTCTTCGCTAAGCTGAAAGCTGCGGAGGTGGACATCAAGAAAGATAATCATGTGTTGATGGTCAACAAGACCCCTAGCTTTAAGAAAGGTAAGGGTGCAAAGAAATCCTTCAAGAAAGGCAGCGGCAAGCGCGTTGCCCCTGCTGAGAAGAAGCTCAAGTCTGGACCTAAGCCGGACACTGAGTGCTTCTATTGCAAGGACAAGGGTCACTGGAAGCGCAACTGTCTGAAGTACTTAGCGGACAAGAAGGCTGGCACCATTAAAGGTATATTTAATATACATGTTATTGATGTTTACCTTACTAGCGCTCGTTGTAGTGCCTGGGTATTTGATACTAGTTCAGTTGCTAATATTTGTAACTCGAAACAGGAGCTACGGAATAGACGACGACTAGCAAGGGATGAGCTGACGATGCGCGTTGGCAATGGATCAAGAGTTGATGTGATGGCCGTCGGCACGCTCTCCTTAGTTTTACCTTCGGGATTAGTTTTAAACCTTAATAAGTGTTATTATGTGCCTGCGTTGAGCATGAACATTATATTTGGACCGTGTTTATTGCAAGACGGTTATTCATTTAAATTGGAGAATAATGGTTGTTCTATTTATATGAATAACATCTTTTATGGCCATGCACCTCCTGTGAATGGTTTATTTCTTCTGAATCTCAAAAGCAATGAAACACACATCCATAACATTGAGGCTAAGAGATGCAAAGTAGATAGTGATAATTCAACTTATTTGTGGCACTGTGTCTAGGTCATATTTGTGTAAAACGCATGAAGAAACTCCATTCTGATGGACTTTTGGAGTCCCTTGATTTTGAATCATTTGACACATGCGAGCCGTGCCTCATGGGCAAGATGATCAAAACCCCGTTCTCCGGAATAATGGAGCGAGCAACGGACTTGTTGGAAATCATACATACCGATGTATGCGGACCAATGAGTGTTTCGACGCGTGGTGGATATCGCTATTTTCTCACTTTTACTGATGACTTAAGTAGATATGGGTATATCTATTTAATGAAACATAAATTTGAAACGTTTGAAAAGTTCAAAGAATTTCAGAACAAAGTGGAAAACCATCATAACAGGAAAATTAAATTTCTACGATCCGATCGTGGAGGTGAATATTTGAGTTATGCTTTTCTCACGCATCTTAAAGCAAGCGGAATCGTTTCGTAACTCACGCCACCCGGAACACCACAGCGCAATGGTGTGTCTGAACGCCGGAATCGAACTCTATTAGATATGGTGCGATCAATGATGTCTCTTACAGATTTGCCGTTATCATTTTGGGGTTATGCATTAGAAACCGCTGCATTCACTTTAAATAGGGCACCATCTAAATCCGTTGAGACGACATCGTATGAACTATGGTTGTGTGCTAAACCTAAATTATCGTTTCTTAAAGTTTGGGGATGCGAAGCTTACGTCAAGAAGTTGATGCCGGACAAGCTCGAACCCAAAGCGGAGAAATGCGTCTTCATAGGATACCCTAAGGAAACGATTGGGTATACCTTCTACCACAGATCTGAAGGCAAAGTGTTTGTTGCAAAGAACGGATCCTTTCTTGAGGAGTTTCTCTCGAAAGAAGTGAGTGGGAGGAAGGTAGAGCTAGACGAGGTTATTGAACCTTCTCTCGAGTTGGAGAGTAGCGTAGCACCTGAAATTGTTCCAGTGCCGTCTGCACCAACAAGAGAGGAAGCTAATGACGAGGATCATGAAACTTCGAACGATGCTACTACTGAACTTAGCAGGTCGACAAGGTCACGTGCCACTCCTGAATGGTACGGCAACCCTGTCTTAACCGTCTTGTTGGTAGACAACAGTGAACCTGCGAACTATGAGGAAGCAATGATGAGCCCAGACTCTGAGAAATGGCTAGAGGCCATGAAATCCGAATTGGGATCCATGAGCGAAAACCAAGTATGGACTTTGGTGGACCCTCCTAGCGACCGTAAGGACGTTGAGTGCAAATGGATTTTCAAGAATAAAACGGACGCGGATGGTAATGTTACTGTCTATAAATCTCGGCTTGTCGCAAAAGGGTTTTGGCAAGTTCAAGGTGTTGACTACGATGAGACTTTCTCTCCCATAGCGATGTTTAAGTCCATTCGGATTTTATTAGCAATTGCTGCATTTCATGTTATGAAATATGGCAGATGGATGTCAAGACTGCGTTCCTCAATGGCAACATTGATGAAGAGTTGTATATGATGCAACCCGAAGGTTTTGTCGATCCTAAGGATGCTGATAAAGTATGCAAACTTCAGCGTTCCATTTATGGACTGAAGCAAGCATCTCGGAGTTGGAACCTTTGTTTTTATCAAGTGATCAAGAGCTTTGGATTTGTTCCAAATTGCTACGAAGCTTGTATCTACAAGAAAGTGAGTGGGAGCTCAGTGACATTTTTAGTACTATATGTGGATGACATATTGATTATTGGAAATGACATTGGTATGCTTAACGATGTGAAGAGTTATTTGAATAAATGTTTTTCAATGAAAGACCTAGGAGAAGCTGCTTATATATTAGGTATCAAAATCGATAGAGATAGACAAAGACGCCTAATAGCTTTAAGCCAAAGTACATACCTAGACAAAGTTCTGAAAAGGTTCAGAATGGATAAAGCAAAGAAAGGTTCATTGCCCATGTTGTCAGGTAAGATATTGAGCAAGGCTCAGTGTCCAGCTATGGTAAATGATAGAGAAACTATGATCAAAGTGCCATATGCCTCGGCCATAGGTTCTATCATGTATGCCATGCTGTGTACTAGACCGGATGTGTCCAATGCTCTTAGTTTGACGAGCAGATACCAAAGTGATCCAGGAGTGGAATACTGGACAGCTGTAAAGAACATCCTAAAGTATTTAAATAGGACTAAAGAAATGTTCTTGGTCTATGGAGGTGATGAGCAGCTCGTCGTAAAAGGTTACGTCGACGCTAGTTTCGACACCGACCCGGATGATTCTAAATCTCAGACAGGATACGTTTATATTTTGAATGGAGGAGCTGTGAGCTGGAGAAGCTGCAAGCAAAGCGTGATCGCAGGATCTACAGTAGAATCGGAATACATGGCTGCTCCAGAAGCGTCAACTGAAGGAGTTTGGATCAGGAACTTCATCACTGAGCTTGGTGTGGTTCCAAGTGCCTTGGACCCACTGGAGATATTGTGCGACAACACTGGCGCCATAGCACTGGCTAAGGAACCAAGATATCATCCAAAGACCAAGCACATCAACCGCAGATTTCATATAATTCGAGATTATATAACAGATGGAGATCTGAAGATTAGCAAAGTACATACGAATCTGAATGTCGCAGATCCGTTGACTAAACCTCTTCCACGAGCAAAACATGATCAACACCTTAATTCCATGGGTGTTAGATTGTTGCCAGATGTAAACTAGATTATTGACTCTAGTGCAAGTGGGAGACTGTTGGAATTATGCCCTAGAGGCAATAATAAAGATGTTATTATTATAATTCTTGTTCATGATAAAGTTTATATTCCATGCTAGAATTGTATTAAGCGGAAACTTTGATACTTGTGTGGTTTATGAACAACACTGTGTCCCTAGTACGCCTCTATGGACTAGCTCATTGATTAATGATGGTTAAGGTTTCCTAACCATAGACATGAGTTGTCGATTAATAATGAGATCATGTCATTAGGATAATGATATGATGGACAGACCCAAATCAAGCAGAGCAATTAGATCGTGTCATCGTGTTCATCTTTGCGAAGCTTTTTCCTATGTCAAATATTGTATTCCTTAGACCATGAGATAATGCAACTCCCTGGTATCGGAAGAAAGCTTTGAGGTCATCAAACGTCATCCTATGTGAGGGTGATCATAAAGGTGTCTCTTAGGTGATCGAAAAGTACTTGTTGGGTTGTATGTATCGTTATGGGATTTGTCCCTCCCGAGTCGGAGAGATATACTTCGGGCCCACTCGGTAATCGATATCAACACCGCTTGCAAGCACGTGGTTAAGGAGTTAATCGCAAAGTGATCTCGGATTACAGAACGAGTAAAGTACTTGCTATGAACGAGATTGAACTAGGTATGCCGATACCAACGATCGAATCTCGGGCAAGTAAAATATCGTGTGACGAATGGAGTATATATATGGGATTAATTGAATCCTGGCATCGTGGTTCATACGATATGATCATCGATGAATATGTGGGAGTCAATATGGGTTTCCAGATCCCGCTGTTGATTATTGATAAAAGATCATGTCTGCATATTCTTGAACCCATAGGGTTACACACTTAACGTGCCTCGATACTAGGATAGATTGGATAATTGGTTTATGAGTTTTTGTTCGGAGTCTCGGATGAGATCCAGGACATCACGGGAGGTTCCGGAATAGTCCGGAGAATAAGATTCATATAAAGGAAAGCAGTTTTTGGATTTCGGAATCGTTTCAGAGTATTCGGTATTGTACCGGAAGGTTCTAGAAGCTTTCGGAGTGGGACCAACGTGGCCCAACTTGTCGGAGGGGTGCGTGGGCCTACAAGGGAGTTCCCTGGCCGCTTTGGGCCAGGGGCACAAGGCCCCATAGGCCCAGCCGGCCAAACCCTAGGGGAAACCCTAGGGAAACCTTCTAGAAGGGGGGAAGACTTGCCCCCCACTCCACCCTTGGGGCCGCCGCCCTAGGTCTTGGAGGAGGGGCCAAGGGGGCCGGCCAGCCCCCTATATATGGTGGATAGGGGGCACACCCTCCCCTCACCCCAAATCCTAGCTGCCAGCTGCTGCCCTTCCTCTCTCTCTCTCTCTCTCTCTCTCTCTCCCGACTGTGTGTAGGCGAAGCCCTGCTGCAGAAACTCTCCACCATAGCACCACACTGTCGTTCTGCAGATCCAATCCATCTCTCCACCCCACTTGCTGGACCAAGGAAGGAGGAGACGTCGCGGCACCGTATGTGTGCATCTCTCGGAGGCGCCACCACTTGTGGCGTAGGATCGGGTCGGATCACGAGGAGGAGACGGCCAGTACGACTACATCAACCATGTTCTGTTGAACGTTTCTGCTGTGCGATTTCTTTAAGGGTATGAAGATCTCATCTATCCCTCTCAATGATTGCATCTCCTAGATTAGATCTTGGCTTTCCCGTTCGCATCCGTAGAAATTTTTTGATTTACTATGCTGCAAAACCCATCAAAAACTAAGACCGAACAGATGTAGAGTAATAATGAAGAAAATAAACATATATATATGTAAAGAAAATTTATCCACATGTCTCTTATCCTTGTCATTCCTCTTCGCTCCTCCTCTGTCTGCAACGCACCTCTCATTCTGCTCTTGATGCCATTGAGAAGTAGTGATAAGAGTGGCGCAGGAGAAATGTCCTGATGAGAAGTAGGAGTGTCTGCCAATTCTAGAGGAAGGACCTACCATGGTGCCAGCCTCCAAGATAAGCCATGGCCGTCACATCCTCTTGGTACACCCGACGCTATTTTTGTCCTCTCCCTTTGATCAAAAGGTCAGAAATTTTGATGGCAAACGACTGGCTTCTGATGATACCTGCAGTAACAAACGCATTCAGTATGAGCAATGCTTTTAGTCATTTTATCAAACACATGACGTGTACTTCATTGTGGACATATACTAGAAGACTCTCTAGTTCTCAGTGAAGTCACCTGTTCTGGTTCCACAGAAGGAGCTTGCCATAGCCATGGAAGCAGATGACTATGGCGCGTCGTGGGTTTCCTGAAGCTGCGCCGGATCTGCAGGGGGTTGGGAAAGCTACCTTGGGGAGGAGTGCGGCGGAGACCGTTGGCGCCTGATTCATCCAGCAGTTGGTGTGATGGCTGAATGGAGAGAGCGACTGTGACCGTAGGTCAGGAAGGATCCGATCGACGAGGAGCTGCAGGGACGGCACACGAGTTGCTTCTCGCGGTCAACGAACGGGTCGGGGAGGAGCACCTGGTTTCTTTTCAGGGAAGTGCAGGGGGTCAGGCGGTCAGCGAGGTTCCGGCGGCGTGCAGTCGGAGAGGAATTTTGACCGGAGAGCATGGGCCGGCGCGCTTTCGATGGGGGCCTAGATCCCTCAGCTTATTCACGACGGCCATCACCGTGGCGCACCCCATTCCGCTCCTCCTGTCCGTCCTCTTCATCTCCACAACCGGCTCTAAGCCACTTTCGACTGGCACAACCCTAGAGCGAGGCGGCCGGCTCGCCCCCTCCTCTGCTCAACCAGGTGCAGCTCTCCGTTTTCCACGGGCGCGGCAACCGGCCGGCCGGCAGCGGCGTGGATGGTGGTTTCCTCGTTTCCGCAAGCATAACATAATTTACGGGGATAATTAATAGGAAAACGACAATTTAGGGGGATAATTTTGGTGGTCTTGACTTTTAGCTGTGCGGGTCTGCGGTCCTTAAAAAAAGCTGCGCGGGTTTGCATGACGCAGGAGGTTGGACAAAAGTCGAGCGGAGTGCATGCGACGCCAGGAAATGGAACACTTGGTCTTTTTAAAGTAGTAGAGACAAGGAGTATATATGGTAAATACAGAGATCTCAACATTAATTAGTTGGAATTGTATTAAGCGGAAACTTTGATACTTGTGTGGTTTATGAACAACACCGTGTCTCTAGTACGCCTCTATGGATTAGCTCATTGATTAATGATGGTTAAGGTTTCCTAACCATAGACATGAGTTGTCGATTAATAATGAGATCATGTCATTAGGATAATGATATGATGGACAGACCCAAATCAAGCAGAGCAATTAGATCGTGTCATCGTGTTCATCTTTGCGAAGCTTTTTCCTATGTCAAATATTGTATTCCTTAGACCATGAGATAATGCAACTCCCTGGTATCGGAAGAAAGCTTTGAGGTCATCAAACGTCATCCTATGTGAGGGTGATCATAAAGGTGTCTCTCAGGTGATCGAAAAGTACTTGTTAGGTTGTATGTATCGAGATGGGATTTGTCCCTCCCGAGTCGGAGAGATATACTTCGGGCCCACTCGGTAATCGATATCAACACCGCTTGCAAGCACGTGGTTAAGGAGTTAATCGCAAAGTGATATCGGATTGCGGAACGAGTAAAGTACTTGTTGTGAATGAGATTGAACTAGGTATGCCGATACCAACGATCGAATCTCGGGCAAGTAAAATATCGCGTGACGAAGGGAGTATATATATGGGATTAATTGAATCCTGGCATCGTGGTTCATACGATATGATCATCGATGAATATGTGGGAGTCAATATGGGTTTCCAGATCCCGCTGTTGATTATTGATAAAAGATCATGTCTGCATATTCTTGAACCCGTAGGGTCACACACTTAACATGCCTCGATGCTAGGATAGAATGGATAATTGGTTTATGAGTTTTTGTTCGGAGTCTCGGATGAGATCCAGGACATCACGGGAGGTTCCGGAATAGTCCGTAGAATAAGATTCATATAAAGGAAAGCAGTTTTTGGATTTCGGAATCGTTTCGGAGTATTCAGTATTGTATAGGAAGGTTCTAGAAGCTTTCGGAGTGGGACCAACATGGCCCCACTTATCGGAGGGGTGCGTGGGCCTACAAGGGAGTTCCCTGGCCGCTTTGGGCCAGGGTCACAAGGCCCCATAAGCCCAGCCGGCCAAACCCTAGGGGAAACCCTAGGGAAACCTTCTAGAAGGGAGGGAAAACTTGCCCCGCACTCCACCCTTGGGGCCGCCGCCCTAGGGCTTGGAGGAGGGGACAAGGGGGCCGGCCGGCCCCCTATATATGGTGGACAGGGGGCACACCCTCCCCTCACCCCAAACGCTAGCTGCCAGCTGCTGCCCTTCCTCTCTCTCTATCTCTCTCTCTCTCTCTCCCTCTCTCTCTCTCTCTCTCTCTCCCCGACTGCGTGTAGGCGAAGCCCTGCTGCAGAAACTCTCCACCATAGCACCACGCTGTCGTGCTGCAGATCCAATCCATCTCTCCACCCCACTTGCTGGACCAAGGAAGGAGGAGACGTCGTGGCACCGTACGTGTGCATCTCTCGGAGGCGCCACCACTTGCGGCGTAGGATTGGGTCGAATCGCGAGGAGGAGACGGCTAGTACGACTACATCAACCACGTTCTGTTGAACGTTTCCGTTGTGCGATTTCTTCAAGGGTATGAAGATCTCATCTATCCCTCTCGTTGATTGCATCTCCTAGATTAGATCTTGGCTTTCCCGTTCGCAGCCGTAGAAATTATTTGATTTACTATGCTGCGAAACCCATCAAACACTAAGACCGAACAGATGTAGAGTAATAATGAAGAAAATAAAGATATAGATATGCAAAGAAAATTTATCCACATGTCTCTTATCCTCGTCATTCCTCTTTGCTCCTCCTCTGTCTGCAACGCACCTCTCATTCTGCTCTTGATGCCATTGAGAAGTAGTGATAATAGTGGCGCAGGAGAAATTTCCTGATGAGAAGTAGGAGTGTCTGCCAATTCTAGAGGAAGGACCTACCATGGTGCCAGCCTCCAAGATAATCCATGGCCGTCACATCCTCTTGGTACACCCGACGCTATTTTTGTCCTCTCCCTTTGATCAACAGGTCAGAAATTTTGATGGCAAACGACTGGCTTCTGATGATACCTGCAGTAACAAACGCATTCAATATGAGCAATGCTTTTAGTCATTTTATCAAACACATGACGTGTACTTCATTGCGGACATATACCAGAAGACTCTCTAGTTCTTAGTGAAGTCACCTATTCTTGTTCCACAGAAGGAGCTTGCCATAGCCATGGAAGCAGATGACTACGACGCGTTGTGGGTTTCCTGAAGCTGCGCCAGATCTGCAGGGGGGTTGGGAAAGCTACCTTGGGGAGGAGTGCGGCGGAGACCGTTGGCGCCTGATTCATCCAGCAGTTGGTGTGATGGCTGAATGGAGAGAGCGACTATGACCGTAGGTCAGGAAGGATCCGATCGACGAGGAGCTGCAGGGACGACACACGAGTTGCTTCTCGTGGTCAA
This sequence comes from Avena sativa, assembly GCA_916181665.1. Classification (NCBI taxonomy): domain Eukaryota; kingdom Viridiplantae; phylum Streptophyta; class Magnoliopsida; order Poales; family Poaceae; genus Avena; species Avena sativa. The sequence continues at coordinate 353,843,597 of OV702293.1, read as the reverse complement.
CGAACGGGTCGGGGAGGAGCACCTGGTTTATTTTCAGGGAAGTGCAGGGGGTCAGGCGGTCAGCGAGGTTCCGGTGGCGTGCGGTCGGAGAGGAATTTTGACCGGAGAGCATGGGTCGGCGTGCTCTCGACGGGGGCCTAGATCCCTCAGCTTATTCACGACGGCCAGCACCGTGGCGCACACCATTCCGCTCCTTCCGTCCGTCCTCTTCATCTCCACAACCGGCTCTAAGCCACTTTCGACTGGCACAACCCCGGAGCGAGGCGGCCGTCTCGCCCCCTCCTCTGCTCAACCAGGTGCAGCTCTCCGTTTTCCACGGGCGCGGCAACTGGCCGGCCGGCAGCGGCGTGGATGGTGGTTTCCTCGTTTTCGCGAGCATAACATAATTTTCGGGGATAATTAATAGGAAAACGACAATTTAGGGGGATAATTTTGGTGGTCTTGACTTTTAGCTGTGCGGGTCTGCGGTCCTTAAAAAAAAGCTGCGCGGGTTTGCATGACGCAGGAGGTTGGACGAAAGTCGAGCGGAGTGCATGCGACGCCAGGAAATGGAACACTTGGTCTTTTTTAAGTAGTAGAGACAAGGAGTATATATGATAAATTACAGAGATCTCAACATTAATTAGTTGGAATTGTTATTTCCTTATTATTCATTTTAAAGCAAGACAAACCTGGTAAACTAGATCAAGATATCAAAACGAAAGAGCATTAGTCACACATATTATCACCAATATACATATTCCTCGAAATAGGCTTTCGCCCCGCTTTATAAATAAAGCAACCGCCCATAGCAGGTAACAAAGTTCGAGATCCAACACACAACATAAGCTAGGGCCACAGCACAAGACGGCCTAAACAGAAAAGACCACCTCATCAAGCAAGGACACAACCTAAAAAAGAGCAAGCTAAGCTGGACTAGGGGGGAGCCGCCGAGCAGCCTCCAAGAGTCGTCGAAGAGTCGCGTCCAGCCTCGCCTTGTCCTGCTGCCTACACAACGGGTACCAGAGCTGTAGAGAGGCCAGAAAGTGAAAAACCGAGTCAGATGCACGCCTAGGAAAAATCTTCTCAATAACCATCTTATTCCGGATGTTTCAGAGTGATCATGACATCGCAACAAACACTAGCCAGAAAAGGCCGGTCTTTTCCTGCCCGGTTCGCTTGTGTTTCTGGGAACTCACCGAGATCATGGGCCTGCCAGTCCGTGCCCAATGCATCTCTGGTGAAGTTCCAAAGAAACCGGTCAGTGGTACAGGCGAACATTATGTGGGTGCCCGTTTCGAGGATCCCACACAATGGACATAGCCCGTCCCCCGGCCCATGTATCTTGGTCACCTCCACCCCCGAGGGTAGCCTATCGCGAAGCAGATGCCAAACAAAAATCTTAGTCTTCAGCGGGAGGGGGACCTTCCAGAGGGGCTTGGTCCATGGGAGCGCCGCTCGTCCAAAGAGAGCCCGGTAGGCCGAGCTAATTGAGAAGGATCCGGACGGGGAAAGGCTCCATGACACAACATCAGGGGTGTCCTCCAAGGTATCCGGGAGCTCCGCCCTAAGTTCCCTCCACGCTTCATTTTCCTCTGGGCCAAAGGTGCGACGGAACAAGATGTTCTATGTTCCCTCTAGAACCGTGGCAGAAACCCGAAGCGATGGATCGGAGCAAATGGCGAAGAGGCGCGGGTACACCTCCCGTAGGGGGCATTCCCTGAGCCAGGAATCCAGCCAGAACAAGGTCCCCTCCCCGTTCCCAATAGAGACTGTGGCCCCAAGTCGAATCTTGTTCTTGATCTCCTGGATGGAGTGCCAGAACTAGGATCCGTCCTGTCGGTCGGAGTCCAAGAGAGGCGGGCCTCGTAGGTACTTGGCCTTGATGAGCTTAAGCCAAAGGCCCCCCATCATCACGCAGAATCCGCCAAACCCATCGTAGCATCATGTCCTTATTGAAGTGGCGGGACGATAAGATACCTATGTCCCCAAACTCCTTGGGGGAACAAATGTCTGCCCACTTGACCATGTGGTACTTCTGGCGACCCAAGGGGTACTTCTGGCCCCAAGTCAATCAGGACAGTCTTTCTACCTTTAGATGTGAACCTCCCACACCATTGTTCGGACCTCGAGCGCACCCTGTCCACGAGAGAATCCAGGTCCCTGATAAGGATCCTGGTGTCGCGGACTGGCATCCCCAGATAAGTGATGGGGAAGGAGGAGAGCCGACAGTTGAAGTTGTCAGCTATCCTCTGCTGCTCGTCCTGAGAGAACCCAGCGCGATAACCTCGCTCTTGTCAAAGTTAATCCGAAGCCCCGACATTTGTTGAAAGCACAGGAGGAGGAACTTGAGGTTCGCAATATCTAGGTTTGAGCCTTCAATCATAATCATTGTGTCATCTGCGTACTGGAGCTGAGTGAGCCCCCCCCGGGAATGAGGTGGACGACCACGCCGGAAATGTGGCCTGCTCCCTTGGATTTTTCAAGCATTTCCAGAGGGCATCCACCGCCGCGTTGAAGAGAAGGGGGGACAAGGGGTCCCCCTATCGAACACCACAGGAGGCGTGGAAGTAGGGTCCAATCTCGCTGTTGATGTTAATCGCGTTGCTCCCACTCATGATGAACTGCATTAACCAGGAGATCATGCGCTCGTCAAATCCCCGCCTAATGAGGACCTGTCGAAGAAACCGCCAGTCCATACGGTCGTATGCCTTATGGAAGTCTAGCTTCAAGAAGATGCCTCTCAACTTTCTAGACTTGATCTCGTGGATAATATAGTGGAGGGCGAGGATCCCATCATGTATGAATCTGCCTTTGAGGAAGGCAAATTGATACTGGTGGGTGAGGCGCTCCATGACCGAGGCAAGGCGGGATGCACAAACCTTCGCAAAGATCCATTGAATGACGTTGAGGACCGTGATGGGCCTGAATTGGCGAATATCCGAGGCCCCCTATCACTTTAGGGATGAGGGTGATAACACCAAGATTCAACTGTCCCTTCACAAGGGTCCTAGTGTAGAATTCCTGGAACATCGGCATGATGACCGGTTGGAGTTCCCTCCAGAAGGTCTACAAGAAAGCTACCAGGAGGCCATCAGGGCCCGGGGCGGAGTTGTCCTTCATTCCCTTCACTGCCCGCTCTACCTCCTGCGGCAAGAATGGAAGGGTGAGCTCCGCATTCTCGTCGTCTATGACCCTGGCCCTAAGCAGACAGAAGTCAACCACCAACACGACCCCAGTGTGGGCTCCTGCCATGAAGAGCTCCTTATAGAATGAGTAGATATGGGAGGATAGCGCCCCAGCCTCCTCGATGAGGTGCTCATTGTCCCAGAGGCAGGGGATAGAGCATTTCCTGCGGCGTCCATTGGCCACCGCATGGAAGTAGTCCGTATTCACGTCACCCTAGAGGAGACAGTTCTAGCGGCTGCGTTGCCGCCAGAATAGTTCCTCCCCCTTGTAAATCTCAACAAGGGAGGTCTCTAAGGCATAACGGTGGGACCACTCATCCGCTGAGAGGCCCACAGAGTCTTCCTCCATGTCCAGGGCATGGATCTCCTCCAGCAGAGCTCCTTTATGGAGTCTCATCGCTGCGCCCACATTAGCCCCCCAGCCTCTCATAAATTGGCGGGCTAGTTTGGCGTAGTGATGCCAGACATCCACCACGTTGAAACGTCTAGGGGGAGTTGACGTAGCTGCCTGCCATTTGGCCTGGACCGCTTCCACAAAACCTGGTTGTTGAAGCCAGAAGTTTTCAAAGTGGAAGCGGTTCAGCCGTGGAGGGGCGCTCCCCCTGTCGAAAGAAGCAGTGGGACGTGATCCGATCCTACCCTGGTGATGGCACGAAGGGAGCTGAGAGGGAAGGCAACCTCCCAATCAACGGGTACCAATACGCGGGCGAGGACACTCCTCACAGGATCTGCTCTGTTGTTCGTCCAAGTGAAGCGGGCACCCACTCACGTGATCTCTCTAAGAGCGAGGTCAGTGATGCAATCGTTGAACATCTGCATGCGCGGGAAGTCCATGTTGCTGGAGCTCTTGTCGTCTGTGGAAAGAATCGGGTTGAAGTCACCAGCCATGACCACCGGGATGGGGTAGCTTTCAACTTTGGCCTTTAATTCTTCCAAGAAGGTCGGGGATCGACTATGGTCCGTGGGTCCATAGACAATGATAACCTCCCACCGAAGGTTAGATCGTCTATGGGTAAGAGCCATGCTCACAAAAAACTCCCCACGGTCCATGTCGTCGACCTTGAAGGTGTCCTCCTTGACACCCAGGAGGATGTCCCCCGAGTGTCCTGATGCAGGGAGCCAGTTCCAAGCAAACTTGTGTTTGGACAAACCCTGAAGCTCAGAGGGGTGGAAGTCTTGCTTGATTGTCTCCTGAAAACCCACAATGTCCACATTTTCCTGGTGCATGTAGTCCTTGATCTGGCGTCGCCGACCGTCATTCCCAAACCCCTGAATATTCCAAATGAGTGATATAATGGATGGCCACATCATTGGATTATCTATGGGGGTTCGGTCACCTTAAGGGGGATGTGGTGGGCCTTGCCCACCGAATGGGGCTTGGAGCCCGGCCTCGGCGGTCTCCCCTGTGACCCCCATACTATGGGTGTTACCTGGGAGACAACCGAGGGACGAGACAAAAAAGAACCATCCATCCTAGCTCCGGGAGCGGGTGTCCCAGAGCTGGGTGATGTTGAGGTTCCCTCCCGCTCCTGGGCCATATGGGCCCGGGCAGCAGCGAGGGAGCCCTCATAAATCTCCTTCGCCCGAATCGCCGCAATCTGCTCAAGTCTCGGTCCCCGCTCACCGCGGAACATCACACCACTATCCGCAGCCACTTTCGCAAGATGGTTGATCGGGGTGTCGTCTAGCACAGAGAAACGAGAGCCAGAAGGTGGGGGGAGGAAGCACATGGAGGAGGGAGATGCTATGGGATGTACCTGGGTCCAGGTTGCGGGCTGAGGTATGCTTCGCCGCCAGCTGTGACACCGTAGGCTCCACTCCTGCGCAACCCTCCCTGGCCTTGGTGAAAGAACATTTTATAATCCCTAGTGTTTTGTGTGTTAGATAACAATAGCAAGGATTATTTAATGTGTGTTGAAGTGTTGTAGATCTTTACATTGAAAAAGGAAAAGGAAATCTGCTTTTGGGGGTAGATAATCCTTCCCTACCAGGGGCGGATAATCCGTCCCACCCCATAAGGGCGCAACTCCTAGAGAGGGGCGGAGAATTAGCCGGATTTTTGGCACGGGCGGATAGTTCGCCCCTTGTGTGTGGGGGGGGGGGATTATCCGCCCCTCATGGAATTTCACCAAGTCTGGACCTACGTTGCTCTCTGTATGGGGGCGGATTTTCCCCCGGACTCTCCGGCTCGGGGGAGGAGTTTCCCCTAGGCCGGATAGTCCGCCCTTGGAGGGGGCGGATAAGCCACCCCTCGAGGATTTTCACCAAGTCTGGACCTACGTCGCTCTCTGTATGGGGGGCGTACTTTCCCCCGGAGTTTCCGTCCTTGGTGCGGAGTTTTCACCCAGGGCGGATAATCCGCCCCCAAAATTCTTCAACGGCCAGATCTGGGCAGGGGGTATTTAAGCCTGTCTTCCCCCTCCTGCCAGATCTCTTGGTTCATTCGAAAAAGTCAAGATCTGATCTGCAACCTTCATCCAAGAGAGCTCCACCTAGATCCACCCAAAGGCCCCGTCCCTTGGGGAATCGAAGGAGGAGGACTCGATCTTCAACAACTGCAATCAAGCGCTTCATCTCCTCTCCATTTGTTTGGAGAATCTTCGATCTAGTATTTCTTACAAATATCTAGATCCTTGTTTTTGATTATATTGATAATCCTTGTTCTTGTGAAAGCTTGTTGTCATTACGGGAGCCCCCAATTCAGTTGTGGGTGTGTGCCCTGGTAGAGTTGTAAAGGCACCGGTTCCCACCTCGAAGGGTACCAATAGTGGAGAAGGTGGATCAGGCCTTTCGTGGCGAGATCCATCGGATAATAGGGTGAGGCTTATTGTGGCGTGGTGGTCTTAGAAGCGCCCACCCCTCCAACGCAGACGTACTTCCCTTAACAAGGAAGGAACTGCGGTAAAACAAATCCATGTGTCTCCACGTGCTCCACTACGATTCCCTCGATCCTCTCTTTACGTGCTTAGTATCTAGGGTTGCATATAGGGAAATTCTTGTAGTTGCATATCTAGAGAATTTAATTTATTCCAAGCCTAAAATTGAAAAAGAACTAAAAATTGAGTAGAACCTATTCACCCCCCTCTAGGTGCCCATACGATCCATTTCAATTGGTATCAGAGCCCCGACTCTTAATTCGGGCTTAACCGCCTAAGAGAAGTATGGGTTCCAAGGGAGATGGGAGTGATGCTCCGGAGGTAGTCACCATGAACAATCTCAAGACGTTGGAAACAACCTTGGTTAGTTCCATGGAGGCTAAGATGGAAGATATGCCTCAATTGATAATGCATCTCTCCACATCCACAGCATCACCTCCATCTAACTCTGAGGCTACCATTCCTCAATCCAAGAAAACGGGTAAAGCCGATTCCAAAGATAACGAAGTGGTTGGTGATGGCACTAGCAAGAGCTCCTCCCCGAAAAAGGATAGTGGTAAGGAAGGATACAATGAGGTTTCCCATGTGTATTCTCCTGATCCACCTACCCCACACCCACATATACATAATAGGGTTGATCCACTCAAACTTTCAACATCTACTTTCATTCAATGGCAATTTTTGATGAAGTCTCATGTGTGCAGTTCCTCCATTGAGTTGTGGAAAATCATCGAGAATGGTCTTCATGTTGGAGATCCCAACAACCTAACAAGAAGAGAGGTTGTTGATAGTCAACTCAACGCTATAGCTCTACACATGATCCAGTTTGATGTGGGTGACAAAGACATGCCACAAATTCAGCATCTTAGTACAGCTAAGGAAGCTTGGGATGCTCTCACCGAGCTATTCGTCGGAAATGAAAGTATGAGAAGGAATAGATATGATGCTTTGAGCAATGAAGCTGAAGGATTTTATATGTTGGATGGGGAAAATCACGAGGACATGTATAGGAGGCTCAAGTCAATAGCCACCACTTTCAGGAATCATGGTGCCTCTCATGTTGATGATGTATGTATCAAGCGCAAGTATGCCAGTGCTCTTATGCCATTTGAGCCCATAGATTTGAAAAGTCTCCAAGGTAGGCATAACTACCACCTTATGACATCCAATGAGGTAATGCAAGGAATGGCCACTTTCAAAGTGGCTGCCAAGAATGCCGAAGATGCTCGTGCACGAGCTATGGGGATGCAAAAGGGGGTCGACATGGCTTTGAAGACTAGTGTGATTGATCATGATGAAGATGACATAGAAGGTATGGACTGTCCCGAGGATGTAAAAAGTATCCATGGACAATACATGGCCTTTTATGCTAGAAACTTTTGGAAAGACCCGGCCAAGGCTAAATCTGAACTAGAACGCAAGAGTGGAGCTTATGGAAGAAAGGAAAATGGTCCCAAGCTGAGAACATGTTTCAACTGTGGAGACCGGCTGCACTTTGTAGCTGAGTGTCCATATCAAAGTAGGGAAGATAATGGAGAAAGACTTACTTTCAAGGAAAAGTCAAAGGCTCCACGCAAGAAACAGTTTGTAAAGAAGAATGCTCCCTTCAAGAAGCAACCAAAGATTGTTCTAGTGGCTCAAGAAGAATATTCTTCGGGAAGTGAAGATGAGGACGAGGATGACAGCTCTCGAGAGGTGGCTGCTATAGTCACCACATCTACACCAACATCACTCTTCGACTCCCAAAACAAAAACGTCATCAACAAGAACGCTACTTGTCTCATGGCAAGAGGTTCTGAGGTAACTGCTTTTAACTCTTCTTTTCCTAAGGCTATGATTGAAATGGATGATCCTACTAGTCTTAAGGTTAAAGAATAGATTATTGCTTTGGACTATTTCTTCACTAACTTGCAAGGTGAGCACAAAATACGTTTTGAGGCTCTTATGGACCAGCTGGCCCAAAATGAAGTTCTCCTCGAACAAAAGGGCAGAATTGAAAGGGGGGATGCAATGGAAATTGCATCCTGAAAAAATGCTCTAGAAGAAGAAAAAGAGGCTCGGGTGTCTCTTGAAGATAGGCTTGAGTCCATTGAGGAGTCACATGAAGAAATAGTGGCTAAGCTTGTTAAGGAACACGACAATGCTGTCGCCAAATCAAAGAAGTTAAAGAGGGAAAAGATTGACTTTGGGGCTTCTCATGATAGACTCTCCGAGGAATTGGAGAAACTTGACATCGCTCACAAGGCATTGAAAAGTGATTTCTCCATTCTCAATGAGTCACATGATCAGCTCCAAATTTGATTGACCAAGTATGATGTTCCTAGCACATCTAAGTAAACATATATTCACAAGGAAAATGCTAGTGTGGAAGAAGGATTTGTCAAGGACATCACTCCCAAAGATAAGGGTGTTCTTGATATGGTTCTTGGCAAGCAAAAGTCAAATCTTGGTAAAGAGGGACTTGGGTATGTCACCAAGTCCAAGAAGAAGAAAAACAAGAATAAGAAGACCAAGAATGTACAATCAAAGACAAGCACCCTGAGAAGAATGTCACAAAAGACAAAACTAACAATATTGGTTTTGCAGGGTCTCACAATCCAAATTATGAACTCTTTTGTGATTATTATGGCGATGTTTATGCTTATTATGTTGGTCCCTTTGATGAATATGTTGCTTGGTCTATTTGGGTTCCAAAGACCCTTGTTACTAACATGAGAGGACCCGTTGAAAAATGGGTACCTAAAACAAAGAAGTAATTATCTTGCAGGGATATGCTTCCGGTGGGTCGAAATGGGTGCTCGATAGTGGATGCACTAGTCATATGACCGGAAGCAAGGAGATCATCATGGAGATGTGTCCCAATCATGATAATATTACAGTCTCCTATGGTGATAAGTCTAAATCTCAGGTATTGGGTCTTAGCAAGGTTGTGGCTGCTCACGATATCTCTCTCGTGGATGTCATGCTTGTTGAGACCCTCAGTTACAACCTTCTTTCTGTTCGTGCTCTTGGCAAGATGGGTTTTGCTATTTTTATTGATGATGATTTGGTGGTACTCTTGTGGAGCAAGTCTCTAAAGGTCGCTTTCGTTGGGTACGTCAAAAATGACCTGTATGTGCTGGACTTTTCCGGGAAAACCACTTCGGGTCCGATGTGCCTATTCGGAAAGGCCGAGGTGGGCTGGCTATGGCATCGCCGTTTAGCCCATGTCAACATGAGAACTTTGCAAAATCTCCACAAGGGTGGCCACATCCTTGGACTAAAAGACAATGTCTCCTTTGCCAAAGATCGTGTTTGCAGCGCTTGTGTTAAAGGCAAAATGCATGACTCTCCCCACAAGACGAAGACTATTGTGTCTTCAAAGAGAAACTTGGAATTAATTCATGTGGACTTATTTGGTCCTCCATCTCATGCCAGTATCGGTGGGAAGAAGTATTGCTTGGTCATTGTCGATGATTACTCTAGATATACATGGGTCTATTTCTTCAAGCTAAAGAGTGAGACTCAACAAACGGTCATTGACTTTGCCAATGAAGTTCAACGTCAACACAATGTTCCTATCTTGGCAATAAGAAGTGACAACGGCTCCGAATTCAAGAACTACACTTTGAATGAGTTTCTAAGTGAAGAGGGGATAATACATCAATATTCCGTTGTGTACACTCCTCAACAAAATGGTGTAGCCGAGAGGAAGAACCGCACATTGATGGATATGGCAAGATCAATGTTAGCTGAATTCAAGTCCCCTTACAACTTTTGGGCTGAAGCCATATCCACCGCTTGTCACTTGTCTAACCGGCTCTACCTCCAAAAAATCTTGGACAAGACTCCGTATGAAATACTTACCGGTAACAAACCCAACATCTCATACTTCAGGGCATTTGACTGTAAGTGTTTCTTTCTTATCAAAGGTGTCCGCTTGTCTAAATTTGAGTCCAAGGCTTTAGAAGGTATTTTTGTTGGTTACGGTGCCGAATCCCACACTTATATAGTCTACAACAAGCTCACCGGGACTGTTGTAGAATCTTGTAGTGTGGAGTTCGATGAAAATAATGGCTCCCATGTGGGGCAAGTTGATGTTTGTGATGCAGATGTTGAAATACCCCAAGATGCCATAAGAAAAATGAGCGTGGATTTTTTTCCGCCCCATTGAGGAACCCCTTGTGGCGGATCGGGAAGGACAATGCTCCACTCAAGTGGAGCCCTCATCTACACAAGGTCAACAAGCTCCTACTGCTGGAGAAAACTCTACACCAACGCCACAACCTACTGAAGATCATCTGTCTCCTGGACAAAATGGTAGTCCCAGGCCGGACTATCTGCCCCCTCCAAGGGGCGGACAGTCCACCCCTGGCACTCAAACTCGTCTCAGGGGATCAGAAGAAGAATAAAATAGCCAAGAAAACTCCAGGCTGGATTCTCCGGCCCCTGAGGGCGGATTATCCGGCCCTGGAACTCCCAGCTCTGTCAGGCATTCATAGGAAGAGGAAGTTGTAGCCACATCTCCCAGGCCGGATAGTCCGGCCCCACCTAGGGGCATATTATCCGGCCCTGAAGAACATGTTCAGCAGCAAGCTCCTGTTGTCAACTCAGATCAAGATCAAGGGCAAGGTAGTGGACAAGACAAGGATACAAATGTTGAATCAACTCCTTCTAGAAACAATAAGGACATTGAGGCTCGTCACAAGGCTCGTTCTGATCAGAACCTTGAGCTAAGGGGTCACACTCTTGACAAGGTTGTTGGTGATCTACGAAGAAGGGTGTCTACTAGAAGAGAACTTGCAAGCTTCTGTGATCATCAAGCTCACATTTCTATGGTTGAACCAAAGAAGGTCTTTGATGCTCTTAAAGATCCCGATTAGGTGGTTGCAATGCATGAGGAATTAAATAACTTCGAGCGCAACAAAGTTTGGAAGCTCGTAGAGAAACCCAAAGAATGCCGCAATGTTATCGGTACCAAGTGGATTTTCAAAAACAACCAAGATGAAAATGGCATTGTTGTGAGGAATAAAGCAAGACTCGTGGCTCGGGATTCTCTCAAGTGGAAGGAATTTATTTTGGCGAGACTTGTGCTCCTGTGGCTCGTCTTGAGTCCATCCGTATCCTTCTTGCCTATGCCGCTCATCATAATTTTAAATTACAGCAAATGGATGTTAAGAGTGCGTTTCTTAATGGTCCACTACATGAGTTGGTATAGGTCAAGCAACCCCCGGGTTTTGAGGACCCCAAATTTCTGAACCATGTCTACAAACTCGATAAGGCGCTCTATGGCCTTAAACAAGCCCCACGTGCGTGGTATGAGCACCTTAAAGAGCTTTTGTTAGACCGTGGATTCTAATTTGAGCAAATCGATCCCACTCTTTTTACTAAGAAGGTTAATGAGGAGCTTTTTGTATGCCAACTATATGTAGACGACATTATTTTTAGCTCTACTAACCAAGCTTTTAACGATGAATTTTCAAATCTTATGACTGACAGGTTTGAGATGTCTATGATGGGTGAATTAAGGTTCTTTCTTGGATTCGAGATCAAACAACTTAGAGAGGGAACTTTTATTAATCAAGCTAAGTACATCCAAATCATGCTTAAGAGGTTCAAGATGACGGATCTCAATGGCGTTGCTACTCCAATGCAAACAAAGTGTCATCTTGAGCTTAATCCCAAGGGTAAACACGTGTACCAAAAGGTATACCGATCCATGATCGGCTCTCTCCTTTACCTTTGCGCATCTAGGCCCGATATCGTGTTAAAGTGTAGGAGTGTGTGCAAGGTACCAAGCCGCTACTAAAGAAAGCCACTTAGTGGCGGTCAAACGAATCTTCAGATAATTGGTTCATTCCCCAAATTTTGGGTTATGGTATCCCAAAGGTTCAAGTTTCTCTCTATGTGGTTACACCGATTTAGACTGGGCTAGTGACAAAGATGATCAAAAATCAACTTCTGGTGCATGTCAATTCTTGGGCAGGTCTCTAGTGTGTTGGTCTTCAAAGAAACAAAATTGCATATCACTCTCAACCGCCGAAGCTGAATATGTTGCAGCTGCAAGTGCTTGTACACAATTATTATGGATGAGGCAAACTTTAAAGGAATATGGTGTCAATTGTGACAAAGTGCCTCTTTTATGTGACAATGAAAGTGCTATCAAAGTTGCTTACAATCCGGTGCAGCATACAAGAACAAAACATATTGAGATTCGCAATCATTTCATTCGGGATCATGTTGCTCGTGGCGATATTGCACTATCCTTTGTGAGAACGAAGAACCAACTTGCTGATATTTTCACTAAGCCTCTTGATGAAGCAAGATTTTGTTATTTGAGGAATGAGCTAAATATCATAGATTCAAGGAGCTTGGCTTGACTACCCTTGCACACTCACTTGCTCTTATTCATGTATTTAGTTTAGATGCGGGCATATACATAGGGGGAGTGTGGTCCTAATTGATTGGGCTAACCCTCCCCCCATAATGCCAAAAGCAAGACACAATCATTTCCCTTAATATCATTTTGTGATATGTGGGTTATTGATGAGCATTGGTTTTGAACTCAAGATACATCTTTGTGGTGTCATGACATGCGCTCCAACATGGTGGCTTCGGCCACCGCTCTCTTCCTTGAGAAGAGTTGGTTTCTAATGGCTCTCTTTGGATTTTCTTGCATATCTTTTGTTCTTATGGAAAACACACCCAACTTTGGATTTTGTTTGATTTGTTCTTGCAACTTTGGGTGTGTAGTACCATCATAGTTTGTTGCTCTAAACCCAAGCCTTTTTCCCTCCTTGAACCATCTATTCTTGCACACAAGTCCTCTATACACCATCAAGGAGTTTTGCAAGGATGCTCCGGCCTGAATCTGTCTTTACAGAAAATTCAGAGGGGGGGACTATCCGCCCCAAGTGGGGGCGGATTATCTGCCCTGGGCGTTTTCTGCCTCTAAAGGGCTGGGTCGGGGAGGCCAGGCTCAAACAGAGCAGCCAGCCCTCCCCCCAACCCTAGCTCTACCCCAAGCCGCCACCGGAGCTTTCGCCCCTCCCCGGAGTCGATTTGACCACTAGATTCTCTGGGCCCTCCCCGGATCTTCTTCCCCTCACCTCCGGGTATCTTCTCCTCCACGATTTTCCTCCAATGAGTGAGGGTAACTCCCTAATCTCTCTCCTTTTGTATGGGATTCATTATTCTTGGTGGAAATCTCGTTGTAGAAGATACTATGTGTTTCCCTTCCTTGTTAGAATCAGTAGTATTGCAACCCTAGTGCCCGATCTGTTTTGCCTTGGTAAATCTGGGCCATTCCAGAATTTTTCTACGGCAGGGGCGGATAATCCGGCCTGGAGATTAAAAACTGGTCTAGTTTAGTTCTGATTTCCGCAATGCACATCCTTGGCTCATGGATTGTTTTCTACTATTTCTAACATATCTCCTGGACTTGTGTGTGTGCTTATCTCCATGCTATCCCCCTCATGCTTTTCACAGGTGGTTCCAAGGCTAGTAAGACCTTCACTCGTCGTCCCCGTGCCCGTTATCTAAGGCCCACTGCAGAAGGGACTTTTATTGAAGAAATAGAGGTTCGCAGAGCAGCAAGAGAGGCTGAACGAATGGCAGAGGCAGCAAAGGAAACCAAGAGGACTGCATCCCGCAAGGGCAAAAGGTCGTGGCCCAATTATAAGGCTATGGACAATATTCAGTATGCCACCATTCGCCAAACTGATTACTATGATGAGGATGACAGTGATGGTCCTCCAGAGGACTCTATGTTTTGGAATGCACACTTTCGGGGTATTCATGATGATGTGTATGCTACTCTTAAGCTTTTACCCATGCATCCCATCAATATGACTGAGGCCCAAATCAAAGCAAGACTACGTGAAGCTTTGGATGTGACTAACAAGATGGGGCTGCACCACCTTATGACTCTCCAATGCAGCTATGATTCCTCTGTGGTGAGGCGGGTTTTTTCGACACTTGTGATTTGCGGTGATGAGCGTCGCACTATGAAGTGGATGACCGGGACAACAATGATTCAGCCGGACTTCTGCATTTTTGGGCAGGTTCTTGGGTATGCTTTCCATGGCCGTGACACTCCTTCTGGCCACCGCATCATTTCTCCACTCAGGCCATCCAAGGACACTGTGCTCACTCCATGTCTGACATCTGATGGTATTGCTGGTACTTTCGTTGGACTCTCTCCTTTGTATGCCTCCCTTGTTGGCATATTTAGGGAAAACATTTCTCCTAGTGGAGGCAACAATGACAAGATCCGCGGTCACCTGGTTCCTCTCCTCGCATTTGCTCACGAGTGTGCCACCAATTCTGGTTCAGCTACAGGTAACAAACTGGATGTCATGGACTATATATATCATGAGATGACGGATGCTATGATCAACAGGCTCTCCATCCCATATGCCCCTTTCATTATGATGCTCATCAAGCATATGTTGCCCCTTGATGACTTTGGCACTGACTTGGATGGTGTTCACAAGCCCAAGAAAATCTACAACAAGGCTCAGAAGACCCATCACCCTTCCACTGCTCGTGAGTCCTTCATGTGTGATGCAAGGGCTAGTGGTCGTCGTTCCGTGGTGTCCCCAATGGCACGCGAGGTCAAGCATCTCAATTGGTTCCAGCGGAACATCCTTTGCATGGGCATAGATACTCACAAGGGCCAATATGAGGAATACCGAAGGAGCCATGAGATGGCACACACTCAGCAACTCATTCTACATCACGTGTCCGGTGCCACTGGCAATCCACCTCGTCCTACTGCTCCGGAACCATATGCTCGGTGGAACGCTTCAGGGATCAACTATGGAGAGCTCGAGAGTTGCCTGTTTCCTCCACCTCCGAGGGCTCCTACTCCTCCAGCTGATGACGATGATGATGAGTATGAGGAGGAGGAAGGGGACGTGGATGACTACGACGAGGATGAGGAGGCGTGATCTTCTGGGACGTTAGCATCGCTCTTCTTCCTTTTTGGCGTTTCGATGCCAAAGGGGGAGAAGTAGTTCTATTAGGTCTCGCGGATTTGCATGGGTCGGGCGCAAGCACTTTTTCAGTCGTTTATTTTCTTGCTTGTGCCCTTTTAGCGTGAAATTATTTGTTATTTGTGCTTGGTTTATGTAAGACTCTGTCGTGCTTTACTCTGTATGGTCCTCTGGAATTCTGGATTTATATTGTGGATCTACTCGTATGGAATTCTGGATTTATCTATGGAGTCTGGTATTCTATTTGATGGAATATGGAATCATGGGATTATCTAGTGTATGCATCAATATTGTGGGATGTGCTTGGAGCCTAACAATCTCATTATTTTATTTGACTATATTTACATCCCGGTGGTATGACCTTGTTTCCTAACTCACCTTGTTTTAATTGTCTTTGCTATGAAAGTTGCACACTCTCTAGTGTGTGCATTTGTATTCAAATGCAAATTATAAATATGCACACATCTAGGGGAAGCCTCTTTCATTTGGTTTAAGCCTCTTTGCAAATCCTGGTATTGTCATCTAACACCAAAAAGAGGGAGATTGAAGAACATTTCATAATCCCTAGTGTTTTGTGTGTTAGATAACAATATCAAGGATTATTTAATGTATGTTGAAGTGTTGCAGATCTTTACATTGAAAAAGGAAAAGGAAATCTGCTTTTGAGGACGGATAATCCTTCCCTACCAGGGGCGGATAATCCGCCCCACCCATACCCATAAGGGCGCAAACCCTAGAGAGGGGCAGAGAATCAGCCGGATTTTCTGGCATGGGCGGATAGTCCGCTCCTTGGGGGGGCGGATAATCCGCCCCTCGTGGAATTTCACCAAGTTTGGACCTACGTCGCTCTCTGTATGGGAGGCGGATTTTCCCCCGGACTCTCCGGCTCGGGGGCGGAGTTTCCCCTAGGCCGGATAGTCCGCCCCTCGAGGATTTTCACCAAGTCTAGACCTGCGTCACTCTCTGTATGGGGGGCGGACTTTCCCCTGGAGTTTCCGTCCGTGGGGCAGAGTTTTTCCCTAGGGCGGATAATCCACCCCCAAAATTCTTCAACGGCCAGATCTGCGCAGGGGGTATTTAAGCCTGTCTTCCCCTTCCTGCCAGATCTCTTGGTTCATTCGAAAAAGTCAAGATCTGATCTGCAACCTTCATCCGAGAGAGCTCCACCTAGATCCACCCAAAGGCCCCGTCCCTTGGGGAATCGAAGGAGGAGGACTTGATCTTCAACAACTGCAATCAAGCGCTTCATCTTCTCTCCAGTCGTTTGGAGAATCTTCGATCTAGTATTTCTTACAAATATCTAGATCCTTGTTTTTGATTATATTGATAATCCTTGTTCTTGTGACAGCTTGTTGTCATTACGGGAGCCCCCAATTCAGTTGTGGGTGTGTGCCCCAGTAGAGTTGTAAAGGCACCGGTTCCCGCCTCGAAGGGTACCAATAGTGGAGAAGGTGGATTAGGCCTTTCGTGGCGAGATCCATCGGAGAATAGGGTGAGGCCTATTGTGGCGTGGTGGTCTTAGCCCACCCCTCCAACGCAGACGTACTTCCCTTAACAAGGAAGGAACTGCGGTAAAACAAATCCCTGTGTCTCTGCGTGCTCCACTACGGTTCCCTCGATCCTCTCTTTACGTGCTTAGTAGCTAGGGTTGCATATAGGGAAATTCTCGTAGTTGCATATCTAGAGAATTTACTTTATGCCAAGCCTAAAATTGAAAAAGAACTAAAAATTGAGTAGAACCTATTCAACCCCCTCTAGGTGCCCATATGATCCATTTCACTTGGCCAGACGCGCGCTATGGCATGACGGTGGGGGCACAGAACGGGGGGGGGGGGGGGGTGGGGGTGAGCCTGCTTCGCTCGAGGGCCAGTTGCAGGAGTGGCGGGGATGACCGTCGCTGGCTCCTCGGAATGAAGCGCCGGAGTCAGGGGGAACGAGGCCGGTGAGGCCTTGGGAAAGGTCGTCATAGAGCCCGACACCCGGAGAGCGCGGGGAGGAAGGTGCTAAGACCTCCATCCCCATACTCCTAGATTCCCTGTCGGTCTCCCTCGGGGCCTCCTCCCGGGAGGACTCACATAGTCCGCGAGAGGGGAGGTCCATCTCCAGGGGACCAGTGAAGACGGCAGACTGGCGAAAGTTGGATCCGTACTGAGAGATCCGGAGGTCAGGCGGTGGCTGAGGGGCAGTAGTCGAGGACGTCTGGTGGGTAGGCGGGCCGCGGAGAGGCGACCCCTCATGGGGAGGAGCGGGTGGAGATGCAGGCGGCGATCTGGTCTCATCTCCAGCCTCCTCCTCGTCAGAGGACTCCGACCCCGACGATGCCCCATCCTCAGCGGAGGGAGGTGGGCAGGGTGGGGAGGGGACATGGAGCCATCGTGTGCCTCCTCGAGCTCCAGAACCAGGATCCTCCCCTCTCGGTCGAAGTAGAAGGGAGGCAGGGGACAGGGAGGAGAGCAGGGTCAGGGCACATGACCCGCAGGTGGATCGGTCCCATCCCCGCGAACGACGACTCGTCAACCTCCTCCAGCTTGCCGAAGGACTGGGAGACCAGCTCGACGATGGGCCGGGTCCAAAACGACGCGTCCTCGGGGAAGTTGATGATCTGCACCCAAACCGAGGACAGGGTCGAAGTCGTCGCGGGGTGTGCAGTCGAAGGCTCGATGGATATCTGGACCTGGTTGATCAGAAGGGTGAGCGTGGAGCTGCAGGCAGTGATCTGGAGGATCTCGGCAGACGGGAAAGTCATCACAAGCTGCGAGGAGGAGATCTCCCTGACCACCTAGGTATGGCCTGGCATCATCTGTGTCAGCTCATCCTGGATCAGCGCTGCCGAGACCACCACCGTATCCGGTAGCTGGTGCCCCTCGACAACCGCGGCGATGGCCAGGTTCGCGGGGACCGTCATCGCCACCCCCCCAATATCAATGTAGTATAATCCCCCGGCAATCGAGTGCGCGAGGTACTCCAACTATTGCCGGGCGCGACGAGGGGGGAGGGGGCAGAGGTCGAGCCCGACGGTCCCGACGCAGGGACGATCTTCTTCTTCTTCTTCTTCTCGCCCTTCTTCTTTTTGTTCTTGGCCGGGTCTGAGGTGTCCGGCGCCGTCACGCGGGGGGAGGGGGAGGGAGAACGGGGGTGTGGGCCTTCCCTGTCCCGGCGCCAATCGCCCGGTGCCGCTCTGTCCGTCGGCTCGCGGCCACGGGGATGTAGCAGCAGCTCCTGACGGAGCTCCGCCTCCCTGTGCTGGCCTGCTGGGAAGGGAACCCTGTGAGCTCCCGCCTCCACCCGACCCTGCTGCGAGGACCCGCCAAGGTGCCGTATACATATTCCTACAAAGGAAAGAAGCACAAAGAGCATTAGTCACCCATTATGTTTTGTCAGTATATTATGTGTATCCGTAATTCACAAAGATGACCTAAATTGAACATAATCTTACCAAATGCCGCCGAGGGATCGCGACCCTGGCATTGGCCAGGGGCCCACAGCCGGAGTGGGTCCAAAAATTTATACTTACATACTCCCTCTAAGCAAATAAGGGGTATATATATATGCTGCCCGAGAAACGCGTAGGCCCCTGGAAATCAGACACAACGCTTCACACGAGTAGGAAATCAAAAAGACTCACTATGACACGACGCATCAGGCTTACGAGTTACCCCATGGGTTACAACGCGCCGCGAACTTGTGATCTCCCTTCTCTTATCTTCTCCTCGACTCTTCGGAAATTGGCCGGACTCCACGCCTCGATCTCTAGGGCCCTGCCTCCCTGACTGGATCGATGATCACAGATTCGCAGGTCATCTAGTGTCTATCGGGGATCACCAATTCACCAGCGGCAGGCCCTGAACCTCACTCCTGACTTATTATCATTGGAATTATTTTTTATTTGAGGTAATCAAACTAGCAACAAATACTACTTACTATATTTTAAGACTAAAAATATTTGGTTGGATGTTAACTTTTAATTTGAAAGTACTAGTAGATACATATATTATAATTTTTCTTACTATATGTACATTAGCCTTAAGGGCCTATGCCGTCGATTTTGCCTAGGGCCCTGAAAAACATAGAGCCGACCCTGGAGAAAGCTCTTCGTTGCTGGCCTGAATCCATGTTGTGCCTTTTGTTTGGAAAGGTCGGTTGCCAAGGGAGGATGGACGACGGCGAGGCGATGAGGGGGGTGACTCTGCTAGAGAGGTAGCAGGTCGCAGCGAGGGCGAGCAAACATGGACACGAGGCGTCGCGGTGAGGGGAGAGGAGGCGACCATGACAGGCAAAAATATACAGGAGAGAGAGCAATAATATTGGACCGGGTTCGCCAATATATATGTATCATAGCCTCCATTGTATTGGGCTATTGGCATGATTAACGAGAAGTGGCGGAGCCAGAAAAATAAAGAAGCCTGGGCAAACCGTAAGCTAAGCAACAAAAAGGAAAAAACGGCAAGACAATACTTTAACATATGTAGTCAAAATATAAGTACTAAACTTATACGCATACATTATCGATAGTTTAGAAGCACACAAACTGAAATTAAATATGATAAACAATAGCTAACTAGACAATATGAGTCGCAAATAAAATTCTAGATATCCAAATGCTTGTTCGAACACCCAAAATGGAACATGGATGCAAAAAAAAGTGAGTAAGAACTAGTAATTCCTAGTATTATAAATACTTCCGTACATTAGAATGCATGTCACATACCTTGAATTATAATGATGCCTCGGCAAAATCCCTTTACGAGTCTTGAAGGCTTGGAATCGTCAAATAATAATCCTATCATCAAGTGATTTAAATATCTCCTGCTCGGTGTAGCATATGATCAAGTGATTGAACCAATCATCATTTATCTTGTTTCACAGCTTAGACTTAATAATCTTCATTGCCGAGAAATCTCTCTCAACAGATGTCGTTGACACCGGCAATAACAAAGCCAACTCAATGAGCTTGTAAATCAATGGAAATACCAAGTGTTTCTCTGTTTCAACCATTTTTGAAGCCAGAATTTCAAGATCATTGCAAGTACAAAATGAAGCATGATTTCTCAAGTGAAGAACATAAGTCTCAAGTTGATCCCTTAATATTGTACGGTCGGCATTAGACAAAATCCTCACCATAAATTTCAGCGATGCGACAAAGCTTGTCTATATTGAACTTGGAGAAAGAATTACTGGGATCAAGACATGAGAAGCAAGCAAGCAACTCCTGATTTGAGTCACCAAAGCGATGATCCATCTCAACACATATTTTGTCAATAACCACATAGAATATTTCAGCCTGATAATAATGAAGATTGGTGATGGTCCTTCCCTCTAGCCTCGATCGACCCCGAACCGGTATTTCCTCATCCATATTTGGCACCGGTGAAAGGATACAGATGTCGCCTAGAGGGGGGGTGTGAATAGGCGATTAAAACTTTTCTTAGAGTGGCTCAACAAAGGCGGAATAAAACTAGTGTTTACTTTGTTAAGCACAACCTAGAAACAACTAAGGTTCACCTATGTGCACCAACAACTTATGCTAAGCAATACAAGCAACAAAGTGATAGCAAGATATATATTACTTCAAGCACGAAGGCTATCACAATGTAAAGTGCATAAGTAAAGAGCTCGGGTATAGAGATAACCGAGGCACGCGGGGACACTGATATTTTACCGAGTTCCTCCCAACATGGAGTACGTCTCGTTTGGAGAGGGGGTGGTATCAAACCACCAACGCCACAAAAGACCTCCCTTATTCTCCGGTGAATCTCACCCCAACGGGATCGATCCACGCTTCCACTATCGGTGCACTTGTCGGTGGCAACCGGAACCTCTCACAAGGTTGGAGCACAACTCCACAACTTAATTGGAGGCTCCCAACAAACGCCACAAAAGGCCACAATGCCACCAAGGCCACAAACCGTCTAGGGTTCCAAGAACCCAAGAGGGACAAGCTCCAATGAGTAAATCAAACCAAATTCTCCGATGAGAACTCAAACCGATGCACCAAATGCAAATGGCAAGAACACCACAAAGATGCCCAAATCCCTCACTCTCAAGTTCCAACAAAGCTACTAAAGCTATTGGGGAAACAAGAGAGGAGGAATCAAAAAGAGACACAAAATCCCCCAAAATCTAGATCCCCAAAGCTGCACTCACAAAGAGATAAATCGGTTAGGTCAAAACGTGGGGCTAGATGTGCTCTCTTTTCCACTCAAATATGGGCAAGAATCATCGGAGAAAAGATTAGGCAAGCTTCAAGATCTAGAGCAAGTGTGGACAAAATTTGCCTAATAGATAATATAGGAGCTGACTAAATTAAAAACGAGCAAAGCCTTAAATAGAAGCCCCAAAAATCTAGCCGTTTGGGACATTTTTTGGATACCAGCGCGATAGAGAACTAATAGAAAATCGGGGCAGAGAGAATCACAGAGAAGCAAGGAGATGTACGTGAGGTTGGGGCCTGGCATGCACGCGCGCACGCGAGCAAGGGCAGCCTCGCGCGGCTGCAGCTGGGCCCAGTAGCGCGCGCGCGCGGCTCCAGCAGGGGACAGCAGCAGCAGTGCAAGCAGCGAGCAGCGCGGCAGCACGCGCGTGCCAGCGCAGCGGCAGCATGCGCCAGCAGCAGGCAAGCGCGCACGCGAGCAGGGGCGAGGCGGGCCCACAGGCGCTGCATGCGGGCAGGGGCGAGGCGGGGATGCGCGCGCGCACGCGCGAGTCAACGCGGGCGGGGGCCAGCGCGGGAGCGGTCGGAGCGAGTGCGAGCACGCGATGCAAGAGGCGGTGACGGCAGCAGGGCCAGCTGGGCTGGGCTTGTGAAGCAACGAGCGGCAGCAGCGGATCTAGATGGACATTTTTTCCTTGGGCCGGCCGGTAGTACCGGCCCACCCGGGCGGTACTACCGAACCGGTCCGGTAGGACCGGAAGTGGGTGCCGGGTCAATCTGAAAATGGGCTGCGCGTCTCAGGCTCGACCGGTACTGAGCAGCGGTATACCGGTCGGTCCAGTTTTTTTTCCTTTTTAATTTAAAACGACAAATATTCAAATGGACATAACTTTTAAACGGTAGCTTCGATTGACCCGATTCCAATTGCGTTGGATAGATGACAACAAGGGCTTCTCAACATGAGGTGGAAATATTGATTATCACCAAGTGAGAAAGTATCAAATAGAATAGTGTGATATACCTCACTTGGTGAGAAACCAAAAAGCCGTATAAATCAAAATCGCAACAAGATATATATGGGAGATCCGATTTTGATGAACAAAAGCTTGTTATGGAGATTACCACAAGCTCTATATCCTCACATGGATAAGACCAAATAACAACCAAATACGATGAAGCAAGTATGCAAAGGTTTGAGCTCTCTCCGAATGATGTGACCGAATTACTCATACGAGAGCCCCTCTTGATAGTACGGTTATCTATCCTAAACCCGGTCTCACACACACAACGTGAGACCGGCAAAAAGGAAAACCTATCAATATTATACCTTTGCCTTGAGCATTCCACTTGAGCTCGATGTAGACGATCTTGCCCTTCTCAAGATGGAACGCCTTCCTTAATTCCTCATCATCGACCTCGCATATTGAGCTTGTCCAACAAATCTTCTTTGCATTTCATTGACCTTGAAGCCAACACATGCTCCAAGCGATGCCAATGGACAAATCCTACAAGTATAACTTAATACACACATTAGTCCATAAAGATTGTCATTAATTACCAAAACCACACATGGGGGCCCAACATGTTCTTTCAACCGGAGTACCTTTGGAACTACAGAACCGTTGGACCTCTTCAAAAAGACTATCCCAACCAGCATCTCTTATTTGCGCATTGCCATCTTTCAACAAATCAATCATCTCAAAAAAGTTTTCTTTGTTCAAAGAAGTAGATGATTTATTATGACCACGAAAAGACAAACCTTGTGCCATGAGATATCTACAACACTCTAGAGAAGATGTCAAGCGGATTTTATATAGTTCTTTTGATTCATCTGCCACTCTAGCCAATTTAGTGGCTACACTTTGGTTTTGATTTTTAAAAGCATCGTAATGGAGCACACAATTGTTGTGAACACTACCCACATCACCAATATGTCCGGGTAAAGCTTTATATGCATGCTTCCAATCTCTAAAACCAATTTTTGTGAAGACTTCATAACCAAAGTGTCCAGCTCTTTCTGGATTCCTAAAGAGGAAACAATAGAAGCAAAAAGCAGCATCTTTCGACACACTATATTCAATCCAATTGTACTTTTGAAACCAAGATTGAGAAAATGCTCTTTTATCTGTACGCGGAAATTTCACTATTGGTTGGGTAGGTCCTTTCAATATGTATGCCCTCCTCACTTCATCCTGAACATCCGGAGCATAAGAAGAAATTTGTTTTCTGAGAGCTGGATCACACACAATTTCATCCGAATTAAAAGCTTTTGCACTGACAAGATTGTCGGAGGTGTTTTGCTCTAAGTGCGCATCATTCCCCGACCCGACGTTTGGGCTTGCCTCTGCAGGATTCCCATGGCATTGTGGTTGAGGAACCAAAAACCTCCGCATTTTATTAAATTAAAGATCTGATAACAATGATTCAACAACAAAAAAATTAAAAGTGATTTTCCCTGCTAAGATTCGAGGTAGCCAGGTAGGAGACTAAGGGCAGCGTCAAACTGATCTAGTAAAAGAACTAACCTTTTTTCCTTAATTCGTAGATTTGATTAAACCTTAGAGGATCAGAAGTTTAGAACTGTTGATCTGCTGCTGCTGCGCTGACGGCGAGTAAGTGAACAGGCGGCGCCGCCGCGCCGCCGACGTCGGTCGATCGACGTCTTTGCCAGCAGCATGTACGTGCGTTGCGGCGTCAGCGTCGCTTTCTTGCAACAGCCGCAGACGCGGAGTCGCGGTCCTCGCGGAGATGAATAGATGAACAGTACATAGGTTGCGTTTTTGTCTCGCTGCAGCCGCCAGTACGTCGCTTCCTCGCTGGGCCAGTTTATCGTGGGCTAAACTTGGACTAAACAAGAAAAATATAGACCATGATTGGGCTAGGCCGGGCAAAGCAGCTAGCTAATCGGTATTTCATGCCTAATTACGTGATGTTTTGAAGCCTGCCGTACGGATCCGAGCCCGGGCAGCTGCCCAGGCACGCTGGCCTCAAGCTCCGTCCGAGAAGTCTCTGAAATCTATTTGCAGAATAGCACTATATGTTGGGTAAGCTTGTTTGGTTGGGAGCACGAGGTATAAAAGAGACCCAACAGAGCGACGCGAGTCCATTGGTGAGTTTGATCGGACGGACGACGGTGTCAAAACCCTAAGAATTGGCGTAGGTCGACCAGTTTTACTGTTTCTTAATAGGTCACTCTCCCTCCAAGGATAATATGCCCTACCACACTAGAAATGTGGCTAGTTATCTTAACTTTCTCTAAGATAGCCGCTAGGGTGGCAACCGAGAGTTTAAAGAGGATGGAGGAAATCAAATCCCTAAAACTCACCTCACAAGAAGAACTAAAATAGCGACCCACTTTCCTATTAATATTGATGGTTATGCTACCACTCGACACTCGTGTCAGAGTTGCATGATCCAAATCGAACCCTCTTCCCTCCAAAACCTGAAGAGGAAGACCCAATCCAACCTATCATAGCCTTCTCAAAATAGTATAATTTTAGGAACACGCCACTTGGCACCGAACTTTCACGTCATGACTTTGGAATTGTAGGTAGGGAACACCGTGTTATTTGATCAATCAATAAAACCTTGTTTTCTGTCAAAAAGAAAAGCACAATGGCCATCTGTCGTGCTGGCGTGGCACGGAATCCATCTCCATGTGCTCATCCGATCCGCTAGGACCGCTACACGAGCGTGCTGTACGTGTTGACTACCGCTCGCCAGGTGGCCTCTGCCTCTCTCTCGGCCGTACGCTCGTCGCCATCCGACGTCTCCCTCCTCCCGCTTCCCGACGACGACTACTCTCTAGGTGTCCCGTCCGTGTCCGATCCCTCCCAGTCCCCGGCCACCCTCCTTTCTTCTCCCAGTCCCCTTCATTTGGACAACTGGCCGTGCTATCTGCGAGGCGAATTCCACTGTACACAGAGTGGGAGCCAGGAGGAGAAGTGAACTTGGGTGGGGCGCCGGGGTGCTGCACTGCTACTGGCTGGCTGGGTGGGTAGCGCCGGCGAGGTCGACCAGTGGGCGCGGCCGTGGCATCCTCGCCCACCCCGCCGCCGTCCCTCAGATTGGGTCCTCGTAGAAGTCAAGGTGCGCCCCGCAGCACAGGTGTCTGCTCTGCTTGGTCAGGTAAGGTAAATTTCGTAGAGATTTCTGCAGCAGCTGAGTGGTGTGCCTGTTAGATCTGCTTGATCTGTGTCGCCTGTTCTGCGGCCATTTGTCTTGCACAGATAATATAAATGGCATGTCTTGATCACATTGATGCACTGTAGATCACTAGGAGGTAAAGCCACCGTTGCTGAAGTTGCCACAGCCATATGGTTAGATCATCAACCACATTACTAATTGTTAAAAAGGGCGTACCCAGTGTCGAAAGCTCCCACACATTGCGGGGTCTGGGGAATGGAGTTCCTAATTGTTACTAGTTTGTTACAGAGGGGGCGTGAGTATGATTTCTGAAGACCATAGCATTTCCAGAATCCAAGATTTTGAAGTAAACCCATAATGTATGTACATTTTACAACCGGCCGCCATGTTATAAATTGCCCTCGAAATATTCTGCTACACCACCCTCTCATATTATTGTTCTCTGCACATGAACACTCGGACAAATTATCAGTTTAGTGTCAGGACAAACTTTCCTTTCTTGGCCTTTTGGAACCTTTTTCCAAACCATGCGCCTTTTGGACTTATGGCAAGGAAGGGTAGTGGTACACGTCCATCATATGTAGCAGGTTAGTACCAGAGAAAATATTCCAGCTTCACATCAGAAGGAACATTCTTTGGATGCCTTCTTGTTGTGCTGTGACCTGTGGAGCTCCTCTTGCCCCAGGATGTTCTGATATAGGGGCTTCATCTGGGACTTGGTAAGATAATAATACTTTTTCCAGCTTAGATCACCCTTTTGAGATTGTAGTATAGGTTTCTGGTGGAGTTGCTCTTCTTAACTGATCATGGCTTTAAGCATACCGTAGCATGATTTGCTATAGTATTTTGGGACCCTTTCTATTGTTCAGGAATTCGGTAACTGGTAGCTGCTCGGTCGGCCGCTGAGTAATGATTAATCGCCTGATTTTCCAGTTAATCGGCCGATTTTCCAGTTCATCGGTGTTAATCTGCTACTCAGTGACCCTCCAAGTAGCGATTAACTGGCCAGTTAATCGGCCGAATTCTTGAACAACTTATCGTTTGAATTTTGTCATGTAATATCTGATGACCATGGATTTAGTCCTGGTTAGGGTTCACCAAATTGAGTGTTAGATGTTTTTCTTCTTTTGCAACAATTTCTAGTATATTTCTCTTTTTTCTAAGAGGTTTTATGTTTTAGTAAAGCATCAGGAAAAAAATATAGATTCCCTTAAATCATGCTCACTTGCAGGAGAAATTAATTTCCGCTTTTCAGATATCTTTCTCGTTTAGGATTAGAAGGGGTTATTTATGTGTACAGTGTACTCAACCAAACTGTTGCTCTTCCAGTCGCACTTTCTCTGGTCAGAATGTTTCTGAAATCCTATTTTTCAGACATGGAAACTAATATAATATCAATTGTACTTCGATTCCTTCTTTATGTTTATTTGTTACTGTTGTGTATATCATTCTTTTTTCAGGACTTACTTAGGATTCAGTGTGTAAACTCATGTTTATATTTTATTTCACAGACTTGTGCAACTAGTACTGTAAACTTGCGAGGAAAGGCTACTTGAGTTTATACCTAGTAAATCAATCATGTCAGACTGTGGCAGGAATAGACTCAGTGAGAAAGAAGACTTTCAGGTTGTTTTGAGCAAAGGAAATCGTGGAGAGTCGTCTTGCCAGCCGAATTCTATGTGGTTAGCACACTGGAGCAGAGCAAGCGGCAGTCCATATGGCAAGAGCTGTAGTCCTCTGGAGGATGCCGACAATAGCATGTGTACAAAAGATTACGGGACTTCACGATTTGAGCTTAAGAAATTTAGTGTGGCTGAAAGGCTAATTTTGGGAGGAAAATATGAAGGAATTTCCATGAAGAACGTGCAGCAGTCAAACTCTAACATGTGGGGTGTGGCACATGATGTTTGGCAAGAATCTGAACCGAAGAGAATAGAACGGCGAGATGGGTCTTTTCAAAGTTCTGTGGTGCAGATGCAGAGAGATGAGAATTTCTATGCTAAGACAGTAGTATCAGAAACATTTTCTGTTCGCAGGCTTCCAGATCTACCATTTGATTTTCAGAAACTTGTGAACTCAGACGAGAACCTTGATTCACATTGGAACCAGTTACCTATGTTGTCAATCAATCAAAAAGTCGACAGTATACTCAACCCAAAACGAAAGGCTGCAGCTGGTACTGTGTTCAGTGATCTTTTCGTGCCACAAAAAACTCCAATGCTAAACGTGGCTCCATCCAAGTTGATGGAATTATGGCATCAGGAGTATGAGCTGCAGTCTCATCGAAGAACAGGAAGGATCATGGATCATTACAAACCTGCAGGAGGCATCATACGTCTCCGCGAAGACCCTACCTGTCTCACTTCTTATCCTGCAGGGAAGAAATTAAAATTTGACAATAACTCATTGTCAGATTGTCTAATAGATGAGCAGGATACATATCACTATTTTGCAAACCCAAATCAGGAGCCACTCTGGAAATGTAGTGAAAAGATGTTCCATCTTTCAGAAAACAATGACAAGGGCCAAAGTGTTGTAGGTGCCTCTCAGAATCAGAAGTCAAGAACACAGGCTGGACTCCATGAGAGACAACCACTGGAGAAATTTACAGATTCTAATAAAGACAAAAGTCCATGTTTATTTGAGATGCTGACAACACCTTCCAACTTACAAAGCCCATACTCTAAAGATTCACTATATTCGGGAAAACCTAGTGGTTTTGGAGTTTGCTTGTATGGCCCAAATGTTGATAGTCATTTGTTTGGAGCTCAAAACCAATCGTCACGTAAAACTGAAAAGTTGCACAGTGAAGCACAATATATGTCAAAATCCTCAGCAGGTGAGAGATAGTCTCCAACATAATACATTATCTAAGAGCATCCTTTAGAACATAATGATAGCAAAAACTTGCTTGTCATTGTTTGTGTCATAGCATGTGTTCTTGTCTTGTTAGTAACGGAAAAGTATTGAAGTATCATTGACATTTTTGTTCTGGTGTTCTGCAGGCAACACTTCATTGATGGCACAAAAGGTACTACCTGTATTCTTTTTATACTTGATATCCTAGAATCCGTTAAATTCATAATCACATAGATTTTCTACATAAAATCCATGTCAAATAGGTTTATAGTTTGAATTATATTTGTAATGAATATAATTGTAGTACTACATATTAATGTAGAGCTGTAGAAAGTAACGGTCAACTTCAAACAAGATTTCTAGAATTAAAAAGGGTCAAGTACTAGTAATAAAATGTGGGAGTATCAGTGCTGAACTCGCACATCACTCTAACGTCCTGTCTTGGGCATAAAAGTAAATCATGATTAACTGTTTTTGCTTGGAAGTCTGTATGAAAGTGAGTTTATAAAATTCATAATTTTGCTTTCTTGCATGAATTTTTCTCAACAGCTTTGATCATGTATTCATGTTTTATATATATTTCTGCTTGTGCTCAATCTTGCACCCTGTATGCTGCTTACATGTTGCTCCATGCTATTCGATATGGCAAATTCTTTAGAGCTGCATACAATTATTTTTGGACCTGTACCTGTTAATTCATACTATTGGGAAACTTAATCTTGGATTGGCATTTTGCTCTATGATCAAATGCACCACAGGACAACTTCTGCGCAGAAGAGGCAAATGAGCAGCTGGCAAATCTGTCCATCAAAGGATCACCAGGAAACAATGAAGGAAGCAGATTACATGATGCCAATCAGGATATTTCCTGCAAAGCAGATTTATGCATGCCTGGTACGGAAATCATGGACTTGGATCCCCAGCCATTTCAACCAAGCAGTACAATAATTCAAGTCCCGAACGGCGCAACTCAATCCCCCACGTGTACCGATCCCAGCTACAGGTGGCTCAAGCGTCTGCGTCACGACGTCACAGATCCTCGTGTCTCATGTCCCAAAAGGCCCAAAACCGGAGACTGCTGTCCTAATGGAGGAGCAAGTAGAACGTCGAGCGATGACATCGCCGACCATGTCGCGGCAAAGAGCGTCCACTGCTGGTTAGGAAGATGGTGCCAGGATGGTGGTGCTCCTGCTTCGCATGGAAACACGGACCAGAAAGCGAGAGCAGCAGTAAAGCCTGACGTCGCAGCAACCGGAGAACTCAGAGTTGGAGGCCACTTCCCGAGCATCAAGGCGATGGCGATGATGGGGCGGGTGATGAGCAAGGCACGGCCGCTTGATCGCCATACCAAGGGCCCTTGCGTGATGTGGAAGACTGAGGGAGCCTGAGTGAGAGTGAGTGGCTAGAAGTTATGTTTTTTTCGTCTGTTCTGTTGAATGTAGTGGTTTATTTTGCTGTTGTATGCCATGTGGCTTGATACATAGTAGAATGAAAGTGTATAGACTTTTGTCAAAGTGTATAGACTTTTTATTGTCAAGTGTATATATGCGTGAATTTTCTGTTAGCTACTAGCTCATTGTATATTCATATGTCCAGTTGCTGATTTTCTGAAGGGAATATAGGCAATACCAACTGAATTTAGAGCGAAAACCATGTGAATTTTCCAAGAGAATATGGACGGAAAAAACCTTTGTGATAAGAGTGTAAACTGAACTCGGTAAAAGCTCCCTTTGCAATTTGGTGTACAAGGATCCGTATACAGAATTCATAATGTTTGTAATCAGAGAAATCAACCAATATCCACATGATATTTTTCAATTTAATAAATAAATTTAAATCCCAAAGTACATTTTCAGATTCTTTTTATTTTGTAGAAAAAAAGAGATGGTCACATCACACAGACTAGACATCTTGGTCAAACCCGTTTAAGCCCAAACCCGCTAAGAAATATCCCCACCCTTCTTCTCTTTTCTCCTCCAACTACCTTATCCGTCACCAAAGCAGGCCCAAAACCTCTCTCAGCCCCATCCATGGCGCCACCGCGCTAAACCCCCACATCGATTCAACAAACCACCGCCTCCATGGCGCTCTCCGAGCTACCCCTCCACCACTCCTTCCGCCTCGCCTCCCGCCCCCACCTCCACCTCCTCCCGCTCCGCCTCCTCTCCTCCTCCCGCCCCGCCTCCTCCACCGCCGCCTCCGCCTCATCCTCCGGCGGCAACCGCGCCCCTCCCGCCCCCAGCCGCGGCGGCGCGCCATGGATGCAGAAGTGGGCCCCGGCGGACTCATCCGCACCCCCGCCCACCCCCTCCGCCGGCCACGCGCCCACCACCTCCATCGACCGCATCGTCCACCGCCTCCGCAACCTCGGCCTCGGCACCGACGACGACGAGCCCTCCGCCTCCGCCGCGCCCCCTCTCGACGGCAGGGAGCGCCTCGGAGACCTGCTCGACCGCAGCTGGGCGCGCCCCGACCGCCAGTTCGCCGCCTCCGGCCTCGACGAGACCGTCCTCCCGTGGGAGCGGGACCAGGAGAGCGACGGCGGGAGAGGGGAGGACGGGGAAGGGGTCAAGAGGAAGAGGGTCAAGGCGCCCTCGCTGGCAGAGCTCACCATGGACGACGCCGAGCTGCGGCGCCTTCGTGGCATGGGCATGACCCTCCGGGACCGCATCACCGTGCCCAAGGCGGGCGTCACGCAGGCCATCACGGAGAAGATCCACGACGCCTGGAGGAAGTCCGAGCTCGTCCGGCTCAAGTTCCACGAGGACCTCGCCAACGACATGAAGACTGCCCATGAGCTTGTCGAGGTACTGCTCCTGCTATCAAACAATGTGGCATTGTCAGTGTTCAGTTTAGCTGTTGGTTGCTGCAATTGAACTTGGGCTCTTCTGTTTGTTCTGGTAAATTGTTCAGTGTGGAGCTATTGATCGTCCCAGGGGAGATGATTCCTTACATTGTGTTTGTTTATCTTCGTTGATCAGCGGCGTACAGGAGGATTGATCATATGGAGGGCTGGGAGTGTTATGGTTGTCTACAGAGGGAGCAATTACACGAGGCCTCTGAGATCTCAAACTTTGGATGGTACCTCATCGCCAAGGAAGGCCGAAGATACTACATTGTTCATCCCTGATGGCTCCACCACTGCCGAGAATGAGAATCATGCAAAGGATTCAACTGTTCAACATGATAATATATCTAGATTGGATATTCACAATACAGATGACATGACCGAAGAAGAGCTGGAGTTCAATCAAATGCTTGATGAGCTAGGCCCTCGTTTCGTGGATTGGTGGGGAACGGGAATTTTGCCTGTTGATGCCGACTTGCTGCCTCAAACGATTCCAGGTTATAAAGCGCCATTTAGACTTCTTCCGACTGGAATGCGTACATCCCTTACCAACGCAGAGCTGACCAATTTGCGAAAGTTAGCGAGGAACCTCCCTTGTCATTTTGCTCTAGGTATTGCTTTTGATAGTGTGGATATCATTTCCTTGACGTAACTTTTACTGTTGGCGTTAAATACCTGCTTATAGCTTCCTAACCTTCATTGAAGGGAGAAACCGGAATCATCAAGGCTTGGCCGCCGCTATTGTTAAGCTTTGGGAGAAGAGTTTGGTGGTGAAAATAGCTGTCAAACGTGGAATCCAGAATACAAATAATAAGCTAATGTCAGAAGAAATAAAGGTTTGAATACCATGTTGCTGTTGTTGTTCCCTCTCATTGACAGGCATGACTAGTTCGTAAAAGTAGTGTCAAGCGACCTTGAAAGTTCTGGCTCTTGTTAACCTGTATTCTTTCCTTAGTAGCTAAGCTGAATCCAACTGAATATCATCTAAAGACTGGTAATGCATGAATGAATGCAATTAAAGGACTGTCCAAGACAAGATTCAGTGAGTTTGATCTTGTCTTACCAATCTTATGAAATTGATTTTTGTTACTACCCAAAGCAGTAACAAGAGTTTTTGTTATGAGTACCAAGAGTTCGTAAAATGACCACCGGAATACTTCTTAAGTAATCATTTAGAAAAGATTACCACATGCCCAGCACCTACCACATCATAAACCATTAGTAGCGAAATTGTGTTATTTCTAATGAAGTCCTCTAGTAGAGCATCATGCTTTAGTAAGAGCACAGTTGAGAACTTGCACCCTGTAGCTTTATATTCCCATGTTAAAGTTGCATTGAGTTCAATAGCATGTTCTAGAAAATCATTTCTGTTGCACTAGAATTGCTTTAACTTCTACAAGCTCTCGTTGACGGGCACGACTATGGGACCTTGAAACTCTCTTCTTAACCTATATTTTGACCTTAGTAGCTAATCTGAACTGCAACTGAACATCATCTATATACTGTTTAAGGCATGAGTGAA
Source organism: Avena sativa (assembly GCA_916181665.1). Lineage (NCBI taxonomy): Eukaryota > Viridiplantae > Streptophyta > Magnoliopsida > Poales > Poaceae > Avena > Avena sativa. The sequence continues at coordinate 353,811,053 of OV702293.1, read as the reverse complement.
TGCAACTAAAAGACTGCCCAATGCTTTCAGTGAATTCAATCTTGTGTTACCAATCTTATGAACTTGATTTTTTTTACTATCCAAAGGAATACCAAGAGCCCTAAAATGTTCTCTAAAAAAAAGAGTTCCTAAAATGGCCACCCAAATTCAGCCCAAGTAAGCATATGCAGAAAAGATTAACCCATGCCCAGCAGTTACCACATCATAAAATATTAATAGCAAAATTGTGCTACACATAATAGAGCTTGCTTCCTGGATCCTGTACAAATAAAGTCTACTTACTAATGAAGGGCTCTCATAAAGCATCATGCTTCAATAAGAGCACCATTGAGATCTTGCACACCGTAGCATTATATCCCCATATTAATGTTTTCAATCAGTCAATATCATGTTCCCAAAAATCATTTCCATTCCTCTACGAATGTTTTAACTTGTACAAGCTCTCATGCATTTACTAATGTCTTCCCAATTTTGTGCATCCAGAATCTAACAGGGGGTACCCTTCTTCTTCGAAATAAATATTACATTGTAATATACCGTGGAAAAGACTTCCTCCCAACATCTGTTGCTGCTGCCTTGGCTGAAAGAGAGGAGTTGACAAAAGATATCCAGAGTATAGAGGAGCAGAGAAGATCCATTTCGGTTGTACAGTCTCCGGAGGACGGTTTTGATGGGCATGCTCTTGTGGGAACTCTTGCTGAATTTCAGGAGGCACAAGCCCGTTGGGGAAGAGATGTAACTTCCAAGGAACAAGAAAAAATGAAAGAAGCATCTTTAAGATCAGAAAAGGAAAAGCTTTTCAGAAGACTCGAACACAAGTTTTCCATTGTAAGCAATTTATATATGTCGTTCTTTGATAACTGTAGCTTCAGAAGGAAAAATGAGCTTCCAATCAAATTGGAATATCTCATTTCAAGTTTGCTATCATTGTATTGACTGGTTTTTCTTATTGCTCTTGTAACTATGAGGTTGAGTTCACTTTCCCTTTCTAGGTATGCAAGTATGACATAATCTTGTTTTCTTAGTTATTTCTTCTTCAAATATATAGGCCCAGGCAAAAATACATAGAGCAGGGAAGTTATTACAAAAGATTGAAGCTTCTATGATCCTCGCGAACCCATCCGATGACCGAGAAATGATTACAGATGAGGAAAGGTCTGTTTTCCGTAGAATTGGTTTGAAAATGAAAGCATATTTGCCTGTTGGTAAGTTTCTTGAACGATCACCTCGGAACATGGTTAAGCACTTATATTGGGTAATTCATTTATTCTCCTTATTTGTGTTAGGAATCCGTGGTGTCTTCGATGGTGTCATTGAAAATATGCACTTGCACTGGAAGCACAGGGAAGTTGTCAAATTGATAACAAAGCAGAAGACCTTGGCCTTTGTCGAGGAGACAGCGCGGCTTCTAGAGTATGAGAGTGGTGGTATACTAGTTGCAATCGAACGAGTGCCCAAGGGTCACGCACTTATTTTTTACCGTGGAAAGAACTATCGGAGGCCTATTAACATAAGGCCTAGAAATCTCTTAACAAAGGCCAAGGCATTGAAACGTGCAGTGGCAATGCAACGCCATGAGGTAATTTCACCGCGAGAAAAGTGGAGTTTCTCTATATTGGATTTTCATAAAAGAGTTAGCTTCCTTATGATTTCCTTTGATCTCATGACTTGTTGTGCAGGCCCTCAGCCAGCATATAGATCAACTGGAAAGAAATATGAAGCAGATGAAGCGTGATTTGGTATGCAATTTTGTTATACAACAAAGTAATTTATATGTCCATTAGGACGATATTATTATGTTAGGCCGTAAACCATCTGCAGATAGGCTTGCTGTCCTTTAATTTCCTTATAATAATTAATTTGTCAATTTAGTTATGAAAAGACACATCATTATTATTTGTCACTTTGGTAGCAAGGCAGTAGCAGTAAATCTGGAAATGGTTCTAAATTAACCGGCTAAATGGTTTGGTTTCTTCATATGGGCTTGATTGGTTTGGGTCGTTTTGGGTCACGCCTAATCTTAGTTTGGTTTAGTTTGGGTTTATAAAAAGAAAAGTTGGGTATGGTTTGGTTTGGGCCGAAACAGTTTGGTCTCTAATGGTTAAGAACTATGGTTTAGAACTGGTTCTGGAACTGAGGTTTGTCGTGTTCAGCGTTCGAGCGAGCAGTCGAGGATAAGTATGCAACAGAGCCAAAGAAAATTAATAATATTCCGTACTAGTAATTCCCATGTGTGTCTGCTCCCACACCCCACCATAGCTGCCGCCGCCGTATCCTTGCATGAGTAGCTGCAGCCCAAGGGCGAGGCGGCCAGCAGCGATGAAGGAGGGGGCTGCAACAGAGGAGAAGAAGCGGCCGCCGTGCTGTCCCCGGTCCCTCCCCGGCCAGCGGCCGGCAGCAACTTGGCCGTCGTGCCATCCCTCTGCGGACGACAGCGACTTGGCTACGCCCCTCAATAGCTTCTCGTTCACGTGTTAGGGGGAAGCTGTGTGCCTGTGCCTCAATAGATTCGAGTAATTGCATGCCAGGAAGGTGTGACAGAGATGGTGCAATGCCCACTGCGGCTGTGATTTGTTCTTGCCGACGACGTCCAGGAATTTTTAAAAGCTTGGCAGGGAACTGATCTCAACACATGAGCTAAAACCACAGTTCCGGACGTCAGTTTAGTTCGGTTTAGTTAGGAATTGCAGACGGTTTAGTTTGGGCTGGTTGCCAAATGCCAATACACATTATAGTGGGTTAGTTTGGTTCGGTTTGCTAGAAAATATTACGTGGTTTCAGTTTAGGTATGGTCCGGTTCTCCAACCATTGCCAGGTTTAAGTAGCAGATAGGTAGCCCGGCAGGCTTCCAAACTGGCTTTAACCTACGTTCATATTCACTTGTGTTTTAGAAATAGTTTTGAGTTTTTGAAGCAACATAGAATCCATAATACTAGAACCAGGGAGGCAAATAATTGTACTCAAACTAGCACTATGTGTCCTGTCGGAGTTCAGAGCACATCTCATCCATTGATTAATAGTTTTGATGTGGTGTGAAATAAAACAGGGTATGGAAGACTACGATGAGGAAGGATCAGATTCAGAAAATGAGGACAATGCAGCAATGTCTGGAAGCTATGATGAGGTATCCATTCTACTCCATTAAATGTGACCCAGTCCTGTTTGAAAACCACCATGAAACCCATTCACTTTTTTAACGCGCACAGGACCGAGACGATTTCGATGAATCTAGCGACGAGGATGAGTTCGGAGATTATGATGAAGACGAAGGCGGCAGGATTGATGGCTAGTTATGCAAATTTTGGTACGAACTTCTAGAGTGACATTCATCTCTGCAGGGTTATACTGCAGTCCATCAAGCATTCTCGGTAAGCATATCTGTTCTTCTTCCTACAAGATCATTAAACATCTCTCCTAAAGCCTCACACAAACTGCATCTTTCAAGGTAGCATTTGTAATCTGGATGCAGTGTTCATAGGTTGACCTGTTGTGCAGGAACCAAGAGGATCGCGGATGGACGGTGATGATGGTTGGTTGTGATGCCGGTCTGTACTCCCTTGGATCTGTCATGGCAAAATGACACTGTAGTTGGGGTCTGCCTTTCAAGTGTCGGCTCTAGGATGGCCAGAAATGAACGAATCCTGAATACTCCCTCCGACCCATATTAATTGACTCGGATTTGTCAAATTTCGAATGAATCTAGACACTATTTAGTATATAGGTTCATCCAAAATTTGACAAATCAAAGTCAATTAATATGAGCCGGAGGGAGTAGCTTTTTCTTTTCTTTTCTGGTTATTATTGTTTTGTACTCCCACATTTATTTGTGGACGGAGGGAGTGTATAGCCTCGAGGTGGAATCACTGTCTAAGCTCTTCCCTGCTGCCAACGAATGTAGTACAGAGCAGGATAATAATTTAGTAGATCAAAAGGATTGGTGGAGGAATGGTCGTTCAGTTAAGCTCATGCGCACACTGTAGAACATGATGAGATTTCTTCCTCCATAACTTCGATGTGCGGTGTCAGCCGTTCGATGCAATTAGTCGTTCCCCGGTACCATCTGCAGCACGCTGGGTGTCTTCTTCATCCCGCCTCAAACATGCAAATCTGTCGTTGCACGTTGGCGTAGAACGGTGAAAATACGTGATGGATAGGGGGTAGGGGTACTATTGATCCCGCCTATTTTTGAAAAATCAGAAAAAAATGGTAAAATGAATTAAAAAATCGATATAAATAATAAATGTTTGCACCGTGTGTATGTATGTGTGCGATTTTTGGCATACCGTGACTCGAAACTATATACCTTAGAAAAAAATGACAAAGAACTGTAAGAAAGAAAACGTCTGAGTTTCAAATTTTTATGTAGCTTAAGACCTAGATAACTATGTAACTTAATGGTACGATAGGTAAAGTCGGGTTCAGCGTACTCATGTTCCGAAAGTTCACTCGTCTATCGTGCCAGAGTTGCTGCAGTTAAACAAGCACCAAAGAGCCTCAAGAATTATCCAGTGCTTGATAGACGGTGATAAGACGGTGAGTTGTGGATCACAAAATCAATGGCATGGATGGAAGGACACAAGGGTCCAAGCAGAAGAAGCAACAAAAGACGGCATTGCATGCTGTGGTTGGCTGGTTGCAGCTAGCACCGGCATGCTCCTCCTCCTGCCCGCTTTTGCCTTTGTCCGCATTATGTTCTGGGAGCCAGGAACATGCCAACGCATCAGCGAGGTGACGGCTGCCTCCACTATCAAGCTCGAACTGTGAGTACTAGTATACTACTGTCTCCGTTTCAGGGCTTAAGGCGACATGCTTTTCAAAGCAAAGTTTGACCAAAAGAATTGAACAACAAAATCTTGATTATATTGTACATAATTAGTACCGTTGGATTCGTATTGAAAAATACTTTTCAGTGATACTAGTTTTATACCAAAGCTCTTTACGTATTTAGAGTAATTCTTGGTCAAAGAAAAAATACGCAAAATGGGGACGTCTTAAACCATGAAACAGAGGAAGTATATTCTAAGACCTTTGCTCTTGTGGATAATAGTTGACTTGTTCCATCGACTTTCTTTGCTAGTAGCATTTTATAATGCAGGCCTCTCTTTCCGAGCGTTTTCTTCTTCTGCTTTGTAGAGTCAATGGTGTTCTCAAACGGATAGTGTATCTCCTCTTGCAATAGCAAACTGGACAGTTCAGCATACGTTGATAGCCCATATAATTAGTCGAGTGACCAATCATCATCATCGGCCGGAGTCTTGGCCGTGCAATTTTATATAGTAGTACATCGCTCGTAAACAACTACTCCTACTACTAATAGAGGAGATCAGTACTACTGGTACTTACTAGTGACGTGATGATACCATCAGAAAACCAGGGATAGGATAACTTATCTTTCTAGTACTAATTAGTACCAATCAACTAAATGGTCCACGCCCCTTGCTTACCTCAAGCCTCTTTGGTCCACTCGGCTACCAGGACGTTTTTTTTTGTCCGGACGGTGAAAATTGGCCTAGTCGCGTTTCTAGAACCCTAGTTTCGTCCGAATTTAGGCTAATTTTGGTCCGGATTTTTCAGGCCATCCCAGCATACCGGGAACGTCCTGGGAATGCCGGCCGAAGCGAATTCGGCGAAAAAAAGCAGACGGTGAGTGGACCTGTCCAGTCAGCGACGAAAGTCGAGTCATCGTCATCCTTCCGCCTCGGAACCCCGCGGAGGACCGTCGGACATTAACTGTCCGTCGCTTCGGCCACGTGTCACCGTAATGTCGCGCCACTGCCGCCTCCTCAGCTCCCGCGACGGACCGGCGGGCAATAACTTCCCGTCGTTTGCCCTTTTCCCGCCCTCGCCACTACACCCCTCCCGCCCCTTGCCGCCCGTCTCGGCCTATAAAAGTCGTACCCCTCGTCGGAACTCTTCACACTCTCTCACAGCTCCCCAGCTCTCCTAACTCCGGCGAACTCCCCACACTTCCCCCCCCCCCACTTCCCCATGGCCGAGAGGTTTCCCGGCGATCCCGCGGTGGTGAACGGCTTCGGCCGCTGCACACTCCAGCCGTGGGAGGTCCGCCTGCTGCACGACGCAGGCTACATGGCGCCGCCGGATATTCGCCTCCCCCAGCTGAAAGCTCAGCGCCGGCGGGATCCCGATTCCGCCGGTGCCGAAGGACGAAGAGATCGTCGAAGAGATCCAAGCGCCCATCGCCGCCATGGAAGACCCGGATCTCGCCGGGGATCCAGACAATCTGCTCTTCTGGGAGCAGTTCTTCGCCGACCGGCGGCTCCAGGAGCTCGCACGCCACAAGGGGCCGCCGGGGTCGCTGCCGAAGCGCAACAACGCGGCGTCGCGCTGCCGCTGGTGGAGCGCTCCCGGACGAACGCTTGTTGCCGTGCTGGAGCATATCCACGCCGGTAACAACCCCCGCCTCGGCTTCCCTCGCAACCCGACGCCGGCGTCAAGGGCGAGGCGCCATCCTTCGGCCAATTGGCTGCCGAGGAGGATGGCCAGCCTCTCCTCCTCCTCCTCTTCCTCCTTCACAGCCTCGGCCTCCCGCTCCTCCGGGTCCGCGCTGGCAACTTTGCTGCCTCTCCGGCCGGTCAAGCGGGAGCTGGAGACGCCGGTCCGATCACCGCCGATGACAAGGGCGCGGGGCATTGTCATCAACGAGCCTTGCGCTCCATCGTCTCCCACCGGCTGTCTCCGCCTTTGACAGTTGAAGCCGGAGCCGGAAGAATGGGCGGTGCCCGCCGACGAGTAAGCCTTCGCCATGAGAATAGCGATGGAGCAGTCCCTCCGTGAGGCCGTGCTCCCGCCGGAGCCATCATCGCCGGGCATCCTCGCCTGGTCCAGGACGGACTGGGAGGAGACGGAGCGACTCCGCGTCTAGCGTCGGTAGGAGCATGCCGAATGCCAGGCCTGGTCTGGCCGCGTGCTCGCCTACCAGGGCGCGCCGCTCGTCGTCCTCGACGACGATGAAGAGGTCGGCCCCTCCCATCATCCCTGGAGGTGCGGGGCGATAGCCAGGGAAGCTCCTTCCCGCTGCAGCTGTCGAGCGACGACGACAGCGGCAAGGCCGATCCTGGCTACACGTCCTTCTATGGCAACTTCGGCATATAGAAGCGGCGTCCGGCATCGGCATTGGCACCGGCATCAGCGACGACGGCGGCCTTTTATGTTTTTATAGTTATTTTTATCTAAATGTAGTTTAAATTCGGGTGTTCGGCCGAATTCGATGTAATCCGTCTATATTCATCTTTAATTAATGAAATCCGTCTATATTCGTTCAATTCGACTAAATTCTAGCCGAACGCGGGAACTCGATATTCTTAGGCCGAAAACGCGAGCGAAAAACTCGATATTCCTAGACCGGTCCGGATTTCAGTCGCGAGCGGGGATGCTCTTAACAGATGGTTACGCCCAGTGTACGCTCGACACTTGATGCTCCTTTTCGAGACAGATAACTAGGCGTGGCATGGTGGTCATAACTCACAAGTCACGACATCCATATTCTACTCCAGCATCGTCATGCCTTGGCAGCTTGCCTCGGCGCACGTATTCCCAGAACACTTGTCACCCGAACATTGCTAATTCGAGGACATGACGGTGCTGACAAAACATATTTAACCGGATCGGACAGACAGACAGACAGAATGGGTTCAACTGCCACACGCGCACACGGCACATCTCTCACATCGGCTAGTACTAGCGACCACTACGACAAAATAGTTTTACTTATCTCAACCCTGTGGATCAACCGTGCGACGCACGCGTGCTTGACACCGACACTAGCTAACTGGACAGAATGGCTTCTATCTACTGCATGAGAATTAAGATATGCACAGCACATGGGTTATTGTTTTCTCTCGAGTCGATCGATCCACCAGCAAGTGTTTGCGTCTATATATATGCCTTGGAATTTTCTTGGTTTTCTTTTCTGAGTAGTCAATGCCATTGACTAGGGGTGTGTTTGGTAGCCTGCATCTATTTTTTGGCTTAGTCCGACGGAGCTATGGCTGGCACTGCCAACCTTATATAGGCCTCGGGCTTTGAATGACATTCCGTTTGGTAGCATGTATGTCTTTTTTTTTGCATCGACGAAAATATAAATGTGCATGTTTGCCTTTGGTTGTCTGCATGCATCTATGAACACAAGCAGCCATGCGTTTGGTTACCTGTAACATTGCTACTATGGTCACCTCTTTGTGAGAGAGACGAGGATAACACATAAACACAAACACAAACACAAAAATTTAAATGTAGATCAAACGATAGTTCACGGCAGCACACGACAGTTCATCAGCCACACACACACACACACACACACAAAAAACAACTTTGTTCATCGGCCACACCCTGTAGACAGAAGTCACCGCTGCTCCACGATCTTCCTGAAAGCTTCAGGGTGCTCATGGCACCTCTTGACAACCCCGGCTTGGCTTGACTATAGTCGAAGATGACCACATTGTAAACCTTTGGGTAGATCTTCTTGAAGGTCAGCAGGTAACCGATATTCAGGTCATGAGCTACTGCAAAAGCTACCCAACCTTGACCGAAGCAAGCTTTACCGTTGACATCAGAGATGGTGATGTCCCATTGGCATCCAGTCGTCAGCTTTAGTGTAACCGTTTTAGGGAAACTGTACAAGTATGGCCTAAATGCGTCTGGGATAGGAAGCAATCCCAGTCCAGGTGCTACCAACACCTTGCAGAAATGGGTAGGGCTCACTGCCTCTTCCCAGTTGTCAACGTTGGGAGGCATCCCCTGCTTTCTTGGCCATCTTGGTCGAGCCATCGGCAGACTGCTTTCCCCGGCCACCGATGTTGATAGCCTGCAATGAACACAATCCGAAGCAGTCAACACAATGCAAATCAATGAACATAATTCGATGCAATGAAGACAATGCAAAGCAACGGACACAATCCGAAGCAATGAACACAATGCAAAGCAGTGAGTCAGAAATCTGGTGCCTCATATTTGCCATTTTTTATCACACAAAATGTGGGAACTGCATTTCAACTTCAGGGATGGCGTAAGCGAACCAAATCATATGCACGAATATAGGGTTTGTACACACAACATGGATCGATCAGTCATCCCTAAAGTTACAGTATGTGACAAATGTAATAATCGGCGTAGCACACATAGCTGGGACATAAAGATCTGAACAATCTAACATGTCTCTATACAAATTTCCTCTTTGGGAAAAAGTAGTAGGTACCATCCATAGAAAGTTGCTGCATGTGAAACTATCTTAATCATTGGCAGTTTGTAAAGGTGGAAACATTGCCTCATATAGGGACGGACTTGCAGTTATTAATACTACTGCATGTGGCAACAGACGGACATGAGTTTTAGGGACGGGGTGAGTGAACCTGGAGAAATGCATAAACCTTGAACACTCATCCTGATTCAATCACCTCGTCCTGAAAATGTCCTTAGCCATTGTAATCATCGGCAAATGGTCATCCAGGCACGATTGTCAGATCCCGGTTCAATACTACCGAGTAAATGCACCACAAATAACACTAACTAGTCCTGGTAATGCTACAAAATCGGAAAAAAAAAACTTGAGCAGGGGATATTCGGGAAGATCTACAACGCATGCCATCTAGAACCCTAAACTTGACCTTCTAGGAGCAGATCTACCGTCTAGATGCCTCGGGGGAATAGGGGGAAAAGCTTAGCGCCATGGTTCATGATTCGCCGTTGTTTCTCGTAGGAAGACCGCCGCCTCCGATGCTGAGCGACAACCTCGACGCCGGAGTCTCCTCCCTCTAAGCCCTTCACCGCCGCCTCCGGGAACGACAACGTCGAGTGGGGGCGGGGGGAGAGTCACCGCAGCGCACATACGAGAGTGAGCGAGAAGGGTGGGCGATGAGGGGATTTATGGCGGTGGGCGAGAAGCGACGCGGCGTCTCCACACCGTTCTCCCATCAGTGCACTGCTTCGGTTCTTTTTCGCTCGCCCGAGCCAGTCCCCAGAAAAATGGCCGATTCAAGCGTTGTTCCTAGGCCTGGCTCCGGCATGCTTTAAGATGCACGCGGGCCACATCGCGGAGGGGCTGCGGACAACCAAACTGGCATATCTCTGCCCAACAAGGCATGTCTAGAAAAACTGTAGGCTACCAAACAGGCCTGAGAGAGCTTTCACCAAGTGGAATGGCAGAAGATGCTTTTCGCGCGCTAGCTCGTAGGACATATTCATCCCGGCCGGACATGTACGTCTCCGTGTGAATTTCGCAGCGAGTGGTAAACTTGAGCCGGTGAATCGAGTCGCGGATCATGAAAGCAGGATATGATTCCTGGAGAGTGGCGATGCGCTATACATATCGATACGTATGTACTAGCAGAATCAACAAACACCGTCTCGCTGAGGAGAACAACCCAAATTGACAATCGATCGACGATCTCGGTGAAATGCTCGCGAACGATCGACGATCCTCGCAGTGGCAGCCAGCCCGGTTTCGGTTCCAGCCCAAATTGAAGTGACCGAACACAGCAAATTGGGTCGTATAAAATCGGAATCTGTGTACTGTTCTTCTTTTTTTGGCATGTATACCGCGTGCACCGTATTCTGTCAACACTGACGACCACCGATCACCACATCTCCACGATCGCACCATATCTCCCATGCATCCCTTTCTGTATATCACCCATTTTCACAAGGATTTTTTAGAATCTGTTTGGCAAACAATTTAATCCCCGCACAAATCATGATGGAGGGTCCTGCCGGTTTAAATAAAAAAAGTCCTTGCATTATTTCTTCGGGACCAGTAACTGAGCTTTTGTTTGTTCGACAACATAGGTGAACGCTTTCGATTCTGTACCCTATCTAATTCTGCACTAGATCGGCTCCAAGTTGCAGGGCCTTGTTTGACTCTGGATTTCGAGTTAATCGATTGCACATTGCATGTAACTTTGTAAGTCAAATATATCTAGACGTAACCCATACACTAAAACACATCTAGATATATTCATTTTACAAAGCAAAAAATATCTTATATTTCTAAACTTAGGGAGTATATGTACTCACTTCATCTAGAAATAACTGACTTGGCACATTCGAGTGATAAACTTGAGTTAGTTATTCCTGGACGGAGGGAGTATATGCCTCTACTCTCATTTTCACTCTATCCCGCCCTCCAGATCTCGATACCGTGCTAGCTAGATAGTCCTCAACAATTTGGTTTCCGGCCAAGTTTCTGTGCTTTTACGTCGCCAAATCGCTAGCGGATATATATGCCGATCGGATGACGACATGATCAAGTGCAGAATGATGGGCTATAAGTGCAGGCTCAAGGTATCAAATTATTATCCACGTCTCGTCTCGCATTTCATTTTGTCAAATATTCTACGCGTGACCTTTTCGCAAGTTGCGTGCAATTATAGTTGACTTGTGCCTTGTACGAACGAGAGGTCAACAGGGCACAATTAAGTCCTCGCGCATCTCTGGGTCGTTGTTAGTACTTGCGTACGTGATCTGAGGTGTTTTTCTGTGGCCACCGTGAAGCAGCGTACGTACATATATTTCTTCTCGTGCATTTGAAATCTGAGCAACACAGTACTAGTCCTTTCGATCCGACTTGTCGCGCGTTAGACAAAAGCTTTGCCTGAAAACCTTATGTAAACCTGCGATAATAAATCCGATCCGAGGCTCTGTACTAATTTCGGCTAACCATATTTTTGTCTCTAGAAAAACTTGCTCGTTTGCTCCAAAGCTCCAGCGCTCCTTGCATTTTTCTAAAACAATTAAGAGCATTTTCGAAATTTCGAAAATATCTGCAAATAATTTTCGACCTAGCTAACGTTATATATCCCACGAGCAATTGCTACCAAAGATAACATGGAGAGAAGAAAATGGGTTGGTAGTTATGTCTGCCGTTTTTGTCCTTTAGATGAAACTATTAATCATCTGTTCTTTACATGTCCTGCTGATGTGTATATGTGGAGTTTTGTTGCTTGTGTTATAGGTGCACGATCTAGACCATCATGTGTTTACCCAATACTTTTGGAGGACTGAAATTTCTTCCCTTTGGATTTAATTTTCACATGATTTGTGTTATTTTGGTTCTCTTATGTTGAAACTTCAGACTTGATGTTATGTTATTTTACCGGTAATGGAACCCGGCTCGTGTGAGTCGCATGGAAGAAAAAAAAATATCCCACAAGCATGCAAAACCACAACGTAAAATTCTTTGTATTGTGGGCTATAGAAAATCTGATAAAAAATAGAAATTTCGAAGTATACATTGCATATGGACTTGTCTGCTGGTGTGGGAGACGGCGGAGGGGTGAGCTAGCACGCCCGGCTCTTGCGGTGGCGCAGCGGGACCTCGGATTCGGAAACCGGGACCATCCGCGTGCCTGCACCAGTCTTTCGAAACACCCTGTTCCGTAGCTCTTCTCTTTTTTTCAGAGTCTCATGCAAGTGCAGAAAGCTGACACGGCCAAGATCACGAGGCCAGCCAGTAGTACTACTACTATTGCTAGTGAGAACAAAGAAGACTGGCCACGTCGTACCAGTGGCAGCAGCTAGAGTAGCTTCTCGCTCTGGCAGGCTAGCTAGCTGGCTAGTACAGTACTACCACATGTGAAGTGAATTGAGGGGCATGCCCTCTGCAATTTGCCATCGTCAAAAATACCTCTTTCGTATCGCAAAAGCCAAAAATACCCTGGCGGGAGGCTGAAAAGGCGACACGTGTCACTTCCCGCCACGGGGGATGGCGGGATGTTCCTCCCGCTCCTTCCGCCTTTGGCAGTGGCGGAATGACGCCGTGAGGCCCACCGACGCGAGCGCGAAGTCGAACCTCCCGCCAGCGCCAAGTCGAACCTCCCCGCTGGCCCGGCCGTGGGGCCCACCTCATCCCGCCATTCCCCCTGGCGGAAGGAACATCCCGCCACCCCCTGTGGCGGAAGGAACATCCCGCCACCCCCCGTGGCAGGAGGTGACACGTGTCACCTTTTCAGCCTCCCGCCAGGGCATTTTTGGCTTTTGCGGCGCGAAGGGGGTATTTTTGGCGATGACGAATTGCAGAGGGTCATATTTGTAAAAAAATCAGGGGCATGGCATGGGAAACACAGTGGCGCAGACGATTGTACTACTACTAGGAGTAGCGTCGCTTTGGGGGGCCTCGTCGGAGAAATCCAAATTCCACCATGAGACTTGCTTTCTTCGGCTCCGCCGTGGCTCAGCGAGTGTCACAGAAGGATAGGAGGAGGAGGACCACGGCCGCCGCGGTGCGTAGCATCTAGGACGGGGGGTTCTGTTCTCCACGCCGGTCAATGGCATGCCTCTTCGCAAGGACGCACGGAATTCGGAATCCAAAGCTAGCTAGCTAGCTTCCTGGTCCTGCATGCCACGCCCTCCCTCCCTCCCTCCCTCCCTCCCTCCGTCCTTTCCCTTCGGATCGCCCGCCAGGCATCAAAAAGCAACCTACTGGGCGATCGATCACCCAACTTTTTATGCGCCGTCTAATTTTGTTTCAACTTTGTTTGGGACTATCCTTTTCTTCAAACTCAAACGAAACTGAAAACGTAATAACGGCCAAGATCTGCTGATATCTTCAAACTCAAACGAAATTGTTTAGAAAAAAACAAGTGACCTGCGGAGGCGGAGGAGCTCCAGTTGCCGTGGCGGTGAAGAGGAAGGTAGAGGAGGGCGCGGCGTGAGGGGGGGGAGAATGGGAGGAGGAGAGAAGGTGGCGACCGAGGGGAAGGTTTTTACAGGTGGCATACCTAGATATTTTACGCCACCGGTAGTTGGCCTGGTTCTAGGCACCCCGGTCACCAGTAAGTACATGCATGGCTAGATTTAACGGTGACATACAAAAGTTAAGTTTTGGTACGCCACTCGTGCTATTCTACCTGTAAGCTTTTTCATATTGGGGAGCAAGGTCCGCACTTGACTTCCATGCATTCCGCATGAGATGATTTGCTGATTCATGCACCTAGACTGAAGTCCGTGTCGGCCTGACCCATGGACCATGGTTCCCTCCCACCATGTGAAAAAGCAAATTTGCCTAGAACATGCATCGTGGGAGATTATGGTTCGTCAATGAGGGAAACAGTAGTTGTCGAACGTTCCTTGACACGCTATCCGGCCGTATGAAAGACATCACTGTTCACGAGGAAGCCTAAGTGAAGAGCGAGCCGAGTGTGGACGCGTCTAGGAATTAATAACACACACGTAGAACATGTTTGAGATTTACTAACTTTTATACAAGCGGTTATTAATATGATTAATGTGTGGAGTATAAGATAGTACAAAATCGAGTGTGTTTCCGGTGTGCACCTAGCATTCTTGACCAAAATTACACGTGTAAGACAAATTCTTGACCAAAGATGAATTGAAGAAACGTGTGAGTATTGTATTTCTAGATGATTGGGGTTAGTATTTCCAAGACTTGTACAATTTGAAGAAACATCCGAGTCTTGTATTTGTAGAATGGAGGACTAGTCTTACTTTTTTTACTAGATGGAATGGAAATATATACTTGTATTCCTACATACTTTCACTATATACATAGACATAACTATGTGATACAAGGTCATTCGCAAAAAGAAAACTATGTGATACAACGGCTCACCAAATTAATGGTTGGATTTTTTAATGCTTTGAGAATTTCTAGCATGATCTTGTTTTTGTATCATGGTGTGTGTTTTGTATGCAATAGGTACTATGAAAATTGTTGATCAAAGAAAAAAATTAAAAATTTCTAGATGGAGGGATCGGTATTCCCACCTTCCGCCAGCTTTGCAGTGTGTTGGTCAAGTTATGGGCTCGAGTCCGTGGATGCCGGGGCGGCGGTCTCAGAAGTGGACTGTGCGGATGGATCTACGGCAAGCTGTGTGATATATACTCGTACTCCTACATACGTTCACTATATAAAGAGACATAAGTCGGTGATTCAAGGTCATTCGCAAAAAAAAAACTATGTGATACAATGGCTCGCCAAATCAATGGTTGGATTTTTTTTAATGCTTTCAGAATTTCTAGCATGATCTTGTTTTTGTATCGTAATGTGCATGTTGTATGCAATAGGTACTATACAAATTGTTGATCAGAGAAAAATTTAAAGAATTTCTAGATGGAGGGATTGGTATTCCCACCTTCCGCTAGCTTTGCAGTGTGTTGGTCAAGTTATGGGCTCGAGTCCGTGGATGCCGGGGCGGCGGTCTCGGAAGGTGGACTGTGCGGACAGCTCTACAGCGAGTTACGTGGCGGCGGCGGTGGTCTCTTTCTTCGTTCATGGGGATGCCGTGAAGCGGGCGGTGGGGCATCCTAGTCTTGGCGTTTGTTTCAACTTTGGCAGCTCCTAAATCACGTTTCGATGAACTAACTCGGAGATAGCGGACGGTTGAGCTCTCGGAAGCGGTGTGAGGATTATTTCCAGGCGAAAGCTCGGCGCTTCAGCGCCAACGATGACGATGCCCGCGGGTGTCATAACTCTCTTAGGTGCGTCGTTGCGTCTATCCTCCCCGTGTTACAGGTCCGGGTGAAAACCCTTGACGTCACGGTCTCGACGACGACGGCGCAATGTGTCGTTACCCTCTTGGGGAGTTGTTGTGGAGCCCCAAACCTACTCCGTCTAGTTTCAATATATTTGGTGGCAAGTTTTGGTTTTCCATGTTTTCTTTTGATTTATTTTCTTTGCTCTGCTTTGTAAGAGGTTGACCTCGTCATCGTATCGGTTCGGCCGTTGTTACTTTATTTTGTAAAGCAATGTGAAAACCTATTTCAAATGAGAAAGGTCTATTCCTAGGACTTGTAGTAGTAGTACAAGTAAAAGATGTCTCGCAGGTTGAGAGACGGAAACGGCGTAAAAGAAAAATTCTGGCAAGGCGTCACGACTTATATGCCGATCCTATGGCAAACGGGGAGGGTCGTGGGTGAATTTCCCTAGTTGTCTCGCTCTCACCTTGACGGCGGACGACCCGCCGGTGGATTAGTCAATATAGTCAAAGTATATCCTCCTCCGCCGGTGTGAGGAATATTAGCAGTCAAGTGTGCAGGTCAGAATTTCAGAACGGTATCTATGACCGGCTCGTACGGACGTACGGTCGCACTCGCGGCACGACGAAGCGCAACGGCGAGCCGAGACTGGCGAACGTTCTCGCGCGGGAGACGAGTGAATTAGCGTGGACCGGACCGGCCCGGCCGGGGAAAAGGTTTTTTGTTTTTGTTTTTGAGATGGCCGGGGAAAAGCTTGGCAACTTGGGATCCGGGGAACCGAGCAAAATTTCCTCGGGACCCTAGCCGAGGCGCATGGCACGGCACTGCCCGACAGGACACCCACCCATGGGGTGCCGGTTCCCAACTTGTCCGAATCGGCAGCGCTGCTACCTTGGCCATGGCCTCGCACGGGCACGGCGTTGGTTCGCCGAATCCAGCACGCGCGCTCGCACGCCGGGCCGGCGGGCAGGGACAGCCCCGCAGCGGGAGCAGATAGGCAGGTTAAACAACTGCTCCGGCCGCCGGGACAGGGCGACATCGGCCACCGCACGCCTTGGAATGTTCTCTCTTCTCGAGCGTCCCCGCGGAGGGGCATGCGCACGGCTTAGTTTAACCACGCCCCCTGCGCCCCCGTCTCCATATAGTAGTACAACTAGCGCTACATCTTGGTCACGAGCACAGAAGCTGCCTTGCACGCATGGCCCGGACGCAATCATCAGTGTTGGCCCCACCCTCCTACCAAAAACAAAACAAAACCAGCAGTGTTTGTTTAAGATTGAATCCCCAATGCGTGCCCACTGTCATATCGATTGATGCTGCGGCAGGGCCAAGCTTATTTTTGGACTATTCCTGTCCCAATCATTGCGATGTTCCCTTCCCTCCCCAAGTATATATACGCGCGGCTGGCCAGAGCGAGGTCGCCCGCCCGCCCGCCCGCGCGCGCATACTACCGGGAACGCACCAAAACCATACCGCCAAATCACCCTCCCCCCCCCCCCCCCCCCCCCCGAAAATAGGATTAGGCGGCAGAATCAAAAAAAATCAAACGCCGGGTGCGCGCAAGCTCCAGAGATTCCAGCTAGAGTTTAGGAAGGCGGTCTGTCTGGCTGCCTCTGGGTCCCCGGCCGTATAAGACTCTGAGAGAGAGAGAGAGAGAGAGGAGGGAGATTAGCAAGAGACAAAACGCGGTCATCGGCGCCTAATCAGGGATCCCCACGTCCTTTTGGGGGCCGCATTAGTTTAGCAGCCTACATGACCTCCATCCTCGCCAAAACGATTACCGCCACACTCCTCGCGCGCGCCTCCTCCCACATGGCCGGTCCGGCGCGCCGGCCATTGCGGATCCGGGACGACAACCGCCGTCTCCCACAGGCAATGGGCGTTTCTTCTGCTTCTGATTCCTGCTCTTCTTCCTCCTCTTCTTCGAGCGCCGGATCGGGGCTGGTGGTGATCGTGGGCGCGACGGGCACCGGGAAGACGAAGCTGTCCATCGACGCTGCGCGGGCGGTGGGCGGCGAGGTGGTGAACGCCGACAAGATCCAGCTCTACGCCGGCCTCGACGTCACCACCAACAAGGTGCCGCTCGCCGACCGCCGCGGCGTCCCGCACCACCTCCTCGGCGCCCTCCGCCCGGACGCCGGCGCGCTGTCGCCCTCTTCGTACCGCTCCATCGCCGCCGCCACGGCCGCCGCGGTGTCCGCCCGGGGCGGCGTGCCCGTCGTCGCAGGCGGGTCCAACTCCCTCGTCCACGCGCTCCTCGCCTCCGACCTGCCCCCCGACGACCCCTTCTCCGCGTCCTCGTACCGCCCGGCGCTCCGGTTCCCGTGCTGCATCCTCTGGGTGCACGTCGAGGAAGCGCTCCTGGCCGAGTACCTGGACCGGCGCGTGGACGACATGGTGGGCGGCGGCATGGTGGAGGAGCTGGGGGAGTACTTCGCGGCCACGACGGCGTCGGAGCGCGCCAAGCACGCGGCGGGGCTCGGCAAGGCCATCGGCGTGCCGGAGCTGGGCGAGTATTTCGCCGGACGGAGGAGCCTGCGCGAGGCCGTCGACGAGATCAAGGCCAACACACGGGTCCTGGCCGCCGCGCAGGCGTCCAAGATCCGGCGCATGGCGGACGGCTGGGGCTGGCCCGTGCGCCAACTCGACGCCTCCGCCACCGTCCGCGCGCGCCTCGCGGGCGCCGGACCCGCCGCCGAGGCCGCCTCCTGGGAGCGCGACGTCCGCGGCCCCGGCCTCGCCGCCATCCGGGACTTCCTCGCCGACCAGGCACCGCTCGGCCATGACGCCTCCTGCTCCAACGCGAGGGTGGAGGAGCCGAGTACGCCGCCGCCGCCGCCGCTGCTGATGCGGTTGCCACGGATGCAGTGCTGCGACATGGTGGTGTGAGCCACAGCGGCTGCTTTTCTGGGCAAAGAAAGGTGGGGGGCTTTTGGACGGACCGGGGAGGGGTTTTGGGAGGCCGCCCTCCGAGGACCGAGGCTGCTCGGTGGGACCACCGGACGCAGAGATCGAGAACACAGAGATACCACCCCTAGCTAGAGTATGTAAAGAGAGAGAAGGGATGCCAGCCGGGCGCCTGCGTGTAAGTTATTACTACTGAGATGACGAATTCTTTTCTTCTTTCTTGGACTGTATTATCAGTTGGTCAGCTCCCTAACCGCACCACCACCACCACTGTATCTGTAAGTATATGTAGTCGTCGTCATGTACTTACTAATCCACTCCATCCATTCAAAATTTGAAATATACCACACAGGGGAAGAGTCTAGAACCTCCCAAAAGTTGAGCTTATCTGCAACTGCTCCACATCGTTTCTGAATTTTCGTCACTGCTCGTAGAATGAAGATGATGATGAGGTGGCCGGCGATGCACCCGTGGTGTCCACTTGGCATGGGTTGATTGTGTGGGATGATTGGGTGGCCATGCTTAGGGTGTGATTGCTGATTAGGGGGGCGCGTGAGTTGGTGCCTGGCGTTCTTGCTGTTGCCAGCTAGGAAAACCAAACCAAAACCCAGCCCGGTCTCCTGCTTCTTTTCCTTTCCCTCCGGCGGCCTCCGTCTTCCCGCGCGTCACGCGGCCTCTCGAAGGGAAGCCTACGCGCGCGCGTGCTTTTCGTAATAATCTTGTCACAAGCTGTTCGCGTGCGTACCGCAGTCCTGGTCCTGTGTCACGAACCCGATGGGCTTCCGAACATGGTTCATGTTTACGTATCCATCTCACCCGGCCTAGCATCTATCCTGGCTCGACACTAATGAGACCCAACGATTAGTTAGAACTGCACATCATTGTTGTATCATACCACCCACCATTCACTTCAAATTCTCTAAGCAATTCTCTCTCTTCGCATATATATATATATATATATATATATATATATATATATATATATGTCTTTTTTTTGGAACCGTCTACATCCAAGTTGATATACTAAAAGCATCTTCAATAGAAGACGTGAAATAGGAGAGGTGCCCTAAAAACTAACTAACGTTTACATCATATGGGAGAACTCCAACCCAGTTGATATGAATTTCCAATTTAGTTCTACTGAACAACCTCGCATATCTTCGTAGCTTATTAGGGGGTGTAACAAAAAAAAGATAATAAATATGTTAGCGGTGGGGATTAGGATTGTTTTCACGATTCCCACGGCAACCTTACTTCTGAAGTTCGAAAGGGAGTTTATTTGTTCGGAAAACGGCATAGGCGAGACTATATGAATCTATGGTTTATGGCTAGAGACTGTGGAAGCTGAAGTTCGAAAGGGATCTCTGGACGAAGTTAAAGGATGCAGGGTTGGTATCTGTGGAAGCTCTGGCTGGAGATGGATCGTCGTCATCGTCGGCCACGACCAATGCATTTGGGAGGGGGGAGTTGATTTTTTCTCTTTTTATTTATGTAAAACGAAGTCGAAGAAGTCGACTTACTTGATTTTTGTTACCAATGAAGTTTAAAAAAATCCTAAATGGACCGAGGACAAGGACAACAAGTTGTATTTTGCACGGCACCATCAAGGTCTTGTAGATGATGCATTATACAAGAGAGTGATCTTCGTCAACCATTTCAACAATTTTGGGAAAAAATTCATGAGAATTTTAATGAAAAGACAAGAGGAGAAGGTAGATCGATTAATTGAATAGATGGCACATTGTTGTTGTGCATTCTAATGTCGTCCAAATGGCATAACTCGAATAGTTTGGTTTGTGTCGGTTTGTAACGGGTTGTATCTTTATGTATTCTCTATGTACCGATTGTATTGGGTTGTATAAGTATGTACTGTGTATGATTATATATGCGTATGTATGTATGGACCTATTGCATTGCAAATAAGGAAAACATTCTTACTCCTCTAAATATAGGGGTTCGGATAAGAACCACTTTTGTTTAGAGGTGTATTTTTACTCCTCTAAGTTTTAGGAGTCGGTTTACTCCTCTAAAGTTTTGGGGATTGATTAGAGATGCCCTAAGATTGCTAAAATAAGACCACTATACACGCCCTTAAGAACACCGTTGGCTCTCCCAATAAAAATGAGTATATAGCATAAATCCACCACTTTTATGCTTATATTTCAAAAAACAACCACCTTTTGTTCAAATCGCAAAAACACCACTGTACTGCAATTTTTTTTGCAATGTATGCTAACCTCGTGTTCTAGCCGAATTATCGCCGGATATGACTAGTGGGACCCACCGTCTAACCTCATGTTCTAACTGAAACCTAGATGCTTGTCCCCACTTAAGGCATGCCGTTAATAGCGTCGTCCTGGCACCGTCTTCACGGTCTATCTGAGTGCCACGTTAGCAATGTGGGTGGGTCCCACTAGTCAGATCCGCCATCAATTCGGCTAAAACGCGAGGTTACCGCACATTGCAAAAAATTTGCAGTGGAGTGGTGATTTTTTGTGATTTGAATGAAAGGTGGTGGTTTTTCCAAATTTAACCAGAAAAGCGATGATTTTATGCTATATACTCTAAGAAAAATAGAAAACGCGTGAAAGAGACACTTTTTAAGAAGAAGAATAAGAAACTCGATAAAAAAGCATGCTTCACCGTGCCGCGTGCATTTTGTTTGGCACGGCAGTGGCATCTGTGGCATAGCAGCCGGCATGGCCTCCGTGGCACAGTACTCGGTGTAATTAATGCTTTGTCATTTGACACAGAAGAGACATGAGAAAAATTAAAAATACGACAAACACATTAGACTCATATTTCTCCTTCAAACTAGCAAAGCCACATGATGTTAGTAGACAACTCAAATTCAATTTTAACATCACTGAGAGCTGTCATAAGGGAGCCAGGGAACATGACAAATAAGCCAATGAATAAAATGGCAAGATCTTAGAACTTACAACAATCAATATTCATAACAATAAACATTAAAAAAATTGGTCATCCTAAAGAGAGTCCATTTGTATAATAAAACTCAAAAGAACTATAGTTGTGCTACTCCCTTTTTTACCAGTCGAGAATAGAGCACTATAAGTAGAACAACAAAGAGTCCCTCAAAAAAAGTAGAACAACAAAGAGAACAGGTCAAAGGAACAAATCCACTGTTGTTGATTGCCCAATCCCTAAAAATACTGCAAGTAGCATACGGTGGCTATCCACAAGCAGTTGGATATGGTATCTGTTTTATATGGGACAACAAAAGGCAAAGTGTTTGATGAGATTTTGAAATGAACCCAAAGTAAAGTAGGGATATAAATCAATGAAATAAGTAGGCATAGTGCCAACACTAATCATATTCGAGTCTTACCATAGGGTTTTATCTCCTTGTTGAGTGCCTTCATATTTTGAATTCCGGAAGAAATATATATGTCTCGAGATGGAAGATTTCTTCTAGATAAGGGACACCTCATCCATATTATTCTCAAATGATAAATCGAGATAGTAACAAATAAGAGTACATGGCATGGAAGCATACTAAACTTTTGCAAGCAACATAACCAATACAGAGTAAACGGGAAAGTGAGGAGTCACCACATCGTCCTATTAGACTACCAATAAACACCCCACCTCCAGTGGCGGAGCTAGCTCCCGACTACCCCGGGCAGCTGCCCGGGCTCACCCGATGATATTCTTTTAGCTAAACACGAATGCTGTTTCAGTGAATCAATGGGCAAACACCCAGCTAGCTTAATTCCTCTATTCCCTACCCGGGCTCCATGGCGAGTCTAGCTCCGCCACTGCACCTCAAACTAAACATCTAGCATAACCAATACAGAGTAAAAGGGAAAGTGAGGAGTCTTGGTTCATTATCCGCCCCACCTCTGCTACCAACCCAGTGGATGAAGATGGATAAGAGAACACAAAAGACAATTAAAGCCCGCTTTTCAGTTGCCACAATAGTAAAAAAGAAATAAAATATTACTGGATGAAAATAAATCTAATAATGTAAGTGTTTTGCCCGGTTGCACAAGAACATGATAAAAAGGACCTATTCGGTTTCAAACGGAAAAAACAGAATGATTCAGGTGAATACTTCAATTGGTAGCAAAGTTTGTACCTTCATCTTCTTCTACCATGTGAAAGGATCGGACGTATGGGCACCTAGAGGGGGGGGGGGTTGAATAGGTGCTACTCCAAATTTTACTCTTTTTCAAATTAGGGTTTGACACAAAAAGTAAATTCTCTAGATAATGCAACCATGGTAAATTTACCTATATGTCAATCTAGCACAACACTAAACAAGAACAAGATAAGTAAAGTGCGGTAAAGGATAGAATTAACCAAAATGGAGCACGCGGAGACACAAGGATTTATTTCTCCGATGAACCTCACTCCAACGGGTTTGATTCACCTCTTCCACTATATCGGCAACCTTCGAGGTGGAAGCCAGCACCTTTACAACAAGTTCGAGGCACACATCCACAACTGAATTGGAGGCTCCCGAATGCAAGCAAGCCATCAAACAATCAAATACAAGCTTGTAAGAACCAAATCTAGAACTAGGATTTCCTAAGAAACACTAGAGGAAGAGGCCCTCAAGTGAATGAGGGGGAAATGAAGATCTCTCTTGGTGAAGCTATAGATCAAGGCCTCCTCCTTCGATTCTCCAAAGATCAAGGACTTTGGATGATTGGATGAAGATATCTCGGCGATTTGGTGGCTCAAATGGAGATGGTGTTCTTGAGTGGGTTGATGACCCAAAAGTGTAGGGGATAGCAACAGTCTTCGCGGGTAGTATTACCCAATTTATTGATTCGACACAAGGGGGGCCAAAGAATACTTGCAATCCTTAACAACTGAGTTTTCAATTCAACTGCACCTGGAAATAGTTCTTGCTCATAGAAGTTTATCAGTAGCAAGATTTTGGTAGTAGCAACAGCAAAGCAACAGTAGCAGCAAAACAAGAGCAATAGTAACAGTAGGATTCGAGTGCGGTAGGCAAAGGGATGGATGGATGGGTGTTGCATGCACGAGCCTAAACATGTAACTTCAAGATCTAGGGCATTGCAGATAAATAATAATAAGCATCCAAGTACTAAGCAATCCTTGGCATGTGCTGCATATATAGTCATACGTGCTCGCAATGAGAACTTGCACAACATCTTTTGTCCTGCCAGCCCGTTGCAGTGGGGACTCAAGGGAACTACTGGAAATTAAGGTGCTCCTTTTAATAGAGCACCAGAGCAAAGCATTAACACTCCGTGAACACATGTGATCCTCACACCATAGCCATCCCCTCCGGTTGTCCCGATTTCTGTCACTTCGGGGCCTTTGGATACGGACAATGATATGTGTACACAACTTGCAGATAAGATCACAAACAATACTATCATAATGATTCAATAATAAGTTCAGATCTGATATCATGGCACCCGGGCCCTAGTGACAAGCATTAAGCACAACAAGTTGCAACAAAGTCAAATAGCACTAATAGAGATACTAGGCACTATGTCCTAACAATCTTATTCGATTACATGACAGAACTCATCCAATCCCTACCATCCCCATAGCCTACAGCGGGGGATTACTCACTCATGGACGGACTTTCTGGATCCGAATCTTGGTTTCTGATGGTGGCGGCGGAGCAGAACTCTTTTCTGAAAAACGTCGAACCCCTCTTGGTTTTTAGGTCAAGGGGCAACTTATGGGCGCAGAGGGAGCCCGAGGGGGTGCCTGGGGTGGCTGCACCCCCTAGGCGCGGGGCAGGGCCCACCCGCACCTGGCAGGGGTGTGGCCCCCCAGGCCTCCACTCCGTTTTGTCTTCTGGCTCCGTGGATATTCTGGTGAAATATAATTTTTGGCATATTTTCCTGCATTTTTCCTGATAGTTGATTTTCTGCACAAAAATTAGACACCAAGGTAATTCTGCTGAAAACAGCGTCAATCCGTGTTAGTTGTATCCAAATCACACAAGTTTAGAGGAGAAACAATAGCAAAAGTATTCAGGAAAGTAGATATGTTTTGGACGTATCAACTCCCCCCAAGCTTAGCTTATTGCTTGTCCTCAAGCAATTCAGTTGAAAACTGAGTGCGATAAAAAACTTTCACAAACACATTTTCTTCATATGATGTATATATTCTCAGCACAGGAGTTGATGCTTAAACCATTCATAATAAGAAGCATGCAACCAAGTCTATTCAATAGTCATTGCAAGCTATGAAGAGAAACCAACTCAATAATAATAAGTAGCATGGAACATAAACATAAGCAACATTGCAATGCTCATAGTAAGGTATGATAGAGTGGTATCTCGCTTGCCTTTGTTTGTTGAGCACAATATAAATACCAAGGCACATCTGAAGTTCAAGTGAAGACTAGAGGTAAAAATATCAAAGAAACAAGCATCAAAGTCATGACATAATTAACCAAGTTTTGGAACAAACACAAGAATGACAACCATGCTCTCAAGAAGGTGCTCATAGAATAAGTGGTGACTCAACAAGGAAGTGAAAACGGTTTTGAAAAGTTTGAAAGGCTTCCTAATGCTGAAAGAAAGGTACTCATTAGCTTTGAGCTCTCATTGCCCCTATCATAGGCATGTTCATGTGGTTAAGGTGAAAGTGAGGTCCAGTATGAGTTATATGCTTGACAGACCATAAACTGGAAATTCCATGTCCCTTGAGTACGAGGGCCACTCCGCATGCTACTCAACTTTGGTTACCTGCAAGTTCTTGTCATTGTACATACATGCATATCATAGAGAACCGCCAACGGGGTACCCCTTGCACATGATACATGAGCTATCCGTGATCAAAATGACAGGGCAAGCAGACAATGAGCATCTCAGCGATCTTTTTATTTACTATGTGCATAGCTTTTTATTGAGGATGCTTCATAAATGCTTATTATGGTGATGCTGCAAGTTTCCACCATGATTAGGCATGGCTTAGGCTAGCGGCTCAGGCGTTTATCTAACACAATGTATAGACTCCATGAACTCACAATATCCCCTTTTATTTCACACCCGTCGACATCCGCAAACAAAAGAGTAAGGTATCAACTGGATAGGATATCCAAAGAAGTGTTGAAAGCGCTCATCATGACAGCACGGTTCTGCTAACTCCCAGCATATAATTTGCAAGCATATAACTTTCATGGACATATCACAGTGGTTCAGGATTATTAAGTGCAAGGAATAAAGTATGCCATCAAGTTCGTGAGAGCTTTACTAACTAACTTTCTCAAAACAGACAAACATTTTATTTGGAAGAAAACAAGGCATATAGAATATGCACTAAAAATAGCAACCGATGCTAATAGGTAGGTATGGTGGACATAGTTGGCAATAATGGTTTTGGGGAGTTGGAAGCATAGGTAGAGCTCATACTCAGTGCAAGTGAAGGCTAGCAATAGAGAGGGAGCAACAAACGAGAGAGCAATAATTGTCATAATCATGCTTACAACAAAACATGACTAATTATGGCATGAAAGTGATACAAGAACTCTGAAGCAAAATAAATCATCGAGGCTTACTGACTATTGTTTAGTTATATGCATGCGCGAGCATGTGCCAAGTCGATTCACATGAAACTTTCAGAGAAGGATACCGCAATATCAT
This sequence comes from Avena sativa, assembly GCA_916181665.1. Taxonomy (NCBI): domain Eukaryota; kingdom Viridiplantae; phylum Streptophyta; class Magnoliopsida; order Poales; family Poaceae; genus Avena; species Avena sativa. The sequence continues at coordinate 353,785,098 of OV702293.1, read as the reverse complement.
ACCAAAATATGAATAAAACAATGCAAGCAAACATTCATATGACATGCTACAAACTATTAGCAAGCTAGAGCTAATCATAGACAAGCAAAAACTACTAAGCATCCATCAGTAACATACTCCTTACAATGAACAGGCTAGGCATGCTCACAATGATACGTATATGTATAAAAATGAAAACAAATAGAGTTCGTTACCAGCCTCTTACCACTCCTCAAGTTGTCTTAATCTTCATTATTTCCCTTCACTTGTGTGACTTAAATAATAACATGAAACCATAATCCACTGAGGACGGCTGAACCCTGCAAAGGACTCACAAAACTAGAGAAGAACAAAAAATATTTTTGGTGTTTTCGATTTTTTTTCTAAAGAAAGCAAACAAAGCAAAACCAAACAAAAAAGGCAAACCAAACAAGAAGCAAACAAAGCAAGAGAAACAACGAAAATATTTTTGGTATTTTTGTGTTTTTGAGAAAGAATCAACAAAACCAAAAAGAAAGCGAAACAATGGATATACAAAGAACCGACCGAATATGATATATATATGAGTGTGATGTCGGTATACCTCCCCCCAATCTTAGGATTTTGGCCTAAGTAGGGCTCAATCCCATGGTGCCCAAGTAGGCGCACCTCCGTAGTATGACGAGGAGGCTCCCTCGTCCTGGTACGAGCTCTAGGACTCCCCTGTGTAGTGTACAACGGGGTCATATGAGGGCGCTTCCTCCTGATAGTGCCCATGGAAGCTAAGAGAGCGCAACTTGTCATCCATCTCCTCCTTGGAGCGTGACAAAGGTCCTTGTGAAATACTGAACAAAGTGGTTTGGAGGAGAGGGATCTCTCTCTCTTCCCCGTCAATAAACAGCATTTTATAGACCAAGTTCTCAAGGGTAGAGCCATTAGTGACAAAGTGGTGAGCCTTCATGGCAGCAAGATTAAGCCTCTAAGGAGCCAAAACTATATCATTTGGATCAACAACAATGTCCAAGGCAGTAGCAACACACATAGCAATAATTCCCCCATAAATGGGTCCCTTAGCAGTTAAGCAACGAGCAATGAGAGAACCAAGATTGTACTTGGTATCATTGTTGAGCGCAGCAGCTAAGAAAGCCAAATGATAGCTGGAAATATTACTATTGTTCTCCCTACCAAGAACACTAGTGGCAAGATAGTAAGTGAAGTACCTGATGGCTGGAAGCTGAATGTTTCTTATCTTCCCCCATTGAGCTCTACGGTTATCATCATTGGTTATTCCGCGGTAGAGCTCCAACAAATCAGCGGGTTGAGCTGGAATCTTCTTTGCTGACCCAGCTATACCAAGTCCCAGAGCCTCACAATTTTTTTTTCAATGTCATATGGTAAGACCTACCATAAATTTTGAAAGAAACATCAGGATTGAACATGATGTTAGTAAAGGAGAAGCTGTCCATAAATTTTTTAGTGAGCGCAGCATATTGCACGCTCTCATCCTGCATAAGGCTTGTTAGACCAGCCATCCGAACCAAGGTCATAAAATCATCAAGAATCCTAGCAGCCCGCAAGAAGGTTTGGCAAGGAAAAGCGGAGGGGTGCGCATCCCCCTCATCTCCCTCGTCGCTGAATCGCGGAGTGATGAGATCCTCATTGTATGAGGGCCTAGCACGGGAGGATGATCTTGAAGGCCTTGCCCTTCTAGGTGCATCACTCTCAAATATCTATCCAAATGTGTGGTTGTCCATGACCACTCTTTTCTAAAATTTTTAGACAAACATCAAACCAAATGATTTTCAATTTGATAAATGATGAGAAACTACTATAGGAACTTGCTAGAGGGCTACACATGCATCAAAATGAAAATTCTAAGCATAGAACAAGCATGCAATCTCACACAACCTGACGCCTATAGCAGCAAAATACTCAAGATACAATCTACCAATCACAAATCTAATTGGACAAGTGGAGGAGGCACATACCAAGGAGGAATTTCTCCAAAAATCAGCAGCAAAGATGGGCTGATCAAGGAGATCGAAAATCGTGAGCAAGAACAGCAATAACTCAAGCTTGAGCAAGTTTTCCGGTGTTTTTCGGGAGAGAGAAAGAATATGGCTATGAGGGGGCACCTTGGAGGGGCCTAGGTGGGCCAGACCCCACTAGGCGCCACCCATGGGTAGGCCGCGCATACCTGGGGTGTGGGCGCCTGGGGTGCCCCCCTGGGTCACTCCAGCTGTCCCTCTGCCCCTTTTTCGAGGAAAAAATAATTTTGTATTTTCTAGGATTTTTTGGGAAACTTTATTTTTTGGCCAATTTTCAGGATATGAAAATTGATTTTCTCGCAGAAACAGTTTTTTCAGAAGAAGCAAAAGCAAACCAATAGCCAAACTATAGAAGTTCTAAGACACTCTAACAAGCAAACAACTAGCCAAACTAAAGCTAACAAAATAAAGAGCAAAACTAAGAAGGAGAAAAGTAAAAAGAAGCAAGTATAACCACAGTAGAAACATTATTTTGTTTATTAAAATCTTTTTGTTAACAAGGTTGATCAAGTCTTGTTACCAAAACAATCTTATATGAAACAAAACTCTGTATTTCACAAAGTGATTATATTACCTCAAACTTGATAGCAATGGTCCAATCATAATAGTTTCAAAATTTTCTTGTGGAACGGGACAATATATTTCTCCAACCTTGATGCTCTCAATATTTTCAATAGAATTTAGGTAATAGCTCTTAGCAACCTTCTTGGGGAAATAGACAGTATGCTCTTTGTCATTAATATTAAATGTTACTTTCCCTTGATTGCAATTAATAACAGCACCTGCAGTATTAAGAAAAGGTCTCCCAAGAGTAATAGACATATTATCATCTTCAGGCATCTCAAGCACAACAAAATCAGTCAGAACCAAGCAATTATGAGCCACTTGAACAGGAACATCCTCACATACACCAACAAGAATAGTAGTTGACTTATCAGCCATTTGCAAAGATATATCAGTTGGTATCAACTTTTCTAGCTGGAGTCTCTTGTAGAGAGAAAAAGGCATAACACTAACTCCGGCTCCCAAATCACATAAAGCATTTCTAACATATTATTCTTAATGGAGCAAGGAATAGTTGGTATACCTGGATCACCAAGTTTCTTTGGAACCTTACCATTGAAGGAATAATTAACAAGCAAAGTAGAAATCTCCTCATTAGGAATCTTCCTTTTATTAGAGACAATATCCTTCATATACTTTGAATAATGAGGCAACTTAATAGCATCAGTCAAAGGAATTTGCAAAAATAAAGGTTTCATCCACTCACAAAACTTGTTGTAGTGTTCTTCCTCCTTTGAATTGTGTTTCTTACCTGGAGAAGGCATAGGTTTCCGCACCCAAGGTACATAGTGTTCTTAGTGTGCTTCTCAGGTTCTTCCTCAACTTCCTCCTTATCAGGAGAATCATTTTTATCATTACCACTCTCAGTTTCAGCATTAGAGACAGATATACTATTAGGATCTACAACAGGTTCAAGTGGTTCCTCAACTATTTTATGTTTCTTTTTCTTTCTCTTACGAAGACTACCACTACTTTCACCTTGTTGAGAATCCTTCTCAATTATTTTAGGGTGTCCTTCAGGATATAAAGGATCTTGAGTAGCTATATCACTTCTAGTTCTAATTCCATAAGCATGTTTATCTCCTGAGGCATTAACTAGCATATCCTTTTGTACCTTAGCAAGTTGATCAAGTTGGGTTTGAACCATTTGAAAGTGTTTACAAAGCATTTTAATATCATTAGAAGTTCTTTCCACAATATCTTTCAACTCTTTAATAGCTCTAGAGTTTTCCAATAAATGATTCTGAACTTGTTTATTAAAATTACCTTGTTTAACAATAAATGTGTCAAGTTCCTCTAAGCATTGATCAGGAGGCTTACCATAAGGAATATCACCTTCATCAAAGTGGAGAGAGTGTACCTCAATAGTAGATGACTGGGGAATTGGCTTACATAATTCTTCCATAGGAGGTAGATTCTTCACATCATCAGCTCTATTACCTTTCTCCTTTAGACATTTCTTAGCTTCTTTCACCACTTCATCATTTAATGCAATAACTCCCCTCTTCTTTGGTGTTGGTATTGGATCTGGTTCAGGCACAACTGGTACAGGAGTAATAGGATCAGGTGTATTTAGCTCAGTTAAAGTTTAATCATCATAATTTTTGCTTATCTTAGCCATTAATTCTTCAGCATCTGTAGGAGTTCTTTTCCTGAAAACACAATCAGCAAAGCTATCTAGGTTCCACGAAGGATTCCTCACGCGCCACAAAGGCTCACCTTCTTCTCCGAGCCTATCCCACGAAGTAATAGCTCACTTACTCGTGGTAGACTTTTAAGGTAGTCTCCAAACCCTCACAAACTTTCCACGGAGCAAATCACAAGCCGAATGCCTCCGGGCGACCCTAGCCGCCTAGGGTTTCCCACAAACCCAAGAGTAACAAGCTAACTCGATGAACTCAAGGGGGAATGAACTTTGGCTTGGTGGAAACGTAGATCGGGACCTCCTCTTCCTTTCTACCAAAGGGATTTGGATTTTGTTGGGTAGAATGGGAGATCCTCAAGCTTTTGTGTTTCAACAATGGGAGAGAGAGAGCTTCAAGAAATGAAATGTTTGCTCAAATGCCAAACCTCATAGTGGAGAAGAAAGAGGTATATATAGTATGAGGGAAAAAATAGCCGTTTGGGGGTTCCTGCGACAGTACCGACAATAAGTCCGGTCGGACCGAGTTGCTCGCCAGAATTTTCGGCGACAGCTCCGGTGGACCGGACCATACGCCAGAATTTTTGGCGGCGACCGAAATTCTCGGCGAACAACCGAAAGGCCATGCAGTAAGGCATATCGGTGTACACCAAGAATTTCCGGTGGCGACCGAAAATTCCGACGACAGCACCGGCACCGCCGACGCTTTTGCCGATTTCACAGTAACCCCTTTTGACTCATTTTTCAAGGCTATTTTCTCTCTCTCTCTCTCTTCGAACGGGTGTGTGGTGGTGGATGATGAGAAGTATATTTGGTGTAGAACAACCCCAAAGAGCGCATCGAGATCACCCATCTTAATAGTGTGGTGTTTCCTATTTGACTCAAGAGTAAATAAGAGAAAATAATATATAACACCACCGGCTCTCCATATAGAAACGAATGGGGGGGGTCACCCATTACCTATCACCAAAAACCTGCGGACTCTCACCTGTAGAGAAGCTAATAGAAACATTAGTCCGTTCTCTAGCTTCGATGTCATAGTTAACCAAAACACTAGATAAGGGCTATTTGCCCTTTCAAAGTGCATGGCCAAGATTGATCACAACAGTAGAAAGATGAAGTTAGTACATAACACATAAAGCTAACCACCCAAAGCAGCTATGTGTACTATCCTAAATCCCACCGTGATCGATGAATCTAGATCAATATTGTGCATCATTATTCAATATCTAGCTCCGCCAAGGCCTGGATACTGGAAATTCTAAATAATCTACCATCACGAATATCTGACGGTAGATAATCCGTCCAAGCAATGAAATGCTAATTTTGTACTCATCTAAAAAATATTCTAAATCGGCATTACCTCTATGGCTCTGCCATCAGGAAAGCAACATTATATATTGTCTCTGCCTACATAGTTCACGTATTTACATGTTATATGTAAAAATTTATGCATAAAGCAGAAAAAGTGGAAGATTTTGTAAGATGCTACATACGAACGTCTGATGTATATCTATAAATTTTAACACAAGTCTTGTTTATCACATGTATAATATATACTATAAGCATGTAAGATGTATGGCCACTGTGAAAAATGAATGTAATCTCATGTCTGATGTTTCAAAATCCAAAAGAAAATGGATGTATACATAACATAGAAAGGGGGTGTGCAAACTAACTATGTACTCATGTGGTTTCCTCACCGGTTATTTCAGAAGGGCATAGTTGCTATTTAAAGGAACATATGAAACAGATGGACAACGGCAGAATTACATTACCAAGAAGATAATCAAGGACGAAAAAACTATAATTTATTTAAGATTTGTGAAATAAAACCAAGTTAAGAGAGTCTACTGAGTTGAAAGTTGAATTCATTCTTAGCATCGCCACTCGCCATTAAGAATTTTAGTAAGAATCTCAACTGACAGAGATAACAACAAGAGTGACACATTCACCATCCTAGTAGTGTGTTTGGATGTTGGGCCTGAACAACTCACTGGATTTAGTTTGCCAATTCCACTTTATCCATGTCAAATATATTAAACTCTCTTGGTAGTAGATTAGAATGGCAAGAAATATGCACATAAGAAAAAGTCATGTTATTACCGACAACTTTTAATCTTTTACCGACAACTCTTAGCAATATCCCATGGAACTCATAATTGCCTCTCTACTCTCTAGAATGGGTAAACCTGAAACTTCAAGGCCATATTCTTGTAACCTCTTAGTCTTTTAGAACATGATCAGAGACAATAACTACACAAACATGAAACTCAGTATTTAAATATTCTCTTTTCATGACATCCATTCACCTGACTTGACAACCATAGCAATCAAGAAACATATATAATTACAAAAATCAACCACAAATCAGCAACCACCTGACTTGACAACTAAAAGCTGGCTATACATTCACCATGAATGCTAATGAACTGATGCGGGTCTAACAAATAAGCTCTAAAAAGATTTAGGCAGAAAAGAAAGGTCCAAACAGATCCATTTTCATATTTCATCAGTACAACTACAAAGTTACTATAAAAACAAAAAAGTACATACAAAATAGTGCTATATTTTGATAAGGTAGCATCATACCATTAAGTTGAATCCATGTTGGCAAGATAGTATCTTCAATTTGTCTTCAAACTCCAGGATCAAAGATTTTAACAATATTTTCCTACAATAGTGATAATAAAAACAAATCATGAGATCTCTGTTGCCTACACATAAGAATACTAATCACTACTCACTATACAAGAAGACAACAAAGCTGAAAACAAAAACTGAAATCAGAGGGTAGAAATTGACCTGTTGAAGGCGTGCGCTCTTCTGATTTCTTGAGGACCCTTTGCCTCCTCCTCCTCTTCTTCTTCTTTTGCCCAATGCCGCCTCCTCTTACTCTTCTTCATGGGCTAAGATCCAACTCGCCTCCTCCTCCTCTTCCATCAGTGCATGTCGACGACGGCAGTTTTGTTCAGTCCCGGGATCCCTGCTCGAATTCGGATACGTGGGGTCGTGGGAGGCTCAGCTAGAGAGGAGGCATAGCGGCTGGCGCGACGGAATGCATGGCGACGGGCGGCGGCAGTTTCGGGCTCCCTGCTGCAGCTTGTGCTCGGAGTCGGAGATGCAGGGTCGCGGTCGTGGGGGGCTGAGTCGGAGAGGAGGCGCAACACCCGGTGTGAGACCCAAGCACATGGCTTAATATGATTGATATGATACTTATACCAACAAGTTGCAACTTCTTTTCCGTAAGCTCATTCGAAAAGAACTCTAAGGTCAAGCGTGCTTGGCCTAGAGCAGTTCTAGGATGGGTGACCGACCGGGAAGTTGGTACCGGGTGCGCATGAGTGAGGGAAAAGTGGGCATAAAAGACTAATGTTGGTCTGTGTGGTTAGTCTAGAGATCCTATTAAGCTGCCAGAAGTGACAGTCGTCGGTCCTGAGTGACCAGGGATGTTACAAGTGGTATCAGAGCCGACCCTTGCGGTTACATGGGCGTGTGCGGGTCAGTGAAGGACATGTGTAGCATGGCGCGTGTGGCCCTGAGTGGACATGACATGGCAATGTGCCGACACTGGACACACAGACGTGTGCCAAGAGCGGACGTTCCTGGCTTGTGGTTGATCAACGAGGACGTCGATCTTCTAAGGGTGGGTGTATGTGAGATCCAAGCACATGGCTTAATATGATTATATATACTTATACCAACAAGTTGCAACTTCTTTTCTGAAAGCTCATTCGAAAAGAACTCTAATGTTAAGTGTGCTTGACCTAGAGCAATTTTAGGATGGGTGACTGACCGGGAAGTGGGTACTAGGTGCGCATGGGTGAAGACAAAGTGCGCAGAAAAGACTAGTGTTGGCCTGTAGGGTTAGTCTAGAGATCCTATCGAGCTGCCAGAAGTGACAGCCGTCGGTCCGAAGTGACCGGGGGTGTTACACCTGGTGTGGCGGGAAAGGTGGCGGTGGTGCAGCGGCCGGGCGGTTGGAGCGACGGCGGCGTGTGGGTGCACAGCGGCAGCAGGCTAGGGTTGAGCGCGGGGGAATTTTTTTTCTATCGGGAGTTCGGGACAAAGCAGGGGGACTGAGTGCCATTTTTGGCCGGTTCGCTGTTTTTCTTTTTTACTATTTACTGTAGTTGAGCGCGTGAGCCAGTGCTCAGCACGCTGGTCTTCCCTCACGCGTAAGCTATAGAATAATTTGATGGAACAAGTCAACAATATGTTATCCTGTTAAGGTCCTACTATATACTGTACTAATGATAATATAGTAACACCGAAGTTGAGAGTGGAGGCAGCCGTCAGCTCTATGTGCTGGTGTGTTCCTGGCTGCCAAGACGACACATACCATACTCCATAGTCCAGTAGTAAGCCACCGCTGCAACCAAAGCGTGTTGCCTCTACGTACCCATTTAGACCCTCCTTTCCATCTCTGTCGATAAAAAGTAGATATATCTATTAAAATTATTGCGTCTATTGTCAATCAATAATCAAACTAGCGTAATTGTAATTTTACCATCGGACATAGTTTCAGTTTAACACCCATGTCGAATATTCAGTAAAAATCTGAAAGTAGCAGACATCGTACAATTATCAACACATGTCTTCACAATTACTCGGTACACGCTAATTGAGAAAGGCATAAAAGGATAATCTCTGCTGTAATAACCTCTGCTCCCCATGTCCTCCTCCCCTGTGTCGTCCTCGTTTGTGCTCTCCAACATTGTGTGATGCATCTCCAACCTTGCGGGAACCATCTTCGTGCCGGATCCGTCATAGGCATGCAGCTAATGGCCAGCTCACGGTTTTCACTTCCATCCGCCTGTGCAACGGAGGGCAGGACACAACAACCATGCGAGAGGGTTGGGAGGGGACAACGGCATGTATGAGGATGACGACGAACAAAGGCCCAAGGGGAGGGCAGGGGCGATGAATGATGTAATTGTTGGGAAACTGGGCCGGTAGAGGCCCACTCGGTGTGGCCTTTACCAAGCTAGGGTTGATCCATGTGGGTATCGCATGCCCCTTTATATAGCCTATAAATAGAGGAACAATCTGTGTACGGAGTTTACGGAGAGAGTTATCAACAAAAGTTCCCTGTTTCATCTACTTTGTACTGTGTGTGCCTTCCTCTAGTCTTCTTCTTCGGTGTGGAACAACCTCGGAACCGGCCAGTCGACAGGGGGTGTTCTAACACGTTATCAGCACGTGTCTCTCCGTCGAGCCTCCGTCAAGCCATCGTCGAGCCTGCACCATGCAGGCTTTCGTTAAAGGTAACACAAATCTGACCGCAAAAATGGATTCGCCTCGCAATTTCCTTTTAAGATTTGCGTTCAGATCTTAGATCAGAACCCATCTGGAGTACGGATTTTTCTTCCCGGGAGTCGACCTGACCTGCTGTCGCCGACCAATGTCGATCTAATCACTTCCGGATTAGAAATTTGTTGACTGTACCGTCGATGCGTGCACTTGCTGTGTCGATCTGGATTTTTTCTTAGCAGATCGGACTGATCTTGGCCGTTTTATTTAGTAGATCGGACAGATCTACAGTTTTTATGTAGATGCACGCGCTTGCTACAGCTGCTGCGCCATGGCCCTGCTGGCCCGTACGCCATGGCCCTGCTGGCCCGTACGCGGCCGCGTATGTCTCTGCGCAGCTGCATGCCGCAACGGTCGCACGCCGCGCCGCCGCATGCGCGCTGCCGCCCGGCCCTGCTGGCCGCTGTGCGCCGCCAAGCGCCGCCCGCGCCGCCGTGGGCCGCCGCTACCTCGCCGGCCACGCCCGCGTTGGCCACGCCGCCGCGAGCCGCGCCCGCCGCTGGCCGGTCCGCCGCCGCGCGCCGCCGCCGGCTGCTGGCCTCTGGCCGCGTCACGCGCGCTGCTGGCTGCCGCCGCCTGGCCGCGCTCGCCACTAGCCGGGCCGACGCCGCGCGCCGCCCCCGCCGGCTGCTGGCCTCTGGTCGCGCCGCGCGCCGCCGCCAGAGGCCAGCAGCCGCCTGGCCGTGCTCGCCGCTGCCGCGCAGCCGCAGGCCCCGCTGGCCGGCCACGCCGCCGCGAGCCGCGCGCCGCTGGCCGCTGGCGCCACGCCGCCGGTCGCGAGCCGCCGCCTGCACGCTCTGCCCGCGCGCGCCCGTGTTGGCCGCCGTCGCCCCGCGTGCTGGCCACCAGCCTCGTGCCGTAGCTGCTAGCCATGCTGCCGCCGGCCACTGGCCCGCCGCCCGCCGGCTGCGCCCCGTCGGCCACCGCCGAGCCGCCGAGACGGCTGCTCACCGTCGTCGCCTGGTCGCCGCTGGCCGCGAGCGCATAGCAGCTGCTTGCCGCTTGCCCAAGCCGCGCATGCAACAGGCGCGCGCATGCAGCATGCAGCAGCTTCCCTTGAGGGTGGGCCGTACCAATTGGCCACGCATTTTGGCCCACACGTGTAGTCCATTATTTTTGGACCGTTTTCTGTTTCGTTCGCGCCTGCGACTTTCGCCGGCCACGCCCACACGCCAATCGCGCCGCCGGTCCGGTCTGCTGCCGGCACCGCCGCCCGAGTCGGGAGCTAGCTCTGCTAGCTCCGTTCCCCCGCTTAGCGGGCAGGGACGGTCTGGAGCGGGCCGGCCGCGCAGAGGCGAGGGTAGCTTGGCCGTTTGGTAGCACGCGATCGCGGGCGGTTGGACCGTTTCGGCTCTGTTTTTGGCCCATTTTTACACAAGCTTTTGCACCATGTTTTACTATAGTCATTAATTACCGCATGTTTTAATACTTTGTATCTCATAGATAGCTTGTACCGTTTTTATATTAAATTTTGGAACGCCGTCATATTTGAATTATTGTATCGATTATCGCATTTATGGAACCGATTACCTGCTGTAATCTTACACACTTTGCATAAATTGCAGATGACCGAAATCGTCAGCCGCGAGTTCCCGGAGTTGACCCAGGATGGGCTTAACTACCTGACTTGGGCCTCGGACGTTGAGATCGTCCTTGAGGGCCGATGCATCAAGAATGCGTTGATTGAGGGGACCCCGACGGCCCCCCAGCAAAACCATCCCGGCGGATAACGCCAAAGCCCTGCACTTCCTCCGCCATCACATGTGTGAGACTCTCAAGAATGAGTACATGGCAGAACGGAGTGCTTCTGCCCTTTGGAACGCCCTCAACAAGCGGTTCTCTAGGCTGAAGTACACCATTCAGCCACAGGCGGAGGCAGATTGAATACGTCTGAGGTTTGTGGACTTCAAGACGGTGGGAGAGTACAACTCCAGGTTGCACCGGATTTGTAATATTCTTCAGCTGTGTGGGACCAGTACCACCGATCAGCAGAAGATAGACAAAACCCTCTCCACATTCCATCCGGACAACATCCAGTCCTCACGAACTTTCGCCAGGAAGGATTCACGGAATATGCAGCGCTTATTGATGCTCTCCAGGTGGCCGAGGCGCAGGATAATGTTCTGAAAAAGAACTTCTCCGCGCAACCCTTCGCAGGGGGCCCAAGTCATGAGGCCAATGCTGGTGCCTACAAGGTGCGCAAGCCCATCCACAAGAAGAGAGGCAAGAAGGGCAAGAAGGGACCCAACTCCTCCAACCCGGTCAAGCAACGCAAGGCGGGCAAGGCGGAGGCGAGGCCCTAGGACTGCTTCCGCTGTGGCTCCAAGACTCACTTCTCCAGGCAGTGTTTGGCCCCTAAACACGTCGTGGACACGTTCAAGGCCAACAAGAAGGCGCGCGAGGCGCATCTTGTCCAGGTTGAGGCACCACTGGCGCCCGGAGCGGCGCCTGTGCAGAACGTCACGCACATAGTGGCGCAGGACGTAGCACAAGTGGCAGCACCCTCGGCGGTCCCCACGGACGCCGCTGTGCCCATGGAGGTTGAGCACGTTGTGCCCCCGCCACCTCAGCCAAGCCCCTTGTCCATGATGATGGCCAACACAGAGCCGCCCACTGACCTTGAGATACTGGCTGAGCTTGGTGATTTCCTCGCAGAATCCACCTGAACTCCTTTTTGTTGTGATGATTCCTTTTCCGCAATAATCAGTTACAATTACTCGATATGGTTGTAAGCTCTATGAGATCATAACATTTATTTGTTTCCGGCGATTGGATGACATTTATTCATTTATTCCATTATTTGATTATGTGATGTTCTGAAATGTTTATGTGTTTTACTTACTTGATGTAGCATCTTCCTCGCTCCATTATATTAATTAGGCACTATATTTTAGAACGCGTGTGGCGCCCAAATGGAGGAAACGTGCCTTGCTGATAGCGGCACCACCAATACCATCTTGAGAGAAACAAAGTATTTTGAGTCAATTACCAAAAACCCTGGTAACATAATGACGATCTCCGGCTGCGGTCCGAATGTAGTTGGCTCCGGAAGAGCAACTATCATACTCCCAAATGGAACAACTCTGATCATTGAAGAGGCATTGTTGTATCCGAAGTCGACTCGTACTCTCTTAAGTTTTAGAGACATCCGTGCAAATGGTTTCCATGTTGAAACCAATGATGATGAGAATAGAAAGGAGTTCCTACTCATTACCAAGCACGACGAAAATGGTAAACATGTTGTCGAAAGACTCCCTTCATTAGCTACTGGGTTGTACTACACTAAGATAGTAGCACCACCTATTTACACTACCCTTAAGACTGTCTTTAGAAGCTCCGAACTATTCTGCCTTTGGCATGATAGTTTAGGCCACCCCGGTCTTAGGATGATGAGAAATATAATTAACAACTCGAACGGTCATAATGTTAATGTGAAAAATTTCCCGAATCCCGATGATTTCGTGTGCTCTGCATGCGCTACGGGGAAATTGATCATTAGACCATCCCCCCTAAAGGTGAAGGATGAACTCCCCGCGTTCTTGGAACGCATTCAAGGAGATATATGTGGTCCAATTCAGCCCCTCTCAGGGCCGTTTCGGTACTTCATGGTGCTCATCGATGCTTCCTCTAAATGGTCCAATGTTTGCCTGCTGTCAACAAGGAACCATGCTTTTGCAAAGTTGATCTCCCAGATCATACAAATAAGGAATAAATTCCCTGATTATCGTTTAAAGTCTATTCGAATGGACAATGCCAGAGAATTTACTTCAAAGGCATTCGATGATTATTGCATGGCAACTAGAATCAAACTTGAGCACTCCGTACCGCATGTCCACACTCAAAATGGACTTGCGGAGGCATTGATTGAAAGAATTAAATTCATTGCCAGACCACTCCTTCAAGGTTGTAATTTACCAACTACATGTTGGGGACACGCGGTGTTACACGCCGCTAATCTCATCAACTTTCGACCATCGGCCTACAACATCCACTCTCCCATCCAACTTGCGCAAGGGTCGGCACCGAAAATTTCCCATCTACATAGGTTCGGCTGCCAGGTATATGTACCTATACCACCACCCCGGCGATCAGCAATGGGACCACTCCGTAAGTCGGGGATATACGTTGGTTATGAGACTGTGTCCATAATCAGGTTCTTAGACCCCTTGATAGGTGACTGTCACACGACCCGTTTTGCTGACTGCATTTTTGACGAGGATCTTTTTCCGACTTTGGGGGGAGGAAATCAACCCCTGGATGACAAAAGTCGAGAAATCACGTGGAAAGCCACGGGGATCCACGCTCATGACCCGCGCACTGTTGAGACTAATAGAGAAGTCCAAAAGATACTAGATTTGCACTCCCTAGCGAATCAACTGTCCGATCATTTTAGTGATTTAAAGACTGTGACAAAGTCGCATGTGCATGCACGCAATGCACTGGAAAGGGTTGAAATACCAAAGAAAAATGATGGTATACCCGCTCCTTCTCCAAGGCCTAAGAGGACGCGGATTCCGGTTTCTCAAATTCCAAGTACCCGGGGACGCCCGAAGAAAAAGGATAAGAGAGATTTATTATAGTCTGCCCCTGTTGAGGGGATCCAGTTGAGACATAGCACGAGTACGGATATTCCAGTGCACGAAATTCCGGACCTGAACTTTTCTATATCGAAAATACCCAGTGAAGTTGTGTGCGCACACATCGAAGCGGGAAAGCTAAAGGACCTAGCTCCTGGATTGGGAAATCCGGTGGAGCAAGAGGATGTGCCTGATGCACTCCATGACGAAATGGCCATTAACTATGTTAATTCGGGCGAGTCATACAACCGAGCCATGACAAATGTCAACGTTAATTTTGCCAAGAAAATTGCCTCAATCATAGATCTTGACCCTGAGCCTAACACGCTCGCTGATTGCAAGAAAAGGTCGGATTGAAAAGATTGGCAGAAGGCAATTACTGCTGAATTATTATCGTTAAACAAAATAGAGGTATTTGGACCTGTTTGTCTAATTCCTCCCCACATTCGCCCCGTTGGCCATAAGTGGGTTTTTGTTCGAAAGAGAAACGAGAATAATGAAGTAGTAAGGTACAAAGCAAGGCTCGTTGCTCAAGGTTTCACTCAGCGACCAGGTGTCGACTTTGAGGAAACTTACTCCCTGGTCATGGATGGAATTACCTTTAGATACTTGATCTCAATGGCAGTAAACATGGACTTAAAAATGAAACTAATGGATGTTGTCACCGCTTACCTATATGGTAACTTGGATTCGGACATATACATGAAAGTACCAGAAGGTATCCCTGTCCCGAACCAGGATAGAGCAAACAGGAGCTTATACAGTGTTCATCTTAAGAAGTCATTATATGGACTAAAACAGTCAGGTAGGATGTGGTATAATCATTTAAGCGATTTCCTTCATCAGAAGGGCTACGCAAGCAATGAAGATTGCCCATGTGTTTTTATACGGAGATCCCAGGATGGTTTCTGTATTATCTCGGTGTACGTGGACGATTTGAATATAATCGGTACACCTGACGATATTGAGGAAGCGAGTTCCTACCTGATGTCGGAATTCGAGATGAAAGACTTAGGCAAAACCAAGTTCTGCCTCAGTCTGCAACTTGAGCATTCCCCTACTGGGATTCTAGTTCACCAGTCGGCCTACACCCAGAAGGTGTTGGAACGATTTGGGTTTGAAAAGGCATATCCTTCTAAGACCCCGATGGTCGGAAGATCTTTGCAGCAAGACAAGGACCCGTTCAGGCCTAAAGAAGAGGGGGAGGAAATTCTGGGACCGGAATTCCCCTACTTAAGTGCAGTTGGCGCACTTATGTACCTCGCAAATTGTACACGGCCGGATATTGCATTCGCTGTCAATTTGCTTGCAAGGTACAGTTCTGAGCCTACCAAGAGGCATTGGAAAGGCGTTAAGGACATCTTTAGGTACATACAAGGGACAAAGGACCTTGGCTTGTTTTACCAAAAGAACCAAGACCTATCTGTTGTAGGCTATGCAGATGCTGGGTACCTTTCGAACCCGCATACATCCAAGTCACAGACTGGATATGTTTTCCTTTGTGGTGGAACGCCAATTTTCTGGAAATCGTCTAAGCAAACTCTTGTGTCAACTTCGACGAACCACTCGGAAATCATAGCATTATATGAAGCATCACGAGAATGTGTATGGCTTCGACGAGTAGTCAGTCACATCCAGATGTCATGTGGACTGAACACCGTACAAACCCCAACAATTATCTATGAAGATAATGCCGCTTGTGTTGCACAAGTCCAGACGGGTTACGTGAAGAGCAATCTCATAAAGCATATAAACCCCAAGTTCTTCTATGCACATGAGTTGCAGAAGATGAACGAAGTGAAAGTCTTGCATACTAAGTCGTGTGAAAATCTCGCTGATTTGTTCACTAAATCATTGCCAGCGTCTTTTTTCGAGAGATGTGTCCGAGGGATCGGCATGATGAGACTTAGGGAGATGCAAGGTTCAGGGAGAGAATCTTCACAAACTCATCGCTGAAATCTTGATTCGGATGATTGAGTACTTAACTTTATAGTTAAGTGAATTGTACTCTTTTTCCCTTAGTGAGTTTTTATAAAGTTTCACACATGAGGTTTTTAATGAGGCAATTCGTGCAACATAGCAAGAAGTATACCGTGTGCATTTCTCCATATGTTTCCCACTGGGTTTTCCGGAGTTTTAAGCCATGGTTATACAGATAAGATATCCAGGGGGAGTGTTGGAAAAATGGGCCGGTAGAGGCCCACTCGGTGTGGCCTCTACTAGGCTAGGGTTGGCTCATGTGGGTATCGTATCCCCCTTTAGCCTATAAATAGAGAAACAATCTGTGTACGGGAGTTTACCGAGAGAGTTATCAATAAAGTTTCCTGTTTCATCTACTTTGTACTGTGTGTGCCTTCCTCTAGTATTCTTCTCCGGTGTGGAACATCCTTGGGACCGGCCAGTCGGCAGGGGTGTTCCAACAGTAATGTTGTGGCGGCGGGAGGAGCAGAGCAGTGAAGTTGAGCTAGGGAGCAACAAATTATTGAAAATTGCATAATTGTGAGGGTTGTAATCCTCTTATCGGGAACAGGCGCTTCTACTGTTGAGGTGGACAACGGTTGAAGACGCTTGATTATTACAAAATCCACCGCTTCAGATATCCATTTAAGAACATAATTGACTCTCGCAAGAAAAAGAGAAGACGCGGGAAAAGAGACACTCGTTAAGAATATAAGAATAAGGAAATTCAATGGAACAAAAGTCAACAACATATTATCCAGACGAGGTCACAGTATATATAAACTAATAACAGTATATTAACACTAATCGCAGCTGAGAGTGGAGTCAGCTCGATGCGCTGGCGTGTTCCTGGTTGCAAGGCGACAACCGTAGTCCAGTAGTATATCTATCAATGACGTTGCTGGTCGGAGGTATATATTGACGTCAGTGTACTTGTGCGCGTTTAGCAGCTACTCTCTCTTTCAAAATATAAGATATTTTAGGTTTATGAAGAAAATGAATCTATACTTGTTTTAGTAGGTAGGTTCACTCAACTTTGAGATGAATCTACGTACTAAAAGAAGTCTAGATTCATTTTTTTCACAAAGCTAAAACATCTTATATTTTAAAACGGAGGGTATCACTACAAGAATAACACGAAACGTCGACGGCCTTATTTTACGCCGACGGCTAAAGGTCGGGTCCTTCGGCGTAACTCAGCGGGCTCGTCAGCTGGGCCAAGTGGTCGTCGGTGTAGAAAACCCGTCGGCGTAGGACGAAACCCCCCGACGGCCGCCGTCGGCGTAGACAAAACCGTCGGCGTACAATGACCTACTTCTGACGGTGACCGTCGGCGTAAAGATGCCGTCGGCGTAAGGGGCCACGTGTCCCTGCCAACCGTCCCACCTGACGGCCGCGGGCAACGACGTTAGGGCGCGTTGATACGCCGACGGCCAGGCCATCAGCCTATCTGGCCAGCACGTTTACGCCGACGGCAATGCCGTCGGCCTAGGTAGATATTTTTCTCTAAATTATAAAATTCAAATAGTTGCATAATTTATTTCCCACTATAATTTTAATGTAGATGCAATTTATAAATAACTTGGTGATTGTAAGATAACAACGCGTATCCTGCCACCCGCATTGAATAACGACGCGAATCTTCCGGAACCCAATGCTAAGCATAAATGTGAAATAGAAAAAACAAAATACACATATAATGCACAAATACAACAAAAATATTAAAGATATATCTCATTTTATGGACCACGGGGAGCAGAACCCTCTCTATCGGGGAAACCCTAGAAACCCCTCTCTTTTGGGGACCCTCGGGCATCGAACCCACTATTTGGAGAAACCCTCCACCGAGTGAAGGTTATCACATGTACGCTTGTAAAGGCCAAAAAAGTATATTGGTATGACCTAAACAAACCTAAATTACCAAAAAAGTATATTGGTAAACCCTCGTACATGCGATAACACTTAGAGAAGAGGCTCCCACCACGGATCAAACGAGGGTAGACCGGTGGAACCTTGGGCCTATCCTTGGTTTTCCATGTAGATATGACCTAAACAAATCTAAACCACCAAGAGAGTGTGTTGTTCAACCCTCGTACGGAGAATGCTACGGGGGTAGACCCACGGGTCCCTCGGATTATGCCACTGGACATAACAATTTGGCATGTACTAATGTTTTACTATTGTGCAGCAACTGGACATTTCCTCCAGGTACCCGTGCGCCTAACACCTTGGTTGGAGCTCTGATTAGGAAATTTTGGCCAGGATTTTACACTCCCGTCCCCAATGGCGAGAGGAAGCTAGCCACCAGTTGGGCGCACTATGAGGCCGCCGAAAACTCGGGCTATGCTGGGAAAGCTTCTGAAGCCATGATCACCAAGTTTTGGGTAAGGCAAAGTTTTTGAGTTTCGTTCATAGTTGATGACCCCACCATGCTAACTTATGATCCTCACAATATTTTGTATGTATGATTACAGAGATTCTATAGGGTGCTTCCGGAGGACCAGGAGAAGGCGGACAAGACTTTGCGAGGGGCTTGTCAGAGGTTGACACGGCAGCAGTTTTACAATCAGAAGCATACCACCACCAGTCTATACAGCTCCGAGAAGTTGAGCAAGAGGGCGCCGAAGCATTTGAATATGAAGGCCCAACCAAAGATGACCGAGGAAGATTATGCCGGGGTAAGTAAATTGTCAATCAGATTCTATGTTGTTGCTAATTGCATTATCCATTTTTCAAATGAGTATTGTTTTTTCAGTTTATGCCCACGTGGGCCGATGGTAAGGAGGACGTATGGCTGGCGTTGTCGGCGAGGTGGCGCGGGGAAGACGCCGAGTTCAACGCCTTGAGAGAGCGGAACAAGGCAAACCGTGGCTCCGAGGGGACACACTGTGCGGGAAACCGCAACCATGGTCGCTTCAAGGCCCATATGGTATACATGTATACATGGAACAATCTGTATTTATTTCTCTTCGTGATCCTACTTGATACGCATAACATTTTTTTGTCCATGCAGGAGACACATCTAGAGAGGCCTTGTTCTGACTATGAAGTATGGGAAATGATGAAGCAGAAGAAGCCTGATATGTCCCAGCCTCAGCCCTCGCTTTCAGAGTTCTATGGCACTGCCAAGGAGGATGGTGCTAACTACCTCGAGGCGTTCACTGGTTTTCATCCGGAGGTGGAAGATCCTAGAGCAGCGGAGACCGACGAGAGAGCGGTGGTCGTGGCGGGGCGCGGCCGGGAGCACGTCCGTTTCAAGATTCTCGATAGGGTGATCCCGCGAACTCCTGCTTTGAGCCTCACGCGGATCAAGGCTACCCTCACCGCCGACGACCCCGCTATCCCGCCTCGACGGCCTTCCCGAGCGAACGACAATGTAAGTTTTTCTCATTTCCATCATATTTCCGAAAATCATTCGTGAGTGGCTAAGTTGACGAGATTCATTGTTTTTGAAATTGTAGCCTGTTTTGGACGCGGCCTACAAGACCGCTTTTGCGGAACACTTGGTGACGCTTGAGACGTGGTCCCGGACCCAAGCGGCCTACGAGCAGTGGGCAAAGTTACGCGATGATGTAAGTTTCCACCTTTATTTTTGCAAAATATGATAAGTCTCGCATTCCCTAGTTTGAATCTTTATTTCTGCAACGCCTCACATCTAAACTATCTTGCAGCTTTTGGAGAGGTTTTATGGCACTGGAGAGCGAGCCACTCTACCGCCACGGCCACCTAGGCCAGGGCCGCAGCCAATCTTCCCATCAAAGGACGAATATGCTTTGACCTTCTACTCAGGGACCCCGGTAAGTTTTTTGCCAAACCGGTTGTTACAACAAACCTGTGTCTTGGTGGTTGCTAACTCTGCCTCAAACATGTAGGGACCGGGATGCTCCGGCAATACACACTTTGGTCGTCCTGATGCCTCGCCGACTATCTCGCGCGCGATGACACCGGTTCATATCGACCGTGCTTCTCCTGGTGCTTCCGCTGGTGGTGGTGGTGGCGGTGGCGATGATTCTCCTTCTTTCCATCGTGCTGAGGGTGGCAGTGCTTCTCCTTCTACCGGTGGTGGTGGTCATGGCGGTACTTCTCCTTCTTCCGGTGCTGGTTCGACGACGGCTACGCGACGTCAAGCTTCACCTTTCTTCGCGCGGGGAGACATGGGTCTCTCGAGTAGCTCTTCGGAGGTGTAGGGATGTGCATGTGTTAGGATGCACTTAGAGATGTACCTATGTGTGGATGTACTAGCTATGTTGTTTGGATGAGGATGTACCTATGTATGGATGATCTAGTTATGTTCTTTTGACGATGATGATCTTATGTTTGTCCATGTGCTGTGTCTGAAATCTGTGTCTTCTTTTGACGATGAATCTGGGAATATATAATTTGCAGGAAATGAATAAAACAAATAAAAAAATGCCAAGGCCTAAGCCGACGGCAATGTCGTCGGCGTAGACCAGACCATATGGCACGTAATTAGTTTGCCCGATGGCATAGCCGTCGGCGTCAGTGCGCGTGTGGCCCAGAGAGCAACCTTTGCCCAACGGCATTGCCGTCGGCGGCAGTGCTGTAGGGCCGACGGCCAGGCCGTCGGCGTATCTGCGCTCGTAGGCAGCCACAAGGGGGGCACGTGTCCCCTTAGGCCGACCGCATAACCGTCGGCGCATCCGCGCTCGTAGGCAGCCACAAGGGAGGCACGTGTCCCCTTAGGCCGACGGTATTGCCGTCGGCGTATAGAACCATGCGCTAACGTCCGTTACCCGCTATAGGTGGGCCCCAGGTGGGCCTAGGCCGACGGGAATCTATACACCGACGGGTTATTGGGATACGCCTACGGCCTATTACGCCGACGGCCCCCGTCGGGCAAGCCTACGCCGACGGGGTCCAGCCGTCGGCCTATTTAGCATTTTCTGTAGTGTATATTTATAAGGTGTAGAGTTGTTGCTCCAAAGATTATCAAAAACTCAAGTACTTGTTGATGCCGATATCTCCGCTTATTAGTAGTACCGACTCTACAATAACTAAAAATTAAACGCCTGATTTTCTAGCAAAACCGATATTTATATTGTTTGATTTATCATGTTGAAACATATGAGCGTATGGGATTTGGAGGCGATGTCCTGACCAATATACACCTCTGGGCTCTCACCGTTACGCCGGTGGCCTGAGCAACATGTCCTGGCAACTCATCTCTCTCCACAGGAGGGCATGCTATCTGCATGCGTAATCTACATGCACTGTCAACCTAAAAACAGTAGGAATATACTATTAGCCAGCCATAATCCGTCACTAGTAACTCCTCTGTGATGAACAAAGCCTTGCAGCATATGGAAAGGATATAGCATCACTTATTATCTGTCTGAAAGGTTAGCACTTGAACCAAGTAATTCGGACAATCATTTCCATCATCAGGAAGTATATGTTGATCCAGTTAATCCACATGAAAACCATCGTGCTAAGAATCGCGCAACCAATTGCATCCATAACTCAGGCATTCATATCTAAAAGGCTTACGTATTCACGATGCACATGTCTCCATGTCTATAGAACAATATATTAGCACTTTACTCATAAGTTCTTGAACTAAAAAAATTCTAATTCTATAAATCATGCGCATCTAGTTTATCCTACTTAAGAGAGAATAAACCAGCATGTACATCGTCTATTTTACCCTACTGAGAGCCACCAAGGCGCGACATGAAGAAGGTTGGCCAATCTATCTCCATAGGCATAATCCCGTTGCTGGTTTGGTCGCCAAACGCTTCTAATGTCCCAGAGTCAAGATGAGCAATGTACGTGCTCCCGGATCTGCAGTTCTCCGTGATGAGCATTGTGCCGCTCCTCTCTCGTGACCAAATGCATGACGGACGTTTAAGCTGTTGGATTTGCTCGGTCAGTTTGTTGTCAAACACCCTAGTGCGGCACCACTCTGCATCACCAGTTCCACAACTATTGCGCCCGTCTTCTTGTTGTGGAGCCCAGATTTCTAGGCGACGACCACGGTACACGTACATAGACAAGATTGTACCATCTGTTGTGGTGGTAAGACGGTTTGCACCCAAGAGTTCACGTGTTGCCCTCATAAAATTTGCTACTGCAGTGCCATGCTCATCAGCGGCAAAGTCACCTAGTACGAATCTCTCTTTTGTCGGACTAAGAAGTTTCGTCAAGGAGACGTGCCCTGCCTCGGTGTCAACATTGAGGACGTGGAAGTAGTCCGACGTGCTGACAAACAGCCAGTGTGCATAGCCTCCACACACGACGGCTTTAGTGCACTCCATTGACCAAACCTGGCGTTCCATCATGTCGAAGCACTTTGTAGGCGCCCTCCAACTGGTCTCGCCGGATACAAAAGTGTGAAGATTGTACTGTGCCTTGTCCTTGTCCATGCCAATCATTAGCACTTTGTAGGCTAGACTGGTGCCATCACCGGCAATGGTGGGTACGATTTCACAGCCCTAGCAATCAAGAAACATATATAATTACAAAAATCAACCACAAATCAGCAACCACCTGACTTGACAACTAAAAGCTGGCCATACATTCACCATGAATGCTAATGAACTGATGCGGGTCGAACAAATAAGCTCTAAAAAAATTTAGGTAGAAAAGAAAGGTCCAAACAGATCCATTTTCATATTTCATCAGTACAACTACAAAGATACTATAAAAACAAAAAAAGTACATACAAAATAGTGCTATATTTTGATAAGGTAGCATCATACAATTAAGTTGAATCCATCTTGGCAAGATAGTATCTTCAATTTGTCTTCAAACTCCAGGATCAAAGATTTTAACAATATTTTCCTACAATAGTGATAATAAAAACAAATCATGAGATCTCTGCTGCCTACACATAAGAATACTAATCACTAAAAACTATACAAGAAGACAACAAAGCTGAAAACAAAAACTGAAATCAGAGGGTCGAAATTGACCTGTTGAAGGCGTGCGCTCTTCTGATTTCTTGAGGACCCTTTGCCTCCTCCTCTTCTTCTTCTTCTTCTTCTTCTTCTTCTTTTGCCCAATGCCGCCTCCTCTTCCTCTTCTTCATGGGCTAAGATCCAACTCGCCTCCTCCTCCTCTTCCATCAGTGCATGTCGACGACGGCAGTTTTGTTCAGTCCCGGGCTCCCTGCTCGAATTCGGGGGTCGTGGGAGGCTCGGCTAGAGAGGAGGCGTAGCGGCTGGCGCGGCGGAATGCATGGCGACGGCAGTTTCGGGCTCCCTGCTGCAGCTCGTGCTCGGAGTCGGAGATGCGGGGTCGCGGTCGTGGGGGCTGAGTCGGAGAGGAGGCACAGCACCCGGTGTGAGACCCAAGCACATGGCTTAATATGATTGATATTATACTTATACCAACAAGTTGCAACTTCTTTTTCGGAAACTCATTCGAAAAGAACTCTAAGGTCAAGCGTGCTTGGCCTAGAGCAGTTCTAGGATGGGTGACCGACCGAGAAGTGGGTACCGGGTGCGCATGAGTGAGGGCAAAGTGCGTAGAAAAGACTAGTGTTGGTCTATGGGGTTAGTCTAGAGATCCTATTGAGCCGCCAGAAGTGACAGCCGTCGGTCCGGAGTGACCATGGGTGTTACAAGTGGTATCAGAGCCGACCCTCGCGGTTACATGGGCATGTGCGGGTCAGTGAAGGACATGACATAATGTGCCGGCACTGGACACACAGATGTATGCCAAGAGGGGACGTTCCTGGCATGTGCGGATCCATTTTCATATTTCATCAGTTCAACTACAAAGTTACTATAAAAACAAAAAAGTACATACAAAATAGTGCTATATTTTGATAAGGTAGCATCATACCATTAAGTTGAATCCATGTTGGCAAGATAGTATCTTCAATTTGTCTTCGAACTCCATGATCAAAGATTTTAACAATATTGATAACAAAAATAAATCGTGAGATCTCTGCTGCCTACACATAAGAATACTAATGACTACTCACTATACAAGAAGACAACAAAGCTGAAAACAAAAACTAAAATCAGAGGGTAGAAATTGACCTGTTGAAGACGTGCGATCTTCTGATTTCTTGAGGACCCTCTGCCTCCTCCTCCTCTTCTTCTTCTTGGCCCAACTCGCCTCCTCGTCCTCTTCTTCCTGGGCTAAAATCCAACTCGCCTCCTCCTGCTCTTCCTCCTCTTCCATCAGTGCACGTCGAAGGCGGCAGTTTCGTTTAGTCTCGGGCTCCCTGCTCGGAGTCGGATACGTGGGGTCATGGGAGGCTCAGCTAGAGAGGAGGCGTAGCGGCTGGCGTGGCGGAATGCACGGCGACAGGCGGCGGCAGTTCCGGGCTCCCTGCTGCAGCTCGTGCTCGGAGTCAAAGATGCGGGGTCACGGTCGTGGGGGGCTGAGTCGTAGAGGAGGCGCAGCACCCGGTGCAGTGGGAAAGGTGGCGGGGTGGCCTGCGCGCGCGTCTACTTTTTAGTTCGTAATAATCTTGTCACAGGCTGTTGGCGTGCGTACCGCAGTCCTGGTCCTGTGTCACGGGAACCCGATGGGCATCCTAGCAGGCACTACTAGGAAACAGGCTGTTAGTGGCGCACCCGAAATGCTCATCCGTGACGCACTAGCAGTGCGCCACGGGCCTTGCGCTACGGCTATCTCTCAGCCGTGGCGCACTGCCTAGTGCGCCACGATTGTGTAGAGATAGGCGTAGCGCACCTCCTAGTGCGCCACAGAAGTTTGGGATGGTGCGCTACCCCTGGGATCTTCTGTGGCGCACTACCTAGTGCGCCACTAAACTTCCATAGTGCGCTTTAGGTGTAGTGCGCCACAGAAGGTAGACCATGTGCGCCACAGATGTATTTTTTGTTTTTTTTAATTTCCGAGCCAGATTATATGCAATACAGATTATATACAATATTACAGCAGATATACATACACAGATACAAGATATACAATTATATATATAAATACTCAATATGAAAAACAAGATTGAAACAAATACATATAGATAAGTCTCATACATGAATACAGTCTAAGTTACATTGTTTCGATCATGTTACAAAGTAGTAGTTGGTGACATGCTAATACATGTGTCGATCGAACAAGTTAGAGCTCGGAAGCTCGCCTAGATATCTAAACTAGCTAGCTAGACACAAACGCGGGATAAATAACCAAAGAAGATAAGCATGATCACCGCCGCGACGAAGGTGTAGGTCTTCATCCGGTTCCTTGTCCTAACTCCCGCTAGATAGCGCGTGTATCTAGCTTCCGCCTCCGCCATAGTGTTGTACCCTTTGTAGCTATTGCCGCTGAAACGGTGCACCTGTCTCCGGCAGTCTTCCCAATCATCGTAGACTCCGGGAATCCGTTCCTTGTACACGACGTACCACGTCATCTATAAGTTGACAATAATAATTAACCGACTATTGAAAAAAACATATATAATTAAAGTCGCATATGAAGATACACTTATAGAAAGTACTCCTAAATCAAAAAGACCAAACTCAAAAAACATGCCTCATATATAACTAGGTTGTTCGACACAGGAATATGCTACGATGGAACTGTCCGCCAAGTAGGATGCACAACACCTGGACCTATGCATAGCACAAGGCGGACAATCCCATCGCAGCACATTCACATATAGTGTGCCACGACATTTCAATCATCGACATTATTCTCGAAAAAGACCAAAGTAACTCAGAAAGCATGCCTCATATATAACTAGGTTGTTCGACACAGGAATATGCTACGATGGAACTGTTCGCTAAGTAGGATGCACAACACCTGGACCTGTGCATAGCACAAGGCGAACAATCTCATCGCAGCACATTCACATATAGTGTGCCACGACATTTCAATCATCGGCATTATTCTCGAAAAAGACCAAAGTAACTCAAAAAGCATGCCTCATATATATACATAGGTCGTTGGACACAGGAATATGCTACGATGGAACCGTACGCCAAGTAGGATGCACAACACCTGGACTTGTGCATAGCACAAGGCGTACAATCCCATCGTAGCACATTCACATATATAGTGTGCCACGACATTTCAATCATCGGCATTATTCTCGAAAAAGACCAAAGTAGCTCGAAAAGAATGCCTCATATATAACTAGCTAGGTCGTTGGACACAGAAATATGCTATGACGGAACGGTTAGCCAAATAGGATGCACAATTTCTGGACTTGTGCATATCACAAGGCTAATTATCCCGTCATAGCACATTCACATATATAACCGTTTTCCTAGTAGTGAGGGCTTCCCAACATGCATGGTTCATGTTTTCGTATCCATCTCACCCGGCTGGACACTAATGAGACCCAACGATTTGTTAGAACTGCGCATCGTTGCTGTATCTTAACTAACAATTCTTTCTTTCTGTGTGTGTCCCCGCCCACCATTCACTTCAAATTCTCTAAGCAGTTGTCTCTCTTCGCATATATTTGTCTTTTTTTTTGTTGGAACCGTCTACATCCAAGTTAATATACTAAGAGCATCTTCAATAGAAGATGCAACACAGGAGAGGTGCCTAAAAAACTAATTAACTTTTAAATCATATGGGAGAGCAAAATGCTGTCTCCAACCGGGTTGGTATGAATTTCCAATTTAGTTCTGCTGGACAATGCATATCTTTGTAGCTTATTAGGGGGTGTAACAAAAAGATAATAAATATGTTAGCGGTGGGGATTTGGATTGTTCTCACGATTCCCAGGCAGCCTTACTTCGAAGATCGACAAAGAGTTTATTTGTTCCGCAAACGGACTAGGCGAGACTATATGAATCTATGGTTTATGGCTAGAGACTAGAGCTATGGCGCGCGAGATCTCTGGAAGGAGTTGAAGGATGCAGGACTGGTATCTGTGGAAGCTATGGCTGGAGATGGATCGTCGGCCGCGACCAATGCATTTGGGAGGGGAAAAGGTGATTTTTTTTCTATTT
This sequence comes from Avena sativa, assembly GCA_916181665.1. Classification (NCBI taxonomy): domain Eukaryota; kingdom Viridiplantae; phylum Streptophyta; class Magnoliopsida; order Poales; family Poaceae; genus Avena; species Avena sativa. The sequence goes on along the minus strand of OV702293.1, from coordinate 353,758,139 downwards.
TTATCTATACTATAATTTTCTCTGAGGTAGGTTGGTCAGCATAGGATTTCCGTCCGATTTTTTTGGACAACTTTGCCCCTGCGAGTTCGGGGTGTTTACATGATATGCCACCGCCAAGTGGAATTTCTCGTCAGTCAACGAAAAGAAAAGGAAATCTCCTCCCTGCCGCATCCGCTCGAGCACCCCGCTCCGTCCATCCCGATCCACCTCCATCCTGAGCCAACCGCCCCTGCTCCGGCCGGCGCCCTCCGTGCCGGGCGGCAGTTTCAGGCTGGCCGCGGGAGCGTGGTAGAGCGACATGATGTGAGGAAGACCGGTGGTGATGCTCGAGCGGGCGAGCTACAGGAAGGCGGCGTCCTGGTGGCGGTGGAGCTCCGGGCCAGGAGGCGGGCGGTAGCTCCACTCATTGTAATCCTCCTCTCGCTGTCGGCTACCGCCCCCATCCCGTGCACCTTCTCTCGCTGCCGTCCCACATCCCCTGCACCTCCTCTTGATGTGCCCCATACAACTACTATCATGCCTCAGCTCGTCCAGATCCGTCGCGCCGCCATGTGCCTCCATTAAGCCACCGTTCGACCCTGTTGATACGTCCCTCACCAACGTCCGTCGTCCTCCTAGAAGCTGCGCCGCCCAATGGCCGAAGCTCTGCCCTTTCGTCATGTTGACGCTCTGTCTGTAGCCATGGTCCTCAAGGCTCCTGCGTGATGAAGGTCCTTCGTCCAGCATCCTTCTACAACGAACCTTCATCCTATCATGCCCTTCTTATCTCCAATCAAGGTGCCGTGTGTGCTCTCTCCTAGCTCACTCATGGTATTTCTATGGATCTGAAGGTAGCAGGCTATTAACTGCGAATTGGTATTCTACTATTTACCAAAAGAGTGAGAATATACTCAATGGTCTTATACGTGGTAAAATTACTAAAGCTCATATGTTTGGCTAAGCATATGCCATGGTGTGGAAGTGGCGGGTGGCATCGGTTAGCTCATCTTTGACAGATGCCTGGTAGGTGCATGAGCTTGTGGTCTGTTCCTCGCCACCAATGTCACCGTTCTATACCTCGACTATGAGCCCAGCGGCTCTCCTTATCCTTGATCGCTGCCTGTTAGGTGCTAGCTTGAAGGTCTAATTCCCTCGTCTCGTAGATGTGTATTGATTTTCTGAATCTCTTTTTCACCTTGAATGTGTGAATATCAATGCACAACTTAGTTGGATCATATGGAGAAACAACGCTGGGTATCAGTGCGCACCAGATTTATTTCAAATTTCAAGCCAGATGCTTATTTGTGATTATGCCAAAATTTAGTGTCATACTTGTTGGGTTATTTCGATGAGTTTGATGTTTTCGTGTAGTGGATGAAATGTGGTATGTTTTCATACTGGCTTGGATTCAACGATGTGTCAAATGGTAAGTTAATTAGTTCCTTGCTCCGCTTATTTTGTTCACTTGCTTGGATTTTATCGTGCAAGAAGCCCAGAATTATGTTCTTAACGTTCTGTAGAGACTGAATTAAATTCTAAACATCAATCTTGAAGCTTATAGAATGTTTTTGATCACTCTTCAAAATTAGCTAAATTTATTCTAGCAAAAGTATCATATTGTAAAGCATTTCATTTGGTTCTATTTGAGCTTTACCCACCCTTATATCGTACATGTAATAAATGCATCCAAATGAGCTTAAATCCATGCCGCATCAGTGCATTCACCAGTAGTTATGTTCCTGTGATTTCCTTTTATTAGATCAAGTATTTTGTATTAATATGCAAGTGAAGTTGAATTGGTGTTGTATAAGAGTATACTATGCAAATGAAGTCATGTTTCACGAGAATATCTTAAACGTGTCATAAAAGTATATTTTGATAATATCTTAAACGTGTTAAGAGAGGATATCTTAGATAATAAAAGTGTTTAGTTGGGTTATTGTTTTCTATGTGTATGACATCAAATTAGGCGAAGTGAATTTTTTAAGGCTTCCTGAATATTAAGTGGCAATGTTTTCTATACCTAAATATTTCATTTATTGTACATTTACACATCAGCGTGTCTAATGATAAATTTTTTAAGAGACCGTGGCAACGCACGGACGTTCATCTAGTTTATGTAAAATGAAGTCGAAGAAGTCGACTTACTTGATTTTTGTTACCAATGAAGTTTAAAAAAAATCATAAATGGACCGAGGACGTGGACAACAAGTTGTATTTTGCATGGCACCATCAAGGTCTTGTAGATGCTGCATTATACAAGAGAGTGGTGTTCATCAACCATTTCAACAATTTTGGGGAAAAATTCATGAGAATTTTAATGAAAAGACAAGAGGAGAAGGTAGATCGATTAATTCGATCTTCAATAGATGAAACATTGTCGTTTGTGCATTCCAATGCCGTCCAGAGGCATAACTCGGATAGTTTGGTTTCTGTCGGTTTGTACCGAGTTGTATCTGTATATATTCTCTATGTACCGATTGTATCGGGTTGTATAAGTATGTATTGTGTATATCGGGTTGTATCGGTATATATTGACTACTAATCTATGATTATATATGTGTATGTATGTATGGATCTATTGCATTGCAAATAAGGAAAAACATTCTTACTCCTATAAATATAGGGATTCGGTTAAGAACCACTTTTGTTTAGAGGTGTATTTTTACCCCTCTAAGTTTTAGGAGTCGGTTTACTCCTCTAAAGTTTTGGGGATTGATTAGAGATGCCCTAAGATTGCTAAAATAAGACCATTGTACACACCCTTAAGAACACCGTTGGCTCTCCCAATAAAAATGAGTATATAGCATAAATCCACCACTTTTATGCTTATATTTCAAAAAAACACCACCTTTTGTTCAAATCACAAAAAACACCATTGTACTGTAATTTTTTTTGCAATGTACGCCTCGTGTTCTAGCCAAATTATCGCCAGATATGACTAGTGGGACCCACCGTCTAACCTCACGTTCGAACTGAAATCTAGATGCTTGTCCCCACTTAAGGCAAGCCGTTAACATCGTTTTCCTAGCACCGTCTTCATGGTCTATCTGAGTGCCATGTTAGCAAAGTGGGTTGGTCCCACTTGTCAGATCCGGCATCAATTCGGCTAAAACGCGAGGTTACCGCACATTGCAAAAAAATTTGCAGTGGAGTGGTGATTTTTTGCAATTTGAATGAAAGGTGGTGGTTTTTTCAAATTTAACCAGAAAAGCGATGGTTTTATTCTTTATACTCAAAGAAAAATAGAAAACGCGTGAAATGGACACTTTTAAGAAGAAGAATAAGAAACTAGATGAAAAGGCGCGCTTCGCCGTGTCGCATGCATTTTGTTTGGCAGGCCTCTGTTGCATAGCAGCCGGCATGGCCTCCCTAGCACAGTACCCGGTGTAATTAATGCTTTGTCATTTGACACAGAAGAGACATGATAAGAATTAAAAATACGACATACACATTAGACACATTTCTCCTTCAAACTAGCAAAGCCACATGATGTTAGTAGACAACTCAAAGTCAATTTTAACATCACTGAGAGTTGTCATAAGGGAGCCAGGGAACATGACAAATAAGCCAATGAATAAAATGGTAAGATCTTAGAACTTACAACAATCAATATTCATAACAATAAACATCAAAAAAATTGGTCATCCTAAAGAGAGTCTATTTGTATAATAAAACTCAAAAGAACTATAGTTGTGCTACTCCCTTTTTTCACCGGTCGAAAATAGAGCACTATAAGTAGAACAACAAAGAGAGCATGTCAAAGGAACAAATCCACTATTGTTGATTGCCCAATCCCTAAAAATACTGCAAGTATCATACAGTGGCTATCCATAGGCAGCTGGATATGGTATCTGTTTTATATGGGACAACAAAAGGTAAAGTGTTTGATGAGATTTAGAATGAACCCAAAGTAAAGTAGGGATATAAATCAATGAAATAAGTAGGCATAGTGCCAACACTAATCATATTTGAATCTTACCATCGGGATTTATCTCCTTGTTGAGTGCCTTCATATTTTGAATTCCGGAAGAAATATATGTCTCAAGATGGAAGATTTCTTCCAGATAAGGGACATCTCATCCATATTATTCTCAAATGATAAATTGAGATAGTAACAAATAAGAGTACATGGCATGGAAGCATACTAAACTTTTGCAAGCAACATAACCAATACAGAGGAAACGGGAAAGTGAGGAGTCACCACATCATCCTATTAGACTACCAATGAACACCCCACCTCAAACTAAACATCTAACACAACCAATACAGAGTAAAAGGGAAAGTGAGGAGTCTTGGTTCATTATCCACCCCACCTATGCTACCAACCCAGTGGATGAAGATGGATAAGAGAACACAAAAGGCAATTAAAGCCCTCTTTTCAGTTGCCAAAATAGTAAAAAAGAAATAAAATATTACTGTATGAAAATAAATCTAATAATGTAAGTGTTTTGCCCGGTTGCATAAGGACATGATAAAAAGGACCTATTCGATTTCAAACGAAAAAAACAGAATGATTCAGGTGAATACTTCAATCGGTAGCAAAGTTTGTACCTTCATCTTCTTCTACCATGTTTAAGGATCGTATGGGTATCTAGAGGGGGGGTGAATAGGTGCTACTTCAAATTTTACTCTTTTTCAAATTAGGGTTTGACACAAAAGGTAAATTCTCTAGATAATGCAACTATGGTGAATTTACCTATATGTCAATCTAGCACAACACTAAACAAGAGCAAGATAAGTAAAGTGTGGTAAATGATATAAGTAACCAAAGTGGAGCAAGCGGAGACACAGGGATTTATTTTTCCGATGAACCTCACCCCAACGGGTTCGATTCACCTCTTCCACTATATCGGCAACCTTCCAGGTGGAATCCGACACCTTTACAACAAGTTCAAGGCACACATCCACAACTTAATTAGAGGCTCCAGAATACAAGCAAGTTGTCAAACAATCAAAGACAAACTTGTAAGAACCAAATCTAGAACTAGGGTTTCCTAAGAAACACTAGAGCAAGGGTCCCTCAAGTGAATGAGGGGGAAATGAAGATCTCTCTTAGTGAAGCTATAGATCAAGGCCTCCTCCTTTGATTCTCCAAAGATCAAGGACTTTGGATGAATGGATGAAGAGATCTTGGCGATTTGGTGGCTCAAATGGAGATGGTGTTCTTGAGTGGGTCGAGCACCTTACCAATGTAGAAGAGGGGTCTTTTTATACCCCTTGGAGTCGATCTGCCCGTTGCAGTTTTCTTGGTGCATTACTACCGGTACTTTGAGTGGTAGTACCGGAAACAACCGGTACTACCGGTCATGTACCGGACGTGGTACCGGAAATGCCCCACCTAAGAAACACAGCCACGGACACTCCGATACAAGCTAAGCGGTGCTACCGCGAAGAGGTAGTACTGGACATGGGAAGCGGTACTACCAGTCAGGGCGGTAGTACCGGCTCGCGGTACCGGGTGAGACAGAAGGGGAGGAGAGGCTCGACAAACCTTGCAAACTTACCCGGTACTGTCGGGACGGTACTACCGCAGTCCGGGCAACGGGTACTACTGGTCCGATAGTGGCGGCTCATGGTACCGGGTGAGATAGAAGGTTTGAGGGATCTTTCCTTCCCTTGCAGACTTGACCGGTACTGCCGAGCAGTACGACCGGTGGCAAGCGGTAGTACCGGATGTAACTTCCGGTACTACCGGTCGGCATAGAGACTTTGGCTAGAGGCAACTGTGGGGGTTTCATATTGAGGCCTCAACCATTGGCAAACCTGAGATACACTTAGCACACCATTAGACCAACAAATGTGTTATCATCAAACATCAAAATCATTAAGGATAGGAAGTGCGCTTTCACCATGAGTGTTTGTAACCTGTGAATTTGTCTTTCTATGTTCTAAGTTATTGATGTGAAACATCTAAATTCAGGGGTGTCAATGTACCATGGCAGACTGAACATAAACAAAAGTTCCCGCTTTACTTTTACCAGCAACCTTTGCCGAAACCAATACAAGCATCCTTTGTTATGAACCTATGGATACACAACCACTGGGTGCTGTCACTTTATGGACAAAATTACCATCATTGACATGGGCTAAGCATGTTGATGGTCAAAGTGCAAGAGAACCCCCACACCATGAATATTATGAGCTCTGAACAATTTATTGATAATAATTTCAAGTTGAACCTTTAAGTATCTAGCCATTTCTACAGCCTAGAGCAAAGAAGAAGTACTGAATTCTTATTGACCACGGTACACGTACATAGACAAGATTGTACCATCTGTTGTGGTGGTATAAGACGGTTTGCACCGATGAGTTCACCTAGTTCGAATCTCTCTTTTGTGGGACTAAGAAGTTTCGTCAAGGAGACATGCATGCCCTGTCTCGGTGTCAACATTGAGGATGTGGAAGTAGTCCGACGTGCTGACAAACAGCCAGTGTGCATAGCCTCCACACACGACGGCTTTAGTGCACTTCATTGACCAAACCTGGCGTTCCATCATGTCGAAGCACTTTGTAGGCGCCCTCCAACTGGCCTCACCGGATACAAAAGTGCAAAGATTGTACTGTGCCTTGTCCTTGTCCATGCCAATCCACTACAGGAATGGAAAGCTACGCTGACGGCCGGTCGCTACGCCGACGGCCAAACGTCGGGGCCGTCGGCGTAGCCATCGTCTAGGCCAGCTCCGCCAAGCAGCCGTCGGCGTAGAATTGTCCTCGGCATATCCTATGCTACGCCGACGGCTGCCCTCGGCGTAGCTATTTTTTATTTTATCTCATTAAACTTTGAAAAATTATAACTAAATCATTCTAATTCGGAAAAATACTAATAATATATCAAAATTTGCAGAAAAATAAGACCTATCTATCTACACTCAAATATTACACATTTGTAAATAAAAATTAAGTAAAACATAAAACATTATATATAGTTTAAAACGGGCATAAAAAAATCAAAAAGGATCGAAACAATGCGAAACCTTCGCGTCGTGTTATATTATGTGACATAGTTAGAAGGAAAAATATAAAACTTGGTATATTGATTATGTCTCAAAGAAACCTTCACAAAATGACCTATCTCATTTGAGGTTTATTCTTGGCTTTCTGGTCAAATGACCAATGTTATGACTAGAATCAAGGCATAGTTTGTGATAATGTGCCCATATTATGCATACACATGCATCATGGGATAGCGAACAATGTTGCAGGAGGAAGCTTTCCTTTTTGTCGCACCAAAAAAACATTTTCTATTTTCCGAGCATAAAAAACGAACGGTTTTATGAAGCAACCACCAAATGGCTAATTTAAAATGGTACCACCACATTTTACAAAAATACTATACCACCTTATATGGACAATGTCCCAATAAGGGGATCCAAAACCTTTCCGTCCACCTCTGGTGAAAAAGACAAATTCCTGCCGAATCGGCAGGAAGTTGGTCAGATATGAAATACAGGTACATGATCCGATGCTCATGTTTTTTTACAAAAATCATTTTTAGGTTCAAAATATGCTATTTTATTAAAAATCCAATGCAATTTAGCGAGGCTCGGCCCCGAGCTAAGAATCTTCATACCCGGCGTTCGACAAAGTTTGACGATAGTTTAAAACGGGCATAAAAAATTCAAAAACGATCGAAACAATGCGAAACCTTCACGCGGTGTCATATTATATGACATAGTTATAAGTAAAAATATTAAACTTGATATATTGATTATGTCTCAAAAAAATCTTCACAAAATGACCTATCTCATTCGAGGTTTCTTGGCTTTCGGGTCAAATGACCAATGTTATGGCTAGAATCAAGGCATAGTTTGTGACAATGTGCCCATATTGTGCATACACATGCATCATGGGATGGCTAACAATGTTGCAGGAGGAAGTTTTCCTTTTCGTCGCACCAAAAAGCCATTTCCCATTTTCCGAGCATAAAAAACGGACGATTTTTGTGAAGCAACCACCAAATGGCTAATTCAAAATGGTACCACCATATTTTACAAAAATACTATACCACCTTATATGGACAATGTCCCAACAGGGGTATCCGAAACCTTTCCGTCCACCTCTGATGAAAAAGACAAATTCTTGCCGAATCGGCAGGAAGTGGGTCAGATATGAACTACAGGTACAAGATCCGATGCTCATGTTTTTTTATAAAAATCATTTTTAGGTTTCACAATATGTTATTTTATCAAAGATTCAATTCAAGTTTAGCGAGGCTTGGGCCCGAGCTAAGAATCTTTATGCCCGGCGTTCGACAAAGTTTGACGATAGTTTAAAACGGGCATAAAAAATTCAAAAACGATCGAAACAATGCGAAACCTTCACGTGGTGTCATATTATGTGACATAGTTATAAGTAAAAATATTAAACTTGATATATTGATTATGTCTCAAAAAAACCTTCACAAAATGACCTATCTCGTTCGAGGTTTCTTGGCTTTCGGGTCAAATGACCAATGTTATGGCTAGAATTAAGACATAGTTTGTGATAATGTGCCCATATTGTGCATACACATGCATCATGGGATGACGAACAATGTTGCAGGAGGAAGTTTTCTTTTTCGTCGTACCAAAAAGCCATTTCCCATTTTCCGAGCACAAAAAACGGACGATTTTTGTGAAGCAACCACCAAATGGCTAATTCAAAATGCTACCACCACATTTTACAAAAATACTATACCACCTTATATGGACAATGTCCCAACAGGGGTATTCGAAACCTTTTCGTCCACCTCTGGTGAAAAAGACAAATTCCTGCCGAATCGGCAGGAAGTGAGTCAGATATGAACTACAGGTACAAGATCCGATGCTCATGTTTTTTTACAAAAATCATTTTTAGGTTCACAATATGCTATTTTATCAAAGATCCAATGCAAGTTTAGCAAGGCTCGGCCCCGAGCTAAGAATCTTCATGCCCGCCGTTTGACAAAGTTTGACGATAGTTTAAAATGGGCATAAAAAATTCAAAAACGATCGAAACAATGCAAAATCTTCACGTGGTGTCATATTATATGACATAGTTATAAGTAAAAATATCAAACTTGATATATTGATTATGTCTCAAAAAAACCTTCACAAAATGACCTATCTCGTTCGAGGTTTCTTGGCTTTTGGGTCAAATGACCAATGTTATGGCTAGAATCAAGGCATAGTTTGTGATAATGTGCCCATATTGTGCATACACATGCATCATGGGATAGCGAACAATGTTGCAGGAGGAAGTTTTCCTTTTCGTCGCACCAAAAAGCCACTTCCCATTTTCCGAGCACAAAAAACGGACGATTTTGTGAAGCAACCACCAAATGGCTAATTCAAAATGCTACCACCACATTTTACAAAATACTATACCACCTTATATGGACAATGTCCCAACAGGGGTATTCGAAACCTTTCCGTCCACCTCTGGTGAAAAAGACAAATTCTTGCCGAATCGGCAGGAAGTGGATCAGATATGAACTACATGTACATGATCCGATGCTCATGTTTTTTTACAAAAATTATTTTTAGGTTCACAATATGCTATTTTATTAAATATTCAATGCAAGATTTTTTTTATCGCACCAAAAAGGCATTTTTCATTATCCGAGCGTAAAAAAGAAATTTTCTAAAGCAACCACCAAATAGATAATTCAAAAAACGGAGGGTTTGTGATTAGTTGATATGGATATCATATTTGGTTCCTCTCATTTTTCTGATCAATTTAGACATATTATTTGTTAAATTCCGATTTACAGATTTAAAGATATTAATTATTCCATATTAAATAGAAAAATAGAAAAAAGTAAAATTATTATATTTTATTTGAATTCAATAATATTTTTTACTTATTTATTAATGTTTACTTAGATAATTGTTTGTAATTTCAAAAAATACAAACATGTGACATGTTGATATAAGGGTTAATAGGATATCATAGTATTGACAACAATGTATGAATTACTTTGCGGAAACAGATTCTAAAGGAACGAGGAAGTTAAGCGTGCTGGAGCTGGAGTAGTATTAGGATGGGTGACCGGTCGGGAAGTGACCAAGACTGCAATTTAATTAAATATTAAGTGTAATTAGTGTTAAAAATGTTCAAAGTGAGAGATTAACTAGTCAAACAATTCAAAGATTCAAAAATTGAGAAAAAAAATAAAAATAAAAAATTATTTTTTTTAAAAAAAATTGTTTTGCAACCTGTCGACCGCTACGCCGACGACCGCATTGCCCTCGGCGTAGCATACGCCGACGGCATGTTGATACGCCGACGGCCTCTACATGCTCCGCCGAGGGAGACCTTTACCGAGGAGGCTACGCCGAGGGCAGCCGTCGGCGTACCATACGCCGAGGATATTTTAGCCTACGCCGACGGCTTTTTGTCCTCGGCGTAGCGCGCGTGTCCTGTAGTGATCATTAGCACTTTGTAGGCTGGACGGCCATCACCGGCAATGTTGGGTACTATTTCACAGCCATATTCGTGCGAGTTGCGAAATTTGCTTATGGCAGTTTAGCTCGGGGAGGACGTCCCAGGTGCCGGCGAGCGGGTTGCACACGGCCAAGCCCACGATGGGGTTGCACACAGGTAGCAAGAGGAAAGTTTTCGGTTTGGTGTCGTCTTCACGCAGATACAGGCGCACGAGAAGTAGGCCACCGCGCGTGGCGAGCGGCACCGCACGGTCGCAGGTCGCCGCAGCAACAGCATTGGCATGGATGAAGGAGTTGAGTGCACGAGGATGAGTGCCGAGCGTCGAATTACCAGGCCATGGAACGAAGGCGAGCTGCCAGGACTTGGCGCTCGTCTCTGTGTCGAGGCATCGGCTGGTGAAGTAGCCGACGAGGGAGGGCGGCCACTTGAGCCGGAGAAGGAAGTAGGGCTTGGCTACGAGGCGGCGCCAGGCCTTGCAGGTGGCGGCGCAACAACGGAAGAAGAGCGTGGCTACGTCGTCGAGGCGCAAGAGGATCTCGCCGACGACATCGTCTGGTAGAGGAGTCGTCGACTCTGCTGCCATCTGGATCGATGGATCTTGCTAGCTCCGTTGTCTCCTACACGAACATATATATACACGTAAGGGTAGCATAGCATAGCAAGCTAGCTAGCTAGCTAGAGTTTGTCTTGCTTACGAGTTACGAGACGATAGCTGGGACAGATTTTGCCATATCGTAACAAGGTAGGATAGGGCACGTTTGGATCCATGCGTGCATAGCAAGCTAGCTAGAGTTTACCTTGCTTACGACACGATAGCTGGGAGTTACTTCATTCTGTATTGTACTCGAACCAGCTAATCTACCCTTTCCTTTTTCTCCTCGCTATATTCGAGGTGGTCGATCCATGGGAAAAATATAGTGCTTGTGGTAGAGATAGACGCTATTGATGTGGATTGGAGAGGCACAATAGAACCCTAGCCAAGCCCAAAATTTTACACTGCCCGGCTGCTGCTGTTGCTCTCTGACTTTTCTTTAGAGCAACTCTAACAATGACTGTAAAACTCGCAAACTGTAAAACCTAGGTACAGGCTCCTGAAAATGGAAAACATGTCGCATTTCTCGCGGTGCAGAACACGAATTGCATATTCGAATTTGAAGATATCGCGGCATAGTTTATCAATTAGAGAAGGTTTTGGCGCGAATTAGTTCTAATTACAAATAGTGTAGCTTCACAAAAACTAAAATTTACATAGGAAAAACTACTAGTGGTGGACACCGTCGCAACCTAGACCTAATCATCGCCGGAGCTGCAGGTTGCGGCGGCGTCGACCTCAGTCTGTCAGGTCGATCAGGTCCGAGAGCTCCATCTTGATGATCGGCGCGGCAACGCGCTCCCTCACCAGGCGCTCCTCCTCCTGCTCCCGAGCCTCGACGAGCTTCACTGTCTGGCACACGTCGGCGAGCTCGATCTCCTCCTCCGCCTCCTGCTCCAGCTCCGACTAACGGATGAGGATTTCCATCGTGAGGTGCTCCTCGTCGGAGTTGTTGGCATAGTCGGAGGCCGTGATGACGCACGCACGCGGAGGCAAAGGCGAGCTCCAGTAGTCGTTGTCGGAGTCATCGCGAGGAGCTTCCACTGTGACGGGGACGGAGGGTCCGTGTGAGGAGCTCCCACCGCAGGACGAGCCCTCATCCGCCGCACAAGCACGTCCGGAGATGATTTCCGGGGGCGCGTATGGCGGAGCTTCGGCGGAGGCGACTCCTCGTGGTCCGTCCACCGCCGAGACGCCCGCTTCTTGGCGGCCTCCGAGTGGACGAACGTGTCGCGAGCCGCCTCATCGACGAAGCGGCGAGCTCCCCCGCCACCCGATCGACGCCCCCAAGCTAGAAGCTGCTACTGCGGCTCGACATCATCGGGAATTGCTCGTCGAAGCGGTGAGTTGGCGGCGGCGGTGCTAGGGTTGGGATGGCGGAGGAGTGCGGATTTGAACCCTCACTCGCGGAGTGGTGCCCTATATGTACCGTCCGCAACCAGTGCTAAACGAGCCGCAGTAAATGTTTTCCATGTCGGTCCGCGTATACAGGCCTCGTTAGAGCGGCAAAATTTGCACGGACCTGTAAAATCACCGGAATTTTACAGTTTGGGCGGTTTATACGCATCGTTAGAGTTGCTCTCAAACAAAGTTAGAGAAGCTGCAGTCCTCTAACTTTCCATCTACAAAAACATACAATTTTAGTATAATTCACATTAATTTGTACACCATAGATCTATGGTATACATACACAGTCATTATTTGCAACAAAAATTATGATACAGTAATTGCGTACATTAGGTGATAAACAATCTCTGCTGAACCCTGACTTCCCTTCAGCAATTTACACTATCCTGCTACCGTAGCTCTCCGACTTTCCTTCAGTAAGTTAGAGGAGGGAACTGGCTCAATTTAGAGAAGCTACAGTTCTCTAACCTTCCTTCTTCAAAGACACACAAATTTGGTCTACTATAATAAATTAATTTGTACAGTATAAATCTATGGTATACATGCACAATCATTGCTTGCAACAAAAATTATGATACAAAAAAACATTATGATACAAAAAAGTAAGTTAGGAAATTTATACTATAGTAATTATCAACAGTAGTTTCGTATATTAAGTGATAAGTGATAAACAGTCTCTCCTACTGAAGCCTGACTTCACTTCAGCATTTTACACTACCCTGCTGCCGTAGCTCTTTTATAGAGGAGCCGGTTCCCAACCAAAGTGTGTATATGTTGCTTCTAAGTATAGTCAGGCCACTCTTTCGTTTCCGCTCAACGGAAAGGAGTATATCAATGTTGCTGGTCGGTGGTACTACCTCGGTCCTAAAATAGATGTCTTAAATTTATCAAAATTTTGATAAATCTAGACATTATTTAATATATAGATTTATTTAAAATTTAAAAAATCTAAGCTATTCTTGGGCGGGTTGTCGGTACGACTTGTACTGTACTTTTTATCCACTACAAAGTTAGATGTATATCCATAAAGCTTAGAATTGTACGTCCAAGAATACCAAGCACTAACTGGTTCTTGATGCGAGCCTCTCATCTCTCTTCTCTGCTTAGTAACAGTGACTATAGTACTATACGCGGTGGCCGTACGGTTTGACTTATTATCTGCAACATACACCTCTGACCGCTGCAATATATCGTGACGGCCTGACCATATGTAGGTACGCTCAAACTAAAAGGATTACACTATTCGCAGCCCATGATCCGCCGTCAGTAAATCCTCTGTGATGAACAAAACGCTTGTAGAATAGGGAAATGGTAACGTCATCACTCATAATCGGTGTGAAAGGTTAGCACTTGAACCAAGTAACCAGGTAGAATTATTTAGGAGAATATATTGATCCGGTTAATTCACAGAAAATCCACCATGTTAACAATAACTCAACCAAATGCATTGGTAACTCAAGCATTCATTTGAACAAGATGCATATATGCATGATTCATGTATCTCCATGCCAGCTATAGAACAATATATAGAACTTTATTCATAGGTTCTTGGACAAAAAATAAATAAGAAAATTTGTTTAATCGCGTGCATCTATTTTACCCTACTACTACTACTAGGAGAATAAACCGTGAGCATCTATTAATTTTACCCTACTAAGATCGACCAAGGCGCGACATGAAGAAGGTCGGCCAATCCTCTATCTCCATAGGCATAATCATGTTAGGAGCATGGCCAAGAAATTGCTTGGATGCCTCTTCCAACTTCCCAGTGTCGATATGAGCCATGTACAAGCTCTCCACATGGTAGCGCTCCGTGATGAGCAACGTGCCGCTCCTCTCTCCCGACCAAAAGCACAACGGCTTATCAAGCTGTAGGATCTCGGTGAGATTGTGATCAATCTCCCTAGTTATGTGCCATTCTGCATCACCATATCCACTCTGCTTGTGTACTGCATCTTCCTGTTGAGTCCAGATCTTGAGACGGCGGTCCTTGTAGGAGCAGAGCGACAAGCGTGCCCCATTTGATGTAGTGACAAGACTGTTTGCTCCCCAAAGGTCACGTGATTTGCGTTGATTATTCGCGATTACAGCTTGATAGTCGTACGTCCGTATTCGAGCGAGATAACTAATCTTTTGCCGGACCAATGAGTTTCGTCAAGGATACGTCCCCTGTCTCGACGTTGACATTGAGGACATGAAAGTCGTTGAACTCGCTAACAAACAACAAATGTGCATAGCCTCGGCTCACGACAACTTTTTTGTGCTCAATTGACCAGACCTGCCGTTCCATCATGTCGAAGCACTTTGTCGGCGCCCTCCAGTCACCGGTAGAAACGGGGCTATAGGTCCCGGTTGGTACGGGGCTTTAGTCCCGGTTGCCCAACCGGGACGGGGCAATCGGGACTAAAGCCCTAACCTTTAGTCCTGGTTGTCCCACCAACCGGGACTAAAGGGTGCACACGTGGCAGCGGCAGAGGGCGAGGGGGGGTGGAGCATTAGTTCCGGTTCGTAACAGGAACCGGGACTAATAACCTTCTGCCGCGGCAGAGATTTGGCCCATTTCTCTGTCGCGGCAGAGAATTCATTTTGGCACATTTTGTTGCCGCGATAGCATTTTCGCCACTTTTTGTGCCGCGGCAGAGAATTTATTTAGGTTGTTTTATTGTTTATTTAGTGATTTGCACTTATCAATGAAGGAACCTTATATTACATCATGATGACAATATTATATTCAATACACGGATCGAGTTCATGCACTACATACAAAAGTTGCTATTCGATGCTACCGGCCAATTTCTTCAAAGTTGCTATTTTTACAATTCCTATTGTCTATACACAGCCGAGTAGTATTCCCCTTTTGGGTCTAGGACTTCTGCATCCAAGAACCCCGCCAATTCCTCCTGAATTGCTCGTACGCGATCCTTTGGCAGAAGACCGTCCCGTAGACGTTCGATCTGATTTAAAAAAGGAGTCAGCCTATATGAATGAAACTAAACACAATTTGATTGTAATTAAAAACTATAGAAATTGTTTACGTACGTGGAGTTGCTCTAAATTTCTGCCCTTCTCATCGCACGTCTGCCGGATGAACTCGCAAACATAGTATCCACATAGATTGTTACCTGGTCCCTGCGTCAGGCACTTTACGAGAACAGAGTTCAATCAAAATAATAATCAAGCATGATAATAACTGTATCAAAATTAGAATCAAAGAGATGCGCGGATATAGCTAGTGGTGCTTACATCTAGTGCTTCAAATGTAAGCTCCTCTTTCCAAACACCCCTAGCCTTGTTGGTGAACCGTTTCCAAGCGCTGCCGGCGTAGAAAACGAATAAAATAAGTTATTAAGTACTTGATATTATAAAATTCACGAACGTTGCCGATATAGTGTCGTAATGATTAGAATTACCGCTGGAGAAGTATCTGGATGTCCTTCCACGTCTCAAGGGGTTTATGTTTCGAGTCCATGACTAGTACACGCCCTTTGTCAAGTTGAATGATTAACAGAATATAGTGGAAGCTGCAAATGCATAACTAATCAATTATATACTTAACATCGAGTAAGCGAAATAGAAAGTGTATACAAGACAATAACACTCACTCGAAGTTGTAAGAAAATAGTATTTCCCTTTTAGTTTCTTGAAACCTTAACGCGTGTACTATATTATCCTTCGTATCCTGGGGGCTTATTTTGAGATTAGCTTCATGAACCCAATATGGGTCAATGAAGCCAATGTCATAGATTTGTCCTCTGCTGCATTCGAGAATCTTCATTCTGCATATTACAGTATGATTATATACATGCAATAAACAAAATAATATAGTTGGAGACTAAATTAATTACAGAATTAGTACTTACAGACAATAGGCACTGATGATCGATTTGTCTAAGGCGTCTTGATTGAATAATTAAAATAGTTCATCAAATTCAATGGATATCATGTCATCCTTATCTTTCCCATGATGCTTTTTTGTAACCCTCGGCACTATCTAGTTAGCCCCGGCCCTTGTGGCATGCATGTACCAGTTATGCAATCTTCGCATTTTTGTTGGAAGATTGTTTACCTCCTCAGGTTTGACGAGAGGTTTGCCGTACTGGTATTTGTATGCTACTTCACTCACGGGGAAGAACTCTAACTGGGATAAGTACTGGGCAATACTCATACCTTGAGCAGCGGCAACTTCTCCGTATTGTGCAACTACCTCTGGATCATACTGCTCTTCGGCCCCATATTTGCTCGACCCCACATTGGTTTGGGAAATCACCTTGAGAGGGGCGCAAGTCTGTTTTGCTTGTTCTCCGAGCTGGGCAACAGATTTCTCGCTTGCATCAGTACTGCTCTTCGAGGCTTTTTGTGCCGCATGCGACTTGAGAATAGAACGCTCATAGTCTGATGACAGCTTTGGCTCGGGTTGATGAAGAGTCTTTAGCATTTTCAACACTTTGGCCTTTTCTTCTTTGGTGCTGGGGAACACTGGCTCTTTCGGCCGCCTCGGCTTAGCGAAAAATGCTGTCGTTTCCGCATCAACGATCACCGCAGTCTCCTCTTCAGTACAGTCATAAGCTCTCTTGGGAGGAACCTTTGGTACTTTTGGAAGAGGCTCTTGTTTACGTTCCGGCGATCGCTTACCACGAGGCACAGTAGCGGTACGCTTACGCTTTTGACCCTTAGGCGCCGGCGATGGCTCCCACGGCGATGGCTGCGCCGGAGATTGGTGAGGCGACGGAGCCGGGTGAGGCGACGAAGACGGCTGCCGCGGCGGCGACGACCTCGCTGGAGACGGGTGAGGCGGCAGCGAAGATGGCCTTGGCGTGTGATTTCGAAGCACGATACATTCCTTCGGCCATAGAATGGTGACGTTTTTTGCGTCTCCCAGCACAGTCACATCCCCTTCACCTGCAGGGTAGTGAAGATCCAAAACTTCAAAAGTGGGCATGATTTCATCCACGCCGACAACAGCGTAGCCCTCTGGAACCGGACGACAATGGTAAGTTGGTGTGGGTCCAATTGGTAAGGCATAGCCGACCGCCACCTTCATTGATATGTTCACAACTTTGACATGTAGCTCGCAGTGTGTCATCTCTGTGATATCATCCACTGGGTAGCCAACAGGAGCCATCGTCGGTGCATCATCGTCATCGCCATTGTCATCATCCAGGACCTCGGTGGAAGCCACACTGCTTTTTCGATTATTCGATAGGCCGGTAGCATCGAATGCAGTGTGCTGCTGAGATGGGCTGGTAGTAATTTGCTCTTTAAGTGCGTTAATTTCATCTTGTTGTTGCTTTAATCATTCTTCAATTAAACGCATTCGCTCTTTCTGACTATTTGCTTCAACTTCCACCCTGTCCTTTCTCCTCTGACGACTTCTATCAGGATATTTCTTCCTCTCTTCGGGAAACCCAGTCCTGCATGGTTGGGAGCCTCTTGTGCCTCGTGTTCGTCCATCATGTTCCTTATTTCCAAGGGCGAGTGTGAGCTCATCATTCTCTCTATCGGGAATGAACTCCCCATCTTTAACAGCCTGTACTGCTTTTCTCATCCTCTCGGTTGGCAAGGGGTCTTCTTTATGTCGTATGTTATATATACACCTTCCTTCCGAGTCCAACGTGCCCCCATGCCCGTAAAACCAATTCCTTGATCGTTCTACCCAATCGTCTGTCTCTGGGGTGATCTTTTTAGCACGCAGTTCATTCTCAAGTTTCTCCCACTTAGGAATGCTAGCCCTGTAGCCACCTTGCCCCATAGTATGGTGATACTTCTTGTTAGCAGCATTCAGCTTATTCGTTTCAGACATTTTCTTAGCTTTTTCCGATTTCTTGTATTCCACAAACTCAACCCAGAATGGTTTTATCTTCTCAAACTGAATATTCTTGAAATCGGGAGTCTTCTTTTTCACGACATTGTCAAGGTGCAATCTTGTCTTCCAGTTGGTGAAACATTGGGCCATCTTCTTCAAAGCCCACTCCCTGACCTTAGCCTCCATGGCTCTCCCATGTTGTAAGGCGTCCTCAAATGGATCCTCCGCATTTGGATCCAGCTCTATCTTCGGTAGTTTGAAATTAACCATGAGCCTCTTCCACAGTAAATCTTTGGCGTGGTTAGGGACAAATAAACATGTTCCCTCTTCATCCGCATTAGCAGGCCTATTCCAATTTCTAATGGTGATCGGGATTAAGTCCCTAACGATTACTCCGCATTGTGCCACAAATTTGGTTGTGACAACTTCGGGAGCTGTCGGTTTGCCGTCTTCAGCGACATCTTCGATCCTGAACCTCTCATGGTCTTGCAACTTTTTGGTTGGGCCTCGTCTGCTCTTTTTAGTAGATTCCTTCGATCCGGAGGGCTAAAAGAAGAAAGATCGTCGTTACTATTTCTATATAGATAGCAGATGATTAATTAATGAATTGATTTATATTACATGCACCTCGCCGGAGCGGTCGTCTTCTCGATTACACAAGGCATCGCCTTCTCCCTCGCGGAAGGCAACACCTTCAACCTCAAACAAGTTGTCTATTCCGGTAAAAAGAGGATCACCCTCACCGGAGTTGTTCAGAAACGTTGATACATCTAAATTATCTTCCCCACGGATCACACCTTGGATCAACTCTTCCTTTTCTTTGTCTCTGACGTGTGGGTCCATATTTTCTGCATAGGTGGGAAAACGAATAAGTCAAAGCGGCTAAAGGAGAAAGTTAAGTACGGTGTTGAGAGATATAAACCCTAATTCAGAGAAACCCTAATATATACATACACAATAATAAAAATGAAGAGAAACCCTAAACCTAGCTACAAAAAGGAAACCGTGTATTAGATAGGTAACTCTAGCTAAAATCAACTAAAATCAATATTCTGGAGTTTCGAGGGGTGTAAAACCTAGTTCGGAGAAACCTCGGATGCATATGAGAGGGGAACATGAGTATAAGGCTACAAAAGGGAAACTATCCAGCAGATAGGTAACACTAGATACTAACAAAATACCATATTGGAATCGATTTAAGAGGGTTCGGAATGCCCTGGCAAAGGCACATCGTCGAACCCACATCCACCTAAGGGGCATGCAATTTCATGGGAAGATTTACGCGTGACCGAGCCAGACCGAGCTTTCCTACGTCTAACACAATGGTTTTGACCGCGCGACCCCTTCGCCCATGTCTCGCCCACGCGTGAGCGAACATGGGAACTCCCATCGGCGCCGCCTCCTCCCCCCTCTCCTCACCTTCCCCGAGGAAACAGAGCTTCTGCCTCTCTCTTGCCACAATACACCCGCCCCATGCGTCCCTGCACGCCTCCCATGTCCTGCGGAACCGGCCACCGACATCCCCTTTTCCCGAGCCTTACAAACCCGACATGAGGGAGTATAAATCTATCATTGAGTAAATGTGATACTCCTATAGCAAACGAGGATAGTCCGATGATAAGGATGCGATTAGGGATGGCAATGGGGCCCCGAAACCCACAAACCCGATGGATACCCACCTTAAATGGGGAGGTTTTGGTAAAAAGTTAGACCCTCCAAGTTTAATGGGGCGGGTATGGGGGTGGCAAACCCATACCCGCAGACCCGCAGACCGCGTCAGCGTCAGCGTCTCTGTCGTTTTATTCCTCGACCCATAGTACTATATGGCCCAAACTGATCCATCCTGGGCCCATAGTACTCGTATGTTTCCTAGATCGATCTCCTGGTCAGACTCAAATCCAAACAGGACTGGAGCGATCCGCGTTAGGAAAACAGCCCCGATCAAGCAGAACTAAGGTTTGAATTGGGCGAAAAAACACATATTTCGTCTGATCATATTCCTGGAGACGGCCCTGAGCAGCAAATTCCTGGAGACGGCCCTGAGCAGCAGCAGCCGCCCCACCATGCAGCAGCCGCGCCGCCGCCCACTAGCAGCCCACCATGCAGCAGCCGCCGCCCACCATGCAGCTAGCAGCCGCCGCCGCCCACCAGCAGCAGCAGAAGAAGGGGGAGGACAGAGGCAGGGAGGGACGTTCCTGACGCGCGGTGGTGGGGGAAGGCGCGGGCGGCGGTCGTCGGGGAGCGCGCGGGCGGCGGTCGTCAGGCAGTGCGCGGGCAGCCTGGCGGCGTCGTCGATGAAGGAGAGAAGCAGAGAAGAAGAAGAAAAGTTATATAAAGGGGATGGAGTATACGTCCCGGTTGGTGGCTCCAACCGGGACTAAAAGGGCATACGTCCCGGTTGGAGCCACCAACCGGGACGTATACTCCAATTTTCAGCAGCTGAAGGGGCGCGCGCAGGAGGTCTTTAGTCCCTGTTGGTGGCTCCAACCGGGACGTATTCCCCTGTTTTCAAATTTTTCCAGTTATTTTCTCTCTGTTCCCGCCTTATTTTTTATTTTGGGTTTAGATTTGTAATGTTTTTTAAATGATAATTACTTTGGAATTTAGAAAAACTTTAAACATAAAAAGTGTTTGAATTTGAATAACTAATTTGAAACCATTTTCTTTTTTGAAAAATAATTAATGTAACCATTTAAACTATGAACCATTTAAAATCAATAATGAAATAACTTATATTTTTTAAATATTAATTTGGAATTTAGAAAAACGTTAAACATAAAAAGTGTATGGATTTGAATAAATAATCCAAAACCAATTTCTATTTTTAAAAAATAATTAATGTAACCATTTAAAATTAATAATGAAATAACTTATATTTTTTAAATATTAATTTGGAATTTAGAAAAACTTTAAACATAAAAAGTGTATGGATTTGAATAAATAATCCAAAACCATTTTCTATTTTAAAAAAATAATTAATGTAACCATTTAAAATTAAAAATGAATTAACTTATATTTTTTAAATATTAATTTGGAATTTAGAAAAACTTTAAACATAAAAAGTGTATGGATTTGAATAAATAATCCAAAACCATTTTCTATTTTTAAAAAATAATTAATGTAACCATTTAAAACTAAAAATGAATTAACTTATATTTTTTAATATTAATTTGGAATTTAGAAAAACTTTAAACATAAAAAGTGTTTAGATTTGAATAAATAATTCAAAACCATTTTCTATTTTTAAAAAATAATTAATGTAACCATTGAAAATATGAACCATTTACAATTAAAAATGAATTAACTTATAAGTAATTCAAAACCATTTTGTGTTTTGTGAAGGTTTTTTCGAAACATGATCAATATACCAAGTCTGGTATTTTTCCTTTCAACTATGTAACAAAATATGACACCACGCGAAGGATTTTCATTGTTCGGATTTTTTTTGAATTTATTATGCCCGTTTTGAATTATCTGAATTTCTAACTATGGTCGAACCGGTGTGCATGAAGATAGGGGACGATCATCGTTAGAACTTGCATTGGATCTCTGAAGAAACCACATATTGCGAGTCTAAAAATGATTTTTTCAAAAAATCACGGGCGGTAGATCATGTACTTGTAGTACAAACCGGACCCATTTCCTACCGATTCGGCAGACATTTGTCCTTTTTACCCGGGATGGACGAAAAGGTTTGAGATGTACCGGTTGGGAGATAGTCCATGTAAGGTGGTCTAGTATTTTAGGAAAATGGGACGGTAGCATTCTGAAATGGCATTTTGGTGGTTACTTCACAAAACGACCCGTTTTTTGCGCTCGGAAAATGAAAAAGAGCTTTTCCGTGCGACAAAAATGAAAAGTTCCTCCTGCAACATTGTTCTCCATACCAATGTCCACACACATGCATAATATGGGCACAACATCACAAACTATGCCGTGATTCAGCACATAATATCGGTCATTTGGACCGAAAGCCATGAAACCTCGAACATGATAGGTCATTTTGTGAAGTTTTTTCGAAACATGATCAATATACCAAGTCTGGTATTTTTCCTTTCAACTATGTAACAAAATATGACACCACGCGAAGGATTTTCATTGTTCGGATTTTTTTTGAATTTATTATGCCCGTTTTGAATTATCTGAATTTCTAACTATGGTCGAACCGGTGTGCATGAAGATAGGGGACGATCATCGTTAGAACTTGTATTGGATCTCTGAAGAAACCACATATTGCAAGTCTAAAAATGATTTTTTCAAAAAATCACGGGCAATAGATCATGTACCTGTAGTACAAATCGGACCCACTTCCTTCCGATTCGGCAGACATTTGTCCTTTTTACCCGGGATGGACGAAAAGGTTTGAGATGTACCGGTTGGGAGATAGTCCATGTAAGGTGGTCTAGTATTTTAGGAAAATGGGACGGTAGCATTCTGAAACAGCATTTTGGTGGTTACTTCACAAAACGACCCGTTTTTGCGCTCGGAAAACGGAAAAGGGCTTTTCCGTGCGACAAAAAGGAAAACTTCTTCCTGCAACATTGTTCTCCATACCAATGTCCATACACATGCATAATATGGGCACAACATCACAAACTATGCCGTGATTCAGCACATAACATCGGTCATTTGGACCGAAAGCCATGAAATCTCGAACATGATAGGTCATTTTGTGAAGGTTTTTTCGAAACATGATCAATATACCAAGTCTGGTATTTTTCCTTTCAACTATGTAACAAAATATGACACCACGCGAAGGATTTTCATTGTTCGGATTTTTTTTGAATTTATTATGCCCGTTTTGAATTATCTGAATTTCTAACTATGGTCGAACCGGTGTGCATGAAGATAGGGGACGAGCATCGTTAGAACTTGCATTGGATCTCTGAAGAAACCACATATTGCGAGTCTAAAAATGATTTTTTCAAAAAATCACGGGCGATAGATCATGTACCTGTAGTACAAACCGGACCCACTTTCTTCCGATTCGGCAGACATTTGTCCTTTTTACCCGGGATGGACGAAAAGGTTTGAGATGTACCGGTTGGGAGATAGTCCATGTAAGGTGGTCTAGTATTTTAGGAAAATGGGACGGTAGCATTCTGAAACGGAATTTTGGTGGTTACTTCACAAAACGACCCGTTTTTTGCGCTCGGAAAATGGAAAAGGGCTTTTCCGTGCGACAAAAAGGAAAACTTCCTCCTGCAACATTGTTCTCCATACCAATGTCCACACACATGCATAATATGGGCACAACATCACAAACTATGTCGTGATTCAGCACATAACATCGGTCATTTGGACCAAAAGCCATGAAACCTCGAACATGATAGGTCATTTTGTGAAGGTTTTTTCGAAACATGATCAATATACCAAGTCTGGTATTTTTCCTTTCAACTATGTAACAAAATATGACACCATGCGAAGGATTTTCATTGTTCGGATTTTTTTGAATTTATTATGCCCGTTTTGAATTATGTGAATTTCTAACTATGGTCGAACCGGTGTGCATGAAGATAGGGGACGAGCATCGTTAGAACTTGCATTGGATCTCTGAATAAACCACATATTGCGAGTTTAAAAATGATTCAGCACAACATCACAAACTATGCCGTGATTCAGCACATAACTTCCTGCCGATTCGGCAGACATTTAGTCCCGGATGTAGTCACAAACCGGGACTAAAAATATTTTCCGCCATTTCCCACCTCTTCCCGCCAAGTTTTCCCGCCCTTTCCTTTCTAATAGAGCTTTTAGTCCCGGATGTAGTCACTAACCGGGACTAAAGATATTTCCCGCCATTTCCCAAAGCTTCACGCCAAGTTTTCCCGCCCTTTCCCTCTATATTTAGGGTGATCGTGCCATGGCTATCCACACATCCACACCTTCCTCTCTTAGAACAATGGACAACGCCTACTGGGCCATTCTGACCCTCGAGGAGACCGAGGCGCTGTGTGCCTCCAACTACCCTTGTCTGTCGGGCTACCGGCCGCCCGCCGGCTGGATGCTGAGCGCTGGAGGGGTTCCTGTCCCTCCTGTCCCTCAAGGTTCCGCATGCCAGGCGGCCATCACAAACCACTTCTACCACGAGCTCACGCCGGAGCAGCGGATGGATCCCAGTGGGATCCCGACAACTACGACACCTGGAATGCCTTCTTCGCTAATAGGCGGGAAAGGGAGCTCGCCAGGTACGAGGGTGATGGCCTGCCACCGGTGAACCACAACGAAGCCGGCCGTCGTCTGTGGAGGGCGAACCGTACTATCATCAGAGTGATGCGCTACATCGCCGGGGGAGACCATCCTCGCCTACGGTGCCCACGAGTCCACCCGCCACAGGCCCCACACTGTCCCGGCGGTAGCGGCATCGTCTTCCAGGAGACCCCTCTCCCGCCCGCCGTGAATCCGAGGCTGGAATGGCCCCTGGTATATGCCATGGATGGGCTGAGGATCCCCGGAGTGGCAGGTGACGATGACGATGATGATGACGACAACGATGAAGACCCTAAAGCTGCGTACTATAGGACTAGGCATGATTATGCCTAAAGGGGGCGGCTTTAGTCCTGAGTGTTAGCTAGTCCCGGTTTGTCCCGGTTTTTAATATTAATAAATGTCTTGAGTGTTACCTAATAAATAGAGAGAAATGCCTATATAAAGAGAGGGTTCATCTTTAGTCCCGGTTGGAGAAACCAACCGCGACTGAAGGGATTGCGGCAGAGTGGGCCAGGCAACACTAATAATAGGGTGAGTGTCGACATTATGTCGTGCGGCTTGTACCTTGTCCCGGATGGTGTCACCAACCGGGACTAAAGATGAACCTTTAGTCCCGGTTGGAGACACCAACCGGGACTAAAGATGAGTCAGCACTAATAATAGGGGTGAGTGTCGACATTATGTCGTGAGTGTCGACATTATGCCGAGCTGCTTGTAATATAAATAGGCATCCTTGTGAGTCCAGTCCTCCAGCCAGTTTGAGGCATCTCCAAGATGGTTTTAGAGAGCAGGGACACCACTACGGCCAGTTTCAGGGAGATGCCGACGGAGCCCAGTCCTCCGGCATCTCCGAGAAACTGGTCATAGAGGCACTCCATAATATGTGAAATTAGTTAGCTCCGAGGCGTATTGATCTAGTTAGTGAAGTTACAAGCTGCAAGATGGTTTTCGAGAGCAGGGACACCACTGCGGCCAGTTTCAGGGAGATGCCGACGGAGCCCAGTCCTCTAGCATCTCCGAGAAACTGGTCATAGAGGCACTCCCTAATATGTGAAATTAGTTATCTCCGAGGCGTATTGATCTAGTTAGAGAATTTACAAGCTGCAAGATGGTTTTCGAGAGCAGGGACACCACTACGACCAGTTTCAGGGAGATGCCGCCAGATCCCAGTCCTCCGGCATCTCCAAGAAACTGGTCATAGAGGCACTCCCGGTCCAGCCACAAAACGGGACTAACACTCAAGACATTTATTAATATTAAAAACTGAGACTACAAAACCGGGACTAAAGGCCACAAACCGCGAAAGATATCCTTCGGTCAAGCCACAAACCGCGAAAGACATGAACTAGAGTTACATAATATGAGCATGAACTTCTTGGCATATGTCATTCCTTATGACCGCTTCAGACGTAACCATGGAGCATCTTCTTTACTTAACGGAATGCTTGGGTCAGTTTTCACTGTGAAGGGCGGAATTTCATCAAACTTATTATAATCTTCTGACATGTCTGTCTTGTCCTCGATTCCCACGATGTTTCTTTTTCCTGAAAGAACTATGTGACGCTTTGGCTCATCATATGATGTATTCGTTTGCATATTTTTTCTTTTTTTCGGTCTGGAGGACATGTCCTTCACATAGAAAACCTGAGACACATCATTGGCTAGGACGAATGGTTCATCTCTATGACCAAGATTGTTGAGATCCACTGTTGTCATTCCGTACAACTGGTCTATCTTTACCCCTTCCCCATTCAGGTCGACCCATTTGCAGCGAAACAAAGGGACCTTAAAAGAGACTCCATAGTCTAGTTCCCATATCTCCTCTATGTAACCATAATATGTGTCCTTTTGTTCATTCTCGTCTATTGCATCAAAGCGGACACCACTATTTTGGTTGGTGCTCTTTTTATCTTGGGCGATCGTGTAGAATGTATTCCCATTTATTTCGTACCCTTGGAAATTCAATACAGTAGAAGATGGTGACGCAGCCAACAAGTATAGCTGATCTCCAACAGTGGTGTCATTCAAGAGATGTGTCCGCATCCAACCACCGAAAGACTTCATGTGTTCATCTGTAATCCATGATTTAGGCTTCTCCGGGTTTTTGGAGCGTACAATATTCTTGTGTTCCTCGATATACGGAGCTGTCAAGGTGGAATTATGTAGAACTGTGTAGTGTGCTTTAGTGAAAGAATCCCCGTCCCTACATATCATTGCTTTCTTTCCCAGCGTGCCTTTTCCACTTAGTCTTCCCTCATGCCGCGAGTCAGAAACACCAATCGGCTTAAGGTCAGGAATAAAGTCAACACAAAACTCAATGACCTCCTCTGTTCCATATCCCTTGGAGATGCTTCCTTCTGGTCTAGCACGGTTATGAACATATTTCTTTAAGACTCCCATGAACCTCTCAAAGGGGAACATATTGTGCAGAAATACCGGACCGAGAATGGCAATCTCTTCCACTAGATGAACCAGGAGATGCGTCATAATATTGAAGAAGGATGGTGGGAACACCAATTCAAAACTAACAAGACATTGTACCACATCCTTCTGTAACTTTGGCAGAATATCTGGATTGATTACCTTCTGAGATATTGCATTGAGGAATGAACACAGCTTCACAATGGGCACTCGAACATTTTCCGGTAGAAGCCCCCTCAATGCAATCGGAAGCAACTACGTCATAATCACGTGACAGTCATGAGACTTCAGGTTTTGGAACTTTTTCTCTGCCATATTTATTATCCCCTTTATATTAGATGAGAAGCCCGACGGCACCTTGATACTGTAAAGGACTTCAAAAAAGATTTCCTTCTCTGCTTTGGTAAGAGCATAGCTGGCACGACTTAAGTGACGCCCTTTATTCGTCTTGTTATGTGTATGCATGTTCTTTGGGTCTTTCATAATTTGTTGGTCCTCCCGTGCTTCAGGTGTATCTTTTGTCTTCCCATACACGCCTAGGAATCCTAGCAAGTTCACGCAGAGATTCTTCGTCACGTGCATCACATCGATTGAAGAGCGGACACGCAGGACTTTCCAATATGGCAGCTCCCAAAATATAGATTTCTTCTTCCACATGGGTGCGTGTCCTGTAGCGACGTCGTTCGGAACTGATTGACCGTCGGGACCCTTTCCAAAGATTACTTCTATGTCCTTGACCATACCAAATACATCATCACCAGCAGGGAGTTCAGACTTCTTCCGGTGATCTGCCTCACCTTTGAAATGCTTGCCTTTCTTTCTTACGGGATGATTGGTCGAAAGAAATCGTCGATTCGCCAGGTACACAACCTTCTTGCATTTATGCAAATATGTACCTTCGGTCTTATCTAAACAGTGGGTGCATGCCTTATATCCCTTGTTTGTCTGTCCTGAAAGGTTATTAAGAGCAGGCCAATCATTGATGGTTACGAATAACAACCCTCGTAGATCAAATGGCTCCTGTTTGTTCTCATCCCACGCACATACACCTGGTTTGTCCCACAACTGTAAGAGTTCTTCAACTAATGGCCTAAGGTACACATCAATGTCGTTGTCCGGTTGCTTCGGGCCTTGGATGAGCACTGGCATCATAATGAACTTACGCTTCATGCACAACCAAGGAGGCAGGTTGTAGATACATAGAGTCACGGGCCAGGTGCTGTGACTGCAACTCTGCTCCCCAAAAGGATTCATGCCATCCGTACTTAGACCAAACCATAAGTTCCTTGCGTCACCTGCAAAGTCTGGAAAGTCTCTCTCGATTTTTCTCCACTGTGACCCATCAGCAGGGTGTCTCAACTTTCCGTCTTTCTTACGGTCTTCTTTGTGCCATCGCAACAACCTGGCATGCTCTTTGTTTCTGAACATGCGTTTCAACCTTGGTATTATAGGAGCATACCACATAACCTTAGCAGGAACCCTCTTCCGGAGGGGCTCTCCCTCAACATCACCAGGGTCATCTCATCTGATCTTATACCGCAACGCATTGCATACCGGGCATTTATCTAAATTCTCATACTCCTTACCGCGGTAGAGGATGCAGTCATTAATGCATGCATGTATCTTTTGCACATCTAATCCCAGAGGACAGAGAGTCTTCTTTGCTTCGTAGGTACTCTTGGGAAGTTCGTTATGTTTTGGAAACTTCGGCTTCATTATTTTTAGCATCTTTTCAAATGAGGAGTCAGTTAGACCACACTCTGTCTTCCATCGCAACAATTCCAGTGTGGTACCGAGCTTTGTGCTGCCATCTTCACAATTTGGGTACAACAATTTCTTGTGATCTTCTAACATGCCCTCTAACTTCAACTTCTCATTTTATGTTTCACAGTCTCGCTTTGCATCAGAAATGACCCTACCAAGTTCATCAGCCGGCTCATCTGATGTCCGTTCTTCACCTCTTTCCTCTCCATTGTCTTCCATTGCAGTATCACTGTATTCAGGAAACATATGATGATAGTTGTTATCATCATCTTCTTCTTCACCATCTTCCATCATAACCCCTCTTTCCCTGTGCTTGGTCCAGCAATTATAGTTGGGCATGAAACCTTTCATAATCAGGTGGCCGCGAATGATTTTCGAGGAAGAGTACTCCTTGTTGTTCCGACATTGAACACATGGACAACGTATAAATCCATTCTCTTTGTTTGTCGTAGCCACATCGATAAATTTATCCACGCCTTTGATATACCCGGCTACGCGCCGGTTACCGTACATCCATTCCCGACTGTTCATCTGCATCATATAAGTAAGTTTATCAAAAAACAGGACATCATAAATAGTGAAATAACTAATTCACACCGACACATGAATTGTATCAATGACCTAGAAAAGATAAAATTGTTAACCTCGATCGAGGGAAATAAAGAGAAGAAAGCTCAAGTGCGTCTCGGACATCTTCTATATTTTTGTTCTATGAGAAATTCAACGGGATTATTCACTCAAACACCTTCAATGCATGCATGAGAAAAAACTAGCACACCCCCTCACACCTTCCACCATTCGAAAAAACAGAGTGGAGGCAGAGGAGACTGGGGCGTTGCATTTATAGAGGGCAGGGGGTCTTTAGTCCCGGTTGGAGCCAGCAACCGGGACTAAAGGTGCGTGTCACGCCACGTGGCTGTGACCAAACCTTTAGTCCCGGTTGGTGGCTCCAACCGGGACGTATTCGCCCTTACCAACCGGGACGCATGCCCCTGGCCCCGTGCCCGCTCCAACCGGGACGCGTGCCAGCATTAGTCCCGGTTGGTGGCGCAACCGGGACAAATGCTCTGAGGGGTCGCGAACGAATAGCCCTTTTTCCACTAGTGAGCTCGCCTCGCCAGAGTCAAAGGTGTGGAGGTTGTACCGTGACTTTTCCTTGTCCTTGCCAATCATTAGCACATTGAAGGCCGAACTTCCTTCACGGGCAACTCTTCTTGGTACTATGCCGCAGCAGTATTCGTCGAAACTAGCAAACCTGCTGCTTTGGCAGTTTAGCTCGGGCAGCACGTCCCACGTGCCGGCGAGGAGGTTGCACACGGCCAAGCCGACGATGGGGTTGCATTCGGGCGCCAATATGAAGGTGTTGGGTTTCCGGTCGCCGTCATCACCACGCAGATATAGGCGGACGAGAAGGAGGCCGCCG
Organism: Avena sativa; assembly: GCA_916181665.1. NCBI lineage: Eukaryota > Viridiplantae > Streptophyta > Magnoliopsida > Poales > Poaceae > Avena > Avena sativa. Next base: position 353,728,133 of record OV702293.1, on the reverse strand, counting down.
CGCGTGTCGAGCGGCTCGGCGCCGTCGAGGGCGGCCGCGGCAGAGGCATCATCGGCGCGGAGGAAGGAGCTGAGGGCACGAGGATGAGTGCCGAGAAGCGAAGACCCAGGCAACGGGACGAAGGCGAGCTGTCCTGAGAAGGAGTCTGCTGTGGGGCCTGTCGCTGTGCCGAGGCATCGCTTGGTGAAGAAGCCGACGATGGAGGACGGCCACTGGCGCCGGACGAGGAAGGAGGGCTTGGCTATGAGGCGGCGCCACCGCTTGCAGGTGGCGGCGCAACGGAAGAGGGTGGGTACGTGGTCGAGGCGCAGGAGGATCTCGCGGACGACATCGTCAGATGGAGTCGTCGTCGTCGTCGACATTAATGTTGCCATCTCGACAGATCGATCAATCGAGCTAGGTTTGTTGCGTTCCGCCAACATATACGTTCTGAAACCGCTGTTAGAGGGTCGCATAAACTGCTATTAAAGGGTGTGTTGTGCACTAGTGGGGGATCGAGTACGGAACTGGGTACGGGACACGGCTAGAGTTTGCCTTGCCTACGGAACGAGATAGTTTCGACAGATTATTCTGAATATTTTGTACAGTATTAAACTCCTCCTCATCAACGCATCGACTACCAGTCTACCATGGACGTGTATCATGAGGATACGTGCACCCAGACGTACGTTTCCTTCCGGGAGACAGTAATTTTAAAAAACAAAGTAGTACTGTATTATTTTAAGCTAACCTCCTCTACACTACACATATGCATATTCACATATTTTCTCACTCTAGCAACCAATAGAGTTCGTATACATACTGCAGCTGTAAAGTACTAGAGCGTAGACAAAATGGAAACCGAGCTAGCTACATGCAATCTATTTATTTTTGGAGAATTCAAAAACTACATTTTAAATTTTTGGAAAATCTAAAAAAACCTAGATGCAGACAAAGATGTATTATTTTTTCCATCTAGAGTTTCACACCCTTCGCCGGCGACGTCGCCGGTCTGCTCCGCCTCCGGTGGACCTAGGGCCTTGAAGGTGTGGTGGACCACGGCCTCTCGCCGGCAGGAGGTTTTCCATTCTTTGGTTTGCCTGTTTTTTTAGTGTCTTTTTCAGGATGTTGAGGAGACGGCTACGTTCTGAATTCAGAATAAAGTTCTTCCCTTTTATCCTCGCTCTGGTGGCGCACCTAGCGTTGATGGAGAGCACGTGTAGTCGTTTGTCCGGCGGATCTCCTAGAATTCTGTCTGTTTTTGTATTCGTCGGTGTGTTTTCAGGTCAAACTCTACTATGACTAGTTTTGCCCGGCTCCGGTGATGGAGGGGCGATGACGGCGGCACGCCTTCGACTTGCACTAGTGTTTGTAGTCGTCGTTAGGTGGTCTAGTGACCTATTTGTATTATCTTTAGGTCTCTTTGTATTATTGTTGATGATTATTAATAGATTGTTGAAATTTCACAAAAAAAAAATATTCTTCCAGTGCGCCACAAAACCAATGTGAAATATTCTACTGGGCTATTTAAATTTGGTAAAATTGTGAATCTGAGGTAGTGAGCAGTGTAGTTTCACAAACCTCCAAAAACTGTCTTATCTCTGTAGCCCTGAATATAAGGTATTGTGTGTTCCGCACTGCTATAATACATTATACATCATTGGCTACATCTGTAATTTTTTTTTAGATCTTTTTGAAACTTCAAAATGTCGTTTTCAAATTTTGAAAAAAAAAAGACCTCCATGTAGCACTCCGATGGAGCTTCCGAGCTGTAATTAGTACTAGTATACAACTAGCAGCACATATGTGTTGTCGGTGCAGCTTCTGTTTATGTTTCTCCGATAATGTATCAAAAGTATAGATTTTGTATTATAAATATTAATGTTTGTTTAAAAAACTTGGTCAAACTTTACATAGTTTGACTTTTAGAAAAAAGAATATAAACCTTAGAGCATCTCCTTCCGCCGCTTCGGGGGCGCCAGCGGTATTTTGAGCTTTGGGAGGAGAGATTTCCCAGGCGTGCGTCTAAGAATATAAACCTTAGAGCATCTCCTTCGCCGCTTGGGGGGCGTCGGCGGTATTTTGAGCTTTGGGGGGAGAGATTTCACAGGCGTGCGTCTCCCCAAGGTTCCACGATGGCGCCCTCACCGCCACGCGTCGTGCCCGAAGACCAATGCTCCGCCCGCCGGCCACCAGCACGGACTCCCCCCTCCTCGGCGGACACCGGCACCTCCGCCCGTGTTGTGCGACGGCAACGTGACACACCCGGACAACGTCCACGAGGTCGCCTTCTTCAAGCCTTGCCCCGACCTTCTATATCAGAGACCTAAGTTGTCTCGCTTTGACTTTAAAAGTAAATTTTGTTGTTCTTATAATGAAGATTGCGCTAGCAAGCTTAGCACACTACATTTGACATTCTGCCACATTGAACATGTGACTGATTGGTGGGTCATCACCAAGTGGTTCTCAAGGCGTATTTGCCACGGGTACTACCATCATAGATGATGTGGGAGTTCTATCGTTTGCTTTTCGAGAATATAAATTGGCATTAATCTTTCACCATGTGTTGTCTATGTTTAATGTATAGATGAAGAACTAAATGTTTAACAACAGCGTAAAATATCAATATCACCCCAGTTGCCAGACAGTGTTAAGTACACACACAAGCTATGTAAACAGCAGCGGCGCAAGCAAACATATTCTTGGTCAGTAGCCCAAGTCTCCCTTGTGCGAGGTATATTAGCATCTACTTACCTCGCTAACTTTTTCCACTCGTTCAAAGCCTTGACTCTCCAGCATGCACCATATACTGTTTAAATTTTGAGTTGTCTCAAAGCAAGGTTTTGGATGATGGAAAATACAAGTACTCCCTCCGGTCCATATTAATGGCCTCAACTTTGTATAGATACGAATGCTAGTCTAAATAATTAAGAGAGAGTAGAAACTTCATAATCTTGAATGCTTTTGTTTAAATTTTTAAAAGAATGTTCACAAATAGTCAAATTTACATATGTTTCAGTAAAACTAATAATTTTATCTCTGTCAAATAATTTATCAGACAGCCAAAAGAACTTATGCATACTCCTACATTATTCTGCACATTTGTCTCAGCTGTGTTCTTTGGCCGGCAGTTACACTTCAGACCATCTACAGCAGTGACCTGGCAAAAATAATTTTGTCATGACACAAAGAAAAATATATACTGAAATGTTTTACATATTAATACCACGGCAACACATGTAAATCATAAGCACTGGGAACAAAACCAATTATGTTCACAAAACAAATATTGAATAACAATGTACTCAGAGAAGGAGCATAATTCAGAAGTCACCATATGAAAACCAACAAAGATGACAAATTAAAAACTGGTGTCGCAGCTTGACGTCAATCGGGTAGGATAGTGAAAAAGAGATACTACCTAATATAACCAGTCTATATAGATGATGCTGGAGTTACTAGCCCTCGACGATGTATCAGTGTAACAGCAACCGTCTTGCTCCACGCTCACACGGATAACAGGCCAAGCTCTCCTCATATAGCATAGGAACAAACGGCAGTATCTCACTGCCCAGTCTATTCATCTCCCCCATTAACCGGCCTTGTGAGAATGTCGTCGAATTATCACTCAATGAAGTACAGTGGGATCCTTGACTTGCAGCTAGCGGCACCTGATCAAACGAATACAGATTCTGGATTGTTTGCTTGACGGGATCATACAGGCCTACTTTTCTGCCAGTGTTCAGCAGGATCCTCCCATCTTCCGGATCAACGGCTAATGGCACCACAACATTTTTTCCGAGAGAATAGCCAGGCGACGCTTCCAAGCAAATCAGACACGCTCTGTCCCATCCGCCACCAGCCTCTAGCCTCCACACGTCTAAACTGTTCGCTACTGGGTCTGATAGAACAGCGCACAATGCTCCCTGAAGCTCTACCACAAATGCACGGCAAGGGCTCGTGTTACTCCATACAGCAATGCACGAAGGACAAGGGATGGTATCAAACAGTTTTGGTGCAATGTCGAAAGAGACAATGGCCCGTTCACGGCTCTGCCCCAGCCTTGGATCACTCATCCAGTACAGAACACCTCCAACATTGGCGGGCGGCATGTCGTTCACAGGCAGAGGCGGCAGCGGCACCGAGTATTGACGGCAAAATTCCTCGGAGTTACACCACCGCAGCACGCATACCGACATATACTGACGAGAGTCGAAGTTCTTCTGGCGATAGACGATTTCCACGATAACGTGCTCACTAGACAAAGGGTCGAAAGTCAGGCCGATATTCTTGCTGCCGACTGCAAATGCATGTTGCTCTGCCTCATATACTCTCTGGCTTCCCAACTGTAGGTGCATCTGCGGCCCCGGGTTACCGTAGACCCTGTGGAAACCTGTGCCTGGGTTGTAGAGATAGTCATTTGTAGCAGTGCTCACTAGGTTCATCCCGTGGCAAGGCTTGGAGCAAACCACCTTTGTGTCAAGCAACGCACAATGAGCAGGAGCTTCACTAAGCCATGTATCCAAGGGAGCAAAACAGAAGGCTGATCGTCTAGTGCCTTTGCCCACAAGCATGAGCTTTGGCCTTCTGCCTATGTCCTTATGCTCAAAGTATGACTGGGTGAAGCTTTCACTCTTGATCAACCTGGGCCACTGATTGCAGATCAGTTTGGACTGTATGACCGATTTAGCTGGGAGGCGGAATAGGATCTCTTTAACTACCTTAACCGGAGTGGACAACAAGTCTAGCTCTTCATCTGTTTTATGCAATGGAGCAAGACAGTCTTCAAATAAACTGAATCCTGAAGCAGGTGGCGTATACGGAAAAGATCCGTATGTCGACTTGCTTGTCTCGGTGACCGAAAGAATGGTGTACAGAGCCTCAGTGCTAAGGTCATAGGTGTGAACCCTTTTTTCAAATTTCTCATGAACCTTGTGCTTGCAAGTAGTGATGATTATCTTCTTCCCTGACCTGCCATTGTCGATAGAACCAATAATTCTCACGAACTGTGGCTCACGCAACTCTCTTTTCATGATGTGCCCTGATAAATCGATCTGATGATCCAACGACCAATCACCAGAGCTATAATCTAGCAGTCTCCAAATCTCCAGAGTGCTACGATAAGGGTCATTGCGAAGGTCTCGGACTAGACACAGCTGGTTATCCATCTCAACAAGGTGCCCCGCTGGTGTTTGCGGAGCAAAGGGCAGGTGAAATGGCTTCTGCCCAAAATCTGATGCCCGGGTAGGAAGTTTTCGGACACATCTGAAGATCTCCTCCGTGACAGAAAAGTATAAAATGGCACCTCTTGTCCGTTCGAAGACATGGTAAGGCTGGATCAACCAGTGCAGGAATCCGTTTGCAAACACGGGTGGTAATCTCTTTTCCTTTGCGTTATACACAGCAGAAGCTGCGTACCTGCGCAGCCCAAAAGGCAACCCTCTAGCAGCAGGCCTCCAGCAATCCCCATGCTTGCCTCCAGGCGTGTACACCTCACACCTGATCGTATCCTGAGCATGAGACCGGCAATTCCAATCAATCAACCTTACCACCTTATACTCCCTTGTATGGGCATCGAATCCCAGTCCGGTACTGATCATGTGAGCGGCCGCCGCGTCTCTGGATGGTGGCAGACGCGCGACTGCCCGTGTGGCCGCATTGCAAATGTAGTATGCCTTGGCGCGAGCATCACACAAGAGGTTGAGGCCATGGCACGGTGCAGGTGTCAGCACTTCCACCCAGCTACCGTGAGCGTGGTCAAGGGTGAACAGAAGCTGGTTGTCTCTGCGGCCTGGCGACAGCGAGCACGAGTACGCCGCAGTTGCGTCGAACTTTAGGGTAGGGGAGAAGTACATCAGCTTGAATGACACTCCCGCCGCCTTGGTGATCGCACGGTGTAGTCTGCAGAACTCCTCGGAGGAGAGCAGCTTGGCCCAGGAGCGGCAGACCGCCCGGAAGCGGACCACAGATTTGATTGGTAGCCGCAGAAGCACCTCAGTAACGATGTCCTCTGCAACCGACGCCCTGCAGCTGGGCATGCCGGCCTTCCGCCGCTTGCTGCTTGGCATGACATTGGTCTTCTTCTCACTGTTGCACACCATCATACCTGTGGTCATTACCCCCAGTGTCTGCTTCTTCCAATCGATCGGTTAACTTGGAGAGAAGATATGGTCTGTAATGAAATTAACACACATCAATACTTCGATGTTAGTTCAGCGGAGCTCGATTAATATGATCAGCAGGGGTGTGCTTAAATCCAATTTTAGTTTTCCTTTCAATTCTTTGTATTTAGTTAACAGGCTGCTATTCATTAGCTGAAGCTGATAAATACACAAAAAATTCAGTTGCTAGACTAAGGTGGGATATCCTTTTCCACTTGGTGAATATTGTACAAAATAGTACGGTCTGCAATGAAACCAACATAGAGGAATCTTTTTCCGGTGTTAGTAATACTGAAGCTCGATTTATATGATCAGCTGGAGCAGGCTTAAACCCAATTTTAGTTTTAGTTTCAATCCTCCTTTAAATTAAACTAAATTAAAAGGCTGCTATTCGTCAGCTGAAGCTAATACATACGCAAAATTTCTATCTAAATAAACGGATACGCAAGATACAATGAAGGAACCTGGATAGTTGTACTATCATTACTACAAAACTAAGGTGGAGATACCCTGTCCCCCTTGGTGATAATTGTACAGACTAGTACTATCAGTCGATGGGGTCAACCCAGAACAGATCGATCATGCTCAAGGCCTTCAAACCCCAAATTTAGTTTTATTTCCAACTCTTGTAGTTAACAGCCTGATATTCAGAAAATACGTTGGGGGAACTTGGATAGTGCTGCTACCAATTACAAAATTAAGGTGGGGATCCTGTTCCCCTCATTGATTATTAGACAGATCAGTGCTACTATCACTTCATCGATGGGTGTCAGCCCAGAACAGGCCAATTTGGTTAGATGCGATTGATAAAAAAAAACCACTGGAAATTAATCCAAAGAAAGCAAGCGAGGGCCGCCTTACCAAGGGAAGGAAGGAATGTATGGCGGCTGGGAAGAAATCGATCTTCACTAGAGGTCCAGGGGAGTCTGGCTCCGGCCGGCGGCTGCTGGGATCTTTATCGACGAGCAGAAGGAGTAACACGCCGCAAGGAACAGAGAAAACGAGATGAAGAAAGAAAAACGAGTAAGTGGGGATCGATGCCATACCAACGAACCGGAGGCGGAGAAATCGGCGTCCAGAGCTGCGGGTGGATGGATCTTCTTCCGGCGAGTTCTTCGGCGGGAGGAGGAGCCGCGGCTTCGCAGGGACGTACGCTTCGCAGGCGCGGTCGGTCGGGCGGAGAGTTATTTCTTCCTCGCGGGATTTTTAATAATTAAGAAAAAGAGAGGTGTTATTGGGTTTGGATGGAAGTCCTGATGTGCCACGTCGAGGCTAAACCCTAGACCCTAGAAAGAGTTCATAACGACTCTTTTTTTTTTGAACGGGGAAGGGCCTTGAACTGCTTTCATTCAGTGGTGGGTTACAGATTACAAAGAGGCCTTGAAATAAGCAGAAATTATAACAAGGACCTACACTTTTACACAAAGGACCCCAAAAATATCTGGAAAAAAGCAATCGGATCCTTCTCCACCAAACATGCGCGTCTGCGATCTGGCCAGCCTCACCGCCGCCGGGGACGAACCACTTGGGGCGGGGACGCCGGGAAGTGCCAGGGCAGAGCGAAGAGATGGCCTCCGTAATGGCATCACGCCTGGAGGTTGAAGCACAGCCAGCAGCAAGTGGCTTGGGAGGGCCGCCTTTCGGCCATCTGAAGCAGAGGCAAGGCAGCTCCGGCTGCCGCGAGTTCTCTGCGGAGAAACTCCCGAGAATGGAAGCAGCCCAAGCTTCCCGCTGCTTCGACGAAGCCTTGGACCAGAAGCCGACACCGTCGACAGCGCCACCACCTTGGTAGCCGCAGATCGAGGGCACAGCGGCCAAGAACTCCAGATCGGAGCAGCCACCGAGATTTATTGAAGGGGAGAGGAAGGAGCAGTAACTGTCCACCATCGGCTCCGTCCGCCGGAGCAACGCAGCCAAGCACCACGCCGCCACCCACCACCAGACACCGCTCGCAAGCACTGGAGGTGAACTCCCCGCCGGCATACCGCCAGTCGCCACAGGGGCACACACGGGACAAAGCCCAAACCTACTACTAAACCTAAAACTACTATACAGGGAGGGGACCCTATCCCTACTCGCCACCGGCCATCGCCGGAGAGGAGAGGGGAGGGGCCAAACGGCCCTGGATCTGGTGGGAGACAGGAGAAGCAGTTGGGGGAGAGGAGAGGAACGGGGACGGGGGAGCAGTTGTATAGCGACTCTAAACCGCCTAATTTTTTTTGTAAAAAAAATGTTTATTCATCGGTTCATCGGTATTATAGACTAAAAATAATAATAATAATGTAGAGAGAGGTATAATTATAGAGTGTAAACGGATTGAATAAAGTTTTGATAGTGTTTATTCTCACTTCTCTTTTCATATTTTTTAAACAAATACATATGTCACTGAATATTGACACAAAATGGAAGGTTACTAAAATACATGATTACTTCAACCATTTCCGAGCACCTCATGTCACTTCCAAGGGGATGTTCACTCAACTCAAAGCTCAAGTACACCTATTTTGCAATTGTAACAACAAATTAAGTAAAAAAAGGAAATAAGTTTGTAACTACGAGGAACAAGATAATAATCTAGTAGCATACCGGCAATAATTAGTTAAGTAAAAAATACATTTGACCAACTATAAGATTATTATTATTTTGGTTGGGCAATTGGCATGTAGAAGTAGAATTACGAAATTGGTTAATATCATTTTGATGCAAATATATTCACTTCCATATCCGTGTCTGCTTCAGAAATCCAACAACACGTGTAAAATGAATCATGATATTATTCACACCGCATCCATTTCATTCTGAATGAGGATGACTTCAAAAGCTAGACATAGCGTCCAACATTTCGGTTGGCCACACTCCTCGTAAAATCATGAGCGTATGCATTGTTCTGTCTTCATTCATGGACGGCCTAGTTGGCAGTAAACTAGGAGTGGTGTTAAGAAAGTTCACACAAGACCAAGTTGTCAATCGCTCAAATAGGCATCCTCAAACAAGAAAGTGATAATAAAGTGGACTCTCGGGAATTTCTTCGTGGCTAAATAGTGAAAAGTGTAAGTATGGAATGGTAAAACCTATTTGTCGCATAAGTTTTTACCATACGCATAGTGAAAACCTACTTGTCGCATACTGTGGCTACACAGTGCGTGTGCGTTGGCAGCCCTCGTCACTTTTCCATACGCACATGCACTGGTCAGTGCTGAACCAGCCCAAATTAGTTGAGATTTTCTTTTTCACTTTCTTGTTCTATTTTTTCCTTTTCTTCTTCTTTTATATTTTCTTTTTCTTTTTTTACTTTCAAGTTTCTTTATTGTTTTTCTTCCATTATTTTTTCCTTCTCTATGTCTTTTTCTTATATTTTCTTTTAAAATCATATTTTTTTGTGTGCAATACATGAACATTTGTTCGAACCCGTGAATTTCTCTCATATGATCCTTTTTGGTTCTTATTCTTTTTTCTTTCCTTTTTTGTTTTCAAAATCATATGAATATTTAATACGCAATAAGTGAATTTTATTGAACCTCGTGGACAAACATTCCAAAATATAAAGAACATAGTTTTTCTCTCTTTTGAACATTTTTCGTATCCATGAAGAATTCTTTTAACCGTGTGAATGTTTGTTTCCTCACAAGAACATTTTGTTAAAACATCTCGAACATTTTTTGAACACTATGACCATTTTTTAGACCTAGCAAGTTTTTTTGACCCTGCAAAACGTATTAAACCACGTGGATAGTTTTTGAACTTTATAAATTTATTTAACACTGTAAACATTTTCTTTGAACTCCATGAACCTTTTTTCACAAATGTCTAACTATATTAGGTAAAAAATTAACATACAAGTTTTGTTTTTTATAAAAAATGTTCTTTAAAATGTTTTTGTTTATAAACTATATTTTAAAATGTTAGCAATTCTAGTTAGGCACATGAACTTTGAAATGGTGTCTAATTCCAACAATTGTTTGATTAACTGATTTTTTTTATTTTGTGTACATTACCCAGATTAAATGGCGTCTGTTTTTAAATTTCATGGCATCGACGTAATGGAAAGTGATAATTAAAGGGCTTTTGGAAATTCCTCTGCGGAGTTGCTGTACGTCCGTGCTGCAAAGGACGATATCTGCGACAGGTCCGCCATGGCGGGCTTCAGCACGAACATGGTCAAGTACCTGCCGGAGCAGCTGCACCTGCCTCCAACACGCTCACCGACTTCCCGCGGTACCTCCAGCCTCACGCCCATCCTCGGCGGCGCGCTCGCGGCCGACTCCTGCGCCGGCCGCTTTTGGCCCATCATCGGCAGCTCTGTCTTTTACCAGCTCGGCCTCAGAACTCGGATGTAAATGGCCCCGCTCGCTGGACAATGCAGCAATAGCCGCTTCGGCCACATATTACTTTTGTGGATCTTGCGGCAGCCGCATAGTGTGTTTGAAGGCTTTTTGCGATTAAATGGCGCCACGACGTCGCATCATGTTTTCTCTCCCCTGCGTTCATCCTCGGCTGTATGGCGCTTACCAGCAGTAAAGCAAAGACGTTGCTTAATAGATTCGGATGGCGTCAGCTGATATCAGCAGGCTCGAGTGGACCAAGTGATGGCCAATGAGAGCTGTCCACAAACCACTGGTGACGTGACGCCTGTACCAGCTGGACCTGAAGCTGAACTTGTTTTTCTCCCCAAACTCTGAACTGTGTATGAATCCCATCTGTTTCAAGCCCGAAGTTGCCCATTAGAGCATCCGGATCAATTTTGGGCTAGACAAAACTCGTTTTCGGCTTGAAAACGCCGAGTTTTCTACTCGCGTTTCTAGACCAAGTTCCCGCGTTTGGCTAAAATTTAACAAATTTCGGCAAATTTAGACGGATTTTATTGATCATGAGCGAATTATAGGCGAATTACATCGAATTTGGGCGAACACCCAAATTTAGGCTAGATAATAAACTAAAAGACATAAAAAAGGCCGCCGCCGATGCTGTCGTCGAAGCCGCCGTCGCTTCTACATGCCGAGGTTGCCGTAGAAGGAGGTGTAGCCGGGATCGACCTTGCCGTCGTCATCGCTCGGCGGCAGCGGCGGGCGGGAGCTCCGCTGGCCGGCCGAGGTGGAGGAGGAGGAGCTCAGGCTGGCCATCCTCCTCGGCAGCCATGGACGCTGTCAATACCCGGATTTTTAATCCCAGATGCCTGTTATGCCATACATCGCAATCTCAGGATTACCATTTTTGCGAGACATAACAGAATTGGATACCACAGTACATCATCCATTACAAAACATGTATAAGGTCTTACACAAATAGGGATCTCATGATCCAGTTCTTAATACAACTTCAAGCCGCGGAATACGTAATAATAACGGTAGCATAGGCGAAGCTCCATCTTCGGGGTCACAGGCAATGCTGACGATGGGAGATGATCCTAGTTGTCATAACCTTCCTGGGGTCCATCCTCCAGGTACTCCTCTTCATAGTCTGGCCACGGGAATAGCTAGGGACAAAGCCATGAGTACTTTTTAAGTACTCGCAAACTAATACTAACAAGTAAAAGGGTTTTTGGATAATAGGACACTAGGCTCTAGGGTTGTTTTGCAAAAAGCCAGATTTATCTCTACTAAGTTCAGAAGCAAGAGAGCTAGTTGAAGTTTATAACTCTTAAGTGGGAACTTGTATTCCATATCACAACTCTATTGTGGTCAAGTCAAAGTCTCAATGTATTTCACATGTCATTTTGAAAACATCTGACGGGGAAACAGTATGGCCACTCCAATTGTCCATAACCGCGGACGCGGCTATTTGAATAGTTTGACACTCTGTAGAGATTGTACACTTTCACCACAACATTCGATACATCCGTCAGGAACAAATCCTGAATTCACCATACTCAGTATGCGGATAATCAATCCTAACCTTTCAATTACACGCCCTAGTATAAGCACCTCTCCTGCGAGTTTGGCCTCCCAACTATGACCAACTGTCATCTTGGGTACTGCACAGGTGGACAATCTTCACAAGGTAGCCTCAGCTCAGACCTTGGCCGTGAGGGAACTAATACTAAGGTATATAAGCTTCCAGTCAAGTCCTACCCAATCTTCGGGTATTGTGGTTGTACGATAAAATTGGAATGGTATCGCATCCAGACAACCATCAGTTTTATAAAGGGCTAAGGCTCATGCCTTAACATTCTTATCACCAAAATCATCTGGTGTTCGGAAACACATGTCAAAACATCTCAGTAGAATGATCCATCATTCTAAGGTTTTCATAACCATTTTCACCAAGTATTCCCATCTAAAGTTGATCAAGTTTTATGCTTAGCACTAGCATCTACAAGTGGGGGGTAGCACTAATGAGGGGTGGTAAACTAGTGGAGTTTCAACTAAGTACAACCTTAAATCTTAGGGTGATATCAAGGTTTCTATCTTAGGCCAAATTTTATGCTCTTTATGCAACCTTCAAATATATAACTTTCTAGGATCTATAAGTCACTTAAGTCAACTCTAAGTTAAAGCTTTGATAAACAAATAAAGTAGAAGCTTACAAATAAAACTAGGATTGGGTTATCAAGTGGGTATGATCACATATGCTTAAGGCATATAGTTGTCATGGTAACAAGCAAGTATTAGCTTGCACATTCACTAGTAGTATTAGGCTTGCAAGTATGGGCTTGCACAATATCAATATAAGCTTGCAAGTGTTATCTTGCCTTGTGCAGAACAGTGGTTGAAGTTCTCCTCGGCTTCTTCTTCGTAGAATCCTCCTTTCTCCTCGTACCCTTGGTCGGTACTGGCGTCTATAAATAAATACGATGTACACAATCACCAAGCAATACTTAACTACTTGCAATCATCACACAAAAGGGTCCTATAGATGATCTAGCATCATCACTAACATTACAAGATTAAGGCTTGGTTTAAATCCCTTTTGTTTTTTTAGAAAAGTAATTTCTACTCATTGAAAAACTACTTAAGGTTTAATATTCTCCAAACCAAACATGGGATCATGTTGACACATGTCATCACCACACATTTTAGTACATGGGAATGTGATTTAAAGTGGTGTCATAATTTAAGAAGATTTTACCCTTTTATTTTAATTAAATAATGTGTCTAGAAATGCCTATGTGGCATTCTTTTATTACTTGAACATTAGTTCTGTAAGTAAACCTATATATTTTTATATATTCTGAAAGGTATGGTTAAATATGATTTTTGAGAGTTGGAATCAACTCAAAAGCTATACTGGGCCGGCCTGTAAAGCGCGGCGCTTTCGCGGGCTGTTTAAGTGGCTGTCCCCACGCGTCAGTGAGACGAGGGGGTGCGAAGCGGTATGGTGCGATGTGGTGCGTTCGATCTGGTTCTAATCCAATGGCTGAGGGTCATCGTCGACGTTGGGCAATGCCGGCGAGACAGAAATCTAGCGCGGCCAGTGGGGGTCGTTGGGGGCTCACCGGGGTGTAGGCGAGGGTCGGCGAGGCGGGCGAACGATGAAGTCGACGACGGCGAACTCAGGGGTGGTCGCGGCAGCTCCTGGGGTGGACGAAATCGACGGCGCCCTTCTTCTCCAGAGGCGGCCTACTCCGGTGCAATTCCGGCGATGCGCTGCTCGCCTTGCTCCAGGACTGAGGTGGGGTGGTTCTGGGCGAGATAGGAGTGGAATGGTGTGAAGAATTCGAGCGGGGGAGTCCTCCTTTTATAGGCTCGACGGCGAGACCGAACGGGATGGGCAGGCAATGTTGGCGACATGGCTACGAGCTGCTAGAGGCATGGCCGGCGATGGCGATCGCTTGGTGGTCTCCTGGCGATGCTCTACAGCTTTAATGCGCATGTAGGGGCGTTGGCAAACGGTCTGGAATGCTCGACGTTCTGCGCGGCAGAGGCGGCGTCTTCGACGGCGAGCGGTGGCTACGGGGTACGGGCGGTGAAATGGGCATGTCTGGCGGTCTCCTGGGACGGTGGGGAGCATGTTGGCGGGCGGCGATGGCTCGAGGTGGTCTGGTTGAATGGGAACGGCGCGTGCTCTGCGGTGTGGGTCGGCACGGTCGACAGCGGCACGGGCGCGGCGTTCCTGGCGGTTCTGGCTGCTGTCCGCGGGGCAGGGCTGGTCGAGTGGGGGCAGTGAAGCATGGGCTACTTCCCAGACAAGGTTGGCACGGCTAGTTCTTCCTCTAGCCTGCTGTCCACACTAGGGTGACATGGGTGCTCTCGGTTGTTCACCATTAATGACATTGTCAAGCTTACAGTGGTGCTAGGGATTAGTTAGGGTCGTTAGATGATCTACTAAGGCTAGTGGTGTCCAGAGAGGGAACAAGTTAGGCTCAAAACACTGCACACTATAGTGTTTAGGATTTTGATGATTTGTGTCTGCAAGGTGTTTGATGAAATGGCCGCAAGAATTCAAGTTTTGAATTTTGAAAAGATTTTTGGTGGGTGTGCTAGGTTGATGCTGGTGAGTCTGCAGATGCTTGGGTTTTGAAAGTTGAGCTTGTTTGAGTGGTTTTTGAAAAAGTGGGATCTTCCCATATGAGAAAAATTCAATTTTGAATTGTCATTTAAACTATGCATTTGAAAGTTTCTGGATGATCACAAGGTGGGCTTGATACTTTGTTATGATTACAATCAAGGGGTGCAAAGATCCAGAAAAGTTTCTGTTAGGTTCCGAAAGTTTGATACAACCAAAGTAGGCATGGAAGTTAAATTGGTCAAAATGACCATTCCCTTATTTTATTTGTTTTGATTTACTTGTCTTTAGGAAAAGTGTGGGCAATGTTTAGATGATGTTGATTTCACCTAAGCATCCATTTACAAGCAATGGAACACACAAACAAGGTGGTTCAAAAGAATTCAAAATAAAATGCATACTCACATGCATGCTTCCATAATTTTATTTAGAAAAGTTTTTGTTAACCCTAATTTTAATGATTAGAGTTTGATGATCAAGTGTTGTATTTTTGGGATGTTACAGACGCCAGCGTGGATGTGCTGCAGCACCGCCGCGAGCTTCCGGCATGGAGCGCTCCACCAGCGCCGGCGACCCGCCGCGTTGTTGCGCTTCGGCGGCGAGTCGAGTGTCGGGGTACCTCTCGGCCATTGCTCTCTTCTCGCCGGAGTTGATGTTCGCAATGGAGGGGGAAGTGGAGGAGCGTTGGGAGTGAGTGAAATGAGCCGGCGATGTCGCCGGATTATATAGGCGAAGGGACCGGCTAGGGCGGGAGGGGTGTAGCGGCGTGGGCGGGAAAAGGGGAAAACATCGGGAATTTAGTGACCGGCGGTCCGTCACGGGAGCCGAGGAGGCAGTGGCGCGCCATTACGGCGACGCGTGGGCCGACGTACGGGCAGTTATTGCCCGACGGTCCTTCGGGGGTTTCGACGCCGGAGGATAACGACGACCCGGCTTTAGTCGCTGACTGGACGGGTCCACACGCAGTCTTTTTTTCCGGCAAATTCGCTTCATCCGACGTTTCCAGGGCGTTCCCAGGATCCTGGGAATGACCTGGAAAGTTTGGACCAAACTTGGCCAAATTCAGATGAAAACAGGTTCCTGCAAACACGATTGGGCTAAATTTCGGGGTTCGGATCTAAAATTTAGCTTGAGATGAGCGTTCTGGAAATGTGAGTGGGGATGCTCTTGCGAGAAAATCAAACTCAGGATCGGACGAGACATACAGATAGCAAGCTAATTTATCCATCAGATAGCAAGCTACTCCCTTGATCCATATTATTCTTACCTATAATGGCCGCTAGGGAACCCGCCTCCTGAGAGCTCCTCAGCGCGCACACTCACGACGGCCGTTTGATTTTTGCTGAACAGTTCGTGTCGAATGTGACTTTGGTTCCTGGCCATTGGATGTGTGTGCTCCTTTTGCTACTTCTTTCTTGTTCCTATCTATCGATGACGAATGGGTCCATGCGAATGTGGGGACAGAAGTTAGAGACAATCAGACTAGCTCGTTCATGTTGTCTTTCTGCCTTGTCTTTCGTATCCACGTGCATCATCGGATGCTGCTGGGCAGAGGCGACCGACCCGGCTAGGGTTCCTGCCCCGTGTCTCATTTTTCCCTCACATCCCAGACGCCTCTCCCCATCTCTCCCCATCTCACCCAAGCCACCTCTCCCCATCTCTCTCCTTCTCGAGTGGAGAGCGGACGGATCCGGACGGGAAGGCCATGATGGTGGGTGGCAGGAGGCGCTGCTGGAGCGAATCCCGGAGGACCGCGGTGAGCAGACGGGGACAGCCGGCATCGCGCCAGTGGAGTCCCGGCGTCGCCGCGGCGTGCCGCCTCGAGCTATCCCCGTGCAGGCCTCCATGTTGGGTGAGGGCTCGCGCTCGAGGCGACGACGGCGGCTGCAGCGTTGCAGGTACGCGACCCCGTGGTCCTTCCAGTTTCCTGGTCCTAGAACTGCTCATCTTTGTTTATGCAGATTTGGTTTCTCTATGTCTACAAGGTGTTCGATGAAAATCCAAGAAGGATCATTGGGATGATCTATAAGCCATATGATTTACAACCAGCTTCAATCAGCAGCAACTTCCTAGGTGCATGTAGTGTTTTGTTTTTTCGTCTTATTGTGGTATTTTCTTACTTCCCTTTGTTGCTAGAACTCTCTAAAAATCATGACTTTTGATGTAGATGAAGAAAAAAAAAGACAAAAGTGTACAATACAAACCGCATCCATGATCTCTCGATCTTTATTGTTCATCCTTAATTATTTCAGATGCATAGTTTCAGGAATGTATACTCTTGGTACGCCTTGGTGTCTAATGCATTTCTCATAGATTATGGACAATTTGGTCTTTCCACAGCTAAATCCTGTATATTTTCTATATTTGTCATTTTGTGAATTTAGTTTATATGATTTTCCCTTTTTCCATCCTTGTTTTTAGTATACGGATTAACATGTTTGTATTTTTGCAGAGAGTAATCGGTGGAGGTGTTATGACTTACTGCCACATGTTTGCGCCGGCCTCGCTGCTACTGCCGTGTAGTTCTTTCAGGGAATGGCAGAGCACTAGCGGGGCCAGCCGCTCCAGTGCAGGTGCGTGCTTGTTCTCTCTGCAGCGGTGGCTGCGCTGCTCGTATTCATGCAGCAGAATATGATGGGATGAGTTGGTAAAGCTGAATTGATTCTTTATTTTTACTTCTGCATTTTCCTTTTGCATGTCATATGTGAAAACTGAATTCTTTAGCACATGGTTGCTTGAACAGGAAAAATATCAGGAAGGTTTTAATGTGGAAGTTCGAGCATTTGTGGGCATCTTTATAAAATAGACTTGCATGTTTGCTCTAAGAACTTAATTTTAGTATATTCAATAAGCCAGAGTACCCTGGTTGCATAATGTGGAAGTTCGAGCATTTGTGGGCATCTTTATAAAATAGACTTGCATGTTTGCTCTAAGAACTTAATTTTAATATATTCAGTAAGCCAGAGTACACTGGTTGCATCATGTTCTATGGGGACACCCAATTGAGGTATTGGAAATTTATTGATGTCATTTAGGCATATCAATTTACTAAATTGGGGTCTCCCTTAAATAAGCCGATGATAAATACCCTTGTTTTTTCTTCCGAGAGAAAGTCGTTATATGAACTATCACTATGCCTAGAGTCTTGACACACAACAAGTTCAAAATACAACTCGTGCGTGAATGAAAAACCATAGTACACTGTATATTGCTACAACTTAGGTAAAAACATATTATGTTTTTTCTGTTAGCTATTTGTAGACCTTTGGGAAAGTTTTTCACCCTCTCCTTTTCAGATTTCATCTTTAGATGGAGGGTGGTATTGAAGGGTTTCGCGGCATAGTAAATCAAAATTTTCTACGGATGCGAACAGAGGGAAGCCAAGATCTAATCTAGGAGATGCAAACAACGAGAGAGATTGGATTAGATCTTCATACCCTTGAAGATTCGCACAGCGGAACGTTCGTCGGAACGTGGGTGATGTAGTCGTACTCGCTTCTCCTCCTCGCGATCCGATCCGATCTAGCACCACAAGTGGCGATGCCTCCGTGAGATGCACACGTGCAGCACCTCAACGTCTCCTCCTTCCTTGGTCCAGCAAGTATGGTGGAGAGATGGGTTGGATCTACAACGCGACGACGCGGAGCAATTTGTGGAGAGTTTCTGCAGCAGGGCTTCGCCTACACGCAGTCGGGAGGGAGAGAGAGAGGAGGGCAGCAGGGCGACTAGGCTTGAGGGGAAGGTGTGTGGGGGGGGTGCGCCCCAGCCCTCTATATATAGAGGGGTGGGCGCCAGCCCTAACCCCTCCCCCAAGCCCTAGGCCGGCGGCCAAGGAGGGAGGAGTGGGGGGCAAATAATCCCCCCCCCTTCTAGAAGCTCCAACTAGGGTTTTACCCTTGCTGGCCGGTTGGGCCCTATGGGGCCTTGTGCCCCTGGCCCAATGCGGCCAGGGCACTCCCTCATAGGCCCATGCCCCCTCCCGACAGGTGGGACCACGTTGGTCCCCCTCCGGAAGGTTCTAGAAGCTTCCGGTACAATACCGATTAACCCGGAACAATTCCGAAGTCCAAAAACTGCACTGCCTTATATGAATCTTATTCTCCGGACCATTCCGGAACCTCTCGTGATGTCCCGGATCCCATCCGAGACTCCGAACAAAAACTCATAAACCAAATATCCAATCTATCCTAGCGTCAAGACACGTTAAGTGTGTGACCCTTCGGGTTCGAGAATATGCGGACATGATCTTCTATCAATAACCAACAGCGGGGCCTGGAAACCCATATTGACTCCCACACATTCATCGATGATCATATCGGATGAACCACGATGCCAGGATTCAATCAATCCCATATTTATATTCCCTTCGTCTCGCGATATTTTACTTGCCCGAGATTCGATCGTGGGTACCGTCATACCTAGTTCAATCTCGTTCACAGCAAGTACTTTACTCGTTCCGTAATCCGATATCACTTTGTGATTAACTCCTTAACCACATGCTTGCAAGCGGTGTTGATATCGATTACCGAGTGGGCCCGAAGTATATCTCTCCGACTTGGGAGGGACAAATCCCATCTCGATACATACAACCCAACATGCACTTTCCGATCACCTGAGAGACACCTTTATGATCACCCTCTCATAGGATGATTTTTGATGACCTCAAAGCTTTCTTCCGATACCAGGGAGTTGTATTATCTCATGGTCTAAGGAATACAATATTTGACATAAGAAAAGCTTCGCAAAGATGAACACGATGACACGATCTAATTGCTTCGCTTAGTTTGGGTCTGTCCATCACATCATTCTCCCAATGATATGATCTCATTATTAATTGACAACTCATGTCCATGGTTAGGAAACCTTAACCATCATTAATCAATGAGCTAGTCCATAGAGGCGTACTAGGGACACGTTGTTGTTTACAAACCACACAAGTATTAAAGTTTCCGCTTAATACAATTCTAGCATGGAATATAAACATTATCATGAACAAGAATTATAATAATAACATCTTTATTATTGCCTCTAGAGCATAATTCCAACAGTCTCCCACTTGCACTAGAGTCAATAATCTAGTTTACATTTGGCAACAATCTCACACCCATGGCACTGAGGTGCTGATCATGTTTTACACATGGAAGAGGTTTAGTCAATGGATCTGCGACATTCAGATCTGTATGTACTTTACTAATCTTCAGATCTCCATCTGCTATATAATCTCGGATTATATGAAACTTGCGGTTGATATGCTTGGTTTTTGGATGATATCTTGGTTCCTTAGCGAGTGCTATGGCGCCAGTGTTGTCACACAATATCTCCAGTGGGTCCAATGCACTTGGAACCACGCCAAGCTTAGTGATGAAGTTCCTGATCCAAACTCTTTCACTTGACGCTTCTGCAGCAGCCATGTATTCTGCTTCTACTGTAGATCCCGTGATCACGCTTTGCTTGCAGCTTCTCCAGCTCACAGCTCCTCCATTCAAAATATACACGTATCCTGTCTGAGATTTAGAATCATCCTTGTCGGTGTCGAAACTAGCATCGACGTAACCTTTTACGACGAGCTTTTCATCACCCCCATAGACTAAGAACATTTCTTTAGTCCTATTTAGGTACTTTAGGATGTTCTTCATGGCTGTCCAGTGTTCCACTCCTGGATCACTTTGATATCTGCTCGTCAAACTAAGAGCATTGGACACATCCGGTCTAGTACACAGCATACATGATAGAACCTATGGCCGAGGCATAAGGCACTTTGCTCATAGCTTCCCTATCATTTACCGTAGCTGGACAGTGAGCCTTGCTCAATATCTTACCTGACAACATAGGCACTGAACCTTTCTTTGCCTTATCCATTCTGAACTTTTTCAGAACTTTGTCTAGGTATGTACTCTGGCTTAAAGCTATCACGCGTTTTTGTCTATCTCTATAGATTTTGATGCCTAATATATAAGCAGCTTCACCTAGGTCTTTCATTGAAAAACACTTGTTCAAATAACTCTTCACATAGTTAAGCATGTTAATGTCATTTCCAATAATCAATATTTCATCCACATATAGTACCAGAAATGTCACCGAGCTCCCACTCACTTTCTTGTAGATACAAGCTTCGTAGCTATTTGGAACAAATCCAAAGCTCTTGATCACTTGATCAAAACGAAGGTTCCAACTCCGAGATGCTTGCTTCAGTCCATAAATGGAACGCTCAAGCTTGCATACTTTCTCAGCATCCTTAGGATCGACAAAACCTTCGGGTTGCATCATATACAACTCTTTATCAATGTTGCCATTGAGGAACGCAGTCTTGACATCCATCTGCCATATTTCATAATCATGAAACGCAGCAATTGCTAACAAAATCCGAATAGACTTAAACATCGCTACGGGAGAGAAAGTCTCATCGTAGTCAACACCTTAAACTTGTCGAAAACCTTTCGCGACAAGCCGTGCTTTATAGACGGTGACATTACCATCCGCGTCTGTTTTCTTCTTGAAAATCCATTTGCACTCAACGGCCTTTCGGTTGCTAGGAGGGTCCACCAAAGTCCATACTTGGTTTTCGCTCATGGATCCCAATTCGGATTTCATGGCCTCTAGCCATTTCTCAGAGTCTGGGCTCATCATCGCTTCCTCATAGTTCGTAGGTTCACTGTCTTCTACCAACAAGACAGTCAAGACAGGGTTGCCGTACCACTCAGGAGGGGCACTCGACCTTGTCGACCTGCGACGTTCAGTAGCAGCATCGTCCGAAGCTTCATGATCCTTATCATTAGCTTCCTCTATTGTTGGTGCAGGCAGCACTGGAACAATTTCAGGTGCTGCGCTACTCTCCAACTCAAGAGAAGGTTTAACAACCTCGTCTAGCTCTACTTTCCTCCCACTCACTTCTTTCGAGAGAAACTCCTTCTCAAGAAAGGAACCGTTCTTTGCGACATACACTTTGCCTTCGGTTCTGTGATAGAAGGTATACCCAATAGTTTTCTTAGGGTATCCTATGAAGACGCATTTCTCCGCTTTGGGTTCGAGCTTGTCCGGCATCAACTTCTTGACGTAAGCTTCGCATCCCCAAACTTTAAGAAACGATAACTTAGGTTTAGCACCAAACCACAGTTCATACGGTGTCATCTCAACGGATTTAGATGGAGCCCTATTTAAAGTGAATGCAGCGGTTTCTAATGCATAACCCCAAAATGATAACGGCAAATCAGTAAGAGACATCATCGATCGAACCATATCTAATAGAGTTCGATTCCGGCGTTCAGACACACCATTGCGCTGTGGTGTTCCGGGTGGCGTGAGTTGCGAAACAATTCCGCTTGCTTTAAGATGCGTGAGAAAATCATAACTCAAATATTCGCCCCCACGATCGGATCGTAGAAACTTAATCTTTCTGTTACGATGGTTCTCCACTTCATTCTGAAATTCCTTGAACTTTTCAAATGTTTCAGATTTATGTTTCATTAAATAGATATACCCATATCTACTTAAGTCATCGGTAAAACTGAGAAAATAGCGATATCCACCGCGCGTCGAAACACTCATCGGTCCTCACACATCGGTATGTATGATTTCCAACAAGTCCGTTGCTCGCTCCATCATTCCGGAGAACGGGGTTTTGATCATCTTGCCCATGAGGCATGGTTCGCATGTGTCAAATGATTCAAAATCAAGAGACTCCAAAAGTCCATCAGAATGGAGTTTCTTCATGCGTTTTACACCAATATGACCTAGACGACAGTGCCACAAATAAGTAGTATTATCACTATCTACTTTGCATCTCTTAGCATCAATGTTATGGATGTGTGTTTCATCCCTTTCGAGATTTAGAAGAAATAAACCATTCAAAATAGGTGCATGACCATAAAAGATGTTACTCATATAAATAGAACAACCATTATTCTCCGATTTAAATGAATAACCGTCTTGCAATAAACACGATCCAGAAATAATGTTCATGCTCAACGCAGGCACATAATAACATTTATTAAGGTTTAAAACTAATCCCGAAGGTAAAACTAAGGAGAGCGTGCCGACGGCCATCACATCAACTCTTGATCCGTTGCCAACGCGCGTCGTCACCTCATCCCTCGCAAGCCGCCGTCTATTCCGTAGCTCCTGTTTCGAGTTACAAATATTAGCAACTGAACCAGTATCAAATACCTAGGCACTACAACGAGGGCTAGTAAGGAAAACATCAATAACATGTATATCAAATATACCTTTGATGGTGCCAGCCTTCTTGTCCGCTAAGTACTTCGGACAGTTGTGCTTCCAGTGACCCTTGTCCTTGCAATAGAAGCACTCAGTGTCCGGCTTAGGACCAGACTTGAGCTTCTTCTCAGTAGGGGCAACGCGCTTGCCGCCGCCTTTCTTGAAGGGCTTCTTTGCACCCTTACCTTTCTTAAAGGAGGGCTTGTTGACCATCAACACATGATTATCCTTTTTGATGTCCACCTCCGCTACTTTCATCTTAGCGAAGAGCTCAGTGATCATATCAGTGGAACCAATCTGATTGTGAGCAACTACAAAACTTTTGTAGCTAGGAGGGAGTGACTGCAGAACTCTGTCAATCTTGAGCTCCTCTGGAATCTTGCAGTCCAGTTGCTCAAGGCGTTGAGTGTAGCCCGACATCTTAATGGCGTGCTCACTAACGGAACTCCCTTCCTCCATCTTGCAGTTAAAGAATTTCTTAGAGATCTCATATCTCTCAGAACGGGCCTGAGTCTGAAACATGGTTTTCAGTTCCTCAAGAATCTCAAAGGGCCCGGCGAACTCCTCAAAACGATTTTGAAGATCCGATTCCATAGCAAACAACATGGCGATCTTAATCAAATCATAATCATCCTTGCGCGACTGATAAACAGCTTTCTCATCAGCCGGCACATCTATAGCAAGGGCATCACTTAGCGCTTTCTCAAGGACATAGTCCTTTTGTCCGCCAGCGAGAATGATTCTTAGATTGCGGAACCATTTGGTGAAGTTAGACCCATTGTTTCTAAGCTTTTCTATCTCAGCAAAAACGTTGAAGTTGAAGTTGGACTTAGCCATTTGATCTACAGTATTTGCAAGTACAATTTAGACTATGTTCTGTAGGGTTTCGTAGCATGGAAAACAAAAAATTTCTACCGCATACAAACAAACAAGCCAAGATCTATCTACTAGATTGTAGCAACGAGTCGATGGAATAACTCACCCTCGAAGATTCCAAAGTGTTTAACGAGAGCGGATTCTCGTGGGTGATGTAGTCGTACTCTTCTCGATCTCAAGATCGCGTAGACGATCCTTCCGGCGCTGCGTTCCGGCAGCGCTCCCGCAGTCGGTCACACGTTCGGTATTCGACGAAGACCTTCCTCTCCCTTGTTCCAGCAGGCAGCGGAGGTTGTAGCACTCCTCGCGATTCCGGCAGCACAACGGCGTGGTACCGGAAGTAGAGGGGAGATCTCGCAGGGCTTCGCCTTAAGCCAGAGCGAGTATGGTGGAGTATGAGAGAGTCCCTCGACGATCTAGGGTTTAGACACGCCGAGGAGGGGCTAGTGCCGGTGGCTAGGGTTTCACCTAGGTGGCGGCGGCGGCGAGTGCCCTAGGGCCGGCGGCGGCTTGGAGACGGCGGCGGCTTGGTACTAGGGTTTGGAGGAGAGGATCTTGTGTCTCTAGGAGGGAGCCCTGCCCCTCCTTATATAGGTGGAGGGGCCGGCCGGCCAAGGGGAGGGAGAGGAGTCCCTCCCCAACTCGGCTTGGAGGGTGCGCCGCCGGTTGGAGGAGGGAACTCCTCCCCAACTCGGTTTCCCCCTTCCTCCTCTTTTCCTCTTTCCAAATTTAGCCGTTTGACTTTTCAAACTAGCTATTTGACTTTTCAAACTAGGATTTGAATTAATCCTTTATTTGGTTCAGCGATGACACTTAGTACATGATGCAATCATACCAACTTGATACAATACATTCATGTACCCTTCCCCTCCGGAGTGCCGGACATTCCGGAACATTCTAGAACATTCCCGATGAAAACACCGGAACCATTCCCCAACTCCAAAACGAGACTTTCCTTATATGAATCTTATTCTCCGGACCATTCCGAATCTCCTCGTGATATCCCGGATCCCATCTGGGACTCCGAACAACATTCGGTCTCTTTCTCATCATTCCATAACTACTCAAACAACGTCGAATCCTTAAGTGTGTCTCCCTACGGTTCGTGAATTATGCGGACATGATCGAGACACTTCTCCGAACAATAACCAATAGAGGAATCTGGAAATTCATATGGCTCCCACATATTTCTACGATTACTTTGCGATCGAATGAACCACTTACATATGATATCAATTTCCCTTTGTCTCACGATAGTTTACTTATCCGAGGTTATGATCGTCGGTATCTCTGCATACCTAGTTCAACCTTGTTACCGATAAGTACTCTTTTCTCGTTCCCGTGATATGTGATCCCTTGTGAGCCAGTCACATGCTTGCAAGCTAATTGGATGACATTTCACCGAGAGGGCCCAGAGTATATCTATCCGTCATATGGATGGACAAATCCCACTCTTGATCCATGTGTTTCAACCAATACTTTCCAAACACTCAATGCCACCTTTATAGCCACCCAGTTACGGTGTGGTGTTTGATGTCATCAAAGCATCCATCCGGTAAAGGTGATATGCATGATCTCATGGTCGAAGGAATTAGATTACTATGTATCAGAAAGCATATAGCAATTGAACTATTAAAATGACTTGATCTTTATGCTACGCTTATCTATAGGAGTATGTCCATCATATCATTCTCCTAACAATATGATCTTGTTGTTAATAACATCTCAATGTTCATGATAGGGAAACCACAATCATCTATTAACCAACAAGCTAGTATTATCTAGAGGCTTTACTAGGGACTTCAAATTAAGTTTACAAATCACACAAGTATTAATGTTTCCTTGTTAATACTATTATAGCATGAATGTAAACATTTATCATAAACACAAAGATATAATAATAACTACTTTTATTATTGCCTCTAGGGCATATCTCCAACAGTCTCCCACTTGCACTAGAGTCATCTAATCTAGATTACATGGTAATATACCGAACACCCATGGCAGTTTGGTGCTGGTCATTTTTTGCCCTCGGGAGAGGTTTAGTCAATGGATCCGCCACATTCAGATCTGTGTGTACTTTGCAAATCTTTATATCCCCATCTTGGATATGTTCTCGAATAGCGTGGAAACGTAGCTTGATATGCTTCAGCTTCTTGTGTGACCTTGGTTCTTGCGCATTGGCTATGGCGCCCATGTTATCACAGTAGATAGACATTGGGTCCAGCGCACTAGGAACCACACCTAGCTCTGTAATGAACTCTTTCATCCATATCGCTTCTTGTGAAGCCTCTGAAGCAGCCATGTATTCCGATTCAGTTGAAGATCTCGCCACAACGCTTTGCTTTGCAC
Source organism: Avena sativa (assembly GCA_916181665.1). Taxonomy (NCBI): domain Eukaryota; kingdom Viridiplantae; phylum Streptophyta; class Magnoliopsida; order Poales; family Poaceae; genus Avena; species Avena sativa. The sequence goes on along the minus strand of OV702293.1, from coordinate 353,702,109 downwards.
TCCTCCAGCTAACTGCTGCACCATTCAAAATAAATACTTATCCAGATTGTGATTTAGAATCATCCGGATCGGTGTTCCAACTAGCATCGGTGTAACCATTAACAACGAGTTGTTCATCACCTCCATAAGAAAGAACCATATCCTTAGTTCTTCTCAAGTACTTAAGGATGTTTTTGACCGCTGTCCAATGATCCACTCCTGGATCACTTTGATATCTGCTAGTTAAACTAACAGCATATGCAATGTCAGGTCTAGTACATAGCATAGCATACATTAGAGATCCTATGGCTGAGGCATAGGGAGTCTTACTCATCCTTTCTCTATCTTCTGCTGATGTCGGACTTTGAGTTTTACTCAAGGTCGTATTGGGCAACATGGGCAAGAACCCTTTCTTGCTATCTTCCATTCCAAACCTCTTTAGAACTTTGTCCAAATATGTACTTTGTGACAATTATATTTGGCGTTTCGATCTATCTCTATAAATCTTTATGCCTAATATGTAAGCTGCTTCGCCAAGATCCTTCATTGAAAAACTATTATTCAAATATTCCTTGACACTATTAAGAAGGTCTACATCATTCCCAATCAACAATATGTCATCTACATATAGTATTAAGAATGCTACAGAGCTCCCACTCACTTTCTTGTAAATACAAGCTTCTCCATAAGTTTGTATAAAACCAAAACTTTTGATCACCTTATCAAAAACGTTGATTCCAACTTCGAGATGCTTGCTTCAATCCATAGATGGACCGTTGAAGTTTGCATACCTTGTTAGCATCTTTAGGATAAACAAAACCTTTGGGTTACATCATATACAACTCTTCATCAATGTCTCCATTGAGGAATGCTGTTTTGACATCCATCTGCCATATCTCATAATCGTAATATGCAGCGATTGCTAACATAATCCTCACAGACTTTAGCTTCGCTACTGGTGAGAAAGTCTCATCGTAGTCAACTCCTTGAATTTGTCGAAACCCTTTTGCGACAAGTCGAGCTTTATAGACAGTAACATTACCATCAACATCTGTTTTCTTCTTGAAGATCCATTTGTTCTCGACAGCCTTCCGGCCATCCGGTAAGTCCACCAAAGTCCATACTTGGTTTTCGTACATGGATCCAATCTCGGATTTCATGGCTTCTTGCCATTTATTGGAATCTGGGCTCATCATCGCTTCCTCATATGTCTCAGGGTCATCGGTGTTGTCCACCAACATGACACTCATAACGGGATCATACCAATCTGGAGTGGTACGAGTTCTCGTTGACCTGCGAGGCTCTGTAGCAACTTCAACCCAAGTTTCATGATCATCATCATTAGCTTCCTCTCTTATTGGTGCACGCACCACAGGAACTTCTTCCGATGCTGCGCTACTCGCAATTTCGAGAGAAGGTTCGACAACCTCGTCGAGTTCTACTTTCCTTCCAGTCACTTCTTTCGAGAGAAATTCCTTCTCTAGAAAGGATCCATTCTTGGCAACGAAGATTTTGCCTTCGGATCTATGATAGAAGGTATACCCAATAGTTTCCTTCGGGTATCCTATGAAGACGCATTTTTCCGCTTTGGGTTCAAACTTTTCTGGCTGTAACTTCTTTACATAGGCTTCGCACCCCCAAACTTTAAGGAACGACAATCTAGGTTTCTTCCCAAACCATAATTCATACGGTGTCGTTTCAACGGATTTAGACGGTGCCCTATTTAAAGTGAATGCGGCTGTTTCTAATGTATAACCCCAAAATGATAGCGGTAAATCTGTAAGTGACATCATAGAACGAACCATATCTAAGAGAGTTCGATTACGACGTTCGGACACACCATTACGCTGTGGTGTTCCCGGCGGTGTCAACTGCGAAAGTATTCCACATTTCTTCAAATGCTCGCCAAACTCGTAACTTAGATATTCACCTCCACGATCAGAACATAGAAATTTAATCTTCTTGTTACGTTGATTCTCCACCTCACTTTGAAATTCCTTAAACTTCTCGAAAGTTTCGGACTTATGTTTCATGAAATAGATATACCCATACCTACTCAAGTCATCCGTGAAGGTAAGAACATAACGATAACCACCGCGCGATGCTGCACTCATTGGACCACACACATCGGAATGTATGATTTCCAACAAGTCCGTAGCTCGCTCCATCATACCAGAAAATGGAGTCTTAGTCATTTTACCCATCAGACATGCTTCGCATCTATCAAGTGATTCGAAATCAAGTGATTCAAGAAGTCCATCGGAATGGAGTTTCTTCATACGTTTCACTCCAATGTGACCAAGACGACAGTGCCACATATAGGTCGAGTTATCGCTTGATTTCAAACGTTTAGCCTCAATGTTATTGATATGTGTATTTCCACTATCGAGATTCAATAAGAATAGACCATCTACCAAAGGTGCATGTGCATAAAACATATTACTCATATAAATCGAACAACCATTATTCTCGGACTTAAACAAGTAACCGTCTCGCAATAAACAAGATCCCGATATAATGTTCATGCTTAACGCAGGCACCAAATAACAATTATTTAAGTATAAAACTAATCCCAATGGTAGATGAAGGGGTAGCGTGCCGACCGCGATCACATCAACCTTTGATCCGTTTCCAACGCGCATCGTCACCTCGTTCTTCGCTAGCTTCCGTTTATTCTGCAGCACCTATTTCGAGTTACAAATATGAGCAACCGAACCAGTATCAAATACCCAGGCACTACTACGAGTACTAGTGAGATACACATCAATAACATGTATATCAGATATACCTTTCTTCTTGATGTTGCCGTTCTTCAAATCCGCCAAGTACTTTGGGCAATTCCGCTTCCAGTGACCTTCTCCCTTGCAGTAAAAGCACTTAGTATCAGGCTTAGGTCCAGCCTTGGTCTTCTTCGTCGGCGTGGTAACTTTCTTACCACCCTTCTTGAAGTGTCCCTTCTGCTTAGACTTGCCTTTCTTGAATTTGGTGGTCTTATTGACCAACAACACTTGGTGCTCTTTCTTGATCTCCACTTCTGCAGACTTCAACATGGCAAAGAGTTCTGGCAACGTCTTGTTCATGTTTTGCATGTTGTAGTTCATCACAAAGTTCTTGTAACTTGGTGGTAGTGATTGGAGGACACGGTAAATCCCCAAAGCATTAGGAATCACAATACCCAAGCTTTGAAGTTTGTTTGCGTGCCCAGACATCTTAAGCATATGCTCGCTGACGGAGCTGCCCTCTTCCATCTTGTAGTTAAAGAACTTTTCAGAAGCCTCATAGCTTTCAATTGCCGCATGAGTCTCAAAGATCAATTTGAGATCCTCGACAATATCATATGGGTCTGAATTCTCAAACCTTTTCTGAAGCTCCGATTCTAAACCATACAAGATAGCACACTGAACTGTGGAGTACTGAGTCTTCCGAGTGAGGTAAACATTCTTTACTTCATCGGAAGCATCAGCTGCAGGTGGGTCACCCAGCGGTGCATCCAGCACATAGGTCAAATTACCAGCTGTGAGGACAATCCTCAAATTGCGGAACCAATCCGCGAAGTTGCTTCCATTGTTTTTCAACTTTTCTTTCTCTAGGAACGCATTAAAATTGATGGTAGGGGCTGCCATTGATCTACAACATATTTGCAATAGTTTAGACTAAGTTTATGACAAATTGAGTTCAAATTAATAATAAAATTAATCTAGGTGAACTCCTACTCAAAACAATATCCCTCACATTGTTTTAGTGATCACACGAACCAAATCCACCACATCAACACCGATCATCACGAGAGTTGATATAGTTTCAATGGCGAACAATCGACATGTTCATCATATCTACTATATGATTCATGCTTTACCTTTCGGTGATCCGTGTTCCGAGACCATGTCTGTACATGCTAGGCTCGTCAAGATCAAACCTTAGTTTCCGCATGAGCAAATCTGGCTTGCTCACGTTGTATATACTTGCGGAATCTAACACACCCGATCATCACGTGGTGCTTCGAAACAACAAGCTTTAGCAACGGTGCTAACTAATGGTGAACACTTTATGACTTGAAATTCATGTGCATGAGGGATCATCTTATAATGCCACCGTTGTCTACTAAGCAATACAAGATGCATAAAGGATTAACATCACATGCAATTCATAATATGTGATATGATATGGCCTTTCTTCTTTGCGCTTCCGATCTCCATCTTCTAGCACGAACATGATCTTCATCATCACCGGCATTGCATCAAGGTCAATGACGCTTCTCCATGGTTGTCGTCCACCGGCTTCAACTATTACAACTACTTTGAATAGACACGCGGGTCTTAACAGAAATTAAAGACAACCATATGGCTCCTGCCGGTTGCCAACTTACAATAAGGAACATTGCATACATCAAATATAATCACAATCATGGCCATATCACATCACAGCACACCCCTGCAAAACAAAGTTAGACGCCTCTACTTTCTTTGCATGTTTTACGTGGTTTGGGGCTTTCAATAAGTGTCGTTCTAACTTACGAATATGAACCACAACATTGATACTAGTATTGTTAATCACCCGTTGTAAATTGGATCTTAACTATGCTAGGAGAAACAGGCACCCGCAAAGCCACTTATGCAATACAAGTTGCATGTCAAGCGTGGAGCAAGTCTCATGAACGATGTCATGTAAGGTTAGCCCGGGCCGCTTCATCCCAACATACCGCAAGATGCAAAGTACACAAGAAGCAATCGACAATAAAAGCATCAACACCCACAATGACCATTGTGTTCTACTCGTGCAACAGATCTACATATAGACACGGCTCTGATACCACTGTAGGGTTTCGTAGCATGGAAAACAAAAAATTTCTACCGCATACAAACAAACAAGCCAAGATCTATCTACTAGATTGTAGCAACGAGTCGATGGAATAACTCACCCTCGACGATTCCAAAGTGTTTAACGAGAGCGGATTCTCGTGGGTGATGTAGTCGTACTCTTCCCGATCTCAAGATCGCGTAGACGATCCTTCCGGCGCTGCGTTCCGGCAGCGCTCCCGCAGTCGGTCACACGTTCGGTATTCGACGAAGACCTTTCTCTCCCTTGTTCCAGCAGGCAGCGGAGGTTGTAGCACTCTCCTCGCGATTCCGGCAGCACAACGGCGTGGTACCGGAAGTAGAGGGGAGATCTCGCAGGGCTTCGCCTTAAGCCGGAGCGAGTATGGTGGAGTATGAGAGAGTCCCTCGACGATCTAGGGTTTAGACACGCCGAGGAGGGGCTAGTGTCGGCGGCTAGGGTTTCACCTAGGCAGCGACGGCGAGTGCCCTAGGGCCGGCGACGGCTTGGAGGCGGCGGCGGCTTGGTACTAGGGTTTGGAGGAGAGGATCTTGTGTCTCTAGGAGGGAGCCCTGCCCCTCCTTATATAGGTGGAGGGGCCGGCGGGCCAAGGGGAGGGAGAGGAGTCCTTCCCCAACTCGGCTTGGAGGGTGCGCCACCGGTTGGAGGAGGGAACTCCTCCCCAACTCGGTTTCCCCCTTCCTCCTCTTTTCCTCTTTCCAAATTCAGCCGTTTGACTTTTCAAACTAGCTATTTGACTTTTCAAACTAGGATTTGAATTAATCCTTTATTTGGTTCAGCGATGACACTTAGTACATGATGCAATCATACCAACTTGATACAATACATTTATGTACCCTTCCCCTCCGGAGTGCCGGACATTCCGGAACATTCTAGAACATTCCCGATGAAAACACCGGAACCATTCCCCAACTCCAAAACGGGACTTTCCTTATATGAATCTTATTCTCCGGACCATTCCGGATCTCCTCGTGATATCCCGGATCCCATCCGGGACTCCGAACAACATTCGGTCTCTTTCTCATCATTCCATAACTACTCAAACAACGTCGAATCCTTAAGTGTGTCTCCCTACGGTTCGTGAATTATGCGGACATGATCGAGACACTTCTCCGAACAATAACCAATAGAGGAATCTAGAAATTCATATGGCTCCCACATATTTCTACGATTACTTTGCGATCGAATGAACCACTTACATATGATATCAATTTCCCTTTGTCTCACGATAGTTTACTTATCCGAGGTTATGATCGTCGGTATCTCTGCATACCTAGTTCAACCTTGTTACCGATAAGTACTCTTTTCTCGTTCCCGTGATATGTGATCCCTTGTGAGCCAGTCACATGCTTGCAAGCTAATTGGATGACATTTCACCGAGAGGGCCCAGAGTATATCTATCCGTCATATGGATGGACAAATCCCACTCTTGATCCATGTGTTTCAACCAATACTTTCCAAACACTCAATGCCACCTTTATAGCCACCCAGTTATGGTGTGGTGTTTGATGTCATCAAAGCATCCATCCGGTAAAGGTGATATGCATGATCTCATGGTCGAAGGAATTAGATTACTATGTATCAGAAAGCATATAGCAATTGAACTATTAAAATGACTTGATCTTTATGCTACGCTTATCTATAGGAGTATGTTCATCATATCATTCTCCTAACAATATGATCTTGTTGTTAATAACATCTCAATGTTCATGATAGGGAAACCACAATCATCTATTAACCAACAAGCTAGTATTATCTAGAGGCTTTACTAGGGACTTCAAATTAAGTTTACAAATCACACAAGTATTAATGTTTCTTTGTTAATACTATTATAGCATGAATGTAAACATTTATCATAAACACAAAGATATAATAATAACTACTTTTATTATTGCCTCTAGGGCATATCTCCAACATGTTCATGATAAATAGTTCAACTTAATCAAATTACTAGATGAACTCCCACTAAATTCAACATCCCTCAAGTTGTTTAGTGAACATGATCCAAATTCACCACACCTAATCCGATCTTCACGAGAAGAGATGTGGCTTCAATGGTGGACAACGAAGTGTCGATCATATCATTCATATGATTCATGCTTAACCTTTCGGTTCATGTGTTTCGAGGCCATGTATGTACATGCTAGGCTCGTCAAGTTAGACCCAAGTATTTCCGCGTGTGCAAAACTGGCTTGCACCCGTTGTATGTGAGCGTAGAGTCTATAGCACCAGATCATCACGTGATGCTTGGACACGACGAACTTTCGCAACGGTGCATACATGGGGAGAACACAGTTTTATCTTGATCTTTAAGTGAGGAATCATCTTATAATGCTACCGTCGCGATCTAAGCATAATAAGATACATAAAAGGATAAACATCACATGCATATAACTTTATGTGACATGGTATAGCCAATCTTCGCGCAATGATTTTCATCGTGTGCGTGCCGGCATGATCTCCATCACTCCACCATGATTTCCTCCACCACGAATAGCAACTACAACTATTGCTAACTACTTAGCAATAAAGTAAAGCTATTACATGGTGTATAAGAAGTTGACTCGCAGGTCATACACAATTATAAAGACAACCATATGGCTCCTGCCGGTTGTGTACTCATCGACATGTAAGTCGTGAAACATTACAAAACATGATCATCGCATACAATACACACATCACATCTTGGGCCATACTATATCACAGAAAACACTCCCTGCAAAAACAAGTTAGACGCCTCTACTTTGTTGTTGCATGTTTTACGTGGCTTATGGGAGTAGCAAGCTAAGAACGATTCTTACCTACGTAAAGCCACAACGGTGATATTATGGTTGCCAAACTCCGGTGTAAAACCCATGACAACTATAGTGAGAGAAACAGTCATCCACCAGCCGCATGTGTGGAACAAGCCACACGTCAAGTGCGGAGCCGGTCTCGCGAACGACGTCGCGTAAGGTTGGCATGGACCGCTTCAATCTCACTATCCCGCGTCATAAGAAGAACACAAACAAGAGGCTTGCAACAGAAAACATCAACGCCCGCAACAACCATGTTGCGTTCTACTTGTGAAACACATCTACGCATAGATCTAGCTCTGATACCACTGAAGGGTTTCGCGGCATAGTAAATCAAAATTTTCTACGGATGCGAACAGAGGGAAGCCAAGATCTAATCTAGGAGATGCAAACAACGAGAGAGATTGGATTAGATCTTCATACCCTTGAAGATTCGCACAGCGGAACGTTCGTCGGAACGTGGGTGATGTAGTCGTACTCGCTTCTCCTCCTCGCGATCCGATCCGATCTAGCACCACAGATGGCGATGCCTCCGTGAGATGCACACATGCAGCACCTCGACGTCTCCTCCTTCCTTGGTCCAGCAAGTATGGTGGAGAGATGGGTTGGATCTACAAAGCGACGGCGCGGTGCAATTGATGGAGAGTTTCTGCAGCAGGGCTTCGCCTACACGCAGTCGGGAGGGAGAGAGAGAGGAGGGCAGCAGGGCGACTAGGCTTGAGGGGAAGGTGTGGGAGGTGGTGCGCCCCAGCCATCTATATATAGAGGGGTGGGCTCCAGCCCTAACCCCTCCCCCAAGCCCTAGGCCGACGGCCAAGGAGGGAGGAGTGGGAGGCAAGTAATCCCCCCCTTCTAGAAGCTCCAACTAGGGTTTTACCCTTGCTGGACGGTTGGGCCCTATGGGGCCTTGTGCCCCTGGCCCAATGCGGCCAGGGCACTCCCTCATAGGCCCATGCCCCCTCCCGATAGGTGGGACCACGTTGGTCCCCCTCCGGAAGGTTCTAGAAGCTTCTGGTACAATACCGATTAACCCGGAACAATTCCGAACTCCAAAAACTGCACTGCCTTATATGAATCTTATTCTCCGGACCATTCCGGAACCTCTCGTGATGTCCTGGATCCCATCCGAGACTCCGAACAAAAACTCATAAACCAAATATCCAATCTATCCTAGCGTCGAGACACGTTAAGTGTGTGACCCTTCGGGTTCGAGAATATGCGGACATGATCTTCTATCAATAACCAACAGCGGGGTCTGGAAACCCATATTGACTCCCACACATTCATCGATGATCATATCGGATGAACCACGATGCCAGGATTCAATCAATCCCATATTTATATTCCCTTCGTCTCGCGATATTTTACTTGCCCGAGATTCGATCGTCGGTACCGTCATACCTAGTTCAATCTCGTTCACAGCAAGTACTTTACTCGTTCCGTAATCCGATATCACTTTGTGATTAACTCCTTAACCACATGCTTGCAAGCGGTGTTGATATCGATTACCGAGTGGGCCCGAAGTATATCTCTCCGACTTGGGAGGGACAAATCCCATCTCGATACATACAACCCAACAGGCACTTTCCGATCACCTGAGAGACACCTTTATGATCACCCTCTCATAGGATGACGTTTGATGACCTCAAAGCTTTCTTCTGATACCAGGGAGTTGTATTATCTCATGGTCTAAGGAATACAATATTTGACATAAGAAAAGCTTCGCAAAGATGAACACGATGACATGATCTAATTGCTTCGCTTAGTTTGGGTCTGTCCATCACATCATTCTCCCAATGATATGATCTCATTATTAATCGACAACTCATGTCCATGGTTAGGAAACCTTAACCATCATTAATCAATAAGCTAGTCCATAGAGGCGTACTAGGGACACGTTGTTGTTTACAAACCACACAAGTATTAAAGTTTTCGCTTAATACAATTCTAGCATGGAATATAAACATTATCATGAACAAGAATTATAATAATAACATCTTTATTATTGCCTCTAGAGCATAATTCCAACAGGTATAGTGATCCTCGAGGCAAATGGGATGTATGAGCTTCTGATCATTTAGCTTCTCTTCGTGCCCATGTTCATTGGAATTCTCTCTCTTGCTGGTATTAGTTTTCTGTTCTGGATGGAATTTACTGTATTGTATAAACCGTCTTTTTTTTCAATTTATTATTTGTTTGCGTTGCCATCTGTCCATTATGCAAAAGGATAATGTCTATTACACATTGTTGGCTCACGGTGTGGTTCATGGAGCCATGGCTGGCTACACTCACCGTTAGCCAAGCAAATTATCGGTATTGCTATATTCTCTTTTTTTGTAAGTACCTCTTTCAGCATCACAAAGTCAAATTTAAAACTGGCCAGAGCCTTGGGGTTGGATGCAAGGGAAGGAGGGTCAATATCTTCTTTTACTGTAACACGCTGCGGCAGGTAGACACCAATGGCCAGTTTTAGTACCCCAATGCACGATGACCTGCTAAGAATTTGAGACCTATTTCTAACATCCCTCTCAATTGCTTATGTGTTCACATCAGATTTTAGTCTAGCATTGTCAGCGTCTCAGGGATAGGAAAATGTTTACGTACTTTAGAGAGGACATCTAAATAAACTTCGCCTTTTTTAACTCAGTTTACACAGTTTTTGATGCAACGCTAATTTGTTTTGATGCATCCATTGTCTCTGCTAATTTTCTTACTTATTTCATGCTCCTCTATAGACCTCTGCAGATTACATAGGTTGAGATTTAAATTTGCTTTCGCTATCATCTTTTGAGCCTAGGAGGAATCCGCACGGCAGGCAGGTGGAAGGATCATTCTCTTAAACTTTATAGCGCCTGCTTCATTCTCTTAAAACTGTACATAACCAAATGATCCAACAAAGATCCTACAGCGACAACAACCTGCAGTCCACAGGTGTTCCTATTTCCTTACTAGAGCTGATTTAGGATATGTTAGTTTATTGTTCGAAGTTTGTTCCCTCTTTAGATAGTCAATATGACTTATGAGGCTTCATATTTTTTAGAAAAGAAGTCGTGTATCTCATTATCTGTTAATTTTAATAGCATAGCCAGTTTATATAAAATAACTAAATGCCTGGAAGAGAGTAATGGATGCTTGAGTTTCTAGAGGGAGTTGTTATAGTCTGGCAATCATTTACATTAAACCAAGTGTGCTAATGTTTTCAGGACTCTGTAGTTGATGGATCTGACTATCGGCTAAAATTCAGGTTTGGTGTCCAATATTCACATCGAGTCTGAGATATACAGGTGGATGTGGACTCTATGGACATGCTTGCACTGTAATACCTGCTACTTATTCCTCGAAATAGGCTTTCGCCCCGCTTTATAAATAAAGCAACCGTCCACAACAAACAACACAGTACAGATCCACACACAACACATGCTGGGGCCACAGCACAAGACGGTCCAACTAGGACAGAGGCCAACGAAAACAGAGAACCAACGCCTCGCCGAGAGAGTGAACGCCGAAGACACTATGACGAGCTATGGGGGAGCCGCTGAGCCGCCTCCAAGAGCCGGCGGAGAGTCGCGTCCAATCTCACCTTGTCCCGCTGTCTACACAACGGGTACCAAAGCTGCAGAGAAGCCAGAAAGTGGAAAACCGAGTCAGACGCACGCCGAGGAAGAATCTTCTCAATAACCATCTTATTCCGAATATTCCAGAGAGACCACGACATGGCCGCGAACACAAGCCAGAAAAGGCGACGACCCTTCCCAGCTTGGTTAGCTCGGGTTTCTAGGAATTCACCGAGATCATGGGCCAGCCAGTCCGGGCCCAACGCCTCTCTGGTGAAATTCCACATAAACCGGGCCGCGGGACAGGTGAATAATATGTGGGTGCCCGTTTCAGGGACCCCCCATAGTGGACATAACTCATCCCTCGGCCCATGTCGCTTGGTCACCTCAACTCCCGAAGGGAGCCTATCGCGTAAAAGTTGCCACACAAAGATTTTTGTCTTCAGCGGGAGAGGGGCTTTCCAGAGGTGCTTGGTCCAGGAGATAGCCGCCTGGCCAAAGAGGGCCCGATAGGCCGAGCCAACCGAGAAGGATCCGGACGGGGTGAGGGTCCACAGAACACTATCGGGTTCGTTGGCCAAGGAGGCCGGGAGCTCCTGCTACTTATCTCTTTCTTAATTTGTATCTTGAAGAAGTCAATAGTGAGAATGAAGCATTGGAAGCTGTTGATAAACACAAACGAGACTGACGGGCTAAAGGAAGCAATGGCAGCTAAGCAGTTTGAAATTTAAGCGAAGTATCTGCTTGATAAATCTGCCCTTGAGGCTGAGCCTGGAGTGCTTCAGGCAGTCATCAGGAAGTATGAAGGTGAGCTTGCAAGATTGTCACAGGAAAAGTTGCAGGTGGGGTGTCGCATTGAAGAGCTTGAACAGGCATCATGTAGCCTAGATAATCCATCTTCTGAGATGGTGAAGCTGCAAGAAGTGATAAATTATACAAAATCAGAATTAGAAGAAGTTTCACTAGATAAAGCAGAAACCATCATGAGCCTGGAAGCACATCTAGAAAGATCCATACAAGATAAACCAATACTACAGGACCGTATCAAGGAGCTAGAGAAGGTGGTTTGTGATTCTATGGATAAACATTGGCTGAAGAAGTCTTCTCTTAGTGCTGGACTTTTAACATTATCAGAGGCTAATGCTTATCTTGAGGGCAAGCTGAGATCCATGGAGGCAGAGCTTAGGCAAGCTTGTGCTGACAGGTCAGAAGAATATCTGAACAGCAGAAAGCAATATCTGGGCTAAATCAAGACCTTGCCAACCTTACAAGAAAGATTGAAGTGATGTTATCCGAGAAAGACACAGTTGATAACAAGCTGGCCACTCAATTAAATGACATCACAACACATGATGAAAAGATAAAACGGATGGGCGACCACCTTAGCCAGCTTCGTCTTGAGCATGCCAAGGTAACGACACAGGCCGCGGGTGCCTGGGTTTCTGAGCTCGATGAACTGATGGAGAAGCAAAAGCTTAAGATTTATGAGAGTGTCGAGGGAAAGCGCGAGGCAATCAGGCAGCTGTGCTTACCTCTTGATCACTACCGCAGCGGGTACCAGCAGATGCTCGAGATGCTGCAGCAGGGCAGGAGACCATTGGTGATGATGGCAGCCTGATTAAGTGCATCCTTCTTGGCTTCCAAAGATCCAACAAAAATGAAATATAGTACTCTTTTACATAAGGTCGATTCAATTGCTATTCACAAAAAAGTTCAATTTACTTGCTTCAAATGGATGATCTGATATACAAATGCATGTCAATTAACTCTGGGATGCCAACTGGTGGACCCAACATGTTTTTAGTCTATGTATAAATTCTTCACGATTTTTGGGGGCAATGAATATTAATCATGGATAAAACTTATGTCTAAAACAGACAGCAAACATTATCTTTGTAAATGGCATTAATCCGAGTGAGCTTACAAAGCGCGCCAGTACAATATTTTTATTGTTTCCATACCTACCATCATGAATAGTAAAAATTTATGGTTAAATTATGGTAAAACTTTATGGTTAAATTATGGTCTCGCTTTCAGCCTAAGCGCCGGAGGCGCACCGGGTCATCTATTGTACTTAACTTTGTCTAGATTCACATGCATCTAGTCTAAATATTTAACTAGATACAAATGAATCTGAAAAAATTAAACCGTTAATATAAACCGGAGAGTTTATATACTTAACTTTGTTTGGCATAAAAAAATCTCACAAATGAACTTAGAGGTCGTTTGGCATCCAGGTATTTTTTAGTAGAAATGAAATGAATACATGGATTCATTTTATTTTATATTGTGATTCCAAAAACACCCACATGTTTGACTGCTACCGAAATTTGGAAATGACATGTCTAAGATAGAAATCGGGTTTACACATAAGGATATTTCAATGGATTTGCCAAATAAAATGACAGTCCAATTCCGTGACAACCAAACACCATAGGAATGGAATTGCAAAATGAATTCCAGGATTCCATGCCCAAATGATGGATACTAAACGACTCCTTAGAGTATTTGTGAAAAACTAGTTTGCAGTGCACGTGGTGTCTGGTGGCTACGCGGTGGAGGCCTGCACGATTTGGTTGGTGGTATAGCTTTAATCTAGCATTGCGACGTAAAGATCAATGGTAGGCAGAGGCGAGGAGACGTTGAGAGCCTGCATGGCGTCAGGTTTTGCCCTCGCCATCGCTGCGTCTGGCCGTCAGCCGACCGAAGGGATGCAGCCGCGCCGCTGGATTTCGCGGATTTCGTGGCCTTGTCCACATAGTTTTCGCAGGAGGTCACATACACCATTTAGGGCATGTTTGATTCAAAAGATTTTAAAAGCACAAGAATAGGAAAACCATAGGAATGGTATGTCATGACATGTGAAATCCTATAGGGATGAAAAACGCAGGAATTAGTTGTAGAAGTCGTTTGATCGTGCCACAGGAAAACCGCAAGAAATTTGTATATAGATTGAGTACATGGCATAGTTGTCATAGACACATAGGAAATTTTCCAAGAGGTCTAACCTCTTGTTAGAAATCCTATGGAAATGTGGTATAGGAAAGGAATCCATAGAAATTTTAAAGGGTTCAATCCTTTGAATCAAATGGCCTCTATAGGAAAAAATCCTATGGGTAAGAATCCTACAAAATTTCTCTATAAATCCTTTGAATCAAACATGCCCTTAAACTGTTTTTCACAGGCGACGATACTGGTCCGTTGGATGCCGCTGCCATTTACATCCTCACTCAGAACAAGGATTTTTTAAGAATGCTGATGTGAGTTAAGCCATGTGCTATTCAAACTGAAAAAATGGTGACACTTCTTAATTTTTTTTGAAATTTATAAAATATTTTATACTGTTTATGGACTGTTTTAAATGTTTTGATAATGTTTTAGTCGATTTTAGTTCTGTTTCAATTAGTGACGTCACATGTCATCATGCATATACAAAAAAATGTTAAACAGATGCACCAATCTCATAGCAGAAATAGGTCATGGACGAGACTCCTGTATGGACAGTCGCCTTCTAAAAGGCTTTTCTGCTCGGCTCGTCATCTTCCCGATCAACACGGCGGCAACCGTCGGGGCCAAGTGTGGGGCACCACTGCATCCACTCACCGTGTCGGGCCCAAGTGCGATCGCCGTGTTGCCTCTTAGTCTGCTGGATGCTGTGAGGCGAGAGATTTGATTTAGGTCAAATTTGACCTCTTGATTGGTAGCCTGTTTTCTTGCTTCTCCCTAAAAAGTCTTAGCGTTTGGTTTCTATATGTGTGTACACAGAAGTCAATAGAGTGTTATGGCTTTAGCTAACATACTTGATCTTAATTCCCTTAAATCTATCTGAATATGCCCATTTAAGATAATATCTAGATGAAAAAAATGCTCCTCGATGTTACAAATCCATTCCCGCAAACGATTTGTAATTCATTGAGTGTTTAAAACTCTATGTCGTGTTCTTTTTAGTGCTTCTTTAAACGATTTTTCTAAATTTATCACATATTTGATCATTTAAAATTTCCTTTGAGGGAAAACTTCAGTTCATCATTCCACACGACTTTTATGTTATACGTTCTGGTTTGACATTCCTATATACGAGTAGATCTAGATCTTAACATACAGTATATTAGAACAGTTTAAATCTACTCATTTATAAATGTTAAAATGAAAAACTGACAACACAAAAGTTGCGTGAAACGGTAAGACGAAACTACATGTTAAAGGAAATTTCAAACGGTTGCTCATGTACGATAAATTTGTCAAAATTCGTTCCCAAAACGCATACATATGAACACGAAATAGACCATTAAAAAGTCACCGAAACTAGGAACAATTTGTGGGAATGTAATCATAACGTCGATTCACATCTTTTTAATGTACAACTTATTTTAAATCGATGCATGGTTATGTAAATTAGAGGGGAAGTTTGCACGCCCACACATGTCGCGTGGAAACGTTCGATTTCGACATAGCTGTACAATATCGATCGAGTATAGTAAAAAATTATGGTGAATGTGGTTAGTAATGAATTAGTCAGCTGCATATGTTGCCCTGCCAAGATCATCTTTGATAATTAGAGCATCTCCACTCCATCCTCCCCCTCCCTCGCGCCCACAAACGGTTTTGGGGCGCCGGTGCAGAAAATCGCTCTCAGTTATCCCCCTGTTTTCTTCTCCTCTTAAATAAAATTTTCATCCGGTGGAGGTTCAATAAACATCCGACGACCACAACCCATAGGGAGTCAATCGGGGATGCCGGCTACTACTTTTGACCTTAGGAACCCACCCGACAACCTGCCTATTATCTTTAATACTCGGGGTGTGACCGGATAGCATCCACCCCGAACGCCATATCAAGGAACGAGTGGAGATGCTCTTAGACGAGGAAGATACTGAATTTTCAGAATTTGAATTTGCCCGTACCACGTTCGCGGCTAGAGTTGACACGGGAGAGGGAGGAGTTAAATCCATGGTTAGTAACTGAACTTGCTTAGGAAACCCGGTACGGTCATTGTACTAAGGGAATACGAAGTTACGGTCACTAAACTCGCAGAAGAGCGTCATGCGTGGTCACTGAGCAATACGTAGCGTTGTATAGCGTGACGTGGAGGTAAGTGGGACTCGATTTCAGTGTCACCAGTGCATTGATGGTGTCCTGAGGGAGCATTTATTTGCCCATAGGCCCCTGGACCAGCAGCTAAGTTCGTACAAGCCCTCCCACCCCAGTGACCACCATGAACTAGTTCTCCTCCGTGGAGCTGTCGAGGTGAAGGGGAAGAGAGGGAGCGGGAAAGGCACAACACAGAGCGGTCGAGGTAGAGGTGGTGAACTCCATAGCTATCAAGGACAGAGGCGGTGAAGGTTCGTCGGAGTCTTCATCGACAACGGCGGTGGAGGCGGTGACGCGATGTCGCGTCTAGGAGCCGTGGCCATTTACCCAATGAGGCGGCCAGAAGATGATCCTCCTCCCGTCTACAGTAAGAGCTCAGAACCCATCGTAGTTCAGGGGAAGTCAAGCTTTTTTGGGGGGAATTTCTGTTCTGGAGTTGCTAATCTGATGTGCTCTCATGCCTGTGAGTTCTCTATCAGAGTTCAGTTCTTTGGTTTTGTTAGGGGTTTGGCCGATGATTTTTGGTGTGGTAAGGGCTTAGGGTTTTAGAAAATGTTCATCATGACTAGGATGATGAAAGCATGTGTATATTTAGGTAATATCGATATTGGTTGCAGAAAAGGTGGTGCTTTTTTCAGTGTACTATACAAATCTTGTGTAGAGTGGTCACATGTTTATGTTAATTTGTAGATAGGGGAAGTACATGCTTTTCACTAGAGATTGAAAGAACATGTGTCACTACTAGAAAAACGCATGTTCGTGGCGCACCTGAAAAGGCCTTCCGTGGCGCACTAGCAGTGTGCCACGGGCCTCGCGCTACGGCTATCTCGTAGCCGTGGCGTACTGCATGGTGTGCCACGGTTGTGTCGAGATAGGCGTGGCGCACTACCAGGTGCGCCACGGCTAGGGGCACAGGGTGCGACACGGATGTGTTTTTCAAAAAACAAAAAAAATGCAAAAAACACCCTCGTTTTGAATTGCAAAAGCAATCGGGTCCGTGCATCACCGCCGCAGTCGTGTCACCTCGCCGGAGCATGGCCGTGGCAGGGAGGTGCGGGAGGCCGTGGCCGCTCTAGTCCTCGCCGGCATCGAGGTGGTAGGAAGGGTGTGGTTGGAGAAAGGAAGGTAGGAAGAGAAAGGAAGAGATGGAGGAAGAGAGGGAGGAAGGAAGAGATGGAGGAAGAGAGGGAGGAAGGGAGGGAGGACGCCGCCGTCACTGCAACGAGAGGAGGTGGCCGCCGTTGCGCCGCCGCCGCCGCGCCACCGTCACTGCAAGGAGAGGAGGAGGTCGTCGTCGCGCCGTCACTACAAGGAGAGGAGAAGGGGAGGGAGGAGAAGGAGAAGGAAGAAGGAAGAAGGAGAAGGAGAAGGAGAAGGAGAAGGAAGAAGGAGAAGGGAGAAGGAAGAAGGAAGAAGGAAGAGGGAAAAGGGGAGGGAAAAGTAGGTGGGCGGGGTGAGGATTCAAATTTTGAATCCCGCCCAAGCTTATCCGTGGCGCACTAGGTGGTGGTGCGCTACGGGTAAGTTTTCTCTATTTTTTTCTGCAGAAAAAAACAGTCTTTTGACCGTAACTTTTTACTCTTTTCGAATTTTGAAAATCTAAAAAATCGCTAAACGACCGTAGGTCGTTGCGAGCGGATGCGAAATCTCGTTCTCGTCATTTTGGTATATTATACGATTTTTTCGACATCGTATGCAAAAGTTACGGCCATTTTATCGTGGCATGACTTTTTTTTGCAGAAAAAGTTAAAACTCATGTTTGTTAATTTTCCTAAAAACTATACCACATTATCTTCCTAAATATGAAAGGATTTAATTTTTTGAAGTGTTTATTATTTTCTTTTATTTTTTGCAAAGCCTAAAAAGGCGATCCAAGGGGGGTGGAGTTGGTGCAGGATAGTTAGGCGTAGGGCACTAGGGCAAGGTGCCCTACTACTAAGTTTATACATTCGTGGCGCACATGGCATAGTGCGCCACAGAACTTGCCACAACCGTAGTGCACCTACCCCATGTGCGCTACGGGTACGTGGCATGCGGCTGGCAGGCCCCTGGCCCATACATATCTGTGGCGCACATACCCCATGTACGCCACGGTTGTTCTAGTTACTAGTAGGGCACTACCCACAGGTGAGTCACGCCTATTTTACCTGTGGGGCACTCCAACCATGTGAGCCACGAATGTGCGGATTACCTATAGCCCTTTTCCTAGTAGTGTGTGCCCCCATGTGTGGTTTTGGTACTTAATGACAATATTTTATGGACTTATGTTTGCATTGAGTTTTACTTGTAGGATTTGTCCATAGACAATGCTTGAACCATTTGGTGGCTTCAAGGTTGGAAT
Source organism: Avena sativa (assembly GCA_916181665.1). Lineage (NCBI taxonomy): Eukaryota > Viridiplantae > Streptophyta > Magnoliopsida > Poales > Poaceae > Avena > Avena sativa. Next base: position 353,683,513 of record OV702293.1, on the reverse strand, counting down.
AAGAATAAAGTGAAGAAGATCAAGTGTTGATCAAGGTTTCAAGGAATGATCTGGAGATTTGTCAAGTAGAAGTTGAGCCTATGCTAGTGCAATCAAGAAAGGTGCTCCATCTTGAGGTGTGGAATATACAAGGCAAAGGTTTGATCTTGATAGGGTTTCTTTCTTATCGGTCTCGTGGTGTTATTTGGGGAGACCGGTTTATAGGATAGATATCCGTACTATCAAGAGGGACTCTCGAGTGAGTAACTTGATCATATCCCTCGGTGAGAGCTCAAACCTTTGCATACTTGGCATCCTCTTTCTTGGTTCTTATTTGGTTCTTATCCACGATAGGATTTAGAGCTTGTGTCAATCTCTATAACAAGATCAAGTTCATCGAAAACGGATTTCATATGCATTCTTTATTGTGTTTTCGATATTGGAGGTTTTACCGATTTGTATTTTCTAGATAGGTTAAACCTTTCATCATTTGGTTCTATCCTTCCTTGCTGGAATATGATAGTTCCCTGCATGATCTTCTAGAGCTCGTTACTATCTTCGGAACGAGCCCAAGATCATCAAAATCAGAGTCCGAATGCAAAAGTTATGATGGTTTCAGTTTTGCGGTTCCTCCAGTTTTCAGGGGGCGGATTATTCGGCCCAATTTTTGGAAAACGGCTAAGGACTTTGAGGCGTGGCTCCCAGTAATGGGGGCGGATTAATATCCGCCCCTATACCGAGGGATGCACCGCGAAGTCCTTAGCCATTTTTTGGCCCGGGAAACCCGGAATATCCGGGGGAGGGGCGGATTATCTGGCCTGGAAGGTCCCAAACGGTCATATTTCGTTGGGAAGGGGTATAAATAGACCCCTTCTTCCTCCTTAGGCTTGTCGATTGCATTCTCTCTCTCTCCTCCATTGTTTTGACCTTCAAGAGCTTGCAAATACTCTTAATCCATCTCATATTTTTTGAATCTTTTGGGGGGATTTGAAAGGGGAGATCTAGATCTACAACTCCACCAATCCATCTCTCCTCTATGTGAGGGGAACATATTGGGATCTAGATCTTGGGGTTTCTTTTGTGGATTTCCTCTTGTGTTCTTCCACTCTTATTCTCCCACTAGCTTTTGTAGCTTTTGTGGAATTTGGGAGAAAAGGACTTGAGCACTTCCTGTGTTCTTGCCATTGCATTTGGTGCATCTGTTTGAGTTTTCCTCGGAGGATTTGGTGAGTGAAAGTTGAGAAGCGTTTTACTCTTGGGTTCTTGGAACCCTAGACGGTTTGTTGGTGTTGCAGGTTGTGGCCTTGGTGGCATTTGTTGGGAGCCTCCAATTAAGTTGTGGAGAAGTGCCCCAACCTTGTGAGAGGTTCCGGTTGACACCGACAAGTGCACCGATAGTGGACGTGTGGATCGATCCCGTTGGGGTGAGATTCACCGGAGAATAAGGGAGGCCTTTTGTGGCGTAGGTGGTTTGATACCACCCCCTATCCAACGAGACGTACTCTCTTTATGGGAGGAACTTGGTAATAAATCATTGTCTCCGCGTGCCTCGGTTATCTATTTACCCGAGCTATTTACTTATGCACTTTACTTTGTAATAGCCTCCGTGCTTGATTTCTTATATCTAGCTATCACATAGTTGCTTGTTTTGCTTAGCATAAGTGGTTGGTGCACATAGGTGAACTGTAGTTTATATAGGTTTTGTGCTTGACAAAGTAAACGCTAGTTTTATTCCGCCTTTGTTAAGCCCATATCGTAAAAGTTTTAAACCGCCTATTCACCCCCCTCTAGGCGACATCTGTATCCTTTTCATCATGACTAGGATGATGAAAGCATGTGTATATTTAGGTAATATCGATATTGGTTGCAAAAAAGGTGGTGCTTTTTTCAGTGTAGAGTGGTCACATATTTCTATTAATTTGTAGATAGGGGAAGTACATACTTTTCACTGGAGATAAACCATGGTGGATATTTTCTAGGCACATGCAACAATAGAAGCTATGCTGGTGGTCATATTATCTATTATGATCAGGCTGACTCTGTGTTATGGTCTGCAGCAATGCTAGAGCACATAGTTGAGGAAATTGGTTATGAAATGACTGGTAGAATTAAGGCTCACTACTGTATTTCTATTCTAACCATTGCAAAAAAATGGCTTAAGAGAGTTAAAAGATGACCATGCCTTCATGTTTATGGTTACTATGGTGGAGACAGGGAATCATTTCATCAGTCTTTATCTTGATCATGATGACAACTATAGTTTCATAGGTTTGGATGATGTTGTAAATTTCCCAGTAGCATCTTTGCCTCCTGTCATTAGCCCTAGTAAGCCAAGTACCACAAACAAACCTGAAGATGCAGCTAGAGATGATCCTCCTATACCACTTCAAGTTGTGTATCCAACAAGCATTGTTCAAGATTCAGTGGAGATAGAAAAGGAAGTTTCTATTGCTGGTAGAGTGAGGAGAAGAAAGAGGGGCACAGCCAACATTGATAAGATCATGAGTACTCTAGAAGAAGGTTCTCAATTAACTTAAGAAGAAGAAGAAGACATTGAAAGTGATGATGGTGACAATGTACATTCAGCAGATTCAGAGTTTGAGCTGGCAGATTCAGATTATGCTATTAGTGATGGTGATGATGATCTATATGTGGACACAGTGAAAGGCAAGAGTGGAGCTGTGAAGAAGAGTGTATCTGTGCAAGAAAAGGTTGGAGCTGATAAGAAGAAAAGGAAGAGAAGATGCACTGGTCAAAATGACAGTGGCAAAGTGAAGCTTGTAATCAAGGAGGATGAGTCAGAAAGTGATGATTTGTGGGGTCCTGAGTCTGATGAGGATACAGCCCAGATAAGGTTCAAAACTTTTAGAGATGATGATCTACATGATCCTAAGTTTGCAGTTGGTCAAGTATTCACTAATATGGAGTTGCTTAGGAAATCCATCAGAACATATAGTTGTATTCACAGAAAGCCAATTAAGCTGCCAATTAATGACAAGACGAGAGTGAGGAAGTATGTGGAGGCAAGTGCCATTGGTACCTTTGAGAATCATGTGATTCTAGCACATGATCATTTCAGATAAAGAGGTATACAAGTGAGCACACTTGAAGTGGCAAATGGAAAATTGTTGCATTCACTGCTCAATTCATTGCAGAAAAGTATTTAGAAAGCTTTAGAGCTGATCAAGGAATGAGCGTGAAAAATTTCTCAAGGGTGTTGCAAAAGGGTTGGAATATGACACCTTCTAGGAGCACATTGTTGTTGGGCCACGCAGAGATAAAACAAAAATTTCCTCTAACGTGGTGATCCCAAGATCTAGCTGAGGTAGAAGGCCACGAGGTTTACCACTAGACGTGTAGTTGCGGATTACTAATGAAGCGCGTCAGTTGATGCAGTGCAGTCCTCTCGATCCGATCGTCCTGGTGATGATCGCACAACACCTCTGCTGGTATCCACACGTACAAGGAGGAGCACCGGCGGCGAACTACTAGGTTCGTAATGATGGCTGGACTGCTGTGGAGCTAGGGTTTCCAACACATGGAATGACCTAACCGAACACGATTAACCCTTTTGGGTTATGGTGCTCCACTATATATAGGGAGTGAACATGGGCTCTGCTCGCGCGACCCATTCACTAAAGCCCATATAACACTAGTCACCGTGAGTCCAACTCAATAACTCAGTCCTAATCCGGTTTAGGTCCAACCCAACCATATTACAGGTTCAGATCCAATCTGAACTTGCTCCCGCTCTTAAGTGTGTGACCCCGCAGGCTCATGGCTACTTGGACACGATTGGAGTCCGACTCTAAATCGATCAGTCGGTAGCGGCTCCTAGCAGAACATGCCGACTCCCAAGTACCAAAGAGTCATGACGACTTGCCTTTCCAATGCGACTTACGTCTGAGTCCCTTTTGCCTCACGACATACCTTGTCAGACTATAGGCGAATAATTGTCATCCCTTAAATAGTCCGACTCTCTTCTCGATCCAAGATAAGTGATTCACCCGACTAACTCTTAGTCGATCGCCTCGGTTAACACTTAACCGAGTCATGCATGTCCATGCTTTCCGAATCATATCTCACGAGAGGGCCTAGAGAATATCTCTCCAAGTGGAGGGGAAAAAATCCCATCTTGGTTATTCACATCACGCAGCTTGATTCTCAGTCGACCCGAACTCTGCCTTTATAACTGCCCAGTTACGGATCAGCGTTTGAGAGAACCTAAGTCTGTGATCCTCAACTCGGACTATGCAATAACCTCAGGTCTAAGGATTACATTGATTGAGATATACAAATGACAACTAGTTCGTTGTACCTCAATATGGGTCAATCCGACTTGCTAAACTCTTTATCCGAGCATGTGTAAGTTGGAATAGCATCTCCATGCTCATGACAAGTGGAACCGAGTCATCAAGCCAACTTTCACATTGGTCTAAGTTGTGTGTCCAGCACAACCTCAATGACCAAGGATATTTAGTACAAACAACATGAATGCATAGTTCCACAACCGAATCACATATTCAATGATACACATCAGATGTTTATACAAGGACAACTTAATAACTTTATGAATACAATGGGAAATATCATCATACATGATTGCCTCTAGGGCATATTCCCAACAGTCTCCCACTTGCACTAGAGTCAATCTTCCGACATGACATGTCTAAGCATCTAATGCCCATGGCTCTCAGGTGCGCCTCATGCTTCGGTTGTGGTAACGGCTGTGTCAATGGATCCGCAATATTTGCATCTGTGTGTACCTTGCATAACTTGATATCACACTGATCCACGAACTGGCGAATCAGGTGGTACCGCATGAGTATGTGCTTGTTCTTCTGGTGTTGTCTAGGTTCCTTGTCTTGTGCAATAGCACCATTGTTGTCACAATACACGTCCAACGGATTGGACGAGCCCTGAACCACACCAAGATCCATGAGGAAATTCCTCATCCAAACAACTTCCTTTGCTGCCTCCGAGGCGGCAATATACTCAGCCTCTGTTGTAGACGCAGACACAGTCTCTTGCTTGGAACTCTTCCAGCTCACAGCACCTCCGTTTATAATAAACATGTATCCGGATTGCGAACGAGAATCATCAGAGTCGGTAAGATAACTCGCATCCGTGTAACCCTTTACACTGAGTTCATCTTCACCACCATAAACCAAGAACATATCCTTAGTCCTTCTCAAGTACTTTAGGATATTTTTAGCCGCTGTCTAGTGGATCTCTCCAGGATCAGCCTGGTATCTGCTCACAACACTTAGATCATATGAAACATCCGGCCTAGTACAAATCATGGCATACATGATGGATCCGACTGCAGAAGCATATGGAATCGCACTCATCCTACTTCGCTCATCAGTTGTCGAAGGACACTGAGTCTTGCTAAGTTTTACACCATGGTACATCGGTAAGAACCCCTTCTTAGACGATTCCATGTTGAACTTCTTCAACACTTTGTCCAAATAAGTACTCTGACTCAATCCAATGAGCCTCCTTGATCTATCTCTATAGATCCGGATTCCGAGGATGTATGTTGCCTCACCCAAGTCTTTCATTGAGAAACTCCTTTCCAATGATTCCTTGGTTTCTTACAACATCTGGACATCATTTCCAATCAGTAATATGTCATCCACATATAAGATTAGAAAATTTACTTTGTTCCCACTAAACTTCTTGTACAAACAAGAATCATGATCACTCTTGATGAAGCCAAACGATTTGACTACCTCATCAAAGCGAATATTCCAACTCCGAGATGCTTGCTTCAACCCATAAATGGAATTCTGAAGTTTGCATACCTTGTCAGCACTAGCCTGATCGACAAAACCCTCGGGCTGTATCATATACACGTCCTCGGTTAAATTTCTGTTAAGGAAAGCCGTTTTGACATCCATCTGCCATATCTCATAGTCGAAATAGGCTGCTATAGCTAACATGATCCAAACTGATTTAAGCATTGCTATGGGCGAGAAAGTCTCGTCGTAATCAACTCCTTGAACTTGTCAGAACCCCTTCGCGACAAGGCGTGCTTTATAGACTGAAACATTTCCATCCATATCAGTTTTCTTCTTAAAGACCCATTTGCACTCGACGGGTCTTGCACCGTCTGGCAGATCAACCAAGTTCCAAACTTGATTTTCATCCATGGACTTTAACTCGGATCTCATGGCTCCAAGCCATGACTCGGAATTAGATCCCACCATCGCTTCCGAATAATTTGCCGGCTCATCACTGTCTAATAGTAACACATCACAAACACTTCGTAATCTTGCCGATCTTCGTAGTACAGGTGCTGCTGCCGGCTCAGCTGCCACGACCGGCTCAACCTCCAAGGTTTTTGCCGACTCGCCACTAGCCGGTTCCTCTCGAATTTCTTCGAGCTGCACCGTGCTCCCACTTACTCCCCGACTGAGAAACTCTTTCTCAAGGAAGACACCGTTTCGAGCGACAAACACTTTGCCCTCTTCTCGGTTGTAGAAGTAGTAACCCAAGGTTTCCCTCAGATACCCCACAAAAATACACTTATCCGACTTGGTTGTAAGCTTGTCCGACTGAAGTCGCTTGAAAAATGCTTCACAACCCCAAATCTTAAGAAAAGACAAACTCGGCTTTTTGCCTGTCCACATCTCATGCGGTGTCTTCTCTACCGATTTTGATGGTACTCTGTTTAGTGTGAACACCGCTGTTTCTAGTCAATAACCCCAAAATGATAAAGGCAGATCTGTCCGACTCATCATTGATCGTACCATGTCCAACAAGGTTCGATTCCGCCTTTTCGAAACACCATTCCTTTGTGGCGTTCCTGGCGGAGTAAGTTGAGGAACTATTCCACAACTTTTCAGATGGTCATCAAACTCATGGCTCATGTACTCGCCTCCTCGGTCTGACCGAAGAAACTTTATTTTCTTGTCGAGTTGATTTTGTGCTTCATTCTAGAATTCTTTGAACTTTTCAAAGGCTTCCGACTTATGTTTCATCAAGTAGATATATCCGTACCTACTCAGATCATCAGTGAAGGTAATGAAGTACTCATAACCACCCCTAGTTGTCGTGCTCATTGGTCCACATACATCACTATGTACTAGTCCCAACAAGTCGGACGCCCTTTTGCAACTCTTTGCAAAAGGTGTCTTGGTCATTTTGCCGAGTAGGCAAGATTCGCATGTCTCGAACGACTCCAAGTCGAACGAAGTTAGGAGTCCATCATCATGGAGCTTCTTCATGCGTTTCCAACTTATATGACCAAGCCGACAGTGCCAAAAGTAAGTCATATTCAGATCATTTGGTTTCAACCTTTTAACATTTATGTTATAAACCGACTCACCATCAAGATTCAAAATAAATAACCCGTCCTGGACCGGTGCAAAGCCGTGAAACATATCATTCAAATACAAATAACAACCATTATTCTTGATATTCGACTCATAGCCTTGCCTCATCAAACATGAAGCAGAAATAATGTTTCGACTGAGCACTGGAACATAATAACAATTATTTAGTTCCATAATGAATCCGAAAGGTAAATGAAGTTGCATTTGCCGACTTCCAACGCAACAACTCTTGCTTTGTTGCCGACTCGAATATCAACCTCGCCTCTTGCTACGCTCCTAGTTCTTACTAGTCCCTGCAACGAGTTGCAGATGTGAATAACTGATCTGGTATCATATACCCAAGAACTATTAGGTGCATCAGCAAGATATATGTCTATAACATTGCAAACAAGTGTACCTGAGTCGAAAGTCATACCTCCACTCTTGGCTTTGTCGGCCAAGTACTTGCTGCAGTTCCTCTTCTAGTGGTCATCCGCCTTGCAGTAAAAGCAAGTGGATCCGGCTGAAGGAGATGGCTTAGTCCCTGAGGAAGCGCTAGGGACCGGGTCCGGAGCCTGCTTTCCTCCTGACTTAGCCTTCTTCTTAGTCCAATAACTCTTCTTGAACTTAGCCTTATTCTGCACCATCAACACTTGACTGGCGCCCTTCTTGAGATCCGCCTCTGCCTGCTTGAGCATCCCATGCAATTCAGTGAGCTTATTATCCATACCATGCATGTGGTAGTTCGAAATGAACTGCCCATATGCACTAGGAAGAGAGTTCAGAATTATGTCCGTAGCGAACTCTTCGCTTATGGGGTAGCCAAGCCTCTCCAGAGACTACACGTAACCAACCATTTTGATCACATGCGGACTCAGTGGATCACCATCCTTAAGCTTGCAACTCAGCAAAGCCTGAGAAACTTGATACCTCTCAGTCTTTGCCTGAGCCTAGAACATACTTTTGAGGCTTTCGATCATATCGTAGGCCTACACATGCTCGAACTGCTTTTGCAAGTCCGGTTCCATGTGAGCAAGCATAAGACAGCTAATATCCGTGGACTCATCCTTAGCCCGACGATAGGCATTGGTGGCTGCGACAGTCACATTCTCATTCGGCTCATCTGGAAGTGGGTTGTCTAGGACATGGTCCTTCTTTTCTTGTTTGAGAACAATTCTCAGATTTCAATACCAGTTGGTAAAATTAGTGTCGTTCAGTTTATCTTTCTCAAGAATGGTTCTCAACGCAAAACCGGATATCTGAGAGTGACTGCTACTAGGTGCCATGATCTACAACAGAAAATATGCAAAACACTTAAGACATGTATTCATAAAAGAGCAAGCATATTAAACATTTTAATATTTTATGCTCCCACTAGAACCAACACCCCTCCGATGGTTTATTAGTGATTCAGGATCCTAAATAAGCAAGTCGGCTAGTGAGCTTTAGCATCACCGCTAACCGCCAAGTGATTTAGGTAGACAACTCCTTGCCAATCGCATCTCATGCGACTCCTGTTGGACGGGTGGCATCACATGCCCCGGCTCCCATCCGACTTTTCCCCGAGTCCCACAACCGTTGTGATAGACCCATCTAGCTTACCGAGTGTTTCTGCAGTAAGAGTCCGACTCGAACCCACCTAGTCGGAAAGAATTGGCAGCACCTCAATTTTATGAGCCCACTACCAAAAATGTCCGACTTGTGGTGGTGCAAACACTGGCGGGAAAACCGACTAGACCTTCTTTGAGGGATTTAAGTTTTACCGACTATCTAACAGAGGTAAAACTGAGACATAACAATAACACAAAATAAAGCAATTATAATGTGAAATGGTATGGCTCTCTTCATGGCGATCTCCATCTCCACAAAGCCTGTAATCCAACTCGTGCCAACTCTTGTCACTTGCCGTCTTACTCCATGTCGCCGACATGTACAACACCTTGCATGCCTTCCGGGTTCTCCAAACAGCTATACTAGCTTAGTAAAGTAAATTACATAGATAATCCGACACGCAGGTCGTTATACAATAAAATGACAGCACCTAGGCTCCAGCCGGCAGACAAAAACCGTGATTCGCAGAACACGTATGGATTACACACATACATCACATGCGCATGAACCATACCATTCACAACTTCCTGCAAAAACAAGTTATGCATAGATACAATATCTACCGGCGTTGTGAAACTCGCAACGACATCTAAGGCGCTACAACAGGGCGAAGCCGGCGGTCCCGAAAATGTAGATCTCATCTACGATCCGAACATGGATTCCGACCATCGTTCCGATTCGATCAAACTCTTTGATCTTCGATCACCGCTTCTGGATTTACGTGTCATAGTCTACCCCGATGGCGGAAGCCGACGATAGGGGTATGTCGTTCCACGACCTTAGCAGTATGATCACGGAAATCAAATCTACCATTCCCCGAGTATAGTTGATCCAATCAACTTCGTACAAATCGATCTATCTCATAGATCGACCACCAAACAGCACATAGATCTCATCTACAGCCAACCGCATATCACATATGCGAGATCTCGAGCCTAAAACCAGAAGCTATCGCTCTGATACCACTGTTGGGCCACGCAGAGATAAAACAAAAATTTCCTCTAACGTGGTGATCCCAAGATCTAGCTAAGGTAGAAGGCCACGAGGTTTACCACTAGACGCGCAGTTGCGGATTACTGATGAAGCGCGTCAGTTGATGCAGTGCAGTCCTCTCGATCCGATCGTCCTGGTGCTGATCACATAGCACCTCTGCTGGTATCCACACGTACAAGGAGGAGCACCGGCAGCGAACTGCTAGGTTCGTAACGACGGCTGGACTGCTGTGGAGCTAGGGTTTCCAACACATGGAATGACCTAACCGAACACGATTAACCCTTTTGGGTTATGGTGCTCCACTATATATAGGGAGTGAACGTGGGCTCTGCTCGCGCGACCCATTCACTAAAGCCCATATAACACTAGTCACCATGAGTCCAACTCACTGACTCAGTCCTAATCCGGTTTAGGTCCAACCCAACCAGATTACAGGTTCAGATCCAATCCGAACTTGCTCCCGCTCTTAAGTGTGTGACCCCGCAGGCTCATGGCTACTTGGACACGATTGGAGTCCGACTCTCAGTCGATCAGTCGGTAGCGGCTCCTAGCAGAACGTGCCGACTCCCAAGTACCAAAGAGTCATGACGACTTGCCTTTCCAATGCGACTTACGTCCGAGTCCCTTTTGCCTCACGATATACCTTGTCAGACTATAGGCGAATAATTGTCATCCCTTAAATAGTCCGACTCTCTTCTCGATCCAAGATAAGTGATTCACCCGACTAACTCTTAGTCGATCGCCTCGGTTAACACTTAACCGAGTCGTGCATGGCCATGCTTTCCGAATCATATCTCGCGGGAGGGCCCAGAGAATATCTCTCCAAGTGGAGGGGCAAAATCCCATCTTGGTTATTCACATCATGCAGCTTGATTCTCAGTCGACCCGAACTCTGCCTTTATAACTACCCAGTTACGGATCAGCGTTTGACAGAACCTAAGTCTATGATCCTCAACTCGGACTATGCAATAACCTCGGGTCTAAGGATTACATTGATTGAGATATACAAATGACAACTAGTTCGTTGTACCTCAATATGGGTCAATCCGACTTGCTAAACTCTTTAGCCGAGTCTGTGTAAGTTGGAATAGCATCTCCATGCCCATGACCAGTGGGACTGAGTCATCAAGCCAACTTTCACATTGGTCTAAGTTGTGTGTCCAGCACAACCTCAATGACCAAGGATATTTAGTACAAACAACATGAATGCATAGTTCCACAACCGAATCACATATTCAATGATACACATCAGATGTTTATACAAGGACAACTTAATAACTTTATGAATACAATGGGAAATATCATCATACATGATTGCCTCTAGGGCATATTCCCAACAATTGCAGAGGCCAAAAAGGACTGTAATGACAGTCATATATGGAGATGAGGAGGAGAAGTACAAGATGCTATGGGACTTTGGAAATGAGATAAAGAGGAGTAATCCAGGCAGCACATTCTGGCTTTCACTAGATGATAATTCAAGATTCCAACAATGTTACATGTGTCTTGAAGCATGCAAAAGAGGGTTCTTACAAGGGTGCATACCAGTTATCTTTATTGATGGTTGTTTCCTAAAAACAAGGTATACAGGATAGTTGCTCACAGCTGTTGGGATGGATCCCAATGATTGTATCTTCCCAATTGTTGTGGCTGCTGTAGAAGTGGAAGATACAGCTTCCTGGACATGGTGCTTGGAGACCTTGAAGGCTGATTTAGGAATAATCAACACTAGCCCTTGGACAATCATGTCAGACAAACAAAAGGTACAAGAAGTACTTCATTTCATTACTTGTTAATTGTAAAAGCTATCATCTTACTGAACTGTACTTGCTATCATCCAACTAAATATCACTTGTTGTGAATTCCAAGGACTTATAAATTTTGTGAGAGCTGTGTTCCCATATGCAGAACATAGATTTTGTGTGAGACACATGTGACACAACTTTCATAAACTGTTCAAGGGTGATGTACTAAAGAACCAGTTGTGGAAGATAGCTAGGAGCAACATAGTTACTCTCTATGAGAAGCACATGGATGAAATGAAATTACTTAATTCAAATGCTCATTCATGGTTGGAGAATTTGGATCCAAAGACATGGGTAAGAGCTTTTCAGAGTGACCTGCCCAAATGTGACATCCTACTTAACAACAATTGTGAAGTTTTCAACAAGTAAGCTACCATATATACCTTGCTTTATATTTGGATCATCTTGTTCAGTTAGACAAGCATAATTGTAGTTCATGATAATTAATGCATTTATTCTATCACATCAGATACATCTTGGATGCTAGATAACTACCTATGCTTGCAATGCTTGCAACAATCAAGTCACAATTACATACTAGGATATATAACAAAAATAAAGAGAGAATGAATTGGGCTGGTCCTATTTTCCCAAAGATCAGAAAGAAACTTGACAGGCACATTCAACTAGCAAACAATGTTTTTGCAGATGGAGCTGGAGATGGTTTATTTGCAGTAGGGGAACTTGTTGCAGCTAAACCTGTTGACTATGTAGTAGACTTAAAGCATAAAACATGTAGTTGCATGAGGTGGCAGAAAACTGGGATACCTTGCCCACATGTAATAGCATGCTTAAGGAATGAAGATGCAAATCCAGTCACACTGGTTGACAAATGCTATTCAGTGGAAATGCATGATAAGGCCTATGGAAACATAGTGTACCCTTCTAAGGACAAGACAGAGTGGCTAAAGATGAATGGAACTCCAATATTGCCACCTTTCTACACAAAACATGTTGGCAGGCCTACTAAAAGCAGAAGGAAAGCCCCTTATGAGGTAGATACTAGAGGAGGAGGAAAGAAGATGACTAGACATGGTGTAATAATGCATTGCAAGTATTGTGGCTTCCCTAATCATAACATTGCTGGTTGCAAATGGTTGAAAGCTGGACTTCCTACACCTACAAGTGTTGATCAACATTTCCCTACTCAAACAACTACAAGTGCTGATCAACATTTCCCTACTCAATCATCTACTCAACCATCTACAAGTCCTGATCAGAATTTCCCTCCTCATAGTGATCCTATAATTACACAGGTACCTACATTGTTTTACTGCCTACATTGAATTTACTTACATTGAATTTACCTACATGTAACAGCAATAAAACCCTAATGTCAACATTCCAGTTGTGAACACACATGAAGATATACTTGTGAACAACTTGATTGAGCAAGTAACTTAGCTAATATTACTATTTTATATTCTGTGATTTTGATCAACCAAATGTAACTTGACATTTATGCATATTCAGAGGTCTTTGGAGAGGCAAGTGGAAGCAAGAGCAATTCCTGAGTCTACCTTCATCACAGCAGCACACAGCTTGTTGCAAGAATCTACTTCTAGTCAATCAAGTGGTGCTACCTGCATCAGGCAGGGTGAACTAGCTCAGAAACTGTTACAAATGCAACTACAGAAGAATAGGACAAATGAAGAAAGGAAATTAGCTTTACTTGAGGAAAAGTATCAAGCTGATGTGAAAAAAGCAGAGGAAATGATGAAGGGGTTAACCTCTTGGGTGGCCCGATCTTCACGGATCTCGTGGTCAAATCGATGGGAAAGCGAGGGGAAAGGGAGAAGGTAGCGGAAGCGAACACACACCTCACGAAGAACACGATGAACACACGCAAAACTCACACGATACAAGGCCGATTGCTCCCGAACGGCGGCCACCGGTCTGATAGAATCCTCGCAAGGAAAGATCGGTCAACGTGCTCCCTCAAATCCACATCGGAGAGGGAAGAACACCTTGGGGAGGGTCTTGACAACTTGGAGACGAGACACCGAACTCCAAGGCCTTGTTCAATGATGGATGCGTGATGCAAAGTCCAATCGAGGTTTTTGACGATAGTCGGTCCCCTTGGTAAAGGGATGAGGCAAAACTAGAGATTCCACAATGGGGGTTGTCTTTAGTCTATCATCTATGCCTAAGGGGTACATGAGGGGTGGGGGCTCTATTTATAGACCAACCACTAAACAAGGGGTAGTTTGGGAATAAACTAGGCAAAGGGGTAAGTAAAGGGAATATTCCAGGGCATCAAACCCAGATCCGCGCGCAGGCAGGGGATTCTGGCGGTGAGTCTGGTCGCGTCGGATCTGGTGCCGGGATTTCCGGTCATCGCCAGTTATTCCGGTCGGGTGCCGAAAGGGCTCTCTGCAAGCGGTTTTGGTGGTGGTGCCGGTCGACCGGTCCTGGCGCTGGGGATTCCGGCGGGGCGCTCGATTCGCTGGGGCTGTCGCCGGAGATTCCGGCGGTGCAACCGGTTCGCCGGTGCTGACGCTGATTCCAGCTGGAGCTTCTTCCGTCTCCTCTTCCAATCCTCCGTCTTGTCGGGCGTGAGTCCTCGGGGTTCCTCCCTTTTATCCGTACTTGTCGGTGTGAACCTATCATGGTCATTGGACGAAGCATGAAGTAGTATACCATTCAAACCGGTGGGAGGAGGGATCTCAAAGAGGATAGGATTCACCTTGGGAGTCCATGACGACTTGGCATAAGTTGGAGACCTTGATGGGGCCACGATCGTAGGTCAGGCTACATCAGCTCCCCCCCTTCAAAAAGAGTCGTCCTCGACTCTACATGCTCATCACAAAGTAGAAGCGGTCGAGAGACCTTCTTGATCCTGGGTTCACCATATAGTCGTCCTCGAGAAGATTGACTTGAAAACACTTCAATGTTCCTTCACCTTCAATGAAGCCTACAAAGCTCACAACAAAAGCGAAGCAACACTCAAAGCATAGCCAATTCATGAAGATTATAGCATGAGTCTGCAAGTAGAAGGAAGTCACCTTAGCTTGTAGATATAGCTCGATGAAGGGTAGCCATAGGTAACTCTCTTCGGTTCTTCTTGTCAACACATGGTTGGTAGAGGTTGACGTTGAAGGGTTTCGCAGCATAGTAAATCAAAATTTTCTACGGAAGCGAACAGAAGGAAAGCCAAGATCTAATCTAGGAGATGCAAACAACGAGAGAGATTGGATTAGATCTTCATACCCTTGAAGATTCGCACAGCGGAACGTTCGTCGGAACGTGGGTGATGTAGTCGTACTCGCTTCTCCTCCTCGCGATCCGATCTAGCACCACAAGTGGCGGTGCCTCCGTGAGATGCACACGTGCGGCACCTCGACGTCTCCTCCTTCCTCGGACCAGCAAGTATGGTGGAGAGATAGATTGGATCTACAGCACGACGGCGTGGTGTATATGGTGAAGAATTTCTGCCGCAGGGCTTCGCCTACAAACAGTCGGGAGGGAGAGAGGAAGGGCAGCAGGGCAACTGGGTTTGGAGGAAGGTGTAAGGGTGTGTGAGAGGGGGCGCACCAGCCCTCTATATATAAAGGGGGGTGCGGCCAGCCCTAGCCTCTCCTCCAAGCCTATCTCTAGTTTAAACAATTTAAACTCTCCCTTATCTAGAAATCCTATCTTATCTTATCTCTAGTTTAAACGATTTAAACTCTCTAGGATCGGCTGGGCCCTATGGGGCCTTGTGCCCCTGGACCAATGCGGCCAGGACACTCCCTCATAGGCCCATGCCCCCTCCCGGAAGGTGGGACCACGTTGGCCCCTTTCCGGAAGGTTCTAGAAGCTTCCGGTACAATACCGATTAATCCGGAACAATTCCGAACTCCAAAAACTGCACTGCCTTATATGAATCTTATTCTCCGGACCATTCCGGAACCTCTCGTGATGTCCCGGATCCCATCCGAGACTCCGAACAAAAATTCATAAACCAAGTATCCAATCTATCCTAGCGTCGAGACACGTTAAGTGTGTGACCCTGCGGGTTCGAGAATATGCAGACATGATCTTCTATCAATAATCAACAGCGGGGTCTGGGCACCCATATTGACTCCCACACATTCATCGATGATCATATCGGATGAACCACGATGCCAGGATTCAATCAATCCCATATATATATTCCCTTCGTCTCGCGATATTTTACTTGCCCGAGATTCGATCGTCGGTATCGTCATACCTAGTTCAATCTCGTTCACAGCAAGTACTTTACTCGTTCCGTAATCCGATATCACTTTGTGATTAACTCCTTAACCACATGCTTGCAAGCGGTGTTGATATCGATTACCGAGTGGGCCCGAAGTATATCTCTCCGACTTGGGAGGGACAAATTCCATCTCGATACATACAACCCAACAGATACTTTCCGATCACCTGAGAGACACCTTTATGATCACCCTCTCATAGGATGACGTTTGATGACCTCAAAGCTTTCTTCCGATACCAGGGAGTTGTATTATCTCATGGTCTAAGGAATACAATATTTGACATAAGAAAAGCTTCGCAAAGACGAACACGATGACACGATCTAATTGCTTCGCTTAGTTTGGGTATGTCCACCATATCATTCTCCCAATGATATGATCTCATTATTAATCGACAACTCATGTCCATGGTTAGGAAACCTTAACCATCATTGATCAATGAGCTAGTCCATAGAGGCGTACTAGGGACACGGTGTTGTTCACAAACCACACAAGTATTAAAGTTTCCGCTTAATACAATTCTAGAATGGAATATAAACATTATCATGAACAAGAATTATAATAATAACACCTTTATTATTGCCTCTAGAGCATAATTCTAATAGTCTCCCACTTGCACTAGAGTCAATAATCTAGTTTACATCTGGCAACAATCTCACACCCATGGCACTGAGGTGCTGATCATGTTTTACACGTGGAAGAGGTTTAGTCAATGGATCTGCGACATTCAGATCTGTATGTACTTTGCTAATCTTCAGATCTCCATCTGCTATATAATCTCGGATTATATGAAACTTGCGGTTGATATGCTTGGTATTTGGATGATATCTTGGTTCCTTAGCGAGTGCTATGGCGCCAGTGTTGTCACACAATATCTCTAGTGGGTCCAATGCACTTGGAACCATGCCAAGCTCAGTGATGAAGTTCCTGATCCAAACTCCTTCACTTGACGCTTCTGCAGCAGCCATGTATTCCGCTTCTACTGTAGATCCCGCGATCACGCTTTGCTTGCAGCTTCTCCAGCTCACAGCTCCTCCATTCAAAATATACACGTATCCTGTCTGAGATTTACAATCATCCTTGTCGGTGTCGAAACTAGCATCGACGTAACCTTTTACGACGAGCTGTTCATCACCCCCATAGACTAAGAACATTTCTTTAGTCCTATTTAGGTACCTTAGGATGTTCTTCACGGTTGTCCAGTGTTCCACTCCTGGATCACTTTGATATCTGCTCGTCAAACTAAGAGCATTGGACACATCCGGTCTAGTACACAGCATGGCATACATGATGGAACCTATGGTCGAGGCATAAGGCACTTTGCTCATAGCTTCCCTATCATTTACCGTAGCTGGACACTGAGCCTTGCTCAATATCTTACCTGACAACATAGGCACTGAACCTTTCAATGCCTTATCCATCCTGAACCTTTTCAGAACTTTGTCTAGGTATGTACTCTGGCTTAAATCTATCAGGCGTCTTTGTCTATCTCTATAGATTTTGATGCCCAATATATAAGCAGCTTCACCTAGGTATTTCATTGAAAAACACTTGTTCAAATAACTCTTCACATCGTTAAGCATGTTGATGTCATTTCCAATAATCAATATGTCATCCACATATAGTACCAGAAACGTCACCGAGCTCCCACTCACTTTCTTGTAGATGCAAGCTTCGTAGCAATTTGGAACAAATCCAAAGCTCTTGATCACTTGATCAAAATGAAGGTTCCAACTCCGAGATGCTTGCTTCAGTCCATAAATGGAACGCTGAAGTTTGCATACTTTATCAGCATCCTTAGGATCGACAAAACCTTCGGGTTGCATCATATACAACTCTTCATCAATGTTGCCATTGAGGAAAGCAGTCTTGACATCCATTTGCCATATTTCATAATCATGAAAGGCAGCAATTGCTAATAAATTCCGAATGGACTTAAACATCGCTACGGGAGAGAAAGTCTCATCGTAGTCAACACCTTGAACTTGTCGAAAACCTTTTGCGACAAGCTGTGCTTTATAGACGGTAACATTACCATCCGCGTCCGTTTTCTTCTTGAAGATCCATTTGCACTCAACGGCCTTTCGGTCGCTAGGAGGGTCCACCAAAGTCCATACTTGGTTTTCGCTCATGGATCCCAATTCGGATTTCATGGCTTCTAGCCATTTCTCAGAGTCTGGGCTCATCATCGCTTCCTCATAGTTCGTAGGTTCGCTGTCTTCTACTAACAAGACAATCAAGACAGGGTTGCCGTACTACTCAGGAGGGGCACGCGACCTTGTCGACCTGCGACGTTCAGTAGCAGCATCGTCCGAAGCTTCATGATCCTTGTCATTAGCTTCCTCTATTGTTGGTGCAGGCGGCACTGGAACAATTTCAGGTGCTGCGCTACTCTCCAATTCAAGAGAAGGTTCAATAACCTCGTCTAGCTCTACTTTCCTCCCACTCACTTCTTTCGAGAGAAACTCCTTCTCAAGAAAGGAACCGTTCTTTGCGACAAACACTTTGCCTTCGGTTCTGTGATAGAAGGTATACCCAATAGTTTCCTTAGGGTATCCTATGAAGACGCATTTCTCCGCTTTGGGTTCGAGCTTGTCCGGCATCAACTTCTTGACGTAAGCTTCGCATCCCCAAACTTTAAGAAACGACAACTTAGGTTTAGCACCAAACCACAGTTCATACGGTGTCGTCTCAACGGATTTAGATGGAGCCCTATTTAAAGTGAATGCAGCGGTTTCTAATGCATAACCCCAAAATGATAACGGCAAATCAGTAAGAGACATCATCAATCGGACCATATCTAATAGGGTTCGATTCCGGCGTTCAGACACACCATTGCGCTGTGGTGTTCCGGGTGGCGTGAGTTGTGAAACGATTCCGCTTGCTTTGAGATGCGTGAGAAAATCATAACTCAAATATTCGCCCCCACGATCGGATCGTAGAAACTTAATCTTTCTGTTACGATGGTTCTCCACTTCATTCTGAAATTCTTTGAACTTTTCAAACGTTTCAGATTTATGTTTCATTAAATAGATATACCCATATCTACTTAAGTCATCGGTAAAAGTGAGAAAATAGCGATATCCACCGCGCGTCGAAACACTCATCGGTCCGCATACATCGGTATGTATGATTTCCAACAAGTCCGTTGCTCGCTCCATCATACCGGAGAACGGGGTTTTGATCATCTTGCCCATGAGGCATGGTTCGCATGTGTCAAATGATTCAAAATCAAGAGACTCCAAAAGTCCATCAGAATGAAGTTTCTTCATGCGCTTTACACCAATATGACCTAGACGACAGTGCCACAAATAAGTAGTATTATCACTATCTACTTTGCATCTCTTAGCCTCAATGTTATGGATGTGTGTTTCATCCCTTTCAAGATTTAGAAGAAATAAACCATTCACAAGAGGTGCATGACCATAAAAGATGTTACTCATATAAATAGAACAACCATTATTCTCCGATTTAAATGAATAACCGTCTTGCAATAAACACGATCTAGAAATAATGTTCATGCTCAACGCAGGCACATAATAACATTTATTAAGGTTTAAAACTAATCCCGAAGGTAAAACTAAGGAGAGCGTGCCGACGGCCATCACATCAACTCTTGATCCGTTGCCAACGCGCATCGTCACCTCATCCCTCGCAAGCCGCCGTCTATTCCGTAGCTCCTGTTTCGAGTTACAAATATTAGCAACTGAACCGGTATCAAATACCCAGGCACTACAACGAGGGCTAGTAAGGAAAACATCAATAACATGTATATCAAATATACCTTTGATGGTGCCAGCCTTCTTGTCCGCTAAGTACTTCAGACAGTTGCGCTTCCAGTGACCCTTGTCCTTGCAATAGAAGCACTCAGTGTCCGGCTTAGGACCAGACTTGAGCTTCTTCTCAGCAGGGGCAACGCGCTTGCCGCCTCCTTTCTTGAAGGGCTTCTTTGCACCTTTACCTTTCTTAAAGGAGGGCTTGTTGACCATCAACACATGATTATCCTTTTTGATGTCCACCTCCACAGCCTTCAGCTTTGCGAAGAGCTCGGTGATCGTATCAGTGGAACCAATCTGATTGTGAGTCACTACAAAACTTTTGTAGCTGGGAGGGAGTGATTGCAGAACCCTGTCAATCTTGAGCTCCTCTGGAATCTTGCAGTCCAGTTGCTCAAGGCGTTGAGTGTAGCCCGACATCTTAATGGCGTGCTCACTAACGGAACTCCCTTCCTCCATCTTGCAGTTAAAGAACTTCTCAGAGATCTCATATCTCTCAGAACGGGCCTGAGTCTGAAACATGGTTTTCAGCTCCTCGAGAATCTCAAAGGGCCCGGGATAGTTTTCAAAACGATTTTGAAGTTTCGGTTCCATAGCAAACAACATGGTGCTCTTAATCACACTATAATCATCTTTGCGCGACTGATAGACAGTTTTCTCATCAGCCGGCGCAGTTGCAGCAGGGGGGTTACCTAACGCTTTCTCAAGGACATAGTCCTTTTGTCCGCCAGACAGAATGATTCTTAGATTGCGGAACCAGTTGGTGAAGTTAGACCCATTGTTTCTAAGCTTTTCTTTCTCAGCAAAAACATTGAAGTTGAAGTTGGACTTGGCCATGTGATCTACAGTATTTGCAAGTACAATTTAGACTATGTTCATGATAAATAGTTCAACTTAATCAAATTACTAGATGAACTCCCACTAAATTCAACATCCCTCAAGTTGTTTAGTGAACACGATCCAAATTCACCACACCTAATCCGATCATCACGAGAAGAGATGTGGTTTCAATGGTGGACAACGAAGTGTCGATCATATCATTCATATGACTCATGCTTAACCTTTCGGTTCTTGTGTTCCGAGGCCATGTCTGTACATGCTAGGCTCGTCAAGTTAGACCCAAGTATTTCCACGTGTGCAAAAACTGGTTTGCACCCGTTGTATGTGAGCGTAGAGTCTATATCACCCGATCATCACGTGATGCTTGGACACGACGAACTTTCGCAACGGTGCATACTTGGGGAGAACACAGTTTTTATCTTGATCTTTAAGTGAGGAATCATCTTATAATGCTACCGTCGCGATCTAAGCATAATAAGATACATAAAAGGATAAACATCACATGCATATAACTTTATGTGACATGGTATAGCCAATCTTCGCGCAATGATCTCCATCTTGTGCGTTCCGGCATGATCTCCATCACTCCACCATGATTGCCTCCACCACGAATAGCAACTACAACTATTGCTAACTACTTAGCGATAAAGTAAAGCTATTACATGGCGTATAAGAAGTTGACTCGCAGGTCATACACAATTATAAAGACAACCATATGGCTCCTGCCGGTTATGTACTCATCGACATGCAAGTCGTGAAACATTACAAAACATGATCATCGCATACAATATACACATCACATCTTGGGCCATACCATATCACAAAAAACACTCCCTGCAAAAACAAGTTAGACGCCTCTACTTTGTTGTTGCATGTTTTTACGTGGCTTATGGGAGTAGATGCTAAGAACGATTCTTACCTACGGAAAGCCACAACGGTGATATTATGGTTGCCAAACTCCGGTGTTAATCTCATGACAACTATAGTGAGAGAAACTGACATCCACCAGCCGCATGTGTGGTACAAGCCACACGTCAAGTGCGGAGCCGGTCTCGCGAACGACGTCGCATAAGGTTGGCCTGGACCGCTTCAATCTCACTATCCCGCGTCATAAGAAGAACACAAACAAGAGGCTTGCAATAGAAAACATCAACGCCCACAACAACCATGTTGCGTTCTACTCGTGAATCACATCTACGCATAGATCTAGCTCTGATACCACTGAAGGGTTTCGCAGCATAGTAAATCAAAATTTTCTACGGAAGCGAACAGAAGGAAAGCCAAGATCTAATCTAGGAGATGCAAACAACGAGAGAGATTGGATTAGATCTTCATACCCTTGAAGATTCGCACAGCGGAACGTTCGTCGGAACGTGGGTGATGTAGTCGTACTCGCTTCTCCTCCTCGCGATCCGATCCGATCTAGCACCACAAGTGGCGGTGCCTCCGTGAGATGCACACGTGCGGCACCTCGACGTCTCCTCCTTCCTCGGACCAGCAAGTATGGTGGAGAGATAGATTGGATCTACAGCACGACGGCGTGGTGTATATGGTGGAGAATTTCTGCCGCAGGGCTTCGCCTACAAACAGTCGGGAGGGAGAGAGGAAGGGCAGCAGGGCAACTGGGTTTGGAGGAAGGTGTAAGGGTGTGTGAGAGGGGGTACACCAGCCCTCTATATATAGAGGGGGGTGCGGCCAGCCCTAGCCTCTCCTCCAAGCCTATCTCTAGTTTAAACAATTTAAACTCTCCCTTATCTAGAAATCCTATCTTATCTTATCTCTAGTTTAAACGATTTAAACTCTCTAGGATCGGCTGGGCCCTATGGGGCCTTGTGCCCCTGGCCCAATGCGGCTAGGACACTCCCTCATAGGCCCATGCCCCCTCCCGGAAGGTGGTACCACGTTGGCCCCTTTCCGGAAGGTTCTAGAAGCTTCCGGTACAATACCGATTAATCCGGAACAATTCCGAACTCCAAAAACTGCACTGCCTTATATGAATCTTATTCTCCGGACCATTCCGGAACCTCTCGTGATGTCCCGAATCCCATCCGAGACTCCGAACAAAAATTCATAAACCAAGTATCCAATCTATCCTAGCGTCGAGACACGTTAAGTGTGTGACCCTGCGGGTTCGAGAATATGCAGACATGATCTTCTATCAATAATCAACAGCGGGGTCTGGGCACCCATATTGACTCCCACACATTCATCGATGATCATATCGGATGAACCACGATGCCAGGATTCAATCAATCCCATATATATATTCCCTTCGTCTCGCGATATTTTACTTGCCCGAGATTCGATCGTCGGTATCGTCATACCTAGTTCAATCTCGTTCACAGCAAGTACTTTACTCGTTCCGTAATCCGATATCACTTTGTGATTAACTCCTTAACCACATGCTTGCAAGCGGTGTTGATATCGATTACCGAGTGGGCCCGAAGTATATCTCTCCGACTTGGGAGGGACAAATTCCATCTCGATACATACAACCCAACAGATACTTTCCGATCACCTGAGAGACACCTTTATGATCACCCTCTCATAGGATGACGTTTGATGACCTCAAAGCTTTCTTCCGGTACCAGGGAGTTGCATTATCTCATGGTCTAAGGAATACAATATTTGACATAGGAAAAGCTTCGCAAAGATGAACACGATGAAACGATCTAATTGCTTTGCTTAGTTTGGGTCTATCCACCACATCATTCTCCAATGATATGATCTCATTATCAATTGACAACTCATGTCTATGGTTAGGAAACCTTAACCATCATTGATCAATGAGCTAGTCCATAGAGGCGTACTAGGGACACGGTGTTGTTCACAAACCACACAAGTATTAAAGTTTCCGCTTAATACAATTCTAGCATGGAATATAAACTTTATCATGAACAAGAATTATAATAATAACATCTTTATTATTACCTCTAGGGCATAATTCCAACAGACGTGTATGCATTTGTACCTTCATACAACAAAGACCAAGCAAAATATTTTTGTGCGTGATAAAGGAGCATGTCATTTGTGGCATGTCCATTCTTGTTCGCAACACTATAAGCACAATACAAAGATAGGAAATGGAATGCATATGCAAGGTCAAAGTGCATGGAAATCGTTTGAACATCCTCCAAATGTGGGAACTCAAAAACTCCATATAACATAGTCAGGTGGCACGCAAAGCAATTGACTAACATATATATCGACATCTTTGATGCAAGAATAGGAGAATTTGGCAAAAACACACGAGGAAGCATATCCAAAACAAAAGCATTATGTGTGCAAACCAACCATTGGAAAGAGAAATTGTTCAACATGTTGGATGTCACACACAAATCATCAAAAGAAAATTTCATGGGAATATGAGTATCCCAAGCTGAAGCAAAAACAACATGTTTGCAAACAAACCAAATGAAAGAGCAAGTGGTCCTTATGTTTGTTGCAACAACACGACGAGATACTTGGAAGCTCTCATGACAATACATGCTCTTAATGGCATTATGGTTGCACACAAAACATCGGAAAGGGAAATTGTTCAATAATTTTGTTGCAACACATAAAGCATCAATATCCAAGAGCAAAGAAACATGAATGTCACAAGGTGATATAATACCATTAACATGCTTGCACGCAGACCATAGGAAAGAGCAATTTGTCAACATGAAAGATGCAAAGCATGCAAAAGGTATTAGAGCTGGGTTCGATCTTGTACTCACTTGTGGGATGCTCTCAAGAGCTCTTTTTGTCAACTCGTGCTCAACCGAGGTTGACATGATAGTGCGGGTACCTACACACATCATACACAAAAGGAAGAATGTGTGTGCATGGTAGAGATACACATCATCCATCATGACGTATCTCTTCTTGTGCACATCACCATTAATGTCAATCAAGTATGAAATAAATGCATGATGAGTATGAAAGTGGGGAACATGCTTATCATGGCAATCATCAAAATCTCCAAAAATTGAGAAAGCTATGGGGGTCATCTCATTATAACGCATATGATCAATATTGTTGCAAGCAAAACAAGTGAAATAGCAAGCATTCATCTTATCGCAAGCAACGGGAGAAATTGAATGACTAGCATGACAAGGCAAGTCCAAAGCAATTGGAGGATACACACAAGATGCATATCATGGCATGTTTATGGCAATGATTTCGCAATCAAACAATTCCACGTGATCAATATTATGCAAAGGCAAAACATCACATGGGAATATGAGTGAAGCATATGTAATATCACAAGTATCATCCAAAACATGCATATCCTCACAATTCTTCATGTCCACTAGTGGGATCATGGCATCATCAACACCCTTATTGTTACCTTGTTCATACCTCTCATATGAAGTGGGTGTTGTGGAAGTAGTGGTCTCCTTGTGGATGACTTCGTCTTCTTGATGTAGCCATGGCGTAGCATCATCTTCTTCCACCATGTATGTCTTCTCCATTCGAGGCATCATTTCTTCATGGCTTGGAGCGTCTTCATTCATGGAACCTAGCACAACATAAGAGAACACACTAGAGGTAGAGGGTAAGTCGTTAGAAATAGGAATGGTCTCACTTGATCTATCAACTACCACTCTCAACTCACTCGGTGTATCACTCATGCCCTTAAAGTTGAAGCACTCAATCTCACATAAGGTGGAGTCACTCATCTCACTCCTGTTCTCACTCAAGTGGGCTAAGTGGCTCTCATACTCACATGGGATTGGTACCACATCATCACTCAAGCATATGGGGATATGCTCGGTTTCCTCAACTCCAAGCGCCTCCTTTGGTGAAGGGAAAATCCCATGCTCACCATTCTTGACCTTGTCGCCTTCAAGGTTGGATGCCATAAGATGGGCATCATCGCTCTCCTCCATGGTCGAAGGGAAAATCCCATGCTCGACCGTCTTGTGGCCATCTCGTAGTAGTGGTGGAAGTAGGATCATGGTGTTGTCGAGAGCGGTGCTCGGATCGACTTCATCACATATGTGGCCTTGGCTTCCTCCATCATGGAGTGTAGACATCCTCTTGCCGAACTCAGCCAACTTGGCAAAGTAGAGGTCTTCATTTTCCTCGTTCGTGAGGTCGCGGAAGTCAAGCGTAGGCGTTGAAGCTTGATGGCGTGGGGGAAGGCTTGCTCTTGGTGCCATTGTGGTGGTGGCACGAGTAGTTGAAGGTGCGCTAGGATGGTGTCGATGGAGGTCATTGGTGTGCCTTGCCGATGGTTGATGTAGGTGGAGCACTTGGTCGTCCACATGACACTCGTGACGATGATCACTTGCCTTGGCACTCTTCTCGTGCTTGTGGTGCCTTCTTGATCTTGATTGAGCATTATGGATGGTGCTCATCAAGAATTCTTCGTCTTGGTGGCGAAGATGCCTTTGACGATGTCTTGTATCCTCGTTATGGTTTCGATGCTCATGAGAGGATGTTTGTCGATGAAGATTCTTCTTTCTTGGCGCCTATTGATGTATATGATGTGTGGACACCACTATTGTTTGGATAGGAGGTGGAGCTTGGTGCCTTGGAGGTGATGGAGCTTGGCGCCTTGGAGATGGTGGAGCTTGACGCCATCTAGGTGGTGGCACTTGATGCCTTGTCGATGGTGGCGCTTGACACCTTGGAGGTGGTGGCGCTTGTTGCCTTGGAGGTGGATCATCGAAGTAGGTGGTGCCCTTTGGTGTGGCACGCTTGGCCTTGAAGGTCATGGAATCTTAATGATGCGCCTCCTCTTGCTTGGCGTAGTAGGCTTCCATCTCCACACGGTGGAGGAATTCTTCATGGCTCATGGAGGAGCCATCAAAGTTGATGAAGTTCTCCGTGTCCTCCATGCTCGGCGAGGCGTCATCGATGTCGCACTCGAAGTCGTCCATGCTTGGGGAGTAATTGTTGGTGTAGTACTCCATATCACCCAAGCATGTGGAGCCATTGTCGATGTAGTGCTCCAAATCTTCCATGCTTGAGGAGCCATAGTTGATGTCGTGCTCCATGTATTCCATGCATGTGGAGTCGTCGTAGGTGTAGTGCTCCGGGTCCTCAAAGCATGCGGAGCCATTGTCGGTGTAATGCTTCGTCATGTCCTCTATACTTGTGGAGTCGTAATCATGGTGGCTCATCATGGATTCTTCATAGACATCATCCTCGGTAGCGGAGTCCCTAGACATGATTCACAAGATCAAGTGTTGTATATGGAAGTGGTAGAGGGTGTTGGGGATACAACGTCAAACCTTACTTTACCTTGTAAGATAGTATCGTGCAAGTGGCCACACTTGAGAGCAATAAACCAAGCAAAGTGAAGTTCACGCGGAACAACAAAACCAACTACTAACCAAAAACCACACACACAAGGCCTATGGTGGATAGGTATGGAAAGTGGCATGTCAAGAACCAATCCGAAATCAAGATGTTGTAATGGCAAGTAAAGAACCACAATGATCACAAAGCAAACAAGTGAATCCACAAGATAGAAAATATGTACAAGGAAACACACACGGTGGGATAAATGGGACTTGTGCGACGGATAAAGTGAGCTAAGAACCAAATGATTACCTAGCGAAGACTATAAGCTCGTGTCACACAAGTACAAGGAGAGACGCTAGTTCGATTGCACAAAATCGGTGGGCTACAAGATATGCACAATAAGTACCACCTATATGATGTTCATCAAGCTTGTGCTTCCTATTCTATAAGGCACATGTATGTTTCTTTTTTTTGTTTCTTTCTTTTTTTTTCACTTGCCTCTTTCTTGTGCCAACAACTATACAAGATAACTATATGAGATAGCGCTCACAATGTTTGCTCGGAATCTATAAGGTATCAAATGTGCATAGCCTAATCAATCATAAGAGGAACTAGTCTCAATAGGTGTTTGTTGCTTGCAAAGATAGTGGGGTTCACAAAGGAATGCAAGTGGGGAGAAGTCGCGGAATGTTTATACCTTTCGTCGATGATCTTCACCCTTTATTGTTGGATTCCGCATTGATCACGGAATTTGGATGGAGTAGATAGCATGAACAACGTGGGTGATGATGTAGAGCTCCTTCTCCTCTTTGAAACGAGCTAAAGAACACCAAAATCCGAGTTCGAATGCAAAAGTTATGCTCAAAACCATGAGGAGCTGAATCTGTTGGCGACCAGGTCGGCGGGACCGGAATTCTCGCCTGAAATTCTGGCGGTAGGTCCGGTTTGACCGGAATTTTGACCGGAAATTCCGGTGGGAGCTACGGTTTGCCGGATCTGACGCCGGAACGAGTTCAGGAACGCAAAAACTCGATTTTCTGCGGAAAAACTCGATGGGAAACTTTAGATCGGAGGGGGAAATCAAGGAATTAGGCCATGGGAATGCATGGTAAGGTAGATCAACAAGTTTAGCAAGTAATCCACGGATCAAAACCTACCAAAACGCACTCAAATCACAGATCGATCCAAAACACGAATTGGGGCTATTTTTTGTGAAATTTTCGAATTTATGGGGAAAAGACCAAATCGATGAGAAATCCGTGGCAACCAAAAGCTACTGATACCAGATGATGAAGGGGTTAACCTCTTGGGTGGCCCGAT
Source organism: Avena sativa (assembly GCA_916181665.1). Taxonomy (NCBI): domain Eukaryota; kingdom Viridiplantae; phylum Streptophyta; class Magnoliopsida; order Poales; family Poaceae; genus Avena; species Avena sativa. The sequence continues at coordinate 353,655,416 of OV702293.1, read as the reverse complement.
CTTCACGGATCTCGTGGTCAAATCGATGGGAAAGCGAGGGGAAAGGGAGAAGGTAGCGGAAGCGAACACACACCTCGCGAAGAACACGATGAACACACGCAAAACTCACACGATACAAGGCCAATTGCTCCCGAACGGCGGCCACCGGTCCGATAGAATCCTCGCAAGGAAAGATCGGTCAACGTGCTCCCTCAAATCCACATCGGAGAGGGAAGAACACCTTTGGGGGGGTCTTGACAACTTGGAGACGAGACACCGAACTCCAAGGCCTTATTCAACGATGGATGCGTGATGCAAAGTCCAATCGAGGTTGGTGATGATAGTCGGTCCCCTTGGTAAAGGGGATGAGGCAAAACTAGAGATTCCACAATGGGGGTTGTCTTTAGTCTATCATCTATGCCTAAGGGGTACATGAGGGGTGGGGGCTCTATTTATAGACCAACCACTAAACAAGGGGGTAGTTTGGGAATAAACTAGGCAAAGGGGTAAGTAAAGGGAATATTCTAGGGCATCAAACCCTGATCCGCGCGCAGGCATGGGTTTCCAGCGGTGAGTCCGGTCGCGCCGGATCTGGTGCCGGGATTTTTGGTCGGGCGCCAAAAGGGCTCTCTGCAAGCGGTTTTGGCGGTGGTGCCGGTCGACCGGTCCTGGCGCCGGGGATTCTGGCGGGGCACTCGGTTCGCCGGGGCTGTCGCCGGAGATTCCGGTGGTGGAACCGGTTCGCCGGTGCTGATGCCGATTCCAGCTGGAGTTTCTTCCGTCTCCTCTTCCAAGCCTCCGTATTGTCGGGCACGAGTCCTCGGGGTTCCTCCCTTGTCTCCGTACTTGTCGGTGTGAACCTATCATGGTCATTGGACGAAGCATGAAGTAGTATACCATTCAAAAGGGTGGGAGGAGGGATCTCAAAGAGGGTAGGATTCACCTTGGGAGTCCATGACGACTTGGCATAAGTTGGAGACCTTGATGGGGCCACGACCGTAGGTCGGGCTACATCAGGAAAGATCAAGGAAGAAGCTAGAGCAAGACAAGATGAAGGCTGAACTAGCAGAAGCCAAAGCAAGAATTGTTACAGGGAAGAGAGAGAAGAGAAAGGAAGAAGCTGAGCTAAAGAAGAAAGCTAAGCAAGAGACCTCTAGAATCATTGCAGAGGTTAGAAAAGAGGTAAATGAGAAGAAAAGGAAGGCATCTACAGAAAAGAAAGCAATTGCCAAGGTGGTAGCTGCTAAAAAAAGAGAAAATCAAAGAGAGATGCTCAAATTGCAGCATAAACTGCAGAGGGAAACTGTTGAAGCTGAAGTGATTGTAAACAAGGCTATGATGGCAGCCAATGCACTAGCTACACAAGGTGAAATAGAAGATCATCATGTACATGTTGTTCCTCATCTGTCAAGGACTGAAACTATCCCCATGTCAGAGGTTGTAACAGAGGAAGTGCCAACATCTAGGAGGATGGAGTGGTACTTAGGTGTCAAAGTACCTGGACATGTAGTAGCCCCAGAAAATTAGGTGTCAAAGTACCTGGACATGTAGTAGCCCCAGAAAATTAGGTGTCAAAGTAGTTTAAGGTGTCCATCTAGAACTCTTGCATGAGTTTATTTTGTAAACTAGGCAGCACCACTTCAAGCATAGACTTGATTATTTTTTCATGTGATTTCCAATCTAGTATCACTGTGAATCTTATGACTTATGGAATTGTTGGTTATGAAAATTATGCAGAATGTTTTTTACTTATAAGTGCGACAATTACATAACAGTATTTGAAACTAGGCCAGAAACTCACATATCAGCACAAGACAACATATATCACTGCATTAGTTCACGTTCACATAGATAAGGCCAAAAGGCATCACATACATCAGGTTCACAGACTTGAACTACACCATAACCACATGCCCAGTACACCATTAACTTAAACTACACCATAACCACATACACACAACCCTTTCATAGCACACAACACACACAACTGCAAATATGACCCTCGGACCTCATTTCTTCAACACTACAATAGCAACCATAGCAGACGACACACATACAATACCCACTGCAATCTTCAAAAGAACCTTTATTTCTCTGAGTTCCCCTAAAATCATCAGCAGTTGCTCCTCCTGGCCTTGCACATGGGTCACTTTGGCCTCCTTCTTCCTCAGCTCTAGTTCTTCTCTCCTATCTTCTGCCCACCCTAAAGCATCAAACGCAACATCCCCTTGCAGGTAATTGTGCTCAATCAGATAGCCAACGTAATCCAGATCCTACCACCAAAAGTGCAGCCAAACTGTGCAAAATCATAACTAAATCAGAACTTCGGCAAAATCGAGCTCCAGCCTAGCCAAATCAAGCTAAATCCTAAGAGCAGATAGACTTACTCCATGGTTTTTACACTTGAAGTAGATCCATCCTGGGTGATCCGTCGTTCCCGAGCGGGCCTGCTTCACCGCGCGGTCGCAATCGGGGCAACTGATGAGCGGAATCGGAGGACCCGCGCGGCAGAACGCACAGCGTGCCGAGCTTGCGCTGGACACGGCGGAGCAGCTCGCTAGTTAGGTCGTCGTTGGTCCCTCCTACGCCGGCGACCACTCTCCTGCGACGGCGATAACTGTACTGCGGTGGCGCCGCCGATTTATGGTAAGGGCAAACAGAGGGGAATGACGCGGGTCAGAATGACCCAGTTCCGGTCGGACCACGAGGGTTAGTACCAGGTGGAAGAATTTGCAAAAAAAACCCTCCAAACATCCTTCTTTTCAAAACTTACCCGTCTTGTCATCTGACAGTGGGACCCGAGTCACTGCTCAGTGACCTCGCGTGACGAGGCCAGGTAGCGGCCGTTTGTACACCCAGTGTCACCCCGACCCCGTTTCGCTGCCGTTGCCTGAACCGTCGTGTCCTCGCCGCCCTTCCGTCCCTTCCCCAAAACCCTATACACCACGCGAGGAGGCGGAAGTCCAGCCAGAACCTTGCGTCTAGGGTTGCCGCCATCATGGCCTCCTCCTCCGGCATGGACCTCGACGGGGACCTCAGCCTCCTCAAGAGTAAGCCCCACTCCCCACTCTCTCACCCGGAACACTCGCGCGGTACGGCCGAATTCCAAGCGAACTTCGATTTGTTCGATTTTGGGCAGAAACCCCCAAGAACATTTTGAAGCGGAAAACCCCAATTTTGGGGGCTGCGTGCGTGGACTCGCTCAGCGGAATCAATGCCGAGTCTTATTTCTGCACCTTCCGCTAGTTGGAGCGATTGCGCTGTCTGACCTCAGCTGCTGCTGCGTTTTCAGAGATGGCGAGCAAGGTGGACCTGCGGGGAGTCAGGGACGCCAAGGGGAACACGGCGCTCCATTGCGCTGCTTCCAGGGGCTGTCTGGAGAGCTGCCGGTTCCTGGTGGAGGAATCTGGGATCGATGTCAATTCGGTGTCGAAAACAGGTGCGCGCACATAGATGAAATTCTGGTGTGCGTCCGTGACAGGGAAAAAAAAAACGGTTTATTTTGTCACTTCCGTAGGTGAGACGCCCATGTCCTATGCCGCACAAGAGGGGAATGTCCAGGTTATGAGGTACCTTCTCCACCGCGGTGCTGACCCTGCGATGCCCGACGAGAGGGGCTCCACGCCGCTGCACGATGCAGCACTTGAAGGTGCGCTTTTCTCATTCCTGGGCTCGTTCTTGGTTGTAAAATTGTGAATGATGGATAGCTTGATACTTGATTTAATTCATCACAAGATTACAGTGTACATCGTCTACTAATCCACTCACTTGACATCGTTGCCTAGTGCTGCTAATAAGTTGGACGACCAAGCCAACTAATGATATGTACAGCTGACACTAGTACTCTAAAACTTGGTAATCCAACGAATGGCATTGCTTGCATACAAATAGTGTGTTCTGTGTAATACATATACTCTGTAGAGGCTCTAGCTCTGATCTATCCGGTGCCTCCAGGGCACTGTGAGGCTGTAAGGCTACTGCTGTCCAAAGGAGTTCCTGTGGATCCTGTTGATTATCGGGGAGCGCCGTTACACCTGGCTGTTTCAAATGACCATGTTGAGGTTGTGAAGGTTCTGCTGGAGCATTCTGCTGATGTAAGTTGTCTACTATTCCTGTATTCCGTTGTCACCTAATTGGATTGGGAATGCAGATATGATAAAGTGCACTTGGCTTGATGATGCAATGGTTTATGCTTGGAGTTGCATCAGAATAGATGGTGGTTTCATTTAAAGATTTCGTCATTTAAGTAACTCCTGATTCATTTCCCTTTTCAGCCAAATAAAGTGGCCAATAAAATATTTTCGCCTGTCCTGGTGCTTGTTATGAGAAGTCCTTGAAATGCATCAAGCTACTGATTGAGGTCCAGTAATTTGCCGAATTCATGTGTTTTCTTACGTTTTTATCTTATGTCCGTGTCCTGATTTTATAGAGTAACTTGTTCTTTCTGGTTAAATGTGTCATGATTACTTGTGCAAGTTCTGTGTGTAAAGCTATTTTACTGTTATCCATAGGCTGGTGCTGATGTGAATGCTCCTGGTTACCCTGCACCAACTCCTTTAATGCAAGCAGTTAATGATGGCTTAATCGATTTTGTCAATTTGCTCCTAGAGCCTAGAGGCTGGGGCTGACCCTAACATTCCTAACCAGGTAAGTATATCTCTGTCCATCTCTCTGTTTGCTATCTTGTGTGCCTTGCGATTTGCAATCTTGGCCCCTTTCTCCTTGCATCTGATACAGGGTAGAATCTAACTAAGGTCTCCCGGTATGCAAGTACATTGTATAGATTGTTCATGCTCCACTAAATACTGTACAGTAGGTTTATATTCAAGTGCATCTGTTTGGGTTTGCTTCGAGTTCAGACTGTGACTTAGGAAGACATCCCAAGATTGCAGCTCTAGTGGTACAATAGGTCTTACATAGGTCTCTATCATTCCATATGTACTATGGTTCAAGGGGGAGTACTGTGTCTACATTTCCTTCAAATTATGGTCTGTTCATTTAATAGTCTCTAAAACTGTTATTGCCAATGCGATGAATTCATTAATATCTCAATTTCTAACGAAGCTTTTTCTCAAAAAGAAAATCTAGTTAAATTGATGCCTTCTCATTTTCGTGCTGGATTATGTAGCATCTTATGTTTTTTTATGATATAGCATGGTGCAATTCCAATCGAGCAAGCAGCAGGTCGAGATCGACGTGACCTTGTTGAAGTTTTGTTTCCTAGGACAAAACCAATTCCATCTCTGCCAGATTGGAGTGTTGATGGTATAATTAGAACTGTGAATTCTCGGCGCATCAATCCTCTTCAGGCATGTACGTAGTTTTGTATTACTTCATTCCAGGTTGTATTCATGAAGCTTAATGTGTGACTGATTCATATTTTCTACTTAGACCACAATAATTCGTTCTGCTCTAATAAATAGCTTATGACGTGTTCTCCTTGACAAATTCAAAAGTTAAACACGCAATGTGCATACTCATGAACTCTGTATTTGGATGGAAGATGTTATTATTTGTATACCTAAAAAGAGAGTTCTGTATTCAAATTTGAGTTGATGTTCTGTTCAATAGGAAAGTTCCTGACACATTTTAGTAGTAATGGTTGTATGATTACTGCTCAAGTTTGCAAAACTAACGAGGTTAAGGTTGAAAGAATTTGGATAAATCAACACATTACTGTAATTTTCGAACTTTAAATCCAAACTGTCCTGTCCATACTGTAACTGAACGTGCGACTCTGTTCAGGACGATGTTTCTGTGGAAGAAAGAATTGCTTACTGGAAGTCACGAGGAATGGAAGCATTTGCAAAGGAGGACTACTTTAATGCAATGTACTTCTATAGCATGGTAGGTGCATGAACCTATCATAGTACTCCCTTTGTCTCAAAATAGATGTCGCAAATGTGTCAAAATTTGGATGTATCTAGACACAATTTAGTATATATAGATGCATCCAAATTTAGACAAACTCCCGACATGTATTTTGAGATGGAGGGAGTACTTATTTGGAACAATCGCAAAGATCACACAACAAATAAATAGTCCTCAAACACCAGGCTCAGGATTGAAAGTCTGTTGTTCTATCTTTCTCTGTAGCCATACATCTTCTCTGATGGTTTATGTTGAACTCAAACATCCATAGACCCATGGATGCCTTACACCAAATGATGAAATATGGGCACTTGGAGTGTTTTTCTCTCGTACAGGGACACTTAAAAAAGTTTAGCAACTCATCTTGATATGTCCTTCCTTTGCTTAAGTCAGTCAAAGACTTGCATCCGTGGTTTTAGTACACCCGGGTACAAATGATAAGACAATGATATCCTCCACAGAGACTGTTAGTTGAGCTAAACTGAGTGCATGCTTGCTCATTGTAAATGAAGGTAACTATCGTAGACCCACTTGACGCCACCATATTTGCCAACCTGAGCCTCTGCTGGCTGCGTTTGAGGAATGGGGATCAAGCTCTGGAAGCCGCGCGCAAGTGCAGAACTGTACGGCCCCGTTGGTCCAAGGCCTGGTATCGTGAAGGCGCTGCCCTGAGTTTCATGAAGGTAACAGCTGCTCGTGTTGATCCGATGCTTTCAGTGGAACTCATTCTGTCCACTTGAACATACCTCTCTGTCTCTCTCTCATGGTACTGATATTCTCTTTGACGTATGCAGGACTACAAAGGCGCCGCTGAAGCTTTCGGGGAGGCGCTGCAGCTCGCCCCTAAGAGTGAAGAGATCAGGGAAGCGCTGAGGTACGGCGACATTGCTTGTCTTGGGTTAATTATAACCATGAGTTTGCAGGTGTTTCATCTTCTGGCGGGTATGGTATGTAGTTTTGACGGCTTTTGATCTCTGGGGCTTGTGCTCGCAGGAAGGCCGAGAAGGCAGCGGCAGGTGTAATATAAGCAGCTGTGAATGCCGGGTCACCGAGAGAGAGAAGCGAGAAACTAGGCGAAACTCTCTACTACCTTGGTTCCTCTCGGATCTCTTTAAGACCTTGCTTCGTGTGCCTGCACTGGAAAACCGGCTGTTAACCATATACTAGTACTAATAGCTAGAACTATGCTCGATTAGTCGTCTCGATTTTGGTAGGTTACGGGTACGGCGATGAAGCCCTGAGTTATATGACAACATCTTATTTAGGTATGGTGATGCGTTGTCGAATGTTAACTATCGCTAGAACGTTTCTGTGCATTCTGGGTGTGATGATGATGTTACCCTCAGGTGGGGAATATGCATGCCTAGTGCTAAATGTCGCAGAGGAAGAAGAGTGTTTCTGCTCCAGCGAGATGTGTCTTGCTGCAGGACTCCCACTTCAGTCTTGGCCGCCGTCTTGGTTTCATGCACAGGTCTGGCTGACAAAACCATCTCAAAACCCAGTCACAAACACCACTCCAAGCTCCCAACTTAACCATTCCCAGCTTTTGGTCGATCTGAGGATCCTTGGAAGGAATTTGCAGTTCCTGGAGGATTTTTTTTATTTGAAAAGGTGGAATGGCCTCTGCGACATAGGCGGGTGGCATGTCGTTCACGGGCAGAGGCGGCAGCGGCACCAAGTATTCACGGGAAAGTTCCACGGAGTTACACCACCGCAGCTCGCACACCGACCTATATCCACGAGAATGGAAGTTCTTCTGGTGATAGACGATTTCCACAATAACGTGTTCACGAGACAAAGGGTCAAAAGTCAGGCCGACATTCTTGCTGCCGACTGCAAATGCATGTTGTTCTGCCTCATATAGTCTCTGGCTTCCCAACTGTAGGTGCATCTCCGGTCCCCCGTTACCATAGACCCTGTGGAAACCTGTGCCTGGGTTGTAGAGATAGTCATTTGTAGCAGTGCTCACCAGGTTCATCCCGTGGCAAGGCTTGGAGCAAACCACCTTTGTGTCAAGCAACGCACAATCACTAGGAGCTTCACTAAGCCATGTATCCAAGGGAGCAAAACAGAAGGCTGATTGCCCAATGCCCTTACCCACAAGCATGAGCTTTGGCCTTCTACCTATGTTCTTATGCTCAAAGTATGACTGCACAAAGCTTGCGCTCTTGATCAACCCGAGCCACTGCTTGCAGATCAATTTGGACTGTACCACTGATTTAACTGGGAGGCGGAGTAGGATCTCTTTTACTGCCTTAGACAGGGCAGACGACAAGGTTATCTCTTCATCTGTTTTATGCATTGGAGCAAGGCAGTCTTCAAATAAACCAACTCTTGAAGGGAGTGGTTTATCATCATAGATACCGTACATCGATGTGCTTGTCTCAGTGACAGAAAGAATGGTCTCCAGATCCTGAGAAGTGAGGTCGTAGGTGTGAACCTTTTTTTCAAACTTTTCATGAACCTTATGCTTGCAAGTAGTGATGATTATCTTCTTCCCTGACCTGCCATTGTCAATAGAACCAATAACTCTCACGGTCTGTGGCTCGCGCAATTCTTTCCCCATGACGTGCCCTGATAAATCGATTCGGTGATCGAGCGACCAATCACCAGAGCTATATTCCAGCAGTCTCCAAATCTCCAGAGTGCTACCATGAGGGTCATCCCGAAGGTCTCGGACTAGACACAGTTGATTATCCATCTCCACTAGGTGCCCTGCTGGTGGTTTCTGGGGAGCAAGCGGCAGGTGGAATCCTGGTGGTGCTGATGGAGGATTTTGCCCAAAATCTGATGACGGGAAGGGAGGTGATCGGACACATCTGAATGTCTCCTCCATGACAGAAAAGTATATGATGGCTCCTCTTGGCCGTTTGAAGAGAAGATGAGGCTCGATCAACCAGTGCAGGAACCCGTTCACAAACACGGGAGCTAACTTCTGCCCGACTGCGTTCCACACTGCAGAGACTGCAAATCTCCGCAACCCAAAGGGCATTTCTCCGGCAGCCGGCCTCCAGCGATCCCCATGGCTACCTCCAGGCGTGTACACCTCACACCTGATCGTATCCTGTTGACGGGATGAGTACATCCCACCATTGATCAACCTCACCGCCTTGTACTCCCTTGTGCGGGCATCAAATCCCAGTCCGGTACTGACCATGTGCAACGCCACCGGGGCAGAATGTGGCAGACGTGTGACTGCCCGTGTGGCCACATTGCAGATGTAGTACGCCTTGGCAAGATCATCATACAGGAGGGTGAGGCCATGGCACGATGCAGGCGTCAGCACTTGTAGCCACTTGCCATGGGCGTAGTCAAGTTTGAACAGCAGCTCGTCGTCTCTGGGGCCTTGCGCCAGCAAGCACGAGTACGCAGCCATGGCGCTGAACGTTGCGGTAGGGGAAAAGTGCAGCAGCTTCAGCGGCACCTTCGCCTCCCTGGTGATCTCCCAGTGGAGTCTGTGGAACTCCTCGGAGGAGAGGAGTGCAGCCCAGGAGCGGCAGACAGCCCGGAAGCGGACGATGGATTTTAGGGGAAGCCGCAGCAGCACCTCCATCATGACGTCCTCCGCAACCAACGACCTGTGGCCGGGCACGTCAGCCTTCCGACGCTTGCTGCACGGCATGGCATTGTTCTTCTCGCTAGTACGCATCATGGCTGTCACCCCAATATCTGCTGCTCCCAACCGATCAGGTAACTTAGGAGAGGCACGGTCTGCAACGAAATTAATAACAAATAATTCAACAATGTCAGTATAGCAAAGCTCGATTCATGAGATCAGCGGGAGCATATTTAAAATCAATTTTAGTTTCACTTTCAATTCTTTACTGCTACTACTAGATACTCCCTCCGTTTAGAAATATAAGATGTTTTAGATTTGTGAAGAAGATGTATCTAGACATCTTTTAGTGTCTAGATTAGAAAATTAGCATGCTGATCTACCCCTACTAAGATTTCTACTCCTAATAGATCAGCAGGAGTAATTAACATGCTGCTGTTTTGTACTACTAATAGGTACACATAATACATTGGAGGACCTTATCAATTAGTACAAAATTAAGGTGGGGATCTTGTTCCCCGAAGTGACTATTATACAGATTTGTAGTACTACTATCGGTTCACGGGGTCAACCCAGAATAGAACAGTCTTGAATAAGGCCAATCTGACCGGATACGACGATTTGTTCCCCCACTGTGATTACTGTTCACGAAAAAAAAGAAAATCACTGGAGAGGTAATAATCCCAGCAAGGCGAGGGCTTCCTTACCAACCTTTTAGTGCAAATCGATGGCGTCCGCGAACAAAAAGAACTCACTCGAGGTCCAGGCTAGTCCGGCTCCAGCCGGCGGCGGGGATCTTTATTATCCACGAGCAGATGGAGTAACACGGAGCAAGGAAGAGACAAAACCAGATCAAGAAAGAAAAACGAACAGGTAGGGATCGATGCCATACCAACGAACCGGAGGAATCGGAGTCCAGGACTGCGGATGGATCTTCTTCCGGCAAGTTCTTCGGCGCGAGGAGGAGCGGCGGGTTAGGCGCGGGCGGAGAGTTCTTTTTGTTTTCTTTCTCGCAGGATTTTATTTAATTTATAACTACAGAAAAAAGAGATTTTTTTTGAGAACCAGAAAAAAGAGATTTGTTGTTGGATTCGGACGTCCTGATCCGCCACGTCGAACTTTATTAACCCTAGACCGTGTGAGTTCATATCTACTCCCTCCGTGTGCAAACATGTGTACTTCTATCTTTATCTTAAGTGAAATCAAATCTTGTAAAATTTAACCAAATATTTGAAAAAAAAATGGCCACGCTTATGATAGTAACAAAATAGATCAGCATATCCGTTTTGAAGTAAAGTTTTATAATATATGAATTTGATGTCAGTACAGGTATCAACATACCCATATTGAGTACTCCGAATTGCCTTTTTCTTAGGAAGAAACTTTCTATTTTCTTATAGAGAAAACTTGAGTTATTTTATACTCAGTAATAAAAATAATAATAATGGAGGAGGGTATAATTAGGGTGGAAATGGACTCAATACGGGTGTTATTTCCACATTTATTTTATATTTTAAAAATATATATGGATATTTCAAAAACGAATATTATCAAATATGAATGCGAAATAAAAGGCTCAAAATATATGTATACATGCTGATGTTTACTCAACTCAGAACGGATACGTGAAGAAATTTGTAACCACATGACATGAAAACATGAGCTCATTTCATAGTATCAATTCAAATATACATAAATATGCTTCTACATGCTACAATGCATTGTAATTTCCATACTCGAGCACCTAAGAATACATTTAACCACTTTTTAGGAGGGTTTTTTGTGGTTCGGGCAATTGGCATGAAGGGCTAGAATTGACAAAAGTGGTTAACTTAATTTTTTTGGATCTGCATATATCAATTTTCATATCCACATTTGCTTCAAAATCTAAGACCATATTTGTATTTGTATTCATTAAAGGGATCCTAAATGTTTTCTAAGAATTGACGTGTGCGGGTATATACTCTCTTTGTTTACCTTGAGTTCAGTGAAAATCAAACTTTGCAAAGTTTAACCAAGGATATAAAGAATATATCAATATCCCTAATTCTAAATGCATATACTACGAAAACATTCTTCATAACGATTTTTATATATTTAAAATTATTGATATTGATATTTTTTCTAGATATATTGTCAAAGTTTACAAAAATTGACTTTGACTAAACCTAGAATGTGATGTTGATGCAGCCCGTCCTACGGACGCACCTCCATCTACAACACATAGCCCTCCCAGTGGACCAATGACTCGCGCCCGAGCCAAGCTCCTATAAGCCAAGGTTAACTCGCTCCTTTCCTTGTGTGATTTCGATACGTCTCTGGATGGCTTGCTACTTCATACGCATACACTGTGCATCATCAGGTACGAAGAGAAGGACCCATGGAACGGAGAAACCGGAGCGGAAGCAACCAATCGCTGCCAGACTCCAGCGGTACTACCGGACCCTACGGACGGTACTACCAGTTCAAGCGGCACAACCGGCTCTAGCTACCGGACGCCCCAGGAGGAACCCAACCAAGGCCCAGACGACTACGGTACTACCGGACCTGGAACCGGTACTACCGGTGGGCGGTACTACCGCCTCCTCCTACCGCTCGCTACAGGCGACTCCGACGGAAGCTCCAGGACCGCCAACGGTACTACCGCCCCCTGAGCGGTACTACCGGTTGCGACCGGTACTACCGGTTGCCCGACCGGTACTACCGGTCTTGACTGAACCTGATCGCGTCAGTTCGGCCCAGCGCCCTGTACCCCTCTCTATATTTTCCCATTTCGTTCCTAAACTACCCCTGTTTATGTGGCTGGCCTATATATAGCCCCCACCCTCTATTGTAAACCCTAGACCTGGATAATAATAGATTGAGGACACCTCTTTGAGGATCTTTCATCTATTGGTCTCATGCTCCTACCAAGGGGCACCCTATTATCCACAACCTCTTAGATCTTGCCTAGTGCGTTCAAGTTGTACAAGGCCTTGGGATCTCGGTTTCTCGTCCCCAAGTAGTCAAGATCTCACCAAGCACCTCGCCCCCGTTGTTGGCCGTGGAGAGAGAGCTTCGCCCAACACCGATCCTAGGGATTATGTTGGATCGGTTGCCACCGGCGTGAGTTATCGGCGTGTATCGTGTTTTGTGTGCGTGAGTTCATCGGGTTCTTCGTGTGCGTGCGTTCATGGATTTCATCCCCTTTCCCCCTACCACCGCTTCCCCCTCGATTCCCGCGGAGATTCGTGAAAGATCGGGCCACCCCAAGGGGCAACCCCATAACATATTGGTATCAAGAGCAAGGTTGATCACGAATTCCCCCCCAATTTTTCTTCTATCCCCTTAAAATCGAAAATCCCACCAAAAAGAGCCCCAATTTGCCTTCGGATCGATCTTTGGATTTGGTGAGCTTTTCGTGGTTTTGGTCCATAGATCTGTTGCTTTTGGAGTCGATCTATAGCCTTTTTATGTTCCTAGCCCAGCCTTTCGGTCAGATTACCACGAATTTGAGGATTTTGTCAAGTTGATCTCGTTCAAGTTCCGCACCTGGCGGTACTACCGGTCGTACGAGCGGTACTACCGCAAGTCACCGGTACTACCGGTCGCACAAGCGGTACTACCGCTCTCCGGTACTACCTGTCGTACCTGGCGGTACTACCGCCCGCAACTGACCGTGTTTCTTTTTCTCTTTGACGCCTCAACTTCGTTTGCTGACTATCCTCTTTAACTTGTTCGTGTTTCGCGTGTTTGTCGCCATTTTAACAAAAGCTTCCGCATCAACGTCACCACGCGCTCAACGACACCGCGACACTCGAACATCATCCCCACCAACGGTTGCAAGTCGTCAACAATACCAAAGGTATAACTTGCGCCACTTTGACAACCCCATATCTTCCTTTATGTGTATCTATCCTATGAGAGCAAATCATTTTGTGTTTGTCTAAGCATTGTGCACTTGCCTTTGGAAAGTGAGAGTGTGAGGCCAAATACAAAAGTTAACATCGTAGTATAAGGAGGGAGAAAAAGAAAGAAAGATACATAGTCTCCCAATACAAAGAGAATACCAAGCTTGTAAGCCAAAAAGAGAGAGGAAAGGGCGCACCAAGGCAAGTGCACAAATCTGTTGCTTATCCTCTTTTGGCAAACGAGTTGTGGTCTCTCCTTGAGTTGGCACGACAACTGAGCGCAGTCTTCGTCAGGACCTTTTGTGCTCATTTTCATAGTCATGCTAACCCCGTTATTCTCCACGTGTGCGTTCTTTCGTGTTTTTGTAGATCGTATCCTTTTGCTTTTGATCTTTGGTTCTTTACCACTTAGAACAATAACCTTTTGCTTGGATCGTTTCGTTTGGTTTTCCACAATCCTAACCTTCCACCAAAAGCTTTTGAGAGTTGTAGCGTATTGGTGTGTGAGTTTCTTTGCGATTTCACTTTGCACGCCATTAGTTCTCAAGTGTGGCAATTGGTTTGATATAATCTCCAAGGTGAGGTAAAAGGCTAACTCCCCGCATCCTCCTTATCCATATACAACCCTTGTCGGTTTTGCATCATGGACAGGAATGGCGAGCCGTCCCAACCACCACCACCTCCGGAGGACGACACACAATACATGACACGATGGGATCATTGGAAGATCCGAGGTGAATTCAACTACCGTTGTGAAGCTCTTGAGCGGCGCCAAGACGAAAAATTTAGCGAAGCCCGCGTGGAATTCAAGAACATCGACAACCGCTTCGAAGAAGTCCGAGGACAAATGCATGCCATGCAACACAACCTCGGCCATCAAAATGAAGCTCTTGGTTGTGCCCTCGCCTCAACGGATGAGAAGCTTCAACGCCTCATTGATGGGCTCGCAAGGCCACGGTCGCGCGATTCAAGCTCATCACGACACTCCTCAAGTGAATCAAGCGCACCTCGCTGTCACGCTTCAAGGCACCGGGATGGACCCGTCCTTCAATCCATGAGCTCTTCTCAAGTGGTACCATCTCCGCGACACGCCACGACGTCAAGCTATGATGGTGACCTCTCCGCAAGACCTCCAAGACGTGAAGCGAACTGGCCTCAACAAAGGGCACTTGTGATTCAACAAGAACAACCTCACGCGGACCACCAAGCCCATCGTCAACGATGTGTTCTCTCAACAACAAGTGAGGCATCCGAAGTGGACGAACAAGATAACCGTCGGCGGGAGGCACTTGAAGATCCACCAAGGCGTCATCATCGACATGAACGTCAACATCGACAACATGATCATCATGACGAGCCTCCTCCACATCAAGAAGAAGGAGAGCAGCCCATTGCGCATGCGGCTCGACGTCCTCCTCGCCACATGGCACAAGACAATGCTCATCGGCATCAACCATGACAAGAACAATAGTAAGCTCCCCAAGCTCGTCATGAGGATCATAAACCTCCTCCTCGTCCTCAACCGTGCCAACAACACGAGCAAGCTCCCCAAGCTCGTCGTCAAAACCAAGTTCCACCACCAAACGCGGCACCTCAACAACCGCAAGGGCAACGCAACCATCACCAAGCAAGACATGAGAGCTCAGATGGTGATGAGGGCCGCCAAAATCATGGCAACCGTCGCCACCGGAACCGCAATGAAGAAGAAACCTTCGGCAAGCTCAAGTTCGCCATGCCCAAGTTCACCGGTTCCAATGAACCCGAAGAATATCTCTCGTGGGAGCTCAAGGTTGACAAGATCTTCCGCATGCACAACTATAGCAATGAGAAGATGATGGCCATGGCATCCCTCGAGTTTGATGAGTATGCCAACCTTTGGTGGGAACAAGTCCAACTCGATCGTGAATCAAAAGAAGAGCCCCCAATCTCAACTTGGCAAGATATGAAGGCTCATATGAGATCCCGCTTTGTTCCTTCGCACTACACGCGTGACCTTTTCAACAAGCTTCAAACACTTAGTCAAGGGACAAAGACCAGGGAAGAGTACTTCAAGCAAATGGAGCTCAACATGATCCGCGCCAGCATTGAAGAGCGTGATGAGCAAACAATGGCACGTTTCCTCAATGGCTTGAACCATCCAATCAAGAGCATCACCGAGTTCCAAAAGTACAACAACATGGTTGAGCTTGTGCACATCGCATCAAAGGCCGAGCGTCAAGTGCAAGAGGACATCAAGTACAACAAGCCAAAGACGTACTTCACCTACAAGCAAGCACCAACCACTATTCCAACAACACCAAGTGGAAGCTCATCAAGTACCACCAAGCTTCCCGTCAAGCCAACACTTCCTCAAGGAAAACAGCCCCCAAGTGGCAAATACACAAGGGATGATCAACCATTCAATGGTGAATGCTACAAGTGTGGAGGCAAAGGACACAAGTCGGCCACATGTGGGAACAAGAAAGTTCTGTTCATCCATGACAATGGCGACGAAGAATACTTGAGCGAAGATGAGTTTGATGCAAGGGTCAAGGAAGCACTGGCAAGGCAACATTTGGAAGAGGACCAAGAACTACTTGTGTGTGAGCATGACGCAAGTCCATCGCTTGTGGTCACAAGGGTCTTAACTACTCAAGTCAATTAGAATGAAGACCAACGATCAAACATCTTCCAAACTCGTGCCGATATCAATGGGAGGTCCATCAAAGTTGTCATCGATGGAGGAAGTTGCCACAATATTGCAAGCACGGAATTGTGTGAGAAACTCAACCTCACCCTCCATCCGCATAAACACCCCTACCATATACAATGGCTAAGTGACCAAGGGTCCGTCAAGATCAAGCACACCGTCTCGGTAACATTCTCAATTGGACCATACAAGGACATGGTGGAATGTGACATGGTCCCAATGACGGTTTGCCATATGTTACTAGGAAGGCCGTGGCAATATGACAAGCGTGCTTTGCATGATGGTCACTCAAACACTTATACCTTAAAATGGCTTGAAAAAACTTGTGTTTTGCAACCAATGACTCCTAGCCAAATAATTGCGGACAATGCAAAGGCTTTAGCTGTTGGAATTATGCTCTAGAGGCAATAATAAAGGTGTTATTATTATAATTCTTGTTCATGATAATGTTTATATTCCATGCTAGAATTGTATTAAGCGGAAACTTTAATACTTGTGTGGTTTGTGAACAACACCGTGTCCCTAGTACGCCTCTATGGACTAGCTCATTGATTAATGATGGTTAAGGTTTCCTAACCATGGACATGAGTTGTCGATTAATAATGAGATCATATCATTGGGAGAATGATATGGTGGACATACCCAAACTAAGCGAAGCAATTAGATCGTGTCATCGTGTTCGTCTTTGCGAAGCTTTTCTTATGTCAAATATTGTATTCCTTAGACCATGAGATAATACAACTCCCTGGTATCGGAAGAAAGCTTTGAGGTCATCAAACGTCATCCTATGAGAGGGTGATCATAAAGGTGTCTCTCAGGTGATCGGAAAGTATCTGTTGGGTTGTATGTATCGAGATGGGATTTGTCCCTCCCAAGTCGGAGAGATATACTTCGGGCCCACTCGGTAATCGATATCAACACCGCTTGCAAGCATGTGGTTAAGGAGTTAATCACAAAGTGATATCAGATTACGGAACGAGTAAAGTACTTGCTGTGAACGAGATTGAACTAGGTATGACGGTACCGACGATCGAATCTCGGGCAAGTAAAATATCGCGAGACGAAGGGAATATATATATGGGATTGATTGAATCCTGGCATCGTGGTTCATCCGATATGATCATCGATGAATGTGTGGGAGTCAATATGGGTTTCCAGACCCCACTGTTGATTATTGATAGAAGATCATGTCTGCATATTCTCGAACCCGCAGGGTCACACACTTAACGTGTCTCGACGCTAGGATAGATTGGATAATTGGTTTATGAGTTTTTGTTCGGAGTCTCGGATGGGATCCGGGACATCACGAGAGGTTTCGGAGTGGTCCGGAGAGTAAGATTCATATAAGGCACTGCAGTTTTTGGAGTTCGGAATTGTTCCGAATTAATCGGTATTGTACCGAAAGCTTCTAGAACCTTCCGGAAGGGGACCAACGTGGCCCCACCTTCCGGGAGGGGGCTTGGGCCTATGAGGGAGTGCCCAGGCCGCATTGGGCCAGGGGCACAAGGCCCCATAGGGCCCAGCCAGCCAAGAGGGTTTTAAACTCGAGATAGAGCTTCTAGAAGGGGGGTTTCCTTGCCCCCCACTCCTCCTCCTTGGGGCCACCGGTTTGGCTTGGGGGAAGGGCTAGGGCTGCGCCCACCCCTCTATATATAGAGGGCTGGGGGCGCACCACCCCCACAGACCTTCCCCTCCAACCCTAGCTGCCCTGCTGCCCTCCTCTCTCCCTCCCGACTGTTTGTAGGCGAAGCCCTGCTGCAGAAATTCTCCACCATATACACCACGCCGTCGTGTTGTAGATCCAATCCGCCTCTTCACCATACTTGCTGGTCCGAGGAAGGAGGAGACGTCGAGGTGTTGCACGTGTGCATCTCACGGAGGCACCGCCACTTGTGGTGCTAGATCGGATCAGATCGCGAGGAGGAGAAGCGAGTACGACTACATCACCCATGTTCCGACGAACGTTCCGCTGTGCGAATCTTCAAGGGTATGAAGATCTAATCCAATCTCTCTCGTTGTTTGCATCTCCTAGATTAGATCTTGGCTTTCCCTCTGTTCGCATCCCTAGAAAATTTTGATTTACTATGCCGCGAAACCCTTCAGTGGTATCAGAGCTTGATCTATGCGTAGATGTGTTTCACGAGTAGAACGCAACATGGTTGTTGCGGGCGTTGATGTTTTCTATTGCAAGCCTCTTGTTTGTGTTCTTCTTATGACGCGGGATAGTGAGATTGAAGCGGTGATAGGGCAAAGGTGTCCGATCTTTCGATGAGAAGGCGATAGTCGATTTGGTGGAGTTCGGGCTTGACGATCCGACTACACGTGCGAGCACGAGCGCCAATGCAATCGCTAGGTCAATCTCCTGGAGGTTACCGATCCTGCGGGAACACGATCAGCCTGACCAACGAGGGTCTTAATTCCTACCTGAAATCGAGAACAAGAACCAATATTGCAATCAAGATATTGCGGATTAAGAGGAAAGCTTTATTGAAGAGGTGGGATTCTGAATAGGTGCGAAGTACAAGAGGCCTCTGCGACGCTCGAGCCTTGGCGAAGTTGCGACTATGGCTATCTTAATGTCTAAACAAAATCCGAGTCTATGGGGTCGGCTATGGGGAGTATTTAAGGGAGAAAAGGTGGGGTTTCGGCCAACCATGGAAGTGGTGGCCGAATCCAACCCTAAAAGTCCTTTTCCCCTCAAATACGGACTCTAAAAAGTGGCTAATTAAAATCCTGCGAAAATTACATGGGCCTGGCCCAAAATAAAGGTGTCGCAGCACCATATTAAGCTATGGACGAATTCGTAAAGTATTGATCTTGAATATTTCGTCCAAGCCTTCTTTCTTCATTATGGAGGCCTCAATGTTCTGAAATCTTCATCCGTGGCCTTCTCTTGGATCATCACATGCTTGCTGCCATCTCCATGCATGACCATGCTCCAATGCTTGTCCCTTTCATCCATGCTTGGTCCATCATTCCTAAGAGTAAGAAATGCATCTGATTTAGGCAGCATCATATTCTCATGTATGTGAGGAATAGTTCCAAGAAACGAAAGTACCTGATAGTTAAGTTGTTTGGCACGAGATCTTGTGATGGGTCCTTGTATGTGTGTTGCTGTTGGTACAACAGTTGTATCAATAGTAGGGATGTCCACATCATGCTCCCCTTCTTGAATTGAAGTCGTCCTCGACGCAATCTCATCTTCCTCACCAAAGTAAGTCTTCAAATCTGCAATGTTAAACGTAGGACTAACCGTACCAAAGTCTGCAGGCAACTCAAGTTTATATGCATTATCATTTATTTTCTCTAACACCCTAAAGGGACCAGCAGCACGTGGCATTAACTTAGACTTGCGTAAATCAGGAAAACGATCTTTACGCAAATGTAACCAAACAAGATCGCCAACATCAAACACAACATGCTTTCTCCCTTTATCCCTAGCAAGTTTATACTTAGCATTCATGTGTTCAATGTTATCTTTAGTAGTCTTATGCAAGTTTAATATCAATTCAGCGCGTTGTGTAGCATCCAAATTATGTTGCACCGAAGAAGGTAAAGGCAATAAATCAATAGGTGCACGAGGAACAAAACCATACACAATCTCAAATGGGCACATCTTTGTGGTAGAATGCAACGAACGATTATAAGCAAATTCTATATGAGGTAAACACTCTTCCCACAATTTTAAGTTCTTCTTTAAAACAGCCCGCAACATAGTAGACAAAGTTCTATTTACTACTTCAGTTTGACCATCAGTTTGGGGATGACATGTAGTACTAAAGAGCAATTTAGTCCCCAACTTAGCCCATAAACATCTCCAAAAGTGGCTAAGAAATTTAGTATCACGATCAGAGACAATAGTATTTGGCACACCATGCAAACGAACAATTTCACGAAAGAATAAATCAGCAATATGCGCAGCATCATCCGTTTTATGACAAGGAATAAAGTGTGCCATCTTAGAAAACCGATCCACAACAACAAAAATACTATCCCTCCCCTTCTGTGTTCGTGGCAATCCCAAAACAAAGTCCATAGAAATATCCTCCCAAGGAACACTAGGAACAGGAAGAGGCATATATAAACCATGTGGATTAAGGAGAGACTTAGTTTTTTGACAAGTAGTGCAACGTGCCACAAATCTCTCAACATCTCGACGCATACGGGGCCAAAAGAAGTGTGCAACAAGAACATCCTCCGTCTTCTTGACACCAAAGTGTCCCATCAATCCTCCTCCATGCGCCTCCTGTAACAACAAAAGACGAACAGAACTATCTGGAATGCATAGTTTGTTAGCACGGAACACAAATCCATCATTGAAGACGAACTTGTTCCAAGTTCTACCATCTCTACAATTCTGCAACACATCTTTAAATTCAGCATCATGCACATATTGTTCCTTAATAGTTTACAATCCAAATATTTTGAAGTCAAGTTGAGATAACAAAGCATAACGGCGCGACAAAGCATCAGCAATAATATTATCTTTACCCTTTTTGTGTTTGATAACATAAGGAAAAGACTCAATAAATTCAACCCACTTTGCATGACGACGATTCAACTTAGCTTGACTACGAATATGCTTCAAAGATTCATGATCAGAATGAATAACAAATTCCTTAGGCCATAGATAATGTTGCCAAGTTTCTAATGTCCGAACCAACGCATATAATTCTTTATCATAAGTAGAATAGTTCAGACTAGCCCCACTCAATTTCTTGCTAAAATATGCAACAAGTTTTCCCTCTTGTAATAACACCCCTCCCAAACCAATTCCACTAGCATCACATTCAAGCTCAAAAGTCTTAGTAAAATCAGGAAGTTGGAGTAAGGGAGCATGTGTTAGCTTATCTTTCAATATGACGAAGGCCTGTTGTTGTGCATCGCCCCAAACAAAGGGTACATCCTTCTTGGTAAGCTCATTCAACGGCGCGGCAATTGAACCAAAGTCTTTGACAAAGCACCTATAAAAACCAGCGAGGCCAAGAAAACTCCTCACTTGTGTGACCGTCTTGGGCTGCGGCCAATTCTTAATAGCTTCAATCTTGGCTGGATCCACTTCAATACCCTGTGATGTAACAACATAGCCAAGAAACGCAACTCGATTGGTGCAAAAGGTGCACTTCTCAAGGTTACCAAACAAACGTGCATCACGTAAAGCATTGAAAACAACACGTAAATGGTCCAAATGATCCTCTAAAGATTTGCTATAAATCAGAATATTATCAAAGTAGACTACCACAAAACGTCCAATAAAAGCATGTAAAACTTCGTTCATTAATCTCATGAAAGTGCTAGGTGCATTAGTTAAACCAAACGGCATTACTAACCACTCATATAAACCGAACTTAGTTTTAAATGTTGTTTTCCATTCATCTCCTAATTTCATACGAATCTGGTGGTAACCACTACGCAAATCAACTTTAGAAAACATGGTAGAGCCACTCAATTCATCAAGCATGTCATCTAAACGTGGAATAGGATGACGATATCGAATAGTAATATTATTGATAGCTCTACAATCAGTACACATGCGCGAAGAACCATCTTTCTTAGGTACCAAAATAATAGGAACAACACAAGGGCTAAGGGACTCACAAATATGATCTTTGTCGAGTAGTTCCTGAATTTGGCGTTGTATCTCCTTTGTCTCCTCTGGATTGGTTCTATATGGCGCGCGGTTGGGCAACGTGGCACCAGGAATTAGATCAATTTGGTGCTCAATTCCTCTAATAGGAGGTAGTCCTGGTGGCAGCTCAGCGGGAAAGACGTCCTCATATTCCTGCAAAAGGTTAGCAATAACGGGTGGCAAAGAAGGAGGCATATCCTCAAATGAAAACAAAACCTCTTTGCAGACAATTGCATAACATTGAGTATTGTTTACATCTAGTTCAGCAATATCAATTTTATTTGCAAGCATACATGGACTCTTCAAACGAATTTCAGTAGCATGTGTAGAATCAGATTTAGTGTTCTTTGGTGGTATAAAATCTGCAGCAACAATCTGATTCTCACTTTTATTTTTCTCCTCAGTTTTAGCTCTACTAGCTCTAGCAAGATCATCTTTTAAAATCTGTTCGGGAGTCATAGGTTTTAGACCAATTTTCTTTCCATCATGCATAAGAGAATAGTGATTAGTTTTGCCATTATGAACAGATTCTCTATCAAATTGCCATGGTCTACCAAGTAACAAAGAACAAGCTTGCATAGGTACAACATCACAATCAACAAAATCAGAATATGTACCAATAGTAAAATGCACGCGTACCGTTCTTGTTACCTTGATCTTGTGAGAACTCTCAAACCATTGGATGTAATATGAATGTGGGCGTTGTCTTGTTGGAAGCGCAAGCTTCTCTACCATGTCAACACTGGCCAGATTATTACAACTCCCTCCATCAATGATGATCCGTATAACTCTTTCCTTGACAACACCACGTGTTTGGAACATGTTATGGCATTGATCTTGCTCAGATTTGCTCAATTGCACACTCAACACACGTTGTGTAATTAAGCTCTTGTATTGATCAGCAGCTTCAGCTCCCATTACCTCTGGCTCTTCATCAGCATCAGAATTGTCTCCATCTCGAGCAGAAATAAGGGCTAGTGTATCTTCATCGAAGTCACTCGCTGAATCGTATTGACCATCTTCTCGCACCATCATCACACGTTGTGTTGTGCACTGTCTCTCAATATGACCAAAACCCCAACACTTGCGGCATTGTATATCCTTTGTCTTACCCGTGGAAGCCATAGAAGATACACTACGAGCAGGAGCATTGGATGATGGTGGAGGAGCAGCTGGAAATCTTGTGGTGGCCTTGGATGTGGTAGTAGCTGGTGGCGAATCACGAGGAGGCGCTGATTGTCAGGATGTCCAAGAGGATGTGCGACCTGCAGAAATATTAGTCCTCCTCCATGGTGTTTGGCGATCCTGCACTTCACGTTCAGCTTTGCAAGCAAGATGAAACAAACGAGTAATAGAATTATATTCCTTATAATCTAATATGTGCTGAATGTCCTTGTTTAATCCACCAAAGAAACGTGCAAGCATTTGTTCATTAGATTCAACAAGACCACACCGAACCATCCCCGTTTGCAATTCCTGATAATACTCTTCTACAGAATTTTTTCCTTGCTCTAAACGTGTCAGATTCTTTAGTAAATCACGTTGATAAGTGGGAGGTACAACACGAACACGCATAGCAGTTTTTAAAGCAGTCCAAGTACTAGGAATAGTAGTAGGATTTAAACGACAATACTCAGACCACCAAAGGGAAGCAAATTTAGTAAATTCACATGTAGCAGCACTAACACGCATATTCTCAGGATATTTTAAGCATGCAAAACGTTGTTCTACTTCCATCTCCCATGTAAGACATGCATCAGGATTATATTTACCCTCAAAAGATGGAATATTTAATTTAAGCTTTGCAACATGATCATCATCACGTACCGGTGGGCGAGCGTCGCGGTAGTAATGTCGGGGACGGCCAGCAGGTACCTGTGGAGGTTGTTCAATCTCGTCGTCAAACAGATCGTCGTCGTCGTGGTCGTAGTAGTACCCGTCGTCTGTCCCCAATGTCGCAGCAGCAGCCGCGGCGGAAGTCTGAGGAGCGTCAGCCGCAGCGGTAGCCGCCGGGGGTGCGGCTGCAGCCGAACCAGCAGTCCGATCCGTGATCGGAATGCGCCGTGCGCCATGTGTGGGTGCCGGTGCGGGTGCGGACAATCGGTTCAAAAGCTCCTTAAACCGAACGTCAAGCTTGGCGTTGAAGGATTTCTCGAGTCCATCGATCTTGTCCATGGCGTTGGTGAGCTTGGTGTCAAACTCCCCGAGGCGCGTATCCACGTCCTCAGCGCGACTGACCAAGAGCGCGGAGAAGTGGGCGTGTAGTTCTTCGTTCGTCATTGTGGCAGGGTTCCGCGAAGTATCTGTCATGGTTAGTCCTTAAAAAGCACAGATATATAGTACGGAAATATGCTGGAAGTCACGCGTAATCCGTCAAGCAATATACGAAGCTCTTACAAGTTCTTACGAAACAGCAGGAAAAGGCGATGTGCAACCGCGAGGATCAGTGGGTCCAGAGATTGAACCAAGCGATTACCAGGAGTCGAAACACCGCACGTGGAGAATATCTGTGGAGCTTTGGGAAGGCTTAGCAAGGGGGTTAGCAATTATCAAAACAGCAATGCAAAAGTTGAAAGAATACTCAACGACGGTACTGTGCTGGTCCTAGGCTAGACCGTACTAGAGACGCGAGCCTAGATCACCAACGATGTCACGACGCGACACAACAAGCACTGTATGATTATATGGCACCTTGAAAAGCGAACCGAGATGCAGAAAATCACTATGATGGCGAGTGTCTAGAACTGATCTACGGGGTCTAAAAATAGGTTAGCCCCCCAAAAAAAAATTCGAAATTTTTTATTTTGCTCCGGAAAGCGCGCCGGCGCCAAAAAAATATCGCTATAACGGCCGATGGAGAAAAGTGATCCCCGGGGTCGAAAACTAGTACAGCCAGAAAAAAATTTCGGAGGCGGTTCCAGACTTTTTGTTTTTGCTCTCCTTCTGGACTTACGACCGGACTCGGAGCTCGACACGGACTTTAGCTTAACACGAAAACAACAAAGAAGGAGAGTAAAAAGAAATAACTAGGAACAATAACTCTACTCGGACTCGTACCATAGCAGGAAAACTGATCGGATCTGTATCGCGGTAGGAAGGCGGTGGCGGAGTATTAGGGTTTATGGTGGCATGGTATATGGCGGCGGAATATGGTGGCGGAATATGGTGGCGGTGATCGGCGAGTGTGGCGGTGACTACTATGATCCGAACTCGAAACTCTAAGGGACGAGACACTAAGACCAGCAACTCGACGCGACGATGTAGACACAAATTCAACAATGCAAAAACTGAAAAGATAATGCGAGGCGTAGATTGGTTATGGGATGGATCTAAACTCTAACTGTGTTTTTGGCTTTTTCGTGGGTTATAGGTAAAAACAGATCTAATCTACGAAAAACAGTAAAATCTCACCGAGCAACCTGAAATCTGATACCACTTGATAGGGCAAAGGTGTCCGATCTTTCGATGAGAAGGCGATAGTCGATTTGGTGGAGTTCGGGCTTGACGATCCGACTACACGTGCGAGCACGAGCGCCAATGCAATCGCTAGGCCAATCTCCTGGAGGTTACCGATCCTGCGGGAACACGATCAGCCTGACCAACGAGGGTCTTAATTCCTACCTGAAATCGAGAACAAGTAAGAATCAATATTGCAATCAAGATATTGCGGATTAAGAGGAAAGCTTTATTGAAGAGGTGGGATCCTGAATAGGTGCGAAGTACAAGAGGCCTCTGCGACGCTCGAGCCTTGGAGAAGTTGCGACTATGGCTATCTTAATGTCTAAACAAAATCCGAGTCTATGGGGTCGGCTATAGGGAGTATTTAAGGGCGAAAAGGTGGGGTTTCGGCCAACCATGGAAGTGGTGGCCGAATCCAACCCTAAAAGTCCTTTTCCCCTCAAATACGGACTCTAAAAAGTGACTAATTAAAATCCTGCGAAAATTACATGGGCCTGGCCCAAAATAAAGGTGTCGCAGCACCATATTAAGCTATGAACGAATTCGTAAAGTATTGATCTTGACTATTTCGTCCAAGCCTTCTTTCTTCAGTATGGAGGCCTCAATGTTCTGAAATCTTCATCCGTGGCTTTATCTTGGATCATCACATGCTTGCTGCCATCTCCATGCATGACCATGCTCCAATGCTTGTCCCTTTCATCCATGCTTGGTCCATCATTCCTAAGAGTAAGAAATGCATCTGATTTAGGCAGCATCATATTCTCATGTATGTGAGGAATAGTTCCAAGAAACGAAAGTACCTGATAGTTAAGTTGTTTGGCACGAGATCTTGTGATGGGTCCTTGTATGTGTGTTGCTGTTGGTACAACGGTTGTATCAATAGTAGGGATGTCCACATCAAGCGGTCCAGGCCAACCTTACGCGACGTCGTTCGCGAGACCGGCTCCGCACTTGACGTGTGGCTTGTTCCACACATGCGGCTGGTGGATGTCAGTTTCTCTCACTATAGTTGTCATGGGATTAACACCGGAGTTTGACAACCATAATATCATCGTTGTGGCTTTCCGTAGGTAAGAATCGTTCTTAGCATCTACTCCCATAAGCCACGTAAAACATGCAACAACAAAGTAGAGGCGTCTAACTTGTTTTTGCAGGGAGTGTTTTCTGTGATATGGTATGGCCCAAGATGTGATGTGTGTAATGTATGCGATGATCATGTTTTGTAATGTTTCACGACTTGCATGTCGATGAGTACACAACCGGCAGGAGCCATATGGTTGTCTTTATAATTGTGTATGACCTGTGTGTCAACTTCTTATGCGCCATGTAATAGTTTCACTTTATCGCTAAGTAGTTAGCAATAGTTGTAGTTGCTATTCATGGTGGAGGCAATCATGGTGGAGTGATGGAGATCATGCCGGAACGCACAAGATGGAGATCATTGCGTGAATATTGGCTATACCATGTCACATTAAAGTTATATGCATGTGATGTTTATCCTTTTATGTATCTTATTATGCTTAGATCGCGACGGTAGCATTATAAGATGATTCCTCACTTAAAGATCAAGATAAAAACTGTGTTCTCCCCGAGTATGCACCGTTGCGAAAGTTCGTCGTGTCCAAGCATCACGTGATGATCGGGTGCTATAGACTCTACGCTCACATACAACGGGTGCAAGCTAGTTTTGCACACGCGGAAATACTTGGGTCTAACTTGACGAGCCTAGCATGTACAGACATGGCCTCGGAACACATGAACCGAAAGGTTAAGCATGAGTCATATGAATGATATGATCGACACTTCGTTGTCCACCATTGAAGCCACATCTCTTCTCGTGATGATCGGATTAGGTGTGGTGAATTTGGATCGTGTTCACTAAACAACTTGAGGGATGTTGAATTTAGTGGGAGTTCATCTAGTAATTTGATTAAAAGTTGAACTAGTTATCATGAACATAGTATAATTTGTACTTGCAAATACTGTAGATCACATGGCTAAGTCCAACTTCAACTTCAACGTTTTTGCTGAGAAAGAAAAGCTTAAGAACAATGGGTGTAACTTCACCAATTGGTTCGGCAATCTAAGAATCATTCTCTCTGGCGGTCAAAAGGACTATGTCCTTGGGAAAGCGTTAGGTGACCCCCCTGCTGCAACTGCGCCGACTGATGAGAAAGCTGTCTATCAGTCGCGCAAAGATGATTATGGTGTGATTAAGAGCACCATGTTGTTTGCTATGGAACCGGAACTTCAAAATCGTTTTGAAGACTATCCCGGGCCCTTTGAGATTCTCGAAGAGCTGAAAACCATGTTTCAGACTCAGGCCCGTTCTGAGAGATATGAGATCTCTGAGAAGTTCTTTAACTGCAAGATGGAGGAAGGGAGTTCCGTTAGTGAGCACGCCATTAAGATGACGGGCTACACTCAACGCCTTGAGCAACTGGAATGCACGATTCCAGAGGAGCTCAAGATTGACAGGGTTCTGAAATCACTCCCTCCCAGCTACAAAAGTTTTGCAGTGAATCATAATCAGATTGGTTCCACTGATACGATCACCGAGCTCTTCACAAAGCTGAAGGCTGCGGAGGTGGACATCAAGAAGGATAATCATGTGTTGATGGTCAACAAGCCCTCATTTAAGAAAGGTAAGGGTGCAAAGAAGCCCTTCAAGAAAGGCGGCGGCAAGCGCGTTGCCCCTGCTGAGAAGAAGCTCAAGTCTGGTCCTAAGCCGGACACTGAGTGCTTCTATTGCAAGGACAAGGGTCACTGGAAGCGCAACTGTCCTAAGTACTTAGCGGACAAGAAGGCTGGCACCATCAAAGGTATATTTGATATACATGTTATTGATGTTTT
Organism: Avena sativa; assembly: GCA_916181665.1. Taxonomy (NCBI): domain Eukaryota; kingdom Viridiplantae; phylum Streptophyta; class Magnoliopsida; order Poales; family Poaceae; genus Avena; species Avena sativa. The sequence goes on along the minus strand of OV702293.1, from coordinate 353,627,490 downwards.
CCTTACTAGCCCTCGTTGTAGTGCCTGGGTATTTGATACTGGTTCAGTTGCTAATATTTGTAACTCGAAACAGGAGCTACGGAATAGACGGCGGCTTGCGAGGGATGAGGTGACGATGCGCGTTGGCAACGGATCAAGAGTTGATGTGATGGCCGTCGGCACGCTCTCCTTAGTTTTACCTTCGGGATTAGTTTTAAACCTTAATAAGTGTTATTATGTGCCTGCGTTGAGCATGAACATTATTTCCGGATCTTGTTTTTTGCAAGACGGTTATTCATTTAAATCGGAGAATAATGGTTGTTCTATTTATATGAGTAACATCTTTTATGGTCATGCACCTATTGTGAATGGTTTATTTCTTCTAAATCTCGAAAGGGATGAAACACACATCCATAACATTGAGGCTAAGAGATGCAAAGTAGATAGTGATAATACTACTTATTTGTGGCACTGTCGTCTAGGTCATATTGGTGTAAAGCGCATGAAGAAACTCCATTCTGATGGACTTTTGGAGTCTCTTGATTTTGAATCATTTGACACATGCGAACCATGCCTCATGGGCAATATGATCAAAACCCTGTTCTCCGGTATGATGGAGCGAGCAACGGACTTGTTGGAAATCATACATACCGATGTATGCGGACCGATGAGTGTTTCAACGCGTGGTGGATATCGCTATTTTCTCACTTTTACCGATGACTTAAGTAGATATGGGTATATCTATTTAATGAAACATAAATCTGAAACATTTGAAAAGTTCAAGGAATTTCAGAATGAATTGGAGAACCATCGTAACAGAAAGATTAAGTTTCTACGATCCGATCGTGGGGGCGAATATTTGAGTTATGATTTTCTCACGCATCTTAAAGCAAGCGGAATTGTTTCGCAACTCACGCCACCCGGAACACCACAGCGCAATGGTGTATATGATGCAACATTGATGAAGAGTTGTATATGATGCAACCCGAAGGTTTTGTCGATCCTAAGGATGCTGATAAAGTATGCAAACTTCAGCGTTCCATTTATGGACTAAAGCAAGCATCTCGGAGTTGGAACCTTCGTTTTGATCAAGTGATCAAGAGCTTTGGATTTGTTCCAAATTGCTACGAAGCTTGTATCTACAAGAAAGTGAGTGGGAGCTCGGTGACATTTCTGGTACTATATGTGGATGACATATTGATTATTGGAAATGACATTAACATGCTTAACGATGTGAAGAGTTATTTGAACAAGTGTTTTTCAATGAAAGACCTAGGTGAAGCTGCTTATATATTAGGCATCAAAATCTATAGAGATAGACAAAGACGCCTGGTAGCTTTAAGCCAGAGTACATACCTAGACAAAGTTCTGAAAAGGTTCAGAATGGATAAGGCAAAGAAAGGTTCGGTGCCTATGTTTTCAGGTAAGATATTGAGCAAGGCTCAGTGTCCAGCTACGGTAAATGATAGGGAAGCTATGAGCAAAGTGCCTTATGCCTCGGCCATAGGTTCCATCATGTATGCCATGCTGTGTACTAGACCGGATGTGTCCAATGCTCTTAGTTTGACGAGCAGGTATCAAAGTGATCCAGGAGTGGAACACTGGACTGCCGTGAAGAACATCCTAAAGTACCTAAATAGAACTAAAGAAATGTTCTTAGTCTATGGGGGTGATGAACAGCTCGTCGTAAAAGGTTACGTCGACGCTAGTTTCGACACCGACAAGGATGATTCTCAATCTCAGATAGGATACGTTTATATTTTGAATGGAGGAGCTGTGAGCTGGAGAAGCTGCAAGCAAAGCATGATCACGGGATCTACAGTAGAAGCAGAATACATGGCTGCTGCAGAAGCGTCAAGTGAAGGAGTTTGGATCAGGAACTTCATCACTGAGCTTGGCGTGGTTCCAAGTGCATTGGACCCACTAGAGATATTGTGTGACAACACTGGCGCCATAGCACTCGCTAAGGAACCAAGATATCATCCAAAGACCAAGCATATCAACCGCAAGTTTCATATAATCCAAGATTATATAGCAGATGGAGATCTGAAGATTAGCAAAGTACATACAGATCTGAATGTCGCAGATCCATTGACTAAACCTCTTCCACGTGTAAAACATGATCAGCACCTCAGTGCCATGGGTGTGAGATTGTTGCCAGATGTAAACTAGATTATTGACTCTAGTGCAAGTGGGAGACTATTAGAATTATGCTCTAGAGGCAATAATAAAGGTGTTATTATTATAATTCTTGTTCATGATAATGTTTATATTCCATTCTAGAATTGTATTAAGCGGAAACTTTAATACTTGTGTGGTTTGTGAACAACACCGTGTCCCTAGTACGCCTCTATGGACTAGCTCATTGATTAATGATGGTTAAGGTTTCCTAACCATGGACATGAGTTGTCGATTAATAATGAGATCATATCATTGGGAGAATGATATGGTGGACATACCCAAACTAAGCGAAGCAATTAGATCGTGTCATCGTGTTCGTCTTTGCGAAGCTTTTCTTATGTCAAATATTGTATTCCTTAGACCATGAGATAATACAACTCCCTGGTATCGGAAGAAAGCTTTGAGGTCATCAAACGTCATCCTATGAGAGGGTGATCATAAAGATGTCTCTCAGGTGATCAGAAAGTATCTGTTGGGTTGTATGTATCGAGATGGGATTTGTCCCTCCCAAGTCGGAGAGATATACTTCGGGCCCACTCGGTAATCGATATCAACACCGCTTGCAAGCATGTGGTTAAGGAGTTAATCACAAAGTGATATCGGATTACGGAACGAGTAAAGTACTTGCTGTGAACGAGATTGAACTAGGTATGACGGTACCGACGATCGAATCTCGGGCAAGTAAAATATCGTGAGACGAAGGGAATATATATGGGATTGATTGAATCCTGGCATTGTGGTTCATCCGATATGATCATCGATGAATGTGTGGGAGTCAATATGGGTTTCCAGACCCCGCTGTTGATTATTGATAGAAGATCATGTCTGCATATTCTCGAACCCGCAGGGTCACACACTTAACATGTCTCGACGCTAGGATAGATTGGATAATTGGTTTATGAGTTTTTGTTCGGAGTCTCGGATGGGATCCGGGACATCACGAGAGGTTCCGGAGTGGTCCGGAGAATAAGATTCATATAAGGCAGTGCAGTTTTTGGAGTTCGGAATTGTTCCGGATTAATCGGTATTGTACCGAAAGCTTCTAGAACCTTCCGGAAGGGGACCAACGTGGCCCCACCTTCCGGGAGGGGGCTTGGGCCTATGAGGGAGTGCCCTGGCCGCATTGGGCCAGGGGCACAAGGCCCCATAGGGCCCAGCCGGCCAAGAGGGTTTTAAACTCGAGATAGAGCTTCTAGAAGGGGGGTTTCCTTGCCCCCCACTCCTCCTCCTTGGGGACGCCGGTTTGGCTTGGGGGAGGGGCTAGGGCTGCGCCCACCCCTCTATATATAGAGGGTTGGGGGCGCACCACCCCCACACACCTTCCCCTCCAACCCTAGCTGCCCTGCTTCCCTCCTCTCTCCCTTCCGACTGTTTGTAGGCGAAGCCCTGCTGCAGAAATTCTCCACCATATACACCACGCCGTCGTGTTGTAGATCCAATCCGTCTCTTCACCATACTTGCTGGCCCGAGGAAGGAGGAGACGTCGAGGTGCTACACGTGTGCATCTCACGGAGGCACCGCCACTTGTGGTGCTAGATCGGATCGGATCGCGAGGAGGAGAAGCGAGTACGACTACATCACCCATATTCCGACGAACGTTCCGCTGTGCGAATCTTCAAGGGTATGAAGATCTAATCCAATCTCTCTTGTTGTTTGCATCTCCTAGATTAGATCTTGGCTTTCCCTCTGTTCGCATCCCTAGAAAATTTTGATTTACTATGCCGCGAAACCCTCATTAGCGAGGGCGCAATACACAACAACTCCTTGTGAGAAGAGTGGTGAGCGAGAGAACCACACTATTGTGAGTGAGTGCCACAAGCCAAACTCGAGTGGAAAAACTAAGAGTGTTCTTCTTGCCACCAAAAGTGAGATGAGAGAAGTGCGGAACAACCCATCCATCTTGCACTATGTCCTTGTATGCAAGGTACTAGCGCAAGGAACTAATGACTTGACAAATGTTCCTCCTTCTTTGATGGCTATTTTGCAGGAATTCCAAGATGTATTTCCCGAAGATCTTCCTCATGGCCTACCTCCTCTTCGTGGAATCGAGCACCGCATCGACCTCATACCCGGCGCCCCACTCCCAAACCGCGCCGCGTATCGCACGAACCCGGAAGAGACGAAGGAGATAGAACGACAAATCAACCAACTCGTCTCCAAAGGTTTGATCCAAGTAAGCACTAGCCCAAGCGCGGTCCCCGTGATTCTAGTTCCGAAAACGGATGATACGTTGCGGTTATGCATGGACTGTCGTCCAATCAATGCTATCACCGTGCGTTATCGACATCCTATACCACATCTTGATGACATGCTTGATGAGTTAAGTGGATCCACTATATTTTTGAAAATTGATCTTCGTAGTGGTTACCATCAAATTCGCATGGCCAAAGGTGATGAGTGGAAAACCGCCTTCAAGACCAAGATTGGTCTCTATGAATGGTTGGTTATGCCTTTTGGCTTATCAAATGCCCCATCTACCTTCATGCGCCTCATGAACCATATTTTGAGATCTCTCATTGGGAAGAGTGTAGTTGTTTACTTTGATGACATCCTTGTATATAGCAAGTCACTAGAGGAGCATGTTACTCATGTTAAGGAGGTCCTTCAAATCCTTCGTCATGAAAAGCTTTATGCTAATCTTCCAAAGTGCACTTTTGCAAAAGACAAACTCATTTTCCTTGGTTTTGTTGTGTCTTCTAATGGCATTGAAGTTGATGTCTCAAAAGTTAAGGACATACGAGATTGGACCATACCTACGAATGTTAGTGAACTTCGTAGTTTTCATGGGTTGGCTGGCTTTTACCGTCGCTTTGTGAAAGACTTTTCTACCATTGCTTGCCCCCTCAACGAATTGACCAAGAAAAATGTCACGTTCGTTTGGGGAAAAGCACAACAAAAGGCTTTTGACGAGCTCAAAAAGAGGCTCACCGAAGCACCACTTCTTGCATTACCGGATTTCACAAAAACCTTTGAGATTGAATGCGACGCTAGTGGAATTGGCATTGGAGGCGTCCTTATGCAAAATGGGTGTCCTATTGCATACCATAGTGAGAAACTTGATGGCGCACGACTAAACTATCCCATTTATGACAAAGAGCTTTTTGCCTTGGTTCGTGTCCTTCAAGTGTGGCAACACTATCTTTGGCCCAAAGAATTTATCATCCATTCCGACCATGAGTCGTTGAAATATCTTAAGGGCCAAGCCAATTTGAGTAAAAGGCACGCCAAATGGGTTGAGTTCATGGAGTCTTTTCCTTACATTGTCAAGTACAAGAAGGGCAAAGAAAATGTTGTAGGGGACGCTTTGTCTCGCAAAAACACAAACCTTCTTACGCGACTCGAAGTAAATGTCTTGGGTCTTGATGACATCAAATCTTTGTACGCGTCCAACCCTTTCTTTGGACCAATTTTTGCAAAATGTTCAATAGACAAAGGGATTGATGATTTCTATTTGCATAAGCGTTTTCTCTTCAAACAAAACAAGCTTTGCATCCCGAAGTCGTCTCTCCAAATTTTGCTTCTTCAAGAGTCCCATGGTGGAGGCCTTATGGGTCACTTTGGCCGTGACAAGACATATGACATGCTATCCACTCACTACTTTTGGCCAAAGATGAAGCGCGACGTGGAGCGCCACGTCCAACGATGCACTACATGTATCCAAGCTAAGTCTAAGTCTAACCCCTTTGGTCTTTATATCCCATTACCTATTCCTCATGCACCTTGGTCGGACATTAGCATGGACTTCGTGTTAGGATTGCCTAGATCTAAACATGGACATGATTCTATATTTGTGGTAGTGGATCGTTTTTCCAAAATGGCACACTTCATTCCGTGCCATAAGACCGATGATGCTTCACATGTAGCAAGTTTGTTTTTCAGGGAAATAATTCGGCTACATGGTGTACGAAGAACAATCGTCTCCGACCGCGACGTCAAATTCATGAGCTACTTCTGAAAGACACTCATGGCCAAGCTCGACATCAAGCTCATCTTCTCGTCCGCCTCGCATCCTCAAACCGATGGACAAACCGAGGTCGTCAATCGAAGCCTTGGCACACTTCTCCGTGTGTTGATAAAGAAGAACATTAAAGACTGGGTGGAATGCATTCCGCACGCCCAGTTCGCCTACAACCGCGCCAAGCACTCCACCACCATGAGAAGCCCGTTCATGATCGTCTATGGTTTCGAGCCTCTCACCGCGCTCGATATCCTTCCACTTCCGCTGCATGACAGTACCAATATGGACGTTGACAAGCGTGCCCAAACAATGAAGAAACTCCATGAAGACACAAGAGCTACGATCGAGCAACAAGTCCTTCGCCAAGCATCAAGGCTAAACAAGAACAAGAAAGAGATGATCTTCGAAGAAGGCGACCTTGTGTGGATACACTTGAGTAAAGACCGCTTTCCCAAGGACCGCGACTCCAAACTCAAGCCAAGAGGTGATGGGCCGTTCAAAGTGCTAAAGAGAATCAACAACAACGCCTACATCATCGATACCCCAACATCCAAGTATCTTGTGAGCTTGACGTTCAATGTCAAGGACCTCTCACCCTACCATGGAGAAGATAAAGTTGAGAAGGTTGAAGAGTCGAGGACGACTCTTCCCCAAGGGGGGGAGCTGATGCAGCCCGTCCTACGGACGCACCTCCATCTACAACACCTAGCCCTCCCAGTGGACCAATGACTCGCGCCCGAGCCAAGCTCCTACAAGCCAAGGTTAACTCACTCCTTTCCTTGTGTGATTTCGATATGCCCCTGGATGGCTTGCTACTTCATACGCATACACTGTGCATCATCAGGTACGAAGAGAAGGATCCATGGAACGGAGAAATCGGAGCGGAAGCAACCAATCGCTGCCAGACTCCAGCGGTACTACCGGACCCTACGGCCGGTACTACCGGTTCAAGCGGCACAACCGGCTCCAGCTACCGGATGCCCCAGGAGGAACCCAACCAAGGCCCAGACGACTGCGGTACTACCGGACCTGGAACCGGTACTACCGCCCCCTCCTACCGCTCGCTACAGGCGACTCCGACGGAAGCTCCAGGACCGCCAGCGTTACTACCGCCCCCTGAGCGGTACTACCGGTTGCTCGACCGGTACTACCGGTCTTGACTGAACCTGATTGCGTCAGTTCGGCCCAGCGCCCTGTACCCCTCTCTATATTTTCCCATTTCGTTCCTAAACTACCCCTGTTTATGTGGCTGGCCTATATATAGCCCCCACCCTCTATTGTAAACCCTAGACCTAGATAATAATAGATTGAGGACACCCCTTTGAGGATCTTTCATCTATTGGTCTCATGCTCCTACCAAGGGGCACCCTATTATCCACAACCTCTTGGATCTTGCCTAGTGCGTTCAAGTTGTACAAGGCCTTGGGATCTCGGTTTCTTGTCCCCAAGTAGTCAAGATCTCACCAAGCACCTCGCCCCCGTTGTTGGCCGTGGAGAGAGAGCTTCGCCCAACACCGATCCTAGGGATTATGATGGACCGGTTGCCACCGGCGTGAGTTATCGGCGTGTATCGTGTTTTGTGTGCGTGAGTTCATCGGGTTCTTCGTGTGCGTGCGTTCGTGGATTTCATCCCCTTTCCCCCTACCACCGCTTTCCCCTCGATTCCCGCGGAGATTCGTAAAAGATCGGGCCACCCCAAGGGGCAACCCCATAACAGATGTATTGGAAGGAGTACATGCAAAGTTTCAACTTAAATATATGGGAGTATAAAAAATCCTAAAAATACTTTTGGTATGCATAATAAGTACTCCCTCCGCTCACTAATGTAAGACATTCTAAACATTTTAAAGCAATAAACTAGATAATAGATAAACCTAAATAATAAAACATGTTTAGATACATGCATTTTTTTAAAAAAAATAGAAGATTTTATATTAGTGAACGGAGCAAGTACATATTTTTTATATGTTATAAACTGAGTAACTTAATTTTGAACGGATATCAAAACAAAACTGGATGGGAGCCGAGAGCCTGAAACTTTTTTCTTGTAAAAATAGTCTCAAACCTACTCAGCCTCCGAGTATAGAAATATAGATACAGCGTAGCGTAGAGCTAGTGTAGTTCAACCCCGCACAGGTACCCGGCGTGCAAACCCGATCGCGACGCAATTAACGGAGGAAGTTCGAAACGCACTACGTTACGTAGGCCGCGATCTTCTGCCGGCGGCCGGCCGCGCCAAGAAAAGAAACCGAACGACGAGGAAATTATAACACCCAGAGCCGCCGGGATCCATCCAGGCCCTCTTCCAAAATACATGGCGATCACGTACCACGCACCGCGCCGACGACCTCCTCACCCGGCGCCGTCGCCTCGTCGCCGCTCTACGGCAGACGCGGACGTCGCCGTCGTCATGGACGACGGCACCACGATCCGGACCACCGTCACGTCGTCCGCCCACGACGTCGCGCGCTTTCTCCGGGAGGTCGAGCAGCGCTTCCGCGAGGACGTCCACGAGTGCAACAAGGGACAAGAGCAGCAGCAGGGCTGCGCGGACCCGGAGGCGGACGACGTGGACCGCCGCCGCCATTGCCTCGTCGTCGGCCTCGACACGGAGTGGCGCCAGAGCTTCGACTTCCAGAACGGGAGGCCCCGGCACCAGATCGCCGTCCTCCAGCTCTGCGTCGCCGACCGCTGCCTCGTCTACCAGGTCTACCACGCCCAGTACATCCCCGCCGAGCTCGCGGCCTTCCTCGCCGACCCCGCGTTCTGCTTCGCCGTCCGTGTTTGAAGTTTACGGCGCAGTTCAGTAGTTTCAGTTTTGCACGAAGGTTGTTCTCCCAAGTTTTCCACTAGAAGAGAAACGTGAAACTTAGATCCATACAACCCCTATTTGTGGAAAGAACAAGAACCCCTATATACTACTCATTCCATCCAGAAATAATTAACTTAGGTTTATCTTTTTTTTTTTGGAAATAAACATATATTAATATCATACGATACCAATTACACTCGACCTCAGCAACAACGCATTGTCCTAGCGGCCACACGGATGCACACAACCAAAAAAAAGAATTACAAAAAAGAAAAGTCCCGCTACAGTGACTTATTCATTGAAACAGCAGTACTACCACCACCAAAACAACACTAGAAGTCCAGCTTCTCCAAAAACGACGCCTTCAAAAAGGGAACAGTGTACAAACATCGTCATCGCCCGATCAAAGATCTAGGTTTTCACCCTGAAGAAAGTCCGCGCTCTCAAAACAATACCTTCAACAAGCCAATTGCCAGTCACAACCAATTAAGGCCAGACCCTGGGTTTTCACCCTGAGAGGTAGGACCATGAACCTCTCCTGTGCAGTTTCTTCCACTTGCATGACACTGCTCCAATTCACAAGTCACCTAACCAATTCCTCATCATCACCCAGACTCGAACCACCATTGTCTGTCCTCAGATCTCGGTCTCCATGACTTTCTCTGTCAGCACCATGGAACGAGAACACGCCCCATGATAATAACAGCCAACAAAGCTTCGAAGCACACCCTCTGAAACCAAACGGTCAGGGTAAAACATGGGTGTGTACGACCGAATTCAATCCTTCCCACAAACTCACGGCATGATAGCACTTATGGAGTTCATCGGCGGAGCCTTCCGAAACACGACACGGAAACTAGATCAGTGGAGACCAACATCCGACAGATCATCATCTTGGCTTGAGAGGGATCCAGGACCACCTCCTTTATTGAAACCGAGCCAGCAGCCCCCACGCCACCCGCCGGAAACTAGAAGGATCCGCCGCAAGACGGCAAGACCATCCGGCTGACCACTTCGACGGAGAAGGTGGCCACCGCCGCCATGTCGGGGGCAGATGCCCCAAGAGCCCTAGTGTCACGGACAAGGCCCGGGTCGTCTGGGGGCCGGCGTCAAGGCCAACTTACGTGACAGATCGCGATTAGGCCCAGATCCCTGCCGCCGCCTGCCGCCATCTGGGTCAAGGGATCACCGGCCGCCGCTCGCTGCAACACCACCGTCAAACCAGCCGGGACGGACGCCGCCGCCTTTCCACCAGATCGCGATCAGGGACGCCGCCGCCGCCACGCCCCCAGGTCTTTGCCTGGCGACGATCCGGGCGGCGGCAGCGGCGGGGAGGAGAGACCACGGGAGTGAGTGCTCGACGGGGAGGAGATGCCGCCCAGCGCGGCGCGGCGCCGCCGCGCGGGTGCAGGTGGAGGAGGAGTCGGGAGTCGGGCCGGCTACCTTCTATCTAGATTTAAATATATCTGTACACTAAAATACAGCTAGATACATTCGAATCTATTTCTGGACGGAGAGACTACTGTACATCTTTGTTTCCCGTAAAAGAGGAGCGAGTATTATCACAAACCCTGGAGACGTGATAACAGTGAGATGAACTTGCTTGCAAATACTTGAGATATGGTTTTTTCTACCGCTCCCTCTGTCCTAGAATAGATGTCTTAAATTTTTTAAATTTTGGATGAATCTATATACTAAATAGTGTCTAGATTCATCCAAATTTTGATAAATTTCAGACATCTATTTTTGGATGGAGGGAGTAATATATTAAAAAAACCACGTTTTTCATTGATGTCAACGGATCCACGGGAACTTGACGACAGCAACCCAAACCAACTTGTCGTCCATGAGGACAACTATCAGCCAAGGAAGACCAAAATCTTGAACAGAGACACAGTACAAGACTACCAGTCCACCTGTAGCTGTCAACTGAAAATCCAATGAACATCAGGGGTCTGAATCCTGATACATGCAGCACAAATCATCGTCCCCACAGGGATTATCGTCCACTCTGTGTTGCGATTAAGCAAAAAGGAAGGACCACCATAGGGGAGGTTTTACCACACAGGATTATGTATGTTCTGACATGAAGGGGGTGTTTGTTTGGGCTTTTGACCACTTCTCCACTGGAAAAAGCTAGAAAAACGAAACAAACGGCCAGCTGTGCGTTAGACTTTTGACAAAGTACTTCTACAAAATAGCCATCACGGGCAAAGCACATCGCTGGGTGCTTTCCGCAGCTTCCCGCAAAGGCCAGCGAACCGTTTTCTAGTTTGGAGCGATATTTACAGCAGATGCCACCCGGAAAACATCCTAGTAAAAAAAAGGCCTCGTCGACCCGTCCCCGCGATAGGGTTCTCTCCCTAGCGATAAACGTGCTGCCCGCCGCCAGCCCGACTCCCAGCGCCGCCGCCAGCCAGACGTGCTGCCCGCTGCCGCCCGCCCTACTCCCCGTCGCCGCCGCCAGCCCGACTCCCCTCCCCGCCGCCCTAGTCCCCACCAGCGCCGCTGCCGCCAGACCTCCTGCCCACCGTCGCCCGACCTGCTTCCCGCGCCGCCCGCCAGCCAGACCTGCTTCCCGCGCCGCCCGCCCTACTCCCCGCCGCCGCCAGCCCGACTCCCCTCCCCGCCGCCCTAGTCCCCACCAGCGCCGCTGCCGCCAGACCTCCTTCCCACCGTCGCCCGACCTGCTTCCCGCCGTCGCCCGACCTACTGCCCGCCGCCAGCCACCCGACCTGCTGCCCGCCGTCGCCCGACCTACTGCCCGACGTCGCCCGACCTACTGCCCGCCGCCAGCCAGACCTGCTCCCCGCGCCAAGACGCCTTCTCTCCCCTCCTGGCCGACTAGTTCCAGTCCAAGGTGAGGCCCTGTTTTGATGTGAGATACCATAGTTCTAGTAAATTTTATTGATTTCGGATGTGGTACTGCTAATCTGTGCTATGAAATTTGGTGTTGCTAGATGTCGTACTGCCATATAATTTCATACATGTATTTCTTGATGTGCTGCTGCATGAAAATTTGATGTCATTTGTGGTACTGATGTACAATTTGATGATGTTTACTGCTAGTAATGTGAGGTTATTTACTGCTAATAATGTGTTGGTCTTGCTGAAATTATGTTGCTTGTTGTAGTATTGCTACGTGTTGGTCTTGCTGAAATGTCGAAGATGGTTTGGGATCCATACCATACTAGAGTTTTCTGTGACATTTGTATGGAGGAAGTGAACGACAACAATAGGGATGGGGGTTGCTTGAGTAGAAAGGGGTACAAAAATCTTGGAGACAAATTTGCCGAAAAAACAGGGAAAAGATTAACGCAAAAACAATTCAAGAACAAATGGGATTCTTTAAAGAAGGATTACACGGGGTGGATGGAACTGCAAAATGCGACCGGGCTTGGTTGGGATCCTATAACAAAAACTATGGATGCAGATGATGATTGGTGGAAGAATCACATAGCTGTAAGTTACCATTTTTTACACTTGTCTTTCCTTTGTGTTTGTTATTATGATCATCAGACTGATCTCTCTATTATGTTCTTATTTGTAGATTCGTCCTGACCATGCAAAATTTAGGAATGGGCCACCTCCCAACTTGGAACAACAGGATATTATGTTTACGAAGGCACATGTCACAGGACAATCAGCTGCCATTGCAGGTCAGGAAGAAGAAAATGGCAATGAGGCTCCAATAATGCTTGACGATGATACCTCGCCTTCCAACGATGCAATAGCGAAACGCAAGCATGTAGAGAATGCAATAGGAACGGGGAAACACAAGCATGTGGAGAAGGATTTTTTCTCGGCTTACAACAATGCACTGAACACAATTATATCAAGGCACACTGAAGGAAGTTCTAGCAGTAAGGATGATCAGGTCCCAACTATGAAAGAGTTTTTAGGAATGGTTCGAGATTGTGGAGTGAGTGAAGGAACTGCTATCATGTACACTGCTGGCAAGCTAGCTATGAACAGGGATCATAGAGAGGTGTTCGCAGCATTTGCAACAACTGCGGGGAGGCTCGATTGGCTCCAAAGGACACATGATGAGATGAACAAGTAGATGTATAATTGCTTTGTTGTCATTACAGAACTTGTGGCTACTATGTATCCGTTGGAGACTACTTGTTATTATTTTTTCTCTATTTTTTTCGAGACTATTTGTGATTATTGTAAAACATTTGCTGATTGTTGTGTGAAAAATTTGATGATTGTTGCATGTCTAGTCATTATTTTGTGAAGCATTTGCTGATTGTCGCATGTCTAGTAATTATTTTGTGAAGCATTTGCTGATTTTGACATGTTCTAATTATTTTGTAGATGGATGGTGGTGGTGATGATCGTGACTATGAACTAGAAAAGACACTGCAGTTGCTCAGAATGGTGCATGACCTTGCCGTGTTGGGATATTATGGTAATCTCTATAGTCAGAAGTACTTGAATAAAGAACCTAGGAGGGTTCCAGAACAAACTGGTCTTGAATGGGTGAATGAACAATTTGGAAATAGGAAAAGATGCTACAAAATGTTTAGAATGTATCCTGATGTGTTTCATGCATTGCACGATCTTCTAGTTTCTAGCTATGGGTTAAAGTCAACTAGAGACATGTCATCTGTTGAATGCCTAGCTATATTTTTATGGATGGTTGGAGGACCACAGTCATTTAGCCAAGTTGAGAACCATTTTTGTCGTTCAACTGAAACCATTCATAGGAAGTTTCACATGGTTTTGGATTACTTGTACAAGTTGGGTAAGAATAACATAAAGCCAGTAGATCGAGAGTTTAAGGATGTGCATCGAAAACTTCAAGATGCACGCTTCTGGCCTCATTTCAAAGATGCCATTGGCGCCATAGATGGCTCGCATATTCCAGTTGAAGTACCTGCAGAAGAGGTGGTTAACCATACAGGAAGGCATGGTTACACATCACAGAATATTCTAGCGATATGTGATTTCGATTTGAGATTCACCTTTGTTGTTGCTGGATGGCCTGGTTCGGCGCATGATACACGCATTCTACAACGCTCCATTGAGAAGTATCCAATAGAGTTTCCGACCCCTCCTGGTGGTAATATTCTATATCTTTGTCTACATGGTACACACATAGTTATAAATGCATTGTTGTTGATGTTTGATTTTTTTTCGTTCATGTGCAGATACATATTACCTTGTTGATTCTGGTTATCCAAATAGAAAAGGGTTCTTAGCTCCTTACAAGCAGAAGACATACCACATACCAGATTTTCGTCGAGAAGGGAGACCAACAAATAGGGAAGAGATTTTCAACTATCTACACTCATCGCTCCGGAATGCTATCGAGCGTGTCTTCGGTATCTTGAAAAACAAGTGGCGCATATTGAAGTATATTCCTTCTTATGGTCTGGTTACTCAGAAAAGAATTATTCTTGTTTGCATAGCACTTCACAATTTTATTAGAGACTCCAACTTACGCAACAAGCAGTTTGATCGGTGTGATGCAGATGAGGACTACCTTCCTAAGGTCCAAAGGCAATCAGTAACATCAGTCGGTGATACTGCTCCGAGTGGACTACACACGGTAGACATGAACTTAACGCGTGATCGCATCGCTACTGCATTGTACAATGCTAGAAGAAGATGATCGGTTTGATCGGTGTGGATGTATCTATATTCATTATGCGATTATATTTATTTGTTTAATGGTTGGATATGTATTTTGGACAAACCAATATGTGACATATGGTATGTAATATAAACATATGCGTTTATGCATTTCAATAATAAAGTTTACGTGTTATATTAATTACAGGGGCATTATAGACAATTCCTTAGCACACAGCCAGACAACCAGCCAAGTTGCCAAACAGTCAAACTCAGAAAAATAGCTTTTCCTGCACAGCAGCTTTCCCTGCACAGCTGCACAGCTAGCCACAGCCAGCCAGCCACAGCCCAAACAAACAGGCCCAAAGAAGCCGGGACGGGACAGCAGTTTCCTGAAGAAGTGCATTTCGAGTTTCGACAGCACAGGTATAGCAGAGTAGCAATACTTGGTGTGTACCCATAGAAATCAAAACACAATGAGAAAATCGTGTGCAGAATGAAGAATTTATCTATCAGGCATCAATCAGGTCTCAAGGTCAATTATGTCGACCTTCACCAAAGATTCGAGGTAACAACCAGACGAACATTACCAGGATCAGCTAAACTGTTAGAATACCAGAATTCTAGTTATCAAAACCAGATTATTGTAAAATCAACCCACCGTCTTGAAAAAACTTACTGACGACTGATCAGCATTAGCGGTCATCCGAATATTGAACAAACTGATTAATAAGATATCAAATTGCTAAAAGGTGCATGTATGTACAACATCAAAGTAAGATTTGGTTCTATTCTCCTGCACATAAACACAGACTCTGCGTTCGACCCAGGTGACACAACGAGGAGCAGTTCAATTAGCAAATATCAACGGCTGAACATGGCACCTCCTCTGTAGAGCAAAAATGCAGACCAGAGAACAAACATTTTAACAAGGCACTGTTCCTTTTATACACAATTTCTTATAAAGCAAAAACTATTTATAAGCATTCTGAAAGCAAGAGTGACATTTCAACGATTGTCATACAGATGGAAAAATTTGCGAGAAAACATGAACAGGAAAAGTGAATGACACAATGGAACTGGATGAATAACTAATAAAAGAAACATTTTAAACACATTACACATAGTTGACAACAACAAGATGCGAACTTTGTCTGATGTAACTTCCTTAAATACTTACCTGATTTCCATTTATGGATAAAAAAATTGAGGCCATGGCTTCTTTACGAGGAAAATAAACGTTTTTTTAAGACGAGATCATGATTTAATTGGTCACTGTTATGTAACAAAAAGTACCCATTAATTTCTCTTCCATTAGCCAGTCGAATTCGAAATATATATCTTCTGATCCAGCAAAATAAAAACAGCTTTTTCACCCAACATGCGTCATGCAATGAAGCGCCATCATGCAATTCAGCTAATTATAAATCTTCCATCAGTAATAAGTCCCAAAAAAGCAATCATCAAGAAATATATAAATATCCTAAAGGAACACTTCATAACCCCAATCATAGGTCATACTTCAAGAACTTTTGGAGCAAAATCTGAAACAACTGATATACTGTTCCACCAAACTATTTCATGATTAAAACAATGTTACTCCCTCTGATCCATATTAGTTGAATCAAATTTGTCTAGATACATACATTTGTATTTAGATAAATCTAATTCAACTAATATGGATCGGAGGGAATACATGATTTCATAGTTATCACCTAAGAATATGACCACTCCCTATATGACTGCTTCTTTTGGCACCCTAAAGCACAAACACCTCTATCATTCATGAAGTTCCTCCAAAAAGAAAATATATTAGTACAGAAATCACACAGGGAACCTGACTAGGCAATTTGCTACTATCCTCTAATCCTGAAGAACCAAGACAGTCAAGGGACGTGCATGTCAGCCAACACAAGAGGTTGGGAACATCTGAAGAGCTCATGTTTGCAGCTCCATCATGGCAACGATCGATCACCTCCTCTTGCCTCTCTGCGAGATGTGAACGCACATGAAGAGAAAGAAGAATTTTTTGGGGGAAACAGCACACGAATTGAACCGAACGCCGCCTCTACCTCTTCGATCTTGTAGTTGTCCAGGTCCACATCCAAGAGCATGAGTCCCGGGAACAACTTCTGCAATTCGAAACCAACCAACCAACCAAACGAGAATCAATCACCGAGAGCCCAGATTGAAGAAGAAAGCGGAGGCGGAAGGTTCCGATTGCTTACATCGATCGCCTTCTGCACGGCCGTTTTCCTCCGCTTCTTGGAGGAGCGGCGCGCGGCCGGCACGGCGCGCTTCGCGCAGGGGCGGATGGCCGCGAAGTCGTTCGCGATCTCCTCCTCGGTGAGCGCGACGGCGAAGCCCCTCTTACCCGGCTGCGCCTTCGCTGGCGGCGGCGACTGGAGCGCCACCGTACCTGCGCGCGGGCGGAGGTTCCGGGGCCGCTGCGGGCGTGACGAGCACTCGGCCGGGGGCTCCTGCGCGGGCGGCTTCGGCTTGTCCTTGTCCGGCGAGGGGGTGTGCGGGTGCTGGGGAGGAGTGGGGGACGGGGACGCGTGCACCGGGGCGCCGTCCTTGGAGCAGCGGAGGCGACGGTGCGCGCCCCAGGTGAAGGAGAAGTCTTGGAGGCCGGGGCCGGCGGACGCCTTCGCCGAGGGAACCTTCAACGTTGAAGGGGTAGCGGGGTTCGCCGGGGGCAAGGATTTCGCCGCGCGACGGTGGCGGTGGTCGGAGGCGGAGGCCACGAGAACCATCGGAGGGCAGCAGAGGCGGCAGGGGCCAGGGGGGAGGAGGGAAGGGAACAGGGGAAGGGGAGGGGCGAAGGTTTGGGAGGTTTTCAAAAAGGAAAAATAAGATTACACTCCGGCTCGGCGATTCATGTGATATCTTCCGTGACTCTATGGTGCCTGGCTTCCTCGCGCGAGCATCACTTCCCATAAAATCAGGTGTACTCCTACATGTTGCTATTGAAATTATATATATTTCTAGTCCCACAACTTGTACCACAGGAGCAGTTTAATCCCACATCTTGCAAAGTGAGCAGGATTAGTCCCACAACTTGCAACCAGAAAACAGTTTAGTCCAATTTGATTGAATTCTGTGATTTTGACTGAATTCGTCCGCTTTGTGGCACCGCATTTTTGCAAAATGATCCTATTGTATTTTCTCCGTCGGTATAGCCTAACAGGTAAACCCCACTAGTCAAATCAAATAATAAAATATATAGAGGCATAGGTAGGAGTCGAACTAAAGTCCTTCAATACTAACTTTTTGGAAGCTAACCATTATAGCACATATTCAGATTTGACAAATTGTAGAGTTCCTGTTTATTTATACATTAATGTCAGGTTGATCTGTCCTACCGCTATGTGTAAGGCTTTATCTTTGATGCTCAAAAATAGAAGTTATAAATTCGATTTTAAAAAAAATTACAAATTTTTAATCTAAAATAATTTATGTTCTAGGCTACATAGAAAAGACAAAATTAGAGATGTGGATTTATAAACGGTGCACCTTCAAATCCTGTCAGAATTATCTTTTTTATATTGTCCTAAAACAAATCAATCCGGGTTAAAATTTTGCACATTGAAAGCTTATATCATTGTCCACATGTACATATTTTTTAAAGGTGTTTCTGATACTTTGAATTGCATCTTTTTTATGTTTAAAATAAAGGCCTTCGTGTAGCCTGAATTTCAAAATAAAGGTCTCCACTAACGCACAAATTATGCTAGCAGCTAATCTGAGCATTTTTAGGTGTATGTACGCTTTTATACTGTATAAAAATAGTTATGTCCTTCATTCGAACAATTGTTGTCGTTCACTGCAATGGCTTGTGTGGGTCGTTAGCAACGGAAAGGTCACAGGATCAAATCCTTCCCTTGCTAGAGTATTTATACTATTTTGTACATGTACCTGACAGGTGGGCTCGTCTCTTGGTCAGCACCAAGGACACAAGTGTCACCGAAAAATACATAGAGTCGTTTGAAAAAAATTTGATGCTATAAGTGAACGAATTTAGTCAAAATCGTTTAAATTTGTCAAAATTCAATTAAATTGGACTAAAATGCTCACATGATGTAAGTTGTGGGACTAGTGTTGCTCACTTTGCAAGATGTGGGACTAAAATGCTCACGCGGTACAAGATATGAGACTAAAAGTGTATATGCCTCATTGAAAAATGCAATTATGGTGTTGTGTAGGCTCAGGTGAAGAACATATCCCGTACCGTACTCCTCCGTTCTAAATTATAAGATGTTTTAAACTTTATAAAACAAAATATATCTAGATGTTTTTTAGTGTAAGTTTGAGTGAACCTAAACATTAAAAGGGTCTAGATACATTCACTTCATAAAACTAAAACATCTTATATTTTAGAACGGAGTGAGTAAATAGAAACTGACCGTGGTTTCGGTATGGAATTTGTTCGGCGCGAGCTAGTAGCACGACATGTAAATTGATCGATTTTCAGGAGACAATCCAACGGCTACAACAAGCTTTGATCATATCTCAGCGTCCTTGAAGTGACCTCGTTGTGCGTGTGGATGGTTAGGTGGATACAGTACCTTTTGCCAGTTTTGATCATTGTTCGTCACCGCATCAAGTGACACCGCATCCTATGCCCTATACAAGTTTGATGTTCAAGTTCATTACACTTGAACACCTCCTCGCCGTCACCGTCGACACCATCCTCCTGAACCTCGCCTGCTTCTTCATCACCCTCGGCCCAGTCTCCATCGCCGGACATGCCAAGATCGAAAGACTCTAGTTGTGCATTGGCAACGTCAACCGAAACCTATCTGGACATGTCCACACATGAGGTTGGAACCTTGTGAAAATCATCGCTACATGTAATCCAGTTTCCAATTTTACCTTGCCACAATTGATAAATTGAAAAATCTTTCGTGACTTTACAGTGCCTCGCTTCCTAAACCTGCCGCGCGTCAGGATCCTCGCGTGTAGCCTCATAGCGAACCGTAAACTCGATTGGATTTGCTCGGCGTTACTTTGACTTGTATAAACCTAGGTCCGACTACCTGATCTCATATATGGACGTCAATGTTGGTACGTCCGGCGTCCGCTCGTGTCGAGTTTTGTTACAACAGTAAAACTCGTTTTCAGAGTGGTCGCAAACTAAGTGTCATTCGGTCTAGCAATGCCATCAACGGCGGAGCTAAAGCATTTGAAACAAGGATGCCTCAAAGGCTAAAGAAACATTTTTGTAGGATGCACATGTGATGAAAACTGATATATTGCAAGGGAATAAAAATTGCTCCCTTAAATCTGAATTCATGTCAATTAATTAGGATCGGAGGGGAGTAAGAGGTGTCATGTGCATCCGGTGGGACAACTAGATCTTATACTAAATGACACGGCGGGTGATGACAAGAGGGTATGAGTCTTGAGCAAATGTGGTTGTCCAATTTGAGACGGAGACTATGGCGGGTGACATGGAGAATGTGGGGTTTAGGGTTTTGTATAGTAGTATAAGGATTGCCGTAATGCGTATATAGGAGTAAAAATTGGAATATAAGAAGGCTTTCCAAGATATAAGGTAGAAAATGGATTACAAATCCTAAACTACCAAATACATGTGAATCAAATGTATATCTAACATCTCCACGCAGTTGTAATGGTGGCATCGTAAACAACAGGAGTGTTGCGCGTAGTCATACTGGCGATAAACCGAAGTACAAACCAGTGGGCCTCGGCAGTCGTTGCAAGAACATCGTAGACGGTGTTGCAACTTGGATGCTTGTACCATAGAGGAAGTTGATGAAGTGCTCATGCGACGTGATAGACCTTTGTACGTGTCAATGTCACCAAGAGCATTAGGCACTACAACCTTGGTTGAGGTATCCGTGCAAGAGGTCGCCATGATGGATGTCGTGGTCGGGTTTGCTGGTGTTGAGGTAGCCTCACATGATGTCGCGGGCACAAGGAAGCACCATGGAGTCATGGGCGCAAGGATGCGTGCGGTGACCTAGCACACCACTTCATGGTTTCATGCACAAGTCGTTAACATAATACTTACGAAGTTCTTATTCGCAAATACCCTCAGAGTAGTACAATGGAAACATTACGGGTCCGCAACTTTTACATGTTCATTATCATCAACCAAAAATGTACAGATGCTTTGAAATCCTCTTAGTCCAATGAGGATTACTAAGAGAATAGAAATTGAAACTAGCTATTTTGAATATGAATGGTACCACTAAACTAAATACAATTTGAGCTTAGCAATTTTATTTATACTATTTATGTTGTTTGGCTTGTCTATTCTTATTCTATACTATCTATGTTTCCGCTTCTCCGTCTTCAGTTCCATAGAGTATACCATAGCCCAATCCTTGAATGCCACCTAAAAGATTTGCCCCCTCGTAATAGATTTCACCTTCGTATTTAGGTCTCTCAATAGTCTTGATGTTGTAGTTCTCAAAGTCTAAGCATTAGTTTTAAAAAAATAGTTTTAGTACAAGTGTATTTAGCAAATTCTATAAAGGTGGTTGTTTGATGCTCTATCTACAGTCGTGGATAAAATATCCTAGGCCAATGCTTGTTTTTTAAATAATTTCTTGAAAAGGTGAATTTTAGTTTTAGAAACACTATGTTTGTTAGTATTCACGACTTGGTAGACCTTCGTGGGGTTCATTTTCTGGTTAATCTGCATATGCGCATCTAGTGTATTCCTCGTGGCGTTCTACCTCGGCTAGATCTTGGGAGTTCTGCATAAAAAAATCGTTTATCTACATGCAACCCAACAATTTCCACTAGTATATTGTCTTATTGAGTTATGAAAGGAATATGCCCGAGAGGCAATAATAAAGTGGTTATTATCTTATTCCATGTTTATGATAAATTTTTATTTCACATGCTATAATTGTGTTAACTGGAAACATTAATGCATGTGTGTTTAATTAATAAAGAAAAGGTTCCTAGTAATGCCTCTCATTACACTATCATGTTGATTAACAGATGATTAAGGTTCCATGATCATGACATTGGATGTTGTTAATAACGAGGTCGCAAAATTGGTGGAATGATGTGATGAACATCCTCCCAAAGTATAGTAATATGATCATGTCATTATATTTATATTGGTATAACATTATGAAAAGTAACACTATGAAAGCTGTGAGATTCGATACATTTTTAATGGTTTTTCTTGATGGTTTTTGTCTTGATTTGATGGTTTCTAGCTTTACCTAACACTAATACTTCGGTAGTAAATAAAACTTGGTTTTCATTGTATGTTTCAGGTTATGAACATCAACAGAAGGTTTCAACAGCAAAAATACAATATTCAGGTGAAAACAAGCAAGTCTCTTTTTGGAAGCAATCAAGGACAATAACAAGTGGATTTAACGACCAACTATATGGCGGGAATATTTTCTCTGGCCGTATAGTTCCCGCCGTATAGTTGCAGCCGCCTTCGCCCTGTCAAAAGGAACAACTTTCATGAAGGAGTCAGACGCGAAATCATAACACAACAACCGTTGTTCCATCCAGAAGGGAGAAATAAGAGATCCGGGAAGAAGGGGAAGACGTTATTCATCTCGCTCCACGATCTTCGACCTTATAGCCAAAACACCCTCATATCCATTACTTGTAATTGAGAGAGAGAGAGAGATCTTCACCTTGCAATATTAGGGTTTGAGATTGTTTCTTCCTATCTTCAATTGTGTTGGATTGATTTTCTATTCTTATTATAGATCTCCACGGTAATATCGAGAAGAACTCCTCTTATTTAATTATATTGATGATGCTTTCTTCTCTCATGTGTGAGTAAGTTCCTTCGAGGGTGGGATATGTAGGGGATTGGTGAGATGTGATATGCCTATATATATCTTCCATTAATTTGTGATTGATTTTAATTACTATATTGTGTGTGCTTGACTATCTGTGGAATGCCTAATGCTTGTTGTCCAATTAAGGGCCCAGACAACATGATACTTTGTTCTATATCGTAAGATCTTGTTTGCTAGCAGACCAGGGACTCCCGAGTGACACGGGAATATCAATGGAAAACTAGTTGAACTCGAGGAGTACAAGGAACCACCGTGCCTATTGCACTAGTCCGATCCAAGAAGCTTAATTGCTAAGCAACCTAAAGGATCTTAATTGTCTAGTGACTGACCATGGTTTTGGTAATAGAGTAGTAGGATTATTGAAGTTGGGATGAAATCTACCAAGAGGAGTTCCGGCTAATTATGGGTTGCTCACCTACGCACACACTTATAAAATTATAATTGTTACACTTATCACTCATCCCCTTGGCACAATCACTATCACCATGAACTATGCCTCCCCGCGCCTGCTTTGTCATCTACGGGAAACAACAAACAATCGAATTGTTCTTTACTTTTATGCTTTTTATTTCTAAACTTTATATTTTAGTTTTATTTAAATACATTCAGTTTAATTCAAATTTTGTTCTTATTTCAACACTTGCACTCAATTCACTCGAAGACCCCTGACAACTTCGAGTGTGACAAAGACTTCATTTATAAATACTTTCCTTTGGGCTCCCTGTGGGATCGATATATTAACTTCGAAACTAGCTATAAACGATCTGTGCACTTGCAGACATCAAGCTATTTTCTGGCGCCATTGTCGGGAAGCTAAGCACTAAGTGTTTGTCTCTTGATATTTAAGGTGTTACTACTACCAAATGGTCTCCCTAGAAGACAAAGGGTCTACACGCTCTGGTAGAAACTATCTACCAAATTATTTTGAGCACGTGCCTGTCTCAAATGCGTGGAGAAATTATTGAAAAAAATTGAGATCAAACAAGATTGAAGTTGAAAACCTGAGTGATTTTATGGAAATCATGTCCATTCATAGGATAACTGCCAAGAAACATGAGCAAACTCTTAGAGAATACAGTGCTCCAAATCCTGCTTATCTTAAACAAACAATAGAATTTCCTAATCCTGGAGTTAGAGAATATCAATTTGATGGTGAGATTATAAAATTTTACATGAAAAAGCTTTCAGTGAAAGGAAAGATGAAGACCAAGGGAAGAAATCTTAAAGAGTTCGATGATGTGATAACATTAATTAGACCAAAAGGTTTGCCTAGAGATTTCTTCTATCTAAATTTTTTCTGTTGGTCTTTTAAAGGTAAGGCTCTAAACTGGTTATATTCTCTCTCCTCGTCATCGCATTAATTGCTAGGAAAACTATTTTGTAAAATTTATAAACAAATTTAATCCTTTTAAAAGGTAACTAAAATTAGAAATAATATAGGCAACTTCAGTCAGAACGTGGGAGAAAACTACCCACAAGATTGGGATAGATTTTTTGGAATCATCAATAGTATTCCTAATCATGGCTATTCTGAATCAACTGTTTGACACTTGTTTTACCATGATCTTAATACTCAATGCAGAGAGTTGCTTGATTTATCAGTGGGAGGATCGATAAATACTATAACTGCTAAAGCCTGTTTAGAATTGATGTCCACTAGGGCTAAGAATGATTCTCTTTATAATCCTTATTTTGGTACTAAGATGGAAAAATGAATACTTCGTATAACCTCAGATCGTATGCCTGAAGTACGCAAAACAATAAAAAAGGTATACCTTCTGAACTTGTTAAGGAAAACAATGTAGATCTGTTACAGATTTTTACTAAAGAAGATGAAACTAGGAAAGTTTTTCAAGAATTAAAACATCGACGGGCCAAATCTCATAATAACCTGCATAAGCAATTTCAAAGACATAAGAAGATTTTGACAGAACTCATGGAAAATTATGATGATATTGGCCAAGAAATAAAATTATTTCACAAGGACCTTAGTATGATTGAAACCCAATGTGAACAAATAGAATCCGGTTATCAAAATTTTCTTTAAGATGATATAAATATTCCTATTTCTACTAATGTTGTTAAGGGGGGTGCAGTTGTTACATGACCATTAGGACCACCAGAATATGAAGCTGAAAAATATCGAAGGGAAAAAGCCTTGCTCAAAGCAAACCAAGAAGATGACTAGGGCTGTCAACGAGCCGAACTCGAGCGAACATTGTTAGGCTCGGCTCGAGCTCGGTAGAAGCTCGAGCCGAGCTCGAGCGAGCCTAGGTTGACCTTCGAGCCTACATCTAAGCTCGAGTAGGCTTGAGCTCGGTTCGTTGAACCTCGGTAAGAAAATTTTAGTACATCGACATGCAGCTACATAGCAAGAAAATAGTACAGCTTGAAAAAGGAATAGCAAAAATGGCTTGGAGTTTCATATAATAGTAATACAGTGCCAGCATAATTATTTTAGTGGTCTTACAATAGATAGAATAATAGCAGTCTCAATTTTGCGGCTGTACAAAAATCACGAGCTTTATTGAACTATTTGAGTTTGGCTCGACTAAGCTCGCGAGCTCGAAAATAGGCTCGAGCTTGGTTTATTAGAAAGACGAATCAAGCTCGAGCCGAGCTATTAACGCGCCGAACTCGCATAGTTTGTCAAGTCCGAACTTTTTTGACAGCCCTATCGTATGCCTGAAGTATGCAAAACAATAAAAAAAAGGTATACCTTCTAAACTTGTTAAGGAAAACAATGTAGATATATTACAGATTTTTACTAAAGATGAAACTAGGAAAGTTTTTCAAGAATTAAAACATCGACAGGCCAAATCTCATAATAACCTGCATAAGCAATTTCAAAGACATAAGAAGATTTTGACAGAACTCGTGGAAAATTATGATGAGATTGGCCAAGAAATAAAAAAAATTCACAAGGACCTTAGTATGATTGAAACCCAATGTGAACAAATAGAATCCGGTTATCAAATTTTTCTTTAAGATGATATAAATATTCCTATTTCTACTAATGTTGTTATAGGGGGGTGCAGTTGTTACATGACCATTAGGACCACCAGAATATGAAGCTGAAAAATATCGAAGGGAAAAAGCCTTGCTCAAAGCAAACCAAGAAGATGACACACTTGAAGGGTTTCGCAGCATAGTAAATCAAAATTTTCTACGGATGCGAACGGGAAAAGCCAAGATCTAATCTAGGAGATGCAAACAACGAGAGGGAGTAGATGAGATCTTCATACCCTTGAAGAAATCGCACAACGGAACGTTCAACGGAATGTGGTTGATGTAGTCGTACTAGCCTTCTCCTCCTCGCGATCCGATCCGATCCAACACCACAAGTGGCGATGCCTCCAAGATATGCACACGTACGACACCTCGACGTCTCCTCCTTCCTCGGTCCAATAAGTGGGGTGGAGAGATAGATTGGATCTACAACACGACGGCATGGTGCAAAAGGTGGAGAGTTCTGCAGCAGGGCTTCGCCTACGCGCAGTCGGGAGAGAGAGAGAGGAGGGCAGCAGTTAGGCGCTTGGGCTTGAGGAGGTGTGGGGGAGGGTGCGCCCTTGACCTCTTTATATAGAGGGCTGTCCGGCTGCCCCTTGCCCCCTCCTCCAAGCCTAGGGCCGGCGGCCACATGGGAGGAGTGGGGGGCAAGTTTCCCCTCCTTCTAGAAGCTCTCCCTAGGGTTCCCCCTAGGGATTGGCCGGCTGGGCCTATGGGGCCTTGTGCCCCTGGCCCAATGCAGCCAGGGAACTCCCTCGTAGGCCCACGCCCCCTCCCGACAAGTGGGGCCACGTTGGTCCCACTCCGGAAGCTTCTAGAACCTTCCGGTACAATACCGAACAATCCGAAACAATTCCGAAATCCAAAAACTGCTTTTCCTTATATGAATCTTATTCTCCGGACCATTCCGAAACCTCTCGTGACGTCCTGGATCTCATCCGAGACTCCGAACAAAAACTCATAAACCAATTATCCATTCTATCCTAGCGTCGATACACGTTAAGTGTGTGACCCTACGGGTTCGAGAATATGCAGACATGATCTTCTATCAATAATCAACAGCGGGGTCTGAAAACCCATATTGACTCCCAGATACTCATCGATGATCATATCGGATGAACCACGATGCCAGGATTCAATCAATCCCATATATATATATTCCCTTCGTCGCGCGATATTTTACTTGCCCGAGATTCGATCGTCGGTATCGGCATACCTAGTTCAATCTCGTTCACAGCAAGTACTTTACTTGTTCTGTAATCCGATATCACTTTGTGATTAACTCCTTAACTACGTGCTTGCAAGCGGTGTTGATATCGATTATTGAGTGAGCCCGAAGTATATCTCTCCGACTTGGGAGGGACAAATCCCATCTCGATACATACAGCCCAACAGGTACTTTCCGATCACCTAAGAGACACCTTTATGATCACCCTCTCATAGGATGACGTTTGATGCCCTCAAAGCTTTCTTCCGATACCAGGGAGTTGCATTATCTCATGGTCTAAGGAATACAATATTTGACATAAGAAAAGCTTCCCAAAGGTGAACACGATGACACGATCTAATTGCTCTGCTTAATTTGGGTCTGTCCATTATCATTCTCCCAATGATATGATCTCATTATTAATCGACAACTCATGTCTATGGTTAGGAAACCTTAACCATCATTAATCAATGAGCTAGTCCATAGAGGCATACTAGGGACACAGTGTCGTTCATAAACCACACAAGTATTAAAGTTTCCGCTTAATACAATTCTAGCATGGAATATAAACTTTATCATGAATAAGAATTATAATAATAACATCTTTATTATTGCCTCTAGGGCATAATTCCAACAGTCTCCCACTTGCACTAGAGTCAATAATCTAGTTTACATCTGGCAACAATCTAACACCCATGGCACTAAGGTGCTGATCATGTTTTGCTCGTGGAAGAGGTTTAGTCAATGGATCTGCGACATTCAGATCCGTATGTACTTTGCTAATTTTTAGATCTCCATCTGTTATATAATATCGAATTATATGAAACCTTTCTTTGCCTTATCCATTCTGAACCTTTTCAGAACTTTGTCTAGGTATGTACTTTGGTTTTAAGCTATCAAGCGTCTTTGTCTATCTCTATAGATTTTGATGCCCAATATATAAGCAGCTTCCCCTAGGTCTTTCATTGAAAAACATTTGTCCAAATAACTCTTCACATCGTTAAGCATATCAATGTCATTTCCAATAATCAATATGTCATCCACATATAGTACTAAAAATGTCACTGAGCTTACACTCACTTTCTTGTAGATACAAGCTTCGTAGCAATTTGGAACAAATCCAAAGCTCTTGATCACTTGATCAAAACGAAGGTTCCAACTCCGAGATGCTTGCTTCAGTCCATAAATGGAACGCTGAAGTTTGCATACTTTATCAGCATCCTTAGGATCGACAAAACCTTCGGGTTGCATCATATACAACTCTTCATCAATGTTGCCATTGAGGAACGCAGTCTTCACATCCATCTGCCATATTTCATAATCATGAAACGCAGCAATTGCTAATAAAATCCGAATGGACTTAAACATCGCTACGGGAGAGAAAGTCTCATCGTAGTCAACACCTTGAACTTGTCGAAAACCTTTCGCGACAAGCCATGCTTTATAGACAGTAACATTACCATCCGCGTCCATTTTCTTCTTGAAAATCCATTTGCACTCAACGGCCTTTCGGTCGCTAGGAGGGTCCACCAAAGTCCATACTTGGTTTTCGCTCATGGATCCCAATTCGGATTTCATGGCCTCTAGACATTTCTCAGAGTCTGGGCTCATCATTGCTTCCTCATAGTTCGCAGGTTCACTATTGTCTACTAACAAGACAGTCAAGACAGGGTTACCGTACCACTCAGGAGGGGCACGTGACCTTGTCGACCTGCGACGTTCAGTAGTAGCATCGTCCGAAGCTTCATGATCCATGTCATTAGCTTCATCTATTGTTGGTGCAGACGGCACTGGAACAATTTCAGGTGCTGCGCTACTCTCCAACTCAAGAGAAGGTTCAATAACCTCGTCTAGCTCTACTTTCCTCCCACTCACTTCTTTTGAGAGAAACTCCTTCTCAAGAAAGGATTCGTTCTTTGCGACAAACACTTTGCCTTCGGATCTGTGATAGAAGGTATACCCAATAGTTTCCTTAGGGTATCCTATGAAGACGCATTTCTCCGCTTTGGGTTTGAGCTTGTCTGGCATCAACTTCTTGACGTAAGCTTAGCATCCCCAAACTTTAGGAAACGACAAATTAGGTTTAGCACCAAACCACAGTTTATACGGTGTCGTCTCAACGGATTTAGATGGTGCCCTATTTAAAGTGAATGCAGCGGTTTCTAATGCATAACCCCAAAATGATAACGGCAAACCTGTAAGAGACATCATTGATCGCACCATATCTAATAGAGTTCGATTCTGGCGTTCAGACACACCATTGCACTGTGGTGTTCCGGGTGGCGTGAGTTGCGAAACGATTCCGCTTGCTTTAAGATGCGTGAGAAAATCATAACTCAAATATTCATCTCACCGATCGGATCGTAGAAACTTAATTTTTTGTTACGATGGTTTTCCACTTCGTTCTGAAATTCTTTGAACTTTTCAAATGTTTCAGATTTATGTTTTATTAAATAGATATACCCATATCTACTTAAGTCATCAGTAAAAGTGATAAAATAGCGATAACCACCGCGCGTCGAAACACTCATTGGTCCGCATACATCAGTATGTATGATTTCCAACAAGTCCGTTGCTCGCTCCATTATACCGGAGAACGGGGTTTTGATCATCTTGCCCATGAGGCACGGCTCGCACGTGTCAAATGATTCAAAATCAAGAGACTCCAAAAGTCCATCAAAATGGAGTTTCTTCATGCGTTTTACACCAATATGACCTAGATGGCAGTGCCACAAATAAGCAGTATTATCACTATCTACCTTGCATCTCTTAGCCTCAATGTTATGGATGTGTGTTTCATCGCTTTCGAGATTCAGAAGAAATAAACCATTCATAGTAGGTGCATGACCATAAAAGATGTTACTCATATAAATAGAACAACCATTATTCTCCGATTGAAATGAATAACCGTCTTGCAATCAACACGATCCAGATATGATGTTCATGCTCAACGCAGGCACATAATAACATTTATTGAGGTTTAAAACTAATCCTGAAGGTAAAACTAAGGAGAGCGTGCCGACGGCCATCACATCAACTCTTGATCCGTTGCCAACGCGCATCGTCACCTCATCCCTCGCTAGCCGCCATCTATTCCGTAGCTCCTGTTTCGAGTTACAAATATTAGCAACTGAACCAATATCAAATACCCAGGCACTACAACGAGGGCTAGTAAGGAAAACATCAATAACATGTATATCAAATATACATTTGATGGTGCCAGCCTTCTTATCCGTTAAGTACTTCGGATAGTTGTGCTTCCCGTGACCCTTGTCCTTGCAATAGAAGCACTCAGTGTCCAGCTTAGGTCCGGACTTGAGCTTCTTCTCAGCAGGGGCAACGCGCTTGCCGCTGCCCTTCTTGAAGGACTTCTTTGCACCCTTACCTTTCTTAAAGCTGGGGGGCTTGTTGACCATCAACACATGATTATATTTCTTGATGTCCACCTCCGCAGCTTTCAGTTTAGCAAAGAGCTCAGTGATCGTATCAATGGAACCAATATGATTATGAGTAACTACAGAACCTTTGTAGCTTGGACGGAGTGATTGCAGAACTCTGTCAATCTTATGAGTAACTACAGAACCTTTGTAGCTTGGACGGAGTGATTGCAGAACTCTGTCAATCTTGAGCTCCTCTGGAATCTTGCAGTCCAGTTGGTCAATGCGTTGAGTGTAGCCCGACATCTTAATGGCGTGCTCACTAATGGAACTCCCTTCCTCCATCTTGCAGTTAAAGAATTTCTCAGAGATCTCATATCTCTTAGAACGGGCCTGAGTCTGAAACATAGTTTTCAGTTCCTCAAGAATCTCAAAACGATTTTGAAGGTCTGATTCCATAGCAAACAACATGGTGCTCTTAATCACACCATAATCATCCTTGCGCGACTCATAAACATCTTTCTCATCAGCCGGCGCATCTACAGCAGGGGCGTCACCTAGCGCTTTCTCAAGGACATAGTCCTTTTGTCCGCCAGCGAGAATGATTCTTAGATTGCGGAACCAGTTGGTGAAGTTAGACCCATTGTTCTTAAGCTGTTTTTTCTTAGCAAAAACATTGAAGTTGAAGTTGGACTTAGCCATTTGATCTACAAAATTTTGCAAGTACAATTTAGACTATGTTCATGATAACTAGTTCAACTTAATCAAATTACTAGATGAACTCCCACTAAATTTAACATCCCTCAAGTTGTTTAGTGAACATGATCCAAAATTCACCACACCTAATTTGATCTTCACGAGAAGAGATGTGGTTTCAATTGTGTACAACAAAGTGTCGATCATATCATTCATATGACTCATGCTTAACCTTTTGGTTTGTGTGTTCCGTGGCCATGTCTGTACATGCTAGGCTCGTCAAGTCAAACCCAAGTATTTCTGTGTGTGCAAAACTGGCTTGCACCCGTTGTATGTGAACGTAGAGTTTATAGCACCCGATCATCATGTGATGCTTGAACACGACGAACTTTCGCAACGGTGCATACATGGGGAGAACATAGTTTTATCTTCATATTTAAGTGAGGAATCATCTTATAATGCTACCGTCGCGATCTAAACATAATAAGATACATAAAAGGATAAACATCACATGCATATAATTTTATGTGACATGGTATAGCCAATCTCCACGCAATGATATCCATCTTGTGCGTGCCAGCATGATCTCCATCACTCCACCATGATTGCCTCCACCACGAATTGCAACTACAACTATTGCTAACTACTTAGCAATAAAGTAGAGCTATTACATGGCTTATAAGAAGTTGACACACAGGTCATACACAATTATAAAGACAACCATATGGCTCCTGCCGGTTGTGTACTCATCGACATGCCAGTCGTGAAACATTACAAAACATGATCATTGCATACAACATACACATCACATCTTGGGCCATACCATATCACAGAAAACACTCCCTGCAAAAACAAGTTAGACGCCTCTACTTTGTTGTTGCATGTTTTACGTGGCTTATGGGAGTAACAAGCTAAGAACGATTCTTACCTACGGAAAGCCACAACGGTGATATTATGGTTGCCAACATCCGGTGTGAATCCCATGACAACTATAGTGAGAGAAACTGACATCCACTAGCCGCATGTGTGGAACAAGCCACACGTCAAGTGCGGAGCCAGTCTCGCAAACGAGGTCGCGTAAAGTTGGCCTGGACCGCTTCGATCTCACTATCCCGCGTCATAAGAAGCACATAACAAGAGGCTTGCAACAGAAAACATCAACGCCCACAACAAGCATGTTGTGTTCTGTTGGAGATATGCCCTAGAGGCAATAATAAATGTAGTTATTATTATATCTTTGTGTTTATGATAAATGTTTGCATTCATGCTATAACAGTATTAACCAGGAAACATTAATACTTGTGTGATTTGTAAACTAAATTAGAGTTCCTAGTAAAGCCTCTTCATAATAACTAGCTTGTTGGTTAATAGATGATTATGGTTTCCCTATCATGAACATTGAGATGTTATTAACAACAAGATCATATCATTAGGAGAATGGTATGATGGACATACTCCTATAGATAAGCGTAGCATAAAGATCAAGTCATTTTAATAGTTCAATTGCTATATGCTTTCTGATACATAGTAACCTAATTCCTTCGACCATGAGATCATGCTTATCACCATCACCAAAAGGATGCTTTGATGACATCAAACACCACACCGTAACTGGGTGGCTATAAAGGTGGCATTGAGTGTTCGGAAAGTATGGGTTGAGACACATGAATCAAGAGTGGGATTTGTCCATCCATATGACGGATAGATAAACTCTGGGCCCTCTCGGTGGAATGTCATCCAATTAGCTTGCAAGCATGTCACTGGCTCACAAGGGATCACATATCACAGGAACGAGAAAAGAGTACTTATCGGTAACGAGGTTGAACTAGGTATGCAGAGATACCGACGATCAAAACCTCGGATAAGTAAACTATCATGAGATAAAGGGAAATTGGTGTCGTATGTAAGTGGTTCATCCAATCGCAAAGTAATCGTAGAAATATGTGGGAGCCATATGAATTTCCAAATTCCTCTATTGGTTATTGTTCGGAGAAGTGTCTCGATCATGTCCGCATAATTCACGAACCGTAGGGAGACACACTTAAGGATTCGATGTTGTTGAGTAGTTATGGAATGATGAGTAAGAGACCGAATGTTGTTCGAAGTCACGGATGGGATCCGGGATATCACGAGGAGATCCAGAATGGTCCGAAGAATAAGATTCATATAAGGAAAGTCCTGTTTCCGAGTTGGAGAATGATTCCGGTGTTTTCATCGGGAATGTTCTAGAAGGGTCCGGAAGGTCCGGCGCTCCAGAGGGGAAGGGTACATGAATGTGTCATAACAAGTTGGAATGGTTGCATCATGTACTAGGTATCATGGCTGGGCAAAATAAAGGGATAAATCAAATCCTAGTTTGAAAAGTCAAACGCCAATTTGAAAAGTCAAACGGAGTTTTGCTTGGTGGAGGGAGAGTAGGAAACCTACTTGGGGAGGAGTTCCTCTCCCTCCACCCGCCGGCCAAGGAGGCCGACTTGGGGGAGGACTCTCCTCCCCTGGCCGGCGCCCTCCCACCTATAAAGGAAGGGGCAGGGGTGCCCCCTCTAGCCTACACCTCTCTCCTCTAAACCCTAGCCCTAGCCGCCGGCCTCCACCAAGTCGCTGCTGCCCCTAGGAATTGCCTAGCCACCGAGTTGGGGATTCCCCTTGCCCTAGACGCCGGCCTAGCTCTCTCTCCTTAGTGCCCCTAAACCCTAGATTGCCAAGGCCTCTCTCATAGTCCACCATACTCGCTTCGGCTTAAGGCAGAGCCCTGCGAGATCTCTCCTCTACTTCTGGTACCACGCCGTCGTGCTGCCGGAATCGCGAGGAGAGTGCTACTACCTCCGCTTCCTGCTGGAACAAGGGAGAGGAAGGTCTTCATCGAGTACCGAACGTGTGACCGACTGCGGGAGCGCTGCCGGAACGCGGCGCCGGAAGGATCGTCTACACGATCTTGAGATCGGAAAGAGTACGACTACATTACCCACGAGAATCCGCTCTTGTTAACCGCTTTGGAATCTTCGAGGGTGAGTTCCTCTATCGACTCGTTGCTACAATCTAGTAGATAGATCTTGGCTTGTTTGTTTGCATGCGGTAGAATTTTTTTGTTTTCCATGCTACGAACCCCTATAGTGGTATCAGAGCCGTGTCTATATGTAGATTGTTGCACGAGTAGAACATAATGGTCATTGTGGGCGGTGGTGCTTTTATTATCAATTGCTTCTTGGTTACTTTGCATCTTGCGGTATGATGGGATGAAGCGGCCCGGGCTAACCTTACATGACATCGTTCATGAGACTTTCTCCACGCTGAACATGCAACTTGTATTGCATAAGTGGCTTTGCGGTCTCTCCCATTATAGTATAGATCCAATTTACAACGGCCACTTGATAGTTCAAGCATCGACGTTGTGGTTCTTGTTCGTAAGTTAGAGTGACACTTATTGAAAGCCCCAAACCACGTAAAATATGCAAAGAAAATTAGAGGCGTCTAACTTTGTTTTGTAGGGGTGTGCTGTGATGTGATATGGCCATGATTGTTATTATATTTGATGTATGCAATGTTCCTTATTGTAAGTTGGCAACCGGCAAGAGCCATATGGTTGTCTTTAAATTCTGTTAAGACCCGCATGTCTATTCAAAGTAGTTGTAATAGTTGAAGCTGGTGGACGACAACCATGGAACGGCGTCATTGACCTTGATGCGATGCCGGTGATGATGGAGATCATGTTCGTGCTTGAATATGGAGATCGGAAGCACAAAGAAGAAAGGCCATATCATATCACATATTATGAATTGCATGTGATGTTAATCCTTTATGCATCTTGTATTGCTTAGTTAACGACGGTAGCATTATAAGATGATCCCTCAAGCACACAAATTTCAAGTTTTAAAGTGTTCATCCTTAGTTAGCACCGTTGCTAAAGCTTGTTGTTTCGAAGCACCACGTGATGATCGGGTGTGTTAGATTCTGCAAGTGTATACGACGTGAGCAAGCCAGATTTGCTCATGCAGAAACTAAGGTTTGATCTTGACGAGCCTAGCATGTACAGACATGGTCTCGGAACACGGATCACCGAAAGGTAAAGCATGAGTCATATAGTAGATATGATGAACATGTTGATTGTTCACCATTAAAGCTACATCAACTCTCGTGATGATCGGTTTTGATGTGGTGGATTTGGTTTTGTGATCACTAAAACAATGTGAGGGATATTGTTTTGAGTGGGAGTTCACCTAGATTAATTTAACTATTAATTAGAACTCAATTTGTCATAAACTTAGTCTAAACTATTGCAAATATGTTGTAGATCAATGGTGGCCCCTACCATCAATTTTAATGCGTTCCTAGAGAAAGAGAAGTTGAAAAACAATGGAAGCAACTTCGCGGATTGGTTCCGCAATTTGAGGATTGTCCTCAATGCTGGTAATTTGACCTATGTGCTGGATGCACCGCTGGGTGACCCGCCTGCAGCTGATGCTACCGATGAGGTAAAGAATGTTTTCCTCACTCGGAAGAATCAGTACTCCACAGTTTAGTGTGCTATCTTGTATGGTTTGGAATCGGAGCTTCAGAAAAGGTTTTAGAACCATGACCCACATGATATTGTCCGTGAACTTAAAATGATATTTGAGGCTCACGCGGCAGTTGAGAGTTATGAGGCTTCTGAAAAGTTCTTTAACTGCAAGATGGAAGAGGGCAGCTCCGTTAGTGAGCATGTGCTTAAGATGTCTGGGCACGCAAACAAACTCCAAAGTTTGGGTATAGTGATTCCTAATTCTTTGGGGATTCACCGTGTCCTCCAATCACTACCACCAAGTTACAAGAACTTTGTGATGAACTACAATATGCAAAACATGGACAAGACGTTGCCAGAACTCTTCTTAATGTTGAAATCTGCAGAAGTGGAGATCAAGAAAGAGCACCAAGTGTTGATGGTCAATAAGACCACAAAATTCAAGAAAGGCAAGTCTAAGCAAAAGGGAAACTTCAAGAAGGGCGGTAAGAAAGTTGCCGCACCGGCGAAGAAGACCAGGGCTGGACTTAAGCCTGATACTGAGTGCTTTTACTGCAAGCAAGAGGGTCACTGGAAGCGGAATTTCCCAAAGTACTTGGCGGATTTGAAGAACGGCAACATCAAGAAGAAAGGTATATCCGATATACATGTTATTGATGTGTATCTCACTAGTACTCGTAGTAGTGCCTGGGTATTTGATACTGGTTTGGTTGCTCATATTTGTAACTCGAAACAGGGGCTGCAGAATAAAAGGAAGCTAGCGAAGAACGAGGTGACGATGCGCGTTGGAAATGTATCAAAGGTTGATGTGATCGCGGTCGGCACGCTACCTCTTCATTTACCATCGGTATTAGTTTTATACTTAAATAATTGTTATTTGGTGCCTGCGTTGAGCTTGAGCATTATATCGGGATCTTGTTTATTGCGAGACGGTTACTTGTTTAAGTCCGAGAATAATGGTTGTTTGATTTATATGAGTAATATGTTTTATGCATATGCACCTTTGATAGATGGTCTATTCTTATTGAATCTCGATTGTAGTAATTCACACATAAATAACATTGAGGCTAAACGTTTGAAATTGAGCGATAACTGGACCTATATGTGGCACTGTCGTCTTGGTCATATCGGAGTGAAGCGTATGAAGAAACTCCATTCCGATGGAATTCTTGAATCACTTGATTTCGAATCACTTGAAAGATGCGAAGCATGTCTGATGGGTAAAATGACTAAGACTCCATTTTCTGGTATGATGGAGCGAGCTACAGACTTGTTGGAAATCATACATACAGATGTGTGTGGACCAATGAGTGTAGCATCGCACGGTGGTTATTGTTATGTTCTTACCTTCACGGATGACTTGAGTAGATATGGGTATATCTATTTCATGAAACATAAGTCCGAAACTTTCGAGAAGTTTAAGGAATTTCAAAGTGAGGTAGAGAATCAACGTAACAAGAAGATTAAATTTCTACGTTCTGATCGTGGAGGTGAATATCTAAGTTACAAGTTTGGAGAGCATTTGAAGAAATGCGGAATACTTTCACAATTGACACCGCCGGGAACACCACAGTGTAATAGTGTGTCCGAACATCGTAATCGAATTCTCTTAGATATGGTTCGTTCTATGATGTCACTTACAGATTTACCGCTATCGTTTTGGGGTTATGCATTAGAAACAGCCGCATTCACTTTAAATAGGGCACCATCTAAATCTGTTGAAACGACACCGTATGAACTATGGTTTGGGAAGAAACCTAAATTGTCGTTCCTTAAAGTTTGGGGTTGCGAAGCCTATGTAAAGAAGTTACAACCGGACAAGCTTACCCAAAGCGGAAAAATGCGTCTTCATAGGATACCCGAAGGAAACTATCGGGTATACCTTCTATCATAGATCCGAGGGCAAAAATATTCGTTGCCAAGAATGGATCCTTTCTAGAGAAAGAATTTCTCTCGAAAGAAGTGACTGGAAGGAAAGTAGAACTCGACGAGGTTGTTGAAACTTCTCTCGAACTTGCGAGTAGCGCAGCACCAGAAGTAGTTCCTGTGGCGCCTACACCAATAAGAGAGGAAGCTAATGATGATGATCATGAAACTTCGGTTGAAGTTACTACAGAGCCTCGCAGGTCAACGAGAAATCGTACCACTCCTGATTGGTATGATCCCGTTATAAGTGTCATGTTGGTGGACAACACCGATGACCCTGAGACATATGAGGAAGCAATGATGAGCCTAGATTCCAATAAATGGAAAGAAGTCATGAAATCCGAGATTGGATCCATGTACGAAAACCAAGTATGGAATTTGGTGGACTTACCGGATGGCCGAAAGGCTGTCGAGAACAAATGGATTTTCAAGAAGAAAACAGATGCTGATGGTAATGTTACTGTCTATAAAGCTCGACTTGTCGCAAAAGGGTTTCGACAAATTCAAGGAGTTGACTACGATGAGACTTTATCACCAGTAGCGAAGCTAAAGTCTGTGAGGATTATGTTAGCAATCGCTGCATATTACGATTATGAAATATGGCAAATGGATGTCAAAACAGTTTTCCTCAATGGAGACATTGATGAAGAGTTGTATATGATGCAACCAAAGGTTTTGTCGATCCTAAAGATGCTAACAAGGTATGCAAACTTCAACGGTCCATATATGGATTGAAGCAAGCATCCCGAAGTTGGAATCAACGTTTTGATAAGGTAATCAAAAGCTTTGGTTTTATACAAACTTATGGAGAAGCTTGTATTTACAAGAAAGCGAGTGGGAGCTCTGTAGCATTCTTAATACTATGTGTATATGATTGGGAATGATGTAGACCTTCTTAATAGTGTCAAGGAATATTTGAATAATAGTTTTTCAATGAAAGATCTTGGCGAAGCAGCTTACGTATTAGGCATAAAGATTTATAGAGATAGATCGAGACGCCTAATATCATTGTCACAAAGTACATATTTGGACAAAGTTCTAAAGAGGTTTGGAATGGAAGATAGCAAGAAAGGGTTCTTGCCCATGTTGGCTAATACGACCTTGAGTAAAACTCAAAGTCCAGCAACGGCAGAAGATAGAGAAAGGATGAGTAAGACTCCCTATGCCTCAGCCATAGTATATCTAATGTATGCCATGCTATGTACTAGACCCGACATTGCATATGCTGTTAGTTTAACTAGCAGATATCAAAGTGATACATGAGTGGATCATTGGACAGCGGTCAAAAACATCCTTAAGTACTTAAGAAGAACTAAGGATATGGTTCTTTCTTATGGAGGTGATGAACAGCTCGTTGTTAATGGTTATACCGATGCTAGTTGGAACACCGATCCAGACGATTCTAAATCTCAATCTGGATACGTATTTATTTTGAATGGTGCAGCAGTTAGTTGGAGGAGTGCAAAGCAAAACATTGTGGCGAGATCTTCAACTGAATCAGAATACATAGTTGCTTCAGAGGCTTCATAAGAAGCGATATGGATAAAGGAGTTCATTACAGAGCTCGGTGTGGTTCCAAGTGCGCTGGACCCAATGTCTATCTACTGTGGTAACATGGGCGCCATAGCCAATGCGCAAGAACCAAGGTCACACAAGAAGCTGAAGCACATCAAGCAATGTTTTCATGCTATTCGAGAACATGTCCAAGATGGTGACATAAAGATTTGCAAAGTACACACAGATCTGAATGTGGCGGATCCGTTGACTAAACCTCTCCCGAGGGCAAAACATGACCAACACCAAACTGCCGTGGGTGTTCGGTATATTACCATGTAATCTAGATTAGTTGACTCTAGTGCAAGTGGGAGACTGTTGGAGATATGCCCTAGAGGCAATAATAAATTTAGTTATTATTATATATTTGTGTTTATGATAAATGTTTGCATTCATGCTATAACAGTATTAACCAGGAAACATTAATACTTGTGTGATTTGTAAACTAAATTAGAGTCCCTAGTAAACCCTCTTCATAATAACTAGCTTGTTGGTTAATAGATGATTGTGGTTTCCCTATCATGAACATTGAGATTTTATTAACAACAAGATCATATCATTAGGAGAATGGTATGATGGACATACTCCTATAGATAAGCGTAGCATAAAGATCAATTCATTTTAATAGTTCAATTGCTATATGCTTTCTGATACATAGTAACATAATTCCTTCGACCATGAGATCATGCTTATCACCATCACCGGAAGGATGCTTTGATGACATCAAACACCACACCATAACTGGGTGGCTATAAAGGTGGCATTGAGTGTTCGGAAAGTATGGGTTGAGACACATGAATCAAGAGTGGGATTTGTCCATCCATATGACGGATAGATAAACTCTGGGCCCTCTCGGTGGAATGTCATCCAATTAGCTTGCAAGCATGTCACTGGCTCACAAGGGATCACATATCACAGGAACAAGAAAAGAGTACTTATTGGGAACGAGGTTGAAATAGGTATGCAGAGATATCGACGATCAAAACCTCGGATAAGTAAACTATCGTGAGACAAAGGGAAATTGGTATCATATGTAAGTGGTTCATTCGATCGCAAAGTAATCGTAGAAATATGTGGGAGCCATATGAATTTCCATATTCCTCTATTGGTTATTGTTCGGAGAAGTGTCTCGATCATGTCCGCATAATTCACAAACCGTAGGGAGACACACTTAAGGATTCGATGTTGTTGAGTAGTTATGGAATGATGAGTAAGAGACCGAATGTTGTTCGGAGTCTCGGATGGGATCCGGGATATCACGAGGAGATCTAGAATGGTCCGAAGAATAAGATTCATATAAGGAAAGTCCTGTTTCGGAGTTGGAGAATGATTCCGGTGTTTTCATCGGGAATGTTCTAGAAGGGTCCGGAAGGTCCGGCACTCCGGAGGGGAAGGGTACATGAATGTGTCATAACAAGTTGGAATGGTTGCATCATGTACTAGGTATCATGGCTGGGCAAAATAAAGGGATAAATCAAATCCTAGTTTGAAAAGTCAAACGCCAATTTGAAAAGTCAAACGGCAGTTTTGCTTGGGGGAGGGAGAGTAGGAAACCTACTTGGGGAGGAGTTCCTCTCCCTCCACCCGCCGGCCAAGGAGGCCGACTTGGGGGAGGACTCTCCTCCCCTGGCCGGTGCCCTCCCACCTATAAAAGAAGGGGCAGGGGTGCCCCCTCTAGCCTACACCTCTCTCCTCTAAACCCTAGCCCGAGCCGCCGGCCTCCACCAAGTCGCCGCCGCCCCTAGGGTTTGCCTAGCCGCCGAGTTGGGGCTTCCCCTTGCCCTAGCCGCCGGCCTAGCTCTCTCTCCTTGGTGCCTCTAAACCCTAGATCACCAAGTCCTCTCTCATAGTCCACCATACTCGCTCCGGCTTAAGGCAAAGCCCTGCAAGATCTCTCCTCTACTTCCGGTACCACGCCGTCGTGCTGCCGGAATCAAGAGAAGTGTGCTACTACCTCCGCTGCCTGCTGGAACAAGGGAGAGGAAGGTCTTCATCGAGTACCGAATGTGTGACCGACTGCGGGAGTGCTGCCGGAACGCGACGCCGGAAGGATCGTCTACACGATCTTGAGATCGGAAAGAGTACGACTACATCACCCACGAGAATCCGCTCTCGTTAACCGCTTTGGAATCTTCGAGGGTGAGTTCCTCTATCGACTCGTTGCTACAATCTAGTAGATAGATCTTGGCTTGTTTGTTTGCATGCGGTAGAATTTTTTTGTTTTCCATGCTACGAACCCCTACATGTTCTACTCATGAAACACATCTACGCATAGATCTAGCTCTGATACCACTGAAGGGTTTCGCAGCATAGTAAATCAAAATTTTCTACGGATGCGAACGGGAAAAGCCAAGATCTAATCTAGGAAATGCAAACAACGAGAGGGAGTAGATGAGATCTTCATACCCTTGAAGAAATCGCACAGCGGAATGTTCAACGGAACGTGGTTGATGTAGTCGTACTAGCCTTCTCCTCCTCGTGATCCGATCCGATCCAACACCGCAAGTGGCGATGCCTCCGAGAGATGCACACGTACGGCATCTCGACGTCTCCTCCTTCCTCGGTCCAGCAAGTGGGGTGGAGAGATAGATTGGATCTACAACACGACGGCATGGTGCAAAAGGTGGAGAGTTTCTGCAGCAGAGCTTCGCCTACGCGCAGTCGGGAGAGAGAGAGAGGAGGGCAGCAGTTAGGCGGCTAGGGCTTGAGGAGGTGTGGGGGAAGGTGTGCCCCTGCCCTCTTTATATAGAGGGTTGTTCGGCTGCCCCTTGCCCCCTCCTCCAAGCCTAGGGCCGGTGGCCACATGGGAGGAGTGGGGGGCAAGTTCCCTCCCCCTTCTAGAAGCTCTCCCTAGGGTTTCCCCTAGGGCTTGGCCGGTTGGGCCTATGGGGCCTTGTGCCCCTGGACCAATATAGCCAGTGCACTCCCTCGTAGGCCCACGCCCCCTCCCAACAAGTGGGGCCACGTTGGTCCCACTCCAGAAGCTTCTAGAACCTTCTGGTACAATACCGAACAATCCGAAACAATTCCGAAATCCAAAAACTGCTTTCCCTTATATGAATCTTATTCTCCGGACCATTCCGGAACCTCCCGTGACGTCCTGGATCTCATCCGAGACTCCGAACAAAAACTCATAAACCAATTATCCATTCTATCCTAGCGTCGAGAAACGTTAAGTGTGTGACCCTACGGGTTCGAGAATATGCAGACATGATCTTCTATCAATAATCAACAGCGGGGTCTAGAAACCCATATTGACTCCCACATACTCATCGATGATCATATCAGATGAACCGCGATGCCAGGATTCAATCAATCCCATATATATATTCCCTTCATCGCGCGATATTTTACTTGCCCGAGATTCGATCGTCGGTATCGACATACCTAGTTCAATCTCGTTCACAGCAAGTACTTTACTCGTTCCGTATTCTGATATCACTTTGTGATTAACTCCTTAACCACGTGCTTGCAAGCGGTGTTGATACCGATAATCGAGTGGGCCCGAAGTTGTTAGATCCCTCCTTTGTAAAGGAAAAGGATCCCTGTGATTGCAATGCTAGTCCCTGGATCAATGCTAGCATCCACAGTTTAAGATGAAGTACACAGATACAAAGGTCATTTATTACATCCATTCCAGAGATAAAACATAGTCTTTTACAACTCAGGGCCATAGGCCTAGTACAAGAGTTTGGAATAAGTAAATAAACATAAGTCTTCATCTTCATGTGCCACAGGCAAGCATGTTGAGTTTAGACTCATGACACCTAATCCTCATCAGAATAACCTGCAACATTACAAGTTACAGCCACAGTGGGTCAATGCTTTGGAATAGTATTGGCAAGTGATACCTTAGTAAATTTTAAGTGGACTATATTACTATATGCAATTTGGCTAAGTGTAGCTTGGCTTGCTTTGCTTCAAAATAGGTTTTTCCTATTAGTTGAAATCACTAAGTTTTTCTTTGTCAAAAACTTTTCCCAAGAAACCATCAATAGACATTGAGGTCCTTCACCCTTGTTCACCCACAAGTTTTACTTAGAAGTTGGAGTGATGAGATTCTTGATAGCTTCCATGTCTTGATGCTCAAGTTGTCCATTGCCATGGACTTGGCTAAGTACTTAGATTTTTCCATCTGCAGAGGTTGTGCACTTTCCCCACCAGACTTGGTTTCCCAAGACAGGACGTTTCAGAAGCCTTTCCTTAGACCAAATGGACGCGCTCCAACCTATCAATCCCATTACCACCAACTGTCCAAATGGCTAAGTTCTAGCAACCTATATGATCAAGGCAGAGCCCATATTGCCAAGTGGCTGCACTATAAGCTTCTCAACACTTGGCCTCCAAAATCCCTTTGTGCCTGGGTGGCATACCACAAGTGAGATACACAAGGTAAACCATATCCATGGGCCTTGTGTAACCACTCAACCAAAAACCACCATTCAAGTCCCATTCCACCCAGGAGATTCATTGACTTAGTTGTTTTATTAAGAAAACATAAGTCCCAAGACTTAGAGATATTTTCACATAGCATGTATATACTTTACCAACCCTTGTTTGCTACTAGCTAGGCTAAGCATGGCATAGTAACTTAACTTAGGAATTTCCTAACAATTCTACAACTACTTGGGATTTCCCACATATCATTTGGCAAAAGTAACATGCAAGACTTAGCAAAATATTTCTAATGCTTGTACAAAATATAGGGATGGAAATACACATGAAGTACCACTTGCCTTGGTAATGGGGAGAGTAGCACTCTTCACAATCACAGTCACTAGCAAAATCTACACAAAAATTGGTAGCACAAAATTACACACAATTCATATACAAACATAAATATATGCATGCATGCAAAAGAAAATGCTATGTGATGATTTTTTGAAATCTAACCAAGCAAGTGCACAATACTGAACTATAAACAAGTCAAAAACTTGCTAAACCAAGTTTTATTTTATACCTAAACAATTTTCCAACAAATTCTATACTCAAAATAGCCCTAAAAAGGTTACTGCAAATAAAGTCTTTTTAACAGAAACTTTTCATTAAACACATTGTAGATTCAGAAAGGGTTTGTCTCCCTGATTCCAACGGTATAAAGTTTGTAAACATCTAACGTGGGAATCAAAAGTTATAGCTATTTCAATTTTGGATCAAAATCTGATTTCAAAACTGGTTTTGAATCTAATCCTAGCCACGCGTCACGTTCCTACTGGCGCGTACCGGTTCGGACGGATCGAGCTCTGCGGGCCGTAGGATCTAAGTCAGATCTAGCGGCTCAGATGCGCGCTTACCCCTTCACTTAATTTCTAATCTCAGCCGCAGGATCTACATCTAATGCTCCTAACAGCTTTGACCAAACACGAGCGGCGCTAGCGGCGGCTACTGGCAGCGGCGCATCTGACAGCGGCGGCGCTGGCATTCTAGGTCGCGCGCGAGAGGGGGAAGTGGCTTACCAGAACCGTAGGAGGCTGCTGATGCTCAAGGTGGCGATGGCTCGGGAAGGGGCGCACGGGCACGGTCGCTGGGGCTCGCCGGAGTTGCGGGCGGCGTCAGTTGCTTGCAGATGAGGTCACTGGCAATGTTTGGCGTCGCCCTAGCACGAACCAGAGGGTCAGGGGGTGCACAAGACGCAGGCGAACAATCCGTATGAAAGAGGAGGCAAGGGGCGCTCGGGTTTTACCTCAATTGGTCGCCGGAGTCTAGCAGCGGCGCAGGTGGTTGCGGTCGTGAATGGAAACGGCGACCTGGGTCAC
This sequence comes from Avena sativa, assembly GCA_916181665.1. NCBI lineage: Eukaryota > Viridiplantae > Streptophyta > Magnoliopsida > Poales > Poaceae > Avena > Avena sativa. The sequence continues at coordinate 353,583,146 of OV702293.1, read as the reverse complement.
GAGCAGGCAAAAGAAAAGTGTCAGCAGATGCGCCAGATCATGCTGAACAAGATAGCTTGAACCAGAGAGAGAGGGGCGGTCGAGGCTCACCGGAATTAGTCGCCGGAGCCGTCAGTACTGCGGTGCTTCGAAGACAAATGCGCGCAGCCTGGTGGCAGAGTGAGCGAGGAGAGTGGGGGGAAATGCTCGCGGTGCAGAGGGGATTAAATAGTCCCACGCGCGACAAGAAACACTTGCGGCGTCAAGGCTAATTACGCCGCGCCATTACCGGCATCACTGCAGCGGCGACGGGGTCTGCGGGCGCGATTTGGGGAAGACGAGGGCGACGTGGAGAGGGCCCGCTCGTCAGCGAAACGCGCAGAAAGGAGGTGGGGTCTGGTCGTCAGCGGCTGTGTGGGTGCGCTTGCGCGTGCGAGAGGGAGAGGAATGGCCTGGGTGGGCTAGTTGGGCCAGTTCTGTTACTGGGCTAGAATCCTGGCGCCTGGCCCTTTTCTTTTGTTTACTCCTTTTCTTTTTCTGTTTTGATTTTCAGGAATGGTTTTGAAATGAATTCAAACTCTTTTTGAATTCAAATCTTTCTGGGGGTTTTGCAGGGTGCAACAGTCTCAAATATAGGCATAAAATCAAGTGGTTGCTTTGCAAAGGCTTGGTCAAGCTTGGAGAACAAAATATCAGAGACTTGGCACTTGTTTTGCAAAATTTGAAAAATGGTTTTTGAAACCATTTCCAAATTGTAACTCTTGGTTCAAATTCTACACTCAACCTTTCCACAAAGAAGGCAACAATCTTGGTTCATAAACATTCAAACTTACAAATGGGGATGGCCATTTGATTTAAGTTTGTTCACATAAAATCATAGCACTATGTGCTTCTGTTTTTCTGAAATGAGTTTGAAATAGATCTCAATTATATAAGCATGCATGAATGATATGCAATCTTTGAAATCATGATTTTAGGGATGTTACAAATCTAACCCCCTTAAGGTGAATCTCGCCCTCGAGATTCGGATTGGCTAGCAAATAGGTGAGGGTGGTCTTTCCGAAGATCATCTTCTCTTTCCCATGTTGCTTCCTCTTCGGAATGATGATTCCATTGCACTTTGCAAAACTTGATAGTCTTTGTCCTTGTGACTCTTTCTGCAGTCTCAATAATCTTGATAGGCTTTTCTTCATAAGTGAGATCACTTTCTAGTTGAACTTCTTCCAAAGGTATGGTATCCTTCAAAGAAGTTTCTTCCATTTCTGGGTGGCATTTCTTAAGCTGACTCACATGAAACACATTATGGACAGCTGACAGAGATTCTGGCAATTCTACTTCATATGCAACTTCTCCCTTGCGACTTAGAATCTTGAATGGCCCCACATATCTTGGTGCCAACTTTCCTTTGACTCCAAATCTTTTCACTCCACGAAGTGGTGATACTCTAAGATAGGCTCTATCACCAACCTCGTAGGTGACTTCTCTACGCTTAGGATCTGCGTAGCTTTTCTGTCGGGACTGTGCTATCTTCAACCTGTCCTTAACCAATTTGACTTTCTCTTAGGCTTCTTTGATAAGATCCGGTCCAAATCTAGGATTATCAGGCTCACTGGAAACTTATGCTTTCCAAACTCTATGACTAGATCCCGGCATCCAAGACTTACTATCATATCTCCTCCCGGAGAACTAACTTTTATTGGGCACCCAATGTTTTCAGTTGCAAACCCATTTCTATCAACAAATGCTTTTGATATGAATGAATGAGATGCACCAGTATCAAAAAGTACAAATGCCGGAATAGAATTGAGTCTGAACTTACCAGCAACAGCATCAGGCTCCTCATAGACCTCTTCCACATTGATGTGGTTAACCTGTCCTTTCTGGAAAGGATTAGGCTTGTTAGGTCCTTCAACTTTCTTTTCAGGGCACTCATTTGCATAATGCCCCAGCTTCTTGCATTTGAAGCATTCAACCTGACTGATGTCTCTCTTAGCAGATTGACTTCCACTTCCATTGCCACTGTGGTGGCTCTTATGTCCACTCTTATGGTTCTTGTACTTATCATTGTCATGACTGCAATGATGCTTGTTGTCATGATGGTTGTGGTTGTGGTGCTTGTTGAACTTCCCATGCTTATGGGATCCTGAGCTTCCACTGTCATCAAGGTGAGATCGTTTGTGAGACGATCCCGAGCTGTGCTTGTCGGAGTGCTTTCTCTTTCTACTCTCAACTTGCTTCATTTTGTTCTCCAAAATAGCAGCCTTGTCACACAGAGACTGATAAGTTGGAACGTATGCCACAGAGAACTGTAGATTTAGCTCATCATTCAAGCCTTCCAGAAATTTTTCCTTCCTCTTGGCATCAGTGTCAACTTCATCCGGTGCATAACGCGCCAGATTGTTGAACTCTTCAATGTATTCAGCCACGCTACGGTGGCGCTGCCTCAGATTGTGGAACTCTTTCTTTTTCAGGCTCATTATTCCTGACGAGATGTGAGCAGTGCGAAAGCCATCTTCAAAAATAGCCCAAGTCACCTCATCAATAGGAGTAGTGATCTGAAAATTGTCCCACCAAGTGGCGGCTGGCCCTTCCAGCAGATGTGCTGCAAATCTGACTTTCTCAGCATCCGTGCAGCCATGGTCACTAAGTCTTTGTTTACAGAACGTAGCCAATCATTGGCCACCATGGGATCAGTTGTCCCCGAGAACTTAGCTGGCCTTAACCTCAAAAATCTGGTGAGCATATCAAACCCCGGAGGGTTGTTGTTGTTGTTGTTGTTGTTATTCTGGTTCTGGATGAAGGTTGTCATCATTTGCATAAGCTGAGTTTGGGCAGTCATCATTTGTTGCATTTCTGGGGTGATGTTGTTGGGGTTGGGGTTTGCACGACGGGGAGGCATCTGTGGTTTGTTCAAATAGAGATAAGAATGAGATATCCATAGATGTTTTATGCACATTACATCACATAAGCAATCACAAGCATGCAACCAGGTAAAATATTAACAGCAGGATCACAAGTTCACAAAGTAAAACACACAAGTAGCAAGCCATCCACATGTCGGATGGTCCAATAACAAGTTCACAATTAACAAGTATGATAATAAAAGATAAACGAGTAGTCAAGTCTACTCATCAGCATCAATCTCCTCCTCGAAAAATGTAAGACCTGCATTCTCCATCGCGGTCTTGTTCTCCTCAATAGTAGTGGTCAAGGACTCAATCTTGGCCTTGAGAGCCCTCTTCTCGGAACGAAGCCTCTCAATCACCGTCTGCTGCTGCTCTAACTCGAAGTCCTTGGACTGCAGTTCCTCAGTCATATCCCGGATCTTCTTGTTCCTATCATGGACACGCTTCTCCTGGCTCTTGAACTTCCTGTCCTGGGTCTCGAACTTTGCCTCCATTTCCTTGACTATCTCGTCCTGCTGCGCGAAGAGCTTGTCCTTCTCGCGAAGCTGCACTTGGAGCTCGTCATTACTGAGCATGACATTGGTCCTGTCAGTGTCCACATGCCTAATAAGAGACTCTAAGTCCTGGAAGTACAGGCGTATCGGCTCTGCTGTGTCCCTCGAGTCATCCTCGAAGTCGATGGACTCTCTGTCATCATCACGCCTTCCGAAGACGTGGAAGTGAGTGCCTCTAACCTGTCGGGAGTGTCGTCCTAGCAGACGTCCTATCAGGTCCTGCATAACTACCTCCATGCCTCTCTCCCTGTCATCGTGCATAAGCTTGAAGACGATGGCCTCCATAGTAGGCTCGGTCTGGCGTCCTGGCTGGTTCACCTTGAAGCCCAGAGGTCCTTCCTCTCGAACTTGGTGAGTGGGTGCACCATGATGGTGGGAAGAGGGAGATTGAGCAAGGTAGTAAGATCAACAATACGAGGACCAAAGCGAGTAGCCTGGAACTCCTCAACAGTGCTGATGGTAATAGGCATCTATTTATAAGATAGAAAAGTTAGAACAACACAATTTAAGATAAACAAAAGACAAAACACCACATACATAGCCATGGGAAACAAAACACACAAGTCATGCATACATGAAGTCATTACATCAATCAAGGTTCACTCTTATTTTAAGACAACATTTTGGAAAATAGGGTGATAGGTGGTGGTCCAACTAATGAAGTACGTTTACAATCCTATCTCACTGGATCTGTTGGCTAGCACAATGTTCCTAGAAGCAACTATCCTATCTTGCTCACATGACTCCATCACTAAGTCTATTATGTCTCCTCTTAAGGTTTGGTTGGTATCCTCCAACTCTTGAGTATGTTCCTTCTCTTTCTTCAAGTCTTTCTGGAGATTGAGCATTCTGCACTTGACTCTTGCACTTAGTTCTTTGATGGTCCTCCAAGCTGCTTCTCTTGCTGACTCAAAGAATGTGGTGTGCACCACAGTGTTGGTGTACATGCAGAATCCTTTTTCCTTGTGGTTGTCTTCCTTGTTTTTGTACAAGTGAAGTTGCACCCACCAGTACTCAACTCCTTCATCCATCACTGGAAAGCCTTTGTACACAGCTGCACCATGTATTTCCATTGCCACCATGAGGTCCTTGAGAATATTGGGGAACTCTGTCTCACACTCTAAGGTCATGGTCATGAGTGGTCCTTTCCTTACGGCTTCGTTGATGGAGTTTATCTACAAATAGAGATGAGGAAGAAGATTAGAAAAGTTTACGAGAAGAATAGACAAGTGTAGAAGTAATTGAAAAATTTTCCTTAGTGGTTTCCAATCCTAGGGTCATAATCCTACATGCAACACAGTGCTCTGATACCATCTGTTAGATCCCTCCTTTGTAAAGGAAAAGGATCCCTGTGATTGCAATGCTAGTCCCTGGATCAATGCTAGCATCCACAGTTTAAGATGAAGTACACAGATACAAAGGTCATTTATTACATCCATTCCAGAGATAAAACATAGTCTTTTACAACTCAGAGCCATAGGCCTAGTACAAGAGTTTGGAATAAGTAAATAAACATAAGTCTTCATCTTCATGTGCCACAGGCAAGCATGTTGAGTGTAGACTCATGACACCTAATCCTCATCAGAATAACCTGCAACATTACAAGTTACAGCCACAGTGGGTCAATGCTTTGGAATAGTATTGGCAAGTGATACCTTAGTAAATTTTAAGTGGACTATATTACTATATGCAATTTGGCTAAGTGTAGCTTGGCTTGCTTTGCTTCAAAATAGGTTTTTCCTATTAGTTGAAATCACTAAGTTTTTCTTTGTCAAAAACTTTTCCCAAGAAACCATCAATAGACATTGAGGTCCTTCACCCTTGTTCACCCACAAGTTTTACTTAGAAGTTGGAGTGATGAGATTCTTGATAGCTTCCATGTCTTGATGCTCAAGTTGTCCATTGCCATGGACTTGGCTAAGTACTTAGATTTTTCCATCTGCAGAGGTTGTGCACTTTCCCCACCAGACTTGGTTTCCCAAGACAGGACCTTTCAGAAGCCTTTTCTTAGACCAAATGGACGCGCTCCAACCTATCAATCCCACTACCACCAACTGTCCAAATGGCTAAGTTCTAGCAACCTATATGATCAAGGCAGAGCCCATATTGCCAAGTGGCTGCACTATAAGCTTCTCAACACTTGGCCTCCAAAATCCCTTTGTGCCTGGGTGGCATACCACAAGTGAGATACACAAGGTAAACCATATCCATGGGCCTTGTGTAACCACTCAACCAAAAACCACCATTCAAGTCCCATTCCACCCAGGAGATTCATTGACTTAGTTGTTTTATTAAGAAAACATAAGTCCCAAGACTTAGAGATATTTTCACATAGCATGTATATACTTTACCAACCCTTGTTTGCTACTAGCTAGGCTAAGCATGGCATAGTAACTTAACTTAGGAATTTCCTAACAATTCTACAACTACTTGGGATTTCCCACATATCATTTGGCAAAAGTAACATGCAAGACTTAGCAAAATATTTCTAATGCTTGTACAAAATATAGGGATGGAAATACACATGAAGTACCACTTGCCTTGGTAATGGGGAGAGTAGCACTCTTCACAATCACAGTCACTAGCAAAATCTACACAAAAATTGGTAGCACAAAATTACACACAATTCATATACAAACATAAATATATGCATGCATGCAAAAGAAAATGCTATGTGATGATTTTTTGAAATCTAACCAAGCAAGTGCACAGTACTGAACAATAATCAAGTCAAAAACTTGCTAAACCAAGTTTTATTTTATACCTAAACAATTTTCCAACAAATTCTATACTCAAAATAGCCCTAAAAAGGTTACTGCAAATAAAGTCTTTTTAACAGAAACTTTTCATTAAACACATTGTAGATTCAGAAAGGGTTTGTCTCCCTGATTCCAACGGTATAAAGTTTGTAAAAATCTAACATGGGAATCAAAAGTTATAGCTAATTCAATTTTGGATCAAAATCTGATTTCAAAACTGGTTTTGAATCTAATCCTAGCCACGCGTCACGTTCCTACTGGCGCGTACCGGTTCGGACGGATCAAGCTCTGCGGGCCGTAGGATCTAAGTCAGATCTGGCGGCTCAGATGGGCGCTTACCCCTTCACTTAATTTCTAATCTCAGCCGCAGGATCTACATCTAACGCTCCTAACAGCTTTGACCAAACACGAGCGGCGCTAGCGGCGGCGACTGGCGGCGCTAGCGGCGGCGACTGGCGGCGCCGCGTCTGACAGCGGCGGCGCTGGCGTTCTAGGTCGCGCGCGAGAGGGGGAAGTGGCTTACCAGAACCGCAGGAGGCTGCTGATGCTCAAGGTGGCGATGGCTCGGGAAGGGGCGCACGGGCACGCTCGCTGGGGCTCGCCGGAGTTGCGGGCGGCGTCAGTTGCTTGCAGATGAGGTCACTGGCGATGTTTGGCGTCGCCCTAGCACGAACCAGAGGGCCAGGGGGTGCACAAGACACATGCGAACAATCTCGTATGAAAGAGGAGGCAAGGGGCGCTCGGGTTTTACCTCAGTTGGTCGCCGGAGTCTAGCGGCAGCGCAGGTGGTTGCGGTCGTGAATGGAAACGGCGACCTGGGTCACGAGCAGGCAAAAGAAAAGTGTCAGCAGATGCGCCAGATCATGCTGAACAAGATAGCTTGAACCAGAGAGAGAGGGGCGGTCGAGGCTCACCGAAATTAGTCGCCGGAGCCGTCAGTACTGCGGTGCTTCGAAGACAAATGCGCGCAGCCTGGTGGCGGACTGAGCGAGGAGAGTGGGGGGAAATGCTCGCGGTGCAGAGGGGATTAAATAGGCCCACGCGCGACAAGAAACGCTTGCGGCGTCAAGGCTAATTACGCCGCGCCATTACCGGCATCACTGCAGCGGCGACGGGGTCTGCGAGCGCGATTTGGGGAAGACGAGGGCGACGTGGAGAGGGCCCGCTCGTCAGCAAAACACGCAGAAAGGAGGTGGGGTCTGGTCGTCAGTGGCTGTGTGGGTGCGCTTGCGCGTGCGAGAGGGAGAGGAATGGCCCGGGTGGGCTAGTTGGGCCAATTCTATTACTGGGCTAGAATCCTGGCGCCTGGCCCTTTTCTTTTGTTTACTCCTTTTCTTTTTCTGTTTTGATTTTCAGGAATGGTTTTGAAATGAATTCAAACTCTTTTTGAATTCAAATCTTTCTGGGGGTTTTGCAGGGTGCAACAGTCTCAAATATAGGCATAAAATCAAGTGGTTGCTTTGCAAAGGCTTGGTCAAGCTTGGAGAACAAAATATCAGAGACTTGGCACTTGTTTTGCAAAATTTGAAAAATGGTTTTTGAAACCATTTCCAAATTGTAACTCTTGGTTCAAATTCTACACTCAACCTTTCCACAAAGAAGGCAACAATCTTGGTTCATAAACATTCAAACTTACAAATGGGGATGGCCATTTGATTTAAGTTTGTTCACATAAAATCATAGCACTATGTGCTTCTGTTTTTCTGAAATGAGTTTGAAATAGATCTCAATTCTATAAGCATGCATGAATGATATGCAATCTTTGAAATCATGATTTTAGGGATGTTATAGAAGTATATCTCTCCGACTTGGGAGGGACAAATCCCATCTCGATACATACAACCCAACAGGTACTTTCCGATCACCTGAGAGACACCTTTATGATCACCCTCTCATAGGATGAAATTTGATGACCTCAAATCTTTCTTCCGATACCAGGGAGTTGCATTATCTCATGGTCTAAGGAATACAATATTTGACATAAGAAAAGCTTCGCAAAGATGAACACGATGACACGATCTAATTGCTCTGCTTAATTTGGGTATGTCCATCATATCATTCTCCCAATGATATGATCTCATTATTAATCGACAACTCATGTCTATGGTTAGGAAACCTTAACCATCATTAATCAATGAGCTAGTCCATACAGGCATACTAGGGACACGGTGTCGTTCATAAACCACACAAGTATTAAAGTTTCCGCTTAATACAATTCTAGCATGGAATATAAACTTTATCATGAACAAGAATTATAATAATAACATCTTTATTATTGCCTCTAGGGCATAATTCCAACAACACTGGTGGATCCTCAAGATGAAACTGCTCAAGAAACACAAGACCAAACCTTGGAGGAGCAAAATGATGCACATGATGACCGCTATGACTCTGATGCAGAGAGTCTTTATCCAAGAGAATAAAAATAGATAAGTAATGAAGACGAAGTCATTGCATTAGAAAAGAATAAAAGCGATAAGTAGCAACAAAAGAAAACAACTAAAGAGCCCGATCCCCCACAAAAGGTAAAAGACAAGAATAAGAAAGGTGAGCAAAAACTTCCATATCCAGGTCGCAAAAAGAAAGCACCTGATCATATAATCTATGATTCTTTCAAAAAAGGCTCTTGGTGATCTCCGTCTAGAAATTCCATTTGCGAATGCAATAAAAGTGCCTACCTATACTAAATTTCTCCATGATGTTCTTAATAGAAAGAAAGAAATAACTGAAACTGGTGCCATGGTGACTAGTTATCCTGCTAATGGGAGGTTATTGTTTAAGTCACTATTTCATGCTCAATTGATAAAACTGATATTCACAATGCCTTGTGTGATTTAGGTGCAGGAGTTAGTGTAATGTCATATTCCCTCTATAAAAAATTAGGATTGGAGGAGTATTCCCCTACTTCTATCACTTTACAGATGGCTGAAAAATCCACTAAACAACCCATTGGTATGATTGAGGATGTTTTACTTAGAATAGATGAGCATGTTATTCCCACTGATTTTATTATTCTTAAAATGCTAGAGGATGAAAAATTATCTCTTACTTGGAAGACCTTTTCTTAGTACTGCAGGAGCGTCAATTGATTGTGTCGACGGAAAAATATTTTTTAATGTTTATGATGCTGAAATTATCTGGTATTTTTCAAAGAAGCTAGAAACAGGAGAAATGTATATTCCACCGGAAAAACAAGTTCAAGCGGTAAGTGCCCTTGATAAGGGGCAACGCAAGGTAAGAATTCGAGAACAGAGAGAAGGTTGAAATAGTTGACCATTCTTAATAAAATGCTTGATGGGAGTCAACCCATCACATTTATAAAATAGTTAAAGAATAAAATGTTTATCGTATTCCCATAACTTTTTCGCAGACATCCTTGCATAAGCGCGCCCGTAAAGATGCAGATGTCAAAAAGTAGTAGAAATATCGACTGAATAAACGTAGATTAAGTGTAAAAATTAAGTTTGAGTTTTATCTATAAAAACTACCCTAAACATATTGTTCAGATTAAAAAGTGTATCTCTAAAAAATTTGGGCGAAAAGCATGTTCTGGAAAGTCTAACGACCACTATACGGCGGGAATATTTTTTTGACCGTATAGTTTTGATCGTATAGCTATTGACCCCTTTTCACGAATTGTATCTCAGAGATATAGTACGTTTAACGACCAACTTTACGGTGAGAGATTTTTGTCCGTCCGTATAGTTGGGACCATATAGTTCAGATCTGGCGAAAAGAAACCCTAATTTTTGCTGCCACCGCAACTATACGACGGTAACTACCTAACCCGCCTGTATAGTTCCCGGTGTACAGTTCGTGCGACCACTTAAACGCGCTGGCATGGCTAGGGTTCCTCCTCCTCATTTTTTCTCTCATATTCTCTCTCCAAACTCCTCAAAACCCACCTAGAATTCTTGATTCTTTGCGGATTTCGTTCGTTTGAGTTGGAGAATCAACAGATCGGTATGTTTCTCTTCCTATCCATGCTTTATTTTCAGAATTCCATGGTTGAAACTCTCACATTGATCTAGTGGATGAACTCAAGTTTGTTTGATTTTCCCTTTTGATTTCTCACGTTAGGATTTAATTTTTCCACGTAGAACCGTCTATATATCATGTAGAAACTATATGCTAAGGTTTTATGTTGAATTTTTTCAGTACATACAGATGAACAAGCTTGGTAGAGTTTTTCGCAAGAACAAGCGCCAACGTGGTGAGGGATCGGGAATCTGGGATGAGCTCGACAACAAGTACGTCGTGGTTTCATCAAGGCGAGTGATGCCCATATGTTGGGCCTATGATGCCTTTCTCTCCGCTGCAGGGTTGAGATCGGATTTCGACCATATGTGTGCAAGTGCAGGGTTATCACTCCTCACGTACGCAAGCCACTACACCTACACTAAGCTCACCTTTCAGTTCCTCGCCTCCTTCTACGATGACTACAGGGAGAAAGGTAATGCGTGCATGGTGACCTTCACCATAAACCAACAACCATATCAAATTTCTTTCCAACAATTTTGTGATGCTTTTGGTTTCCTTCATGATGGGGAACCAACTGTTACAAATTTATATGGCATCTCAAGCAGAGAAACTTGGGAGGTTGTTTCTGTTAATGATGGCAGGGACTTTTACCATAAGAATATGTCCACCATTCATAACCCGACAACCCGCTACTTTTCCTTATTCCTTGACAACACTCTGTTTTGGGAGAGGAGATACCGGTTCCATGTCCCATGAAGACATGGCCATGATCACCAAGATAGTCTTCCCCAATACACCGTAGAGTCCTAATCATGCAGCTCTACTCCTCCAGCACCTCCCCTGTAAGGTTCCCAACCTTTAATAAGGTAGAGATCCCTGTGTTTACAATGCTAGTCCCTGGATCAATAGCTAGCATCCACAGTTAAGATGTAATATCAAGAAACAAAGGTCATAATACAACTTTATAACCAGGAATAAAATAATTCATTACATCTTACATAGCTCATTTGGCTATCACATTACAATGCAGCAGAATATCTATATAGCATGGAGTCCTTCATCTTCAAAGTGCCACAGGCAATCATGTTGGTTGTAGACTTGTAATCCTATTCAACACACTTCACTAACATCAAACAAACCTGCAACATAATAAGTTGCAGCCACAAGGGTCAATACATTTGAATTGTATTGGCAAGTTTCACTACTATGTAGAAATAAGTGGATCCTATCATTACATGCATATTTGGCTAAGTACGGTTTAGGCTCTTTTGTAGAAAGCAATATAGTTTTATCCTATCTTTTCAAAATAGTTTTGATCTTTGTCAAATCTTTCTGAACTCCTTGGAAAACTCCAAGTGCTTCAAATCCCTTGTTGTCACCATCAAGTTTTACTTTGATAAATTGGAATGTCGAGATCTTTCATAGCTTCAGGCCTTAGTTGCTCAGAATTGTCCATAACCAGGGACACGACTAAGTACTTAGAATTTGATCTTCTAGAGAAGTTGTACACTTTACCCACATGACACAATATCGTCTTGATGCCACCAGTGGCCGCTGGATAAGTACTCACCAAAATGGAGTACTGGCAGATCGAGAATGTGACAAAGTCTTTCCATAGGAGTCCTCCCAATACACAATGCTAGCTTGTCAACCAGGCACCAATGTAGGGATATATTTCCCTTACACAATTCTAGTTAACCTGAAGATGCCAATGCATGGGTCTTCCAATATGTAGTTGACTAAGCCAGAGCCCATTTAGCATGTGGCTGTACACGGAAGCCACTGTACGAGAAACATGTTAAATCTCTAAGTCCTTGGGTGGTTTTCTTCTAGTGCACATACAAAAAGATAGCCATATAAACATGGTTCCTTTTGTTGCCACCTTGTCCAACCTTGAGTATCCTTTTCCACCCAGGTGGTTCATTGAGTACTTGTTTTATTATATAAAACATATATCTTTCCAGCACTTCATATAATCATATCATGTATCCCATCCCAAATATATAGCAGGGCTAAGCATACTACAACTACAATGTTTTCACTAAGGAAGATATAAGGGTATCCTAATAGGATTTAGCATAGCATAAAATATAGTAATCCTTATCATGCATGTTACACAAATCCACTAAGTGCAATGAAAATAGTAGGACTTGGATGATAGTGTCACTTGCCTTTTTAGTAGAGAATGTTGGTTCACTTCTTGATCTTGCAAATATCACACTCTTCTAACTTCACTACAATTCAATCAAGCAAACACAAATTCAACTAGCATTCCAACCATTTAACACACATAAAATAATAAAAACAAGGTCATGCATGCAAGCATGCAAAAGATAGTTTTATTTGCAAAAGTGGTTTATACTAGGCTCTAAACATTTTCAAGCTCACAATGGTCATTTACAAAAAGTGGTAAAACCATTTGCAAAGGGTTTTATCTATAAACCATTTTTAAATCAAATCAATATTTTATGTGGTTGAAAATGCTTTTAGCAAAGCAATATTCTTTAAAGGGTTCACCAAATATGTTTTTAAACCTCAAAACTTAGTGTTTAGGGTCAGAAGGTTTGAATCAAAACATTTCCCAAAGGCTTTACTCAAAAAATCATTTCTAAACCATAAACAATATTTTTATTTGACTAGAAATGAGCTAATTCAAATATTTATTCCTTAGCCTCACAAAATACATTTTAAATCCATAAGTTAGTTCCTATGGTCAGTAGGTTCAAAACAATCCATTTTGCAAAGATTACATCTAGAACAATTTTTATATTCAAAATAAGCCTACACATGTTTCTGCACATTCAACCAATTTTCCAGAAGCAAAACATTAAACAAAGTGCATGGTTGCAAAGTACTTGTTCTTCTGATTCCATTGATATAAAATTTGCAACATTTGGACGTGTAGAACTAAAGTTATGAATTTTTCAAGTTTGCATATCTAATAGATCCTAATTTCTGTTTTAAATCAAACCTTGTCCACATGGAGGGCTCTGATTGGCTAAAAATGATTCGTGTGGATTGAGCTCTGTGGAGCGTTGGATCTTAATGAAATCGTGTGGCACAGAGCACACGATATCCCTTCGATTAAATCTAATCTTAGCCATACGATCTGCATCCTACGGGTCACAGCGGCCAGACCTTATCTGGGCGGCGCACGCTCTGGTTACGGCGGAGCCGGCGATTTAGGAAGCAAAGGCGATGGGGAAGGGCTTTACCAGGTTCGCGTGGTGTCACTAATGCTCGACGTGCTCGCGAGAAGGCAAGGGGCGCAGGAGGTCGGACGTAATTGCTCGTCGGAGTTGCTCTCTGGCTCGGGCTTGCACGGTTGTCGACGGGGGCAAGGCTACAGGTCACCCTAAGGTAAGATAAAGGCATGGTTAGACGCGTACGGCATCAGGGATCATGGGAGCATCAACGGGAAGGCTCGGGGCGGTCGGTGCTTACCAGGGGAGTTCGTCGGAGCAATGGAAGACGACGGTGGCGAGCGGCGTTGAGGTTGCCGACGTTCTAGAGCGGGCGCGGACGAGCTAGTGGTACTGGTAGATGCGCCTGACGATTGGGAGCAAGGCTGCATGCAGTGGGAGGCGAGGGGTGGCTGCGCTTCACCGGAATTGGCCGGAAACGTCGTCGGAGACAAAGGTGGTGTGGTTCAAAATTAGAACAGCCCTGGGGCAGAGAGGCGCTGGCAAGTGAGGGGAAAGAGAGAGCAGGGCATGGCGCTTAAGTGTGCGTGGTCACTGGCGAGATTAACACAGACATCAACGCGAATTCAAGAGGCTTTAATCACCGCAGTAAACGGCGAGGTCGAGGGGAACAGTCGACGCGGTGGAGACGATGATGATGGGGCAGTGGGGTCCAACGGTCAGCGAGAGAAAGAGAGAGGAGGTGGGGTCCTTGCGTCAGTGACTTAGTGGGTGCGCGCGTGGGTGAAAAAGAACAGAGGCAGAGGGGGAGTAGGTGGGCTGCGAGTTGGGCTTGCTGGGCCTTGGCAGTGGGTTGCTTTGCTTCATTTTTTTATACAGAAAGTTTTTCCTTTTTCTATTTTGATTTTCATTCAAACAATTCAACTCCAAATCAATTCAAACCACCACCAAACTTTGTGTTGATTTTAATTCTGTTTAACAACATATTCCAAAGTCCAAAATAAAATAATTCATTTATTCTTTTAGGATCTATTAATAATTAAATAAATAGACCTTAGTCTTTAATTCAAATAGGTTTTAATTTATTTTAAAAACTCTATTTGAAATCAAAATAATAACCAAACCTTTTCAGTAGGTTTCATTTGAAAAACAAAACACTTGGAAATCTTAATTAAAATACTTTACCAAGTTTCAATGTTTATTTAAAATGGAAAAGCCTTTACTTAAACAAAATTGGATATTAATAAATCCTTATTATTTTATTTAAATAAACCTTTACTATTTTTATCAAACAAAGTATTTTATTTTAAAAGCTTGGCCAAGATTAATTTGGCTCTTTAAAATAATCTTTATTTATAATTCTACCTTTTCTTTTGAAAACCAAATCTTTTTATTAAAAGATCCAAAAATAGTGATTCCAACTATTATAACCTTATTAATTATTTATCCTTTTAAATCACCTTAGGATTCTATTGGATCAAAATAGGTTTTGATGTTTCCAATTGGAATCAAAAAAAATCTTCTCACCCTAAAAATCAACAATTGTTTATTTTGTTTATTTATTTTTCACATTTCAAAATTTGGAAAATTTTGGGATGTGACATCCGCCACCATAGAAACAAAAGAAAAGGTGACATTCACATTGGTGGATTGGTAACCCACCTTGTCCAAGCCTATGAAATTCCAATACCTGTTATGCAACCTGTTTACGGCTCCATACTTATGGATGTCAAATATATAACTGCTTGTCGCTTCCTCGGTGTCTACCAAGCTGACAAGAGGCTCCGAGCATATAAGTTTGGATATCTTGATGCCTCATAGGATGAGTAGGTACCGCTGCCTTGTACACAAGCTTTCTCGATTATAGGGAAGAACAACTGGATCCTCGCCCAAGACCAAGTGAGGGAGATCATGGCTGAACTCCAGCCTAACCCCAAAGAGGATGAAGAAGGAGAGAATCAGGATGAAAAGGAGCAGGAGCAGCACAGTCCTGCTTAGGAAGGACAACAACATCAACAGGAAGGACCCTGGGACCCATGGCCCGATTAGCAGCAACAGCAGTAGGAGTTCAACGACGTCTCCTATCAAGAATTTCTGCAGCTCAACCAGCGCATTGGGGAGATCAACCACACTCTTCAGGGAGTGAATAAGGATGTTAGTTCCCTCACTACCAGCTTCAGTCACTTCATGACCAACTTCCCCAACTACTACCAGCTGTACCCATACCAGCCGCCTAATGACGGCAACAACTAAGCCTCACAACATCCTAAGCTTGGGGGAGGTTTGAAAACCTCCAAACTTTCCATTCATATTTTTGTTTCTTCTTTTGATTTATTTTACTTCTTTAAAAAATGCATGTTTACTTTCAGTTTTGCACCCCTAAATCAAAAACACAAAAAATAGTTGTAACTTCTATTGCAAATTTGTTTCTTTGTCTCTCTCGTAGATTGCTCAATTTCAGGTGACTTGACAATAGGGAAATATAGCGGGGTTCAACTCAAGTACAAGAACGGAGCAAGTAAGAGGAGGTATCATATTCCTTTCGTCACCTCTTCTGCAATTTTAAATTGACCCTATAACTATTTGCTCGCTTGCACTTGAGTCACTCCCCACTTAGCTTGTTATCTTATAAATTTTATTCCTTTGCTAGTGTCTCCTTTTTACCTTTGAAATAATGAGCAATGAACTTGGTTAAAATATTTCCAACATTTTTACAACAAGAAAAAGCATCCAAAAGATGACCTGAGTCCATGTTTATCCCAAAGGATTTGTTTTTAGAAACTACTCAACCCCATTGAGCTTAATGTAATAGACTTGATAACACTTTTGAATGAAACTATTTGACAAAATAGACGCTTTAAAGTAGTAGAGGTTATGCAACTGCTTTTCTAATAATTGATGTAAGATATTGCTTTACGCGTGTCATTACAACATTGTCGTCCTCCATGAGGAACTACTAACTCCGCTGGCGAAAGAACGATCTAAATGTGGGAAACCACTTGATTTCGGCTATTGAGTTATGTAAGAGTCTATAGCTGCAATGCTATGACGAGTAAAAAATTAGTCTCCTCGTGGTCTCACGTTCCAAGTGAAGTTGTAATACTCCTCTGGCCCATTATTGCTCAATAATTATCTATTGCCATGGTCACGAGTATGCAACACAGTCCCAATTAACATGTTCAAAACATTGGCATAATTTCTCTATGGAAGAGCTGAAATTTTTGAAAAGCAAGGAAAGGAAAAAGGTGCTTTGAGAGTCCTGAAATTTTGACATGGGAGTAGATGAGTTGTTCTTAAATTGAATGTTTCTGGTGCCAACTTGAGTACTCTTAATTGATTTAAAAACAAGAGCAAAAAGTCTTTTCACCTCTCAACAAAGATAGAAACCAAAAGAATTTGTTTCACTTTCCTAGCTAAACTATTGACACTTGATCGGGCATATAATTTATTTGATAGCAAGGTATACATGGTCAGGAAGTGGACTCACTGCAATCTTGTGAATACTTGTATGATCGTGTTTAAGATTGCAGGAATTGTGAAGAAAGGAATTTGGCACCAATTCAAGCTTGTAAGTCCTTTTATTTCAATTTTGCATCTCCGCTATTCTTCTCTATTTTCTTATCACTCAAGGGCGAGCAACATCTAAGCTTAGGGGAGTTGATATCTATGAGATTAGATACATTTTTATGTTTTTTCTTGATGGTTTTCGTCTTGATTTGATGGTTTTTTAGATTTGCCTAACGCTAATACTTTGGTAGCAAAGAATACTTGGTTTTCATTGTATGTTTCAGGTTCTGAACATCGGCATAAGGTTTCAACAGCAAAAATACAATATTCAGGCAAAAACAAGCATGTCTCTTTTTGGAACCTATCAAGGACAGCAACCAGTGGGTTTAACGACCAAATATACGGCGGGAATACTTTCTCCGGACATATAGTTCCCGCCATATAGTTGCCGACGCCTTTGCCCTGCCAAAAGGAACAACTTTCATGAAGGAGTTAGACGCTAAATAATAACACATCAGTCGTTGTTCCATCCAGAAGGGAGAAAGAAGAGATCCGGAGAAAAAGGAGAAGACGTTCTTCATCTCACTCCATGATCTTCGACCTCCTAGCCACAACACCCCCATAGCCGTTACTTGTACTTGAGAGAGATATCTTCATCTTGCAAGATTAGGGTTTGAGATTGTTTCTTCCTATCTTGAATTGTATTGGATTGATTTTCTATTCTTACTGTGGATCTCCATGGTAATATCGAGAAGAACTCCTCTTATTTAATTATATTGATGATTATTTCTTCTCTCATGTGTGTGTAAGTTCCTTCGGGCGTGGGATATGTAGGGGATTGGTGAGATGTGATGTGCCTATATATATTTTCCATTAATTGGTGATTGAATTTAATTACTATATTGTGTGTGCTTGACTATATGTGGGATTCCTAATGCTTGTTGTCCAATTAAGGGCCCAGTCAGCATGAAAATTTGTTCTATATAGATAAGATCTTGTTTGCTAGCAGACCGGCGACCCCCGAGTGACATGGGGATATCAATGGAAAACTAGTTGAACTCGAGGAGCACGAGAAACCACTGTGCATATTGCACTAGTTCGATGCAAGGAGCTTGATTGCTAAGCAACCTAAAGGATCTTAATTGCCTAGTGACTGGCCATAGTTTTGGTAACAGACTAGTAGGATTATTAAAGTTGGGATGAAATCTACCAAGTGGAGTTCCGGCTAATTATGGGTTGCTCACCTACACACACATACTTATAAGATTATAATTGTTACACTTATTACTCATCCACTTGGCATAGTCACTATCACAATGAACTGTATCTCCTCGCACCTGCTTTGTCGTCTACGGAAAACAACAAACAATCGAATCATTCTTTACTTTTATGCTTTTTATTTCTATAAAGTTTAGATTTTAGTTTTATTTTGAATACATTCAGTTTAATCCAAATTTTGTTCTTATTTCAACACTTGTAGTCAATTTACTCGAAGACCTGTGACAGCTTTGAGTGTGACAGAGACTTCATTCATAAACACTTTCATTTGGGCTCCATGTGGGATCGATATCTTAACTTTGAAACTAGCTACAAACGATATGTGCACTTGCATACGTCACTCTACTCCTTAGATCACGAGATCACGTCAATCACTAATACTGGAAGAGTGCTTTGATTCCATCAAACACCACACCGTAATAGGGTCATTATAAAGATATCATCGGGTACTTAGAAAGTGTTAGTTGAGGCTCATGGATCAAGAGTGAGATTTTCCATCCCAATGATAGACAGATATACTCAGGGCCCTCTTCCATTGGTGATATCACATTAATATAGCTTGCAAGAAGATGATTTTATCACTAAGAATGTTATATAACGGGAACGAGAAAAGTGTACTTGTCGGGACCTGATACATCATAAACGTATCTATATTTTTTGATGTTCCATGCTTGTTTTATATCAACTTTCTTATGTTTTGTCTACACTTTGAGGTATTTTTATACATTTTCTGGAACTAACCTATTAACAAGATGCCGCAGTGCCAGTTGCCTGTTTTCTGCTGTTTTTGGTTTTAGAAAATCTAGTAAGGAAATATTCTTGGAATTGGACGGGACAAAGCGAAAGTCAATATTTTACCAAAAGGAACACATAGTCTGAAGGGCAGCCGAAGTGGGGCCATGAGGTGGCCACACTTGGTGGCGGCGCGCCAGCCCTAGGTGTGGGCCCCTCGGGCGCCCACCAACCTTGCCCATTCACCTATAAAATCACCCCGATGCAGAAACCCTAAACACCCGATCAGATCTCCACGAAACAGTCCATAGCCGCCGCCATCTCCATCCCTAGATTGGGGGATCCGAAGCTCTTCCCGGCATCCTGCCGGAGGGGAGAGATCATCCCGGAGGCCTTCTTCATCACCATGCCAGCCTCCGGAGTGATGCGTGAGTAGTTCACCCTTGGACTATGGGTCCATGCAGTAGCTAGATGGTTGGTTGTCCTCCTTTGTGCTTTCATGTTTAGATCTTGTGAGTTCCGTTCATGATCAAGATTATTTATGTATGTAATCATACATGTTGTGTTTGTTGGGATCCGATGGATATTGAGTACTATGTTCAAGGTTGATTATTGATTCTATCATGTCTGTGTTATTTGTGATCTTGCATGCTCCCCGTTCTTCGTAGATGCTTTGGCCAAGTAGATGCTTGCAACTCCAAGAGGGATTTTTTATGCTCGATAGTAGGTACATGCCTCTAGAAATCTCTAAGGTTGTAGAAGTGTTGTTGCTACTAGGGAGAAAAAAACAATCCTTTGTCCAAGGGCAATTGTATTGTTTACTTTACACACATTGCTTAATGCAATTATCTGTTGCTTGCAACTTAATACTAGAAGGGGTTCGGATGATAACCTAAAGGTGGATTATTAGTCATAGATGCAGTTGGATTACGGTCTATGTATTATGTTGTAATGCCCAAACAAATCTCATAGGAATCATCATGAATTGTTCATGCATGTTATGCATTTTCAATCTGTCAATTGTCCGACTGTAATTTGTTCACCCAGCATGCTATTTATCTTAAGGAGAAACACTATACGTTACCATTCCTTTACCATTGATATTCCATCTATTGTTTACTGTTACTTTCTGTAAGCAATTGCTTTCTTCCACACTATACGTTTAATCCTTTTTTTCAGCAAACTAGTGAGCTTGACAACCTCACTGTAAGTTGGGACAAAGTTCTGTGGTTGTGTTGTGCAGATTCCAAGTTGCTAGAAACACCTTGGAGTTGTTTCCTTAATCCTACTGATTCGATAACCTTGGTTTCATAACTGAGGGAAACTTGCTGCTGTGCTCATCACATCTTCCTCTTGGGGTCTCCCAATAGGCTCTACGTCAACTGAGCCTCCATCAAGACTTTTCTGGCGTTGTTGCCGGGGAGATAAGGACAGCTTCAATCTCTTCCTCCTCATCAATCACTTTTTGGGAGAAAGAAGATTCTCGCAAGGGGAGTCTCTCACAACCAATCTCTTTACTTTGTTTTTGTTTTGCTTAGTTTATTTTGCTTTGTTTTGATTGTTTCTTTTTATCAAAATTACAAAAAAATTGTTTTGTTTGGTTTGCTTTCTCTTATCAAAAACACACGAAAAATAGTTCCTACCTTAGTTACTATTTCTGTTGGCTTGCTTTACTCTTGCAAATATGAATACTCCTGAAAACACTAAGTTGTGTGACTTCACTACCACGAACAACAATGATTTCCTTTGCATACATATTGCTTCACCTGCTCCTGATGCTATTTTTTATGAAATTAAACCTGTTTTGCTAAATCTTGTTATGGAAAAGCAATTTTTTGGTGCTAGTTCTGATGATGTTGCTGCTCACCTTAATAATTTTGTTAAACTTTGTGAGATTCAAAAATATAAGGATGTAGATGGAGATATTATTAAGCTTAAATTTTTTATTTTCTCTTTGAGAGGAAAAGCTAAAAAATGGTTGTTATCCTTGCCTAGAAACAATATTGATTCTTGGATTAAATGCAAAGATGCTTTTTTGGAAAATATTATCCTCCTGCTAAGATTATATCTATGAGAAGTGAAATAATGAAATTTAAACAATTTGATAATGAAAATGTTGGTCAAGCTTGGGAAAGAATTAAATCTTTGGTAAAAAATTGTCCCACTCATGGACTGACTGCTTGGATGATTATCCAAACTTTTTATGCAGAACTATTTTTTTTTCAAGAAATCTACCGGATTCCGCTGCTGGAGGTACCTTTATGACCATTACTTTAGGTGTTGCAACAAAGCTCCTTGATAATATGATGGTTAACTATTCTGAATGGCACACTGAGAGAGCTCCACAAGGTAAGAAGTAAATTCGGTTGAAGAAACCTCCTCCTTGAGTGATAAAATCGATGTTATTATGTCTATGTTTGTTAATGGAAAAGATCATATTGATCCAAATAATGTTTCTTTAGCCTCTTTGGTTGCTCAAGAAGAGCAATTTGATGTGAACTTCATTAGAAATAACAATTTTAGCAACAATGCCTATAGGAATAATTTTGGTAATAATAATTATAGGCCTTATCCTCCCAATAATGGTAATACTTATGGAAACTCCTACAACAACAATAGAAGTGCTCCCTCTGAAGTTGAAGTCATGCTTAAGGATTTTATTAATAAACAAACTACTTTCAACAAAACTGTGGAGGAGAAGCTTTTGAATGCCGAGAAAAATATTTCATGTTTGCCTGAAGCACAACCCTCTTTGATTAATAAAATGGCTGCTAAACCTAAAACCATGGAAAATGCCTTTGCTGCTGCTAATGCCATACAAGTTAGAATTGATAAAAATGTTAGACTGTTAGCTAAATTTCATGCTAAGTGGGAAAGAGAAGATGAAATTGCTAGAAATAGTAGTATTTGTACTATTACTACCACTAATGTTGATGCTAGCAAACCACAATAAGTCCCCATTCCTTTTGCAACAATGCCTAAACCCAATAAGAATGCTGAAATTTTTCGAAATATGGGAAACAATAGTTCTACTACTTTGGATGCTATTTTTGATTTTGATCTTGATGGTTGCAATATTTCTGAAGTAATTATGTTCTTAAAAAAACTTGCTAGAAGTCCTAATGCAAGTGCTATGAATATGTCTTTTAGAAAACACATTACAGATGCTCTCATTAAAATTGAAGAAGAAAATTAAAACATAAAGCTTCTATTCCTAGGAAATTAGAAGATGGTTAGGAACCCATCATTAATATGAAGGTGAATGATTTTGATCTCAAAGCTTTATGTGACCTTGGTTCTGGTGTCTCTATTATGCCTAGAAAAATTTATGAAATGCTTGATTTGCCACCATTGGAAGATTGTTATTTGGATGTCCATCTTAATGATAATGCTAAAAAGAAACTTACAGGGAGTATTAATGATGTTCTTACTATGGTTAACAATGCCTTTTTCCTCGTTGATTTCTATGTTTTGGATATTGAATGCAATGCTTCTTCTCCTATTACGTTGGGAAGACATTTTCTTAGAACTATTGGTGCCATTATTGATATGAAGGAAGGCACTATTAAATATCAATTCCCACTCAAAAAAGGTATAGAACACTTCCCTAAAAAGAGAGAGAAGATACCTTTTTCTCCTCCTATTAAAACAAAATTTGATGTTAATGCTTCTTCATTCGAAAATACTTGATTCTTGCTTCCTATGCCTAACTTAAAGGCGTTAAAGAAAAGTACTATTGGGAGATAACCCAAGTTATTTTTATTTCACTAAGTTTTCCTTTTGTTGAGTCTTGGAAGTTATTACTTCTGTAATAATCTCTCCTTATCCTTTTTGTGTGGTTTTTGTGCCAATAATAACCTCTAATGAGAAAGAAGTAAGATTTGGGGAAGTTGTTGTCCCGTAACAGATTTTTGTGCTTCAGTGTAAAAAATCGTGAAAAATCCCAGTACATCGGATTGAGGTGTAATTTTCCGAGCATATGCCCCAGGTTATCTAACTTTCGTTAGTTCAACACTTTTTGATTTGAGCAACATAAGGTCGTCGAAAAAATCGGATTTTACTTGCTGGTCTGTT
Organism: Avena sativa; assembly: GCA_916181665.1. Taxonomy (NCBI): domain Eukaryota; kingdom Viridiplantae; phylum Streptophyta; class Magnoliopsida; order Poales; family Poaceae; genus Avena; species Avena sativa. Next base: position 353,560,233 of record OV702293.1, on the reverse strand, counting down.
TTGATAGATTTCTGCCATTATGTGCATTTGCCTCTTATGGGTTTCTTTTTGAGTTCTCTTTGATCACTTGAGCTTTTAAAAGGAATCGGTGCAGTATCTTATGTTCTAATGAAAAGTTTTATTTGTGTTGAAACTAAATCCAAAGAATTATTATCTTGAATACACTAATGTTGCTAATGAAGATTGTATGAAGGAAATTTTGAAGTGTACGGGAAGAATGATGTGATGAGATGAAAAATGGACAAAAGCTCAAGCTTGGGGATGCTACCCGTGTCACCCAAGAAATATTCCAGAGGTACAAGCGTCAAAGCTTGGGGATGCCCAAGGCATCCCCTTCTTTATCAATAAAAATCTCAGGTTTTCTTTCAAAACACTTTATTTTTATTGCTTCATGCACTTTTGTGTTGTTCTTGGAGCGTCTTTGTTTTTTATTTTAGTTTTATTTTGATTTGTTTGCTGCAATAAGTTGTCCGAACCCCAACACTACTATTTTGGAGAAGTCATACCTAATTCTTCATTGTCTAGAACACTCTAGTTTTTATTTTTATTGTTTTGTGAGTGTTCTCTTTTGCTAGCACTGTGTTTAGCTTTAGTTTTCTTTTGATTTTTTCTTAGAAATTTTTAGTTCTTCCTGTTGGAATTATGCCCTAGAGGCAATAATAAAGATGTTATTATTATAATTCTTGTTCATGATAAAGTTTATATTCCATGCTAGAATTGTATTAAGCGGAAACATTAATACTTGTGTGGTTTGTGAACAACACCATGTCCCTAGTAAGCCTCTATGGACTAGCTCATTGATTAATGATGGTTAAGGTTTCCTAACCATAGGCATGAGTTGTCGATTAATAATGAGATCATATCATTGGGAGAATGATATGATGGACAGACCCAAACTAAGCAGAGCACTTAGATCGTGTCATCGTGTTCATCTTTGCGAAGCTTTTCTTATGTCAAATATTGTATTCCTTAGACCATGAGATAATACAACTCCCTGGTATCAGAAGAAATCTTTGAGGTCATCAAACGTCATCCCATGAGAGGGTGATCATAAAGGTGTCTCTCAGGTGATCGGAAAGTACCTGTTGGGTTGTATGTATTGAGATGGGATTTGTCCCTCCCAAGTCGGAGAGATATACTTCGGGCCCACTCGGTAATCGATATCAACACCGCTTGCAAGCATGTGGTTAAGGAGTTAATCACAAAGTGATATCGGATTACGGAACGAGTAAAGTACTTGCTGTGAACGAGATTGAACTAGGTATGACGGTACCGACGATCATATCTCGGGCAAGTAAAATATCGCGAGACGAAGGGAATATATATATATGGGATTGATTGAATCATGGCATCGTGGTTCATCCGATATGATCATCGATGAATGTGTGGGAGTCAATATGGGTTTCTAGACCCCGCTATTGATTATTGATAGAAGATAATGTCTGCATGTTCTCGAACCCGAAGGGTCACACACTTAACGTGTCTCGACGCTAGGATAGATTGTATAATTGGTTTATGAGTTTTTGTTCGGAGTCTCGGATGGGATCCAGGACATCACGAGAGGTTCCGGAATGGTCCGGAGAATAAGATTCATATAAGGCAATGCAGTTTTTGGAGTTCGGAATTGTTTCAGGTTAATCGGTATTATACCGGAAGCTTCTAGAACCTTCCGGAGGGGGACCAACGTGGCCCCACCTGCCGGGAGGGGGAATGGGCCTATGAGGGAGTGCCCTGGCCGCATTGGGACAGGGGCACAAGGCCCCATAGGGCCTAGCCGGCCAGATCTAGGGCAAACCCTAGGAAAGCTTCTAGAAGAGGGGAAACTTGCCCCCCACTCTTCCCTCCTTGGCCGCCGGCCTAGGCTTGGGGGAGGGCCTAGGGTTGGCGCCCACCCCCCTATATAAATAGGGCTGGGGGCACACCACCCCCCCCCCCCACACACACACACCTCCTCCTCAAGCCCTAGCCGCCCTGCTGCCCTCCTCTCTCTCTCCCTCCCGATTGCACGTAGGCGAAGCCCTGCTGCAGAAACTCTCCACCACTTGCACCGCGCCGTCGCGTTGTAGATCCAATCCATCTCTCCACCATACTTGCTGGACCAAGGAAGGAGGAGACGCCGAGGTGCCACATGTGTGCATTTCTCGGAGGCATCGCCACTTGCGGTGTTGGATCGGAGCGGATCGCGAGGAGGAGAAGCGGGTACGACTACATCACCCACGTTCCGACGAACGTTCCGCTGTGCGAATCTTCAAGGGTATGAAGATCTCATGTAATCTCTCTCGTTGTTTGCATCTCCTAGATTAGATCTTGGCTTTCCCGTTCACATCCGTAGAATTTTTTTGATTTACTATGCTGCGAAAACCTTCAGTGGTATCAGAGCTAGATCTATGCGTAGATGTGTTTCACGAGTAGAACGCAACATGGTTGTTGCGGGCATTGATGTTTTCTATTGCAAGCCTCTTGTTTGTGTTCTTCTTATGACGCGGGATAGTGAGATTGAAGCGGTCCAGGCCAACTTTACGCGACGTCGTTCGCGAGACCGGCTCCGCACTTGACGTGTGGCTTGTTCCACACATGCGGCTGGTGGATGCTTGTTTCTCTCACTATAGTTGTCATGGGATTTATACCGGAGTTTGGCAACCATAATATCACCGTTGTGGCTTTCCGTAGGTAAGAATCGTTCTTAGCTTGCTACTCCCATAAGCCACGTAAAACATGCAACAACAAAGTAGAGGCATCTAACTTGTTTTTGCAGGGAGTGTTTTCTGTGATATGGTATGGCCCAAAATGTGATGTGTGTATTGTATGCGATGATCATGTTTTGTAATGTTTCACGAATTGCATGTCGATGAGTACACAACCGGCAGGAGCCATATGGTTGTCTTTATAATTGTGTATGACCTGTGTGTCAACTTCTTATACGCCATGTAATAGTTTCACTTTATCGCTAAGTAGTTAGCAATAGTTGTAGTTGCTATTCATGGTGGAGGCAATCATGGTGGAGTGATGGAGATCATGCCGGCACGCACAAGATGGAGATCATTGCGTGAATATTGGCTATACCATGTCACATAAAGTTATATGCATGTGATGTTTATCCTTTTATGTATCTTATTATGCTTAGATCACGACGGTAGCATTATAAGATGATTCCTCACTTAAAGATCAAGATAAAACTGTGTTCTCCCCATGTATGCACCGTTGCGAAAGTTCGTCGTGTCCAAGCATCACGTGATGATCGGGTGCTATAGACTATATGTTCACATACAATGGGTGCAAGCCAGTTTTACACACGCGGAAATACTTGGGTCTAACTTGACGAGCCTAGCATGTACAGACATGGCCTCGGAACACATGAACCGAAAGGTTAAGCATGAGTCATATGAATGATATGATCGACACTTCGTTGTCCACCATTGAAACCACATCTCTTCTCGTGAAGATCGGATTAGGTGTGGTGAATTTGGATCATGTTTCACTAAACAACTTGAGGGATGTTGAATTTAGTGGGAGTTCATCTAGTAATTTGATTAAAAGTTGAACTAGTTATCATGAACATAGTCTAAATTGTACTTGCAAAATTTTGTAGATCAAATGGCTAAGTCCAACTTCAACTTCAACGTTTTTGCTAAGAAGGAAAAGCTTAGAAACAATGGGTCTAACTTCACCAACTGGTTCCGCAATCTGATAATCATTCTCTCTGGCGGTCAAAAGGACTATGTCCTTGAGAAAGCGTTAGGTAACCCCCCTGCTGCAACTGCGCCGGCTGATGAGAAAGCTGTTTATCAGTCGCGCAAAGATGATTATGGTGTGATTAAGAGCACCATGTTGTTTGCTATGGAATCGGACCTTCAAAATCGTTTTGAAGACTATCCCGGGCCCTTTGAGATTCTTGAGGAACTGAAAACTATGTTTCAGACTCAGGCCCGTTCTGAGAGATATGAGATCTCTGAGAAATTCTTTAACTGCAAGATGGAGGAAGGGAGTTCCGTTAGTGAGCACGCCATTAAGATGTCGGGCTACACTCAACGCCTTGAGCAACTGGACTGCAAGATTCCAGAGGAGCTCAAGATTGACAGGGTTCTGCAATCACTCCCTCCCAGCTACAAAAGTTTTATAGTGACTCATAATCAGATTGGTTCCACTGATACGATCACCGAGCTCTTCGCAAAGCTGAAGGCTGCGGAGGTGGACATCAAAAAGGATAATCATGTGTTGATGGTCAACAAGCCCCCCACCTTCAAGATAGGTAAGGGTGCAAAGAAGCCCTTCAAGAAAGGCGGCAGCAAGCGCGTTGCCCCTACTGAGAAGAAGCTCAAGTCTGGACCCAAGCCGGACACTGAGTGCTTATATTGCAAGGACAAGGGTCACTGGAAGCGCAACTGTCCGAAGTACTTAGCGGACAAGAAGGCTGGCACCATCAAAGGTATATTTGATATACATGTTATTGATGTTTTCCTTACTATCCCTCGTTGTAGTGCCTAGGTATTTGATACTGGTTCAGTTGCTAATATTTGTAACTCGAAACAGGAGCTGTGGAATAGAAAGCGGCTTGCAAGGGATGAGGTGACGATGCGTGTTGGCAACGGATCAAGAGTTGATATGGTGGCCGTCGGCACGCTCTCCTTAGTTTTACCTTCGGGATTAGTTTTAAACCTTAATAAGTGTTATTATGTGTCTGCGTTGAGCATGAACATTATTTCTGGATCGTGTTTATTGCAAGATGGTTATTCATTTAAATCGGAGAATAATGGTTGTTCTATTTATATGAGTAACATCTTTTATGGTCATGCACCTGCTATGAATGGTTTATTTCTTCTGAATCTCGAAAGGGATGAAACACACATCCATAACATTGAGGCTAAGAGATGCAAAGTAGATAGTGATAATACTACTTATTTGTGGCACTGTCATCTAGGTCATATTGGTGTAAAGCTCATGAAGAAACTCCATTCTGATGGACTTTTGGAGTCTCTTGATTTTGAATCATTTGACACATGCGAACCATGCCTCATGGGCAAGATGATCAAAACCCCGTTCTCCGGAATGATGGAGCGAGCAACAGACTTGTTGGAAATCATACATACCGATGTATGCGGACCGATGAGTATTTCGACGCGCGGTGGATATCGCTATTTTCTCACTTTTATCGATGACTTAAGTAGATATGGGTATATCTATTTAATGAAACATAAATCTGAAACATTTGAGAAGTTCAAAGAATTTCAGAATGAAGTGGAGAACCATCGTAACAGAAAAATTAAGTTTATACGATCCGATCATGGAGGTGAATATTTGAGTTATGATTTTCTCACGCATCTTAAAGCAAGCAGAATCGTTTCGCAACTCACGCCATCCGGAACACCACAGTGCAATGGTGTGTCTGAACGCCGGAATCGAACCCTATTAGATATGGTCCGATCAATGATGTCTCTTACTGATTTGCCGTTATCATTTTGGGGTTATGCATTAGAAACCGCTGCATTCACTTTAAATAGGGCACCATCTAAATCCGTTGAGACGACACCGTATGAACTGTGGTTTGGTGCTAAACCTAAGTTGTCGTTTCTTAAAGTTTGGGGATGCGAAGCTTACATCAAGAAATTGATGCCGGACAAGCTCGAACCCAAAGCAGAGAAATGCGTCTTCATAGGATACCCTAAGGAAACTATTGGGTATACCTTCTATCACAGAACCGAAGGCAAAGTGTTTGTCGCAAAGAATGGTTCCTTTCTTGAGAAGGAGTTTCTCTCGAAAGAAGTGAGTGGGAGGAAAGTAGAGCTAGACGAGGTTATTGAACCTTCTCTTGAGTTGGAGAGTAGCGTAGCACCTGAAATTGTTCTAGTGCCGCCTGCACCAACAATAGAGGAAGCTAATGACAAGGATCATGAAGCTTCGGACGATGCTGCTACTAAATGTCGCAGGTCGACAAGGTCGCGTGCCCCTCCTGAGTGGTACGTCAACCCTGTCTTGACTGTCTTGTTGGTAGAAGACAGTGAACCTACGAACTATGAGGAAGCGATGATGAGCCCAGACTCTGAGAAATGGCTAGAAGCCATGAAATCCGAATTGGGATCCATGAGCGAAAACCAAGTATGGACTTTGGTAGACCCTCCTAGCGACCGAAAGGCCGTTGAGTGCAAATGGATTTTTAAGAAGAAAACGGACACGGATGGTAATGTTACCGTCTATAAAGCACGTCTTGTCGCGAAAGGTTTTCGACAAGTTTAAGGAGTTGACTACGATGAGACTTTCTCTCCCATAGCGATGTTTAAGTCCATTCGGATTTTATTAGCAATTGTTGCGTTTCATGATTATGAAATATGGCAGATGGATGTCAAGACTGCGTTCCTCAATGGCAACATTGATGAAGAGTTGTATATGATGCAACCCGAAGGTTTTGTCGATCCTAAGGATGCTGATAAAGTGTGCAAACTTCAGCGTTCCATTTATGTACTGAAGCAAGAATCTCGGAGTTGGAACCTTCATTTCGATCAAGTGATCAAGAGCTTTGGATTTGTTCCAAATTGCTACGAAGCTTGTATCTACAAGAAAGTGAGTGGGAGCTTAGTGACATTTCTGGTACTATATGTGGATGACATATTGATTATTGGAAATGACATTAACATGCTTAACGATGTGAAGAGTTATTTGAACAAGTGTTTTTCAATGAAAGACCTAGGTGAAGCTGCTTATATATTGGGCATCAAAATCTATAGAGATGGACAAAGACGCCTGATAGCTTTAAGCCAGAGTACATACCTAGACAAAGTTCTGAAAAGGTTCAGAATGGATAAGGCAAAGAAAGGTTCAGTGCCTATGTTGTCAGGTAAGATAGTGAGCAAGGCTCAGTGTCCAGCTATGGTAAATGATAGAGAAGCTATGAGAAAAGTGCCTTATGCCTCGGCCATAGGTTTTATCATGTATGCCATGCTGTGTACTAGACCGGATGTGTCCAATGCTCTTAGTTTGACGAGCAGATACCAAAGTGATCCAGGAGTGGAACACTGGACAGCCGTAAAGAACATCCTAAAGTACCTAAATAGGACTAAAGAAATGTTCTTAGTCTATGGAGGTGATGAACAGCTCGTCATAAAAGGTTACGTCGACGCTAGTTTCGACACCGACAAGGATGATTCTAAATCTCAGACAGGATACGTTTATATTTTGAATGGAGGAGCTGTGAGCTGGAGAAGCTGCAAGCAAAGCGTGATCGCATGATCTACAATAGAAGCGGAATACATGGCTGCTGCAGAAGCGTCAAGTGAAGGAGTTTGGATCAGGAACTTCATCACTGAGCTTGGCGTGGTTCCAAGTGCATTGGACCCACTGGAGATATTGTGTGACAACACTGGCGCCATAGCACTGGCTAAGGAACCAAGATATCATCCAAAGACCAAGCATATCAACCGCAAGTTTCATATAATCCGAGATTATATAGCAGATGGAGATCTGAAAGATTAGCAAAGTACATACAGATCTGAATGTCGCAGATCCATTGACTAAACCTCTTCCACGTGTAAAACATGATCAGCACCTTAGTGCCATGGGTGTGAGATTGTTGCCAAATGTAAACTAGATTATTGACTCTAGTGCAAGTGGGAGACTGTTGGAATTATGCCCTAGAGGCAATAATAAAGATGTTATTATTATAATTCTTGTTCATGATAAAGTTTATATTCCATGCTAGAATTGTATTAAGCGGAAACATTAATACTTGTGTGGTTTGTGAACAACACTGTGTCCCTAGTACGCCTCTATGGACTAGCTCATTGATTAATGATGGTTAAGGTTTCCTAACCATAGATATGAGTTGTCGATTAATAATGAGATCATATCATTGGGAGAATGATATGATGGACAGACTCAAACTAAGCAGATCAATTAGATCGTGTCATCGTGTTCATCTTTGCGAAGCTTTTCTTATGTCAAATATTGTATTCCTTAGACCATGAGATAATACAACTCCCTGGTATCGGAAGAAAGCTTTGAGGTAATCAAACGTCATCCTATGAGAGGGTGATCATAAAGGTGTCTCTCAGGTGATCGGAAAGTACCTGTTGGTTTGTATGTATCGAGATGGGATTTGTCCCTCCCAAGTCGGAGAGATATACTTTGGGCCCACTCGGTAATCGATATCAACACCGCTTGCAAGCATGTGGTTAAGGAGTTAATCACAAAGTGATATCGGATTACGGAACGAGTAAAGTACTTGATGTGAACGAGATTGAACTAGGTATGACGGTACCGACGATCAAATCTCGGGCAAGTAAAATATCGCGAGACGAAGGGAATATATATGGGATTGATTGAATCCTGGCATCGTGGTTCATCCGATATGATCATCGATGAATGTGTGGGAGTCAATATGGGTTTCCAGACCCGGCTGTTGATAATTGATAGAAGATCATGTCTGCATGTTCTCGAACCCGAAGGGTCACACACTTAACGTGTCTCGACGCTAGGATAGATTGGATAATTGGTTTATGAGTTTTTGTTCGGAGTCTCGGATGGGATCCGGGACATCACGAGAGGTTCCGGAATGGTCCGGAGAATAAGATTCATATAAGGCAATGCAGTTTTTGGAGTTCGGAATTGTTTCGGGTTAATCGGTATTGTACCGGAAGTTTCTAGAACCTTCCAGAGGGGGACCAACGTGGCCCCACCTGCCGGGAGGGGGCATGGGCCTATGAGGGAGTGCCCTGGCCGCATTGGGCTAGGGGCACAAGGCCCCATAGGGCCCAGCCGGCCAGATCTAGGGCAAACCCTAGGAAAGCTTCTAGAAGGGGGGAACTTGCCCCCCACTCTTCCCTCCTTGGCCGTCGGCCTAGGCTTGGGGGAGGGGCTTGGGTTGGCGCCCACCCCTCTATATAAAGAGGGCTGGGGGCGCACCACCCCCCCCACACCTCCTCCTCAAGCCCTAGCCGTCCTGCTGCCCTCCTCTCTCTCTCCCTCCCGACTGCACGTAGGCGAAGCCCTGCTGCAGAAACTCTCCACCACTTGCACCACGCCGTCGCATTGTAGATCCAATCCGTCTCTCCACCATACTTGCTGGACCAAGGAAGGAGGAGACACCGAGGTGTCGCACGTGTGCATCTCTCGGAGGCATCTCCACTTGCGGTGTTGGATCAGAGCGGATCGTGAGGAGGAGAAGCGAGTACTACTACATCACCCATGTTCCGACGAACGTTCCCTTGTGCGAATCTTCAAGGGTATGAAGATCTCATCTAATCTCTCTTGTTGTTTGCATCTCCTAGATTAGATCTTGGCTTTCCCGTTCGCATCCGTAGAATTTTTTTGATTTACTATGCTGCGAAAACCTTCACTTCCTTGTGGATTTTTGAGACAAGCTCACTAATCTGAAAGGATCGTATGGGCACCTAGAGGGGGGGTGAATAGGTGCTACTTCAAATTTTCTTCTTTTTCAAATTAGGGTTTGACAATAAGGTAAATTCTCTAGATAATGCAACTAAGGTGAATTTACCTATATGACAATTATGCAAGAGCTAACACTACACAAAGTAGGAACAAGTAAGTAAAGTTCGGTAAAGGATAGAAGTAACCAAAGTGGTGGACGCGGAGACACAAGGATTTGTTTCCCGTAGTTCCTTCCTTTTGAGGGGAAGTACGTATATGTTTGGACAGGGGGTGGTTTCAAACCACCAACGCCACGAAAAGCCTCCCTTGTTCTCCGATGAATCTCACCCCAACGGGATCGATTCACGTTCCACTATATCGGCAACCTTCGAGGTGGAAGCCGACACCTTTACAAGTTTGGGGCACACATCCACAACTTAATCGGAGGCTCCCAAATACAAGCAAGCTGTCAAAGCAATCAAAGACAAGCTTGTAAGAACCAAAACAAGAACTAAGGTTTCCAAGAAAACACTAGAACAAAGGGGCCCTCAAAGAAATGAGGGGGAAATGAAGATCTCTTTTGGTGAAGTAGTAGATCGTGGCCTCCTCCTTCGATTCCCCAAAGATCAAGGACTTTGGGTGGTGGAATGAGGAAATCTTGAAGATTGGGTGGCTCCAATGGTGGTCTTGACTTTAATGTAGCTGAGCAATTTGTCCCAAGGTAGGTGGCCCCTCCACGAAATATGGCCGTTGGAGCCATTAATGTACCGGTAGTACCGGTACTCAAGCGGTAGTACCGCTTGCAAGCGGTACTATCGGTTAGGTACCGGACCAGGTACCGAAGATGCTTCAGTTCGTCTAGCCTTCTTCAGTTTTGGGCGGTATCGCCCTTGCGGTACTACCCCCAAGCGGTAGTACCAGTCGTATGACGCGGTACTACCGGTATGGGCGGTAGTACCGGTCCCAAGTACCGCTTGGTACTGACCAAAACAGAGAGGAGTGGGTGTTCTTCAGGACGGCCCGGTACTGCCGAGCGGTATGACCGTGTCAAGCGGTAGTACCGCTTGTCTCAAGCGGTACTACCGGTTGGACCGGTAGTGCCGCTCCGTGGTACCGGGTGGTACTGACTAGAACACACCCTCATCAGTTTTGCACGGTACCAACCGGTACTGGAACCGGTAGTACCGGTGTCAAGCGGTAGTACTGGTCGTAGTTCCGGTACTACCGGTTGGCACAATGTTTTTTCGCAAAGGGAATTGATATGCCAATATTTGTGCCACACCATTATCAAACCTGTGATATACTTAGCACACGATTAAACCGATAAGTGTGTTGTTATCAAACATCAAAATCAGAGGGATAGGAAAATGCTCTTTCAATCTCCTCCTTTTTGGTGTTTGATGACAATACACTTTTGCAAGATGATTTTAAAAGGAAACATATGGAATTTATAAAATAGAGACGAGGCTCCCCCTAGATGTGTAGAAACAAACCTCCCCCTCTATTTTACAAACCCAACATGGGTGCACAAATATGGATACTAGTATTTGAAGTCATACCTTTGCACAAAAACATGTGATGAGGAATATATAGACAATAGATACCGCGGAACATCACAAGATGGATCCAATGAAATAAACCACATAGTCTCATAAGATGGATCCATGAAATAACCACATAGTCTCACACGACATAATCACATAGTCTCACACATAAATAGAGAGAAATCGAAGTTCACAAGCAATAAAAGGATCAAAATAAGAACGAGCTTGTGACTTCCCATGCAACACCCGTGCCTAAAGTGCAACTTCTCCCCCTTTGGCATCAAGAGGCCAAAAAGGGACAAGTGCAAGACTACCGTCCCGACAGTCAATCCTCCTCCTCCTCCTCCTCATCCTCAAGGTCCTCCTCGTAGGGGGGTGGTGCGCGGTGCGAGGAAGAGACATCATCGTCCCAACGGCTGTGCTGAGAGATCCACTGATCTTCTGGAGTGATGTTGGTCTCGGATCCCTCGGAGACGGTCAAACCCTGAGCAGCCATCATGTCCTTCTGCCGATCACTGGCCTTCTTGGCATACACATGCGCCTCATACATGTGTTTCTGGTTGTCCATCTGAAAGCAGAAGATCTTCTTGAGCTTGGCCTCCATCCTGTTGGCCCAAGTGGGCTTAGCATTCTTGCGACGGGAGACAACATAGTCAGTGTCATGACCACTGTCAGCATCCTCAGAGTCATCCTCTTCCTCCCCACCCGCCACAACGCGGGGTTTAGCATGTGTCTTGATCTTGAGTGCCTTGGGCCTGTGCACAATGAGAGGGCGAGTGAAGAGAGTCCTAGCAATGGGAGGGCACTTTGACACAATGAGGGCCATAATATACGGAGCAAATGGTGGAACCCTCCGAGTGTAAGCAGCAACAACCATCTCATTCCATATATAGTCTGCCACATCAAGAGGAGGGTCAGAGTCACGGTTGAGGAAGGTGTTGAACAGCAAGTCTACACAGAATCCATGTATCTCATCCTTGTTGCCTGCACGAGGAGCAACAGTCTCACGGAAAATGCGATGGAGAATGTCATATGTGGGGAGAAGATCCTTGATCTTGCCAGCAATTCTGCGGCCCTGGATATACAGAGGTGTAAGAACATCCTTCTTGGAAGGGTGCTCCCGTGTGCGACAGCGAAATCCACAAGGAGTGTCCTGGCCGCGATCTTCATACCCCAATATTGCAGCAAACTCCGCAAGGGTGGCCTCCTTGATTGCACCTTGAGTCATCCAGGTAATCTTCCGAGTACGGCCAGCAGAGAAATGTGCTGTGGCATAAAACTGTGCAATAAGAAGTGGCTCATAGTCATGCTGGAACTCCATAATGGGGAACATGCCAAGGTGAGAGCAGATTTCCTTAGCTTCTGCAAAGTAGTCAAGATTCTGTTCATGTGTTCCATGTCTATACACTGTTGGGGCACCGCCATCTCAATATTGGTCAAAAGAACCTCATGATAAACACGCTCTTGGAAATCATTGAAGAAAAGGCTGTTAGCTCTGTCCTCATCCCTGTTGTGAGAGTATGCATTGTCAATCCTGAGAGCCCTAAACTCGGAATCTGAGATGTCAGACAGTTTCTTTGGCCCTGATGGCCTTGAGCTGAGACTCTTGGTACGCCCTAAAGAAGGGGGGCGAGGGGGAGGAGCGCTGCCACGCCTAGCAGAACGCTTGGTAACCCCTGAAGGGTTTCGCGACATAGTAAATCAAAATTTTCTACGGATGCGAACGGGAAAAGCCAAGATCTAATCTAGAAGATGCAAACAACGAGGGGGGATAGATGATATCTTCATACCCTTGAAGATTGGCACAGCGGAACGTTCGACGGAACATGGGTGATGTAGTCGTACTCGCTTCTGCTCCTCGCGATCCGATCCGATCTAAACACCGCAAGTGGCGATGCCTCCGATAGATGCACACGTGCGGCACCTCGACATCTCCTCCTTCCTCGGTCCAGCAAATGGGGTGGAGAGATGGATTGGATCTACAACGCGACGGCGCGGTGCAAGTGGTGGAGAGTTTCTGCGGCAGGGCTTCGCCTACGCGCAGTCGGGAGGGAGAGAGAGAGGAGGGGCAGCAGGGCGGCTAGGGTTGTGGAGGAGGTGTGGGAGGGGTGTGCCCCCAGCCCTCTTTATATAGAGGGGTGGGCGTCTGGCCCTTGCCCCTTCCCCAATCCCTAGGCCGGCGGCCAAAGGAGGGAGGAGTGGGGGGCAAGTTCCCCCCTTCTAGAAGCTCCCCCAGGGTTTCCCTAGGGTTTGGCCGGCTGGGCCCTATGGGTCCTTGTGCCCCTGGCCCAATGCAGCCAGGGCAATCCCTCATAGGCCCATGCCCCCTCCCGACAAGTGGGGCCACGTTGGTCCCACTCCGGAAGGTTCTAGAAGCTTCTGGTACAATACCGATTGACCCGAAACAATTCCGAACTCCAAAATCTGCTTTGCCTTATATGAATCTTATTCTCCGGACCATTCCGGAACCTCTAGTGATGTCTTGGATCTCATCCGAGACTCCAAACAAAAACTCATAAATCAATTATCCAATCTATCCTAGCGTCAAGACACGTTAAGTGTGTGACCCTTCGGGTTCGAGAATATGCATACATGATCTTCTATCAATAATCAACAGCGGGGTATGGAAACCCATATTGACTCCCACACATTCATCGATGATCATATCAGATGAACCACGATGCCAGGATTCAATCAATCCCATATATATATTCCCTTCGTCTCGCGATATTTTACTTGCCCGAGATTCGATCGTCGGTACCGTCATACCTAGTTCAATCTCGTTCACAACAAGTACTTTAGTCGTTTCGTAATCCGATATCACTTTGTGATTAACTCCTTAACCACGTGCTTGCATGCGGTGTTGATATCGATTACCGAGTGGGCCCGAAGTATATCTCTCCGACTTGGGAGGGACAAATCCCATCTCGATACATACAACCCAATAGGTACTTTCCGATCACCTGAGAGACACCTTTATGATCACCCTCTCATAGGATGACGTTTGATTACCTCAAAGCTTTCTTCCGATACCAGGGAGTTGCATTATCTCATGGTCCAAGGAATACAATACTTGACATAAGAAAAGCTTCGCAAAGATGAACACGATGACACGATCGAATTGCTCTGCTTAATTTGGGTATGTCCATCATATCATTCTCCCAATGATATGATCTCATTATTAATCGACAACTCATGTCTATGGTTAGGAAACCTTAACCATCATTAATCAATGAGCTAGTCCATAGAGGCGTACTAGGGACACGGTGTTGTTCACAAACCACACAAGTATTAAAGTTTCCGCTTAATACAATTCTAGCATGGAATATAAACTTTATCATGAACAAGAATTATAATAATAACATCTTTATTATTGCCTCTAGGGCATAATTCCAACAGTCTCCCACTTGCACTAGAGTCAATAATCTAGTTTACATATGGCAACAATCTAACACCCATGGCACTAAGGTGCTGATCATGTTTTGCACGTGGAAGAGGTTTACTCAATGGATCTGCGACATTCAGATCTGTATGTACTTTGCTAATCTTAAGATCTCCATCTGCTATATAATCTCGGATTATATGAAACTTGCGGTTGATATGCTTGGTCTTTGGATGATATCTTGGTTCCTTAGCCAGTGCTATGGCGCCAGTGTTGTCACACAATATCTCCAGTGGGTACAAGGCACTTGGAACCACACCAAGCTCAGTGATGAAGTTCCTGATCCAAACTCCTTCACTTGATGCTTCTGCAGCAGCCATGTATTCCGCTTCTACTGTAGATCCCGCGATCACGCTTTGCTTGCAGCTTCTCCAGCTCACAGCTCCTCCATTCAAAATATAAACGTATCCTGTCTGAGATTTAGAATCATCCTTGTCGGTGTCAAAACTAGTGTCGACGTAACCCTTTACGATGAGCTGTTCATCACCTCCATAGACTAAGAACATTTCTTTAGTCCTATTCAAGTACTTTAGGATGTTATTCACGGCTGTCCAGTGTTCCACTCCTGGATCACTTTTGTACCTGCTCGTCAAACTAAGAGCATTGGACACATCCGGTCTAGTACACAGCATGGCATACATGATAGAACCTATGGCCGAGGCATAAGGCACTTTGCTGATAGATTCTCTATCATTTACCGTAGCTAGAAACTGATCCTTGCTCAATATCTTACCTGACAACATAGGCACTGAACCTTTCTTTGCCTTATCCATTATGAACCTTTTCAGAACTTTGTCTAGGTATGTACTTTGGCTTAAAGCTATCAGGCGTCTTTGTCTATCTCTATAGATTTTGATGCCCAATATATAAGCAACTTCCCCTAGGTCTTTCATTGAAAAACATTTGTTCAAATAACTCTTCACATCGTTAAGCATGTCAATGTCATTTCCAATAATCAATATGTCGTCCACATATAGTACCAGAAATGTCACTGAGCTCCCACTCACTTTCTTGTAGATACAAGCTTCGTAGCAATTTGGAACAAATCCAAAGCTCTTGATCACTTGATCAAAATGAAGGTTCCAACTCCGAGATGCTTGCTTCAGTCCATAAATGGAAAGCTGAAGTTTGCATACTTTATCAGCATCCTTAGGATCGACAAAACCTTCGGGTTGCATCATATACAAATCTTCATCAATGTTGCCATTGAGGAACGCAGTCTTGACATCCATCTGCCATATTTCATAATCATGAAACGCAACAATTGCTAATAAAATCCGAATGGACTTAAACATCGCTACGGGAGAGAAAGTCTCATCGTAGTCAACACCTTGAACTTGTCGAAAACCTTTCGCGACAAGTCGTGCTTTATAGACAGTAACATTACCATCCACGTCCATTTTATTCTTGAAATCCATTTGCACTCAACGGCCTTTCGGTCGCTAGGAGGGTCCACCAAAGTCCATACTTGGTTTTCGCTCATGGATCCCAATTCGGATTTCATGGCCTCTAGCCATTTCTCAGAGTCTGGGCTCATCATTGCTTCCTCATAGTTCACAGGTTCACTGCCTTCCACCAACAAGACAGTCAAGACAGGGTTGTCGTACCACTCAGGAGGGGCACGCGACCTTGTCGACCTGCGACGTTCAGTAGTAGCATCGTCCGAAGCTTCATGATCCTTGTCATTAGCTTCCTCTATTGTTGGTGCAGGCGGCACTGGAACAATTTCAGGTGCCGCGCTACTCTCCAACTCAAGAGAAGGTTCAACAACCTCATCTAGCTCTACTTTCCTCCCACTCACTTCTTTCGAGAGAAACTCCTTCTCAAGAAAGGATTCGTTCTTTGCGACAAATACTTTGCCTTCGGTTCTATGATAGAGGGTATACCCAATAGTTTCCTTAGGGTATCCTATGAAGACGCATTTCTCCGCTTTGGGTTCGAGCTTGTCTGGCATCAACTTCTTGACGTAAGCTTCGCATCCCCAAACTTTAAGAAACGACAACTTAGGTTTAGCACCAACCCACAGTTCATACGGTGTCGTCTCAACGGATTTAGATGGTGCCCTATTTAAAGTGAATGCAGCGGTTTCTAATGCATAACAACAAAATGATAATGGCAAATCAGTAAGAGACATAATTGATCGCACCATATCTAATAGAGTTTGATTCCGGCGTTCAGACACACCATTGCGCTGTGGTGTTCCGGGTGGCGTGAGTTGCGAAATGATTCCGCTTGCTTTAAGATGCGTGAGAAAATCATAACTCAAATATTCACCTCCACGATCGGGTCGTAGAAACTTAATTTTTCTATTACGATGGTTCTCCACTCCATTCTGAAATTCCTTGAATTTTTCAAATGTTTCAGATTTATGTTTCATTAAATAGATATACCCATATCTACTTAAGTCATCAGTAAAAGTGAGAAAGTAGCGATATCCACCGCGCGTCGAAACACTCATCGGTCCGCATACATCGGTATGTATGATTTCCAACAAGTCTGTTGCTCGCTCCATCATTCCGGAGAACGGGGTTTTGATCATCTTGCCCATGAGGCATGATTCGCATCTGTCAAATGATTCAAAATCAAGAGACTCCAAAAGTCCATCAGAATGGAGTTTCTTCATGCGCTTTACACCAATATGACCTAGACGGCAGTGCCACAAGTAAGTAGTATTATCACTATCTACCTTGCATCTCTTAGCCTCAATGTTATGGATGTGTGTTTCATCCCTTTCGAGATTCAGAAGAAATAAACCATTCACAGCAGGTGCATGAACATAAAAGATGTTACTCATATAAATAGAACAACCATTATTCTCAGATTTAAATGAATAACCGTCATGCAATAAACACGATCCAGATATGATGTTCATGCTCAACGCAGGCACATAATAACATTTATTAAGGTTTAAAACTAATCCCGAAGGTAAAACTAAGGAGAGCGTGTTGACGACCATCACATCAACTCTTGATCTATTGCCAACGCGCATCGTCACCTCATCCCTCGCAAGGTGTCGTCTATTCCGTAGCTCCTGTTTTGAGTTACAAGTATTAGCAACTGAACCAGTATCAAATACCCAGGCACTACAACGAGGGCTAGTAAGAAAAACATCAATAACATGTATATCAAATATACCTTTGATGGTGCCAGCCTTCTTGTCCGCTAAGTACTTCGGACAGTTGCGCTTCTAGTGACCCTTGTCCTTGCAGTAGAAGCACTCAGTGTCCGACTTAGGTCCAGACTTGAGCTTCTTCTCAGCAGGGGCAACACGCTTGCCACTACCTTTCTTGAAGGGCTTCTTTGCACCCTTACCTTTCTTAAAGCCGGGGGGCTTGTTGACCATCAACACATGATTATCCTTTTTGACCTCCGCAGCTTTTAGCTTAGCGAAGAGCTCGGTGATCGTATCAGTGGAACAATTCTGATTATGAGTCGCTACAAAACTTTTGTAGCTAGGAGGGAGTGATTGCAGAACCCTGTCAATCTTGAGCTCCTCTGGAATCTTGCAGTCCAGTTGCTCAAGGCGTTGAGTGTAGCCCGACATCTTTATGGCGTGCTCACTAACGGAACTCCCTTCCTCCATCTTGCAGTTAAAGAATTTCTCAGAGATCTCATATCTCTCAGAACCTCGGCCTGAGTCTGGAACATAGTTTTCAGTTCCTCAAGAATCTCAAAGGGCCCGGGTAATCTTCAAAACGATTTTGAAGGTCTGATTCCATAGCAAACAACATGGTGCTCTTAATCACACCATAATCATCTTTGCACGACTGATAGACAGCTTTCTCATCAGCCGGCACATCTACAGCAGGGGCGTCACCTAGCGCTTTCTCCGGGACATAGTCCTTTTGTCCGCCAGCGAGAATGATTCTCAGATTGCGGAACCAGTTGGTGAAGTTAGACCCATTGTTCTTAAGCTTTTCTTTCTCAGCAAAAACGTTGAAGTTGAAGTTGGACTTAGCCATTTGATCTACAAAATTTGCAAGTACAATTTAGATTATGTTCATCATAACAAGTTCAACTTAATCAAATTACTAGATGAACTCCCACTAAATTCAACATCCCTCAAGTTGTTTAGTGAACATGATCCAAATTCACCACACCTAATCTGATCTTCACGAGAAGAGATGTGGTTTCAATGGTGGACAACAAAGTGTCGATCATATCATTCATATGACTCATGCTTAACCTTTCGGTTCATATGTTCCGAGGCCATGTCTGTACATGCTAGGCTCGTCAAGTCAAACCCAAGTATTTCCGCGTGTGCAAAACTGGCTTGCACCCGTTGTATGTGAACATAGAGTTTATAGCACCCGATCATCACGTGATGCTTGAACACGATGAACTTTCACAACGGTGCA
This sequence comes from Avena sativa, assembly GCA_916181665.1. Taxonomy (NCBI): domain Eukaryota; kingdom Viridiplantae; phylum Streptophyta; class Magnoliopsida; order Poales; family Poaceae; genus Avena; species Avena sativa. The sequence continues at coordinate 353,541,532 of OV702293.1, read as the reverse complement.
TACATGGGGAGAACACAGTTTTATCTTGATCTTTAAGTGAGGAATCATCTTATAATGCTACCGCCGCGATCTAAGCATAATAAGATACATAAAAGGATAAACATCACATGCATATAACTTTATGTGACATGGTATAGCCAATCTTCGCGCAATGATCTCCATCTTATGCGTGCCGGCATGATATCCATCATTCCACCATGATTGCATCCACCACGAATAGCAACTACAACTATTGCTAACTACTTAGCGATAAAGTAAAGCTATTACATGGCGTATAAGAAGTTGACACACAGGTCATACACAATTATAAAGATAACCATATGGCTCCTGCCGGTTGTGTACTCATTGACATGCAAGTCGTGAAACATTACAAAACATGATCATTGCATACAACATACACATCACATCTTGGGCCATACCATATCACAGAAAACACTCCCTGCAAAAACAAGTTAGACGCCTCTACTTTGTTGTTGCATGTTTTACGTGGCTTATGGGAGTAGCAAGCTAAGAACGATTCTTTCCTACGGAAAGCCACAACGGAGATATTATGGTTGCCAAACTCCGGTGTAAATCCCATGAAAACTATAGTGAGAGAAACTGGCATCCACCAGCCGCATGTGTGGAACAAGCCACACGCCAAGTGTGGAGCCGGTCTCGCGAACGACGTCGCGTAAAGTTGGCCTGGACCGCTTCGAACTCACTATCCCGCGTCATAAGAAGTACACAAACAAGAGGCTTGCAACAGAAAACATCAACGCCCGCAACAAGCATGTTGCGTTCTACTCGTGAAACACATCTACGCATAGATCTAGCTCTGATACCACTGAAGGGTTTTGCAGCATAGTAAATCAAAATTTTCTATGGATGCGAATGGTGAAAGCCAAGATCTAATCTAGAAGATGCAAACAACGAGGGGGGATAGATGAAATCTTCATACCCTTGAAGATTCGCACAGCGGAACGTTCGACGGAACATGGGTGATGTAGTCGTACTTGCTTCTCCTCCTCGCGATCCGATTTGATCCAAACACCGCAAGTGGCGATGCCTCCGAGAGATGCACATGTTCCGCACCTCGACGTCTCCTCCTTCATCGGTCCAGCAAGTGGTGTGGAGAGATGGATTGGATCTACAACGCGATGGCGCGGTGCAAGTGGTGGAGAGTTTCTGCGGCAGGGCTTCGCCTACGCGCAGTCGGGAGGGAGAGAGAGAGGAGGGGCAGCAGAGCGGCTAGGGTTGTGGAGGAGGTGTGGGAGGGGTGCTCCCACCAGCCCTCTTTATATAGAGGGGTGGGCGGCTGGCCCTTGCCCCTTCCCCAAGCCCTAGGCCGGCGGCCAAAGGAGGGAGGAGTGGGGGGCAAGTTCCCCCCCTTCTAGAAGCTCCCCTAGGGTTTCCCTAGGGTTTGGCTGGCTGGGCCCTATGGGGCCTTGTGCCCCTGGCCCAGTGCGGCCAGGGAAATCCCTAATAGGCACATGCCCCCTCCCGACAAGTGGTGCCACGTTGGTCCCACTCCGGAAGGTTCTAGAAGCTTCCGGTACAATACCGATTAACCCGAAACAATTTCGAACTCCAAAATCTGCTTTGCCTTATATGAATCTTATTCTCCGGACCATTCCGGAACCTCTCGTGATGTCCTAGATCTCATCTGAGACTCCTAACAAAAACTCATAAACCAATTATCCAATCTATCCTAGCGTCGAGACACGTTAAGTGTGTGACCCTTCGGGTTCGAGAATATGCAGACATGATCTTCTATCAATAATCAACAGCGGGGTCTGGAAACCCATATTGACTCCCACACATTCATCGATGATCATATTGGATGAACCATGATGCCAGGATTCAATCAATCCCATATATATATTCCCTTCGTCTCGCGATATTTTACTTGCCCGAGATTCGATGTCGGTACCGTCATACCTAGTTCAATCTCGTTCACAGCAAGTACTTTACTCATTCCATAATCCGATATAACTTTGTGATTAACTCCTTAACCACGTGCTTAAAAGCGGTGTTGATATCGATTACCGAGTGGGCCCGAAGTATATCTCTCCGACTTGGGAGGGACAAATCCCATCTCGATACATACAACCCAACAGGTACTTTTCGATCACTTGAGAGACACCTTTATGATCACCCTCTCATAGGATGACATTTGATGACCTCAAAGCTTTCTTCCGATACCAGGGAGTTTCATTATCTCATGGTCTAAGGAATACAATATTTGACATAAGAAAAGCTTCGCAAAGATGAACACGATGACACGATCTAATTGCTCTGCTTAATTTGGGTCTGTCCATCATATCATTCTCCCAATGATATGATCTCATTATTAATCGACAACTCATGTCTATGGTTAGGAAACCTTAACCATCATTAATCAATGAGCTAGTCCATAGAGGCGTACTAGGGACAATGTGTGGTTTTCACAAACCACACAAGTATTAAAGTTTCCGCTTAATACAATTCTAGCATGGAATATAAACTTTATCATGAACAAGAATTATAATAATAACATCTTTATTATTGCCTCTAGGGCATAATTCCAACAACCCCCTCACGACCCCCACGACCACCTCGAGTGGCATGCAGCTTGGAACGGTGTCTTGGTTGTGGCATAACCTCTTCCTCAGACTCCGTCTCTTCCTCAACAATCTCACGACTCATCTTGGAACGTTTGTGCGTACCCCGAGAACCACCTGCATCTATGAAAGCACGAGGGAGGATAGCAAGGGGGTAAGGGCACAAGACTCAAAAGGAGCAAACGAGAGAATCTAATATTTAAGCAGAAAAATGTGGTCAGTTTGGGCCGGTACTACCGAACTGACGACCGGTAGTACCGCTTGCAAGCGGTAGTACCGGAAAAAGTTCCAGTACTACCAGTTGAGCGGCACAAGTTCGTCAGATCTGATGGAAACAGACCAAATTGACGGCATTAAACTGTAAATAGATGATTCTACTCGGTAACAAGGGAGCATATGGCAGTACAACCTTACAATATGTTAATTTCTCCACAAATCTAAGCCAAAACCTAGATCTAATGGGGAAATCAAACGGGGAGAGATAGGGCGGTTGTACCGGGATCCATGGCGGTGGAAAGAAGTGAGAGCCCGCCAAGAGACCGAATCCAAGGGGAATCCGGGGAGAGGAGGGCCCGGCAGGGCTCCGGCGGCTTCAAGATCTCCGGCGGCGACGTAGGTATGAGTGGGGGGGTGGGGGTGAATGAGGCACTGAGGGGTGCCTCCCCACACGCGTACAATATATACCAGAAAAACATCGACCGGTAGTACCGGTTCCCCAACCGGTAGTACCGGTGACCGGTAGTACCGGTCATGTGGGCGGTAGTACCGTTCCTGGATCAGTTCTTCCAGGAGACGACCTGGGAACTAGCCAGGTCCGGTAGTACCGCTCGCACATCCGGTAGTACCGGTCCCATCTGATTCCAAAGCCAGGAAACAACGATGATCCTTGTGCGGATAGAAAGAGGGTTCTTGAGAGGGAGTAAGGAGGCTTGGGTTGAGACCGGTGAGCTGGGGAGCACATGCACTCTAAAAATCAAAGGAAGTTAAACACCAAACTAGAGTGCATGAGACTAAGAACGGTGAAGACAATTCAAATAGATGACAACCATGAGTAAAAATCAGAAAAATGACAAACACGAGTACGCACATTAACCTCTCGATTGCGAGAGGGGCGGTGGCCTAGGCCACCATATTTGAGTATACTCGGCTTGGCACCACGAAGATATATCTTGGGTCCATTACCGAAACTCATCATTAAGCTCACATATCACAAAATGATATTAAGAGGAATGATTTTGTTTACTTTGCGCATAATGGGGGGAGGGATGGTCCAATCAATTAGGACTGCACTCCTCCTATGTCCATGCCTACACCTAAACCAAATATGGGTCTAGTATTAGGTGAGAGTGCAAGATAATCAAATCAAGCTCCTTGAATCTACGATATTTAGTTCATTCCTCAAGTAGTAAAACCTTGCTTCATCAAGTGGCTTCGCGAAGATATCGGCAAGTTGATCTTTGGTTGAAATATAGGATAGATCAATATCACCTCGAGCAACATGATCTCTAATGAAGTGATGACGAATCTCAATATGCTTTGTCCTTGTGTGATCCACCGGGTTGTATGCAATTTTGATGGCACTTTCATTGTCACATAGAAGAGGCACTTTGTCACAATGGACACCGTATTCCTTTAAAGTTTGCCTCATCCATAGCAATTGAGTGCAAGCACTAGCGGCAGCAACATACTCGGCTTCGGCGGTGGAGAGAGATATACAATTTTTCTTCTTAGAAGACCAACATACCAAGGACCTACCAAGGAATTGGCAAGCCCCGGATGTTGATTTTCTATCATCCTTGTCCCCCGCCCAATCCGAATCCGTGTATCCACAAAGAGCAAATGTTGAACCTCGAGGATACCAAAGACCATAAAATGGGGTATGAACTAAGTATCAAAAGATTCTCTTGACCGCCATTAAATGGCTTCCTTAGGAGCCGCTTGATATCTTGCACACACACCTACACTCAACACAATATCGGGTCTAGATGCACAAAGGTAAAGCAAAGAACCAATCATTGACCGGTATACCTTTTGATCCACATCTTTACCATTTGGATTTTGTTCTAGATGGGTCTTTGTAGCCATGGGAGTGGGAGCTCCATTTAGATCTTGCATTTTGAATCTCTTGAGCATATCTTGAGTATACTTGGCTTGATTGAAGAATGTCCCTCCTCTAACTTGCTTGATTTCAAAGCCAAGAAATACTCTCAACTCTCCCATCAAAGACATCCGGAACCTACTAGTCATAAGCTTTGAGAATTCATCATTAAAAGCCTTGTTAGATGAGCCAAAGATAATATCATCAACATATATTTGACATACAAAAAGCTCCCCATTGACCCTCTTAGTAAAAAGAGTGGGATCGATTTTTCCAACCTCAAAGCCACGGTCAAAGAATAACTCTCTAAGGTGCTCATACCACGTGCGTGGGGCTTGCTTGAGCCCATAGAGCGCCTTATCAAGTTTGAAGACATGGTTTGGGAAGTTGGGGTCCTCAAATCCCGGGGTTTGCTTAACATAAGTTGGGGTCCTCAAAGGACCATAAAGAAATGCACTTTCTACGTCCATTTGTTGCAACTTAAAGTTATGATGTGCCGCATAAGCAAGAAGGATGCGTATGGACTCAAGGCGAGCCACGGGTGCATAAGTCTCTCCATAATCAATGCCTTCAATTTGAGAATACCCTTGTGCAACCAATCTAGCCTTGTTCCTTACTATAATTTCATGATCATCTTGCTTGTTCTTGAATATCCACTTTGTTCCAATAACATTGCGGCATTCCTTTGGTTTCTCAACTAACTTCCACACTTTGTTTCTCTCAAAGTTGTTGAGTTCTTTGTGCATAGCTTCTAACCAATCCGAATCTTCAAGAGCTTCCCACACTTTCTTTGGTTCAATCATGGAGATGTGTGCTTGGTGTTCACTGAACCTCTTCAATTGTGCTCTTGTGGAGATACCTTTTCTTAGGTCGCCAACAACATTTTGGAGGGTGTGGTCTCTTATCTCCAACATTCTTTCCTTTCTAGCTTCGCGACGGGTGTGGATCTCCGTATTGTTTCTTGGAGGATCCTCTTCATAATTTTGATCCTCGTCTTGACCATCATCTTGACCTTGATCATCATTGGAATCATCCTCGACAATTGGAGGCAAAGATTGACCTTGGTATTGATCAAGTGCTCTTCTAGCATCAATTTGAGCTTGTCTCAAAACAGTTTGTATGGATCTTCCTTGACAAATTGACTTGGCACCACTTGACAACCCGTCGAATGGACCAAGCTCTCCTTGACTAGAGTTGACACATTGATCATCATGTTGAGGGTCCACATCTTGTCTTTGGCTTGGGTCAATGTCCTTTTCGGTGGATGGAGCATGTTGAGGTTGTGAAGATGAGGGCTCCACTTGAGTGGGGCATAGTTCTTCTCGATCCGCCATAAGGGGTTCCTCAATGGGGCGGATATATCCCACACCCATTCTTCTTATGGCATCCTGAGGCATTTCATCATCTGCATCACAAGCATCAACACGCCCCCCTTGGGGACCATCATATTCTTCGAAGGTCACACTACAAGATTCTACGACGACTCCGGAGAGCTTATCATAGATTCTATAAGTGTGAGATTCGAGACCATAGCCAACAAAAATACCCTCTAATGCTTTAGACTCGAATTTAGACAAATGAACACCTTTGATGAGATAGAAACACTTACAACCGAACACCCGGAAGTAAGATACGTTGGGCTTGTTACCGGTAAGTATCTCATATGGAGTCTTGTTGATTTTCTTGCGGAGGTAGAGTCGGTTTGAGGCATGGCAAGCGATGGAGATGGCTTCGGCCCAAAAGTTGTATGGATATTTAAACTCCGCCAACATGGTCCTAGCCATCTCAATAAGAGTCCGGTTCTTCCTTCCGGCCACACCATTTTGTTGAGGGGTGTATGCAGCGGAATATTGATGTTTAATCCCCTCATCACTAAGGAAATCATTCAAGGTGTAGTTCTTGAACTCGGTGCCGTTGTCACTTCTTATAATCAACACGGGAACATTGTATTGCCGTTGAACCAAGTTGATGAAGTCGATAAAAGTCTTTTGAGTCTCACTCTTCAACTTGAAGAAATAAACCCAAGAGTATCTTGAAAAGTCGTCAACAATCACCAAACAATATTTCTTCCCACCAAGACTTGCATGAGATGGAGGACCAAATAGGTCCACATGGAGGAGATCCAAGATCTTGTTAGACTTGATTTGGTTCGTGGGCTTGTGAGGAGCGTCGTGCATCTTCCCTAGAACACATGCCCTGCAAACACGATCTTTGGCAAAGGAAACATTTTCTTTTAGTCCAACTATATGGCCCTCTTTATGGAGACTTTGCAAAGTTCTCATATTGACATGGGCTAGTCGGTGATGCCATAGCAACCCACATCAGCCTTTCCAAATAAGCACATCGGACTTGTGGTTTGCTCCGAAAAGTCCACCACATACAAGTCATGTTCGACGTACCCAACGAAAGCGACCTTGAGAGACTTGCTCCACAAGAGGACCACAATATCTACATCAATGAAGACGGCAAAGCCCATCTTACCAAGAGCAAGGACAGAAAGTAAATTGTATCCAAGGGTCTCAACAAGCATGACGTTCACAAGTGTAATGTCGTGAGCAACCACAACCTTGCCAAAACCCATTACCTTAGACTTTGATTTGTCGGCATATGTCACGGTAATTTGATCATCATTAGGCTTCAACTCCTTGACAATAGACGAGCTTCCGGTCATATGACATGTGCAACCACTATCAAGCACCCACTTTGACCCTCCGGAAGCATAAGTCTACAAGAGATCAAGCTAATTTTTAGGTACCCATTTTTCAATGGGTCCTCTTTTGTTAGCAACAAGGGTCTTGGGAACCCAAATAGACCAAGCAATATAACCATCATAAGGACCAACATATTGTGCATACACATCACCATAGTAATCACGCATTAGAACATAGTGAGGGTTAGCACTTCCTGCAAAGTCATCATGAGACATAGTTTTACCACTTGTGGTCTTACTCTCCACAATGGTCTTGTTGGTCTCTTGTGCGGGCTTGGCCTTCTTCTTCTTATTGTTCATCTTCTTGGTTTTGGAAACAAAACCAATGCCCCCTTTGTCACCACTACGCCTTTGCTTGCTCAAAAGATCATCAATGGACTTGTTGCCTTGTGGAAATGTGGCCTTAGAAAGCTCCCCCTTCAACCTAGCATTCTCTTCAAGAATAGTTGTGCTACTAGATGGTATGAAGTTAATAGGTGAAGGAATATTGGCCAATTGAGTTTGAAGCGTTTCATGGGACTTTGTGACTGACAAGAGTTCACTCTCCAAGGCCCTGTGAGCCTTGTTAAGCAAACTAAAATCCTCGGCAAGTTTTTCATGAACCACACCAAACTCAATCTTGTCCTTTTTAGCCCTTTTGTATTTAGCAATAGCATGATCACGCTCTTTGATGAGTTTGTTAACAATAGTGTCATTTGCTTCATCAAGCCCTTCAAGTTTTAGTTTAAGTGACAACCTAGTTTCTTGTTCTTCCTCTAGAGCATTGTTTAAAGCCTCTAGCTCAATCATATGTTCATGCCCAAGTTTACATCTTACATCTAGAAGCTCTTGAGTATGTGAGAGTTGATCTAAGATGTTCCCAAAATGTAGCTTAGCATATCCTTCTAGGTTAGTCATGAACTCATCAAAGGCAATTAATTCCTTTTTAACATCAAGAGACATTTCATCATCAATTTCATCATCATCTAAGTGAGTAGAGCGGGATGATGAGGATACCTCCGTTCCTCTTGCCATAAGGCAAGTGACGTTCTTGGTGTAAAAGTTCTCATTTGGAGAATCGAAGAGTGAGAATGTCGGAGTAGAGGTGGTGGCTAGAGCAGCCACACCATGAGAAGTTTCTTCTTCCTCATCTTCATCATCTTCATTGTTAGAGGAGTATTCTTCATGAGTGATCAAGACAATTTCTCCCGACTTCTTGTTGACGGGATTCTTTTTGATGAAAGATTTCTTGTAAGGTGCCTTGAGAGTCTTCTTCAACACAAGCTTACCACCATGATCTTCTCTCTTCTCATAGGGGCAGCTTGCCACAAAGTGATAGCGGTCACCACAATTGAAGCAAGTTCTCAACCTAGTGGTATTCTCTCTTTTCCCATTTGGATTGCTTCTTCGTTGCATTTCCATCTTGGCCTTGGCAGGGTTCTTCCAAAAGTTCTTTGCATAGAAAGCCATATATTGACCATGAGCAATCTTGACTTCATCGGGATGGTCCATGGAGAGTCCTTCATCACTATCATCTTCATCCCCAAGGTCCAAAACTTTGGCCTTCAAAGCAACATTGACCACATTTCTCATACCAAGGGCACGAGCACGGGCATCTTTGGCATTCTTGGCGGCAACCTTGAAAGCGGCCATCTCTTGCATAACTTCATTTGAGGTCATGAGATGGTAGTTGTGTCTTCCTTGTAGACTCTTCAAGTCGGTGGGCTCAAAAGGCATGAGTGCACTCACATATTTCCTTTTTATCCATGCATCATCCACATGTGAGGCACCCACATTTCTAAAAGCGATGGCAGTGGTCTTGAGCCTTCGATACATGTCTTCGTGATCTTCACCTTCTTTCATGTAGAAGCCCTCGACTTCATTGCTTAGAGCGTCATATCGGTTCCTCCTCATACTCTCATTCCCAACAAACAACACCGTGAGAGCATCCCAAGCTTCCTTGGCAATGCTAAAGTGCTCAATGTGTGGATAGTCCTTTGTCCCCAAACCTTGTTGAATCATATGCAAAGCAGTGGCATTGAGTTGACTATTGACAACCTCTCTTCTTGTTAAGTTGTTTGGATCCCCAATAAAGAGTCCATGCTCGATGATGTTCCATAGTTCAATGCAAGAGATGCGCACATGAGTTCTCATTAGTGATTGCCATTGAGCAAAAGTAGCCGACTCTTCAAGCTTAGGTGGGTCACCCCTATTGTACACATGAGGGTGTGGGATGGGAGGATCGGGAGAGTACCAAGAATCACGGTGCTCACCCTTCCCCCCATCAAGTTGTGTGGAGGAATTAGCGTGGTCTTGTTTACCCCCCACCATCATACCCTCGGGGGATACCGATGTATTCCCTTTAGGTAAAATGGATGGTTGATCCTCTTGAGGAGATGGGGGTGATGAGCCTTCTTTGTCTTTAAGAAGTTGCTCGAGCATCTTCTTGACTTTGTTGACCAAGGAAGAGCTCAATCTTGTTTCCAAGTTTTTGAGATCTTCCATGGTCACCGGTGTTGGCTCCCTACCACCATCCCCTTCGTCGCTACCCATATTATCTTAGGCGGTAAAGCCCGAATAAAGAGCTGAGGCTCTGATACCAATTGAAAGGATCGTATGGGCACCTAGAGGGGGGGTGAATAGGTGCTACTTCAAATTTTCTTCTTTTTCAAATTAGGGTTTGACAATAAGGTAAATTCTCTAGATAATGCAACTAAGGTGAATTTACCTATATGACAATTATGCAAGTGCTACTACTACACAAAGTAGGAACAAGTAAGTAAAGTGCGGTAAAGGATAGACATAACCAAAGTGGTGGACACGGAGACACAAGGATTTGTTTCCCGTAGTTCCTTCCTTTTGAGGGGAAGTACGTCTACGTTTGGAGAGGGGGTGGTTTCAAACCACCAACGCCACGAAAGGCCTCCCTTGTTCTTCGATGAATCTCACCCCAACGGGATCTATTCACCTTCCACTATATCGGCAACCTTCGAGGTGGAAGCTGACACCTTTACAAGTTTGGGGCACACATCCACAACTTAATCGGAGGCTCCCAAATACAAGCAAGCTGTCAAAGCAATCAAAGACAAGCTTGTAAGAACCAAAACAAGAACTAGGGTTTCCAAGAAAACACTAGAACAAAGGGGCCCTCAAAGAAATGAGGGGGAAATGAAGATCTCTTTTGGTGAAGTAGTAGATCGGGGCCTCCTCCTTCGATTCCCCAAAGATCAAGGACTTTGGGTGGTGGAATGAGGAGATCTTGAAGATTGGGTGGCTCCAATTGTGGTCTTGACTTTAATGTAGCTGAGCAATTTGTCCCAATGTAGGTGGAGGGGTATTTATACCCCTCCACGAAATATGGCCGTTGGAGCCATTAATGTACCGGTAGTACCGGTACTCAAGCGGTAGTACCGCTTGCAAGCGGTACTACCGGTCAGGTACCGGACCATGTACCGGAGATGCTTCAGTTCGTCTAGCCTTCTTTAGTTTTGGGCGGTATCGCCCTTGCGGTACTACCCCCAAGCAGTAGTACCGGTCGTATGACGCAGTAATACCGGTCTGGGCGGTAGTACCGGTCCCAAGTACCGCTTGGTACTGACCAAAACATAGAGGAGTGGATGTTCTTCAGGACGGCCCGGTACTGCCGAGCGATACGGCCGTGTCAAGCGGTAGTACCGCTTGTCTCAAGCGGTACTACCGGTTGGACCGGTAGTGCCGCTCCGTGGTACCGGGTGGTACTGACTAGAACACACCCTCATCAGTTTTGCATGGTACCAACCGGTATGGAACAGGTAGTACCGGTGTCAAGCGGTAGTACCGGTCGTAGTTCCGGTACTACTGGTTGGCACAATGGTTTTTCGCAAAGGGAATTGATATGGCAATATTTGTGCCACACCCTTATCAAACCTATGATATACTTAGCACACGATTAAACCGATAAGTGTGTTGTTATCAAACATCAAAATCAGAGGGATATGAAAATGCTCTTTCATGATCTTTATTAAATATTATCCTTGTGAGTTGTTTTAATCCTTTGTTTTTAGCAAACCAGTGAGCTTGACAATCTCACTGTAAGTTGGGGCAAAGTTCTGTGGTTGTGTTGTGCAGATTCCAAGTTGCTAGCAACACCTTGAGTTGTTTCCTTACTCCTACTGGCTCGATAACCTTGGTTTCATAAATGAGGGAAAACTTGCTGTTGTGCTTATCACACCTTCCTCTTGGGGTCTCCCAACAGGCTCTACGTCAACTGAGCCACCATCAGTAATAAGGTCGAACAAGGTATGTATGATACCTAATGATAGGATCTAGGACAAGTCAAATATCTCAAGAAAAAAAGGAATTAGTTACTACAAAAAGGTTCATGCGATCACTAGTTCATCATTGAATATGTGGGAGTCATTATGGATCTCTAGGTCCCGCTAATGATTAATGATCGGATAGAGTCTCGATCATGCCCACTATGTTCACGAACCCTTAAGGAGACATAGTTAAGGGTAGTCGACGCATTTGAGTGGATAGGAAACACTGGAGAAAATACTAGACAACGTAGGAATTGTTCTAACAAAACTGTCGGAATAGTTTTGGTGTATTGAAATATTGCAAGGGGATAAAATGTTAATATGTTCACTAAATGTAGTACTCATTAAATGAAGTGCTCATTACATTGAGTGACATTAAACCAAGTGAATTAAAGTGCTTTAATAAAAGACCTTTGGTTTCTTGAGTGGAAAATTAATGGGAGGAAGTGACATTTGACTATGTGTGAGTGGAAACTCCATTGGCAATTAAGAGGGGAGACGTGAGGGCACACCGTGCCCCTGTGCACATCCCCATGGTGGCTGCCCCCTCCCCTATAAAAGGTGGTGGTGCGACCCCTCTCTGTCTCTGTCATCCATCTCCTCTCATATGCCTTTTGGTTGGCATCTTCCTCCCATTGCTAGCTTGTTCATTGCCACGATCACGGTGCTTAGGATTCCTTTTGCCCTCAGAATTTTTGAAAATCATCCTAATTAGAAAGAACATTTCTTGATCATGTCAGTTGTTGAGCTACTCCTATTCAAATTATATAAGACGATCTGGGAAACTTTGATCTTTCCATCGACATGTGTTTTTTTACAAAAAAAATAACTAGAATTATTAGACTGCAGTAGTAATTTTGTTTGCTCCAAATGTATTTTTAAGTAACATGTTCCTATGGCTACGCACAATAACCCAATGGCACTCGATGTGCTTAGGGTCATATACAGTATGGTGCTTCCGAGCTATGAGGGCTTGGAACATCCCTCTCAACCTCATGGATGGGATAGTGACGAGCCGACAATCCTCAGTACCGGCTTCGGCTACATGTTACTATGGCCGAAGAGCCATATCCGTGTGGGGACAGAGGGTCAGGGCACCACCCTAGAGGCAGCACATCCAGCACATGAAGACATCGAGATGGCACAGAATCTCGTCGAGGACGATGATGAAGTTGATGAACACTTCGACGACCAGTTCTTGAACACAAGGTTTGGTGATGACTATGAGCTACAGGGATGCCATTTCATCACGCAGAAAGTTGTCGAGCCCCAACCAACACCTGGACCCTCGAAGAAACCCACTTGTCAAGTGCGTCTCTTCTCATCTAGTCAGGAGACGCCGCCACCAGCCGCCTTCACTAAGCCTTAGAGGCCAGCTCCTATGACCAGCCCTAGCAACCTTCATAGGGCGACCGGTGAGCACATAGCAGTGGACAATGACGCCATAAAGGGCAATAAGGGTCTCAAAAGGAAGCCTAAGGGTGCGAGCCAGGATCCAAAGCCTAAACCATTCCGGGCTCATGACGGCCCTGCTGAAATTCCCAGGAAGCGGCTGCATGAGGCAGGTACACCGATGCTCAGTGACTCGATGCTCGCGGTCGGAGGCTTGCATATGCGTAGTATTCATCATGGTTGTCTATTTGTTGAGGAGCGCCGCATTCGAGAGGGCGATCAGTCGTACCTGGTTTACAAGGCTAAGGTGCCAAATATGTCGGGCTTCGTCGCAGTACCCCCGGGGATATTTTCTATTTGCAGCATACCGACATCTTCGACATGTTCCAAGGATTACGTCTGCACAATACCCTGGTCCGGCTGTTCTCTCTCAATATGGACATGCAGATAATCAGAAACAGGACCCCGGGCATCGTGATAGTGGATCCCTACTTCATGCGTGACGCCGTCTTGAGAACACATGATGACGTCCTAATGGCGACCGACTACCTCTCATGCTTCCAGGAAACAAACTCGGGCAAGGATGTGATTCTCAATCCCTACCACCCCGAGTCAGAAAGTGGTCACCAACGCCGCGTGCTCATATATTTGAATGTGCAAGGCTCATCAGCCTTGTATCTCGACTCGGGTAGTGCGACGACGAGGAATAACTACTCCACTATCAAGAGAGTTCTCGATGATGCTCTCAACAACGACGTTGCAGCGGGAGGATCCGCACCTAGTAGGCCAGTTAAGAGGTACGACATGCACGTGTTCATCCACACAATGCAGTTCCCCTGTGTCAAGCATCAGTCTGGCAGCGGGAAGGATGCCTTCTACGCCCTACACCACATGAAGGCGTTCGTACGGGACCAATAGTACACCATGTTGCCATCTGACCTTAAAAGGTGGGTTGAAGATCTTGCAAGTATACATGATCGCAACCTCATGATGTCTTCCTTCGATATCGAGCAGGACACTCGTCAATCTTGCACCAACAAGTCATGAAAACCAGGGGCCTCTTTTACGGCGGCAATCCACCCTACAACAAGGAGATGGATGGACACTTAGCGGAGCAGGGGGACGACAGGACGTTTATGACGTTAGCAAAAGGAGCTAAACGGGGTTTCATCAATATCCCTGAGCCGACTCATCAGCTGAAGAAGTATTGATGTTTGCCTAGCTAGCTGTTAGTTCCGAACTTGTGTTGTAAACTTCATCCCTATGTTAACTTGCCTAGCAACCTCTAGATCAGTATGTTTCGTAAACCGTTGAACTTGATTGTGAGCGATGCTAGTTATTTGTGTTATGAACTATTTTAGTGCTTGGTCATATGTTGCTTTTCATTCGTTATTGCCACCCTACTTCTTGATTTGCTTTTTGACTTTCTTCGAAATGCCGATGATTAAAACGTGTTGTGGCACTATGTGTGTGTGTGACTATACCGCTTTCTGACTTGTAATTTGTGCATCCTCAACTTGCCACACCAGATCCATCAGCGGCAATGTTATTTTCATGCCCAACCTAAGTATGAGGCATGCTTTTCTGAGTGTGTTGGTCCTATTTTACATCTTTCTGTACCCATATATATATATATGCATGCTTTTATCTTGTGAACTACTATTGCTTTTAACCGACATATCTAATATCACCTATCTTGTGTACAAGAGATGGCGACGAAGTGCTATGTCGTGTACGTTGGTAAGGTTCCAGGTGTGTACGAGTGGGAAGACTGCCAGAAACAAGTGAACAACTTCTTAGGCCACAACTACAAAGGCTACAAGATTAGAGAAGTGGCGGAAGAGAAATGGAGGAATCATGGGAGGAAGAAGTGGAGGAACTTCGTCGTGATCATCACCTTGCTCTTCATGGTAGGTTGTGTGCTCTAGTTCACCTAGAGCTCCGTCGGAGTTGTAATGTGATTGTAAACTTGTACTCGGTCCTCGAGAGATGTGAATTTGGCACACACTTGCTGTTGTGTGATGTACTAGTTGATGTGTGAACTCGTATGTCACGGATTAATTCAAGTTGATGTGTGATGTACTTGTATTCGTGTTGTTTCTATTATGTTTTGGCCAATTGCAACTTTCTAAAAATTATGTGCTATTTATACTATATTCTAGACTGTATAATACATGTATACTGTGTATTTTGGACTGTACTGTAGTTATGTAAAATTTGAAATTCAAAAATGCTATTCGAGACGCATTTGTAAAGCTATTAAAGGCGCATGTGTCAGACATACTCGAGACGCATCTGTTATGCGCCGTGTATATCCTAGATATGCGAGGTACATATCGATATGTGTCTCGTATATATTTATATGAGGAGCATATCAATATACGCCTCGCATATCATATGTGTCTCGTATAAACAAGCATATCTAGTTATACATGGCGTATATCATATGCGCCCCGAGTAAATAAATACTAGCGACACGGGTCTCGAGGCGCATCTTATATGCGCCTCGAATAGGCTTTAGGCTGGTCCTAGTGGGAGTATCATAGCTAGTATCATGCATGCCATGTTGGCAAAAATCTGATGTGGCACAACAATTAATGAAGAAAGAGATGGTTAGAGTATCATAGGTAGATACGGTATCATAGCACGTAAAACTAGAAAATTCTTATACAAATAAATCTTGTATATAATTTTGTATTGAGATTCTACAAATCATTAAATATAGTACTAGTATGATACTACCATATGATACCATGCACTATGAAGATAGTATCATACTACTAGTATCATACCACTAGGACCAGCCTTGTGGTGCACCTTGAGTAGGGTTTTCGGTACGCACTCTAGTCTGTGTGTTGGACTTCCATATTACATCAATAGAAAATATTAGGCAAAAGAAATTTAAAGACAACGCCACACGATCTTAACTTGTACTCACTCTATTTCAAAATATAAGATATTTTTAGATTTTTGAAAGTAATGTATCTATAGCTCTAGACATTTTTTAGTGTGTAGATTCGGAACGAACTCTTCGAACCTACACTAAAAAAATATCTAGATAGATACATTATCTTTATAAAACTAAAACTTATCTTACATACGGAGGAAGTACTAATAGCCTGCATCACCACAATGCTAGTATCGTTTGTCCTAGATCATCAGTGACGCCGTGGATTTCTTCTTCTTGCGCGAGCGCGACGGCGGCGTCGGGCACTTTACCTGGTAGGTTATACGGGACGATTGACTCGACCCACCCAACCCGATACGCCTGAGACCGATCGACTGGTTCCGTCCGTAGAGCTGTGTACGTATACGTACCCTACGTAACAGCGCGACGTACGTGACGACGACAAGTCTCCACTCGACTCTATCCCGGTCACCTCCTTCCGCTAGCTTTTAGCTAGGTGCAAAACCGGGTGTTTGAAATGCGTGGACGATGTGCGGGTTTGAAATGCGTGGGTCCGCCGCGACTGACAAGCGGGCCCGAAGCTTTCATTTATAACAATCCGGGCAGACCCGAGACGAGACGACCAGGCCGATCTGCCGGCCCGTACCGCCGTATCTCCTCCTCTCATCAGTTCTCACCTGCTACGCCGGCGGAAGCCTGACGGGCGGGGCCGGCAGTACCGTGCGCACCGACTGTCAGATCCCCGCCGATCGTCGTCTTTTCAATGCTCGCAGACTGGCTAACCCGACCCGACCCGACCGGGTAGTACACACGTACGGGCTCACCGGCGCATTCCTGAGTTTTAAAACACGGGAGACGTAGTGCGACCGTGACACTGCTTACACGAGTTCTCCCTCTGTACTGAAATACCCTGCATTCTGGGTTTAATCAAAATCAAACTTTGTAAAGTTTGACCAAACATATTGAAAAATTTATTTACACCTATAATACAATAAAAATATTATTAGAATCGTTATAAAATATATTTTCATAATATATACATTAGGTGCTATAGATGTTTATAGTTTTTTCTATATATTTTATCAAACTTTATAAAGTTTGACTTTGACTAAACCTAGAATGCAGGTATTTCAGGACAGAGGGAGTAGTACGAGGCTGGCCGTTTCGCGACACGAGATATACGGGCGTCCGAACGCTCGTGCTAACTAACGCTCGCACGTACACGCGTTTCCCCGACGACCAGTTAGTTAGCAGGATGTTGCATGTCTCGGCTCGATCGCTTTCTCTATCTCGCTAACATGCGCTAGTAGTACAAATTAGCACTAGGTTGATGATTGGGCGAGAAAGACGACGCGGAAAGTTGCAGGTTCTAGCTCATCCCCCTTCCCATTCCGAGCGAGCCAAGCTACACCTACAATCCTACATGGTGCGTCTCCCGTCGCGTGTCGACCTCCCGGGCCCACCGGATCGGAGGGTCCAGCTTGCCCCACCCAACCCAACCGCTTGTATCGTTCGGGTAGCCCCCGAGGAAACGCGAAGGGAACGAAGACCGGATCAGGACCTGGGCTGGGAGCACGAGAAAAAACGGATGGGGCGAAACTCGTGCTGCCGCCGCGGCAGCCAGCGATCAGTTCCACGGCAGGCACATGCACCACCCAAGACTCACGAAAGGTAAACGAGAGACTAGTACAGTACTAGGATTCTACTCTTCTACTACCACAGCCATGTAATAAAATCTTAAACAAAGAAAGAGCCACTGTAGGATAAATTTCAGTACTACCACAATACAGACACGCTAGCACTGTACATACCAAAAGGAAAAAAGGAAGGAGCAGCATGTGACAAGTGAGCTAGAGTCGACTCTTCAATGCTGTGACTTAACTCAAACCGGGAACATGACGAGCCCGAGCGGCCACGTCGTACGTACGCGGCACCTGCCGGCCGGCCGGCAGGCTCCACCGCCGTACGGGACCAGGCTCTCAAACTGCTGAGATGAGCTGGCCGCGACGTACTTACGCGCGCGAGGGGATATCCATGAGGCGGGACGGCCGGCTGGAGCTACTCCTCGTCCGGGTCCGGCACCTTGTAGTCGTCGGCGGTGATCTCCGTCAGCCACAGCCCCGGGAACGCCGACTGCATACAGGACACACACACACACACACGGGCTCTTGTTAGTTCGGGGTCGCGGCAGCCAGTAGGAGTTGTACGATTCTTGCACACAACAATCATGTTGGGATACTACTATACTACTACTAGACTAGTTCAGTGAGCATAAAGCGTATCGGATAGAAGGGTAATTGAGTAATCTACTAGTATCGAAATGCATTAGTAAATGGTTGGGAGAAAAAAAATTAAATTAAGGCAGGGGCGGTATGGGGAATTGGCGGCCTTACATCGAGCTGCCGCTGCACGGCGCGCTGCCGCTTCCTCGGACGCCGCCGCGGCCGGCCGCCCGTCAGCGAGTAGATGTCCTCCTCGATCTCCTCCGGCGTCAGGGCGACAGAGAAGGGAGCACGCTTGCGCCGCCTCGACGGCGACGGCGCCGCCGGCCACGACGTCAGGGAGGCCGGCCGCCGCCGCGTGCGCTCCCGCAGCTTCCACGGCTTGTCCTCCACGTCCTTCGCTTGCTGCTGCTGCTGCTCCTGCGCAGGTGGCGGCGCCATGGTCTCCGGCTCCTTCGGCGGAGGCGGGAGCAGGGGCGTGCTTGGCTGGGGCACGCGGAGGCGGTCGGCGGCGTCGCGCAGGTGGCCCACGAGCTTGGCGCGGAGCCCCTCGATCCCGCCCTCGTGGTCCACGGCGGCCTTGCGGCTGGCGTCGGACGGCGAGCGGCGGCGATCGCGGGCGGCCTCCGAAGGCGAATCCTCCGCGGCGTGGTGGGCGGGCACGCGGACGCGGTGGGGCCGAGGCTGGCGCGCCCAGGGCTCGAGATGGTGCGTGGTGGGCGCGACAGGCGGCTTCGCCCTCGGATCTGCCGTCGCCGCCATGCCCGCTGCTCGGACGGACAGCTTCTTGCGCGCCCGTCCCCCGGCTGGTCGACGAGGCTGCGAGGAGGGATGGAGAAAGCAGGCGTGGGAGGAGGAGGAGGAGGTTTTGAGGCCACAGGGCAGGGCAGCAGGGGTCGGGTCTCCCTCGTGTTTTGTTACGGCCGAGACGCGACGCAGAGAAGCAGAGGACAGCCTCGTCATTTCTCCTCGCCAGGACCGCGCTGTCCCACTCCCGTACGCACATCCATCTCGCTGATCCGTGGGGTCGCCTCACGTCGCGGCCCACCTGTCCGGGAGAAAACGTGGAGATCGCGCACCGCAGGGGCAAAGGTGCTTGGCCCGACGGAAAAGGACACGGTGGACGGAGGCGAGTCCGTTATGCTATCAAGCAGCAGCAGCGAACCGAGGAGGACGCTGGCGTGCCGATCTGGCGACGTCCGTCCGTGACGGCGAGAGCACGGGGTCCCACCGCGCAGGTTGGCGTCCATGCAGCGCCGCCTTGGGTTTCTGTCGCGGGGCCCACGGGCCAGCGAACGAGGCGCGCGGACGGGCGCCGTGTGTGTGTCCCCGTCGTCGGAAGCGGTCTTCCCGCCGGGCACCTGGGGGCTGCGGCCACGATGCTGCTACGGCCGGCGGCGACCACCGTCGGCTTTGATCGGGCGCGCAGAAGAGCGAAGGAATAATGAGTCGTCTCGGCGACCGTACGTACGTGCGTTTGACGCAGCGGGCGAGGGAGATCGCTGTCCGGAACGTAGCGTAGGTGGGATTAATTATGGAAAGATAGAGCAGGAAAAGGGTGTGCGTGCAAGGTACGTACGTACGCGAGGAGGTTTGCGTGCGTGCTGCGTGGCGCGGTCGCGTCAGGGCTGCTCGCGCCCGCCGCGCACACAGATTCTCTACGCTGCCGCCTGCCTGCCGCTGCCGGTGGTGGAAAGTGGAAAGGCGAGAGCTAGCGTCGACTCGACCGGGTGGGCTGGGGCCTGGGGCACCACCGTCCGTTCCGTAACCTGGGTTTCGGAGAAACACGTGGCGCGTCGCCGCCGCTGCGCTGCTCTGCTCGCCGCCGGTGCATTTGGCCCCCTCAAAAAGAGTCGGTCGAAGAAGACCAGAACGGGGAAGAAAGCAGAAGAAACGGTGCGTGCGTACAGCGAAGTACTCCTACTAGATTATACTAGGTGCATACGCGAGGAGGCGCGTGTCGCGTCGGGGCTCGCAGATTCTCCCACCGTGCATGGTCCTGGACCCGGTCGTTCCGTTCCGTCCGCTGGGAGCAATCAGCAATGGCTTCGATCGGTGCCCCCGCGCGCGCGGTCGGTCCGTCGTATCCAGGAGGATATTCCTTCTTCAACAGAGACGACTCGATCGGAGACAGGAAATGGTCGTCTTTACGAACCGAGGAGGAGGCACATACTACTACTTTGACCGTCTAACTCAACCCCCCGTACTATACCGATCAAGAAAGAATTAATGTTCCAAGGAAAAGAAACAAGCCATGCTGGTTTTGATCGGACTGGAGCTCTGCACGGTGGAGGAAACATGAGTCGTCCGCGATGACACGACACGAGCAGAGCAATACATGAGCTCGCGCGGGAGTACGAACGTGTTGGCAACATTATTAGATTATTAGACGTACATAAGAATTAGAGTCTCTTTTGCTACTACCTTCGGTCCATTGGTGTTCTTAATTTAGTCTAGATAGAAATACATTTAGTTTAAATGATTAACTAGATACATACGAATAATCTAGATAAAGTTAACAAGGTTAATATGAACTCGAGGGGATAAAAAAATCAGTCTCTCTTTTATGGGTATGTATTGGAAAAGACATGGTTTGAGCCTTGCTCGAGTCAAACAAATGTAATGCTACAATTTTGCCTTTTGAGGATTTCGGAATTTGTTATTTTATCTCATGGCGCAAATGCGTGTTTTTTAACTAGGAAACATAGGACCATAAAGAAGACATGAGTATTTTTATGCATTTTTTGGCAGTTTTTTTATCTATTTGTATAGAAGGTCCAAAACCCTAGTGCTGCTCCCACCGCTCCCCTTCCACCATCACGCCGCTACTACAAGTTGCCGACGAGCAAGCTCACCCGACCGTCGAGGAAAGTGGCAGCTAGGCTATCAATGCTCCTAAGGTTGCGGCATTGCGCGCGCGGGGTGACGACGTCGACCTAGTGGTGAGTGATGGTAATTGGTGTTGCAGGTCGTGCACCTCGGCTTCTTGGGTGGTGAGGTGGTGGTTGGCGAGGGCGCGGTGTGGAGGTCGCCCCGTTGGCCGTTGGGCCTCTAGTACCATATGAAAAGATGCTCCTCCTCCCTTCCCTTCTCATCTAACATCCTTGGCCCTAGATTCGTTTCAGTGGTGGTAAGTGTGGCTGGAAGCGGGATTCTGGATCGGGGAAAACTCTTTGCCGCCACAGCGGTGGCCTCAGCGTTGACGATGCTACAGGAGGTGCTCTCCTTCGTGAAGGCAACATCGAGGTATATTCCCTTGTTCCTCTCTTGATTAAAAACCCAAAGCCTAGGCTTGGGCGGCGCCGACTCTATGGAGGAGTCAAGGGAGAGTGACCTGCTCCACCTCTTGATAGGTGTGGTGTCAAGGGAGAGTGCTTTTTTCGGAGGTGAAAACGAAAATGCGACATGGCTTTCCCCTCGGATGTTGGCTATGGCTGGACAATGGCTTTGATGATCAAGTTGTACTTCATCCTTTTTTTTCGTGCTTGAAGTATTTGTTGCCTATAAGCTATATTTTCAGCACTATGTAAACCTTGTTCGTTTTATTAATTTAAAATCGGGCTCTTCAAGGCTTTTATCTAAAAAGAATCCCAAAGACCAACTTTGCCGGACCAAATACACATGGCATGTGAATTCGAGATCCTCAATGTGCTGGTCAATCAAATTTCACAAGGCGAATGAAGATAAAGAATCTTTGATAGAAAACCGAGGATATGATACGAAGAGAAAAACCTCTTGCCGGTACGAAAATTTCATGAACAGTAGCAGTAGAACAGCTCGCAATCCTGCAATTGGAAGCCTGCATTTGCATCGACCGCTGCGGGCGATCGAGTGAAACGGCATTCAGTGAGTCAGTGACGCCTGACCTCATTGGGCATACAAGATCGCCAAGTACACTATTGTCAGTCACCGGCAGTCTGGCACAAAGTTAGAGACATCATAAAAGTCCAGCCACTGCCTGGTTTTTCATGGCGATCATGGGGAGAGACACACTGCAACAGTGACAGTTTTGTGAAGGCTGGAGGCCTTGTCCGGATCAGTCGAACAAAACCCAATTAACCAACTTCAATTAAAGTTTAAAATGTCAATCAAACAATAAAATATAAATTCTGAAAATCATCATTTTTCGTAAACCTGGGATCTGTAGGTCTATACTCATAGTTTGGTGGTCAATGTGGAAAAAACAATTGAATTGGAAAAAAAGATAAGCAGTATTCATAGTTTAAACAGTCGCTTTCAGCGATCAGTACCGAGGCAGCAAACATCCGAGGACACCAGGATAATGATCGAGAGTTCATGCGGTTTGGACTCACTTTCCTCTGCCCCCTTTCCTTGGAAGTCTTTTTTATTTTTTTAACTAGACTAGAAAAGGTGCCATGTGCAACTTGAATGCCTGAAGCCACATGCATGGTCAAATAGTCCTGACCTGGGTTTGCTGATGCTACCTTAAGCTGGATTTGGAAAGATTAGCGCAGAGTTCCCTTTCAGCTGGTTTTGGTCTGCCTAATTCTGCATTTCTATGCCCAAACAGACTGACCAGTCTGAAGTGAGCAGCAACCTTTTTTTCTTGATTCTGAGGAACAGCATCGACGCTTAACCAAATGCTGTTTAGATAACAGGAAGCAGAACATGTATGTTGCTGCGAGATAACTGTACTATACCAAACTAAAGTGGGTTAAGGGACAGTGTTTTGCTCTCTGACAGATGGAGACGAGCAAGTCCTGGAGATATATGTGGCTGTGTGTCAAAACTAACCACTGAACTGATGAAATAAAAAAAAACAGAGTATATGTACGGGCAATCCAGAGTTCAAATCAAGATAGGGCAAATACTTCAGAAAAAATAAGATGCAGCTACAGAAAAAGGATCTGAAGTAGTAATGCATATATGATTACTGAATGTCATGAGAAGTTGATGAAGAGTCTACAGTACCGACATTTCTCGCGGGCCGAAATCATCAAGATTCTAATGCAAAACTGGCTTCCGCACTGAACAGAACACATAGAGCAGAACAAGAGAAAATACTGCTTCAGGCCAGGCGAGGGGGCAGCCGATAAATAAAGAAGAAAATCCTGAAAACCAGCTTCCGCACTGAACATACGCATGATTTAGGGTTTGATTGACATACATGATCTCATCTCAGAAGTATAACAATCTATCAACCCTGAAATTCTATCCGTCTGCCTTCATCTATCAACCCTGAAACTGTCTTCCATCCCTCGCCGATGAACCAATGCTCGACCCGCAAATTCCCAGAGATCAATCTCCTGCTCTCGACTTTGGGAGAGTAACAGCTCGATCAGAATCCCCCTTTCTGCACCAATCCAGAATCCAATCAGCGTCTCCACCAGCAACAAGAACATGTGGTAAATAGATCAAAGATTGATTTTTTATTGGTGCTCACCTCGTTCACCTTGTACCGATCGCGGTTCACATCCGGAAGCGACTTGCCGGGGCAGAGCGCCTGCGGGAGAAGAGGGGAGAGGGAAATCACGAACTGGTCAGTATAATCGAGGAACTGGAAGAGGAATCGGCGAAGGCGATCGAGGATTTTTAGGATTAGCGCTGCTTCGTGGGCGTCTTGCTTACGCACGTTGATTTGGCGCTGGACGCTCTTGGGCCGCCTCTTGTGCCGGCGCGGCGGCTTCCTGCCGGTGATCGCGAGGAAGTCCGCGTCGATCTGCTGCTTGGAGAGCTGCAGCGAGAACCCTCCGCTCCACTTGCTGGCGGCGGCGGCGCCTCCGTCCATGTTCCACAGCTTCTTGTGCTCCCGCGCGTCCTCCGCGCTGTCCCGCCCGGCCCGACGGTCCCTCAGCAGGTAGCACTGCGTCCGGGGAGATTCCTCCGCCGCTGCGGCGCCTTTCGTCGGGGATCGGGAGCTGTTGGGCTGCTGCGCCTCGGCCCCCGCCGCCGCCGGGGACGCGTCGACGTCCTTGCAGAAGGCCATGGGCTTCCGGTACCCCCAGCTGGCGGGGAGGTCGAAGCCTACGAGGAGGCGGGGGTCCCTCGATCGCGAAGGCGGCGTCTGCATTGCCGCGGCCGCCGGCGAAGACTCCATCGGCGAGACGACAGGGAGAAAGGGAAGGGGATTAAAGGGGGCAAGCAGCAAATGCGTCGCGGAGGGTTCTAGTCTCGCGATTGCATGCCGCCGCCTATATATAGCGCGATTGGATTAGGGCGGGGGGCAGAGAGACGGCGACGATGGAGCTGCGGGCGAAATTTCGAGGGAGAACGAGGGACAAATGCTGCTGCTGCTGGGTGGATGCTCTCTCTGGGTTTTCTTCCTTCTTTTGGGTTTGTTTGGGGAGTTCGGTTTCCTCCGCGGACTCCGGGCGCCTGGCTCGGTCGAATTCGACTCCACTGCACGGCTCGTCGAGTCACCCCCGTCGTTGGATCCACATCGGATGGCTGCGCGCGATACAAAGGGCCAGCAAGGTTTTCAAGGTTCAGTTTCTCCGGAAAAAAAAATGTTCTTTAGGTTCAACTTCCTTCCTTTTGCTTGTTTTCTTGTTTTTCATCTCCGTTTTTCCATGACGATGTTCTATTTAAGAAAGAAATATAAGCGGCGGTATGATTTCGCAATAATGCGACAGGTGAGCCGATTAATGAGAGCGTATCTCCGCGTAACTCTTAAAGAAGAAATAAATAAAAAAGACATATATTCGCGTATAAGTAGTATGTTAACTTGTTAGAATGTATCCTGGCATAGATAGGTGTCCTTGATATAAATTCGACGAATCGTGCTCTTCAATATTTCCATCATGCGTATCGACACATGATGCCAGGTAGTGATGGCTAAATGACAGTTGTTATCACGCGGACGGCTTGAGACGATGCATTCTAAAGTTTGTATGACGTGGGTTTTCTCTAGCCATTGGTTACCCTTTTGTTGGCTAACTCAGGTAAGTTAAATAAACCTAACGGTAAAAGCCGCTTTATGGATCCATCCAACACGGGAACGTTTACTGTGTTTGTCGACACCATACGAAGGTTTCCATCTCAAATTGGGCATCGACCATGTTTTAATCCTTGTGTCACGCAACATGTGGTAGCTCTAACTAATCGTGATCTTCAAGACTTATATCACATGTATAGACAGTTGTTTCCGGAATAACCAAAGGACAATCGCTATCAGGTGGAACTCGTAACTCGAGGCATGTGTTCTAAATTTTGTATGACGAGGCCTCTTATCATTTTTTTCTTAACTCGATAAAGTTAAATAAACTTAATGGAAAAATCTCGTTACCCGTCCATCATGCAAGCATCTTCGGTTGTTTATCGACACCATGCAACTTTTCCATCTCAAATTGGGTAGATACTGTAAATCCCGAGTCACTCAATATGCTTGGTAGATCGATTGTGTTGAGTGTTGTTATTCAAATATGACTTGTAACAACGTGACATACGAAACCTCAACTTCACTACTGGGATGTGAATCACCTCCTAATTGTGGTTGGTCGAGTGTAGGGAATCAATTCTTCCATCAGGTGATTTTGCACACGAAAGGGACAACCAAGGTCTCAAGGCCTGGTTGTCTTGCGTGCCTCCGTTCCTCAATTTTATTTTTCATTCATCCATGAAGAGGTTATCTTACGAAGGAAGAAAGTGAAATCTGTTTTCATAACTATATGTGCATAAATGGGTTTCCCGTTTTATTTAGAGGGTATCTAAGATAGATTTGGAATGATTTTGTGCTCATGACACATATTCTTTAAAGCGGATCTTACCAAAGATTGAGTTTTTATCCTAAAGAAAGAAATCTCTCTAATTAATTTATATGTACTTCTTGAAGAACATGATCACATTTTTGACATCTAACCCAAGGACCATTGTGACAGAACTTGAAATGTTCGTATCCTACTATGGCTTGACATGTATTTCACTTGTTGATCCATCTGTTTTGATCACTAACTCACCGAAAAAATTAGCACACCATCCTCATGTGATGTGGGTTGTTGATTTTTTGAAACAATTTAGCCAACCCAAGTATGTGCAAAGAGGCCAGCAACAATGATGGTTATGACTTAGGGTAGTTTGTACTTTCCACCTGAGGGAAAAAAGGATATTAAGCCCCCCATTCCTCATAAAAGTGATAAAAATTATAGGTTAGCATTTTTTTAGAGAACGATAGAAAACAAGAGATAAAAGTACAAGAGGGCACTACTAAGAAAACAGTTATCCATGAGTCTGCTACCTAGTGGCGCATGGCGAAGGTGATGCGCCACTGGCAAATACATGCGGCGCATCGTAGCGCATAGTGCTACTGATAACCCAACTATTAGTGGCGCATCCAGGAGGCATGCGCCACAGATAAGTCGGTGGCATCCATATGTGCCACTTATAGATGGCTCCTGACTTATCCATGGCGCATGGCTTTATGATGCACTATTGATAGTTGGATTATCAATGGCGCATCCTCCATAACAGGTGAAGGGTGCACCACAGGTAAGTTTTCAAAAATTCTGCTAACCCGCACTCCCTATAGTCGTTACCGATTTTTTAGAATCTCAAAATTCAAAAATAAAAAAAATTACGTCAAAAATAATATTTTTTCTATAAAAACAAATTTGGAGCTCACTTATATGTGACAGACCCAATAATTGTGCGCCACAAGTAAGTGTGGATGGGACTTCAAATCTGAGAGGCCCCCTCTCCTCCCTTTCTCCCCTTCTCCTCCTATTCTCCTCCCCTTCTCCTTTTCCCCTTTTCCTCTTCTTCTTTCCCCTTCTTCTCAACTTGTCCTCCCTTTCTTCTCTCCTTTTTCTCCCTTTCTTCTCCTCTCCTTCTCATCCCCTTATTCTTTTCTTCTCCTTCTTGAAAGAGCATTTCTCTATCCCACTGATTTTGATGTTTGATAACAACACACCTATCAGTTTAATCGTGTGCTAAGTATATCACAGGTTTGATAAGGGTGTGGCACAATTATTGACCTATCCAATTACCCTTGCGAAAAACCAATGTGACAACCGGTAGTACCGGAAATATGTCCGGTACTACCGCTTGGCACCGGTACTACCGGTTCTAGTACCGGTTGGATCCATGCAAGGTTGAGAAGGATAAGTTTTCCTCAGTACCACCCGGTACCACGGAGCGGCACTGCCGCTCCAACCGCTTGGACACGGTCGTACCGCTCGGCAGTACCGGACAGTTCTGAAGAAGAACCACCCCTCTCAGTCTTGCTCAGTACCAAGCGGTACTTGGGACCGGTACTACTGCCCAGACTGGTAGTACCGCGTCATACGACCGGTACTACTGCTTGGGGTAGTACCGCAAGGGAATATCAGGCAATACTGGTGCTGGCTCGGCCATTTAAGGCATCTTCGGTACCTGGTCCGGTACTGAACCGGTAGTACCGCCTGCATGCGGTACTACCGCTTGAGTACCGGTACTACTGGTGCATTAAAGGCTCCAATGGCCAGATTTCCTAGAGGGGTATAAATACCCCTCCACCTACCTTGGGACAAGATGCTCATTCACATTAAAGTCAAGACCACCATTGGAGCCACCAAATCTTCAAGATCTCCTCATTCCACCACCCAAAGTCTTTGATCTTTGGGGAATCGAAGGAGGAGGCCCCGATCTACTACTTCACCAAAAGAGATCTTCATTTCCCCCTTATTTCATTGAGGGCCCCTTTGCTCTAGTGTTTTCTTGGAAACCCTAGTTCTTGTTTTGGTTCTTACAAGCTTGTCTTTGATTGCTTTGACAGCTTGCTTGTATTTGGGAGCCTCCGATTAAGTTGTGGATGTGTGCCCCAAACTTGTAAAGGTGTCGGCTTCCACCTTGAAGGTTGCCGATATAGTGGAAGGTGAATCGATCCCGTTGGGGTGAGATTCATCGGAGAACAAGGGAGTCCGTTCGTGGCATTGGTGGTTTGAAACCACCCCCTCTCCAAACGTAGACGTACTTCCCTTCAAAAGGAACTACGGGAAACAAATCCTTGTGTCTCCGCGTCCACCACTTTGGTTACTTCTATCCTTCAGAGGCGGATCTAGGGGGGGGCGAGCGGTGGCCAGGCCACCCCCATGGTTCGCCCCCCCCAACGGCAGGTAGCAGGGGCCACTAGTTGTATACGTTCCGTTAGTTCTTAATTAATACTCTGGCACCATGTCTAATTATACTTCCTAATCTGTCCAGCGTGGGCCAAAGCCCTAAGCTATTTTTTCAGCATGGGCCAAAGGCCACAATGTCGTAGCTGAAAATAGCGATCGATTAGTTAGGCAGAAACGTGGTCTCCGTACTATACGTCCTGCATCGCCGATTCACAGCCGCCACAAAACACAAGATCCCTGTTCACCTACGAATACGATCGTAAGATTTCGCCGCAAATTGTCGACGACTACTACCGGCCGTCCCGCGTGCGGCGCGCCACACTGCCGCGCTCAATTCCTTGCCTGATTACTCAAAGGTATTGCTATGTAGTTTTCTCGTAATTGCTCCCTCCTTGAGAGATACCCGTTTTGCTATACGTGCCAGAATAATTACTGAATCCCATAATTGCTATGTACGTGCTCTACTTGTTTGACTAGGTTATCAGTAATTTTGCTTTGTTTATCATGAAGAGGAAGGCACGGCCAATTAATACCTATTTTAAGCCGGTTGATTCGACCTCTAACAGAGATTACCGAGCAGCAGCGTACCGTACATGATGATTCCACTCCCAATCCAGTTGATGTGCAAACGTTGGATTAAATTACCAAGTCATCTGCCGCACTACCGGAACAAACTAGAGTCGGAAGCACAACATATGAGCGAGACCCCGCAAAGCGCCAACAGGTTTGGGAATTACCTGTTGATAAGCAAGTGGAAACACGTCAATTCTATGTTTCCGAGAGGCCATACCAGCCATACATGAGAGAGTATCCATATAATACTAATGATACAAAACATCGTCGTCGGTTCCAGTTTAGCTGGTTCAAGCAATTTCCTTGGCTAGAGTATTCGCCTTCCGCAAATCGTGCATATTGCTTTCCTTGTTTCCTCTTTTCCAGGAAGCCAATTGGGAAGTGTGGGTTAGATACATTCACTATTTTGGGCTTCAATAAGTGGAAAAAGGTAAATAGTGGAAAAGATTGTGCTTTTCTAACTCATATGGGAAAAGATGCTAGTTCAGCCCATAACTATTCAACTCGGTGTCTTGAGAATTTTAAAGACGGCACGACTCATATCGATAAGGTGATTGAGAAATCGTCTGCAAAAACAATTGCAGATGCTAGGCTAAGACTCAAAGTTACAATTGATTTCATCAGGTAAGCAAGCAATAATTTATTTCATCTTTTATTATAACAATTAGAATATTGTATATGTCGTACCAATTAATAAGCATTTTTTGTGACATGATGCAGGTGGTTAACATTTCAGGCTTGTGCTTTCAGAGGTCATGATGAATCTACAGGATCCATAAACCAGGGTAATTTTCTAGAATTATTAAAGTTCTTGGCTTCTTATAATTCTGAGGTGAAAGATGTCTTAGATAATGCTCCTGGAAATGCAAAGTACACGGCTCATACAGTTCAGCAGGAAATTCTTGGTTTACTCTCTCGAAAGGTACAAACAACAATTAGAGAAGAAATTGGCAATAGCAAATTTCGTATAATGGTTGATGAAGCCCGTGATGAATCTAAAAAGGAGCAAATGGCTTTGGTACTCCGATTTGTTAATAATGAAGGGCTTATAAGGGAGCGTTTTCTTGATGTCGTTCATGTTAATGACACGGCTGCATTGACTCTCAAGGAGTCTGTTTGTGCTATTCTAGCGGATAGTAACTTAAGTGTGCAAGACATTAGAGGTCAAGGATATGACGGAGCAAGTAATATGCGAGGGGAGTGGAATGGACTGAAGGCTTTGATTCTGAAGGAGTGCCCTTACGCATATTATGTTCACTGTATGGCTCATCAACTACAGTTGGCTCTTGTTGCAGCATCAAGGGAGGTACAAGAAGTGCACAATTTTTTTCAGCATGCAATTTTCATTATAAATGTTGTTAGTGCATCTCCTAAACGGAATGATGAGTTACTAGCAAATCAAGCCGCAGAAATTACACGTGAAATTGAATTAGGTGAGCTTGATACTGGAAAAGGGGAAAATCAGATAGGCTCTTTACAGAGGCCAGGGGACACTAGATGGAGTTCCCACTTTAAGTCAATTCAGAGCTTGAAGAAGATGTTTGGTGCTACAATTTCTGTCTTGCGAAGTATAGCAAATGGTCGTTCTGTCTCAAGGTATTCTCGAGGAGATGCTGGAGGCGCCCTGAAGATAATTATCTCTTTTGATTTTGTGTTCATTCTACACCTTATGGAGAAAATTATGAAAATCACTGATGTCTTGTGCCAAACGCTCCAAAAAAAATCTTTGGATATTCTAAATGCACTGGATTGAGTTTTGAACACAAAGATACTATTGGGTAATCTTAGAGAAGATGGTTGGGCACCTCTTTTAGAGGAGGTAAAGGCTTTTTGTGTGAAACATGAAATTGAGATTCCCGATATGAGCCTGAAGTAAGTCCCCTTTTTATCGATCTCTTGAGTAGAATAATCTTTAATCTCAATTAGTTTTCTCTAACGTATATTATATTTTATAATATGTAGGTATGTTGATGTGACTAAGTCTCAAAACAAACATGATAACACCACAATGAATCATCACTACAAAGTAGATGTGTTTAATGTGGCAATTGATCAACAATTGGTCGAGCTAAATGAGCGATTTAGTGTGCAAACTACAGAGCTTCTCACACTTTGTGCATCCTTGGATCCTAGACATGAATCATTTGACATGACAAAGATTTGCACCCTTGTAGAGAAGTTCTATCCAGCAGATTTTTCCAGTCAAGAACGTGCTCAGTTGGAGTCACAACTTCCACATTTTCAGTTAGATGTTTGCAATCATCGAGAGCTGAATACATTGCCATCACTTGCTGATTTGTCTGCTGGACTATTTAAAACAGGTAAAGTGTCTATGTATTCAATGGTTGATAGATTATTGCGACTGGTCATTACTCTCCCTGTGTCGACTGCAACCACGGAGCGGGCTTTTTCAGCAATGAAGCTTATCAAGACACGTCTTAGAAATAAAATGGGAGATGACTTTCTTCGTCATTACATGGTGGTGTACATTGGGAAGGAAATAGCTGCCAAGATCAATGTTGAAGAGATTATTGACTTGTTTGATAGGCCTGGACGTAGATCTAAATTCAAATTGATAGAAATGTAGTTTTCTTTTAATTGCAGAACATATATTGTTACGATGTGATATACACAATATACTTATGAGACTTTATATATTTTCTTGTGGCATCACTTTTGTGGTCGATGACTTCTTGGCCCCCCTATGCTCAAATCCTGGATCCGCCCCTGCTACCCTTTACCGCACTTTACTTACTTGTTCTTACTTTGTGTTGTGGTAGCTCTTGCATAATTGTCATATAGGTAAATTCACCTTAGTTGCATTATCTAGAGAATTTACCTTATTGTCAAACCTTAATTTGAAAAGGAAGAAAATTTGAAGTAGCACCTATTCACCCCCTCTAGGTTCCCATACGATCCTTTCAATTGGTATCAGAGCCTCGGCTCTTTATTTGGGCTTTACCGCCTAAGAGAATATGGGTAGCAATGATGGGGATGGTGGTGGTGAGCCGACCACGGTGACCATGGAAGATCTCAAAAACTTGGAAACAAGATTGAGCTCTTCCTTGGTCAACGAAGTCAAGAAGATGCTTGAGCAACTTCTTAAAGAGAAAGAAGGCTCATCACCCCCATCTACTCAAGAGGATCAACCATCCGTTTTACCTAAAGGGAATACGTCGGTATCCCCCGAGGGTATGATGGTGAGGGGTAAACAAGACAACGCTAATTCCTCCACACAACTTGATGGGAGGAAGGGTGAGCACCGTGATTCTTGGTACTCTCCTGATCCTCCCATCCCTCACCCTCATGTGTACAATAGGGGTGACCCACCTAAGCTTGAAGAGTCGTCTACTTTTGCTCAATGGCAATCACTAATGAGAACTCATGTGCGCAGCTCTTTGCATTGAACTATGGAACATCATCGAGCATGGACTCTTTATTGGGGATCCAAACAACATGACAAGAAGAGAGGTTGTCAATAGTCAACTCAATGCCACTGCTTTGCATATGATTCAACAAGGATTGGGGACAAAGGATTATCCACACATTGAGCACTTGAGCATTGCCAAGGAATCTTGGGATGCCCTCACCGTATTGTTTGTTGGAAATGAGAGTATGAGGAGGAACCGATATGATGCTCTAAGCAATGAAGCCGAAGGCTTCTACATGAAAGAAGGTGAAGATCACGAAGACATGTACCGAAGGCTCAAAACCACCGCCACCGCTTTTAGAAATGTGGGTGCCTCACATGTGGATGATGCATGGATAAAAAGGAAATATGTGAGCGCACTCATGCCCTTTGATCCCACGGACTTGAAGAGCTTACAAGGTAGACACAACTACCATCTCATGACCTCCAATGAAGTTATGCAAGAGATGGCCGCTTTCAAGGTTGCCGCCAAGAATGCCAAAGACGTCTGTGCTCGTGCCCTTGGTATGAGCAATGTTGTCAATGTTGCTTTGAAAGCCAAATTTGTGGATCATGGGGATGAAGATGATAGTGATGAAGGACTCTCCATGGACCATCCCGATGAAGTCAAGATTTCTCATGGTCAATATATGGCTTTCTATGCAAAGAACTTTTGTAAGAACCCCGCCAAGGCCAAGATGGAAATGCAACGGAGAAGCAAGCCAAATGGGAAAAGAGAGAATACCACTAGGTTGAGAACTTGCTTCAATTGTGGTGACCGCTATCACTTTGTGGCAAGTTGCCCCTATGAGAAGAGAGAAGATCATGGTGGTATACTTGTGTTAAAGAAGACCCTAATGGCACCTTACAAGAAACCTTTCATCAAGAAGAATCCCATCAACAAGAAGTCCGGAGAAATTGTCTTGATCACTCATGAAGAATACTCCTCCGACAATGAAGATGAGGAAGAGGAAACTTCTAATGGTGTGGCTGCGTTAGCCACCACTTCTACTCTGACATTCTCACTCTTCGATTCTCCAAATAAGAACTCTCCCACCAAGAACGTCACTTGCCTTATGGCAAGAGGAATGGAGGTATCCTCATCATCCCGCTCTACTCCCTTAGATAATGATGAAATTGATGATGAGATGTCTCTTCATGTTAAAAAGGAATTAATTACCTTTGATGAGTTTATGACTAACCTAGAAGGAGATGCTAAGTTACATTTTGGGAACATCTTAGATCAACTCTCACATACTCAAGAACTTCTAGATGTAAGATGTAAACTTGGGCATGAACACATGATTGAGCTAGAGGCTTTAAACAATGTTCTAGAAGAAGAACAAGAAACTAGGTTGTCACTTGAATTAAAACTTGAAGGGCTTGATGAGGACAATGACACTATTGTTAACAAACTCATCAAAGAGCGTGATCATGCTATTGCTAAATACAAAAGGGCTAAAAAGGACAAGATTGAGTTTGGTGTGGTTCATGAAAAACTTGCTGAGGACTTCATTTTACTTAACAAGGCCCACAAGGCTTTGGAGAGTGAACTCGTGTCACTCACAAAGTCCCATGAAACGCTTCAAACTCAATTGGCCAATATTCCTTCACCTAGTAACTTCATTCCATCTAGTAGTACAACTATTCTTGAAGAGAATGCTGGGTTAAAGGGGGAGCTTGCTAAGGCCACATTTCCACAAGGCAACAAGTCCATCGATGATCTTTTGAGCAAGCAAAGGTGTAGTGGTGATAAAGGGGGCATTGGTTTTGTTTCCAAAACCAAGAAGAAGAAAAATAAGAAGAAGAAGGCCAAGCCCGCACAAGAGACCAACAAGACCATTGTGGATAGTAAGACCACAAGTGGTAAAACTATGTCTCATGATGACTTTGCGGGAAGTGCTAACCCTCACTATATTCTAATGCGTGATTATTATGGTGATGTGTATGCACAATATGTTGGACCTTATGATGGTTATATTGCTTGGTCTATTTGGGTTCCCAAGACCCTTGTTGCTAACAAAAGAGGACCCATTGAAAAATGGGTACCTAAAAATTAGCTTGATCTTTTGTAGACATATGCTTCCGGGGGTTCAAAGTGGGTGCTTGATAGTGCTTGCACAAGTCATATGACCGGAAGCTCGTCTATTGTCAAGGATCTAAAGCCAAATGATGATCAAATCACCATGACATATGCCGACAAATCAAAGTCTAAGGTAATGGGTTTCGGCAAGGTAGTGGTTGCTCACGACATTACACTCGTGAACGTCATGCTTGTTGAGACCCTTGGATACAATTTACTTTCAGTCCTTTCTCTTGGAAAGATGGGCTTTGCCGTCTTTATTTATGTTGATATTGTGGTCCTCTTGTGGAGCAAGTCTCTCAAGGTCGCTTTCGTTGGGTACGTCGAACATGACTTGTATGTGGTGGACTTTTCGGAGCAAGCCACTACAGGTCCGATGTGCTTATTTGGAAAGGCCGATGTGGGTTGGCTATGGCATCGCCGACTAGCCCATGTCAATATGAGAACTTTGCAAAGTCTTCATAAGGAGGGCCATATTGTTGGACTAAAAGAAAATGTTTCTTTTGCCAAAGATCGTGTTTGTAGGGCATGTGTTCTAGGGAAGATGCATGACGCTCCTCACAAGCCTAAGAACCAAATCAAGTCTACCAAGATCTTGGAACTCCTCCATGTGGATCTATTTGGTCCTCCATCTCATGCAAGTCTTGGTGGGAAGAAATATTGTTTGGTGATTGTTGACGAATTTTCAAGATACTCTTGGGTTTATTTCTTCAAGTTGAAGAGTTAGACTCAAAAGACCTTTATCGACTTCATCAACTTGGTTCAACGGCAATACAATGTTCCCGTGTTGATTATAAGAAGAGACAACAACACCGAGTTCAAGAACTACACCTTGAATGATTTCCTTAGTGATGAGGGGATTAAACATCAATATTCCGCTGCATACACGCCTCAACAAAATGGTGTGGCCAAAAGGAAGAACCGGACTCTTATTGAGATGGCTAGGACCATGTTGGCGGAGTTTAAATCTCCATACAACTTTTGGGCTGAAGCCATCTCTACCGCTTTCCATGCTTCAAACCGGCTCTACCTCCGCAAAGAAATCAACAAGACTCCATATGAAATTCTTACCGGTAACAAGCCCAACATATCTTACTTCCGGGTGTTCGGTTGTAAGTGTTTCTATCTCATAAAAGGTGTTCGTTTGTCTAAATTCAAGTCTAAAGCATTAGAGGGTATTTTTGTTGGCTATGGTCTCGAATCTCACATTTATAGAATCTATGATAAGCTCTCTGGAGCCGTCATAGAATCTTGTAGTGTGACCTTCGAAGAATATGATGGTCCCCAAGGGGGGCGTGTTGATGCTTGTGATGCAGATGATGAAATGCCTCAGGATGCCATAGGAAGAATGGGTGTGGGATATATCCGCCCCGTTGAGGAACCCCTTATGGCAGATCGAGAAGAACTATGCTCCACTCAAGTGGAGCCCTCATCTCCACAACCTCAACATGCTCCATCCACCGAAGAGGACATTGGCTCAAGCCAAAGACAAGATGTGGACCCTCAACATGGTGATCAAAGTGACAAATCTAGTCAAGGGGAGCTTGATCCATTCGCCAGGTTGTCAAGTGGTGCCAAGTCAATTTCTCAAGGAAGATCCATACAAACTGCTTTGAGACAAGCTCAAATTGATGGTAGAAGAGCACTTGATCAAGACCAAGGTCAAACTTTGCCTCCCAATGTAGAGGATGATTCCAATGATGATCAAGGTCAAGATGATGGTCAAGACGAGGATCAAAATGAAGAAGAGGGTCCCCCAAGAAACAACACGGAGATCCACGCTCGTCACGAAGCTAGGAAGGAAAGAATGTTGGAATTAAGAGACCACACTCTACAAAATGTTGTTGGTGACCTAAGGAAAGGCATTTCCACGAGAGAACAATTGAAGAGGTTCAGTGAACATCAAGCTCACATCTCCATGATTGAACCTAAGAAAGTGTGGTAGGCTCTTGAAGATTCGGATTGGTTGGAAGCTGTGCACAAAGAGCTCAAAAACTTTGAGAGAAACAAAGTATGGAAGTTAGTTGAGAAGCCAAAGGATTGCTGCAATGTTATTGGAACAAAGTGGATATTCAAAAACAAGCAAGATGAGCATGGAATTATAGTAAGGAACAAGGCTAGATTGGTTGCACAAGGGTATTCTCAAATTGAAGGCATTGACTATGGAGAGACTTATGCACCCGTGGCTCGCCTTGAGTCCATCCGTATCCTTCTTTCTTATGCGGCACATCATAACTTCAAGTTACAACAAATGGATGTAGAAAGTGCATTTCTTTATGGCCCATTAAATGAATTAGTATATGTTAAGCAACCCCCGGGATTTGAGGACCCCAACCTCCCAAACCATGTCTACAAACTTGATGAGGCACTCTATGGGCTCAAGCAAGCCCCACGCACGTGGTATGAGCATCTTAGAGAATTATTGTTTGACCGTGGATTTGAGGTTGGGAAAATCGATCCCACTCTTTTTACTAAGAGGGTCAATGTGGAGATTTTTGTATGCCAAATATATGTTGATGATATTATCTTTGGCTCATCTAACAAAGCTTTTAATGATGAATTCTCAAAGCTTATGACTAGTAGGTTCCGGATGTCTTTGATGGGAGAATTGAGAGTATTTCTTGGCTTTGAGATCAAGCAATTTAGAGGAGGGACATTCTTCAATAAAGCCAAGTATACTCAAGATATGCTCAAGAGATTCAAAATGCAAGATTTAAATGGAGCTCCTACTCCCATGGCTACAAAGACTCATCTAGAACAAAATCCAAATGGTAAAGATGTGGATCAAAAGGTATACCGGTCCATGATTGGTTCTTTGCTTTACCTTTGTGCATCTAGACCCGATATTGTGTTGAGTGTAGGTGTGTGTGCAAGATATCAAGCGGCTCCTAAGGAAAGCCATTTAATGGCAGTCAAGAGAATCTTTAGATATTTAGTTCATACCCCATTTTATGGTCTTTGGTATCCTCGAGGCTCAACATTTGCTCTTTGTGGATACACGGATTCGGATTGTGCGGGTGATAAGGATGATAGAAAATCAACATCCGGGGCTTGCCAATTTCTTGGTAGGTCATTGGTATGTTGGTCTTCTAAGAAGCAAAATTGTATATCTCTCTCTACCGTCGAAGCCGAGTATGTCGCTGCCGCTAGTGCTTGCACTCAATTGCTATGGATGAGGCAAACTTTAAAGGAATACGGTGTCCATTGTGACAAAGTGCCTCTTCTATGTGACAATTAAAGTGCCATCAAAATTGCATACAACCCGGTGGATCACACAGGGACAAAGCATATTGAGATTCGTCATCACTTCATTAGAGATCATGTTGCTCGAGGTGATATTGATCTATCCTATGTATCAACCAAAGATCAACTTGCCGATATCTTCACGAAGCCACTTGATGAAGCAAGGTTTTGCTACTTGTGGAATGAACTAAATATCGTAGATTCAAGGAGCTTGACTTGATTATCTTGCACTCTCACCTAATACTCGACCCATATTTGGTTTAGGTGTAGGCATGGACATAGGGGGAGTGAGGTCCTAATTGATTGGACCATCTCTCCCCCCATTATGCGCAAAGTAAACAAAATCATTCCTCTTAATATCATTTTGTGATATGTGAGCTTAATGATGAGTTTCAGTAATGGACCCAAGATATATCTTCATGGTGCCAAGCCAAGTATACTCAAACATGGTGGCCTAGGCCACCGCCCCTCTCAATCGAGAGGTTGGTGTGCGTACTCGTGTTTGTCATTTTGAATTCATTTTTACTCATGGTTGTCATCTTTTGAGTTGTCTTCACCGTTCTTAGTCTCATGCACTCTAGTTTGGTTTTTGACATCTTTTTCTCGATTTTTAGAGTGCATGTGCTTCCGAGCACAATTGTCTCAACCCAAGCCTCTTTACTCCCTCACAAAAAAACCCTCTCTCTATCCGCACAAGAATCACCTTTTTTTCCTGGCCTTGGAATTAGATGGGACAGGTACTACCGGTTGTATGAGCGGTACTACCGCCCCTGGGAAGTTCCTACGGCGCATCCTGGAAACTGCTCCAAAAGCGGTACTACCGCCCACACGCCCGGTACTACCGGTTGCTAGACCTGGTACTACCGCTCACGAGCGGTACTACTGCTTCAGGAACCGGTACTACCGGTTGACGGAGTCAGGTATATATTGGCTGAGCGTGGGGAGGCACCCATCAGTGCCCTATTCTTCCCCATGCTCCCCACAGGTACCCGCACCGTCACCAGTGCCCTTGACGCCGCCGGAGAACTATCGCGCCCTCCTCTCTCCGGATCCTCCTTGGATTCGGCCTCTTGGCGGGCTCCCCCTCCTTTCCACCGCCATGGATCCCGATACAACCGCCCTTTCTCTCCCCGTTTAATTTCCTCATCGGATCTAGGTTTTGGCATAGATTTGTGAAGAAATTGACATGTTGTAAGGTTGTACTGCCATATGCTTCCCTTTTTGCCGAGTAGAATCGTTTATTTACAGTTTATTGCCGTCATTTTGTCCGTTTCTACCAGATCTGACGAACCCGTGCCGTTCAACCGGTAGTATCGGAACTTTTTCCGGTACTACCGCTTGCAAGCGGTACTACCGGTCGTCAGGTCCGGTAGTACCGGCCCCAACTGACATCAATTTTCTGTTCAATATTGGGTTCTCTCTTTTGCTCCTTGTGAATCTTCTGCCCTTACCCCCTTGCTATCCTCCCTCGTGCTTTCACAGATGCAGGTGGTTCTAGGGGTGTGCGCAAGCGTTCCAAAGCTAGCCGTGAGATTGTTGAGGAAGATACGGAGTCTGAGGAAGAGGTTATGCCACAACCAAGACACCGTTCCAAGTTGCCTGCCACTCGAGGTGGCCGTGGGGGTCATGAGGGGGTTACCAAGCGCTCTGCTGGGCGTGGCACTGCTCCTCCCTCTCGCCCCCTTCCTCAGGGCATACCAAAAGTCTCAGCTTAGGGCCATCAGGGCCAAGGAAACTGTCTGACATCTCTGAGTCGGAGTTTCGGGCTCTCAGGATTGACAATGCATACTCCCGCAACCGGGACGAGGACAGAGAAGACAGTCTTTTCTTCAATGATTTCTAAGAGCGTGTTTATCATGAGGTTCTTTTGACCAATATTCAGATGGTGGTGCCTCAGCAGTGGATTGACATGGAGCACATTAATAAGAATCTTGACTACTTTGCTGAAGCTAAGGAAATCTGCTCTCACCTGGGCTTGTTCCCCATTATGGAGTTCCAGTATGACTATGAGCCACTCCTTATTGTACAGTTCTATACCACTGCACATTTCCACATTGGCCGCACCCGGAAGATCACCTGGATGACTCAAGGTGCAATCAAGGAGGCCACACTTGCGGAGTTTGCTGCAATATTGGGGTATGAAGATCGCGGCCGGGACACTCCTTGTGGTTTCCGCTGTCACATGCGGGATCACCCCTCCAAGAAGGATGTCCTTACACCTCTGTATATCCAGGGCCGCGGGATTGCTGGCAAGATCAAGGATCTTCTCCCCACGTATGACATTCTCCATCGCATTTTCTGTGAGACTGTTGCTCCTCGTGCGGGCAACAAGGATGAGATACATGGGTTCTCTGTAGACTTGTTGTTCAACACCTTCCTCAACCGCGACTCAGGCACTCCTCTTGATGTGTCAAACTTCATATGGAATGACATGGTTCCTGTTGCACACTCTCGGAGGGTTCCACCATTTGCTCCTTATATTATGGCCCTCATTGTGTCAAAATTCCCTCCCATTGCTAGGGCACTCTCCACTCGTCCTCTCGTTGTGCACAGGCCCAAGGCGCTCAAGATCAAGACACATGCTAAACCCCGCGTTGTGGCGGGTGAGGAGGAAGGGGATGACTCTGAGGATGCTTACAGTGGTCGTGACACTGACTATGTTGTCTCCTGTGGCAAGAATGCCAAGCCCACTTGGGCCAAAAGGATGGAGGCCAAGCTCATGAAGATCTTCTGCTTCCAGATTGACAACCAGAAGCGCATGTATGAGGCGCATGTGTATGCCAAGAAAGCCAGTGCTCGGCAGAAGGACATGATGACTTCCCAGGGTTTGACCGTCTTCGAGGGGTCCGAGACCAACATCACTCCAGAAGATCAGTGGATCTCTCAGCACAGCCGTTGGGACGATGATGTCTCTTCCTCGCACTGCGCCCCACCCCCCTACGAGGAGGACTTTGAGGATGATGATGATGAGGAGGAGGATTGACTGTCGGGACGGTAGTCTTGCACTTGCCCCTTTTTGGCGTCTTGATGCCAAAGGGGGAGAAGTTGCACTTTAGGCATGGGTGTTGCATGGGAAGTCACAAGCTCGTTCTTATTTTGATCCTTTTATTGCTTGTAAACTTCGATTTCCCTCTCTTTATGTGTGAGAGTATGTGCTATGTGGTTATGTCGTGGTTATGTCATGGATCCATCTTATGAGACTATGTGGTTTATTTCATTGGATCCATCTTGTGATGATATGCTATTTCATTGGATCCATCTTGTGATGATATGCGTTATCTATTGTCTATATGTTTCTCATCACATGTTATTGTGCAAAGGTATGATTTCAAATGCTAGTATCTATATTTGTGCACCCATGTTGGGTTTGTAAAATAGAGGGGGAGGTTTGTTTCTACACATCTAGGGGGAGCCCCGTCTCTATTTTACAAATCCCATGTGCTTCCTATTAAAATCATCTTGCAAAAGTGTATTGTCATTAAACACCAAAAAGGGGGAGACTGAAAGAGCATTTTTCTATCCCTCTGATTTTGATGTTTGATAACAACACACTTATCAGTTTAATCGTGTGCTAAGTGTATCACAGGTTTGATAAGGGTGTGGCACAATTATTGACCTATCCAATTACCCTTGCGAAAAACCAATGTGACAACCGGTAGTACCGGAAATATGTCCGGTACTACCGCTTGGCACCGGTACTACCGGTTCTAGTACCGGTTAGATCCGTGCAAGGTTGAGAAGGATAAGTTTTCCTCAGTACCACCCGGTACCACGGAGAGGCACTGCCGCTCCAACCGGTACTACCGCTTGGACACGGTCGTACCGCTCGGCAGTACCGGGCAGTTCTGAAGAAGAACCACCCCTCTCAGTCTTGCTCAGTACCAAGCGGTACTTGGGACCGGTACTACCGCTTGGGGGTAGTACCGCAAGGGAATACCTGGCAATACTGGTGCTGGCTCGGCCATTTAAGGCATCTCCGGTACCTGGTCCGGTACTGGACCGGTAGTACCGCTTGCATGCGGTAGTACCGCTTGAGTACCGGTACTACCGGTGCATTAAAGGCTCCAACGGCCAGATTTCCTGGAGGGGTATAAATACCTCTCCACCTACCTTGGGACAAGATGCTCATTCACATTAAAGTCAAGACCACCATTGGAGCCACCAAATCTTCAAGATCTCCTCATTCCACCACCCAAAGTCTTTGATCTTTGGGGAATCGAAGGAGGAGGCCCCGATCTACTACTTCACCAAAAGAGATCTTCATTTCCCTCTCATTTCATTGAGGGCCCCTTT
Organism: Avena sativa; assembly: GCA_916181665.1. Lineage (NCBI taxonomy): Eukaryota > Viridiplantae > Streptophyta > Magnoliopsida > Poales > Poaceae > Avena > Avena sativa. Next base: position 353,499,690 of record OV702293.1, on the reverse strand, counting down.
GCTCTAGTGTTTTCTTGGAAACCCTAGTTCTTGTTTTGGTTCTTACAAGCTTGTATTTGATTGCTTTGATAGCTTGCTTGTATTTGGGAGCCTCCGATTAAGTTGTGGATGTGTGCCCCAAACTTGTAAAGGTGCCGGCTTCCACCTTGAAGGTTGCCGATATAGTGGAAGGTGAATCGATCCCGTTGGGGTGAGATTCATCGGAGAACAAGGGAGGCCTTTCGTGGTGTTGGTGGTTTGAAACCACCCCCTCTCCAAACGTAGACGTACTTCCCTTCAAAAGGAAGGAACTACGGGAAACAAATCCTTGTGTCTCTGTGTCCACCACTTTGGTTACTTCTATCCTTTACCGCACTTTACTTACTTGTTCTTACTTTGTGTTGTGGTAGCTCTTGCATAATTGTCATATAGGTAAATTCACCTTAGTTGCATTATCTAGAGAATTTACCTTATTGTCAAACCTTAATTTGAAAAAGAAGAAAATTTGAAGTAGCACCTATTCACCCCCTTTAGGTGCCCATACGATCCTTTCACTTCTCCTCTCCTTCTTCTCTCTCCCCTTTATCCTTCACCTCTCCTTATCCTTCTCCTCCATCACTTATCCTCTCTCTGGACGCCCGCGCCGTCTTCCCCGCATCAAGCTCGTCATCCTCCTACCGGTGCAGCAATGACGACGAGGCGACGACGACACCGACAGCGCCCATATCCTGTTTTTTTGAATTTTGAAATATTTAACTGTGGCGCACCATACCCCCGTGCGCCATAGATAAAATTTTATATCTTGTCTTTTTTTGAATTTTGAAAAACTTATCCTTAGCGCACCGTACACCATACGCCATAGATAAGTGGACTTATTCGTGGCTCATTCCCACATGCGCCACTAATAAAAAATATTAGCTACGTGATGGCATTGGCGCATGGCCGTGCACAACGGATAGTATATGAAGTGCGCCATTGATAGGGAATTTTGTAGTAGTGGGGTAAGGACCAAGCTTACCATCAAGCGAGGGGAGTTTCTCCTTAAAGCTATACACTTCAGATTTGCCATCTTATCTCCTTCAAACTATGATGTTTTTAGATTCACATGGATTTTCTCTTTGTTCTCATTTCAAGAAACAAAACATTAGAGTCCGATACATAGTATTAAAACTACGATCAGAAGTTTGAGCATATAACCAAAAGCCTCCCACCCAGCAGACACCCAGGAAAGTTACGAAAATTCTAGATTAGCATCTATAGAGAAAAGATAGAAAACCAAGAGAGAAAATGTACGGGAAGCTGAGGGCGAAGCTTGCCATCATGCAAGGCAAGTTTCTCCTCAAGGTTATGAAGTTCGGATTTACAGTCCCATCTCCTTCGAACTATGTTGTTTTTAGATTCACTTGGATTTTCTCCTTGTTCCCATTTCAAGAAACAAAACTGTAGAGTTCAATATAGGGAATTAAAACTACTACTAGAATTCCGAGCTTGTAACCAATAGCTAAAAAAATTCAAAATATGATTTCACCATTTTTAGTAAGATTGTTCTAAACACTAACTCTTGTGCTCAAAATTGTTCTATTGCCATTCAAAAAAGCGAAATCTTAATGTATGAGTTTCTTTTTCTTTTTGCAAATAATGTATGAGCTTCTCTTAGTGCTATATATAGAAGAACATATTGTCTCAACATTCGATAACAGTGGAAGAAAAATTTTATGTGGTTTCGACCTGCAAATTTGCAAAAATTTTGCATGAAAAATCTGGTGAGTGTATGTTGATATTGTTGCTGCTTTTTCATGAAAGTCGTCACCTTGCAAACTGGTCACACGACTGGTTGTAACAGAACTCGGCATGCGGGCACACACGAGATATTACAGTGGCGGCGGCATGGATTGCAACTACTCTTTTCGTCTAGAAATATATAATGTTTTAGTTTTATAAAATGAGTGTATCTAGATAAATTTTGTCTGTAGATTCAGATTGAACCTATATACTAAAAGATATCTAGATACATTAGTTTTATAAAAGCATTTTCAGCCCCGTAAACTGCGCTCGCCGAAATGTAGCGCGGGAGCGGACACGAAGCTTCAGCAGGCGCGTGAAAATACAACACGCGTTAAAAATTTTACCGCGCGCGGGCTTCTGCGTCATCCTACGCGCCAAATTGGCACGCCGTTTCCAGCGCACGCTATTAAACGTGGCGCGCGCACACTCAACCGTCTGAAAAGTTCCTCCGCTTCACCCCGTGCGCCGGTCCGTATCCGCCTCCGCTCCTTCGCGTGCCATGCCGCTCCACTGTGATGCCTCCCACCGCCGCTCGAGCTCCGGATACCGCGGTGTGCTCGCGCGCGTCCAAATGGGACTTTCTAGCGGAGATTTGGAGCGGCGACGAGCGCATCAGCCTGAGAACGTACAAGCAACACACGAGGCAGCGCGCGCTCGTACGACGCAGTGGCATGGCGCCTCGGGTGTCCTCGCTCGGCGATGAGCTTCACCGCCAGGGGGCTGAAGACCTTGCGCCTCCGCCGCCGACCGTCACGCAGGAGGCGAGGCAGCGCTACCGCGAGCTCGAGCAACGCCTTCTTGTCACTGAGCGGGACGAGCGTCTGCGCCTCGAGTGGACGCGACGCTTCCCGGAGGACGTGGCCGCGGAGGTCGCCTTATACGCCGAGAAGGCGGCAAAGAAGAAAGATCGGGAGGCAAGAAGGGTCAAGAAGGAGGCCAAGAAGAAGGAGAGGAGGAGAATGCCGCGAGGAGGAAGGAGGAGAAGAAGGGTGTCGGTCCATCGACCATCGCCGTTAACTCTTCCTCCTCCAAGTTCGAGTGGACGTCGACTCCGATGTCATCCACAACAACGGACTCCTGCGATTTCAACTTCTCCGATTAGTGTAGTCTATCTTTAGTTTTAAATTCGGTTGTAGCAAATGTGGGTTGCACTATGTAAATATTTATATTTCTAGTCTATTTTTTGGTTTTGTTTGATCCATTTTAGATGTGATTATCTAAAAATGTGGTTTTTAGGGCTGTATTTTAGCATGTCTACAAAAGAACTGTTTCAGCGCTGGATTTTTACAACACCCGAGGTAACTCTTACCGATACTGCACGCTGTATCCGTATAGCGCCCGCTGCAACACCGTTTTACAGCGCACGGATATTTTAGAATGTCTTATATTTATGAACTGAGAGGGGTACGTTTGTATACCCGATGAAGCAAATCGATCGACTTCACGATTTTGTAGACGGTATAGAGGATTTTCTGTTGCGCGGGTTTAGCGGAGGCACCGCGGAGTCACGGGAGATATCACACGAATCGCCGAGCCGGAGCGAAATCCTTATTTCCTTTTTTGAAAACCTCTCAAACCTTGGCCCCTCCCCGTCCCCTGTTCCCTTCCCTCCTCCCCCCTGCCGTCTCTGCTGTCCTCCGATGGTTCTCGTGGCCTCCGCCTCCGACCACCGCCACCGTCGCGCGGCGAAATCATCGCCTCCGCCGAACCCCGCGACCCCTTCAACCTTGAAGATTCCCTCCGCAAAGGCGTCCGCCGGCGCCGGCCTCCAAGACTTTTCCTTCACCTGGGGCGTGCAACGCCGCCTCCGCTGCTCCAAGGACGGCGGCCCGGTGCACGCATCCCCGTCCCCCTCTCCTCCCCATCACCCGCACACCCCGTCGCCGGACAAGGACAAGCCGAAGCTGCCGCCCCCTCAGGACACCACGGCCACCGTCGTCGGCTCCTCGCGCCCGCAGCGGCCACGGAACCTCCGCCCTCTCCGCCAGGCCGCCTCAAGGCCAGACGTAGCGGGGCATCAGTCGGCGCTCAAGTCGCCGAAGCAGGCGCAGGCAAAGCCGAGGAAGAGGGGCTTCGCCGTCGCGCTCACCAAGGAGGAGATCGCGCGCGACTTCGCCGCCGTCCGCCGCTGCCCGACGCACCCGGCGCCGGCCGCGCGCCGCACCTCCAAGAAGCGGCCGAGACCCGTGCAGATCGCGGTCGACGTAAGCGATCGGAGCCCTCGCCTCTGCTTTCTTCCTCCTCCTCGTGCCTAATCTCGGGTCACGCCGTTTAGCTCAGTTCTGATTGGTTTGGAAATTGCAGAAGATGTGCCCGGGACTGTTGCTCTTGGATGTTGACCTGGACAACTACAAGATCGAAGAGGTAATAGAGGCGCCGTTCTGAATTCGTCTGTTCATGTGCTGCTTCCCCATAGTTGGTTCTTTTCCTGGCGTGAGTTTTCATCCTGCAGAGGGGCCAGAAGAGGTGATCGATTGTTGTGGTAATGGAGCTGCAAATTAACGGGGCGAACTAGTCAGATGATCACACCTCTCTCTTGCTTCCTGTGATAGCTAACCAGCACGTCCCTTGATTGTTCAGGTTTCTTCTGAGATAGAGGATAGCAAATTGGGTAGTTAGGTTCCTTGTGGGGTGTCTGTGTATATATTTTCCTTTTTGAGGAATTGCTGGAGCAATGGTGGCGTTCCTGCTTTAGGGTGCAATATGTTTGGGTATGGACTAGGGCTCTTCCAGCCTGTAGGAAGTGATCATACTCGTAGGTGATAATTAAGAAGCAGTCATGTACAATGCTTAGATTCTGAGTTAGTTCAGTGAAACAAATTGTCAGTCTTTTTTTTCTTTGGGTTCAGACTGCTTCAGAAGTTCTTGAGTATGCATAGGATTGCGGTTATCAAGTGTTCTTACAATATTTATATGTTTCTTATGATTGCCTTTTTTGGATTCATTACTGATGGAAGATTGATAATTAGCTGCATTGCATGAGCATGATGGCGTCATTTACTGTCGGGTAAAAGAACAGCTTTCATTTTACTTAAGCAGGAAATATATATCTAAAACTGGACATAGCTAATGGAGGAGTAAGTAATAGGTACTTTATACTTGTTATAGAATATTGAACGAATAGAACTCTCTTAATTGTTTCTGATCAATTAATGGAAATCAGGTAAGAATTCAAGCAAGTTATCAGACAAAGTTTGATACGTAACGTATATAGTTCTCTTTTATAGTTATTCATCCATTTTCCTTGCTCCTTACTTTTCATGTTCATGTTTTCTTGCATATATTTTATTTGTATAAGGATATTGTTGTTTTCCTTTTTTTTTTCTGTATAAGAACGCATCAATTTGTAAATGTTGGCTTGTTATATTTGTTGTTCTCTGATATGCTTCTTTGCTTTACGAAGGAGGGGCCATGTTCAGCACTCAAAACCAATTTAACAGTGCTTATTTGTTGATTGAACTGCTGATCGTCCTCTTAATTTCAACACAAGTTGATTACGTCTGGTCTTCATAGAGCCACTTGTTTATATTTTTCCAATTTCCTTGCTTTGTACATTTATTTATTCCATATGCTGTCTTTGTTTTGGTGAATAATTGGATGGCAGTGCCGTACCGATCAGTCTTTAATTTAGTTTCTTGTTACTGATTGTGTTGGGAGATTGTGATCTTGGTTTTTTGATATGGTTGCACGAGCCTGATCCTGGTAACAATGTCGCTAATCCTGGGAATTCATATTATATTCCTCTGGTCAGTATCAGTTGTTTGTTTTTCTTGATGGGACGGAACTCGACATGACCTGGCAATTGACCTTTTTTTAAATCCAGTTGACATGGTTGGCATTTTCTGATAAATATGTGAAATTGAGGTATATGTTAAAGCAAGTTTTCAGAAAAAGTTTGCATCTTGTCTTACTCTTCTTCTTCTACATGTGTACAATTTTATTTATAATCATTCATCCATTTTTCTTATCTTTTTCACTTTTCTTGTTCATGTATCCTTGCATCGTTGACATATAAAGAAAACAGATGCATGATATTCTTGTTTTCAGAATACATATAGTTGTAACACTCTCTTGTTACATTTGTTGATCCTGTGATGTATTCTTTCATCTCCGATCTTTAAAAAAAATGTTTATGTGTTTTGGCACATTTAGAAATTCTATATTATCTCAATCACTTCTGATGAATGATTTGTCTGGTATTTCCTAGCCTCTAACTATTTTTGTTTACCGTGAACGGCAGGTGCTCTGCCTTTGCATATTAGTAGGGGGGAAATCCATTACATTTTACAACATAATGGTTGGGCACAAGTATTTTTCAACTTGTTTTGAAAAATACATCTGCCTTTCTCTTTCCAAATGTGCCAAAACACATAGACCGACAATGAAATCATCTTCTTTTTCATCTGCCCTTGCCTCATGCCCTCCCACCAGGTTCTCAAGTCAGGCGCATTGAGAACCGCATGCACAGCCAATGTGTGCTCCACCTGGAACTGAATCCAGACCTCTTGCGCAAATGGGCATTGAAAGACTAGGTGAACTGCGGTCTCACACAGGCTGCACTTGTTGTCATGGGGCCCATCCCCTCTCGCTTAATCTGTCAGCAGAAGAAGCCGCCAGAAGTAGAATTCCACCTTGCCTTCTGCTCTTATCGCCCAGGCGTGTTTCAAATCCGGTCTTTAGATTTTGCATAAGCAGAGCTGGCAGAGTAAGAAATTTACATCAGCTGTTAGATTCCAAACAATAGTGTCTCTTTCATCTGTCAAAATGACCGCTTGCATCTTAGTCTACAGATTCACAAACTGGTCCATCTGCTCCATACTTATTTATTCTCTGCAGTCCCCTCATCCATCTTCCATTCGACAATGCCCCTTTGACCGAGAGCTTCTTTCTTGCTGCCAGCTTGAAACACAAAGGTGTAATCGTGTCTTTGGAGCCACTCCTTCTAACCAATGGTCAGACCAGAATCTTGCAATTGCGCCATTTCCAAGAGAGATAGTGGTACAAGCTGAGAACAAACTTTTGCCAAGTTGATCACAAGGGGTGGCAGTGCCCTTGCAAGGCCTGTCAATTGTGTCCCAACTGAACCACTCCCATCTGAGTTTGGGGGCGTGGTACACTGTGCGCTTTGCCTCTTTGGTTTTCATATACTTGGACCCTGGTTTTACTACTATGTGATTCCTGGAACTCATATTCTGCTCCTCAGTTTATTTTGCATGCAGTGTGTTTCTTGAATCAAGGGGCTATACTACTACTTGATAACGCTCGATGCCCATACTGTTTTGACTTCTTTTTTATAACAGTTGACTTGGTAAGGCATCGTCCATTCCCATTGCGCCGTGATCTTTGTGAGTATTCACATCAGGTAATGTTACAGTGCTGCGCTCCAACTTCTGAAACGTTTAGGCCTCGTTTTGTTCCGGTGTTTTTTAGTGGATCAATTGGGTTAGTCTTCCAGGGATTGGGTGTTCACCCAATCCACGTCAAAGCTTGCGTCGAGAGAGAGTTTCCAAAAAAGCGAGGAGAGGGTCAGGTTTCGGTTTAAAGTGCAAATCGAGTGTTTTGGCAGGGATATATGGGGTTGAACCCGTTCAAACCCAGACTGCAAAACAGCCTAGGTAGGATTTTTGGGGATCTCGGGGTTGACCCGCAAACACTCCGTAAAACATCACAAAACCGGTCTACAAAACGTGGCCTTAGGATGCTGCATTTCTCCAGGAAGCAGCCTGATGCTCCTGACCCATGTCCTGTTCACGATATTCAGGTAATAAATCCTTTTATGCAGTGGGTGGCATTCTACCAGAGTGTCACCTCCGTCTTTGGGTCAATCTCCTTTTGGTGCCACAAGCATAGACACATGGATTCGTTCGTGTTGGAGGGGGCGGATGATGTAGATGGTATGCCAGGTGTGCACCGCCACACCCCAAAATTGTGAAGGTCCCTACCTCCTAGTTGGATTGATTCAACTAGGGATGCAAGTGGACGTCCGTCAGACTATCCACACGTGTCCGCCATATAATTCCCCTTCTAATCAAGCATACACATTAATACTCAGCAATTTTTTCCTAATCTTTGCATGGCATCTAGCGGACTGTCCGCCCTGTCCGCTGGACAGTCCACTTGCATGCCTAGATTCAACTGATAATCACCAGCTGCTGGCCGAGAACAAATAACCTAGCTATCAGCGAATTTGTATTGGGGACACACGGCTATAGCTCGTATTTCATGAAAAAGGAAAGCTGCTTAGGCTAAAAAAATTGATGGAACGCCTTCAGGTTCAGGAAATACAGTAAAACTTGTTGTCATGGCTTAATTGGAGCTACTTGTTGTCATGGCTTAATTGGAGCTGCACGTAGATCGTAGTGCAATCTCAGCAATGGGATCACATAATCTGGGGACGTAAAGCATTCCAGTTTGATCCGGAGCAAACCTGACACTATTGCTGTAATTGAACCCAATGCATTCACTACTACACAACAGGCCCACTGAGACCGGTTACTGCACACGGTCGACTGCTGGTTGCATCACCACGTTTATAAATTTAGTTACAAGTAAAAAAAAGGTTCAGTGCCTAGGAGCCAAACTTCTCCATGTGGTCTTTCTCACCCAATTAATCACCAACCGAGTGATAGTGCGGTAGCTGTTTATTTTTTCGATGATTGGCGCTTTATTTCTTAAAAGGTTTACGGTGTTATATTCGGTTTTAAGAATACTCCGCACGATGTAGGCCGACCAAGAACGCAGAGTGTTGATACAATGATAAATAACCTGCAGAAGAAAACAATTTATATCATTAAAAACTTTGTCATTTCTAGATAGTCATAGCGACCATATGATGACAATCGCTCTAACCTGAAGTAGTAACTTGTGATCTACACTATGTAACCAATTTCCAAATATGTTGGCAATACTATGTGGTGGATACAAGTCTGGAATTGCTTGGGTAACTAACGATATAGACCTAGTAAACTTGCATTGAAAAAACAAATGTTTAATTATCTCATTATAATGACAAAAAACACACATAGAATTTTCATGCCAATTTTGTCTAATAAGACTATTTTTAGTAAGAATAACCCTTTGATCAAGATACCAAACATTTTTTGTTTTTAGAGGTATATGCATCTTTCAGATAATCCTATTATCTAAAACTGGTATGACTGGATCGACCAGTGCATTATATAAGGAACTGATGGAGAATAAATCATTCTCACTTAAGTTCCATAGAAATCATCAGGCCCAGATAACAGTTGTACATTTGCTAAATGATGTAGCGGTGCAATCCAAGAGTCAAGTCGTTCTAATCAAATCTCTTCTGAAAGTCACTTTGGGAGGGAATAATTCTAATATAGTGACGATCGTTTCCTCCTTATAACGGACGATAGAATACAACGCGGGATATTGTTTACAAAGTGTAGCACTACCAAGCCACTTATCCTTCCAAAATCGTATCTGAGATCTATCCTTAATAGAAAATATTCGAAGCAGAAGAAAATTTTCTTTGTTGCCATCAGAGTGGCCCAAAAGTGAGTCACCAGGTTTTCAAACTATTTGGGACAATGCTTTTGCACCAATATATTTTATTTAAGAGCTTGTCATACATCCTCTTCAGTTAATAACTTGAAGATCCATTTACTAAGTAGGGTTGTATTCTTGATCTCCAGATCATGAATACCCAACCCACCATGTTCTTTGGGTCGGCAAAGCACACTCCATTTTGCATGTCTATATTTATTTTTTCACTATCTTTATGCCAAAAGAAATAATCAAAAATAATCCAACCTTTATAAGACTCCTCTTGGAAATTGGAAGAATGATACCATATACAATACCATATTACTTAGTACTTAATAAATGAGCACCAATCTTTCCCCTATGGAGAGCAGTTTACCTTTCCAGCTATTCAATCTTAACTACAGACTCTCCTCAACGATTTTATATTCAGCACTTGTAAGTCTCTGATAGTGAACTGGAATACTCAAATAACTAATTGGAAATATGTCATGACTACAGCCAAAGAGCTCAGCATATAGGTCAGCCACATCCTGGGCCTCACCAAAACAGAACAATTGCTTTTATGGAAGTTAATTTTTAATCCCGAAAGTTGTTCAATAGCTGAAAGTATAAGTTTCAGATTTTTTGCCTTTTCAAGCTTGTGTTCCATAAACAAAATTGTATCATCGGCATATTAAAGGATAGATAAACCTCCATCCACTAGTTGAGGAATAACACACTCAATCAGACTTTGCACATTCAATCATGATAGATAATATATCGGTCATTATATTAAATAGCATTGGTGATAAGTGATCTCCTTGTCTTAGCCCTTTTTTAGTCTGGAAATTTGCCAACATCATCATTGACTTTGATGACAACACTACCCGACACAAAGCTATTGATTAAAGAACAACACTCAACTGAAAAACCTTTCATTCTAAGAGTCTGTTGAAGGAAAGACTATTTGACTTTATCATAGGTCTTCTCGAAATCAATTTTTAGAAAATGATCATACTAGCAATAGAAAGCAATCGAGCGCTGCTTATGATTTTGATATACTCAAGCACAGTGCAAGTTTGCACGAACATTTTGACGCTCGTATCTTGAATCGGTTTTTTTGTTTGTTTTTTAAACTTGTCTTGAGTTAGTTTAATGGACAACCTCGTAGTCGTACCACGTCTGCACCGTGTCTTTTATAAATTCAAGAAGAGTAATTTCACCACTTGAATGCATGGAGCTCCTCCACAAACCGCACGTTTCACCACCGGCAACCACTAGGACCAAGCGCCCCTTCCTCAACTTATACCACGGCTCATCACCATTGCCACTTCTTAGGAACACCAAGGCTCTGATACCATGTAGTCTTTAGGAGGAAAATCTGGGATGACAAGTCCCTTTAACCACCACACCCTTTTATATATAACTAAACTTAGGTTATGTCTTATCTAGTACACTAGAATACTCTAGACTGTGCTAGGACACTAACTTAGACTCCAACATTCACCGGAACATTCCAGTCTGTCCTAGAAAAGCACTACCATACTAACACTAACTAGAATATTCTAGACTTTTCTAAGACATCACTTCTATACTAACATAGTGTCCAAATACTTACTCTCATTTGTGCATGCTACTAAGTCCTCGTACCACTTGCACAGTTGTCGAAAGATCCTTTATGCTCTAAAATACATAACACTATACCTTCTCGATATAAAACACATAACAATTTGGAGGTCTCAAAGAGATGGATGTTCCATTAACTCTATGACATGAGATTATTTAAAATTTTCAACTCGTCAAGACGCAGCCACATATGAATGAGCAATGGATTGATCATGGCTACTATTGTTGATCGAAGATGGAACTCTTTTGTCGTAATGGAAACTCAAACCCTTCTAACTATTGCACCATCTTGATCAGTTGTGTCATAGAACACCATTGTACGAGAATCTCATGCGATGAACTTTTTGTCAAACAATAAAATTTGGAGTTATGGTTCTCGCAGGTATTTCAGTGATACGGGGAAGGGGGCATTTGCCCCCTCTCAAATTTCAAAGCCTGTTTACTTTCTTGTGATGTTACACAAATATGAGCTTTGAAAATAAAGGTAGATTGGATGGATTTCAGCGGGTTGTGTTTGTCGATAAAGCAATCCTTTGCTTGATCCTCCGTCCCTCAGTGGCGGTTCCGTGAAAAGGGACAAACTCCTCAGATTCACATAGCTTCGCGACGGTTGTCTCTTCTCCAACGCCGATGGCTATCAACTTCGGGCGTGGTGGTGGTGCCCGTGGGAGGGGATCTTCCTCACATGCGCGCCCTAATTACCCGCCGATGAGCCGCCCTCCAGGCAGTTTTGCTCCTGGTATGTTTGATGGTGTTTTAGTTATGATGATTCCACATGTGCATTCTTCCAACCCTAGGCCAGAGGAAGTGTGTTGTCATGATCCGATTAGACGTGATCCTTTGTATCACGGTTCTTCTAGGGTTAGTGGTCTGCGTCACAACATAAATGGCAGTCATTGTCATAGTAGGGAGGCGAATCCTGGTAGATTTGATTCCCACCCTTCGTGCGGCAAAAATTCGAACAGGCTTGGTGCAGTTGCGTCGTGGGACCATTTTGAGGATGAGTTTCTGTGAGGAAACTCTAGTGCGAGCAGTAGGATCATTGGGCACATCGATCTGAGATGAGAGAACAAGGATCGGAGAATTCTGGGAGTGACGGGCAAGGTAATTTCCAGAGTCGTAATCAGGAGTTGCAGAGTAGTTCTTCAGCTAATATTGGCCATAGAGATACTGGGGGTTCTGTTTCTCCTTTGCAGCAACAAAACACCTCTGATGCTTGTGCTAATTTGGGTACATGTGATAGACAATCTTAGGGGAGTGTGCCTGATGCTAAAGAAGTGTACAGTTCAAAGAAAATCAGACCAAGTCATGGAAGCTAGTGAACTGTTCTTAATGTGTGGAGATTCTCATGTTGATAAATTCTTGTTTAATGAATAGAAGCCATGGGAGGTTGCAGCTCCCTTTGTGGGTGCAGCCTTGCTAGGTAATGGTTTCTTTATCATTCCTGATATTAGGAATGCTGCTTCACCAAGAGAAATTTACCAGGTTGTCATTCATGTTATTGAGGGAAACATTTCATCTAGGCAGATAGAAGATGAGTTTGGCTAGTAGGCTGGTGTCAGATGTTCTTTGATATGGTATGCAAAACCTATGTCTGCTAACAAGTTCCTGATGAGGTTTCGTAGCCCTAGATATATTGATGCATGGAAACATTTTGGAAGAACAAACCTAAGAACTGTTCAAAATGTTCTGATTCAAGTTGAGAACTGGTTTCCTGGATATGGCGCAACTAGTGAATTGGACACTGCTTGGTTTCAACTCTACGGGGTGCCTCTGGATAATAGGAATTGTCCTACAATTGCATTTGCTGGTAGCTTGGTGGGGAGAACTCTAGCAGTGGATAAACATAGTCTAAATAATGCGGATTATGTGAGACTGTAGATTGGGAATATGGATGTTTCACTACTGCCTCCTGTAGTGTATAATGTTAACATTGTATCTAGCTTTCATGATCTAGAATTTACCAGGAAAAATCCAAGAGGAAAGAACTCAGGTGATAAGATCTTGGTTGCTAATGATCATATAAACTCTAGCAACCCTACTTCAAACATTGGGAATTTTGGTGCACATCATACTCCCAAGATGGCTAGGATAGACGGAGATAGAGAGGGACCTAGATATTCTCCTGGAGGATTTATGGGTTATGCAAGGAGAACATATAATGCCAATGTCAGTTCTGCATAACCAGTTAACTTACCTGCTGCTGAACCTGATAAGTTTGATAAGAGGAAGGTTGTGGATGAAGAGGTGGTGCCTGATGATAGTGATGATGACACTCCTATGGGAACAAAACTAAAACAAATGGGATCACTCCTTTCATCTTTTGGTGATTCTGCTACTGCTTCCTCTAGCCAGGTGAACAACCAGCCACCTGCACTGGACTATTGCTGTCAATATTTGGAATTTATTAAAAGGCCCAGAATTTTGGCTCCAAGGGTGGTGGAAAATCCATATGAGCTTTTGAAATGTGAGATGAAATATGAGGATTTTATCAAATAATTACTTGAGACAAACAGTGACAAAAAACATGAATGGAGGCAGCATTTTGCCAGACTTCCTGAGGCGAATCTGGATCCGATGGTGGAATCTCCTCAAGGTAGCTCAATGGATGTCAGTGGGGATAATTCTGGGGATAGTCAGGAGGTTTCTGAGGAATTTTCTCAGCCTCATGTTGTACAATCTTCTGTGATATGCATCACTAAAATGCCCTCTGAGCATGATGATGTGTTGGTTTCTTCTTCTCCTATAGCTAGGCCATCTGTGTCTGCTATTCCTACGCCAGATCAGGCTACGCCTACAAGAAATAGTGCTAGGAATCAAGGTACTGGATTATCTAATATGCATGTGTTGAATAGAGCCATGGACTACATTCATGCCAGGGATAATGCAGGTAAAACATTGATCCAGAATGCTAATTCCTTTTCTCTTTTGAGTGATAATGAGATTGTTGATAAAGCATTAGAAATAGGGATTTATGTGAAAAAATTATATGTGGCAACTATGCATATGCTTAAATATTTGGAATGTGCTAGGAATAATTTGGTTGAGAAGAATAGAAATGTTTGTGTTGTCATTACTCCTTGTTTGAATGTGAATGAATCCGATCATAAAATGTTGTTGGATAAAAATTTGGATCAGGGGAATTTGGTTGAGGGTGATAAATATGTTGATATTGATGAAAATGATTTTACTCCTATTGTGTCTAAAAGAACTAAGAAACAAATGAATAAAGATGCTAGTGGTTCTAAAAAATCTGGTTGTGTGTCCCTTGGTGGCACTAAAAAAGTGGTAAGGGCTACAGAAAATCACCCTCTGTGATATTGTGCATGAAACTCGGTTAAGAAGTAAAACTAATAAATATATATGATAGGTCTCATTATGAATTGTAGGAGTGTGGGAAAAAGGTTTTGCTTTTTGTTTTCGAGATTTGAAGAGTGAGTTTTCTTTTGAATTTATTGGTTTGCAAGAGACTATGAAGAGAAAAATTGATGTTTCTGTCCGTAGGAAACTTGATCCTGGTAATGATTTCACTTGGTTATGGTACCCCTCCGTGGGAAAATCTGGTGGTATTTTATGTGGTCTCGGATGTTCTAGATTTACTGTCTTGAAAGTAGACATTAATAGATACTTTATTAAGGCCAGGGTCCTTGATCAAAAACTTGGTTTGAGATGTATTTGGTTGTTGTTTATGGTTCTACTCAAGTGGCAGGTAGAGAGATTTTTCTAGCTGAATTTGCTAATGCTTGTGATGATTTGAATATCCCCTCCCTCATTGGGGGGATTTCAATATCATCAGGTTTGCTGATGAAACAAATAAGGAAAATGTTCAAGAGACACTAATTTGATTAACTCAATTATTAACTCATATGCTCTTCGGGAAGTTAAATTTTCTGGTACTCAGTACACTTGGTCAAACAATCAGAAAGTTCCTACTCTTGAAAACTTAGATAGGATTCTGATTAATTCTAAGTGGGAGGCTACTTTCCCTTTGACACATGTGAAAAAAACCCTAGAATTATGTCTGATCATAATCCTCTGGTGGTTGATACATGTGAAAAATTTAGGTTAAGAATAATGAATTCAGGTTTGAGAAAACCAGGATTTCTCATTCTGACTTTCATGAAAAGGTTAAGTTGGCTTGGAATTCCTCGGGTAATGCTCTAGATAGTATCATTAAAATTTAGGGGAAGATTAAAAATGTGAAAAATGCCCTGAAAGGGTAGGGGATTAATATTAGGGGACAACCTATTAGGGAGATATGATATTTGACAATGGAACTGGAAACTTTAGAACTTCTTAAGGAAGATCATGTTTTGACTGGTGATCAGTTCTAGAGGAAAGGTTTTCTTCAGTTTAAAGTTTTGAAGATTTATGAAGAGGAAGAATTTTTTGGTTCAGAATGGATAAGGCAAAGAAAGGTTCAGTGCCTATGTTGTCAGGTAAGATATTGAGCAAGGCTCAGTGTCTAGCTACGGTAAATGATAGATAAGCTATGAGCAAAGTGCCTTACACGTCGGCCATAGGTTCTATCATGTATGCCATGATGTGTACTAGACCGGATGTGTCCAATGCTCTTAGTTTGACGAGCAGGTACCAAAGTGATCCAGGAGTGGAACACTGGACAGTCGTGAAGAACATCCTAAAGTACCTAAATAGGACTAAAGAAATGTTCTTAGTCTATGGAGGTGATGAACAGCTCGTCGTAAAAGGTTACGTCGACGCTAGCTTCGACACCGACAAGGATGATTCTAAATCTCAGACAGGATACATTTATATTTTGAATGGAGGAGCTGTGAGCTAGAGAAGCTGCAAGCAAAGCGTGATCGCGGGATCTACAGTAGAAGCGGAATACATGGCTGCTGTAGAAGCGTCAAGTGAAGGAGTTTGGATCAGGAACTTCATCACTGAGCTTGGCGTGGTTCCAAGTGCATTGGACCCACTGGAGATATTGTGTGACAACACTGGCGCCATAGCACTCGCTAAGGAACCAAGATATCATCCAAAGACCAAGCATATCAACCGCAAGTTTCATATAATCCGAGATTATATAGCAGATGGAGATCTGAAGATTAGCAAAGTACATACAGATCTAAATGTCGCAGATCCATTGACTAAACCTCTTCCACGTGCAAAACATGATCATCACCTTAGTGCCATGGGTGTTAGATCGTTGCCAGATGTAAACTAGATTATTGACTCTAGTGCAAGTGGAAGACTGTTGGAATTATGCCCTAGAGGCAATAATAAAGATGTTATTATTATAATTCTTGTTCATGATAAAGTTTATATTCCATGCTAGAATTGTATTAAGCGGAAATTTTAATACTTGTGTGGTTTGTGAACAACACCGTGTCCCTAGTATGCCTCTATGGACTAGCTCATTGATTAATGATGATTAAGGTTTCCTAACCATAGACATGAGTTGTCGATTAATAATGAGATCATATCATTGGGAGAATGATATGATGGACAGACCCAAACTAAGCGGAGCAATTAGATCGTGTCATCGTGTTCATCTTTGCGAAGCTTTTCTTATATCAAATATTGTATTCCTTAGACCATGAGATAATACAACTCCCTGGTATCTGAAGAAATCTTTGAGGTCATCAAACGTCATCCTATGAGAGGGTGATCATAAAGGTGTCTCTCAGGTGATCGGAAAGTACCTGTTGGGTTGTATGTATCGAGATGGGATTTGTCCCTCCCAAGTCGAAGAGATATACTTTGGGCCCACTCGGTAATCGATATCAACACCGCTTGCAAGCATGTGGTTAAGGAGTTAATCACAAAGTGATATCGGATTACGGAACGAGTAAAGTACTTGCTGTGAACGAGATTGAACTAGGTATGACGGTACCGACGATTAAATCTCGGGCAAGTAAAATATCGCGAGACGAAGGGAATATATATGGGATTGATTGAATCCTGGCATCGTGGTTCACCCGATATGATCATCGATGAATGTGTGGGAGTCAATATGGGTTTCCAGACCCCGCTGTTGATTATTGATATAAGATCATGTCAATATGGGTCACACACTTAACGTGTCTTGACGCTAGGATAGATTGGATAATTGGTTTATGAGATTTTGTTCGGAGTCTCGGATGGGATCCGGGACATCATGAGAGGTTCCGGAATGGTCCGAAGAATAAGATTCATATAAGGCAATGCCGTTTTTGGAGTTCAGAATTGTTCCGGGTTAATCGGTATTGTATCGGAAGCTTCTAGAACCTTCCGGAGGGGGACCAACGTGGCCCCACCTACCGGGAGGGGGCATGGGCCTATGAGGGAGTGCCCTGGCCGCATTGGTCCAGGGGCACAAGGCCCCATAGGGCCCAGCCGGCCAACCTAGGGCAAAACCCTAGGGGAGCTTCTAGAAGGGGGGGAAACTTGCCCCCCACTCCTCCCTCCTTGGCCGCCGGCCCTAGGGTTTGGGGGAGGGGCAAGGGCTGGCCGCCCACCCCTCTATATAAAGAGGGCTGGGGGCGCACCCCCTCCCACACCTCCTCCTCAAGCCCTAGCCGCCCTGCTGCCCTCCTCTCTCTCTCCCTCCCGACTGCGTGTAGGCGAAGCCCTGCTGCAGAAACTCTCCACCACTTGCAGATCCAATCTGTCTCTCCACCATACTTGCTGGACCGAGGAAGGAGGAGACGTCGAGGTGCCGCACGTGTGCATCTCTCAGAGGCATCGCCACTTGCGGTGTTAGATCGGATCGGATCGCGAGGAGGAGAAGCGAGTACGACTACATCACCCACGTTCCGTCGAACGTTCCGCTGTGCGAATTTTCAAGGGTATGAAGATCTCATCTATCCCCGCTCGTTGTTTGCATCTCCTAGATTAGATCTTGGCTTTCCCGTTCACATCCGTAGAATTTTTTTGATTTACTATGCTGTGAAACCCATCAGTGGTATCAGAGCTAGATCTATGCGTAGATGTGTTTCACGAGTAGAACGCAACATGGTTGTTGCGGGCGTTGATGTTTTCTGTTGCAAGCCTCTTGTTTGTGTTCTTCTTATGATGCGGGATAGTGAGATCAAAGCGGTCCAGGCCAACTTTACGCGACGTCGTTCGCGAGACCGGCTCCGCACTTGACGTGTGGCTTGTTCCACACATGCGGCTGGTGGATGCCATTTTCTCTCACTATAGTTGTCATGGGATTTACACCGGAGTTTGGCAACCATAATATCACCGTTGTGGCTTTCCATAGGTACGAATCGTTCTTAGCTTGCTACTCCCATAAGCCACGTAAAACATGCAACAACAAAGTAGAGGCGTCTAACTTGTTTTTCCAGGGAGTGTTTTCTGTGATATGGTATGGCCCAAGATGTGATGTGTGTATTGTATACGATGATCATGTTTTGTAATGTTTCACGACTTGCATGTCGATGAGTACACAACCGGAAGGAGCCATATGGTTGTCTTTATAATTGTGTATGACCTGTGTGTCAACTTCTTATACGCCATGTAATAGTTTCACTTCATCGCTAAGTAGTTAGCAATAGTTGTAGTTGCTATTCGTGGTGGAGGCAATCATGGTGGAGTGACGGAGATCATGCCGGTACGCACAAGATGGAGATCATTGCGCGAAGATTGGCTATACCATGTCACATAAAGTTATATGCATGTGATGTTTATCCTTTTATGTATCTTATTATGCTTAGATCGCGACGGTAGCATTATAAGATGATTCCTCACTTAAAGATCAAGATAAAACTATGTTCTCCCCATGTATGCACCGTTGCGAAAGTTCGTCGTGTCCAAGCATCACGTGATGATCGGGTGCTATAGACTCTATGTTCACATACAACGGGTGCAAGCCAGTTTTGCACACACGGAAATACTTGGGTTTGACTTGACGAGCCTAGCATGTACAGACATGGCCTCGGAACAGATGAACCGAAAGGTTAAGCATGAGTCATATGAATGATATGATCGACACTTCGTTGTCCACCATTGAAACCACATCTCTTCTCGTGAAGATCAGATTAGGTGTGGTGAATTTGGATCATGTTCACTAAACAACTTGAGGGATGTTGAATTTAGTGGGAGTTCATCTAGTAATTTGATTAAAAGTTGAGCTAGTTATCATGAACATAGTCTAATTTGTATTTGCAAATATTGTAGATCAAATGGCTAAATCCAACTTCAACTTCAATGTTTTTGCTGAGAAAGAAAAGCTTAGAAACAATGGGTCTAACTTCACCAACTGGTTCCGCAATCTGATAATCATTCTCTCTGGCGGTCAAAAGGACTATGTCCTTGAGAATGCGCTAGGTGACTGTTGGAGATATGCCCTAGAGGCAATAATAAATGTAGTTATTATTATATCTTTGTGTTTATGATAAATGTTTACATTCATGCTATAATAGTATTAACAAGGAAACCATTAATACTTGTGTGATTTGTAAACTTAATTTGAAGTCCCTAGTATAGCCTCTATACTTCACTAGCTTGTTGGTTGATTGATGATGTGGTTTCTTTGTCATGAACATTGAGATGTTATCAACAACAAGATCATATCGTTAGGAGAATGATATGGTGGACATACTCCTATAGACAAGCGTAGCATAAAGATCAAGTCATTTCAATAGTTCAATTGCTATATGCTTTCTGATACATAGTAACCTAATTCCTTCGACCATGAGATCATGCATATCACCTTTACCGGATGGATGCTTTGATGACATCAAACACCACACCGTAACAGGGTGGTTATAAAGGTGGCATTGAGTGTTTGGAAAGTATTGGTTGAAACACATGGATCAAGAGTGGGATTTGTCCATCCACATGACGGATAGATATACTCTGGGCCCTCTCGGTGGAATGTCATCCAATTAGCTTGCAAGCATGTGACTTGGTCACAAGGGATCACATATCACGGGAACGAGAAAAGAGTACTTATCAGTAACGAGGTTGAACTAGGTATGCAGAGATACCGACGATCATAACCTCGGATAAGTAACATATCGTGAGACAAAGGGAAATTGGTATCGTATGTAAGTGGTTCATTCGATCGCAAAGTAATCGTAGAAATATGTGGGAGCCATATGAATTTCCAGATTCCTCTATTGGTTATTGCTCGGAGAAGTGTCTCGATCATGTCCGCATAATTCACGAACCGTAGGGAGACACACTTAAGGATTCGACGTTGTTTTGAGTAGTTATGGTATTATGAGAAAGAGACCGAATGTTGTTCGGAGTCTCGGATGGGATCCGGGATATCACGAGGTGATCCGGAATGGTCCGGAGAATAAGATTCATATAAGGAAAGTCCCGTTTCGGAGTTCGGGAATGATTCCGGTGTTTTCATCGGGAACATTCTAGAAGGTCCCGGAATGTCCGGCACTCCGGAGGGGAAGGGGTACATGAATGTGTCATTGGAAGTTGGAATGATTGCATCATGTACTAAGTGTTCTTGCTGTCCCAAATAAAGGATTAAATTGAATCCTAAATTGAAAAAGTCAAACGGCTAGTTTGAAAGTCAAACGACAGTTTTTGGGAAGTGGGAGGAGAGGAGGAAACCGACTTGGGGGAGGAGTCCTCCTCCCCAAGCCGGCGGCCAGCCCTAGGCCGAGTTGGGGAGGGACTCCCTCCCTCCCCTGGCGCGCCAGCCCTCCCACCTATAAAGGGAGGGGCAGGGCTCCCCTCCCAATACACACAAGTTTCCTATCCTCTAAACTAAACCCTAGATCTAGACCCCGGTTTAGAGCTATTCGGTTTAGAGCCTTCTAATTGGTTTAGAGCCCTCTAATTGGTGTGTCTAATTACTAGACCACTAATAGCCTCTCTCATAAGCTCCACCATACTCGCACCGGCTTAAGGCGAAGCCCTGCGGGATTTCCCCTCTACCTCCGGTACCACGCCGTTGTGCTGCCGGAATCGCGAGGAGAGTGCTACAACCTCCGCTGCCTGCTGGAACAAGGGAGAGGAAGGTCTTCGTCGAGTACCGAACGTGTGACCGACTGCGGGAGCGCTGCTGGAACGTGGCGCCGGAAGGATCGTCTACGCGATCTTGAGATCGGAAAGAGTACGACTACATCACCCACGAGAATCTGCTCTCGTTAACCGCTTTGGAATCTTCGAGGGTAAGTTATTCCATCGACTCGTTGCTACAATCTAGTAGATAGATCTTGGCTTGTTTGTTTGTATGCGATAGAAAATTTTTGTTTTCCATGCTACGAACCCCAACAGTGGTATCAGAGCCGTGTCTATATGTAGATCTGTTGCACGAGTAGAACACAATGGTCATTGTGGGCATTGATGCTTTTATTGTTAATTACTTTTTGTGTACTTTGCATCTTGCGGTATGTTGGGATGAAGCGGCCCGGGCTAACCTTACATGACATCGTTCATGAGACTTGCTCCACGCTTGACATGCAACTTGTATTGCATAAGTGGCTTTGCGGGTGCCTGTTTCTCCTAGCATAGTTAAGATCCAATTTACAACGGGTGATCAACAATGCTAGTATCAATGTTGTGGTTCTTGTTCGTAAGTTAGAACGACACTTATTGAAAGCCCCAAACCACGTAAAATATGCAAAGAAAGTAGAGGCGTCTAACTTTGTTTTGCAGGGGTGTGCAGTGATGTGATATGGCCATGATTGTGATTATATTTGATGTATGCAATGTTCCTTATTGTAAGTCGGCAACCGGCAGGAGCCATATGGTTGTTTTTAATTTCTGTTAAGACCTGCGTGTCTATTCAAAGTAGTTGTAATAGTTGAAGCTGGTGGACGACAACCATGGAGGAGCATCATGGACCTTGATGCAATCCCGGTGATGATGGAGATCATGTTCGTGCTTGAAGATGGAGATCGGAAGCATGAGAAGAAAGGCCATATCATATCACATATTTTGAATTGCATGTGATGTTAATCCTTTATGCATCTTGTATTGCTTAGTAGACGACGGTAGCATTATAAGATGATCCCTCATGCACAAAATTTCAAGTTCTAAAGTGTTCACCCTTAGTATGCACCGTTGCTAAAACTTGTTGTTTCGAAGCACCACGTGATGATCGGGTGTGATAGATTCCACGAGTGAATACAACGTAAGCAAGCCAGATTTGCTTATGCGGTAACTAAGGTTTGATCTTGACGAGCCTAGCATGTACAGACATGGTCTCAGGAACACGGATCACCGAAAGGTAAAGCATGAATCATATAGTAGATGTGATGAACATGTCGATTATTCGCCATTGAAACTATGTCAACTCTCGTGATGATCGGTGTTGATATGGTGGATTTGGTTCATGTGATCACTAAAACAATGTGAGGGATATTGTTTTGAGTGGGAGTTCACCTAGATTAAATTTTATCATTAATTTGAACTCAATTTGTCATAAACTTAGTCTAAACTATTGCAAATATGTTGTAGATCAATGGCAGCCCCTACCATCAATTTTAATGCGTTCCTAGAGAAAGAAAAATTGAAAAAACAATGGAAGCAACTTCGCGGATTGGTTCCGCAATTTGAGGATTGTCCTCACAGCTGGTAATTTGACCTATGTGCTGGATGCACCGCTGGGTGACCCACCTGCAGCTGATGCTCCCGATGAAGTAAAGAATGTTTACCTCGCTCGGAAGAATCAGTACTCCATAGTTCAGTGTGCTATCTTGTATGGTTTGGAATCGGAGCTTCAGAAAAGGTTTGAGGAATCAGACCCATATGATATTGTCAAGGATCTCAAATTAATTTTTGAGACTCATGCGGCAATTGAAAGTTATGAAGCTTCTGAAAAGTTCTTTAACTGCAAGATGGAAGAGGGCAGCTCCGTCAGTGAGCATGTGCTTGAGATGTCTGGGCACGCAAACAAACTTCAAAGCTTGGGTATAGTGATTCCTAATGCTTTGGGGATTTACCGTGTCCTCCAATCACTACCACCAAGTTACAAGAACTTTGTGATGAACTACAACATGCAGAACATGAACAAGACGTTGCCAGAACTCTTTGCCATGTTAAAATCTGCAGAAGTGGAGATCAAGAAAGAGCACCAAGTGTTGTTGGTCAATAAGACCACCAAATTCAAGAAAGGCAAGTCTAAGCAAAAGGGACACTTCAAGAAGGGTGGTAAGAAAGCTATCACGCCAATGAAGAAGACCAGGGCTGGACCTAAGCCTGATACTGAGTGCTTTTACTGCAAGGGAGTAGGTCACTGGAAGCGGAATTGCCCAAAGTACTTGGCGGATTTGAAGAACGGCAACATCAAGAAGAAAGGTATATCTGATATACATGTTATTGATGTGTATCTCACTAGTACTCGTAGTAGTGCCTGGGTATTTGATACTGGTTCGGTTGCTCATATTTGTAACTCGAAACAGGAGCTGCAGAATAAACGGAAGCTAGTGAAGAACGAGGTGACGATGCGCGTGGGAAACGGATCAAAGGTTGATGTGATCGCAGTCGGCACGCTACCTCTTCATCTACCATCGGGATTAGTTTTATACTTAAATAATTGTTATTTAGTGCCTGCGTTAAGCATGAACATTATATCAGGATCTTGTTTATTGCGAGACGGTTACTTGTTTAAATCCGAGAATAATGGTTGTTCGATTTATATGAGTAATATGTTTTACGCACATGCACTTTTGATAGATGGTCTATTCTTATTGAATCTCGATAGTAGAAATACACATATCAACAATATTGAAGCTAAACGTTTGAAATCAAGCGATAATTTGACCTATATGTGGCACTGTCGTCTTGGTCACATTGGAGTGAAACGTATGAAGAAACTCCATTCCGATGGACTTCTTGAATCACTTGATTTTGAATCACTTGAAAGATGCGAAGCATGTCTGATGGGTAAAATGACTAAGACTCCATTTTCTGGTATGATGGAGCAAGCTACGGACTTATTGGAAATCATACATACCGATGTGTGTGGTCCAATGAGTGTAGCTTCGCGCGGTGGTTATCGTTATGTTCTTACCTTCACGGATGACTTGAGTAGATATGGGTATATCTATTTCATGAAACATAAGTCCGAAACTTTCGAGAAGTTTAAGGAGTTTCAAAGTGAGGTAGAGAATCAACGTAACAAGAAGATTAAATTTCTACGTTCTGATCGTGGAGGTGAATATCTAAGTTACGAGTTTGGCGAGCATTTAAAGAAGTGCGGAATACTTTCACAATTGACACCGCCGGGAACACCACAGCGTAATGGTGTGTCTGAACGTCGTAATCGAACTCTCTTAGATATGGTTCGGTCTATGATGTCACTTACAGATTTACCGCTATCATTTTGGGGTTATGCATTAGAAACAGCTGCATTCACTTTAAATAGGGCACCGTCTAAATCCGTTGAAACGACACCGTATGAATTATGGTTTGGGAAGAAACCTAAATTGTCGTTCCTTAAAGTTTGGGGATGCGAAGCCTATGTAAAGAAGTTACAGCCGGACAAGCTTGAACCCAAAGCGGAAAAATGCGTCTTCATAGGATACCCGAAGGAAACTATTGGGTATACCTTCTATCATAGATCCGAAGGAAAAATCTTCGTTGCCAAGAATGGATCCTTTCTAGAGAAGGAATTTCTCTCGAAAGAAGTGACTGGAAGGAAAGTAGAACTTGACGAGGTTGTCGAACCTTCTCTCGAAATTGCGAGTAGCGCAGCACCGGAAGAAGTTCCTGTGGTGCCTGCACCAATAAGAGAGGAAGCTAATGATAGTGATCATGAAACTTCGGTTGAAGTTGCTACAGAGCCTCGGAGGTCAACGAGAACTCGTACCACTCCAGATTGGTATGATTCCGTTATGAATGTCATGTTGGTGGACAACACCGATGACCCCGAGACATATGAGGAAGCGATGATGAGCCCAGATTCCAATAAATGGCAAGAAGCCATGAAATCCGAGATTGGATCCATGTACGAAAACCAAGTATGGACTTTGGTGGACTTACCGGATGGCCGGAAGGCTGTCGAGAACAAATGGATTTTCAAGAAGAAAACAGATGCTGATGGTAATGTTACTGTCTATAAAGCTCGACTTGTCGCAAAAGGGTTTCGACAAATTCAAGGAGTTGACTACGATGAGACTTTCTCACCGGTAGCGAAGCTAAAGTCTGTGAGGATTATGTTAGCAATCGCTGCATATTATGATTATGAGATATGGCAGATGGATGTCAAAACAGCATTCCTCAATGGAGACATTGATGAAGAGTTGTATATGATGCAACCCAAAGGTTTTGTCGATCCTAAAGATGCTAACAAGGTATGCAAACTTCAACGGTCCATCTATGGATTGAAGCAAGCATCCCGAAGTTGGAATCAACGTTTTGATAAGGTAATCAAAAGTTTTGGTTTTATACAAACTTATGGAGAAGCTTGTATTTACAAGAAAGTGAGTGGGAGCTCTGTAGCATTCTTAATACTGTATGTGGATGACATATTGTTGATTGGGAATGATGTAGACCTTCTTAATAGTGTCAAGGAATATTTGAATAATAGTTTTTCAATGAAGGATCTTGGCGAAGCAGCTTACATATTAGGCATAAAGATTTATAGAGATAGATCGAAACGCCAAATATCATTGTCACAAAGTACATATTTGGACAAAGTTCTAAAGAGGTTTGGAATGGAAGATAGCAAGAAAGGGTTCTTGCCCATGTTGCCCAATACGACCTTGAGTAAAACTCAAAGTCCGACATCGGCAGAAGATAGAGAAAGGATGAGTAAGACTCCCTATGCCTCAGCCATAGGATCTCTAATGTATGCCATGCTATGTACTAGACCCGACATCGCATATGCTGTTAGTTTAACTAGCAGATATCAAAGTGATCCAGGAGTGGATCATTGGACAGCGGTCAAAAACATCCTTAAGTACTTGAGAAGAACTAAGGATATGGTTCTTTCTTATGGAGGTGATGAACAGCTCGTTGTTAATGGTTACACCGATGCTAGTTGGAACACCGATCCAGATGATTCTAAATCACAATCCGGATACGTATTTATTTTGAATGGCGCAGCAGTTAGCTGGAGGAGTGCAAAGCAAAGCGTTGTGGCGAGATCTTCAACTGAATCGGAATACATGGCTGCTTCAGAGGCTTCACAAGAAGCGATATGGATGAAAGAGTTCATTACAGAACTGGGTGTGGTTCCTAGTGCGCTGGACCCAATGTCTATCTACTGTGATAACATGGGCGCCATAGCCAATGCGCAAGAACCAAGGTCACACAAGAAGCTGAAGCATATCAAGCTACGTTTTCACGCTATTCGAGAACATATCCAGGATGGGGATATAAAGATTTGCAAAGTACACACAGATCTGAATGTGGCGGATCCGTTGACTAAACCTCTCCCGAGGGCAAAACATGACCAACACCAAACTGCCATGGGTGTTCGGTATATTACCATGTAATCTAGATTAGATGACTCTAGTGCAAGTGGGAGACTGTTGGAGATATGCCCTAGAGGCAATAATAAATGTAGTTATTATTATATCTTTGTGTTTATGATAAATGTTTACATTCATGCTATAATAGTATTAACAAGGAAACCATTAATACTTGTGTGATTTGTAAACTTAATTTGAAGTCCCTAGTATAGCCTCTATACTTCACTAGCTTGTTGGTTGATTGATGATGTGGTTTCTTTGTCATGAACATTGAGATGTTATCAACAACAAGATCATATCGTTAGGAGAATGATATGGTGGACATACTCCTATAGACAAGCGTAGCATAAAGATCAAGTCATTTCAATAGTTCAATTGCTATATGCTTTCTGATACATAGTAACCTAATTCCTTCGACCATGAGATCATGCATATCACCTTTACCGGATGGATGCTTTGATGACATCAAACACCACACCGTAACAGGGTGGTTATAAAGGTGGCATTGAGTGTTTGGAAAGTATTGGTTGAAACACATGGATCAAGAGTGGGATTTGTCCATCCACATGACGGATAGATATACTCTGGGCCCTCTCGGTGGAATGTCATCCAATTAGCTTGCAAGCATGTGACTTGGTCACAAGGGATCACATATCACGGGAACGAGAAAAGAGTACTTATCAGTAACGAGGTTGAACTAGGTATGCAGAGATACCGACGATCATAACCTCGGATAAGTAACATATCGTGAGACAAAGGGAAATTGGTATCGTATGTAAGTGGTTCATTCGATCGCAAAGTAATCGTAGAAATATGTGGGAGCCATATGAATTTCCAGATTCCTCTATTGGTTATTGCTCGGAGAAGTGTCTCGATCATGTCCGCATAATTCACGAACCGTAGGGAGACACACTTAAGGATTCGACGTTGTTTTGAGTAGTTATGGTATTATGAGAAAGAGACCGAATGTTGTTCGGAGTCTCGGATGGGATCCGGGATATCACGAGGTGATCCGGAATGGTCCGGAGAATAAGATTCATATAAGGAAAGTCCCGTTTCGGAGTTCGGGAATGATTCCGGTGTTTTCATCGGGAACATTCTAGAAGGTCCCGGAATGTCCGGCACTCCGGAGGGGAAGGGGTACATGAATGTGTCATTGGAAGTTGGAATGATTGCATCATGTACTAAGTGTTCTTGCTGTCCCAAATAAAGGATTAAATTGAATCCTAAATTGAAAAAGTCAAACGACTAGTTTGAAAGTCAAACGGCAGTTTTTGGGAAGTGGGAGGAGAGGAGGAAACCGACTTGGGGGAGGAGTCCTCCTCCCCAAGCCGGCGGCCAGCCCTAGGCCGAGTTGGGGAGGGACTCCCTCCCTCCCCTGGCGCGCCAGCCCTCCCACCTATAAAGGGAGGGGCAGGGCTCCCCTCCCAATACACACAAGTTTCCTATCCTCTAAACTAAACCCTAGATCTAGACCCCGGTTTAGAGCTATTCGGTTTAGAGCCTTCTAATTGGTTTAGAGCCCTCTAATTGGTGTGTCTAATTACTAGACCACTAATAGCCTCTCTCATAAGCTCCACCATACTCGCACCGGCTTAAGGCGAAGCCCTGCGGGATTTCCCCTCTACCTCCGGTACCACGCCGTTGTGCTGCCGGAATCGCGAGGAGAGTGCTACAACCTCCGCTGCCTGCTGGAACAAGGGAGAGGAAGGTCTTCGTCGAGTACCGAACGTGTGACCGACTGCGGGAGCGCTGCTGGAACGTGGCGCCGGAAGGATCGTCTACGCGATCTTGAGATCGGAAAGAGTACGACTACATCACCCACGAGAATCTGCTCTCGTTAACCGCTTTGGAATCTTCGAGGGTAAGTTATTCCATCGACTCGTTGCTACAATCTAGTAGATAGATCTTGGCTTGTTTGTTTGTATGCGATAGAAAATTTTTGTTTTCCATGCTACGAACCCCAACAGTGACGCCCCTGCTGTAGATGCGCCGGCTGATGAGAAAGTTGTCTATCAGTCGCGCAAAGATGATTATGGTGTGATTAAGAGCACCATGTTGTTTGCTATGGAATCGGACCTTCAAAATCTTTTTGAAGACTATCCCGGGCCCTTTGAGATTCTTGAGGAGCTGAAAACTATGTTTCAGACTCAGGCCCGTTCTGAGACATATGAGATCTCTGAGAAATTCTTTAACTGCAAGATGGAGGAAGGGAATTCCGTTAGTGAGCATGCCATAAAGATGTCGGGCTACACTCAATGCCTTAGGCAAGTGGACTGCAAGATTCCAGAGGAGCTCAAGAT
This sequence comes from Avena sativa, assembly GCA_916181665.1. Lineage (NCBI taxonomy): Eukaryota > Viridiplantae > Streptophyta > Magnoliopsida > Poales > Poaceae > Avena > Avena sativa. The sequence continues at coordinate 353,471,171 of OV702293.1, read as the reverse complement.
TGACAGGGTTCTACAATCACTCCCTCCCAGCTACAAAAGTTTTGTAGTGACTCATAATCAGATTGGTTCCACTGATACGATCACCGAGCTCTTCGCAAAGCTGAAGGCTGCGGAGGTGGACATCAAAAAGGATAATCATGTGTTGATGGTCAACAAGCCCCCCACCTTCAAGAAAGGTAAGGGTGCAAAGAAGCCCTTCAAGAAAGGCGGTGGCAAGCGCGTTGCCCCTGCTGAGAAGAAGCTCAAGTCTGGACCTAAGCCGGACACTGAGTGCTTCTATTGCAAGGACAAGGGTCACTGGAAGCGCAACTGTCCGAAGTACTTAGCGGACAAGAAGGCTGACACCATCAAAGGTATATTTGATATACATGTTATTGATGTTTTCCTTACTAGCCCTCGTTGTAGTGCCTGGGTATTTGATACTGGTTCAGTTGCTAATATTTGTAACTCGAAACAGAAGCTACGGAATAGACGGCGGCTTGCGAGGGATGAGGTGACGATGCGTGTTGGCAACAGATCAAGAGTTGATGTGATGGCTATCGACACGCTCTCCTTAGTTTTACCTTCGGGATTAGTTTTAAACCTTAATAAATGTTATTATGTGCCTGCGTTGAGCATGAACATTATTTCTGGATCGTGTTTATTGCAAGACGGTTATTCATTTAAATCGGAGAATAATGGTTGTTCTACTTATGTGTAACATCTTTTATGGTCATGCACCTGCTTTGAATGGTTTATTTCTTCTGAATCTCGAAAGGGATGAAACACACATCCATAACATTGAGGCTAAGAGATGCAAAGTAGATAGTGATAATACTACTTATTTGTGGCACTGCCGTCTAGGTCATATTGGTGTAAAGCGCATGAAGAAACTCCATTCTGATGGACTTTTGGAGTCTCTTGATTTTGAATCATTTGACACATGCGAACCATGCCTCATGGGCAAGATGATCAAAACCCCGTTCTCTGGTATGATGTAGCGAGCAACGGACTTGTTGGAAATCATACATACCTATGTATGCGGACCGATGAGTGTTTCGACGCGCGGTGGATATCGCTATTTTCTCACTTTTAACGATGACTTAAGTAGATATGGGTATATCTATTTAATGAAACATAAATCTGAAACATTTGAAAAGTTCAAGGAATTTCAGAATGAAGTGGAGAACCATCGTAACAGAAAGATTAAGTTTCTACGATCCGATCGTGGAGGTGAATATTGTTGGAGATATGCCCTAGAGGCAATAATAAATATGGTTATTATTATATCTTTGTGTTTATGATTAATGTTTACATTCATGCTATAATAGTATTAACAAGGAAACATTAATACTTGTGTGATTTGTAAACTTAACTTGAAGTCCCTAGTAAAGCCTCTTTATAATACTAGCTTGTTGGTTAATAAATGATTGTGGTTTCCCTATCATGAACATTGAGATGTTATTAACAACAAGATCATATCGTTAGGAGAATGATATGGTGGACATACTCCTATAGATAAGCGTAGCATAAAGATCAAGTCATTTTAATAGTTCAATTGCTATATGCTTTCTGATACATAGTAACCTAATTCCTTCGACCATGAGATCATGCATATCACCTTTACCGGATGGATGCTTTGATGAAATCAAACACCACACCATAACTGGGTGGCTATAAAGGTGGCATTGAGTATTCGGAAAGTATTGGTTGAGACACATGAATCAAGAGTGGGATTTGTCCATCCATATGACAGATAGATATACTCTGGGCCCTCTCGGTGAAGTGTCATCCAATTAGCTTGCAAGCATGTGACTGGCTCATAAGGGATCACATATCACGGGAACGAGAAAAGAGTACTTATCAGTAACGAGGTTGAACTAGGTATGTAGAGATACCGACGATCATAACCTCGGATAAGTAAACTATCGTGAGACAAAGGGAAATTGGTATCGTATGTAAGTGGTTCATTCGATCGCAAAGTAATCATAGAAATATGTGGGAGCCATATGAATTTCCAGATTCCTCTATTGGTTATTGTTCGGAGAAGTGTCTCGATCATGTTCGCATAATTCACGAACCGTAGGGAGACACACTTAAGGATTCGACGTTGTTTGAGTAGTTATGGAATGATGAGAAAGATACTGAATGTTGTTCGGAGTCTCGGATGAGATCCGGGATATCACGAGGAGATCCGGAATGGTCCGGAGAATAAGATTCATATAAGGAAAGTCCTGTTTCGGAGTTGGGGAATGGTCCCGGTGTTTTCATCGGGAATGTTCTAGAAGGTTCCGAAATGTCCGGCACTCCGGAGGGGAAGGGTACATGAATGTGTTATATCAAGTTGGTATGATTGCATTATGTACTAGGTGTCACTGAACAAAATAGAGGGTTTATTCAAATCCTAGTTTGAAAAAAGTCAAACGGCAATTTGAAAGTCAAACGGCTATTTTTGGGAAGTGGAGAGGGAGGTGGAAACCGAGTTGGGGAGGAGTTCCTCCCCTCCACCGCCGGCCCACCTCCAAACCGAGTTGGGAAGGGACTCCCCTCCCCTTGGCCGGCCCCTCCACCTATATAAGGAGGGGCAGGGCTCCCCTCCTAGACACACAACTCCTCCACCTCTAAACCCTAGCCGCCGGCGCCGCCACCTCCAGCTGCCGCCGCCGCCCTAGGGCAACCCGCCGCTGCCACCTAGGTCAAACCCTAGCCGCCGGCCTAGCCCCCTCCTCGGCGTGTCTAAACCCTAGATCGTCGAGGGCTCTCTCATCGTCCACCATACTCGCTCTGGCTTAAGGCGAAGCCCTGCGAGATCTCCCCTCTACCTTCGGTACCACGCCGTTGTGCTGCCGGAATCGCGAGGAGAGTGCTACAACCTCCGCTGCCTGCTGGAACAAGGGAGAGGAAGGTCTTCGTCGAGTACCGAACGTGTGACCGACTGCGGGAGCGCTGCCGGAACGCAGCGCCGGAAGGATCGTCTACGCGATCTTGAGATCGGGAAGAGTACGACTACATCACCCACGAGAATCCGCTCTCGATAAATACTTTGGAATCTTCGAGGGTGAGTTATTCAATCGACTCGTTGCTACAATCTAGTAGATAGATCTTGGCTTGTTTGTTTGTATGCGGTAGAAAATTTTTGTTTTCCATGCTACGAAACCCTACACTGGTATCAGAGCCGTGTCTATATGTAGATCTGTTGCACGAGTAGAACACAATGGTCATTGTGGGCGTTGATGCTTTTATTGTTGATTGCTTCTTGTGTACTTTGCATCTTGCGGGATGTTGGGATGAAGCGGCCCGGGCTAACCTTACATGACATCGTTCATGAGACTTGCTCCACGCTTGACATGCAACTTGTATTGCATAAGTGGCTTTGCGGGTGCATGTTTCTCCTAGCATAGTTAAGATTCAGTTTACAACGGGTGATTAACAATGCTAGTATCAATGTTGTGGTTCTTGTTCGTAAGTTAGAATGACACTTATTGGAAGCCCCAAACCACGTAAAACATGCAAAGAAAGTAGAGGCGTCTAACTTTGTTTTGCAGGGGTGTGCAGTGATGTGATATGGCCATGATTGTGATTATATTTGATATATGCAATGATCCTTATTGTAAGTTGGCAACCGGCAGGAGCCATATGGTTGTCTTTAATTTATGTTAAGACCCGCGTGTCTATTCAAAGTAGTTGTAATAGTTGAAGCCGGTGGACGACAACCATGAAGAAGCGTCATTGACCTTGATGCAATGCCGGTGATGATGGAGATCATGTTCGTGCCTGAAGATGGAGATCGGAAGCACAAAGAAGAAAATGCCATATCATATCACATATTATGAATTGCATGTGATGTTAATCCTTTATGCATCTTGTATTGCTTAGTAGATGACGGTAGCATTATAAGATGATCCCTCATGCACATGAATTTCAAGTCATAAAGTGTTCACCCTTAGTTAGCACCGTTGCTAAAGCTTGTTGTTTTGAAGCACCACGTGATGATCGGGTGTGTTAGATTCCGCAAGTGTATACAACGTGAGCAAGCCAGATTTGCTCATGCGGAAACTAAGGTTTGATCTTGACGAGCCTAGCATGTACAGACATGGTCTCGGAACACGGATCACCGAAAGGTAAAGCATGAATCATATAGTAGATATGATGAACATGTCGATTGTTCGCCATTGAAACTATATCAACTCTCGTGATGATCGGTGTTGATGTGGTGGATTTGGTTCGTGTGATCACTAAAACAACGTGAGGGATATTGTTTTGAGTGGGAGTTCACCTAGATTAATTTTATTATTAATTTGAACTCAATTTGTCATAAACTTAGTCTAAACTATTGCAAATATGTTGTAGATCAATGGAAGCCCCTACCATCAATTTTAATGCGTTCCTAGAGAAAGAAAAGTTGAAAAACAATGGAAGCAACTTCGCGGATTGGTTCCGCAATTGGAGGATTGTCCTCACAGCTGGTAATTTGACCTATGTGCTGGATGCACCACTGGGTGACCCACCTGCAGCTGATGCTGCCGATGAAGTAAAGAATGTTTACCTCACTCGGAAGACTCAGTACTCCACAGTTAAGTGTGCTATCTTGTATGGTTGAGAATCGGAGCTTCATAAAAGGTTTGAGAATTCAGACCCATATGATATTGTCGAGGATCTCAAATTGATCTTTGAGACTCATGCGGCAATTGAAAGCTATGAGGCTTCTGAAAAGTTCTTTAACTGCAAGATGGAAGAGGGCAGCTCCGTCAGTGAGCATGTGCTTAAGATGTCTGGGCACGCAAACAAACTTCAAAGCTTGGGTATAGTGATTCCTAATGCTTTGGGGATTTATCGTGTCCTCCAATCACTACCACCAAGTTACAAGAACTTTGTGATGAACTACAACATGCAAAACATGAACAAGACGTTGCCAGAACTCTTTGCCATGTTGAAATCTGCAGAAGTGGAGATCAAGAAAGAGCACCAAGTGTTGTTGGTCAATAAGACCACCAAATTCAAGAAAGGCAAGTCTAAGCAGAAGGGACACTTCAAGAAGGGTGGTAAGAAAGTTACCACGCCAACGAAGAAGACCAAGGCTGGACCTAAGCCTGATACTGAGTGTTTTTACTGCAAGGGAGAAGGTCACTGGAAGCGGAATTGCCCAAAGTACTTGGCGGATTTGAAGAACGGCAACATCAAGAAGAAAGGTATATCCGATATACATGTTATTGATGTGTATCTCACTAGTACTCGTAGTAGTGCCTGGGTATTTGATACTGGTTCGGTTGCTCATATTTGTAACTCGAAACAGGTGCTGCAGAATAAACGGAAGCTAGCGAAGAACGAGGTGACGATGCGCGTGGGAAACGGATCAAAGGTTGATGTGATCGCGGTCGGCACGCTACCCCTTCATCTACCATCGGGATTAGTTTATACTTAAATAATTGTTATTTGGTGCCTGCGTTAAGCATGAACATTATATCGGGATCTTGTTTATTGCGAGACGGTTACTTGTTTAAGTCCGAGAATAATGGTTGTTCGATTTATATGAGTAATATGTTTTATGCACATGCACCTTTGATAGATGGTCTATTCTTATTGAATCTCGATAGTGTAAATACACATATTAATAACATTGAGGCTAAACGTTTGAAATCGAGCGATAACTCGACCTATATGTGGCACTGTCGTCTTGGTCACATTGGAGTGAAGCGTATGAAGAAACTCCATTCCGATGGACTTCTTTAATCACTTGATTTCGAATCACTTGAAAGATGCGAAGCATGTCTGATGGGTGAAATGACTAAGACTCCATTTTCTGGTATGATGGAGCGAGCTACGGACTTATTGGAAATCATACATACCGATGTGTGTGGTCCAATGAGTGTAGCATCGCGCGGTGGTTATCGTTATGTTCTTACCTTCACGGATGACTTGAGTAGATATGGGTATATCTATTTCATGAAACATAAGTCCGAAACTTTCGAGAAGTTTAAGGAATTTCAAAGTGAGGTAGAGAATCAACGTAACAAGAAGATTAAATTTCTACGTTCTGATCGTGGAGGTGAATATCTAAGTTACGAGTTTGGCGAGCATTTGAAGAAATGCGGAATACTTTCACAATTGACACCGTCGGGAACACCACAGCGTAATGGTGTGTCCGAACGTCGTAATCGAACTCTCTTAGATATGGTTCGTTCTATGATGTCACTTACAGATTTACCGCTATCATTTTGGGGTTATGCGTTAGAAATAGCCGCATTCACTTTAAATAGGGCACCATCTAAATCCGTTGAAACGACACTGTATGAATTATGGTTTGGGAAGAAACCTAGATTGTCGTTCCTTAAAGTTTGGGGGTGCGAAGCCTATGTAAAGAAGTTATAGCCGGACAAGCTTGAACCCAAAGCGGAAAAATGCGTCTTCATAGGATACCCGAAGGAAACTATTGGGTATACCTTCTATCATAGTTCCGAAGGCAAAATCTTCGTTGCCAAGAATGGATCCTTTCTAGAGAAGGAATTTCTCTCAAAAGAAGTGACTAGAAGGAAAGTAGAACTCGATGAGGTTGTCGAACCTTCTCTCGAAATTGCGAGTAGCGCAGCACCGGAAGAAGTTCTTGTGGTGCCTGCACCAATAAGAGAGGAAGCTAATGATGATGATCATGAAAATTCGGTTGAAGTTGCTACAGAGCCTCGCAGGTCAACGAGAACTCGTACCACTCCAGATTGGCATGATCCCATTATGAGTGTCATGTTGGTGGACAACACCGATGACCCTACGACATATGAGGAAGCGATGATGAGCCCAGATTCCAATAAATGGCAAGAAGCCATGAAATCCGAGATTGGATCCATGTACGAAAACCAAGTATGGACTTTGGTGGACTTACCGGATGGCCGGAAGGCTGTCGAGAACAAATGGATTTTCAAGAAGAAAACAGATGCTGATGGTAATGTTACTGTCTATAAAGCTCGACTTGTCGCAAAAGGGTTTCGACAAATTCAAGGAGTTGACTACGATGAGACTTTCTCACCAGTAGCGAAGCTAAAGTCTGTGAGGATTATGTTAGCAATCGCTGCATATTATGATTATGAGGTATGGCAGATGGATGTCAAAACAGCATTCCTCAATGGAGACATTGATGAAGAGTTGTATATGATGCAACCCAAAGGTTTTGTCGATCCTAAAGATGCTAACAAGGTATGCAAACTTCAACGGTCCATCTATGGATTGAAGCAAGCATCCCGAAGTTGGAATCAACGTTTTGATAAGGTGATCAAAAGTTTTGGTTTTATACAAACTTATGGAGAAGCTTGTATTTACAAGAAAGTGAGTGGGAGCTCTGTAGCATTCTTAATACTATATGTAGATGACATATTGTTGATTGGGAATGATGTAGACCTTCTTAATAGTGTCAAGGAATATTTGAATAATAGTTTTTCAATGAAGGATCTTGGCGAAGCAGCTTACATATTAGGCATAAAGATTTATAAAGATAGACCGAGACGCCTAATATCATTGTCACAAAGTACATATTTGGACAAAGTTCTAAAGAGGTTTGGAATGGAAGATAGCAAGAAAGGGTTCTTTCCCATGTTGCCCAATACGACCTTGAGTAAAACTCAAAGTCCGACAACAGCAGAAGATAGAGAAAGGATGAGTAAGACTCCCTATGCCTCAGCCATAGGATCTCTAATGTATGCCATGCTATGTACTAGACCCGACATTGCATATGCTGTTAGTTTAACTAGCAGATATCAAAGTGATCCAGGAGTGGATCATTGGACAACGGTCAAAAACATCCTTAAGTACTTGAGAAGAACTAAGGATATGGTTCTTTCTTATGGAGGTGATGAACAGCTCGTTGTTAATGGTTACACCAATGCTAGTTGGAACACCAATCCATATGATTCTAAATCACAATCTGGATACGTATTTACTTTGAATGGTTTATTTCTTCTGAATCTCGAAAGGGATGAAACACACATCCATAACATTGAGGCTAAGAGATGCAAAGTAAATAGTGATAATACTACTTATTTGTGGCACTGCCGTCTAGGTCATATTGGTGTAAAGCGCATGAAGAAACTCCATTCTGATGGACTTTTGGAGTCTCTTGATTTTGAATCATTTGACACATGCGAACCATGCCTCATGGGCAAGATGATCAAAACCCCGTTCTCTGGTATGATGTAGCGAGCAACGGACTTGTTGGAAATCATACATACCTATGTATGCGGACCGATGAGTGTTTCGACGCGCGGTGGATATCGCTATTTTCTCACTTTTAACGATGACTTAAGTAGATATGGGTATATCTATTTAATGAAACATAAATCTGAAACATTTGAAAAGTTCAAGGAATTTCAGAATGAAGTGGAGAACCATCGTAACAGAAAGATTAAGTTTCTACGATCTGATCGTGGAGGTGAATATTGTTGGAGATATGCCCTAGAGGCAATAATAAATATGGTTATTATTATATCTTTGTGTTTATGATTAATGTTTACATTCATGCTATAATAGTATTAACAAGGAAACATTAATACTTGTGTGATTTGTAAACTTAACTTGAAGTCCCTAGTAAAGCCTCTTTATAATACTAGCTTGTTGGTTAATAAATGATTGTGGTTTCCCTATCATGAACATTGAGATGTTATTAACAACAAGATCATATCGTTAGGAGAATGATATGGTGGACATACTCCTATAGATAAGCGTAGCATAAAGATCAAGTCATTTTAATAGTTCAATTGTTATATGCTTTCTGATACATAGTAACCTAATTCCTTCGACCATGAGATCATGCATATCACCTTTACCGGATGGATGCTTTGATGACATCAAAACCACATCGTAACTGGGTGGCTATAAAGGTGGCATTGAGTATTCGGAAAGTATTGGTTGAGACACATGGATCAAGAGTGGGATTTGTCCATCCATATGACGGATAGATATACTCTGGGCCCTCTCGATGAAGTTTCATCCAATTAGCTTGAAAGCATGTGACTGGCTCACAAGGGATCACATATCACGGGAACGAGAAAAGAGTACTTATCAGTAACGAGGTTGAACTAGGTATGTAGAGATACCGACGATCATAACCTCGGATAAGTAAACTATCGTGAGACAAAGGGAAATTGGTACCGTATGTAAGTGGTTCATTTGATCGCAAAGTAATCGTAGAAATATGTGGGAGCCATATGAATTTCCAGATTCCTCTATTGTTATTGTTCGGATAAGTGTCTCGATCATGTCCGCATAATTCACGAACCGTAGGGAGACACACTTAAGGATTCGACGTTGTTTGAGTAGTTATGGAATGATGAGAAAGAGACCGAGTGTTGTTCGGAGTCTCATATGAGATCCGGGATATCACGAGGATATCCGGAATGGTCCGGAGAATAAGATTCATATAAGGAAAGTCCTGTTTCGGAGTTGGGGAATGGTCCCGGTGTTTTCATCGGGAATGTTCTAGAAGGTTCCGGAATGTCCGGCACTCCGGAGGGGAAGGGTACATGAATGTGTTATATCAAGTTGGTATGATTGCATTATGTACTAGGTGTCATCGCTGAACAAAATAGAGGGTTTATTCAAATCCTAGTTTGAAAAAAGTCAAACGGCAATTTGAAAGTCAAACGGCTATTTTTGGGAAGTGGAGAGGGAGGTGGAAACCGAGTTGGGGAGGAGTTCCTCCCCTCCACCGCCGTCCCACCTCCAAGCCGAGTTGGGGAGGGACTCCCCTCCCCTTGGCCGGCCCCTCCACCTATATAAGGAGGGGCAGGGCTCCCCTCCTAGACACACAACTCCTCCACCTCTAAACCCTAGCCGCCGGCGCCGCCACCTCCAACTGCCGCCGCCGCCCTAGGGCAACCCGCCGCCGCTGCCTAGGTCAAACCCTAGCCGCCGGCCTAGCCCCCTCCTTGGCGTGTCTAAACCCTAGATCGTCGAGGGCTCTCTCATCGTCCACCATACTCGCTCCGGCTTAAGGCGAAGCCCTACGAGATCTCCCTCTACTTCCGGTACCATGCCGTTGTGCTGCCGGAATCGCGAGGAGAGTGCTACAACCTCCGCTGCCTGCTGGAACAAGGGAGAGGAAGGTCTTTGTCGAGTACCGAACGTGTGACCGACTGCGGGAGCATTGCCGGAACGCAGCGCCGGAAGGATCGTCTACGCGATCTTGAGATCGGGAAGAGTACGACTACATCACCCACGAGAATCCGCTCTCGTTAAACACTTTGGAATCTTCTAGGGTGAGTTATTCAATCGACTCGTTGCTACAATCTAGTAGGTAGATATTTGCTTGTTTGTTTGTATGCGGTAGAAATTTTTTGTTTTCCATGCTACGAAACCCTACAAATATTTGAGTTATGATTTTCTCACGCATCTTAAAGCAAGCGGAATCGTTTCGCAACTCACGCCACCAGGAACACCACAGCGCAATGGTGTGTCTGAATGCCGGAATCGAACTCTATTAGATATGGTCCGATCAATGATGTCTCTTACTGATTTGCCGTTATCATTTTGGGGTTATGCATTAGAAACCGCTGCATTCACTTTAAATAGGGCACCATCTAAATCCGTTGAGACGACACCGTATGAACTATGGTTTGGTGCTAAACCTAAGTTGTCGTTTCTTAAAGTTTGGGGATGTGAAGCTTACGTCAAGACGTTGATGCCGGATAAGCTCGAACCCAAAGCGGAGAAATGCGTCTTCATAGGATACCCTAAGGAAACTATTGGGTATACCTTCTATCACAGAACCGAAGGCAAAGTGTTTGTCGCAAAGAACGGATCCTTTCTTGAGAAGGAGTTTCTCTCGAAAGAAGTGAGTGGGAGGAAAGTAGAGCTAGACGAGGTTGTTGAACCTTCTCTTGAGTTGGAGAGTAGCGCATCACCTAAAATTGTTCCAGTGTCGCCTGCACCAACAATAGAGGAAGCTAATGACAAGGATCATGAAGCTTCGGACGATGCTGCTACTGAACGTCGCAGGTCGACAAGTTCGCGTGCCCCTCCTGAGTGGTACGGAAACCCTGTCTTAACTGTCTTGTTAGACTATGAGGAAGCGATGATGAGCCCAGACTCTGAGAAATGGCTAGAAGCCATCAAATCCGAATTGGGATCCATGAGCGAAAACCAAGTATGGACTTTGGTGGACCCTCCTAGCGACCGAAAGGCCGTTGAGTGCAAATGGATATTCAAGAAGAAAACATACGCGGATGGTAATGTTACCGTCTATAAAGCACGACTTGTCGCGAAAGGTTTTCGACAAGATCAAGGTGTTGACTACGATGAGACTTTCTCTCCCGTAGCGATGTTTAAGTCCATTCGGATTTTATTAGCAATTGCTGCGTTTCATGATTATGAAATATGGCAGATGGATGTCAAGACTGCTTTCCTCAATGGCAACATTGATGAAGAGTTGTATATGATGCAACCCGAAGGTTTTGTCGATCCTAAGGATGCTGATAAAGTGTGTAAACTTCAGCGTTCCATTTATGTACTGAAGCAAGCATCTCGGAGTTGGAACCTTCGTTTTGATCAAGTGATCAAGAGCTTTGGATTTGTTCTAAATTGCTACGAAGCTTGTATCTACAAGAAAGTGAGTGGGAGATCAGTGACATTTCTGGTACTATATGTGGATGACATATTGATTATTGGAAATGACATTAACATGCTTAACGACGTGAAGAGTTATTTGAACAAATGTTTTTCAATGAAAGACCTAGGGGAAGCTGCTTATATATTGGGCATCAAAATCTATAGAGATAGACAAAGATGCCTGATAGCTTTAAGCCAGAGTACATATCTAGACAAAGTTCTAAAAAGGTTCAGAATGGATAAGGCAAAGAAAGGTTCAGTGCCTATGTTGTTAGGTAAGATATTGAGCAAGGCTCAGTGTCCAGCTACGGTAAATGATAGATAAGCTATGAGCAAAGTGTCTTATGCCTCGGCCATAGGTTCTATCATGTATGCCATGCTGTGTACTAGACCGGATGTGTCCAATGCTCTTAGTTTGACGAGCAGGTACCAAAGTGATCTAGGAGTGGAACACTGGACAGCCGTGAAGAACATTCTAAAGTACCTAAGTAGGACTAAAGAAATGTTCTTAGTCTATGGAGGTGATGAACAGCTCGTCGTAAAAGGTTACGTCGACGCTAGCTTCGACACCGACAAGGATGATTCTAAATCTCAGACAGGATACGTTTATATTTTGAATGGAGGAGCTGTGAGCTGGAGAAGCTGCAAGCAAAGCGTGATCGTGGGATCTAAAGTAGAAGCGGAATACATGGCTGCTGCAGAAGCGTCAAGTGAAGGAGTTTGGATCAGGAACTTCATCACTGATCTTGGCGTGGTTCCAAGTGCATTGGACCCACTGGAGATATTGTGTGACAATACTGGCGCCATAGCACTCGCTAAGGAACCAAGATATCATCCAAAGACCAAGCATATCAACCGCAAGTTTCATATAATTCGAGATTATATAGCAGATGGAGATCTGAAGATTAGCAAAGTACATACAGATCTGAATGTCGCAGATCCATTGACTAAACCTCTTCCACGTGCAAAACATGATCAGCACCTTAGTGCCATGGGTGTTAGATTGTTGCCAGATGTAAACTAGATTATTGACTCTAGTGCAAGTAGGAGACTGTTGGAATTATGCCCTAGAGGCAATAATAAACATGTTATTATTATAATTCTTGTTCATGATAAAGTTTATATTCCATGCTAGGATTGTATTAAGCGGAAACTTTAATACTTGTGTGGTTTGTGAACAACACTGTGTCCCTAGTATGCCTCTATGGACTAGCTCATTGATTAATGATGATTAAGGTTTCCTAACCATAGACATGAGTTGTCGATTAATAATGAGATCATATCATTGGGAGAATGATATGATGGACAGACCCAAACTAAGCGAAGCAATTAGATCGTGTCATCGTGTTCATCTTTGCGAAGCTTTTCTTATGTCAAATATTGTATTCCTTAGACCATGAGATAATACAACTCCCTGGTATCGGAAGAAAGCTTTGAGGTCATCAAACGTCATCCTATGAGAGGGTGATCATAAAGGTGTCTCTCAGGTGATCGGAAAGTACCTGTTGGGTTGTATGTATCGAGATGGGATTTGTCCCTCCCAAGTCGGAGAGATATACTTCGGGCCCACTCGGTAATCGATATCAACACCGCTTGCAAGCATGTGGTTAAGGAGTTAATCACAAAGTGATATCGGATTATGGAACGAGTAAAGTACTTGCTGTGAACGAGATTGAACTAGGTATGACGATACCGACGATCAAATCTCGGGCAAGTAAAATATCGCGAGACGAAGGGAATATATATATGGGATTGATTGAATCCTGGCATCGTGGTTCATCCGATATGATCATCGATGAATGTGTGGGAGTCAATACGGGTTTCCAGACCCCGCTGTTGATTATTGATATAAGATCATGTCTGCATATTCTCGAACCCGAAGGGTCACACACTTAACGTGTCTCGACGCTAGGATAGATTGGATAATTGGTTTATGAGTTTTTGTTCGGAGTCTCAGATGGGATCCGGGACATCACGAGAGGTTCCGGAATGGTCCGGAGAATAAGATTCATATAAGGCAATGCCGTTTTTGGAGTTCGGAATTGTTCCGGGTTAATCGGTATTGTACCGGAAGCTTCTAGAACCTTCCGGAGGGGGACCAACGTGGCCCCACCTGCCGGGAGGGGGCATGGGCCTATGAGGGAGTGCCCTGTCCGCATTGGGCCAGGGGCACAAGGCCCCATAGGGCCCAGCCGGCCAACCTAGGGCAAAACCCTAGGGGAGCTTCTAGAAGGGGGGGAACTTGCCCCCCACTCCTCCCTCCTTGGCCGCCGGCCCTAGGGTTTGGGGGAGGGGCAAGGGCTGGCCGCCCACCCCTCTATATAAAGAGGGATGGGGGCGCACCCCCTCCCACACCTCCTCCTCAAGCCCTAGCCGCCCTGCTGCCCTCCTCTCTCTCTCCCTCCCGACTGCGTGTAGGCGAAGCCCTGCTGCAGAAACTCTCCACCACTTGCACCACGCCGTCGCTTTGTAGATCCAATCCGTCTCTCCACCATAATTGCTGGACCGAGGAAGGAGGAGACGTCGAGGTGCCGCACGTGTGCATCTCTCGGAGGCATCGCCACTTGCGGTGTTAGATCGGATCGGATCGCGAGGAGGAGAAGCGAGTACGACTACATCACCCACGTTCCGTCGAACGTTCCGCTGTGCGAATCTTCAAGGGTATGAATATCTCATCTATCCCCCCTCGTTGTTTGCATCTCCTAGATTAGATCTTGGATTTCCCGTTCGCATCCGTAGAATTTTTTTGATTTACTATGCTGCGAAACCCATCATTAAGTGCTAGGGAGTAGTCCTGAAAATAGATGTTGAGAAAGCCTATGATAAGGTGGACTGTGAATACTTGCTGAAGTGTGTGGCCTAGAAAGATTTTAGTGAGTTTAGGTGTGAAATGGTGAAATCGGTAGTTAAAAATGGTACCCCCTGTGTAAAAATCAATAATAGGAGGGGAAAATATTTTGGTAGTCATAGGGGTGTGAGGCAAGGGAACCCTTTTTCTCCTTTCCTGTTTAATCTTGCTACTGAAGGTTTGGCTAAAATGATTTCTCAGGATCAATGTAATGGTTTACTGGTTTGGTTCCTCATCTAATTGAGAATGGGGTAGCTGTTTTACAATATCCTGATGATACTACCCTGCTTATTCAAGATGATATGGAATAGTTAATTCATGTTAAAATGATTTTGTACATGTTTGAGGCTATGTTTGGGCTAAAAATAAATTTCAATAAAAGTGAACTCATTATGGTTATGGAGGATGGTGAGAAGGGATTAAGATACGCGGATCTCTTTGTTTGTCAACTCAGCTACTAGCCTATTAAGTATCTTGGTGTCCCTGTTTGTGGCACCAGGCTTCATGTTGCTGATGTGCAACCTGCATGATAAATTTCTTTAAAAAATTGATGGGTGGGTAGGTAATTCTTTTTTGATTAGAGGGAGGCTTACTCTTATCCAATCCTCTTTGAATAGTTTATTGATTTATCATATGTCCATGTATTTGGTGGCTGATACCAATTTGGAAGGTTTTACCAAAATCATCAAGAAATTATTCTACGAAGGGGCTAATAATAAGAAAAAAAAATACTATATGGTTAAATGGTCCTTGATATGTAGACCAAAAAAGAAAGGTGGCTTGGGAATTAAAAATTTGAAACTGTTTAATATCTGCTTGTTGTGTAAGTGGTGGTGGAGATTAGAATCTAAAGATGGATTCTGGCAGAACATTGTGAAAGCAAAATATAATATCTCTCATGGTATATGGAGAGCGGGGGTGAGACAAGGATATTCTGCTGCTTGGAAGGATCTATTAAAACTTAAAAATATCTACCTGTCTAGGAGGAGAATGGAAGTTGGGGATGGTAGAGCTACTATTTTTTGGCATGACCATTGGCTTGGGGGTGTCTCCCTCTATGAGAAATTCCTAGGTCTTTATAAGGTGTGCAATCAACAAATTGGTACGATTAGAGAGATGTCTGACTTGGGGTGGTTCTTTACTATTAGAAGGCGGTTGTCACCTCAGCTGGCGATTCAATGGAGAACCTTGAGGAATATGTTAGCTTTTGTTTCTTTGAGTGATGTGAAATATAAACCTAAGTGGAAGTTTACTAAGACTGGTATCTTTTCAGTCAAATATTTGTATAACAAGTTGGCTGATGTTGGGCCTGATCGATCTTTTCAACACTTGTGGAAAGCGAAAATTCCTTTGAAGATTAAGATTTGGCTCTGGCTTATCTGGAATAATGCAATTGCTACTAAATATAATATGGAAAAAGGAAGTGGGAGGGTAGTTACATTTGCCAGTTTTGCCTCGGGGATGAGTCAACTAATCATCTATTCTTTGCTTGTCCTACTGCGGTGTATATGTGGAGAACTATTGCTTCTTTCCTGGGTGCTAGTAGCCGTCCCTCCTGTTTCACACAATAATTCTGGTGGGTTGTGAAGTTTCTCCCTTTTGGGAAAATGTGCATATTGTTTTTATTGTTACTTTGTGCTGGGTACTGTGGAAAACTAGGAATCATGCTTGTTTTGAAGGAAAATTGGTTTCTTCCCCTTTGGTATTAATATGTTATATGTGCGCCTTTCTTCGATACTGGGCAGGTCTTCAAAATGAGCAGGACAGAACGGTGTTGGTGGATGGAGCCGAGCGCCTGCAGCAGATGGCATCGCAAGTTCATGAGATGCCCAGGCGTACAACGACTCCGAGGGTGCAGGATGGCGAGAGGGATGAAAGTGTCGATGCCACTGATCATTGAATAAGATGAAAAAAGATGGTGTCCTGATGTGTTCTCCCTCATTACTTCCTGGAAACAAGTATTCTAGGCTTTGTTGGTGGTATGCTTGTACTTTGTTCTCATGAACTTCTTTCTTTCTTCTTTTTCTTTCTTGTTACTGGGTTTGTTAACCTAAGACATACGTTCTATTATCTTGTATTCCTGTGATAATGGAACCAGACTCAATGGAGTCGTATGGAAAAAAAATGAGCTTTGAATTTTTTGGAAGGATGCTTACTTTCTTTAGACTGGTTTTCATTTTAATTGTGACCAACAAATTTCATTTTTCAGTTGTGATCACCATGCATCCAACACTCCAGCAATAGTCGTCCTATATTTTATGTGACTCAGCGCTTCCACCAGCTGCACCACGCGTAGCCACGTGGGTACCAAATCCACCGGTCGTAAAGTCTTAGGTTGTGTTTGTTTGGGGTGCAGCTTTTGAAAAGCAGCTGTAGGAAGAAGTTGTTGGAAGGAGATATTTGGTCTTTGGCAAGAGTGCTTTTAACGACTGTTGTTGCTGATTGTAGAATTGATATGTATGAAATGCCCTTGATGCAGAAGATGTTATATCAGTGTTGATTTAGTGTGAATTAGCTATTTCTAACCCCTTTTTTCTTAAATACCACGTTCAATGACAATTAACTTATGAAGCTTCTCCATATTACACATGAACTTGAAACGAAATATATCCAAAATATAATACGAGGTCATGGTGATAAATATATTACAAAGCTGTTCAAAAGAACCCAAAAGAAGTACAACATGGTCATGCCTACAAGACACATCCTCTTGCAACGAACAAAGTGTCAGCTATGTCATCTCGGATGTTGTTCATGCTAACATGGTCATCTCCCAAATCATTGAATGTATTGTTTCCTGATGTGGAAACAACATGGACATGAGGCATATAGTTCTCTCGACATGACTGTCGATGTCCCATCAACATGGGCACCCTCAAACATTGCATCCATCAACTCCAAGTTTTTCGGAGGACCTTTTCGGAAGCCAGCAATAAGCTTGTTAGCCTGCATATAAGATCTCACAAGTTAATAACCAGAATATGATCCATCTATTTCAAAATGAAAATATGTCATAAACATGCCATATGTCATACCTTGATCAATTTAGCCCATTGTGCCTCGTCGGCTATAATCGTTTGTTTCATCGTATCCCAACCAAGTCCGGTTGCTTTTGTAGTGTAATACACCCATGCTTGGTACAAATATTTGGTTGAATCCCACTTGTTTTTGAACTGCCCTCTATTGTAGATTTTTCTCGTCCTCTTACCAAATTCTCTAGCTAGATTCTTGTACCCCTCATTACTAAGGAAAGCTGTAGGCCTATTTCCTGCCTCTTTTTGATCCTTGCAGATTTCACAAAATTATCTATCCTTGCAGATTTCTTGATCCATCTAGCAAGATTACTAGCAACAATTCAATCAACAACATAGTAGACAGATTGTACTAGCAAAATAACAGTACCAACAATTTAAAACAACAAACAATATCTATGTGTTTAACTAACAGATTACAAGCAAATCAAAAAATCACATAACAAGCAAACAATGTCCATGTCTATCAGCTCACATCGATTCAGCATGTTGACTAGCTAACGAAAACTAAAAAAAGAGGGGGAAAATCCTCACCTTGCCGTTGGATGAGCTATTTGGGTCGGAGAAGAGGCGTCAGGGTTGCAGCTGGCCTTAGGCTCGTCGGAATAGGTGAAGGGGACGCCACAACACGTAGTACGGCGAGCCACCTGTCTCCGGCCGGCGACGGGGACGAGGCCGAGTGGTCCTTGGTCCAACCCCCGTCGATTGGGGGGGCGGATGGTCCAGACCGACGGTGGAGAGAACGAGCGGTGCTCCTGACCGGCGCGGGCGCGGGAGATGGCGGGGACAGAGACCGACGGGTTGGGAGGGAGGCAGCATGGGAGGGTGGCGGTAGGGAAGGAAACCCTAACCCTAACTCGTGTCTATGGCGATGAAGGAGATGGTCGGGAGCGGCTAGCGACTATTTTCTGTGCGGGACGGGGTCGGACCTTTTCCTAGGGCGCGGTGGCAGGTAGTCTGTAATTTCTTCAAACGCTAGAGGGCACTACAGTCTGTTGGAACTCGGGAATCGCCAGAAGCGGCTCTCCTCATGCTTTCGCCCGCCCGCGCTCGACAGAGGGTTTTCCCATACCACTTCTCGCCAGCGCTGGACAAAAGTTGGTTGTTTGTTTCGTTCGCCCGATTCAAAAACGCAAAGCGGCAGCACAAGCGCTAACAAACAGACCCTTAGTGGAGCGGTGCCTCTTCTTCTGGTAGCTTTATGACATGTAAATAGGTATGAGTTCAAAGTCACTTATTGATACGTTGAAAACGTATCTACAATTTTTGATGCTCCATGATTGTTTAGTATCTACTTTGATTTACTTGTCCACACTTTGAGGTGCTTTTTACATGTTTTCTGGTACTAACCTACTAACAAGTTGCAACAGTGCCAGATGCTTGTTTTCTGCTGTTTTTGGTTTCAGAAAAGTTAGTAAAGAAATATTCCCGAAATTGGACGGGACAAACGTCAGTCAATTACTTTCCGTGGGGAACAAGAACTCCAGAGGGGAGCCGGAGGGTCCAGCCAGGAGGGCCAGACCCACCCCAGGCGCGGGTGGGCCCTGCCCCGTGCCTGGCTAGGGTTTGGACGCCCTGGCCGTAGCCTCGGCCTCCCCCTTCGCCTATAAGAAGCCCCCGATGCAGAAATCCTAAGCAACCCGATCAAATATCCACTAAACCGTCTGTAGCCGCTGCCACCATCGTCCCTAGATCGGGGGAATCTAAAGTTTTTCCCGGCACCCGGCCGGAGGGGAGATCATCCCGGATGCCTTCTCTCCGGTATGATGTGTGAGTAGTTCCACCTTGGACTATGGGTCCATGTAGTAGCTAGATGGTTGTATCTCATCCTTTGTGCTTTCATGTATAGATCTTGTGAGCCCCATTCATGATCAAGATCTAATCTATTTGTAATCATGCATGTTGTGTTTGCGGGGATCCGATGGATATTTATATTATTATGTTTTGATTAATGGTTTTGTCTTTATGATTCTATCATGTCTGTGTTGTTTGTGATCTTGCATGCTCTCCGTTGTTAGTAGCTATCTTGGCCAAGTAATTGCTAGTGACTCCAAGAGGGGGTATTTATGCTCGATAGTGGGTTCATGCCTCTAGTTTTCAAGGGAAGTGACAGAAATCTCTTCGGTTGTAGATGTGTTGTTGCTACTAGGGAGAAAACAACGGTCTCTTGTTCATGGAACATATGGACTGTTTACCTTACACACTTTGCTTAAAGCAGTTGTCTGTTGCTTGCAACTTAATACTAGAGGGGGTTCGGATGATAACCTGAAGGTGGACTTCTAGTCATAGATGCAGTTGGATGGCGGTCTATGTATCTTGTTGTATTGCCCAATCGAATCTCATAGGATCTTTCTGACTAGTAATTGCATTGTTATGCCTTGCTCAGTTCCTGTCAATTGCCCTGATGTAATTTGTTTACCCTTCATTCCATGTTGTTTATCTAAGGAGAGCACCTCTAGTGAACTATGGACCCCAGTCCAATCTTTACCATTGATACATCTTCTACTGTTACTTGTTTATTTGCTGCAAACCACCATTACCTTGCACACCATACGTTTAATCCTTTGTTACGCAAACCGGTGAGCTTGACAACCTCACTGATTCGTTGTGGCAAAGTCTTAAGTTTGTGTTGTGTAGGTCTCCGTGTTGCTTGCAACACTTGTGTGACGTTTCCTTCTTCCTTCTAGTTCGATAACCTCGGTCTCTACTGAGGGAAGACTTGCTGTTGTGCTCATCACACCTTCTCTTGGGGTTTACAACGAAGCGCTCCACGTCAACACCATCAACAAGTTTTCTGGCGCCGTTGCCGAGGAGGCCAAGGACGTCTTCACTAGGGGAGTCTTTCACTTCCTTTCTCTTTACTTTGTTTTTAGTTTGCTCTATTTCTTTTGTTTGGTTTTGTTTGCCTCTTTCCAAAAAAAAACAAAAAATTAGTCTAGTTTGGTTTGCCTGTCTCTTTCAAAAATACAAAAAAATAGTTCCTGCTCTAGCTGCTGCTGTTTTGGGCTTTCCCACTTTTGCCAAAATGAACTCTGCTGAGAACACCAAGTTGTGTGACTTCACTAGCACCAACAACAATGATTTCCTAAGCACACACATTGCTCCACCTGCTCCTGATGCTACCTTTTACGAAATTAAGCCTGCTTTGTTGAATCTTGTGATAAGAGAGCAATTTTCTGGTGCTGGTTCTGATAATCCTGCTGCCCATCTCAATAGCTTTGTTGAACTTTGTGAGATGCAAAAGTATAAGGATGTATATGGAGATATTATTAAGCTTAAGCTTTTTCCTTTCTCCCTGAGAGAAAAAGCTAAAGAATGGTTACTTTCTTTGCCTAAAAATAGTATTGATTTTTGAACTAAGTGTAAAGATGCTTTTATTGGAAAGTACTATCCTCCTGCTAAGATTATTGCTATGAGAAGTGACATTATGAAATTTAAACAACTTGATAGTGAACATGTTGCTCCAGCTTGGGAAAGAATAAAGTCTTTGGTTAAAAATTGCCCTACTCATGGACTCACTGCTTGGAGGATTATCCAGACTTTTTATGCAGGTTTGAACTTTTTCTCAAGAAACCTGTTGGATTCAGATGCTGGAGGTACTTTTATGGGACTCACTTTGGATGCTGCAACAAGGCTCCTTGATAATATGATGGTTAACTACTCTGAATGACATGTTGAAAGAGCTCCACATGGTAAGAAGGTAAATTCTGTTGAGGAAACTTCCTTCTTGAGTGAAAAGATTGATGTTATTATGACTATGCTTGTTAATGGAAAAACTTCTCTAGATCCTAATAGTGTTCCCTTAGCCTCTTTAGTTGCTCAAGAAGTACAAGTTGATGTGAATTTCATTAGAAACAACAATTTCAACAACAATGCCTATAGGAACAATTTTAATAGCAACAACAATTATAGGCCTTATCCTCCTAATAATAGCAATTCTTATGGAAGCTCTTACAATAATGCTAGAAGTGCCCCCTCTGAACTTAAAGTCATGCTCAAAGACTTTATTAGTAAACAAACCACTTTCAATAAGACTATAGAGGAGAAGCTTTTAACTGCTGAGAAAAATATATCCTCTTTGTCTAAAGCTCAGTCTTTCTTGGTTAATAAAATGGCTACTAAACCTGAAGCTATGAAAAACACATTTGCTACTGCTCATGTCATACAAGTTATTATTGATGAAAATGTTAGGCTGTTAGCTCAACTTCATGCTAGACGGGGAAGGAAAGCTGAAATTGATAAAAAAATAATGTGTACACTATTAACACTACACATGAAATCTGTAAGTAACCTCTTGTGTTTTATTTACAAAAAGATATCCTATTTTAAGGTCAAATCTACGCCTGTGTAAACACGTGTTCGTCATTGTGGCCTTTTTTATTAAGTCTGCATTCATTCGTTTCTTTTTCAGCTGACGAGACTCTGTTCGTTCCAGAGGCATGTACTGTGGTGATGAATGTCATGTTTCCGTTCGTAACGCGTCATTATGTTTTCGTAACCAGTTGCTCCTTTTTATTTTTTGGTTGCTCACCTTGGCTTCGCCCACCTTCTGATGGGCTCCTGTTCCCGGGCCGGGCTGAGAACGCGCCGTCTCTCCGCCAATGAAATCAATGATGTCGCTTTCGGGCTGAGCGCTGACCCGGCTGATCTTGGCAGCGACCGACACCTGAGACGGGACGAGAGACGCTGCTTTCCAGCTGGGTTGGGTTGGGTTGGGTTAGGCGCAAGTGGACTACTGTACCGTACCTTGCGCGCTCACGGACCGGGAGCACCTGCAACTGCAAACCCCTGTGCTCTGCACCGGCCACTTGGGAAGGTCCTGAGTGTGCACGCTGTCCGAGCGTTCACCACCCTCGAATACAATGCGCAGATTTTCTACGTAAACAAAAACGAGCACGGATCTATCAATGCGCACTTGATAGTGATACTAGCGTATGATACGACTTTTATAGTGGATACTATTATATATAGTGGTATCATAGTATCATACTTTTTATTGTTTTGTGGAATCCTAATAAAAGTTTGTGGATAAGATTTATCTGCTATTTACTTTTATAGATATATATGTTATGCTACCGTATCACAACATGATACCACTAGCACCTCTTTTTTTTATTAATTATATTGCCACATTATTTTTTTGATAACATAGATTGCATAATACTATCTATGATATTCTCCATAGGGCCATCCTCATACCCTCGAACAGTAGAAAAACATTCACGGACAAAAATCTGAACAATTTGCATGCAACTAGACTGATTTCTAATCAAATCCTAGGAAAGGGACCCCCCTCCCCGCCCGTCCCCTGTGTCGCACCCAGGCGACACCGGGGGCTCCCCCTCTCCGGCCTCTTCCCTCACCGCCGCTGCCGCCGACCCTTGCCATGGTGGCGGCAGACCCTGCTGCCAAAGGTGGCAGGGTTTCTTTCTGTCGTTTGTAGGCGTCGGTGAAGGGCTGACGCGACTGAGACGTCGTTGGCCGGCTCGCCGGCGCGCGGATGCCGGGGCGGCGGCCCCGGGAGGCGGTTGTGGTCTCTGCGACGGTGATGCTTTGGCGAAGATCGGGCAGCGGCCGACTGCGCGGGTGGCGGCGTCGTGGGCTTCTAGATCTGGGGCTGCCTAGATCCGTCCGGGGGTGGTTCCCGTCGGTCTCCGGTGGCGGCCGTCCGGGGCGCGTGCATTCAGGGCTGGGTGTGGCCAAGCAGTGGGGCTTGTGCTGATGGAGGTCAGATGGCAGCCGACAGTGGTTTTGCCTTGGCCATGTGGACGACAGGGCGGGCTACCGCGGGTGCTGCAGTGCGAACGTTGGGGTGACGCGGCCCCGGGTCGGAAGGTGTGGTGAGGCACACATGGCAGGAGGTTCCGCGGTGGGCTGTGAGCTACAAGGCGGCGGTGGCGGCATGCTGCAAGAAGGGCAAGGCTTCTTCGACCTGGACGGACAGACTCCAACGACTTGGGAATCGTGAACTCCACGCAAAAGCACTGTACCGACCAAGGTCGATGTCGGTGATGGTGGCGTCTTCGGACGTCGCTCCCCTCATTGGAGGCATCGTCGATGATCTCCTTCGCCTCCCTCGTCGTTTTGAGTCTCGGACTCTCCGGGTGAAAACCTAAACTCCGGTTGCGGCCGGAGTGGGCGTCGGCGGCGGCATCGTCGCTTCCCCCTTGGGGGCGTCGCCTTGGAGGCCCGGTACTATGTCGGTCTCTTTTTGGCTTGCTTTTCTTGTCAGCTTCTCTATCGGCCAGGCATGTGCGCGGTCTTGGGACCGGCCTGGAAGCCGGAGGCGGCGGCTCCGGGAATCCTTCTTCTTTTGAGGTGATGTCTCTAGTCACTTGGGTGGTGGAGGCATCGTCATGGTTGGTGCGTGGCCTTGGGGTCGACGTGGGAGCCGGAGCAGCGTCTCTCGAATTCGTGTGCAATTGTGCTGCCTCTGACCTCTTGGGTGGCAGAGGTGTCGACACGGCCGGTGCGCGGCCTTGGGGCTGGAGCGGCTGCTCCGAGGGATCGCTTGCAACGTGGGTTTTCGTCCTGGTCACTTGGGTGGTAGGGTTGACGGACATGTGTTCAGTTTTGCAAGTTTTTCTGAAAACTGTGCCGTGTGGTTTTTCTAATTGGTTTTCCTTATAAACCGGACACGTTTCCAATGGTTTTGCCGTTTTGGCATGTTTTCACTATGACCTAAACATGCCTCTCCGTACTGTGTTCGTTATTTCCTCTACTAATAGAAAAGTCAGCTGCCGGTTGCTAAATATTTTTTTTGAACAACCAATGCACGAACTGCTGCAGCCCAGATCGGTAAAAAGCCAGTGTGTAGTTTTCAGTCGCAGCAGCACGCCATGTCAAAATTCAAATGTCTATATATGCGGCCGGCCGTAAGGGACAGATGAGTAGGTACGTACGTACGTCGTCCCTTCGAATCGTGTACCGCGTCGTCGTGCCAACGATACGATACGGTGGAGGGAACCGCCGTCCTGTCCTCCGCTCGTCGATCAGGGTACGATCAATGCCAGCACAGTACACAGCTACGGGACGCGTGCGCTACGCCGAGGGCTGTCCTTGGCGTAGCCTCCTCCGCAAAGATCTCTCTCGGCGAACACACTCAAGCCGTCGGCGTATCGAAATGCCGTCGGCGTAGCGGCCGTCGGCATAGCCCGTCGGCCGGTTGCAAAAACATTTAAAAAAAAAATTTATTTTTTTCTCAATTTTTTTATTCTTTGAATTGTTTCACTTGTTAATCTCCTACTTTGAATATTTTTAACACTAATTATACTTAATATTTGATTAAATTCCAGTCTTAGTCAAACTTTCCAGCAGGTCACCCATTCTAATACTACTTCAGTTTCAGCATGCTTAACTTCCTCGTTCCTTCAGAATTCGTTTCCGCAAAGTAATTCATACATTGGTGTCAATACTATGATATCAATCCTATTAACTCTTATATCATCATGTCACATGTTTGTATTTTTTGAAATTACAAACAATTATTTAAGTAAATATTAATTAATAAGTAAAAATATTATTGAATTCAAATAAAAATATAATAATTTTATTTTTTGTATTTTTCTATTTAATATAGAATAATTAATATCTTTAAATCTGTAAATCGAAATTCAACAAATAATATGTCTAAATTGATCAGAAAAATGAGAGGAATCCAAATATGATATTCATATCAACTAATCACAAACCCTCCGTTTTTGAATTAGCTATTTGGTGGTTGCTTTAGAAAATCCTCTTTTTGCGTTCGGATAATGAAAAATGCCTTTTTGGTGCGATGAAAAGAAAAACTTGCATTGGATCTTTGATAAAATAGCATATTATGAACCTAAAAATGATTTTTGTAAAAAAATATGAGCATCGAATCATGTACCTGTAGTTCATATCTGACCCACTTCTTGCCGATTCAGCAGGAATTTGTCTTTTTCACCAAAGGTGGACGAAAAGGTTTCGGATCCCCCTGTTGGGACATTGTCCATAGAAGGTGGTATAGTATTTTTGTAAAATGTGGTGGTAGTATTTTGAATTAGCCATTTGGTGGTTGCTTCACAAAACCGTCCGTTTTTTATGCTCGGAAAATAGAAAATGGCTTTTTGGTGCGACGAAAAGGAAAACTTCCTCCTGCAGCATTGTTCGCCACCCCATGATGCATGTGTATGCATAATATGGGAATATTATCACAAACTATGTCTTGATTCTATCCATAACATTGGTCATTTGACCCGAAAGCCAAGAAACCTCGAATGAGATAGGTTATTTTGTGAAGGTTTTTTTGAGACATAATCAATATATCAAGTTTGCTATTTTTCCTTATAACTATGTCACATAATATGACACCACGCGAAGGTTTCGTATTGTTTTGATCGTTTTTGAATTTTTTATGCCCGTTTTAAACTATCGTCAAACTTTGTCGAACGGCGGACATAAAGATTCTTAGCTCGGGGCCGAGCCTCGCTAAAATTTCATTAGATCTTTGATAAAATAGCATATTGTGAACCTAAAAATGATTTTTGTAAAAAAACATAAGCATCGGATCATGTACCTGTAGTTCATATCTGACCCACTTCCTACCGATTCGGCAGGAATTTGTCTTTTTCACCAAAGGTGGACGGAAAGGTTTCGGATCCCCCTGTTAGGACATTGTCCATATAAGGTGGTATAGTATTTTTGTAAAATGTGGTGGTAGTATTTTGAATTGGCCATTTGGTAGTTGCTTCACAAAACCGTCCATTTTTTATGCTCGGAAAATGGGAAATGGCTTTTTGGTGCGACGAAAAGGAAAACTTCCTCCTGCAACATTGTTTGCCATCCCATGATGCATGTGTATGCAAAATATGGGCACATTATCACAAACTATGCCTTGATTCTAGCCATAACATTGGTCATTTGACCCGAAAGCCAAGAAACCTCGAATGAGATAGGTCATTTTGTGAAGGTTTCTTTGAGACATAATCAATATACCAAGTTTGATATTTTTCCTTCTAACTATGTCACATAATATAACACCACGCGAAGGTTTCGCATTGTTTTGATCGTTTTTAAATTTTTATGCCCGTTTTAAACTATATATAATGTTTTATGTTTTACTTAATTTTTATTTATAAATATGTAATATTTGAGTGTAGATAGATAGGTCTTATTTTTCTGCAAATTTTAATATATTATTTGTATTTTTTCGAATTAGAATGATTTAGTTATGATTTTTCAAAGTTTAATAAGATAAAATAAAAAATAGCTACGCCGAGGGCAGTCGTCGGCGTAGCATAGAATATGCCGAGGGCAATTTTACGCCGACGGCTGCTTGGCGGGGCTGGCCCGGACGATGGCTACGCCGACGGCCCCGACGTTTGGCCGTCGGCGTAGCTTCCCATTCCTGTAGTGACGGTACACACGCGCAATGTTTACCCATCGGAAAAAAAATCACGGCCCAATAAAAACATTTCAATCATCGTCGCCGAAGCAGCTGAGGGGCAAGGTTTTACAGAGACGACAGGTCACAACTCACAAGAATCATGGATGAACATCTTTCTTACTGTTAACTGTTTAACTTTTGGACGGTACTTTTTTTTGAGAGAGAGAAAAAAACAGTTTCTCCACGTACGTGTGTGTAGCTGCAGGTGGGTCCGCGGGAGACCTGCCCCTCCGTACACGAGCATAGTTCGCACACCACTGCATGCTCCTGTTTTTGATTGTTTTCCAAACTGTAGGACAGTTGGTTCTGTTAAATCCAGGATATCTCTCTCTCTCTCTCTCTCTCTCTCTCTCTCTCATCTCGCATCAGCTCGATCGTGTCTAATTTTCCTTTGGAATTTCGGACAGTTTCAGTTTCAGGCAGGTGAAAATCTTGTAAATTCTCGATCCATGTAATCTTCTAATATGGTCACTTCACATGATCGGCAATGTATGTGCTCCTACATGATCTCAAGTGCGGTTTCACTCGTACATTCGGTTACTTCTGTATGGGTGCCAGTAATTCAAACACTAATCCATATTTATGCTGTGCTGGAAGCTTCTTACCAAAAATCTATATATAGAAAATACCTACTCTCTTTGTTCAAACTACTAAGTCCTCAAACCACTTGCATAGGTGGCGAAAGATCCTTTTATGTTCTAATAAAATACATAGCACTATACCTTCTAGCTGTGAATGTAGTTTTGCAATTTGGAATTCCCACGATATGTATGTTCCACTAACTAACAACTCTATGACATGAGATTATTTCAATCGTTCAACTCTTTGAGATGCAACTACCGATGAATGAACGCATGGCTGGGTCACCACTACCATATCAGTGTAAGCTGGATCCCTCTCCGTTTCGTCGTAATGGGAACTCTCAAGTGTTTCACATCTTGCTCGGTTGTGTCATAGCACTCCGTTCTCTAAGAGCGTTATGTGATGAGCTTTTTGTCAAACCATGAAACTGGGTGTTGTGGTTCTGATGATTATTTCAGTGCTACTTGGAAGGGGGCATTTGCCCCCCCCCCTCTCAAATTTCAAACCTCTTTATTTCTTGTGATGTTACACCGGTATGAGCTATGAAAACTTATATCTTGTGAAGTATGTTTACTTTCTTTAGAATGATTTGCATTTTAATTGCGACCGGCATACTTTATTTTCTAGTTCCAGCCCTCATGTGTCCAACACACGTAACAATAGACCACGACCAGTCTATTGTGTGAGTCTGTTTGTGTGCCTCGGAGCTTCCATCGGTTGCACCGCGCCCAACCACGTCTGTACCAGATATCCACCCTTAGCTAACTCCTCGTGGAACAGACGTAACAATAGACCCTTGACGGTAATGATAACGTAAGGCCTTAGAGTGTGTTTGTTTTGGCTGCAGCTTTAGAAAAGCAACAGTAGGAAGCAACTTTCGGAAGCAGAGATTTGCTGTTTGGCAAAAGTGTTTTTGATGGCTGTTGTTGTTGGTTTTGGAACTGAAATGTCTGAAATTACCCTAAGTGTAGAAGATGTTACATAAGTGTTGTTTTGAAATGAATTAGCTATTCCTTACTTTTTTACTTAAATACTACGTTCAAGGGTTATTTGAAATGATAATGCAAGGTTGTCACATTAATTAAATTCTAAAGCTTGTCGATAAACCTAAAACATCAGATAGTCCTCATCATGATCACACCAAAATATAATACGAGGTTGTAACATAATTAAGTTACAAGGTTGTCCATATGAACCCAAAATAAGTACGGGGTTTTCATGCCTCCAACACACCTCCTCTTGCAACAAACAAAGCATCGGCTATGTTATCATGCATGTTGTTCATGGTAACATGGTCCTCTCCCACATCATTGCCCACATTGCCCGCGGTTGTGGAAACAACATGCCCTAGAGGCATAGTTCTCATCATGATCACATCGGTAAAAGTAGAGATCAAACAACTGACTATCCCTGATGAAGTTATGGAGATCCATGCAGGCAATGATAATCTCGGTCTGCTTATCTAATGGGTAACTTTGCACGCCATGCACGATGCGCCATTTTTGCTCCATCACTCCAAATATTCTCTCAATAGCATTCCGCAGAGGTGAATGGGCATAGTTGAATGTTTCTTTCTTCCCAGGATGCGCTCCAGCAAGTCTAAACTCAGATAGATGATATTTGGTACATGTATATGGTGAAAGATAGCCATCCTGATTGGGATAACCCGAATCAACTAGATAGTATCTTCCTGAATGAAACACAAGTGAGTGATGGGATATATGACACCAATACCACATAATGAGAAGTGCACAAGTCTAACATATACCTGGAGCAGGATGCAGGAAATTTGCTTCAAACTTAAGCAATGTATCTTTGAATATCGTCATGCATAGAACCTGGCCATCCCGCAACTATGGAGGTGAACCGCAAGTTAAAATCAGCAGGCACTTCTCTTGGCACTCCTGACATGACCGTCGATGTCCCGTCAACATGGGCATCTTCAAACATGACCTCCATCAACTCCAAGTTATCCGGAGGACCTCTCGAAAACCCGCAATAAGCTTGTTAGTCTTCATAAGATTCACAAGTGAATAAACATAATATGTTCCATCTATTCTGAAATGTAAATTAAATATGACATAAACATGGCATATATCATACCTTGATTAATTTAGCCCATTGTGTCTCATCTACTGTAATTATTTGTTTCACCGGATTCCAACCAAGTCCAGTTGCTTTGAGTTTGAAATACACCCATGCTTGATACAATGCTTTGGTTGAATCCCATTTATTTTTGAACTTCCCCTTGTGTAGCTTCTCCCTGTCCTAACACCAAATTCTCTACCTAAATTCTTGTACCCCTCCGAACTCAAAAATCTTGTAGGACTATTTTCTGCATATGTCTCGGCCGTGCAGATCTCACAAAAGATTGTGGTGGATTTCTCGATTTGCTTTAGGGGTCTTATCATGATCCATCTAATTACATGTATGTAGGAACAAATTTAAATGAACATATGTATGTGTGCAAAATAGAACCAACACCATGTCCGATAGTACATATGTAAACACATGTATGTATGCATACAACAATCTGACAATGTCCAATACATACAAAAATCTGTCCTGGTAACCCTCACGTAACCCCCTCCGGCCCTCCTGACTCCCCTAGTCACCCTCCTCCAGGATATCGGGGAGTACTCCCTATATCATGCCGCCTGTAGCCTCCCCTTCTCCCTTTTCCCCTCCTCACCACTCCTAGAAGCTGCCGGCAAAGCCCTGGCTGCCAATGAAAGGGGGAGGGGCCCTGGTGCTATTGCTCCAAGATCCTTGCAGCGAGCTCAATGGAAGCGGTGAGGGCGATGTGAATGGTGGTTGGCAGTAACAGGTCGCCGATGGAGGTGGAAAATCCTTGGCCGGCACATCGGGATCTTCCCCATATTGACGGCGGCTACTCCAGTTGGGTTGGGCCTCGGCTCAACATGGCCTCTCCTTCTACGTCGATGGGTGCCTTTGACGGATTTCTATGGCTAGAAATCTCATGGTTACAGAACAACCTCCGGGGTGAAATCCTTTGCCTAGCTTTGTCGTGGCAGATGATGCGGCGACGTCTGTGGGCGCCGCTAGCCTTCTTGGATGGCATCATCATGGTGGAAGTTCGGTCGGGCTCCGAGGGAAACCTAGAACTGGTCCGGACAGCGGTGGCGCATGGCGTTGTCTTCCTCATGGAGGCACTGTTTTGGAGCTCATATCGCCAGTGGGATCTCAAAGGCATGGAGGCGTTGGGCCACCGCGTAGGCTGCATGAAGGGTCATCTAGTCTGGGGGGAAACCTCAGACCCGGGTCTCCTGGTTCGTATGATGATCATGTGAGGCGTCTCTTCCCTACGGGGACATCATTTTTGGAGCTGATGCCGGTTGGAGGACCCTGAAGTGGAGAAACTTTCATTGACCTCGACATCGATGGAGTCTCCATGGTGTGGATCTGCGGAGTCTCGGTATCAGATGGGGATCGATGGACCCGTGCAGAGTGGAGGCGTTGTTTGGCATCGTCGGCAGGACCGTCAAAGTCTATGCTAATCTTAACCTTGAAGATTACTTGGAGGATAGACAGTGGTGACAACTTCTTTAGCATGACATGAGGTGCTCTCTATGAGTCTGCTATACCGGATGAGCGCTCTCCTTTCGCCGAGAGGGCGTCTCAGGGTATGCGATATGCCCCCGGTTCAGTTGATGGTGGGCATAGGCCCTTTTGACATGATATTCACCCATTGTCAGATTCTTAGGTGTTGTGTGGAGGCTTTAGATTTTGCAATGTATGTTCTTTGTCAGTCGTTTGTTGAATAATTAATAAAACACGTCGTATGCATATCTTCGATGTAGATACCGGGGGACATCCTCCATTTCAAAAAAAAAATTGGCCATCTTCCTAGATTAATTCAGAACCAACATTATCTACAAAATGCCCATGTTCCTAAATGGCGCAAAGATAGATGGGGAAACGATTTACCTTCCTGCAGCCTTCCTCAACAAAGAGGCGTCGGGGTTGGAGCGGATGCTTGGTGCGTCGAAGAAGTTGTAGGGGGCGCCACCGGACGTGGTATGGAGAGGTGGCGGCGGCTACTCGAGCTCCGGTCTTCGGCAGGCTTGGGGGACGAGGCCGATTTGTCCTGGGTCGGTCCACCGCCGATTGGGAGGAAGAGAGGTCCAGAACTGAGCGGGTGAGGATAGAGCGGTGGCGGGAAGCTTCGATGGGATGGATGGAGACCAGCGACAGGAAATGTAGATGGCAGGAAAGGTGGGGGTGGGAAACCCTAGCCCTGCTTATCCATGGGTACAGGAGAGAAGGTCGGGGGCGACCGGGGTATCCGTCAGCATCGGGCTTGGGGTCTAAGCGTAGTGGATGAGCATGGTGCAGGTTCGTGTAATTAATTTGAAGTCCCCAAGGGCAATCTTGTCCGTTGTAACTCGGGAATCATTGAAAATCTCATGAAGTACCCCTTGCCCCGCTTTCGCTCGCCCGCAATCGGTAGTATGTTTTTCTAACCCGATTCTCGCCAGTGCTCTTTAGAATCTGTGTTAGTTTGTTTAAGATTTTAGATTCTACAACGCAAAAGCTGAAGCGAAAGCGGTAACAAATAGACGACCCTTAAGCTCTTCTAAGCGTTGCACCATTTTCCTTGGTGTGCCATAGCCATTCTCCACGAAGCTGAAGAGATGATTTCTTTTGTCAACCCACGAAACTAACAGCTGCGTGCGTTTTCTAAAAAAAACAGCTGCGCGTGTGCGCAATACATTTTTGAAATCTCTTACATTTACAAACAATACTACCTACAAAAAAAAATACATTTTTCATCTTTTTACCTGCAACACCACCGAAGCCTCGAGACGTCGGGCTGCCTGACACCGACGTTGCCGCCGATTCAGCCTGCCGAGCCCACCAGGCCACCACAGTTGCCGCCGCTTGCCGTAGACTGCCCGCCGTGGGCGGCGGCCAGCTTCTCAACGGAGATGGCGGAGACGCGGGATGAGGGGCTTGCAGCTAGAGGGAATTGAAGGAGGAGGAGGATGTGGTGGTCATGGAGCGGCAAATGATGACCTTGGCTGATTGGATCGACTGGGGAACCGGTACGCACGACGCTTCACGAACCTCCAGTAAAAAAGACACTGACTGGTAGGACGAAAGCAACGATCACGGTGGAATCACCATAACTTTTTGTTTCCAGGGAGCTCTTGGAGGATAATAGAAACTTGTTTGCGCTTTCATTCTTAAATCGATCTCTCTCACCAGTCACCAAGTCGCATGTTCAACAAGCATATGAACACACCGCCATAACGAAAAGACTATATATATATGGTGAGAAATCGCAACCTCTTGAGTAGAGATTTTCGACTCCTGTGTTCCAGCGCTCTTGTTATTTTAAAATAATAAAATTATATTAGTGAGTTTTAAAAAATATTTTAAGAAATTTCCTGATGTAGCCCATGATTTACCCAACAAATGTGCAAAAAAACAATTTCAAAAACTTTGTATTTTGTGCGGTACAAAAAAGACAACAGTGTAAATCTGTGGAAATATCATTTCAAATCCCAAATTTTATCTGATTTGTCATTTTTGTGTAGGCCAAAATACAAAGAATTTCACGTCCCGATTTTACATGCTTGTGGGATACAACATTGATTATCTCCCGAATTATTTTCAGATATTTTTGAAACCTGTAAAATATTTTTTAAAAGGAAGAGAGCACTGGTGCTTAGGAGCTAAAAACACTTTCTGGTAAACTCTTTATTAACTGTATTTTCTTTAAAAAGGATCTCCTTTTGTGAGGTCGAATCTGCTCCCATATAAACGCTTCGTCATTGTTGTTTTTTAGACCTTCACCCATTTTTTTCCTGATATATTTTATTTAAATCTAGCCTAATTTTGGATGCTTGATATCAAGTCCATAATATCGATCTTGATTTCCAAACAAGGACAATTCTGCCTCGTTTTATTTGAAAAAGATTGGAAAAAATTGACTTGGTTCATTAGCGGGTACCGGTTGAAACCTACAATATTAACATTTTATGTGTAGCCAAAATTATTTTTACATGCTTGATTTTACATGCTTGTGGGATATAACATTGATTATCTCCAGAATTATTTTTAAATATTTTAAAACCTCTATAATATTTTTTTAAATGAAGGGAGCACTGGTGTTTAGGAGCTAAAAATAATTTCCGGTAACCTCTTTATTAACTGTATTTTCTTTAAAAAATATCTCCTGTTGTGAGGTCGAATCTGCTCCCATGTAAATGCTTCGTCATTGTTGGTTTTCAGGCAATCACCCATTATTTCCTGATATATTTTATTTAAATCTAGCCTAATTTTGGATGTTTGATAACAAGTCTACAATATCGATCTATATTTCCGAACAAGAACAATTCTGCCTCGTTTTATTTAAAAGGATTAAAAGAATTGACCGATTCATTAGCGGGGACGGGCTGAAACCTACAATATTAACTTTTTATGTGTCACCAAAATTTCATAGATCTACCTTTGTAAAAAATCTATTAATATACATGTTATAATTGTTCTTACCTGCCAACAGACATTACAATTTTGTTGCAGGTGGCTCCGCCCGTTAATTGCGGCAACACTTTTTTTCGGATTTTAGGAGCATAGATCCCAACTTCGATAGAAGGTGATAAAACAACAAAAATAATACAAGATCTCTACTCAAAGGCCTTCTTCGCTCGGTTCTCATCTTCCTTTGCTCACAGCTAAAACTCATTAGGCGGCGGCTACATCCTAAAGTAACAATGAGGTCCTCATTGCACTAACCCCGGTGGTGCATCTAGCATCGGAGGCATGTGAAGTCGTGTGTCCGGCGGATCTTTTAGGATCCAGTCGTTTTTTGTTTTCGTTGGTGTGGTATGAGGTCAGTCTCTTTCGATTTATGGTTGCCATCTTCGGCGATGGTTGCTGCTCTGGAGTGCGCTGTTATTTTACGGTCTTAGCACATGAACTTCCCTTCAGTCTGGTACAACAAGATCTAATACGACAAAGCTTAGTCTGGCTGCGGTGATAGAGGGCCGAGTACGGGGGCGGGCCTTCGACTGATGCTAGTGTATGTAGTCGTTGCTAGGTGGTTCAATGATCTATTTATAATTTTGTTACTTTTGGAACTCTTTGTACTGTTGTTGATGATGATTATTAATTGATTGGTGGAATTTTGAAAAAAAAAACTCATCAAAGCGATTCAACTACTTGTCGACGAGCAATTCAAGCTATAACAGAAATACTCAACTTATAACAATAGCTACTAGATCTACTAATTAGGGCTAAGCCTGGTAATCGGGTCAGGTTTGACCAGATCGACCTTTTTTAGACTCATGCCCGGTTTACAAATGGGCAAAGATCTATGCCCACAACCCTATCCATGGGTCTGAAATGAGACCCGTGACCAAACCCATCGGGTCACCCTACCCCCGACAGGGTACCCATCAGGTTTAACATTTGTTTGAATTATTTTAGACTAGTTGTTTTAATTATTTTAGACCCATGACCAAACCCCGGAAAGGATTGCAAAGCGGCATCCGATCCGCCCTACTTCGTAGACAAAAGTTGTTAGTCTAGTTCAGAAAATTTTAATAAAATTAGTCTAATTTTAACTAAATTTTGTTTTCGTGGGCTTATATGGGTTGCCGCTTGCAACCCTTAGGCCCCGCTTGTTTCCCTGGATTTTAGGCAAAAATAGGTGTAAATATTACGGACCCATCTACCTCCAGCTAAAATCCTTGGTATGCTGCATAATCAGATCTGCCCCGTAATTAAAACGGTAAAACAAGCAGGCCCTTACCAGTACCACCCACGTCTCCTTGTTAGAGTATACCACGGTTTGGTATTAAAACAGATAACTAATCGCTAATATTTGGTAGTTTAGGGATTCTGTGTCTACTACTGCTAAAATGACTTATATTGTGGAAAGAGGCAGTATGTTTTTTATGTAATACTATCAATCTATCATCAAAGATAATAATAGTTAATTGTGTTGATAGATTAATCTTGGGGACATATATATTTGTAAAGAAAATAAGGTTGCTCGGCCTACGCCGTGGGCGCCTGCAAAACCCTGTCACCCTGACCCTGTGCTTTGCCTTTCGGCGTGCATGGCCAGGTCGTCTGCTCGCAGATCTCCATACTAGTATTCTCCACTGGAGAAGAAACTTGCAGGGTCGATGGACGTGCACAAATACTCTCCAACAGTCTAATCAGCCATTATTGACGGAGAGAAACTTGAACAGAATTGCCATGAGATGAGCCCACGATGGAGCAGCCGCGCCGGTCGCCGGTGCATGGCCAGGCCAGGTGACGTGCACTACGTAGCACAATCAATGCACGAACGCACCTACAGCATCCTGGTTTCATCTGTAAAAAATGAAGAACTGCAGCCTGAAGAGGAGCACGTGCGTGTGGTACTTGGGTTGGCACTAGCAAAGCAGACACCAAGATCTGAAAAGCTCCACAGGATGCTGAAGATGAGCTCCCTCTCCGACACAAAAACCGTTGTCGTCGGCTACTTATACTCCCTCCGTTTAGAAATATAAGATGTTTTAGGTTTGTGAAGGAGATGTATTTAGACACCTTTTAGTGTATAAGTTCAAATGAATCTAGACATTAATAGGTGTCTAGATACATCTTGTTTACAAACCTAAAACATCTTATATTACCAAACGGAGGGAGAACATATCCAAGAACAAAACACTTGAAGACAAAGAGATGCCGAGCTCCGGCACTAGGATTCATCAAGGGCCCTACACACGAGGTTGAAAAATGGGGGCTACTGGTAATATTAACTGGTACAACTGTGCTAATTACTCGTCCGTTTAAAAATATAAGATGTTTTAGATTTGTGAATGAGATATATCTAGACATCTTTTAGTGTCTAGATTCATTTGAACCTATACACTAAAAGGTGTCTAGATACATCTTCTTCACAAATCTAAAACATTTTATATTATGAATCTAGACATTAAAAAATGTCTAGATACATTTCATTCACAAATCTAAACCATCTTATATTTCTAAACGGAGGAAGTAGCAATTAGAATTAGTATTAGTAGGAGGCCTTATCTAGCAAAGTTAGACGCCTAAATATCTAAATGCCCAACGACCCAAACCTAAACTAATTAAGAAAAGGATATTATTCTCGTGGGGGTCGAAGAAAACGATCCCCCAGGTCGCGCTAGCTAGCTGTCCTGGGTCGCGCGCCTGCACGCGCTGTTCCTCGTCGCCGCCGCATGCCCCTGGTCGCGGCGCCTCCCCGCTCGCTGGCGTTCCCTCCCTGCTCATCGTCCGTCCCTCAACCGCCGCCCGCCGCCATGCCCCTGATGCACGCGCTGCTCCTGCACGCCCCTACTGCACGCGCCGCTCTTGCCCCGCCCCGCCGACTGTCGCTCCCGCCCTATCCTTGTTCCTCCGCGCGGGCGAGCTTCCCGGCCGGTGCCCTGACCCTTCCCTTCCACGTGGGCGAGCTTCCCGGCCGGCGCCCTGCCCCTCCGCGCGGGCGAGCTCCCTGGCCAGCGCCCTGCCCCTCTGTGCCCCTTCCCCCGGCCAGAGTAGGCCACGACTCCGCCCTTCCCTTGGCAGAGAGAGTAGGTGGCTAGAGGTTAGGGATGACCACAAGGGGTCCACTTGGCAGAGAGAGAGGAGGGGAATTGCTACTTTTATCCGTCGTTGCTACTAGCGTTTTGCTACTTTAGCATATTATTTTTGCTAAGTATTCATATATTTTTTGCTACTTTCACACAATTGGTTTGCTACAACCGATTTCTATGGTTTTGCTACGTGTCTCCGGCGAGAGTCTCCGGTGATGTCTCCGGCGAAGTCGGTTTTGCTATATTAGAACAAATATTTTGCTAGAACTGTTTTTGGTTTTGCTACATTAGTGTAAATTTTTAGCTACGAGGTATCCGGCAACGATTTTTCCAGTGAGAGTCTCCGGTGATATCTTCGGCGAAGTCAGTTTTGCTACATTAGTATTTTTTTTGCTATAAGATCGCCGACGAGGTCTTTGGTGAGGTCCAGTCTATTTTTTTTCCGAAACAAACCGTTTTCTGCTACGTGTAGCAAAAACGGGACTATTTATAGCAAAAACAAGTATGTTTATAGAAAAAATGGATTTGATAGCTTTTTAGGAAACACATGTCGGCAACAGGACCAGGTGATTTTGAGAAATTATACCCGAAGAACGCGTAGTACGACCCAACGCATTCGGCGATCAATACACATATTGGCGACTTGAAGTTATCCCATTCGACACGACTGATCGCCATCGCCACCATGCGGGTATGGGCACCACTCGTCACCTGGAGCCGTAGTCCTCAAGCTTTGGCTACCGTGATTACTGCCATGCGCTTGCCCGGCGAACACGGCCAACCGGTCTACCTAAGGCCTTCGTCCACGCCTCATGGCTCCCAGGTAATCCAAACCATAGGTATATTGTAAATGTATTAAATTTAATCAAACTACATAATAATTGGTTTTAGATTTATACAATCTACTTATTAGAATTCTTGTTAGATAATTATAAGTTATACGCTTAATTAGCTTGTTTCATGACACAATAGAGTTTTATAGGACGAGAGATCAATTGAAATTCTAATTATTCAAAGAGTTTTATAGGTGTATTTTTTTATACATCAAGAACATGAAGGAAGACAGTACCAATAAATAAATATCTCAATGGGAAAGCGATGACCTTTTACATGTTATACATCCATTTACTGCTCTGAAGTTTCAAACTTTGAATATGTGAAATTTGACTACAATTTGTTATATTTGTATGAAACTACTTCCTCCGTTTCAAAATATAAGATGTTTTAGTTTTGTGAAGCAAATGAATCTAGACTAATTTTACTATGTAAGTTCATTCATGTTTGGGGTGAATCTACACACTAAAAAAAGTCTAGATCTTTTTTATATAAATATAAAATATTTTATATTTTAAAACGGATGGAGTATATCCTATTGTTTCGAATGGTCTAATTGTTTATTGTTTATAGGGGTGAGAGGAACGGGAAAAACTGATAGTATTTGAGTCCGATGTGCTTGTCCGTTCGGCCTTCCTCAATGCCAAATCCTGGATCTGTCCGTGATGTCAGGGCCCAGGAACGGAACTGATGTGTAGAACAGTTTCTCCACATGTGTGTGTGTGTGGCTGCAGATGGGCCCGTGGGAGCCCTGCCTCCCCATCAATGCAAGTACTACAGTACAACGCGCAATGATTCACTCGTCGGAAATCACGGCCCATAACATTTTGATCCTCTGCTCGATCGCCGCCGAAGCAGCTGGGACATGAACAATCCAACATGGTTTACAGAAACGCAGGTAGAGGCCACAGGGCCAATGAACGAGCATGTCTAGATATGCGCAAATTAAAAAAAATATAACTCATTTATTTCTGGATGGAATAGCCTCAAGAGGCCCACAAGCTTCAATTAAAACAAGTCGGATACAATTTTACAAGCAGACCCTTCACAACACTTTCTTAGAAAAACCTAGTATTTAAAGATAAGGCATACGTTCTTACAAAAGAGAATGGCCTCAAACCACCGAAATCCACCTCCGCCGCTCACCGACGACCTCAAGGCACCCACACTAGTGCAACCACTGGAAATTGGGTTGGCACTAGCAAAGCAGACGCCCAGATCCGAAAAGCTCCACGATATGCTCAAGATGAGCTCTCCCTCTGACGCAAAAACCGTACAAAACACTTAGAGACGAACAGATGCCAAGCTCCGGCGCCTGGATTCATCAAGCCCCCTCCCCCCCCCCCCCCACACCTCACACACACAGGAAGTTGAAATGGGCCGTCTTTACCGTTTTACAGTTTCTTTCTAGATGGTCACTGGCCTGACCTAACCCATGGCAGGCAGAGGCGGATCCACGGGGCGAGCGGTGGCCAGGCCCTCCTATCGACTGGCCCCTCCCCCATGGATTGCTAGCGGAGGCTACCGGTAATCTTAGTTGGTACAACTGTGCTAATTAGCAATTAGTAGGAGACCTTAGCTAGCAAAGTTAGACGCTTAATTTGTAAGTGCCCAACAATGGCCCAAACCTAAACTAATTAGCTCACGATACATCTATCCAACTAGTTGATCGCATTCGGCGATCGATACACATATTGACGGCTTGAAGGTATCCCGTTCGATACGATTGTTCGCCGTCGCCACCAAGCTAGGTTATGGGAACCGCTCATCGCCTGGAACCATAGTCCTCAAGCTTTGGCTATCGCGATTGCTGTCATGCGCTTGCCGGGCGAACACGGCCAACCGGTCCGCCTAATGCCTTCGTCCACACCTCATGGCTCCCAGTAATCCAAACCATAGGCATGTCCTAAGTGTACTAAATTTAATCAAAGTACATAGTAATTGATTTTAGATTTATACAATCTACTTAGTAGAGTTCTTGTTAGATCATTATAAATTATACGCCTTTTGTTCCGTGCCACCGTAGAGTTTTAGGGTGTGTTCGGTTCTAGAACGAGAGGGAATGGAACGGAGTGAGTCCATTCCGAGGGCATGAGACGGTTTCGACCCTGTGTTCGGTTCGGAAAAGAACAAGGAACGGAATGGTCCCATATTGTGTTCGGTTAGGAGAATTTGGACCGGAACAGAATAGCTATAATGATGCTTAAAATTCTAATAATTTGAGCTTAAATTTAACAATTGTAATTAACGGTAGAAAATATATTTTTTATCTTAAAATCTTTGCTAAAAGTATCAAATCATAGAAATCTTTTTGTTTCAAAATCTTTGCAAAATATACTCAAATTAGAGGCTGCATGTTTTTGCAAGATTTTGTCGCTAATCATCTCAGCTAATCATCGTCACAGCTAAAAATCCCCGCTAATTCGGTAATTAATTATTTTACCTAGGTTAGTTCGCGAATTAGCGAGCCGTTCCGTGCGATCCGGCCGATTCGGTCGGACGACCTCGTTCCGCATATTAGAGGAATATTCCGTTCTGAGGAACTACCTGGTTTCGTTCCTTTCTTCCAACCGGACACACGAACGGACGCTAGGCACAGAACGGACCGGTTCCGTCCCACCGAATTCCAGAAACGAACACACCCTTATAGGACGAGGGATCAATTGAAATTCTAATTATTCAAAGAGCTTTATAGGAATATTTAATTTTTATACATCAAGGAAAACAGTGCCAAGAAAAAAATATCTCAATGGGAAAGCCGACGACCTTTTACCTGTTATACATCCATTTACTGCTCTGAAGTTTCAAAATTTGACTACAATAATTTGTTATATTTGTATGAAACTATATCTGGGCCGATATTGTTTCGAGTGGTCGAATTGTTTATTGTTTATAGAGGTGAGAGGGACGGGAAAAACTGATATTTCAGTCCGACGTGCTTGTCTGTTCGGCCTATCAAATCCTGGATCTGCTCCTGATGGCAGGGGCCCGGGAACGGAACTGATGTAGAACAGTTTCTCCACATGTGTGTGTGGCTGCAGGTGGGCCCGTGGGAGCCCTGCCGCTCCGTACGAGCATAGTGCGGCATACCACTGCTCCTGTTTTTGTTTATTTTCGAAAGAGGTGTAGGACTGCTTGTTCCGTCAAATCCAGGATTTCCTTTTCTTTGTCTCTCACATCGGCTCGGTCTGGTCTAATTACGGAAATATGTTGGATTCCCTTGGAAAATTCGGACAGTTTCAGGCAGGTGAAAATCTTGCAAATTCTCGGTCTATGGTCACTTCACATGATCCGCAACTTATGTGCTCCTACATGATCTGAAGTGCGGTTTCGCTCGCATTTGGTTTACTTCCGTATGGGTGCCACTAATTCAAACCCTAATCCATATATTATATTAAATAATCCCTTATGGTTCTACTACTAGTCAACATTGTACCCTGGAATGTCTGCGACTGTCAGAGTTGCATTTGACCTAGTGACCTGGTTCATTTCGTACGGTAGCTAGCGCATTTTATTTCGTTGAGCAAGTGGGCTCAGAACTCGAGATTATTAGACGTCTCTTGTCTGAATAAAAATAACGTCTCAGCTCCTTCCTCTCTGTTGTCTTGTGCACACTGACGCTCCAAAGTCTAACGACATCTACATAATCAAATATTATTTGCCGTCGCCATCTGAAAGGAAGCAGAAAAATCAACAGCTGCATCTGAAAGATGCAATTTTTCCATTTAAACATTTTTGAATTTTTTGTCATATGTGGAGGGCTAGATTCACCATCCGTTTCAAACTTCCTGGCACGAGAATTGACCAAAGAAGAAAATACCACTCCCGAAAGTGCTACTGCTCTCTTGGTGGGCAGTAAAATGGGTGGCGCTTTCCAATTCGGTTCCATGAGCTGTCCATATGCAACCACCTTCCCTTCACTTGGACCCTACTCACCATCATCACAGATTCACCGACAACCACAGGTAGATATACTAGCTACCAGACTACACTACCTTGTACTATGCATCTGTCTCAAGCAAGTGTGTATCACAGCCACCATAGGTTGGTGTTGATGGTGTGTTAAGTAGAATGTTACCATCTGCGCCTCTGGTTTCAAACTTTCAATTATTACTGCTATGTTACCTACACACAAGCAAAGTAAAATTTTCTTGCTTTGATTCTACTCATCTTCAGTCACATCACATGATACATACAAGTCGAAGTTGAGAGGATAACTCTGGGGTAAAAAGAAGATGTGCACCTCACTTCCAACTTAAGACTCTTAGTTCCTAGAGGCCAGAGTTGCTTAGCAATGGATATCACCAATTGATTTGAATTAGACCTATCCAAAGCGTAGCACTCCTACTAATAAATTAGCATTGGACCAGTCCAAGCTCCCAACAAAAACCCTATACTAGAATACTCGAGTATAGCCAGACTGGCCGGGGAAGCAAACAAAAAAGGAGAGCTCAGCCATGGAACGGCCACACATGTAACAACACATCACAGAAGAACTCACGCGCTAAAACAAACAAAAGCAGCCCTTGACATGTCCCTTCCTCTGAATCCTCTCTGCGGCAGTGAGTGACAAGTAAAAGGCAGACGCCTCCCTCCCTTCATCACCCCGCAAAAGAAAAGCCCCCTCTCTTTTCACCTCCAGGGCCACGCTCTTCCCTCCCTCCCCAACCTCCCGACTCCATCGCTTGGCTCATCTGCCCTCTTGCTCTGGATCAGGTGACATCAAGGTGACAAGAACAGTCAGGCTGAGTCTTCGGCCGCTGCTCATCCATGGCCAGTTCTTGACCGGGCTCACGAGAAGAGAGGAATTTCATGGACCGACCGGTCATGTCTTGAGCAGTGCGAATCTCGTTTTGTTCTCTAGCATTTTGGCTGCTCCCTTCAAGATTCGGCAAGTCACGAAGAACTAGATGTGGCAATTAATACCGGAGGAGCGGCTATAGTTCAAATTTGTTGCATTTATTCTGAGTTTTTCTGTGGGAGCGTAGAAGCATTCAAGATTCAAGAGGAGCGGAGGAGGGTACCGTGACAGATTTCGGAAAGAATCGGGTCTGAATTTTTCTGTTTCCTTCTTCTTCTTCTTGTGGGCGAGGTGTAGACAGACATGAAGAACGGGAGCTCCTCCTCCGTCGCCGCGGCCAACGGCGGCGGCGGCGGCGGCCTGGCGATCGCCGAGCGGCAGAAGCCGTCGTGCGTGGCGGCGCTGTTCCAGATGCTCGCCAAGAGGAAGCTCTTCTCCTCCTCCTCCAGCAAGACCAAGCTGCTCGCCCCAGGTGAGATTGTGGAGAGGCTTTGCATTGCTCTTGGCTCTGCAAACAATGGATTTGTTTTCTTGACTCAGACTTGTGCCGTTTCAGCACGCGCACCGAAGTTCCCGCCTGGGAGACCACCTGGCGGCGGAAGCGGCGGCGAGAAGACGCCGGTGGCCAAGAAGAGGCCTCTCCTGGTACGATGTTCTTTCCTGCGCAGTTATTTCGGTTCAGAGTTCTAGTTGAATTTTCCCAAAATCTATGCCTAGAGAAATTATTATTTTGCGTTTCCCCTCACATCTGTTTCTCATGACCCCAAGCCCAAGATTTTTGTTCTGCGTTCTGCCTCTTTTCCCTCCTTGTAAATTCATGTTCTGTAGCAACGAATGGAGCGGCCAAAATTTTCACTTAATAAATAATTAACTCTACATCCAGGATTTCTTTCTTAAGAAATCCCAAAATAAAGTTATCCCTTTTTATCTGTACCTGCGTGCCTAGATCCCG
Source organism: Avena sativa (assembly GCA_916181665.1). Classification (NCBI taxonomy): domain Eukaryota; kingdom Viridiplantae; phylum Streptophyta; class Magnoliopsida; order Poales; family Poaceae; genus Avena; species Avena sativa. The sequence continues at coordinate 353,427,567 of OV702293.1, read as the reverse complement.
AATGATTTCCCTCCAGCTATGCAGGTTCAGTACTCCAGCATTTTGGATACCTTTCTTCCCCTTTTCAACTTTACATCATCTCCTTTTCCTATCTGTTTTGTTTTCTGTGTGCTAACTCATCCGTGTTGTTTTCCTTCAGCTTGATTCTACAGACCATGCTAGGAGCAGAAGTGAAGGCTATGGCATCAATTGCTCGCCACCACCAAGCCAAGACAAGAATTGCAGAGAAATGTCTACTCCTGGCGTGGTAGCCCGGCTGATGGGTCTCAGCTCAATGCCGTCTACCAGCCATGAAAGGCCAGCCAGAGCCACCGATTCCTCTGAGGTCGACGCTCGCTGGAACGAATGCTCTCAAGGTTTACCTGGTAGCTCCGGGAGCATGGGCGCCTCACATCAGAATCAACAGAAGCCAGGGCAACTCATGGATGAACGGCATGAACATGCCAGCCAGTTCAATGCAGATTCGCAGGCATTGTGGTCAGTGAGGCACCACAATCACAAGGTAGCTTCACCTCTTAGGAGCCCAAGGTCAGTTTCAAGCAGGAACAAGGCTCGGCTGATTGAGGCAGCAGCCAGGGTTCTGGAACCCGGTCTGCAGTCCAGGAATCGCCACCGGGCTCGGCGACAGGCACGCTTGGAGTATCCGTGCAACAGTGATGGTGCGGCGAGGGCTGCTGCTGTCATGCATAATTTGCCTGATCAATTCTCAAGAGATATGCACGATCATGATGCACCAATGTCGGGTGCTCGCAAAGTAGAAGGTACCCCTCTGCACAAGTCTACTCCTAGTCAGTGGCCTGAAGAGAATGGCAAGAAGGTCGATGCCGCTAGGAGGCCAAACCAGGATATGTCAAGGCAAGTGCAACCCGAAGGAAACAGTAAGGTCTTGCCTGTTAGCAGCTCGAGCGAGAAGGCTAGATTTAAGGAGAGGGATGAGATGATCTTCAACGCTACCGCTGATACATATCAAGATGTCCGAAAAGTTCAGCCCAGGAACGTATCCCGGGGTAATGTTGCTTCTAGCCCTCTGAAGCAGAACAACCTGAAGCAAAACACATTGCCTGTAGCTGCAAGAACAGAAGATCCACAACATGTAATTCAAAGGCAGAAACATAGAACTGGGGAGCAACATGTGGCAAGCACCGGGAAGGATTTTGTTTCTCTAAACAAAGATATGAATAGCAGCTCATCTTTGAGGCCCAAAGGTAAAGTAATGGATGAAATTCGCATGTCACATGGTAGTCTACAGAAGAAGAACCTGAGCAAAAAAGGTCATGGAACCAAGGGGCTACCTAGTGGCACCTCTAACAAACCGAAGCTAAGCACTGCATCACCAAAAGGTATGGAGAAAGATATGATAATTGCAAAAAGCGCAGGGTTGGTTAGCGAGAAGCCAAGGGCTACCAGTCCAAACTATGTAAAAGATGACTTGCTGAGACAGGCAGAGCCAGACAATGCTTCCAGGTGTAACGACTCCGACATTGTTTCTTTCACATTCAGTTCACCAATGAAGTCCATCCCTACTTCTTTGGCCAGTGAAAATATTAGAGGGAAAGGTAGTGCTGTTTTGGGATCTCCAAATGGAGCTTGTCCTAAAAGAAACTCCCATAGGGACAGCCAAAATATTTCTTCAGAAAGGGAGCTGGTCTCCAGGAAAAATTTCCAAGGCACATCATGTATCCAGGCTGCAGAATCAGTTTGCTCTAGTCGAGATGAGTTGAAGAACAGAGATGTTCCTGGTGGCAGAGCACCCTCTTCATTGTCTCAAAAAGAGAGTGGGTTTCCTGCCCTAGAGAAGTCGTCAAGCGATGAATTTCTACGGGAGTTAGACAATCTGATGCATGGCTCTGGAGAGCTTCCTAGTCACATGGAGTTGCGTGAGCCTCATAAAAAGCATGAGGTTAGTAACTTCTCCCATCCCTGTACTGAACCATGGTACTCCTTGGTCGCTACCATCTGTTGAAAAAGAGAGTTCCCTCCGATTTCTAAGTAAACATTATAACTCAAGGACCATTGTTTTTCTGACAAACACTCCTTGGTCGCTACCATCTGCAGGCCAACAACGGGAAGGCTAGCACTCCATCAAGATCTGTACCTGGAGGCGACAGACAACGAGGAACTCTTCAATCTACATATGCAGATGAGAACTGCGCTTCTGGGAGTCCAGACTGCACTTCAGGTAACAATAACTTCCTTTTTTTTGAGCTCTTGACACCCTTTGCTTTTACATTGGCTCAACTAGCAAAAGTTTTGGTGGAACAGACTCTAAACCTGCGCTATCTTTACCCTTGTGTGCAGCATAATAATGATCTAAAACTGCAAATTCTAATAGTCGAACGATTTACACAGTTTCGAGCTGCACGCTAACTCTTTCATTCATTCCTCAAACATGCAAAACAGATGCTCAACTCAAGGACAGACGCTGCTCGGAGACTTGCGCACCCCCATTTAGCACGGCTACCGAGAGAAACGCAAGGTGCGCCAAGCCTAGTTCCGGCAAGCATGGCGCACACCGGTTTGCGTCGGCAGCCCAGGACGGCAAGCTGATGATGCACGGTGGAGAGCTCACATCAACCGTCGACCTGCTACTAGCAAACGTCTGCTCATCCGGTGTACGGAGACCAAAGGCCCCTTCCAAGACCTTCCTTCTTCAGACATCTGAATCTGTTCTTGCCGCCTTGACCAAGAACCACCCTGGCTGCTCCAAGGCCGCGGTAGCGAACCCGATGCGGAACCTCGCGTCTGACCTGGTCACGGAGTGCCTGGACTCGATGTGCGTCCGGCTCTGTGACTCGGGCTACAGGTCGTTCGTGAAGATTGACGTGGTTAGCACCGAGGAGCGGCTGGCGGATAAGGTGAGGAAGGAGGTCGCCAGGTGCGGAGAAATGGCCGGGCAGGTGCAGGACCTGGATGACCTGGTGGGCAGCGACGTTGAGCGGGCAGTCGTGGCCGGCCTGGGCTCCTTCCTGCACGAGGCGTTGCGGATCGTCGCCCAGATTGAAAGGGACCTGGTGCATGAGCTGGTGCACGAGATCGGGGGGCTGGACATGCCCAGGCTGCTGTGAACTGACCCCCTGTACTAACCCTGTTCGTGGTAGTAGGTTAGTAGTAGTAGTAGTTGGTGTAATGAGTTGCCTGAGGTTTCTTCTGTTTTGTCATGATGACGATATGATGATGATAACGCTCGCGGGGTGCCGGCAGACATCGCTAGTGCTGGCTTTTCTGTTGCACCGGGAGATGAGAACGCAGAATCTCAGTTGCATCATTTGATGCTTTGAGTGAAGAGGTATCGCGGGATGCGGCTAATAAGCTAGAAGATGCCTTTTTGTTCGTAGTGCGCCGCTGGGTGGGCAGCGTACGCCGGCGACGAGCAGGCCGTGCTCCGGCGCAGTGACAGATTCCAACGGCGTCGGGATAAGCCGCACTATCGGGCAGAGAGTGTGAGATGCGGACATGCGGTGCCGCGCGTGTCTGTGATTTCCAGCCGACGATCACCGAAGCCACCACCTGGCCGGATCGTCGCGACAACTGGAGAGCGTGGGTCGATGCACATGTTGCAGGATGGCGGAGCGGGGTGGGGCAGGCACTATGGCACGTCAAAGAATTAGAGGCACTTTTTTAGAGGCATTATTTTTAACTGCCTCTAATTTTAATATTTTGTGGCACTTTAAAAAATAATGCCTTAAATTGTGAGTTTTTGGAGGCAGTTTTTAAAATGCCGCTAATAGTTAAGTCTCTAACGTTTTAAAAAATAGAGGCATAGTCTAGTGCCTCTATGTTGAACTATTTGTGGCACTTTATTTGGTGCCTCAAAAGGACCGATCTTTTAGAGGCACTATTTGTCAAAATACCACTAAAAATATAACAATAAGGCACAAATAAAGGTGCCACAAATGGTTTACCTTTAGAGACACTCAAATGTGCCTCTAATGGTTGATTAATTGTGGCACCACTAATTGTGCCTCAAATACATAGTTTTTTTAGGCACAAATAAAAATGCCACAAATGGTTTGTCTTTAGAGGCACTCAATTGTGCCTCTAATGATTGACCAACTATGACACCATTAGTTGTGTCTCAAATGCATAGTATTTTGAGGTACAAATGAAAGTGCCTCTAATGATTTAAATGCATAGTTTTTAGGCCCAAATGAAAGTGTCACAAATGGTTTGTCTTTAGAGACAGTCAAACGTGCCTCTAAAAATTGACCAATTATGACACCTTTAGTTGTGTTTCAAATGTATAGTTTTTTCGAGGTATACATTCCATTGTCTCTAATGTTTAGCCGCTCAAATAGATGATCATTTTACTCACTACCAAACATGCCTTAAACTGATCATCCGTTTGAGAAATGTTGCCGTCACGAGTTTTTGGCCGCCGCCTCCAGGTTGTACGCCACCGCAACAAGGTTTCCTTTGCCGCGTCCATACATCCACTGTTGGTATCCTGGTCGTGGCGTCCCTACTCGAGCCAATCTGACCTTCTTGATTTCTCTAGTTCGTTCGTTTTTTTTTTTGACTTGTCGTCCGGTTTCTTGTACAGAGATGTGTTAGCTCTAAAAACCAGTTCGACTTAGGGCATCTCCACCGGGTCTATCCAAACTGTCCGAGCGGGACGTGCACAGCGCCCCAGCGACACGATCCATCCGGACTAAGTCAGGCCGGACCGACGCATCTGTGACCCAAATGTGATGTCTAGATGGGTCTGTCCGTAGACCGGACACAGACTGGCCTAGATACAATCACACAATGGACCTTCTTCTCTTGGGCTGGCCTATCCGTTTTTGTCCGTTTAGGTCGCGCTGCCGTGCGCGGCTGACAGGATAGGCCGGACCATAACCTAAAAGCGCTGGTAGCTCGACCAGGATATTTGTTCTCGTTAGCCATGGTTATTTTTTTTTTACGCACGAGCAGCGTGATCCTGCATGCGACTACTGCATGCATGCAATGCAAGATGCAACAACAAAAGGTCGTAGCATCTGACCGTAGCTGCGTAGCAAGAGTAATGCATGAGAGCAAAATGCGAAAATAAAATACGGAACACTGTTTTTTGAACAAAGGTATAAATACCTGGGAACAAAATCCTCGGTTTAAAAATATAGCTTCCGAGGAACACATCTCGTCTACATGGAACAAAAAAGAAGCAACTCTAATACAAATTTCGCCTACATAGAACAGAAAATATAGCCTCCCGAGGAAGAACTTTGTCTATGCAGGAAATAAAAATATAATTTCCGAGAAACAAATCTGGCCTACATGAAATAAAAAATACAGCCTCTCGAGAAACAACTCTTTTCTATATAGGGAACAAAAATATAACTTCAGAGAAACAAACCTCGCATGTATGGAACAAAAAAAATAGCCTCTGATGAACAACTCTTGTCAACAAAAGAAACAAAAAAATAATTTTTGTGGAACAAATCTGGCCTACGACTATCGTTCTACACATGGAACAATAAAATAGTCTTCCCAAGAACAACTTTTGTCTACACATGGAAGAAAAATATAGCTTCTAGGTAACAACTCTTGTCAAAAGGAACAAATATGTAGAACAAATGAAAAAATATCATAACTATCGATTTGGACAAGAATTTCAGCGCTCGAGAAACAAAAAACACATCTACGAAGACCAAGTTATTAGCGTTGAGGGAACAAACCTCATTTGCACGAGGAACAAACTATGCATACCAAAGTAATAAAAAGAAGGAAACATAAGTAATAAAGGAAACATAAAAAGGAAGAATAAAGAAAAATAAAAACAAAGATAAAAATAAAAAGGTTAATAAAGGAAGGGGAGGTGAGCTCGCGCCCCACGCATGGCAGCTCCAGGTCGCGCGCGTTGCCTTCGAGCGCAGGCTCCCCGTTTCGATCCGGTATGCTCCCCATCACGATCCGATTTCATCCCCATCTTGATCCAATTTTCTTACGTTTTCCCATCTTGATTCGTTGTCTCGGCAAGATGCTTTCTGTATTTAGGATGGTGCCGACACCATGATCTGCAGCACAGGTGAGGTCGGCACTGAAAATGCCGTTGAAGCCGTCATGGGAAAATGCTGGCCTGCAGGAGTCTAGAGTAGAGTGTCGTGCTGCAGGTGATCCTGCATATGTGGTAGAGGTTAGTGGCTTAGTGCTCGCGTTGTCTTCCTTCCTCATTTTATCCGCCTACCTAAATGCTGCTATACGAAGTGCACCCTGCGTTCATGATAGCCAGGTGATGGACCTGATGCTAGAAAACATTGCGAGGCTTCTGCTGTTTTCTATTTATCAAGTTGAAGAAACCTCTTTCTTTTCAGCTGTTGCACAAGCTTATTGGTATGCTTTATCTGGTCATGCATCACATTTTAGTACTCCCTCCGACCTATATTAGTTGATTTGGATTTGTCAAAATTTGAATAAACCTATATATATTAAATAGTGTCTAGATTCATCCAAATCTAAACAAATCCAACTCAACTAATATGGGTCATGCATCACAGGATTTGATCTTTTTTTGTTTTGTACAAATCTTATTCCAGTTCTGCTTCCGATGCAGTCATTCTACATCTGCAAAATTGCAAATCGCAGAAGTCGGGAAAATTCCAGGTGACAGTAGTAGTCCTAAACAGTTTGGCTTGAGCTTGGAAGATTTGGATCAGCAATTCAGTTCGGTTAAATTGCTTAGGGACCAGAATTAGATCTGCTTTTACTTCTCTAGCGTGTCATGCAAAAGGGGACAAACCAAAAAGACTAAAGATTAAAATCAGAGTATAAATAGCAAAGTTAGGTTTAAATCACACTGGAGATTTTGTAAAAACTTTTTTGGTGGATGCATGCTAGGTTCATATCATAGTCTGATCATCAAAATTTAGGCTTGAATATCCACATCTTAAATTTTGTGCAAACTACACTGCAGCCTTTCAGTTCATTTTTGTTTCCGATGTTGTCAAGAAAAACGCTTAGTTCTAGAACGATCTTAGTGGACGAGATAAAAAATGTCCATGCATCACTGGATCGGTGTCACCATTCGAGATAAAAAAAAGCACCGGTGGGAGGCTATGATATGCCACTAATTCTCAAGGAAATTAAAGACCAACACAATGTGTCTCCCATCTGAAAATAATTGAAGACCAAAAAATAAAGACAGGATATTTTTTATTTTTTGTAAGGCGTCTCCCAATCTGAAAATAATTGACATCCAAAAATAAAGATCATATCTTTTATTTATTTTATATTTATAAGATGTGTTTATTATTGGTTGATTTTATATTTGTAAGATGTGTTTATTATTGCTTGACCTATCGCAACCTACGAGTATTGATTTTAGCTCCCGTTGCAACGCACAGGCATGTGTACTAGTAAAAATAAACATAAAAGAGAACCGGAAGAAACTTCACTATATGTTTTTATTTGGCGATGGAAGAAAAAGAATTGCAAGGTAAACAGAGAATCGATCTATATGGGCTGGCCCACTATCTAACTCCCTTAAGCGAAAGTGCGAAATGGTAGCAGCTGACGCTTCACGCTCGGGCGGTAGGGAGCATTTTCCGATTCCCCTCCTTTCTCTCTCAGTTGACGCTTCACGCACCTGCGCCTTGGCCTCGGGCTAACCCTAGCCTCTGCGGCTTGGGTCGTCGGTGCGCCCTCTACGCCCCAGTGCCTCTGCTGCTCCCGCGCCTCCATCGTGTGCCCCCGCAGCAAACCTAGCCACCATGGCTTGGGCTGCTGGTGCTGCGTCTAGGGGCTGGCCATGGCCTCCCGCCGCTGCTGTGGTGGTAGGTCGTAGCTGGCCCTCTACTTCGTCTACAACGACGACGACGTCCCCTACTGCCTCGATACAGGTACAGTTTCTTCCTGTTATGCCCGTGTTTCAGATAGGTGGAAATTGAGAAAGAATCGCGAGAATCGGATCGAATTGGGGATAAATCGTACCGAAGTACGGAAGAACGAGGAACCCTAGCTATGCTAGACTACCAAGACAACTAATTGTTTATCCTTCTTGATTTGCTTCATCACGGCATCACCATACATATAGTTCAGTTACAGCTGTAAAAACATTAACTGAACGTGAAGTTCAGATTACTACAGTAATAACAGCCCACTCACTTGTGTGAGCTTAGTAGCCGCTTCTCATCGCAGCCGTAGAGCTTGACTTACGAGTTCTGCCTCCATCTGAGCCATCCGTTACAGAGTAGGTCTTGACACGTTGTAGCACGCCGGGGAAATCCACTACTAGAATCGCATGTTCTTTTTATCTTTATGCATTATCATACCATCATGTATACTTTGCCTCGAACTATTTTATAAAATCCTATATTATTTTCTACATTACATCTTCCCTTTTATTCAAAATTATATTTCTTGATATTTCAATTATGTAAAACTATTTACAAAATAATTTTTGAAACAAAAGAAACAAAACAAAATATTTTAAATAAAAAAAAAGCTAGACCTAAACCGGCCAGGCCCAAAGGCCCAGCCGGCTGGATCCAATCCTGACCAAACCCTAAAAACTACCCCTACCTAAGCACCCCTAACCCCACTCCCTCAGCAGCCGCCGCTACCCACCAAACCAGGTCAACCGACCACTCCACACTGCCACGCCAGCGCCCACATCCCTCACGGTTTTTTTCCTTCGCGGACCCCACCCCGCAGTGGCCCCACCTCGCGTCGCTCTTCCCCGCAATCCCACGTACGCCAGGACCCTGCCCGGTCCCACCACGACCACCCCGACGCCCATCTCCCTCGTTAACGCTCCCCGCCTCGATTCCCCATCTCCCTGCTCCGCCGCCACCCCTGTGGTGCTCCGCTGCCGCCACCACTCACCTCTGCTTCTCCTCACCGCCGAGCGTCTCCGGCCGCAACTACCTACGGCCGCAGCCGTGCCGTCCTCCTCCACCTCGTTGTGGCCCTGCCCTCTCATCCCGCGAGCTCTCCCTCCTCCCCGGCCTCGCCCAGTTCGTCGTTGACGACCGCCACCTCTCCGCGCCGGCCCCTGCAAGCCCTCGACCTCGCCTTCCTCCTCACCGGCGTCACCTCTGCCATGGACCGCCTCCACCGACGCCCCCCTGCGCGCCCTCGGACCGCGCCATGCCCCTGCCGCCTCCTGCAGGGCACGACGCTTCCGTCCATGTCCCTAGCACAGTCGCCACCGGGGCCCATCGCCGTCGTCGCTAGACACGAGCGCCGTCGGTCCTCGCCTTCCTCGCGCTCGGCTCTGCCATGCCGCTTTGGCCCTGGACCCCCTTGCTACCAGATCAAGTCCAGTTCGCCCAGATCCTCGTGGCTCGTTGTCTGCTGCTTGTGCTTGGACACCAGCAAGCGTTGAAGGCTAGTGCCCCCGGTTCCAGGCCAGATGGTCGTTTCTGGGGCGTTTGATCCATTCTAGTGGTGCTGGCGAGTGCCGTTTTGGTGATGCTAGTGAGGTGGTGATGTTTAACTCGGCAAGTACCACTGTGGTTGCGAAGTCGATGAGATGGTGTTGATGTGTTGCCGCAAATCGAGACCTTCTGGAGGACGAGAACGAGACGTTTTACAAGAGCAACAATGATGTCGACAAGATCTTCCGAAGACCAACAGTGCAGAGCCTAGGGCCACCGACCATCGAAGCCGAATGCCCAAGATCTTCGACACGGATCCTCAAGTTCTCCTTCATGGAAACCGAAGGCGCCGAGTTCTCGGAGTCCGAAGGTCAAGACCGAACCCGTCGAATCCTCGGTGAACCCCAAGATCGCCGAAGCCCATGTGTGACCCTTTCTCTCGAGTCCTATTTTTTATAAATTGACATCTATATGAATTGTTGCATATCAATTGTCATGTTTGCATACATATTTGTGTGGGTTGGGGGCATTATGCCGATTCACCTCATAATTAAATATGAAGGCCATATGCGGGCAAATCTTGTCATAATTAAATATGAAGGCCATGTGCTTTAGAATTTTGGGAACTTGATTTGCGTATTTTTATTATTATCATAGAAATTTTATGCAGGTGGAATTAGGTTAGAAACCCGGTGAGAAACCCTGCTCCCTTTATATCTATATGTCCCCGTGTTTGTGCTAGCTGTTCATGTCTCTGTGGTAGACTAAATCGAGAAGCCTTTCCTTCTGTAGTATTTCCTAGCTTGGTAAACTAAATCGAGAAGCCTTTTTCTCCCTTTTGTTTGTTGTAGTAGTTGACACAGTTTTTGTTCAGTACATAGTACATATGTAATTTCTGCTGTAATTGCTTAGAGAAAGTGCAAATTGCCGCGAAATAGTTGTTCAGCAATAAACATGCATAAATCATCAATCCGTAAGGCTAATCATCAATCGGTTGACCAGCAAATAATCATCAATCCATAAGGCTAATCATTTGACGTATCATTTGTTCAGTCAAGCTGATATGCGCAAAAAAGATTCCCCAACAGGTAACAGAGTCTCCAGCACACTTACTTCAGATCAACACATGATGCACTCTGGTTATTGTTTAAAGGTTTTGTAAGATTAAGCTTGCTGAGTTGTATGGTAAGGTGAAGGATTGTAGCAATTTTGGACTTACATGTGCAGGTATGTTCTCATATTTGTTTACCTCTGTATGAGTATAGTGTCACGACAGCAATTTTTTTGGTGAGAACTTTAATTAATTTTCTCTTAGTCACAATATGGGCAGGAGCTTTCATTTTGTTCTCTTGATACCATGATTTAGTTATGTATCTATTTCTTGATGTCTAGGTTGAAGCTCTGAAATGTCTGTTATCACTGATAGCCCTGTACAGAACATGGAACAGTCAAGGTGTTACAGAAGATAATAGGTTACCAGTCTACCATTATGTACTGATTGAATCTGAGTAATTATAGTATTTTCAGTGCTCTCCAGTGATATACTTTTATTATTTTCAGGTTAAGCACATCACTAGATGAAGTTAGTGTTTATCCTATTCCCGCTGTACTTTACATGGTAAATAATCTATTGCAGGTATGCCCACTTGTGAAGTTCTTGAGTGATAAAATAACTTATATTTGCAACAAAAAATCTTGACACGTGTTTTATCCCTGGCAGTATTACATCTTTGCTTATGTGGATGCACCAGCTTACCAGATCCTGAAGAACCTGAATATTATTAGCATTGGTGTCTTATACCGTATCATTCTAAAGAAGAAGTAACTCTACTCACTTAATGTGGCTTATCAGTTGGGAATAAAGGGATATGATCATCTGTGCTCTTTTTACTACTTTTGCCAACATCTTTATGCCAGCTAGTTAGTTTTCATTTACTTGTTTTTCTTCTTGCAGAAAGGCACTTTCATACAAAACTGACATAGTATAATTCAACTGCTTACAAAACATTCATCATTGCCATGGTAATCCATGTGTTCTAATTAACATAAGTTGCTAATATCTTAGTGAATATCTGATAGGAGCGTAGAGGTGCTACCGTGCTAGTTAGATGGTCCTTGTGTTGGTATTGTACATAGTGTGCTTATGGAATACTTGTACACTTGCACATGATCTTCTTAATTAAATAGTCTAGCCTTCCTAGTAGATACTTGTGTATATTCTTAGGCCTAGTTCGGTTCAAAGGAGTACAAAACAAAGGAATTAGAAATGATGTAGGAATAGGATGTAGCGTAAACTGAAAACCTACAGGATTCCAAAACAGAGTTTTCGTGCTTTCCTTTGGTCTGGGCCAATGTTTTGTTTCCCGTAAAAAGTGTAGGAAACCTGAAACTTCAGGGGCTCTATTTGGTGTACTATTGTTTAGTTGATTTGGTTTTCATGAAGCAATCTGTTTGGGCACCTTCAGTGTTCCCATTTGTAGGTGGTAACTGGTGAGTAACAATAAAGAGTTGGATTTTACTGAACTACTGCTGCATCCTTTTGTTTCATTTTATTTTGCACATTCAGGAAAAGCTAGAAATTTGTATGATCCAAACACTAGAAATTACTCATGGTAAGAGAAAAGCAGCGGTAGGTTTCTGTAATAAAATATGTGGATGACTTGGTTTTGTGGGGTCAGGCCAAGTTACACAGCCAGATTCCAGATTGGCAATCTCTACACTTGCTCAACCTCAACCAATGATGAAACCTTAGCAGTTAGGGGCTAAGCTATCTTCTGGTTCTCTCCCAAGTTTTTGTTGTTCTATATCTCATCACCAAGATGATCGCCGCTAGCTCTATAGTGAAAGCCAACCTTCCTTGCTCGTCAAGGATATCCTCCTGCTCAGACTTCACATCTGGTCATTCTTGGCGCCCGTCAGAGGCTGCAAAACATTACCGGGCGCATGGCGTGCGCTCGCTGCGGATAACATGCGCTGCCACTAAGACTGCGAAATCTCCAGGTACTGTGGATATGTTTGATTCCTTTTCCTTGATATGGACCTGTTAATTATTCTGCTGTGCATGATATTGTCTTGGCATGTTCCCCTTTATTTTCTACAGGTGAAGAAGAATGGAAGATCAAGCGGCAAATCCTATTAGAGAAGCGGGTATTAACCATCATTCTGACGGTTAACTATTCTTGTGTTCAATATATATGAAGCTTTCTGTGAAATTCTTAATCTTAAGCTTTATGAAGGGGGTTCGAGTAACACATGTATGTGTAGAAAAATTAGATATTCTGTGTGAATTAGGTACTGTATTGACATTTATGGAAAAATTAGAGATTCTGTGTGAATTAGGTACTGTATTGACATTTATGGGGACTTGTCTACCTATTTGTGTTGAGTCCTATGTTAATGGCATAATTTACTGATGATTCAAGGTCAGCCTTCTATGCTTAGCAGCCTTCATTGACATTGGAGGTGTTTCTGTTGTTTGTTTTTGTAGGTACGTAGTGTTGATGTGAAGGAAGCACTGCGCCTTCAAAAAGAAAACAACTTTGTAATTCTTGATGTCAGACCAGAAGTAGAGTTTAAACAGGTATCTTGCAGTGGCTGTATCATGCTTTTGGGCTTAAGGAAAATTAAGACTTATTTTAACATCACTGCTACATCTTTTTCTGTGCCATTCATCTGTCAGAAACACCGACCGAAGCAAACTTAGTATGTGTCTTTGCCTTTTGACCCCGCAAAACCTATTGTAGAAGGGAAGGCAAAGGTTGATTCTCTTGATTAACTCTGCATAGTGATTAATGACCAAGGGAAATCCCAAGAAAATGTTTTCTTACTTTGTACTAAATTTTTGTTGTTGTTTGTTATGGACTTGTGGTGCTAGGAGTACAAGAAAGGCATACCAACAGGGAGTACTTGAATTGTTCTTTATCAAAATCTCTCAAATCTTATTAGGATATATATCGAGTGTGTTCCTATAATATTTTTCTTTCCTCATCAGTGCAAATCCTAAGCAAAGTCCATGTAGGCATAGTTTCAGAAGCATGCATGTGTATTATTTACCATGTCGGCCTGCTTACTTTTTTATCTTCTATGTCGTCATCTTGAACTGTAGTGATCCTTAATGGCTCTCATGGATGAGGTAAGCAGTTTACCTTAATGGTTGTTGTCCTTGACAGATTATGTATATGGTTTGCACATTGTAGAGTCTTAATAATTCAGTAATCTCATATATCACATGAAGATATTCTAAAAAATTCTAAGAAATTCAAACGTAAGTATAGCTACTTAGAATCAAATTAATTATCGGTTGAAATATGATTAGTGGTTGCTTACTTGCTTTATTTTGTCTACTTGCTTTGATAAACATTCAGATCCATGTATACTCAAGATTCTGAACAGTGGGTTCATTGCTGGCATCTTGGCTTGACAGACTTGATATCATGCCCTTATAGTTCAGTTGGCCGTCAGCTGTATAATTACAGCTCATTTCTAAATAAAGATATGGCTATGAACATATGTAATATATGTCACTGTAATACTTTTAGTTAAATTTGAACCTCTGCAATTGTTGTGGACGAATTGTAATGTATGTCACTGTAATGTGGTTTGTATTATGTCACTGTAATGTGGTTTGTATTGATTTGATTTGAGTGCATTACCTAATGTAATTCAATTGATGTGAGCCATTTTGAAAAGTACACATTTGGTTCTATATTAAACCTCTATGGTTGGCTTTTGGCTAGGATTTAGAGGCACTAGTCATAGTGCCTCAAAAAGTTGGTCTTAGAGGCACTAGTCATACTGCCTCAAATGGCTAGGATTTAGAGACACTAGACATAGTGCCTCAAATGGTTGGGTTTTAGAGGCACTAGAAATAGTGCCTCAAATGGTTGGGTTTTAGAGGCACTAGACATAGTGCCTCAAATGGCTAGGATTTAGAGGCACTCTAATTTGTGCCTCAAATGATTGGATTTTAGAGGCACTAGTCATAGTGCCTCAAATGCCTAGGATTTAGAGGCACTTTAATTTGTGCCTTAAGTTGGTTTTTGAGACATTAGTCATAGTGCCTCAAATGGCTAGGATTTAGAGGCATTAGTCATAGTGCCTCAAATGACTATGATTTAGAGGCACTTTTTGAAACTGCCTCAAATGACTTTTACCTACACATTTTTTTTAGTGCCTTAAAAACTCATTTGTGGCACTAATTTAACTATTGAAGGCACTTTAGAGTGTCTCTAAATGTTGTACCTGCCATAGTGAGGTGGAGTGGCCGGCCGGAGTGCAGTGTCACGCAGAGCTGCAGTCAGACGCCCTCGAAGCGGACCAGCCTGCCTCGGTTCTTCCGAGGGGAAGATTCCTTTCTACCTGACGATGACACTTCTGGCCGAGCGCCCAAGCTCCTATCGGCCAGAGCCCATCTATCTGTACCAACCTTTTTGGGGGCGTTCGTCCTTTACTTGCCTCAGTGACGTGCGTGTTCATGCCATGGGCTCCTGGACTCGGTGATTTACCATGCCCATGCCGTGCTGCTAAAAGTGATTTGCCACATTATCCATCTATTCCGAGTTGCCAGCTTTTATCTACAGCAAACCAAGATTGTAGTAACCGCGTAGCCAGACTAGCATTCTCCAAAACGACTTTATTACCACAACTATACACCACCCAAAAGGTTTCTCTGTGTCCATATGGATTACACCAACGAATTTCCGAATCGACCGAGCATAATAAAAGAAAAAACTAACTCGCCTGTTGATTTGACGTGGAACAATCTGGCGCGTCCGTCTTGATAACCCTGGTGTTATACGAACCGCAGGCGCCGCACTTGTGATACAGCCAGTGGAACCTAGAACTCCCTTTTCTCCCACAGTCGTTACAAAGTATATCCTGGACGATTCAGACGGCAACTCAGTAATATAAATCCTTCAGCGATAAACGGGAAGAGATGAAAAGTCAGGAACGACTGTGAGAATAGCATACCTGGCACCGATTCCGGTACTCCTCGGGAAGCTCTTCTGCGGCCAGCAAGCCGTCAAGCATGCCAAAGTACACCTACAATACAAGAGAAAATACGAGAGGATTATACAACTTCATAACTGGTTTTCCAGACTTTGTTTTAGCAAGAAATGTGGCATTTGAAGAGGAGGAAATTGACTGACTGCTTTGGAAAATTTCTAGTTTCGGTGAGAGTCATAGGACACGAGGTACGGGAAGTGCATAAACGGCCTTGGTATCAAGTGGTGTAGCTTACCGTCATATCTCCCAAGGATTTGCAGCAGATTGGACATGTGTAGTGAGTACAGGTATATGCCTAGAATCAACAATATTGTCACAACAGACCCCGGGACAGAGAAGTACTACATCAGAAACAAGTCTCAGAACGCAGCTAGACTGTCATTACCTGAAAGCAAGCTGAATGCATGAAATGGCCACAGGGAAGGCCTCTAACTGCTGCGCTTGATGTGAATAAGAAGTCGCAACAGATTGGACAGTTCATCTCCAGCATCTTTTCTCGGCATTTGTGTTCTTTCAGTTTCACGCCGAGGCAACAATTGCACTTCATGCAGTGGAAGAAATCGGTGCCCAATCCTTCCCCAAGACGGCACAGATTACAAAAGGGGCAATGATACACACTCCTGTAAAGTTCACATAATTAGACCTCTGCACAATATTAGGGAGATGGACAACACAAACGGAAGCTATTACTGACCGGCCTGTACTTTCGCACATAACTGAAGTTTTAAAAAGGGTGTGATCTAGAGGACTGAACTATTGGGTCTGAAGAAATAAAAGCTGTACTGTTCGGGAAAAAATGACATAAACCACCTGATGCTTATGCAAAAAGAAAACCCACTTGCTGCATTTATCATAGCACATATTCACCTAATTTATGAAGATCAAGCATTACTGAAAGCTACTTAACAAATCTGGAAATTTTTCTCCAATGCAGCTGACCTAGGTATTTGAGGCTTGGCAATTAAAGTTCATACATTTTGGCTTTAAGGAGTGACTGGAAATAAGAGAAAGTAGAGGATAGAGGTAATAGAAGACTTACTACAAGAGAAACTAATAGCAAACACGTTCACACTTTACCTTTCATCATCAAAAAACTTGCATATACTGCAGTAATATTTTGCCATGGATAGACCATTGCAGGAAGGAGTCTGGCAATTTGGACCAACTGGTTGGACTTTCATACATAGCATGCACATCATCTCCACCGTTGCTTTCCTAAATATTGCAGCCTCACAAAGTGAGTAATATCTTTTCAGCTTAATTTCAGAAGAGATCTCTAACAACCAACACATATGACTACAGGTATGCAACAGAGTACGGTTTCTGTCCTTCCATCCTTATGTACGTTTTTAAACTGCTGCATATCTATGGCATAGCAGTTAAAAGCTACAAATTGGGAAGTTAAGGAGAAGCTCACAGGGCCAGTGTTTTGTTCATTGAAGCTTTTAACCAATTACTTCCATGTGAATGTAACTTGTAGCAAGACAGCAGATGAAGGAGAACCAAAGAAAAGATAATACGAGGGGCATGACGAGTAAGTGCCTAGAATAATCATGTTGCCTTGCTGCTCTACACAAGAGCTAATCAACCACAAGCTTGTCTAAATCTCACTTTTTACTTAGTAACATTTATATCACGGCATACTTATGATGTTTCTAATTTATGTTAAGAAGTTAAGATGGAACATTGAATACTCTACTACTTTAAGAAATATAGAAGTGTCACTCAGCACATAAAACATTGACTGTACTAAGTTTACCTTTCCATTGTATGATCACTAACTTTATCATGACAGAACCTGCATGTGAACAGCTTATTGCAGCATGCAGCCATGAGTTTGCAGTTTCTTTTGTAATGCTCACAACCTAATATTTTTTTCTCTGGATCTCGATATGAAGGAGAACATCCGGGTATTGCAGTAGATCCATTGTGATCTACTGATCTTGGTTGTGGTGATTCCTGCTGAGAAGCTATCCAACGGCTGAATTTCACATTATTAGGTATAAATCAAATATACAATTCCAATTGATTTTCAGGGAATGCCCCGGGAACTTATTTGTTGTAACTTTAAATGACAAACCTCGTCATGAGATTTTGGATTAGATATGCTTTCCTCCGTGGGTCAAGAGTAGAATCTTGAGAAACCTTTCGTATCTCGGCCTCGAGCTCACTTTGATTCATTCGGAAGATGTCTTTCCAACCAGGCTTAAACTTCTGATCACTCTGGTTGAGATTTTCCTCAAATTGACTCTCTACAGGGTGAGAGAAAAGAAAAATTCATTGAAATAGAAATCTGATATTCAAAACTGTAACATTACATATATCATGGAGGTGTAGAAAGTGTTTTTCCCATTCATCATAACGTAAATGCCATTCCCACTATTTTAGTTTTCGCTGACTAGTAATTTCTCTAGCAAGTATTCTGTCCGGTATGATATGCCCAACTTCATTCTCCTTGATTGGCCCCTTTTATCACAAACCTAAATCACCAACGATTGTATAATGTCTAGATTAGATGATGGAAACCCAGAGAAACCTAGTAGTCCATATTGCACCTTTAGCTGTTGCGAAGAAATGCACTAATATACTTTTTTGCCATCTTCTTTGCTCTAAACTGAAATGTTCTCTAATATTTCCCTTTGTCCATGCAAACCAACATGTTGGTTGCAACTTCGTACTCGACCGTTTCACTATTATGTATGGCAAAGTAGGAGACATGTCTCGTTTAAGTAACACAACTTCTAACTAGTGTATTAAATTCATATGATGCTCACTGGAAATTATATCCTCTTTACAATCCAATGTAGTGAGTGGTAACTCTTGTATCTGCTTTATCAAAAAGATCATAGTGTGGGTCTCAATTGAAGGTTTTACTATGGATAAAAATATCTGACTTCGAAATTTATTACCAAGTGGAAGAAAGCAAATACATATATAAAATGCTGACCAAAAATATGGTGGAAGAATTTGTAGAGGGGAGTCTTAAAAAATTTAGCACACCTTCTGATGGGGGGGTCTCATATGAGGGGCCAGATGAAGTTGGTGAACTCTTCCACCACTCGTTTAGCCATTCATCAAACATTGTATTCTTAGTTGCTTGCTTCCATGTATCCATCATCTTGTTCTGTTCCTCCAGACTAAGTGCTGATGTAACCCAGGGTATCATTGACTGCAGAACCTCAGCTCCTGTAGATCCAATTATACGACCAACAATCTTATCCTGATCATCTACAGAGAAATGTTTATCAAACAGTGGCCACAACTCAAGTTCTTCTCTATGCACATGATTAGACAGGGTAACCCGGATAGACTTGCACATTCCTTGAAGCTTTGTCAAAAGCTCATTATGCTTCCTAGATGAATCAAGCTCATTGTATGGACAAATATGACTTTCTTCAGCTTTGTCAATGGGATGACCCGAATCATCAAATAACTGTGACAGCTCAGATAGTATGGTGGATATATCTTGAAATAATTCTTCTTCCTGTTTGTGATCAAGGGTGTACGAGTGGCTGACATTATGTAGTGCGTCTTTCGATTCAAGAGCAGGGAAGACGATTTCATCTTCAGCATTGCTATGTGCTCTATAAAGACCCCACAGTAGACGAAATCTTCCGATGAATTGGCGAAGGCAAGATTTATCTCTGTCAATGAGCTTTCCGGATTCAACATCTAAGAACTCTAAATCCTTGCGAATTGCCTTATGAAATTTGAATATTGCATCAATTGGCCTAGAGATGCTATCTGGGCTTGAAAATGCTTTGTCTGTCTCCCATGAAAAAAGACTCGAGTGCAATGAAGGTGCAGAATAACTATAAGAGAGCGAGCGAAAAGAGTTCAAAGAAGCAAATGAATCAGCAGCAAAGTTGCTAGTTTCCACTCTTAACCCAGGAATGTGGCAAGGTTTATTGCTACATCGAGTCTCTTCAATGTCAGTAGTTTCTGGGCAGTGACTTATGTTAATATTGGTACTAGATTCTGCATGATTTCCTCGCTTGGCTCGCCTTGAACTATTTTCTGTTTGAGGTACTGAAAAAGTTGTGTTGTTGCCCAAAGAACATGGACAGATTGACTGACACTTTTGTAACTCATCTCCATCCAATGAGCAGTTCAGTGCTCCTGATGGCATGCATATGAATTTCCCAGAGTTGGATGTATCCTTCAAACGGCCTTTGCACGCCCAGCCAGACAGAAGAGTAACCAGTGCAGTTTCAGAGGAAGGTGCTGTTCCATGCAGTTTATTAGTACATATTCAAATTTGGAGGCGTTTTAGATCGCTAGTATGGTATAGACGCATATAACATATAAAACCTGAAGTAAAGAGGTACCTATCAAGAACATATTCTGAAGAAAAGACTGTCCATTTGCATCATCCAGCTTTGATGCAAACCATGGTAAAACCTGCTCCAATAACTTCAATGGCATGACACAAAGACTCTTGTACAAAAGTTCACTTTGTTTCTCCGGTGAAAACTTTATCCTAGCTTGAGGAAGTACCTTCATAATAAGGTGAATTGGACATAAGACCATGTCGGCCACTTGGTCAACCAGACAATATTCTTCTGAGCAGGAATGGTTCAGCTTTTTAACTACTAAAATAACGTTTCTTAAAAACACTAACCTTTGTTTCCTCGGTATTGAAATGCTTCTCCATTTCATCCATTATCTGATCAGCTTGTGAACATAATTCAGAGTAAAAATCCACTGCAGTTGATCTTGCTCCAGTTGTTTGGATTTGTTCAATTAAACATCTAAATTTATTAAACTGCTGTTCTTGTTCAGCATGCTCCTGCTCAAAGCATACTTCACCATCAACTGCAGGAAATATAACTTGATCCTCGCCAATACTGCAGAGCAACAAAAGGGAAAAACAGCAACTGATCAAACTAAGGTTACACGATTCCACTTCATTTCATAAAACATAAACTTATGATTGGATCTATAAAGATAAAGTTCTTTTGAGAAAACCATATAATTCCAGGCAAAGCAAATAAGAAGATATTTACAACATCATTCACCGTGCTGGCTAGTATCTTGGGTTTTTAGGACTTCAGTCATTCACAAGAGTTGCGCCTAAACCACCACTTGCTATCCAAACATATAATTTGATGCTCTACATTCACTTAAAGATATGACTTGTGATTTTGAAATAAAGGTGCACATAATTTGAGATTCAAAGTCACAGACCTGTGGAAGATGCACACGTCTGCAATAAACCGAAGCCTCGCATTGAAGGTTGATATATTGGAGAAGTCTCCGGACTGCTGGATCTTTCTTGTCTCCTCTACTATATCACTCAATTCTTTTCGGATAGCATTGTGCCACCACAAGATCTCATCTATTGGATGTACTGCAAGCTGACAGTAACTAGATTCTGCATACTTCCGCTTTCCGACTATAGAATGCTCATGTGAGCATCTGCTTTCATCTGTTTGATGAGAGATATCCTCGTTTCCACAACTGCCTTTTGAACAAGGGTTATCCAAATCTTGTGCCACCATTCTTATAGCTTTACCTCCAATCCATGCAAACACAACCTACACGATTTTTTTTAACTAAAATTAAGTGAACATGCCAAACCTTGTTGTTATCAAAAGATGCATGATAGTGAGAACCTGTTGGAGAAGCTTCTCTTGAGGAACAATTTTATGCAAGCAGTTAAGAATATCTTGGTGCTCATCAGGTGAAACAGAAGATGAGAGCCATGGAAGGAACTCTGCCATCATATTTACAGGGATGTTGCATATGAACTGCCAGACTAAATCAGCTTGCTCTTCATATGAAAACTTGGTAATAAGCAACGGGAAGACCTGAAACATACTCAACATGATTAGCCACTAAAACTGTATGCACTATGCTGAAAGGAATGAATAACGACAGGGAGGCAGACTAATATACTGATTTAAGAGATGCTGAAAAATGAAAAACTGTCATCGACTACATCATCAAAATAATTTCTGCACTTGTAGAATTCCAATAGAAACTTTTCATTGTTAGCCTGAATGTAATCTTGTCATGGTGTGATCTGCACACATAGGTTGTGTGCAGGGTGTAGTGTGAATAGCACACATAGGTTGTGTGCTTGCTGTGTGTGAACAGGGCATATGAGTTGTGTCCTGTGAGAGTAAACAATGCACATAGGTTGTGTACTAAGTAGATAGGCATGCTGCAGTTTGTCTGCTACTAGAAGTATCCAGGGTATGTAGGGATAACTCTAGAATTAGGAATGTTCTAGAGTAAGACATTTAGGAGCAGTATAATATCTAGAGTTTGTAGAGTACTCTAGAAGTATGGTGTAGGGTTTGGATTGTGCCACATGGCAACAATCTAAAGGGTCATGTACAAGTATAAATAGGGGTGCCACCCCTCCCATGTAACTAAGCATAGGTTGTTGGGGCAAGCATAAGTTGCAAGCCAAGATGTAGTAGATAGCCTGTGTGTCAGGTTGAAGCACATATGTATGTGTGTCATACATATGTGTGTAAGCATGGGTTGCTAAGTTCTGTAGGCATTTGTTGCTGAGTAGTGTAGCATCCGTTGCTGCAGAAGCTTGTATCACTTGAGATATCCAATAAAGGCAAGCTTCCTACTAGCAGTGCGTGTGCAGCACATCCCTTTAGAAAGAGAGGGAGTCCTGGGTGATAGCTAGTAGATCAAACACTATCATTCATTGTGAATGATAGTATTTACTGTTAGGTTCGCCATTCAGTTTTCTAAGCTGTTCGAAGCACTTTAATCAAAGCTATATGCTTTACCAGCACATGTGTATACACTATGTGAATCTTGGACAATAAGATTGATACAAATCACAGAATGCTAAAGTTCATTCTCGTATACATGACATGGCAATTAGCGAGACATTCTAGAGATACTCCAGTAATTCATAGGTGGCTTCTAGATTATGACGTCTTTTCAGTGAACCACAAGTTGCATACATACATGGAAATTGGAATCAATGTCTAGTCTCGTTATACCAGCATAGTGTGTACTCAGTGACCATGACAGTGGATATTGTGCAGATTGTCAATCTGCAGGAAACCGTAATTGGAAACATCTTCCTACAATTGCATCACCTTCTAGTGTTATGCACGAAATGGCATTACTCTATAATTGTCCTGTAGTTCAATATATCAGATTAGGCAATAGGATAACTAGAGATGGGGCAAAATTAACTAAAGGCCACAAAGACATGCATATAACTTTCACATAACCTCCTATCTCTATAGCTAAAGGCGTTGAGCCAAAAGTGCATCCCGAGTTCCCAGCATATGACCTGTTTGATTCGACAACTCGAAACTTCCTAAAACGGAACTTCACACTAGGCCCAGACAACATGGCAATAAATCTCATACTGCTGCCAGATAGAGAAACGAAATCGACTTTGACTGTCATTTCAACAAATAACATACATCATACCATAATAATAACGGAAACGGGAAAACCTGTTCTTCTTCTTTGAACATATGTTGAGTTATAAATGTTCGAATTGCTCCAGCGCAGGATGCAAGCTCCCTCCGGAGACCATCATTATTATGCACATCAAGCCGCAATAGAGCGAATAGGTGGGCAAAGAGATCATTTTCCCTTTTGTGCTCAAGAGAATATGTCCCTGCTACATTCTTGACTCGAATATCGAGTGCTGGAAAGATGACCTGAAATTACCAAAGGCAAATATTATATCTAAATGTGTACTACAGCTGTACATTCTGAATCACAGTATGGTTAAAGTTAGTTTATAAATTTTCACATACTACATATGAGTGCAGAGTTGATTGGTTCCAGAATTACAACTGATAGCAGGAACAACGGATGTTAGCCTACTACATTGGGTAGGCAATTCCCATGGTCTATTAGTCTATACTACTACGATTTTCACACGGAAATGGTGTATCCCGAGATGGAATCATATAATTAGATGCTCGAGAGTCAGCAGCTGGGCAGGGTTTCCCAAGTCAGCAGAAACACATCTAGGCCTTTGCATCAGAATGCTAGTAAAATCATAGGAAGGCGTACAGAGGGGAATGCAGTATGCAGAGAATAGTTCATGATCAATTGGTGAGTGCATGTAAGATCGTAAACATGTCTCCTAATACCCAATGGACTATTTGAGCATATCGCTGGAGTACCTAAAACTCCAACCATTTTCAGATCATGGCAGTGTTACACCTCACTTCAAACACCCAATCCAACAACCCAAATCCCGGACTCGATTCTACAGTTCCGCGGTATTAAACCACCACACATACATAATTCCGCATTCTCACACATCGTAGCCCATGTTATTCGACACAAATTCAGTAAGACAGAGCGATCGAAAACAGAGAGAAGGAGGCTCGGGGGGTGCGCCATTGATAACCGTACCGCGTCCTCGGCGTCGCAGTGGTGCCTGTAGACGGAGAAGAGGAAGCGGCAGCGCCTCTCGATCTCCTCCACGTCCCCGCCGCCTTCCTCCGTCGCGAGCCGCACCGCCGCGGCGTGCAGCTTCTCGAGCTCGGCGCGGATCGCCTTGTGGAAGTAGACGAATATCAGCACCGGCGCCTCGGCGGCCGTCCCCGCAGCGCCAGAGTCCGCGGCCTCTGCCGGGGAGGAGGAGGACGACGCGGGAGGGGAGCGCGGGATCACGGCGGCCATCGGCGTCGCCATCCTCCGCGCTCCGGCTGGTCGGAGCACGTGTCTGGCTTGGCTGCGCTTTCGCTGGGTGGGTTCTCTTTCTGCCTCAGTTCGTGTTGTTTTCTGGGCTTTTTTTATGTGGTGGTGGCCAATGAGAGGTGGAGCGGCGCGAGTGGCCGTTGCGGCCTACTGGGCCTGTTGGGGAGCCGGTGTATCTGTACACTGGACCCACTGTCCAGTGAGATTGCGTTTTTAAGGTACAAAATGTGCGCTCATAGTCTTTGACTCTTCTACCCTTCTATCCATGTTGTCGGCACATGACACTTAGATTGTCTCTTTAATCGAATTTACACAAAAAGAAGTGATGTTTGAGCCAATAAAATCTACTCCCTCCGTTCTAAAATAGATGTCTTAGGTTTTGGGACGGAGAGAGTACTATCTTTATTAAAAAAAAAGTAATTATGTAGAACGCCAACCTATGAACTTTTTAGTCGTGGCTAAAGTATGGCTTCCTTTTTAGGAACCAAAATTTTGGCATGCAAATGTCACATTGCCCATGCTAGTTATTTTTTCCCAACTCACAACATATCCAAGAAAACCTCTCGAAAAAGGAGGCTTAGAGCCTTTAGACCAACACAGCCTTAGCTCTTGAGTTCAGGCTTTGTTTGCTTGGGTTAAGACCAAGCCAGAAGCGGTTCTGGTCCAACTATGGTGAAAAATCTGCATTTTACTAGTAAGTAGCTATGATGAAGGTTGGTCATTTGGCACTACATCTACAGGGTGGTTGTGTGCTAATAAAGTGTCTCAATTGCCCCTAGGACATTGTTACCTTGGTATTACGAACGTAGGGTTGGGAGGGGTTGCGGTCACCTACGCATTACGGAGGAGCTTGGGGAGCAGTGTGTCCATGAGGAAGGTTAGGGAGGGCCGCAACATGTGTTGTTTCTCCGGTCAATCCATAGAGCAAGTTCAGTTGGTCGGTGAAAAATCCTAGCGCCACTGGATGTAACTTGTATAGCAGCTTCACAACTTAATTGGTAAAACAAATCCAATTCGTTATTAAAAAAAGGTGATACATGAGAAGGCTGGTGTCACCGGCGAGCTGCATGGTGTTTATGATATCAACTGGCATCACATATAAATCCGATGGACACCATAATTTCAGCTAGGAGTACATTGGTTTTGACCCTAAAAGTAATAGATTATGATCTCACTAGTCTCATCCACCACTTATGTTGGGATTTTTGACATCACCTGCTCCTCATCCTAGCCTCCGCCACTGGGTGTTGCCTTGAAAGAAATGCAAACTATGGTGTTGCAAATTCAGAAGAAAAAAGAATCAAGGGGATCATATAGTAGGAAGCGCTACGAAACTACTTCACACGTGTCAACATCGCCGAATAACCTGAAAGAGTGATAGTAAGTGTTAAGAAAGCATACATTAAGCCAAACTACTCGGTGGTTACGCAAGAAAATGAATGCATCCAAGCTAGAGACACGTGTGACGTGTTTCACTAAAATGGACAACACTATAAGTTTATAACGTTATGCGAACGTACGTGCACTGGCGGCGGCGGCTGCTGATTGGGCGAGACGCCTTAATTCATGCATGCATGGCGACATAATGCATGCACACATGGCGACATAATGCATACACGTCGCTCCTTGGGTCGTCAGTAGTAGCCAGAAGAAGAAGGCGTGTCTCGTGCCGCCCACAAAATCTAGTGCTCGATCGTCCTATAATAGAGTATAAAAATCCCATCGATGGCAGCATGAGTGCGCGTGGGCACCGGATCTACGCCCCGCTATAGTAATCAAATATTTCTAGGTTTGGTCCTTGAGAGATTAAGATAAAAAGTTCCTCGTCTCCTCCCATGAATGGGAAGGCATCGTGGCCTGTTAATTTGGCTCCTCCACTACCCTAAAGGGTACCCTACCTTGATATAACTATGGAAATCGCACAGGTGATGATTATAATTAACCTATAACAGTTGTTGGTCCGTCCGGCCAGATAGTGGGAGAGGGGGATAGATGGGTTTGAGTATTCAGCGTGCGTGTTTTGTGCTTCTCTCCCAACCAAAGCCCGGATAGATATGTTAAGTAACCCATTAATTGCATGCAGAAAGGACATCGTTTGATCAGCTGGTAGCTAATCTATTGTAGCATGTGCCATCGATTGTTATCCGTGTTAGGTCATGAAATGGACGTATTCATGCGTGGATGGTTATGCTAGCAACCACACGGAGTACAAACTACTACTATACCTTTTTAGGTAACTGATGTTGGTGTCTACATGCACGACAAGTTGACATCTGCCGCCTCGACTTTACAACTCAATGTGGAAATATGGAAGCGAAATAGGAAAGGAGTGGGGAAAATGGGAGGAGGGAAAGAAGATGCAAAGGATGAAACTGGAGATCAAAATATGAAGGGGGGGTTGCTTAGTTGCGATGGCATGGTGGTGCAGTGAAGCTCGATGGGTAACAGACTCCCCCGAGATTTATACGGTGCTCGACACTGAGGAAGCAAGGTCACAAGTGTGAAGAGGTGAGAGGGAGAGACGAAGGCACGCGGTGAAGGTGGGAGGAGGGGAGGGGAGGAAGCACTGGATAAGAGGATTCTAACAAAGTCGAAGCGGTTGTAGATGTTTTGTGTTGTATATACTCCCTCCGTTTCATAATATAAGATGTTTTAGTTTTATAAAGGAAATGTATCTAAACTATTTTTAGTGTATAGGTTCATAGAGGTTTACTCCGAACCTACATATTAAAAGGAGTCTAGATACATTTCATCCATAAAGTTAAAACATTTTATATTTTGAAACAGAGGGAGTACATCTTGTTATGATATTGATTAGTTAAACCAAATCAGGCATTGTTTTGTTAAAATTAAACGAGGTAAAAGTTTTGCTTCCTCAAAATTCAACCCCTGCTCTCATGGAAAAAATGTTACTACTAAAATGTTTCACTCCCGCAGTGGGGCGCGTGAGCACCTTGTTCATGATGTGCGGAAACTTTCCTATTAAAGACGATAGATGTGTTTTTCTATCGTTCAAACTCTAATCTTCCAAACATGAGAATGGAGGCAATGAACATTTAAACGAAAGGCCTTTAGCCAACTTATAGATAATACCAAAATGGTACTAGTGAAGTTCTTATAACCAAGTTTCTCCAAAACAATACAATATTATACTCACAATCCATACTTCATCACTTCTCAGAACCGAGATGGTACCACTCAACGCAAACAAGAAAGTGGAGGAATAATTCTCCAGTCAAGCGTGCAATCTTCGTATTGCTTTCACCGCCCTCTCGAGCGTTTTTTGCCTGTCCAAGGTCTCCCGAGAGGTGGCAAATACAACTTTTACTTAAGGGGTAGGGACTTTATAAGGAGCGAACGCGTATGATTTTACAACATGAAGAAAAGGAATTGCCAACCATATTCGATTTTTTGTCTATGGTTAATAGAAAGTGTGTGCTTGGGGGTGCACGTGACACCGGGTAAAAACAAAATCCTTTGTATAATAGCAGTTTTTTACCATGCGTGTCACCCCTAAAACATATTTTCTAGGGGCACCACTGTGCACCCGGATCATCGGGTCTCTAGCTCCCCCACTGAACGCGTGACAACTATTGATTCATTTGCTCTACTACTAAAGACATTTTCGCTCTGTATTGATGTCCTAATTATAATATGCTTTTAAAGAGGGAGTCGTCACACTTACTATTGATGATTTTGTCCTCAATATTCGTTTGTTTATAATCGTCCAATACGTCCAACTCACTACACCAACACTAAACCATATCACAACTTGCACGTCCACACAGAAAGAGTGAAAGACCATACACTTTTTTTGTCGAATAGGTGAAAGACTATATACAGTGAGACCACGCGATCCCAAATCAGAGAAGGGCTCCGGATGCGACCAAGAAGGTCACGTACACACGTACGTACCAACGTAAAACCGAGGAGTGGGTGGTGAAAAAAATACAGTTCGTGTTCTTGGATGAACCGATTAATTTTTACATTTAGGACAACTCTAACGACTCCCAGCAAATGGACAGGACGGGTCTAAATCAGTCCAAATGGACCGATAGCATGGTTCAACGATCACCCACAAACGGAGCTGAACCTGCGAATCAGGTTGTTTTGGGGGTCGCTGGAGTTACCCCTTACGGCAGCCGAATACTGTTTTGCTAGTAGGAGTGATTAATGTAAGCACACTATAGGAATGGTTGGCTACGCCGAGGGCCAAAAGCCGTCAGCGCCTATATAACCCTTGGCAAAGACCTCTCTCGGTGTAGTCATGGAGGCCGTCGGCGTATGAAAAAGCTGACGGCTTTGTCCTCGGCATAGACTAACGACCAGACAAAAAAATTTAATTTTTTTCCACAACTTATTTAATCTTTGAATTGTTTGATTCGTTAATCTCTCACTTGAAACATTTTTAACACTAAATTACACTTAATCTTTAATCAAATTGTAGTTTTGGTCAAACTTTTCGATCGGTCACCCATCCTCATACTATTTCACCTCCAGCATGCTTAACTTCTCCGTTTCTTCCGAATCAGTTTGCGTGAAGCAATTTATATGTAGTTGTCAATACTATGATGTCAATCATATTAACTCTTATATCATTATGTCACATGTTTTTATTTTTTGAAATTATAAACAATTATTTAAGTAAACAACAATGAATAAGTAAAAATATTATTGAATTCAAATAAAAATATAATGATTTTACTTTTTTCTATTTTTCTATTTAATATGGAGTAATTAATATCTTTAAATCCGTAAATCGAAATACAACAAATAATATGTCTAAATTGATCAAAAAAATGAGAGGAATCCAAGTATGAGAGTAATTCTACACCGACGACCAGCTTCGTGGGACGCCCAGCTCGTGGCCTACGCTGACGGCTCCGACTTTTGGCCGTCGGCGTTTAACTCCATTCATGTAGTGGCGGCAAGATTACTTTGGGCTTACTCAATTTGCCACATCTTGACTGCGACAACAACATCTTGCTATGGTCTGATTTTTTTTTTGTTCGACCGTTCAGATGAGTACCTACGTCCAAATTGACGAAACAATATTCCGCATACGCTCCACGTATTGCGGAAAGGTCTTTTTTTAATCTGGAGACGGCTGAATCCAGCCAGGGTCAATCAACGAACAAAGAAAATGCGTGTGGCCGCTTGCCCATCGGCCGGACGTGAACCTGGCGGGATGACGTGGCTCGCTCACCGGAGATGAGATTGAGATGAGCCCTGAATCATGCATGCAGAATTGCAGATGCAGGGGGCCAATCATGAGCAGGACTCCCAAGTTTTCCGCCGGGAAAGGCAGCTGCACGGCGGATGGGACGGGCGAGCGACAGACAACAGGCGTGACGCGTGCTGCGGGAAGCTCGGCACGAGGCCCCCATGCGCCTGCCACCGGCGTCCACGCTCGCGCGCGCGCTGCGCCTGGCAGCCGGTGCCACCGTCCGGTTCACGCAGCCGTCGGTGGGACACAGCGCCGCCACGCAAGCTGACGAATCTCGGGTATTTTCCTTCCGGCTGTAAAAGCTGGGCCGCAAAAGCCCTAGAGGCCTCCGAGGCAGCCCATACGATCGAGCTTTCCTCGTCGGCGTTGTACTTGGACTCATACGATACGATGGGCCGCCTAATGAGCCAAAACGGTGACCCTTAATCATTCTCGTGTTCTCTTCACAATAAGACCGTGTGTTCTCGGAGTATTATTTTTCCTACTATTTGAAATTTGACTACAAAAATTGCAGACTTAGTAATAATAATGAAGAGAACAAGAAAAATTATACAGTGAGAGTTCAGATAGAGCCGATGGCAATTACAGTCGTATATGGATAGGTCCATCTAGCTTATTTTAAACTCCTTTTCCTAGTAGCATTAATCAAATGAATCGAACCGTCCCTCCTTACATGGGTTGTAAGTTGTATGCATAAAACTATTCCATCAAATCGCTCTGAAGTGACGAAGAATGGTGAGCAATTCATATTTCAACAAAAACAAAACATGCTGTCTATTATACGAAGCGTAGACGAGCATGATCACAAAACCAAACCAAACAAATGCAGCCGTTCACGGGCGCGCAGCGCACGGCCACGGACTCCACCCCGGAACCCATACGTGTACTATCAAACCCGCTTTTGCGCCGTCCACTCCGACTTTCAAGTCCCGCGTCGCGCAGCTCACAGAGGGAGCAGCTGCTCCTGTCCCGCTGCTCATCCCGCCGGCGACGTAGCTTTCCTCCTGTGATATTAAAAACAAGGAGCTAAATCATAGAGTACATTAGATCCTTGTACTACACGAAGAAGCCGTGAAAATGATTAGAAGCCGTGATCACATGCATGTGTGTTGCCGCTTTTCATGTATCAGTGCTAGCCGATGCGCATGTGTGTGTTTGATGCTAAACTTCAGACGATGTTGAATATATGTGTTTTGTTGCTTAAGTGAAGCCCGGCTACCGTGGTGCATGGATGTGATTTTTCAAGCCGCTGCCCGTGGTAAACGATTGTGCTGCATACATGTTTATGAGTGCCGTTTGCTCTCTCTAGCTAACACCGTGTGTTTCCTTTATCAGATCAGACAGTGGTCAAGGTATGCACCGTGGACACCATGGGCAGCGGCAATGGTAAATTACAATTTTGAATTTCAAAAGTAACAAGGATTCAATATTTCTTATACAAACTATTTATCTATTTTGGGATATATTTGGTATGAGAACCTCGAAAGATTTTACTGTTTGGTTTGAAGTTTAGTTATGATCCTACTGAAGACTCTATCTATCATAAAGTATTTTGCGTAAATGTATACATTATGTTAACATTATACTCTCAAGGATTGGTTTGACCCACAAAGTTCATAAAATAGAGTGATATTTACATATATAATGTATGAAGAACATTGTTCTGGCCGTTCGTTCATCCACACTTAAAGGTAAGGGGTGAAGGACCCCGAGCATTGCTCGTTGCCCCACCGTTGGATCAACATTGTAGTGCATCATACTTTGTTGCCACATTGCGTTTCTAGATGGTTTCCCTTAACGTTTAAAAGTAGAATATTTCTGCAAAGAGAACATGGAATCTATATATTGGTCTAAGCACAACATGAGTCCAATGGTGAGTAACTAAACTTGTACAATTTGTACCTAAGTACTCATTTATTTCCAATTAATTTTAATATGTAAGCCCGTGTTAAAGTAGGATCTTATACACAATGACATGAGAAATTATATTAAGATACCAAAACATATACAATAATATATTTAATAATGAAATGCAAACATTAAATTGAAAGAGATACGAGTATGTATTTTATTTTATAAGAAAAAAATTACAATTCCTTGTTGATTTAGAAACTTTGTCTTTTACTTTGTTTTAAAAGAAACATCTTAGAGAATATTACATTCGACGTGATAGTGTAATATGTTGTATTTGTACATAATCTTTTATTTAAACTAGTAGGCATAAAACAACTGTGCTGATCATCAATAATGAAATGTAGTATATTTTTCGAGATTGTTAACAAGGGTTTTTGCGATCACCATGATCAGTCTTCACTTACTAGAGTATTTAAAATTTGGGCCGATTTATATATAAATGGGTTTTAAAAATATGTTGTCAGACCCGATCAACATATATTTGAAATTTCTTGTTATAATAAATCTAATTTGATATCATAATAATCCAATATAAGAGATTGAAATTCAAAGAGTTAAATAATGACAATGGCGTTTATTCTTATTTCTCTTGTTGTTCTTAGAAATTTAATGAGAACATGATTCGTAACAAAATATAGTAGCCAAAATTCTTAATGATGATAAAAGACTACGACCACAAGATTGTAGTATATATGTAGCATGTATCGACATTTTGAAGTCGCTAAGCTACATACACTATGGGTTAATGCTCGGCGAGGTACTCAAGCTCTCCCAAGGAGCATGCACGGTATCAGGGGAGCATGACATGAGGGGTCGACCATTTATCTTTTTTCGTCTTTATCACCCTCCTTCACACCGTCCCTCTTCTATGCCCTTGTGGACATTGAGCACCTCTCTTATCGGTGCTCACATCTATCTTGTGTTGTAGGCCTGCAACCACCACATCTAGGAATGCTAGCTTAGCCACCATTGTAATTCCCTTCCTCATTGTCTCATCGGAGTCATAGCTGAGATCAAGGTTCACCAGCTGGTCCACCTAGGACCTCTGTATCCTTCCCACGGTCACGAGTGACATCGACGACAGGCTTGGACGATATCAGCTCAGCGAGAACCATGCCAATACTATACACGTCGCTCGTGTTGGTGAGGTATGTACCCCATAAAACAGTTTAGTATGTACCCCATCTCCAAATAGGTGGCATATAGCTTAGTAAAAAATCAACGTTTTCTAACTTTGACCAAATATACTTAAGAAAATATAAAAAATATAGTTTTAAATAAGTATATTATGAAAATATATCTTATGATGAATCATTGATATTCCTTTGGTATTATAGATCTTTGTATTTTGTATATATTCTTGGTCAAAGTTTATGAATATTGACTTTTTTGTGATTTTCAACGTCACTTTCAGTAGAATGTATTAACACTTTGAAGTCCTTATGCTACATACCCTACTGCA
The DNA here is from genome assembly GCA_916181665.1 of Avena sativa. Taxonomy (NCBI): domain Eukaryota; kingdom Viridiplantae; phylum Streptophyta; class Magnoliopsida; order Poales; family Poaceae; genus Avena; species Avena sativa. The sequence continues at coordinate 353,395,016 of OV702293.1, read as the reverse complement.
TAACGCATTAAATTCTTGGTGTGGTACTCAAGCTCTCGCAACGAGCATGCACGGTATACGGGGAGCATGGCACAAGGGAGGATCTTTTTTCTTCATGTCGAATTCTTCACCCTCCTCCGGTCCTCATTGAACACCATGCTTGGTGTGGTACTCAGGCTCTCGCAATGAGCATGCACTATTCTTGAATGCCCTTGAGGACGTCGAGAACCTCCCTGGTCGGTGGTCGGATCTTGCTGTTTTGACATCAGAATGATAGCCTGGACACCATTGTCATTGCCATAAGATTTTGGAGTTCCTTATTATAATAAATTCCAATTTTGGATTTAGAAAGTAGCAAGGATTCAAGATTTCTTATACAAACTATTTATCTATTTCGGGATATATTTAGCATCAGAATCTTGAATTTTTTTTACTGTTTGGTGTGAAATTTAGTGGTCATCCTACTGAAGACTCTGTCATAGAAGCATTCTGCGTATGTGTATAAATTATGATTAACATTATTTTCCCAAAGATTGGTTCGACCAACAAATTTCATAAAATAGAGTGATATTTACATATAATGTATGGGGAACATTGTTCTGGCCATTTGTTCATCCACACTTAGAAGTAAGGGGTGAAGGACCCCGCTATTGGATCAACGTGTTAGTGCATCATACTATATTGCCACATTGAGTTTCTAGACGGTTCCCCTTGACGTTTAATAGTTGAATATTGCTCCAAAAAGGACATGGAATCTATATATTGGTCTAGGCACAACAAGAGTCCAATGGTGAGTAACTAAACTTGTACAATTTGTAAGTAAGTATTCATTTATTTCCAATTACTTTTGATATGTAAGCCCATGTTAAAGAAGGATCTTATACCCAATGACATGAGAAATTATATTAAGATACCAAAACGTATAATGTATTTGATAATAAAATTCAAACATTAAGTTGCAACAGATATGAGTATATATTTTATTTTATAAGAAAATAAATGTACAATTCCTTGTTTATTTAGAAACTTTGTCTTTTACTTTGTTTTAAAAGAAACATCTTAGAGAGCACTACATTCGACAGTGATAATGAATTACGTTGTATTTTTATATAATTTTTTATTTAAACTAATAGGCATGCAACATCGGAGCCGCAGTAATGCCATGTAGTATAGTTTCCGAGAGTGTGGACAAGATTTTTATGATCACACAGATTAGTCTTCACTAAGTGGAGTGTTTAAGGACCGATTAATACATAAATGTTTTTTAAGAATATGTTATAGTCAGAGTTCATCACCATGTGTTTGTAATTTCTTGTTCTAATCAATCCAATTTGATATCATAATAATTCGATATAAGAGATTGAAATTCCAAGAGTTAAATAATGACAATGGCGTTTATTCTTATTTCTCTTATTTTTTTTAGAAATTTAATGAGAACATGATTCGTAACAAAATATAGTAGCCAAAATTCTTAATGATGATAAAAGACGACGACCACAAGATTGCAGTATATATGTAGCATGTATCGACATTTTGAAGTCGCTAAGCTACATACACTATGGGCTAATGCTTGGCGAGGTACTCAAGCTCTCCCAAGGAGCATGCACGGTATCAGGGGAGCATGACATGAGGGGTCGACCATTTATCTTTTTTCGTCTTTATCACCCTCCTTCACACCGTCCCTCTTCTATGCCCTTGTGGACATTGAGCACCTCTCCTATCGGTGCTCACATCTATCTTGTGTTGTAGGCCTGCAACCACCACATCTAGGAATGCTAGCTCAACCACCATTGTAATCCCCTTCCTCGTTGTCTTGTCAGAGTCATAGCTGAGATCGAGGTCCACCTAGGACCTCTGTATCCTTCCCACGACCACGAGTGACATCGACGGCAGGCTTGGACGATATCAGCTCAGCGAGAACCATGCCAAAACTATACACGTCGCTCGTGTTGGTGAGGTGGTAGCACCGGTGAGAGTGAGACCAAGGTGACGTACGCTCGTACATATACCCATATAAAACTGACGAGTGGGTGGTGAAAGAAATTCGGTTCTCGCGTCATGGGATGAACCTGTCATTTCTTTTTCTATGAAAATGAATCAGTCATTTTCAAGTACTGTAAATAAAGCATGATTAAAAACAAACATGGCGATGATAACAGCATCTTGCTTAACTTGTATGTGAGGCCTGAATTCCTTTTTGATTTTTTTGGCCGGTCGTCAGATTAGTACGCCCAAATTAAGTAAGCTATACTCCGCATACCCTATGTATTTCCGCGATCCGAATTGAAGTGACATGGAAAGGTCTTTTGAAACTTGATGAGACGGCTGAATCCAGCCAGGTTAACGAACAAAGAAAATTGCGTGAGGTCTGTCAAGCTTCATGTACTAGCCAACGCAACCAAAAGTCCGAACTAATGGAAAGGACTAGTGCAATCCACTTATACACTTCAACCCCCCTCTTACGTGTGACGGGGAGAAGTCAGCACGTGTAACCGAAAAAGAGCGACGGCGCGCGAAACCTCACGTATGACTCAAGAGGCCTATACGTGGACACAGAGAGGTCAACAAAATTTTAGGATAAATTGCGAAAGCCAGTACTCGAACTCGAAACCTTAGGCTCTGATACCATGTCAAGCTTAATGCACTAGCCAACACAACCAAAAGTCCGAACTAATGGAAAAAACTAGTGCAATCCACTTATACACTTCAACAGCTGGCCGCGTAAAAAACACATGACTGTGGTCAGTACCGGCCGGCGCTGCCGGACGTACGGACCTGAACCTGGCGAGTGGCGAGCTGACCTGGCTCACTCATCGGACATGGCGGCATGAGCCGTGAATCATGCACACAAACCAAGTTTTCCGATAAATCCGGCGGAACACGCCTGGGAAAGGGTCGCGATCCCGCGTCGGCCAGATGCCACGCAGCTGCACGACGGATGGGATGGGCGAGCGAGCGACACTGCGACATGCGACGGGTGTGAGTCGCCCGTGTGTGGCTCGGGGAGATCGGCACGAGGCCCCAAATGCGCCTGCCAGCCGGTGCCGCCGTTCGGTTCACCGTTCACGCAGCCGTCGCCCGTCGGACGGAAACAGCAGCGCCAGACAAGCTGAGGAATCCCGAGGTGTAAAAGCTGGCCCGTAAAAGCCCCCGGCCTCCGATGCAGCCCGTACGTAGGGTGTCAGGTGGGATCCCACCTAAATCCCACTTCTAGTTTATTTTTCAAAATTTAGTGTAAATTTTTAGCAAAAATTTACACTAGAATTTGGCAAATGAACTAGAAGTGGGATTTAGACGGGATCCCACCTGACATCCTACCCGTACGATCGGTGGCGTTTTACTTGGACCCATACGATGGGCCTAATGAGCCAGAATGGTGAGACTTATGCATCATTCATCCATGTTTTCTTGCAATAAGACCACGGACTAACCAAATTTTCATAAAAATAAAATTACATGGTTTTCCTACAATTTGAAATTTGCGTAAGAGACAAACTACAAATTTTGTTTGCGAGTGGACAAACTACAAACTATGTTAATCACCAGTAATGTTTAATAGTTTTTGATAGTTTTAACACATTTTTTTGACTATCAGAATTTGTCTTGATTAGGTGGAGGGTTTAAAAGCTGGCCCGATTAATATATAAATGAGTTTTTTTAATATGATACAATCAAACTCAAGCACTATAACTTTTAATTTCTTATTATAATATTTCAAATTTGACATCGTAATAATTCAATAAAGCAGATCTCAAGTTAAGAGAGTTCGATGATGACAATGACATTTTATTTTTAATTCTCTCGTTGTTCTTTAAACTTTCCTAATCAAAACATGATCCATAACTATAGTAGGCAAAATTCTCCATAATCATAAAACATGATCGACACAAGATCGTACTATGTTGCATGTATCCACATTTTGAAGTCCCTACGCTACATACACTATTATTATTGGCTAATAATGCTCGGTGTGGTACTCAAGCTCTCCCAACTAACATGCACGGAATCAGGGGAGCATGGCACATGGGGGTGACCCTCTTTCTTCCTTCCGTCTTTATCTCCCTCCTTCACACCTCCTTTCTGCTGTATGCCCTTGAGAACATGGAGCACCTCTCTGATCGGTGGTCGCATCTCGCCGTTCTGCTGCAGGCACCGGAATGCAAGCTCTGCGACCATCGTCATTGCCATCCTAGTGTTCTGGTCGTAGCCATACCCGAGCTCGATGTCCACCAGCTGGTCCACCTGGGATCTCTGGATCCTTCCTACGGCCATGCCAGCCAGGTTGATCTCGTCGCGGTCCCGGGTGACGTCCACGGCGGGCTTTGACGATATGAGCTCCGCGAGGACGACGCCGAAGCTGTACACGTCGCTCTTGTCAGTGAGCTGGTAGCACCGGTGGTACTCCGGGTCGACGTACCCTGGGGTGCCCTGCGGCGTCGTGGACACGTGCGTGGCGCCGTCGGGTGGCAAGAGACGGGAGAGGCCGAAGTCGGCCACCTTCACGTGGAAGTCGGCGTCGAGGAGGATGTTGTTGGTCTTCACGTCTCGGTGCACCACGGGGGGCTCGATGGCGTGGAGGTAGGCCAGCGCCGTGGCGGCCTCGACGGCGATGTTGAGGCGGAGCGGCCATGGCAGTGCGCGTTCAGTCGCACGGTGGCCGTGCAGGTGGTCGGCCACCGTGCCGTTGGGCACGTACTCGTACACCAGCAGGAGCTCCCGGCTGCGGCTGGACGTGCAGCCGTAGAAGGTGACGAGGTTCGGGTGGCGCAGCCGCGACAGGATCGCCGCCTCGTTCACGAACTGCTCCACCTGCCGGCACCCGTTGTTGTACAGCCGCTTCACCGCCACCACACGCCCGTCCCGGAGATACCCTGAAGGCACATCAAATAATCCGATGCAATCAGGTCGATGTCATCTGGATTTTCTGGCTAATTTGGCGTTCAGCACGTACAAGCTACCTACCTTTGTACACGGTGCCGAAGCCTCCGTCGCCGAGCTCCCTGGTGTCGCAGAAGCCGCCGGTGGCGTCCTCCAGCTCCTCGTAGGAGAATTGATGCGTCTGCAGGTGGTGGACGCTGCCGGAGTCCATGTCGGTGCTGCCCCAAGAGCGCGGCGTCCCGCCGGACGTGGTGTACTTGAGGAGCCCAGAGGAGTAGGTCATCTTGTATTGTCTTTTCTTGCGGATGTACAGGAAGGACATCACCAGCAGAAGCAAGAACAGGACCAGAGAAGCAACGGAGGCTCCTGGTGTTGCACATGGCGGCTGAATTGGTCAGAAAATAATACAGTAACATGATAGATTTCGTCAAAATAAACCGGTAAAGCAGGAAGAGTTTTCGTATATTATACCTATTGCTATTTTCTTTTTGTTACTGGATTTTTCTGTCCCTGAAGAATCAAAGAAACAACTGTGAGAATCCACTCTGTTAAAATGACCATAGCAACTAAAATATCAATTATGATGCTCAAATATGAAGAACTTGGAGATTGTGAAACTGATTACTATTTGTTTTGGCTTTTGACCCCCAAAAAATATGTACTACATAATACCACGCTTTGTGGAAACTCAACATAGAATATTTCAGGAAAAGGTCTGGTCCATAATGCTGCTCGGCTTGCCTTATTGTCTCGTATAGAGCCTAGTTAATACTACTTCTAGACACTGTAATCGCCTAGTCAAAGGTCACGGCCTCGTGCAGGCAAAATGCCAACGTTGAAGAAGGAAAGTCTTCCAATCGAAAGTACGTGGTCATCTGAGATTTGATCGATCAAACATCGCTGACCAACCTGTCCGTGTCACGTCTGGGCAGTATACAGAACACAGAGCGATCGATCGATCGATCGATCGAGGAGAATTCAGTTGTGTGTCTGGAAACAATGGCGTGGTAGTGTAGTGTCACCGCGTGTCAGCAGGAGAATTCAGCTGTCTTGACGGCTCGCGCAGACGGAAATTTTCGCCCAGGTGCGGCGAGGTTAAAGTCAACAGTGTCAGGCGCATTTGGTGGAGGCAAGGGACTCTTTCTTCTTTGAGATGAGGCAAGGGGACTCGATCGTGTCGCCCGGCGTCACCCATCGGAATCCAGAACCAACGGTTTGGTGGCACACGACCGGACCGGGTCTAGAAATGAAAGAAACTGTTGGCGACCGCCGACAGTGACGGGCGATCGGTCAGCTCCGCCGCCGCCGCCGCAGGAGTACGTCGTGGAAACAGAGCAGGCGGCCGTTCGACCAAAGCGTAGTAGTCGACCGACACAGGATGAAAAACTAGACATTTCTCTAGTCTGGAAACTGCGTTGTTCTAAGGAACCACTGAATATGAACCACTGAAATGGAAATTGCTGTTGCTGAAAGTACAGTAAACACGTAGTATGCGCAGGAGAAACTCTAGTGAAGAGAAGATCGACTTGGTCTTACCGCAGTCTGAGTTGCGCACGCTGCCGTCGGGGCAGAGGCAGCCGAGGAACCCGCCGGTCTGGTCGTACCCGCACTGGCCCTGGGACTGCTCGCACTCGTAGCACGGCCCGGCGCTGGGGTCCCAGCTCAGCCGGAACCCTTGACGCAGCACGTCGCCGTACCCGCCGCTCCCGAGCCGCGGGCCGTACTCCGGGCTCGCGAGCCACTCGCTTAGCACGGGCGCCACGTACACCTCCCCGCACGCGCCGAACCAGTCCCCGTCCGGCACCCCAAGCTGCGGCGCCAGGAACGACGGGCCCGGCCCCTGCGCGAAGCTGGTGCAGTTGATCGGGATGATGTCCGGCGGCGGAGGGTCGGCCGAGGTGAAGTTGCAGTCGAGGAAGAAGGAGATGGTGCTGTTGCCCGTGGCCGAGAAGTCGAGCCACGCCTCGGGCGGGATGGTCACGTTGTGCCGGACTCTCGGGCAGTCGTTGCCGGCGGCGACCGCGTCGGCGTCGGCGAGGGTGATGGTGTTGTTGTCGTAGTCGATGGCGAGGACGGTGTAGTTCGTGCCCTCGGCGAGCTGGAGCGTCGCGTTGGTGGTGGTGGCGTCGCAGAGGATGGCCATGCCCGGGTAGCCGCAGTAGGAGCGCGCCACGCCGTCGATCACCCTGGACTCGTTGGAGAGGTAGAACGGGTAGTGGATGTCGTGCGCGCCGCACATGAAGGACTTGTGGCACATGCTGGCGTCGTACGCGCCCGCTCCGGCGGCAGAAGGAGCGGCGGACGTGGGGTCGCCGCAGGAGACGGCGAGCGAGGCTGCGACCAGGAGGAGGCGGAAGAGCAGAGGCATGGCGGGCGGTTGAGGGTCACACTGGCACGGCGCACGCGGCTGCTTAATCGGGTCGCTGGTTTCGTTCGTCTGGTGGCGGCTGCGGGCGCGCGCGCGTGTACGACCTTGACCTGCTCGGCTTTGGCGGAGGTAGGTGAAGCTCCGGGGACTGGTGGGCGGGTGCGTATGTGGCTACACGGGACTGGTGGGCGGGTGCTAACTTGCTGGTCGCATCGCACGACCCCGGACGATGAAGACCTGATCGGTGTGTGATCCAGCAGCAGGGACTTGTCTCGCTCAAATCGATGGCTGCATGCCAATTTCGTTTTTTCATTGCCATATAAACACGTTTGGTCGTCGAATTTGTACTATCTGCTTTCTGCTACTTCCTTTTTGTTTTCTATAAGTGGATTGTCACCAACTTCTGGCCGTCTCAAATAAACTGCTCGATATTTAGAAAAAATGCAGCTGAAAAATATAGGGACAGGGTTTGAGGAGCTCTTTGCTAGGTATCGAGTCCTTTACATCATCTCTAGCAGATCCCGCATAATGTCATACTGTAAAAGTGGTTTCCGTTATCTCGCAAACCATTTTTAGGACATGACAAGCACTAGTGGACATGATTATATTGCCAACTGTCTTTCTGTATGCGGACGACCTTTTTAGGCCGTCGGCATAAAAGATGTACGCCTGCTGCTAGGAAAGAACTTAGACGTAGTAAAGCCGTCAGCATGTAACCCTCTATGTCGATGGCCATACAAGCTTAGGTGTCGGCCGACGCCAGTCGTCGGCATATAGCACCACCACATGGCGCTAGAGAGATGGCCGGGTGTCACGCACCCGAAGGTGGGACATCGACATACACCTTTTTTTATTTGATTTTATTTTCTATGCTTTAGTTGTGTTTGCTTTTGAATTTTTTTGTTGCATGCTAATTATATTTTCTAGTAACTTATCATATATAATGACACAGTATAAGATGTTTGGATTTTTTTAAATTTCTTATGCTCATATTTGGTCTCACATATGATGATAGATTGTCAAACCACAACTACAGATCCACCGAGGGGAATTCTTTGAAATCTTGGGAAAATATTTAGTTTTTCATGCTATTATTATCTAACAAAATTGAGCAATAATAAAAATCAATTGGTCAATCATCGTTTGAAGCCCGTGAAAGAAGTAGATCTATAGGAACCACGGGCTAGGGTTTCCTTATGTCGGTTTTTTATTTGTCGGAGTAGACATTGAAGAACTTTAGAAACACACTTTTGCTTCGGTCCCCCCCCCTTTGCTCCCCTTCTTTTCAAACTTTGACAAACAAAAACTCGATACCGATTGCTTAAAGGACCGTACGAACCAACCCGAAGTCCGTATGATCCTCTTATATACTCACCTTACACATATACTCATGTGTCCGCGGAAGACGAAAATCGGAAGTTATATAACAGCAATAAAAAAATTTAAAATATAACATGCAAAGACGTAGATTGCGATAATAGAAGGTGGGATCAGCCGGCCAGAACGTGGATTATACCCAGTTCGACCGAGTACACATATACGTGGCCTCGATATGGGTTTCGATGGGTAAAAAGGTAAAACAGTCCATGCAGTTTAAGTTTAGAAGAGGGGGGGGGGGGGGGGTAAGCAAACCTCTTAGAAACAATTTTTGTTTTAAAAAGGATTTCACACTGCTTTTCAGCTTCGATCGCCATACATGAACAACGAGAGTTACATCAATTTCCATCATCGTACATACTCATGCTTCCATACATAGATCAACTAGGACCTAAACAAGGATAAGCTAACCCTAAACAAAAGGAGGCCACCGGGACACTTCCCACCGGAGGAGACGTCCAAAATGGTGAACTGCTGGCGGTACTCCTCGCGAACCGTTGCCTCATGACCCTCGGTCCCCCGGTCCAGCTCCTCCTCGTGGTCATAGAAGCACATTCATGTTGTACGATCGGTGTTCCAAATTGTGCCCCTAGGTAAGGAAACATGTCGGAAGTTTCCTGTCTTCTCGAAATACAAGGAGTCCAAGTCTTTGGAGAAGCGCCAAAGTTGAGTTCAAACGGTAGGAATGACTCGTCAAATTCATCTCCTTCCACAAAGCCTGGAGGTTGAGCGCACATCTGAGATAAACACGTACGGGGCCGAAGATATCATCAACCAACTCCAAGCCATGCATGTGCGACTTTTGTGAGTCCATATACGATGCGTCCGTCGGAGCAACATTATGGAAGAGACGAGCCATTATTCTGACCAGAGTACGAAATAATCTGGTTCCATTAGATTTGTACATTCATGACTAGTGACTTTACTTATTATAGAAAACCATATCCCAACAACCCATAAAAAAATCCCAGCACGTGCTCGACCACGCCACGGACCGAATCAGGATGACAACAAAGTTACTCAGCACTCTACTCTTGACTCTTCTCTTCTAGAAAAATGTACTCACTACAGGAACAGACTGATAGCCCGACGGCAAAAAGCCCTCGGCGTAGCCCCTTTCGCCGTCGGCGTACGCTATGCCGAGGGCTGCCGTCGGCGTAGCTCCCTCGACGGAGGTTTCCCTCGGCGGAGCAACATTGGCCGTCGGCGTATCCACTCGGCGGAGCTGGTGGCGGCGCGGGGTCGGGGTCGGGGTCAGGGGCGCGGGGTAGGGGAAGAAAGGGGTGTGTGAGTGTGTCTTGGGTGGCCCGGGGTGGGCCGCGGGGTAGGGGAAGGGATAAGGCTACGTCGACGGCAGCCGTCGGCGTAGCAAGGTTTTTTTAGTTATTAATAAAACAAAATTTATTTGGTGTCTACTAATATAACAAATGAAAATATATTATTTGGTGTCTACTATTATAGAAGAAACATGCAAGTTTTCATGTGATTCCGTTTCACCTAAACGGGGAGATTTCCCCCTTATACGGGTCCGGCAAAACCCTGATCTCTGTGCACACTCGGATCGTCTACCCCCCTAGACGTTCCTCTGACAGGGGTAGCCCGACGTAGCTCTCTCTTGTTTTGTGTTTGTTTAGTTCATAGGGTGATGTAAAACCATGTTGGTTCACAAGTTGGGGCACTATCCTACCCGGTTTCACCTAAACGGGGAGATTCCCCCTTATACGGGTATGGAACCTTCGCCTCTAGGTTAGAGCGCATGCATGCGAGGGGGGACACATGCAAGAACCTATACCAACCTCTCACCACACTCACACACATATGCTAGGGACACATGCAAGTTCTCATCTGATTCCGATGTTCTCGTGGTCTTCCTCCGGCGAAACCCTGATCTCTGTGCACACTCGGATCGTCTATCCCCCTAGACGTTCCTCTGACAGGGGTAGCCCGGCATAGCTCTCTCTTGTTTTGTGTTTGTTTAGGTCATAGGGTGATGTAAAACCATGTTGGTTCACAAGTTGGGGCACTATCCTACCCGGTTTCACCTAAACGGGGAGATTCCCCCCTTATACGGGTACGGAACCTTCGCCTCTAGGTTAGAGCGCATGCATGCGAGGGGGGACACATGCAAGCACCTATACCAACCTCTCACCACACTCATACACATATGATATGGACACATGCAAGTTCTCATCTGATTCCGATGTTCTCGTGGTCTTCCTTCGGCGAAACCCCGATCTCTGTGCACACTCGGATCGTCTACCCCCCTAGACGTTCCTCTGACAGGGGTAGCCCGGCATAGCTCTCTCTTGTTTTGTGTTTGTTTAGGTCATAGGGTGATGTCAAACCATGTTGGTTCACAAGTTGGGGCACTATCCTACCCGGTTTCACCTAAACGGGGAGATTCCCCCCTTATACGGGTACAGAACCTTCGCCTCTAGGTTAGAGCGCATGCATGCGAGGGGGGACACATGCAAGCACCTATACCAACCTCTCACCACACTCACACACATATGGTAGGGACACATGCAAGTTCTCATCTGATTCCGATGTTCTCGTGGTCTTCCTCCGGCGAAACCCTGATCTCTGTGCACACTCGGATCGTCTACCCCCCTAGACGTTCCTCTGACAGGGGTAGCCCGGCGTAGCTCTCTCTTGTTTTGTGTTTGTTTAGGTCATAGGGTGATGTAAAACCATGTTGGTTCACAAGTTGGGGCACTATCCTACCCGGGTTCAACTAAACGGGGAGATTCCCCCTTATACGGGTCCGGAACCTTCGCCTCTAGGTTAGAGCGCATGCATGCGAGGGGGGACACATGCAAGCACCTATACCACTCTCACCACACTCACACACATATGCTAGGGACACATGCAAGTTCTCATCTGATTCCGATGTTCTCGTGGTCTTCCTCCGGCGAAACCCTGATCTCTGTGCACACTCGGATCGTCTACCCCCCTAGACGTTCCTCTGACAGGGGTAGCCCGGCGTAGCTCTCTCTTGTTTTGTGTTTGTTTAGTTCATAGGGTGATGTAAAACCATGTTGGTTCACAAGTTGGGGCACTATCCTACCCGATTTCACCTAAACGGGGAGATTCCCCCCTTATACGGGTACGGAACCTTCGCCTCTAGGTTAGAGCGCATGCATGCGAGGGGGGACACATGCAAGCACCTATACCAACCTCTCACCACACACACATATGCTAGGGACACATGCAAGTTCTCATCTGATTCCGATGTTCTCGTGGTCTTCCTCCGGCGAAACCCTGATCTCTGTGCACACTCGGATCGTCTACCCCCTAGACGTTCCTCTGACAGGGGTAGCCCGGCGTAGCTCTCTCTTGTTTTGTGTTTGTTTAGGTCATAGGGTGATGTAAAACCATGTTGGTTCACAAGTTGAGGCACTATCCTACCCGGTTTCACCTAAACAGGGAGATTCCCCTTTATACGGGTACGAAACCTTCGCCTCTAGGTTAGAGCGCATGCATGCGAGGGGGGACACATGCAAGCACCTATACCAACCTCTCACCACACTCACACACATATGCTAGGTACACATGCAAGTTCTCATCTGATTCCGATGTTCTCGTGGTCTTCCTCCGGCGAAACCCTGATCTCTGTGCACACTCGGATCGTCTACCCCCCTAGACGTTCCTCTGACAGGGGTAGCCCGGCGTAGCTCTCTCTTGTTTTGTGTTTGTTTAGGTCATAGGGTGATGTAAAACCATGTTGATTCACAAGTTGGGGCACTATCCTACCCGGTTTCACCTAAACGGGGAGATTCCCCCCTTATACGGATCCGGAACCTTTGCCTCTAGGTTAGAGCGCATGCATGCGAGGGGGGACACATGCAAGCACCTATACCAACCTCTCACCACACTCACACACATATGGTAGGGACACATGCAAGTTCTCATCTGATTCCGATGTTCTCGTGGTCTTCCTCCGGCGAAACCCTGATCTCTGTGCACACTCGGATCGTCTACCCCCCTAGACGTTCCTCTGACAGGGGTAGCCCAGCGTAGTTCTCTCTTGTTTTGTGTTTGTTTAGGTCATAGGGTGATGTAAAACCATGTTGGTTCACAAGTTGGGGCACTATCCTACCCGGTTTCACCTAAACGGGGAGATTCCCCCCTTATACGGGTACGGAACCTTTGCCTCTAGGTTAGAGCGCATGCATGCGAGGGGGGACACATGCAAGCACCTATACCAACCTCTCACCACACTCACACACATATGCTAGGGACACATGCAAGTTCTCATCTGATTCCGATGTTCTCGTGGTCTTCCTCCGGCGAAACCATGATCTCTGTGCACACTCGGATCGTCTACCCCCCTAGACGTTCCTCTGACAGGGGTAGCCCGGCGTAGCTCTCTCTTGTTTTGTGTTTGTTTAGGTCATAGGGTGATGTAAAACCATGTTGGTTCACAAGTTGGGGCACTATCCTACCCGATTTCACCTAAACGGGGAGATTCCCCCCTTATACGGGTACGGAACCTTCGCCTCTAGGTTAGAGCGCATGCATGCGAGGGGGGACACATGCAAGCACCTATACCAACCTCTCACCACACTCACACACATATGGTAGGGACACATGCAAGTTCTCATCTGATTCCGATGTTCTCGTGGTCTTCCTCCGGCGAAACCCTGATCTCTGTGCACACTCGGATCGTCTACCCCCCTAGACGTTCCTCTGACAGGGGTAGCCCAGCGTAGTTCTCTCTTGTTTTGTGTTTGTTTAGGTCATAGGGTGATGTAAAACCATGTTGGTTCACAAGTTGGGGCACTATCCTACCCGGTTTCACCTAAACGGGGAGATTCCCCCCTTATACGGGTACGGAACCTTCGCCTCTAGGTTAGAGCGCATGCATGCGAGGGGGGACACATGCAAGCACCTATACCAACCTCTCACCACACTCACACACATATGCTAGGGACACATGCAAGTTCTCATCTGATTCCGATGTTCTCGTGGTCTTCCTCCGGCGAAACCCTGATCTCTGTGCACACTCGGATCGTCCCCCCTTATACGGGTACGGAACCTTCGCCTTTAGGTTAGAGCGCATGCATGCGAGGGGGGACACATGCAAGGACTTCATGTGGTCGTGGTGGGTGCTATTGAGAACCACATGCGATAATAACACTTACAAACATATAGAAATTTCTCGGGGTGTGAGAAGATTCGCAACGACATTTCATGTGGACGTGTAGACTGCTATTCAGAGGGTACGAAATTATCCAATTAATAAAAAAATATATGAATAATTGATACAAATACAAAATAAATAAAAAATACGTAAGGCTACGCCAAGGGTGACCGTCGGCGTACTTTGCTGGTACGCCGAGGGTGGCCGTCGGCGTATGCTATGCCGAGGGTCGCCGTCGGCCTAACCGACGGCACCGTTAGCGCGCCGTCCGTGTTGGCCGGCATGTGCCACGCGTCCGCTTGCTACGCCGAGGGCCTCCACTACGCCAAGGGTGACCGTCGGTGTAGTGTATACTACGCCGACGGCTTGGCTACGCCGAGGGCTGGCCTGGTGCGGTGCTACGTCGACGGTCCCGACGTTTGGACGTCGGCGTAGCGGACGGCCGTGGACGCATCTGGCCATTCCTGTAGTGACTCTTGATGTTCTGGAGAGAAAAATGTACGTACTCATATGATATTCTCAATGACTAGCTAGAACAGGGTTTGAAATGCAGATCCTAGGGCAAGTCCAACGCCCACGCCCCTCGGATTGGTCCATTTGCGGTGGCCTGCGAACATATTTGGGGTCTTTGTCCGCCCAAGCAAGGCCACTGCATTCAACGAGCCGACCTATATTTGGTATGTGCAGAAAGCAGCAGAGACACCTACTAATGGTGGCACGCACGTTTCCTACTCGTGCCTACATTCTTCGTCTGGCAGTAGCACTTCCCGTCGTTCTTTCTTCCCTTTCCTACCTGTGCGCGTCATTTCCCGCATGCCCGACCGCACCATTTCCCTCACCTGCTTCCCGCCGAGGCCTTCGACTATAAGAATGCGCCACCGTAGGTTGGGGAACGGTGGCACAACACATACAACCATTATCCATGCCTCGTCGTCTCCCCACAACCTGGGCCCAGCTGCACAAGGCCACACGCTCCACCTACCTACGTACCCTGTCGTCAGACGGCGGTGGCTTGAGGAGTCAAACATGATTGACGAGGGGTTGGATGAGGAGGAGTCGAACGACTTTGACTTCGAGGGCACTATCCACCTACAACTGTCGAGCGTCTGCATCGGGATGAATAGGAAGAGGAGATGGGGGAGGCAGCCCGCTTCGCCGTGGTGGAATAGATTGATTGGCACATGTAAGCGTCGCTCAAGGAGTCGACCAAGAGAGTGGAGCTTGACCGCATCATGGAGATGATGGCAACCCGACACCTGTGCGGGAAGGAGGAAAGATCCAAAGAAAACATGGAGGCCGAGGCTTACGTGTTTTGGGTGGCCCTAGGCCCAAGCCCCATACTGCCTGGTGGCGGCGAGGTATCAACTCATAGCGAAGAAAAGGATGCAACAAGCAGAGCTGGCGCCAACGACCGAAGAGGAGGCTAGAGAGAGGGAACATGCGATGCGACCCTCTCTAAGATCCTACGGCGATCTACATCCGTTGAGCATGAACGAATGGTGAAGGAACCCAAGACGGCATTGAGGTGCAACGGCAAGGGCGGCAGCAAAGGTGCCGCTATGTAGGTCTAGTATAGCCGTCAATGTATTAGTGATTTTAACTAGTAAAGTAAAATTTGGTCCCAACTAGGGGAGCGCAGTAAAAGAAGGGTGGATATACACATACTAGAAGGATATCCCATCACCGCAAAACCAACCCACATTTTGACGTGAGAATACGGCAAAACAGACCAATTCACGAGATGTGGTCCTTAGGAAGGGCTCCGTTGGGCCTTGCCATCTACCTGGTTGGAAAGAATCGACGCCCCGTTCCATTTGCACGAGGTCGTTGGAGTTGCAGTTATGGACCCCCGGTCACCTGCATGTTTGCTCGGGTCAGTCTATGAGCTTTCACATGGGCTCAATTTTACTACAACAAATATCTCTTTCCGTGGATGGGGATATTAGCCCCTCCAATCTTATGGTTTCAAAAGGATGTAACCTATGTGAGGACCGAAAACTGCCTATGGCACCTAAGCAGCACTGATCTCGTTATCTGTGTGGTGCATCTTGGCTTCAACATCAGCACATGGTCCATATCCAGTTTCCTTATCTATAGTATTACGCTAAATATTTTTGTATTCAGAAGTGTAATCATATTTCCGGTCCATGTTTAGTGAGTCACGTCGGACAACAAATGGACCACTGTCACACTGTGCCGCGCGACAGTCAACCTAACTCAAACCTAATCTTCCGTTTTGTCAGAACCAAAGTCAGTAGCGTTGTGCTCTCAACCATCACCAATGTCGCGCATCAGTTGAACCGATCGTTATGTTTTGAAAAAAATGATGACGTGTTTAGTAACATATTTTAAAAAAAATTGTAATGGTAAAAGTTAATAATTTCACAGGTTTTAAGAAAAAAATGTTTAAATAATTCAGAGGCGTTAAATGATGTTTACGGTTTTTTAAACATGGTTAAAAAATAATAGTTTCTTTGGTTAAATTAAAGTTTACCGGTCCCAAAAATGTTCATAAGTTCATAAAATATTCACACTGGTTCAGAAACGTTAATGGTTTTCAAAAAATTGTTCATGATTCAAGACTAATAGTTTCATGAATCTAAAATAAGTTTATCATTTAAAAAAATGTTCACAATGGTCCAATAAATGTTCATCGTATTTAACAAAATGGTTCATGGTCCAAAAAACTGGTTTCATAAGTTTCACAAACATAGTTTATCTGTTAAAAAATGTTCAGGTGTTCAAAATAGTTTCATGGTTTTAGAAAAATATATGTTAAAGAAGTTTCATGGGTTAAAAAATGTGTACTAGCCTATTAAAAAAGATAGTCAATTTCTAAAATATTCACGGGGTTAAAAAAGAATCACGGGTTTGAAAAGAAAGTATGTTCACTGATTAAAAAAATCCCATTGATAGTTCGGAAAAATGTTCGCTGATTATTTTCACAGGATTCAAAAATATTCGCTGTCCAAATATATGTTAACGACTTTTAGCGAAAAGGTCCACCGGACACAAAAAAAAATCAGAGTTCGAAACAAATTTTATGAATCATTAAACTGATTTTATAAATTGAATGTAAACCTTATATTTAAGGATAGGCCCTTCTTCTTCTCTGTTTTTTGAACTGCTCTCTCCTAGGTACAGTTGAAACTCGATTCTTCTTCTGGACACACGTGCTTGAATATACTCAAAAATGCCGGATCAAGTCCACAATTCCTGTTCTGATTGGGTTGGCATTCAAATCCAAAAAATCATCAATAAATCTCTATTTATTCATCAAATGCAAAATTATGCTTACTAATTAGTTACAAATCCCAAAGACACTACTTATATGGCAAAAAGCCAGGATTTCATCAACTAACCTCGAAGAGATGAAAGGCTACATGACATCGGAATCCATCGTGACCATAGATCCCATAGCTCTGTTCTTCAGTTCATGCTCAAAGTGATGCGCCAGTTCTTGCTCAACTAACATGTCAACACCGCCCCAGCCTTGTGATCTCAAAAAAATGAAAAACGCCGCCTCGGCCAAGAGGTCAATCTGTGCACAGTGCGTCTGTTCATCTTGGCCCTTCCATTAATTTCTTCTGAAGTCCCAACTCCACGTGCTTAGCCACATGGCACAGTGGCACATTTCAAAATACTATTATGCCTATAACACTTCAGGTCTTTAACTGTTAGCCTATACATCGGCACATGTATACCTGCTTTTGCAAAGAGATGTATTTACATTTAGTTCAGCGTGGCACAGATCATGATGAGACAGCGAACGACCATGATACCGAGAGAACTGTTGCTCGGGTGCCACAAATCCCTGTCCGCTGGCGAAAACTGCTTGTGGCACCCGAGCAACACTGATCTCGTTATCTGTGTCGTGCATCTTGGCTTCAACGTCAGCACATGGTCCTTATCCAGTTCCCTTATCTATAGTATTCTGCTAAATATTTTGTATTCAGAAGTGTATTCATATTCTCGGTCCATGTTCAGTGCGTCACGTCGGACATCAAATGGACCACTGTCACACTGTGCCGCGCGGCAGTCAACCTAACTCAAACCTACTCTTCCGTTTTGTCAGAACCAAAGTCAGTAGCGTTGTGCTTTCAACCATCACCAATGCCGCGCATCAGTTGAACCGATCGTTATGTTTTGAAAAATGATGACGTGTTTAGTAATATATTTTAAAAAAAAATTGTAATGGTAAAAATTAAATTTCACAGGTTTTAAGAAACAAATTAAATGTTTAAATAATTCATAAGCCTTAAATGATGTTTATGGTTTTTTAAACATGGTTTAAAAAAAATAGCTTCTTTGGTTAAATTAAAGTTACGGGTCCCAAAAATGTTCACAAGTTCATAAAATATTCACACTGGATCAGAAACGTTAATGGTTTTCAAAAAATTGTTCATGATTTAAGACTAATAGTTTCATGAATCTAAAATAAGTTTATCATTTAAAAAAATGTTCACGATGGTCCAATAAGTGTTCATCGCATTTAACAAAATCGTTCATGGTCCAAAAAAATGGTTTCATAGGTTTCACAAACATAGTTTATCTGTTAAAAAATGTTCAGGTGTTTAAAATAGTTTCATGGTTTTTAGAAAAATATCTGTTAAAAAAGTTTCATGGGTTAAAAAAAGTATACTAGCCTATTAAAAAAAGATAGCCAATTTCTATCATGTTCACGGGGTTGAAAAGAATCGTGGGTTTGAAAAGAAAGTATGTTCACTCACTAAAAAAAATCCCATTGATAGTTCGAAAAAATGTTTGCTGATTATTTTCACAGGATTAAAAAATATTCGTTGTCCAAATATATGTTAACGACTTTTAGCAAAAAGGTCCATCGAACACAAAAAAAAGTTCAGAGTTCGAAACAAATTTGATGAATCATTAAACTGATTTTATAAATTGAATGTAAACCTTATATTTAAGCATAGGCCCTTCTTCTTCTCTTTTTTTTGAGCCGCTCTCTTCTAGATACGATTGAAACTCGATTCTTCTTCTGGACACACACATGCTTGAATATACTAAAAAATGCCGCTAGCTGATCAAGTCCACAATTCCTGTTCTGATTGGGTTGACATTCAAATCCATAAAATCATCAATAAATCTCCATTTATTCATCAAATGCAAAATTGTTCTTACTAATTAGTTAGAAATCCCAAATACACTACTTATACGGGAAAACACAGGATTTCATCAACTAACCTCGAAGAGATGAACTGCTACATGACATCGGAATCCACCGTGACCATAGCTCCCATAGCTCTGTTCTTCAGTTCATGCTCAAAGTGATGCGCCAGTTCTTGCTCAACTAACATGTCAACACCGCCCCAGCCTTGTGATCTCAAAAAAATGAAAAACGCCGCCTCGGCCAAGAGGTCAATCTGTGCACAGTGCGTCTGTTCATCTTGGCCCTTCCATTAATTTCTTCTGAAGTCCCAACTCCACGTGCTTAGCCACATGGCACAGTGGCACATTTCAAAATACTATTATGCCTATAACACTTCAGGTCTTTAACTGTTAGCCTATACATCGGCACATGTATACCTGCTTTTGCAAAGAGATGTATTTACATTTAGTTCACTGTGGCACAGATCATGATGAGACAGCGAACGGCCATGATACCGAGAGAACTGCTGCTCGGGTGCCACAAATCCCTGTCCGAGGCGACCCGGTGTATTGGTCAAACTATCGAGTGCACTGCAGGCCGTGCTCTACCGTTTCTATATTTTCTCTGCACTCTATTTACTTGGCTTAAGTGACGCGGCGAGACCAGTTGTGCCCGGGCATAGCTTCGACCCATTACTTTTCCTGTCCCCGATCGCACGCAGCATATCTATCAACAGCATATTGGGGCAGTTCATATCTCACTACCTGACACCTACTGCAGCTAGGACACCTAGAAGAAATGATGACATCCTCACGTACGCTCCAAGGACACAGTACGCACAGACGCAAGTAGTTCTTGTACTATTAGCTCGTTTCACACTAACCTATGGACATGGATTTGTGGCACCCAAGCAGTAGGTGTTAGATAGTGAGATATGAACTGCGCCAATGTGCTGTTGATAGATATGCTACGTGCGATCGGGGACATGGAAAGTAATGGGTCGAAGCTATGCCCGGGCACAGCTTGTCTCGCCGCGTCACTTTAGCCAAGTAAATAGAGTGCAGAGAAAATATAGAAACGGTAGAGCATGGCCTGCAGTGCACTCGATGGTTTGACCAATACACCGGGCCGCCTCTCCGTGCATACTCTGCCATGGTAGAAATGACTTGACAGTAGTTCATCGGCCAATGGAAAAGCTCTTCAGCAGGGCAAATAGTGTCAAACACAGTGCTCGAAAAATGAACTTTGAAGTGATTTCTCCCTCTCTCGCTGGCGATAGGTAGTGTGCAGTAGTGGTGGACAGGAAGAAGGGACAAGGTTAGCTACGGGCGCAGTGCATAGGCCTAGCTCGCTAATCTGATAGGGCAGCGTGCAGCGTGCGTTCCCGCGACAAGCGGTGGAACGTAGTTACATTTATACCCTCTAAAGATTCGAAAACTCATTGTGGCACCCGAGCAACACTGATCTCATTATCTGTGTCGTGCATTTTGGCTTCAACATCAGCACATGGTCCGTATCCAGTTTCCTTATCTATAGTATTCTGCTAAATATTTTTGTATTTAGAAGTGTAATCATATTCCCGGTACATGTTCAGTGAGCCACGTCGGACAGCAAATGGACCATTGTCACACTGTGCTGCGCGGCAGTCAACCTAACTCAAACCTACCCTTCCGTTTTGTCAGAACCAAAGTCAGTAGCGTTGTGCTATCAACCATCACCAATGCCGCGCATCAGTTGAACTGACCGTTATGTGTTGAAAAAAATAATGACATGTTTAGTAACATATTTTTAAAAAAAATTGTAATGGTAAAAATTAAATTTCATAGGTTTCAAGAAAAAAATTAAATGTTTAAATAATTCACAGGCGTTAAATAATGTTATGTTTTTTAAACATGGTTAAAAAATAATAGCTTCTTTGGTTAAATTAAAGTTTATCGGTCGCAAAAATGTTCATGAGTTCATAAAATATTCACACTGGTTCAGAAACGGTTAATGATTTTCAAAAAATTGTTCATGATTCAAGACTAATAGTTTCATGACTCTAAAATAAGTTTATCATTTGAAAAAATGTTCACGGTGGTCCAATAAGTGTTTATCGTATTTAACAAAATTGTTCATGGTCCAAAAAAATGTTTTCATAGGTTTCACAAACATAGTTTATCTGTTAAAAAATGTTAAAGGTGTTCAAAATAGTTATCTGTTAAAAAAGTTTCATGGGTTAAAAAAAGTATACCAGCCTATTTAAAAAAGATAGCCAATTTCTAAAATGTTCACAGGGTTAAAAAAAATCACGGGTTTGAAAAGAAAGTATGTTCACTGACTAAAAAAATCCCATTGATAGTTCGAAAAAATGTTCACTCATTATTTTCACAGGATTCAAAAATATTCACTGTCCAAATATATGTTAACGAGTTTTAGCGAAAATGTCCACCGGACACAAAAAAAAGTTCAGAGTTCGAAACAAATTTTATGAATCATTAAACTGATTTTATAAATTGAATGTAAACCTTATATTTAAGGATAGGCCCTTCTTTTTCTCTATTTTTTGAGCTGCTCTCTCCTAGGCACAGTTGAAACTCGATTCTTCTTCTGGGCACACAAATGCTTGAATGTATTCAAAAATGCCGCTAGCTGATCAAGTGCACAATTCAAGTCCAAAAAATCATCAATAAATCTCCATTTATTCATGCAAAATTGTTCTTGCTAATTAGTTACAAATCTCAAAGACACTACTTATACGGAAAAAAGCCAGGATTTCGTCAACTAACCTCGAAGAGATGAAAGGCTACATGACATCGGAATCCACCGTGACCATAGCTCCCATAGATCTATTCTTCAGTTCATGCTTAAAGTGATGCGTCAGTTCTTGCTCAACTAACCTGTCAACACCGCCCCAGCCTTGTGATCTCAAAAAAATGAAAAACGCCGCCCTAGCCAAGAGGTCAATCTGTGCACAGGGCGTCAGTTCAGCTGGGCCCTGCCATTAATTTCCTCTGAAGTCCCAACTCCACATGCTTAGCCACATGGCACTATGGCACATTTCAAAATACTATTCTGCCTATAACACTTCAGGTCTTTCACTGTTAGCCCACATCGGCACATGTATACCTGCTTTTGCAAACAGAAGTATTTACATTTAGTTCACTGTGGCACAAATCATGATGAGACAGCAAACGACCATGATACCGAGAGAACTGCTGCTCGGGTGCCACAAATCCCTGTCCATGTGAGGACTTGATTGAAGATGTAGAGGATCAGGTAGCCTTAGATGATAAATTGGATCATCTAATAATAGAATAGATACTCATTCAATAAAACCACGTCAAATAAAAGTATATGATGTTTGTAAAGTACGAAAGAGTATAAGGAAAAGAACTAAAAATACTCATAATGCAAAATAAAAGGTTTGACTTAGAATAGTGAGGGTTTTAAAGATCATGCGAAACACCTTTTTGTGAAGGAATCTATCACGCATCACCGCTTAGACTTCATTGCCTTACTGGTGACTGGAAGATCTAACTTTGCGGTACCCTTTCTAAAACAGCTTGATGCTGGTTTTGATTTTGTATTGTTTTGCTTACCGCCTAACTATAGGTCGTTAGAATTAACACAGATACTATCTAGGTTCTAAACGTGTCCATCGGGGATTATCGTGGGTTTTGTGAAAAGATGGCTTTTAGTGGTTTTGTGCTTTTTTATGGGGCTGCTGAGGAGACACATAAAGAGGATTTCTTACTGAAATGGTTCGTATTTGTGACTCGAAACCTCTACCTATGCTGGTAGGTGGAGATTTCAACATCATATGAGGGATGAAAAGAATAATGATAGTTTTAATGCACATTGGCCTTTTGTCTTTAGTGCCATTATAGAGAGTGGATAAATTGCTCTCTCTGGACGGAAGTTTACATGAGCTGGTCATAAAGAAACTCCAACCTTCGAAAAACTGGATTAGATTTTGGCCAGTGCTGAATTGGAATAGAAATTCCCCCTAGTTTCAGTGCGCTGGTTCGGATCATACTCTTCTTATTGATTTTGGAGTTAAAGCATATTAGGAAACAAGTCTCGTTTTTCCTTCAAGTTGTATTGGTTACGTCAAGAAGGTTTCTATGAGATGGTGGCAAAAGAATGAGCTACTGTTTCGGAAGGGCATAATCCTATAGAGCGATGAAAAAATAAGATACGTCATCTGAGATGTTTCCTAAAGGGATGGGAAAAAATTTAAGTAGGAAATACAAGAAAGAAATAGAAAGATTGCTTAATATTACCGATGATCTTGATATGAAAGCTAAAACAAAACCCTGGAGTGCTGGCGATCGTGATACGTTAAGGGATGCTAACGATCGCCTCACCACTCTTAGGAGGGATGAGGAGACTAATTGGGCTCAACAAGGTAAAGTAAAACATGTACATGAGGGGGAATAATACAAAATAATTCTATTTGATTACAAATGGCAAGCATAAGATGAAAAATATATTTCAACTTGAACAGGATGAAGGAACCATTTTGGTTGCGGAAAATTTAAAGGTCTAGATTACTGAATTCTACAAAAAGATTTTTGGGGCGCCATCCCCATCAAATATTTCGATGAGGGAGGGGATCACTCATGATATACAACAGCTCAATGCTGAGAAGAATAGTATTATTAGTGCACCTTTTACTAAAAAGGAAGTGTATGTGCTATCTCCCAAATGGAGCACAATAAGGCATCTGGCCAGATGGTGTTCCGACTAAGTTCTATCAAAAGTGTTTGGAGATAATTAAGAGTGATCTTGTAACATTATTTAGTCATTTGTATGCATGGGATATGCATCTGTTAAAATTAAACTTTGGAGTGATCACTTTACTTTCCAAAGAACAAAATGTGGTACAGATACAAAAATATAGACCAATATGTTTATTGAATGCTAGCTTCAAAATTTTCACTAAGGTGGGTACTAATCGTATCAACGGGATTGCTCCAAAAGTAATAATTAGACCCACACAATCTGCTTCCATGCCAGGATGACACATCCTCGAAGGGGTGGTTATCCTACATGAGACCATCCATGAGATTCATCGGAATAAAATGGATGGAGTGTTGTTTAAAATTGATTTTGAAAAGTCTTATGCCAAGGTTAAATGATCTTTCCTTCAACAAACACTGCACATGAAAGGATTTGCGCCAAAGTGGTGCAAATTAATTGAGCAGTTTGTTCAGGGAGAAAGTGTTGGAATTCGAGTCAACGATGAGATTGGACATTACATTCAAACGAGAAAAGGACTACATAGGGAGACCCACTATCTCCAATGCTTTTCAATATCGTTATAGATATGCTAGCTATCCTAATTGCATGGGCAAAGGAGGATGGTCAAGTTGGAGGCCTCATTCCACATCTTGTTGATGGAGGGGCCTCAATCCTATAATATACGGATGATACTATATTATTTATGGAGCATGATCTATAGAAGATCGTCAATATGAAACTAATATTGTGTATCTTTGAACAACTTTCGGGGCTACAATTAATTTCCATAAAAATGAGATCTTCTGTTTTGGTAAAGAGACGGACATGAAACAACAATACAAACAAATTTTTGGTTGTGAAGTTGGATCCTTGCCTTTCCGGTACTTGGGAGGACCTATCTATTACAGAAAACTTAAAAATTTAGATTCGTACCCAGTGGAAACCCGATGCGAAGGAAAATCGGGTTGCTAGAACGGCAAGTTATTATCTTATGGTGATGGCTTAGTTCTAATCAACTTTGTTTTAGCGAGTTTAGCTATGTTTATGCTATCGTTTTTGGAAGTATCAAAAGGGGTTACGAAATGACTGGATTTCAATAGGTGTCACTTTTTTGGCAAAATTATGAGAATAAAAGAAAATACAGATTAACAAAATGGAACATAATTTGTAGACCAAAAGATCAGGGGTCTCGGCATTAACGTATTGGAAATAAAAATAGATATTTACTGAGCAAATGGATTTTTAAACTACTGAATGAAGGGGTATGGCAAGAATTTCTACATAACAAATATCTAAGTTAGAAAATTTTATCTGAATTCCAATCGAAACCAATGAACTCTCCATTTTGGAAAGGACTTATGCGGGTAAGGAATGAGCTCTTTACTAGAGGTCATTTAAAAATTAGGGATGGTTCTACTACCAGGTTTTGGGAGGATACATGATTGGAAGATATACCTTTAGCACAACAATATCCACCATTATATAACAACATGCAATGGAATAATGTTACAGTTACACATGTTTTAGCTCAAGTATCACTAAACATCGGTTTCAGGAGAGTACTTAGTGATACTAAATGAACTGATTGGTTATACTTATGCCCGAAACATATGATGTACAGCCATCGGAAGATAAAGATAAGTTTGGGTGGAACTTAACATCGTTTGGGGTATTCTCAGCAAAATCCATGTAATATAAGAAGACCTTATGAATGATCATATTTTTTTTCTTCAAGAGTATCTAAAGGTCCCACTTAAGATTAAAAATTATGTGCTTCCTCAATGACAAAGTATTACTTACAAAGGATAATTGATTAAAAGGAAATGGGTCAGATGTACCAAGTGTTGTTTTTGTGGGTCTCAGAAAACCATAGAACATTTGTTTATATCATATCCTTTTGCTTGCCTTTTGTGACGTATAGTTAATTTTGCTTAAGATCCACCCCTCAAGAATATAATAAATATGTCCGGCAGTTGGTTGAGTGAAGTTGACAAAACTTAGATGTAGAAATGACATTATATTTAGCAAATAAAAAACTTTTGATATTTTGCAAGTTATCAATATGGTGGTACATTGGATGCATCTTTGGGCACTCCTTCAACCACATGACTAGTGGGAGTGTATGTCTACTGGGTGCAGCCGTCTTCTGACTGTCGCTAGGGATATCATTCAGCCTGGCTGGCAACATTTTAGTCAATTACGGAATTTTTTGTGATCGCATGTTTTTTTCGTTGATTCATGTATCAACTCTAAGCGACTCATGACTTGTAATAATTTTGGATGTTGGATGTGGGATTTTGGTTGCTAAACTTTTAAGAAAAGGATATGTGCATCAACCGATACATAGGCCATATTTTTCTCTTTTTTTTAAAAAAAAAGCTTTCACATTATCAAGGCTCTACTCCGCCCATCTAATTAAGGGAATGAACATGTGTCTAATTGTTCCGGTAGACAGGTTGGCTATTTCAGCCTTGTGTATCTCCTCTAGGTCTCACTAATCCGATGATTATTATCAATCAATAAAGAGCCACACTTCACCGCTAAAAAAAATTAAGAGAACAAACTTTTAAGAAAAGAGAGGAAAAGAAGTTCGAAAAAACCTAGGAGAACATGGGTCTAGGTGGGACCTATTTTTCGAAGAATCGCAGAGATCTTATTTCAAAGTTTAGAAAATTTTGAGTAAATCACACACGTGCAATATGACAGAACAATCATCTAAAAAAATATGACAGAACAATATATAATATACTTTAATTACCGTGGAATACAAGCAGTTCATGACAGCTGACATAACAAGTCTGTAAAACACTCAGCCCACGGTGCTGTACTAAAGTACAACTAGCTAGGTCATTTTATTTCCACTCAAATAAGGAATCATAGAAAATAGTGTCAAATAAGGAATTCTCTCATATATAATATACTTTAATTACTGTGGAATACAAGCAGTTCATGACAGCTGACTTAATAAGTCTGTAAAACACTGAACCCACTGTGCTGTACTAAAGTACAGCTAGGTGATTTTATTTCCACTCAATATTCGCGTAGTACTCCCACGTACACGCACGCAGCACGCACGAACTGCAACACTGAACCCACTGTGCTGTAGTAGTAGTAGTAGTATGCTATATGCTCGTTTTATTATCCCACGTACAAGCAGCACGCACGAACTGCAACAAAGCCGTGCCATAGCGAGGTCACTCGCTCAGCACTTTGGCAGGCGCGCCTTGCAGGCTGCGAAGACCTTCTTGCCGTTGGGTGAGTTGACGTAGCGCTGCAGGTTGGGGTCCTTCTTGTACTTGCACAGGCAGCTCGCCGGGTGCGCCTTCAGCTTCCCGCAGCACGCCGCGCTCGGCGCCGCGTTCCCGATGATCGCCGGCGCGCACGGCGTCAGCTGCGTCGGGCTGCACGTCGCCGCCTCCACCGCGCCCGGCGCCGCCGCGAGCGCCACCGCCATGAGGAGGAAGCAGGCCAGAGCTGCCTTCGCCGCCGCCATGATTGCCTTCTTGGCTTCTTGGGTTCGGACACTAGCTGATAGAGTTGGCTCCTCTAGCTTAGGATGGCAAACAGCTGGTGTCGGCGTGTTTGCGATGCGGAAAATGGAGGGTGATTGACTGTGTATTTATAGGCCATGCGCAGCACGTAGTAGGTGAAGCGCTCGACCGGAAGTGTACACGGTGTGCAATGCCAATGCGGAAGCATCAAGCATGCGCGCACTGCGACATGCGCGCCGCGCCGCGCGCGAGCACACGGTTCCGCTGGCGATCGGCGCGTGTGGCACATCGAACGGTACGGACACATCCCAAGCGAGTGACGTGTTGCCTTTTCCTGTGTGAACGGGGGACAGCCTGAAGATCTCAGTTGGGTTAGTAGTGGAAGGGGAGGATTAAGCGGCCGGAGAAGCGATCATGAGGGCGCTGAAATAGTCGGCCGTGTGCACCCCTGGGCTACACGTGGTAGACGGTCGCGCATGCGCGTCGGTGCAAATGATTATCTCGCTGGGATATCGATTAAGGAGGGGAGCATTCTTGGTTCACGGAGGGTTTGGGGTCTAGCACGAAAGCACGACCATGGATTCATGGGTGTCGTATGGACAATTATACCATTTGAACTAAACCGCTCTATAGTTCGAATAACACATATATGCCATCATCAAATTAGCCTAACTCTGTAGATGCGCACGTTCCAACTCACCATTTTTTTAATTATAAAAAGAGGTTTTAACCCAACCCTAAATAACGCGCCGACAAACATAAAAGCCCCACTCTCACATACATAATGAAACCCAAATGCTTGACACCAATGATCTCCCCCACTGGACTGTCTAGCCTCACCTCACATCACTATGGGAATAACAAGATAGTCCGACGGCCTTTTTATATACCGACGGAAAAATGTCAGGGCCGTTGGCGTAGCTTGAGGGGCCGTCGGCCCAGTTTTACCGTCAGCATAGGATAAATTGACAGCCGTCAGCGTAAACGGGACCGTTGCCGTAGCATACTAGGCTAATGGTAGAGCGACAACGTCAAGTCTACACCGACGGTAAAGCCGTAGGCATATGTTTCACACCTACGCCATTTTTCTTTCTTGCCCCATTAATATCAAAAAATCATAACTAAATCATTTATATTCAAAAAAATACATATAATATATTAAAATTTGCAGAAAAATAATATTTGTTTATATAAACTCAAATATTACATATTTGTTTTCAAAAATATATAGATAAAATACAAATACTTTCGTATAACATATTTTTCATTTTTCGAGTATAAAAAACGGGGTGTTTTGTGAAGCAACCACCAAATGAAAGTTTCAAAATGATAATACCACATTTTTCAAAAATACTAGACCATATTAAATGGACAATTTCCCAACTGGGATATCTCAAACCTTTTCGTCCACCCCTCATAAAAAAGACAAATTCCTGCCGAATCGGTAGGAAAGAGAGTTAGATTTGAACTACAGGTATATAATATGATGCTCATGATTTTTTGCAAAAATCATTTTTAGGTTCACAGTATGCTATTTCATCAGAGATATAATGCAAGTTTAGTCAGGCTCAGCCCCTAAGAATCTTCATCCCCTCGATTTAGAAAGTTTGACGAGAGTTTGAAACGGGCATAAAAAAATCAAAAACGATCGAAATAATGCAAAACCTTCGCATGGTTTTATATTATGTGACATAGTTGCATGGAAAAATACCAAACTTGGTATATTGATTGTGTCTCAAAAAACTTTCACAAAATGACCTATCTCAATCGGGTTTTCTGGATTTCAGGTCAAATGACCAATGTTATTGCTAGAATCGCGATATAATTTGCGATAATGTGCCCATATTGTGCACGCATGTGTATCATGGGATGGCGAACAATGTTGCAGGAGGAAGTTTTCCTTTGCGTCGCACCAAAAAGACATTTTTTTATTTTCCGAGTGCAAAAGAGGGGTGTTTTGTGAAGCAATCACCAAATGAAAGTTTCAAAATGATAATACCATATTTTTCAAAAATACTAGACCATATTGAATGGACAATTTCCCAACCGGGATATCTCAAACCTTTCCATCCACCCCTCGTGAAAAAGAGAAATTCCCGCCGAATCAGTAGGAAATGAGTTAGATTTGAACTACAGGTACATGATATGATGCTCATAATTTTTTGCAAAAATCATTTTTAGGTTCACAATATGCTATTTCATTAGAGATATAATGCACGTTTAGTGAGGCTCAGCCCTGAGCTAAGAATCTTCATCCCCTCGATTTAGAAAGTTTGACGATAGTTTGAAACGGGCATAAAAAATTCAAAAACGATTGAAACAATGCAAAACCTTCGCGTGGTGTCATATTATGTGACATACTTGCATGGAAAAATACCAAACTTGGTATATTGATTATGTCTCAAAAAACCTTCACAAAATGACCTATCTCAATCGAGGTTTTCTGGATTTTAGATCAAATGACCAATGTTATTGCTAGAATCATGATATAGTTTGCGATAATGTGCCAATATTGTGCACTCATGTATATCATGGGATGGTGAACAATATTGCAGGAGAAAGTTTTCCTTTTCGTCGCACCAAAAAGCCATTTTTCATTTTTCGAGTGTAAAAAATGGAGTGTTTTGTGAAGCAACCACCAAATGAAAGTTTCAAAATGATACAAACCCATTTTTCAAAAATACTAGACCACTTTGAATGAACAATTTCCTAACCGGGATGTCTCAAACCTTTCCGTCTACCCCTCGTGAAAACGACAAATTCTTGCCGAATCGATAGGAAGTGAGTTAGATTTGAACTATAGGTACATGATATGATGCTCATGATTTTTTTTTTAAAAATCATTTTTAGATTCATAATATGCCATTTCATCAGAGATCTAATTTATCGCAATTTTCTATTTTCTGAGTGTCAAAAACGGGGTGTTTCATGAATCCTGGCATAGTTTCGGTTGGTCTAATATTAAAAAGTTATGATATATAATTAAATATATGATAGGGATGCCATATTTGGATTCCTATCATTTTTCTGATCAATTTATATATATTATTTATCGAATTATGATTTACGGATTTGTAGATATGAATTATTCAAATTTAAATGAAAAAAAGGCAAAATAAGTAAATTTTATTTTATTTTTATTCGAATTCAATATTATTATTACTTATTCATTGTTGTTTACTCAAATAATTGTATGAAATGTAAAAAAATAAAGACGTCTAACATTATAGTCTAATGGTTAATAGGATTGATATGATAATATTCACAACAAGTTCTAGTTTCTTTATTGGAAGCTGATACGTCAGAAACGTATCTATAATTTTTTATGCTCCATGCTTGATTAGTATCCACTTTGCTATGTTTTGTCTATACTTTGAGGTATTTTTATACACTTTCTGAAACTAACCTATTGACAAGATGCCACAGTGTCAGTTGCCTGTTTTCTGATGTTTTTGGTTTTAGAAAGCTAAAAAATGAATATTCTCGGAATTGGACGGGACAAAAGCCAAAGTTCATATTTTTCCGGGAGCGATACGGAAAATTGAAGACGATACGGAGGAGGAAACCAGGGTGGCCACACCCTAGGTGGGCGCAGGCCCACCCTAGGCCACGCCCATAGGGGGTGTGGGCCCCCTGGCTTCCCACCGTCCTTGCCTCCTTCGCCTATAAGAAGCCCCGGGGAGAAAACCCTAAATCATCCATCACACTTCCAAAAAAAAGTTCCGTTGCGCCGCCGCCACTGAAGGGGAGATTCGGGGGACAAAAAGTCTCTGTTCCGGCACCCTGCCGGGACGGGAAAGTGCCCCCGGAGCCATCTCCATCGATCTCCACCACCATCTCCATCACCGTTGTTGATTCCCATGATGATGAGGGAGTAGTTCTTACTCGAGGCTAAGGGTTCTACCGGTAGCTATGTGTTCATCTCTCTCTATGCATGATCTTGTTGTGGTCATGAGATTTGTAATCAAGTAGATCTACTCAGCTACTCAAGTGCTTCAATAGATCTCTGCTCTCCCCATGTGTGTGAAAGTGACAGCGTGCACGCCATGGTGGCACTTAGGCTAGAGTCTGATACGTCGGAAACATATCTATAATTTTTGATGCTCCATGCTTGTTTAGTATCTACTTTGCTTTACTTGTCTACACTTTGAGGTGTTTTTTATATGTTTTATGGTACTAACCTATTAACAAGTTGCAACAGTGCCAGATGCCTATTTTTTGCTGATTTTGGTTTCAGAAAAGTTAGTAAATAAATATTCTCAGAATTGGACGGGACAAACGTCAAAGTCAATTACTTTCCGTGAGGAACAAGAAGTCCAGAGAGGAGACGAGGAAGCGGGCCAGGGCAGCTAGACCCCCCTTCCCAGGCGCAGCCAGGGGTGGGCCCGCGCCTAGCTAGGGTTTGCCCCCCTGGTTGCCTCCTCGGTCTCCCCCTTCTCCTATAAGAAGCCCCCGATGCAGAAACCCTAAGCACCCGATCAAATATCCACGAAACCGTCTGTAGCCGCCACCATCGTCCCTAGATCGGGGGGATCTGAAGTTCTTCCCGGCACCCTGCCGGAGGGGAGATCATCCCGGAGGCCCTCTCTTCGGTATGATGCATGAGTAGTTCCACCTTGGACTATGGGTCCATGTAGTATCTAGATGGTTGTATCTCCTCCTTGTGCTTTCATGTATAGATCTTGTGAGCTCCGTTCATGATCAAGATCTAATCTATTTGTAATCATGCATGTTGTGTTTGCGGGGATCCTATGGATATTGAGATTATTATGTTACTTTGATTAATGGTTTTGTCTTTATGATTCTATCATGTATGTGTTGTTTGTGATCTTGCATTCTCTCCGTTGTTAGTACCTATCTTGGCCAAGTAGTTGCTAGTGACTCCAAGAGGGGGTATTTATGCTCGATAGTGGGTTCATGCCTCTAGTTTCCAAGGGAAGTGACAATAATCTCTTCGGTTGTAGATGTGTTGTTGCTACTAGGGAGAAAACAACGGTCTCTTGTTCATGGAACATGTGGACTGTTTACCTTACACACTTTGCTTAAAGCAGTTGTCTGTTGCTTGCAACTTAATACTGGAGGGGGTTCGGATGATAACCTGAAGGTGGACTTCTAGTCATAGATGCAGTTGGATGGCGGTCTATGTATCTTGTTGTATTTCCCAATCGAATCTCATAGGATCTTTTTGACTAGTAATTGCATTGTTATGCCTTGCTCAGTTCCTGTCAATTGCCCTGCTGTAATTTGTTTACCCTGCATGACATGTTGTTTATCTAAGGAGAGCACCTCTACTGAACTATGGACCCCGGTACAATCTTTACCACTGATACATCTTCCACTTTTACTTGTTTACTTGCTTCAAACCATTACCTTCCACACCATACGTTTAATCCTTTGTTATAGCAAACCGGTGAGCTTGACAACCTCACTGATTCGTTGGAGCAAAGTCTTGAGTTTGTGTTATGCAGGTCTCCGCGTTGCTTGCAACACCTGTGTGACGTTTCCTTCCTCCTTCTGGTTCAATAACCTCGGTCTCAACTGAGGGAAAACTGGTCGCTTGCTCTTCACACCCTACGCTTGGGGTTACCAACGAAGTGCCGCATCGAGCATCATCAAGGCTTTTCTGGCGCCAATGCCGGGGAAGCTAAGGACGTCTTCACAATGGGAGTCCTTCACTTCCTTTCTATTTACTTTGTTTTTAGTTTGCTTTGTTTCTTTTGCTTGGTTTTGTTTGCCTCTTTTCAAAACCCCCCAAAAAATTAGTTCATGCTCTAGCTGCTGCTGTTTTTGGCTTGCCCACCTTTGCCAAAATGAACTCTGCTGAGAACACCAAGTTGTGTGACTTCACTAGCACCAAAGAATGATTTCCTAAGCATACCTATTGCTCCACCTGCTCCTGATGCTACCTTTTATGAAATTAAGCCTGCTTTGTTGAATCTTGTGATGAGAGAGCAATTTTCTGGTGCTAGTTCTAATGATCCTGCTGCCCATATCAATAGCTTTGTTGAACTTTGCGAGATGCAAAAGTATAAGGATGTAGATGGAGATATTATTAAGCTCAAGCTTTTTCCTTTCTCCTTGAGAGGAAAAGCTAAAGAATGGTTGCTTTCTTTGCCTAAAAATAGTATTTATTCTTGGACTAAGTGCAAAGATGCTTTTATAGGAAAATACTATCCTCCTGCTAAGATTATAGCTATGAGAAGTGACATTATGACATTTAAACAACTTGATAATGAACATGTTTCTCAAGATTGGGAAAGAATGAAAACTTTGGTTAAGAATTGTCCCACTCATGGACTTACTGCTTGGATGATTATCCAGACTTTTGATGCAGGTTTGAACTACTCTTCAAGGAACCTGCTAGATTCAGCTGCTGGAGGTACTTTTATGGGCCTCACCTTGGGTGCTGCAACAAGGCTCCTTGATAATATGATGGTTAACTACTCTAAATGGCATGTTGAGAGAGCTCCACATGGTAAGAAGGTAAATTCTGTTAAGGAAACTTCCTCTTTGAGTGAAAAGATTAATGTTATTATGACTATGCTTGTTAATGGGAAAGCTCCTCTAGATCTTAATAGTGTTCCCTTAGCCTCCTTGGTTGATCAAGAAGAGCAAGTTGATGAGAACTTCATTAGAAACAACAATTTCATCAATAATGCCTATAGGAATAATTTTGGTAGCAACAACAATTATAGGCCTTATCCTCCTAGTGGAAATGCTTATCATGGTAGATCTGGAATGCCTAGTGAAGAAAGGATTCTAGAAGTAGAGAGATCCACTAAGAATTTTATGCAAATGCAATATGAGCAAAATAAGATTTTTACTAAAACTATGGAGGAACAATCTATTATTTTGAAAAACATTAGTCATCAGCTTGAGAATTTGAATAGAGAAATTCCTAGTTTACAGTGAAAACTTTTGAGTGCTGAGAAAAATATATCCTCTTTGTCTGAAGCTCAGTCCTCTTTGATTAATAAAATG
The DNA here is from genome assembly GCA_916181665.1 of Avena sativa. Classification (NCBI taxonomy): domain Eukaryota; kingdom Viridiplantae; phylum Streptophyta; class Magnoliopsida; order Poales; family Poaceae; genus Avena; species Avena sativa. Next base: position 353,360,964 of record OV702293.1, on the reverse strand, counting down.
GCTTCTAAACCTGAAACTATGGAAAATATCTTTGCTACCGCTCATGCCATACAAGTTACTATTGACGAAAATGTTAGGCTGTTAGCTCAACTCCATGCTAAGTGGGAAAGGGAAGCTGAAATTGATAGAAACAATAGTGTGTGCACCATCACCACTAAACCACCAGTAGTCCCTATTCCTCCTCCTACTATGCGTAAGCCTATTAGCCTACCACTAGTGATGCTAAGTTTTACTTTGATATTGATGGTTGCAATATTTTTGAAGTGATTATGTTCTTGCAAAAGCTTGCTAGGAGTCCTGATGCTAGTGATATGCATGTTGCCTTTACCAAACACATTACAGATGCTCTTGTTAAGATTAAGGAAGAGAAGCTAAAACACAAAGCTTCTATTCCTAGGAAAGTAGAAGATATTTGGGAACCCATTTTTAGTATGCAAGTGAATGACTTTGATCTCAAAGCTTCATGTGATCTTCGTTCTATTGTCTCTATTACGCCTAGGAAGATTTATAAAATGCTTGATTTGCCACCATTGGAAGATTGTTATTTGGATTTACCACTCAACGATAATGCTAAGAAGAAACTCATGGGGAGTATTAATGATGTTCTCATCATGGTTAAAAATGCTTATGTCCCTGTTGATTTCTATGTTTTAGATGTTGAATACAATGCTTCTTGTCCTATTACTTTGGGAAGACCTTTTCTTAGAACAGTTGGTGCCATCATTAATATGTAAGAAGGCACCATCAAATATCAATTTCCATTCAAGAAAGGTAGTGAACACTTCCCTATGAGGAGAGAGAAGTTGCCTTTTGCTCCTCCTTTGAAAGCAAGGTTTGATGTTAATGCTTCTTCATTTGAAAATACTTGATTCTTCTTGCTTCTTGTGCCTAACTTAAAGGCGTTAAAGAAAAGTACTTGTTGGGAGATAACCCAAGAGTTTCCTTAAGTCTTGGAAGTTATTACTTCAGTAATTACCTCTCCTTATCCTTTTTGTTTGCTTTTTGTGCCAACAATAACCTCTAATGAGAGGGAAGTAAGATTTGGTGAGTTGCTGTCCCGAAACAGATTTCTGTCCTCCACCAAAAAGATTCGTGAGGAGTCTCTGTAACTTGGATTGAGCTCAAAATTTACGAATAGATCCCCCAGTATGTTATCTAACTTTAGTTAGTTTAACACTTTTTATTGGAGCTACATAAGATGTTCGAACAAATCGGTTTCTACCTGTTGGTCTGTTTTGACAGATTTCTGCCATTATTTGCATTTGCTTCTTATTGATTCCTTTTTGAGTTCTCTTTTGGGAAATTAAGATTTTTGAAGGAGTTACTACAGTATCTTGTGTTTTTAGTGAAAAGTCTTTCTATTCCAAAGCTTTACCAGGGGTCTAATATCTTTTGAATAAACTAATGTTGCTAATGAAGATTGTGTGAAGTTTTGTATGAAGGAAAATTTTCAGGTGTAGAGAGAGAATGATGTAATGAGATGTAGAATGGACAAAAGTTCAAGCTTAGGGATGCCACCATGGTTTTGGTTATGGGAAAAGCTATGCATATGGTAAATAAAAAGATGGCTGAGATGCTCATTGTCTGCTTGCCTTGTCATTTTGGTTATGGGAAAGCTCATGTACCATGTGCAAGGGGTACCCCGTTGGCGGTTTTCAATGATATGCAAATACTTACAATGACAACAACTTACCTGGGCCCAAAGTTGAGTATGCATGAGGTGTGTCCCTCATATTCAAGGGACTTGAGATTGCCAACTTATACTTCGTCAAGCATATACTCCATCTTTGCCACTTTAACCTTAACCACTTCAAGATGCTTATGATAGGGGCAATGAGGTCTGAAAGCTAACAAGTACCATAATTTTTAGAAGCTCTTTTTGAAACTTGTAATCCCTACTTCCTTTATAAAAAAGGCCTTTCTTCCACCACTATTGAGTCTCCACCTTCTACCTTTAGGCACCATTAAGAGAGCATAGTTGTCATTCTGTGTGCAGTGTTCCAAAGCTTATTAATTGATGCATATTGTGATAGTACTTGTTCTTGTGCTATTTTTTATAGTCACCATTGTGAACTTTGAAGGTGTCCTATGCATCTATATTGCTACTCTATGAGGGACAAGCTGATTGTCTCTTTGCTATGTTTTCTGCATGTGAAATAAACAAACGTTTTTCAATGCATGTTATTCATGATCTTTGTTTGTAGCCTTTCATGTTGCATGCATAGTTACTATGTTCTATTGTTAGAACTCCATTGTTTCATGCACATGTTTAGAGTTCTTTGATCCCAGCTTTCAATGCTTGCAAATGGTTGGATCTTTATTGTGAGGGTGCATGTCACCTCAAAAATTATTTTGTGTATCACTTACCTACTCGAGGACGAGCATGAGTTAAGCTTGGGGATGTTGATATGTCGGAAACGTATCTATAATTTTTGATGCTCGATGCTTGTTTAATATCTACTTTGCTTTACTTGTCTACACTTTGAGGTGCTTTTTACATGTTTTCTGGTACTAACCTATTAACAAGTTGCAACAGTGCCAGATGCCTGTTTTCTGCTGTTTTTGGTTTCAGAAAAGTTAGTAAAGAAATATTCTCGGAATTGGACGGGACAAACGTCAAAGTCAATTACTTTACATGGGGAACAAGAAGTCTAGAGAGGAGACGAGGAAGCGGGCCAGGGTAGCCAGACCCCCACCCCCCAGGTGCGGCCAAGGGTGGGCCCGTGCCTGGCTAGGGTTTGGCCCCCCTGGTCGCCTCCTCGGCCTCCCCCTTCGCCTATAAGAAGCCCTCGATGCAGAAACCCTAGGCACCCGATCAAAACTCCATGAAACCTTCTGTAGCCGCCGCCACCATCATCCCTAGATCGGGGGGATCTGAAGCTCTTCCCGGCACCCTGTCGGAGAGGAGATCATTCCAGAGGCCTTCTTCTCCAATATGAAGCCTGAGTACTTCCACCTTGCACTATGGGTCCATGCAGTAGCTAGATGGTTGTATCTTCTCCTTGTGCTTTCATGTATAGATCTTGTGAGCTCCGTTCATGACCAAGATCTAATCTATTTATAATCATGCATGTTGTGTTTGCGGGGATCCGATGGATATTGAGATTACTATGTCAGATTGATTAATGGTTTTGTCTTATTGATTCTATCATGTTTGTGTTGTTTGTGATCTTGCATGCTCTCCATTGTTAGTAGCTATCTTGGCCAAATAGTTGCTAGTGACTCCTAGAGGGGGTATTTATGCTCGATAGTGGATTCATGCCTCTAGTTTCCAAGGGAAGTGATAGAAATATCTTCGGTTGTAGATGTGTTGTTGCCACTAGGGAGAAAACAACGGTCTCTTGTTCATGGAACAAGTGGATTGTTTACCTTACACACTTTGCTTAAAGCAGTTGTCTGTTGCTTGCAACTTAATACTGGAGGGGGTTCGGATGATAACCTGAAGGTGGACTTCTAGTCATAGATGCAGTTGGATGGCGGTCTATGTTTTCCAAGGGAAGTAACAGTGGAAGATGTATCAATGGTAAAGATTGGACCGGGGTCCATAGCACCTCTAGTGAACTTATGACCCCGGTCCAATCTTTACCATTGATACATCTTCCGCTGTTACTTATTTACTTGCTGCAAACCATTACCTTCCACACCATATGTTTAATCCTTTGTTACAGCAAACCGATGAGCTTGACAACCTCACTGATTCGTTGGAGCAAAGTCTTGAGTTTGTGTTGTGCAGGTCTCCGTGTTGCTTGCAACACCTGTGTGACATTTCCTTCCTTCTTCTGGTTCGATAACCTTGGTCTCAACTGAGGGAAAACTTGCTACTTGCTCTTCACACCCTACGCTTGGGGTTACCAACAAAGTGCCGCGTCGAGCATCATCAGAGTCTACATAAATACTCGTTGTGCTTTAATAGATCTATGCTTTTCCCCACGTGTGTGAAAGTGACATCGGGCATACCGTGTGTGGCACTTTGGCTAGATTGAATATTTGTTATAAGTTATATTTGGAGTTGAATGTCTCTATGAAATTGCGGTGTTTGTTGGAACCATCTAGCGCTCAAGGTGACAGTGTGAGGTTATCTAGATTGGGCAAGGCGGACTTTGAGGTGTGCTGTTATAGCCCTACCATATATTAGAGTGTCCAACCGAAGAGTAATTAAGAGTAGTATCATGAAGAGAAGATATTTATATGAGAAAGTGCTCACTAGTGAAAGTATGATCCCTAGGCCTTGTTTCTAAGCATTGGAACACCGTTTGCTACTAGATCAGTTGCAGGTTTGCTTGGTTCCTTCTTGTTGCCTTTAGTCTTTACCTAACCGTCAAGCTATTTTCTAGCACCGTTACAACTTGTATTTCGCTATCTCTTCGCCGAACTAGTGCACCTATATTGTGTGTATTGGGGACACAAGAGACTTCTTGTATCTTAATTGCAGGGTTACTTGAGAGGGATACATTTGACCACTTCCTCCCTGAGTTCGATAAACCTTGGATAATCCACTTAAGGGAAACTTGCTGCTGTGCTACAAACCTCTGCAGTTGGAGGATCAACAACTGTCTACAAGAATAGAAGTACGTAGACATCAGAAGCTCATGTGGAAGGAATGGAGAAGTTAAGTGTGCTGGGGCTGGAGTAGTATTATGATGGGTGACCGATTGGGAAGTTTGATTAATTGTGCAATTTGACTTGAGAATAAGTGTACTTAGAATTAAAAATGTCCACGTGAGATTAACAAGTTAAACAATTCAAAAATGTTAAATAAATTTAAAAAAAATTGAAAAAAATTGGAAAAATTTAGGCCGACGGCGTAGTCATCTAGGTGGAACCCATACGGTCTACGCCGATGGATAGTTGTATACGCCGATGGCTTTTCTACGCCGACGGCAGCCGTCGGGCCAGCCTACGCCGACGGGATTTAGGGACTACGCCGACGGGACCCGGTCGTCGGCGTATTCGGCTTCTCCTGTAGTGCATCATATCTTTACAAAGAGTAAAGTTTACTTATGCCACTAGAACTTAGCTCTAGGGTACACTTGTAACTATATTCGGATAACCTTTTTTAAGTCTCTGTCATTATGTTTACTAGATGATTCGCCCGCGTGTTGCAGGCGGGAATACATGGTAAAATATCCATTATGAAAATATGTTTAAATAGTGAAACTTGTGGAAAATACATATTGATGATTACATAATTTAGAACTGAACTACACATTTACAATGATACATGAGAAAAATAGAAGATGAATATGTACCGTGAAAATAATGCTATATAGATTTATATAGACAGAGATGGGAACACTACATACTGAGTAATGGAGGACAGAAATGTTGTGCTAATACCACTACACTACAACTGCTTCCTTGTGTATACCGTTACACTTGCTCAAAAGGTAAAGTTGTGCTAAGACCACTACACTTGCTGCAAGCACAAAAGTGGATGCCGTGCTTCATTTTAAGAATTCCAAATAGAAGTAGAATCTAAAACTTTGTTGAGGCTACGTCAAGAGCTACACAAGGTATGTTGATCTACAGTATCGCTAAAGAAAAGGCCAATATATATTTGTGTTGTAATGTTGTGATACTACAAAATAAACCCATAAAAATAGAAAAGGACGAACGCTTCAGCGGCGGGTTTTCTCCAAAGTTGCTGGGGGACCGTGAAGGGTGATTTCATGGCCGCGACAAGTTGTTCACAATGTATGGGCGTGGATTCCAGGTCCTGAACCAGACACTATTGATTTTGCTGCCTAAATTAAATATCCACCCACAACCGCGTTGGGTGATTACCGCCCGGTCAGACTGATCCACATTTTCACCAAAATTGTGGCTAAGGCGACGACGACTGGATTAGCGCCTAGGATGGCATGGCTGGTGGATAACAACCAATGCACTTTCATCAAAAAATGTTGTATCCATGATAACCTTATGTTGGTTCAGCAGATAACCAGACTACTGCGTAGGCTGAAGGAGCCTAGGTTGATACTCAAGATGGACATATCACAGGCCTTCGACTCGGTCTTCTAGGTCGGCTCCTCCAGAAATTCCGTCGTGTGCACCCATATTTCTGGCCATGCGGCTTCAGGAGGGAGTGACGCAAAGCTCCGTTATCTGTTGCCATCATGAGATATGTCGGTGTTTTGATTTCCATGGTGAAGATAATGGTGGAGAATGTCATGGCGGCTGAGGTCAGAGGTCTAGTAATGACGGACCGAGTCTTCGAGGCGATGATGAGTTTGCTTGGTGATTCTTGAATTGTAGCGGTGACATCGCCAAGCGCGAGTGGCAGCATAGGAGGAGTAAAATGTCTTTTCTTTTAGGGTGAAAATACAAGGTCTAAACTTAATTGGTTCTGCGTGACAATGGCCATGTTGAAGGCATTGTTTTGAGAGCATGAGCTTTCTAGAGGGTAAAAACCTAAGATCTATGATTGGGCGGCGACGATGCTTGCATATTGTTTTCTTCTTGGAGGCGTCGCTTTTGGAGAATTTGGACCCCAGGTGTTGTCTTGGCTATGGTTTGTGTTACAGTTACAAGAATCGGATCGTTGTAGCAGGATCTTTTGTTTTTTGTTCTTGTTTTTTGTTATAGGGTTGTGTGCATCTGTAATATCTTTAGAATATTTTATTATTACATAGACTGGGTATAATTGGTATTTTTGTGATAAATATATTGCCTTTGTCGAAAAAAGTTATCATTACCAGAAAAAACTAGCTAGTTATTGACAAATTATTGATAGGTCCGTGTGTAGATGGTCGATGTATTTTACCATTATTTCTTGCAATGTAGGTTACTAATTTTTACATTTCAAAGGTAATGGAGTTACAATATAAATTTTCCAGCCCTAGGAGTGTAAGTTTTGGCATATGACAAATACGAATTGACCTGTTCACGCTCTTGGAATACTTTGGGGTGGGATGTCGGTAATCGAATTTGTTTCATGTACTTCCCTCCGATTCATAACAAGTGTCAGTGATTTAGTGCTATTCTAGTATAAAGTTTGTACAATATCTCTGACATTTATTTTGGATCGGAGGGAGTAATAGTTTGGAGGAAAGATGATAATCATGTAGAGTCAATTTTCCTTGTGTTTTTTTTTCTGTGTGGTAAAGTTCTTAATCTAGAACAAGTTACAGCCGACTACTCTTGGTTTTTTAGTTCTGGAACATGTAAGTATGGGCAATCGGCACTGTAATTGGGTTCTTCAATCGTGTAGATTGAGTGGAATCCATCTTTTAAAATCATTGTGAATGGGCCTTTTAGCGGTGACTGTCTTTTTTTTCACTTATAGTGCAGCGGATGCGTGAGTACAACGAGTTAGTGCAGATCCTGTGGTGTGAGTACAATGAGCTCGTTGGGTTAACATGCCATGTGTCGTTCTATGTAAGTACGTTGCAAAATCTGACTGATGCGGAATTAGAAATCAGCCGACACGGTTAAATAGACTGTCCAAGAAAAATGTGACAGAATAAGATATACCTTAATTACCGTGGAATAGACGCAGTTCATGACAGCTGACATAATAAGTCTGTAAAACTCTCAACCCACGGCACTGTGCTAAAATACAGTTGGGTCATTTTATTTCCACTCAATAACTAGTAGTAGCAGTAGTAGTATATGCTAGTATGTTACTTGTTTTATTATCCCACATTCCCAGGTACGCAACTCACACGAACTGCAACAAAGGATGCCATATATAGCGTGGCGTACGTGGCAGGGAGAGATGGAACTCATACTCATACGTAGTAGAGCTCAATCGCTCAGCACTTTGGCAGTCGCGCCTTGCAGGCGGCGAAGACCTTCTTGCCGTTGGGTGAGTTGACGTAGCGCTGCAGGTTGGGGTCCTTCTTGTACTTGCACAGGCAGCTCGCCGGGTGCGCCTTGAGCTTCCCGCAACACGCCGCGCTCGGCGCCGCGTTCCCGATGATCGCCGGCGCGCACGGGGTCAGCTCCGTCGGGCTGCACGTCGCCGCCTCCACCGCGCCCGGCGTCGCCGCGAGCGCCACCGCCATGAGGAGGAAGCAGGCCAGAGCTGCCTTCGCCACCGCCATGCTTGCTCTTCCTGGGTTAGGACGAAATGGTATCAGGTGTGACAGAGTCAGCTCCTGTAGGATATGAAACTGCCAGCCAGTGTCGTCGGTGAAAATGGAGAGCGATCGACGGTGTATTTATAGGTCCCGGCCCGTGCAGCATGTAGTAGGTGAAGCGCGCCACGGCGAGCATCAAGCATGCGCGCCGCGCGCCGCACGCGAACATACGGGTTCCACTGGCGATCCATGGAGAGATGGCGCGTGGCATGTCGAACGGTACGGACACAGCCCAAGGGAGTGACGTGTTGCGCTTTTCCCGTGTGAACGGGGACAGCCTGAAGACCGACCTCAGTGGGTTAGTGGAGGCGAATTAAGGGAAGAACCCATCATGAGAAGACATGAGTGCGCTCCGCGCTGAAATAATCGATCTCGGCTGTGTGCAGCAGCGCCGAGCGGCTGAGCTACACGTCGTAGGCACTCGCGCATGCGCGTCGGTGCTAGTGGTCATCTTTCTGGACGGCCATCACCGAACCACGGAAGAGAGTTTGCTTTTGAGCGCTAGTAGCAAAATAACTGCTATAAAGAGACTTTTCTATTAGTGATATTTGAAGTTTATGTTTTATGTTGATTCATATGATAATCTCTTGCTGTTATTTACTTATTAATAAACATTTGTACTCTGAGTAGCAATGGTCATGAATTCTATATTGTGTATCTATTGGCAACAAACTACAAAGCCCATTTAGTTATCACCTTAATGCTTGAGGCCGAGCATAGGTTAAATTTAGGGATGCCAATGCATTTAAAATGCATCTATGTTCTTTGTAGTTTATGGTGTTGCCTACGGCAACCATGGGTGCTGCCATCGACTTTGAGTGGTGCTACCAGCATGGCCGATAGTGTTGCCTCGATGGTGGCAATGTTACCGGTGGTGGTCGCGGGTGATCCAACGAGCAGACAAAGTTGCTGCCATAGGCGGGCATCGGTGCTATAGGCGAGCAAGCACTAGTGCTCGGTCGATGCTCCAGAGCTATGAACGAAGTTCCTTATTGCTGCAAGGAGAAGACACCAGTGCTGCGAACGGAGGACGACGGTGCTACAAGCGATGATTGGTGGTGTGGCGACGAGCTACAAGTGCAACCGGTGAAGCTGCAAAGGGCGAGCGCCGAAGATGCAAAGGATGAACATCATTTCTGCAATCTCGTGGCTATAATGCGACCGGAGTCTTCTCCGATGATGAGTCCTCCGGTGTAACATGCTCCTCGTCGGCGCCCTCTTGGTGGAGTTGCGCCAAGGCCCTTGTTCGAGTGATGGGGAAGTGGTGCGATAGAGTTGGAAGTGGGGAGGGATTCGCTCATGCTCTTGCGCTGCGCGCGGGTGGTTTGTGGCAGGGAAATTTTTGTGAAGATAAGAAAGAGGTGGTGGGACCGGTGGTCCCAAGTTGATTAGACGGACGACGTGGGTGTGGACAAACAGTCGGGGAGGCAGTGGATCGTGGGGATCGATCCTCCGGGGGACGCCCAGCGCTTAGAGAATCTCTAGTCTCGTCCCCCAATATGTCGCCCAATGGATTTGGGGCATACCGGACAGAAATACGTGCCCAGTGGTGTGCCCCATAACCATTTTCAGTTCGGCCCGGCCCCGAAGCGTGTCTAGTGTGTCGAGGCCATCCCAAAATCATGGTGAACCCTTCAGCCTAGTTGAGCGCAATTCGCAGGCGACGTGGCATTGGCGGGACATCCTTGTCATTTGCACCAACAATATTTATTATGTCGTCACCAACCTTTCGACTTAATGGCGGTGTCGATTCACCTGCCCGACGCAGGGAGTTATCCTGTCACCACAGTACCGTGTGGCCGATCCAGGGAGTTGTATCATTGTCACAGTGGCGCGTGCCCCTTGCATAGAGTCGTCCTGTCGCTGAAGTGGCGCATGGCCGATGTAGTCTGCGTCCCCATTGATGTACACACGATTTGTTTTCTCCGGCGCTGATCGCTCAAGTCCTGCACCTGCTTCAATGGAACAACTGCTCGTCTACTCAGCCTTTATATAAGAAAGATGCATGATCCGCATCCTGCAGACGCTCCATTGTCGGTTCAAGCTAGATCCACTCGCACTCCATGGCTACAAGTTCCAGGGAAAGGGGTGGCGACTATAGTCGTGGCTGGGGGATGGGGGCGTGGTCATGGTCAACGCGAGCGCGGTCAATCAACGGTGCCTTCCTGCTCACCGTCGCACTCGCCATCGCTGATGGGGGAGGATGGCTCCAACTTCGAGTTCTTCATCCCCATCCATGAAGAACCTTTAAGCAATATAGGAAAATATATAAAAATTCATTATTCTAAATACATATATTATGAAAATATATTTAACTAATCGATGTCCACATGTGTTACTTCATTTAACAAAAGATCTTCATGTAACTTTTTCAACTTTGACCAAGAATATAGGAAAATATATAAACATTCATTATTCTAAATACATATATTATGAAAATATAACTTAAAAAGATTTCAATACTATAAGTTTTATATCATAGATACTTTTATTTTTTGCTAAATATTTGGTCAAACTTTAAAAAGTTTGACTTTGACTAAACCCAGAATGCGATCTAATTGTGAACGGAGGGAGTATATAGATACATCCAAAATTTAACAAATCAAAGACATCTATTTTAAGATAGAGAAAGTATTTAGTATAATAATCCCAAGCCCATGTGTGAAGTTTCGATCTACTACCTTCGTTTCACAATATAATCGTTTTTAGAAAACTAAAACAACTTCTTAAAAGGCCTATATTGTGAAATAGAGGCAGTATTATGTAGATACCGCCTAAATGCATGATTGAAAAACATACAATGAATGCTTCTTCCTTTTATTTATTTATTTATTTATTTATCTACCACGATGTTGCTCAACAGAGTTATTTGTTGCCTAATTTTCTATGCAGTCATGGGTAAGGACAAGACACACATTAACATTGTGGTCATTGGCCATGTCGACTCCGGCAATTCAGACACCAATGGCCACTTCATCGGTAAGCTTAGTGTCACGGATGGGAAGTTTGAGACCAGCAAGCACTACTGCACCATCATTGATGCCCATGAACAGGCTGATTGTGCCCTCCTCATCATTGACTGCACCACTATCGTGTCTAACCTATCCAAGGACGGACATATCGGACGTGCTCTCTGTGCTTTTGCTCTTGATAGGCAGCAGCTGATCTGCTGCTGTTGCAACGAGGTACATAAAACTTCTGAGTATATTTATGAAGCGCCATTTAGGAATAGTGTAAATAGCGGGCATATCTATCCTTACTAGATTGAATTGCTAAATTGTTGATCCCATGACTGCAATTATGTATTCACTCGAAATAGGCTTTCGTCCCGCTTTATAAATAAAGCAACCGTCCACAACAAATATCACAGTACAAAGTCACTCACACACCACATGCTGGGGCCACATCACAAAACGACCCAACTCGGACAAAACCCAACGAAAAAGAGGAACTACGCCTCGCCAGGGAGTGAACGCCGAAGACACTATGTCGGACTATGGGGAAGCCGCTGAGCCGCCTCCAAGAGCCGGCGGAGAGTCGCGTCCAACCTCGCCTTGTCCCGCTGTCTACACAACGGGTACCAAAGCTGCAGAGAAGCCAGAAAGTGGAAAACCGAGTCAGACGCACGCCTAGGGAGAATCTTCTCAATAACCATCTTATTCCGAATAGTCCAGAGGGACCACGACATAGCTGCGAACACGAGCCAGAAGAGGTGACGACCCTTTCCAGCTCGGTTTGCTTGGGTTTCTAGGAATTCACCGAGATCATGGGCCAGCCAGTCCGGGCCCAACGCCTCTCTGGTGAAATTCCACAGAAACCGGGCCGCGGGACAGGTGAACATTATGTGGGTGCCCGTTTCAGGGACCCCACATAATGGACATAATCCGTCCCCCGGCCCATGTCTCTTGGCCACCTCAACCCCCGACGGGAGCCTATCGCCTAAAAGTTGCCACACAATTTTTTTTGTCTTCAGCGGGAGAGGTGCTTTTCAGAGGTGCTTGGTCCAGGGGAGTACCGCCTGGCCAAAGAGGGCCCGATATGCCGAGCCAACCGAGAAGGATCCGAACGGGGTGAGGGTCCAAGATACACTATCGGGTTCGTCGGCTAAGGAGGCCGGGAGCTCCGCCCTGAGTTCCCTCCATGCTTCCGTTTCCTCCGGGCCGAAGGTATGACAGAACGAGATGTTCCATGTACCTCCATGTGCCGCGTTGGATACACAAAGCGCTGGGTCGGAACAGATGGCGAATAGGCTCGGGAAGGCCTCCTGCAACGGGCGCTCTCTGAGCCAGGGGTCCAGCCAGAACATGGTCCCCTCCCCGTTCCCAATAGAAAAGGCGAGACCATGCCTGATCTCACGCTTGATCTCCTGAATGGAGTGCTAGAATTGGGACCCATCGCGCCGATCACAGTCCAGAAGGGGCCGACCTCGCAGGTACTTGGCCTTGATGAGTTTGAGCCACAGGCCACCATCATCACGCAAGATACGCCATACCCATCTAAGCATTAGGGCCTTGTTGAACTGACGGGATGCAAGGATACCTATGCCCCCAACATCCTTGGGGGCGCAAATGTCTGCCCACTTGACCATGTGGTATTTCTGGCGACCCAGGGAGTCTTGCCAGAAGAACCTAGACAGCTCCTTGTCAAATGTCCCATGCACCCCCTCGGGGAGGAGGTACATGCCCATCATGTACATGGGCAGGCTAGAAAGACATGAGTCGATCAGGACGGTCTTGCTGCCTTTAGATGTAAATCTACCACGCCAAGGTTCGAACCTCGAGCGCACCCTATCCGCGAGCGGGTCCAGGTCCCTGATAAGGATCCTGGTGTCTCGGATCGGCATCCCCAGGTAAGTGATGGGGAAGGAGGCGAGCCGACAGTTGAAATTGTCAGCTATCCTCTGCTGCTCGTCCTGGGAGAACCCTAGTGCGATGATCTCGCTCTTGTCAAAGTTGATACGAAGGCCAGACATCTCCTGGAAGCAGAGGAGGAGGAATTTGAGGTTTGCAATGTCCAGAGTCGAGCCTTCAATCATGATCATAGTGTCGTCTGCGTACTGAAGCTGGGTGATGCCGCCCCCGGGGATAAGGTGGCCTACCACGCCGGAGATGTGGCCGGCCGCCTTTGCTTTCTCAAGCATTTCCGCGAGGGCATCAACAGCAGCGTTGAAGAGGAGGGGGGACAGGGGGTCCCCCTGGCGGACACCACAGGAGGGGGGGAAGTATGGCCCGATCTCGCCATTGATGTTAATTGCGTTGCTCCCGGTCATGACGAACTGCATTATCCAGGTGATCAGGCGGTCGTCAAATCCTCGCCTAATGAGGACCTGACGGAGGAACCGCCAGTCCAAACGATCGTAGGCCTTCTGGAAGTCCAGCTTCAAGAAGATGCCCTTCAATCGTCTGGACTTGATCTCGTGGATAATCTCATGGAGGGCCAGGATCCCATCATGTATAAATCTTCCCTTGAGAAAGGCAAATTGATACTGGTGGGTGAGGCGCTCCATGATCGGGGCGAGACGAGAGGCGCATACTTTCACGAGGATCCGTTGGATGACATTGAGGACCGTGATGGGCCTGAATTGGCGAATATCCGAGGCCCCCAATACTTTAGGGATCAAAGTGATAACTCCTAGATTCAGTCTCCCCATCACGAGGGTTTCGGTGTAGAATTCCTGGAACATGGGCATGATGACCGGTCGGAGTTCCCTCCAGAAAGTCTAGAAGAAAGTTACCGGGAGGCCATCAGGGCCCGGGGCAGAGTTGGCCTTCACCGCCCGCTCAACTTCCTCTGGTAGGAATGGGAGGGTGAGCTCCGCATTCTCGTCAGCTGTGACTCTGGCCCCACTAGGCCAAAAGTCCCCAGCCAACGTGACCCCCGTAAGGGGTCCTGCCAAGAAGAGCTCCTTATAAAAGGAGTAAATATGGGCGGATAGCGCCCCTGGCTCCTCAAGGAGGATCTCACCGTCCCAGAGGCAGGGGATCGAGCATTTCCTACGGCGACCATTGGCCACCGCATGGAATTATGCTGTGTTCGCATCTCCTTGGAGAAGCCAGTTCTGGCGGCTGCGCTGTCGCCAGAACAGCTCCTCCCCCTTGTAAATCTCGACGAGCGAAGTCTCTAAGGCATAACGGTGGGACCACTCATCAGCGGAGAGGCCCACCGAGTTTGCCGCCAGGTCCAGGGTACGGATCTCCTCCAGCAGCGAACCCTTCTGGAGTCGCGTCGCTGCACCCAAGTTGGCCCCCCGGCCCTTCATGAATTGACGGGCAAGCTTGGCGCAGTGATGCCAGACGTCCACCGCATTAAAGCGTCTGGGGGGGTAGCCGCCGCCAACCACTTGGCCTTTACCGCTTCCACAAAACCTGGCTGTTGAAGCCAGAAGTTCTCGAAGTGGAAGCGATTCAGCCGTTGTGGTGAGCTCCCCCCTGTTGAAAGCAGCAGTGGAACATGGTCTGAGCCTACCCTGGTAATGGCGCGGAGGGAGCAGAGAGGGAAGGCGACCTCCCAGTCCACTGAGACCAATACGCGGTCCAAGACACTCCTGACAGGGTCAACCCTGTTGTTCTTCCACGTGAAGCGGGCTCCCACTCTCGTGATCTCTCTAAGAGCAAGATCAGCGATACAATTGTTGAACATCCGCATGCGCGGGACATCCACGTTGTGGGAGCTCTTATCTTCATGGGAACGAATCAGGTTGAAGTCCCCTGCCACAACCACCGGAGTGGAGCAACGTTCAACCTTCGCCTTCTGTTCCTCGAGGAAGGCTGGGGAGCGGCTATGGTCCGCGGGGCCATAGACGATGATGACCTCCCACCGGAGGTTGGAACGTATATGGGTGAGCGACATGCTCACAAAGAATTCCCCGCGATCCATATCCTCCACCTCGAAGGTATCCTCCTTGGCGCCAAGGAGGATGCCTCTAGAGTGACCCACCGCCGGGAGCTAGTTCCAAGAGAACTTGTGTCGCGACAAGCCCTAGAGTTCTGAAATCTGGAAGTCTTGCTTGATTGTCTCCTGGAAGCCTACGATGTCAACGTTCTCCTGACGCATGTAGTCTTTAATCTGGCGTTTTCGACCGTCATTACCAAACCCCCGGATGTTCCAGATGAGTGATATGATAGCAGGCCAACTCATTGGACAACATTCTTGGGTTTGGTCCCCTTATGCGGGACAGATCGTGTCTTCCGGGCCGACGAAGGCATAGAGCTCGGTCTAGGTGGCCTCCCTAGAGATCCCCCTGAAGGGTTTCGCAGCATAGTAAATCAAAATTTTCTACGGAAGCGAACAGAGGGAAAGCCAAGATCTAATCTAGGAGATGCAAACAACAAGAGAGATTGGATTAGATCTTCATACCCTTGAAGATTCGCACAGCGGAACGTTCGTCGGAACGTGGGTGATGTAGTCGTACTCGCTTCTCCTCCTCGCGATCCGATCCGATCTAGCACCACAAGTGGCGGTGCCTCCGTGAGATGCACATGTGCAGCACCTCGACGTCTCCTCCATCCTTGGACCAGCAAGTATGGTGGAGAGATGGATTGGATCTACAACACGACGGCGTGGTGTATTTGGTGGAGAATTTCTGCAGCAGGGCTTCGCCTGCAAACAGTCGGGAGGGAGAGAGGAAGGCAGCAGGGCTACTAGGGCTTGGAGGGAGATGTGTAGGGGGGGAGGGGCGCACCAGCCCTCTATATATAGAGGGGGAGGGGGCGGCCAGCCCTAGCCCCTCCTCCAAGCCTATCTCTAGTTTAAACGATTTAAACTCTCCCCTTATCTAGAAATTCTATCCCGAGATTTAAACGAGTTAAATCTCTCTAGAATCGGTTGGGCCCTATGGGACCTTGTGCCCCTGGCCCAATGCGGCCAGGACACTCCCTCATAGGCCCATGCCCCCTCCCGGAAGGTGGGACCACGTTGCCCCCCTTCCGGAAGGTTCTAGAAGCTTCCGGTACAATACCGATTAATCCGGAACAATTCCGAACTCCAAAAACTGCACTGCCTTATATGAATCTTATTCTCCGGACCATTCCGGAACCTCTCGTGATGTCCCGGATCCCATCCGAGACTCCGAACAAAAATTCATAAACCAATTATCCAATCTATCCTAGCGTCGAGACACGTTAAGTGTGTGACCCTGCGGGTTCGAGAATATGCAGACATGATCTTCTATCAATAATCAACAGCGGGGTCTGGGCACCCATATTGACTCCCACACATTCATAGATGATCATATCGGATGAACCACGATGCCAGGATTCAATCAATCCCATATATATATTCCCTTCGTCTCGCGATATTTTACTTGCCCGAGATTCGATCGTCGGTATCGTCATACCTAGTTCAATCTCGTTCACAGCAAGTACTTTACTTGTTCCGTACTCCGATATCACTTTGTGATTAACTCCTTAACCACATGCTTGCAAGCGGTGTTGATATCGATTACCGAGTGGGCCCGAAGTATATCTCTCCCACTTGGGAGGGACAAATCCCATCTCGATACATACAACCCAACAAATACTTTCCGATTACCTGAGAGACACCTTTATGATCACCCTCTCATAGGATGACGTTTGATGACCTCAAAGCTTTCTTCCGATACCAGGGAGTTGTATTATCTCATGGTCTAAGGAATACAATATTTGACATAAGAAAAACTTCGCAAAGACGAACACGATGACACGATCTAATTGCTTCGCTTAGTTTGGGTCTATCCACCATATCATTCTCCAATGATATGATCTCATTATCAATTGACAACTCATGTCTATGGTTAGGAAACCTTAACCATCATTGATCAATGAGCTAGTCCATAGAGGCGTACTAGGGACACGGTGTTGTTCACAAACCACACAAGTATTAAAGTTTCCGCTTAATACAATTCTAGCATGGAATATAAACTTTATCATGAACAAGAATTATAATAATAACATCTTTATTATTGCCTCTAGGGCATAATTCCAACAGTCTCCCACTTGCACTAGAGTCAATAATCTAGTTTACATCTGGCAACAATCTCACACCCATGGCACTGAGGTGCTGATCATGTTTTACACGTGGAAGAGGTTTAGTCAATGGATCTGCGACATTCAGATCTGTATGTACTTTGCTAATCTTCAGATCTCCATCTGCTATATAATCTCGGATTATATGAAACTTGCGGTTGATATGCTTGGTCTTTGGATGATATCTTGGTTCCTTAGCGAGTGCTATGGCGCCAGTGTTGTCACACAATATCTCCAGTGGGTCCAATGCACTTGGAACCACGCCAAGCTCAGTGATGAAGTTCCTGATCCAAACTCCTTCACTTGACGCTTCTGCAGCAGCCATGTATTCCGCTTCTACTGTAGATCCCGCGATCACGCTTTGCTTGCAGCTTCTCCAGCTCACAGCTCCTCCATTCAAAATATACACGTATCCTGTCTGAGATTTACAATCATCCTTGTCGGTGTCGAAACTAGCATCGACGTAACCTTTTACGACGAGCTGTTCATCACCCCCATAGACTAAGAACATTCCTTTAGTCCTATTTAGGTACCTTAGGATGTTCTTCACGGCTGTCCAGTGTTCCACTCCTGGATCACTTTGATATCTGCTCGTCAAACTAAGAGCATTAGACACATCCGGTCTAGTACACAGCATGGCATACATGATGGAACCTATGGCCGAGGCATAAGGCACTTTGCTCATAGCTTCCCTATCATTTACCGTAGCTGGACACTGAGCCTTGCTCAATATCTTACCTGACAACATAGGCACTGAACCTTTTAATGCCTTATCCATTCTGAACCTTTTCAGAACTTTGTCTAGGTATGTACTTTGGCTTAAAGCTATCAGGCGTCTTTGTCTATCTCTATAGATTTTGATGCCCAATATATAAGCAGCTTCACCTAGGTCTTTCATTGAAAAACACTTGTTCAAATAACTCTTCACATCGTTAAGCATGTTGATGTCATTTCCAATAATCAATATGTCATCCACATATAGTACCAGAAACGTCACCGAGCTCCCACTCACTTTCTTGTAGATGCAAGCTTCGTAGCAATTTGGAACAAATCCAAAGCTCTTGATCACTTGATCAAAACGAAGGTTCCAACTCCGAGATGCTTGCTTCAGTCCATAAATGGAACGCTGAAGTTTGCATACTTTATCAGCATCCTTAGGATCGACAAAACCTTCGGGTTGCATCATATACAACTCTTCATCAATGTTGCCATTGAGGAAAGCAGTCTTGACATCCATTTGCCATATTTCATAATCATGAAACGCAACAATTGCTAATAAAATCCGAATGGACTTAAACATCGCTACGAGAGAGAAAGTCTCATCGTAGTCAACACCTTGAACTTGTCGAAAACCTTTCGCAACAAGTCGTGCTTTATAGACGGTAACATTACCATCCGCGTCCGTTTTCTTCTTGAAGATCCATTTGCACTCAACGGCCTTTCGGTCGCTAGGAGGGTCCACCAAAGTCCATACTTGGTTTTCGCTCATGGATCCCAATTCGGATTTCATGGCTTCTAGCCATTTCTCAGAGTCTGGGCTCATCATCGCTTCCTCATAGTTCGTAGGTTCACTGTCTTCTACTAACAAGACAGTCAAGACAGGGTTGCTGTACCACTCAGGAGGGGCACGCGACCTTGTCGACCTGCGACGTTCAGTAGCAGCATCGTCCGAAGCTTCATGATCCTTGTCATTAGCTTCCTCTATTGTTGGTGCAGGCGGCACTGGAACAATTTCAGGTGCTGCGCTACTCTCCAATTCAAGAGAAGGTTCAATAACCTCGTCTAGCTCTACTTTCCTCCCACTCACTTCTTTCGAGAGAAACTCCTTCTCAAGAAAGGAACCGTTCTTTGCGACAAACACTTTGCCTTCGGTTCTGTGATAGAAGGTATACCCAATAGTTTCCTTAGGGTATCCTATGAAGACGCATTTCTCCGCTTTGGGTTCGAGCTTGTCCGGCATCAACTTCTTGACGTAAGCTTCGCATCCCCAAACTTTAAGAAACGACAACTTAGGTTTAGCACCAAACCATAGTTCATACGGTGTCGTCTCAACGGATTTAGATGGAGCCCAATTCAAAGTGAATGCAGCGGTTTCTAATGCATAACCCCAAAATGATAACGGCAAATCAGTAAGAGACATCATCGATCGGACCATATCTAATAGGGTTCGATTCCGGCGTTCAGACACACCATTGCGCTGTGGTGTTCCGGGTGGCGTGAGTTGTGAAACGATTCCACTTGCTTTGAGATGCGTGAGAAAATCATAACTCAAATATTCGCCCCCACGATCGGATCGTAGAAACTTAATCTTTCTGTTACGATGGTTCTCCACTTCATTCTGAAATTCTTTGAACTTTTCAAACGTTTCAGATTTATGTTTCATTAAATAGATATACCCATATCTACTTAAGTCATCGGTAAAAGTGAGAAAA
The DNA here is from genome assembly GCA_916181665.1 of Avena sativa. Classification (NCBI taxonomy): domain Eukaryota; kingdom Viridiplantae; phylum Streptophyta; class Magnoliopsida; order Poales; family Poaceae; genus Avena; species Avena sativa. The sequence goes on along the minus strand of OV702293.1, from coordinate 353,341,449 downwards.
TAGCGATATCCACCGCGCGTCGAAACACTCATCGGTCCGCATACATCGGTATGTATGATTTCCAACAAGTACGTTGCTCGCTCCATCATACCGGAGAACGGGGTTTTGATCATCTTGCCCATGAGGCATGGTTCGCATGTGTCAAATGATTCAAAATCAAGAGACTCCAAAAGTCCATCAGAATGGAGTTTCTTCATGCGCTTTACACCAATATGACCTAGACGACAGTGCCACAAATAAGTAGTATTATCACTATCTACTTTGCATCTCTTAGCCTCAATGTTATGGATGTGTGTTTCATCCCTTTCGAGATTTAGAAGAAATAAACCACTCACAAGAGGTGCATGACCATAAAAGATGTTACTCATATAAATAGAACAACCATTATTCTCCGATTTAAATGAATAACCGTCTTGCAATAAACACGATCCAGAAATAATGTTCATGCTCAACGCAGGCACATAATAACATTTATTAAGGTTTAAAACTAATCCCGAAGGTAAAACTAAGGAGAGCGTGCCGACGGCCATCACATCAACTCTTGATCCGTTGCCAACGCGCATCGTCACCTCATCCCTCGCAAGCCGCCGTCTATTCCGCAGCTCCTGTTTCGAGTTACAAATATTAGCAACTGAACCGGTATCCAATACCCAGGCACTACAACGAGGGCTAGTAAGGAAAACATCAATAACATGTATATCAAATATACCTTTGATGGTGCCAGCCTTCTTGTCCGCTAAGTACTTCGGACAGTTGCGCTTCCAGTGACCCTTGTCCTTGCAATAGAAGCACTCAGTTTCCGGCTTGGGACCAGACCTGAGCTTCTTCTCAGCAGGGGCATTGCGCTTGCCGCCGCCCTTCTTGAAGGGCTTCTTTGGACCTTTACCTTTCTTAAAGGAGGGCTTGTTGACCATCAACACATGATTATCCTTCTTGATGTCCACCTCCGTAGCCTTCAGCTTTGCGAAGAGCTCGGTGATCGTATCAGTGGAACCAATCTGATTATGAGTCACTACAAAACTTTTGTAGCTGGGAGGGAGTGATTGTAGAACCCTGTCAATCTTGAGCTCCTCTGGAATCTTGCAGTCCAGTTGCTCAAGGCGTTGAGTGTAGCCCGACATCTTAATGGCGTGCTCACTAACGGAACTCCCTTCCTCCATCTTGCAGTTAAAGAACTTCTCGGAGATCTCATATCTCTCAGAACGGGCCTGAGTCTGAAACATGGTTTTCAACTCTTCGAGAATCTCAAAGGGCCCGGGATAGTTTTCAAAACGATTTTGAAGTTCCGGTTCCATAGCAAACAACATGGTGCTCTTAATCACACCATAATCATCTTTGCGCGACTGATAGACAGCTTTCTCATCAGCCGGCGCAGTTGCAGCGGGGGGGTTACCTAACGCTTTCTCAAGGACATAGTCCTTTTGTCCTCCAGATAGAATGATTCTTAGATTGCGGAACCAGTTGGTGAACTTAGACCCATTGTTTCTAAGCTTTTCTTTCTCAGCAAAAACGTTGAAGTTGAAGTTGGACTTGGCCATGTGATCTACAGTATTTGCAAGTACAATTTAGACTATGTTCATGATAAATAGTTCAACTTAATCAAATTACTAGATGAACTCCCACTAAATTCAACATCCCTCAAGTTGTTTAGTGAACACGATCCAAATTCACCACACCTAATCCGATCATCACGAGAAGAGATGTGGTTTCAATGGTGGACAACGAAGTGTCGATCATATCATTCATATGACTCATGCTTAACCTTTCAGTTCTTGTGTTCCGAGGCCATGTCTGTACATGCTAGGCTCGTCAAGTTAGACCCAAGTATTTCCGCGTGTGCAAAACTGGCTTGCACCCGTTGTATGTGAGCGTAGAGTCTATAGCACCCGATCATCACGTGATGCTTGGACACGACGAACTTTCGCAACGGTGCATACTTGGGGAGAACACAGTTTTTATCTTGATCTTTAAGTGAGGAATCATCTTATAATGCTACCGTCGCGATCTAAGCATAATAAGATACATAAAAGGATAAACATCACATACATATAACTTTATGTGACATGGTATAGCCAATCTTCGCGCAATGATCTCCATCTTGTGCGTTCCGGCATGATCTCCATCACTTCACCATGATTGCCTCCACCACGAATAGCAACTACAACTATTGCTAACTACTTAGCGATAAAGTAAAGCTATTACATGGCGTATAAGAAGTTGACTCGCAGGTCATACACAATTATAAAGACAACCATATGGCTCCTGCCGGTTGTGTACTCATCGACATGCAAGTCGTGAAACATTACAAAACATGATCATCGCATACATTATACACATCACATCTTGGACCATACCATATCACAGAAAACACTCCCTGCAAAAACAAGTTAGACGCCTCTACTTTGTTGTTGCATGTTTTACGTGGCTCATGGGAGTAGATGCTAAGAACGATTCTTACCTACGGAAAGCCACAACGGTGATATTATGGTTGCCAAACTCCGGTGTTAATCCCATGACAACTATAGTGAGAGAAACTGACATCCACCAGCCGCATGTGTGGAACAAGCCACACGTCAAGTGCGGAGCCGGTCTCGCGAACGACGTCGCGTAAGGTTGGCCTGGACCGCTTCAATCTCACTATCCCGCGTCATAAGAAGAACACAAACAAGAGGCTTGCAACAGAAAACATCAACGCCCGCAACAACCATGTTGTGTTCTACTCGTGAATCACATCTACGCATAGATCTAGCTCTGATACCACTGAAGGGTTTCGCAGCATAGTAAATCAAAATTTTCTACAGAAGCGAACAGAGGAAAAGCCAAGATCTAATCTAGGAGATGCAAACAACGAGAGAGATTGGATTAGATCTTCATACCCTTGAAGATTCGCACAGCGGAACGTTCGTCGGAACGTGGGTGATGTAGTCGTACCACAAGTGGCGGTGCCTCCGTGAGATGCACACGTGCAGCACCTCGACGTCTCCTCCTTCCTTGGACCAGCAAGTATGGTGGAGAGATGGATTGGATCTACAACACGACGGCGTGGTGTATTTGGTGGAGAATTTCTGCAGCAGGGCTTCGCCTGTAAACAGTCGGGAGGGAGAGAGGAAGGCAGCAGGGCTACTAGGGCTTGGAGGGAGATGTGTAGGGGGGAGGGGGCGCACCAACCCTCTATATATAGAGGGGGAGGGGGCGGTCAGCCCTAGCCCCTCCTCCAAGCCTATCTCTAGTTTAAAGGATTTAAACTCTCCCCTTATCTAGAAATTCTATCCCGAGATTTAAACGAGTTAAATCTCTCTAGAATCGGCTGGGCCCTATGGGGCCTTGTGCCCTTGGCCCAATGCGGCCAGGACACTCCCTCATAGGCCCATGCCCCTCCCGGAAGGTGGGACCACGTTGGCCCCCTTCCGGAAGGTTCTAGAAGCTTCCGGTACAATACCGATTAATCCGGAACAATTCCGAACTCCAAAAACTGCACTGCCTTATATGAATCTTATTCTCCGGACCATTCTGGAACCTCTCGTGATGTCCCGGATCCCATCCAAGACTCCGAACAAAAATTCATAAACCAATTATCCAATCTATCCTAGCGTCGAGACACGTTAAGTGTGTGACCCTGCGGGTTCGAGAATATGCAGACACGATCTTCTATCAATAATCAACAGCGGGGTCTAGGCACCCATATTGACTCCCACACATTCATCGATGATCATATCGGATGAACCACGATGCCAGGATTCAATCAATCCCATATATATATTCCCTTCGTCTCGCGATATTTTACTTGCCCGAGATTCGATCGTCGGTATCGTCATACCTAGTTCAATCTCGTTCACAGCAAGTACTTTACTCGTTCCGTAGTCCGATATCACTTTGTGATTAACTCCTTAACCACATGCTTGCAAGCGGTGTTGATATCGATTACCGAGTGGGCCCGAAGTATATCTCTCCGACTTGGGAAGGACAAATCCCATCTCGATACATACAACCCAACAGATACTTTCCGATTACCTGAGAGACACCTTTATGATCACCCTCTCATAGGATGACGTTTGATGACCTCAAAGCTTTATTCTGATGCCAGGGAGTTGTATTATCTCATGGTCTAAGGAATACAATATTTGACATAAGAAAAACTTCGCAAAGACGAACACGATGACACGATCTAATTGCTTCGCTTAGTTTGGGTCTATCCACCATATCATTCTCCAATGATATGATCTCATTATCAATTGATAACTCATGTCTATGGTTAGGAAACCTTAACCATCATTGATCAATGAGCTAGTCCATAGAGGCGTACTAGGGACACGGTGTTGTTCACAAACCACACAAGTATTAAAGTTTCCGCTTAATACAATTCTAGCATGGAATATAAACTTTATCATGAACAAGAATTATAATAATAACATCTTTATTATTGCCTCTAGGGCATAATTCCAACACCCCCAGCTAGGGGGATCTCCTGGGTGGCGGCCGAAGGGCGCTGCTGAGGAGAACCCACCATCCTGGATCCGGGATCAGATGTCCCAGTTCCTGGCGGTGTCGAGGTTTCCCCCTGCTGGCGTGTAGCACGTGCACGCGCAGCGGCGAGGGACCCCTCGTAAATCTCCCTAGCTCTAATCGCCTCAATCTGCTCGAGCCTCGGGCCTCGTTCCCTGCGGAAGACCATGCCACTATCAGCGGCCACTTGTGCCAGATGGTCGAGAGGGGAGTCATCTAAGACCGAGAACCTGGAGCTTGATGGAGAGGAGTGAGAGGCAGAGGGGCAGGAGGGAGGGACTTTCTTGGGGGTACCTGAGTCAAGGTTGCGTGCTGCAGTCCTCTGGGACGCCAGCTGGGACACCGTGGGCACCACCCCCAGGCTCCCCGCCCTGAAACGTGCCAGGCGTGCACTCTGGCACGAAGGTGGAAGCACCGAGCGGGGGGGGCGAGGCTGACGAGTCTTGGGGCCAGCCGCGGGAGTGATGGGGAAGACCGCCGCTGGATCGTCGGGGTGTGGCACCGGGGTCGCTGGGACCAACGACGGAGATCCCCGAGGCGAGGCTAGAGTAGAGCCTGGGGACAGCGAGTAGCAGAGGACTCCTGGAGAGCGAGGGGACGAGGGGGCGGTGACCACCATCCCCACACTCCCGGAGTCCCTGTCGGACTCCAACTGTGGCTCCTCTGGTGCCTCGTCGGGGATCTCCGCGGAGAGCGGGTCAAGGGCCATGTGGCCGGTGAACCCCTCAGACTGCCTGAAGTTGGAGCCGTACTGAGCGATCTGGAGGTCGAGAGGGCCCTGCGAGGGGGGCAGCTGGTGGGACGCAGACAGAGCAGCAGAGGTCGAGCCCGTGGCCGGAGGAGCCGAGGTAGAGGGACCCGGAGTCCGAGACTCCCCTCCCAGGTCGTCGTCGTTGGAGTCCTCTCTAGATGAGCTCCCCCTCCTGTAGAGTGGTCGCCGGAGGGGGGGACCGAGGGAGGGGGGAGTCCATCAGCGGCCTGGTCCTCGTCCAGCTCAATTGTCAGGATCCTCCCCTCCGTACCGAAGTAGAAGGGTGGGAGAGGCCCTGGAAGCAGAGATGGGTTAGGGCAGAGCACCTGCATGCGGATCGGTCCCGACCCCATGCGAGAGGTCTCGTCCACCACGACCAGCTTACCCACCACCTGAGAGACGAGCTCCAGGATGGGCAACGTCCGCACACGCGCCTCCTCTGGAAAGCCAAGGATCCGCACCCACACCGCCGAGAGAGTCGAGGTTGTCGCGGGGTGGGCGGTCGAGGGCTCAATGGAGATCTGCACCTTGCTGGTCGGGAGGGTGAGGGCGGTACTACAGGCACTGATGGAGAGGATCTCGGCAGACGGGAAGGTCACCGCGAACTGGGTCGGGGAGATCTCCCGGGCACTCCAGGTGTGACCCGACATCATCTGCCGGAGCTCCTCCTAGATGAACTCCGCGGAGATCACCACCGAGGCTGGGAGCTCCTGTCCCTCCACCACGGTGACCAACGCCAAGTTCTTGGGCACCGTCATCGCCACCCCCCGATATCGATGTAATAGAACCCCCCGGCAATGGAGTGCGCGAGGTACTCCAACTGCTGGGAGGCCCGGCGCGGGAGGGCGACACTGAGGTGCGCGGTGCTGGGGCCCGGGGCCGACGCCGACTTCTTCTTCTTCTTCTTCTTCTTCTTCTTGTTCTTCTTCTTTTTCTTCTTCGCCGGTTCATGAGGGCCCGGAGATGTGCCACGACGGGGGGAACGAGGGCGGGGATCCTCCCGGTCCCGGCGCCATTCCGGCGCAGCCCTGCCCGCCTCAGCATGAGCCTCCTCCCTCTGGAGCAGTTCCTGCCGGAGCCTCTACTCCGCGCGGCGCCCCTCCGGAGACGAGCCTCTGCGTGGCCCGTCCCATCCCGAGCGCCCCTGGGGTCCATGCCCACGCTGCCCCCCATGGGGGGGCGACCTGCCATGACCCTGGGAACAGAGGGGGGAGGAGGCGCGCCTCGTGGACCTCTGTAGGGGCAGGGAACGGCGTCCCGACGCCCTGTAAGGCTGCGCCCGAGGCGGACGCGGCGGCGAGGAGTGACGAGGAGGCGAGGGGCGACGGGGAGGGCGATCTACGGCGCGGGGGAGGTGGGGGCAGACCGCGAGGACGCTTGCGCGTCAGCGCCTCGTCATACGTCATGGGGCCGGTGGCGGGGGGAGATGGAGAGGCGGCCGGCGGCGGGGCGGATGGAGGAAGGTGGCTGCAGAGGGGCGGCGTCGGGGAGGGAGAGGTGAGGCTGGAAGCCGCGGTGACGCGATGGGACCAGGAGAGAACCCTAATGGGTCAACTCCTGTCCGAGACGGCCCCACAACGGACCATCCGGCCCCCGTTCGCGGGCCGCTCAGCCTGTAGCCGCACGTCTTGCCCGCGCCAGGCCTGGACCGGGACTGGGCCGGCCACGGGCCCAATCCCCACCATCGGCCCAGCCACGGGGGACGCGACCAGGGTCACACCGTCCTGGGGACAGGGCGCCGCCGGGTAGGTGGTCGCCGGCGCCGGCGCCGACGATGGAGGGATCTCCAGGGGGACCCCGGTGTTCCCTCCGTCGCCACGCTAGCAACCGCGTCCCCCTGCCGCAGTGACGGCCCTTGCGACGACGATGACCTGCGGCAGCGGGGAGGAGCTGAGCGAGGTGCCGGTGGAGGGGAAGGGGGCCGGCGAGACCGCGCAGTCGATCTGGGGGACCAGACGTGGCGCGTCGCCGACAAGAACTCCGCCAGCGTGGGGGACGCCGGGGGAGAGCATCTGCGGGCTGTCTCCGCCTCCACCGCCTCTGCCTCCTCTTCCTCGTCAGCGACGTCGGCCCAGCGGCGCCCTCGGAGGTCCTCCGCGCCCTTCGCCGTGGCGCGCGACGGTGACGGGGCCATCGCGCTCCCTGCAGAGTCCAGGCAACTACAAGGCGACGACTTTCGCCGGGAGGGAAGGGGCGTACCTGCGGGGCGGCGTCGGCGAGCAGCAGAACCAGCGGGGGAGCCTCGGAAGCGACTGGGCCAGCGGGCGGAGCCCCCTACCAGCCGGCGGCGCGGCGTGCCGGCGAGCATGGGACGAGCGCGGTCAACTTCGTTTTTCACAATTATGTATTCAAGCTCGCTGCTGAAGGTCTACAAATTATGGAAATTGTGCAGCATGCGTTGTGAATTTGCGTGTCTGTCTATTTTAGCTTAGTTATATTATACTCCCTCCGACGCATATTAATTGACTTGGATTTGTTAAATTTTGGATGAACCTATATACTAATGGTGTCTAGATTTATTCAATTTTAACAAATCCAAGTCAATTAATATGGGTTGAAGGGAGTATGTTTATGCACCAAATGTTGTGTAACTGTACTTACTATATACCGTGGAGTATGTGTTGGTCAGATAGAAGATGCCTTCTCAAAGGACCAATATGATGAAATCGTGAAGCAAGCTTCTTCATACCTCGACAGTGTGGGGTTCAACCAGAACAGAATTAGTTTTGTTCCCATTTCCGGTTCAAAGGGTAACAACATAATCGAGATCTCCACCAACCTTGAGTGGTATAAGGGTCCAACCTTGCACGAGGCGATTGACCAGATCAATGAGCCCAAGAGGCCAGTTCGTGGTTTGTGTTCCCTTTCTCGGTTTTTCTCGGTCTTGGTAGATTGTTACGTACTGCATCTACTTTTGTTTCCTAGTCGACCAAATCTTAAACCAAAAAACCACTTTTAATCGAGGTGTTTTGTTATGCAGAGGAGTCCTGTCACAAAAGCCAGCTACAAATATTTGCGTTAAATACATATAAAAAGTATCCAGTTTACATAACTAGGTCTGAAGGTGAACCACATGATTGCAAGTTTTGGTGTACTATTGAGGTGGATGGCCAACACTGTAGATCAGTTCAGCTTCATGGACACAAAAAAAGAAGCTGAGAAAGATGCCGCCAAGGTTGCATATGACTTCTTAGTGCCAAGAGATGGTGATAATTTTGCAGATGTGCTAACACTCATTGATAAGGTACTGCTTTCACAGATTTGTTCATCAATTTGAGTTATGGGTTCTGTTGATCATTTAGAGTCATTTGGTATTTATTTTTCAATTTAAAATATTATATGTTCTTCCTATTCTTCTTTCATTTAGGATCCTCTACCCTGCAAGACGATTCTTTATGAATTTACTTGTAAGAAAAAAACATGCCAACCTTCTTACTCCTGCCGTCGTCAAAAAGGTCCATGTAGAATGACCTTTTTTGCTGCAACGGTCTCTGTTGCTGGGAAGGAATTTATAGGTGACATAGGCAAAAGTAAGAAGGGTGCCTCCGAGAACGCTGCACGTTTAGCAGTGAAGTCAATTTTAGGTAACTTTTGGATTATTTGTTTAAGATTAGAAAACTTCAACACCTAACATTTTATTTTAATTTTGACAGATACAAACGATGAGTGCATGCTAAAAATCTTTAGATAAAAAAGAAGACTTGTAACTGCTACGCATTATTCTTTGTATAACAAAGAAGGGGCACCAAACATTCCTTGTGTTTCATCTGTTCCTTCAAACCAGCCTCCCAAGAAGCACACACCCAAAATATCAGGTAATTCAAGTTGCCGCGAGTTACACATATGATAGTTTGAAATAAAATATATCATTTTTTTGATCTTTCCTAAATTACTTTGATATACTTGAGGTTGAGCATACTCACAAGAACAACCGTAACACTGATTTTGTTGAAGATGAAATCAACGCACTCTAAGAAATGAACCTAGGCCCAATGGTTGGGAGTGGCGGTACAGTTTCACCACCCAAGTTCAAATTCTTATGGATGCAAAATTTCATACTGCGGAGATATCCCTTACAGTTTTTCCTTCAAAAAGAAATCAACTATATTACTTGGTAGAAGCAATTATTGAACCTTGGGTGCTCTCATTCTGCATGAGCGATTAGTTAGCATATGAATGAACTTTAGTATGTTTATTATCTATTTTGTCTAAAAGTATTCAATGTCCCTGCAGACCCAGATTCGGATGCACCAGGTCCAGTGGTCTCCAGCTGAACTAGGCCAGATGATTCCAAGACATATCTGGAGTTTCCTTGCAAGTGTGACAGACTGACTGATTGAACAAGTCAAGATGGTTCTAAGTATAGATGGTCCATGCTCTGGCTCGGCCGGTATCATCTTAACTCTTGTTTAGTTTTTACAGTGGATTTGAGACTGGAGAAAGTAGGTCCATTATATGATTTTTTACGAACTTTAGTCAATTTTTGTTTTTCCATATGTGCGTTCTAGTAACCCCACTCAGTTCCTAGTGTTCTTTTTACTGTGTTGATTCACATTTCCAACGCCTGGCTTGGTTCGTTTCTTTTCTTCGTCAAGGGGCAGATCCCACATGCCTCTCCTTTCGGACCATGGTGTGGGGATACATCTTCATCCCTGTGGGTATGTGGCGTATATATGCTCGTTATTGTGCGGATTAAAGTATAGAACTCTTCATATGTAGAGCGGAAGCATAAAAACTCCTGAAAATGTTGGTCGTCAAAGATCTGAATTACGCTATGTTGTCGATCCCACATTGGCAATTTGACATGGTCACTTCCTTGTTGTCATCTTTGTCACTATCAGGCCATGACAATCACGGTCTTCGCACATGTTGCATGGTGTTGTCTTGGTGGGTGTCCGTGCTATAATCGGGTGCGCCCGTTTTGACATCCCGGTTAGTAAGGTGTGTTCTAGCTGGAATGATTTGGAGAGTCAAGGCTTCCATCCTTCCTTCTAACATGAGGTGTTCGAAATTTGAGGCGCCTGCAGATCATACGAGATTATGCAATCACGCATGACATCGAGATTTATTGACGTTCAGCAAATATACACGTTACTAGAACACATGTACTACCTCGGAGAATCCCGCCAATGGCATCAGACGCATCTCTGTCACTGCTTTAGGGCTGATATGATCAACCCTCCCATGGGAGTCCGGACCATCCCTCATGTTATTAGTGTCTAGATTACCACCTCCGTCTAGTCTATCTTTTACTAACCAACGGCCAATTTAAATGTGTTTGACTAACAAAACCTAATCTTTCTCTACAAGTTTAACTATAGCACGACTTATACACATGTTCCAACACGAGGTTAACATTGGTTCCTCACTTGGCCAATGTGCAAGTGTTCATGAAGGCAGTGTGTTAAAAGATTGTTAGTTACCTATTTTCTCCCCTTTTGTCTGCAACACTGGTCCTTTAGATGAGATACTGTTCCACATCAAGAATCTATCTACCATCATTTGTTGCCAAGACACACTGGTCAACTTTAATTATCTATATATTTTACTCAATCTCTCTCAAGCCTCTCATATAGTCATTATTATTCGACAAGGTTTGGACATGTGCATCACGCGGACCGTTAGCAACGCTGAGGGGAGGTTCTCCTGCCTCAACGACTCGGCGTGGATATACGCAGGACGTGTCGACGCCGACGTAGACCCTGTGCGCGTCCATGTTGATGAAGACGCCGTTGCGCGGAGGCGCTTTCCTCCTGAAGCTACCTGCGTTATCACTGACATAGTCGCAGAGATCAAATCTCTGGACTAAGCCAGAGACAACCTGCTCGCCGGTGAGGATGAAGTTTCCCGTCCGGATCTTGACTCCAGCTAGCACCGCTGCTGGCCCCACGGTGGGCGCCAACTGTCGTGGTGGTGGAACGACAGATGCCATGGGTAGGCTAAAGTATGGGGCCAATGGATACTAGAGGGATCTGGGGAGGGAAGATGTAGTGATTTCTACACTCGATTGACTAATAAGTAGAACTTTATTTCTCCTCTCAAGAGTTACAAGTGCTCCTAGAGCTGTATCATAGAGAAGAAGAAGACTGCTACACAAACCCTTCGCTGCTAAAAGAATCGATCTCCCTCTCAGGAGCTCGTGCCCCTCCTTATAAAGGGGTTCCTTGATTCCTTCTAGGGCTGACGTGGCAAGCATATTCTTGGAATATGCTTGTCCCAAAGTGGTAACTCGGCGGACTCCTTTCCGTGTCTCCCTTCTATCGACGGCAATGTTCAAGAGACCTTCACATGCGCGTCTCGGGCTTTCTCACTGTCACCTCCGTGACGTTCTTCTGCCCTTCTGCATCTCTGCTCCTTGTCCTTTGTGCTTGGCTCTGCCTAGATTCCTCCTAGCCAGTGACCAGGGTTTGACTATAGGTACCTCCTTCTCCTGCAAGCTTCATGTTATTCGGCCTTGTCTCGCATAACTCGGCTCGGCCTTCACCTATATACAGGTTAGTCAGACTCATTCGGTCGACCTAATTCTTATGTCGGCCGGATAAGGTGCTACTCATTCTTCATTCGTCATGGCCCTGGTTATCTCGGCCGACTCTTACATGATTCGGCCAACACAATCAGTAATTCGGCCCACGACAAGGGAGATTCCTTTCGTATTTCCTCTGTCTTGACCCTATCCGGGATCACCTCCCCAACATTAGTCCCCGAAGCTGGTGTGGTCCTTCCCGAAACCTCGGCCGGGCCACATCAGTTTCCCAATTTACTTCTCTCTTTCTTTCCGAGTTACTTCTTTCTGTTCGAGGTATCCGTGTAGCTTCTTGAGCATGCCTCGTCCTACGTGTACTACTCATCATTGTTCTTCTAGTTTTTTGTTCCTCTACAGTGCTCACTGACAAGCTACAGTGATTACTACGCCCGTCGCGTCGGCGCAGTGACGCCTCGAGTACCGCATCGGTCAGTTGGTCCGATCATCTCCTGTGCCGTGTGGCCTGTGGTGTGGCTCCACTAGTTGCGAACGGTTCCGCCTCACGCGTGATTTACACGGTTATCGTGGCCCACCCACGATCCCACTACCGCTAAGACTGTGCGGTTATAAGGAGGGCGGGGCAAGACGATTTCACTTTCCCCCTTCGTTTGCCCTTCTTCTTCCTCCTCGCGCCCGTGCCTTTGTTCGTGTGCTAGCGGCTGCGCCATTGTCGATCTCCTCGACGGTGAAGCTGCAGTTCTCCTGCTCCGACGACCTCACCGCCGTGCCCTCGCTCCGTCGCCTTCGCCGGTGAGTTATCCTACGACATCGCCACTAAGTTTCCGCCCTAGACATTCCCTCTGCCTTCCTAGATTCCTCGCGGCGGTTCTTCTTCGTTTCGCCGCCGCGCTCGTTAGAATCACGACGGGGCCCTGCACCTCTAGGCCTCTCCCCGCCGCTAGTTTCTCCTCCGTTGATTCCTCCGACGATCCCATGTCTAGTTCTGCCAGCGGAGCTCTTGTTGAGGAGGACGACTTTGCGTCTGGTCTAGAATGGGGTTCTTGGCAGGGTTCCACTGTCACTCGCCGTGAGGTAGAGTGGTTAATTAAGACACACCGGATCCCCGCCGAGGTAAGCTGTCGCTTGCTCGGCAAAGAGTCCTCTCCCGTACTCAACGAAGGAGAGTATGTAGTTTTCACGTCCCACTTTGCTTGTGGGTTCGGCCTCCCCCTTAGCGATTTTTCTAGGGGGTTCCTCGATTACTTCGGTCTCCAGCCGCATCATCTGCCGGCCAACGCTATCGCCTCTTTGTCAGCTTTTATCTCGGCTTCGGAGGGGTATTTCGGCCTTTGGCCCTCCGTACCTGTCTGGTCTAAATTCTTCCAAATCCGATCTAATGTCGTACCGGACAAATCTCTTCACCCTTCCGAGAAATCCCTTACACAATGCGGGGCTGCGTCCATTACACCTCGGAGAAACTCCGAGTTCCCTTGTGTCGCCGGCCTCGAGTCTTGCAAGAAATGGCATAGATCATTTTTCTATGTCAAAAACACTGGGAAAGAAGATAAGATTCGGCTCCCCGCTTTTTCTATTGGCCCCCCTTCCAAGAAGAATTGGAACTACAACCCTAGGAAAAGACATGCTCTGGCCGAGGCATTTGAGATTCGGCTCAAGGAGTTGATCCGCGTCGGGCTCCGTGGTGAGGATCTGATGACCGCATTCATCAGTAGCCGAATCTGCCCTTTTCAGCTTCGATCTCACAAGCTTTGTTACATGAGTGGTCCTCTCGATCCCAACCGAGTTTCGACGGTTGAGCTCGACGACTATCACATTTATAAGCGTGTCCGAGCTATCTTCAAGACCGATATGCCGGAGGAGTGGGCATGGGGAATGAAGCCATTCACTCGCGGGAATCCCCCTCCTCAGGTAAATTTATGCATTGGTGTTTGCTTCCGAGTCGCCTTTGTGACTGTTCTTTTGCTAATCCTACTTTGTTTGTTCTCTCGCAGAGGTTTGCGGAGCAAAAGACCGAGGATGCCGAGGTTCTGGCTCTTCCGTGGACTGCAGATCGGAATACCCCAGACAGCGGCGAACCTGACTCGGAAGAGTTTGTCCCTAAGTCAGATGTTGCTCCGGCTCGCGCCCGTGGCAAGACCTCGGCCCATGCGGATGAAGGTGACTCGGACGACGTCCAAATTCTTGAGGTAGTTGTCGCGGTGCGTATCTCTTAAGCATTTCCGGCTCCTACTTTCCCAGCTAATCCAGCCGGTCAGGTGCACGACGCCGAGCCTCTTGCTTCTCAAGCTCCTGCTACCTCGAAGAAGCGCACCGCTCCGGCAGATCCCTCTGACGCTGCCCCCAATAAGCGAGTGAAGAAGTCTGCCCAGCATATTCCGAGGCGTAAGACCATGCCTGCGGTTACTGGGTGAGTTTACTTTCATTCGTATTTCTTGTTTCTCTCTTTCTGGCTATTGACTCGACCTCTTTTTTTTGTCTTTCGCAGTGCTCCTCTCTCCGCACAGCCTAGCGGTCCGAGTATGACGACCCATACCACTCGGCCGCCTTCTCCTCCTCCAGAAGATACTCGGGTTCTCAGTCCCCCTCGTGTTGACTCTCCTCCTGCACCGACACATATGTCGCCTGGACGAGATTTTCCTGTTGCCCCCACCGTTAGTGCTGACATACCTCCCACACCGGATCATCCGGTTGAGCCTGTTGCTCCTGCCAAGACCACCGAAGTTTCCCCCAATGATCCTTTGATCACCGCAACTCCAGCTGCTATTCCAATTCCATCCGAAGATATCACCACCTCGGCCCCCTTGGAGGTTTCAGTTCCTCCTGCCCCCCAGGGCGTGATTCCTAGTGCTGAGGTTGCTGCCCCTGCCAAAGTCTCTACTAAAAGTAGGAAGACCGTTGTTTCTAAACCTTCAACATCTCAGAAAGGGTCAGCCTCCTCTTCTCATCCCAACATAGCTGATGCCCTTCGCAAGGGAGCTTCCTCCGCTGAGCCTGTTGTCACCCCTGCTGCCGACACTCAACTTACTCTTCACAAGAGTCCGGCGACGGCGGTGGTCACGCAACGGGCCCAAGGTAAAGTGTTGACTCGCACTGAGAGCGGAAACAACCTCGGCTTCTTGGTGGAGTATGCCAATAACTGGAACGCCTCGGGTCAACTTGAAGGCAATCCGAGTAGCCAGCCATTCCAGCTTTCCGACATCAGCAGTCGCTTGCACATGGCCGCTAAGATTGTCCTTGATAGTGACAAGATGAATGAGGTAAGTGCTTTCGTTAATGTTTTGTTTATCATTCAAATGGTATTATATACATACTAGTCCCCGAAGCTTGCACCGGATAACTGGTTGTTCATTTGGAAGCTTTGTCAGGTTTCAAATGTCATGACTCGGATTAGCCGTGATATCCGAATCAAGTTTCACTCAGTTCGGATTTGCTTTAGCTTTAAATATCTAGCTACTTTGATATAAGTCAAGTTACACTTAAGTTGGATCTGCTTTAACTTTGAATATCCAGCCACCTAGATCCGAGTCAAATTTTATTTAATTCGGATCTGCTTTAACTTTGAATATCCAGCCACCCAGATCCGAGTCAAGTTTTATTTGATTCGGATCTGCTTTAACTTTGAATATCCATTCACCCAGATCCGAGTCGAGTTTTATTTGATTCGGATCTGCCTCCACTTTGAATATCCAATTTTGTAACCTTCTATTATGTTCAGGTTGCCCATGGTCGGCGGACTGCCGAATTTCAAAAATTGCTCTTTGCCCCCAAGAAACTGCAAGAAAAGTTTGAGAAGGTTGTTCCCGTAGTGAAGAAAACTGGTAATTTAATAAATTTTTGTATTGTTCCTTAAGTTCTTAACATTTTCGGCTTGTCGTGCTAATTCACTCTTTGCTGGTGTGCAGCTAGTATCAATAATTTGAATACCCGCCTTACCAAGAAAGTTGATGCTCTTGAAGGTTGGTTCCTCGTTTTTGGTTTTTAACTTGTTAATTTCTGTCCGAGATAAATATTTGGTTTCTTACAACCTTCCGGCTTCGGTATAGCCGACTTGCACATATTTGCAGCATCGCATCAAGAATGCATACCTATGCCTGATATGGTGTTGCATTTTTTAGAGCAAGCTGCCAATCATTCAGCGCAACTCAAAGAGAGGGATGATGAGATAACCCGGTTACGCGCCAAGGTTGAGTCTCTCAAGCTTTCCCAGAAGTCCGAATTGGAAAACGTTGATCAGGAATTTTCTGAAGAAAAGAATCGACTGAGCCTGCAGTTGTAGAAAGATAAGGAACTCCTCGACGCTGCCGAGCTGAAGAACCGGACGGTGAGCAAGGAAATCACTCGCTTTGAGAAGAATAAGGCCGACTGGACCTAGGATCTGCATAAGATGCTGAATTATGTTCACCGTAAGTTTCTATTCTTTGCCGACTTACGTTTTTCTTTTGCTCGTCTTATCTTATATGGTGCCTTTATTTGTAGATCATTTCCCCGAAGCTAAACCGGTGAGCTCCAAGGCAGTGGTGACAACTCGCGCTCGCCGAGGTGTTCCTGTTACCTCGGATCAGGAATACTCTATTGAGGACTTTCTGATTGCGATCGCTGCTGTTGTTGGACCAATGAAGATCATGGGAAGAGATTTGGTGCAAGCATCTATCCGGGCCTACCATGTTCTTTGGCCGAACACCTCTGGAACGCCTGAAATTGATGAGATTGAAGTGCTTGTGTCAAGGCTGATGGCATCTCAGACCCAACTTAACCTCTGGAGGGAATCTGCTGGGAGGGCTGGTGCTGACATGGCCCTTACGGCCGTGTTGTCTTGGTATGAAGATATCTCCCTCGATACTCTGATGCATCTGCGCACTGGCTCTCCTTGGGTTGAAAATCCAGAGTTTATTTCTTGCAGTCAGGCTCGTGCCTTACAGCTTATCGAGTATGCTGACTTGCATAATTGGATCGAAGGGCCGAGTTTTCTTCCCAATCCGGCGGATGATGTCAAAGTTGAAGATGCATCCGGTGATGATTCGGCCGATCAGGATGAAGCGGAGGGTGACTTGGATAACTCCCGCGACTCAAATGCAAGCTCGGATGAGGATGGCGACGCGTGATCGTCCTCTAAAGGGACTAAGAATTATCGAGCTCAAGCTCATGTTTCTCAGCAGCTGGGGCTTGTCCCCGAGGTTACTATTGCTTTTGTTGAAATCGAAGTAACTTCGGCTAAGGCGTCAGCTACCTCGGAGCGCCGAGTTCCTGAAAATACCCCTGCGCAGGAGATCGAGGTCGTTCTGCCATCATCTAAGGTGCCCATTCCCGATGCTCCTGACCATGCTACTACCCCTTAAGGGTGATCTGGCCCTTTTCGTTATTTAGGTTCAAGAAAAACTCTAAGTTGTTTTCAGTCCCCGGTATGCCGGGCGTATGATGTCTGTGGAACAATTGTCCGTCTTTTGGTGTGGTGTGGACCTTTTTGCCTTGCGCCGCTAAGGCATTGGTGATGGTAATTATTATTATTCCCTCTAAGCAAATCTCGTTGCTTCATATCTTTGCTTTGCCGAACTTTAATTTCGTAAATCCGGATTGTATTCTTCTATGTGGCTGACCTTTGTTCGGCATTTATCTTGCTTGACCTTTGTGAACTTGGTTGCGTAGCTGTTGTGTTCTCAACTTCTACCTGAAGTATAATCCTCGGAGCTCATATCTGGTAAAGTGATATAAATAGGTTGCATCCCTTATCATACTTCGATTTGCTGGGGTTGCTATTCTTGTTTCCATTAGCCTTAGAGATCTTTGTTTGTTCTCGCTTTGTTGTTCCTTTGATGACCGAGGCAAGCTTATATCATATCTTGCAAGTTATGATCAACAGTTTTGGGGAATCCCCGAGTCTCTAGTTGAGCTATGGAACTTGTATGTGTCTGGCGACAAACAGTGGGTAATATAAGTCAGTCCCCGAGTTATTACTCGGGTTATTGAGTTCTTGCATGTTCTCAAAAAATATCTAAAATCATGAAGCAGTCTCCAAGTTATTATTTGGGTCGTGAAAACATAATGCATAATTCAATGCCGAGGACACCACGGGGGAGTACCCGAGTTATTGCTCGTGGCTCCGAGGTTTTAATATGCAACTTAAAAGTAAGAAACAACATGGGGCAGTCCCCGAGTCACTGCTCGGGTGCCGAGGTTTAATATATAACTCAAAATAAGATACAACATGAGGTAGTCCCCGAGTCGCTGTTCGGGTGCCGAGGTTTAATACATAATTCAAAATAAGATACAACATGAGGCAGTCCCCGAGTCGCTGCTTGGGTGCCGAGGTTTAATACATAATTCAAAATAAGATACAACATGAGGCAGTCCCCGAGTCGCTACTTGGGGTTCCGAGGTCTAATACATGCTTGATACTTCGACTTGGTGCGTCACATCGTGACTTGCAATATATGGCTTTTAAGTGTAGAACGGGCGAAGTAAAGCTATGTTCCACGGTCTTTTTGATTCGTCCTCGGCTTTGTTTGCCTTGTTCTTTTCTGGTGACTGAGCATCGATTAGGTAATATGCATCATTGTGCAATGCTTTACTCACGATGAATGGTCCTTCCCATGGGGGTGAGAGTTTGTGCATGCCGGTTGTGCGCTGCACTAGTCGAAGAACCAAATCTCCTTCTTTAAAAACTCTTGGATTGACTTTCTTGTTGTGGTATCGTCTGAGGTTTTGCTGATAAATAGCTGATCTTGATAATGCCAATTCCCTAGCCTCTTCTAGCAGATCAACATCGTCTTGCCGAGCTACTTCATTTACCTCGACAGTTGTGTACTGGATCACTCTTGGCGAATCATGCTTTATGTCGGCTGGAAGCACAGCTTCTGCCCCATATACTAGAAAGAATGGGGTATATCATGTTGGCCTGTTCGGGGTAGTTCTGAGGCTCCACAATACTGCTGGAAGTTCCTCGATCCAGCATCCTGCCGACCTTTGCAGTGGTTCGATAAGCCGGGGTTTTATTCCGGACAATACCAGTCCATTTGATCTTTCTACTTGCCCGTTTGATGTTGGGTGAACCACCGAGGCAACATCTAGTCTTATGTGTTTCTCTTGACAGAATCTAGCAAAGGCTCCTTCAGCAAAATTTGTGCCATTATCCGTGATAACACTGTGTGGATATCCATATCTCAAGATAATATCTCTGAGGAATTTTACCGTTGTTGGTCCATCACACTTTCTTATTGGTTTCACCTCGATTCACTTTGTGAATTTATCCACCATGACTAGAATGTGAGTCATTCCGCCCCGGGCTGGCTTGAATGGACCTACCATATCCAAGAACCATACATAAAAAGGCCAAGTAATTGGTATTGTTTTTAATTCGCATGAGGGCATATGTATCTTGCTGGCGTATCTCTGGCAACCGTTACATTTTTCTACTAATTTTTTTGCCTCCTTCAATGTCGTCGTCCAATAAAATTCATGCCTAAATGCTTTGGCCACTAAAGCTCTGGACGAGGCGTGATACCTGCATTCTCCCTGATGAATATCCAGGAGTATTTCCTGCCCTTCTGCCGAGTCAATACATCTCTGCAGTACGCTTGTGACGCTTCTCTTATACAGCTCATTGTTTATGATTGTATAAGCTTTTGCTCTTCTTACTGTCTGTCTAGCCAGTACCTCATCACTCGGCAAGATTGCGTCCTTAAGGAATGAAAATATGGGTTGCGCCCACATCGGCGTGATTTTCTCTGGGACAGTCTCACTGTCGATTTCCATATTTTCTGCCGACATAACTGCTTTGGATCTTACTGTGTTTGCTCATGCGACGGCCGGGTTTACCTTTAGAAAACCCGGGTCATATTCCTTGTCAATTTCCATTGGCACACTTCCTTCTATCAGTTCTGCCGAGATACGAATTGATTCGGATTCCGGTGATGGTGTAATTGATGGTTTTCTCAGGTGCTCTAGGGCAATACCCGGGGGAATTGATTGCATGGTTGATCTGAGCTTTGACTGTGTATCTGCAGCATCATTTTCCGCCCGAGGTATATGGTGAAATTCGCATCCATCGAAATAACCACTGACTTTTTGCACGTGAAATCTATACAGGGCCATGTTCGCATCTAGTGCGTCCCAATTGCCTGATACCTGCTGTACTACCAGATCTGAATCCCCATAGCATAGGATCCGACGTATACCAATCTCTTTTGCCATTTTTAACCCATGGACGAGTGCTTCATACTCGACAACATTTTTTGACGCGGCGAAATATATCTGCAGCACATACTTTAGCTGATCTTTTTTCGGCGAAGTTAATACTATCCCTGCTCCCAAACCATTTCTCAGCTTAGATCCGTCAAAATGCATTGTCCAATAATTCGGATCTGGTAATGGTGGTTCATATTGTACCTCGGCCCAATCCACAAAGAAGTCGGCCACTGCCTAAGATTTAATTGCATCCCGCCTATCGAACTGCGGAGCATAAGGTGATAACTCGATTGCCCATTTTGCTATTCGTCCACTTGCATCTTTGTTGCTCAATATTTCGGCTATGGGCGCCTCACAAATCACTTTTATCGGATGTTCTTCGAAGTAGTGTTTAAGTTTTTTCGCCGAGATGTACACTCCATAAGCCATTTTATGGTAGTGCGGGTAGTTCTCCTTTGAGGCCGATAATACCTCGCTTAGGTAATATACCGGCCTTTATATTGATTTATCCCCTTCATTCCGTTCCACGACAACCACCGCACTTACCACTCTGTTAGTGGCGGCTACATAGAGTAACATGGGTTCTTTTGATAATGGAGAAGCCAAGATCGGTGCTGTGACCAACATCTTTTTTAACTCATGAAATGCATTATCAGCTTGTGGTGTCCAGATGAATTTATCAGATTTTTTCATCATTTGATATAGAGGCAATGCCTTTTCCCCTAGCCGACATATAAATCTACTCAGCAAAGCCAAGCATCCCGTGAACTTTTGTACATCGTTCAGACACCTCGGCAATTCCATTCTTTCAACTGCGCGGATTTTTATTGGGTTTGCCTCTATACCTCGGCTGGACACGAGGAAACCGAGTAATTTTCCAACCAGCACACCGAAGGTACATTTTTCCGGGTTAAGCTTCATCCGTAATCTTCTCAAGTTTGTGGATGTCTGCCGAATATCATCAAGGAGCGTTTTGCTCTCTTTTGTTTTTATAACCACATCGTCTACATACACTTGTACAATTTTTCCTATCTGGTCATGTAGACACCTTTGCATGCATCTTTGGTATGTTGCTCCTGCATTACGCAGGACGAATGGCATGGTGCGGTAGCAATAAGCCCCGTACGGGGTAATAAACGCAGTCTTTATTTGATCGGCCGGATTTAACGGTATCTAGTGGAAGCCATAATACGCGTCTACAAATGACAATAGCTCACAACCAGCGGTCGAATCAATGACTTGATCTATCCTAGGTAGAGGAAAAGGATCTTTAGGACACGGCTTGTTTAGGTTCGTGTAATCGATACACATTCGCCATACTACGGCCACATTCGGGTCATCCTTTTTCTTTTCTACCAACACCGGATTTGATAGCCAATCCGGATGAAGCACTTCCATGATGAACCCGGCTACAAGGAGCCGAGCTATCTCATCTCCTATTATTTTTCTCCTGTCTTCGGCGAAGCGGCAGAGAGGTTGCTTCACCGGCCTTGCTCCTGGCCTTACATGCAAAGAGTGCTCAGCCAACTCCCTCGGCACACCTTGCAGGTCTTGAGTCGACCATGCGAAGATATCCCGATTCTCATGGAGGAAGTTGGTGAGCTCGCCTTCCTATTTGGCATCTAGGCCGGCACCAATCGTGATGGTGCGCTCTGGGAATTGCTCATCTATCTGGATCTTTTTCGTCTCTTTAGTCGGCTGGAAAGAAACACTTACATGGGGGTTGGCTAATGCCGGCATATTTAGCTGTGCCGACTGAGCCAGAGCCGCTACTTCCTGAATCCTCCTTTTTTCTCTTGCGATCACCAATGACTCGGCCAGGTTTGATCCGGCCGAGGCACACTCCATTGATTTTCTGTAATCTCCGGCTACTGTTATCACCCCCTATGGGCCGGGTAACTTCATTTTCAAATAAGTAATGTGGCAACTGCTCATGAATTTAGCCAATGCTGGCCGTCCAAGTAAAGCATGATAGCAACTCTCCAGGTCCACCACTTCGAACTCCAAATTCTCTGCTCTGCAATTCTCCCTCGTGCCGAATAACACATCTACCCGGACTTTCCCAATGGGTTCGCATGAGAGGCCCGGCACTATCCCATGGAACATGGTTCTTGTGGATTGTAACATATTCTGCGCTATTCCAAGTTTGTGCATTGTGTCCTTGTACATAATATTGATACTACTCCCATTATCAATGAGTACTTTTGAGAATTTCACATTTATGCTGGATCCGACAAATGTCGGATCTAGCACCAGTGCATATGACCTAGGATTCGGCATTATCTTCGGGTGGTCTTTTATGCTCCAGGTTATTTCCTGATCAGACCAAGGCACGTATCTTGGTACTGCCGGCATAACAGCGTTCACTTCCATATGCCGGCGTTGTACGCTCTGTCTGTCCTGCTGTTCTGTTGTGAACATACAATATGATTGATTATGCTCCCTGTAATCATTACGTCCGTTGTTTCTGGGGTTTGCCCTTCCATCTTGACCTTGATTTATCACTTGATTCACTGCATCCCTCCGGTCGGAGTTATCATACCTCGGAGGAGGTGGGGGTAACATTAACTGCTGCGCATTTGCTCTGGTTAGCTGTGGTTGCTGCTGATGCGCTTGATGCGGAGGTGCTTGCATGCCCTCCGGGTTCCCCATTGCATTTTTCATCCAGGCACATTGACGAGTTGTATGATTAGCCGGCTTGGCCGGGTTTGGAGTGTGGAACTTACATGGTTGATCCAACATGGATTCAAATGTGTACTTCGGCCTTTCCTGCCACTGCTTCTTCTGTTCTGGTGTCCACTGTCTCTTCCCTTCATTCCTCGGTGTCCACTGCTGAGGACTATTTTTCTGTCGCTAACTGTTTCCGTGACTCGGCTGATCTTGTACCACCGCTGCCACCTGGTTGGAAGCATATCTGTAGTCCGGCCTCTCCTCCCTTCTTCTACCTCGGAATTCGTTGCGCCTCGATGACCCGGCTGCATCTCTTGCATATTGATCCTGGTGCTCCCGATGCTCTGCCGACATTAATTCTGGTTGCGTCGGATCCCCTAAAGCATACGATCCTGCTATCCTGATGGTCTCTGCCAATGTGGTTAGCATATCCCTTTGCAGCCTCTGCCATAGTAGACTTGCATATCGGCAGCCATGAGCAAACCAAGCTATCGCTTGAGACTCTATGACCCCTTCGCATGAGTTTCTGAGGTTACACCACCGAGTCTAGAATTCTCTATCCATTTCATTCGGCCTATGCTTGTACATAGCGAGCTGTTGTGGCCTGTTTGGTCTTTTATAGGTACCGGTGAAGTTGCTGACAAACATTACTTCAAACTCTAACCAACAGTTGATACTGCCTACTGGCAGATTGTTCAGCCATACTCTGGCTGGTCCTTCCAGCATCTGTGGGACGTATCTCACCGCCCATCATAGGTTTCCGCCGGCTATCTTCACCGTAGTGGCATAATCAATTAACCAATCTTGTGGTTTTGTGCTCCCATTGTATGTTTTCGTGCCCCTTGCCAATTGAAAGTTCGGCACCAGTGGTTCGCCCATGATTCGAGGTCCGAAGTACGCTGGACCAGGCGGACCTTGTTCCTCCAACAACTCAGACCGATACAACCTGTCCAGTTTTAGTCTTGCATCATTTGACGGCAAGTTTCTGTATATGATCCTCTCTTGTATTCCACAATGATTATTCCCACCATGTTCTGCATTCTCCATATCCGAGTACCCATCATTGTACCTCTCATTTGCCTGATCATAGTGAGCTGGTCTCACTTCTCGCTCTTGCCGAGGATCATACCTCGGCCGAGGATCCGGCGGAGGATTTCTCCTTCCCTCCACCGGGTTATTGTTCTCATGATTTCTCCTTCCGAGGTCCTCGTTACCTCGGCTTCCATTGCCTTTGTTAGCACGGGGGGGGGGGGGGGTCTATCCCCACTGTTACCTCGGCTTCCATTGCCTCTGTTATCATTGACCTTTCCGGCTACTGCCGGATCATACGGAACAATCTGCTTATTTCTTTTTCCTGAAGTCACTGCTCTATCTTTTCGTGCGTTTTTTCGGGCGAGGATGCTGCTGCCGCAGATAGTGCAGGTGCTGCTCCGACCGAATGAACCATACGCGAAGCTCCCGGTCTTGTCGGGTCAGCCCTAAGCATTTCCTCATTCTGCTGGTTTGCAATGCGCACCAGCTCATTCACTCTTTCTTGCTATTTTTGCCGGGCTTCCCCACTTAGTCCTTCCAACTCCAGGGCTGCGGCATTTGCCGCCCTCAGGTTCTTTGTCGGGGTACTATACCTCGGCAAGCCTAGATCGACTGATTCACCTTCATGAGCCTCATGATCTTTGTTGATATCATTGATGAGGTTCTTTCCTCTCAATCTCAATTCATCTACCCGCTCGGGGGCAACATCCAGTTTGTTTGCCTTAGCATACTCTCGCAGGGTCATGTTCAAGGACTCCCGCAAGGCCGACACCTTTTTTGCCTCTACTAGTACTTTTTGTCTAGTTTCTTCTATCTCCGCCTGGGCGTTAGCCGGATCAAGTATCGGTGCCACAGGCGTTGTTAGATTATCTATAGTTGCCTGGAGAATATTCTCAGGTCTCTCGAGAGGCAGCCATCTTACCCTTGCCGCCTTTGGGGTCGTCTCCTGTACCTCGGCTGACTTGGCTGCGGATGGATTTACCTCGGTGGGCTGCGGAGCCGTCTGCTTCGCGGCCATCTGTCCTCCTGCTGCTGGGTCCTTGCTTGGCCCGGCGCCTGCCCCTGCCGCCGGTGCTGCGGCCATCACCATCACCTCAACGCTGCCGACGGGGCGTGCGCCACGCGGACCGTTAGCAACGCTGAGGGGACGTTCTCCTGCCTCAACGACTCGGCGTGGATAGACGCAGGACGTGTCGACGCTGACGTAGACCCTGTGCGCGCCCAGGTTGATGAAGACGCTGTTGCGCGGAGGCGCTTTCCTCCTGAAGCTACCCGCGTTATCACTGACATAGTCGCAGATATCAAATCTCTGGACTAAGCCAGAGACAACCCGCTCGCCGGTGAGGATGAAGTTTCCTGTCCGGATCTTGACTCCAGCTAGCACCGCTGCTGGCCCCACGGTGGGTGCCAACTGTCGTGGTGGTGGAACGACAGATGCCATGGGTAGGCTAAAGTATGGGGCCAATGGATACTAGAGGGATCCGGGGAGGGAAGATGTAGTGATTTCTACACTCGATTGACTAATAAGTAGAACTTTATTTCTCCTCTCAAGAGTTACAAGTGCTCCTAGAGCTGTATCATAGAGAAGAAGAAGACTGCTACACGAACCCTTCGGTGCTAAAAGAATCGATCCCCCTCTCAGGAGCCCGTGCCCCTCCTTATAAAGGGGTTCCTTGATTCCTTCTAGGGCTGACGTGGCAAGCATATTCTTGTAATATGCTTGTCCCAAAGTGGTAACTCGGCGGACTCCTTTCCGTGTCTCCCTTCTATCGACGGCAATGTTCCAGAGACCTTCACATGCGCGCCTCGGGCTTCCTCACTGTCACCTCTGTGACGTTCTTCTGCCCTTCTGCATCTCTGCTCCTTGTCCTTTGTGCTTGGCTCTGCCTAGATTCCTCCTAGCCAGTGACCAGGGTTTGACTATAGGTACCTCCTTCTCCTACAAGCTTCATGTTATTCGGCCTTGTCTCGCATAACTCGGCTCGGCCTTCACCTGTATACAGGTTAGTCAGACTCATTCGGCCGACCTAATTCTTATGTTGGCCGGATAAGGTGCTACTCATTCTTCATTCGTCATGGCCCTGGTTATCTCGGCCGACTCTTACATGATTTGGCCGACACAATCAGTAATTCGGCCCACGAAAAGGGAGATTCCTTTCGTCTTTCCTCTGTCTTGACCCTATCCGGGGTCACCTCCCCAACATACATTTTACTCTATAGGCTGGTGGATAAAATACATGTGTGTAATCTAGCAAAGCGTTGCCCCCACAACATCTGTCTTCCAATAACTTAAACACCAATGGAATTGTACAAGGTTGTCTAAGTTGAACATCCTAACAACATACTAGTCACTCATATCAAAGTCCTTTGTCAAACGCGGTCGATATGTTGCATTGAGGTGAATGGTCTGATGTTTGGAATTTTTGTGCTCCATGGTGTGGCAATTTCTTGCAACATTACCATAAGGGGAGGGCACTATTTCCCAACGAGTGAGACGCGAGAGGTCCTGAGGGGAGAGTTGTGGGGAGGAAGGGAGACACCAACGCCTAAAATTGGACACAACACCCGCATTTTATGTCTCTTTAATCCCTAGATTGATCCGGTGATCCTAGCCCACATTTTCCACAACTTTCATGTTGGTTCCTATTGCTCCTAGATGGCATGGTCACAAGTTCTAGAAAACGTCTCCGGCTATTTTTCAACATGACGCTCTTTTGCTTGCTGAGGTTCGTGGTAGAATCACCTGATTATACGACCACGTGGTTTATGTGTGAACTTGACTCAAGGTAAAAAACAGTTCATTGGCCTTGTGGTCAATTTATTTGGATGCGCATTTTCATGGTTATTATGGACATTGTGATGGAGGAATTGTTGTTTTCTTTAATATTCAATAAAATATATAACATGGAAAATATTAATATGTGGTATGGTATTTCATAAGATTAGTTTGACCGCGCGGTTTACCCCTATATATTATCATTCGACCTTATTTCCACCCTTCTTTTTGTGTCCGAGATTGGTGTTGCACAAATCTCTAGCAGGCCTCTGTATGGGGCCACCTATATGGTCTCTCTGGTGTTCAACTCCTCTTGATCCGCAGCCCCAATTTTTTTTGGTTCATGTTTTTTCTCTATTTTGTTTTATTTATTATGGTTTTGAAAATTGAGAACGGATCAATTTTTCATGATTTATTCATGGTAATTGGAGGATTTCATATAGTTAATTATGCTCAAATCTGACTGATATATCTAACATTTATGAAGTATAAAAAGGAAACTCGCTTATGCTCCAAAAATTATGAACTAATGATCAGGATAAGAAATGATTAGAGGTATGGTATGTAAAATGTGAGGTATACAATAATCCAATGATATAGTTGAAATGTGCTTCAGCAAAATGGATAGCACGAATATTGA
Organism: Avena sativa; assembly: GCA_916181665.1. Taxonomy (NCBI): domain Eukaryota; kingdom Viridiplantae; phylum Streptophyta; class Magnoliopsida; order Poales; family Poaceae; genus Avena; species Avena sativa. The sequence continues at coordinate 353,314,415 of OV702293.1, read as the reverse complement.
TGCAAATAGGGGCAATAGCTAGCAGACGCACACGTACTCATAAAATTGTGTTTTCATGTTAGTTTTAACTATGACCTAGTGATTTTGCTAAATTCTATCCAATGTAATTTTCCTAGAAAAAACATCAATTATTAAACTTAATTTTGTAATGTAAAACCAAGTACCTTCGAATATTTTATACCAATTGTTTGTGTTAGTGAACATTGAGTACTCTTATTAACATTAATAGTAGTTAGCATATATGTATGACTCAATTTTATCTCTCTAACACTTGCAAATGGCAGACCCGAGTTGAGTCAATGCATATGAGATAATGTTCACTTAGTTGTTATAAAGTGTTGGAACTAAACCACTAAGCTCACAAATCCATCTTTTCCTCATACATACAAACTTATACATGGTTCTAACTAAATAGAATACATATAATGTGATCAACCTTAATGACCTCACAACTTAGCAAAGGATTGAGTTACAAAACGGACTTGTGCTCTTCTTATGGAGTAATTTACTCTAACTAAACCGACCTACAACCTACTAACTCATGTACTAGATATTACATGATTTTTGCCTACGGCACATTCGCGTTGCTCTAGAGCCATGATATGCATGTAATAATCTATGTATATCGATCTATTCAAGCATGTCACCCTTTACTCACAAGCAGTCTTACTAGTTAAGTTAAACTTTCTTGATATGTTTTCCATATGTCCATCTCTCTCTAGTGTTCGTGTATTTCCGGATCAAGAACACTCCACCAAAGACACCTCAACTCAATATTCTTTCCAAAAAGAATGAACATGACACTCACGAGAAAGTCACATATATATGCTCTATAATGCAAATTTACTTAATTATTTTTGGTCTAAAGCATGAATATTATGTATGTGGTTAATCTATCTCCTTAGTTCCTCTTGCATGTGATACTCGTCGAAGATTTTAGTCAGAGAACAAGGTATCATATTAAACATTTCTCAAAAAGTTTGGTTAGGAAAGAAGGAATGGTACATAAGAGAGAGAGAGAGAGAGAGAGAGAGAGAGAGAGAGAGAGAGTTAGTTTAGAATGTGCAGTTCGCACGTCTTTGTCGGTAAAGTCACACATATTTTTTTTAAAGAGTAAAATTGCTGAACTAACTACTACTCTATATGCAAACGGAGCTTGACTCTAATGGTTGGGTTCCCTGTGGTGGAACCAGTCCACCAAGGTTTAAGTCCTAGACTTGGCATAGATGTTTGCATTTATCTGAGTTTATTTCAGAATTATCCGGCGCTATTCTTTCTATGGTAGGTGACGTGTCTGTCAACAGCAAGGCGTCTGTGATGACCTTGCCAACCTTAAGATATGTCTGCTCAGTCCTTGAGAGGTATTCATATGGGGAGAGTGTATATGCGTGTTTTTGAGTGTCTGTGGTGTACCGTGTTCTAAAAAAACTACTACTCTATCTATTTCAAAATGTAAGCCTTTTTAGCATTTCAGTTTGAACTGTTAGAAATTATATTTGGGACAGAGGTAGTATTAGATAAAGAATCATGACTAGCTTTGGCCATTGAATTAAAAACAACTGCGCGTATCTTGGAGCAAGAACACAAACACAATTGCACAAAACATATAAATGAATTCATCATATACACATCCATGCAAGTGCGAACACACCATGAACAGATACAAGAAGTGCTGTTGTGCTGGAGAACATGCATGTAGCTGCAGCAGACAAGAAGTAGAAGCGGTAACTCGCCGTATGTACTAGGTACGATCGGAGCAAGTACTCTCGCACCCGCGTATATACCTATGCACGTACGTATGCGTGCAGAGGCACGACGGCTGGATCGATGGATTTAACAGGAGAGCGGGGCCAGACCGCATACTTTCAGGAGGTTCTTGCCGACGGTGGAGGTTATGCTCTGCAGGGAGGGCACGGGCAGGAGCGCGTACTGGCACAGGCACTGCTGCTGCGCCTTCAGCTGGGTGCAGCAGGGCGCCGTCGCCGGCCCGGTCCCGACTCCCGAGGAGGGCGAGCAAGCACGGGGCTAGCTGCGCCGACTGGTCGCACAGCAGCACCGGCGGCGGCGGCAGGAGGGCGAACTGCGCGGTGCTGGCCACCACGAGCGCCCCGATGAGAAGCAGGAAGCGGAGGGCGAGAGGAGCATTCTTCGCGGCCATGCTCGATCTCCTTGGTTTGGTACGCTGCGAAGCCGCCGCCCTTGCGTCGTCCGTGGCTCCGTGCACGTACGTTGTTTGTGTATATGTGTTGTGGAAAACGGATGGCGATGTGGGAGGTGTATATGTAGGCAAGGCAAGCATGTGTAGTACATCCAGCACACGCACTGATTGACAGCGCAAGTCTGACTTCGAACCGACGAGATCAATACCGAGATCGGCCATGACGGCATCGCACAATATGAATAAGGACAGTGCTACGCGTCACCCGGGATAAAAACTTCTGATCTCCGGGTCCTCGTGCTGACACGTGTCCACCTAAATCCCGCTTTTGCTACACTCAGATCCGTTTTTGCTACATATGTCCCGTTTTTGCTACACTGTAGCAAAAACGGTTTAACACAAAAATAAATAAAAATACTAGATCTCGCCGGAGAGTTCGCCGGAGACCTCGCCGGCGACCGTGTAGCAAAAAAAATACTAATGAGCAAAACCGACTTCGCCGGAGACTCGTCGGAGCCTTTCGCCGGATACTGCGTAGCAAAAAAATTGTGCTTTTGTAGCAAAATTAAAAAACGGATGTAGCCAGATGATTATGCTGATGTAGCAAAAGCCTAACTTCGCTGGAGACATCATCAGAGCAATAATTTTAGCAAAGAAATATGCCATAGAGCTGCGTCGCTCGCGCATGTAGCAACGCCACAAGTCATATGTAGCAGGTTCGGCCGCCGTGTGTAGCAGGACTTTTCGCTGCAGGTATCAGCACCGCTCGCCGCAGGTAGCAAGTCCGGATGCCGGAGGTAGCAACTACTATAGCCGTAGGTAGCAACATGATAAGCCGTATGTAGCAGGTTCAGTCGCCGTGTGTAGCATCGCGGCCGGCCGTCTGCACATCTCCACGCGAGGCCACGACTTGCAGCAAACGGATGGTGCGCCGGGGATAAGAGCGGCCATGGAGCAGAGGTGCACATGGGAGGGTGGGGGGAGAGGCAGGGAGAGGGCCGACGGCGGCAACATCGGGCAGGAAGAGGGGCAGCGGAGCGAGCTCCCCGCGTCCAAATGCCATGGTGCGCCGGGAGCTAGAGCGCCGGTGGCCTGCATCTCCGGCGACGACAGCGACATGGAGCGGCGGCGACCTGCATCTACGGCGGGGCACCGAGGATTCATGACGGCGAGGCCCCGGGGAGCAAGAGCGGGGGCGGCCTGCATCTCCGGCGATGGCAGGGCCCCGAGGAGCTAGAGCGACGGCGGCTTGCAGGGGGCTAGGCAGCGACGCCAGAGAAGCAAGAGGCAGCGAGTATTTTCCCGATCTAGTTCTATGGTGGAGAAGACGATTAGATACAGGAGTGGGGTCCACAGACAGTACAGGGCTCGTTCCTGAAAAAAAAGCGTGCGATGCAGCCGGGGGATAGAATGGTTCCATCCCCGGGTGATCTGTATCATTTTCCTATGAATAAGGGGTGCCATGATGGCCTCCTGGTGCACGTTTTATTGTGTGGACTGAACAAAGTCTTCTGGCTTCTCGGCTCAAGAGATATAGTACTATATCATGTTTTCTAATTGGGAATGCCTATTTCGCAGTGGACGGAGAACAGGCATATATTAGATGAAAAACGACCAAAACATGCTTTCAATAAAAAATTAAATACTTTTAATCACATGAGATAGGTGATGAACCATAAAAAAATGACATTTTGCAAAGCAACAGGCCAGCTACCCCGTATTGTTGAACCTTCTGGAATTAATCGACCTCAAACCAAGCACACAAACAGTACAACAACTTGACTACGAGAGAATAATCTCAGAAAGGCAGATGCTGCAGGAGAGTCATATCCACCCTTGAATGGTGATGATGATGAAGATCACCGACAAAATGAGTTAACAGGTGTATCCTCCCGTAACCCTTCCGTCACCCTCCCGTGGCGACCCCCAGGCGCCGCCGGAGAGCCCCTAAATTCTGCCGTCGTCGACCTCCCTCCTCCAGATCACCTCCCTCCACCGCTGCCACCGGCGTCGGCCGCGGTGGCGGCGGCCCCCTAGTACCTAAGGTGATGGGGGTGGCGGCTATGGCGGTCTTCTTCGATTGGGTGGCTGGGGCTGTGCCATTTCAAGAAGGCCCTGGCGGTGGTCCGGACAGCGCTTCCTGGCCAGGCGGCGGCTGCAGACGGACTCCCCTTCCTCGGCGGTTGCGGGTGTTGGTGTTGTGGCCGCGGGTCTAGGGTTCCTCCTAGACCCGCCGTCCTCGTGGAGGCGCGGTGGGACTCGGGGCTCTGCGCCGGTCACCGGACGGTTGGTTCCCTGAGCGAGCAAGTGGAAAGCGAAGGGCTCGAGACGAAGCATCGATGCGGTCGCGAGTTCGGCCTCAGATCTGGGCTAGGCTATGTTGCGAAAGCACGCTGGTGACGTTTTGCGACGGCTTTATGGTATGTCGTCTTCTCCACATGCTCGGCTTGAATAAAAGGTGGTGGTCCTAGGGTTCCTACTCGTCGCCAAGGTGAAGATCTATCAGTTGCATGTCGTCATTGATCTGGCTGAAGCGTCGTGTTCCGGAAGGCTTCGCCGGCGAACTCCACAGTGCGCATATGCCGAGAGATCGCTGGATCGGGTGGGATTCGGTCGTGCGCACCCATGTTTTTGCTCTGGCCTTTTGGGTTTAGAGGGAACGCTTCGAAGCTCTATTGACTGTTAATATCATGGGGCATGTTCTCGTTCCATGGTGTCGATGGGGAATGTCATGAAGGCCGAGATCTGAGAACTGACACTGGTGGTTCAAGTCCGGGTGGTGATGAGGAATTGGTTTGGTGACTCGTGACTTGGAGCATTGGTATGCAAGCGGGGGCGACAGTACATGAGAAGCTCATGGTCCTATATTTTAGGGTGAAAACCCAGGATCTGGTCTTAATTGGCTGTGCCTGGCAATGGCCTTGTTAAAGGTATTGTTTTGAGAGCGTGGACTTTCTTCAGGGTGAAAACCCAGATCTTTGATCGGGCGATGATGGTGTTTGTGCACTGTTCCCTTCTTGGAGGCGTCACTTTTGGAGAAGATGGACTTCTGGTGATGTCTTGGTGGTGGTAGTACTGCTGTTTCAATGAATGAGAAATTGTACCGGGACTTTTTTTTTGGAATTCTTCTTTTTTTTTGGTTGTGTGCATCTGTATGGTCGCTAGGACAATGCATTGTTGCAGAGGCTAGGTGTAATTGGTATCCTATGATATTAATATATGCTCCTTTCAGAAAAAAAGGAACTAGGATGGTCACTGAATTTGGGGATATGTTGTTTGAAGCCCCTTGTTCTGTTGTAATTGGGTACTGTAGTTTAAAAAGGATCGTTGCACACCTACACTGATTTACTTTTGGACTATGTCCTCCAACTCCTAGTACCGTGGGTTTTATCTGCGATGGCAAACACCATTAATTATCTGATGTGGCCGTGTCCAGGGACATGCAAGTTGTGAACTTCCGTATGTTTGAATCTTGTGATGCATGTCAGAGCTTTTGAATGATGATATTTGCTAGTTAAATGTTTTTATATACATGTGTTCAATGTTGTGGTTGTATATAATGTGATATAATTTCATTTGTTGTGACATAAAGCTGATATAAGCACGAACTAGTTGCTGGAAAAGATGCTTTTCTTAGTGATTTTTTAATTGCTAAAGACGTAATGTAGTCAAGCCTGTGACCACTTTTTTTACTGAGTATCTATAAAAGATACTCAGTACACTACTTTTTCTAAGCGGAACCTTTTTTTTAGATAAAAGGTGATAACGCCTGACTTTAAATTAATAAAAACCGTATGGCTAGAGAGTATAGATGCTGAGGAAATCAGCTTACAATAAAAAAGGAAACAACAAGCAAACAAAGAATAAACAAGACACGCCGCTTTAGATGCTCCAAATCCTTATGAGCCACAATGATTGCTGACTAAAGATGACACGAGTGCAGGGTCTTGAGGACGAAGCCACCGAGCCGTTGAAGAAAATGTGCCAGCATCTGCAACCTCGAGGCTTCCCGTTGTCGAGGTGCAATCCGTCTCCAATATCTGAAGAGGGCCCCAACCATCGGAGTTGGAGAAATCTCACCCGAGAGCACACGGAAGGCAGTGAGGCAACAGGGCAGCCAAGGGAGATCAAGAACATGGCCAATCCAATGAAACCGAGACTACGACGAGAAGGGAACCGCCAATGCCTGCAAACCCCCCACACCCTGTTAACCAGCAAACAATAGGCTCCAAAGACAGTGCCTTCAAGAAGGTAACAATGTCGAAGCGTCACCGGTGCCTGGTACAGAGAGGACCATGGTTTTTCATCTGGAGCCCGATGACGGAGAGATCTGGACCCTCGATAACACCCTCAAGAGGGAAGATGGCACCTGAAAGTGTCACTGTTGCCGGCACCAACAACGACGGGCAAGTTTTTCATCTGCGTACCACATCCTGTGTCTAGCAAAGTCTCACTGGAAGCACGAGTCGAGATCGGATAAGGAGAGACACCAAGATCTGCACGAGAACAAGAGAGCTCTCAAACACGATCGTCCCCCACCGACGACCTCACTGCCTCGAAGTCAAGGAAGTCGTCCAGCACCTAGCATAACAGAGCCTGCCACTGCCACGCCCACCATCTAGGGTCGCCGCCCTGGCAACCGAACTCCCCCTACTCGGCACCCACACCGCATGCCAAAAACACAACAACCAAAGGGCAATCGACACCTTATGCCCGCAGCACCACAGAAAGACAAGCTTTTGCCGGCGAGATCCCCTGATTTGTCCTGCCAAGAATCATGCGCTACAGATCCTAACCACTGGGGACTTTGCGAAAGAAGTAAAGGGGATTTTGTTAGTCTGCTTGAATGCTTAAGACTTTTTGCATGATTCAAAGGTTCCTCCCTTCTAGGTAACATCTGCCTCATTCGCATATATACCATATTCAGTATGTTTCTATTTCAAACAATGTCTGCTTCTGATTTTGTTTCTGGATTGTCTGTATTCGTTTCCGCATCCGCAAAAAAGTATGAAGACAATCCAGAAACAAAATCACATGTCACTAGACAGAAACAAAATCACATGTATTCTGTCTAGCAAAGTCTCACTGGTATGTCCATTTCCGCTCTGTTTTCATCCCTACCCAGAAGTAGTGGTGTGAAAAACTGAAACCATTCACACAGATCAAACTATCTGGTTATTATTCCTTAATTCATTTTCTTTCACATGTCCAATTAAAACTTTGGAGGTAGTACAAAATTTTGAACTAGACAGAATCGAACAAACCGATGTTGCACAGATTATCCAGAAAAATTAAGCAAAGACGGTAAAAATTCGGCCGGTGAAGAGGCTGGTCTAACTTGGACATGTTACTTGGTTTCATGATCAAGAAACAGCCCTCACAGATGGCGCGGTCCACCGGGTGCGCCCTCAACTCTTTCTCCATCAGAACCTCCCTACCCATCACAAAACCCCACCCCACAAATCACATTATTAATTTAGTGTGAATCCTGCTGAAGGGGCTGACAGATCCAACCGTGAAAGACAGGGTGAATGGACGATGTTACTGGTTAGATAGAAATCATGAAACTTATGACGCAGGGTGGGGATTAGCCCGAGTCAAAGAGGAGGAGGACACACTACATCATTCTTCTTAGTTTCACGGTTGGACCTCCTCCTTGAACAGACGTTCGTCCCGCTTTATAAATAAAATACAACCATCCAAGTGGTATACAATTAAGTTTGGGACCAAAGACCACCAGAAAGTATGGTAGGGAAAAACACAACAAGGCCTAGGGAAAGAGAAAATTAAAACAAAACAACTTCGGACGACAGGACGCCCTCGAACTCCAAAACTCAGGTGACAAGCGGCGAGAAGTACTTTAGTCACCTCCAGCAAGGCTTGAATGATGTCGTCCAAAGACTAGGTATCATAGCTGTAGAAAATTACCAAATTTGAAAATAGTGTCAGAAGCCCGTCGAGCTAGGATTTTCTCGATAACGATTTTGTTATGAATCGTCCATAGGCTCCAGGTCAGTGTGGCAGATCAGAAGAGATGACACCTCCTACCGGTGCGGTTTGCCTCAGTCGCGAGAAACTCTCTGAGCTCTTGGACTTGCTAGATAGACGTCGGAGCCTCTCGGATGAAACTCCATAGAAACTGGACAGCTGGACAGGTGAACATAATGTGGGTGTCCGTTTCCAATGTCCAACAAAGTAAACACAATTTGCCGGCCGTCCTGTGGCGTTTGGAAACCTCCACCTTTCAGGGTAGACGATCCCATAAAAAATGCCACTCCTACAAAAGATCTTGATATTTAGTGGCAACGACGGTTTTCATAGGAGAGTCGTCCACGGAAGCACACGGGAGCTCTGAAAACAGCCCGGTGGTAAGCCGAACTGACAGAGAGAGTCCTCAAGTGGCGTGGATGAGTTCATGTATCATACGATTAGAGATTGGAGCAGAACAAGAAAAGAAAAGGTTTTGTTATTTCTCAGTCAACTGAGATTTTCTTAAGTCTCGGTCACCCCAAAAAAATGCAACCGTATGTTTAAAAAAAAGTGTAACTGATTTCAGTTACACTTTTCTGATAGAAAAATGCAACTGGAATGAGAGTTATACATTTTATTTAACTATGATTATTGCACTTTTCTCAGTTGATTGAGACTTAAAAAAATCCCAGTCAACTGAGACGTAGACAAACCCGAAAAGAAATTAATTAAGCTGGAAACGGCGAGGGCATGTGGTGCACCGCCACAAGAAAAAGAAACGGTGATTAATTACTGCTTCCTGACTCCGTTCCGGACGAGAGTTGTGCAAGGACTCGCTTCCGGATACCACCATATTATTACTCTGCCTAAACGCGCCAAAGAAAACAGCAGTCCAGTGCAACCCTAAGACGGACGCCAAAACCTTGCACGATCATGGCGCCTACCAGCACGGCTGTAGGAACGCTCTGCCGCCGTTCAAAGCGTGCGCGCACCGCCCGCGCGCCCTGACTGCTGGTACGTATCGTGTCTAGTTCATCTCGATCCATCATGATACATGGAAAACATTTTTCTACAATCGGTGTTGTAGCTAGTCTGATATACTCCATCCGTCTTAAAATAGATACTATCTTAGATTTTTTTAAATTTGGATAAATTAGGTCTCATGCTAAAAAATTCGTTGTGGCTTGCAGGAGGGACTGGGCCAACCTGCCGGCCGGGCCAGCGGGCCTGATCGCCGAGAAAGTCCTCGCGGACGATGCAGTGTGCACCCCGTGGCGGCGATGCACAGAGCCCCCTCATGCGCATGGCGGCCTGGACAGCCGGTTCCACCCCCGCCGGTGGATAATGCTCCCCAAGATCTTTGCCGCCAGTATCAATCGCCGCGACTTCCTGAACATCTCGACGGGGGAGCGCATCCGTGTGGACCTCCCGGCGCTTCGGCTCCATTTCGTGATCGGGCCCACCTCTAGCGGCCTCATCCTGCTGTGCCAAAGCGGCACCGGCCAAATCCACCTCCTCAACCCGCTCACCCAGCAGCTCACGGCCCTCCCAAACGCAACCTTTCTGCTGAACAACAGCAGCCGGACTGTGTTAAGCAATTTGGAGAACCTTTCTACAGTCTACAGGTGTAGTAGTAGTCGTGGAGACGGGCTGAGAATCGAAGCCTGCCATTTGAAGAAGGGCTGGATCACGCGCGACTTGTGCGTTCGTCCGGGCAGCATTGTAGACTTTCTGTCGCGTTTCGTCTGTCGTTCAAAGGATACCGTGGTGCCAGCGCCGCCGCTACGTCGCCGCACTGTTAAGGCTGCTGCTGGTGGTCCACGCAAGCGGAAGGGGAAGCGGAAGAGAAAGGCCAACTCAAAGGTGATTGGGAACGAGTGGGTCAACTAGTTGACATGGATCGGGATGTCTAGTAGACTATATATGAACGTACAACGGACGGTGACGGCTCTCTTCCTCTCCCTTGTTCTGAACGGCCAGCTCGTAGCTTAACACTCCAATTATATCCGTTGCTTTTTCTGGTATGGAATACTTGTTAGTTGGTTGTTGTTTTCAGAATGTATAAATTTAATGCTTAAGTTTACAGTGAAATAGGTAAAGAGAATTTTATAATAAAAATAAGAAATGTATATGAAATGTGCATGATAAGATATTGTACTCCCTCCGTCCAAGAATAGATGTCTTAGATTTTTCAAATTTTGGATGAATCTATATACTAAATAGTGTCTAGATTCATCTAAATTTTGACAAATTTGAGACATCTATTTTGGGACGGAGGGAGTTCCATATATACTGAAAGTAAATGATACGATCTGATATACGAGTTCTGTTGCCAAGAAGAAGTTTTATTTGCTAGTCCTTGTTACTCTAACTAATATTACGAAGGTTTACTGTAATGTAAAATAAAAACAAAAGAATGCGTTTTGTATGTATACTTTTTTAACTAATAATATGTAGTAGAATATATATATGAAAGCTTCACTAGCACTCGTGTTAAATTGAAATCAAGGAACAGTAGAACTTCCTCCCGGCCGCTCGTGCGAGGGAGGCTCCGGAGGACCCCAAGAAAACCCTAGAAAGCGCCGCCCCTTCCGATCTACGTGACCGTTGCTGCCATGGCGCCGGTGGTGGCGGCCATGCCTCGTCGTCGAAGACGGTGGGCAGGCCTTGCGCATCTCGTCCGGCTCCCTTCGCGTGGGAGGATGGGGTGGACTCCAGGGAGGCGCAGTGTGGGTGGGGCCCGGGCGACGAGACGCTGGCGATGCGGTGCTCACCAGAGAGTGGCTGTGAGGTGCGGAGGGCAACAACGGGCACGGTGTTGCATACCGAAGATGGCGGCATGGCGATGCCCTAGGGGCGGCCGGCGGCGCGGGTACCTACTGGCTTGGGCTCGAGCCCGATCCCGCTCGATCCGATTGCCGGGAGACGATCGGCGGTTTGGGGACTGCTGGATCGACCTGAATAAATTTGGCGGCGGTCCTAGGGTTCCACTCGTTCCACGACGAAGATCTACATGATGGATGCCCTCATGATCTGGCTAGAGTATTAAGTTCCGGAAGGCTCCACCCGTGAACTCCCATGGACGAAACAAGACTTGATATTGTCGGATCAGATGGGATTCGATCATGCGCAACCATGTTTTTGCTGACCGCTTTGTTTCAGAGGGAGCGAGGTGAAACTCCACAGTCTGTTGCCATAGTGGGACATGTCTTTAGTTCCATGGTGAAGTCGGTGTGGAGACAAAGTCATGGAAGCCGAGATTTGAGGACTACTTATGGTGGTTCGAGTCATGGTGGTGATGTGGAATCGGCTTGGTCATTCATGTCTCATAGCAGTGGCATCGGAAAGTGGGACTGGTAGCATAGTAGAAGTCTAGTGTCTAAGAGGCCTGGTCTTAATTGGTTGTGTCTGGAAATGGCCTTTGTTGAAGGTATTATTTTGAGAGCGCGAATTTATCTCCAGGATGAAAACCTATGATCTATGATCGCGCGACGACGGCGCTTGTGCATTGTTCCTTTCTTAAAGGAGTCACTTTTTGAAGAAATTGGATTTGTGGTGATGTCTTGGTGATGGTTGGTCTGCTGTTACAAGGCATAGATCGTTGTAGAGGGACTTCTTTTTTTATAATTCTTCTTTATTATTTTGGTTGTGTGCATCAGTATTGCCATTAGGGCACTACGTTGTTGCATATGTTGGGCGTAATTGGTACATTGGCGATATTAATATATATTCCTTATCAAAAATATATAGTAGAATATATTTTTTAGTTTGGTTGTTTCTTTAGTTGAAAGGAAGAAGACTAACCAAAGATACTGGGTCAGTTTGGAAAGTTCGAATCCAAACATTTAGACCTAGATAAATTGTCTATGTATCTTGTTTTACATTGTAAGCGGACATATCATAGTGATAGTGTTAGATTTATATAGGCCATGTCCATGTAGACAATCCATTTATCCTAATAAATCCTAAAAGACCCATCTATTATGGCAGTTTGTGTGGGTGATAAAGTTTAGTTTCATATTGCTAGTTAAGAGAGAGTTAAAGCGGCTTATAAGGTGTTTTGTTCCACTCCCACTAAGTGAGTGAGAAGAGAAAGAGTCCATGCACACTCCGCCTTCACCGCCTGCCTCGCACGCACGGCGTATTGCGTGAATCGAGTTCAAGTTTGCGACCCGTTTTGTGAAAGAATAAATTTTTGCATGGTGCACCAACTGTTTGGGTATGTGTCAACATCCGTGTGCATGTTTAATGCATGTCCTCGTATTCCACCATGTGGTGGTTAGTCGGCTCACCTCCTAGACTAGAGAGAGAGAGAAAGAGAAGTTACTTGTTCTTTCTATGTCTCTCTCGCTCCTTACTTTTGTTGCGCTGCTCTCTAAGCTTCTCCATCCCGGCGACTGCATGCACGGCCGTCTAGGAGAGCAGGCCTCGGAAGCTCCACCCGTTGAGATTTTGCACCGGGAGACGGGCGATAAGGTTTTGGTGGAGCATATCTTCACGAATTATTGCATCCGTCTGTGTTCTTCCTCTTCGGATACGGCAACCTACGACCTCAATAGCACCATGGGCGACAACAACAATGACTATGCTATTGTTGTGGTGAACTGGTGATGACCCTTCCATTCAATGTGTGTGTGTGTTGTTTTCACTAGTTCTTGCTAGATTTAAAAATCTACTAGATATGCTTGTTTGGCTGCATGTGTCTGGATCTGCTAATGCTTACATGTTGATGATTTTGGCAACTAATCTCATACGGAAATTGGTTAACAATCCAACAAATTGAAAACCTTATTTCTTTAGGCTATTTTCGCCATCTGCCTTTGCTGTTGCGCTCAAACCTAACCCGTTTATGGGTGCTCATTTCAAGAGATGGCATACGAAAACCCTCTTCTGGCTCACTGCGGGGCATAGAAAGAGTTGCAGCTGGTACTCCTAGAGGTCCACTTATTCTTGACTAAGAGAGAGCATTTAGGGGGCCATTGTACTCTTTGTTGGCTCAGCACTTAGTGTGCTTGGAGACAAGTTGGTTGATGCATACATACATATTGACGATGCTAAGGTACCATGGGATGTGTTGGACGCTAAGTTTAGTGTGGTCGATGTCGGTGGTGAACTATATGCTATGGAGAAGTTCAATGAATACAAGATGGTTGAAAATCGACCTGTAATGGAATAGGACCATGACCTATAGGTCATGGCTAAGGAACTTGAGCTCCTCAAGCATGTGCTCCCAGATAAGTTTTTCATGGGATGCATTGTCACTAAGCTTCCCCCTTTGTGGAGGAACTTTGTCACTTCTCTAAAACATCATAGGCATGATCTCTCTCTTGAGTATCTCAATAAATCTATGGTTGTTGAATAGAAGGTGAGCGCAAAAGACAAACACACTAGTGGAACCGAAGGACATTTTGCTGCCAACATGGTGCAGAAAACTGCCCACAAGTCCAAGGGGAATAACAAAGTCTGCCAGACTACCAACTTTAAGAAGAAGGGGTAGAACAATAAAAAGAAAGAACCTTGTTGGGTATGTGGCCAGTTGGCCATTGGGATCAACGCTGTTGAAAGAAGAAAGGCAAGAATGGTCAAGACGAATAGAGTTCTAAATATGTCAACATGGTCATTGGCAATACTAAGACAGAAACTACAGGTCCTGGGTATGGTAATTTATTACCTACTGCCTTTTAAGTATTTCAGTCCACGGAATGATGGGTTGATACGGGTATTAATATTTATGTTTGTGCTGACATTTCCATGTTCACCTCTTATTAGGATCGAGGTTCCTCCATCATGATGAGGAATGGGTTATATGCTAATGTTTTTGGTGCTAGCACGGTAGATCTGAAGTTTACTTCAGGCAAGATCGTGCAATTGAAGAACGTACATCATATTCCTTCTATCAAGAAGAATCTTGTTACTCGATCGTGTCTTTTGAAAGATGGTTTAAGTTGGTATTTGACTCCAATAAAGTTGTATTATATAAGTATGGAACCTTTGTTGGAAAAAGCTATGAATGTGGAGTCATGGTCCGCTTCTCTTTGGTAGACTCATGTGATAATGTTGTGAACCACATATGCACTACTATTAATGAGACTAATATTTGGCATTCACGGCTTTGTCATATTAATTTCGGTTGTATGTCGAGGCTTGTTAGTATGACTTTAATTCCTAAATTCACTATTGTTAACGGCTCTAAGTGTGATGCTTGTGTGCAAGAAAAGCAACCTCGAGAGCCTCACAAGCCTCAGGAGGAAAGAAACTTGGCACATTTAGAGCTCATACATTCAGATCTTTGTGATATAAATGTTGTGTTGACAACATGTGGGAAGAAATATTTCATTACTTTGATTGCCGATTCTACCATAAACCATTATGTATATCTATTGAGAACTAAAGATCAAAAGGGTTTAGTCTGATCATGGTGGAGAATACTTTTCTAATGAGTTCAATTTATTTTGTTTGAAACATGGTATTATACATGATAGGACGCCTCCTAATTCCCTTCAACCCAATGGGATTGCTGAGAGGAAAAAATCGGACCCTAATAAATTTGGTGAATGCCATGTTAGACGTTGTTGGTTTATCCAAGGAATGGTGGAGGGGAGGCTATATTGAATTCGTGTCATGTACTAAACCGAATTTCAAATAAGAATAACGAGATTACTCCATTTGGATAATGGAATAATAAAAGGTAACACTCTCCTACTTACGAACTTGGGGTCATTTGGCCGGAGCGGGAGAAGACAACTCAGGCTCAGCGCTGGTGTCTCGAGATGCTGGCTAGGATCGTGCCGGCAATGGTGGTGGTTGGGTGAGCAGGGGCACGTGTCCTCCCGCGTTGTTCGGTTAGCGGGCGGCAGCGAAACTTGCTAGGTGAGGAGAGAGTCGTGGAGACGCGTGGGTTCTGTCTCTCTCTGGTGGGGGTGGCGCGAGGCCATGGGCAGCGGCCTCCTGTTCCTCACCATGACATCCGGCTTCGGGGATGGTTGCTTAGCCTCGCGCCTCGCAAGAGTGGTATATTTTTGAAACCTGGCTCCTAGTAGTATGTGGCACTAGCGTGGTTTGGGAGTTGTTCGTACTCATCACTGTTGCTGCATTTATTCAGATACATATCGGTCCAGATACACGGGTAAGCTAGACACAGCGCTGGAGTACGACCACTACAGCTGCAGCAACGACACGGGTTCAGAAACAAAGCAAACACTCACAACACACCAACACATATGCAGCGCGCAGAGAGAGCGAGCGAGGCCAGCCAATGTCGTCACGCGCGTGCGCGCCGTGCTATAGCTCTCGTCTCCTCTGGATCGGGTTCAGCATGAGGGGATGGGCACCTTGCAGGCGGCCATGACCTTCTTGCCGTTGGCGGAGTCGACGTACTGCTTCAGGTTGGGGTCGCGCGCGTACTGGCACATGCACGGCTGCTGCGCCTTGAGCCTGCTGCAGCACGCCGCGCTGGGCGCCGCGTTCCCGACGATGGCGCCCGCGCACGGGGTCAGCTGCATCGCGTTGCACGTCGCCGCCTGCGCGCCCGCCGGCGCCACCATCACCACCACCATCGCCCAGACGGCCAGGAGGGCCAGGAGGAGCTGCGCCGGCTTCGTATTCATGTCGCCCCTCTCCCTGAAACTTTCAAGACAAAAAAGCACTGACGACCGACTGGTAGTGGCTTGTAGAATGATGCTTTCAGATGGTGTGAGTGTTTGGAGAGTGATCGGTGGTACTTATAGGCTTGCGATCGGGGGGGGGGGGGGGGGGGGGGGGGTCCGTGTTGTGAGCTCAGTGTAGGCATGGCCATGGCCAGTGCAGTACAAGTGCGCACCGCAGATTCACTGAATTCAATGTATGCCGACCTGGCAGGAGCGCATTGCGCTTATGGAAGACATGATGATGTTGAGCAGAGATGGTCCACGCACTGCAGCGCCACTAAGCTTTGCAACACTGCAAGTGTCAATTTTAGTCGCGCTGAAAGCAACTCAACTAGCATAACAAAGCTGCTCGCACTAAGCTCTGCAACACTGCAAGTGCCACACGTACCCCAGCCGAAAGCATGTTAGGTGGACTGATGGAGTGCCCATGATAAGGATTAAGGTTTGTTAAGCTGGGGCACATGCCCTCTGTCTGTCATGATTATGGAGTAGTAACAGATGAGCTGAGCTGGTTAAAGAACAGCGAGGAGGTCGGGTTACTTTGGTAGTTTTGGTTACTCTGCACAGCCAAGGCAACATAAAACATCGGGTAAAAGAAGTGTGTAAGTGGCAAAAGTAAAGTGATTAGTGATAGGAGTAGTTTCAATGTTTGACAAAGGTACACCGGAATGTCTAGCTCAGTACAGGTATAAGAAACTGTATTTCTCCTACTCCCTCCGATCCATATTACTTGTGATTAAAATAGATATATCTAGACATGTTTTAGTGCTAGATACATCCATTTCAACGACAAGTAATATGGATCAGAGGGAGTAGTACTTTTTGGCGAGCTTATTATGCCCAGTGTATTCTTTCTGATCAACCGGATAGACGTGTTCACATGCTATAGAATGAAAGTTTTAAGAGTGACAGATCAAGTGCTGCGTTCCATTAAGCCAACAACCTATCGTTAGTGGCAAATGCACTTCATCCGTTCCTCTTGTTTCTCCACCCACGAATCACATTCAGGGGCACCTAAGACAAGCAATTCCTTGACAGAAACCCCTGTTCTCGGACCATCCAGTCGTACTGGTTTTACGCCCTGTTTGTTTGCGCTTCGGCTGCAACTTCTAGGGTCTAGAATCGTAAGCTGTAATAACAAACAACCAATATTTCAACAGTGCTTGCCAGAATCGGGGCAAAAAAATCAACTACTCCATCCATTTTAAAATATAAGATGTTTTAAGTTTGTAAAGAAAATGTATCTAGACTTCTTTTAACGTGTAGATTTACTCCAAACCGAGTGAACCTATATACTAAAAGAAGTCTAGATATATTTGCTTATATTTTAAAACGGAGAGAGTACGTGCTGCGGCCGGCCAAAAGCGGGACGGAGGGTGCTTCCCGAGTTGCAGCGGATAAGTTTACCCTCCAGACTTCGAAAAAATTGCAAGCCACCTGCCACCGCACCTCTCGACACGAACTTCCCGGCCCGAAATGGACACTCTGTCCCGTTACCCCTGTCTGCTCTATCTCGTTGCCATGAAAATTTGCAAGCCACCCGCCACCGCACCCCTCCACGCAAACTGCACCGCCACCCCGCCGGTAGCCCAACTACCGCAGATCGGACTCCTTCGTACGCCGCCTCGAGCCGCGTCTGTCTGCCGCCATCCCCGTGATCCTACGCAACGACTTTGCCAAGATCTGCTCTGACCTGGGTCACCCATTCGTCACCGTCGGCCTCCAGACAAATTTTTGACATCTATTTTTAAACCGAGGGAATAGTTAAGTAAAAAGATGGTCAGAAACAACTAATTCATTTCAAATCAACATTTATATAACCTCTTCTGCATTTAAGGGTATTTCGGACATTTCAGTCCTAAAACCAGCAACAACCATCAACATCACTTTTGTCAAACACCAAATCTCTGCTTCTAACAACCACTTTCCACGGCTGATTTTCCACAACTGCTTTTCAACAGCTGGAGCCCAAACAAAGACACCCTTAACTCAAGAACAAAGCTTTACTAAGAGCCTGAAACTCTGAATCCAATGCCTTGACAGAGCGGGACAGATGATAGTTGTAGCAAAATGCAAGACATTTGATGGCGGCAGTGGCGAACCTTGGAGAGAAATTAAGGGGGGGGGCAAGATGCTGATTTAACCATTTAATAGCTATAACTAATCATAATTCTCATTAATTTAGTCTTAACAACACTACTAATTAGAGAATTTGCAACAATGCTGGGGGGCATTGCCTAGTTTGGCCTCCATGAAGGTTCGTCACTAGATGGCGTGGAGGAGGGGACGATTCCTTCGACCAGGGCCTTCCCAGCTCGTGTGGCTTGTCGAGGATGACGAGGAAGACGAGGCGAAGCTAATGGTGGCCTCGGCTGGGCTTAGGACGGCCGGATGCTGGGCTGCGGGCTGCACGGTAGAGAAGAGAGGGAAGGATGGGCTGCGTCCCATTTAGAGTAAGGAAATATTTGTTTTTCTGCTGAAACTTTATCCATTTCCCTTTTTCTTTCTCTCTTTTGTAAATTCAAAACCCTGCACTGTTTTGAAATATTTTGAAAAGAAGATCTTCAAATGTTTATTAAACACTCTGGATACAGTAAGGTTTCCATATATTTTGGCTTTTCAAAATTTGGAAACATTTTGAAATCGATTTAACATAGAGAGGAAAATAGGGATTTGGGGTTTTCCCAAAATTTCTTTAATGCACTTTCTTAGGAAGAAATAATGATGGTCATCATGCACAATCATAACATAGTTAGTATTTAATTAAACTAAGGATGCAATTATCCAGCCTCGCGGCAGTGACATAAACAAATGGTTGTCTCATTGTCATCATGCAATCTGGAGATATTCTTTCATACTGGAGATATTCTTTCATAGTGTATTTTTGTAATGCCTATCTTCTTTTTATTCTCTAGTTTGATCGGTCGTGTGGCTGTATGCATCTTAATTATACAGAGACCGGGTGTAAATATTAATCATTTTATGTTAATAAATACGCCCATTTCCAAAAAAAAAATTGTCATCATGCAAATATGAGTATATCGCTGCCGCAACAGCGGCTTTCGAAGACATCTAGCTTGGGGGATTGCTCGATGATATGCTTGGGACTGATCCTCTCGTCGTCGAGCTGCTCGTTGACAAGTATGTGATTCAACTGTGCAACAATCTAGTATTCCATGACCGAAGCAAGAACCTTGAGGTTTGGTATCACTCAATCTGGAGCTGCTTCGAGGATGGTACTCTTCTGGTTCAGTTCATCGGCATCAAAGATGAAGTTGCTGAAAGCATAGTAAGGAGATGCATCTAGCATACTCTTTAAATAGGCTTTCGCTCAGCTTTATAAATAAAGCAACTATCCATACGAAGTCTCAAATAATTCGCGCGAAGGAAAACAAAAAGCTAGGGGCATAGCACAATCACCCCACTAAACATAGATACAACATAAGCCTCGAAAGCTACATGAAACGGGGATACCATAGTCCACTAAGGGCTCAGGATCGGGTGGGAGGCGGTGGATGCGATGTGCCTCCTCAATAAGATGTCGGAGGATGTCGTGTAACGTCTTATTGTCCTCACGCCTACATAGTCGGTGTGCTACTGCTGCAAAAAAATCTAGAAATTTAAAGATCGAGCCAATGGCACGCCGTAGGAACACTTTTTCTATCACCATTTTATTGTGCACCGTCCAAAGGGTCCATGAAAGCACCGGAAAAACGAACCAGAAGAGGCGACGCCTCTTGCCGGGTTCGTTCGAGTGGGTTTCCAGGAATTGCCCAAGATCCTGAGCATCCCAGTCGGGGCCCAGGGCTTCTCCAATAAAATTCCATAGAAACCGAGCCGCGGTACAACTGAACATTATGTGAGATCCCGTTTTTGGGATCAAACATAATGGTCATAACCCGTCCCCCGGCCCATGCCGTAGGGTCACCTCTACACCCGAGGGAAGGCAACCGCAAAGCAACTATCACACGAAAATCTTCGTCTTCAGGGGTAGAGGGTCTTTCCACAGGTGCTTGGTCCAAGGCATGGCGGGCCCTCTAAATAGGTCCCTATATGCCGAGCTAAGAGAGAAGACCCCTGATGGGGTCAATCTCCAAGACGCTGAGTCGGCCTCCCCTGAGAGCGAAGCGGGCAAGCGAGCCATCAGAGTCTGCCACTCAATAGTCTCAACTGGGTCAAAGGTCCTCCGGAAGGCGATGGGCCAGGACACTTCCTGGGCCGCCTCAGCAACTCATATCGACGGGTCCACACAAATCGCAAAGAGGTATGGTTAAGAAATCCTAATAGGGTGTCCATCAAGTCATGGATCCAGCAAGAAGGGTGTGCCTTTCCCATTCCCAATAGTTAAGGTCAACCCTCGCTGTATCTCCGGCTTGATTTCCTGTATGGACTGCCAAAACTGTGAGCCATCTCAGGGGTCACGTGCAAGAAGTGGGCACCCTCGGAGGTATTTAGCTTCTATAAGTTGAAGCCAAAGACCTCCCTCCCCTGTCAAAAAATTGCCAAACTCATTTTAGCATGAGCACCACATTGAATTGGCGTGAAGCTAGAATGCCTATACCCCCAAGCTCCTTGGGGTGCAGATATATGCCCATTTCACCATGTGATACTTCTGGCGGCAGTGGGGATCCTACCAGAAGAAGCGGAACAACTCCTTGTCAAAGGAGCCGCGCACCCCTTCCGGAAGACGGTATAGCCCCATAATATACATCGGTAAGATGGAAAGACATGCATCGATAAGGATCATCTTGCTACCTTTTGAAGTAATATTGCCGCACCATGGTTCTGATTTGGCATGCACCCGGCCAACTAGGAGCTCTAGGTCTCTAATGAGAATCCTAGAAGCCCAGACTGGCATCCCCAAATAGGTGATGGGGAATGAGATCAGCCGACAATTGAGGTTCTCAACTATCCTCTGCTGGTTCTCTGGGGAGAAACCTAGAGCAATGACCTCGCTCTTGCCAAAATTAATCCTAAGTCTCCACATCTTCTAGAAGCAGAGAAGGAGGAACTTCAGATTAATGATGTCCTGTTCTGGCCCCTCAACCATGATCATCGTGTCGTCAGCATACTGGAGGTGAGTGACCCCTCCACCCGGGGATAAGGTGTCCTACCACACCTGAGATGTGGCCGGTGATCTTAGCCTTCTCTAGAATCTCCTCGAGGGCATCTACCGCCGAGTTGAAGAGGAGTGGGGAGATGGGGTCCCCTTGCTGCACACCGCACGTGGGTCGGAAGTATGGACCCACCTCCCCATTTGTGTTAATCGCAGTATTCCTAGACATCACAAATTGCATGATCCGGGAGATAAGGCGATCATCAAAGCCTCTCTTAATCAACACCTGGCGTAAGAATCGCCAGTCGAGTCGATCATATGCCTTCTAAAAGTCTAGTTTCAAGAATACCCCTATTGTCCGCTTGGTTTTTACCTCGTGGACAATCTCATGAAGGACCAAGACCCCATCATGTATCAGAGGGCCTTTGAGAAAGGCAAACTGATATGGGTGGGTTAAGCGCTCCATAACTGGGGCAATGCGCGAGGCACATAGTTTGGCGAAGATGCATCTAGCTTAGTGGAAGATTGTTGAAATAAACCAATACAATGTCGTCAGTTTAGGTTCAGTTTCAGTTAGTTGTTGTTTTCTGAACTTTTTCACTTAAGTTGTAGCCGTTTTCTGTCAGGGTTTAGGCTTCTTCGCTGGAATTCGTTGTACTCATTTACAATGGAAGTTTGTTAGAAACTTGGAGCGAGTCTACTATTCGTTCTTGAGATGGCATGAAAAATGTGGATCGTGGGCTCGTGCAATCTTTGTTGCTCGAATAAATGCAAAGAAGAAATAGCATACAAGTCGCAAGAAGTGCGCGGCGCAAACTCTCTGTCTCATACTCAATTTGCTCTGCTTGTGTTCTTCATCGACTCCGGCTAGATTGGGCTCCACACTGATTGTGAACAGAAGAACAAAGCTTTACTAAGATTCTGAAACTCTGAATCCAATGCAGTAGAAACGCTTTGGCAAGCAGAGGCCAGGCAGCGCATACGAACTCCCCCCTCGTCTAAGCAAAGTAGAAATGCTTTGACAGAGCTGCACGGACGACAGGTGTAGCAAAATGCAAGACACTGACGAACAAAATCACCTGCTATACTTGAAAAGAAACAATAAAAACTGCTACGTGGTGCAAAAGAAACAATAAAAACTGTACGAGCATGGCTTGGAGGCTTCTAGCAAGGGATCTCCTCGGTTCTCAGGAAACCCCTGGTCAGAAGCAAGTCTAGCCCAGCATCCCTTCATTCCCCTGTACTGTATCCCCCGCGCCAAGCTATCCTTTCCTTCCCAGGATAATCAAGCCCCTTTGTTCTGGCACCATGGTGCATATATATAAGATCGAGAAACTTTTACAACCTGCACGCCCAACATCAACCAGCCAGCAGAGACCTTCAATCAATCAGAGTACCCAGATGAAGAGCAGCAACAGGCCAGGGACAGGGGCCGTGGTTCCCCACGTCCGCGACTCCGACGACGAAGACGACCGTTCGGCGCCCAATGTGACGGTCCGGACGCCGCTCCGCAGGCGGCGGTCCATCCACAGGCTCCTCGGCGGCCGGAAAGGTGCGGCATTCCGCATCTCCCTCTGAAAACTGTAGTACTGTACACGCCGTGATCTCTGAACCGTTTCGTTTTGTGGCAGTGGCGGACGTGCTGCTGTGGCGGGACAGGAACGTGTCGGCGGGGATCCTCGCCGGCGCCACGGCGACGTGGTTCCTCTTCGACGTGGCCGAGTACAACGCCGTGACGCTGCTCTGCCACGCCGTGCTCTTGGGCATGCTCCTCCTCTTCCTGTGGAACGTCGCCGCGCCGCTCGTCGACAGGGCTCCACCACGTATCCCGGAGGTGATCGTGTCCGAGCACGCCTTCAGGGAGGCCGCGCTGACGGTGCACCGCAAGCTGGAGCACTCCGTGGCGGTGCTCTACGACGTCGCGTGCGGGAAGGACCTCAAAAAGTTTCTCTCGGTACGTCCACCACGATGTCCAGTAGCAGTTTATTTTGCCGTTACCATTCACATTCAGGTTGCTGAACTATAGCTAATGATCAAATCACATTTTCTTCTTCTGAACGCCAAGGTGGTCGGATCTCTGTGGGTGTTGGCGGTGATCGGAGAGAACTGCAGCTTCACAACCCTAATGTTCGTCGGTAAGTACCACCACCGGAAAGTTAACAAAAAAATAGAGGTTAAAGACATGATCGACAATTTAACGTTGTGTACCATACATTTCTTTCCTAACCAGGGTTTCTGTGCGCTCTCACCGTCCCTGCATTGTACGAGAGGTACGAGACCGAGGTGGATCATCTGGTGGCCAAGGGCGGCGAGGACCTCAAGAGGTTCTATATGAAGGTCGACTCCAATGTGCTCAACAAGATACCAAGAGGCCCCGTCAAGACCAGACGCCACTAGAGGCCCGTGTGTGACATGAGGAGGTGCGTGTGGATGAGGTCGGTATGGTTTGAGGTGGGATATTGGATCGACATGTCATGTTCAGTTGCTACAAGTTCGTGATTATGCGCGTAGTTTTTTAACTGTAAATGTGCGGATGGAGGAAGTAATGAAAGTCGTGTGATGTTCTCGAGTATCCATTTCAAGTGTGATGACGAATTTTATCTCTCTTCTTTTTCCGCCGAGCAACGAAAAAGCAGCGTCAAGCAAAGAAAAGTAGATAAAAATATGCATGGATGCCACTACAATGAGACCGGCGTGTCGTATGCTTGCCTCCGCCGTTGTCCACCTCCTATCTGCCTACTTTGGCCTCTTGGCCACGCCCTCTCCTCCTACTCCGGCTATCTATGGACAATGTCTCATGCAGCCTCACTGTTGCCTCCTAGGTATTCGGGTATCCATCCACTACCACCGGCGGCCAACGGAGCCTTGGTCAAACTTAAATCTTAGTTGTTGTTATTAACAGAATCAATCTTAGTTGTTGATGCGTCATATCACCCGACCTCCATCGGTTAACCTTTAGCAGTGGTTTGCCATCTTTAAATGTCATCACTAACCAATCCCTCTTTTTTCGAGGAAAATGATGTTTATACATTGAGATAAAGCAAGATGTGGTGTTTACAATATGTACAAGTGTGACATATTAATAGAGCACACCCTACAGAAGACGATACAAGTGACATATGAAATGCTCCCCAAAATCTAACCCACTATCAACAATCGACTTGTTCACTATGTTAAATTGTGCAATGTCTTTGAAAGTAAAGGAGGATACCTTTCGATATATGAGCTTTTGGCCGTTCAAGATGCGCATGTTCGTTTCCTACCAAGCTTTCTAGCAAATACAGATAATGTGTTCCACTACTTTTTGGTTGATACAAATTCCTGCAACTTTGACATCGACTAGTCACCTAACCTTGTATCACAATGTCACATGTTGCCAACACGAACCGGCATCCCTTGCAGAGGTTGTTCAATTGTTTGTCGTCTTCGGCCAAACTTGCATGGGTTATTTTCAAACTTTGAGAGTTACAAAGGTTAGTGTTATTATGTATTCATATGGGTTGTGAACTCTTATTTTGTGTGTGGTGGTACTCTTTTGTATGTGGTTTATTTTCTCTATCATAGATCATGGAATCATTTGGGTCACCACACTTGAGCTTGTATATATGTTTTTATTTTATACCATGTGCACAATGCACAATCCCATGTCATAATCATGAACACTGAGATTTCAACCTCATTCCTTATGATGTGCATTTTCATTCCAAAAGCAAGTTAAATTATGCGCACACACCATGATAGGTTTATCATGCTAAAAAATCATTAATCATGGAAATTGCAAAACTAGATCATGCTTGGTGACCATTCAAAAAGTTAGGATATGTATATTATCCTATGCGATGTAATGTTTTACTTGAGTCACAGGTATGACACACTATTGAGAAGGGCAATTGGAAATCCCGGTTACCTCCGGATCATATGGTGGCATGTCCTCTTGAATCCTACAAGATGAGAGAACTGCAATAATTTGTAGCTAGTATATGTTTGATAAATAGGGAAAATAAAGGATGCTAACATTGATTGGAAATTTTCCTCCAAAAGAGAGTGCAAGTGAATCCTTAGGAGAGCTTCATAAGAAATCCAATCTTGTGAATCAAACAACCAATGTAGGAATATTTCCTAAGGAACCAAATCCTCCACAAATCCTTTAAAATTCCTTTAACCTAAAGGAACCATTACTTCTTTTGATGCACTTCTCCAAAAGTTATATCTTTGCAGAATTACATGCTTAGGAAATTTTAGGAAACTGTATAAAATAACTTGATAAAATGCCAACTTCCATTTTTTTAAACATCCCCTATTCACCCTTCTCTAGCCGACTTAGACGATCAATCGGTCGTCATTAGCTCATATGTTGAAGATCTTAGTGTTGGCATCACCGACCTTGATCAAAGATATTCGGGACCTTTATCTCATCCTCGCCTTCTTAATTGTGACTAATCCAAGGTAATGAATTTTGATATTCTTTCGTCGTTTTCTCTCGTCTAAGGTAAGGGCTTAACCCTCCTCATCAAATTTCACCCTTAAGATGATCTTGTTTGAATCTTGGTGTTACCAATATTCCCCCCTCTCTCAAGGGCTTTTATCGTGCATGCTAGGTTGATGTTGGCTCTATCGATGGCATTCTCCATGAGAAGGCATATGTTCTAAGCATTTCCTAAAACCTGGCAAACACAATCGTTACCTCTTTGAACTAGAAGGATGAGTGTGTGTGTCAGAGGAAACAACTTGGAGCAACATCAACACATGATGTAAGCACGTTGTGGGGAAGACCTAGTGGTAGCAGCGAGAGAAGATGATGACCCACAAGTATAGGGGGTATATCGTAGTACTTTCGATAAATAGGAGTGTCAATCCTAACGAGGAGCAGAAGGTGTTGACTAGTGGTTTGGATCAGGAATTCTCTATAAATACTTAGCAAACGGATTTTTAGGGGTTTTTGATAATGCAAAGAAATAAAGTGCAAGTAAATAAAAGACAACAATAATAATTGCAGCAAGTGTCCCAATCTTTTCTTCAGCAAAGGACAAGCCGGTTGTATTACTTATGAGGACCAAACATTCTCTAGGACACATGGGAATACTGTCAAGTGCTTTCGCTTCATATAGTTGATTAATATTCTTTGGTTGGATAAGTGTTGTGTGGGTGAACTTATGCTAATGTACAGACCTTACTTGGACTAATACATACTTGTGATTAAACCCCTTGCAAGCATCCACAAGTACAAGGAAGTAATTAAGATAAAAACCTAACCACAACATTAAACTCTGAGATCCTACACTCCCTTGTGCAAAGGTTTCCTAACGGGGGTTCAGGTTTCTGTCACTCCGGCAACCCCACAATTAGTAGCCAAATACACAACGCATTCCCCTAGGCCCATAAATGGTGAAGTATCATGTAGTCGACGTTCACATGATACCACTAGAAGAATAACACCACAACTTAAATATCAAACCATTGAATATTACTTCAACACAATTCCACTACTAACAACATGACTTCTCTCATGTCCTCAAGAACTAAACGAACTACTCATGAGACATCATATGGATCAAGATCAGAGATGATATAATGATAAGTAACAATCTGAACATGAACAATAATTCAATGGTTCCATTCAAAAGCATCAACTACAAAAGTAATCAACACCGGGAAAGTTCCCTCTAAGAACTATGCAAGATTCAACCCAATTGTTACAGCGGGATGGAGTGGTGGTGATTGGTGCTGGTGGAGATGATGATGATGATCCCGATGAAGTCTAGCTTGATGACGGTGTTGATGGCGACGATCTCCCCTCTCTGAGAAGGAATTTCCTCGGTAGAATTTTGCCTGCCGGAGAGCTCTTTCTCTCTCTGTAGTTTCCGCCCCGCAAAGGCGGTGGAATCTTTCTGTGGTCGCTCCTCGAGTCTTAGGGTTTTGGGGGGATGATATAGGCGAAAGGGCGACACCAGAGGTGGGCTAGGGTGGCCACACCACCTTGTGGCATGGCCTAGAGGGGCCCACGCCAGGGGGTGGTGTGGCCCCCTGTGGCCCATCTACACTTTCCCTTCTGGCTTCCTTCGTCTTCTGAAAAAATAGGGACTTCCATATATTTTCTAGAATTTTCTGATCTTTGCGAATATTGCATCTAGACACCACTTTTTCCATCAGAATCCTGACTCCGGCAGTTCATCCTCCAAAAGTCATCCAACATACAAAAATAGATGAAATAACTGTTGGAATTATGCCCTAGAGGCAATAATAAAGATGTTATTATTATAATTCTTATTCATGATAAAGTTTATATTCCATGCTAGAATTGTATTAAGCGGAAACTTTAATACTTGTGTGGTTTGTGAACAACACCGTGTCCCTAGTATGCCTCTATGGACTAGCTCATTGATTAATGATGGTTAAGGTTTCCTAACCATAGACATGAGTTGTCGATTAATAATGAGATCATATCATTGGGAGAATGATATGATGGACAGACCCAAACTAAGCGGAGCAATTAGATCGTGTCATCGTGTTCATCTTTGTGAAGCTTTTCCTATGTCAAATATTGTATTCCTTAGACCATGAGATAATACAACTCCCTGGTATCGGAAGAAAGCTTTGAGGTCATCAAACGTCATCCTATGAGAGGGTGATCATAAAGGTGTCTCTCAGGCGATCGGAAAGTACCTGTTGGGTTGTATGTATCGAGATGGGATTTTCCCTCCCAAGTCGGAGAGATATACTTCGGGCCCACTCGGTAATCGATATCAACACCGCTTGCAAGCATGTGGTTAAGGAGTTGATCAAAAAGTGATATCGGATTACGGAACGAGTAAAGTACTTGCTTTGAACGAGATTGAACTAGGTATGACGGTACCGACGATCAAATCTCGGGCAAGTAAAATATCGCGAGACGAAGGGAATATATAAATGGGATTGATTGAATCCTGGCATCGTGGTTCATCCTATATGGTCATCGATGAATGTGCGGGAGTCAATATGGGTTTCCAGACCCCGCTGTTGATTATTGATATAAGATCATGTCTGCAGATTCTCGAACCCGAAGGGTCACACACTTAACGTGTCTCGACGCTAGGATAGATTGGATAATTGGTTTATGAGTTTTTTTGTTCGGAGTCTCGGATGGGATCCGGGACATCACGAGAGGTTCCGGAATGGTCCGAAGAATAAGATTCATATAAGGCAGTGCAGTTTTTGGAGTTCGGAATTGTTTCGGGTTAATCGGTATTGTACCGGAAGCTTCTAGAACCTTCCGGAGGGGGACCAACATGGCCCCACCTGCCGGGAGGGGGCATGGGCCTATTAGGGAGTGCCCTGGCCGCATTGGGCCAGGGTCACAAGGCCCCATAGGGCCTAGCCGGCCAACCTAGGGCAAAACCCTAGGGGAGCTTCTAGAAGGGGGGAAACTTGCCCCCCACTCCTCCCTCCTTGGCCGCCGGCCTAGGCTTGGGGGAGGGGCTAGGGCTGGATCCCACCCCTCTATATAAAGAGGGCTGGGGGCGCACCCTCCCCCCCCACCTCCTCCTCAAACCCTAGCCGCCCTGCTGCCCTCCTCTCTCTCTCCCTCCAAACTGCGCGTAGGTGAAGCCCTGCTGCAAAAACTCTCCACCACTTGCACCGCACCGTCACGTTGTAGATCCAATCCGTCTCTCCACCATACTTGCTGGACCGAGGAAGGAGGAGACGTCGAGGTGCCGCATGTGTGCATCTCTCAGAGGCATCGCCACTTGCGGTGTTAGATCAGATCGGATCACGAGGAGGAGAAGCGAGTACGACTACATCACCCACGTTCCGACGAACGTTCCGTTGTGCGAATCTTCAAGGGTATGAAGATCTCATCTAATCCCTCTCGTTGTTTGCATCTCCTAGATTAGATCTTGGCTTTCCCGTTCGCATCCGTAGAATTTTTTTGATTTACTATGCTGCGAAACCCTTCAGTGGTATCAGAGCTAGATCTATGCGTAGATGTGTTTCACGAGTAGAACACAACATGGTTGTTGCGGGCGTTGATGTTTTCTGTTGCAAGCCTCTTGTTTGTGTTCTTCTTATGACGCGGGATAGTGAGATCGAAGCGGTCCAGGCCAACTTTACGCGACGTCGTTCGCGAGACCGGCTCCGCACTTGACGTGTGGCTTGTTCCACACATGTGGCTGGTGGATGTCAGTTTCTCTAACTATAGTTGTCATGGGATTTACACCGGAGTTTGGCAATCATAATATCACCGTTGTGGCTTTTCGTAGGTAAGAATCGTTCTTAGCATGCTACTCCCATAAGCCAAGTAAAACATGCAACAACAAAGTAGAGGCGTCTAACTTGTTTTTGCAGGGAGTGTTTTCTGTGATATGGTATGCCCCAAGATGTGATGTGTTTTGTAATGTTTCATGACTTGCATGTCGATGAGTACACAACCGGCAGGAGCCATATGGTTGTCTTTATAATTGTGTATGACCTGTGTGTCAACTTCTTATGCGCCATGTAATAGCCTTACTTCATTGCTAAGTAGTTAGCAATAGTTGTAGTTACTGTTCGTGGTGGAGGCAATCATGGTGGAATGATGGAGATCATGCCGGCACACACAAGATGGAGATCATTGCGCGAAGATTGGCTATACCATGTCACATAAAGTTATATGCATGTGATGTTTATCTTTTTATGTATCTTATTATGCTTAGATCGCGACGGTAGCATTATAAGATGATTCCTCACTTAAAGATCAAGATAAAACTGTGTTCTCCCCATGTATGCACCGTTGCGAAAGTTCGTCGTGTCCAAGCATCACGTGATGATCGGGTGCTATAGATTCTACGTTCACATACAACGGGTGCAAGCCAGTTTTGCACACGCGGAAATACTTGGGTTTGACTTGACGAGCCTAGCATGTACAGACATGGCCTCGGAACACAAGAACCGAAAGGTTAAACATGAGTCATATGAATGATATGATCGACACTTTGTTGTCCACCATTGAAACCACATCTCTTCTCGTGAAGATCGGATTAGGTGTGGTGAATTTGGATCGTGTTCACTAAACAACTTGAGGGATGTTGAATTTAGTGGGAGTTCATCTAGTAATTTGATTAAGTTGAACTAGTTATCATGAACATAGTCTAATTTGTACTTGCAAATATTGTAGATCAAATGCCTAAGTCCAACTTCAACTTCAACGTTTTTGCTGAGAAAGAAAAGCTTAGAAACAATGGGTCTAACTTCACCAACTGGTTCCACAATCTGAGAATCATTCTCGCTGGCGGACAAAAGGACTATGTCCTTGAGGATGCGCTAGGTGACGCCCCTGCTATAGATGCGCCGGCTGATGAGAAAGTTGTTTATCAGTCGCGCAAAGATGATTATGGTGTGATTAAGAGCACCATGTTGTTTGCTATGGAATCGGACCTTCAAAATCGTTTTGAAGACTATCCCGGGCCCTTTGAGATTCTTGAGGAGCTGAAAACCATGTTTCAGACTCAGGCCCGTTCTAAGAGATATGAGATCTCTGAGAAGTTCTTTAACTGCAAGATGGAGGAAGGGAGTTCCGTTAGTGAGCACGCCATAAAGATGTCGGGCTACACTCAACGCCTTGAGCAACTGGACTGCAAGATTCCAGAGGAGCTCAAGATTGACAGGGTTCTGCAATCACTCCCTCCCAGCTACAAAAGTTTTGTAGTGACTCATAATCAGATTGGTTCCACTGATACGATCACCGAGCTCTTCGCTAAGCTGAAAGCTGCGGAGGTGGACATCAAAAAGGATAATCATGTGTTGATGGTCAACAAGCCCCCCACCTTTAAGAAAGGTAAGGGTGCAAAGAAGCCCTTCAAGAAAGGCGGCGGCAAGCGCATTGCCCCTGCTGAGAAGAAGCTCAAGTCTGGACCCAAGCCAGACACTAAGTGCTTCTATTGCAAGGACAAGGGTCACTGGAAGCGCAACTGTCCGAAGTATTTAGCGGACAAGAAGGCTGGCACCATCAAAGGTATATTTGATATACATGTTATTGATGTTTTCCTTACTAGACCTCGTTGTAGTGCCTGGATATTTGATACTGGTTCAGTTGCTAATATTTGTAACTCGAAACAGGAGCTACTGAATAGACGGTGGCTTGTGAGGGATGAGGTGACGATGCGCGTTGGCAACGGATCAAGAGTTAATGTGATGGCCGTCGGCACACTCTCCTTAGTTTTACCTTCGGGATTAGCTTTAAACCTTAATAAGTGTTATTATGTGCCTGCGTTGAGCATGAACATCATATCTGGATCATGTTTATTGCAAGACGGTTATTCATTTAAATCTGAGAATAATGGTTGTTCTATTTATATGAGTAACATCTTTTATGGTCATGAACCTGCTGTGAATGGTTTATTTCTTCTGAATCTCGAAAGGGATGAAACACACACCCATAACATTGAGGCTAAGAGATGCAAGGTAGATAGTGATAATACTACTTATTTGTGGCACTGTCGTCTAGGTCATATTGGTGTAAAGCGCATGAAGAAACTCCATTCTGATGGACTTTTGGAGTCTCTTGATTTTGAATCATTTGACACATGCGAACCATGCCTCATGGGCAAGATGATCAAAACCCCGTTATCCGGCATGATGGAGCGAGCAACGGACTTGTTGGAAATCATACAATACCGATGTATGCGGACCGATGAGTGTTTCGATACGCGGTGGATATCGCTATTTTCTCACTTTTACCGATGACTTAAGTAGATATGGGTATATCTATTTAATGAAACATAAATCTGAAACATTTGAGAAGTTCAAGGAATTTCAGAATGAAGTGGAGAACCATCGTAACAGAAAGATTAAGTTTCTACGATCCGATCGTGGAGGTGAATATTTGAGTTATGATTTTCTCACGCATCTTAAAGCAAGCGGAATCGTTTCGCAACTCACGCCACCCGGAACACCACAGCGCAATGGTGTGTCTGAACGCCGGAATCAAACCCTATTAGATATGGTCCGATCGATGATGTCTCTTACTGATTTGCCGTTGTCATTTTGGGGTTATGCATTATAAACCGCTGCATTCACTTTAAATAGGGCACCATCTAAATCCATTGAGACGACACCGTATGAACTGTGGTTTGGTGTTAAACCTAAGTTGTCGTTTCTTAAAGTTTGGGGATGCGAAGCTTACGTCAAGAAGTTGATGTCGGACAAGCTCGAAACCAAAGCGGAGAAATGCGTCTTCATAGGATACCCTAAGAAAACTATTGGGTATACCTTCTATCACAGAACCGAAGGCAAAGTGTTTGTCGCAAAGAATGGTTCCTTTCTTGAGAAGGAGTTTCTCTTGAAAGAAGTGAGTGGGAGGAAAGTAGAGCTAGACGAGGTTGTTGAACCTTCTCTTGAGTTAGAGAGTAGCGCAGCACCTGAAATTGTTCCAGTGCCGCCTGCACCAACAATAGAGGAAGCTGATGATAAGGATCATGAAGCTTCGGACGATGCTACTACTGAAGGTCGCAGGTCGACAAGGTCGCGTGCCCCTCCTGAGTGGTACGGCAACCCTGTCTTAACTGTCTTGTTAGATGACAGTGAACCTGCGAACTATGAGGAAGCGATGATGAGCCCAGACTCTGAGAAATGGCTAGAGGCCATGAAATCCAAATTGGGATCCATGAGCGAAAACCAAGTATGGACTTTGGTAGACCCTCCTAGCGACCGAAAGGCCGTTGAGTGCAAGTGGATCTTCAAGAAGAAAACGGACGCGGATGGTAATGTTACCGTCTATAAAGCATGACTTGTCACGAAAGGTTTTTGACAAGTTCAAGGTGTTGACTACGATGAGACTTTCTCTCCCGTAGCGAAGTTTAAGTCCATTCGGATTTTATCAGCAATTGCTGCGTTTCATGATTATGAAATATGGCAGATGGATGTCAAGACTGCGTTCCTCAATGGCAACATTGATGAGGAGTTTTATATGATGCAACCCGAAGGTTTTGTCGATCCTAAGGATGCTGATAAAGTATGCAAACTTGAGCGTTCCATTTATGGACTGAAGCAAGCATCTCGGAGTTGGAACCTTCGTTTTGATCAAGTGATCAAGAGCTTTGGATTTGTTCCAAATTTCTACGAAGCTTATATCTAAAAGAAAGTGAGTGGGAGCTCAGTGACATTTCTGGTACTATATGTGGATGACATATTGATCATTGGAAATGACATTAACATGCTTAACGATGTGAAGAGTTATTTGAACAAATGTTTTTCAATGAAAGACCTAGGTGAAGCTGCTTATATATTGGGCATCAAAATCTATAGAGATAGACAAAGACGCCTGATAGCTTTAAGCCAGAGTACATACCTAGACAAAGTTCTGAAAAGGTTCAGAATGGATAAGGCAAAGAAAGGTTCAGTGCCTATGTTGTCAGGTAAGATATTGAGCAAGGCTCAGTGTCCAGCTACGGTAAATGATAGAGAAGCTATGAGAAAAGTGCCTTATGCCTCGGCCATAGGTTCTATCATGTATGTCATGCTGTGTACTAGACCGGATGTGTCCAATGCTCTTAGTTTGACGAGCAGATATCAAAGTGATCCAGGAGTGGAACACTGGACAGCCGTGAAGAACATCCTAAAGTACCTAAATAGGACTAAAGAAATGTTCTTGGTCTATGGAGGTGATGAACATATTGTCGTAAAGGGTTACGTCGACGCTAGTTTCGACACCGACAAGGATGATTCTAAATCTCAGACAGGATACATTTATATTTTGAATGGAGGAGCTGTGAGCTGGAGAAGCTGCAAGCAAAGCGTGATCGCGGGATCTACAGTAGAAGCGGAATACATGGCTGCTGCAGAAGCGTCAAGTGAAGGAGTTTGGATCAGGAACTTCATCACTGAGCTTGGGGTGGTTCCAAGTGCATTGGACCCACTGGAGATATTGTGTGACAACACTGGCGCCATAGCACTCGCTAAGGAACCAAGATATCATCCAAATACCAAGCATATCAACCGCAAGTTTCATATAATCCGAGATTATATAGCAGATGGAGATCTGAAGATTAGCAAAGTACATACAGATCTGAATGTCGCAGATCCATTGACTAAACCTCTTCCACGTGCAAAACATGATCAGCACCTTAGTGCCATGGGTGTGAGATTGTTGCCAAATGTAAACTAGATTATTGACTCTAGTGCAAGTGGGAGACTGTTGGAATTATGCCCTAGAGGCAATAATAAAGATGTTATTATTATAATTCTTGTTCATGATAAAGTTTATATTCCATGCTAGAATTGTATTAAGCGGAAACTTTAATACTTGTGTGGTTTGTGAACAACACCGTGTCCCTAGTATGCCTCTATGGACTAGCTCATTGATTAATGATGGTTAAGGTTTCCTAACCATAGACATGAGTTGTCGATTGATAATGAGATCATATCATTGGGAGAATGATATGATGGACAGACCCAAACTAAGCGAAGCAATTAGATCGTGTCATCGTGTTCATCTTTGCGAATATTTTCCTATGTCAAATATTGTATTCCTTAGACCATGAGATAATACAACTCCCTGGTATCGGAAGAAAGCTTTGAGGTCATCAAACGTCATCCTATGAGAGGGTGATCATAAAGGTGTCTCTCAGGCGATCGGAAAGTACCTGTTGGGTTATATGTATCGAGATGGGATTTGTCCCTCCCAAGTCGGAGAGATATACTTCGGGCCCACTCGGTAATCGATATCAACACCGCTTGCAAGCATGTGGTTAAGGAGTTGATCACAAAGTGATATCAGATTACAGAACGAGTAAAGTACTTGTTGTGAACGAAATTGAACTAGGTATGACGGTACCGACGATCAAATCTCGGGCAAGTAAAATATCGCGAGACGACGGGAATATATATATGGGATTGATTGAATCCTGGCATCGTGGTTCATCCGATATGATCATAGATGAATGTGCGGGATTCAATATGGGTTTCCAGACCCCACTGTTGATTATTGATATAAGATCATGTCTGCAGATTCTCGAACCCGAAGGGTCACACACTTAACGTGTCTCGATGCTAGGATAGATTGGATAATTGGTTTATGAGTTTTTTTGTTCGTAGTCTCGGATGGGATCCGGGACATCACGAGAGGTTCCGGAATGGTCCGGAGAATAAGATTCATATAAGGCAGTGCATTTTTTGGAGTTCGGAATTGTTTCGGGTTAATCGGTATTGTACCGGAAGCTTCTAGAACCTTCCGGAGGGGGACCAACGTGGCCCCACCTGCCGGGAGGGGGCATGGGCCTATGAGGGAGTGCCCTGGCCGCATTGGGCCAGGGGCACAAGGCCCCATAGGGCCCAACCGGCCAACCTAGGGCAAAACCCTAGGGGAGCTTCTAGAAGGGGGGAAACTTGCACCCCACTCCTCCCTCCTTGGCTGGCCTAGGCTTGGGGGAGAGGCTAGGGCTGGCGCCCACCCCTCTATATAAATAGGGCTAGGGGCGCACCCTCCCCCCACACCTCCTCCTCAAACCCTAGCCGCCCTGCTGCCCTCCTCTCTCTCTCCCTCCAAACTGCGCGTAGGCGAAGCCCTGCTGCAGAAACTCTCCACCACTTGCACCGCGCCGTCGCGTTGTAGATCCAATCCTTCTCTCCACCATACTTGCTGGACCGAGGAAGGAGGAGACGTCGAGGTGCCGCACGTGTGCTGGACCGAGCGATGATGAGCCCAGACTCTGAGAAATGGCTAGAGGCCATGAAATCCGAATTGGGATCCATGAGCGAAAACCAAGTATGGACTTTGGTAGACCCTCCTAGCGACCGAAAGGCCGTTGAGTGCAAGTGGATCTTCAAGAAGAAAACGGACGCGGATGGTAATGTTACCGTCTATAAAGCATGACTTGTCACGAAAGGTTTTTGACAAGTTCAAGGTGTTGACTACGATGAGACTTTCTCTCCCGTAGCGAAGTTTAAGTCCATTCGGATTTTATCAGCAATTGCTGCGTTTCATGATTATGAAAGATGGCAGATGGATGTCAAGACTGCGTTCCTCAATGGCAACATTGATGAGGAGTTTTATATGATGCAACCCGAAGGTTTTGTCGATCCTAAGGATGCTGATAAAGTATGCAAACTTGAGCGTTCCATTTATGGACTGAAGCAAGCATCTCGGAGTTGGAACCTTCGTTTTGATCAAGTGATCAAGAGCTTTGGATTTGTTCCAAATTGCTACAAAGCTTATATCTAAAAGAAAGTGAGTGGGAGCTCAGTGACATTTCTGGTACTATATGTGGATGACATATTGATCATTGGAAATGACATTAACATGCTTAACGATGTGAAGAGTTATTTGAACAAATGTTTTTCAATGAAAGACCTAGGTGAAGCTGCTTATATATTGGGCATCAAAATCTATAGAGATAAACAAAGACGCCTGATAGCTTTAAGCCAGAGTACATACCTAGACAAAGTTCTGAAAAGGTTCAGAATGGATAAGGCAAAGAAAGGTTCAGTGCCTATGTTGTCAGGTAAGATATTGAGCAAGGCTCAGTGTCCAGCTACGGTAAATGATAGAGAAGCTATGAGAAAAGTGCCTTATGCCTCGGCCATAGGTTCTATCATGTATGTCATGCTGTGTACTAGACCGGATGTGTCCAATGCTCTTAGTTTGACGAGCAGATATCAAAGTGATCCAGGAGTGGAACACTGGACAGCCGTGAAGAACATCCTAAAGTACCTAAATAGGACTAAAGAAATGTTCTTGGTCTATGGAGGTGATGAACATATTGTCGTAAAGGGTTACGTCGATGCTAGTTTCGACACCGACAAGGATGATTCTAAATCTCAGACAGGATACATTTATATTTTGAATGGAGGAGCTGTGAGCTGGAGAAGCTGCAAGCAAAGCGTGATCGCGGGATCTACAGTAGAAGCGGAATACATGGCTGCTGCAGAAGCGTCAAGTGAAGGAATTTGGATCAGGAACTTTATCACTGAGCTTGGGGTGGTTCCAAGTGCATTGGACCCACTGGAGATATTGTGTGACAACACTGGCGCCATAGCACTCGCTAAGGAACCAAGATATCATCCAAATACCAAGCATATCAACCGCAAGTTTCATATAATCCGAGATTATATAGCAGATGGAGATCTGAAGATGAGCAAAGTACATACAGATCTGAATGTCGCAGATCCATTGACTAAACCTCTTCCACGTGCAAAACATGATCAGCACCTTAGTGCCATGGGTGTGAGATTGTTGCCAAATGTAAACTAGATTATTGACTCTAGTGCAAGTGGGAGACTGTTGGAATTATGCCCTAGAGGCAATAATAAAGATGTTATTATTATAATTCTTGTTCATGATAAAGTTTATATTCCATGCTAGAATTGTATTAAGCGGAAACTTTAATACTTGTGTGGTTTGTGAACAACACCGTGTCCCTAGTATGCCTCTATGGACTAGCTCATTGATTAATGATGGTTAAGGTTTCCTAACCATAGACATGAGTTGTCGATTGATAATGAGATCATATCATTGGGAGAATGATATGATGGACAGACCCAAACTAAGCGAAGCAATTAGATCGTGTCATCGTGTTCATCTTTGCGAAGCTTTTCCTATGTCAAATATTGTATTCCTTAGACCATGAGATAATACAACTCCCTGGTATCGGAAGAAAGCTTTGAGGTCATCAAACGTCATCCTATGAGAGGGTGATCATAAAGGTGTCTCTCAGGCGATCGGAAAGTACCTGTTGGGTTATATGTATTGAGATGGGATTTGTCCCTCCCAAGTCGGAGAGATATACTTCGGGCCCACTCGGTAATCGATATCAACACCGCTTGCAAGCATGTGGTTAAGGAGTTGATCACAAAGTGATATCAGATTACAGAACAAGTAAAGTACTTGTTGTGAACGAAATTGAACTAGGTATGACGGTACCCACGATCAAATCTCGGGCAAGTAAAATATCGCGAGACGGCGGGAATATATATATGGGATTGATTGAATCCTGGCATCGTGGTTCATCCGATATGATCATCGATGAATGTGCGGGAGTCAATATGGGTTTCCAGACCCCACTGTTGATTATTGATATAAGATCATGTCTGCAGATTCTCGAACCCGAAGGGTCACACACTTAACGTGTCTCGACGCTAGGATAGATTGGATAATTGGTTTATGAGTTTTTTTGTTTGTAGTCTCGGATGGGATCCGGGACATCACGAGAGGTTCCGGAATGGTCCGGAGAATAAGATTCATATAAGGCAGTGCATTTTTTGGAGTTCGGAATTATTTCGGGTTAATCGGTATTGTACCGGAAGCTTCTAGAACCTTCCGGAGGGGGACCAACGTGGCCCCACCTGCCGGGAGGGGGCATGGGCCTATGAGGGAGTGCCCTGGCCGCATTGGGCCAGGGGCACAAGGCCCCATAGGGCCCAACCGGCCAACCTAGGGCAAAACCCTAGGGGAGCTTCTAGAAGGGGGGAAACTTGCCCCCCACTCCTCCCTCCTTGGCTGGCCTAGGCTTGGGGGAGAGGCTAGGGCTGGCGCCCACCCCTCTATATAAATAGGGCTAGGGGCGCACCCTCCCCCCACACCTCCTCCTCAAACCCTAGCCGCCCTGCTGCCATCCTCTCTCTCTCCCTCCAAACCGCGCGTAGGCGAAGCCCTGCTGCAGAAACTCTCCACCACTTGCGCCGCGCCGTCGCGTTGTAGATCCAATCCTTCTCTCCACCATACTTGCTGGACCGAGGAAGGAGGAGACATCGAGGTGCCGCATGTGTGCATCTCTCGGAGGCATCGCCACTTGCGGTGTTAGATCGGATCGGATCGCGAGGAGGAGAAGCGAGTACGACTACATCACCCACGTTCCGACGAACGTTCCGCTGTGCGAATCTTCAAGGGTATGAATATCTCATCTAATCCCTCTTGTTGTTTGCATCTCCTAGATTAGATCTTGGCTTTCCCGTTCGCATCCATAGAATTTTTTTGATTTATTATGCTGCGAAACCCTTCAATAACATAAGTATCACTTAATATGAAATATATCAATAAATAATAGTAAATTATGATATAAAATAGTGACGCAAAATGGACGTATCAACTCCCCCCAAGCTTAGACCTCGCTTGTCCACAAGAGAAAACTGATCTCAGTAAACATGACCACGGGTTTATGGAGTGAAGTGTCGATAAAAAGAATACGGACAAGAAGCATCACATTCACCAATACACAACTCATAATAGAAAACAACTCACCATTATATAACTTAACTTGCAACGAGTATAGGATTCACAATAAAGATGCATAAAGAAAAATCATAATTGGTAATGGCAAACTTTGTGCTTGGTCAGAGAACTGTTGACAAATCATACTTAGTTTTCAAGCAAAGCTTTTGTAATGAAGTTTATAACAGGAGCCTTTTGCTCAAACATAAAGGGCTTTTCACAACGATAGCTTTCAAAGTGATATTCATTCAGATAAGAGCAATGTGCAAAACAAGGAAGATAAGAAACATGATTGAATAAATCATCATATGAATGATTGAATCACAACAACTCAAATGCTTACTAGAGATAGAAAGGTTTATTGACTCAACTAAGAAGTAAAGATAGACCCTTCACAAAGGGAAGCCGGGATTTCAAGTTTCATAAAGAGCTTCCAAAAGATTATGTTACTAGCTTTGAGCTCTCATTGCCCCTACCATAATCATCTTAAGGTGATTAAGGTTAAAGTGAACAAAAATGGAGTATATGCTTGACAAATCATAAGTTGGCAATCTCATGTCCCTTGAGTACGAGGGTCGTTCCTCATGCTACTCAACTTTAGTCACAAGCAAGTTCTTATCATTGTAAGTATATGTGTATCATAGAGAACCGCCAACGGGGTACCCCTTGCCCCATGATACAGGAGCTATCCCATATCAAAATGACAAGGCAACAAACAATGAGCATCTCAGCGATCTTTTTATTTGCTATTTTCATAGGTTTTTATTGAGGATGCTTCACGGATTGCTCACAATGGTTATGCTGCAAGTTCCCACCATGATTAGGCATGGCTTAGGCTAGTCGCCCAGGCGTTTCTCTAACACATATACATTACTCCATGGACTTACAAGCTCCCTTTTTATTTCACACCGCCGACATACGCAAACAAAAGATCATGATATCAACTGGGTAGATATTTACAGGTGTTGAAAGCGTTCCCCATGACAGCATGGTTCTGCTAATTCCCAACTTATAAGCGCAAGCATATACAACATAGATGACACAACTGTTCAAGTTTATTAAGGGCAGGAAAATAAGGCGTGTCATCAAGTTTGTGAGAGCTTTACTAACTAGTTTTCACATAACAAAAGAATTTTTAATTTGGAAGATAGATAAAACTTGAGAATTGACTTGGAATAGCAATAATGCTAATAGGTAGATATGGTGGACACAAATGGCATAGGTTTTAGTTTAAGGATTGGATGCATGAGAAGCGTTCCCTCTCAGTACAGGTTTTTGACTAGCAAGGCTGGGTAGCAAGCATAAGAGTTGAAGGAAACAAGCAAACATACAAGTGATAGAAACAATCATGCAATCTTCCTTGAAAACACAAAAGATCTTAACTAAAGAATACTAAGCTTATGAGCCAATCAAGAAAGAAAGAAAATAATATAATATCTATAAGTACTTTTCTCTTTTTTCCTTTCAATCCTCAAAATAGTGTTGCTACTGACCAAAGATAGGTTTGCCAAAACCAACTAAATTTAATTGATGCTTCCAAAGTGATACCAATACTAACAACAAGATCAATCATATAATGGAAATTGCAAACTAAATAAGATGTGCAAAAAGTAAATGATGAAACTTCTCATTAATATTCTATAAGGGCAACCACACCAAGGGATACATAGATAACCAGCTAGAGGAGAGATACTTCCACAATGCAAACCATCCTATATGATAACTTCTCTATTCATGGTATGACTCTAATAAAAAGGTAAAATGATGAAAGATAATGATGTGATACCGCAACACTCCCCCAAGATTGGAACAAACCAAGGGGATGCCAAAACCTGATAACGAATTACTCCTTCGGTGGTGGTGGTGTTTCATTGTCATCTTCAGACTTCCAAGGTAAAGGCTCCCCATCAACAAAGGACGTCTTGGTTTCCAATATCTTGAAAATTAGCAGTAGAACTTATGTGTTTAAACCTAGCCTCATACTCACAGTTTTGATTTTGCATGTCGTAGAGTTGTCCTTGTAATTGGTTGGTGGTTTGATGGAGATAGAGGATTTCATCCCTAAGCTTGGCGGTCTCCTTATTATGCTCGGCGACGAATTCTGAACTTATCTTATGGATGACGTCCACTTCGCGGTCTGCCATCTTCTTATACCTAAAAACTTCTTGCTCCAACGCTTCCATCCTATCTTCCAGACTGCATTCTCCTTTACGGCCCTGAACATCCTTTATCTGTACCTTCCCGTCCTTGAGCAACAACTCCTTGCGGTGAATCTTCAACTCATACATGTACGGGTTGATGATGTCCGCGGAGGAATCCTCCTTGGGTGATCCAGAGGAAGACATTGTGGCTCGAAAACTGAGAATTTTCCTGATAGAAACAGATCAAAATAAAAACTCGACGAGAACACGATATATGGACCTTGGGGTTTCCGGGAGATTATATATTATGAAGTTTTACAACATAAGGAAGGTAGTGGGCAAAAATGGGACGGGGATGGGCTCTGGGGTGCTCACACCCCCTAGTGGCGCGACCAGGTGGGCCCGTGCCACGGGGTGTTGTGAGCCACCCAGGCTCCGTTTCCTTCCTCCTTTCGACTCGTTATCTTCCATATGGATTAAAAAACTGCAAAAATATAAAATGGCAAGTTTTTCGCGAACCTTTTCTTACCAGAACTGTTACCTATTCAAAAATGGACTCTGCAGGTTCCTGAATTTCGTCTTTAATAAATTCTTCCGGAGTCAACACTTGAATAATATCAATATCTTCATTATAAAAATCTCCGGAAATATAATGTTTGAGCCTTCGACCATTCTTCATCTCCTTACATCATTCTCTCGCAACATTTGAAAAACTCTTTCATACAAAGCTTCACACAATCTTTATTAGCAACATTAGCGTATGCAAGATAAAGAACCTTTGGTTTCAATTTCAACTGAAGTTCATCAAAACATAAGCTATTGTAGCAACTCCTTTAAAAATCCCAAAAAGAATTTAAAAGGAAATCGATTTAAGAGGCAAATGCAAAAATGGCAGAAATCTGTCAAAACAGACTAGCGGGTAAAGATTGATTTTTTTCAAAAATCTTCTGTTGCTCAAATCAAAAAGTGCGAAACTAATGAAAGTTAAATAATAACTTGGTGCACATGAACAGAAAATTACAGCTCAATCCGATGAACTGACATTTTTTACGATTTTTTACAGTGAAGCACAAAAATCTGTTCCAGGACAACAACTTCCCCACAACTCACCTCCTTCTCAATAGAGGCTAATCTTGACACAAAAACCAAACAAAACAGATAAGGAGCGGTCTCTACAGAGGTAATAACTTCCAAGACTCAAATAAACAAAAACAAACTGAAAACAAAAATAAAATGGGTTGTCTCCTAAAAGCTCTTTCTTTATAGCCATTAAGATGGGCATGATAATTTCAATGATGCTCACATAGGAGATATGGATTTGAAGTTAAAGAGAGCATCAAGAATCAAATATCCAACACATTTAAGTCTAACCCACTTCCTATGTCAAGGAACTTTGTAAGAAAACAAATTATTGAAACAAGAGGCTACTAGCATAGGAAGACAAAACAAGTTCAACTTCAAAACTTTTAACATAAAGTGGGGAAACTTAACATTATTGAGATGCATAGAACCATGTTTCCCTCTCTCATAATAACATTCAGTTGCACTATGAATAAATTTAACAATATAATTGTCACAAAAAATATTCTTATCATCGGAATGAGCATACTTAAAATCATCAAACAGAGGTTTAAGGTCAAAAACTAGATCAATAGAAGCAAGTTGTTTAACTCTAAAATCCTCATTAGCCAATTCATTTTCATAAGGAGCTTTAGCAAACTTGGAAAAATTAAACTCATAAGATTCTCCATCAAACTTAGTTAAATTTTTCTCCTTCTTACAATCTATAATAGCTCCACAAGTGTTCAAGAAAGGTCTACCAAATCCGCCAAGTACTTTGGGCAATTCCGCTTCTAGTGACCCTCTCCCTTGCAGTAAAAGCACTCAGTATCAGGCTTAGGTCCAGCCTTGGTCTTCTTCACCGGTGCGGCAACTTTCTTACCACCCTTCTTGAAGTTTCCCTTTTGCTTAGACTTGCCTTTCTTGAATTTGGTGGTCTTGTTGACCAACAACACTTGATGCTCTTTCTTGATCTCCACTTCTGCAGATTTCAACATGGAGAAGAGTTCTGGCAACGTCTTGTTCATGTTTTGCATATTGTAGTTCATCACAAAGTTCTTGTAACTTGGTGGTAGTGATTGGAGGACACGGTAAATCCCCAAAGCATTAGGAATCACTATACCCAAACTTTGGAGTTTGTTTGCGTGCCCAGACATCTTAAGCACATGCTCACTGACGGAGCTGCCCTCTTCCATCTTGCAGTTAAAGAACTTTTCAGAAGCCTCATAACTCTCAACTGCCGCGTGAGTCTCCAAAATAATTTTGAGTTCACGGACAATATCATATGGGTCTTGGTTCTCAAACCTTTTCTAAAGCTCCGATTCCAAACCATACAAGATAGCACACTGAACTGTGGAGTACTGATTCTTCTGAGTAAGGTAAACGTTCTTTACTTCATCGGTAGCATCAGCTGCAGGCGGGTCACCCAGCGGTGCATCCAGCACATAGGTCAAATTACCAACATTGAGGACAATCCTCAAATTGCAGAACCAATCCGCGAAGTTGCTTCCATTGTTTTCAACTTTTCTTTCTCTAGGAACGCATTAAAATTGATGGTAGGGGCCGCCATTGATCTACAACATATTTGCAATAGTTTAGACTAAGTTTATGACAAATTGAGTTCTAATTAATAGTTAAATTAATCTAGGTGAACTCCCACTCAAAACAATATCCCTCACATTGTTTTAGTGATCACACGAACCAAATCCTCCACATCAAAACCGATCATCACGAGAGTTGATGTAGCTTCAATGGCGAACAATCGACATGTTCATCATATCTACTATATGAGTCATGCTTTACCTTTCGGTAATCCATGTTCCGAGACCATGTGTTGTACATGCTAGGCTCGTCAAGATCAAACCTTAGCTTCCGCATGAGGAAATCTGGCTTGCTCACGTTGTATACACTTGCAGAATCTAACACGCCCGATCATCACGTGGTGCTTCGAAACAACAAGCTTTAGCAACGGTGCTTACTAAGGATGAACACTTTAAAACTTGAAATTTGTGTGCATGAAGGATCATCTTATAATGCTACCGTCGTTAGCTAAGCAATACAAGATGAATAAAGGATTAACATCACATGCAATTCATAATATGTGATATGATATGGCCTTTCTTCTTGTGCTTCCGATCTTCATCTTCAAGCACGAACATGATCTCCATCATCACCGGCATAGCGTCAAGGTCAATGACGCTGTTTCATGGTTGTTGTCCACCAGCTCCAACTATTACAACTACTTTGAATAGACACGCGGGTCTTAACAGAATTTAAAGACAACCATATGGCTCCTGCCGGTTGCCAACTTACAATAAGTTACATTGCATACATCAAATATAATCACAATCATGGCCATATCACATCACAGCACACCCCTGCAAAACAAAGTTAGACGCCTCTAATTTTCTTTGCATGTTTTACGTGGTTTGGGGCTTTCAATAAGTGTCGTTCTAACTTACGAACAAGAACCACAACGTTGATGTTTGAACTATCAAGTGCCCGTTGTAAATTGGATCTATA
The DNA here is from genome assembly GCA_916181665.1 of Avena sativa. Taxonomy (NCBI): domain Eukaryota; kingdom Viridiplantae; phylum Streptophyta; class Magnoliopsida; order Poales; family Poaceae; genus Avena; species Avena sativa. The sequence continues at coordinate 353,269,705 of OV702293.1, read as the reverse complement.
CTATGATGAGAGAGACAGACACCCGCAAAGCCACTTATGCAATACAAGTTGCATGTTGAGCGTGGAGCAAGTCTCATGAACCATGTCATGTAAGGTTAGCCCGGGCCGCTTCATCCCATCATACCGCAAGATGCAAAGTACACAAAAAGCAATTGATAATAAAAGCACCACCGTCCACAATGACCATTGTGTTCTACTCATGCAATAGATCTACATATAGACACGACTCTGATACCACTGTAGAGGTTCGTAGCATGGAAAACAAAAAATTTCTATCGCATGCAAACAAACAAGCCAAGATCTATCTACTAGATTGTAGCAACGAGTCGATAGAGGAACTCACCCTCGAAGATTCCAAAGCGGTTAACGAGAGCAGATTCTCGTGGGTGATGTAGTCGTACTCTTGCCGATCTCAAGATCGTGTAGACGATCCTTCCGGCCCTGCGTTCTGGCAGCGCTTCCGCAGACGGTCACACGTTCGGTACTCGATGAAGACCTTCCTCTCCCTTGTTCCAGCAGGCAGCAGAGGTTGTAGCACTCTCCTCGTGATTCCGGCAGCACGACGGCGTGGTACCGAAAGTAGAGGGGAGATCTCGCAGGGCTTCGCCTTAAGCCGGAGCGAGTATGGTGGACTATGAGAGAGGCCTTGGTGATCTAGGGTTTAGAGGCACCAAGGGGAGAATCTAGCCGGCGGCTAGGGTTAGGGTTCACCCCAACTCGGCGAGTTGGTGGTGCCCTAGGCGGCGGCAACAGGGGGTGGTGGCGCCGGCGGCTTAGGTCTAGGGTTTGTGTGGTGTTGGGTGTAGGGAAGAGGGGGCACCCTTGCCCCTTCTTTTATAGGTGGGAGGGCGCCGGATAAGGGGAGGGAGTCCTCCCCCAAGTCGACCTCCTTGGCCGGCGGGTGGAGGGAGGAGGACTTCCTCCCCAAGTAGGTTTCCTACTCTCCCTCCACCAAGCAAACTTGCCGTTTGACTTTTCAAATTGGCGTTTGACTTTTTCAAACTAGGATTTGATTTATCCCTTTATTTTGATCAGCCATGATACCTAGTACATGATGCAACCATTCCACATTGTCATGACACATTCATGTACCCTTCCCCTCCAGAGTGTCGGACCTTCCAGACCCTTCTAGAACATTCCCGATGAAAACACCGGAATCATTCCCCAACTCCGAAACAGGACTTTCCTTATATGAATCTTATTCTCCGGACCATTCCGGATCTCCTCGTGATATCCCGGATCCCATCCGAGACTCCTAACAACATTCGGTCTCTTACTCATCATTCCATAACTACTCAACAACATTGAATCCTTAAGTGTGCCTCCCTACGATTCGTGAATTATGCGGACATGATCGAGACACTTCTCCGAACAATAACCAATAGAGGAATCTGGAAATTCATATGGCTCCCACATATTTCTATGATTACTTTGCGATCGAATGAACCACTTACATACGATACCAATTTCCCTTTGTCTCACGATAGTTTACTTATCCGAGGTTTTGATCGTCGGTATCTCTGTATATACCTAGTTCAACCTCGTTACTGATAAGTACTCTTTTCTCGTTCCCGTGGTATGTGATACCTTGTGAGCCATTCACATGCTTGCAAGACAATTGGATGACATTCCACCGAGAGGGCCCAGAGTATATCTATCCGTCATATGGATGGACAAATCCCACTCTTGATCCATGTGCCTCAACCCATACTTTCCGAACACTCAATGCCACCTTTATAGCCACCCAGCTACGGTGTGGTGTTTGATGTCATCAAAGCATCCTTCCGGTGATGGTGATAAGCATGATCTCATGGTCGAAGGAATTAGGTTACTATGTATCAGAAAGCTTATAGCAATTGAACTTTTAAAATGACTTGATCTTTATGCTACGCTTATCTATAGGAGTATGTCCATCATACCATTCTCCTAATGACATGATCTTGTTGTTAATAACATCTCAATGTTCATGATAGGGAAACCACAATCATCTATTAACCAACAAGCTAGTATTATGAAGAGGCTTTACTAGGGACTCTAATTTAGTTTACAAATCACACAAGTATTAATGTTTCCTGGTTAATACTATTATAGCATGAATTTAAACATTTATCATAAACACAAATATATAATAATAACTACATTTATCATTGCCTGTAGGGCATATCTCCAACATCTATCTCATTAGTAACTTCGTCTTCATTTGAGTTGATGTATATTTTGACTTCCTTGACTTCATTGAAGAGCTTTAGCTTTGGATGATGAGTCCTGGAGCATAACTTGATGTAGATATTGTCTATTCCGGCTTCAGAATCTAGCAAGGGTTAAGATGATACTTTGAGTACGAGCATACTCAGCAAATTCACTAGAAAAGGAGTGTGGGATGCACTATAACTACAGCCACAGACCGTAGGTCGTAGGCAATGCAATTTTTCGTAAACATTTCTTCAAAGGTTTCTTTTATTCTGAAAAACTATGTCCGACAGCCTTCACGGGTTTACCAGAACTTTCATGGAGTTCCTTTCCCGCCGCGTTCGCAGATCCTTCCTGGAACAGGGAGTAACAAGTTACAGTTCTTACACTCTGCAGAGGTGTGTCACTTTACCCATGATAGATCAACTCTTTGTTGCACAACCGGGCAGCTTATTCTCGTCCACAATTCCATGATGTGGGGCCCAGAAGATGATCCAAGCTAATCACTGCCCCCTTCACGGCCTCGCATGCCTCCTTGGTGTACACCATTCCCACACATTGAATTACGGCAATGGTTTGTACAGACCGTTGGATGCCAGAACTATCGTGGGACATTGAGGGTTCCCACCCATATGTTGCATATCCTCTATGAATTACCAATTAATATGCACGCTATGAGTGATAACGGCCATGACCTTCACATCCGGCTACATGCGAGAGGAAGAAGATATAGCTGACTTCGCCGTCCCATTCCAAATCTCATGGTTAACGCGTGATATACGGCGCAAGAATCACTAACGACATTGGTTGTTAAGTCCTAGGTGATATAGTTCTGAATAGTGGTATTCCCAACTGTCAGATTTAATAGATTAGTTGATCACCCTGAATCAGTAACCAATAGTTCACATTATTATCAAAATAGTGTTTTCTGATCTTTTTCAAATGCAGGTGATGATAACACTGGATTTGCAAAATACTTTACAGAAAATAATCAAAGGACATGAGCAAGTGTGAACTTGCCTTTTGTGATTGCAAGATTATGCACTCACGGTCTTCAAGATAATATAAGATCCAATATCTGAAATCAGCATCATTGGTCCGGTAAGGACTAATGTTTGAAGAAGCAATGTGCTCTTATGCATAAGTAATGTGATGCACTTTGTAAACGTGAATCACGGGGATAATGTTGTTCTAGGATTTGGATTTCGGAAATTGTTACTTTAGAATGTGTTGTCCTTTTTAGATAAGTTTCACACTTGTGCTTATTATTAGGGCTTGTGAGTGTGTGTGAACAACACATATTTATGCAGCAATAAAATATACACCTATGAAATGCTATTCAATATTGTTTACACTTTAATTATTTATCTTCAAACTTAACTTTATAAGTAGAGTCACTTATAAATAGCTTAAGTGTTATTGCTCCTAGGTATACGAGTGAAGTATGAAGTAATGTGATTTTTATTATTTGTCATATATTGTCTGAAGTGGCAAAACGAATAACTATTGAAGAAAAGATTCCTTTTCTAAGGTTTAAACAATCTTTGTGGTTAGTTAGTGGTAGTCGATGTTATTTGTGTTTGCTTGAATAGTTTTGGCTTGAGATGCTTAATCACTTAACTAGCTCAGACCAAAGTTAACTATAAAACATATAATGCTTATAGTGTTATATTTAGATTCTTATAAACTAAAGTTAACTTTAAAATGAAGATAGTTTGAAAGTATAATGCTTATGATATTTGTGTCTTGTGTATCTGGTAATGTTTCCTTAAGGTTACTTAAGAATGGTTATACTTTTACTTGGTGTAGTGGTTTATTGAGTTTATAATGTAGTAGTATCATTTATTTTTTTATAGATGAGGGGTTATAGTTTATAAACCAAGATATAATATTACTTAACTACTTATGGACTTATAATAGTGTTGTGGTAGTTTTTGTAATCTGGTGGTTAAAGTAGATAGAAAGGATCTGATTTATTCACAAGTTGTTCTTTAAGGTTTTTATCATGAATTGGAATCCTTTGAGAATATAATCTTCACTTAAGGTTGAAGATAATTTAATAAAAATGTATGTATAATGTTTTAAACCATTATGGCTTCATGTTATTGATATTTAAGACTAATACTATTTATTAGACTTAATTGACTCATTTTAGGAATATTAACAAATTTTATTTATCCTTATATGAATTATTAATTAAGTAAATAAGTTTAAATTTGAGTTATTAAAATATTTGATTTTTTTAATTAACTCAAAAGTGGAATATTATATTTTTAACATGTAGATATTATTTTTGTGATCATTTTGGTATATTATATTTATTTTTATGATTTATAAATAATAAGATATGATTTTTATAAGATTTGATACTTTAAAAATACTTAATAAATAATAAATATTTAAGTAAGTGAAATAATAATGCATGATTATAGTTTTAAATTATAGTCTTTATTTTTCTAAGCTTTTTGGTATTTTATTCATATTTCTAATATTTACCATTATTGGAATATGAATTATCTAAGTTTGATTTCTTTTAAAATTCTTATTAAACCATAATTGTTTAAATAATCATCAAAATAATATTTGAGAATAAGTTTAAGTTGTAGATTTTTTTCTACAAATTTTCATATATTATACACATTTTTCTGAATTATAAATCAAAAGTTATTACTTAAACAAGATTTAATCATTTATTTGATTTCTGGAATATTAATAACTAAGTTTATAATATTTTTTTATTTCTTAAACAGGAAATAACTTTTTACACCGCACCCAAAGCTAGCCTGGTCTTATGTCCACCTTAGCTCTTCAGGTTAGAAAATGTATTTGTTACTGACTGGTTTGTTACCCCACACAATGACATATGGGCCCAAGGCCATGTCATGAGTGAAAGAACATGTTGGGCCCCATGTGTGGTTTTGTAATTAATGACAATCTTTATGGACTAATGTGTGTATTAAGTTATACTTATAGGATTTGTCCATTGGCATCGCTTGGAGCATGTGTTGGCTTCAAGGTTGATGAAATGCAAAGAAGATATGTTGGGCAAGCTCAATATGCGAGGTCGATGATGAGGAATTAAGAAAGGGGTTCCATCTTGAGAAGGTCAAGATCGTCTACATCGAGCTCGAGTGGAATGCTCAAGGCAAAGGTATAATCTTGATAGGTTTTCCCTTTTTCCGGTCTCATGTTGTGTGTGTGAGACCGGGTTTAGGATAGATAACCGTACTATCAAGAGGGGCTCGCGTATGAGTAATTCGGTCACATCGTTCGGAGAGAGCTCAAACCTTTGCATACTCGCATCACCGTATTTGGTTGTTATTTGGTCTTATCCATGTGAGGATATAGAGCTTGTCGTAATCTCCATAACAAGCTCTTGTTCATCAAAATCGGATCTCTCATATATATCTTGTTGCGATTTTGATTTATGCGGCTTTTCGGTTTCTCACCAAGTGAGGTATTTCACCTTATTCTACTTGATACTTTCTCACTTGGTGATAATCAATATTTCCACCTTTTATTGGGAAGCCCTTGTTGCCCTCTAGACAACGCAATTTGAATCGGGTCAATCAGAGCTTCTAGTCAAAAGTTATTGCCGTTTGAATATTTGCATATCAGTCTGTTTTCTGGGCCGAGCGGTAGTACCGCCCGGACGGGCCGGTACTACCGCCCGGACGGGCCGGTACTACCGCCCGGGACTGAAAACGGCCCGTTTTCTTTTTATCTCGCTAGGTACCTAGATACGGTACTACCGGCCGGCCCGGTAGTACCGCCCGGGTGGGTCGGTAGTACCGGCCGGCCCAGTTTCTTTTCCCAGGTTCGCTCAGATCTAGATCCAGTTTTCGCGACCACTCGCGCGCGCGCCGCCATCGCCTGTCCCGCTCGCGCCTGCGTTGACCCGCCCGCTCGCCCTGCGCTGGCCCGGCCTGCATGCGCTACTGCTGGGCCCGCACTGCTGCGCGCCTGCCTCGCATCCCGCGCCCGCGCATCTGCTGGCCCCGCTTGCTCCGCATCTACGCGTGTGCACTGCGCGAGCGCTGCTGCTGCGCGCTTGGCCAGCTGTGCACTACAGCCGCTGTGCTGCACTGCAGCTGCCAAGCCTGCTGGCCGCTGGCTGCTCGCATGCGCACGCACGCGTGGGCCCACGCGGGCCCCGCTGCAGCTGTTGTCTGCTGTGCACTGCCCTGCTACTACTGCTTTATCTCTCTAGCTCGCTCGCTGCTGTCTGGTTTGTTGGGTCTGGTAGTACCGGCCCAATCCGGTACTACCGGACCGTCCAGAAAAATACCCCAACGGCCATTTTTTGGCTAGTCCTATATAAGTCTTTTGTCCATTTTCATTTTGAACTACTTCTTCCTCCTCTTTTTGTCTAAGCTTTGCCTCTATTTTCCTTACTCCTTAAGCTTGATTTCTACTCACCCCTCCATTGATTCTTGCATATATTTGAGGGGTAGTTGGAGGAGATCTAGATCTACGTTTTGACCAAACCAAAACATCTCTTTGTGAGTGTATCTTTGGGGATCTAGATTTTGGGGGATTTTGTGTCTCTCTTTGATTCCTCCTCTCTTGTTCCCCCAATAGCTTTAGTAGCTTTGTTGGAACTTGAGAGTGAGGGATTTGAGCATCTTTGTGGTGTTCTTGCCATTTGCATTTGGTGCATCGGTTTGAGTTCTCCTCGGAGGATTTTGTTTGAGTTGCTCATTGGAGCTTGTCCCTCTTGGGTTCTTGGAACCCTAGACGGTTTGTGGCCTTGGTGGCATTGTGGCCTTTTGTGGCATTTGTTGGGAGCCTCCAATTAAGTTGTGGAGAAGTGCCCCAACCTTGTGAGAGGTTCCGGTTGCCACCGACAAGTGCACCGATAGTGGAAGCGTGGATCGATCCCATTGGGGTGAGATTCACCGGAGAATAAGGGAGGCCTTTTGTGGCGTTGGTGGTTTGATACCACCCCCTCTCCAAACGAGACGTACTCCATGTTGGGAGGAACTCGGTAAAATATCGGTGTCCCCGCGTGCCTCGGTTATCTCTATACCCGAGCTCTTTACTTATGCACTTTACATTGTGATAGCCTTCGTGCTTGAAGTAATATATATCTTGCTATCACTTTGTTGCTTGTATTGCTTAGCATAAGTTGTTGGTGCACATAGGTGAACCTTAGTTTCTCTAGGTTGTGCTTAACAAAGTAAACACTAGTTTTATTCCGCCTTTGTTGAGCCACTCTAGGAAAAGTTTTAATCGCCTATTCACCCCCCCTCTAGGCGAGATCCGTATCCTTTCAATTGATATCAGAGCCCGGTCTCTCATTTTAGGCTTCACCGCCTTGAGAGTAAAGATGTCGGCTAGGGGATTAGTGCACAAGGACACGCTCACATTCGATGGCACAAATTATGATGTTTGGAAAATTCGCATGCTTAATTTATTTCGGGAAATTCACCCAATTATTGAGGGATATCTATAGGTGGGTCTCTCTTCTCCTATGGATACCCAAAACGAATCTTTAGAGGAGAAGTTGAACTCTCATATAGATGCTCTAGCTACTAAAATTCTTTTGCATGTTGTGAGCAATGTAGTTCTTTCTTCTATCATGACTTATTCAAGCGCTCGTGAGATATGGACCAAGCTTCAAGATAAATATAGCAAGTCCAACATTATTGAGGATGATTGTGTTGCTTCCACTTCCGGTCGAGATGATCTCTCATCGTCTACCACTTCACCAACCTGTGATTTTTCACAAGGTAATGATATGGTGAGTGGTGATAGAAATTGCAATATGGATAGTGTGTTCACTATTTGTAATCCCTCATATCTATCTAGTTGCAATGATCTATCTTTGGACCTTCACACTTCTAGCACTCAAAATTCCTCACATTCTTGTGTTAATAGTCCTTGCATATCATGTAGAAATGACTTGAATAAATCTCATGATGATATGCTCTTGTTGTCTCGTTGCCATGATAAAAATGCTTCTATTTCCTCTAGTTATTGTGTTGCTAACCATGTAGAGTAAAATGAAGATTCTATGGGCCAAGACAAGGTCTTGAAGAGAGCTACAAGTGCAATCTCATCATCACCTTCCTCCGGTTCTCACATATGCCTTATGGCTAAGGGAACAAAGGTAACCTCTTTGGATCACATTGTATCTCATGATGATGATGATGAGGTTGAAAATGATGATTATAGAGGTAAGTATGATATTACCTCTATTAAGAAAATGGGAGAGGTTGTATTTGGTGCTCTCTTCAAAAATAAAATTGCTTCCTCCAACTTTCTTGAAATCTTGAATTATGCTATAGAAGGCAATGATCTTATTGAGGAGCAAGAAAACTTAATTGATGAACAATTTGCGTGTGAGCGTAATTATGCTAATGAAATTGCTCAACTAAATGACTCCCTTGAAGAAGAACAAACCACCAAAGAATCTCTTGAGGATACTTTCACTCTAGAATTATCTAGAGTAAAAGAATACCATGATAGAGAACTTGTGGTGGCAAACTCCTTCAAAAGTAAAAATGATGAGACTCAAGTTGCTTATGCTAAACTCCTTGAGGATTTTGAGAACCTCAAAAATGGCTCTAGGGTCATAAAGGGTGAGCTCATCAAACTCACCGAGTCACATGAGCAACTTAAAGCCTCATATTCAAAAGAGCTTGCCAAGTTGCCCTCACCTCTTGCAAATAGTGATGATGCTTGTGCTACTAACTCTATTTCTTGTGAGGCATCTATTTTGAAGGAGAATGTTGAGCTAAAGGCTCAACTTTCTTTGCTAACTAGCAACTATGGGAAATTAGAAGAAAGTCATGTTAAGCTCTCGAGCTCGCATGAGGATCTTCTAGTCTCCCATGGTAGGCTAAAGTTAGCTCATGAGGCCATCGTGTCAAAGGTAACATCTAGTGGGCCTCATGTGGACATTAGCACTATATCTACTCCAAATGTTATATTGCCATGTGCTAGTCCTTGTAGTTCATCCTCTCACAACCATAATATATCTCGTGATGAATTACATTTCGTGCCTTGTTGCTCTAACAATGTAGCATCTACTTCCTCTAGTGTTTTTGTTGAAACTAACCATGTAGAGGAAATCAAAAGGCTCAAGGCTCAAGTCACTTCTTTGAAGAATGACTTGAAAAAGGGTCATCAAGGGAAGGTCACACTCAACAAAATCTTGAGTGTGCAAAAATCCCCCAATGTCAGGAGTGGGCTTGGATTCAACTCCAATGTCAAAGACAAGTCCACTATCAAGTTGAAGCACAAGGATAACAAGAAGAATGGCCAAGATCAAGTCAAGAATCCGGCCAACATTGTTTGCTTCAAGTGCAAGGAAGAAGGGCATCATGTCAAACATTGCCCATTAAAGAAGAAGTCCCTTGGCAAGAAGCAACAAGGGAAGCGGCCTCAAGCTCTACATCTTGTTAGAGATGGGCCTCCTCCCAAGAAGACTCAAGCTCTTCCTCATGTTGTTTCGTCATCCAAAAAGAAAGATGGCAAGAGTAGAACTTGCTATATATGCCGCGAGAAGGGGCACATTTCTTCCTCATGCACTATTGGTATCTCCTCATCCCATCCTATCTTGATTGATGATGCTTATTCTCTTTGTAAGGATGAGGTTGGCAATGTGTTTGCCAAATTTGTTGGTGCTCAATGTGGGTTCAAGAAAAGAACCATTTGGGTTGCCAAGCCTATTGTGACTAACCTCTTAGGACCTAACTTGGTTGGGGACCAACAAGCCAAAACTTGATCAATAGGTATTGTTGGAGGGAATTGGAGACTTGGTTACATCATGAAGAATTAAGGGATCTTCATTATTATTTTTGTCAAAGCCAAGTCATGTGGATTATATTGCTCCTATTATATTTCCAATGTTCCTCCTTGCGGTAACATATGCTTAACTCATTTCATTGAAAGTTACTCGCCCCCTTGTGCATGTGTTGGTTTTGTATCTTCCATGCTTTTGTACATGTTGTGCTATCCACTTAATTATCTTGAGATATCAAGCATATTTGTGTATGATTAGGTGGCACACCATGTATGTGTGTTTCTTATGTTTGAGCCTTGCTTAGTTATATTTGGTATCTTATTTGGCTCTTGTGAGAGATTAATGGACTATCCCATTTTGGAGGAGTGTTATGCTTAGGCATTCCACAATCCTAAAAATGTGTGCACATGAGGAATACCACCTAGAATTTATATTGGGATATTATCTAGTCTCTATGTGGTACAATTCTCATGATAAATGTAAGTTTTATAATGTCCATTAATTATCTCTATTTGTATTATTTTGCCTCGTGTTGGTTTTTATGGTAGTGTCACATTATGGGGGAGTCATATGCTTAGTTCATATTACAATCCTAGAAAATGTGAATATTCGAGGTTGTGTCACTTAGAATTGATATTGATAATTATCTAGCACCTATGTGACACATTTGCTCATACAAGTTCCAATTTGCTTGAATGCCTTTATTGATCTTATTTTGGATCTTGTATATGAGAGTGTTTCTTGGTATGTGTTTCCTCATATTTAGATCTCTATATCATCATGGAAACCATTGGCTTCAAGTTACTCTAATCACTAGTGATTGAGTGACTATTGGAAGCTACCAAGAATCTTGTTTGAAGTATCATGCTCAATGTTTATATTTAGTTATATGCTTCTTGTTGTGTGACTATGATCTTGGATATCCATGCAAGCTACCTTGGGAAAATTATTCCCAATATTTCTTGTCCTTGGACAATGAGTACCCAATTTATGGTAGAATGTATTGATCATATTCACTTTGGCCCTTGCTTAATATTGTCCTATATTTGGCCAAGTAAATGTTTTGTGTGCTCCCATGTATTCCTTGCTTTTTGTGGATCTTCTTATTCTATTGGTATCCTCTTGTGTTGTATTTATTGTAGGTACTAGTGATGATCCCATTTGTGTGCATTTTGCATTCAAAAGGAAAATCTTATATAATGCACTATCCATGGGGGAGCTCTCCTATATTATTTAGAACACTCATATTTATGCTTCTTTGTTTGATCCATATCGGGTTTTATGTGCTTGGAACCTCAATCTTTTCGTTTTGGTATTTATGCCATCATGAGAAGTTTGGGTAGTTTGGTTTCTTGTTGGAACCTTGCTATTTTTTGGGAGTTGGTTTTGTCTTATTCCTTGTTTCTTGATTTGACCATTTTAGAATGAGATAAACCCTTGAGCATTTTTATTTCTATCTATCTTTTGCTCTTTGGCTTTAGCCTAGTTCATTGGTTGAACTTGTGATCTTTCATGTGTTGAATTGGTTATTTGATACAATTTGGACATCGTTTGTCATGTCACACTCATGTGTGTGCAATCTCGATTTACTTGGTGTTTTTTTCAAATTGTATCTCCTTTTTGGTTCTTGAAAGCTTTATGCATGCATATTTACTATATGTTTATATTATGGCAAGCTTGCTTTCTTTGATCCAATATATAGGGGAAACTCCACCAATTCCCATCGGCTAAGTTGTGCATGAAATTCAATTTCATATCAATATGCACATAATTATGTGGAGTCTCTCATATGTATTGTAGTTGCACTAACTACTTTGGACCCAATATGTTTGGGGACCATTTTGTACTTAATTGTGTTTTAGGTACATTGGAGATATATTGGATGCTTGTCTTTGAATTTTGAAGAAGTGGTGCATACATGAAAAGTTGAGTCAAGCTATAGGATGATCAACGAATTCATATACTCTACATCCTACCAATTATATCTCGGTAACAAGTATCTCTTTCTCATGCTCATATATCTTGATTCCAACCGGTTGTCGTTTGCCTTCTAGCATGAATTCATGTATTTTTAATTGTTGTAATTCTAGCCATGGTTTTAATAGAACTCTCTATGGTAAATGTGTATAAGTTGAGATGAGTACATATAGTTGGGACTATACAAAGTCATGCATATGATCCTCCAATCCCAAATATGTAAATCTAGCAATTTTATTGCCTATCATTTCATCAACTTCTCTCATATGCAATAGTGAGATTTTTGCTAGTCTCTTTGATCTTATGATACTTGTTGCCTTTCTCCATATATTCCAACTTTCTCCTTTTCCCTTGGTGATAGTTGTAATATATGTAGTGTGTCGGTGTTTGCAGCTCATTAATGTACAATAAGATATATGTGAGCCTTTGGCCATGCTTTGAAGCAAAAATCTTATTGATATATGTTATGACTTCATTTTTGCCTTTCATGTGCTTTCTTGTATAATCTTCTTTATGTGTGCATATTTCTTCTTTGGAATATGTCTTTGTGATATTTTCCACTTAGGGACATATACACATACGAGGAGATAATGTTAGTTGATTTTTAAATCCTTGGAGACCACCTTTCTATGTCTTTTGATTCTTCGGTGGCTTCCAAATTTAATTGCCTATGAGTGCTTGTTCCTCTTGTTTGCATCCTTGGGCACTCATATATGTTTTCTCATGCCTTGTATTGTTAAATGAACTCGGATGAGTGAGGATTCCATGATTATGCACCTTGTTCCCAATTACAATTATCATAATTGGTGCATTATATTTGGGGAGCTCATCTAATTCATTTAATAATGCTCATTTGTCTCCTTTCTCATTTAGTGTGTTTTAAATGCTTATGGGGGAGTGAGGATTCCATATTTGTGCAATATGTATTCTAATGCATTTATGTTGAATAGTGCACAAATCTTGGGGAGCTTCTCTATTTTGTTATTTAAAGCACTCTCTTGCTCATATCATAATATCTTGTAGGTTCCATTTGAACTCATTTGTTGTTTTCAATTGGTTTGTCGGACCTTATAGTTGCTTGCATCATTTGACTTTATTTTTGCAAGCTTCGGGTCCTCGATATAGTTCTACTCCCTCCCAAGTATTCATCATTGGATATGTGCGAAGGCACACCTTTGGAGGAATTATTACTATATTTGCCTTATAGAACTTGTCACCCATTTCGGCAATCGATGCCAATGGGGGAGAAGTTTTAGAGGGTTTAAGGGAAGTTGGTTGATACATTGAGTTTGTTATTAAGCATTTGCCTCTCATGCTCTTGCATCTTTGTTGTTGCTTAGCATGTGGTATATATAGAGGAAACTCCACCAATGATAATGATTGGCAATATATGCAATGAAATTCAAGTTCATCACACATGCATAGATTATGGGGGAGTTTGCTCTATATATGGTGGTGGTACCAATATCACATACTTTTGTAGTATTTGATATTGGTATTACCATTTTTATTCATTAATATTCCTTATATAAACCCTCTTAAAGGGATTGTCATCAATTACCAAAATGGGGGAGATTGAAAGAACATGTTGGGCCCCAATGTGTGGTTTTGGTAATTAATGACAATCTTTATGGACTAATGTGTGTATTAAGTTATACTTGTAGGATTTGTCCATTGGCATCGCTTGGAGCATGTGTTGGCTTCAAGGTTGATGAAATGCAAAGAAGATATGTTGGGCAAGCTCAATATGCGAGGTCGATGATGAGGAATTAAGAAAGGGGTTCCATCTTGAGAAGGTCAAGATCGTCTACATCGAGCTCGAGTGGAATGCTCAAGGCAAAGGTATAATCTTGATAGGTTTTCCCTTTTGCCGGTCTCACGTTGTGTGTGTGAGACCGGGTTTAGGATAGATAACCGTACTATCAAGAGGGGCTCTCCTATGAGTAATTCGGTCACATCGTTCGGAGAGAGCTCAAACCTTTGCATCCACGCATCATCGTATTTGGTTGTTATTTGGTCTTATCCATGTGAGGATATAGAGCTTGTGGTAATCTCCATAACAAGCTCTTGTTCATCAAAATCGGATCTCTCATATATATCTTGTTGCGATTTTGATTTATGCGGCTTTTCGGTTTCTCACCAAGTGAGGTATTTCACATTATTCTACTTGATACTTTCTCACTTGGTGATAATCAATATTTCCACATTTTATTGGGAAGCCCTTGTCGCCCTCTATCCAACGCAATTTTAATCGGGTCAATCGGAGCTTCCAGTCAAAAGTTATTGCCGTTTGAATATTTGCATATCAGTCTGTTTTCTGGGCCGAGCGGTAGTACCGCCCGGACGGGCCGGTACTACCGCCCGGGACTGAAAACGGCCCGTTTTATTTTTGTCTCGCTAGGTACCCAGATACGGTACTACCGGCCGGCCCGGTAGTACCGCCCGGGTGGGCCGGTAGTACCGGTCGGCCCAGTTTCTTTTCCCAGGTTCGCTCAGATCTAGATCCAGTTTTCGCGACCACTCGCGCGCGTGCCGCCATCGCCCGTCCCGCTCGTGCCTGCGTTGACCCGCCCGCTCGCCCTGCGCTGGCCCGGCCTGCATGCGCTGCTGCTGGGCCCGCACTGCTGCGCGCCTGCCTCGCATCCTGCGCCCGCGCATCTGCTGGCCCCGCTTGCTCCGCATCTACGCGCATGCGCTGCACGAGCGCTGCTGCTGCGCACTTGGCCAGCTGCGCACTGTAGCCGCTGCGCTGCACTGCAGCTGCCAAGCCTGCGGCCGATGGCTGCTCGCATGCGCGCGCACGCGTGGGCCCGCGCGGGCCCCGCTGTAGCTGCTGACTGCTGTGCACTGCCCTGCTACTGCTGCTTTCTCTCTCTAGCTCGCTCGCTGCTGTCTGGTTCATTGGGTCCGGTAGTACCGGCCCAATCCGGTACTACCGGACCGTCTAGAAAAATACCCCAACGGCCATCTTTTGGCTAGCCCTATATAAGTCTTTTGTCCATTTTCATTTTGGACTACTTCTTCCTCCTCTTTTTGTCTAAATTTTGCCCCTATTTGCCTTACTTCTTAAGCTTGATTTCTACTCACCCCTCCATTGATTCTTGCATATATTTGAGGGGTAGTTGGAGGAGATCTAGATCTACGTTTTGACCAAACCAAAACATCTCTTTGTGAGTGTATCTTTGGGGATCTAGATTTGGGGAGATTTTGTGTCTCTCTTTGATTCCTCCTCTCTTGTTCCCCCAATAGCTTTAGTAGCTTTGTTGGAACTTGAGAGTGAGGGATTTGAGCATCTTTGTGGTTTTCTTGCCATTTGCATTTGGTGCATCGGTTTGAGTTCTCATCGGAGGATTTTGTTTGAGTTGCTCATTGGAGCTTGTCCCTCTTGGGTTCTTGGAACCCTAGATGGTTTGTGGCCTTGGTGGCATTGTGGCCTTTTGTGGCATTTGTTGGGAGCCTCCAATTAAGTTGTGGAGAAGTGCCCCAACCTTGTGAGAGGTTCCGGTTGCCACCGACAAGTGCACCGATAGTGGAAGCATGGATCGATCCCATTGGGGTGAGATTCACCGGAGAATAAGGGAGGCCTTTTGTGGCGTTGGTGGTTTGATACCACCCCCTCTCCAAACGAGACGTACTCCATGTTGGAAGGAACTCGGTAAAATATCGGTGTCCCCGCTGCCTCGGTTATCTCTATACCCGAGATCTTTACTTATGCACTTTACATTGTGATAGCCTTCGTGCTTGAAGTAATATATATCTTGATATCACTTTGTTGCTTGTATTGCTTAGCATAAGTTGTTGGTGCACATAGGTGAACCTTAGTTGCTCTAGGTTATGCTTAACAAAGTAAACACTAGTTTTATTCCGCCTTTGTTGAGCCACTCTAGGAAAAGTTTTAATCGCCTATTCACCCCCCTCCCTTCTAGGCGACATCCGTATCCTTTCAATCAGCCGCGCGAGACAAAGACTGGTCAAACACGTTGACGTGGCCAGGGTGATCTCACCCTGACGTCACCTCGCCGGTGGCATGGCAGACGACGGCGAGGTGACCCGTAGCGTGCGAGTGAGCGGATGTGCATGGGCTTGTTTGAACCAGAGCAGCAAGGCGAGTAAGATAGTGGTGGCGCCGCTGGTTTTTGGTCATCGGAGGGCAAACGGCGACGAGCTTATGCGGCGGTGCTTGCGGGTGATTACGGTGGCATGGGTCTAGGAAGCAAACAAGGCATCGACGCATGCTAGGAGACTCAGTGACTCACCAGGAACGCGATGGTGTGCTTGATTTGGCGAGGCGCAATCGGAGACGACGGTGAGGTCGACGAACAGCGTCGGGAACCGAGGGTGCGATTGGGTCGATTCACGCCTCCTTCGCAGGTGCAAGTTGGGGCAATCGAACGATAAGAGCACGGCGGCCTCCACCGTGGTCTTATCTGGCCGAGGCGAGCACGGAATCGCCGGCTCCGGCTCACCTTCGAGCTAGGGTTCTCGGTATGGTTGGGGAAACGAGGTAGAGAGGGTTTCAGAGGGGGGAAATGAGGATGAGGACGAGCAAGGACGTCGCGGTGACCTCCTTATCCTCTCCTGGCGACGGCGGCGTTGATCTTGGCGCAAGGACGACGGCGGACGGCCTCGGCCTCGCCATCGAGCTGCTTCCAGCTGGAGGAAGACGACGACGTGCTGTTTTGCGGATAACCCCGTGGCGTTTCTTTCCTATCAACCCGCAGTCCCTCTTTGGTCCCACCCGTCAGCCAGAGATGAGAATGAGCTGGGCTGGTTACTGGGCCTTAGTGAGCTTCACCTGGGCGACATGTAAGCAGGTAGGAGTTGGGCCACGGCCAAGTCTTGTTTTTTATTTGTTTTCCATTTTTATATTTTCCGTTTTCCTTTTCAGATTTGAATTTAATTTATATTTTGAACTTTGCTAATAAAGTTTATTTGTTGAATACTTACAGCAAAAATTTGTATTTATTGTGATTCCTTTTATGAATCTTTCATGATAAATGTCTTTATATTTATTTTTATTTTCTTTATATGAGCCCCTTTTAATATTTTCTAGAAGCTTTTCTTATTATTTTTATTTCCAATTCTAAACATGGATTTATTAAATGATATATTCTTATTTGTTTATAAAACTTAACTCTAGTTGGCTCATAGTTTGAATAGAATTTTTTTTATATGTATAATGATCCTATATCATTATTAGATGCATGAAATACAAAATAAATTAGTATGGTTAATACTACTTTCATTAATTGAGAAAATGATATTGTATATATTCTATTATGATAATCATAGAAGTTTAGGGTTCTTAATTTACTTATATTTCTTTGTTGATGTGAGAAAAGATTTAATAGCTAAGCATATTGTCTTATGTTTGTGATATTTGATGACATCACCTTTTATAATAGAAAGTTATATCTAGAATGTTTTATAGAAAGGAATTGATAAAGATACTCTTAAGCACATATAATTATGATATTTGGAATAAACAGATATGTGCTTATGTGATTTGTTATAGGAAAATATTCCTATAAAGTGATATTAACATAAGATGATGAATCAATTCCTTGAATGGACATTATACTTTGTTTAAGATTTAGAGTTGGTTATTTAACAAGGATGTCTATTTTTCCATTCTTCACCATCCTTGACCTTTAATTAAAGAATTCCTTTCCTAGATATAATACTTCTTCCTATCCATCATCATAATTAGTATGATGAGCTTTACTTCACAAGAATGTTCTTATTCACCTTTTATTCTTCTAGACTCATGGATGAATCCAATGAGTTTGATACTAAAATATTTCATAGTTTTCTCATATATTTGCTTGGTTATACCCACTACTCTACTGTTGATAATCATCACTCCAATAAGTAGTTCTTTCAAACTCCACTCATAATCTTCCTTAATCATCCACCACTAATATTTCTTCATCAGATGTATGTATGTATGTATCCAACTACCTTTCTCTAAGGCTTACTATCCTTTAAGATGAATAACACTTCTTCCATAACCCTATGCTAATCTAGCTTTAATTGAATAATTTCATCCTACATTTACTTTACTCTAATAACTCACACTCCACCCTTACATTATATTAATGTGGCTTGTAATGACTACTCTAGGATAACTTATCTCTACTAGGGTTTCAATTATGTTATACCCATCAATATATTTTATACTAGATATAGGTATACCATCCTGGTGAGTAAGGCATGATCAATATAATCCTTTAATCATTTATAGCTTAAGTTCTTAGCTGGCTAAGCAAGGCTTTATCAATATATCCCTAAAATGGTATTGGAATTATCTTCTTAGTATCCTTAATTGGATTAAAGGTTATTCATGGACTATGCCCTCTTTAAAAGATTTAAGTAGATGTTATGATAAGATCAAGAAGTAGTATATCAAGTATTGATAGTTAAAGAATTTGTGAATCAATGGTTGATTACTCAATCATTGATGATCAACAGATATCAAGATAGGTTCCATAAAGATTGATATGGAAAGAAAGATACATGGTGAATGATCTTGACTGAGTCTCTTTCCAACTCAAACTCATTAAAGAGTTAAAGTTAGGTATTACTATGATACTCATAGTAAGAATAGATAAGAATAAGATAGGTCAGGTTTAGTCATTATATTTATATTACTTTAGTTGTAATCTTAACTTGGCACTTATGAGTTGTTGTGATGAATATTATGGTATGATCCCTTAAGGATCAGATATTATTTATTTAAGCAATGTATTATGAGTAGCATTTATTATATCTGATCTACCCTTATATCAAATCATGTTTACCCAAATAAGGTTTTAGCAAAGTTCATAATGAAACTTATCGCAGTCAACTTGATGATCAACTTCAATTCCATCAAGTTGAGAGAAGCTTTAATCACTTTGACAAGTTCTGTTTAAAAGCACGAAAATAATTCGGATTTTCTATGCATGAATGCAATGCACACATCTGGGTTTAGCTTATTTCTAAGCTCTAATGCTGGGATGTTACAAATACTCACAGTAGAAATTTTCTTTACCGGTTCCACTCTTCAATATCGCTTCACTCCCCAGCAACAACGCTAGAAAATAGTCTTGATGACCCACAAGTATAGGGGGTGTATCGTAGTACTTTCGATAAATAGGAGTGTCAATCCTAATGAGGAGAAGAAGGTGTTGACTAGTGGTTTGGATCAGGAATTCTCTGTAAATACTTAGCAAACGGATTTTTAGGGGTTTTTGATAATGCAAAGAAATAAAGTGCAAGTAAATAAAAGACAACAATAATAATTGTAGCAAGTGGCCCAATCCTTTCTTCAGCAAAGGGCAAGGCGGTTGTATTACTTATAAGGACCAAACGTTCTCGAGGAAACATGGGAATACTGCCAAGTGCTTTCGCTTCACATAGTTGATTAATATTATTTGGTTGGATAAGTTTTGTGTGGGTGAACCTATGTTAATGTACCGACCTTACTTGGACTAATACATACTTGTGATTAAACCCCTTGCAAGCATCCACAACTACAAGGAAGTAATTAAGATAAAAACGTAACCACAACATTAAACTCTGATATCCTACACTCCCTTGTGCGAAGGTTTCCTAACGGGGGTTCAGGTTTCTGTCACTCCGGCAACCCCACAATTAGTAGCCAAATACACAATGCATTCCCCTAGGACCATAAATGGTGAAGTATCATGTAGTCGATGTTCACATGACACCACTAGAAGAATAACACCACAACTTAAATATCAAACCATTGAATATTACTTCAACACAATTCCACTACTAACAACATGACTTCTCCCATGTCCTCAAGAACTAAACGAACTACTCACGAGACATCATATGGATCAAGATCAGAGATGATATAATGATAAGTAACAATCTGAACATGAACAATAATTCAATGGTTCCACTCAAAAGCATCAACTACAAAAGTAATCAACACCGGGAAAGTTTCCCCTAAGAACTATGCAAGATTCAACCCAATTGTTACAACGGGATGGAGTGGTGGTGATGGTGCTGGTGGAAATGATGGTGATGATGATGATGATGATCCCGATGAAGTCTAGCTTGATGACGGTGTTGATGGCGACGATCTCCCCTCTCCGGGAAGGAATTTCCCCGGCAGAATTTTGCCTGCCGGAGAGCTCTTTCTCTCTCTATAGTTTCCGCCCCACAGAGGCGGCGGAATCTTTCTGTGGTTTTGAAAGAACATTTCTTAATCCCTAGTGTTTTGTGTGTTAGATAACGATATCAAGGATTTTTTTAATGTGTGTTGAAGTGTTGCAGCTCTCTCTAAGAAAAAGGGAAAAGTATCTGCCTTTGGGGGGGGATAATCCGCCCCTCCCTCTTCCCAAGCAGGCGCAAGCCCTAGAAGGGGGCAGAGTTTTGGCCGGATTTTCCGGCCCCGCCGGATAATCCTCCCCTCAGGGGGGCCGGATAGTCTACCCCCCTTGCTCACTGCCAAGGCGCAAGCCCCAGAGAGGGGGCGGAGTGTTGGCCGGATAATCCGCCCTAGGAGGGGGCCGGATTATCCCCCCCCCCCCGCCCCAAGATCTTCACCAAGTCACGCAGGCGCCAGCCCCAGAGAGGGGGCGGAGTTTTCCCAGGGGGGCGGACTATCCGCCCCCAAAGTTGCTTAACGGCCAGATCTGGGGAGGGGGTATTTAAGCCAGCCTTCCCCCTCCTGGCAGATCTCTTGATTCATTCGAAAAAGACAAGATCTGATCTGCAACCTTCATCCAAGAGAGCTCCACCTAGATCCACCCAAAGGCCCCGTCCCTTGGAGAATCGAAGGAGGAGAACTCAATCTTCATCATCAGCAATCAAGCGCTTCATCTCCTCTCCATTCATTTGGAGAATCACCGATCTAGTATTTCTTGCAAATACCTAGATCCTTGTTTTGTTTATATTGATAAACCTTGTTCTTGTGGCAGCTTGTTGTCATCTCGGGAGCCCCCAATTCGGTTGTCGGTGTGTGCCCCGATAGCGTTGTAAAAGGCACCGGTTCCCGCCTCGAAGGGATCCAATAGTGGAGAAGGTGGATCAGGCCTCTCGTGGCGAGATCCATCAGAGAATAGGGTGAGGCCTATTATGGCGTGGTGGTCTTAGAACTGCCCACCCCTCGAACACAGATGTATTTCCCTTAACAAGGAAGGAACTGCGGTAAAATAAATCCTTGTGTCTCCGCGTGCTCCTCTACGGTTCCTTCGCTCCTCTCTTTACGTGATTAGTAGTTAGGGTTGCATATAGGGAAATTCTCGTAGTTGCATATCTAGAGATTTTACTTTGTGTCAAGCCTAAAATTGAAAAATTATTAAAAATTGGTTAGAACCTATTCACCCCCCCCTAGGTGCCCATACGATCCATTTCAATTGGTATCAGAGCCCCAGCTCTTATTTCGGGCTTAACCGCCTAAGAGAAGTATGGGTTCCAAGGTAGATGGGAGTGATGCTCCGGATGTAGTCACCATGAACGATCTCAAGACGTTGGAAACAACCTTGGTGAGTTCAATGGAGGCTAAGATGGAAGAGATGCGTCAATTGATAATGCGTCTCTCCACATCCACAACATCACCTCCATCTAACTCTAAGGCTACCACTCCGCAATCCAAGGAAACGGGTAAAACCGATTCCAAAGAGAACGAAGTGGTTGGTGATGACACTAGCAAGAGCTCCTCCTCGAAAAAGGATAGTGGTAAGGATGTATACAATGAGGTTTCGCATGTGTATTCACCTGATCCACCTATCCCTCACCCACATATACATAATAGGGGTGATCCACCCAAACTTTCTGCATCTACTTTTACTCAATGGCAATTTTTGATGAAGTTCATGTGTGCAGTTCCTCCATTGAGTTGTGGAAAATCATAGAAAATGGTCTTCATGTTGGAAACCCCAACAATCTCACAAGAAGAGAAGTTGTCGATAGCCAACTCAACGCTACAGCTCTACACATGATACAGCTTGGTGTGGGTGACAAAGACATGCCACACATTCAGCATCTTAGCACAGCTAAGGAAGCTTGGGATGCCCTCACCGAGCTCTTCATCGGAAATGAAAGTATGAGAAGAAATAGATATGATGCTTTGAGCAACAAAGCTGAAGGATTCTATATGTTGGATGGAGAAGACCACGAGGACATATATAGGAGGCTCAAGGCAATAGCCACAATGTTCAGAAACCACGGTGCAGCTCATGTTGATGATGCATGGATCAAGCGCAGGTACGTCAGTGCTCTTATGTCATTTGAGCCCACGGATTTGAAAAGTCTCCAAGGTAGGCATAACTATCACCTCATGACATCCAATGAGGTAATGCAAGAAATGGCCGCTTTCAAAGTGGCTGCCAAGAATGCCGAAGATGCTCGTGCTCGAGCTATGGGGATGCAAAAGGGGGTCAACGTGGCCTTGAAGACTAGTGTGATTGATCATGATGAATATGCCATAGAAGGTCTGGACTGTCCCGAGGATATAAAAAGTATCCATGGACAATACTTGGCTCTTTATGCTAGAAACTTTTGGAAAGATCCAGCCAAGGCTAAAGCTGAACTAGAACGCAAGAGTGGAGCCTTTGGAAGAAAAGAAAATGGTCCCAAGCTGAGAACATGTTTCAACTGTGGTGATCGGCTGCACTTTGTAGCTGAGTGTCCATATCAAAGTAGGGTAGATAATGGAGGAAGACTTATTTTCAAGGACAAGTCAAAGGCTCCACGCAAGAAACAGTTTGTAAAGAAGAATGCTCCCTTCAAGAAGCAACCAAAGATTGTTCTAGTGGCTCAAGAAGAATATTCATCGGGAAGTGAAGATGAGGACGAGGACGATAGCTCTCAATAGGTGGATGCTATAGCCACCACATCTACATCAACATCTCTCTTCGACTCTCCGAACGAAAACATCATCAACAAGAATGCTACTTGTCTCATGGCAAGAAGCTCTAAGGCAACGACTTCTAACTCTTCTTTTCCTAAGGCTATGATTGACATGGATGATCCTACTAGCCTTAAGGTTAAAGAAGAGATTATTGCTTTGGATTACTTCTACACTAACTTGCAAGGTGAGCACAAAGTTCGTTTTGAAGATCTTATGGATCAGCTGGCCCAAAACGAAGCTCTTCTCGAAGAAAAGGGCAGAATTGAAAGGGAGGATGCAATGGAAATTGCATCCTTAAAAAATGCTCTTGAGGAAGAAGAAGAAGCTCGGGTCTCTCTTGAAGAGAGGCTTGAGTCCATTGAAGAGTCACATGAAGAAATTGTGGCTAAACTTGTTAAGAAACGTGACAATGTAGTCACCAAAGCAAAGAAGTTAAAGAAGGAAAAGATTGACTTTGGGGCTGCTCATGATAGACTCTCCAAAGAATTGGAGAAACTTGAAAATGCTCACAAGGCGTAGAAAACGATTTCTCCATTCTCAATGAATCACATGATCATCTTCAAAGTCGATTGGCCAAATATGATGTTCCTAGCTCATCCAACTTAACATATAGTCACAAGGAAAATGCTAGTGTGGAAAAAGAAGTGGTCAAGGACATCACTCCCAAGGATAAGGGTGTGCTTGATGAAGTTCTTGGCAAGCAAAGGTCAAATCATGGTAAAGAGGGACTTGGGTATGTCACCAAGTCCAAGAAAAAGAAAAACAATAAGAACAAGACCAAGAATGTGCAATCAAAGACACGCACCGCTGAGAAGAATGTCACAAAAGACAAGACTGACAATATTGGTTTTGCAGGGTCTCACAATCCCAATTATGAACTCTTTTCTGATGATTATGGCGATGTTTATGCGTATTATGTCGGTCCCTTTGATGAATATATTGCTTGGTCTATTTGGGTCCCAAAGACCCTTGTTACTAACATGAAAGGACCCATTGAAAAATGGGTACCTAAAACCAAGAAGTAATTCTCTTGCAGGGTTATGCTTCCGGTGGGTCGAAATGGGTGCTGGATAGTGGATGCACTAGTCATATGACCAGAAGCAAGGAGATCATGATGGAGATGCGTCCAAATCATGATAATATCATAGTCTCCTATGGTGATAAGTCTAAATCTCAGGTATTGGGTCTTGGCAAAGTTGTGGTTGCCCATGATATCTCTCTCGTGGACGCCATGCTTGTTGAGACCCTCGGTTACAACCTTTTTTCTGTTCGTGCCCTTGGCAAGATGGTTTTTGCTGTTTTTATCAATGATGATTTGGTGGTACTCTTGTGGAGCAAGTCTCTAAAGGTCGCTTTCGTTGGATACGTCAAAAATGACCTATATGTGGTGGACTTTTCGGGGAAAACCACTTCGGGTCCGATGTGTCTATTCGGAAAGGCCGACGTGGGCTGGCTATGGCATCACCGTTTAGCCCATGTCAACATGAGAACTTTGCAAAGTCTCCACAAGGGTGGACACATCCTTGGACTAAAAGACAATGTCTCCTTTGCCAAAGATCGTGTTTGCAGGGCTTGTGTTGAAGGCAAAATGCACGACTCTCCCCACAAGAGGAAGACTATCCTGTCTTCAAAGAGGATCTTGGAATTACTTCATGTGGATTTATTTGGTCCTCCTTCTCATGCAAGTCTTGGTGGGAAGAAATATTTCTTGGTCATTGTCGATGATTACTCAAGATATACATGGGTCTATTTCTTCAAACTAAAGAGTGAGACTCAACAAACAGTCATTGACTTTGCCAATGAAGTTCAACGTCAACACAATGTTCCGATCTTGGCAATAAGAAGTGACAATGGCTCCGAATTCAAAAACTACACCTTGAATGAGTTTCTAAGCGAAGAGGGGATTAGACATCAATATTCTGCTGCGTACACCCCTCAACAAAATGGTGTAGCTGAGAGGAAGAACCGGACTTTCATGGATATGGAAAGATCAATGTTGGCTGAATTCAAGTCTCCTTACAATTTTTGGGCTGAAGCCATATCCACTGCTTGTCACTCATCAAACCGGCTCTACCTCCGAAAGATTTTGTACAAGACTCCTTATGAAATACCTACCGGTAACAAGCCCAACATCTCATACTTCAGGGTATTCGGGTGTAAGTGTTTCTTTCTTATTAAAGGTGTACGCTTGTCTAAATTTGAGTCCAAGGCTTTAGAAGGTATTTTTGTTGGTTACGGTGCCGAATCCCACACTTATAGAGTCTATAACAAGCTCATTGGTATTGTTGTAGAATCTGGTAGTGTGGAGTTCGATGAAAATAACGGCTCCTTTGTAGGGCAAGTTGATGTTTGTGATGCAGATGTTGAAATACCCCAAGATGCCATAAGAAGAATGGGCGTGGGATTTTTTGTAGGGGTTCGTAGCATGGAAAACAAAAAAATTCTACCGCATGCAAACAAACAAGCCAAGATCTATCTACTAGATTGTAGCAATGAGTCGATAGAGGAACTCACCCTTGAAGATTCCAAAACGGTTAACGAGAGCAGATTCTCGTGAGTGATGTAGTCGTACTCTTGCCGATCTCAAGATCGCGTAGACGATCCTTCCGGCGCTGCGTTCCGGCAGCGCTTCCGCAGTCGGTCACACGTTCGGTACTCGATGAAGACCTTCCTCTCCCTTGTTCCAGCAGGCAGCGGAGGTTGTAGCACTCCCCTCGTGATTCCGGCAGCACGACGGCGTGGTACCGGAAGTAGAGGGGAGATCTCGCAGGGCTTCGCCTTAAGCCGAAGCGAGTATGGTGGACTATGAGAGAGGCCTTGGTGATCTAGGGTTTAGAGGGCACCAAGGGGGGAGCTTGGCTGGCGGCTAGGGCTTGGGGAAGCCCCAAGTCGGCGACTTGGAGAAACCCTAGGGGCGGCGGCGACTTGGAGGTGGCCGGCGGCTAGGGTTAGGGTTTTGGGTGAGTTGGGTGTAGGGAAGAGGGGCAGCCCTGCCCCTCCTTATATAGGTGGGAGGGCGCGGCTTGGGAGGAGGGAGTCCTCCCCCAAGTCGGCCTCCTTGGTCGGCGGGTGGAGGGAGAGGAACTCCTCCCCAAGTAGGTTTCCTACTCTCCCTCCACCAAGCAAACTTGTCGTTTGACTTTTTCAAATTGGCGTTTGACTTTCAAACTAGGATTTTATTTCTCCCTTTATTTTGCCCAGCCATGTTACCTAGTACATGATGCAACCATTCCACATTGTCATGACACATTCATGTACCCTTCCCCTCCGGAGTGCCGGTCCTTCCGGACCCTTCTAGAACATTCCCGGTGAAAACACCGGAATCATTCCCCAACTCCGAAACAGGACTTTCCTTATATGAATCTTATTCTCCGGACCATTCCGGATCTCCTAGTGATATCCCGGATCCCATCCGAGACTCCGAACAACATTCAGTCTCTTACTCATCATTCCATAACTACTCAACAACATTGAATCCTTAAGTGTGTCTCCCTACGGTTCGTGAATTATGCGGACATGACCGAGGCACTTCTCCGATCAATAACCAATAGAGGAATCTGGAAATTCATATGGCTCCCACATATTTCTACGATTACTTTGCGATCGAATGAACCACTTACATACGATACCAATTTCCCTTTGTCTCACGATAGTTTACTTATCCGAGGTTTTGATCGTCGGTATCTCTGCATACCTAGTTCAACCTCGTTACTGATAAGTACTATTTTCTCGTTCCCGTGGTATGTGATCCCTTGTGAGCCAGCCACATGCTTGCAAGCCAATTTGATGACATTCCACCGAGAGGGCCCAGAGTATATCTATCCGTCATATGGATGGAAAAATCCCACTCTTGATCCATGTGTCTCAACCCATACTTTCTGAACACTCAATGCCACCTTTATAGCCACCCAGTTACGGTGTGGTGTTTGATGTCATCAAAGCATCCTTCCGGTGATGGTGATAAGCATGATCTCATGGTCTAAGGAATTAGGTTACTATGTATCAGAAAGCTTATAGCAATTGAACTATTAAAATGACTTGATCTTTATGCTACGCTTATCTATAGGAGTATGTCCATCATACCATTCTCCTAATGATATGATCTTGTTGTTAACAACATCTCAATGTTCATGATAGGGAAACCACAATCATCTATTAACCAACAAGCTAGTATTATGAAGAGGCTTTACTAGGGACTCTAATTTAGTTTACAAATCACACAAGTATTAATGTTTCCTGGTTAATACTGTTATAGCATGAATGTAAACATTTATCATAAACACAAAGATATAATAATAACTACATTTATTATTGCCTCTAGGGCATATCTCCAACAATCTCCCACTTGCACCAGAGTCAACTAATCTAGATTACATGGTAATATACCGAACACCCATGGCGGTTTGGTGCTGGTCATGTTTTGCCCTCGGGAGAGGTTTAGTCAACGGATCCGCCACATTCAGATATGTGTGTACTTTGCAAATCTTTATGTCACCATCTTGGACATGTTCTCGAATAGCGTGAAAACGTAGCTTAATGTGCTTCAGCTTCTTGTGTGACCTTGGTTCTTGCGCATTGGCTATGGCGCCCATGTTGTCACACTAGATAGACATTGGGTCCAGCGCACTAGGAACCACACCGAGCTTTGTAATGAACTCCTTCATCCATATCGCTTCTTGTGAAGCCTCCGAAGTAGCTATGTATTCCGATTCAGTTGAAGATCTCGCCACAACGCTTTGCTTTGCACTCCTCCAGCTAACTACTGCACCATTCAAAGTAAATACGTATCCAGATTGAGATTTAGAATCATCCGGATCGGTGTTCCAACTAGCATCGGTGTAACCATTAACAACGAGTTGTTCATCACCTCCATAGGAAAGAACCATATCCTTAGTTCTTCTCAAGTACTTAAGGATGTTTTTGACCGCTGTCCAATGATCCACTCCTGGATCACTTTGATATTTGCTAGTCAAACTAACAACATCTGCAATGTCGGGTCTAGTACATAGCATGGCATACATTAGAGGTCCTATGGCTGAGGCATAGGGAGTTTTACTCATCCTTTCTCTATCTTCTGCCGTTGCTGGACTTTGAGTTTTACTCAAGGTCATATTGGGCAACATGGGCAAGAACCCTTTCTTGCTATCTTCCATTCCAAACCTCTTTAGAACTTTGTCCAAATATGTACTTTGTGACAATGATATTAGGTGTATCGATATATCTCTATAAATCTTTATGCCTAATATGTAAGCTGTTTCGCCAAGATCTTTCATTGAAAAGCTATTATTCAAATATTCTTTGACACTATTAAGAAGGTCTACATCATTCCCAATCAACAATATGTCATCTACATATAGTATTAAGAATGCTACAGAGCTCCCACTCACTTTCTTGTAAATACAAGCTTCTCCATAAGTTTGTATAAAACCAAAACTTTTGATCACCTTATCAAAACGTTGATTCCAACTTCGGGATGCTTGCTTCAATTCATATAAGGAACGTTGAAGTTTGCATACCTTGTTAGCATCTTTAGGATCGACAAAACCTTTGGGTTGCATCATATACAACTCTTCATAAATGTCTCCATTGAGGAACGCCATTTTGACATCCATCTGCCATATCTCATAATCGTAATATGCAGCGATTGCTAACATAATCCTCACAGACTTTAGCTTCGCTACTGGTGAGAAAGTCTCATCGTAGTCAACTCCTTGAATTTGTCGAAACCCTTTTGCGACAAGTCGAGCTTTATAGACAGTAACATTACCATCAACATTTGTTTTCTTCTTCAAAATCCATTTGTTCTCGACAGCCTTCCGGCCATCCGGTAAGTCCACCAAAGTCCATACTTGGTTATCGTACATGGATCCAATCTCGGATTTCATGGCATCTTGCTATTTATTGGAATATGGGCTCATCATTGCTTCCTCATATGTCGCAGGGTCATCGGTGTTATCTACCAACATGACACTCATAATGGGATCATACCAATCAGGAGTGGTACGAGTTCTCGTTGACCTGCAAGGCTCTGTAGCAACTTCAACCGAAGTTTCATGATCATCATCATTAGATTCCTCTCTTATTGGTGTAGGCGCCACAGGAACTACTTCTGGTGTTGTGCTACTCGCAAGTTCGAGAGAAGGTTCAGTAACCTCGTCGAGTTCTACTTTCCTTCCAGTCACTTCTTTCGAGAGAAATTCCTTCCCTAGAAAGGATCCATTCTTAGAAACGAAGATTTTGCCTTCGGATCTATGATAGAAGGTATACCCAATAGTTTCTTTCGGGTATCCTATGAAGATGCATTTTTCCGCTTTGGGTTCAAGCTTGTCCGGCTGTAACTTCTTTACATAGGCTTCGCAACCCCAAACTTTAAGGAACGACAATTTAGGTTTCTTCCCAAACCATAATTCATACGGTGTCATTTCAACGGATTTAGATGGTGCCCTATTTAAAGTGAATGCGGCTGTTTCTAATGCATAAACCCAAAACGATAGCGGTAAATCTGTAAGTGACATCATAGAACAAACCATATCTAAGAGAGTTCAATTACGACGTTCGGACACACCATTACGCTGTGGTGTTCCCGACGGTGTCAATTGTGAAAGTATTCCGCATTTCTTTAAATGCTCGCCAAACTCGTAACTTAGATATTCACCTCCATGATCAGAACATAGAAATTTAATCTTCTTGTTACATTGATTCTCTACCTCACTTTGAAATTCCTTAAACTTCTCGAAAGTTTCGGACTTATGTTTCATGAAATAGATATACCCATATCTACTCAAGTCATCCGTGAAGGTAAGAACATAACGATAACCACTGCGCGATGCTACACTCATTGGGCCACACACATCGGTATGTATGATTTCCAATAAGTCCGTAGCTCGCTCCATCATCCCAGAAAATGGATTCTTAGTCATTTTACCCATCAGACATGCTTCGCATCTTTCAAGTGATTCAAGAAGTCCATCGGAATGGAGTTTCTTCATACGCTTCACTCCAATATGACCAAGACGACAGTGCCACATATAGGTCGAGTTATCGCTCAATTTCAAACGTTTAGCTTCAATGTTATTAATATGTGTATTTCCACTATCGAGATTCAATAATAATAGACCATCTATCAAAGGTGCATGTGCATAAAACATATTACTCATATAAATCAAACAACCATTATTCTCGGACTTAAACAAGTAACCGTCACGCAACAAACATGATCCAGATATAATGTTCATGCTCAACGCAGGCACCAAATAACAATTATTTAAGTATAAAACTAATCCCGATGGTAGATGAAGAGGTAGCGTGCCGACCGCGATCACATCAACCTTTGATCCATTTCTAACGCGCATCGTCACCTTGTTCTTCGCTCGCTTCCGTTTATTCTGCAGTACCTGTTTCGAGTTACAAATATGAGCAACCGAACCAGTATCAAATACCCAGGCACTACTACGAGTACTAGTGAGATACACATCAATACCATGTATATCGAATATACCTTTCTTCTTGATGTTGCCGTTCTTCAAATCCGCCAAGTACTTTGGGCAATTCCGCTTCCAGTGACCTTCTCCCTTGTAGTAAAAGCACTCAGTATCAGGCTTTGGCCCAGCCTTGGTCTTCTTCGTCGGTGCGGTAACTTTCTTACCACCCTTCTTGAAGTTTCCCTTTTGATTAGACTTGCCTTTCTTAAATTTGGTGGTCTTGTTGACCAACAACACTTGATGCTCATTCTTGATCTCCACTTCTGCAGATTTCAACATGGAGAAGAGTTCTGGCAACGTCTTGTTCATGTTTTGCATATTGTAGTTCATCACAAAGTTCTTGTAACTTGGTGGTAGTGATTGGAGGACACGGTAAATCCCCAAAGCATTAGGAATCACTATACCCAAACTTTGGAGTTTGTTTCCGTGCCCAGACATCTTAAGCACATGCTCACTGACGGAGCTGCCCTCTTCCATCTTGCAGTTAAAGAACTTTTCAGAAGCCTCATAACTCTCAACTGTCGCGTGAGTCTCAAAAATAATTTTGAGTTCACGGACAATATCATATGGGTCTTGGTTCTCAAACCTTTTCTGAAGCTCCGATTCCAAACCATACAAGATAGCACACTGAACTGTGGAGTACTGATTCTTCCGAGTGAGGTAAACATTCTTTACTTCATCGGTAGCAGTAGCTGCAGGTGGTTCACCCAGCGGTGCATCCAGCACATAGGTCAAATTACCAGCATTGAGGACAATCCTCAAATTGCGGAACCAATCCGCGAAGTTGCTTCCATTGTTTTTCAACTTTTCTTTCTCTAGGAACACATTAAAATTGATGGTAGGGGCCGCCATTGATCTACAACATATTTTCAATAGTTTAGACTAAGTTTATGACAATTTGAGTTCTAATTAATAGTTAAATTAATCTAGGTGAACTCCCACTCAAAACAATATCCCTCACATTGTTTTAGTGATCACACGAACCAAATCCACCACATCAAAACCGATCATCACAAGAGTTGATGTAGCTTCAATGGCGAACAATCAACATGTTCATCATATTTACTATATGACTCATGCTTTACCTTTTGGTGATCCGTGTTCTGAGACCATGTCTGTACATGCTAGGCTCGTCAAGATCAAACCTTAGCTTCCGCATGAACAAATCTGGCTTGCTCATGTTGTATACACCCGCAGAATCTAACACACCCGATCATCACGTGGTGCTTCGAAACAACGAGCTTTAGCAACGGTGCTTACTAAGGATGAACACTTTGGAACTTGAAATTTATGTGCTTGAGGGATCATCTTATAATGCTACTATCGCTAACTAAGCAATACAAGATGCATAAAGGATTAACATCACATGCAATTCATTATGTGTGATATGATATGGCCTTTCTTCTTGTGCTTCCGATCTCCATCTTCAAGCACGAACATGATCTCCATCATCACCGGTATAGCATCAAGGTCAATGGCGCCGTTTCATGGGTGTCGTCCACCAGCTTCAACTATTACAACTACTTTGAATAGACACGCGGGTCTTAACAGAATTTAAAGACAACCATATGGCTCTTGCCGGTTGCCAACTTACAATAAGGGACATTGCATACATCAAATATAATCACAATCATGGCCATATCACATCACAACACACCCCTGCAAAACAAAGTTAGACGCCTCTAATTTTCTTTACATATTTTACGTGGTTTGGGGATTTCAATAAGTGTCGATCTAACTTACGAACAAGAACCACAACATTGATGTTTGAACTATCAAGTGCCCATTGTAAATTGGATATATACTATAATGGGAGAGACAGACACCCGCAAAGCCACTTATGCAATACAAGTTGCATGTTGAGCGTGGAGCAAGTCTCATGAACGATGTCATGTAAGGTTGGCCTGGGCCGCTTCATCCCATCATACCGCCAGATGCAAAGTACACAAAAAGCAATTGATAATAAAAGCACCACCACCGATAATGACCATTGTGTTCTACTCATGCAACAGATCTACATATATACACGGCTCTGATACCACTGTAGGGGTTCGTAGCATGGAAAACAAAAAAATTCTACCGCATGCAAACAAACAAGCCAAGATCTATCTACTAGATTGTAGCAACGAGTCGATAGATGAACTCACCCTCGAAGATTCCAAAGCAGTTAATGAGAGCAGATTCTCGTGGGTGATGTAGTCGTACTCTTGCCGATCTCAAGATCGCGTAGACGATCCTTCCGGCGCTGCGTTCCGGCAGCGCTTCCGCAGTCGGTCACACGTTCGGTACTCGATGAAGACCTTCCTCTCCCTTGTTCCAGCAGGCAGCGGAGGTTCTAGCACTCTCCTCGTGATTCCGGCAGCACGACGGCGTGGTACCGGAAGTAGAGGGGAGATCTCGCAGGGCTTCGCCTTAAGCCGGAGCGAGTATGGTGGACTATGAGAGAGGCCTTGGTGATCTAGGGTTTAGAGGTCACCAAGGGGGGGAGCTTGGCCGGCGGCTAGGCTTGGGGAAGCCCCAAGTCGGTGACTTGGAGAAACCCTAGGGGCGGCGGCGACTTGGAGGTGGCCGGCGGCTATGGTTAGGGTTTTGGGTGAGTTGGGTGTAGGGAAGAGGGGCAGCCCTTCCCCTCCTTATATAGGTGAGAGGGCGCGGCTTGGGAGGAGGGAGTCCTCCCCCAAGTCGGCCTCCTTGTCCGGCGGGTGGAGGGAGAGGAACTCCTCCCCAAGTAGGTTTCCTACTCTCCCTCCACCAAGCAAACTTGTCGTTTGACTTTTTCAAATTGGCGTTTGACTTTCAAACTAGGATTTGATTTCTCCCTTTATTTTGCACAGCCATGTTACCTAGTACATGATGCAACCATTCCACATTGTCATGACACATTCATGTACCCTTCCCCTCCGGAGTGCCGGACCTTCCGGACCCTTCTAGAACATTCCCGGTGAAAACACCGGAATCATTCCCCAACTCCGAAACAGGACTTTCCTTATATGAATCTTATTCTCCGGACCATTCCGGATATCCTCGTGATATCCCGGATACCATCTGAGACTCCAAACAACATTCGGTCTCTTACTCATCATTCCATAACTACTCAACAACATCGAATCCTTAAGTGTGTCTCCCTACGGTTCGTGAATTATGCGGACGTGACCGAGACACTTATCCGATAAATAACCAATATAGGAATCTGGAAATTCATATGGCTCCCACATATTTCTACGATTACTTTGCGATCGAATGAACCACTTACATACGATACCAATTTCCCTTTGTCTCACGATAGTTTACTTATCCGAGGTTTTGATCGTTGGTATCTCTGCATACCTAGTTCAACCTCGTTACTGATAAGTACTCTTTTCTTGTTCCCGTGGTATGTGATCCCTTGTGAGACAGTCACATGCTTGCAACACAATTGGATGACATTCCAACGATAGGGACCAGAGTATATCTATCTGTCATATGGATGGACAAATCCCACTCTTGATCCATGTGTCTCAACCCATACTTTCCGAACACTCAATGCCACCTTTATAGCCACCCAGCTACGGTGTGGTGTTTGATGTCATCAAAGCATCCTTCCGGTGATGGTGATAAGCATGATCTCATGGTCGAAGGAATTAGGTTACTATGTATCAGAAAGCTTATAGCAATTGAACTATTAAAATGACTTGATATTTATGCTACGCTTATCTATAGGAGTATGTCCATCATACCATTCTCCTAATGATATGATCTTGTTGTTAACAACATCTCAATGTTCATGATAGGGAAACCACAATCATCTATTAACCAACAAGCTAGTATTATGAAGAGGCTTTACTAGGGACTCTAATTTAGTTTACAAATCACACAAGTATTAATGTTTCCTGGTTAATACTGTTATAGCATGAATGTAAACATTTATCATAAACACAAAGATATAATAATAAATACATTTATTATTGCCTCTAGGGCATATCTCCAACATTTTTCCGCACCATTGAGGAACCCCTTGTGGCTGATCGGGAAGGACAATGCTCCACTCAAGTGGAGCCCTCATCTCCACAAGATCAACAAGCTCCTACTGTTGGAGAAAACTCTGCACCGACACCGCAACCTGCTGAAGATCATCAGTCTCCTGGATGAGATGGTAGTCCCAGGACGGACTATCCGCCCCCTCCAAGGGGCGGACAATCCGCCCCTGGCACTCCAACTTGTTCCAGGGGATCCGAAGAAGAAGACAACAGATAAGAAGTTCCCAGGCCGGATTCTCCGGCCCCCGAGGGCGGATTATCCGGATCTGGTTCTCCCAGTTCTGTTAGGCATGCTCAGGAAGAAGGCACTGGTGCTTCATCTCCCAAGACGGATAGTCCGGCCCCTCCAAGGGGCGGATTATCCGGCCCTGAAGAACAAACTCTGCAGCAACCTCATGTTGTTAACTCAGATCAAGATCAAGGGCAAGGAAGTGGTCAAGACAAGGATACAAATACTGAATCAACTCCTTCTAGAAAAAATAAGGACATTGAGGCTCGTCGCAAGGCTTGTGCTGATCGGAACCTTGAACTAAGGGGTCACACTCTTGACAAGGTTGTTGGTGATCTACGTAGAAGGGTGTCTACTAGAAGAGAACTTGCAAGCTTCTGTGATCATCAAGCTCACATTTCCATGGTTGAACCAAAGAAAGTCTTTGATGCTCTTGAAGATCCCGATTGGGTGGTTGCAATGCATGAATAATTAAATAACTTCGAATGCAACAAAGTTTGGAAGCTCGTAGAGAAACCCAAGGATTGCCGCAATGTTATCGGCACCAAGTGGATCTTCATGAACAAACAAGATGAAAATGGCATTGTTGTGAGTAATAAAGCAAGACTCGTGGCCCAAGGATTCTCTCAAGTGGAAGGAATTGATTTTGTCGAGACTTATGCTCCTGTGGCTCGTCTTGAGTCCATCCGTATCCTTCTTGCATATGCAGCCGATCATAATTTTAAATTACAACAAATGGATGTTAAGAGTGCATTTCTTAATGGTCCTCTACATGAGTTAGTATACGTCAAGCAGCCCCCGGGTTTTGAGGACCCAAAATTTCCGAACCATGTCTACAAACTCGATAAGGCGCTCTATGGCCTTAAACAAGACCCACGTGCGTGGTATGAGCACCTTAAAGAGCTTTTGTTAGACCGTGGATTCGAAGTTGGGAAAATCGATCCCACTCTTTTTACTAAGAAGGTTAATGGGGAGCTTTTTGTATGCCAGCTTTATGTAGATGACATTATTTTTTTTCTACTAACCAAGCTTTTAACGATGAATTTTCAAAGCTTATGACTGATAGGTTTGAGGTCAATGATGGGTGAGTTGAGGTTCTTTCTTGGATTCAAGATCAAACAACTTAGGGAGGGAACCTTTATTAATCAAGCTAAGTACATCCAAGACATGCTCAAAAGGTTCAAGATGACGGATCTCAATGGTGTTGCTACTCCAATGCAAATAAAGTGTCATCTTGAGCTTAATCCCAAGGGTAAAGACGTGGATCAAAAGGTATACCAATCCATGATCGGCTCTCTCCTTTACCTTTGCGCATCTAGGCCCGATATCGTGTTAAGTGTAGGAGTGTGTGCAAGGTACCAAGCCGCTCCTAAAGAAAGCCACTTAGTGGCGGTCAAATGAATCTTCAGATATTTGGTTCATTCCCCCAATTTTGGGTTATGGTATCCCAAGGGTTCAAGTTTCTCTCTATGTGGTTACACTGATTCAGATTGGGCTGGTGATAAAGATGATAGGAAATCAACCTCTGGTGCATGTCAATTCTTGGGCAGGTCTCTAATGTGTTGGCCTTAAAAGAAACAGAATTGTATTTCACTCTCAACCGCCGAAGCTGAATATGTTGCTGCTGCAAGTTCTTGTACACAATTGTTATGGATGAGGCAAACTTTAAAGGAATATGGTGTCAACTGTGACAAAGTGCCTCTATTATGTGACAATGAAAGTGCTATCAAAATTGCTTACAATCCCGTGCAGCATACAAGAACAAAACATATAGAGATTCGCAACCACTTCATTCGGGATCATGTTGCTCGTGGTGATATTGCCCTATCCTTTGTGAGCACGAAGAACCAACTTGCTAATATTTTCACGAAGCCCCTTGATGAAGCAAGATTTTGTTATTTGAGGAATGAGCTAAATATCATAGATTCAAGGAGCTTGGATTGACTACCCTTGCACACTCACTTGCTCTTTTTCATCTATTTGGTTTAGATGCGGGCATAGACATAGGGGGAGTGTGGTCCTAATTTATTGGGCCCACCCTCCCCCCATAATGCCGAAAGCAAGTAAAATCATTTCCCTTAATATCATTTTGTGATATGTGGGTCATCGATGAGCATTGGTTTTGAACTCAAGATACATCTTCGCGGTGTCATGCCATGCGCTCCAACATGGTGGCTTCGACCACCGCCCTCTTCCTAGAGAAGAGTTGGTTTCTAATGGGTCTCTTTAGATTTTCTTACCTATCTCTTGTTCTTATGGAAAATACACTCAACTTTGGCTTTTGTTTGATTTGATTCTTGCAAATTTGGGTGTGTAGTACCATCTATTCTTGCTCTAAACCATTGCTCTTCTTTCTTTTTGGCGTTTCGATGCCAAAGGGGGAGAAGTAGTTCTATTAGGTCTCGTGGATTTGCAAGGGTCGGGCGCAAGCACGTGTCTTTCCGGTGTTTTTTATTTGCTTGCTTGTGCTCTTTTTTAGCGTGAACTTATTTTCTATTTGTGCTTGGATTATGTAAGACTATGTCGTGCTCCACTGTTTGGTACTTCCTCCGTTTCAGGGCTTAAGGCGTCCTAGTTTTGCGTGTTTTTTCTTTGACCAAGAATTACTTTAAATACGTAAAGAGTTTTGGTATAAAACTAGTATCACTGGAAAGTATTTTTCAATACGAATCCAACAGTACTAATTATATACAATATAATCAAGATTTTGTTGCTCAATTCTTTCGTTCAAACTTTGCTTTGGAAAGCGTGTGCGCCTTAAGCCCTGAAACGGAGGTAGTACTATGTTTGGTATTCATGGAATTCTGGATTTATCTATTGTGGATCTCATGGAATTCTGGATTTATCTATGGAGCATATTTGATGGCATATGGAATCATGGGATTATCTAATGTATGCATAAGTATTGTTGGGATGTGCTTGGAGGCTATCAAGCTAACTATTTTCTTTGGCTATAATCACATCCCGGTGGTATGACCTTGTTTCCCAACCCACCTTGTTTCAGTTATCTTTGCCATGAAAGTTGTGTTCCCTCTAGTGTGTGTATTTGTATTCAAATGCAAATTTTAAATATGCACACATCTAGGCAGAGCGTCTTTCATTTTTAAGGTGGCGTTAGCCGGTTTCATTGCAAATCCTAGTATTGTCATCTAACACCAAAAAGGGGGAGATTGAAAGAACATTTCTTAATCCCTAGTGTTTTGTGTGTTAGATAACAATATCAAGGATTATTTAATGTGTGTTGAAGTGTTGCAACTCTCTCTAAGAAAAAGGGAAAATTATCTGCCTTCGGGGGCGGATAATCCACCCCTCCCTCTTCCCAAGCAGGCACAAGCCCCAAAAGGGGGTCGGAGTTTTGGCCGGATTTTCCGGCCCCGTCGAATAATCCGCCCCTCAGGGGGGCCGGATAGTCTGCCCCCCTTGCTCACTGCCAAGGCGCAAGCCCCAGAGAGGGGGCAGAGTGTTGGCCGGACTTTCCGGTTTGGCCGGATAATCCGCCCAGGAGGGGGCCGGATTATCCGCCCCCCAAGATCTTCACCAAGTCACGCAGGCGCCAGCCCCAGAGAGGGGGCGGCGTTTTCCCAGGGGGCGGATAATCCGCCCCTAGTGGGGGGCGGATAATCCGCCCCCAAAGTTGCTCAACGGCCAGATCTGGGGAGGGGTATTTAAGCCAGCCTTCCCCCTCCTGGCAGATCTCTTGATTCATTCGAAAAAGACAAGATCTGATCTGCAACCTTCATCCAAGAGAGCTCCACCTAGATCCACCCAAAGGCCCCGTCCCTTGGGGAATCGAAGGAGTAGAACTCGATCTTCATCATCAGCAATCAAGCGCTTCATATCCTCTCCATTTATTTGGAGAATCATCGATCTAGTATTTCTTGCAAATACCTAGATCCTTGTTTTGTTTATATTGATAAACCTTGTTCTTGTGGCAGCTTGTTGTCATCTCGGGAGCCCCCAATTCGGTTGTGGGTGTGTGCCCCAATAGCGTTATAAAAGGCACCGGTTCCCGCCTCGAAGGGATCCAATAGTGGAGAAGGTGGATCAGGCCTCTCGTGGCGAGATCCATCGGAGAATAGGGTAAGGCCTATTGTGGCATGGTGGTCTTAGAACCGCCCACCCCTCCAACGCAGATGTACTTCCCTTAACAAGGAAGGAACTACGCTAAAACAAATCCCTGTGTCTCCGCGTGCTCCTCTACGGTTCCTTCGCTCCTCTCTTTACATGCTTAGTAGTTAGGGTTGCATATAGGGAGATTCTCGTAGTTGCATATCTAGTGAATTTACTTTGTGTCAAGCCTAAAATTGAAAAAGTATTAAAAATTGGTTAGCACCTATTCACCCCCCCTCTAGGTGCCCATACGATCCATTTCAGGTTTCTCCCCGAGTCTTAAGGTTTTGAGGGGATGATATAGGCGAAAGGGCGACGCTAGAGGTGGGCCAGGGTGGCCACACCACCTGGTGGCACGACCCAGGGGGCCCGCGCCAGGGGATGGTGTGGGCTCCCTGTGGCCCATCTCCACTTCTCCTTCTGGCTTTCTTCGTCTTCTGGAAAAATATGGACTTCCATATATTTTCTGGAATTTTCTGATCTTCGCGAATATTGCATCTAAACACCGCTTTTTCCATCAGAATCCTGACTCCGGCAGTTCATCCTCCAAAAGTCATCCAACATGCGAAAATAGATGAAATAACATAAGTATCACCTCTTAATATGAAATATAGCAATGAATAACAGTAAATTATGATATAAAATAGTGATGCAAAATGGACGTATCAGAAGAGCATCCCCTAATCATATGTGCAAAAGACACGGTCAATACTGGTGATGGTTGGATTCTCATGTTTGTTCGACCAGGTGAATATGTGTTTGTACAATCTAAGAAATTGAATGGTTACACAATACTGTTTCAGGAATGTGACAATATCATTCTTCGTCTGACTCACATTGGCAATGAGAATGAAGCCCCACATAAGGATCTATTTGTTCATGAATGGCAGGAGCTAACTCATCAACCAATCATCAAAAAAGACATCGTCGAGCTGATAACCAATCATACCCTTTCCAAAGTCATCATTTTTCTTCCTTCATCTTCAAACTTTTGATAGTCCAACTACAAAGCTTTATTAATATCACGCAATGGTTACATCGTTCAAGAGAGTTTGTAAAAGAAAGTTAGGGGGTTTATCGACCCAATTACAATGACTTTTATACTCAAAGCAATTCCTAACTAGTTCATGTGCTGCTGAATTTGCATCTCTCCCATTATGCCTATCACATCACTGCTAAGTGTTTGTTCTGTACAATACAACTAAACTAGGGGTTGTACATTTAGAACACATATTGGAAATTTATTGCATGTACTCGAAGTATATTTCAAGTGTAAGAAAAAAAGATTCCCCACAACGGAGTATGATGTGGAGAGTGAGTTCGTCCTTACTAGCAAGGGCCTTAGACAAGGGGACCCTATTGCCCCTTTGCTGTTCAACATCATGATTGATGTCTTTGCTAGGATGCTTTTTAAAGGTACTAGGACTGGTGCTATTAGAGGTCTGTATCCAGATTTTGTCCCTGGTGGAGTGGTATGTCTGCAATATGCTGATGACACTTTGCTCTTCCTAGAAAATGATGAGAGAGTAGCTATGAATCTTAAGTGGATCCTTACTTGTTTTGAGCAGATCTTTGGTATGAGGATCAATTATGCCAGGAGTGAGCTCATTCCTATTAATCTTGCGGTTACTGAATGTCAACCTTTCATTGATATTTTTCATTGTGTCCTAGGTAGCTTTTCAGTGAAATACTTAGGTATCCCCCTCCACTTTGATCAGCTTAGGAGGGAGGATTTATAGCTTTTGATTGAGAGCATCCTCCATAGGATTACAGGGTGGAGGGGCAAACTCCTTTCTTATGCTGCCAAGAAGGAATCCAAGCTTGCCTCTCAAGCATCCCTATATATTTACTTTCCTTTTTTAAATTTCCAAAATGGGCTTTAAAAAATTTAGATTCCCATTTAGCTAATTTCTTTTGGAATGATGAGGAAGGAAGCCATAAGATTCATCTAGCTAACTGGGCCTCTGTTAAATATCATACTAGATCTCCTAATATTCTCTGCTGTAGAGATATCCACCCCTCTAACTTTTGGAAGGGGGTTATGTGGGCTTCTAGGGCTATTTCTTTAGGTTATAAATGGAAAGTTTGTAATGGTAGACATATTAGGTTCTTGGGAAGACATCTGGTTTGGCAACTCCCCATTATCCACCCAATTTTGGGACTTGTAACTGATTTCTAATCAACAAACTAGGACCATAGATGATTTGTGGGATGGTTCCCAACTTAGATGTGATTTTAGAAGGATCTTCTCTGAGGAGATGATGGTCCAGTGGTTAGATCTTAGTAATATTGCTGCTTCTATCATGTTAGATGGTTCAGAGAATCAATTGATTTGGCAATATGAGACTTCTGGTGTTTATTCCTCTAAGTTCATGTATGTTGTGGTTAATTTTAGAGGCATTACTCCAGTTTTCCTACATGCGGTGTGGTCTCTGAAAATTCCCCCTAGGATTCAAGTTTTCCTTTGGCTCTTTTCTCAAAATAAAATCATGACTAGAAATAATTTGAGGGCCAGGGATATACCTAAACCTTTAGAATGTAATCTTTGTAAAGAAATAGAATCTGTGAATCATTTATTCTTTGAATGCATTGTCTCTAGACTAATGTGGGATGATGTTTTTGAAGTATTTGGTGTCACAGTTGATAGTTTCCTTTCCATTGCCTCTAAATGGATTGAAAATAAGAAATTTATGCACTTCAATGTTGTGTCTTCTGCAATTCTTTGGAGCATTTGGAATAATAGAAATAGTTTAGTCTTTAATGCTTGTTCTTGGGTTAACACGAAGCAGATGTGGCGCCTCGTGCTCCTGTACCTTCAGAATTGGAAAGTTCCCTTCAAGGACCTGGAGGGCGGGATTTTGGAGGTGTTCATGAACAGGATGATCAATAACCTAAAAATGCCCCTGGGGCTCCCGACGAGCTGAAGTGTACTGGCTCTGAATGGATCTCCACCTGAAAGTCCAATGCTTCATCCAACCATGCTGGGAGGACAATGTTGGAATACCTGAAGGGCCACCCTGAAGAAGAGGACTCGGTGCACGTCGTCTTGGGATAGAGGGCTTTTCTATAGTATTCACCCATGGTGTTTTTGGTTTTGGTAGATTGCTTGTTCATGATGTAAGGGATAGTGTTGGTGATGTAAGGGATAGTGTTGGTGGTCTGTTAGTCTCGTCTCAGACTTGTAGTTTTTTCTCTACTCGCTTTAATCTTAGTTGTAAGGGTGTTATGTTCTGTGATTTAAACTCGGGTGGTCTCGTTTTTTAATAAAATAGGACGGATAGTTAAAAAAAAATCTCAACAAAAAAGGTGTAAGAAAAAAAGAGAAACTAGAGAAGCAAGTGGTTCGTCTGACACGCGGGACACGTGGGAATTCCAAGCAAGGATTTTCGAAAAAAAAGAAATCTGAACTGAATGCTCTTGCTCCTTGGCCCTCTTCTTCTCACTCGCCGCCCGCCTTGTGCACACTTCGATCGAGCCAAATCGTCTCCTCCCACCAAAATCCAATCCCCAGCCCCGTCTATCCAGTCCGCCAAACCCTAGCCGGGAGCTGGAGTTGGCGCCGGGGATTCCAGCCGTCGGGCGACATGGATTTGGATCTGTGGATCGTCAAGGTCAAGGAGGGGCAGCACCTCGCCGAGCACGAGCTCCAGTCCCTCTGCGAATACGTACGACACTCTCTCTCTCCCCTCGCGTAGCCCCCCTCGCCTCTTCCCCAGGGCATGTCCTAGGTCTTGAGGTTCCGGTGGTGCGCGTCGGGGTGTTGTTCAGTGAGCTGAGCTGGTGCCACGAATTTGGGGGCAGGAATAGACGCATTTGCTGATAAATTCTGCGTGTAGAAATCGGTGTGCGGCTGTGACTGATGCTTCCGTGTGGTGAAACCATCCACAGGTGAAGGAGATTCTCATCGAGGAGTCGAACGTGCAGCCGGTCAACAGCCCCGTGACAGTGTGCGGCGACATACACGGCCAGTTCCACGACCTGATGAAGCTCTTCGCCACCGGGGGCCATGTCCCCGAGACCAACTACATATTCATGGTCTCTGGCTCTGCTGGTTGTTTGATGTTTTAGGCTCGGAGTGGCATGCCTGATTCCTGAATTGAGTGTTTGGTTACTTCTTGCAGGGTGACTTTGTGGATCGCGGGTTCAACAGCCTTGAGGTCTTCACCATTCTTTTGCTTCTTAAAGCGAGGTATATATACCATTGAATGTCTGACCTTGCTGATTCTATAAAGTTTGAGCATGTTGGTGATTAAGTGCTGATACAGTGTCCACTTTGTTTCCTCGCTGCAACCAATTAAATGGATAAGATTTCACTGCAACAGTTATGATTTATGGCTACTGAGTTTTCTTGTACATATGTCTATTGAATTAATTGATTTATAACATTGCTTTAGCGTGTTCTTGTTCTTTTTCATAATTCAGTATGTCGTAGTCAGTGATTCAGTGCATGATAGTTCACCATGCGTAACACTGTTACACTGCTAGAAGGTCTGTCTCTATAATTGTTAGTGCCTAAGTGAAGTTAGAATATTCTGGTAACTATATACTTGATAGTCCTTCGCTGTAGAACAGAATCATCAATTCATGCTTAATAAATTGCCCCAGAAGTAACATACTTGCTGACTCCATCTTGGTGAATCAACTGTTAGTACTAAATACTCGGTTCAAATCCAGATTGTTTTGCTTTGTGCTCAAAGACTTAATTTCAATTACCTCCGTATCATGATAAGATTTTAAATACATACATTAATTGAATCGCATGCCTGTTATTAGGTATCCTGGCCACATAACCCTTCTTCGTGGGAACCACGAAAGCAGACAATTGACGCAGGTATACTCCTATCTAATACTACCTCTGTTCCAAATTATTGAGGCAGTTTTGTACGGATGTGTCTAGACGCGTTTCAGTGTGTAGATACATCAGTATCTAGACAAAGCTGCGTCAATTAATTTGGAACGGAGGGAATACACAAATACTATTTTCTTAGTTTGTAGTTTGTCTCATGTGCTTCCTTTCTAACTAGACCTAGAATCTCACTTGTACTATTTTCGTTGAAGGTTTTATACAGGTTAACCTATACTCTTGCAACTAAACTAAT
Organism: Avena sativa; assembly: GCA_916181665.1. NCBI lineage: Eukaryota > Viridiplantae > Streptophyta > Magnoliopsida > Poales > Poaceae > Avena > Avena sativa. The sequence goes on along the minus strand of OV702293.1, from coordinate 353,225,986 downwards.
CCTATCGTTCATGTGTCCTAATACTTGTTCTTTCAAGGTGTATGGTTTTTATGATGAATGCCAGAGGAAGTATGGGAATGCGAATGCGTGGCGGTATTGCACTGATGTTTTTGATTACCTTACTCTTTCGGCAATTATTAATGGCTCGGTAAGTTACTTTGGTCAAAGAAGCAAGTGGCGAGTTCATATGATGCCGAGTCATACTTAATAACATGTTGAATTTTTAGGTTCTCTGTGTTCATGGTGGCCTTTCACCTGATGTACGAACAGTTGATCAGGTTAGTGATTCTCTTTACTTTCGGCTCATATTTCATTTGCGCCATGCTGGTGAAGTCATATTTTAAGATATGGTCATTCACATTTTCATGTGTCAAATTAAGCGTTGTACGTCATTTATTCAACTAGTTCTGGCATCCAATGTCCCTTTGACTTTGAGTAGCTTCCTATGTTGTTTGAAGGGCGTACTAAACTACTAATTCTTAGCATCATCAGAAAATACATTGTTCTCAGTGTACTGTAATATTCCGTCAGTTGTCTTCGTGGACTGTCTTCCATTAGAGTCATCTTTGTTGTACTCAAATAGACTTGCCATCCATAGATGTAAAGCGGCAGTTTCATGGAAGGGACTTCGACAGCTACCTGATTATGTGATTTTGCTTTCCCTGTTATATGAAATCCTGGAGTGTTTAATACTGTCCCCAGTTTAATAGCAAACTGAAACTGGAGATCTCATGAATAGTTTTACAATATCTTTGTTGTGTCTAGATGCGGATAATTGATCGCAATTGCGAAATTCCTCACGAAGGACCTTTCTGTGATCTGATGTGGAGTGACCCAGAAGAGATAGAGACATGGGGTGTTAGTCCCCGTGGAGCCGGTTGGCTTTTTGGATCACGGGTGACAACAGAGGTATATTTATATTTCATTTCGGATTGTCTCCATATGAGGTTCTCACCGAGTACTGACCACCTATTGTTCAAATGCAGTTCAACCATGTCAACAACCTTGAGTTAGTTTGCCGGGCTCATCAACTAGTCCAGGAAGGCCTAAAATACATGTTCCCAGACAAGGGTCTTGTAACTGTGAGCTCTCAGTTTACATGTGTCGACTTCTCTAGGACTCGTAGCCAATTCTAGATGCTCATTGTTTATTTATTTTCCAGGTGTGGTCTGCACCTAATTATTGTTACAGATGTGGCAACGTTGCTTCTATACTAAGCTTCAGCGAAAATATGGTAGGTCATCCGGTATTTCATTCCGTATGTCCTATGTACTTCATTTTGTCTAGTTTGGTTACTATCTTCAACCTGCAATAATTTGCTAGAGATGTTTAGTTTTGTTACTATCTACCTGCAATAATATGCTAGAAAATTTTAATTTGCCTTAAAAACTTTGAAGATATCGTTCCTACTCAGGCTTTGGTATTCAATGTAAACTTTTATGGGTAATATTAGTGAGGTATATAGAGACCACTCAATTGCTTTGTACATGGACTTGGGAGCTCCTAATAGCGTAGCCAGATAGAGAGAGCTTCATAACTTAGTTTTCTATCTGTTTTTGTCCTTGCTACATAGTAGTAGTGTTGCAGTGAAATTCACAACAGTTCTTGTTATAATTGATGGTAACCACTTATGTGTACTCTTGATATTGACAAACTAACAGTAATAAAAGTCTGGGAAAGGAATTAGTGTCGGGTAAGCAACATGAATAGGACATAACAAGAATAAATAAACCATTGCGCTTCCAGCTTCCAAGCTGTAGACTTGCCAACAAATGAACTGGTGCCTGCTATCTTTCTTTGATGAAGAACACATAATAACAATAGTAAAAGAATTGCAACGACCTTCATCCAACTCCCTCGTGTCACTGTAGGTGATGTGTTGGTTAGTCTGTGCATGCCATAACTATCGGTTTTCATCAAAAACAGTGATTGCTTATGTCATTTTTAGGACTGATATCTCATTTTTCGCATTTCATAATTCTGTTTGACCCTTTTTTACACCATATTGGCAGGAAAGAGAGGTCAAGTTCTTCACAGAGACGGACGAGAACAACCAAATGCGAGGGCCTAGGAGCTCAGTCCCATATTTCCTGTAACCTCATTTGTACATATTGTTTTGTGGTCTCTATCTATTTTGGGGTGGGATCTAAAGATCATCGGAACATGTCCCATTGTTGTAGCTTCAGCCCATAGTGCAGTCTGATTATCTGATGCGCTTGATGATGTCACCGGTTATCTTAACCTGCTGAACCATAGATTATTGGGAGCGTAGCTGCCAATGCCCCATGATTTCCTTTTATCCTGTACCACCTCTCTGCCCATAGGTTAGGTTCAGTCTGCTGGAACGCATGGAGGAAGATGAAGGGAGGACTGAAAGAACGCATGGAGGAAGATGAAGGGTGACTGAAATAACACTGTAGCTTATGTGTGTGCAGGACAGTAGGGGGTCTACTAGGCAGGAGCATTTGTATCTCGGTCAGCATTCAGCTCATAAATCTGTTGGCGTACTCTGTTAAATTATGATTTACCATTTATAGCTCTGTTTTTTTTTCTACTGAATCCTTTTTGTTCTTCGTGATGTATCAGTAACAGATTGAAAAGCCATTTTTGGTTCTTATTACTGAATATGATTGTATGACGGGGCCTGGCAGTGCAGATCCACTGAAATTTATACAAGATCAATGTGAAAAACCATATCGAAACTCTGGACCTAGACGAATTTGCTACTATAGTTCAAAATCTTCTAGAACCACGACAAATCACTGATTTGGCTCAAGGCGGCCTTGTTTCCAAATGCGACCTAGGTCTCTCCTCCTGATCCCATTGGCCTGGAAAGAACAGCATATGCACGCCTGTCACCGATGTAAAAAGGAAAATGATACTACTCTCCCGGGGGATTGCACGCTACGCGTCCCCCGGGTCGACCGCGCATCTCTTTTCTTCTTATCTCTTCTCCATTCGTTTTCAATCCCCTGTCATGGACTCCACCACACGCACGCCATGGCTGTGCAGTTCAGCTCGCGCTACCCCTGCTCCCTCCTCCCAGCTAGTCCCCGCTCCCCCACCCAGCTAGTACCCGCTCCCGTCGCCGTCTCCTCGCGCTCGCGGTGGACCCCAAGCAGCCGCTAGCGCGTCACCGATGCTCCCATCTCCATAGCGTGAGCTCGTCCTGCGGCCGGCCTTGGGCTCGCCCTGCCGCCGGCCTTGAGCACGCCCGGAGAGGCCTCTCTCTCTCCTACCTCCGTCCAGCCCCCAAAGTCGTCTTGCATCGATTGATTTTTCCTCCGTCTAGCCATGGAACATGCTCCCGAGCCGCCCGCGGGTGTCCTAGTCCAGCATGCCATCGGGCTTCTCGCGCTAGAGCCAACACTACGGTCCGGGTCACCATCGCCATCAATAAGCCTCCACCTGCTCATGCTGCCACAGCATTGCTAGCGCCTCTGTCTGCAACGTACGAGCTGCCATGGGCCTCCCGCCGCTGCTACTGCAAGGTGCTACTTTGCTACATACGGCAGATGCCTTTGCTACCTGTGGCATGCGGTGTTGCTACCTACGACGAGCGGCGTTGCTACACGGTCACCCCTGCTACCTACTCCCACCGTTGTTGCTACCTACGACGTCGATGTTTGCTACATGGGATTGGCGGCGTTGCTACTTGCGACCGATGGCGTTGTTTTTTTGCTACATTGTTTTTTTGCTACATTAGCACTTTTTGCTACCACAGTTTTGTGGTTTTGCTACAATAGCATAAAATTTTTGCTACACGGTGTCCGGAGGTCTACCGGCGAAAGTCTCCGGTGAGATCTCCGCGAGGTCGGGTTTGCTACATTAGCATAGCTTTTTTGCTACACGGTCGCCGGCGATGTCTCCGGCGAACTCTCCGGTGAGGTCCAGTCTAATTTTCTATTTTCTGGATCGAACCGTTTTTTACTATGTTGTAGCAAAAGCGAGACTATTTGTAGCAAAAACGAGTATGTCTGTAACAAAAACAGGATTTTAAATCAAAAAGAGGACACGTGGTTGGGATAAAAAACACAAATCCTCCTGGGGGGACCCCGTAGTACTGCCCATGTAAAAAACCACCGCGGTCAGCGACACATTGCGTCTGACTCGACAAGAAAATCCCAGCAAGCTGCCGGCAGCAAAGGCTCCGTGCTGTCGCGGGTTCCTCTAGAGTTTGCCGGACAGAGAGGCTTGGAAATGTCATGCCTCGCTTGTCACCACGCACAGGCACACAGACATAAGCATATTTAACGTCGCCCTCCATTGTTGAAAGCAAGAGAGCTTCGTAGCAAGGTAGCTAGGCAGCTAGCAATGGAGCGGCACGCAGGAGGCAACGACTCAGGGTCGGTGGGGAACGGCATGAGCATCTTCGGCCAGAGCATCGACGTCAGGCGACGGAGCAAGCTCAGGAGACGAGCTACGCACAAGGTAGAACCTATTCTCAGAGATTTACATTTGCCGATCACTGGTAGCACTGCTCTACTGTATTGAGATCGACCGTGGTATATGCAGAATGTGACATATGACGCCGTGGATGTGGCCAGAATCAGCTTGGACTGGCTGCACCCACGCCCGGGCCTGGCAACGGCGGAGAAGGAGAAGGAGAAGGAGAGGCCTGCGGCGGCGACGGCCGCCAAGAAGCAGGTCGACGGCAAGTTGGCGAGGTCTCGCAGGCCGGAGCTCCAGGGAACGCGCGGGAGCGGCAGAAGGGTGAGCGGCCTCGTCGTGGACGTCAACGTCGAGGCGCCCCGTGGCGGCGCCGTTACGCCACGGCAGAGCAGCGGCGGCGGCGCGACGTACGCCGAGGTGATGCAGGAGCTGGACCGCGTCAAGCGGGAGCTGCGCGAGCTGCAGCGCGAGGTCAAGGCCGCGAGCGCCAGGGACGCCCAGGGAGGCGCGCCGTTGGCGTTAGCTTTGGCGCCAGTGTCGGGGTCGCCATCGTCCACGACGACGACGAGCTCCGGTTCAATCAAGAGACTGGACGTCGATCACGGAAACGAGCACCACGCCGCGGCTGAGGTTACCGGCGCCGGATCGATCTTCGCCGGCGGCGTGAAGGAGCGAGACGACGCCGAAGCCGCGAATGAGCCTCAGGTCGCGTTTGAGTTCCCCGGAGCCGCCAGGGAGGAGGAGGAGGTCCCGAGGCGGAAGGCGCGGACCACGGTGCCCCGGCAGGGCGCGACCAGGGGCCGCGCGAGCGTGTCGAGCGACCTCGAAGCGTGGCTCACCGCGGCGAGCTCCGAGTCCGACGAAGGACACGAATACTCCTCCTCGTTGGGCTCGGTACCCGTGGCAAGAAGACACGGACGAGATGACAGCTGTCCGTCGCTGCAGGCGGCGGAGGCCGAGCTGGACATGGCGCGGGCGGAGGTCGAGTCGTTCAAAGAAGAGAGCCAGCAGTTCACGGCGCCCATGATGCGCGCGCGCGCGGAGGCGGCGCGGATCGCGGAGGAGATCGACCGGCTGGAGGGGCAGGAGAAGAAGGCCCGTGCGCAGGTGCGGCAGCTGGACGCCGTGCTGCGCGACGTCAAGTCCGAGCTGGCGGCCGTCACGGCCGCGGACGAGATGGCTGGCGAGATCCTGTCCGAGCTGAAGGCGGCGCTGCGGCGGGTGGACGAGGAGACCGAGGCCGCGGAGAAGGAGAAGGCGCTGACGGAGCAGGAGAACGGGTGCGCCATAGCCGACGCGGAGAGCGTCGGCGCCGAGATCGCCGCGTCGGAGCACAGGATCAGGGCGTCGGTCAGGGAGCTCGAGGCCGCCAGGGAGGCCGAGGCCGCGGCGACGGGGAAGCTCATGGACGCCGTCGAGAGCGCGAGGTGGGCACGGGCGTCCACGGTGTCGCAGAGGTCCGGGAACGTCACGATCCCGAGGTTCGAGTACGAGTACCTGGCAGGCCGTGCCGAGGTGGTCCGAGCGGTGGCCGACAAGAAGGTGGCGGCGGCGGAGGCGTGGGTGGAGGCGCGGCGGGCCGGCGAGAAGGAGATGATAATGCGGACTGAGGCGATCGAGCGGGAGCTTCGTGAAACAGATGGCGCTGCTGCCGAGGCTCAGGCTGCTGCGAACGATGAGGAGCAGCAGAGGCCGCGTGAAGGGCTGCAGCGCGCCCTGTCGAAGAGACCCGTGACCGTGAGGGCAAAGAGCTCGTCGGCGGCGACATCAAGGAGGAGGACGATGGCGGCGGCGGTGCTATCCGCATCGTCTTCACCACTGCGTCGGAATCCACGCGCGCCACCGTCAATCCGCGACGAGAACAAAAAGATGAGGGTGCTGATACCAAACTATCTGAAGCTCATCAGTGGGAAATTCAAGGGTAAAAAATGAGGCTCATTGCAGGAGATGCCATCATGCAACTCAGTGCAGGAAGAACAAGATATGCTGTTTCTATATGCACATGCGTGCCTGTGTTTTTTACATCAACAATGTATTATATGCAGAGAAACAGAGAGCTGCACAGGTACAACTACACCTTTCAGATATTATGAATGAATACAAGTACAGTACTATACCAGAAGAAGAAAAAACTACTACTGTATGTGGTTCATGATTTTGAGACGGCGATCTTGCAAATCGGGCAGGCGTTCTTCCGAGAAAGCCACTGCTTGATGCACTGCACGTGGTAGCCGTGTCCACAGTTGAGCCTCCCGATTTCCTCGCTGGCCTCATACTCTTCCTAAAAAATTGCAACATTAATCATGAAATATATGTTCAGGTTAGCTTGTTAAGAGCTGAGCTGATGTGGGAAGGCATAGGACTGAAAACAGAGGAGCAAGTTCATCGCCGTACTTGACAAATGCTGCAGCTCCTCTCAGCTTCTGTCGAAAATTGCTTGCGGTCGAATGCCGAGTGCTTGACCATCCTAAGACCGCGAACAATCTCATCTTCACGCAGCCCTGTGCTCACATACCCAATTCTATCCTCGAGCGCAAGTAGTTCCTGTCAAATGATGCAAGTTGAGAGAAAATGTAGGCTCTCCTGAAGAAAGATGGCAATGTGCGAACTTAAAATCAGTTGCACATGTGGACAGAGAAAGGGGTACCTCGTAATTCATGTTATCAACATCAAGGCGCCAATCCTGGTATTGATCATACATGCCCATTCGTCCCAACAATAGTCTCGTCCGAAACATCATTATCTGAATGTTGCAACAGACATCATGAGTTCATACTACATATATAAATCATGCTGCATATATAAAGAGCTAATGGGTGGCTGGCCGTAGAGAACTTGAATGAGCCATCAAATGAGGAAATAATTCTATGGGACAAAAGAAAGTAGTAAGTCCAGAACTTATTAGCACACAGATTAGAGTTGCATGATGGCATTTCTCTGGGTCGGAGCACAGTTGCAGTGGCATCAGGTCCTCTAACATACCCCTTTCATGAGTAACAAACAAGCAAAAAATTAACACATTTCTCTGAACAATAACAACTTGGTATTCTGATGTATCTTAACTGCAAAACTCCTGAACTACCACCTCCTGAGGCCAACCTTTCACCCACAAATATGCCAGTTCAACATATCATCAGGTCCACTTGAACATTTAACAGGATGGCAGATTCTCATAATCCTTGCCCTGACATTCAAATCCTTCATTGCGCCTGAGCCATGCTAGAAGATCACAGTAAACAACAAAAACAATCATCTGTTCCAGTAATATGGCAGCCAGTTATATAACAAGCTGCATTTATAAAGAGCTAATGAGTGGCTGGCCGTAGTGAACTTGAATGAGCCATCAAATGGCATGGTGCCAACATCCAGACTAGAACAAATGAAAGCAAGTTCAGAACTTAGCGTGGCATTTTTCCCAAAGAGCAAAATTGTAATGGCATTTCTCTGAATCAGCACGGTTGCAGAACCATTTATCTAATTTACCCTTTCATGAGCAGCAAACTAGCAAAAAATAACACATTTCTCTGAACAAGACTTGGTACTTGTGTCATCTTAACTGCGGAACTCCAGTACAGTACTACCACCACCGAAGGCCAACCTTTCACTCACAAATATACCAATTCAACATATCATCAGGTCCACTTGAAAAATGAACAGGGTGGCAGATTCTTAATATAATCCTTGCCCTGACATTCAAATCCTTCACTGAGCCTGCCCCATGCTAGAAGATCACAGTAAACAACAAACACCACCACCCATTCCAGCAAACATGGCAGCCAGTTAACCAAAAGAATCAGCAACATGGCTGCTCGGTCCAGCACAATGATTCAGCACCCGTGTGTAAAGTACAAGGAAGAGAAATCTGCAGCTACACTCAAAGGGCCTCTGCCTCACCTAACGTATCTATACATGACCCATATTCCATCATGCCTCACCTGCCCTCATGTCATGTGCCTCTCTCTCCTACGTCGTATCTGCCGCGTGCATGCGTGCCTTATAAACATAGCTATACCAGCTAAGGGTAATAGACTATGTTGTAGTACCAATCCTAGAGCTGCAGCCACTTCATTATTGAAGTTAAGCTCCACATCTTAAGAGGACGGTGTACCAGCATGTGAGTATGTGGACACGCGAACAACCAAACAAATATGCCAAATCAGCATGGACCCCTGAATTACGTATGAAAGGCTACTACCAATCAGAGTTATTCTTTTGGAGGACCAACCTAGATCATGTACCGACAGTAATGTCAACTATAGTAGTACTGTAATTTTGTCTGCAAGGTTCATACCAAAAGTAATAATGCATGGAATGGAAGTGTGGAACAGAACAGATGATGTAGTGTACCTCTTCCTCGGTCCTGGCGTGGGGGTGGCCGAATGGAGTGATATGGCGGTGGCGGCCTGAATGCAGGAGGTCGGCATCATGGAACGGCATGTGGAAGCGTGGCGGCGAGTCCATGAACGACGACGATATGTGCTCCCGCATTGTCACCCTGCGAGCCCGGTGATCGGCAGCCCTCTGGCAAGGAGACATCATGGGTCAATTCGACAGAACACGGTACAGAATTTTAGTTGGATTTCTGAAGGACACTAGTGCAAATTTCTGAAGACCACGACTGAATTTCGAGAAACTACAGGCACACAAAATCCCAGTTAATCAGTTCGAAATTTCAGCACGGAGAGACGGAAACTAGACAACTAGTCAACTGGAAATCCACCATACACAAGAACAAGCAGGGTAACCAGTACCTCCCTGTGTCGCCTCTCCGCCTCCCCGCGGCGCCCCGCGCCCACCGGCTGGTGCCTCGCCACGACGCAGTCCACCGACGACGCCTCGGCGGCGAACGGTATCCCCGGCGTGCACGTGCACCACACGTCCCCGGCGACCCCTCCGCCCGTCGCATGGCCGGCGCCCACGCCCCTCGCGTGCCTCCTCTCCTTCCTCCTCCGCCGCCGGCTCCCGCGCCACTCCTCCTCCTCCTCCTCCGCGGAGGGCAGGGGGCGGACGGCCTCCACCGTGGAGGCGGCTACCGGCGCGTGGACCAGCGACGCGGCGGCCGACGTGCACCCGAGCCCGCGCAAGGCCGACGCGAGGCCCTGCTTGCTGCTCCGCGCCTCCTCCGGCCGCGGCGGCGGAGAGGAGGAGGACGACCCCTCGCCGTGCGCGAGGAGCACGCGCAGCGCCACCCGCCGCCGCTCCGCCGCGCCGTCGCGGGCCATTCAGACGGAGTCCCCTTCCCTTGCTGTGTGCTGCTGCCGACTCCCCCTGTCCGTCCTCGGGCGCTCGTGCGCTTCTGCTTGGCGATAGGTGGGGACTGGGGAGGAGTTATTCCCGACGAGCAGCGCAGCCGATGGAGAAATAGGAGTCGTCGAACCGTCGGGGTCGTCCCTGGCCGTCGGATCTGCGCGGTTGGCTCTGGATCGGACGGCCGTGGACCGAGCGCTCGAACACTGCATCGGTTCTACGGTCAAAAAGGGGGAAACTCCACTTGTGCACGGAAAATTCTTTCGTAGCACGATGTTCTCGTTGCCACAAAATGTTGCTAGTACATGGAAACAAGTCGGCAAAGAAAAAAACGGTGTCGTCATAACGTGACGAATTATCATTCCTACTTTCGTCGTTCTTCCACGTCCAATCGCAAGAACAGTAGGCAATTCCCATTGAAAATATAAACAATAATCCACGTGGCTTAATTCAAATAATAAAATGATAAAGCATGATTATAGAAACAACAATTAAACTTCTCATGCATACTAACAAAGCATGCGTACTAACAAAGCATATGAATATATTGCATCTAAACATGATAGAACTAGAAACTCTATCAGAATTTGAAAAAGAAAGTTCGGTATCAATTACAGTGTGGCCTGAGCGGCGGGGGCGGCAGTAGGCGGAGCGGTAGCAGCATAATTGATGTTGTCGTCCATGTTAAGGTTAACAAAGAGGACGCTTACGTCCGAAAATAAGTCGTCGTTAGAAAACTCGTCGTGAACCAAGGTCATGGTATCCAGTAGTCACGTTAGAGCCTTCCCTAAACACCTGATCTCCGCTCATCTATACAAGTTCACGAGAAGGCGGGTTCTGGGGGCCTACTATCCCGGTCTGCGATGCACGCCACAAGCTGGGGTGGGGATGAAGACGAAAAGCGATGGCACAAGATTCTGAAAACATGTGTGTGTGTGTGTCATAGATACAGATTAGGTAAAGCGTATACATTTATATAGTGCAGGTCGGGACGGTCGTGAGACATAGCCCATGATACAAAAAAATAATTTTCTCAGACAGTAAAAATATGTATAAATATAAACTTAATGCCATAAACTCCCGCGCGCCGCGTCTGGCGAGGTGGGCGACGTGCGAAGAGAAGTGTGTGAGAGCTGTTCATTTACTCACACCTTAGTGTGTGATAGAACATGCTTTTTTTGCCATGTAGTGTGCGATAGAACATGCTAATATATAAGGATATGTAACTCTCACTTAACTAGAAATATGAGATTAAACTTTACCTCTACTAACATAGCCATATGCTCATATACATAAATGGGGCGGAAAAAAAATTCAGAATTTATCTAGATCAATAGACTCATACTAACCCAATTTCCAACAATTCCTAACCTCGAGTTGTGTGGATAAGGAGGAAGATCGACAACAGGGTAATTAGATAGACACAGACAGGTTTATGTAGCTGATGATTGAGGTGATTGGGCTGTCTCCATCTCAATTCCGTAACCACTCCTCTCCCTTTCACAAACGAACCACGCTGCACGGGGACGCACGGCCAGTGCCAAGGCCATGCGTGAACTCTCGCGGCACGGCAAGCCAATCAATTTGGCTGCAACCATCCGACGGGACGTGACGACGGGAGCGCCATCCTCCCAGACCTTGTCACGGGACAAAGTGTCCAACTCAGTCGTCTCGCTCTCCGCGCTGCAACTTTGGTTGTCGGCTCAGCTGGCTGTTTATCAAGTGATGAATGAATGAATTCGGGGTCGAGGAGCGTGGCCTCTCTGCTTGCGATGCCACTCCCAGTGGCTGCCGCTAACTGTTACTCCTAGTACTGTATGCTGGCGTGTTATCAGGGGGGTGTTGAGATGAGACGGAAGAAACTTCTGCATGAGCGGCTATCTGCCGACGTTCTCGCCAAGGACGGACAGAGAGACCGGCGTCGCCTTCGCCTCGCGGTCGGTCGTGCAGCGACTTGCGCGATTCCGACATGGATTTATCATCTTGATATTGGCTGCAATCGACTTATCGATGGGTGTGGCTTACTGCACCTCGCAAGGAGAGGCCACACGAAAGATACTACTTCTTCCGTTTTAAAATATAAAATATTTTAGGTTTGTGAATAAAATGTATCTAAACTTTTTTTTACGAATCTGAGTGAACCTACGTATTAAAATTAGTCTAGATAATTTGCTTCATAAAGCTAAAACATCTCATATTTTAAAACGGATGGAGTAATTGCTAACTTAGAAAAAAACTAGCACATGTAACCGTGCATTGCACCGGGTATATTTTTTTGAATATACATTTTTAGACATGTCCTCGGATAACCCTAACCTAAACCGATCCAGCCCCACACCCGACCACACACAGCAGCCGCCGCTGCACGCGACGCACTCCACCGGTCGACACACGCATCCCTTGACCAACATCACAAACACACACGAGTCAGTGGCGGAGCCACACCCCTGGCAACAGGGGCCATGGCCTGCCCCTGCACACGACCCAACACCACCACGCACGCACACACCTAGGTCGAACACCAATCGAGCCACACACACACACCGGGCAGCGGGCACCATCGACCCGATCGAACCCCTCTCCCCATTGCTCCCTGTCCTCGACGCCTTCCTGCTCGTTTCCCCTCCCCTCTTAGCTCGCCCACAAGCTCACGGCGTCGCCGGCTACGAGTTCTAGCCCCTAGGTCGTTGCCTCCCTGCCGCCACCGGATTCCGTGCCCCCAAGCTCTCCCTGCGAACCCGCATCCCTGACGGCGCACCTGCTTAGAGCTCTTGCCGCCTCGGTCGCCAAGCTCGACCCCAGTCAACCGCCGCCTCCTGCTTCAACTCAGCCGTCAGCTCGAGCTCCCTACTTCCAGCCCGAGATCTGTCGCCTCGTCATCCCGCTTCTCCTCTCGTCCTCGACGCCCGCATCTCTCCTCCTCCTCCCTATTGGTCCATCTTATCGTCACCTCGGTGCTCCTGCCCTGCAAGGAATCAACGATTTTGGCGGAGGCATCCAGAGGCTCGACGCTGTCGTTGAGGAGCCTCGACCCGATCCCACAGTGAGGTTAGACTAGCCCCAATAGGGGTATCATAGGTGGTATCATGCATTACATGCATGAAAAATGCTTATATGCCGCTACAGTTAATGATGAAAGAGATCGTGTTAGTATCATAGGTAGATACGGTATCATAACATGTGGAATTAAAAAAATAATCTTAAATAAATCTTGTACACAATTTTACATTGAGATTCTACAAAACAATAAATACACTAAGACTATGATACTACTATATGATACTATGCATTATGAAGATGGTATCATATCATAGTATCATATGCATGATACTACTATATGATACTCCCCATTGTGACTAGTCTTATGACACTCCGGGGAGGCACGCAGATGGTGGGGACGCAGAGGCGCGCCGTCTAATCCCGCAATGAGGTTATGACGCTTCGGGGAGGCACGCAGATGGTGGGGGTGTTGGAGATATGCCCTAGAGGCAATAATAAATGTAGTTATTATTATATCTTTGTGTTTATGATAAATGTTTACATTCATGCTATAATAGTATTAACAAGGAAACATTAATACTTGTGTGATTTGTAAACTTAATTTGAAGTCCCTAGTAAAGCCTCTATATAATACTAGCTTGTTGGTTAATAGATGATTGTGGTTTCCCTATCATGAACATTGAGATGTTATTAACAACAAGATCATATTGTTAGGAGAATGATATGATGGACATACTCCTATAGATAAGCGTAGCATAAAGATCAAGTCATTTTAATAGTTCAATTGCTATATGCTTTCTGATACATAGTAATCTAATTCCTTCGACCATGAGATCATGCATATCACCTTTACCGGATGGATGCTTTGATGACATCAAACACCACACCGTAACTGGGTGGCTATAAAGGTGGCATTGAGTGTTCGGAAAGTATTGGTTGAAACACATGGATCAAGAGTGGGATTTGTCCATCCATATGACGGATAGATATACTATGGGCCCTCTCGGTGAAATGTCATCCAATTAGCTTGCAAGCATGTGACTGGCTCACAAGGGATCACATATCACGGGAACGAGAAAAGAGTACTTATCGGTAACGAGGTTGAACTAGGTATGTAGAGATACCGACGATCATAACCTCGGATAAGTAAACTATCGTGAGACAAAGGGAAATTGATATCGTATGTAAGTGGTTCATTCGATCGCAAAGTAATCGTTGAAATATGTGGGAGCCATATGAATTTCCAGATTCCTCTATTGGTTATTGTTCGGAGAAGTGTCTCGATCATGTCCGCATAATTCACGAATCGTAGGGAGACACACTTAAGGATTCGACGTTGTTTGAGTAGTTATGGAATGATGAGAAAGAGACCGAATGTTGTTCGGAGTCTCGAATGGGATTCGGGATATCACGAGGAGATCCGGAATGGTCCGGAGAATAAGATTCATATAAGGAAAGTCCCGTTTCGGAGTTGGAGAATGGTTCCGGTGTTTTCATCGGGAATGTTCTAGAAGGTTCCGGAATGTCCGGCACTCCGGGGGGGGAAGGGTACATGAATGTGTTATATCAAGTTGATATGATTGCATCATGTACTCGGTGTCATCGCTGATCAAAATAGAGGGTTTATTCAAATCCTAGTTTGAAAAGTCAAACGACTAGTTTGAAAGTCAAACGGCTAGTTTGAAAGTCAAACTGCAGTTTTTGGAAAGAGGAGGAGGAGTGGGAAACCGAGTTGGGGAGGAGTTCCCTCCTCCAACCGGCGGCGCACCACCCAAGCCGAGTTGGGAAGGGACTCCTCTCCCTCCCCTTGGCCGGCCGGCCCCTCCACCTATATAAGGAGGGGCAGGGCTCCCTCCTAGAGACACACAAGATCCTCTCCTCCAAACCCTAGCCCCAAGCCGCCGTCGCCTCCATAGCCACCGGCGGCCCTAGGGCAAACCCTAGCCGCCGTCTAGCTAATCCCTAGCCGCCGGCTTGCCTCCTCCTTGGTGTGTCTAAACCCTAGAACACCGAGGGACTCTCTCATACTCCACCATACTCGCTCCGGCTTAAGGCGAAGCCCTGCGAGATCTCCCCTCTACTTCCGGTACCACACCGTTGTGCTACCGGAATCGAGAGGAGAGTGCTACAACCTCCACTGCCTGCTGGAACAAGGGAGAGGAAGGTCTTCGTCGAGTATCGAACGTGTGACCGACTGCGGGAGCGCTGCCGGAACGCAGCGCCGGAAGGATTGTCTACGCGATCTTGAGATCGGGAAGAGTACGACTACATCACCCACGAGAATCCGCTCTCGTTAAACACTTTGGAATCTTCGAGGGTGAGTTATTCCATCGACTCGTTGCTACAATCTAGTAGATAGATCTTGGCTTGTTTGTTTGTATGCGGTAGAAATTTTTTGTTTTCCATGCTACGAATCCCAACAGTGGTATCAGAGCCGTGTCTATATGTAGATCTGTTGCACGAGTAGAACACAATGGTCATTGTGGGCGTTGATTCTTTTATTGTCGATTGCTTCTTGTGTACTTTGCATCTTGCGGTATGTTGGGATGAAGCGGCCCGGGCTAACCTTACATGACATCGTTCATGAGACTTGCTCCACGCTTGACATGCAACTTGTATTGCATAAGTGGCTTTGCGGGTGCCTGTTTCTCCTAGCATAGTTAAGATCCAATTTACAACGGGCGATTAACAATACTAGTATCAATGTTGTGGTTCTTGTTCGTAAGTTAGAACGACACTTATTGAAAGCCCCAAACCACGTAAAATATGCAAAGAAAGTAGAGGCGTCTAACTTTGTTTTGCAGGGGTGTGCTGTGATGTGATATGGCCATGATTGTGATTATATTTGATGTATGCAATGTTCCTTATTGTAAGTTGGCAACCGGCAGGAGCCATATGGTTGTCTTTAATTTCTGTTACGACCCGCGTGTCTATTCAAAGTAGTTGTAATAGTTGAAGCCGGTGGACGACAACCATGGAGAAGCGTCATTGACCTTGATGCAATGCCGGTGATGATGGAGATCATGTTCGTGCTAGAAGATGGAGATCGGAAGCACAAAGAAGAAAGGCCATATCATATCACATATTATGAATTGCATGTGATGTTAATCCTTTATGCATCTTGTTTTGCTTAGTAGACAACGGTAGCATTATAAGATGATCCCTCATGCACATGAATTTCAAGTTATAAAGTGTTCACCCTTAGTTAGCACCGTTGCTAAAGCTTGTTGTTTCGAAGCACCACGTGATGATCGGGTGTGTTAGATTCCGCAAGTGTATACAACGTGAGCAAGCCAGATTTGCTCATGCGGAAACAAAGGTTTGATCTTGACGAGCCTAGCATGTACAGACATGGTCTTGGAACACGGATCACCGAAAGGTAAAGCATGAGTCATATAGTAGATATGATGAACATGTCGATTGTTCGCCATTGAAACTATACCAACTCTCGTGATGATCGGTGTTGATGTGGTGGATTTGGTTCGTGTGATCACTAAAACAATGTGAAGGATATTGTTTTGAGTGGGAGTTCACCTAGATTAATTTTATTATTAATTTGAACTCAATTTGTCATAAACTTAGTCTAAACTATTGCAAATATGTTGTAGATCAATGGCAGCCCCTACCATCAATTTTAATGCGTTCCTAGAGAAAGAAAAGTTGAAAAACAATGGAAGCAACTTCGTGGATTGGTTCCGCAATTTGAGGATTGTCCTCACAGCTGGTAATTTGACCTATGTGCTGGATGCACCGCTGGGTGACCCACCTGCAGCTGATGCTGCCGATGAAGTAAAGAATGTTTACCTCACTCGGAAGACTCAATACTCCACAGTTCAGTGTGCTATCTTGTATGGTTTAGAATCGGAGCTTCAGAAAAGGTTTGAGAATTCAGACCCATATGATATTGTCGAGGATCTCAAATTGATCTTTGAGACTCATGCGGCAATTGAAAGCTATGAGGCTTCTGAAAAGTTCTTTAACTGCAAGATGGAAGAGGGCAGCTCCGTCAGTGAGCATGTGCTTAAGATGTCTGGGCACGCAAATAAACTTCAAAGCTTGGGTATTGTGATTCCTAATGCTTTGGGGATTTACCGTGTCCTCCAATCACTACCACCAAGTTACATGAACTTTGTGATGAACTACAACATGAAAAACATGAACAAGACGTTGCCAGAACTCTTTGCCATGTTGAAGTCTGCAGAAGTGGAGATCAAGAAAGAGCACCAAGTGTTGTTGGTCAATAAGACCACCAAATTCAAGAAAGGCAAGTCTAAGCAGAAGGGACACTTCAAGAAGGGTGGTAAGAAAGTTGCCACGCCTACGAAGAAGACCAAGGCTGGACCTAAGCCTGATACTGAGTGCTTTTACTGCAAGGGAGAAGGTCACTGGAAGCGGAATTGCCCAAAGTACTTGGCGGATTTGAAGAACGGCAACATCAAGAAGAAAGGTATATCTGATATACATGTTATTGATGTGTATCTCACTAGTACTCGTAGTAGTGCCTGGGTATTTGATACTGGTTCGGTTGCTCATATTTGTAACTCGAAACAGGTGCTGCAGAATAAACGGAAGCTAGCGAAGAACGAGGTGACGATGCGCGTGGGAAACGGATCAAAGGTTGATGTGATCGCGGTCGGCACGCTACCCCTTCATCTACCATCGGGATTAGTTTTATACTTAAATAACTGTTATTTGATGCCTGCGTTAAGCATGAACATTATATCGGGATCTTGTTTATTGCGAGACGGTTACTTGTTTAAGTCTGAGAATAATGGTTGTTCGATTTATATGAGTAATATGTTTTATGCACATGCACCTTTGATAGATGGTCTATTCTTGTTGAATCTCGATAGTGGAAATACACATATTAATAACATTGAGGCTAAACGTTTGAAATCGAGCGATAACTCGACATATGTGGCACTGTCGTCTTGGTCACATTGGAGTGAAGCGTATGAAGAAACTTCATTCCGATGGACTTCTTGAATCACTTGATTTCGAATCACTTGAAAGATGCGAAGCATGTCTGATGGGTAAAATGACTAAGACTCCATTTTCTGGTATGATGGAGCGAGCTACGGACTTATTGGAAATCATACATACCGATGTATGTGGTCCAATGAGTGTAGCATCGCGCGGTGGTTATCGTTATGTTCTTACCTTCACGGATGACTTGAGTAGATATGGGTATATCTATTTCATGAAACATAAGTCCGAAACTTTCGAGAAGTTTAAGGAATTTCAAAGTGAGGTAGAGAATCAACGTAACAAGAAGATTAAATTTCTACGTTCTGATCGTGGAGGTGAATATCTAAGTTACGAGTTTGGCGAGCATTTGAAGAAATGCGGAATACTTTCACAATTGACACCGCCGGGAACACCACAACATAATGGTGTGTCCGAACATCGTAATCGAACTCTCTTAGATATGGTTCGTTCTATGAGGTCACTTACAGATTTACTGCTATCATTTTGGGGTTATGCATTAGAAACAACCGCATTCACTTTAAATAGGGCACCATCTAAATCCGTTGAAACGACACCGTATGAATTATGGTTTGGGAAGAAACCTAGATTGTCGTTCCTTAAAGTTTGGGGATGCGAAGCCTATGTAAAGAAGTTACAGCTGGACAAGCTTGAACCCAAAGCGGAAAAATGCGTCTTCATAGGATACCCGAAGGAAACTATTGGGTATACCTTCTATCATAGATCCGAAGGCAAAATCTTCGTTGCCAAGAATGGATCCTTTCTAGAGAAGGAATTTCTCTCGAAAGAAGTGACTGGAAGGAAAGTAGAACTTGACGAGGTTGTCGAACCTTCTCTCGAAATTGCGAGTAGCGCAGCGCCGGAAGAAGTTCCTATGGTGCCTGCACCAATTAGAGAGGAAGCTAATGATGATGATCATGAAACTTCGGTCGAAGTTGCTACAGAGCCTCGCAGGTCAACGAGAACTCGTACCACTCCAGATTGGTATGATCCCGTTATGAGTGTCATGTTGGTGGACAACACCGATGACCCTGAGACATATGAGGAAGCGATGATGAGCCCAGATTCCAATAAATGGCAAGAAGCCATGAAATCCGAGATTGGATCCATGTACGAAAACCAAGTGTGGACTTTGGTGGACTTACCAGATGACCGGAAGGCTGCCGAGATCAAATGGATCTTCAAGAAGAAAACAGATGCTGATGGTAATGTTACTGTCTATAAAGCTCGACTTGTCGCAAAAGGGTTTCGACAAATTCAAGGAGTTGACTACGATGAGACTTTCTCACCAGTAGCGAAGCTAAAGTCTGTGAGGATTATGTTAGCAATCGCTGCATATTATGATTATAAGATATGGCAGATGGATGTCAAAACAGCATTCCTCAATGGAGACATTGATGAAGAGTTGTATATGATGCAACCCAAAGGTTTTGTTGATCCTAAAGATGCTAACAAGGTATGCAAACTTCAACGGTCCATCTATGGATTGAAGCAAGCATCCCGAAGTTGGAATCAATGTTTTGATAAGGTGATCAAAAGTTTTGGTTTTATACAAACTTATGGAGAAGCTTGTATTTACAAGAAAGTGAGTGGGAGCTCTGTAGCATTCTTAATACTATATGTAGATGACATATTGTTGATTGGGAATGATGTAGACCTTCTTAATAGTGTCAAGGAATATTTGAATAATAGTTTTTCAATGAAAGATCTTGGCGAAGCAGCTTACATATTAGGCATAAAGATTTATAAAGATAGATCGAAACGCCAAATATCATTGTCACAAAGTACATATTTGGACAAAGTTCTAAAGAGGTTTGGAATGGAAGAGAGCAAGAAAGGGTTCTTGCCCATTTTGCCCAATACGACCTTGAGTAAAACTCAAAGTACGACATCGGCAGAAGATAGAGAAAGGATGAGTAAGACTCCCTATGCCTCAGCCATAGGATCTCTAATGTATGCCATGCTATGTACTAGACCCTACATTGCATATGTTGTTAGTTTAACTAGCAGATATCAAAGTGATCCAGGAGTGGATCATTGGACAACGGTCAAAAACATCCTTAAGTACTTGAGAAGAACTAAGGATATGGTTCTTTCTTATGGAGGTGATGAACAACTCGTTGTTAATGGTTACACCGATGCTAGTTGGAACACCGATCCGGATGATTCTAAATCACAATTTGGATACGTATTTATTTTGAATGGTGCAGCAGTTAGCTGGAGGAGTGCAAAGCAAAGCGTTGTGGCGAGATCTTCAACTAAATCAGAATACATGGCTGCTTCGGAGGCTTCACAAGAAGCGATATGGATGAAAGAGTTCATTACAGAGCTGGGTGTGGTTCCTAGTGCGCTGGACCCAATGTCTATCTACTGTGATAACATGGGCGCCATAGCCAATGCGCAAGAACCAAGGTCACACAAGAAGCTGAAGCACATCAAGCTACGTTTTCACGCTATTCGAGAACATATCCAAGATGGGGATATAAAGATTTGCAAAGTACACACAGATCTGAATGTGGCGGATCCGTTGACTAAACCTCTCCCGAGGGCAAAACATGACCAGCACCAAACTGCCATGGGTGTTCGGTATATTACCATGTAATCTAGATTAGATGACTCTAGTGCAAGTGGGAGACTGTTGGAGATATGCCCTAGAGGCAATAATAAATGTAGTTATTATTATATCTTTGTGTTTATGATAAAAGTTTACATTCATGCTATAATAGTATTAACAAGGAAACATTAATACTTGTGTGATTTGTAAACTTAATTTGAAGTCCCTAGTAAAGCCTCTATATAATACTAGCTTGTTGGTTAATAGATGATTGTGGTTTCCCTATCATGAACATTGAGATGTTATTAACAACAAGATCCTATTGTTAGGAGAAGGATATGATGGACATACTCCTATAGATAAGCGTAGCATAAAGATCAAGTTATTTTAATAGTTCAATTGTTATATGCTTTCTGATACATAGTAATCTAATTCCTTCGACCATGAGATCATGCATATCACCTTTACCGGATGGATGCTTTGATGACATCAAACACCACACCGTAACTGGGTGGCTATAAAGGTGGCATTGAGTGTTCGGAAAGTATTGGTTGAAACACATGGATCAAGAGTGGGATTTGTCCATCCATATGACGGATAGATATACTCTGGGCCCTCTCGGTGAAATGTCATCCAATTAGCTTGCAAGCATGTGACTGGCTCACAAGGGATCACATATCACGGGAACAAGAAAAGAGTACTTATCGGTAACGAGGTTGAACTAGGTATGCAGAGATACCGACGATCATAACCTCGGATAAGTAAACTATCGTGAGACAAAGGGAAATTGATATCGTATGTAAGTGGTTCATTCGATCGCAAAGTAATCGTTGAAATATGTGGGAGCCATATGAATTGTTGGAATTATGCCCTAGAGGCAATAATAAAGATGTTATTATTATAATTCTTGTTCATGATAAAGTTTATATTCCATGCTAGAATTGTATTAAGCGGAAACATTAATACTTGTGTGGTTTGTGAACAACACCGTGTCCCTAGTACGCCTCTATGGACTAGCTCATTGATCAATGATGGTTAAGGTTTCCTAACCATAGACATGAGTTGTCAATTGATAATGAGACCATATCATTGGGAGAATGATATGGTGGACAGACCCAAACTAAGCAAAGCTATTAGATCGTTTCATTGTGTTCTTCTTTGCGAAGCTTTTCCTATGTCAAATATTGTATTCCTTAGACCATGAGATAATACAACTCCCTGGTATCGGAAGAAAGCTTTGAGGTCATCAAACGTCATCCTATGAGAGGGTGATCATAAAGGTGTCTCTCAGGTGATCGGAAAGTATCTGTTGGGTTGTATGTATCGAGATGGAATTTGTCCCTCCCAAGTCGGAGAGATATACTTCGGGCCCACTCGGTAATCGATATCAACACCGCTTGCAAGCATGTGGTTAAGGAGTTAATCACAAAGTGATATCGGATTACGGAACGAGTAAAGTACTTGCTATGAACGAGATTGAACTAGGTATGACGATACCGACGATCGAATCTCGGGCAAGTAAAATATCGCGAGACGAAGGGAATATATATATGGGATTGATTGAATCCTGGCATCGTGGTTCATCCGATATGATCATCGATGAATGTGTGGGAGTCAATATGGGTGCCCAGACCCCGCTGTTGATTATTGATAGAAGATCATGTCTGCATATTCTCGAACCCGCAGGGTCACACACTTAACGTGTCTCGACGCTAGGATAGATTGGATACTTGGTTTATGAATTTTTGTTCGGAGTCTTGGATGGGATCCGGGACATCACGAGAGGTTCCGGAGTGGTCCGGAGAATAAGATTCATATAAGGCAGTGCAGTTTTTGGAGTTCGGAATTGTTCCGGATTAATCGGTATTGTACCGGAAGCTTCTAGAACCTTCCGGAAGGGGGCCAACGTGGTCCCACCTTCCGGGAGGGGGCATGGTCCTATGAGGGAAGTCCTGGCCGCATTGGGCCAGGGGCACAAGGCCCCATAGGGCCCAGCCGATCCTAGATAAGTTTAAACTCGTTTAAACTAGAGATAGGGTTTCTAGATAAGGGAAAGTTTAAATCGTTTAAACTAGAGATAGGCTTGGAGGATGGGCAAGGGCTGGCCGCACCCCCCCTCTATATATAGAGGGCTGGTGCGCCCCCTCCCCCCTAACCTACACCTTCCTCCAAACCCTAGTTGCCCTGCTGCCCTCCTCTCTCCCTCCCGACTGTTTGTAGGCGAAGCCCTGCTGCAGAAATTCTCCACCATATACACCACGCAGTCGTGTTGTAGATCCAATCCATCTCTCCACCATACTTGCTGGACCGAGGAAGGAGGAGACGTCGAGGTGCTGCACGTGTGCATCTCACGGAGGCACCGCCACTTGTGGTGCTAGATCGGATCGGATCGCGAGGAGGAGAAGCGAGTACGACTACATCACCCACGTTCCGACGAACGTTCCGCTGTGCGAATCTTCAAGGGTATGGAGATCTAATCCAATCTCTCTTGTTGTTTGCATCTCCTAGATTAGATCTTGGCTTTCCTTCTGTTCGCTTCCGTAGAAAATTTTGATTTACTATGCTGCGAAACCCTTCAGTGGTATCAGAGCTAGATCTATGCGTAGATGTGTTTCACGAGTAGAACGCAACATGGTTGTTGCGGGCGTTGATGTTTTCTGTTGCAAGCCTCTTGTTTGTGTTCTTCTTATGACGCGGGATAGTGAGATTGAAGCGGTCCAGGCCAACCTTACGCGACGTCGTTCGCGAGACCGGCTCCGCACTTGACGTGTGGCTTGTACCATACATGCGGCTGGTGGATGTCAGTTTCTCTCACTATAGTTGTCATGGGATTAACACCGGAGTTTGGCAACCATAATATCACCGTTGTGGCTTTCCGTAGGTAAGAATCGTTCTTAGCATCTACTCCCATAAGCCACGTAAAACATGCAACAACAAAGTAGAGGCGTCTAACTTGTTTTTGCAGGGAGTGTTTTCTGTGATATGGTATGGCCCAAGATGTGAAGTGTATATTGTATGCGATGATCATGTTTTGTAATGTTTCACGACTTGCATGTCGATGAGTACACAACCGGCAGGAGCCATATGGTTGTCTTTATAATTGTGTATGACCTGCGAGTCAACTTCTTATACGCCATGTAATAGCTTTACTTTATCGCTAAGTAGTTAGCAATAGTTGTAGTTGCTATTCGTGGTGGAGGCAATCATGATGGAGTGATGGAGATCATGCCGGAACGCACAAGATGGAGATCATTGCGCGAAGATTGGCTATACCATGTCACATAAAGTTATATGCATGTGATGTTTATCCTTTTATGTATCTTATTATGCTTAGATCGCGACGGTAGCATTATAAGATGATTCCTCACTTAAAGATCAAGATAAAACTGTGTTCTCCCCATGTATGCACCGTTGCGAAAGTTCGTCGTGTCCAAGCATCACGTGATGATCGGGTGCTATAGACTCTACGCTCACATACAACGGGTGCAAGCCAGTTTTGCACACGCGAAAATACTTGGGTTTGACTTGACGAGCCTAGCATGTACAGACATGGCCTCGGAACACATGAACCGAAAGGTTAAGCATGAGTCATATGAATGATATGATCGACACTTCGTTGTCCACCATTGAAGCCACATCTCTTCTCGTGAAGATCGGATTAGGTGTGGTGAATTTGGATCGTGTTCACTAAACAACTTGAGGGATGTTGAATTTAGTGGGAGTTCATCTAGTAATTTGATTAAGTTGAACTATTTATCATGAACATAGTCTAAGTTGTACTTGCAAATACTGTAGATCACATGGCCAAGTCCAACTTCAACTTCAACGTTTTTGCTGAGAAAGAAAAGCTTAGAAACAATGGGTCTAACTTCACCAACTGGTTCCGCAATCTAAGAATCATTCTGTCTGGCGGACAAAAGGACTATGTCCTTGAGAAAGCGTTAGGTAACCCCCCTGCTGCAACTGCGCCGGCTGATGAGAAAGCTGTCTATCAGTCGCGCAAAGATGATTATGGTGTGATTAAGAGCACCATGTTGTTTGCTATGGAACCGGAACTTCAAAATCGTTTTGAAAACTATCCCGGGCCCTTTGAGATTCTCG
This sequence comes from Avena sativa, assembly GCA_916181665.1. Taxonomy (NCBI): domain Eukaryota; kingdom Viridiplantae; phylum Streptophyta; class Magnoliopsida; order Poales; family Poaceae; genus Avena; species Avena sativa. Next base: position 353,201,706 of record OV702293.1, on the reverse strand, counting down.
AGGAGCTGAAAACCATGTTTTAGACTCAGGCCCGTTCTGAGAGATATGAGATCTCCGAGAAGTTCTTTAACTGCAAGATGGAGGAAGGGAGTTCCGTTAGTGAGCACGCCATTAAGATGCCGGGCTACACTCAACGCCTTGAGCAACTGGACTGCAAGATTCCAGAGGAGCTCAAGATTGACAGGGTTCTGCAATCACTCCCTCCCAGCTACAAAAGTTTTGTAGTGACTCATAATCAGATTGGTTCCACTTATACGATCACCGAGCTCTTCGCAAAGCTGAAGGCTGCGGAGGTGGACATCAAGAAGGATAATCATGTGTTGATGGTCAACAAGCCCTCCTTTAAGAAAGGTAAAGGTGCAAAGAAGCCCTTCAAGAAAAGCGGCGGCAAGCGCGTTGCCCCTGCTGAGAAGAAGCTCAAGTCTGGACCTAAGCCGGAAACTGAGTGCTTCTATTGCAAGGACAAGGGTCACTGGAAGCGCAACTGTCCGAAGTACTTAGCGGATAAGAAGGCTGGCACCATCAAAGGTATATTTGATATACATGTTATTGATGTTTTCCTTACTAGCCCTCGTTGTAGTGCCTGGGTATTTGATACCGGTTCAGTTGCTAATATTTGTAACTCGAAACAGGAGCTGCGGAATAGACGGCGGCTTGCGAGGGATGAGGTGACGATGCGTGTTGGCAACGGATCAAGAGTTGATGTGATGGCCGTCGGCACACTCTCCTTAGTTTTACCTTCGGGATTAGTTTTAAACCTTAATAAATGTTATTATGTGCCTGCGTTGAGCATGAACATTATTTCTGGATCGTGTTTATTGCAAGACGGTTATTCATTTAAATCAGAGAATAATGGTTGTTCTATTTATATGAGTAACATCTTTTATGGTCATGCACCTCTTGAGAGTGGTTTATTTCTTCTAAATCTCGAAAGGGATGAAACACACATCCATAACATTGAGGCTAAGAGATGCAAAGTAGATAGTGATAATACTACTTATTTGTGGCACTGTCGTCTAGTCATATTGGTGTAAAGCGCATGAAGAAACTCCATTCTGATGGACTTTTGGAGTCTCTTGATTTTGAATCATTTGACACATGCGAACCATGCCTCATGGGCAAGATGATCAAAACCCCGTTCTCCGGTATGATGGAGCGAGCAACGGACTTGTTGGAAATCATACATACCGATGTATGCGGACCGATGAGTGTTTCGACGCGCGGTGGATATCGCTATTTTCTCACTTTTACTGATGACTTAAGTAGATATGGGTATATCTATTTAATGAAACATAAATCTGAAATGTTTGAAAAGTTCAAAGAATTTCAGAATGAAGTGGAGAACCATCGTAACAGAAAGATTAAGTTTCTACGATCCGATCGTGGGGGCGAATATTTGAGTTATGATTTTCTCACGCATATCAAAGCAAGTGGAATTGTTTCACAACTCACGCCACCCGGAACACCACAACGCAATGGTGTGTCTGAACGCCGGAATCGAACCCTATTAGATATGGTCCGATCGATGATGTCTCTTACTGATTTGCCGTTATCATTTTGGGGTTATGCATTAGAAACCGCTGCATTCACTTTAAATAGGGCTCCATCAAAATCCGTTGAGACGACACCGTATGAACTGTGGTTTGGTGCTAAACCTAAGTTGTCGTTTCTTAAAGTTTGGGGATGCGAAGCTTACGTCAAGGAGTTGATGCCGGACAAGCTCGAACCCAAAGCGGAGAAATGCGTCTTCATAGGATACCCCAAGGAAACTATTGGGTATACCTTCTATCACAGAACCGAAGGCAAAGTGTTTGTCGCTAAGAACGGTTCCTTTCTTGAGAAGGAGTTTCTCTCGAAAGAAGTGAGTGGGAGGAAAGTAGAGCTAGACGAGGTTATTGAACCTTCTCTTGAATTGGAGAGTAGCGCAGCACCTGAAATTGTTCCAGTGCCGCCTGCACCAACAATAGAGGAAGCTAATGACAAGGATCATGAAGCTTCGAACGATGCTGCTACTGAACGTCGCAGGTCGACAAGGTCGCGTGCCCCTCCTGAGTGGTACGGCAACCCTGTCTTGACTGTCTTGTTAGTAGAAGACAGTGAACCTACGAACTATGAGGAAGCGATGATGAGCCCAGACTCTGAGAAATGGCTAGAAGCCATGAAATCTGAATTGGGATCCATGAGCGAAAACCAAGTATGGACTTTGGTGGACCCTCCTAGCGACCGAAAGGCCGTTGAGTGCAAATGGATCTTCAAAAAGAAAACGGACACGGATGGTAATGTTACCGTCTATAAAGCACGGCTTGTTGCGAAAGGTTTTCGACAAGTTCAAGGTGTTGACTACGATGAGACTTTCTCTCCCGTAGCGATGTTTAAGTCCATTCGGATTTTATTAGCAATTGCTACGTTTCATGATTATGAAATATGGCAGACGGATGTCAAGACTGCGTTCCTCAATGGCAACATTGATGAAGAGTTGTATATGATGCAACCCGAAGGTTTTGTCGATCCTAAGGATGCTGATAAAGTATGCAAACTTCAGCGTTCCATTTATGGACTGAAGCAAGCATCTCGGAGTTGGAACCTTCGTTTTGATCAAGTGATCAAGAGCTTTGGATTTGTTCCAAATTGCTACGAAGCTTGCATCTACAAGAAAGTGAGTGGGAGCTCGGTGACGTTTCTGGTACTATATGTGGATGACATATTGATTATTGGAAATGACATCAACATGCTTAACGATGTGAATAGTTATTTGAACAAATGTTTTTCAATGAAAGACCTAGGTGAAGCTGCTTATATATTGGGCATCAAAATCTATAGAGATAGACAAAGACGCCTGATAGCTTTAAGCCAGAGTACATACCTAGACAAAGTTCTGAAAAGGTTCAGAATGGATAAGGCATTGAAAGGTTCAGTGCCTATGTTGTCAGGTAAGATATTGAGCAAGGCTCAGTGTCCAGCTACGGTAAATGATAGGGAAGCTATGAGCAAAGTGCCTTATGCCTCGGCCATAGGTTCCATCATGTATGCCATGCTGTGTACTAGACCGGATGTGTCCAATGCTCTTAGTTTGACGAGCAGATATCAAAGTGATCCAGGAGTGGAACACTGGACAGCCGTGAAGAACATCCTAAGGTACCTAAATAGGACTAAAGAAATGTTCTTAGTCTATGGGGGTGATGAACAGCTCGTCGTAAAAGGTTACGTCGATGCTAGTTTCGACACCGACAAGGATGATGCTAAATCTCAGACAGGATACGTGTATATTTTGAATGGAGGAGCTGTGAGCTGGAGAAGCTGCAAGCAAAGCGTGGTCGCGGGATCTACAGTAGAAGCGGAATACATGGCTGCTGCAGAAGCGTCAAGTGAAGGAGTTTGGATCAGAAACTTCATCACTGAGCTTGGCGTGGTTCCAAGTGCATTGGACCCACTGGAGATATTGTGTGACAACACTGGCGCCATAGCACTCGCTAAGGAACCAAGATATCATCCAAAGACCAAGCATATCAACCGCAAGTTTCATATAATCCGAGATTATATAGCAGATGGAGATCTGAAGATCAGCAAAGTACATACATATCTGAATGTCGCAGATCCATTGACTAAACCTCTTCCACGTGTAAAACATGATCAGCACCTCAGTGCCATGGGTGTAAGATTGTTGCCAAATGTAAACTAGATTATTGACTCTAGTGCAAGTGGGAGACTGTTGGAATTATGCCCTAGAGGCAATAATAAAGATGTTATTATTATAATTCTTGTTCATGATAAAGTTTATATTCCATGCTAGAATTGTATTAAGCAGAAACATTAATACTTGTGTGGTTTGTGAACAACACCGTGTCCCTAGTACGCCTCTATGGACTAGCTCATTGATCAATGATGGTTAAGGTTTCCTAACCATAGACATGAGTTGTCAATTGATAATGAGACCATATCATTGGGAGAATGATATGGTGGACAGACCCAAACTAAGCAAAGCTATTAGATCGTTTCATCGTGTTCTTCTTTGCGAAGCTTTTCCTATGTCAAATATTGTATTCCTTATACCATGGGATAATACAACTCCCTGGTATCGGAAGAAAGCTTTGAGGTCATCAAACGTCATCCTATGAGAGGGTGATCATAAAGGTGTCTCTCAGGTGATCGGAAAGTATCTGTTGGGTTGTATGTATCGAGATGGAATTTGTCCCTCCCAAGTCGGAGAGATATACTTTGGGCCCACTCGGTAATCGATATCAACACCGCTTGCAAGCATGTGGTTAAGGAGTTAATCACAAAGTGATATCGGATTACGGAACAAGTAAAGTACTTGCTATGAACGAGATTGAACTAGGTATGACGATACCGACGATCGAATCTCGGGCAAGTAAAATATCGCGAGACGAAGGGAATATATATATGGGATTGATTGAATCCTGGCATCGTGGTTCATCCGATATGATCATCGATGAATGTGTGGGAGTCAATATGGGTGCCCAGACCCCGCTGTTGATTATTGATAGAAGATCATGTCTGCATATTCTCGAACCCGCAGGGTCACACACTTAACGTGTCTCGACGCTAGGATAGATTGGATACTTGGTTTATGAATTTTTGTTCAGAGTCTCGGATGGGATCCGGGACATCACGAGAGGTTCCGGAGTGGTCCGGAGAATAAGATTCATATAAGGCAGTGCAGTTTTTGGAGTTCAGAATTGTTCCGGATTAATCGGTATTGTACCAGAAGCTTCTAGAACCTTCCGGAAGGGGGCCAACGTGGTCCCACCTTCCGGGAGGGGGCATGGGCCTATGAGGGAAGTCCTGTCCGCATTGGGCCAGGGGCACAAGGCCCCATAGGGCCCAGCCGATCCTAGATAAGTTTAAACTCGTTTAAACTAGAGATAGGGTTTCTAGATAAGGGAAAGTTTAAATCGTTTAAACTAGAGATAGGCTTGGAGGATGGGCAAGGGCTGGCCGCACCCCCTCTATATATAGAGGGCTGGTGCGCCCCCTCCCCCCTAACCTACACCTTCCTCCAAACCCTAGTTGCCCTGCTGCCCTCCTCTCTCCCTCCCGACTGTTTGTAGGCGAAGCCCTGCTGCAGAAATTCTCCACCATATACACCACGCCGTCATGTTGTAGATCCAATCCATCTCTCCACCATACTTGCTGGACCGAGGACGGAGGAGACGTCGAGGTGCTGCACGTGTGCATCTCACGGAGGCACCGCCACTTGTGGTGCTAGATCGGATCGGATCGCGAGGAGGAGAAGCGAGTACGACTACATCACCCACGTTCCGACGAACGTTCCGCTGTGCGAATCTTCAAGGGTATGAAGATCTAATCCAATCTCTCTCGTTGTTTGCATCTCCTAGATTAGATCTTGGCTTTCCTTCTGTTCGCTTCCGTAGAAATTTTTGATTTACTATGCTGCGAAACCCTTCATGAATTTCCAGATTCCTCTATTGGTTATTTTTCGGAGAAGTGTCTCGATCATGTCCGCATAATTCACGAACCGTAGGGAGACACACTTAAGGATTCGATGTTGTTTGAGTAGTTATGGAATGATGAGAAAGAGACCGAATGTTGTTCGGAGTCTCGAATGGGATTCGGGATATCACGAGGAGATCCGGAATGGTCCGGAGAATAAGATTCATATAAGGAAAGTCCCATTTCGGAGTTGGAGAATGGTTCCGGTGTTTTCATCGGGAATGTTCTAGAAGGTTCCGGAATGTCCGGCACTCCGGGGGGGAAGGGTACATGAATGTGTTATATCAAGTTGATATGATTGAATCATGTACTCGGTGTCATCGCTGATCAAATTAGAGGGTTTATTCAAATCCTAGTTTGAAAAGTCAAACGGCTAGTTTGAAAGTCAAACGGCAGTTTTTGGAAAGAGGAGGAGTGGGAAACCAAGTTGGGGAGGAGTTCCCTCCTCCAACCGGCGGCGCACCACCCAAGCCGAGTTGGGGAGGGACTCCTCTCCCTCCCCTTGGCCGGCCGCCCCCTCCACCTATATAAGGAGGGGCATGGCTCCCTCCTAGAGACACACAAGATCCTCTCCTCCAAACCCTAGCCCCAAGCCGCCGCCGCCTCCATAGCCGCCGCCGGCCCTAGGGCAAACCCTAGCCACCGTCTAGCTAATCCCTAGCCGCCGGCTTGCCTCCTCCTTGGTGTGTCTAAAGCCTAGAACACCGAGGGACTCTCTCATACTCCACCACACTCGCTCCGGCTTAAGGCGAAGCCCTGCGAGATCTCCCCTCTACTTTCGGTACCACACCGTTGTGCTGCCGGAATCGCGAGGAGAGTGCTACAACCTCCGCTGCCTGCTGGAACAAGGGAGAGGAAGGTCTTCGTCGAGTACCGAACGTGTGACCGACTGCGGGAGCGCTGCCGGAACGCAGCGCCGGAAGGATCGTCTACGCGATCTTGAGATCGGGAAGAGTACGACTACATCACCCACGAGAATCCGCTCTCGTTAAACACTTTGGAATCTTCGAGGGTGAGTTATTCCATCGACTCGTTGCTACAATCTAGTAGATAGATCTTGGCTTGTTTGTTTGTATGCGGTAGAATTTTTTTGTTTTCCATGCTACGAATCCCAACAGGGGGAGCAGAGGTGTGTCATCTACGGATCGAAGGGCAGGGTGGTGCGCCGCCGGCCACAGCCATGGAGGAAGGGGAGAGCGGGCTGGGATACATGTGGGGATTTGTCTATCGGGTAGGCTTTTTTCTTTTTTGAACCGGTACACGGGTGGTATAAGTGCGTAATATGGGATTTGGTGGAAGGATGGTCCAAAAAATAAGCTGGTTGATAGAAGCGTTGTTGCTTTTAGTATTACGTATAGAAGACGAGGCTAGTTTTCCATTGACCTAGAATTAACTTATTTCTCAGTCATATTATGTCATCCAATTTCATGTGCAAATGGAAGAAAAAAAGTTGCCATTGTCTGCTCCCCCGACTTAATGTATCGTGCCTTCAGATTCCCCCAAATTGTATGCTACGTCAAACACCAAAATTGATTTGGAAGATCAACTGGAGCATGATCTCTCTAAAGAGTTCTCCATTTTAGATCTCGCAAAAATAAGGCTCACCCAAATCTCCCTCGGGCAGGTGACAACGGTGGAAGAACAATGCATATCCGCCTAGGTTTTCTAGGTGTTAGAGAAGCAAAGGCGCCACTTTGTTGGCTACTATGTATGCCAGCCGTCAGCCCACTGCCTCCCTTCCCCTCCCTCCATGGTTGCCTTGCGCGGGGCAACTCCGAAGGACTCTCTCCCACCCTAGTGAGTCGTTGCTTGATCTACTCCCCAAGGCCGTTGCCGTCGTCTTTGTCGGCGGTGGAGGCCACACCCAGCCTGTCGAAGATGGGGGGAGGGGTAAGGGCAGGCGAGGTCCGACGGTCTCCTACACGCAAGACGGGCCATCATCGGGGCGACACATGTGGAACGCGGGTAGTGGTGTAGGTCTTCTGCGGCAATGTGTTGACCAGCGGCAGAGGCTCCTCCTTGTTGCGCGGTTCGGCCGGATCCTGCGGAACATCGCCCGGTTCTGTCATCTTCTTCCTCAATGCTGGCCTGGACGGTGAGGTTCAGAGCGGCTGATCCAACAGAGTGCCGACCGAGGCGTATTGGGGATACTAGCTCGGCTTGACCAAAGGTGGCGGTCATAGGCTTCCAACTCGCGCCAAGATGATGATCTGCCGAATGCCTGTCCCCATCGATCTGGCTGGCTTATCGTGTTCCGGAAGGCTCTGCCGGCGAAATCCACTAGGATATTCATGACTGGAGATTGCTAGATCGGGTGGGATCCGTTCGTGCGCACGCATGTTTTCTATGACTATTTGATTTCTGAGGGGAGCGATGCGAAGCTCTGCTGGGTGTTACCATCATGGGCCACACTTTCTCGTTCCATGGCGAAGTCAGCTGGCGGATAATGTCATGGAAGCCAAGATGTGAGGACTAGCTAGGAGGGGAGGAGAAAATATCCCGTGTCAATGAGCTCAGTAGGCCAACGGATCCGGTGGTTTCTGGCAGGCTCAACAGTGGCTTTACTACTTCCGTTTTTGCAGTCAGTGCTCGTCGTGGAGGCGAGCATGGGGAGCATATCATGATGTGGCAGTGGATTTCCATCAATTGTGCGACGGGGATAAGTTTTGCTTCTCCTGGGAGTTTCCTCACGCAGGCGACATGATCGTCGGCATATCCTATGGCAGAACAACGACCACTCCTACCTCTGACGTCGGGAACGGCTGCTTCTGGTCGGCTCGTGTAGGACGACTTCCACCTGTATGCCACAATGCTATTTCGGAGGCTCTTTGACTATAGCGCAGCGGGCTCCCTCCTCACCGCCTCAAGTGGTTTCGTTCCCGACGACGGTGAGGGTGACTACGTGGTAGAAGGGCTGTTGGTCTCGATTGCTTTTCCAGATTTCTTGCCGAGGATATTTGGACAAAATATAGGGGCTTGTTTGTAATTATTTCTTCACATGGTCCCTTTGTGTAAAATGTTCTCTGTTCGCTTTGACTTAACGGGGGACTGACTTTTCTGTTTTAAAAAAAGATTGTACGTTTGCCAGGCAAAAAACAAGGTGAAAATAAACATAATTTGACTGTCCTCTTAGTTTATTCAAATAAATTTCTTTCTTCTCCATTACGTGTCTACGCTTTATACATCGATACATGCTTCGCATCCAAGTGTCAATGAAAATCACTAGTTTTCTTGTTGACGTGTCGCACCTGGTGTATACCACACAGAAAGAACCTAACTTCCTCCCCTGAATGATCAAACACATCGAATCATAGCTGACAAGAATCAGCAAATGAGGCAACGCGTTCGTTTCTCCAGCCTCTCCCAGTTGGCCATCCGTTTACCTCCAGAAAAATTAAATGTAAACGCTTACTACTACAGAAGAAGAAGATGCGAGGAAGCAAGCGGCAGCATCATCATCGAAATCGATTGGAGACACGGACCGGTTCCACTGTTCAAAGTCGACGGCGTTCGATCGACATCAGGAGCTGCCGCCCAAAGGACGGAGAAACAGAGAGGCAGCTTGCCCTGGGACAGAGCTACACACATCCTCCGATCTTTGGTGTTCGTCCGTTCGTGGCCCAGCTCTCGCCGGTGTCGTAGCGGAGGGGCTCGCCGTCGTCCCTCCCTCACCACGCCGTTGACTTCTGCGCGCGGCAAGGGGAATCTCTTCTTCTTCTGTGAGTCGCTCGCTCGCTCGCTCGCCCCTGATATTATATGTGTGTGGCTGTCGTCGCGCCAGGCATTTGCCTCTGTCGCCGGCCGCGTATATGGAAAATATGCATCGAGACCACGAGCTTTTCTGCGAATTCTTCGGCAGCCCGGCCGGTCGCCTGAAATCCCCTCTTTTGTCGACGCAGGCGGAGCAGATGCCGGCGCCGGCGGCGACCGTCCGCCTGGGGGCGCTGCCCCCGTACCTCAAGACCCACGGCCGTAAAGTGGCCAGGCTGCACATGGTCGACTGGATCGTGCTGCTCCTCCTCGCCGCCGTCGACGTCGGCCTCAACCTCATCGAGCCCTTCCACCGCTTCGTCGGCAAGGGCATGATGGACACCCTCCTCTACCCGCTCAAGGAAAACACCGTGCCCGTCTGGGCCGTCCCGGTACGCACCCCCCCACCCCACCCGCCTTCTTCATTCTACACATTCTTTCTACTCCGTTTTGATCGAATCTTGCTCCTCCGCGTCCGGACTTACCGACGCAGATACTCGCCGTCGTCCTGCCCATGGTAATCTTCACCGGGATCTACATGAAGAGGAGGAACACCTATGACCTGCATCACGCCATACTAGGCACGTTGTTTATCCCTGGGCTTCAGACTCTCTGTCACATTATTCACATAACTGCTCTGCTTACTTCAAGATTATTCAGAAAAAAAGTGTAATCAATCAATCCTATGGCGACATTTGCAGGTCTGTTCTTCTCCGTTCTCATAACCGGCCTCCTCACCGACGCGATCAAGGACGGCGTTGGCCGGCCTCGCCCCAACTTCTACTGGAGATGCTTTCCTGACGGAGTGCCCGTGAGTTGTCCATTGCCTCTTCACACCTTCTTTTATCCAGGAGGATTGCCATGCTAAACTCGATGCTTTATCCATTCAGAATTACAACAACATCACCGGACAAGTCATATGCCACGGAGATGCCGCCGTCATCAAAGAAGGGCACAAGAGCTTCCCGAGTGGCCACACTTCATGTAGGAAGACAACAACCACCATCTTTTGCAACTCTGAAAACTATCTCAACTTGTTGGCTGGCTTAAGCAACCTCATGAACTGTTTATCTCTGTCTACCTTCACATACTTGCAGAGTACTTTTGTACATTCAGACTCAATAGATTTCTCCTCTTCATCTGGGATGCAATGCAGGGTCCTTCGCGGGGCTAGGCTTCCTATCGTGGTACCTTGCCGGCAAGATCAGGGTGTTCGACCAGCGTGGCCACATCGCCAAGCTCTGCATCGTTATCATGCCGCTGCTCCTCGCGGCGTTGGTTGGCGTGTCACGGGTAGACGACTACTGGCATCACTGGCAGGATGTGTTCGCCGGTGGAATTCTCGGTAGGTGCCGAGAATTCAGCCTGTCAAAAATACATCGGTATGTCTGCCAGACTGACGTGTGGGGTGTGTGTGTATCTCTGCAGGTCTGGTGGTTGCTTCGTTTTGCTACCTGCAGTTCTTCCCATCTCCCTCTGGTGAACATGGTATGTCCATTGTGAATTGGTGCTGCATATAGAACTGATTTTTTATAGCAGCACGTAACTGAAGTGAATGTTCATTACATAACTGAAGTTTTTTAGCAACGTCGTAGTAGTATCCAACCCAAGTGAATGGGCATATATAGAAGCATCCCTATTCCTTTGAACTCGGTTCTGGGCCAAATAATCCTTGTTTCAATAGACGTCAGGGCTATTTTCATGGTTACTGTTGTTTGTCTATTGGGGCTAGCTGAGCATGTTCTGAAAGTCAGGCTAATGGCCAGAACCAAAAGGCAGAATTATGAATCAAACCCATAACTAAAGCCATCTTTGCTACTACTACCATCATCAAGATTCTGTCCCGCTAAAATAAAAATCATCAAGATTATGTATATTGACATGTAACCTGTTCTGTTTCAGGGCACTGGCCACACGCATACCATCACCACATTCTGAACCCAGAAGTCGAGTCCCAAGCGCAACAAACAGGAGCATCTACCTCAGATCGCCATCAGGCAGTACTCCCGCGCGACCTTTCCGTCATCCCTTATGCGGTCTCCATGGAGGTGAGAACCAATGGCCGAGCATTAGATTCCATGGAGGCGGGCAGCAGAGCTCGGTAACTGAATACAACCTCTCCATAGCTATGGGGGCAGCATGACCCAGGAGAAACACCACTTTGTAGGGTGCTTTCTCGCAATTATCTCTCATTAGGTAGGCCCTTCTCTGTTCACAATTATAAGAAGTTTTAGCTCTTTTTTTTGGAACACATATATCTAGGCGGTTTCACTGTGTATGTTCGCTCATTTTGGTCTGTATATACTCCACACTAAAATATCTTATAGTTGTGAACGGAGGGAACACGTAGTAAGCTTCTTGTGTATATGAACTGTCTCAAAATTATTTATTTATTACGGCTGCCAAAAGAATGTAGACCACAAGTTGTATGAAATTTAGAAAAATATCTTAAGAAAAGGAACCGGAAAATCTTGGAAAATGCCATAGAAAAGGATAAGCAGATTGTGGGTATCCTTGGGATTATATTCTGTCTTTTCTAGATGACCTGTGGTGTGTGGACACGCACTCTCCATGAACTCGATTTCTTGTGCTTCACTGTCAAGTGTCAAAGAAAAAAACTTAAAAGAAAAGAAGAAGGAACGACTTCTCTTATCCATGGTCGCGCCCAGGCAAGCATGTCAAGCCAGCCTGCAACGACCTTTCTTCTCCACGAACGAACGTGGGCCGGTGCGCCGCCCCTTCTGTTGGCCGTCAGTATCAGCGACAGAAAAGAATGTGGAGAAGCAGGAAGAAGGAAACTGCGGCGAAGCATCCATCGGCCGTCGGAACCTAACTTAAACAGACCGCCTGCAAGTGGTCGACGCAACGTGCTTTGCCCCATCGGCCCGTGCGTTCTTTTTCAACTCAGGGAAAGAAGATGCCGGCACCGTCGGCGTCCGCGGCGGCGCCGCCGATCAGACCGGGTGCGCCGCACGCGTACCTGAAGACGCACGGCGCTAAAGTGGCGAGACGGCACATGGTGGACTGGATCGTGCTGGTGCTCCTCGCCGCCGTCGCAGTGACGCTCAACTCCATCGAGCCCTTCCACCGGTTCGTCGGCAAGGACATGATGGTCGACCTCCTCTACCCGCTCAAGGGCAACACCGTGCCCATCTGGGCCGTCGCCGTGCTCGCGGGCATCGTGCCTGTGCTCATCTTCGCCGGCGTCTACGTCAGGACGAGGAACGCCTACGACCTGCATCACGCCATACTAGGCCTGCTCTTCTCCGTGCTCATCACCGCCGTGGTCACGGAGGCGATCAAGAACGGCGTCGGACGGCCTCGCCCCGACTTCTACTGGAGATGCTTCCCTGACGGAGTGCCGGTGAGCGCTCCCCCATTGCTTCTTTACAGCTTTTCTCTTCGTCCAGATAATCTGCCACACTGAATTTGGTGTTCTTTTTTCAGAACTATAACAATTTCACAGGACAAGTCATCTGCCACGGAGACGCCGGTGTCATCAAAGAAGGGCACAAGAGCTTCCCAAGTGGACACACGTCCTGTAAGCAACGACCACCATCTGCTGCTCTGAAAACCATAATTGCCCAGTAGCATTGTACATCCAGTCTCATAGATTTCTTATGTTCATCTGGTATGCAACGCAGGGTCCTTCGCGGGGCTAGGCTTTCTGTCGTGGTACCTGGCCGGCAAGATCAGGGTGTTTGACCGGGGTGGCCATGTCGCCAAGCTCTGCATCATCATCCTGCCGCTGCTCCTCGCGGCGATGGTCGGCGTGTCGCGGGTGGACGACTACTGGCACCACTGGCAGGACGTGTTCGCCGGTGGAATTCTCGGTAGGTGCCAAGAATTCAGCCTTTCAAAAATACATCAGTATGTCCTGAAGATCATACTGCCAAACTGACGTGGGGTGTGTGTGTATCTCTGCAGGTCTGGTGGTTGCTTCCTTTTGCTACCTGCAGTTCTTCCCGTCTCCCTCGGGTGAAAATGGTATGCTGATTCTGACTCTGCTCCATACAGGATACCAATACTATTTGCTATGTCAGGTTTATATAACCCAACGACTGTAAGTTATTTAGCAACATATATATAACTGAAGTGTGTGTGCATACACAAAGCATCTCTGCTCATTTATACTTGGGCTAAGCCAAAAGGCCCTGGTTATACTAGAGAGCAGTCCAGTCCAACTCTGTAGCCTATTTTCATGGTTATATGGTTGGTCCTAACTGACTAAACCTTTTTTTTTGGAACAAGGCTAGTAATACCTTTTTTTTTAGATGAACAAGGCAAGATTCTGTGTATTGAATACGTTGTTACCTGTTCTATTTCAGGACATTGGCCCCATGCATTCCATCACCACATTCTCAACCCAGAAGCCGAGAACCACACGCAGCCAACAACAACAACAACAGCTACCTCGGAGCGCAATCAGTCAATTTCGCTGCATGACTTGTCCATAGTCCCATATGTTGCTGCCGGGGAGGTGAGTAACACTGACGGAGCATTAGATTACATGGAGGCAGGCAGCAGAGCTCGGTAACTGAAGACGGCCACTATAACTATTGGGGCAGCATGCCCCTTGAGAAACATCACTTTATAGGATGCCTTCCTGCAATCGTCTTTCTCATTAATTAGGTAGATTAGGTTATAATCTTCTTTTGTATATGCATCTTGTAAACATATGTGATTTTTTTCGCTATTTGATCCATGGTTTTGGCTTGAAATAGATCTCTTAGTTTAGTGTTGATAAACAGTCGAAGAAGATCTTTCCAAAAAAAGATAAACACTCACGAAAACTCATGAATGAAGAGTAAATGGGAGAAGCAAAGAGGTCAGGAGCCAAGGGGAGAAATGAAGGAGCAGCATTTGCCAACCTGGAAATAAGTTCGAGTTCTTCTAAATAAGAAGTGACACAGAAATTGTTTTCTCGCCAAAAAAACTTTGGAACTAGTTATTTCTCTATTGACACATAATCGTTAGATATGTAAACCAATCCCAATGTTTAGATCAAACAATTGGCTTAGAAACATTCCCATCACCGAGAAACAATGAAACTATCATAGGTGGTCCCTAAAACTACCCACCGTCTAAGAAACAATGAAACTCTCACATACAACCCTGAAAATTACCCACTACACACGCGCTTGCACGGATAATCCTCACTCGTAGCCACTAGACATGTAGCAGCTCAATCTTCCTGGCCATAACTGTTATTCGAACCGGAGAAGTAACAAGTTTATTTCTTCGCTTGCCATAAAAGGTCGTTTTCTCATCATGATTTCCATGATTGCTGTGTTTCCATCCTGCACAATGACGTTATTACCACCTTCTCCATAGTGAGTTGAATCTCCAGCGTCTAGTAGCTCGTCACTGACTTTCTCATAATCCCTCATTGCTTCCATGTACATCAACAAGTGGTTATACTTGCTCACACCTTAGAACAATCCTCTTATACTGATAAGTTCTAATGCCAACTTATGATATCCACAGAGAATAGGATATGATGAACAATGCAATCATCTTGGTCAGATTTCAACAATGTTTCTTTTAATGTCTTTTTTACTTCATTCATACCCACCCATTGCAATGACTTATGCGACCAGATACAATGATTGGATGACCATTTGTCACAGCACCGTGAAACACCGGTTTTGTTTGAATTGACAATAGAAACCAATTACGAAACAATCTCTAATGAGCTTATCACTAATAAACCTTTGTAGAGCTTCGAATGCCCATGTGAAGCAAAAAACAAGAAGGCAAATGTTTCCTCCATGCGCAACAACAAACCTTTGTAGTAGCTCGTCACTGACTTTCTCATAATCCCTCATTGCTGCCATGTACATCGACAAGTGGTTATACTTGCTCACACCTTAGAACAATCCTCTTATACTGATAAGTTCTAATGCCAACTTATGATATGCACAGCGAATAGGATATGATGAACAATGCAATCATCTTGGTCAGATTTCAACAATGTTTCTTTTAATGTCTCTTTTACTTCATTCATATCCACCCATTTCAATGACTTATGAGACCAGATACAATGATTGGATGACCATTTGTCACAGCACCGTGAAACACCGGTTTTGTTTGAATTGACAACAGAAACCAATTACGAAACAATATCTAATGAGCTTATCACTAATAAACCTCTGTAGAGCTTTGAATGCCTATGCGAAGCAAAAAACATGAAGGCAAATGTTTCCTTCATGCGCAACAACAACAATGCTCACCACGCGATGCATGTGGCTCTCACGGCGTTTTCCACACGAAGGCAGAGCAACCTGCTTCTCCAGATGTGAATCCATAGTTGATTACATGTGAATTCAATGCTGTTTTCGTACTAGCACAAATTTATTCCATTCTCGCATGTTTGGTAGAAGGCTTAGCTATTATTTTTCATTGGTAGTTCTGTAGCAAATATTTTGTTCATTTTCGTTGTACTAATATTGGAACGGAAGTTGCTAGTAACAAACGCCTAGTGTCATTTTTCTATGTCCGACAAGACAACTCCTATGCCAGACGAGGCAACTTCGGAGCCCGGTGAGGCAACTTCGGTGCCTGGAGAGGCAACTTCAGTGCCCAACGAGGCAACTTCGGATCCCGGCGAGGCAACTTTGGAGCCCCGTAAAGCAACTTCGGTGCCCGGCGAGGCAATTTTGAAGCCTGACGAGACAACTTTACAGCCCAGCGAGGCAACTTCGGAGCCTGACGAGGCAACTTTGGAGCCCGACGAGGCTACTGGTGCCCAACTTCGAAGGTCGACGAGGCAACTTGTGCCCGACAAGGCAACTATCTTAAACTACCATAACAACCATGTCCATACAATACTCTAACACCCCTCGTTGTTGCTATGTACATCGATAATTGGTTATAGTTGCTCACATCTTAGAACAATCCTCTTATACTGATAAGTTCTAGTGCCAAATTATGATATCCACAATGAATAGGATATGATGAACAATGCAACCATCTTGGTCAGATTTCAACAATGTTTCTTTTAATGTCTCTTTTACTTCATTCATACCCATCCATTGCAATGACTTATGAGACCGATATAGTGACTGGATGACCATTTTTTACAGCACCGTGAAATACCGTTTTTTGTTTGAATTGACAACAGAAACCAATTACAAAACAATCCCTAATAAGTTTATCACTAATAAACCTTTGCAGGGCTTTGAATGCCCATGCGAAGCAAAAACATGAAGGCAAATGTTTCCTTGGAGGTTCTTCCGGCCAAGATGTTTTTATTTTCAGGAATACTGATATTCATTTCAACCATAGTGTTATGATATTATTATTGACGACTGGTTTAGGAACGACCCATCATTCAATACTATTCTTTTCAAATAGTGATTGTAGTGTTTTCCTGCCTACTGGTTGCATCTTCACATCTTTAGTTACTGAACCAAGCAAATCAGAAGTGGGAAAGAATAGCGAAATAAGTATTATTATAGCCAACCGACTAAAAAAGAATAAGACCTCTAGATCAATATCGGGTGAGAGACGTCGTGATGTATGTGCATGACCGTTCGGTCAAAATCGGTACAGCAAACTGAGTTTAATGTAATTTATATTAAACTTTTATACCTATTTGTAACTTATTTTGCATACTATCGTCGTGATGTATACTTATTTATAACTTAATTCATACTGGTGGTCTAGTATTCTGTCGTGCGAGTTATGCTTTGCCTCCGCCAGTGGAGCATACGAATATAGATTCACCGGTGACCTTGAGCTCGCGTGAGCGGTAGGATGTGGCATCCGACCCCATTCCACCCCCAGCGGCACACGATCATGATTTTCTTTTTGTAAAAGAGCTTTGCAATGTGCTCAACAACTTGAAGATTGCGACTACTATTTCTAGATAGGTAAAGGCAATTGTTTGCCTCCTAACATGTATGACAATCTAGAGAAAAATTAAGAAGGTGAGTAATTGCTCTTAGACCGGCATCCAGAAGGAGAAGTCATTTGAGTCCAAAGACAATAAAAGTAGTGTCATAGGACTGGTCTGGGTTCAAAGACGATAAGGGCGACTGTCCTTGGACCGGCCCATGTTCCGTCTCTTGCATGCATGGACAGTCTTATCTTATTGTATCGAGTAATGCTGGACATATGGACGGGTTCTACAAAATTTTCTTACGAACGACCAACTCAAGGCTGAGAAGGCTGAGCAGATCACTACGTGCTCCACAATTTAAGGAATGAAAAAGATCAGCCCAAACACAAGGCTCCACGTCGGTCCGTAAGGTCATTTTGTACTCCCTCCGTTTTTAGTACTTAGCGTTCTAGGATTTTCCGTAAGATCCATAGTTGATTACATGTGAATGCAACACTGTTTCCGTACTGGCACAAATTCATTCCATTCTCGCATGTTTGATAGAAGGCTTAGCTATTATTTTCCATTGGCAGTTCTATAGCAATTATTTTTTTCATTTTCGTTGTACTAATATTGGCACAGAAGTTGCTAATAACAAACGACTAGTGTCATTTTTCTGTGTCCGACGAGACAACTTATATGCTAGACGAGGAAACTTTGGAGTCCAGCGAGACAACTTTGGAGCCTGACGAGGCAACTTCTGTGCCTAATGAGACAACTTTGGAACCCGATGAAGCAACTTCGGTGTCCGGGGAGACAACTTTAAATCCTGACAAGGCAACTTTAGAACCCGACGAGGCTACTGGTGCCCAACTTCGGAGGTCGACGAGACAACTTGTGCCCGACAAGGCAACTATCCTAAACTACCATAACAACCATGTCCGTACAATATAACACCCCTCGTTGTTGCGATGTACATCGATAATTGGTTATACTTGCTCACACCTTAGAACAATCCTCTTATACTGATAAGTTCTAGTGCCAAATTATGATATCCACAATGAATAGGATATGATGAACAATGCAACCATCTTGCTCAGATTTCAACAATGTTTCTTTTAATGTCTCTTTTACTTCATTCATACTCATCCATTGCAATGACTTATGAGCCTGATATAGTGACTGGATGACCATTTGTTACAGCACCGTGAAATACTTTTTTTGTTTGAATTGACAACGTAAACCAATTACGAAACAATCCCTAACACGTTTATCACTAATAAACCTTTGCAGAGCTTCGAATGCCCATGCAAAGCAAAAAAATGAAGGCAAATGTTTCCTTGGGGGGTTCTTCCGGCCCAGATGTTTTTACTTTCAGGAATACTGATATTCACTTCAACCATGGTGTTATGATATTATTATTGGCGGCTGGTTCAGGAACGACCCATCAGTTACTTCAGTATTGTTCTCTTCAAATAGTGATTCTTGTGTTTTCCTGCCTACTGGTTGCATCTTCACATCTTTAGTTACTGAACCAAGCAAATCAGAAATGGAAAAGAATAGCGAAATAAATACTATTATAGCCAACCGACTAAAAAAGAATAAGACCTCTAGATCAATATCGGGTGAGAGACGTCGTGATGTATGTGCAGGATCGTCCGGTCAAAATCGGTACAGAAAACTGAGTTTAATGTAATTTATATTAAAATTTTATACTTATTTATAACTTATTTTGCATGCTATCGTGTGCGTGACTATTATTTTCCATTTTCTTATTTTGCATAGTTAACCAAAATTGTAAATGTTAATGCTAGCAATGTTTTATGTAGTTGTAATGCATATATACTTCAAAAATACAATTCCCATGTGCTAAATTTAAACTATATTTTGTAACGTTATTTCCTTGATGAATTAATTTATGATAATTGTTGTGGTAGTTCTCTAAATTATATAGCCTAACAAATATCTTAATATGGGTTTCTAGTGTGCCGCTAGGTAAGCATATTTATAGAAAATTATGGAATTATAAACTAAGAATTGGCACGCTTAATTTATACTGGTGGTCTAGTATTCCGTTGTGTGAGTTATGCTTTGCCTCCGTCAGTGGAGCATATGAATATAGATTCGCTGGTGACCTTGAGCTCGCCTGAGCGGTAGGATGTGGCATCCGACCCTGTTCCACCCCCGGCAGCACACAATCATGATTTTCTCTTTGTAAAAGAGCTTTGAGACGTGCTCTACAACTTGGAGACTGATATTTCTAGATAGGTAAAGGTGATTGTTTGCCTCCTAACGGGTACAACAATTAAGAGAAAAATTAAGAAGGTGAGTGATTACTCTTAGACCGGTATCCGAAAGGAGAAGTCACTCGGGTTCAAAGACAATAAAAGTGAGTGTCATAGGACTGGCCTAGGTTCAAAGACGATAAGAGTGACTGTCCTTGGACCGGCCCATGTTCTGTCTCTTGCATGCATGGCCAGAGTCTTATTGTATCATAGCTGAGATACACATCTTGATGACAACTATAAGCAGAAATTAAGCTAGTCCAATAATCATATACATGTATGGCCTCTAAATCGTTAAATGCATGAAACCTTTAGATTCGCTTTTAAAAGACTCAACTAGAGTGGCCGTTTCTCGCACATGATAGCACACTAAAAAAGGTCCATATTATAAAAGACCCAACATCTAACGAAACAACATTATAAAGAAAAAAGGTGGGTGTGTCCATGCATGCATCGTCACATAAAGTGTGAGTTCTTATCAAATAAGTCTAATAATGAACTCCAACTAAGATCGCTGGTAAGGCACCGACGTCACTGAATCTACGAGGATGCGTCCGCGCCGGTCGTCGGCGTCGGCTTTGGCGCTGCCTGTGCGGGCGTGGCGGCATGCCGGTTCATCAGCCTCCAGAATATCCACCACCCGGACTCCTGCAACCGCGGCACGAGTGCCTCCGGGTCGGCACACAACGCCTCCACCTCCGCCGCGCGCCGACGCAGACCCTCCGCGACCGCCTCCTCCCGCTGCCCCGCGTACGTCTCCGCGCCCTCCCGCAACCTGTCCACCAGAGGCCCCGCGAACTCGGCCGCGAACCGCGCGCCGACGCCGTGTCCCGCCGTGGCGGCCGCGTGGATCGCGTCGGCCCTGGCCACGTCGGCCTCGGGGACCCCGCCGCCGTCCATCTCCCTGGCCAAGAACTGCAGGAAGGCCTCGGCCGCCGTGGCGAGGAGCGCGTCCTCGGCGGCCTCGCCCTCCGCCATGGCCGCGTGCCTCAGCCACCCGTCCCGCAGGCGCCGGGCGTCGGAGGCGAGCGCGTCCGCCTCAGCGCGCCGCGCGGCGCACCACGCGACCTGCCTCCGCAGCTCGCACACCAGCGCCTCCTCGCCTGCCCTCCCCGCAAAGACGGCGAGGCCGCGACCGAGGTCCGCCAGATCCTCGTCGGCCGCGTCGCGGAGCGCAACGGCGTAGTCCTCGCGCGCGTCCACCAAGTCCAGCATCGCGACGGTGGGGAACCCGTCCCCGTCCGCGTCCGCGAGCATGCGCTGCATGTCCGACTGCACGGCCCGCAGGAACTCCTCCACGTATGGATCGACTTTGTCGTCGGCCACCATGGACCTGATCTCCTCCTCCTCGCTCAACGGATCGGCCACCTGGATCTCCATCGGTACCATCTGTACGATCGTGGTTATGTGTGTGCCTGCTCTCGGATCTCTAGCCCGGCCCTCACAACGGCTTCCTATATATGGACGAGAGGCAGACCGAAACCTGCCGGGTCTCGTACTACGCGCGCTACCCCTCCGATTCGCAGCTTGCTCCCTCTTGGATCCACAAGAGATAAGTGTTACGGTATGGCCTGGCCCATAGTGACAGTTGCGTCTGAGCCTTTTTATTGGAAGATCATCGTCGAACTTTTTATCCACTGAAAAAAGACTTCCCACGACAAAAAAGAAAGCCATTGAAAACTTTCAAACTCAAACCTGCTCCTTGACTCAAGGAGGGCTGCCTCGGGTTCTACTATAATCAGAGATACTAGTGGACAATTTGTGACGGGCATGTGGAGTGGAAATTGAAGGAGTGCTCGATGTAACTACGGCTGAGGCACAAGCTTTGTGAGACGCGAAAAACCAACTCTACATATATGTGGCCGTTCCGGGCTTATCCCAGACACCTAGTCTGCTGTAAGATCCGTGCACAATTTTAGCCTAAAACCCTCAACTAAATCTGGTTCGCGTTAGGATGTCCTTCCCTTCTTTCATGTCAGATACCTTACACTCTTTCTCATCTCGTTCGACTCCTACCGCATTGACCATCCAAGAAGAATTCCAGGTTAGAATCGATTCATAATAACATGAAGCACCCACCATGTATTAGGAAGAAAATCATCATAAAAATTTGACGATCCAAATTAGTATCTGCAGCATTAAGTAAAATTTCTTTCAGATCTATATTTCTCCCCAAATCCAGTTGACAATTTCTACCAGATGTATTAGACGTACATGAACTGGAGCATTTTACTCAAACCACCATGCGTACATGAGCTGGACCACCTGTACGAAAAAAAAGATGGATATATTTTCCTCTTCCCTGTAGTCAATAGATTCAACTTCCATGTATGCATATCTTTTGCGTCTTAGATCTGAAGGATAGAGAAGGAACCCACCAGATCCAAAGAAAAATCAAGAACCAAAAAATGGAAGCAAATCAGATTGGAACCAACAAAGAGACAACGAAGATTGGGCAGACACCGCCATGGCCATGCCCTCCAACGGCGACGGTAGACGGGAGCGGAAGAGATAGAGGAGAGGCGGCACAGGCACAAACACGGGGATCTTCTAGGGACACGCCCGCCGACGCCTGGTGTGGGGAGGAGGTGGCCGGTTGGGGCAGTGGTTCAGGCTTTGTACAGGATGGTAGGTCACACAAAGTGTATATGGTAAACTTCGGCGCCTATAGAAAGGAAAGATGTACTTTGTACAGGATGAAAATGCAAAACAGACTAGCACACATCTTGAAACGCTGATACCTGTTGGATAGGCCAGGGACACCCTCGCCATTGGAGAAAAACTGTGTTCTCCGAGATGGCCTTTGGAAGTTTGGCCAGCAGAACGAATTGGATGCAATAGGATCTACTCGCTTCATTTCATAATATAAGATGTTTCGATTTATAAAGATGATGTATATAGATATATTCTAGCGTGTAGGTTCGGATACACACTAAAAGGTGTCTGAATACATTATCTTCACAAATCTGAAACATTTTATATTTTAAAACGGAGGAAGTATATTGAAACAAATATCCTAAAAGTTGTAAATGCTCTTTCTGATCCGATCAACCATAGGATAACTGACATTGTCTTTTTCGATGGATGTCGTTTGATAATGGTAAGATTTGAGTCGACACAATTGGTCCATTGCTGGAGAGAAGTAAATCTAGATAAATTTAAGTCAACTGATATGGGTCACTTCTAGTCCTCACACCTAGGCTTCGTATATATGAACGAGAGACAGACCGAGACCAGCCGAGCCTCATACGTGGTATACGGCGTACCCCTATGATTCACAAAGGAGGACTTGATGGCCAGTCCAGGAGAGATACGCGGTGACTCTAGCAGTAGCTATTAACACTGACCGTACGGTGTTGGGCCTAGCCGTACCTATCTGCAGACCCCCACGTCTTTCCCGCGAGCGACCGGGGTGAACCCTACCGCCGCCGCCGGGCCGCCCTCCCCTTCTGCTCCTCCCTCCTCGCCACCGCCGGGACGCGCCGGCGACAAAGCCGCTCGACGTCGGTGGCGACGGGGCCCTTCTTCTCCCCCTGGTTCGCCAGATCTAGGCGCGGGCCAAAGACGACGGGCGGCGGCGCGCGTGCGCGGGGCGCGGCGGCGTCCGGTTAGGTGGCGCGGTTCGGCATGGTGGCGTCACCCAGCGTGGAGCGGTGGCTTCGTGCTCGGGGCCGGCGGCTGCTGGATCGGGGCGGAGGGCCGTGGGCGGCGTTGGCCGGGATCTGGGGAAGCGGTGGACGTGGTACTGTAGGATGGAGGCAATGGCGCACCCTTAGTGGCGGTGCTAAGCCTACATGCTCATCGTCACCGATGATCGGCCTGCTCAATCCGTTCTCCGGAAACCGGCCGGCAGTGTGGGGATCGCTGTGTCGGATCTAATAAAGGAGGTGGTCCTTTGGTTTCTTTCGTACGAAGACGAAGATCTGCTTGATGTCTGTCCTCGTTGATCTGGTCTGGAGAGGCGGGTTCCGGAAGGCTCCGCCGGCGAACTCCCATAGGCGTATCATGCCTGGAGATTGCTGGATCGGAAGGTATTCGATCGTGCGCACCTTCTTTTTCTGGCCGTTTGGTTTCAGTGAGAGCGTTGCAAAGCTCTGTTGTTTGTTCCCATCAAGCGTCATTCTTAGAGCCATGGTGAAGTCAGATACAGAGAATGTCAGAAAAGTGGAAATATGAGGGTAACGATGATGATTTTTGTTCTTATGGGGACGGAGAACTGGCTCTGTGATTTGGGACTTGTTGCAGCGACTGTTGGTGCGGAAAGACAACACAAGGAGAGTTCTCAGTCTTATCTTGCAGGGTAAAAATCCAAGGTCTGGCCTTAACTGGTTGTGTCTGGCAATAACCTTATTGAAGGCATTGTTTTATGAGCAAGGACTTTCTCCAGGATGAAACCTATGATTTTTTATCCGACAACGACGACGCTTGGGCACTGCTTCTTTCTTAAAGTCGTTGTTATTGGACTGGAGGATTACTGGTGTTGTTCTGATGGTGTCAGTGTCGTTGCTTTAAGGATTAGTTCTCTATAGTAGGATTTTTCTTTTTTGTAATTCTTTTTTTCTTTTTTCCTTGGTTGTGTGCATCCGTAGGGCTATTAGGGCATGCGTTGTTGCAGAGGGTGGGTGTAATTGGTATCCCTATGATATTAATATATACTCTTTTAAAAAAAATAGAGATGCGCGGTGTGGTATGGCGTGGCCCACATTGACAGCTGCGTCTGAACATTGTTTTTTTAATAAAAAAATATATTAATGCGGGAAATCTTGGTTTAGAATGTTCTTAACTGTGTCTTAGGGGGGTGGGCTCGCGACATCCAAAGTGAGCGGGCGAGATTCACCCGTACGATTGAGGCTGACAAGGGTGTCGTGCGGACCATCGGATCACAGGGGAACAATCTGAGATCTTCATCGGGACATAACCACATGGGATGGAGGCACGACAACACCTAGAGCCCACGCGTCGGTCACACCTCACCTCGTGCTCCGTCATGACCGTTTCAAAAATTCACCCTCTTCGTGGCGGTTCTCCCTTCGACAAATCTACTACACGTAATTTGCGAAAGAGAAAATAATACTCCCTTCGATCCATATTACTTGTTGTTAAAATAGATGTATCTAGCATTAACACATGTCTAGATATATGCATTTTAGTGACAAGTAATATAAATCGAAGGGAGTAACAAAAGTCATATCAACTTATCTTTTCAAGGCAGGGAACGCATCTTTTCTTTTAAAGCTATTTTTCTTTGGATTTGAAGTTATATTATGAAGTCTGCCGTATGACTGTTTTTTCTTTGGGCATTTTGAGGGACCGGCGGGTTTTTATTTGACAGCGGTTACGAGTAGACACTGGTGGACAGAGTGGAGATGCGTTCGTGTCGTGGCCTCGTGGGGCTTGGCGTATTCTGGAAAAGAACAAGGAAAATCGATGTGAGTGAGGAGGCAATTTAGTTTTACATTTTTCTGACAGTGAAAGAGAAGGCTTAGGAATACGAACAGACGCGGCTCCTCCCTCCTGGTTCTACAAATAGGCCATTCTCCGGCGACCTCCGTCTCCTTGCCTTCTAGCATCGTAGCTAGGCACCATTTGGCGTTGCCGGCCGGCGGTAGATCTCGCCGCCGATCTAGGGCCAGGAGACCTGCTGCAGCCCGGCTGAATCGGAACCACCTACAACACTGAAAGAAAAATCATATCCAATGGCCACGATCCTATCCCACTCGTCCCGTCGCTTCCTCCGCCTTCTCAAGCCTATAGCCCTCTTCCCAAGAACCCTCTCCCCAGCCATGACCTCGCCTTGCCCACCCCACTTCCCGGTGGGGAATCCGCCACTGGGATTTCGATCGTCGGGATGGAGTAGCGCGCCGCCGCAGTGGCACACGTACTCTTCTGACGCTCGGAGCTCCTCCGGCATCTGCGACGCTGGCCTGGCGGCCGTGGAAGGCGTGGCGTCGCCGGACGTTGTCCAGGCGTCCGCCGACGAGGGCGTGGGCGAGACGCCTAAACCCGCCCAGAAAGTTTCGTTTTCGGATCATTTCGATCTAGAACTAAAATCGTTGAATGGTTCGTTCTTGAAAAATTAAAATAAATGCAGTGTTTCTAATTCCATCAATCTCGTAGTAATTTCGAATGAGTAATGTTATATCAGCGAAATGCAGTACATGGTGATCTACCAATGGAAATGGATGAACAATGATGGATAGATCTGTAGATATATTTCCTCGGTTGCTAATTGTTACAACCTAAGGTTTGGAGTTCCTGCGCAGTAATTTCCAGGTTCACTTCGTTCAGTCTTTTTTCTTTTGTGTGTGCAAAGATACAATCCCGAACTTAAAGATTGTTAACAGGATACTATCCCTGAATTGGAGACAGTTAGCACGGCCAACCCACTTGACAGGTGGTCATACAAAACAAATACGGGCAGCTAGGTCAAATAGCTACTTTACGCTGAGTTATAATCCTATTTCATCTTCCAAACTGTGGCTAATTTTTGGTATGCATGCCTCTGGTCTGGTAATGGTGGCAGTAAAAATCTGAATTTCTTTCCACAGGGGTTTCTGAATCTAATCTGGACCGGAAGACAGTCAAAATCATGACATACAAGTTGTGTTGATCTTGGGTGTATTTGGAACTGTCCAGTAGGATGAATGCTATTGGAGATCTTATCCAGCACCACAACCCGGATTTTATATGCCTCCAGGTCCATATTTTCTTAATTTTCACAGTGCCTTGTTTCCTTGTTCCATTCTGAATAGCCCTCACATATGTGGGACTGCACTACCGCAGGAGGTTACACCAGAAATCTACCCGCTTCTGAAAATCTCTGACTGGTGAGGAGAATACTAATGCTCATTATCTTGTGACTGGTCAACGCAGAGAAGTTTTTACTGCCTGCAGGTACAATCATATCCTTTTCTCAAAGCACGAAAATCAGGTGTCCCTAAGGCGCAGTTGGTTGATCGTAACTTTATATACTAGAAGATACCCCGCGCGTTGCGGCGGGAATGTGTACAACAATTATTGTTTATCAAACTTTAAGAGGTCCAACCATGTGGAGAGTGCATAAATTAATCAAAAATGTGGCTGAAAGAAACAATGTTCATAATTTTGCATTGAGGTAACTGAAATAAGATAACACCCTAAATCATACACTTCTTGCAACCACCAAATAGAAGTAAACAATGAGTGATTTATAGTAAGTATTGTAGGTTAATCATACTAAGATAGCCATCATGTATCACGTACAAAGACCCTTTAGTTTGGGATTGAGCAAGACTAACCTAGAACAAATGAACGGGTTTGAGTTGATTATTGTATCACTTAACAAAATAATTGGTAGGAAAATATATGTTCTATCTTGCCATAAGTGCACCGGCACCGAATGATTTGTGCTTTGTATTCTTGGGGAGGACAAACATGGATAGTGAATCCATACTGGTAGGTGATTTAGCAAGACCAATAAAAAGTTATAGTAGAGACATCGAAGGATGCCAAGACAAAAAAGATTGTAGGTTACAAAATAAACTTTGGTGCCTTCTTCTGCCCATGATCGATTCCAAATGGTGCAAATCAAAGATGGATCTGCAATCCGACTAACCACATCAACCTGGAAAAAAAATTCAGTTCATGTGGGAATACCATATGTAGCCGAGGCATTAACTCCATTGAAAATGAGAAACCAAAACGTACACTAAGATGCATTTGGCTTGCTCCATTTCCTTCACTTTTTTTGCGGGTCCCTTCACTTATTCGGTGTTCACAAATTTGTAACTCCACTCTGAGCAAATGATAACCGTGATAAGGTATATATAACCAAACAGCAAAGAGCCAGAGAATGCTCTAAATTTGATCCATAGTTTCAGGATGCCTAACAAAGACAAATGCACACCATGAAACCAGAAAGAGAGGTTTAATATTCTTGATGAACTGCATCCATCATAAGGAAAATAAGGAGAGTGAAGGATCACAAGGTACGCAGGTATAGTGGGCATAGAATTCGGCCACTTCTTCCATTCTGCCCTGATACTAAACATAAATGAATATGCATTTGAAGATAAAATACTTCCATGATACTTAGTAAAGACGCGTTAGGCCTTTGCAAAAAAAATATTCTTCTCGCCAGTAATGACTCATCAGAACCTAGCTAACCGTAGGTGCAACGAACATCAGTGTGATGCCCTCCAACAGCGAGGGGAATCTGTGACAGGCGGCAAGGAAATCCTCAGCGGCGGCGCAGGATAATACGATGATGAGGGGGTTGAACCGGACCATGGGCGTCCCTTCATCAGCACACGCGGCTCCGGCAGGCGATGGGGACAACTTTGGATCAAAAAACTTAGATCGTTGTGGATTGAGACATCATAGAGAATTTGCGGAATAGGAAGGGGAGATAACTCACAAATGACAATTGATACTTCGATCCGAGCAAGAGCACGACCACCCAACTACGGCCTAGGATGGAAATGACCGGAATGAAGCATGCTACGCTGCTCGAAGGAGAGCAATTTCTACCGCGTCCATCCGTTACTATTGCCTGGAGAATATGAACAGGCTTGTCATCAATGCCTTATTATTGCATTAGTGGTGCATTTTTAAGCGACTGTGCTAGTGGAACTGAAGAAAAATGAAATGAAATGTCAACGATCTAGACGGGGCACCGAGTAAACAAACGCTCTGAAAAATTAATTGTTTATGACCTGAATTTAGGGGAAGCTGGGGAGAATTAATTTATTGCCACTTGAGGTTATCATTCGTTCCTGCAGCTGCAGGTCATCGGTTCATAGTAGACAAACCTGAAACTTACGCGTAGAGGTGACGACTTGAATCCATTCTAGAGTTATTATGAAGTTAATAATTAGGAGGGTGTACATTAGACTGTCGATATGAAGATTCTGCAGGGAAAAAAAGCTAAGAGATTAAAAATAAAAGTAATGACGATGTGGCACAACTACATGGACCTTTTTTGTTTCATTGATGACATGGACCAATAATTAGAAGCTTGATGATGTGGGATGTTTGCATGTTGAGAGAAATACTTTAGTGGGGGACTCCTATTTAGATATAGAAGATTCTGAAAGTAAGATCGAGAAAATATGTTCGACAGAAACTGAGAAGAAATTGTACTAAGTAGCGTGGTGGTCCTCGTAAATACGAGGGCACCATCTTTAATAGGTTGAAAATTTCTAAAAAATAAAGTTACTATTTTAGGGGTAAGTAGTACGATTTAAAGTTTCACATATGCTAAGTAACACCTTTAGCCAACCTAAATATATGGGCTAATGATGTTGTGTCATCTGACGAAATACACATGTGTGTCGTATTTTTTTGAAGATTACACATGTGTGTCGTTTGTAAGTAATATATAACTATTGTTTAGGTTTCAAGCCTTTTTTGGAAAAGGGACCTAACATGGCCTGTGATCATTTGGCACACATAACCATTTTTAGTCTCAATCCATTAACTTTAAAGTGCATCACACTTCATGTACACCTCTGTTGATGCCCACAAGGGCGTCGTAGCAGTAGATTACCGTAAAGGCTACATGTGTCATTACGTTTATCCATGCAATATGTAGTATATGAATATGATAATTATGAAGACCTATTGGTTTTGATTGTTTTTATGTCAAGCTAGCTTGCATGTCTACGCAATTTCCTAACATGTGCATAATCATTTTAATTATAATTATGAAGACATATTTCTTATGATACTTAGGGATGTATATTAATCATGGCAAAAGGAGGACACAACGGATTGGCAATCGGGTTCTTTGTTTCATTAAAAGTTCTAATATACTATCTCGTGTTTCTTGTATTATATTGATTTAATGTATAATAGATCAATTCGATAATTTGAAGGCTATGCACATTTATGTCAAAATATGCCGAGATCCAAACATATAGATCATATGCTTAAACTTAAAAAATAGATAATCAGTTGTTCGTAATTTCTTTTGTTAATATTGAAATAGCACGATATTACAGCAATCCATCAAATGTTTTAGTAAACTGATTTTTGGAATATTTTATGTCTTTTCATATTTTGTACACAAATTAAATAGTTAGATGTCTTGTGATTTTTGTATACTCGACCATGCGTGCAAAACTGCACATGTATATTTTCCCACGTGAAAGCTTGCTTCTAGCATTATTCTAGCTACACTAGGAAAAATATTTTTCTAGCTAGGTAGGCTCTGTGTACGCATTTTTTTTCTTGAATGGACTCGGAGCAAGCAGCTAGCTATAGCATATGTGTTTTTTCGAACGGACCCAGCCGGCTACCTAGATGGTGCACATTTTATGTTGAACGGACTCTTCTAGATAGCGATTGTATCGCTGAGAAAATTACTCTAAAGAAATCTATGAACGCGTATCAAAAGTACAGTCTTGTAGATATAAAACGTGCCAGATGGGTACTATACGGTTATGCGATTAATAATCTTTCGTTAAATCCTAGCCATAAATTCTAAATCCAACTGTTAAAATAATTCAAATGACGTGGATCAACCTGTAGTGGTTATTATTTCGATGTTTCTGGTAGGAAAACGATATGTCTAACCAGGGGGATCGCGCGCTCGCGTCCCCCAGCTTCTTCGTTTGCCACGCGTCTAGAACATGCAGGAGTTGCTGAGACAGAGTCCACCACCAAAACGTTATCTCTTCAACGATGATTTTTCTCGACGGGTCGTCTCCTCCGTCTTCTCTCCATCAATCGCTGATGTCGGACCGAGCCCTGCCGCCGGACCCCGCACGCGCTAAATCTCCACCGCCGCCACTCGCTCGAGCGCCACCACCACTCCATACCGCCGCCTCGCACGCCGCCGGCTCTCCCCGTCTCTGACGATTCAACCACAGGACCTCCGATGGCCATGGCCTCCCGCGGTCGACGTGGTGGTAGTTCTGGCCTGTACCGCCGTCGCTGGTTCCCTCGTGCCGCCATGGCTCACACGTCGTCGGTTCCCTGCGCACATCGTTAGTACCCCTCACGCCGTCGCCGGTTCCCCCGCTCGAGCCCCGCCATGTGCCCTAGGGCCGCTGTTGATGCTGCTGAAGGCGCCAAGGAGGTCGGCGACGAGGGGCACAAGGAAGGCGCCGGTCCCGTCAAGGCCGCCCACCGTTTTTCTCTCATACTGGGTTGATTCTGCTGCATAATCTTTTTCTGTTTTGCTATTAACTGGTTTCTTTTTTGCTACATAGATGTTTCTGAATTGCTCCAATAATTTCTAGCTATGTGTCTGGCGAAATTATTATTTTGCTACAATTGCTAAACCTTTTTGCTTCAACCGTTTTCTGGTTTTGCTACACCCGTCCAAATTTTTGCTACAAGATCTACCGGTGAAAATCTCCGTGAAACTCCGGCGATGTCTAGATGAAGTCAGCTCCAGCGATATCGGTTGTTGCTATATTAGTATACATTTTTTGCTACAATTGTTCTCCAATTTTGCTACAATAGCGCAAATGTTTTGCTACAAGGTCTCCGGCGTGGTCTCCCGTCGAAAGTTTCCAGAAAGTCTCCGGCGAGGTCGGATATGCTACAATAGCACAACTTTTTTGCTACACGGTCGCCGGCGAGGTCTCCGGCGAGGACCAGTCTATTTTTTCTTTTTCTGAGCCGAACCGTTTTCTGCTACATGTAGCAAAAGCGGGACTATTAATAGCAAAAACGGGTATGTTTGTAGCAAAAGCGAAATTTGGGAGTTTTTTGGGGACACGTGTCAGCAGGGGAACCGGGGGATTTTGAGGAATTATCCCGCGGGGGACGCGTAGTACTATCCTTTCTGGTAGGTCCTGTCCTGTCCTGTGATCATTTTTTTTGAACGGAAAAGGGGATCTCGAAGCATCCCGAGCTGCAACTCATATATTAGTCGGTGGGAATAGTTTACAGATAGAACACGGAAATAAAATAAAAATTATAACATCGTCCTATCTTTTTGCACAAAGGACACAGAAAAGAGAGAAGAAAAAGCAATCTGATCCAGGGTCTTCTCCACCGTCAGAGAGCTCCCATCGCCGGCCGCCTGGGCGCCGTCGGGGACGAACCACTTGGCAACACATAGGGGAGAACTCCGGCGAGGTCCTCGAAACTTGACGTCCGCCTTGGAGGTTGAAGAAAGCGCACTCTTGGCGCTTTAGCTGGCCGCTTCGTCGGCCGAAGAACACGGCGGCAATACAGGCCACCGCGTGATGTGCTCGATGTTGCAGCGGATGAACACCACCCCTCATCCAGGAAGTGGCCCAAAGCTCACCAGGTCGCCTCCTCCCCTCGCCTCCACGGCCGGCCAGAGAAGGCAACAATGGCAAGCAAGCCCACTTCTTGAGGTGGACAGAGGCGCAGGTGGTACGGGAACTCACCTCAAAGGAGGTCTCCGTCGTCTTCTTCCAGTGAAGCACCGCGGAGTTCCTTGTTGGTGACCACTTGCTGCAGCGCCGATGCAGCGAGATGGGAGAGTATCCCCGTCTACCTCCAACGCCGGCGTGTACCCCAACTTCCTTCATCTCCCCCTCGCCACCACGCTCGGTCAGAAGAGGAAGACACCCAGCAGCACAAATCGGCAGGAGGAAGTAGCAGCAGACCACTTTATTAAGAGAGACGGTGGTTCTCGTCTCCACCTCTAGCTCCGGCCACCGGAGCAGCAAGGCAAGATGAGAAAACCCTAAATCACACCAGATCTACCGGACATCAAGCCCAACACCGGCAGACTGCAGACCCTACATCTACAACTACACCTATCTACTGCGGCGCCGTTCCTCCGCTGCCTCCCGCTAGCTATTCCTTCGACAGGAGGGTGGGAGCGACCCGGTCGCTGTGGCACAACTCTCAAAGCTGCGGAAGGTGGTGAGGGAGGGGAATGTCTCCGTGCGCGTGCAATGTTGGACAGCAGGAGCGGCCTGTCCTCTGACCACTTCGGCCTCGTTCTGACCGTCACCCGCCGTGAGGCTGGAAGCGCTTCGTCGGAGTGATGCCGTGCTTGCTCTGTGTCTGGTCCTCTTTTGTGTGTAGTACTAGTAAGTATCAATCGTAACCTGACTGGTTCTTTTGTGTGGTAACGTTGTAGAGGCTGTATAGACCTCTTCTGTGTAGTGTACTAGAATGGAATGGTAATGTGCTGTTTCATGGATGCTCAGGTACTATGGACGCCACTAGGCTGGTGGTTGCATCGTTTTCTCCTGAATTGCTCTTTGTTATCTACTTATCTGTCTTGTTTGTTTTGAATTGAGTGCTCTTTATTCTGTCAGTTTCAACTAGATATGGTTTCAAATTTAGGTTTTGGAAATATTTCAGCCTCTACCGAAATCACTGAAATTCAATGAATTTCACTGATTTCAGATTTCATTTTGGCCCAAGGGGCAAATTTTTATCTCGAAATTCACCATAATATTCAAATTTTTGAATATTTTTTGGGTCCATGTGTATTACTGAAATGGATGAAATATTTTGACCTAAATACAATTATTTAGGTGTCAACCAAAATCACTGAAATTCAGTGAATTTGGAAAAAAAAAACTCACTGAAATAATTTCCATGGATATAACACAGTTTAGCAACGTTCAGAAGCACCTCTGTTCCACTGGACCTGGACTGGGCCACAAAATTACTGGATATAACACAGGCTCAGTCCGACTCACTAGGCCATATTCGTGGTCATGGTTGATCCTACTGGGCTATGCCTTCTTGGACCATGCATGATCTGAAAGTCGGACTAGTTGCCAGAGCGAGAAAGCCGAATCACGGATCAAGCCCAAAACTGAAGCCATCTTTGCTACCAATACTAACCATCTGTCCTAAGAAAAACAAAAACCAATACCAACCATCATAAATTCCCTCAAAAAAAAAAATCATCAAGGTTCTGTATATTGGCATGTTGTTGCCTGTTCTGTTTGAGGAGACATTCTAAACCCAGATGCCTAAACCCAGATATGCCTAAACCCAAGTGCAGATAACAGCAGCTACCTGGGATCGCCATCAGTCAGCACTACCACTCGACTTTGTCCATTGCCTCCTTTGCTGTCTCCGTGAAGATGAGAAGCACTGGCCAAGCATTATTAGATTCCATGGAAGCAGGCAGGCAGAGGAGTTCCTCCGTAAGTATAGTAAGAAAAGTGAGAGGAAATGTAGTACTCCCTCTGATCCATATTAATTGACTTGGATATTTTAAAATTTAGATGAACCTATATACTAAATAGTGTCTAGATTTATCTAAATTTAAACAAATTTGAGTCAACTAATATGGGTCGGAGGGAGTAAGATTCTTTCCCGCATATGCTGTACTCATTGTACACTTGCATAGATGCTTCCTGTAAATATAGGTGAAATCGACATTTCGTTCATAGTTGGCATGGCAGATTTCGGCGGCTGGCGACGGCGTTGTGGCCTTTTTCAAGCACGACGGAATCGTGAGCTAAATTCAGAGCCCCTTCAGGTGAATGGATCAGAGTAAGATTGGCAAATCATTTGCAATTGAGCATGGCATACAATGTTTGGTTTTCTCGTCTCTCGCAGTTCAGGTGTTCCATCGGCGAGACAGAGATGGCAAGTTAGAAAGACTGCATTTTTCGCAAAGTTGCAGCTGTAATGGGTACATGTCACGGTCATGGTGTAGCTAGGTAATTCATAGAGTGAAGTTATCTTGGTCTTTGGTCTAGGAATCGCATATCACAGGACTAGTCAAAGACACAAGCACTGTCAAAGACTAGTTGTGAGTAAACTGATGAAAACACTGGCTGTGGTACAATCCATGGATGATGTTTCTTGTAGCACCAAGACTTGACTATTCCAAGTCAACTAAAGGTGTCTTCTGTTTTATCTCGAGTAATTAAGCAAAATGTGAAATCTATGTTTTTCTACGGATCAAAACAGGCATTGCTTGCTGTTCTTCCTACGTCCCCTTTGGTTGTGTGGCTATACTAAGCTCTCAGACCAATGCTGTTTGAATGCAGACTGATAATAAAGTTTGAATTGATCTATCAACCATGCATCTATCTATCTACGATGATCTGTCACCGGAGAAAAACCGCTGAGCTGACACGGCGACTTGACTTGTAACTTCCTTTGCTCCGAAGGGAGTCGCTCAACTGTAGTAGCACTGTGCTCGTTGCCGTGAAGGGAGACTGGTAAACATATGCCATTCTTGCACACTTGTATTGGTCGACATATGTGGTCCCACATCTCTGATTCCTCACTAGACCGTCACTGTTCATGTTTGCTGAGATCTCTGAACTCCACTGCCTGGCACCTGATGCTAGCTTGAAGAACCAGCATATGGAGAAGAACAGCCCACAAACAAAGACAAAAATGGACAGCTGCTACTTTGGACGAAAAGGTGGAATACTGGACGAGAACTCTTGCGTCGTGATACACGCACGCATGCATGTTGACATAGGATCCAGCTGCTACGTGCTGATCGTCAGTATAAAATTCCATTCCGTGGGCTGTTCGTCAGCACCGCTCTCGGTAGATGCTAATCTGGAACGGTTTTTCTTTATTTGCCGAAAGAGCATGAGATTAGACGGATAACTAGCTAGCTATCAAATCACGGTGACATTAAGAAAGTGGATCGTCATCTGTTTAGGACTGATGCCGAGGTTAGTTGACCGTTCTAGTACATAGCTAACCTTGGAGAAAATATCGTATGACGCGTAGATCTCCCCGATGTTCTTCACTGCAAAACATTCAACTCGGCCACATTTAAATATCGCTGTAGTGCATTTTTTTAAATTGAGCTAGTGTAGTGATTTAAAAAAACCTTTGTCAAAGATAGGGGATTCCTCGTGTCTGCCCGCTTGTCCCCCCCCACCCCACACCCACACCCACACCCCACCGTCGACGGGCTGGTGCTCTCCATCTGCCCCAGCATCCGTCCTCTCCCTTCCTCCGATGCCGGCGTGGACCGTCGAGCGTTGCTCGCGCGGGGCTGGGAGAGGGCCTATCTCTACCCGGCATGCGGAAGGGGACGACGGCGGAGGTCCGGCTTGGCGGCGTGGTTTCCGCGGGTGGGGTGGGTAGAGGCGCGGTGGTGTTGCTGCTTGGCGACTAGCCGAAGCGGCGAACATCGGCCGGCGGCGCGGATCTGGGCCCTTTTGGGCTCGGTCTGGGTCTAGGCAGGCCTCTTCTTCGCATACGTCGTCTGTGCTTCCGGGAGAAAGAGGAGGTGCGATGGAGGGTCTGGGATGGTGGCGGCGCTCGCAGCTGCCCTTGCTGTAACGTGGCGACGGGGGTTTTGTGGGCCCATCTAGGCCGGTCGGACCCGAGACCTGGTGCGCCACTGTTGCCGCGTCAGGTCGGCTAATGCCACAACGATGGAGGTAGTTCCCTCCCATGCGGTTGTGATGCTACTACACCCGGTACCACTTTCCCCTTGCTCGGGCCTCAAGGCCTCGCGCGATGCCCACAGTGAGATGATGAAGTTGGCGCCTTCGTGGTGGCGCGTTTGGTTGGCGGTGGGTTGCGTGGTGCACTTCGGACCGTCCGGGGTGGTGGTTCCTTGGGGGTGGGCGAAATCCCTAACGGACACGTCCGGCACCGACGCGGTGATGCCTGCGGATGTCGCCTCTCCTTCCTGAAGGACATCGGTACATCCTCTCCACCCGTCCGTGTATCGAGGGAAACCCTAGGACCAGTCCGGGCGACAACGACATCGTTGTCGCATTTCTTGCTGAAGGTGTTGCTTGGTACATGGTGGTTCGGAATGCCAGGAGCGCGATGTGACCTTTCTAGAGGGCGCAGCGGTAGATGCCTTCTTTGTTTTATCGATCCGTCAACATTGACATTTATTTCTCTTTTATTCTCTTTTTTTCTGGTAGACTTGGTTGTGTTGCGGCCCTAGCATATTTGTTTTACCGTGTGATTTTTATATTAATATAGTTGGACGAAAGGTTGCTTCAAAAAAATATAGGGGATTTTTGTGCAGCTTTCACCCCCAAACAATGCACTATACTCAATAGTGATGTTGCCTGGCTAGTGGGAGTGTAATTAATTAAGCATTTGACTATTATGCATGCATGGTTGTCCGGTCAAGTTGGACGTTGTCCACTCCACCCAAAGGAATTCCAAGTTTTTGTGAGGGGTGATTAGTTTTTTGGGGAACGCTCAAACACGACTGCTGGTAATCACGACGTCGTCCAATGACGAGTTTCCGAACGACGACTTTTTTCCGGACGTCACCAACCTCTTAGACAATCTTAACATGGGCAACACTGTTGCGACCGCTACGGCTGCTACTGCCGCCGCTGCTATTCATCCTAAACTGTATGTCATTCTCAACTGTCTTTTTTAGATTATGCTAGAGTTCTTGTTCTAGCGTTTGGTGTAGATATGATAGGTTTATCTATCTATCTTCTACTGTTTCTACTAATTTCTTACAGGTAGGTTCGTCCCTTTTTTTTTCGTCCGCCTTTTTTTTTCTGATTTTGCCCCTAGTTAAATTACTGCCCCCCAAAACTCCTCTCCCGATAGTCAACTCGCCCTGGGTCACCGACGCCGCCCCTCCGCCCCTGATCCTCTCCACCTTTCCCCTGGATCGATCCGGGAGGTGGCCGGCTGCCGCCGGTATCGAGGTGCGCGGTGCCGCAGAGGATGGAGATAGTGGAGGCCCCGTATCGCATGGGCACCAAATTGGGGTTGATGGCGTGGACGGTGACGGTGATCCTTCTCCCTCCATCCGCAACCACCCTTGTCCTCTCTCCGGTGCTCTGCATCTTCCCCGCGAAAATCCTCCTCCGAGATAGAGTCGTCGACTACCGCCCTCACGAGCACGTCCGTGCCAAGATGCACGCGGGGATGGAACCGCCACTTCGCCTACTTCTTCCTTGCTGAATCCAGGAGCCAGAGGCGCACAGGAACAAGTGCACTGTCAAGATCTTCCGCTGATGTCTCCGCCCCTCTCTCCTCCATGGCCACCAAGCTCTGGTCCAGCGAGGAAGTGAGGAGGCACCCCCACCTCCGACCTCCCTCATCTCCCGAACGACATCACCTACCCCCAAGTGTCGGCCCGGCTGCGACGCTCGCCATGGACACGAATATAGAGTTGAGGCTTTGATCTCGATCTGCTATTACTGATTGCATTACACTCTGTCTAGACATTGAAGACTCCTGTTCTTCCCCGTGATACAAATAAACTCAAGAGAGAAGATTTGACATTTGGGTTGTTTCTTTTGTTCCTTCACTCCAGATGTTCCCCATAGCGGTTACTTGTGGCAACACTATTGTTCTGAAGCCGTCAGAAAAGGACCCAGGTGTTCATCTTTATCAACGTATTGGTGCCCAATTTATTAACTACATGTGTTATTGGTCTACAAACTAAAACCGGAAAGATACATGTTTGTGTGGTTAGTAATGATGCAGATTAATAGCTTAATTATCTGTACTTATCTCCATAACTATTGTGACGTATCTATCTTTTGGTGTCATAAGGATGACAATTTTATTTGATATTTGGTTCATACTTATCTACGCAAATAAACCATTTGCACTAGGAAATGTCTTTTTTTTGTCTATATCATTAGAAGTGGTAGTAGGGAAAAAAACGCCCACCATCCCGTTAGTAGAGTTACAAGGTAGATATTACTGATTGCATTACACTCTGTCTAGACATTGAAATACCATCCACCCCCGACCCGCACAGCCAATGGGTCAACACCTCCGGCGCGGATGACTGTAGCCAAGGCGGCGCGGAAAGGGCTCGACGCAGCGGCCTAGGATGCAGGCGGTGTAGGCGGACAAGCGGTCGATCGACGCAGACGGCAGGAAAAACACAGCTCGCAACGCGCGGTTGGGCGTCATCTCTTCTCCACCTCACCAAGAGCACCCGGCCTGAAGCAGCACCGTCGGGCGTCGGTGACATCTGCCGCCATGACCTCAAGTACTCCTGAGCGCGAGAATCACGCTGCGGTGCTGTACCTTCTTCGTCGCTGAAGATCGCAAGGTCGAGCAGCTCGGTTCGTCGCCAAGAGCACCAGACGCTGCACACGTACATCCGTGCGCGTCAGCGTCCTCCATTTCACTGCATCGACTCCGGCTCTCCTCCGCCCTTGCCGCGGTCGTCCTAGACCTCAAAGTGATGACCCTGTCCTATTCCCCTTCTCCCCCGTCGTCCTCCTGTCCTGCACCTACTCCCTTCCTTCCCCCCGGCCGCAGTACCTTACCGCCAGGACAGTTGTTTGGTCAGTCAACCAGGAAATCCGCCTCTGTTTCCTAAAATATAGCGAACATCACAGTCTACGTCGGGCGAGTTTATTTATTTATATATCTTTCTCTATGTACCATCTACCCGTATCCGTAAACTTCGTCTCAATCGAATCAAGGACGAGCTGGCAATCGTCCGACGAACATCGGAGTTGCTAGCCGTTTATCGCGTGCACGAGTTTCAGTTTCGTCAAAGAGTTCCTGATGGTTTTGTGAAAAGGCCCGTGGTAACTTTCTTTTCTCAACCCGCGACCCCTTGGCCGGCCTGTTCCCAATTTGTCGGGCGCGTGCAGCAAGCTAAGCCACAACCCAGTTCCTCGCGGTGGCCTACTTCTTTATGATTTTTTTCGACGTGCAACATTTTTAAAAATTCAAATACTAAAATAATTCATAATTTGAAATCTGTTCATAATTTGAAAATACTTCCAAAATGAAAAGTGAATATTTTTCAGAGATGAAATCAAATGCATTTTCAAAATTTTGCAATCACACCCCTAACTATTCAAACTTATGACAATTTTCCCCTTTTTCTATTTAAAATGCAATTACAAATCACTTTTAATTGATATTTCAAAATTTGATAAACGATATATGTTTTGAGATCAAAAAAATGCAAAGATTAATAAAATGCCATACAAAATAATT
Organism: Avena sativa; assembly: GCA_916181665.1. Lineage (NCBI taxonomy): Eukaryota > Viridiplantae > Streptophyta > Magnoliopsida > Poales > Poaceae > Avena > Avena sativa. The sequence continues at coordinate 353,162,556 of OV702293.1, read as the reverse complement.
TTGTACTATTAAAATTAAAATCAAATGTGGCCAAATGCATAAACTTATCTGAATTTATGAGGGGGAAATGGCAAACCTTTCTTCAATGCATTGATGCAATTTTTTCTGTGAGAAAAAAGGGGGAACCAGATTGGGGTTCAAAATATAGATGGATCTTTCATTCATTGTTGTTGGACAAGTTGAGAGGTGGTTCAATTTTTTTTTTCAAGATGGTTCAATTGCGGTCGAAAAAAATGTAATGTGGATACGAAGTTCAATTTTATTCTATGCATGTTTGAGCTATTTTATTGGACTTGGTTTCTGAGCTATTTTGTTAGTAATTGTCAAATTAGGTTTTGTATCGTAGCAACGCACATGCCTGCCTAGGCTCGTGGATGCAAAGCTGACGCGGGATGTGGTGCATGGCCTCGCCTACCTCGATGGCGCACAATGCTAGGACACGCTAGAAAACGAGCAAGAAGAGAATCATTTTGCAAACATGCATCATCGGTTCGCAAGTGGAGGAGAGGAGGAAGCTGCTGCGGTAGGCATGGGCCAGGAATGCTCGATGGCGCAAGATCCGATGTCGCAGAAGTAGGGGTCGATACCAGAGACGGACATGCCTGATGAGGGTGCTCGCATGGCTGGAGTTCCGGTGTTGAGTGTTGTGAGAATAGGTGGAACGGATCTAGGTTTGCTCGCTGCTCGTTCCTTAATAAACCACTATAATGCAATATCATTTTAAATAAAATATTTTATATTTTTTGTATAATATTTTTTTGGTATTACGTGCCGTAGTAACGCACGGGCATTCAGCTAATCTTGTATAGGTGTAATCTGTTCACCGTGACGAGTTAGCAACCAAACACGCTATACTACAGTTGTAATGGGGAGATGTCCCGGCCATGGTGTATTAGGTTCAGGGAGTGGAGTAACCTGCTCTCTAGTCTTGGAATCGCAATCCGGTCCAGAAGCTATGCTTTGACCTTGAACGGTACACACACAAGCATGGTGAAAGACCAGCGGCGAGTAAACTGAGCAAGGCTAGGTTTGTAACTTAATTAGTACTCTAATAGCCTATGAGATGTTTCTTAAGGATATAGAGTACTGCCGCTGCTGTTTTTTCTACATGGCCGGTTTTGTCTTGTGGTTCTCGCTAGGCTGTCTGTTCGAATGGAGACTGGTAAGGTTTGAATGGATCTACGAAGCAGCATGAATAGTAGTACAACAAAGAAACTGTAAGACGGTCTGACCAGCCAAAGCTTGAAGATTGACTGCTCAGTGCTCACTCGCCTCATGCTTCTGATGCTGTGTCTGATATTTTTGCCGTCGTTGTTGAATGTTGAAATAACAGTACAAGAATACCTCTCGCTGCAGCCTACTGATTTTTCGAATTTCTCCATGCATGACCACAAATTCCAGAAGCACAGGTATGTTGGTCGCCACATGTCAGTGTCCCAAGTAGATTGTCGTTGTCCATGTTACTTACCTGAGTTCTCTGATGCTGGCTTCGACTTATTAGGCAGGAATACCTCCCCGATGGCTAGAGGACTCGGAAAATTCTTCGAAATCTGGCTCCCAGATCGCTTCCTAGCTCGATCGACAGCTAGCTCGTCTTGTAGCCCCCCCTCCCCCGCACGAATCTAGAGGCAGTTCCTTTGAGGGTCGACCTCCTTCCCCGAGCCCTCTCTCGACCCTCCTCTGGTGGCGACGCCGCCGGGGATGGGGAAGAGAGCGTGGCTCGGCCCTTTCCTAGTAGTTGTAGGTATAGGTTTTTGGGCGGTCTGCCCGTAGGTTTGGGCTTCATGCCTGGTAGTGGAGGGGGATCGCGAGATCTTCGAAGCTAGATCTTGCGTGTTCTAGGGTTCATCTTGCTCGCCCGGTGGCTCCCTTGGTCGGAGTCCCGTGAGGTGGAGGGCGGCGCCACCTCCAAGTTCAATAACAAGGCTTCTGAGCTCCTCTTCTTACATGGTGAAGTGGCGGTGTCCTATCCCCTGGCCGGCGGTGGTCGCGAGGAGGGGATGAGTGGTGCTGGCGAGAACCGTGCTTCGGAGAGGAGGCTCGCTGGCCCGTACGTTCTAGTGCTCCGACGCGGCGCTAGGCGGTTCTTGTCCTTCTTTGCTTCTCGGGGCCCTTGGTGGGTCGAAGGAAGGGAGGAGAACAAGACGGGCAATTCCATAAAGCGTTGTTCGCCTCTGTCTTCATCGACGGCGACTTGGCCCCCCTTCTCTCGGCCTGCCGTGGTGGCGAGGGATGGAAGGGGGGATTGCTCAGAGCGGAAGATGACGCAGAATGGCGGCCTCGGGATTCAACCTCCATGGGAGTCCCTTCTCTGAAGCGTGGCACTGGAGCTTGACCTCCTGTTCGTCCCCGCCGAGTGCGAGAGGGCCGGTGGCTTAGCTTCCTCTCCGGTTCAATGGGCGTCACGAGCAAGAGACCCTTTTGACCTCGCCGTCGGCTGGAGGTCGCCGGAGTTTGGTGGTGGCGGCGCTCAGGGACTTGATTGCTTTTTATCTTTTATTTCTAGGGTGCTTTTTGTAAAGTGGAGGCCCCTTTCTTTTTTATCTAGTTTTGCTAGGGTGTTAACTGCTAGGGGCTTCCCTGAACTTTGTACCTGCCACGTCGCAACTCGCAGCTTCTAGGGTCTTCGACCCTTTATTGTTCAAAGAAAAAAAGCTCGTCTTGTAGCCAAGACGCACGAAACTACCGTGGATCGGTCTGCACCAGTACCGTTTATTCCTCTCCAACAAAAAATAAGTGCGCTGCCACTTATCTTAGCGCCAAATTAGGGTTGTGAAGACATTATTAACAGGATTAGAGCATGTACAATGCAAGGTGCTTAGAAAAACAAACCTGTTTTTTAGCACCGGTGTTTATTTATACTAGGTAGATGCCTAACTAAGCACCTCTTCTATAAAAATAAGCACAAATACTTAGCAAAATGGTGAGTTTATTTTTGTAAGCACTTCTCTAAGCACCTCTCATTATACATGCTCTTAGCAAGCCATGTCACGTGATTAGGTTGAGATTGACGACACGAATTGCGGCGCGCACGTGCATGCGTGCATGCATGGGTTGACCGAATAGCCTTGATTTTTTCTGAAGGTGACGGAAAAATTAAAATTACATTTCGTGGCTGTTCGTCAGCGGTGTACGTACGTACGTGCTCGATCGCTAGATGCTAATCTGGATTCCGCCGAAAGCGCGTGGGAGAGGATCGATCACTAGCTATCAAATCGGTGGACAATAAGAAAATGGATTTTGCCGAGGTTAGTTGACTGTGATTGAATTGTTTGTGTGTGTGAAGCTGTCGTTGGACTTATTTATACATGGAATTTGTTTTCCCTTAATACAGTGTGCTTTCTATTTACAGGGAAAAAAAGGGAATGAAGCGTCGGTGAACCGTTCAACCCACATTTCATATATACTCCCTCCGTTTAGAAATATAAGATGTTTTAGGTTTATGAAGGAGATGTATCTAGTCATATTTTAGTGTATAGGTTCAAATAAATCTAAACACTAAGTGTCTAGATACATCACATTCAATAACCTAAAACATCTTATATTTTCAAACGGAGGCAGTATTCGTTTAGAGGAGCTCGCTAGTGTAATTTTTAGCATGCCAACAACTTGTGAAGGTTTCAACCAAATCATGTAGGAGTAAACTAGTACTACGTACATTGATAACTAAAGAATCGATCGTTGATGCTGCCTAGTGGGAGTGTAATTAATCAAGCATTTGACCAAGTTTTGCTTCGCTGCTTCGATGCGCTAACGTGCATGGGCTAGCTGTCGAGTTTGACGATTGTCCACTCCACCCAACGGCAGCCCATGTTATCCCAACATCCATGTGAACGTTGTGCTTATCCTCCGACGTATCCTTCCAAAGTTTTCTACACCATCTTATTTCGTGCCCCCCAAGAACAAACAAAATATACACCAACCATGGGCGGGCCTAGAGTTTTTTCAATGGGTATTCAAAATTAAAATAACACCTAGAATAGTATAAATATTAGTGAAAGAATCCGTGTTTTATACAAATTAAAACTGATTTTATGGCTCTATCACATGTTGTTACAAGGTTAGCTAAAAAAATTGGTATGCAGCTGCATACCCATAAATACACTTGTGCCCGTCCCTGACACCAACTTGTTGCGTACGTACGTGGTGAAGAAGCGGTCAGAGTAAAACCGGCCAGCTGGGTGTTGTTTATCGATTGTCCGGGTAGCTTGTTGAAACCGTGTCGAGGTAAATTAAGTCTTACTCGCTCCGTTTCAAAATATAAGATGTTTTAGATTTGTAAAACAAATGTATTTAGACTACTTTTAGTATGTATGTTCACTAAGGTTTAAAATTAATCTAGACACTAAAACAAGTCTAGATACATTTCTTCACAAACCTAAAACGTCTTATATTTTGAAACGGAGGGAGTACAAATCAACTTGTACTCTCTCAAATATAAGATGTTTTAGATATATGAGGTAATGTATCTTAATACATATTTTTTATTGTGTAGATTTCGAGTGAACTTGTTTTTTACATTGAAACCATAGTTAGTTTCTTCATTTGACTATCATAAAATATTTATGTATTTGACTCAAATACCAGTCCTCGCGGTCCTCAACGTCTCTGGTGGCCTGCTGCAGTGAAGCGTGAAGCTGCCACTGAGCCGGTCAGAGATGCCGGTGAGTGAGGCTAGCTGCAGACCAGCTGGGACTTGTAACGCAAGGTTGACTCGTCATGATTAGAGACATGCATGGAGAGCCTTAGCCAGTACGTATAGTCCCGGTTTCACTGTCGAATGGCACGCTGTCGACGACCTTCATCGATCGTCGCGTTCACTGAACATGCTAACTGATCCGTCAAGAAAAAAGGAACATGAAAACTGAACAAGATTATTGACACGTTCGTGCTGATCATGCAACTTGCACGAGATGAACGTGTGCCATATGCGCCGTGGCAAGAGCTAGCTAGCGTCGATCGTCGATGTCCAGCGTTCCAACCGCACGTCCGCATGCACTGTGCGAACTTTAAGTGCAGCAGGGAGGTAGCTAGGCTAGGCCATGCCGGCATCTGAACCGATATGATGATAGCTCCGTCTCGATCTTGAACGTGCAGATCGGAGCTAGAGAGAAATGCTGCGTGCGTGCTTTGTCAACGGTCGCCGAAGTCGGGCCATCTGTCCCCTCGGCCTGATCTGGATCGACGACGTGAGTATGTCGGGGACACTCCGATCGAGGCGCTGCCGTGTGTATCTCGCGCGCGCGCCGATCGAGGTCGTCGTCCTCGGCGCCGTCGATCGCCATGAGAAACTTCCACGAATCAACGGTGGGTCGTGCGTCTGAGCCGGCCGGCCGGAGCTTCTTTCTTCGATTTCTTCTTCTAGATGCAAGCGTCGGCCGCTGAAGTTAGCGGGCACCAAGCTAGGGCATGCTCTACACTTCAAGAGTTCACGAATTCAACAATCACCACGCACACTTAGATCATGTACTATGTGAGCCAAAAGCAATTTTTATCGTCTCTCCCCTCTCTCTTGAATCGGTTCAATACATTTTTGTGAATCGATTCATATGGCTTGACACAAAAGGCGAATCAAGTTTTTGGTTCGCTTCTTCCCTGGTGAAGTATGCATGCATGGGATGAGGTCTTCTGACCCACATGGCATAGAGTAAAGACAAGAGAGAGATTGTCAGCCAAACGTGTGAGAGATGCTAGTTGTTTATTTGACCATGGGACTCACAAGCGATTCACACATAGTAGAGAAAAATAGTCGACTCATAACCCTGACATAATTCTTTTTGAACCGAATCCACATAGTACATGGTCTTACCCCACCCCCACCCCTCAAGAAAGTTGGAAACAATTCAAGCGTCTAGCGGTGAAATTTGTACGTTTCTTGACTTGCTTCATTGAAATTTGTATGTAACTTCAAATTTTTATTAATTTTGGTTAGTTTTCCTAATTTTTCTACAGTTAATTTGGTTGGTTTTTCTATTTGTTCTATGTTTGCTATTGAATCGTGTCTGCAAGATTCAAAGGAGTTTCAGTTCTTTAATAAATCTTTTATGAAACTGGTTGCGTGATTTGTACAGCGATTGTTGTGGGGGCAACAACACAGGAGGAGTTCGCAGTCTTACCTTGCAGGATGAAAATCTAAGTTCTAGCCTTAATTGGTTGTGCCTGTCAATGGTCTTAATGAACGTATTGTGTTGCGAGTGAAGACTTTTTCCACGGTGAAAACCAATGATCTTTGATCGGTCGGCGATGACACTTGTACACTGTTTCCTTGTTGAAGGCGTTATTATTGGAGTTGTTGAACTACTGATGTTGTTCTGGTGATGTTAGTGTCGTTGTTTCGAGAAGCATATATAATCCCTGATGTCTACATTGTTGTCATGTACACTTGTATTCTAGAAACCGGGCGTGCGTCGCCATAGATTCTATCCACCATGCTTGCTCTTCTACCTCTTTTCTTGTCCAAATCTCAAAACCGGTGGACACTCCGCTGTTCTGGTTAGATACCAAGATTCGTGAGGAAAGAATAATAATCTTTTAACAATTACACATAGACACGTTTAATAATAATCTTTTAATAATAATCGTTGTCATCTACACTTGTATTCTAGAAACCGGGCGTGCGTCCCCGTAGATTCTCTCCACCATGCCTTGCTCTTCTACCTCTTTTCTTACTTGTCGAAATCTCAAAACCGGAGAAACATTCCGCTGTTCTGGTCAGATACCAAGATTCGTGAGAAACGAATAATAATCTTTTAGCAATTACACTAACACACGTTTACGGCTCTATGCAGATTTTGTGAAGGGACCATGGTTTTTATATGATTTTTTGCTGGAAACTTGAGATTAATTCTGCTGAACATTAATATTTTTGTATGGTGTATATTAAAGTTTTTTCTCGACCCGTATTTTCGGTATCTCAGCTGCACCCGGTTTTTCTGGCTACCACCGAGAAAAAGTACCACTGACGAGATTTACCGATATTTACATAATTTTTTCAAGTTTAACGATAAAGTTTGGATGAATTCATAAATTAGTTTGAAAAATCTAGGGCGGTATTTGAGCCGGTATTCCTCCGAGTTTTTTTTATATTTTTATTTTTTGCTCAAGACGTGAAGTCAAACAAATGTTGGTATAAATAAGTTCTCGTATGATTGGAATGGGCATAATGATGGTGCAATCCAATGTTTTTCCTATTCCCGTGTTTTTGAAATCATGTGAATCAAAGAGACTCTTAATACCTTTTGTTGTATACATGATTGCCGAGACTCTTAATACCTTATGTTGTATACATGATTGCCTCGATGGTGATGAGAACCGCTGGCCAAGCATTAGATTCCATGGAAGCGGGCAGCATATGTTGTACTTATTGTACACTTGTGTATATGCTCCGTGTAAACATAGGTGAAAGTGGCACAATTTCCTTCATAATTGGCATGGCATGATTTGATGCGATGGCGACGGAGGTGGCACTGCACCTTTTTCATTATGAGCACGACGAGATCATGAGCTAAGTTCAGAGCCCATCCAAGGGCATACATTAGATAAGACTGACAAAGCATCAGCAGTTGAGCTTGGCATATAATGTTTGATTTTCTCATGGTTTCTCGTAGTTCAAGTGTTCCATCGTTGAGACAAAGTAGACGGCAAGTTACAAAGACACATTTTCCGCAAAGTTGCAGCTGTAGGTATATAGAAAAATCAAACATATGCTAATCTTAAATAAAAATTGCACTAGATAACTTTTGGTATACCTATATGCGTTTTATGCGGACACTTGCTTGCAGCCCTACCCCCCTCTGAATAGATCAGATAAGACTGACAAAACATGAGCAGTTTAGATGGCATGCAATGTTTGATTTTCTCTGTCCTCGCAGTTGAGGTGTTCCATTGGTGAGACAGAGATAGCACGTTACAAAGACACATTTTTCGGAAAGATGCAGCTGTAATGGGTACATGTCACGGTCATGGTGTAGCTAAGTAATTCAGGGAGCGAAGTCATCTTGGTCCATAGTCTTGGAATCGCACTTCTCACGACTAGTCAAAGACACAAGCACTGTCAAAGACTAGCTGCGAGTAAACTGAGCCAGATGAAAACACTGGCCGCCTGATGATGTACAATCCATGGTCAGTAGTAGTACTAGCATTTGATGATGTTTCTTGTAGCATCAAGACTTTGACTAGTCCAAGCGAACTAAGGGGGTCTTCTGTTGGTCTCGAGTAATTAAGCAAAAAATGTGAAATTTATGTTTTTTTTACGGATCAAAACTTTCTACGTGTGCCCGTTTGGTCCTGTGGCTCTACTAAGCTGTCTCAGACCAACGATGTTTGAATGCAGACTGGTAAAGGTAGCATGCAATCTATCTACGATGATCCGTCTACGACCTGCAGAGTTTGAATAAATTGGACTTGTGCAGCCGCTCTGCAGACATATCGCCCACATGTGACCGGAGAAAAAACACGGGCTTAGCCAGCTTGACGCGACGACTTGACTTGTAAACTTCCTTTGCCCCCAAGGGAGGTGCTCGATTTTACTCCCTCTGTTTCAAAATATAAGAGTTTTAGTTTGTGAAACAAATATATCTAGAATACTTTTAGTATGTAGGTTCACTCAGATTTAGAATGAATCTAGACATTAAAAGAAGTCTAGATACATTTTTTTTACAAATTTAAAATATTTTATATTTTAAAACGGAGAAAGTAGTATTGTGCAAGGAAATGTTTCTATGTCGTCGCCACGAAGGGAGACTGATAAACATATGCTGTTCTTGCACAATTGTATTGGTCGCCATGTGTGGTCCCACATCCCAGTTTCCTAACTAGACTGTCGCTGTTCATGTTACTTGAGAATTCTGAACTCCACTGTCTGGCACCTGATGCTAGCTTGAAGAAACAGCCCACACAAACGAAGAAAAAAATGGACAGCATGCGCATGTGCATTGCTGCTTTGGACGAAAGTGGAATACTGGACGAGAACTCTTGCGTCGTGATACACGCACGCATGCGTGTTGACATAGAATCCAGCTGCTACCTGCGCTACCTGCTGAGTGCTGATGATGAGTATAAAATTGCATTCCGTGGGCTGTTCGTCAGCAACGCTTGCTAGATGCTAATCTCGAGCGCTTTTTCTTTATCTGCCGAAAGAGCATGGGATTAGAGGATAACTAGCTAGCTATCAAATCACGGTGACATTAAGAAAGTGGATCGTCATCTGTTTAGGACTGACGCCGAGGTTAGTTGACCATATGACAGAACTGTATTTTTTTACATGGCTAACTTTGGATTCTATGTACTGCCTCCGTATAGGAATAAGTGATTTAAGTTTATTTAGATTCGAATGTATCTAGGCATATTTTAGTGCATAGATACGTTTAAATTTAGATAAATTGAAGTCAGTTACTTCTATATGAAGGGAGTATAAAACGATATTTTTTTAAAAAGAAAAAAAGTTTTCTCCTTAGAGAAAATGGGTAGATCTCCACGATGTTGTTCACGGAGAAAAATTCAACTTGGCCACGTTTAAGTATAGACGCAGTGTATTTGATTTTTAACTCGAGCTAGTGTACTCCCTCCTTCACGGTTTGCAGGGCGCTCTATAAAAATCTCACGGACCTAGGCGTGAATGTATTGGCTAAAAATTAGGCCTATTAGTGTGCAGTTAAGGCGCATGCATTGGTAAGAGACTGTTGCATGCATAGGAAGTTGGAAGAAAATGTGTTACATTAAGTAACAATTAATTTTTATGCGCCTAGAAATATTGTAGTTTTAGAAAAACCTAAATTTGATTCGGCGCCCTGCAAACAGTGACGAAGGTAGTAATAATTTTAAAAGGACATCAAACTCTTTGTCAAAGATAGGGGATTCTTGTGCAGGTTTCATACAAACAATGCACTATACTCAATGGTGATGTTGCCTAGTGGGAGTGTAATTAATTAAGCATTTGACCAAGATATTTTGCTTCGCTAACATGCATGCATTGCTGTCCCGTCATGTTTGACGACTGTCCACTCCACCCAATGGTCATCCATCCATGTGTACATCTGTGCTTATCCTCTGACGTATTCATTCATCTCTTTTTATACAGCTTGTTATGGCCCTAAAAAATAAAGAAAAATATACTTCAACTTGTTGCATACTATGTACTTCTATCGTTTTAAGTCAAACTTATTAAAATTCGACCGATTTTATTGGGAAAGATAGAAACATTATTACACTAAATTTGTATCGCTAGATTTGTTTACTTGCTAATCTTTTTTCTATAAAGCTAGTAAAATAAAATGTTTGACTTAGTAAAAGATGTAATACAGTTATTTGTGGACGGAGTGGGTACATATAAGGAGAACAATCATGCAAATTAAAACCTGGATTGCTTCTTGATACAACTAGCTAGTACAATATACTGGAAGGAGGTAATTATGTTTTAAAGATCAACCCACTAGAGCCTGAATGAGATAGACAAGTGATCATCATATTATAATACAAGTCAAATGTGTTTGTTACAAGTGTTTGTTACAAAGTTCACCATCTCATCACATTACAAATGAAGTGTTCATCGTTTACACTAGAATCAAACAGAATACAACTATGATGACGGTGAGCAAGAGCAAGAGCACTAGCAATATCTTCATCCGGTTCTCCTTCCATAGGTGGTTCCTCCACTTGGGTACCGTCTCCTCTCGAGTCGCGTATCCTTTGTAGCTGTTGCCGCTAAACTTGTTCACCTGTTTCTGACAGTCCTCTCACTCATCGTAGACTCCTGGAACCCAACCCTTGTACACCACGTACCACTTCGTCATCTCTATAGATAAGGCATATTAGTAAGTCATGCAACAGAAAGAACTAAATTGGTTCACATGCATATATATTCACATAAACTAAAGCAAAAGATCAGTAAACATAGAAGATAGCACATCGATCATAATCATAGAACTTCGACGACAACGACCACAATAGTGAAGTTTACAACATACGACCACGGTAGTATATAGTTTGTGACACAACACTTCACACAGACAACTATGACCTGGATGCGATGGAAGTCTTCTCTAAGATCATCATCGTCCCTTCGCGCCAAATTTTAGGCCCATGCTCGGAAACTAGATGGCAGAGTTAGGTTCTGGCATTCCCGGACAAACCCTTTAAGGTGATGCATGGCGCAGAAGGCCTCCTTGGCACCGCCAGTAGCCGGCTCCTTAACACAGGAAAACTCGAGCACGTGCTTGAACACGTGCTTGTCATCCTTGATACATTCCCCCTTGTTGACGAAGGGGCATCCCTTTTTAGCGTAGCCCTCGAGAGCCTCATTTAAAACACCCCTTATTCTGGTGTAGTCCTTCTTCTTCTGACTCGCCGAGTCGAAATACGATGCTATCGAGTACTTTGTGCAAATGACGATGAGTGTGCAGTATTTGGCTCTGCACAACACAATTGAAACGGGATGTTGGAGAAGGGCAAAGGAAGAAAGATATAAGAAAGCCTAAGTTAACAATGCTAGGGGGTGTGTGTACTTACTCGGGAAAGAAAGGCAAAAGAAGCGTGTTCGTCCTCTTGTGGTCCACCATGAACTTCTCAAGATACGCCGTCCCCTTGGCACGCGTCTCAGATCTTTCCCTCAACTGGCTATCACGCATGTAGTAGGGATCCACTATCGTGATGTCGGGTGTCTGCTCTCTCTTGGTCTTCATCGCTAGATTGAGCGCGAATAGGCGGACCATGTTATAGTCCAGCCGTTTCAAGAGAAATAGCTTGAAGACGTCCTCGTACGCTATGAAGAACACGTCCGCGGGGGCTTCATGGACGAAGTCCACGTCCGATGGAACCTTGACAGTGAAAACCGGGTAATTTGGATCTTTGTATTTAATAAGAATGCCCTCTAGTGTCTTGATACTATCACTCAAAGCGAGCATATGTCCACCAGCAAGGCGAAGCAGCTCCAGAGTCAGTATCGCTTCACCGGCTATATGTATCCTGGGCAAGCCATCCTCGCAGGCTGGTACGACGTCATCCTTAGCCCGGATCCTCTTCGGAGGAGGTTGGCTCTCAGCTTTCTTACCTCTCTTACTGTGCTTCTTCGTCTTCTAAGCAGGCTCCTCCACTGGGGATGCTAAGTGCTCAACGGCCACCTTTTGGAGTGTGTCAGGGCTAAAGACGAATCCAACAGGTTTCTCCTGTTGATCGGCGGCCGGAGGCGTCTCTTGAGATAAACCATGGAAGATCAGGCGTTGCGTGCATGTAGTGGGACACCCACCTTGACCCTCGCGCGAGCGACAAAGGGTTCTTCATCCACAGCAGGCATGTACAATCCTATGCCGGCGCCGGTGTTGATGTAGTCGTCGATGTTGACAAATTCTTCATCATCATCGTTGTTGCCGCCATGTGGTGATGGTGGTGGAGGGGGCGACGGCGGCATCGCCTTGGGGCGGCCCACATGCTCCCAACAGTTGTTGGTGGCGACTGGTGGTGGCGACAATGACAAGTGGCTTCCTAGGTGGTGGCCGGACGATCGAGGTGGCGCCGGTGACAGGTGGCATCCGAGGTGGTGGCCGGACGATCGAGGTGGCGCTTAGGTGCCCCGTAAGACGAATCTGAGTCTTCGGCCATGTCAAGGGCCAGCCGTGGCATTCTGCAAGGGTCTTGTGTTCGTCGGCTCCCTGAGGTTGAAAGGGGGGTCCATGTCGTCGCACCCTGGCAACACCCGAGCAATCCGGACCCTCATCACGGCATCGTCCATTGCATTGTTGTGCATCGTGCGGTTCGCCGGTTGTATGATATTGCCCTTGGCAACATCCTTCAACTCGCCGCCGGCAACTTTGTGGAGTAGTACGCAAGTAGCGTCCTGAATATCGACACATATGTGTTGGGCATCATGATCGAGGTGGCAATCACCAAAGGCGCATAAAGTAGATGAAGCGGAGTATGATATTAGTTACCTTGGTGAGGGCGTTGAGCTCGGCTAGTGTCGACACACGGCCGATCCCGGCGGCAGGACTATCATCAGCATTCTCCCGCGGTACTGGTGCCACCGCCGGCTATGCGATACTGGTATTTTTGGTGGGAGCATCAGGGGCAGTTGTGCGACAACAAGCTCTTGCGGTTGCGCCGCGGCGATGGTGGCCGGCGGGGTCACCAAGTCCGGCGACGCGTTAACGTTGATGCTCGAGTTGCTGCCGCTAAAGCTGGGCACGTTTATCGGCCCCTGTCGACCTCCCGCATTCCAAACAGCTAGCCCCTCCATCAACCCAGGGGGATGATCGCGCGAATCTTCTCCTCCAATAACTTGTCCATTGCTTTCTCGTCCACTTTTGCCTCTAATGTCTTCACCTTCAACTTCAGCTCTTCAACCTCGGCTTTATCTTTAGCCGCCGACTGGTTCTTCCTCTCCCTCCTCTTCTTTGTGTCCTCTTTGTAGTACTCGGTAAACTTCATGCTTATACCGAAGCCGGACACACGGCCAGCTGATTTTGGCGGCAACTTCTTCTCCCTCTTCTTGTAAGTGTTCGTCGCCCTATTAAAAACAGTATCCCATGGCTCCGCCGCCGAATCTTGGGACGACAAGTCCTCACTAGCGTTCAATTCCTTCTCCTGCAGAGATACAAGGAGAGGTGAACCCATGCATGCATTTAGATTCCTGGCTTAATTATTTTAATGAGAGATCCATGGTAAATTCCTTACCAGCTCATCCTCAAAGGCCTTCACATCCGGGTCGTCGGTGCCGAACTCCCCTGTAACAGGGTCCAGGTAGTAGCGGGCTCGGACAAATTGTCGGATCTGCAGGTCTGTGATTTTATGCCATGGGTTCTCTTTACCCAGGTGTTCAAGATCGGCGTCCTCCTTGTCCCAAATGGGTTGTTTCCCTCTGTATCCGCCGCTTCCAAGCCGGTGGTTACCTATGTTCTTCTCTCGCATAGTCTTTCCCCACTCAATCCATGCTTTAGAGGCAGTGGTATCTAAGTCCGCCTTGAATATCTTGAACTCTTCTTCGTCGAGCATCGGATTTTTCCTACTTATAATCTCCCAGCTTTCACCTTTGCCAATGCTGTTCTTTACCCGAGTTTTCCAGCTGCTCAAGGCGTTGCTCATCTTTGTCAGTGCTAGTTTGTTCACCTGGTTCTTATTACTCTCCAGGTTTCTGAACTTCTCTGGGAATGTGTATCGCTTGTGAAGCTTCTTAAGGAGGTTCTCGACCAAAGCATGATTACGTCGGATGTACTTCGTGTTGATCGACATGCTTTCCCGGATGATGCACCCGAGTTGCATGTCGTACCCGCAGGCAGTCAATGAAGGCGCAATGGGTTGGCCACCTTCTGTGACCTCGGTGAACTCATCACAGACGTTGGCGAGCACTTGCGGCTTCCGATCCTTAATATCCTTCTTCTTCTTCTTCTGTATGGTGGCCGGGTTGCCGCTACCACCATCTGTCGCTCGCCACCATCCGTGGTGGTGGTGTTACCCTCCTCCCCGCCTTCACTAGTTCCATCGTAGTCGTCGTTGTTCCCCTCGTAATCTGGATCTTCCTCGCCCCCAGCACCTCCGACGACGGTCGTCGGTGGTGGTATCATTCTCATCTCCTCCGCCTCCTCATGCTCTTGGGACGGCCCCAGAACGACTTGTTGGCCTCTCGGGCTAGATCCTCGATGATCATTTGTTTAGAAGGACCGACCTCGTCGTTAGTTGACATGTTTGCGCTTTATTACTAAAAAAAGAGGCAAAAAGTTAGCACAAATATCGATCGAAAAATTTGGCATGACCTTTGCTAATTTTTGGACCTACGAGTGCCCATTTCTCAACCGAAACGGAAGTGAATCAACACTTCAGGAGAAACGAGCAACTCAATTGAAATCCCTGCAAGAAAAAACACCCTAGCCCCATTGATAACCCCATTTCATTCACAGTAGCAGCACCATAGTAGCAGCACATCATGCATATATAATAGCACCATAGTAGCAGCAACACCATAGTAGTAGCAGTAGCACAGCACCATAGTAGTAGTAGCAGCTGACTAACATTCAATACTTTAAGCAACATTTACAGCTATAGTAGCAGCAGCACCATAGTAGTAGCAGTAGCACATCACCATAGTAGTAGTAGCAGCTGCATATTTACATAGTAGCAGCAACACCATAGTAGTAGCAGTAGCACAGCACCATAGTAGTAGTAGCAGCTGACTAACATTCAATACTTTAAGCAACATTTACAACTATAGTAGCAGCAGCACCATAGTAGTAGCAGTAGCACAACACCATGGTAGTAGTAGCAGCTGCATATTTACATAGTAGCAGCAGCACCATAGTAGTAGTAGTAGCACATCATGCATATATCCATGTTTGCATATAGGAAAAAAAAGCAGCTGACTAACATTCAATACTTATATCCTTGAATTATAGTACTACATCATTAAGACACCAAATTAACTTGTTTACTACTTTGTGATCTTTCTTTGTGTATATAATGGCATCATGATGCTGCTGGTGTCATTTTCCAAAGAGAAGATATATAGTTATGTTACCTTTCATGCTTTATCTGTATTAATGAAACCAAAGCCACTACTAATTTGAAACTGGATATATGACTTGTTCTGATTGTGTAAAGATCACTCTGTGCAACTTCGAATTTAATACTCTAGTTCTGCCTTTTGCAGACATAAAAAACATTACCCTCACCAAGGTGATGAATGCGCAATGTCTCTCCAGCTGAAGCATGCGGAACATGTTGTTGATTCACTATGCTGGAGCATTGGCAACTCACTATCTTCAAGGTAAAACTTGGTAGCTCCCTGCAGCAAGCAGCTTTAACTTGTATTTGCTCTGAAATACGTTTGCTACTCTCGAATCTTAATGAAGTGGAAGCTTTTTCTATAGTACAATGCATATAGGTATTTTGCTGACATAAATTCTTTTGTGGAGCCTAGACAGTGTTGTTTCCAGGAGGTGTTTGCATTTATTGCAATCTAGTGCAGTTTTAAGCGGGCTAGGATTGTTGTTGCTAGCTGATGAGCCTAGAGTCAGTGTTGCTTGCTTGTGATTCCTAAAACCAGTGTTGTTTGATTACTAGGGAGATATAAGAAAGGCACACAACTGTAAGGATATTTTCAGAGTTCATCGCTTGCTTAATCCAATATGTAATCTTTATCATAGTTCTCCCCCCTTTTTTATGTGCAATATCATCTAACCAGTGCATTCGATGCTCAACAAGGGATAGAAGAACAGAGAGAGAGGGGAGAGGGGAGGAGAAGAACTGCATCTAGGAGGAGAAGAACAGAGAGAGAGGGGAGGGGAGAACTGGGCGATGCTCACCAAGGGGTAGACGTCAAGGTGGCGTGGACGGCGAGGAAGCGTGGACGGCGAGGTGGCGTGGGCGGGCTCCTTCTCTTGCTTCTCCACGGGATCCGACGGCGGCTCCTCCTCCACCACGGGCTCCTGCGCCTGCTCCTCCACGGGCTCCGGTGACGGCTCCTCCTCCACCACGGGCTCCTGCTCCTGCTCCTCCACGGGCTCCGGCGGCGGGATCCTCCACGGGCTCCGGCGGCGCTAGGGTTCTGCAGGTGCGCGCGTGCAGGCTCGTGTGGGGGGAAGAATTGGAAAGTGGGGGGAAGGGGAAGGCCGAACCATTGTTTTGGCTAAGTGTGAAGATTCTGTGGTGCATTCCTCCAATATGCGCCACCACAGAACATGTACACTTAGTCCAAAACAAGCGCGGCGTTGTAGTTTGCATCAAACAACAGTCTAGCCTAGTGGTCAGTCTTGGTGCTCTAAATTTGGGTAGCCCAGGTTTGAATCCTGGCTGTTTCAGACTTTTTTTCTTAATTAAAAAATATTTTTAGTTATATGATACAAATATATTTAATTATGTTATATTAAAACAAGTAAGAACAAATATATATATGTTACAAATATATTTAAAACCAAGAACATACACATGTATATATATATGAATATCACAAAAAAGGTCGCATGTCGTCATGTGATGTGTCGAGCTAGCCTCTCTTCACAATCTTCTTGCCCTTTTTCTTCGCGGTTGAATACTTTAGCCCGGGCACTATGAGATTTCTTCTCGTGAACAGACAACCTTTAGTAGGTAGTGTAGTCTTTCTTCTTACTATAGTAGTAGTAGGCATGTTGAAGTACTTGTCGAACTCCTCTTCGATCTTCGGATCGCCATTCTTGTCGAAGTCTTGCTCGTTGGTGGATCCTTTCATTCCGATGATGCTCCTCTTGCCCCTCCTCACTACAACACGACTAGGCTTTGACGGGTCGGTAATAAAGAAACATTGATCAACTTGGCTAGCGAGTATCCACAGCTCATTTTTCGTGGAGGCCTTCTTTGTCGACTTGGCATCTGGTATAACGCAGGTGGTGAAATATCGGCCTTCTTTTTCGACGTTCTTGACCCATTTAACACGGAACATCGGTACCGTCTCTCCACAGTAGTCGAGCTCCCATATCTCCTCGATCCTTCCGTAGAATCTTTCCATGACAGTAGTCTCGTCATCGGCGAAGGACATCATAGTAACTCCTGAGTTTTGATATTCGCTATTCATGTCCTTTTCCTCGGTGTATAATCTGTAACCGTTGATGTCGTATGACTGATAGGTCTTTACGTTATGCGCTGAGCCCTGTGACAAGGAGAATATGAGTTGTTGATCTTTCATAGAAGGCGTCTGCGGGGGATTGTCCAGCAGCCTTTTGTTGTACCAACCCGTGAAGGTGGAGTTGTGTTATCTTGTTACATCTCCTTTCTTCCTCGGGCGGACCCAGTCCACGTACTCTTGCTCGATCAAGCGTTTGTGCTCTTCCACCCAAGGGCTGACCAATTCAATGTGTTATAGTGCGACTCGGTGTGCCCATGGCAAAGTCGGCGCGTCGATTAGCAATGCCGACATGCAGTGAGCGGTGGCCCTCGCGGTGACCATACCCAGCGAGCCTGTCGAGGTGCTTCTTGGTGGGTATTCCAACATCCTCGTTCTCGGTGGTTAGATAGTTCTGGCAGAAAGAGATGCACTCGTAGATCAGAAAGCCCTTGGCTATGCTTCCATGTGGACGGGACCTATTGCAAACGAACCCTTTGATTACACCGTTCAGCCTTTCAAACGGCATCATGTTGTGCAGGAATGTCGGCCCGAGCTAGATGATGTCATCCACGACATGGACAAGTAGATGCACCATGATGTCGAAGAATGCGGGCGGAAAGTAAATCTCGAGCTCGCATAGTATCACCACGATCTCTTCCTGTAGCCTGTCGAGCTGCTCCATGCCGATCGACTTCCTAGAGATGACGTCGAAAAAGTTGCACAAGCCAAACAGCGTCTCACGGACGTGCTCGTCCATTATCCCTCGTATGGCAACTGGAAGTATCTGTGTCATCATCACGTGACAGTCGTGGGACTTCATACCGCTGAACCTCTTCTTCGCTATGTCGAGATACCTGCTTATCTTGCCCGAGTAACCGTGAGGAACTTTGACTCCTAGGAGGCACCTGGAAAACTGCTCGATCTCCTCCTGACATAGAGTGAAGCAGGCAGCGCGAAGCACAACCACCTCATTCTTCTTAACCCTTTTGCGGCGACCCTGAGTCCCTTCCGTTTGATCGTCACCATCATCACTATCAGGGTACTGAAGTTCCTTCTTGATGCCAAGCAATTTCAGGTCATTTCTTGATTTCGGCCCATCCTTGGTCCTCTCCGACATGTTGAGGAGAGTGCCAAGCAGACTCTCGGTAACTTTCTTCGTGATGTGCATTACATCGAGGCTATGGGGCGTGTGGAGGACCTTCCAGTCCGGCAGGTCCCAGAAAACAAATCTCGCTTTCCATATGCCTAGAAGCGGCTTTGTCCTTGGTCGCTTCTTTCCTGGCGCTGGGCACTCATCCCAATTATTCAGAAGCTCCTCGATTTCTTCGCCGCTCCTCGTACACGGGGCTCTTTCGAGCTCATCTTTACCATTGAACAGGTCACCGCGTTTTCTCCACGGGTGATCCATGCGAAGCCACTTTCGAGTCCCTTGGAACACGGTTTTCGAAGACCCAGGATCCTTGGGTAGCTGGAGATGCGGGGTCTTATCCATGCACTTGACACATGCATTGTGTCCGTGGTTCACCTGAGCCGATACAAATGCGTAACCAGGATAGTCCTGCACCGTCGTGAGCAACGCGACTCTTAGAGGGAAATATTCTTTAGTGTAGGCGTCCCACGTATGGGCTGGCGTCTCCCACGACGTGGCTAACTCCTCTTTCAACAGCCCGAGATAAAGATGCATATCGACACCTGACTGTTTCGGCCCCTGAATAAGAATGCCCATGTGTACGTACCTTTGATTTGTGCAGAGCCACGGGGGGATGTTGTACGACCATACAAACACGGGCCAGGTGTTATGCGTGCTACTCTGGTTGCCAAAAGGATTGAGTCCATCTGTGCTCATACCCAGCCTGATGTTCCTTGCATCACCCCCGAACACTTCGAACTCGATGTCCAATGCATTCCACTGGCTAGCGTCTGAAGGGAGTGTTAGGATCTTGCCCTTCTCTGGATCATCTTCGGGTTTCTCCCTTTCCGCGTGCCATTGCATTAGCTTTGCTTCCTTAGGATCTACGAAATATCTCTGTAGACGGGGAGTGATAGGAAAGTACCATACAACTTTTCAAGGAAATTTCTTGTTCCCTCTCTTGTACCGTCCATGGCCGCACACCGGACATGTGGTTCTCTCCGCGTACTCGTTACGATAAAGTGCGCCAATCATTGATACATGTGTGGTATTTAATGTGCGGTAGGTCGAGAGGGCACACGATTTTCTTGGCCTCCTCTATACTTGTTGGCAATGTGTTCCCGTTAGGAAGACGATCGTGCCAGAATTCCATGTTAGCATTGAAGCTCACATCGGTCCATTTGTGTTCCGCCTTCATCTCTAGAGCCTTGAGCGTTACACTTAGGCGTGTATCCTCGGGCCGACACCCAGGATACAATGGAGTCATCCCATCTAACTCCATTTGCGCCAGCTTGGCTTTCTCTCTGGCTGTAGCTTTGGCGTTGCTCGTCTCCTTGAGAAGCAGTTCCTGAACATGAGGGTCCCTTAACACCGAAGTTAGCAGCGTCTGGGTGTTCGCTTCTTCTCCTTCTTCATGATGGTCATGTCCGTCGACATCTCCTTCTTCGTCATGATGATCACGCCCATCGCCGGTATATTCTTCGTCATCATGACCATGCCCGTCGGGAGACTTTTCGTATTCTCGCCCGCCCAAGTCTTCATGATGACCAACACCATTTACTGCCAGCTCCTCATCGAAGTCGTCGCGCATGAAACCGCGCCTGAGCAGGTGATCCTCCAATTGTCCAGAATCAGGGTCGATCCAGCGCTGGAGTTTGCATGTTCGACATGGACATCTTATCTGGGTCTTGTTGTTCCGAATCATGTCCGCCTTGTCGTGTTTCTTATACCTAGTAACTTGACCTTCGCTCATGCTGACGACCATGGTAGCCTGCGCGGTATGCACATATAGAGCAAAAGACAGAGAGTAGGTTAATTAGAAACAACACCTTATACACACAAAAAACACACATGCATGGTCGTCGCCGGAAAAATTTGGCATGACCTTTCCTAAAAGTAGGACATATGGGTGGTGCAAAAATTTGCCGAAATGGAAATGAATCAACATTTCGGAAACATCCATGCACCACACCGGGACAGAGACAAGCAAAAACAAGAATCTTCTTCCCATGCAAGCATTCATGCACCACACAAGCTTCATGCACAAACATCATCTTCGCGCCATGCATGCATCGCATATACACACCGCCCGCGCGACAAGCTTTACACCTACAAAACATGCATATTCATGGCCAATTACTCACCGGGTAGATAGAATACCGAGTCGAGAGCGTGATGTGAGAGAGTGTGGATCAATAGATCTATAGAGAGATAATAGTACACAAATAGAGATGTGGAGGAGAAAAGTAGGTGTGTTTTAGATCTACTAGTTGGAGAAAGGCTTTCCCTAACTAATCTATCAACTATAGTAGGTTTAAATATAACAAAATGTAGAAAAGTATAGACACAATGGGGTGGGAGAGAGGAGGAAGACGAGCTGGGAGGAGGGGGAAGAAGGATGTGAAATGGATGGTGGTAGATAGAGGGGTGCAAAGCTGCCACCTTTGTGCAGATCTGGTCGAAGGATTCTGTGGCGCATACAGGCAATATGAGTTCAATCTTCTGTGGCGCATACTGGGTGCATGCGCCACAGAATCCTTGGCCATAGGGTGTAGTGGGCCATGTGGGCCCCGTGACTCATTGTTCTGTGGCGCATGTCGAATATATGCGCCACAGAACCTTGGCCAGTGGCCAGACACTGTGGGCCAGGCACTATGGGCCAGGCACTCAGTGTTCTGTGGCGCATATCTTGGTTATGTGTCACAAAAGGTTAAACTTCTGTGGCGCATAGCTGACCTATGCGCCACAGAACACTGAGGGCACAGATCTGCACCAAATAAATGTGGCAGATAAAGCTGCTTTAATGACACCCCTCTATATATGCCACACTCCCTGTCCAAAGCAACATACCTGCCCCTCATGTCTTGTTCCCACAACTCGTCGAAAGACTCGCTGGAGAGCACAACCCGCTCGCATTCCCTGCAGCCTACTCGCAATGGAGGGGCGAGGTCGAGGGGCAGTGCTCAGAGTCAGCCGCCGCGGGATTCAGAGGTCAACCTAATCAAGGAGGAGGCCAGACTGCGGCACGAGGCCCTCTACAACAAGGCCATGAGGTTGTACGCCGTGCTCGCGTCTCCGGAGGAGAGGGCGCGCATGGCGGAACCAATCGGGTGGCGGCAGGTGCTCGACCCCAACGTGTCCATGGAGGACCACGTCCGCAGGCTGCAGGCGCGCGTGAACAGGGAGGTTTGGCATCTTCCACCGCCATCGCCCCCACTAGCTCTGTGAAGGGATTTGCAATGTTATAGTTTGTGTATTTGCAATGATGTATGGCATTGTTGTTTTGTGGTTCAAGGCTATGCGCATGTGCATTTTGCAACGATGTATGCTACTGCACATGTCTATCTACTAGATTGTCTAGTATATTCTACCTATTCCACTACTAGTTGGGAAAAGCACAAGAGAAGTTTGTTCTAGGAAACATGAAGCATTCTGTGGCGCATATTGGATGAATGCGCCACAGAAGTTTGTTCTTCTGTGGCGCATATGCACAAATACGCCACATAAGCTTGTACATGGGTGTCCAGAGTGTGGGGCCCACATTATTGTTCTGTGGCGCATATGATGGTATGCGCCACACTTCTGTGGCGCATAATCCTGTATGCGCCACATAAGTTTGGTCAGAGCACGGTCGTACCCCGCCTGCTGTGGGGTCCCACCAAATTTCAGTGGCGCATACGGTTTGATGCGCCACAGAAGATTCATGGTCCAACCGCTGATGCGGGTCCCACCATACTTCTGTGGCGCATCACTCCGTAAGATGCGCCACAGAAGTTTGGTGGTTCTATGGCGCATTGCTCCGGATGCGCCACTGGATAACTTTTGTGGTGCATGGTCAGAATCATGCGTCACAGAAGGTATGTCTATCTATAGTTAGTTTCCTAGTAGTGCACCGGGTCATAATAAAAGTCTTGACTTGAGATATCGCTTCATCAGTCAACATTGTCTTTATTCAATAACATGTAATATATTAATATGAAGAAGATAACAAATATTCTGGTCTATGCAACAACTCAATATCTAGAGCAATTGAAGTCATCGATAATATATATAGCAAAATTATTAAAACACATGATCCAAGGCACCCACCAACCAACAACCTCATCAATGACGCCCTGGCAACTCACTAGGTGGCCAGAAGGTTCTCAAAAGCGACACCTTCGGGAAGGGTAACACACAAGTGTCGCCACCGCCATATCCTATCAAAGGTTAGATCATGGCAGAAGCGATCAAAGTTCACAAAATGAGTTCAGCAACGTAACTATGTCGAACCAACATAAATGCCATGTATAATCGGTGAAGATCATAGTTGTAGGATTAGTGACATGACGCTTGTTTGGTGGGCTTCGGTTTGATCTTTGTAATCTTCCATGTAAGATGTTGTGAATAATCTAATGAAACAGGCTTTGTGCATCTCTTGTATGCATAGGCCGGGTTGATCTCCCCCCATTTTAAAAAAAATCACGGTGAGTAAGCTGCGCAAGGCTAGATTTGTAACTTTACTCTATTAGCCTATGATGTTTTTTAAGGAAAAAAGCTAACTACGAAAAAGGGGTCCCTTCCAATATCCCGCATATTGTCAACCCGCAACCGCAACCGCGGCCCCAACACCAATTTATATGCTAGATCAACACAAAGTAACCACTGAACTCCTCAATATCTCTAGCCTTTTCCACGAAGTGTGAAGATATCGAAGTACAAGGAGTTGCCTGCAAATAATACACGCATGGGAGAGTGAGGGGACGGCGATGACCTAATAAGCACAACAAAGCAATCGCACAATACAAACAATGAATTCTTCTTGACCGGGCTACTAGAAACATAATGGAGGTAAGTTTTACAAATCAGCTCAACCTTTTTACATTAAGCCATAGTGGAATAATTTGACTCGAATATCATTCCTTAAGTCCTTAGAATTACTTGAGACAGTCCACCCGTGCTCAACTGGGCCATGAAGGGTGGAAACAGGAAGATGCAGTCAGCAAGCAAACACGTTACAGGACCATGACAAGTTAGAAAGCCACGGTTTTGATACAGTTGTACTTCCTCTGTTTTAAAATATAAGATATTGAAACTCTGGGTCATCCTACCAATTGTTGGTCCTGGATGAAAAAACGCCCCCGACCCTGCGACGCTCCGTGCGAGCGCCATGGGGGAAACCCTAGCACCGCCTCTCTGCTCGCCTCCTCTCCTTCCCTCCCCTCCCTCGCCGCCACCGGAGGGCGCGGCCGGGTGAAGCCCGCGCAGCGTCGGCGGCGGCGAGGTTCCTCCTCCTTCCTGCATGGACTAGGGGCGGCGCGGGGCGGTCCCCCATGGCTGGGTCACGAGCTCCGCGATGGGCGCCGGTGGCGACGCTGTCGCAGGGAGGTGGTGGTGCGGTGGTGCGGTGCTGCAACGGCGGCGTCTGTACAGCGGTGCTCTGGACGACGACGACGCTCTGCGGTGGCCCCGATGGCGGGCGACGCGAGCTTGGTTTCCTGGCGCGCCGACGGCTGGCAGCAGCAGCGGCGTACATGCGTCCTCCAGGCTACGCGACGGTTCTCTCGGCAGGCGGGGCGGGGCTGTAGGGACTCCCGGCAGCCGCTCTTGCAGGGCCCGATCTGGGCCGGATCTAGGCCAGGGGGCGCTGGCCAGGGCCCTTGGTCACCGGACGGGGCATGTGCTCCTCCTGGTTGCGGTGCGACCGGGACATCGGATCTGTGCCGGGCGGGCTTAGATCCGGTGGTCGCCCCACAAACCTGCTCGGTGTGACCCGTGGGCGGCAAGTAGGTGTCGTGTTCACCATGCTCATCCCTATTCGCTCGTGCGGGACCAAGTGATGTTCCTCAGACCGGCGGTGGTCCTGTAGTCCCGGGTGGTCATGATGGCGATGGCGCTGCTGCTTGGCGGCGGGGATCTGCGGTGGCAGCGGATCTACTGGGGGACAGAGGAGTAGGGAATCACGCTAGGGTTGGCGGCGTCAGAAACCCCCTTGCTGCAGTGTGGCGGCGGGGCTTCACGAGCCTAGTTGGGCTCGGACGGGCCAGAGAGAGCCTGGTCTGCCCTTGCTGCTATATTCGGTCGGCTATCGCCCTTCGGCGGTGGAGGTAGTTCCCTCCCACGGGTTAGTGTACCGTCGACCCCGCCGTAGTTTCTCCTCATCGGTCGTACCAGTCTCCCACTATGGGTCACGGTGAGACGGTGATGGTGACTGCAATACCGTGATGGCGTGTGCTGGTGGGTGGTGAGTTTGGTGGAGAAATTCGAAGCGTCCGGATGTGTGGTTTTTTGAGGGGTCGGGAGAAATCCTTGTCGTCTTGACACCGACGTGGTTACGCCTGCGGGTGTAGCCTTCCTTATAGAATGGCGTCGGGTGAATCTCTTCCCTACCTCCCGTAGCGTATCGGGGGAAACCCTAGGACCAGTCCGGGCAGTAGCGTTGTTGTCGTCGTTTTCCTTCTTGGAGGTGTTGCTTGATACGCGATGCTTTGGGGCGCTAGGAGCATGGTGGTATTTCTCCGGAGGGCGCAACGGTTGCGGGCCATCGTCGTTTTTGTCAAGCCATTGTTGTCGGCTTTGTTTTCTCTGTTTTTTCTTTTTTATTTTCTCTGTTGTTTTTTTGGGCGTTGTGCTGTCTGGTCCAAGAGCTGTCGCAACCGTTGCTATATTAATATAGCCGTGCGTATGCCTCTTTCGAGGAGGAAATATAAGATATTGTAGTTTTTTTGAAAGACATCTTTTTAGTGTCGGGTCATGGTGTAGTAGGTTTCAGGAGCGAAGCTAACTTGGTCTCTAGTCTTGGAATCGCAATCACCGGTAGTCCTTGTTAGAGTACGTATACATGTATGGCTAGAGATAGACTAGGACTCTACAACTTGTATTTCAAGTCTCCACCTACTCCGTATAACTCTATACAAACCCGTCAGATCAATACAAGACAATATTCTAGGGTTCTATAATTTCCACATGGTATCAGAGCGGTTAGTCTCGCGGCACCGATCCTAGGTTCTTCCACCACTTCCGCATCGCGCCGCCTCCGGAGAGATTAATCTTCTCCTCGGAGGCGTGGCACCCGGTTTCGATCAAAGATCGAATCCGTTCTTTAGATCAATTTCAGTTTTTAGATTAGATTCAATTTCCAAATTCTCAATTTTAGATTAGATCCGATTAGACCCAAAATAAATCTCTAAATCAGACTAGACGACGCTACTCCGATCCAAATCTGCGCCAGGACGTCGTCCCGGTAGTCGGGCCGGCACCGTCACCACGTCTCCACAAGCAGGTACAAGCACATCAACTCACGGCAGCTCATATCGATTTGAGTGTACACCCACACGCGGCCATCGCGTTCGTGCCGCCCTCGCCGTCCAAGATCAAACTCAAGACCCACATCGTCGCATGCCCATAGCCCAAGACAGCTTCATGTGAAGATCAAGCTGATGGCAATGTGTGCGCATACGGCCCAGATGGGTTTGGCATGCATGGATGGTCCAGCTAGCATCAGGTACACGCATTATGTTCAACTACTTGACAGCTACGATCGTCGAGACACGACTACATCAATATCAAGATCTGCACTACTTTAAGATGCGGCTACATCGACACCAAGATCTGTACTACATCAAGTCGGACTACATCGACCCAAACATCTATATCAAGTTATACGACTACACCAAGATCTTCGTCGAGTTCTACATCGCCAACAAAAATCATCGCCAAGGTCAACATCACGTGGTCCCGCCGCCGCCGCAGCCCAGTGCTCTGCTAGGGCGATCCCACAATCGCCTCGCCCGCCTGGTCAAAAACCTGTCGCCGCCGCCGATCCTATGTGATCCGCCGCCGCCCTAAAAACCTTGCCGCCGCCGGTTGCCTTGTGCCCCGGCCACCGCCTGCAAAACCCTAAAACCAAAAACTCACCACCGCCGCAGATACCTGCCGCCATCGCCCAAAAAACCGCCGCTGCCGTAGATTCCTGCCGCCGTCGCACAAAACCCGTCGCCGCCGCAGATCCCTGCCGTCGCCGCACAAAAATCTAAAACCATACGACACAAACCATGCAAAAAAAATTGCGCCTATGACGCTATCAGCTACAATGACCATGATAACCTCGACCACGGCTACATCACGACCGGCTACCTCAACATCGACATCAAGAACAACGTCTACAGCAACTTAAGAACTCCAGTCAACAGTGTCCGTGTCGTCACTTGCGTCCACGCCACTTCCGCTGTGACTGCGGGATGAAAGAGAGGCGCTAGAAGGGAATGCAGTCACCGCCCCTAGGTGCCAGCCATGATCATGTCCAAGCAGGTGATGATGATAAGGAGGTGAAAACGACGGACGCGCAAGACTTCAAATCTTGTCACAAGCGTCCGCTTCACTTCCGCTCCGACTGAGGAGGGATGTTAGAGTACGTATACATGTATGGCTAGAGATAGACTAGAACTCTACAACTTATATTCCAAGTCTCCACCTACCCCGTGTAACTCTATATAAACCTCAAAGGGGTCCGATCAATACAAGACAATATTCAAGGGTTCTATGATTTGCACATTCCTCGGGCTCCAGCAGCTCCAGCAGCTATGCTTTGACCGGTACACACACAAGCGTGTTGAAAGACCAGCGGCGAGTAAACTGAGGCTAGGTTTGTACTCTATTAGCCTATGATGTTTCTTAAGGATTAAGAGTAGTGCCGCTGCTGTTTTTTCTACATGGCCGGTTTTGTCCTGTGGTTCTAGCTAGGCTGTCTGTTTGAATGGAGACTGGCAAGGTTTGAACGGATCTTTCTTAGTAGCAGCAAGCATCTATCTATGATTATCTACGACTACGACCTGCATGCAGAGCTCGATCGATCCACTAGCCGGAGACATTGCCCAATGCCCACACGGAAGCAGCGAAAAACCCGAGCTTAGCGCCAGCCTGACAGAACGACTTGACTCCTAGCTTTCTTTGCCCCAAAGGCTACCTGCAATATGAATAGTATTTTCTCCGTTTTAAAATATAAGATGTTTTAGATTTGTAAAATTAATGTATCTAAACATCTTTTAGTGTGTAGATTTAAAGTGAATCTTTTCAAACCTACACAATAAAAGGTGTCAATAGATACATTATCTTTATAAAGCTAAAACATTTTTTTATATCAACGGAGGGAGTACTCCCTCTGTTTCAAGTTACTCCGCCGGCGCGCTTATGTAGGTGAACTAGTACTCCCTCATTTTTCATTCAAAAAATCCTCGAATTTTTGAAATAGATAGTATGAAATATGTACTACGTATACCAAAAATTTTAAATTTTTTTTAATGAAAAACGAGAGAATACTAGACCACTTAAGTAAGCGTGCGCGCGAAGTAATTTGAAACAGAGGGAGTACTTACAGAGAAACTGTACCACGGTCTGACCAGCCAAAGCTTCAAGCTTGACTGCTAAGTGCTAACTCGCCTCATGCTGTGTCCGATATTTTTGCCGCCGTTGTTGAATGTTGAAATGCCAGTCTTATCTCTTTCTCCAATAATAGTAGCACAGGAATACCTTTCGCTCACTACAGGACGCGCGCGCTACGTCGAGGGCAAAAAGCCGTCGGCGTAGGCCAAAATGCCCTCGGCGTATGATACGCCGACGGCTGTCCTTGACGTAGCCTCCTCGGCAAAGGTCTCCCTCGGCGGAGCATATAGAGGCCGTCGGCGTATCAAAATACCGTCGGCGTAGCGGCCGTCAGCATAGCTTGTCGACATGTTGTAAAAATATTTTTTTTAAAATATTTTTTTTGATTTTTTCTCAATTTTTTAATCTTTGAATTGTTTGACTCGTTAATCTCTCACTTTGAACATTTTTAACACTAATTATATTTAATATTTAATTAAATTGCAGTCTTGTTCAAACTTTCCGGCCAGTCACCCATCCTAATACTACTCCAGCTCCAGCGCGCTTAATTTCCTCGTTCCTTTATAATCTGTTTTCGCAAAGCAATTCATACGTTGTTGTCAATACTATTATATCAATCCTATTAACTCTTATATCATCATGTCACATGTTTATATTTTTTGAAATTACAAACAATTATTTAAGTAAACATTAATAAATAAGTAAAAATATTATTGAATTCAAATAAAAATATAATAATTTTACTTTTTTGTATTTTTCTATTTAATATGGAATAATTAATATCTTTAAATCTGTAAATCGAAATTTCACAAATAATATGTCTAAATTGATCAGAAAAATGAGAGGAATCCAAATATGATATCCATATCAACTTATCATAAATCCTCCGTTTTTGAATTAGCTATTTGGTGGTTGTTTTAGAAAATTCCCTTTTTGCGCTCGGATAATGAAAAATGCCTTTTCGGTGCGATGAAAAGGAAAAATTGCATTGGATCTTTGATAAAATAACATATTGTGAACCTAAAAATGATTTTTGTAAAAAACATGAGTATCGGATCATGTACCTGTAGTTCATATCTAACTCACTTCCTACCGATTCGGCAGGAATTTGTCTTTTTCATCAAAGGTGGACGGAAAGGTTTCGGATCCCCCTGTTAGGACATTGTCCATATAAGGTGGTATAGTATTTTTGTAAAATATGGTGATAGCATTTTGAATTAGCCATTTGGTGGTTGCTTCACAAAACCGTCTGTTTTTTGTGCTCGGAAAATGGGAAATGACTTTTTGGTGCGACGAAAAGAAAAACTTCCTCCTGCAATATTGTTCGCCATCCCATGATGCATGTGTATGCATAGTATGGGCATATTATCACAAACTATGCCTTGATTCTAGCCATAACATTGGTCATTTGACCCGAAAGCCAAGAAACCTCGAATGAGATTGGTCGTTTTGTGAAGGTTTTTTGAGACATAATCAATATATCAAGTTTAATATTTTTCCTTATAACTATGTCACATAATATAACACCACGCGAAGGTTTCGCATTGTTTCGATCATTTTTGAATTTTTTATGCCCGTTTTAAACTATTGTCAAACTTTGTCGAACGGCGGGGATGAAGATTATTAGCTCGGGGCCGAGCCTCACTAAACTTGCATTGGATCTTTGATAAAATAGAATATTGTGAACCCAAAAATATTTTTTGTAAAAAAACATGAGCATCGGATCATGTACCTGTAGTTCATATCTGACCCACTTCCTACCGATTTGGCAGGAATTTGTCTTTTTCACCAGAGGTGGACGGAAAGGTTTAGGATCCCCTTATTGGGACATTGTCCATATAAGGTGGTATAGTATTTTTATAAAATGTGGTGGTAGCATTTTGAATTAGCCATTTGGTGGTTGCTTCACAAAACCGTCCATTTTTTATGCTCAGAAAATGGGAAATGGCTTTTTGGTGCGACGAAAAGGAAAACTTCCTCTTGCAACATTGTTCGCCATCCCATGATGCATGTGTATGCACAATATGGCATATTATCACAAACTATGCCTTGATTCTAGCCATAACATTGGTCATTTGACCCGAAAGCCAAGAAACCTCGAATGAGATAGGTCATTTTGTGAAGGGTTTTTTGAGACATAATCAATATATCAAGTTTGATATTTTTCCTTATAAGTATGTCACATAATATAACACCACGTGAAGGTTTCGCATTGTTTCGATCATTTTTGAATTTTTTATGCCCGTTTTAAACTATCGTCAAACTTTGTCGAACGACGGGCATGCAGATTCTTAGCTCGGGGCCGAGCCTCGATAAACTTGCATTGGCTATTTGATAAAATAACATATTGTGAACCTAAAACTGATTTTTGTAAAAAAACATGAGCATCGGATCATGTACCTGTAGTTCATATCTGACCCACTTCCTACCGATTTGGCAGGAATTTGTCTTTTTCACCAGAGGTGGACGGAAAGGTTTCAGATCCCCTTGTTGGGACATTGTCCATATAAGGTGGTATAGTATTTTTGTAAAATATGGTGGTAGCATTTTAAATTAGCCATTTGGTGGTTGCTTCACAAAACCGTCCATTTTTTATGCTCAGAAAATGGGAAATGGCTTTTTGGTGCGAAAAAAGTAAAACTTCCTCCTGCAACATTGTTCGCCATCCCATGATGCATGTGTATGCACAATATGGGCATATTATCATAAACTATGCCTTGATTCTATCCATAACATTGGTCATTTGACCCGAAAGCCAAGAAACCTCGAATGAGATAGTCATTTTGTGAAAGTTTTTTTAAGAAATAATCAATATATCAAGTTTGATATTTTTCCTTATAAGTATGTCACATAATATAACACCACGCGAAGGTTTCGCATTGTTTCGATCATTTTTGAATTTTTTATGCCCGTTTTAAACTATATATAATGTTTTATGTTTTACTTAATTTTTGTTTACAAATGTGTAATATTTGAGTGTAAATAGATAGGTCTTATTTTTCTGCAAATTTTGATATATTATTTGTATTTTTCCGAATTAGAATGATTTAGTTATGATTTTTCAAAGTTTAATGAGATAAAATAAAAAATAGCTACGCCGAGGGCAACGTCGGCGTAACATAGGATATGCCGAAGGCAATTCTACGCTGACGGCTGCTTACCGGGGCTGGCCTAGACGATGGCTACACCGACGGCCCCGACGTTTGGCCGTCGGCGTAGCGACCGGCCGTCGGCGTAGCTTCCCATTCCTGTAGTGGCTGTAGTCTCTTGAACTTTTTAATGTCTCCATGAACACAAATTCAAGCACAAGTAGATTGCCGATGTCCATGTTACTTACCTGATGAGCACATAAGAAGGTTTCGACTTATTAGGCAGGAATATCTCCAGGATGGCTACATGACTCGGAAAATTCTTCGAAATCTGGCTCACAGATCGCTTCCTAGCTCGATCGACAGGTGGCTCGTGTGTAGCCAAGATGCACAAAACTACCACGGATCGGTTTATTCTTCTGCAACAAAAACAAGGGTTGTCACAAAAAGAAGTGCCGTGGGAGACCACCCAAGGGGGGGAGGGGGAAGCACTGAGTAGTCTAGATGAACATCCTTCGGGCCTTCCGGGCGTTCATCTAGAACATCAGGGGTTCGGGCACGACGGCCGCCGCCACCGGATTAAAGAGTATATCCACCTCAAGGCTCCGGATATTGTTGGGCTCCAGGAAACGATTCGTCAGGACTTCTCTATTGCTGAGTTGGAGGGCCTTAGCCGCTGCAGATTCTCTTGGACATGGCTGCCAGCTGTTGGTCACTCGGGTGGGATCCTCCTTGACGTTAAGGAGGAAATCTTCGAGGTAGACGATATGGACCGCGGGAAATTCTTTGTGAGCATGTACCTCACGCATAGACAGTCCCGCTTCAAGTGGGAGATGGTCATTGTCTATGGCCCTGCGTACCATAGGAGGTCGGCGGATTTTTTGTAGGAGCTCAGGTCGAAAGTGGAACGGGCTGATATCCCTATGGTAATTACTGGGGATTTCAACCTGATCCACTTCTCGGATGATAAGAGCTCTGCCAATGTCGACCTCCCTAGGATGCGTATGTTCAATGACTGCATCGCTGATCTCGCGCTCCGCGAGATTTCGCGTGTGGACGCTAGATATACGTGGACCAATAAGAAGCTCGCCCCGATCCGTAGTGTCCTAGATCGCGTCTTCGTCTCTGTTGACTGAGAGGTACGGTTCCCCCTTTGCTCCCTGAAGGCAGTCACCAGGATTGGTTCTGACCACATCCCCCTCCTCATGTCCTCTGGGAGGGGGCCGCCCCCGCGACTGAACCACTTCCACTTTGAGGCCTTCTGGCTACAGAAGGCCGGGTTTGTGGAAGCAGTGCGGTCTAAGTGGGTGGAGGCTGCTGCCGCCCCCTCGCGGACCTACTGCGCCGTCGATGTTTGGCACCACTGTGCTCAAACTATCCGACGGTTCATGAGGGGTTGGGGGGCCAACCTGGGGGCGGCCCTTAGGGACCAAAAGGAGGTCATCTTGTGGGAGATCCAGGCCCTAGACCTGGAGGCCGACTTGCGCGGCCTCTCGAAAGAGGACTGGTCCCATATGTACTCCCTTGAGACCTCCATTATGGAGATCTACAAGGGAGAGGAGGCGTTCTGGCAACAACGGAGTTGCCAGAACTGAATTGTCCAGGGGAATCGAACACGGCCTACTTCCATGCTATTGCTAATGGAAGGAGGAGGAAGTGCTCAATCCCTTGCCTTTGGGAGGGGGGTGTTCTGTTGGATTCGCCACGAGAACTCTCCTCCCATATTTATGCCTTCTACAAAGAGCTATTTTCTGGTTCGGTTGGGTCGGGGATCTCACTGTCCTCGGACTTCTGGGTTGGCACTAAGACCGTCTCATCGATTGAGAACCTGGAGCTTACCATCACGTTCTCCACGAAGGAGGTGGCCGTGGCCCTGAAGTCCATGAGGTCGGGGTCGGCCCCCGGCCCATGATGGGTTGCCTGTGTCCTTCTTCCAGGCCTTTTGGGCCCAGCTGCAGCCGGTGATCATGCCGATGTTCCAGGAGTTCTATACTGGGACCCTGGTTATGTCTCGTCTAAACTTCGGTGTGATATCCCTAGTCCCCAAGGTAGTGGGGGACATGGATATTCGCCAGTTCAGACCGATCACGGTCATCAATGTTATCCAGCAGATCTTTGCGAAGGTCTATGCCCTACGCCTTGCCCTAGTTATGGAGATGCTCACCCACCCCTCCAGTTCGCCTTCCTTAAGGGACGCTTGATTCATGATGGTGTCCTTGCCGTCCATGATATTATTGATGAGGTGAAGACTCGCCATCAGAAGGGATTTTTCCTTAAGCTAGACTTCCAAAAGGCTTACGACCGTCTGGACTAGGCCTTCCTCCGACTAGTCTTGGAGAGGAGAGGTTTTGACGACAGGATGATATGCTGGATTTAAAGTTTGTGATGAGTGGTAGGATGGCAATCAACATCAATGGGGATATTGGCTCGTAGTTTAGTCCGTCTTGCGGAGTCAGGCAAGGGGATCCCATCTCCCCTCTCCTGTTTAACTCCGTGGTGGATGCCCTGGTCGAAGTTTTGGATAGAGCCAAAATTGTTGACCATATCTCGGGCGTGGTGGGGCATATAATCCTTGGGGGTGGTGTTACCCATCTCCAATATGAGGATGATACCATGATCATGGTTCAGGGATCGAATCTCGACATTATTAATCTCAAATTCCTGCTAATGTGCTTCGGGTCTATGTCTGGTCTGAAGATTAACTTTGACAAGAGTGAGGTCTTTGTTCTCGGCTTCACTGACGAGGAGCGTGAGCGCATTGCCGACAATTTAAATTGCAGATTGGCAGACTTCCCTAGTACCTACTTAGGGATGCCCATCCATGAGACAAGGGTTCTGATTAAGGACTTGGCACCCCTCGTGACGCGAGTCCGGTCTAAAGTCGAGCCCTGGCGGGCAAGACTTACGACCAATGGGAGCAAGACAGCCCTTATCAACTCTTGCCTCTCGAGTCTGCCCATGTACCAGATGGGGATGTACCTGCTCCCAGAAGGAATCCATGCAGACTTCGCCAAGGAGCTCTCTATGTTCTTCTGGGCGGCAAGGGACGACCACCAGAGGTACCATATGGTTAAATGGGCAGACATCTGCGCCCCCAAATGCCTTGGAGGCTCAGGTATTCTAGATTCATGCCGCTTTAATGTGGCCCTGATGCTAAAATGGGTTTGGCGTATCCTTAGGGAGGATGGGGACCATTGGCTCCAACTAGTTAAGGCCAAGTATCTCCATGGTTGGCCTTTTTTAGCTTGCGAGCGGAGGGTTCCCAGTTTTGGCGGGCCATCTAGGATATTAAGCAGTTTGCTGGCCTGGGTGTTTCCTTCGCCATTGGGAACGGGCAGGCCGTGCGTATGTGGCTAGACCCATGGCTTCAGTCAGCCCCTCTTTGTGAGCAGTTCCCCGCCCTCTTCGCCATATCCTCGTCCCCGACGATCCTCGTGGCTGAGGCCTTTCGTGAAGGGAGCTGGAACATCTTGTTCCGGCGAACTTTTAGCGAGGCCGAGGCGGAGGAACATCGACACTGATGACCCACAAGTGTAGGGGATCGCAACAGTCTTTGCGGGTAGTATTACCCAATTTATTGATTCGACAAAAGTGGAGCCAAAGAATACTTGCAAGCCTTAACAACTGAGTTTCCAATTCAGCTGCACCTGGAAATAGTTATTGCTCACAGAAGTTTATCAGTAGCAATAGTTTGGTAGGATCAACAACAACAGTAAAACAGGAGCAATAGTAACAGTAACAGTAACAATAAACAGTAGGATATGAGCGTGGTATGCATAGGGATGGATGGACGGGCGTTGCATGGACGAGTCTAAACATGTAACTTCAAGATCTAGGGCATTGCAGATAAATAATAACAAGCATCCAAGTACTAAACAATCCTAGGCATGTGCTCCAAATATAGTCATACGTGCTCGCAATGAGAACTTGCACAACATCTTCTGTCCAGCCAGCCCGTGGTAGCGGGGCCTCTAGGGAACTACTGGCAATTAAGGTGCTCCTTTTAATAGAGCACCGGAGCAAAGCATTAACACTCCGTGAACACATGTGATCCTCACACCACAGCCATCCCCTCCGGTTGTCCCAATTTCTGTCACTTCAGGGCCTTTGGATCCGGACAATGATACGTGTACACAACTTGTAGATAAGATCACAAACAATACTATCATAATGATTCAATAATAAGTTCAGATCTGAGATCATGGCACTCGGGCCCTAGTGACAAGCATTAAGCACAACAAGTTGCAACAAAGTCAAATAGCACTAATAGAGATACTAGGCACTATGCCCTAACAATCTTATTCGATTACATGATAGAAATCATCCAATCCCTACCATCCTCATAACCTACAGCGGGGGATTACTCACTCATGGATGAGGGAAACATTGATGATTGATGGAGAGGCGTTGGTGATGACGATGGCGATGATCCTCTCCAAATTCACCGTCCCGACAGGGTGCCAGAACAGAGTTTCTGGATCCGAATCTTGGTTTATGATGGTGGCGGCTAAGCGGAACTCGTTCTAGAAAAACGTTGAACCCCCCTCGGTTTTTAGGTCAAGGGGTAACTTATAGGCGTCGAGGGAGCCTGAGGGGGTGCCTGGGGTGGCTGCACCCCCTAGGCGCGGGGCAGGGCCCACCCACTCCTGGCAGGGGTGTGGGCCCCCCAGGCCTCCACTCCGTTTCTTCTTCTGGCTCCGTGGGTCTTCTGGTGAAATATAATTTTTGGCATATTTTCCGGGATTTTTCCTGATAGTTGATTTTCTGCACAAAAACTAGACACCAAGGTAATTCTGCTGAAAACAGCGCCATTCCATGTTAGTTGTATCCAAATCACACAAGTTTAAAAGAGAAACAATATCAAAAGTGTTCGGGAAAGTAGATACGTTTTGGACGTATTAACTCCCCCTAAGCTTAGCTTATTGCTTATCCTCAAGCAATTCAGTTAAAAACTGAGTGCGATAAAAGAACTTTCACGAACACATTTGCTTCATATGATGTATATATTCTTAGCACAGGAGTAGATACTTAAACCATTCATAATAAGAAGTATGCAACCAAGTCTACTCAATAGTCATTGCAAGCTATAAAGAGAAACCAACTCAATAATAATAAGTAGCATGGAACATAAACATAAGCAACATTGCAATGCTCATAGTAAGGTATGATAGAGTGGTATCTCGCTTGCCTTTGTTTGTAGAGCACAATATAAATGCCAAGGAACCTCTGAAGTTTAAGTGAAGACTAGATGTAAAAATGTCAGAGATACAAGCATCAAAGTCATGACATAATTAACCAAGTTTTAGAACAAACACAAGAATGACAACTATTCTCTCAAGAAGGTGCTCATAGAATAAGTGGTGACTCAACATGGAAGTGAAAAGGTTTTGAAAAGTTTGAAAGGCTTCCTAATGCTGAAAGTAAGGTACTCATTAGCTTTGAGCTCTCATTGCCCCTATCATAGGCATCTTCATGTGGTTAAGGTGAAAGTGAGGTATAGTATGAGTTATATGCTTGACAAACCATAAACTGGAAATCCCAAGTCCCTTGAATACGAGGGTCGCTCCGCATGCTACTCAACTTTGGTTACCTGCAAGTTCTTGTCATTGTTCATACATGCATATCATAGAGAACCGCCAACGGGGTACCCCTTGCACATGATACAGGAGCTATCCCGTGATCAAAATGACAAGGCAAGCAGACAATGAGCATCTCAGCGATCTTTTTATTTACTATGTGCATAGCTTTTTTATTGAGGATGCTTCGTAGAATGCTCATTATGGTGATGCTGCAAGTTTCCACCATGATTAGGCATGGCTTAGGTTAGCGGCCCAGACGTTTCTCTAACACAATGTATATACTCCATGAACTCACAAACTCCCCTTTTATTTCACACCGTCGACATCCGCAAACAAAAGAGCAAGGTATCAACTGGATTGAAGGGAATATGCCCTGAGAGGCAATAATAAAGTGTTTATTATGTGTATTCCAAGTATATGCTAGATGTTTATTTTGCATTCTATAATTGTATTAATACGGAAACGTTAATACATGTGTGTTTAATAAACAAACAGAAAGTTCCTAGTTATGCCTCTCTCATAAACTAGCTCGTTGATTAACAAGATGATCACAGTTTCCTGATCATAGACATTGGATGTTGTTAATAACGAGATCACAACATTAGTGTAATGATGTGATGAACATTCATCCGAAGTATAGCATTACGATCAAAGTCATTGAGTTTATATTGCTATAAACAACTTACAAAGTGATCCTAATCCTTAGACCATGAGATCATGTCAATCACTAACACCGGAAGAGTTTCTTGATGACATCAAACGTCACACCGTAACTGAGTGATTATAAAGATGACTTCAGAACTACTAAAGCGTTATGTTGAGGTTCATGGATCAAGAGTGGAATCTGTTCATCCCGACGACGGATAGATATACTCTGGGCCTTCTCGGTGATATCACATTGGTTAGCATGCAAGCAAGTTATTTGATCACTAGAATGTTATATCACGGGAACAAGAAAAGAGTGCATGTCGGTAACGAGATCAAACTAGGTATGGAGATACCAATAATCGAATCTCGAACATGTAATATATCGTGAAACAAAGAGATTAATATACTAGCATAAAAGGTTTCGACGATCACAGGAAAGTCATCGTTGAATGTGTGGGAGTCAGTATGGATCTCCAGGTCCCTCTTCTGATTATTGATCGGAGAGGGGTCTCGATCATGTCCGCATTATTCGCGAACCGTAGGGTGACACACTTAAGGGACACTGACATCCAATTGGAGCAAAAGTTTCATGCTGGAAAGAATAACAAGCGCAGGAATTTATTTCACTAGATACCGGAACAAGTTTTCGGGTGAAATTACAGAAAGTGTTTTTGCATGTGAAATGGAATTCTAGCAAGGGGTTATATGTGAATGTTTGTCATTAAACTAATTGACAAAATTCTGAATAAATAAAAGGAGTTTTATTTAATGAGAGTTTGCATTAAATTTGGTGGAAATTTAATAGCAATTTTGAGTGGAGGGAATTTAAAGGAATTTTGTGAGTGGAGTGTCCACCCACATGAATGAGGGGAGGGCAAGGGGGCAGCCCCATGCGCCGGCCACCCCCTTGGGGTCCCCCCTCTCCTATAAAAGGCACCCCTCTCCCTCTCCCTCTCACTCACACCTCCTCGTGAAGGATCTCTCTCCCCCTCTAGAATTTATCCCCCATGGTCTCGGACTAGCGAGATACATGTTCCCGGTGGCTATTCGGCAAGAAAGGGTTGTGCTTCCGCTGCATCGCTGGAGCGAGGAGGCGGAGGTTGCTCGGTTTCTTGTACGTGTGTGCGAGCACGGATGCGCTGCTGCTTTGCGGCGCTAGGACTTCCTCTCGATCTTGAGATCGGCAAGAGATCGTCTACATCAACCACGAGTTAAACTCATTAAGCTTTGTCGGTCTTCAAGGGTATGTTCTCTATGGATATACATCCGCCCGTTGTTTGTATCTAATAGATAGATATTGCTACTTAGTTCCCATCGTAGGAATTTTTTTGTTTTCTATGCTATGAACCCTTCAGTGGTATCAGAGCCGGATCTATGCATAGATGTTTTACACGGGTAGTACACATATGAGAATGTGGGCGATGATGATCATGTTGTTGCTTCTTAGTTGTAATTTTGGATATTGGTGGCATAGTGGGATGAAGCGGCCCGGACAAACTTTACATGTCCTCGCACATGACACATGTTCCACACTTGACATGCAACTAGTTTGCATAAGTGGCTAGCGGGTGTCTATCTCTCCTACTATAGTCAATATCTATTTTGCAATGAGTTCTCAACAATTTGGTTATCCTCGTTGTGGTTCATGTTCGTAGGTAAGAACGGTTCTATCTTCGAAAGCCCTAAGCCACGTAAAACTTGCAATGGATAAATTAGAGGCGTCTAGTTTAGATTGTTGCTGGGCTAGTGTTATGATATGGTGATGTTGTAAGTAGAAGTATAAGATGATACTCTTACAACACACATAACGTGTAAGTTCCATAGACCTTGGACTTACACATAAAGGTATGATAGTGATCATATCACGGTGCACATGATAGAGATCATATGCGGGAACCATATCATTTAACTAATAAACATGTGATGTTTGATAGCATCTTATATTGCTTGTTTAGCGTTTTATTAGCATAATAAGATGATCCCTCATTTAAATATCAAGATAAGAATGTGTTCTTCCTTTAGTATGCACCGATTATGTTTTCGTCGCTCCAAGACATCACGTGATGATCGGGTGTTCTTGGATCCACGACCATATTTTGTGTGTAAGACAGTTACACACGCGAATACTAAGGTTCTAACTTGGCGAGCCTAGCATGTACATACATGGCCTCGGAACACGGACCGAAAGGTTAAGCATGAGTCATATAGTAGATATGATTCCTATTTGATGCTCTCCTTTGAAGCTACACCGACTCACGTGATGATCGGACTTGGTGTAGTGGATTTGGTTCATGTAATCACTAAAAAGGCACGAGGGATGTCGTTTTTGAGTGGGAGTTCATTCGTAATGTGGATTAGTTGAACTCAATCTATCATAAACTTAGTCTAAACTTTACAAATTCTGTTATAGATGGCACCACCTGCTTTTAATTTCAATGTGTTCATGGAGAAAGAGAAAATTGCAACGAACGGTAGCAACTTTACCGAATGGGCCATGAATTTGAGGATTCTCCTCTCTGCTACACAAAAGAAATATGTGCTAGAAGCGCCGCTAGGCCCCCCACCTTTTGATGATGCCCCTGACAAGGAGAAGAATGTCTATCAGACTCGTCAGGAGGACCACAACTTAGTTCATTGCGGCATATTGTATGGGCTAGAGCCGGAACTTTGAAAGTTGAAAATGATTTTTGACACACATGCTGCTGTAGAGAGCTACAATGCTTCAGAAAAGTTCTTTAGTTGCATGATGGAAGAGCACAGCTCCGTAAGTGAGCATGTGCTCAAGATGTCGGGTTACGCTGATAAGATTGTGTCCTTGGGAATAATGATTCCCATTGACTTAGGCATCCATCGTGTTCTGCAGTCTCTGCCACCTAGCTATAAGAGCTTCGTGATGAACTATAATATGCAAGGCATAAAGAAGTCTCTCCCCGAGCTTCTGTCAATATTTAAAACTGCAGAAGTGGAGATCAAAAAGGAACATCAAGTGTTGATGATCAATAAGAACACTAGTTTCAAGAAAGACAAGAAGAGAAAACGGAAGGGAAGTAAGGGCGGCAAGCCGGTTGCCGTGCCTGAAAAGAAACCCCGAGTTGGCCCTAAGTCTGATACCGAGTGCTACTATTGTAAGGGGACTGGCCACTGGATGCGCAACTTCCCCAAGTATTTGGCAGACAAGAAGGCCGGCAAGGAAAACAAAGGTATATATGATATACATGTTATTGATGTGTACTTGACTAGTGCTCGCAGTAGCACCTGGGTATTTGATACCGGTTCAGTTGCTAATATTTGTAACTCAAATCAGGGGCTGCGGAACAAGCAACCGCTAGCAAGGGGTGAGGTCAAGATGCGTGTCGGCAATGGATCAAGCGTTGATGTGATCGCCGTCGGAACTCTACCTCTCCACTTGCCGTCGGGATTAGTAATAAACTTGAATAATTGTTATCTGGTGCCAGCACTGAGCATGAACATTGTATCTGGATCGTGTTTGATGCGAAGTGGTTATTCATTTAAATCCGATAACAATGGTTGTTCTATTTATATGAATGAAATCTTTTATGGTCATGCACCGATGATGAATGGTTTATTTCTATTGGATCTCGATAATAATGTTACACATATTCATAATGTTGATGCTAAAAGGATTAAACTTAATGATGATATATCCGCATATATGTGGCACTGCCGTTTAGGTCATATTGGCGTTAAACGCATGAAGAAGCTCCATTCGGATGGACTTTTGGAATCACTTGATTTTGAATCATTTGATACATGCGAGCTATGCCTTATGGGCAAGATGACTAGAACGCCGTTTTTCGGTTCAATGGAATGGGCGACAGATTTATTGAAAATCATACATTCTGATGTATGTGGTCCAATGAGTGTGTCGGCGCGAGGTGGATATCGTTATTTTGTTACTTTCACAGATGATTTGAGTAGATACGGTTATATCTACTTTATGAAACACAAGTCTGAAACCTTTGAAAAGTTCAAGGAATTTCAGAATGAAGTGGAAAATCATCGTAATAGAAAGATCAAATTTCTACGGTTCGACCGTGGAGGTGAGTATCTAAGTTACGAGTTTATAACTCACATGAAAGAGTGTGGAATTGTTTCACAACTCACACCTGCCGGAACACCACAGTGAAATGGTATGTCGGAACATCGTAATCGTACTTTATTGGATATGGTTCGATCTATGATGTCTCTGACGGATTTTCCATTGTAATTTTGGGGTTGTGCACTAGAAACTGTTGTATTCACTTTAAAACGGTCACCATCTAAATCCGTTGAAAAGACACCGTATGAATTATGGTTTGGAAACAAACCTAAGCTGTCATTTCTTAAAGTTTGGGGATGCGATGTTTATGTGAAGAAACTTCAACCGGATAAACTCGAACCCAAAGCGGAAAAATGCGTCTTCATAGGATACCCTAAGGAAACTATTGGGTATTCCTTCTATCACAGATCCGAGGGCAAGGTTTTTGTTGCCAAGAATGGATCCTTTCTAGAGAAAGAGTTTCTCATGAAAGGTGTGAGTAGTCGGAAGGTAGAACTCGAAGAGGTTATTGAACCTTCTCTTCAAAGTATGGCGAGTAGCACAGCGCCGGAAGTCATTCCGAAGTTGGCTTCACCAGTTTAAGAGGGAACTAATGATAATGATCATGAAACTCCGAAAGAGAATACTACCGAACCATGATTAGGCATGGCTTAGGCTAGCGGCCTAGTTTCCACCATGATTATGCATGGCTTAGGCTAGCGACCCAGGAGTTTCTCTAACACAGGATACAAACTCCATGGACTTACAAGTTTCCTCTTTATTTCACACCGGTGACATCCATAGACAAAAGATCATGATATGAACTGAGTACAACAAGGTACAAGTGCAATGTTGAAAACGTTCCCCGTGACAGCACGGTTCTGCTAATTCCAACTTATAAGTGCAAGCATATACAACAAAGTTGTCACAATGGTTCAAGTTTAT
Source organism: Avena sativa (assembly GCA_916181665.1). Classification (NCBI taxonomy): domain Eukaryota; kingdom Viridiplantae; phylum Streptophyta; class Magnoliopsida; order Poales; family Poaceae; genus Avena; species Avena sativa. The sequence continues at coordinate 353,120,207 of OV702293.1, read as the reverse complement.
TAGGGGCAAAGAATAAAGTGTGCCATCAAGTTCGTGAGGGCTTTAATCACTAAGTTTTCTCATAACAAAATAGTTTTTATTTGGAAGATAGTTGAAAACAAGAATATACTTGGAATGGTGTAACACACCATGCATAGAAGTTTATAGTGGACACTTTGGAATAACTTGGTTTCTTGGGAGTTGGAGGCATGAGTAGAACTTACTCATACAAGTGGAGGCTAGCAAAAGACTGGGAGCAACCAACTAAGAGAGCAATAATGGCCAAAATCATGGAGTGCAACAAAGCATACTAATCAAAGAAAAGAGTGGTACTACAAGTCAAGGACTAAATGATCATAGAGGCTAATGGTGACTTGTGAGATTCATAACATGGTGTGAGCATGTGCCAAGTCAACCCAAGCAAAGCATCAAAGGAGAATACCACAATACTATGCTTTTGCATGCTAAAACAACGCATAATTTCTTCAAGGCACACTAAGCAATCCCAATTGTTTGGAACAAGGCATGCTACAACAATAATAACTAAGCATAATGCTAAAACAACACCTAGCATGTCATGCTAAAGTCTAAGTCACAGTCAATGCAAGCTCCTCTTGCACTTCAAGCAAGAACTTACTACTCCTTTCCAAACACCAAGAAAACTTATTTGCAAAACAACACAGCGAGAACGGGGGTCCAAACTACTTTATTCAAGCAAACTAAACAACCTAAGCAAAGCAAACGAAACTTAAGATGCTCCAAGAACAACACAACTGTGCATGAAACAATAAAAACGAAGTGTCTAGACAGACCTGAGCTTTTTATTGATGAAGAAGGGGATGCCTTGGGCATCCCCAAGCTTTGACGCTTGTACCTCTTGGATATTTCTTGGGCTGACATCATGGTGAAATCCCCAAGCTTGAGCTTTTGTCCATTCTTCATCTTATTGCATCATTCTCTCGTTACACCTAAAATTTTTCCTTCATACAAAACTTCACACAATCTTCATTAGCAACATTAGTGTATTCAAAAGATATTAGACCTCTGGCAAAGCTTTGAAACAGCAAGGCTTTTCACTAAAAACACAAGCTACTGTAGTAAATCCTTCAAAAAGCTCAATTTACCTGAAGAGAACTAAAAAAGGAATCAATAAGAAGCAAACGCAAATAATGGCAGAAATCTGTCAAAACAGACCAGCATGTATAAACTGATTTTTTCGAACATCTTATGTTTCTCAAATAAAAAAGTGTTGAACTAAAGAAAGTTATCTAACATACTGCAGGATTTACTCGTAAATTTTGAGCTCAATCCGAGTTAAAGAGCCTCCTCACGATTTTTTTGGTGGAGGACAGAAATTTATTTCGGGACAGCAACTCCCCAAATCTTACTTCCCTCTTATTAGAGGTCATTCTTGGCACAAAAAGCAAACAAAAAGGATAACGAGAGGTCATTGCAAAAGTAATAACTTTTAAGACTCAAGGAAACTCTTGGGTTATCTTCCAACAAGTACTTTTCTTTAATGCCTTTAAGCTAGGCTTGATAGCTTGAGAAGATGCTCACATAAGAATTATGAATTGAAGTCAAAGAGAGCATCAAGAAGCAAATTCAAAACACATTTAAGTCTAACCCACTTCCTATGCATAGGAATCTTTTATGCAAATAAATTCACAAAGAACAAAGTGACAGGCATAGGAAGGCAAAACAAGTGCAACTTCAAGATTTTCAACATAAAGAGGGAAAACTTAATATTGTTGAGATACATAAGCCCATATTTCCCTCTCTCATAATAATTTTCAGTAGCCTCATGAATAAACTCAACAATATAGCTATCACATAAAGCATGCTTTTCATGATCTACAAACACAAAATTTCTATCAAGCTCAAAAATAGTGGGATTAAAACCTTCACAGGTTTTACCCAAAGTAGATATTTTAAAAGGATCCACAGGAACATAACATTCATCCTCCTTTGGTAAGCATGGGGGACAATCAAAAAATGTAAGGGATAAAGAGTTACTCTCATTAGAAGGTAGGCATGGGTAGATCCATTCTTCCTCCTTTTGTTCATCACTCTCCTCCTCTTTTTCATTTAATGAGCTTCCAATTTCAACAATTTCTTCTTCCATAGGCTCCTGCAAGGCATTAGCCTCTTCCATTTGTGGAAAGCATCTATTAAAATATTCAAGAATATAGCCATTTGCTTCCTTGTAATTATCAAAGCAAAATTTAAGTATCTCATAAACCTCACATTCATAAGGTGCATCATCAGTATTTTCAAGCAAACTAGCAAGTTCAAATGCACCCTTGAAAGCAATAAATTCTTCAATTTGTTCCACATCTTAAAAGTCATAATTTCCTTTAACACAAGAGGATATGGTAACATTATCATTATACTCACATTGAAAAGGCAGATGTTTATACCTCCTACAGCAGCAGGACTTATCAAAGCAATAAGTAACATTATAAGTAGAGCACACGTCTCTAGCAATAGTATTCAACTTATCAATTTGTTCCCATAAGTGTTTCCATTTTTGTGACAAACGGTGTTCCTTATAATAATACTTTTGTTCTTCCGTGAACCCACCTTGCCAATAAGAACTAGTTTCAAAGAAACCATCCATTGATAGAAAGCATGACCAAGTAAGGTAATAACAGACCACCAACTAGAGTAGGAACTAATTTTTTTGTGTTTTTGAATAAAGAAAGCAAACCAAACTAGTCTAATTTTTGGGTTTTTTTTTGGAAAGAGGCAAACAAAACCAAGCAAAAGAAACAAAGCAAACTAAAGAGAAAGGAAGTCAAGGACTCCCCTAGTAAAGACGTCCTTAGCCTCCCCGGCAACGGCGCCAGAAAGACTTGATGGTGCTCGACATAGCACTTTGTTGGTAACCCCAAGCGCAGGGTGTGAAGAGCAAGCAACAAGTTTTCCCTCAGTTGAGACCGAGGTTATCGAACCAGAAGGAGGAAGGAAACATCACATAGGTGTTGCAAGCAACGTGGAGACCTGCACAACACAAACTCAAGACTTTGCCCCAATGAACAGTGAGGTTGTCAAGCTCACCGGTTTGCTATAACAAAGGATTAAATGTATGGTGTGGAAGGTAATGGTTTGCAGCAAGTAAACAAGTAATAGTGGAATATGTATCAATGGTAAAGATTGGACCGGGGTCCATATTTCACTAGAGGTGCTCTCCTTAGATAAACAACATGGCATGAAGGGTAAACAAATTATAGTAGGGCAATTGACAGGAACTGAGCAAGGCATAACAATGCAATTACTAGTCAGAAAGATCCTATGAGGTTGATTGGGCAATACAACAAGATACATAGACCTCCATCTAACTGCATCTATGACTAGAAGTCCACCTTCAGGTTATCATATGAACCCCCTCCGGTATTAAGTTGCAAGCAACAGACAACTGCTTTAAGCAAAGTGTGTAAGGTAAATAGTCCACATGTTCCATGAACAAGAGACCGTTGTTTTCTCCCTAGTAGCAACAACACATCTACAACCGAAGAGATTTCTGTCACTTCCCTTGGAAACTAGAGGAATGAACCCACTATCGAGCATAAATACCCCCTCTTGGAGTCACTAGCAACTACTTGGCCAAGATAGCTACTAAAAACGGAGAGCATGCAAGATCACAAACAACACAGACATGATAAAATCATAAAGACAAAACCATTTATCAAACCAACATAATAATCTCAATATCCATCGGATCCCCGTAAACACAACATGCATGATTACAAATAGATTAGATCTTGATCATGAACGGAGCTCACAAGATCTATACATGAAAGCACAAAGGAGGAGATACAACCATCTAGCTACTACATGGACCCATAGTCCAAGGTGGAACTACTCACGCATCATACCGGAGAGAAGGCCTCCGATATGATCTCCCCTTCGGCAGGGTGCCGGGAAGAACTTCAGATCCCCCCGATCTAGGGACGATGGTGGCGGCGGATACAGACGGTTTCGTGGAGATTTTATCGGGTACTTAGGGTTCTGCATCGGGGCCTTCTTATAGGCGAAGGGGGAGACCGAGGCGGTGGCCAGGGCGACCAAACCCTAGCCAGGCGCGGGGTGGGGCCCACCTGCGCCTGGGGTGGGTCTGGCCCCTCTGGCCGGCCCCTCCGGCTCTCCTCTGGACTTCTTGTTCCCCACGGAAAGTAATTGACTTTGTCCTTTGTCTCATCCAATTCCGAGAATATTTCTTTACTAACTTTTTTGAAACCAAAAACAGCAGAAAACAGGCATCTGGCACTGTTGCAACTTGTTAATAGGTTAGTACCAAAAAACATGTAAAAATCACCTCAAAGTGTATACAAACTAAGCAAAGTAGATACTAAACAAGCATGGAGCATCAAAAATTATAGATACATTTCCAACGTATCAGCATGTGCTCCAAATATAGTTATACGTGCTTGCAATGAGAACTTGCACAACATCTTCTGTCCAGCCAGCCCGTGGCAACGGGGGCTCTAGGGAACTACTGGCAATTAAGGTGATCCTTTTAATAGAGCACCGGAGCAAAGCACTAACACTCCATGAACACATGTGATCCTCACACCACAGCCATCCCCTCCATTTGTCCCACTTTCTGTAACTTCAGGGCCTTTGGATCCGGACAATGATATGTGTACACAACTTGTAGATAAGATCACAAACAATAATATCATAATAATTCAATAATAAGTTCAGATCTCAGATCATGGCACCCGGGCCCTAGTGACAAGCATTAAGCACAACAAGTTGCAACAAAGTCAAATAGCACTAATAGAGATACTAGGCACTATGCCCTAACAATCTTATTCGATTACATGATAGAACTCATCCAATCCCTACCATCCCCAAGCCTATAGCGGGGGATTACTCACTCATGGATGAGGGAAATATCGATGGTTGATGGACAGGCGTTGGTGATGACGATGGTGATGATCCTCTCCAAATTCCTCGTCCCGACAGGGTGCCAGAACGGAGTTTTTGGATCTGAATCTTGGTTTCTGATGGTGGCGGCGGAACGGAACTCCTTCTGGAAAAACGTCGAACCCCCCTCGGTTTTTAGGTCAAGGGGTAACTTATAGGCGCAGAGGGAGCCCGAGGGGGTACCTGGGGTGGTCGCACCGTCCCTAGGCGCAGGGCAGGGCCCACCCGCGCCTGGCAGGGGTGTGGGCCCCCAGGCCTCCACTCTGTTTCGTCTTCTGGCTCCGTGAGTCTTCTGATGAAATATATTTTTTAGCATATTTTCTGAGATTTTTCCTGATAGTTGATTTTCTGCACAAAAACTAGACACCAATGTAATTCTGCTGAAAACAACGTCAGTCCGTGTTAGTTGTATCCGAATCACACAAGTTTAGAGGAGAAACAATAGCAAAAGGGTTCAGGAAAGTAGATATGTTTTGGACGTATCAGGCACATGGAGGAGGCTCTCACTAGCACGTTATCTGAGGATCAGGATTCAGTTGCTTGGAGCCTGACGCCAGGAGGGATTTCTCTGTCAGCTCAGCTTACCGGCACTCTTCCAGGGTTCGGATCAGCACTGGACCTCTCCCCTGTGGAAAGCTCCCCTCCCCCTTAGTATTCGTACCTTTCTTTGGCAGCTCCTGCGGGACCGGCTACCGTCAGGGGTGGAGGTGGCTAAGCGTAATGGGCCGGGTGATGGTCGGTGCCCCTATGCGGGACTCCGGAGACAAGCGCTCATATTATGTTCTCCTGTTCGGCGGCCCAGTTCTTGTGGAGCTGTGTTAGGGAAGCATTGGGGCCCTCCTGGCAGGCGCAGGAACTTGGGGCTTGGTGGCCCTGACCTGGTCCCTTTGGAATGTTCGCAATAAAATTGTGATTGAGCATATTTTCCCTTCCCGAGCGTCTGACTCGTTTTTTTCTCTTATTGCCTTTCTCCAGCAGTGGTCCCTATTGGTGCGCCAGCGTGACCGGTCGGCTTTCGACGACACCCTCGGAGCCCTGTGATCGGCGGCGGCCCCCTTCTCGGCTCCCGCTCCAACCGGATTGTAGGGTGTGGTTGTAGCCTAGTTGCTTTCTCTTCTTTTCTGGGTCGTGTTGTGTTGTGGCCCCAGCAGTCGTACTCTTCTTTCTCCCTTTGTCGTTGGCGGTGGCTGTTGTTAGTGTGTTCTGGATGTTGTATGAATATGTATTTGGCTTTATTTATAAAGCAGGGCAAAAGCATGTTTTGAGAGGGATGATTAGGTTGAGATTGACGACACGAATTGCGGCGTCATGACACATGCATGCATGTGTTGACCGTGGAAGTAGCAGTACCAAAATAGCCTTGATTTTTTCTGAAGGTGACGGCCAAAATAAAATTACAATCCTTGGTTGTTCGTCAGCTGTGTACATACCTTTTCTTTTTGGAAAGAAGCATATATTAATATCAGAAGATATCAATTACACCCAGTCTCTGCAACAACGCGTTGCCTTAGCGGTCATACGGATGCACATAATCAAAAAGATGAAGAATTATAAAAAAGAAAAGTCCCGCTAGAGCGACCTATTCATTGAAACAACAGTACTACCATCACCAAGACAACACCAGAAGTCCAGCTTCTCCAAAAACGACGTCTTCAAGAAGAAAACAATGCACAAACACCGTCATCGCCCGATCAAAGATCTTAGGTTTTCACCGTGAAAAAAGTCCACACTCTCAAAACAATGCCTTCAACAATTCAATTGTCAGGCACAACCAATTAAGGCCAAACCCTGGGTTTTCATCCTGAAAGGTAGAACCATGAACCTCTCCTATGTAGCCGCCCCCATTTGCATGCCACTGTTCCAAGTCACGAATAACCAATTACATGGTGCACATACCTACGTGCTGGATCGCTAGATGCTAATCTGTAGTCTGCCGAAAGCGCATGGGAGGATCACTAGCAATCAAATCGGTGGACAATAAGAAAAATGTATCTCGTCACCTGTTTAGGATGGATGCCGATCGAGGTTTAGTTGACTCTGATTGAATTGTTTGTACGTATGTGCTAAGCTGTCGTTGGACTTATTTGCACATCGAATTTGTTTTCTCTTAATACAGTGTTCTTGCTCCTTTGAGGAGAACAAAACGGAATGACGCGTCGATCTCATGCTCTTCCCTGTGAACAGTTCAACCCGCATTTGATAAGCTAGTGTATTCTTTTTAGAGGAGCTAGTGTAGACAACAACTTTTGAGAAGGTTTCAACCAAATCATGTAGTACTTCCTTCTTTACGGTTTGCAGGACGTTTAATTAAACTTGGGTTTTTCTAAAACTGCAACGTTCCTAGTCACATAAGAATTAATTGTTAATTAATATGACAGCTTTCCTCCCAACTTTCTATGCATGCAACAGTCTCCCACCACTGCATGCGCCTGAACAGCTCACTAACCGGCCTAATTTTCAGCCAATACATTCACGCCAAGGTCTGTGAATTTTTGTAGAACGCCCTGCAAACCGTAAAGGAGAAAGTACAACAGTATATACTTACCCTAAATTAATAATCGATCACTGATGCTGCCTAGTGGGAGTGTAATTAATCAGGCATTTGACCAAGTTTTGCTTCGGGCTAGCTGTCGAGTTTGACTATTGTCCACTCCACCCAATGGCAGCCCATGTTATCCCAACATCCATGTGTACCGACGTCGTGCTTATCCTCTGACGTATCCTTCCAAAAAATTCTATACGATCTTATTTCGTGCCCCCCAAGAACCAACATAATATACTCCAACTTGCTGTTCCATGCGTACGTACTGGTTAAGAATCAGGGCGAAGTAAAAACCAGCTGGGTGTTGCTTGTTTGATCCGATCCGGGTAGCTGGTAGAAACCGTGTCGAGGTAACTAATTAAGTCTTACAAATCAACCGTGAGTAGTAGCCTTTTTTTAACACTGAAGCCCATAGTTAGTTTCTTCATTTGACTCTCGCGAAACATTTATTTATTTATTTGACCCAGATACCGGTCCTCGGTCCTCAACGTCTCTGTACTGCTGCATTGAAGTGTGAAGCTACACAATTACTCAGAAAACTTTGGGTTTGTTTAATTTCTAGCAAAGGAGTACCGGGAACGCTTGTGGAGAAGACCTTTCTGTAAACGACGACGACCTAAGACGCCGGCGCGGGGATCTGGGCCAGGGCCACGGAGCCGGTCAGGGATGCCGGCCGGCGAGTCAGGGCTGCAGTCCGGGGAATTGTAACGCGAGGCTGACTCGTTATGGTCATTAGAGACATGGAGTCCAGGTTTCACTGTCAGTCGTGTCCACTGAACATGATAGCTACCCTCTCCGTTTTATAATATAAGATGTTTTAGATTTATAAATGTAATATATCTTTTAGTGTATAGATTTAAAAAGGTTCACTTCGAATCAACATACTAAAAGATATCCAGATATATTACCTCTATAAACCTAAAATATTTTATATTTTAAAACGGAAGGAGTAGACAAGATTAACACGTTCGTGCTGATCATGCAACTTGGAGGATGAACGTGTCATGCGCCGGCCGTGGCAAGAGAGCTTGCGCTCCAACCGCAGGCACTGTGCGAACTTAAGTGCAGCAGGGAGGTAGCTAGGCCATGCCGGCATCTGAACCGATATGATGATGATAGCTCCGAGTCTCGATCTTCAACGTGCAGATCGATCAGAGCTAGAGAAATGCTGCGTGCGTGCTTTGTCAACGGTCGCCGAAGTCGGGCTGTCCCCTCAGCCTGATCTGGATCGATGTGTGAGTATGTCGGGGACACCCTGATCGAGGCGGCCGCGTCGCTGCCGTGTACATCTCGCGCGCGGAGGTCGTCGTCGTCCTCCTCACCGTCACGGTGAGAAACTTCCACGAATCAACGGGGGGTCGTGAGTCTGAGCCGGCCGGCCGGAGAAGTTTTCTTGAATAAATGGCACCGAGAAAGTCACACAATTTGTTTTGCATGTGCATTTAAATTATAGAACTCGAAAACTGAATTAACAAGTTGTACAACTTACGAACCCGTACACCCATGGTCACAAATCCGATTAACTGATGGTTTTCTACAAAAAAACGGTCATATAGGCAAACTAAACTTTTACAAAGAAAATGTCTCCATCTGTCATGACATTGTTGTGCCAATGCAACAAGCAGTAATGCGTAGTACATCTGTTGATGATCAGGACACGACGTTGTTGATCATCAGATGTATTTAGTTCACAAGCTAAAAATGTCTCCATCTGTTGTTGATGAACCTGCCCAAATGCATGCATGCCAGCCGCCGGGATGGATGGAGCGCGGGGTGAACCTGGCCGCCGGCCGCGGATTACCTCGCAAACCACGGCCCCGCGCCGCAGCCTTACCCAGTCCGAACATTTTCGGAAGCGTACGCGCTGCTAGTATTACTTTGCAGCTCATGTGTCTTCCCGCTGGTATTTGCACATCTCACGCCAAAACCACCGCTGCCATTCCCGGATGTCTATAGCTACATCGATCGTTGTCATGCATGTACACTTGTGTTCTAGAAACCGGCGTCGTGCGTCGCCGTAGATTCCATCCACCATGCTCTACCTCTTTTCTTACCTGTCGAAATCTCAAAACAAATATTCGCGACAAACGAATAATCTTTTAAAATTTACACATAGACACACGTCTATGCACGCAGATTTCATTATTGCGAACCACGGGTTTTTACAAGAAATTTATTTAAAAACTTGAGATTAAATCCGCTGAACATTAATATTTTTGTATGTGGTGTATATTAGTTTTTTATTTCAACCTGTATTATTCTTGGTATCTCGCCCGCAAATGGTTTTTCCGCCTACCACCGAAACAGTACCACGGGATAAAGTGTACCGATATTTACATAATTTGCTCAAATTTTTAAAAAGAAATCGATAAAATCTTGAAAAATTCATGGACTGGTTTGAAAAATCTTGAGTGGTATTTGGGCTTCTAAAAAATACAGTTGGCCACTGAGTAATTTTTCTTTCTGTTTATTTTTGCTCGAGACGTGAAATCAAACAAACTTTGGTATAAATAGGAATCATGTATGATTTGTATGGGCATGACATTGTAATCCCGCGTTCTTTTGGAATCCTATGAATCAAAGAGACCATTAGTACTTATGTTGTGTAGTCTGTAGTGATTGTTGCAACGATAATCTTTTTGACAACAAAATTGACTTTCCAATTTCATGTAGGGATATATCCATATGGCTAGTCATTAGATATATGTGTGTGATGCTTACTACAGGTGTGGAGCTATGAGATTCTCTTGTCTCTGGACCGCTTGAGATGGTAGCACGAGATATGCTCAACAGTGCGATGATAGTTTGTCAATAGGATATGTGATGCATCGATGCATGAGTTATTTCTCATAAGTCATAACTCCTCTAGTCTTCATTCTATTTCTATTGCGATTACGTACTTTGTACGGAATAATATTTTGCAAGCTAGATGGATGCGCACAGTTACTCGATGCAGAGGCCGATCAAAATTAGGCTTACACACCATTTGAACACATTCGTATTTGATGCACCCATGACTAAGTAGTTAGTAGAAAACAAACATCACTTAGAGAACACATATCATGCATGATGTTTAAAAGTAAACAGTGAATCTGAAGTAAAAAAATTGCTTCCTTCTGCGACTACAAGCACATGAGAATATGATAATTCCACCTTTTTCACACAAAAAATCCCAACCATTGTATCAATGAGAGATTTATGTAACTGCGTCAGTGTCAGCACTTTATTTTAAAGTTGGTGTGAAGAGACATGCTTGCACAACTCTACTGCTGCATAAAGAGGCGATTCTCAAGTGACTATCATCGATCGGTCCTAACATCGAAAATGTTGTTTCCTAAAACTAAATGGGTATTCTATCAAAACATTGACGTGAACGTGCACTCTTTTAGAGGTTGTTCTGAAACATTAGGATAACGCTTTTGCCAATTTTAGGTTGCCTGTAAACCTCAAAAAAACAGTCACCTATACTTTCACAACAACTAAGCGTTGTGAAGCTTAAGTGAAAACATGAGTGACATATTTAGTTCATCAAAGGGCATAGAAATGTGACTAGCTAGGATGAGATCTACCACGAGAGATCTTGTGAATAGAGACAATAATCCGGCCGGTACAATAATGTTATTTCCTCTGTTATTCTTCTGTTGCTAGCAACCGTACCCCTATCGATGTCTCTCCCCCACTTTAGTTTTCGGGCTGTTGCTAAGTATAGCATATACAGATCGTTGGCATCACATCATGGGCAGGTGCATGCATGCAATTATGGGCCACTTTCCGTTCCATCCCATGGCCGCGGATGGATCAGATAACTCCCGGAGCTTTTCCACCCAAATGCATGCACCTGCTGGAGCCTGGCTAGCTAGCCCTGTAGCACACATCGCAGTCTCCAACCCACATGAGAGCACCAGAACAAAGGCAGAGAGGGGGTCAAATGGCGACATGTAGCCACGAGATCGACGTCTCTTTGCACAGCAATTATATGGAGATAGTAGAAGACGGGGATGGATATAGATAGAGGAAAAGTTCTAGATACATCATTTGCTTCTTCCGGTATGCATGTAGTCATCCTCGATCTCTCTAGCTAGCTAGCTAGGGCATAATAATTAGCAGTGTTTTTGTTAGTGTACACTTGCCATTTCAAGAACAAGATTAGTTTATAGTGACTAAAGCGCACGATTAGACTTGGATCATGTGTGCAAACATTTGGATCCAGGGAGATATGATCAAGAGATCTAAGTTACCATGGACCATTTCTACTTCCGGCATATAATCCTTGATAGTATCTCTCTACTTAACTACCTAGCAGTGTACAATTATTCTTTTTTTAGATGTTTCGTCTAGTCATGCACACTTCATTTTTTCGATGTATATATAGTCATGTAGACTTAATTAGGTATGATCAAGTGGCAAATAACAAGTAACAACAAGCTTAATTTACGGTTTATAAGCGAGATTAGATCACTTAGCATGTGTATGATAAAGAAAGGGAAAAACATTTCGATCAACCGAGCAGGAGATCAAGAGCTCTAAGCTACCATGGAACTTAATTTGCAAGCTGACATGGAGGGAAAAAAAGAACGCTACTAGCTAGCTAGGTCAGCGCGAAGTCTATGCACCGCTTCTTCCAAACCGCGTGCGCCGGAGACGCCGCCCCTACGGCGCCAGCGTCCCTGGATCTCTTGCTCATCTTGGACATGTCGTGCCCCTCGTGCTCCGGCGCGGTGGGCCTCGGCGCCGCTGTCGTGATGATCAGGTCGACGCCGAAGAGCCGCACGGTCCTCACGGGCGCCGGCGCGTTGACGAGAGTCGTCATCGTCGTCGTCGTCTTCGGCCGGAGCTTGCAGTCGATGAAGAGCTGGTCGTTGCCGGCGGTGGCGGCAGAGCGGTAGAACCCGACCGCGTCGCCGGCGTGGAGGCCCTTCTCCTTGACGAAGCGGCTCCACCCCTTGGTGAGCACGTAGCTCTGGCTGCTGTTCCAGTACGAGTACCGGAACCGCCACACCTTCCCCGCGCCGTCCTCGAAGTTGAGCAGCAAGCCCTTGCACTCGCCGGACACAGCGGCTGCCGCGGCGCAAGTGGGGAGCTGAAGCGGGAAGTGCTTCTCGGCGTGCTGCTTCGGTATCACCAGCCGGTTCAGCTTCCCCACGTCGCTGGGCGTGACCGTCTTGTCGAACAGGTGCTCCCGCGCCACCGCCGCCGACGCCACCGTGGTGGCGGCGGGGTTTTCGTAGGGAGGCGGCGACGGGGAGGCCGCGGCGAAGGCGCGCTTGTTCTGCGCGAGCTCCTCGGGGTACGTGTGCTTGCGGAGCATGTCGACGACCTCGGCCTTGGAGCGGGCGGCGAGGAAGCGGAGCTCGGCGGCGTCGTCCGGGTCGGACTCGGAGAGCGGGCGGAAGTTGGTGACGGCGTCGCGACCGCGGAACCGCTGCGCCGCCGCGTCGTAGGCGCGCGCCGCCTCGGCTTCCCCCGTGAACGTGCCAAGCCACACGCGCTGGTGCCGCTCGTAGATCTGCGCGCCCCACCGCCCGTTGGGCTGCGGCACCACGCCCTTGTACTTGGACGACGGCAGCCTCCCGCCGCGGCCCGCGCCGCCGGAGTCCGCCTCCGCGCCTGGCTCTGGCGCGTCCATCACCGCGCTGGCCCCGCTGCCCACGCGCTGCAGCGGCTTCAGCGCCGCCGGTGACGCCTTCTTGCCCGTGGACGCGCCGCTGCTCGCGTCGTCCACGAGACAGCTGGTACTGTCCATCCAATCACCGTTGGCCTTGAGAGGGAAGATGCTTTGGGAGAGTAGCTAGAGCTGTGTGGATCGGAGTAGTAGGTAGAGGAGCAGCAGAAGGAAGCGCGTGTGATATATAGGGGGAGAGCCGGGGAGGTGACTGTGAGTGTAGCTAGCTAGTGCACACTACCACCATACAATATACTACTGGAGATATTTCTACACATGACCATATTGTTTTGTTGTGGTCCTTTATGCATGCGAGTACTATTGTTTTCATTTTATACTTTTATTTTTATTTTAGCAGCATTATTTTTATTATTGATCACATATTTTAATTATATGCCTCATTGGGCTACATGTGCTCATTGTGGGTTAACTCGCATTTTTTTTTGGTTGTGTTTTATTTTTGCTCATTTAGTATGCCAAAAACTTACAGATTTTCTTAAACTTTGGTCGCCTTGCTTCATATTCTTCCCCTAAGGTGATGCAAGGTGGAGCGTGTCGGCAATGTGGCGGTGGTAACATTGAGGAAAATTGGAGATGGTTTGCGTTGTGAGGTGAAACTCATCTCCAATATGACAATAATGACACCGACGAACAACATGGTGTGTGAAAGAGGGGGAGACGGGGGATTGAGGGCAGGGCACCGGCGCCACCTCACCGGAGAAGAACTATCATCTCCATGGCCCTAGAGGATAAGTTCCGACGACTATCGAAATGGTGGTGGTGGCGGATAATTGGGACAGGGTGGGTCCAAATTTCTTTGGAGTAGGGGTACATCTTGTATAAATTTAAACATCTCTAGTATTTCGTTTAATATGCAAGTAAATCTTTTACTCCCTCCAATCCATATTAATTATCTTGATACATCCGACTCAAAGACAATTAATATGGATCGGAGGGAGTAGAACTTTTAAATTTGAGTGGATGTGGAGGTCCCCATTATCTCTACATAGATCGACCATGATAGGGCGGCACAACGACACTGCTAGGCCATCGACCTCGTTCAAGGGAGAGGAGCGGTGGTTAGTGTCGTAGTGCTCTAATGACAAACATGAAAATGGTGGAGACAGAGCGACCCGAGTAAGGAAAGGCGATGCCAACATCGAAAGAGCTTGATAACAATGATGCGGGAGCAGAGTTACAATTTGAGATGTAGGATAGGCAAAGAGAGGATGATCTCAAAATACTGACGTCACGGAAAAATAGAAGAATTTTCTAAGAAAAAATTCGATCAGCATATGCCAGAAAGAAGACTAGAATTCCAATCTCCATTCGACGCGCTTACTATTATTTTTTGGGGCAAAGACCATTAGAATCAACTTGTGAGGTTTATGTGGGAGTGAGAAAAGTAGAAGCAATGTCGACAAGTGGATGGGAGCTGAGGTGCTGATCCAGTTCTTGGGCTTTTTATGCCACAGGTAATACATTGTGTGCCGGTCTCTCCCTAGTCCTAAACCGTGATGTGGACGGCGTGGTAGAATTTTCTGGAAGTTCTAGATCGATGGATATCAGGATATGCATGTCCGCGTCCATGGATAGCTAGCTTTGCCGATTCCTATTCGATCTTACTTGACTATTCACCGTACATGGAATTTCTCAACTGAAAAAAAAAACTTACATGCATGATTTTTTTTTGCGAATCAACATACATATTTTTTGTTTTGGAAAGTCTACACGATTGCTTAGATTGGTTACGATAATGAGTAGCGACAAAACATAAACAAGGTCAGCGAGATCGATCCAATTGCATGCATGTATAGTAATCGACACTCCAACAATATGATATTTGCGCTGAAGTCGGCATGTTGGATTTAAGCAGGCATATATATAGTACTAAGCAATCGCCGGACCGTGTCAACAAAGAATATTTTATGTGTGGGTATGTGTGTATTATATAGTTTGCAACTACTTTGATAATTGAATTACTTCCATAAAGTCGACGGGCACGTATAACCCATGTAGACTGTAGCTGAATATAGCGGGATAAAAAGCCTATTTTCGAAGCTGTAGCTAAGAATATACATGACAAATTATAGATCCATGAGCGCACAGTTTAATCAGCCGTATATATATTTTTAAAAACTATGATCGATACATTCAATTCAAATATAAATAAAAAATGAGCTGCGTGCATGGTGAGGCTCGATGCTACGTATCCGAGTCAGCTGGCGCTGTCATCTGGTGACCATATAAGCAAGTAGTAGTAGTATAGGTGGGGGAAGGGAGACCGCAGAGTAATTGCAACAGACGACTTGGTGCAAGACTTGGCATCGCAAAGTCTACCCTCGATCACGGCTGATCGTGGAATCGTGTAAAATATTCAAGATGTAAGGCAAATTGGCAATTTGCAAGAAAAATCGTTGAATTTGAGGCATGTATATAAAAGTATAAGAAAGACTGGATCCAGGGGCCTAGCTAATTAATCCCAAAGGGGACTTTCTCGCATGGACAGCGAGTGAGATCCATGCATAAAATTAATTTCTCGTCTCTAACCTTAAAAAAAATATCACCTTGCGATTGCGATGCAACCAAAATATACAACATAGGTTCCACGCAACCATGCTTGCATTTTTGTGTGAAGTAATATCAAGTCTCAAAAGATTATAGGCATCTAGGCCAAATAAACCGGCTTACCAAAATAAAGACTTTGAGGCCGCCATCATTGAAACATACAACTCGCAACAATCATGTCCTCCATTATCTATCGTCATCCTATCACCGGGAAACCAAATTCGTCGGCGCAAGAACATTAGACTTGACAAATTTAGAGCGTTATACTGCATGATGATGCCTTCAGGAAAGGGCTTGCCCCTTGTGCGTGAACATTGACGGTTCCAACTAATAGACAATAGTTTGGATGAAGCATGATGACCTCTCAAAATGAAGCTTCGAACCAAGACCTTCGATGAAGGTATGGCGCACGGACGTTGTTGTTGCCTAATCTGGCCAGTGAAATTACATGGGCTCTTATCTAGAGAAAACATGTACTCATCATTGACTAACAATGTTGTCATCTTTCTTTGCCATTCCGCGATTTCTCAGATAGAGCACCTCGCTAGCCCGGATCCCGACATGGCCAGGAAAATCTCCGCACAATGTGCAAAGACAGTGTCACCCTTGAGCCATCGTCTTTGACCGTTTGTCATGCAAGAAAAACCACAACATCGGATGGCCCGTCTAACTGAAGTCGGAGTCAGGAATGTTGCATCCTTGGCAATGTCGGGGGCTGCCCGCCCCACGCCTGTTTTGAGAAAGGCTCGCCATAGTGCGAGCTTTGCATGTTCTAGCCAAAACAAAAATATCGAGCCACCATAATGCCCACATGTTATGCACGCCAGCATCATTCAACTAGCTATGATCGTCAACAAATATCCACCAGCCTCCATGGACACCACCCAACATTGTGTTCTAAAACGTACTACGCAAAAATAAAAAATTCACCATGCACGAGAATCATGATCACTAGCAAGTTGCAAGCAACGAGATCATATCCTTGATCAACACGTTACCGCAAGTAGAGTTGATGATGATGTTGGTGACTATCTTCAAACCTCACTAGGCTTAAACATACCAGTTGTGGAAGTTATCTCCTCGCGAAGATACACACGATCGGTTTCTCCAAAATAATGTGTGGTACAGAGTCACCGCTTTGATATGTGATCAAGCACACTAACGCAGCGGGAAAACAAGTCAATAATCCACTCATTTGATATCGCCGTCTAGATTAGATCTTTATGAGAGTAGACGATCTCATAGGGTCGCTCTACAACGTCCATCCCTTTGGTTGGCCTGTCAGACAGCCAGCCGGACAAGGATTGTGTTTGGCCGGTCAGACAATTCTGGCTAAAACAAGGGTCTAGCATGCAGGAAAAATGTTTCCAACTACCACTTTTTGGACCCACATATAAATTGTTTTCTCCTAACTTGGAAAGGCTAACACTTTCAAAATTGTGTGGCTTTGTGTGGAGGGCTCTTACTCGATTTTGAGAGGTCAAGGAAGAATAGGTCTAGATCCAAGAAGGCATCGTTTGTGCTTCGTTTTTTATGGCCTCTCCAACCGAGATTAGAGTCCCCAAGGACTTGAACTTTGGTCTAAATCACAGTGTCATCATGTCCCTCTACTTTCTATCATTGCCTTTACTTTTGTATATTTTCTTGCATAATATAGTATTGTTCACCTAGTTGTTTTTAGGTTCATTTTATTTAGCCACAATTATGCCAAAAACAATGAAATTAGTTAACTTCTATAGTCAGCTATTCACCACATCCTCTTGTAGGCACCATTTTTTATCCTCCGGCCTTAGAACAACATGTTTTCTATGGAGTACATCCTACAACTCCCCATCCATGTAAGAAGTATAAGTAACTATTTACTAAGAAATGAAGTATTTTAATTTTCCAAATCATAGATTCCCACTCCATCTTGATCTTTTGGTCGGTACAAAAAATTCCATTTTGCTAGATGATATTTTTTCAACATCACACCGCTGATAAAACAACAAACTAAAACAGTTTAACCTCTAGAAATACCACTTTTGGCACTTGGAATGAAGATAACATCCATAAAGCCATGTTCATCAGCTCATATTTGATTAATCCAAAATATCCTCCAGAGGACCAACTACTGAGCTTTTTCAGTTCTTTCCTCCACATGCCTCTACCTTCAATTGTCTTCAATAATAAATTGGAATCCCATGATAGCAGATCAGAACTAGAATCTTTCTCATCCTACGATCTCACTGAATTTAGCTTCAACTTCTAGTACGTCACAAATCAGAATAATGTGATCCCATGGAAGTTAATCTTTAGATGATAAAGTTATTCGAAAGCGCCAAGCACCAATTTGAGATTTGTTTGTCTTTTCTAGATCATGGTCGATAAAGAGGATATTATCATTAACATATTGTAGAATGGCAATCTATCATCTAGAAGATATGGCACCACCCAATTCATTTGATTGTCTATCTGAATTAGCTTGCTCGATGAGTACTGCAAGCATACTTGCAACAAAATCAAATCGCCTTGGAAAAATCATTTATCTGTGTAAAGTGGTGAGCAACATCATCATTCACTTCTACCCTATCTCCAAAAACATAGTTATTAATCCATTACCACCAAAAATCCCTGCATACAGAGGGTTGTTATGGAAATGGCTATCCAACTTATCCATAGGCCTTGAAAAGGCAAATTTTTATGACACATAACTTTATACGGTGCACCTTGTGGGTGGTTTCATGTAAAATTAGCACGCCATCTACTGTGTTTCCACCTTCCATGAAAGTCATATATGTAGTGTGCACTACCTTATGTACAACCATGTTCTCCTAGTAATTTTGTACCTTTCTAAAGGTTGTGAAGCTCTATATGTGGGCACCACTTCATTTTGTGCTTCATCTTGATTGAGACCGGCAAATACTTGTTCTTACATGGCCCATTTGGACCATGTGAAAATTATTAGTATTATATCTCTATTTTCTATATTTTGGTATCATTTTAATTTTTTGGCATTGGGAATAATGATAATATGTATAAGTCCATGTTCATAAGCACCTATAAGATCAATTCGAAACGTCCTGTAGAGGATTGGTACTTTTCTTTCCAACTTCTAAGCTTTTTCATTCCTTTCCTCCAGATGCCTCCACCTTGAAGAGTCTTCATAATAAATTGAAGTCCCAAGATAGCGTATGAGAAACAAACTCTTTCACATCCAAACATGTTAGTATATTGATCTTCAACTTCGTGTGCCTCACGAAAGCGGAATAATTCACACTCATGGAGGTTAACCTTTAGACGAGAAAGTTATTCGAAGACTCGAGCATAAATTTCAGATTTGTTTGTCTTTCTAGATCACGATCGATAAAGAGGATGGTATCATTAACATATTGTAAAATGGATTGTCCATCATCTAGAAGATATGGTACCACCCAGCTCATTTGATCGATTAGCTCGCTCGATGAGTACTGCAATCATATTCGGCATTCACTTCTACAACTACCCCATCTCCAAAAACATAGTTATTAATCCAGTACCGCTGGAAAACCCGTCATGCAAAGGGTTTATGTGGAAACAACCATTCAACTTTTCCATAGGCCTTCAAAAGTTCAAATTTTATGACACTTCAACTTTTTATGGTGCACCAAATCGATGCTTTCATGTAAGATTACCACCACATTTAGGATGTTCCTACGTTGCATGTAATTCGTGTGTGTAGTACATACCCACCTTATCCACAAACCGCATTATTCACCCGGTAATTTTGTACCTTTCTGGCCACCACCTTGATTAGACCCCGGCCTCATCTTGATGTAGACGGGTACTAATCTGTTCTTGCATCGCCCGTTTGGGACCATGTGGATTTCATAGTAGTATCATTATAACTTTATTTGTAGTATAATTTTGTACCATTTTAATTTCTCATCACGAATAATAGTCTGGCTATATGATAGCACTACTAGTTGAATTAGCATCCTAAAATGATGCAGACGATGAAGAAAATGCACAAACAGATCTTGAGAAGCATTGGTATATATAGGCCCTTGTAGAGGTGACAAAAGTACACGAGCGAGCTGTAAACCCGAGGTTTCACAGGCCAATAAGGGAGCAACAAGTGTAACAATAATAAGCTGAGTCCGCCGGATGCATGCCAATGATTGTGCGTACGCACGTCAGGGGCCATGAACAGAGTTGCACCAGTACGGCGGCAGTGGCTGCCTGCGCGTGACGTGTGCCCAATGGGGAGAGAGAGACCGGTGTGGGGAGAAGAAAGGGAGGGAGCCCAGCTAGGTAGCTAGGCGCGCGCGGCGACCGAGAAGGGAGGGAGGAGGCAGGTGCGCGAGGGAGCCGCGTGGTCTTCACATGAGACGCGGGGCCACGTACGGTACGGGCATGCCCAGCCAAGCCCAGCCCAGCCTGCTGTGCCGAGTGACGCCACCCCCATTACCCCATGCCGACCCGATCCCCTCGATGATCAGGTGCATCCCCCCTTTCCCTCGCGCCTCTCCTGAAACAAATGATATCCCAGCCGCAGCTGTGGCGACGACTGTGCGTGTTTCTCGCGCAGCAGCCGGCCGGCCGCCATACGTACATGTTCCCAAGTAGCCCATGGTCCTGACGACCACTGTGTTGCCACACAGCTTTTCTGAAACAAAACCAAACAAAATTAGGTGTGGGGGAGGAGAACTTGGGATTCAGCGCTACACACAGGCATGGAATAGTTTCAGTTGCATGTATATGTTCAGTAGGCGACGGTGAATTTTCTTACATTTTTTTTTTGCTAAACATTTATTAGGGGAAACAAACAGTCGGCAAAGTCCCCTGTTTGCCTAGTGTAATTTTTGAGACATTCACCAAACATACAAAAAAATTCGCTTGAGACGCCTTTTTCCCGAGACACGCACGTCCTCGATGAAGGAACCCTAGTTTAAAAATGAACTTTCCGAATACACGACTTTGTTTTGGAGACACACGCAAACTTTTCAAGTTTATATTTTCTACTTTACCTAGTATTCTAAACGAACACTAGTTCAAAAATAAACTCAACAGAAGTGATTTACATCACAATTCACACCAAGAAAAGACAAAAACTATAATAAAAAGTTTACCTTGTATCCTAAAGGAAACCCTAGCTAGTTAAAAAGCGAACTCAAATTTACATATCAATTCACACCTGTAGTCGGTACTGAATTCAAAACCAGTTTTGTTCTCGAAACAGGCATTCGCTCTGCTTAAAGACAAAAGGCCAAACCGATATAATCTGATGAGGAACCCTACTGCATAGTGGACCAAAGATAAAAAATAACAAGAAAAACCGCTTGCCACCCGAGACAGAAACCTGGTTGCCGGTAATTTTCTTTTAACAAGTGGTTGCAGGTAGTCAGGGACGGATCTACCATAGGTCAAGGGTGTATGTACACCCAAAATTTTCTACAACAAAATTTATTTATACGTTGGATCATATGTATGAATTATGATATTTCTAGCTTATATACACTGCATTTTCTCATCCAAATCAAGCTCAAATCTCGAGTTAGCAAATAGTAGGATCAGACAAAGAACCTAATTTCAGCCTTTTTTTTTTCCTTTATGTTTTGTGTTGGTTAAAATTTGTACACCCGAAATTAAGTTTCTGGATCCATCCCTGTAGGTAGTGACTACTGTGTTTTTATTTTTACCTGGTCATATAGAGATCATACGCTCTCCGTCGTCGACTAAAATTTATGAATTGCCTAGGAGGTCATTGCAAAAAAATCATTGTAAGCCAATTTGGTTGATTCTTTGGGCGTGTATATGGACGGATAAATTTGAAAACCTAAAGGTCCCGCTCCTGCTAGGATATACTCCCTCCGTTTAGAAATATAAGATGTTTTAGCTTTGTGAAAAAGATGTATCTAGACATCTTTTAGTGTATAGGTTCAAATGAATCTAGACACTAAAAGGTGTCTAGATACATCTCATTCACAAACCTAAAACATCTTATATTTTCAAACGGAGGGAGTATGTATGATCCACCTGACCAGCGTGTACATTACATACGCTAGCTAGCTTTGCTTTGCTTTCCGCAAAGTGACGAAGCGATCGATCTGCGACGAATGAAATCGACGTATGATGATGCTCTAGATTTCGTTTTAAAAGATACACGTACTAGATTATTAATTTTGGCGCGTGGGTGACGATCGCAACTCCCTAAGATCTGCGTGGCCGTCGAAAGCTAGCTTAGGTGCGCGATCCAGGCGGTCACCTTTATATCCATTTGCGTTGCGCCTAATATATGTGTCGTGACCTCATATGCCCCGCCGTGGCTGCTCAAATCTGTCCAGTTTCTTTCTTTTTATAGACAGTACAAAATACACACAAGAGAGAGAGAGATGGCCGACTGAAGAACACGTTGTTGGTGGTGGTGTGGTGGCGACATAAAATACTTGCTGCTGGAGCAGCCATCCTTATCCCGATCGTGCAGTGCAGCTAGCTAGCATGCGTACGTCTGTCTTTACGCGATTCTCCCACGCGCGCGGTCTCAGCCACAATATAATAGTTTATGCCAACATGCATCGCTATCGATCGATCATGTGTGCACGATTCCTCCAACTTCCAACATCCATGCTTACCTCACTCACATCCTACGGCTACAACCATTACCGTCCATGTGGAAACAAGTGGCTTCATTTGTCTTGATTCGTGTGTATTTAGACGAGTTTTATATAAAAAAAGATGAGTTTTATAAATACGTGCGAATGTAAACAAATTCTAAGAACCATTCACTCCGATTGAAAATAACTGTCGTGGATTTCAGGTAAAATATTTTCTAAATCTGCATATATTTGTTCAATGAACCTGCGACAGCTAATTTAGATCACAAGTGGTGCACTACTATGTTCCTACAAATACTCATCACTCTTTACTTATAGTTTTTTTTGCCATTTCGTTTCTTTTTCGTTTTGTGTTTCACTATAATTTAAACATATATTTCAGTATACATATTATACGCTACTACATACACACTACACGTCAATGCATTTATATAATTAATCGATCCCTTGCAAGCATACATATAATCAATCATATCAAAAGGAAGAAATGTTTTGAAATTACATGGTCATTGATGAATATATATATCATATGAGCTACGTGGATATGACTAAGGCAAATCGAGTTCCACGTCATCCGCATAATGCTCTTCATGTACATCAAGGACTTCCTTCATCATAAATCCCGCCAGCTCCTCTTGAATTGCTCTTATGCGTTGGTCTGGCTCTAGTTTCTCCCGCAAATCATAAATATAATGTGAGTCAACTTTTCGCTCACTGGTCAACTCGCGGATGTACTCGCAGACGTAGTATCCACATAAATGAGTTCCCGGTGGCTGCTGTAAACTCTTCACCATTTTATAAGTTAGCTCCTCTTTGAATGGACCTGATATTTTCTGTCTGAACCGTGTTCAACACCTGCTCGGCAAAGAAAATGAACAAAGGAGTTATTAGTTACTTGATATCAGGAAATGAATGAAAGAGGATGATATAATACGATAATGATTGAAATTACTTATGGAGCATTGTTTTCATGTCGCTCCACTGCTCTTGGTCCGAACTTAATGAGTCGTGGACTTCAACTAGGGACTTGTCAACTTGAATGTTTAGCAAGATCCAGTGGAATCTGCGGACATTTACATAAGCATACATGCATAGCTCATCTAGTAAGCAAAAATAAAATGTGTACAAGATATATATAAACACTCACTTGAAGTTGTAAGGAAATAGTATTTCCTTAACAAAATTATTCTCGGTTAAGAACCTGCACAGGTCTTCCTCCACGTCCTTGGGGTGATTCTTTAACGTATATTCATTATTGATATATGGGTCAATGAACCCAACGTCGTATCTTCTAGCTCTTTTGCATTCAAGCATCTTCATTCTGCAGAATATAATATCATCATACAAAAGGATATATAGTTAGGATAATATATTAAATACAAAGAACGAGCTAAAGCTACAAACTTAATTATAGAAATAAATAACTTACAGACAGTAGCAACCAATGATAGATTTGTCGAGGGCGCGCTGGTTGTATAACTGAAACAGTTCGGTCATTTGAACCTGTATCGAGTATGGTTTGAAGTGATGCTCCATTCTAACGTCCACGGGAAACCAATCTTTCTGATGATTTTTTTCTGCTTGCGACATGTACCATTCGTGCAGATTTCGCATATATGTGGATAGACGCGCGAGCTCCTCATTACTGACTAGAGGCTCCCCTTGGACATACTGCCGTACTATCTGACCCACTGGCGTATCTTCATAGCCTAAATATTGACCAAGAGACATATTTGCTTCGTTAGCAAGTGCTTTGGTCTGCGATACAGTGATTCCCATAAGTGCAGTATTATTACGGGCTCTAGGGTCCATTATTTGCATGTCCATATCCATTTCAGCTCTGAAGTCCTTGTCGAGGTCTGAAATGACTTTGAGCGGGGCAACCGATTGATTCTTCTGTGCTCCGAGCTGGGCAACTTGCTTCCCGCTTTTTGCACCTGTGATTTTTTTCTTTTGTGCTTGCTTAATAATCTCCCAGTCATAGTCTGATTCTAGATTCATCGATATCTGGGATGGTTGCTCAAGAAAGGACTTAGCCCACTTTTTGGTTTTTTCATTATATACCGGCTTTGGCTCAGGATTTTTGGGTGCAAAATGCGCCTTAACTTGGGCAGCCACATCCGTGTTAGTTTCCTCATCGGTCTTGTCATAAGGTCTCTTTGGAAGAGCCGGCGGGATATCGACTATGTTTGGCGTTTGACCTTTCTTCGATGTGGGGCGAGGGGGACCGTTGAACTTCCGTTTCTTCGACGAGGTAGTAGTATTGCACGAAGGCGGAGGCGGAGATCGAGTTGATGTACTCCTGCTGCAGCAATCGTCTGTTGGAATTATGCCCTAGAGGCAATAATAAAGATGTTATTATTATAATTCTTGTTCATGATAAAGTTTATATTCCATGCTAGAATTGTATTAAGCGGAAACTTTAATACTTGTGTGGTTTGTGAACAACACTGTGTCCCTAGTACGCCTCTATGGACTAGCTCATTGATTAATGATGGTTAAGGTTTCCTAACCATAGACATGAGTTGTCGATTAATAATGAGATCATATCATTGGGAGAATGATATGATGGACAGACCCAAACTAAGCGGAGCAATTAGATCGTGTCATCGTGTTCATCTTTGCGAAGCTTTTCCTATGTCAAATATTGTATTCCTTAGACCATAAGATAATGCAACTCCCTGGTATCGGATGAAAGCTTTGAGGTCATCAAACGTCATCCTATGAGAGTGTGATCATAAAGGTGTCTCTCAGGTGATCGGAAAGTACTTGTTGGGTTGTATGTATCGAGATGGGATTTGTCCCTCCCAAGTCGGAGAGATATACTTCGGGCCCACTCGGTAATCGATATCAACACCGCTTGCAAGTATGTGGTTAAGGAGTTAATCACAAAATGATATCGGATTACGGAACGAGTAAAGTACTTGTTATGAACGAGATTGAACTAGGTATGACGGTACCGACGATCGAATCTCGGGCAAGTAAAATATCACGAGATGAAGGGAATATATATATGGGATTGATTGAATCCTGGCATCGTGGTTCATCCGATATGATCATCGATGAATGTGTGGGAGTCAATATGGGTTTCCAGACCCCGCTGTTGATTATTGATATAAGATCATGTCTGCATATTCTCGAACCCGAAGGGTCACACACT
Source organism: Avena sativa (assembly GCA_916181665.1). Taxonomy (NCBI): domain Eukaryota; kingdom Viridiplantae; phylum Streptophyta; class Magnoliopsida; order Poales; family Poaceae; genus Avena; species Avena sativa. The sequence continues at coordinate 353,094,789 of OV702293.1, read as the reverse complement.
TAACGTGTCTCGACGCTAGGATAGATTGGATAATTGGTTTATGAGTTTTTGTTCGGAGTCTCGTATGGGATCTAGGACATCACGAGAGGTTCCGGAATGGTCCGGAGAATAAGATTCATATAAGGCAATGCTGTTTTTGGAGTTCGGAATTGTTTCGGATTAATCGGTATTGTACCGGAAGCTTCTAGAAGTGGGACCAACGTGGCCCCACTTGCCGGGAGGGGGAATGGGCCTATGAGGGAGTGCCCTGGCCGCACTGGGCTAGGGGAACAAGGCCCCATAGGGCCCAGCCGGTCAAACCTAGGGCAAACCCTAGGGGAGCTTCTAGAAGGGAGGGGGAAACTTGCCCCCCACTCCTTCCTCCTTGGCCGCCGGCCTAGGGCTTGGGGGAGGGGCTAGGGCTGGCGCCCACCCCTATATATGAAGAGGCTGGGGGCGCACCCTCCCCCTACACCTCCTCCACAACCCTAGCCGCCCTGCTGCCCCTCCTCTCTCTCTCCCTCCCGACTGCGCGTAGGCGAAGCCCTGCCGCAGAAACTCTCCACCGCTTGCACCGCGCCGTCGCGTTGTAGATCCAATCCATCTCTCCACCCCACTTGCTGGACCGAGGAAGGAGGAGACGTCGAGGTGCCGCATGTGTGCATCTCTCGGAGGCATCGCCACTTGTGGTGCTAGATCGGATCGGATCGCGAGGAGGAGAAGCGAGTACGACTACATCACCCACGTTCCGTCGAACGTTCCGCTGTGCGAATCTTCAAGGGTATGAAGATATCATCTATACCCCCTCGTTGTTTGCATCTCCTAGATTAGATCTTGGCTTTCCCGTTCGCATCCGTAGAATTTTTTTGATTTACTATGCTGCAAAACCCTTCAGTGGTATCAGAGCTAGATCTATGCGTAGATGTGTTTCACGAGTAGAACGCAACATGGTTGTTGCGGGCGTTGATGTTTTCTGTTGCAAGCCTCTTATTTGTGTACTTCTTATGACGCGGGATAGTGATATTGAAGCGGTCCAGGCCAACTTTACGCGACGTCGTTCGCGAGACCGGCTCCGCACTTGACGTGTGGCTTGTTCCACATATGCGGCTGGTGGATGCCTGTTTCTCTCACTATAGTTGTCATGGGATTTACACCGGAGTTTGGCAACCATAATATCACCTTTGTGGCTTTCCGTAGGTAAGAATCGTTCTTAGCTTGCTACTCCCATAAGCCACGTAAAACATGCAACAACAAAGTAGAGGCGTCTAACTTGTTTTTGCAGGGAGTGTTTTCTGTAATATGGTATGGCCCATGAAGTTATGTGTATGTTGTATCCAATTATCATGTTTTGTAATGTTTCACGACTTGCATGTTGATGAGTACACAACCGGCAGGATCCATATGGTTATCTTTATAATTGTGTATGACCTGTATGTCAACTTCTTATACGCCATGTAATAGTTTCACTTTATCGCTAAGTAGTTAGCAATAGTTGTAGTTGCTATTCGTGGTGGAGGCAACCATGGTGGAGTGATGGAGATCATGCCGGCAGGCACAAGATGGAGATCATTGCACGAAGATTGGCTATACCATGTCACATAAAGTTATATGCATGTGATGTTTATCCTTTTATGTATCTTATTATGCTTAGATCACGACGCTAGCATTATAAGATGATTCCTCACTTAAAGATCAAGATAAAAACTGTGTTCTCCCTATGTATGCACAGTTGCGAAAGTTCGTCGTGTTCAAGCATCACATGATGATCGGGTTCTATAAACTCTACGTTCACATACAACGGGTGCAAGCCAGTTTTGCACACGCAGAAATACTTGGGTTTGACTTGACGAGCCTAGCATGTACAGACATGGCCTCGGAACACAAGAACCAAAAGGTTAAGCATGAGTCATATGAATGATATGATCGACACTTCGTTGTCCACCATTGAAACCACATCTCTTCTCGTGAAGATCGGATTAGGTGTGGTGAATTTGGAACATGTTCACTAAACAACTTGAGGGATGTTGAATTTAGTGGGAGTTCATCTAGTAATTTGATTAAAGTTGAACTAGTTATCATGAACATAGTCTAATTTGTACTTGCAAATATTGTAGATCAAATGGCTAAGTCCAACTTCAAATTCAACGTTTTTGCTGAGAAAGAAAAACTTAGAAACAATGGGTCTAACTTCACCAACTGGTTCCGCAATCTGAGAATCATTCTCGCTGGCGGACAAAAGGACTATGTCCTTGAAGATGCGCTAGGTGACGCCTCTGCTGTAGATGCGCCGGCTAATGAGAAAGCTGTTTATCAGTCACGCAAAGATGATTATGGTGTGATTAAGAGCACCATGTTGTTTGCTATGGAATCGGACCTTCAAAATCGTTTTGAAGATTACCCCGGGCCCTATGAGATCCTCGAGGAACTGAAAACTATGTTCCAGACTCAGGCCCGTTCTGAGAGATATGAGATCTCTGAGAAATTCTTTAACTGCAAGATGGAGGAAGGGAGTTCCGTTAGTGAGCACGCCATTAAGATGTCGGGCTACACTCAACGCCTTGAGCAACTAGACTGCAAGATTCCAGAGGATCTCAAGATTGACAGGGTTCTGCAATCACTCCCTCCTAGCTACAAAAGTTTTGTAGTTACTCATAATCAGATTGGTTCCACTGATACCATCACCGAGCTCTTCGCTAAGCTGAAGGCTGCGGAGGTGGACATCAAGAAAGATAATCATGTGTTGATGGTCAACAAGCCCCCCAGCTTTAAGAAAGGTAAGGGTGCAAAGAAGCCCTTCAAGAAAGGCGGCGGCAAGCGCGTTGCCCCTGCTGAGAAGAAGATCAAGTCTGGACCTAAGCCGGACACTGAGTGCTTCTATTGCAAGGACAAGGATCACTGGAAGCGCAACTGTCCGAAGTACTTAGCGGACAAGAAGGCTGGCACCATCAAAGGTATATTTGATATACATGTTACTGATGTTTTCCTTACTAGCCCTCGTTGTAGTGCCTGGGTATTTGATACTGGTTTAGTTGCTAATATTTGTAACTCGAAACAGGAGCTACGGAATAGACGGCGGCTTGCGAGGGATGAGGTGACGATGCGCGTTGGCAACGGATCAAGAGTTGATGTGATGGTCGTTGGCACGCTCTCCTTAGTTTTACCTTCGGGATTAGTTTTAAACCTCAATAAGTGTTATTATGTGCCTGCGTTGAGCATGAACATCATATCTGGATCGTGTTTATTGCAAGACGGTTATTCATTTAAATCTGAGAATAATGGTTGTTCTATTTATATGAGTAACATCTTTTATGGTCATGCACCTGCTGTGAATGGTTTATTTCTTCTGAATCTCGAAAGGGATGAAACACACATCCATAACATTGAGGCTAAGAGATGCAAAATAGATAGTGATTATACTACTTATTTGTGGCACTGTCGTCTAAGTCATATTGGTGTAAAGCGCATGAAGAAACTCCATTCTGATGGACTTTTGGAGTCTCTTGATTTTGAATCATTTGACACATGCGAACCATGCCTCATGGGCAAGATGATCAAAACCCCGTTCTCCGGAATGATGGAGCGAGCAACGGACTTGTTGGAAATCATACATACCGATGTATGCGGACCGATGAGTGTTTCGACGCGCGGTGGATATCGCTATTTTCTCACTTTTACCGATGACTTAAGTAGATATGGGTATATCTATTTAATGAAACATAAGTCTGAAATATTTGAAAAGTTTAAGGAATTTCAGAATGAAGTGGAGAACCATCGTAACAGAAAAATTAAGTTTCTACGATCCGATCGTGGAGGTGAATATTTGAGTTATGATTTTCTCACGCATCTTAAATCAAGCGGAATCGTTTCGCAACTCACGCCACCCGGAACACCACAGCGCAATGGTGTGTCTGAACGCCGGAATCGAACTCTATTAGATATGGTCCGATCAATGATGTCTCTTACTGATTTGCCGTTATCATTTTGGTGTTATGCATTAGAAACCGCTGCATTCACTTTAAATAGGGCACCATCTAAATCCGTTGAGACGACACCGTAGAAACTGTGGTATGGTGCTAAACCTAAGTTTTCGTTTCTTAAAGTTTGGGGATGCGAAGCTTACGTCAAGAAGTTGATGCCGGACAAGCTCGAACCCAAAGCGGAGAAATGCGTCTTCATAGGATACCCTAAGGAAACTATTGGGTATACCTTCTATCACAGAACCGAAAGGAAAAGTGTTTGTCGCAAAGAACGGATCCTTTCTTGAGAAGGAGTTTCTCTCGAAAGAAGTGAGTAGGAGGAGTGCAAAGCAAAGCGTTGTGGCGAGATCTTCAACAGAATCGGAATACATAGCTGCTTTGGAGGCTTCACAAGAAGCGATATGGATGAATGAGTTCATTACAGAGCTCGGTGTGGTTCCAAGTGCGCTGGACCCAATGTCTATCTATTGTGATAACATGGGCGCCATAGCCAATGTGCAAGAACCAAGGTCACACAAGAAGCTGAAGCACATCAAGCTACGTTTTCATGCTATTCGAGAACATTTCCAAGATGGAGACATAAAGATTTGCAAAGTATACACAGATCTGAATGTGGCGGATCCGTTGACTAAACCTCTCCCGAGGGCAAAACATGACCAACGCCAAACTGCCATGGGTGTTTGGTATATTACCATGTAATCTAGATTAGTTGACTCTAGTGCAAGTGGGAGACTGTTGGAGATATGCCCTAGAGGCAATAATAAATGTAGTTATTATTATATCTTTGTGTTTATGATAAATGTTTACATTCATGCTATAACAGTATTAACAAGGAAACATTAATACTTGTGTGATTTGTAAACTAAATTAGAGTCCCTAGTAAAGCCTCTTCATAATACTAGCTTGTTGGTTAATAGATGATTGTGGTTTCCCTATCATGAACATTGAGATGTTATTAATAACAAGATCATATCATTAGGAGAATGGTATGATGGACATACTCCTATAGATAAGTGTAGCATAAAGATCAAGTCATTTTAATAGTTCAATTGCTATATGCTTTCTGATACATAGTAACCTAATTCCTTCGACCATGAGATCATGCTTATCACCATAACCGGAAGGATGCTTTGATGACATCAAACACCACACCGTAACTGGGTGGTTATAAAGGTGGCATTGAGTGTTCGGAAAGTATGGGTTGAGACACATGAATCAAGAGTGAGATTTGTCCATCCATATGACGGATATATATACTCTGGGCCCTCTCGGTGGAATGTCATCCAATTAGCTTGCAAGCATGTGACTGCTCACAAGGGATCACATACCACGGGAACAAGAAAAGAGTACTTATCAGTAACGAGGTTGAACTAGGTATGCAGAGATACCAACGATCAAAACCTCGGATAAGTAAACTATCGTGAGACAAAGGGAAATTGGTATCGTATGTAAGTGGTTCATTCGATCACAAAGTAATCGTAGAAATATGTGGGAACCGTATGAATTTCCAGATTCCTCTATTGGTTATTGATCGGAGAAGTGTCTTGATCATGTCCGCATAATTCACGAACCGTAGGGAGACACACTTAAGGATTCGATGTTGTTGAGTAGTTATGGAATGATGAGTAAGAGACCGAATATTGTTCGGAGTCTCGGATGGGATCCGGGATATCACGAGGAGATCCGGAGAATAAGATTCATATAAGGAAAGTCCTGTTTCGGGGTTGGAGAATGGTTCCGGTGTTTTCATCGGGAAGTGTTCTAGAAGGTTTCGGAAGGTCCGGCACTCCGGAGGGGAAGGGTACATGAATGTGTCATAACAAGTTGGAATGGTTGCATCATGTACTAGGTGTCATCGCTGAGCAAAATAAAGGGATAAATCAAATCCTAGTTTGAAAAGTCAAACGCCAATTTGAAAAGTCAAACGGCAAGTTTGCTTGGTGGAGGGAGAGTAGGAAACCTACTTGGGGAGGAGTTCCTCTCCCTCCACCGCCGGACAAGGAGGCCGAGTTGGGTAGGGACTCCCCTCCCCTTGTCCGCACCCCCCCACCTATAAAAGTAGGGGCAAGGGTGCCCCTCTAGACCTACACCTTGCACCCTCCAAACCCTAACCCTAAGCCGCCGGCGCCACCACCTCCTGCTGCTGCCGCCGACTTGGGCTTCCCCAAGCCCTAGCCGTCGGCCTAGCCCTCTCTCCTTGGTGTGTCTAAACCCTAGATCACCGAGGCCTCTCTCATAGTCCACCATACTCGCTTCGGCTTAAGGCGAAGCCCTGCGAGATCTCCCCTCTACTTCCGGTACCACGCCGTCGTGCTGCCGGAATCGCGAGGAGAGTGCTACAACCTCCGCTGCCTGCTGGAACAAGGGAGAGGAAGGTCTTCATCGAGTACCGAACGTGTGACCGACTGCGGGAGCGCTGCCGGAACGCGGCGCCGGAAGGATCGTCTACACGATCTTGAGATCGGCAAGAGTACGACTACATCACCCACGAGAATCCGCTCTCGTTAACCGCTTTGGAATCTTCGAGGGTGAGTTCATCTATCGACTCGTTGCTACAATCTAGTAGATAGATCTTGGCTTGTTTGTTTGCATGCGGTAGAATTTTTTTGTTTTCCATGCTACGAACCCCTACACATTCCAATTTTACCGTACAACCACAATACCCGAAGATTGGGTAGGGCTTGACTGGAAACTTATATATCTTAGTATTAGTTCCCTCACGGCCAAGGTCTGAGCTGAGGCTACCTTGTGAAGATTGTCCACCTGTGCAGTACCCAAGATGACAGTTGGTCATGGTTGGGAGGCCAAACTCACAGGAGAGGTGCCTATACTAAGGCGTGTAATTGAAAGGTTAGGATTGATTATCCGCATACTGAGTATGGTGAATTTAGGATTTGTTCCTGACGGATGTATCGAATGTTGTGGTGAAAGTGTAAAATATCTGCAGAGTGTCAAACTATTCGAATAGCCGCGTCCGCGGTTATGGACAGTTGGAGTGGCCATACCATTTCCCCGTCAGATGTTTTCAAAATGACTTGTGAAATGAATTGAGACTTTGACTTGACCACCACAGGGTTGTGATATGAAATGCAATATCCCACTTAGGTGATATAAAATCTGCAGCTAGCATTCTTGTTTCAGCACTTAGTAGAAGTAAATCTGGATTTTGCAAAACAACCCTAGACCCTAGTGTCTCATTATAAAAAAAACCTTCACTTGTTAGTATTAGTTTGCGAGTACTTAAAGAGTACTCATGGCTTTGTCCCTGGCTATTCCCGTGGCCAGACTATGAAGAGAAGTATCTGGAGGATGGACCCAAGGAAGGTTACGACAACTAGGATCATCTCCCATCGTCAGCATTGCTTGTGACCCCGAAGATGAAGCTTCGCCTACGCTACCATTATTATTACGTATTCCGCTGCTTGAAGTTGTATTAAGAACTGGATCCTGAGATCCTTATTTGTGTAAGACCTTATGTATGGTTTGTAATGGATGATGTACTGTGGTATCCAATTCTGTTATGTCTCGCAAAAAAGGTAATCCTGGGGTTGCAATGTATGGCATAACAGGCATCTGAGATTAAAAATCCAGGTGTTGACAGGATCCTCGGAGTGGCAGGTGACGATGACGATGATGATGACGATGACGAAGAAGACCCTGAAGCTGCGTACTATAGGACTAGGCATGATTATGACTAAAGGGGGTGGCTTTAGTCCTGAGTGTTAGCTAGTCCTAGTTTGTCCCGGTTTTTAATATTAATAAATGTCTTGAGTGTTACCTAATAAATAGAGGGAAATGCCTATAAAGAGAGGGTTCATCTTTAGTCCTGGTTGGAAAAACCAACCACGACTGAAGGGATTGCGGCAGACTGGGCCAGGCAACACTAATAATAGGGGTGAGTGTTAACATTATGTCGTGCGGCTTGTACCTTGTCCCGGATGGTGTCACCAACCGGGACTAAAGATAAACCTTTAGTCCCGGTTGGAGACACCAACCGAGACAAAACATGAGTCAGAACTAATAATAGAGGTGAGTGTCGACATTATGCCGAGCTGCTTGTACTATAAATAGGCATCCTAGTGAGTCCAGTCCTCCAGCCAGTTTGAGGCATCTCCAAGATGGTTTTCGAGAGCAGGGACACCACTACGGCCAGTTTCAGGGAGATGCCGCCGGAGCCCAGTCCTCCGGCATCTCTGAGAAACTGGTCATAGAGGCACTCCCTAATATGTGAAATTAGTTAGCTCCCAGGCGTATTGATCTAGTTAGAGAAGTTACAAGCTGCAAGATGGTTTTCGAGAGCAGGGACACCACTACGGCCAGTTTCAGGGAGATGCCACCGGATCCCAGTCCTCCGGCATCTCCGAGAAACTGGTCATAGAGGCATTCCCTAATATGTGACCTCACGCGTTTGGAGATCAGATCTTAATGGTTAGTATGAATCGGGACTAAAGGCCCTCCTTTAGTCCCGGTCCAGACACAAAACGGGACTAACACACTCAAGATTGTTTGCAGACAACACTATAAAAATGGACACATGGAGCATCTTCACTCATAAAATGTTACAATTATTACATATCATTTCTTCGCGTGTGTTCCTTTCTGATCCCGTCGTATCCATGGAGCATCTTCATTCATTAACATGATGCTTGGGTCATCCTTCACCGCGAAGGGCGGAATTTCATGAAACTTATCACAATCTTCTGACATGTCTGTCTTGTCCTCCACTCCCACGATGTTTCTTTTTCCTGAAAGAACTATGTGGCGCTTTGGCTCATCGTATGATGTATTCTTTTTCTTATTTTTTTCTTTTTTTAGGTTTGGAGACATGTCCTTTACATAGAAAACCTGAGCCACATCATTTGCTAGGACGAATAGTTCGTCTAAGTACCCAAGATTGTTGAGATCCAACGATGTCATTCCGTATTTCTTGTCTACCTCAACCCCTCCTCCTGTCAGCTTGACCTATTTGCACCGAAACAAGGGGACCTTAAAAGTAGGTCCATAGTCAAGTTCCCATATCTCCTCTATGTAACCATAATATGTGGTCTTTGACCCATTGCTGTCTGTTGCATCAAAGCAGACACCACTGTTTTGGTTGGTGCTCCTATTATCTTGGGCTATTGTGTAAAATGTATACCCATTTATCTCGTACCCTTGGAAAGTCGATATAGTCGAAGATGGTGCCCTAGACAACAAGTATAGCTGATCTCCAAGAGTGTTGTTTTTGATGAGATGTTGCAACCAACCGCCAAAACTCTTCATGTGTTCATCTCTAATCCAAGAGTCATGCTTTCCAGGGTTGTTGGAGCGTAAGATTTTCTTGTGTTCCTCGATATATGGGGATGCCAAGATAGAATTATGTAGAACGGTGTAATGTGCTTCGGTGTAAGAATGTACGTCCCTACATATTATTGATTTCCTTCCTAGAGTACCCTTTCCACTCAGTCTCCCCTCATACCGCGATTGAGGAAGACCAATCAAAGGGAAACATATTGTGTAGAAATACAAGACCGAGAATGGAAATCTCTTCGACTAGGTGAACCAGCAGGTGCGTCATAATATTGAAGAAGGATGGTGGGAACACCAACTCAAAACTGACAAGACATTGGATCACATCATTCTGTAATCGTGGTAGATCTTCAGGATTGATTATCTTCTGAGAGATTCCATTGAGAAATGCACATAGCTTCACAATGGGTACTCGAACATTATCTGGTAGAAGCCCCCTTAATGCAATCGGAAGCATTTGCGTCATAATCACGTGGCAGTCATGAGACTTTAGGTTTTGAAAATTTTTTTCTGCCATATTTATTATTCCCTTTATATTCGACGAGAAGCCAGACGGGACCTTAATACTGCTTAGGCATTCAAAAAATATTTCCTTCTCTTGTTTGGTAAGAGCGTAGCTGACATGACCTTGAAACCATTCTGGATGCAGGCCATCTGGGTCTTTCATACGTTGATGGTCCTTTCGTGCTTCCGGTGTATCTTTTGTCTTCCCATACACGCCCAAGAAGCCTAGCAGGTTCACGCAAAGATTCTTCGTCACATGCATCACATCGATTGCAGAGCAGACCTCTAAGAATTTCCAATATGGTAGCTCCCAAAATATAGATTTCTTCTTCCACATGGGTGCGTGTCCTTCAGCGTCCTTCGGAACAGATTTTCCTCCAGGACCCTTTCCAAAGGTTACCAGTTGATCCAAATCGTTGACCATATCAAATATATCAGCACCAGTATGCTCCTTAGGCTTCGTCCGGTGACATGCCAGACCGTTGAAATGCTTGCCTTTCTTTCTTAAGGGATGCTTGGCCAAAAGAAATCGACAATGCTCATTGTATACATTCTTCTTACAATGTTCCAAATATATACTTTCAGTCTCATCTAAACAGTGTGTGCATGCATTGTATCCCTTGTTTGATTGTCCTGAAAGGTTACTAAGAGCAGGCCAATCATTGATTGTTACGAAAAGCAATGCTCGGAGGTTAAATTCTTCCTGCTTGTGCTCATCCCACACGCGTATCCCGGGTTCGTGCCACAATTATAAAAGTTCTTCCACTAATAGCCTTAGGTACACATCAATGTCGTTGTCGGGTTGCTTCGGAGCTTGGATCAACACTGGCATCATAATGAACTTCCGCTTCATGCACAACCAAGGAGGAAGGTTATAGATGCATAGAGTCACGGGCCAGGTGCTGTGACTGGAGCTCTGCTCCCCAAAGGGATTCATGCCATCTGTACTTAGACCAAACCTTAAACTCCTTGCGTCATCTGCAAAGTCCGGGTACTTTCTATCGATTTTTCTTCATTGCGACCCATCAGCGGGGTGTCTCAACATCCCTCTGACTTACGTTCCTCTTTATGCCATCGCAACAACTTGGCGTGCTCTTTGTTTCTGAATAAGCATTTCAACTGTGGTATTATAGGAGCATACCACATCACCTTCGCAGGAACCCTCTTCCGGGGGGGGGGGGGGGGGGGCTCGCCCTCAACGTCACCAGGGTCATCTCGTCTAATCTTATACCGAAGTGAAGTGCATACCGGGCATGCATCCAAATTCTCATACTCCTCACCGCGGTAGAGGATGCAGTCATTAGGGCATGCATGTATCTTCTGAACCTCTAAACCTAGAGGGCAGACAACCTTCTTTGCTTCGTACGTACTGGCGGGCAATACGTTATCTTTTGGAAGCATATTCTTCATCATTTTCAGCAACTTTTCAAATGAGGAGTCACGTATAGCACACTCAGCCTTCCATCACAGCAACCAGTGTGCTGCCCAGCTTTTTCAGACCATTTTCGCAATTTGGGTACAACAACTTTTTGTGATCCTCTAACATGTGATTGAACTTCTTCCTATCCTTTTCATTTTCACAATCTCTTCGTGCATCGGCAATGGTCCGACCAAGATCATCAGCGGGTTCATCATGTGTCTCTTCTTCATCCTCCCCTTCAGCATCCCCCATGGAAGTATCTCCGTACTCAGGGAAACCATGATAGTTGTCATCCTCCTCCTCTTCTTTATTGTCTTCCATTATAACTCCTCTCTCTCCGTGCTTGGTCCAACAATTATAACTGGACATGAAGCCAGACTTCAACAGGTGGCTGTGAAGAGTTTTTGAGTCAGAGTAATCCTTCTGATTCCTACATCCATTACATGGACAGAATACAAAACCATTGCGCTTGTTTGCATCAGCAACACAGATGAATTCATGCACGCCATTAATGAACTCGCCAGAGCGTCGGTCAGTACCGTACATCCATTCCCGGACCATCTGCATTATAGTAAAAGTATATCAAAAACCATTACACAACATGATAAAATTATTACAAGTTATATTGAGAGCTTCTAGAGCATTAATTTTGAATTTTAAAAAATTTACATGCACCAATTTGTGAATTGGAAAAAACAATCAACATGATAAATGTGGAGTTTTTTATTATTGTTCTATCATTGAAAACCTCATTCCATTCTAAGCTCTGAAATTCTAAAATTACACATTTTAATTTTCAGTAACTATGTGCCTAATCAAAATTTGTTACACATATATATCAAAATCCTTCTAGCTACTTCTAGAGCATGCATGCATTTGATCCATATATCTATACTTCTAGAGCATTATAGAGCTAAAGTAGCAATAAGAGATGAAAGAATGAAGTTCTAACCTTTTAAAGCTTTGGATTTAGGTGTTGCAAACTAAATCTTGACAAATCTTGAGAAAAAAAATGGCATGAATTCTCTTGCTTCTTTGAGAAAAATGGCCACCATATACTTTAGGGCAGCAGGACAGGAGGCAGAATATATAGTCGTGAATATATAGTCCACGACAGGACCAGCTGGCCTGCTCCAGGTTATTAGTCCCGGGCCGTATTACGGACCGGAACTAATGACTTGGTCCGGTCCGGGACTAGTCACTACGGCCGTTTCTAGCCGTTAGAGGTCTCACGGCCCGGGACTAGTGCTCCCACTAGTCGCGGGCTGTGCCAGGCCGGGACTGCTGGCCTTGATCACATCGAACCGAAGATGGTTTTTCCAGTAGTGTTTTATATAATTTTTTTCGAAAAAGGCGAGTTTTATAAATATATGCGAATGTATACAAATTCTAAGGACGACCATTCCCTCCAATTTAAAGTAACCGTCGCGTATTTGAGGTAAAATATTTTCTAAATCTGCATATATATGTTCAATGAACCTGCAACAGCTAATAATTTAGATCAGAAGTGGTACTACGATCTTCCTACAAATACCCATCGCTCTTTACTTAGTTTTTTATATCTACCTTTATATCAGCATGATCGAATATGTCACCACACATCCTGATCAGCATCCCATCTGGCATCTGCAGGGCGCGAGCCAATGCCTGGACTCGATCGATCGTATCACCAGAAAGGCCACTCCTTTATCGGGAGATTACGTCCTTTGAGGTGCATGCTTGCTCATCCTTGGCTTCTTACATGTCATCGGATAAAATAGATTTGTATATCCATATATACACCGGATTATTTTCACACATGTGCACGTGGGCGCGCATACGCAAGCAAGCACTAGCCCCGTTGTTAATTGGAGATTCGGCGATCCTACGTGCGCACGGGGGTTTATCCAACTGATCTGCCACTTTGCATCATACGCACTACCTAGCGACCATGGCTTGATTTGTATATAGAGAAAGGCCGTTCTTGTTCGATAGATATGGTTAGTACGGCAAAGATGATCAAAAGACATGAGCTAGCTGGGTTTCTTTCCAACGGCGGCGGATCGATGACGATCATTAAGCTCATAATTAAATTCGATTGTATTTGATTTTTTCCAAGCTATCTTTGACCGATGGGGATGCTTATGCAACCCCTGCTGTCCACACATGATTGGTCTATTTATTTTTCTCCGGGTGTGTTGTTAGAGAATTTGTTTTCTGGTTTTTGCTATTTTTGAGCCAACTAAGAAATAACCGTTTCCAAGTCAATACTAAGAATCAAAGAGTTTTTTAAACCTAGGAACCCCGAAACTAGTAGAAACTAAAACATGGAAATCTTGAAAAATAATGAGACTTTTTATTGACCTAAATGAAGATGAGAAAATGACTGTGCTACAATTTAGTTTTGAAACTTAAACTATGGCGTTGTGATTTTCTCATTTTCAAAGAGTTAGCACATATGTTGATAAAATTATACACTAAATTACATGGGTAATTTTAACCTAATATACATATGTATTTGTGATTTTTTCCAGAATTTCCAGAGCTTACAACATGTTTTTTGCTAATTTTTAAAAAGTGGGTTGAGTAGATCATAGGTTTATTCTAGTATTTTTTTTTGTTTCCTAAGAACAGCTGATTTAACCATTGACATTTGTAGATATACAAATGGGTGATAAAATATTTATCACGAGGCTATGAATATCGACTAAGAAATACTGAGATGCTAACCGCAAGAGAAAACATGCGACAAGATGCTGCTGGAGCATGCATAGTAAGAGCAACCCATTATATAGTGATTATTTTTGGAACATCTTACCAAAAAAAATTCTAGATATATGTTTTAGTTTTCATTAATATATTAAATATCTTATTTTTATTTCTGTAGTCTAGTGGATAAGTTCCACGCATGCATGGATGATGCATGATCGATTTGGCAGGCCGCCCGGTTTTTCTTAGTCCTACTAGTTCTTATCTTCACGAAAATAGTAAAATTGACAAGCTAACCCCATAACACAACATGCACACAAGCCACTAGGCCAGGAGGTTGTAAAGATAAGCTTGGTTAGCCCATAACATAGTTACAACACATGGCCTAATTAAGTAGCTCTTGAGTCTTGACGATGTCGCGGTCATCACACATCACTACACTCGTCGAGTCGATCCACCCGCAGGTAGAAGTAAACAAAGGTACTTGAATGCTTGAATGTATACACGGTAATAATGCCGAGAGACCAATATATGCACTAATTTTTGTTGCATCCATGGCTGCGAAGGCAACCAATTTGCTGTCCTGTGCATGTGTACATTATTAGCTTGGAAAACGTCCAGCCAAGAGGCAGGTTAATTACTACTGGTTTGACTTTGAGATGAAACTCGTGGCGCCGCAACGCACTCACTTTAATTATTTGAGTGGAAGTATCAACCACGGCATGACATGACATGCATCTGTCCTGGCCGGCCTGCACTCTCATTCAATTTTGATCTATCTTTCATGAGAAAACTTGTGTGAAAGTAATTTGGAGTGGAGGTACTACTAGGAACTGTACACAAGTGTAGTAACTTCCCCTAGTGGTCACGTCATTTACCTGCAATTAACAGTTGGAATACTCCCTCCATTCCGGATTATTAGGCTAATACGTACTTCGAAAAAATAGTTTGACCATAAATTTAGGCAAAATATATAAACCATATGTCATAAAAATTTATCATCCAAAGCGTATTTTAAATATGAATCTAATGATATTTTTTTTTGTTAAATATAGTTTGTATTTTGTTGACCAACTTTATGATCAAACTATTTTCTTAAAATAAGTATTTGCCTCATAAATAGGAATGGAGATAGTAATAAACACCACAAAACTTCCAGCGCTAGATATATATAGTTGGAGTAGCTTCATTGATAAATTATACTCCCCTATTTCCAGTCTAGTGGATAAGTTCCACACATGCATGCATGATGCATGATGTGGCCGGCAGCCATCCGTGTTTTCGTAGTCCTAGTCCCCTGTCGTTACCAAAATAGTAAAATTAGCAAGGAAATCCCATATCCCTGCAAAATAAATGGTAACCCCATAACATGCATGCATCTACACATGGCACAGCTCGAAGAAGTTTTAGGGATACGCTTGATTAACGCATGACATAATCCGCAACACATGGTGTAAGTAGCTCGGTCTTGATGGTGTCGCCGCCATCATACTACTCCCTCCGATTGGAAATATAAGATGTTTTAGCTTTGTGAATGAGATGTATTTAGACACCTTTTAGTGTCTAGATTCGTTTGAACCTATACACTAAAAGGTGTCTAGATACGTCTCCTTCATAAACCTAAAACATCTTATATTTTTAAACGGAGGGAGTACATCACTAATCGTCTGGTAGGTCAAGCCGCAGCTAAAAGCAAGTAAAAGCAGAGTGTACATTATCTCATCTTCTTATAGTACACTGTAATAATGCCGATGAGCAAAAAAAAAATGCCCTTGTAGGTAGTAGTAGTAATCCGTCGCATCCATATGGCTACGAAGAGGACCAATTTGTTGTTACCTTGTGCATTAGGAAACCGTGGAGGCAGGACGTAGGCTAATTAGTTGGTTTGACTTTGACATGTTGTAACTCGCGGCGCCGCAACGCACTCTTGATCGGTTTAATTGGTTGGGCACGCATTTGGATGGAAAAAATCAAGCACGGCATGACATGACATGACATGGATCTGTCGTGGCCGGCCTGACACTCCCTTGACATTAGCAACCTCGCTCACTGCCTGGGCGCTAGCTACCAGAGACGTGAGTTGCATGTAAGGGCACCCACAAACGTTGTGCCAAAAGTAGTTCCATATTCAGTTTTTGGCTTTTGGAACTAGTTCTCTATGTCGTGGGACTAGTTCCAAAACTAGAAAAACAGGAAATCGGAGCAAAATCTCCTCCCAGCAATAAAATGATCTCTGTACGGGATTATTAGGCCGGAGGGCCGTTTCCCTAATACCAAGGAAATTCTCATGACTGTTTCAACTTCTCTCATTAATGTCTCTGTAACTTCATCTCCTTAATTTCTTTTCTCAATCACACGGCCAAAGGAAACAAGTGGCCAATCAACTCCTTGTTTGTAGCGCATGCATCGGTTGCCAGATACTGCAGTTATTGTCTAGAGAGAAAAGGGGATTTGGGCGCTGGAAATTAGGAGAGTTAAGTCTCCGGTCTAATATTTTCAAACTATCTGAAAATGCTCTCTGGACCTAAAATCCCAAACAGAGGGAGGAGTACTGCTCATAACTGCCAGCCGTAATGGCTTAGCAAACCTCTGAATCAAACGAGTAAAATGCAGAGCAGTTGTGCTTCAACAAAACTAAAATCAACTGATCCATCGCTCACAAAATTTACACTTACACATGCCACGAGAATAGATAATCAAATCATGCAAATCCTTGCTATTTGCATCGAGCTAGATGTGCGGCAGAAGAGGGCCGCTTGGCTGCAGATTCCACCAGGAGGCTGGCCGCCTTGAGATGCATGGCGACTGGTTCAAGACTCCTGCTCCTCGACGAGCGCCGGCGATTTGAGCGCATCGGAGGCCGCGGCTGGATTAGGCAACCCGTCCGAGCCATGAGGCCACTCGGTCGCTTGCCGCCGCCGCTTGACTCCTCACCATCGCGGAGCTGCCGCTCCACTCACCAACTGCTGCAAATTCTGTGATAGGGTCACTTCTCGTTGGATCTGAGAGCGGGAGAAAAGAGGAGAAAGGGGAGAGCCAGGTCTATGGAGGGAAGTTGCTGAAGAATGGGGAAAATTTCACAGCGGCGAACTCGCGTGAAGGCTGTGAGAGATAAGAGGAACACCCTTTTTCTGAGTTGTTTTATTGGGTATCGGGACCCACGGTACAGGCATACGGCGATAGCAACGTTGTAGAAGTATTGCCATATTGCACTGCGATGCCAGATTACAAGTTGTGTCAGATTTGGCTACACCAACATTGTGGCTGCCCTAAGTGTACTTTTGTTTAATCTGATCGATACTTTCCGGGAAAACTTGTGCGAAAGTTTAATATGGAGTGTTTCCTCCGTCCTAAAATAGATGTCTTAAATTTGTCAAAATTTGGATGAACCTAAATAGCGTCTAGATTCAACCAAATTTTGACAAATCTTAGACATCTATTTTAGGACTAAGGGAGTACTATATTTACTAGAGCACTATTAGTAGAAATAAGAACTGTGCATGCCTGCTGGTCACACCATTGACCTGCCATTAATACTTATAGCAAACACCACATAGTAACTCCCAGCTAGCTAAACAGCAGCACACTGCATATAGTACGACTGTGTGGAGCAAGTAGTACATGCGTGAATGTGAGTCAGTCAAGATTGTGCTGAACTTCACAACTTCAATTTTTTTCCCCACTGCTGCCTGCCTGTGGTTGATCTCTAGCTTGACCTCGGGCACTGTGTCGATCCACAAGTCTATGGAACAGACGAAAAATATCAACACGCAGCCAGTGCGCCGGTGCGGCGGTACGACCGTTTCAAACCGCTCCGTTCTCCACGGGATCGATGGGCTGAGCTAGCCTGGAACTGGAAGTCGCGGCCTTGCATGCAGATGCACAACGTGTATGCAGGGCAAAGAAATATTACACTAGTGGTGGTAGTAGTACATGTGACAGTGGCGGTGTGTCAGACAGATCGAGCAGGTTAGTTCATTCTCGGATCCGGTCCGATCGACGAGGCATCGCGTGCAGCAGGTTCTCGTCTGAACGAAGGGAACATACATACATACATGCGCGCCGACACAGCATGCGCGCCCTGGTCGTCCTCCGCTCGATCGGTGGATCCATCACATGGCCTCCACTCCGGCCAGCGACTGAATTTGGCGTGCCAAGGGTCGCGGTAAACAGAGCCCCGGCCAAACGCTCCTGACAGATTCCCCGGCGAACTGGCGCGGTAACTTCGTTCGCTCCATCAGTCCCCCATTCTCTTTCATCTACTACTCCAGTCGCCGTGGTCATAGTCGTACACACGATGCGTGGTAATTAAGTTAGCATGCGCCAAGTTGCAGCAGTCACCATGCCGCGTACTATGTACGTACTTCCTCTGTTTGGAATTATAGGTCCTACGCGCATACCTAGATCATTTAATTGACCAACAAAATATAACTTATATATTATAAAAATTATATCATTAGAAAATATAATCTCTAAAGTTTCTAATGATATAATTTATATGTTTTATTATTTATATTTTGTTGTTTAAATTGGCATCTAGTTATCCGCGCAGGACTTATAATCCCAAACGGAGGGAGTACGATTCCCGCTGGTTGTCTGTGCACCGTACACATGCCTCTCCGTTTTACCCACGGTCAAACAAACAAACGATCGAGGTACTGTACTTGATCTCGATCCCTCCTTGACTTTTGACACACGGTGACAAGCACTAATGTGGTAGAGATCTCTCACAATGGATTGTGCCATTTTGTGAAATCTCTAGATCAGTGATACTCCTAGTTACCACTCGTCCAGGATATCCAACCGTACTGACCTGGCTTCGCGGCTCAGTGGATTGTGCGACGTACTATCCATTCACTCACGGGCCTCCAGTAATCCTTGAGTGAAACTCACAGCCCGGCAACCTCCGCCTAATAACACTGGTACTCTGTGGCCCGCGTCAGTAGCCGCCCATTTAACTATTATTAGTACCTTCTTCTTTTCTATATTTCTCTGAATCTATACTCTTTTTATAATAATTTATAAAAATTTGAAAAAACTTCACACGTCGAAAAATAATAATGCTTACATACACCAAGAAAATTATTCCTTGTGCACAACCTTCATTTGCTTGCCCAAAATGTTCATGTAAGAAACATAGTTCAAAATAATTCGTTCGGCGGGTTCAAAAACATACAGACACCAGGAAAAATATCCGTACAATTCAAAGTAATTGTTTGCAAGGTTCAAAAAATGCTCATCTATTACAAAATAACAGGAAGAAACCAAAGATGAATAGAGAAAACCAAGAAAAAAACAATGAAAAATGACGAAGAAAATAATCCAATCACAATATTGGCCCGATCCTGACACAAAGGCCCCCGGCAGAGCTCATGCCATTGCTCGTGTTTAGCGACAAATAGGATTTGACAACAGGGTGCTCCATCCACGCTCTCGCCCGAATCATAGGAAAAATTGGTCGTCGAAAGATCGAATTGTCATCTAAAGAGGGTGAGTAGGATTTTCCCAAAACAATTATAGATTTAGCTTGAATAATCATGAAATTAAGCTAAAAAAATTATTTTCAAGCACCAAACCTAAAATAGCTAGACCCAACTAAGTGTGTGCCAACAACTACGCCTACGCAAGATGAAGAAAAGAGATATTCAGAGGTGATAACCAAGTTATATAAACTTCAAGCACGATGGCCATCATAACCAAATAAAACAACCTCAAAGTGTATAATAATTAGGAAAGAAGACCACTTTTAAATAGGTTCCTAAAGAACTAGCCGCTTTTAGAAAAGGGGAACAAAGCTGGCTAGTCTGGGCCCGCAGGACAATCCGACGACTTTCTATCAAACAATTTGGCCCCTGAAAAAAATAACCAGACTGCTTGCACAAACCCATTGATCTACTTGTTGCATGCGAACTCCATTTTTTTATGAACTTGGGACCGATGGAAATATAACAACACACTCCATATTCATGCATATAAGAAACAAGGATAAAAAGGAGGTTAAATCCCCAAGAGGCAAGGTTTGACCTTTTTATAAAATAAGAACCATCAAAAGGGGAGTCTAACATAAATAAAATGCATGAGGTTTTGCGAAATTTGTTGCTCCCCTGTAATCACTCTGGGAAATCTCACTTATGAGTATATTCGCATGCCCATTACCACCAAATATAAGACAAGATTAAAGCATATGATCACAAAGTTCTGTTTGAGATGATCATCTTCAACTTGTACTTTTTTAACCTTGATGATGATCACCACTTGATGTCATACTTTCATAAACAATATAAAATCTTATTTTTTATGCAAGCCCATGTAAAGATACTTAACCCACATAGATACACATAACATATAGATTGTGAGTTAGTTCACAATTTTTTTTGGGAAACGCGCTAAGCAAAACAATAAATTTTTAACGCATAAACCATATCAAGTTATGCATGGCTGAGGGAACAGATCATACCGTTGAAGGTCGAACTAGCAGAAGTTTGTCGATGACGAATTTGATGAAAACAAGCGTTGATCCCCGTAACAAGACTTATCAAGTCGCAAGGAGATGTATAAACCCAAAAACGGCTATGATGATCTTGCAACACCTTCACGGTATCCACATGTACGAGATCATCAACACCGTGTCAAAGTGCGGCCAAGTGTATCATTCAAAACATGAGTGTCTCGATTAAGATCTGGCGGCGCTTCCATAGTCTCGACTAGATTAGGTCTAATCAAAGGTAGAACTCAGAAATGCTCCTGTGATGATGATGAAATAGATCTCTGTCCGACGTTGATGATGTCAATGCAGGAGAGAGAAGGGACAGTGTGGCTGCGAGAAGCTTCGCGTGGCAATAGGAGGTGGAAGCGGTGACGATGGCTTGGAGGCGGCAACAGCTTTGGGAGGGGTGGCGCACGAGTTAGGGTTGCTTGTACCGTCTCACTCCTTATATGGGTGGTGGACGACCACCCCTACCGCCTCAAGAGGCGTTTGAGTCCATGTAGGACTCCCTCCTAAACCTAGTAGGAGAAGGAAAGGAGAGTCGATCCCTACTTGGACTCCCACTCTGAATCTGAGTTGGGGACGCACTCGTCCTTCCCTCATCCCACATCGGCCAGCCCTAGGGGAGCCCATGTGCCCCCCTTGGCCCATGGGTTCCCTAAGGTTTGAGGATTTCGGATCTTCCTCATATTCTGAAACCTTCCTGACCCTTTTGAAGCTCTAGGATGTTCTAGACCATGCACAAACCTTCTATAAAATGCCCGGAACCATTTTGTACACTCTCGGTAACATTCAGAACACTTCTCAAATATTTGAGACCTTTCCAAACCACCTTTAGAATTACTTCATTCACACTCACAATGTATATGAGGCTAATCCTTTAAGTGTGTGACCCTATGGGTTCGGATATGAGTGGACATGTCTAGAACTCATTCTGCAATAATGATCAACATAGGTATATTGATCTAAAATTATTGATCCCGACCTCATAACACGAAGGTATATATCGTGTGAATCTTTCGTATTACTTATCGATACACATCGTATTGATTCTCTATACTTGACATAGCACGAGGTGAAACACTAGGAGATCCTCGTTACCTGACATGTATTATTTTACTCATCATGTATTATCAATATTCATGTGATCGAGACTTCGATCACTTATCTGGCTCGACGATAGTGAACATCATAATACATGAGTGAGCCTAGAGTGTATCTCTCTATCGTCGGGAGTAGAAATTCCTATAACTACACCATATAGAACATTGGTATACTATATGGTAAGGACGAAGACCGATGTTATGATTACCCAGTCATGAAGTAAAGTTTGAGGGCTTCGTCACATCCATATCATATCGAAGTCTATATGTGTTGTTATGGTCTAGCAATCTTATAGTAATAGTAACACCATTATGATAAATTACCGATAACAATATTGACGATGCGTTTCACGGTATATCATGTTGGGTCTATCCATCATCGTTCTTCTCTCAACAACTCCGATCTCATATGCCATTGGAAAATCTTACAACACTTTGTATATGCCCAATAGTTAGGAAACCAAGACCATTAATAACTTATGAACTAGTCTTAAAGGCAAGACTAGGGATATCTAATTGGTGTTTATGGTTCCACATATGTATTAGGTTTTCCTCCAAATACTCATTATCCAAAAGTAACACAATTGTAGCATAGAACAATAAACTTTAATTATGAAACAGAAATATAAATAATAATTCATTTATTATTGACTCTAGGGCATATTTCCATCAACGTGGTACACTTTTTAAAGTAATTTGTGTTGCCCAACTTGAATACTAAAATATTTGCTCTTCATTGCAGTCAACCTTGTTTCTTCATTGTTTCACTTCTTCATGCTCCATGACAACTCTTGAGATACACAATTAATTCTTATGTTATAAAAATCTACCCAAGACCATGATTCTTCATGGATAAACTTATACGCAAAGCATGGCTTCCTTTGCGTTACACACAAGAACTTAATCTTCTCCACTTTCTTCTTATTTCAACCTTGAATCCAACCATATTCAAGCATCACCTATGTATAATTCTTCTGAAAAATAGATGTATGATAAAAATAATCCTTGGAAATTTTCATTAATTACTAAAACCACAAATGAAGCTCCATGCACTTTCACCTATCACAAATGTGTTGGATGACCATGTTTATACAAACCGGGCACTCGCTTCTAGATGCATTTTTGGGTTCATGTTGTCCAACATATAAAATCCCCTAAAAATAAGAGTTATCCTCGAGCGGAATCAAAAACTCACAACACTAGATGAAAACATATGATATTTTTCTTAGTGTTTTTTTTCAGAAACTAGCAAAGCAGAAACTGAAGCATTGCATAAACATCTCAACTGATGGAAACATGACGCCAATGGTAATGCAACAACCTCTATCATATATTTTGTCCTCAAATAACATGAATTTCATGGTTCACTAATATTTATATGTGAGCTCAATAAGACTATATCCGATTCTCTAAGAAACTAGTGGGCAGCTGGAGTTTTCAAAAAATAAACACTAGTTAAAAGCTTTAACTGCTCCAATGACCAACAAAACCTATTTCTTTTACCATCTTGAAGTACAATATCGAGGCCTTCTTTATAAAAGAGGGACAAGCCACTTTCATCAAGGCTATTGTACAGGGTGGATGAATACATACCATAGACCACATTATCTACATTGAACATTTACATAAAATTTACACCATTTTATCTACAGCTAATATATATAAATAAACATTCTAAGTTCATACTTAAAAACTAGAGTAGAGAATATATATTTTTATTATTTCTTATGTGTGTACATACTATTGATGAAACTTAGAAATTCATTAAAATCATGATTATCCTTGTGTGATACTTTACATAAGAATAGTCGCTCTTGCAACATTTTAAGAAATGTTTTTTATTGATAATTAACATTAAGTTTTACCAAAAGTATTTTGGAATATGTTAAATAGGTTGATTTTCAAGTTCTGAATGTCCTTACCAATTTTATAATGCGTTTCATATCATTGCGGTAATTATTATAGATGGTTGGAAAAAATATTATGTTGTTTATACATGTCACTTATTAGCCTTTTTTATCCTTTTTAGCATTTAAATATTGTGCCAACATGATGTCCTATGTTTTTCTCCCTAAAATTGTGTTTGAATTCTCCTGAAATTTTGTTTCGAGAATCCAGATTAACTTTTGTAAATGAAAATGCATAATATCGCACTACTACACATATTTGATTATGCCACTTATTTTTAATAAGTATGTTATATGTGTATCCGTCCATTTTAGTACTTTAAAAATCTTGATACAAAGTTTGATATCATATATGTCCAACACATATCTTGATAGAGGTCTCTACATCATATGACGGTTTGTCTATCGTAAGTAAGTATATAATTCTAGAGTATATGTGGTGTTATAATATATGATGTCATGGGTTGAAGCTTTAGATTGTGGAGGGTAATTAGCCTGCCAATAGATTGAACTATTTAGTTCAACGTTGCAAGAGGGATACATGTGTCATTTCTTAACAAGGATGTTAGGCTATTGGAAAAATCCAAATACAACATTCACGTTTACAAGCTCCATTATTCACAGTTTATGGGAGGTCATGTCGTACGTCTGTGGTGGCTAGCACCGCTCCTATATCATGTGTAATACTGAAGAGCGATGAGTAATAAAATGTGAGAGCCAAAATAGAAACTTAGTACATACTACATATCATGTGTTAGATAAGAAAAAGAGACAATTGCTTCTACTGATTCTTGTCGAACATGAGCACAAATTACAAATAATATTCTTTCACGCTAACACAACTATGATGCATTATGCATATTTCTGTACACGATATTCTTGGTAAATCCCCTGACCTGAGTAAATGCTATCGTCCTTTGCGGTTCCTTCAAGTACTTTAAGGTTGTTTAGGGATGTAGTTGTAGCTCGAGAGAGAGTGTCATATAAGTGCCATTGGAAATAACATGATCGGTGAGGCAGGCCCATACATTTGGTATTGTTTGCCTCTCTTCCTTGTTTATGTTCATAGGAATAGATAGCTACTCTGATAGAAAATTGCTTCCTGCTGAACCTAAAAGGAACTACCACAGCTTCTGAGGAGCGCAAAGGTATTATTTAGGAACCTATAACATTTCTCTGGCAAGCACAAACCCACCTCGTATCGTTACACAGACTGTAGTAGTCAGGTGTTGTGCGTCTACCAGCCAGTACATGCATCGCAACACTGGTTGTACGCCTCACGGCCTGCAGGTACAGACATGCATCTGAACAACGACACGCGTTTTATCAGAGCTCACAAGACAATGTCGCTGAGTAGAGATCACAAGACGTCGAGGCCATCCAGATGGAGAGATCGAGGACTCTTTTGGCATTACGATGGCAGGGTCGGGACGACACAGGAGCAGTCGGTGGCACTTTCATCAAATACAGGAGTACTAATAATCCATAGAAAATCTTCGACAAGCCAGTACACGATAGAGCAAACAGGCTGAATGACTCAAGTCCCTAACCATTCTCCGCAGACACGCCTAGAATTTATTCCCCGCAGAAAAACATGTATACAAACCTTCTAATGCAGCATCCAAAGCTGGAGTATAATGAAAAAAAAAACCTTCTAATGCAGCATCCAAAGCTGGAGTATAATGGAAAATTGACAGCCTCGAACAAACTCAGATAAACTTGAAGGCTGCGATTGGCGTGTACCACCTGAATAGAACCTTCAGGTTGCAAGCTTATCAGTCGTTGCAAACTCCTACGGCAACTTTCAAATACTACTAGACAATCCATCAAACAGTTAAAATGTCCGACAAGTTGATGCAGGATGAAGCAAATATGCTTGAATGATTTATTAAAGGAACAACCAGACAATCAGAGCACAACACAGTACAAGAGATAACGCCACTCCCTAACCATTCCCTGCAGACGCCTAGAATAGTCTCGCCTAAAAGATTTTCAAATCAAGGGGTTCCATTTCGCCATGGCAAACCCATCACATTTCAAACAAATGCACAAGGCAATTGAATTCCAGTGGCCAATTGGAGAGGTTGAGGAAAGGCTCACAGCTTACCCTTGATGAGCCTCTTCTTTCACAAGACAATTTCATCAAATACCAACAATCCATGGGCAACCTTCAACACGAACAGACTGAAAGATTGGAAGGCTGGGATAGGCGTGTACCACCTGAATACACCTTCAGGTCGTAAGCTTATCAGTCGCTGCAGACTCCATGGAAGATAACTTCCAAGTACTAAACATATTCATCAAACAGTGAAAATGTCCTGAGACGCTGATGCAGGATGAAGCAAACATGCTTGAATGATTTATTGAATGAACAACCAGACAATCAGACAATCGCTTATTATCCATACAGCACAACTCAGTACCACAGATGTCTGCCTAGAAGAATACTCTCGCCTAAAAGATTTCAAATCAAGGGGGGGTTCCACTGCGCCATGGCAAACCAAGTAGCCAATCGGAGAAATGAGGATGATGACAGGCTCACAGCTTACCCTTGAGCCTCTTCTTGAGCACGTCCATGACGGCACCGAAGTTGGCCTTTACGCTGACCGGCGGGTTAGCGTACTTGCAGGCCATGTCCTCGATCTTCTTGTCGTGGTAGTCGATCTTGGACTGCGAGAACTTCAGACCGTGCGCTGTGCTGACGACCACCGTGCGGTCGTTTGGCCCGATGGTGCGGTCTTCCCTGAGCTTGAAGAGCGCCACGAGAGCGATCCCAGTATGCGGGCAGGCAAACATGCCGGTGCGGTCAGCGCGAGAGACATCGCATTCATGAGCTCCTCCTCAGTGGCCTCGGTGCGGTCAGCGCGAGAGACATCTAAACAACTTGTGGGGCTCGTTCAGTTGGACCAAAGTTGGTTTTGCAAGTAACAGCGGAGCAAATGCAACACACTGCCGCTGCCTCAACGAATGAACAATGGCCTGCTCAGACTCAAGCATAGAGATCTTGTATCAGGTGTCTTGTACCGGTGACCTGGGAGAAGATCTTTGCATCAGGCGTCCTCCCGGACTCCACTTACATCAGGTGTTGTACGTCCATCGGCCAGTCAGGGCATACATGCATCGCAACACTGGCTGTCCGCTTCACGACCCGCAGTACAGACATGCATCTGAACAAAGACACACATTTTATCAGAGCTGACAAGACATTGTCGCTGAGTAGTGAATGAAGTGGAAGGAGGCATGCCGAGCATGGTACAGACATCGATGCCATCCAGATGGAGAGATCGGGGGCTCTTTTGGCAGGGGCATTCCGTGGCCCTTTTCATCGGACTAATCTGGCCTGTGAATTCCTTTGCTCATAGAGGAGGCCATGGGAGACAGATATGTTGAGGGCAGGGTAGAGCTGCAAAGGAGGGTGAGCTGAAGGCTCAGAAGTTCAGAGGTACTATGAGGTTCTTGCCTGCTTGCAGATTTTCACGGAAGAGAAAAATATAAATTGGCACATGCATATACCACCTGAATCCACCGGAAGCTTAGCAGGTTATCAGTCTCCTTACAAGGCAATTTCATCAAATACTGACAATCCATAGACAATCTTCAACAAGCCAATACACGATGGAGCAAACAGACTGAACATTTGGAAGTCCCTAACCATTCTCCGCAGACAGGCCTAGAATTGTACTCCTGGGTACAACTCCCTATCTTCCCAGCAAAAAAAACATATATACAAACCTTCTAATGCAGCATTCAGAACTGGAGTATAACTTAAAAATGGGAGTCTCGTATAAACTCAGATAAACTGGAAGGATAGGATAGGGCGCGTACCTCGGGATACACCTTCAGGCTGTAAGGTTAACAGGTGTTGCAGACACCTTAGAAGGGAACTTCAAATAGTACTAAATAATCCATAGAACAGTGAAAATGTCCTGACAAGCTGATGCACGATGAAGCAAGCATGCTCAAATGATTTATTGAATGAACAACGAGACAATCGTTTATTATCCATAGAGTACGACACAGTACAAGAGATACACTCCCTAACCATTCCCCACAGACATCTTCCTAGAAGAATACTCTCGCCGAAACTATTTCAAATCAAGGTTTCTATCCAATGCTCCATGGCAAACCATCACATTTGAATCAGATGCACAAGACAATTGAAATGCAGCAGCCAATTAGAGACGTCATCAAGAGGGCAGACTCACAGCTTACCCTTGAGCCTCTTCTTGAGAACGTCCATGACGGCACCAAAGTCGGCCTTCACACTAACGGGTGGGTTAGCGTACTTGCAAGCCATGTCTTCGATCTTTTTGTCATGGTAGTCGATCTTGGACTGCGAGAACTTCAGACCGTGTGCCGTGCTGACGACCACCGTGCGGTCGTTTGGCCCGATGGTGTGGTCTTCCCTGAGCTTGAATAGTGCTGCAAGAGCGACGCCAGTGTGCGGGCACGCAAACATGCCGGTGCGGTCGGCGAGAGACATTGCATTCATGAGCCCCTCCTCTGTGGCCTCCGCGACAATGCCATTCGTCGCCTTGAGTGCGACCACCGCTCGGTCGACCGACACTGGGTCACCGATCTGAATCGCAGACGCAAATGTCGGCTCAGCGACCTGTGGCTGGAACTGGGTCCATCCTGACTTGTAGTAGCGATACAGTGGGTTGGCATTGGCGGCCTGTGCGCAGACAAGCCGCGGCAGGCGATCAACGAGACCCAGCACACGGCACATCTCAAACCCCTTGTAGAATGCATATATGTTTCCGAGATTGCCTCCTGGAACAATGATCCAATCGGGCACCTCCCAATCGAACTGCTGCAGTATCTCAATGGCCGCCGTCTTCTGCCCCTCGAGCCGAAGCGAATTGAGGGAATTGGCAAGGTAAATCGGCAGCTCTGCAGTCACCTCCCTGATGAGCCGCATACAGCCGTCAAAGTCCGTGTCTAGGGAGAGCACGGTGGCGCCGTTGGCGATGGGCTGGATGAGCTGCTCGAGAGAGATGCGGTTGGCCGGGAGGAAGACAATAGCGGGGATCCCCGCGGCGGCGCAGTATGCGGAGAGCGCAGCGGAGGTGTCCCCCGTGGATGCGCATCCGACGCCGGCGATGGGGCGGGAGAGCGGGGCGCGGCGGAGGCGGTTTACCTGGCTGACGAGCACGGTCATTCCGAGGTCCTTGAAGGAGCCGGTGTGTGAGATGCCGCAGTGCTTGACCCAGAGGTCCTTCATCCCGCCGAGGTGGTCGCGGCCGAGGCGCTCGGCCCAGAAGAGGTTGGAGTTGCCCTCGAAGAGGGAGACGATGTGGTCCGGGTCGATCCCGGGGAGGACGAACTCCTTCTTGGACCAGACGCCGGAGCCGTAGGGCCAGGTGGTGCGGCCGACGCGGGAGTCGAAGAGGTCCCGCCAGTAGGAGCCCGGGAAGCGCGCGAGGGCGTCCATGTCGTGGCGCACGTCGAGGAGGCCACCCGAGCTGGAGCGGTACACGATCTCGTCCAGGGAGTAGCGCTCGTGGGGGTCGCCGTCGGGGCCCGGCGGGAACGGCTCGTACCAGGCGGAGAAGTCGTTGCTCGGGGCGCGGTGCCGCGCCGCCTCCTCGCGGATGTTCTCGTCCGCCGCGCGCCGGTGCTTGGCGGGGGCGGCCGGGGCCGCGGCGGCGTCGGTGGCGCAGCGGAGGCGGTGGCGGGGGTTGGGGCGGAGGCGGAGCTGCGGGGCGGCGGAGTGAGGGTGAGAGAGGAGGAAGGAGAGGGAGGGCGCGTGGGTGGTGGTGGCCGCCATGGTTGGAGGAGCCCAAAGTTGGCGGCGGCGGCAGCGGGGGTTGGGGGCAGTCCAGTGGGAGTGGGGGATGTGGACAGTGGAGGTGGGAGGAAGGTTTTAGACTGTAGCGAGAGGTGGATTTGCTACCGGGGGTTGGTGGATACTGGATAGTGGTAGAAACTCCACGGATGGACGGTCACGATCGAGGTTTAACCCATATCCGACGCTGCTCAACATGATGGTTGCAAACAAACCCGTCGATTCTGAATTCTCAGTGCTAGACCGACAGCAACTCAACGAGAATTCAACACTAGCAACGAGCTTAGCATGCAGTTCCTCCCAATTGTAACATAGTACTGCGCTTGGAACGGAAGCAGCTTATCGCATGAAAAATGAACACTTGTACAACGAAAAACGTGAAAAATGAACAATCCGAAATCAGAAAACAGGCAGAAGGACAGGGACTTGATTGAGTGGTATCTCATTATTTCTGAAATAAAAAAAATCGACTTAAAAGAGGACTCGCTTGAGCAAGGTGGCCACATTATTGATGAAGGTCTGAGGACACCATAAACTTGCTTGACTTGGGAGTCAGCGGCTTGATGGGGGTATTGGCCTCCTTCACATCTGCCTCGAAGAAGAACCTTCTCCGTGTCGGATCCTTAATGAAAAAAGAATGTACAATGAAATCGGTCGAAGACATGGTTATGATGGACAAGCTTGTTAGTCGAAAGAAGACGTCTGTGGCATTAGCCTCAAGGAGGATATTTCCAAAGTGTGATCATGATTTGCTGTATGAAACAATAGCACTACCAATATGACTTATATTTGTACTAGTCCCATTGGATGTGTGCACCTTGTCATATGGTGTTAGATGGGGTGGGTCATATGGTGTTAGATGGGGTGGGAGACATGATGATGGCATCCTTCATCCTAATTGTAGCACAAGGGTAGTACTCATCCACTCTTCTATTCTAGTCTAGAAGAGGGCACGCTCTATAGAAGTGCTCCTCACTATTGCACAAAGTGCATCTTCTTGCACCCTCCCAAGGAAAGTATTCATCGGTTTCTCGGTCTCCTCTTCCGGTCCTTCGAGGACAATCTCTTGGATGATGCATGTAAGCTTTGCACACTGGACACCATGGAATGATAGCAAAGCTATTGCAAATATCATCCTTGTGCCCTAGGGCGCCACAGTTGCTACACTCATAGTTTAAGAATTATTTTTATTGATATTTAACATTATGTTTTACCAAAAGTATTTGGAGTATGTTAAATATGTCGATTTTCAAATTCAGAATATTGTTACCAATTTTATATTGTGTTTCATATCTCTTTTGTGGAAATTATTATAGCTGTTTGCACAAAATATTATGTTTTTATACATGTCACTTATTGGCCTTTTTTATTTTATAGGATTTAAATATTGGGCCAACATGATGTCCTATGTTTTTTCTCGCTAAAATTGTGTTTGAATCCTCTTGAAATTTACTTTGGAGCATCGAGATTGACTTTTGCAAATGAAAATGGATAATACCACACAACTACAAATATTTGCTTATGCCACTTAGTTTTTATAAGTATGTTATATGTGTATCCATCCACCTTAGTACTTTAAAAAACTTGATGCAAAGTTTCATATCGTATATGTCTAACTAATATCTTGATAGAGGTTTCTACATTATATGACGGTCTGTCGCAAGTAAGTATATAGTTCTGGAGTTTATATGGTGTTATCATATATGATGTCATGGGTTGAACCTTTAGATCACGCGAGCCTGGGCAACTGACCCGGCTCAATTTTTTGAGAAAAAAAACTACCGATTTTCTCTAGCCCTGCACACATTGCCCTCGCTAGGAAACGGCTCACCCTCGTATTCTCCCGCACGCGCCGCCAGGCGCCAGCCACGCCTTCTCCCACACGCCCTTGGTCGCCCGCCGCCCTCGGCCGCCCATCCCCGACCCCCGCTCTCCCTCTGCTCTCTGCTCTGCTCGGCCCGCCCATCCCTCGGCTCGCCCTCTGCTCTCTGGTCTGCTCGGACGGTCGGACCGGCGGCCATCTTCGATGGACTCCGGCGACGAGGCTGACCTGGCTGCCTGGATTGAAGAAGAGGAGGTCGTTGAGGTAGCAGAAGAAGAAGCACGCAAGAGGGCTGATATGTCGGAAACGTATCTATAATTTTTTATGTTCCATGCTTGTTTAGTATCTACTTTGCTTTGCTTTGTCTACACTTTAAGGTGTTTTTATATGTTTTCTGGAAATAACCTATTAACAAGTTGCCACAGTGTCAGTTTCCTGTTTTCTTCTGTTTTTGGTTCCAGAAAGACAAAAAATCAATATTCTCAGAATTGGATGGGACAAAAGCCAAAGTCAATATTTTACCGTGGGCAACACGAAGTCCAGAGGAGAGACGGAGGAGGGCTACCAGGGGGCCACACCCCCTGGCCGCACGGCCAAGCCTGGCCCGCGCCTAGGGGGTGTAGCCTCCCTGGCGACCCCCTGCCTCGCCTCTTCGCCTATAAGAAGCCGCTGATGTAGAAATCCTAGGCACGCGATCAATATTCCACGAAATCGTCTGTAGCCCCCGCCACCATCGTCCCTAGATCGGGGGGATCTAAAGTTCTTCCTGGCACCCTGCCGGAGGGGAGATCATCCCGGAGGCCTTCTTCTCCGGTATGAAGCGTGAGTAGTTCCACCTTGGACTACGGGTCCATGTAGTAGCTAGATGGTAGTATCTCCTCCTTGTGCTTTCATGTATAGATCTTGTGAGCTCCATTCATGATCAAGATCTAATCTATTTGTAATCATGCATGTTGTGTTTGTAGGGATCCGATGGATATTGAGATTATCATGTTGGTTTGATTAATGGTTTTGTCTTTATGATTCTATCATGTCTGTGTTGTTTGTGATCTTGCATGCTCTCCGTTGTTAGTAGCTATCTTGTCCAAGTAGTTGCTAGTGACTCCAAGAGGGGGTATTTATGCTCGATAGTGGGTTCATGCCTCTAGTTTCCAAGGGAAGTGACAGAAATCTCTTCGGTTGTAGATGTGATGTTGCCACTAGGGAGAAAACAACAGTCTCTTGTTCATGGAGCAAGTGGATTGTTTACCTTACACACTTTGCTTAAAGCAGTTGTCTGTTGCTTGCAACTTAATACTGGAGGGGGTTCGGATGATAACCTGAAGGTGGACTTCTAGTCATAGATGTAGTTGGATGGCGGTCTATGTATCTTGTTGTATTGCCCAATCGAATCTCATAGGATCTTTCTGACTAGTATTGCATTGTTATGCCTTGCTCAGTTCCTATCAATTGCCCTGATGTAATTTGTTTACCCTTCATGCCATGTTATTTATCTAAGAAGAGCACCTCTAGTGAACTATGGACCCCGGTCCAATCTTTACCATTGATACATATTCCACTTTTACTGTTTACTTGCTGCAAACCATCATTACCTTCCATACCATACAATTAATCCTTTGTTACAGCAAACCGGTGAGCTTGACAACCTCACTGTTCGTTGGGACAAAGTCTTGAGTTTGTGTTGTGAAGGTTTCCATGTTGCTTGCAACACCTTTGAGACGCTTCCTTCCTCCTTCTGGTTCGATAACCTCGGTCTCTACTAAGGGAAGACTTGCTGCTTTGTTCATCACACCTTGCTCTTGGGTTTCCAATGAGGTGCACCACGCATCAACCAACAAGATTTTATGGCGTCATTGCCGGGGAGGCTAAGGACATCTTCACAAAGGGAGTCCTCCACTTCCTTTCTCTTTACTTTGCTTTTAGTTTGTTTTGTTTCTTTTGCTTGGTTTTGTTTGCCTCTTTTTATCAAAAACCACAAAAAAAATAGTTCCTGCTCTAGTCGCCACCTTGCCCTAGCTCACCATGTTGTTGTTGGAATTATGCCCTAGAGGCAATAATAAAGATGTTATTGTTATAATTCTTGTTCATGATAAAGTTTATATTCCATGCTAGAATTGTATTAAGCGGAAACTTTAATACTTGTGTGGTTTGTGAACAACCCCGTGTCCCTAGTATGCCTCTATGGACTAGCTCATTGATTAATGATGGTTAAGGTTTCCTAACCATAGACATGAGTTGTCGATTAATAATGAGATCATATCATTGGGAGAATGATATGATGGACAGACCCAAACTACGCGAAGCAATTAGATCGTGTCATCGTGTTCATCTTTGCGAAGCTTTTCTTATGTCAAATATTGTATTCCTTAGACCATGAGATAATACAACTCCCTAGTATCGGAAGAAAGCCTTGAGGTCATCAAACGTCATCCTATGAGAGAGTGATCATAAAGGTGTCTCTCAGGTGATCGGAAAGTACCTGTTGGGTTGTATGTATCGAGATGGGATTTGTCCCTCCCAAGTCGGAGAGATATACTTCGGGCCCACTCGGTAATCGATATCAACACCGCTTGCAAGCATGTGGTTAAGGAGTTCATCACAAAGTGATATCGGATGACGGAACGAGTAAAGTACTTGCTGTGAACGAAATTTAACTAGGTATGACGGTACCGACGATCAAATCTCAGGCAAGTAAAATATCGCGAGACGAATGGAATATATATATATATGGGATTGATTGAATCCTGGCATCGTGGTTCATCCGATATGATCATCGATGAATGTGAGGGAGTCAATATGGGTTTCTAGACCCCGATGTTGATTATTGATAGAAGATCATGTCTGCATATTCTCAAACCCGAAGGGTCACACACTTAACGTGTCTCGGCGCTAGGATAGATTGGATAATTGGTTTATGAGTTTTTGTTCGGAGTTTCGGATGGGATCCGGGACATCACGAGAGGTTCCGGAATGGTCCGGAGAACAAGATTCATATAAGGCAATGCAGTTTTTGGAGTTCGGAATTGTTTCGGGTTATTCGGTATTGTACCGAAAGCTTCTAGAACCTTCCGGAGTGGGACCAACGTGGCCCCACTTGTCGGGAGGGGGCGTGGGCCTATGAGGGAGTGCCCTGGACGCATTGTTCCAGGGGCACAAGGCCCCATAGGGCCCAGCCGGCCAAACCCTAGGGAAACACTAGGGGAGCTTCTAGAAGGGGGGACTTGCCCCCCACTCCTCCCTCCTTTGGCCGCCGGCCTAGGGCTTGGGGGAGGGGCAAGGGCCAGCCGCCCACCCCTCTATATAAAGAGGGCTGGGGGCGCACCCCTCCCACACCTCCTCCTCAAGCCCTATCCTCCCTGTTGCCCTCCTCTCTCTCTCCCTCCCGACTGCGCGTAGGCGAAGCCCTGCCGCAGAAACTCTCCACCGCTTGCACCACGCCGTCGTGTTGTAGATCCAACCTATCTCTCCACCCCACTTGCTGAACCAAGGAAGAAGGAGACATCGAGGTGCCGCACGTGTGCATCTCTTGGAGGCATCGCCACTTGCGGTGTTGGATCGCATCGGATCGCGAGGAGGAGAAGCGAGTACGACTACATCAACCACGTTCGTTGAATGTTCCGCTGTGCGAATCTTCAAGGGTATGAAGATCTCATCTATTTCCCCCTCGTTGTTTGCATCTCCTAGATTAAATCTTGGCTTTCCCGTTCGCATCCGTAGAATTTTTTTGATTTACTATGCTGCGAAACCCTTCAGTGGTATCAGAGCTAGATCTATGCGTAGATGTGTTTCACGAGTAGAACGCAACATGCTTGTTGCGGGCGTTGATGTTTTCTGTTGCAAGCCTCTTGGTTGTGTACTTCTTATGACGCGGGATAGTGAGATCGAAGCGGTCCAGGCCAACTTTACGTGACCTCGTTCGCGAGGTCGGCTCCGCACTTGACGTGTGGCTTGTTCCACACATGCGGCTGGTGGATGCCAGTTTCTCTCACTATAGTTGTCATGGGATTTACACCGGAGTTTGGCAACCATAATATCACCGTTGTGGCTTTCCGTAGGTAAGAATCGTTCTTAGCTTGTTACTCCCATAAGCCACGTAAAACATGCAACAACAAAGTAGAGGCGTCTAACTGTTGGAATTATGCCCTAGAGGCAATAATAAAGATGTTATTATTATAATTCTTGTTCATGATAAAGTTTATATTCCATGCTAGAATTGTATTAAGCGGAAACTTTAATACTTGTGTGGTTTGTGAACAACACCGTGTCCCTAATACGCCTCTATGGACTAGCTCATTGATCAATGATGGTTAAGGTTTCCTAACCATAGACATGAGTTGTCAATTGATAATGAGATCATATCATTGGGAGAATGATATGGTGGACAGACCCAAACTAAGCAAAGCAATTAGATCGTGTCATCGTGTTCGTCTTTGCGAAGCTTTTCTTATGTCAAATATTGTATTCCTTAGACCATGAGATAATACAACTCCCTGGTATCGGAAGAAAGCTTTGAGGTCATCAAACGTCATCCTATGAGAGGGTGATCATAAAGGTGTCTCTCAGGTGATCGGAAAGTATCAGTTGGGTTGTATGTATCGAGATGGGATTTGTCCCTCCCAAGTCGGAGAGATATACTTCGGGCCCACTCGGTAATCGATATCAACACCGCTTGCAAGCATGTGGTTAAGGAGTTGATCACAAAGTTATATCGGATTACGGAACGAGTAAAGTACTTGCTGTGAACGAGATTGAACTAGGTATGACGATACCGACGATCGAATCTCGGGCAAGTAAAATATCGCGAGACGAAGGGAATATATATATGGGATTGATTGAATCCTGGCATCGTGGTTCATCCGATATAATCATCGATGAATGTGTGGGAGTCAATATGGGTGCTCAGACCCCGCTGTTGATTATTGATAGAAGATCATGTCTGCATATTCTCGAACCCGCAGGGTCACACACTTAACATGTCTCGACGCTAGGATAGATTGGATAATTGGTTTATGAATTTTTGTTCGGAGTCTCGGATGGGATCCGGGACATCACGAGAGGTTCCGGAATGGTCCGGAGAATAAGATTCTTATAAGGCAGTGCAGTTTTTGGAGTTCGGAATTGTTCCGGGTTAATCGGTATTGTACCGAAAGCTTCTAGAACCTTCCGGAAGGGGGCCAACGTGGTCCCACCTTCCGGGAGGGGGCATGGGCCTATGAGGGAGTGTCCTGGCCGCATTGGGCCAGGGGCACAAGGCCCCATAGGGCCCAGCCGATCCTAGAGAGTTTAAATCGTTTAAACTAGAGATAAGATAAGATAGGATTTCTAGATAAGGGAGAGTTTAAATTGTTTAAACTAGAGATAGGCTTGGAGGAGAGGCTAGGGCTGGCCGCACCCCCCTCTATATATAGAGGGCTGGTGCGCCCCCCTCTCACACCCTTACACCTTCCTCCAAACCTAGTTGCCCTGCTGCCCTTCCTCTCTCCCTCCCGACTGTTTGTAGGCGAAGCCCTGCAGCAGAAATTCTCCACCATATACACCACGCCGTCGTGCTGTAGATCCAATCCATCTCTCCACCATACTTGCTGGTCCGAGGAAGGAGGAGAGGTCGAGGTGCTGCACATGTGCATCTCACGGAGGCACCGCCACTTGTGGTGCTAGATCGGATCGGATCGCGAGGAGGAGAAGCGAGTACGACTACATCACCCACGTTCCGACGAACGTTCCGCTGTGCGAATCTTCAAGGGTATGAAGATCTAATCCAATCTCTCTCTTTGTTTGCATCTCCTAGATTAGATCTTGGCTTTCCTTTTGTTCGCTTCCGTAGAAAATTTTGATTTACTATGCTGCGAAACCCTTCACTAACTTGTTTTTGCAGGGAGTGTTTTCTGTGATATGGTATGGCCCAAGATGTGA
This sequence comes from Avena sativa, assembly GCA_916181665.1. Classification (NCBI taxonomy): domain Eukaryota; kingdom Viridiplantae; phylum Streptophyta; class Magnoliopsida; order Poales; family Poaceae; genus Avena; species Avena sativa. The sequence goes on along the minus strand of OV702293.1, from coordinate 353,057,912 downwards.
TGTGTATGTTGTATGCAATGATCATGTTTTGTAATGTTTCACGACTTGCATGTCGATGAGTACACAACCGGCAGGAGCCATATGGTTGTCTTTATAATTGTGTATGACCTGTGTGTCAACTTCTTATACGCCATGTAATAGTTTTACTTTATCGCTAAGTAGTTAGCAATAGTTGTAGTTGCTATTCATGGTGGAGGCAATCATGGTGGAGTGATGGAGATCATGCTGGCACGCACAAGATGGAGATCATTGCGCGAAGATTGGCTATACCATGTCACATAAAGTTATATGCATGTGATGTTTATCCTTTTATGTATCTTATTATGCTTAGATCGCGACGGTAGCATTATAAGATGATTCCTCACTTAAAGATCAAGATAAAACTGTGTTCTCCCCATGTATGCACCGTTACGAAAGTTCTTCGTGTTCAAGCATCACATGATGATCGGGTGCTATAAACTCTACGTTCACATACAATGGGTGCAAGCCAGTTTTGCACACGCGGAAATACTTGGGTTTGACTTGAAGAGCCTAGCGTGTATAGACATGGCCTCGGAACACATGAACCGAAAGGTTAAGCATGAGTCATATGAATGATATGATCGACACTTCGTTGTCCACCATTGAAACCATATCTCTTCTCATGAAGATCAGATTAGGTGTGGTGAATTTGGATCATGTTCACTAAACAACTTGAGGGATGTTGAATTTAGTGGGAGTTCATCTAGTAATTTGATTAAGTTGAACTAGTTATCATGAACATAGTCTAAATTGTACTTGAAAATTTTGTAGATCAAATGGCTAAGTCCAACTTCAACTTCAACGTTTTTGCTGAGAAAGAAAAGCTTAGAAACAATGGGTCTAACTTCACCAACTGGTTCCGCAATCTAAGAATCATTCTCGCTGGTGGACAAAAGGACTATGTCCTTGAGAATGCGCTAGGTGACGCCCCTGTTGTAGATGCGCCGGCTGATGAGAAAGCTGTTTATCAGTCGCGCAAAGATGATTATTGTGTGATTAAGAGCACCATGTTGTTTGCTATGGAATCGGACCTTCAAAATCGTTTTGAAGATTACCCCGGGCCCTTTGAGATTCTTGAGGAACTGAAAACTATGTTTCAGACTCAGGCCCGTTCTGAGAAATATGAGATCTCTGAGAAATTCTTTAACTGCAAGATGGAGGAAGGGAGTTTCGTTAGTGAGCATGCCATAAAGATGTCGGGCTACACTCAACGCCTTGAGCAACTGTACTGCAAGATTCCAGAGGAGCTCAAGATTGACAGGGTTCTGCAATCACTCCCTCCTAGCTACAAAAGTTTTGTAGTGATTCATAATTAGATTGGTTCCACTGATACGATCACCGAGCTCTTCGCTAAGCTGAAAGCTGCGGAGGTGGACATCAAAAAGGATAATCATGTGTTGATGGTCAACAAGCCCCCCAACTTTATGAAAGGTAAGGATGCAAAGAAGCCCTTCAAGAAAGGCGGCGGCAAGCGCGTTGCCCCTGCTGAGAAGAAGCTCAAGTCTGGACCTAAGCCGGACACTGAGTGCTTCTATTGCAAGGACAATGGTCACTGGAAGCGCAACTGTCCGAAGTACTTAGCGTACAAGAAGGCTGGCACCATCAAAGGTATATTTGATATACATGTTATTGATGTTTTCTTTACTAGCCCTCATTATAGTGCCCGGGTATTTGATACTGGTTCAGTTGCTAATATTTGTAACTCGAAACAGGAGCTACGAAATAGACGGCGGCTTGCGAGGGATGAGGTGACGATGCGCGTTGGCAACGGATCAAGAGTTGATGTGATGGCCGTCGGCACGCTCTCCTTAGTTTTACCTTCGGGATTAGTTTTAAACCTTAATAAATGTTATTATGTGCCTGCGTTGAGCATGAACATCATATCTGGATCGTGTTTATTGCAAGACGGTTATTCATTTAAATCTGAGAATAATGGTTGTTCTATTTATATGAGTAACATCTTTTATGGTCATGCACCTGCTGTGAATGGTTTATTTCTTCTTAATCTCGAAAGGGATGAAACACACATCCATAACATTGAGGCTAAGAGATGCAAGGTAGATAGTGATAATACTTCTTATTTGTGGCACTATCGTCTAGGTCATATTGGTGTAAAACGCATGAAGAAACTCCATTATGATGGACTTTTGGAGTCTCTTGATTTTGAATCATTTGACACATGCGAACCATGCCTCATGGGCAAGATGATCAAAACCCCGTTCTCCGGAATGATGGAGCGAGCAACGGACTTGTTGGAAATCATACATACCGATGTATGTGGACCGATGAGTGTTTCGACGCGCGGTGGATATCGCTACTTTCTCACTTTTACCGATGACTTAAGTAGATATGGGTATATCTAAAACATTTGAAAAGTTCAAAGAATTTTAGAATGAAGTGGAAAACCATCGTAACAGAAAGATTAAGTTTCTACGGTCCGATCGTGGAGGTGAATATTTGAGTTATGATTTTCTCACGCATCTTAAAGCAAGCGGAATCGTTTCGCAACTCACGCCACCCGGAACACCACAGCGCAATGGTGTGTCTGAACGCCGGAATCAAACTCTATTAGATATGGTCTGATCAATGATGTCTCTTACTGATTTGCCGTTATCATTTTGGGGTTATGCATTAGAGACCGCTGCATTCACTTTAAATAGGGCACCATCTAAATCCGTTGAGACGACACCGTATGAACTGTGGTTTGGTGCTAAACCTAAGTTGTCGTTTCTTAAAGTTTGGGGATGCGAAGCTTACGTCAAGAAGTTGATGCCGGACAAGCTCGAACCCAAAGCGGAGAAATGCGTCTTCATAGGATACCCTAAGGAAACTATTGGGTATACCTTCTATCACAGAACCGAAGGCAAAGTGTTTGTCGCAAAGAACGAATCCTTTCTTGAGAAGGAGTTTCTCTCGAAAGAAGTGAGTGGGAGGAAAGTAGAGCTAGACGAGGTTGTTGAACCTTCTCTTGAGTTGGGGAGTAGCGCAGCACCTGAAATTGTTCCAGTGCCGCTTGCACCAACAATAGAGGAAGCTAATGACAAGGATCATGAAGCTTCAGACGATGCTACTACTGAACGTCGCAGGTCGACAAGGTCGTGTGCCCCTCCTGAGTGGTACGGCAACCCTGTCTTAACTGTCTTGTTAGTAGATGATAGTGAACCTGCGAACTATGAGGAAGCGATGATGAGCCCAGACTCTGAGAAATGGCTAGAGGCCATGAAATCCGAATTGGGATCCATGAGCGAAAACCAAGTATGGACTTTGGTGGACCCTCCTAGCGATCAAAAGGCCATTGAGTGCAAATGGATCTTGTCGCGAAAGGTTTTCGACAAGGTCAAGGTGTTGACTACGATGAGACTTTCTCTCCCGTAGCGATGTTTAAGTACATTCGGATTTTATTAGCAATTGATGCGTTTCATGATTATGACATATGGCAGATGGATGTCAAGACTGCGTTCCTCAATGGCAACATTGATGAAGAGTTGTATATGATGCAACCCGAAGGTTTTGTCGATCCTAAGGATGCTGATAAAGTGTGCAAACTTTAGCGTTCCATTTATGGACTGAAGCAAGCATCTCGGAGTTGGAACCTTCGTTTTGATCAAGTGATCAAGAGCTTTGGATTTGTTCCAAATTGCTACGAAGCTTGTATCTACAAGAAAGTAAGTGGGAGATTAGTGACATTTCTGGTACTATATGTGGATGACATATTGATTATTGGAAATGACATTAACATGCTTAACGTGATGGGTTTCGCAGCATAGTAAATCAAAATTTTCTACAGAAGCAAACAGAGGGAAAGCCAAGATCTAATCTAGGAGATGCAAACAACGAGAGAGATTGGATTAGATCTTCATACCCTTGAAGATTCACACAGCGGAACGTTCGTCGGAACGTGGGTGATGTAGTCGTACTCGCTTCTCCTCCTCGCGATCCGATCCGATCTAGCACCACAAGTGGCGGTGCCTCCGTGAGATGCACACGTGCAGCACCTCGACGTCTCCTCCTTCCTCGGACCAGCAAGTATGGTGGAGAGATGGATTGGATCTACAACACGACGGCGTGGTGTATATGGTGGAGAATTTCTGCAGCAGGGCTTCGCCTGCAAACAGTCGGGAGGGAGAGAGGAAGGCAGTAGGGCTACTAGGGCTTGGAGGGAGATGTGTAGATTGGGGGAGGGGGCGCACCAGCCCTCTATATATAGAGGGGGGTGCGGCCAGCCCTTGCCCATCCTCCAAGTCTATCTCTAGTTTAAACGATTTAAACTTTCCCTTATCCAGAAACCCTATCTCTAGTTTAAACGATTTAAACTTATCCCTTATCTAGAAATTCTATCTCTAGTTTAAACGAGTTTAAACTTATCTAGAATTGGCTGGGCCCTATGGGGCCTTCTGCCCCTGGCCCAATGCGGCCAGGACACTCCCTCATAGGCCCATGCCCCCTCCCGGAAGGTGGGGCCACGTTGGTCCCCTTCCGGAAGGTTCTAGAAGCTTCCGGTACAATACCGATTAACCCGGAACTATTCCGAACTCCAAAAACTGCACTGCCTTATATGAATCTTATTCTCCGGACCATTCCGGAACCTCTCGTGATGTCCCGGATCCCATCCGAGACTCCAAACAAAAATTCATAAACCAAGTATCCAATCTATCCTAGCGTCGAGACACGTTAAGTGTGTGACCCTGCGGGTTCGAGAATATGCAGACATGATCTTCTATCAATAATCAACAGCGGGGTCTGGGCACCCATATTGACTCCCACACATTCATCGATGATCATATCGGATGAACCACGATGCCAGGATTCAATCAATCCCATATATATATTCCCTTCGTCTCGCGATATTTTACTTGCCCGAGATTCGATCGTCGGTATCGTCATACCTAGTTCAATCTCGTTCACAGCAAGTACTTTACTCGTTCCGTAATCCGATATCACTTTGTGATTAACTCCTTAACCACATGCTTGCAAGCGGTGTTGATATCAATTACCGAGTGGGCCCGAAGTATATCTCTCCGACTTGGGAGGGACAAATTCCATCTCGATACATACAACCCAACAGATACTTTCCGATCACCTGAGAGACACCTTTATGATCACCCTCTCATAGGATGACGTTTGATGACCTCAAAGCTTTCTTCCGATACCAGGGAGTTGTATTATCTCATGGTCTAAGGAATACAATATTTGACATAGGAAAAACTTCGCAAAGACGAACACGATGACACGATCTAATTGCTTCGCTTAGTTTGGGTCTATCCACCATATAATTCTCCAATGATATGATCTCATTATCAATTGACAACTCATGTCTATGGTTAGGAAACCTTAACCATCATTGATCAATGAGCTAGTCCATAGAGGCGTACTAGGGACACGGTGTTGTTCACAAACCACACAAGTATTAAAGTTTCCGCTTAATACAATTCTAGCATGGAATATAAACTTTATCATGAACAAGAATTATAATAATAACATATTTATTATTGCCTCTAGGGCATAATTCCAACAGTCTCCCACTTGCACTAGAGTCAATAATCTAGTTTACATCTGGCAACAATCTCACACCCATGGCACTGAGGTGTTGATCATGTTTTACACGTGGAAGAGGTTTAGTCAATGGATCTGCGACATTCAGATCTGTATGTACTTTGATGATCTTCAGATCTCCATCTGCTATATAATCTCGGATTATATGAAACTTGCAGTTGATATGCTTGGTCTTTGGATGATATCTTGGTTCCTTAGCGAGTGCTATGGCGCCAGTGTTGTCACACAATATCTCCAGTGGGTCCAATGCACTTGGAACCACGCCAAGCTCAGTGATGAAGTTTCTGATCCAAACTCCTTCACTTGACGCTTCTGCAGCAGCCATGTATTCCGCTTCTACTGTAGATCCCACGACCACGCTTTGCTTGCAGCTTCTCCAGCTCACAGCTCCTCCATTCAAAATATACACGTATCCTGTCTGAGATTTAGCATCATCCTTGTCGGTGTCGAAACTAGCATCGACGTAACCTTTTACGACGAGCTGTTCATCACCCCCATAGACTAAGAACATTTCTTTAGTCCTATTGAGGTACCTTAGGATGTTCTTCACGGCTGTCCAGTGTTCCACTCCTGGATCACTTTGATATCTGCTCGTCAAACTAAGAGCATTGGACACATCCGGTCTAGTACACAGCATGGCATACATGATGGAACCTATGGCCGAGGCATAAGGCACTTTGCTCATAGCTTCCCTATCATTTACCGTAGCTGGACACTGAGCCTTGCTCAATATCTTACCTGACAACATAGGCACTGAACCTTTCAATGCCTTATCCATTCTGAACCTTTTCAGAACTTTGTCTAGGTATGTACTCTGGCTTAAAGCTATCAGGCGTCTTTGTCTATCTCTATAGATCTTGATGCCCAATATATAAGCAGCTTCACCTAGGTCTTTCATTGAAAAACACTTGTTCAAATAACTCTTCACATCGTTAAGCATGTTAATGTCATTTCCAATAATCAATATGTCATCCACATATAGTACCAGAAACGTCACCGAGCTCCCACTCACTTTCTTGTAGATGCAAGCTTCGTAGCAATTTGGAACAAATCCAAAGCTCTTGATCACTTGATCAAAACGAAGGTTCTAACTCCGAGATGCTTGCTTCAGTCCATAAATGGAACGCTGAAGTTTGCATACTTTATCAGCATCCTTAGGATCGACAAAACCTTCGGGTTGCATCATATACAACTCTTCATCAATGTTGCCATTGAGGAAAGCAGTCTTGACATCCATCTACCATATTTCATAATCATGAAACGCAGCAATTGCTAATAAAATCCGAATGGACTTAAACATCGCTACGGGAGAGAAAGTCTCATCGTAGTCAACACCTTGAACTTGTCGAAAACCTTTCGCAACAAGCCGTGCTTTATAGACGGCAACATTACCATCCGCGTCCGTTTTCTTCTTGAAAATCCATTTGCACTCAACGACCTTTCGGTCGCTAGGAGGGTCCACCAAAGTCCATACTTGGTTTTCGCTCATGGATCTCAATTCGGATTTCATGGCTTCTAGCCATTTCTCAGAGTCTGGGCTCATCATCGCTTCCTCATAGTTCGTAGGTTCACTGTCTTCTACTAACAAGACAGTCAAGACAGGGTTGCCGTACCACTCAGGAGGGGCACGCGACCTTGTCGACCTGCGACGTTCAGTAGCAGCATCGTCCGAAGCTTCATGATCCTTGTCATTAGCTTCCTCTATTGTTGGTGCAGGCGGCACTGGAACAATTTCAGGTGCTGCGCTACTCTCCAATTCAAGAGAAGGTTCAATAACCTCGTCTAGCTCTACTTTCCTCCCACTCACTTCTTTCGAGAGAAACTCCTTCTCAAGAAAGGAACCGTTCTTTGCGACAAACACTTTGCCTTCGGTTCTATGATAGAAGGAATACCCAATAGTTTCCTTAGGGTATCCTATGAAGACGCATTTCTCCGCTTTGGGTTCGAGCTTGTCCGGCATCAACTTCTTGACGTAAGCTTCGCATCCCCAAACTTTAAGAAACGACAACTTAGGTTTAGCACCAAACCACAGTTCATACGGTGTCGTCTCAACGGATTTAGATGGAGCCCTATTTAAAGTGAATGCAGCGGTTTCTAATGCATAACCCCAAAACGATAACGGCAAATCAGTAAGAGACATCATCGATTGGACCATATCTAATAGGGTTCGATTCCGGCGTTCAGACACACCATTGCGCTGTGGTGTTCCGGGTGGCGTGAGTTGTGAAACGATTCCACTTGCCTTGAGATGCGTGAGAAAATCATAACTCAAATATTCGCCCCCACGATCGGATCGTAGAAACTTAATCTTTCTGTTACGATGGTTCTCCACTTCATTCTGAAATTCTTTGAACTTTTCAAACATTTCAGATTTATGTTTCATTAAATAGATATACCCATATCTACTTAAGTCATCGGTAAAAGTGAGAAAATAGCGATATCCACCGCGCGTCGAAACACTCATCGGTCCGCATACATCGGTATGTATGATTTCCAATAAGTCCGTTGCTCGCTCCATCATACCGGAGAACGGAGTTTTGATCATCTTGCCCATGAGGCATGGTTCGCATGTGTCAAATGATTCAAAATCAAGAGACCCCAAAAGTCCATCAGAATGGAGTTTCTTCATGCGCTTTACACCAATATGACCTAGACGACAGTGCCACAAATAAGTAGTATTATCACTATCTACTTTGCATCTCTTAGCCTCAATGCTATGGATGTGTGTTTCATCCCTTTCGAGATTTAGAAGAAATAAACCACTCACAAGAGGTGCATGACCATAAAAGATGTTACTCATATAAATAGAACAACCATTATTCTCCGATTTAAATGAATAACCGTCTTGCAATAAACACGATCCAGAAATAATGTTCATGCTCAACGCAGGCACATAATAACATTTATTAAGGTTTAAAACTAACCCCGAAGGTAAAACTAAGGAGAGCGTGCCGACGGCCATCACATCAACTCTTGATCCGTTGCCAACGCGCATCGTCACCTCATCCCTCGCAAGCCGCCGTCTATTCCGTAGCTCCTGTTTCGAGTTACAAATATTAGCAACTGAACCGGTATCAAATACCCAGGCACGACAACAAGGGCTAGTAAGGAAAACATCAATAACATGTATATCAAATATACCTTTGATGGTGCCAGCCTTCTTGTTCGCTAAGTACTTCGGATAGTTGCGCTTCCAGTGACCCTTGTCCTTGCAATAGAAGCACTCAGTTTCCGGCTTGGGACCAGACCTGAGCTTCTTCTCAGCAGGGGCAGTGCGCTTGCCGCCGCCCTTCTTGAAGGGCTTCTTTGCTCCCTTACCTTTCTTAAAGGAGGGCTTGTTGACCATCAACACATGATTATCCTTCTTGATGTCCACCTCCGCAGCCTTCAGCTTTGCGAAGAGCTCGGTGATCGTATCAGTGGAACCAATCTGATTGTGAGTCACTACAAAACTTTTGTAGCTGGGAGGGAGTGATTGCAGAACCCTGTCAATCTTGAGCTCCTCTGGAATCTTGCAGTCCAGTTGCTCAAGGCGTTGAGTGTAGCCCGACATCTTAATGGCGTGCTCACTAACGGAACTCCCTTCCTCCATCTTGCAGTTAAAGAACTTCTCAGAGATCTCATATCTCTCAGAACGGGCCTGAGTCTGAAACATGGTTTTCAGCTCCTCGAGAATCTCAAAGGGCCCGGGATAGTTTTCAAAACGATTTTGAAGTTCCGGTTCCATAGCAAACAACATGGTGCTCTTAATCACACCATAATCGTCTTTGCGCGACTGATAGACAGCTTTCTCATCAGCCGGCGCAGTTGTAGCAGGGGTGTTACCTAACGCTTTCTCAAGGACATAGTCCTTTTGTCCGCCAGACAGAATGATTCTTAGATTGCGGAACCAGTTGGTGAAGTTAGACCCATTGTTTCTAAGCTTTTCTTTCTCAGCAAAAACGTTGAAGTTGAAGTTGGACTTGGCCATGTGATCTACAGTATTTGCAAGTACAATTTAGACTATGTTCATGATAAATAGTTCAACTTAATCAAATTACTAGATGAACTCCCACTAAATTCAACATCCCTCAAGTTGTTTAGTGAACACGATTCAAATTCACCACACCTAATCCGATCATCACGAGAAGAGATGTGGTTTCAATGGTGGACAACGAAGTGTCGATCATATCATTCATATGACTCATGCTTAACCTTTCGGTTCTTGTGTTCCGAGGCCATGTCTGTACATGCTAGGCTCGTCAAGTTAGACCCAAGTATTTCCGCGGTGTGCAAAATTGGCTTGCACCCGTTGTATGTGAGCGTAGAGTCTATAGCACCCGATCATCACGTGATGCTTGGACACGACGAACTTTCGCAACGGTGCATACTTGGGGAGAACACAGTTTTTATCTTGATCTTTAAGTGAGGAATCATCTTATAATGCTACCGTCGTGATCTAAGCATGATAAGATACATAAAGGGATAAACATCACATGCATATAACTTTATGTGACATGGTATAGCCAATCTTCGCGCAATGATCTCCATCTTGTGCGTTCCGGCATGATCTCCATCACTTCACCATGATTGCCTCCACCACGAATAGCAACTACAACTATTGATAACTACTTAGCGATAAAGTAAAGCTATTACATGGCGTATAAGAAGTTGACTCGCAGGTCATACACAATTATAAAGACAACCATATGGCTCCTGCCGGTTGTGTACTCATCGACTTGCAAGTCGTGAAACATTACAAAACATGATCATCGCATACAATATACACATCACATCTTGGGCCATACCATATCACAGAAAACACTCCCTGCAAAAACAAGTTAGACGCCTCTACTTTGTTGTTGCATGTTTTACGTGGCTTATGGGAGTAGATGCTAAGAACGATTCTTACCTACGGAAAGCCACAACGGTGATATTATGGTTGCCAAACTCCGGTGTTAATCCCATGACAACTATAGTGAGAGAAACTGACATCCACCAGCCGCATGTATGGTACAAGCCACACGTCAAGTGCGGAGCCGGTCTCGCGAACGACGTCGCGTAAGGTTGGCCTGGACCGCTTCAATCTTACTATCCCGCGTCATAAGAAGAACACAAACAAGAGGCTTGCAACAGAAAACATCAACGCCCGCAACAACCATGTTGCGTTCTACTCGTGAAACACATCTACGCATAGATCTAGCTCTGATACCACTGATGGGTTTCGCAGCATAGTAAATCAAAATTTTCTACGGAAGCGAACAGAGGGAAAGCCAAGATCTAATCTAGGAGATGCAAACAACGAGAGAGATTGGATTAGATCTTCATACCCTTGAAGATTCGCACAGCGGAACGTTCGTCGGAACGTGGGTGATGTAGTCGTACTCGCTTCTCCTCCTCGCGATCCGATCCGATCTAGCACCACAAGTGGCGGTGCCTCCGTGAGATGCACACGTGCAGCACCTCGACGTATCCTCCTTCCTCGGACCAGCAAGTATGGTGGAGAGATGGATTGGATCTACAACACGACGGCGTGGTGTATATGGTGGAGAATTTCTGCAGCAGGGCTTCGCCTGCAAACAGTCGGGAGGGAGAGAGGAAGGCAGCAGGGCTACTAGGGCTTGGAGGGAGATGTGTAGATTGGGGGGAGGGGGCGCACCAGCCCTCTATATATAGAGGGGGTGCGGCCAGCCCTTGCCCATCCTCCAAGTCTATCTCTAGTTTAAACGATTTAAACTTTCCCTTATCCAGAAACCCTATCTCTAGTTTAAACGATTTAAACTTATCCCTTATCTAGAAATTCTATCTCTAGTTTAAACGAGTTTAAACTTATCTAGAATCGGCTGGGCCCTATGGGGCCTTGTGCCCCTGGCCCAATGCGGCCAGGACACTCCCTCATAGGACCATGCCCCCTCCCGGAAGGTGAGGCCACGTTGGTCCCCTTCCGGAAGGTTCTAGAAGCTTCCGGTACAATACCGATTAACCCAGAACTATTCCGAACTCCAAAAACTGCACTGCCTTATATGAATCTTATTCTCCGGACCATTTCGGAACCTCTCGTGATGTCCCGGATCCCATCCGAGACTCCGAACAAAAATTCATAAACCAAGTATCCAATCTATCCTAGCGTCGAGACACGTTAAGTGTGTGACCCTGCGGGTTCGAGAATATGCAGACATGATCTTCTATCAATAATCAACAGCGGGGTCTGGGCACCCATATTGACTCCCACACATTCATCGATGATCATATCGGATGAACCACGATGCCAGGATTCAATCAATCCCATATATATATTCCCTTCGTCTCGCGATATTTTACTTGCCCGAGATTCGATCGTCGGTATCGTCATACCTAGTTCAATCTCGTTCACAGCAAGTACTTTACTCGTTCCGTAATCCGATATCACTTTGTGATTAACTCCTTAACCACATGCTTGCAAGCGGTGTTGATATCAATTACCGAGTGGGCCCGAAGTATATCTCTCCGACTTGGGAGGGACAAATTCCATCTCGATACATACAACCCAACAGATACTTTCCGATCACCTGAGAGACACCTTTATGATCACCCTCTCATAGGATGACGTTTGATGACCTCAAAGCTTTCTTCCGATACCAGGGAGTTGTATTATCTCATGGTCTAAGGAATACAATATTTGACATAGGAAAAACTTTGCAAAGACGAACACGATGACACGATCTAATTGCTTCGCTTAGTTTGGGTCTATCCACCATATCATTCTCCAATGATATGATCTCATTATCAATTGACAACTCATGTCTATGGTTAGGAAACCTTAACCATCATTGATCAATGAGCTAGTCCATAGAGGCGTACTAGGGACACGGTGTTGTTCACAAACCACACAAGTATTAAAGTTTCCGCTTAATACAATTCTAGCATGGAATATAAACTTTATCATGAACAAGAATTATAATAATAACATCTTTATTATTGCCTCTAGGGCATAATTCCAACATAACGATGTGAAGAGTTATTTGAACAAATGTTTTTCAATGAAAGACCTAGGGGAAGCTGCTTATATATTGGGCATCAAAATCTATAGAGATAGACAAAGACGCCTGATAGCTTTAAGCCAGAGTACATACCTAGACAAAGTTCTGAAAAGGTTCAGAATGGATAAGGCAAAGAAAGGTTCAGTGCATATGTTGTCAGGTAAGATATTGAGCAAGGCTCAGTGTCCAGCTACAGTAAATGATAGAGAAGCTATGAGCAAAGTGCCTTATGCCTCGGCCATAGGTTCTATCATGTATGCCATGTTGTGTACTAGACCGGATGTGTCCAATGCTCTTAGTTTGACGAGCAGATACCAAAGTGATCCAGGAGTGGAACATTGGACAGCCATGAAGAACATCATAAAGTACCTAAATAGGACTAAAGAAATGTTCTTAGTCTATGGAGGTGATGAACAGCTCATCGTAAAAGGTTACGTCGACGCTAGTTTCAACACTGACAAGGATGATTCTAAATCTCAGACAGGATACGTTTATATTTTGAATGGAGGAGCTGTGAGCTAGAGAAGCTACAAGCAAAGCGTGATCGCGGGATCTATAGTAGAAGCGGAATACATGGCTGCTGCAGAAGCGTCAAGTGAAGGAGTTTGGATCGGGAACTTCATCACTGAGCTTTGCGTGGTTCCAAGTGCCTTGGACCCACTGGAGATATTGTGTGACAACACGGGCGCCATAGCACTAGCTAAGGAACCAAGATATCATCCAAAGACCAAGCATATCAACCGCAAGTTTCATATAATCCGAGATTATATAGCAGATGGAGATCTGAAGATTAGCAAAGTACATACATATCTGAATGTCATAGATCCATTGACTAAACCTCTTCCACGTGCAAAACATGATCAGCACCTTAGTGCCATGGGTGTTAGATTGTTGCCAGATGTAAACTAGATTATTGACTCTAGTGCAAGTGGGAGACTGTTGGAATTATGCCCTAGAGGCAATAATAAAGATGTTATTATTATAATTCTTGTTCATGATAAAGTTTATATTCCATGCTAGAATTGTATTAAGCGGAAACTTTAATACTTGTGTGGTTTGTGAACAACCCCGTGTCCCTAATATGCCTCTATGGACTAGCTCATTGATTAATGATGGTTAAGGTTTCCTAACCATATACATGAGTTGTCGATTAATAATGAGATCATATCATTGGGAGAATGATATGATGGACAAACCCAAACTAAGCGGAGCAATTAGATCGTGTCATCGTGTTCATCTTTGCGAAGCTTTTCTTATGTCAAATATTGTATTCCTTAGACCATGAGATAATACAACTCCCTGGTATCGGAAGAAAGCCTTGAGGTCATCAAACGTCATCCTATGAGAGGGTGATCATAAAGGTGTCTCTCAGGTGATAGGAAAGTACCTGTTGGGTTGTATGTATCGAGATGGGATTTGTCCCTCCCAAGTCGGAGAGATATACTTCGGGCCCACTCGGTAATCGATATCAACACCGCTTGCAAGCATGTGGTTAAGGAGTTAATCACAAAGTGATATCGGATTACGGAACGATTAAAGTACTTGCTGTGAACGAGATTGAACTAGGTATGACGGTACCGACGATCAAATCTCGGGCAAGTAAAATATCGCGAGACGAAGGGAATATATATATATGGGATTGATTGAATCCTGGCATCGTGGTTCATCCGATATGATCATAGATGAATGTGTGGGAGTCAATATGGGTTTCCAGGCCCCGCTGTTGATTATTGATAGAAGATCATGTCTGCATATTCTCGAACCCGAAGGGTCACACACTTAACGTGTCTCGACGCTAGGATAGATTAGATAATTGGTTTATGAGTTTTTGTTCGGAGTTTCGGATGGGATCCGGGACATCATGAGAGGTTCCGGAATGGTCCGAAGAACAAGATTCATATAAGGCAATGCAGTTTTTGGAGTTCGGAATTGTTTCGGGTTATTCGGTATTGTACCGAAAGCTTCTAGAACCTTCCAGAGTGGGACCAACGTGGCCCCACTTGTCGGGAGGGGGCGTGGGCCTATGAGGGAGTGCCCTGGCCGCATTGTTCCAGGGGCACAAGGCCCCATAGGGCCCAGCCGGCCAAACCCTAGGGAAACACTAGGGGAGCTTCTAGAAGGGGGGACTTGCCCCCCACTCCTCCCTCCTTTGGCCGCCGGCCTAGGGCTTGGGGGAGGGGAAAGGGCCAGCCGCCCACCCCTCTATATAAAGAGGGCTAGGAGCGCACCCTTCCCACACCTCCTCCTCAAGCCCTAGCCGCCCTGCTGTCCTCCTATCTCTCTCCCTCCCGACTGCACGTAGGCGAAGCCCTGCCGCAGAAACTCTCCACCGCTTGCACCACGCCGTCGTGTTGTAGATCCAATCTATCTCTCCACCCCACTTGCTGGACCAAGGAAGGAGGAGACGTCGAGGTGCCGTACGTGTGCATCTCTCGAAGGCATCGCTACTTGCGGTGTTGGATCAGATCAGATCGCGAGGAGGAGAAGCGAGTACGACTACATCAACCACGTTCGTTGAACGTTTCGCTGTGCGAATCTTCAAGGGTATGAAGATCTCATCTATTTCCCCCTCGTTGTTTGCATCTCCTAGATTAGATCTTGGCTTTCCCGTTCGCTTCCGTAGAATTTTTTTTGATTTACTATGCTGCGAAACCCTTCAGTTGTTCCCCAAGTTCACCCTGAAGGATCTTGCAATTAGTAGTGCCTTCATAATTGGGAAAGATAGTATTGAAGAATTCTTTAATCATGTTAGCAAGCATGAGGATATCGAGGATAAATCTATAGCAGAACTTGCTCATAATTATGAGATTGCTGCAGCTTCTTTAGTTCATATGTTGGAGGCTAGGTTTGTTAGCCTTAACCCCATGATGCAAATTATGTTCCTAAAACTTAAAGAAGAAAAGAATGCTGAAAAGAGAGAATTTATTCTTAAAACTTTACTAAAAGAGTTCCATGATGTTTCTAAGGAAGCCAAAAAAAGTCTTTAAGCGTTTTAATATGCTAGGCTCATGTGTATATGTTGTGGGTACTTCAGATAAAACCCAACCTATAGAGGATTATAAGATACCCATACCCTTTAAGCTTGTTGGGATGCATGAAGCCTTTGAAAAGAATTTTGTTTGGATTGTTCCTGAAAATCTTTTTAATGAAAGTAGTAAACCAAAGAGAGATGATAAGGGATCCTCCAAAAATAATTTGGATGAGATACCTTTCATAGTTGAAGACTTTGCAAGTATTGATCTTAATTCTTCATCTGAAAATACTTGATTTCCTTGCTTCTTATGCCTAACTTAAAGGCGTTAAAGAAAAATACTTGTTGGGAGATAACCCAAGAGTTTCCTTGAGTCTTGGAAGTTATTACTTCAGTAATGACCTCTCTTTATCCTTTTTGTTTGCTTTTTGTGCCAAGAATGACCTCTAATGAGAGGGAAGCAAGATTTAAGGAGTTGCTGTCCCGAAACAGATTTATGTCCTCCACCATAAAAATTCGTGAGGAGTCTCTGTAAGTTAGATTGAGCTGATATTTTACAAATAAATACCCCAGTATGTTATCTAACTTTAGTTAGTAGAAAACGTTTTGATTTGAGCAACATAAGGTCTTCGAAAAAATCGGTTTCTACTTGCTGGTCTGTTTTGATGGATTTCTGCCATTATTTGCATTTGCTTATCGATTTCTTTTTGAGTTCTCTTTCTGGGAATTGAGCTTTTTAAAGGAAGTTGTTTAAGTAGCTTGTGTTTTTAGTGAAATTTTTTCTGTTCTAAAGTTAAACCCAAGGGTCTATTATCTTTTGAGTACACTAATGTTGCTAATGAAGATTGTGTGAAGTTTTGTATGAAGGAAAAATTTCAGGTGTAGAGAGAGAATGTTGTAATGAGATGAAGAATGGACAAAAGCTCAAGCTTGGGGATGCCACCATGGTGTCACCCCAAGAAATATCCAAGAGGTACAAGCATAAAAGCTTGGGGATGCCCAAGGCATCCCCTTCTTCATCAATAAAAATCTCGGGTCTGTCTAGACACTTCGTTTTTATTGTTTCATGCACTGTTGTGTTGTTCTTGGAGCGTCTTAGTTTTCGTTTGATTTGCTTAGTTTGTTTAGTTTGCTTGAGTAAAGTAGTTTGGACCCCCGTTCTTGCTGTGTTATTTCAAATAAGTCGATTGGTGTTGGAAAGGAGTAGAAAGTTCTTGCTTGAAAGTGCAAGAGGAGCTTGCTTGGACTGTGACTTAGACTTTATCATGCCATGCTAGGTGTTTTTTTTGACTTTATGCTTAGTGATTACTACTGTATCATGGCTTGCTTCAAGTCATTGGGATTGATTAGTGTGCCTTGAAGAAATCATGCGTTGTTTTAGCATACAAAAGCATAGTATTGTGGTATTCTCCTTTGATGTTTGTTTGGGTTGACTTGGCACATGCTCACACCATGTTATGACTATGAACAAGTCAACATAGCCTCTATGATCATTTAGTCCTTGACTTGTAGTACCACTCTATGCTTTAATTAGTAATGTTTTGTCGCTCTGCATGATTATGGCCATTATTGCTCTCTTAGTTGGTTGCTCCTAGTCTTTTTCTAGCCTCCACTTGTATGAGTAAGCTCTACTCATGCTTCCAACTCCCAAGAAACCCAATTATTCCAAAGTGTCCACTATAAATTCCTATGCATGGTGTGTTACACCATTCCAAGTATATTCTTGTTTTCAGCTATCTTCTAATTAAAAAGTATTTTGTTATGTGAAAACTTAGTGACTAAGCTCTCACGAACTTGATGGCACACTTTATATTTCTTGCCCCTAATAAACTTGAACCATTGTGTCATCTATGTTGTATATGCTTGCACTTATATGTTGGAATTAGCAGAATCATGCTGTCATGGGGAACGTTTTCAACATTGCACTTGTACTTTGTACTCAGTTAAAATCATGGTATTTTGTCTGTGGATGTCACCGGTGTGAAATAAAAAGGGAGCTTGTAAGTCCATGGAGTTATGTATTTTGTGTTAGAGAAACGCCTAGGCCGCTAGCCTAGGCCATGCCTAATCATGGTGGAAACTTGCAGCATCACCATAATGAGCTATCTATGAAGCATCTTCAATAAAAAGCTATGCACATAGTAAATAAAAAGAGCGCTGAGATGCTCATTGTCTGCTTGCCTTGTCATTTTGGTTATGGGATAGCTCATGTACCATGTGCAAGGGATACCCCGTTGTCGGTTCTCTATGATACGCATGTACTTACTATGACAAGAACTTACAGGTGACTGAAGTTGAGTAGCATGAGGTGTGGCCCTCATATTCAAGGGACATGAGATTGCCAACTTATACTTTGTCAAGCATATACTCCATAGTTTGTTCACTTTAACCTTAATCACTTCAAGATGCTTATGATAGGGGCAATGAGGGCTGAAAGCTAACAAGTACCATAATTTTTGGAAGCTCTTTTTGAAACTTGAAATCCCTGCTTCCCTTTATGAAGGGCCTTTAGGCACCATTAAGAGAGCATAGTGGCCATTCTTAGTTCTATGTGCAGTGTCCCAAAACTTATTGATTGATGCATATTGTTGTATTACTTCTTGTGCTATTTGATCTAGTCACTCTTATGAACTTTGAAGGTGTCCTATGCATCTATTTGCTACTCTATGAGGGACAAGCTGATTGCCACTATGCTATATTTTTTGTATTTGAAACTAACAAAAGTTTTTCAATGCATGCTATTCATGATCTTTGTTTGTATCTTGTCATGTTGCATGCATAGTTACTTTGTTTTATTGTTAGAACTCCATCTTCCATGCACATGTTTAGAGTTTTTTGATCCCAGCTTTCAATGCTTGCAAATGGTTTGATCTTTATTGTGAAGGTGCATGTCACCTCAAAAATTATTCTTTTTATCACTTACCTACTCGAGGACGAGCAGGAGTTAAGCTTGGGGATGCTTGATACGTCGGAAATGTATCTATAATTTTTTATGTTCCATGCTTGTTTAGTGTCTACTTTGCTTTGCTTTGTCTACACTTTGAGGTGTTTTTATATGTTTTCTAGAACTAACCTACTAACAAGTTGCCACAGAGCCAGTTGCCTGTTTTCTTCTGTTTTTTGTTTCAGAAAGGCAGAAAATCAATATTCTCGGAATTGGACGGGACAACCAAAGTCAACATTTTACCGCAGGCAACACGGAGTCCAGAGGAGAGACAGAGGAGGGCCACCAGGGGGCCACACCCCTGGTCGCGTGGCCAAGCCTAGCCCGCGCCTGGGGGGTGCAGCCTCCCTGGCGACCCTCCTGCCTCGCCTCTTCGCCTATAAGAAGCCCCCGATGCAGAAACCCTAGGCACCCGATCAATATTCCATGAAACCGTCTGTAGGTGCCGCCACCATCGTCCCTAGATCGGGGGGATCTGAAGTTCTTCCCGGCACCCTGCTGGAGGGGAGATCATCCCAGAGGCCTTCTTCTCCGGTATGAAGCATGAGTAGTTCCACCTTGGACTATGGGTCCATGTAGTATCTAGATGGTTGTATCTCCTCCTTGTGCTTTCATGTATAGATCTTGTGAGCTTCGTTCATGATCAAGATCTAATCTATTTGTAATCATGCATGTTGTGTTTGCGGGGATCCGATGGATATTGAGATTATTATGTCTGATTGGTTAATGGTTTTGTCTATTTGATTCTATCATGTTTGTGTTGTTTGTGATCTTGCATGCTCTCCATTTTTAGTAGCTATCTTGGCCGAGTAGTTGCTAGTGACTCCAAGAGGGGGTATTTATGCTTGATAGTGGGTTCATGCCTCTACTTTCTAAGGGAAGTGACAGAAATATCTTCGGTTGTAGATGTGTTGTTGCCACTAGGGAGAAAACAACGGTCTCTTGTTCATGGAGCAAGTGGATTGTTTACCTTACACACTTTGCTTAAAGCAGTTGTATGTTGCTTACAACTTAATACTGGAGGGGGTTCGGATGATAACCTGAAGGTGGACTTCTAGTCATAGATGCAGTTGGATAGCGCTCTATGTATCTTGTTGTATTGCCCAATCGAATCTCATAGGATCTTTCTGACTAGTATTGCATTGTTATACCTTGCTCAGTTCCTGTCAATTGCCCTGATGTAATTTGTTTACCCTTCATGCCATGTTGTTTATCTAAGGAGAGCACCTCTAGTGAACTATGGACCCTGGTCCAATCTTTACCATTGATACATCTTCCACTGTTACTGTTTACTTGCTGCAAACCATCATTACCTTCCACACCATACAGTTAATCCTTTGTTACAGCAAACCGGTGAGCTTGACAACCTCACTGTCGTTGGGACAAAGTCTTGAGTTTGTGTTGTGAAGGTTTCCACGTTGCTTGCAACACCTTTGAGACGTTTCCTTCCTCCTTCTGGTGCGATAACCTCAGTCTCTACTGAGGGAAGACTTGCTGTTGTGCTCATCACACCTTGCTCTTAGGGTTTCCAACGAGGTGCACCACGCATCAGCCAACAAGGGCACGCATAGAGGTTGAATTTCCCCCATTTGTCTTGACTTTTGATACTAATTTGTCTAGTAGTTAATTACTAGTGTGAAATCTTTCCTCATAGTTTGTTTTCTTTTCATTGTTGTAGGCAAATGTTCCGGAGATCTTTTATCTAGCAAATGTGGTTGCCGATCCCGGAATTCGGAGACCAATTGAGTCATATGGTACCCCTGAAATTAGAGATAAAATGCGATGGGCATATTGTCTAGATGTCGTAATCGTTTAGTTGGTCATAATTATCCCAAAAATCTGGATAGGCGGTCATTTCTAGATGCATGGTATAACAAGTATGATTGGTTAGAGTATAGTGTGGAGAAGGATGCTGCATTTTGTTTCCATTGTTTTCTTTTCAAGTCTTCAAGCACTGGTAACCACTTTGGATCAGATGTTTTCACAAAGTCGGCCTTTACAAATTAGAAGAAAGCATCGGAAAATTTTAGGGGTCATGTAGGTGGACCAATGAGCTTTCACAACAATGCAAGAAATAGTTGTGAAGATTTCAGAAATAAAAAGCAAAGTGTTGCATATGCTCTTGTTCGTCATGAAGAAAAATCACATATTGAATATGAGATTCGTTTGAGGGCTGTTGTGGGTGTTGTCAGATTTCTACTTGACCAAGGTCTAGCTTTTCGTGGGCATGACGAGTCTAGCTGATGTGGACATCCCTACTATTGATACAACCGTTGTACCTACAGCAACACACATACAAGGACCCATCACAAGATCTCGTGCCAAACAACTTAACTATCAGGTACTTTCGTTTCTTGGAACTATTCCTCACATACATGAGAATATGATGCTGCCTAAATCAAATGTATTTCTTACTCTTAGGAATGATGGACCAAGCATGGATGATAGGGACAAGCATTGGAGCATGGCCATGCATGGAGATGGCAGCAAGCATGTGATGATCCAAGAGAAGGCCACGGATGAAGATTTCAGAACTTTGAGGCCACCATAATGAAGAAAGAAGGCTTGGACAAAATATTCAAGATCAATACTTTACGAATTCGTCCATAGCTTAATATGGTGCTGCGACACCTTTATTTTGGGCCAGGCCCATGTAATTTTCGCAGGATTTTAATTAGCCACTTTTTAGAGTCCGTATTTGAGGGGAAAAGGACTTTTAGGGTTGGATTCGGCCACCACTTCCATGGCTGGCCGAAACCCCACCTTTTCGCCCTTAAATACTCCCCATAGTCGACCCCCTAGACTCGGATTTTGTTTAGACATTAAGTTAGCCATCATAGCAACTTCGCCAAGGCTCGAGCGTCGCAGAGGCCTCTTGTACTTCGCACCTATTCAGGATCCCACCTTTTCAATAAAGCTTTCCTCTTAATACGCAATATCTTGATTGCAATATTGGTTCTTACTTGTTCTCGATTTCAGGTAGGAATTAAGACCCTCGCTGGTCAGGCTGATCGTGTTCCCGCAGGATCGGTAACCTCTAGGAGATTGGCCTAGCGATTGCATTGGCGCTCGTGCTTGCACGTGTAGTCGGATCGTCAAGCCCGAACTCCACCAAATCGATTATCATCATCTCATCGAAAGATCGGACACCTTTGCCCTATCAAGTGGTATCAGATTTCAGGTTGCTCGGTGAAATTTTACTATTTTTGTAGATTAGATCTGTTTTTACCTATAACCCACGAAAAAGCCAAAAACACGGTTAGAGTTTAGATCCATCCCATAACCAATCTACGCCTCGCATTATCTTTTAAGTTTTTGCATTGTTGAATTTGTGTCTACATCGTCGCGTCGAGTTGCTGGTCTTAGTGTCTCGTCCCTTAGAGTTTCGAGTTCTGATCATACTAGTCACCGCCACCATATTCCGCCACCATATTCCGCCGCCATATACCCAGCCACCATAAACCCTAAACACTCCGCCACCGCCTTCCTACCGCGACACGGATCCGATCACCTATCCTGCCGCGGCACGAGTCCGAGTTGAGTTATTGTTTCCTAGTTATTTATTTTTACTTTCCTTTTTGTTGTTTCCGTGTTCAGCTAAAGTCCGAGTCGAGCTCCGAGTTCGGTTATAAGTCCAGAAGGAGAGCAAAAAAAAAGTCTGGAACCGCCTCCGAATTTTTTTCTGGCTATACTGTTTTCCGACCCCGGGGATCACTTTTCTCCATCGGCCGTTATAGCGATATTTTTTTGGCGCCTGCGCGCTTTCCGGAGCAAAATAAAAAAATTCGAAGTTTTTTTTGGGGCTAACATATTTTTAGACCCCGTAGATCAGTTCTGGACACTCGCCATCATAGTGTTTTTCCACCTCTCGGTTCGCTTTTCAGGGTGCCATATCATCATACATTGCTTGTTGTGTCGCGTCGTGACATTGTTGGTGATCTAGGCTCGCGTCTCTAGTACGGTCTAGCCTAGGACCAGCACAGTACCGTCGTTGAGCATTCTTTCAACTTTTGCATTGCTGTTTTGATAATTGCTAACCCCCTTTGCTAAGCCTTCCCAGAGCTCCACAGATATTCTCCACGTGCGGTGTCTCGACTCCTGGTAATCGCTTGGCTCAATCTCTGGACGCACTGATCCTCGCGGTTGCACATCGCCTTTTCCTGCTGTTTGGTAAGAACTTGTAAGAGCTTCGTATATTGCTTGATGGATTACGCGTGACTTCCACCATCTTTCCGTAGTATATACCTGTGCTTTTAAGGACTAACCATGACAGATACTTTGCGGAACCCTGCCACAATGACGAACGAAGAACTACATGCCCACTTCTCCGTGCTCTTGGTCAGTCGCGATGAAGACGTGGATACACGCCTAGGGGAGTTTGACACCAAGCTCACCAACGCCATGGACAAGATCGATGGACTCGAGAAATCCTTCAACGCCAAGCTTGACGTTCGGTTCAAGGAGATTTTGAACAGATTGCCCGCACCCGCACCCGCACCCACACATGGCGCACGGCGCGTTCCGATAACGGGACGGACTGCTGGTTCGGCTGCCGCCGCACCCCCGGCGGCTACCGCTGCGGCTGACGCACCTCAGACTTCCGCCGCGGCTGCTGCTGCGACATTGGGGACAGACGACGGGTACTACTACGACCCCGACGACGACAATCTGTTTGATGAGGAGGTTGAACAACCTCCACAGGTACCTGCTGGCCGTCCCCGACATTACTACCGCAACGCTCGACCATCGGTACGTGATGATGATCATGTTGCAAAGCTTAAATTAAATATTCCATCTTTTGAGGGTAAATATAATCCTGATGCATATCTTACATGGGAGATGGAAGTAGAACAACGTTTTGTATGCTTAAAATATCCTGAGAATATGCGTGTTAGTGCTGCTACATGTGAATTTAATAAATTTGCTTCCCTTTGGTGGTCTGAGTATTGTCGTTTAAATCCTACTACTATTCCAAGTACTTGGACTGCTTTAAAAACTGCTATGCGTGTTCGTTTTGTACCTCCCACTTATCAACGTGATTTACTAAAGAATCTGACATGTTTAGAGCAAGGGAAAAATTCTGTAGAAGAGTATTATCAGGAATTTCAAACGGGGATGGTTCGGTGTGGTCTTGTTGAATCTAATGAACAAATGCTTGCACGTTTCTTTGGTGGATTAAACAAGGACATTCAGCACATCTTAGATTATAATGAATATAATTCTATCACTCGTTTGTTTCATCTTGCTTGCAAAGCTGAACGTGAAGTGCAGGATCGCCAAACACCATGGAGGAGGACTAATAATTCTGCAGGTCGCACATCCACTTGGACATCCCGACAATCAGCGCCTCCTCGTGATTCGCCACCAGCTACTACCACATCCAAGGCCACCACAAGATTTCCAGCTGCTCCTCCACCATCATCCAATGCTCCTGCTCGTGGTGCATCTTCTATGGCTTCCACGGGTAAGACAAAGGATATACAATGCTGCAAGTGCTGGGGTTTTGGTCATATTGAGAGACAGTGCACAACACAACGTGTGATGATGGTGCGAGAAGATGGTCAATACGATTCAGCGAGTGACTTTGATGAAGATACACTAGCCCTTATTTCTGCTCGAGAGGGAGACAATTCTGATGCTGATGAAGAGACAGAGGTAATGGGAGCTGAAGCTGCTGATCAATACAAGAGCTTAATTACACAACATGTGTTGAGTGTGCAATTGAGCAAACATGAGCAAGATCAACGCCACAACCTGTTCCAAACACGTGATGTTGTCAAGGAAAGAGCTATACGGATCATCATTGATGGAGGGAGTTGTAATAATCTGGCCAGTGTTGACATGGTAGAGAATCTTGCGCTTCCAACAAGACAACGCCCACATTCATATTACATCCAATGGTTTGAGAGTTCTCGCAAGATCAAGGTAACAAGAACGGTACGCGTGCATTTTACTATTGGTACATATTCTGATTTTGTTGATTGTGATGTTGTACCTATGCAAGCTTGTTCTTTGTCACTTGGTAGACCATGGCAATTTGATAGAGAATCTGTTCATAATGGCAAAACTAATCACTATTCTCTTATGCATGATGGAAAGAAAATTGGTCTAAAACCTATGACTCCCGAACAGATTTTAAAAGATGATCTTGCTAGAGCTAGTAGAGCTAAAACTGAGGAGAAAAATAAAAGTGAGAATCAGATTGTTGCCGCAGATTTTATACCACCAAAGAACACTAAATCTGATTCTACACATGCTACTGAAATTCGTTTGAAGAGTCCATGTATGCTTGCAAATAAAATTGATATTGCTGAACTAGATGTAAACAATACTCAATGTTATGCAATTGTTTGCAAAGAGGTTTTGTTTTCATTTGAGGATATGCCTCCTTCTTTGCCACCCGCTATTGCTAACCTTTTGCAGGAATATGAGGGCGTCTTTCCCGCTGAGCTGCCACCAGGACTACCTCCTATTAGAGGAATTGAGCACCAAATTGATCTAATTCCTGGTGCCACGTTGCCCAACCGCGCGCCATATAGAACCAATCCAGAGGAGACAAAGGAGATACAACGCCAAATTCAGGAACTACTCGACAGAGATCATATTCGTGAGTCCCTTAGCCCCTGTGCTATTCCTATTATTTTGGTACCTAAGAAAGATGGTTCTTCGCGCATGTGTACCGATTGTACAACTATCAATAATATTGCTATTCGATATCGTCATCCTATTCCACGTTTAGATGACATGCTTGATGAATTGAGTGGCTCTACCATGTTTTCTAAAGTTGA
Organism: Avena sativa; assembly: GCA_916181665.1. Taxonomy (NCBI): domain Eukaryota; kingdom Viridiplantae; phylum Streptophyta; class Magnoliopsida; order Poales; family Poaceae; genus Avena; species Avena sativa. Next base: position 353,032,637 of record OV702293.1, on the reverse strand, counting down.
TTTGCGTAGTGGTTACCACCAGATTCGTATGAAATTAGGAGATTAATGGAAAACAGCATTTAAAACTAAGTTCGGTTTATATGAGTGGTTAGTAATGCCGTTTGGTTTAACTAATGCACCTAGCACTTTCATGAGATTAATGAACGAAGTTTTACGTGCTTTCATTGGACGTTTTGTGGTAGTCTATTTTGATGATATTCTGATTTATAGCAAATCTTTAGAGGATCATTTGGACCATTTACGTGTTGTTTTCAATGCTTTACGTGATGCACGTTTGTTTGGTAACCTTGAGAAGTGCACCTTTTGCACCAACCGAGTTGCGTTTCTTGGCTATGTTGTTACATCACAGGGTACTGAAGTGGATCCAGCCAAGATTGAAGCTATTGAGAATTGGCCGCAGCCCAAGACGGTCACACAAGTGAGGAGTTTTCTTGGCCTCGCTGGTTTTTATAGGCGCTTTGTCAAAGACTTTGGATCAATTGCCGCGCCACTGAATGAGCTTACCAAGAAGGATGTGCCCTTTGTTTGGGGCGATGCACAACAGCAGGCCTTCGTCATATTGAAAGATAAGCTAACACATGCTCCCTTACTCCAACTTCCTGATTTTACTAAGACTTTTGAGCTTGAATGTGATGCTAGTGGAATTGGTTTGGGAGGGGTGTTATTACAAGAGGGAAAACCTGTTGCATATTTTAGTGAGAAATTGAGTGGGGCTAGTCTGAACTATTCTACTTATGATAAAGAATTATATGCGTTGGTTCGGACATTAGAAACTTGGCAACATTATCTATGGCCTAAAGAATTTGTTATACATTCTGATCATGAATCTTTGAAGCATATTCGTAGTCAAGCTAAGTTGAATCGTCGTCATGCAAAGTGGGTTGAATTTATTGAGTCTTTTCCTTATGTTATCAAACACAAAAAGGGTAAAGATAATATTATTGCTGATGCTTTGTCGCGCCGTTATACTTTGTTATCTCAACTTGACTTCAAAATATTTGGATTAGAAACTATTAAGGAACAATATGTGCATGATGCTGAATTTAAAGATGTGTTGCAGAATTGTAGAGATGGTAGAACATGGAACAAGTTCGTCTTCAATGATGGATTTGTGTTCCGTGCTAACAAACTATGCATTCCGGATAGTTCTGTTCGTCTTTTGTTGTTACAGGAGGCGCATGGAGGAGGATTGATGGGACACTTTGGTGTTAAGAAGACGGAGGATGTTCTTGCTACACACTTCTTTTGGCCACGTATGCGTCGAGATGTTGAGAGATTTGTGGCACGCTGCACTACTTGTCAAAAAGCTAAGTCTCGCCTTAATCCACATGGTTTATATATGCCTCTTCCTGTTCCTAGTGTTCCTTGGGAGGATATTTCTATGGACTTTGTTTTGGGATTGCCACGAACACAGAAGGGGAGGGATAGTATTTTTGTTGTTGTGGATCGGTTTTCTAAGATGGCACACTTTATTCCTTGTCATAAAACGGATGATGCTGCGCATATTGCTGATTTGTTCTTTCGTGAAATTGTTCGTTTGCATGGTGTGCCAAATACTATTGTCTCTGATCGTGATACTAAATTTCTTAGCCACTTTTGGAGATGTTTATGGGCTAAGTTGGGGACTAAATTGCTCTTTAGTACTACATGTCATCCCCAAACTGATGGTCAAACTGAAGTAGTAAATAGAACTTTGCCTACTATGTCGCGGGCTGTTTTAAAGAAGAACTTAAAATTGTGGGAAGAGTGTTTACCTCATATAGAATTTGCTTATAATCGTTCGCTGCATTCTACCACAAAGATGTGCCCATTTGAGATTGTGTATGGTTTTGTTCCTCGTGCACCTATTGATTTATTGCCTTTACCTTCTTCGGTGCAACATAATTTGGATGCTACACAACGCGCTGAAATGATATTAAACTTGCATAAGACTACTAAAGATAACATTGAACACATGAATGCTAAGTATAAACTTGCTGGGGATAAAGGGAGAAAGCATGTTGTGTTTGATGTTGGCGATCTTGTTTGGTTACATTTGCATAAAGATCGTTTTCCTGATTTACGCAAGTCTAAGTTAATGCCACGTGCTGCTGGTCCCTTTAAGGTGTTAGAGAAAATAAATGATAATGCATATAAACTTGAGTTGCCTGCAGACTTTGGTACGGTTAGTCCTACGTTTAACATTGCAGATTTGAAGCCTTACTTTGGTGAGGAAGATGAGATTGCGTCGAGGACGACTTCAATTCAAGAAGGGGAGCATGATGTGGACATCCCTACTATTGATACAACCGTTGTACCTACAGCAACACACATACAAGGACCCATCACAAGATCTCATGCCAAACAACTTAACTATCAGGTACTTTCGTTTCTTGGAACTATTCCTCACATACATGAGAATATGATGCTGCCTAAATCAGATGTATTTCTTACTCTTAGGAATGATGGACCAAGCATGGATGAGAGGGACAAGCATTGGAGCATGGCCATGCATGGAGATGGCAGCAAGCATGTGATAATCCAAGAGAAGGCCACGGATGAAGATTTCAGAACTTTGAGGCCACCATAATGAAGAAAGAAGGCTTGGACGAAATATTCAAGATCAATACTTTACGAATTCGTCCATAGCTTAATATGGTGCTGCGACACCTTTATTTTGGGCCAGGCCCATGTAATTTCCGCAGGATTTTAATTAGCCACTTTTTAGAGTCCGTATTTGAGGGGAAAAGGACTTTTAGGGTTGGATTCGGCCACCACTTCCATGGCTGGCCGAAACCCCACCTTTTCGCCCTTAAATACTCCCCATAGTCGACCCCCTAGACTCGGATTTTGTTTAGACATTAAGTTAGCCATCATAGCAACTTCGCCAAGGCTCGAGCGTCGCAGAGGCCTCTTGTACTTCGCACCTATTCAGGATCCCACCTTTTCAATAAAGCTTTCCTCTTAATCCGCAATATCTTGATTGCAATATTGGTTCTTACTTGTTCTCGATTTCAGGTAGGAATTAAGACCCTCGCTGGTCAGGCTGATCGTGTTCCCGCAGGATCGGTAACCTCCAGGAGATTGGCCTAGCGATTGCATTGGCGCTCGTGCTTGCACGTGTAGTCGGATCGTCAAGCCCGAACTCCACCAAATCGATTATCATCATCTCATCGAAAGATCGGACACCTTTGCCCTATCACTAGCACTTCCTTGAACAAGGGAAATTTCTGTGAGATGTTGGATTGGTATGGTGCAAGATGCAAGGATGTAGCTGATGTGATCAATGAGAATGCTCCTGGCAATTGTCAATTAACATCTCCTGATATCCAAAAAGATATAGTGCAAGCATGTGCAGAAGAGATTACACAAGTCATTATGAGTGAGCTCGGAAATGGTTGTTTCTCTCTACTTGTTGACGAGTCTCGTGATGTATCGGTTAAAGAGAAAATGGCTGTATCAATTCTAATTTCTACATACACAAATTTTGTAGGTGAGTGACTCTTGTAGGAAAAAGGATGCATTATTGCAATTGCATCATGACCGTTTGGTAGCACCACTAGAGAGTGGGGAGATCTCATCGGGAAGAGGCTAAAATCAAGAGACAAGTTTAGCAAGACCAGGTGATACTCGTTGGGGGTCACACCATAAAACTCTAGTTCGGATTCAAGTAATGTGGGATTCAGTGGTTAAAGCACAATGCAGTGTTTCTCATGATGGGACAGATGCCGAAGAGAAAGGCGTGGCTTCAGGTTATACCATATACATGGAAACCTTTGAATTTTTTATTATCTTGCATTTGATGATTCGATTGCTCGGTATAACAAATGGTTTGTCAAATGCATTGCAAGCCAAGGATCAGAACATAGTGAGTTCTATGAATATGATTGTCTCAGTGAAAAGTGCATTGCAAAAATTGAGAAATGATGGATATGTGAGCCTCTATTGCTTGACGTCACTAACTTTTGTGGTGCACGCAACATTATGGTACCGAATATGGATGATAATATTGCAGCTAGGGGTTACTCAAGGAGCTCACGCAAGATGGTTACTTGGTTGCATCATTACAAGGTACAAATCTTTAATGAGCTGCTTGACAGAAACATAGTTGAGATGAATCATAGATTTTCTGAAACTTCTACACGCCTATTATTGTGCACATCATGCCTTGATCCTACAGACTCATTCAACAGCTTTGACAATGATATGCTAGTTGAGCTTGCAACCATATACTCTGCTGATTTCTCTTCACATGATTGTTGTCTATTGGTTGATGAACTGAACATATATGTTGATGTCATGAAGAGAACTCCTGAATTCATAGCTTGTGATAGTTTGAGTGATCTTGCTCTCAAGTTGGTTTAGAAAAGATATCATTTGACATTTCCATAGGTCTACCGCCCTATTACACTAGCTTTGACATTGCTTGTGGCAACAACATCAGTTGAGAGGGTTTTCTCGGCCATGAATATTATAAAATCAGATCTTCGAAACAAGATAGGGGATGATTGGCTCAATGATTTGATAATTTGCTATGCCGAGAAAGAGATTTTTGCATAAATTGATGACAAGAAGATTATGCTTCGTTTTCATGCCTATAGTAATCGTAGAGGTCATCCTCCTCGTGGTTTTCGACTTCCCATCATGGAATCAACTTAATGGTATGATAACATCTTCTCAAAACAATGCCTCAAAATGTAGCACTTTTGTATCTAGTTCTTGTTTTTTAGTCAGTTTGTACTTCTACTCGGTGAAATGTGAAAAATGAATCTGTTTGGACCATTTTTTGTTGATTACATTTTATTTTTTGCCAAAAAAATATTTAGAGCTTATTTGTTCGACCCGGCTCGGTTAAAATCCTGGCTCCGCCACTGTCTATGGTGGCTGGCACCGCTCCTGTATCTGCATGAAGATTGTTTGTGCGCAATGGTAGAATGGAAGGAGGGAGACTAGTAGGGTCAAGGCTCCCTATGATTTAATTATGTGCATGTATGGGACTTTTCTAAGATTTTTTTCATATTCATATATTCCATCCCGTATTAAGAATAATGTTGTGTTATTTGACACATTAACATAGTAACTCGGGCACATGCGGAGATAGCATCTCAATCTTCTGAAGAAGTGTGCCTAGATCACTTGTTTTGGGGGTTAGATGCACAATCAAACACCCATTTCCTCATGGTTCTGGATTTGGGGTTTTTATTAAAAAAATCATAGTAAAATCTCATATAACACATTGAAAATATTTAGTCTTTTATTTTGTGAAAAAATAGCCTTTTATTATTACTAACACATTACAATTGAGTAGATCATAATAATCCTACCAACTGAATATGCCATGATTTGATTTATCTTGGGAAAATATGAAATAATATGGTTGCCACACGGAAGATTCCACTATTTACAAATAATGTTAGCAAACAATATTTCATGCATGTTAAACTATTTACGTTTTAGTACTACATGGAAAACTTTTATACACGCTTTACTATTTAACAGTGAATTAAAAAGATAACTGCAAATCGTATCTTTCTTGGCCTTCCAAGAATACCAAACTCAGAGCGTACAAGTCTTAGATTTATGTTCTATACTAAGTAAGGTGCGCGTGCACTGTGACTACTGAAGAGCGACGGCGAATAAAATGTGAGAGCCAAAATAGGAACTTAGTTCATACTACATATCATGTGTTAGATAAGAAAAGGAGACACTTGATTCTCATCGAACATGAGCACAAATTACAAATAATATTCTTTCATGCTAACAAAACTATGATGCATTCATATTTTTGTACACAATATTCTTGGTAAATGACCCGACCCGGGCAATGCTATTGTCCTTTGTGATTCCTTCCAGTACTTTAAAATTGTTCAAGGTTGTAAAAGTTTAGTAAAATAAACTAACTTTTATGATGACATCATCATTTTTAATAAAAAGGGTAAAGGGTATCTAATGGTGACCCAGTTGTATCTATACTCCTTTATCAATTTTAAAATAAGTGACTTAGATTTTATTCGCATGTAACAAGACGCATTTTCATATATGAATACACATGAATCTAAAAACATCCAAGTCACTTATTTCATCTTTGAAACTGATAGCTTAGAGCATCTCCACTCCCCCCCCCACACACATGCGGGGTATGACGCGGTCTGATTTTGGGCCGTAGGGGGGGGAGGTGACTCTCAGTCGTGTCCCCATACAAAAAATAATCAAACATTCAAACACTTAAATTTTTATATTCACAAACTTAACTTTTTTACATTCAAAGGAAAACTAACGCCTACACCGGCCGAAGACGCTGCTCTCGTCAGGAGGGCGGCACGACGGTGGCGGCGACGGCCGTCTGGCGACATCTCAGAGGTCAAACAACGAGTTGTATCTTGCTAGTTGTGTGTCGGCCTGCTCCCTTGCTCGGTCGCGCCTCGCACGCAAGTCAGCGTTGCCAGGCTCTCTGCGTGACACATAGAGGAACCGCTTGTGGAAGTCATCAAGTTCTTGCAGCCGTCGGTGCTCCGACAGGAAAACTTGGCGGAAGATGTCCCACCCGTACGCCTCGCCATGGTCCGGTAAGCCGGCCCGCGGGGTATTGGTGGAAGTGGCTCCTCGGAGTCAGGGTCGAAACTGGCCCAGCCCAGCTCGTCGGTGTTGGCTATGCTAGAGTCGTCGGAGCCGATCCACTCCATGTCGGAGCACTCCGAGTCGATGTGGTTGGGTTTAGGGAGAGGCGGAAATGGGTGCCACGGCTCTCCGGCGATTGGTGGGTGAGGCGGGGAACCACGACGATCAGGCATGGCTGTGAGCCGGCCCTACTGGCGAAAGCAGCACCTCCGACCGCCGGCCTTGGGGTTGCTGGAGAGGGTGTGAGGTGTGGTCATGGTGTAGATCTGCAATCACGATGGCCGACGCACCTACATATAGCGAGGAAAAGGCGTGAAAATTGGGCGGGAAGCAGTGAAAAGGCGGGAAGAGCATGATGAGAGAACGCGCTGGCGAGCAATTTCGTCGCTGCATGGACGGCGATGGGATGACGCTCGAGAGACGAGCCGTCTCACTGATAGGGATGGCCCGCGTTGGTTTCATCTTCATCCGACGCCCCTGCTTGCCCCACCCTGGGTTGGGTTCGACCTGGGGGCGCCAGATGAGAAAACGGCCCACGCCGATGTGAAAAAAGGGTTGAGGAGAAGGAGGCGTCCGAGCACGATTTTGAGCGCCGGCAACCCCATAGCCCTTTAGAGGGCCTTTAGGACCCCGAGTGGAGATGCTCTTAGCATTGAGATTCGATGACCAACAGGGGAGTAAAGACTGTATTTTCACATTTAGTGATGGACCCATCGAGACTGAGGCGATTCGGGGTCCATCTTTCAAACATGGCAAAAACAATACTATTCCATTCATTCTCCGTACCACTGGCAGTCACCGGATTTTTCTCCTCTACACAACATACCAGGATAGAAACAACTGATAGATAATCGAAACAAAAATGTTTGAATCTGCAAGGTAGACATTCGGGAAACAAAACAATTACAGTTACTAGTAATAAGCCGCTGTAAGAAGGAAATATAAGGGCTACTGTATCGGGAAAGTATAGGGCATGTTTGATTCAAAGGATTTTAAAAGTACATGAATAGGAAAATCATAGGAATGATATGTCACATGTGAAATCCTGCAGGAATGAAAAACACAGGAATTAACTGCAGAAGTCGTTTGATTGCGCCACAAGAAAAACGCAGAAAATTTATATATAAATTAAGTATATGGCATAGTTGTCATAGACACACAGGAATTTTTTCAAGAGGTCTAACCTCTTATTAGAAATCCTATGAGAATGTAGTATAGGAAAGTAATCCATAGGAATTTTGAAGGGTTCAATCATTTGGATCAAATGGCCTCTATAGAAAAAAATTCTATGGGTAAGAATCCTACAAAATTCTTTTATAAATCCGTTGAATCAAACATGCCCTAAATATAAAACTCTTTAAGAGAAGTCCGATTTGTTGACGCGAGAATTGCTGGGAAGTACAATGGTGTTAATTGCCTATGCACTAAGTTATCAGATCATGTATATTTAAAGAAAATTTGTCAACAGCAATCATCCTCATAGTTCTGTTAATTACATACAAAAATCTACTTCCTCCATTGCGAAATATAAGTTGTTACTACAACCAGTATAATCATATTTTGGATGTAGTAATATCTTATATTTCGGGGATAGAGAAAGTATCTCGCTATTTTCCATTTGGTGAGTAATCTAGATGACACCGAAACATGTACAAGTCACTTTAACAAGTTAAGCTAGTATTCGAGTATCTTGTTGGAAAGCTCGAGCAGGGGCTGCAGGGCGCTGGGTGCAAATTTCCTTGCAAATAAAAAGCATAAACCCGTCGGCTTCCCGTTGTACATGCACCTCTCCTTCTCCCCCTTCTTCCTCACCAGCCCCGCCAGGAACTCCTCTCCCACATCTCCGACACCAAAGCTGGCTGGGTGGGACCCACCTCGCGACCAATCAACCCATGTAACACTCCGGTTAGCTATCCTGCTTGGCATCTTGATAGTGAGCACAGTGGGGAGGTAGTGCTCATCTACATAGCACGGCGCCAGACACGCCTCACGGAACCTCTGGTAGTACTGTTCGTCGGCGATAGCGAAGATGGCGAGGTGTCGGTCCAGCTCGAACCACTGCGGTCCCTTGCGCCATTGTGAAAGGGACACGGCGGGGGCGAGGCCGATGCGGTACCTGCCGCGCCCGAGTCGGCTCGGGTCATCGAATGCCCCGACGAAGCTGTGGTGAGAGCGGGTTAGATAGGCGTGGACGACGGGAAGAGGGTGAAGGGGGATGCACGACTCAGAGAGGAGTATGAAGCGCTCGTTGCCGAGGTCGAGGAGCGCATTCGCGAGCAGACGACGCTCCGCGTCCACTATGTTCACGTCGCCCCACCGCGTCGCCTGCAAAACATATATAAATTATTTTTCCATGATGCAAGCAAGATATCTTGTAGAAAAAAAGAAACTATGGTAAGAACAGAGAATTCTAGGAGAGCGGTGTGGTAGCTCCCGGGCTTCACGGAGCTTTTCTTTAAATTTCAAAAACCTATAATCAAAAAAATTTAAACTATTCCAAAGACCTGGGTGTAGCCTATTATATGTTCTATTGCCATGTAAAATTTCATCTCCAAACTGTTTGTATTTTAGACTAAGCAAAAATGAAAAATCGAACTTTTGTCCTTAGTGTACACTGTTGAACAGTATAGTAAAGTGAAGAATTGTCATTTTGTATGATTTAATCATTTTTGCTGTGGTTGGCAACATCCCTGTATTTTTTTCCTGTTTTTTCTGACAACTTTAGATTCAAATTTTGAAGTTTAAAAGAGAGAACAAAGAGCTACCTAGAACCCGGGTTCCAATAGCCTTATTCGGAACTCTAGCTACTTTACTAGTACACACATTGTGCAATTTGTTGTTACCAGAACTAGAGCAACAATGTACTTGAAAAGAGGGAGCAGATATTTTTCGAAATCGATCACATGAGGAAGATTCGTGTCCACGGCATCTTTGATAGATAGTGACATGATGGTCATCACTCTCAGCCTCTCTCTTTCGTGTCACACTCTGGGGCAGGCAGCAGCAGTTGTCAAGTTGCCGTGTGTGCCGTTCAGACCAGAGCGCGGGAGAGAGGCCAGGTCGTCCTACGTGTACGTTTCCTGATCCGTCCGATCCCAATCGGACGGTCCTCCCTCCGACAGCAAGGACGAAGCAAGCAGAGGAAGAAAGAAGCGAACTACGATCGCAAACAGACGGAGCTGCCTAGGAGTGCCGTACCTTGCTGGGCACCTGCCGGCGGTGGAACGGCGACGAGGGAGGGAAGTGGAGGCGGTACCCCGGCGTGGTGTGCACGTACACCGAGAACAGGTCCTTCCCGCCGGTGGCGTTGAAAAACCTCTCCCACAGCGGCGCCAACGGGAGCGGGCCGCGGGTGAGGAACATGAAGGCCACCTTCGGCCGGCGCGGCGCCCCCCGTCGCCGGGGCTCGAACGAGGCCGCCCACAGCAGCTCCTCGTCGCTCATGTTGTGCCAGGCGCTCCGGGCCGCCGGACGCGCCCACCACCGCTCCACCTCCACCTCTTTCTCCTCCTCCGCGCACGAGGGCGTCGCGAGGAGCACGTTGGGCACGGCGAGCGTCGGGAGGCGGTAGTACGAGACGGCGCCGGCCCCGGCCCCGCCGCCGACGACGAAGAGGAGGAGCGCGGTGGCGGCGAGGAAGCCGGTGGCGAGCACCGCGAAGAGGAGCGCCGGCCTGACGACGAGCTTCACCGGGACGAAGCTCCTCGCCGTCGCCCGCCCGTCCTTGCTGCTGCTGCTGCTGCTGCTGTCGACCACCACCGCCGCAGCAGCTCCTCCTCCTCCTCCTCCTCCCTGCATGCTGCTCCTGAGCTCAACGAATCCAAACAAAAAGGCAGAGAAACTCAGAAAAGAATAATTCGGGTGGAGGATCGATCGGACAATCGGGACGGGATGCGTATGGGCAGCAGAGCGGCAGCGGTTACTGATCGGGGAGGACGAGCGGTTTGTGAGGAGAATATCAGCAGTCAGTAGTAGTAGAATACTTTAAAATTAATGGAGCAGACGATCAGTAACGGCTGGGCAGGGTAGACACACGGGGGAGGCAAAGAAACGCATAAAGAACATCATTTCGCAGAGTTTTTTGTTTTCAATTTTGGTACTCGGTCAGCCATGGCCGTCCGAGAACCAAGAAGGCAAGAAGTTCAATTGACGTGACTCGCTGATGTATGCTACTACTACTAGTACACTCTGGTAGGGAACAGACAATCTGGCGGAGAAGTTTTTGAGACCTTTCGTTTTGGGATTTGCTTGGCCAGTAGGATGGGTTTAGAGCTTCGAGTTCCAGACCGAGGTCGGTGTGGTCTTGTCCAACCAATCAGCAACAACAGACCAACTGACGCAGCGCAGGTGGTGTGTTGGCTAGAAGAAGAACCATCTCATCTCATCCTCTTCGAATTGGAAAGCAATCCCTCCCCCTCTTCGACGCGTGGAGACATGGAATTTTTGGGGCATGAGATGTGCCCGTGGAGCGGTGCCGACAACAGCTTGCACAGAGCTTTCACCCCATCATTAACAGATTTGTGCACGCTGTTCACATGATCGTATTATCAGATTCCACGGAATCCAAGACTCTAAGAGAATTATGCTCACAACACTAACTGATTTTTTTTCCGACAATACAACATTACCAGCTTGTCACATGAAAACAGATAGTCTGGAGCCAAGAACAAGCAGAGAGCCAGCCAGGGCATGGTTGAGCAGCATCTCCTCTAGGAAACAATGATGCATATCATCACTGCAGTTTGATAAGCCTTTTGCTATGCCTTTAATCAGAGGCGTAAACAAACGATTCGGAATACTCCTACATATATACTCGAGGACAATTGTCCTTTGTGCTCTGTGCAGCTACCCGACTAATTCTCCAACCCGGACACACTAATCTACGCTTCAGTGCGAACCTCTGTGCTCTCTAGATCAGGTTCTTTTCTTCTATCCAACACTTCTGGTGGCTGTGGAGCTGGAGTGTTCACAAAGATCGCGCTCTTGTTGAATCCTTCGAGTAACATTATCCGCACTGCTTGCAAGCATCTCAGGAAGGTGGAATCAAGCTGCAAGAGATTGGGGGCAGACAGACAGAGGGGGTCAGCTGTTGTTCTGGTTGTACAGACCAGAGCGCTTGAAAATTGCCGTGCATCAAAATTAGGGTATATACAGTTCTATATACTTCTGTACAAGAATTAAGGGGCGCCATAATTCAAAAAAAAAAAGAATCCGGGTGCAGTATAGTAATAATAGACCTCCTTTTGTTCTTCCTCCGTGAATGAACGTAGAACAAAACCGATGGCACCCATCATTCCTGTTGGCCGTCCGATGCCTGCACAACAGCAGGGGAATGGTATTTTCAGATTCCTCACCTGATGAAGGATAAAAGAACGAAGGTAGTGGTCGTCTAGCATACCAATCCTTAGGCGTGGAAAATCACGGCTTTCTTTAAAATGATGGATGACGCTTCTCATCCTGAAACACATCATATCTTAGAGTAGAACAAAGGTAATGATTCCAACAATACTCGACATTACGCAGAAACGGTTTAAGTTCAGTGTATTACTTTTGGAGCCTGCTACTGTTCATCTTATTGGTGCTATAAGCCCTAATTTTTTTTATTACTACAAGAAGACCACTACTGCATTGCAGCACGTCCTAATTACTTCAATACTAGACATGGATGTTTGCTTTAATGACGACAAGCAGCTAGGATAAAATAAAAATTATGCCTGCATCGTTTTAAGATCTCGGGTGGGCCAAGTTTGTATTTAGTTCGAAAAAAAGTAACAACGAAATCCTAAGCACAGTGGGAAGGAAATAAGTTAGATAAGTACCCATTATGCCCACCATGTCCCCCCTTTGGCAGTAGACGTAATTTTGCAAAGGGTAAGTCAAGATCATCATAGATCTAAAAGGAATTATAGAACAGTTTGTGAATAACTATAACTTGAAAGCATCACAAAGTATCAACTCAAGAACAATATTTACCACAATAACTTGATTAAGTGGAATCTTGAAATATGAAACCAGCTGGCCGACCTGCATAGGGCAGTCGTATTCAGTAAACAAGGACTGTCAGGTACGGTGATTTGAAGCTTTATTAGAGTTGTTGTACTTACAGACTCACCACTTGCATTCATAAAGGTCTGTGGCTTGGCAAGCATTACAGGGACATCACCAATAAGGCCTGCAAAACACCCCAACAAGATTAAGGCCTATAAATACATGGCAACAAGACCAACAATGCCATTTCAGGAAGCTTAATATTTATATGTATCACTTGAGGTCTTACATTCAAGCATAGAAAAAAATCTGAACTTATTGCGTTCTCACGTATGCAACTAAGATTTACAAAACAATTAGGATGCACATACTTCTTATAGTATATTAACTGAAGATATTTGGTGGCAAACTTACTGAATGAAGGTAATTAAGGAACCTTGAGTACAATTACAAATGATGTGTTTATAGTTCATACCCATCTATTCACAACTCAATATGAGAAACAACCAGAATGGGATAATGCTAAACAACAACATTTAGTTGTGCTGTTTGATAACAAAGTGCGGCAGGGTACAAAATGATTTGATACCAAGTGTTAAACTGATGCAACCTTTTCTGATTAACCTCGTACGAATTAGACAACAATAGCACTGGTAGAACGACCTAAACATAACTAAGCAATGAGCCAGACATAAGTTGAGCAGGTCAACATGTATGTTCTTGCAGTGATTTGTTGTAGATTATTACCTAACTAATTAACTATTGTACCGCTGCAATTGTAAATCAACAAATTTTGTGTTGAAATTACCTTTCCCAACCATTGCTTTGAAGTGCTTATTGCTGATAGATATCCCCTCAGCTTCTGCAAGAGCATCAATCATCTCAAACCCAACCTGTATGTAAAAACCAGAATGATTACAACATGATATAGTGAGATACAGTAATCAGGACTACAGGTTAGACAATGACATAATTTATGACCTTTATTATTCTGAACTAAAAATATAGAAGTGGAGGACAGTACACAGATAACTGAATGCCAACTGCTTCTATCTAGCAACCAAAAAGAGAACCCCTTTAACCTGATGAAGAGGTTAGCATCAAGCCTAAGTAGTCTTTTAAAATCATGTACTCCTAACATCTATTCTTGTCAATATAGTTAAAATGTTTTCAATAAATTGTTACTTCTAGGAATACGATTTTCGAACTGCATCATGATTAACCACAAGAGGGGAACACCAGCTAAAAAACACACAGCTCCTTCAGAAGCAAAGCAGAATCCAAATCGAGGGAGCGCAGAAGCTTACGTTGTGGCGAGTCCCCTTGTACATCCTTCCGGGGTTCCCGAGCCCGACGAACAGCCACGGCTTCTGGGCTGCGCCGCCGTCGCCGGCCTTGGCCGACGAAGAGGATAGTGAAGCGGCGGCGCTGCTAGCGGCACCGTTCGCCACCATACTTGCAGGGCTCGAGCGGGTAAAGGGGACGCGCGAGAATCTGAGGCGGGAGGACGCAGCAGAGGCGGAGGCGTGGACGCCGGGTAGTAGCCGCATCGCCGCCGTTGTGGGTTTAATGGTAGACGCTAACAAGAAAGCTTAAAGTGGAAAAGAAATAAATAAAAAATCAGATTGTTTTCTAAACGTCCGTGCTCCCAACGGCTGGTGCTAATCACGGAGGCTAAACATTCACGTTTTCCTAGGCGCTTGGCCTCGTACAGGGAAAAAAAAGCTAAGAGGTCGCCGCTTTAGTTTGCATCAACGCTAGGAATAAAAGGCCCAACTACCAATCGCCCAGGATTTTGATCCTAGCATCCAGGGATTAGCGGCCGCGTTGTACGTGCCTAAAGCAGTCCTGGTTGCCGATGCCGGGTCTGAATCGTAGACGCCACGGTATCCCACCAGGTTTTTTTTTTTGAGGGAAAGGTATTTTTTCTTTGATCAGAAGACTGGCTGGGGAACTATTGGGCTGGACCTGAGATCTATTATCTATTAGTCTGAACAAATAGTACTCCCTCCATCCAAGAATGTCTTAAATTTTTCGAATTTTAGATTAATCTATATACTAAATAGTGTCTAGATTCATTTAAATTTTAATAAATTTAAGACATCTATTTTAGGATGGAGGGAGTACATAGCTTTGGTTTTGGTTTAGATACCGGGCTCCGCGGAGGATGATAAACGAAATTTTAAATACTTGAGAATACAAGTCTCAAAATAAATTTAAATAAATATCAGATATACCTTAAGATATGTTCTATATAACTGTAAAATTTCATTCATAATTAATTTAATTGTGCACTATAAACAAATAAAAGTGGCGGAGGTATAAGCACACTACATTTGCTAGCCCTTGGTTGAAGCGGGTCGTGTTTGGTTTGGAGGGCTCCTATGATGAACAAAATATATTTAATAATAGAAAATATTGTAAATATTTTTGTTTTTTACATGTCTCCAAAGTTTCATAAAGAAAATACATATGTTTTATCCTAGGAACAAAATAAAAAGATGTAAAATACGATATTGGAGCATTGATTTTTTTTACAATGGCCACATGAATGTATCTTTTGTGAAAATTTATGTGCACATAGGACATGGACATATAATTTTGTTAAAATGTTTAGATTCTTTAGAGCTTGAAATGCCTTTTCTTAGCCGCGCATGTGCCCACCAGGGCCGTACCTGGAAATTTAAATTCCCTATACAAAATAAACTATTTGGCCCTATGCACATAGTAGAAAAATTAATACTCTAGTATATGTGGTTTTTTTTATCGACCAAAAATTGGTTGAATTCTTGTTTTACAAATATTCGTGCCATAGCAAAACTTGCTGAATTTTGTCGAGTTTGCTTTCCATTTCAAAAAATGTACCATAATTTTTATTTTATTTGATTGAAATATAAACAATATATAACCTATTTATTTTACTTTTTATGTACAAATGTTACCTAGGAAAAATAGAAAGGAAGTTATTTTGGTAGAAACATAAATTTTGTACAACTTTTACCAAAATAATATATTTTTTGAATTACCAATGAATTTACACATTTCTTCATTAAATTTTGCAAAGACTTAGTGACTTATGAAAATAGAAACATAATTTTTGTAAAACTCCAACACATGTTTCTTAAATTTTATGTAAGTGTTTCCTAGGAAAGCGAAAGTATTTCTCAATGTACTAGTACAAAGGCATAAGATGTGTAGCATACTGATTATCAAAGCATGAGAAGTACTCCCTTCATTCCAATTTACAATTATTAGTTTTTAAAAGTTAATGTTAAACCATATTTGACCAAATTTATGGAATTAATATTTTTAGATTCATCATAAAATATATTTTACTTTATTATTGTAGATATTGGTAGTATTTCTATAAATTTGGTTAAATGTAACAATTTGACTTAAAAATAATACAAATGGAGGGAGTATCGCCTAAACCTCTCTCATTCTTGCATGTTGGCACTATCTGTTAGCATACCACATCATATTTTTGTCTATGTGGAACATAATTAGTGAGAAGAGATTATAAATTGTTTCTTATCCAAGAGGCAATCTCTTCATATAATCCAAAACACAGACCATATCTTATCATCCGATTAGACTCTTACATCTTAACAAAAGTGGTGTATAATCCATTATAAATATTAAACATATGTAAGATGCAATGCAGTGTGCTAGTCTTATCTAAATATCCACCATGTCCAATCGAGATCACACCAAGACATGAAGCACTAAAAGTATCCTTAGTTCGCGTTCAACAAAGATTGCACAGTTCTCTTAATATGTAGCACACCGTAACCTAATATTCATCACTTAAAGGTATCTGAATTCCGAGTAAAATCCGATTTATGGCATCTCGCGTGCATCTTTTTGATATAGTGGTGCACCGTGCCACATGAAACTTAATAATAAAACATGGCATCTTTGGAATTCATTTGGTTTGGAATAGTCGTATTTTTATCTATTAAACCGATACCCTATGCTCAATGCATTTTGCACGCTATATCTACAAAGTTATATCTCATGTTGACGCATTTTTACAACTTTTTTTTGCATAAGTAGTTAATTGTTAAATATGAAAGTAGTTACCAAGTTATCACTCAAGTTTGTAGTATTGGCATGCAGTACTTTATCTACACCTCTTCCATTCCCCTTTTGCATATTAAAATCATCACTTCATGGTAATTTCCCTACTAGCATGATATATGTTGGCTCCAACATTTTAACCGACATGTTACAACCTAATAGTTGGTTGCAGGAGAAAAATCAAAGCATAACCATATAGTGTTAAGTTTTAAATTTATCCTCGGGGCAAACTTAATAGTGGACATTGTTATTAGGTCACATGAAGGATTGGAGCTACAAAGCCTTTTAAATTTATAGATTTAGCATTTTCATTGTCTTACCTTTGTAATATCGTTTGTTGAAAATGAGAATTTACCTAAGGAAGAGAAAATTAAGACATGTTGCATACTTCTAATCCTTGCCCCCTATTTCCACATTGCTATAAATATCTAACTGAAAAAATAAGATAGAATTAATCTAATAGAAACACAAAAATGCCTTACCTCATCAATCTATAATTTCAAAAAATAATTAGCGTTACAAAGACTAAGAAGAACGAATAAACATATGTGACGCCACGTTAAGTCGAACTTGTGTAGACAAATGTAAAAGAACAATAATATTTATCTATTACTTTATTTTACACGAGGAATAGAATGTATCGAGTAGTGTGCTCATAACAGTAATTTTTGGACACGTCAAAAAGTTATGTTCCAAAACTTAAAACATACACTTTCTTGTGCTAGCTATCATGTCTCAACATATAGAGCACAAATCAAAGACCGTAACAGAAGAGGCTATATCCACTAACATTCATCTTCATGACTATCTTGAGGAAGTAAATTAATTCTAAGCAAAAATTATCACAATAATTCGATGTACATGAATAACATGACTCATCCCATGAAGCAAGCCATTGCAACAAATAATAAGCATATATTTACCTACACACAATCGAGTATAACTTCAGGAAATGATCTAGCAATATGCTAGCGGTGAGCTTATTTGTGTGCAACTGTAATTAAACCGATGAAGAACTTTTACCAACGTATCAGACTACTACTTGTCAACATTAATTTTTATACGATACATGAGAAACACTATATTTTGCGTTTGCAACAAGTAAATTGGTTAATTAACCATGGACCCATGAATGAGATATAAATTTATATTAAACTTTTCTACTTTATTTTAACCCATCATGTTTTGAAAGGCATGTTGTTTAGTAATATACTATACTCAAATTATTTTTATACCTAACAGAATCATGAAAGGAACACGCTAATACATAATAAGCTATACATTTTTATGCCATTATAATGTTTGTCATAAAATACATTTTATAGTTCTAACTACAGCTATATTTTTTGTGCAATATATTTTTCTTTATAAGAAAGTCTCTTGTTATATAAGATTTCACTATAGATCACAACAAACCAATCTTAGCTGATATTATTTTCAATGGCATACTTAAATATCTTTAAAAAATGATAAGGTGTAGTACACATCTATTTAAAAAAATTGGGAGAGTTTTGTAGAGTACACTACTATCAAGTTAGTTGCAACTAATTAGAAAATAGTCCTCGATTGTGTGAAGTTTAACTACTTCCTTCGTTCCAAAATACTTGACGTGGTTTGAGCTAAAACCACAAGTATGTTTGGAACAGAGGGAGTAGTAGTTTGTACTCAAATCACATTTGTTGCTCTCTCCAGTTGGCAGTGTGTGTTTATTGTTCAAATGGTTATACCGAGAAATTTGAATTCAATATTTAGTTTACAAATTTTTATGGTAATCGGTCGACATTTTTCGTCAACCATGGCGGTGCGGGGAGTGATTCCTCTAGGTATTTATCGGGAGCTTCTCTTGTCTATATATGCTTATTTATCCTTCTTCTCTCTCCAATGAGATCAGTTTTGTGTACCATGTTTCTCTAGTTTATTTCCTCTAATGTTTTAGAGATTTAAGCGTGAATTAGACATAGTGTTACTAGCTATAAACCGAACTACATCCCATGCACTTTTTTTGTGAATTAAGGATCTTCATTGATTAATTAGAGAGTACAATCTATCTCAAGGATAGTAGCGAGAAACTGTGGAGTATAATTCAGACACATACACCTTCTCCTAACACTGGAAACTTTACTAGCTACACTACGGGCCGCTTGATTTGCTAGCTTATTTACAAAATAAATTGGAAAGCTAGTAAAAGAGACATCAATGAGCTCTTAACTTCCCGGAAAATATTGGCAATGTCTGACCCGCCAGCTCTAGGATCATTCCATAGTTTCATTTCCCAAGAAAATCTGAAAGCCAAGCCCTGTAGATTCAATGTCCAATCCATGACTAGTCACTATAGGTCTTAAATTCTCACAACAAGATCTAGAATACTTTCATATGGTCAAAAGAAAACCGAATGACAAGGCCATGTGTCCTAAAAGTTGAAGTCTGGCCCACTAAGGGCATCCACATTGTGGCCAAAGCCAAATCTCACAAAAAAATGAATTTAGCTATGGTGTGCAATTTGGAAATAGCTCTACAATTAGTAATGCTAAATATATTGTGCCATAGGGTCACACTACAAAGAAAAAAGGACTATCTATTCTCATGACCAGGCTTCATGCATGCCTACTACCATGCAAACAGTGGGAGACAGATAGTATTTTAGTCTATAGATGAAATTTGACATCGGAGTAAGAGGGTGTTCCAATTCTATCTTTTAACAAATTTAAAACTACCCTCACAATGATAGAAATAGTTCTAAAATTCAAATATCCAATTTGAAATCAGATTTGGCTACACATTGTGGGTGCCTTAAGTGAGCTCGAAGCTCAATCCTAGTCGAATGGAGCTAACAAAATCTAAGGCTAAGGTTGAGAAGGCTTTTAGGTTAAAGAAGCAGAATAACAAGCCCATGGACCTAGTCAGGCAAAACAACCGTCCAACTCGTGGACAGTGTGTTTGCGACCTGCCGTTGAACATCTTGTCATTGCAAAATAAAGTGAACGACAAAAGTATTCTTTTATTTTTAGGGAAAAGGACAAAATATTTTAATCAAAACTACTCAATATTCTATCTAAAAAAGTAACTGAATGATAATATCAAAGCCAAATCACCGATATTTAGTTATTAGGATAGAGAAACAATCGCTACATGGCGCATGCATGGAGGGGACTACATCGGTAGTGCTGCTCGCCGCTCTCCTCAGCTTGGGTAGAGAACTAGATATTGGCGGTGAGGTTGAAGAGCCTGTCGGGGCAGAGCTGGTTGCAGAGCTCCATGTAGGCGGAGTATAGCACCTGACCTTGGTGCCGGTGCGGTGCTGCCCGGTGTGCGCGTAGAAATACTTGAGTTGCTCCAGCGTGTAGTACCCCAGCGAGAGCCCCAACAGCAGGAACACCCAGTTGATTTGATCCTTCTCCGCTGGTATCATAGGCCGCAAGGCAGGACATTTGCCCGCACCCATCGTAGTTTGGCGCCGTGGGCAAGCACCACGCCGGCGGCGCCTGGCAGTGCATGTCGTGGACGTTACGGGACACGAAGTCGAAGACCTCCCGGAACCTAGCGGCAATGTCGTGGGAGATGATATTGCGGGCGTTGCAGCGTAAGCACTGCGCCTTGCCCTCGACGATGGTGATGCCGAGGGAGGCGAGGTGGGAGATGTTGGAAATATAAGCAATAATCCATATGATTTAATCTGAAAAATAAAATGATAAATCATGATCATACAACGGTACTAAAACCAATTATGCAGATCAACAAAGTAGATGAACAGATTACATCTATAGGAGATAAACCTATCACATCTACACCAAATGCTAGAACAAAGAACTCTAGCATAATCCGAAAGAGAGAAATCGAGATCACATACGATGTAGGCTGAATAGCAGCCACAGCGTCGCCCATGTTGAGGTTGTCGAAGAGGTCGCTGACGTCCGAGAAGAAGTCATCGTCAGGGAACTCGTCGTCGGACGACGTCGTGGTTGCCAGTAGTCGCGCTTGAGCGCTCCCCAAAAACCTGATCGCTCCTCACCCGTACAGGTTCACGAGAGGCGGGGTTCCGGATGTAGGGGTTCGTAGCATGGAAAACAAAAATTTTCTATCGCATACAAACAAACAAGCCAAGATCTATCTACTAGATTGTAGCAACGAGTCGATGGAATAACTCACCCTCGAAGATTCCAAAGTGTTTAACGAGAGCAGATTCTCGTGGGTGATGTAGTCGTACTCTTTCCGATCTCAAGATCGCGTAGACGATCCTTCCGGCGCCGCGTTCCCGCAGCGCTCCCGCAGTCGGTCACACGTTCGGTACTCGACGAAGACCTTCCTCTCCCTTGTTCCAGCAGGCAGCGGAGGTTGTAGCACTCTCCTCGCGATTCCGGCAGCACAACGGCGTGGTACCGGAGGTAGAGGGGAAATCCCGCAGGGCTTCGCCTTAAGCCGGTGCGAGTATGGTGGAGCTTATGAGAGAGGCTATTAGTGGTCTAGTAATTAGACACACCAATTAGAAGGATCTAAACCAATTAGAAGGCTCTAAACCGAATAGCTCTAAACCGGGGTCTAGATCTAGGGTTTAGTTTAGAGGATAGGAAACTTGTGTGTCTAGGAGGGGAGCCCTGCCCCTCCTTATATAGATGGGAGGGCTGGCCGGCCAAGGGGAGGAGTTCCTCCCCAACTCGGCCTAGGGAGGTGCGCCGGCCAAGGGGAGGAATTCCCCTCCAACTCGGCCTCCACCTCTCCTCCTCTTTTCCCACTTCCCAAAACTGCCGTTTGACTTTCAAACTGGCCGTTTGACTTTTCAATTTAGGATTTAAATAAATCCTTTATTTGGGACAGCAAGAATACTTAGTACATGATGCAATCATTCCAATATGTAATGACACACTCATGTACCCTTCCCCCTCCGGAGTGCCGGACATTCCGGGACCTTCTAGAATGTTCCCGATGAAAACACCGGAACCATTCCCCAACTCCAAAACGGGACTTTCCTTATATGAATCTTATTCTCCGGACCATTCCGGATCACCTCGTGATATCCCAGATCCCATCCGAGACTCCGAACAACATTCGGTCTCTTTCTCATAACACCATAACTACTCAAACAACGTCGAATCCTTAAGTGTGTCTCCCTACGGTTCGTGAATTATGCGGACATGATCGAGACACTTCTCCGAACAATAACCAATAGAGGAATCTGGAAATTCATATGGCTCCCACATATTTCTACGATTACTTTGCGATCGAATGAACCACTTACATACGATACCAATTTCCCTTTGTCTCACGATATGTTACTTATCCGAGGTTATGATCGTCGGTATCTCTGCATACCTAGTTCATCCTCGTTACTGATAAGTACTCTTTTCTCGTTCCCGTGATATGTGATCCCTTGTGACCAAGTCACATGCTTGCAAGCTAATTGGATGACATTTCACCGAGAGGGCCCAGAGAATATCTATCCGTCATGTGGATGGACAAATCCCACTCTTGATCCATGTGTTTCAACCAATACTTTCCGAACACTCAATGCCACCTTTATAGCCACCCTGTTACGGTGTGGTGTTTGATGACATCAAAGCATCCATCCAGCAAAGGTGATATGCATGATCTCATGGTCGAAGGAATTAGGTTACTATGTATCAGAAAGCATATAGCAATTGAACTATTGAAATGACTTGATCTTTATGCTACGCTTGTCTATAGGAGTATGTCCACCATATCATTCTCCTAACGATATGATCTTGTTGTTGATAACATCTCAATGTTCATGACAAAGAAACCACATCATCAATCAACCAACAAGCTAGTGAAGTATAGAGGCTATACTAGGGACTTCAAATTAAGTTTACAAATCACACAAGTATTAATGGTTTCCTTGTTAATACTATTATAGCATGAATGCAAACATTTATCATAAACACAAAGATATAATAATAACTATATTTATTATTGCCTCTAGGGCATATCTCCAACAGTCTCCCACTTGCACTAGAGTCATCTAATCTAGATTACATGGTAATATACCGAACACCCATGGCAGTTTGGTGTTGGTCATGTTTTGCCCTCGGGAGAGGTTTAGTCAACGGATCCGCCACATTCAGATCTGTGTGTACTTTGCAAATCTTTATATCCCCATCCTGGATATGTTCTCGAATAGCGTGAAAACGCAGCTTGATATGCTTCAGCTTCTTGTGTGACCTTGGTTCTTGCGCATTGGCTATGGCGCCCATGTTATCACAGTAGATAGACATTGGGTCCAGCGCACTTGGAACCACACCCAGCTCTGCAATGAACTCTTTCATCCATATCGCTTCTTGTGAAGCCTCCGAAGCAGCCATGTATTCCGATTCAGTTGAAGATCTCGCCACAACGCTTTGCTTTGCACTCCTCCAGCTAACTGCTGCACCATTCAAAATAAATACGTATCCAGATTGTGATTTAGAATCATCCGGATCGGTGTTCCAACTAGCATCGGTGTAACCATTAACAACGAGATGTTCATCACCTCCATAAGAAAGAACCATATCCTTAGTTCTTCTCAAGTACTTAAGGATGTTTTTGACCGCTGTCCAATGATCCACTCCTGGATCACTTTGATATCTGCTAGTTAAACTAACAACATATGCAATGTCGGGTCTAGTACATAGCATGGCATACATTAGAGATCCTATGGCTGAGGCATAGGGAGTCTTACTCATTCTTTCTCTATCTTCTGCCGATGTCGGACTTTGAGTTTTACTCAAGGTCGTATTGGGCAACATGGGCAAGAACCCTTTCTTGCTATCTTCCATTCCAAACCTCTTTAGAACTTTGTCCAAATATGTACTTTGTGACAATGATATTTGGCGTTTCGATCTATCTCTATAAATCTTTATGCCTAATATGTAAGCTGCTTCGCCAAGATCCTTCATTGAAAAACTATTATTCAAATACTCTTTGACACTATTAAGAAGGTCTACATCATTCCCAATCAACAATATGTCATCCACATATAGTATTAAGAATGCTACAGAGCTCCCACTCACTTTCTTGTAAATACAAGCTTCTCCATAAGTTTGTACAAAACCAAAACTTTTGATTACCTTATCAAAACGTTGATTCCAACTTCGGGATGCTTGCTTCAACCCATAGATGGACCGTTGAAGTTTGCATACCTTGTTAGCATCTTTAGGATCGACAAAACCTTTGGGTTGTATCATATACAACTCTTCATCAATGTCTCCATTGAGGAATGCTGTTTTGACATCCATCTGCCATATCTCATAATCATAATATGCAGCGATTGCTAACATAATCCTCACAGACTTTAGCTTCGCTACCGGTGAGAAAGTCTCATCGTAGTCAACTCCTTGAATTTGTCGAAACCCTTTTGCGACAAGTCGAGCTTTATAGACAGTAACATTACCATCAGCATCTGTTTTCTTCTTGAAAATCCATTTGTTCTCGACAGCCTTCCGGCCATCCGGTAAGTCCACCAAAGTCCATACTTGGTTTTCGTACATGGATCCAATCTCGGATTTCATGGCTTCTTGCCATTTATTGGAATCTGGGCTCATCATCGCTTCCTCATATGTCTCGGGGTCATCGGTGTTGTCCACCAACATGACATTCATAACGGAATCATACCAATCTGGAGTGGTACGAGTTCTCGTTGACCTCCGAGGCTCTGTAGCAACTTCAACCGAAGTTTCATGATCACTATCATTAGCTTCCTCTCTTATTGGTGCAGGCACCACAGGAACTTCTTCCGGTGCTGCGCTACTCGCAATTTCGAGAGAAGGTTCGACAACCTCGTCAAGTTCTACTTTCCTTCCAGTCACTTCTTTAGAGAGAAATTCCTTCTCTAGAAAGGATCCATTCTTGGCAACAAAGATTTTGCCTTCGGATCTATGATAGAAGGTATACCCAATAGTTTCCTTCGGGTATCCTATGAAGACGCATTTTTCCTCTTTGGGTTCAAGCTTGTCCGGCTGTAACTTCTTTACATAGGCTTCGCATCCCCAAACTTTAAGGAACGACAATTTAGGTTTCTTCCCAAACCATAATTCATACGGTGTCGTTTCAACGGATTTAGACGGTGCCCTATTTAAAGTGAATGCGGCTGTTTCTAATGCATAACCCCAAAATGATAGTGGTAAATCTGTAAGTGACATCATAGAACGAACCATATCTAAGAGAGTTCGATTACGACGTTCAGACACACCATTACGCTGTGGTGTTCCCGGCGGTGTCAACTGCGAAAGTATTCCACATTTCTTCAAATGCTCGCCAAACTCGTAACTTAGATATTCACCTCCACGATCAGAACGTAGAAACTTAATCTTCTTGTTACGTTGATTCTCTACCTCACTTTGAAACTCCTTAAACTTCTCGAAAGTTTCGGACTTATGTTTCATGAAATAGATATACCCATATCTACTCAAATCATCCGTGAAGGTAAGAACATAACGATAACCACCGCGCGATGCTACACTCATTGGACCACATACATCGGTATGTATGATTTCCAATAAGTCCGTAGCTCGCTCCATCATACCAGAAAATGGAGTCTTAGTCATTTTACCCATCAGACATGCTTCGCATCTTTCAAGTGATTCAAAATCAAGTGATTCAAGAAGTCCATCGGAATGGAGTTTCTTCATACGCTTCACTCCAATGTGACCAAGACGACAGTGCCACATATAGGTCGAGTTATCGCTTGATTTCAAACGTTTAGCTTCAATGTTATTAATATGTGTATTTCCACTATCGAGATTCAATATGAATAGACCATCTATCAAAGGTGCATGTGCATGAAACATGTTACTCATATAAATCGAACAACCATTATTCTCGGATTTAAACAAGTAACCGTCTCGCAATAAACAAGATCCTGATATAATGTTCA
Organism: Avena sativa; assembly: GCA_916181665.1. NCBI lineage: Eukaryota > Viridiplantae > Streptophyta > Magnoliopsida > Poales > Poaceae > Avena > Avena sativa. The sequence goes on along the minus strand of OV702293.1, from coordinate 353,007,109 downwards.
TGCTTAACGCAGGCACCAAATAACAATTATTTAAGTATAAAACTAATCCCGATGGTAGATGAAGAGGTAGCGTGCCGACCGCGATCACATCAACCTTTGATCCGTTTCCTACGCGCATCGTCACCTCGTTCTTCACTAGCTTCCGTTTATTCTGCAGCTCCTGTTTCGAGTTACAAATATGAGCAACCGAACCAGTATCAAATACCCAGGCACTACTACGAATACTAGTGAGATACACATCAATAACATGTATATCAGATATACCTTTCTTCTTGATGTTGCCGTTCTTCAAATCTGCCAAGTACCTTGGGCAATTCCGCTTCCAGTGACCTTCTCCCTTGCAGTAAAAGCACTCAGTTTCAGGTTTAGGTCCAGCCTTGGTCTTCTTCGTCGGCGTGGTAACTTTCTTACCACCCTTCTTGAAGTGTCCCTTTTGCTTAGACTTGCCTTTCTTGAATTTGGTGGTCTTATTGACCATCAACACTTGGTGCTCTTTCTTGATCTCCACTTCTACAGATTTCAACATAGCAAATAGTTCTGGCAACTCTTTGTTCATGTTCTGCATGTTGTAGTTCATCACAAAGTTCTTGTAACTTGGTGGTAGTGATTGGAGGATGCGGTAAACTCCCAAAGTATTAGGAATCACTATACCCAAACTTTGAAGTTTATTTGCGTGCCCAGACATCTTAAGCACATGCTCACTGACGGAGCTACCCTCTTCCATCTTGCAGTTAAAGAACTTTTCAGAAGCTTCATAACTTTCAATTGCCGCATGAGTCTCAAAGATTAATTTGAGATCCTCGACAATATCATATGGATCTGACTCTTCAAACCTTTTCTGAAGCTCCGATTCTAAACCATACAAGATAGCACACTGAACTATGGAGTACTGATTCTTCCGAGCGAGGTAAACATTCTTTACTTCATCGGTAGCATCAGCTGCAGGTGGGTCACCTAGCGGTGCATCCAGCACATAGGTCAAATTACCAGCTGTGAGGACAATCCTCAAATTGCGGAACCAATCCGCGAAGTTGCTTCCATTGTTTTTCAACTTTTCTTTCTCTAGGAACGCATTAAAATTGATGGTAGGGGCTGCCATTGATCTACAACATATTTGCAATAGTTTAGACTAAGTTTATGACAAATTGAGTTCAAATTAATTAGTGAAATTAAACTAGGTGAACTCCCACTCAAAACAACATCCCTCACATTGTTTTAGTGATCACACGAACCAAATCCACTACATCAACACCGATCATCACGAGAGTTGATATAGTTTCAATGGCGAACAATCATCATGTTCATCATATCTACTATATGATTCATGCTTTACCTTTCGGCGATCCGTGTTCCTGAGGCCATGTCTGTACATGCTAGGCTCGTCAAGATCAAACCTTAGCTTCCGCATAAGCAAATCTGGCTTGCTTACGTTGTATTCACCCGCGGAATCAAAGACACCCGATCATCACGTGGTGCTTCGAAGCAGCAAGCTTTGGCAACGGTGCATACTAAGGGTGAACACTTTAGAACTTGAAATTTATGTGCATGAGGGATCATCTTATAATGCTACCGTCGTCTACTAAGCAATACAAGATGCATAAAGGATTAACATCACATGCAATTCATAATATGTGATATGATATGGCCTTTCTTCTTTGTGCTTCTGATCTCCATCTTCAAGCACGAATATGATCTCCATCATCACCGGCATAGCATCAAGGTCAATGACGCTTCTTCATGGTTGTCGTCCACCAGCTTCAACTATTACAACTATTTTGAATAGACACGCAGGTCTTAACAGAAATTAAAGACAACCATATGGCTCCTGCCGGTTGCCAACTTACAATAAGGAACATTGCATACATCAAATATAATCACAATCATGGCCATATCACATCACTGCACACCCCTGCAAAACAAAGTTAGACGCTTCTACTTTCTTTGCATATTTTACGTGGTTTGGGGCTTTCCATAAGTGTCGTTCTAACTTACGAACAATAACCACAACATTGATACTAGCATTGTTGATCACCCGTTGTAAATTGGATCTTTACTATGCTAGGAGAAACAGGCACCCGCAAAGCCACTTATGCAAAACGAGTTGCATGTCAAGCGTGGAGCAAGTCTCATGAACGATGTCATGTAAGGTTAGCCCGGGCCGCTTCATCCCAACATACCGCAAGATGCAAAGTACACAAAAAGCAATCTACAATAAAAGCATCAACGCCCACAATGACCATTGTGTTCTACTCGTGCAACAGATCTACATATAGACACGGCTCTGATACCACTGTAGGGGTTCGTAGCATGGAAAACAAAAATTTTCTATCGCATACAAACAAACAAGCCAAGATCTATCTACTAGATTGTAGCAACGAGTCGATGGAATAACTCACCCTCGAAGATTCCAAAGTGTTTAACGAGAGCAGATTCTCGTGGGTGATGTAGTCGTACTCTTTCCAATCTCAAGATCGCGTAGACGATCCTTCCGGCGCCGCGTTCCCGCAGCGCTCCCGCAGTCGGTCACACGTTCGGTACTCGACGAAGACCTTCCTCTCCCTTGTTCCAGCAGGCAGCGGAGGTTGTAGCACTCTCCTCGCGATTCCGGCAGCACAACGGCGTGGTACCGGAGGTAGAGGGGAAATCCCGCAGGGCTTCGCCTTAAGCCGGTGCGAGTATGGTGGAGCTTATGAGAGAGGCTATTAGTGGTCTAGTAATTAGACACACCAATTAGAAGGCTCTAAACCAATTAGAAGGCTCTAAACCGAATAGCTCTAAACCGGGGTCTAGATCTAGGGTTTAGTTTAGAGGATAGGAAACTTGTGTGTCTAGGAGGGGAGCCCTGCCCCTCCTTATATAGATGGGAGGGCTGGCCGGCCAAGGGGAGGAGTTCCTCCCCAACTCGGCCTAGGGAGGTGCGCCGGCCAAGGGGAGGAATTCCCCTCCAACTCGGCCTCCACCTCTCCTCCTCTTTTCCCACTTCCCAAAACTGCCGTTTGACTTTCAAACTGGCCGTTTGACTTTTCAATTTAGGATTTAAATAAATCCTTTATTTGGGACAGCAAGAATACTTAGTACATGATGCAATCATTCCAATATGTAATGACACACTCATGTACCCTTCCCCCTCCGGAGTGTCGGACATTCCGGGACCTTCTAGAATGTTCCCGATGAAAACACCGGAACCATTCCCCAACTCCAAAACGGGACTTTCCTTATATGAATCTTATTCTCCGGACCATTCCGGATCACCTCGTGATATCCCAGATCCCATCCGAGACTCCGAACAACATTCGGTCTCTTTCTCATAACACCATAACTACTCAAACAACGTCGAATCCTTAAGTGTGTCTCCCTACGGTTCGTGAATTATGCGGACATGATCGAGACACTTCTCCGAACAATAACCAATAGAGGAATCTGGAAATTCATATGGCTCCCACATATTTCTACGATTACTTTGCGATCGAATGAACCACTTACATACGATACCAATTTCCCTTTGTCTCACGATATGTTACTTATCCGAGGTTATGATCGTCGGTATCTCTGCATACCTAGTTCATCCTCGTTACTGATAAGTACTCTTTTCTCGTTCCCGTGATATGTGATCCCTTGTGACCAAGTCACATGCTTGCAAGCTAATTGGATGACATTTCACCGAGAGGGCCCAGAGAATATCTATCCGTCATGTGGATGGACAAATCCCACTCTTGATCCATGTGTTTCAACCAATACTTTCCGAACACTCAATGCCACCTTTATAGCCACCCTGTTACGGTGTGGTGTTTGATGACATCAAAGCATCCATCCAGCAAAGGTGATATGCATGATCTCATGGTCGAAGGAATTAGGTTACTATGTATCAGAAAGCATATAGCAATTGAACTATTGAAATGACTTGATCTTTATGCTACGCTTGTCTATAGGAGTATGTCCACCATATCATTCTCCTAACGATATGATCTTGTTGTTGATAACATCTCAATGTTCATGACAAAGAAACCACATCATCAATCAACCAACAAGCTAGTGAAGTATAGAGGCTATACTAGGGACTTCAAATTAAGTTTACAAATCACACAAGTATTAATGGTTTCCTTGTTAATACTATTATAGCATGAATGCAAACATTTATCATAAACACAAAGATATAATAATAACTATATTTATTATTGCCTCTAGGGCATATCTCCAACACCGGATGCCTACTGTCCCGATCTGCGGTGCACGCCGCAAGCCGGGATGAGGAAGACGAAAACGACGGCGCAAGGTTCTGGAGGTAGGCGCGTGTGTGGATTGATTCGGTGCCGATTAGGTTTAGCCCGGACGCTTATATAGTGCAGGTTAGGACTTAGGAGGATCGTGGGCTCAGCCCATAAAAACTGGAAACGGCTGTAATTAACGCATTCGTTAATGACTCATAATCAGTTTTCCCAACCAGCAAAATAAAGCTCGGCTCGGCGAGATTCCCGTAACCCGCGGCACGCGCGTCGTGACGAGGCGAGACGTGGCGTGGCGTGGCGAGGCGGGCGGCGTCAGAGGAGGAGTGCGCGAGGTCTACTCTTCTTTTCACACCTTATGAGTGGTGCAACACTCTACTATATAAGGTGGTCCAACTCTCCTTCAACTAGCAATGTGGGACTAAACTTTAGCACCACTACACAGCCATATGCTGCCATATACAAGTGGGCCAAAGAGAATTTCAGAATTTGTCTATTGGGCCAAAAGCCCAAAACTCACCAAATTCCAACAATCCTCCACAAAGTCACATTGGCACATCACATCACTTTTATTCCAGGACATTGTTTTATATACCGGTGTGTAGTGGAGACTGTTAAGTTGAACTTCCACGTTAAACTTTATGTTACGCTAGCTAGCAACTTGAATAGTGGACTATGCCTTGAACTACAAGTTTTCTACGCGCTAGTTTCACACAAAATCTAGACCGGTACAGGGCTACCGTCGGCTTCCCCGCGGTTTGGAGCTTATGCGTCATACTCCAGGGCCTTTCATGAGTTTATTAGAGAGCACCCAACTCTCACGGACTACGACGTTTGACAGTCAGACTCATATAGGTGTGTTACTCAAGAGATGTTCTGCAGGACAACATCTCCGCTATAAAAAGCCACTTGGAACACATTAAGATAAATATCAACCTGCCATGTAGATTAAGAGAGTATTGCATCTTTATGGAGATGTAAATATAATATATGGATACTTTCTTCTCAGCTGACCAACAACTTGTCTCCCAGCTCTAATTCACGGGACCTCCGATCACATAGAGTGGGTTGCCACTGGGATCAACTCATAGCGTGGGTCTCAAACCCATCTCCCTCGATGCATTATCTATCACATTGCGTGATAAACCCTTTGTGAAGGGATCTGCCAGGTTTTTAGATGTTTGGATATAATCCAACGCAATAACTTCGGAATTTCTCAGTTTTCTGACAGATTTCAATCTCCTCTTCACATGCCTTGATGACTTCATATTATCCTTAGAACTGTTTACTTTGATGATCACAGTTTGATTATCACAGTTCATCGGGATGGTGGGTATTGGTTTTTCAACCACGGGTAAGTCCATCAAGAGCTCACGAAGCCACTCTGCTTCAACAGTGGCTGTGTCTAATGTTGTGAGTTCTGCTTCCATTGTTGACCTCGTTAAGATGGTATGCTTGCAAGACTTTCAGGAAAACAACGCCACCACCAAGTGTAAACAAATAACCACTTGTGGCCTTAATCTTATCAGCATCAGATATCCAGTTTGAATCACTATAACCCTCAAGTACCCGTGGATACCCAGTATAGTGAATACCATAACTCGCAGTGCCTTTCAAATAGCGCAAAACTCTTTCAAGAGCATGCCAATGATCATCTCCAGGATTTGACACAAATCGACTCAGTTTGCTTACAGCAAAGGAGATGTCAGGTCTAGTAGCGCTGGCTAAATACACGAGCGAGCCAATGATTTGAGAATATCTCAATTGATCTTTAGCAGTCCTTCGATTCTTTCGAAGTAGCACACTCGGATCATAAGGCGTTGGAGAAGAATTGCAGTCGCTATACCCGAAGCGACTCAATATCTTTTCCACATAGTGAGACTGAAGAAATGTAATCCCACCATTGTCATACTTTAGTAGCTTGATGTTTAAGATTACATCAGCCACTCCCAAGTCCTTCATCTCAAAGCAGCGAGATAGGAACTCTTTGACCTCCTCGATAACAACAAGGTTGGTCCCGAATATCAATATGTCATCAACATAGAGACACATAATAACTCCCTCGCCCCCACCATGGCGATAGTACACACATTTGTAAGCTTCATTTACAACAAAGCCTTCAGCAGTTAAAGTTCTTTCAAGCTTCTCATGCCACTGCTTAGGAGCTTGCTTAAGACCATACAAAGACTTCACTAACTTACACACCTTTCCTTCTTGACCATTTACTACAAATTCGTCAGGCTGCTCCATATAAATTTCCTCATCTAGCTCTCCATTTAGAAAAGCTGTCTTAACGTCCATTGATGAACGAGAAGACCATGTGAGGCAGCCAAGGAAAGTAGTACTCGAATAGTGGTCAATCTGGCTACAGGTGAGTAGGTATCAAAGAAGTTTTCACCTTCCTTTTGGGTATAACCCTTAGCCACAAGACGTGCCTTGTACTTTTCAATAGTACCATCAGGTCTAATCTTTTTCTTGAACACCCATTTACATCCTACAGGTTTACACCCATAAGGACGATCAGTGATTTCCCAAGTACCATTAGCTAAGATGGAGTCCATCTCGCTTCAGACAGCTTCCTTCCAGTAGTCAGCATCTTGATATGCATAGGCTTCTGAAACAGAAGTGGGAGTATCATCCACAAGGTACACAATGAAATCATCACCAAATGACTTTGCAGTCCTTTGTCTCTTGCTCCTTTTGGGAGCTTCATTGTCATCCTCCACAGGATCATCAGAGTGTTCTATCGGCATAGTGGATTCAGGAATTATAGAAAATTCCTGACTAGATGAACTAGTCATCTCCTGATTTGATGAGCTGGATATACTTTTCATAGGAAAGATGTCCTCAAAGAAAGTCGCATCATTCGACTCCATAATTGTACCAACATGCATGTCGGATACCTCAGATTTTACTATCAAAAATCTATAGCCAATGCTATGAAAAGCATATCCCAGAAAAACACAATCAATGGTTTTTGGTCCAAGCTTTCGCTTTTTGGGTATTGGAATATTGACTTTCGCCAAACAACCCCAAGTTCGTAAGTAAGAGAGTTTAAGACTTTTCCTTTCCCATTCCTCAAATGGATTCATGGTTTTATCCTTTACAGGAACACGGTTTAGGACATGACACACAGTCATTAGCGCCTCCCCCCACCATTTCTTGGAAAGACCCGATGTATCTAACATGGCGTTAACCAAATCAGTTAGAGTGCGGTTCTTTCTTTCGGCCACCCCATATGACTGAGGTGAGTAGGGAGGCGTCCTCTCATGTATAATACCATGTTCCATACAGAACAAATTCGTTTGAAAAGTACTCTCCACCATGATCCGACCTTAGCCGCTTGATTTTAAGATCAAGTTGGTTTTCTGACTCAGCTTTATAGATTTTGAAGTAGTTCAAAGCTTCATCTTTAGATTTCAGAAGATAAACATAGCAGTATCTAGTGGAGTCATCAATCAACGTCATAAAGTATCTTTTCCACCTTTTGTCAACACACCATTCATCTCACAAAGATCTGAATGTATAAGTTCTAGCGGTGCTAAGTTTCTCGGTTTCGCAGCCGTATGAGACTTGCGGGGTTACTTTGCTTGCACACAAACTTGGCACTTAGAACCTTTGACAGTGGTAAATTTCGAAATTAAACTCATATTGGCTAGCCGCGTCATGCAACCAAAGTTAATATGACAGAGTCGTGAATGTCAAACATTGGACTCATTATCATTGCACACATGATTAATAACTTTAGTACATGAGTCTGACAAAGACAAGCGGAACAGACCTCCGCACTCATAACCCTTTCCAATGAATTGTACATACTTAGAAATTACAAATTTATTGTACTCAAAAACCAACTTAAAGCCGTCTCGACATAAAAGCGATCCGCTGACGAGATTCTTATTGATGGAGGGAACGTGCTGCACATTCTTCAGCTGTACGGTCTTCCCCGAAGTAAACTTCAGATCTACCATACCAACACCATGAACAAAAGCACGTGAGCCGTTTCTCATCAACACGGAAGAGGCCCTTGAGACCTGATAAGAGGAAAACATGGAAATATCAGAACATACATGTGCATTAGCACCCGTGTCTATCCACCAAACAGGAGAATGACATACTGAAAGGATAGTAGGTAAAATACCGTACCCAGCATCCTTCATCTCAGTATCGCTAATAACAACATTAGCGGCATTATCGTTGTTCCCATGTTGACGCTTGTTAAAGCGATTAGGGCAGCTAGGAGCCCAATGACCAGGATCACCACAGACGTGGCAAGAGCCTTTCCTCTTATCATAGTTGGTTGAGTGCGTGGCCTTGTTCTTGCCATCAAACTTCCCCTTTCCTTCAGTTTTGTTCTTATTCTTGAACTTGTGGGATTGGAAGTTTTTCCTCTGCACTAAATTGGTAGTAGAACCTCCCTCAAGTCCTCGAGCAGTTTTGTCCTTTGCTCTCGCCTTCTCTTCCACATGAAGAGACCCAATGAGATCCGTAATGGAAAACTCTTGTCTCTTATGTTTCAGAGAAGTAGCAAAGTTCCTCCACGAAGGAGGAAGCTTGGCAATAATGCCACCAGCCACAAATTTGTCCGGTAAGGAACACTTGAACTGCTCAAGTTCTTTGGCAAGTGATTGTATCTCATGAGCTTGCTCAACGACGGAGCGCTCATCAACCATCCTGTAGTCATAGAATTGCTCCATGACATACAGCTCAGTGCCAGCATCCGAGACCCCAAACTTGGCCTCGAGCGCTTCCCACGCGTCCTTGCCATTATCAAATGACATATAAGGGTCAACAATGTTGTCCCCAAGAACACTGAACAAAGCCGCCATAAACATGGTATCGACTTTCTTAAAGTTCGCTTCCTGCTCAGCAGAAAGATCTCCTTCAGGCTTGCCAAGAGTGGCGCTATAATAGTTTAGGTTTTCAAACCATAGAACTGCTCTCTTGCGCCATCTCTTATAGTGCATGCCATCAAAAGGAGGCGGCCTAGTATCCGCGGCTACACCAGTGGAATTCAGTTGCCTATAATCAGGTTTTTGGATTGTTGGAAATATAAGCAATAATCCATATGATTTAATCCGAATAATAAAGTGATAAATCATGATCATACAAACGGTACTAAAACCAATTATGCAGATCAACATAGTAGATGAACAGATTACATCTATAGGAGATAAACCTATCACATCTACACCAAACGCTAGAACAAAGAACTCTAGCATAATCCGAAAGAGAGAAATCGAGATCACATACGATGTAGGCTGAATAGCAGCCGCAGCGTCGCCCATGTTGAGGTAGTCGAAGAGGTTGCTAACGTCCGGAAAGAAGTCTTCGTCAGGGAACTCGTCGTCGGACGACGTCGTGGTTGCCAGTAGTCGCGCTTGAGCGCTCCCGAAAAACCTAATCGCCCCTCACCCGTACAGGTTCACGAGAGGCAGGGTTCCGGAGGCCTACTGTCCTGATCTGCGGTGCACGCCGCAAGCCGGGATGGGGAAGATGAAAACGGCGGCGCAAGGTTCTGGAGGTAGGCGCGTGTGTGGATTGATTCGGTGCCGATTAGGTTTAGCCCGGACGCTTATATAGCGCAGGTTAGGAGGATCGTGGGCTCAGCCCACGTCCATAAAAACTGGAAACGGCTGTAATTAACACGTCCGTTAATGACTCATAATCAGTTTTTCCAACCAGCAAAATAAAACTCGGCTCGGCGAGATTTCCGCAACCCGCGGCGCGCGCGCGTCGTGACGAGGCGAGGCGAGGCGTGGCGTGGCGAGGCGAGGCGGGCGGCGTCGAAGGAGGAGTGCGTGAGGGCTACTCTTCTTGTCACACCTTAGTGAGTGGTGCAACACTCTATTATATAAGGTGGTCCAACTCCCCTTCAACTAGCAATGTGGGACTAAACTTTAGCACCACTACACAACCATATGCTGCCATATATAAGTGGGCCAAAGAGAATTTCAGAATTTGTCTAATGGGCCAAAAGCCCAAAACTCACCAAATTCCAACACGAGATGGGGTGGTGAACCGCCACCCGATTGGTCGCCCACGGGAATGGCAGCCTCGCGAGAGGTAGAACAGCGCCGAGCACGTGCAAATATGTAGCACCCCGGGGAATCCTAAACTATAAATTGCTTGCTCTTTCATTTTATTGCATCATGGATAATTTGAAAAACCAGAACTGTTTATACAAGAAAAATGTGATAAATAAAATCGGAAAATAATTATTTCTTGTTAATAATGCTTCACTAATGTTGTATCATCAATATGCTATGCAAATGACATCTTTTTAACATGGTTTGCATCATTACTTGCTGTGGTATGCATCATATCATGATCATGCCGGATCTTTTGCATTAGTTATAATTATTGTATCGCTTGTTTTTTAGTGCTTTGCTTCTTCCTGAATAGGACGATGAGATGTTGTGCATTTCGACAAGTTCTTCGGATAATGTTTCTTCGACAATGTTTTCTAGACGAGCATTCTCCTCCTTGCTATCTATTTTCGCTTTCTGGTTTTACTTCTCTCTATTGCTATCCGTGTTGCGATGTTTTAGTTGCCGTATCATTTATACTCCTTCCAGCCTGTATTATCTTGGTCACATACTATTGCCCGTTGTTTGGTAGGTAGTTGGCCTTACGAGACATAGTTACTTACTCAGGTGTTGTTCGAGTTGTTGAGTTCCATAACTGTTGGAAGGTTGGCACATGCTATGTTGGAGATAATTATGGTTTCTACTTACAACTTGATAATATGATGGAAATAGATATAACTAATAAAGAGGCACCAGTGGTGGCCAATAGTTGAGATCTGGCTTTTATTTTGCTCACTTGTGTCCACCTAAGACACGAGTACTTTATGCATGTTACTTGACTATCACACTATTCACATGCGGACCTATGGATCCCCTTGGTATGAGCTTGATTCACATCTTATTTCTTGAGACCACATACTAGTTTGGGGCTTTACTACTAATGGGAATATGCCAAGTGAGGTATACCCACCAGGACGTTTCCTACTAGCCCATGCTGCCAGCGAGTGGGCATGCAGGACGGCGGCTAGATCAAGACTCAACAAGGAGCCAGACGACTAGAAGCTGAAGGCCCAGAACCGTAGCTAGGCCTAGTCGGATTAGGTCAAACACCCTCTGAATCCATAACTAATTCGGTTGTAGATCTGTAAACCCTAGCGAGGTGAGTCTATATAAACCTTCCTAGGGTACGCATAGAGGACACGTTCCATCATACACCCCCTGCTACTCACCGCCTAGTCGTCGAGCTCGTCCTTGTACTCTCTCATCAATACAATCTAGCAGGAGTAGGTCTTTACCCTCCGGGGGGCCGACCCTGGGTAAAACGTTGTGTCTCTGCCCTCATATCGCACCGCAGATGGCTGGCCGCCCTTGCCCCTCATTCTACTACTCGCTGCCGATTACATCATATGCCTGGCCATTCCCACGACAGTGGTGCCCACCGCGGGACCTGGCCGGTCATGCCGGTGTTCTGCGGCGAGATCCAATCTGTCAATCAACGAGACAATCGTTGTTGCCTGTCAGAGAGGACTTTGTTGGGAACCCCAATAGCAAGGTATGATGAGCACAACAGCAAGCTTTCCCTTAGTAGAGACCAAGGTTATCGAACCAGAAGGAGGAAGGAAATGTCACACAGGTGTTGCAAGCAACACAGAGACCTGCACAACACAAACTCAAGACTTTGCCCCAATGAATCAGTGACGTTGTCATGCTCACCGGTTTGCTATAACAAAGGATTAAACGTATGGTGTGGAAGGTAATGGTTTGCAGCAAGTAAACAGGTAACAGTGGAAGATGTATCAATGGTAAAGATTGGACCGGGGTCCATAGTTCACTAGAGGTGCTCTCCTTAGATAAACAACATGGCATGAAGGGTAAACAAATTACAGCAGGGCAATTGACAGGAACTAAGCAAGGCATAACAATGCAATTACTAGTCAGAAAGATCCTATGAGATTTGATTGGAAAATACAGCAAGATACATAGACCGCCATCCAACTGCATCTATGAATAGAAGTCCACCTTCAGGTTATCATCCGAAACCCCTCCAGTATTAAGTTGCAAGCAATAGAAAACTGCTTTAAGCAAAGTGTGTAAGGTAAACAGTACACATGTTTCATGAACAAGAGACCGTTGTTTTCTCCCTAGTAGCAACATCACATCTACAACCGAAGAGATTATTGTCACTTCCCTTGGAAACTAGAGGCATGAAACCACTATCGAGCATAAATACCCCCTCTTTGAGTCACTAGCAACTACTTAGCCAAGATAGCTACTAACAACGAAGAGCATGCAAGATCACAAAGAACATAGACATGATAGAATCATAAAGACAAAACCATTAATCAAACCAACATAATAATCTCAATATCCATCGGATCCTCGCAAACACAACATGCATGATTACAAATAGATTAGATCTTGATCGGAGCTCACAAGATCTATACATGAAAGCACAAAGGAGGAGATACAACCATCTAGATACTACATGGAACCATAGTACAAGGTGGAACTACTCACACATCATACCGGAGAGAAGGCCTCCGGGATGATCTCCCCTCCGACAGGGTGCCGGGAAGAACTTCAAATTCCCCCCGATCTAGGGACGATGGTGGCGGTGGCTATAGACGGTTTCGGGTGCTTAGGGTTTCTGCATCGGGGGCTTCTTATAGGCGAAGGGGGAGGCTGAGGAGGCGGCCAGGGGGTTCAAACCCTACCCAGGTGCGGGGCAGGGCCCACCCGCTCCTAGGAGGGTTTGGCCGCCCTGGCCTGCTTCTTCGTCTCCCCTCTGGACTTCTTGTTCCCCACGAAAAGTAATTGACTTTGACATTTGCCCCGTCCAATTCCGAGAATATTTCTTTACTAACTTTTCTAGAACCAAAAACAGTAGAAAACAGGCAACTGGCACTATGGCAACTTGTTAATAGGTTAGTACCAGAAAACATGTAAAAAGTACCTCAAAGTGTAGACAAAACAAAGCAAAGTAGATACTAAACAAGCATGGAGCATCAAAAATTATAGATACATTTCCGATGTATCAAGCATCCCTAAGCTTAACTCCTGCTCGTCCTCGAGTAGATAAGTGATAAAAAAGAATAATTTTTTAGGTGACATGCACCCTCACAATAAAGATCCAACCATTTGCAAGCATTGAAAGCTGGGATCAAAGAACTCTAAACATGCGCATGAAAGGTGGAGTTATAACAATAGGACAAAGTAACTATGCATGCAACATGACAAGTTACAAACAAAGATCATGAATAACATGCATTGAAAAACATTTGTTTGTTTCACATACAGAAACATAGCATAGTGGCAATCAGCTTGTCCCTCATAGAGTATCAAATAGATGCATAGGACATCTTCAAAGTTCACAAGGGTGACTAGAAACAAATAGCACAAGAACAAGTAATATCACAATATGCATCGACCAATAATCTTTGGAACAATGCACACAGAATGACAACTATGCTCTCTTAATGGTGCCTAAAGGTAGAAGGTGGAGACTCAAATAATGGTGGAAGAAAAGCCTTTTATAAAGGAAGCAGGGATTTCAAGTTTCAAAAAGAGCTTCCAAAAATTATGGTACTTGTTAGCTTTCAGCCCTCATTGCCCCTATCATAAGAATCTTGAAGTGATTAAGGTTAAAGTGACAAAGATGGAGTATATGCTTGACGAAGTATAAGTTGGCAATCTCAAGTCCCTTGAATACGAGGGCCACACCTCATGCTACTCAAATTTAGTGACATGTAAGTTCTTGTCATTGTAAGTATTTGCATATCATTGAGAACCGCCAACGGGGTATCCCTTGCACATGGTACAAGAGCTTTCCCATAACCAAAATGATAAGGCAAGCAGACAATGAGCATCTCAGCAATCTTCTTATTTACCATGGGAATATGGTGCTTTTTTCTCTCTTTCCTCTTTTCTCAATGTGTCTCTTTTTTTATAAGAAGAATGCTTCATAGATGTCACTATGGTGATGCTGCAAGTTTCCACCATGATTAGGCATGGCTTAGGCTAGCGGCCCAGGCGTTTCTCTAACACAGGATACAAACTCCATGGACTTACAAGTTCCCTCTTTATTTCAGACCGGTGACATCCATAGACAAAAGAGCATGATATCAACTGAGTACAAAGTACAAGTGCAATGTTGAAAACGTTCCCCGTGACAACACGGTTTTGCTAATTCCAACGTATAAGTGCAAGCATATACAACATAGATGACACAATAGTTCAAGTTTATTAGGGGCAAAGAATATAAAGTGTGCCATCAAGTTTGTGAGGGCTTTAATACTAAGATTTCACATAACAAAATAGTTTTTAATTAGAAGGTAGCTGAAAACAAGAATATACTTGGAATGGTGTAACACACCATGCATAGGAATTTATAGTGGACACTTTGGAATAACTTGGTTTCTTGGGAGTTGGAATCATGAGTAGAACTTACTCATACAAGTGGAGGCTAGCAAAAGACTAGAAGCAACCAACTAAGAGAGCAATAATGGCCATAATCATGTAGTGCAACAAAGCATTACTAATCAAAGAAAAGAGTGGTACTACAAGTCAAGGACTAAATGATCATAGAGGCTAATGGCGACTTGTCATAGTCATAACATGGTGTGATCATGTGCCAAGTCAACCCAAGCAAAGCATCAAAGGAGAATACCACAATACTATGCTTTTGCATGCTAAAACAACGCATAATTTCTTCAAGGCACACTAAGCAATCCCAATTTTTTGGAACAAGACATGCTACAGCAATAATCACTAAGAATAGGGTCAAAACAACACCTAGCATGTCATGCTAAAGTCTAAGTCACAGTCAATGCAAGCTCCTCTTGCACTTACAAGCAAGAACTTACTACTCCTTTCCAACACCAAGCAACTTATTTGCAAAACAACACAGCGAGAACGGGGGTCCAAACTACTCAAACAAACTAAACAAACTAAGCAAAGCAAACGAAAACTAAGATGCTCCAAGAACAACACAACTGTGCATGAAATAATAAAAATGAAGTGTCTAGACAAACCTGAGCTTTTTATTGATGAAGAAGGGGATGCCTTGGGCATCCCCAAGCTTTGACGCTTGTACCTCTTGGATATTTCTTGGGGTGACACCATGGTGGCATCCCCAAGCTTGAGATTTTTTCATTCTTCATCTCATTGCATCATTCTTTCTCTACACCTGAAATTTTTCCTTCATACAAAACTTCACACAATCTTCATTAGCAACATTAGCTTATTCAAAAGATATTGGACCTCTGGCAAAGCTTTGGAATAGCAAGGCTTTTCACTAAAAACACAAGCTACTGTAGTAAATCCTTAAAAAATCTCAATTCATCTAAAGAGAACTCAAAAAGGAATCAATAAGAAGCAAATGCAAATAATGGCAGAAATCTGTCAAAATAGACCAGCATGTAGAAACCGATTTTTCGAACATATTCTGTTGCTCAAGTCAAAAAGTGTTGAACTAACAAAAGTTAGATAACATACCGGGGGATTTATTCGTAAATTTGCATCTCAATCTGAGTTACATATACTTCTCACGAATTGTTTTGGTGGAGGACAGAAATCTATTTCAGGACAGCAACTCCCCAAATCTTACTTCCCTCTCATTAGAGGTCATTCTTGGCACAAAAAGCAAACAAAAAAGGATAGGAAGAGGTTATTCCTAAAGTAATAACTTCCAAGACTCAAGGAAACTCTTGGGTTATCTCCCAACAAGTACTTTTCTTTAACGCCTTTAAGTTAGGCACAAGAAGCAAGAAGATGCTCACAAAAGAAATATGAATTGAAGTAAAATAGAGCATAAAGAAGCAAATTCAAAACACATTTTAATCTAACCCTCTTCCTATGCATAGGAATCTTGTACACAAATAAATTCACAAAGAACAAAGTGACAAGCATAAGAAGATAACACAAGAGTAACTTCAAAACTTTCAGCACAAAGAGAGGTGTTTCAGTACCATAAAAACTTCTACAACCATACTTTCCTCTCTCATAATAATTTTTAGTAGCATCATGAATAAACTTAAAAATATAGCTATCACATAAAGCATTCTTTTCATGATCTACAAACACATAATCTCTATCAAGCTCAAAAATAGTGGGATTAAAACCTTCACAGGTTTTACCCAAAGTAGATATTTCAAAAGGATTCATAGGAACATAACATTCATCCTCCTTTGGTAAGCATGGGGGAAAATCAAATAATATAAGAGGTAAAGAGTTACTTTCATTAGAAGGTATACATGGGTAGATCCATTCTTCCTCCTTTTGTTCATCACTCTCCTCCTCTTTTTCATCTAATGAGCTTTCAGTTTCAACAATTTCTTATTCCATAGGCTCCTGCAAGGCATTAGTCTCTTCCAGTTGTGGAAAGCACCTATTAAAATATTCAAGAATATAGCCATTTGCTTCCTTGTAATTGTCAAAGCAAAATTTAGGTATCTCATAAACCTCATGTTCATAAGGTGCATCATCAGTATTTTCAAGCAAACTAGCAAGTTCAAATGCACCCTTGAAAGCAATAAATTCTTCAATTTGTTCCACATCATAAAATTCATAATTTCTCTTAACATAAGAAGATATGGTAACATTATCATTATACTCACATTGAAAAGTCAAGTGTTTATACCTCCTACAGCAGCAGGACGTATCAAAGAAATAAGTAACATTATAAGTAGAGCACACGTCTCTGGCAATATTATTCAACTTATCAATTTGTTCCCATAAGTGTTTCCCTTTTTGTGACAAATGGTGTTCCTTATAATAATACTTTTGTTCTTCCGTGAACCCACCTTGCCAGTAAGAACTAGTTTCAAAGAAACCATCCATTGATAGAAAGCATGACCAAGGAAGGCAATAACAAACCAGCAACTAGAGCAGGAACTAATTTTTTTGGTTTTTTGAAAAGAGGCAAACAAAACCAAGCAAAAGAAAAAAATCAAACTAAAAACAAAGTAAAGAGAAAGGAAGTGGAAGACTCGCCTAGTGAAGACATCCTTAGCCTCCCCGGCAACGGTCCAGAAAGCTTGTTGCCTGTCAGAGAGGCCTTTGTTGGAAACCCCAAGAGCAAGGTATGATGAGCACAGCAACAAGCTTTCCCTCAGTAGAGACCAAAGTTATCGAACCAGAAGGAGGAAGGAAATGTCACACAGGTGTTGCAAGCAACGCGGAGACCTGCACAACACAAACTCAAGACTTTGCCCCAACGAATCAGTGAGGTTATCATGCTCACCGGTTTGCTGTAACAAAGGATTAAACTTATGGTGTGGAAGGTAATGGTTTGCAGCAAGTAAACAGGTAACAGTGGAAGATGTATCAATGGTAAAGATTGGACCGGGGTCCATAGTTCACTAGAGGTTCTCTCCTTAGATAAACAACATGGCATGAAGGGTAAACAAATTACAGCAGGGCAATTGTTAGGAACTGAGCAAGGCATAACAATGCAATTACTAGTCAGAAAGATCCTATGAGATTCGATTGGGCAATACAACAAGATACATAGACCGCCATCCAACTGCATCTATGACTAGAAGTCCACCTTCAGGTTATCATCCGAACCCCCTCCAGTATTAAGTTGCAAGCAACAGACAACTGCTTTAAGCAAAGTGTGTAAGGTAAAAAGTCCACATGTTCCATGAACAAGAGACCGTTGTTTTCTCCCTAGTAGCAACAACACATCTACAACCGAAGATATTAGTGTCACTTCCCTTGGAAACTAGAGGCATGAACCCACTATCGAGCATAAATACCCCCTCTTGGAGTCACTAGCAACTACTTGGCCAAGATAGCTACTAACAACGGAGAGCATGCAAGATCACAAACAACACAGACATGATAGAATCATAAAGACAAAACCATTAATCAAACCAACATAATAATCTCAATATCCATCGGATCCCCGCAAACACAACATGCATGATTACAAATAGATTAGATCTTGGTCATGAACGGAGCTCACAAGAACTATACATGAAAGCAAACATCTAGCTACTACATGGACCCATAGTCCAAGGTGGAACTACTCACGCATCATACCGGAGAGAAGGCCTCCGGAATGATCTCCCCTTCGGCAGGGTGCCGGGAAGAACTTCTGATCCTCCCGATCTAGGGACGACGGTGGCGGCGGCTACAGAAGGTTTCGTGGAGATTTGATCAGGTACTTAGGGTTTCTGCATCGGGGGCTTCTTATAGGCGAAGGGGGAGGCCGAGGAGGCGTCCAGGGGGGTCAAACCCTACCCAGGCACAGGGCAGGGCCCACCCACGCCTAGGGGGGGTTGGCCGCCTTGGCCCGCTTCTTCGTCTCCCCTCTGGACTTGTTGTTCCCCACGGAAATTAATTGACTTTGGCGTTTTTCCCGTCCAATTCAGAGAATATTTCTTTACTAACTTTTCTGGAACAAAAAATAGCAGAAAACAGGCAATTGGCACTGTGGCAACTTGTTAATAGGTTAGTACCAGAAAACATGTAAAAAGTACCTCAAAGTGTAGACAAAGCAAAGCAAAGTAGATACTAAACAAGCATGGAACATCAAAAATTATAGATACGTTTCCGACGTATCAATCGCCATCGGCCGCATGATCGCGATCAGCGAGATCCCCCAGATCTTGCCGAGCAGCTACGTCCTGGCAGCGCGCCCCATCATGCACAGCGTGATCATGCCGGTCGGCACGATCAACCTCTTCATCATCTTCACCGATGTCATCGTCTCGGAGGACTCGGCTCGCATCCGTGAGTCGCCACCGCGCGATCGGCTCTCTAAGAGTCAGGTCCGCACCATCCACCGCCTCGCCTCCGAGTACGACTCGGCCAATAGCAACGTGGAAGAGACCAGCATGGCCGCGGACGATGCGGCCCTCAAAAACGACGCCGACTCGGCGAACCCAGCATCAATCGTCGGATCCATCATTGCTGCGTCACCCGCGAGCTCCATCACCTAGGTCTCCAATGTGGGGGACTTCGAGGATCCTTCAATCCTTGGGATCTTTGACTCCGACTCCGGGTCGGAGAACTCCAATGACTTCCACGCCGGATCGGGTCGCTTCGTCGCGACCTACATGGAGAGCGGCACGAGTGCCCCGCAAGACCATTTCTCCATGCCGATCCCGCCGACCGCAACGATGACGGAGGTCGAGGAACTCCGCCTGCAACTGGAGGAGGCGGTCCGCAAGGAACATGCCAAGCGCGATTTTTTTGCCTCGAGCAAGTAATGGCGCAGGAGCTCTCGCTCTACCACCAGCGCCGCATCAGGTCGTGCCTGAACCCCACCGGTCAGGTCCGTGCCCTGAACTTCAACGACGAGAATGACCCAGCCCGCATGGCCGACCGCGTGGTTGATACGTCGGAAACGTATCTATAATTTTTGATGCTCCATGCTTGTTTAGTATCTACTTTGATTTCCTTGTCTATACTTTGAGGTGCTTTTTACATGTTTTCTGGTACTAACCTACTAACAAGTTGCAACAGTGCCAAATGCCTGTTTTTTGATGTTTTTGGTTTCAGAAAAGTTAGTAAATAAATATTCTCGGAATTGGACGGGACAAATGTCAAAGTCAATTACTTTCCGTGGGGAACAAGAAGTCAAGTGAGGAGCCGGAGGGGCCGGCCAGGGCGGCCAGACCCACCCCAGGCGTGGGTGGGCCCCACCCCGCGCCTGGCTAGGGTTTGGCGGACCTGGCCGTCGCCTCGGCCTCCCCCTTTGCCTATAAGAATCCCCCGATGCAGAAACCCTAAGTACCCGATCAAATCTCCACGAAACTATCTATAGCCGTCGCCACCATCATCCTTAAATCGGGGGGGGGGGTCTGAAGTTCTTCCCGGCACCCTACCGGAGGGGAGATCATCCTAGAGGCCTTCTCTCCGGTATGATGCATGAGTAGTTCCACCTTGGACTATGGGTCCATGTAGTAGCTAGATGGTTGTATCTTATCCTTTGTGCTTTCATGTATATATCTTGTGAGCTCCGTTCATGATCAAGATCTAATCTATTTGTAATCATGCATGTTGTGTTTGTGGGGATTCAATGGATATTGAGATTATTATGTTGGTTTGCTTAATGGTTTTGTCTTTATGATTCTATCATGTCTGTGTTCTTTGTGATCTTGCATGCTCTCCGTTGTTAGTAGCTATCTTGGCCAAATAGTTGCTAGTGACTCCAAGAGGGGGTATTTATGCTCGATAGTGGGTTCATGCCTCTAGTTTCCAATGGAAGTGACAGAAATCTCTTCGGTTATAGATGTGCTGTTTCTACTAGGGAGAAAACAATGGTCTCTTGTTCATGGAACATGTGGACTGTTTACCTTACACACTTTGCTTAAAGTAGTTGTCTGTTTCTTGCAACTTAATACTGGAGGGGGTTCGAATGATAACCCGATGGTGGACTTCTAGTCATACATGCAGTTGGATGACAGTCTATGTATCTTGTTGTATTGCCCAAATGAATCTCATAGGATCTTTCTGACTAGTAATTGCATTGTTATGTCTTGCTCAGTTCTTTTCAATTGCCCTGCTGTAATTTGTTTACTCTTCATGCCATGTTGTTTATCTAAGGAGAGCACCTCTAGTGAACTATGTACCCCGGTCCAATCTTTACCATTGATACATCTTCCACTGTTACTTGTTTACTTGCTGCAAACCACCATTACCTTCCACACCATACGTTTAATCCTTTGTTACAGCAAACCGGTGATCTTGAAAACCTCACTGATTCGTTGGGGCAAAGTCTTAAGTTTGTGTTGTGCAGGTCTCCTCGTTGCTTGCAACACCTGTTTGACGTTTCCTTCCTCCTACTGGTTCGATAACCTCGGTCTCAAGTGAGGGAAAACTTGCTGCTTGATGCTTCACACCTTGCTCTTGAGGTTCCCAACAGGCTCCACATCAACTAAGCCATCAACAATTTTTCTGGCGCCGTTGCCGGGGAGGCTTAGGACGTCTTCACTAGGGGAGTCCTTCACTTACTTTCTATTTACTTTGTTTTTAGTTTGCTTTGTTTCTTTTGCTTGGTTTTGTTTGCCTCTTTCCAAAAAACCCCAAAAAATAGTCTAGTTTGGTTTGCTTTCTTTATTCAAAAACAAAAAAAAATTAGTTCCTGCTCTAGCTGCTGCTGCTGTTTTTGGCTTGCCCACCTTTGCCAAAATGAACTCTGTTGAGAACACCAAGTTGTGTGACTTCACTAGCACCAACAACAATGATTTCCTAAGCACTCCTATTGCTCCACCTGCTCCCGATGCTATCTTTTATGAAATTAAGCCTGCTTTGTTGAATCTTGTGTTGAGAGAGCAATTTTCTGGTGCTGGTTCTAATGATCCTGCTGCCCATCTCAATAGCTTTGTTGAACTTTGTGAGATACAAAAGTATAAGGATGTAGATGGAGATATTATTAAGCTCAAGCTATTTCCTTTCTCCTTGAGAGGAGAAGCTAAAGAATGGTTGCTTTCTTTGCCAAAAAATAGTATTGATTCTTGGACTAAGTGCAAAAATGCTTTTATTGGAAAGTACTATCCTCCTGCTAAGATTATATCTATGAGAAGTGATATTATGAAATTTAAACAGCTTGATAGTGAACATGTTGCTCCTGGTTGGGAAAGAATGAAATCTTTGGTTAAAAATTGCCTACTCATGGACTCACTGCTTGGATGATTATCCAGACTTTTTATGCAGGCTTGAACTTCTCCTCAAGAAATCTGTTGGATTCTGCTGCTGGAGGTACCTTTATGGGCCTCATTTTGGGTGCTGCAACAAGGCTTCTTGATAATATGATGGTTAACTACTCTGAATGGCATGTTGAGAGAGCTCCACATGGTAAGAAGGTAAATTCCGTTGAGGAAACTTCCTCTTTGAGTGAAAAGATTGATGTTATTATGGCTATGCTTGTTAATGGGAAAGCTCCTCTAGATCCTAATAGTGTTCCCTTAGCCTCTTTGGTTGCTCAAGAAGAGCAAGTTGATGTGAAATTCATTAGAGACAACAATTTCAACAACAATGCCTACATGAATAATTTTGGTAGCAACAACAATTATAGACCTTATCCTCCTAGTGGAAATGCTTATCAGGGTAGATCTGGAATGCCTAGTGAAGATAGGATTCTAGAAGTTGAGAGATCCACTAAAAACTTTATGCAAATGCAATATGAGCAAAACAAGATTTTCACTAAAACTATGGAGGAACAATCTATTATCTTGAAAAACATTAGTCTTCAACTTGAGAATCTAAATAGAGAAATTCCTAGTTTACAGTCAAAAATTTTGAGTGCTGAGAAAAATATATCCTATTTGTCTGAAGCTCAGACTTCCTTGGTTAATACAATGGCTGCTAAACCTGAAACTATGGAAAACACCTTTGCTACTAATCATGCCATACAAGTTACTATTGATGAAAATGTTAGGCTCTTAGCTCAACTTCATGCTAAGTGGGAAAGGGAAGCTGAAATTGATAGAAACAATAGTGTGTGTGCACCATCACCACTAAACCTCAAGTAGTCCCTATTCCTACTCCTACTATGCCTACTACTAGTGATGCTAAGTTTGACTTTGATATTGATGGTTGCAATATTTCTGAAGTAATTATGTTCTTGCAAAAGCTTGCTAGAAGTCCTGATGCTAGTGATATGCATGTTGCTTTCACTAAACACATTATAGATGCTCTTGTTAAGATTAAGGAAGAGAAGCTAAAACACAAAGCTTCTATTCCTAGGAAAGTAGAAGATAGTTGGGAACCCATTATTAATATGCAAGTGAATGACTTTGATCTCAAAGCTTCATGTGATCTTGGTTCTAGTGTCTCTATTATGCCTAGGAAGATTTATGAAATGCTTGATTTGCCACCATTAGAAGATTGTTATTTGGATGTCCCACTCAATGATAATGCCAAGAAGAAACTCATGGGGAGTGTTAATGATGTTCTCATTATGGTTAATAATGCTTATGTCCCTATTGATTTCTATGTTTTGGATGTTGAATACAATGCTTCTTGTCCTATCACTTTGGGAAGACCTTTTCTTAGAACAGTTGGTGTTATCATTGATATGAAAGAAGGCACCATTAAATATCATTTTCCATTCAAGAAAGGTATTGAACACTTCCCTATGAGGAGAGAGAAGTTGCTTTTTACTCCTCCTTTGAAAGCAAGATTTGATGTTAATGCTTCTTCATTTGAAAATACTTGATTCTTCTTGCTTCTTGTGTCTAACTTAAAGGCGTTAAAGAAAAGTACTTGTTGGGAGATAACCCAAGAGTTTCCTTGAGTCTTGGAAGTTATTACTTCTGTAATGACCTCTCCTTATCCTTTTTGTTTGCTTTTTGTGCCAAGAATGACCTCTAATGAGAGGGAAGTAAGATTTGGGGAGTTGTTGTCCCGAAACAGATTTCTATCCTCCACAAAAAATTTCTTGAGGAGTTCCTGTAACTCGAATTGAGCTGAAAATTTACAAATAAATCCCCCAGTATGTTAGCTAACTTTCGTTAGTTCAACACTTTTTGATTTGAGCAACAGAAGATGTTCTAAAAAATCGGTTTCTACCTGTTGGTCTGTTTTGACAGATTTCTGCCATTATTTGCATTTGCTTCTTATTGATTCCTTTTTGAGTTCTCTTTAGGTGAATTGAGATTTTTGAAGGATTTACTACATTAGATTGTGTTTTTAGTGAAAATCCTTTCTGTTTCAAAGCTTTGCTAGAGTTCTAATATCTTTTGAATACACTAATGTTGCTAATGAAGATTGTTTGAAGTTTTGTGTGAAGGAAAAATTTCAGGTGTAGAGAGAGAATAATGTAATGAGATGAAGAATGGACAAAAGCTCAAGCTTGGGGATTCCACCATGGTGTCACTCCAAGAAATATCCAAGAGGTACAAGCGTCGAAGCTTGGGGATGCCCAAGACATCCCCTTCTTCATTAATAAAAAGCTCAGGTCTGTCTAGACACTTTGTTTTTATTGTTCATGCACAGTTGTGTTGTTCTTGGAGCGTGTTAGTTTTCATTTGCTTTTCTTAGTTTGTTTAGTTTTCTTAAGTAGTTTGGACCCCAGTTCTCGCTGTGTTGTTTTGCAAATAAGTTTGCTTGGTGTTTGGAAAGGAGTAGTAAGTTCTTTCTTGAAGTGCAAGAGGAGCTTGCATTGACTATGACTTAGACTTTAGCATGACATGCTAGGTGTTGTTTTGACATTATGCTTAGTAATTATTTCTGTAGCATTTCTTGTTCCAAACAATTGGGATTGCTTAGTGTGCCTTGAAGAAATTATGCGTTGTTTTAGCATGCAAAAGCATAGTATTGTGGTATTATCCTTTAATGATTTTCTTGGGTTGACTTGGCACATGCTCACACCATGTTATGACTATGACGAGTCACCATTAGCCTCCATGATCATTTAGTCCTTGACTTGTAGTGCCACTCTTTGCTTTTATTAGTATGCTTTGTTGCACTACATGATTATGGCCATTATGCTCTCTTAGTTGGTTGCTCCAAGTATTTTGCTAGCCTCCACTTGTATGAGTAAGCTCTACTCATGCTTCCAACTCCCAAGAAACCAAGTTATTCTAAAGTGTCCACTATAAACTCCTATGCATGGTGTGTTACACCATTCCAAGTATATTCTTGTTTTCAACTATCTTCCTATTAAAAACTATTTTGTTATGTGAAAACTTAGTGATTAAATCCCTCATGAACTTGATGGCACACTTTATATTCTTTGCCCCTAATAAACTTGAACCATTGTGATAACTTTATTGTATATGCTTGCACTTATAAGTTGGAATTAGTAGAATCATGTTGTCACGGGGAACGTTTTCAACATTACACTTGTACTTTGTACTCAGTTGATATCATGTTCTTTTGTCTATGGATGTCACCGGTGTGAAACAAAGAGGGAACTTGTAAGTCCATGGAGTTTGTATCCTGTATTAGAGAAACGCCTGAGCCGCTAGCCTAAGCCATGCCTAATCATGGTGGAAACTTGCAGCATCACCATAGTGACATCTATGAAGCATTGTTCTTATAAAAAAGAGACACAATGAGAAAAGAGGAAAGAGAGAAAAAATCACCATATTCCCATGGTAAATAAGAAGATTGATGAGATGCTCATTGTCTGCTTGCCTTATCATTTTGGTTATGGGAAAGCTCATGTACCATGTGCAAGGGGTACCCTGTTGGCGGTTCTCAATGATATGCAAATACTTACAGTGACAAGAACTTACCTGGACCCAAAGTTTAGTATGCATGAAGTGTGGCCCTCGTATTCAAGGGACTTGAGATTGCCAACTTATACTTCGTCAAGCATATACTCCATCTTTGCCACTTTAACCTTAACCACTTCAAGATGCTTATGATAGGGGCAATGAGGGCTGAAAGCTAACAAGTACCATAATCTTTGGAAGCTATTTTTGAAACTTGTAATCACCGCTTACTTTACAAAAAGGCCTTTCTTCCACCATTATTGAGTCTCCACCTTCTACCTTTAGGCACCATTAAGAGAGCATAGTTGTCATTCTGTGTGCAGTGTTCCAAATCTTATTAAATGATACATATTGTGATATTACTTGTTCTTGTGCTATTTTTTTCTAGTCACCCTTGTGAACTTTGAAGGTGTCCTATGCATCTATATTGCTACTCTGTGAGGGACAAGTTGATTGCCACTATGCCATGTTTTCTATATGTGAAACAAACAAACGTTTTTCAATGCATGTTATTCATGATCTTTGTTTGTAACTTTCCATGTTGCATGCATAGTTACTATGTCCTATTGTTAGAACTCCATCTTTCATGCACATGTTTAGAGTCCTTTGATCCCAGCTTTCAATGCTTGCAAATGGTTGGATCTTTATTGTGAGGGTGCATGTCACCTCAAAAATTATTATTTTTATCACTTACCTACTCGAGGACGAGCAAGAGTTAAGCTTGGGGATGCTTGATACGTCGAAAATGTATCTATAATTTTTGATGCTCCATGCTTGTTTAGTATCTACTTTGCTTTACTTGTCTATACTTTGAGGTGTTTTTTACATGTTTTTTGGTACTAACCTACTAACAAGTTGCAACAGTGCCAGATGCCTATTTTTTTGTTGATTTTGGTTTCAGAAAAGTTAGTAAAGAAATATCTTCGGAATTGGATGGGACAAACATCAAAGTCAATTACTTTCTGTGGGGAACAAGAAGTCCACCGGGGAGCCGGAGGGGCCGGCCAGGGCGACCAGACCCACCCCAGGCGCGGGTGGGCCCCACCCTGCGCCTGGCTAGGGTGTGGCGCCCCTGTCCGCCGCCTCGCCCCCCCTTCGCCTATAAGAATCCCCTGATGCAGAAACCCTAAGCACCCGATCAAATCTCCACGAAACCGTCTGTAGCTGTCACCACCATCGTCCCTAGATCGAGGGGATCTGAAGTTCTTCCCGGCACCCTGCCGGAGGGGATATCATCCCGGAGGCCTTCTCTCCGGTATGATGCGTGAGTAGTTCCACCTTGGAATATGGGTCCATGTAGTATCTAGATGGTTGTATCTCCTCCTTTGTGCTTTCATGTATAGATCTTGTGAGCTCCGTTCATGATCAAGATCTAATCTATTTGTAATCATGCATGTTGTGTTTGTGGGGATCCGATGGATATTTAGATTATTATGTTGGTTTGATTAATGATTTTGTCGTTATGATTCTATCATGTCTGTGTTGTTTGTGATCTTGTATGCTCTCCGTTGTTAGTATCTATCTTGGCCAAGTAGTTGCTAGTGACTCCAAGAGGGGGTATTTATGCTCGATAGTGGGTTCATGCCTCTAGTTTCCAAGGGAAGTGACAGAAATCTCTTCGGTTGTAGATGTGTTGTTGCTACTAGGGAGAAAACAACGGTCTCTTATTCATGGAACATGTGGACTGTTTACCTTACACACTTTGCTTAAAGCAGTTGTCTGTTGCTTGCAACTTAATACTGGAGGGGGTTCGGATGATAACCTGAAGGTGGACTTCTAGTCATAGATGCAGTTGGATGGCGGTCTATGTATCTTGTTGTATTGCCCAAACGATTCTCATAGGATCTTTCTGACTAGTAATTGCATTGTTATGCCTTGCTCAGTTCCTCTCAATTGCCCTGCTGTAATTTGTTTACCCTTCATGCCATGTTGTTTATCTAAGGAGAGCACCTCTAGTGAACTATGGATCCCGGTCCAATCTTTACCATTGATACATCTTCCATTGTTACTTGTTTACTTGCTGCAAACCACCATTACCTTCCACGCCATACGTTTAATACTTTGTTATAGCAAACCAGTGAGCTTGACAGCCTCACTGATTCATTGGGGCAAAGTCTTGAGTTTGTGTTGTGCAGGTCTCTGCGTTTCTTGCAACACCTATGTGACATTTCCTTCCTCCTTCTGGTTCGATAACCTTGGTCTCAATTGAGGGAAAACTTGCTGCTTGCTGCTTCACACCTTGCTCTTGGGGTTCCCAACAGGCCCCACATCAACTGAGCCATCAGTGGTCTGCGAGAACGCGCCACCAGGATGTAGCGCCCGGCCGCCACCGGGCGCGATGGCGAACGGTGCTCCCCCACTGCCGCCCGGTCGCACACCACCCTCGGATCAACCAAAGATCATGATGTCCCCGCAAGAGCGGGATCCAAACGGCCTCCCGTTGTTCTCTACTCCAATAGACAACGTCATCGCGAGTCGAGCCGCGGCCGACAGCATCAACGTGACGGGGGAAGGTGAGTTGTAGATCCAGTATGCCAAGGCCCTACTCGCCATGGCCGTCGAGCAGCAAACTGCAGGCGCCGATTCACGGGGGCGCATGTACTCCCGCTCATCAGGAAGTAGGGTGGCCTCGAGCGGTCGCCCAAATATGGCAAATACCATCAATTGCCCACCCACTGATCCCCTGCAGCTCCAGCCGTGACCCGCGAACACAACACTCTCCACCAACGACCCACGACTGACAAACAACATGGTCGCTGCCAACGGGTAGCCAGTCGACGCGCGGACCCACATCATCAACAAACAGAGCTGGCATGCATGCCAGCCTGACGACTTGAGGCACACCCTCACCAACCGCCGTGACGGCGAACCAAGGGGATCGCTCAGCCGAGTCGGCCCCTAGTGCTTCGGACCAATGATCTGAGGCGAAAAATACCCAACGAACTTCAAAGCGCCGAAGCAGATCGAGAAGTACGATCCCTCGTACGACCCGTCCGTGTGGCTGGACACGTACCTCATGGTGATGGGAATCGCCGGCCACACCGATCTACTCGCCGCCCGCTACCTCTCCCTGATGATGGAGGGAGCGAGCCGGCAATGGATCAACACCCTCCCCGCAGACAACATCGACTCCTAGGAGGATATGCGCGACGCCTTCGTCAAGCACTTCGAGGGTTCCTACACCCGCGCCAGCACCATTGAGGACCTAGAGCGATGCGTCCAGGGACCCCACGAGTCAACCTGCAGTTGGGTCCAGCGGTGGCAGGACCTGTGGTTCAACGCGGCCGGCATCCACCCGAATACAACGATACACTACTTCAAGACCTTGTGCCGCTATGAGCCCTTGGTCGCCAAGCTCGAGCGGGTGTACAAGACACTCGATAACATACCGGACCTCCTCGAGATCGCCAAGCGGTACGTGGAGGAGGACCCGAACCAAGAAACCGACGACGAGTCAGGAGGAAATCGCCGCCCAAGCGGCCACGGGAGACGACCCGAGCTACGCTACAGCAACACTCGCCTCACCAGCAAGATCTGCGGTTACGGGCGAGTCGACTTTGTCGCCAACGCCGGCTACGCGCCACGTGAGCCCAAGATCTTACGCCGCGACGGGGGCCAGCGCCGCGACAATGGCAACTACAAGGAGAAGCCGAGGTTTGACCCCGCGTCTCTCCTCAACTAGTCCTGTATGTTCCACAGCAGGGAGGGGAAGCCCGCCACGCACACGACCGCCGACTGCCACTCCCTGAGGGAGATCGAGAAGGCACCACGAGCACGGGAGGACCCAGCAACCACCCTCCAAATGGCGGGGCATTCGGCAACGACGTGGGATCGCTCCACAACTTCACCGGGTTCAGCACCAAGCACGAGAAGAAGGTCATCGCCCGCGTCGTCGCCGTCAACGCGGTGTCCCAGTTCGACGTCCCGCGCTTCCTCAACTGGTCCAAGCAGCGGATCACCTGGAGCCACGAGGACCACTCGCCACAGATCGAATATCTGGGGCGAGTCGCCTTGGTGGTCAAGCCCAAGGTGGGTGACTACTGGCTCCCCAAGACGCTGATGGACGGCGGAAGCTCCATCAACATTCTCTACCTGGACACGTTCAGGCGACTGCGGCTCCCGCAGTCGATGATCGAGACAACCTACACCACCTTCCATGGGATCGTCCCCGGTCGAAAGGCGTACCCGATCGGCAAGGTGACACTGCCAGTCACCTTTGGCACACCAGCAAAGTTCCGCACCGAGCGGATCGTCTTCGAGCTGGTTCCCTTCAAGAGCCCCTACCATTGCGTCCTGGGGCGGCAGGCGTTCGCCAAATTCATGGCAGCGCCCCACTACGCGTATAACACGATAAATCTCCCAGGGCCATGCGACATCATCACCGTCCACGGCGACCCCGATATGGCCGCGGAGTGCGAGTCGCCGACGCAGTCATAGACGCAGAAGCCAACCACGCGGAGGATCTCGCCAAGTACACGAGCGGGATCAACAACGACGACCCCACAATACTCAAGAAGCCCAACTCGGAGGGTGGCGGCTCAACCACCTTCGAGGAAACCACGCACACGCGCTCCGTCGAGCTGGTCTCGGGCGACTCCAGCCAGATAGTGATGATCGGAACGGGCATGAGCCCAGCATAGGAAGGCGCGCTCATCAAGTTCCTCCGTGAGAATCACGACATCTTCGCATGGAAGCCATCCGACATGCCTGGTGTCCGGAGGGAACTCGCTGAGCACAAACTCAACACCGACCCCAAAGCATGACCCATCAAGCAGTCGTTGCGGCCTTCAATGAAGAGCATCGCCGAGCAATCGCCGAGGAGGTGCAACGTCTACTCGTTGCAGGCTTTACAGCCAAATCAAATACTCCAAGTGGTTGGCAAACCCAGTCCTGGTCGAGAAGAAAAATGGGACCTGGAGAATGTGTATCGATTACACAAACCTCAACAACGCCTGCCCAAAGGAGCAGTTCGTCCTCCCGCGGATCAATCAAATCATCGACTCGGACGCAGGCTCAGAGTCGCTGTGTTTCCTTGACGCCTACTCTGGTTACAACCAGATCAAAATGACAGTCGAGGATGAGGAGAAGACGGCGTTTATCACACCATTCGGAGCATTCTTCTACACTGCCATGACTATCAGCCTTAAGAACGTCGGAGCAACCTACCATATATGCATGCAGGAGTGCCTTGCGAGCCAAATTTTCCGCAACATCCATGTCTACATCGATGACGTGGTGGTGAAATTCACTCGCCAGGGCGATCTACTCGCTGACCTGGCTGAAACCTTCGCGAATCTGCGGAGGTACAAGATCAAACTAAACCCAGGAAAGTGCACCTTCGGTGTACCTACTGGACATCTGCTGGAGTACGTAGTCTCCAAACGAGGCATCGAGGCGAACCCCACCAAGTTCAACACGATCGCCCGGCTCGGCAAACCCGAGTGCCTGCACGACGTCTAGAAGTTGGTCGAGCGATTCACGGCTCTAAGTCGCTTCATTCCCTAGCTAGGCGAGAAGGCAATGCCTCTCTACCGCCTAATGCGCAAGAATCCCACGCTCTAGTGGGACAAGGAGGCAGACGATGCGCTTCACACACTCAAGGAAGTGCTACTCGCGGCCCCGCTACTCTCCGCCCCATTGACAAGGAGCCCATTCTCGTCTACGTCGCGGTGTCCGAGCGAGTCTTCAGCGCCGTCATGGTCGTCGAGGGACCAGAAGAGGGCAAGGAGCGCCCGGTGCAGCGACCTGTCTAATACATCAGCGAAGTCCTCACCGAGTCGCGCCAACGCTGCCCGCAGTACCAGAAGCTGGTATATGCGGTCTTCCGAGCACAACAGCGACTGCCGCATTACTTCCAGGAGCACCCAATCACGGTCGTCTCCTCCGCGCCGTTGCAGGACATCATCCACAACCGCGAGGCGACTGGGCGGGTTGCCAAGTGGGCCATCGAGATCGGAGTCCACAACATCAGGTACGAGCCCCGCAAGGAAATCAAGTCGCAGGCCCTAGCGGACTTCCTCGCCGACTGGGAAGAGGCGCAGTAGCCAGAGAAGCTGTCGTACCTCCACTACTAGTCGCTGCACTTCGATGGATCCAAGAACACAGACGGCGCAGGCGCAGGGATCGTCCTCACGTCTCCCAAGGGCGACAAGCTGTGCTACGTCCTGTACCTCGACTTCACCCCCTGCACCAACAACATGGCCGAGTACGAGGCCCTCCTCCACGGCATCCAAGTAGCAAAGTAGATGAACATGAACCGTCCGCGCTGCTACGGCGACTCTGATCTCATCGCCGGATAAGTCGCCGGTACCTATGATGCAGTCTCCCCCACTATGGCAGCATACCGCCAAGTAGTGGACCAACTGGGGGGGCACTTTGCCGGCTACTCCGTCGAATGGATCGACTGGCGCAAGAACGAAGATGCCGACGCCCTCTCTCGCATCAGGTCGGCTCGTCTCGCGCCACCCGCCAGTGTCTTCCTCGACACCATCACCAAGCCTTCCGTCTCTCCCCTGAGGGAGATCGACATCGGGATTCCGGTGCAACCAGAAGCAGCCCTGGTCACCATGCTCGCGGAGCCAAGCGACTGGACCATGCCATACGTCGCCTACCTGGAGGGAGGAACCTACCCACTGACGAGACGGAGTCCCCGATGATAGTACGCAGCTACAAGTCCTTCGTCATCATCAACGTCGAGCGCCACAAGCGCAGCGTGACCGGTGTGTTCCAACGCTGCGTCCAACCCGCGGAAGGTCGCAAGATCCTCCAAGACATCCATGCCGGCAACTGTGGCCACCACGCTGGCGCTCGGTCCCTAGTTGCCAAGGCCATGCGACACGGCTTCTACTGGCTCACCGCACACGCCGACGCGGTCGATATCGTCCAACGCTGCATCAGGTGCTAGAAGTACGCCAACCAGACTCACGTCCCAAGCTCGGCGCTCAAGACCATCCCCATCATCTGGTCATTCGCCGTGTGGGGCATGGACATGGTAGACCCCTTCAAGAAGGCCCCCTCCGGCTTCACCCACCTCCTAGTCGCAGTCGACAAATTCACAAAGTGGGTGGAGGCCAAGCCAGTCCGCAAATGCGACGGGAAGACCGCTACCAAGTTCCTATGCGAGCTCATCCATCGCTACGGGTTCCCGCACAGCATCATCACGGACAACGGCACCAACTTCGCCAAAGGAGCCATGGCCGAATTCTTAGAGGAGCACAGCATACGACTCGCCCTCGCCTCAGTCGCCCACCCGGAGTCCAACGGCCAGGCGGAACGCGTCAACCAGAGCATCCTCCGCGGCCTGAAGCCGCGACTGCAAGTCCTCCTCGAGCGAACTCTAGGGTGCTGGGTCGAAGAGCTCCCCTCCATCTTCTGGGGCATCCGCACTTCCGTCAATAGGTCAACAGGGTTCACCTCCTTATTCATGGTGTACGGCACCAAAGCCGTCATGCCGACCGATCTCGAGCACGACTCACCTCGGGTGGTCAACTACGCGGAGGCCGACAACGAGCTCGCATGCCAGGACGGGGTCGACCAGCTCGACGAAGCACGTGACCTAGCTCGCTCCTGCACCACCATCTACCATCAAGGACTTCGCCGCTACCACAGTCGGCGAGTCCGGACTCGCACCTTCCAAGAAGGCGACCTGGTCCTGCGACTGATCCAGGACAAGAAGGACATGCACAAGCTCTCTCCCCCTTGGGAGGGACCATTCGCCATCGGGCGAGTCCTGGGCAATGACGCCTACTACCTCATCGATTTTCGAGGCGACGGACAACTCGACGTCAAGCGGCCATGGAATGTAAATCTCCTACGGAAGTTCTACTCCTAGAACTCCAAACATGTACCCCCTACCCGCTATTAAATAAAGAAGATAGATTCACACAAATTGTGTCCACTCTCCACACCTTGTGCCACTTGCACTTGTAATAACAGTGCTACGCTACTCGCGGAAGTCAACCCTTGGTCATGCGACCGACACGGCCAAGTAGTGCGATAAGAGGGCACCGAAAAATTTCGGGCCTTGTATCGTCCACGAAAAACACCAACCCGTAGCCCCATCGGAGT
The DNA here is from genome assembly GCA_916181665.1 of Avena sativa. NCBI lineage: Eukaryota > Viridiplantae > Streptophyta > Magnoliopsida > Poales > Poaceae > Avena > Avena sativa. The sequence continues at coordinate 352,973,620 of OV702293.1, read as the reverse complement.
CGCCTCGCTCGACTGGCTTTCTGAGCCAAGACGACTGCATTCGCTCCCAACAACGACCCAGTCCTCCACATCCTTGGCGCAACGACTCGAACGGCTAAGTACCACGCTCGGGGACTGACTCCAGCCCAAACTCGAGCGACTAGGGAAAATGCCAAGTACGAGAGCGTGTCCTGGACTCGCCACGCGACTGATCCTCCGGGTCAGGTGGAGCGACGCGCTTAATACAACACGCCCCGTCCTCACCTACCTTGGGCATGCGACTGGAACGGCTAAGTACCACGCTCGGGGACTCGGCCAACCGACCCCGTTCGCGCCCGGGAAAACGGCTAAGTATAGAGCACCCCTTGGGGTCGCCATGCGACTACCTTTTCAAGCCATGGGGAGTTAACCTCAACTGACTAACAGTATAACAACATACATAAACGTAAAAATTGAGGTAAACCCCACAAAAGGGCGGACGCGCACGGGGACTCGCACAACTCACAATCAAATCAAACACTGACAACAGCATTCATGCATTCCTTATGGCAGCAAAAATTTGTTCGCTTACAAGGGCAGTTACATAGCTTTTACAACTAATGCCACTGAGAAAACTGATTTACTTCGCAGGTTTCGACGACGATGCACCACCACTCCCGTGAACAAGGATGAAGGGAACCCACAGGTTCGATGGGTACGTCGTCAGAGCGCCCGCCATGACCATTCGGGGCAATGATCGTCTCCTGGTAAGGAAGAAGATCACCCATTGCCAACACCCGGTCGGAGTAAACCGCAACCCGCTAGGTCAGCTTCAGCACGTCGAAGATCTCGGCCGCGCCCGTCGATAAAGGGTACCCGCTGGTGACGTCATCAAGGTCGAAGTCGTCGGGGAAGTGCGCGAGCCCAAGGCTCAGCGCAGTCGCAGCACCACGACAAAAGGCCGAGCGCGACATAAAATCAATAACCGTCGGGGCCTTCTCCAGGTAGCGCTAGACCTCAACGAGGTCGCTGGGGATCACCTCCGCCGGCGAAATTTCTTGAAGGCACCCGCGAATGCAAGTCACTGACAGAGCGGCCGAATCCACCAGCGTGGTGACACATTGCCGCGCATCATACGACTGCGGTTCGGCCTCGTCATCAAGAATCCACCCTGCAAACCAGAAGGAGCTTAAAATCAGAAATGTGCAGAAGAGTAAAGACGACCCGCGTGCTCGGGGACTCACAAGGCCAACCACACGAAAATCATAGAAGCTCACCAATCAGGGGGCGGAAGAGCCCCGTAATGAAGTCCTACAGCTTCGAGAGATCAGTTTGCAGCCCAACGACGAGTGCATCTGACACCTTCCATTCATCATCAGCAGCAGCACGGCCGCCTTAGACCTTTCATCCGCCGAGTTTGCCTCCGTCTTGGCGGCCTTGAGCTCCTGCTCTAGTTTGGCCACCTGTTTCTCCGTAGCGGTCAACGACGACTGGGCAGCCGTCAGCTCGCTCGCGGGGACAATACCCTCGTGAGCCTTTTCCACCGTGGCCGCTTGACCCTCTGCGTCAACACAACTATGAGTACAACATAAGGAAAAGACGTCCCTGACAACAACCACAACAAACTCTTACCAGCAGTCGCTCGAAGCTGCTCATTCGCCCCTTGCACGGAGTGGAGTTCCTTTTCCTGATGCTCCTTGTCGGCCAATCGCTCCGCCGACTCGCGCTGCAGGCCCTGCACAACCATGATAAAATCAGCGAAGAAATTCTTAAGTGCCTAGCCACTGAAATTCAGCGACTAGCCACTCGGGGACTGGATAGCGAAAAACTCCTAAGTGCCTAGCCGCTGAAATTCAGCAAGTAGCCACTTGGGGACTGGACAAAAAAAATAGTAAGGATCCGATCGCTGAAATTCAGCGACCAGATCCTCGGGGACTGGACATACCTGGATCGCTGCACCCAACATATTGTGGAGCTCGACCGCGTCCACGGACGGGAGCACAACAGGTGTGCGCCCGCGACGCTGCTCAACTTCCGCTGACTGCGCTGAAGCACTCTCCATGGAGGCCCTCGCCACAAAGCGAGGGAAGGTCGCCACCGCCGCCCCTACGGCACTCGTCGATGGGCCCGTTGCCCCAACTGATGCCACGGGCTCCACCTACTGCGACCCTGCGTCCACTACGGCCTTCGTGACCGCATTCGCTCCAATCAGAGCCTCGCTTGGGGCACCGACCGGCTCGTCCGAGATTGTAACGACCTCGTCACCCTTTTCCCACTTCGTGCCCTCAACGGGCGCCTTGACCTCGTCGCTCTTCCTCTTCTTCGAGGGGTCGACTTGCACACCCACGACACCCAATGGGACCTTAGACACCGAGGGGTGACCTATTTTCTTCACACCAGTCCTGCAACACAACGTCGTCAGCAAGCTCACTGGACAGTGACATAAATCAGTTGCCCAAAGAAACAATCTAAAGGATACGCACTTGGCGACTGGGATAGAGCGAAGGCCGGTGCGAATGCTCATCGGCTTCTCCAACTTCGGCCCCAGCTTCCGACTGAGGCCCGTCTCGAACGTGCTTTAGTCCCAAGACACCGAGGGATTCTTCGAGGATGAGGCCGCGGCGGGAGGATCTACGGCAATCGCCGCATGCGCTTCTTTTGGTGGCGAGGCACCTGCGGATTGAGAGGCCCCGAGCCCGGTGACTGCGGCGAAGGGCGGTGGTAGCGACGCCAACAACACTTCATCCTCCACCACGGCCGCGTCGGTCACCGCAGTCGCCCGTGCCGGCACGCTGGCCCCAGCTTCGTCGGCCGCGCTGGTAGCTTCGGAGCTACTCGCGGACCTAGGCGATGACACTGTCTTAGCCGTCTTCTTCTTATGCGGCGAATTCTTCTTTAATGGCGTGGCCACGCGCCACTAAGTGTGCTCGGGGACCTTGTCGCCGCCCCCGTCATGAGCTTCAAGGCTCTTGCTGGCCTCGAGCTCGCGTTCTCGCTGCTTGCGGGTCTTACGGACCATGGGTGTGGTGACCTCCACGGCCTCGTCTTCATCATCACTATTGTCGTCATCATCATCGCCTCTGACGTTGCCCTTGTTGGACGAGGACTCGTCCTCGACGGACTCGTTCGAGTTTTCATCGTCGGCAGGCGGAAGCCAACCTTCCACCACTTGGAATAACTGCAAAGACAAACACGATCAGCAAAAACTGCGACTACGAAATGGACAAGGAAGTGAGAACTTACTGGTGAAGCCTTGCGCTTCGCGGTGTATGGGGGAATCCCGGCCTTCGCATCGAGATACTCCGCGTCAGTGATTTTCTTCAGGGCCAAGGTGTAATCGTTGATCTTCCACTCGGCGGTGCAAGACTTCGTCGGGTCGTCCTTGACCATGTACTCGTACGTCCAGTGGGAGCGGTCGGCCAAAGGCACCAACCGCCGCCCGAACCAGCAGTTTTAGAGGTTGATAGTTTGGAGGCCCTTCTTCTTCAAGTTGCGGATCGTCAACAACATTTCATCGACCACCATCCGCTGGTCATGCGGGAGCTTGGCACTTGAAGCCGACGCGGTTCGGGCCAGTCGGCGGAGTACATCGGAAGCGCCACCTCGTTGTCTGGCGGCGACTCGATCACGTAGAACCAGTGCTTCTTCCACTCGTTTGCCGCATTCTTCGGCAACATCAGGTCGAGGAAGGAGGCCTTGGACTTCAACTGGAAGGTGAGGACGCCCGCGGCTAGCATCGGTCCGCCCATCCCTTCGCGTCCGATCCTCCCATGGAACAGATCTTGCCATAGGGGGAAGTACGGTCGGCAGCCTAGGTAGCACTCGCAAAATGCCACGAAGATGGCGAGTTGCTCGATGCTGTGTGGCCCTAGGTCTGACGGCTGGATGTCGTAATATGCGCAAAAGCGGCGAAAGAAGATGGAGGTGGGGAATCCGAGCCCCCTCTCCAGGTGGATGGTGAAGCAGATGAATTCTCCCTCGCGCGGATCTGGCACCACCTCTCCGGCTTCGGGGATGCGCCATCTCCCGGCGTGGAGGATCCCCGCATCCTCGAATGACTTCAGCAGCACCTTCGTGCATTTGGATCTCCTCCATGGTTCTGTCGAGGGCGCCATCAGTCGGAGGATCTAGGGTTACGGAATTGCTCTGGGTCGCTCTGGTAGCTACGAAGGAATGGAAGACTGGGAGACACGCGGGATCGAAGGAACTGTGGGGAATGATCGCTCTTCGCCCGTCACTCTCCTTATATAGCGGTTGCTACCCGCCATTTTTGGGGAACCATTACCGCGCGGTGATTACGCCGATATTACCGTTGGATTACCCAACGGCTAGTTTGACCAACGTTGACGGTCCAACTTCGTCTACTCGACTCGCCAACTATAGCGACCAGACTACTCGCCTACATGATCGCCTTAGCTGCGATCCGATTACTCGCCGACCCATTCGTCGTGCTGCGACTCGACTGGTCGTCGTTATTGCGACTAAGATAACAAGTTCCCTCTTTCATTCAGGGAGTCCACCGCCGATTCGACTGGGCGTCCAAATTGGACCCGCATACTCTGACTGCCAAAGAACATCTGCGACGAATAAACGACGGCCTCGGGGACTACTGATGGGGATATGCTGAGTGGGGTATACCCACCAGGAAGGTTTCTACTGGCCCATGCTGCCAGCGAGTGGGCCTGTAGGACAACGACTGGATCAAGACCCAACAAGGAGCCAAGCGACTGGAAGCTAAAGGCCCAGAAGCGTAGCTAGACCCAGTCGGATTAGGTCAAACACCCTCCGAATCCTTAACTAATTCGGTTGTAGATCTGTAAACCCTAGCGAGGTGAGTCTATATAAACCTCCCTAGGGTACGCATAGAGGACATGTTCCATCATACACCCCGTGCGACTCGCCGCCTAGTCGTCGAGCTCGCCCTTGTACTCTCTCATCAATACAATGTAGCATGAGTAGGTCTTTACCCTCTGGAGGCCGAACCTGGGTAAAACCCTGTGTCTCCGTCCTCATCTCGCACCGCAGATGGCTGGCCACCCTTGCCCCTCGTTCTACTACTCGCTGGCGATTGCAGCATCTGCCGTGGCCATTCCCACGACAACTACTATCATGTACTTATGCATACTTTATTGCTTTATTTACTACTACTGCTCGAGGAGCGGTTTACTATTGTACTGTTTAGAAATATGGAATATTTTTGCGGTATCGATAATCATAGTCACATTTCGGGTTCCCAGTCGTTTATAGACATTGACAGAAACCATGGGTTTGTCTCAGAGCCCGTCCGACTTTGTTGCGGGTAGCTTAGTGGGGTGGCCCCCTGAAATTATTTTTGAATCTTATAAATGATTTGTCGTGCCTCTTTGCTTTAATTTCGTTTTCCCCAAAGTTGATCATGCGTATGTTGTTATTTGTACATCCCTGCAGCATATATCTTTTTGAAAAGCCGTGTCCGTGGTTATGAACTACTTGGAGCACAATTTCTCGACCATAGACAACTCAAACTAAAGTAGTGTTATAAATTTAACTTTGGCATGACTAGTAATCAGCTCCACTATAACTGAATGTATAACTAAAAGTGCCAACAGCTGATGGTGTTGAGGTGTTCTATCCTATCTATATCTGACTAGTATGTATTGCCACTATAATAGAATGTTTAATAAAACTGTCAACTATGTGAGTTCGTCGGAATGACTTTCTCGTTTAGTCTTGAGGGGAAAACTTCAGGATGGGTTATGTTTGTTGTTAGTATCAGGTTGGATCCGAATAGGTATCTTACCCCTCTCTGATAGCCGACAGTTGTATCGAGTCTATGGGTTGTTTAGTGCACGCTTTGCTACCGCTTCAGTCCACCATACCCATGTAATCGAAAGTCACTGAATTCTAAGAGTCGTCATTTACCGGCCTCAATACTGACCACTTGTTTTTTTCTTTGCCCTTTGTCGGCATCCCTTTTGCTTTGATAGGTGTGAATTCAACGACGTTAGCAAGGTGGCCAGAGCAGGATTATGGACGCCATTGGTTATTCTGTATGACTCTTAGTCTAATTTGCATCTTATCCATACTCGGATATTGTATCGTTTTCAACATGATTTAGATCTTTGTAATATATATTTGTATTCTTGACTCGAGGAATCATTGTTGTATATATATGTTTTGTGGGTTTTATCGTGGACTACTGTGTATTAAATTGATGCACTAGCCATCTAAACCAAAAATCCAAATTGATGGAAAGGACTAGACAATTTATTTCAATACTCATCCTACGTCGTCCTTGTCCTTTGGACTATTATGACACTTGTTTGGATAGCCGCAATATTTGTTTTAATTTTTGCGTTGGCTAGGATTACATCCTAGAACATCCTGCTCTGATACCATATTGAATATTATGGACTAGCCAATTCAACCAACAGTCCGAACTAATATAAAAGGCTAGACAATGTATTTTAACACTCACCCTACGTCTTTCTCCCTTTGGCTTATGTTTGGGGAGTCCAATTTTTTTAATTACTGCGTTGGCCAGGATTTGATCCGAGAACCTTCTGCTATAATACCATATTGAATTGATGCACATCCATATAGAGCAAACGTCCGAACAGATAAAAAGGGCTAGGCAATTTCTTTAAATATTGTGTAATAGTATTATTTTATTTTCCACTCGCACGCAAGTGTTTAATAAACATCATCATATCATTTCTATTCGGGTTTGTCAAGAATCGCTTAAATATGTATGTGACCGATTCAAGGGTCTTACAGAATCCATCGCCATGGAGCAACACAGATGCAATCGGCCGGGCCAGGTTTTATACTACCACTTGGGCGCGTGCCTAGTCGACGGACGTCTCGGCGAGGTTGAGTTTACGAGATGGGCCACAACCGTCTAGCTCCAACGCCATGCCAGCTGATCAATTCTGGAAATCTATTTGGAGGATCTCAGTCGCTCCAAAAGTACAACAGTTTATTTGGAGAATTGCGCATGATAGCCTGCCTATGAGGGTAAATATAAAACACAGAGGAATCGACTGCGACACCCTATGGCTATGCCCGTGCTGCAAGAGGGCAGATGAGGACGGTGCCCATTTGTTGTTAAAATGCAAGATAGTGAAGCAATCATGGTATAAGCTAGGACTGCACGAAGTACATGTTCACATGTGTGAGATACAAACGGCCAAAGCACCGATCGAGGATTTACTTGCTCTGAATCCTAAAAAGCAGATTGTTGTCGCAATTATATTATGGCGTAGCTGGACAAGAATAAATAAAATAAATTAGGGACGGTCGCTGCTGCGAGTGGAGAGGCGGGATCGGTGGTCGGCGTCGATCGCAGCTGTGGGTGGAGAGGCGGGCTCGGTCGATGGAGTCGGTCGTTATGTCTATGGAGAGGCGGGCCGCAACTTAAGAAGGGGTGAACGTCGGGGAGAGCAGCTGGAGGAGCGGCAGGGCCGGTCGCTGCGGGCTCGGTAGAAGCCGTCGGTCGCCGATGCATCTGGAGAGGTGACCCGTGACTGGAGCAGGGGTGTGTGGCAGCGGCGGGTGAGCGGCGGGGAGAGCAGTCCGAGGAGCGATGGGGCTAGGGAGCAGCGGCGACAAACCCTAGCTCTCCATGACCTTGAGCACCATGGGAGCGGGGCGTGGTGGACAAACCTATGGTGGTGGAGAAAGGAGATGCAGGAGTAGTTTTTTTTGAGGATCCAATTTTTTTTACTTGGAAAGAGAATCGGAGAACCGGAGAAGGCCAAAGAAAACCACCGCCCCCGCAGCCCACACGACACCTGTCCTGCCACGCGCTAGCTACGCTACAAAAGAAAAGGTCCACAAGCAGATAGAAGCAACCACACGACACGCCTCAAATTGCTGAGAGAGGGTGCTCCCTTCATCTCAGGCTTAAGTTTTTAAGTAATTATGCATGCGGGGATAGGAAATTAGAATACTCTATTAGTTAATTATTTGTATTAGATGCATTCATATCTAGGCAACCATTAATATGAACCAGAAGAGGAAGTACTCTATGAAACACGTTTAATTGTGGATGCATAATCTCAGGTTTGACAAATTTTGAGGCCATCTTATGAGGAACGTCGGAGACACTTTGAAATTTATGCCAAAATACAACTAAACAATTTTAGAGCATCTCTAACCCATTCCCTTTCCACGACCGGATGAAAATTTTTGCTTCTCTAACGGCCAAAACAAGCTCTAACCAAAGCCCCAAAATCGGTTACAGGAGCAAATATAGGATAACTACTCCTATAATCTTTTCCCCTCTCCCAGATATGCTCGTCCGCAAGGTGGATGCCTATAATTTTTCTCCTTCCTGCTGCGCCCGTCCACCGCCGCCGGAGCAACCCAGGCCGGCCCCGATATCCTTTCCCCAAGCCACCCCACCCTCCCACAAGCTTTTCCGCGCCCAATCCCCAACCCCGCCGCTGACTGCCCTCCCCCCGCCAGACACGAAGAGCCTTCCCAGATCATCGAGGAGTGTTGCCCATCAGCTCTTCCTACCTCTTCCCCGGAGCCCTCCGGCGGTGACTACTGCCTCACTGTCGTCGCAGACGACGAGATCGCTCTACTGCTAGGCAAGGGCGACCTCTCCCGCCGATTCGCCTCCTAACTCGTCGTGTATAGGCACCTCGTCAGCCGACACGAGCAGTTGCGCGGCGGTGACGCCGAGGCCGTGGCCACCCGCTGTAGGTTCCGCGAGGGCGAGGAGGAGCACGAGGTCACAGTGCGAGCGTGCGGCGGCAAATGCAGGGTGGAGGGGGAGGTGCACGTGAGCATCGACATGGAGGAGGTGGCGGGGGTGCGGCGGGTGGGGTGAGGATTCCGGGGAAACCGCGCGGCCATGATGGGCGATGTGGAGGTGGTCGACGTCATGTGGGACGTGCACGACTGGTGGTTCGGCTGCAGCGGCGCCGGGGCGCAGTTAATGGTGAGGTCGAGGGCGAAAAAGGACGGGAGGTTGTGGATGGCCGACCAGCCGGCTGCAGTGCCTCCGCGTTGTCCACTGGCGGCCTCATCAATCTCAGCTGGGTGTCAATCAACCGATGAAAGTTTTGAAGTAGCGACGTAAAATTTTGCAATGTGTTTGATAAAATGTCTAGCCGAAGATTCAAATATAGGAGTTCAGATTTAGGGGATCGATTCTAGTGGCCGAAGTTTAGAGGAGTAATTTTTTTCTCATCAGTGAACAGTGCACCGTTTTCTCCTCTAACATTTAGGGGTTCAGTTAGAGATGCTTTTAAAGGATGGATTCGAAACCATTGTAGAGGATACTGAAAGAAGTCTTCAACACGGGAGTACTCAATACAAAATCAAACCCAGAATTGTTTTGTGTGTCACAAAACTTAAATTCCATTCATTAATTAGCGGTGCTCCTCGCGCTGCACTGCACTTCGTCTTCCTAGCTGCGACTGTTCACTGCCGCCGGCCGCTTCACCTCCCTGAACATGATCTGTATATACCCAGCCTTTTGGCCATTGTCTCGCTACCAGTTCATTGCAAAGCACCCGAGCTCTCGTAGTGCGAGTTCTAGCATGGGCAAGCCGAAGGCCAAGAGACTCAAAGCGGCTCACCATGACTCAGCGGCTGCGGATGCCACGAGCGACGTGGCGGCGAGCGCCATCGCCGATTCCTACAACGAGCAGATACGCCCCCTCTTGGACGCCGTGGACCGCCTGCGCCACCTCAAGGTGACGCAGGAGGGCATCCAGCTCCCGACCATCGTCGTCGTCGGCGACCAGTCTAGCGGCAAGTCGAGCGTGCTTGAATCGCTAGCGGGCATCAGCCTCCCTCGCGGCCAGGGCATCTGCACCCGCGTGCCGCTCGTCATGCAGCTCAAGGACGACCCATCCGCCTCGCAGCCCATGCTGCAGCTCGAGTATGGCCGCGGCCGCGTCGTCGCCACCTCGGAGGGCAAGGTCGCTGACGCCATCGACGAGGCTACCGCGGAGATCGCCGGGTCTGGCAAGGGCATCTCCGACGCCCCCATCACCCTCGTCGTGCGGAAGCGCGGGGTGCCGGACCTGACCCTCGTCGACCTCCCCGGCATCACGCGCGTGCCGGTCAAGGGCCAGCCCGACAACATCTACGACCAGGTCTCCAAGATCATCAAGGAGTACATCGCGCCCAAGGAGAGCATCATCCTGAACGTGCTCTCCGCCACCGTCGACTTCCCGACGTGCGAGTCCATCCGGATGTCGCAGCAGGTGGACCGCAACGGCGAGCGCACGCTTGCCGTCGTTACCAAGTCCGACAAGGCCCCCGAGGGCCTGCTGGACAAAGTCACCATGGACGACGTCAACATCGGCCTCGGCTACGTCTGCGTCCGCAACCGCATCGGCGACGAGACGTACGAGCAGGCGCGCGCCGAGGAGGAGCGGCTGTTCAGCGACCACCCGCTCCTGTCTAAGATCGACAAGTCCATGGTGGGCATCCCCGTGCTGGCGCAGCGGCTGATGCAGATCCAGGGCGCCATCATCGCCAAGTGCCTGCCGGACATCGTGAAGCAGATCAACGAGCGCCTCAGCCGCAGCAGCGCCGAGCTCGAGCAGATGCCACCGGATCTCAACAACGTCGCGGACGCGGTGCGGGCCTTCTTCCACATCGTGAAGCGGGCGTGCGCGTCCCTGGAGAAGATACTGGTGAGGGGCGAGTTCGACGAGTACCCCGACGACCGCCACTTCCACGCCACCGCGCGCATCGCCGAGATGCTGAACGGGTACGCGAAGAAGCTGCCGGCGGAGTGCCCGCGGAGTGGCGGAGACCCGTTCCTGATGGAGGAGGTGCGGGTCCTGGAGGAGACCACGGGCATCAAGCTCCCCGACTTCCTCCCGAGGTCGGCGTTCCTCGTCATGCTGAAGAAGAAGGTGGAGACCGTGGTGCAGGTGCCGCACGACCTCGTCCGCGAGGTGTGGGACTATGTCGAGGACCTCACGGTGAAGGTACTGCTGCGGCACTCGGAGGACTTCCCGCAGGTGCAGCCGTCGTGCCGCAGGGCAGTGCAGAGCCTGATGGACAAGGCGCGAGCGCAGTCGGCGCGCCACGTCAGGGAGCTCATCGAGATGGAGCTGATGGCGGACTACACGTCCAACCCCGACTACACCAAGACGTGGTCGGAGCTAATGGCAGGCCACGGCAAGTTCATGGAGGCCGTCAAGGACCACTCGAAGCCCGCTACCCTCACGCTCAAAGGCTTTGGGAAGGTGGATGTGTCGGACATGAGGAAGCACGAGGACCTCGCCGGCCAGGCGTTCGACCTACGAGCTCGCCTGTCCGCCTACTGGAGGAGCATCGTGCTCAGGCTGGTTGATGGGCTGGCGCTGCACGTCCTGCGCGGCATCAAGCGGCTGGCCGAGAACGAACTCGAGGTGGCGCTGGCCGACGAGCTCCTGGGGAACAAGATGGCCGGGGTCGAGCGGATGCTCGCGCCCTCGCCAGCCACCGGCAGCAAGCGCCAGCGCCTCAAGAAGAGCATCGTATTGCTTCAGCAGTCCAAGGAGGCCGTGGCCGATATCATGGACAGGATTTGCGCCCCAGGGGAAGTGTAGGGCAATGTGAGCCTGTTGTAGTCGACATATCCTTCGTACCTTATTATTGCCTTACCATGAACTTTGTTGGAGGTCTATATACTATCTACTATGATCAATTCTTTCTCCATTGGAAAATATGAGTAGACATAATCCTTAACTATGATCAATTCTTTCTCCATTGGAAATATGGGCACACATTATCCTCCTTTCAACTTGTTCTGCACCGTGTTCTCGCTGAACTTGTACCTGAGTTTTGCGATGTCTCTGTTCTACAGAATGTGGTGCAAAGCAGTGTAGTACTTTTTTTTTTTGCAAAAAAAAGCAGTGTAGTATCTGATGTCATCTGACAACGTTTGATGTAATCCAAGCACTGGTATTTTTGACTGGGTACGTAGTGTGAATATGTTGATCTAATCTGTTAATGTCTGAGACAAAATTTCTGAATACGGTGCATGTTTGCTGAATACAGTGTCTCCTCTCTGAACCTGTATGCATTGTTGATCTCTTTTCCTGAATTCCTGTGTTAAAAGTGACAGCTATAGTGCATGTTTGCTGGAGGGTGTTACGTATTTGCTTTGACAAAATGATATGATGCATGGAACAAAACAGAAGTGACATCTCGCAAAGACATCGTTCAGGCATTTTGCAAAGACATGGACACAAATCACAATCATAATTGATATGTTTCTGGAGTTCTTCCACATTTTCAGTTTGACAAAATAATTAACTAGTCATGTCTGTCCAAAGATAATGCTGAAGTTCTCAAAAACGTGTTATCAATGAACGCTACCTTGTACAAGATGGAATTCACAGCTTCAATGCTATGCTTTGAGCTTTTAAGAGCATTAGTATTATCGGTGAGCACTCCCTTTTGTTTACCTGTTAGGCATGCCTACATGACATTGTTAGTTGTTTGGCAAGCTTCAGCTTTGCCTTCGTAGAGATATGTCCAAGTTATGTATTTCCTGAAACAGATTTGAGGTTAAATCCAGATATAGGCATCTGATTTACTGAATGCTTATTTACACTAGTTAAAGTAATAACCTATAGTTTCATGAGAAATGTAAACTACTAGGTTTCATACAGGTATGAAATTATTAAAAGCAAGGAACTAAGTTAAATCCAGATATAACCACCTGATTTACCGAATGCTTCTAAATCCAGATATATAACCACCTGAATCTTTATTTGACTAGTTAAATTGAAAAGCACAGTTTCATGACAAATCTATAAACTACTTATCATACATGAACGAGTCATGATCATAACAATAGTGTTTCTTCAAGAATAACTTGCTTTTACTAACAGTAGATCATTTCATCAAGAACAACTTGGCTTTTCAATACAAAACTGTGACATTTTTTTTTCCAGAAACCTTATCTTAGCAAGTACGTGTGGCTCTCTTACTATAAATAGTTCTGTTCTAGCCGAACAGCCTTGGAGAGGCAACATTAGATATATATAGAAAGGGCACAAGTCGAAATCAGGAATCAGCTACAAGCAGCATGCCTTGTGCATCTGCGGCCTGTCTAAAAAAAGCAATTAGAAAAATCAAAGCTAATGAAGAGTGCTTACTAAGACATAGGAAGAAAATTCGATCAGGCTATTTAAGGCGTCCTAACATTGATTAGTCCAATAGACAACAAGATTATTCAGAGTTTTATAGTATGATTTCCGGCACATGCAAATTTTACAGAAGCATGTAGAGAGCAAGTCATATCTGGTACTCCAAAGCATCTTATAAACAAGAGAAGTCTACCATCACACATTCGATTGCAAATTGCGAAGGAAAATGCAAGCAGGTGGATAATGAAATGCTGAAAGTCTACGAGTACACAATACATTAATACTTTATTCTCTATTTAAAGACCACATTATTATCTTCTCTTGCAAACACGCAGTGACAGACAGACAACACAGGTGAGCATGGAAGAAACATAATATCAGGTCGAACAGTGACAGGTTCTTCAGACCTGATAATATTCATCCACACTCGAAAGCATCTCATAAGGAAGTAACAGAGAGGACACAATTATTCCCACGGTCCAGCTACCAATTGAATGGAGAGGCAAGTAGGCAACCACAAGCACCCAGTAGATAATTTTTCCTAATCTGAGGAAATAATCAAAAGATTCGGATATACCTTTTATTTAGAATCATAAAAAAATCAACTACTGCCAATTTTCGCAAGTGAAAATGTTGACAATACAGAAATGCAACAATGTACAAAAAGTTCAGAAGCACAACACTCGGAGTCAGATGGAACACTATCATCTGATTTCTGTCTTGATGGTAGGACAAAAATCTCAGGGGATACACCTTCACCATGGGAAGCAGCTGGAGCAGTAGAATAATTAGGCCGACAGACAGTTATTCACGCACACTTGAAACATCTCAGAAGCAAGTAGAAGTAACAGAAAAGACAGACATTCCCACAATTCAACGTAGGCCACCGCAAGCAAAAATTTCTGTAACCTGAGGAACTAATCAAAAAAAATTGGTATAACTTTCAGTTAACATAATCACAAATTCAACTGCAGATTATCACAAATAAAATGCTGACAAGTCTGAAATACAAGGAGCAGTAGCATAATTAGGCCAATATGACTGAAAATAAAATTGTTCAGACCTGAAATTATTGTTCCAAAATCGATGGCATGTCTCATAGGTAACAAAAACCACAGTTTAACTACCAATTGAAGGGAGAGATAGCAACAAGCACTTAGTTAATAAAATTTCCCAAGCTGAAAAAGTAATCACAAACAAACAAATATACCTTTCTGATTTATTGAGAAAATAACCACACGCTTTTGCTTATACCTAGTAGTATACCTGATGATCAAACACTAGTTGTGAAACAAGCAATGTTTTCGAATTGGACAAGAGCAACAAGTCAATTTTTGAGGTGCAGACTACAAGTTCTACCAATTTTCATAAATAAATAAAAATATTGAAAAGTCTAAAACGCAACAATGTACAGAAAGTTCAGAAGCAAAGCATTCAGAGTCAGATGGAACACTATTCAACTGATTCCTGGCTTGATGGTAGGACAAAAATCGCAGGGGATACACCTTCCCCATGGGAAGCAGATGGAGCAGCAGCATAAGTAGGCCGGCATGATTGAGAATAAAATTGTTCCAAACCTGATGTTATGCATCCACAAATGAAGGCATTTCATAGGTAATTAAAAAACAGAGTTCAACTACCAATGGAATACAGAGACAACCACAAGCACTCAGCTAATAAAATTTTCTAATCCGAGAAAGTAATCACAAACACAGAGATATATCTTTCAGATTTACCTGAGAAAGTAACCAAAAGCTTTTGCTTATCACAAGGAGTATACTTGATGATCAAACATCAGTTGTGAAACAAGCAACCTTCCTGAATTGGGCAAAAGCAGCAAGTCAAATTTTGAGCTACATCCTACAGTTGTTATACTTTCCATCAAAGTTCGCCTTCAATAGCATCATCCCCTAAAATAAAGTTCAGAGAGCATCCGGCTCACAGTTGGGACGCTAAACTGAACTATTGGTTTTGGAAGAAAGGCGGTTCACCGGCAACATCATCCGTGCCCTGCATCGGGAGAAGGGAGGGGTGTAGAAGGAGGCTTTCTTCGATGGTGTGTCTGGAGAGGAAGGTCCTGTGGTCAGCAAGCAGGTGGTTATGGAGCACGGCCCCCAGGGCGTCGCACTGCAGCATGATGCGCGGGCACTGAACGAGATAGTTCCGGTCTTGGGCCACGGCGAAGACGCCTGCCCTTATGCTGCCATCGCGATGGTATCCGTCGTGAAGCCTGATCTGGTCCACCGGCAGGATGATGCTGTACGAGAGGTTCCACAGCTGCTCGACGTTGCATCGGACCCAGACATCGACTGCTGCAGGGGAGATGACGGTCATGGCGAGGCGTTGGTCGATCTCGAATAGCTGGCCGCCCACGGCAGGTCTGTTCGGGCCGTTGTTCACTTGGATGGTTGGAGGAGGAATCATGGCGAAGGACCTGAGGAAGGTGTCGAAGGTGATCACGTTGCGGTTGTCCCGGGCAGCCTGCGGCAGCCAGTGCAGGATGTTGGCGACCAAGACGGGCGGGATTTTGTAGGAAGGAAGAATCCCGCTGGCCAGCACGCGATCAAGACCACCAAGCTCGTCGGCGTCGGCACCCGGACGACCGATGTGTGTCCAGATCGGCGGAAGCGCGACCGTGCCCAATGTGAAGATCGAGTAGGCGCAACCAGACTTGGCGCGGTCGTGGTACAGCACGTGGCACCTGAAATGCCCGTGGTAGACCCCGGTCGCGTAGAAGCCGACGATGTGGTTGTCGACGTGGAGCGGCGGTAGGTGCGCCCAGCGGCGCGTGCACGGGTTGCAGGCGTAGAGCCTGACGCCGGAGGAGAGGAGGAGGATGCCGCAGCAGGAGCCGTGGACCCTGAAGACCTCGTGGTTGGCGGGGCGGGCGAAGCGGATGAGCGGGCGGGAGACGCGGCCGCGGATGTCGACGGCGCGGAGGATGACGCGGACGCGGTCGGGGTCTTGGAAGAAGATGAGAGGCATGGGCGTCCGGTAGTGGTGCTCGCGGTGGCGGCGGCGGAAGTCCTCCGAGCCGGTGACGTCGCGCCACATCCTGCACATGCTGCGGCAGCGGGCGATCTCTTGGGCCGGCAAGCGGAGGAAGACCAGGTCGAGGGCGGCGTTCACCGCCGCCGCAACCGCCTGAGCAGGGACAACTCCGTCGGGCGCCAACACGACTTGCCCGTGGTTCAGTCCCCCGTTCCCGAGAGCTCCGCCCGCCTCCATCTCTATGGCCGGGACTTGGTCTTCGCCGTTGGCCAGGGCGTGGCCTCCTCCGTTCGCCATCCCGTTAGCCAGGGCGTGGTCCGGCAGCCCGTGGCCTCCTCCGTTGGCCAGCGCGTGGTCTCCTCCGTTCTCCAGCCCTTGGCCCCCTCCGTTGGCGTCCATGGCGGCCGTTAAGCCAGGCTGGCCGATAGAGAGACGAGGAAAACGGAAATGGATTCGACCAGATTCGACTTGGAATTTGGGGATTTCGTTAGGTCGGGAGGCGGATTTTATATCAGTGAGAGACAGCCCACAGCCGAGACCCGACGCGGTGGACTGGTGGTGACGCTCAGCGCTGGGATGGGCGCAGAACCAGCCCGTCTGCCTAATGCTCGTCGGGCCAACTACTAGGCCCAATAGATACACTTTAGTCTTTTCCTTTGTCAGATTCTTTTTTATGAATAGGATTTTTGGCATTAAAAGAAATAGCGAACGGTACAAAACACCTCAATAAAAATAAAAATTACATCAAATTTCTTGAGATGTCCTTCATCTTCAACCTTCAGCTCCTTGACGATCTGAAGATCCCCACAGCCAGAAGAAGTCCTTGAGAAACACACCACTCTCACAAGATTCTCGACATCGTCGTCGAGATGGGGCTGAAGCCGGGGGGACTTTATTGAAGAAAACGCCATCGCCACCACTTGAGAGCCGCCCTGCCAAACGTTGAACCTAAAAACAGAAAAACAGAGTCCTCCCACCGAGGGGGGCCGAGATCCACCCTGCCTCCATGGCCCGAAGGCCACAGGAGCGGGGAAGATCGTCTGGCGATGTCGCGATGGGAGGCACGAGACAGCCGCCTCACAATCTCCTATGCAGTCTCCATCTCGTACCGGTTTAGAAACCTAACGTCATCCTTTACTCCTTTGTCAGATTTGAAGGACCTTGAACCATGTTCGATTCAAGGTGTGGTTCTTTTCTTTTTTTCGAAAGTTTCACCGATCAATTAATAATTATTATCAAAAGTTGTACAAAGAGCGCTTAAAGAAAAAAAAAATAGGTTTTTGGACCACCTAGCGAATTTAATGACTACAAACACTAGCACGAGCCGAAGGTGCAGCGACGTCCTTGCCCCTCTATCACCAGAGTCAGGCAAAGCTTTTCGTAGTAGAGATTTTTCTAGTAGACATATGTGAAGTCGTCGTGTGTTTTGAAGGAGGCACCAGATCAGCAACCATCGCCGATAATGGCAACCGTATATCAGAAGAGACTGACCGGAAACCATACAAACATGCACAAAAAAACGACTAGATCCTAAAAGATATGGCGCACCCACGACTCCACGACCCTCCACCGAAGCTAGACACATCACCTAAGCAAAAATTGGGTGAAAATGACTTTATTCTAACTTAGAATGTAGCCACCACCTCACCATCCAAAAAAAATACACTGAAATCAGGCTAAACAAAAAAGGGGAGCCCTTACACCGGCGAGGGGTCGTAGTTCGCCACAGCTCCAAGGCCCCAAGGCCATGTAGACATATTAGTACAAGAAATAAATAATTCAGTTACCATTACCCAAGAGAACTCTTTTGAGGGAATTATCCAAGAGAAATCTATTAAGGTCGCTTCCCCCGCGGGTGACGCATGAGACAACCCTAGCTCAAACTCCCTATTGTTCCTCTTCCCCTCCTCCCACGTAGCCATCGGCAAGAGACATTGGGCAAAGCCCATACGATGTCGGCAATGGTACGGTACCTGTAGGAGCCATTGACCTCGTGGCTTGCGGCGAGGCTACGGTGGCGGTAGGAAGGCACGGTACGACTGTTCGTGGGCGGTGGCGGTAGGAACGCACGGTACGGCTGTTCGTGAGCGGTGGTGGGCAGTGTTGAATTGTGAAAGTAATGAGCGAACGTCCTTGCCCCTCTATCACCAGAGTCAGGTAAAGCTTTTTGTAGTAGAGATTTTTCTAGTAGACATACGCGAAGTCGTCGTGTGTTTTGAAGGGGGTGCTAGGAATAGACAAGTTGTATTCCTCTAGGGGCCAAAGGCCACAATATATATTACAGGTACAAGTGCAAATATGCAGGAAGCCCCCTAACATATGTGAAAAGTACAATATACAAATATATACATGTTGGAATTATGCCCTAGAGGCAATAATAAAGATGTTATTATTATAATTCTTGTTCATGATAAAGTTTATATTCCATGCTAGAATTGTATTAAGCGGAAACTTTAATACTTGTGTGGTTTGTGAACAACACCGTGTTCCTAGTACGCCTCTATGGACTAGCTCATTGATCAATGATGGTTAAGGTTTCCTAACCATAGACATGAGTTGTCAATTGATAATGAGATCATATCATTGGAAGAATGATATGGTGGACAGACCCAACTAAGCAAAGCTATTAGATCGTTTCATCGTGTTCGTCTTTGCGAAGCTTTTCTCATGTCAAATATTGTATTCCTTAGACCATGAGATAATACAACTCCCTGGTATCGGAAGAAAGCTTTGAGGTCATCAAACGTCATCCTATGAGAGGGTGATCATAAAGGTGTCTCTCAGGTGATCGGAAAGTATCTGTTGGGTTGTATGTATTGAGATGGGATTTGTCCCTCCCAAGTCGGAGAGATATGCTTCGGGCCCACTCGGTAATCGATATCAACACCGCTTGCAAGCATGTGGTTAAGGAGTTAATCACAAAGTGATATCGGATTACGGAACGAGTAAAGTACTTGCTGTGAACGAGATTGAACTAGGTATGACGATACCGACGATCGAATCTCGGGCAAGTAAAATATCGCCAGACGAAGGGAATATATATGGGATTGATTGAATCCTGGCATCGTGGTTCATCCGATATGATCATCGATGAATATGTGGGAGTCAATATGGGTGCCCAGACCCCGCTGTTGATTATTGATAGAAGATCATGTCTGCATATTCTCGAACCCGCAGGGTCACACACTTAACGTGTCTCGACGCTAGGATAGATTGGATAATTGGTTTATGAATTTTTGTTCGGAGTCTCGGATGGGATCTGGGATATCACGAGAGGTTCCGTAATGGTCCGGAGAATAAGATTCATATAAGGCAGTGCAGTTTTTGGAGTTCGGAATAGTCCCGGGTTAATCGGTATTGTACCGGAAGCTTCTAGAACCTTCCGGAAGGGGACCAACGTGGCCCCACCTTCCGGGAGGGGGCATGGGCCTATGAGGGAGTGTCCTGGCCGCATTGGGCCAGGGGCACAAGGCCCCATAGGGCCCAGCCGATCCTAGATAAATTTAAATCGTTTAAACTAGAGATAAGATAGGGTTTCTAGAAGGGAGAGTTTAAATCGCTTAAACTAGAGATAGGCTTGGAGGATGGGCAAGGGCTGGCCGCACCCCCCCTCTATATATAGAGGGCTGGTGCGCCCCCTTCCCCCCCCCCACACACACACCTTCATCCAAACCCTAGTTGCCCTGCTGCCCTCCTCTCTCCCTCCCGATTGATTGTAGGCGAAGCCCTGCTGCAGAAATTCTCCACCATATACACCGCGCCGTCGTGTTGTAGATCCAATCTATCTTCCACCATACTTGCTGGTCCGAGTAAGGAGGAGACGTCGAGGTGCCGCACGTGTGCATCTCACGGAGGCACCGCCACTTGTGGTGCTAGATCGGATCGGATCGCGAGGAGGAGAAGCGAGTACGACTACATCACCCACGTTCCGACGAACGTTCCGCTGTGCGAATCTTCAAGGGTATGAAGATCTAATCCAATCTCTCTCGTTTTTTGCATCTCCTAGATTAGATCTTGGCTTTCCCTCTGTTCGCTTCCGTAGAAAGTTTTGATTTACTATGCTTCGAAACCCTTCAGTGGTATCAGAGCTAGATCTATGCGTAGATGTGTTTCACGAGTAGAACGCAACATGGTAGTTGCGGGCGTTGATGTTTTCTGTTGCAAGCCTCTTGTTTGTGTTCTTCTTATGACGCGGGATAGTGAGATTGAAGCGGTCCAGGCCAACCTTACGCGACGTCGTTCGCGAGACCGGCTCCGCACTTGACGTGTGGCTTGTTCCACACATGCGGCTGGTGGATGTCAGTTTCTCTCACTATAGTTGTCATGGGATTAACACCGGAGTTTGGCAACCATAATATCACCGTTGTGGCTTTCCGTAGGTAAGAATCGTTCTTAGCATCTACTCCCATAAGCCACGTAAAACATGCAACAACAAAGTAGAGGCGTCTAACTTGTTTTTGCAGGGAGTGTTTTCTGTGATATGGTATGGCCCAAGATGTGATGTGTATATTGTATGCGATGATCATGTTTTGTAATGTTTCACGACTTGCATGTCGATGAGTACACAACCGGCAGGAGCCATATGGTTGTCTTTATAATTGTGTATGACCTGCGAGTCAACTTCTTATACGCCATGTAATAGCTTTACTTTATCGCTAAGTAGTTAGCAATAGTTGTAGTTGCTATTCGTGGTGGAGGCAATCATGGTGGAGCGATGGAGATCATGCCGGAACGCACAAGATGGAGATCATTGCGCGAAGATTGGCTATACCATGTCACATAAAGTTATATGCATGTGATGTTTATCCTTTTATGTATCTTATTATGCTTAGATCGCGACGGTAGCATTATAAGATGATTCCTCACTTAAAGATCAAGATAAAAACTGTGTTCTCCCCAAGTATGCACCATTGCGAAAGTTCGTCGTGTCCAAGCATCACGTGATGATCGGGTGCTATAGACTCTACGCTCACATACAACGGGTGCAAGCCAGTTTTGCACACGCGGAAATACTTGGGTCTAACTTGACGAGCCTAGCATGTACAGACATGGCCTCGGAACACAAGAACCGAAAGGTTAAGCATGAGTCATATGAATGATATGATCGACACTTCGTTGTCCACCATTGAAACCACATCTCTTCTCGTGATGATCGGATTAGGTGTCGTGAATTTGGATCGTGTTCACTAAACAACTTGAGGGATGTTGAATTTAGTGGGAGTTCATCTAGTAATTTGATTAAGTTGAACTATTTATCATGAACATAGTCTAAATTGTACTTGCAAATACTGTAGATCACATGGCCAAGTCCAACTTCAACTTCAACGTTTTTGCTGAGAAAGAAAAGCTTAGAAACAATGGGTCTAACTTCACCAACTGGTTCCGCAATCTAAGAATCATTCTGTCTGGCGGACAAAAGGACTATGTCCTTGGGAAAGCGTTAGGTGACCCCCCTGCTGCAACTGCGCCGGCTGATGAGAAAGCTGTCTATCAGTCGCGCAAAGATGATTATGGTGTGATTAAGAGCACCATGTTGTTTGCTATGGAACCGGAACTTCAAAATCGTTTTGAAAACTATCCCGGGCCCTTTGAGATTCTCGAGGAGCTGAAAACCATGTTTCAGACTCAGGCCCGTTCTGAGAGATATGAGATCTCTAAGAAGTTCTTTAACTGCAAGATGGAGGAAGGGAGTTCCGCTAGTGAGCACGCCATTAAGATGTCGGGCTACACTCAACGCCTTGAGCAACTGGACTGCAAGATTCCAGAGGAGCTCAAGATTGACAGGGTTCTGCAATCACTCCCTCCCAGCTACAAAAGTTTTGTAGTGACTCATAATCAGATTGGTTCCACTGATACGATCACCGAGCTCTTCGCAAAGCTGAAGGCTGCGGAGGTGGACATCAAGAAGGATAATCATGTGTTGATGGTCAACAAGCCCTCCTTTAAGAAAGGTAAGGGAGCAAAGAAGCCCTTCAAGAAGGGCGGCGGCAAGCGCACTGCCCCTGCTGAGAAGAAGCTCAAGTCTGGTCCTAAGCCGGACACTGAGTGCTTCTATTGCAAGGACAAGGGTCACTGGAAACGCAACTGTCCGAAGTACTTAGCGGACAAGAAGGCTGGCACCATCAAAGGTATATTTGATATACATGTTATTGATGTTTTCCTTACTAGCCCTCGTTGTAGTGCCTGGGTATTTGATACTGGTTCAGTTGCTAATATTTGTAACTCGAAACAGGAGCTACGGAATAGACGACGGCTTGCGAGGGATGAGGTGACGATGCGCGTTGGCAACGGATCAAGAGTTGATGTGATGGCCGTCGGCACGCTCTCCTTAGTTTTACCTTCGGGATTAGTTTTAAACCTTAATAAATGTTATTATGTGCCTGCGTTGAGCATGAACATTATTTCTGGATCGTGTTTATTGCAAGACGGTTATTTATTTAAATCGGAGAATAATGGTTGTTCTATTTATATGAGTAACATCTTTTATGGTCATGCACCCCTTGTGAATGGTTTATTTCTTCTAAATCTCGAAAGGGATGAAACACACATCCATAACATTGAGGCTAAGAGATGCAAAGTAGATAGTGATAATACTACTTATTTGTGGCACTGTCGTCTAGGTCATATTGGTGTAAAGCGCATGAAGAAACTCCATTCTGATGGACTTTTGGAGTCTCTTGATTTTGAATCATTTGACACATGCGAACCATGCCTCATGGGCAAGATGATCAAAACCCCGTTCTCCGGTATGATGGAGCGAGCAACGGACTTGTTGGAAATCATACATACCGATGTATGCGGACCGATGAGTGTTTCGATGCGCGGTGGATATCGCTATTTTCTCACTTTTACCAATGACTTAAGTAGATATGGGTATATCTATTTAATGAAACATAAATCTGAAACGTTTGAAAAGTTCAAAGAATTTCAGAATGAAGTGGAGAACCATCGTAACAGAAAGATTAAGTTTCTACGATCCGATCGTGGGGGCAAATATTTGAGTTATGATTTTCTCACGCATCTCAAAGCAAGTGGAATCATTTCACAACTCACGCCACCCGGAACACCACAGCGCAATGGTGTGTCTGAACGCCAGAATCGAACCCTATTAGATATGGTCCGATCGATGATGTCTCTTACTGATTTGCCGTTATCATTTTGGGGTTATGCATTAGAAACCGCTGCATTCACTTTAAATAGGGCTCCATCTAAATCCGTTGAGACGACACCGTATGAACTGTGGTTTGGTGCTAAACCTAAGTTGTCGTTTCTTAAAGTTTGGGGATGCGAAGCTTACGTCAAGAAGTTGATGCCGGACAAGCTCGAACCCAAAGCGGAGAAATGCGTCTTCATAGGATACCCTAAGGAAACTATTGGGTATACCTTCTATCACAGAACTGAAGGCAAAGTGTTTGTCGCAAAGAACGGTTCCTTCTTGAGAAGGAGTTTCTCTCGAAAGAGGTGAGTGGGAGGAAAGTAGAGCTAGACGAGGTTATTGAACCTTCTCTTGAATTGGAGAGTAGCGCAGCACCTGAAATTGTTCCAGTGCCGCCTGCACCAACAATAGAGGAAGCTAATGACAAGGATCATGAAGCTTCGGACGATGCTGCTACTGAACGTCGCAGGTCGACAAGGTCGCGTGCCCCTCCTGAGTGGTACGGCAACCCTGTCTTGACTGTCTTGTTAGTAGAAGACAGCGAACCTACGAACTATGAGGAAGCGATGATGAGCCCAGACTCTGAGAAATGGCTAGAAGCCATGAAATCCGAATTGGGATCCATGAGCGAAAACCAAATATGGACTTTGGTGGACCCTCCTAGCGACCGAAAGGCCGTTGAGTGCAAATGGATCTTCAAGAAGAAAACGGACGCGGATGGTAATGTTACCGTCTATAAAGCACGGCTTGTTGCGAAAGGTTTTCGACAAGTTCAAGGTGTTGACTACGATGAGACTTTCTCTCCCGTAGCGATGTTTAAGTCTATTCGGATTTTATTAGCAATTGCTGCGTTTCATGATTATGAAATATGGCAGATGGATGTCAAGACTGCGTTCCTCAATGGCAACATTGATGAAGAGTTGTATATGATGCAACCCGAAGGTTTTGTCGATCCTAAGGATGCTGATAAAGTATGCAAACTTCAGCGTTCCATTTATGGACTGAAGCAAGCATCTCGGAGTTGGAACCTTCGTTTTGATCAAGTGATCAAGAGCTTTGGATTTGTTCCAAATTGCTACGAAGCTTGCATCTACAAGAAAGTGAGTGGGAGCTCGGTGACGTTTCTGGTACTATATGTGGATGACATATTGATTATTGGAAATGACATCAACATGCTTAACGATGTGAAGAGTTATTTGAACAAGTGTTTTTCAATGAAAGACCTAGGTGAAGCTGCTTATATATTGGGCATCAAGATCTATAGAGATAGACAAAGACGCCTGATAGCTTTAAGCCAGAGTACATACCTAGACAAAGTTCTGAAAAGGTTCAGAATGGATAAGGCATTGAAAGGTTCAGTGCCTATGTTGTCAGGGAAGATATTGAGCAAGTCTCAGTGTCCAGCTACGGTAAATGATAGGGAAGCTATGAGCAAAGTGCCTTATGCCTCGGCCATAGGTTCCATCATGTATGCCATGCTGTGTACTAGACCGGATGTGTCCAATGCTCTTAGTTTGACGAGCAGATATCAAAGTGATCCAGGAGTGGAACACTGGACAGCCGTGAAGAACATCCTAAGGTACCTAAATAGGACTAAAGAAATGTTCTTAGTCTATGGGGGTGATGAACAGCTCGTCGTAAAAGGTTACATCGATGCTAGTTTCGACACCGACAAGGATGATTGTAAATCTCAGACAGGATACGTATATATTTTGAATGGAGGAGCTGTGAGCTGGAGAAGCTGCAAGCAAATCCTGATCCCGGGATCTACAGTAGAAGCGGAATACATGGCTGCTGCAGAAGCGTCAAGTGAAGGAGTTTGGATCAGGAACTTCATCACTGAGCTTGGCGTGGTTCCAAGTGCATTGGACCCACTGGAGATATTGTGTGACAACACTGGCGCCATAGCACTCGCTAAGGAACCAAGATATCATCCAAAGACCAAGCATATCAACCGCAAGTTTCATATAATCCGAGATTATATAGCATATGGAGATCTGAAGATCAGCAAAGTACATACAGATCTGAATGTCGCAGATCCATTGACTAAACCTCTTCCACGTGTAAAACATGATCAGCACCTCAGTGCCATGGGTGTGAGATTGTTGCCAAATGTAAACTAGATTATTGACTCTAGTGCAAGTGGGAGACTGTTGGAATTATGCCCTAGAGGCAATAATAAAGATGTTATTATTATAATTCTTGTTCATGATAAAGTTTATATTCCATGCTAGAATTGTATTAAGCGGAAACTTTAATACTTGTGTGGTTTGTGAACAACACCGTGTCCCTAGTACGCCTCTATGGACTAGCTCATTGATCAATGATGGTTAAGGTTTCCTAACCATAGACATGAGTTGTCAATTGATAATGAGATCATATCATTGGGAGAATGATATGGTGGACAGACCCAAACTAAGCAAAGCTATTAGATCGTTTCATCGTGTTCGTCTTTGCGAAGCTTTTCTCATGTCAAATATTGTATTCCTTAGACCATGAGATAATACAACTCCTTGGTATCGGAAGAAAGCTTTGAGGTCATCAAATGTCATCCTATGAGAGGGTGATCATAAAGGTGTCTCTCAGGTGATCGGAAAGTATCTGTTGGGTTGTATGTATCGAGATGGGATTTGTCCCTCCCAAGTCGGAGAGATATGCTTCGGGCCTACTCGGTAATCGATATCAACACCGCTTGCAAGCATGTGGTTAAGGAGTTAATCACAAAGTGATATCGGATTACGGAACGAGTAAAGTACTTGCTGTGAACGAGATTGAACTAGGTATGACGATACCGACGATCGAATCTCGGGCAAGTAAAATATCGCGAGACGAAGGGAATATATATATGGGATTGATTGAATCCTGGCATCGTGGTTCATCCGATATGATCATCGATGAATGTGTGGGAGTCAATATGGGTGCCCAGACCCCGCTGTTGATTATTGATAGAAGATCATGTCTGCATATTCTCGAACCCGCAGGGTCACACACTTAACGTGTCTCGACGCTAGGATAGATTGGATAATTGGTTTATGAATTTTTGTTCGGAGTCTCGGATGGGATCCGGGATATCACGAGAGGTTCCGGAATGGTCCGGAGAATAAGATTCATATAAGGCAGTGCAGTTTTTGGAGTTCGGAATAGTCCCGGGTTAATCGGTATTGTACCGGAAGCTTCTAGAACCTTCCGGAAGGGGGCCAACGTGGCCCCACCTTCTGGGAGGGGGCATGGGCCTATGAGGGAGTGTCCTGGCTGCATTGGGCCAGGGGCACAAGGCCCCATAGGGCCCAGCCGATCCTAGATAAGTTTAAATCGTTTAAACTAGAGATAAGATAGGGTTTCTAGAAGGGAGAGTTTAAATCGTTTAAACTAGAGATAGGCTTGGAGGATGGGCAAGGGCTGGCCGCACCCCCCCTCTATATATAGAGGGCTGGTGCGCCCCCTTCCCCCCCCCCCACACACACACCTTCCTCCAAACCCTAGTTGCCCTGCTGCCCTCCTCTCTCCCTCCCGATTGTTTGTAGGCGAAGCCCTGCTGCAGAAATTCTCCACCATATACACCGCGCCGTCATGTTGTAGATCCAATCTATCTCTCCACCATACTTGCTGGTCCGAGGAAGGAGGAGACGTCGAGGTGCCGCATGTGTGCATCTCACGGAGGCATCGCCACTTGTGGTGCTAGATCGGATCGGATCGCGAGGAGGAGAAGCGAGTACGACTACATCACCCATGTTCCGACGAACGTTCCGCTGTGCGAATCTTCAAGGGTATGAAGATCTAATCCAATCTCTCTCGTTGTTTGCATCTCCTAGATTAGATCTTGGCTTTCCCTCTGTTCGCTTCCGTAGAAAATTTTGATTTACTATGCTTCGAAACCCTTCAATACATCTAACACCCCCTCCTCAAACTCATGGTGGATCCACAACACTGAGTTTAGAGAGTAAGAAATCATGCTGCGCTCTGGTCTGTGCCTTCGTAAAGAAATCCGCCAACTGTAAATCTGAAGGCACATACTGAAGCGCAACAACCTGAGCCTGCACCTATGCACGTGTATAGAAAGCATCAACACCAATATGCTTGGTAAGCTCATGCTTGACCGGATCACATGCAACACTAATAGCACCTGTACTGTCAGACAAAACCAGAGTGAGTGTGGTAATAGAGACCCCAAAATCCACAAGTAACCACCGTAACCAGGTCACCTCAGCAGTCAATAAGGCCATAGCATGCAACTCAGCCTCAACACTCGAACAGGAAACCGCTGTCTGTTTCTTCGTCTTCCAAGCAATGAGCGAACCACCAAGAAACACACAGTAAGCAGAAAGTGAATGGCGATCCGAAGGATCACTCGCCCACGTAGCGTCTGAATAGCACTGGAGCTGGAGAGAGCTGGAACGAGGAAAGAAAAGGCGACGAGTGATCGTACCCCGAAGATAACGAAGAACACGAAGGAGATGACTATAGTGAACGGTGGTAGGAGCAGAAACAAACTGACTCAGAATATGAACAGGATAAGAGATGTCAGGACGAGTGACAGCAAGATAAACAAGACTCCCAATAAGATGACGATAACGCGTCGGATCAGGAAGAGGATCACCATCAGTAGGTTGAAGCTTAACATTAAGCTCCATAGGGGTCTCAACAGTGCGCTCATCCCCAAGAGAAGCACGAGCAAGAAGATCCTGAATATACTTTTCCTGGGAGATGTAAAAGCCATCAGAAGTGGAGGAGACCTCAATCCCAAGAAAGTATCGAAGAGGACCAAGATCAGCCATAAGAAACTGATCACGAAGACGAGCCTTAACAAAGGCGATATACTCAGGATCATCACCAGTAATGATCATATCATCAACATATAGAAGAAGAAGAGTGCGTCCACGAGGAGAAATGTGAACAAACAGCGCTGGATCATGAGCACTAGGGGAGAATCCAGCAGCAGTCACTACAGAGCGAAGCGCTCAAACCAGGCACGGGGAGCCTGTTTGAGGCCATAAAGAGAACATCGAAGACGACAAACCATCCCCTCGGGAACAGAATACCCAGGAGGAGGCTGCATATAAACCTCCTTACTCAACTCACCATTGAGAAAGGCGTTCTGAACATCAAGCTGAGACACAGACCAATGACGAACAGAAGCAACAGCCAGAAGAGTACGCACAGTGGTCATATGAGCCGCAGGAGCAAAGGTCTCATCATAGTCACGACCATGCTCTTGCTGAAAACCACGAGGTACAAGACGCGCTTTATAGCTCAAGAGATCCATCAGAGCGGGTCTTAATATTATAGACCCACTTACACGTGATAGGACGAACACCGGGAGGGGGAGAAACAAGATCCCAGGTGCCAGTGCGCTCAAGCGCAGCAATCTCTTCGGCCATGGCCAGCTGCCATTCAAGATGATTCTCAGCATCCTGATAAGAAATCGGCTCGGAGGCAACAGAAAGACCATACTGACTAGGAGAGTAACGGTTGGGGGAACGACGCTGACGAACAGGACGAGTAGAGGGAAGCTCATCAGAGGAAGACGACTCAGGAGACGATGATGAAGAAGGAATAGAAGAGGAAGACTTTAGAGAACGAGGAGAACTAGGAGAACTAGACGGAGCAGAGGAGGATGGTGTCGAAGAAGATACATCAGGGGGAGGAGATCCTGAAGAAGACACAATAGGAGTAGAAGGAGGTGTGTCAGGAAAGAGAAGAAAAGAGATATCTTCCACCGGATAGGTACCAGTGGTGGGACGAGGATAGAAATGACGCGTCTCATCAAAAATAACATCATGAGAGATACGCATCCGACGACCAACGGGGTCCCAACAACGATAGCCCTTATGCTCATCACTGTATCCAAGGAATACACACTCAACAGACTGAGCGGTCAGTTTGGTGCGTTCGCGAGGAGCAAGGAGAACATAGCAAACAAAACCAGACAAGCGAAGCATGAAGTAGTCTGGAGACTGTCCAGATAGGCGCTCAAAAGGGATACCACCCTACAAAGCGGCAGAAGGCTGAATATTGATGAGGTAAGCCAACGTAGCGACAGCCTCATCCCAGAAATGCAGCGGAAGAGAAGAAACAATCATCATGCCACGGGTGGTCTCAAGAAGATGGCGATGCTTACACTCAGCAACGCCATTTTGGGCATGTGCGCCAGGACAGGAGAACTGAGCAAGGGTGCCCTGCTCAGCAAGAACACCTCGCAACATCTGGGAGATATACTCACCAGCAGAATCAGCACGAAACACACGAATGGGGGTAGAATATTGAGTAGGGACCATGGCCGCAAAATGCTGATATATGGAGAGCACTTCACTGCGAGAGCGCATAAAATACAACCAAGTGTACCGAAAAAAATCATCGATGAATAAAATATAGTAGCGATGGCCTCCTTTCTAAGCGAAAGGAGCCGGACCCCAAACATCGGAATAAACTAAATCAAAAGGTCGCTGAGATACAGACGCACTAGTAGGATAGGGAAGCCGAATCTGTTTACCCAACCTACAACCCTGACAATGTAAAGACCCATCTCCTGAGACAGACCTCAGAAGACCACGATGAACTAATGACGGCAGACGAGAGTCACAAAGGTGACCAAGACGATGATGCCACTGCTGAAAGGAGCTGGTAGCAGAGGCGACGACTGGAGAAGAACTGACAGATGAAGTGGCGGCGAAAGGAACACGAAGCCAGTCTAACTCCCAAAGTCCTGAAGAGTCACGGCTGCGAGGGCCAGCTCCAACCAGGGCCCGTGTGCGACGGTCCTGAACAACACAAGAATCAGCATAAAAAATGATGCGACAACCAGAGTCAGTAAGCTGGCTAGCAGAGAACAGATTCATCCTAAGAAGAGGGACATGAGAAATATCAGGAACAGAAAAAGAAGAAGTAGAAAGGGTGCCCCGACTAGAAACAGGAAGAGAGGTACCATCAGTCGTAAAAACATGGACAGGAGAAGGGAGAGAACGAAGAGCGGACAGAAAAGAAGACTCAGAGGTCATATGAAAGGAAGCTCTAGAATCCAGATACCACAGAGACGTACCTGACTGTGTAGAAGGTGGTGGTTGCGCAGTGCCTGAAGAATCAGTCACAGAACCAACAGTGCCCGTCGAAGAAGAGCCTGTAGCAGCAAGCAGACCGCGAAGACTCCTGATAATGTCCTGATCAGAGAGAGCAACTGCTGAAGACCCGGAAGGAGCTGACTGCCCACGAGCCTGGTGCTGCTGACGTAAACTGGGGTCCCGTGTATAACAGGTGGCCCAAGTGTGGCCAGCCCTGTTGCAGTAAGAGCAGCGATGAAGAGAACCACGGCGACTCTGACCACGAGCCTGCTGGTGCTGACTCTAACCCTGAGGCTGCTGGTGCTGACTCAGACCCGGAGACTACTGGTGCTGAAGCTGGGCCTGACCTGGAGGATTGGGTAGTATCAGCGGCAGCACAGAGGACCGCGGCTGAGTCGAGGGAGCAGAGACATAGGAGGACCACGAGTAGCCAGCAGCACGGAGACGGGTCTCCTCGGCCCGAAGCTCAGACAACACCTCAGAGAGCGGAACACGACCACGAGCATTCAGCTGAGAACGCCGGGGCTCAAACTCCTGGCGGAGCCAAGACAGAAACTCATAGATGCGGTGAAACTCCAAATCCGAGCGCACAATCTGGCAGCACGAGCATGTGCCACAAACAGCAGTACGGAGAGAATCAAGCTGACGCCAGAAAGCAGCACTCTGAGTATAGAACTCATCAATAGTGGAATCACCCTGCTGAAGAGCATGCTCTTGGCGAACCACATACAGGTAAAGAGCATCCCCAGACGGCTGATAGCGCTGACGAAGATGTGCCCACTGAGCGGCAATAGTAGGGAGACTCATGAACTCAGCAGCATACTGGGGCAGAACACTGGAGGTGAGAACAGCAACAACACGAGCATCTTCATCGACCCACTGAGTGTAGGCAGTCAGATCGTGACGATATGTCTCGAGATCAGCAGAGTACTGCTTGAACTTCAGGTCATAAGCAGCAACAACACTATCATCAGCACTCTGAGCAGCATCCTTGGCCTCCTGAGAAGCATCAGCGCCGAGAACAATCAGCGTCAGCGGAAGAGGAGCCACAGGAGCAGGGGCACGGTGGACATGAGACCTCGCCGGAGAGCACACCCCAAAGACGGAGACCGCGCATGTGAACGCGCATAAAAGCAGCGAAATCGGGATAATTCGCGCCATCGAAGATCACCGGACAGCGAGGAATCGCAACATAGCCCGATGCAGAAGACATTGTTTTTTGGGGGGTCAACTCTCAGATCCGACGAAAAAGAAACGGCTGGATCAGAGCCAATCTCATCGACGGGAGAGGGACAACAGAGAGGGCCTGTAGGGCACCAGCCAGCAGGTGGGGGGCAGGCGAGCGGGCTTCGCGTGGCCGTCAGGTACGGCCAGCGGGCCAGCAGACGGGACAGCAGAGCAGCGGGCCAGCAGACGGGACAGCAGCAGACGACGTGGGCGATGGGCGCGTGGTTTATGTAGAACAGCAGACCGGTCGCACAGGGCGGTGGGCGCGTGGGCGGGGCCCTCGCGCGCAGGAGGGCGGTGCAGTAGACGCGGGGCCCTCGCGCGTGCAGACGCGGGGCAGGATCGGCGGGTGGCCCGTCGAGTAGCAGGATCGGCGGGTGCGAGGTGGCGGGGCCCGATCGGAGGTGCAGAGGTTTGGTAGAGGTGCAGAGGATCGGCGGGGGCGAGCTGACGGCGGCGATCACAAGCAGAGGACCAGTGGGCACGGGAACCCTAAAACCGGCTTTGATACCATGTTAGGAATAGACAAGTTGTATTCCTCTGAGGGCCAAAGGCCACAATATATAGTACAGGTACAGGTGCAAATATGCAGGAAGCCCCCTAACTTATGTGAAAAGTACAATATACAAATATATACATCTAATAGGGGGCACCAGATCAACAACCATCGCCGATAATGTCAACCGTATATCAGAAGAGACTGACCTGAAACCATACAAACATGCACAAAAAATGACTAGATCCTAGAAGATATGGCGCACACCCAGACTCCACGACCCTCCACTGAAGCTAGACACGTCACCTAAGAAAATATTGGACGAAAATGACTATTCTAACTTAGAATGTAGCCACCACCTCACCATCCCAAAAAAAATACACTGAAATCAGGCTAAACAAAAAAGGGGAGCCCTTACACCGGCGAGGGGTCGTAGTTCGCCACAGATCCAAGGCCCCAAGGCCATGTAGACATATTAGTACAAGAAATAAATAATTCAGTTACCATTACCCAAGAGAACTCTTTTGAGGGAATTATCCAAGAGAAATCTATTAAGGTCGCTTCCCCCGCGGGTGACGCATGAGACAACCCTAGCTCGAACTCCCTATTGTTCCTCTTCCCCTCCTCCCACGTAGCCATCGGCAAGAGACATTGGGCAAATCCCATACGATGTCGGCAATGGTATGGTACCTGTAGGAGCCATTGACCTTGTGGCTTGCGGCGAGGCTGCGGTGGCGGTAGGAAGGCACGATACGACTGTTCGTGAGCGGTGGTGGTAGGAACGCACGGTACGGCTGTTCGTGAGCGGTGGTGGGCGGTGTTGAATTGTGAAAGTAATGAGGCTGGGTAGAGATATGTGTTTTGCTTAGTTTGGTAGTGGTGGGGTGGTGCTAGGTAACCTTGGAGGCTCTCCATGAGCTGCGCTAGGACCTTGTGCCAGTCGGACAAAGGATGACAAGGTGCGGCGGTGCGGGAGGGGATGGGGTCTTCTGTGAACTGGAGAAGAGGAGGCGGATCAGCAAGGAGGGCGTGAAGTGGAGAGTAGGGGTGGGCCGCAAGCTAGATGTCATGGCGGCAATGATAGGGAGCCGAGGCTCACTGTACTTGGCGTGTAGAGAGGCAAGTGGAAGTGTCAGGGGATGGGAGGGGGGGGCGAGGGGTAGTCCGATTGTTATGTTGATACTCATCGGTGCTTTCTATCATGCGGTTTGGAGACAAGGTGCCATATACATATTGTCGATGCTTTTATACCATACAACTATGAACAACACGTGGCATGGGTCGTGTGAATCATTTATAATAATTTTTTTGGAGAAATATTAAACAAAATTTAAAAAATAGGATACATATTATGCATGTAGAGAATGTATCCATGTATGTGCATGTCAAGTTTAAAACGAAGATCCAAAATATTGTACCTTGTGTGAAAAAGACAAGTGGAGAGAAGGGGTGGGCCGCCTGTTGGATGTCATGGCGCGACGATGGAGAGCCGAGGCTCACTGGACTTGACGAGTTGAGAGGCAAGCTGAAGTGTCAGGGGAGCGAGGGGTAGTCGGATTGTTATGTTGATGCTCATTGGTGCTTTCTGTCATGCGTTTGGAAACAAGGAGCTTTGCACTTATTGTCATTGCTTTTATATTGTACAACTATATATACGAAGACAACGTGGCATGGGTCAAAATATATAAACGGGGTCTTTTACGCCGCGGATTGTAAACGCGGTGCGTCATGTGAACCCTTTATAATTAACAAATTAGAAAAATACTATTCTCTCCCTCTTAAAATATATGTCTTAGGTTTTCTAAAATTTAGATGAGTCTATATACTAAATAGTGTCTAGACTTATTCAAATTCTGACAAATCTAAAACATCTATTTTGAGACAGAGGGAGTAAATAAAATTAAAAAAAAGTATAACTTATGCATGCTAAGTTTAAAACGAAAATCCAAAATCATGTAACTTGAGTGAAAAAGACAAAATGTTCAAGCAACAATATAGGAATCGCTTGCTACTGTACAAAGAAATACAAAACTATATTCTCTCATTTTTTTGTTTAAGTCATATATTATCGTATTTTTTCTTAAAAATTTGCACGAGTAGATATCAAAGTAATATATATGGGCTTGATTTATTTCAATTTTTTCTAGTAACATTGAAATAACATTTTTTAGTTTTTTTTAAATCAGGTCACGCGGAACTAAGTCCTCCTAGCTATTCTCTAGGGATTTCTCGTATTCGACAGAAAGAAATAAGGTTGTTTGCTGTGTTGGGTCGCATACATTTTTCGCATAGCACAGTTCTCAAAGCAATGTAAAACTTGGTCCGCTATAAGCACTAAAATCCAGTGTTTCCACTCGGAAACGCCCTGGGCGAGCAAATTTTGCCCCGCTAGGTGCAAACTTGATCCCTACTATTCTATCTAACCATGCTCCGATTTGAAATAGGTTATACATGAAAAAGGTGTGAATCAACGTTGCGATTCCATTTCAACAATCAGTTCCTAGTTTCGTTGACCTTTTAGGGGTCTATTTCGAGTTCATGTTACACGGGCAACCGTTTGAAATTTACTTAAAGGTGTTGTTTCGCCTCACCTTTTCACATAACTTTCGTGTTGTAAGTTTTTTATTTTGACATGCGTAAACAAGTAAAATTAAACTGTTATAATATATTGTATGTTAATCTAGATCTACTCATATAGGGCAGACAACTTACAACATGAAAATTGTGTGGAATGATGAACTTAAACTTTCTCTCAAAGAAAATTTCAAATGGTCAACTGTAGGCAACGAACCCAAATTCATTTAAAGAGGCCCTAAAAAGAAACACGGCGTAGAGTTTCAAATACTCAATGAAATTATAAATCGGATTCATAACATCGAGGAGCATATTTTCCATCTAGACATTATCTCAAATGGAAACAAAGTCAGGTAAATTAGAGTGGATTAAGATAAAGTATGTTAGTTAAAGACATAACACCTCGTTGACTTCTTTGTACTTAGAGGAACCAAACGCAAGTCTTTTTGGGGAAAACAAGAAAGCGGGCTACCAATCAAGAGACTAAAGTTTGTTCAAATCAAATCTTTACCCATGCAACACCCAACGGACCAAAAGGAAAAAACGAGAAATTTAGACTTGAGCCAGCAAACACGTCCTAGACCTTTTAAGCATTTCTTACTACTAGCATAGTGCGCGCGCCGTTGCTGCGAAACAAGTGAAGTGCACTCTCTTAATGGAAATAGCATGTTCTAATGTGGTTACATTATGCAGCTAACACGCTATCGCATGGCAGTGCCTCTTTTATTTAGGGAAATTCAAAATACTAACATAACCAGATAATATTGTCGTATTTTCGGACCGTACAAATTTTCTAACATACACGGTACTATATGGTTTCTCCCTGTTTAAAATGAAAGGCCGACTAACACATCTATTCATTTGTCCATAATAATTGTTCTAGGAGACCCTTCATAGTCATAGGAAATTAGACACCTAACTCTAGATAGGTCCATGGCTCATTAGGTTGTGACATTTATTGAATTCGTGAGACATTTTTAAAATTAGTGAATATTTTTCAAATTCATTAATATTTTATAATTTTATGAACATTTTTTAAATTTATGATCCCGATCTACCTTTGGTCCATTGTTGTTTCGTTCTGTATCTAGCCGTCTCCCGTCTGTATCGTGTGCGTCCGAATAACGGGAGGCTTGCGTTGTGGCATAGGAATAACTGGTTTGGCCGTAATAGAGAAAATGTAGAGAGCAGGGCCTGCCTCGTGAGCGACCCAATAACGGGAGACTCGTGTTGTGGCACAGGAATAACAGGTGGCTCGCGTTGTGGCGTATGCGGGTAATTTGGGAGACTCGTGTTGTGGCACAGGAATAACAGGTGGCTCGCGTTGTGGCGTATGCAGGTAATTTTGATTGAACTATGCGGATAAAACGGTCCAAAAAGTATTGGACCGGGAGAAACACTTCGTGCTTTATTATTAGGTATAAATATAGATATAGATATAGCAAAATGAAGCTAAAAAGACATGAGTCAACGTGCCACGACTTAGAACCCCTGGGACTTATACAGCTCAGATGTAATTGTTTTAGCATTTTACTCCAGCTAGGACGATACTAAAATATATTGAAAGACAAGCATAAGCATGATATATATGGCGCAGAATAATAGTGGACACTAGTAGTAGTAGTACATTTTTGTATGCTACTGACAACAATACTGGCGGCCTCTGCTCTGTCTCTCGGCGGTGAGGTTGAAGAGGCTGTGGGGGCGGAGCTGGTTGCAGAGTTCCATGTAGGCGAGGTAGAGCACCCTGTCCTTGGCGCCGGTGCGGTGCTGCCTGGTCCGCGCGCAGAAGAACTTGAGCTGCTCCAGCGTGCACAGCCCTAGCTGCTGCCCCAGCAGCAGGAACACCCAGTTGATCCGCTCCTTCTCCGACGCGATCACCGGCCGCACGCTGCTCCTCTGCCCGCACGCGTCGCAGTCCCGCAGCAGACCGTGGTGGTCCAGCCAGGCGTCCGGCGCGCGGTCGTCCATGCCGTGGACGTTGCGGGCCACGAAGTCGCGCACCTCCTGGAACTTGGACGCGATGTCGTAGGAGACGGTCTTCCGGGCGTCGCAGTGGCCGCAGTGCACCTCGCCCTCCACGGTGGTGATCCCGAGGGACAGGAGGTGGGCGATCGGGTGGTGGATCGCCACGCGGTTGGTCGCCCACGGGAACGGCGGAGCGGTGCTGTTGGTGGGCGGCACCGGCGGGCTCGGGAGCTGTGGAGCGGTGCCGTTGGTAGGCGGCGCTGGAGCGTCTCCGGTGGCCGACTTGGGTGGAGAGGCGTTGGCGATGCGGCGCCGGACTTGACGCTGCGCGGGGCGTGCCGCGGGTGAAGCGCGCGGTGGTGGCGCCGGTGACGTTCGCGTAGCGACGACGAAGGGCGGCGCACCGGCTGCAGGAACCGGTACGTGCGCCACGAGGTTCAGCGCGGCGGCCGGTGCAGCGTGGATGCGCGAAGAAGCCATCAGCGGGAGGGACGCGAGCACGGTCGCAGAAGAAGCGCCGTCGCCAGCATCCAGCAGCGAAGAGGCGATCTCTGCCCCGGCGGCAAGGAGGGCTGCCGCAGGAACCGGTGCTTGCGCAACAAGGTTCACGGCGGCGGCCACCGCGGCGGAGTGGTGGTGCGACACGGACAGCGCCTGCGCGATGGCGATGCAGGAGGACTCGGCCGCCTCCACCTTGGGCGTGGACGACGTTGGGGCAGCGCCGGCGCCGTAGATGGCGCCGAGGGACAGTTCCAAGCAGGGCTTCGCGTCATCGCCATCCGCCCTAATCCGCTTCTGCCCCGGCGGCGAAGAAGCGGCGACGGACACGAGTAGATCCTTCTCCATGGTGCGAGCGAGAGCGACAGATGCAATCGGCCGGTGCAGGGAAGGCAGAGCTTCTCGAGCTTTTATACAACAACTACGGGGAGTACGTAGTCGACGGAGGGGCGCCTCGGGGAAGGGGAAGTTGAGGTAATTACGGGGGGAGGAGGGGAGAGGAATTTTCAAAAAACTTGCGCGTGTTCACATATTTGCGCGCGCGGGGGGGTTAGATTTTGGCGTGTCCAGTCCCTGTTTTTCATGGGTATTGTTGAGATTCTTACCCAAAAAAATACTAGTAGTATATGCATGGATAAGTACTCAATCCGTGCATGCAGCCGTTCCAACTACCAATCCTATTAACGGCGCCTCGCGCGGAACGCTTGCCTGCATGCATTGCATGCATGCGGTGGTGTAGTAATGTAAAAACGTGTTAATTTGTGTGTGTGAACACGGCACGGTTTTGGGCCGGAGTTAACTCGCTGCACTGATTTAGATAATGGTCAAAGCGAGCGAGCTCCTACTGCTACTGGCTGTGTAGTCTGCGCGCCCGTTTCAGCGGAGCAGCGAGCAATGAACTCTTGCAACGTACGTGACAAGCGTCAAGGATCAGAGATATACTACTGGAGGAGCAACAAGTATATCTGGATTCTTTCACAAGAGCAGTGCGGTCTTTGGACAAAAAAAAGGGAGCAAATGGTCTCAGCAGTAGCGCTAGCTGGTGAAGGCAGAAGATCTCCCTGTTAGTGTTTGCATGCAACAACGAGTAGTAAAAAAAATGTGCACGTCAATCAGATTTGGTTGTTTTTATTTTTTTTACTTTGCTGTGACATTTAAGAATTTTTAGAGCATCTCCGGCAGCTGTCCAAAACATGGTGCCCAATAAAGAGTTTGTTACAGCACGTACGCTGAAAAAATCGTCTCAGGCAAATGCCTTTTTTTTGCAAGTGCTAGGCGTACCCCGGACGATGGGAGCTCCCATCGTTCTATTTCCCGTGCTGCCACGTGCATTTGTTGCAAAACACCCCGCTTTTCTACATATAATTCCGCTTTTGCTTATGAAGCAAAAAAAAGGTTCGTTTCAGAGATAGAACGTCTCGCTAGAGATCTCGCCGGAGACCATGCAGCAAAAAAAATGTACTAATATAGCAAAACCGACTTCGTCGAAGACATCGTCGGAAAAACTTGCTGGTGATTCTCGCCGAAGACCTTGTAGCAAATAGTTGACATTGTTATATCAAAACCACAAGACGGTTGTAGCAACAAAGTTCTAATGTAGCAAAAAAACCTACTTTGTCAAAGACATCGCCGGAGAATTTAGCCGGAAGACCTCGTCGGAGAACTTGTAGCAAAAAAATTATGGTATTGTAGCAAAACAAAAAAACAGAGATAGCAAAAAAAATGTATCAATGTAGCAAAACCATTTTGATATGTAGCAAATTCCCATCCCAACAATTCTCTAAAATGCAAAAAATCCAGAGTAGCAAAATCCAGGGGCCTTGATAGCAACAACCAAAGCCTTCGGTAGCAAATCCACTCGTTGTCGGCAACAAGTTCTCTCCAACGAATGCATGTAAGTATACAACTGCAACGGGAGGTGCAGATTTCTTACCTTGGGTTAGGGCTTGGTCACGTGGCGGCGGGCGGCTCCCCAAGGTTGGAGACACGCGGGAACCAACCGAAAGAAGCTTGGCCGTCGGGGTGCTGGAGCTGGAGCTGTGGCCGCGGCGCCTCGTCGTCGTCGCCTCATCGGACGGCTGGAGACATGGTCACCTCGTCGCCTCATCGGGGTACTGGAGCCGTGGCCGCGGCGCAGCGCCTCGAGGTCGGATCTGTGGCGAGAAGTCGGGGATGGTAAAGGACCGGAGGTGCGCTTGGGTAGGGATCTGGCGGCGGACGACTAGGCAAGGTCTTGGGCTCCTGTTGGCTTGCTGGTTGCTGCTGTGTGGCGGCGAGCGACGGCTGTAGGTCAAGGAGAGCTGGGAGTGACGAGGGAGCAAGGAAAATGAGAAAGCACAATACGCAACACCCGGTTCCACCACCCCGACCCGGACGATGATCGTCCGAGGGAAGGGAATCATTTTCCTTTTTTTCGGCATTCCCTAAATTTTTTCCAACGCATGGGTGCTGCAAATGTACCGCACAACTACGATCACACCGAAAAATGAATCGCATGCGCGCAATGCAAACCGGCGAGCTGGAAATTCCCTATGCGCTACCGCCTGATGTAGTGCTGAGTTGATGTAGGAGCACTTCGTTGGGAACCCCAAGAGTAAGGTGTGAAGCAACACAACAGCAAATTTTCCCTCAGTAAGAAACCGAGGTTATCAAACCAGTAGGAGGAAGGAAACGTCACATAGGTGTTGCAAGCAACACGAAGACCTGCACAACACAAACTCAAGACTTTGCCCCAACAAATCAGTGAGGTTGTCAAGCTCATCGGTTTGCTGTAACAAAGGATTAAACGTATGGTGTCGAAGGTAATGGTTTGCAGCAAGTAAATAAGTAACTGTGGAAGATGTATTGATGATAAAGATTGGACTAGGGTCCATAGTTCACTAGAGGTGCTCTCCTTATATAAACAACATGGCATGAAGGATAAACAAATTATAGCGGGGCAATTGACAGTAACTGAGCAAGGCATAACAATGCAATTACTAGTCAGAAAGATCCTATGGGATTCGATTGGGCAATACAACAAGATACATGGACTGCCATCCAACTGCATCTATGACTAGAAGTCCACCTTCAGGTTATCATCGGAACCCCCTCCAGCATTAAGTTGCAAGCAACAGACAACTGCTTTAAGCAAAGTGTGTAAGGTAAACGGTCCACATGTTCCATGAACAAGAGATCGTTGTTTTCTCCCTAGTAGCAACAACACATCTACAACCGAAGAGATTTTTGTCACTTCCCTTGGAAACTAGAGGCATGAACCCACTATCGAGCATAAATACCCCCTCTTGGAGTCACTAGCAACTACTTGGCCAAGATAACCACTAGCAACGGAGAGCATGCAAGATCACAAACAACACAAACATGATAGAATCATAAAGATAAAACCATTAATCAAACCAACATAATATTCTCAATATCCATCGGATCCCCGCAAACACAACATGCATGATTACAAATATATTAGATCTTGATCATGAACGGAGCTCACAAGATCTATACATGAAAGCACAAAGGAGGAGATACAACTATCTAGCTACTACATGGACCCATAGTCCAAGGCGGAACTACTCACGCATCATACCGGAGAGAAGGCCTCCGGGATGATCTCCCCTCCGGCAGGGTGCTGGGAAGAGCTCATGCATACTCAACTTTGGATCCAGGCATACTCAACTTTGGATCCAGGTATAAGTTGTAAATCTCAAGTACCTTGAATACTAAGGCCACACCTCATGCATACTCAACTTTGGATCCAGGCAAGTTCTTGTCATTGTAAGTATTTGCATATCATTGAGAACCGTCAACGGGGTACCCCTTGCACATGGTACATGAGCTTTTCTATAACCAAAATGACAAGGCAAGCAAACAATGAGCATCTCAACAATCTTTTTATTTACCATATGCATAGCTTTTTATTGAGGATGCTTCATAGATAGCTCACTATGGTGATTCTGCAAGTTTCCACCATGATTAGGCATGGCTTAGGCTAGCGTCTCAGGCGTTCTCTAACACAGAATACAAACTCCATGGACTTACAAGTTCCCTCTTTATTTCACACTAGTGACATCCATAGACAAAAGAGCATGATATCAACTGAGTACAAAGTACAAGTGCAATGTTGAAAACGTTCCCCGTGACAGCACGGTTCTTCTAATTCCAACTTATAAGTGCAAGCATATACAACAAAGTTGTCATAATGGTTCAAGTTTATTAGGGGCAAAGAATAAAGTGTGCCATCAAGTTCGTGAGGGCTTTAATCACTAAGTTTTCACATAACAAAATAAATTTTTTAATTGGAAGATAGTTGAAAACAAGAATATACTTGGAATGGTGTAACACACCATGCATAGGAGTTTATAGTGGACACTTTGGAATAATTTGGTTTCTTGGGAGTTGGAGGCATGAGTAGAACTTACTCATACAAGTGGAGGCTAGCAAAAGACTGGGAGAAACCAACTAAGAGAGCATAATGGCCTTAATCATGCAATGCAACAAAGCATACTAATCAAAGCAAAGAGTGGTACTACAAGTCAAAGACTAAATGATCATAGAGGCTAATGGTGACTTGTCATAGTCATAACATGGTGTAAGCATGTGCCAAGTCAACCCAAGCAAAGCATCAAAGGAGAATAGCACAATACTATGCTTTTGCATGCTAAAACAACGCATAATTTCTTCAAGGAACACTAAGCAATCCCAATTGTTTGGAACAAGACATGCTACAACAATAATCACTAAGTATAATGCTAAAACAACACCTAGCATGTCATGCTAAAGTCTAAGTCACAGTCAATGCAAGCTCCTCTTGCACTTCAAGCAAGAACTTACTACTCCTTTCCAACACCAAGCAAACTTATTTGCAAAACAATACAGTGAGAACGGGGGTCCAAACTACTTTATTCAAGCAAACTAAACAACCTAAGCAAAGCAAACGAAAACTAAGACGCTCCAAGAACAACACAACTGTGCATGAAACAATAAAAGTGAAGTGTCTAGATAGACCTGAGATTTTTATTGATGAAGAAGGGGATGCCTTGGTGATACGTCCAAAACGTATCTACTTTCTCAAACATTTTCCTATTGTTTCTCCTATAAACTTATGTGATTTGGATGCAACTAACACGGAATGACGCTGTTTTCAGTAGAATTACTTTGGTGTCTTGTTTTTGTGCAGAAAATGAACTATCAAGAAAAATAACGGAAAATATGCCAAAAATTATATTTCACCAGAAGATCCACGGAGCCAGAAGGGGAGACGAACAGTGAGCCTAGAGGGCCCACACCCACCCCAGGCGCGGGCCCACCACTGGTCGCGCCAAGAGGGGGTGCAGCAACCCCAGGCACCCCCTCGGCCTCCCTGTGCGCCTATATGTTGCCTTTCGGCCTAAAAACCGAGGGGAGTTTGATAGATTTCCAGAAAGAGTTCCACTCCGCTGCCGCCACCAGAAACCAAGATTCAGATCCAGAAACTCCGTTCTGGCACCCTGTCGGGACGGGGGATTTGGATAGGATCATTGCCATCATCATCACCAACGCATCTCCATAAACCACCGATGTTTCCCTCATCCATGAGTGAGTAATCCCCCGCAGTAGTCTTGGAGATGGTAGGGTTTGGATGAGTTCTATCATGTAATCGAATAATATTGTTAGGGAATAGTGCCTAGTATCTCTTGTGTTATTTGACTTTGTTGCAACTTGTTGTGCTTAATGCTTGTCACTAGGGCCCGAGTGCCATGATCTCAGATCTGAACTTATTATTAAATCATTATGATAGTATTGTTTGTGATATTATCTGCAAGTTGTGTACACATATCATTGTCCGGATCCAAAGGCCCCAAAGTGACAATAATTGGGACAACTGGAGGGGGTGGCTATGGTGTGAGGATCACATGTGTTCACGGAGTGTTAATGCTTTGCTCCGGTGCTCTATTAAAAGGAGCACCTTGATTGCCAGTAGTTCCCTAGAGGCCCTGCTGCCACGACCTGGCTGGACAGAAGATGTTGTGCAAGTTCTCATTGCGAGCACGTATGACTATATTTGGAGCACATGTCTAGGATTGTTTAGTACTTGGATGCTTGTTATTATTTATCTGCAATGCCCTAGATCTTGAATTTGCATGTTTAGACTCGTCCATGCAACACCCGTCCATCCATCCCTATGCCTACCGCACTCGAATCTCATTGTTTACCGTTACTGTTACTATTGCTCCTGTTTCACTGCTATTGTTGCTTTGCTGTTGCTACTACAAATTGTTGCTACTGATAAACTTCTGTGAGCAAGAACTATTTCCAGGTGCAGCTGAATTGATAACTCAGTTGTTAAGGCTTGCAAGTATTCTTTGGATCCCCTTGTGTCGAATCAATAAATTGGGTAATACTACCCGCGAAGACTGTTGCGATCCCCTACACTTGTGGGTCATCAAGACTATTTTCTGGCACCGTTGCCAGGGAGCATAGCTTTATTTGTAAGTTCACTTGGATCTATTATTGTTCACTGCTACTCCTTTCATCATGGGGAAGTCTCGTGATGGAAAGTTCCCTATTTTACCATCCACTACAAGAAGAGGTACAGTCCTAAACACCTCTGCTGCTCTTGATTCACCGTCTGTTATAAGTAAGCTTGTTACACCACCACCTCATACTTCTGCTACACACAGTGCTACTATTGCTGAGTCTGAAACTGCTTTTGATACTCATGATGTTACTTCTACTGTGCTTGATGCGAGTGGTTCATTAGGTCCTTTTCTAGATGCTACTATGGCTAGTCTAGGGAATACCGAAACTCCTAGTGAAGACACTGTTACACCTGTTAGCTCACCTGAGTCTAGTGAGAGTTATGATATTAATGATGGTTACATTGAGCTCACTGATGATTTTGTTGAAGAGTG
This sequence comes from Avena sativa, assembly GCA_916181665.1. Lineage (NCBI taxonomy): Eukaryota > Viridiplantae > Streptophyta > Magnoliopsida > Poales > Poaceae > Avena > Avena sativa. Next base: position 352,929,719 of record OV702293.1, on the reverse strand, counting down.
CCGAAACACACATGGTACTAGTGCTATTAAGAGTCTCCTTGCTAGACGCACCATTATTCCTAAGTTGTCCTCTGATCCTAAGTTTGTCGCTTCTCACATAGATATTAAAGATAAAGATTATGATTTCTCTCTTGATTTATCTTATTTATATATTGTTGAGAAAGAAACTTTTTGTGGGACTGAAATTGAGAGTGTTGTGGCTCATATGAATGAGCTTTCTACTATGAGTGCTTTATTCTCTGATGATTTTAAGATGCGCAGGTACTTTGTTACTAAGATCTTTCCTTTTTCACTAAAAGGAGAAGTTAGGGCTTGGTTTAATAGATTACCTCCTGGATCCATTGATAGCCCTGATTGTTTGATTGCTTATTTTCCAAAAATATTTTCCTCCCAGTGCTAGACATGCTGCTTTGCAGAGACTTTTTTGATTTTAAACAGGGAGAAGAAGAGAAATTTCCTGAGTCATGGACAAGGTTCTATGCCTTGATTCATGCCTATCATGGATGTCCATTACCTAAGAATGAGCTTCTTGATATTTATTATAATGGACTAACTGATGATTCTAGGACCTACCTAGCTAGCTTTGTTGATTGTGTTTTTAGGAAAAGGACTCCTACTGATGCTAAAGAATTAATGGCTAAGATAAGCAATAATTATAATGATTGGACTTCAACTGAGCTAAATACACCTGAGCCTATTACTCCTGGACCAGTTGTTCCTGAACCAGTTCCAACACCAACAACAAAGAAGAGGGGAGTAATTGCATTAAATGATGAAGTGATGAAGGAATCTAAGAAGTGTCTAAAGGAGAAAGGTATTAGAGCTGAAGATGTGAAGAATCTACCTCCTACAGAAGAATTATGTAAGCCAATTCCCCACTCATCTACTATTGAGGTACACTCTCTCCACTTTGATGAAGGTGATATTCCTTATAGTAAGCCTCCTGATAAATGCTTAGAGTAACTTGACACTTTTATTGTTAAGCAAGGTAATTTTAATAAAGAAGTTCAGAATCATTTATTGGAAAACTCTAGAGATATCAATGAGTTGAAATATATTGTGGAAATAACTTCAAATGATATTAAAATGCTTTGTAAACACTTTCAAATGGTTTAAACCCAACTTGATCAACTTGCTAAGGTACAAAAGGATATGCTAGTTAATGCTTCAGGAGATAAACATGCTTATGGAATTAGAACTAGGAGTGGTATGGCTACTCAAGATCCTTTATATCCTGAAGGACACCCTAAAAGAATAGAACAGGATTCCCAACAAGTTGAAGATAGTGGTAGTCCTCATAGAAGAAATAAAAAGAAACATAAAATAGTTGAGGAACCACTTGAACCTGTTGTAGATCCTAATAGTATATCTGTCTCTGATGCTATAACTGAGAGTGGTAATGATAAAAATGATGCTCCTGAGGGATAAGTTGAGGAAGAACCTGAGAAGCACACTAAGAACACTAGGTACACTAAGTAAGATTTTATTGCTAATAAACATGGTAAAGAGAGAGAACCTTGGGTGCAGAAACCTATGCCTTTTCCAGGTAAGAAACACAAGCCAAAGGATGAAGAACACTACATCAAATTTTGTGAATGGATGAAGCCTTTATTCTTGCAAATTCCTTTGACTGATGCTATTAAGTTGTCTCCTTATTCAAAGTATATGAAGTATATCGTCTCTAATAAAAGGAAGATTCCTAATGAGGGGATTTCTACTTTGCTTGCTAATTATTCCTTCAATGGTAAGGTTCCAAAGAAACTTGGTGATCGAGGTATACCAATTATTCCTTGCTCTATTAAGAATAATTATGTTAGAACTGCTTTATGTGACTTGGGAGCTGGAGTTAGTGTTATACTTTTTTCTCTCTATAAGAGACTCCAGCTAGAAAAGTTGATACCAACTGATATATCTTTGCAAATGGCTGATAAGTCAACTACTATTCCTATTGGTATATGTGAGGATATTCCTGTTCAAGTAGCTCATAATTGCATGGTTTTAACTGATTTTGTTGTGCTTGAAATGACTGAAGATGATAATATGTCTATTATTCTTGGGAGACCTTTTCTTAATACTGCAGGTGATGTCATCAATTGTAATCAAGGGAAAGTAACATTCAATATTAATGACAAATAGCACACTGTCTACTTCCCCAAGAAGGTTGCTAAAAGCTATTTCCTGAATTCCATTGAAAATACTGAAGGCATCAAGGTTGGAGAAATATATTGTCCCATTCCACAAGAAAATTTTGAAACTATTATGATTGGGACCATTGCTATTAAGTATGAGATAACATAATCACCTTGTGGATTGCAAAGTTTTGTCTCATTAAGGATTTTTTTGGTAACAATACTTGATCAACCTTGTTAACAAAAGGATTTTAATGAACGAAACAATGTTTTCACTGTGGTTACTCTTACTTTCTTTTTCTTTTCTCCTTCCTAGTCTTTGCTCTTTCTCTTTTTAGATTTAGTTTTGCTAGTTGTTTGCTTGTTGGAGTGTCTTAGAACTCCTGTGGTTTTGGTTTTTGTTTGCTTTTTTGCCAAGAATGACCTCTAATGAGAGGGAAGTAAGATTTGGGGAGTTGCTGTCCCAAAACAGATTTCTATCCTCCACCATAAAAATTTGTGAGGAGTCTCTGTAACTCGGATTGAGCTGATATTTTACGAATAAATCCCCCAGTATGTGAGCTAACTTTCGTTAGTTCAATAAATTTTTATTTGAGCAACATAAGGTCTTTGGAAAATTCGGTTTTTACCTGCTGGTCTGTTTTGATAGATTTCTGCCATTATTTGCATTTGCTTCTTATTGATTCCTTTTTGGGTTCTTTTTGGGAAATTGAGCTTTTTGAAGGAGTTTCTATAGTATCTTGTGTTTTTAATGAAAATTCTTGCTATTCCAAAGCTTTGCCATTGGTCTAATATCTTTTGAATAAACTAATGTTGCTAATGAAGATTGTGTGAAGTTTTGTATGAAAGAAAAAAATTCAGGTGTAGAGAGAGGATGATGTAATAAGATGAAGAATGGACAAAAGCTTAAACTTGGGGGAAGCCACTCCGTGTCACCCCAAGAATTACTCCAGAGGTACAAGCGTCAAAGATTGGGGGTGCCCAAGGCATCCCCTTCTTCATCAATAAAAATCTCAGGTCTTTCTAGACACTTTGTTTTTATTGTTTCATGCACAATTGTGTTTCTCTTGGAGCATCTTAGTTTTTTTTGTTTTCTTTTGCTTCATTTGGTTTTGCGTTGGTTGCCTTCTAAAAAAAGTCGAAAACACCAAAAATATTTGTTGTTCTTCTTTGGTTTTGTGAGTTCTTTGCAGGGTTCAGCCGTCCTTAGTGGATTTTGGTTTCATGTTATCACTCAAGTCACACAAGTGAAGAGCAATAATGAAGATTAAGACAACTCGAGGAGTGGTATGAGGCTGGTAACAAACTCTATTTGTTTCATTTTTGTACATATACTCATCATTGTGAGCATACTTAGCCTATTTGTGTAAGGTGTATGTCATTATGGATGCTTAGTAGTTCTTGCTTGTCTATGATTAGCTCCAGCTTGCTAATAGTTCGTAGCATGTCATATGAATGTTTGCTCGCATTGTATTATTCATACTGTGGTATCCTCCTCTGACTATTCATGTGAATCGACTTGGCACATGCTCACGCATGCATATGACTAATCAATAGTCAGTAAGCTTCGATGAGTTATTTTGCCTCAGAGTTCTTGTACCACTTTCATGCCATAATTAGTCTTGTTTCGTTGCAAGCATGATTATGATAGTTATTGCTCTCTCGTTTGTCGCTCCCTCTCTATTGCTAACCTTCACTTGCACTGAGTATGTGTTCTACCTGTGCTTCCAACTCCCCAAAACCAATATTGCCAGCTGTGTCCACCATACCTACCTATTAGCATCATTTGCTATTTCAGTGCATATTCTATATGCCGTGTTTTCTTCCAAAATAAAATGTTTGTCTGTTTTGAGAAAGTTAGTTTTAAAGCTCTCACGAACTTGATGGCACACTTTATTCCTTGCGCTTAATAATTCTGAACCATTGTGACTAGTCCATGAAAGTTATATGCTTGCAAATTATATGCTCGGAGTCAGCAGAATCGTGTTGTCACGGGGAACGCTTTCAACACCTTTTAGATAAATTCATATCTAGTTGATACCTTGCTCTTTTGTTTGCGGATGTCAACGATGTGAAATGAAAGGGGGACTTGTGAGTCCATGGAGTTTGTATTCTGTGTTAGAGAAACGCCTGGGCCGCTAGCCTAAGCCATGCCTAATCATGGTGGAAACTTGCAGCATCACCATAGTGAGCTATCTATGAAGCATCCTCAATAAAAAACTATGCATATAGTAAATAAAAAGATTGCTGAGATGCTCATTGTCTGCTTGCCTTGTCATTTTGGTTATGGGAAAGCTCCTGTACCATGTGCAAGGGGTACCCCGTTGGCGGTTCTCAATGATATGCAAATACTTACAATGACAAGAACTTTCCTGGATCCAAAGTTGAGTAGCATGCGGAGTGGCCCTCGTACTCAAGGGACTCGGGATTTCTAGTTTATGGCCTATCAATCATATGATTCAGAGTGGACCTCACTTTCACCTTAACCACATGAAGATGCCTATGATAGGGGCAATGAGAGCTCAAAGCTAATGAGTACCTTCCTTTCAGCATTTGGAAGCCTTTTAAACTTTACAAAACTGTTTTCACAACCTTGTTGAGTCACCACTTATTCTATGAGCACCTTCTTGAGAGCATAGTTGTCATTCTTGTGTTTGTTCCAAAACTTGGTTAATTATGTCATGACTTTGATGCTTGTATCTCTGCTATCTTTATCTCTAGTCTTCATGTGAACTTCATAGGTGCCTTGGCATTTATATTGTGCTCTTCAAACGAAGGCAAGTGAGATACCACTCTATCATACCTTATTATGAGCATTGCAATGTTGCTTATGTTTATGTGTCATGCTACTTATTATTCTTGAGTTGGTTTCTCTTAATAACTTGCAATGACTATTGAGTAGACTTAGTTGCATGCTCTTTATTATGAATTTTCTAAGAATCTACTCCTGTGCTGAGAATATATACATCATATGAAGCAATGTGTTCGTGAAAGTTCTTTTATCGCACTTAGTTTTCAACTGAATTGCTTGAGGACAAGCAATAAGCTAAGCTTGGGGGAGTTGATACGTCCAAAACGTATCTACTTTTTCGAACACTTTGCTATTGTTTCTCCTTTAAACTTATGTGATTTGGATGCAACTAACACGGACTGACGCTGTTTTCAGCAGAATTACTTTGGTGTCTTGTCTTTGTGCAGAAAGTGAACTATCAGAAAAAATCCTGGAAAATATGCCAAAAATTATATTTCACCAGAAGATCCACGGAGCCAGAAGGGAGACGGAGAGGGAGCCTGGGGGGCCCACACCCACCCCAGGCGTGGGCCCACCACTGGCCACGCCTGGAGGGGGTGCAGCCACCCCAGGCACCCCCTTGGCCTCCCTCTGCGCCTATAAGTTGCCTTTCGACCTAAAAACCGAGGGGGGTTCGATAGATTTTCAGAAAGAGTTTCGCTCCACCGCCGCCACCAGAAACCAAGATTCGGATCCAGAAACTCCGTTCTGGCACCCTGCCGGGACGGGGGATTTGGAGAGGATCATCGCCATCATCATCACCAACACATCTCCATCAACCACCGATGTTTCCCTCATCCATGAGTGAGTAATCCCCTGTAGTAGGCTTGGGGATGGTAGGATTTGGATGAGTTCTATCATGTAATCGAATAAGATTGTTAGGGCATAGTGCCTAGTATCTCTTATGCTATTTGACTTTGTTGCAACTTGTTGTGCTTAATGCTTGTCACTAGGGCCCGAGTGCCATGATCTCAGATCTAAATTTATTATTAAATCATTATTATAGTATTGTTTATGATCTTATCTACAAGTTGTGTAAACATATCATTGTCCGGATCCAAAGGCCCCAAAGTGATAATAATTGGGACAACCGGAGGGGATGGCTGTGGTGTGAGGATCACATGTGTTCACAGAGTGTTAATGCTTCGCTCCGGTGCTCTATTAAAAGGAGCACCTTAATTGCCAATAGTTCCCTAGAGGCTCCGTTGACACGGGCTGGCTGGACAGAAGATGTTGTGCAAGTTCTCATTGCGAGCACGTATGACAATATTTGGAGCACATGCCTAGGATTGTTTAGTACTTGGATAATTGTTATTATTTATCTGCAATGCCCTAGATCTTGAAGTATCATGTTTAGACTCGTCCATGCAACACCCGTCCATCCATCCTTATGCCTACCGCACTCGAATCCCACTGTTTACCGTTACTGTTACTATTGCTCCTGTTTCACTGCTATTGTTGCTTTGCTTGCTACTACAAACTGTTGCTACTGATAAACTTCTGTGAGCAAGAACTCTTTCCAGGTGCAGCTTAATTGACAACTCAGTTGTTAAGGCTTGCAAGTATTCTTTGGATCCCCTTGTGTCGAATCAATAAATTGGATAATACTATCCGCGAAGACTATTGTGATCCCCTACACTTGTGGGTCATCACTTGGGCATCCCCAAGCTTTGATGATTGTACCTCTTGGATATTTCTTGGGGTGACACCATGGTGGCATCCCCAAGCTTGAGCTTTTATCCATTCTTCATCTCATTACATCATTCTCTCTCTATACCTGAAATTTTTCCTTCATACAAAACTTCACACAATCTTCATTAGCAACATTAGTTTATTCAAAAGATATTAGACCACTAGCAAAGCTTTGGAACAATAAGGCTTTTCACTAAAAACACAAGCTACTGTAGCAACTCCTTCAAAAAGCTCAATTCACCTAAAGAGAACTCAAAAAGGAATCAATAAGAAGCAAATGCAAATAATGGCTGAAATCTGTCAAAACAGACCAGCAGGTAGAAACCGATTTTTTCAAACATCTTCTGTTGCTCAAATCAAAAAGTGTTGATCTAATGAAAGTTATATAACATACTAGGGGATTTGTTCATAAATTTTTAGCTCAATCCGAATTACAGAGACTCCTCATGATTTTTTTTGGTGGAGGACAGAAATCTGTTTCGGGACAGCAACTCCCCAAATCTTACTTTCCTCTCATTAGAGGTCATTCTTGGCACAAAAAGCAAATAAAAAGGATAAGGAGAGGTCATTACTGAAGTAATAACTTCCAATACTCAAGGAAACTCTTGGGTTATCTCCCAACAAGTACTTTTCTTTAACGCCTTTAAGTTAGGCATAATAGTTTGAGAAGATGCTCACATAAGAAATAAGAATTGAAGTAAAAGAGAGCATCAAGAAGCAAATTCAAAACACATTTAAGTCTAACCCACTTCCTATACATAGGAATCTTGTAAACAAACAAGCCATGAAAGCACAAAGCAACAAACGTAGGAAAGCAAAACAAGTGCAACTTGAAGATTTTCAACATAAAGAGGGAAAACTTAATATTATGAATAAACTCAACAATATAACTATCACATAAATCATGCTTCTCATGATCTACAAACACATAATTTTTATCAAGCTTAAAAATAGTGGGATTAAAACCTTCAAACCGACCTTTAACAATTTTATAACAAGAAGACTGGTCATTCAATATAGGACCATCATCTAGAGCTTTATCATAAACATTTTCTAAGCAAAACTCTTTAGTACCATGTATTTCTAAGTTAGGCACAAATATAGGATTATCATAGATAACAGGAGCATAACTATTATCACAAGTTTCACCCATAGAAGATATTTCAAAAGAATCCACATGAACATAACATTTATCCTCCTTTGGTAAACATGGTGGGACAATCAAATAATATAAGAGGTAAAGAGTTACTCTCATTAGAAGGTAGACATGGGTAGATCCATTCTTCCTCCTCTTGACCATCACTCTCTTCCTCTTTTTCATCTAATGAGCTTTCATTTTCAATAATTTCTTTTTTCATAGGCTCCTGCAAGGCATTAGTCTCTTCCATTTGTGGAAATCATCTATTAAAATATTCAAGAATATAGCCATTTGCTTCCTTGTAATTATCAAAGCAAAATTTACGTATCTCATAAACCTCATGTTCATAAGGTGCATCATCAGTATTTTCAAGCAAACTAGCAAGTTCAAATGCACCCTTGAAAACAATAAATTCTTCAATTTGTTCCACATCATAAAAGTCATAATTTCCTTTAACATAAGAAGATATGGTAACATTATCATTATACTCACATTGAAAAGATGGGTGTTTATACCACCTACAGCAACAAGACTTATCAAAGCAATAAGTAACATTATAAGTAGAGCACATGTCTCTAGCAATAGTATTCAACTTATCATTTTGTTCCCATAAGTGTTTCCCTTTTGTGACAAACGGTGTTCCTTGTAATAATACTTTTGTTCTTCCGTGAACCCACCTTGCCAATAAGAACTAGTTTCAAAAAAACCATCCATTGATAGAAAGCATGACCAAGCAAGGCAACAACAGACCAACAACTAGAGCAGGAACTAATTGTTTTTGTTTTTTTTTGAAAAGAGGCAAACAAAACCAAGCAAAAGAAACAAATCAAACTAAAAACAAAGTAAAGAGAAAGGAAGTGAAGGACTCCCCTTGTGAAGACGTCCTTAGCATCCCCGGAAACGGCGCCAGAAAAGCTTGATGCAGCACTGAGTTGATGTAGGAGTGCTTCGTTGGGAACCCCAAGAGCAAGGTGTGAAGCAGCACAACAGCAAGTTTTCCCTCGATAAGAAACCGAGGTTATCGAACCAGTAGGAGGAAAGAAACGTCACACAGGTGTTGCAAGCAACGCGGAGACCTGCACAACACAAACTCAAGAATTTTCCCCAACGAATCAGTGAGGTTGTCAAGCTCACCGGTTTGATGTAACAAAGGATTAAACGTATGGTGTGGAAGGCAATGGTTTTCAGCAAGTAAACAAGTAACAGTGGAAGATATATTGATGGTAAAGATTGGACCGGGGTCCATAGTTCACTAGAGGTGCTCTCCTTAGATAAACAACATGGCATGAAGGGTAACCAAATTACAGCGGGGCAATTGTCAGGAACTAAGCAAGGCATAACAATGCAATTACTAGTCAGAAAGATCCTATGAGATTCGATTGGGAAATACAACAAGATACATAGACCGCCATCCAACCACATATATGAATAGAAGTCCACCTTCAGGTTATCATCCGACCCCCCTCCGGTATTAAGTTGCAAGCAACAGATAACTGCTTTAAGCAAAGTGTGTAAGGTAAACAGTCCACATGTTCCATGAAAAAGAGACCGTTGTTTTCTCCATAGTAGCAACAACACATCTACAACCAAAGAGATTTCTGTCACTTCCCTTGGAGACTAGAGGCATGAACCCACTATCGAGCATAAATACCCCCTCTTGGAGTCACTAGCAACTACTTGGCCAAGATAACCACTAGCAACAGAGAGCATGCAAGATCACAAACAACACATACATGATAGAATCATAAAGATAAAACCATTAATCAAACCAACATAATAATCTCAATATCCATCGAATCCCCGCAAACACAACATGCATGATTACAAATAGATTAGATCTTGATCATGAACGGAGCTCACAAGATCTATACATGAAAGCACAAAGGAGGAGATACAACCATCTAGCTACTACATGGACCCATAGTCCAAGGTGGAACTACTCACGCATCATACCGAGAGAAGGCCTCCGGGATGATCTCCCCTCCGGCAGGGTGCCGGGAAGAGCTTCAGATCCCCCCGATCTAGGGACGATGGTGGTGGCGGCTACAGACGGTTACGTGGATTTTTGACCAGGTACTCAGGGTTTCTGCATCGGGGGCTTCTTATAGGCGAAGGGGGAGGCCGAGGCGGCGGCCAGGGGCTGCAAACCCTAGCCAGGCATGGGCTAGGGCCCACCCGCGCCTAGGGTGGGTCTGCCCCCCCTGGATGGCCCCTCCGTCTCCCCTCTGGACTTCTTGTTCCCCATAGAAAGTAATTGACTTTGACGTTTGTCCCGTCCAATTCCGAGAATATTTATTTACTAGCTTTTCTGAAACCAAAAACAACAGAAACAGGCATCTGGCACTGTTGCAACTTGTTAGTAGGTTAGTACCAGAAAACATGTAAAAAGCACCTCAAAGTGTAGACAAGTAAAGCAAAGTAGATACTAAATAAGCATGGAGCATCAAAAATTATAGATATGTTTCCGACGTATCACCGCCGTCACCTCCCTCTCTTCCCGAGCACCGTCGGCCACCATACCTCCGCCAAGCCGCACCCCGACGTCACTAGCCTCCACTACCCCTAGCTTTCAATGGACGGACGAGCCTCGCCACTGTGTTGAATTGAGTGTCACCACCGTCTTGATTTCAATTGATTCCTGCTCCACCGCGACCACTCGCCAGTGGTTCCTTCTCTCCCGCATCTCCTATCCATTGATCTGCTGGCTAGGACATGTCGCGATACCCGTCGTGCTAATTTTGGTCGATTCCCGCTCCACCGCGACCATTCGCCAGTGGTTGCTGCTCTCCCGCATCTTCTCTCCATTGATCCGCTGGCTAGGACATGTCGTGACACCCGCTGTGCCGCTCCTGAGCATCCATGACCGCTTCATGTCGCCAACGATCGACAAGCAATCCTCGTTGTTGAAAGTTAGCACCCGCACCGTCATCGATCTCTGCATGTAGGCCCTCCACCGCCCAATATCCCCAAGCCTTCCACCCCTGCCCCTCGAGCGTAGCCGACCGACAAGCAACACTTATTATAGTAGGTGCTCGAAGAAAGGTATAGCCGACTTCTAATTTTTTTTGTCCAATTTTAATGTTCTATCAATGTGTTCCAACATAGTATATTGTTTATAGCTGAGCGCTTGGGATGATTATGGTGATTCACCCTCATCTAATGAATGGAACATTTCCAAGGACGGAGATGTTCTTATGCTTGTAGCATTGCACAAGAATAAGCGGCCAAAGCAAGGTGGTTCCGTTCTCCGTCGTGCAGAGCTATGGAGGGAGAGAATAGAAAGCCACAACAAGTTGATGCATGTCAACCAAAGGCATTAGTTTCATCTTCATGTTGTATGTGTATCTTTTTGTTGTGTGTGATGAACTATATGTTGTTCGTGAGTTGATTTGATGGCTACTTGGAACAATTCTTTTAGAATTAATGAACTATTTGTTTGTGATGTTATTTACTATTTGTTTTACATTTGTTTGTTATGTCTTTGATCTTGTTTGTTGCATGTATGTTGAGAAAACATGTTTATGGTGTCCTATTTTAGGGCATCTTAAAAATATGTAGCCGGTTTCATGTTGTATAGGGCATCTAGAATAGATGCATCAATTTTGGTGCCAAAAACACGAAAAAAATAATGCCTAAAAAAAGAGGCAATGCCCTATTTTTAGATAGTTGTTGAACATGCTCTTATGTAACTGTAACACTGCTCCACACAAAAATTAGGACTATGTCAGTACTTTTCTCTGAATGGGAAAAGTGCCACTAACTTCAGCGACATTGTTACTTCTACACAATACTAGACACTTGATGTCGGCTACCATTAGGCCTGAAAAACTTACTTATATGACTCATTTTATTATAAGCGGGTCCTAACTGGCTTATTCATTGTGACCTTTATCCTTACAAACGGTTGTTGGGGTTATACTTTCCGGATATACCCACGACGGGAAATTATACTCGGAGACCAGGGTGACCCGCCAGAGTTAGTTTGTGGCTTCATAGGCGGCCTAGTCAATGAGAACAAACAGAGGCTCATCCAGCTATAAGAAGACTCAGAAGGATTACCGACTTGATCCTGATACCAAAAGACTTGGAATATAAAATATACTAGTTACTGAATAAGTTGTAATCTGTAATATAGTCGGACATGATCCCTCTATGTAAGGCTTATGCCGCATGACTATATAAGCTGACATACAGGCAGCCCTCAGGGCACGACCAATATTAACTCGCACAAGGCGAACCATATTCAAACACCCTATAACCTCTAACTTTGCCGATTATAGTGGATTGATTGCTTGAGTAGGAACCAACCACCGCAGATGATCTGAACCTTGGCAAACTTGTATGCTCCCTGTCCCGGACATCCTCACATCTCACACCCTCTCTGAAAGTGAAATGGACGTCGCCTAGAGGGGGGGTGAATATGCTTTTAAAAATATTACGGTTTAGGCTCAAGTAAATGCGAAATAAAACTAACGTTTAATTTATTGAGCACAAAACCTAGCCACTAGGTTCACCTAAGTACACCAACAACCTATGCTAAGCAATACAAGCAACAAGGTGACAGCAAGATATAAATACTTCAAGCACGATGGCTATCACAAAGTAAAGTGCATAAGTAAAAGGCTCGATTGAGAGATAACCGATGGACGCAGAGACAAAGATTTGTTTCCCGAAGTTCACTTCCAAAGAAGCTACATCTCTGTTGGAGAGGTGCGATGGCGCAATGATCTCCGAACGCCACAAATGGCTCACCTCGAGGTGTGGTGGTTCAATGCTCACCCAACGCCACACAAGGCCTCACCCTAGATGCGGAAGCACGCAACTCATCGACGCCACAAAAGTCTCACCCTATTCTCCTGAGTGCGCACCACAAAAGACGGGAACTCTCTCCACTATGGGACGCTTGAGGGCGGTCACCGAACTCGTACAAGATTGGGGCTAACTCCATAACTCAATTGGAGGCTCCCAACAATAAAGCCATAAAAGGCTACAACGCCACAAAAGGCCAACAAAGCCACAAAAGGCTACAAGACCATAAAAGGTCAACAAGACCACAATAGGTCAACAAGACCACAAAAGGTCAACAACCCAACCACACGACCATCTAGGGTTCCAAGAACCCAAGAGTAACAAGCCCACAAGCTTGTACTCGCCGAATCTCCGAGGAGAACTCAAACCTATGCAACAAATGCAAGGACAAGTCCTTCACTCCCAAATTCCAACAAAGCTACAAAAGCTATTGGGGGAATAAGCGAGGAAGAACACAAGAGGAGAACACAAAACTCTCCAAGATCTAGATCCCAATGATTCCTTCACAAAGAAGGGATTTAGCTTGTGGGGATTGTAGATCTAGATCTCCTCCCTCAAATTCCTCAAAAATATGCAAGAATCATAGGAAGGAAAAGGAGAGAGGGAAAGCTTATTCAAGGTCAATAATGTAGGAGAGAGAGAAAGCCAAGAACCAAGAAAAGAGCTAGTGCCCACGAAGGGGAAGTGGAGCCCCTTTTAAAGGGCTCCCAGATTTGCCCGTTATGGGCAAACGCGACCCTGGCCAGAACTTCCGGTGGGAGGCAGGAAGTTCTGATGGCACATAGACAACGGTCAGAAAACTGCGATGCGAGAGACTGAAAACATGAGCATGGTTGGAACTTCCGCCAGTCCACCGGAACTTCCAGTGGGAGCGGACCTTCCGGTGGAAGTTCCGACTGAAATTCCGTCAAATAGATCAAAGAAACAGAGAGTTTACTGAACATGAGCGGAACAAGAGCCGTATATTCAATCGGAACTTCCGGCGGCAACTAGGCCCGAGCGGAACTTCTGGTCCCTGGCTGAAACTTCTAGTGGGAGCGGAACTACCAGTGGAATTTCCGACCGAAGTTCCGTCAAATAGACACTTCCAAAACAAAAGTTTAATGATCGTGAGCGGAAGAAGAACCAGAACTTCCATCGGAACTTTCGGCGGCAAAATGCCCTAGCGGAACTTCCGATGAGTAGCCGGAACTTCCGGCCAGGGATATTCCTGAAACCAAAACTGCAATAACTTTTGCGTCCGAACTCCAAACGAGATGAAACCAATTTTGTTGTAAAGATAACGATGAATAGAATCCCAAGGTGTGGAGCCGGAAAACACACAAGGTCAAAAACCATAATAAGATATGCAAGTAAAATCCTTATTTGATGAACTAGAGCTTGTTATGAAGATGACCACAAGCTCTAGATCCTCTCATGGACAAGAACCAAATAATAACCAAGAAATATGATGCTATGAATGCAAAGGTTTGAGCTCTCTCCGAATGATGCGATCGAGACACCCGATTGAGAGCCCCTCTTGATAGTATGACTATTTATCTTAAACCCGGTCTCCCAACTAACAACACGAGACCGGCAAAAGAGAAGCCCTATCAAGATCATACCTTTGCCTTGAGCATTTTACTTGAACTTGATGTAGACCGTCTTATTCTTCTAGAGTGGGAACAACTTTCTTGTTTGCTCTTGCTTGATGAAGATGAAGATGAAGACTTGCAAATTGCTCCCCCATAATCCATGGGGAAACCTCTTTTTTGAACTTGTCTTAATCACCCATGATCACGAGGATGGCAAGCTTCAAGCATGAGATCTTCTAGAGTTGGTGCATCTTGAGCTCGCCCTTCTTCATCCCTTCTTGAGGTTGATCCATCTTGATGCAACTCTTTGCACATGTCTTGATCAACCTTCAAGCTCCTTCTTTCTTCATGATTCCAATGGGCACAAAGCCCTTAGACATTTCTTCATCTTCCAACCTTGAGATCAACACATGGCCCAAACGATGCCAATGGATAAACCTACAAGTGAAACTCAATTTACATATTAGTCTATAGAGATTGTCATTAATTACCAAAACCACACATGGGGGCATACATGCCCTTTCACCCTCTCTTTCCATGCCTCGAGGACCCCCTCATTGCATTCCAGTTATCAAAACGATGAAAGTTAGCGCCCACCATGGGGCAGGTGACCTCAGGATTTCGGATCCGAGCGAGATCCGACTTTGCGAGAATCAGCGAAAACATCACCCCTCGGTCACGTTCTGTATGCCGGCGATATGCCCATCGTCCCCAACGACGAGACCTGGGTTTCAGCTAACAGCTACATCACCAAAGTCTAGGGGAGGCGAACGGAAAAGTGAGACTTGACCGCATCCTAACCTCTCCTAGTTGGCTTGGAAAATATCCGGAATCGATTTCATCTCTTCACCAAAGTCGGATCACTGTCTGTTTGTTGTTGACCTTGTTTATCATTTTTTTAAATCACTTGAACACGGTGAACATTAATTTGAAGCATGCAAAACTTATGTAAAAAACATGAATATCTTTTTGTCAATGTAAAACATTTTTAATACTATAAAAGGGCAAGAAAAAGAAAGTGAAAACAGAAATACAAAAGAAAATAAATAGAAACATTAAAACCCGAAATTTAGAAAAAAATTAAAAATAAAAGGAAAGAAACATGAAAAAATAATAGGAAATACAAATTAAACGGAGAAGAAAAAAACAGAAGAAACAAAACTACTTAGTGGGCCGCCCGGTTAGCTGGACCCTTGAGGCAGCGTGGAAGAATCCCAACGCAGCGGGCGGTGTATAGGACGTGTTCCTCCGCCTTTAACTGCAGCTCACACGGCCATGTCTCTTCCCAGGAGGATCTCCCCAACGACGCCCTGCACGCGACCATCCGCCACCTCCTGTCCACCAGAACCTACTGTGCTTGCCAATCTTCTTCAAATGTTCCGATCTTACAATGTGTAATCAAGTGCTTTATCTTGTCTATGCGTCTGTTCTGAATTTAGCCTACAGTGATTGTTCAGGCTCTGTTGATTCTCGATGATTGATCGTTGTGTAATTTGCATGGATGCAAACAAAATGCCACTTCAGTGTTTCACTTTGAGATTGTAAGGACATAGTATTTTGGATTCAGCAGTGTTTAACATTTGTGCGAGTACAATGTACTGTCTTTTTTGGTACAGTAGTATGTTTCATTTTGAAACGGTACAGTCATGTTGTATGCAGTTTCTTATAAGAGTAAATTCCAGTTTTTACCCTCTACTTTGATATTTTTGACACTAATTATCCCATTTAACAATTTTTCATCCATATTACCCCATTTAGCTGAAGTTTTGCCAATTTTTACCCCCCCTAAGATTTTACACATGATTTGTCGTGTGAGTGCAGTCGGCAGTTTTCCTCCAACTTTTTCATGCATCCGAGAAAGCATTGGCCAAACTCACCCACTCGGCATTTAAAAAGAAATTCACTTGGTGTGAGGTGCGGCCCCTGCCTCTAAGATTGCTAGCGATCACCTAGATGCATGAGACCCCTACCATCAATTGGTACTACTACATCAGAATCGTATCTACGTATACGTTACACCTAAGGATCGTGTGTAAAATATCAAGCGTGACTCAGCTAATCAGACCGATTTGAGCGTGGAGAAAAACGCCAGGAGAACAAGAGAGGCGTCCCATGCCGCGTGTACCTGACAGATGGACACATGGAGCAGCTGGCTCTCGAATTTTCAAATGGGGTAAAAATTGACAATTGTTTTTGCTAAATGGGGTAATATAGATGAAAAGTTTTTAAATGGGGTAATTGGTGTCAAAATATTGATCTAGGGGGTAAAAGTTGGAATTTACTCTTCTTAGAAATACGATCTTTGGTGTTTCTTAGTAAAAACAGAACCAGTCAGTTTACTCCTACTTGAATCCTTGTAAAATCCTTCCATTTTCATACTTTTATTCCGCTCGTTGCCAGAACGGTTCATAGTACTTGTCAGTGCCCCACCAGTTCTGGGAGAATTTCCCCAAGAAATGGTCCAATTATATGTTAGTCCCACACTGGAACCTGCAATGCGTGCCTTTTCTGAAAATACAAAAGTCTAGTGATTGTAGTACGCACATTGCCTTTCAATTCTGTGCTTATAAGTGAGGTGCCATGACACGAAGCCATGACACGAGACACAATGACACAATTGAGGTGCCACTGCATCTGCTTAATGTGTGACTGTATAGTACTACTATAAGGGATAAAGTCTGCATCCAGGTCAAAACCTGTGATTATTGGTTGAATCGGTTTGACTAGTGAGCAAAAGTCAACCAACTCAGGAGCCAGTATCCTTACTGACCAGATGCTTTAATATTCTTTCATCCAAACGGCTTCTGACTTACTCACTAAACAAAACAACTGGGCAGTTTGACTTTCTTAAGTATCACTGAATTTTTCTTATAGTGATGATACTTTCAACTATTTGACTTTACGTTCCATGAACTGCGGAGCCGTTGTTTGCTATATATGTGATGTGGTCAACGATTATTATATCTCAGCTATTATCATAGCCATGTTCATCATCTAGAGCAGCATGTCCTCCCCATATCTTGCAAACATGTCATTTCTCAACGGACCATAGAGCATTTCTTGCAAATGTCTCTACAGCTAACTAACCATGCCTATTTTTTTATCACTGAACTTGTCTTGTAGCGTGCTTTTGAACTAGTATTTGACTGTACATGGCATGAACTGTGGTGCAGGTGAGGTTCTGTATATGAGCTTTAGTCAAACATTTTGATAATATGAAATGTTATCACTGCACAATATGTTTCATCATCTGCGGCATCAAATCCTCATCATATCTTGCAAGTAAGTCATTTTACCGGATTCTACAGCACTTATTGCAAGTCTCGTTACAGCTAACTAACCACATCATCGTGTGCTACTGGTATCTGGTCTGGACTCAGGAGACCAGAAAGGTACAATAGTAGATTGACAGGTTTGCAGTGTAAACGCGGATACTTCATTGCATACTTCTGTTTGGTCAATTCTATGAACTGAAATTTCATTCAGTTTCTACGGAGTGATGTTTGTCACTGCGTAGCTACTTGTTGTATTTCAGCAACCGTGGTTTCTGGTAACTGCCCAAACTTCAGAGGTATTTGTCGAAGTACAGTATTTTTTTTTTAGAAATGGGCGCTTTATTACTTAGAGTAATGTTTATACCCGGCATCTGCATAACTAGAATGCACACAGCCGATCAATTACACATCTTGTGACCAAAACAAAGTACGAGAAATACAAAAACATGTAGATAGCATAACAACCTCTTTTTTTTCCGATAAAGGACGCCTTTATTACTTTAAAGTAACTTACACCCGGCCTCTGCATAACTAGATACACACAGCCGACACCAATTCACAAGGTCCAACATAAAAGAAAGATACAAAAAAATTACATATCAAAATGAGAAATTATAATAACGCCTAGGGTGCGGAGGGCAAATATATCCGAAGATTATGCTGTCATCCATGTCCGGTAAATAAGTCCCGTGTCGTATATTCCAGCCGCGTACACATCTTCATGAATAGCTCGCGATATTCCGTACGATGCAAAGTCGACCAAACCCGAAGGGTATGAGTACACCTGTAGAAAACCTACAGAAGAGAACAGTTTATATTATTAAAAACCTTATTATTTTACATAGCCATAGCGACCATATAATGGCTATCGCTCCGACCCTAAGAAGAATCTTGTACTTGTTATCAATAACATGTAACCAATTCCCAAAAATGTTGGCAATAATACATGGTGGATACAAGCCTGAAGCTGCTTGGGTGATTGACCATAAAGACCGAGCAAAACTACATTGGAAAAATAGGTGTTTGATTGTCTCATCATGGTGACAGAACACACACCCAGGATTTCCATGCCAATTCCGCTTAATAAGGTTGTCTTTTGTCAGGATAATCTCACGGCGAAGATGCCAAACAAAGATTTTGTTTAGCATAAATTATGTTTCTTTATTCAAATTATGGATTCTGACTCACCTCACCAAACAATACTACATGGCTATTTCAATTTTTTTTTATCACTGAACTTATCTTGTAGCGATGATACTTTTAAACTATTTGACTGTACATGGCATGAACTGTGGTGTCAGGTGAGGCTCTGTATATGAGCTTTAGTCAAACATTTTGATAATATGAAATGTTATCACTGGACAATATGTTTCATCATCTGCGGCATCAAATCCTCATCTTATCTTGCAAGTAGTAAGTCATTTCACCGGATTCTACAGCACTTATTGCGAGTCTCGTTTCAGCTAACTAACCACATCATCTTGTGCTACTGGTTATATGGTCTGGACTCAGGAGACCAGAAAGGTATAGTATTAGATTGACAGGTTTGCAATGTAAACGCAGATGCTTCATTGTATACATCAGTTTGGTCAATTCTATGAACTGAAATTTCATTCAGTGTCTGTAGGCAGAGCCTATGCGTGATGCCTGCCGCTGCTATATTAATATAGCGGGGCGAAAGCCTGTTTCGAGGATGCCTGCCACTGCAGAGCTACTCGTCATAGTACAACAACCACGGTTTTGGATCAGTGATTTCCAGTAACAGCCCAAACTTCAGAGCTACTTGCGATGTACAGCAACTAGGAGCATAATTAGCAGTACTTAAGCTGTTCCAACCTATAGTTTACATTAATGTCCTGAACTTGGGCGTTTATCCTGAAGAAATGGCAGCAAGTGGTTGCAACTAAGTGTTTCTTACGTGGCCACCAATGGTGGGTTAAACGAGGGTTTCACCGACCTGACTAATAAAAGAGGAGCGTGTTCGGATCCGTGCCAATTTGCACTAAACAAAAGTGACCCCTTAACTGAACAAAGCATCACGTAAGCTTGTTTCAGGTTGAGGCACCCATTAAAGCTGTTCACTACAAGAGGGAATGGGAATCCGGAAACTATGTTTGCAACAATTTTTTTATTTGGCAATGAAATCCATGAAAAATCATTGCATGGATGGCATGTATCCGTTCTTAGGAGCAGCATTGAATCAAATGATTTCTGCAAAGATATTTGTAACATACCTTAAACTCCTTAATTGCAATGCACAATCCTGCATGTTTAATGATAAGTTCAGCTTGCTTGGTCCTCCAATGTTCTAGTCACTGAGAAATGCTGAAGATAACGACGCACGAGATCTGCAAGGAGTGAGCTGTGCTTCTAAACAAGACCAAGTGGCAGGTCATATGCAACAAAAGTGCTGCAAATATGCAGGTACCATGAAGCTTCTCATTTCTGTTGTCTAATGCTGCTGGGTATACCGAACATTTGGGTGGTATTAAAAATTAAAATCTGAATATGTCTTAGACAAACTGATCTAATCAGTGCTGCCGGAAAGCCAGTAGCCCTATTTGCAAGGAATTGTGTTAGAGTCGCTCAATGTGAACTGCAGATTTGACAGAAGATTGAATGTACGTTTCCATTTCTAAATATGAGGTTAAATATCATAGATATTTAACTAAAAAGAATACAAGAAATATGCCCTGGAATATTGAACTTATGCTTACACATGTGACAATGCTGCCCACGTTTTATTAAGGCAGTCAGCGTCGTGGGCTTACTGCCATCTTCAGAAATGATAATTATTACTTGTACCGTTGTATTTGGTTGTGTATACCACTATTTCAATTTTGAACAAACTTAGAGACTAATATTGCTGCTAACGCAAATGTCAAATGTGCACATATCTGAGATTGACATATGCGTGTGAAATCATTCAAACTGACTGGTCCAATCGTATGAAGCAAGAACATTCCCAAAGGATGCATATTTCATTGCAATTAGATTGCTAGTCAGAAGAACCTGTCGTGCTTGAACAGTACAGATCATTCCTATTTCTTTATTTTTCGGATATCTTTCATCTCCGATTGAGCAAACTTACAACACCGATGCCAACACCCAAGAGATAAATACATGCAGATCCTTGCCATTGCAGGACTTAGGAGCACCATAACAACAATTGAACATCCAAATTACCAGTCAGGTCAGCAACAAAAACTTCTGAACGACCTACCACATGTACACATACACACCAAAGCTATCTGTTAAGCCTAGCTAGAAACGAGAACCAGATGAAGAACAGAACACCTATGTAGAGTCAGAGAATGGCAGAGCAGAGATGGATCAGTCATGGTAGCAGAGGAGCATGACAATGCATCGCTGGATGATGTAGAGCCTAGCTTTGTGTTGCCTCAGCATCCTGCTAAGCCCTCCTCCTCCTGACCCCTTGTGCTTCCCATGGCTCTTCACCTTTCTGTTCATCCTGAGCTAGCTCCTGATCAGGGATGGTGAGTGAGCTAGCTAGATGAGCAGGAAGGCTCTCTGCTGCTAGCTAGATGATCAGGGATGGTGAGCTAGCTAGCTAGATGGATCTGCCTGTTGTGTGGTTGTGGCCAAGTGTATAGGGCGTGCCGTGCTTATATAGTAGAGAAATGGCCAAATGGCAAGGTTTTATCTCTCAAATGATCCTCACATCTTTGGCTACTTGTGCATATAAAAACCTGATGAAAAAATGGGTAGAGAGAGCGTCCGTTGTAGGAAGTTCAGAGTTGCTACTGTGTTTGGCATTGCGGTGGACTATCATAATCCTGTTCTTACCGCCCGACTAATACCTATTTTAGTGTTTGTTCGAACCACTTATGTTTATTTTTGTGGCTAATTATTGACAGAAGATTTCAAATAAGCATAGAGGCCACAAAGTTCAGAAACCGCAAATTGAGCCTAATTCCACAGGACTTGCACCAGAGTTTCCTCTCTCAACTTGCAGTTGATTCTACCGTGCTATAGGGGACAATCGCCTCTAACGTGTGACCGTTGAATTAGTCCGTGATTGGTTTCCAAAAAAAAACATAGAAGTGCTTTCTCTGTCTTGAAAAATAGGAAAAAAGTAGTGCATTCTCTTAAAATAAGAAAAAATAAATATAAGTGCATTTTTACATTCTAATAATTCATACTTATTCCACTCTTTGCCCGGACAAATCATAGCACTTGTCGTTAACTCGCCATTTCTGGGCCAATTTCCCCAAGAAATAGTCCTAGTATGTAAGTGCCACACTGAAACCTGTAGTGCTTGCCTTTTCTAAAAATATAGAAGTTATGGTTATTTTAGTAGGCACATTGCCTTTCAGTTCTGCTTATAGTTATAGGTTATAACTGCAGCCATGACACAACTAACATGTCACTGTATTTTACTGAACTTGCTTAACACGCACAATAGCTAGTACTGCTATAAGGGACGAAGTCCGCCTCATGTGATTATTGGTTGAATCGGTTTGACTAGTGAGTGAAAGTCAACCAACTCAGGAGCCAGGAACCTGACTGACCAGACCTTTGTTATTCATTCATCCAAACGCCTTCTGACTTACTCACTAGGCAATACTACCAGCAGTTTGACTTTTTAAATTATCATCACTGAATTTTTCTTGTAGTGATGAGACATTTCAACTATTTGACTTTGCTTTCCATCATATGAGCTTTGGTCAACGATTATTACATGTCAGCTGTTATAAATGCAGAGCCATGTTCATCATCTATGGCAGCAGATCCTCATCATATCTTGCACACATGTAATTTCACCCAGATCATAGAACATTTCTTGCAAATCTCTCAAGCAGCCAATTGACGATGTTCCTCTTCTGCTGCTGGTTATGGTCTGAAGGAAGACCACGAAAATAAACTGCAAGGTGTCAGTTCATGTAGACACAAATCAGAGGAGACAGAAAGATGACTGCATGCTACCAGCTGGAGTCTGAAGCCAACGCTGTGAAGGAAAGAGTGTCAGGTTTTAGGTCTGTCCTTTGTAGAAACAGCTCAAACTTCGTAGCTACTGGTCGAAGCACATCAACTAGCACAAAGATTAACAGTTAAACTGTCAGCCAAGCTAACGATGGCCTGAACTTGTACATGATCCCTGAAGTAAGTGCAAAAAGTGGTTGCAGGATAAAAGTTTCTCACGCGCCCTCCAATGGCGGGTTAAACGCTGGTTCCACCGACATTTGGTCTAATAAAAAGGAACAGTGCATATGGACCAAGACATTTTGCACCAAACTAAGGCCACCAATGAATTAAGCGAAGCATCCTGCAAGCCTATGTCAGTAAATGTCGAGTGTAGTTCTGTCTTTTCTGAAAATGCGAACATCCTGGTTGTTTCAGTAGAGACAGTGTCCTTCAGTTCTGCATAAGTTGTCATTGAATCCTAACAGAAAATGACACAAGTGATATCTTTGAATCTACCGTACCTGATTATAGCTTGGCATACATACCCAGAGTAACTAAGGCAAGGGACGGCATGGAAACGCTTGATTCGGATTGTAAAGAGGCCCTGTTGCATAGTTGTGGTTATTGGTTGAATCAGTTTCACTGATGAGCTCCACCTCAAGCTCTAGCTCAGGCGCCGCAATCACCGACCGACCAAACACTTTGATATTCCTTCATCCAAACATTGGCTTCTGACTCACCCCACCAAACAATACTACAGGGCTATTTGACCTTTCTTTTCTCTTATCACTGAACTTGTCTTGTAGTGATGATACTTTTAAACTAGTTGACTTCACATTGCATGAACTGTAGTCTAGGCGAGGTGCTGTCTATGAGCTTTAGTCAAACATGTTGATACTATAGAATGTTATCACTGCACACATTATGTTCATCATCTACAATATCATGCAAATGAGTGATTCCGGCCTGATTCTACAATATCTATTGCAAGCCTCTCGGCCATGTTACAGCTTACTAACCATGTTCATCCTGTGCTACTGGTTATAGTCTGGAATACAGAGTTCATGCAGATACCTAATTGTGCATTTCCTTTCTGGTCAGTTTTGTAAACTGAACCTGAATTCGGTTTCTGAAGAGGCAGCGAGAACGCGTGGTGCTCTGTCACTGAGGAGGTCTGAAGGTCAGGTGCCGCGGTTTCGTACTAGTGGTTTCCAGTAACCTCCCAAACTTCAGAGCTAGTTGTCGAAGTACAATAACTAGCACCATGATTAGCAGCACTTAGGCTGTTTCAAGCAATAGTTTACATGGATGGCCTGAACTTGGACGTGAATCCTGAAGAAAGTACAGCAAGTGGTTGCATGATAAGCGTTTCTTACGCGGCCTCCAATGGCGGGTTAAACGGGGGTTTCACCGACCATTAGACTAATAAAAGAACAGCGTGTTCGGAACCGAGCCAATTTGCACTAAACAAAAGTATCTCCTTAATTAAGCAAAGCATCATGTAAGCTTGTCTCAGGTTGAGGCCTCAAGGCTGTTCGCAACAGGTTTCTATTGGCAGTGAAATCCATCAAAAATCATTGCCTGGATGGCATGTATCCATTCTTAGGAGCAACGTTATTGGGAAGATCCTCGCAATGCAACTACCCTGCAGGTTTAATGACAAGCTTATAATCATCAGCCTGCTTTGTCTTCCAATATTCTAGTCCTTGTGAGAAATGCTGAAGATAACGACCTATAATAGCACCGTATGAGATCTGCAAGGGCTCTCTGTTGGCAGTGAGCTGTGCTTCTCAAAATTCAAGACCAAGTGGCATGTCATCTGCAGCAATAGTGCAAATGCAGGTACCACGAAGCTTCTCAATTTTGCTGTCCAGTGCTGCTGAGGTCTGGTGATACCAAAATTTTTTGTGGTATTAAAAATTTAAAGGATCGATATTTCTTAGAGAAAAAAACTGCTAGAAAAAACTGCTAAAATTGCTGAGCTCAATGTGAGTCACATTATGTTACTGCAAAGTTGTCAAAAGATCGACTGAAACTTTCCATTTCTAGAATGAGGTTAATATCAGAAATCTTGAACTTACAAGAATGCAAGCAAAATTTCCCAAGATTTTGGAACTAAAACGTGTGAAACTTCTGCAATTTTCTAGTAAAGCAGACAGCATTGTGGAAATGTCACTGTCATCTTCAGAAATAATAATTATTGTTTGTACCGTTTTATTTGGTTGTGTATACCAGTACCACAAATTTGAAAAAGACAGACATTTGAGATTGCCATCAGTGCGAAATCATTCAAATTGACTGATCCAATCTCGAATGAAGCAAGAACTTCGGCTATGTGCATCCTATCTATGCAGAGGCCGCGTGTAATACTTAAACTTTTGAGAAATAAAGTGCCCTTTATCAAAAAATGAAGCAAGAAATTTCCCAAAGGAATGTGTATTTCCATTAGCCGTCAGAGACCCACAATCATACTTCAACAGAACAGATCATAAGATGGAATCCAAGTGATAAACCTTTTGGAGAACTTCCATAGTTCTTTCTTTCATTTTCTGACCAAGCAAACTCAGAACAAGGATGCCAACACACAACAGATCTATAAATGCACATCCTTGCCATTGCAGGACTTAGGAGCACCACTACACTACCAGAGACCAAAACCGTCAGCAACATCTACCTGAAACTTCTGAACTACCCCATGTACACAGACACACACACACACAACAAAGAATTTGTCAAGCCTAGCTAGAGAAATTTGTCAGAGAAGAGCAGAGATGGATGAGCTAGTCATGGCAGCAGAGGAGCATGACGACGCATCGCCGGATGATGTAGAGCCTGGCCTTGTGCTGCCTCAGCATCTTGCTAAGCCCTCCTCGACCTGATCCCTTGTGCTCTCCATGGCTCTTCACGTTGCCGTTCATCCTGGCTGAGCAGGAGGGTGGTGATTGATGAGCCATTGAGGTAGGTGAGCACTGAGGAGGGTGGCTCTCTGCTCTTCCACTGCTGCAACTGGATGGGATGGATCTGCTATGGTTGTGGCCAAGTGTGCTGCATTTGCACTGCTTATATAGCATGGAAATGGCAGAAAGACAGCCAGACAGGCTCTCTCACATGATCCTCACCTTTGCCTACTTGCGCGTATAAAAACCTGGCGAGTCACTGGCCAGTGAGTGGGCGCCCCTTGTAGGAAGTTGAGAGCTGCCACTAGCTCCACTGGCACGAGCAGCAGGGGCAGGGGCAGGCGTACTTGTTTATCTTGGTCAATTGTATCTGAGTTGTTCGTGCAGTTAGAGCAGAGCTATAAATAAAACGAACAGAAAACACGAGGAGTTACAACGTACAGATCCTCAGCTGTCATGGCTATAGCATGAAAGCAATATCTTCCTACTTGCTTACACAAATGATTTCCTGTCCCTAGAATGCATGACAAGGATTACAGCATCACTAAACATACACGTATATATCCTAGAGCTGCTTAAGGATATCTATCTATCTATCAATGATCAGACAAAAAATATCTTCACCTCCGACTAGAACTCTGTCAGAGATACGTGCCAGAGCTGTCCGATCCGCCTGTCCAGCCATAGACAAGAAGCTGCTAGCAGGGTTCAGACTTGAGAGAGAGCTGGCCTCGCGTTCCATGTGATCTCCCCGATCGAGATCGTCGTACCGTCCATCACACTGGCACCCCGTAAATTAACCAACTAGGACGGCAATAACACGGCAGGTTTTGGTGGCCTTTCCGTCGCGGAGAAAGGCAGCTTGCTTAATTTGGCACAGAAACTGCGCATGTGGCTGGTCAAGATGACCCCGATCAAGCACGACCAACTTGTTGGTCGGCCGGCAATGGTGTTCCTACTTCCTACTTCTTCGTCTTCCCGGGTCATGAACGGACACGGCCAGTTTTTTTGAATTTAACTTTTTCTTGTGTGAAACTCACGCAGACTCACAAATACTACATACAATCACCCATATGAATACACACACGTACTCCCTACCCCTATGAGTACATCCTGATGATTGAGTCTGATAGACTGATATGACTGGTCTTGAGAAGTCTTAAGATTGACGAAGTTACCACATGTGCCTCGCTATCAACGGAAACATCGCCTCTCACTGAAAAATATTCCGTCTTTTATGAGACATGAAAGCGTCGAAATCCAAGTTTTAAACTCGGGTGAGCTAGGAGTATCACCGTCCTTCTAGCCATCCAACCACATATTGGTTCTCTTTTGATAAATGAAACATTGTTTACATCGTTTATTTACAAATGAAATTATGAACCTTGGAGGGTCCCCATACCATAAACAAGATTAACTTTTTTGAAGAAGCTCAAAAGGGGTCAAACAACTACAGAGCAAAAGAAGTTACTAACTTTACAAATAAGAGCATGATTTATGGTGGTAGGTGCTGTCCCCATCCATCCACCTAGGCTTGGAAATGAGAAAAGGTGGTGTATACTATGTTTTTGTCCCAACGACATCACCTCTCTTTTAAAAGCTGTCTTGATATCTCTCTTTCCCTCTCACCTTTTCCCCCCACTCCCCAATTTACTTTCCAAGAGGCCGTCTCTTGCAGAAGAGACCGCTTCCTCATCCGAGCCTGGCTTGGACAGTTGGACCATCCGAAACTAGCTAAAGTTGTGAGGCAACACCCCTAGGGCAGTGCGTTGGTCATGCCCTAATATGACGATGAATAACCATATACAGTGAGCAATATGCTGGCGAATAACCAAAGACCATGAACGGGCCACCACCCCATGCTCCAATGAATCATGTCCACTCTGCACCAGACACAGGTAGATCATGATATATTTGGCATGACATGTGTAACAAGGGAGCATGGAAGACGCATGGTGAAAGTGCATAAAGAAGGACCCAAAAAAATTATCCACAAAATAAAGATATTTGTGCATTTTCATCTTCAGTTGCCCGCGCCCCTATATTTGGCACAATGTTCAAGGTCAAGGAGCGGCTGCCTCTTGTAGTCAAGGCTACAAGACGACCAATTCATGCAGCATTGCCGCTCATGTTCGGCGTTGGTGGTGAGCGATGGAAGTCAGGGCGGCGGCCCCGGAGCCGGGTTTGTGTTTGTTGTGATGGTGGCCTATCATCATGTAAGTTTTTTTTTTTTGACATGAACTAGCAGGTGCTCTGCTTTTGCATTATAGAGGAGAAATAAAACGTCTGTTACACATCCGAATGGAGTGAAAACGCGAACTCATAAGAGAAAGAAACAAACAACACAGCCGCTCTGTAACAATCGACAACCCCGGCGTCTAAGGTTTCAGTCTAGCAAGCCTAATCAACTCGAGGTCGGCCTTAATGAGGTCCGCTACCGTCGCAGCAGAGGTGATCTCATTCTGAAAAATTCTGCGGCACCGTTCCTTCCAGACGTGCCAGATGATATAAACCGAGCAGGAAATACCACGCTGCTGCTGATCCGTCTTTCTCCCGCTTCTAGCCTTTCCCCACCAGCTGTTGATCGTCCTAGAGGCCGCGAAGATCTGGATAGCAAGTGGGTGCGAAACCTGAAAGTGTGTCCAAACCTCCTTGGCGAAGGGGCAATGCAGCGCAAGATGTGCCGCAGTCTCGATTTGCTGATCGCAGAAGCAGCATCTGTCGTCATGAGGCCATCCCCTTTTGGCCAGCCTGTCCGCAGTCCAGTTTCTGTTCTGCAGGAATAGCCAGAAGAAAAAGTTCACTTTGCCTTTAGCAATAATTGTCCAAGCACGCGACAAGCTCGGCTGCTGGATCCTGGTGCAGAACTGCACAGCGTACACGGACGCGGCAGAGTAGCTCCCATCGGTCGTAAGATTCCAACGAATGGTGTCACGTCGCTCAGCAAGCTGGACAGTTTGGATAGCGGTCCATAACTGCACAAACTCGTCAATCTGCTCCTCCGTGCTAATCCGTTGTAACCCATTCATCCAATGCTTATTGGTCAACGTCTCCCGCACCGTCAGAGATTTTCTATGTTCCAGCTTGAAGAGGGAAGGTGCCATGTCCGCCGGTGCCTCTCCATTCAGCCAGCGGTCGTTCCAGAACCCGGTCAATCCTCCATTTCCAATTAAGATGGTCGTGCAAGCCGAGAACAAACTTTTATCCGTGCGGTCACAGGGCGTTGCCGTACCTTTCCAAGGCCTAATGCTCTCATCCCATCTGAACCATTCCCATCTTAGCCGGAGTGCCCTACTGTGTGCCTGCAGATCCTTAATACCCAGTCCACCATACTCCTCGGGGACACACACTTTGCTCCAACTCACCAAACATTTGCTACCAGCGATTTTCTCTTCAGGTGCCCAAAGAAAATTGCGCTGCAACTTGTTAAATTGCTTGATAAGCCATGCCTCAGCAAGGAAAACCGTGAGGAAATACGTGGTTGTGGCAGTGATGGCGCTTTTGATCAGCACCAATCTTCCTTTTTTGCTCAAAAGCTTTCCTTTCCATCCTTTTAGCCTGTTTGCAGCCCTGTCGATCATAGGCTGAACATCGATGCGTCGCGGCTTCCGAAAACCGAGAGGGAGGCCGAGATAGTTGTAGGGTAGACTGCCTCTCTGCCCACCGAAACTTTGCAGTACCTCGTCCATGTCCAAGTGGACGCAAGCAATAGGGAAGGCCAAGCATTTGTCGATGTTTGTCTTCAGCCCTGACGCCTCACCAAACAGCTTCAAAATCTGCTGAGTAGCCGCAATATCAGACCTCAGTGGATTGACGAAAAGGGCAACATCATCAGCATATACGCTGACCCGCAACCGCGCTGCCTGCAACAGAAGAGGCGAGAGCACCAACTAATCGGTGGCTTTGACAAATAGACGCTGCAGAGGTTCCATGGCCAAGATGAACAACATAGGGGAGAGAGGATCGCCTTGTCGCAGCCCACGCTTGTGTCTGAAAGGCCTTCCCGGACAGCCATTCAGCATAACTCTCGAAGAAGAGGAGGCCAGGATGAGGGAGATGAGATCACGCCAGCGCTGACCGAAGCCCATGCGAGACAGCACCTGAAGAAGGAAACCCCAGTCTAAAGAATCAAAAGCCTTTGCAATGTCAAGCTTGAGAAAGATGAGAGGCTCCTTCTTAACATGCGCCAGATGGATAACATTTTTCACATAGAGAAAGTTGTCCTGGATAGAACGGCGCTTGATGAAAGCGCTCTGAGCCGATGAGACCAGATGATTAAGTTCCGGTGCCAGCCTGTTTGCCAGCATCTTACAAAGAATCTTAGTAGCACTGTGTATCAAACTCACTGGTCTATAATCTTTGGCATCCGCAGGGTCACTCTTTTTTGGGAGCAGCACAATGTTAGCAGAGTTAAGAAGCTGCCAATGATCACCTCTGAGGGAGTGCAGCTGGTTCAGCGCGGCAAGCATGTCCTGACTGATGAAGCTGTAGCAATTTTTGTAAAAGTTACCAATAAAGCCATCTGGACCAGGGGCCTTCTCCCCATGCATCCCGTCAATAGCACCTTTGAGCTCAAGTGCATCAAACGGTCTATCCAGGTGGGACAGGTTGATATCAGGCAATCCAATCTCATCCCAATTAAGCTCGACAGCCCTGGGTGCTGCTGTTCCCAACAGATTATTGTAATGCTCAAGAAGAACCTCGGCTTTTCTCTCGTGCTCCGTGACCAAACCTGTAGGCCCCTGAAGAGAGGAGATGTGGTTTTTTCTCCTCCGGCCATTAGCCCGAATATGAAACAGTCGCGTATTCGCGTCCCCATGCCTGATCCAAGTTATTCTGGATCAAAGCCAAGAAGTTTTCTCTTACACTTGTGCATTTTTTGGCCCTGTTTTCCTCATAACATGACAATATATGGATGTTCGAACTTCTTTTCCTTATAATCTAGATCAACTCTACGAATTGCAGGGGTGCCATACCTTGATGTTTCTTGGAAAAAACATTAAACATCCAATGGTCATATAGAAATGTGATGGCATCTGCTAATAACACTTATTATATCTAAATTACTCTAAAGTTTAGTTTTTATTGATGAGATTGCTTGCTTTGGTGTGTACATTTTTTCTACATTATATTAAATGTTCAATATGGTTCAAGAGTGTGGTTTTAACCTTTTTGCTCATGTATTTGATCTCGAGATATCAATGTTATTTAATTTTCTTGAACAATGTACTAGGAGCATTTTTGTTTAAAATAAACATTTCAGATATGATCCATAAATGCATGCTTAATTTCTTGCTCGTATATTTAAGATATATTAATGAACCTTAGAAAGCACAAACTACATGTTTTATAGTTTCCTTCGGCATAAATAATTTTCAAGGTGCAAAGGCATGCAAAAAATAACAAAATATGCATGCAAGGCCCCAACAATACCGAATCAAACAACTACTAACCTTCTGTCAAAAAAAAACTACTAACCCTTTTAATTTTCTGTGTCGGTGCAATATTTGGCTAGTATTTTCCTGTACGGACCCATACACCTAATAGCTCAGCAAAATGATTAAGGATTTAATACAGAAACTTACTCGTAATAGATA
Organism: Avena sativa; assembly: GCA_916181665.1. NCBI lineage: Eukaryota > Viridiplantae > Streptophyta > Magnoliopsida > Poales > Poaceae > Avena > Avena sativa. The sequence goes on along the minus strand of OV702293.1, from coordinate 352,898,891 downwards.
TATCTGGTGGAACAATATCATCATGTCATCAAGCATTATAAAATGACCGCCCAACTAGACGACGACATGAACATGACTGCATGAGCATAGTATTACAGTCAGATCCGACCGGACAGTTCCTCAACGAAAGGCGCCTACTCTGGCCAGCCACTTTCATCCATCTCAAGATATTCTCCTCTTCCACAAGACGACACAAATTAGGCATCCTGATCGTGGAGTGAAACAGATGGATTCGGTGTCAAAAGTGACCTTTTTTGGCTGTCCAGAAGGCGGTTGTCCCCTGGAGCGTCATCAGAGTCCGTTGCAGCTTGACAGAGAGGCTTGCGCCTTGCTGCTCCATGTGCATGTGGAGCTAGCTAGGGGCAGCTCCCCGCTTCCTACAAGGGGCATATGCCCCTATGCCTCTCTGCCCAATGTGCCCCCCTCTCTCACGCATTCAGGTTTTTGTAAATGCAAGTAGGCCAATATGTGAGGATCTTGTGAGTGACAGAGAGACTGAGAGAGTAGTGTCATTTGGCCATTTATCCCAGCTATATAAGCATGGCAAGCTCTGCACACTTGGCCACAAGTACCAGATCCATCCATTAGAAGCTTTCCTGTGCTCACCTAGCTAGCTAGATCACCACCCTCCCAGTTCAGGAGCTAGCTATCTCAAGATGGATAAGGTGAAGATCAGCCATGGGAAGGAAAGCAACCGGTCAGCAGGAGGAGGAGGGCTGAGCAGGATGCTGAGGGAGCACAAGGCCAGGCTCTATATCATCCGGCGATGCGTCGGCATGCTCCTCTGCTGCCATGACTGATACATCTTTGCTCTTCTCTTCTCTGACCCTAAGCTTTTTGTTCTCGTTTCTACCTAGGCTTGACATATTCTTTGGTGGTTACGTACATACTAGTACATAGGGTAGTTTAGAAGTTCCAGATAGATGTTGTTGATGGTTAGCCAAGATGCTGAAGTTTTTTGTGTTGCGGTGTTCCTAAGTCCTGGAATGGGCAAGGGATGTTGCGGTGTTGTTGGGTGTTGGCATCCTTTGTTGTGTGTCTGCTCCATTAGAAATGAAAAGATCTCAGAAAAAATAACTATGAAAGATTTAACAAAGATTTATCTCTTGGCATTCCCTTGTATCACTGAATCATCATGATCATTGGTCTTCTCATTTTTGTGTGAGAACCAAGCGCTTGGTGGCTAGAGCTCAGGGTGGAGTCCAGGGTCGGTCCTGAGATTTCGGGGGCCCCGAAACTAAAATTTTAGGCCCTTTAATATAATTTTTTATGCATATATAAGATGATCAAAACTAAATATTTTAAGTACACTTCCAACTACAATTTTCATATAAAAATAACAATGTTTACGTGATACCTTAAAATTTTCTCTAAAAATTCCTAGAAGCAAAGTCTATAACGATGGAATCAATATCAGTCTCTTCCACTAACTTCTTCTCGATGCATAAACTTGTCAAACCATTTAATCTCTCCTGAGACATTGAAGATCTTAAATAGTTCTTCAATTACTCACATTGTCATCATCTACGTCATATGAACATCGTCTTCTGTACCAACAACATTATCTTCTGGATCAACATTAGTCTATTCCCCCATAAGAACTAGCGCCAACTCATCTGGATTTCGCAAAGTGCTCGCGTTGCTCTTCAAAAATTTATGAAAAGATTCTCTCCGCGATTCTACTAATTTCTTCTCTTGTTGTCTTCTTTTTCTTTTCTGAGCACCAGTATTCGGGCGTCATAATCAGTTAACCTCGGATACTACAAACAAGAACAAAAATCAGGTGCTAATTAGAATTATGAACTAAGAATTAGAGCGAGCGTAACCAGTAGAGGTATGGGCGGAGAGAGAACCAACAGGCAGGCCGAGGCGGTCGATCTTCGTGTCGTCGATGGACATCGCCGAATCTCGTCTGGCGGTGGTGGTCGATCGTCGACGCAAAGAGAAAAGGACTGAAGGACGATATAATCCAGGGAGGCAGGGAGTTAGGGACTAGGGGAAGCGTCGAAGCAACGATAGGATCGCGATGGGAGACTTCAGACTCGCGAGTCGAGAAACGAGTAGTAACCAACGCTGGGAGTCCTGGGACCTGACGACCTGCCCTGCCTGGGAAGTGGTAAGTGGGAATTGATCGTTGTCTCATCGGTCGAGAAGGTAGCGACGGAGCGATGTTGATCAATGCCGGGAGTCGAGGCGTTCAGCATTGACAACCCAATAGAAAAATACTTTTTTTAGACGTATACTAGAACTATATTTTTAGGCCCCTATTTTTGTTGGGCCCGGGGCGGCTGCCCCGCTAGTCCCCCCTCAGGGCTGGCCCTGGTGGAGTCGCAGGAAGCACTCGGACTAAACATGGTGCTACCCCGTGTTAAAAAATACGCCGGAGATGTTTCATCTGTCTAACAACATAAAGCCCAAGAGAGAAAAACGCATCTGACCCCATGCGGCGACGCCTTCGCTGCACCGGGGATCCCTTCCTCCTGACGCTCGACCCCCTCCTCCCCCCTCTCTCCCTCCTCCACCGCCGCCAGAGGAACCGCCGGGCAAAGCCTGCGCAGTGTGGAGGTGGCGGGGTACCTACTGGTTGCGGTCAGGTGTGTCCCGCTCCTCCATCGGTTGCGGGGATGCTGGGCGACGACGGCCGTACGCGGTGACCGGAGCGGCAGCGGAGGAGCGACGATGGCATGCGGCGGGGCGGTTTGGGGCTGATCTGGACCGTTTGGGCCTAGAGGGTCCTGATCCCCTTTTCTAGTTTCGTTCTCCGCGTGGCATCGATGGCTTGCTTCTCTGCTTGCATCACTAGGGAGCCGGGGAGGCGGCCTCGGGCATGGCGGTGTCAACCTCCTCCTTCCGCTGGAGGTGGGCAGCGAGATATGGTGGATCCCATGATCCCATGCCTTGCACAATAATTATTGCGGGCGGTCCTAGGGTTCCTCCTCCCGCCGAGATGAAGACTGTCCGGATGCATATCCTTATCGATTCGGTTGCAGGTTGCAGTGGCGTGTTCTGTAAGGCTCCGCCAGCGACCTCCATTGGGCAACACATGCCTGGAGTTTGCTAGATCGGGAGATTCGATCGTGTGCACCCGTGTTTTACTTTGGCCATTTGGTTTCAAAGGAAGCGCTTCGAAGCACTGCTAGCTGTTAATATCATGGGGCATGTTCTCATTCCATTGTGCTGGCGGAGAAGGTCATGAAAGCCAAAATTTAAGGACTAGCAATGGTGGTTCGGAGCTTTATGGCAATGAGGAATTGGCTTGCTGTTTCTTGACTTGGAGGAGTGTCTTGCAAGTGGGGGTGATTACATAGGAGAAGTTCAAAGTCTTGTCTTTCAGGGTGAAAATCCAAGGTCTGGCCTTCATTGGTTGTGGCTGGCAATGGTCTTGTTAAAGATATTGTTTTGAGAGCGAGGACTTTCTTCAGGATGAAAACCTAAGATCTATGATCGGGCGATGACAGCGCTTGTGCACTGTTCCCTTCTTGGAGGCGTCTCTTTTGGAGAAGCTATACTTCTGGTGATGTCCTAGTGGTGTTAGTGTTGTTGTTACAAGGAATAGTTCGTTGTAGCGGGGCTTTTATTTTTTGTAATTTCTCTTCTTTTTTTGGCTGCGTGCATCCATATTGCCGCTAGGGTGATGCATTGTTGCAGAGATTAGGTTTAATTAGTATCTTAGCGATATTAATATATACTCTTTATCGAAAAAACAACGTACAACCAAGGAACCTATTTTTACGTGTGTCACTCTCCTCACGAGAAACAAAGAGAGGCGACGGCTAGGGCAGAAAACCTAGCAGCTCTCGCAATCCACCTCGTCCTTGTCGTCAACGACCGGGAATCGAAGGGTCCCTGCCTCCTCTACTTGTCAATCCGGTGGCGGGAGGGGTGCAGACCTTAGACCTGCGCTCGGTGTTGTAGAAGGGTGCCTAAAGTTAGAGTTTGGTCAACCGGCATCGTCGTTATAGTGTCTATGATTTGTACGGGACAAGAATAATGTATACCCGCCTCCTTGTCAACCTCTTGGTGGCGATCTCACCGGTGGCGTTGAGGACGGGATTCATCTGCTTGTCGCTTTCATGGAGTGGTGGATCTCGTCCAATGTACATGTGTGATAGGTTGGTGCTAATTTGAATTAATTCAAGGGTTCAATTATGATGACTTCAGCTCTGGGACGCTGGTCCTTAAGGGCACGTGCACGAAGACTTCTCGATTGTCATCAACAACACCAGGCTGGCTCTAGTAAGGAAGCAATGACAGCGGCGCGTCAGTAGCCCGCTCTAGCGGCAGTAGTGGTCGTTACGTGGTCCAAGAAACTCGATGTAATTTTTATTATGTTTGGTATGCTTTGTACTTCTTGTGATCCCATGGAATAGATTCGGAAGTTTCACGCAAAAGAAAAATGCACAGCCAAGGGAGGGATCCTTTCCTTGTTGGTCAACTTTTGTTTCACTGTTGTGTCTTCTAAACACAATAGACCATTTGGAACAGTGATTTTACTTTCAACAATGAAAAATCAACTTTTTTAATACAGGCTATACCGATGGCTACTCATTGGATATGTATGTCGTCCTTCCTACAACCAATGGAGAAACGACATGCTTTGGCTATTAGGTGCAACCAAAATAATTGCATGACATTTGTATAGCCGGTGCAACTGGCGTTTGATCTTAAGGATAGCATGTTGATGCAGATTCACTCCATGTTTTTATTTCTCTTTAGTTGGTCGATGCATGTGTTGACCTTATGTGACCCATTGTGTATTTTCTTATAGAAAGTGAATCTTAATAATTTAATAAAAGGATTCATGCATCAATCGAATGTAGAGGCCATGGCTTTATCCCCATTTCGAGAAAAACAAGAGGAGTATGAATAACCACACAAGCCCACAAATTTACTAGCTATACAAAATAATATTTAGCTAGGTAACTAGAAACAACGAACCCGCCACCCCGTGCTCCGTTGAATCACATCTCCGTGATGACCTCTGACACATGTCGACCACGAGCATACTCCAAAATATCATAGAGAATGGAAGTTGAAACTACAAAGAAAGGGGCACAAAAGTTTGATCTACAACATAAATATATTTGTTTAGTTTCATGTCATGTTGCAAGTGCCTTACATTGCAGAGTGAGAAACCCCTTAAATTATAAATACTCAGTAAAAAAATACATGTTGATCCGAGTCATCTAATATTTTCAATCCAAAACTTCACATTAACCATCAAATGGTTGTAAACATATGTGATACCCTCATCAAAAATATTATAATTACTACCTCGCCTAGGATCTTAATTACTATAGATTTTATTTTGTACACATGATATTTTTTGTTTTGGTGTACATAGATTTTGTCTACATTATATTAAATATTCAATAGGAGTTTGTTTCAAGTGTTTCATATTGAGATGTCCATGTATTTAAAATCCATGAACAATGTGTTTTTATTTTAAATGAAATTCCACACATGATCAATAAATAAATGCATAATTTATTATATGGTTGTAATATTTTGGTTTAAGATATACTAGCTTGTCTTAAAAATTGTGCATTATTACATATATTTTATAATTTTATTCCACATAAATAATTTTAAGAGTTTGTAATATAAAAGAAAGAGTACACCTATCAATGTAAAAATAACTATATTTTCACATTTCAATATGTTAGTTGAACACGTTTGTATGTGCTAGTAGATTAGAGCTAGTAAATCATACGAAATAAATTGAAACACTTGCGGACAAAAAACATACTGAAAAATCTAAAAGCTACATCGATGCCTTTGAAGTCTCGATCTCTTGTTCCATTATTTGCATCTTGATGTTTCTCCAAAACTCCAGCAAAGAATTCATGGTTGATCAAACCTGCACAAGTTGGAAGAACCTCAAAGGTTTTGAAGAATCACTTGAGTCGTCAACCCAATAATCTCAAAGGTCTTGAAGAGCCATCTGAGTCATCCACACCGATACCTTGTAGGATTTGAAGAACCTAAGAATGTTGAATCTCCATGTTGTGTCCGCAGACACACATATTGCAAGGGATTTTGTCGAACAATTGATTTATTGCCATGCTATTATGCATGGAAAATGGACGAGAGCATGGAAGAACAACGAAGCATGAGAACAACTAACCACATCATACTTCACATCAATATGGATGCAACTAGCGTTGGTGCAGGCTCAAGCATGCACACGAAACCCATAGATTTAGAGAAAATAGTGTGCATGAACAAAACATCACTGACTCTCACTAATGTCGAACGTGTTGAACACGGCGATCGTACTAGGACTTGCACAAACCCGCCGTGGGACTTAATTCCTTGTGGCACTGTCTTCGCCGCCAAAACTGCGGCACCAACAACATAAAAACCTAACATTAAAAAAATGGATGGTACTCCAGAAAAGTATGCGGGCTCACAGATTGTCACCCACCCCTAGACATGGAGGGACCAGCGACTATCCCTAGTGGCTGCTATGGTACGGGAAAAAGTTTACACTGAATGTATTATTGTGAATATTTTTAATAAAGGTGACGGTCCTAAGATCCCTCTCAAGACATGATGATATTTTGCTTGTCGCCTGTCGTCAGTGATCTGGCCGGAGTGCTCCGCCTGACGTACTCCAAATGGACGACATGCCTGGAGTTTGCCGGATTGGATGAATTCCGGTCATGCGCATCCATATTTTTTTTGACCGTTTGGTTTTAGAGGAAGTGTTGTGAAGCTCTGCAGTCTGTTTCCATCGTGGGACATGTCTTTAATCTCACGGTAAAATCAGTAGTGGAGAAGGGCATGGAAGCAGAAGATCTGAGGATGAGTAAGGGTGGTTCGAGTCCTAGTGAGGACGAGGTTTCGGCTAGACGATTTGTGACTTGGAGCAGTGACAACGGCAAGTGGGGGTGATACGTCGTAAACATATCTATAATTTTTGATGCTCCATTCTTGTTTTATATCATTTGTCTTATGTTTTGTCTATACTTTGAGGCATTTTTATATATTTTCTGGAACTAACCTATTAACAAGATGCCACAGTGCCAGTTCCTGTTTTCTGCTGTTTTTGGTTTCAGAAAAGTTAGTAAAGAAATATTCTCGAAATTGGACAAAACGAAGCCCGAAGTTCCTATTTTTCCAGACACGTAAAGAAGTCCAAAGAAGAGACATAGGAGGGCTAGGAGGCAGCCACACCCCCTGGTGGCGCTCCCCTCCTCTGACCGTGCCGGGGTGTGGTGTGGGCCCCTGGTCCACCCCCTGACATCGCCCTTCCGCCTATATAAAGCCCTCGATGCAAAAACCCTAGATCATCCAGCCTCAATCCACGAAAAGTTCCATAGCCCCGCCGCCACCAAAGAGGAGATTCGGGGGACAGAAGTCTCTGTTCCGGCATCCTGTCGGGATGAGGAATTGTCCTCGGAGCTATCTCCATCGACTCCACTATCTCCATCGCCGTTGCTGACTCCCATGATAAGGAGGGAGTAGTTCTTCCTCGAGGCTAAGGGCTCTACCGGTAGTTATGTGTTCATCCCTCTCTCTATGCGTGATCTTATTGTGATCATGAGCTTTGTAATAAAGTAGATCTACTCTGCTACTCAAGTGCTTTAATTAATCTCTATTTATCCCCACATGTGTGAAGTTGACAGTGTGCACACTGTGTGGCACTTAGGCTAAAAATTACAGAAATACTTATCATGAGTTATAATTTGAGTTGGATGTCTCTATAAGTTTGTGGTATTTGTTGGAACCATCTAGCGCTCAAGGTGACAATGGGGTTATCTAAATGGGGAATGCGAACTTTGAGGTGTGTTGTTATAGCCCTACATCGTTCAACCGGAGAGTAGTTCGGAGTAGCATAATAAAGAGAAGATATTTATATGAGAGTGTCCACTAGTGAAAGTATGATCCCTAGGTCTTGTTTCTAAGCATTGAAACACCGTTTACAATTAGTCCTGCTACATGTTTGTTTGCTGCCATATTTATTTCATATTGCAATTACCACTTATAATTATCGATATTACTTGTATTTCACTATCTCTTCGCCGAACTAGTGCACCTATATACCTAACAAGTGTATTGGGTGTGTTGTGGACACAAGAGACTTCTTGTATCTTAATTGCAGGGTTGCTTAAGAGGGATACCTTTGACATCTTTCTCCATGAGTTCGATAAACCTTGGGTGATCCACTTAAGGGAAACTTGTTGTTGTCCTACAAACCTCTGCACTTGGAGGCCCAACACTGTCTACAAAAATAGAAGCGTGTGTAGACATCAGGGGGCGACAACACAGAAGGAGTTTAGGGTCTCTGATCTTACATGGTGAAAGCCCATGGTCTGGCCTTAGTTGGTTGTGCTTAACAATCACCTTGTTGGAGGCATTTTTTTTGAGTTCGGACTTTCTCCTGGTGAAAACGATCAGGGCAATGTCGATGCTTGTACACTATTTCCTTCTTGGAGGCGTCGCTTTTAGATAAGTTAGATTTCTGGTGTTGTTTTGGTGGTGGTTGTTTCGCCGCAACAAGGAGTAGATCACTATAGTGGGACTTTGTCTTCTTTTTTGTAATTCCTTCGACCCATATTAGTTGGCTTGGATTTGTCTAGATTTGGATGTATCTAGACATGTTTTACTACTAGATACATCCGAATCTAGACAAATCCAAGCCAACTAATATGGGTCGGAGGGAGTAATTCTTCTTTTTTCTAGGATGTGTGCATCCGTAAGACCGTTAGAGTATTGCGTTATTGCAGAGGTTGGATGTAATTGGTATGTCCACGAGATTAATATATACCATTTTTCAAACAAAAATATTGTGCATATTATAGTCGCTCATATACATATAATCAGTTAATTTGCTTATAAATATTCCTTCTTTGTTTAGGTTATCAGCATGCAACTGTATGGGAGCTAATATAATCAAAGGGTGCATTAACCCTTCCTTTTCCGTACGGACACTCCTACTAGCCCAACTATAGTCTATAAATGATTAAAGCGTGAATACAAAATTCTACCAAAAGTACATACATACCAGCTTGGATATCAGATCGAACATCATCACGCATTATAAAATGAGAATCACCCAACTTGACATTACATTCCAAGACCCGACCGGACAGGACAGTTGCTCAAGGAAAGGCGCCTAGCCTGGCCACCCGCCACTCCCGTCCATTTTCATAGAATTATTCTCACGATCTTTTTCAAGGAACATGCCAAAAAGGAACAAATATACACTAGGCAAGGATAATCTCGTGGATGGAAGAAGCTAAGCTAGTAGTAGAATCAGGCATCCATCTCTAGATATACTCCTCTTCCAGAAAAGAAAAACATCTTCGAAAAACAGGAGCCATTTATCAGCAGGTAGGAGTACCTTTGCACGCCACACAGGAATGAATCCCAAATGAAGAAGCTAGTGGAATTAGGCATCCTGATCGTGGAGCGGAACCGATGGATTCGGTGTCAAGGGTGGCTTTTTTGGCTGTCCAGTAGGCGATTGTCCCCTGCAGCGTCATCGGAATCCGTTTGCAACTTGTGAGATTCTAGCTGGTGCATGTGGCTGTTGAGCTAGCGGCAGCTCCACATCTCCTACAAGGGGCATATGCCCCCATCGCTCTCTACCCAATGTCTCTCGGGCATCAGTTTTTTATACTCTCAAGTTGGCAAATATGTGAGGATCATGTGAGGGAGTAGTCCTTCCCATTTGGCCATTTCCCTTCTATATAAGCATGGCAACCGCTGGACACTTGGGTCACAACCACAGCAGAGCCAGATCCACCCAGTAGCAGCAGAGAGCCTTCCTGCTCACCTAGCGCAGTCACCATTTCTGCTCAGGATCTAGCTATCTCAGGATGGACAAGGTGAAGATCAGCCATGGAAAGCACAAGGGGTCATCAGGAGGAGGAGGAGGAGGAGGCTTGAGCAGGATGCTGAGGCAGAACAAGGCCAGGCTCTACATCATCCGGAGATGCGTTGTCATGCTCCTCTGCTGTCATGACTAGCTCATCCATCTCTGCTCTGCTCTGCTCTTCTCTTCTCTGACCCTACCATAGGTGTTCTGTTCTTGATGGTTCTCATTAGTTCTAGCTAGGCTTGACAGAATCTTTTGTGTGTATGTACATGAGGTAGTTTTAGATAGATGTGGCTGACGGTTTGGATATTCAGATTTTGGTGCTCCTAAGTCCTGCAATGGGCAAGGATGTACATGTGTTGATCTCTGTTGGGTGTTGGCATCCTTTGTTGGGCGTTTGCTCCATTATAAATTAAAGATCTCAGAAGAAAGGAAAAAATAAGAAGATTTATACATGAAAGATCTCAGAAAAGGTTTATCTTCTGGCATTCCATTTTATGATCTGTACTGTTGAAGAATGATTCTGGGTCTCCTACTAGCTATCTACTAGCTAATGCAAGTATGCATCATTTGGGGATTTTCTTGCTTCATTCGATTGGATTGGTCTTTTGAGCGATCAACTCATGGCCATCTCAAGGCATGCATATTAGGAATTTACTGTTACATCGAGCTTAGTCTAAGAAATATCCAGTTTTAAATTTTAAATACCACAAAAAGGTTGGTGTACCCAATGGGCCAGTAGCACTGGGCAACAGAAATGAGAAGCTTCAAGGTGCCTGCATACCTGCAGCACTGTTGCTGACAATTATAACTTACGCACCAAACATGCTTGGATTATTTATATTGCCATTAAAGGCAGTACAGCTATCTTACTCAAATATCCTGGGAGCAATTATTTGGTTCAATATTTTGTTGCTCCTAGAAATGCATTCATGACATCCCTGCAATCATGTTTGATTGATTTCCTTGCCAAGGAAAAAATGTTGCATTCACAGTTGGAATATGAGTTCACATTCCCTCTTGCAATCAACAGCCTTTATGGATGCCTCAACCTGAAACAAGCTTACATGATGCTTTGTTTAATTAAGGATTCACTCCAGTTTAGTGCAAATTGGCCCGGTTCCGAACACACTGTTCTTTTATTACTCGAAAGGTCGGTGGAACCCTCTTATCCAGCCATTGGAGGCCACGCAAGAAATGTTTATCCTGCAACCACTTGCTGTACTTCTTTCAGTGTTCACGTCTAAATTCAGGCCATCCATGTAAATATATAGCTTGGAACAGCTTAGATACTAGTACTATACTAATCTTGGTGCTAGTTCGACCAATAGCTCATCTGAAGTTTGGGCAGTTGATACAAACCACAGATCTGAACCGCAGCACTCTACGTTCGCACCTCCCAGAGTTGCATGACGTTTCCTTCAGAAACCGAATGAAAATTTAGTTTACAAAGTTGACCAATAGAATGATGCAATCAGGTATCCGCATGAACTGTGCAAAGCTGTAAATCTAGAATTCAAGTTTTCTTGTCTACGGACCGAAACCCAGTAGCAGAAGATGACATGGCTAGTTAGCTGTAGCAACTTGGAGAGACTTACAAGAAATGATGTACGATCCGGGTGAAATGACTTGTTTACAAGATATGATGACGATTAGATGACGCAGACAACACACATTATGTGCAGGATAACATTTCAGATATCAAAACCTTTGACAAAAGCTTATAGGTATATAGCCCTCACTTGTACCACAGTTTTTTTAGTCTACACACCTACTATAGAAGGACAGAGAGGGATTGGCAGAATATGATGGATGCATTATTAAGCCACATGGACGAGTATATATAGACATACAGGGGATAATCTTGTAGTACAAGTCAAGTTAGGCTAGAATCCTAACTATGCTAAACTATGGTTTCACACACAACTAGCACTCTCCAGGAAACGGTTTCCCCTCCAGGCGATCGCTCTGACCCCAAACCTACAGCCGCCGCCGGTCCCTGCCTCCTCCGGCGGCCGTTCCGGCGACGGAAGGGGGTAGGGACCCTAGGCTCCGGCCTGTAGTTAGGGTTGGTCCTCTTCTTCCTTGAGGCGTGGCTTCTATGGAGAAGACTACGTCGTGTCGGGATAATTTGCCCTCCATATCGGTGTTGCTCTAACCTGTGATGTTGGGGGACAGGTGGCCCGGTCTTCTCGCCGGTCTCTGGATCCGTGTTTGTCGTTTTGAAGCTGTGCGCGTGGAAGACGGCATGCGACAACTTGTCTCTTCTTCGACTACGTCGAATGAAGATGATGGTGTCGGGATCTGGTGACCACGGGGAAGATCCCTGGCTGACGTGCCACAAAGTCTCGGGCTCGTCGCAAGCGACGACTCGGTTCATCGGCTCGAAAAGCATCCTTGTATGCGATGGTGCTCTCCCAGATCTAGGTTTGACGGTTGTTCGCCTCTTTTTCCGACGCTACCATGGTGGCGGCGGAGGATGGTGGACGACGGCTCGGCGAGGCACAAGTTTCTTCAAAGGTGGAATTGTAATTTTACTTGGGAAGTTCTTTGTGCAAAGTTGCTTGACAAACATGTTTGTCTTAGGTGTTGATCATATATGTAATCTCTCGATTGTCTAATGAAATATATAGTTTATTTCACAAAAAAACTATCATAATAACTGTGTCCGTATAATAGTCTAACATCCACGCAGTCGTAGCGGTAGCGTCGTGAACAACTGAAACGTCGCGGACATTTAAACTAAAGATAAACCGAAGTAGAACCAGTGGACTGACATCCCCCGCAGTAAGAGCGGGAACGTCGCGAACGGTGTCGCGTCACGGTAGCTTGGACTATAAAGAAAGCTGATGATGCTCAAGCTAGGTGATAGCCCTTGTGCCGTTATCGAGGGAGCCGAGAGTGTTGGACAGTGCCGTGGCGGTTGAGGTAGCCGTGTGAGGGGTCGCCGTGGTCAATGTCATGGTCGGGGATTCCGGTGTCGAGGTAGCCGCACGTGAAGCCATATGTACATAGTGCATGAGAAGATTGACGGAGATGCGTCGAGGCAGTCGTCGAGAATGTCTATACCGAAGCCGATATAGTCCGAGCCGTCAACAACCGTGTCCGTATAATATTCTAACACCTACTACACCACAGTCCATGCAATGTAAAGTAAAATAGTTAAAAAGTGGCATCACCAAGTTCAGTGATAAGAAAAATAAGTCAAATAGCCCGTAGTATGGTTTGGTGAGGCAAGTCAGAAGCCATTGTTTGGATGAGGGAGTATCAAAGGGCTTGGTCGGTTGGGTTCTTATGGCTGGTTCACTTGAGCTTTGAGTCAAACTGATTCAACCAGTAATCGCAGCTCGTAACCAGCTCGAGACTCCTCTGTACTCTTTGTTGCAGACCTTTTCATGATTTCTCTTGCATTAGCTATTTTGCATATGTTTACCTGACTATAAACATGTGCACTGATACATCTGTTGTGTTCATGTATGTCAAGGAATCCGTTATAACTTATGCGTTATTGAAGGGAACTATCCGTACTAAATAACCAAGATGTTTACAGTTCCATAAAAGACGAGCACCCACATGCTATAAGTAGTGAGATAGTGTTTGAAATATTGATTATTGGGCCAGCCCATTTATATTTATTTCAGTAATCTCTATAACAAAAAAACAAAGGCCAATTTAGTCATTTATGCGTGGCAAGAGGTGGGCCCTCGAGTGGCGACAAACCATCTCTCACAACATGAAGCCAGAGCCATGTTGTCATTGTACATTCATATCTTGGTGAGAGGGACCATGCTGCATGGTTTTGCGACACGTTCCGTCTTTTCTCCCTTTCCGTGTATACACACGACCCCTACCACGGATCTCCTTCTCTCTAAGTGCACTGCGCCTCCTCTCATCCTCCACATTCTCTCCCTACATGATGTCGCCTTCATCGTGCATGGCGCCTCCCCTCCCCCGATCTTAGGTTGTATGATGTCAACCACATGCCATTCGTTCTCTTCACCTGCCGTCGACGAGCCCTCCTCTGCTATGCAATGTTGAGTGTGAGCCTCTTGGCTACATGGGCGACATACCTGCCTGGGCTAGCGAATGTGCCCTCTCCTTATTTTGATTCCACACCAGGCGTGTCTTTTTAGGCGTACTCTCTAGGTCCACGCCCTCCACTTCCTGTGCCGACGCGTTTCCCACACGCTTGTCTTCATCGTCTTGCTCAACTGTTATTCCTCTTGTGTGGTGTGTTCCCTTTGCTTCTTCAAGGGTTACGATCCACTATGTAGCTTTATGTTCGGCATTCAGATTTCTTATGTTGTATTTCTAGGGTTTGGCGTCCAACACATGTCTGGTATCCCTCTTCTCTTGTACAATGATGACAATTTGTCCGGCCCTCTTTGGAAACACATCTTTGCCCCGCATGTTGTGTCGAATGCCTCCTTATGCTTTTGCATGTTATGATACCTCCGCCGCATCGCATGCTCAAGGGTTTACTTATTTCCACATCATCTTCCATCCGCTTCTTTATCGAATGCATTTGTACCTTACCTCCCACGTGGCTTTGTATACAACTCTAACTTCCTTAATGTGTTATTTTCTATGGTTAGATGGTGCTCTAGTTCTAGCTACTCTAGATGGTTTTAGCACCGTGATTTGCTTTCGGGGCCTCCGGGCTAGGTTCTGGCTCCAACCTCCGTTGTTGTTCTTGTTGCATCGTAGGTCATCTCCTTTGCTTCTTCGCCTTTGTATGGCTTTTCTATGTTACGTTTCCCATCCTTTTCCCTTGCATTATTTCTATAGTTCACATTCCCTATAGCTTTCTATTTGGTGCTAACTTTTTTGTGTTATTATCTAGGGTTCTTTGTTGCCTGTGCTCCACCTTCGGCCACACATATTCGGTGCCATGTTCATTCTTTCTAGGCTTACGAGTGTCCTCGGCGTGAGGAGCTTCTTCGTTGTAACCAGTCGTCAAACTGCTTCCGATCGACGTTTTCACCGCTCGTCGGTGTTCTCATCGACATTTGTGCTTCCCTGACGTCCATACGTACAACATGGTTCTCTTGGACAGTGGCAGTAAAGAAGCGGAGAGGCCTCAAATGTTGGTCTCTCCGCCAAAGTGCCTTCTTTGGAAGACGACGACCTAGAGGACGAGAGTGTTCATCAACTCATTTGTGGCTCTCTCTGAACCATCAGCGGTCGTGCCTTAGGCATGTCTCCAGGATTTCGAGGCGTCAGCTCACTATGTGCACTAGTAAGGAAACCTTTAAGTTATAAGCGATTTGTAGTAATAGCTTAAGTATAACACCAATGATATTGGGGAAAAAATATCGGCAGCATTTCCAAAAATTGTATGTCGTCGGAAAATTGTATGCTGCCGGTATTTCTTCACCTAGAACGTGTCATCATAGGTCAACTTCCCCTTTTATCTTGTTTTGTGGCCACCATATGTCAATTCCAACAATAACTATTATCGGATACTATTTCCGTTCAATAAAACAAGGTGTACAAATTTAGTCAAAAGTCAAACAGTGCAAACGACTAAGTTTTGTAAAAAAGATAACCCCTACAATGTCAATTCAATCTCATTATAGAGATAATGAAATATATTTTCATGCTTATAGCTACATAGTATCATAACTTTTGATAGTTTTTTCTATAAACTTGATCAAACTTTACACTGCTTGACTTTTGACTAAATTTATATGCCTCATTTTACAGAATGGAGGTACTAGTATTAATAAAGATGGTTATAATGATCTTTGTAAAAAAATATACAACCATATTTTATATAAAAATGTCGTCCTTGTTTAGGTTATCTGCACGCAAGGCGCCAGCTATACTTTAGCTAATCAGACGAGTATTAGTACTAATCCTTTTCTGTGCATGTGTATTTATTATCAATCTCGCTACCTGTACGGACACACATACTCCTAATAGCAGCCGAATAAAATGATTAAGGCGTGACTACAAAAGCCAAAAGTACTGGGTACATACCAGCTTGGATATCCGATATGGAACATTATCATCATCATGTCATCAGGCATTATAAAATGCGAATCCCCTGACCTAACTTTGAACAACGACATATAAAAGCTCCAAGATCCGACCGGACAGTTCTCCACAAGGAAAGGCGCCTTGCTCTCTTCCACAAAAGGGAGAAAAAAAACATGCTGAAAAAGGGAAGGCATTAGTCAGCACGATCCTGATCATGGAATGGAGCCGATGGGTTCGGTTGTCAAGGGTGGCCTTTTTTGGCTGTCCATGAGGCGATTGTCCCCTGGAGCGCCATCGGAACCCGCTGCAACTTGAGAGACGCTGTCTCCTGCAGCATGTGGAGCTAGCGGTAGCTCCCCACTTCCTGCAAGGGGCATATGCCCCCATCTCTCTCGGAAAACGTCCCTCTCGCATCAGGTTTTTATACTCCCAAGTTGGCAAAGGTGATGATCATGTGAGGGAGGGAGTAGTCCTTGCTATTTGGCCATTTCCCTGCTACTATATAAGCATGGCGAGCTCTGCACACTTGGCCGCAACCACATCAGAGCCAGATCCAACACAGTAGTAGCAGCAGAGAGCCTCCCAGGTCACCTAGCTCAATCACCATCTCTGTTCAGGATGGACAAGGTGTACAAGATGAAGAGCCATGGGAAGCAAAATAAGGGGTCATCTGGAGGGCTGAGCAGGATGCTGAGGGAGCACAAGGCCAGGATCTACATCATCCGGCGTTGCGTCGTCATGCTCCTCTGCTGCCATGACTAGCTCATCCGTCTCTCTTCCGCTCTGACTCTGACCCTACCATAGATATGTTCTGTTCTTGATTAGGTTCTCGTTAGTTTCTAGCTAGGCTTGACAGATTCTTTCTTGTGTGTGTATATGGGGTAGTTCAGAAGTTTCAGATAGATGTCGCTCTGACGGTTTTGGTCTCGGGTAGTGTAGTGGTGCTCCTAAGTCCTGCAATGGCAAGGATGTACATCTATAGATCTGTTTGTGTGTTGGCATCCTTGTTGTGAGTTTGCTCTCGATCAGAAATGAAAGATTTTGACAAAAGAATGAAGGTTTAAAAAGGCATATCTCTTGGAATTCCATTATATGATATGTACTGTTGAAACTCCATTCTTGATCTCCGACTAGCTACCTATGCATCTTTTAGGGAACATCATTTCCAAAAATCTTTTAGGGAACATTCTTCCTTCATTCGATAGGATCAGTTGTATGAACGTTTTCGCACACATGGCCTTCTCAAGTATGTGCATTTTGCAAATTTCGTATCGGCAAGAGTAGGCTGTAGATTTGTTCAAAATTCAGAAGTTGTGTACACAGCCAATTAAGTAGTTATTGTTCTGAATATGGCAGTGACATTTTCACGGAGCTGGCTGCTTTACTATCAAAAATGGCAGCATTGTCATATTCCAGGGTAAATCTACTTACATTTTGGGTGGTTGAAATTGTTAACCTCGTAATTTGTCAAATTTGCAGTCACATTGAGATATTGGCTGTGTAGCAGCATTGAATAAATCAGCTTGTCTAAGAAATATCTCTCTAAACAGGTTTTCTTCCCGCTTTATAAATAAAGCCAAACGGCCGAAACCGATACAAAGTGGAGAGAAGATCCTCACACAATCAGGTCGACAAGAAAACCAACATACGCGATGGCGGTGAGCCACGAACTCAAAGTCGAACAAGAAAAATAGAAGACGTCATACCTAACGGAAGGCAACCTAGACTACCAAACACGTCAAAGTCGATAAAGCTTGACGCTAAGACTATGACTCCACGAATTGCACCCGGATGTAACCTGAGCTCCTCGGCGACGCCCCCAAGAAGGTAACGACGTGTCCCGCCGCCATCGTCGTGCCCACCATGGGCAAGAGTTTTCACCCAGAACTCAGTCACATAGGAGATGCAAAAAAACACCCTCGATAGGGTAGTGTCACCCGCAGGCATCACCGTTTGCGACGCCAAAGTGCGGAGCTTTCGCTCAGATCCACCCCATGCCATCAGAGAAACCAATGAAAAACCCAACCTGAGAAAAGGGTCACCTTGCCAGCACGATGCCTCTGGACCTTGACTAGGGAGCCGTTCACACCAACACTAATATCACCCATTGTCAAACCCCTCGCCATCTGCATGACCAAAGGGATGGCCACCACCGCTGCAATTTCTTGCCGAGAACAAACATTCATCCTGTCCTTCCAAGGCCTCTGCCACGGCATCCACGAACTCGAACCTTTGGCACAGGTGA
This sequence comes from Avena sativa, assembly GCA_916181665.1. Classification (NCBI taxonomy): domain Eukaryota; kingdom Viridiplantae; phylum Streptophyta; class Magnoliopsida; order Poales; family Poaceae; genus Avena; species Avena sativa. The sequence goes on along the minus strand of OV702293.1, from coordinate 352,880,838 downwards.
CAACACATTGCGTGGCTAGCAAGGCGGAGGGGTTAGGCTACCTCAAGCTCAAATACTCGAATCCATTGCCGAAGGGTAGCGGCACCACAGCTTCCCAGAGGAACCCTTCTCCACCACCGGAAGGGTCGCAAACCGGATGCGAAAGAAGGGCCACATCAGGCCCGACCGGGCACAGATTGGCCCCGTAAAGGCCCCTCCTCCACGCTGCAGCGGGGTTGCTGTCGTCGTGCCCAATCTTCTCGTGCACACCTCCAAACCTTCGATGTCGAGATCCTATGCAATCCCTGGGTCCAACTGCAATGCTCGGGCGGTGCCAACACCGGTGGCAAGGAGGGGGTTGGCGCAGGGAAACTTGGAGATGCTCGGGGGGGGGGGGGGGGGGGGGGGATGCGTTTTTTTTGTCGCCTCTTGCTTGTCTAAGAAATATCAAGCTTACAAAAATTAATACCACAAAAAAATTAATACAACTGAAATGGGAAGCTTCGTGGTACCTCCATAGATGCAGCACTTTTGCTTCCTGGTCATAATTTTGTAGCAGCACAGCTCACTGTGAACAGGTCCTTGCAGATCTCATCGATCCGGTGCTATCACTGACTATTAACCTTTTTTTGCGGGGATGATAATAATTTACTAACTTATGCATGAAGTGATGGAACATGCATGCAGGATTGTGCATTGCCAAATATCTTCTCAGCGATCATTTGGTCAATGTTGCTCCTAAGAATGGATACATGACATCCATGCAATGATTTTTGTTTTTGAGAAGAAGATGCCATTTGTTTGATGAGAAATAAAAAGGATTATCAAAAATTCGCGTAGCTGAAGCTGCTACTTTCGAGTAACAGAAAGAAAAGCAACGACTGAACAAGAGAGTCAGAGTCGAAAAGAGGATTCTAAAAAAAGTTTACAAACATAGTTTTAGGACTCCCGTTCCCTCAACCCGAAACAAGCTTACGTGATGCTTGGTTTAATTAAGGAGTCACTTTCTTTAGTGCAACTGTGCACGGTTCCGAACATGATGTTCTTTTATTACTCCAAAGGTCGGTCAAGCGCCCGTTTAACTCGGCATTGGTCGCTGCGTAAGAAATTCTTAACCTGAAACCACTTGCTGTACTTTTCTTCAGGATTCACGTCCAAGTTCAGGCCATTCATGTAAACTATAGCTTGGAACAGTGCTAGTCATGGTGCTAGTTGTTGTACCTCCACAAGTAGCTCAAAAGTTTGGACAGGCTTTTCTGCAACCACGTCACTCGACCTTCACTAAACATATTTTCTGAAACGAGGGTTGAAAATTCCCCAATCTACTCTCTTTGTTTTAAAAATAAAATGTTTAGCATTTCTCTGAAATATATGTATCTAGTTGCTTTTTTAGTGTGTAGGTTTACTTGTTGTGCTCCGCACCTACACACCAAAAGTTGTCTAGATATACGCATTTCAAAAACAATTAAAACATCTTATAATTTGGAACGGAGGAGTATTAACTATGGAGTTTTACATGAACACTCGTGAAGTAAATTAGATCGAAAAAGTCGGCATGCTTTTCACTCAATCAAATGGCTCCCGCAATTACCCAAAGGCTAGACTCATTCGTGATGTTAGCAAGTAGGGAAAATGGTGGATGTACTTGTTGACACACATTTCTTTTATTCCATACCTCTTAAAAGATCTTACTCGGTGTTAAAACAAAGTCGATGGATGTTTTGGCTAGTTTGGTGAAAGATTTTCATATTAAACTCCAGATCCTTAACAAAGCGTGGAGATTTCGCTAAGATCCACCCTGATGCCATCAGAGAAACCAAGGGACAACCCAACCCGAGGGAAGGGCCACCTTGCCAGCATGATGCCTCCGGATCTTGACCAAGGACTCGCTCACATCGACACCAGGATCATCCATTGGCAAACCCCTCGCCATCCACATGACCAATGGGATGGCCACCACCGCTGCAATCACTTGCCGAGAGCACACATCCAACCTTTCCTTCTAGGAACGTCGTCTGGAATACGCGAACACAAACCTTTGGCATGGGAGACAACACAATGTGTGGCTAGCAAGGCGGAGGGGTTAGGCTAGCTCAAGATCCAAGCTTGAAGGCTCGAATCCATGGAGCCGAATGGTAGCAACACATCAGCTACCCGAAGGAGCCCTTCCTCCACCACCGGAAGGGTCACAGACCTGACGCAGAAGAAGGGACACACCAGGCCCAGACAGGCCCGACCATGCCTAGATTGGGCTCGTAAAGGCCCCTCTTCCACGATGCAGCGGGGTCGCCGCCTCCGCGTCCACTCTGCTCATGCATGCCTCCCCACCACCGCCTCCGAGCCCTGCCTAGGCCCTTGGCGTGTGGGTAGAGACAAGGCGGCGGCGAAAGTGGGAGGGGTGAGGAGGGGGGCTGATGCAGGGAAGTTAGGAGACGCTCTCGTCGCCCGGGGGAGGGGGAGGGGCGAGAGGAGAGTGTGTTTTTGTCGCCTCTCGCTTGTCTAAGAAATATCAAGACTAAAACATTTAATATCACAAAGAATTTAATACAACAGAAATGGGAAGCTTCGTGGTACCTGCATAGATGTAGCACTTTTGCTTCTTGGTCTTAATTTTGTAGCAGCGCGGCTCACTATGAACAGGGTCCTTGCATATCTCATCGATCCGATGCTATTGCTATCACTGACTATTACTTAAGAATGAAGTGATGGAACATGGATGTCGGATTGTGCATTGCCAAATATCTTCTCAGCAATTATTAAGTTAATATGTTGCTCCTAAGAATGGATACATGCCATCCATGCAATGATTTTTGTTTGATTTTATTGCTGATAAAGAATGTTTGCAAACATAGTTTTTGGGACTCCCGTTCCCTCAACCCTAAACAAGCTTACGTTATGCTTGGTTTAATTAAGGAGTCACTTTGTTTGTTTAGTGCAAATGGGCACGGTTTCGAACATGATGTTCTTTTATATTAGTCCAAAGGTTGGTGAAGCGCCCGTTTAACTTGGCACCGTACCCTGTGTAAGAAACTCTTATCCTACAACCACTTGCTGTACACTCACACATAACAAAGTTCAAGTTCAGGTCATTCATGCAAACTACAGCTTGGAACCGCGACAGGCTTATTACTTAACTACTGCTAGTCATCATGGTGATAGTTGTTGTACTTCGACAGGCTTTTCTGCAACCGCGGAACTCTACCTTCACAGCTCCGAAGTAGCAGGCATCATCTCGAGTTTTTTTTTGAAATAAACAAGGGCCAAATTTTGCCCCAGTCTCTTAACTGAGAAGTTTTATATGAAGATTCATGAAGTAATAAGAATACAAGAACTAGCATGATTTCACTCAATCGCTTGGCTGGCTAGCCTCCTTCTTGATGTTAGCAAGTAGAACAAAGGGTGGGGCATGCTTGTTTGCGGAAGACACACACATTTGTTTCATTACGTATCTTTCAAGAGATGAGAAGGATGAGAGATGTCAAAGCATTGCGATTTGGATTGGACCATTATTGGGGATCAAGGGCGTGGAGGCAGAGGCAATCACTTATGAGCCACAGAAGCCTCACGGTGAAGCAACATTTGGGGAAAAAAGATGCTAGTTTAACTAACCCTTTCTTTTTTCTTCTTTCATATATTCATGTTATTGCAAGTTTAATACTATATGCTTTCTATTTCTTATTTCTGCGCGTGACTTTATTTCCTCCTTTTAATTTTTTAATTTTTTTATGTTTTCCTTTAACTTCCTCCTTTCTCTCCCCCCCTTAATTTACCAAAAATTTTGGAAATAATTGACGTTAAACCTTATTAGATTAATCTAAAAAAGGTTCTACATATAGTTGTGATATTTTCGCAACGTTCAAAATTTTATTCCATATAGTCTAAAATTATACTTTGCTGGTAGTCGTGATTTGTTTCTCATGTATTCAAACCTTGTTTCATATACCCAAAATTTGTGTTCCTCTTGTACTCTTCATTTGTTTCACATTGTCTACAATTTTGTGACTCTTCTGTCGGTGGCAGAGGATGATCTAAAAGTATGGTAGGACACAATTATAGACATATTATTTTAATTAGAACCATAGACTTATCATTTTAACTAGAACCATAGGGGTGGGGGCAGATGCCCCCTCCCTTATATTCATGGGCGGAGCCAAAGGGAGGGGGGGCAAGCAAGGGTCAGACACCCCCAACGTTCGCTCCCCTAACATTAGTACGTGAGAGTAGAGGTAGTATTCAGTATAGTTGTTCAGGTAAATTTCTAGACGTCTTCTCTTCTCCATTCTGACTACACGAGTCATGCGTGAGTTTAACCTGAGCTCTTGGTATGCCATGCATATATGAATTGATTTTATAGTATGCTAGTTAGAGGTTTTTGTTAGATCAATCATATATTGTATAATTGATATGTACTGATTGAGTTAGAACCTCCAAGTTTACCGCTAACAAATACAAATCAATTGTTTATATTAGGAAATAAAGAGCTGCGAAGTTTAGTGTTTCTAGATTAGTGTTTTTTTCAATATTCATTGTAGCTCATGAATAATGTTTTAGATTTACAAGAGTATAAAATGTAGCATTTTAAAACTTTAAGACTTATATTGTTGTTGATTGATATCGATACTATATTTAAGACTCGACACTATATTTAAGATTCGGTACAGTTTTGTGCTATGTCTTTTATGGTCACAGTGTTCTTCGCCCCCCTATAGTCAAATCCTGGCTCCGCCCCTGCTTATATTGGTATTTTGAGACTTGTTATTTTATTATTCATTTTATTTGATAAATTTCATTATACTTATTGAGATTAACATATTAATACTTGTAAAAGTTCACAAGTTTTTCATTTATACTTCTAAATCCGAGTTCTTATGTGGGTAGAGAGTCCGCTTTACTTAGCAGAAAATAGGAAAATTTGTATATACATAAGAAAATGTCTATATATGTGTAGTTTTTATCCAAAAAACAAGAAAGGGAAACCGTCATAACTTGCCCAAAGGAGAGCTCCGCCCCTTGCTCGTTTTGTGATTTGTTCTGCACGGTCCAATTTGATTGCACTCGTTGTATGTTTCAGACTGTCAAAATCTTAGTTTCCCTTGTACTCATGATTTATTTCTCGTGGACTAGAATTTTGTTCCTCTTTATACTCTTGATTTGTTTCATATGGTCTAAATTCTTTTCCACTTGTACTCGTATTTTTTGTTCTTCAGGTCTGAATTTTTGTTTCTCTTGTACTTGTAATTTGTTTGACATGGTCCAAAATTTCGTTCCTCTTATTTTCATGATTTTTTCCACGTGCTCTAAAATTATTGTTTAAACATTCTTCCAATTGTAGTTGGAATGTGTTCCATGTACACTGAAATTTGTTTGATTTTGTCCCTGTTATAGTTGTGATTACCTTTAATGTGTGTGTGTAAGTTTTGTTCCTTTTGTCTAAAATATTCAAAAATAGTAAAGTTTGTATTACTATTTAAATATTTGAAAATATTCATATCTACAAACTTATTACTGGTTATGATAAGAAATATTTATGTATTTGAGAAAATATTCATGCATTTGAACATACTTAATTTTTTTTAAAAAGTCGTGAATGTCACAATACATGTACGTTCATTAATTTATAAACAAACTCTTGAAAAAAAACACATAGAAAATAAATATGAGATTTAAACATGAAATGAAACTTCGGAAAAATCATAGAGAAAGAAAAATAAAAGTAAAAATAAGAAGTTGTTCATCCATATACAATTTTTCCCATATACTATCCCAAAAAAGTGCAAAATAAAAAGGTAATCTTTTATATCTAAATAGGAGTCCCCCACTAATTGATTTCTCTCAACATGCAAGCCATCCACGTCATCTGTATCAGTTTCAGTTTAGTTCTATGCCATGTCAGCTCCATCCTGTTTCTTTTTTTTAACTTTCCATCATGTTTCTTGATTGCATGGTCTTTATAGTTTTTTCTTATTTTTCCTCGAGCTCATGCCGGGAGGCACCGTCCTATCGTCTTCTCCGTAACACCATGATTTTCAATTTCCCGTACCTTCCTCTTCCTCTCCCTATTAAATTATTCTGCAAAGAAACTGATGTCATTTATTCCCCCTCTTCATGTTCTCCATGCAAAAGAATGCGGGAGTAACAATGGAATCAGTCTCCCTCTTTAAGTATTGGAGTTTCTCTTTTTCGTGTACCTAGTGCACACCCAGCAATGTTCACTATTGGCAATTCAAGGTGCTTTGCGCCGCCATCATTCGAGGGACGCTCGCCATTGTCACTCTGCCGCCGTCACTGCATGCTCTGTGATTCTCCATCCTCCCACGGGTAAAGATTCCTAGCTAATCTGATATTCTCGCTCTTCTATCCGGATGATTAATCCTCAATCTTAGCATAGATTCCTGCTTCCTATCCATTCAATTTTTTCATGAACCAGATTCAAGGTGTTTTAGTTTGAATGGTAGATTCAAGGTGATTGGGTTTACTTGGAGAAAGAATTTTTTTTGTCCATATCTATTTGACATTTTGACTACAACATCGAAGAACACTAACTTTTTCTGCAACAACTTTAAGCTGTAGGATACATGGCTGTTCATGTTCTTGCAAAGTTCAAACTAGACGGTGGATGATGATAGTAGTTTCTGCAATGATGCCTCAACCAGTCCCCTCGCCCATACGTCGGTCTGCTCTATTTTCTCAGACAGAAGTTTAATGTATATTCAGATAACTAGATTTCTGTGGTATTCTACTGTCATTTGTCTATTGGTTGTAGGGAGCCCAACACTACTGCAGTGTTAGCCACATTAAATTACCATGTATTTTCTCCACATTTTCGTCTAAATGTTTTTGTCGTCTGTGGCTGGAGCACGTAGCATCGTTGGTTCTCTTTTTTTCTGATCATACGAATGATACGACATAGGTTCGGTTGTTTGTAGACAGGCATCACTTACAGCTATGATGGTTAATTGAACCGAAATATCAGTCACTGCTCTCTTAATTTTTGAAATCAATTGTGTCCTACTGCGGTGCTAGCTGGAGCTAGCTTATGGAAACATTGCTTCTGCTCTTCATACTTAAAACCTATACCTACAAGTTTATCGTGATATTGAGTGTTTGTAAATTAATTTCAGATATAACTTTGCCGTATGTGCTAAACTGAGATTATATAAAAACTAATGTTTTTGGGTTGGTGAGGTTACGCAACAAGTGCCCATATGAAGAACTATTGTATTTTTCAGGAAAAAATAACCATTATATTTGATGGACATGAATAGATGCAGGCTAACATCCAGAAGACGTGGTCTCCTTTTCAGTTTTGTGAAATGTCTACAAAAAATTCCGTTCTCTGTTTAATCTACAGAGGTTATATTTGCTAGATGTTCAAGCAATCCCAAACTACTATTTAGGTCATCATTCATATGGTGTTAGATTCAAATAAGAAATTCACTGTTTCCTTGCCTTTTTAGTCAATGAAAATTACAAAGTCTCTTGCAGTCTCTCTCGAAGAAAAATAGTTGGAACACATATTTCGTAATTTTGAGCTTCTCATATGTTATGTCTTAATGCTTACTTGCAAACAACATAATATGTCCGGGAGGTTATCTCTGTTTTGATGCAGAGCTCTACATTTCATCTTCTTTGTCCTCTAACGTATTCCTATGTAACTGCAATTCACACAATTAAAGTTGATACTCCTATAATTTGTCTCATGCTAAGAAAATCATACTCTAAACCAGTAAATAAATTTTCTTGCATGGAATTTTTGAAAACAGATTTGGCACTATGTTCGTTATATCAAATATATCACCATAGAATCCCGCGGCAACGCGCGGGGTATAATCTAGTAATTGAAAAAGAAAAGGACAAAAAGAAGAACGAAAGGACATTGCAAATTCAAATGAAAAAGTAATTTACTCCTTGCCCTCGTTGCTTGTTGGGCTGGCCCACCACAGCACAGGCTGAAAGGGAGTACACGCATCGGTTGCCCTTCGTCTCCCTCTCTTGTCCCGCCGGCCAGAGCTCCCTCCGCCGCCCTCCCTCCCTCGGCCACCTTGCCCGCCGGCCAGACAACTTCTCCACTCGAAGCTGCTGGGTTCGATTCGCCTTCTCCGCCACAAAATTCGAATCGCAGCCACTGGGTTCTTGTCGCTTACCCCGCTCGAGCCGCCGCCGCCGCCGCCTACTTAGCAGGGAGCCCTGAGTTGAGGATGGGGAAGGCGAAGAGCAAAGGCGCCAAGTTCGCCGCCGTGAAGAAGATCATCAGCAAGAAAACCATCAAAAAGTAAGCCGACATCCCCTTCTCCCGGCCCGTTCCTCCTGCGGCTTGGAACCCTAAACGTTGCGTTGCTTAGGTACAAGGATGAGGTGCTGGACCCCAGGAAGAAAGATGCCGAGAAGGAAAAGCTCGGGCGGAATGTGTGAGTGCCTGCTGCTGCTCGCGGCTGGATTTTGGGCTACTTTGTTTTGATTGGGTACGCATTTTGATTTATCATGCTGTTTGGATTTTGTGTTTGCAGGCCGCAGGTCTCGTCGGCGTTGTTCTTCAGCTACAACATGGCGCTAGGGCCGCCGTACCGGGTTATTGTGGACACCAACTTCATCAATTTCTCCATCCAGAACAAGGTCCGTCCTACGGATTATCCTGCTTTGTTTTGCTTAACTTACCTGAAGCCTCGTGTAATATCAAGTGAACAAAGTATTTAGTGCCCACTATCCAGTCTCACAACTGCCTCATTTTGACAGTAGATAATTTCAAGTTTGCAGTCATCAGGACTGAAACATAGGATGGAGCTTTTGTTTTCTTATTGGCAAGTTAAGTTATACTAGCAGGCATGTATGCTTATTCATGTGTAACAATCAGGGTAATTGCTAATTTCATTTGCCTTGTGCCATCTGGTGTGTTCTAGATCCAAACGTCAATGTAAGAAGCTTCAACACTAACCTGAAGCTACTAACTCTTACCATATAATACAATATTATAGGCAGCTAAGACAAACGGCCAGGATAAGTGTTCATTTTATGATTAGATGCAGGCCGCTAGCTTTGGTCACATGTTTTGCTAATTCTGTTGATGTTCCGTTAAAGTCAGACTCGTCTTCATGCATAGGACGTTATCTGTTTGACTGAATGCTTCTTTCCCCCCATGCAGTTGGATTTGGAGAAAGGAATGATGGACTGCCTTTATGCAAAATGTAAGCTTATATATAGGGCCATTTGTCTTTTTTTTTTCACTAATCTTATTTGGACTTGTGCTATCCTTTTGATGTGTAGTTTGAACTGCATATTTCTTTCCTGAAAAATTCACCCTTGTTATGAAGGTACCCCGTGTATCACTGACTGTGTTATGGCTGAGCTTGAAAAGCTAGGACAAAAATATCGTGTGGCTTTGAGGTATGTTTGTGCCTGATAATTACTACCTCTGTTTTAAAATATAAGACGTTCTAGGAGTTTAAATGGAATTGCTAGGACATCTTATATTTAGGAACAGAGGGAGTATCGTATTATTTGATGAATCTTCTATCTATAAGTGTGCTGTTTGACCGTATTTGTGATAAGTGTCTGATATTGTTCATATTTTGTCCATTAATACTTGTATTTTTTGTGATAACCTCTGTTCAGAATTGCTAAGGACCCCAGGTTCCAGAGATTAGCATGCACACACAAGGGAACATATGCTGATGACTGTATCGTTGATAGAATTACTCAGGTAAGATTCTGTCTCCTTGACTTACTTTTAGCTTAGTTGGAGTACAAGTGTCAATGACATTTTGTTGCATGTAAGAGCTGAGGTAGTTCATTTTAGTAGTCTCCCTATAGACCGTATCCTTTTGGTGTTGCCAACTTTCAACTAGAATCAATTACGGTGATGATTTGAATTTAGTTTGTTTGCTCCTCAAAGTTCAAGATCGTAAGACTTGATCTAGTGTTTAACACAAAATGGCGCTCATTCCCTTTTTCTGGAGAGTTGATAGTTGATTTCAAATCTTTATTCGTTCATTTGTGGCATATTAATTTCTTCCAAGTGAGTGAATAGGTTCTGCACGTGAGGTGGCCCTATTAATACCTATTAGGAGATTTGTACTCTCTGTTGAAGCTTCACTATATGTTTTGTACACATGCATATATTGTACAAAGTGCCTGCTATTGTGCCCATGCAAGTACCATGTCTTGGCATGTACTACCTCACCACCTCTGTTCCAAAATAGTCCTAGAAAGCGTGTAGTCAGACACTCAGACTTCTCTATCTTGTATTTGGATTTGTTAGATAGAAATTGTGCCATTTATCAGTCCAGAAATATGGCTTCACAATATATTTTTTATAATTATTTACGTGCATATTCATACGAAAGTCAATGGCCAAATTTACTTCAATTTGCTCACAAGCAATTCATGCTTTATTGCTTTAGTTTACACAGTTCATCATCAGATAGCTAGCCAATAGTCATTTTAGCCTATGTTACCTCTTATGCTAAACACTGGATTTAGTCATTTGTAACCGCATGTTTTCTGTAACAGCACAAATGCTACATCGTCGCCACTTGTGATAGAGATTTAAAGAGGAGAATAAGAAAGGTATACTTAGCATTAAAACTCAGCATCCAGACCTAATATCACAGAAGTGATGCCCTTACGCTGATAATGTTGTACATGCTGTCAATGTGGCAGGTTCCTGGTGTCCCAATCATGTATATCACGCAACACAGGTACTCGATAGAACGACTCCCCGAAGCCACAATTGGTGGAGGTAAGATATTTGGCCTTGGTGGTAGTTTCCTCTTTTTTGTGTCCGTGGTAATCTGTGACCTAAGGAATGTACTGGTACCTTATGCAGCACCAAGAATCTGATCTGCCCAGACGCAGAGAAGTTGGCGAACATGTCTCACCGTCGCACTTGTTGCCCAAGATCCTGGAATTAGGATGGCTAAGAATAGAGTTGGGCTGAGTTGAGCTATTTGTAGCCATTTCAAAATTTTGTACTACCAATCTTGTCAGGATATTATTTTCCCATGAACTTTTTAAGAAACTTCGCCAAAGAATCTGTTTAGTTATCTTTCATCTTAAACTGCAGTGTAGCCAACTTCCCAGCTTTCTTGGTAGTGTTGATGTTGGTGTTGAGTTGTGGACTCAAAAATATGTGATATGTAAGAGGTCCCTATGTAATATGTATGTGAGTGTGGTTATATGGTTCAATGCTTCGGCATGATGGGGTTCTTGGGGGAAAGATCACGATGAACTGAGCATTGAAAAGGACCCGTACTATAGTACATCCGAGATCCGACCGGACAGTTCCTCAATGAAATGTGACTAGCCTAGCAGCAACTGTCCCCTGGAGCGTCATCAGAATCTACTGCAACTTGAGACAGGGTGCTCCATGTGCCTGGGGAGATAGGGGCAGCTTCCCACTTCTACAAGAGGTATATGTCCCAACTATCTCTATATAGCCAATGTCTCACTCTCATCAGGTTTTTATACACACAAGTTGGCAAAGATGTGAGGATCATGCAAGAGAGAGTCTGTCTTAGCGCCAACTGTCCATTTCCATGCTATATAAGCGGTGAAAATACTGCACACTTGACAACACATCAGAGGCAGATCCATCCAGTAGTAGTAGCAGTGGAAGGGCAGAGAGCCTCCTGTTCAGCCAGGATGGACAGCAAGGTGAGGAGCCATGGGAAGCACAAGGGGTCAGGAGGAGGGATTAGCAGGGTGCTGAGGCAGCAGAAGGCCAGGCTCTACATCATCCAGCGATGCGTCGTTATGCTCCTCTTCTACCATGACTGATCCATCTCTGTTCTACCCTTCTCTGACCCTTACCATATGTGTTCTGTTCTTCATCTGGTTCTCGTTTCTAGCTAGGCTTAACAGAAGTGTGTGTGTACATAGGGTAGTTCAGAAACTTTATGTAGTTGGTAGCTAATTCTGTTGTATGAGTTTTGGTGCGGTGCTCAGTTCTGCAATGGCGAGAATGTGCATGTATGGATCTGTTGTGTGTTGGCATCCTCATTGTTTATTTGCTCATTGTGTATTTGCTCGATCATAAATGAAAAATCACGTAAAAGCAAATGAAAAAATTGCGGATGAAATTTCTCAAAAGGTTTATCTCTTGGCATTCCATTTTATGATCTGTACCGTTGATGTCTGATTCTGAGTTTCAGGCTAGCTACCTAATTGTCTTCTTCGAATCAGGCTTTCGTCCTGCTTTATAAATAAAACACACACGTGAGACCGCTGCTGGGCCAGAAAGCACAACGCCCAAAGAAAGCTACCTAATTGTTAATGCAAATATGCACCCTTTCGTGGTAAGTTTACTTGCATTTTTGTCAGTTAAAAGAATTCTGATATGAACAGGTTAATTCATTCTTTTCTCCAATTTGCGTTCACACGGCGAAATTTTCCTTATTTACTTACCCCAGTGAACTATACACACGACTCTTTGCTCACGGGCTGCTGGCTTTGTAGCAGCACCGGACGAACCAATCTGGCTAAGATTTAGCCAGCTTACACTTAAAATAAATAAATATCAAGATTTAAATTTAATGCCACTAAAATGGCTGGTATAACTAGCAGCACTTGAAGACAGAAATGAGAAGCTTCAAGGTGCAAGCATACATGAGCAAGCTGCAGATGACCTCCCTCTTGGTCTTTATTTTTTAGAAGCACAGTTCACTGTGAACAGAGTCTTCACAGATCGCATCCAGTGCGACTAAGCCGACTATACGTCCTTATCTTCAGAAATTCTCACAGTGACCAGAATACTGGAAGACCAAGCAAGCTGACAAGCATAAACTTATCATTAAACATGCAGCATTGTGCATCGCCATCAAGGAGGTTTTTTTGGTTAATGTGGTTCCTAAGGATGGGTACATACCATCCATGCAATGATCTTTGATAGATTTCCTTGTCAATGATAAAAACAGTTGCAGCCATTAGCTTGGAACTCCAGTTCCCTATTGAGCCCAACAGCCTTGATGGATGCCTCAACTTGAAACAAACCTTACATGATGCTTTGCTTAATTAAGGAGTCATCACTTTACTTTATTGCAAATTGGCTCGGTTCCAAAGACAGTGTTCGATCTTTTATTACTCCAAAGGTCGCCAAAACCCTCGTTTAACCCACCATTGGAGGCCGCGTAAGAAACGCTTATCCTGCAACCACTTGCTGGACTTCCTTCAGGATTCATGTCCAGGTTCAGGCCATTCATGTAAATTATAGCTTGGATCTGCTTAACTAGTGCTAATCATTGTGCTAGTTTTTGTACTTAGACCAGTAGCTCTGATGTTTAGGCAGTTACTGGAAACCACTTATCTGAAACCGCGACACCACCTTCACAGCTCCATAGTGGCAGCCATCACTTTAGGTGCTGCCTTTAAACCGAATGGAAGTTCAGTTTACAAATTTGACCTAGTGGAAATATGCAATGAGGGGTATCTGTATGATCTGTGCAAACCTGTCAATCAACTATTGTAGCTTGATGTACTTTTTGCAGAGTCCTATATCGGTCTGTTGGGTGTTAGCACCCTTAATATGCATTTGCTAGATCAGAAATGAAATATCTTGGGAAAATTGGCAGCATCGTCTGTTAGTTGAATATTCCAGGGAAAATTATGCGTATTGTTGTTAGTTAAATATTCCTGACACTAACATTGTACTTTATAAATCGAAAGGTTTATTCAATCTTTTGTTAAATTTTCAGTCACATTGAAGGACTATACACAGAACTCCTTGCCCATGAGGCTACTAGATTTCTAGCAGCAATGAGAAGCTTCAAGATACCTGCACACATGGAGCACTGCTACCGCTGATGACCTGCTCTTGAGACGCACAGCTCACTGTAAACAGAGTCCGTGCTAACATGATGCTTTGGTTAATTAAGGATTCGATTTAGTTTAGTGCAAATTGTCTCGTTTACAAACCCACTTTTCCTTTATTAGTCCAAAGATCGCCAAACTCCCCGTTTAACCAGCCATTGGAGGCCTCGTAAGAAACGCTCATCCTGCAACCAGTTGCCGGACTTTCTTCAGGATTCATGTCCAAGTTCAGGCCATTCATGTAAACTATAGCTTGGAACAGATTAACTAGTGCTAATCATGGTGCTAGTTGCTCTACTTCTACTAATAGCTCTGAAGTTTTTTTTTTAAACAATAGCTCTGAAGTTGGCAGTTACTGGAAAGTGGAAACCACTTCTCTGAAACCGCGGCACCACCTTCACAGCTCCTCAGTTGGAGGGATCACATGTTTGCACGGCCTTCAGAAACTTAATGGGAGTTTAGTTTACAAATTTGACCAAACGGCAATATGCAGTGGGGTATCTGCATGAACTATGCAAACCTTTCTAATTACTGCAAGCCTCCCGAATCCATGAACTGTAAGCCTGTAACAATGTCCCAGAGACTTGAAAAAAATGCTGTAGAATCCGGGGGAAATGACTTATTTGCAAGATATGATGAGGATTTGATGATATTGATGATAAACATAATGTGTATCAGTTATGTCATTGTGTGTCGGGGATTTTCAGTTATAACTTACGCAGAACGGAAGGACACTGTCCGTAGAAAATTAACCCGATTGTTTGCATTTTCAGAAAAGACAGCACTACGCTCGACAACACTGCAGTTTTGAACTCCCTCTTGCACAAGATGACCTTGATGAATGCATGCACCTGAGGAAAGCTTGCAGGATGCTTTGATCTAATACATGGATCGTCTTAGTTTAGTGCAAACTGGCTCTGCCCGAACACAATGTTCTTTCTATATACTGAAGGTCGGTGAAACCCGCGTTTAACCCGCCATTGGATACCGTGTAAGAAACTCTTATCCTTCAACTACTTGCTTTCCTTGCATCAGGAATCATGTGCAAGTTCAAGCCATTGCTATAATCTATACCTTGGCTGAGGCGGACAGCTCTAATGGTAATCCTTGTACTAGTTATTGTATTTCGACCAGTAGCACTGAAGTTTGAGTAGTTTCAGCAAAACACAGATCTGGAATCACTCTTCCTTCACAGCATTGGATTCAGACTCCAGCTACTAGCATGCAATCATGTATGCTCTTTGATTTGTGTCGACATGAACTGTGTACACTTGCCATTTAGTTTCCTGGTCTTATTCAGGGCAAAATCACTGCTCTATACCTTGATGCAGACACTCATCCCTTTTACTAGCTATACTCTGTCTCTGTGTGTGTGTGTGTGTGTGTGGCTGTTAATCAGATGCAGTAATATACCATGACAAGCCAGTTGTCCCATTTTGTGTGATGGCTTACTTGTATAACTCATATCAAAACTGAAAGGCATTGACCATATGGAAATAACATAGTAGGACCATTTACTTGTGATGTTCGTGTTTTCTTTCAGAAAAGCAATAGAGGTCCAGTGTGGTAGTAACATAGTAGGACCATTTATTGGATAAATTGTTGCAGACAAGTGGTACGAATTGTTCTGTCAAAGAGTGGCATAAGTATGGAAATGAAACCACTTCGCCAAGAGTTAAGTAACAATGAAAAAGGATTAAAAAAATGCAAGAAATATCTGTACTAATCCAAGAGAACTAGAAATTTCGTGCGCCTTGTGTTTGTTCCATGACTCTTGTCCTTTTTTTTTGAGACAACCTGCTAGACTTTTATTAACTGGTAAGTGGTAACAATGTCTTGTCTTTTTTCTTTTGAGCAGACCCCATGACTCTGTGTTAAAACCATGTTTCGTGTTGGACCGAAGGCAGGCCGAACTTATCCATGCACGACATACCAGCGGCCCAGCTTGCCCGTGAGTGCTCTTATTCCCGTCTATGTGAGCCACGCCTATGGTGGCTGCTACCTGTGCTGGTGCAATTTTTAGTCCGTATCATTTTTGCTTTTCTTTTTTCTATTCCTTCATTTTCCTTTTTTCTACTATTTTTTCTTTCACAATTGCTCGTGCATTTGTGATTATTTTAAGTATGTCAAATAAAAATGTTCACACTACTCACTACATGCGTTTTTCTTTCACAATTGCTCATACATACGGTGGCCGACGACGAATCTAGAGGGAGAAGAGAGGAGATGCGTGAGCATATACTACCAAAGCGATTAACGCTCAGGCACGTGCCACTGAGTATAAATAGGATCATTTAGACCACCGTATGAATATTTTCGGACCGTTTGGATATTTTTGGGGGTTCGGACATTTTCTTTTTCAGCGGGACACTTATTAGCTCCTACCCTCATGAACAATTTCATCACAAAATATTTTCCACTCATTTTCACATGAAGTATATCCCATAAAAATAATAATAATATTATTTTTATTTTAAATAAACATTTGTTACTCTCTGGAATAAAATGCATTTTTTATTCAATTTAATTTTCATCTTTATGTCTATGGAAAAGTTATATAAATGCATGTGAAGCTCATATTTTATTAGTTCTATATATTAATGTATCTTATTTTGCATATGGACCAAGGATGGATGTACTTCGAGAATCATGCGACCGATGGATGCCTTGATGGTTTGGCAGAGTTTTTGAAAGCGTTCGGAAAGAATATAGTTGATAGAAAGGACCCATGGGTACCTTGTCCGTGTGGTGACTGCAAAAACATCAAGAGGTTTACAAACATTACACAAATCCATACATACTTGATCAAAAGGGGATTCGTGGCCGAGTACGAATGTTAGGGCCACCACGACAAATAATAAGGCTGGTCATAGTGCATAGTAACTTAGACTAGTAATATGCATATGTTACTAGTCTAGATTACTACCTTCACAGTGAAAAATAACTTATGTGTAATAACATGCAATGTCATATTAATTATATTTTAGATTCATTTTGACTTGATATGTGTAATGTTATAGTGACATAGCTAGTTACTCTATCTATCTATCTATCTATCTATCTTTTCATTAACTCATTGCCACATAAGCAAAAGTTCTGAGTTGAACTCTTAGTTACTACTTAAGTTACCCCCACTATGACTTTGAATAGCACATTGCGAGGGAATGCCATGCAAATAGGGATGATGATGTAATGCATGATGTTGATACTATCATCATATTTCCATCAAGTAAAGAGGTTCGCCAAATAGACCACAAATCGCAAGGAGACAATCCACATGAATAAAGTGACATTGTGACTCAGATGTTGTGGGCTTCAAAGGAAACTATAAGGATCATGAGAAGTATATTAGATATGCTTGTATGATAGAAGACCGTTAGAAACAGTTGTACCACATGTGTGAGCCGCACGGCTTAAAGTTGGCTAATGTGCTTGAACAATTGCATATGAAAGAAAAGTATGGCTAGCCAGATAAGAGTGTACCGAGCATATGAACAAACCTAAACGGATTGTGCATTTGTTGGGAATGGAAGTTTAAAGAATGCATGTTTTTAAAAATGATTGTATATTATACCGTAGTGTCAAAAATATTGATTTTTTAATGCCCAGGGTGCAAAGTTTCTAGGTTTTTAAGGAAGAAAGAAAAATGTGGATAGGAAGGGCATCCTGCTAAAAGTTTGTTGGTATCAACATGTTATTTCTTGTTTGAACCAATTATATGCTTCCGACAAAACTAATGTGTTGGCACGCTGAGAAAAACATGCTAAGACACCCTGACGACTCTCTACGTAGTAGAGAAATATTGATAGAAAATATCATCATCATTTCAAAAAATATTCTAGGAATTCGGGGTATAAACTAAGCACCGGTGAAATTAACTTGTTCGGCAACATGAGTACCATCCACAACACTTGATCCATGAATCTAAGCATTTACATGGATATGCATGAAGTGGAATTATATAATGCTCGCAATACTAACCTAGGGACCGAAACAACACGGTAACAACATAGATATTACTTTACACCTTTGGAGGAAGAATTGGAAGTTATTTGGATTGAAGGAGTAAAAATATGCGATGTGCATTTGAATACAAAATTTATACTAAGATGCATGTTGTTCATAGCCATCAATGATTATCCGGATTTTAGGAACACCTCCGACCAGGCTATAAAATGGACCAATGCATGTGTCTAGTGCCTAGACAACATATCAGGTTTGTATTTGCGTAAGTGTAAAAAAATGGTGTACATGCGACATCATAGGTTTTGGTCAAAGAATCATTGATTGCAAGATAAAGAAAAAGTTTGATAATACCGTTTAGAAAGATTTGGCTTCTCCAATTTTAACCAACACCTAGATTTATGCTCCAGTTAAACACTTAAAAGTTTTCCATGCATGGGAAAGGGAAGTTTAAATGCACGACCAAAGGAAAAGGCAAAGACAAATGCAAATAAACAGGCGAATAAATAGTTACAGAAGAGCCTTCCAAAAAAAATCCTGTTTGGAAGAGAGGATCGATACTTTGGGACATACCTTACAGGTAGCATCTCCAGGTTTGGCATTCCATCAATGTGATGCATGTAAAAAAGAATGTGTGTGATAGCATACTAGGAACATTGTTGAACATGAAGGACAAAGAGGTCAAGAATGTGTGCGATAACATAATCGTGGACTCCAAGAAGTCCTATTTGTAAGACAAGAGGAAGTTGATCCAGAAGGAAGGAGTCCACAGCTTTTTATGACAGTAAAGGAGGACCCAAAGCCATCTTAAAGGAGGAATACTTTGGAGAGCACAAGCCCATAAAGCATATAGGGGCTATATCGATCTAGGGCAATCCTCCCATTTCAACCACCAAGAGTTGTCTAGTTTCCAATCTAACTTGCCAGGTTCATCCTTGTAATATTCATTGTACATTGTTCTCGATATAATACAAATCAAATGCAATAGTAAGGATATTATTATCACAAGAGAGCACAGACATGGGTAAAGTCGTCCCCTATAGCATCTAGTGATCCGAGCGTCCCTTAAGACCAAACAAAATAAGTTCCCCATTGAGTACGCTCGCGAGGCCTTACGATTAACCTAGTAGGGCGAACCCACATGTTAGGTCCATGTGCCGCCTGACTTGGACGATCTCACTATACATATTTTAACTTCAACTTTTTTAAACCCCCCAAGGACCCCATGTTGCTCCTTTCGGGGCGACTCAGGTGGTGAACTAACCCTAGGCATCGCCGCATCCGTACCCTCCTACCTCTCTTCCATCGTCGAAGATGGCCTGCGGGAAAGCCCACATATCCATCAAGGATGGAAGCGACGAGGTCTCCTCTGTGTGTCGCATGTGTTGTAGCGGGGGAGCACCCTTCTCGTCGACCAAGTAAAAAAAGTTGGCCAAGCTAGGACTCAGGGCTTGGAGGTGTTGCTCTTCATGTTCTTTGACATCCTCTAGGAGGGAGGCAACTCGTGGAGCGTCATGCAGCAGATCTGGCCTAGGGATCCACTTTTTTCGGGAATCTAGCATGATGGATCTGGTCAGGGTGACCATGGATTCGTTGAGGACGGCGTGCAGAGTGGCATATTTGAATTGGAGGACCATTCTTGCATCGCTAGTGTGGCTGCTCTGGCAGGTTCCTCATGCCTCACCTACCACCGTTCTCTATCTTTGTCTCCATGCATGTGTTATATCCGCGAAGTACGAATTCATGGTCGGATAGATCAACGGATCTTGCGAGCAAGTTCATGCCTTTTGGGTGGCTGAGGGTTTTTTGTGCTAGTTTGGCACCGTCGTTTGCTTTGTAGTTGTTGTGTTTTCTTCCGCTAGCTTGGTTTCGTGGGCCAGGGGAGTTTGGATGCCGGGTCGGTGGCCATGGATGGAGAGGTGGACTTGACCTGCGGCTGGTGACGTCCACAGATGTTGGCTGGAGGTCTTGGCCACATGGGTGGCGAGGCGCTGGAGGACTCTTATCGTGGTGGGAGTATGGTGCCTCGTCCCTCCCTCTGGCCATCTCCTCTGCGGTGACCCAGCATAACACTGCATGATGTAGTATACTATAGTCGTTGACATAATACCAATAAAACACCGTTCACTAGTATTACATCCCTCAGAATGGCACAACAGAAACACAGCGGGTCCAATACATGGCTAAAGGTTACAACTCACTCTTTACATAAGATCCAGAGAACACTCTAGGTTAAAGAGAGAGAAAGAACTTCTTACTGAGAAGAATCAAAGATAAACAACGCAAGAACTAGTATACTATTAAGTCTAGTATTCTGGCTAAGAGGTTAGCATTGCTGATATTGCAACGCACTACAAAAATAGGTGCTTTGGCTAGAGATTATATTCCTATCTAATCAGTAATTTCATCTTCACTTGAATTGAGATATATGTTGACTTCCTTGTCTTCATTGAAGAGTTTTAGCTGGGCATGATAAGTCCTGGAGCATAACTTGATGTGGTTGTTGTTTATTCCAACTTCAGAATCTAGCAAGGGTTAAGAAGATACTTTGAGTACGAGCATACTCAGCAAATTTACTAGAAAAGGAGTGTTTGATGCACTATAACTATAGCCGCAGACCGTAGGTCGTAGGCAATGCAAGTTTTCATAAACATTTCTTCAAAGGTTGCTTTTATTCTGAAAAGCTATGTCCGTCAGCCTTCACGGGTTTACCAGAACTTTCATGGAGTTCCTTTTCCGCTGCGTTCGCAGCTCCTTACCGGAACAGGGAGTAACAAGTTATAGTTCTTACACTCTGCAGAGGTGCGTCACTTTACCCATGAGAGATCAACTCTTTGTTGCACAACCGGGTAGCTTATTCCCGTCCACAATTCCATGATGTGGGGCCCAGAAGATGATCCAAGCCAATCACTGCCCCCTTATCGACCTCGCATGCCTCCTTGGTGTACACCATGCCCACATAAAGAATTACGGTAATGGTTTGTACAAACCGTTAGATGTCAGAACTATCGTGGGATGTTGAGGGTTCCCACCCATATTCTGCATATCCTCTACGAATTACCAATTAATATGCATGCTACGAGGATAACAGCCACGACCTGCACATCCGGTTTCATGCGAGAGGAAGAAAATATAGCTGACTTCTCCGTCCCATTCCAAATCTCATGGTCAACGCGTAATATACGGCGCAAGAATCACTGTCGACATTGGTTGTTAAGTCCTAGGTGATATAGTTCTGAACAGTGGTATTCCAACTGTCAGATTTAATAGATTAGCTGATCATCCTAGATCAGTAACCAATAGTTCACATTATTATCAAAAATAGGGTTTTAAGACCTTTTTCAAATGCAGGTGATAACAACACTGGATTTGTAAAATACTTTACAGAAAATAAACAAAGTACATGAGCAAGTGTGAACTTGCCTTTTGTGATTGCAAGATTATGCACTCACGGTCTTCGAGTCAGTTATAAGATCCAAAATCTGAAATCAGCATCATTGGTCCGGTAAGGACTAATGTTTAAAGAAGCAATATGCTTTTATGCATAAGTAATGTGATGCAGGTTCTAAACGCAAATCCCGAGAATAACGTTGTCCTAGGGTTTGGATTCCGGAAATGGTTACTTTGGAATGTGTGGTCCTTTTAGATAAGTTTCACATTTGTGCTTCTATTAGAGCTTATAAGTGGTTGTGAGCAACACATATGTAGCAATAAAATATATACTTATGAAATACTAGTCAAAATTGCTTATATAAGAGTTCTGGTTTGAAGTGGCAAAGAGAATAACCTTCGAAGAAAAGGTTTCTCTTCTAAGGTTTAAACAAGATTTGGGGTTAGTTGAGTTGGGTAGCTATTATTTATGTTTGCTCGAATGGTTTGGTTTTGAGATGTTTTTTTTATAACTTAACTACTGCAGACCAAAGTTAACTATAAAACATATAGTAATGTTTATTGTGTTATATTTAGATTTTTGGAGACTAAAGTTAACTTTAAAATATAGATAATTTTGAAAGTATAATACTTATAACATTTGTATCTTGTGTATTTGGAATGTTTCCTTTAGGTTACTTAAAATTGGTTATCCTTTTACTTAGTGTAGTGGTTTCTTGATTTTTAGAATGGAGTGGTATCATTTACCATTTATAGATGAGTGAGTATAGTTTATGAACCAAGATATATTTTTACTTAACTACTTATGAACTTATTATAGTGTTGTGGTAGTTCTTGTAACTTGGTGGTTAAAGTAGATAGGAATGATCTGATTTATTCACAAGTTGTTCTTTAAGTTTTTTTTATCATGAATTGGAATCCTTTGAGAATATAATCTTCCCTCAAGGTTGAGGATAATTTAAATAAAAGGGTATTTATAATGTTTTAAACCATTATGGCCTTATATTATTACTATTTAAGAGTAATACTATTTATTAGACTTATTTGACTCATTTTAGAAATATTAATAAATTTTATTTATCCTTATATGAATTATTAATGAAGTAAATAAGTTTAAATTTGAGTTATTAAAATATTTAAATTTTTATTTAACTCAAAAGGAGATTATTAGATTTTTAACATGTAGATAATATTTTTGTGATCATTTTGGTATATTATATTTATTTTTGTGATTTATAAATAATAAGATATGATTTTTATAATTCTTATTACTTTATAATTACTTAATAAATAATGAATACTTAATTAAGTGAAATAATAATACATGATTATGGTTTCAAATTATAATTTTTATTTTTTCTAAGAATTTTTGGTATTTTATTTATATTATTAACATTTTCCATTATTAAAATATGAATTATCAAAGTTTTATTACTTATAAAACCTTATTAAATGATATTTATTTAAATAATCACCATAATAAGATTTGGTAATAAGTTTAAGTTGTCAATTTTATATTTCTACAAATTTTCATATATTATACATATTTTTCTGAATTGTAAATCAAAATTTATGAATTCAACAAGGTTTAATCACTTATTTGTTCTCCAATATCAATAATTGAGTTTATAACATTTTATTATTTCTTAAATAGGAAATACTTTTTACACTGCACTCAAAGCTAGCCTCAGTCACTGACCCGTGGGCCATTGTCCACCTCAGCTCTCAGGTTAAGAAAATGTATTTGTTACTGACCCTCTCTCTACCCTCAGTCGATGACACATGGGCCCAAGGCCATGTCATTAGCCACGCGAGACAAAGACTAGTCAAACTAGCTGACTAGGTCTAGGGTAGCGTCGGCGTGACGTAGCGATGGCGTCAGCACCACCACCGCCGTCAGTGGTTGGTCGCCGGCGACGATCTACTACGCCCCAGTAAACGAAATGAACCTAGTTCGAATCAGTGCAACGTGCTGAGTCCTAAAGTGGCGGCGCCGCTCGGAAATGGTCATCGGAGCCTTAGCTCCGACGAGCTCCAACGGTGGCCGACGGTGGTACACGATGAGACGACGATTTACAACGAGATAAGATGATTTAAGGATACTGGAAGGTTCAGGAACTCACCCTGATGATGATAGAGAGGTCGGCGAGGACATGCGCGGTCAGAGGCGAGCTCCCTGACAAGATTTCCGACGAACTGCAGCGAAGAAGAACGGCCAATTCGTCCACTCTAGTGCTCCCCTTGATGCAGGATTTCTCTTAGAGGATCTATGGAGGACGACGCTTCTCCATGGCTGCTTGGAAGGGTGTGGGGAGATGTGGTTCAACGGCGAGGGGTGGCTCCGGTGAGCTAGGGTTTCGGTCCCATTCGTATCTGAGAGGATAAGGAGGAATTTGGGGATAGGGATTGAGGCAGGGCGTCGCGATGGCCTTCTTATCCCCCTCTGGAACGACGGCGAGCATCTTGGCGCACGGCTGACAACGACGACATTGAGCGACGGCGAGCTGCCTGTGTGTGTGAGGATGATGAGGACGTAACTTTTGCGGATGGTTTTATGTGATTTGTTGTAGGGAAATGTGATTTGTTGTAGGGAAATGTTTCTATCAAGTGATATAGATATAAGATGGAGAATTCTTAATATGAAATGGATATTCTACTTGGTTTTAATATTTAGAGTTGATTGTTTACCAAGAATTATTATCTTCCATAATTCATAACTCTAGACTTCTTATTAAGGAATTCCTTTCCTAGATATACTACATTTTTCCTGTCTATCATTATAATTAATATGATGAGTTTTAATTCATAGAAATATTCTCATTCACTGATTAACCTTCTAAACTTATGGATGATTCAAATGAGTTTGATACTAAAATATTTCACAACTTACTCATATCCTTGCTTGGTTGTATTTACTACTCTACTGTTCATAACTTTCCATCCAACAAATAGTTCCTTCAATATCTACTCAAAATCTTCCTTAATCATTCATTACTAATGTATCTCTAATAGTTATATGCATCCAACTACCTTTCTCTAAAGTTGAGTATCCTTTAAGATGAATAACACCTCTTCTATAACTCTATGCTATACTAGATTTTATTGAATAATATCATCCTATATTCACTTAACTCTAATGACTCACACTTCAATCCCTAAATTATATTTATGTGGTTTGCAATGACTACTCTAGGATCACTTATCTCTACTAAGGTTCCAATTATGTTCTACCCACCAGTATTACTTATACTAAATATAAGCATTCAATATTTGTGGCTAAAGCATTACCATTATAATCCTTTAATCATTTATTGCTTAAGTTCTTAGTTGGCTAAGCAAGGCTTTATCAATCCTACTTTTCATTTTCTTGAAATTATCTTCTTAGGATCTCATATTGGATTTAAAGCTATTAATGGACTATGCCCCCTTAAAAGATTTAAGTAGATGTCATGATGAGATCAAGAAATAGTAGATCAATGATTGCTAGTTAAATAATTTGTGAATCAATGGGAATTATCCAACGTTGATGAACAATAGATATTAAGATAAGTTACATAAATATTGCTATAGAAAGAAAGATATATAGTAGATGATCTTGACTTAGTCTCTTTCCAACTCCAACTCATTAAAGAGTTAAAGTTAAGTATTACTATGACACTCGTAGTAAGGATAGATAAGAATAAGATAGGTCAGGATTAGTCATTACATTTATATTACTTTAGTTTGTAATCTTAACTTGGCACTTATGAATTGTTGTGTTGAATATGATGATAGAATCCCTTAAGGATCAGATATTAATTATTTAAGCAATGTATTATGAGTGAAATTTTATTATATCTAGTCTACCCTTAGACCAAATCATGTTTAACCAAATAAAGTTTTAGCAAAGGTCATATTGAAACTTATCGCAGTTAACTTGATGATCTACTTCAATTCCATCAAATTAAGAGAAGCTCCAATCACTTTGACAAGTTCTATTTTAAAGGCACGGAAGTTATTCGGATTTTATATGCATGAATGCAATGCGCACATCTGGGTTCAGCTTATTTCTAAGCTCTAATGCTGGGATGTTACAGACTCTCCCCCTTAAAATAAACTTCGTCCTCGAAGTTCGCAAACTCTCACGTTTTGGAGTAGGAAATGGTTTTGCAGTAGTGGTTGCTATATTCTCCACTTCATGATGCCCTGAAATGGAATTAATTGGAGTATTCCATAACCTGATTAGATATCCTAATCCAATTCTTTTTATTTAATCATCAAACTTTATTACTATTTTAAGTACAATTTAGAGGTTCTCACTAAAACAAGTTTTACGTTTCTATATACCTGTGTTAGTAGTCAAAAGAATACCTTTCTATTCCTGTCGTAGTATAGTTGATACTGGTACTCCTTCCCAGATTGGATTTGAACTTAATTTGTCCATACCCATTGGAATTTTTCATTCTCGATACTTGCCCAATTAGGTGTTCTATATTACTTCTTAAGGGTTACTTAAAAGTTGTTTCTTTTAGAATTGGTCGGTTAAATGCATCCTTTATCACCTTCAAGCTTATACCTTCTTAAGGTTTTTAAATAATATTTCATTATTACCTATAGTATTCTCTTCAACTTTCATTCATAAAGTCTACTCTCCCCCTTAGGTTTAACTAATAGTCTTTGAGCTACATACATAGAGACCATTGGTTCTTAAGTTAGAATGTTGGTTTCTGTTCAGCTTATATTTTACCGGTTTGGGGTCCGATGAAAGATTATACGGTGTATCCACATTGTTGTGGATATCTGAAGTAAATCTTTCAGCACTAAATGTCGTACTTACTATTGGACATTTTTGCTGGGATAAAGCTAACTTTGCGAAGCCTCTCGAAAGACGATCGCCTTTAAATTTTTATACTTCCTTAGGTTTTACTTAACTTAGGCCAAATTTAATGCTCTTTATGCAACTTTTAAGAGGATCTGGGTAACTATGTTAACCAATATACCAGCTGCGGACAAAATACCAACTGCGGATCAGAATACCGATTATGGATTAAGTACTAGCTGCAGAAATTTACCAGCTGCGAAGCATCCTAGGGTGTATGTATTACCCTATGATTTCTAGCATACTTCTGGCATTCTCTCTGAATTGTCAGAGCTTAAATACCCCTTTTGGTTCCAAGGCATCTTCTTGGTACTTTTTCATGATACTTCCATGAGCTTGGTACAACTCTTTCATTAACTTTTTAGCATCTTACCTACTTTGAATGAACTTTCGGTTTATCATACCTTATTGCTCCCTACATCTTCTACACCAGACTTACTTCCTAAGCTGACCAAAAATATGATATATGTTCTATCTATCCTCCAAATGGTGTTAATACCCCTTATATCATGCTTCATCCTTCAAGATAGTCTTCCTTATGATCTTCGAAACTCGTCACTCCCTTACACGAATTCCCGTTTATATCTAGGTCTATAACATCAAGTAATAACTGGGTGTTACATCATGCATTTGCACACCTAATTAAACTTCATGTACAGATCTAGTCAATCAAGAAGAATCAAAAAGATCCAAAAGTCGACAAACAACAAAACATATACCATGTATTACACATAGGTTTTAAATAATTTACAAATGTACTAGGTGTTCCAACGGTTTGCTCCATACCTATTTACACAACTATCTTACAATAACTTCTTGTTCTTGTGGATATATCCTCGCTTATTTCGGCAAACTCTTCAAACTGCAATACGCATTACCCTCTATATACATTATTCAAGCCCTCATCTCTTGGGATGTCGTTCCTTTCTTACTATCTTCCTCTAGTGCTTCCTGGAGTTCCGTCCATGATGACGTGAAGTCCTACGACTGACTTCTAGAGCATAAGAGCATCCAGGAGGTGCGTATTCTTGATTAGAAGTACCGAGACTGAGATTAGTCATTGAGAAATGACTAGAGTTGGCGTAATCTTCCATCGAATATTCCGGGTTTTCTGGCAATGCTTCCTCATAGTAAGTTGTTTCCTTAGATTTTTCTTGGATCCAGTCATATATATTAGTGTAGTAGCTATCGGAATAATCTTCTAAGTTGATTGGATTGTTATCACCCCCATAGGGTCCATAAGGCTCTCTGTGGTTATAATTGGTCTCTTCTTCAATACCTGTATCACAAGGTATAGGGTTTCCTATGGTTCTACCTTGAGATTCTATTTCCCATCCATACTTGTTGGGCTCAGGGTTATTTGGAATAACTTTATTCCATTCCTGGTGTTCAAAGTTATATTTGGTCCATAGGTCTTAAGGTGGCTTGAAGTCATTTTGGTAATAGGCATAATTTTCTGAGTTTGGGTCATCAAACTCAGTTTCCTCAAACACTTCTCCTGAAGGTATGTATTTGGGATGCCTAGCTTCTTTATCTAGCTTCTTCCTACGAGCCATTGCTTTATCAGGATCAGTAAAATCCTCAATGACCGTATCCAGCTCCTGAACTAAGACTTGGTGAGTGTTGTGATAAGTGTTTAGCAAAGACCGATAATGATCCATATACTCTACAGCTAGAGTGGGTTCAGATTGGACTAAGGTAGAGTGATCTAACTCATGCTCTGAGTTTGAGGTTTCATGTGGTATAATGGTGTGAGTACTACCCTCTAGAGCTTGGGATTTCTGTTCTCGGATCATGGTTATGGCTGCTGCTACGGCAATCTGGTATGCAGATGCCATGCACCTTGCCTCTCCTGATGGCATTTCTCCCTTAAGTTTTAACTTCTTGGGTAACATGATCATGACACGGTATTTAGCTAATACCTGCCCATCATAGTAACTGTAAATCTTGACCAAAAGTCTCGATTCACATTCCAAACTCCATAGAAGTTGTCGGAGATTGTCTGTCCAATCCTCTCCATAGTCATCCAACGTCCTGTTCATCACTTGAACATTCCGGGGTGGATATTGAGGTGCCATGTGGAACTGTGGATAATAAATTATCATCAGTCACATAGAGTTAAAACTCTTGGGTAATGATCGGAAATACAATCCTATAAAAGAGTTATCGCACTAGTAACATAACAGGATTATTCTCAAGTGAATATCCCTCATATCACTAGAGAACTCTGTATTATCACTAGGATGTGTCCTACAGGTTCTACCCATTTACTAGGTTTCCAACCTAAGGTCAAAGCATATGCTCTGATACCAACTGTGGTGACCCAGCATACCACTGCATGATGTAGTATACTATAGTCGTTGACATAACACCAATGAAACACCGTTCACTAGTATTACATCCCTCAGAATGGAACAACAGAAACACAGCGGGTCCAATACATGGCTAAAGGTTACAACTCACTCTTTACATAAGATCCAGAGAACACTCTAGGTTAAAGAGAGCGAAAGAACTTCTTACTGAGAAGAATCAAAGATAAACAACGCAAGAACTAGTATACCATTAAGTCTAGTATTCTGGCTAAGAGGTTGGCATTGCTGCTATTGCAACGCACTATAGAAATAGGTGCTCTGGCTAGAGATTATATTCCTATCTAATCAGTAATTTCGTCTTCACTTGAATTGAGGTATATGTTGACTTCCTTGTCTTTATTGAAGAGTTTTAGCTGGGCATGATAAGTCCTGGAGCATAACTTAATGTGGTTGTTGTTTATTCCAACTTCACAATCTAGCAAGGGTTAAGAAGATACTTTGAGTACGAGCATACTCAGCAAATTCACTAGAAAAATAGTGTTTGATGCACTATAACTACAGCCGCAGACCGTAGATCGTAGGCAATGCAAGTTTTCATAAACATTTCTTCAAAGGTTGCTTTTATTCTGAAAAGCTATGTTCATCAGCCTTCACGGGTTTACCAGAACTTTCATGGAGTTCCTTTCCCTCCGCATTCGCAGCTCCTTACCGGAACAGGGAGTAACAAGTTATAGTTCTTACACTCTGCAGAGGTGCGTCACTTTACCCATGAGAGATCAACTCTTTGTTGCAAAACCGGGTAGATTATTCCCGTCCACAATTCCATGATGTGGGGCCCAGAAGATGATCCAAGCCAATCACTGCCCCCTTCACGACCTCGCATGCCTCCTTGGTGTACACCATGCCCACATAAAGAATTACGGCAATGGTTTCTACAAAACGTTAGATGTCAGAACTATCGTGGGACGTTGAGGGTTCCCACCCATATGTTGCATATCCTCTACGAATTACCAATTAATATGCACGCTACGAGGATAACAGCCACGACCTGCACATCCGGCTTCATGCGAGAGGAAGAACATATAGCTGACTTCTCCGTCCCATTCAAAATCTCATGGTCAACGCGTAATATACGGCGCAAGAATCATTGGCGACATTGGTTGTTAAGTCCTAGGTGATATAGTTCTGAACAATGGTATTCCAATTGTCAGATTTAATAGATTAGCTGATCACCCTGGATCAGTAACCAATAGTTCACATTATTATCAAAAATAGGGTTTTAAGACCTTTTTCAAATATAGGTGATAACAACACTGGATTTGTAAAATACTTTACAAAAAATAAACAAAGTACATGAGCAAGTGTGAACTTGCCTTTTGTGATTGCAAGATTATGCACTCACGGTCTTCGAGTCAGTTATAAGATCCAAAATCTGAAATCAGCATCATTGGTCCGATAAGGACTAATGTTTAAAGAAGCAATATGCTTTTATGCATAAGTAATGTGATGCATGTTCTAAACGCAAATCCCGGGAATAACGTTGTCCTAGGGTTTGGATTCCGGAAATGGTTACTTTGGAATGTGTGGTCCTTTTAGATAAGTTTCACATTTGTGCTTCTATTAGAGCTTATAAGTGGTTGTGAGCAACACATATGTAGCAATAAAATATATACTTATGAAATACTAGTCAAAATTGCTTATATAAGAGTTCTTGTTTGAAGTGGCAAATAGAATAACCTTCGAAGAAAAGGTTTCTCTTCTAAGGTTTAAACAAGATTTGGGGTTAGTTGAGTTGGGTAGCTGTTATTTATATTTGCTCGAATGGTTTGGTTTTGAGATGTTTTTTTTATAACTTAACTACTTCAGACCAAAGTTAACTATAAAACATATAGTAATGTTTATTGTCTTATATTTAGATTTTTGGAGACTAAAGTTAACTTTAAAATATAGATAATTTTGAAAGTATAATACTTATAACATTTGTATCTTGTGTATTTGGAATGTTTCCTTTAGGTTACTTAAAATTGGTTATCCTTTTACTTAGTGTAGTGGTTTCTTGATTTTTAGAATGGAGTGGTATCATTTACCATTTATAGATGAGTGAGTATAGTTTATGAACCAAGATATATTTTTTACTTAACTACTTATGAACTTATTATAGTGTTGTGGTAGTTCTTGTAACTTGGTGGTTAAAGTAGATAGGAATGATCTGATTTATTCACAAGTTGTTCTTTAAGGTTTTTTTATCATGAATTGGAATCCTTTGAGAATATAATCTTCCCTCAAGGTTGAGGATAATTTAAATAAAAGGGTATTTATAATGTTTTAAACCATTATGGCCTTATATTATTATTATTTAAGAGTAATAATATTTATTAGACTTATTTGACTCATTTTAGAAATATTAATAAATTTTATTTATCCTTATATGAATTATTAATGAAGTAAATAAGTTTAAATTTGAGTTATTAAAATATTTAAATTTTTATTTAACTCAAAAGGAGATTATTAGATTTTTAACATGTAGATATTATTTTTGTGATCATTTTGGTATATTATATTTATTTTTGTGATTTATAAATAATAAGATATGATTTTTATAATTCTTATTACTTAATAAATAATGAATACTTAATTAAGTGAAATAATAATACATGATTATGGTTTCAAATTATAATTTTTATTTTTTCTAAGAATTTTTGGTATTTTATTTATATTATTAACATTTTCCATTATTAAAATATGAATTATCAAAGTTTTATTACTTATAAAACCTTATTAAATGATATTTATTTAAATAATCACCATAATAAGATTTGATAATAAGTTTAAGTTGTCAATTTTATTTTTCTACAAATTTTCATATATTATACATATTTTTCTGAATTGTAAATCAAAATTTATGAATTCAACAAGGTTTAATCACTTATTTGTTCTCCAATATCAATAATTGAGTTTATAACATTTTATTATTTCTTAAACAGGATATACTTTTTACACCGCACTCAAAGCTAGCCTCAGTCACTGACCCGTGGGCCATTGTCCACCTCAGCTCTCAGGTTAAGAAAATGTATTTGTTACTGACCCTCTCTCTACCCTCAGTCGATGACACATGGGCCCAAGGCCATGTCATTAGCCACGCGAGACAAAGACTAGTCAAACTAGCTGACTAGGTCTAGGGTAGCGTCGGCGTGACGTAGCGATGGCGTCAGCACCACCACCGCCGTCAGTGGTTGGTCGCCGGCGACGATCTACTACGCCCCAGTAAACGAAATGAACCTAGTTCGAATCAGTGCAAAGTGCTGAGTCCTAAAGTGGCAGCGCCGCTCGGAAATGGTCATCGGAGCCTTAGCTCCGACGAGCTCCAACGGTGGCCGACGGTGGTACACGATGAGACGACGATTTACAACGAGATAAGATGATTTAAGGATACTGGAAGGTTCAGGGACTCACCCTGATGATGATAGAGAGGTCGGCGAGGACATGCGCGGTCAGAGGCGAGCTCCCTGACAAGATTTCCGACGAACTGCAACGAAGAAGAACGGCCAATTCGTCCACTCTAGTGCTCCCCTTGATGCAGGATTTCTCTTAGAGGATCTATGGAGGACGACGCTTCT
The DNA here is from genome assembly GCA_916181665.1 of Avena sativa. NCBI lineage: Eukaryota > Viridiplantae > Streptophyta > Magnoliopsida > Poales > Poaceae > Avena > Avena sativa. The sequence continues at coordinate 352,848,919 of OV702293.1, read as the reverse complement.
CCATGGCTGCTTGGAAGGGTGTGGGGAGATGTGGTTCAACGGCGAGGGGTGGCTCCGGTGAGCTAGGGTTTCGGTCCCATTCGTATCTGAGAGGATAAGGAGGAATTTGGGGATAGGGATTGAGGCAGGGCGTCGCGATGGCCTTCTTATCCCCCTCTGGAATGACGGCGAGCATCTTGGCGCACGGCTGACGACGACGACGACATTGAGCGACGGCGAGCTGCCTGTGTGTGTGAGGATGACGACGACGTAACTTTTGCGGATAACCCCCTGGCAATTCTTTCAGCTCAACCCTGGTCCTCCTTTGGTCCCACTTGTCAGTCACAGATGGAAACGAGTTGGGATGGTTGCTGGGCTATTGTGGGCTGCACAGGGGCGTTAGGTAAGCAGGTAGGGTTAGGCTACGGCCAGGTTTGGTTTTTTATTTGTTTTACCTTTTCCTATTTTCTGTTTTTCTTTTCAGATTTGAATTTGATTTATAATTTGAACTTTTCTTGGTAGGATTTATTTGCTGGATAATTGCAATATTTCTAAAATATATTTTGTGAACTTTTATTTATAATAATTTGTAGAAACTTTTCTTATTATTTTTCTCTCCTCTTTTAGTTATGAATTTCTTGAATGATGTATTATTATTTGTTTATAACTCTTAACTCTAGTTGGCTCAGAGTTTGAATATAAATTTTTATATGTATAATGATGCTAGATCATTATTAGATGCATGAAATATAAAAGAAATGAATATGTTCATTACTACTTCCATTGATTTGGAAAATGACAATTGTATCTATTCTTTTATGATAAACAAGGAAGTTTAGGATTTTGGATTATAATTATTTACCCTAGGGTTTAGGGTGTTTAATATACTTAGACTCCTTTATGGATGTGGTTAAAGATTCAATAACTAAGCATATTATTTTCTGTTTGGGATATTTGATGACATTAGCTTTTATAAGATAAAGTTATATCTAGAATGTTTTATAAAAATAAATTTGTAAAGATACTCTTGAGCACATTCAATTATGATGGTTGGAATTGTCAGAGATGGGTTTATGTGGTTTGTTGTAGGGAAATGTTCCTATCAAGTGATATAGATATAAGATGGAGAATTCTTAATATGAAATGGATATTCTACTTGGTTTTAAGATTTAGAGTTTATTGTTTACCAAGAATTATTATCTTCCATAATTTATAACTCTAGACTTCTTATTAAGGAATTCCTTTCCTAGATATACTACCTATTTTTATGTCTATCATTATAATTAATATGATGAGTTTTAATTCATAGAAATATTCTCATTCACTGATTAACCTTCTAAACTTATGGATGATTCAAATGAGTTTGATACTAAAATATTTCACAACTTCCTAATATCCTTGCTTGGTTGTATTTAGTACTCTACTATTGATAACTTTCCATCCAACAAATAGTTCCTTCAATATCTACTCAAAATCTTCCTTAATCATTCATTACTAATGTATCTCTAATAGTTATATGCATCCAACTACCTTTCTCTAAAGTTGACTATCCTTTAAGATGAATAACACCACTTCTATAACTCTATGCTATACTAGCTTTTATTGAATAATATCATCCTATATTCACTTAACTCTAATGACTCACACTTTAATCCCTAAATTATATTTATGTGGTTTGCAATGACTACTCTAGGATCACTTATCTCTACTAAGGTTCCAATTATGTTCTACCCACCAGTATTACTTATACTAAATATAAGCATTCAATATTGGTGGCTAAAGCATTACCATTATAATCCTTTAATCATTTATTGCTTAAGTTCTTAGTTGGCTAAGCAAGGCTTTATCAATCCTACTTTTCATTGTCTTGAAATTATCTTCTTAGGATCTCATATTGGATTTAAAGCTATTAATGGACTATGCCCCCTTTAAAAGATTTAAGTAGATGTCATGATGAGATCAAGAAATAGTAGATCAATGATTGCTAGTTAAAGAATTTGTGAATCAATGGGAATTATCCAACATTGATGAACAAAAGATATTAAGATAAGTTCCATAAAGATTGCTATAGAAAGAAATATATATAGTAGATGATCTTGACTTGGTCTCTTTCCAACTCCAACTCATTAAAGAGTTAAAGTTAAGTATTACTATGACACTCGTAGTAAGGATAGATAAGAATAAGATAGGTCAGGATTAGTCATTACATTTATATTACTTTACTTTGTAATCTTAACTTGGCACTTATGAATTGTTGTGTTGAATATGATGATAGAATCCCTTAAGGACCAGATATTAATTATTTAAGCAATGTATTATGAGTGACATTTTATTATATCTGGTCTACCCTTAGACCAAATCATGTTTAACCAAATAAGGTTTTAGCAAAGGTCATATTGAAACTTATCGCAGTTAACTTGATGATCTACTTCAATTTCATCAAATTAAGAGAAGCTCCAATCAATTTGACAAGTTCTATTTTAAAGGTGCGAAAATTATTCGGATTTTCTATGCATGAATGCAATGCACACATCTGGGCTCAGCTTATTTCTAAGATCTAATGCTGGGATGTTACATCCTCCCCACTGGATCTAGCAGCTGGTGTTTCGCCGGCTCTTTAGAAGGCGGGGTTGGTGGGGGTAGGAATGGGACTAGGGGAAATCCTTGGTTGGAAGGTTCGACCACGAGGACGTTGATGCTCTTTGGGAGCCTCTCTCCTTCCTCGAGGCATTGTTGAGGTCCCTCCTCCCCACCCCCAACTCCATGCTCATGCGTGAAAACCAAAAATACATGGATTGGGCGGAGGAAGCACCATCGGTCTTGGTTCAAATGTTCTACTCTAGACTCTCAGCCTCTACGCTTCTTTTTCGTCAACGATTGGTCCCAAGCTGCATAGGAGCGTATCTTTGGCAGAAACCAGAGCTTTATTTTCTTATTTGATGTGGTTGTTGCGTGTGTTGCATTGTAAGTTGTTATTTTTTTGAGGGTAAAACAGTAGGGCAAAAAACCCCACTGCAATTTTTATATATCATAGAGTGTTACAAAGAATATTTACAATCTCAATCCACCTCAAAAAGAGGGATAACATTCTAAGCAACTATCTCCTGTCTAAATTATTTTCAATCCAAACTTTGAGGCCCTAATAATACTTCTTCTTAATTCTATACAGGACCCATCTTAATTCCTGAGCTACAATAGCTCTCCATTCCTCAAGCGAAGCATGCTTGTTGTTGAAGATTTCATTGTTTCTGCAAATCCAAATGCCCCAAGCTCCAAGTATAAGAATTTCCATTGCAAAAGGGACATTAAGATCTTTTTTAATACTGGCTAAAGCTTCAAAAAGATTTTGATCAGCCACTTAGACATGCGAGATTTCAGCCCAGCAGGCTCTTGTAAAAGGGCAATTTCCATTGTAAGTTGTTATGATTAGTATCCTTGTATCCTTCGAGCCGTACAGGGCTTTATTAATTTAAAGTCAGGCCTATGACTTTCTGTCTAAAAAAACTTTAACTATTTTCCTATAATTCTTCGAAGTGCCTTAAACTATAGTGTAGCCAATTTTCTAGCTTTCTTGATGTTGTTGTTGAGTTGCTGACTCAAAACTATATTTTTCGATAAATGACACAAAGTTGATACAATCAAAAGAGCCACACACGGCCTCTGCACAGCTAAGGTGCACACAACTAGAGGAAACAGAGAGATAGATAGAAGTATCAATTTCATAGGCATATTCTAAAATACATGAAACTAAAAAAAAGACCTAAGGTGGAGGGGTCCAACCGCAAACTATGATGTCATCCATGATGAGAAAAAACTTCTTTCGCTACTTTCTCCAACCGTGAACACATCTTCACATAAAGAGCGCAATGTTCTGTTTTTAAATAGTAGACCAATCCTGGAGTAAGTGTGGACAATGAAAGATAACCTGCATACAGAAGACAATTTAGCATAAAAAATTACATTATTTCTATATAGCCATAGCGACCATATTATAATGATGCAATCGCTGCCGCCCCGTATATCTATCCTACGATATGTGAGTGTGGTTATATGGTTTAATACTTCGGCATTGCTGAGGTTGTTGGGGAAAATATCACTATATGATGAATTGAGTAGATACCAAAATTGGGCGCATTGAGAGGGACCGGCACCATAGTACATCCGAGATCCAACTGGACAGTTCTTCAACAAAAGGCGCCTATCCTAGAGGCAGCTGTCCCCTAGAGCGTCATCAGAATTTGCTGCAACTTGAGAGTGGGTGCTCCATGTGCCTCTGGAGATAGGGGCAGCTTCCCACTTCTACAAGAAGTATATGTTCCAACTATCTCTATATAGTCAATATCTCACTCTCATCAGGTTTCTATACGGACAAGTTGGCCAAGATGTGAGGATCATGTGAGACGACAGCGAGAGGGAGTCTGTCTTTGTGCCATTTCCATGCTATAAAAGCTTAACAAGTACTGCACACTTGACCACGACCATCTAGTAGTAAGAGCAGAGCGGAGCCTTCGTGCTCATCTAGCTTAACCACTGTACATCATCCTGGATGGACAGCAAGGTGAAGCACAAGGGGTCAGGAGGACGGATTAGCAGGGTGCTGAGGGAGCAGAAGGCCAGGCTCTACATCATCCAGCGATGCGTCGTTATGCTCCTCTTCTACCATGACTGAGTCATCTCTGCTCTTCTCTGACCCTACCGTAGGTGTTCTGTTCTTCATCTGGTTATCGTTTATAGCTAGCCTTAACAGAGGTGTGTGTGCGTGTATGTACATAGGGTAGCTCAGAAAGTTTTGGTGTGGTGGTTCTGAGTACTGCAATGGCAAGAATGTCCATGTATGGATCTGTTGTGTACTAGCATCCTTGTTGTGTATTTGCTCGGTCAGAAATGGAAGTTCATTGAAAAATAAAAAAACAATTACGGAACTTTTCGAAAAGGTTTACTCTTGCATTCCACTTTATGAGCTGTATTGTTGAAGCATGTTTGTGGGTCTCTAACTATAGCAATCTAATTGCTAATGAATGCATCCTTTGGGAATGTTCTTGCTTCACTCGATTGGATCATTCATTCGAACGTTACCGGGGCAATTTACTTGCACTTTTACTAGTTCAATTTTTTTATATTAACTTCAGATTGGTAAATGCAAAGGTTAGTTAAATCTTTTGAAAAAAAATTGCATTCACATGTGCTGACTATACACATGACTCCTCACTTATGGGGCTATCGGATTTGTAGCAGTATTGAATATATCAGTGTGTCTAAGATATATCATGCTTTCACTTAAACATAATTATTCATCTGTAAATTCCTAATGCTACTAAAATGTCTGGTATAACAAGCAGCACTTGACGACAAAAATGAGAAGCTTCAAGGTGCCTACATACATGAGTAAGCTGCGGATGATCTCCCTCTTGGTCTTTATTTTTTAGAAGCACAGTTCGCTATGAACAGAGTCTTTAGAGATTGTATTATCTTCAGAAGTTCTCATGGTGACCAGAATACTGGAAGATCAGGCAAGATGATAATTATGAACTTATTACTGTAGGCATGCAGCATTGTGCATTGCCATTAAGGAGGTTTATTTGGTTAAGATACGTGCCATCCATGCAATGATCCTCCAGTTTCCTCTTGAGCCGAACAGCATTGGTGGATGCCTCAACTTGAAACAAAGCTTACATGATGCTTCCTTAATTAAAGAGTCGGTTTAATCTATTGAAAATTAGCTCGGTTCCAGACAGTGTTCTTTTATTAGTCCCAAAGTCGCCAAACCCCCCGTTTAACCCGCCACTGGAGGCCTCGTAAGAAACACTTATCCTCCGACCACTTGCTGGACTTTCTTCAGGATTCATGTCCAAGTTCAGGCCATTCATGTAAACTATAGCCTAGAACAGCTTAACTAGTGCTAATCATTGTGCTAGTCTTTTGTACTACCAGTGGCTCTGAAATTGTCACTGGAAACCACTTATCTGAAACTGCGGCACCACCTTCTCAGCTCCTCATTGGAAGGCATCCCGCGAGGTGCTTGATGTACCGCTGTCGCTGGAAATCACCTATCTGAAAATGAATAGAAGTTCAGTTAACAAATTTGACCAAATGGAAATGTGCAATGAGGTATCTGCATGAATTGTGCAAACCTGTCAGTCTACTATTGTAGCTTGATGTACTTTCTCCAGAGTCCTGTAAGGGCAAGGATGTGCATGTATCTGTCTGTTGGTTGTTAGCATTGTTAATGCCTATTTGCTCGATCAGAAATGAAATATCTTAGAAAAATAAATATGGAATTATGGCAGCTCTGGAAAAGGTTCCCTTATTTATTTGCATTTCATTTAATGATATGTACTGTTGAAGCATGATTGTGGGTCTCTCACTAGCAAATGTGCACTAGTTCGTTATGCTATTGATTCGTAAGGTTGGATCAGTCAGTTTGAATGATTTCATGCACATGGATATCTCAAATATGTGCATTTTGCGAATTAGCGGTGAGACAAGTCCTAAATTTGTTCAAAACTGAATTTACTGTATACATTATCAAATAAATATGTGCATGTAATTTTGTTTTTGAGTATCAAGTATCAAGTCTTTCAATATTCCAGGGAAAATTACTTGTACTTTTGTTAGTTAAATATTTCTGAGATTAACCTCATATTTATAAATTGAAAGGTTCCTTCGATCTTTTGTAAATTTTCAGTCACATCGTGGGACTATACAGACAACTCCTTGCTCATGAAGCTACTGGCTTTCTAGCAGCAGTGCTCAGCTTCAAGCTACCTGCACACATGGAGCACTGTTACTGCAGATGGCCTGCCTTGGTTTTTGAGACCCACGGCTGACTGTAAACAGAGTCCGTTCTTACATGATCCTTTGGTTAATTAAGGAGTCATTTTAATTTACTGCAAATTGGCCCATTCCGAACACACTGTTCTTTTATTAGTCCAAAGGTCGGCGCACCCCCGTTTAACCCGCCATTGGAGGCCGTGTAAAAAACGTTTATCCTGCAACCCGTTGCCGGACTTTCTTCAGGATTCGTGTCCAAGTTCAGGCCATTCATGTAAACTATAGTTTGGAACAGCTTAACTAGTGCATCATTGTGCTAGGTTTTTGTACTACGAGCAGTACCTCTGAAGTTTGGGAACTTAATGGAAACCACTTGTCTGAATCCGCGGCACCACCTTCACAGCTCTTCAGTGGCAAAGATCACACGTTGGCTCTGCCTTCAGGAACCGGATGAAAGATCAGTTTACAAATTTTACCAAACAGAAATGTGCTTCATGAACTGTGCTAACATGTCAATGATCAATCTCCTAGTATTGTAACTTTCTGGTCTCCAGAGTCAATATGATGCAATAGTTAGTTAGCTGTAACAATGTCGCAGAGACTTGCAATAAATGGTGTAGAGTCCGGGCGAAATGACTTACTTGCAAGGTATTATGAGGATTTGATGCTATAGAGGATAAACATAATGTGCATAAGTTGTGTGTCAGGGGTTTTCAGTTATAACTTATGCAGATCTGAAGGACGCTCTCGGTAAAAAAAACTAAGATATTGGCATTTTCAGAAAAGAAAACACTATACTCAACAGAGGTACAGTTCAGAATGCATCTTGCTCTGCACAGAATGACCTTGATAGATGCATGCATGTACCTGAAAAAGGCTTGCAGGATGCTTTGATTAGATACATGGATCGTCTTAGTTTAGTGCAAACTGGCTCTGCCCGAACGGCCGAACACACTGTTCTTTTTATAGACCAAAGGTCGGCGAAACCCGCGTTTAACCCGCCATTGGAGGCTGTGTAAGAAACTCTTATCGTGCAACTACTTGCTTTACTTGCATGAGGAATCATGTCAAATTTCAGGCCATTCATAGGCGCTAGTTGTACTTCGACCAGTAGCTCTGAAGTTTGGGTAGTAACCACTGATCTGAGACCGTGGCACACGCGTAGGACACAGAAATATGCAGGGCATCTGCATGAACTACGCAAACCTGTCAGTATACTATTGTGGTTTTCTGGTCTCCAGAGTCCAGACCATAAACCAGTAGCACAATATGAACATGGTTAGTTAGCTGTCAGAGATTAGCAATGAATGCTCCGTGTGAATGACTTGTTTGGGAGATATGATGATGATTAGATGCTTTAGAAGATGCACACAGTGTGCACCGATAACATTTTATATTACCAAAATATTTGACTAAAGCTCATATATAGCACCTCACCCTGCACCACTGTTCATGCACTGTACAGTCAAACAGTTTAAAAGGGAATCACTGACTGATAAGAAAGAAAATGCTACTTATTAATAGCCGTGTAGTACTGTTTGGCGAGGTGAGTCAGATCAAAAGCCATTGTTTAGATGTGATGAAGGAATATCAAAACGTTTGGTCGGTGGGGGCTTGCAGCTCCTGAGCTGGAGCTGGTTGACTTTAGATCTGAGCTGGAGCTGGTTGACTTCAAATCATGAGTCAAACTGATTCAACTAATCACAGTGCTGTAACCAGCTCCTCTGTACTATTTGGCGTAAACTATAGCTTGGCGGATATCTTAAATGGTAATCCTTGTGCTAATTGTTGTACTTCACCTAGAGCCTAGTAGCTCTGAAGGTTGGACACTTTATACAAACCCCAGATCTGAAACATTGGATTCAGACTCTTCCTTTCACAACATTGGATTCAGACTTCCAGCTTCTAGTATGCAATCATGTATTCCTTTGGTTTATGCAATCATGTATCCTCCTTTGGTTTGTATTCAGAGCATTTAGTTTTCTGATCTTCCTTCCGAGCATGAACAACAGCAGAAGATGAACATGGTTAGTTAGCTGTAGTGAGATTTGCTAGAAATGTTCCATGGTACGGGTGAAATGACATGTTTGCAAGATAAGTCGAGGATGTTCTGTTGTAAATGATGAGCATAACTCTGCATTGATAACACTTCACAATATAGAAGTCCCTGACCAAAGCTCATATGTTGCACCCACCGCCACCGCAGTTCATGCAATGTGAAGTCAAATAATTGAAAATATCATCACTATCAGAAAACTTTAGTGACAATAAAAGAGTCAAACTTTAGTGAAAAGATCATGCTTAGAATGCTCTGTCAGGCTAAGTTGTTCTTGTATTACTATTATCTTGTGATACTGTCAGTTTCTATCCGACAGTAACTTGTTGTGTTATTAATATATGTCAGATGCATTGCATTATTGTTCATTTTTCCTTTAGCTAGAATGTCTATTGTGCTTGAACTCAGCAGAGTTTCTCCACTGTGGATATTGTAGTTGGAGGAAAAGCTTGTTAACTTAATTAATTTATTATCTCCCAATATCTCTCTCCTAGTTCTAGTTTGTGGTATAGTCCTAAGATAGTAATCGGTTGTGCATGTGGTATTATTCATGCTTGATCAAACTCTAGTGCCTCAAATAGAGTTGCACAGTTGATTTAGTAAGGACAGGTGCTATGGTTTCTTCCCAATAAGAACATGTGAATGATGTTCTATTGGTACTTTGCACTTGTGATGATCCTTTGGATCATGTGCTAATATCTCTCTCTTTCTAATTCTATAGATTAAGCATTAAACCTTTGTAGAGAAGATCTTCTTCTTTCTCTAGTTCTTAATGTTCTTGCTGCTCTTCCTCCTTGGCTTCTCCTTCAAAGCTTTATTGCTCTCGAGTGATTTTTGTTCTCAATCTAAGACTGAAGTGTGAGTTGTGAGGATATGGGGTCTAGGATCCTAGCTATTTATACTATCAGCCGTTCTCTGTGGCACTAACACATCATAGTTTTGAATGTTTGTATGAGCAACTTGAGAATCAGTGAAATCGTCTTTGTAGTTTGTCTTATGCACATATGTTGTGCATGCACTAGCGATGTATAGGTTTTGTTTCTCTTTTGTGTGTTTACAAAATAAGGCATGTCAGTTCACTAACTAATTTATTGTCTTGAACTCAATTTGTCTAGTGAAAAGTGTCTTTTCCATTATGATTATTTATATGTTCATTTTGTGAGTTATCTCACTGTTGGTTTATTCTTTATATAATCTTTCTACCTTACTTGTGCTAGGCAGTATTAATTTGTTTGGTGACTTCAATCTTTAAATCCACTAATGAACTTCTTAGTGTTTACCAGTTCATTTCTGTGAATTCACTTTTAAGAATCCAATTAGAGTTTGAGGGCAATTTGCCTAAAGTTTTAGTGGTTCAATTCTGGTTGATGGAATTTGCTTGTCTAAGTTTACTATCTATTGTTGCCTACTGTTCTCCATTGTATATCATGATGTGATCATATGCATTGTCCCTTTTTTGCCTGCTGCTATTCTCTTATGCAAGGATTACATCCATGTTGCCTAGTTTGGATTTCTAAACCCTCAAACATGTAATTTAGTTCCATAAGTTCTTTCTGGAACTTCTTACTTTGGATTCAACATCAATATGGATTCACGTTTGATGAATTCAACATTTCAATCAAAAATAATTTTTTGATTGTTTTGTTTTTTTGCAGGTTCAAAAGAAAATGAGTTGATGACAGATTGAAGATGAGAAGACTAGTAGATAGGCTTAGATAGGATTTTTTTTGTAATCTGTATTTAAGATTTCATCTTGCTGTAATTTCTATTTATTTCTTTGTAATGAACCTTGTATACCGCTTATAATGAATAAAGGTTCAAGTTTTGGTAATTATTATATTGTTATTGTATCATTCTAAATTTTCTTTATTTACTTATGAGTATTTAAATTTGAACTCTAACTTAAGTCAAACCTCCATTTTGAATTCAAATTGTACTTGTGTTATTATAGTTCAATTTTGGAGCTAGTGTGATTGTATAATATGATGTGTGTCTATGTTGGAGTCATAAGACTCTTTTGTTAACTTGTTCAAATTTGAATTTTAAATTGTTTCATGTTCAAATTTAGGACAAATCCCAATGTTATCATATTTCTAACTCAACACTTTAATCCTTTATTCTCGAAATAGGCTTTCGCCCCGCTTTATAAATAAAGCAACATCCACATACAAGGTTTGCACATCATCCAAGCTGGCCGGAGCCAAACATAAAAGAAAAGGGAACGACGGTCCGCTAGGGCCACAGCACAAGCAAGCCCAAAAGAAAAGCAAAAAGGCACGACGAAGCGACTGGAGGAGCACTCATGCCACCGAAGAGGCCGACGAGGCAGGGGCCGAGAAGGGGAGCGCCGCTGCCCTCAGGGTCCGAAGAGTGTCGTCGAAGGTTGACCGGTCACACTGTCGCACCAGGGGAGACCACTGCTGTAGGAAGCCAAGAAAGGAAAAACTGGGTCAGACACGCGGGAAGGGAAGACCTTCTCAATCACCATCTTGTCACGCACATTCCACATGGTCCAAGAGATGCCCGCAAACCGAGCCAGAAGAGGCGGCGCCCTCCTCTGGCCCTATTTGCCTGGGTTTGCAGGAACTCCCCGAGCTCCTGCGCCTGCCATGCAGGCCCCAACGCCTCCTGGACAAAGGACCAAAGCGCACGCGCAGCCGAACAAGAGAACAAAATATGGGCACAGGACTCCGGAGTCCCACATAGGGGACACATGCCATTGCCCGGGCCATGCCGCTTGGCCACCTCGACCCCCGAGGGAAGCCTGTCCCGAAGCAGTTGCCACACGAAGAACCGAATACTAAGTGGAAGGGGGGCCTTCCACAAGGGGGAGGTCCAGGCCAGCTCCAGGCCCTGGAACAGGGCCCGGTACGCCGAGCTCACCGAGAACTCCCCCGAAGGCTGCAGCTGCCATGTGGCCAAATCCGGGGAAGTCGCTAAGGTAGCCGGGAAGGAGCCCCGAAGCTGCAGAAGGTCCGCGGCTTCCTCCACGCTGAGGTAGCGCCGGAACAGGATGTTCCAGCGGCCGTCGCTAAAGACCTCCGCCACCAGCGTCGCTGGGGAGGAAGAGATGGCGAAGAGACTGGGGAACTGGACCCCCAACGGGATTGGGAGTAGCCACGGATCAAGCCAGAACCGCACCCCACGGCCACACCCCACCACAAAGGACACACCCAAGCCAATTAAGTGTTTGATCTCCTGGATGGCTCGCCAGAACTGAGAGCCCTCCCGCCTCTCACAGGCCAAAAGGGGCCGACCCCGGAGGTACTTGGCCTTGATAAGCTGCAGCCAGAGCCCACCATCATCCCTAAGGATGCGCCAAACCCACTTCAGCATCAGCGCCACATTAAAGCGCCGAGATTCAAGGATCCCCAAGCCCCTAAGACATTTGGGGGCACAAATATCTGCCCATTTGACCATATGATACTTCTGATGGCCATCCCTTTCCGCCCAAAAGAACCTAGACAACTCCTTGGCAAAGTCGGCATGGGTCCCCTCTGGCAGAAGGTACAGGCCCATCTGGTACATGGGCAGGCTCGAGAGACATGAGTTAATCAGTATGGACTTGCTCCCCTTGGTCGTAAGGCGTGCTCTCCAAGGCTCCGCTCGCGAGCGTACCCTCGAGACCAAGGGAGCCAAATCCCTGATCAAAACTCTAGTATCCCAGATGGGAATCCCCAGATAGGTAATAGGGAAGTCAGCCAGCTTACAATTCAGGTTATCAACTATCCTCTGGCGATCCTCCTCGGAGTAACCCAGAATCATCACCTCGCTCTTGTCGAAGTTGATCGTCAGCCCGGACAAGGACTCGAAACACAGGAGCAGGAACTTCAAGTTAATGATGTCCAGGTCCGAGCCCTGTACCATGATCAAGGTGTTATCCACGTACTGGAGGTGGGAGATTCCACCACCCGGGATCAGATGGCCCACCACCCCCGAGATGTGGACAGCTACTCTGGCCCTATCCAAAATCTCCGCCAGGGCGTCCACCGCCGCGTTGAACAGGAGGGGGGAAATAGGGTCCCCCTGCCTAACCCCGCAGGATGGACGAAAGTATGGGCCAATCTCCCCATTGATGTTGATCGCCGTCTGCCCACTCATCACGAACTGCATAATCCAGCGGATCACACGGTCATCAAAACCCCGCCTCTCCAGCACCAACCTCAAGAAGGCCTAGTCCAAGCGGTCATAGGCCTTCTGGAAGTCTAGCTTGAGAAACACCCCTCGTTGATGTTGAGTCTTGACTTCATGAATAATTTCATGGAAGGCCAAGACATCGTCGTGAATGAGGCGTCCCTTCAAGAAGGCGAACTGAAGAGGGTGGGTAAGCCGCTCTAACACCGGAGCGAGACGGAGAGCATAGACCTTGGCGAGCAGACGCTGGATGCCATTAATCACAGTAATCAGGCGGAATTGGTGGATGTCCGTGGCCCCCACTACTTTGGGGATCAGGGTAATCACGCCAAGGTTCAGGTGAGACATCACCAGGGTTCCAACATAGAATTCCTGGAACATCTGGAGAACAACCGGCTGGAGCTGAGGCCAGAAGGTCTGGAAGAAGCCCACGGGCAACCCATCAGGACCCGGGGCCGAGCCAGCCTTCATGGTCTTAAGGGCAGCCGCCACCTCCTCTAGGAGAAAAGGACGGGTGAGGTCCTCATTCTCCACCTGGGAGACCAGCGCGTCAGCCGACCATAAGTCTGGAGCAAGCGAGAGACCCGAAGGCTGGGTCGCCGAGAAAAGGTCCCGATAGAAAGAATAAATATGGGCGGAAAGGGCCTGTAGGGATTCCAACAGGTCCTCGCCCGCCCAGAGGCAGGGGATCGAACACTTCCTCCTCCTACCGTTCGCAACGGCATGGAAGTAGGCCGTGTTTGATTCCCCTTGGACCGTCCAGTTCTGGCGGCTCCGTTGCTGCCATAACGCCTCTTCTCCCTTGTAGATCTCCATAATGGAGGTCTCAAGGGAGTACCTATGGGACCACGCCTCGGCCGAGAGGCTGTGGAGGTCAGCCTCCCGATCCAAGGACTGGATCACCCCCAGAATTGTCGCCTTTTGGGCACGGAGATCTGCCCCCAAGTTAACCCCCCAACCCCTCATGAAATGGCGAGATACCTTGGCACAATGGTGCCAGATATCAACAGCACAGTAAACTCGAGGGATCGAGGCGACCGCAACTAGCCACCTAGACCGAACCGCCTCCACAAAGCCCCGTTTCTGTAACCAGAAGGACTCAAAGTGGAAGCGGTTCAATCTAGGAGGGCGACCTCCTCCGGAAGAAAAGAGGAGCGGGGTATGATCAGACCCAATCCTAGTGACCGCCTTTAGCGCACATAGGGGGAAGGCAACCTCCCACTCAACAGAAACAAAGACACGGTCGAGGACGCTGCGGATAGGCTGGAGCTGCTTATTCGTCCACGTATATCTAGCGCCCACCCGCACAATCTCGCGGAGGGCGAGATCAGCGATGCAGTCGTTAAACATACGCATCCTAGGGAGGTCCACGTTTGCCGAGCTCTTGTCTTGTATAGAGCGGATCAAATTGAAATCACCGGCTATCACCACCGGGATATCCATCCGTTCCACCTTCGACTTGAGCTCAAGCAAAAACTCAGTGGACCTCCTATGGTCCGCGGGGCCATAGACAATAATCACCTCCCATCGAAAGCGAGTATGCCTATGCGTGAGGGCCATGCTCAAGAAGAATTCCCCGCGGTCCATATCATCTATCTCAAAGGTATCCTCCTTCGCCCCTAGGAGGAGGGAGCCAGGACCAGGAGTGTCCAGAAGCAGGGAGCAGGGAGCCAGGACCAGGAGAACTTGCAGCGGCTAAGGGCCTCCAACTCGGTGATGGTGAAGTCTTGGCGAATCGTCTCCTAAAAGCCGACAATATCCGGCAACTCCTGGCGGATGTAATCCCTGATTTGGCGGCATCGGCCCTCGTGCCCGAACCCCCGGATGTTCCAAATGAACATCCGGAAGGCCCTAGGGATGTCCATCCGGACCCTTAGGCCGGGGCGGTCCCCTTAGTGGGGACCGAACGGGCACGGGGGCACGGGGGGGAGGGGCGAGACGCAGCTGCCTTGGGAGGTCTCCCACGTGGCCTACCCGAGGGGGTAGGGTCATGGGTGATCTCCCACACGTCAGGGACAGGAGGGGGATCCCCACTGGGGCCAGGCCCAACGATCCTGTCCTCGGTAAGGATCCAGGAGCGTTCCCGCTCCCGGGCGTCACACGCCCGGGCAGCAGCGATCGCCCCCGCATACCCCTCCCGCGCCTGAATGGCAGCGAGTTGCTCGAGACGCGGGTCCTTCTCACCCTGGAACACAATCCTGCAGTCATCAGCTACCTCGCCCAGATGAGCAAGCGAGACCTCTGAAAGCACACACAACGGAGAACCAGGCAGCCCGAGGGGTCCGGGACAGGGGAAGGAACTAAAGGGTCGGAGGAGGTACCTGAGAAGTCGTCACGCGCTGCCACCCGACGAGCGGCCCTCTCAGCCACCGTCGGCTCGGGCCCGGACAAGCCTGTCCGGGAGTCAGCGAGACGAACGCTGTGGCGGGAGGGGGCGGGGGAGGCGGCCTGGGGGCCCTAGACCGGCGCAGCTTGGACGCCGCCGCAGGGGTGGCGGGATCACCGGCGGCCGACGCGAGTCCCAGCGGGTCAGGGGTGTCCGGAGCGAGGGTGTAACACACCACACCGGGGGACCGCGGGGACAGGCTGGTGCACATGACGATCCCCTTACTCCCCGAGGACTCCAGCTCTAAAGGGGGTGAGGCGACCGGGGGATCCGGGCGGGGCGGTGAACCCCGGGGGAGGTTGGAGCCATACTGCGCGATGTCGAGGTCGATGGAGACGGGAGGGTCGGGGCGGAAGCAGCGAGGGAGGTCCACCGGAGCCAGCTTGGCCGGAGCGCTCAGAGACAGGGGCCGCCTTCCGGGGAAGAAGGGACCCCCACCGGAGAGGCCCGCCCTCAGCAAGGAGGCCGGGCCTCCAGGGAGCGGCGGGGGTGGCGACGCATCGGTGGTGAGAGGTGACTCGGGGTCGGAGCCCGAGTCACTGTCGTTGGAGCGCTCCGTCCCGTGGCCCGCCCCCGGGTCATCACCGGCCGGGGGAGGGAGGCTGGGCGGGGGGCTGACCACCGGGGCAGCCACCTCCTCGTCAAGCTCCACCAAGAGGTCCCGGCCCACGCGGTCGAAGAAGAAACGGGGAAGCGAGACAGGGAAAATAGAGGCGGTCGGACAGAGAATGCGCATCCTGATCGCCCCGTGACCCGCCAACGAACCCAAGTCCACCTCCGTCAGCTTGCCAACTGCCTGAGAGATAAGCGCCACCACCTCCGAGGACCGGGCCTCGAAAGGGACCCCGTGGAGGCGCACCCAGACCTCCGAGAGGGTGGCCACCGTCTCCTGGGCCGCCGAGGATGGCTGGATGACAACCTTCAGCTGGTGGATGGGGAGTGTGAAGGAGGAACCGAGGGCGCACATGCGTAGGACCGCCACCGAGGGGAAGGACACCACAAAATCCGAGTCAGAGATGCGGCGGACCGGCCACTCGTGGCCCGACAGCACCGCGCTGAGCTCCTCCTGGAGAAGGGACTCCGTCACCGCCACCGAGAGAGGGGGCACCTGGTCAGGGAGGATCGACACCCTCGCCAGAGTCTCCGGGACCGTGACCATAATACTCCAGAGTCTCCCTGGGCCGCGGGATGGCAGCCGCCAGCACGATGCCACCCCCACGCGGCGCCGCGGGAGCCGACGTCCCTGCAGTGTCCGCGGCGGCCGAAGACGGGCCCTTCTTCTTCTTCTTTCTCTTTTTCTTCTTCTTCTTAGGGACCGCCGACGCGTCCACCCCAACCTCGTGGCGTGCCGGCACCACGCCCGCGGGAGAGGACGGGGGGGCCTCCTCGCGCCAAGGACCAACATCCGCGCGGCCAACCCCCTGCCGGGCCTGAGCCGCCCCGTCGCGGGACTGCAAGGCCGCAGATCGGAGACGCGCCTCCCGGTCCCTGTCCGCCGCAGACGGACACGAGGGCGAGCGGCGAGGATCGTCCAGGCGGCGTATGGTGCGGGGGGGGGGGAGCGAGAGGGGCGGCGGTCAGCCGGGGCCCGCGCCGGCGGAGGCGAACGACGGCCGGGGTGGCGGTAGGCACCATGCTGGCCCCGCATAGGCGGCGGGCGGCGGTCACGCGCGGGGGAGAGGGAGCGTCACGGAGGGGGAGAGGGCCGACGCGGAGAGGACGGGCGCGGCGCCGCCGGTGGGCTACGGTGGCGCGGCGCCATCAGGGCGGCCAGGTAGGAGCGTCGGGGCGCGGGGAGAGAGGAGGGCGGCGGCGGAGGGTCGGGGGCAGGGGAGACAGCGCTGGGGATGGGGCTTCTTAGGGCAAGTGAAGGGGTCATCTCCACCTGGGCCGGGGTGGGCTGAAGTGGCCGACGACCCCTGGGAATCCCCGACAGGCCCTCTACGCTTCCCTGGGACGACTGGGCCGATCCACCCGCAGGCCGCGGCCCACGGGCGGTCCAGCCGTCCAGCCCAGCAGCGGGGCGACGCTGCCCCCGCCCCAACCCGCCGAACCCTTGCTGGGGCGCCGCCAGGGCAGCCCTGGCTGGGGACCCTCCCCGCCGGCGAGGCCGCCGAGCGGCAGCCCTGGCTAGGGGGAGGAATTCGCCCAGGGACGGTGGGAGGAGGGGGGACTGGCAGCTAGGCCGAGGGACGCCGCGCTCGCCGTCCGAAAGCTCGCCCTCCAAGCGCACGCCGAGCACCGGCCTCGGCGACACCTCCGACGCGGACTCTGCCGTGGCGAGCGCCACCGCATCCTCTTTGACGTCCCCCACGCGAGCCCGTGCAGGTCGGCGAGGGCGGCCACCTGCTCCGGCGGGAGCGGATTGGGGGGGGGGGGGGGGCGGCGGCGGGCGCCGACCGAGACGCGCTCTCGACACGGACGCGGCCACCACGCGCGCCCCGATCTTCACTTTGTGGGCCGGGAAGGCGATGGAGCCCCCCTGCCGCACAAACTCCCCTCGGCGGCGGTCCCGGGCGTCGACGACGACGCCGGCGGCGTTGAGGAGAACCAAGCGGCCCTCGGCCGGCCGAAGGACGAGCGTCGCCGCCGACCAGCCCGGCCGGCAGCCGGCGAACACCGAGGCCGACGACGCCCGCCCCCGCAGCGGAGGGAGGGCCCGGGAGAGGTGACCTGCAGTCGTCATGGCGCGGGAGGGAGGAGGGACCGGTGCACCGGCCGGCCCGGGGGGAACGCGCCGCCGGCGAGATTCAGAATTTGAACTCCATCCCGCCACGTGCGCCCAGTCCGCTCGCTCCCAGTAGGATCTCATCTAATCCTTTATTAGGTTGAAAAGAAAAAAATTTCTCCTCAATTTTAGATGCATACGATAGAAATGCGCAAATCGTAAACCTATCCTTCCACGTGTCCTATTTTCCAGGTTGTTACAGTTTCGTCCCGAGAACTATGTGCATCCTCTGTGTTAGAGATCCAAAGGTACAAACATCAAAATAAATAAAGATATAACTTAAAAAAGAAAAATAAAGAAAAAGCAATCACAGGTCACGAGCTAAGCAACACAATTTATGAAGAAAAGGTTGAGACAGAGACTCTTTACAATTAGGGGGAGTCAAAAGATACTGCTAGTTTATATATGACAAACCTGCTGTAATTTGTACTCTAGTCCCAAGCTGTCATGTAATCTTGTCGCATTTCCGTGCGACCATAAAACTTGTCGTTCAATATACTACCGGTGGCCTTTTTTGCCATCTCATATAGCCTTTCCAAATGAAAGAAAAACACGAGCGTTTCCATGAACAAGGTACCAAGAGTCATGGGTTGGGTACAGTGTGTTAGGTACCAAGTATTGCCGGTGACTTTAGTCCCACCTTGCTAGCGGAAGGAGGCCACGACCAACTTATAAGGGTGTGTTTCTCTCCTCCCTTCAGTCCGGGCTTTTGGAATGGAGTGGGCTCTCCGCTGAATATTGGGCCGTGTGCGCGGCTGTGGGCCAGGAAACGTCCAAACGCAACAGGAGTGTGTGGAGCTGGGCCCGGGATGCTGACAATTGGTATCAGAGCCAGCACCGCCATGCCCGCCTAGGGGGCTTCCTAGGGGGATGGGGTGTTAGGTACCAAGCTTTGCCGGTGACTTTAGTCCCACCTCGCTAGCGGGAGGAGGCCACGACCAGCTTATAAGGGAGAGTTTGCCTTCTCCCATCAGTCCGGGCTTTTGGGATGGAGTGGGCTCTCCGCTGAATGTTGGGCCGTGTGCGCGGCTATGGGCCAGGAAACGTCCAAACGCAACGCGAGTGTGTGGAGCTGGGCCCGGGACGCTGACAATGGTGTTAGGTACCAAGCGTTGCCGGTGACTTTAGTCCCACCTCGCTAGCGGGAGGAGGCCACAACCAACTTATAAGGGAGAGTTTTTCTCCTCCTTTCAGTCCGGGCTTTTGGGATGGAGTGGGCGCTCCGCTGAATGTTGGGCCGTGTGCGCGGCCGTGGGCCAGGAAACGTCCAAACGCAACACGAGTGTGTGGAGCTGGGCCCGGGAAGCTGACAATTGGTATCAGAGCCAGCACCGCCATGCTCGCCTAGGGGGCTTCCTAGGGAGATGGGGTGTTAGGTACCAAGCATTGCCGGTGACTTTAGTCCCACCTTGCTAGCAGGAGGAGGCCACGACCAACTTATAAGGGTGTGTTTCTCTCCTCCCTTCAGTCCGGGTTTTTGGGATGGAGTGGGTTCTCCGCTGAATGTTGGGCCATGTGCGCGGCTGTGGGCCAGGAAACGTCTAAACGCAACACGAGTGTGTGGAGCTGGGCCCGGGACGCTGACACAGTGGCTCAGTGTGGCTTCAAATTGAACAAATAGGTAAAATGAGCTTTCCATTTCCAAGTATATATGGTAAACTTACAAACTGGATATTACTGCACGCAAATGCACATATTATGTAGCAATGAAACTCCCAATGGATAATCATGATTTATAACAACAAAAAGTCACAAGATGGAAGACTGGAAGCTGGAAACCTTCTCTTTTCGAGATCTTTCATATAATTTTTTGTCTTTTTTGGAGGCCTTTCATTTCCCATAAAGCAAAAAAACACAACCAAGATGCCAACACTCCAGTACAGATCGATGCATGTTCATCCTTGCCATTGCAGGACTTAGGAGCACAACACCGCACATGCAAAAACTTCAAACCCAAATTCACCGTCAGAAAATAAACAACTGCTCTGCCTATATGTACACCGAAGATTCTGTCAAGCCCCCGCAGACCAGAGAGAAGAACAGAACAGATACATGGGCAGAGTCGCAGGGATCGAGAGACGATCGATCAGTCATGGCTGCAGAGCAGCACGACGAGGCATCGCTGGACGATGTAGAGCCTGGCCTTGCACTGCCGCAGCATCCTGCTCAGCTTCCCTCCTCCTCCTCCTCCTCCTCCTCTTCCCTTCTGTTTCTCGTGGTTCCTCACATCTTTCATGCGGGATGAAAGTGTTGCTTGGTACATGGCGGTTTAGAATGCCAGGAGCATGGTGGAACCTTTCCGGAGGGTGCAGTGGTAGAGCATGGTAATGTTGCCATTTGTTTCTCTTTTGTTTACCTTCTTTTCTGTTGGGCTTGATTGTGCTGCGGTCCCAGCATGTTCGTTGTACCGTATGATTGCTATATTAATATAGCGGAACAAAAGTGTGATCCGAGAAACTTATAAACTGGATATTACCGGACGCAGATGCACATCCTATGAAGCAAGGAAACTCCCAATCGATAATCTTGATTTATAACAACAAAAAAAAGTCACAAGATGGAAGAGCGGGAGCTGGATTTTCGAGATCTTTTTTTTTTGGTCTTTTTTTGGAGGCCTTTCGTTTCCCATAGAGCAAAAACACAACCAAGATGCCAACACTCCAGTACAGATCGATGCATGTTCATCCTTGCCATTGCAGGACTTAGGAGCACAACACCGCACATGCAGAACTTCAAACCCAAATTCACCCTCAGAAAATAAACAACTACTCTGCCTATATGTACACCGAAGATTCTGTCAAGCCCGACACCCTATGAACAATCAAACGAAATGGAAAGATGGAACAACAACACCTAGAGCACGTCAATGGCCAGCAAGAAGAAACAGAACAGATACATAGGCAGAGTTGCAGGGATCGATAGACGATGGATCAGTCATGGCTGCAGAGCAGCACGACGATGCATCGCTGGATGATGTAGAGCCTGGCCTTGCACTCCCGCAGCATCCTGCTCATCTTCCCTCCTCCTCCTCCTCCTCCTCCTCCCTTCCGTTTCTCCTGGATCCTCACATCTTTCATGCGGGATGAACAGGGGGGCGGGAGTGCCAGGTGGGCGGGAAAGGAAAACCTGTATTCTCTGCTGGAGCTGACTGTGCTGTGGTTGTGGTAAGCGTGGATCAATAACCACGCTTTTATAGGTGGGAAATGGGCACGTGGCGCGCGCAGAGACAGAACTACACAATTTACTTGCAGTTCCATTAGCTCATTATTAATGTACTACATATAATGATTGTTATTTCTGAAGATGGTAGTAACATTTCCATGACTCCCTCAAAAAACATTTCCATGACTGCTTTACTCCGAAAATTGGCAGTACTGCGCAATTTACTTGCAATCCCATTAGCTCATTATTTCAGATAATAACCTCATATTTAGAAATCGAAAGGTTCACTTAATTTTTTTCAAATTTGCAGTTACATTGAGCGACTTTACACACAACTCTGCGCGCATGATCCTACTGGCTTTCTAGCATCATTGAATAAACTAAAAGTGCACTATAAAAAATAGCAAGGTTTAAATTTTCTCGAAATAGGCTTTCGTCCTGTTTTATAAATAAAACACAGACAACCTAATCCGATACAAGGTATGAGCAACGAAAAGAAAAAAGTACAGGATTGTCTACTGGGGCCACAACAACATAAGGCCCAAAAAAACAAAGGGAAAACAACGACAAGATACGAGATCCCACTATTAGAGCCATACGGCAGGCAAAGCGGCGAACTCGCGAGCCGCCATCAGCAAAGCCTGAAGAGTGTCGTCCAACTGCTCCCCATCTTGCTGCTTAGTAAGCAGGTGCCACTGCTATAGAAAAGCAAGAAATTTGAAAGAACACTTTCTCGATAACCATCTTGTTACAAATATTCCATAGGATCCAAGTCATCACGGCAAACACTAAACATAAGAGGCGACGTCTCCTACCGATATGTTTTGCCTCAGTTTCTAGGAAATCAGCGAGGTCTTGGGCCTGCCAAGCCGGTCCATACGCCTCTCGGACAAAGCTCCATAAAAAATGGACATCAGAACATGTGAACATTATGTGGGTCCCTGTTTCTTGGGTCCCAGAAAGCGGATATAGACCATTGCCCGACCCATGAGGCTTGGACACCTCCACTTCTGAGGGGAACCGATCATGCAGAAATTGCCACATGAAGATTTTGATATTGAGGGGTAGTGGCGCTTTCCACAAATGGTTCATATAGGGGAGAAGGGACCCTCAAAAGAGGGCCCGATAAGATGAACTAACGGAGAAAGTCACCGATGGGGAAAATCGCCAGGAGACACTATCCAAGGACTCTGAGAGGGAGTTAGGCAGACGCCCTCTCAAGGCCTATAAATCCGTGGTCTCGACCATACCAAAGGTTCTCTAGAACGGGATGTTCTAGGTTCCCTCTTGGAAGGAGTTGGCCACAAGGACCATGGGGTCGAAGAAGATCGCGAAGAGTGTAGGGAATTCGGCGTGCACTAGCGAGACGGGAAGCCAGGGGTCCAGCTAGAACATGGTTCCTTCTCCATTGCTAGTGGTAAAGGAAATTCCGAGGAGGATCTCCTGTTTGATGTCTTGTATCACTCTCCAAAACTGGGAGCCCTCTCTGCGTTCACATGCCAGAAGTGGGCGCCCACGTAGGTACTTGACTTTGATGAGTTGAAGCCAAAGTCCACCATCATCAGAGAGGATGCGCCAAACCTATTTCAACATGAGTGCCACATTAAAGCGGCATGAGTCCCAAATACCTATGCTCCCAAGCTCTTAGGGGGTGCATATATCCACCCATTTCACCATATAGTACTTATGGCATCCATCCCTTGCTAGCAAAAAGAATCGTGACAACTCCTTGGCAAAGTCGGCATGAGTTCCTTCGGGGAGAAGGTATAAATCCATCATGTACATGGGGAGACTGGATAAGCAGGCGTCTATTAAGACACTCTTGCTGTCCTTAGAGGCCAGGCAAGCTAGCTAGGGATCATCCTTGGATATCACTCGAGCTACTAGGAGGCAAGGTCCTTAATTAGGACATGGGTGTCCCTTATAGGCATCCCTAGGTAAGTGATCGGACAGTCTGCTAGTTTGCAGTTGAGGTTGTCTACAATCCGTTGTTTATCCTCATCGGAGAAGCCCAAGATCATCACCTCGCTCTTGTCGAAGTTGATCTTGAGCCCCGACATAGATTCGAAGTAGAAAAGCAGGAATATGAGGTTGATGATATCTCGGTCCGAGCCCTGCACCATGATCATGGTGTCGTCTGTGTACTGGAGGTGAGTCACTCCCCCACCTGGTATAATATGCGCTACCACACCTGAAATTTGGCCGGCGATTCTGGATCAATCCAAAATCTCCACGAGGGCATCCACCGCAGAGTTGAAGAGCAAGGGTGAAATAGGATTCCCCTGTCTCAGTCCACATGAGGGCCTAAAGTATGGTCGTACTTCCCCGTTAATGCTGATAGTTGAGTTACCATTCATGGCGAATTGCTTGAGCCAGCAAATCACTCTATCATCAAAACCCCTCATTTCCCGGACCTAACGGAGGAAGGCCTAGTCTAGACGGTCATAGGCCTTCTGAAAGTCCAGTTTCAGGAACACGCCTTTCCGGCACCGAACCTTAACTCATGGACTATCTCATAAAGAGCGAGGACCTGTCATGGATCAGACTTCCTTTCAAGAAGGAAAACTGGAGGGGTGGGTCATTTTTCCATAACTTGGTCAAGGAGACTGGCGCACACTTTCGCCAAGATCTTCTGAATGACTTTGACCACCGTAATCGGGCTAAATTGACGAATGTCCGTGGCCTCCAACGCTTTGGGGATTAGGATGATCACGCCAAAATTCAAGCGTGACATGACCAGCGTTTCGGTATAAAATTTCTGGAACATCAACATTATTACCTCTTGAAGCTGCTCCCAAAAAGTCTGAAAGAAGGAGACCGGGAGGCCATCCGGCCCCGGGACGGAATTTGTCTTCATATCCTTTGTCGCTCTGGCTACCTCTTCAGGGGTGAACAGAATGGGTGAGGTCCAGATTCTATTCTGAGCGGGGATCACCGAGAATAAGCTAGGTTTAAATTTTAATACCACAAATAACGTTTGGTACTGGACAACAGAAATGAGAAGCTTCTTACAAAGTGGCAATTAACTTATCCATAAAACATGCTTGGATTATTCATCGCAATTAAAGGCGGTTCAGCTATCTTACCCAAATATATATGGAACAATTATTTGGTTCACTGTTTCTCCTAAAACAGTTTAAAAGTACTACTGATCATGCACTATACAGTCAAACAGTTTAAAAGTATCACTTAGTGATAAGAAAAAAAGGCTAATTAATAGGTTTGTATAGTACTGTTTGGTGAGGTGAGTCAGAAGCCATTGTTTAGATGTGATGAAGGAATACCAAAACGTTTGGTCGAGCTGGAGCTTGTTGATTTTAAATCATGAGTCAAACTGATTCAACTAATCACAGTGCTGTTGACGATGAGCATACCGTGCACTGATAACATTTCATCCTGCGAAAATATTTGACTAAAGCTCGTCTATAGCACCTCACCTGCACCACTGTTCATGCACTATACGGTCAAACAGTTTAAAAGGGAATCACTGACTGATAAGAAAGAAAAGGCTAATTAATATCCCTGCAGTACTGTTTGGTGAGGCGAGTCAGAAGCTATTGTTTAGATGTGATCAAGGAATATCAAAACGTTTGGTCGGTGGGGGCTCCTGAGCTGGAGCTGGTTGACTTTAAATCATGAGTCAAACTGATTCAGCTAATCACGCTGCTGTAACCGTCTTCTCTGTACTATTTGATGAAAAACTATAGCTTGGCGGATAGCTTAATTCGTAATCCTTGTGCTAGTTGTTGTAGTACTTCGCCTAGTAGCTCTGAAGGTTGGGCAGTTTAGACGAATCCCAGATCAGAAACCTGGCACTCTTCCTTTCACAGCATTCGATTCAGACTCCCAGCTGGTACCTCTTTTGGTTTGTGTCCAGAGCATTTAGTTTTCTGGTCTTCCATTAGAGCATAACCAACATGAGAAGATGAACATGGTTAGTTAGCTGTAGAGAGACTCGCAGCTGGAAATGCTCTATGATCTGGGGTGAAATGACACGTTTGCAAGATATGTTGAGGATATGCTGTTGTAAATGATGAGTATGTCTCTACATGAATGACACTTCGCAGTATCAAAATCATTGACCAAAGCTCATATGTAGCACCCAACCACACCGAGGTTCATGCCGTGTGAAGTCAAATAGCTGAAAAATATTTTCACTATCAGACAAAGTTAGTAACAATAAAGAGAGTTAATTTTCTCGGTATTATCGTTGAGTGACCCAACTCAAAAGCCGTTTGGCTGACATCTGGTCACGAGTCAAACCGATTTTATATTTAACCAATAATAGTAGCTCTACATTGAACTAGAAATTTGTGCGCTTTATGTTGGTTCATGACTCTCTTTCAAATCTCTGCTTCATATTAGGCAGAGAGCAGGCCCAACTCATCCATGCCCTTGGAGAGGCCAATACTGGGGCTTTATACCTTTGGTCTGGCCCAAGTCATTCTTTCCCTAACCCTTGCTCTACTTCGACATTTAGGTTCCACTCAAAAAAAAAAAAATACTTCGACATTTAGGTCTGAAGTTTGGACAGTTGCAGCCTTGCAGGAAACCACTTATCTGAAACCGCGGCACCACCTTCATTGCTCCTCACTGCCTTCAAAACCGAATGAAAATTCAGCTTACAAATTTGACCAAAACTCAAATATGCAATGGGTTATCTGCATGAACTGTGCAAACCTGACAATATACTCTTGTAGCTTTCTGGTCTCCAGAGTCCATGCCACATAACCATGAACCAACAGCACAATATGCCATGGTCAGTTAGCTGTAACAGTGCCCTAGAGACTTGCAAAAAGTGATGTAGAATCCAGCCGAAATGGCTTAGTTGCAAGATATGATGAGGATTTGATGCTAGAGATGATGAACATAATGTCCATCAGCTGTGTGACTGTGTGTCAGTGATTTTCAGCTATAACTTATGCAGAACTGAAGGACACTGTCCGCACTGAAACTACTATGTTTTGCATTTTCCGAAAGGACAGCACTACACTCGACAGCACTGCACTTTTAAAATCCCTCTTGCACCGGATGGCCTTGATGGATGCATGCACCAGAAAAAAGCTTGCAGGATGCTGTGTTTAATTACATGGGTCGTCTTAGATTACTGCAAACTGGCTCTGTCCCGACACACTGTTCTTTCTATAGACAAAAGGTCGGTGAAACCAGCCATTGGAGGCCGCGAAAGAAACTCTTATCCTGCAACCACTTGCTTTACTTGCATCAGGAATCATGTCAGGAAAAATCAGGAATCATGTCATGGGTCAGACCATCGTTGTAACAAAATCACTCTTCCTTCAGGGCATTGTCTTCAGACACCAGCTGCTAGTATGCAATCATGTGTATCTCCTTTGTGTACAGTGTACACACGATCTGTCTACACCTTCCATTTAGTTTTCTGGTCTTACTTCAGAGCATGGTCACAACTCTTTACCTTGACGCAGACTGGCATTACTAGCTACTCTGTCTGTGCCTGTTAAGCAGATGCAGTACTGTACAGTGACATAAGCATGGCGTTGCCAAAGCCTTGCCGAATGTGGCATATAAGCATGCTAATGAAAGCATTTCGCAAAGAGTTAGGCGGCAATGGTAAAGGATATCTGTATAAATACAACAAGTCTGAATCTGTGCGCGTTGTTCTTTTTAGCATGGCACTAGTTAAATACCCGTGCGTTGCTACGGTCCCCGAGAATCTTTCCTATATTTTATCGTGCTTGATAGTCACCTCAATGGAAAAATACCTCCGGTACACATCATAGTCATCTTACTCCAACATGCCAATCACCACTCTACATCGGTGTTTTCTTTGACTTTGGTGAATCACCGTAGGCATTCTCATAGTCATGATTTCGCATGCTTTGGCGAGGCTACCACTACATTGTCCATCTCCATCCCTAGGCCCCGACTTCTAATTCTAGACATATGTGTTGAGCATGACGGAACCTAATTCTTCCTCCCCGCTTATTTCCTCCTCAATCGCCATCGTGTCTTTTCACCACCCGCTCCTTGCAAAAGACAAAGTGAAATCCTTCTTGCCGCCATCCTTCACCTCCACTTTCATTCTTTTCACCCTAGCTCTAACACTGTTGAAAAGTTCGTCATCCCACCTTGCCATCACTTGGGCAACTTTTAGAACTCACATAAGGATGTTGCATGTTTTCTAGATGGGTAGATAAGTAGAAATAAATAAAATCTCATCCGAATATCTCTTTTAAGTGCAAAACGCTTATTTTACAAAAGACAATTACAATATATCTTTAATTATGGAAGATAATCATTAGACTATGCTAAGAAAAAAAATTATATTAACACTATCCCTCAAGTCAATGTCATTATATACTTCCTCCTCTACTCAGCTATGTTGTTGCAACACTATGTTCCACAACTATACCTTCATGCCCTGCTCTCCATCTGCGCACTCCTTGGTTCCTCGGGTCTAGTCCACCATCACCCTAAGAAAACAGCGGTATTGTTCTTTGTCTGCTCGCATATGAGCACCCCACCATATTTTTTTCCTTTGTATTGTCACCTCAAATAGCAAAAATGATTGCATTTTTGTTCTACTCATAACTCCTAATATTGACCAAATAAAAAAATAGTACACACACACCATGCAGATACATAACAAAATATTAGATTAATAAAGATTATGAACAAAGGGTCACTCTATTTTTAACACACTCATCAAATGCAACAAAAATACAGTTTTGGACCGTACTGAGATGATGAACAACAAAACATATTTATTTCACTTCCTCCCTTTGGATCGATCGTCTATCTTTGTCCCCGGTGCATCCCCTTCTCACAACCATCAACAAAAAACAAGATGCTTATAATTGAAAACAAAGGTACGACGAAGGTGAATAGAGATGCATTCAAATTATATGACAAAGGCAACTTTTGTGTTCTCTGTGCCCCGTGTCCTTCACCTTGCACATGCACTTTATAGAAAGAAAAATATTTGCTGATATCAAGAACAGGATCCACGAATACACCAACACAAGTAATTAAAGTGCTTACAAAATCTGCGGCTCTAGCTAGTGTAGCTAGGTACTGCTGATGGAATGAATCAGAGATCATGCTAATAGAGGTTTCCATATAAATGATTGCACCATGAGACACTAACTAAATTATTAGGAGGTTGGTCCTCGAAGCATGTAATTTATATGAGACTAATGTATTGTAGTAACCACTCCTGGTTTACTTTCCCAGTCCCATCTATAGGTTTTTGTTGGACCATTGCTCATAGGTATATGCTTCAAATATCTAAGTGAAACAATTTCTGAACCAGTTTCTTTACATCTTAGGAAATTGTAAATAAAAGTGTCATAAAAAATAATTAAGCCAAAACTTAGCACCCACCCTAGTTTCATACCTGAACCCATAACACTTTTGTATCGATCACCAATTGCCGCCCTACACGTGAATATTGATATCTGAATTTAAACCAGCATTTTTCGGGTTACCAATAGTAGAAGAAATTCTAACCCATGTATGCAACTATGAGAGGATCTTGATCATACAATTCCTCGCCAATACCTTGAGCATACACCAATCAGCTAGAGAATCATCTTGACCGTGTTAGAAGGGACAATTCATTCCCTGATAAGGTAATAGCAGCTTTAGGTTACCACCTGAAATACATATGTATCAGTGTTTGTTGTGACCGTTACATCATTTTTCCAATCTTAAAGATCACCTGCTAGGCGTCCACATTGTCCAATACATGTGTGTAGGAAAAAAGTGCACTAATAAATCAAGCAAATAATTAATTAAGCCAAAACTTATAACCCACCCTAGTTTTATACTGAACCCATAACACTTCTGTTTCGGTCACCAATAGTCGCCGTACACATGAATATTGATATCTTGATGCTATTAGACCAGCCTTGTTCAGGTTACCAATAGTAGAAGAAATTCCAACCCATGTAAGCAACCATGAGAGGACCTTGAAAAAACAAATAGAAGTGCAGATCAGACTGAACTGTTTTATATTTGCATTATAGATAAACAATCGATGAAGCAAAATGAGAAAATAATAAGAGCGCTAACTTGTTCTTTCTTCTTATGTAGTGCAATTCAGTCAACTGCGAGCACCTCGTGGACGATATTCTCTCCGCACTCGGCCCCTGATGTTGTAATGGTGTATGGACCAGCTACTCGAAGCGCGTTGAACCTATCATGTTGTTGATGAGGCCACAAAAACAATGGTTTGTACCCAAAAAATTAGAGCTACAACAGGTCTCTAAGCATTTGCAAAATAAGATGAACTATGCTGCATAATGAGATGTCCAAATTTATCTTGAAAAAATTAAGACAATATGTATCACAATATTTCTCCCGAGCATAATCTGATATGGTGTACTACTCAAGGAGAAAGTGTCTTCCAACCAGCCAGCAGAGGTCACTAACAAATGAACAAAATCTGCGGACACACAAGCATCATCAGATCAAGAACCATGCAAAGATATCATTACCATTAGGCAACATGATGAGAGGCGAGTAGGGGACTAACCCATTATAGGGAGAGTAGGCGATGATGGACATAGCATCACGGTCGCCTACAACCGTGGAGACGGCCATGCCGGACTTCTTTCAGAGCTTCGATATCGGCCGGCGGTCATTCAACCAGAGTTTTGCTACGATGGGTGAGTCGATTTTCTCTGGTAAAGATGCTTTATTTACTAAGAAAACCAGTAGCACATGCGTTAGGTTGCAAATCTCCTCTACACACTACTGATATATAGGAGAATGTGAGATTTGAACTTGGGCCGTCTAGCACACCACCTCTTGTGCTAGCCAAAAGACCCCCAAGTCTTTCTCATCAACTTATATATTCATTGATATAATGTGAGCTCTATGAGAAGGGGGAACTATCATCGGCTTTTGAACCCAATTTTTTTGGACCAAACCTCTGACCCCAAGATACGATCTATTTTTTCTATTCATTGATAAAAATAAATAAATAAGCTTTTGCAATCACAGTTATACTTACCATACATATCCGAGGAGTATTCACAATTATATTCTTCTATAGCCTATTCTTGGATGGGGTCTTACTAACAGGACGACCTCGCCGGCGGGACGGGTCTTCCTTGTAAAGCTAATCACCCGTCATTTTTATACCCTTTTAGGTGGTACATCTTGAAACTCACAATTTAAATGAAAAGCAGATATTTATGATGCATTATTCAACAACCACTTCATCAGGATCTGTATCTCCACTCCTTAATCATATATTTAGTGTTTTAGGCTACCAACAACTTCCGCAATATCAAAAATCCAGAAACAAAATTTTATGTTTATGAAATCATCGGAACTGTACCTAAATCTAACACAAGCAAGGTACTTAGAAAAAGCATCGTAGATCAACACATCAGGACATATTTTATTACATGAAGGTTGTTAATGAGCTAGATTGGGCTCCATGGTGTGATTTGATAAGACTCAGAAAGCGCTGCTGTGTTTTGGGATGGTAGTAAATCAGATAAATCGATTGTGTGACACTCTACATAGCCAATGCTGCATTAAAAGGGGTCATAGGTGCTTTCCTCTTAACCTAGATGCCAAGCTAAATTATAGTGAACTTGTTTCTATGCACTTCTGGTCGTAGGGGTTGTTTTCCTAATGCATGAGGTAAAGCTCTTTTTGACATCTTATTTGTTTAAGGCATAGTACATCATAAAACGTCCAAGCACAAAAAGCTAACCCAATTCGATTTCCATGTTCTAAGGGCATCTCCACTCTGCTACCCAGGACGCCGATCCAAACGTCGAATTTAGGTCCGGACGCCGAAAATCAGCCTAGTCGCGTATCCAGGAACCTCTTTTCGTCCGGATTTGGGCCAACTTTGGTCCGGACTCCCCAGGCTATACCCAGGATCCCGGCTACGCCCTGCGAACGCCGAACACAGTGAATTGGCCGAGTGGACCAGCCTGTCAGCAACAGAAGCCGAGTTGTCGTCATCCTTCCCGCCGTTTTCCTTTTCCCGCCCTCGCCACTACACCCTTCCCGCCCTCGCCGCCGAACTCGGCCTATAAAAGGCGTACATCTCGTCGTCTCCCTTCACAGTCTCTCACACCACTTCCAACTCTAGAGAACTCCGGAAGCTCGCACCTTTCTACCTCCTCAACTCCGCCGAAAAGCCATGCCCGAGAGATTTCCCGGCCGACGCACGCTGCAGCCGTGGGAAGCCCGGCTGCTCCACGAGGCGGGCTATACGACGCCGCCGGACTATCGTCTCCCCTTCGCCTGGCAACTCAGTGCCGGCGGGATCCCTATTCCGCCGGTGCCGGCCGACAAAGGACATCTTCGGAGATATCCAGGCGGCTATCGCCGCCATGCAAGACCCAGATCTCGCCGATGATCCTGGCAACCTGGTCTTCTGGAGGCAGTTGTTCACCGACAGGCGCCTCCAGGATCTCGCCCGACACGAGGGACCGTCGGGCTCACCGCCGCCGCGTCACAATGTGGCTTTTCGCCGCCGCTCGTGGAGCGTTCTAGGGCGAACTCTCGCTGCACATCCAGGCCGGCAACCACCCCTGCCTCAGCCTGTAGATGCGGCGTCCGGCGTCGACCATGGCGGCAGCCTTTTCCTAGTTAAATTCGATGTAATATGTGCGTTCTTGCCCTAGTTAATGAAATCTGTCTATATTCGCCCAAATTTCGCCGAGTTTAACTGAATTTCACCGAACCTGGGAACTCGGCCGCGAGCAGGAAGCTCGGCGTTCCCAGGTCAAAAACGTGTTTCGTCCGGCCAAAAAAAGTCCGGATTTCGGCCTGGGTTCGCCCAACGAGTGGGGATGCTCTAACCCTAACAGAACTTCACCATGCCGGATGATGGTCCACATTCTCTCCTCTATACTCTTCTTACATTTCAGATTTTCCAGGGATTCCAGATGCACAAATCAATGCAACTACAGTTCATTTATACAACAGTTGCACTCAAGGCTAATTAGGGAACTGACAAAGCTTTAGTCGTAGATCTAGCCTAATATGCAGTACAAGGTAGACCGAGGTAGAAACAAAGAATTTAGGCAAGAATGGAGTATACCAGCGGTACTGGATGAGCCCGGCCTTCCGGAGCACAATCTTCTCCCAGGCCTGGGTGCGGAGAAAGACATAGTGGTTTGAGCTGCAACGCCGTGGGCGTCGAAACCGTAGCAGAGGGAGCAGAAGTTGGAGGCCGTGACGACGATGGAGGTGTCGGGGAGGCAATACATGATAGGACCTCCACCTCCGCGCACATGACCTCGTAGCATCCGTTGCACGATGGACCGCGCTCGAACAACGCCGTGCGCCACCCCACTGTCACCATCCCGTACATGTGCTTCTCCAGATCCTGAAGCACATCAATTTCCGTACGCAGTGGATGATACAACAATCAGAACATCCCAAGGAATAGGATTGCAAGAACTGTACGATTAGAAACGGAAACTTTGGTATTTGAGAGTACCGGTCTATGGAAATTTTGGTTGCAAACTCGGGGTGACACGCAGTCCTCTCGTTCGCCGGTGCACCAATGCACTCCTGAGGACGATGCACAGGTTCGGGGCAGTTAGAGCGGGAGGGGTTCCATCTCGTTCATCGATGAAGCGCTTGGATCATGAGGACGCCGGGTAGTTCCAGAGCAGAAGCGTCGATGGATTGGTACATGCGGGTTTCAGCCCAGTTGGGGGAGGCGGGTGTGGATTGGCGCCATTGGGTGGTGGTTAAGGGCGGGCGCCGTATGGTGGGACTTGGGAGTTGGAGTTCGTGGCCGGAGGATGCGGGGTGCGTGAGAGGTGGGGTATTTTTCTCCTTTTAATATTTTTTCATTGCTTTTTTTGCACGAGAGAGGACACAATTTACGGGAGGAGGGATTCAGCGAGGGGGAGTATTTGCGAGGCGGGGAGGTAGGACGACGTACCACCATCTTGACGTCTTTGCCTTTAATAGTACTCCCTTCGTTTAGAAATATATACACTAAAAGATGTCTAGATACATCTCCTTCACAAACCTAAAACATCTTATATTTCTAAACGGAGGGAGTAGTAGAGATAGAGATTGTGTTTGTTTTGTTCCATAACTCTTTGTCTCCAAATATACGTTTCATTCTGGGCTGTGGACAGGCCCAACTTGCCTACGACCTGACCATTCATTAGCAGCCCAACTAACCTCGTGGAGTGGGGGCTAGTGGAAGCCACGCATACGGTGCCTACTATTTGGCCCACGTAGTTTTTTTCCTATTCTACTTCCAATTTTCCTTGCCTTTCTTTTTATTCTTTTATTTAAGTTAGCTTTTCACTGTTGTTTATGCATTCTGTTTTGAGGAAAATAGCAGGCATCCATTCTTCTAGTTGTCAAAGTTAAAACAAACGTGACCCTAGCTATGAATGAGGGTCTTGTGTTGGCTAGTTCTCTTGGATGCACTAATATCCTTGCTGAATCTGATTCCATGGAGAATATAGAAGCCTCCAATGGTGAAGAGATGTGGTGGAATGAATCAGCGGCAATTTATGCGGACATAGTAGACTTGATACCACTTTGTGGTAAAGTTGAATTCCAACACTGTCCGAGGGAAGCAAACTAGGCAGCTCATGAGTTGGCTAAGTATTCTTATTGTAATAAACATACTCATAGTTGGCCTGAGGCTCCTAGGTTTTTACTTATGAAACTCATTAACGATGTAATGCTTATTGGTTGATTAATAACGCTTCACGGCAGGACGGAGTCCTGGCTGTTCTCTAAAAAAACACTAGATCCTTGAAATAAACTCTAGAAAGAGAAGAAACACTGAAATAAAAAAACAAATAAGAATGAGACTACAAAGTAGCCCTTGGAAATCTGTGCACACCATAACATCATCACGGTTCACCCCCTTCACCGTCATCGGAGCAACAAACCAGAGAGGAAGAAGATAACTGCCTGCTATGCCTTGATCCACCATAGCATCGTCGCTAGATTTGCTTTATGAGTCAATTAAGTAGGATGCCATGAGCGGCGAGGTTAAAACGGTTGTACCTTGTCGTAGAGACTATCCTTGTTGTCATTGGAACATAAATTCATCGTCTACATTCGACGTAGTTGAAGGATATACCTTAATTCGACTTCCATTGAACATCTTCGTTTCTGCCCTTGGAGAAGAAGAAAAAACTGTAAGCGGCAAAACCCTTTGTACAAGTTCACAACAAACCTCTTGTCGTCATAGGATAATATGCCACCACAGTGAACCCGCCCGCCGACCAGAAGGGACGACATGAGACACAACCCGTCATCTCCTCGCCGCTTCCATGAGCGTAAAAAATATGGGGCAAGAGCCTATGCAAACTTGTTGATAACACCAACACAGTCACGAAATGACGATCCAAACCAGAATGTTGCCACACAAATGAATCCTACCCTAACTAATGACCGGACTCAAGGGGTTATCCTCGCATCCAGATGGAGGGGAGAAGAACCCACAATATTGAATATAGCATATGAGGTAGGAATATGAATCTAGCCTCTTACAGTGCTAGGAAAAAAGAGGTGCAAGTAAAATTGCCATGTTTTTCAGTTCATTCACTTTATGATATTTGTTCATGTATATAAAATTGATGTTTTGAAACTACTCATGACAAGTGTTACCGTAGATTCACAAAAGTAAATTGTTCCCCATACATAATAATTGTATACTAATACCCATGAAAACATTTATATATTTTATTAAAAGTTTTATAAAGTGTTGAATTAGGGTTCACTTGGAATATATTCCTAGATTGCAATTCAAACACATTTGTTTATTTTTTATTTATGAATTTGAGTATTAGTATATTCAAATTGAAATCTAACAAATGATTTTTGCACCATTGTTTAGATTATAAATCCACATTTTTCGTGTAGAACAAGCATCAATCAATTCATAGTCTAAATTAGCGAGACATTAATTTTTACCCATGTTTATATAATTACTTTCCAACATTTTAGTTCCCTCGCTCCTTCCAAAAATAGTGTGTGTATAATTTTTAGTCAAAGTCAAACTTTATACATATTGAACAATTAAATGGAAGTAATAGCATCAACATATAAAATATCATATCAATATTGTTATAAAGATCATCAAATATGTTTTTAATGTATGCATTTGGTATTGTAGATATAGATATTTTGTTATAATAATTGGTCAATTTTTTCCTTTGACCAGAAATCGCACACGACATGTTTTTAAATATGTTTTCCTTTGACAGACGATAGCTAATTGGTACGTGAGCGAATAATGCGGTCGTGGTGGTGGACTAAAAACCCGTCTAGGGTTTTCGTTCCCCTCGTTGGTGACATCGCAGGCCCGTTCCGTCTCCGCTTGACTTGGGTCCTTAGAGGTGTGGCGGACCACGACCTCTTGCCATGGGGTGTGGGGGGGGGGGGGGGGGAGGTTCCCTCTTTTTATTTAGGCTGTTTTTTCATGTCTTTTTTCTAGACGATGAGGTAACAACTATATCTTAGAGTCAGAATAAAGTCAACCCTCCATATCCTTAATCTAATGGTGTGTCTAACGCCGACGGAGACCGCGTGGAGTCGTTTGTTCGTGGACTGCGGCGCAGTGATGAAGGGCGAGGACTGCGGCGCGCCTTCGGTCCACGTTAATATATATAATCGTCGCTAGGTGGTCCATTGACCTATTTACAATTTTTTTGTTACTTTTAGACCTCTTTATACTGTTATTGATGATTATTAATAGATCGATGAAATTTTCATAAAACACCATATTTTGGAAAGGAATACCTTTTTTTTTTCTGACAACGTGGCATGTGGTTAGCAACCAAAACCTGATATACAATCGAAGCTTTATTAAAATAAGAAGGTATAACTTTTTGCCCCTGGCCGAAGCGTTTCCAAATAATAAAAAAAGACAAGTATTCCCATGAACAAGGAAGCAAGGAGTCATGGGTTCAGTGGGTCGGTGTGACCGCAAATTGGACAAAGGATAACCCGTCCATTTGTAAAATTGTAATTATACATGGACTATGGTGAACATTAATTCCAAATCGACAACCATGGTTCCATAGCAAAAACCACAAAATGGAAGACCAAGAGCTAGACAACGTTTTTTTTCCTTTCTTTTTATGTAGGACTTTCCTTTCCCATAGAGCAAAAACACAACCAGCAAGATGCCAACAGTCCAGTACACAGATCGATACATGCGCATCCTCGCCATTGCTGGACTTAGGAGCACCACACCACACCTCGCAATCCTCTAAAACCCAAAGTAACTGTCAGCAACTAATTACCCCTGCCTATATGTACACCAAAGAGTTAATCTGTCTTGAGCCTGCACAGCCTAATTAAACACGGACAATCTGGAGAGAAGAAAAGGCAAGATTGAAACAGCAACTAAAACCTAGATACATGTGGCCAGACAGAAGAGCAGAGATGATGCGGCAGGGGCAGGGGCAGAGTCGCGGGGAGGTCGTCGGAGCATCATCGTCAGTCATGGTGGCAGAGCAGCATGACGATGCATCGCCAGATGAGGTAGATCCTGGCCCTCAACTCCCGCACCCGCAGCATCCTCCTCAGCCTCCGTCCTCCACCTCCTCTTCCCTTTTGTTTCTCCTGGTTCCTCACATCTTTCATGCGGGAGGGACGAACAGGGGGGCGGGAGTGCCAGGTGGGCAGGAAAAGGGAACCTTGTAGTCTCTGGTGGATCTGACGGGGATGTGTCTGTGGCTAAGTTTGGACCACTAATCGCGCTTTTATAGGTGGGAGATGGACACGTGGCAGAGACTACTCTGCACTTAATCCTCACATCGTTTATTACCTGAACTTAGTGCAGTACTACTACTCGGCGCCTCTCTGTCTGAACTCTGAAGATGCAAGTACTATCCATGGTGGTAGCTCTATGAAGCTCCACACAGGCGCACATGCAGGGTGGAGCACAGCAGAGCAGCGGCACCCCTCTCGACTCTCGTGTTGCGCGAGTCGTTCCAGGGGAGGGGACGTACAAATCGCTTCTGGAGCCGGCCGGCCACTAGCTTCTTCCTCGATCTTGGGATTCATCCAAGATAGCCTCACATGCTAGTATGGTGTGGCACCCGGGATTACGTTTGTGGTGGAGAATGAACGGAAAAAAGCGCGGCTACTAGGCGTGGGCGTGGAGGAGGACATGGATCGGATGGAAAAGCGCAGCTGGAGGCCAGGCCCATCGGTTGAGCAAGTTTGAGGATCCTTCCTTTCCTCCGGTCAGTGGTGGGGTCTGGGGGATCATTTTATAATTAATGCACCATCTTATGCTGATCATTTTATAATTAATGCACCATCTTATGCTGATTCCTCCGTGTTTATTTTTGCGGGTACTTATGGTGATAATGGTTATCACCATTAATGTTTGGAAATCCAACGAAGCTGGCAGTTTTGTGTTCTACTACATTATTACCAAGCTATTACTTTTAGCTTTTACATTCAGGCGTGCTCGCGCTTCAAAACTTTGAGGTGGAACAATGGACTTCTTTTGGGTCGTCGTCGGGAGAGTGGTGGCGCCACATCTGCGGCATCGAAAAGGGCTCTCTTCGTTAATCTTACTAGCCGCTTGGCTTCTATGCCTTCGGCTGTTTTCACGACGATTAGGAGAAATACCGCCCTTTGGGTCGTGCGGCTGGGTGCCAAACACTTGAGTGATATCATGACATGGGAGTAGTCTTGTTTGTTTCTTTGATAGGCTCGGCATTGTTCTACTCTAACTCTCCTTAATCAATGAAATAGATAAAGCTTTTGTCTCGTTTGAAGAAAAAAATGTTGGTCTCATGAGGTCGTACATGCGAACGTTGACAGAGTCAGAACTCAGAGATGGAAAAGGTTGGTGCTCTAAATTAGCTTCCAACACAGTGTTAGCTCGCGATTAGCACAACGAATTTTCTTAATCCCGGGTCGCTCGCACGAGGCGACCCTAGGGTGCCCCCATCCAAATCCTAGCTAGCCGCCGCTGTCGCTCCCACGCCGGCCGCTGCCGCCACCCTTGCCGGTGGTGGGGGCCACGCCTAGGCTGCCGAAGGCAGCGGGCAATCTGCATGGCCCCGTCGACCCTCTTTCTCACCAGGGGGTGGACATCAAGGGACAGTGTTGGTGGATCCAAGCGGCAGGCGGCGGCGCTCGCCCGAGCGGCGTTTGCCAGCGGCTTGGAAGGGAGACGCGAAGGAGAAGATGGGGGCGATGGTGCAAACTTAGAAGCGGCATGGTGGTTGCCTCAGGTGGCAATGCTGCATCTCGATCTCTCTCGGACCGATCTATGGGTCCAGCCATGGCTTTGAGGGCTGAAGGCCGACTCGCTCATTTCGTTTGCCAGAAACCGGCCGGCGGTGTGGGGGCTGCTGGATTGACCTGAATAATGGTGGAGGTTTTAGGGTTCCTTCGCGCGAAGACGAAGATCTGCCGGCTGCCTGTCCTCGATGATCTGGTCTAGAGCGGCGAGTTCTGGAAGACTCATCCGACGAACTCCCATGGGCGACTATGCCTGGAGATTGTTGGATCGGATTGAATTCGGTCAGGGGTACCCATGGTTTTTCTGGCCTTTTGGTTTTAGCGGGAGAGTTGCGAAGCTTTGATATCTGTTACCATCATGTGTCATGTCTTCGACAATCTATGGTGAAGTCAGATACGGAGAATGTCAGGAAAGTTGGAACATCAGGAAGGTGATGATGATTTGAGTCTTTCTGGCGACGAGGAACTGGCTGCGTGATTTATGAATCGTAGCAACGACTGTTTGTGGGGCGACAACACAGGAGAAGTTCCCAGTCTTATTATCTTGCATGGTGAAAATCTAAGGCTTGCCTTAATTGGTTATGCCTGACAATGACCTTGTTGAAGGCATTATTTTGTGAGTGAGGAATTTCTCCATGGTGAAAATCGATGATCTTTGATCAGGCAACGACATCGCTTGTGTATTGTTTTCTTCTTAAATACGTCGCTGTTAGAGTGGTTGGACTACCGCGGTTGTTCTAGTGGTGTTACTGTCGTTGCTTCGAGGAATCATTCTCTGTAGCGGGACTTTTTTTTAATTCTTTTTTTTTGGGTTGTGTGCATCCGTAAAACCACTAGGGCATGCGTTGTTGTAGAGGCTGGGTGTAATTGGTATTTCTTGATATTAATATATATTTTTTTTCCAAAAAATGAATTTTCTTGACAAATGCTCTACTGTCATGTGAATGAATCTTCCTTGCCGGCGCGTTGTCTGAGATATTAATTTACTTACTCCCTCCGACCTATATTAGTTGACTCACATTTTTCTAAATTTAGATGAATCTAGACACTATTTAGTATATGGGTTCATTCAAATTTTGACAAATCCAAGTCAATTAATATGAGTCGGAGGGAGTAGTAAATTTTTCCTTGTACCATTTTTATTTTATAAATAATGAGCTCTCCTCATGGATTTTCACTAAAGGAATCGCTAGTGTTTTTTCTGCGAAATTCCACCAATTTATCAATAATCATCAAGAACAGTACAAAGATCCCTAAAAGTAGAAATTACAAATAGTTCACTAGACCACCTAGCGATGCCTATAGACACTAGCACGAGCCAAAGGCGCGCCGCTGTCCTCGCCCTTTCATCACCGAGCCGAGCAAAGCTTGTCGTAGTTGAGTTTGTTGTAGTAGCCAGGAGAGAAGTCGTCGTACTAATGTCCCATAGGACCAACACACCAGAACAACAATCGTAGATTGAGAGAGACAGACCTCAAACCACGCCGACGAATACGGAAATCGATCGAATCCCAAGAGATCCGTTGTATACACAACTTCACGCGTCCTCCACCAGCGCTAGACACACCACTGGAGCAAGGATAGGACGGGGAGGACATTGTTCTTACTTCAAGACATATCCACCGCCTTAACATCCCGAAGAAGACACTGAAAAAAGACTAAACAAAAACGAAACCCTCCTGCAGGCGAGAGACCATGGTCCACTACACCTTCAATATCCTAAGGCCACCGGAGGCGGAACAGACCAGCGGCGTCGTGGGCGAGGGGATGGACCCTAGATGGTTTTA
Source organism: Avena sativa (assembly GCA_916181665.1). NCBI lineage: Eukaryota > Viridiplantae > Streptophyta > Magnoliopsida > Poales > Poaceae > Avena > Avena sativa. The sequence goes on along the minus strand of OV702293.1, from coordinate 352,808,705 downwards.
GCTAGTCGTTTTGATCGCCTGGCGGCTACCCTCAGGTATCATACCGCTTGGAAATCGCTAGTGTTTTACAAACTTGCAAGGACAAACCACACAAAGGCCAAGAATACCGAAAATTACTATTACCTCCCAAGTTTCCTTAGGACTTTTTTGAAAAATTCAAAACCACATTTTCATATCTCAAAAAGTTCTGAAAAAAAGTATATGAGTACATGTAGATATGTAGTATGTATAACACAAGTTTTTGTAAAAATATATTATTAGCTGCGACCTACAAAAAAAGACAAATATGGGGATCATGGCCGAGTTTTTTCTTTTTAGATCTAAAATTTTGGAGTGCAGAATTGGTGCATATGGACACTAGTAAACCTTATTTTAGAGTCAAGAATCATATTTCTGAGTTCTAAAAATTATGAAACAAAATCAGGATATAGTTAGTGATGTATGCCACACACATGCAAACTATCGATTGGAAATAATTTGTATTTGAGATACAAATGACAAAAGTGTATATCTGAGTACCACATCTTCGAATGTCCAAAAAAAATATTTGTCATTTTTGTGTAGCCTATAATAAAATGAACTTCACATTGTGATTTTTTTGCTAGTATGATATATGATTGACAAAGTTCAGAATTATTTTCAACTCTTTTTGAAGCTTATAAATATGATTTTTGTTTTTTAATATAGATGGATCACTTGAGCTCATGTGCCTCAATAAATTTATGCACAATTTTGTCATTTTTATGTAACCCCAAACACAACAATTTTCTAGAAAACTTTGAAGATACGTAGATCATATAAGCAATATCCATGTACAAAAAATTATAATAATAACCTCAAAATATTACTTCTCATTCCTTTTCAAAGTTCTAGGTACCTTAAAGCCTGGAACCCGAAACGACCTAGTGCAAAGACTATGTGATATTATTATATAATGAACATGCTAGTAGTAACATGTTATATTATGGGATAGAGGTATATTAGGCGGGTCATAGTGGCGATATGTAACACCCGGTATTTCCGGGCCAGTGGCTGTCAGTCCTGACAGCTCAATATGATCTCTAGACTAGTCCTACATATTAATACTAGTTTTTTATATGCACTTTGTCCTCACTCGTCTGTATCCGGTACCCACTTTCCGGTCGGTCACCTATCCTTAAATTGTTCTACGTTAACCACGCTTAACCTCAATTTTTTTTTAGATAAACTTTCAGAAAATAGCTGCAACTTGTTGATATGGGTATCCTATCAATCTTATTAAGTCATGTGCCAGAATCTCACAGAGTATTAGGGGCATAGCCAGGCCCAGGCAACGGGGCCTTGGCCTGGGGCGTGCCAGTAAAATCTATTGGCACTGTTTAGAACTGTAACAACGTAGTTAGCCCAGGGCGTGACTTGTCGCTGGCTACGCCTTTAGAAGTATCATATTAATAGTATCATACATATAATACTAGTGTATAATATATATAGTGCATTGGTATCATCTCGTAGTCATAACCTCATTGTATTTAATTATTTGTAAAATCTCGATGCAAACTTATTTACACAATGCATTTATTATTAAAAACTTAAGTTTTATGTGCAATGATACAATATCATATTATGATACCATTATCACCTCTCTCTTCTTAAATAACGTGCCACATCAGATTTTTCCATGCATGTATTGCATGATACCACCTATGATACTTTCACTATGGCCAGCCTTAGAGACTCTGGCCCTAGAAAGTTAAAACGTGGTACCTTTTGTTTAATGAAAACGAATTTGTATGGCGAGCTTCTCATTTTGAGGCGTGTGGTTCCTGTGAACTAGCCGACACTGGCTTCTCCTCCCCACCCCTCCCCTCGTCGTCGCCGGAGCAGACCGTCGAGAAAGCCTATGGCCTCCGAAGGGCGGCCTCGAGACGATTTGTTTCTATCGGGATCTAGCGACGCAACAAGGATCATCATAGTGTTGGTAGTGGGGGCATATGTGAATGGCCTCGGCCGGCGGTGGCGGCGATAGTTTGATCAGGCCTGATCTATGTCGGTCGGGCTTCTCTGGTGGCACCTCTTGCGGGCAAGGTACATCTGGGAAGAAGGCAAGTGCTTCTCCCCTGGTGTTGCATGTAAGGGAGAGCCTGACCCAGGCCAGGTGGGCTTAGGTTGGGCGTCTGGCCTACGGGCCAGATCTGGCTCTACCAACTGGGTGCGGAGGCTGGCTTGAGGCTGCTTCCAAGTGCTCCCCTTTGCCATGCCGGTGCTCCTAGATCTGAGCCATGCGGGCTTGGATCTGGCGCAGTTCGTGCGTTCAGGTGAGCTCGATGTGATCAAATCTTCCATCCCACGAGTGCGAGCTCTTGGATGTTGGGGATGAAGCTCTATAAGGTGTATCGTGTAGTCGGCTCTCTAGCTAGCGGCACTACGATGGTGATGGATTCTCTCTTTGATTATGAAGGCGGCGGAGGATCATGATGTTGGCGGTGTTGCGAAAATGGCGGCTTCCAGATTGTGTTCTAGAGGCATGTTTGGTGTCGGCGGGCGTGGTACCTTGGTGTGGCAGAGGTGATTTCAGACAAAAGTCTAGCGTTTTGGTACCAGCGATGGTGATGCTTGTGGGTATCTATGACCCTCTCGGGGGCATTGTTGTGGTTACCTCTCATCCACTAGAGCTTCAGGTGAAACCCCTTGACCATCGGCCTCAGCGCCAAGAATACTTTGTGTTGTAACCTTCTTGGGGCGTCGTCATGGAGCTCTGGTACTTCATGGTCGCGGAAAGTCAATATCGATGGGCTAGTTTGGATCCTAAATCGGAGTTTATTAGGTCCTGGCGCGAGGCAGTCTCGGTGTTTTATGTTATAAACATGACTTAGTTGTCACCGAACTCGGTCCTCGTCAGCTGGCTGGATCGGCGCTCCGTGGCGTGGAGCATGACAAATGGTCTTCTCCGGCGATAACTTGGTGTGCACGGTGCTACGAGATCCGGTGCTTTCCCAAGAGGCGTGTCGACACCTCTTGTCAGTCTAAGGGGTTTCTTGGAGGGGATCGGCTAACTCATGTTTTCTCTTTTCTTTTTGGTCTATTTTGTAAGAGTGTTCTCTTGTTACTTTGTATTGGTTTGGCTGTATATTCTATTTATAAAGCGTGACGAAAGTCTATTTCAAGTTTCTCAATGGAAAAAAAAACGATTGTCACTTAAGTTTCATCTACTCGGGGTCACGTGACTGGCACATGTACTTAAGATGTACTTGCGCCTCTAGAAAACAGAATGCGTTTTAATGCGCGGAAAGGCCACCATAACGTGTGGCACACGTATTATTGCCATTGTTAATGCACGGGTCAGCGAGTGGCAATCTTGGGAAGATCACACCGAGAGTTCACATACTACTGCAGGGGGTCCTCGTTCGGCCAGACAGCGAGGAGCGGGAGTCCGGCACTTGGGCCTTTGAAGACGGGCAGGCAAACATGCAAGAAGGGCACATTCTGAGTCAACTCCGAGAAACTCCTTGGTGGCCAGGGTTTAGTGTGGTAGCGCTCTTTTCTTGGCTGGTTTCTTGCATCTATGCCTTTTCAGTTCTAGTATTTGTTTTTTCTAGAAGCACCAAGTGAAAAGAACACACGCAGCACGCCACAAAAACTCATATACGCGCGCACACCACCTATTGAACACCGGAGTTGTAGAGCTACAAGATTGACAGAGTCACCACATATGACTTTAAATATATCGACCTGTGCATGAATACTACACACAGACACAAACATGCACACACAGGCACGCAGATAAATGCTTATTGAACGCTAGAGTTATAGAGCTTCATGATTGACGAAGTCACCATGAACAACTCGATATATATACATCGACGAAAAGATTTCCTTCCTACCAAAAGAAAATTCCGCCTTAGCAAGACAAGGAGGACAACACCTAGAGTTTGGTCGGGGGTACAATCACCCTCCTAGCCATGCAATGACAAATTGTCTCACACTTTCACTACTCCCCAATTGTGTAGAAGTGATCAACGTTCCCGGTTAAAAAGTTCTGATAAATATGATTTTGATAATTTGCAGACTCCTTTTACCTCCTAACTATGCATTACTCCGTACTAATTTTACAAGTTTTGCGTACTGTGATATCGCAAGCTCGAGTTTGTACTCCTATGTATACACACACTACACTTTTTTTTTTGAAAAGAAGTATATATTAATATCAATAAAGATACCACTTACACCCAGCCTCTGCAACAATGCAGGACTCTAGCGGTATTACAGATGCACACAACCAAAAAAGGACAAGAGAAGTTACAAAAAAGCCCCGCTATAGCAATCTATTCTTATAACAGCAGTACTAACACCACCAGTACAACACCGGAAGTCCAGATTTTCCAAAAGCGACGCCTTCAATAAGTGAACAGTGCAAGCACCGTCGTTGCCCAATCATAGATCTTAGGTTTTCACCCTGAAGAAAGTCCTTGCTCGCAAAACAATGCCTTCAACAAGGCCATTGTCAGGCACAACCAATTAAGGCCAGACCTTGGATTTTTACCCTGTAAGACCAGACACTGAACGTCTCATGTGCTGCTGTCCCACTAACAAGCCGCTGCTACAATTCACCGATCACCAAGCTAGTTACTCAGCACCGAAGACTCGAACCAACTTTGCTAGCCCTCAAATCTCTGCTTTCATGACATTCTCCATTACTGACTTCACCATGGACCGATAAAGAAAATGTCCAATGATGGTAACAAACAGCAGAGCTTCGCAAGACTCCCTCTGAAACCAAACGATCGCAAAATGCACGGGTGCGCACAACCGAATCCCATCCGATCAGCATTCTCCAGGCATGAGCGTCCATGGAAGATCTCTAGCGAAGCATTCCAGAACCCGACAATCCTCATAGATCAACAACAGCACACATTCGGCAGTTATTCGTCTTTGCGCATGAGAAACCAAGGGCCACCGCCATTATTCGTGAGACTCGGAAGCCCTCACGCCGCCAGCCTCCTCCAGCATGATGGCAACAGAAAGAAGCAACAAGAAGGTTGAGTCGAAGGGGATGAACCCCTCGCAACAGCAGCCCAACTAGCCTAGATCTTGGCTCGCCGAAAACCCAGATCGCCGCCGCCAGTGACCATCGCCGCTACCGGCAGCCACCATGGCGGCGCCTTGCCACCTCTACTCTGCCGCCCCGCCGAAGAACTCAAGCCCGGGCCGACCTAGCCATGCCGCACTGTGCACTCCACCGCCGCCATGCAAACCCCCGCGCGACGTGGCCGAGGCCACCTCTCTCATCCATCTCGCACATCACATAGTGAAAGTACTTTTACACAACATAAGAGATATACCTCATCTATTTCGCATATGACCCTCGTAGGAAGTTGGAAGCTGCCGCTCCACGCGGGCACATCCATGAGGCCTTGTTCGGTTGTGGTGGAAGTAATCCTTTAGAGGAATTAATACACCCAGGGATTGGGTGAACCCCGTCTCTGCACCCAAATCCCTGTAGGAATTAATACCTGCCATACCATTTAACCCCTCGCTTCTTCGATTCACGAGGACGGGACAGAACCGTCGTGGCCTGCATCCACACGAACTCTGGCAGAACACCAAGAAAATTCACAAGACGGAGATACCACGCTGGTTGATACGTCTAATTTGCATCACCATTCTATATCATAATTTGCCTCTGTTCATTGATATATTTCTTATTAGAGGTGCTACTTATGCTTTTTCCTCTGTTTTTGCATGTTGGATGATTCTTGGAGGATGGACTGTCGGAGTCAGGTTTCTGATGGAAAAAGAGGTGTTTTGATGGAATTTCGCGAAGATCAGAAAAATATTGAAAAAATATATTTTCCAAGAAGACGGAGGAAGCCAGAAGGGGAGGCGTAGCTGGGCCATAGGGGGGCCACACTTCCTAGGCGCGGGCCCACCTTGCCCCGCGCCTAGGGCAGGTGTGGCCCACCTGGCCGGCTCCGGACTCCGCCCTCTCGCCTATATCTTCCTCACAGAACCCTAATACCAGGGGAGCGACCACAGAAAGATTTCCGCCTCCTCTGCGGGGCGGAAAACACAGAGGAAGAAAAAGCTCTCCGGTAGACAGAATTCTGCCGAGGAAATCCCTTCCCGGAGAGGGGAGATCGTCGCCATAAACACCGTCGTCAAGCTAGACTTCATCGGGATCATCATCGTCATCATCATACACACCATCATCTCCACCAGCACCATCATCACCACTCCATCCCGCTATAACAATTGTGTTGGATATTGCTTTAGTTCTTAGGGAAAACTTTCCCGTTGTTGATTACTGTTGTAGTTGCTGCTTGTGAGTGGAACCATTGGATTATTGTTTAGGTTTAGATTATTATCCATCACCATATCATCTTTGATCTTGATCCATATGATGTCTTGTGAGTAGTTCGTCTAGTTCTTGAGGACATATGAGAAGTCATGTTGTTAGTAGTGGATTTGTGTTGAATTATTATTCAATGGTTTAGTATTTAAGTTGTGGTGCTATTCTTCTAGTGGTGTCATGTGAACGTCGACTACATGATACTTCACCATTTATGGGCCTAGGAGAATGCATTGTGTATTTGGCTACTAATCATGGGGTTGCCGGAGTGACAGAAATCTGAACCCCTGTTTGGACACCTTTGTACAAGGGAGTGTAGGATCTCAGAGTTTAAAGCTGTGGTTAGGTTTTTATCTTAATTACTTTCCTGTAGTTGTGGATGCTTGTAGGGGAGTTAATCACAAGTATGTATTAGTCCAAGTAAGGTCGATACATTAGCACAGGGTCACCCACACAACACTTACAATACCAAAGAAGAGTACTCAGCTATTTGAAGCGAAAGCACTTGACAGAATTCCCATGTGTCCTCGAGAACGTTTGGTCCTTATAAGTATTTCCACCGGCTTGTCCTTTGCTAAGAAAAGATTGGGCCACTTGCTGCAGTTGTTCGTTGTCTTTATTACTTGCACTTTGTTTTGTTGCTTTATCAGAAAACCCCTAAACATCCGTTTGCTAAGTATTTACAGAGATTTCCTGCTCCATACCACTAGTCAACACCTTCTGCTCCTCGTTGGGATCGACACTCCTATTTATCGAAAGTCTTACGATACACCCCTATACTTGTGGGTCATCACCGACTCGATATGGATCGATGCGTTGAGGGAGGGTGTTAGCTATGTCGTTCCGAGCACCGGTGCCAAGGCCGCAGTGCGCGTCAGAGGAAGCGATGACGGGAACCAGCCCATCGTCGTGTGGGGTGATGGCGCACCGGCCAGATCCTGCGGGCCGCCTAGCACTCGTCTGGCTAGTGGAGTTGAGGTGGCCATGGGAGACGAGAGGGATCGGGATTAGCATTTTGGGGCGGCTGATATTGTCGACGGTGGCGTCGTCGGAGACGTCGCTAAACAAGGTCACAAGGTCGCCGTCGCCCAGTTCGTCGAACTAGGTCGCAGCGCGGTATCTCTCGCTTCTCGGGAATTTTCCACGGGCTGACATACGATTTTTTTCTCCCCGTGGAATGGGCGGGTTTGGCGGGGTTTAGACCGGGGATTCAGCCCGGTTAGATATAACCGAACGCGAAAGTTTGGCTGGGCCTGGATTTTGTCCCGCCGGGGTGGGCACCGTGAAACCCGGCCAATCCACGCGGGGATGGGACTAACCGAAACCGAACAAAGCCTGAAGCAGCACGGCAAATTCGGGTGGCGTGTGCTCCAGCGTTTTAGGGGACAAATCACCTCCGGAGCCGGTAGAGCGCGCCAAACACCGGGCCCCTCTTTCACACCAGATCAGGTAGCTAGCTCCATGATCATGGATTCACGATGCATTAATGCCTAACACCATTAGCTAGCTAGCCAGCTTAGTTCAGTTCATTCACGTGTGTCAGCTTTAATTCTCACCTCATCTCTGGTGGCTAGGCGCCTTCGTTGAGGAACACATGAACTAGGGATCCTTCTTTCGGTCGGATCTTGGATGCATGCTCATGTTTGGTTGTTTATGTCATCTAGTTGGGGGATTAAATAATTTTATAGTGCATGATGTCATGGCAATATTGTTCAGTTGGTACTTTTGGGGTTCTTTATTTTCTGTAGCAATGCTTTTGATTTTTTAGGACCGCTTTTTGGTTTTCTTGTGAATACTTTTTGGGGTTTTAAGTACTTTTTTTGTGGTGTCCTTTTGGGTTTAATAATCAAATGTTTAATTACTGTATTTGGTTGGTCTGTTATTACTTATTGCTCGCATGAGGCTGTGCAGACAAAAAATGCACATGCGGGGAAAAGTAATTGATACCTGGCCGCTCAATTATGGTCCAATATAGTGGGAGCTTGACACCCAGAAACAAAACAACAAGAATTTTTAAGCCAACATTATCTATTTGTTGGTAAAAGAATCTTTTCTTTGCGCCGGGAAAATGGCATTTATATTTTTATTTTTATTTGTGCCAAACTGCCAAATTTCATATTTTGCCTCAAATCATTGTCGTGACAGGTTATTCTGATGAATAGGTCCACCATCTCAATAGTACTACTTATTAGTATTTAGATCCTCCATTGTTATACAATTTTTCATATTTTATCACTTCCCACTCGCTGCCCTGTTCTGTTTCTCCCGCGGTGGTGCATGCAGCCCACCATAGTTCAAACCCATCTCGAGCAAATTTCTGGTGTCTCACCTCTTACTGTTAAAAAAATCGTGGCCCCTCCCCCGCTAGGCACTAGGTTAAGAAAGTAACAGAATTGCATGTATTTCCGTTCATATATATTCACACGCTGATGCGGAATTTATTACCTATTCCAAACGGTTAGACTGGACCGATTTAGAAGGCACCCAAAGCTGCGAGCTAAACCCATGATTCTGCGCTGTTTCTCGAATAAAAAACAGAATTTGCTCAATTCTCCAGACTCAACAATTGATTTTCCTTCTCAGTTCTCCAAACCCAACTATCGCATCCCGTTTCTCTGCCTCCTCTGACTGTACGCTCCGTCTGCTCGGGGTTGCATGTGTGCCAGCACATGCGCAGATGCTGTGACTAAGCTGCGCTTTTAAAGATGCTTTCTGACTAAGCCGCGCTTTATTGCCAACCTACTACCCCTATTGCCGTTGTTAATTTACGGGTCAGCGAACGGTAGCACGATCTCGGGGAAACCACATGCAGTGTGCAAGGGGGTCGCCTCGTGGCTTCGGCCTTGGGTTCCTGCTACCCTGCTGGTGCTGCACTACTGCTGGGTGCTCGCTGTTAACTCTATCTAATTTATGGGCATAGGGACAGCTCCCGTTGTGCTCCAGAGTTCCCACCTGATTGGACCTAGCTATGTGATGATATGATTGATTATATAGTTTTGGTTCTAGGATATGTATGATTAGTGATGCTATCTCTAATCCTAGTCGATCGTCCTAGGGACAGGAAATCATATCTTACAGACTACAGCAATACTTAATTGCACATGCTACATTTTTTTTTTGATATCGATTTTGAGGATTTGCCAGAATGGTGACCTAATTGACCCTAGCAAGTTCAGTTATCCAGGAGACACTTTATACACTTCCATTTATTATATAAGGTCCTCTCAAACTTTAGTTTGCATGGACCAGTTCTCTTCTAACCCCGTCGAAACCCATACCCAGACCATGTATATCTCCATAATGGTGTATTTGGTCGAGCTGGGTATACTTCACATTCCCACCGGCTGATCTCACCTCCTGTTATCGCGATCTACATCTTTGCAAGCCATGTTTTGAATTTTTTTTGCTGCTATATAGCTCCTGATTTCTGCCTCCTGCAGGCACGTGAAGTATGTGTACTGTGAGTATATGTCTAACAGGACCATACGAGCTTCGAGGAAATTTGTATGGTCTTCAAAACGAATCAATATCCAGTTTTTGTTTATCAAAATTTGAATAGAGGAGAGACAACGAAGCAAAAGAGTCATTATATCATACTCAAATTATATAGGAAGTATGCATTCAGGTTACCAAGGGGTAGTGGCAGATCTGAAACGAATGTACCTATGTATATTCAGGTTACCAATAGGCAGTGGCAGATCTGAAACGAATGTACCGGCTTATATCTATCCCTTTTAATTGAGAGAAGATCTCGCATACTACGCATATCTACCTGGTGTATATATCAAGGAAAATTAAGCATGGTCCCCTCCCCAGGTACACCCTGCATACCTGAGTACAATCAAGGGTCTTTAATGTGTGTCTAGATATTAGTATTCTATTTTGCACAGCCCAATTGTTCGTGGTCCTGCTATCTGGCTCAGGAACTATACAATGCCGGAAAATCGAAAGAACACCACCATCAAGATCTAGTTTCAGGTATACGTCATAAAAATTACCTAAGCACAAGCTGATTCCAATAATTTACTAATGCACTAGTAAAGAACAGATGAAAGCTATGCGTGACCAGCACAAGTCGGTGTCGGTGTGTACCCATGGACGACACAATTTTTAGTGTGCTAATAATATTTTACGGCTATATGATTCTTTTGAATATCTTGACACAAGTTCACAACACATACAAATATGACCGTAGCAGTACATGAATACATATAGGCAGTACATACGGATCGTGTGCCCTAGTGCTTATAAATGCCAAGGCACACACCTAGTCGCCGCGCTCGCGCTGGTGCGGCAAAATAAAACCGCCAGGACTGCGTCGGGAAATGAGTTTAGGCGGCATTGCCTTGACACATCATCATCATCGCCGAGCTAGCGTTACCATGGCAGCAAGGTGATAACGTCGCGACCCATTGTAGGTGAGACGACGACACAAAAACACTGCCCGCTACGATATCTGGCGGCGGATGCTTTGGTGCATAACAATATAATTAATTTCAAAATTATTCTAGCATATTTTATATAATATAAAACATATAAAGAATAATAGAAAATTTATAATACACATAAACTCATAGCACATAGCACACGACAGTAATACACATAGTTCAAATGCAAATTTAGTTCACATACATCTAGAAAGAACTAACTTATTAATCCATTTAGTGACGGACAAATAGCCCTCCTTTGCTTGAAACTTGAAGGCACAAACATCTTCTTCTTGCAGCTTCTTCTGAACAACACAGGGTGTGTTTGTTACCCTGGGCCAACCCAGAAAATCTCACCTCATCCCACTTTTCTCACCAGAGACCATGTTTGTTAGGCCGGGTGGACTCACAGGGCTAAGCTCACCTCATGGGAGAAACGGCTCTCGACCTAGCCGGATTGAGAAGCAAGAAACGAGCTTCACATGTGAGCCTAGCCGAGTCGACCCTAAAAACTGCGCCCCACGCGTCTGCGAAAGACCTCCCGCTCGGCCCGCGCTAGGGCAAATCCCTCGAGCGGTTCCCAAATCCCTCCCTCGAGCGGTTCCCCAATTCCTCCCCTGCGCCTCCCCAGCCGCCACTACTCCGTTCCCCAAATCCCACCGCCGCTAAGCTCCGGTTGAAGCCAGCATGGGGGTCACGGCGTGGTCGTGAGCAGCAGCTGCCCTGCCGACCCGCCACCGACGGCCAGCCGCCCCGCTGGACCAGGTCGACCACCGCCGGTCCCGCTGGCAGCAGGCCATTGTCCGCGTCGTTCTGCACCGCCACCATGCCGGTAACTACTAGTATCTGCACCGCCAGCACACCAGGACCCAATCTGCACGGCCACCACGCCGGTCTCGTCTCCTGCCGTCACCACCCCGTCCACTTCTCCAACAGAGGCATCTGAGGTAGTATCTCCCTCTGTTTCTTTGCAACAAAAACTATGGGTTACATATGATACTTTCAGATATTAATGTTGTGGACAGAATGGATTTTATTCTATGCAATTGTATGCATGATGAATACTTGGTGTGTCCTATTTGTTTCATTCCAGTGTGTGAAAATGATTTTTTTTGTTTCTTTAGATGGATGATTTGGCCAAAAAAACGACGTCAACTAATCGTGCAAGCAGCCGGCCTTGCAGCTGCATTGGGAGCTTACATGATTTTTATCTCAAGGAGAGCTAGAAACCAAACTCTGATGTTATTAGGTTGTAGGATTGATATGGATATAGCTAGGGAATAAAAATTGAGATATATCTATCATTTTACCGACTTACATTGCTCAAATCAGCTAAGAATGAAAAGAGCTCCCTTTTTTTTGCTTGTGCAATTTGTTTAGAGAGAGAGAATTATTGAAAGATAGTATTAATACTTCCATTGAGGAACAAGTAGCCATGTTTCTCATGGTAGTTGGACACAACACAAGGTTTCGAGCTCTTCAACCGATTTTTAGAAGATCTATTGAAGTAATAAGTAGGTATTTTAAGGCGGTGTTGTATGTTGTTGGAGAGTTGCGAGGTGAGATGATCCGTCCTCCCTCTAGTAATATACACCCTAAAATTCAGGAAAACAACCGCTTCAATACTTACTTCAAGGTAATCTACTTTTATTCGGAAAACTCTATATATTCATCTCGTCCTCCCTCCACTCATACTTACATATTTATGAACTAGGATTGTATTGGAGCAATTGATAGAACACATGTCATGGCTAGAGTCCCAGTAAATATCTCGGCCGCCTTTAGGGGTAGAAAAGATGGTACTACTCAAAATGTTATGGCTGTGGTAGAATTTGATTTAAGATTTACCTATATACTTACTGGTTGGGAGGGGTCAGCTCATGATGTCCTCATACTTGCGGATGCTGTGAAGAGGGATGATGGGTTGTCATTACCTCCAGGTAATAATTTAAACCTAGCAGCCACGTATAATCACATTTATGACTTACAACGAGAATTAGTAAGAGAATATGTTTTAGTACTTCTTTATAGATAGATGGCTCAAAAAGACCAACAAACCGAGCAAGATGAGCATGGATCTCAATGCATCACATTGTATAGTTGAATATAGAGAAACGTTTAAAATTATAGTTTTGCATGACGAGCCATGGACCACACGATGCATTTGCTTTTCTCACATCACATTCCAAGACCCTTATTTTACCAACAAATCGAGCAAGATGAGCATAGATCTCGATGCATCTCACTGTCTAGAAGAATGTAGAGAACCGCTTATAACTATAGTTTTGCATGACGAGCCATGGACCACCATGCATTTGCTTTCTCCCATCACATTCCAAGATCCTTACCAACAACCTAAAACACTTAGTATTAAAAAATCTAGAAAGTCTTTGTTGCTTTTCAGGATTTGGCTACGATCAATGGTACAATAGATGCTAAATTTTGTATAACATTCCACAATTAAATAAGAACAATTATTTTGCGAATAGATAAGAGCATTTCGTGTTGGCTAAATCAATGTCAGAGAAACAACGACAAGTGAGTTTTAAAATTTTGTATTTTAACTCTAGGTTTATAACTTATATGCCTGCCTAGCAACTACCAACCTCTCAAAGTTAATAGATAAATATGTGCAAACACGAATTTAGCATCACATAAAAAACTAGCCAAGCAAATGTGTTGGTTGTCTCGTTAATGTTGCCCTATTTCACCAGTCTTGTCCGTCCTAACATCCTTGACCCAAATTCCCACAAATAACCCTCGCGGACTTCATGCCGCTCGACGGGCATATGTGGGATGCATCATGCGTGGGGGGACTTGTGGCCATGATTCGATGGGCTAACAACCGCAGTCACATAAATGTATACATATTTGGGGCTTGAGATTGATCGTTGTTAATAGCCTTACTTGTGTTGACTTATAAATCAAGCGTATGAGGTGCTCAAAGTGTACAATGGGGGGAGGGGGGATCCTGACTGCTACTGGTGGGTGGGTGGGTGGGTGGTGTGTGTGTGGGGGGGGATCCTGATTGCTAGGGATGGGATAGCTGAGGTCATCGCTTCTCAATCGTCCCTTACGGCTTGAGAGATATGGACATATCTCTAGTGCAAAATATGCGATGTTTTAGATAATATGGACACATTTCTAAAGATGTATCTTTGACGATTTTGTATATATATGATTGTGTTTCTAAGAAATAAAATAATCTATTTTTTTATGAAAAACTAAATGGTTTTAACTCTTTTTTTTTCTCAATAACAAGTACTAGTAGTTTACATCAAGATTTCAAAAAGAGTTTTGCCCATTCTACCACACCAAATATGAATTCACGCATATAGCCCTTGTAGGAAATGTGTGGAGTTTAATGCCGCTCCACATGGGCATGCACGATGCAGCACAGCAGGGTAGCGGCGCCCTCTCTCTCAATTTGCACAAGCTCCGATGACGCAGCACTCCTGGGGACAAATCACCTCCGGAATCAACCTTGACCCCGGATTGGCTCCATGATGGGGATTCATTCAAGATAGTCTCACATGCTACTATCATATTTTCTTGGAGCGGCAAGTGTGTATGTTGTGTGGATGGAAAAGCGCAGGCAGCTACTCGAGATATTTCTGAGCATGGATGGAAAAGCGCAGCAGCTGGAGGTTCCCCGCGCATCCAGGCAGGCTTTCGTTGAGGAACACACACATGAGTTGGAGGATCCTTCCTCCGGTCGAATCTTGAATGCATGTAACGTGACATCATGTATGCTGTTCACCTCACACCAAGTTTTTTTTTTTTTGCGGGTACACACCTCACCAAGTTGGGGTGATCATGATTTCATAATCCATCGTGTCATGGAGATAATCTTCTTAATTGGTAAATCCGAGCTGGCGCACTTTTGTGTTTTGTAATGCCACTTTTGAGTTTTATAATGACGTTCTTTAGTTTCCTATTGCACTTTTGAGTTCTATATAGGAAAAAAAAACCGTGCGTTGCACCGGAAGAGAAAAAGACTGCATCGCAAAAAGACAATTGATTTTTATTGAATATTTTCTAGACCCGAAGAATTTAACTTCTCGAAATCAGTTTTTGTTAATGGGGCGAAGCAAATTTCTCATATAAATTCATCTAGGCTTTCTGGTATAACATAAGATAGAAATTACTCCATTAGGGACAAAGTTCGAAAAGAGTACGGCTACAGGATTTCTTTTGTTTTTTTTTTCAAAATGGGGGTGACGCATCCTCATATGCACACAACCTTTATTAAAGTCAAAAGAAAGTAACCAATTATTACAGTTACAGATCAGATAGGGTTGATACAAACACCAACCATCTAAAAAAAAGCAAAGGATCTCACAAGAGATAGAGAACAACAACTAGACATCTGTCAATCTACTAGAATAACACCACGAAGTCTGGCTAAAAAATTCTGAAGTAACCGCCATAAGACGGGTGTACCCAGAAACCATGGGTACCCGTTGGTGCTCTGGGAGGAGAAAAGCCTAGAGTTGAATCCAATGCGCCGCCATATAAATAACCTGCATAAAAGATGGTACTTTGGCCTTGTTAAAAATAATATTATTACGGCATTTCTAAATAGACCAACATATGGCCGAAATGCCAATACGAATTCTTCCTTGGTTCGCTTTGTCTACTCCATTTAGCCAATTTCTAAACATATTAGTAATACTTAATGTACACCTTTATAATCACCATTCTACCGAGTGACGTTTGATGCAGTTGAAGCAGCCACGAGAGACAGTGATTAATATGATCTCACGGTCTAAGAAGAAGGAGACTATGTTTCCGACTATTGCAACGGTGAACCTCGTGACTTGATCATGTCACAATCTTTGGGTAATGTTCATCACATCAGTCACCAATGATATGACCTCGTTGTCAATTAGCACTATCACACATGATCAAGAAACCTTGATCATCGATTGACCAATGAACTAGTATGAATAGAGGCTACTAGGGACTTCTGTTTCATATCACACCTCTGGCAATATTTCCACTTGATACAGTTATAGCACAATATGAATCTATTATGGACTTATTAAAATATGACAATAATAACCATTTATTATTTACCTCTAGGGCATATTTCCTTCAAGCCTCTCACTACAAACATGATATCCATCATATCATAATCTGGTAATTGACATGTTTTAAAAAAAGTTCATTGAAAATAACAAGATGGAATCTAGTTTGAATGCTCTCATCGAGATGAACTCAACTGTGAAAACGGGTCGTTAATTAGACCATGGGTTTACAATATAAATTATTTTAAAATTTTGGATTTAGTTAGTAATAATGTTGATGATATCAGCAATGGGTGGCAGGATTCATGTGTGCATGCGGGCGTGAACATATATGTCTATCTTTCCACCAGAAAGTGAAATTGACTATCAAAAGCCACAAGGCGCATTAATGGGTTTTCTAGAGCAACCTTGACCTCAATTGGTGATGGTTATGTGGAAAATAAATGAATTATAGACAATAACAGTGTGTAATGGAAGAGAGAAAAATCTGATGAAGATCAATATGAAACTATATGGTTTTCTATGCTTGAACAGCAGATTTGAATGCCACCAACAAAGGCCAAGATCCTTCCTAAAATCTAATTAAATTTTATAGAAAGACATATACCAATACACAATCATGTTTCTCAAGATACTAGCATTTTGGCATGTCAAGAAAAAATGGCATTTTGGCTACGATGTTGTTATATAAATGGCATATCATTGCTAAAGTTGACCTTGTAAACATAAGAAATAAGTATAATAAATTTTAGTAATTATGTCTGCGCAAGTATGCAGGCCATCTAGCTAATTAAAGCTAGATAACTCTCGAGTATATGGGTTTATCGAATGCTGAAATTAGAAGTCTGAATACAACAAGTACATTTTCTAGACCTTGTCGAAATCCATCCACCTGTACCTACCTAGGGATGCCCATCCGAGAGACTAGGGTTCTGATCAAGGACCTTGAACCCCTGGTTACGAGGGTCCGGTCTAAAGCCGAACCCTGACGAGCTAGACTCACGACCAAGGGGAGCAAGACGGTCCTGATCAACTCATGTCTCTCGAGCCTGCCCATGTACCATATGGGGTTGTACCTGCTCCCGAAGGGGACCCATGCAGACTTCGCCAAGGATCTATCTAGGTTCTTTTGGGTAGCAAGGGATGACCACCAGAGGTACCATATGGTTAAATGGGCAGACTTATGCGCCCCCAAATATCTTGGGGGCATAGGGATTCTTGACTCGCGTTGCTTTAATGTGGCCCTGATGCTAAAATGGGTCTGGCGCATCCTTAGGGATGATGCAGGGCTCTGGCTTCAACTCATCAAGGCCAAGTACATCTGCATCCGTCCTCTTTTAGCATGTGAACGCCGGGAGGGGTCCCAGTTCTGGAGGGCCATTCAGGATATTAAGCATTTTATTGGGCAGGGCATCTTCTTTGCCATTGGTGACAGGCATAAGGTCCGAATGTGGCTTGATCCATGGCTCCTGGCGTCCTCGATGTGCAAGAAGTTCCCCGCGCTATATGCCATCACTGCCTCCCCAACAATCCTCGTAGACGAGTCCTTTCGAGAGGGGCGTTGGAACATCTTGTTCCGGTGAACCTTTAGTGTGGCCAAGGCGGGGGAATATCAGCGTCTGACGATTGCCCTACCTGCTTCCTTGTCTGAAGAGCAGGACTCGGCATCCTGGCGCTGACCCCCGGTGGGGAGTTCTCGGTGAGCTCATAATATCGGGCCCTCTTCTAGGGCCTAGAGTTGCGATGGACCTCGGCCCTTTGGAAGCCCCCTCTTCCCCTTAGCATTCGCATCTTCATATGGCAGCTTCTTCGCGATTGACTGCCGTTAGGGGTAGAGGTGTCTAAGCATAATGTCCCGGGCAATTGTCTGTGCCCCTATATGGGACACCGGAGACATGTACCCATATTATGTTCTCGTGCATGGCGGCTCGGTTTCTGTGGAGTTTTGTCAGGAAGGCACTGGGGCCATCTTGGCAGGCCCAGGAGCTCGGAGAGTTCCTGCAGGACGAGGCGAGTTGTGCCAGAAGGAGACACTGCCTCTTCTGGATAGTGTTTGCGTCCCTAGTTTGGACCCTGTGGAACATGAGGAACAAGATGGTGATTGAGCGGATTTACCCCACCCGTGTTTTTGACTCGATTTTTTTCTCTTATCGTCTTTCTTCAGCAGTGGTCCCCGTTGGTGAGACAGCGTGACCGGGCGGCTCTCAACAACACTCTTAGGGCCTTGAGGACGGCGGAGCCCCCCTTCTTGGTTCCGGTTTGCTCGTGGTGATGACTACCCTGGCGACTAGAGTGTTGTTTGACAGCTCCCACCCCCCCCACACACATGATCACACAATCGAGAGGATTTCGAGAGGAACACGATGAACACTGAAGCTTTTTTGTGAAGCGTAAAACTTGCCACTTTTTGTCTACCTTTATCCTTTTATTCAACGAATACAAAGCATGTCGTGGCTCTCGCCACGATCCCAACTAAGCCGTGCCATCCCACGGCTTGGATCGTGCCCACAGTGTGCGGTGACCCAGCATACCACTGCATGATGTAGTACACTATAGTCGTTGACATAACACCAATGAAACACCGTTCACTAGTATTACATCCCTCAGAGTAGTACAACAGAAACATAGCAGGTCCAAGACATGACTATAGGTTACAACTCAACTCTTTACACAAAATCCAGAGAACACTCTAGGTTAAAGAGAGAGAAAGAAACTTCTTATGAAGAAGAATCAAGAATAAATAACTCATAACTACCATACTTATAAAACTAGTAGTTGAACTACTGGCTTGCATTGATGCTATGCAATACTCTACAGAAGTAGGTTCTATGGTTAGAAATTCTATTCTTATTTAATCAGCAACTTCGTCTTCACTTGAGTTGATGTATATGTTTACTTTCTTGACTTCCTTGAAGAGCTTTAGCTGTTGATGATGATTCCTGGAGCATATCTTGATGTGGACGTCGTATGTACTGGCTTTAGAACCTAGCAAGGGTTAAGAAGATACTTTGAGTACGAGCGTACTCAGCAAGTCCACTAGAAAAGGAGTGTTTGATGCACTATATCTACAGCCTCAGACCGTAGGTCGTAGGCAATGCAAGTTTTCTTAAACGTTTCTTCAAAGGTTGCTTTTATTCTGAAAAGCTATGTCCGTCAGCCTTCACGGGTTTACTAGAACCTTCATGGGGTTCTTTTCCCGCCGCGGTCGCAGCTCCTTCCCGGAACAGGGAGTAACAAGTTACAGTTCTTACACTCTGCAAAGATGCGTCACTTTTCCCATGAGAGACCTTTGGTTTTGTTGCACGGCCGGGAGTATGTCCCCGTTCAAACTTAATTGGTTTGAGGCCCAACCTAAGATCCAAGCCAATCAGTGCCTTCTCCGCGACCCCGCATGTCTCCTTGGTGTACACCATGCCCACCTATTGAATTACGGCAATGGTTTGTACAGACCGTTCAGATGCCAGAACTATCGTGGGACGTTGAGGGCTCCCACCCATATGTTGCATATCCTCTACGAATTACCATAAATAATATGCACGCTATGAGTGATAACAGCCATGACCCGTACATCCAGCTCCATGCGAGAGGGAAAAGATACAGCTGACTTCTCCATCCCATTCCAAATCTCATGGTCAACGCGTAATATACGGCGCAAGAATCACTGGTGACATTGGTTGTTAAGTCCTAGATAATATGTTCCTTTACCACCGGAACTCTTATAGTAGGTTATTACATCATGGTAAATAACCTATAATCATATTATTATTAAAATAGTGTTTTCTGTCCTTTTTCAAATGCAGGTGATTACAACACTGGATTTGCAAAATACTTTACAGAAAATAATCAAAGGACATGAGCAAGTGTAAACTTGCCTTTTGTGATTGCAAGATTACGCACTCATGGTCTTCGAGACGACATAAGATCCAATATCTGAATCTGCATCATTGGTCCGGTAAGGACTAATGTTTAAAGATGCAATATGCAGTTATGCATAAGTAATGATATGCATTTTTGTAAAACTCCCAAAGTGAATCCCTAATACTTTGAGTGAAGTGAATTCAAGTGATTTTTTTAAGAGTTGATTTATCTTCCAATTTTACTTTATAAGTAATGACCTTTATAAGGAACTTAAGTGCTAACAATTCAAAATATACAAGTAAAGTATAAATTTATGTGATTATGGTTAATTGTCATCTGGTGACTATTGATAAACATCTTTGGGATTGAGTTGTTAAGAATTGAAGAACTTATTATGAGCTTATTGTTTGAAGTGGCAAAAAGAATAACATTTGAAGAAAAGATTTCCTTCCTAAGGTTTAAACAACCCTGATAGCTTTTAGAATATATGTTGGATAGAATGTGATTGAGGTTGTTTATGCTTGCTTGAATAGTCTGGACTTGAGATGCATTATGTCTTGATTGAAATAGACCAAAGTTAACTATAAAAACATAAGTAGTTTATTAGACATAATGTTTATAAGCTTTTGAGACTAAAGTTAACTTTAAAAGGTTAAGTAAACTTAAAATGTAATATATTTTAATTCTTCCCAAGTTTTAGATTTATGATATGTATAACTAAGGTGTGGAATTATTCACTTTCTATTTAAGTGAATGATTAGATTAAATTTGTTTTGCTATTATGAAAGGAATATGTATTTATTTAATGGAATCATAATTAGATGGTCTTAGTAATTTGTTAGAATTTAAAATTATGTTAATAGTGGTTAAAATATAATGATTATTCACCATATTATATCATTGGGTGATACCCAATGTTTATTTAAAAGAATTCTTAATAAGATTTTTAAAAGAATATTTCAAAGTTAAAAGTTATACTTAAGTTTGATTATGAATTCAAGTGATGGTTTTGGAATTAGTACTAAGACATTAATTGCTCAAGGTTTTATAAGAATTGTGATTATTTCTTACTTAAGAATTGTTTTTAAAGAATTCACAAAATAGGTGTTAAGTAAGGATTTATTATTTAAAATATTAAGGACTTTCCTAATAATATATTTAATATTTTTCTAGTGTAATATATTTATTCAAGACCTTAAAAGTGAATTTTATTTATTTTCAAGCATTATATTTATTTTTATAAAATTCATTAAAGAATTAAGTGCATTTAAATATTTTGTTTATGTTTTATTTGTAAAACTCTAAGTTAGTATTTTTATAAAATAGTAGAGTTATTTTGATACACAAAAATGATTTTTTTATTTATTTTTAGGGTTTTTGTTATTTCACAGAATTTCATTTAGGATTTAATGGTGTTAATAATTATTTACTTTATATTTATTTAAAACAATTAAAATTATATTTTTATTAAGTAGATCTTATTTTTATGATAATTTACATATATTATTTATATATTGTTAGGATTTTTTTTATAATTTTCTAGAGCTCAAAAGGTTTAGATGATATTTTGGTAAATTTCCATTTTATCTTTTATTATTTATTTGTAAGATCTGTTTTTCTTCATAAATTTGGGCCCATTAGGTAGCCCAGCCCACTGGGTTGAGCTAGACCACTTGGCCTGGTTCTATGGGTCGGTTGACCCCGACCCCGACCCTATCTCCTTCTTTGCTGCTCGTCCTCTCTCAGGCGATGTGGATGTCGTCCTCCCTCTCTGGCTCGATTCCGGCAAACGCCGCCATTTTGGCCGCCGTTGGCGGCCATGGAAGCTCCGCCGCCGCCGGGACAATCAGGTCCTCCGGTCCGATTTGGCCCTGAGGCCTTTCAGAGATCGCCCTCTCTCATCTCCTGGTACTAGGGTTCGGTGTTGGGGTCATCGTGTGCCGGTGGTCTTGTGGAGCTCTTCGTCGGCCTGGACTCAGCTCGACGCCAGCGGAAAGGTGCGCAGGCGCAACCCTGGCGTCTCCTTCTCCTGATGCCTGCGGGACGGCGCTGTCGACGCAACCCAGGCATCGGGGGCTTCCACAGATTCTATGGTGGTGTTGTTGGACCTAATCCATGTCTTCATCAAGCCAACGCTATAGGTGCTCGGCACCCTCGGTGAGTTTTGATTCCATGTGACTAGCTTTAGTGCCGATGGCCCTAATCTATGATTCTGCTATGTTTGTTTGTGGCTGATTGATTACTAGCTAGAATTCCTAGATTTGGATGAGCAAGTGCTAATTTGGTTAATGATTGTGCTGCTATAGTTGCTGTTTATTTATTCTTGGCATGGGATGATCTACAGGTGTTTTCTTAAATTGATTTGATACAAAGTTCTTTCCTGAACTTGGATGGACAAGTTCTCTGATGGTACTAATCTTGGATTAGTGGTTCTATGGTTGTGAGCTTAGTTTACTAATAGTATTCTGGGATGAGTTAGTGATTTATTCTGCTGAACTGGATGCTGATTGGAATTTCATGGTAGAAAATGGATACTCTCCTTATCAGCTGCTAGTGAATATATTAATATTTGACACATGTTCTAGTGAAGTTATATATTTGATCCTTGGTTTCTTTTTTCTTATCCAAGAAATCTGCTTCTCAAAAAGATATGTCTTGCCATGGACTTGTTATAATTGGTAAGCTTTGTGATATGTTGATAACTATCTACAAATGATTCCTAGTGTTTATACTTAGGAAAATGATTAGATATTCTCTGGCTTCTTTTCTGGCTAAATTTCTAGTCCAATGCCAAGGATGCAAAAGACTGAGGCTTGGATTCCTTTTAGAGAAAATACTGTGGTTGCCTTATTCTAGCTCTAGGATGTAATTAGCATAGCAACACTATGCTTACTGAGAGCTTGCTTTTCAAATGATTTGCTTGCTTAAAATGATAAGAACCAATACCAGTATGGATCTGTTGGTTAATCTGCTGCTAGCAGTGAGGGTAAATGTGTTGGTATTGTGACTGGTGTGAATTGATTGGATGAGAAGTTATGACTTGAATGCCCATGATGCATGGTCTGAGGCTAATTAACTCTGAAATGAGTTTTACATGGTTAAGGGTCACTAGCCCTTGAATTTTGTTTGTGTGCAATATGTTCCAGTCTATGATCCAAAGGCTGAGACACCAAGTCTTGATAAGAATAGATACTTACTTGGTTGCCTTTGACCCTCTATGATGAATTTGCATAGCACTTCTATGCAATTCTGAGAGATAAACTATTCTCCTACTCTCCTAGAAAGGTGCTAGTTGCAGAGTAGTTGATTAGATATTGGTTTGCAATAGCCCCCTTTATCCCCTTGTTTATGATGGTGAAATAGAACAAAAACAGATACTATGCATGATGAGTGGTATAGCAACCTTTTGTTGTTGCTGCTTCTATGCTGTGATTTGTGGTTCCTAGTGGATCTTGTTCCTGGATGCTTCTGGATCTGCTCCTCCTTACTGCTTACTTGGCTTGCTCTTTCTAATACTACTGCCTTGCTCTTAATCAGCCTACACATGTGAATCTTGTGCTCCTGGACCTTGTCCTTCTGGATCCTATAGAACTAGATTCTTGTGATTACTTATTCTTCTGTGATATGCCTCCTTTCCCCCTCCTTCTACTACTTGATCTCCTCTTGGATGGCTTAAATAAGCAACCAGATGCTGATTGGGTGGTGGGTTTGGTGAGGGTGTGAAGAAATGAATGTGTGATCTTGTGGTGATGAGAAATAACATGTGTTATTCCTGAGGATGAACCAGTGATCTAAGTGTAGTTCTGGATAAGTGTGGTGTGTGGAGAAACTCTGATCTTCCTCTAGCTTATCAGCTACAGCTGTGGGCTTAATTTTGTACTCCTTGTGATGCCCCTTTGCTTGTGGTGTTGACAGCACAGAGCTATGCATGTGTTGTGTAAGCTGCTAGCTTGCTGGACCTTGTCCTGGTGTAGGTTTCAGTGCTGAGATCTTTTCCTTGTTGATCAGCTCGACTGACTTGACCTTATCCTAAGATAATCTTTATTTTTGGTGTTTGCCAAGTGGGATATTACTCCATGCTAATGATGCTCAATGCTGAAGCCTAAATTTGATAAGAACAGATCCTATGTGGCCCTTTTAACCATACTCAATGATGATCCTAACATAGCAACTCTATGCCAGTCTGAGAGTAATATTAGCCTAACAATCTCCTTCATTTTATTTTTCTGTTTTCTTATCTTTTGTGTGGTTTTGCAGGAAATGAGAAGATTAAAGGAAAGGTCAGATGATGGAGGGAACAAAAGAACAGTAACTTAGGAATTTTCTTTGAATTAATTATTGTAATTTATTTGCTGTTTAGATATAAAAAACATTTTATTGTTGTATTTTATTCAATAAAGTTTACTAGTTTTCTTCTTTCTTTTATAATGCATTTGCAAAGACAATGTAATATTTATATCTGCTTGTAATCAAGAATCCTTTTAGTTATTCATTATGTAACTCATTTTTATATTATTTATAGATAAGAATTCCATTCTTATTTATTATTATAATTCATTTCATTCAATTTTGTTTATTAATTAAGACTTGCAATTATTGTATCTTTTCACAAATAAGGGTTCACCTAGTATCTCTTATTACAATTTAATTTACAATTATTAATCTTTTTCAAACTCTTTTTGTATTCAAATTCATCAATTAAATATTTGAATGGTCTTCCCCTCAAACACAAAAGCACAATAGAGGTCATGTCGAAATCCATCGCACCCGTCCTGGTGTTTCCATCAGAACAAGAGAGATATCGATCCCTCTATGGTTTCTTTAGTTTTGCGCGAAAATTCTCCGGATTTTCTTATGCATGAATGCAATGCACAAACATGCGTCCTCTATAATTCCAGGTGCTAATCCTGGGATGTTACACGGTGATCCTGGAAACCAGGACAACTACGACTCCAACAAACTTGCTAACAGATAAGTCTAACAGGAATTTAAACTAAAACTAAACCTACGAACTGACACGACTTGGCTACTGAATTTATTCAACAATCTCCCCCTAAATTTAGCTGCCAATGGTGGTGGTGTCGATGATGCCGATCCGTGTACGCAGGTCTTGGAACTGAACACGCCCAAGCGCCTTTGTCAGGATGTCAGCGAGTTGATCCGAAGTGCCGATGTGCTCGGCGATGACCTTTCCCTTCTCGACACACTCCCTGATGAAGTGGAAGCATGTGTCAATGTGCTTGGTGCGCTTGTGGAACACAGGGTTCTTACACAACGCAATTGCGCTCTTGTTGTCGATGAAGAGCTTGACCGCCGCTTCGTTATGATTCAGCAAATCCCCGAGCAGCCGACGAAGCCAAACAGCCTGACAAGCCGCCGTAGCGGCAGCAATGTACTCCGCCTCGCAAGATGATAGAGCCACGACCTTCTGTTTTGCTGATTACCAGGTGACCGGGCTGCCGCCGATCAGGAACAGGCTGCCAGACATGCTCTTCCGATCATTGATGTCACCGACCATGTCCGCGTCACTGAAACCAACTAGCTCTAGACGCTACCGCCCTTTGTGAAGACGCAGCCATACGTCTTTGTGCCCGCAATATAGGGAAGAAGGTGCTTCACCGTGTTGAGGTGCTTCGTCGTCGGTTTCTCCATGAAAGGACTGACATAGCCCACCGCGAATGCGATGTCCGGACTGCTGTGCACCAAATAGCGCAGGCCTCTGACGATGGACTGATACAGCGTCGCGTCCACCAACGGATTGCTGCTGTTCTTGCTGAGCTTCAGGCGTGCCTCCATGGGCATGTGCGCAGCGTTGCAGTCAGCCATCCCGGCCTTGTCCAGGAGCTTGTCGACGTATGCAGACTGGCAGAGCGTGATCTTGCCGCTGTGCTTCTTCACTTCCATGCCCAGGTAGTATGTGAGCAAACCAAGATCGCTCATCTTGAACTTTTCCTTCATCTCCTGCTTGAATCTTGAACTTGACGATCTCCTACAGTTGGTGCCGGTGATGACGAGGTCATCCACGTAGACACAAAGAAGGAGGCATGAGGCAGTGTCGCCGTGGGTGTAGACCGCAGGCTCTGACAGACGACTGCGCATGAACTCGAGTGACAGCAGAGTGCTGTCCAACTTGGTGTTCCATGCACGAGGAGCTTGATGGAGGCCGTAGAGAGCTTTCTTCAGGCGTAGCACCTTGCCCTCCTTGCCGGCAACGACGAAACCCGGTGGCTGCGAGCCGTACACCTTCTCGATCAAATCGCCATTCAGAAACGCGCTCTTGACGTCGAGATGGTGCACTTCCCAGCCCCTATGTGCGGTGACAGAGAGAAGCACACGAAGAAAATCCAGGCGTGCCACCGGCGCGAAGACCTCGTCGAAGTCCACGCCGACACGCTGAGCATAGCCCTTTGTCACCAGTGGCGCCTTGTACGGCACGACCTCGCCGGCAGGATTCTGCTTGAGCTTGTACACCCATTTGAGACCGATGGCACGCTGACTAGATGGCAGATCGCATAGCTCCCAGGTTCCATTCTCCTCTATGGCATGCATATCCTCCACCATCGCCTTGCGCTAGCCTTCCTCAGACTGAGCTTCAGCATATATGGCTGGCTCCACACCCTCGGCAAGGAGCATCTCTTGGTCTGTGACATCCATGACGTTCTCCATGGTCCTGTACATACGCACAGGAGACCCACTATCCTCTGCTATAGGAGTGTTAGTTGTAGACGGCAAGACAAACTCAACAGCGACATGCTGAGGTTCCGCGGGTGTCGTTGTGTCCCCGCCATGCGCGCCTAGAGCGTGCTCTGTTGTTGCAGGTGTGTCCTCTCCGTGCGTGATCGGAGCACGCTCTATCGCAGGCGATGCCGCTTTGTCAACAACTGGAGCAGGTGTTGGTGGCGTCGATGCGGAAGCAGAGGCTGACGCTGGCGTGTACTCGACGTGGAAGTCACTGCGCAGAGTGGCAGTGGCGTCCTTCTCCCACTCTCACGACCCGGCCTCGTCGAAGACGACATCACGGCTCACGTGACAGCGCCGCGTCATGGGGTCGAAGAGCTTGTAAGCCTTGGAGCCCTGCTTGTACCCGATGAGCACCATGGGCCTGCTTTGATCCTCCAGCTTTTTGAGGTGTGGCCATGCCGTTTTGACATGGGTGACGCAGCCGAAAACCCGCAAAAAATGCAGATTCAGCGTCTTTCCATGCCACAATTCATATGGTGTCTTGCCATCCACAGTGCGAGTGAAAGAGCGGTTGAGAAGGAAGAGTTCCATTGTCACTGCCTCCCCCCCAAAACGCGTTGGGCACACCTCGCCCTTGGAGCATGCTTCGCGCCGTCGCCACCACAGTCAGATTGCGGCGCTCGACCACCCCGTTCTGCTGGGTGAGTACGGAGCTGAGAGGTGGCGCTGCACGCCGTTGTCCGTGCAGAACTCCTCAAACGCGCGCGAGGTAAACTAGCCTCTCCTGTCAGTGCACAGGGTGCGCATCTTGCAGCCGCTCTGCAGCTCTGCTGCAGCCTTGACGTGGCGAATGGCGGCCTCGGCCTCGTCCTTGGTGGAGAGCATCACAAGCCACATGAAACGGCTCACATCGTCCACCATCAAGAGGAAGTAGCGCTTCCTGTCAGGCGTCGCTGGCGTGATCGGGCCGTAGACATCCACGTGGACGAGCTCGAGCCGTTGCGTCGCACGAAATTTTGCTGCCTGCGGGAACGGGGCACGCAGTTGTTTCCCCCGCCAGGCACGCGTCGCAGAGCTGATCTGCGTGGCCGATCTCTGTCAGCCCACGGACCATGCCGCTACGGGACCTGGTGTGCAACGCTGCGAAGTTTTGATGGACAAGACGTTCATGCCACATCCAGGCGTCATTGCCGCGCCGTAATGACAGGCACACCGATTGAGCCACCTGCAAGACCACCTTGTACAGACGATTAGGTAGCCTTGGTAACTTGGCAAGGAGGCGCTCGTTTCAATCCCAGAGCGACATGTATCCTCCGCGGATGGCCGACGGGCACCCGTTCTCGTCAAGATGCCCCAGGCTGGCGATGCTTGTCTTGAGACGAGGGATGAAATAGACGTCAGTCAGCGCACGGTGCTTGTCTCTGCGCACAGTGATCACCACCGTCCTGCGCCCGCTGCTGCCGACGACGGAGTTGTCGCCGAACCGCACCAAGCCGGTGATGCTCTCGTCCAGATCGACGAAGACCGAGTGGTTGCCCGTAATGTGGTTGGACGCGCCGGTGTCCAAGTACCACACGACGTAGACCGGCTCTTGCTCGTTGCCGAGACGCACCTTGGCGCACACTTCATTGAGAAACACGCGCCCGCCCACCTGTTCTGGCTCGACGATGACAGACAGTTGCGCCATCGGCAACGCGGACTACGCGTCGTTGTCGTCGTTGCCTTCACGGTTGAGGTGAGCCTCCTCCCTCTTCTTCTTGCGGCAGTCACAGGCCCAGTGGCCCAACTTGCTGCAGTAGCGACATTCACCGTCCCTGGCCGTGCCACCGCCAGCTCCTCTGCTGGACTGGCCCTTGTCCTGTGCGCCATCGCGGCCATGATTCTTTTTGCGGCCACGGTTCTTGTTGGATGAGCCACTGCTGCCTGAGGAACCGTCGTCGTCGCGCTGCTTCATGTACGCGCGCCACTGCTCCTCTATGAGCAGCAACTTGCTTCTGCCGGCGTCGCCCCCGGCATCCCCCTCCTCATCGTCCTCGCACACCTTCAGGCGGCTGATGAGCTCCTCAATCGACATGGCGTCGATATCCAGAAGGCTCTCGATCGACCTGGCCATCTGTTTGTACATCTTGGGGACGGATCTGAGATACATATGGATTACCTTCTGGTCATCGACCGGATCTCCGAGTACCTCCATCTGGTGCACGATCTCCTGTAGCCGCATGGCAAAGTCGTCAACGGACTCGCTAGGCTTGAAACTGATAGCCTCGTACTGGTTGCGGAGTGATTGCGCCTTAGAGACGCGGACACGGTCAGCCCCGACGCGGATCGTCTTGATCGTGTCCTAGGCTTCTTTCGCGGTCTTCTTGACCACGAGCGTAGGGATCATCTCCGGCGGCACCGTGCGAAGTATTCCCTCCATTGCCGAGCGATTGTCGCTGTACTCTCCTTCCCCGGTCTCGATCACATCCCACAAGTGCCTCGCATGCAGGATGACCTTCATGAGGAGCGACAAGGTGTTGTAGTTGGAGCGGGTCAGGACCGGCCACTGCGTGTTGAACATGCTGCCCACGTCACGCTCAGAGCGCGGAAGGGCCAGCGTGTGCTGCGCCGGTGGTGATGATGATCCCAGTGCAGCCTTTTATTGGCCGTGTCCTCAGCCGATACGTCGCCGACCTTCTTGGACGAGTCTCCGGCGCTAGGCATCCCTCCCTTTGGCATGAGCGGCGATTGTGGCTCTGATACCACTTGACAGCTCCCAATCCACACACACACGATCACACAATCGAGAGGATTTCGAGAGGAACACGATGAATACTGAAGCTTTTTTGTGCGGCGTAAAACTTGCCACTTTTCTGTCTACCTTTCTCCTTTTATTCAACGAATACAAAGCATGCCATGGCTCTTGCCACGATCCCGACTAAGCCGTGCCATCCCACGGCTTGGATCGTGCCCACGGTGATCCTGGAAACCAGGACAACTACGACTCCAACGAACTTGCTAACAGATAAGTCTGACAGGAATTTAAACTGAAACTGAACCTATGAACTGACACGACTCGGCTACTGAATTTATTCAACATGGTTGTGGTCCCTTCGTTTTCTTTATGCTTTGGGCTTCGATGTGTTGTGGCCCCAGCGGACGTGCTTGTCTTTTCTCTTTTCTTTTGGCCTTGGCCGGATGTCATGATTGGATGCTTATTTGAACTTGGATGTTGTTTTATTTATAAAGCGGGACGAAAGCATGATTCGAGAGTGATGAAATGCATATTTGCAATAGACACATGAGCTAGGAGTCATTTTCGTGCAATCACATAGTGTAACTTAAATTTGACGGAAGGTAAGATAAAAGAACACTTCCATTCCAAAGTAGTGAAGTAACAAAAATGCAAGTAATAAATAACTACCCCCAAAAAGCAGAAGTATCTTCACAAATCATATATAATTAATTGACTTTTGACGAAGAAAAACACTACTCTAGTAGTACTCTTGCATGTTTCATTTAGATATTACCGCCACAAATAAAAAAAATGCACATATATAAGAACATGACATTCTGCAAAAAAAGTTCGTGCCTCTAGCAAACTCACAGAATGAACACCAAGAGATAGTCAGTCTTCTTTTTTTGGGATCTTTCCAATTTCTTTCTCTCTTTTTTGAGGCATTTCATTTCCCATATATCAAAAACACAGCCAAGATGCCAACAGCTTGCCCAGAACAGATCGATACATGTGCATCCTTGCCATTTGCAGGACTTAGGAAGCACCACACCTCACCAAACATGCAAAACTCGAAACCCAAAGTAACTGTCAGCAACTAAATACCCCTGCCTATATGTACACCAGAGAGTTAATCTGTCAAGCCTGAACACTCTATATATGAACAAACACACAGAAGCAAGATCAACAAAACCTAGATACATTTGGCCGGACAGAAGAGCAGAGGTGGTGTAGCAGGGGCAGAGTCGCAGGGGGAGCATCAGTCATGGTGGCAGAGCAGCATGACGACGCATCGGCGGATGATGTAGAGCCTGGCCTTGTGCTCACGGAGCATTCGGCTCAGGCGCCATGCTCTTCCTCCTTCTCCTCCTTTTTCTCCTCCACCTCCTCTTCCCTTTTGCTTCTCTTGGTTCCTCACATCGTTCATCCGAGCTGAACTCGAGGGCCAGAGAGCCAGGCGGGCTGGAAAGGGGGAGACCTCTCTTCTCTAGTAGATCTGGGTCTGCTTTGGCTGTGATTTGTGTGGACCATTTGACAAGCTTTTATAGTATGGAAATATCCAGGTGGCACAAAGACAGAGATACAGACTCTTTTAATCAGGCTATCACATCCTGTGATTATATCTTAATCCATAATAAACCCCAGGTTAGAGAGGGGAGAGAGAGTGCTGTATTAGGATGAGTGCCAGGCACATGCATTAGCACGTAATGGCAGCTCAAGAACGGGGACACCGGAAGAGTTGGTTCCTTAATTACACGGTCCAGGATTGCTCATCCCAGAGCATCTTTCTCTGCGATTCATTCATTATTCATGTGGTACAGGGTAAATCTTATTCCCACCAGCTGATCAATGGCTTCATTTTTTTTACATGTTTCTGTTGGAAGAGAATATGTTAAGGTGAGATGTGTATTGATTCGGGGAAGAAGAGCGGAAGGCCAGGGTATGGATTCTCGGATGTAATTCTCCTCTTGATTTGGCTGTTCATCTCATAGTGTTAGGAGATGACCATCTTACAATAATTGTCTTCCAATATAGTTGGGGGAATTTTATATGGATGTCCATTTATGCAAGTACATTCCGAATCCAATGAAACACTCTTTTTAAGTGATAAAGAAGAATATATCGTACTCCCTCGTTCAGAAATAACTGACTTAGCTTTGTCTAAATTTAAATATATCTATACATTAAAATACGTCTAGATATATTGAATCTAGATAAACCCATGTCAGTTATTTCTGGACCGAGGGTGTACAATTGGACCAGCAGTTGTGTATGTTCAGATCGTACCCATAACACCAGTTAGACTTCTTAAGTATCTCCACGTCGGATGTGCAAGTGCGCTTTCCACCAATAAAAGTGCACTTTATTCTAACAAAAATATCATATCTTGTCCAACCTCGCGGCAACGCTGTCAAGTTGACGTGCTCGTAGGCTTGGGGTCACGTGGAAGCCACATGTGATTACTCTGTACTTAAGCTGCGTTTTTGTATGACTGAAAGAGCTTAAACCGTCCTCATTCTCTGGTCTATAAAAAAAGATGGCATTTAGTTGGGGAGGAGATAACTCAAGTTATGTTTTTTTTGAGAAACATAGTACAATCGAAGACGCTCACAACACGTACATGCACACACCCCTATGAACGCACTCACGCACACCCTACCCCTATGAGGACCTCCGAGAAACTGAGCCGGCGGATCGGGTCTTGAGATTGACGAAGTCACCACGGGCGCCTTGCTGTCGACGGAAACGTCGCCTCCCACTGAAAAAATATTCCGCCTTTTATGCAACACACGGTGTCAAACCTGGGGCTTAAATTCTGGTGGGCTGGGGGTGCAACTACCCTCCTAACCATCCAACCACAGGCTGGTTTGCATCCAACCACAGGCTGAGGCTGGTTTGCAACTCAAGTTATGTTTGATGTTACTAATAGTGGGGTGACCCCTCCAGGTTGGAATGAAACTGTCTTGGTCCAAAGTTTAACTCACCAGAAGAGTTTTGCGGTTAACACAAATTTTCTTATGCAATCTCAAAGATGTTTGCTGCTAGTCATTCATGCCTAAATATGTGTAGGATTTTTTTGACATTCAGACAAGTACTTTAATTTCTCAACGGGTCATTTTATATGTTGGACAAAAATATAAAACACATCGACCAATTAGTTGCAAAATAGAGCACCCTGCTACATATATTATATTGCCCCTGCTTCAACTACAAAGTTACGACGACATTAGTAAAAGAATACGTTTTAGCACTTCTTTATAGATAGATGGCTTAACGAGATCGACCAACAAACCGAGCAAGATGAGCATAGATCTCAATGCAAGACACTGTATAGATGTGTGGCATCCCGCAAAACCACTACTAGAAAATCGCGTTGTTTTTGTGCATTGCATCATCATGACATCATCATGCATCTCATTGACTAAAACTATTTTGTTCAAACCTACTTTTGCTTTCTACAAAGATCCCTCTCTATTTCAAAATAATCCCCGGACCCTTCCGGATATTTTGTTTGTCTAAAAATAAATTGCACAAGTCCTTTAAACAATACATAAAATTTTATATTATTTTTTAGGGGGCAGCCGTACCGGGCCGATCCGACCCAGTCGACCACCCCCAGTGCAAACCAGTCTGTCTAATCCCTAATCCTACCTACACCTATTCTACCCACCCTGCCTCCACATCACCCCGACCAATCCCCTCTCGCCACCTCACCTCTCCTTTCCCCCCAACCTATCTCAGCCCGCCACCTAACTACCCCTGGCCCACTCCCCCTGTCCACCCAACACACACACGCAGCCACACAGCCTGCCCCACCCCTCCTAGCCCTGTCTCTCTCTCCCTCGGGCCCCACCCCACCTGTCCTCTCCCCAGCCCCACCCCCACCCCCGCGTGGCCCACCCCGACTGACCACCCCCTGGGCACGCGCCCCGGCACCCCTCCCCTCTCTCTCTTCCTCCCTCGCCCTCTCCCCGAGCTCGGCCTCTGTCCCCGCCCCCGGCCGTCCGCATCTCCCCGTCGGCCGCCGGTGTTCCCGCCGCCACCGAGCCCCATCGCTCCGCGCCCGGTCCCGCTCGTCCCCGTCGGCACGACCCCCGCCTCCTCCCTCCTCTCCGATCGGCGCCGCCTCTGCCTCGCCCGCCACCGCGAGCACTTCCTCGACCGCCCCGCTCCTCTCTCTCCCTCGCGGCCCCCTCGTCTCGAGCCCCCTCTCCTTCCCAGGCCGGTGTCGCCTTCCCCGATCCCCTCCCCTGCGAGCTCCAGCCGCCGCCCGCCTGCGCCTCCTCCTCTTCCTCCGGGGCCACGCCGACCGCGTCCTCCGGCCGCCCCGTAGGCCTCCTCTGCCCTCACCCCGCCGTCCTCTGCTTCGCCAGACCCGCGCCAGGCCGCCGCGGGCCCGCGTGCGCCCTGCCTCCTCGAGATGAGCCAGGCCCCGCCCTCCTCTGTACCCTGCAATGGACGTCGCCGCCTGCAACCCTTCTCGCTGCGAGCAGCCACCATCTCCGACCCCGAACCACTCCTGGAATCATGCAAGCTTCCGTGAGGGATCCCTGTAGCGACTCCATCGAGTCCTGTTATGTGCCATTGGAGACCAAGAACAAGGAGTACCGACAAGTTTTCCCCTGCTAATAAGGCCGGTTTGATGCCGATGGTCCTGAGGGATGCACATGGTGCCACTCAAGCCCTCCTTCATGGATACAGTGACAAGACCCGGACGCCAAGATCCACGACTCAGAGATGCCAGAACACCAAGTTCGTCGAGACCCTGAAGACCCGTTCCCGGAGGCGAAGTCCGGACCCGAAGACCGCCAAGATCGTCACGGCAACGACAAGTACTCCCTCTCGAACGACAAGACCGACACGAGTCGAGACCCGGGAAAACTATGCAAGACCACGGCGCCGGACCCGAAAACCCAACCTCGACACGCCAGGTTCGCCGAGACCCCCGTACCCGAAGGCCGTCGACGCGGAACCCCAAGATCTTCTCCTGGAGCGACGAGGTCTTCTTCACGGAACGACAAGACCTCCTTTCCGCACGCCAAGTTCTCCTTCCCGAACGCCAAGACCGATCCCGCCAAGACCGAACCCCAGATCCGGACCCTGAGACCCGACCCTGAACCCCTCAGAGCCCCAGATCGCCGAACCCCGATGTGTGACCCTCTTTTCCGCGACCTATATTTTATAAATGATATTACTTGTTGCATATAAAATTGTCATAATTGCATACTTGTCTGGGGTTTGGGGGCATTATGCCGATTCACCTCATAACTAAATATGGGGTCCATATGCAGACTTTTCTAGTCTTATATTGACCCCATTTAAATTTGTGTAGCGAACCGGTGATATATTATGCCATGTTAAGACAACATTTAAATTGTGGGGCTTCTAAACAACATGAACCTATTAATTAATTGTCGGGGCCTCGGTTCCGCTTAATATGACCTAAATGCATCGCATCTTGCCATGTCATACATCATGCATGCATCATGCCCGATCTTCTACCGTAGTATTAAATAGTGCATCCGGTGTTTCTTCTAGTGCTTTGCTTCTTCACGGATTAGGCCGATGAGTTGATGCGAGAGTCGACCCGATCTTCGGATGAACCTTCGGCAATGTTTTCAGGCGAGCACCTCCCCCCTTTCTACCTATCTTACTTTTATAGTATTTATTCCCTCCTGTTGATCTTTTGCTATCTGTGTTGCGATGCTCTAGTTTTCGTGCCTGTGATATCCCTTGCAGCCTTATATTGCCTTGGACACATCCTATTACCTGTGGATTGGTAGATAGTTGGAATTGCGCGTCGTAGTCGCTTGCTCAAGTGTTGTTGCGTGTCGTCAAGTACCACAGTTGTTGGAGTATTGCCGTGTGTTTAATGTTGGAGATGATCATGGCTTTAATTATTGTTTAATAACTAAAATTGAAGTAGGTAATGCAGAGGCACCGGTGGGTGATAGACAATATTTGGTTTTCGACCGCTCACTGGTGTCCCGTAGGACCCCGAGTTCTTGACACCTATTCCGAGATCGAGCGCGCTAACCACATGTGGGATGTGTGGGCACCCCATCGATTAGTACCTAATTTCAAAGTATTGTACTGGGGGCCACAACTAGTTTGAGGTTTTATTTACTATTCTGTACTTATGCCATGTTTTACTGCTTTATTTAAATTGTGCGAGGTACTGCACACTGTACTGTTTAGGACCGTGACCCGTTTTCGCTGTATCGACAAGCCTAGTCACACTTTCGGGTTCCCAGTCGTTTACAGCCGGCTACACAAACCCTGAGTCCGTCTCGGAGATCGGCCGACTTCGTTGCGGGTAGACTTAGTGGGGTGGCCCCCATGTACTTACTTTGGGTCTGGGAAACGTCATGACTTAGGCCCCGCCGACATACCGATGGGTGTATGTTAATTGATCTGGCAAAAAGGGTCGAAGTGCGTGTGGATACTTTGGTGCACCCCTGCAGGGTTAAATCTTTTCGAAAAGCCGTGTCCGCGGTTATGGACGACTTGGAGCACAGTTCTCGATCATAGACAACTATAACTAAAGTTTACTGTTATAATTTGACTTGTATCCGATGTGACTAGTAATCAGCTCAACTACAACGGAATGGCTAAATAAAAGTACCAACAACTGCTGGGTTTTGGGATATCTCATGCTAATTGTATTTGACTAGTAAGTGTCGCAACTACAACGGAATGGCTAAATAAAACTGCCCACTGCTTATTTTATCAGGATGACTATCTATACTTGACTAGTAATTGCTGCAACGAAAACTGAATAAATAAAACTGCCAACTGTGTGAGTTTCTCGGTTGACTTCCTCGTTTGGTGTCGAGGGGGAAATACCAGGATGGGTATGTTTGGTGGTAGTATCAGGATGGTTCCGAATAGGTCTTTCTTATCCCTCTCTGATAGCCGACAGTTATATCGAGTCTCTATAGGTTGTTTAGTACATGCTGCGCTGCCGCTTCAGTCCACCATACCTATGTAGGCGAGGACCGCCGAATTCTAGTCTCGCCGTGTACTGGCCTCAGTACTGACGCTCCTCTTTTTCCTTTGCCCTTTGTCGGCACCCCTTTTGTTTAGCAGGTTTGAGATCGACGTCGTTAGCAGGGTTACCTTTCCGGCTTGGCCTGGGCAGGGTTATGGACGCCATTGGTTATTCTTCAGGGCTCTTAGCCCCATTTGCATCTTGTCCGTAGTCGGACGCTCTATCATTTTCAAGGTGATTTGGATCTTTGTATTGTATATCTGTATTCTTGACTCGTTGATTCGTTGTTGTATATATCTGTTCTGTGGGTTCCATCGTGAACTATTGTGTAATGGTATTACTTCGTTTTCCACCCGCACGAAAGTGCCTGGTGGGCACCCTTGAATCGTTTCTATGCGGGTTTGGCGGGAATTGCTGAAACTTGCATAGGGCCGATTCTGAGGGTGTTACAGAGTGGTATCAGAGCGCAGCAGTTGCGATACCCCACAAGTCCAGCCTGTAGGATAACCTAGCTAACGGCCGAAGTAGAGTGTCAAAACTATTTTTGCAAAATCGGTTGGATAGTTCTGATTAGGTCTGATTTTACTCCTTACCCCTCTGCTGCTCTCCTCTCACCTCTGCGTGTTTTGAATCCGCTCTCTTCTCTCTCTTCGAGTCCAGGATTTCTCGTGGTTGGGTTCCATCGTACCTTCAGGGTTTCGCTTCCTCCTTTGGTAACGGTGTTGCGACATCTGGTCTTCATGTTATCCGAGGAATCCTTCATCTGTTTGGCTTCTCTTTGTTCCTTCTCGTGCCTTCCGGTGTTTTCCGACGCGACGACATCACCTACACTAGATCCGGTGCAGGGCAGGCATCACTCCTTTGTTCCGACCCTCGTTTGTCGAGATCTTCAGTCCGATTCCGAGAATGGTTGCACGCTTTTCTACTGATTGTGCAGAGTAATAGTTTGGGTGCGTGATGGATTGGCCCCCATGCCGACTACTCACTCTATTCGCTTGTGTACATTGAAGTGGATGATAATGCATCGATTCTCTCTTTCTATCGAAGCTAGAGGTGGCTTTATTTGTTGATACCTCTATCTTCGACCTTTTGTTCCCGGAGTGTTCTCTCGACGATCACGGACAACGACCTCTTGTTAGTGGTGTCGCGAGGATCTACACGAAGCGAGAAGACGCAGATCGCCGACCTTCCTTCCGGTACCAGGAGGCGGATCTCGAGGGCAAGATCCATTGTTAGTGGTGTCGAATTGTGGCATCCCGCAAAACCACTACTAGAAAATCGCGTTGTTTTTGTGCATTGCATCATCATGACATCATCATGCATCTCATTGACTAAAACTATTTTGTTCAAACCTACTTTTGCTTTCTACAAAGATCCCTCTCTATTTCAAAATAATCCCCGGACCCTTCCGGATATTTTGTTTGTCTAAAAATAAATTGCACAAGTCCTTTAAACAATACATAAAATTTTATATTATTTTTTAGGGGGCAGCCGTACCGGGCCGATCCGACCCAGTCGACCACCCCCAGTGCAAACCAGTCTGTCTAATCCCTAATCCTACCTACACCTATTCTACCCACCCTGCCTCCACATCACCCCGACCAATCCCCTCTCGCCACCTCACCTCTCCTTTCCCCCCAACCTATCTCAGCCTGCCACCTAACTACCCCTGGCCCACTCCCCCTGTCCACCCAACACACACACGCACACACACGCAGCCACACAGCCTGCCCCACCCCTCCTAGCCCTGTCTCTCTCTCCCTCGGGCCCCACCCCACCTGTCCTCTCCCCAGCCCCACCCCCACACCCGCGTGGCCCATCCCGACCGACCACCCCCTGGGCACGCGCCCCGGCACCCCTCCCCCGCCCTCTCCCCGAGCTCGGCCTCTGTCCCCGCCCCCGGCCGTCCGCATCTCCCCGTCGGCCGCCGGTGTTCCCGCCGCCACCGAGCCCCGCCGCTCCGCGCCCGGTCCCGCTCGTCCCCGTCGGCACGACCCCCGCCTCCTCCCTCCTCTCCGATCGGCGCCGCCTCTGCCTCGCCCGCCACCGCGAGCACTTCCTCGACCGCCCCGCTCCTCTCTCTCCCTCGTGGCCCCCTCGTCTCGAGCCCCCTCTCCTTCCCAGGCCGGTGTCGCCTTCCCCGATCCCCTCCCCCGCGAGCTCCAGCCGCCGCCCGCCTGCGCCTCCTCCTCTTCCTCCGGGGCCATGCCGACCGCGTCCTCCGGCCGCCCCGTAGGCCTCCTCTGCCCTCACCCCGCCGTCCTCTGCTTCGCCAGACCCGCGCCAGGCCGCCGCGGGCCCGCGTGCGCCCTGCCGCCTCGAGATGAGCCAGGCCCCGCCCTCCTCTGTACCCTGCAATGGACGTCGCCGCCTGCAACCCTTCTCGCTGCGAGCAGCCACCATCTCCGACCTCGAACCACTCCTGGAATCATGCAAGCTTCCGTGAGGGATCCCTGTAGCGACTCCATCGAGTCCTGTTATGTGCCATTGGAGACCAAGAACAAGGAGTACCGACAAGTTTTCCCCTGCTAACAAGGCCGGTTTGATGCCGATGGTCCTGAGGGATGCACATGGTGCCACTCAAGCCCTCCTTCATGGATACAGTGACAAGACCCGGACGCCAAGATCCACGACTCAGAGATGCCAGAACACCAAGTTCGTCGAGACCCTGAAGACCCGTTCCCGGAGGCGAAGTCCGGACCCGAAGACCGCCAAGATCGTCACGGGAACGACAAGTACTCCCTCTCGGACGACAAGACCGACACGAGTCGAGACCCGGGAAAACTATGCAAGACCACGGCGCCAGACCCGAAAACCCAACCTCGACACGCCAGGTTCGCCGAGACCCCCGTACCCGAAGGCCGTCGACGCGGAACCCCAAGATCTTCTCCTGGAGCGACGAGGTCTTCTTCACGGAACGACAAGACCTCCTTTCCGCACCGATGCCGACGACGTCGCACGCCAAGTTCTCCTTCCCGAACGCCAAGACCGATCCCGCCGAGACCGAACCCCAGATTCGGACCCTGAGACCCGACCCCGAACCCCTCGGAGCCCCAGATCGCCGAACCCCGATGTGTGACCCTCTTTTCCGCGACCTATATTTTATAAATGATATTACTTGTTGCATATAAAATTGTCATAATTGCATACTTGTCTGGGGTTTGGGGGCATTATGCCGATTCACCTCATAAATAAATATGGGGTCCATATGCGGACTTTTCTAGTCTTATATTGACCCCATTTAAATTTGTGTAGCGAACCGGTGATATACTATGCCATGTTAAGACAACATTTAAATTGTGGGGCTTCTAAACAACATGAACCTATTAATTAATTGTCGGGGCCTCGGTTCCGCTTAATATGACCTAAATGCATCGCATCTTGCCATGTCATACATCATGCATGCATCATGCCCGATCTTCTGTCGTAGTATTAAATAGTGCATCCGGTGTTTCTTCTAGTACTTTGCTTCTTCACGGATTAGGCCGATGAGTTGATGCGAGAGTCGACCCGATCTTCGGATGAACGGCAATGTTTTCAGGCGAGCACCTCCCCCCTTTCTACCTATCTTACTTTTATAGTATTTATTCCCTCCTGTTGATCTTTTGCTATCTGTGTTGCGATGCTCTAGTTTTCGTGCCCGTGATATCCCTTGCAGCCTTATATTGCCTTGGACACATCCTATTACCTGTGGATTGGTAGATAGTTGGACTTGCGCGTCGTAGTCGCTTGCTCAAGTGCTGTTGCGTGTCGTCAAGTACCACAGTTGTTGGAGTATTGCCGTGTGTTTAATGTTGGAGATGATCATGGCTTTAATTACTGTTTAATAACTAAAATTGAAGTAGGTAATGCAGAGGCACCGGTGGGTGATAGACAATATTTGGTTTCCGACCGCTCACTGGTGTCCCGTAGGACCCCGAGTTCTTGACACCTGTTCCGAGATCGAGCGCGCTAACCACATGTGGGATGTGTGGGCACCCCATCGATTAGTACCTAATTTCAAAGTATTGTACTGGGGGCCACAACTAGTTTGAGGTTTTATTTACTATTCTGTACTTATGCCATGTTTTACTGCTTTATTTAAATTGTGCGAGGTACTGCACACTGTAGTGTTTAGGACCGTGACCCGTTTCCGCTGTATCGACAAGCCCAGTCACACTTTCGGGTTCCCAGTCGTTTACAGCCGGCTACACAAACCCTGAGTCCGTCTCGGAGATCGGCCGACTTCGTTGCGGGTAGACTTAGTGGGGTGGCCCCCATGTACTTACTTTGGGTCTGGGAAACGTCATGACTTAGGCCCCGCCGACATACCGATGGGTGTATGTTAATTGATCTGGCAAAAAGGGTCGAAGTGTGTGTGGATACTTTGGTGCACCCCTGCAGGGTTAAATCTTTTCGAAAAGCCGTGTCCGCGGTTATGGACGACTTGGAGCACAGTTCTCGATCATAGACAACTATAACTAAAGTTTACTGTTATAATTTGACTTGTATCCGATGTGACTAGTAATCAGCTCAACTACAACAGAATGGCTAAATAAAAGTACCAACAACTGCTGGGTTTTGGGATATCTCATGCTAATTGTATTTGACTAGTAAGTGTCGCAACTACAACGGAATGGCTAAATAAAACTGCCCACTGCTTATTTTATCAGGATGACTATCTATACTTGACTAGTAATTGCTGCAACGAAAACTGAATAAATAAAACTGTCAACTGTGTGAGTTCCTCGGTTGACTTCCTCGTTTGGTGTCGAGGGGGAAATACCAGGATGGGTATGTTTGGTGGTAGTATCAGGATGGTTCCGAATAGGTCTTTCTTATCCCTCTCTGATAGCCGACAGTTATATCGAGTCTCTATAGGTTGTTTAGTACATGCTGCGCTGCCGCTTCAGTCCACCATACCTATGTAGGCGAGGACCGCCGAATTCTAGTCTCGCCGTGTACTGGCCTCAGTACTGACGCTCCTCTTTTTCCTTTGCCCTTTGTCGGCACCCCTTTTGTTTAGCAGGTTTGAGATCGACGTCATTAGCAGGGTACCCTTCCGGCTTGGCCTGGGCAGGGTTATGGACGCCATTGGTTATTCTTCAGGGCTCTTAGCCCCATTTGCATCTTGTCCGTAGTCGGACGCTCTATCATTTTCAAGGTGATTTGGATCTTTGTATTGTATATCTGTATTCTTGACTCGTTGAGTCGTTGTTGTATATATCTGTTCTGTGGGTT
Source organism: Avena sativa (assembly GCA_916181665.1). Classification (NCBI taxonomy): domain Eukaryota; kingdom Viridiplantae; phylum Streptophyta; class Magnoliopsida; order Poales; family Poaceae; genus Avena; species Avena sativa. The sequence goes on along the minus strand of OV702293.1, from coordinate 352,767,457 downwards.
CCATCGTGAACTATTGTGTAATGGTATTACTTCGTTTTCCACCCGCACGAAAGTGCCTGGTGGGCACCCTTGAATCGTTTCTATGCGGGTTTGGCGGGAATCGCTGAAACTTGCATAGGGCCGATTCTGAGGGTGTTACAAGATGAATATAGAGAAATGTTTAAAACTATAGTTTTGCATGACGAGCCATGGACCACACAATCCATTAGCTTTTCTCACATCACATTCCAAGACCCTTATTTTACCAACAAATCGAGCAAGATGAGCATAGATCTCAATGCATCTCATTGTCTAGATGAATATAGAGAATCATTTATAACTATAGTTTTGCATGACGAGCCATGGACCACAATTTGCTTTCTCACATCCAATTCCAAGATCCTTACCAACATCCTAAAACACTTAGTATTAAAAAATCTAGAAAGTCTTTGTTGCTTTTCAGGATTTGGCTACGATCAAGGGTACAGTAGATGCCAAATTTCGTATAACTTTTCAGAATGAAATAAGAACATTTCTGCGAATAAATAAGAACAATTCATGTGGTGTAAAACTAATGCCATGGAAACAATGGCAAGTGAGTTTTCAAATTTTGTATTTTGACTATAAGCTTATAACTTATATGTCAACCTAGCAACTACCAACCTCTCAAAGCTAATAGATACATACATGCAAACACGAATGTAGCATCACATAACAAACTAGCGAGCAAATGTGTTGGTTGAGTGTGTATATGATTATGTTGCTAAAAAAAATAGTTTTTTTTTTGAAAAATCAAATGGTATTAACTTTTTTTTCTCAATAATAACATGTATGTACTAGTAGTTTACATGAAGTTTTCTAAAAGAGTTTTGCTCATTCTAACACACCACCAGATATGAATTCACGCATATAGCCCTTGTAGGAAGTGTGTGGAGCTTCATGCCGCTCCACATGGGCGTGCACGAGCTCTGATGACGCAGCCCTCCAAGGGACAAATCGCCTCCGGAACCAGCCGGGTACCTCTCTTGACACCGGATTATTGGCTCCATGATGAGGATTCATTCAAGATAGTCTCACATGATGCCATCATATTTTCTTGGAGCAGCAAGTGTATGTGGTGTGGATGGAAAAGTGCAGGCAGCTATTCGAGATTTTTCTGGGCATAGATGGAAAAGCGCAGCCGGAGGATGGAAAAAGCGCAGCAGCTGGAGGGCCAGGCAGGGTTCCGTTGAGGAACACACACATGAGTTGGAGGATCTTTCCTCCGGTCGGATCTCGGATGCGTGTATCGTGACATCATGCATGTATGCTAGTGGCTAGATATCTCACCAAGTTGGGCCGATCATCATGATTTCATAATCCATCCTTGTCATGGTGATAATGTTGTTAAGTGGGAGAGATCCGATCTGGCGTACTTTTGAGTTTTGTAATGCCACTATTGCGTTTTATAATGGCGCTTTTTAGTTTTCAAATTGTACTTTTGAGTTCTATGTAATGCGTGGTCTCAAGATAATATTGCTCGGTGGGACCATGCTGGCATGTGACCGTACAAGCAAACATTAATTGCACAAACAGAAAAAGTAATCATTAATATTTTCATTAACTTCCAACATAGTGGGAGCCTTGCAGGTGGTAGATAATTATCAAAATAGATGGAATTTCTAAACAAAATAGAGTAAATTTTGCATTATTCCAACTCTTTTAGTATTAATTTGTGAAGAAGTGCCAAAGATTTCCAAAAAATTATTTTCTCTTCCTCTTTTTACCTTTGAGTCGGGATTAAGAAATTTCTTCCCACACACTATAGTCATCCAATGGCATCCATGGCACCGCAACTATGTGTCCACCAGGATTCATAATTAGGATTGGGGCACCTAGTTTTTTTTTGAACAAGGGAACGACTCTGAAGGACCGAGAAGTCGCTGCATTAATTCCAAGCGTGAGAGTACAAATTACAACAAGGAACCTAGGAAACATAAAAATCACAACATGGTCTTGAGTTTTCGAACAAAGGACCCTAGAACTAAAACTTGAAACACAATCAAGTCCTTCTGCTCCACCGCTGCAGTCGCGAGATGGATTCCACCACCGACCACCGCCTTCTTCGTCGGGGAGTATGCCACTTGGGATCAAGGAAGTGTTGGAGTGTCAGCGTTGAACCATCAAAGTATGGCCTTCCCATTCGGAGATTGAGCAGACGCCTTAATGGCGTCGAGAGATGCCGCCCTTCGGCAAGAATCGATGGCCTACAAAGGACCATCATGGGAAAGCTCTTAGTTGCAGAAGATGTTCCCCGTAGACACCAAGCTTCAGTCCCCATCACGTCGTCACAACATCTTCTCCCCTCGCCACCTAGGTCAGAAAAAGAGAGAAGCAGCGACATCTCCAAGAACAAGAGATCACTACAGCAACAAACCTCATTGATGGAGTAGCCAGCAGTGTTCCTCTCCACCGCAACTGGCTCCATCCTCAGGAGCGCCACGGCAAGGAAGAGCAACTCCAACAGGCACTCAATCTGGCATGAGAGACCTACCGATTTCCTCCTAGCAAGATGTCGAAGTCTAGCATAAGGCTGAAACAACCTACAACACCTACTAAAACACCTAGTATATACAATAAAGGCCTCGTCGCCTCGCCTTATCACGTTCTCGTTAGCATCACCGGCGACATGACAAACATTTACATCCACCACCGACCTTCGTAGTCTCGATGCCAACTTCCTCCCGCAAATACCCCCCAAAAATGGTAATTTACATGTCTCACACTAATCAAGGAGGGTCTAACTTGATTGAAAAATAGGCATGTACAATGCGGTGACGTCAGCCTTCTCTTACGGTTGCCACGTCGGAGTTTCGCTTAGTTGGAGGAAAGAGAATAAAGAAAGAGAAGGTTGTCTTCTCTTAGCTAAGGGATGATCCCTTAAAATAAGAGAAGACTATTTTTTTTATTGTACCTTATGTCTTCTCTTATCAACACAATTTCTTACTATAATTATTCAATTCACATTAATTCTTAGAGATGACAATAAGAGATAACTCATTAGGGCACGTACAATGCGGTGACGTCAGCCTTCCCTTATGCTCGCCACGTTGGATTTTTGCTTAGTTGGAGGAGAAAGAAACAAGAGAGAGGGGGTTGTCTTCCCTTAGCTAAGGGATGATCTCTTAGCAATAAGAGAAGACTATTTTTCTCCATTGTACCATATGCCTTCTCTTAGTCAACCAACTTTTTACTAAAAATAGTTAATTCTATTAATTGCTAGAGATAGCAATAAGAGATAATACATTGTACAAGTTATATATTGTGTTTTCTCTAAATGATGTGAAGAGTAAGAAAAGACATGCATTCTCTAGCATTGTACATGCCCTAAGTGGAGGGCTAAGAGAAGAGCCGCCTTCTCTAACATTATACATGTCCTGAGCTTCTCCTTAATGGTTCACCACTGCGACCCACAAGTCAGCTAGCCCCCTATCGTGGAAAGCGCAAAAGTTCGACCTCCATGTCGGATGCATGCGATGATTAAAGTGCATTTTTCTCTAATATAAACGCATTTTATCCTAATAATAATAAAGAATCATATCTTGCCCAACCTCTCTCACGATCCTACGATACAGGTAGCAACGACTGCTAGCTCCTTCCCTCGGGGCTCCTTCCCTCGGGGTCACGTGACAGGCACATGTAATTTTGCTTAAGCTGTGTTTTCGTACTACGGAATGGCCACATTAACCTACCACGGCCGTATTATTGCCATTGTTAATTCATGGGTCAGCGATCGGTACGTTGATCTTGGGAAAATCACAGGGTATCACATCGATGGCAAGAGGGCGCTTCTGCGTAAAGCTATAGCTGCTACTAGCTAGCTAGCTAGCCTATTAGGCATGCACTAACTCATTGGACGAATTGATGATCAAAGAGTCTCCTGCTTAATCATGGGTGCAGAGGCAGCTCCCCTTGTGTTACAGAGTTTCTATGTGAGGGGATATTTTTGTATATTACCTGAACAGCTAAACTAGCAGCTACGAGATGACTTTGAATACTAGTTGCAAGACATGTGTGATTGGTGATGATGCTATCTAATCCTAGTGATCATCCTACAGACAGGAAATCATATCTTGGAGACAAGAGAGAAATACTTAATTCTATCACTGCTTTTGGTGCGCTTTTCCATGCCTACGTGTTCCTCCACTTTGCCACGTCGGCGTACCTCCAGGTTTGGTAGATACACTAGTGCAGAGAGGCCCATCGGTCCCGGTTGGTCAACCGGGACGGGGCACTCGGGACTAAAGTCCTAACCTTTAGTCCCGGTTGCCCCACCAACCGGGACAAATGAGGGTACATATGGCGGCGTCAGAGCGCGATTGGGGTGGAACATTAGTCCTGATTCGTAGCACAAACCGGGACAAAAAACCTTCTGCCGCGGCAGAGATTTGGCTCATTTCTCTGCCGCGGCAGAGAATTCATTTTGGCACATTTTGTTGCCGCGGCAGCATTTTCGCCACTTTTTGTGCCGCGGCAGAGAATTCATTTAGGTTGTTTTATTGTTGATTTAGTGTTTTGCACTTATCAATGAATGAACCGTTATATTACACAAGATCATCATGACAATATTACATTCGATACACGGATCGAGTTCATGCACTACATACAAAAGTTGCTCTTTTTACAATCCCTATTGTCTATACACAGCCGAATAGTATTCCCCTTTTGGGTCTAGGACTTCTGCATCCAAGAATCCCGCCAATTCCTCCTGAATTGCTCGTAGGCGATCCTTTGGCAGAAGACCGTCCCGTAGACGTTCGATCTGATTTAAAAAAGAAGTCAGCCTATCCGAATGAAACTAAATACAATTTGATTGTAATTAAAAACTATAGAAATTGTTTACGTACGTGGAGTTGCTCTAAATTTCTGCCCTTCTCATCGCACGTCTGCCGGATGAACTCGCAAACATAGTATCCACATAGATTGTTACCTGGTCCCTGCGTCAGGCACTTTACGAGAATATAGTTCAATCAAAATAATAATCAAGCATGATAATAACTGTATCAAAACTAGAATCAAAGATATGCGCAGATATAGCTAGTGGTGCTTACATCTAGTGCTTCAAATGTAAGCTCCTCTTTCCAAATACCCCTAGCCTTTTTGGTGAATCTTTTCCAAGCGCTGCCCGACGAAGAAAATAAATAAAATAAGTTATTAATTACTTGATATCATAAAATTCACGAACGTTGCCGATATAGTGTCGTAATGATTAGAATTACCGCTGGAGAAGTATCTGCATGTCCTTCCACGTCTCAAGGGGTTTATGTTTCGAGTCCATGACTAGTACACGCCCTTTGTCAAGTTGAATGATAAACAAAATATAGTGGTAGCTACGAATGCATAACTAATCAATTATATACTTAACATCGAGTAAGCGAAATAGAAAGTGTATACAAGATAATAACACTCACTCGAAGTTGTAAGGAAATAGTATTTCCCTTTTGGTTTCTTGAAACCTTAACGCGTGTACTATATTATCCTCCGTATCCTGGGGTTTGTTTTGAGATTAGCTTGATGAACCCAATATGGGTCAATGAAGTCAATGCCATAGATTTGTCATCTGCTGCATTCGAGAATCTTTATTCTGTATATTATAGTATGATTATATACATGCAATAAACAAGGTGAGATAGCTGGAGACTAAATTAATTACAGAATTAGTACTTACAGACAATAGGCACTGATGATCGATTTGTCCAATGCGTCTTGATTGAATAATTGAAATAGTTCATCAAATTCAATGGATATCATGTCATCTATATCTTTCCCATAATGCTTTTTTGTAACCTTCAGCACTATCCAGTTAGCCCCGGCCTTTGTGGCATGCAAGTACCAGTTATGCAATCTTCGCATTTTTGTTGGAAGATTATTTACCTCCTCAGGTTTGACGAGAGGTTTGCTGTACTGGTATTTGTATGCTACTTCACTCACGGGGAAGTACTCTAACTGGGATAAGTACTGGGCAATACTCATACCTTGAGCAGCGGCAGCTTCTCCGTATTGTGCAACTACCTCTGGATCATAATGCTCTTTGGCCCCATATTTGCTCGACCCCACATTGGTTTGGGAAATCACCTTGAGAGGGGCGCAAGACTGTTTTGCTTGTTCTCCGAGCTGGGCAACAGATTTCTCGCTTGCATCAGTACTGCTCTTCGAGGCTTTTTGTGCCGCATGTGACTTGAGAATAGAACGCTCATAGTCTGATGACAGCTTTGGCTCGGGTTGATGAAGAGACTTTAGCATTTTCAACACTTTGGCTTTTTCTTCTTTGGTGCTGGGGAACTCTGGCTCTTTCGGCCGCCTCAGCTTAGCGAAAAACGCTGTCGTTTCCGCATCAACGATCGCCACAGTCTCCTCTTCAGTACAGTCATAAGCTCTCTTGGGAGGAACCTTTGGTACTTTTGGAAGAGGCTCTTGTTTACGTTTCGGCGATCGCTTACCAAGACGCAGAGTAGCGGTACGCTTACGCTTTTTATCCTGAGGCGCCGACGATGGCTCCCGCGGCGATGGCTGCGCCGGAGATTAGTGAGGCGACGGAGCCGGGTGAGGCGATGGAGCCGGGTGAGGCGACGGAGACGGCTGTCGCAGCGTCGACGACCTCGCTGGAGACGGGTGAGGCGGCGAAGACGGCTGCCGTGGCGGCGACAACCTCGCTGGAGATGGGTGAGGCGGCGGCGAAGATGGCCTTGGCGTGTGATTTCGAAGCACGATACATTCCTTTGGCCATAGAATGGTGACGTTTTTTGCGTCTCCTAGTTCAGTCACATCTCCTTCACCTGCAGGGTAGTCAATCTTCAAAACTTCAAAGGTGGGCATGATTTCATCCACCCCGACAATAGCATAGCCCTCTGGAACCGGACGACAGTGGTAAGTTGGTGTGGGTCCAATTGGTAAGGCATAGCCGACCGCCACCTTCATTGATATGTTCACAACTTTGACATGTAGCTCGCAGTGTGTCATCTCTGTGATATCATCCACTGGGTAGCCAACAGGAGCCATCGTCGGTGCACCATCGGCATCGCCATTGTCATCACCCGGGACCTCGGTGGAAGCCACACTGCTTTTTTGATTATTCGAGAGGCCAGTAGCATCGAATGCAGTGTGTTGCTGAGATGGGCTGGTAGTACTTTGCTCTTTAAGTGCGGTAATTTCATCTTGTTATTCCTTTATTCGTTCTTCAATTATACGCATTCGCTCTTTCTGACTATCTGCTTCAACTTCCGCCCTGTCGTTTCTTCTTTGACGGCTTCTATCAGGATATTTCTTCCTCTCTTCGGGAAACCCAGTCCTCCATGGTTTGGAGCCGCTTGTGCCTTGTGTTCATCCATCATGTTCCTTATTTCCAAGGGCGAGTGTGAGCTCATCATTCTCTCTATCGGGAATGAAGTCCCCATCTTTAACAGCCTTTACTGCTTTTCTCATCCTCTCGATTGGCAAGGGGTCTTCTTTATGTCGTATGTTATATATACACCTCCCTTCCGAGTCCAACGTGCCCCCATGCCCGTAAAACCAATTCCTTGCACGTTCTACCCAATCGTATGTCTCTGGGGTGATCTTTTTAGCACGCAGTTCATTCTCAAGTTTCTCCCACTTAGGAATGCCAGCCCTGTAGCCACCTTGCCCCATAGTATGGTGATACTTCTTGTTAGCAGCATTCAGCTTATTCGTTGCAGACATTTTTTTAGCTTTTTCTGATGTCTTGTAGTCCACAAACTCAGCCCAGAATGGTTTTATCTTCTCAAACTGAATATTCTTGAAATCGGGAGTCTTCTCTTTCACGACATAGTCAAGATGCAATATTTTCTTCCAGTTGGTGAAACACTGGGCCATGTTCTTCAAATCCCACTCCCTGACCTTAGCCTCCATGGCTCTCCCATATTGTAAGGCGTCCTCAACTGGATCCTCCGCATTTGGATCCAGCTCTATCTTCGGTAGTTTGAAATTAACCATGAGCCTCTTCCACAGTAAATCTTTGGCGTGGTTAGGGACAAATAAACATGTTCCCTCTTCTTCCGCATCTGCAGTCCTATTCCAATTTCGAATGGTGATCGGGATTAAGTCCCTAACGATTACTCTGCATTGTGCCACAAATTTGGTTGCGACAACTTCGGGAGCCGTCGGTTTGCCGTCTTCAGCGACATCTTCGATCCTGAACCTCTCATGGTCTTGCAACTTTTTGGTTGGGCCTCGTCTGCTCTTTTCAGTATATTTGTTCGATCCGGAGGGCTAAAAGAAGAAAGATCGTCGTTACTATTTCTATATAGATAGCAGATGATTAATTAATTAATTAATTATATTACATGCACCTCGTCGAAACGGTCTTCTTCTCGATTACACAAGGCATTGCCTTCTCCCTCGCAGAAGGCAACACCTTCAACCTCAAACAAGTTGTCTATTCCGGCAAAAAGAGGATCACCCTCACCGGAGTTGTTCAGAAACGTTGATACATCTAAATTTTCTTCCCCGCGGATTACACCTTGGATCAACTCTTCCTTTTCTTCGTCTCTGACATGTGGGTCCATATTTTCTACATAGGTGGAAAAATGGATAAGTCAAAGCGGCTAAGGGAGAATGTTAAGTACGGTGTTGAGAGATATAAACCCTAATTCAGAGAAACCCTAATATATATACATACACAATAATAAAAATGAAGAGAAACCCTAAACCCTAAACCTAGCTACAAAAAGGAAACCATGTAGTAGATAGGTAAGTCTAGCTAAAATCAACTAAAATCAATATTCCGGAGTTCCGAGGGGTGTAAAACCTAGTTCGGAGAAACCTCGGATGCATATGAGAGGGGAACATGAGTATAAGGATACAAAAGGGAAACTATCCAGCAGATAGGTAACACTAGATACTAACAAAATACCATATTGGAATCGATTTAAGAGGGTTCGGAATGCCCTGGCGAAGGCACATCGTCGAACCCACATGCACCTAAGGGGTATTAATGATTCCTTATCTAAGATAGGGTTTTTAAGTTGTTTGACAATGTGAATCGGGTCTGGGGCTACCCACAGTGACTGACTAGTGGGGCCGAAGACTAATAATACCAAACTAATTAATAAACCTAATAATACCTAACTAATAATAAACCTAATAATCCAAACACCAAAAATAAAGGAAAACCCTAAAGCATTGATGCAATGATCAAGCAAGTATGATGATATGACAAGTTAAATTGTATTGAAAAGTAACCCTAAAGCACGCTCGACAAATTAAACGGGGTTTCGAGGGGCGCAAACCCTAACTCGGGAAAACTCCGGAATCACCTGTGAGGGGTTACTATGTTCTTCTAATCAAACTTGGTATATTATTTAAGTTGTTTAACAATGCATGATTATAGCTTAAATAGGTAGGTTTCATTTTTCTGAATATTTTGGTATATTATACATATTTTTCTGACTTATAAATAATAAGTTATTGATTTTACAATATTAAATCATTTTCTGAAATTTATTTAATCAATTTTAAAACATTGACGGAGGGGTTCGGGGTGGCCGGAATCAGCGGTGGAGGTGGTGGCCGGAGTCGGCGAGGCTTGGAGCACCGGCGAGGAGCACGTGGAGGCGCGACAGAAGGGCAGCGCGTGGAGTCCGACGGCGGGGCAGCGCGTGGAGGCCGACAGCGGGGCCGAAAAATAATATGTACAAAATATGATAATATACATATACATATACAAATACATATACATATACAAATACAAAATATGATAATATATAAAAAATATGATAATATACATATACTACTTAAATCATCTAAAATTATTTACAACTAAATCATCTAACAACTAAATAATCATCTGCACATACACCTAAAATTCATCAAACTAAATCATCTACATCATATACACCTAAATCATATTCTACACATACACCTAAAATTCATCAAACTAAATACAACTAAATTATCTAACAACTAATACACCTAAAATAATCAAACCTAAATCTAACTAAAAAACTAAAGAGCCTCTATCGGGCACGTACGGTACCGGCGGTGGCGGTGGGCGCGGGCGGCGCTGTGGCGGTCGGGGGAGGAGAGGGAGAGGTGGCGCGGCAGGCGGCGCTGGTGGCGGTGGCGGTGGCAGTGGCGGCGCTGGTCGGAAACGGAGGTGGACGCGTCGGCGGCGCTGGTCGGAGACGTACGGAGGCGACGCGCGCGGCCGGAGACGTACCGAGGCGGCGCACGGCGATGGACGGAGACGGAGGTGGAGGCGGTGGCGGCGCTCACGTCGACGGCAGGCGCGCAAGGACGAGGCAGTGTCTCCCCTACTGTGTGCGGCGCGTCGGGTGGTTGCAGAGAATGGAGAAGGGGAAGAAGAAGAAGAAGAAGAAGAAGAGGCACGCATATATAAAGGAAGGACCTTTAGTCCCGGTTGGTTACTCCAACCGGGACTAAAGGGTCATACGTCCCGGTTGGAGAACCGGGACGTATGCTCCAATTTTCAGCAGATGAAGGGGCGCGTGCGCAGGGGGTCTTTAGTCCCGGTTGGTGGCTCCAACCGGGACATATTTTCCTGTTTTCAAATTTTTTTCACGAATTTTCTCTCTGTTCCCGCCTTATTTTTTATTTTGGTGTTTAAATTTGTAATGTTTTTTAAATGATAATTACTTTGAAATTTAGAAAAACTTTAAACATAAAAAGTGTTTGAATTTGAATAACTAATTCGTAACCATTTTCTGTTTTTAAAAATAATTAATGTAACCATTTAAACTATGAACCATTTAAAATTAATAATGAAATAACTTATATTTTTTAAATATTAATTTGGAATTTAGAAAAACTTTAAACATAAAAAATGTCTGGATTTGAATAAATAATCCAAAACCATTTTCTATTTTTAAAAAATAATTAATGTAACCATTTAAAATTAAAAATGAATTAACTTATATTTTTTGAATATTAATTTGGAATTTAGAAAAACTTTAAACATAAAAAGTGTTTGGATTTGAATAAATAATTCAAAACCATTTTCTATTTTAAAAAATAATTAATGTAACCATTTACAATTAAAAATGAATTAACTTACATTTTTTTAATATCAATTTGGAATTTAGAAAAACTTTAAACATAAAAAGTGTTTGGATTTGAATAAGTAATTCAAAAACATTTTCTGTTTTTAATGGACGGAAAAAAAAGGACGGAAAATAATGGGCGGAAAGAAAATTTGATTAGGATAGAACTGGAATTAAAGTACATAACGCAACTAACACAAAGTTACATAGAAGAACTGAAAATTAAGATACATGGCCAGATTAAGTCACAATCGGCCGAACTTGTTTTGCAATGTTGAAATAATTCAGTCATGCTCCTGCCTACACCTGTAATACTCGCCACTGTAGTCGTCGTACTCGCCACGGCCGTCGTCGCTATCGTCGTCGGGGTCGCCGTAGTTGAACCTTGAAGGTTGAGTACGTGTGGGCTGGACTTGAGGGTAGCGCAGGCGGGGGCTAGAGTCGGCGGCCGTATCGTAGGCCATGACGCTCTGGAGAGTCCGGCAGCGCCACCACAGCCGACGGCCGGCCTCGTTGAAGTTCGGAGGAGGTGGGCCCTCCTCCTCGTGCCTGGCGAGTGCCCTCTCACGCCGATCCACGAAGAAGGCTTCCTAAGTAGGGAAATAGTCGGGATGCCATCTGGGATTCCTCCGCTGCTCCGGCGTGAGCTCAAAGTAGTAGTGGTTCGTGATGGCCATCCGACGCGCCACACCTAGAGGGACAGGAGGAACCGGCACGCCTCCAGCGCTCAGCATCCAGCCGACGGGGACACAGTAGTCCGGCGGGCAGGGGTAGTTCGAGGCGCAAAGCGCCTCCGCCTCCCTGGGAGTTAGTGCTACGGTGGAAGTCATGGAAAAGAGTGATGAGGTTGCAGATATGAGTCTAGAGATGTGCAATGACAATGGAGGCCAACCCTACATATATATATAGTGAGAAATGGCAGGAAGATAACTGGAGGGAAGAACTGGCGGGAAGAACCGGCGGGAAAAACTGGCGGAAAGAAATGGCGGGAAGAAATGGCGGGAAGAAATGGCGGAAAGAACTGGCGGGAAAAAATGGCGGGAGGATTTTCATTGTTCGGATTTTTTTTGAACTAGCGGGCAGACATTTGTCCTTTTTACCCGGGATGGACGAAAAGGTTTGAGATGTCCCGGTTGGGAGATAGTCCATGTAAGGTGGTCTAGTATTTTAGGAAAATGGGACGGTAGCATTCTGAAACGGTATTTTGGTGTTTACTTCACAAAACGACCCGTTTTTTGCGCTCGGAAAATGGAAAAGGGCTTTTCCGTGCGACAAAAAGGAAAACTTCCTCCTGCAACATTGTTCTCCATACCAATGTCCACACACATGCATAATATGGGCACAACATCACAAACTATGCCGTGATTCAGCACATAACATCGGTCATTTGGACCAAAAGCCATGAAACCTCGAACATGATAGGTCATTTTGTGAAGGTTTTTTCGAAACATGATCAATATACCAAGTCTGGTATTTTTCCTTTCAACTATGTAACATAATATGACACCACGCGAAGGATTTTCATTGTTCGGTTTTTTTGAATTTATTATGCCCGTTTTGAATTATCTGAATTTCTAACTATGGTCGAACCGGTGTGCATGAAGATAGGGGACGAGCATCGTTAGAACTTGCATTGGATCTCTGAAGAAACCACATATTGCGAGTCTAAAAATGATTTTTTCAAAAAATCGCGGGTGATAGATCATGTACCTGTAGTACAAACCGGACCCACTTCCTGCCGATTCGGCAGACATTTGTCCTTTTTACCCGGGATGGACGATTTCGGCAGGCTGGGCCAGGCAGCACTAATGATAGGGGTGAGTGTCGACATTATGTCATGCGGCGTGTACCTTGTCCCGGATGGTGTCACCGACCAGGACTAAAGATCAACCTGTAGTCCCGGTTGGAGACACCAACCGGGACAAAACACGAGTTAGCACTAATGATAGGGGTGACTGTCGACATTATTTCGTAAGTGTCGACACTATGCCGAGCTGTTTGTACTATAAATAGGCATCCTTGCGAGTCCAGTCCTCCAGCCAATTTGAGGCATCTCCAAGATGGTTTTCGAGAGCAGGGACACCACTACGGCCAGTTTCAGGGAGATGTCGACGGAGCCCAGTCCTCCGGCATCTCCGAGAAACTGGTCATAGAGGCACTCCCTAATATGTGAAATTAGTTAGCTCCGAGGCGTATTGATCTAGTTAGAGAAGTTACAAGCTGCAAGATGGTTTTCGAGAGCAGGGACACCACTACGGCCAGTTTCAGGGAGATGCCGACGGAGCCCAGTCCTCCGGCATCTCCGAGAAACTGGTCATAGAGGCACTCCCTAATATGTGAAATTAGTTAGCTCCGAGGCGTATTGATCTAGTTAGAGAAGTTACAAGCTGCAAGATGGTTTTCGAGAGCAGGGACACCACTATGACCAGTTTCAGGGAGATGCCGCCGGGTCCCAGTCCTCCGGCATCTCCAAGAAACTGGTCATAGAGGCACTCCCTAATATGTGACTGCGCGCGTTTGGAGATCAAATCTTAATGGTAAGTACGAATCGGGACAACTTCTTCATAGTCCCGGTCCAGCCACAAAACGGGACTAACACTCAAGACATTTATTAATATTAAAAATTGAGAGTACAAAACCGGGACTAAAGGCCACAAACCGCGAAAGATATCCTTCGGTCAAGCCACAAACCGCGAAAGACATGAACTAGAGTTACATAATATGAGCATGAACTTCTTGGCATATGTCCTTCCTTATGATCGTTTCAGACGTAACCATGGAGCATCTTCTTTACTTAACGGAATGCTTGGGTCAGTTTTCACTGTGAAGGGCGGAATTTCATCAAACTTATTATAATCTTCTGACATGTCTGTCTTGTCCTTGATTCCCACGATGTTTCTTTTCCCTGAAAGAACTATGTGACGCTTTGGCTCATCATATGATGTATTCGTTTGCATATTTTTTCTTTTTTCGGTCTGGAGGACATGTCCTTCACATAGAAAACCTGAGACACATCATTGGCTAGGACGAATGGTTCATCTCTATAACCAATATTGTTGAGATCCACTGTTGTCATTCCGTACAACTGGTCTATCTTTACCCCTTCCCCATTCAGGTTGACCCATTTGTAGCGAAACCAAGGGACCTTAAAAGAGACTCCATAGTCTAGTTCCCATATCTCCTCTATGTAACCATAACATGTGTCCTTTTGTCCATTCTCGTATATTGCATCAAAGCGGACACCACTATTTTGGTTGGTGCTCTTTTTATCTTGGGCGATCGTGTAGAATGTATTTCCATTTATTTCGTACCCTTGGAAATTCAATACAGTAGAAGATGGTGACGCGGCCAACAAGTGTAGCTGATCTCCAACAGTGGTGTCATTCAAGAGATGTGTCCGCATCCAACCACCGAAAGACTTCATGTGTTCATCTGTAATCCATGATTCAGGCTTCCCCGGGTTTTTGGAGCGTACAATATTCTTGTGTTCCTCGATATACGGAGCTGCCAAGGTGGAATTATGTAGAACTGTGTAGTGTGCTTTAGTGAAAGAATCCCCGTCCCTACATATCATTGCTTTCTTTCCCAGCGTGCCTTTTCCACTTAGTCTTCCCTCATGCCGCGAGTCAGAAACACCAATCGGCTTAAGGTCGGGAATAAAGTCAACACAAAACTCAATGACCTCCTTTGTTCCATATCCCTTGGAGATGCTTCCTTCTGGTATAGCACGGTGATGAACATATTTCTTTAAGACTCCCATGAACCTCTCAAAGGGGAACATATTGTGCAGAAATACCGGACCGAGAATGGCAATCTCTTCCACTAGGTGAACCAGAAGATGCATCATAATATTGAAGAAGGATGGTGGGAACACCAATTCAAAACTAACAAGACATTGTACCACATCCTTTTGTAACATTGGCAGAATATCTGGATTGATTACCTTCTGAGATATTGCATTGAGGAATGCACACAACTTCACAATGGGTACTCGAACATTTTCCGGTAGAAGCCCCCTCAATGCAATCGGAAGCAACTGCGTCATAATCACGTGACAGTCATGAGACTTCAGGTTTTGGAACTTTTTCTCTGCCATATTTATTATCCCCTTTATATTAGATGAGAAGCCCGACGACACCTGGATACTGTAAAGGACTTCAAAAAAGATTTCCTTCTCTGCTTTGGTAAGAGCATAGCTGGCACGACTTAAGTGACGCCCTTTATCCGTCTTGTTCTGTGTATGCATGTTCTTTGGGTCTTTCATAATTTGTTGGTCCTCCCGTGCTTCTGGTGTATCTTTTGTCTTCCCATACACGCCTAGGAATCCTAGCAGGTTCACGCAAAGATTCTTCGTCACATGCATCACGTCGATTGAAGAGCGGACATGCAGGACTTTCCAATATGGCAGCTCCCAAAATATAGATTTCTTCTTCCACATGGGTGCGTGTCCTGTAGCGACGTCGTTCGGAACTGATTGACCGCCGGGACCCTTTCCAAATATTACTTCTATGTCCTTGACCATACCAAATACACCATCACCAGCAGGGAGTTCAGGCTTCTTCCGGTGATCTGCCTCACCTTTGAAATGCTTGCCTTTCTTTCTTACGGGATGATTGGTCGGAAGAAATCGTCGATTCGCCAGGTACACAACCTTCTTGCATTTATGCAAATATGTACCTTCAGTCTTATCTAAACAGTGTGTGCATGCCTTATATCCCTTGTTTGTCTGTCCTGAAAGGTTACTAAGAGCAGGCCAATCATTGATGGTTACGAATAATAACCCTCGTAGATCAAATGGCTCCTGTTTGTTCTCATCCCACGCACGTACACCTGGTTTGCCCCACAACTGTAAGAGTTCTTCAACAAATGGCCTAAGGTACACATCAATGTCGTTGCCCGGTTGCTTCGGGCCTTGGATGAGCACTGGCATCATAATGAACTTACGCTTCATGCACAACCAAGAAGGCAGGTTGTAGATACATAGAGTCACGGGCCAGGTGCTGTGACTGCAGCTCTGCTCCCCAAAAGGATTCATGTCATCCGTACTTAGACCAAACCATAAGTTCCTTGCGTCACCTGCAAAGTCTGGGAAGTCTCTCTCGATTTTTCTCCACTGTGACCCATCAGCAGGGTGTCTCAACTTCCCGTCTTTCTTACGGTCTTCTTTGTGCCATCACAACAACCTGGCATGCTCTTTGTTTCTGAACATGCGTTTCAACCTTGGTATTATAGGAGCATACCACATAACCTGAGCAGGAACCCTCTTTCGGAGGGGCTCTCCCTCAACATCACCAGGGTCATCTCGTCTGATCTTATACCGCAACGCATTGCATACCGGGCATTTATCTAAATTCTCATACTCCTTACCGCGGTAGAGGATGCAGTCATTAATGCATGCATGTATCTTTTGCACATCTAATCCTAGAGGACAGAGAGTCTTCTTTGCTTCGTAGGTACTCTCGAAAAGTTCGTTATGTTTTGGAAACTTTGGCTTCATTATTTTCAGCATCTTTTCAAATGAGGGGTCAGTTACACCACACTCTGCCTTCCATCGCAACAATTCCAGTGTGGTACCGAGCTTTGTGCTGCCATCTTCACAATTTGGGTACAACAATTTCTTGTGATCTTCTAACATGCCCTCTAACTTCAACTTCTCATTTTCTGTTTCACAGTCTCGCTTTGCATCAGAAATGACCCTACCAAGTTCATCAGCCGGCTCATCTGATGCCCGTTCTTCACCTCTTTCCTCTCCATTGTCTTCCATTGCAGTATCACTGTATTCAGGAAACATATGATGATAGTTGTTATCATCATCTTCTTCTTCACCATCTTCCATCATAACCCCTCTTTCCCCGTGCTTGGTCCAGCAATTATAGTTGGGCATGAAACCTTTCATAATCAGGTGGCCGCGAATGATTTTCGAGGAAGAGTACTCCTTGTTGTTCCGACATTGAACACATGGACAACGTATAAAACCATTCTCTTTTTTTTGTCGTAGCCACATCGATAAATTTATCCACGCCTTTTATATACCCGGCTACGCGCCGGTCACTGTACATCCATTCCCGACCGTTCATCTGCATCATATAAGTAAGTTTATCAAAAAAACAGGACATCATAAATAGTGAAATGACCAATTCATATCGACACATGCATTGTATCAATGACAGAGAAAAGATAAGATTATTAACCTCGATCGAGGGAAATAAAGAGGAGAAAGCTCAAGTGCGTCTCGGACATCTTCTATATTTTTGTTCTATGAGAAATTGAACGGAATTATTCACTCAAACATTTCATCAAACACCTTGAATGCATGCACAAGGGAGAAAAAACTAGCACACCCCTCACACCTTCCACCAAGAGAAAAAATAGAGTGGAGGCAGAGGGGCTAGGGCGTTGCATTTATAGAGGGCGGGAGCATGCGTCCCGGTTGGAGCCACCAACCGGGACTAAAGGTGTGTGCCACGCCACATGGATGTGGCCAAACCTTTAGTCCCGGTTGGTGGATCCAACCGGGACGTATGCCCCGTTACCAACCGGGACGCATGCCTCCAGGCCCCGTGCCCGCTCGAACCGGGACGCGTGCCAGCATTAGTCCCGGTTGGTGGCGCAACCGGGACTAATGCTCTGAGGGGGCGTGAACGGATGGCCTGTTTTCTACTAGTGATAATCAATTAATATATGCCAAAATTAGAAAATCAATAACAAGAAAAGCAAATACTTTGCATTGAGAAATGACCGAGAGAGGCACACGATAGACTTGGTTCATCATGGAACTTCAAAAGTAACAATGTCACTACGAGCACCTCCTCGAAACAGTTTTTACGTCCTGCTATATTAATATAGCAACCATCCGATACAACGTGCCGAATGCTGCTGGGCAGGAGAACAGGAACCAAGACCAAAAGAAAAAAACAAAAAGAAGAAAAAATAAAGCCGACATCGGCGGTGCGACAAGAACAAAGATAACTCGCTACCGTTGCGCATACCAGAGAAGTACCACCACACTTCTAGCATTCTAAAGCGTCGCATACCAAGCAGGACCTTCAAGAAGGAGAGTGACGACAACGACACTGCTGCCCGGACAGGTCCTAGGGTTTTCCCCGATATGCCACGAGATGTGTAAGAGAGATACATTCGACGCCCTTCAGGAAGGACAGTGATACCCGCGGGCGTCACCACGTCGAAGTCAAAGATACAAGGATTTCTCCCGACCTCTCAACAGGCACACTCCTGGACCCTTTGTAATGCCCCACGAATCTCGCAGCCAACATGCACGCGCAGCACGGTCTTAAGATCACCACCGTCGTCACACCGTGAGCCATGGAGCAAGGCCAGTAAGACCGAGCGAGAGGAAACCTCGGCGAGGGTAGACATGACATCAGCACGCGGGAGGGAACTACCTCCACCGCCAGAAGGCGGTAGCCGGCCGGATGTAGCAGCAAGACAAACCAGGCCCTCTAGGCCCGGCCGAGCCCGACTAGGCTCATGAAGTCTCGCCGCCGCACTGTAGCAAGCGTGCCATCGTACACGGCAACCCCAGCCCTAGGTCCAAGTCCCTCGTCCACCAAGGGATCCACCACCTCGGCAAATCCCAGCCGTCAAGCAACAGCTCCGCTGCAACCGAGCTCACCAAAAGAGCTTGTCGGTCCTTCGCCGGTCCGAGGATCACCAGCGCAAGTCGCCTCCCAGAGCCACCTCCGCCGAAGGGACGCCTTGCAGACCACCTTCTGGGGCCGCCTTGCAGACCACCTTCCGGGGCCGCCGCCCCGGCATCCGCGGACTCGCACCCACTGAGCCAGGTTCGTCGCTTGACCTAGGAGGTGGAGGGGATAGGTCTGGCTGACACAGGTTGGCTGTAGCAGCGCAGCCGCGCGGACGAGACCGACCTCCACCGCAGACGGCGTTTGCCGTCCAGACACAGCGGCAGGGGCACACCAGGCACTCAGGCCTGGTCAGGCTCGGAAAGGGCTCGTAAAGTCCCGACCGTCACGCTGCAGCAGTGCATCCGCAACCCTCGCCGCCCTCCTATAGACCCCACACCCACCCCACCAGCTCCAGAGAGTGGCAGCCCCGCGCTAGGCCCGCCCCAAACCCATATCGGGCCTAAGTGGGCCTAGATCTAGGCCAGCTGAAGCTGCAGAGGAGGCTGGCCAGCCAGGCACCTCCCTGCCGGCATCATATATAGCACCGCCACCATGTCACTAGGTTGAGCCGCCGGGCCCGCGTCGTGCACCGCCGCGGAGGATCTAGGGAGCCGCCTCCACCACCACGCCGTCGCCAAAGCTTTTCGCCACCGAGCTCTGCCGCCTCCACCGCGAGGGACCGCCACAGGTTCCAAGTGTTGGCCTCACTGTACATATGTATTGGGTTATGCGGATTTGTGGGAGTTAGTGATGGCCAAATGACCCTACAATCAACCTAAGTCATTGACGGAAACCCAAATTGCATCACTATTTCTTTGCGGGTAAAATTGCATCACTGCTTTTAATCCACTTTAATAAATTTTGAGGAAATATACACAGGTGGTATGAAGGTCAAATAGACAAGGAAGATAACGTTGCAACATATTATTCTATTACGCAGATCGATCGTGGCCTCCTTGATCTGGCCGATGAACTATACGGTACCGAAACATGCAAATAAGATAAAGATCGTGTTTTGCGTATTTTACGTTGGCGAGCATAGATAATATATACTCCCTTCGTTTTAAAATATAAGATATTTTAGATTTGTGAAGACAATGTATCTAGACTTGTTTTAGTATGTAGGTTCACTCATGTTTTGAATGAACCTAGACACTAAAATAAATCTAAATATATTTATTTTACAAAGCTAAAACATCTTATATTTTGAAACGGAAGGAGTATATGTGATATTTGGGAAGAATAATAACTTGTATATTGTGTAGAAATTACATGGGTATATATGAGGGCCAAAACCAGCTAGGGTTTAGAGCCAAACCGACCTAAGAGTCCAAACGGATTACAACAAGAATAAGTCGCTAATACCCCCCCCCCCCCCCCCCCCGCAGTGGCAACGTCTGGCTCGACGACGTTGAGACTGGACCAAATATCGCAGAAGGGTGCAGTAGGAAGCCCCTTTGTAAAGATGTCAGCAAACTGAGCACTGGTCGGTACGTGAAGAACGCGAACCTCGCCGAGAGCCACCTTCTCGCGGACAAAATGAATATCTATCTCAATGTGCTTGGTTCGACGATGCTGAACGGGGTTGCTGGCCATGTAGACGGCAGAGATATTGTCACAGTAGACAATGGTGGCGCGCTTAAGTGGTCGATGAAGCTCGGCAAGAAGTTGACGAATCCAGACGGCTTCAGCGACAGAGTGTGCAACAGCTCTGTATTCGGCTTCAGCAGAGGACCTAGAGACCGTGACCTGCCTTTTAGATGACCAAGAAACAAGATTATCCCCAAAATAAACACAAAAACCGGATGTGGATCGTCGAGTGTCGGGGCAACCAGTCCAGTCTGCATCAGAATAAACTGTCAAGCTTGTTGGAGAGAAAGAATTGATGAGAAGACCATGGTCAAGAGTTCCTTTGAGATAACGAAGAATGCGTTTGACATGCGAGAGATGAGGAACACGAGGATCATGCACGAAAAGACAGGCTTGTTGAACAGAGTACGATATTTTTGGACGTGTTAAAGTGGCATACTGGAGAGCACCAGCGAGACTGCGATAGAAAGTAGGATCAGAGACAGGTTCACCGTCGGCAGAAAGTTTAGAACCAACATCAGCAGGTGTACGGGAAGGCTGGCAATCAGTCATCCCGGCGCGAGAGAGTAAATCAAGAATATACTGACGCTGAGAAAGAAAAAGAGAGGTGGGAGTACGAGAGGCGGTGACACCAAGAAAATGATGTAGAGGTTCAAGATCAGTCATAGAAAATTCAGTGTGAAGAGACAAGATGATTTCTTGTAGGAAGGGGTCGGAGGAGGCAGTGAGAACAATGTCATCAACGTAAAGGAGAAGATAAGTCGTGTGTTCGTGAGAATGAAAGAGAAATAGAGAAGAGTCAGATTTTGAAGGAGTGAAACCGATGGTTTGAATGAAAGAGGCAAAGCGATGAAACCAGGCACGAGGAGCCTGTTTGAGACCATAAAGAGACTTGTGAAGGAGACAAATAAAATCAGGAGTGGAGGAGTTCTCAAAACCGGAGGCTTATTGACAGTAGACCGTTTCGTTGAGAGTGCCATTAAGAAAAGCATTTTGGACATCAAGCTGGTGAATGGGCCAGGAAGAAGAAACAGCGAGACTAAGAACTATACGAATGGTGCTGGGTTTGACGACAGGAGAAAAGGTTTTATCGAAGTCAATCCCATGCTGCTGGGAGAAACCACGGCATACCCAACGAGCTTTATAACGAGCAAGAGTGTCATCCGAGTGAAATTTATGACGGAAGACCCATTTACCAGAAACAACATTGGCACCGGAGGGTTTGAGAACGAGAGACCATGTGTTGTTTTGGAGGAGAGCATCAAATTCCTCACGCATAGCAGAATGCCAGAGAGGGTCGAGAAGAGAACGTTTGTAGGTTGTTGGAATTGGGGAAATAGTTGTGGTAGTGGTGGTCGCATAAAGATTTAGAAGGCGACGAGGAATGTGAAAACCTCGTTTGCCTCGAGTACACATAACGTGATCGTTCTCGGTAATGGTTGTGGGAACAACATTGGGAGGAATCGGAGGTGGTGTAGGCGAGGGAGAAGATGGTGTTGAGGAGATGAGAGAGCTGTCGAACGGTGGAGGGGAGAACTCTGTCGCGGCAGAGGAGACATGGAGAGATGCTGCCGTGGCAGAGGAGGGTGTGAGCGCTGCTGCGGCAGAGGAGAGAGGTGGCCTGGCTGCCGCGGTAGAGGAAGTGGGCACGGGTGCTACCGCGGCAGGAGGAGCAGGCACGGGAGCTGTCGCGGCAGGAAAAACGGAAGGGGTCTCTGCCGCGGCAGAGCGCGCGGCAGGGATGATGACGGGAGGGTTGGTGTTATGGGCGGGGGTAGTTTGGGGGGTGGTTTGGTGGTTGGCAGCATTGGCGATGGTGTAGGGAAAGGTGTGTTCGTCGAAGATGACATGACGGGAGGTTTGAACCCGACCAGAAGCGGGATCAAAACATCGGTATCCCTTGTGATCACTAGAGAGACCAAGGTGAATGCACGGTAGAGAGCGAGGTGCGAGTTTATGGGGAGAAGTAGATGTGGTGTTGGGAAAGCATAAACAGCCAAAGACACGTAACATGGAGTAGTCCGGAGAGGAGAGAAAAAGAGATTGGTAAGGAGTGTATAGAGGGCATGTTCTGGTTGGACGAACGTTGACGAGAAAGGTGGCGACATTGAGAGATTCTACCCAAAAGGGTGGAGGAAGAGAGGCCTGAATTAGGAGCGTGCGGAGAATATCATTGATGGATCGAAGAGAGCGTTCAGCTTTGCCATTTTGTTGGGAGGTGTAAGGACAGTAAAAACGAAGAAGAATGCCGTGAGAGAGAAAGAAGTTGCGATTTTTGGTGTTATCAAATTCACGTCCATTGTCACATTGGATGAAATGAATAGGAAGACTAAAGTGAGTATGAACATAATTTTGAAAATTTTGAAAGACGGTGTGGACGTCAAATTTTGCACGGAGAGGAAAAGTCCATATGTAATGAGAATAATCATCAAGAATAACGAGATAATATTTAAAACCAGAAACACTAGGCACAGGAGATGTCCATAAATCACAGTGTAATAATTCGAAAGGAAAAGAGCTATGAGTGGATGAAGTGCTAAACGGTAATCGAACATGTTTGCCACACTGACAGGCATTACAAACAGAGGAATCATGAGGATAACTAATACTAGGGATATAAAATTCCTGAAGTAACGAAGACAGCGTGGCTTTATTTGGATGCCCTAGGCGACGATGCCAAAGTCCAACGGAAGCAATCATGGCAAGAGGTGTAGAGGTGGGCGCGCCATGGAGAGGATAGAGATCCCCGGAGCTATTGTACCAGGCGAGAAGCTTCCCCGTTTGAAGATCCTTCACAGATAAACCAAAGGGATCAAACTCAAGAGAGACACGATTATCAATGGTAAATTTGCGAACAGATCTGAGATTTTTAATTAAAGAAGGTGCTAAAAGAATTTGACGAAGAAGAAATTGAACATGTGGATGCGATATATAGGAATCACCGGTGCCGAAGATGGGAATAGAAGATCCGTCACCAATGGTAATGGAAGAAAAGGGAGAAGAAGAACAAGCTGACAGAAAATCCAAATTCGAAGACATGTGTGAGGAAGCACTAGAATCAAAAATCCAATCCGTACCTTCGGTGTTATTGAGGGTAAAATTGTTCATGGCAGCTATGAAGGCGGCCTGGTCCCAGCTTGGTGTAGAAGGCGGTGACGATGGCCCGGGCGCGGTTGACGAAGATGCGTACATGTACGGCGGAGCCAAAGGAGGGCCATATATGTAAGGTGGTGTCGCGTAGCCGGGGTACGAAGCCTGAGCGTTGTACACCTGTGCAGGGGGTCGAGGGCCGAGAAGTCCAGTGGAGCCGGTGGGCGGACGGAGGCCGAAGTTCCAAGCCGATGGAGCGCCGTATGATGCAGTAGCCGTCCACGGCATGGACCAGGCCTGGACCATACCGGTCCAGGGATCGTGCTGGTGGCGCCAAGTTGGTGCAGCAGGGGGCGCCGTCGGTGCTGGTGCAGGGGGCGCTGTCGGAGGGGGGCGCGGCGGCAGGAGGGGGGTAGATGGGATTCTTGTCGCGGTAGTTGGGGCTAGGGCGCCAGCCGGCAGGAGCTGCCGTGGCAGGGTTTTGCCATGAATTTGCTACCGCGGCAGGAGGCTGCATGGGAGGAGCTGCCATGGCAGGCGCGAACGCGGGCGGCCGTGGGGTGGCGACGAACACGTGGTGGCGCGACTCCCGGTTCTGACGAGAGCGATCTACACTTTGAAGGATCGACCGAACCTCGGCGAAAGTGGGGCAGGGCCGCATCAGAGGTATGAACGAGGCCTGTTTGTCGAAGTCCTCGCTAAGGCGAATGAGGAGGATGTTGATGAGTGGTCGATCTTCAATGGGATCACCGAGTTCGCGGAGTTCGTCAGCGATGGAGGAGAGACGCTGACAGTAGACGCCCACGGGAGAGGTGCCTTGGACGATGTTGCGAAGCTCGATGTTGAGGGCGTTGACGCGGGAGTCGATGTTATCCTGAAAGAGCTGACGAAGGGCCGCCCAAAGAGCGGTGGCGGACGAGGCGGTGCGGTAGACGAGATGGAAGATCTCAGTGGAGACGCGCGTGTAGATCCATTGGATGATCGCTAGATCATCCTTGACCCAGCGAGGGTCGTCGGGGCGAGGGACGCAATCCGTGGCGACGTGATGAAGAAGATTGCAGCGCCCCAGGTGAACTTCGAACAGATGGCGCCAATGATAGTAGTTGTGGACTGAGAGATCAAGGGTAATGGTGATGAAGGGAGATATATCTGTGATCGTGTCGGTGAACGACATGGTGGCTAGGGTTTGGGTGGTGGTGACGCCGGCGGCAGGAGGAGAGGGTGCGCCGGCGGTGTGAAGGGGGACTAGAGTTTGAGAGGAAGAAGAGGAGGAGGGAGCGCCGGCGGCACGGAATTCCGTCATGGAGAAGAGAGAGCCCGGCGGCGGCAGAGGTGGGGTGGGCGGAGCCATGCCAGGTGTGGAAAAACCTAGACGTCTGATACCATGATATTTGGGAAGAATAATAACTTGTGTATTGTGTAGAGATTACAGAGGTATAGGACCAAAACCAGCTAGGGTTTAGAGCCAAACCAATCTAAGAGTCCATACTAATTACAACAAAAATATATCGCTAATAATATGCCGTGCCAAGGGAAGCTAACAATGTTATCATCTTTCTTTGAGCCCCCTGGAATATTGCACGAACAACTCGGTCGTCACATTTGACCACGATAAACAAACTACCTGTATGCGGATGTGTTCTGGCATGCATGCATGACGTTTTGTGCAACGGGTTCTCATTCGACCGACCTGCACGCTGGTACGGCTAAAATAGTTTATCCTACCGCTACGGACTATTTACCATCTATCTGCGTACTCCCTCTATCCCAAGGCCTAAGGCCTATATTTTTTTTGAAAAGTTAAACCAACTAAACTTTGATCAAACTTTTAGAAAAAACTATCAATAAACATGATATTTGGTAGACATCATATGAAAATATATTTTATTATCTATCTAATGATATTGATTATGTATTTTGTATATTAACATTTTTTGGTAAAAACTTGGTCAAATTTGACATAGTTTGATTTTTTAAAAAAAATATAGGTCTTAAACCTTGGAATGGAGGTAATATATTGCAGTCTCACATGGAGTAGCACGGACGAAGCCATGAAGGGTTAGACAATGTGAGATCGCATTTTTAATACTCCCTCCGCCCCTAAATAGATGTCTTAAATTTATCAAAATTTGAATGAATCTAGACACTATTTAGTATATAGATTCATTCAAATTTTAAAAAATCCATGACATCTATTTTGGGACGGAGGGAGTACTCTGGTACGGTAAAGGGCTGACCGCGTATTTGTAAAACTTAGCAAAGATCATCTATACTTAAAATTTTGGAAGTTTGGTATGCTGTAAATTTTCTTTATAGAATTTCACCAATCTATATCTCTATACTATCTAATAATAAAGGATGGGATATTTTTCCATTTCAACATTTTTTTGGATGGTCTTACCCTGCGTTCTGGTGATTTTACATGATTTGTCACCGCTAAGCAACATGTCCTGTACTTCCGCCTGCCTTCGATGGTGGCGACCCTGCCGACGCGCATATTGAGTTGGTCCAACAGGCCATCGGGCGTTCAGCCCATTAATTAACCTTGTACAGAAATCAGACAAATTGTATCGTACGCATAATTGGTATTAATTAGTACCACCTCGCCCTCTCGCACCAAAAGCAGAAGGAGATTTTTTCTTTTGAAAGATGGGAGATTATAAGAATTGTACTCAATTTCCTAAATCATACTGTAATAGATTACAGCGAAGATGATACAGGCTGAGCTAAAACCTGGACTACGGACATGTGCCTATTCCAGCGACAAAACAGAGGACCGTCCACAGTTAACCTGAATATACACTGTAAGGAGACTCGAGATATCCCTTACAGCTGGAGGTCACTAGACCTGGTGGTGCCTCTGGGCTCTGTATCTGGGGCTGCAGGAGATTGAATACACCGAATAAATGAACATAATAAAATTGATTCAGATGGTAACTAGTAATGATTAATGCAGAATGAGTATTCAAGGTTCAACAGTTGCTTCAACCAAGTGGAAATCTGGTCTTTCTGGAAAGTGCAATCATAGAAAAAACCAAGAGGTATAATCATTAATGCAAATTTTTGCATTAACTTTAGACCAAATAAATAATCATGATAAAATTCTTTCATATCCTAACTAATATTTAGATTTTTTTCTTCATTCTGACTGAACAAAAAAAACTGGTTTTCAAAATAGGAAATCGAAATAAAACCATTTTTTCTTATAGTGGGTAGACTCAAGTTGAACCAAATATGTGCAAGGAGAGTTCAGTACCTGAGGCAGCTACAAATCTTTTTTTTTATCTAAAGATGTTCAGCATGAACTCATCATTTGTATCTGTTAAAGCCAAAACGTGAATGTAAGGTTAAGTTTGCAAGCAAAAGGAGAAGAAGAAGCAGCTCTCAATAGCATGTTAGCTTTATATGAGTATTTTTCTGGGCAATGCATAAATACAGGGAAGTCAGCAGTTATGTTCAACTTAGGGGCGGAGCTAGCATGTAGTTAACGGTGTCAAATAACACCAACGACTTTTTGCTAATCCTATTTAAAAATGAAGAAATACTATGAGAAATATGGAATGACACAAGTGAATCCAGGGAAGTGACACCAATGATGCATTTTCCTAGCTTCGCTACTCACCCTTAAAAAAAACTTTCCTAATTGCTACTCATAAACAGAAAATAAAAGTTACCTAAAATTAATTTTGCTGCAACACAAGCAGCCTTCTCGGCTGCAGCTTTCTTGCTTTTGGACATCCCACCTGTATATTCTTGGCCACCAATGCAGACCGTTGCAGTAGAGAAAGTCATTCTAGCTAGACCTTGTTGACGTTGGAATGCATATATAGGTTGGTTTATTTTTTTCTTCGATGAAAATTCAGAAAGAATTGACTTACAGAACAACAGACCCTAAATGAAAGAAAAAAGTATAATTTTGATAAAATACCAAAAAACAATAAATATCAACAAACAGTATCTCTGAGAGCAATATACCTTATCAATCAGTGTCATCACATCTACAAAATTCTCGCCATCTCTCGGCATTAGGAACTCAAATGCAACCTTTGCAGCATCTTGTTCAGCTTCTTTTTTACGTGCATGTAGATGAAGTGATTTGAAGTGCTGGCCATTCAACTCGACAATACACCAAAACTTGGTGTCACGGGGTTCACTTTCAGATCTTGATATGTAAATCGGAAGCTCTCGATATTTCCTTAAAGAAAATTGTTGCAGAAGTTCTTTGTAACAGGACGCTGCACAATAAAAGGATATATCAGTGGATAGATCAAACAAGCATTAAGCCAACAATGGAACACCAATTAGCCCCAACTCCTAGGAATGGACAGCGAGATTGAAAGCATAGCAAGAACTACAGATCGATACTGGTGAGAATCGGATTTACACTTATAGAAGAGACTACTAATAAAATTATATTTTTGATTCTGTCTAAAAGTCTAACAGGAATTATATTCACACTGTTCCACGTAAACTACAGAACCAAGTACTAGAAGGCATCAACTTGCACACTGAGTTAGTTACTTTATATTCAACAAAAACTCCAAACAACTGATCAAAACTTGAGTTCTTACCAGAGAGAGGTTCCAAAGTAACAAGGTGACCCTTCACTGTCAAACGGCCTTCATCAGAAAGAGATGCCAATGCACATGCCTTCTCCACTGCCTTCGATTCCTCAAACCTAAGATATCCTGAATCACCCCCCTTACTGAAGTGCACGTACTTCAATATGGGGAAAATCAAGAAAAAGAATTAGTCTGGTATAAACAAATTGCATCTGATAAGAGAATTATGTTTAATTGAAGACCATACAGAAAAAATAGAGAGTAGAACTTCTGAAATCATGTGTAACAGACTTTTGAGGGGATGCATAACATCCTCATTAGATTAATGAATCACCTTTGTATCGCTAAACACAATTGAACATTCCTATTGGTATTGTACAATTAACATATAGGGTATGTCCAAATCTAGCTAAAAATGGGTTGAACTTTTCAAATACATTTGCAATCCTTGAAGCTATTCCTCAAACAGTAACCTAAATGCAAACAAAATCACCGCATGATTGGCGGTCATTGACTATAACAATATTATGCGATTTATAAAACGACATGATTCTACAAATTCATCATAATAAAAACAAGCTAAGCTTCAGTTTTCAAGTAGCCCAACAATCTGTTGTAAACTATAGTTGGAATTGCAAATGAAATTTCAATCCAGTTTTCAATTCAATTACAGAGAAATCTAATGGTGTAGGTACAATCGAATTGGATATCATGATGATGACATTTGAACTTTTTGGTTACGCTGCTTTTCCGAGAAAGCTTGACAGCTCAATTTTCTTTACTACAAAATCTAAGATGAGGTATATGTGAATCAAATGTCCTTATAGTTAAGTAAAAACTTCTTATTTCTTCTCTTAGTATTTCAATTACCTTGAGAGATAAATTTGCAAAAATTCCTAGCAGGAAACTAGGATATCTAATAGGTCATATACTATCCTAGTACTAGTGTGCAAAAAGATATTACTAGCGATATGAGAACAGTGTCAAAAGAGAAAAAAGTCACCAGAAACCAGATTACCCGTACTGCGCCAAATTTTGTGAAATATTCTCTAACTTCCTCCTTTGTAATGGTTTTCTTGTCATTATCCGAAGGGCCTTTACTATCCTTGTTCAGAGATAGTGTATCTGACGCACTCAACTCAACAGCATCTGACTTCTCTTCCCTGACATCAGTGTTCTCAGGGACCTTCTCTTCATGACCTGTCGCCCATTCCATGGCTGAACTGGAAGCCCCTTCCTTCTTGACAGTGTCAATATCAACTTTGTGGAAACCATTTGGTTCGACGTCACGGTGAGCACGAATTTTCTTCAGCTTGAAAGCCAGAATCAAACCTTTTGGATATCTACAACCAATTAATGGTTATCCAGAGTTAAGTTGAACTCAAGGAAATAAAAAGAGGATGTTTCATTCGGCTTGTAAAGAAAGTTTACCCTTCAACGCTATTCTTATTAGTGTTTAATTTTTCATAAGCTTCTGTCTTAGCCTCTCTTTCAGTATCCAACTCCTTCCTGAATTATGTAAGCATTCGATCACATATTGTTGATATATAGTTATAAAATAGAGTCAACATTGTTAAAACTATTACAGTCCCTCAACTCCTGATTCTGAAATTAAGAGGAACTGACTTGGGTATCAATCATGATGAAAAAACAAAATAATGCATCACATATAAGTAAACTTCAATCACCCAGTGATACAAAAGGAGCATTGAAACAAACAATTGAGAATAAGCGAGAGTAATGAAACATAAATTGTCATTCGTAAATGGTAAGCATGAAAAAGAAGCTTAAATGGGTAGTTCACTTACTTCTGCTTAATCTCTAGCTCAGCTCCTGCAAAACTAAGTTTCTTCTCCCTAACACTGTTTGCTTCCATTACTTCTGAGAATTCGACTAATGCAGTTCCGCAGAAGTACCTCTTATCCGAAACATGTTCCGGTAGCCTTACATTGTTCACCTGTGATACACACAGCTCAGAAACAACATAGCACCGTTAAAATTTACATTATAGGATTCATGCATTTATAGTGATGTTCTTTAACTTTCGAGTTTGCCATATCCATTAAACCTCACATATATCATGAATCTGATAGAACATTTCCATCTCAAAGTAGTTGGCTAGCAGCTATGTGTTACTGAACCTTAAAGCAATAATAACTATGTAGTCTACTCTATTCAAAACTGTACAGATAACATACCTTGCCATGTTGAGCAAAGAAAGATTGGACATCTTCCAGCTTTACATTGTAAGGAAGTGGTGACACAGATATTGACCTAGAGTCAATTTGCTCTGCAACGCCATCATGCTTCAACAACTCATTAGCTCTACAAACTATGTCACCTATATGAACACAAAAATCGACAAAGGAACACCGATTAGTCCCAACTCCTAGGAATGGACAACGAGGTTGAAAACGTACCAAGAACTGCAGATCGATACTCATGAAAAGTAGATTTACGTGTAGGAATAACATTCACATGCTCCAACATTTGAAAGTCTTACCTCTGCCTCTCTTTGCCGCCTTTGGAGACACTGGAATACCCTTTTTCCTCTTGTGGCCATTCGGCTTGGGACCATCAACTGATCCCTGATCTTCATACTTGGTTACAGAATCAACGGTCATATTGGAAGGAAGGCTCTCCGACCTATCATAATTCATATCATAGCCATCGTCCTCAGGATTCTTCTACACAGAAACACACAAACATGTAAACACATAACAGATTATGCAACTAGCAAGCCATAACATGAAACTATGATACAACTCATAAGCTGCTGTCTGTCTTAACTAAGATGCATACTGTTCTGCCTACACATAAAATATAAACATCTTACTTTGCATACTAAAAAATTGACAACTAACAAGCTGATATAACTTAAGCAACTTCACAATGATTAAATCTAACATTAAGCCTAACCAGCATAGCACTTTAGAAATTACAACTAGAAAAAGGAGTGAATAACTCACCGATGGGGGAGCTGGAGCTTCTGCAGGAGTAGATGCACTGCAGAGTTGACTGAAACCTGCTGGGTGCATTGAGGACGACGTGCGCGCAGCTGCCGGCGATGCAACGGCCGGTGGTGGAGAAGAACTGTCCATTACGACCGGCGCTCCGTGGCAGAGAACGGCGGCGGGGATGGGGGTGAAAGGCGGCAGGGACAGATTTCCGTTGTTGTCAGTGGCCGAAGCCCGGCGGTCCATGCACTCCGCGCCGGGGGGATCGAGCACTGCCGCGAGCGAGAGGAGAGGAGAGGCGAGCGAGCGGGGAAGGGAGGGCTCTCGCGATCTAGCGCCTGCTTCAGGCGGCGGGTAGAGGGAGAAGCCAGCGAGGTGGGGGGTTTTAGCCTTTTAGGGTGCGTTTGGTTGCATTGCTCGGGAGGGCTATAGCTCAACTAGCCCAGCTCGGCAAAGCTGACCTTGCCTCGTCGATTCGTTTGGTTGATTGCTGTAGCAAGGCGAGCCAGTTATTTGGACAAGTAGCTTTTGATCAATTCAGGTGCACGTATATACGTACCAGATATGAAGATCCTTTCAAGCTGTAGTCGTTGAGGGCCGGAACTCGATTTACAATTCCAAGATTTGTACTGGGAACATATATACGGTGACGTGAGAAGAATCGGAGGATCTCAGCTCTACTACTCCCTCTGTTTCAAAATATAAGATGTTTTAGGTTTGTGAACAAAATGAATCTAGACTTGCTTTAGTATATAGATTCACTTAACTTTGGGATGAATCTACACGCTAAAAGAAGTCTAGATTCATTTACTTCACAAACCTAAAACATCTTATATTTTGAAACAGAGGGAGTACTAATAAAAAAACAAACTTTGTCTTCTCTATACGTCCCCACAAAATATACATAGACCTATTACTACCGTATGATTAGTCCCACTAAACTCAATCTAATGGCTATGATTAATCTAATCGTTGTCTGGTGTACACTTAGCAATTTGCAATGACTGACCGGTATTCCACCAGCAGAGGAAAAATTTTCCCCACCCGAAAATCACGCGCCCATCTCCCATGCATACGGAAAAAGGAAAACTGAATCAAACAATCAAATCACCATCGCCCTATCGTTTTCCACGCGATGCATCCTGGCTCGGTATGCTGCCCGTCGTTTCATGACTTGTTGTGCCTCGGTAGAAGAGTTTTGTGTTGGGACAAAAAATGAGTTGTGGATCTGATGTATGTCTTCATCTTCTTTTAGATCTAAATCTAGGCATTGACGGACCCCCGTTTGGTCCTTCCATTCCATCATCTGAATCGCCAAAAGCACTGTCGTGAAGGATTTTATTTTTGTTTCTTGGCCCAGCTCTCTCCAAATGGGAGATTCTGCTCCACCAAAACATGTACGTGTTCCCTTGCCTCAGATCCTTCAGCGCTGGCAGGAGAGATTCCGGCCGCCGCGGATTTGTCGAGTATGGGAACAAGAAGGAGGCAAGGGCTCGATGCCTGACCCGCGCCCCACCCATCTTGCTGCCCAGGATGCCTCCTCGACGACCGATGCGCTGACCACCGGGTGTCCTCGACAACAGACGCTGCCTCCCTATCGGCATCCGTGGTGGCTTTGACAACGGCGGCCTCACCCCGTGATGCCGCCTTCCCACCATGGTCCCTGCTGTTTCCCTCCTCCTAAGCGGGTACTCCACCTAGCCATGACCGCCGACTGCCGATCCTGCCTCTCCACCTTGCCCATGATGTAGCCAGCACCCCTTCCCGCCCATGGTGTCCCCGTATTATGACGAGGAAGGGCCCAAGGCGGAATTTCAGGTGATCCTCATCTTCATGATCCAATTTTTACCTATGCAATTTTGGTCCAGTTTGACACGAAATACTTTACGGGTTACTGTTGGTCTGTTTGAGTACCGTTGGTTGGCTAATTTTGACTACAGAGAATTGTGCAAATTTGTTTCATATGTCTATTGATTTCATTGCTTAGGATAATTGATATGGTTCCATTTCAGGATGTTCCATTTTATTGAAGAGCCCAAAAAATTGAGATGAGACCTATTATCCTTGCAGTTGAAGTTCTGCTTTTTGTTCCGTACAAAAAGAAGTTATGCTTTATTATGTTTGTAAGTTCCTGATAAGGTTTCCGTGTCATATACCTTTGTGTATTAGTGCCATTCATTTAGAATGTAGGTAATCAATGACAGAGTTTCTATCGTCAATCATTAAGTATTTAGGTAATCAACAATCATACACTCCTTGTTGCTACTTTTATGTTAGATTTATTCAAGTGCAGACTGTAAAGGGAGAGATCAGAAGCTGATTCAGCAACCACTGAATGAACTTGATCCTATAACATGTGCATAGGTATGAGCAATTTAAAATGATTTTCACACCGGATGTGAAACTCAAATTGGTTTTTATTATATCGTAAGTAGAGTATCTGCATTAAGTAAGTCAATTAGTCTTAGTGCATATCTCTGAACAAATTAAGCAGCTGGTGAAGAGATAGACTATGCAAAATTGTCAAAAGTACTCACATAAGATCTTTTGATTTGTAAATAACAAATTGCTTGATATATTTTATTAGCGGGGAAAATTTTATGTTAGGCATACATATCAAGAATCACAACTTCTTTATTAAATGGATATTGCCTGCCAGAACTGTGTGTGAGAAAGAGCATCCCGTACATGATTATTATGTACAATATCTCTGCGTACAGATTTAATGTACTTGCCTCATGTTGTGTTCTTACTTGTGACCTACAACTCAGCAATTGCTTGAGCTTTTGATGGTTTGTTATAGAGTAGTAACTAATTGAATTTTCTTGTCTTCATGATTTTAACATGGTGTATTACCTGGGTTGAACAACAGTGTATTAGCTGATGAGTTGGACAACGCTGCATTGGCTGCCGTCTTCCGATCTTCTGATTGATGACATGAGTTATACTTTTTGTTCGTCGACATAATTCAATATATGTTACTCCCTCCGACCCATATTAGTTGACTCCAATTTGGATGTATCTATCAAAAAAACTTTTCTAGATACATCCAAATTAAAGTCGACTAATATGGGTCGGAGGGAGTACAAAAATTGCGCTTCTATGTTAAATATATTGATCAATAGTAGGAGTCTTGTGTTGCACGTGCACGCTAATCTCTACTACTAATAACAAAAGCAAACTTTATCTTCTTTATACGTCCCCACAAAATTTATACAGACCTATTACTACCGTATGATTAGTCCCACTAAACTCAATCTAATGGCTATGATTAATTTAATCATTATCTGGTGTACACTTAGCAATTTGCAATGACTAACCGGTACTCCACCAGCAGAGAAAAAAATTTCCCCACCCAAAATTCACGCGCCCATCGCCCATGCATACGGAGAAAGGAAAACTAAATCAAACAATCAAATCACCATCTCCCTATCGTTTTCCACGCGATGCAGCCTGGCTCGATATGCTGCCCCCTGCATGTCGTCGTCATTTCATGACTTGTTGTGACTCGGTAGAAGAGTTTTGTGTTGGGACAAAAAATGAGTTGTGGATCTGATGTATGGCTTCATCTTCTTTTAGATCTAAATCTAGGCATTGACAAACCCCCGTTTGGTCCTTCCATTCCATCATCTGAATTGCCAAAAGCCTTGTCGTGAAGGATTTTATTTTTGTTTCTTGGCCCAGCTCTCTCCAAATGGGAGATTCTGCTCCACCAAAACATGTACGTGTTCCCTTGCCTCAGATCCTTCAGCGCTGGCAGGAGAGATTCCGGCCGCCGCGGATTTGTCGAGTATGGAAACAAGAAGGAGGCAAGGGCTCGGTGCCTGACCCGCGCCCCACCTATCTTGCTTCCCAGGATGCCTCCTCGACGACCGATGCGCTGACCATCGGGTGTCCTCGACAACAGATGCTGACTCCCTATGGGCATCCGTGGTGGCTTCGACAATGGCGGCCTCACCCCGTGATGTCGCCTTCCCACCATGGTCCCTATGTTGGAGATATGCCCCGAGAGGCAATAATAAAGTGGTTATTATCATATCTTCATACTTATGATAAATGTTTACATATCATGCTATAATTGTATTAATCGGAAACATTAATACTTATGTAATTTGTAAACATAAAAGAGTCCCTAGTAAAGCCTCTTGTTAAACTAGCTTGTTGGTTAATATATGATCATGGTTTCCTGATCATGAACATAGAGATGTTATTAACAACAGGGTTATATCATTGGGAGAATGATGTGATGGACATACTCCTATAGTTAAGCGTAGCATAAAGATCAAGTCATTTAATATAGTTCATTTGCTATAAGCTTTCTGATACATAGTAATCTGATTCTTTCGACCATGAGATCATGCTTATCACCATCACCGGAAGGATGCTTTGATGACATAAAACACCACACCATAACTGGGTGGCTATAAAGATAGCATTGAGTGTTCGGAAAGTATGGGTTGAGACACATGGATCAAGAGTGGGATTTGTCCATCCATATGACGAATAGATATACTCTGGGCCCTCTCGGTGGAATGTCATCCAATTAGATTGCAAGCATGTGACTAGCTCACAAGGGATCACATACCACGGTAACGAGAAAAGAGTACTTATCGGTAACGAGGTTGAACTAGGTATGCAGAGATACCGAGGATCAAAACCTCGGATAAGTAAACTATCGTGAGACAATGGGAAATTGGTATCGTATGTAAGTGGTTCATTCGATCGCAAAGTAATCGTAGAAATATGTGGGAGCCATATGAATTTCCAGATTCCTCTGTTGGTTATTGATTGGAGAAGTGTCTCGATCATGTCCACATAATTCACGAACCGTAGGGAGACACACTTAAGGATTCGATGTTGTTGAGTAGTTATGGAATGATGAGTAAGAGACCGAATGTTGTTCGGAGTCTCGGATAGGATCCGGGATATCACGAGGAGATCCAGAATGGTCCGGAGAATAAGATTCATATAAGGAAAGTCCTATTTCGGAGTTGGGGAATGATTCCGGTGTTTTCACCGGGAATGTTCTAGAAGGGTCCGGAAGGTCCGGCACTCCGGAGGGGAAGGGTACATGAATGTGTCATGACAATGTGGAATGGTTGCATCATGTACTAGGTCACTTGGCTGGGCAAAATAAAGGGAGAAATCAAATCCTAGTTTGAAAGTCAAACGCCAATTTGAAAAAGTCAAACGGCAAGTTTGCTTGGTGGAGGGAGAGTAGGAAACCTACTTGGGGAGGAAGTCTCCTCCCTCCACCCGCCGGCCAAGGAGGAGGAGTTGGAGGAGGACTCCATCCTCCCACCTATATAAGGAGGGGTAGGGCTGCCCCTCTCCTACACACCAAAACCCTAGCCCTCTCCTCCAAGTCGCCGGCGCCACCACCACCTCCTGCTGCCGCCACCGC
The DNA here is from genome assembly GCA_916181665.1 of Avena sativa. Classification (NCBI taxonomy): domain Eukaryota; kingdom Viridiplantae; phylum Streptophyta; class Magnoliopsida; order Poales; family Poaceae; genus Avena; species Avena sativa. The sequence goes on along the minus strand of OV702293.1, from coordinate 352,731,175 downwards.
CTAGGGCACCACCAACTCGGCGAGTTGGGGTGATTCCCAAACCCTAGACGCCGTCTACACTCTCCCTTGGTGCCTCTAAACCCTAGATCACCAAGGACTCTCTCATAGTCCACCATACTTGCTCCGGCTTAAGGCGAAGCCCTGCGAGATCTCCCCTCTACTTCGGTACCACGCCGTCGTGCTGCCGGAATCGCGAGGAGAGTGCTACAACCTCCGTTGTCTGCTGGAACAAGGGAGAGGAAGGTCTTCATCAAGTACCGAACGTGTGACCGACTGCGGGAGCGCTGTCGGAACGCAGCGCCGGAAGGATCGTCTACGCGATCTTGAGATCGGCAAGTGTAGGACTACATCACCCACGAGAATATGCTCTCGTTAACCGCTTTGGATCTTCGAGGGTTAGTATTCTATCGACTTGTTGCTACAATCTAGTAGATAGATCTTGGCTTGATCATAGATTAGATCTTGATTGTGTGTTCATGCGATAGAAAATTTTTGTTTTCCATGCTACGAACCCCAACAGTGGTATCAGAGCCGTGTCTATATGTAGATCTGTTGCACGAGTAGAACACAATGGTCATTGTGGGCGGTGGTGCTTTTATTATCAATTGCTTCTTGTGTACTTTGCATCTTGCGGTATGGTGGGATGAAGCGGCCCGGGCTAACCTTACATGACATCGTTCATGAGACTTGCTCCACGCTCAACATGCAACTTGTATTGCATAAGTGGCTTTGCGGGTGTCTGTCTCTCCCATCATAGGAAAGATTCAATTTACAACGGGCACTTGATAGTTCAAGCATCAACGTTGTGGTTCTTGTTCGTAAGTTAGAACGACACTTATTGAAAGCCCCAAACCACATAAAATATGCAAAGAAAATTAGAGGCGTCTAACTTTGTTTTGCAGGGGTGTGCTGTGATGTGATATGGCCATGATTGTGATTATATATGATGTATGCAATGTCCCTTATTGTAAGTTGGCAACCGGCAGGAGCCATATGGTTGTCTTTTAAATTCCGTTAAGACCCGTGTGTCTATTATTCAAAATAGTTGTAATAGTTGATGCTAGTGGATGACAACCATGAAGCGGCGCCATTGACCTTGACGCCACACCGGTGATGATGGAGATCATGTTCGTGCTTGAAGATGGAGATCGGAAGCACAAGAAGAAAGGCCATATCATATCACATATTATGAATTGCATGTGATGTTAATCCTTTTATGCATCTTGTATTGCTTAGTTAATGATGGTAGCATTATAATATGATCCCTCAAGCACACAATTTCAAGTTTTAAAGTGTTCATCCTTAGTAAGCATCGTTGCTAAAGCTCGTTGTTTTGAAGCACCACGTGATGATCGGGTGTGTTAGATTCTGCGAGTGTATACAACGTGAGCAAGCCAGATTTTCTCATGCGGAAGCTAAGGTTTGATCTTGACGAGCCTAGCATGTACAGACATGGTCTCGGAACACGGATCACCGAAAGGTAAAGCATGAGTCATATAGTAGATATGATGAACATGTTGATTGTTCGCCATTGAAGCTACATCAACTCTCGTGATGATCGGTTTTGATGTGGTGGATTTGGTTCGTGTGATCACTAAAACAATGTGAGGGATATTGTTTTGAGTGGGAGTTCAACAGCAATATAATTAAAAGTTGAACACTATTTATCATAAATTAAATCAAAGTGAATTTGCATAGTTGTTGTAGTCATTGGCATCCGTTTACCACCTTGCGCTTACTTATAATTGAGATGTTAGAATTATAGAATTCCGGTTAGTTACTTTACGAACTGGTATCGTATTGTTTTGAAGTGTTAATCTAAAGTTTAAAAGTTCTATTGCAAACTTTCAGTAAGTTCCGGTTACTCCATGAAGTTTAATAATTGGTATAAAATCAAGAGTGACAATTCCAAGTGTTAGTGTATGAGTATCATGTTTGTCTCCATGATTCTTGATATTCAAAGGATTGTCTTAATATCAAGGTTATCTATGATCTAGAAGAGTTGTTTCAGAAACCATGATGTGTGGAAGATATTGTGATATCTGAAACGAAGTTTTGGTTGTAACATGATAGAGTATAATATGGCAAAAGTCATGTTCTCATATTTTATGAGAATTTGCAAAAGGTTGGAGACGCTGGTCGTCTTAATTCTCCAAAAAGGTTTTGGAGAGCAACATTATACTCGCGATTCACCGTTATAATCTAAAAGTATCTTGATCATGGATAATTCCATGATAAGGGTGAATATTTGATGTAGGTAAAATGTTTACTACACCAAGAGATTACTAAAGAAAGGAATTTGAAAGAGCACCAAACATTTGATGATGGTGATCTACTTCAAAGTGTAAGTCCAAAGACATTGGTATTTTACTATACATGCTTTGGACTATGTGTCATGTATATGGCTCCACTATTGATGTTGATAGATTCTTTCAAACAGAAAAGGAAATACTGAAAGAGAATCTCATAAATATATGGTAGGAAAGAAAAGACTAGAATTGTTCATCTTAAGTATATATATGATATACATGCTATGGTTATATTCTTTGCTTATTAAACAATGTGGTTCTTAAGTATTTGATACTGAATTTGTTGGTGTGAATCGTCATACGAAACAACACAATTCATGAACTACAATGGCCTAAGTAACTAGCAAAAGAATATGTGATGATGTTCATCGAGAACAAATAAAGGGTTATTGTGCTGCTTGTTAAACATCAAAGCTTGCCTTCAAGATTTGTTTTATCAGGTATTATGAGAACAAAAGGGTTGTTCAAATAATTTCCGTAATCCATGAAAGATGGATGATTCACAAATCTCGGTGGAGAAATCATATCCATAAAACTAGTGCTAAAAATGTCGAAAGACAAATTGATTGAAAGATCACGTAGGAAGTGACATCGCCGTTTAAAATTATATTGGAAAGAAAACATGAAGAAACTCCATGAGGATGGAATTTTGGAGTCTTTTGATTTTGATCAAATGACGCTTGTGAAACTTTCCTAGAGATAATTAAAACTTCGTTCATAGGCCAAAAGGGAACGAATGACTAGCTTATTAGAACTTGTACATATTGTTGTATGAAGTCCATTATGTGTAGTCAAGAGCGATGGATTTCAACTTCATATGCTTTCTCCGAAAATTTGAGTGAATATATGAATATTTACTTAATAAGGATGAAGTATGAACCATTTGAAAAGTTCAAAGATTTTTAAGATGAAGTGCAAAATCATTGTAACAAGAATATAAATAGTTTATGATAAGATCATAAAGGAAGATATTTGAGTTACAAGTTTAGCATAATACCTAAGATTTAAGGAATCGTTCCGTGGACTTGCATTTCCCGAAACACCATAAGAGTATGGAGCGTTCGAGATATGTGATTAAACCTTGTTTGACATGGTAAGATCAAAGGTGTAATTCATAAAACTGTCATTATATTTTAAAGGTTAAAAGCTTTAGAGACTATCGGTCTTCCACTGAAAAGAGCTCCATCATAATGCGTTGAATTGACACCATATAAAGTTATGGTTTGGGATAAAACCCAAGTTGTCCTTTCTTAAATATTGGTATGCTATGCATAAGAAAGATGTTTGCAACCAAAATCGGATGAACATGTCTTTGTATGTTATTTTCGAATAACTGTTAATAATTCCTCCATAAACACCAAAGACAAAAATGTTTGTCGCTTAGAACGTCAAGTTTCTTTGAGAAGGAATTTTCCATGAAAAGTTGAGTGGGAGGACAATACAACTTTGACAAGGTTAAAAGAACCTTAGCTATATATGATCAAAGTTGCGCAGCGCCAAAAAATGTTCTGGAGGCAGCAACAATGCTCATGGCTCACGTGCCTCAAAGGTTGTGGTCACGGAGGTCTAAGTTCCTATTGAAACAAGTAGGTCGGGTAAAGATTCAAATACCAAGATTTGAGGGTTGAATCATTATTTGAGAATAATGAACCGACTACATGCAAAGAAGCGATGATGGGCCCTGACTCCGTCAAATGGCTTGAAGCCATAAAATCCGTGATAGTTCCATATACAAGAAATCAAGCTTTGAGCTTGAAAGACCCTCTGGAAAGGTACAAGACCTTACAGTCGTATTTGGATCTATAAAGAAATAGACATGGATGTTTCACATCTATGAAATTATCGACATGTCGGGAAAGAGTTCACGACAATGTTCAAAGAGTTGACTATGACAAGATCTGATCTTTCATTAAATGATATTTAGTCTAGACGGATTAATGTAGCAACCACTACATATAATTTTGTTATGTGATAGTTGAATAAACAAAACAAGTTCTTCTATAAGAATGGTTACCTAAGACGTGTGCATAACACGGTCCAAAGGGTTTTGTTAATTCAAAGGATGCTAAAAGCATATGCAAACTTCAATGGTTGAAGTAAGAATCGCGGAGTTGGAATCTTCACTATGATGAAACTGTTAAAAGAGTTTAATTTCATCGGAGACGATGAAGATGCTTGCACTTGCAAGAAATTAAGTGGGAGCGCTAAGACATATTTCTAATACATTATGTGGAAGACATATTGTTGATTGGAAATGATGTATCCTTTTATTAACACAGGATAAGAATTTCATCTCGATGAAAGGCTTAGGCAGAACTTGAATATTAGGCATCAATGTCTATATGGATAAATTGTGACGCCAATATGGTTGTGCTAGAAGTACATAGATGAGATATTGAATAAGTTCAATATAGAAACTACAAGAAAGGTTCTTGTTGCACAAGAATGATTGAATAAAGATTTAAGTATTTTTGATACTTGATAGATACAATCACAAAGAGTATTTTATCAATCATGCTGTGATGTGTACAAATCCAGAAATGTCCTACGCTCTAAATGTTATGAGCGTATACCAGAATGATTCATAAGATGATTATTGGACAATAGTAAAGATATTCTTATGATCTTGTAAAAGAAATAAGAATATATTATTTTGTAGAAGTGAGAAATAGATGGTTAGTTCATTGTAAATGAATTAGATTGATACTAGTTTTGTCACAAAGTACAAGTTAAGTTTATCTCAATCTAAACTAAGGGTAGCACAATATGATGGAAAGTAAGTTCCATAATGGATTTGGATGAGTTCCAAAGTTAAGACATTGTGACAGATACTACAACAAAAGGCTGAGTATATAACTGCTATTATAGCAGCAAAAGAGGGCATTTATGTCAAGTAGTTTGTTATCAAACTAGGTATAGTTCACAGCAGGGATAATACTATGAAGATATATTGTACGACAATATTATCAACATGTTTTAACCCCAAAGAACTAAAGGTCACACCAAAGGACCAAATTTGTACAAAGCCATATCATTAGAGAATGAGTGATGCGTAGAGACCCAAAGACATGCAATTACACACGGACCTGGAAGTGTCAGATCCGGAGATCAGTTGACCACTAGCAATCGTGTACATACAACACCAGAAATCCATAGGTGTTAAATACACAAAGGTTTGAAACTAGATTATTGACTCTAGTGCAAGTGGGAGACTGTTGGAGATATGCCCAAGAGGCAATAATAAAGTGGTTATTATCATATCTTCATACTTATGATAAATGTTTACATACCATGCTATAATTGTATTAATCGGAAACATTAATACTTGTGTGATCTGTAAACATAAAAGAGTCCCTAGTAAAGCCTCTTGTTAAACTAGCTTGTTGGTTAATATATGATCATGGTTTCCTGATCATGAACATAGAGATGTTATTAACAACAGGGTCATATCATTAGGAGAATGATGTGATGGACATACTCCTATAGTTAAGCGTAGCATAAAGATCAAGTCATTTAATATAGTTTATTTGCTATAAGCTTTCTGATACATAGTAACCTGATTCCTTCGACCATGAGATCATGCTTATCACCATCACCGGAAGGATGCTTTGATGACATCAAACACCACACCGTAACTAGGTGTCTATAAAGATGGCATTGAGTGTTCGGAAAGTATGGGTTGAGACACATGGATCAAGAGTGGGATTTGTCCATCCATATGACGGATAGATATACCCTGGGCCCTCTCGGTGGAATGTCATCCAATTAGCTTGCAAGCATGTGACTAGCTCACAAGGGATCACATACCACGGGAACGAGAAAAGAGTACTTATCGGTAACGAGGTTGAACTAGGTATGTAGAAATACCGATGATCAAAACCTCGGATAAGTAAACTATCGTGAGACAAAGGGAAATTGGTATCGTATGTAAGTGGTTCATTCGATCGCAAAGTAATCGTAGAAATATGTGGGAGCCATACAAATTTACAGATTCCTCTGTTGGTTATTGATCGGAGAAGTGTCTCGATCATGTCCGCATAATTCACGAACCGTAGGGAGACACACTTAAGAATTCGATGTTGTTGAGTAGTTATGGAATGATGAGTAAGAGACCGAATGTTGTTCGGAGTCTCGGATAGGATCCGGGATATCACGAGGAGATCGGTAATGGTCCGGAGAATAATATTCATATAAGTAAAGTCCTATTTCGGAGTTGGGAAATGATTCCGGTGTTTTCACCGGGAATGTTCTAGAAGGGTCCGGAAGGTCCGGCACTCTGGAGGGGAAGGGTACATGAATGTGTCATGACAATGTGGAATGGTTGCATCATGTACTAGGTCACTTGGCTGGGCAAAATAAAGGGAGAAATCAAATCCTAGTTTGAAAGTCAAACGCTAATTTGAAAAAGTCAAACGGCAAGTTTGCTTGGTGGAGGGAGAGTAGGAAACTTACTTGGGGAGGAAGTCTCCTCCCTCCACCCGCCGGCCAAGGAGGAGTTGGAGGAGGACTCCATCCTCCCACCTATATAAGGAGGGGTAGGGCTGCCCCTCTCCTACACACCAAAACCCTAGCCCTCTCCTCCAAGTCGCCGGCGCCACCACCACCTCCTGCTGCTGCCGCCTAGGGCACCACCAACTCGGCGAGTTGGGTTGATTCCCAAACCCTAGCCGCCGTCTACACTCTCCCCTTGGTGCCTCTAAACCCTAGATCACCAAGGACTCTCTCATAGTCCACCATACTCGCTCCGGCTTAAGGCGAAGCCCTGCGAGATCTCCTTTATACTTCCGGTACCACGCCCTCATGCTGCCGGAATCGCGAGGAGAGTGCTACAACCTCCGCTGCCTGCTGGAACAAGGGAGAGGAAGGTCTTCATCAAGTACCGAACGTGTGACCGACTGCGGGAGCGCTGCCGGAACGCAGTGCCGGAAGGATCGTCTACGCGATCTTGAGATCGGCAAGTGTACGACTACATCATGCACGAGAATCTGCTCTCGTTAACCGCTTTGGATCTTCGAGGGTTAGTATCCTATCGATTCGTTGCTACAATCTAGTGGATAGATCTTGGCTTGATCATAGATTAGATCTTGATTGTGTTTTCATGCGGTAGAAAATTTTTGGTTTCCATGCTACGAACCCCAACACCTTGTTGTTTCCCTCCTCCTAAGCGGGTACTCCACCTAGCCATGACCGCCGACTGCCGATCCTGCCTCTCCACCTTGCCCATGATGTAGCCTGCACCCCTGCCCGCCCATGGTGTCCCCGTATTATGACGAGGAAGGGCCCAAGGCGGAATTTCAGGTGTTCCTCATCTTCATGATCCAATTTTTACCTATGCAATTTTGGTCCAGTTTGACACAAAATACTTTACGGGTTACTGTTGGTCTGTTTGAGTACCGTTGGTTGGCTAATTTTGACTACAGAGAATTGTGCAAATTTGTTTCATATGTCTATTGATTTCATTGCTTAGGATAATTGATATGGTTCCGTTTCAGGATGTTCCATTTTATTGAAGAGCCCAAAAAATTGAGATGAGACCTATTATCCTTGCAGTTGAAGTTCTGCCTTTTGTTCCATAAAAAGAAGTTTTGCTTTATTATGTTTGTAAGTTCCTGATAAGGTTTTTGTGTCATATACCTTTGTGTATTAGTGCCATTCATTTAGAATTTAGGTAATCGATGACAGAGTTTCTATCGTCATTCATTAAGTATTTAGGTAATCAACAATCATACACTCCTTGCTGCTACTTTTATGTTAGATTTATTCAAGTGCAGACTGTAGAGGGAGAGATCAGGAGCTGATTCAGCAACCACTAAATGAACTTGATCCTATAACATGTGCAGAGGTATGAGCAATTTAAAATGATTTTCACACCGGATGTGAAACTCAAATTGGTTTTTATTATATCGTAAGTAGAGTATCTGCATTAAGTAAGTCAATTAGTCTTAGTGCATATCTCTGAACAAATTAAGCAGCTGGTGAAGAGATAGACTATGCAAAATTGTCAAAAGTACTCACATAAGATCTTTTGATTTGTAAAGAACAAATTGCTTGATGTATTTTATTAGCGGGAAAAATTTTATGCTAGGCATACATATCAAGAATCACAACTTCTTTATTAAATGGATATTGCCTTCCAGAACTATGTGTAAGAAAGAGCATCCCGTACATGATTATTATGTACAATATCTCTGCGTACAGATTTAATGAAATTTCCTCATATTGTGTTCTTGATTGTGACCTACAACTCAGCAATTGCTTGAGTTTTTGATGGTTTGTTATAGAGTAGTAACTAATTGAATTTTCTCTTGTCTTCATAATTTTAACATGGTGTATTAGCTGACTTGAACAACAGTGTATTAGCCGATGAGTTGGACAACACTGCATTGGCTGCCGTCTTCCGATCTTTTGATTGATGACATGAGTTATATTTTTTGTTCATCAACATAATTCAATATATGGTACTCCCTCCGACCCATATTAGTTGACTTCAATTTGGATGTATCTATTACAAAAACTTGTCTAGATACATCCAAATTGAAGTCGACTAATATGGGTCGAGGAAGTACAAAAATTGTGCTTATATGTTAAATATATTGATCAATAGTGGGAATCGTGTGTTGCACGTGCACGCTAACTAGTTAACACAAGAAATAATCGGGACGGGAATATATACCACAATCTTGAAGGGTTTCGCAACATAGTAAATCAAAAAAATTCTACGGATGCGAACGGAAAGCCAATATCTAATCTAGGAGATGCAATCAACGAGAGGGATAGATGAGATCTTCATACCCTTGAAGAAATCGCACAGCGGAAACGTTCAACAGAACGTGGGTAATGTAGTCGAACTAGCCTTCTCCTCCTCGCGATCTGATCCGATCCAACGCCGCAAGTGGCGGCGCCTCCGAGAGATGCACACGTACGGTGCCACGACGTCTCCTCCTTACTAGGTCCAGAAAGTGGGGTGGAGAGAGAGAGATTGGATCTACAGCACGATGGTGTGGTGCAATGGTGGAGAGTTTCTGCGGCAGGGCTTCGCCTACGCGCAGTCGGGAGAGAGAGAGATAGGTGGAGGGCAGCAGGTCGGCGGCTAGGGTTGAAGGAGTGGGGGGAGGGGTGCGCCCCTGCCCACCTTATATAGGGGGTTGGCCGGCCCCCTTGGCCCCTCCTCCAAGCCCTAGGGCGGCGGCCCCAAGGGTTGGAGTGGGGGGCAAGTTTCCCCCTTCCCTCTAGAAGGGTTCCTAGGGTTTCCCCTAGAGTTTTGGCCGGCTAGGCCTATGGGGCCTTGTGCCCCTGGCCCAATACGGACAGGGCACTCCCCTTACTCCCACGCAGGCCTCCGACAAGTTGGGCCACGTTGGTCCCACTCCAGAAGCTTCTAGAACCTTCTGGTACAATACCGAATACTCCGAAACAATTCTGAAATCCAAAAAACTGCTTTCCTTTATATGAATCTTATTCTCTGGACCATTCCGGAACCTCTCGTGATGTCCTAGATCTCATCCGAGACTCCGAACAAAAATTCATAAACCAATTATCCATTCTATCCTAGCGTCGAGACACGTTAAGTGTGTGACCCCACGGGTTCGAGAATATGCAGGCATGATCTTTTATCAATAATCAACAGGGGGATCTGGAAACCCATATTAACTCCCACATATTCATCGATGATCATATCGGATGAACCACGATGCCAGGATTCAATTAATCCCATATATATATTCCCTTCGTCACGTGATATTTTACTTGTCCGAGATTCGATCGTTGGTATCGGCATACCTAGTTCAATCTCATTCACAGCAAGTACTTTAATCATTCTGTAATCCGATATCACTTTGTGATTAACTCCTTAACCACGTGCTTGCAAGCGGTGTTGATATCGATTACCACGTGCTTGCATGGAATATAAACTTTATCATGAACAAGAATTATAACAATAACATCTTTATTATTGCCTCTAGGGCATAATTCCAACAGTCTCCCACTTGAACTAGAGTCAATAATCTAGTTTACATCTGGCAACAATCTAACACCCATGACATTAAGGTGATGATCATGTTTTGCTCGTGGAAGAGGTTTAGTCAACGGATCTGCGACATTCAGATCCGTATGTACTTTGCTAATCTTCATATCTCCATCTGTTATATAATATCGAATTATATGAAACCGGCGGTTGATGTGCTTGGTCTTTGGATAATATCTTGGTTCCTTAGCCAGTGCTATGGTGCCAGTGTTGTCACACAATATCTCCAGTGGGTCCAAGGCACTTGGAACCACACCAAGCTCAGTGATGAAGTTCCTGATCCAAACTCCTTCACTTGACGCTTCTGCAGCAGCCATGTATTCTGATTCTACTGTAGATCCCGTGATCACGCTTTGCTTGCAGCTTCTCCAGCTCACAGCTCCTCCATTCAAAATATAAACATATCCTGTCTGAGATTTAGAATCATCCGGGTCGGTGTCGAAACTAGCATCGACGTAACCTTTTACGACGAGCTGCTCATCACCTCCATAGACCAAGAACATTTCTTTAGTCCTATTTAAATACTTTAGGATGTTCTTTACGGCTGTCCAGTGTTCCACTCTTGGATCACTTTGGTATCTGCTCATCAAACTAAGAGCATTGGACACATCCGGTCTAGTACACAGCATGGCATACATGATAGAACCTATGGCCGAGGCATATGGCACTTTGCTCATAGTTTCTCTATCGTTTACCGTAGCTGGACACTGAGCCTTGCTCAATATCTTACCTGACAACATGGACACTGAACCTTTCTTTGCCTTATCCATTCTAAACCTTTTCAGAACTTTTTCTAGGTATGTACTTTGGCTTAAAGCTATTAGGCGTCTTTGTCTATCTCTATAGATTTTGATGCCTAATATATAAGCAGCTTCTCCTAGGTCTTTCATTGAAAAACATTTGTTCAAATAACTCTTCAAATCGTTAAGCACATCAATGTCATTTCCAATAATCAATATGTCATCCACATATAGTACTAAAAATTTCACTGCGCTCCCACTCACTTTCTTGTAGATACAAGCTTCGTAGCAATTTGGAACAAATCCAAAGCTCTTGATCACTTGATCAAAACGAAGGTTCTAACTCCGAGATGCTTCCTTCAGTCCATAAATGGAACGCTGAAGTTTGCACACCTTATTAGCATCCTTAGGATCGACAAAACATTCAGGCTGCATCATATACAACTCTTCATCAATGTTGCCATTGAGGAACGCAGTCTTGACATCCATCTGCCATATTTCATAATCATGAAATGCAGCAATTGCTAATAAAATCCGAATGGACTTAAACATCGCTACGGGAGAGAAAGTCTCATCGTATTCAACACCTTGAACTTGTCGAAAACCTTTCGCGACAAGGCGAGCTTTATAGACAGTAACATTACCATCCGCTTCTGTTTTCTTCTTGAAAATCCATTTGCACTCAACGGCCTTTCGGTCGCTAGGAGGATCCACCAAAGTCCATACTTGGTTTTCGCTCATGGATCCCAATTCGGATTTCATGGCCTCTAGCCATTTCTCAGAGTCTGGGCTCATCATTGCTTCATCATAGTTCACAGGTTCACTGTTGTCTACCAACAAGACAGTTAAGACAGGGTTGCCGTACCACTCAGGAGGGGCGCGTGACCTTGTCGACCTGCGATGTTCAGCAGCAGCATCATTTGAAGTTTCATGATCCTCATCATTAGCTTCCTCTCTTGTTGGTGCAGACGGCACTGGAACAATTTCAGGTGCTGCGCTACTCTCCAACTCGAGAGAAGGTTCAATAACCTCGTCTAGCTCTACCTTCCTCCCACTCACTTCTTTCGAGAGAAACTCCTTCTCAAGAAAGGGTCCGTTCTTTGAAACAAACACTTTGCATTCGGATTTGTGGTAGAAGGTATACCCAATCGTTTCCTTACGGTATCCTATAAAGACGCATTTCTCCGCTTTGGGTTCGAGCTTGTCCAGCATCAACTTCTTGACGTAAGCTTCGCATCCCCAAACTTTAAGAAACGACAACTTAGGTTTAGCACCAAACCATAATTCATACGGTGTCGTCTCAACGGATTTAGATGGTGCCCTATTTAAAGTGAATGCAGCGGTTTCTAATGCATAACCCCAAAATGATAACGACAAATCTGTAAGAGACATCATTGATCGCACCATATCTAATAGAGTTCGATTCCAGCGTTCAGACACACCATTGCGCTGTGGTGTTCTGGGTGGTGTGTGTTGCGAAACGATTCCGCTTGCTTTAAGATGTGTTGGAAAATCATAACTCAAATATTCACCTCCACGATCGGATTGTAGAAATTTAATTTTCCTGTTACGATGGTTTTCCACTTTGTTCTGAAATTGTTTGAACTTTTCAAACGTTTCAGATTTATGTTCCATTAAATAGATATACCCATATCTACTTAAGTCATCAGTAAAAGTGAGAAAATAGCGATATCCACCGTGCGTCGAAACACTCATTGGTCTGTATACATCGGTATGTATGATTTCCAACAAGTCCGTTGCTCGCTCCATTATTCCGGAGAACGGGGTCTTGATCATCTTGCCCATGAGGCATGGCTCGCACGTGTCAAATGATTCAAAATCAAGAGACTCCAAAAGTCTATCAGAATGGAGTTTCTTCATGCGTTTTACACCAATATGACCTAGACGGCAGTGCCACAAATAAGTTGAATTATCACTATCTACTTTGCATCTCTTAGCCTCAATGTTATGGATGTATGTTTCATTGCTTTCGAGATTCAGAAGAAATAAACCATTCATAGCAGGTGCATGACCACAAAAGATGTTATTCATATAAATAGAACAACCATTATTCTCCGATTTAAATGAATAACCGTCTTGCAATAAACACGATCCAGATATAATGTTCATGCTCAACGCAGGCACATAATAACACTTATTAAGGTTTAAAACTAATCCCGAAGGTAAAACTAAGGAGAGTGTGCCGACGGCCATCACATCAACTCTTGATCCATTGCCAACGCGCATCGTCACCTCATCCCTTGCTAGCCGCCGTCTATTTTGTAGCTCCTGTTTCGAGTTACAAATATTAGCAACCGAACCAGTATCAAATACCCAGACACTACAACGAGTGCTAGTAAGGTAAACATCAATAACATGTATATCAAATATACCTTTAATGGTGCTAGCCTTCTTGTCCGCTAAGTACTTCGGACAGTTGCGCTTCCAGTGACCCTTGTCCTTGCAATAGAAGCACTCAGTGTCCGGCTTAGGTCCAGACTTGAGCTTCTTCTCAGCAGGGGCAACGCGTTTGCCGCTGCCTTTCTTGAAGGATTTCTTTGCACCCTTACCTTTCTTAAAGCTAGCGGTCTTGTTGACCATCAACACATGATTATCTTTCTTGATGTCCACCTCCGCAGCTTTCAGCTTAGCGAAGAGCTCAGTGATCGTATCAGTGGAACCAATCTGATTGTGAGTAACTACAAAACCTTTGTAGCTAGGAGGGAGTGATTGCAGAACTCTGTCAATCTTGAGCTCTTCTGGAATCTTAATGGCGTGCTCACTAACGGAACTCCCTTCCTCCATCTTGCAGTTAAAGAATTTCTCAGAGATCTCATATCTCTCAGAACGGGCCTGATTCTGAAACATGGTTTTCAGTTCCTCAAGTATCTCAAAGGGCCCGGCGAACTCCTCAAAACGATTTTGAAGGTCCGATTCCATAGCAAACAACATGGTACTCTTAATCACTCCATAATCATCTTTGCGCGACTGATAAACAGCTTTTTCATCAGCCGACGCATCAATAGCAGGGGCGTCACCTAGCGCTTTCTCAAGGACATAGTCCTTTTGTCCGCCAGCGAGAATGACTCTCAGATTGCTGAACCAGTTGGTGAAGTTAGACCCATTGTTCTTAAGCTTTTCTTTCTCAGCAAAAACGTTGAAGTTGAAGTTGGACTTAGCCATTTGATCTACAAAATTTGCAAGTACAATTTAGAATATGTTCATGATAACTAGTTCAACTTAATCAAATTACTAGATGAACTCCCACTAAATTCAACATCCCTCAAGTTGTTTAGTGAACATGATCCAAATTCACCACACCTAATCCGATCTTCACGAGAAGAGATGTGGTTTCAATGGTGGACAACAAAGTGTCGATCATATCATTCATATGACTCATGCTTAACCTTTCGGTTCGTGTGTTCCGAGGCCATGTCTGTACATGCTAGGCTCGTCAAGTCAAATCCAAGTATTTTCGCGTGTGCAAAACTGGCTTGCACCCGGTGTATGTGAACATAGAGTTTATAGCACCCGATCATCACGAGGTGCTTGAACACGACGAACTTTCGCAACAGTGCATACATGGTGAGAACACAATTTTATCTTGATCTTTAAGTGAGGAATCATCTTATAATGCTACTGTCGCGATCTAAGCATAATAAGATACATAAAAGGATAAACATCACATGCATATAATTTTATGTGACATGGTATAGCCAATCTCCGTGCAATGATCTCCATCTTGTGCGCGCCAGCACGATCTCCATCACTCGACCATGATTTCCTCCACCATGAATAGCAACTACAACTATTGCTAACTACTTAGCGATAAAGTAAAGCTATTACATGGCGTATAAGAAGTTGACACACAGGTCATACACAATTATAAAGACAACCATATGGCTCCTGCCGGTTGTGTACTCATCGACATGCAAGTCGTGAAATATTACAAAACCTGATCATTGCATACAACATACACATCATATCTTGGGCCATACCATATCACAAAACACTTCCTGCAAAAACAAGTTAGACGCCTCCACTTGCATGTTTTACGTGGCTTATGGGAGTAACAAGCTAAGAACGATTCTTACCTACAGAAAGCCACAACGGTGATATTATGGTTGCCAACATCCGGTGTAAATCCCATGACTACTATAGTGAGAGAAACTGGCATCCACCAGCCGCATGTGTGGAACAAGCCACACGTCAAGTGCGGAGCCGGTCTCGAAACGAGGTCGCGTAAAGTTGGCCTGGACCGCTTCGATCTCACTATCCCGCGTCATAAGAAGTACACAACAAGAGGCTTGCAACAGAAAACATCAACGCCCGCAACAAGCATGTTGCGTTCTACTCGTGAAACACATCTACGCATAGATCTAGCTCTGATATCACTGAAGGGTTTCGCAGCATAGTAAATCAAAAAAATTCTACGGATGCGAACGGAAAGCCAAGAACTAATCTAGGAGATGCAATCGACGAGAGGGATAGATGAGATCTTCATACCCTTGAAGAAATCGCACAGCGGAAACGTTCAACAGAACGTGGGTGATGTAGTCGAACTAGCCTTCTCCTCCTTACGATCCGATCCGATCCAACGCCGCAAGTGGCGGCGCCTCCGAGAGATGCACACGTACGGTGCCACGACGTCTCCTCCTTCCACGGTCCAGCAAGTGGGGTGGAGATATAGATTGGATCTACAGCATGACGGCGTGGTGCAATGGTGGAGAGTTTCTGTGCCAGGGCTTCGCCTACGCGCAGTCGGGAGAGAGAGAGAGGTGGAGGGCAGCAGGTCGGCGGCTAGGGTTGAAGGAGTAGGGGGTAGGGGAGTGCCCCTGCCCACCTTATATAGGGGGTTGTTCGTCCCCCTTGGCCCCTTCTCCAAGCCCTAGGGCGGCGGCCCCAAGGGTTGGAGTGGGGGCAAGTTTCCCCCTTCCTTCTAGAAGGGTTCCTAGGGTTTCCCCTAGGGTTTTGGCCGGCTGGGCCTATGGGGCCTTGTGCCCCTGGCCCAATACGGCCAAGGCACTCCCCTTAGTCCCACGAAGGCCTCCGACAAGTGGGGCCACGTTGTTCACACTCCGGAAGCTTCTAGAACCTTCCGGTACAATACTGAATACTCCAAAACAATTTCGAAATCCAAAAAACTGCTTTCCTTCATATGAATCTTAATCTCCGGACCATTCCGGAACCTCTCGTGATGTCATGGATCTCATCCGAGACTCCGAACAAAAACTCATAAACCAATTATCCATTTTATCCTAGCGTCGAGACACGTTAAGTGTGTGACCCTACGGGTTCGAGAATATGCAGACATGATCTTTTATCAATAATCAACAACGGGATCTAGAAACCCATATTGACTCCCACATATTCATCGATGATCATATCGGATGAACCACGATGCCAGGATTCAATTAATCCCATATATATATATTCCCTTCGTCACGCGATATTTTACTTGCCCGAGATTCGATCGTTGGTATCGGCATACCTAGTTCAATCTCATTCACAGCAAGTACTTTACTCGTTCCGTAATCCGATATCACTTTGTGATTAACTCCTTAACCACGTGCTTGCAAGTGGTGTTGATATCGATTACCGAGTAGGCCCAAAGTATATCTCTCCAACTCGGGAGGGACAAATCTCATCTCGATACATACAACCCAACAAGTACTTTCCGATCACCTGAGAGACACCTTTATGATCACCCTCTCATAGGATGACGTTTGATGACCTCAAAGATTTCTTACGATACCAAGGAGTTGCATTATCTCATGGTCTAAGAAATACAATATTTGATATAGAAAAAGCTTCGCAAAGATGAACACGATGACACGATCTAATTGCTCTGCTTGATTTGGGTATATCCATCATATCATTCTCCCAATGACATGATCTCATTATTAATCGACAACTCATGTCTATGGTTAGGAAACCTTAACCATCATTAATCAATGAGCTAGTCCATAGAGGCGTACTAGGGACACGGCGTTGTTCATAAACCACACAAGTATCAAAGTTTCCGCTTAATATAATTCTAGCATGGAATATAAACTTTATCATAAACAAGAATTATAACAATAACATCTTTATTATTACCTCTAGGGCATAATTCCAACAAATCTGTTACGACTCGTACATGATAGGTCGACGCTTTGGTGGATTTTTTCCGTGTGAGGCGAGTTTGCCGTCGAGGGCGAGCCGATTTCACTACTAGGAAACTAGCTATAGATAGACATAGATTCTGTGGCGCATGGTCCTGACCATGCGCCACAAAAGTTACCCAGTGGCGCATCCGGAGACATGCGCCACAGAACTACCAAACTTCTGTGGCGCACCTTCCAGAGCAATGCGCCACAGAAGTTTGGTGGGACCCACACCAGCCGTTGGACCATGAATCTTCTGTGGCGCATTACTACATATGCGCCACAGAAGTTTGATGGGACCCACAGCAGGCGGGGTCTGACCGTGCTCTGACCAAACTTCTGTGGCGCATACAGGGTGATGCGCCACAGAAGTTTATATCTTCTGTGGCGCATACTTCGATATGCCCCACAGAAGATATATGTGGGCCCTACTCTCTGCTCACCTATGTATAAGCTTTTGTGGCACATTGTTGCCTGTGCGCCACAGAAGAACAAACTTTTGTGGCGCATGTGCTTGGTATGCGCCACAGAAAGCTTCGTGCTTCTCAGATTATTTTCCTCTTGTGCTTTTCCCGACTAAACAATTACCTTGAACAGCAAAACAAGTACCTTCTCAGAATATATTAGACAATCTAGTAGATAGACATGTGCAGTGGCATACATCGTTGCAAAATGCACCTGCGCATAGCCTTGAACAGCATCTGTAGGAGTTCTTTTCCTGAAAACACAATTAGCAAAACTATCTAGGTATGTCCTAGAATCATCAGTTAGTCCATTATAATAAATATCAAGAAGCTCATTTTTAGGCAATGGACATCCAGGATGTGCATGAATCAAGGTACAACACCTTGTCCATGACTCAGGCAATTTCTCTTCTTCTCCCTGTTTAAAATCAAAAAGTTTCTGCAAAGCAGCATGTCTAGCACTAGGAGGAAAATATTTCTGAAAGAAAGAAGCAATCAAGCAATCAGGGCTATCAATGGATCAGGAGGTAATCTATTAAATCAAGCTTTAGCTTCTCCTTTTAGTGAAAAAGGGAAGATCTTTCTAACAAAGTACTTGCGCATCTTAAAATCATCAGAGAATAAGGCACTCATAGTGGAAAGCTCATTCATATGAGCTATAACACTCTCATTTTCAGTCCCACAAAAAGGTTCTTTCTCAACAATGTCTAAATAGGATAAATCAAGAGAGAAATCATAATATTTATCTTTAATATCTATGAGAGAAGTAGCAAACTTAGCATCAGAATACAGTTTAGGAATAATGGTACGTCTCTCAAGGAGACTCCTAATAGCACTAGCACCATGTGTGTTTTGGTACTCTTCAATAAATTCTTCAGTCATTTCAATGTAACCATCATTACTATCATATCTCTCTCTAGACTCAGGTGAGCTAACAGGTGTAATAGTGTCTTCACTAGGAGTTTTAGTGTTTCCCAAAATAGTTTTAGCAATAGTATCATCTAGGAAAGGACCTAATGAACCACTCGCATCAAGCACAGTAGAAGTAACATTATGAGTATCATAAGCAGTTTCAGATTCAGCAGTAGTAGTAGTGCGTGTAGCATGTGTATGTGGTGGTGGTGTGACAATCTTACTTATAACAGACAGTGAATCAAGAGCAGCAGAGGTGTTTAGGACTGTACCTCTTCTTGTAGTGGATGGTAAAATAGGAAACTTTCCATCACGAGACTTCCCCATGATGAAAGGAGTAGCAGTGAACAGTAATAGATCCAAGTGAACTTACAAATAAAGCTATGCTCCGCGGCAACAGCGTCAAAAAATAGTCTTGATGACCCACAAGTATAGGGGATCGCAACTGTCTTCGAGAATAGTATTACCCAATTTATTGATTCGACACAAGGGGAGACAAAGAATACTTATAAGCCTTAACAACTAAGTTGTCAATTCAGCTGCACCTGGAAATAGTCTTGCTCACAGTAGTTTAATAGTAGCAACCGTTTTGTAGTAGTAATAGCAAAGTAACAGCAACAGTAAAACAAGAGCAATAGTAACAGTAGTAGCAAACAGTAGGATATGAGTGCGGTAGGCATAGAGATGGATGGACGGGCGTTGCATGGACAAGTCTAAACATGTAACTTCAAGATCTAGGGCATTTGCAGATAAATAAGATAAAGCATCCAAGTACTAAACAATCATAGGCATGTGTCCCATATATAGTCATACCTGCTCGCAATAAGAACTTGCACAACATATTTTGTCATGTCAGCCCGTTGCAGCGGGGCCTCAAGGGAATCTACTGGAAATTAAGGTACTCCTTTTAATAGAGCACCGGAGCAAAGTATTAACACTCCGTGAACACACGTGATCCTCACATCACAGTCATCCCCTCCAGTTGTCCAAATTTCTGTCACTTCGAGGCCTTTGGATCCAGACAATGATATGTGTACACAACTTGCAGATAAGATCACAAATAATACTATCATCATGAATCAATAATAAGTTTAGATCTGAGATCATGGCACTCGGTCCTAGTGATAAGCATTAAGCACAACAAGTTGCAACAAAGTCAAATAGCACTAATAGAGATACTAGGAACCATGCCCTAACAATCTTATTCGATTACATGATAGAACTCATCCAATCCCTACCATCCTCATAGCCTACAGCAGGGGATTACTCACTCATGGATGAGGGAAATGTGTATGGTTGATGGAGAGGCATTGTTGATGATGATGGCGATGATCCTCTCCAAATTTCCTGTCCCGGCAGGGTGCTATAATAGAGTTTCTGGTTCTGAATCGCGGTTTCTGGTGGTGGCAACGCAGCGGAACTCTTTCTGGAAAAACGTCGAACCCCCCCTAAGTTTTTAGGTCAGAAGGCAACTTATAGGCGAAGAGGGAGGCCGAGGGGCTGACTGAGGCGGCCACACCCCCTCCAAGCGCGGCCAGGCCAGGCCCGTGCGGCAGGGGGTGTGGGCACCTCAGAGCCCCACTCCGTCTCGTATTCTAGCTCCGTCTTCTGGTGAAATAGGTATTTTGGCATATTTTCCGGGATTTTTCCTGATAGTTGATTTTCTACACAAAAACTAGACATCAAGGCAAATCTGCTGAAAACAGCGTCAGTCCGTGTTAGTTGTATCCAAATCGCACAAGTTTAGAGGAGAAAAAATAGCAAAAATGTTCAGGAAAGTAGATGTGTTTTGGACGTATCAATCCACGACCCCGACGACTGCATCAACAAACCGTCATCAAAATTGTGATGCTCCTACGACCGCACATCCGGTTCTGGCAAAACTTTGTGTGCTTGGTGGGTTCCTCCGGTTCTGGCAAAACTGGTGATCTCACGTATGACCGCGTCCAAGAGACGCCCCCGACGGTACCTCTACAAGATGAAAAATATCCATAACTGCAGCTTCATCAACAACAACAAAAAACGCGCAATTTCTTTTGCGCCTCGAACACTGGCAGTCACACAACATACGATTACTACGACATCGACCACACCCACCTCGACCATGTCTATATCACGATCGGCTACCTCGACATCGATAACAACAACGTCTACAACTACACAACAACAACAACTACTCCAGTCAACAGCGTCCGCGTCATCACCTTTGTCTACGACACTTCCATTGTGACTGTGGGAGGGAAGCAGAGAGGCACCAGAAGCGGACGCAGTCACCGCCCCTAGGTGTTGTCCATGATCATAAATGATGCAATTGGTGATGACAAGGAGGATAAGACGACGGACTTCAAATCCAATCATAAACGTCCGCTTCACTCCCGCTACGACCGAAGGGGATATTAGAATACGTATACATGTATGGACTAGAGATAGACTAGGACTCTGCATCTTATACTCTAAGTCTCCACCTACCCTCATGTGCGTCTATATATATAGCCCCCGTGAGAGTCAGATCTAAACGACAATAAATATTAGGGTTTCTATATTTTCCACAGTTGCTGATGGAAAGCTCGTCACCGTCTTCTCCGCGCCCAACTACGCCGGACGGTGCGACAACGTCGGCACGATCATGACCGTGCACCATGACCTCACATGCTCCTTCCACATCCTCGAGCCTAACCCCTTGCAATTCTTACCGATGCGGAGGATTTTTTTTGACGTGAACAGCAGGAGCTCTGCCCTTAAGCTTTATAGATAAAAGAGGAGAAAAGGTACAGGCAAAATTCACAACTTTGTGCTCAAAGGCACAAACTCAAGAAATAATAGCCTCGAGGCCAATTTGAACTGGGCGACATCGGCCCTGATCAACTCAACTACCCTAGTTGGCAGGAGACTCTGCTTAAGGAAGATTCTACGATTACGTTCATTCGAGATGTTCCACAAAATGTAGACTCCCAAAGTTAGCAGCTCTTTTTTCCTGAGACCTCTCTCTACCTTCAGCACCTTCTCCCACCAGACCGCCACGGTTGTCTCAGTGAGGGCCAGCTCACACAACTTGCTCTCGTCGGGGAGGAACATTGACCGGATGGCTTTGGTGATGGTGCAACACAAGAACATATGGTCTTCATCCTCTAAGCATTGATCATAAAGGTCACACTTGTCACTGTGATCAAGGCCTCTATTGCTAAGACGATCAGCAGTCCATGACCTATTTTGGAGGAGAAACCAAATGAAGAATTTAATCTTCCCTTCGGCCTTCACCTTCCAAGATTCTGCCAGTCCGGGCTCTTTAGTTCTGTTACTAAACTAGATGTGGTAGGCAGAGCTGGCGGAGTAATTCCTGGTAGCAACGACGTTCCAAATAGCACGGTCAGGCTCTATGGTGAGGGAAACTTGATTTGCGCCACAACTCAAAGAATTGGTCAATTTCCTCATGAGTTGCCATCCTTTGCAGCCCTCGCATCCACTTCCCATCTTCAAGGCCCTGCCTTACAGTCAACTTCTTTCTGAAAGCCAATTTAGCCAGGTCTGAGGCCAACTGCGAAGGGGCTGCACCATCAAGCCAGCGATCACTCCAGAAACGAGCTCTTTCACCATTACCAAGGATGATGGTGGTGCAGTTAGCGAATAGTTGCAAATCCTGAGTGCCACAACGTATTTCCATTCCTTGCCAGGGCCTGCTGTTTTGCCCCCAACTAAACCAGGCCCAACATAATCGTAGTGCCCTGCCAAAACAGTGGATGTCTTTGATGCCCAGACTGCCATAACCTCTTGATGCGCAAACTTTCTTTCAGCTGACCAAACATTGTCCACCACGCGCTTCCTCGTCAGCATTCCAAAGGAACCCCCTTCTAAGCTTGTCACATTTTTTAATGAACCAAGCATCAGCTGGGAAGACAGTTAGGTGGTAGAGTGCGATTGTCGTAATCACCGAGTTCACCAGAATGAGCCTTGTCGAACGATCCATTAATTTTCCTTTCCAGATTTTGAGATGGCTGGAAATCTTGTCCAAAGGGACCTGAAGCTCCATTCTCGAGGGTTTCTTCAGCCCGAGAGACATGCCAAGATAGCGGCAAGGAATCTAGCCTACAACTATTCTTGATTTTTCTTTTTTTTTTCTTTTTTTTAAGTAGAAGACATATCAGTACTACCAGAAAAGATGTAGTATTGCTTCTCTTATTCCTAAATAGGAGTATAAGATGTTTTGGCTGGCTAAAATAGTCTACTAAAATGATTTATATTTAGGAATGGAGGTATACTGTTAATGATTTTTGTGTCCAGTTGAACTACTATTGGTCACCAGGAGCCCTTATTAAACACATGGTTCTTGATACGTGCGCTACCTCATACTCATCACGCTTCGTCTGCCAGCTTCGGTCTGCAGTAATAGGACACACATCGTCTGCCAGCTTCGGTCTGCAGTAATCACGCTTCAGTCTGCGGTAATCACGCATAGCGGACAGTAGCGCCCCATCCACCTGGCATTCAGCTCACTCTAAAGGATATCACTATCAGTGCAGCAAATTCCAAATGCATACCAATGCATCAGGTTCCAAATGCATATCAATGCACAATGTTAGAGCAACTCCAACGGATGCTGCAAATTTTGACGTTGTAAAACGCGTATGCAGCGCACGAGATCCGGGTTTCGTGCGCCGCGTGTGAATCTCTTCCGGCAGAAGCGCTAAACCCTGCGCGCTAAATTTGCAGCACCAACCCTCTAACAGGCGCGCTAAATTGGTGCGCGTGCAAACACGATTTTTTGCAACAAAGAAAAAGCGAAAATATATTTATACATAAACATAAAAAATTACATAGTTCGGTTGCAGAAAAATACTAGAAACTACTACTAGACTACGGGAAATTACTAGAAACTAAATCTAGTCCGACGAGGAGACGGAGATGTAGTCATCGTCGAAGGAGACTGGTATCGTATCGGACACCGGCGTCGACGACAGGTAGTCCAGCCAACGGGGATCGTCGTCGGCCGGCCATATGCGCGTCGATGAAGGCGCGCCTCTCCGCCTTGTCCACTCGACGTGCGAGGCGGTTCTGGTGCTTAGCCGCCCTCTCTGCCGCGGCGTCGTGCGCGCGCTGCGCTGCGATGTCCTGGGGAAATACGCCTTCCACTCCTGGCGCAGGTGCTCGTCGCGCTCGAAGATGAGCAGGCGGCGCTCCGCCTCGAGCCTGCGGCGATGCTCCTCCTCCGTGACGAGGCGAGGCGGCGGCACAAGCGCCTCGTCCTGCTCGCGCGTCCACACGTCGTGAAAGTTCATGGACGAGCGAGTGCCCGAGCCGCCACGCGACAGCGTCGTAGGCGCGTGCGGCCTCGTGCGCGGTGTCAAAGGTGCCGAGGACGATGCGATCGTCGCCGGATCGGATCTCGGCGTAGAAGTTCCCCGTCGGGTGCGCGTACGCCGCGGTACCCGGAGCTTCTGCGGCGTGGCACCATGGCAGCGGTGGCGCGGGCGTGGCGGCAGCGAAGCGGGGGGGAGAGGATAGCGGCGGGGAGAGGAAGAGGATTCTGCGTGCGCTGAAGTGCTTCGGCGATTGGTTTCACGCGTGGACACGACATTTAATAAGCGCACGCTAAGCGGTGCATCAAAAGAATGCGACAAAGTTTTTTCCGCGTGTGAAAAGATACAACGATTGCTGAAGCGCATGGCGCGCGAGCTCTCGCGCGGGTTTACAGCCTCCGTTGGAGTTGCCCTGAGGCATTTGTAAGTGCAGAGGAAGAAATAGAGGCGCAGCAACAACAGTTGTGCACTTCACGGGTCTGTGTACCTTTTGCAACAGAAATATCTACTTTCGGATATTATAATGTTTATTACTTCCTGATATTATAATGTTGTCAGTGATCGTAGATTTAGGTATATATGATGCTTTGGCCTAATCCATGATTCTTGTTCATCGAGACCTTCACGTACAAGACTCGAAGGCTGCAACCAGAAGTTCTCCACCGACCTGACATCAGGGCCGTCTCTATATTTTGTGAGGCCCTTGGACGAAGTCGACAAAAGGGCTCCTAAATCAAATACATATATATGTAAAATAGTGGGATGCCATTGGGGATAGATATGCACCCATATTTAGCCATTGGATCTTCCTACAGAGTATTTTTAACCGTACATTTCAGTTAACGGTGTTAGTGTAACCATTCCCATCAACAAAAAATAGGACTGTCATCCCCAAATAACGAAAAAATAGTTATATCATTCTTTGTCAACGAAAAAAGAGCAATGGTTATTTAGTTTCTTGCACAATTCGTTCACTACCAAGAAAAAATACACAAATCCATCAACGAAATGTAGCATAGTCTATCTCTAACTAACCAAAAAAGAACTTTGTGGTTCTTTGTCTAGCAAAAAAGAGAAACAACTGTTTAGTTCCATGCATGATTCGTTCACTCCCAAGAAACTATATACAAATACATCAATGAACAATAGTTGCGTCCATAGCTAATTAACAAAAAAAGAGTTGTGCCATTCTTTGCCAACGAAAAAGAGTAATGGTTTTTGGTTGTGTAAGATAGAAAAAATAAGACGGCGATCTTAGTTCCTTTTTTTGAACATGGCAGTTCTTTTGTTTGTGTTAAGATAATGACCCATGGATGAAAGGAGTTCTTGCAAAAAGAAATACCGTCCATGGTAAACGGACGTGAATTGAGCCAAACGGCAGCACGAATCACAAGGCTACATCCAACGACATAGAGCGCGTGCGCACGTATCACCCTAGACACCAAATCCGCGTCCATATATATATATATATATATATATATATATATATATATATATATATATATATATATATATATAGGCATATATGTGCTTATTTTTACTTGCAAAATATTAAAAATAATCTGAGATATCCTTAAATAATTATCAAGCACTAAAGCAATTTCACATTACGATAGAAAGAATAAAAGAATAGCGAATTATAACAAGTACTAGATAATTCCATGGGTGTTGCTATAGAAATATATGGTCACATGTAGATTATTGAATATGTTTAAAACATTTGCACAATTTTAAATTCATGAAATCAAAGTAGTACAGTGCCATTACCATTAAACATGAGAAAAGAGAAGATACATGTGACATGTCCAGTTGAAACGAATATGTTTCTGGATGGTTCCAAGCCACACCAAGAATATTAAGGTAGTCATGTTGAGGCTTGAAAGGAAATAAAATGTCGGAAAAAATTAGGAGAGCTAAGTAAAAAACAGATAAGGAATTGGCATGCGGCTTTGAGCAGTATCATCTGGATGGCTCAACCGTACGAGGCCACGAGCAGACGCGGACCGATACCAAATAGCTCACAGTCCCGATCGATCCTTTCTTTTCTTCTCGTATATGTCAATTGTTGGTCTGTTCATTCGGCCCATTATCTAACAAAAACTGATTTAGAGTACATAGCGTAACTACCAGATCCTGGGCCCCCTCTAGCCTGGGCCCTTGGGCGCCGCCCAACCTGGCCTATGGTCAGAGCCGGGCCTGTCTGACATGCTGGACTACAAGATGGCTCTTTAGAGGTTTATATGAAGACCAGACATACGTTCAAGGTAGATTGAAGATCGACTTAACGTGCAAGACAAGATGAAGACCTGTCATGACTAGGAAAACTCTTACACCACCGGTGGCTATATATATTTGAAGACATTCACCTGAAGAGGGGACACATCATAATCACCTAAGTTATACCCATTAACTTTAGCGTAAACCCTAGATTCATCTACTCTCGCCGGGTCGTGTTATAAACCTGTTGAGATCATTTTGTAGCCACATTGTACAATTTCTTGATCATCTAATCAATAAAGTCTGAGGGAACCCTCCCTCTTTTACAAATATCTTCGTCTTTGAGATCCAAACCTGCATACCTGAGCCGATTGCCGAACAATTAAAGTATGTTTTGACCTTCAGAAGTGAGGCTGTCATGAGATCATGAAAACTATCCTTCGTCGGTTGGCATGCCAGGCAGGTGGTGCCCGCGTCATGCATACCAGATTCACTACATAGATTCCCAAAGGCAACCACTATCAGGACAAGGAGATGCTCCTCAACGCCAATTACAGGGACCAACATCGTAGGAGTCCAGGTCGTAGCCTAGGGCTAGACGCCCAACCCACAAATGCTATCCCGAGGCAACGACCAGCTTTGGGCGATAGGCATCAAGATTATTCATGTCCGACATCGGACGGGAAGATTGCCATTTGGAGAGTTCCTATAGGAGAGGTGTGAATGACCCTAGGGGATTCAGTGTTGGAAATATGCCCTAAAGACAATCATGTATGATGATATTTTCAATGTATTCA
This sequence comes from Avena sativa, assembly GCA_916181665.1. Taxonomy (NCBI): domain Eukaryota; kingdom Viridiplantae; phylum Streptophyta; class Magnoliopsida; order Poales; family Poaceae; genus Avena; species Avena sativa. The sequence goes on along the minus strand of OV702293.1, from coordinate 352,704,273 downwards.
TAATGTTATTAAGTTATTTGTGTATGAACATCAGATATATATATCATTGAATGTGTGATTTAGTTGTGAAACTATATATTCATGTTGTTCATACTAGTTGTCCTTGGCCATCGAGGTTGTGTTGGACACACAACTAAGATTGATGTGCAAGTCAGCTAATGACACAATTCCACTTGTCATGAGCATAATGATGCCAATCCGATTTACACTGATTCGACCAAAGTGTTTGATGAGTCGGACTGACGCACAGTTGACATGCAATGAGCATGTCGTCATTTGTAGTCTCAAGCAATGGAATTCGACTGAGGTGATCGCATGATTCGAGTTGTGGATCGGCTGACTTGGGTTCAATCAAATGTTGTTCCGTAAAAGGATAGTTATAAAGATAGAGTTTGGGAAGGCTGTGAATCAAGCTGTGTGATATGGATAACCAAGATGGGATTTTCCCCTTCATAATGGAAATATATTCTCTAAGCCCTCTCATGTGATATGATTCGGAAGCATAGCCATGTGCGACTAAGTTAAGTGTTAATTGAGGAGTCAAACTAAGTGTCAGTCCAATGAATCATATGTCACGGAAGGAGAAGAGAGTTGATGTAATATACCAATTTTTGGCCCCTTGAATTCTTTCAAAACCCTAAAACCATTTTGGCCTCTATTTGAATTGTCGTTTGCTTTTGCACCTTCTCAAGTCTTCAAGCCCTTGGACTTCGATCTTGTCAAGATGCAAGCTAGATGAATGATACGTTGGAAACGTATCTATAATTTTTGATGTTCCATGCTTGTTTAGTATCTACTTTGCTTTACTTGTCCACACTTTGAGGTGCTTTTTACATGTTTTCTGGTACTAACCTACTGACAAGTTGCAACAGTGTCAGATGCTTGTTTTCTGTTGTTTTTGGTTTCAGAAAAGTTAGTAAATAAATATTATCGGAATTAGACGGGACAAAGGACAAATTCAATTACTTTCCGTGGGGAACAAGAAGTCCAGAAGGGAGCCGGAGGGGCCAGCCAGGCGGGGCCAGACCCACCCCAGGCGCGGGTGGGCCTAGCCCCATGCCTGGCTAGGATTTGGTGACCCTGGCCGCCTCCTCGGTCTCCCCCTTCGCCTATAAGAAGCCCCCGATGCAGAAACCCTGAGTACCCGATCAAATATCCATGAAACCGTCTGTAGCCCCTGCCACCATCGTCCCTAGATCGGGGGATCTGAAGTTCTTCCCGGCACCCTGCCGGAGGGGAGATCATACCAGAGGACTTCTCTCCGGTATGATGCATGAGTAGTTCCACCTTGGACTATGGGTCCATGTAGTAGCTAGATGGTTGTATCTCCTCCTTTGTGCTTTCATGTATAGATCTTGTGAGCTCCATTCATGATCAAGATCTAATCTATTTATAATCATGCATGTTGTGTTTGCGGGGATCCGATGGATATTGAGATTATTATGTTGGTTTGATTAATGGTTTTGTATTTATGATTCTATCATGTTTGTGTTGTTTGTGATCTTGCATGCTCTCCGTTGTTAGTAGCTATCTTGGCCAAGTAGTTGCTAGTGACTCCAAGAGGAGGTATTTATGCTCGATAGTGGGTTCATGCCTCTAGTTTCCAAGGGAGGTGATAGAAATCTCTTCGGTTGTAGATATGTTGTTGCCACTAGGGAGAAAACAACGGTCTATTGTTCATGGAACATGTGGACTGTTTACCTTACACACTTTGCTTAAAGCAGTTGTCTGTTGCTTGCAACTTAATACTGGAGGGGGTTCGGATGATAACCTGAAGGTTGACTTCTAGTCATAGATGTAGTTGGATGGCGGTCTATGTATCTGCGGTGACCCAGCATACCACTGCATGTGTAGTACACTATAGTCGTTGACATGACATCCAAAGAACACCGTTCCGTAAATATCACATCCCTTAGAGTGGTACAACAAAAACATTGCAGGTCCATATTACAAACATACACATGTTATTATTATTACAATACCGGAAGTTCAAGACTTCCAAAAGATTCAACTTACAAACCAAAATATAAGTATTTCAGCGGAAGTTTCAAATTTAAAACTTAAACTTCAAATTGAGCTCAACAACTTATTGCTATATATTGTTCATGTTGCTCGGCTCAAGTGGCTACTAGAACTATAGTAATTATTTGGAATCTAGGAACTCTCCTCCGTAGACGAGATCGTAGTCCTCCCCTTCTACGGCTCCATACAGGTTGGGCTCTTCATAGAAGACCTCCTCTTGGCTCTCAGATGCATACATTGACGTATCTTCGGGATTCTCAGAGTCTAAGCAAGGATTCAAAGGAAAGGATGAGTAACATCGTTACCCAGCAAATTCATTATATGCAAGGTAGGAAGTATGATGCTCTATCTACCACCTCGGACTATCAGTCTTTGGCACTATTTAATTTTCGTAAATCTTTATTCAAAGATTGATTTTATTATGAAAATCTATTACCATCAGCCTTCACAGGTTGACCAGAACTTTCATGGAGTTCCTTTCCTGTCGCGTTCGTAGCTCCTTCCCGGAACAGGGAGTAACAAGTTACAATTCTTGCACTCTGCAGAGGTGCGTTACTTTTCTCATGAGATATCAACTCCTTGTTGCACAACCGGGCGTACTTTCCCGTCCACAATTCCATGATGTGGGGCCCAGTAGTTGGTCCAAGCCAATCACTTCCCTCTCCGCGACCTCATATGTCTGCACGATCCTTCGGGGCTGGCTCACCTCCGTTAAGCCCCCTTTCGGGTAGGCTAAAACCCTGATGAGATCTCGAAGACTCTATGATATGGTGATGCCCGGAATAGTACCATTTACATGGACTATATCCCTAAACACCATTCATGGATAATCTAGACACCAAAAGTGTGGGGTGTAAGGGTGCCCACCCATATGTTGGATCCGCACAAGGAATCACAATGTCACGTTAAGGTCGTCTTGCCTCCATATAAGAGGAAAAGGATACAACTGACTTCTTCGTCCCATTCCAAATCTCATGGTTAACGCGTAATATACGGTGCTAGAATCACTGATTTCATGGGTTATTAATCCCTAATTGTTCATCATTATTGCAATTAGAACTCTAAGTTCTATTGATCCATCATATCATCACTTAGGATGATATCTAAGATTTATTATCTTGAGAAAATAATGTTTTCTTTTTCTCTAATATAGATGATAACACACAATTCGCAAATACTTTGATAAAGACTCTTCAAAGGACATGAGCAAGTGATGAACTTGCCTTATGATTGCAAGGTAGTGCAGTCGCATGCTTGCACTGGACCTTGAGCTTCTATGTCTACAAAAACATCATTATTGCCCAGTAAGGACAATATTTAAAGAAGCAAAATGATTATGCAAAGTAATGTAATGCATCATTTAGATTTGAGTGTATTTTCCCCCATTATTATAAAAATTCCTTTTAATAATAAAGGATTTATAAATATTATTTTTTAATATTTATTGAATATTGCATTCTTTTATTTTATTTTATTTTATTTGCATTTTATTTATTTAATAATTCTTTTAAGAATTAAATACCAAAAATTGATATCAAATATTTGTTTAGTATTTTTCTAAAATACTACAATATTAATATATAATGAAACTGATTTTTATTTATTTTTATCGTATTTCAATAATTTTGTAAAATTCCAAAAGGAATAAATATAGTACCAAATTCTTAATAAAATTTATATGTTTAAAATTTTATTTCTTAATTTATTTGGATAGTTTGAATTATTGTGAATCCAAAAAAAAATTATTTATACTTTTTGGACATTTATTTTCTAGAATTTATTTTAGTTCAGGGGCATTTTCGTCTTTTCTATTTATTTAAAAATTGCCTTTAGGTAAATGGGCTGCCTGTGTTGGTTCATTGGGCCCTTGTGGCCCAGCAGGGCAGAGTCAAAACAACACCCCGAAGGGTCCTGGCCCAATCCAGCCCAACTCTCTATCTCTCTCTCGAGCTCACCTCTCTTCTTCTCCTCCCCCGACCCCGTGGTCAGCGGTGTCACCGCCGGCGATTCACGCCGCCCTGGACCTTCCTGGCTGCCGCCGTGGTGAAGGACAAGGTTGTCAACCCTGCTCTACCCTCGTGTACAATTCGATTTGGACCTAGAGCTTTCTTGTGGCCAGACTAGCTCCGTCCCGAACCCTAGGGTTTGGGGTGGCGCTGGTACTGTCGCCGCTACTGCTGTGTGTCGTGGTGATGTTCCGTGCCTCCGGCGTGGCTATTGTCGCCGCCTCAGCGTGGCGTGGGTCGCAGCGCCCACTTGGGGTACTCCCCGTGCCGCCGTGTTTATCGACGACCCTCTGCTTCCTCTTCTAATCTACAGCGAGGACCACAGGTGAGTTGGTCCTTGGATTATCACCCGTGTCTCTACCTTCTTTGAGTTCATATGTGTGTAACTAGTGGCCATTCCTCATTAGGGTTCATCTTGGTTCTAGGGTTCTTCCCTGGTTCTAGGATTCATTCATCTTTGTGCTTATAAGATGATGATTTGATCTGGTAGTGATGCCTAGTGAAGATTGTGCTCACTGCACTTCAGTGCTTTCGGTCATGTTTTGATTATCTGATGATATTCTAGACCTGATGCTAGTGGTTCAGTAGTGTTGCCTCTAATTGGTGATAAATATTGGTTAAGCCGATGGTGTGACTGTGAAACTTGGTTGGTTAGGTTGATGCTTAGTGTGTCTCTCTACTGTCAGTATTCTAATACTGATGGTAGCACTGCCAGTGGTGATTTACTGCATTAGTAAAGATTGGCTTATGAATTCATGTGCAGATTGAGGATACTTGGTTTATTACAGTAACACTTTGCACATATACACCTGATCCTGATTCCTGGTTATTCTTTCCAGGAAAATGATAGTTATTGTCTTATTGATTTATTTATGAAAGCTAAGTGATTGTTGGCTTGTTTTTAGAATTGGTTCTTGTGACACCATCCTAGGATGGCACACAAGTGGTGATTCTACTACTGGGCTTTACTATGGCAGTGCTTAAGATTGGATATCTGTTAAAGATAATTTGTAAGCTTCTTTCTTTTAAAGATCAATGCCTATGATGCTGGTATGAGGCTTAGGAATTAAATTCCTATCCTACTGTCCCTAATAGATATGCTTAAGTATCAAGGTTGTTCACTGGATCTTGGATCCTGGTTGGCTAAAATGATTTGTTTGCTTATAGCTTAATGTTGGTGCATATAGTTTTATGAAATCTATGGTGATACTCCATTAGGAGATGTGCCCAAATTTCATAAGCTATATGAGAACATTTTGGAATATATATGAGTTGTTGATGATCACCAGGATCTATGATGCTGGTCTGAGATCCTGGTGGATTTGGTAGAGTTTACTACTGGCCTTATATTTCAAATTTCCTCTATGATAGGTTCACCCCACTTGGGTGATCACTGAGAGGTTTAATTTGTAAAACAACACATGCTTTTCTGTTTGAATATAATGAACAGAATATGTGGATGCTTTATGATGCTCGCCACACTTGGGTGTTGTTGTTGCAAGTTGTTGATCTTGTGGCTAGCTTGATCTGGTGCTTTTCGTGATAATTCCAGCTCCTGGACTTGTCCTTGATCTAGCTCTCCACCTTCTGGTCCTGGTGGCTTGATCTTGTCCTTGCTCTCCACCCGATCTACCCCTTCCTTATGTCACCATCTTGGTGAGATGATCCAGGGTTTGGTTGGTGTGATCTGGTTTGGCTTTGCTAAACTGGGTGTGTTCTTGGTGTGTAAGAAGAGGGAAATGGTGTGGGGATGCCTCCCATGGCTGTGCTGATAGTTTTGTGTGTGTGGACTTGTTGCTGCTGTGCTGACAACACACACCATGCAGTTTGGTGTGTGTGTTTCCTGTGTGCCTGCTGCACACCTTGTGGATATGCTTTGGATATGAAGTTACTTCTATCTGGTTACATTTACTTGTCTTGGTGAAATTTGCCCCTCCTTGTTATTTATTTGGCTTATGACTTGAAATTATGAAAGATATATTCTTTCATATTGGTGAAACTTGCCCCTTAAATGATTACTCAATGATGAACTTTGAACAGTGCACCTCACTGTCAACTCTGAGAGTAAAATATTTTTTTTGATCCCTAACTTTCTTTCTTTTAGTTTGTGTTTGATTTGCAGGTACCAGACTTGAAGATTCAAGATTTTAGTTTAGGTTGTCTTTTTCTTTTTAAATAATTACTTATAATATTTTCTTATTCAATTGTAATATTTATTTTATTCTTTTGTACTTTTTATTTTATTCTTTTGTAATAAAGATTGTACTATTACTTAATATATAAAGATTATTCTTTTATTTATTTACTATTGTAAATATTGTTGCTCATTTAAATAAGTTACATTTTTTGTAACTTATTTATTAAAATTATGGAATAAATATTCATTTTATTGATTATGTTATTTATTTAAAGTTTAAGTTACTAATTTTCACATCTTGACTAAATCAAAATACTCAATCATAATTCTAAATTCTTTTGAATTATAAATCCAACACTTAAGTTTAAATTCAAATTTCATTTCCCAAAACACACTAATCCACAAAGATCATATCAAGGTTTATAACAATCATCCTCCAAGACTATACCTAATCTCAAAGCATGAAAGAAACTTTGATCACTTCAGGTTTTAATTTGGCGAAAAATTTACCCACATTTTCACATATGAATGCATGCAATATCACAAATTCCTAAATCTACCCTTCGTTGGTTCCTAAATGTTGGGATGTTACAGTATCTTGTTGTATTGCCCAATCGAATCTCATAGGATATTTCTGACTAGTAATTGCATTGTTATGCCTTGCTCAGTTCCTGTCAATTGCCCTGCTGTAATTTGTTTACCCTTCATGCCATGTTGTTTATCTAAGGAGAGCACCTCTAGTGAACATCTTTACCATTGATACATCTTCCACTGTTACTTGTTTACTTGCTGCAAACCATTACCTTCCACACCATATGTTTAATCCTTTGTTACAGCAAACTGGTGAGCTTGACAACCTCACTGATTCGTTGGGGCAAAGTCTTGAGTTTGTGTTGTGCGGGTCTCCACGTTGCTTGCAACACCTGTGAGACGTTTCCTTCCTCCTACTGGTTCGATAACCTCGGTTTCTTACTGAGGGAAACTTGTTGTTGTGCTGCTTCATACCTTGCTCTTGGGGTTTCCAACGAAGCGTCCCACGACAAGTGGTGGGCACCATCAATGAACCTTGGATTCTTTTCTAAAGAATAAAAAAACCACTCTTTTCTTTCTCTTCCTTCATAAAAGAAAACCCTAAAAGCTACTTTGTCAAAGGAAGTATCATCCACATGCTTCTAAAAAATCCAATAAAATTAGGGGATGATCACTATGGCATATATAATCCAATATGGAAAAGTATTCTCTAGGTACCATGTACTAAAACCCTCATAAATCCTAGCTAAGTTCTTCCTATAAACCATTTTGAATTTAAAATATATGCAAACCATTTTTCTAAAAATGAACAATGCCCAAAATGGATTCCTAGGTAGATACCAACATCATATAAAAAGATAGGATGAAAATCTTTGCATTTGCTTGCTCAAAATTCAAATTTGGATTTCAATAGATTTGATGTTTTCAAATTCTTACATAGACCAAGTTTAGAATTTTTGAAAAACCTTGAATACCAAAGTTGAAGCCCTATGATCCCCCACCCAACAAAACTAAACTCGCATATTTTGGAGCCATAAACCCATCCATTGCTTCCAAGCTTCATTCATGTTGTTTTGAAATTCCAAAATCCTACATACCCTAAGTTTGGAATTTCAACAATTCCCAAATACCAAAGTTGGACCTCTCTAAATGAAGCATCCAGAAAACCAAACCATATGTCAATCCGAGCAGCACAACCACTACAATCATCTTCTGAATCTTCTGAAAACCTGGATGAACACTGAATTTATTTGATAGTGTTAACTGCCAATGTTCATTTTTGTCAGAGAACGACACCACCCATATCTAGTCATTGCCACCCGACCTCCTTCGTGCCCCTTTCCATGCCCATGTTCTGCTCAACTGTTATCACTCCACTACACCCAGGGCCCCAACGCCGTCGTACTCTATGGTGGACCCCACCTTGATGGCGACCCGGTAGTGGCATTGCTTTGGCCTATCGCCGGAAGAAGCCAACCGCGTCGCATGGCCGCAAGCTTCTAATCCTTGCCTAGGCCCTCCTCCCCAGCTTCCCCTAGATCCTCTATGACAACCGACACTGCCAATGAGCTCATCTAGAGCCTCATCACCATCCTCGCCCGAGCCAGCGGCCGCATCCTCCCATCACCGCTATAAAATCCCTCGCAGCCAGCAATCCTCGCACCACCTCTCTCTCCCTCCTAGTAACCCTCTAACCCAAGCCATGGCTAGGATCAAGCTTTCCATCGCCAACGACAAGCTCAGAATCGCCGTCAACCCCTAATCCAAATACCTCACCTCCGAGCCTCGTCGGTCCAATTAAACCATGCCCAAGCACCCCCTAGGACCTCAGCAACCCGTAGCCACCCGTAGCTTTAAAATTCATGAAACTTGGCATTATCAATTAAATACGTAATACTTTGTGTTAAAATTGGGGTGGTGGCATTTTGAGTCATATACTTTCTAGTTGCTTTGCAACAAAAACCCTCGTTTTCACGTTGAAAACTGAAAATAGTTTCAATTTTAGAGGCACCAACATACCAAGTATGGACACATTATCATAAAGTATGTCAAATATATGGCCATGACCTTGGTCATAAGGTTTAAAAAACATGGATGTTCATACATCGACCGCCATATTGTGAATCAAGTTTTTCAAACATTGTCAACTTTCAAATTTATTATTTTTCGTGGAAAGTAGTGCTCATAGTAAAACAACATGCTAAAGAATGGCATTTATTCAATTTATATTTAATTCCCTTGTTTTTCCTAAAAGGACCCAAATTTGGTGGCATTAGCATTTATATCAAGAAGTTGAACCATGCAAAACTCTTGGTGGTACTCCCTTAATTTAGTATTTGGGTACCTTCAATTTTTTTATCATGAGTAAGGTATCATGTACTTGTAGTTCAAAATTCAAGATACTTCCAGTAAATTTCCATAAAGTCATTTTGTTGCACGAATATAGCCATAAAGCTTAAAAATTCATGAAACATGGGTATTATCAATTAAATAGGTTATACTTTGTGTGAAAATTCGTACGATGACATTTTGAGCCATATACTTTCTAGTTGCTTCACATTGAAACTGAAAATAACTTCAAATTTGGAAGCTCTCCCTTTGTACATGATGCTTGAAATGCCAATATGCACAAACTTAAGATACAAAGTATGGATACGATTATAATAAACTATGACAATTGGCAAAGATATGGTCCTCACCTTGGTCATCTGGTTTGAAAGCCATGAATGTTTATACATGGTATGCCATATTGTGAATCAAGTTTTTTCAAATGTTATCAACTTTCAAGTTTATAATTTTCCATGGAAAGTAGTGATCACAGTAAAACACCATGCAAAATAATGGCATTAATTTAATTTATATTTTAATTTCCTTGATTTTTCCAAAATGGGCTGAATTTTGGGGTATTAGCATTTATATCAATAAGTTGAATCTTGCAAAACTTTTGGCATGGTTCTCTTTTATTTTATTACTTGGGTACCTTCGAATGTTTTTTCAATCATGTACAAGGTATCTTGCACTTATACTTCAAAATTCGAGACACTTCTAGTAAATTGCTATAAAGTCATTTTATTGCACTAATATGGCCATAAAGCTTGAAAATCCATGAAACTTTTGCATTATTAATTAAATAGGTTATACTTTATGAAAACTGGGTCGATGACATTTTGAGCCATATACTTTCTAGCTATGTCACAAAAAACATTATCACATTGAAAATTGAAAATAACTTCAAATTTGGAAGCTCCCTTTGTAAACGATGCTTCAAATGCCAATATGCACCAACATACCAAGTATATCAACACATTATCATAAACTATGGCAAAGATAAATATGGCCATGGCCTTGGTTATATGGTTCGAAAGCCATGAATATTCATGCATGGTACGCCGTACATTGTGAACCAATACTTTTCAAAAGTTGTCAAAGTTTCGTGTTTAGAAATCATGAGAAAAAATGGTAGTTTTTCGATTTATATTTAGTTTCCTTGTGTTTTTTCAAAAAGACCCAAATCTGGCGGCACTACCATTCATATCGAGAAGTTGAATCTTATAGAACTCTCGTTGGTTCTCCCCTATTTGACTACTTGGGTACCTTCTTGGAGGCTTCTTCAAGATCCTAGATCTTTGAGCTCTCAGCTACTGAAGGCTATATATTACCCAACCTCATCAATTCTTGAGGACAAGCTTGGTTTGCATCCATCACAGATATGGAGATCTATTCTAGATGGGAGAGACATACTAGCCTGAGGAATCATCAAGTGAATTATCAATGGTCGTTCCACTAAGATTTGGTAAGTTAACTTATTGCCACACAATGGTATGACGAGACCTGTCATGTCCCTAAGTGACAATCCACCCCAATATGTCTCAGAACTCATCGATGAAACTTTGACAACATGGAAGGAGGATCTGATCCAATAGGTTTATTCCCAATGGGCGCATTTGTTATCTTGAGTATACCACTTAAGGCAATACGATTGTTGGGCATGGAACTATGATTCCAAGGGGAACTTTTTAGTAAGGTTTTCTTACTGCATCTGATCAACACCAAGGTTAATAGAGAAAACTACTTTGAGGGGAACGCGGGTTCCTCTAATGCCAAAGCTGAAAAGAAAGGGTGGTGTTTTCTCTAGAAAACTTAAGGACCATTGAAGGCCAGAGTATTTCTTTGGAGATTGGCACAACAATCAATACCTATAGCTGATCTACTGGAACATAGGAATATGTCAAGGTCGAGCGGATGTTGTTTGTGTAGTGCTGAGGACTCTTGGAGGCACTCTCTTGTTGAGTGTAACACAGAAAATTCAATATCAGGCACATGATGGCGGAACATATGATTGCATGTGGTGAAACTTGTAGGGTTCGCAGCATAGAAAACAAAAAAAATCCTACGATGGGAACAACTATGTACCAAGTTCTATCTACTAGATACAAACAACGGGTGGATGTATATCCATAGAGAACATTCCCTTGCAGACCGACAAAGCTTAACGAGTTAAACTCGTGGTTGATGTAGACGATCTCTTGCCGATCTCAAGATCGAGAGGAAGTCCTAGTGCCGCAAATCAGCAGCGCATCCGTGCTCGCACACACGTCTGAGTCGCCGAGAAACCTCCGCCTCCTTGCTCCAACGATGCAGCGGAAGCACAACTCTTTCTTGCCGAATAGCTACCGGGAACATGTATCTCGCTAGTCCGAGACCATGGGGGATAAATTCTAGAGGGGGAGAGAGATCCTTCATGAGGAGGTGTGAGTGAGAATTGAGGAGGGGGTGCCTTTTATAGGAGATGGGGGAACCCCAAGGGGGTGACGGCGCATGGGGGATGCCCCCTTTCCCTCCCCTCATTCATGTGGGTGGACACTCCACTCACAAAAACCTCTTCATTTCCCTCCACTCAAAATCCCACTCAAAATTGCTATTAAATTTCCACCAAATTTAATGCAAACTCTCATTAAATAAAACTCCATTTATTTATTCAGAATTTTGTCAATTACTTTAATGACAAACATTCACATATAACCCCTTGCTAGAATTCTATTTCACATGCAAAAACACTTTCTGCAATTTCACCCGAAAACCTGTTTCGGTATCTAGTAAAATAAATTCCTGCGCTTGTTATTCTTTCTGGCATGAAACTTTTGCTCCAACTGGATGTCGGTGTCTCTTAAGTGTGTCACCCTACGGTTCGCGAATAATACGGACATGATCGAGACCCCTCTTGGATCAATAATCAGAAGTGGGATCTAGAGACCCATACTGACTCCCACATATTCAACGATGACTTTCTTGTGATCGTCGGAACCTTTTATGCTAGTATCTTAATCCCTTTGTTTCGCGTATATTACATGTCCAAGATTCGATCGTCGGTATCTCCATACCTAGTTTGATCTTGTTACTTACATGCACTCTTTTCTTATTCCCGTGATATAACATTCTAGTGATCAAATCACTTGCTTGCAAGCTAACCAATGTGATATCACCGAGAGGGCCCAGAGTATATCTATCCGTCATCGGGATGAACAAATTATACTCTCGATCCATGGGCCTCAACATAACACTTTATTAGTTCTGAACCCATCTTTATAATCACCCTGTTACGGTGTGACATTTGATGTTATCAAGAAACTCTTTCGGTGTTAGTGATTGACATGATATCATGGTCTAAGGATTAGGATCACTTCGTAAGTTGTTATAGCAATATAAACTCAATGACTTTGATCGTAATGCTATACTTCAGATGAATGTTCATCACACCAATACACTAATGTTGTGATCCCGTTATTAACAACATCCAATGTCCATGATCAGGAAACCTTGATCATCTTGTTAATCAACGAGCTAGTTTATGAGAGAGGCATAACTAGGAACTTTCTGTTTGTTTATTAAACACACATGTATTAACCTTTCCGTATTAATACAATTATAGCATGCAAAATAAACATCTATCATATACTTGGAATACACATAATAAACACTTTATTATTGCCTCTCAGGACATATTCCTTTCAGTCTCCCACTTGCACTAGAGATAATAATCTAGTTACATAGTGATGAATCTAACACCCATGGAGTTCTGGTGTTGATCATGTTTCGCTCTAGGGAGAGTTTTAGTCAACAGATCTGTTACATTGAGATCCGTGTGTACTTTACAAATCTTTATATCTCCATCCTTGACATGCTCGCGGATGGAGTGAAACCGGCGCTTAATATGCTTGGAATTCTTGTGAGACCTTGGTTCTTTGGCATTGGCAATGGCACCATTGTTGTCACAATAGATCACCATTGGGTCCAACGCGCTTGCAACCACACTTAGTTCGGATATGAACTCCTTCGTCCAAACCGCTTCCTGAGCCGCTTCCGAAGCAGCAACATATTCGGCCTCCGTTGTTGATCCCACCACCACAGGTTGTTTGGAACTCCTCCAACTAACCGCTCCGCCATTCATGAGAAATACGTATCCGGATTGAGACTTAGAGTCATCCGGGTCGGTTGTCAAAGCTTGCATCGACATAACACTTAGCGAAGAGCTCTTCTTCACCTCCGTACACAAGAAACATATCCTTAGTTCTTCGTAAGTACTTAAGGATATTCTTGACCGCTATCCAGTGTTCTGAACCTGGATCCGATTGGTACCTACTATTCAAACTAATAGCATGTGCCACATCCGGTCTTGTACATAGCATGGCGTACATTATAGAGCCTATGGCTGAAGCATAGGGTACTTTGTCCACTATCTCTCTTTCTTCCGTCGTAGCCGAACTTTGAGTCTTACTCAATGTCTTGCCTTGCAACATAGGTAAGAACCCCTTCTTACTTCCGTCCATTTTAAACTTCTTTAAAATCTTATCAAGGTATGTACTTTGCGATAGCCCTATTAGGCGCCTAGATCTATCTCTATAGATCTTTATGCCTAATATGTATGACGCTTCATCTAGGTCCTTCATTGAAAATTTGCAGTTTAGATAACTTTTAACACTGTTTAAAAGATCTATATCATTTCCGATCAATAATATGTCATCCACATATAATATCAGAAATGTCACATTGCTCCCACTCACTTTCTTGTAAATACAAGCTTCTCCATAAGTTTGGACAAATCCAAACTCTTTGAACACCTCATCAAAGTGGAGATTCCAACTTCGTGATGCTTGCTTCAATCCATAGATGGATCGCTAAAGCTTGCACACCTTGTTAGCATCCTTAGGATCGACAAAACCCTTTGGTTGTATCATATACAACTCTTCTTCAATATTACCATTGAGAAACGCGGTTTTGACATCCATCTGCCATATCTCATAATCAAAATATGCAGCAATTGCTAACATAATCCTAACTGACTTTAGCATCGCTACGCGAGAGAATGTCTCATCATAGTCAACTCCTTGAATTTGTCGAAACCCCTTTGCAACAAGTCGAGCTTTATAGACGGTCACATTACCATCAGCATCAGTTTTCCTTTTGAAAATCCATTTGTTCTCCACGGCCTTTCGGTCGTGAGGTAAGTCCACCAAGTTCCAAACTTGATTTTCATACATGGATTCCATCTTGGATTTCATCGCTTCTAACCATTTGTTGGAATCCGGGCTCATCATCGCTTCTTCATACGTCGCAGGGTCATCAATTTCATCAACCATGAAATTCATAACAGGGTTTCCGTACAGCTCGGGAGCTGCACGCGTCCTGCTAGACCTGCGAGGTTCGGTAGTACTTTCTTTCGGAGTTTCATGATCATTATCATTAGTTCCTTCTTCAACTGGTGAAGCCAACTCCGGAACGACTTCCGGCTCTGCGCTACTCGCCATACTTTGAAGAGAAGGTTCAATAACCTCTTCGAGTTCTACCTTCTGACCTTTCACACCTTTCGCGAGAAACTCTTTCTCTAGAAAGGATCCATTCTTGGCAACAAAAACCTTGCCCTCGGACCTGTGATAGAAGGAATACCCAATAGTTTCCTTAGGGTATCCTATGAAGACGCATTTTTCCGCTTTGGGTTCAAGTTTATCCGGTTGAAGTTTCTTCACATAAACATCGCATCCCCAAACTTTAAGAAATGATAGCTTAGGTTTGTTTCCAAACCACAATTCATACAGTGTCTTTTCAACGGATTTAGATGGTGCCCGATTTAAAATGAATGCAGCAGTTTCTAGTGCATAACCCCAAAATGACAACAGCCAATCCGTGAGAGACACCATAGATCAAACCATATCCAATAAAGTACGATTACGATGTTCCGACACACCATTTCGATGTGGTGTTCCGGCAGGTGTGAGTTGTGAAACAATTCCACACTCTTTCATGTGAGTGCTAAACTCGTAACTTAGATACTCACCTCCACGGTCGGACTGTATAAATTTTATCTTTCTATTACGATTATTTTCCACTTCATTCTGAAATTTCTTGAACTTTTCAAAGTTTTCAGACTTTTGTTTCATCAAGTAGATATAACCATATCTACTCAAATCATCCGTGAAAGTAACAAAATAACGATATCCACCTCGCGCCGACACACTCATTGGACCACATACATCAGAATGTATGATTTCCAATAAATCTGTCGCCCGTTCCATTGAACCGGAAAACTGCGTTCTAGTCATCTTGCCCATAAGGCATGGATAACATGTATCAAATGATTCAAAATCAAGTGATTCCAAAAGTCCATCCGAATGGAGCTTATTCATGCGTTTAACGCCAATATGACCTAGGCGGCAGTGCCACATATATGCGGATATATCATCATTTAGTTTAATCCTTTTAGCATCAACATTATGAATATATGTAACATTATCATCGAGATCCAATAGAAATAAACCATTCATCATCGGTGCATGACCATAAAAGATTCCATTCATATAAAGAGAACAACCATTGTTCTCGGATTTAAATGAATAACCACTTCGCATCAAACATGATCAAGATACAATGTTCATGCTCAGTGCAGGCACCAGATAACAATTATTCAAGTTTATTACTAATCCCGACGGCAAGTGGAGAGGTAGCGTTCCAACGGCGATCACATCAACGATTGATCCATTGTCGACACGCATCTTTACCTCACCCCTTGCTAGCGGTCGCTTGTTACACAACCCCTGATTCGAGTTACAAATATTAGCAACTGAACCGGTATCAAATACCCAGGTGCTACTGCGAGCACTAGTCAAGTACACATCAATAACATGTATATCATATATACCTTTGTTTGCCTTGTCGGCCTTCTTGTCTGCCAAATACTTGGGGCAGTTGTGCTTCCAGTGGCCAGTCCCCTTACAATAGTAGCACTCGGTATCAGACTTAGGGCCAACTCGGGGTTTCTTTTTAGGCACAGCAACCGGCTTGCCGCCCTTACTTCCCTTCCATTTTCCCTTCTTGTCTTTCTTGAAACCAGTGTTCTTATTGATCATCAACACTTGATGTTCCTTTTTGATCTCCACTTCTGCAGATTTAAGCATTGACAGAAGCTCGGGGAGAGACTTCTTCATGCCTTGCATATTATAATTCATCACAAAGCTCTTATAGCTAGGTGGCAGAGACTGTAGAACACGATGGATGCCTAAGTCAATGGGAATCGATATTCCCAAGGACACAAGCTTATCGGCATAACCCGACATCTTGAGTACATGCTCACTTACGGAGCTGTGCTCTTCCATCATGCAGCTAAAGAACTTTTCTGAAGCATTGTAGCTCTCTACAGCAGCATGTGTGTCGAAAATCATTTTCAACTCACCCATTGTATCAAATGCATTGCTGTTTTCAAAACGCTTTCGAAGTTCCGGCTCTAGCCCATACAATATGCCGCAATGAACTAAGTTGTGGTCCTCCTGACGAGTCTGATAGACATTCTTCTCCTCGTCAGGGGCATCCTCAAAAGGTGGGGGGCCTAGCGGCGGTTCTAGCACATATTGCTTTTATGCAGCAGAGAGGAGAATCCTCAAATTCATGGACCATTCGGTAAACTTGCTACCGTTCGTTGCAAGTTTCTCTTTCTCCATGAACACATTGAAATTAAAAGCAGGTGGTGCCATCTACAACAGAATTTGTAAAGTTTAGACTAAGTTTATGATAGATTGAGTTCAACTAATCCACATTACGAATGAACTCCCACTCAAAAACGACATCCCTCGTGTCTTTTTGGTGATTACATGAACGAAATCCAATACACCAAGTACATCATCACGTGAGTCGGTGTAGCTTCAAAGGAGAGCATCAAATGGGCATCATATCTACTACATGACTCATGCTTAACCTTTCGGTCCGTGTTCCGAGGCCATGTCTGTACATGCTAGGCTCGTCAAGTTAGAACCTTAGTATTAGCGTGTAACTGTCTTAGACCCGAAATATGGTCGTGGATCCAAGAACACCCGATCATCACGTGATGTCTTGGAGCAACGAAAACATAGTCGGTGCATACTGAAGGAAGAACATATTCTTATCTTGATATTTAAATGAGGGATCATCTTATTATGCTAATAAAATGCCAAACAGGCAATATAGGATGCTATCAAACATCACATGTTTATTAGTGGAATGATATGGTTCCCGCATATGATCTCTATCATGTGCACCGTGGTATGATCACTATCATACCTTTATGTGTAAGGCCAAGGTCTATGGAACTTACACGTTATGTGTGTTGTAAGAGTATCATCTCATACTTCTACTTACAACATCACCATATCATAACACTAGCCCAGCAACATTCTAAACTAGACGCCTCTAATTTATCCACTGCAAGTTTTACGTGGCTTAGGGCTTTCGAAGATAGAACCGTTCATACCTACGAACATGAACCACAACGAGGATAACCAAATTGTTGACAACTCGTTGCAAAATAGATATTGACTATAGTAGGAGAGACAGACACCCGCTAGCCACTTATGCAAACTAGTTGCATGTCAAGCGTGGAAACGGGTCTCATGTGCGTGGACATGTAAAGTTTGTCCGGGCCGCTTCATCCCACTATGCCACCAATATCCAAAATTACAACTAAGAAGCAACAACATGATCATCATTGCCCACATACTCATATGTGTATTACCCGTGTAAAGCATCTACGCATAGATCCGGCTCTGATACCACTGTAGGGTTCGCAGCATAGAAAACAAAAAATTTCCTATGATGGGAACAACTATGTACCAAGATCTATCTACTAGATACAAACAATGGGTGGATGTATATCCAAAGAGAACATACCCTTGAAGACCGACAAAGCTTAACGAGTTAAACACGTGGTTGATGTATACGATCTCTTGCCGATCTCAAGATCGAGAGGAAGTCCTAGCGCCGCAAATCAGCAGCGCATCTGTGCTCGCACACACGTCCAAGGCACCGAGCAACCTCTGCCTCCTTGCTCCAGCGATGCAGCGGAAGCACAACTCTTTCTTGCCGAATAGCCACCGGGAACATGTATCTCGCTAGTCCGAGACCATGGGGGATAAATTCTAGAGGGGGAGAGAGGTCCTTCACGAGGAGGTGTGAGTGAGAAGTAAGGAGGGGGTGCCTTTTATAGGAGAGGGGGGAACCCCAAGGGGGTGGCCGGTGCATGGGGTCTTCCCCTTGCCCTCCCCTCATTCATGTGGGTGGACACTCCACTCACATAAACCTCTTCATTTCCCTCCACTCAAAATCCCACTCAAAATTGCTATTAAATTTCCACCAAATTTAATGCAAACTCTCATTAAATAAAACTCCTTTTATTTATTCAGAATTTTGTCAATTACTTTAATGACAAACATTCACATATAACCCCTTGCTAGAATTCTATTTCACATGCAAAAACACTTTCTGCAATTTCACCCGAAAACCTGTTTCGGTATCTAGTGAAATAAATTCTTGCGCTTGTTATTCTTTCCGGCATGAAACTTTTGCTCCAACTGGATGTCGGTGTCTCTTAAGTGTATCACCCTATGGTTCCCGAATAATGCAGACATGATCGAGACCCCTCTTGGATCAATAATCAGAAGTGGGATCTGGAGACCCATACTAACTCCCACATATTCAACGATGACTTTCTTGTGATCGTCGGAACCTTTTATGCTAGTATCTTAATCCCTTTGTTTCACGTATATTACATGTCCAAGATTCGATCATCGGTATCTCCATACCTAGTTTGATCTCGTTACTGACATGCACTCTTTTCTCGTTCCCGTGATATAACATTCTAATGATCAAATCACTTGCTTGCAAGCTAACCAGTGTCATATCACCAAGAGGGCCCAGAGTATATCTATCCGTCATCGGGATGAACAAATTCCACTCTCGATCCATGGGCCTCAACGTAACACTTTATTAGTTCTGAACCCATCTTTATAATCATCTTGTTACGGTGTGACGTTTGATGTTATCAAGAAACTCTTCCGGTGTTAGTGATTGACATGATCTCATGGTCTAAGGATTAGGATCACTTCGTAAGTTGTTATAGCAATATAAACTCAATGACTTTGATCATAATGTTATACTTCAGATGAATGTTCATCACACCATTACACTAATGTTGTGATACCGTTATTAACAACATCCAATGTCCATGATCAGGAAACCTTGATCATCTTGTTAATCAACGAGCTAGTTTATGAGAGAGGCATAACTAGGAACTTTCTGTTTATTTATTAAACACACATGTATTAACGTTTCCGTATTAATACAATTATAGCATGCAAAATAAACATCTATCATATACTTGGAATACACATAATAAACACTTTATTATTGCCTCTTAGGGCATATTCCTTTCAAAACTAATCGTGAAGCTTTGGCTCTTTCACATAATGGACACTTTGCCTCATGATTAATTTACTATGCTTCTTGTCAGGTTGGGCTATATGGTCGGCTCGAAGGAAGGCTATTGATACGTCGGAAACATATCTATAATTTTTGATCTTCCATAATTATTTACTATCTACTTTGCTTTGCTTTATCCACACTTTGAGGTGTTTTTATATGTTTTCTGGTACTAACCTATTAACAAGTCGCCACAGTGTCAGTTGCCTGTTTTCTACTGTTTTTGGTTCCAGAAAATCTAGTAAGGAAATATTCTCAGAATTGGATGGGACAAACCCAAAGTCAATATTTCACCGAGGAGAACACGGAGTCCAGAGGAGAGACGGAGGGGAGCCACAGGGCGGCCGCACCCCCGAGGCGCGGGCCCACCCTAGGTCACGCCTGGGTAGGGTGTGGGCCCCCTGGCCGCCTCCCTGCCTTGCCTCTTTTCCTATAAGAAGCTATTGATGCCTAAATGTCACATCCCAAAAATTTCCAAATTTTGTAATGTGAAAAATAAATAATCAGAGTAAATAATTGTTGAAATTTAGGGTGAAAAGAAACTTTTTGTTTCTAAATGGAAACTTAAAAACCCATCTTGAACAAACTTTGAATAAAGTTTGAATCCAACTAAATTCAAATCAAGTGAAATGCATTCTTCATAAATGCATTCCTCATAAATGCATCTTGAAATTTAACCCTTGGGAAAAGTTAAACCAAAACTCTAAAACCCTAAGGGAAGAAAAACATTTCCAAGATACCTCAAAGACTATGGATTTGATCCATATAAAAATTTTGTCAACAAACATTTATAAATGATCAAAATAATAAATAGAAATATTATAAAACCATGGAAATTGGTTTCACTTAATTTGGAGCCATATACAAAATCTTATGAATTTAATAAGATAAGGAAATTGAATTCCTAAAGCTAATAAAACACCTATCTAAAATCCATACCAATTTGTGAGAAATTAATCCTAAAAGATATATAAAAGGATAAACAAATATTAAATAAGATTTTACAAATTGGAATCACCAATTTTGGATCTATAAATAAAAAGATATGGATTTTATAAGATAAACAAATAAATAAATAAATAAAGAATATTTAAAAGCCAAATTAAATCTTGGCCAAATCCATAAGCAAATGGAATGAATATAATCCAAATACAAATAAAATAATGGATAAAGAATATTCAAATAAAGTAATGTGGCATTAACCAAATTCTATCTCTAATTGAATAAAGACAATTGCCCAAATTAAATGATTAATAATCCTATTAAATATTTTAAATAATTAAAAGTGAGTTATTTAAACACCCTAATAAAAAAAATAAAACATACTGGAAAGGTTTGGTGAAATTTTGATTTCAAATAAGGGTTTTGAAAATTTAACTAAATCTTATTTTATAAAGGAAAGTGCCCTTTTTAAATAAAATATAAACCCTAAATAAATAAAGGATTTATTCCTAAAAAGGACTTTAAACATGTTTAAAACATATTAAAAACTTACTTAAAAGTTTGGCAAGGATTTGAATTCAAATGTTTGATTGAATTGTTTGAACAAAATCAAAACAGAAAAAGAAAAATGAATCAGAATAAAAAAATGGAAAGGACCAAGCCCAGCAAACCTGGCCCAACTAGCCCACTCTCCCTCTCTCTAACGCGAAGCGTTTTCTCACCACAGAACAAACCCGCCCCCTCACTGATCGCTGGCCCCCACCGTCTCTCTCTCTCGCTGTCAAGCAGACCCCACCTGCCAGATCTTTCTTCCTCACCCTGCTGTGACCATGCTCTCTCCATGCCGTTACCAGCCGTTGCAAAAATCGAATAAATCTGAGTTATTGCCGCACTGATTCTGCCCTGCGACCATGCTCGTTAAAGCGCCTCGACGCCCTCTTTCTTTCCCCTCCATCGCCGCACCCTCCCCGCCACCAGGTTGCACGAATTACTCGCCCAAATCTCACTGCCTTCGGTGAGCTCACCAACGAATTCCGGCGAGCCTAGACCGTGCCTTGCCCCCTCGACCACGCGAGCATGTTCCCCATCGACCTCTGCACCTGCCAGCACCCTCAGCTCACCCGCGCGCGTTCCCTAGGCTCGGCAACGACCAAGACTGAGCAGCGCCGCTGTCTGCTTTGACTCCGGCAACGCCTCCCTGTAAGCCACGTCTCCCCCTCCATCTCTGGATGATACTCCTACGCTCTTCTCTCTCGCGCGCGTCTAACAGACTCACTGCTTCGCTCTCCCATGCCCTGTAGCGACGTCCCCGACAACGGCAGAGTGCACCCGAGGAGAAACGCAACTCCGGCGAGCGATTCAAGACGAACCCGAGCGCCCCTTCGACGGTGGAGACCACCTCGAGGATCAGCACTTCGCAGCGACCTCGGTAAGCTACCTCTCTCCCTCTCTTGCTTCCTGAATCATCGGGAACACCACCGTCTGACCGCGCCGCCGCCCGTTCCTGGTCATACGATTTAGGCCGTAGGATTTTGATCGGATGCACACAATAGATTAATTAACCGAAGAGGTATCTCGTGTTGTGATCCGTGCGATCCACATTAGATCTGACGCACCACACCAGCCGATCCGCATGAATCGTTTTCGACCAATAATAACAAGACCCGTGGCACAGTTCTGATTTAAAAGACAGATTTGTTTCTATTAGATGTTAGAACTTGCAAAATTCATAACTTTTGATCCACACATCCAAATTTTGCAAATTTTATATCAATGGAATCAAAACAAGTACTTTCCAACCATGCACTTTGTTTAATAAATTGCTTCTGGTAAATTAGTTGTTTTTGTAGAAACTTGTGTAGGCATAATTTGTGTATAAAATTCATTCTAAAAATATTTTTAGAGTAAAATATTTTGTAATTGGATTGTTTTGAACCTACTGATCTGGAAACCAACTTATGGATTTAAAAGTGTATTTTGTGAAGCTAAAGAATAAATCTTTGAATAAAAGCATTTCTAGCTAAATAAAAATTGTTGAATATGTTTTAAAAATGCTTTGGGGTAAAACCTTTGGAAAATGATTTGATTTAAACTCTATGACCCTAAACACCAAGTTTTAGGATTTAAAAATATATTTGATGAACCCTATAAATTATTACTTTGCTAAAAAGCATTTTCAACAACATAAAATATTACTTTGGTATAAAAATGGTTTATAGGTAAAACCTTTTGTAAATGGTTTTAATAATAAATACTTGACCATAAAACACTAACATTTGTGTTTAAAAATGTATTTGTCCAACACTAGAAAATAATACTTGATTTAAATCATTTCTAGCAAAACAAGAATGATTTAAATGGCCTTTTTCACTAACTTAATATCAAATAGTTTTGCCACCTTTAAGAATGACCAAAAGATGTTTTAGAATGTTTATATCCTAATAGAAACCACTTTTCCAAATAAAACAATCTTTGGCATGCTTGCATGCATTGCTTTGTTTTTATTATTTTATGTAATGAATTGCTTGAATGGTAGATTGAATATTTGCTTGCTTGATTGAATTGTAGTGGAATTTGAAGAGTGTGACTATTGCAAGATCAAGGAGTGAACTTATAATTCTCTACCAAAAAGGCAAGTGGTGCTTCATACTTTTGTCGTATTATTTTCACTATGCATTAGTGATATTTCTAAGTAGGACTTGCATGGAATTTTTGCTAAGTATAAACTAAGCCATGGGAAATCCTAGTAGATGAAACCTTAATAGAATTTTCCTAAGTTAAGATTCCTACTACTATCATGCTTAGCTTAGCTAGTAGAAAACAAGGGTTGATTATATTCATGCTATGGAATATTTCTAAGTCAAGGACTTGTGTTTTGTTTAATAAAACAACTATGTGAATGAATCACCTGGGTAAAATGGAAAGAATGGTTTGTGTTGAGTGGTTACACAAGGCCCATTTCTATGGTTTACCTTGTGTATCTCACTTGTGGAATGCCACCCAGGAACAAAGAGATTTGAGATGTCAAATGTTGAGAAGCTTCAAGTGCAGCCACTTGGCATTATGGGCTCTGCCTAGATCATATAGGTTGCAATAACTTAGCCAAATGGACAGTTGGTGGTAGGGTATGATAGGTTGGAGCGCGTCCATTCTGGTCTAAGGGAAGACTTCTGAAAGATCTTGTCTTGATGCATGTCGAGTCTTGTGGGAAAAGTGCACCACCTCTGCAGAGTGTAAAATCTAAGTACTTAGCCATGTCCCTGGCAATGGACAATTTGAGCATCAAGACATGGAAGCTATCAAGAATCTCCTCATCCCAATTTCTAAGTTAAAAACTTGTGGTTGAACAAGGCTTAAAGGATCACCAATTTCTATTGGGAGATGCCTTGGGTGATTTTGACAAACAAAAACTTAGTGTTTTCAAATGATAAGGAAAAAAATCTATTTTGAGCAAAGCAAACCTAAGATCCACCTAGCCAAATGCATATAGATGATAGACTCCACTATACTACCATAGTATCACTTGCCAATACAATTCAAATGTATTGACCCTTGTGGCTGTAACTTATTATGTTGCAGGTTTGTTTGATATTAGTGAAGTGTGTTGATTAGGATTACAAGTCTACAACCAACATGATTGCCTCTGGCACTTTGAAGATGAAGGACTCCATGCTATATCATTATTTCTGCTGCATTGTGATGAGATAGACAAATGAGCTATGTAAGATGTAATGAATTATTTTATTCCTAGTTATAAAATTTTATTATGACCTTTGTTTCTTGATATTACATCTTAAATGTGGATGCTAGCTATTGATCCAGGGACTAGCATTGTAAACACAGGGATCTCTACCTTATTAAAGGTTGGGACCTCTACACTAAACCCTAAGTACCCGATCAATATTCCACGAAACCGTCTGTAGCCGCCGCCATCGTCCCTAGATCGGGGGGATCTGAAGCTCTTCCCGGCACCCTGCCGGAGGGGAGATCATCCCGGAGGCCTTCTTCTTCATCATGCCAGCCTCCGGTATGAAGCGTGAGTAGTTCCACCTTGGACTACGGGTCCATGCAGTATCTAGATGGTTGTATCTCCTCCTTTGTGCTTTCATGTCTAGATCTTGTGAGCTCCGTTCATGATCAAGATTTCATCTATTTGTAATCATGCATATTGTGTTTGCGGGATTGATTGATGGTTTTGTCTTATTGATTATATCATGTCTGTGTTGTTTGTGATCTTGCATGCTCTTCGTTGTTAGTAGCTATCTTGGCCAAGTAGTTGCTAGTGACTCCAAGAGGGGGTATTTATGCTCGATAGTGGGTTCATGCCTCTATTTAATCTAAGGTAAGTGACAGAAATCTCTAAGGTTGTAGATGTGTTGTTGCTACTAGGGAGAAAACAACGTTCTCTTGTTCGTCGAACAAGTGGATTGTTTACCTTATACACTTTGCTTAAAGTAGTTGTCTGTTTCTTGCAACTTAATGCTGGAGGGGGTTCAGATGATAACCCAAAGGTGGAATTCTAGTCATAGATGTAGTTGGATGGCGGTCTATGTATCTTGTTGTATTTCCCAATCGAATCTCATAGGATCATGATGTCTAGTATTACATTGGTATGCCTTGCTCAGTCCTGTCAATTGTCCTGCTGTAATTTGTTTACCCAGCATGCCATGTTTTTTTATCTAAGGAGAACAGCTCTAGTGAACTATGGACCCTGGTCCAATCTTTACCATTGATACATCCTCCGCCGTTACTATTTACTTTCTGCAAACCACCATCACCTTCCACACCATACAGTTAATCCTTTGTTACAACAACCGGTGAGATTGACAACCTCACTGTTTGTTGGGGCAAAGTCTTGAGTTTGTGTTGTGCAGGTTTCCATGTTGCTTGCAACACCTTTGAGACGTTTCCTTCCTCCTACTGGTTCGATAACCTCGGTTTCTTACTGAGGGAAAACTTGTTGTTGTGCTGCATCACACCTTGCTCTTGGGGTTTCTCGACGAAGCGCTCCCACATCAACGAAGCACCATCACAAGTTTTTCTGGCGCTGTTGCCGGGGAGGCTAAGGACGTATTCACAAGGGGAGTCCTTCTCAACCTTTCTCTTTACTTTGTTTTTAGTTTGCTTAGTTTCTTTTGCTTGGTTTTGTTTGCCTCTTTTTATCAAAACTCCAAAAAAAAATTAGTTTAGTTTGGTTTGCTTTATCTTATAAAAAACACAAAAAAATTAGTTCCTGCTCTAGTTGTTGGTCTGTTATTGCCTTGCTTGGTCATGCTTTCTATCAATGGATGGTTTCTTTGAAACTAGTTCTTACTGGCAAGGTGGGTTCATGGAAGAAGAAATTGCTGAACCTGAAAGCTCGTTAGATGAAAAAGAGGAGGAGAGTGATGAACACAAGGAGGAAGAATGGATGTACCCATGCCTACCTTCAAATGAGAGTAAATCTTTATCCCTTACATTATTTGATTGTCCCCCATGCTTACCAAAGGAGGATGAATGTTATGTTCATGTGGATTCTTTCGAAATATCTGCTATAGGTAAAATTTGTGATAATAGTTATGCTCATGTTATCTATGATAATCCTATATTTGTTCCTAACTTCGAAATGCATGGTACTAAAGAGTTTTGCTTAGAAAATGTTTATGATAAAGCTCTAGATGATGGTCCTATATTGAATGATCAGTCTTCTTGTTATAAAATTGTTAAAAATGGGTTTGAAGGTTTTAATCCCACTATTTTGAGCTTGATAAAAATTATGTGATTGTAGATCATGAAAATCATACTTTACGTGATAGTTATATTGTTGAGTTTATTCATGAGGCTACTGAAAATTATTATGAGGGAGCAAAATATGGTTGTAAAAGTTTTCATGGTGCTGAAACACCTCTCTATGTGCTGAAAGTTTTGAAGTTGCTCTTGTTTTATCGAACCATTCTTGTTACTATGTGCTTCTTTGATTTATTTTATTACAAGATTCCTATGCATAGGAAGTGGGTGTAACACGCTCGGAATCGGCCCTATGCAAGTTTCAGCGATTTCCGCCAAACCCGCATAGAAACGATTCAAAGGTGCCCACCAGGCACTTTCGTGCGGGTGGAAAACGAAGTAATACCATTACACAATAGTCCACGATGGAACCCACAGAACAGATATATACAACGACCCAAAGAGTCAAGAATACAGATATACAATACAAAGATCCAAATCACCTTGAAAACAATACAACATCTGAGTACGGACAAGATGCAAATTGAGCTAAGAGCCCTGAAGAATAACCAATGGCGTCCATAACCCTGCCCAGGACAAGCCGGAAGGGTAACCCTGCTAACGACGTCGATCTCAAAACCTTCTTAAACAAAAGGGGTGCCGACAAAGGGCAAAGGAAAAAGAGAGCGGTCAGTACTGAGGCCAGTACACGGCGAGACTAGAATTCGGCGGTCCTCGCCTACATAGGGTATGGTGGACTGAAGCGGCAGCGCAGCATGCACTAAACAATCTATAGAGACTTGATATAACTGTCGGCTATCAGAGAGGGATAAGAAAGACCTATTCGAAACCAACCTGATACTACCACCAAACATACCCATCCTGGTATTTCCACCTCGAGACCAAACGAGGAAGTCAACCGAGGAACTCACACAGTTGGCAGTTTTATTTATCCAGTTATCATTGCAGCAATTACTAGTCAGGTATAGATAGTCATCCTGATATAATAAGCAGTGGCCACTTTTAGTTAACCATTCCGTTGTAGTTGTGACACTTACTAGTCAGATTCAATTAGCATGAGATATCCCAAACCCAGCAGTTGTTGGTACTTTTATTTAGCCATTCCGTTGTAGTGAAGCTGATTACTAGTCATATCGGATACAAGTCAAATTATAACAGTAAACTTTAGTTATAGTTGTCTATGATCGAGAACTGTGCTCCAAGTCGTCCATAACCGCGGACACGGCTTCTCGAAAAGATTTAACCCTGCAGGGGTGCACCAAAGTTTCCACACGCACCTACACCCTTGTTGTCAGATCAGGTAGGTACAAGATCACAAAACATACACCCAATGGTATGTCGACGGGGTTTCGGACACGACGTTTCCCAGACCCAAAGCAAGCACATGGGGGCCACCCCACTAAGCTACCCGTAACGAAGTCGGCCGGTCTCCGAGACGGACCCAGGGTTTGCGAGAACGGCTGTAAACGACTGGGAACCCGAAAGTATGACTGGGCTTGTCGATACCGCGAAATCGTGCCGCGATCCAAAACAGTACAGATGCTCCACGCGCAATCGTAAATAAAGCAGTAAAGCATGGCATAAGTACAGGATAGTAATAAAGCCCCAAACTACTTTGTGGCCCCCGGTACAGTACTTTGAAATTAGGTACTAATCGATGGGGGTGCCCACACACCCCACTTGTGGTTAGCGCGCTCGATCTCGGAACAGGTGTCAAGAACTCGGGGTCCTACGGGACACCAGTGAGCGGTTAAAAACCAAATATTGTCTATTACCCACCGGTGCCTCTGCATTTACCTACTTTCAATTTTAGTTATTAAACGATAATTAGAGCCATGATCATCTCCAACATAAAGCATAAGGCATTTCTCCAACAACTGTGGTACTTGACAAACGCAACAGCACTTGAGCAAGCGACTACGACACGCAAGTCCAACTATCTACCAAACAACAGGTAATAGGATGTGTCCAAGGCAATATAAGGCTGCAAGGGATATCACGGGTACGAAAACTAGAGCATCGCATCACAGATAGCAATAGATCAACAGGAGGAAATAAAGACTATAAAAGTAAGATAGGTAGAAAGGGGGAGAATGCTCGCCTGAAAACATTGCCGAAGGTTCATCCGATGATCGGGTCGACACTCGCATCAACTCATCGGCCTATCCCGTGAAGAAGCAAAACACTATAAAAAACACCGGATGCACTATTTAATACTACGGCAAGAGATCAAGCATGATGCATGTATGATGTATGACATGGCAAAGATGCGATGCAATTAGGCCATATTAAGCGGAACCGGGGTCCCGGCAATTATTAAGTTCATGTTGTTTAGCTACCCGCCATTTAAATGTTGTCTTAACAAGGCAAATTATATCACCGGTTCGATGCACAAATTTAAATGGGGCCAATATTAGACTAGATTTGTTCGCATATGGAGCCCATATTTAATTATGAGGTGAATCGGCATAATGCCCCCAGACCACACAAATATGTATGCAAGCATGATAATGGATATGTAACAATTTATATATATGTTAAATAAGGCTCGGAAAGAGGTCACACATGGCGGTCCGGAGATCTTGGGATTCCGAGGGTTCGAGGGATCGGTCTTCGCATGCCGGGATCGGTCTTCGGGTTCCGGGGAGAAGCACTTGAGTGGCATAGCCTTCGGGTCATCGGGTCCGGGGATCTTCCGGTGCCATGGGTTCTCAGCGATCCAGGGATTCACGGCGCAGAAGAACTTGGTTCAGCATTGGTTCTCGACGTGGTGCTCTCGGGTTCGGATATGCTGTCGAAGAGGATCTTGATGTGCCACTACAAAGAGGACCGAAAGCCAACAGGAGCAACAACTAGGCACCACCGCACTTTCAAGCAGCAAAACACCACGGAATAGCAGTGCGGTGGACCAAAACCACCCCTGTGACTTAAATCCCTGCAGGACAGAGAACTAGCTCGCAGGCGTGGTTGGCGGCGCCGCTCGGGCGGAGGACGACGACGAGAGGGCGTAGGGCGAGCACGGGCCGCAGGGGACAAAGACGAAGGAGACGGGGCCACGCTGGCCAGAGACGAGGAAGGTCCAGGACAAGGAGGACGCACGGGGCGCGCGTTTGTAGAGGCAGCGGCCACGAGCACGGCCGGCTCAGGGCAAGGGGCCTGGTGGCAGCGCCGAGGCAGGTCAGAGCCGGGAGGGGAGAAGCGGTAGGGCGCGCAGGAGAAGGTGGAGGCCGACGAGGACGCCCAGGTGCCGACGGCGATGCCGCTTGATGGGGAGGCGGGCTCGGCCTCAAGGCGGCCAGGGATCATCGAGGGAGGGAGGGCCATGGTCGGCGGGGGCGCGCAGGGTGCCGGGGACGACGAGGAGGCGCCAGGAGTGCTCGCCGCGGGTGGCTGCAAAAGGAAGGCCAGGGCAGAGCTCCCGGTGCGGGAGGCGGGCTGCAAGCAGAGGCTCCGTCGGAGGGAAAGGGAGAGGAGAGGGCGGCCCTGGCGCGCCCGGTGGGGATCTTGGTGGCGCTCGAAGGACGTGGGGGGTCCAGCGCTGCGGCGAACCAGACTGGCGGCGCGGTGAGGTTGGGGATCGAGGAGGAGCATCGGGGCAGGGTGCACGCGTGCGAAGGAAGGACATGTGGGGATCAATGTCATGGTGGGGCCAGCGGGTGGGGTCACAGAGACAGAGGGATGGGGTGGTTGCGATCGGGAGCAGGCGTGTTAGGTGGGGCGTGTGTTGCCTGGGAGCTGGCGGCGGCTGAGATGGGTGGTGGGGTGTAGCTGGTAGGTTAGGGTTTGGGTGGGGATTAGGGTTTCTGGATAGGTCTAGGTTTGATCAAGGGCCAGGATTCGATGGGGTAGTAGGTTGCTGCCAGTTGGGCCTTTGGGCCTGATCGTGAGCGGCCTCCGCCCGAGTTTTAAAATTAGTTTTATTTTATTTATAAAGTTGTTTGATATAATGGCTTTTTCAAATAGTTTTTAGACAAAACAATATATCCAGAAAAAAAAGCCCGGGTTTGACATTTGAAATAAGGACGGGGATATTTAGAAAACAAAACTAGGCTTTTAGAGAAATAGTTTTAGGCATTTAGATGCATGATGATGCACATAGGTAAATGCAGGCGATTTCTAGTAGTGCATTTATCCGGGGTGCTATAGTGGGTTAGACTTAAACTTGTTTTATTATTGCTTCTTGATTCTCTCTTTGACTTCAATTCATAATTCTTATGTGAGCATCTTCTCAAACTATCGTGCCTAACTTAAAGGCGTTAAAGAGAAGTACTTGTTGGAAGATAACCCAAGAGTTTTCTTAAGTCTTGGAAGTTATTACTTCAGTAATGACCTCTTCTTATCCTTTTTATTTGCTTTTTGTGTCAAGAATGATCTCTAATGAGGGAAGTAAGATTTGGGGAGTTGCTGTCCCGAAACAGATTGTTGTGCTCCATCGTAAAATTTTGTGAGGAATATCTGTAAGTCGTATTAAGATGATATTTTACAAATAAATCCCCCAGTGTGTTATCTAACTTTCGTTAGTACAACACTTTTTTATTTGAGCAACATAAGGTCTTCAAAAAAATTGGTTTCTACCTGCTGGTCTGTTTTGACAGATTTCTGCCATTATTTGCATTTGCTTCTTATTGATTCCTTTTTGGGTTATTTTTGGAAAATTGAGATTTTTGAGGGAATTGCTACAGTAGCTTGTGTTTTTAGTGAAAGTTTTGCTGTTCTAAAGCTAAAACCAAGGGTCTATTATATTTTGAATACACTAATGTTGCTAATGAAGATTGTGTGAAGTTTTGTATGAAGCAAAAATTTCAGATATAGAGAGAGAATGATGTAATGAGATGAAGAATGGATAAAAGCTCAATCTTGGGGATGCCACCCCGGTATCACTCCAATAAATATCCAAGAGGTACAAGCGTCAAAGCTTGGTAATGCCCAAGATATCCCCTTCTTCATCAATAAAAAGCTCAGGTCTTTTTAGACACTTCGTTTTTATTGTTTCATGCACTGTTGTGTTGTTCTTGGAGCGTCTTAGTTTTTGTTTGCTTTGCTTAGTTTGTTTAGTTTGCTTGAATAAAGTAGTTTGGACCCCCATTCTTGTTGTGTTATTTCAAATAAGTTGATCGGTGTTGGAAAGGAGTAGAAAGTTCTTGCTTGAATAGTGCAAGAGGAGCTTGCTTTGACTCTGACTTAGACTTTAGCATGTCATGCTAGGTGTTGTTTTGGCCTTATGCTTAGTGATTATTGTTGTAGCATGACTTGTTCCAAACAACTGGGATTTCTTAGTGTGCCTTGAAAAAATCATGCGTTGTTTTAGCATGCAAAAGCATAGTATTGTGGTATTCTCCTTTGATGCTTTGTTTGGGTTGACTTGGCACATGCTCACACCATGTTATGACTATGAACAAGTCACCATAGCCTTTATGATCATTTAGTCCTTGACTTATAGTACCACTCTATGCTTTGATTAGTAATATTTTGTCGCTCTGCATGATTATGGCCATTATTGCTCTCTTAGTTGGTCGTTCCTAGTCTTTTGCTAGCCTCGACTTGTATGAGTAAGTTCTACTCATGCATCCAACCCCAAGAAACCAAGTTATTTCAAAGTGTCCACTATAAATTCCTATGCATGGTGTGTTACACCATTCTAAGTATATTCTTGTTTTCAGCTATCTTCCAATTAAAAAGTATTTTGTTATGTGAAAACTTAGTGATTAAAGCTCTCACAAACTTGATGGCACGCTTTATATTTCTTGCCCCTAATAAACTTGAACCATTGTGTCATCTATGTTGCATATGCTTGCACTTATACGTTGGAATTAGCAGAATCATGCTGTCACGGGGAACGCTTTCAACATTGCACTTGTACTTTGTACACAGTTCATATCATTCTCTTTTGTCTATGGATGTCGTCGGTGTGAATAAAAGGGGAGCTTGTAAGTCCATGGAGTTATGTATGTGTGTTAGAGAAACGTCTGGACCACTAGCCTAAGCCATGCCTAATCATGGTGGAAACTTGCAGCATCACCATAATGAGCAATCTGTGAAGCATCCTCAATAAAAACCTATGCAAATAGCAAATAAAAAGATCACTGAGATGCTCATTGTGTGCTTGCCTTGTCATTTTGGTTATGGGATAGCTCCTGTATCATGTGCAAGGGGTACCCCATTGGCGGTTCTTTATGATACGCATGTACTTACTATGACAAAAACTTACAGGTGACTAAAGTTGAGTAGCATGAGGAGCGGCCCTCATATTCAAGGGACATGAGATTGCCAACTTATACTTTATGAAGCATATACTCCATAGTTTATTCACTTTAACCTTAATCACTTCAAGATGCTTATGATAGGGGCAATGAGGACTGAAAGCTAACAAGTACCATAATTTTTGGAAGCTCTTTTTGAGACTTGAAATCCCTGCTTCCCTTTATGAAGGGCCTTTCTTCTACTAGTATATTGAGTCTCCACCTTCTACCTTTAGGCACCAGTTAAGAGAGCATAGTTGCCATTCTTAGTTCTATGTGCATTGTCCTAAAACTTATTGATTGATGCATATTATTGATATTACTAGTTCTTGTGCTATTTGTATCTAGTCACTCTTATGAACTTTGAAGGTGTCATATGCATCTATTTGCTACTCTATGAGGGACAAGCTGAATGCCACTATGCCATGTTTTCTATATGTGAAACAAACAAACGTTTTTCAATGCATGTTATTCATGATCTTTGTTTGTAGCCTTTCATGTTGCATGCATAGTTACTTTATCTTATTATTAGAACTCCATCTTTCATGCTCATGTTTAGAGTTTTTGATCCCAGCTTTTATTGCTTGCAAATGGTTTGATCTTGGTTTTGATGGCGCATGTCACATCAAAAATTATTATTTTTATTATCACTTACCTACTCGAGGACGAGCAGGAGTTAAGCTCGGGGATGCTTGATACGTCGGAAACGTATCTATAATTTTTGATGTTCCATGCTTGTTTAGTATCTACTTTGCTTTGCTTTGTCCACACTTTGAGGTGTTTTTATATGTTTTCTAGTAATAACCTATTAACAAATCGTCATAGTGTCAGTTGCCTGTTTTCTGCTGTTTTTGGTTCCAGAAAAGCTAGTAAGGAAATATTCTCGGAATTGGACGGGATAAAAGACAAAGTCAATATTTCACCGAGGAGAACACGGAGTCTAGAGGAGAGACGGGGGGAGCCACAGAGCGGTCGCACCCCCCAGGCGCGGGCCCACCCCCCAGGCGCGGGCCCACCCTAGGTCACACCTAGGCAGGGTGTGGGCCCCCTGGCCGCCTCCCTGCCTCGCCTCCTCGCCTATAAGAAGCCGTCGATGCCTAAATCCTAAGTATCCGATCAATATTTCATGAAACCGTCTGTAGCCATCGCCACCATTGTCCCTAGATCGGGGGGGGGGTCTGAAGCTCTTCCTGTCACCCTGCCGGAGGGGAGATCATCCCGGAAGCCTTCTTCTTCATCATGCCAGCCTCTGGTATGAAGCATGAGTAGTTCCACCTTGGACTACGGGTCCATGTAGTAGCTAGATAGTTGTATCTCCTCCTTTGTGCTTTCATGTCTAGATCTTGTAAGCTCCGTTCATGATCAAGATCTCATCTATTTGTAATCATGCATGTTGTTTTTGCGGGGATCCGGTGGATATTGAGATTACTATGTCAGATTGATTAATGATTTTGTCTTATTGATTCTATCATGTCTGTGTTGTTTGTGATCTCGCATGCTCTCCGTTGTTAGTAGCTATCTTGACCAAGTAGTTGCTAGTGACTCCAAGAGGGGGTATTTATGCTCGATAGTGGGTTTATGCCTCTATTTAATCTAAGGTAAGTGACAAAAATCTCTAAGGTTGTAGATGTGTTGTTGCTACTAGGGAGAAAACAACAGTCTCTTGTTCATGAAATAGGTGGATTGTTACCTTACACACTTTGCTTAAAGCAGTTGTCTGTTGCTTGCAACTTAATATTTGAGGGGGTTCAGATGATAACCCAAAGGTGGACTTCTAGTCATAGATGCAGTTGAATGACGGTCTATGTATCTTGTTGTATTGCCCAATTAAATCTCATAGGATCATGATGTCTAGTATTGCATTGTTATGCCTTGCTCAGTCCTATCAATTGCCTTGCTGTAATTTGTTTACCCAGCATGCCATGTTTGTTTATCTAAGGAGAACACCTCTAGTGAACTATGGACCCCGGTCCAATCTTTACCATTGATACATCCTCCACTATTACTGTTTATTTTCTATAAACCACCATCACCTTCCACACCATACAGTTAATCCTTTATTACAGCAACCGGTGAGATTGACAACCTCACTGTTTGTTGGGGCAAAGTCTTGAGTTTGTGTTGTACAAGTTTCCAAGTTGCTTGCAACACCTTTGAGATGTTTCCTTCCTCCTACTGGTTCGATAACCTCGGTTTCTTACTAAGGGAAAACTTGCTGATGTGCTGCATCACACCTTGCTTTTAGGGTTTCCCGACAAAGCGCTCCCACATCAACGAAGCGCCATGAGCTATCCACGAGGAATTTTTTCAGATCCCATTATCAACACACAGTTGCATTAACAACTACTTGGAAGAGCTAAATGGTTTAGCTACACCATCTACTCTACATGAGACACAACCTGCCACTATCACAACTTGTGTTGCTTGGTTTCCATCGTTGTCCGTTATCCCAAAAATGAACATGGATGTCACTGTATCAAGGGCTAAATATAGAGGTGTACCGCTGCACTTTGCCATGATAGCTATTTTTTTTATCTTGGGACGTTTGCGATCATGGTGATGGGAGTCACAGACCTGACAATCCCGAAAACACTTACATGTCGTGAAGTAATGACACTTGTAGATGACCTCAATCTTGTGAGAATATTTGTAGCTTTGGACTGTAAACCAGTGGTGAGTGACATTGCTAACGGAAGCCTGGGAAAATATAGCACGGTGATCGCGGAGATCAAGGCACAATCTACTCAGTTTCAGGAGTGTGTATTCGTGTTCAAAGACAGAGCTCAAATTATGATGCCCAGCTAGATTTAGTTTATCTTCAGGAGTTGGCCGCCAGCTGTGGTTGGGCACTTCATATTCTCAAACTATGCACGTGAATATTTTTTATCAGTAATAAAATCTAAGGGGTTGTATTAAAAAAATTGCACCAAAAAAACATGCATTGTAAAATGAAATAAAAAAATCATCTCTTGCTCTCTTTTTGGGAATACCAAGTCTTTGTTTTGCGAAAATTCTAGCGATCTATTAATAATCATCAATGACAGTACAAAAAGCTTCAATATAAAAATTATAAATTGGTCCTTAAACCATCTAGCGATGAGTACATATACTAGCGCAGCCCAATGTGTGCCACCGCCCTCACCCTTCCATCACCGGAGTCGAGTAAATCTTGTCGTAATAGAACTTGTTATAGCAGACAGTCGGGAATTCGTCATGCTAAAACCCCAAAACAGCATAGCAGAGCAACAACCATTGCCAAAGATGATAAAGATCAAAAGAGAATAACCTCAAACCACATCTACGAACATGAAAAATAGCCGGATCCTAGGAGATCCGTCGAACACATGACTCCACACATCTTCCGTCGGCGCTAGACGCACCACCGAAACGAGCATAGGACAAGAAGGATCTTACTTTAACTTTAAGATGTAGCTGTGGTCTCACCATCCCAAAGAAAAACACTAAAAACAACCTAAACAAGAACGAGAACCCTCCCACCGGCGAGACATCGTGGTCTGCCACGCCTCATAGGCCCCAAGGCCAACGGAAGCCAAGCGACCGCCATAGTCGCCGGCGAGAGGGAATGAAACCCTAGATTGCGCCGCCTACTTTAAGATAAAAAAATATTGCGACGAATTATTCACATAAATTTTGTATGTACTAGTAAAGGTGCACGTGCACATGCACGTCTATATATCAATAATTAAGAAAACATAGAAATTTTCATCACGGAAGACCTATATGTTGCAAATACATATCAGATCGGAGCTGCAAGTATAGAACACATGACTTTCTTTGGTAGCTCTGTATTGTATCTAGGTGACTACAGAATCTCCAATGGCATGTGTATCAATTAATGTGTTTTCGTAATTCACAAGCGCCGTTGAAAGTTTTTTGACTTCACGCAATTGCTGACGGCGCTTTAAAATCTCATCTTTATTTTTTGTATACCGCTTCCTATCCCTCTTCCTCTTCAATTCTCTAGCATCTGCATACAACAAACACACTTTAGTATATTATAACGTATAGTATAAGCTGCGGTTATTATGAAGAACCTTTGATTTCTCTGTTGGTAATATCTCTAAATGGAGCACGGTTGGAAGATGACATAGGGTATTCTGCTTTATATACCTGGGGAATAAACACTACTGACCTTCTGCTATGAGAGAGTTTACGTAGGAACAAGTTTAGCACTGAAAGATTAAATCAAACTTTAAGGAGGTAAACAACATGATTTACTAATAATCTCAACGAACATTAAAAATGTGTTGCATGGATTGTGAGCTGTTCCCAAAGTGTATGATATGTAGGCTTGTTTAGCTAACTGTTTGAGGACTTTGTTATCCTGCTGAACTGACTGCGTGATGAATTTGACTGGTAGAAAACAGATTTTGGTGATGCATCAGTTCCGTAACAACGGGTTTTTATTTTCCTAAAGCATTCGGCAACCTCTAGCGACGGTTGATGTGGGAGAACATCCTAGGAAACTATCAGCATCTTGGTCGAAGGAAATGATCTATCAAATTGGATATGGAAGTTCGGTATTTTATAAACACTGAGCAATTAGTACTGCTGTCAAAATTTGACAGAGATGTGAGGTTTGTTGGTGTTTTTATTTGGCCGGGATACCCATAGAAGTTTAAAGTAACATCCTCAAATGTAATGCTTCTAGCAGGTCATTAGTAAGCACATGATTAACATACCAAGGAAGATTATACTGAATTGGGGAGCACATAAGCAATATCCTAAAATATAACTTGTGTTGCAGGACAATAATACGACGCGTATGGATACACCGCCCCAATTCCCTTCCCGACGTCTCCATCCTCACCAGCTACTCAAACTGCCGCTGCTCCCGTCTCTGGTTCTGGTTGTATGAACTTGCTGATGTAGTTGTATACATGCAAACCTTGCCACCGTTTTGTTCCCTGTCCTCTTCTACCCTGCGAGAGAATCGTCAGAAAAGCTCGCGAGAACAACTTCCGTATGGGTAGGCTACTCAAACTCATATGATTTAGTTTATTTCTCCCCTTGGAATTTCCATGCATTTTTTATTGAATGTTACAATTGACGAACTATGCAGGCCTGCAATTTCCAAGGAAATGTGCTCTCTCTCTTCACATAAAGAAACCATCATGTTTCAAGAACTAGAGTGGCATGTATACCTATATTTCAAACGCCCCGATGTCTCGCCTTTTGAATGGTACCACTTTATCCTGGCTGCAAATAAGAACCAATATACAATTTGTCCAAGGTTCTTGATTAAGGTTGACTATGAATATGCAGGAATCCGTTCTTCATCACTTCTGTACCCGGAGATGACTAACTGAGCATGATATTCATGAAGGGTTTCGCAGCATAGTAAATCAAAATTTTCTACGGAAGCGAACAGAGGGAAAGCCAAGATCAAATCTAGGAGATGCAAACAACGAGAGAGATTGAATTAGATCTTCATACCCTTGAAGATTCGCACAGCGGAACATTCGTCGGAACGTGGGTGATGTAGTCGTACTCGCTTCTCCTCCTCGCGATTCGATCCGATCTAGCACCACAAGTGGCGGTGCCTCCGTGAGATGCACACGTGCAGCACCTCGACGTCTCCTCCTTCCTCGGACCAGCAAGTATGGTGGAGAGATAGATTGGATCTACAACGCGACGGCGCGGTGTATATGGTAGAGAATTTCTGCAGCAGGGCTTCGCCTACAAACAGTCAGGAGGGAGAGAGGAAGGCAGCAGGGCTACTAGGGTTTGGAGGAAGGCGTGTGTCAGTGGGGGGAGGGGGCGCACCAGCCCTCTATATATAGAGGGGGGGTGCGGCCAGCCCTTGCCCATCCTCCAAGCCTATCTCTAGTTTAAACAATTTAAACTCTCCCTTATCTAGAAATCCTATCTCTAGTTTAAACGAGTTTAAACTTATCTAGGATCGGCTGGGCCCTATGGGGCCTTGTGCCCCTGGCCCAATGCGGCCAGGACACTCCCTCATAGGCCCATGCCCCCTCCCGGAAGGTGGGACCACGTTGGCCCCCTTCCGGAAGGTTCTAGAAGCTTCCGGTACAATACCGATTAATCCGGAACAATTTCGAACTCCAAAAACTGCACTGCCTTATATGAATCTTATTCTCCGGACCACTCCAGAACCTCTCGTGATGTCCCGGATCCCATCCGAGACTCCGAACAAAAATTCATAAACCAAGTATCCAATCTATCCTAGCGTCGAGACACGTTAAGTGTGTGACCCTGCGGGTTCGAGAATATGCAGACATGATCTTCTATCAATAATCAACAGCGGGGTCTGGGCACCCATATTGACTCCCACACATTCATCGATGATCATATCGGATGAACCATGATGCCAGGATTCAATCAATCCCATATATATATTCCCTTCGTCTCGCGATATTTTACTTGCCCGAGATTCGATCGTCGGTATCGTCATACCTAGTTCAATCTCGTTCACAGCAAGTACTTTACTCGTTCCGTAATCCGATATCACTTTGTGATTAACTCCTTAACCACATGCTTGCAAGCGGTGTTGATATCGATTACCGAGTGGGCCCAAAGTATATCTCTCTGACTTGGGAGGGACAAATTCCATCTCGATACATACAACCCAACAGATACTTTCCGATCACCTGAGAGACACCTTTATGATCACCCTCTCATAGGATGACGTTTGATGACCTCAAAGCTTTCTTCCGATACCAGGGAGTTGTATTATCTCATGGTCTAAGGAATACAATATTTGACATGAGAAAAGCTTCGCAAAGACGAACACGATGAAATGATCTAATAGCTTTGCTTAGTTTGGGTCTGTCCACCATATCATTCTCCCAATGATATGATCTCATTATCAATTGACAACTCATGTCTATGGTTTGGAAACCTTAACCATCATTGATCAATGAGCTAGTCCATAGAGGCGTACTAGGGACACGGTGTTGTTCACAAACCACACAAGTATTAATGTTTTCGCTTAATACAATTCTAGCATGGAATATAAACTTTATCATGAACAAGAATTATAATAATAACATCTTTATTATTGCCTCTAGGGCATAATTCCAACAGTCTCCCACTTGCACTAGAGTCAATAATCTAGTTTACATTTGGCAACAATCTCACACCCATGGCACTGAGGTGCTGATCATGTTTTACACGTGGAAGAGGTTTAGTCAATGGATCTGCGACATTCAGATCTGTATGTACTTTGCTGATCTTCAGATCTCCATCTGTTATATAATCTCGGATTATATGAAACTTGCGGTTGATATGCTTGGTCTTTGGATGATATCTTGGTTCCTTAGCGAGTGCTATGGCGCCAGTGTTGTCACATAATATCTCCAGTGGGTCCAATACACTTGGAACCACGCCAAGCTCAGTGATGAAGTTTCTGATCCAAACTCCTTCACTTGACGCTTCTGCGGCAGCCATGTATTCCGCTTCTACTGTAGATCCCGCGATCACGCTTTGCTTGCATCTTCTCCAGCTCACAGCTCCTCCATTCAAAATATACACGTATCCTGTCTGAGATTTAGAATCATCCTTGTCGGTGTCGAAACTAGCATCGACGTAACCTTTTACGACGAGCTGTTCATCACCCCCATAGACTAAGAACATTTCTTTAGTCCTATTTAGGTACCTTAGGATGTTCTTCACGGCTGTCTAGTGTTCCACTCCTGGATCACTTTGATATCTGCTCGTCAAACTAAGAGCATTGGACACATCCGGTCTAGTACACAGCATGGCATACATGATGGAACCTATGGCCGAGGCATAAGGCACTTTGCTCATAGCTTCCCTATCATTTACCGTAGCTGGACACTGAGCCTTGCTCAATATCTTACCTGACAACATAGGCACTGAACCTTTCAATGCCTTATCCATTCTGAACCTTTTCAGAACTTTGTCTAGGTATGTACTCTGGCTTAAAGCTATCAGGCGTCTTTGTCTATCTCTATAGAATTTGATGCCCAATATATAAGCAGCTTCACCTAGGTCTTTCATTGAAAAACACTTGTTCAAATAACTCTTCACTTCGTTAAGCATGTTGATGTCATTTCCAATAATCAATATGTCATCCACATATAGTACCAGAAACGTCACCGAGCTCCCACTCACTTTCTTGTAGATGCAAGCTTCGTAGCAATTTGGAACAAATCCAAAGCTCTTGATCACTTGATCAAAACGAAGGTTCCAACTCCGAGATGCTTGCTTCAGTCCATAAATGGAACGCTGAAGTTTGCATACTTTATTAGCATCCTTAGGATCGACAAAACCTTCGGGTTGCATCATATACAACTCTTCATCAATGTTGCCATTGAGGAAAGCAGTCTTGACATCCATTTGCCATATTTCATAATCATGAAACGCAACAATTGCTAATAAAATCCGAATGGACTTAAACATCGCTACGGGAGAGAAAGTCTCATCGTAGTCAACACCTTGAACTTGTCGAAAACCTTTCGCAACAAGCCGTGCTTTATAGACGGTAACATTACCATCCGCGTCCGTTTTCTTCTTGAAGATCCATTTGCACTCAACGGCCTTTCGGTCGCTAGGAGGGTCCACCAAAGTCCATACTTGGTTTTCGCTCATGGATCCCAATTCGGATTTCATGGCTTCTAGCCATTTCTCAGAGTCTGGGCTCATCATCGCTTCCTCATAGTTCGTAGGTTCGCTGTCTTCTACTAACAAGACAGTCAAGACAGGGTTGCCGTACCACTCAGGAGGGGCACGCGACCTTGTCGACCTGCGACGTTCAGTAGCAGCATCGTCCGAAGCTTCATGATCCTTGTCATTAGCTTCCTCTATTGTTGGTGCAGGCGGCACTGGAACAATTTCAGGTGCTGCGCTACTCTCCAATTCAAGAGAAGGTTCAATAACCTCGTCAAGCTCTACTTTCCTCCCACTCACTTCTTTCGAGAGAAACTCCTTCTCAAGAAAGGAATCGTTCTTTGCGACAAACACTTTGCCTTCGGTTCTGTGATAGAAGGTATACCCAATAGTTTCCTTAGGGTATCCTATGAAGACGCATTTCTCCGCTTTGGGTTCGAGCTTGTCCGGCATCAACTTCTTGACGTAAGCTTCGCATCCCCAAACTTTAAGAAACGACAACTTAGGTTTAGCACC
This sequence comes from Avena sativa, assembly GCA_916181665.1. NCBI lineage: Eukaryota > Viridiplantae > Streptophyta > Magnoliopsida > Poales > Poaceae > Avena > Avena sativa. The sequence continues at coordinate 352,662,763 of OV702293.1, read as the reverse complement.
AAACCACAGTTCATACGGTGTCGTCTCAACGGATTTAGATGGAGCCCTATTTAAAGTGAATGCAGCGGTTTCTAATGCATAACCCCAAAATGATAACGGCAAATCAGTAAGAGACATCATCGATCGGACCATATCTAATAGGGTTCGATTCCGGCGTTCAGACACACCATTGCGCTGTGGTGTTCCGGGTGGCGTGAGTTGTGAAACGATTCCACTTGCTTTGAGATGCGTGAGAAAATCATAACTCAAATATTCGCCCCCACGATCGGATCGTAGAAACTTAATCTTTCTGTTACGATGGTTCTCCACTTCATTCTGAAATTCTTTGAACTTTTCAAACGTTTCAGATTTATGTTTCATTAAATAGATATACCCATATCTACTTAAGTCATCGGTAAAAGTGAGAAAGTAGCGATATCCACCGCGCGTCGAAACACTCATCGGTCCGCATACATCGGTATGTATGATTTCCAACAAGTCCGTTGCTCGCTCCATCATACCGGAGAACGGGGTTTTGATCATCTTGCCCATGAGGCATGGTTCGCATGTGTCAAATGATTCAAAATCAAGAGACTCCAAAAGTCCATCAGAATGGAGTTTCTTCATGCGCTTTACACCAATATGACCTAGACGACAGTGCCACAAATAAGTAGTATTATCACTATCTACTTTGCATCTCTTAGCCTCAATGTTATGGATGTGTGTTTCATCCCTTTCAAGATTGAGAAGAAATAAACCATTCACAAGAGGTGCATGACCATAAAAGATTACTCATATAAATAGAACAACCATTATTCTCCGATTTAAATGAATAATCGTCTTGCAATAAACACGATCCAGAAATAATGTTCATGCTCAACGCAGGCACATAATAACATTTATTAAGGTTTAAAACTAATCCCGAAGGTAAAACTAAGGAGAGCGTGCCGACGGCCATCACATCAACTCTTGATCCGTTGCCAACGCGCATCGTCACCTCATCCCTCGCAAGCCGCCGTCTATTCCGTAGCTCCTGTTTCGAGTTACAAATATTAGCAACTGAACCAGTATCAAATACCCAGGAACTACAACGAGGGCTAGTAAGGAAAACATCAATAAACATGTATATCAAATATACCTTTGATGGTGCCAGCCTTCTTGTCCGCTAAGTACTTCGGACAGTTGCGCTTCCAGTGACCCTTGTCCTTGCAATAGAAGCACTCAGTGTCCGGCTTAGGACCAGACTTGAGCTTCTTCTCAGCAGGGGCAACGCGCTTGCCGCCGCTTTTCTTGAAGGGCTTCTTTGCACCCTTACCTTTCTTAAAGGAGGGCTTGTTGACCATCAACACATGATTATCCTTCTTGATGTCCACCTCCGCAGCCTTCAGCTTTGCGAAGAGCTCGGTGATCGTATCAGTGGAACCAATCTGATTATGAGTCACTACAAAACTTTTGTAGCTGGGAGGGAGTGATTGCAGAACCCTGTCAATCTTGAGCTCCTCTGGAATCTTGCAGTCCAGTTGCTCAAGGCATTGAGTGTAGCCCGACATCTTAATGGCGTGCTCACTAACGGAACTCCCTTCCTCCATCTTGCAGTTAAAGAACTTCTCGGAGATCTCATATCTCTCAGAACGGGCCTGAGTCTGAAACATGGTTTTCAGCTCTTCGAGAATCTCAAAGGGCCCGGGATAGTTTTCAAAACGATTTTGAAGTTCCGGTTCCATAGCAAACAACATGGTGCTCTTAATCACACCATAATCATCTTTGCGCGACTGATAGACAGCTTTCTCATCAGCCGGCGCAGTTGCAGCAGGGGGGTCACCTAACGCTTTCCCAAGGACATAGTCCTTTTGTCCGCCAGACAGAATGATTCTCAGAATGCGGAACCATTTGGTGAAGTTAGACCCATTGTTTCTAAGCTTTTCTATCTCAGCAAAAACGTTGAAGTTGAAGTTGGACTTGGCCATGTGATCTACAGTATTTGCAAGTACAATTTAGACTATGTTCATGATAACTAGTTCAACTTTTAATCAAATTACTAGATGAACTCCCACTAAATTCAACATCCCTCAAGTTGTTTAGTGAACATGATCCAAATTCACCACACCTAATCCGATCTTCACGAGAAGAGATGTGGTTTCAATGGTGGACAACAAAGTGTCGATCATATCATTCATATGACTCATGCTTAACCTTTCGGTTCGTGTGTTCCGAGGCCATGTCTGTACATGCTAGGCTCGTCAAGTTAGACCCAAGTATTTCCGCGTGTGCAAAACTGGCTTGCACCCGTTGTATGTGAGCGTAGAGTCTATAGCACCCGATCATCACGTGATGCTTGGACACGACGAACTTTCGCAACGGTGCATACTTGGGGAGAACACAGTTTTTATCTTGATCTTTAAGTGAGGAATCATCTTATAATGCTACCGTCGCGATCTAAGCATAATAAGATACATAAAAGGATAAACATCACATGCATATAACTTTATGTGACATGGTATAGCCAATCTTCGCGCAATGATCTCCATCTTGTGCGTTCCGGCATGATCTCCATCACTTCACCATGATTGCCTCCACCACGAATAGCAACTACAACTATTGCTAACTACTTAGCGATAAAGTAAAGCTATTACATGGCGTATAAGAAGTTGACTCGCAGGTCATACACAATTATAAAGACAACCATATGGCTCCTGCCGGTTGTGTACTCATCGATATGCAAGTCGTGAAACATTACAAAACATGATCATCGCATACAATATACACATCACATCTTGGGCCATACCATATCACAGAAAACACTCCCTGCAAAAACAAGTTAGACGCCTCTACTTTGTTGTTGCATGTTTTACGTGGCTTATGGGAGTAGATGCTAAGAACGATTCTTACCTACGGAAAGCCACAACGGTGATATTATGGTTGCCAAACTCCGGTGTTAATCCCATGACAACTATAGTGAGAGAAACTGACATCCACCAGCCGCATGTATGGTCCAAGCCACACGTCAAGTGCGGAGCCGGTCTCGCGAACGACGTCGCGTAAGGTTGGCCTGGACCGCTTCAATCTCACTATCCCGCGCCATAAGAAGAACACAAACAAGAGGCTTGCAACAGAAAACATCAACGCCCGCAACAACCATGTTGCGTTCTACTCGTGAAACACATCTACGCATAGATCTAGCTCTGATACCACTGAAGGGTTTCGCAGCATAGTAAATCAAAATTTTCTACGGAAGCGAACAGAGGGAAAGCCAAGATCTAATCTAGGAGATGCAAACAACGAGAGAGATTGGATTAGATCTTCATACCCTTGAAGATTCGCACAGCGGAACGTTCGTCGGAACGTGGGTGATGTAGTCGTACTCGCTTCTCCTCCTCGCGATCCGATCCGATCTAGCACCACAAGTGGCGGTGCCTCCGTGAGATGCACACGTGCAGCACCTCGACGTCTCCTCCTTACTCGGACCAGCAAGTATGGTGGAGAGATAGATTGGATCTACAACGCGACAGCGCGGTGTATATGGTGGAGAATTTCTGCAGCAGGGCTTCGCCTACAAACAGTCGGGAGGGAGAGAGGAAGGCAGCAGGGCTACTAGGGTTTGGAGGAAGGTGTGTGTCAGTGGGGGGAGGGGGCGCACCAGCCCTCTATATATAGAGGGGGGTGCGGCCAGCCCTTGCCCATCCTCCAAGCCTATCTCTAGTTTAAACAATTTAAACTCTCCCTTATCTAGAAATCCTATCTCTAGTTTAAACGAGTTTAAACTTATCTAGGATCGGCTGGGCCCTATGGGGCCTTGTGCCCCTGGCCCAATGCGGCCAGGACACTCCCTCATAGGCCCATGCCCCCTCCCGGAAGGTGGGACCACGTTGGCCCCCTTCCGGAAGGTTCTAGAAGCTTCCGGTACAATACCGATTAATCCGGAACAATTCCGAACTCCAAAAACTGCACTGCCTTATATGAATCTTATTCTCCGGACCACTCCAGAACCTCTCGTGATGTCCCGGATCCCATCCGAGACTCCGAACAAAAATTCATAAACCAAGTATCCAATCTATCCTAGCGTCGAGACACGTTAAGTGTGTGACCCTGCGGGTTCGAGAATATGCAGACATGATCTTCTATCAATAATCAACAGCGGGGTCTGGGCACCCATATTGACTCCCACACATTCATCGATGATCATATCGGATGAACCACGATGCCAGGATTCAATCAATCCCATATATATATTCCCTTCGTCTCGCGATATTTTACTTGCCCAAGATTCGATCGTCGGTATCGTCATACCTAGTTCAATCTCGTTCACAGCAAGTACTTTACTCGTTCCGTAATCCGATATCACTTTGTGATTAACTCCTTAACCACATGCTTGTAAGCGGTGTTGATATCGATTACCGAGTGGGCCTGAAGTATATCTCTCCGACTTGGGAGGGACAAATTCCATCTCGATACATACAACCCAACAGATACTTTCCGATCACCTGAGAGACACCTTTATGATCACCCTCTCATAGGATGACGTTTGATGACCTCAAAGCTTTCTTCCGATACCAGGGAGTTGTATTATCTCATGGTCTAAGGAATACAATATTTGACATGAGAAAAGCTTCGCAAAGACGAACACGATAAAACGATCTAATAGCTTTGCTTAGTTTGGGTCTGTCCACCATATCATTCTCCTAATGATATGATCTCATTATCAATTGACAACTCATGTCTATGGTTTGGAAACCTTAACCATCATTGATCAATGAGCTAGTCCATAGAGGCGTACTAGGGACACGGTGTTGTTCACAAACCACACAAGTATTAATGTTTCCGCTTAATACAATTCTAGCATGGAATATAAACTTTATCATGAACAAGAATTATAATAATAACATCTTTATTATTGCCTCTAGGGCATAATTCCAACAATTCATACACTCTGGACATATGAACTCAGGAACTGAAGAAATAGTCGGCGCACCTGCGTGAAGGCGGCGTCTTGTCCGGGGATGCAGCGTGGGCCAACGGTGGGCTACGCGTCGTGTGCAGCTTGGACGGTGGCGGATTCGGCTGCGCCTGCGATGTTGGCTTGCGCTTTGGGGCTTGCGCGGGGGCTGGGGCAGCGCAAGCGGTGGCGGGGCTTGCGCGGCGGGGCCGGGGCAGCGCAGGAGGTGGTGGGGCTTGCGCGGCGGGGCACATCGCAGGAGATGGCGGGGGCTTGCGCGGGCGGCGACGGGGCTTGCGCGGCGGGGCTGGGGAAGCGCAGGAGGCGGCGGGGCTAGGGCAGCGCAGGAGGTGGCGGGGCTGGGGCTTGGGCGGAGGGGCTGGGCCGTCGCAGCGACGGCGGGCGCTTGGGCGGTGGGGCTAGGGCGACGGAGCTGCGGCAGCGCAGACGGTGGCTGGATGGTGCTGTTTTGTTGAAACTGTTTGTTTGTTTTGAGGAAGAACGTGGGTCGAGGAGTGGTCGTCTGTGGGTGCTAATCATGGAATAGTCCGCTCGTCCGATGAGTCCTGTTAAAGACGGAAGTAACGTGGAGCGTTGGATAATCGCATCAGTTTCGCTGGATTAGACCCTCTGGGTCTTTTAATATTAGTTTAGATAAAGGCACAATACTGTCGACTTTTGCTCATGTTAAAATCCTTTTTTTCAACTTTTGTTAACCATCGTTAATTTTTCTCTACATGGTAGCGAGTAATAGTGGTGTGTCATTTGCATCCCAGATATTTTGATCACGGCGCAAACTCGACCAGTAGTCTAGTCCCAACGAGTCAATCGCACCATGCGGGCTTTGCACCAACCTGAGGGCTAATCCTATCCACCAGCTCGCTGAAGGTGATGCTTCTTTCTTTGTCCATCTTCCCGCAGCCACAATTATCACCCCCATTTCTTCGTGTATTTTTTTTTTTTTACAAATAGAACTCTGGCATTAAAAGAACTTCGTGTATTTTTATCATGAAATTTTAACAGAGCTAAGTTTCGCCCAACAAAAAACACAAATTTAGACGTGCAATTGTTCATAAGTAATAATCTATTAGTACATTACCCGCAGAAAAAATCTATTAGTACATCACAAAAAATAATAACTGATGAATTCACTAACTCTGTTTCTACCTTCGCTGACACGTGGGCCTTCACGGTAAAGAAATTTAGCTCGTAATTCCAAAGTAACAAATTCGCAGCCCACGCCCCCGGCGAGTGACAGGTGGGCCAGGAGCCACGTGACACACACATCTGCCCCCACAAGTTCGGTGTTTTTATCCAGAACGATAATTCAAAAGGCTAAAATGGCGCACGAATAAGTAGCGGAACCGCATTTTCGAACCACGGAAAAAGAAAGAAAAAAAAAGATAGAGAAAATGGCCACGAGCAGCAGCCTCGGCCTCTCGACCTCCTTCCTCCCCGGCCATGACACTCGCCTCCGCCGCCGGCGGCTGCCGGCGGGGATCCCCGCCGCGTCGTTCCGTCCGGTGGCGGAGCTCGGCGTGGAGGTGGGGCGGCAGCTGGTGGAGGCGGTGGGCGTGGGGCTCCCCTGCACCGTGATGGCCTGCGGCGACGTCATCTACCGCAGCACGCTGCCTCACAACGACGGCCTCACCATCACCGCAGGAGGCACCGCGCTCGCGCTCGCAGTCGCGTCCTACCTCTGGGCCACCCCTGGCGTCGCCCCGGGCTTCTTCGACATGTTCGTCCTCGCCTTCGCCGAGCGACTCTACCGCCCCACCTTCCGCAAGGTACTGCGGACTCTGCTGTTCTGAGCTCCGATTCGTTCGTACCTCTTCGATTCGTGCTGATGTGGTGTGCTTGGGCAGGACGATTTCGTGCCCGGGAAGAAGCTTGGGGAGGGCGCGTTCGGGGTCGTGTACAAGGCGTCGCTGTCTGACCCCAAAATGGCTGAGAAGGTGAGCGCCGATGCTGCATATGCATGTTTACCTTCAGTTTTCTAGAATTTGAGTACCTGGTGATTTCTGGTTGCCTTAGTGGACAACATTGTGCAACCGGGTAAACTGAAGTGTTATGGACTTGGACAAAACTGAAGTTGCTTTTGAAGGAACTGAGAAAATGTGTCTTTGTGCACATTGTGACACGCTCATTCAGTATTGGTTGTCCTGATCTGTAAATCAATTCAGTAGTTGTTTGCTGAATCAGAAGTCAAAGATTTCAGGTGGATGGCTAAATGTCTAAAACCCTGTCAATTTTTTGCAAAACAAGCTTCTGAAGTACAGCTTATCCATTTTATGTGTCAGTTAAGTGGACTCTACACCGGACAAACTAATGCTCACAACTTGTTTTGTCTATCTTCAAGCAAGGTGATGTGGTCGTGAAGAAGGCAACAGAGTATGGCGCGGTAGAGATATGGATGAATGAGCGTGTCAGGAGGGCATGCGCTAGCAGCTGCGCAGATTTTCTCTACGGCTTTCGTGAGGTATATACACTAGGATGAGTGCTGAAGCTTATTTTTCATCATCTTGTGGATTTAGTTTTGTTTGCTTGTATTTGATTGATTCCTAAACTCACAGTATGTATTATTTTCCTAGAACAAAGGCAAAGGTAAGGGAGATGAATACTGGCTGATTTGGCGCTATGAAGGTGAGGACACACTTTCTGCTCTCATGCAAAGCAAGGAGTTCCCCTACAATGTAAGTGCATCAGACTTCAAGGGTAGTTTTTTTATCACTCAAGTTGCATGCTCACGTTGACTTTTGTTAACCAGTTCTTAGCTGCAGCAATGTTGGCATAAACTGTAGGCAGTTAACTAATTCCAGCTGCTCGGTGGTGAGACCTCGATTATGTTTATGAACTGTGTTAACTTGCTGAGTTGCTATAGAACCTTTCACTTTAGTTAACTAACCAGTTATCTTCACCTCTCACCTACTCCCTCCTTTCCAAAATAAGTGACTTGGGTTTGTCTATATTTGGATGCACCTAGACATGTTTTAGTGTGTAGATACATACGAATTTAGACAAATCGAAGTCACTTATTTTGGGACGGAGGGAGTAGGTGGTAAATGAACAGTTATATTTGTCCAGAACTTTATTACCTTACTGACCTACAGTGGACTTTTTGAGCTTATAGGGGTGATTAGCGCACTAGGTATCTAATTTAGGAAAGGTTAGTGAGAACAGTCGGATAGGTTCATTTTCTGAACGCCATCTTCTCATTGCATGGCAACCATTTATTTTTCTCATCTGTTTGTAAGGGGACAGATTAATGCTTCTAATGTATTGAAAATGTCACATTTTTTACAGTGAAATCTGTTTTTCGCTTGATCAGGTTGAGACTAAGATTCTCGGAAATGTTCAAGATTTGCCAAAGGGAATAGCGAGAGAGAATAAGATCGTTCAAACGGTGATGAGACAACTCTTGTTTGCTCTTGATGGACTTCATTCGACGGGGATTGTTCATAGGGACATAAAACCTCAAAATGTGATATTTTCAGAAGGTAATAACAACCAGATATATTGTTTGCAGTTTCATGCTAAAATCTTCTGTACTGATCTTTTGCTTTTTGTCCACTGGAAGAGTCTCGTACTTTCAAAATTATTGATCTTGGAGCAGCGGCTGATTTACGAGTCGGCATCAACTATATTCCTAAGGAGTTCCTTTTGGATCCAAGGTAACCAAGCTACCTTAGGAACTTCATTGCTGGGAAAAACATTCCAAGATAACTGTTTGCTAGGGTTTTTCTTGAACTTTACCAATGATTTGCAGGTATGCTGCTCCGGAGCAATATATCATGAGCACACAAACACCATCTGCTCCCTCTGCTCCAGTTGCAACTGCTCTATCTCCAGTTCTGTGGCAGGTATTCATTAAAAGCTTGAATGCATGAAGAAACTGTATTTCCCTCAGATCAAAACTATTATTCCAATCAGGATAATATCTTCAGCTGATGGAACAATTTTTTCTTGGCAGCTGAACCTTCCTGACAGATTTGACATATACAGCTTGGGGCTCATATACTTGCAGATGGTATGTCATCACAGTATCTGTATTTATGTGTTTGCCAGGTTTATGTCCTTTTGTTTTAGCAAACCCAGAGTCATGTAGGGGTAGCTTTATACGTCTAAAAGTTGCATCCGAGCTATTAAGGTTTTTTTCCCCGATTTCATGCAGAATATACAGTTTTCTTTGAAATTCCTGCATTCTAATGTAGTTTTTTTCCTAATAACTGCAAGAATTGAACTGTCTCCTCACTCCTGTGAGACCCCTTTGTTCCACGGGTCTTAAATTTAGAACACACTGCTATGGAACTCCAAAATTTTATTGCACTGGAAGTTCTCGAACTGTCCTAAACAAAATTTATTTGTTGGTATGAAAGCCATATAACTAATCTCCCTTCTACACTATATTCCTATCAACAGACTCGTCCACTCTGTTCATGTCTTGTCGAAACACTTTCTATTTCTTGCTACAAGCTTGTAGTGGCCTCTTTCCTAACTTGCAAGGGAAACTAATACTGGTAGTCATATTTGAGTGTGTGTTGATCCATACTTGCATAGCCCGAGAAATAGTACTGTTATATTACATGTTGAGTGTCTTCTTAGTATTTATGTAAAACATGGTGTATTGTTAGCTGCATCTCCACACTTTGCTCCAGGCAGCATTTATGCATCTCCATACGACAGGGGTGCCAAATTTAACATGTTCGAACAGTCATTTTCAATTCCCGATTGTATGTAGTTGCATTAAACAACAGGTAAGTTGATTGACAAGATAGTAGAGTAACGTAAAACATCCTAATTTCAATAGATTCAGAAAAAAGAATTCCTGCAGTTTCCAATTACCTTAAACAAAACTATCTTTTGCAGGCATTTCCAGCATTGAGAACTGACAGCAGCCTGATACAATTTAACCGCCAACTGAAGAGATGCAATTACGACTTGGAAGCTTGGAGGAATCTGGTAGAACCACGAGCTACCCCAGACCTTCGGAGGGGGTTTGACATCTTGGACTTAGATGGTGGTATCGGATGGGAACTCCTGACATCGATGGTCCGATACAAAGCGCGGCAAAGGACCAGCGCCAAGGCTGCATTAGCGCACCCGTATTTCAACAGCGAAGGGCTCCTTGGTCTCTCCGTGATGCAGAACTTGAGTCTGCAAGTGTTCCGCGCAACCCAGAAGGACTATAGCGAGGCAGCTCGATGGGTCGTGAGCCTCATGGCGAGATCAGGAACAGAAGCAGCAGGAGGGTTCACAGAAGCACAGCTTCAAGATCTCAGGGTATGTATATGCGTGACATCATGACAGGAACATGCCGGTGATTAAAAACGGACTGGAGCTGTTGGAGCAGTTTGCCGTCAAACATTTTCATTTCGTTTTCAGAACTGCTGGCCTGAGTTGCGGTGGGATAAACGTACGATGATTTGGTATGAGAACACTGACCCACTTACGCTATTCTTTCCTTGTGCGTGCAGGAGATCAAGCCGAAGAAAGACAGCGCGCAGCGCAACGTGCTCGCGTCGATGCTGCGCGTGCAGAGAAAAGTCATTAGAACGATCAACGAGAGCATTGGCGAGCTTGCCGGCGAGAGCAAAAGCATCTGGTGGAGCCGGTGGATCCCCAGGGAGGAGTAGGCAGGGGGCAGCTCGGCTCTGTACATTGTCCAGTTCTTCTGTAAAATTATGGTAACGGAATGTCCTACTACTTGCATCCTAGTTTCTACCGTTGGTGAGTACAGATTGGTCCATCGGAAACACCACGATAAAGCTGATAACATATACCGCGATATGAATATAGATGTATATATGTGTGTGTTTCACATGGAAGCAGAGTCTCCGAGACACCTTATGATCATGATAGGCTCATGGCTACTCTTTATCGAAAAAAGGCTCATGGCTACTCCAATGTTCTTGGTTATTGATGTGTAATGGCTTTGCTGATCTGGAGGCACCCCTTTCATGCTGTGCAAGATTCCGTGACAGGTCAGTTGTGCCCTTGGTGCTATCATTGGCATCGCCAACCATATGTCGGTGGACTATGCCTTTGTGGTAACCGTCTGACTGATGAGTGATGAGCTAATGAGTGAGGTCAGCTGTGTCATTTGGTCCTTATCTTTTGTTGCATTTATCTGAGTGTCCCCCATGGTTCAGTTCTTGGCCATTCTGCTCCGCGTGACAAACTGTCAACTCTCAGCTGCCAGGTGCCAACTACTAGTCACTCTTAAGGCCAGGATTAGTTAAGTAGTGCCTGGAATACCATGATCTTATTACCGGTCTACCGGCATGTTGCCGTGGCAATGTTTGAGAATTGAGGTTGCAATTTTGCTGATTATCGATAAGGTCCAAACTCCACGGAACGTAGTGCGAGGTAGAGTTTGGAGCGCGTAGAAGATCCTGTCGAGTACCAAGTGAAAGCCTACAAAGAGTGCAGCGTGGACAGCGAAAGCCTTGGCCAGTAGAGCACCCGGCCCCTCTTGGTACTGTCGGAACGTGATACTGGACCAGGCTGGACTTGGTCCACCGCATGTCAACGCGTGCAAGTTGGGTTAATTGAGGTTTTCATACTCAATCATTCTGCAGCAAAAATGACGACTACAGACTACTCCCTGAAAACAATGCCAACTACGTAAACAGTATCATGAATTCCATGGTTGCTTACAAACCTGGAGGTGATACCGGGAAATGATTAATTGTATGCTCAAGATACTTGGACCGACAACAATCATTTGTCTTCATTTGAATGTATCTATTTCCTATGGTAAATAATATACAGTACAAATTTACATAGACATACAAAATATATGTTATCAATACCCCGAATATTTTCCAAAAAAAAAAAAAACAATGTATCTATTATATGTGGCAGACTTTCACTGGACATCTAGATATTCGCTTCGGTGTTCATGAAACAATAGAAGCCAAAACAATGCAAATATAACATCGCATTCTACTTGCAAAGTCTTTTTTTCTTAATTTTTCTGCAAGAGAGAGAGAACTGTTTTTTATTGCTAGGTAGCACGAGTCCAGCAGAAATCTTGTGAACGCCGGTGTCGGTTTCCTCCGTGTAAAATGGTACAGTATTCAGAACTCGGAAGGGAGCAACCCAAAGGCGGAGAAGTCCGTGCATACTTTTTGTATGTTTGTTATTCAATTCTTCAGGTGGCCCTCCTAACTAATCAACGTCATTTGTTTATGCCAGACGGCTAACAAGTGGTAAAAGAAGATTCGGACAGCCAATCGGTCTGAGACATTCTTGGTATTAAATCGCACATAACACCTTGTAGTTCTAGCAATTTCGTGCTCAAGCAGAAGCAATATATTCTCTACTTTTTGTTGGAAAAACAGATTCTCAAGAGGACAAAAAAAGTTTAGTTTAGTGCTATAATTGTGCTAAATAATGACATGACCAAAACAAAAAATTTAATTAGAAGTTTCTTATACTATTAGATAAAGAAAATATGAGTAGTTACATCCGGATAATGGACTACTAAACCACAAAAAAACCCTAAACAAAGGTAAATGACACAACCATGACCCTAGGCCAAAATTCACAGTGAATTTTTCATTCCGCCACCATGCTCTCATCGATGATAGATAATCTCAGGATTTTTGCTACTTAAGTACCAAAAATTCCCGTAGTGAAACATATCTCGTTCAGTCGTCGCATCAGTAGGCCGTCGTGTATGGATGAGATTGACAATCACACCAAGTGTATGGAGTACTTTCAAACAATATCGCCATCACCGCATCGCCATGAAGAAATGCTATTTACTCATAAAGACAAGAGAATCCCTTCCCTCCATCCTACATGTCGAAATGGCTGTCGCGAGCGGATGGGAGAGACGAATGGGCCTACTCCTTCTGTAGCAAGCTTGCTAAAACGTTTTATATTTTGCAACAGAGGGATTAGAAGATGGCAGGTGTTTCTTATTTATGTGATCTATCGAGAAGAGAGAGAAAATATATACTCCCTCCATCCACAAATTAATGACTTGGGTTTCTTCAAATTCGTGTCTCTAGACACATTTTAGTACTATGTAGAAACATACGAATCTAAAGAAACCCAAGTGAGTTATTTTGGGACAGAGAGTTGATCGACCAACAAAGATGAACTGATGAACACATGAAGCTAAGAGTTCAATTCTAACAACACTGTGATCTATCGAGACGGAGAAAAACATTTTATGCTTTTCAAGGGGTGTCCTGGGAAAATAAACCGCAAGTCTGGAACCTTCCGCGCGCCGGCGCCGACCACGAGAGAGACGCCGTCAACTTCACAGAAAGCACCTCGTACTTGTCCATTATCACGCGCACAAAAACAGCCTCCCACAAGCCCCCAACAGGCCACACACACTGTCACACCACACCCGCCGCGTCTTCGCGCAACTTGGACACGGCAACGCCAACGCGGAGGAGAGAAAAAAAAAGGCCGACGAGGAAACCGTCGCCAGCAACAGCGCCCCAGAAACATCGCGAGCGGCGGCGGCGGCCGAGGGCGAAGCCGAAGCCGTCGGAAATGGCGTCGATGCAGAGCTGGCGCAAGGCGTACGGGGCCATCAAGGACACAACCACCGTCAGCCTCGCCAACATCAACTCCGACTTCAAGGTCCGCCCGATCCCGAAACCCCCCTCTCTCCCACCCCCTGATTTTTTCTGACCTACTGCTTGTGCCGAATCCGTCGGAACCTTAGTTCCCCCCTGAACTGAGTTGGCTGGTGGAGTGTCAGAGCCCTGGATCTGCTCTGGTTTGATGGGGAATTTTTGTGTTTTGTAGGATCTGGATGTGGCGATCGTGAAGGCGACTAACCACGTGGAGTGCCCGCCCAAGGAGCGCCACCTGCGAAGTGCGTCTGATTCCTTCCCCACGCGCCCCCTATATCTGCGCGGTTTTGCTTCGCCTAAGTTAGAGTTCCCTGAGGTTCATAATTAGATCGTGCCCCTAGGTGCCAGGCTCCAACTCCAAGAGGAGGGGAGGGGATAAGGCGTGCTGCTTTTGTTGGTTGTTTGATTGGTTGTCTCTCTCTCTCTCTCTCTCTCTCTCTCTCTCTGTGTGGTGGTGGTGCAGAGATTGCTGCGGCGACGTCGATCGCGAGGCCCCGGGCAGACATCGCCTACTGCATCCATGCGCTCTCTCGCCGTCTCTCCAAGACCCGCAATTGGATTGTAAGCTTCATTGCTTTCCATTTATGTTTTTGTTTTGATGTTCCCTTTGATGATTACTTACATTTCGGACTCGAGAGTGGTATCTCTCTATCCTGTATAAGGAGCCCGGTTCTAGTAGCTTCTTAGGAAGAGTTTAGTAGGAAGCTGCAATTGCTGTATTATGTTCCAATCTATAACTTCCCTTGTAAGATGTAACCTAGGTTAGTTATAATTCCTCATTACATGTTGGATTCTGTTTATGTGTTTGTTTCGTTGGATTATGCATTTCCAAGTATCTGGTATTTTTGTTCAGATGGCCCTTGTTGCTTCATCAGTTATTTCATTTGAGATATTACTACTCTTAGTTAAGTCGAAACAGATGAAAAATCATGTGAAATGCTGGAGCCAAGTGTGTAATAGTACAATGGCAGAGCTGTTGAACCTGCATCCATTATTGCTTCATTTTGCTGGTTGTCTTCAACTCATCATTTAGTCTGGAAGTACTGTGTTCTCATAAAACCACATGTGATGATTGTGAGTGTAGTCCTGCATAGTTAGGTTAGTAATGTCAAGTAAAGTGTACACTTTAAAAATGATAAAATCCAGAAATCTTTCAGAATCATATAAGCAGACAACTTATTTACTCCATGCCTTTTTTTGTAACGTACAGGTAGCCTTAAAGACACTTGTAGTGGTTCATAGACTTCTACGAGAGGGGGATCCTACATTTCGGGAAGAGCTTCTTAATTTTACACAAAGGGGGCGCATTCTGCAGCTCTCAAATTTCAAGGATGACTCCAGCCCAGTTGGTTAGTATTATCTTCATTTGGTAGGAAATACCGCTGACCTGCTTATTATCCTTTGATTTCTTTACATACTAAGATTGAGTGTTGTCCAGCTTGGGACTGTTCTGCATGGGTTCGCACATATGGCCAGTTTCTGGAAGAAAGATTGGAATGCTTCAGGATCCTGAAATATGATGTTGAGGCTGAGCGTTTATCCAAACAAGGCCAAGGTCCTGAAAAGGTGTGAAGCATCATATCTCTTTTTGGCACTACAGTTCACTAGTTTTGAGGATCACACTTGTTAAATCTACTAAGTATGAATTCTCGCTCACTAATCACTGCTTCAATTGATCCTATTTTTCACATCAGGGACACAGTAGGACCAGAGAACTAGAGTCTCAAGATCTGTTAGAGCAGTTGCCAGCTTTGCAGCAGTTACTATATCGACTTGTTGGGTGTCGGGTGATTATCTCTTACCTCTAGGCTAACAAGTCTTAGACGCGGGAATTTCTCAATTTCTGCCATTTTCATCCCTATATGTAAAACTTAACACCAATTTGCATTTGGTATTGCAGCCAGAAGGAGCTGCGAATAGCAACTACTTGGTGCAGTATGCTCTAGCTTTGGTAAGCTCTAATTTTTTGTATATGATCTGTTTGTGCCCTAGCCTATACTGCATTTTCCTTCTAAGCTTAGTACTTTAGAAACAAAATTTGGTTTCACCTGACGGTATTCTTCATAAACTAATTTGTCATCCTCTGCTCTTCAACATATCTAACTGATAATTGTTGATAGTGGGGAAAACCATTTTTGTGCTATTTGTTATGGATAAAGTTTGGCTGGACCTTGGAAGAGCTGCAACCAACGAAATTGCCTCAAATAAGCTGCATGTGGAACTATTTTCTCGTTTATGGACTCCTTTTTTATAACTCTGCAGTTTGCATCTTGTTATCTTTGTGTTAGGAAAACTGCTCCTCTGCACCCTGTCCTTCTGTTGTTTCTTAGACACTGTCGCACAATGTTGATTCTTCCTTCTTTGTATACATTCAAATCCTGCCCTGTGACAAAATTTTCCTTTATTGCTCCATATTGGGCTAATGCTGAAGCATATTATAACTAGGTGTGCTATTCACAGGAGTGTTGATCGTAAGACACCTTGTGTGGAATTATTAAGCTATACGCCTGTTTTATTCTGTTCTGAGGTTATATTTAGATTTTTTTTTTTATATTTGCTTTAGTGTTCCTATTTTGTGGTCAGATAAAAATAAAAATGTGCATGTTCTCAACCTGAGTGCCAGTTCTCATATGTTGATTTCACTGATAGAGGGAATGACTAATGACCAACTCTGTTGATCTGTTCTCTATAGGTGCTAAAAGAGAGCTTCAAAATTTACTGCGCGATAAATGACGGAATTATTAACCTTGTCGATAAGGTAATAGATCCCTTCAAGTGAATTACTCTTGTATGGTGATGAACAATACTCATGATATGTTAATTTCTTGTTTGTGCATGTAGTTTTTTGAGATGGCAAGACATGAAGCACTTAAGGCCCTTGAAATATACAGGAGGGCTGGCCAACAGGTTACTCCCCTGTGCCAAGAAGATGATATGGTTGACTGTATCCAGATGCTGAGTAGTGCATCTTTCGATTCTTACCAGTTCTGGTATTTTGATGCAGGCAGGGAGCCTATCAGACTTCTACGAAAATTGCAGGGGTCTTGAACTTGCGAGGAATTTTCAGTTTCCCACTTTGCGGGAGGTAAGGGTTTGTACTGGTTGTCTAATTTTTCAATGTTATAACAGTTTTCTTTTTTGCACATCTCATTTAAGAAATTTTCCTCAGCCACCACAAACGTTTCTTGTGACTATGGAGGAGTATGTGAGGGATGCTCCACGTATGGTTCCAGTTCGAGAGCCACTGGTCAGTACTTTGGTTATATTATTCAATCTACTGTATAATTTTGGTGTATTTGCATGTTTGGGTCCTATGAGTCATGTTATTCGCATCTTTTAGTTTAGGGATCTGCTGCATATTGTCACTTGGGAAAGCGGTAGGGAGCATTATGTTTGTTGTTTGATTTTTTTTTTTTGGGTGATGACCCTGCTTCATTGAAATGTTGGATGCATCTAGCATGATCCAATCTGCAGTTGATATCATAGTGTACATGTGATACAAATGTATGGAGTGAAAGTGGACAATAAATTTATCACCAAAGTACTACGTAAAATGTAACCTGTTCTCATGTGCTTGAAGCCTGAAGGAACTATTAAATTGCACCGTTGGTTCTTAATTTATTACAGTAGTTTAAGTGGACATACAGGAAGTGTCTTCTACTGTACTATGTATTTCAGCATGCAAATGTCTTTACGTTCCTTTTGTGTTTGATGTGATTATTTTTATAACGGCTTTCTATTAACCAATGGTTGTTTTTACACATTTCATCTAATTCAAACGTGGGTTGGAACGTATGCGGCGGCTTCGGATGATTGTGCAACCATATGTATCCCATCCAGCAGTGCTGTTTAGCTAGTTAAAAAATTGAATACTGTGGTGGGTTTTACACAGTTTGAGGAAACCATTTTTAACATCCTGTATATACATTACCAACTGGATAGAAAAGGCTAGAGAACCATCCCAGTATCTAAAAGTGGCTCAGCTGAATGTGATTATTATAATACACTTCATGCCAACCAGTCTTAACCTAAACCTCATAATTTTCTTATGGGGTTCGCATCCTTGAGCCATATCTTTTGTTTGGTTAAAATTACCATACTTTGGTCTTTACCCTGAATTTGTACTCATCCTTGTAAGCTAGGTTTAGAGTATGACTCTGTTAGTTTTGTTCCCCACTTAGGCTATTCAATTGGTTACTACAAATGAAGTCATTTCATTAAATTGACATTGTCATTTTATCAGGAATTACCTGAGCGGCTTCTTCTTACGTACAAACCTGAAGAATCAGAGGAAGTTTCTGTACCTGATCCTGTTGAAGAGGAAATACCACCAGTTGAAGAACCTGTTCCAGTACAGCCTGTTACCGAAGTTGTTTCACCTCCTTCCAAGACTGTTATGGCGGATACTGGTGATCTATTGGTAAGTAAAGAGCACCTATATATTTTTTTTTTTGAGAATAAGAGCACCTATATTTAATGCTTTGATTTTGGCAATCTAAATATTCTTTGTATGACAGGGCTTAAATGATCCGATCCCTGCTGTATCAGCAATAGAGGAAAGCAATGCTCTTGCCTTGGCCATTGTTACATCAGGTAATGACTCATGACTGAACTCTTATTGACTTTCAAGGATGTTGCTTAATCAATTGACTGATACATCTTTTGCATATGTATGCATCAGATGCGAGTACTTCAACAACTAGCACCACTGCGTGGAATGACAAAGGATTTGATCCAACAGGATGGGAACTCGCCCTTGTTACTGCTCCAAGTAACACAAATTCGTCTGCTGCAGATAGTCAATTGGTTTGTTTCTCCACTCTTGCTGTACTTTCATTTTCCGAGGATTTAATCCTGTTGATGTTGTTGGGCTGTTGACCTTCATTGGTCGTTGCAAGCATTAAAATCCTGTTGTAACCAGTTAGGTAATTGTAATTCTTTTTCCCAGTTCCTCTGGTGGGTCTCTATAATTCCGTATGTTGTTTTGTGGGGCATTTTTATTTGTCGTTTGGAGTTTGCAGTTGTGTAAAATTTGAATCACAATTAGAGAACCAGCCTAATTGTTCAACTATGTTTGTGGCAGAAAAAAGGTACCACTTGAACTGATATTCTGACATAGCACCTATAGTATCAACATTGTGTTTCTGTTTTTTAGTATGACACTCAACTCCTGTTATTTAATGAAGGTAGACACATGTTAAGTAACTGTTGTAAGCTGCCACCGAGCAGTAGGAATATTAGGTTCCGCAGTGGGCCAGTAGACGCACTACATTTACCATGCACAAGAGAGGAGCTAGGTTAGGTCTAAATAATCACAAAATGCCCAAAGATAGTGCACGATAATTGCTGTTGGACCAGTTATTTATGATCATTCTCTGTAATTGTTGCCGTTCCGAGTTACTCTACAAACTATACCCATTTAGACTGAATTAGAGAGATTACCATGCATAAGTTATATACAATGTCTGCATTATACCAATATAATTTAGGGTTTGT
Source organism: Avena sativa (assembly GCA_916181665.1). NCBI lineage: Eukaryota > Viridiplantae > Streptophyta > Magnoliopsida > Poales > Poaceae > Avena > Avena sativa. Next base: position 352,643,755 of record OV702293.1, on the reverse strand, counting down.
AGCTCTTCTCTAACAAAATGTGAAGTTAATTCTGTTCTTGTGTAATTCGTCTGATCTTAAGGTGCCTACTGTTCCTGGATGGATCTGACAGAGATTCAGAAATAGTAGTTGAACTAACGATAGCTAGGGATGCTAAGAACATGAGCGTAAGGGGAGTATTATATCTCGGTAAGTAGTCTTAGTGATTCATAAGATGAATTGGTACAAGAATTGTTCTCTTCAGGGCTATTCATATCCCTGTCACAGACTAACTCCGGCTGTGAGAGAAACAAGGTAAAGTAGAACCCCCCCCCCCCCCCCCCCCCACCCCTTCCCCATCTTGAAACATCCAGATTTCGAAGCTCCAGTCGATTCAGAGTCCTTTCTACCTGGTTATGACATGGCCCCAGAGTGACATCACAAATTTTATGTGTAACCTTCTATACCTTGTCAACAGTACTGGCGCCTGTGCCAAAAATAAGAAGAGGCATAAGATATTATGATATATGTCCACCCTCCTGCTTGATTTTGGCTTATTCTTCCGGCGTATATAGTCGTGTGCACTGTGTCGATAGCAGCATTTTATTTTTCCATCAAATATATACACCGAGCCCGAAGTTGATTCGGGGTTTACTGTGCCCTTGAAAGTGTTCGCTTTCAGGTTTGTACCTATTCCTGTTAGTCTTCCACATAACATTCTCGACCGATGTTATGACATCTACTGTTTGTTTTGGTTCCTTATTTGAAATCTCTAACGGTCCTTTGGGGTGTTGGTTGTATGACTGGTGTTTTTTCTGCTCGATTACTTCTTTTTTTTGTGGCAATTTGAGGTGTTATGGGTTGCTTTGAACTAAATTTGATTTCTACTTATCGACAGAGCTCTTTTCACCTGCGAAAATAGTTAATTTTTCATCACTCTATCTGCAGGCTGGTGGACTTGACAAGCTCATCTTGGATAGCCTTTATGATGAGGGGGCTTACAGACAGACACAACAACAGCAGTTATATGGCTCATCAGCTCCCAACCCGTTCATGACAAATGATCCTTTTGCGATGTCGAATCATGTTGCCGCCCCTCCGTCAGTTCAAATGGCTGCCATGTCTCAACAGCAGCAGCAGCAGCAGATACCGGCGATGATCCATCAGAACCCCTTCGGGCCAGCAGTTCAGCCGCAGCATGTGGGCGCTGGCCCTGCATTTAACCCTTTCATGGATAATGGCTTTGGTGCGTTCCCGGCGGCAAACAACTCACAACACCAAGCCAACCCATTCGGCGGTAGCCTTCTATAGGCTGCATAGAGGAGCAGGAGCTAATAGTACCCCGAGGAATTGCGATTTTTGTGTGACTGTAATATGCATTGTGCCTGGCCGTCGTTCCTGTATGCCACTCGTGTAATGATATGTGTATTGGCTCATCACCACACACGGGACTGTGTAGCACCCCGGGTAAATTCCACTACTAGAAAATCGCCTTGTTGTATCGCTGTGCATCATGACATCATCATGCATCTAATTGACTAAAACTATTTTTCTTAAAACCTAGTTTTGCTTTCTACAAAGATCCCTCTCTATTTTAAAAGTAATCCCCGAATCCTTCCGGATATTTTGTTGTCTGAAAACAAATTGCACAAGTCTTTTAAATAATACATAAAATTTTATATTTTTTTTAGGAGACAGCCAGCCAGACCCAAAAGCCTAGCCGGCCACCTCCAAACCTAACCCTAATTTTCCTCCCACCAAACCCTAGACCTACCACAGCCTCCTCTCCTTCCCATCCACCCCGCCACCACTCTCCCTTGACCCCGTCGCCACACACGCCCTACCCCCGCACGCTCCCTCTCTTCCCCCGCTGGCCCCACCTGTAACCCACCCAGCGACAGGACCTGGCCCCACCTCCCTTGCCAGGATCCCCGCCTCACCGACCCGGTCAACACCCACCTCCCGTCGCTCGCCAATTCTGCATCGATCCCCAACCCACCTCGCGCCGCTTGCCTCCTTCCTCGTCAACCGGCGCCGCCACCTCTGCTCTTCCCGCCCTGGGCACCGCCCTCCTCTCCTTCCCTGAGGCCACCCTCTCTCCTCTCGCTCCCGCCGTCGGCGTGAGTCCTGTCTGCAGCGTGCGCGGTCGCCTCGCCGTCGAGCCGCCGTGGCCTTCTCCTCCGGTCGACGTGTTGCCTCCCTCTGCCCCGTGCCAGGCTCCGCCGTCGCCAGGTTTCCCACCTCCTCTACATCCGGCGCCACCCCAGGCGCCCGTCCTCCTGCATCCCCACCATGGCCGCTCCTGGCCCCGTGCGCCACCGTCTCCGCCATCGGGCCCTCCTCCTCGAACCAGCGCTGCCTGCAGAGGCTGCCCTCCTGCGCCTCTGCTTCTCCTCCCCAAGCGCCACCCTGATGCCGGCCCCTGTCGCCTTCTCCTCGACCTCCTGACCACCGGCACCCCTCGGGTCCCCGCGCGTTCCGCCTCTTCGAGCCGCAACCGTCGCCTGCATCCTCCTTCCGCGGCCACCTCGCCACCGTCGGCGTCGACCTCCCCGCGTGCAGAGCTCCGTCACGCCGCCTCGGTCGCCCAAGCCCGCGAGCCACGGACGCCGCAACTTTTCCCTCGCTGGCCGCCCCTCCTCGCCGGCCCCGAGTGCCTAGACCACCACCCTCTGGCCAAGTCTGCCCCGCCTCGTCGATGCTTGCTGCGCTGTGTGCTCCCTGCTTGCCGACGCCTCCGCATGATCCTGGTGGTCGTTTTGCTACAGGAAGTACCACTCCAGGTGTATGCTCTCTGTTGCATAGGCACACTTACTTCCTTGGGGTTGCATTTGTTGCACTGTCGTGAGCAAGATCCCCTGTCGCAGCTCTGTATCTGTTGAGGTGGTGATGTTGTTGGGTGGGCGACACTTGCCAACGATACCCCGCCAATATCTTCATCGGAGATAAGACCGTCATGAACCGTCAAGTTCATCCACCGCCGGCGCTACTCTAGGCCGCGGGAAGCCGAGCCCGTATGCTCGAAACCCGATGGCCAAGGCCCGAAGATTCCCGGACGCCAAGAACGCCACATGGAAATTGAAGACCTCGATCCACGGATCCGGTGACCGTAACCCCGAAGACCCGTTCTCGGACGTCGAGACCCCAAAAGCTGATCCTGAACCCTCGGCGAACCCCAAGATCTTCGCAACCCAATGTGTGATCCCTTTTCTAAGACCAATATTTTATGTAATATATATCTATAACATATAAATTGTTCATGATTGCATTCATATCATGTGGTTTGGGGGCTTTTAGCCGATTCACCTTATAATTAAATATGGAACCATATGTGGGCAAATCTAGCCTAATATTGGTCTCATTTAAATTTGTGCATCGAACCGATGATATAATCTTGCCTTGTTAATACAACATTTAAATTGCGGGATTCTAAACAATATGAACTTAATAAATAATTGTCGGGACCCCGGTTCCACTTAATATGGCCTAAGTGCATCGCACCTTTGACATGTCATACATCATACATGCATCATGCCCGATCTTTTGCTGTAGTATTAAATAGTGCATCCGGTGTTCTTCTAGTGTTTTGCTTCTTCACGGATTAGGCCGATGAGTTGATGCGAGAGTCGACCTGATCTTCGGATGAACCTTCGGCAATGTTTTCAGGCGAGCATTCTCCCCCTTTCTACCTATTTTATCTTTCTAGTCTTTATTTCCTCCTGTTGATCTATTGCTATCTGTGTTGCGATGCTCTAGTTTTCGTACCCGTGATATCCCTTGCAGCCTTATATTGCCTTGGACACATCCTATTACCTGTTGTTTGGTAGATAGTCGGCCTTGCGTGTCGTAGTTGCTTGCTCAAGTGCTGTTGCGTGTCGTCAAGTACCACAGTTGTTGGAAGACTGCCATATGCTTTATGTTGGAGTTGATCATGACTTTAATTACCGTTTAATAACTAAAATTGAAGTAAGTAAATAATGCAGAGACACAGGTGGGCAATAGATGTTATTTGGTTTTTAACCGTCCACTTGTGTCCCGTAGGACCCCGAGTACTTGATACCTGTTCTTTGAATATTCGCACTATCCGCATGTGGGACCATGAATCCCCCTAGCCAGAGCTTGAGTCATATTTATTTCTTGGGGCCACAAAGTAGTTTGGGGCTTTATTACTATCATGTACTTATGCCATGCTTTACTGCTTATTTACGATTGCGCGTGGAGCGCCTGTACTGTTTAGGAACAAATGTGGAATGTTTTCGCGGTATCGACAAGCCCAGTCACACTTTCGGGTTCCCGGTCGTTTACAGCCATTGGCACAAACCTCTGAGTCCGTCTCGGAGCCGGCCAACTTCGTCGCGGGTAGCTTGGTGGGGTGGCCCCCTGAAATTTATATGAATCTTGCAATTGCTATGTCGAGATGCCTCGTTGGGTTTTTATTGGTTTTTCCCGAGGTTGATCGTGCGTGTGTTGCTATTTGTGCCCCCCTGCAGGGTAAAACTTTCTGAAAGCCGTGTCCGCGGTTATGGACGACTTGGAGCACAGTATCTCGATCATAGACAACTATAACTAAAGTAGTGCTATAAATTTGACTTTATAATGACTAGTAATCAGCTTCACTATAATGGAATGGCTAAATAAAAGTGCCAACAATTGCTTGTTTGGGTTGTCGCCTGCTACCATTGTATCTGACTAGTAAGTATTGCAACTATAACGGAATGGCTAAATAAAAGTGCCAACAACTGCTGGGTTTTGGGATGCCTCATGCTATAAGTATCTGACTAGTAAGTACTACAACTACAACGGAATGGTTAATTAAAACTGCCCACTACTTATTATATCAGGATGACTCATGCTATCTTTATCTGACTAGTAATTGCGGCAACTATAACGAAATGAATAAAACTACCAACTGTGTGAGTTCCTCGGTTGACTTCCTCGTTTGGTCTCGAGGGGGAAATACCAGGATGGGTAAGCTTGGTGTTAGTTTCAGGTTAGATCCGAATAGGTATTTCTTATCCCTATCTGATAGCCGACAGTTGTATTGAGTCTCTATAGGTTGTTTAGTGCAAGCTGCGCTGCCGCTTCAGTCCACCATACCTATGTAGGCGAGGACCGCCGAATTCTAGTCTCGCCGTGTACTGACCTCAGTACTGACCGCTCTCTCTTTTTCCTTTGCCCTTTGTCGGCATCCTTTTGTTTAAGCAGGTTTTGAGATCGACGTCGTTAGCAGGGTTACCCTTCCGGCTTGGCCTGGGCAGGGTTATGGACGCCATTGGTTATTCTTCAGGGCTCTTAGCCCCATTTGCATCTTGTCCGTAGTCGGTCATTGTATCGTTTTCAGGGTGATTTGGATCTTTGTACTGTATATCTGTATTCTTGACTCATGGAGTCATTGTTGTATATATCTGTTCTGTGGGTTCCATCGTGGACTATTGTGTAATGATATTACTTCGTTTTCCACCCGCACGCAAGTGCCTGGTGGGCACCTTTGAATTGTTTCTATGCGGGTTTGGCGGGAAGCGCTAAAACTTGCATAGGGCCGATTCTGAGGGTGTTACAGAGTTGTATCAGAGCTCAGCAGTTACGATACCCTACTAGTCCAGCCTGTAGGATAACCTAGCTAACGGCCGCTGTAGAGTGTCAAAACTATTTTGGGAAAATCGGTTGGATAGATATGAATAGGTCTGCTTTTACTTCTTACCCCTCTGCTATTCTCCTCTTATCTCGACGTGTTTTGAATCTGCTCTCTTATCTTTTCTTCGAGTCTAGGATTTCTCGTGGTTGGGTTTCCGTCGTACCTTTAGGGTTTCGCTTCCATCCTCTTATAACTGTGCTTGAACATTCGGCATTCATGCTATCTGATGAATCTTTCATCTGTTGTACCTTTCAGTGGATCGAAAATTCACTAAAATTTTTCTTTCTATCCTCCGGTGTTTTTCGATATGACGAAGTCATCTGCATCAGATCTGATGAGAATCTCCATCACTCCTTTGTTTCTGAACCTCGCTTGTCGAGATCTACAATCTGAATTCTGAGAGTTGGTTGCATAATTCTCATATTCATGTACAGAGTAATGCTTTGAGTGCGGGATGGAGTCGCGACCATACCACTACTCTTATCATTCGCTTTCGTATATTGAATGGTGGAACGATGCAATTCTTACTCCTTCCATGGAAGTTAGAGGTGGCCTTACCTTTAACTTCGTCTGTTGTTTATCCGGAGTGTTCTCTTGACGAACAGGATCAACGACCTCTTGTTGGTGGTGTCGCCGATTTCAAGACGGAACAAGAACCTTTGTTAGTGGTGTCGCGAAGATCTACACGAAGCGAGAAGATGCAGACCGCCGACCTTATTCCCCGTATCATGAGGCGGATCTCGAGGGCGAGATCCATTGTTGGTGGTGTCGAATTGTAGCACCCCGGGTAAATTCCACTACTAGAAAATCGCCTTGTATCGCTGTGCATCATGACATCATCATGCATCTAATTGACTAAAACTATTTTTCTTAAAACCTAGTTTTGCTTTCTACAAAGATCCCTCTCTATTTCAAAAGTAATCCCCGAACCCTTCCGGATATTTTGTTTGTCTGAAAACAAATTGCACAAGTCTTTTAAATAATACATAAAATTTTATATTATTTTTTTTAGGAGGCAGCCAGCCAGGCCCAAAAGCCCAGCCGGCCACCTCCAAACCTAACCCTAAATTTCCTCCCACCAAACCCTAGACCTACCACAGCCTCCTCTCCTTCCCATCCACCCCGCCACCACTCTCCCCTGACCCCGTCGCCACACACGCCCCACCCCCGCACGCTCCCTCTCTTCCCCCGCTGGCCCCACCTGCAACCCACCCAGCGGCAGGACCCGGCCCCACCTCTCTTGCCAGGATCCCCGCCTCACCGACCCGGTCAACACCCACCTCCCATCGCTCGCCAATCCTGCATCGATCCCCAACCCACCTCGCGCCGCTCGCCTCCTTCCTCGTCAACCGGCGCCGCCACCTCTGCTCTTCCCGCCCTGGGCACCGCCCTCCTCTCCTTCCCTGAGGCCACCCTCTCTCCTCTCGCTTCCGCCGTCGGCGTGAGTCCTGTCTGCAGCGTGCGCGGTCGCCTCGCCGTCGAGCCGCCGTGGCCTTCTCCTCCGGTCGACGTGTCGCCTCCCTCTGCCCCATGCCAGGCTCCGCCGTCGCCAGGTTTCCCACCTCCTCTACATCCGGCGCCACCCCAGGCGCCCGTCCTCCTGCATCCCCACCATGGCCGCTCCTGGCCCCGTGCGCCACCGTCTCCGCCGTCGGGCCCTCCTCCTCGAACCAGCGCTGCCTGCAGAGGCTGCCCTCCTGCGCCTCTGCTTCTTCTCCCCAAGCGCCACCCTGATGCCGGCCCCTGTCGCCTTCTCCTCGACCTCCTGACCACCGGCACCCCTCGGGTCCCCGCGCGTTCCGCCTCTTCGAGCCGCAACCGTCGCCTGCATCCTCCTTCCGCGGCCACCTCGCCACCGTCGGTGTCGACCTCCCTGCGTGCAGAGCTCCGTCACGCCGCCTCGGTCGCCCAAGCCCGCGAGCCACGGACGCCGCAGCTTTTCCCTCGCTGGCCGCCCCTCCTCGCCGGCCCCGAGTGCCTAGACCACCACCCTCTGGCCAAGTCTGCCCCGCCTCGTCGATGCTTGCTGCGCTGTGTGCTCCCTGCTTGCCGACGCTTCCGCATGATCCTGGTGGTCGTTTTGCTACAGGAAGTACCACTCCAGGTGTATGCTCTCTGTTGCATAGGCACACTTACTTCCTTGGGGTTGCATTTGTTGCACTGTCGTGAGCAAGATCCCCTGTCGCAGCTCTGTATCTGTTGAGGTGGTGATGTTGTTGGGTGGGCGACACTTGCCAACGATACCCCGCCAATATCTTCATCGGAGATAAGACCGTCATGAACCGTCAAGTTCATCCACCGCCGGCGCTACTCTAGGCCGCGGGAAGCCGAGCCCGTATGCTCGAAACCCGATGGCCGAGGCCCGAAGATTCCCGGACGCCAAGAACGCCACATGGAAATTGAAGACCTCGATCCACGGATCCGGTGACCGGAACCCCGAATTGAAGGGTTTCGCAGCATAGTAAATCAAAATTTTCTACGGAAGCGAACAGAGGGAAAGCCAAGATCTAATCTAGGAGATGCAAAACAACGAGAGAGATTGGATTAGATCTTCATACCCTTGAAGATTCGCACAGCGGAACGTTCGTCGGAACGTGGGTGATGTAGTCGTACTCGCTTCTCCTCCTCGCTATCCGATCCGATCTAGCACCACAAGTGGCGGTGCCTCCGTGAGATGCACACGTGCAGCACCTCGACGTCTCCTCCTTCCTCGGACCAGCAAGTATGGTGGAGAGATAGATTGGATCTACAACACGACGGCGTGGTGTATATGGTGGAGAATTTCTGCAGCAGGGCTTCGCCTACAAACAGTCGGGAGGGAGAGAGGAAGGCAGCAGGGCAACTAGGGTTTGGAGGAAGGTGTGTGTCCGTAGGGAGGGGGCGCACCAGTCCTCTATATATAGAGGGGGGTGCGGCCAGCCCTTGCCCATCCTCCAAGCCTATCTCTAGTTTAAACGATTTAAACTCTCCCTTCTAGAAACCCTATCTTATCTCTAGTTTAAACGATTTAAACTTATCTAGGATCGGCTGGGCCCTATGGGGCCTTGTGTCCCTGGCCCAATGCGGCCAGGACACTCCCTCATAGGCCCATGCCCCCTCCCGGAAGGTGGGACCACGTTGGCCCCCTTCCGGAAGGTTCTAGAAGCTTCCGGTACAATACCGATTAATCCGGAACAATTCCAAACTCCAAAAACTGCACTGCCTTATATGAATCTTATTCTCCGGACCACTCTGGAACCTCTCGTGATGTCCCAGATCCCATCCGAGACTCCGAACAAAAATTCATAAACCAAGTATCCAATCTATCCTAGCGTTGAGACACGTTAAGTGTGTGACCCTGCGGGTTCGAGAATATGCAGACATGATCTTCTATCAATAATCAACAGCGGGGTCTGGGCACCCATATTGACTCCCACACATTCATCGATGATCATATTGGATGAACCACGATGCCAGGATTCAATCAATCCCATATATATATTCCCTTCGTCTCGCGATATTTTACTTGCCCGAGATTCGATCGTCGGTACCGTCATACCTAGTTCAATCTCGTTCACAGCAAGTACTTTACTCGTTCCGTAATCCGATATCACTTTGTGATTAACTCCTTAACCACATGCTTGCAAGCGGTGTTGATATCGATTACCGAGTGGGCCCGAAGTATATCTCTCCGACTTGGGAGGGACAAATCCCATCTCGATACATACAACCCAACAGATACTTTCCGATCACCTGAGAGACACCTTTATGATCACCCTCTCATAGGATGACGTTTGATGACCTCAAAGCTTTCTTCCGATACCAGGGAGTTGCATTATCTCATGGTCTAAGGAATACAATATTTGACATAGGAAAAGCTTCACAAAGATGAACACAATGACATGATCTAATTGCTTCACTTAGTTTGGGTCTGTCCACCATATCATTCTCCCAATGATATGATCTCATTATCAATTGACAACTCATGTCTATGGTTAGGAAACCTTAACCATCATTGATCAATGAGCTAGTCCATAGAGGCGTACTAGGGACACGGTGTTGCTCACAAACCACACAAGTATTAATGTTTCCGCTTAATACAATTCTAGCATGGAATATAAACTTTATCATGAACAAGAATTATAATAATAACATCTTTATTATTGCCTCTAGGGCATAATTCCAACACGAAGACCCGTTCTCGGACGTCGAGACCCCAAAAGCTGATCCTGAACCCTCGACGAACCCCAAGATCTTCGCAACCCAATGTGTGATCCCTTTTCTAAGACCAATATTTTATGTAATATATATCTATCACATATAAATTGTTCATGATTGCATTCATATCATGTGGTTTGGGGGCTTTTAGCCGATTCACCTTATAATTAAATATAGAGACCATATGTGGGCAAATCTAGCCTAATATTGGTCTCATTTAAATTTGTGCATCGAACCGATGATATAATCTTGCCTTGTTAATACAACATTTAAATTGCGGGATTCTAAACAATATGAACTTAATAAATAATTGTCGGGACCCCGGTTCCACTTAATATGGCCTAAGTGCATCGCACCTTTGACATGTCATACATCATACATGCATCATGCCCGATCTTTTGCCGTAGTATTAAATAGTGCATCCGGTGTTCTTCTAGTGTTTTGCTTCTTCACGGATTAGGCCGATGAGTTGATGCGAGAGTTGACCCGATCTTCGGATGAACCTTCGGCAATGTTTTCAGGCGAGCATTCTCCCCCTTTCTACCTATTTTATCTTTCTAGTCTTTATTTCCTCCTGTTGATCTATTGCTATCTGTGTTGCGATGCTCTAGTTTTCGTACCCGTGATATCCCTTGCAGCCTTATATTGCCTTGGATACATCCTATTACCCGTTGTTTGGTAGATAGTCGGCCTTGCGTGTCGTAGTTGCTTGCTCAAGTGCTGTTGCGTGTCGTCAAGTACCACAGTTGTTGGAAGACTGCCATATGCTTTATGTTGGAGTTGATCATGACTTTAATTACCGTTTAATAACTAAAATTGAAGTAAGTAAATAATGCAGAGGCACAGGTGGGCAATAGATGTTATTTGGTTTTTAACCGTCCACTTGTGTCCCGTAGGACCCCGAGTACTTGATACCTGTTCTTTGAATATTCGCACTATCCGCATGTGGGACCATGAATCCCCCTAGCCAGAGCTTGAGTCATATTTATTTCTTGGGGCCACAAAGTAGTTTGGGGCTTTATTACTATCCTGTACTTATGCCATGCTTTACTGCTTATTTACGATTGCGCGTGGAGCGCCTGTACTGTTTAGGAACAAATGTGGAATGTTTTCGCGGTATCGACAAGCCCAGTCACACTTTTGGGTTCCCGGTCGTTTACAGCCATTGGCACAAACCTCTGAGTCCGTCTCGGAGCCGGCCAACTTCGTCGCGGGTAGCTTGGTGGGGTGGCCCCCTGAAATTTATATGAATCTTGCAATTGCTCTGTCGAGATGCCTCGTTGGGTTTTTATTGGTTTTTCCCGAGGTTGATCGTGCGTGTGTTGCTATTTGTGCCCCCCTGCAGGGTAAAACTTTCTGAAAGCCGTGTCCGCGGTTATGGACGACTTGGAGCACAGTATCTCGATCATAGACAACTATAACTAAAGTAGTGCTATAAATTTGACTTTATAATGACTAGTAATCAGCTTCACTATAATGGAATGGCTAAATTAAAGTGCCAACAATTGCTTGTTTGGGTTGTCGCCTGCTACCATTGTATCTGACTAGTAAGTATTGCAACTATAACGGAATGGCTAAATAAAAGTGCCAACAACTGCTGGGTTTTGGGATGCCTCATGCTATAAGTATCTGACTAGTAAGTACTACAACTACAATGGAATGGTTAATTAAAACTGCCCACTACTTATTATATCAGGATGACTCATGCTATCTTTATCTGACTAGTAATTGCCGCAACTATAACGAAATGAATAAAACTGCCAACTGTGTGAGTTCCTCGGTTGACTTCCTCGTTTGGTCTCGAGGGGGAAATACCAGGATGGGTAAGCTTGGTGTTAGTTTCAGGTTAGATCCGAATAGGTATTTCTTATCCCTATCTGATAGCCGACAGTTGTATTGAGTCTCTATAGGTTGTTTAGTGCAAGCTGCGCTGCCGCTTCAGTCCACCATACCTATGTAGGCGAGGACCGCCGAATTCTAGTCTCGCCGTGTACTGGCCTCAGTACTGACCGCTCTCTCTTTTTCCTTTGCCCTTTGTCGGCACCCTTTTGTTTAAGCAGGTTTTGAGATCGACGTCGTTAGCAGGGTTACCCTTCCGGCTTGGCCTGGGCAGGGTTATGGACGCCATTGGTTATTCTTCAGGGCTCTTAGCCCCATTTGCATCTTGTCCGTAGTCGGTCATTGTATCGTTTTCAGGGTGATTTGGATCTTTGTACTGTATATCTGTATTCTTGACTCATGGAGTCATTGTTGTATATATCTGTTCTGTGGGTTCCATCGTGGACTATTGTGTAATGATATTACTTCGTTTTCCACCCGCACGCAAGTGCCTGGTGGGCACCTTTGAATCGTTTCTATGCGGGTTTGGCGGGAAGCGCTAAAACTTGCATAGGGCCGATTCTGAGGGTGTTACAGACTGCCTAGTGACCCTCTTGTTGTAAAGAAAGTAGTGACCTGTGTAACATCAGCTATATGTCAATAAACATTAGGACGTGGTTATATATAACAATGCGGAAATGCAATGATGGATGAGCAGTCTGCGTTGTATTAAATTGCAAACTTTCCACCTGGCATTCAGAATTTCTTGCACATTTGATTCTTGATCTTATGCTCCATTCCTCGCTATGTATTCATCTGAATCATGAGAGGTGAAGTGTCCAGGTTCATGTACTTGAGTTGTGCTAAAGGTGGATCTTAAAAGTTAGGGTAGGTAAGATGTCGAAAGAAGTTGGTAACACTCACATGGTCACGCCGATCATGTTGGACCATTGTTTGCCTGATATCACTGTCCTTCTCATTTTTGCATGGATCGACCGAAGCTAATTGCCCTCTTTCGGCAGCAAATCGAACATGATGATGACACGATGACCCTGCTCTGCATTTTACAATATGACACCACCTATTCTACTGAACATATTTGTCGCCTATTGTTGGGGGTTAACAAAAGAATCTCTAATCAGTGATCTGGCTTTTCGCCTCGGGAAGAGACCCTCCAAGTGTAGCTGCTTCCCCACCTAGATGGCTACATGCACGAACTGCCCTGTAGTTTTCTGATCATTGTAGGGTGCAGTAGTTGCTTCTCACCTGCAGGCTACATGGCTACATGTACGAATTGCCCTAAAAAGCTTTATGATCCTTGTAGGTTCCAGTAGGGGTAGATCTAGCGCACAGTCCATCTGCAAGTGAAACCTGCTGCTGGCAGCAGCAGCTGGTAATTTCCTTCAGACATGGATGCGGAAGCAACATTTTAGTAGAAACAATAGCCTTTTCCGTCCTTGTCGTGGGTTGATTGTCATACCCTGGAAATGGAGCGACCGGTGGCAATCCCACTGCTGATAAGGCTGCTGTATCTGCTAAATTTGTGCCAACAACATCAACACCGACTGGTGCTCTCCCCTGTGAAAGCAATGTCAATAGTGGTAACTATGATACGGCTTCTCCACTTGAGTAGATACTCTCTTCGATCCATATTACTCGTCTGCAGAAATAGATGTATCTAGACATGTTTTAGTGCTAGATACATCCATTTCAGCGATAAATAATATAGATCGAAGAGAGTAGCAATTATCTGTCTAAACCTAGCAAAGATTTGATCTATTCAATACTTCCTCCGATCCAAAATACTTGCTTAGATTTACTATATCTAGACACATTTTAGTGCTAAACATATCTATATTTAAACAAACCTAATTCGATTAATTTGAATCGGAGCGAATAGTAAATTTTGCAATTGTAATTTGTACTACGCCTAGTACAATCAAGCGAGCAAAAGTATCAATCACGTAGGGCCCAGGGTATCCACCTCCCCAATTATTTAGCTCCACGTACGTGAGTCAGGGAACACAATATCTGCCCCGCCCTGCTACTGCTAGCTACACACCAAAGCCTGACCGCGGCATCGGCGCCACGTGTATGAGTACTATAATGCTGCATTGCATCTGCAGCAACATATCCCATCCATATTTTCTTTTTCTGTTGAAACGGACAATGCTATCATCAAATAATGTGGCCCTCAAGGTCACGATGGAATCTCATGATCTCGTCGTAGCTCAAAAAGCCTTCACCGGGTGAGCACCGAGCGCCTCTCCAGTAGGCCGAGGCAAAACATGATCCAAACGCTCCGTTTCTATATGGATGAGTTTGACCTAAGAAGAGAAAATGGTTCTCGGTCCAGCAAGGCCAAGTGCCGAGTCTAGCGACCCGACATATTTTGACCACCCCGCCTGTTGTCAACGCTTGGCGACTTCGCTCTATACGAGACGTTAATAGAGATCGCCCGGCTTCCCGCGTGGATGGTGTTTCCTGCACACCACGCATTCCCGCCAACGGTTGGAAACATCCCGCGTCCAGCCAGCCGTTTCCCGCCATGGCCGCGCTCTATAAAAGATGGTCGCTGCCCAACGATGAACACCAGCCTAGCACCACCAAGCGCAGCCAAAAACGCACCTGCAAACATCAGCCATACCTCGCCGTAAGATCGCCAACAAGATGAAGATTAGGGAGATATGCCGCAACCCTCCGAGGAGGAAGTGGAGCTGCATACCACCGAGCTGGACCGACATTTCGTCGAGGAAGAGGTGGGCGCTTTTGAGCGCGAAGGCGACGTGGCTGAGCAGGTGCTAGAGAAGGTGATCGAGGTGGCGACGTGGCAGGCCGCCCAATTCGTGGTGGGCGAGATTCACCATGTCGCAGCCAAGGAAGTGGTCATGGCGATGGCCAAGGAGGCCGCCTCAATGTCCTTGCACGAGATCCTCCATGAGGCGGCCATGACGATGTTGGAGTCGTTCTCCAGGTAGGCCACGAAGGTCGCCAGGCGCAAGCTCTGCCACGCAGTCGCAACCACGCTGCGGAGGTGGCGTAGAGGAGGACTGCATGGCGGATACTGCCGAGGTGGCAACCGCTTAAGCCTTCGTCAATGAGGACGAGACGCGGGTGGAGGAGTAGGACGACAAGTAGGAGGAGAAGGTGGACGACGGCGTGGCCGAGATCGAGGTCGTGGCCGCCACTCTTGAGAGGAGCGGTGAGCAGGATGTTAGCTCCAGTTGGCCTTTGGTGAGGATGACCAACTAGGAGATGTCGTATAGTAGGGCTACGGAGAGAGACCACATCTGGCGCGAGGTGCAGGAGCGCTGTGTGGTGGAAGAGCAGCCAGCGGCGTCAACGGCGCGTGTTGTAGTGGAGGTCACCAGGATGGCGGTGGCGAAGGAGTGCACGGACCAGGCAGCAAGGGACCACTAGGTGGCTGAGCTGAAGAAGGCGTTGGTCCTCCAAGAGGCGGAGCGCCAGAGGGCAGAAGATTGTGGCACACTCTCTGATCGCAATCTAGACGACGCAGGTGGTAATCGACGGGGCCGAACCCTCCGGCAACAGCGACAAGTAGCCTAGAAATGGCCAATAGTATAGGACTTTTTATTTTATTTACGTGGGCCTTTTTGTAACGGGTAGTGTCAAATCTAACGAAAAGCTAGGATTACTATTAATGTTTTTGAAAGGGCATGTATGCCCCCATGTGTGGTTTTGGTAATTAATGACAATCTCTATAGACTAATATGTAAATTAAGTTTCACTTGTAGGTTTGTCCATTGGCATCGCTTGGGCCATGTGTTGGTCTCAAGGTTGAAAAATGAAGAAGATTCAAGGTTGATAAAGATAAGTGCAAAGAGTTGAATCAAGATGGATCAACCTCAAGAAGGAATGAAGAAGGGCAAGCTCAAGATCCACCATCTCTAGTAGATCTCATGTGTGAAGCTTGTCATCCTCGATGATCATGGATTGATGAAGACAAGTTCAAGGAATAGGCATCCCTATGGTGTTTGGGGGATAAATTTGCAAGTCTTCATCAAGCAAAGCGAGCAAGAGTAATCAAGAAAGGTGTTCCATCTTAAGGAGCACAAGACAGTCTACATCAAACTCAAGTAGAATGCTCAAGTCAAAGGTATGATCTTGATAGGGGTTCTCTTTTGCCGGTCTCATGTTGTTAGTTGGGATATCGGGTTTAGGATAGATATACGTACTATCAATAGTGGCTCTTGAGTGAGTGACTCGATCGCATCTTTTGGAGAGAGTTCAAACCTTTGTATTCTTGCATCATCTTTCTTGGTTGTTGCTGGTTTTGGATCTTGTCCATGTGAGGATCTAGAGCTTGTATTTATCTTTATAACAAGATCTAGTTCATCTAAAATGGATTTCGCTTGCATATCTTATTACGTCGTTATCTTTCCAACAAAATTGGTTTCATCCTTTTTGGAGTTTGGATGCAAAAGTTATGGCAGTTTTGGTTCTAGAGTTTTTTCTTGACCGGAACTACCGTTGCCTCATTTGAAGTACCGCTAGGCCAATTCAGTGTCGGTAGTACCGGGTGAAGTACCGGGGCTACTTCCACTCATCCTGGTTTCGGTTCAGTAACCTCTCTATTTGGAGAGTGCTATTTTATGGAACTTTGGTCAGAAGTAAAATCGGTTGTACCATCCCCGGTGGAAGTACCGATGACCCACCGGTAGTACCGGCCAGGTTTGTTTTCTCTCTTTCGCATCGTAGTGTTTTGACCGTTGGCCGGGTACTGGCGGTAGTTCTGGCCACCCACCGATAGTACCAGCCAAGCACGTAAGTGGCCCAAACGGACGGATTTCGGGAGCCCTTTAAAAGGGGCCCCTCTTCCCCTTTGCGGGGTTAGCTATTTTGGTCCTCTCTCTCTCTCTCTCTCTCTCTTCCATTGTTGACCTTGAAGAGCTTGTCCTCTCCCCTTCTCCCTCCTATGATTCTTGCACCTTTTTGAGGGATTTGTGAGAGGAGATCTAGATCTACAACCCCACGAAACCAAATCTCTTATTTGTGAAGGAATCCTTGGGATCTAGATCTTGGAGAGTTTTGTGTTCTTCCTCCCTTATTCCTCCAATGGCTTTTGTAGCTTTGGCGGAATCTGGGAGTGAAGGATTTTCCCTTTCTTTTGGTGCATAGGTTTTAGTTCTCCTTGGATATTCGGCGAGTACAAGCTTATGGGCTTATTACTATTGGGTTCTTGGAACCCTAGACGGTTGTGTGATTGGTGTGTTGACTTCTTGATGCCTCCAATTGAGTTGTGGAGAAGCCTCAAGCTTGTAGCCTTTTGTGGCTTTGCTGTTGGGAGCCTCCAATTGAGTTGTGGAGCTAGCCTCAACCTTGTACGGGTTTGGTGACCTCCCTCAAGTGTTCCATAGTGTATCATGAGTATGCCTTTGTGGTGAGCTCACGAGAGAATAGGGTGAGCCTGTTGTGGCGGCGGTGAGTTGTGTGCCTTCACATCTTGGGGTGAGGCCTTATGTGGCGTTGGGTGAGCATCGAGCTACCACACCTCAAGGTGAGCCACCACGCCCGATGCAACCGTTGCCCAAATTTGGTGCGCCGATGTGTTGAGCCGTACGCATCGATTCGGATGCGTCATGCCGCTGGAGGGGCCGCTCCCATGGCTCACGTTCGATCGGACCGGTTCGGACATGGGAGGACCATTTGGGTCGGCCCGCTGGAGATGCCCTGAGTATGAAAAATTTAGGCATCCCCACCACAATCCACGATAGACCACGGGTCCAATTTGGTCCAAGTGGACAGGAGGACTGCCACAACCGGCTCGAGTGGAATATATCTGGCCGAACGCGTCGTGAACCATTCGTGTGTCCCCCACATCCACACCGGGCCTGCCTGGCAGCACCACGGCTCGTTGTTCGTTTCTCTTGCCTCGGGCATGAATGTCAACATATCTAATCATTTACTGATGGGCAGTGGTGGAGATATGGTTACCAGTAGAGGCCATGTCCCATGATGCGAAAAATTTCGTTATACCCGTGATTTTATACTAAAATCCCCTTAAATTTATGCATTTTAGTACTTCGCCCCTCCCAATAGTTGCCACAAGGGAAAAAGTTCATCGCTTAGTCACATAATTTTCTAGCCTCCGTCATTCCTGGTGGGTGGTTAGCTGCCTGTACCGATGCGACAACATGATGAGACGACATTTATGGCCAAGGGTGCTGCCAGGCCATACACACGCCCACGAGCACGCCCATCTCACCCACACTGGCCAACATGTGTGCGTGGGGGGGAGGAGTAGCATTCCCCGCAATAGTAGAAACACATTCCGATGCTATGGCCCTAGGTATCTTAGTCGTCACCTCCGTTCAATGGCCTCTCTCGGTACGAGGATGAGTAGGCGGTGTTGTCACATTGCCTAGCAAAAACTTGGTTTTTAACCCTAGCTACCCCGCTCCTCTCCTTTCCCCTCTAGAGGGCGACGAGGACACCTCTCCCAAATCCGACTGAACCCGTCCTTCTTCCTCCATCCCCAGTCGTTGCCATCGGAAGGGGTCGCGGGGCAAAGCCCGGGTGGTGCCCACACCGGTAGTCTTCCTCTCCATGTGCTCCTGGTAGGTGGTCGGGCCGCCCTTCTCAATGGCGTCAATGCTCCTCGGGATGGGACAACTCAAAGCTCCTTCGAGTGATGCTGGGCGGCGGTGCCATCGATGGAAAGGAAGGGAGACGCGACATCATTGCAAACACGATGGTTTGACGCAGGTCTCACCCGACCCAAATCTGAGCCCCTCGGGACAGATTTGAGCTTCAGCGGGCCAACACGTCTGGAGCAGCGGCAATTCCTGGAGATGACGATGAGGCCGGTGCTCGTGTAGGGGATGCTGGTGCAGTAGCTCGCTTGTTGCAGGAAGGCCGTAGGGGCTTTACAGGCCTATCTAGGCTCGGCCCGGCCTGGTGTGCCCCTTTTGCTCTATTCGGTCGACGACCACCTCGTGGTGGTGGAGGTGGGCTCCTCCCGCGTGGCTGCAATGTTGTTGTCCCTAGCTTGAACAATGGCGTGTACCTCCATCTTGCGGGCTGTTCGCAAGTATCCACGATGAGACGACGATGGTGGTGACAACAAGATCATGGTGGTGCACGCTGGTGGGCGGTGAGGTTAGTGCTGGTGCGCTAAATTGCGTGAGATTTTTTGTGGGTGGCGTTAGAGATAAATCCTTGTTGTCCTTTCCAACTCCGTTGTGGTGCTGTCTTCGGGTGGCACCATTCCTTCTTGGAGGGCATCACGGATATCCCCAATCCACTCTAGATCGAGTGTTGGGGGAAACTCTATGTCCAATGCGTTGGCCCTGGTTGGAATCCATGATTTTAAAGGAGAAGTACTGAACATATACTCAAGTGGAGATGTCGCACTGCCAACAGCATAGGGTCCCTAATGCGGCTCGGATCACTATAGAGCTTCGTTGGGAAACCCCAAGAGGAAGGCATGATGAGTACAACAATAATTTTTCCCTTAGTATGAAACCAAGGTTATCGAACCATTAGGAGGAAGGAAACGACTCAAAGGTGTTGCTAACAACTTGTAATCCTACACAACACAAACTCAAGACTTTTCCCCAACGAACAATGAGGTTGTTAATCTCACCGGTTTGCTGAAAACAAAGGATTAAACATATGGTGTGGAAGGTAATGGTTGCTTGCAGAAAGTAAACAGTAACAATGGAAGATGTATCAATGGTAAAGATTGGACCGGGGTCCACAGTTCACTAGAGGTGTTCTCCTTAAGATAAATAACATAACATGCTGGGTAAACAAATTACAGCGGGGAAATTGACACGATAGAGCAAGGCATAACAATGCAATACTAGACATTCAAGATCCTATGAGATTTGATTGGGCATTACAACAATATACATAGACCATCATCCAACTACATCTATGACTAGTAATCCACCTTCAGGTTATCATCCGACCCCCCTCCAGTATTAAGTTGCAAGCAACGGATAACTACTTTAAGCAATGTGTGTAAAGTAAACAATACAATTGTTCCATTAACAAGAGATTGTTGTTTTCTCCATAGTAGCAACAACACATCTACAACCTTAGAGATTTATGTCACTTCCCCAGATTAAATAGAGGCATGAACCCACTATCGGGCATAAATACTCCCTCTTGGAGTTACTAGCATCTACTTGGCCAAGATAGCTACTAGAAACGGAGAGCATGCAAGATATCAAACAACACAGACATGATAGAATCAATAAGATAGAATCATTAATCAATCTGACATAGTAATCTCAATATCCACGGGATCCCCACAAACACAACATGCATGATTACAAATAGATGATCTTGATCATGAACGGAGCTCACAAGATCTAAACATGGTAGCACAAAGGAGGAGAAACAACCATCTAGCTACTGTATGGACCCATAGTCCAAGGTGGAACTACTCACGCATCATACCGGAGGCTGGCATGGTGATGAAGAAGGCCTCCGGGATGATCTCTCCCCTCCGGCAGGGTGCCAGGAAGAGCTTCAGATCCCCCTAATGAGTGCAGCAGCATTTTGTTGGGAGACCCCAAGAGGAAGGTATGATGAGCACAGCAACAAGTTCTCCCTCAGTAAGAAACCGAGGTTGTCGAACTAGTAGGAGGAAGGAAAAGACTCAAAGGTGTTGCTAGCAACTTGGAGACCTGCACAACACAAACTCAAGACTTTGCCCCAACAAATAGTGAGGTTGTCAATCTCACCGGTTTGCTGTAACAAATGATTAATTGTATGGTGTGGAAGGTAATGGTGGTTTGCAACAAGTAAACAGTAATAGTGGAAGATGTATCAATGGCAAAGATTGGACCGGGGTCCATAGTTCACTAGAGGTGTTATCCTTATATAAACAAACATGGCATGCTGGGTAAACAAATTACAGCAGGGAAATTGACAGGACTGAGTAAGGCATTTCAGTTGATTTCCATCAAGAGATCATGGTCGGATGCTTTTGTGCCTTGGGCTAGGACCTTTGATAAAGGTTGGGAACTGCCTACCAGTCAGTCTCCTCTCTGTACTCCACGTAAGATCCTTCATTTGAACAGGGGTGATGGCTCTGCTACTCTGAATATCTTCTCCCCAGTTTTTGAGCCCCAGCTGCCTTTTGTGGCGTTGGCAGAGACACCTTTCAAGAAGGGTGATGTCAGAAGGAAAAGACAAGTGGTACAACCGTCTGAACGTCGTTTCACTAGAAGTTCTCTTGTGAAGGATGGTAAACGGACTAAGGCGCTGGTTGAGGTGCCTATGCGTCCCAAGAAGAAGTGTCGTGCCAAGCTCTGGCTAGTGCAGTCAGATGAGGAAGTTCAGATAGGCTCAGAAGGAGTGGACAGTGTTCAGGTTGAACCTGAAGAGAATGTGTTAATCCCTGTCACTCCTATCAGAGTAATGCAGTAGGTGGGTGAAGAGTTGGGAATTGATGCTGCACGTTTAACTAGGGAGAAGCTTGAGGCTCTTCCTTCTCAGAAGGGTGACAAAAAATGCAGTGATGATTAAGTTGCCTAATATGTTCAGAACTGAATTTTATGTGGTTTGTGGTTGGTGTCATTGTTGTTTATGTCTGGGTGCTCTGGTGTTATTTTGATTTGTAAGTCCTGTCTGGAACTTTGTTTTTAGGGGATGTCAGTGTGATCAGTGGAATGGCCAGTTATTTTGTCACTTTATGTATGGAACATATGTGTTTATTCAGTTCAGTTGGGGCCAGTGCTGGAATTATGTTTCAGAAGGTCGTCTTATGACATATTTGTTCTTTAATGAGTCAAATCTCTAAAAGGAAATGGCGTGTGCTTTGCTGTAATGTGCGTGGGCTTAATTCTGATATGAGGCAAAAGATTAATGAAAGTGAATGTGATATTGTGTGTATGTAAGAAACTAAATGTGCATCATTTGACTGGAGTTTTATTAGGAAATTTTGTCCTATACGTTTTGATAATTTTACTTTCTCTCCATCCTTGGGAGCATCGGGAGGTATCATTGTCCTCTGGAATTCTGCAGTTTTTATGGGTACTTTGAAGGAAGTTCAAAGATTTGGAGTTTGCATTGATTTCAAATCAGCACATAATAATAATAGTTGGATCTTGGTCCGTGTCTATGGTCCATGCGCAGGACAAGATAGGGATTTGTTTGTCGACTGTCTCTATAATTTACAGATTGAACCGGATGAGAACTAGCTAATTTTAGGAGACTTCAACTTTATTCGTTCTCCTGATAATAGGAATAAGCCTGGGGTAATGTTCACGATATGTTCCTTTTCAATGATATTATTAGGCATTTGGGTTTACTGGAATTACCGTTGAAGGGACGCTCGTTTACTTGGTCTAATATGCAACATACTCCTTTGCTTGAGCAACTTGACTGGTTTTTTACCATCTCAAATTGGATTAGTGATTTTCCTAACACCATGGTTTTGCCTTTGGCTAAGACTGGCTCGGATCATGTGCCATGTGTTGTGAATATTGACACTAATATTCCTAAAGCAAATTTATTCAGGTTTGAAAACCTATGGGTGGACCTCCCTGGCTTCACTGAATGTGTCAAAAACTCTTGGAGTAAGCCTTCGAAGAAGTCATATACTTCGGCTATCCTGGTTGACAAGCTAAAAACTCTTAGATATGATTTAAAAAGATGGAAAACTAGTTTGTCCAAGCCGAGAATCTTAATTCAAGGGTGCAATGCTGTAATTCTGTACTTTGATACATTAGAAGAGCACAGACCACTATTCCAGACTGAAAATAATTTTAGAAGGATTGTTAAGGTTTATCTTGATGGCCTTTTAGTTGCTGAATGTAACTACTGGAGAAACAGATGTACCATTCGGTGGATAAAACAAGGGGAAGACAACACAAAGTTCTTTCATGCTATGGCCACGGAAAGATTCAGGAGAAATGCTATTACTGTTCTCAGAGATGACAGTGGGATGGAATTTTGTGATCCTGATTCAATGGCAGGTCTATTATGGACTAGTTTTAAAGATAAAATGGGGCGTTCAGAGGGTATTTCAATGCAATTTGATTTGTCACAAGTTCTGATTAGAGTGGAAGGTTTGGATGAATTGACAAAGCCATTTAGCAAAAAGGAGATGGATGAGGTGGTGGCAGCAATGCCTTCGGATAGGGCTCCTGGGCCTGATGGCTTTAATGGCCTGTTTGTTAAAAGGTGTTGGCCCATTATTCAAAATGAGTTTTACCGCCTTTCTCATGATTTCCATTCTGGAATTCTAAATTTGGAAAATATTAATGGTTCATATATCACTTTGGTTCCAAAATCTCAATCTCCCCAATCTGTAAATGATTATAGGCCAATCTCACTGACAAATGTTTGTCTTAAATTCATCACCAAGCTCATTGCAAATCGGTTGCAAGTTCGAATCCTTGAATGTATTCATAAAAATCAGTATGGGTTTTTACGTTCCAGGTCTATTCAGGATTGCTTGGCCTGGTCATTTGAGTATCTATTTCTATGTCAAGCTTCTAAGAAACCCATTATTATTTTGAAGCTGGACTTTGCTAAGGCTTTTGACACCATTGAGCATGAGGCTATTTTGGAGATTATGAAGCATAAAGGATTTAATCAGAAGTGGCTTGGTTGGATGCAATCTATTCTTTCCTCTGGCAAGTATGCGGTTCTACTAAATGGCATTCTTGGCAAGCAATTCTTTTGTAGACGTGGTGTAAGGCAGGGGGATCCTCTGTCTCCTATTCTTTATACCTTGGGATCTGATTTGTTACAGCCGGTGGTTAATCAGTTGGTGAGGAATAGTGAGCTCAGTATGCCTATAGACACTTATGATCAGGATTTTCCAATTATTCAGTATGCTGATGACACCCTCTTGATAATGCCTGCTGATTTGATTCAACTTCGGGCTCTTAAAAGATTGCTTCAACAATTCTCTGATTCTACTGGGCTCAAATAAACTACTCTAAATCTCATGTGGTTCCTATTAATGTCCCTGCAGATCTTATCACGATGCTTGTGGATGAGTTTGGTTGTCAAGTGGGTACAATGCCATTTACATATTTAGGACTACCACTTGGAACGACTAGGCCTACTATAGCTGAGATGCAGCCGTTGGTTTGTAGGCTTGAGAGGAAACTAACTTCTAGTTCCCGTTTTCTATCGCAAGGTGCACGATTACAACTTATCAATTCTTCCCTTGCCTCTATGCCTCTACACTTCTTATGCTCATTATAGTTGGCTAAAGGACTTACTTCCCAGCTTGATCGTATCCTTCGTCAGTTTCTCTGGAGGCGAAATCAGGATGTACCCACCCCAGCTCTTGCAGCCTGGGACATTGTATGTTTGCCGAAGGATAAAGGTGGGTTAGGGGTGGTAGATTTTCAGAAGAAGAATGCCTCTCTACTCATTAAATTCCTTGATAAATATTACAATAGTAAGGATATTCCATGGGTTCATCTGGTTAAGAATGCTTATTACTCTGACAAAGTCCCTCATGCGGAAAACCTTTGTGGTTCCTTTTGGTGGAGAGATGTGCTTAAGCAAGTGGATAATTTCAGAGGTGTTGCATCGGTAAGCCAGGGGAAAGGAGACTCATTTCTGTTTTGGTTGGATAATGGTCAGTTCAGGGATCGACCCAACCATTCAAAGATCGTTTCCCTCGGTTATTTTCCTATGTTCTGAATGAGAATCTATCAGCAGCTAAGGTTTATTCAACATCTGATATTCATAATTTATTCTATCTCCCATTGTCAGTGGAAGCTTTTCAGGAGCTTGGTGATATGTAGACCCTCTTGGCAAATAATCCTCTCTCTAGTCAGAATGATGTTTGGACCTTCTGTTGGGGGGATACTTATGCGCCCAGTAAGTTTTACAGACAGATTCATGAGCATATTATAGTCCCTGGAGTTTATATTTGGTTATGGAAATCGAGTTGCACGATGAAGTTGAAAGTCTTTGCTTGGCTACTGCTTAAGGACAGACTTAATACTAGGGATTTGTTAAGGCGTCGACACTGGCAGGTCACTGATGACTTTCATTGTGAGCTATGTCCTACTCAGGCATATGAAGATAGAGGACATCTTTTTTTCCAATGTAACTTCAGTG
This sequence comes from Avena sativa, assembly GCA_916181665.1. Taxonomy (NCBI): domain Eukaryota; kingdom Viridiplantae; phylum Streptophyta; class Magnoliopsida; order Poales; family Poaceae; genus Avena; species Avena sativa. The sequence continues at coordinate 352,619,082 of OV702293.1, read as the reverse complement.
TGCGAATTTGGAACTATCTTCAGATCACCTGGCAACCTTTCTCGGATTTACAGTTGATTGTGGAGAGTGCTAAAAAATATTTTGGGCATCCGTTCTTCATGGAGGTTTTAATCACGGCATGCTGGCATATTTGGCTTCTTCGAATGATAAAATATTCAATAATCAAAGGCCTACTTTTGCTAAATGGAGAGATAAATTTGTATATGATGTTAGCCTACTACAACATAGGATGAAGCAGAAACTTAGGGCTCCCTTTTTTTCTTGGGTGGCAAGTTTACATTAGGCTGTAATTAGTTATATTCTTTATTGTACAGAGTTGTCAGGTTGGTTCAGTGTGTAAGGTAGGTAGTTCTAGTTCTAGATTTCTTTTGTTGTAAACTTTATTTTTGATTTTTTTAATAAATGTTGTGGGGCTTTTTTGCTTCACAGTCTTCAGTCAAAAAAATGCAATACTAGACATCAAGATCCTATGAGATTCGATTGGGAAATACAACAAGATACATAGACCGCCATCCAACTGCATCTATGACTAGAAGTCCACCTTTGGGTTATCATCCGAACCCCCTCCAGTATTAAGTTGCAAGCAATAGACAACTGCTTTAAGCAAAGTGTGTAAGGTAAACAATCCACTTGTTCCATGAACAAGAGACCGTTGTTTTCTCCCTAGTGGCAACATCACATCTACAACCTTAGAGATTTTTGTCACTTCCCTTAAATTAAATAGAGGCATGAACCCACTATCGAGCATAAATACCCCCTCTTGGAGTCACTAGCAACTACTTGGCCAAGATAGCTACTAACAACGAAGAGCATGCAAGATCACAAACAACACAGACATGATAGAATCAATAAGACAAAACCATTAATCAATCTGACATAGTAATCTTAATATCCATCGGATCCCTGCAAACACAACATGCATGATTACAAATAGATGAGATCTTGATCATGAACGGAGCTCACAAGATCTAGACATGAAAGCACAAAGGAGGAGATACAACCATCTAGCTACTACATGGATCCGTAGTCCAAGGTGGAACTACTCACGCTTCATACCGGAGGCTGGCATGATGAACAAGAAGGCCTCCAGGATGATCTCACCTCCGGCAGGGTGCCGGGAAGAGCTTCAGATCCCCCCGATCTAGGGACGATGGTGGCGGCGGCTATAGACGGTTTCGTGGAATATTGATCGGCTCCTTAGGGTTTAGGCATCAGGGGATTCTTATAGGCGAAGAGGCGTGGATGGGAGGCAGCCAGGGGGGCACACCCTTCCCAGGCGCGGCCTAGGGTGGGCCCATGCCTGGGGGGTGCGGCCTCCCTGTGGCTCCCCTCCGTCTCTCCTCTGGACTCCGTGTTCTCCTCGGTGAAATATTTACTTTGGCTTTTGACCCGTCCAATTCCAAGAATATTTCCTTACTAGCTTTTTTGGAACCAAAAACAGCAGAAAACAGGCAATTGGCACTGCGGCATCTTGTTAATAGGTTAGTACCAGAAAACATATAAAAACACCTCAAAGTGTGGACAAAGCAAAGCAAAGTAAATACTAAACAAGCATGGAACATCAAAAATTATAGATACGGTTCCGACGTATCAAGCATACCCAAGCTTAACTCCTGCTCGTCCTCGAGTAGGTAAGTGATAAAGAGTAATTTTTGAGGTGACATGCACCATCAAAACCAAGATCAAACCATTTGCAAGCAATGAAAGCTGGGATCAAAGAACTCTAAACATGAGCATGAAAGATGGAGTTCTAACAATAAGACAAAGTAACTATGCATGTAACATGAAAGGCTACAAACAAAGATCATGAATAACATGCATTGAAAAACGTTTGTTTGTTTCACATACAGAAAACATAACATAGTGGCAATCAGCTTGTCCCTCATAGAGCAGCAAATAGATGCATAGGACAACTTCAAAGTTCATAAGAGTGACTAGATACAAATAGAAAAAGAAAAAGCAATATCAACAATATGCATCAATCAGTAAGTTTTGGGACAATGCACATAGAACTAAGAATGGAAACTATGCTCTCTTAACTGGTGCCTAAAGGTTGAAGGTGGAGACTCAATATAATAGTGGAAGAAAGGCCATTCATAAAGGGAAACAAGGATTTCAAGTTTCAAAAAGAGCTTCCAAAAATTATGGTACATGTTAGCTTTCAGCCCTCATTGCCCCTATCATAAGCATCTTGAAGTGATTAAGGTTAAAGTGACCAAACTATGGAGTATATGCTTGACAAAGTATAATTTGGCAATCTCATGTCCCTTAAATATGAGGTCCGGTCCTCATGCTACTCAACTTTAGTCACCTGTAAGTTCTTGTCATAGTAAGTACATGTGTATCATAAAGAACCGCCAACGGTGTACCCCTTGCACATGGTACAAAAGCTATCACATAACCAAAATGACAAGGCAAGCAGACAATGAACATCACAGCAATCTTTTTATTTGCTATTTGCATAGGTTTTTATTGAGGATGCTTCACAGATTGCTCATTCTGGTGATGCTGCAAGTTTTGACCATGATTAGGCATGGCTTAGGCTAGCGGCCCAGGCGTTTCTCTAACACAAAATACATAACTCCATGGACTTACAAGCTCCCCTTTTATTTCACACCGACGACATCCAGATAAAAGAGCATGATATCAACTGTGTACAAAGTACAGGTGCAATGTTGAAAGCGTTCCCCGTGACAGCACGGTTCTCCTAATTCCAACGTATAAGTGCAAGCATATACAACATAGATGACACAATGGTTCAAGTTTATTAAGGGCAATAAAAATAAAGTGTGCCATCAAGGTGACAACTTTAATCACTAAGTTTTCACATAACAAAATACTTTTTAATTGGAAGATAGCTGAAAACAAGAATATACTTGGAATGGTGTAACACACCATGCATAGGAATCTATAGTGGACACTTTGGAATAACTTTGTTTCTTGGGAGTTGGAAGCATGAGTAGAGCTTACTCATACAAGTGGAGGCTAGCAAAAGACTGGAAGCGGCCAACTAAGTGAGCAATAATGGCCATAATCATGCAGAGCGATAAAACATTACTAATCAAAGCATAGAGTGGTACTACAAGTCAAGGACTAAATGATCATAGAGGCTATGGTGACTTGTTCATAGTCATAACATGGTGTGAGCATGTGCTTTCAACCCAAACAAAACATCAAAGGAGAATACCACAATACTATGTTTTTGCATGCTAAAACAACGCATGATTCTTTCAAGGAACACTAAGCAATCCCAATTGTTTGGAACATGTCATGCTACAACAATAATCACTAAGCATAAGGTCAAAAGAACACCTAACATGACATGCTAAAGTTTAAGTCACAGTCAAAGCAAGCTCCTCTTGCACTATTCAAGCAATAACTTTCTACTCCTTTCCAACACCAATCAACTTTTTTGAAACAACACAGTGATAATGGGGGCCCAAACTACTTTATTCAAGCAAACTAAGAAAACTAATCAAAGCAAACGAAAACTAAGATGCTCCAAGAACAACACAACAATGCATAAAGCAATAAAAACGACGTGTCTAGAAAGACCTGAGCTTTTTATTAATAAAGAAGGGGATGCCTTGGGCATCCCCAAGCTTTGACGCTTGTAACTCTTGGATATTTCTTGGGGTGACACCGGGGTGGCATCCCCAAGCTTTAGCTTTTGTCCATTCTTCATCTCATTACATCATTCTATCTCTTCACCTGAAATTTTTCCTTCATACAAAACTTCACACAATCTTCATTAGCAACATTAGTGTATTCAAAAGATAATAGACCCTTGGGTTTAGCTTTAGAACAGAAAAACTTTTCACTAAAAACACAATATACTGTAGCAACTTCCTCAAAAAGCTCAATTTCCAAAAAAGAACACAAAAAGGAATCAATAAGAAGCAAATGCAAATAATGGCAGAAATCTGTCAAAACAGACCAGAAGTTAGAAACCGATTTTTTTGAAGACCTTGTGTTGCTCAAATGAAAAAGTGTTGAACTAACTAAAAGCTAACAACCTGGGAGATTTATTCGTAAATTTTCAGCTCAATCCAACTTACAGAGACTCTTCACTAATTTTTATGGTGGAGCACAAAAATCTGTTTTGGGACAACAACTCTCCAAATTTTACTTCCCTTTCATTAGAGGTCATTCTTGGCATAAAAAGCAAAAAAAAAGGATAAGGAGAGGTCATTAATAAAGTAATAACTTCCAAGACTCAAGATAACTCTTGGGTTATCTCCCAACAAGTACTTTTCTTTAACGCCTTTAAGTTAGGCACAACAAGTAAGAAATCAAGTGTTTTCAAATCAAGAAGCATTAACATCAAACCTTGCTTTCAAAGGAGGAGCAAAAAGCAACTTATCTCTCCTCATAGGGAAGTGTTCAATATCTTTCTTGAATGGAAATTGATATTTAATGGTGCCTTCTTTCATATCAATGATGGCACCAACAATTATAATAAAAGGTCTTCCCAAAGTAATAGGACAAGAAGCATTGTATTCAACATCCAAAACATAGAAATCAACAGGGACATAAGCATTGTTAACCATAATGAGAACATCATTAATACTCCCCATGAGTTTCTTCTTAGCATTATCATTAAGTGGGACGTCCAAATAACAATCTTCCAAAGGTGGCAAATCAAGCATTTCATAAATCTTCCTAGGCATAATAGAGACACTAGAACCAATATCAAATGAAGCTTTGAGATCAAAGTCATTCACTTGCATATTAATAATGGGTTCCCAACTATCTTCTACTTTCCTAGGAATAGAAGCTTTGTGTTTTCACTTATCTTCCTTAATTTTAACAAGAGCATCTGTAATGTGTTTGGTGAAAGCAACATGCATATCACTAGCATCAGGACTTCTAGCAAAATTTAGTAGGAACATAATCACTTCAGAAATATTGCAACAATCAAGATCAAAATCAAACTTAGCATCACTAGTAGTAGACTCATTAGGCTTAGCAATTGTAGGAGGAGGAATAGGGACTTCTTGTAGTTTAGTGGCATCCATATTGGTGGTGGTGATGGTGCGCACACTATTGTTTATAGCAATTTCAGCTTCCCTTTCCCATCTAGCATGAAGTTGGGCTAACAGTTTAACATTTTCATCAATAGTAACTTGTATGGCATGAGTAGCAACAAAGGTACTTTCCATGGTTTCAGGTTTAGCGGCCATTTTATTAATCAAAGAGGAATGTGCTTCAGACAAAGAGGAAATATTTTTCTCAACATTTAAAAGCTTTTCCTCCACAGTCTTGTTGAAAGTGGTTTGTTTACTAATAAAGTCTTTGAGCATGACTTCAAGTTCAGAGGGGGCACTTCTAGCATTGTTGTAGGAGTTTCCATAGGTATTGCCATTATTAGGAGGATAAGTCCTATAATTGTTGTTACCACCAAAATTATTCCTATAGGCATTGTTGTTGAAATTGTTGTTTCTAATGAAGTTCACATCAACTTGCTCTTCTTGAGCAACCAAAGAGGATAAGGGAACATTATTAGGATCTAAAGGAGCCTTCCCATTAACAAGCATAGCCATAATAACATCAATCTTATCACTCAAATAGGAGGTTTCTTCAACAAAATTTACCTTCTTACCATGTGGAGCTCGCTCAGTGTGCCATTCAGGATAATTAACCATCATATTATCAAGGAGTTTTGTTGCAGCACCCAAGGTGATGGTCATAAAGGTACCTCCAGCAGCTGAATCCAACAGGTTTCTTGAAGAGAAGTTCAAACCTGCATAAAAAGTCTGGATAATCATCCAAGCAGTAGGTCCATGAGTGGGACAATTCTTAACCAAAGTTTTCATTTTTTCCCAAGCTTGAGCAACATGTTCATTATCAAGTTGTTTAAATTTCATAATATCACTTCTCATAGATATAATCTTAGCATGAGGGTAGTACTTTCCAATAAAAGCATCTTTGCACTTAATGCAAGAATCAATACTATTTCTAGGCAAGGATAACAACCATTCTTTAGCTTTTCCTCTCAAGGAGAAAGGAAACAACTTGAGCTTAATAATATCTCCATCTACATCCTTATACTTCTGCATCTCACAAAGTTCAACAAAGTTATTGAGATGGGCAGCAGCATCATTAGAACTAGCACTAGAAAATTGCTCTCTCATCACAAGATTCAAGCAGGCTTAATTTCATATAAGGTAGCATAAGGAGCAGGTGGAGCAATAGGAGTGATTAGGAAATCATTGTTGTTTGTGCTAGTGAAGTCACACAACTTGGTGTTCTCAGCAGAGTTCATTTTGGCAAAAGTGGAGCAAGCCAACCGCAATAGCAACTAGAGCAGGAACTTTTTTGTGTGTGTTTTTGATAAAAGAAAGCAAACCAAACTAAACTATTTTTTTTGGAGTTTTTGATAAAAATAGGTAAACAAAACCAAGAAACTAAGGCAAACAAAAACAAAGTAAAGAGAAAGGTTGAGAAGGACTCCCCTTATGAAGACGTCCTTAGCCTCCCCGGCAACGACGCCAGAAAAAGGCTTGATGAGTGCAGCAGCACTTTGTTGGGAGACCCCAAGAGGAAGGTATGATGAGCATAGCAGCAAGTTTTCCCTTATTAAGAAACCGAGGTTATCGAACCAGTAGGAGGAAGGAAATGACTCAAAGGTGTTGCTAGCAACTTGGAGACCTGCACAACACAAACTCAAGACTTTGCCCCAACGAACAGTGAGGTTGTCAATCTCACTAGTTTTTTGTAACAAAGGATTAATTGTATGGTGTGGAAGGTAATGGTGGTTTGCAACAAGTAAACAGTAACAGTGGAAGATGTATCAATGGTAAAGATTGGACCCAGGTCCATAGTTCACTAGAGATGTTCTCCTTAGATAAACAAACATGGCATGCTGGGTAAACAAATTACAGCAGGGCAATTCACAGGACTGAGCAAGGCATAACAATGCAATACTAGACATCAAGATCCTATGAGATTCGATTGGGCAATACAACAAGATACATAGACCGACATCCAACTACATCTATGACTAGAAGTCCACCTTTGGGTTATCATTTGAACCCCCTCCAGTATTAAGTTGCAAGCAACAGACAACCGCTTTAAGCAAAGTGTATAAGGTAAACAATCCACTTGTTCCATGAACAAGAGACCGTTGTTTTCTCCCTAGTGGCAACATCACATCTACAATCTTAGATATTTCTATCAACTCCCTTAGATTAAATAGAGGAATGAACCCACTATCGAGCATAAATACCCCCTCTTGGAGTCACTAGCAACTACTTGGCCAAGATAGCTACTAACAACGGAGAGCATGCAAGATCACAAACAACACAGACATGATAGAATCAATAATACAAAACCATTAATCAATCTAACATAGTAATATCAATATCCATTGGATCCCCGCAAACACAACATGCATGATTATAAATAGATGAGATCTTGATCATGAACGGAGCTCACAAGATCTAGACATGAAAGCACAAAGGAGGAGATACAACCATCTAGCTACTACATGGACCCGTAGTCCAAGGTGGAACTACTCACGCTTCATACTGGAGGCTGGCATGATGAAGAAGGACTCCGGGATGATCTCCCCTCCGGCAGGGTGTCGGGAAGAGCTTCAGATCCCTCCTGATCTAGGGACAATGGTGGTGGCGGATACAGACGGTTTCGTGGAATATTGATCGAGTCCTTAGGGTTTAGGCATCGGGGGCTTCTTATAGGCGAAGAGGCAAGGCTGGGAAGCGGCAAGGTGGCCCACACCCTGCCCAGGCGTGGCCTAGGGTGTGCCTGCGCCTGGGGGGTGCGGCCGCACTGTGGCTCCCCTCTGTGTCTCCTCTGGACTCCGTGTTCTCCTCGGTGAAATATTTACTTTGGCTTTTGTCCCGTCTAATTCTGAGAATATTTCATTACTAGCTTTTCTGGAACCAAAAACAGCAGAAAACAGGCAACTGGCACTGCGGCATCTTGTTAATAGGTTAGTACCATAAAACATATAAAAACACCTCAAAGTGTGGACAAAGCAAAGCAAAGTAGATACTAAACAAGCATGGAACATCAAAAATTATAGATATGTTTCCGACGTATCACCCCGATCTAGGGATGATGGTGGTGGCGGCTACGGACTGTTTCATGGAGATCTGATCGGGTACTTAGGGTTTTGACATTGGGGGTATTATATAGGCGAAGAGGCAAGGTAGGAGGGCGTCCAGGGGGGCTACACCCTGCCCAGGCGTGGCCCAGGGTGGGCCCGCGCGTGGGGGGGTGGTGGCCACCCTGTGGCTCCCCTCCAGTCGCCCTTCGGTCTCTATGTTCATCCTGGTGAAATATTGACTTTGGCTTTTGTCTAGTTCAATTCCGAGAATATTTCCTTACTAGCTTTTCTGAAACCAAAAAATAGCAGAAAACAGGCAACTGGCACTATGGCATCTTGTTAATAGGTTAGTCCTAGAAAATGTATAAAAATACCTCAAAGTGTAGACAAATCATAGCAAAGTGGATACTAAACAATCATATAACACTAAAAATTATAGATACGTTTACGACGTATCAGTCCCTGGATACCCGACTGCCTCTTCATAGAGTATAGTTTCTTTAAGATACCCTAGTGTAGTTGAATGTCTAGCGAGGACTCACATAAAGTGGTAAAGCACGTGATGTGCAAGATGGAATTTCGCATTAGCTCGTGAAGCTGAACGCCATAGACAAAGAGCATCCCATGGAGAAATTTGTGGGACAAAAGGGAAAAGCCCTGAAGAACGAAGGAGATGAACATGACCCTAAAACCAGGTGGGGGTTAGGGATTACCTCATCAACAGGGAGGAGGTAGTTCTTGTCGGAGGGTAGCTGCCCAGCTTGCTTCGGTTAACAAAGTTTGCTGGCCTTGCAAGTGGACACAAGTTAGTCCCCGTCAGTATTCCTCAATCCGGTGGTGTCGATGCCCTTCTTTGCAATGGCGGCGATACCGGAGACGGAGCCCGCAATATTCTTGGGTTTCCCCATTGCGACGCAAAGGAAGTTGCGCGGAAACTTTTAGCATGTCCAGTGTGGTGAAGACGCTGGCTATGGCAGAGTGCAAGAGGAATAATAAGATGGCGAAGGAAATGAGGAGAAGGGGCGATTTTACTGTGTCCTTCCCCTTTCCCTATACTACCAGTGGGATAAACCCTGGCCAATAGATGGACTTCGAGGACGCATGGCGCATATCCATGGGGACACGTGGAGGGACAAGGAATGAATCGTCACCGCAGTAACTAAACCTCGTGTGGGAATTTAGGAAACCATTTTCAAACCCCGATTTTCACGCATAGTGCGGTGATGGCTCCAAAAAGCGCCATATTTCTCCGCGTTTAAACATTGTTTTCGTCAAACAATTGAAATTATTCTCTCTTGATTTAGCACTAATGACTAATTATTTCAAAGATATGAAAATCCTTCCTTTGATTTATTTCATGCAGGAAACCACACTTTTATTATGAAATTTGGAGTCATAAATGATGATTTGAGAAAGTATTAACAACCAAGTTTTCCTAGAGCTGAAGCCAGGCCGCAGCCAGTGTGACGACCATTGATATGGACGTGCCTCGCCCATACCGCACGACCGTACGGGGTGGCGGCGGTGATGTCTACGCACTTATATTCTTGTAGACAGTTGTTGGGTCTCCAAGTGCAGAGGTTTGTAGAACAACAACAAGTTTCCCTTAAGTGGATTACCAAGGTTTATCAAACTCAGGTAGGAAGTGGTCAACGTTATCCCTCTCAATCAACCCTGCAATCAAGATACAGGAAGTCTCTTGTGTCCCCAACACACCCAATACACTTGTCAGGTGTATAGGTGCACTAGTTCGGCGAAGAGATAGTGAAATACAAGTGGTATGGATGATTATAAGACAACGGTGCCAGAAAAGAGCTTTTCACGGGGAGGAAAAGACTAAAGGCAAACTGAAATAAAGATGATAGAAAGAAAATGTGTAACAGATCTAGTTACAAATGGTGTTTCAATGCTTAGAAACAAGGCCTAGGGATCATACTTTCACTAGTGAACACTCTCATATAAATATCTTCTCTTAATGATACTACGCTGAACTACTCTCTGGTTGGATAACTCTAATCCACGGCAGGGCTACAAAAGCACGCCTCAAAGTTCGCTTCCCCATCTAGATAACCCCACATTGTCATCTTGAGCGCTAGATGGTTCCGACAAACACCACAATTTCATAGAGACAACCAACTCAAAATATAACTCATGACAAGTATTTATGTAATCTATAGCCTAAGTGTCACACGTAGGGCTGGAATTCGAGCCGAGCCGAGCCAACTCGACTCGACTCGCTAAAGCTCGTTCAACAAACGAGTTAGCTTGACTCGGCTCGTTTATAGAACGAGCTCATTTTTGAAACTCGGCTCGACTCGGTAAACTCACGAGTAGCTCGCAAGTTGCTCGTTTAGCTTATTATAAGTTACGAATATGAGCACATATAAGAAAAATAGTAATCATCATACTAATTTGGAATTAAAACACCGATAGTACTTCCATAATAACACGACATAAGATCAATTAAAAATATAGTAGCTCTACACCATTATAGGTTCAATAATCATTCATAGTATGACACTCATCTATGGAATTTTTTAAACTTTGTATTTGAACGAGTTTAACGAGCTAAATGAGTAGCCCGCGAGTAGCTCATTTAGCTTGGGGTGAACAAACGAGCTCAAATCGAATACTTGGCTCGACTCGTTAGACACCGAGTTCGAGCCGAGTCACGAGTTACTCATTTAGCTCGCGAGTTTCGAGTTATAATTCCAGTCCTAGTCACACGGTGTGCACGCTGTCACTTTCACACACGTGGGGAGAGCCGGAAATTGATTAAAGCACTTGAGTAGCAAAGTAGATCTACTTTATTACAAAGCTCATGATCACAATAAGATCACGCATAGAGAGAGAGATGAACACATAGCTACCGGTAGAGCCCTTAGCCTTGATGAAGAACTACTCCCTCCTCATCATGGGAATCAGCAACGGTGATGGAGATGGTGGTGGAGATCGATGGAGATGGCTCCGGGGGCACTTCCTCGTCCTGGAAGGGTGCCGAAACAGAGACTTCTATCCCGAATCTCCCCTTCGATGGCAGCGGCGCTGCGGAACTTTTCATGGATGTATGTCGATTCCTTTAGGGTTTTGTCATCGGGGCCTTATTATAGGCGAAAGGGCAAGGTCGGTGGAGGCCCAGGGGGCCCACACCCCTGGTGGCGCCACCAGGGGCTACCCGCGCCACCATAGGGTGTGCCCACCCTGGTGTTCCCTCCGTCTCTACTTCATGTTTCCGTATTGCTCCGGGAAAATAGTAACTTTGGCTTTTGTCCTGTCCAATTCCGAGAATATTCATTTTTTAGCTTTTCTGAAACCAAAAACAGCAGAAAACAGGCAAATGGCACCGTGGCATCTTGTCAATAGGTTAGTTCCAGAAAGTATATAAAAATACCTCAAAGTGTAGACAAAACATAAGACAAATGATATAAAAAAGGAAAACAATAGTACTCCTCCGGGGGATAATGCATCGCGATCCCTCGGGTCCCTCGCACGGCACGCGCCCCTGGACGTGGAGAGAAACAGCCCCAGGGTGGGTCCCACACACGTTCTCTCTTATCCATACCTTCTCCTTTCTTCCCCAAATCAAGTTTGTGGGGAGAGATCTTACCTGCTGCACGCCGCCAAGCACCTCGAATCTCGCCGCCGGCATCGTGCGCCTCCTATCTCCCCACCGGCATCGCGCGCCTTCTCCTCTCGCCCGCCGCTAGCCTCGTGTACCTCCTCGTCCTTTTTCTCTGCCTCTATTCTACTGCCCGCTGCATCTCACCGCGCTCCCATCCTTGCCCGCATCACCACACACCGCCGAAGCTCGCCATCAAGATCTCGCTGCCGAAGCTCGCCGCCGGAGCTTGCCGCTGCCTTCCTCCTTGTCCCCACGAGTTCGGTGACGAAGGCGACATATGGACCTGATGCTCTCCGGTGACAGAGGTGCGCGAGGCCTGCTCGCCAGCGACCGCCACCTGGAGCCGCCGCTGGGGGACCCCTTGGGCGTGCTCACCTCTCGTGGCCTCCCATGTATGATGCATCCATGTGGTTTGCTACGTGCCAAATCGCGCCGCCGTCCTGACCGCTCCGCCGACGAGCAAAGCTCCGCTCCCATCTGCAGGTGCTACCTGTGGCTAACGCCGGTGCTACAAGCACCATCGGTTTTTGCTACATACGATGGATGGAGGTGCTATAAGGGACGTTTTTGGATTTTCTACGTGCGGCTGGCGGCGGCTGTAGGAGACCTCCGGCGTGCAGCGTCGGATTTTTTCTACAATTTTTTTTTGCTACATTAGGTTTATCGTTTTGCTATAAAAGTATATAGCTTTTGCTACAACATCTCCGGCGAGGTCTCCTCGAGGTCTTCGGTGAAGTCGGATTTGCTACAACATAATTTTTTTTTGCTACATCTATTTTGTGGGTTTGCTACAATGGCGTAAAGTTTTTGCTACATGGTCTCCGGCGAGGTCTACCGGCAAAAATCTCTGGTGAGTCTGCGGGGAGGTCGGATATGCTACATTAGCATAATTTTTTGCTACAAGGTCGTCGACAAGGTTTCCGGCGAACTCTCCGGTGAGGTCTAGTCTGTCTGTTATATTTTCTGGGTCAACCGGTTTCTGCTACATGTAGCAAAAGCAGGACTAGTTGTAGCAAAAGCGGGACTAGTTGTAGCAAAAACGGGATGGACAGACTGGAAGAAGATCAGATCGTAGATCTGAGCCGATCCGACGGCTGGGGACCCGGGGGATGGAAAGTTTCCATCCCCTGGGGGATGCCTAGCACTGTCCTATAAAAAGCATGGAGCATCAAAAATTATAGATACGTTTACGACGTATCAATCATCCCCAAACTGAACTAAGAATGACAACTATTCTCTCTTAATTGGTGCCTAATTGGTGCCTAAAGATAGAACGTGGAGACTCAATATAAATGTGGAAGAAATGCCCTTCAAAGGGAAGCAGGGATTTCAAATTTCATAAAGAGCTTCCAAAAATTATGGTACTAAGCCAAAGGTGGGTGAGAGAGACTTCCGCACGATTTCCGAGGCATGAGGCTCCTCTGAGGTGACCGTTGGTCGGCCTCCGGCGTTCGCCGGCGCCTCGCCGGCATAGGCTCTGCATGGATTCCTCTGGAGGTTGTTGGAAGATCACCTACTCTAGTGTGACCACGGGTGGTAAGTTTCTTGAAGGCTCTCTCGTTGTCTCGGCTGATTCTTGGCTGGTTCTTCTCAATGCCAAAGGCTCTCCCCTTGAGGGTCGATGTTTGGAAAATGGGGAGAAGATCTCAATTGGATCTGTTTTGAGGTTCCCCTCTCATCTCTCTCGTGTTAATGATTCTTTGGATCCCTCATCTGGATTTCTCGGTAGATCTCCTACCATCGCTGGATCTGATGAAGACACTAGTCTTAAATGGCATGCTCTTTGCTCCTATTTGCCGACTGATGATCATGAGCCTTCTAAAGGATTTCTGATGCTTTTTCCTAGTTCTAAAAGGCTGGTTCTCCTCAACCACAATGAGGTGGTGATTGATGCTAGATATTTGATTCATGGTGAGGTGGTGGCCTCAGGCATCTCTATTGATCTTCAGGTGAAGAGGGTTGTTGTCGGTACTCAGATTTTGCCTAGCCCTTTGGTTAAGAAGTTTTCCACCAATGTTGAGAAGATTGTGCCTAGATCTTTGGATTTCACTGAGAACCCCACCTCGGTGCGTGCTCCCAAAGTTGTTGCTTCGTGTCGGCCTGCCCTGGATTTTTCATTAGGGCGAGATTTTGAGAAGATGATTTTTGATAAATTCAGGCATCAAGTTAATTTCATTGGTGGTTTCAGGAAAAGACCTTTTTATCTGGTCTGTTCTTTTGGGAGAGCAAATTTTAAGTTGGATTTTCATACTGTTAGTCTTGCTCTCCAGGCCTGTTTTGGTGGTATTGCTTCTAAATTCCAGGTGAAGCTTCTGCAAGATAGAACTTTTCGTTTCTCGGTTGCTTCAAGGGGAGTGGGGTTCGAAATATACAATATTTCAAAGTTTTCATGTGATTCTTTTGTGATTCATGTCAACCTTTGGGGTAATGGGGGCCAAACTGGATTCATGAAGAAAAGGAATTCTATAAGGAGTCTGCTGAAGAATGGAAAGTTGTCACGTACAAAAAAGAAAGTGCAAAAAAATCTCCTTCTTTGAAGCCTTCCAGTAAAGGTGGCTCGGTTTTCCAACGACTCAAATTTCCTGCGTCTCCTGCGGTTTCTTCGCCTGTGTCTAAGCAACGCATTAATGGTGATTTCAAATCAGGACTTCAAGACAGATCTTATGCTCAGGTGCTCGCTGATGGTGGTTTTAAGTCGATTGTAACGCCGGTCGGGTCTGTAGGAGGCGCCAATCGCGCGGCATTTAAATTGCCTGGTCTCCTTCGTTTTTTGAAATTCCCCTCTTTCCCAAAATGTATTTGGCCCGACAATTCTTACGAGGGGTGGTTGAAAGCCCAGGCAGTTACTCAATCCCGACCCATTATTCACAGCAGTTTTCACGAGTTCACCACTTCGTTGCAAAAAAACAACTACCACTTCCCCTGTCTCCTCAACTCCCCCGCCCGCTGAAACCCCATTCCCCTCTTGCTCGTCGCCGACGAAGGGTGTCGTAATGGCGAACATTCCGATTGATCCTGCGCCTTTCCTGCCGAATGGCTTCCAGATTATGCAGGTGGCTGGGCGGAATCGTGTCAAAAGGGTGGTGGTGCCTCGGAGGTCAAGGGCGCATGAACAGTATGCAATTGCTACCATTTATCCCCTCCCCCCTGGTCCAGTTCCGTTCTTGAATATTCATGATGTTCTGGCTGATTTCCTCAATAATGAGGTTAGAGTTCACTTTAGAGATATCCAGGCTTGTCCCTTTGGGTCTGCTTATGTGCAGTTTCATCATGTCAGCGATCGAGATAGACTCATTGCGGCTAGCCCGATTCCATTTCAAGATGTGCATGTTTCTTTTGTTAAGCACAATGAGGGTGATAAGTGGAGAAGGACTCAGTTTAATAATGAGTGTTGGGTGATGCTAGTTGGGCCTCCCCTTGACCACTGGCATACGGAGGATCTGAATGTTGTCTTTGCGGATATTGGGAAGGTTCTTTTGTGGGAGAGGGACCCAGACCAAAAGGGTAGGATTATTGCTAAGATTCGTGTTACTGACCTGGTCGACATCCCCAAGAGTGTGAGGTTTACCATTGGTGACTTGGTGGAGACAGAATCATGGACTTTTTCTGTTGAAGTTCTTCAAAGTAACTTGCTTGGGGGGCCCACCTGAGGAGGACCCACTGCCATATGACAATGAGGACCCACATCCTGTTCCTGTTCATGGCCTTGTCCTTGGGCCCCCAAATTCCACCTCCTCCCCCTCCCCCTCCTGCTCCTGGGGGTGGTTGGGGACAATGGTTGGCCCCTGTGCAGGATCCTGCCCCTGATGGTGGTAATGCTGAAGGTTGGGGTCCCTGGGAAGCTGCTGCTGCCCCTGTTCAAGGCCCTGTCATTGCTCCTGGAGAAGATATGCCTGTTGACAATCAGCATCTGCCACCTCAAGATGTGAACAGTGGAGTTACAGGTGCTATCATTGTCCAAGACTGGGAGTCTGATGATGATGAGTCTGTCAATGAACCTGAGGCTGTGGAGGAGCAGGGTGTGGCGGTTGAACCACAAGGGGTTGGCATTGGTGAAGGCCTTCAAAACATTTTTCAGAACTATTTGGCTGATGATGATGAGGCCAACTCTGATGTTGAGGAGGGGGTGGGAAGCCCTATGGACTCAAGTACTATGGCTCCTGATAATGATGATTGGATGTTGGAGGACCAGCACCTTCTTTCTCCAAATGAGGCTCATCTTCAGGTTGGGATGGTGAGAACTTTTATCTCCATTCCTGATGTGCATGCTGCTAAGCAGGGATTTTCCCAACAAGGCTTGGAGCTCTGGGAGAATTATTTTGCCCCCCATATTTAGAAGGACTCTTCTTCAATGGGATCTCTTAAGTGTGATATCCCTGTAAGTTGGTTTAACTTTATTACTCTCATGCTTGCTACCCCTGAGAAGTTTAATTGGGTCAAGGGCTTTCTTACTTCTCCTTTATGGGAAATTATTAAAGAACCTATTGCTGAGGAAAGTTCCATTTCTTTCATCATTCCTAATGAGAGCTTTTCCCAGATGGCTCCTTCTTGTCTGGGTATTGAAACCAATAAATCTTCATGCTCTCCCTCTACCCCTGCCAGAAAGAGAAAGGGCAAGGAACCTCTTGTTGACACTGAGGTGAGAAGAAGCCCTAGAATTGTTGAACTGAATGGGGGCTTTAAAAGTCACATTAATTGTCTAATTGCTGATTGTCTGGTTTGTAATGCTGCTCCTCCTTGTCTGAATTCTAAAGTGGTTAAAAATCTTGCTGCCTCATTCTGCAAGGTAAAGGATGGGGACCTGGAGAAGAGGTTGCTCAAGAAAGGGAAGGCCAATGAAGTGGCAGTTAAGGCTCCTCCAAAAGGCATCATTAAAGGAGGTGCCTCCTCTAGCTTGGGCATTGGTGGCAAGAAGAAACCTGGGGCTGCTGGTACCTGTGGACAGCAAGCCAAGAAGAAGCCCTCATCTTAAGTGTTTAAATGTATCAAACTAAGTCTTTTGCTGGAGTCTTGTTGACTCCCTGTCTTGTGATCTGTTCTTGTGATCTTGTCATGTGTTTGATACTTGTTGTGGAATATGTCTGTGGTGCCTTGATATGGATTGCCTTTTGCCTATGTGATTGCTGTTTCTTCTCCTAGGTGATTATATTATTTATATCACCCCATATCTATACTTGCTCCTGGTTTCTTAATGAATAACAAAAGAATTTGGAAGATCTTGAATTGGAATATCAGGGGAATCAATTCTGAAAAAAATGGATTGCTCTCAGAAATAAAATTGAGGAGTCTGGTTGTGACATTATTTGTCTTCAAGAAACTAAGCATGAGGATTTTGATAGCTCTTACATCAAAAAATTCTGCCCCTCCAAATTTACCAATTTTGAATTTCTTCCCTCCAGAGGTGCATCTGGAGGTTTGATCACCATTTGGAATGGTTCCCTGTTCTCTGGACATCTTTCCTTCCTCAATGATTTTTCTATCTCCATCACCTTGACATCTCTCTTGTCCAATGAATCCTGGATCCTTACCAACATTTATGGGCCATGTTTACCTGAAAAAAGACTGAATTTTTGGACTAGTTTGGCAGCATTGATATGCCTGATGATTTGGACTGGCTCATTGTGGGAGATTTCAACTTTTGTAGATAGCCTTCAGATAGAAACAAATTGGGTGGAGATGTGAACGGTATGCTTCTCTTTAATGAAGCCATTAATAATTTGGGTCTCATAGAGTTACCACTTAAAGGTAGAAAGTTCACTTGGAGTAACATGCAGAAAGATCCCCTTTTGGAAAGGTTGGACTGGTTTTTTACTTCTGCTGCCTGGACTCAGAGTTTTCCCTCAACTTTTGTTGCTCCTCTTGCAAAGCCTACCTCTGATCATCTTCCTTGTGTCATTTCCATTGGCACAATGATTCCCAAGGCTCAGGTGTTCAGATTTGAAAATCATTGGATGCATCATAAGGATTTTAAAGCTATTGTTCAAAATGCCTGGAACATTCCTGTGGGTTTTCTGGATTCTGCAAAAAAAATCAATGCTAAATTCAAAAATGTGAGAAGAGGGCTGAAGCTCTAGGCCAAAAAGTTGCCTTGCCTGAAGGCACAAATATGTAATGTTAATGCCACCATTAACTTTCTTGATATCATGGAGGAAATGAGAACTCTTACTGTTCAAGAATGGAATCTTAGGGATCTCCTGAAAAATCTTATTATTTCTCTATTACAGGATTAGAATACTTATTGGAAACAGAGGGGGAAAATTAAAAGGGTTAAGCTGGGGGATGAAAACACAAAGTTCTTTCACTCTAGAGATACCATAAGCTTTAGACATAACTACATTTCCATGCTCAAGGATGATTCTGATCTTGAGGTTTATGATCATGATGGCAAAGCAAATCTCCTTTGGAACTCCTTTAAAAATAGAATGGGCTCTTTTGATAAACCTGAAATGCACTTCAATCTTAATGACTTGGCTGGGGAATGCTTAAGCCAAGAAGAAAGGGATGCTTTGGAAAAACCTTTCTCTGATGAGGAGATTGATGAGGTCATTAAAAATCTGCCAAATGATAAATCCCCTGGCCCTGATGGTTTTAATAATGAATTCATGAAGATTTGCTGGCCTATTATTAAGGATGATGTGAAACATCTCCTTGTGGATTTCTATGAGGGGCAAACTTCCTTGGAAAGCATTAATGCCTCTTTTATCACCCTCATTCCAAAAATTGCTGCTCCTTTGACTCCTGCTGATTTTAGGCCTATTTCTTTGCTAAATAGTGTCTTTAAGATTATCACCAAAATTCTGGCTAATAGACTGCAGAAAGTCATCCTTAAACTTGTGCACAAGAATCAATATGGTTTCCTCAAACAAAGATCTATCCAAGACTATTTAGGTTGGGCATTTGAATTCCTTGATCAATGTCACAAGTCAAAGGATGAAATTTTAATTCTTAAGCTTGATTTTGAAAAGGCTTTTGACAGAATTAAGCATTCTGCAATCATCAATATCCTTAAAGCCAAAGGTTTTGGAGATAAATGGATTTCTTGGATTCAGTTGATCTTTGGGTTAGCTTCTTCCTCTATGCTTTTAAATGGAGTGCCTGGGAATTTTTTTTACTGCAGAAGGGTTGTTAGACAAGGAGATCCTTTATCTCCTTTATTGTTTGTTCTGGTTGTTGATCTCCTTCAAAGTATCCTCAATAAGGCAATGAACCTGGGTCTTCTTTCTCTGCCCACTGAAGAAGTGTTCTGTCCTGATTTCCCTGTGGTTCAGTATGCAGATGACACTTTATTAATCCTTAAAGCTGATTCTGAGCAACTCTTGTGCCTTAAGGACATTCTTCATACTTTTGCTCTCTCCACTGGACTCAAAGTTAATTATTCTAAATCCAGTATGATGCCAATTAACATGGACTCTGAGAGGCTTGGACACTTTGCTAATACTCTTTCTTGCCTCACTGGCACTTTGCCTTTTACCTACCTTGGTTTGCCTCTGAGTTTGAATAAGCCTGTTGTGGAACATTTCCTGCCTATTGTTCAGAGAGTTGAGAGAAGGTTGTGTGGGATAGCTGACTTTCTTAATTATGGGGGGAAACTGCAGCTAGTTAAATCTGTTTTGTCTTCCCTTCCCATATATTACATGAGCTGTTTTGACCTTCCTGTCACTATCAAGGAACAGTTGATTAAATATATGAGGCAATGTCTATGGAGAAAGAAAACTTCTGATGTTCAAGATAGAGGTAATGCTCTTGTAGCATGGAAGAAAGTTTGTAGACCCAAGAACCAGGGGGATTGGGAGTTCTAGACCTTAATATTCAAAACTCTGCACTCCTTTTGAAGAATTTGGATAAATTTTATAATCACAAGGATATCCCTTGGGTTCACCTCATATGGAACACTTACTACTGTAATGGTAAGCTCCCTGGAAGAAGTCTTGAGGGATCCTTTTGGTGGAAAGCTCATCTAAAATTGATTGACATTTTTAAAGGACTTGCAAAGTGCTTGGTTGGAGATGGAAAATCCACACTTCTCTGGTCTGATATGTGGAATGATAGTTGCCTTCAACATAAGCTTCCTCATCTCCTCTCCTATGCAAAAAACCCTCACATCTCTATCAGTGAGTTCCTGCATACTGAAAATACCCAGGATCTTTTTTACCTTCCTCTGTCACAACAAGCTTACCAGGAATATCAAAGTCTTGAGCAAATTCTCAATACTGGCAGGCAGGGGGAAACTGATAACTGGTCTTACATTTGGGGCAGTAATTTTTCGGTCAAAAAGGCTTATTGTTCTTTATCTGGTTGCCAACCGGTATAGCCACATTTCTCTTGGTTGTGGAAATCTTCCTGTCAGCAAAAGCACAAATTCTTCTTCTGGCTCTTACTGCTTGATAGGCTCAACACAAGAAACCTGCTGAAAAGGAAATGTTTTTCTCTGGCATCTTATGAATGTGTGTTCCATGGCTGCATCAGTGAAGAAACCATCCTACACTTATTTTGGGATTGCCCTTTTGCAAGAGCTTGCTGGGCCGAAATTTCGCAGGTCCATGTGGCTGATCAAAATCTTTTTGAAGCTTTAGCCAGTATTAAAAAAGATCTTAATGTACCTTTTGCAATGGAAATTCTTATACTTGGAGCTTGGGGCCTTTGGATTTGCAGAAATAATGAAATCTTCAATAACCTGCATGCTTCAGTTGAGGATTGGAAGGCTATTGTAGCCCAGGAATTAAGATGGGTCCTGTATAGAATTAAGAAGAAGTATTATCAGGGCCTCAAAGATTGGATTGAAATTAATTTAGACAGGAGATAGCTGCTTAGAATGTTATCCCTCTTCTTTGAGGTGGATTGAGTTTGTAAATATTCTTTTGTAACTCTCTATAATATATAAAAATTGAAGTGGTTTTTTTCCCTACTGTTTTACCCTCAAAAAAAAATTATGGTACTTGTTAGCTTTCAGCTCTCATTGCCCCTATCATAAGAATCTTGAAGTGATTAAGGTTAAAGTAAACAAAGTATGGAGTATATGCTTGACAAAGTATAAGTTGGCAATCTCATGTCCCTTGAGTACGAGGGCCGCTCCTCATGCTACTCAACTTTAGTTACCGGTAAGTTCTTGTCATAGTAAGTACATGTGTATCATAGAGAACTGCCAACGGGGTACCCCTTGCCCCATGATACAGGAGCTATCCCATATCAAAATGACAAGGAAAGTAGACAATGAGCATCTCAGCAATCTTCTTATTTACCATGCGAAAATGGTGTTTTTTTTCTCTTCTTTCCTCTTTTTCTCTTCTTTCCTCTTTTTCTCTTTTTTTCATCTCTCTCTTTTTTTATAAGAAGAATGCTTCATAGATTGCTCATTATGGTGATGCTGCAAGTTTTCACCATGATTAGGCATGGCTTAGGCTAGCAGCCCAGGCGTTTCTCTAACACCTATACATAACTCCATGGACTTACAAGCTCCCCTTTTATTTCACACCGACGACATCCATAAACAAAAGAGCATGATATCAACTGGGTAGATATTTACAAGTGTTGAAAGTGTTCCCCGTGATAGCATGGTTCTGCTAATTCCCAATGTATAAGTGCAAGCATATACAACATATATGACACAATGGTTCAAGTTTATTAGGGGCAATAACAATAAAGTGTGCCATCAAGTTTGTGAGAGCTTTAATCACTAACTTTCACATAACAAGTTTAACTTGGAATGGTGTAACACACCATGCATAGGAATTTATAGTGAACACTTTGGAATAACTTGGTTTCTTGGGAGTTGGATGCATGAGTAGAGCTTACTCAATTCAAGTGGAGGCTTGCAAAAGACTGGGAGCAATCAACTAAGAGAGCAATAATGGCCATAATCATGCAGAGCGACAAAACATTACTAATCAAAGCACAAAGTGGTACCACAAGTCAAAAACTAAATGATCATAGAGGCTAAGGTGACTGGTTCATAGTCATAACATGGTGTGAGCATGTGCCAAGTCAATCCAAAAAAGCATCAAAGGAGAATACCACAATATTATGCTTTTGTATGCTAAAACAACACATGATTCTTTCAAGGCACATTAAGCAATCCCAATTGTTTGGAACAATTCATGCTGCAACAATAATCACTAAGCATAAGGTCAAAACAACATATAGCATGACATTATAAAGTCTAAGCCACAGTCAAAACAAGCTCCCTTTTGTACCACTTAAGAATAAAACTTTCTACTCTTTTCCAAAACCAATCAACTTATTTGAAACAACTCACAAAGATAATAATCAATAAATATCAGTGAGATTGTCTCACAAATCCACAAAGAAGAATTAAAAAGTTCTAAGCAAAAAGCATAAGAAAACTAAGGATAAACACAGTGCTAGGAAAAGAGAACACTCACAAGACAATAAGAATGGAAACTAGAGTATTCTAGGCAATGAAAATAGAGTGTGTCTCTCTCCAAAAGAAGTGTGGTGGGATCCAACCAACTTATTGAATCAAACCAAGCAAAATAAAACTAAAAATGAAAACTAAGACGCTCCAAGAACAACACAACAATGCATGAAACAATAAAAACGAAGTGTCTAGAAAGACCTGAGATTTTTATTGATAAAGAAGGGGATGCCTTGGGAATCCACAAGCTTTGACGCTTGTACCTCTTGAATATTTCTTGGGGTGACACGGGGTGGCATCCCCAAGCTTGAGATTTTGTCCATTCTTCATCTCATTACATCATTCTTCCCTTACACCTGAAAATTTTCCTTCATACAAAACTTCATTAGCAACATTAGTGCATTCAAAAGTAATAAACCTTTGGGTTTAGTTTTAAAACAGAAAAACTTTCATTAAAAACATAAGATACTATAGCAATTCCCTTCAAAAAGCTCAATTTGCCAAAGAGAACCCAAAAATAAATTGATAAAGAGGCAAATTCAAATAATGGCAGAAATCTGTCAAAACAGACCAGTAGGTAAAAACTGATTTTTTCAAAGACCTTCTATTGCTCAAATAAAAAAGTGTTGAACTAACTAAAGTTAGCTAATAACCTGGGGGATTTATTCAGGAAATTACAGCTCAATCCAACTTACAGAGATTTTTCATGATTGTTTATAGTGAAGCACAAAAATCTGTTTCGGGATAGCAACTTCCCCAAATCTTACTTCTCTCTCATTAGACGTTATTCTTGGCACAAAAATCACACAAAAAGGATAAGGAGATATTATTACAGAAGTAATAACTTCCAATACTCAAGAAAACTATTGGGTTATCTCCCAATAAGTACTTTTTTAACGCCTTGAAGTTAGGCATAGAAAGTTTGAGAAGATGCTCACATAAGAAATATGAATTGAGGTAAAAGAGAGCATCAAGAAGCAAATTGAAAACAAATTTAAGTCTAACCCACTTTCTATGAAAAACAATCTTGTATAGAAACAAGTCATGAAAGCACAAAGCAACAAGCATAGGAAAGCAAAACAAGTGCAACTTCAAAATTTTCAACATAAAGAGCGGAAACTTAATACTGTTGAGATGCATGAAACCATTTTTCCCTCTCTCATAATAACTTTCAGTAGCATCATGCATAAAATTAACAATATATCTATCACATAAAACATTCTTATCATGAGCTACATGCATAAAATAATTATTACTATCCATATAAGCATAGTCATTCTTATTAACCGTAGTGGGAGAAAATTTAACAAAATAGCTATCATTAATATTCTCATCACCATAATCATAAAATATAGGATGCATATTGTAATCATAATTAATTTTCTCCTCAATAGTATGTGGACTGAAAATATCATAATCATCATTGTAGTCATCATATATTGGAGGTAAAGTATCATCAAAGAAAATTTTCTCCTCTAAAGCTAGGGAACTAAAAAGATCATTTTCATCAAAACTAGCTTCCCCAAGCTTAGACTTTTCCATATCATTAGCAATAATGGTGTTCAAAGGATTCATACTAATAACATTGATATTGGTATGCTAATAAAGTTCCATAGGTTTTTTAATTTTCTCTTCAAACACGTCATGTCCTAACTCAAGATAAATACTATAAAACTCTCTAATTTTTGTTGTTGTTTTCCATTAATCCTAGCTAGTGAAAAAAAGAAACAAAAAGACAAAATTGCAGAATCTAAAGGAAATAACTTTGAGCACTCACACACCAAGAGGATGTGAGTACCTTTTACCTTACCTCCCGGCAACGGCGCCAGAAAAGTGCTTGATGTATACGCACTTCTATTCTTGTAGATAGTTGTTGGGCCTCCAAGTGCAGAGGTTTATAGAACATCAGCAAGATTCCCTTAAGTGGATTACCCAAGGTCTATCGAACTCAGTGAGGAAGTGGTCAAAGGTATCCCTCTCAAGCAACCCTGCAATCAAGATACAAGAAGTCTCTTGTGTCCCCAACACACCCAATACACTTGTCAGGTGTATAGGTGCACTAGTTCGGCGAAGAGATAGTGAAATACAAGTGGTATGGATGATTATAAGACAACGGTTGTCGTGGTATTGCCGACGAGTACGCCATGGAGGGTTCCTCACAGTGCGTGTTTAGAGATGTGGGGGAAGGCGGACGGTTGACGGGTACGAGGTAACACAGCTTACCCAGGTTCAGATCCCACAACGGTGGCAGAATCCTACTCCTGCTATAAATCACTATAATGGCAATACACCGAGTTACAGAGATTGGCTCGTTGTGCGAGGTGTATGCTAATCGATACTAGGTTGTCTGAAGTTGTGCCCTAAAGGCTCCCATAGGACCGACTTATATAGTCGCCAGGTCCTAGGGTTACAGGGAAATGTCCTAGCCAGACAGGTTACAGAGTCCTACACTTCTTACAACTAGTCTAACGTGTCTTGCACTCCAAGGCTCCGGGTACATCGGTGACTCCTCCGTAGCCTTCCTTTATCCGGCATGGGCCTCCCTTCTGGATCCATCTAACTGGGACGCCCAGCAGGCCATGGGCCATGCTACCAACTGTGGTCCACAAGGGTTATCCGGATAGGAGACATGCTATGAGGATACCCATATAGCATATCCGCAACAGTAGCCCCCGGAGAACTCCGAGATCTTGCACCGTCTTGCCTCTTCAGGGTGAACGCTCCGTCTAGATGGATGTCTACAAATCGTCAAGCAATATCTTGTAGTCCTCCCAAAGAACCCTGCAAGGTTTTCTCCGTCTTCAATTTGTAATTCGGAGAATTGCTGAATCTTTTATCGTACTCTTCCGTAGCCGGACTGGATCCGTCCATGCCGGGATCTTCCGATGTGATGGTTCACCTGCTAGTGACAACTAGGGCGAAGTATACGTAGGTCAGCAACGTCTCGTAACTCACACATGTAGAGAACACAATCATGTATGTTTTTCCCGCGCGTGCGATATGAACCGTTGGTGGCGACGGTTGGTAACATGGCGAAATTTCCGCGCATGCTCCCGCACACGTTGCCCACGCGTCAACCATTCGATCGTCTTGCACGAATCTTGACGCCAGAGGTTATAAATTGTAACGGCGGTGGAATTTTTTACTTTTCACCTCATTCTCCTCCTGCGTCGTTTTCTTCCTTCGGCAAGCGCCTCCTCGAGCTCTCCGCGCATTCTGCAAAAAAACCCTAGCCCTTCACCCTTCTCAGTCACCACCTCAATCTCCCCAATGTCTAGCAGCAGCTCTGCCCCCTCCATGGCGGCGTCAGGCGATGTCGCGGCGAAGCCGGCGAGCACCGTCCTCATGCCCCCAGAGGGCCTGGTGATCCCCAAGTCCGTGGTGGTCGAATCCACCGGCGGCGACCACAATCCAGCGGCGCTAGAGCTGCTGGAAGAGGAAAATGACTCCCACAAGGGGGACTAGCGCGGTTCGGACATCACGGACCGCGACATCAAGGAGCTGCTTGTCGAGGGCTATCTCCCTGTGACAGAGGGGCTTGCCTGGCGAGCGGCCCCGGGCGGTGATGTCACCTCTTCTCCCCAAGCCAGAGAGAAGGTGTACCTCAAAGCTCAACTGGTACGCGGCGTTTCCCTGCCCATCTCCAATTTCTTCCTAGATGTCCTCAACCATTGCCGAGTATAGCCTCAGAACCTCTCCCCCAATGGCATCCTCGCGCTTAGCAACTACACGGCGCTCTGTGAGGGTTACTTAGAGATTAGGCCTAGGCTAGATCTCTTTATTTATTTTTTCACCGTCAAGCGGGAAGCCAGAGCCGACAAGGATGAGCTCAGGAACTGTGGCACAATTAGTTTTAAGATCCGTCCTGGCCAGCGGTTCCCTGACATCATCGGCCACGAGTGTTGTAAGAACTGGCAACGGACGTACTTCTATGGCCCAGATATCCCTCTGGCTGGCCGAGAAGCAACGTATCTGAACTTTGTCGATGGAGCTACCACCGAAGCCTCAACATGGAGATCACAGGCCTCCCTTCCCTCCGACATCGATGCTTCCCGCGCTATAAGGCGGATATAGTGGTTTGTAGAGACGGGTCTGACCAGATTGGACCTGGCCATGTGTTGGTTCGTCAGGCGGATCCAGCCTCTGCAGCACCGCTCGAAGTTGATGCATGAGTATACCAAGGAGAGGAAGGATAGCCTTCGCATCTCTGAGGACAACTTTTCCAACGACTCCGTCAAGCTCCACCTCAAGGACATCGTTAAGGTGAAGGATAGGAAGCGTGGCTTCACCATTACCTATGACATGTTCGAGGAGAGAAAGTGCCCAAAGGTACCTTTTTATTTTTCGTGTATGACATATACTCCAGTCCTTCCGTCTAGCCATTACCATCTCATCTAACACTTTGGGTTTTCACTTAACAGCTCAGCAGTCTAGAGGAGGATAGCATGGTTGTCCAAATCTATGACCCCAAAATGAAGGAAGTCACCGTCGTGTCCGACGATGATGTCCCGCTGGCACGAAAGCGGAAGAGCTCCACCTCTGACGCTGCCGACGGAGGCAAGAAGAAGAACACAGAGGGTGGAGCCTCCAAGAAGACTACCGCCACCCTGGAGGCAGAGAAAAGAAAGGTTACCGGGATCCCTTTTGCCAAAGCACCCCCTCTTGTGTAAGCCTCTTTCTCTCCAACATTGTCCATTGCTTGTCTTATTCCTGTACTTATACTTTTTGCACGTTTCAGGAAAAAGGCCACTACCAGTTTGAAGAAGACCTCCAAAGCTTTGGGGGCTTCTAGAAACATCAAGGATATGTTGCATCATGACGTGTCTCCCCACGCATCTCCCGCCATCGCCCCTGTCACTCCCAACGTCTAGCCAACGTCTGCTCCGACAAGCTCACAGGCCAAAGATGCATCTGCCCCTTCCGCCATGGAAGTGTAGTCAGGTGCCTCCACGGAGCTTGCTGTTGTTAGTGAACAGGCAACGCAAGAAAGTACCGCAACTCAAATGGCTGAAGCTCCGACTAAGGATGCCATCGGTAGCAGTAAGGCGGTGGTGGAGAGTGGTACGTCTGTTGAAGGCGGCGCCTCCGCACCCAGGAAAACCGTAGAATTCCTGAAGATAGTCTACCCGACACTTATGCCGAGTGTCTCTGCTTTGGTTCCAGGTGCAGCGCCGACATCTCCAACAGGTCTTGAGGAGCTTCTCCGGCAAGCAGAAATCCTGCAAGGAAACAGAATTTCCTTTGGCAAGTTGCTTGCTGAGAGCGCTACCAACCTCAAGATCATTGCACTTGTAAGTTTTATTTGCCTTTTGCATTTTATATGAGTATCCCACTATAGCCCTCGAGGATTTAGACGAAAAACCATAGGTATTTGCATCTAAATGCTCTAAGAGTGACTAAGTTAGAAAACTTCTCACTATAGCCCCGAAGCATATAGTTTGAATGAATTATTCCAACTGAATGCTTTCAGAGTAGCATACGCAGTGTTTGTAAATTTCGATACTGTGGCCCCCAAGCTTCTAGTTGTAACTGAATTAGTTCCGACTAGATGCTTAAAGAAAGACTAAGCGTATAACTGAGTTAAAAACTTTTATGCTGTAGCCCCCAAGCTTCTAGTTGAAAACTGAATTTAGTTCCAACTAGATGCTTAAAGAAAGACCAAGCACATTGCCAAGTTAAAAAATCTCACTGTAGCCCCCAAGCCTCTAGGTAGATAGTTATCCGGCTAGATGCTCCAAGTAGACTAAACAACGTTAAACTTTCTTTCCACAGAATGAGAATGCTCGGAGAGGCGTGGCCAATGAGAAGTACCAGAAGATGTGTGCGGACTTGGAAGCCGAAAAGGGTAAAACTGCCTTCTTGAAGGAACAAATCACCAAGAGCAAGCGTTTGTTGTCCTTTCTTTTTCGTATTCCGACTTGGTCTTGTGACAACATTCTCCGAGTACTCACTGTGCATTGTTCTTTCTCTGGCATGCAAAAGCCATTTCCAAGGCTAAGGATATTGTTGAACAATCCAAGCATATTCAGCAGCTGGATAGTGAAAACAAGATCCTTAAGCAGGAGAGGAAGGATATGATGAAGATGCATGAGGACTCCATGAAAGTCCTGCAAGAGTCCGCCAACGAAGAGATGAACCGCTTGAAGGAGGAATTCGTGATGCTGAAAGAGCAGAAGAAAGCTGCCAATAAGCAGAATCACGCATACAAGATCCTCCGACAAGAACGGGATTCTCTGGCGGAAACTCTCTAGCAGGCCGAGATTAGCATCTTCAGTAAGTGATTCTCCGCCTTATACTTCTGTAAGATAGGTACTCTGAACTTTTTGTGTTATTGAACTCATGCGTTCCTTTGTCGGAAATTTGCAGCTCCTATTGGGTTGACCCAGTCGCCTCCTCCGCCAATGGAATGCATGGTCCTTGCCGGCAACTTTATTAATACCGCCATCAAGTAGACCAAGGAGATAGCCAAGCCCCTCCAGATTAACATCAAAGCGGTGGATTCCATGGCGAAGTTCTCGGAGATCTTGCACCGAGCCCCCGAGCGTATCGTAAGCTCGAAAGCTTCATGTACCTGGGCCGGCGCGAGGATGGCGCTGTCAATGGTCAATGCGCACTATGAAAATGCCGACATCGACACGGTGACCTCCGGTATCCCCGACGTGGACGACGAAGGCCAAAAGATAGATCACGAGGCTATCTTGACATCGCTCGCGGGTTTTGACACCAGAGTCGCCGAGTTGGTCGACCCTAACGTTTTCGTGCCCATGAAAACCATTGACGGCGGCATCCAACACCGCCGACTTTGAGGAGGATGGCTCTCCTGCTGCTGATGATGCTTCGTCCAAGTCGCCTACGCCAGAGGAATGAAAAACAATATGTAATATTTGTTTCCTCTGGAATTTGTATGCGGAAGAAACTACTTGTTAACTTAAGGCGGAAAACAATGGTTGTTATTTCCTGCTACTCAAGAATTGGTTCCAGCATGTATATATTTTTTAAGCAAGTGTTGGCTTATCCATTACTTTGGTTTTTATGCTTGACTCTTCGTGAGTCGGAAGACTCGTTGTCGGAACTATGCGCTCAGGCGATGATGCCCAATGGCACCGTCAATAACCTAAGTGCAAAATCGCCGACAATAAGTGTCGAAAGTCACTACTCCGGAATCCACATAAAAACGACAAAGAACGTGTAGACCAGAAAACTTAAGCTAACGCCCGTAGGCAGAATTTTCACAAGTGCAATTGCAAAACTTGCGCATAAAGATTTTATACGGTCCAAAAATGAACACTAAAGGAGGTAAAAGATTTAGAAATATGAGTGAACCAGAGAGCTTTATTTCATTGATCATATAAGAGGTACACAATAGATAAAAAATGCTAAGTGTAGAAAGGACGTAGCTGTGCTATGTTTCATGGCCGATCAAGCTCCGGGTAGTCATCATCCGGGTCATGTCTCTTACGCTTATGATCCTCGTTGGGTCTATCCTTCAGTTCACGATTGTCAACGAGGTAGTAAGACCCATTGAGTAGCGCCTTTCTTATGATGAACGGTCCTTACCATGGCGGGGATAACTTGTGTGACTTGTTCTGCTTAAGGCGGAGCACCAGGTCCCCTTCTTTAAACGAGCGATGCCGGACGCGGAGACTATGGTAGCTGCGTAGCTTCTGCTGGTAGATGGCGGACCTTTGGCATGCCAATACGCGCTCCTCCTCGAGAAGGTCCACATCTAGGCACCTGGATTCTTCAACGTCATCTTCGTCGTAGGCGGCAACTCTTGGTGCGTTGTGAAGGATGTCGGAAGGTAGGATGGCTTCTGCTCCATATACCATGAAGTAAGGGGTGTAGCCGGTGGATCTATTGGGTGTAGTTCGTAAACTCCATAGTACAGATGGCAATTCTTCCTCCCAGGCTCTAGCTGCTCTATGTAGCGGTGCCTCAAGACGTGGCTTGATTCCTTATAAAATTAATCCATTGGCTCTCTCAACTTGACCATTGGACTATGGGTGCGCCACATATGCAAGGTCAAGTCGGATGCCCTTCTCCCAACAATAAGCTTCCACTTCTCCGAGTAACTTATTTGTTGCCATTGTCGGTGATAATGTTGTGTGGGAGACCAAATCTCACCACTAGATCCCGGACAAACCTAAGGGAAGTTGCCCCATCGAGCTTTCTAATGGGTTTAGATTCTATCCATTTGGTGAATTTGTCAACTGCTACTAGCAGATGCGTAAACCCACATGGTGCCGTCTGCAATGGACCAACCATGTCCAGCTCCCAGACTGCAAACGGCCAAGTTATTGGTATTGTTCGCAATTCTTCAGCAAGAACATGTGGTTGTCAGACATAGTACTGGCATCCCATGCATGTCTCAACCAGCTTGTCGGCGTCTGCCCTCGCGGTCAGCCAGTAGAATCCTTGCCAGAAAGCTTTAGCGACCAACAATCGGGGAGCGGCGTGATGCCCGCAATCTCCAAGATGGATTTCGCGTAGGATTTCAATACCTTCTTGATGGGAAACACACTTAAGGTATACACCAGTAGTGCTTCTTTTGTAGAGCTATCCATTGATTATGGTATAGCTCTTTGCTCGACATACTATTTCCCGTCTTTCGACCTCGTCATCGGGCAAAGTTCCGTGTTCGAGGTATTCCATGAACGGTTTTGTCCAAGACAGAGGGACCTTTGCCACCATGTGGACGAAAGAGTCCACTCTGTCCGGGTTATCGATGTCTGCTCCCTTCACGGATGGTGTTCGTAGATGCTCCAGGAAAACGCCAGGCGGAATTCGTTTTCGCCCTTACCCAAGCTTAGACAGTAGATCAGTCGCCTCGTTTTGCTCCCTAGGTACATACTTGACCTCGTAGCCCTAGAAGCTCTTGGCTATCTCGTCCACTTCGTCTCGATATGCCGCCATCATAGGGTTCCACGCGTTCCAGGTGCCAGCCACCTGCTGGGCAACCAAGTCGGAATCTCCACAGCAAACTATGCGCTTGATGCCAATATCCTTGGCTACGTGTAGTCCGTGAATGAGTGCTTCATACTCTGCCATGTTGTTATTAGTCACGAAGTGGATCTGCAGAATGTAGTGTAGCTTTTCCCCAGTGGGTGACTGTAGCAGTACACCATCCCCCGAGCTGTTGAGTAGCTTTGATCCGTCAAAGTGCATCACCCAGTACTCTGGCTCCGGCATTGGGGTAATATCTAGCATCTCCGTCCAATCTGTGATGAAATCTGCCAAGGCTTGTGATTTGATAGC
Organism: Avena sativa; assembly: GCA_916181665.1. NCBI lineage: Eukaryota > Viridiplantae > Streptophyta > Magnoliopsida > Poales > Poaceae > Avena > Avena sativa. The sequence goes on along the minus strand of OV702293.1, from coordinate 352,587,762 downwards.
GTCACGTCTCTTGTAGGTAATCTCGAAGGTGGCAAGTTCAATGCCCCACTTCGCGACCCTTCCTGTAGCATTGTTGTTGTTGATGATGTCGTACAGTGGAGCCTTGCTCACAACTGTGATAGGGTGCTCCTTGAAGTAGTGCCCCAGCTTCCGAGAAGCAAGGAACACTCCATAAGCTATCTTCTGGTAGTACGGGTAACGCTGCTTGGACTCCGTCAAGACCTCGCTTATGTAGTAAACTGGTCGTTGAACTCCGTGCTCATGCCCTGGTTCTTTCCGCTCTACCACAACGATGATGCTGATTACCCAGTTGGTGGTCGCCATGTAAACTAACATGGGCTCCCCAGGCTTGGATGCTGCAAGGATAGGCGCTGAGGAAACTATCTCCTTAAGCTGCTTCAATGCTGCATCTGCTTCGTCCGTCCACGTGAATTTGTCCGCCTTCTTCAGCAACTTGTACAGCGGTAGAGCCTTCTCTCCAAGTCGACTGACGAACCGACTAACTGCTACAACACAACCTGTTAGCCGTTGTATGTCCTTTAGGCATGTCAGACGGTTTATGTTTAAGATGGCCTTGATTTTCTCTGTGTTGACCTCGATTCAATGCTGGGAGACGACGAATCCCAACAATTTGCCGGCTAGAACCCCGAAGACGCACTTCTTAGGGTTAAGCATCATGTTGTATTTCCGGAGATTATCAAAGGTTTCTTTTAAGTCGGAGATTAAGTCATTTGATTTTTTAGACATCACCGCAATATCATCCACATAGGCGTGAACGTTCCGACCAATTTGATCATGTAGGCAATGTTGCATTGTCCGCTGGTACGTAGCACCTGCATTTTTCAGCCCAAAGGGCATCGTGACATAGCAAAACGTGCCATAGGGTGTAGTGAACAAAGTGGCCAATTGGTCCGACTTCCTCATCTTGATCTGGTGGTATCCTGAGTATGCATCGTGAAAACACAAAAGCTCTGAGCCATCCGTCGAGTCAATGACTTGATTAATGCGAGGCAAAGCAAACGGATCTTTGGGACATGCCTTGTTCAAGAAGGTGTAATCAACGCACATTCTTAATTCTTTGGTTCCCTTTTTAGGGACAAGTACAGGATTGGCCACCCATTGGGTGTGAAGGACTTCTAGGATAAAACTAGCCTTAAGTAACCTAGCTATCTCTTTGCCTATGATGTGTCTCTTCTCATCTCCGAAGCGTCGTAGAGGTTGTTTTACTGGTTTCCATTTTGGATCAGTATTCAAGCTGTGCTCGGCAAGCTCCCTAGCTACACCTTTCATGTTGGCAGGTTGTCAGGCAAAGATGTCCCTATTCTCACAGAGGAACTCGACGAGCGCGCTTTCCTATTTAGGGTCCAGGTTTGTCCCAATGGCGATGGTCTTGGAGGCATCGCCTACCACAAGTTCCACCGGCTTGGTATCGATGGCGGCCTTGAATGTTGGGGCGGAGTCAGAAATTTGTTTCTTCGACGCGGACATCTCCAAGGCATCGACCTTGCTCTAGATCTCCTTGAATTCTTCGCTGTAGAGGACAGCTTCTGCATAGGCTACTTCTCCAATCTCACGGTCCCTTGCTTTGGTAAAGCTTCCGGATACGGTGTTGACACCATTTGGTCCGGGTATCTTGAGTTTGTTGTAGATGAAGCATGGCTTGGCCATGAAGGTGTGGAATATGTCGCGGCCGAATATGCCATGGTACGCGCTCTTGAAGGGTACCACCTCAAAGGTCATGTGTTCTTGGCGGTAATTATTAACATCACCAAAAGCGACCTGAAGTGTGATGCACCCAAGGGACCGAGCCTCCCGACCCAGAACTACGCCGTGGAAAATGGTGTTGGTCTGTCTTAGGTTTGCCTCCGTCAAGTTCATCTTCTGTAGTGTATCCAGGTACATGATGTTGATGCTGCTTCCACTATCCACCATACATTTGGTGAACTCGTTGCCGTCAATCAGGGGGTTGATGACCATGCGTATTGGTTCTCCGTAGGGATGAGGTCTGGGTGATCCTTCCTGTCCCAAGTAATTGGAATCTCCGACCAGCGCATGAACTGGGGAACTGGGGTTAGAGTAGCCATCAGTATCCTCATGGAGGTCTTCTGTTGTCGGACGGTGGGGGTGCCAAGAAAAGTGTGGAAAACTGTCGCCTTCTTCTCAAAGGTTTTTTTTCTGTTGTCGTCGCTTTTGGCGGCGTGCTTGGGGTCAACGTCCTCGTCCGTGTCACTTGAATCCTTGGACTCCTCCTCCTTCTTTTTCCCCTTGCCCTTGCCTCGCGGTCTGTTCTTCCGACTTCGCTTGTAGCCGGACTCTGGGTCCTCCTTGAGGTCGTTGACGAACTTGCAGTGGCGATTGATGTGGGTGTCCTTATCGTTGGCATCGAGGTGTATGAGGCACGACATATCGCGGTACTCCTTGTAGGTTTGGGGGACGCGAAGCGCTGCCGAGGTAGTTTCACTTCCTCGCTGCTGCCCACGACCAGCTCCCTGTCCTCGGCCACGCTGTCCTCCATCACCTTGTCATGCAAAAGTCATAGCGACCATGTCAGGGGTTTGCTTTTCTTCTGGTGTGGTCTTCCGCTTTGTGTTGTTGTTCCTCCAAGCTTGAGTTGGAATGGCCGTTGCCGGCAGAGAGCCGTGAGCATCGTCGTCGGTAGCCGCGAACTCACTGGCCAACTGAATCATCTGGTTCAAGTCTAGCTGGTGATTATCCTACAGGCGCTTCAGCTTATGTCGGAGCAACGTGCCCCTTTCCAACCCATCGATGAAGGCGTCCATGGCGGTTTAGGCGTGCACTCCTGCGCAGGAATTCTTTATATCCAGCCAGCGAGAGAGGTAGGTGCGGGATGTCTCGTCTTTATCTTGCACGCACCGCTGTAGATCGCCAACAGTACAGGGACGTTTGTACGTACCCTCGAAGTTCTTGGTGAACGCTTCTTGCATGTCCAACCAATTGCAAGATGGATATTCCGGCAAGTCATCAATCCATTGACGGGCTATGCCCGCCAACATCAATGGGAGGTACTTGACGGTGACGCTGGGGTTACCCCCGGTGATCTCCACCACATTGCCGTAGTCCTGTAGCTGGCTTGGCGGTGCCGTCATAGGGCTTGATGGTCTTGTCAATCCGGAAACCTTTGGGGTAAGTTGCGGACTGTATCATAGGTCCAAAACAACGTGATCCTAGGTATGGTCCTTCCCGGGTCTCGTGGATCTTGTCCAGACGCGAACGTGCATCGTATGGCTCCGGGCTTCTTTTCTTCTTTTTGCCATCAGGGGATGGGCTGCGTGAACGACGAGGGCCCCCTCCGCCATGGTGGCGATGGAGGCGGAGGTGGCGGTGGGTTAGCCTTCTTGTTGTTACCCTCCTACGACGCCTCATGTTTGTTGCGGTTGCATGTCAGACGCGGAGGGTCATGGCACGACCTGCTCTTGTGTCCTTGGTTGTGTTCTCCGTCGTGACGGGTCTGCTCCGTGTTGTCGCGGATGACGATGTCGCTCTGCCTTGGCAGAGGCATATCCGTATGATGGTGAGCCTTGGTTTCTTCGCGATGTCGGGGGGAACGAGGCGATGGCGATGGGCGACGGGGTTGGGCCTTGCCTCCATGGTCGGAGGATATGGGGGTAGCATCCTTCCTGTTGTGTGCATCCCTCCGTCTTTGTTCTGACGAACCCATCTGAGACCCGACATCAAGAGGAGATCTGTCCCTTGGCGGCTTATGCTGGCTAGACTGGAAAACGCTGAGTCAGACTTCAGCCTCTGAGAGGTGGCCTTTTCCTACTGTTTCACCGCCTTGGCCACTAGGTCATAGACCTGGTTCACCGCTTCGGGTGATCTATCCTGCTCTAGAAGGGTCTTGGCGACGGCGAGGTTGAGGAGAGGAGTGGGCATCACCTGCCTTCCTTCACTGTCAATGTATGGCTTGGCCTGTGCCGGCTTCGAGGGATCCCGTCCAAGGTTTCGCCGCACACCAGGATCGCTGATGACGCGAGCCGGAGCTTTCTTGGCCTTCCGCTGCTGCAGCAGAGTCTTGTACTCGACCTCCATTGCTCTAGCTTTTTCTATTGACTTCTGCGCGTTGGCCAGATCTCGATCTAGCTTTGCGCCTTGCTTCGCGATGGCCTGCACTTCCTCCAGCAGCTGCTGGCACTTCTCATCAAGATGGACTACATTGCAAATATGATCCACAGTCATAGGCTCGACGAGGAGATTGCCGTACATCACTCTATCAGCTGGAGTGACTTGGGCAGCAGCAGATGTAGATGCCGGAGGCGGCGAGTTTGAGGTGTTGTTGTTGCTCGGACCGGTGCCGAGTTCCTGCGGCTGCTATGCTGGGTTAGGCGGAGGGGGCATGTCCTTTGCATGATCAATGTCGGCAGCAACAGGTGGTCCCTTCCCTTTGTCCAGCGTCGTAGGCAGAGATCGTCCGGGCTGATCTTCATCCATCGCCGTCCCAATGGTGACGAACACCTCTCGGGACGTGACGGCGTTGTTGGCCTGCTCGTCACGCTTGTAATCTTCCTCCATCTCCTGCATAGCAGAGTCTAGCTCCTCCGGGCTGAAGTCTATCTCCTTCGAATCTGCGCTGAAGTCAGCGTAGAGCGCGTCGATCACGGAGTCGGAGGGTGCTGGGGCTTCCTCGATGACGGGGGGTGGAGGTGCAACAGCAGCAACGATAACTGGAGGTGGTGGTGCAGCTGCCGCGCTGACGGCCGGAGGCGGTGGTGGCGGTGGCTGAAGCGGGGGCGCTCCATCAATGAGAGCAAGGGCTGTCTGAGTTTCCTCCTCAGCCTCCGCGTAGTTGTTGATGGTGTTCACCATGATTTCGAAGGTGAGGCATCCTGAAGCCTGCTGCCGCCTTAGCGAATGCCGGAGAAGCGTACCTTGGTCCAGTCCTTCCACAAAGTGATACATGGCATCATCATTGGGGTAATGTGCCAGATCGGCCCGTATACGGAGCCACCTGGAAAGTTAATCGCGGGGGGTTTTTGCCCTCTCTCTGAACGCAACGCGCCAGATCAAAGATGGTAACCACGCCGACAAACTTGGATCTCTCCTGTCCAGACGCGTGGACAAAGCCAGCGGACTTGCAGCGATCTTCCACCGTTATATCCTACACAGGGGCGGTTTGGGTGGGCCTTGAATTTTTCCGATCTTTGCTGGCAAACTCTGAGGAGATGCCCGAGTCGGTTTCGCCGATGAAGAGGTGGATATCTCCGATAGGGACGATCGAGCACCGCATAGGGTTCGTCTTCGCCGGGATCCAGAACTCGTCGAGAGGGACGATCGGAACATTGCCGGAGAAGAGAAAGCGACCGATGGCTATGGTTTCGCCGATCCCCGCGAAGATCTTGGTCCTCGCCCGCTGAAGAGCCTGAAGCGCCTCTTGCCCCACGGTGGGATCCAACTGTCGTGGTATTGCTGATGAGTACGCCATGGAGGGGGTCCTCACATTGCGTGTTTAGAGACGTGGGGGGAAGGTGGACGGTTGACGGCTACGAGGTAACACAACTTACCCAGGTTCAGATCCCACAACGGTGGCGGAATCCTACTCCTGCTATAAATCACTATAAGGGCAATACGCTGAGCTACAGGGATTGGGTTGTCTGAAGTTGTGCCCTAAAGGCTCTCATAGGCCCGACTTATATAGTCGTCAGGTCCTAGGGTTATAGGGAAAAGTCCTAGCCGGATAGGTTATAGAGTCCTACACTGCTTACAACTAGTCTAGCGTGTCTTGCACTCCAAGGCTTCGGGTACGTTGGTGACTCCTCTGTAGCCTTCCTTTATCCGGCATGGGCCTCCCTTCTAGATCCATCTAACTGGGCCGCCCAGCAGGCCATGGGCCATGCTACCAACTGTGGGCCACCCGGGTTATCCGGATAGGAGACATGCTATGAGGATACTCATATAGCATATCCCCAACAACGGTGTCAGAAAAGAGCTTCTGACGGGGAGGAAAAGACTAAAGGCAAACTAAAATAAAGATGATAGCAAGCAAACGTGTAACAGATCTAGTTACAAATGGTGTTTCAATGCTTAGAAACAAGGCCTAGGGATCATACTTTCACTAGTGAACACTCTCACATAAATATCTTCTCTTAATGACACTACTCTGAACTACTCTCCGGTTGGATAACTCTAATCCACGGTAGGGCTACAAAAGCACAACTCAAAGTTCGCTTCCCTATCCAGACAACCCCACACTGTCACCTTGAGCGCTAGATGGTTCTGACAAACACCATAATTTCATAGAGACAACCAACTCAAAATATAACTCATGACAAGTATTTATGTAATCTATAGCCTAAGTGCCACACGGTGTGCACGTTGTCACTTTCACACACGTGGGGAGAGCCGGAGATTGATTAAAGCACTTGAGTAGCAGAGTAGATCTACTTCATTACAAAGTTCATGATCACAATAAGATAACGCATAGAGAGAGAGAGATGAACACATAGCTACCGGTAGAGCCCTTAGCCTTGAGGAAGAACTACTCCCTCCTCATCATGGGAATCAGCAACGGTGATGGAGATGGTGGTGGAGATCAATGAAGATGGCTCCGGGGGCACTTCCCCGTCCTGGAAGGGTGCCGGAACAGAGACTTCTATCCCTTGAATCTCCCCTTCGGTGGCGGCGGGGCTGTGGAACTTTTTGTGGATGTATGCCAATTCCTTTAGGGTTTTATCATCGGGGGCTTCTTATAGGCGAAAGGGCAAGGTCCGTGGAGGCCCAAGGGGCCCACACCCCCTGGTGATGCCACTAGGGGCTACCCGTGCCACCATAGGGTGTGCCCACCCTGGTGTCCCCCTCCGTCTCTGCTTCGTGTTTCCGTATTGCTCCGAGAAAATAGTAACTTTGGCTTTTGTCCCGTCCAATTCCGAGAATATTCATTTTTTAGCTTTTCTGAAACAAAAACAGCAGAAAATAGGCAAATGGCACTGTGGCACCTTGTCAATAGGTTAGTTCTAGAAAGTGTATAAAAATACCTCAAAGTGTATACAAAACATAAGACAAATGATATAAAACAAGTATGGAGCATCAAAAATTATAGATACGTTTACGACATATCAGCGGCTTCATCTCGTCAAACCCAACAATACTCGTGAAGACGCCTATATATTTTGAGGCCCCTGCCGACGCACAGAGGGCCGCCATTCTCAGATTGCATCATAACACCACTAAAGGAGATCCACACCATAGTTCACCCCTTCCATCCCCATCCTCTCCATTAGCCATAGCCATTACTTTGTACTTGAGATCTCCTTGTGATTCAGCGACCATTGTGAGAATATTTGATTTCAATCTAAGTATTGCACAATGTTTTCTATCCTTGATCTTATTGTTATGAGTGAGTAGTTCTCATGAGCTGCGGGTTGGAGAGAAACCTCGCAGTGTTTATGTGTATCTAATCTATGGGAGAATTGTGTATTGGTTTGTAAGAGGGATTTATATCATTTGTTTCTTTGTCTCTTACCTCGATCTTTAGACTTGTAGGTACCCAAGATCCCGGATATTGATCAAGGTTTGAGGTGAGATGCTTGGCAAGCGGCGATCTCATAGGAACCCTAGTGACAACAAGGGTAGTACGTTCTTCGCTTAGCAACCCATTTGGGATCACAACAACATCATCACTTAATGATTTGATCTATGTTTTTGCACTTAATAATCGTTTGTAGCCCAGTACTTCGTGGTGCACTCGGTTGGATCAAAAGACAATTGTTATGCATATGGCCTCTCAGGGGATCTAATACATTAGAATGTGTTTCCCACAAAAGATTATCTCTATTGGAACCTTACACATGAATATTCTTATTATTATCTTTATTCCCATATGATATGCAACTGCAGGTGAATCTTCAACCCTGGCCTATCTCCATTCATTGATTCAACCACAATATAAAGTAAACTAGATTGATTCGATAAACAAAGATAAAATCAACAAAATAAAGTCTTGTATATGTATTCTTATTTTTGTTCCTATTAGTGTTGTTTCCCAAAGATTCGATAAACATAGGTCTACTAGGGAAATAGCTATTATACTACATCCGTAATTCGGATCAAAGGTATCATGCGGTCAAATCTGGTCAGTTTTTACACAAGGGCCCACACCGTCATGTCCTGTCAGCTGCTCAAGCTGACACTTGGATGCCCCGAACGTCATCCCTAACGTCATCAAACCCTCTAAACTCATCAAGTCCTCCAACAGGAGTCAATGACACATTTGGTTGCGGCTACAAGAGTGTCAACCTAGTCCAGAATCTCCTTTGGTGCCACAAAAATTCGAGCCTATGCTCGGTAACAAGTTACCCATCATAGCCTTAGGGCTACTCCAATTTGGATTGCTGGTCGCGCACCCGATGGAAGGACTGACCCGGTGCACTTCTGGTTTAGTATGCTCATCTTAATAAGAAGTTGACTTTGTCTGAATCAAAGCGGGACTAGTATCTTTGAGACTTTACCCAAGTCTACGATTGAACCAAAGACTCAAGGGCTACTCCCATAGGGAGCGCCGGTCGCGTACCTGACAGAAATACTTGTGTTGACTGTGTTCGTGTTGTCAAATGATGATCGTTCGACAATAAAAAGAGACACTGACCTGATGCACTTCCGGTTTAGTATTGTCATTCTGAAAAATTGTGGACTAAAAACACGCACTATGCAACAAACGATTTTTTATATACTTGAATCTACGATTCAACTAGAGACTCGGGGGCTATTTCCATAGAGAGCGTTGGACGCGTATCCTATAAAAAACAGACGGCTTGTCCGTTGTGTCGATCACATCCACAACGTCGACTCTATGCCTGCAGAAGTTAAGCATTTGGCGACTCCATCCATCAAACACCTTATATTAGTATCAATTTCAGAGACAACATATCCTAGATTGCCCAGATCGCAATCGCTGCAACTACGACATAAAGATAAGACCTTCAGATCTATTCTACTGCCCTGTCAATCGCATCTCCTGCGCTCTACCATATATATATACCATGCCTACAGTGTGAAAAAAATCCTGACAGACATGTTGGATACATGCTTATCGACTGGAATTTGGCTCAGTAAGACCTCCGCGACATGAGTCGAATTACTCCGGGCTATACCAAATTTGAATCCGAAGACTCGGTTGTGAGTAGGTGGCATTGTTTTTGCCCTAGAGCAATTAAATAGTCCTGATCTGTCGAGAGTACTAGGCATGTTAAGCAGCGTCCCTATGAACTACTACAAAATAAGCATTTTTTTGCTGACCTGGTAAACTTTTGGGTCACTACGATGCACCTTATACAACTGCCGACTCTGACTACACAATGCAAGACTCATGACTTCTAAGTCTCCACCCAAATCTACGACTCGACTAGACACTCAGGGGATACTAACATAGGTATGTCCAACATGCACTTACCCTTGACCTATCTGATTCGGCCCAGCTAGAGGCCCACGTGATGATCTACTAAGATCCATGAAGCCCATTAAAATTCGGGTGATACGAATCCCACATGGACACCTGTTCCTGGCGTGACAAGCAAGAATAAGATTCTAAACAAGTGAAATCTTAGAGATAGAATTCAATCTGCAACCGACTCAGACGATACCCGAGACCTAGGCTCCCCATATAAGGGATAGGAGGGGCCGTCGGGGAGGACACCTTAGCTCTCATCGCAAACACGTCAGATCTAATTTGTGCAACCACAACCATCTCTGCGACTTGTAACCTTCATCAATTCAATTAAGAACACACAAGAAGGAGTAGGGTTTTCCCTCCGGGGGGTCTGAACTTGGGTAAAGTCGCGTCTCTATTGTTTGTCTATCAGTCGACGAAGTCTCAAGCGTATTCTTCCTTCTCGAAAAACCCAAGTCCATCAAGTATGGGCATTGCCATGGAGACCCCACGTCAGCGGGAAATAAAAGAGAGAAGAGAAAGGCGAGAAAGTGGTGAGACGTTGTCGAGGGGGTCCTGTGTGCCAAATCCAACATGTCATCGCTTGTCAGTAACCCTAGTTCACCCTTTATGGTTAGGGGCCGACACAGGGTGCCGTATAAAGAATTGAACCTCGCTTGACGTCGGCACTAGTTAGGGGCAGCCGATGCGACCCGTTTTTTCCGGCAACCCAAAAGATTGGGTTGGGGCACCGGTGGAGATGCCTTATGACATCATTAATCTTGTACTCCCCCGATCTATTTTTTTGTGAAATTACACTGATCTATTAATAACCATCAACAATGGTACAACAAGTCCTAAAAGTAAAAGAAATTACAAATAAGTCATTGGACCACCTAGTGACGACTACTGACACACTGTAGTAGTAGACAGACGGGAAGTCATCATGCTGAGTCCCCAAAGGACCAGTGCACTGGAGCAGCAACCATCGCCGAAGATGACTACCTTCGATCTGAAGAGACTGGCCTTAAACCACACCAACGAATACAAAAAACTATAGGATCCCAAGAGATCCACCGGGCACACGACTCTAGCGTCCTCCATCAGCACTAGATGTACCACCGGAGCGAGGATGGCATTATTTTGACTTTAAGATGTAACCATCGTCTCACCATCTCGAAGAAGACACCGAAAAAAGACATATAAAAGAAATGAGAAATCTCCCACTGGCGAGGGGCCATGGTCCACCATGCCTCCATGTTCCTAAGGCGAACGGAGGCGGAGCGGACCGAGGCATCGCTGGTTAGCGGACGAAACCCTAGATGGGTTTGGAGGTGCTGCCTACAATTGCATGTGTCTTTTCTAATTCGAACCTTTTATTTAAATTAATTAACTCGGATTTATCTAGATGCATACGATTTGTATGGATACATAATTGACTTAGATTTGTGTAGATACGGATCTATCTAGATATGGTGTATCTAGACAAATTATGTCTAGATATATTCATATCTAGACAAATCGGAGTGTATCTAGACAAATAATAGTCAATTAATTTGCATGGAGAGAAGCAGTAGAATCATGGCTGAGTGAGTTGACCCTTGCCGGCAAAACTTGTTACCGAGAGAACCTTTCGTTCGTGCTGTACTGTACCGTGAGGGTGCCGAGACACACACACTGACACACCTTTCGTTCCTGCTGTACTGTACCGTGAGGGTGCCGACACACACACACACACACCGTGAGGGGAGGGGGGGGGGGGGGGGGGGGGGTAGTGAGCGAAAGCGATGCATGTGGTTAGGGGGAACTGTCGTCCTCGTCCTGGCCCGGCATAGCATTATCGCCGGGCTGCACGGGCCCCGTCCATTGGCGAGCCGAAGAGATTCCCGGTCTGGTTCCTCCCTGCTCGCCGCGGCCGCGCTTGATCCGTGGATGGAGACAGGAGAGGGACACGCACCAGTAGACAAGTCGCGCACTCGCACGGTGCCACCCGGCCGGCCCCACGGGAACCTTGGCGAGGCCCCACCCCAGATCTACCCGGGATTCGTTTCGGCCACCGTGGCACGGCAGTCGGCACACAGGCCCCGGCCGGCCAGCCCATGCCATGCCGCTTCCCCGCCCCCGCCCCTTCCCGCGGCTATAAAACCGGCGACCCGTTCGCCGCAGATCCGCCACACTCGCTCGCTTCACACCCCGCTCCCCCGTTCTCCCCTCCGAGTTGGTCCCGTTCGCGGCGCCTCTCTCTCCGCGGGCGGTTGATTATATGCAACAGCGGGGCCTCTCCAACAACCGCCGCTCCCGCGGCTTCTCCCGATCCCGCCTCGCCGTCGAGGGCGCATAAACCCAGCAGCACCCGCACAAAGAAAACCAACCAACCTGAACGCCATTCTCGACACGCCTATATACATACAAGAAAGAAAACTAGTTGCTGTGAACGATCCACTGCTGCTTCCTCTTCTTCTTCTTTCTGCCCGGCCGTAAGAAAAGATACGATCGAGCGACAACTCCTGAAAGAGAGGAGGATGGACACCATCGCCGTCCTGGAGAATGGTGAGCCTCCGCCGGTCGACGGCCGGCGGATCATGCCGCCCGTTTTTTTCTTCTTCTTCTTGTTGTTGTTGTTGGCTGGATCGTGTCGGCGTTAAACTTTTTCTTGGGTTCGTGTTTTGATTCCGTGCGCGTTTGCAGGGTTCGCGGAGGTGGAGCGGAAGGTGCAGAAGAGGTACTGGGAGGAGCACTCCAGGGACCTCACCGTCGAGTCCATGATGCTCGACTCACGCGCAAAGGACCTCGACAAGGAGGAGCGGCCAGAGGTACCAGTCCACTTCATTCATTTCCTTGATCTGTCATTTCGTCCTACTCACTGCTCGCTCGCGCTGTGGCGTTCCGCCACCGAAGAAAAAAGCCCACACCGCGACCGCCCCTGACGGACGGACACCGGATTCCATATCAATTAGTTTCGGGCCATACAGGTGTCGCGGAAAAATCCATCGGCGTCGCCGTCCAAGTGCTGGACCAGACGCCGACTGTAGGCTTTTTCCCCCCTCTAACATGCATGTCGATTCGATTTCTTCCCTCTGCTACACAGCCTGCACCTGGATTAGGAGCTTCCTCAAGAGGATGACAGGTTGCTATCTGTCCGATCTCTGAAAGGAAGGTAACAAAGAAAAAAAAATCGCATTTCCTCTCCGAAAATGTTGACAGCCAATGGAAAATCGGTATGGAGGATCAGGCTGTCCGTGGGAATTGGGAAACCGTGCGTCTGTGTCAACTTCAAGCATGATTGCATAATATTTTTGCTGTTTTTGGCTGATGAGGCAGGGCAGCTTAATAATTACTACTCGCTAATGTCAAATCCTTACCAGATAATCCAACATAGTACTACTGGACCGTGTGATCAAGTCACACGGGTATTCAGTTTATAACTAGTGAACCTGCAGGATGCTAAAAGTACTACACATGTAAATTATGGAGAACTGATTGATTACATGCAACTCACCCTGAGTCCTGAGACAACTGCCGCCTGTACCGGCTAATCCTTGAGAATATCTGAATATGTCACTTCTTCTTTGTTCCTCTTCCGTCTCTTTGTCACAAGGAAGAAACAAGTCCACATGACACCACGGTCCTATCATCATTGGATTAATTCACCCCCCATGACCTACTACTGTACTAAGCTGGGCATTACTACACCCCTAACCCCACCAAAACCCTCTGAACTCAAGTTTATGTTGTTTGGGGAGATTCTTTTGCTGACATGGCATGCCATGGTGGCGTTCTCTGTAAATATATCCATGTTAGTTCAAACTCTCTAGAAAAAATCTTAAAATTTTGATAACAAAAAATAATACCTGACACCACAATTTGACTTTCAGCACGAACTAGGCAATATATCAGGAGAAAATAGTCCCAGAGCTTCTTGTTTCAAATTTGGATGAAATTTCATACATAAAATAATCTAAAATTTTGGTTGAAAATTCAAACTGTACAAAGGATCTGAAATATACAGAAACAAATCTACTAATATATCATCTGAAACGCACCAATATTTCAAGCTAAAAACTGTACTCAGCACATCAAATTGTCTAACGAATACCATGTGGGCAAACAAAATGGGTGTGGGGACTTGGTCGCTAGCACAAAGCCCCACTTCGCTTACAAGTTGCAACCACCACAGAACCAGGTTTCTTGGGCTCATCTGATCCGGCCGGGTGCAGATTGGACACCTCCGGGTCTCGCCGGAGTTGAAGAAGAGGAGGGGTTTTGTAATTGTTCTATGGGGAATTGGGGAGGTAGAAGAAGAGATCGTACCTCCCGCTGCGGTTCCTTGAAGGAGGAGGAGGAGCACGGTGTCTCCATGGATGAGTCCATGAGGGAGGCTTGCCTCAGTCACCGGAGTTAGTGGAGGTGCTAACAGGTCAATTCATGACCAAGAACGTCCATCACGTCCAGGGTACAACATACAAGTGTACATAGGGAATAATATAAGTGTACTCCGGTGACATATGATCAAAATACATAGGGAATCTTGCTGAAAATTGCATTAGGATGGGTGCAACATACAGTAATAACAGTATATACTCCCCTATAAATTTTTTGATAGTGTGGCTTAAATTTTTATCCTAAAAAAAGACAAGCACACGCATGATTCCCCTATAAACTATGCCATCTTGTGCTTAATCTTGGCCACTTATGAGCTATGGCTCTTTCTTTCCCTCCTCCCGTGTAGTCCCTCTCCACCCACCACGATTCTCTGTTCTTTCAGCTCCCTGATGGCCACTCGTCAGAGCATTCTTTTAGCTCTTTAATTCTCTTGTCGCGTAGCGTCGTCGTCATCATCGAGCACGTTGCTATTGCCTTCTGCATCCATCACTCCCCAGTTGCCAGTGCTCCCCTTGATAAAAGGAAGGACCTTACCTTGCCGTCTCCATTGCTCACACACACAGAACAATCGCCTCCCGATCCCGTTATAAAGAGATTGTCAGTTAGTCACGGTGGGCATGGCCGAGGCAGAGCCGACGCGAGAGCAGACGCTGGCAGAGCTCGAGCTCGAAACGGATCATGAAGCGGTGGGTGCGAGATCGGACACTCACACTGTTCCATCCACCATGATTTATCCAAGAATCTGGCACATACTTATTACCTCTCGCTTTTAGAAGTACGAACCAACTTGGTGTGGTGTGACTTACACTGTCGATCTGCACTGCTGCAGGTGCTCTCCATCCTCCCGTCCTACGAGGGGAAATCGGTGATGGAGCTCGGCGCCGGCATCGGCCGCTTCACCGGGGAGCTGGCCAAGGAGGCCGGCCATGTCCTGGCGCTCGACTTCATCGACAGCGTGATCAAGAAGGTGAGCCTTCTTATTACGCTTGGCGGCAGGAATTCAGGTCAGTGAGCTCACCCACTTGGCTGATCTGTCACTTTTTCTGCAGAACGAGGAGATCAATGGGCAAATCTACAAGAACATCACCTTCAAGTGCGCCGACGTCACGTCGCCGGAGCTCAAGATCGAGGACAACTCCATCGACCTCGTCTTCTCCAACTGGTTGCTCATGTACCTCAACGACGAGGAGGTACGCAGGATCAGGCCCTACTTTCTGTTTCTGAATGATGCTCATGTTTCGGTTTGTTTGATTAGAGAAAAACATGTATTGCTTCAGTGTGGAACAGACTTGATATGATTGCCCTTCATGGGAAAAAGAAGCGCAAAATAGATGTGACTGTCACTTTGTCTTCTGAACTTTTAACCGCTACCTTGTACTGTAGGTTGAGAAACTCATAGGCAGAATAGTGAAATGGTTGAAGGTTGGTGGGCATATTTTCATCAGGGAATCGTGCTTCCACCAGTCTGGAGATTCCAAGAGGAAAGTGAACCCCACGCACTACCGGGAGCCAAGGTTTTACACCAAGGTTCGAAGTCTAGCTCTGAACTTTTTTTCCTCTGTACTTCCACTTGAAGTCTGTTGTTCTGAAACTTTCTGAACCCAATTGTCATTTTATCAGATACTATCTGATTTCTAAGTTATGGGTGTGTGACTAATAGATACTGTTTTCTCTATCTCATTAGTAGCTAAGTGTTTTCCATTTATGAAAAATAGATATTTAAGGAATGCCACTCCTATGACCAAGAAGGGAACTCTTTTGAGCTTTCCCTCGTAACTTCCAAGTGCATTGGAGCTTATGTGAAAAGCAAGAAAAACCAAAACCAGGTACTTCCTTTTCCTTTTATGCACGAAAGACACTCATGACGGTGTTGTTCAAGCGAAATTACTGACGAAACCATGTGTCTGCATCACAGATATGCTGGCTATGGGAGAAGGTCAAGTCCACAGAAGACAAAGGCTTTCAGAGATTCCTGGACAATGTGCAGTACAAATCCACTGGGATCTTGCGTTATGAGCGTGTGTTTGGAGAGGGCTATGTTAGCACCGGTGGATTTGGTGAGCTACCTTGCCTCGCCACTAAATTCAGTGATATTTCTCTTGGAAAAAAACACTAAAAATTCAGTGATGTACCACACCATACACTGTTAATAACCATGTTTCTACGATATAAACAACAGAGACCACAAAGGAATTTGTGGACAAGCTGGACCTGAAACCAGGCCAGAAGGTGCTCGATGTTGGATGCGGCATCGGAGGGGGCGACTTCTACATGGCTGAAACCTACGATGTCCATGTCCTCGGCATCGATCTCTCCATTAACATGGTTTCGTTCGCGATCGAGCGCGCCATCGGGCGCTCCTGCTCGGTTGAGTTTGAGGTTGCTGACTGCACGACGAAGGAATACGCAGTGAACACGTTCGATGTCATCTACAGCCGTGACACCATCCTCCACATTCAAGTATGTTTCACTGCATCTGTATGCATAGACTGTACTACTTTAACTCATTTTGTGTATCTAGATAGTTGGTAATCACTGCATAGTATAACACAAATAGTTCTGACAAATGGTACCGTGCCCTTGGTTTCACAGGACAAACCTGCTTTGTTCAGAAACTTCTTCAAGTGGCTGAAACCTGGGGGCAAAGTCCTGATCAGTGACTACTGCAGGAATGCTGGGGAGGCATCAGAGGATTTTGCTGCATACATCAAGCAGAGAGGCTATGACCTCCATGATGTGAAAACCTATGGAAAGGTTCGCTTCTACTGTAAAATTTGCATATGAGCAGTCGTTTTGGTTGATCAACAGTGAAAGTATCCTAAGCTCTGTTTACTCATCAACGCAGATGCTTGAGGATGCTGGTTTCCATGATGTCATCGCTGAAGACCGCACCGACCAGGTTATCATCTTCCCTTCTGAATCCACTGCCAATGCCATGCACTTCCTGAATCCTGGTCTATTTAAAAGAAAAAATTCTCAAAAATAGTTGGACAAATGTAACAATTTCTTCAGAAGCTAACATGATCATCACTACTATCCTGTGTTGTTTCAGTTCCTGAGGGTCCTGGAGAGGGAACTGGCTGAAACTGAGAAGAACAAAGAGGCTTTCTTGGCAGACTTCACCCAGGTGACTTTCTGAACCTGTTTCTTCTGTGCCTTTTCTTCTTCAACATCTCTGGTTACTCACCCATCCGTGTATGATCTACCACCAGGAGGACTACGACGACATCGTGAACGGATGGAGCGCGAAGCTGAAGCGGAGCTCCGCCGGTGAGCAGAAGTGGGGGCTCTTCATCGCGACCAAGTGATCCGGCCAGCGACCCCACCCCGCGCGATGATCCGGAAGCAGAGCGGCTTCATCAGTTCATAATAAATAAGAGAATCGTGCTCAGTTCGATCCTGCCGAGTCCATGCTACGTTGGTGTGATTTCTGTTGCAGTGGCCGGATTGGGTGCCCGATTTGTAAGAAATGTGTACCGTATTGTTTGTGAGTTTGTAGTGTGATGTGATGTTTGGGAGGTTTGCTTTGAACTGTGGCAAGATTCAGGTGTTTCGGATCAATATATTGCTAGGATCATAATTCTTACGTGCGTTCCTGTTGTTATTTGGTATATCCTCTCTGATAGAGTTATGTGGTATATCCTCTCGGATAGAGTTTGGGAGATCGACCCTGCAGCGAGGCGCTGCGGCGGCAGTGTTTATTTAACCAACCAGGTATTTCATTAATCGAAAAATCTGAGTTAGAGGAAACAACACACCATGGAAATAAAAAGATTAACCGGGATAAAATGATTATCCATGAAACTTTGCAGATAATGAGAGATCGAGAAATACAAAACGAATTGTATGGTTACATGCATCCATCAAAGCCAACGGTTGCCACCCAATTCTAGAGTTGCCTAGACGCACGCTGAAACAGATGCCAAAACTTCACCATTGCAAGATCTAAAAAAATCACCATCGCCACCGAGGCTTTGTGAGTCGATGAACATGCTTACTACATGCAACAAGGCATATGTTATTGTGGCACATCGATCGTGGGACATTCCGTGTTGCCATGGACCAAGATCTGCCGCCTTCCATCGACGAAGTCGGAGAAGAGCGATAGATTCACCACCTTTGGACCAACATCCTCGCTCCAGTAAATCACCTCGCCCTGGCTGCCAACACGGTCGCGAACCTAGGAGTTGGCGGCGGCGAGTCTGGTGTAGCGAGCAACACGTGGGTGGCAGCGGGCGGAGATGGGCCACGGTAGCAAGGGGTAGTCCGGAGGCACATGTGGGCCTTTCTGGGCGCAATCTTGGTTGGCCAACCCTAAGCCTATACGAGGCCTCGAACGTGTGTTCGGGATGGCATATTTTTGTTAAAAAATAAATAATCCAACAATTATTGGGGATAATCCTCGCTTCCTCCACGATTGTTCGAACCGTCGCGCCATTTCTGGAGCATTGTCTCTAGGAACCGCCTTCAGCAACCAATGCCCCTTCTCATGTTATATAAAAGGCTCTGTCCTCCGGTGAACTCCGCTGCGGCGGCATGGGAGGAGGGATCTGTAGCCGGCCACCATGGTTGATGTGGAGGTCGTGGGTGAGGGAGTGCGAGTTCGGGTCAACGACCTCCGACATCTCCCCCTCCCCCCCCCCCCCCCCCCCCCGCCGCCGCCGCCGTATCCACTCGGCCTGGGTGGGTCGGCCCACTTGAGCACCACCTGCCGCTAGCCTGGGCCCGTGGGCTGGAAAAAAATGTTTTGAAACCTCTGTTTTTCTGGTTTTCGTATTTTAACCTTTTTAACAGTAGTTCTAGCAGTATTTACTCATGTTTAAACTCTCTTCATTGCAGTATTTATGTTTAGTACTGTAAATCTGTAGAGTACATCATATTCTAGAAGGTATGAGTG
Organism: Avena sativa; assembly: GCA_916181665.1. Taxonomy (NCBI): domain Eukaryota; kingdom Viridiplantae; phylum Streptophyta; class Magnoliopsida; order Poales; family Poaceae; genus Avena; species Avena sativa. The sequence goes on along the minus strand of OV702293.1, from coordinate 352,569,103 downwards.
TAATATATTTTCATGTTTCTTACATGCCAAGATTAATTATGTCTATTATTTGTAATTGAGATTTTCTTGCAAATAAACCAATGCCTTGTCTTAATTGAGCCTTTTGACTTGGTACGAGCACACGAATTGGTATGCAAAATTTAAAGTGATTTCTTCTGATTGTTCTTGGACCACAAGGTAGTGTGTTGATTTACTGTTTTACAGATTATCACCACTATTGCTTAAGCCTATATTTTGTTATATTGACATTATGATTGCTTAACAAGTGTGCTCTCATATATTTGATTAAGATTTGATTAAGTTTTGACATAAAGCACTCGACTTATTGAGTATCTTTAAAAATAAAATAAATCAACGGTAGTTGGGGATAATCCTAGCTTCCTCCATGGTTGTTGGAACCGTCGCGTCGTTCCAGGAGCGTCGCCTCTAGGAATCGCCTTTAGCAACTAACGCACCCTTTCATCACACTTGTTCATGTTGTATAAATGGCTCTGCCCTATGATCAATAAGTTGTCTCTCGATTTATTCTTTAGTATTGTCTCTCGTCGATTTTACTACTCAAAACACTATTCTCTATCAGCTGCGGGCATTACCTAGGCGCCGCCTGAAGGAGCAGTTGGTGGCCAGCCCATTTCATTTACAAGTTTATTTTTTATTTTTCATTTATCCTTTATTTTATTTTTATTTTATTCTCTATTTTTCACTTTACTTTTTTTTATGATTTTCAACTTTGAAAATATTCAATTTTGACAAAAATCGCTTTTTGAATGGTCAGTTCTTAAAATGTTTAGATTTTAAAAATATTCTTAATTTTTTAAAAATGTTCAGATCAAAGAATATTTAGTTTTGAACATGTGCAAATTTTCAAGTAACTAAAAAACAAAAACTATAATAAAACTAAAAATAAATAAAAATCTATACCTCTTGTTGGGCCTCTCGAATGCGGCCCATGAAGATGGTGTTTCATGTGGAACGCCCCTCGTTTCACGCGGAGCGGCCCATGAGAAAATGCGGCCACAAGTAGAAGAATTTTAGGAAGGATGTGTAAATTGAAAATACGGTCAAACTTATCGTGGTCAGCGATAGGATAATGGCATGGGATCATTAAACTAAGAGGGATCAACCTTGAAGTCATTTAGGACAAACATAAGCTTGTGGGGATCAACCATGTTTGAGTGTCGGAAGTGAAAGGGGTAGGTTGCCCAATTTATACCGAACATTTGGAAAAAATTGGAAAAAATAGCACTCCAACGACTAATTTTTTTTATAAATATTTCTAAAAGGGACACATTGTGCCTAAATAGTGTCAAAAGAGGAAACAAGCCCTATCTCAGCTTTCCCCGACCCAATCGTGTTCCAAATTTTTTTCCTCAATCCCTCGGCCCTATTCGGCATTCAAATTAATCCCCCTTCCCCTCCCCCTCGTGTCAACCGTTGCTCCCCGACTGTTGATTCAAAAAAATTGGGGGCAATCACGGTCCATGTCGTGCCTAGGCCGGCTTACCGCTTAACTGGTCATGCCGGCTGGCACACGTGCTCAAAGTAGCGGCCTAGTGATGACCAGTTCAGCCATGCCAGGCTAAGCTTGTGACGAGCCTTGACACGGGTGCTTCAGGAAAAGCAATAGACTTCGCCTAAAGGGTATTAAAAGAGGCCAAAAAAACCCTACGGGTGATTCTCGCTCCTCGACCCAATCGTGTTTCAAAAATTCCGCCCTCGCTACCTCGGCCCTATTCACCATACAAACTAATCACCCTTCATCCCCCGAACTCTTGCTCCCTCGGTAGCCGATTCAAAGAAAATGCAGGCCTTGCCAGGTCGGGTGTGCCTGGGCCTCTCCATCGCTTAACGGGCTGCGCTGGCATGCAGGCTTAAGGTAGCGACTGGGTCATGCCGGCACACAGGCTCAAGGTAACTGGCCAAGCCATGTCAGACCAGCTTGTGACGGGCCTTGCACGAATGCTCCATGCCAGTCCGTCCCATTCTTAATTATCCACCCACAATTTATGAAGTTACCCACCTGCTTTGTTAGGTGTAGTTGTTACTATGAAATTGATATAGCTATCACGATAATACTTATAAAGTTGTACACGTATTTTAATGTATAGTTATCAACTTGTCTAGGATAAAATTTACCATCCTAAAGTGGTAACTTACTTATAAAATATCATAAAAATCCACAAAGAATAACATAAAGCAAGATCTAGTTTTAAGCCAAAACTTATCGTTTGCACGGTGGTTAACTTCCGTGCTATAACCGGGATAACTCACATGTTATGAAACGTAACTTTTGGTTCAAAGAGTCATGGAAACGTATATCTAGTTTTGAAAATTTTATTGCGACTAGTCAGAACGTAAAACAGATCAAAAATATTTTAATTTTTGGGTTTTGTATTAAATTTTATTAATGTAAGCATTTTTTGTCTAGTGTTTATGCTCTAAATTGATCTAGTTAACCATTTGGCCTGTTTATGCTCTAAATTGATCTAGTTAAGCATTTGGCCACCACGTGTGCACGTTTGGGGCTGTCGGGCCTGACAAAGAGACCGCGAATTTGCGACATCCATTTTGGATCTTTTGGATTTTGTAATTAATTTTATTAATGTAGGCATTTTTTTCTACTCCTTTGGATCCATATCAATTGCAGTAAAAAAATATAGACATATTTTTGGATCCATATCAATCACTACTAGAAAAACGCCTATTTGTGGCGCACCTGAAAAGGCCTTCCGTGGCGCACTAGCAGTGCGCCACGGGCCTCGCGCTACGGCTATCTCGTAGTCGTGGCGCACAGCATGGTGTGCCACGGTTATATCGAGATAGGCGTGACGCACTACCAGGTGCGCCACGGGTAGGGGTACAGGGTGCGCCACAGATGTGTTTTTCAAAAAACAAAAAAAATGCAAAAAACACCCTTGTTTTGAATTGCAAAAGCAATCGGGTCCGTGCATCGCCGCCGCAGTCGTGTCACCTCGCCGGAGCATGGCCGTGGCAGGGAGGTGCGGGAGGGGTCGTGGCCGCTCTAGTCCTCGCCGGTGTCGAGGTGGTAGAAAGGGTGTGGTTGGATAAAGGAATGTAGGAAGAGAGGGAGGAAGGAAGAGATGGAGGAAGAGAGGGAGGTAGGAAGAGATGGAGGAAGAGAGGGAGGAAGGGAGGTCGGTGAGGAGAAGGATGCCGCCGTCGCCCGTTGTCACTGCGAGGAGGAGGAGAAGGAGGCCGACGTCGCGCCGTCACTGCAAGGAGAGGAGAAGGGGAAGGGAGAAGGAAGAAGGGAGAAGGAAGAAGGAAGAAGGAGAAGGGAAAGGGAGAGGAAGCGGGAAAAGGGGAAGGGAAAAGGGGAAAGGAAAAGAGGAAAGGAAAAGGGAGGAGGGCGGGGTGGGGATTCAAATTTGAATCCCGCCCAAGCTTATCCGTGGCGCACTAGGTGGTGGTGCGCTACGGGTAAGTTGCCCTCTATTTTTTTTCAGCAGGAAAAAACGGTCTTTTGACCGTAACTTTTTACTTTTTTCGGATTTTGAAAATCTAAAAAATCGCTAAACGACCGGAGGTGGTTGCGAGCGGATGCAAAATCTCGTTCTCGTCATTTTGGTATATTATACGATTTTTTTCGATATCGTATGCAAAAGTTACGGCCTTTTTACCGTGGCATGACTTTTTTTTTCAAATAAAGTCGAAACTCATGTTTGTTAATTTTACTAGAAGCTATACCACATTACCTACCTAAATATGAAAGAATTTAATTTTTTTGAAGTGTTTATTATTTTATTTTATTTTTTGCAAAGCCTAAAAAAGCAAGTGCAGGATAGTTAGGCGTGGCAAGATGCCTTACTACTAAGTTTATCATGTCATAGTGCGCTACGGATGTGTCTGGCCGTTTTACAACAGAGAGGGGCATGCGTTTAGGCGTAGCGCACCCTCTCCATGTGCACAACGGTTGACACTAACAACCGTAGCGCACCTACCCTATGTACGCTACGGATGTTTGACGTGCGGCCAACAGGGCCCTGGCCCACACATATATGTGGCGCACTACAGTCATGCGCCACGGTTGTTCTAGTTACTAGTAGGGCACTGTCCATAGGTAAGCCACGCCTGTTAATCGTAGGGCACTTCAACCATGTGAGCCACGGATGTGCTGATTACCTATAGCCATTTTTCTAGTAGTGAATTGTCGTAAAAATAAATAAATGTGAGCCACGGATGTGCTGATTACCTATAGCCATTTTTCTAGTAGTGAATTGTCGTAAATATGTAAACATGTTTTAGTGCTAGATACATCCAATACAAAGTGATAACTAACTAATATATAACTAATATAGATGTATAGTTAACCATGTTTATTCTCTAAATTGATCTAGTTAAGTATTTGACCACACGCTTGGGGCTGTCAGGCCCGCGAATTTGCGACATCCTGTTAAGGATCGGTTGCAACCCTACCACTCATTTTTGGATTATGCATTTGTTGATCCCACCAATATTGTTGTGATGATACAACGCAACTCGCCCTCTCATACGGTAGGAAGCCTAAGAGGTGTGTTAAATAGCTGTGGGTTGTCGAATATAGCAGTCGCGTCGAAGAAGTAGAGTTTTGCACCGAAAACATAGTGTTCCAATTTTCAATTTTTTGGTTAAAACTAAGTTTATTTGTTATTCTGTGGTAGCAAATTGATTAAACTATTAGCACATTCATGCTCCCTCCGATCCGATCCATACTCAACTTGATGCATCTGTATCAAGACAGAGGTTTGCAAATCAGCATCGCCCCATATCCATCCGATTTCATGCCAACACGAGAAGAGCTTGATAGAACTAAATAAAACCAAGTAGATCTCGTACATGCACACTACTCCTTCAAAAGGAGGGAACAGTCCATGCATACAGCACAAACACACACCATGTATGCATACTACATACATCTACACACTCCACTCGACACACACACACGCAAGAGTACATAATTACAACACATCTTATTCGTCAAATCGTTCCACGCAAAGCAAAGCTGATCAGACTAGCTCAGACCCTGGCGGCAGTCGCGCCGGTGCCGAGGCCCTTGTTATGGTGGTCGCCGGCGCCGTAGCCGTGGTGGTCCGCCCCGTACCCGGCGCCGAACTGGTTCCCGAAGAGCCCCATGTGCAGCATCATGACGTAGAGCAGCTGGGTGAACATGAGGATGATGATGAAGGCCTCGAGCACGCGCAGGCGCCAGCCGCGGTACCCGCCGACGCCGATCTCCTTGCATGCCAGCCCGAAGGCCAGCGCCGTGATGGCCCAGGCCACCAGCGCCGACGCGGCGGTGGCGGCGAGGCTGTCCCCGCGCCAGGCGCGCACGTGGTGCACGCCGGCGAGCTTGGAGGCGGCGCCCACGACGCCGGCCAGGATGGCGAAGACGAGGAAGTAGAAGGTGGCGCCGTTGCCGGCCACCCCCGGGTAGTTGGTGGTGCCGTTGATGAAGTGGTTCAGGTTCCAGCTCGCGAAGCCGATGACGATCACGTACATGATCAGGTTCAGCACCAGCAGCGGCGCCACCATGTTCCGCCCCACGCCCGCCATTGCTTGCTTCACTTCGGATTCTTTCTTCTCCTCCTTGATCGAGCTAGCTAAGCTGGCTGGCTTTGATCGATTGGCTACTAGCTAGGTTCGGGCACAAGAAATTCGAGCTGAGAGCTGCGAGAGGATGATGATGATGATCGATTGAGAATGTGGATATGGTTTGATGAGCTGCCGGAGTATGTATATAGGGAGTGACGAAGAGGACACGTGTGACGTGAGTGGGACACGTGCCATGCAGCGAGAGTGGGCTTTAGCCGCTTTACGCGGTGAGCTGTTTCGAGTAGCCGTTGGCACCGCCACGATGGTTCCAGCGGCTTCCTGTGTACGTGCTCAGCTCCCCGGCCCGGAAGTACGTGCCGTTCTCGCCGGCGTACGCGCGTTCGATTCTTGCCTTGCCGCTTCACTCTCAAGTTGACTCTACTCTACTCCATCCTTCTACGCTTGTCTGGTCGGCCGCTTCTCGATCGATTCTAGTGTTGGTTAGAGTTAAAAAAAAATAGCATGCCATCTACAACTTCAGTACATCCTATACTTTTGAGCTCGGCGCATAGATGCAAAGCTTTTGTCTCCGATAAAAGGGTAGCTCCCAATTTTCGTGTCAATGTAATAAATAGATAAATATGACCCACACCGATGTTGGAAAACATACATATTTTGGTGTGTATGATCCTTACAGATCGCTTTATTTTCTAGATTTTTGTAATGGATGCTTTTACATTTCTTTTTTTTAGGAAATTATAAAAAATCACCATAATTGGGGTCACTATAACAGAAAGCCACCACAATTGATCAGATTCGTGACCAAAAAACACCAGAATCGGGGCACATTTTCTGTTATAATGGTGGTTTTTTGCCCTAATTATGGTGGTTTTTTGTCACGAATATGAATTGTGGAGGGTTTTATGTTATAATGACCTAATTGTGGTGGTTTTTTGTAATTTCCTCCTTTTTTACATTTGGTAATAATCAAGGATTTACCAATTGTTTGTTTCTCTTCAAAAGAGGAATGCTTGCTAAATTTTTATATTTTAAAAATTAACTGAATTTTCTATTTTTAGAGTTTTCTTTCTGAATTTCTTGGTTAGCTTGCCATTGCCACGTCAACTATCAAACTGCTCCCGAACGAGTGCTCATGTGTAAAAAATACATATATAACATAAAAGCGCAAAATTTAAACCTAAAAAGTTATAGCGTATACAATCTCCAAAGCATATGTTCCCACATAAATTTTCATGGAAAAGAATTGTCACATGCACTAGTAAAGATCAGACCTATTAATGCCCGACGAGACGGAGACATTTTTCATGTGTGATACAAAAGATCGATGACGCCCCAAAACTTCGCGGGATGCACATAGAAAATTATTATAGACCATAACAAATACATCATTATCATAGAAAAAGCTTAGTGGATTCACGTCCCACGATTCGACTACAAAAATTGTGTGTGAAGTTTTATCTCTTTTGTTGTTTCTTTTTTGTGCCCTTCTCACATGGTGAGTCATAAATCATTAGTGTGTAGTGAGTTCTCGATAGCTCAACTTTCTTTAAAAAACCAACTGCTCTCCCCATTTGAAAACTACGTCTTCTTCCCACGTGCCACGTACCATAAAGCCCCGCGCCACCGTCCTCTTGGCCACACCACCATCTTTGTGATAGACACACACTTTAATATGGCTCGCAACAAGAAGATCACTCGCCCTCTTGCGTCTGGCAGTCCCCGCGGCGCATCATCGCCATGTTGAGCGGACATCTCTTAGGTGGAGAAGAAGGAGCAAGCATCTCCAGTTGGGAGGAGGAGCACCCCTCCTGCCACCGGATCATGATGGGGGGTCCTTCTCCTCGTACGCAGGCTAGTCCACATCGGACAAGGAGTATAAGAACGTGTCAGATGAACTGTATGGTGTGGAACAGTAAATCCCAGAGCATATGATGGTGGAACACTACTGCAATACTATGAGTCTCTCCGCGAGGACCAGTTTCCCACCAAAAAATTTACAATGTATACATCTCCATAGCATATATTCCGACATAAATTTTCAGGGAGAAAATTCTGCTGTGCATTAGTAAAAATCGGGCCTATTATTCGTAGACAGAAAACCTTTTCCATGTGTGGTGCGGAAACTTGATGACGCTACAAAATTTCAACCATCTTTGCAGGGACATCACACATAGAAATTTGTCTTGGACCGTAATAAATACATGGTACATAATTTATCCCAGGAAAACCATCTCCTTAGTGGATTCAAATCCTCGTGATTTGACTACAAAAATCGTGTGTCTGATTCTTGCGACGTTTTGTTCCTTCTTCACTGTTTATTGCTCTATGCCCCTTTTCACACCGTGAGTCATAAATCATAGCGTATAGTGATTTCTTGATGGCTTGACTCCCCCAAAACCCCAACTGCCCCTGCTGGAAACCGCGTCTTCTTCCCCGTGTCGCCCTACCATAAAGCCCCGCGCCACCATCCTATTGGCCACACCACCATTTCGTTGATAGACACATACTTTGATATGAATCACACCAAGAAGATCGCTCGCCCTCTTGCGTCTGGTAGTCCCGGTGGCGTATCATCGCAGTGTTGAGCAGACATCTCCTATGGTGGAGGAGAAGGAGCAAGCATCTCTAGTTGGGAGGAGGAGCACCCCTCCCGCCGCCGAACCATGATGGAGGCTCCTTCCCCTCGTACTTCGGATTGTCCTTCTTGGACGAGGAGTATGAGGACGCGTCATATGAAATTGTACGGGATGGCGGAGAAGATTCCGGAGCATATTGTGGTGCAACAACACTATGAGTCTTGAGGACCAGCTACCCGCCAAGAAGAGGGAGGTCGTACGCGTAGATGCATCTCCGTGTGGCCACGTCCGTGCATTGCACTATTCAGAGTTTTCCATTGAAAGGTTCGACGAGATTGCGGAGATTTAGAAAGTCACCATGGCAAGGCGTTAGAGGATGGGGCATCAGGGTTTAGCAAAGGCGGATACGTCACTGAAGACGCCATTGTCATCTCCTCTTACGACGAGAAAGACGTTTAGGGATTTCATAGGATGATCACGCATTGCAACACCTTCTATTCTCTTGTTGCAATATGTTTTTCTCCTATTGCAATGCAGGAACATGTTTCCTAGTAAATAAAAAAAAATAAAGAGCAACGGTGAAGGAACCCGCTCCAATTATTATGATTTGGTGTGACACCCGGTCGATATCATGGGCAAAATTCACCACATCACACGTTGCAACACCTTCTAATCTCTTGTTGCAATATATTTTTTCTCCCATTACAACACAAGCACATGTTTCCTAGTAAATAATAAAAAACAAAAAACAAGGGTGAAGTAGCCCGGGCCAATTATATTAAGATGTGGTGTGACACCTGGCTAATATCATGGACAAAATTAATTCTACCATGCGGGGATTCCATTCCGGGTCAGCATGAAGTAACCATCGCTCTTCCATCACTGGGGCTAACAAACCACCCACTTTATTAAATGCTACGAGTACCAGGATTGCACATTGCAAGTTTCCAATTTCCTTTTCTTCTGGAGGCCACGTAGCATTGGATTTTTTTCTTAAAGTTTTGCAGAAATAAGATTCAAGACTATATGTAATATGCATGATTTATTTCAAAGTTTCCAAAAACTTAGAAATACAAACTTTTGCCATTTTGAAACTCGGGTTTTCTGGTAAACCCATGCCCATATGCATATATATGTCGGCATTTCAAATTTCCCAAAAATTTAGAAATACAAACGTTTACCATTTTGAAACTTGGGTTTTCTGGTGAACCCATGCCCATATGCAATTATGCATGTAAATATTTCGGGAAATCCTATGGCAACATGTTGCATCTGTTTTATCCTTCTCATTTGATAAAAAAAAAGCAGAAATAGAAATTCGGACGTATTCTTTTTACTCCCTTCAATCTAAATTAATTGACTCATATTTGTCTAGATTTGATGTATCTAGACATGATTTATACTAGATATATTCGAATCTAGATAAACTTGAGTCAATTAATTTTAATCAGATGGAGTACATGTAAACATCTGGTTTTTGTAAAGGAAGAATACGAAAGTGGAAAGTCCGGATCTCAGAAAAGAAAGGAAAAATGAAAATGGAAAGTCGAGGAAAAGCAAAAGCTCCGATACAGGTTCGCGTGGATTTGACGCTCGATTTTTGCCCACGTCGGCGGACAGAGCACGTCTATTCAACGCGACGCGCGCCGAAGTAGCCGCCCTACTCCAATCCCAAATCAAACCGCCAAAGCTCTGTAGCGTTCGAGAGGCATGGCGCGTCCCAGGGGAAGGAAGCGCGCGGTTGCGGAGGCCGACGGCCTGTTATGATCACACTCTCAGGGATACAAGGGGAGGGGATTAGGTAGAGGAATTGGGACTCGGGAGAATAGACGGAAGCAGGTTTTAGGGATTTGGGATAGAGTTCAGATTCAGTTATCTCCTATTACATGCCCCTCTTCCGTACACGCACTCTTTGCTTTATACTACAGCAACACACACAGCCACCTGCGGCCACACACACAGCCAGTCCAGCCCAGTATGGTTTTCTGTAAAATACTGCTTCACGCCAGCATACACCGAGGCAGCCCTGGGAAGACTAGCAGTAGTTGTTACATTACCCCTCCCTTTGAAGAACGGCTTGACCCCAAGCCGGTGCGTTGGGATAATGGCGACAGAGATCGGCTGGGTCTTCCCAAGTCACGAGTTGAGGATGAGCGCCAGATCAACGCACTTGCACGTGTGCTGCTGTCCCAGCTCCGTGAGGTATGAATGCTCGGTGGATGATCTTCTCCGGAATAATCGCCAATGCTGGATCAGTTGATAGAAGATTCAGTGAAGTATGTACCTGGGAATTGGCAGGAACTTGGCGCTTCAGTTGTGAGACATGCACCACTGGGTGAACTTGGCTAGAGTTTGGAAGATCAAGTTTGTAAGCGACAGCGCCAACACGTTGCAGAACTTTGTATGGACCGAAGTAACGGAAGGATAACTCCTGATTGCCTCTAGTTGCCACTGACTGTTGGATATATGGTTGAAGTTTCAGAAAAACCATGTCGCCCACCGCGAATTCGCGCTCGGACCGGCGCTTGTCAACTTGCAATTTCATGCGTTGTTGTGCTCTCAGCAAGTGCTGCTGCAACAAGGCTTGCATGGTGGAGCGCTCCTTGAGCCAGGTTTCGAGGTTTGTGGATACACATAAGCTTGCATCTATTCCAAAGTTGCGAGGAGGGTGTCCATATAGTACCTCGAATGGAGTGCGCCCCAGAGCTGAGTGATAGGTCGTGTTATACCAATACTCTGCCAAAGGAAGCCAAGTGGACCACTTTTTTGGACAAGCGTGCACAAAACAGCGTAGGTACGCTTCCAAACACTGATTCAATCGCTCAGATTGGCCATCCGTTTGAGGATGGTAGGCCGAGCTCATGTGAAGCATTGTATCTGACAACTTGAATAGTTCTTGCCACAAACGACTTATGAAGATACGATCCCGATCAGAGATGATAGTCTTGGGTAACCCATGTAGTTTGTAGACTGTATTCATAAATTCTTGAGCTACTGTCTTAGCTGTAAAAGGATGACGCAAGGGTATGAAGTGGGCATATTTTGTGAATTTGTCAATTACGACCAAGATCACATTATACTGCCCAGAAACTGGTAGCCCTTCTATGAAATCCATACACACCATTGTCCAAGCTTTATCAGGTACTAGAAGAGGCTGAAGGAGACCAGGTAGCTTCACGTGCTCTGGCTTTGCTTGTTGACACACCTGACAGCCCGCCACAAAGTCTTGAACTGACTTTTTAAGACGAGGCCATGAGAAATATTGCTTCACTCTGTGATATGTTGCTTGGACACCCGAGTGGCCCCCAATACCACTATTATGGAGAGCTTGAAGAATGTGGTTTTTAGCCAGAGAGTTATTACCAATCCAAATGCGATTGTGATGTCGCAGAATGCCCTTCTTAAGACTGTAACCCTTGTCATTTGTTCCAGTCACACTCAGTTCTGTAATGAGAGCCCTGGCTTGTGAATCATCCTCATATCCTGACTGTAGTCGATCCAACCATGCAGGCTGAGCAGTGGCCATTGTCACCATTGCGCATGTGGCTGGGGCACGAGATAAAGCGTCAGTAGCAGTATTGGTTGTGCCCTTCTTGTACTGTATTCGAAATTGGAGTCCCATGAGTTTGACAAAGGCTTTTTGTTGAAGGGAAGTTTGCAGACGTTGCTCTGTTAGATGGAGAAGACTTTTGTGGTCTGTGCGAATAACAAATTCTCCCTGCTGTAGATATGACCGCCACTTCTCAATTGCTAGTAGAATGGCTAAACATTCTTTCTCATAGACTAATAGGGTTTTATTGCGTGGCCCAAGAGCTTTGCTAAGAAATGCAACTGGGTGTTGCTGCTGCATTAAGACATCGCCAATGCCATGGTTAGACGCGTCTGTTTCCAGCACAAAAGGCAAGGAAAAATCTGGCATTGCAAGCACTGGGGCTGAGGACATAGCTGCTTTGAGTGTAGAGAAAGCCATCTGTTGCGCAGGTCCCCAAATAAACAACACTCCCTTTTTGAGCAATTGTGTAAGAGGTTGAGCAATGATTCCATATTGTGAATGAACTTACGGTAATAACCGGTTAAACCTTGGAAACCTCTGAGACTCTTCAAATTCACAGGAGCTGGCCATTTAGTGACTGCTTCCACTTTTGTTGGATCTGTCGAGACCCCGTGAGCACCAATAACGTGACCAAGATATTCTAATTCCTGTAGTGCAAACGAACACTTGCTTTGCTTAACCAACAACTGATGCTGATTTAGTTATTTGAATACTTGGCGCAACTGAATAATGTGCTCTGCCAGACTAGAGCTATATAGCAAGATGTCATCAACAAAGACCAACACGCACTTACGGAGCAAAGGAGCAAACACCTGATTCATGATGCTCTGAAAGGTGGCTGGGGCGTTTGTTAGGCCAAAAGGCATAACCAGAAATTCATACAGCCCTTGGTGTGTATGGAAGGCTGTTTTGTACTGTTCCCCTTTTGCCAATCTCACTTGATGGTAACCCGAGCGAAGATCAAGCTTTGTGAAGTACTTGGCACCTGCAAGTTCATCAAGCAACTCATCGATGACATGGAGTGGGTGCTTGTTCTTCACTGTGAGACTGTTGAGTTGTCGACACAAAACCTCCATTGGCCATCCTTTTTCTTGACTAGTAAGACAGGAGAGGCAAATGGACTAGTGCTTCTGCGAATCATCCCACTACAGAGCATGTCATAAACTTGACACTCTATCTCACCTTTTTGTTGAGGGTTGTACCTATAGGGTCGCACTTTGAATGGTTGAGCCCCTGGTATTAGAGGGATTGTGTGGTCCTAAGGGCGTTGAGGTGGCAGGGATGATGGTTCTTGGAACAGGTGCTGGAATTCAGTGATGACAGCTTGTACTTCAGGAGAAACTGGTGGCAGATGAGGCACTGTAATTTGTCCAGATAAGGCTGACACAGAGGAGTCTGGTGCAGCCTGAAGGAGCACCAATTGGTCAACACAGTTTCTTTTCAGCAGACCTTTCAGTTTACTGACTTCGATCTTTTTGCATTCCGTCAGCTTACTCTGAATTCCACGAAGTGTCACTCGCTTCTTGTCGTGAGTGAACCTCATTACTTTCTTGCGCCAGTGCACCCACATAGGACTGTGAATGTCCAACCAATCAGCCCCCAAAATCATATCATAACAGCCCAGACTAAGCACATGTATTGAATGTGTAAAAGTGTGTCCCTGCACTCCCCACTCAAAGTCAGGCACAAATTCAGTACAATCAACTGGACGTCCATCAGCCACTGTAAACTGTTGAGCTGGCATTGTTCTGGTAGTACACTGTAACCTTTGTGACATATTAGTACTAATGAACGATGCTACACTACCAGAGTAAATGAGAATTAGAATCTCATGTTTCCCCACATTACCTTTGAGGCGAAGGGTATGCTTTTTCTTAGCGTGTGCAGAGTGAGTGGTAGTAAGTAACATCAAGTCTTCATTGTCTGAATCCACCTCACTGAACCCGTCAACAGTATCATCGGATATTGGCAGCACTTCCATTAGCTCTTCAATGATATGCAGAGGAATTTTTTCAGGACACTTGTGTGTTTTGCTCCACCGATCACCGCAAGTGAAACATAACCCCTTTGAGCGCCGATAAGATTTCAAAGATTCCAAACGTTCTTCCCATTTAGAGCCATCAGCTTTCTTGGTATCATCAGCCTTGTGTGGCATTCTTTCTTTAGCATTGGATTTATCACCAGCGAAAGAAGACCGAGGAGTGAACTTATAGTATTCCCTGCTATCAGAACGGGCAGGAGAGTATTTCTTGTTGTTCTCCAGATCCTCTTCCTGCATCAAAGCCAGCAAACTCGCAGTATCGAGGTCGAAGATGAATTGCAGTACGGATTTCAACACGTAAACCATGTAAAAATTCCTCTACAAAGAAAACTTCATCTAAAGCAGGATTGTAAAGCAGCAGCTGGTTTTTAAGCACCTTAAAGCTATCACAGTATTCAGAAACTGTGCCTGTCTGACACAAATTTCGCATCTGACGACGGTATTGTGTGTACTTATTTTTTCCAAATTTTTCATGAACCAGTCTACACATTTCTCCCCAATCATCTAGTCTACGCAACACTTGCACATTCCGAAGCCAGAGAGCAGCCGTGCCGTGAAAATTGATTGACGCATAGCGGGTACGCAAGCTATCCTGAACATGATACAACTCAAAGTATGTGTCACAGTCCTGTTGCCAAACCTTAGGATTTTCTCCCTCAAATCGGGGAAAATCCATTTTAGGTGTAGACCCACGCCCTCCAGTACTAGAACCAGCCGCATGCTCATAATTGTGTTCAGGGAAATCAACATGAACCAAGTTTCTGGCGTGTGGTAAATGGTTGGTACCTGTGACCGGGGTAGGTCGCTGGTTCGCAAGGATACCAGGCGCATCTCCCCGGTGAAGTAATGGATCGCGGCGGTCACTTGACCCGAAGACTGGAGCCGACGCAGATGGTCGCATGGCTGCAGCTTCCGACGGAGATGGCCGCGACATGCCTAGTTGATGAGGCAGCGCGCTCGTCCCGTCCCTCACGCCAGGAGGTGGCACGATTCCGTGCGTCGCCGCCGTATCCGTACTTGACTCGAGCACGGCGAGCCGAGTGGTGAGGTCGTCGGCGCGCTGCTTCTCGGTTGTCAGCGTGGTCACCGTATCCGCGAGGGTGCCTTGAATCTCGTCGATTTTGGTTTGCATCCCCTGCAGGGAGTCGAGGACCTACTTCATGTAGCCTTCCATGGCGATGTTCTGCGCCGAGATTTCGCCCATGGAGTTCTTCAACTCAGCCTCGATCTGCTGAATCGCGCGCTTAGGAGCCAGAGCGAGGGACGGAGCTCAACCCAAATCGAAACCAACCACACGGGGGTATCTCAGAATAGAATTTTGCGCCGAAATTCCAGAGGAATTCGACACCCGTCGTGCAGAAATCCGAAGATTTAGTGTTTCAATCGAGGGATTTTACGAGCCCGCTAGGATCGAAACAAGAATCTGATACCACTTGTTATGATCACACTCTCCGGGATACAAGGGGAAGGGGATTAGGGAGAGGAATTGGGACTCGGGAGAATAGACAGAAGCAGGTTTTAGGGACCTGAGATAGAGTTCAGATTCAGTTATCTCCTATTACATGCCCCTCTTCCGTACACGCACTCTTTGCTTTATACTATAGCAACACACACAGCCACCTGCGGCCACACACACAGCCAGTCCAGCCCAGTATGGTTTTCTGTAAAATACTGCTTCACGCCAGCATACACCGAGGCAGCCCTGGGAAGACTAGCAGTAGCTGTTACACGGCCCGAGCGATGCGGCGACGGCGGCGACGGTGAGGCCTGGGAAGCGCGCCAAGGCGACGCCCAAGCCCGAGGAGTACTTCCCTGAGAAGCGGAATCTGGTGAGGAGGGCTTCCTGAGACCCGATACCTTTTCCCCAAGGAGGCGTGCTTCCGTTTGCTAGGCTTCGTAGTTTGATTGGTCTTGGCGATATCTTGCTGCATTGGTTGGATTTGGGCGCGATGCTGAAACACGAGAATCCTAGGATATTGCAAGTGAGTTAGGGATGGTTTTCTCTACTGGAATGTTGTGTCAGTCGTGCTGCTGTTGGGGCATTCGCTGTTGATGTACGGCTCGTCGGCTCCTATCATTCTCAAGTGCCTGGTACAGTGGTAGCTGTTATGTTGTATTCTCAGGTGCATTGAGCCTAACTGCGGCTAAAGGCTAAGCTATGATCACAGCATGATGATTTCCTACACTAGCTCCAAAATAGTTGCAGGCTAACACTTGCAAGTTTTCTGTTGATGGTTTTAGTAAGAAACAGTGGTCAGAGTTCACAAGTTTTTCCACCATCTTTCAGCTGTGTACCCTTATGATTTAGCGGATGTGATTGACTGTTCACGAGTATACCTTGTCCCTTTTTTTGCTATATTGCTTTCGTGCATTATGACTAATGGTGTACTGTTGGGTGTCCAGGAGGACCTTTGGTTGTCGGTCTTTCCTATTGAGACCGAGGTTTGTGCACATCATCATCTAGCGATGCACTTTTTTTTACATGCATACAAATATTTATTATGCATTTCTGCTTACCTTTAATGATTGCCTATTATCTGCTCCCTGCAGTGGGAAAATATTGATAAGATACAGGAGTTCGACTGGAACTTCCAAAATTTAGAGGTACATATATTTGACATATAATCTGCTAGGAATCTCTTTGAATACTATGCTTGTTGTATCACATCAATGCATGGTTTATTGTTGGTGAGCAGAAAGCTCTCGAAAAAGGGGGAGAGCTCTATGGCAAGACAATTTACTTGTTTGGAAGCACTGAACGTAAGTATGCTAACACCCAATAGTTGATGCGTATCTACATATTAATTTTCGTAATATTCTTCTAACCGGCAGTAAACTGGTGTTGTTCAGGGTGTCGTTTCTTGTTTGAGTCATCTGTGGTAAATTTTGCTCTGAAGTAATTTACGGTAGAGTTGATATCAGAAGAATCAGTTTGTGGTTTAGAAATTTTTAGTACTGATGCTGTAGAGGTACTTTTGCATAGCTTATTGATGCTGAAATATTCCCTCTACACAGCCAGCAAGTAAATAATTTTATTATAGTTTATACATTTTCAATAGTAAAATTGATTTTGTTGCTTCCATGTGATGAGAAATTTCGAGGTTGGAGGCTAGTATGCTAGTTGATTAGTTTTTCTGGGGTTTATAGATGCTAACATTTCTGAAGCTAAAACTGATTGTAATGCAGAAACAAGGTCATCTTTGTTGTCTGTTTCATTTGTACCAGCATGTTGAATGGTTACTTCATGCAATTTGTCTGATTGTCTCGTTTCTGTTGGTCTGCAGCTCAGCTATTGAATGTTGCTAAAGGCGAACAGAAGTATGAAAAGATAGTACTTGTTCCTACTATAGTTGCGGTAGGTTCTCATCCATTCTCTTGATTTAAACAGTTATCCCATGGTTCTGTTGACCATCTTATCTCTCCAGAAAAAGAATGTTTGCTATCTTATCTTGAGTTCTGTAATACATTTATAAAAAAATGCATTACATAAAATGGTCCTTGAAACACTATATATTGGGTTGCACTTTCTCATGATTATGCTAGCAAACTAACACTGTTTATCTCTCGCATTGAATAAAATGCACACCCGTTTCACCATTTGTATGTAAAGCCTATTGCACAAGATTTGAAATGTTTATGTAGATTTTTTAAATCAGTTAGTAACTATAAGAACTAGTTTTTTAATTACATGTCGGTTTTTGCCAGGAACTCCTTTGTTCTTGGTGATGACGTTGACGCTGTGACAGCACTTTGGGAGTAAACCTTAACTAATCTTGATTCTTCTTATAACTTTTACTAGTCTCTACCTCTATTATTCTGTAATAATGTCAATCTCAAAGCTTTCGTTCCTAGTATACCTCTTATGTTTATCTGGCCTGAATCCCTTTTCGTCTCCTATAATCCCTAAAGGAGTAACCCTCATGTTCTTGCCACATTATTTTAACCTAAAACATTTGACTGGTATGAGTTATTGACTCTAACCAATACTATCAAATGTTTTAAGCTTGCAGAGGGAAATGTTTCTTGACATATTTGTAGCTTGTAGTTGTTTCATCAACTGAGACTAGAAAGTTGCTATTTATTTGCGATGGTGCATTTAGCTCTTGCAATTATGTTTGTGCTGCAGGTTGAGTGTCCTTTTCCACCATCAGATAAAGTTGGTATAAAATTTGTCCAAAGGGAAAATGAAGAAATAGTACCAATGAGGTCCATGAAGATGGCCTGGGTGCCCTATGTTCCACAAGAGGACCGGTATAAGTCACATTTCTTTAACTATGTTTGGGGTTGTATTCTTACATTATTCTCTCTTCATTGCATTTTTGCATTTTTGTTTACTTTACTCTTGCTTTGTCTATAGGTTCAGCATGATTGATAGATTGAAAACGAAAATATTCACTCTTTGTTGCACCCAGCGAAGGTCAGTTTTGTTGATGCTATTTTCATTACTTGCTAAAAAAATGTGCTTGAAGGCATATATTTATGTTATTATTATTTATTTGTTTATTGGAAATGTTGTCACCTAGTAATATGTGCTGTGTAGCCATCTTGAACCTCTACCTTTTTTGTGGCTGGATGTATCATCCTAAGTTTGCAATATTTTATAGGTCTGCTCTGAAGCATCTGAAAACTGAGCGAGTTAAGAAGTTTGACTACTGCATGCCATGTAAGCTGCATTGCGATTATTTTTCATAGGGTTGATTTGTATAGTTGTGTGAAGGAAATAGGTGTTGTCCTGTTTGGATCCCTTTTCAGAGGATATGCTATGACACCTATTTGTCCCTCGGTCCAGTCTAATATGTAAACTATACTTTGAATTTGTGTATGATGTTCTGCGAGACTGCGACTACTTGTAGTTAAAGGGTCACAGTGCAACTGTATGATATGGGGTTAGTAATCATTTTCTAACTGATTGCTGATCATACCGAGTATTAGTAGAGTTACATGAGACTGACAAGTGTTTGCGCTGGGTTGTTTATTTTTAAGTAAATAGTACACAATGGAGCTTGAGAGGATAGAATTGATTTTTTATCAAGGGAAAGGATCTAGGGTTAGTGAAAACTAATAAATTAGGCCAACTTTGTCGGTCTATCCTTAATATAGAAATCGAAAGGTTAAAATAAGAAAAAAGCCCCATTTTGGAAGATAGGGAAAACTCTTTCAATTAAAAGTATATCAGAATAAATCCTCCTTATTTGATTTCTATAGAAGAGGGAGATGCTTTATCGAAGGAAATAAGAAAAAAGGGTATGTTGCTACTCTTTTGAAAGAAAAAAGAATAGGAATTCCCAAAGTAATGTCTAAGCCCAACGATTTCACAAATCAAAGATAAAGGATTCCAGAACAAGTAAACACAATTTTCAATTGTCTCAACAGCAGAATTGGATCAGAATAAGGAATAAAAGTCAATTCGTTCGAAATGAGACAACGAAAAGAGTTTAGAGACGACTCAAAAAATTTCGAAGGATTTCGCCTTTGAAGTCTGTCAGTCAAAATTAGCCAACTTGAGTCATGAGTATAAATGAAATTTGTTTTTTCGTAAGGAAATTAATGCACGTAATAGTCTTATTTCTATTATTATAGACATTACTTCGGGAATTCCTTGGGTTTAGACATTACCATACTTTTGCAAGGTCTTTCTTTCCAATTGTGTATTGCATTGTGCATTGGTTTGATCTTTGGTAGTGTTGTACCTTGTGCATTGGTTTGCTCTTTGGTAGTGTTTGTACCTTCAAATTCACATTTGTGATACAAGCATAAACATTATGCAGTAAGTTTTATGGGGTCAAAACATGCCAAAGCCCAAGGTCATTGGTCACATAAATAATATGAACACATTACATTCACCCAAACCATTAAACACATCCTCACAATGTTATATGAATAGATCTGATAGTTTGAGTTAGATATATTTTATCTAAAGTGTTTGATGGGATATGCGCTCATGAACCTCTGATAATGATATTGCAGACTATATGCCACTTTCTCTTGAAGATGACCATGATACAACTGTCGATATCATATATCCTGTAGAACAACTGGTAAGCTTCTTTTAGCAAGTCTATTTGGTAGAAGTAATGCTTAAATAATTATGAATGGTCGATACAATTTTTCTTAAATCAAGCTGTTCACTGATACTTAGAGGAATCATAATTACGATTTGAACAACAAAAATCTCACAAGAGCATTTTGTTTCGTCTCTGGAATCTGTGTCGAAACTTAATCTACACGAGCTGCCTTTTTGGCCTTATATGGGAATAATAGATAACTCCCCTAAAATGTGAAAAAAAGTTATTTGTAGCTATTTTTACCAAACCTTGAATTGAGAGATAATGAAATATCACTCAGTTCCACTTTTAGTAATGCAATTCGTAGGGTTTTGATTTCAAGTAGGAGTAGCTGTTAATTGTTGTTATAAACCTTTGTGCTTCTTGTTGCAGGTAGTGCAATCATTTGACTGGGAAATGGATGATTATGAGGTGTTGATTGTTTTTTTTGCTCTATCGCTCCCTTGGAAGAGCATCTGTGTTTCAATCTTTGTGTTGCAATGCAGGATTTTGTTGGCGACCTAGTTAAAGATGAGGCGCTACCAGAGGACGAGAAAGAAAACTTTAAGGTGCACATTCTAGTGATTTTTGTGCTTGGTCTACTATAAAGGATACTTAGCATAGCCTATGATCAATTAATCATTACCTCGATGAGTCTTCCTAACTTGACTACCTCATTTTATCCACAGGAATTCTTAAAGAAGAAGGTTAGAGAAAGGAAGGCAGAGCTGAGACAGGTTCACAATTAACCAAGCTATTTTGTATTTTCACCAGAGATTTTGGTGCGTTCTAATACCATGTTGCTGCAAAAACTTATACAGGCTAAAGAAGCAAGAAAGGAAGCTATTGACAGTATGGACCCCGAGCTAAAGAAGGCATTTGAAAATATCTAATTCTACAAATTTTATCCTGTAAATGCCCTGGACGCTCCTGATATAAGCATACAAAAGGTATGCAATGATGCCACTCTTTATTTCAGAATAGACAATACAACTTGCTTTGAGTTAAGTTATGCATCTATTGTTTTCTGCTGGTAGATTACATCAATAGGTATTATGGGAAGGCGCACAAACGGATGGGAAGACCACTCACATTTTGTGCGAGCATTGTGAAATAAGCTAGCTTGAAAAGACAGTAAAAAAAATTGGAAGCTAGGGGGGATCATCTTGATCAAAATATTCTAATGTGGTCCCTTGTTGAACCATCCATACGAAGTGTGTCCTGTAGTTACACCTCAGACTCCTACCAAGGCTTTAAAGTATCGCTTACTTCTGCATTCTTTTCCTTGTGCAAATTGTAAATTTCTAGGGGGCGATAGATGTAATGTCAGAAAGAGGACCTTCTCGAAGTAAACAATTGGTTTAGAGAAATAGCATGTTTCCTTTTCTTCATCACGTAATAATAACTTTGGATCCTTTAATTTGGCTAATAATCATAGTAATATATCCATTTGATTCCGTTATGATTGCTGTTGTTTTTGTGAACATGTGTGTTCGTGCTCCATCCAGAGTTTTGAGTTTGTTTTATCCAACCTCACTACCTCAGATTGGCGGATGCCCATGGGTGGTATCATTCTTATGTTTCAGTTTCCTATTCTTCATGACGAATTGATTGTGCCATGTGAAATACGTGTGCTAGCACATGGGTTCGGCTTTGCAAAAATTAATCTTTCGGAACAAACAAGAGCGATCAGCTCATTGACAAATATAGCATTCACATAAGTGCGATAGTATCTAGCTCAGTTTTGTTAAATACAGCATGATCATTTAGACATATATTTGAACAGTAAGAAGCAGAACCATAGGGTCATGGTAAATGAAGTGTTTGTTTGGTCAGGAGTTAACTTTATCAGAGTGTGACGCAATTTTTTTAAACTTTGCCAGATCCTCATCTTTGTCAGATTTGAAAATTTGCACCATCCACTGCTTCAGATCCTCATTTTTGTCATTTTAGCACAGCCTAGAATATATGGTACGTACCTTGAATTGAGATTTTGTATACTGATAGAATACATCATTGCCTAGATCTAGGATCTTTTAAGAATTCTTTAAATTTTTAAAACATTGTTTTCAAAATGTAAATGAAAACTACATGTAGCTTGGTCTACAAAACACTGCTTTCTATTATCAGAATATTGTTATCATATAGTATGCCTATAAGAAACACCGCAGATACTAAAATAGTCCTTTTTGCTAGAATGTTATTATGGAATAACATGCTTTTAAGAAAAGCCCTGCATACTACTCTCGAAAAAGGCTTTCGCCCCGCTTTATAAATAAAGCATACCGATGAGACCGCTGTTGGGCCACACAACACAACGCCAAAGGAAGAGAACGCATAGACAAAAATGCTGGGGCAACAACTACAACATGCCCAAAAAGAAAAGAAATGGAAAGAACAACGATACGACAAAACAAGGGTGGCCCGCCATCGCTGCGCCCTCCGGAATTGTGCCACCACACACCTAATACCCTAAATCGCCCAGTGCCAAACAACACCTTCAAGAAGGAGAGCGCCGTCGACACGGCGCTGCTGTCCGGACCAGCGAACTGGCCCTAGGGTTTCCCCCGACACTAGGAGTCGAGAGGACGAGGGGTATCCAAGACTCCCTCCAGGAAGGAATGGCGCCACCCGAAGGCGGTGCCACGTCAGAGTCGGACATGCCGACAAGGATTTCTCCCTATCCCGTCCCCCAAAAAATCCCGGGCAATTCAGAGCATCACCACCAGCTTTAGCGCCCACTAGCACACGCCAAAACAAACTTGAGGCCACCATCGTCATCGTCGTATCGAGGACACCGTCAAGCAACCCGCAAGATGGAAGCAAACGACATAGCTCGAGCTAGGAACGACACTGCAGAAGCCACACATGAGGAGCCCACCTCCACCACCAAGTAGTGGTCGTCGATCGGACAGGGCAGCAGGGGCACACCAGGCAATACTAGACAATATATTTTTTACCAGAACAGTTTCTGGAGCTTTCTGCCTTCCGATCGACATATGAGGAGATCCCAACCGTGTCCCCGAGGCCCTCCTGTAGCTCTATTGGGCGCGTCAAACATAAAAACGTGCCAGCCGTGGCCCCATGGACTCGTTGCAACTAACCCGGTCTAATAATTTGTTCGATGCTCCCATACCGATCAATGCCCCACAAGGGGCCTTGTGGGAGCACCAGACATAAGTGGCAACCACAGTGGGCCAATCCTATCATAGACAATGACCCGGTCAGCGTAAATTGATTGCGACTTCACCAACGGTCAACTTTAAATTGAATGACTCACCGTTTTCTCAAACGGACACAACGAGAGGCGCGTCCAGTTTCGTGTAGATGCGCTTCCCACACGACGGCATTAATGCGTGTCACTTTCCGCTTCACCCTCCTTCCTTGTTAAATAGACCCCCCTGACGACGCCTCTCCTCCCCTCTACAACTGCATGCCTCGCCTTCTCCATCATCGACGCACAAATCTGCCATCCCTCGCCACCTAGCCACCACTTTGTGTCATGCTCTCGATGGCTACGCGTGAACTGACCCAAGACGGTGACAATGGTGAGGAGTAAGCAATGGAGGAGGTGTAGGCGGATCCGAAGCAGGCATCCCTCCTCGCCTCTTTCGGAACTGCTTGTTGGCAGAGGAACACACCCCTCTTCCTCAAGGAGACGAACACGGCCATGAAGGCTCGCTTGATTGAGATCTCATGTGACAAAGCGGGAATGAAGGAGGGTGTCCGCTTGCTCATGGTCGTCGTCGAGCGGCAGTCCATACCGCGCATTAACGCCTAGAAGGAGGAAGACACCGTCGCTCGTGAGGCTTCCCGCCTTTCCATGGCAAAGCAGCACCTACGAAAAGGACGGACCAACGATACTCATCTACACGCACACCAGCGGCATCAACATGCCAGCTGACGCTCGAATCCAGGGCAAAGAGGCGGGCCAATGCGAAGGAAGAGAAGGGCGGCGAGGCTGGTCGCTCTCGCCGTTGACTTAGATTAGGTTAAAATTAAGTTAAATTTCATTCAGATTTGTAAGTATCTACAAATATAAATGGAATTTGAAGTTTGCCGTTTAAATATGAGTATATTTAAAAAAAGATATTGGGGACGTGGCACGGCTGGCGAGTGACGCCCTATAGGTGGCTAGTAGTGTCGGCAACCCTATTACCATTCGTTCGGTTACGTTCGCATATGAGATAGTACAACGATATGTGGAGACAGTGACACAGTGAAAACCATGCTTACGTGTGTTTTTATTTGCAGTGTCCTCTAAAATACCAGTAGTATTTTCCTTGCACAAACTGCGAACTATAACTACGCCGTTCTATTCGCCAAAAAAAAAAAGATGGTTGAACTGTGCCGTTCGAGGGGGCAACTGGCTTCCAAGTTCCAAGCCAGAAAGAAGCACTTGACTTTCCCCAAACTCCCAAGCCAAAGCTCACACCCACCCCACACGTCAGAATAGAATACGCGAGGCGAGCCCGGGAGAGAGGAAGCACGGAGACGCGGAGCCAGAGTGAACCGTCCCAACTACCGACGGGTACCGGCGGCATGAGGGCCACCGAGATGTTGACCGCGGCGGGGGACGCCGCCGCCGTCGACGTCGCCGGGACGACGACGACGTCCACGGCCTCGGTGGCCGACCTGGCCGGAGGAGTCCCCGCCGCGGGCGCGGGCGGGAACTTCCCCCTCGGCGCCGCCCTCCTCGCCTTCGCCTTGGCCAACTTCGTCAACGTCCTCTCCATCTGGTGCGCCCTTCCCCTTCCCCCTCTTGATCCAACGCCCCGCCCCGAGATTTGGTCCCGTTGCGAGCTCTCGCGGTGTCGGTGCGATCCCTTCAGGAGGTTGTTGCGATCGGGTCTGGGGAGAAACTTAAAAGGAGGGTTTCCTGTTGCGATATGTGCAAGCAAGCGATTTCTCTTTCCAGAAACCGCGAGTGGTGGAGACGATTTGACTCCGGTAGGAGGATTTGTTGCGGTGATATACATGGGATTTGTGATACGCTACTATATGCTTATCTGATTCTAGTCGTCGTTAAGTCTAGGCGCCATGATTCGGGTCCAGTTATTTGTTACGATTCTCCTGCTCAAATCCAAGCAAAACCTGACAGTCGAGTAGAGTAAGGCTGAAGTACGGCAACATCAGTAGTACCAGTAGCTCCAAATCACTAGCTAAATCTAGAATGTAAAATTTCTACTGCAAAACTCCCGACATTGGTATCCTACATATGTGTTGACAGTTGACATAACTAATATCTGAATGAAGACTTCCGTGCTCAGATGAAAAAGGCTTATAAAATGGAAGTGTATTATTAGTGTATCTTCAGAATCACCGCGGATTGGATCCTTTGCTCTTCTGTTCCTTAAGCTGTACTTTGTTTCGTCCTAGACACGCAGGTTAAAGGAGAAGAGGTGGGATGCAAGGAAGTTTCTTACTTCCTCTGGAGTTATTTCGTCCCTTTCTGCGACCGTGGCGAGTTTGGCAGTGGCGGTTGGCCAACAAGAAGGCGGGGATAGCTCTGTTTTCGCCCTGGCGTTGGTTTTTGCAGCCGTGGTATGTACTTGATCCAGCCAGCTTCCATGCATTTCCTTTTTCAAGCAAGTGAATGTCGCAATCGGGAGAGTGCCTTTTCTCTCAGAACTTACTCGTGACTAGTTGCGTCTCCATAAACAATTGTAGTATTTTTTTTCCTTTTTTGGTATTATTCGTTGCCTTATAAATGTACATGTTTGTCAATGCCAATTTAATAGGCATTTGATTGCTTCTTGCTTTGCTGGGGGTGGGAACGGGTTTTGCCCAAAAGAAACCTTGCTGAAAGATTGTCTTGTCTACTAGCTTGACATAGTGATGGAGATAGCCTTGTAGTTCAAGTTTGTGATAAATCATAAATGCGCACATGCCTTCATGAGGTGGTTAACTACTTTTATGGCCAACTTGTTTGTGCTAGAGCGATGGTGGGTGCTCACATCTTGTGGTTCAAGTTTGCGGTAAATCATAAATGCACATATGCTTTCATGAGGTGGTTAACTATTTTTATGGCCAACTTGTTTGTGCAACAGCGATGCTGGGATTTCTAGATATAGTACTCAAAAGAATCGCCAGGATACACCTGGACAATTAGAATTCCCTTCATATCTTCATCCTACAGCCAGTCATTTAGAACACTATAAAGCTTTTGATGTCAAAGTAATAAGAGCTAATTTCATAAAATAAAGTGATAGGAGCTACTGTATTTGTGGGCGTACAAGCTGGTTAGATCTTAGTGTACTTTAATTGTAGCCATGCCAAATCTGCAATCGCGCCCTTTAGTAGCCTCCTTTCAGTTTAACTTCATATTTTCCTCAATTGTTTACTTATTTTTACAAGATTGGTTATCACTGTATTCAATATTCATATCCACATAAGCTCTTTTCTTGGAATGGGGTTCTAAGCTTATTGTTCTCATTACAGGTAATGTATGATGCATCAGGAGTTAGGTTTCACACAGGTCGCCAAGCTGCAGTAAGCTTATCAATTTAGACGCACTTTGTGAATACCAGTACTTGTCTTCTACTAATATTTCCATTTGCATGTTGCCAATGATATATTTTTTTCATCCTCTAATGTAGTCTATATTTTTTGCTGCAGTTGTTAAACCAAATAGTTTCTGATTTATCACCAGAACATCCAATTATCTCTACCTTTAGGCCGCTTCGGGAATTTCTCGGACACAGTCCATTTCAGGTAGCTCAAATTCATGTTCCCTCTGTTGTGTAGAGACATCAAATGTATTACATTCCCTCAAATTCTTGCCATCACCATGAAAAGAAGATTGGACTAATTGGCTAACTGTAGTTGTAAGTTAAATTATTCTGTTGCCTTGAGACGGCAGATGATGAAATTGTCTTCCATCTGTATCAAATGTGGTTTTGACTATGTGACATTCTATTTGTATTTTATGAGATAGTGTGGAAGACTTCATGCTAATTTTTAAAAAACTAAATCTTCTATTAATCTTGTTATACAGCATCTATTTTAGGTGTACATGTATAATGGTTTCTCTGCTGTTACTTTCTTAGTATTACTATTAGTGTTACCAACGCCACCTGCTTGCGTGAATGCTGATTTATGCACATTTTGCTTTTGGTTATGTGCAGGTTTTTGCTGGAGCGCTTGTTGGTTGTACAGTAGCATATTTAATGGGAAAATCTGTATGAGAAATAGTTGTCATCTGCCTTGTGCTCAGATTATACTACTTATATAAAGGGATCTCTTTTTGTGTGCAAAGTTTGTTTTCATATCACCATGCCAGTGCCCTTCTTTGCTGTGTTACTGTGTAGTATAGATTATCTTGTGCCTGGAGTCATTAACGGGGGTAACACAAATCTATATAGTGCCTAAAAATGCATTAATACTGCCATAGCAGAAAAAAATATGAGAAATCGGTTTATACTCAAAGCACTACATTTTCTTTCCTTACTGAATGAAACTCTGGCAACTCTGGTCGCAGCTGACTGCAACCCTGAAATGGCGCTGACGTGAGGGGTTAGATTCCAAATTAGTTTCGCTCTGGTGTCAGATCCGGTTGAAGTTTGCCATTTTGGACAGATTTGGCAAAAAATACAATTTAGAAAAATGGAATTACATTTCCTCTTCACTAAACTTTTCAGTCTTTCCTTCCTTTCTTCGAGTTTTTTGAACTCTACACAGTTAGGCCTATCCTGAAATTTGGAGAAGTGGAACTATATTTCCTCTTCCCCAAACTTAAGAGATACGATCTTTTTCTTGCAATAGATTTTTGCCTCTGCCGTAGCAGAAAAAAAAGAGAACTTACGTTTATACTTGAAGTATTACATTTTTTCCCTTGCCGAATGAAACTCTGACAACTCTGGTCACAGCTGAATGCACTGGTCGAACAACTGTACTTATCTGAACTGACATGGCAAAATCACTACATTGCAACATAAGGATTTTATATCCAAGTAGAGTGATGATTCTACTTGACTGAACTCTTTAGTGCAACATAGTTGAGAAAATGAACTGGAAATTTCAAGCTGGCGTTGAGGGTGGTGTCCACTTGCCAGCATGGCGTTGAGGACCAGCAGACCCAGCCTGAAGTTGCCGGCTCTGCAGCACCCGTCTGCATCCAGACCAGCGCCTTGTGCGCCTACGGCTACCCAGTCGCCCGAGGCGCACAAAGACTTGATCAGGACGTTGTAGCTTGCATCATCTGTGTTCGAACTACTGACAAATGAAAACACGTTATAGTAAGAGCTTTCAGGTATCTTATGCAGCACCAAGAACATGATTTGCCCAGATACAGAGAAGTCGGGAAGCATGTCTCACAGTCACACTTGCCTAAGTTTCTGGAGTTATAGGATGGATAAAAATATACTCTTGTGCTGAGTTGAGCTAATTGTAACCATTTCAAATTTTGTTACTACCAGTTTTGTTCACACATGACAGTACACACAAACATCATAATAGCTCCACAATTCGACAGTTACTCGCAAGCTCCACTAAGTTCAAACTACTGATAAATGAGAACACGTGATAATAAGCAGGGACATCTTGACTATTCACTCTTCAGCAGTCACGGAACATTTCTTCAACCATCTGTAAAATGGCAGCAATGAAAGAACTAGTAAATAACACAAAAATTTCAATATTTAGATGAGTTCACAGCAATGTCACATATTCAACCGGGGAAGACTGACATTCAAAAGGGTGGCTGATGGCGAAATATATATAGTACAATGGACCATGATGTTCTATCCAGTTCTGTTACAGACCAACTAGGGTTCTTGATTGCACAGCGGTTCAGGTTTCAAAATCACAACAGCAACACTAATTTTCTCAGCATGGTCAACGTGTATATAGGGTCATCTAAACATTAACATGCAACAGCACAACTAATCTTGTACTACATGGCACAAGTAAACAGAGAAAAGGAAAACAAATAGCAAACCAGTATCAAACACCAAATGTAGACACCAAAAAGATTTAGTGACCTCGGAACAATCATCAAGTTTTAGGGGATATGTTGATGTGGTCATGTATATTTTTGGAGTGGTCTGATATCCCTCTGTTAGCTAGGACTTGATGAAAACTTATTCCCGTATGTAATATTGTGAGAGGTGGTATATATTAACCCTCTGATGATGAACTTGCGTTGCGTCGCAAGCTGTTTTTTTGGGTGTTTAACTCGCGGTGCATCAGCTATTCGGGTAACTGTTGTTGAAGTTATTATCTAGTAATCCCTCCGTCCCAAAATATAAGGCACCTAAGGATTAGCCAAAAGTCAACATTTTCTAAGTTTGACCAAATTTATACACAAAAATATGAATATTTACAATACCGAATAAATATCAATAGATTCACCATAAAGTATATTTTATTAATATGTCAATATAATATTTTAGATGTAGATACTTTCTCCTAAATATTTGGTCAAAGTTAGTAAGATTTGACTTTTGACTAATCCTTAGGCGCCTTATATTTTGGGATGGAGGGAGTATCATTCTCTCTTGTTGAATGATTATCTAATGTCAAGTGTATGTAACCTCACCACTCATGAGAAGAGGTTATAGTAGCGGCTGTTTTGCAGGCAACCAAACAACCGCTATTTGTTTGTGACTTGCTTTCTGGGCTACAAAACATGCAACCAAACAGCCACCACACATAACTCTCCCAGCCTAAAAAAAAGGCAAACAAGCAAGCAAACAAAGTGCTGAAGATGGTCTAAAAGCTGTTTTCGCGTGGACATGCCCCTAACGAGCTCTGAAATTGGCCAGTCTACCAAACGCGCCCTGTCACCGTGGTCGCACAATCACTTGTTCAATTTTGTAATAAATCATAAATGCCATGATTTCATGTGGTGGTTAACTACTTTTATGGCCAACTTTTTTTTTTGCTACAACCCGCCCGGTGCTCACATCTCCATCCTACAGGCTACAGCCATTCATTTAAGGGGTTCATTTCATTTACAACTCTATAAAGTTTTTGATAACATCAAATGTGGTTTTGACTATTTAACGGCCTCTTTACATGCTAGGTGGACATGTCTAATGATTTCCCAGTTGTTACTTTTTCAATAATTAGTGTATCAATGACACCTGCTTGTGCGACTGCTGATTTATGCCATTTTTTGGTTCTGCGCAGGTTTTTGCGGGAGCGTTTGTTGGTTTTATAGTAATAAGTAGCATATTTATTGGGAAAACCTGTATGAGAAATAGTTGGCATTTGCCTTGTGCTCAAAACATAGACAGTACTCTCGAATCAGGCTTTCGCCCGCTTTATAAATAAAGCAACATCCGTTCATTCGGTACAACAACGCAGCCGGCCGCAGCCAAAGGGACAAAGAAAAGAAAAGAAAAGGGGGGTAGTGCAACACTGCTGGGGCAACAACACAAAAGCGCCCAAGAGAAAAGGCAAAAAACGGCCCGGAGGCCAGAGCAGCGCTAGCGACCACCAGGCGACCCGAGCGGCAGCGAAGGGGGGGGGGGCGCCGAGAAGGGAAGCGATGCCGACCGCAGGGCCCGAAGAGCGGTGTCGAAGTCGGCCCGATCACGTTGGCGCACCAGAGGAGACCACTGCTGAATGAAAGCAAGAAAAGCAAAAATAGAGTCAGAAGCGCGCGTGGGGTAGATCTTCTCAATCACCATCTTGTTCCGGACATTCCAGAGAGTCCAAGCGATGGCCGCAAACACAAGCCAAAAGAGGCGACGACCGCGCCCGGCCCTAGTGGCCTGGGACTGGAGAAACTCCCCTAGATCCTGAGCCTGCCAGGCCGGCCCAAGGGCCTTCCTGACAAAGCTCCAAAGGAACTGGGCCGCCGAACACGAGAAGAAAATGTGGGCGCACGTCTCCGGGGTCCCACATAGGGGGCACCGGCCTGTGCCGGGGCCATTGCGCTTGGCCACCTCCACACCGGAAGGCAACCTGTCGCGCAACAACTGCCAAACGAAGATGCGAATACTAAGAGGGAGGGGGCTTTCCAGAAAGGGGTCGTCCACCTCAGCTCTGGGCCCTGGAAGAGGGCCCGGTAAGCCGAGCCAACCGAGAACTCACCGGAGGGGAGGAGCCTCCAGGAGACCGTGTCGGGGGCGCCTCCCAGAGCAGTAGGGAGAGAAGCCATAAGCTGCCGGAATTCCGCTGCCTTAGTCAAGCTGAAGGCACGGCGGAAAAGAAGGTTCCAGCGATCCCCGCTGAAAGCCTCGGCCGTGAGGGCCGACGGGGCAGCGGAGATAGCAAAGATGGCAGGAAACCGGACCCCCAACGGGATCTGGGAAAGCCACGGGTCCAGCCAGAATCGGCAACCCTGACCATTCCCAACGGTGAAGTCAATGCCCAACCCAATGAAATGCTTGATCTCCTGGATGGCACGCCAGAATTGGGAGCCCTCCCGGCGATCGCAAGCCAAGAGTGGACGGCCACGGAGGTACTTGGCCTTAATGAGCTGCAGCCAAAGGCCTCCCTCGTCCCGAAGAATGCGCCAGACCCACTTCAGCATCAGTGCGAGATTGAAGCGGCGAGAGTCTAGAATACCAATGCCCCCAAGGGATTTGGGGGTGCAGACGTTCGCCCATTTCACCATACGGTACTTCTGGTGGTCGTCCCTAGCTGCCCAAAAGAACCTAGACAACTCCTTGGTGAAGTCGGCATGGGTCCCCTCGGGGAGCAAGTACAACCCCATCTGGTACATAGGTAGGCTCGAGAGACAGGAGTTGATTAGAACCGTCTTGCTACCCTTAGTCGTGAGTCACGCTCGCCAGGGTTCCGCCCTCGAGCGCACCCTCGTGACCAAGGGTGACAGTGACATGGTTATACCCTACGGGTACGTGATCTCAGCATACCTGGTCCAGCCCAAGGAAGGCCCACGGCAGATGTACGCTGGCCCATGAATATTTTCGGGTGGCCAAGGCCCATGACGCCTTCGGATCCTTGGAGAGCAAGACTAGCGTAGATAGGAAATTCAAAGGGGTAAAACCTTAGAACTTGTAACCGACTAGGTCTATGCCCGGGACCTGCCTGAGTCTATATAAAGGCTAGGAGGGCACGACCTAGATCTCTCTCTCTCATACTTTCGCATACACACCTGCACGCCAGATTGCATCTGCGCACCCCTGTAACCTTTGGTTCCGCCGTAATCAAGAGCAGACAAGCAGGAGTAGGGTTTTCCCTCCGGGGGCCTGAACCTGGGTAAACCTTATGTCCCCGTGTTGCTTGTTTGCTAACCGTTCCACGATCTCCAGCATCCCCATCTTCTCCAAAACCCAAGTCCATAACAATGGGCATTGATGAGATCAAACCTCGTCAATTGGCGCCGTCTGTGGGAACTGGGGACGCTGATTGTGCGATCGTGACGGTCCCAACCCGATCGATCTACAACTCCTCGGCGACAGAGATTCACTTCCTCTTTGGCGCTTTCGACTTCACCACCCACTCACCGGCCACCATGAAGGACTTCGAGCCCGTAGGCGACGGACTCGAAATCCTGTTCGGGAGCTTCTGCTTCCAGGTGGGGCAAACTGGCACTCTCCGCCTCCCTGAGCGGGTGCCCCTACCATCAATCAGGCCCGCTTCATGGACCCCACTCCCCGTGCCACACACAACATCATCAGCAGATGATTCCTACGACAGCAGCAGCTGCAACTCTGATCTATGCGATCTGCCGTCAGATGAAGGGACCTACGGTTCTGGATCTGAAAGCTGCGGTAGCAGCGGACCAATCTACGAGCGCTACCAATGCGCTGTAGTCATACAGGCTGATGGGGATCAGCAAACACCCAACCCGCCGCCCAACCCACCACCTAACCCGCCAGATCGAAACGGCGAGAATAGAAGAAACCAGTCTCCCCCACCCGAAGGGGAAAACAACGGCCACGTCATCCGTCTTAGCAAAGAAGGATGGGCCCAGGCCTGCAACGCTGTGGCGGGCAACATAGTCCTGCCTGCAGACACCTCCCGGGATCTGCTGATGGCCTACCATCTACTCCTGATCGAGGAGCACAAGAAGCAGGTCAAGATGCAGGAGGTGCTTGACAAACGCAAGCAAGCAGCCTCAGAGTCCAGCGCGCGATGAGCCGTGCTCTCCGCCATGGGCATCGGCTCCAGCTCGAATGGCAACCAAGGCAACAAGCACCGCTCTCCGATGGAGAACATGGATCCCAAGGAGCGCCGTGAGGTGACCCGAACTCTCCACACATCCTTCATGGATATGGACGCCGACGGCAATGTCATCCCGAAAACGCCGCAGGCTGCGATCATGGAAGCCACTGCGTACCTCGCGGCCCACCCACCTCCGGAAGGGGACCCGAAAAGAGCCATGCACAAGTCCGCACTTATCGGACTCAGACTCGTCGGAGCCGCGCTCCACCAGGAAGCTCCCACGGAGCCGAAGAAGAAAGCTTTGGTCAGATTCGACCGCAGCCCCACCCCTTCATCCGAAGAAGAGGAACATGACCTTCCTCGAAGGAAGAAGAGCTCGCGCCATCACCGCAACTACGACGCCAGAGACGCGCTCACACAGCGCAAAATCGACAAAGCGCGAGCTAAGCGTGCATGCTCGTCTGAAACTGAGATGGACGAAGACGAAGGAGAACTCTGCGGAGCCCGATGCTTCATCAGATCTGTTCGGCGAACAAAGATGCCGCACAACTTCAAGCTTCCTTCGGATACTCCGAAGTTCGACGGCACACAAGACCCAAAGGCATGGCTCAGCGACCACCTATCGTCCGTCAAATTGCATGCCGGAAACAAGGAAACCGCCATGCAATGCCTTCAGCTGCAGTTGACAGGAGCGGCCCGGATCTGGCTCAGCAGCCTATCTTCGGGGTCCATCCGAAGTTGGGATGAGCTAGCTTACAGCTTCATCCGAAACTTCAAGGGCACCAGCAAGAGGCCCACCTCAATCGAAGAGTTGCGAGCCTGCACTCAACGAACGGGCGAATCCATTTGCTCGTACATACTACGCTGGTCCAACACAAAGAACTCCACAGCGCACATCTCCGAAGAGAGGGCCATCGACGCCTTCAGGGACGGCGTCAAGCGCCAAGACTTCAAGGAGGAACTTGGGCGCGTCAAGCCCAAAACACTCGACCACCTCATGGACATCGCCAACAGGTGGGCTGACAGAGAAGACTCCATTCACCGAGCACAATCGGAGGAAGAGGATGACTACGGCCGATGGCGAGAGCGTCGTAGCAAGAGAAGATCGCGCGTCTACGACGATCGCGATGGACCCGACATGGTCGCGGCCGGCTACGCCGATCGTCGCAACGACGCCAACCGCAACAGCGGAGGATACCGCGGAGGAAACTTCCGCGATGGAGGACGCCCAGCACAGTCGTGGCAGCGCCGCGACCGCGATAACGGACCCTCAGCATACGAAAAACTTCCGGGTCCATGCACCATCCACTTCTACATCGACAAGTAGGATGGCAAAAAGAAGGCAAGCCACATGCTCAAGGACTGCCGCGAGTTCCAGAAACTCAGCGAAAGCATGGTCCAGATGAGACAACAAGCTCCACTTCCCGGATTCGGGAATGCACCCGCGCCAGGTGAGATAGCGCATGGAGCTCCTCCACCGCCACCTGTAGGAGGCCCGAACCAACCAGTCGCACCAGCACAGAACAACGCTGGGAACGGGTATCCCCCGCCGAAAGGAGCACTAATGATCCATAAGGGGCGCCCCACGAATATGGTGCAGAAGAAAATCACCCGACAGATCAATCTGGCCGTGGAAACTCCATCCGCCATCCCAGAGTACCTCAGCGGATCGGAGTCCTGCATCACGTTCAGTCGTTCAGATCACCCTTGCCAGATCCCTCGCCCAGGTCATGCTGTCCTGGTGCTAGAGGTGCAGATCGGAGGTTTCGAGATGAGCTGCGTCTTCATGGACGGCGGCAGCGGCATCAATCTGATGTTCGCAAGTACTCTGGCAGCAATGCGAATCCCGCAGTGCATCCTGGAACAGTCAGATACAACGTTCCACGGCATTGTCCTAGGAAAGGGCATATTCCCCCTGGGCAAAATATGGCTCGACGTCATCTTCGGCAAGCCGGACAATTTCCGACTGGAACGGCTCGAATTCGAAGTGGTGGACTGGCCATCACAGTACCACGCCATCCTCGGGCGTGTAGCATTCGCAAGGTTCTTGGCTGTCCCACACTACGCATACCTGCTACTCAAGATGCCAGGGCCGAAGGGCGTCATCACAATCCACGGGAGCTTCACCCGATCGGACCAATGCGACAGGGACTTCAATAGAATCTCCCAATCATTCGGCATGCAGGAAGAACTCGTAAGGCTCCGCGAGGTGACGGACAATGGGGTACCCCCAGTCGCACGACAAAACGCACCCGACATGTCCTTCGACTCCACCGTCAACACAAAGAAGGTGCAAGTCCATCCGACGGATGCATCCAAGACGGCACTGATCGCCAACGACCTCAGCCCCGCATAGGAAAGCGCGCTCGTCGAATTCCTCCGTGAGCACTGGGAAATCTTCGCCTGGTGTCCTGCGGACATGCCAGGAGTTCCCAGGGAATTCGCCGAGCACGCACTCAACATCTTTCCAGACACCAAGCCCGTCAAGAAGTCCATCCGGAGACTGTCCGAGCCACGGGCCGAAGCCATCAGGAAGGAAATAAACAGGTTACTTGCCGCAGACTTCATCAGGGAGATCAAAGAAAGCGAGTGGCTCGCAAATACAGTGATGGTCCCCAAGAAGGACACGGATATCCCGCGAATGTGCGTAGACTTCACGTCGCTAAACAAGCACTGCCCAAAGGACCACTTCCCTCTTCCTCGGATCGACCAGATCATCGATTCGACTGCAGGATGCGAGAAACTCTCCTTCCTCGACGCCTACTCAGGCTACAACCAGATTCGACTCAAGGTCAAAGATCAGGAGAAAACGGCGTTTATCACACCGTTCGGAGTATTCTGCTACAACACAATGCCCTTCGGGCTAAAGAACGCAGGTGCCACGTACCAGCGATGCATGCAGGCATGCCTCAAGGACCAGATCGGTCGCAATGTTCAAGTCTATGTCAACGACATAGTCATTAAAACCAGGGAGGCAAGAACACTCATCGACAATCTCCGCGAGGCGTTCGACAACCTCGATCACTACAGGATCAAGCTCAACCCCAAAAAGTGCGCCTTCGGCGTCCCATCGGATCAGCTGCTTGGGTACTTCATATTTCAACGAGGGATTGAGGCGAACCCGAAGAAAATCAGGGCCATCATAACAATGGAGAAGCCGAAAAACCTCAAGGGCGTCCAGCAGCTCGCAGGACGAATAGCGGCGTTGAGCAGATTCATCAGCCGCATGGGCGAGAAGGCCCTGCCATTCTACCAGCTGCTACGCAAGGCAGATAAATTCGAGTGGACGCCCGAAGCCGACGATGCGTTCGAAAGCCTCAAGCGGCTACTCTCCACCTCGCCCGTCCTGGTCACGCCAAAGGAGCGCGAGCCTCTGCTGCTGTACATAGCAGCCACACACCAGGTGGTCAGCACCGTACTAGTGGTCGAACGACCCGAGGAAGGCAAGACCCACGGGGTCCAACGCCCAATCTACTACCTCAGCGAGGTACTGACGCCAACAAAGCAGAGATACCCCCACTACCAAAAACTCGCCTACGGCGTGTTCATGACGGCTCGTCGGTTGAGCCATTACTTCCAGGAGCATCAGGTGATGGTGGTCAACAAGGCACCCTTGAACAACATCCTGAACAACCCAGAGGCCACAGGACGCGTGGCCATGTGGGGAATTGAGCTGTCACCTCTAGACATCGTCTACGAGAAACGACTAGCAATCAAGTCGCAGGTCCTACCGGACTTCCTTGTACACTGGATGGAGCTACAACTACCAGACACCCCAGACATGTCGCAGTCATGGACGATGCACTTCGACGGCTCCAAGCGTGAAGCTGGGGCAGGAGCTGGAGTCATACTGACCTCCCCGCAAGGCAACAAGATGAAGTATGTCCTTCGGATGAAATTCCGAGCTTCCAACAATGAGGCCGAATACGAAGCCCTCATCCATGGCATGAGGATGGCAAAAATGTGCGGCGCAACGCGCCTGGTCATCTACGGTGACTCCAACCTCGTCGTCCAACTGACGATGAATGAGTGCAACGCACACGCCGAAAACGTGATCGCGTATCACGCGCTCTACAACGCACTCGAAGGAGAATTTGACGGCTGCGAGCTTCGGCACGTTGGAAGAGAAAGCAACGAGGAGGCCGATAGACTTGCCAACATCGGCTCCACCTGCGCAAAGGTGCCACCAGGTGTGTTCCTCGAACAGATCTGTGTGCCATCCATCAAGCGAAAATTCCCCAAGGGATCACCCGAAGAAGCAGAACACTCGGGGGCTATGCTGCCCGAAGGTCATGAAGGACCTGAAAAATTGGACACATAAGTCGCTATGGTCAACCTGATGCAGGTGATGGCAGTCGAAGAAACATAGACACGACCATACCTCCAGTTCCTCATCAACGGAGAACTGCCTGACAGCCCGACAGATGCCCGGCGCATATCTCGCCGGTCGAAAGCTTTCACCATCATCAATGGAGAGCTGTACAAGCGCAGTATTACGGGTGTACTACAAAGGTGCGTCACCATCGGTGACGGGAAAACCATCCTCCAAGACATCCACGAGGGCATCTGCGGCCATCACGCAGGCAGCCGCTCCCTTGTCGCCAAAGCTCTACGAGCTGGATTCTACTGGCCAACGGCCATGAGCGATGCAAAGGACATCGTCCGAAGATGCAAGGGGTGCCAAAGGTTCGCCGACAAACCACACGCACCCGGATCAGAGCTCAGGCCTATACCTATAGCCTGGCCTTCTGCTCAATGGGGCCTCGACATGATTGGCAAACTGCCAAAGTCTTCGAAAGGGGGGCACGTCTACCTCCTAGTCGCAGTCGACAAATTCACCAAGTGAGTCGAGGCCATGCCGGTCACTAACCAAAAGGGCAAGACCGCCGTAAAATTCTTTGAGTCCATTGTCTACAGGTTCGGCGTACCGCACAACATCATCACCGACAATGGATCGAACTTTATCTCCAAGGAATTCCAAGACTTCTGCGAAGGCCTCGAGATCAACATCACGCACGCCTAAGTGGCATACCCGCAAACGAACGGGCAGGTGGAAAAGTCCAACGGCCTAATCGGTGTTGGCATCAAGAAGCGCCTCATGAGCCCACTCGAATGAAAAGCCGGAGCCTGGACGAAAGAGCTACCATCCGTCCTATGGAGCTTGCGGACTACGCCAAACAGCTCCACCGGCTACACGCCGTTCTTCATGGTGCACGGAGCCGAGGCCGTGCTACCAGCCGAAGTACGCCACCAGGCCCCCCGGGTCGTCGCTTATAGCGAAGCCGAATCCATGGCTGCACTCGAAGACGCCGTCGACACACTCGACGAAGCAAGAGACGTAGCAGCAGCTCGATCAGCGGTGTACCAGCAGAGTCTCCGCAACTATCACAGCCGCCGGCTACGCCCAAGGTCCTTCGTCGAAGGAGACCTCGTCTTGCGACTCAAGCAAGAGCGACCGATGAAATTCGAGTCGCCATGGGAAGGACCCTACATCATCACCGAAGTCATCCCAGGTGGCGCCTATCGCCTCAAGCACGTGGAGTCCGGAGTCGCATACTCCAATCCATGGAACATCGCGCACTTGCGACGATTCTACCCCTAGCTATCTACCCCTTTACTTTCAATAAGGCTATTTAGCCAAGGCTACTCAGCCGAACAATGTATTCCCTCCATTATGATATAAATAAAGCTAAGTGTCTCGCCCCAAAAATTTCATTTTACTATTTACACCTTTACTACATGCTACAAAACGCACTCGGGGGCTCCCCCCACCTCACGATTTCATCGACTAAGGATAACACGTGTATACCTGAGTAGCTGATCACGTCAGGCTAACGAAAAGGACACGTACGCAAACAAAGCACTACGTGCTCAAACAACAATTGCATCTTTATAACAAAGGGGCACAAGGCGCCCAGACACATACATACAAATTTTACATTTATCTCTTTTACAGGTACTACCTATTTTAAAGAATAACTTGAGCACGCTTCTCAAACAAATCTATAACCTGTTCGGCATACTGCCTCACAGCCGCATAATGCAGACGCATATCCCACTCATCACCATCCGACCGAAGAGGTGGCCCAGCAGCTACAGCAGACAAATCCACATCAGGGCGGTGCAGCCTCACAAGGGACAAAGCAGCCTTTACGCCTGCGACGAGCTATTGCCGCACCAACTCCTTGACATTATTGACGTTCCGAAACTTCGACAGAAGACCAGCAAGACTCGTTGGCACGACATCCAAAGGAAACATGACATGCAGCACTGATGCAAGCGACGTCTGCACCTGACGAAGCACCCGCGAAACTTGGTGCACATGATCCTGCACCGTCGCCAGGGCCATGGCACGGTCACGATCCATCCAGAAGAACCCGCCGGTTTCCATGTCTTGTTGATTCAAGCAATTGACCCGAACAGCGACACGCTCTTTCTCCTCCTTCGGAGCAAGGTTAGCACCTGCGATACTCGCACAAAATAATACGCAAGGTTAGTAGGCGCATCCGAAGAACTGAGCTGCAGCTCGAAACAAAGAACAACTTACATTGAAGCCGCTCAGACAGTCGAAGCAGTTCCGCCATCAAGTACTCCTCTCTGGCTGCACCGCGATCTGCCTTGGACTCCCAAACGTCGGAGTGACCACGCACCCCAAGCAACTCCCTCTCAAGACTACGAACACGGTCTCGAAGAAAAGCAAGTTGTGAAGAATCATCCAAAGATGGCCGCTGCCGCGTTGCAGGCGAGGTGTCAACGGGATTAGCAAATGAAGGAACCTAGAGCAGCAGAAAAGAAAAGGACATAAACATTCAGACGGAGAAGAGCACAACTCAACAAAATTCATTAAGCATATAAAGGCCACTACGTGGCACAATGATTTTTGTTCCTCAACATAATTACAAGCAAAAGAAGATTACAAACTATCCTACAGCTACAACGCCTAAGACGCGGCACCCTGAGTAGCCTCGGAGCCGGATTGCCTCGCCTTGGCCTCCCCCTGTTGCCGCAGTGCATACTCGGACAACAGATCAATGAGCTTTGGCTCATATCGCTTGCAGCGAGCAGAATAGGTAGCAAAGGCTACCTCGGATCCATCCGCGGTCGTCGGCATCCGGGAGGTGATCTGGGGAAGGTCCAGCTCCGCTCCAGCCGCCAAGGACATCGCCAGCCCGATGGACGTGCCGATGCCCTTCTGCTTGCGCTTGTACGCCGCAGGTGCTTCGGCTGACAAAGCCTCCGCCAGGGCGTCAACATCATCAAGGGCCACGCCCTTGGGGACAAGCTCCTTGTAGAAGCGGCCAAGGACCTCCTTCGCCTTGGCGAGGGAGCTGACGACGGTGCTGCAGCGATCAGTAGCATCATCTAGAGCACTCCCGTGCTCCAGAGGGCTGCGGTCAAACTCGATGCTTGCGGCAACTGAGACAAAAAAGAAAAGGAATGAAGAAAGTAACACAGAAGAAAGACAAGAAAACGAAAAGAAAGGAGCAAAAATAAGGTACTCACCCGAAACAGCCTTGGCAGCAGCCATGAGCTTGCCCGCCACCTCTCTTTCACGCGCAGTCGCAGCAGTGGCAAGCTGCTCCTCGCGGTCCGTGGCCTCCTGCTGCAGACGCTCCTTAGCCTCGGCCAGCTCCAGCTCAAGGCGCTCTTTCGCACCAGCGGCGGCCTCGGCCTTCTTCTCCGCTTGACCAAGGCTCTTCTTGAGAGCATCAATCTCACGGAGGGAAGTGTTATGCTCCTCTGCATTCAAAACATACAAGCGTCAGAAAGCAAGACAATAATGCAAAAAGAAAGAAGCACCAAAGCATACAGGTACCTTGAAGCTGTTGGAGGTTGGCCTCCAGCACCAGGTGCTCCTACACCAGTCGCTTGGCATCCTGCACAAAAGGCTGCAGGAAGAAGAACTACCAGTAAGGAAAAGGACTTGGGGGCTGCGCCCAACACGAAGCAACAAAAGCAAAATTCGCACACGAAAACGCTCGGGGGCTCCCCCCAAAGACTCGAAGAAAGAACAAGACAAGAAAAATTTTCAGACGCTCGGGGGCTCCCCCCGTGGCAGGAAACAGAAGTACTTACATGCTCCGATGGCGACTCCGAAGGCCCGCTCGCAGCCTTCTGAGGCGCAACCACCTGAGCTTCCTGCGGAGAAGGGACTGGCGCAGCACCCTCAGAGGTAGCCACCATCTGAGGAGGAGGAGACGCAACCTTCGACTCTCCCATCATCTCCCGAGCACCATCGCTGGAGGAGTCGTGGGAGGAATGCCTGCACACGAAATAATTAGCACAAGCACAAAAGTCAACAGCAAAAAGACAGCAGTATAAAAGAAACTTACGAGTCCAGTGAGCTCAGGTCGAAGACAGGAGGAGTCCTTCGGGCTCTCTTCTCCCCCTTCTTCTCTTCTTTCTTCTCTTCCTTATTTTCTTCCTTCTTCCGCTTCGCTGGCGGGTGCGGTGCTACAGCTCGCACGGGAAGAGCAGGAATAGGAGAGGAAGAACCTCCATGCCCGTCACTGTGACGCTCAAGGCACAGAGGGTTTCTGGGAGTCGGAGGAGTCTATGCATCCGAAGACTCGCTGGAGCTCCGCGATCGTTTGCGAGTATGGTCCTCGCTCGACTCGTTGGCCTCTTCAGCCGGCGATCGTGCTGAAGGCAGTTCGGACACGGAATCCACCACGTCATTATCCGGAGCAGCCGGAAATAATTCGGGCAATGGCGGCACCATGCCCGGCACCTTGAAGCTCTGCAAAAAATAAGGGACTTTGTTAGCAAACAAAGGAAAATAAATATGCAGTCGACGAAAAGCGCTACGCGCACGAATCTACACCTGTGGAACGGCCAGCGTCGAAGAAAACGGCGGAGTCAGCGACTTCCCCGGGATATCCTCTCCAGCCTTGTACTTCAATAACGTACGAAGGGCCCTGTCGAGATCACCCTGGGAAATCTTCTCGGCCGAAACTCTCGTCGGATCACGGCGCCCAACATAAAGAAACATCGGGTGCGCCCTAGCCTGGAGGGGCTACACCCGACGCTCGAGAAATGTGCGGATAATATCCACGCCGTTTACTTCTTTCTCAGGAGTCAACTGGAGATCCTCCACCCGACGGTAAAGGGCATCTATCTCCGCTGACTCTGTTGGAATTATGCCCTAGAGGCAATAATAAAGATGTTATTATTATAATTCTTGTTCATGATAATGTTTATATTCCATGCTAGAATTGTATTAAGCGGAAACTTTAATACTTGTGTGGTTTGTGAACAACACCGTGTCCCTAGTACGCCTCTATGGACTAGCTCATTGATTAATGGTGGTTAAGGTTTCCTAACCATGGACATGAGTTGTCGATTAATAATGATATAATATCATTGCGAGAATGATATGATGGACAGACCCAAACTAAGCGAAGCAATTAGATCGTGTCATAGTGTTCATCTTTGCGAAGCTTTTCTTATGTCAAATATTGTATTCCTTAGACCATGAGATAATACAACTCCCTGGTATCGGAAGAAAGCTTTGAGGTCATCAAACATTATCCTATGAGAGGGTGATCATAAAGGTGTCTCTCAGGTGATCGGAAAGTATCTGTTGGGTTGTATGTATCGAGATGGGATTTGTCCCTCCCAAGTCAGAGAGATATACTTCGGGCCCACTCGGTAATCGATATCAACACCGCTTGCAAGAATGTGGTTAAGGAGTTAATCACAAAGTGATATCGGATTACGGAACGAGTAAAGTACTTGCTGTGAATGAGATTGAACTAGGTATGACGGTACCGACGATCAAATCTCGGGCAAGTAAAATATCGCGAGACGAAGGGAATATATATATGGGATTGATTGAAACCTGGCATCGTGGTTCATCCGATATGATCATCGATGAATGTGTGGGAGTCAATATGGGTTTCCATACCCCGCTGTTGATTATTGATAGAAGATCATGTCTGCATTTTCTCAAACCCGAAGGGTCA
The DNA here is from genome assembly GCA_916181665.1 of Avena sativa. Taxonomy (NCBI): domain Eukaryota; kingdom Viridiplantae; phylum Streptophyta; class Magnoliopsida; order Poales; family Poaceae; genus Avena; species Avena sativa. The sequence continues at coordinate 352,526,291 of OV702293.1, read as the reverse complement.
CACACTTAACGTGTCTCGACGCTAGGATAGATTGGATAATTGGTTTATGAGTTTTTGTTTGGAGTCTCGGATGGGATCCGAGACATCACGAGAGGTTCCGGAATGGTTCGAAGAATAAGATTCATATAAGGCAGTGCAGTTTTGGAGTTCGGAATTGTTCCGGGTTAATCGGTATTGTACCGGAAGCTTCTAGAACCTTACGGAAGGGGGCCAACGTGGCCCCACCTGTCGGGAGAGGGCATGGGACTATGAGGGAGTGCCCTGGCCGCATTGGGCCAGGGGCACAAGGCCCCATAGGGCCCAGCCGGCCAAACAAGGGATATACCCTAATTGGAGCTTCTAGAAGGAGGGGGGGTTTCCTTGCCCCCACTCCTCCCTCCTTGGCCGCCGGCCTTGGGCTTGGGGGAGGGGTTAGGGCTTGGGAGCACCGCACCCCTACACCTTCCCCTCAAGCCTAGTCGCCCTGCTGCCCTCCTCTCTCTCTCCCTCCCGACTACGTGTAGGCGAAGCCCTGCTGCAGAAACTCTCCACCAAATTGCACCGCGCCGTCGCGTTGTAGATCCAATCCATCTCTCCACCATACTTGCTGGACCAAGGAAGGAGGAGACGTCGAGGTGCTGCACGTATGCATCTCACGGAGGCATCGCCACTTGCGGTGCTAGATCGGATCGGATCGCGAGGAGGAGAAGCGAGTACGACTACATCACCCACGTTCCGACGAACGTTCCGTTGTGCGAATCTTCAAGGGTATGAAGATCTAATCCAATCTCTCTCGTTGTTTGCATCTCCTAGATTAGATCTTGGCTTCCCTCTGTTCGCATCCGTAGAAAATTTTGATTTACTATGCCGCGAAACCCTTCAGTGGTATCACAGCTAGATCTATGCGTAGATGTGTTTCACGAGTAGAACACAACATGGTTGTTGCGGGCGTTGATGTTTTCTGTTGCAAGCCTCTTGTTTGTGTTCTTCTTATGATGCGGGATAGTGAGATTGAAGCGGTCCAGGCCAACCTTACGCGACGTCGTTCGCGAGACCGGCTCCGCACTTGACGTGTGGCTTGTTCCACACATGCGGCTGGTGGATGCCAGTTTCTCTCACTATAGTTGTCATGGGATTAACACCGGAGTTTGGCAACCATAATATCATCGTTGTGGCTTTCCGTAGGTAAGAATCGTTCTTAGCTTCTACTCCCATAAGCCACGTAAAACATGCAACAACAAAGTAGAGGCGTCTAACTTGTTTTTGCAGGGAGTGTTTTCTATGATATGGTATGGCCCAAGATGTGATGTGTATAATGTATGCGATAATCATGTTTTATAATGTTTCACGACTTGCATGTCGATGAGTACACAACCGGCAGGAGCCATATGGTTGTCTTTATAATTATGTATGACCTGTGTGTCAACTTCTTATACGCCATGTAATAGTTTCACTTTATCGCTAAGTAGTTAGCAATAGTTGTAGATGCTATTCGTGGTGGAGGCAATCATGGTGGAGTGATGGAGATCATGCCGGCACGCACAAGATGGAGATCATTGTGGGAAGATTGGCTATACCATGTCACATAAAGTTATATGCATGTGATGTTTATCCTTTTATGTATCTTATTATGCTTAGATCGTGACAGTAGCATTATAAGATGATTTCTCACTTAAAGATCAAGATAAAAATTGTGTTCTCCCCAAGTATGCGTCGTTGCGAAAGTTCGTCGTGTCCAAGCATCACGTGATGATCGGGTGCTATAGACTCTACGTTCACATACAACGGATGCAAGCCAGTTTTGCACACGCGGAAATACTTGGGTCTAACTTGACGAGCCTAGCATGTACAGACATGGCCTCGGAACACATGAACCGAAAGGTTAAGCATGAGTCATATGAATGATATGATCGACACTTCGTTGTCCACCATTGAAACCACATCTCTTCTCGTGAAGATCAGATTAGGTGTGGTGAATTTGGATCGTGTTCACTAAACAACTTGAGGGATGTTGAATTTAGTGGGAGTTCATCTAGTAATTTGATTAAAAGTTGAACTAGTTATCATGAACATAGTCTAATTTGTACTTGCAAATATTGTAGATCAAATGGCTAAGTCCAACTTCAACTTCAACGTTTTTGCTGAGAAGGAAAATCTTAAAAACAATGGGTCTAACTTCACCAACTGGTTCCGCAATCTGAGAATCATTCTCTCTGGCGGTCAAAAGGACTATGTCCTTGAGAATGCGTTAGGTGACGCCCCTGCTGCTACTGCGCCGGCTGATGAGAAAGTTGTCTATCAGTCGCGCAAATATGATTATGGTGTGATTAAGAGCACCATGTTGTTTGCTATGGAATCGGACCTTCAAAATCATTTTGAAGACTATCCCGGGCCATTTGAGATTCTCGAGGAGCTGAAAACCATGTTTCAGACTCAGGCCCGTTCTGAGAGATATGAGATCTCTGAGAAGTTCTTTAACTGCAAGATGGAGGAAGGGAGTTCCGTTAGTGAGCACGCCATTAAGATGTCGGGCTACACTCAACGCCTTGAGCAACTGGACTGCAAGATTCCAGAGGAGCTCAAGATTGACAGGGTTCTGCAATCACTCCCTCCCAGCTACAAAAGTTTTGTAGTGACTCACAATCAGATTGGTTCCACTGATACGATCACCGAGCTCTTCGCAAAGCTGAAGGCTGCGGAGGTGGACATCAAAAAGGATAATCATGTGTTGATGGTCAACAAGCCCCCCACCTTCAAGAAAGGTAAGCGTGCAAAGAAGCCCTTCAAGAAAGGCGCGGCAAGCGCGTTGCCCCTGCTGAGAAGAAGCTCAAGTCTGGTCCTAAGCCGGACACTGAGTGCTTCTATTGCAAGGACAAGGGTCACTGGAAGCGCAACTGTCCGAAGTACTTAGCGGACAAGAAGGCCGGCACCATCAAAGGTATATTTGATATACATGTTATTGATGTTTCCCTTACTAGCCCTCGTTGTAGTGCCTGGGTATTTGATACTGGTTCAGTTGCTAATATTTGTAACTCGAAACAGGAGCTACGGAATAGACGGCGGCTTGCGAGGGATGAGGTGACGATGCGCGTTGGCAACGGATCAAGAGTTGATGTGATGGCCGTCGGCACGCTCTCCTTAGTTTTACCTTCGGGATTAGTTTTAAACCTCAATAAATGTTATTATGTGCCTGCATTGAGCATGAACATTATTTCTGGATCTTGTTTATTGCAAGACGGTTATTCATTTAAATCGGAGAATAATGGTTGTTCTATTTATATGAGTAACATCTTTTACGATCATGCACCTGTTGTGAATGGTTTATTTCTTCTAAATCTCGAAAGGGATGAAACACACATCCATAACATTGAGGCTAAGAGATGCAAAGTAGATAGTGATAATACTACTTATTTGTGGCACTGTCGTCTAGGTCATATTGGTGTAAAGCGCATGAAGAAACTCCATTCTGATGGACTTTTGGAGTCTCTTGATTTTGAATCATTTGACACATGCGAACCATGCCTCATGGGCAAGATGATCAAAACCCCGTTCTCCGGTATGATGGAGCGAGCAACTGACTTGTTGGAAATCATACATACCGATGTATGCGGACCGATGAGTGTTTCGACGCGCGGTGGATATCGCTATTTTCTCACTTTTACCGATGACTTAAGTAGATATGGGTATATCTATTTAATGAAACATAAATCTGAAACATTTGAAAAGTTCAAAGAATTTCAGAATGAAGTGGAGAACCATCGTAACAGAAAGATTAAGTTTCTACGATCCAATCGTGGAGGTGAATATTTGAGTTATGATTTTCTCACGCATCTTAAAGCAAGCGGAATCGTTTCGCAACTCACTCCACCCGGAACACCACATCGCAATGGTGTGTCTGAACGCCAGAATCGAACCCTATTAGATATGGTCCGATCAATGATGTCTCTTACTGATTTGCCGTTATCATTTTGGGGTTATGCATTAGAAACCGCTGCATTCACTTTAAATAGGGCACCATCTAAATCCGTTGAGACGACACCGTATGAACTATGGTTTGGTGCTAAACCTAAGTTGTCATTTCTTAAAGTTTGGGGATGCGAAGCTTACGTCAAGAAATTGATGCCGGACAAGCTCGAACCCAAAGCGGAGAAATGCGTCTTCATAGGATACCCTAAGGAAACTATTGGGTATACCTTCTATCACAGAACCGAAGGCAAAGTGTTTATCGCAAAAAAAGGTTCCTTTCTTGAGAAGGAGTTTCTCTCGAAAGAAGTGAGTGGAAGGAAAGTAGAGCTAGATGAGGTTGTTGAACCTTCTCTTGAATTGGAGAGTAGCGCAGCACCTGAAATTGTTCCAGTGCCGCCTGCACCAACAATAGAGGAAGCTAATGACAAGGATCATGAAGCCTCGGACGATGCTGCTACTGAACGTCGCAGGTCGACAAGGTCGCGTGCCCCTCCTGAGTGGTACGACAACCCTGTCTTGACTGTCTTGTTAGTAGAAGACAGTGAACCTACGAACTATGAGGAAGCGATGATGAGCCCAGACTCTGAGAAATGGCTAGAAGCCATGAAATCCGAATTGGGATCCATGAGCGAAAACCAAGTATGGACTTTGGTGGACCCTCCTAGCGACCGAAAGGCCGTTGAGTGCAAATGGATTTTCAAGAAGATAACGAACGCGGATGGTAATGTTACCATCTATAAAGCACGGCTTGTCGCGAAAGGTTTTCGACAAGTTCAAGGTGTTGACTACGATGAGACTTTCTCTCCCGTAGAGATGTTTAAGTCCATTCGGATTTTTTTTACCAATTGTTGCGTTTCATGATTATGAAATATGGCAGAAGGATGTCAAGACTGTGTTCCTAAATGGCAACATTGATGAAGAGTTGTATATGATGCAACCCGAAGGTTTTGTCGATCCTAAGGATGCTGATAAAGTATGCAAACTTCAGCGTTCTATTTATGGACTGAAGCAAGCATCTCGGAGTTGGAACCTTCGTTTTGATCAAGTGATCAAGAGCTTTGGATTTGTTCCAAATTGCTACGAAGCTTGTATCTACAAGAAAGTGAGTGGGAGCACGGTGACATTTCTGGTACTATATGTGGATGACATATTGATTATTGGAAATGACATTAACATGCTTAACGAAGTGAAGAGTTATTTGAACAAGTGTTTTTCAATGAAAGACCTAGGTGAAGCTGCTTATATATTGGGCATCAAAATCTATAGAGATAGACAAAGACGCCTGATAGCTTTAAGCCAGAGTACATACCTAGACAAAGTTCTGAAAAGGTTCAGAATGGATAAGGCAAAGAAAGGTTCAATGCCTATGTTGTCAAGTAAGATATTGAGCAAGGCTCAGTGTCCAGCTACGGTAAATGATAGGGAAGCTATGAGCAAAGTGCCTTATGCCTCGGCCATAGGTTCTATCATGTATGCCATGCTGTGTACTAGACCGGATGTGTCCAATGCTCTTAGTTTGACGAGCAGATATCAAAGTGATCCAGGAGTGGAACACTGGACAGCCATGAAGAACATCCTAAAGTACCTAAATAGGACTAAAGAAATGTTCTTAGTCTATGGGGGTGATGAACAGCTCGTCGTAAAAGGTTACGTCGATGCTAGTTTCGACACTGACAAGGATGATTCTAAATCTCAGACAAGATACATGTATATTTTGAATGGAGGAGCTGTGAGCTGGAGAAGCTGCAAGCAAAGCGTGATCGCGGGATCTACAGTAGAAGCGGAATACATGGCTGCTGCAGAAGCGTCAAGTGAAGGAGTTTGGATCAGGAACTTCATCACTGAGCTTGGCGTGGTTCCAAGTGCATTGGACCCACTGGAGATATTGTGTGACAACACTGGCGCCATAGCACTCGCTAAGGAACCAAGATATCATCCAAAGACCAAGCATATCAACCGCAAGTTTCATATAATCCGAGATTATATAGCAGATGGAGATCTGAAGATTAGTAAAGTACATACAGATCTGAATGTCGCAGATCCATTGACTAAACCTCTTCCACGTGTAAAACATGATCAGCACCTCAGTGCCATGGGTGTGACATTGTTGCCAAATGTAAATTAGATTATTGACTCTAGTGCAAGTGGGAGACTGTTGGAATTATGCCCTAGAGGCAATAATAAAGATGTTATTATTATAATTCTTGTTCATGATAATGTTTATATTCCATGCTAGAATTGTATTAAGCGGAAACTTTAATACTTGTGTAGTTTGTGAACAACACCGTGTCCCTAGTACGCCTCTATGGACTAGCTCATTGATTAATGGTGGTTAAGGTTTCCTAACCATGGACATGAGTTGTCGATTAATAATGAGATCATATCATTGGGAGAATGATATGATGGACATACCCAAACTAAGCGAAGCAATTAGATCGTGTCATAGTGTTCATCTTTGCGAAGCTTTTCTTATGTCAAATATTGTATTCCTTAGACCATGAGATAATACAACTCCCTGGTATCGGAAGAAAGCTTTGAGGTCATCAAACGTTATCCTATGAGAGGGTGATCATAAAGGTGTCTCTCAGGTGATCGGAAAGTATCTGTTGGGTTGTATGTATCGAGATGGGATTTGTCCCTCCCAAGTCGGAGAGATATACTTCGGGCCCACTCGGTAATCGATATCAACACCGCTTGCAAGCATGTGGTTAAGGAGTTAATCACAAAGTGATATCGGATTACAGAACGAGTAAAGTACTTGCTGTGAATGAGATTAAACTAGGTATGACGGTACCGACGATCAAATCTCGGGCAAGTAAAATATCGCGAGACGAAGGGAATATATATATGGGATTGATTGAATCCTGGCATCGTGGTTCATCCGATATGATCATCGATGAATGTGTGGGAGTCAATATGGGTTTCCAGACCCCGCTGTTGATTATTGATAGAAGATCATGTCTGCATATTCTCGAACCCGAAGGGTCACACACTTAACATGTCTCGACTCTAGGATAGATTGGATAATTGGTTTATGAGTTTTTGTTCGGAGTCTCGGATGGGATCCGAGACATCACGAGAGGATCCGGAATGGTCCGGAGAATAAGATTCATATAAGGCAGTGCAGTTTTGGAGATCGGAATTGTTCCGGGTTAATCGGTATTGTACCGGAAGCTTCTAGAACCTTCCGGAAGGGGGCCAACGTGGCCCCACCTGTCGGGAGGGGGCATGGGCCTATGAGGGAGTGACCTGGCCGCATTGGCCCAGGGGCACAAGGCCCCATAGGGCCCAGCCGGCCAAACAAGGGATAAACCCTAATTGGAGCTTCTAGAAGGGGGGGGTTTCCTTGCCCCCCACTCCTCCCTCCTTGGACGCCGGCCTTGGGCTTGGGGGAGGGGTTAGGGCTGGCGCCCACCCCTCTATATATAGAGGGCTGGGGCGCACCACCCCCCACACCTTCCCCTCAATCCTAGTCGCCCTGCTGCCCTCCTCTCTCTCTCCCTCCCGACTGCGTGTAGGCGAAGCCCTGCTGCGTGTAGGCGAAGCCCTGCTGCAGAAACTCTCCACCAAATTGCACCGCGCCGTCGCGTTGTAGATCCAATCCATCTCTCCACCATACTTGATGAACCAAGGAAGGAGGAGACATCGAGGTGCTGCACGTGTGCATCTCACGGAGGCATCGCCACTTGCGGTGCTAGATCGGATCGGATCGCGAGGAGGAGAAGCGAGTACGACTACATCACCCACGTTCCGACGAACGTTCCGCTGTGCGAATCTTCAAGGGTATGAAGATCTAATCCAATCTCTCTCTCGTTGTTTGTATCTCCTAGATTAGATCTTGGCTTCCCTCTGTTCGCATCCGTAGAAAATTTTGATTTACTATGCCGCAAAACCCTTCAGACTCGCCATCCAAGATCTGGTTTTTCCAGGACCTTTTCGGCTCGATTATTTGGGAGGATTCGAAAGGAGCAAGACCAAAATGCTGCCCAGCCACTGTGGAGTCGCGAATGTAAAACCATCGCCTCCACCAGTACTAGATAGGTTCAGACATAGAGAAAGAAAAGAAAAGAATATTGGCCTTGGGGGAGATGATGCAACCCCCAATGGGATACACACCATCCGAACCGGATTGCCTCTTCACGGAATAGAGTTTCCGGAAGAGACCAAAGTGTGGCACGATGCCGAGCCAGCACTCGCAGAAAGTGATAAAACAAGCAATGTGAAGAAGAGAATTGGGGGAAAGATGATGCAGCCGGATGCCATTGAGAAAGAGCAGCCCACGAAGGAAGTCGTGGACTGGGAATGAAAACCCACGAATAACGAAGGCGAGAAACACCACCCGATACCCAGCGGGGGGACGGGGGATTACCTCGTTGCCGGGGAGTCTGACGGCCTCCCTATCCCGCGGGATCAAGCCCCGCTCGCGAAGCTTGCGTAGGTCACTCTCCCGCGTCTTTGATCACCGCCAACCACCGTCGGTGACACGGGTAGTGGTGGCGCCTTTCTTCCCTCCGGCAGCGCTGGTACTAGCCGCAGATGATGACTTCTTTGGTTTCCCCATCGCGCTACAGCGGCGCCGGTGGTGAGAGCGCAGAAGGGAAGAAGGAAATGTGGAAGGATATTCCAGCGCGCAGCAAGAACTCCTAGAGCACAAGGAGGCAGTGAAAACAAGAATCGATGCGGTGAAAACAAACTGGAGCTTTCCCCAATGATTATAACGGCGAAGACGACGCACGGAAACCATCCATCAAGAAGACCTAACGCCAACGGCAGATCTGACCATACACGTGTCAGCATCACAACGAACCTTCGTTACCACGCCATCCACTACGCGCGGAAATCGAGGCGACGCCGTAATTATCTCCATGCCGCGCGTGACCGGTCAATTCAAGGTCACCAAGTGGGACCCACATTCGTCCAGTCAAGTCATCTCTGGCGCAGCAGACGCTTGAGGTCATTGATTGTCAGCACTGGTGTCATCAAAAGCTATACTAGCAACAACTACAATTTCTTCGGCTACAAAGCTAAGAGTACTCACTCGAATCTACGATTCGACTAAATACTCGGGGGCTACTCCTATTAGGAGCGCTGGCCGTGCACCCGAAAGATGAATAAAAACGAACTATTTCTTCGAGTCCTACGTCGAGTCTACGACTCCACTACGGACTCGGGGGCTACTCCCATAGGGAGGATGGATTTAAGCATCCGAATTTTTTTTTGTGTCCAACGGACTTAACACTGAACAATGTTTGAATTAAAGTCTCCGCTCGAGTCTACGACTCGAACAGACACTCGGAGGCTACTCCCATAGGGAGCGCTGGCCACGCACCCTATGAATTCTTCGACTGCGATCTTTCGGATTAGCATGCAAAAAAAATTTCGGCAACTCTGCCCCAACAAAACGCTAAGTGAGCAACGTTCTCCTTGGCCACCCAAAACACCTCCGCGATGATAAACATTCGGATGCTGTGTCTGCGACACAAAGATAAGACCTACAGATATCATCTGATGGCCTGGCAACGCACACGACTGCGCTCTGCTAGTATAAACCCGTGCCAGCAGGCGCGATGAAAAATCCTGACGGACGCGTTGGGTACATCAGTTAAAATCACTGGAATTCCACTCCTGTAAGTCCTCCGCGGCCTGAGTCGAATTACGCCAGCATATGTTCCGGGTTCGAGTTAAGGGACTCGAACCTGAGGAATATCGTGTTGTTTCGTCCTAAGACAGTTAACTGAGCCTGATCCGTCGGGTGAGTCAGGCACATGAAGGGTTTCGCGGCATAGTAAATCAAAATTTTCTACGGATGCGAACAGAGGGAAAGCCAAGATCTAATCTAGGAGATGCAAACAACGAGAGAGATTGGATTAGATCTTCATACCCTTGAAGATTCGCAGAGCGGAACGTTTGTCGGAACATAGGTGATGTATTCGTACTCGCTTCTCCTCCTCGCGATCCGATCCGATCTAGCACCACAAGTGGCGGTGCCTCCGTGAGATGCACACGTGCAGCACCTCGACGTCTCCTCCTTCCTCGGACCAGCAAGTATGGCGGAGAGACGGATTGGATCTACAACACGACGGCGTGGTGTATATGGTGGAGAATTTCTGCAGCAGGGCTTCGCCTACAAACAGTCGGGAGGGAGAGAGGAAGGGCAGCAGGGCGGCTAGATCTTGGAGGGGAAGGTGTGGGGGGTTGGTGCGCCCCCAGCCCTCTATATATAGAGGGGTGGGCGCATCCCTAGCCCCTCCCCCAAGCCAAACCGGCGGCCCCAAGGAGAAGGAGTGGGGGGCAAGGAAACCCCCCTTCTAGAAGGTCTATCTCGAGTTTAAAACCCCTTTGGCCGGCTAGGCCCTATGGGGCCTTGTGCCCCTGGCCCAATGCGGCCAGGACACTCCCTCATAGGCCCATGCCCCCTCCCGGAAGGTGGGGCCACGTTGGTACCCTTCCGGAAGGTTCTAGAAGCTTCCGGTACAATACCGATTAACCCGGAACAATTCCGAACTCCAAAAACTGCACTGCCTTATATGAATCTTATTCTCCGGACCACTGCGGAACCTCTCGTGATGTTCCGGATCCCATCCGAGACTCCGAACAAAAACTCATAAACCAATTATCCAATTTATCCTAGCGTCGAGACACGTTAAGTGTGTGACCCTGCGGGTTCGAGAATATGCAGACATGATCTTCCATCAATAATCAACAGCGGGGCCTGGAAACCCATATTGACTCCCACACATTCATCGATGATCATATCGGATGAACCACAATGCCAGGATTCAATCAATCCCATATATATTCCCTTCGTCTCGCGATATTTTACTTGCCCGAGATTCGATCGTCGGTACCGTCATACCTAGTTCAATCTCGTTCACAGCAAGTACTTTACTCGTTCCGTAATCCGATATCACTTTGTGATTAACTCCTTAACCACATGCTTGCAAGCGGTGTTGATATCGATTACCGAGTGGGCCCGAAGTATATCTCTCCGACTTGGGAGGGACAAATCTCATCTCGATACATACAACCCAACAGATACTTTCCGATCACCTGAGAGACACCTTTATGATCACCCTCTCATAGGATGACGTTTGATGACTTCAAAGCTTTCTTCCGATACCAGGGAGTTGTATTATCTCATGGTCTAAGGAATACAATATTTGACATAAGAAAAGCTTCGCAAAGACGAACACGATGACACGATCTAATTGCTTCGCTTAGTTTGGGTCTGTCCATCATATCATTCTCCCAATGATATGATCTCATTATTAATCGACAACTCATGTCCATGGCTAGGAAACCTTAACCATCATTAATCAATGAGCTAGTCCATAGAGGCATACTAGGAACACGGTGTTGTTCACAAACCACACAAGTATTAAAGTTTCCGCTTAATACAATTCTAGCATGGAATATAAACATTATCATGAACAAGAATTATAATAATAACATCTTTATTATTGCCTCTAGGGCATAATTCCAACAGTCTCCCACTTGCACTAGAGTCAATAATCTAGTTTACATCTGGCAACAATCTCACACCCATGGCACCGAGTGGCAACAATCTCACACCCATGGCACTGAGGTGCTGATCATGTTTTACATGTGGAAGAGGTTTAGTCAATGGATCTGCGACATTCAGATCTGTATGTACTTTGCTAATCTTCAGATCTCCATCTGCTATATAATCTTGGATTATATGAAACTTGCGGTTAATATGCTTGGTCTTTGGATGATATCTTGGTTCCTTAGCGAGTGCTATGGCGCCAGTGTTGTCACACAATATCTACAGTGGGTCCAATGCACTTGGAACCACGCCAAGCTCAGTGATGAAGTTCCTGATCCAAACTCCTTCACTTGACGCTTCTGCAGCAGCCATGTATTCCGCTTCTACTGTAGATCCCGCGATCACGCTTTGCTTGCAGCTTCTCCAGCTCACAGCTCCTCCATTCAAAATATACACGTATCCTGTCTGAGATTTAGAATCATCCTTGTCGGTGTCAAAACTGGCATCGACGTAACCTTTTACGACGAGCTGTTCATCACCCCCATAGACTAAGAACATTTCTTTAGTTCTATTTAGGTACTTTAGGATGTTTTTCACGGCTGTCCAGTGTTCCACTCCTGGATCACTTTGATATCTGCTCGTCAAACTAAGAGCATTGGACACATCCGGTCTAGTACACAGCATGGCATACATGATAGAACCTATGTCCGAGGCATAAGGCACTTTGCTCATAGCTTCCCTATCATTTACCGTAGCTGGACACTGAGCCTTGCTCAATATCTTACTTGACAACATAGGCATTGAACCTTTCTTTGCCTTATCCATTCTGAACCTTTTTAGAACTTTGTCTAGGTATGTACTCTGGCTTAAAGCTATCAGGCGCCTTTGTCTATCTCTATAGATTTTGATGCCCAATATATAAGCAGCTTCACCTAGGTCTTTCATTGAAAAACACTTGTTCAAATAACTCTTCACATCGTTAAGCATGTTGATGTCATTTCCAATAATCAATATGTCATCCACATATAGTACCAGAAACGTCACCGAGCTCCCACTCACTTTCTTGTAGATGCAAGCTTCGTAGCAATTTGGAACAAATCCAAAGCTCTTGATCACTTGATCAAAACGAAGGTTCCAACTCCGAGATGCTTGCTTCAGTCCATAAATGGAACGCTGAAGTTTGCATACTTTATCAGCATCCTTAGGATCGACAAAACCTTAGGGTTGCACCATATACAACTCTTCATCAATGTTGCCATTGAGGAAAGCAGTCTTGACATCCATCTGCCATATTTCATAATCATGAAACGCAGCAATCGCTAATAAAATCCGAATGGACTTAAACATCGCTACGGGAGAGAAAGTCTCATCGTAGTCAACACCTTGAACTTGTCGAAAACCTTTCGCGACAAGCCGTGCTTTATAGACGGTAACATTACCATATGCGTCCGTTTTCTTCTTGAAGATCCACTTGCACTCAACGGCCTTTCGGTCGCTAGGAGGGTCCACCAAAGTCCATACTTGGTTTTCGCTCATGGATCCCAATTCGGATTTCATGGCTTCTAGCCATTTCTCAGAGTCTGGGCTCATCATCGCTTCCTCACAGTTCGTAGGTTCACTCTCTTCTACTAACAAGACAGTCAAGACAGGGTTGTCGTACCACTCAGGAGGGGCACGCGACCTTGTCGACCTGCGACGTTCAGTAGCAGCATCGTCCGAAGCTTCATGATCCTTGTCATTAGCTTCCTCTATTGTTGGTGCAGGCGGCACTGGAACAATTTCAGGTGCTGCGCTACTCTCCAACTCAAGAGAAGGTTCAATAACCTCGTTTAGCTCTACTTTCCTCCCACTCACTTCTTTCGAGAGAAACTCCTTCTCAAGAAAGGAACTGTTCTTTGCAACAAACACTTTGCCTTCGGTTCTGTGATAGAAGGTATACCCAATAGTTTCCTTAGGGTATCCTATGAAGACGCATTTCTCCGCTTTGGGTTCGAGCTTGTCCGACATCAACTTCTTGACGTAAGCTTCGCATCCCCAAACTTTAAGAAACGACAACTTAGGTTTAGCACCAAACCACAGTTCGTACGGTGTCGTCTCAACGGATTTAGATGGTGCCCTGTTTAAAGTGAATGCAGCGGTTTCTAATGCATAACCCCAAAAAGATAACGGCAAATCAGTAAGAGACATCATCGATCGGACCATATCTAATAAAGTTCGATTCCGGCGTTCAGACACACCATTGCGCTGTGGTGTTCCGGGTGGCGTGAGTTGCGAAACAATTCCGCTTGCTTTAAGATGCGTGAGAAAATCATAACTCAAATATTCGCCCCCACGATCGGATCGTAGAAACTTAATCTTTCTGTTACGATGGTTCTCGACTTCATTCTGAAATTCCTTGAACTTTTCAAATGTTTCAGATTTATGTTTCATTAAATAGATATACCCATATCTACTTAAGTCATCGGTAAAAGTGAGAAAATAGCGATATCCACCGCGCGTCGAAACACTCATCGGTCCGCATACATCGGTATGTATGATTTCCAACAAGTCCGTTGCTCGCTCCATCATACCGGAGAACAGTGTTTTGATCATCTTGCCCATGAGGCATGGTTCGCATGTGTCAAATGATTCAAAATCAAGAGACTCCAAAAGTCCATCAGAATGGAGTTTCTTCATGCGCTTTACACCAATATGACCTAGACGACAGTGCCACAAATAAGTAGTATTATCACTATCTACTTTGCATCTCTTAGCCTCAATGTTGTGGATGTGTGTTTCATCCCTTTCGAGATTTAGAAGAAATAAACCATTCAAAAGAGGTGCATGACCATAAAAGATGTTACTCATATAAATAGAACAACCATTATTCTCCGATTTAAATGAATAACCGTCTTGCAATAAACACGATCCAGAAATAATGTTCATGCTCAACGCAGGCACATAATAACATTTATTAAGGTTTAAAACTAATCCCGAAGGTAAAACTAAGGAGAGCGTGCCGACGGCCATCACATCAACTCTTGATCCGTTGCCAACGCGCATCGTCACCTCATCCCTCGCAAGCCGCCGTCTATTCCGTAGCTCCTGTTTCGAGTTACAAATATTAGCAACTGAACCAGTATCAAATACCCAGGCACTACAACGAGGGCTAGTAAGGAAAACATCAATAACATGTATATCAAATATACCTTTGATGGTGCCAGCCTTCTTGTCCGCTAAGTACTTCGGACAGTTGCGCTTCCAGTGACCCTTGTCCTTGCAATAGAAGCACTCAGTGTCCGGCTTAGGACCAGACTTGATCTTCTTCTCAGCAGGGGCAACGCGCTTGCCGCCGCCTTTCTTGAAGGGCTTCTTTGCACCCTTACCTTTCTTAAAGGAGGGCTTGTTGACCATCAACACATGATTATCCTTCTTGATGTCCACCTCCGCAGCCTTCAGCTTTGCGAAGAGCTCGGTGATCGTATCAGTGGAACCAATCTGATTATGAGTCACTACAAAACTTTTGTAGCTGGGAGGGAGTGATTGCAGTACCCTGTCAATCTTGAGCTCCTCTGAAATCGTGCATTCCAGTTGCTCAAGGCGTTGAGTGTAGCCCGTCATCTTAATGGCGTGCTCGCTAACGGAACTCCCTTCCTCCATCTTGCAGTTAAAGAACTTTTCAGAGATCTCATATCTCTCAGAACGGGCCTGAGTCTGAAACATGGTTTTCAGCTCTTCGAGAATCTCAAAGGGCCCGGGATAGTCTTCAAAACGATTTTGAAGTTCCGGTTCCATAGCAAACAACATGGTGCTCTTAATCACACCATAATCATCTTTGCGCGACTGATAGACAGCTTTCTCATCAGCCGACGCAGTTGCAGCAGGGGGGTCACCTAACGCTTTCCCAAGGACATAGTCCTTTTGACCGCCAGAGAGAATGATTCTTAGATTGCGGAACCAATTGGTGAAGTTAGACCCATTGTTTCTAAGCTTTTCCTTCTCAGCAAAAACGTTGAAGTTGAAGTTGGACTTAGCCATTTGATCTACAATATTTGCAAGTACAAATTAGACTATGTTCATGATAACTAGTTCAACTTTTAATCAAATTACTAGATGAACTCCCACTAAATTCAACATCCCTCAAGTTGTTTCGTGAACACGATCCAAATTCACCACACCTAATCCGATCTTCACGAGAAGAGATGTGGTTTCAATGGTGGACAACGAAGTGTCGATCATATCATTCATATGACTCATGCTTAACCTTTCGGTTCATGTGTTCCGATGCCATGTCTGTACATGCTAGGCTCGTCAAGTTAGACCCAAGTATTTCCGCGTGTGCAAAACTGGCTTGCACCCGTTGTATGTGAGCGTAGAGTCTATAGCACCCGATCATCACGTGATGCTTGGACACGACGAACTTTCGCAACGGTGCATACTTGGGGAGAACACAGTTTTATCTTGATCTTTAAGTGAGGAATCATCTTATAATGCTACCGTCGCGATCTAAGCATAATAAGATACATAAAAGAATAAACATCACATGCATATAACTTTATGTGACATGGTATAGTCAATCTTCGCGCAATGATCTCCATCTTGTGCGTGCCGACATGATCTCCATCACTCTACCATGATTGCTTCCACCACGAATAGCAACTACAACTATTGCTAACTACTTAGCGATAAAGTAAAGCTATTACATGGCGTATAAGAAGTTGACTCGCAGGTCATACACAATTATAAAGACAACCATATGGCTCCTGCCGGTTGTGTACTCATCGACATGCAAGTCGTGAAACATTACAAAACATGATCATCGCATACAATATACACATCACATCTTGGGCCATACCATATCACAGAAAACACTCCCTGTAAAAACAAGTTAGACGCCTCTACTTTGTTGTTGCATGTTTTACGTGGCTTATGGGAGTAGATGCTAAGAACGATTCTTACCTACGGAAAGCCACAACGGTGATATTATGGTTGCCAAACTCCGGTGTTAATCCCATGACAACTATAGTGAGAGAAACTGACATCCACCAGCCGCATGTGTGGAACAAGCCACACGTCAAGTGCGGAGCCGGTCTCGCGAACGACGTCGCGTAAGGTTGGCCTGGACCGCTTCAATCTCACTATCCCGCGTCATAAGAAGAACACAAACAAGAGGCTTGCAACAGAAAACATCAACGCCCGCAACAACCATGTTGCGTTCTACTCGTGAAACACATCTACGCATAGATCTAGCTCTGATACCACTGAAGGGTTTCGCGGCATAGTAAATCAAAATTTTCTACGGATGCGAACAGAGGGAAAGCCAAGATCTAATCTAGGAGATGCAAACAACGAGAGTGATTGGATTAGATCTTCATACCCTTGAAGATTCGCACAGCGGAACGTTCGTCGGAACGTGGGTGATGTAGTCGTACTCGCTTCTCCTCCTCGCGATCCGATCTAGCACCGCAAGTGGCGGTGCCTCCGTGAGATGCACACATGCAGCACCTCGACGTCTCCTCCTTCCTCGGACCAGCAAGTATGGTGGAGAGACGGATTGGATCTACAACACGACGGCGTGGTGTATATGGTGGAGAATTTCTGCAGCAGGGCTTCGCCTACAAACAGTCGGGAGGGAGAGAGGAAGGGCAGCAGGGCGGCTAGCTCTTGGAGGGGAAGGTGTGGGGGGT
The DNA here is from genome assembly GCA_916181665.1 of Avena sativa. Lineage (NCBI taxonomy): Eukaryota > Viridiplantae > Streptophyta > Magnoliopsida > Poales > Poaceae > Avena > Avena sativa. The sequence continues at coordinate 352,509,173 of OV702293.1, read as the reverse complement.
TGGTGCGCCCCCAGCCCTCTATATATAGAGGGGTGGGCGCAGCCCTAGCCCCTCCCCCAAGCCAAACCGTCGGCCCCAAGGAGAAGGAGTGGGGGGCAAGGAAACCCCCCTTCTAGAAGGTCTATCTCGAGTTTAAAACCCCTTTGGCCGGCTGGACCCTATGGGGCCTTGTGCCCCTGGCCCAATGCGGCCAGGACACTCCCTCATAGGTCCATGCCCCCTCCCGGAAGGTGGGGCCACGTTGGTCCCCTTCCGGAAGGTTCTAGAAGCTTCTGGTACAATACCGATTAACCCGGAACAATTCCGAACTCCAAAAACTGCACTGCCTTATATGAATCTTATTCTCCGGACCACTCCGGAACCTCTCGTGATGTCCCGGATCCCATCCGAGACTCCGAACAAAAACTCATAAACCAATTATCCAATCTATCCTAGCGTCGAGACACGTTAAGTGTGTGACCCTGCGGGTTCGAGAATATGCAGACATGATCTTCCATCAATAATCAACAGCGGGGCCTGGAAACCCATATTGACTCCCACACATTCATCGATGATCATATCGGATGAACCACGATGCCAGGATTCAATCAATCCCATATATATATTCCCTTCATCTCGCGATATTTTACTTGCCCGAGATTCGATCGTCGGTACCGTCATACCTAGTTCAATCTCGTTCACAGCAAGTACTTTACTCGTTCCGTAATCCGATATCACTTTGTGATTAACTCCTTAACCACATGCTTGCAAACGGTGTTGATATCGATTACCGAGTGGGCCCGAAGTATATCTCTCCGACTTGGGAGGGACAAATCCCATCTCGATACATACAACCCAACAGATACTTTCCGATCACCTGAGAGACACCTTTATGATCACCCTCTCATAGGATGACGTTTGATGACTTCAAAGCTTTCTTCCGATACCAGGGAGTTGTATTATCTCATGGTCTAAGGAATACAATATTTGACATAAGAAAAGCTTCGCAAAGACGAACACGATGACACGATCTAATTGCTTCGCTTAGTTTGGGTCTGTCCATCATATCATTCTCCCAATGATATGATCTCATTATTAATCGACAACTCATGTCCATGGCTAGGAAACCTTAACCATCATTAATCAATGAGCTAGTCCATAGAGGCATACTAGGGACACGGTGTTGTTCACAAACCACACAAGTATTAAAGTTTCCGCTTAATACAATTCTAGCATGGAATATAAACATTATCATGAACAAGAATTATAATAATAACATCTTTATTATTGCCTCTAGGGCATAATTCCAACAGCACACGCATCAACAATCCCTACACACATACTGTTAATACATAGTTGCACTCGAAGGATTGAAGAGTCCTCAGCCGAATCTACGATTCGACTGATCACTCGGGGGCTACTGACATGGTTATACCCTACGGGTACGTGATCTCAGCATACCTGGTCCAGCCCAAGGAAGGCCCACGGCAGATGTACGCCGGCCCATGAAGATTTTCGGGTGGCCAAGGCCCATGACGCCTTCAGATCCTTGGAGAGCAAGACTAGCGTAGATAGGAAATTCAAAGGGGTAAAAGTCTAGAACTTGTAACCGACTAGGTCTATGCCCGGGACCTGACTGAGTCTATATAAAGGCTAGGAGGGCACGACCTAGATCTCTATCTCTCATACTTTCGCATACACACCTCCACGCCAGATTGCATCTGCGCACCCCTGTAACCTTCGGTTCCGCCGTAATCAAGAGCAGACAAGCAGGAGTAGGGTTTTCCCTCCGGGGGCCTGAACCTGGGTAAACCTTATGTCCCCGTGTTGCTTGTTTGCTAACCGTTCCACGATCTCCAGCATTCCCATCTTCTCCAAAACCCAAGTCCATAACAATGGGCATTGATGAGATCAAACCTCGTCAGACAGGTCCCGGATCAGCACTCGCGTCTCCCGAAGGGGCATCCCCAAATAAGAGATGGGGAAATCGTCCAGCCTGTAGTTGAGGTTGTCAGCAATGCGTTGGCGCTCCTCATCCGAGTACCCCAGCACCACCACTTCACTCTTGTCAAAATTGATCTTTAACCCTGACATGTCTTCAAAGCAGAGGAGAAGGAATTTCAGGTTGATGATGTCCAGATCTGATCCCTGCACCATGATCATCGTGTCGTCCGCATATTGGAGGTGGGAGACGCCCCCTCCAGGAATAAGGTGCCCTACCACACCAGAGATGTGGCCAACGGTCTTGGCTCTATCCAAGATCTCTGCCAGGGCATCAACAATAGCGTTAAACAGGAGAGGGGAGATCGGGTCCCCTTGTCGAACCCCGCAAGAAGGGACAAAAAAGGGGCCAATCTCGCCATTGATGTTGATCGCTGTCCTCCCGCTCATCACGAATTGCATGATCCAGCATATCATGCGGTCGTCAAAGCCCCTCCTCTCCAAAACTAACCTCAAGAAAGCCCAATCCAGACGGTCATAGGCTTTCTGGAAGTCCAGCTTCAGGAAGACCCCTTTCTGACGTCGTGCTTTGACCTCATGAATGATCTCATGAAGTGAGAGCACATCGTCATGAATGAGGCGTCCCTTAAGGAACGCAAACTGGAGGGGGTGCGTGAGTCTCTCCATGACCGGGGCAAGCCGGATGGCATAGACTTTCGCAAAGAGCCGCTGGATGACATTAATGACCGTGATCGGGCGAAATTGGCGAATATCCGTGGCCCCCTCCACCTTGGGAATCAGAGTAATAACACCAAAGTTCAGCCGGGACATGACTAACGTCCCGGTGAAGAACTCCTGGAACATCGGCAGGATGACCGGCTGGAGCTGCTCCCAGAAGGTCTGGAAGAAGCTCACCGACAGCCCATCAGAACCAGGAGCCGAGCCAGCCTTCATGGCTTTCAGGGCCTCAGCCACCTCCCCCGGGAGAAATGATTCTCTGCAGGGGTGACTAAGGCCCCTCCCGACCAAAAGTCAGAAGCCAAGGAAAGGCCCGACGAGGGTGACGAAGAGAAGAGATCCTTGTAGAATGCATAAATATGGGAGGACAGAGCCTGGGGGGACTCCAGGAGGGAGTCCCCCTCCTAGAGGCAACAGATCGAGCACCGCCTCCTCCTGCCATTAGCGATGGCATGGAAGTAGGCAGTGTTCGACTCCCCCTGGACAGTCCAATTCTGGCGACTCCGTTGTCGCCAGAACGCCTCCTCTCCCTTATAGATCTCCATGATGGAGGTCTCTCCTACTTATAATATGAACCTTGTTTTGTGTGCAAAGTTTCATTCGCCGTGTCGGTGCCCGCAAAGTTTCATTCGCCGTGTCAGTGCCCATCGTTGCTGGTTTATAGCTTATCTTGTGCTAGTGGATGGATGATTTTTTTTTCCAACCGGACTAACCCCTTTCCATTAATTGCTCAACGAAAATACAAAATCCACTACAAAAACAGGAGAAGAGAAAGAGAGGAGAGCGAGTTGGGGCACTAGTAGGAAACCTGCTGGAAATGCTCGATCTCGAAACATCTTCTGCGGGCAAAAAACTACTACCACTAGAATTCAATCTAACCTACATAGTACCAGCCCACAACAAGGCACCAGGCTACAATCACAGTCTCAAAAGCAAAAGCTGACAAACAGGATGGATGATGATCTCTGGAGTCATTAACGGGGTAACATAAATCCATCATCTTTGGATGCAATATAGTGTATAAAAACTGCACATTAATACTGCCGTAGCAGGAAAGATAGTGAGAAATTGGTGCGTACCCAGAAGCATAACATATTTTTCCTTGCTGAATGCAACTCTGGCAACTCTGGTCACAGCTGAAGCAACCCTGAACAACTCTTTTTTCACGGGCTGAAAAACATGGCAGTTCAGCCAAGTGGAGTGATGATTCTACTTGGCTGAACTCTGAAGTGCAGCATAAAGAGTTGAGAAAAATGAAGTGAAAATTTCAAGCTGACAGCGCCAACTCATCGAGGAGCTTCACCTCGCTTCCAATGCCGCTGCAAACGCAAGCAGCAAGAGACTGCCACCCTTCGGCGTCCATCCACGCCCCGCTCTCCACCATCTTCTCCAAGACGAAGCAGGCCTCGTGCGCCTTGCCTTCATCACCTAGCCCTTTCGCCAGGTGCCTGAAGGTGTGAGCAAGAGGGCGGTGCCCGCTCGCCAGCATGGCGTTGAGCACCCGCAGACCCAGCTCGAAGTCACCGGCTCTGCAGCACCCGTCAGCCAGGACACGGTACGTCGCGGCGCTCGGCATGGAGCCGTCTTTCAGCTGCATCTCCACCAGCGCCTTGTGCGCCTCGGCCACCCTGTCGCCATGGTCGCACAGGCACTTGATCAGGACGTTGTAGCTTGTGTCGTCTGGCTTGAGCCTGCGCCTGCGCATGTCGGACATCAGGCCCCTGATGGCGTCCACATCGCCCTGCCCCGAGTAGGCGCTCATCAGCACGCCGTAGTTGGCCACCTCGGTCTGGCACCCCTGGTACTCCATGTCGAACATCATCTTCCTGGCGTCGTCGAGACGCCCGGTGTCGCAGAGTCCCCGCATCAGCAGGGCGTATGTCACAGCGTTCGGCGCCACGCCCCGGCGCACCATCTCGTCCTTCAGCCGCTGTGCCGCACCCACGTCCCCTTCCTGGCACGCCGCGCCGACTAGGGTGTTGAAGGTGACCACCGTGGGCCGGACGCCGCGGCCGAGCATTTCGTCGAGCACCACCCGGGCGCCCGCGGACCCGTCCTTGGCGCAGACACCCTTGAGGATGATGTTGTAGGACACGGCGTTGGGGCGGACGCCGAGCTTGGCGGCCCGGGGGAGGATGCTCCGGGCGGCGTCGACGCGGCCGTTGCAGACGAGGCAGTGGAGCAGCGCGTGGAAGGTGGTGTTGGAGTGGGAGCAGAACGCGGGCACGGCGCGGAAGAAGACGAGGAGCGCGGCGTCCGGGCGGGATGCGGCGCCGAGGCGGTCGATGAGCGCCGCGAAGACGGTGGCGCGGAGAGGGGCGCGGCGGGCGCGGAGCACGGAGATGAGCGGGAGGAGGAGCGGGAAGTGGCGCGCGCGGGCCAGGCGGTAGAGGACGCAGGAGGCGAATGGGTGGTCGTGGAGGTGGCGCGGCGCAGAGAGGAGCGCGGCCGCGGCCGCGACCGGGGATGGGAGCGACTTGAGGTGGAGCAGGAACGGGTGCGGCTCCGGCGGGAGCCGAGGCTTGTAGAGGAGCTTGGTCGGGTCCCGGCGGTGGGTCGCGGCGGCGGCGGGCATCGGGGTTCCGGAAGCACCGGTGAGCCCCCACCAGCGTCGCGACTAGCGAAGCTTGTGATGAAGCGAAATGTGTAAACGAAGTACGTTAACGTAATCCGGATTGCGCCTCCTTCGATGTGTATACTCAAGTGAAGTGAAGGGAGAGAGAGAGAGACCGGAGAGTGTGCCTTGCCCAAGTGAGTCATCAACCTGAAAATTCCCCAGCCCCGCCGCCCCTCGGCCGCGTCCCGCCGGCAGAATTCTCGCCGCCCGGCGTGCTAGAGGCTGCTGGCCCGCCGTATTCTCCCAGCAGCGGAGGACTGGGACCTCCCCCTCTCCCAGAAGCGGAGGACTGGGCCCTCCGGTTGGCCTTCGCCATCTCCGCCAACACCATGCTGCAAGGCGCAGTGCACTGTGCGCGGAGGACCTGCCGCCGGCGCGAGGGGGTGGCGTCGGCACACGGACTGGCTCGGTCGTATGCTGAATTCGCACACCGCTACCTGCCCATGAGATTGGGTACCCGGCATGCCGCTGATCCAGCATGCCTCCGGCGTCCGTGCTAGGCAGGTAAACTGTTTGAACGCTATATTGTTCTTTCGCAGTATGTTCGTCCTGAGAATGCCCTAGGGTTGTACTTTGGCTTGATGTATGGAAAATTTATCAAATGTATTTTTGCTTGATGTATGGAAAATTTTAGGGAGTGTCAATGTATGCCTATCTGCTGTATGCAAGCTTGTCGGCATTGCAGTTCAAGTTTACACACATCATTACATGTCACGCTTTATAGAAAAGCTAGGCCTTGGAAATGGCATGTAGTCGCGTTCCCCTTTTGGCCGCAAGCAGTTATCACCCCTGAAACATCTCTCCTATAGTACTCGCTAAGGCGCCTGCATTTCCACTAGTGACATACACATATATCTCAATCTCCTAATTCACTCTACACTGTACTAGCTTCACTTGACCCTGCTGCCAAAATATTGTCTTACGCTGCATTGGGGCGAAGCTCTAATAGCGAAGCATAGGCTCCACCGGCGATGCCCATCAGGGTCTCGTGCGTTCCTTTCTCCGCAATCGTGCCGTCCTTCAGAACTGCAATTGTATCAGCTCCTTGGATGGTTGAGAGCCGGTGTGCAACGATGAGGGTTGTCCTTCCGACCATCATCCCATCCAATGCATCTTGAACAATGTGCTCCGACTCGGCATCTAGCGCGCTCGTCGCCTCGTCCAGAAGCAGTATCCTTGGGTCCTTGAGAATGGCCCTTGCAATAGCTATGCGCTGTTTTTGCCCACCGGATAGTTGGCTTCCTCTCTCTCCGACTGTTGTGTTGTACCCCTGCGGCATGCTTGATATGAATTCATGGGCATTCGCTGCTTTGGCAGCCACAGCAATCTCTTCCTCGGTTACCTCTTCGTGCTTTCCATATGCTATGTTGGCTCGTATTGTGTCGTTGAAGAGTACTGGTTCTTGGCTTACCAATCCAATCTGGTCCCTCAACCAGCTGAGCTTTAGGTTTCTAATTTCCACTCCATCCAATAAGATTACACCAGAATCAGGATCATAGAAACGCTCTAGCAAAGCAATTACTGTAGATTTCCCGCTGCCACTTTGGCCAACAAGCGCGACAGTCTGCAGCAAACATTTCATTGAGTAAGTCATTGCAATTTTTTTTTGAAGAATAGTAAGTTCAATCCTCGCAATAACTGTGGCAAAATGACAAAATTAAAGATCTGGTTTGAATAAGACCTTTCTAGAGGGAATGTTCAAGGTAAAGTCACTGAATATTTGAATATCTGGACGGCAAGGGTATTTGAAGCTGATATGCATAAAATCAATGTCACCCTTGACATGCTCCATGGTTGAACCTTCTTCGCTGCTGGAATCGATTTGAGATTTTCTATCTAAGATTGTGAATATGGAAGTGGCAGAAACATTTGCCTTTGCTGAATCAGAAGCCATAGCACTGGTTTGTGATGCTCCAATCATCGCCAAAACTAGAGCAAAGAAAGCCTGCATTATATAATAATATTAAGCAAATATCATAATAGTACATTCCAGACAAATATGTTGATTCCTAGTGGTTACCTTGAAGATGCTACCGAAACTGGAGTTTCCTTGACTAATAAACTTTGCACCAACATAGTAGCATAGAGCAGACGTGGCATAGAGCATCATATATGAGAAACCAAAGCCAAGGCCTCCAACTATTCCAGTTCTAATTCCTTGATTCTTAGAAGCTTGACATTTCTGATTGTATTTTGTCATCACTCTCTTCTCGGCGCTAAAAGATGCTACTGTTCTGATGCTACCAACTGCGTCAGTTGCCACTTGACTTGCTTCTTCATACATGGCCTATGATCAAATATCAATCAGAATCGGAAGGAGAAAAAAGCACAGTTAACAGCATTGTACCGCAGAGGCTACTGTTAATTAACTGTGCTACCTTATCCACCTCTTGTGAGCATGAGGTATGTATCAAGTCTACCTTCCAAGATTTTTTACTTTTAGAAATGAATAAGAAATGCGAAAATGGGATTAAATTAGAAGTTCATAGCATAAAGCTAATTCATGATTCACCTTGGCATCTTGACTAAACCCCTCTAGGAACTTCACTTGAGCATAACTTTGTAGACCCATTAAAGGAACTACAATTAAGATGACCAATGAAAGCTTCCAGTCTGCGCTCATTGCTATAACAAGTCCGGAAAGAAATGCTGCAGCACAATGGACTATTAAGGCCAAGTTACCCCCTACAAGACGTCTCACATTAAGGGCATCTATACATAGCCTTCCACCAAGTGCTCCACTATAAGAGGTGAAAGAGGCAGTTAGTATCTTTGTTGCTCCGTTCCGAGAAATAGATCAGGATAACTCACCTAGAATTTGCAGGATGATCAAACCAAGCAGCCTCTTGGTACAGCAAGCTTTGAAATGTCAAAGCACGAATGCGTTCTACAAGTTTTCCACCAGCTATGGCAAATAGAATGCTATTTGCTAGCTTTGATATCAATCCAATCGCGCCCAGCCCAACACAAAGCAATCCCCAAAAGATAGAATCTTTCTGTCGCTTGTCTGTTGGTAACTCATAGAATATTTTTGCAGCACTAGCCATTACCAAACCCATCATTGGGTAGATAGTTCCATCAATTGCTGCTGCGAGAGAGCCAAATAGAAGAACTGCCATTTCTGGTTTGTTTAGGCTAATTAGGCGGCCCATTGGGTCCTTCTTGGATGCTTGGCCATCAGTGTCCTTGTTTTGTTTTTCACCATCTGGACCATCATACTCAAGTGATGTGTTGGTGCCAGGCAAGCTGACAGGGAGGGTTAAAGAACGACTGTCGCTCCCAGCTGAACTTCTCCTAATTGATTGTTCAGGTGATTGACTTCTTTTAGATAAAGGGCCTAATAATCCAGCATTTAACTGGTAGCCAATCTCCTGCTGTGCCTCTTGTAGCCGAATGAGCTGACAGTACGCCCCAGTAGGGTCTTTTACCAATTTATCATGATGTCCTAAGTGAACCATTTCGACTTAGTTGATCTGTTTTGGCATGAAATCAAAGTAAAGGTTGAGCAGCGGAGGTACTAACCTTGTTCAACTATTTTTCCTCCAGAAATAACTGAGATGCAGTGAGCATTTCTAACAGTGCTCAAACGGTGTGCCACGACAACCGTGGTTCTTCCAACCATGATCTTGTTTAGTGCTTCTTGGACTACCCTCTCAGACTCCAAATCCAATGCACTAGTGGCTTCATCGAGCAAAAGGATTTTTGGATTTTTTATGATGGCTCTTGCGATTGCGATCCTTTGCTTCTGCCCACCTGAAAGCTGAGCACCACGTTGTCCAGCTGTTGTGTCATAACCCTGAAATCATATGCGAGACATCATTAGGTTTATTTTTACATACGTGGAGTTGGGGTAAGGGTTGCATTTACTTAAGTACATTAGGCAAATTCTCGATGAATCCTGCTGCATTGGCAAGCTCAGCTGCTCTCTTGATCTCTTCAAGTGTTGCGTCCTCTTTTCCATAGGTTATGTTTTCCTTGATGGATGTCATGAAGAGCACTGGTTCCTGGTTAACAAGGCCAATCTGCCCTCTCATCCAGTCTAGCTTAAAACTCTTGATGTTCATGCCATCGATCAACACTTCACCAGCCTGTGGATCATAAAATCTCTCAACCAGATTGATCACAGTTGATTTTCCACTCCCACTTTCCCCAACTATGGCCATTGTTGTGCCACTTGATACATGCATTGAAAATCCACCAAATATTAGTTGCTCTGGCCTGCTTGGGTAACTGAAAGACACATCCCTCAGCTCTACATCACCTTTGATGTCTTCTAACACAACACCGGTAGTATCATCATAATCAATGTCTGGTTTCCTGTTGATTGTTGTAAACAATCTGTAAGAGGCAACTCTTCCTTCCTCAAAGGCAGCTATGCAGGGGGTTGCATCACCCAATGATCTACCCGAAACAGTTGAAATTTTGCACGTTAGAAGACATATAGTATCTTATGATTGGATTGATGGAAAAATTTAGTAACATGTTGTAGAGTACTATAACATGTTAATCTTTGCTGGTTGAATTTAGCTAGTAAGCTGGGAACTAACCTTGCTCCTATAATGACAGCGAACAATATATTCATGATATCTGCTCCACTATAGCCTTTGCTCAGAGTTAACTTACTGCCATACCATACAATCAGTCCAAAGCTGGACAAATAGACGAAGGAAAGGAAACCCAGGCCAAAACCATTTATAGCCCCTTCCTTGACTGTACCCTTGTATGCCTTCTTTATGAGATTGTTGTATATGTCCATGGTTTTCTTTTCACCGTTGAATGAAACCACCTGTTATAATATGAATATATTGATTAGTTGGAAGATTTGCCGTTCTTGTTTGCATCAACAAAGGGCCTACCGTTTTTATGGATCCAATTGTCTGTTCAACAATATTTCCTGCATCAGCGTACGATGCTAGGCCCTCGCTAGATACTTTGGAAAGCATATTCGAGATGATTGCAGCTGCAACGGCTAATGGTGGTATTGTAGAAAGCATTACAATGGTTAGGAGCCAGCCTTTGATGAACGCCACCGTAAACCCACCAATGAAAGTGGTAAGAAGCTGTTGAAACTTCCCGACCTTGAAAAAAGGACCACTGGAATATTAGCTAAGCAACATATTTATATTTTGTAGCAGGTAAAGCATAGCGGAACCTGTAGGGTTTGTACCTTCTCGCCAATGGCATCCTGAATTAGAATTGTGTCAGCAGATATACCAGAGACAACTTGTCCACTTTTCATTTCTGTGTCAAAGAATGCCATGTCTTGTCTCAGAACCGACTTGAGATACAAAGATCGAATGCAAGCTGCCTGCCTCTCTCCACTCATGGTCCAGCATGATATCTCTGGTAAGCATAGGTATTATGGTTAAGAGTGATGCAAGTGACATTAATTAAATATAATAATGCAGAAAATTATCAATAGATGATGTGATATTGAGCATGAGCCTGTGGTATGCTCAAAGTACTTGATCTATATTTACACACGATCTAGTATGACAACGTACAACATCAACCAGACATACTCAAATATAATAAGGCACTAATATACTCAAATCTAATACTGAGTTCAACTATAACCAGACATACTCATATGCTATATTTACACACGATCTAGTATGACAATGCACAACATCATACATATTTGGAACAAAAAGTCGAGTTTTCAGCCCCGAACAATGGCTGAAGTTTACTTCTCAACCTTAAACTCTAGAACCGTTTGAAATGCATTGAAGCAGTTCACTTTAACCTCAAGTGTTTTTGAGTGATGTGGGTGCAACGCACTTTGCTACCTGAATGCCACATCTCTTCCATGTCATCAAATCCCATTATTTTATATGTTCCGACCAATTTGTTTTTCCATTTCTAGTTTTTTTTGTGAAATTTCTTAACCCAGATGGTATAGTTTGTTTTACATTGTTTATTCTTTAGTGTGTTTTTGTTTGTTTGTTTGTTCATGGTAGCGACATGCCACCGACGTGGAGGCCACGTGGCATCCACATCAGTCAACTGCTTGTGAAAAGTCTGCTATTTGGACTTCTTTCTATTTGGAATACATCAGTATTACAGTGGCGGAGCTAGCTCGTGACTAGAGCCTGGGCAAGATGTAAGTGCGACTAAGCTAATCAGCTTTTGCCCCAGCAAACTCCTTGCTGAACCAACTTTCTCTACTAGGAGATGCACTGTGGGACCCCCCAGGCAGCTACTCAGGCTCGCGGGGTGCTGGCTCTGCCACTGCAGTATTATGTCATGGTATTGAAGTGTCTGCAACAATTTTTGTTGTTGAGAATCCTCTCTCTTTTTATTGGAGTTGAGTATCATACTTGGGTGGCTGGGTGGCCTGGCCTGATTAGGATTAGTAGCATTCAATAGGATCTACTTGCCTCTGGGAAGTATATAAAAAATATAAATAATGGGGAAGTGCATGCGAAGATAACATAAAGATCATGTGTGGAGGTCATACTTACGGAGAAAACAAGCAGGCCATGTTCCAACGGCTAAGTAGACAAACTCTAGAACCACCTGAAAGAAATATGCCAACCATATTACAAAATCTCTGTTCTTCTAATACTGTCAATAAAAAATTATGATGTGTATGTTATAAATAGAGGACATGACAAATCAAAGACTCTCTTAGCAGGTTAATGCCAGTGTCAATATCAGTCGATCTGTAACAAGTTTCAGTGCCGTTGCATGCTTGCAGATTCGTAAGTAGGAAAAGGGTACCTTGCTGACTTGCGGAAGGATGGTGTCAGGGGTGGCACCCCCAAAGGCATCGATCATACGCCCAAAGATGATCGTCATGACCACCTGCGACATACCATTCGCAAGCGCGGCAACTGTGCCGACCAGCATCAGCACCATGTCCGTGACGTCCGCGTTCTTGAACATGTCATGGAACGGCACCTTGCCGCCCTTGGCTATCTGCTTCTTGCCTTTCTCATCTTCTTCACCTTTCACTCCAGCAGCAGCTCTTGCATCGGTTGTTTCTCCCATGCTGTGCCTATCAGGCTGGTACCTGACTAGCTGTGTGTATCTACTGCTGCGGCTTTTTGTGGAGGGTAGCTTCTGCTTTTATAGTGTCAATGTCTTGTTATTAGTAATAAAAGGAAAATGACACAGGTAATGTGTCCACAAGGTATGAGAGCAACTTAGTGACTAGGATAATAAAACCGGCCACGACAGCAATGAGGTCACCCTACTCCTGCACAAAGTCGATGGATCATCTACCCTTTTTCTTTTAAAACAGAACAGATTGAGTTATAGTACGCAGGCAGAGTAAACTGAGTACACAATTAAAGAAAATCCTTTCGGTGCACTTGTGGTGAACATCCGCTCAATATAATACCAGCAGTAGACCACCCAAATGATGTTTGTGGCCTTGTGGGTGCACCTTTTATCAATGTCACATGAAGGCTGACAGTGATCTTGGTTGTTTAGTGGACAATGGAAACCAGACTGGGCAGCCCCATGACCACATTGATGATGGCAGCTACTGCAATCTGAGATCTTCTTGGTCGGGAAAGCAACGTCCGTTCGGGAACCCTTCTTCCTTGACAGCGGCCTGGAGGACATTTTACTGCTAATTTTGATGTGGCCAGCTAGTCTAGCACTAACTGTTTACACCAGAAAAGATGACCAGGACATCCAGCTGCTTCTGCTGGGCCATTTACATAATTTTCTTCGAGATTTCGTTTTTCTAATATTAGTATGTCTCTGTTGTGTTTGCTTGGCAGGAGCTACGGTAGTGCGGGATGCTGAGCATCTAGTAGATCTGGAACTAGTCGTCCGGCCAAGGAACTGCAGCCTTGCGGCTGGCTGCCGGAGTATAATCCAAATGGTAGAGCTGAGTATCTGTGTTTTGCATTGGTTGGAGCATCCACTCTGTTGTGCTGTACTGCGTGGTGACGTGTGTGTGAACCTCATCAAAATGGCATGGCCTTTCTCGCCCTCCTTTTGTTCTTATGCTGCTTATGCATATTATGGCATAGTGTGTAGGACCTATATATGCATCTTAGTAGTGGTTGATAATGTGTCTACAAGGTGTGATGACAACCTGGAGACAAATAGGATAATAAAACGGCCCACAACAGCAACGCATGACATGACTTCACCCTTCGCAGTCACTCCTGCATGTATGCCATGACTTCACCAATTGCGTTTTGTTTTTATATTTTTGTTCCATGTCTTGATTAACATTAATTTCAACTTCAAACTCAAAAGGTGTTCTTTGTTTATTATCTTTTTGGTTTACTGTTTGTTGGATATTTCTCATTTTTGTTACACCTAGTAGCATAAAGTAGATTGAATTATACTACACAATAAAAAAGCTTCCCAAAAATTGGCAGTGCGCTTGTTGTGTGGTGGAGCAATTTCTGTACCAATCCATAGTAGTACAGCACTGAGATGATGTTTGGGAGTGCACCTCTTATTAGTACTCCATGTCTTTGTCATGAAATCTGACAGTGATCTTGGTTGTTTAGCAGACACTGGAAACCAGATTGGACAGCCTGATGACCTGATTTATGATGATGACAGCTACTGCAATTAATGTGAGATATTCTTGATCGGAGAGCGACATCCATTTTGGGAACTCTTGTTCATCGGCAGTGGCCTGGAGGAGACTTTGCTTCCGCTAATTTTAATATGGCCAGCAGCTGTTTTAGCAACTGTTTACTGCATCTGAAGATGACTAGGACATTTGACCTTGTCCGCTCAAATATGTACGTGATCCTTTCGAACATTTTGCTAATTCCAGTACTCTTGTCTTTGCCTGGCAGCGCCTATCGCAGAATACTCAGTGTCCAAATCTGGAAATGGTCAACCCATGATCGCAATCTCGCAGCTGCTGGATCGTTCCAAATGGTAGATCTCAGGATGTTTTTTTTGCACGCTTTTAGCATCAATCTGTTGGACGGCGTGTTCCTGGACCGTGTGAGAAGCTCAGAACGGCATGGTCTGGTCCTCTCCTGTTCTTACATGCTTTTTTCTAGGGACTCTTTTTTTTTCTTATGCTGCTTAGGCAGAATATGGCATAATGTGTATGACCTACGCATCTTAGTGATGGTACAAATGATATATACAGTGCTTGATAAGATAGTCTTCTCATAGTCCCTCCATATCTAAGGCAAAACATGTAATGTGTGTATATTCGAAATTATGTGGTGCTTAAATCTTAACTAGAAAATGTGTGACTAAGAGATGTATCCAATACAATGGAGGAAAACATCTTATCTTAAGGGAAGGACTCAGTTTAGTGCAATATATTCGATGCAACAACTTTGTTATACAACTGGACAATGTGTAGGTTCAGCAGCATTTTTGAAGATTGTAGGCTTTTATCTTCATTTTTTTTTGAGCATTGCTACATGAAGCCAACGAAGCTTGCTCATGAGCTGGCAAGATAGTTTTCTTAATCATGTTGATTGTTTTTGGGACGGTGATCTTTCTACTCCCTCCGACCATATTAATTGACTTGGATTTGTCAAAATTTGGATAAACCTGTATACTAAATAGTGTCTAGATTCATCCAAATCTAGACAAATTTGAGTCAACTAATATGGATCGGAGGAAGTAGATTTTTATTACCGACATTTATAAACAATAGAAGTGTTTTTCCAATCAATAAAGCTCACTGAATGGTTTTCACTCAAAAAGAGAAGTATTAAGACTTAGTTTAGAGAAGAAGGATTCCTTTACTATTTCAGTCTCTTCAATGCCAGGTGATAATTTACAAGATTGGCCATTTTTAAAGTTCAGCAAAAATGAATGTACTTTTCCCAAAACTGTAGCCAAATCTAACACTTTTTGCTCAAGGTCAGCCTCTCCGGCGCTAAACTTGTCGATTTCTGAGCGCTGAGAAAACAAAGTTTTCCACGAGACAAATGAAGATTCTGGAATCAACAGCTGATAGCCTACAAAATATATATATACGAAAATAAATCAAACTGGAGTAACTTTTTTTTTTGAGTGTGATAAATAAAAGAAACTAACTGGAGTAGTGGAGTGTGAGTTGGGTTGGCCCAGATGGGCTGCACCTCGTCAACCAAAGCGTTCAAGCCAAAATCCCCAACCGTGGTAAAAAATAAGAAATCCCCAACCCCGCCGCTGCGCGGCCGACCTCTACGCGTAGCACGCCGGCGCAACTTCGCCGACCCGAGGCTCCAGAGGGTAAGCCCGGCGTACGATCCCTCCCAGCCGCGGAGGCCTCGGACCTACGGCTTGCGTTCACCGCCGAGGAGGTCGCCGCGAACGCGCCGCCGCCGTCCATGGCGCCGCTGGTCCAGCAGTCACCTCCGACTTCCGCTCCAGGTACACGCCCCAAGGGATGGGACCTATGTAGTATGGTCCCTTCGCACTATGCCCGTCAATTTAGCTCGGTAATTACGGCAACCATCGCGTCATTCAGCTTCGGAGTACGGCACCCCAACAAATTCATCCTATGTGTTATCGCTTGATGTGTGGACTTATTTAGAGAGTAAGAATGTATGCAGTCCTGCTGTATGCAAGGTTGCTGGAACACATTGCGTGCAACATTTTATATACAAAATGCTAGGCCTTGGAAATGTCATGTACCCATGGAACTTTTCTTGTATATACTCGCCAAGGGTCCTATATTACTGTTAGTAATAATGTATCTCAATTGCCTAAGCCAACTGTCATTATAGTAGCTCGAATTGATCCCGTTGCCCAGTAGTTGCATTATGTTCCCTTGGGGCGGAGTTCTACAAATGAAGCGTAGGCTCCGCCATCGATGCCCATCAGGATCTCATGTGTCCCTTTCTCCGCAATCGCGCCGTCCTTCAGAACCGCAATTATATCGGCTCCTTGGATCGTTGAGAGGCGGTGTGCGACGATGACAGTTGTCCTGCCAACCATCATGCCGTCCAATGCATCTTGCACTATGCGCTCTGACTCGGCATCCAGCGCACTTGTCGCCTCATCAAGAAGAAGTATCCTTGGGTCCCTGAGAATGGCTCTTGCGATAGCTATGCGCTGTTTCTGCCCACCGGAGAGCTGGGTCCCTCTCTCTCCAACTATTGTGTTGTACCCCTGTGGCATGCTTGATATGAACACATGGGCATTGGCTGCTTTAGCAGCCACAGCAATCTCTTCCTCGGTTGCCACTTCGTGCTTTCCATATGCTATGTTGGCTCGTATTGTATCGTTGAAAAGTACTGGTTCTTGGCTTACCAATCCCATCTGGTCCCTCAACCAACGGAGCTTTAGTTTTTTTATTTCCACTCCATCGAGTAAGATTACACCAGAGTCAGGATCGTAGAAACGCTCTAGTAAGGCAATTACTGTAGATTTGCCGCTGCCACTTTGACCAACAAGCGCAACAGTCTGCAATAAACATGTTACTAAGTAAGTCCTTAGGAAACAAATACTGAAAAATGGTTAATTGAATCCTTGAAATATTTTTGAGTAAGTAACAAAAATAAACTTCTGGTTCAATACGACCTTTCTAGAGGGAATGCTTAAGTTAAAGTCACTGAATATTTGAATATCTGGACGGGATGGGTATTTGAAGCTGATATGCTTAAAATCAATGTCACCCTTGACATGCTCCATTGTTGAACCTTCTTCGCTGCTGGAATCGATTTGAGATTTCCTATCTAAGATTGTGAATATGGAAGTTGCAGAATCATTTGCCTTGGTTGAATCAGAAGCCATAGCACTAGTTTGTGCTGCTCCAATTACAGTCAAAACTAAAGCAAAGAGAGCCTGCATTATATTAATTTGAAGCAGATATCAAGATAGGATAATCATGGAGAAATTTTTGTTGTCGTTTTGGAAATAGTTCTTAGCGTGGTTACCTTGAAGACATTGCCAAAATTGGAATTGCCCTGACTAACAAACATTGCACCAACATAGTAGCAAAGCGCAGAGGTGAGATACAACATCATATTTGAGAAGCCAAAACCGAGGCCTCCAACTATTCCGGTTCGAATTCCCTGGTTCTTAGAACCTTGACATTTCTTATTATATTTTGCCATTACTCTGTTCTCGGCGCAAAAAGATGATACTGTTCTGATGCTACCAACTGCTTCAGTTGCAATTTGACTTGCTTCTTCATACATGGCCTATGATGACACATCGATCAGAAATGAAATGAAGGTAAAGATAAATTACAAGCGCACCCATGTTCACTAAGAAAAGTATTGTTACAGCAGTGTAGGATAGATGTTACTGTTAATGAAATGTGCCAACTCAAACCACCTTTTGTCAGTGTGAAGTATGTGTTGAGTCGACTAAACAAAAAGTTCATAGCATATAGCTAATATATGGCTCACCTTAGCATCTTGACTAAACCCCTCTAGGAATTTCACTTGAGCATAACCCTGGAGACCCATTAAAGGAATCACAATTAAGATGACCAATGAAAGCTTCCAGTCTGCGCTCATTGCTATTGTTATTCCACAAAAAAGTGTTGCTGTACATTGAACCAGTAAGGCTAAGTTATCCCCTACAAGACGTCTCACATTAAGAGCATCAATACATAGCCTTCCACCAAGTGCTCCACTATAAGAGTTGCAAGAGATAGTTAGTATCGTTAATTCCTGATGTTCCATTGGGAAAATTGGTCGAGATAACTCACCTAGAATTTGCAGGATGATCAAACCAAGCAGCATCCTGGTACATTATGGTTTGAAATGTCAACGCACGAATCCGTTTTGTGAGTTTCCCACCAGCTATTGCAAATAGAGAACTACTTGCTAGCTTTGATATCATACCAGTCACACCCAGCCCAACACATAACAATCCCCAAAAGACAGAATCTTTCTCTCTCTTGCCTGCTGGTAATTCATAGAATGTATTTGCAGCACTACCAAATACCAAACCCATCATTGGATAGACAGTTCCGTCAATTGCTGCTGCAAGAGAACCAAATAGAAGAAAAGTCGTTTCCGGTTTGGTTAGGTTAATTAGGCGGCCAATTGAGGCCTTTTTGGAAACCTTGCCATCAGTAGTCTCATTTTGTTTCTCACCATTTGCACCATCATATTCAGGTACTGCAGTGGGGCTAGGCAAGCTGACAGGGAGGTTTAAAGAATGATGGCTGCTCCCAGCTGAACTTCTACTAATTAATTGTTGTGATTGATTTCTTTTCGATAATGGACCTGATAATCCAGCATTTAATTGGTAGCTAGTTTCCTCTTGTGCCTCTTGTAGCTGAATAAGCTGAGAGTATGCCCCAGCAGGATCCTTTACCAATATATCATGATGTCCTAAGTGAACCATTTCAATTGAAGTCATCTGTTTTGGCACAAAATCAAAGTAAAGATCAAGCAGGGGAGATACTAACCTTGTTCGATTATTTTTCCTCCAGAAACAACTGAGATGCAGTGGGCATTTCTAACAGTGCTCAAACGGTGTGCCACGACAACCGTGGTTCTCCCAGCCATGATCTTGTTTAGTGCTTCTTGGACTACCCTCTCGGACTTTAAATCCAGTGCACTGGTTGCTTCATCGAGCAAAAGGATTTTTGGATTTTTAAGGATAGCTCTCGCAACCGCAATTCTTTGCTTCTGCCCCCCGGAGAGCTGAGCACCCCGTTGTCCAACTGCTGTTTCATAGCCCTGAAATCATATGAAGACAGGATTAGGTTTATGCTTATATATGTGGGATTGGCCTATTATTGAAGATATTGCATACATTAGGCAAATTCTCAATGAATTGTGCTGCGTTGGCAAGCTCAGCTGCTCTTTTGATCTCTTCCAGTGTTGCATCGTCTTTCCCGTAGGTTATGTTCTCCTTGATGGATGTCATGAAGAGCAGTGGCTCCTGGTTAACAAGGCCAATCTTCCCTCTAATCCAGGCTAGCTTAAAACTCTTGATATTCATTCCATCAATCAGCACTTCGCCAGCCTGTGGATCATAAAATCTCTCAACCAGATTGATCACAGTTGATTTTCCACTCCCACTCTCCCCAACTATGGCCATTGTTGTTCCACTTGATACATGGATTGAAAATCCACCAAATATTAGCTGCTCTGGCCTGCTTGGGTAACTGAAAGACACATCCCTCAGCTCTACATCACCTTTGATGTCTTCCAACACAACACCGGTAGTATCATTATAGTCAATCTCTAGTTTCCTGTTGATTGTTTTAAATAATCTGTAAGCTGCACCTCTTCCTTCCTCAAAGGCGACAATGCAGGGTGCTGCATCGCCCAATGATCTACCTCAAACAGTTGAAAAGTTGCACATCAAACACAAATAAGGTAGTAAGATTCAATTTGTGGAAGTATTATTATGTGCATAAAAACTAGATAGTATTAGCAAATTGTTGTACAATACTACATGTTAATCTATTGGCCAAATTTAGTTAGTAAGCCGGGGAAGAACCTTTTGTAGTGTTAATACTAACCTTGCACCTATCAGGACAGCTAACAATATAATCATGATATCTGCTCCACTATATCCTCTGCTGAGGGTTAACTTACTGCCATACCATACAATTAATCCAAAACTGGAGAAATTGATGAGGGAAATGAAACCCATGCCAAGGCCTTGGATAGTCCCTTCCTTTATCATACCCTTGTATGCCCTGTTTATGAGATTGTTGTACAGGACCATGGCTTTATTTTCGCCATTGAATGAAATGACCTGTTATAACATGAAAACTGGTTAATTAGTGCAGGATTTGTTGTACTTGATTGCAGCATCAACAAGCGGCCTACCGTCCTTATGGACCCAAGTGTCTGTTCAACAATATCCCCTGCATCACTGTATGATGCTAGGCCGGTGGTAGATATTTTGGACAGCGTCTTTGATATGAATCCATAAGCCACGATTAATGGTATTGTAGTAGAAAGCATTACAAGAGTTAGGAGCCACCCTTTGATGAACGCCAGCACGAAGCTACCAAGGAAAGTGGTAAGAAGCTGTAGAAACTTCCCAACCTAGAAAAATGGAATGAGGAAATGTAAGACTAACTAAATAAGGAAAGGTGATACACAGGAAGATCTATACACTGATAGAAGTTGAAGCATCACTAGAAAATACTTAAGCAACATATTCATCTCTTTTAGCAGTTAAAGCAAAGCGGGAGCTGCAGGGTTTGTACCTTCTCGCCAATAGCATCCTGAATTAGAATTGTGTCAGCAGATATACCAGAGACAACTTGTCCACTTTTCATTTCAGTGTCAAAGAATGCCATGTCTTGTCTCAGAACTGACTTGAGGTACAAAGATCGAATACGAGCTGCCTGTCTCTCCCCAGTCACCGTCCAGCATGATATCTCTGGTGAACATAGGTATTATGGTAAAGAATGATTCCAGTGATGTTCTGAATTTTAATGACTCAGCAAAAGTGGACATGTGATTTTGAGTACAAGCCTGTGGTATTTATAGATATTATGATGCTCGAAATGTTTAATTTTGATAATTTTTCTTCCAAGATATTAATATGATACCGAGCTCAACTATTGTCAAATATACTCATATGTTGTATTTACACGGCCAAGATATTAATATGTTTCCGAGCTCAGCTATTATGCCATGGTATTGAAGTGTCTCTGCTAGATTTTTTACCGTCTAAGAAACCTCTGCCCCTTTGTGACAGTTGAGTATCATATCCATGATGGTTGGGTTACCAGAAGAGATGTAGTAGCATTTGATAGGATCTGCTTGCTTCTTGAAAGTATATAGATAATGTGAAATCCATGCAGATATAACATGAAGGTCATGTGTATCGGTCTTACTTACAAAGTTCTGGGAAGTGTGTATGCAACAGTAAAATCTATGCAAATAAACCATACATAAGCATCTGTCATACTTACGGAGAAAACAAACGGGCAATATTCCAATGGCTAAGTAGACGAACTCTAGAACCACCTGAAAGAAACAAGCCAGCCAGATTACGGAATCACTATTCTTCTGATATTGCCAAATGAAGAAAAACTACGATGTTTTGATTTAAAAAACAGGAGCTTGACAAATAAAAAATCTCTTTGCAGGTCTATACCAATGTCAAAATTTCATATCATTGTCATGTAAGCTATCCACCAATGAACAACAAGATTCAGTGGTCTTGCAGGCTTTCATATCCATGCAGAAGCAGAAGGGTACCTTGTTGACCCGGGGAAGGATGGTGCCAGGGGTTGCGCCCCCAAAGGCATCGACCATCTGCCCGAAGATGATGGCCATTACAACCTGTGACATGCCGCTCGCAAGTGCGCCGACTGTGCCAACCAGCATCAGCACCACGTCCGTGGTATCCGCATTCTTGAAAAGGTGATGGTATGGCACCTTGTCACCCCTGACCATCTTCTTTGAGCCAGTCTCCTCCCCTTCTTTGCCCTTCACTTCATCAGCAGCTCTTGCACTGCTCGTGTCTCCCATGCTAACTGTTTGCCTACAGCGGGCCAGTGTTGCTTCTGCTTTTGTAGTGCCGCTGGTCTTGTTAGTGCATTCACAAGAGTAACCATATTGTGAGGCGGGGGTTAACAGTCCAGTAATGCATCAACAAGATGTGTGGACAGCCTAGAGACGAGGAATATTGTAATTCAGCATGACGGAATTCATGACGGCAACCACTAGAATCTGAGATGTTTTTGACTGAGGATTGGGATTTGGAAGCACCGAGGTGTGCTGGGAACTCTTATTGGTTGCCTGCAGACTGGAGGGGATTTTGAATTCAGTTTTATACACCGAGCTGTCTTCGGCTGCTGTTTACATCAGCAGATGGCTAAGACATTTTGGCTGAGTCTGCTCAAATGTATATGCAGGTTTGACAATTTCTCCCGGTATTAGTGTTAAGCTGCTCTGAACCAGTCGTTAGGTAGGCAACTATGATGTTTAGTACAGTATGTCTTGGTCTTACCTGTCTTTCTCTTGTATGTCAGGTATCATCTGGCCTGTGATTTCCGGTGCTATTGCCCATGCTCGCTAGCTGCCAGCCAGAGCTCCTCGCCAAATTTCTATGCTGAAAGATATTCCTGTTACATCGAGATTGTAGATGCTGAGAAATGTTAGAGACAGGGAGCTGCAACTAGTGCATTTTACGAGTCACCAGGACTGGCAGATTCTGATTTATATGCACAAGTGTTGAAAATGTTGATCTTCATCATTGCACGGTTATATCTCGAGGAATTTAAAACCTCGATATTTTCATTTTATGTTAGGAAACAACAATATTCTTTTACTTTTCTCAATAATTTATGTGGAAGTAGAAGTCTGTTATTCAGGCCCCAAAGTTCACATCTTATAGCAGTATGACGAATGTTCCTTATATATTATTTTTTTGAGACAATTTCCTTATATTTTCTGGTTTCCTTTTTGAGTTAGCGTCTAAGAAAGCTGCTGCGCGGCCCATCTTTTGTGGGTGGGTCCTTTTGGCAGATAATGCAGGCTTCGCATGAAAGCACAAGCTACATGGGCCGATGATGGCGCAGCCTGTTAGTACTTTTTTCCTTTTTGTTCTAGAAAAGATATTATGTATCTTCGAAAAAAAACGTTTTATAAATGCTGTGTCAAAACCATATGATTAGATCAAGAAAAAAAATGTTTCGTCCCATTTTTTTGTTCACACCTTGTGAGATTTCTTCATGCATATACTAAATAAATTTTCAGTTTTGATACATATATATCCTTGTAGGTTTTTGTGCAATATACTCCATCCATTTCTTCTTATAAGGTGTATTAGTATTTAAAAAGTCAACTACCTTTGATAAAGTATATATAAAAAACTATCAACATCTAAAATACCCAATATATAAAGTCTAAAAATATATTTCATGATGGATCTCATGCTGATTTAGTATTGTACATACTATTTTTTCCCTTCAAACTTGCTCAAATATAGTCATGGTCTTCGACTGTCTAAGGTTAGGTGCAAGAGATATGTGAACGTTGATCTGTACCATGTCATTGATGGAAAAGTTACTGATGTCTCCTTTAGCAGAACACAATGTCATGTTGATGATGAGCACCTTATTTTTATTGTTTCGTAGCAACACACGTGTATTTAACTAGTACTCCCTCTATTTGGAAATATAAGATGTTTTAGGTTTGTGAAGTAGATGTATCTAGACGCCTTTTAGATTTGAATCTATACACTAAAAGGCGTCTAGATACATCTACTCCACAAACCTAAAACATCTTATATTTCTAAACGGAGGGAGTATTTGATGAGCACCTTATTTTTATTGTTTTGTAGCAACACACATGTATTTAACTAGTATTTGCTTCATATTCATGACTAAAGGGCTCTGATTCCATATTCGTATCCGTTATTCATCCGCAATTCGCTCCGGCCGGCTCATAATCCAAACAATATGTTTCATGGCTTCACCTATGCCTAGAACTAACGCTCGAGTGAGTTGCATCTGTGGCGATGTGTGCCGAGAAGGAAAAAGAGAGCAAAACTTCCCATGGTTGCTACCCGAAAGAACATAATGATTTATAGGAATGTTTATATTGTAAGGAAAACTGGATTTCGGCCATCTCAGCAATGCCCAACCCTATCTAGCATTTTGGTTTCATTGGCCTATGACCCTTCTTGACCACTGAAGTACCGACTCCATCCGACAATGCTCTGTGAGCTTAGCATATCTCATCCAATTCATTTGGTCCTACTCAAGGCAAAAAGATTTGGAGGAGACATAACCACTGAAATTGTAAGATGAGTACTGTATGTAAGATAGTAGACCCAAATTGTAAGATGAGTACTGTATGTAAGATAGTAGTACTATTCACATGGCTCGTGCTTCACAATGGAATCATAACCACTGATTTCAATGCTAGATGTAGCGGGTGGCCCCATGAATCCATGATCCGGTATGCCAATATTTCCTTGGGGTCAAGAGACAACCAGAAGGTGTGCCTCTTATAGCCCTGCCTCTCGTGGGATGTCGTCTACCTATGGTAGATAATTCCATGGACTCTATTGGCCAATCGTATGGCACTTTTGATAGTGGTGGTGCAAGATGATCTCCCACATTATGAAGCACAATACCTATCTGAGTAGCATCGTCTAGAATGTATGAAAAGAGAGAACCCAGGCGCACATCTCAGCTCGTTAACAATGGAGAAAACGACCAAGCTTGAATACTAGATTAGACATATATGTCATCTTGTTGAACATTTTCCACTTGTATGTGATCACTTACTAATATTCTTTCTCTGGTAGCTCTAACTCTTGCTCATCAACAAGATCAATGGCACAATGTCTCTCTACATGCATTTCGCCTCAGCATCAACATTCTTTTCAAACGGTTCATCATCCTTTTCTTCCAGATTATAGTCTGAGTCGACAAAATTCGAGTCTGAATCTGATGTCCTCCTCGAAACAGGCTTTCATCATGCTTTATATATAAAGCCACAGACGGCCGAACATGATGTCTCTGATTCTTTCTTGCAGCACATAACATCTTCTTCATCCTCAATATCATTTTTTGAGGGAAATCACACACTTTATAATTAAAAACCATATTGTTACAATCATTCATAAGGCCGTGAATCAAAAAAATCGGTGTCTCCGCATCCCATGAACTTGTCTCCTCCTGTGTAATACCAAGTTTGGCACAAGAGTGAGCCGCCGGGTTAGCCTCGCGAATGGCAAAAGAAGTAAAAGATAAACCAAGTTCGCTAATCTCATGTAGGATAGCTTTTATAACAGACCGATTAACCACCCAACCTTGCCAATGATGCACTAGCTCTAAACAATCCACCTCCGCGATGACCCTTTCATGTTTGTAAGTTGTAACCTTCCTGATGGGCCAAATCATCCTCTCGGTCACCTTCAGGACCCCAAGCAATTTTGGACGAAGAGGCTTGCGTTCGAAGTTGTAGACTTCACAGCTATTTTGGGAAGTCCAACCTTCGTCCAATTCATGGCAATTGCCAACTACGCCTACCTCAAACTGAAGATACTAGTCCTGGAGAGTCCTATGACCAAAGCGCTCGTTCTAGATGAGTTCAATGACTAATACTAGTGTACATTTCTCATAAATAATCACTTAATTTTACAAATTCATTCATACAAATCTAAAAAAAAAAGTGTTCAATGCGGTACAAAATTTGAAACAATAGATTCCTAGTTGATGAGAATGTCACTCTCGATTTTACAAGTATATCCATGTGTCCTTAAAAGAAATATTCACCTTGCCATGCGAGAAAAGGTTAGCCTCGGGACTAGCAAAGTAAATACTAAAAGAAGTAAAAGATAAACCAAGTTTGCTAATCTCATCTAGGATAGGTTTTATGACATATCGATTAACCACTTGACCTTGCTAGTGACGCACTAGTTCCGAACAATCCACCCCCGCGATGATCCTATCACCTTCAGAACCCTCTTGATGGCCCAAATCATCCTCTCTCGCCTTCAGGACCCAAGCAACTTTTGGACAGAGAGGGTTGCGTTCGAAGTGGTAGACTTCACAGGGACACATCACGCTATTTTGGGACATCCAACCTTTGTCCAATTCATGGCAGTGACCAACTACACCTACCTCAAACTAAAGATAGTGGTCCTGGAGAGTTCAGTGACCAAAGTGCTCATTCTAGATAAGTTCAGTGACTAATAGTGTACATTTCTTATAAATAATCACTTAATTTTACAAATTCATTCATACAAATCTAAAAAAAATGTTCAATGCGGTACAAAATTTGAAACAATAGATTCTTAGTTGTCTCAAGATGTCACCCGATTTTACAAATATATTCGTGCGGATTTAAAAGAATTATTCACCTTGCTGTGTGAAAAAAAATGTTTGCCTCGTGTAAAATGTCATAGTTTTTGTTCTCAAATTTTGATGAAATAGTGAACATTTTTTATGTTTTTTTAGAGAAAACATTTTTTTATGTTTTTTTGAGAGAGAAAAAACATTTTTTATGTTAATGAAATCGGTAGGACTCCTGCCCGGTTCGGAAGACATTGAAGTGTGTTGATGCAATTATTGGTCCGGCCACGTGGTGGTTTGTGAGTGGAAACTCGCATCCGAGTCCAACTCGCGTCTCTGTCCGTCACGCGAACCGACCAACCGCGTCTCTGAACCGACCTAGCCACATCCGATCCGTCTATAAATTCCAGCCCACCCCCCCTCTCATCGATCCTCTTTTCTTTCCCCCGCGCCTGCCGCCGCCACCGCCACACCCTCGATTTCGCCGGAAATTCAGGCGAGCTCGAGCGCCGCAGCAGCAGCCATGTTCAGCTCCGCGGCGGCGGACGAGCGGGTGTACTGCCCGGACTGCCGGCGCCCGACGGAGGTGGTCCTCGACCACAGCACGGGCGACACCATCTGCACAGAGTGCGCGCTCGTCCTCGACGCGCACTTCATCGACGAGGGCTCCGAGTGGCGCACCTTCAACGACGACGCCGGCGGCGACGACCGCGACCCCAGCCGCGTCGGCTCCTCGGGCGACCCCTTCCTCGACGCCAAGCTCTCCACCGTCATCAACTACTCCAAGAATCCCAACACCAAATCCTCCGCCACGGGCGCCAACGCCCTGCCCAGGATGTCGGTGCCCTTCGACGCCGGCTCGGCCTCGGACAAGATCCTCGTCGAGGGCTTCCGCGGCATCTCCGACATGGCGGACCGGCTCGGCCTCGTGGCCACCATCCGCGACCAGGCCAAGGAGACGTTCAAGAAGCTGGACGACGCCAAGGGCTGCCCGCGCGGCCGCAACAAGGACGCCGTCTACGCCGCCTGCCTCTACATCGCCTGCCGCAACCTCGGCATGCCGCGCACCTACAAGGAGCTCGCCACCGTCACCGCCGAGGGCGCGGCCTCCAGGAAAGACATCGGCAAGATGTCCTCGCTCATCAAGAGGCTCCTCGGGGAGGAGGTCGGCCAGGTGATGGACATCGGCGTCGTGCGCGCCTCGGACTACCTGCGCCGCTTCTGCTCCAGGCTCGGCCTGGGCAACCACGAGGTGCGCGACGCCGGGGAGGCCGTGCGGAGGCTCGAGGAAGGCCTCGACGTGCGCCGCAACCCCGAGTCCATCGCCGCCGCCATCATCTACATGGTCGTGCAGCGCGCCGGCGCCGGCAAGTCCGTCAAGGACGTGTCCGTCGCCACCGGCGTCGCCGAGGGGACCATCAAGGAGGCGCACAAGAACCTCACCCCGCACGCCCAGATGCTCTTCGGATGAACGCCTTGAGTTCTTGATTCTTGGCACATGGGTTTTTGCCATGTCCTGTCGTCGTCATTACGTTTGTGTTCTTGGCAAACTATCTTGAGCTTGGACATGTGAAGTTTGTGTCGTTGGACTCCGTTTCTAAGTACTGAATCATATCCTTCGTGAATGAATCTGTGCTTGGTTCGTTTGTTCCAATTTAACTCATGAACTGAGGTCTGAGACATGGTTGCTAAGCACACTACTCGTGAATGATCTCGTGACGAACGAGCAAGGGCTGCATTTTGAACCCGTATTTCGTTGACTTCAGTGATCACTGAGAAATTCCGGTGAAAACGCCGCCGACTTCTCGGCTGAAAAATGGGCTGAAACACTCTAAGATTGGTTAAGTTCGAACGCTTAATTTCAATAAAACTGAAACCAGAAATGCCAAATTGAAAATTGAATTCAGTCTAATTTGACAGAAAACAAAACTGAATGGACAAAACTGAATGGACATGAATTCAGTCTAATTTGACAGAAAACCCAAAATTTGAATGGCTTCGAAAAACAAACTGTGATGGACATAAATGCCTGGAAAACAGGTAGGTGTAGCTGAATGAATGTATTTGATCAAAGCAGAAAGAGACGCACATGGTAAGTGGATTCAAGTACCAGGCCATAAAAAGTGTTCATTCTTGTTAGATCATCTCACGGATGATCATATACATATAGCAAGGTACCAAAAGAATTGTCTTGTGTTATGGACCAGTTTAAAGAATCTGACATTGGTTGCCGATCAGATGTTACTCAGCCATGTTGTTCGTATCGGCCTATAATGAATTGGCCAGTTGTAGGAGAGAGCCCAAAAATATAATGAATTGGCCAGTTGTAGGAGCGAGCCCAAAAATATGATGAATTGGCCAGTGGTAGGAGTGAGCCCAAAAATATAATGAGGGGATCAAGTAGTATAACCCTTCTTACATGAAGGACACCAAAATCTTTCCTAGTTAATGTATATAGTTGCATAAAGAAATAGATATTGCAACAGACATGGTACTGAACGATCTCATGAACATGACCGTACACATCAAGGGCTCGGCATCATATCTTTAACCAAAAACTTGTGATTCAGTGAACCCTAGATAGTATGTCTTGGTAAAAAAAAAGAGCAACGACACTTCAAATCAGGATCAATTCAAACAAAATTAATCAAAACTTGTTTTAATTCCATTGAAATTAAAATTGAAATGAAAGTGTCTTAATCTGAGATACATAAAAGGACATGTTCACCACGCTTGGTGCATCGGTTCTTACTTGATGGGGATGGCTTATTTGCTTATATGATCTTGATGCACTACAACGGGTCCACTTTTATTTATTCGGCCAATGCTTTGATGTCCTCCAAAGTGAGGTTGGGGGTGAGAATAAGTGCACCTTAGATTGACGTACCTTGGGGTCTTGGTGGAGCAAGTTGCATCGAAGACTAGCAATATGACTTAAAGAAAGCGCTTCTCGAAACCAACCAAGAAGTTTGTAGGTATCCTTTCTTAGCTTTGTATCATTTTAGTTTTGTTGCACTATTTCTCTTTACTATTAAATGAGAGTTGGTGATCGTAGGTCGTCCTAAAACATTAAACATTGGGAGAATCTCGACCGTCAAATCATTTTAGTTTTTGCCATGTCCTATCGTCGTCATTACGTTTTTGTTCTTGGCAACTATCTTGAGCTTGGACATATGAAGTTTGTGTTGGACTCCATTTCTAAGTACTGAATCATATCATTTGTGAATGAATCTGTGCTTGGTTCGTCTGTTCCAACTTAACTCATGAACTGAGGTCCGAGACATGCTTGCTAAGTACATTACTCGTGAATGATCTTGTGACAAACTTCAGAGCAAGTTCGAGCAAGGGCTTGTCATTTTTCACCTGAATTTCAGTGACTTCAGCGATCGCCGAGAAATTCCGGTGAAATTTTCTGAAAAATGGGCTGAAACACTCTAGGATTGGTTAAGTTCGAACACTTAATAATTTCATTAAAACTGAAACCAGAAGTGCCAAACTGAAAATTGAGTTCAGTCTAATTTGACGGGAAACAAAACGGGGAACCCACAATTTCATGGTTTCGAAAAACAAACTATGATGGACATGAATGCCTGGAAAACAAGTAGGTGTAGCTGAATGAATGTATGTGATTCGAAGCAGAAAGAGACGCACATGGTAAGTGGATTCAAAGTAGTAGGTGATTTGCGGGCCATAAAAAGTGTTCATTCTTGCTAGATCATCTCACGGATGTTCATATACATATAGCAAGGTACCAAAAGAATTTTCTTGTGTTGTGGACCACTTTAAAGAATCTGACATTGGTTGCCCAAGCCATGTTGTTCGTATCGGCCTATAATGAATTGGCCACTGGTAGGACCGAGCCCAAAAAATATAATGAGGACACCAAAGTAGTACTAACCTTCTTACATTAAGGACACCAAAATCTTTCGTAGTACAGTGGCATAAAGAAATACATATTGCACCAAACATGGCAAACGAATGATCTCATGAACATGACCGAGAACATCTAGGGTTCGACATCTTTAACCAAAAACTTGGTGATTCAGTGAACCCAAGATACTTCCTCTGTCTCAGTTTATAAGGTTTACGCGTATTCCTAGATTGATAAATTAACCAACTTAGCATGAGGTACATATGATAAAAACTATATTATTAGAAACTTCAAATATTATATTTTCTAATGGTATAATTTTTGTATTATATAATTCATGTTATATAGTTCATGTGGACGACCTAGGTATACGCGTAAGTCTTATAAACTGGGATGGAGGGAGTATTATGTCTTGGTAAAAAAAGGGTGGTGACACTTCAAATCATGCTCAGTTCAAACAAAATTAATCAAAAACTTGTTTGAATTCCATTGAAATTGAAACGAAAGTGTCTTAATCAGAGATACATAAAAGGACATGCTCATCATGCATGATGCATCGGTTCTTACTTGATGGGGGTGGCTTATTTGCTTATATGATCTTGATGTATTGTAATGGGTCCACTTTTATTTATCCGACCAATGCTTTGATGTCCTCCAAACTGAGGCTGGGGGTGAGAATAAGTGCACCTTAGATCGACATATGTACCTTGCGGTCTAGTAGGAGCAAGGATCACTGAAGACTAGCAATATGACTTAAAGAAAGCGCTTCTCAAAGCCAACCAAGAAGTTTGTAGGTATCCTTTCTTAGCTTTGTATCATTTTAGTTTTGTTGCATTATTTCTAGTATTAACACTTGTGTCTGTGCATGAATCATCATTAGAGTTATTATGTATGGTCTTCAAAAGGCAGTCTACTTTGCAACAAAAACAATTAATTTCAAACCATACATATATAACAAAGTTAAAATCTTTAGGCAAAAACTTTACAAATGAATCAAAGCTATTATTTTTTGAGATAAATCGAACATGAAGTTATAAATCCCAATGACTATAAGAAAAGGGAATCATGATAATATACATGGATTAGTATACTTTGTAATTATAAAGCTTCCTAGATTCCTGATCAAACCAACTCCATTCATCTCCGAACACTCCATCTTCTAGTGTGTGTGTGTGGAAAGAAGAAACATAAGGATATATCGAGACACTAGAGTGGGTGTTATAGGCTAACCAGTTTGCCGGAAGTGAACATACATCCTCAGCGTGTAGTGCAGTGAATCATGTACGCCATGGTAGTTTGTGTAGTGGGGTGTGTGTGTGTGGTGAGGGGGACCAAGATCCTAGAGAGGTCTATGAGCACTCGAACACCCCCACACTCAGTTTGGCCATTCTGGTTACAATTTCAATGAAACAAAAAATAAATTTTATTCGAACCTAGCTAATACAAAAGTGTTGTCGCCATTTTTAGCTGAAATGCACCGTTATTTTTCACTAGAAGCTTAATACTCCGGGTTCACTTGTACTATCATCATTTTTTTTCAACCAGCTATATAAATATAGCAACCAACTGATTGATACTGCTGCTGGACCAGACAACACAGTGCCCAAAATAATACGAAGAAAAAAAAGAAGAGAAAACAAAGCCGACAACAGTGGCTCGACGAAACCAAGGATGACCCGCAACCGTTGCGTCCTTCGGAGAATTCCACCACGCTCTACCAAGCAGCACCCCAAGAGGGAAAAGGACGACAACAGCGCTGCTGCCCGGACTAGTCCTAGGGTTTCCCCTCACCACGCTACGGAAGGTGGGGAAGAGATACACTCGACGCCCTTAAATAAGGACGGAGACACCCGCAGGCGTCACCGCGTCGATGTATGGACAACAAGAATTTCTCCCGACCCCTCAGAAAAACCACGCTTCCCGGACACTTCGTATTGCTCCACCAAAATCCTCGCCCAGCAGCACACGCCACTATGGTCTTGCAGTCACCACCATCGTCTCACCATGACCCACACTGCAAGGCTGGTAAGACCAAAAAAGGAGAGAGTTTGGCGCGGGTCGATGGAACAGCAACGCGCGAGAGGGAACTACTTCCACCGTCGAAAGTCGGTAGCCGACCGGATGCAACAGCAGGGGAAACCAGACCCTCCCTGGTTCGGCCGATCCCGAATGGGTACGTGAAGCCCCGCCGCCGCACTGCAGCAAGGGTGCCACTATAATCACCAACCCCCGTCTAGTCCCTACATCATCCACTAGTGGATCTGCCACCACCGCAAATCCCCGCTGCCAAGCATCAGCGTCGTCGCCATCATGCTCACCTGGTCCAACCGGACCGCCACCGGTCTGAGCGGAAACCGCGAACACGAACCCTCAGACCAGAAGACGCCGCCACGATGGGTCTCAAATCTGTTGAAGGAGGCCATCACTGGACCTAGGCCTGCCTGGCCTAAGTCAATTCGGCATGCGAGGGTAGGGTGCAACAGGGACAAAGAATCACCCCCAAATTGCAGTTCCTAGAACCACCATGGATCCTCCAGATGACCACCAGAGTTCTTCCCGACTGGCCCAACTCTAGCGCCCCGGTCCAGTGGGCAGGCTCATGAGCCCACCCGCTCGAGACCAAGCATAGGCCAGGGACGGTCAACCCAGATCGGGACCAAACTGGCTTAGATCCAGGCCGCACCACCCATTGTCATGGTCTACGTCCACTCGCCGCCGCCCTACACCGCCCCCGCACCCGCCTCACCGCCGCCAGCCCCGGGAAGCACCGCTGTTGCCGCGCCACTGGTCGTTGGGCCGAGGTCGCCTCCACAGCAGCATACCACCGCCGGAAGGCACTACCCCGCACAGTCCTTCAAGCGTGTGGGTAGAAGATGGCCACCACCATCGGCACGGCCCAGACTTTTCCCAGCGGCTTCCGCCGGCGGTTGCGGAGGAGGGAGAGGGGACGGGGGTGGGAAGCTAGCTAGGGTTTCTCGCGCCCCTGCGTTGCCCGTGGGGGACGAGCGCAGGAGCTCCTCGAGGAGTCCAGTTTTCTGATTGCAATACCTATATTTCCTATGA
Organism: Avena sativa; assembly: GCA_916181665.1. Classification (NCBI taxonomy): domain Eukaryota; kingdom Viridiplantae; phylum Streptophyta; class Magnoliopsida; order Poales; family Poaceae; genus Avena; species Avena sativa. Next base: position 352,476,338 of record OV702293.1, on the reverse strand, counting down.
ACCTTTTCCTTGTCACCGTATTTTCACCGCAACCATGTTTAACTTTTGAACATTGGTTTCAAGCAAAAAAAACTGAATATGTGCTTTTTTTTAGATATCTACGTTTGGTTTTAGTTTGACTTATACCCTCATTAAACAAGATCCAGTCAAAATCCTTTATTTAGTTGCTTTTTACATATAAGCTGAAGTGCAAAACTCCAAAATTAAAGCCTAATTAAAAAAATCATTTGATGAGAAAAATCCTTTGTGAGATCAAGTTCATGAGATCATTTAGCAGACACCTTACTGATTCGTTAACAACATTATTTATGTATTACAACGTTTACAATTTCTGATTTACAGAACAAATCAGTTGCGCAGAGGACAATTATACTACAGGCTGCAGGCAGCTACATTGTGCTGCGTGTTCATCGCGATCAGCAGGCAGAGGACAGCAGCTACTAGCTCCTTGTCGTCGTCGTCGTGGTAGGGTTGACGTCCTTGAACCACCGATGCTGCAGCGCTTGCCCCGCCGTGAGCCTCTTCTCCGGGTTGCATCGCAGAAGGCCGCTCAAGACCTCGAACCCAGCCTCCGACAGCGCCGGCGGGCCTCTGATCTTGTCCTCCGCTGGGCAGGGGAACTTGTTGCGCAGAAAGCTTCCTGGTTGGCATCCGCCGGGCAGCCGGCGTCCGTCGTATCCCGACCACTCCTTGATGTCTGCCGTGCCAAGAAGGTCCAAGATCTCGCTGAGGTGCTCCGCGTCCGAGCTTCCACGGAAAGGGTGCCTGCCGGCGAGGAGCTCCGCCATCATGACGCCGAGAGACCACGAGTCGACGCGCTCGTCGTAGTCCGTGGAGCCTAGGATGATCTCCGGCGTGCGGTACCCCCGTGTCCCGACGGGGTTGGCGTAGGGCGGCCCGTCGGCCATGCTGCAGGAGAGCCCCAGGTCGCAGATCTTGAGGTTGCCGCGCGCATCGACGAGCACGTTCTCCGGCTTGAGGTCGCGGTGCATGAGGCCGCAACGGTTCATCCTCCTCACGCCGGCCAGGAGCTGCCTCATCATCAGCCGGACCTCCAGCTCCGTGTGCCTCCTCCGGAAGCGGTCGCGCTTCATGACGTGGCTCAGGGTCGGCCCCACGAACTCCATGGCGAGGAAGGGGGCCTCGGTGGTGCCGCCGCTGAGGAGGAGTCCCGAGGCGCACGGCTGCACGATCGACGGGTGGCCGCTGCACGTCTCGAGGGCGGCGACCTCGCGGGCGAAGGCGCGGTCCTGCAGGGAGCTGCTGGCGCGGAGGCACTTCATCGCCACGATCTCGCCGGTGCGCCGGTCCCGCGCCCGGTAGACGACGCCGAACGTCCCGGCGCCGAGCACCTCCAGCCTGTGGAAGCGGCTGGCCATGCCGGCAGAGTTCTTGAGCGCCGCCGGCGGTGTGGCGGGCACGTCGTCTAGGGCAGCCGCGGATCGCGATGTCGAAGACCAGCCCATGTTCGCTAGCTACTCCTTGCGATCGATCCGTGAAGCCATGCATGCGTGTTAGGCTAGCCTTATATGACTAGCAGGTTCCGAGCTCGATCTAGGTTCGTCACCGGCTCATACTCAAATTCCAAATCCGATTACCGCTAGGGATCAGCTACTCCTACAGTATTTTCTGATAAAACCAATTCCGTGTGTGGCAGAAACGGAGTCGAAGACGCGTTTGTGTCAAGAAGATCATATCGTCCAGACCTCCGCGTCGTGCTTAACGCGCTGTCAAGAAGATCGTCCAACTCTCTTAAAAAAGTACTATTCCAAAAATGCCCAAATTAGAGAATGCTCGTACAAATTCATTTTTTTACGAAATTCCACTGATCTTTTAATAATCATCAACAACGGTACAAAGAGTTTTAAAAATAATAAAAATTATAAATAGGTCACTGGACCACCTAGCGATGACTATAAACACTAGCACGATCCGAAGGCGCGTCGTCGCCTTGGCCCCTCCATCACCAGAGCCGGACAAAGCTTGTCGTAGTAGAACTTGTTGTAGTACACCAAACGAAAAGTCATCATGCTAAGGTTTCAAAGGATCAGCGTGTCAGAGCAGCAACCATCGCTGAAGATGACAAACGTAGATCGGAAGAGATCGAACTCAAACTACACCAACGAATACAAAAAACGATTAGATCCCAAGAAATCCGTCGGACGCACGACTCCACGCGCACTCCGCCGACGCTAGACATACCAACAGAGCAAGAATAGGACGGGAAGGACCTCATTTTGACTTTAGTACGTAGCCGCCACCTCAACATCCTGCAAAAGACAGTGAAGACGGTCTAATCAAATCACAAAGACCTTCCGCCGGCGAGGGGCTGTGGTCCACCATGCCTCCAAGGCCCTAAGGCCGCTAGATGTGGGATGGACGAGTGGCAAAAATTCAGTTGACTCAATAAAAGATACTACATACTCTATTAAAACGACACTAGCCGTCCAAAATATAGTTGATCAATGCCAAAACTAGTGCAAAATTGTAGGAGGGAAAATGACACCATCAAAACATATCTAGCCAGGATATAATTTTGGCTTTATCATCGGAACAAATACAATGGTGAAATGTATTTCAATTCACATGTCTATTTTCGAGAGAACCAACTTCAAAAAAATATAGAAATCATGTATTGTGAGGATCACATAATCTATTTTCCATGTTGCTCTTTCAAAACTATGACAGGAATCTTGAGGCGAAAAATCCTGAAAATAGTAGGTGTAGATGTACGAAAGTAAAAGAAGTAGCAAAACTATAAATTGTTTACTATAACTTCAAGTTTAACACGGTATCTGTCACTAAACCAAATGAGTTTCTTTCTAATACAATACCCTGCTTGAGATGGGGCATTGGTCGTCTCCCGGGTCGTCCTGTGTGCTAATCTCAACGTGAGACATCAGGCGCCTCAAAAGATTGTAGATGACATAGATTTAGCAAAACTGAAAAACTAAAACCCAAAAAAGGAAAACGAAATGAAAGAAAGAACTGTAAACTGGCCAGGATCCATGCCGTACAATTTAGACCGGACAACCGGCTGCGCCAGGTCGAGTCACCGAGCTTCCCCATATAAATGGCAAGTCAGTAAGCGGTCGTCGCTAGGGCACCATGTGCGCCGTTCACTATCATCCGACAGAAACCAATACGATTGTTAAACACTTGTAATATGATCCGGCGCATAAAGCAAGACAATTCTCTGAGTACCTTGCAACATGTTTTTAAACATTGTAAGAAGATCCGGCAAGAGTGGACATCACATTTGCATGTCAGTTTGTGTTTCAAAGGGATTTAGGTTGCGGGTTATGTGTTTTGTGTGTGTGTGTGTGTGTGGGGGGGGGGGGGGGGGGGGGGGTTGTCAAATTAAGGTGGAAACAACTATTTATGTTTTTAATCTGCAACTATGGATTCAATTTGAATGGAATTCAATCAATTTTGTTTTTTCTTTGAACTATGTTGACATTGGAGCGTTGCCACTGAAGCTGGGGTCCACTGAAATTACTCAAATTTTTATGAACAATCTTGAGCCTATGTAGTGTGCTAGCCACTTTGTTTTGTGTAGTGTGAATCTACACATTTTCGTACAATTTTTTAAAATGCTGGGGCTGTCTAAGTCTCGTTCGACTGAGATTGTAGAAAGTGCAACTTAAGTTTAGGGAAAAGTATAACTTGCAGTTTTTGACATAGTTACACTTGTTCTATAGAACTGCCTGAACTTCTCACTATATTAAATATGCACTATTCTGCATCTACACATATTTATGAAAATCCCAATCTACGTAGACATATAACAAAACTGATTAATAGTTACTAGACTTGATGCCAAATTAATTTTGCGATCTCATTTGTGCCACCATGAATGGCCAATTCATTATAGAAAGGAGCTCATCAACCCATGTCAGATTAATTCAGTTGGTGTATAAAGTGAGACAATACTTTTCTCTATGTATATGAACATTTTCCAGATATGGCAATTTTGTTTTTCATAGTCAATCCAAATTGTGGCTCCTTGATATTGCTCCCTGAAAGAGTATTTCCTATCCCTAGTGATTTTGGTGTTTTATAACAACACACATATCGGACTAATTATTTGCCAAGTGTATCGCAGGTGCTTTGAAAATGATTTACAATGTTCAAAAAATTGTCTGCCTGACGCGGTAGTACCGCTTTTTGCTACCGGATGCGACAGAAGGTTTTGACTAACTGTCAAAAAGCCTCTGCCGGGCTAGGTACTAGCGCGACAGTAGCTTTTTGACCACTTGTCAAAAGCTTCTGCCTGCTCCGGTACTAAAATGCGGTAGTACCACATTTTAGTACCGCACGGGGCAGAGACTTTTTGTATGTTGGCAAAAAGCTTCCGTCTGCCTAGGTAGTACCGCATTTTACTACTGGCGTGACAGAGAGTTTTTCCGTCTATGCCGCTGATTCCACTGCATGCCCGGTAGTACCGGTTGCCATTTGCGGTACTACCGCTTTACGGTAGCATCAAGGGCAGTACCGTTGTGGCCAGGGCTTGTGAAGTTTGAAAGATGGTCGTCCGGTACCAGGTCCGGTAGTACCGGAGTTCTCCGGTAGTACCGCTTGAACTTCCGGTACTACCGCTGCATTAAAGGCTCCAACAGCCAGATTTCTTGGAGGGGTATAAATACCCCCCCCCCCCAACTACCTTGGGACAAGATGCTCATCCTCATTAAAGTCAAGACCACCATTGGAGCCACCAAAACTCAAGATCTTCTCATTCCACCACCCAAAGTCTTTGATCTTTGGGAAATCGAAGGAGGAGGCTCCGATCTACTACTTCACCAAAAGAGATTTTCATTTCCCCCTCATTTTATTGAGGGACCCTTTGCTCTAGTGTTTTCTTGGAAACCCTAGTTCTTGTTTTGGTTCTTACAAGCTTGTCTTTGATTGCTTTGACAGCTTGCTTGTATTTGGGAGCCTCCAATTAAGTTGTGGATGTGTGCCCCAAATTTGTAAAGGTGTCGGCTTCCACCTTGAAGGTTGCCGATATAGTGGAAGGTGAATCGATCCCGTTGGGGTGAGATTCATCGGAGAACAAGGGAGGCCTTTCATGGCATTGGTGGTTTGAAACCACCCCCTCTCCAAACATAGACGTACTTCCCCTCATAAGGAAGGAACTACGGGAAACAAATCCTTGTGTCTCCGCGTCCACCATTTTGGTTACTTCTATCCTTTACCGCACTTTACTTACTTGTTCCTACTTTGTGTTGTGGTAGTTCTTGCATAATTGTCATATAGGTAAATTCACCGTAGTTGCATTATCTAGAGAATTTACCTTATTTTCAAACCTTAATTTGAAAAAAAAGATAATTTGAAGTAGCACCTATTCACCCCCCCTCTAGGTGCCCATACGATCCTTTCAATTGGTATCAGAGCCTCGGCTCTTTATTTGGGCTTTACCTCCTAAGAGAATATGGGTAGCCAAGAAGGGGATGGTGGTAGTGAGCCGACCCCGGTGACCATGGAAGATCTCAGAAACTTGGAGCAACTTCTTAAAGACAAAGATGGCTCATCACCCCCATCTCCTCAAGAGGATCTACCATCCGTTGTACCTAAAGGGAATACTTCGGTATCCCCCGAAGGTATGGTGGTGGGGGGTAAACTAGACAACGCTAATTCCTCCACACAACTTGATGGGGGGGAGGGTGAGCACGGTGATTCTTGGTACTCTCCCGATCCTCCCGTCCCTCACCCTCATGTGAACAATAGAGGTGACCCACCTAAGCTAAAAGAGTCTGCTACTTTTTCTCAATGGCAATCACTAATGAGAACTCATGTGCGCAGCTCTTGCATTGAACTATGGAACATCATCGAGCATGGACTCTTTATTGGGGATCCAAACAACTTGACAAGAAGAGAGGTTGTCAATAGTCAACTCAATGCCACCGCTTTGCACATGATTCAACAAGGATTGGGAACAAAGGATTAGCCACACATTGAGCACTTTAGCATTGCCAAGGAAGCTTGGGATGCTCTCACTGTGTTGTTTGTTGGAAATGAGAGTATGAGGAGGAACCGATATGATGCTCTAAGCAATGAAGCCGAAGGCTTCTACATGAAAGAAGGTGAAGATCATGAAGACATGTACCGAAGGCTCAAGACCACCGCCACCGCTTTTAGAAATGTGGGTGCCTCACATGTGGATGATGCATGGATAAAAAGGAAATATGTGAGTGCACTCATGCCTTTTGAGCCCATCGACTTGAAGAGTCTACAAGGAAGACACAACTACCATCTCATGACCTCAAATGAAGTTATGCAAGAGATGGCCGCTTTCAAGGTTGCCGCCAAGAATGCCAAAGATGCCCGTGCTCGTGCCCTTGGTATGAGCAATGTTGTCAATGTTGCGTTGAAGGCCAAAGTTGTGGACCATGGGGATGAAGATGATAGTGATGAAGGGCTTTCCATGGACCACCCCGATGAAGTCAAGATTGCTCATAGTCAATATATGGCCTTCTATGCAAAGAACTTTTGGAAGAACCCCGCCAAGGCCAAGATGGAAATGCAAAGAAAGAGCAACCCAAATGGGAAAAGAGAAAATACAACGAGATTGAGAACTTGCTTCAATTATGGTGACCGCTATCACTTTGTAGCAAGTTGTCCCTATGAAAAGAGAGAAGATCATGGGGGTAAGCTTGTGTTGAAGAAGACTCTTAAGGCACCTTACAAGAAACCTTTCATCAAGAAGAATCCCATCAACAAGAAGTCGGGAGAAATTGTCTTGATCACTCATGAAGAATACTCCTCCGACAATGAAGATGATGAAGATGAGGAAGAGGAAACTTCTCATGGTGTGGCTGCTCTAGCCACCACCTCTACTCCGACATTCTCACTCTTTGATTCTCCAAATGAGAACTCTCCCACCAAGAACGTCACTTGCCTTATGGCAAGAGGAACGGAGACTTATGCTTCCGGAGGGTCAAAGTGGGTGCTTGATAGTGGTTGCACAAGTCATATGACCGGAAGCTCATCTATTGTCAAGGACTTAAAGCCAAATGATGATCAAATCACTATCACTTATGCCGACAAGTCAAAATCTAAGGTATTGGGTTTTGGCAAAGTTGTGGTTGCTCACAACATTACACTCGTGAACGTCATGCTTGTTGAGACCCTTGGGTATAATTTACTTTCATTCTGTGCTCTTGGAAAGATGGGTTTTTCCGTCTTTTTACATAATGATCTTGTGGTCCTCGTGTGGAGAAAGTCTCTCAAGGTCGCTTTCGTTGGGTATGTCGAACATGACTTGTATGTGGTGGACTTTTCGGGGCAAGCCACTACAAGTGCGATGTGCTTATTCGGAAAGGCCGATGTGGGTTGGTTATGGCATCGCCGACTGGCCCATGTCAATATGAGAACTTTGCAAAGTCTCCACAAGGAGGGCCATATTGTTGGACTAAAAGAAAATGTTTCCTTTGCCAAAGATCGTGTTTGCAGGGCATGTGTTCTAGGGAAGATGCATGATGCTCCCCACAAGCCTAAGAACCGCATCAAGTCCACCAAGATCTTGGAGCTCCTCCACGTGGACCTCTTTGGTCCTCCATCTCATGCAAGTCTTGGTGGGAAGAAATATTGCTTGGTGATTGTTGATGAATTTTCAAGATACTCTTGGGTTTATTTCTTCAAATTGAAGAGTGAGACTCAAAAGACCTTCATCGACTTCATCAGTTTGGTTCAAAGGCAATACATTGTTCCCGTGTTGATCATTAGAAGTGACAATGGCACCGAGTTCAAGAACTACACCTTGAATGATTTCCTTAGTGATGAGGGGATTAAACATCAATATTCCGCTGCATACACCCCTCAACAAAATGGCATGGCCAAAAGGAAGAACCGGACTCTTATTGAGATGGCTAGGACCATGTTGGCGGAGTTTAAATCTCCATACAACTTTTGGGCCGAAGCCATCTCCACTGCTTTCCATGCTTCAAACCAGCTCTACCTCCGCAAAGAAATCAACAAGACTCCATATGAAATTCTTACCGGTAACAAGCCCAACATATCTTACTTCCGAGTGTTCGGTTGTAAGTGTTTCTATCTCATAAAAGGTGTTCATTTGTCTAAATTCGAGTCTAAAGCATTAGAGGGTATTTTTGTTGGCTATGGTCTCGAATCTCACACTTATAGAATCTATGATAAGCTCTCTGGAGCCGTCATAGAATCTTGTAGTGTGACCTTTGAAGAATATGATGGTCCCCAAGGGGGGCGTGTTGATGCTTGTGATGCAGATGATGAAATGCCTCGGGATGCCATAGGAAGAATGGGTGTGGGATATATCCGCCCCGTTGAGGAACCCCTTATGGCGGATCGAGAAGAACTATGCTCCACTCAAGTGGAGCCCTCATCTTCACAACCTCAACATGCTCCATCCACCGAAGAGGACATTGGCTCAAGCCAAAGACAAGATGTGGACCCTCAACATGGTGATCAAAGTGACAAATCTAGTCAAGGGGAGCTTGGTCCATTCGACGGGTTGTCAAGAGGTGCCAAGTCAATTTCTCAAGGAAGATCCGTACAAGCTGCTTTGAGACAAGCTCAAATTGACGCTAGAAGAGCACTTGATCAAGACCAATGTTAATCTTTGCCTCCCAATGTAGAGGATGATTCCAATGATGATCATGGTCAAGATGATGGTCAAGACGAGGATCAAAATGATGAAGAGGGTCCTCCAAGAAACAACACGGAGATCCACGCTCGTCGTGAAGCTAGGAAAGAAAGAATGTTGGAATTAAGAGATCACACTCTACAAAATGTAGTTGGTGATCTAAGGAAAGGTATTTCCACAAGAGCAAAATTGAAGAGGTTCAGTGAACACCAAGCACACATCTCCATGATTGAACCAAAGAAAGTGTGGGAAGCCCTTGAAGATTTGGATTGGTTAGAAGCTATGCATAAAGAACTCAACAACTTTGAGAGAAACAAAGTATGGAAGTTAGTTGAGAAGCCAAAGGATTGCTGCAATGTTATTGGAACAAAGTGGATATTCAAGAACAAGCAAGATGAGCATGGAATTATAGTAAGGAACAAGGCTAGATTGGTTGCACAAGGGTATTCTCAAATTGAAGGCATTGATTATGGAGAGACTCAAATTGAGGGTTATGTGTTTTTTGGGGGGGTCAAATTAAGGTGAAAACAACTATTTATGTTTTTAATTCGTCCATTATGGATTCAATTTGAATGAATCTCAACCGATTTTTGATTTTTCTCCGAACTATGTTGATATCGGAGCGTTGCCGCTTTAGCCAGGGTCCACCAAGAAATCACTCAAATGTTTATGAATAGTCTTGAGCCTAATATGTAGTATGCTAGCCACTTTATTTTGTGTAGTGTGAATATACACTTTTTGATACAATATTTATTTTTAAATGTTGGGGCTGTCTAAGTCTCGTTCGACTGAGATTGTAGAAAGTGCAACTTGAGTTTAGGGAAAAGTATAACTTGAACTTTTTGACCTAGTTACACTTTTTTATAGAACTGCCTGAACTTCTCACTATACTAAATATGCACTATATATTCTGCATCTACACATCTTTATGAAGATCCCAATCTACATAGACATATAAGAAAACTGATTAATAGTGACAAAAAAATATGCACCATTCGTGTTAAAATGTTATTAGACTTGATCCCAAATTTAATTTTGTGATCTCATTTCTGCCACGATGAATGGACAATTCATTATAGAAAGGAGCTCATCAACCTATGTCAGATTAATTAAGTTGGTGAATAAAGTGAGATGATTTTTCGATACTTTGCTCTATGTATATAAACATTTTTTAGATCTGGCAATTTTGTTTTTCATAGTCAATCCAAATTGTAGCTCCTTGATATCCCCCCCCCCCTCAAATCACACTAAAATCACCTATTTGAGTTTTCAATCCTCTGACCCCCGCTTTCATTTCAATGAAACTAAACAAAAACTTGAATTTTATTTAACCTACCGGATATTGATTCATGGCCGCTCCTTTTTATGATGAGAAATTGGCGCTTTTTTCCTTGAAACACACTTTTGCTCCGTTAATAAATAAAGCCACATCAGCCGAAACAAAACAAGGTGATGTGGAGACCTCCTTACAGAGCTGATCAAGGTAAACAAGAAAACACGGAAGACCAAAACTTGCCACCGAAGATTACGACAGGAGACCGAAGTGAACCGGGGCTCCACGGCGACTTCCCAAGAGGATAACGACACAATGTGCCACCACCGACGAGACCGATGGTCAAGTGTTTTCCCTATAGCCCTATCGTGGAGAAGGTAGTCGCAACGGTGCCTCCAAGAGGGTTATGACACTCGTAGACATTGCCGCCATTAGTGCTGAAGCACCGAGCTTTCGTTCGAGAAAACTTCCGCATCGCTCAAGTCTCTTGTCTATGCCCGATGTCTCCGAGTTAGGCCTCGGGCACACAATCTGGGAGTTGGCAAAGCCAAAGCGTCGCCAACCCAAAAGGTCCCTCAACATCCGCTCCTCTCCATCCACATGACCGAAGAGAGAAACCACCACCACCGCCTTGTCGCTCACCGTAATAGCCCATGCAGTCCACCTTCTGGCGCCATCGCCCTGGCATCCATGAACTAAAGCCAAAGCTCCGACCAATGCCACACCGCAAAACCGACGGGTAGGACGAGGTAGGTCATAATCAGTCTTGCGGGCATCAAGCCAAACTGCAGCCTAGGGGAGGGTTACCGCCCACCACCACCCATGGTGATTGTCATCCAGACGTACTAACAGTGCCGATTAGGCCCAGACCAGGCCCAAATCGGGTCGAACCAGTGCCACCGCCGCGCTGCTGCAACCAGCATGCCATCGCCGCCATCCACCAACATCTCGAGCCTCCCAACCCGCGTCATAGTCTCGCTGGCCATGCCAACATGCCCCACTGCAGGAGTTCCTCAGTTGTGCCACCGTTGTAGCACCTACCCCCGAGTCAGGAACCTGCCGAAGCCTGTGCATCGCGACCGAGAGTGGCTCCACTACCGCACCACTTAGGGGCCACGCGCCTCGTCGTGCCGCCGGTGGAGCTTGACTCTGTTGCCATCCACTCCCTCCCGCGTTGGATCCCCAAGTAGAAGAGATCCTAATGCCGCCTGCACCGCACGGTCTTTGTTGGGCGGCAACGGCAGGGAGGGGGAGGGGAGTAAGCTACAGGGTTAGGGCTTCTATTCTAGACCTGTAGATTATGAATTTTGACAACTCAATTGATACCTTTTTCACCGGAATCTCTCGGGACTCGGGGTTCACTTAAATTTCAATGAATCCTTCAAACTTGTTCTCACATTTGCCATGGGGCTTATAGCTCCCATGCGACGTCTTTACGTGGAATTGGAAAGAACACTACATCGTTGCAAAGAATAGCTCACATGCAACGCTTCTGAAGCAGCAAATAGCTCCCGTGCGATACCTCAGTTTATGAAGGGTTTCGCAGCATAGTAAATCAAAAAAAATCTACGGATGCGAACAAGAAAGCCAAGATCTAATCTAGGAGATCCAATCAATGAGAGAGATAGATGAGATCTTCATACCCTTGAAGAAATCACACAGCGGAAACGTTCAACAGAACGTGGTTGATGTAGTCGTACTAGCCGTCTCCTCCTCGCGATCCGATCCTATCCTACGCCGCAAGTGGCGGTGCCTCCGAGAGATGCACAAGTAAGGTGCCGTGACGTATCCTCCTTCCTTGGTCCAGCAAGTGGGGTGGAGAGATAGATTGGATCTGCAGCACGACGGCGTGTTGCTAATGGTGGAGAATTTCTGCAGCAGGGTTTCGCCTACACGCAGTCGGGAGAGAGAGGAGGAAGGGGCAGCAGTTGGCGGCTAGGGTTGAGGAGGTGTAGGGATAGGGGGCTGGCCGACCCCCCTTGGCCCCTCCTCCAAGCCCTAGGGCGGAGGCCCCAAGGGTGGAGTGGGGGGCAAGTTTCCCCCCTTCCTTCTAGAAGGGTTCCCTAGGGTTTCCCCTAGGGCTTGGCCGGCTGGGCCTATGGGGCCTTGTGCCCCTGGCTCAAAGCGGCCAAGGCACTCCCCCTTAGTCCCACACAGGTATCCGACAAGTGGGCCCACGTTGGTCCCACTCCGGAAGCTTCTAGAACCTTCCGGTACAATACCGAATACTCCGGAACGATTCCGAAATCCAAAAACTGCTTTCCTTTATATGAATCTTATTCTCCGGACCATTTCTAAACCTCTCGTGATGTCCTGGATCTCATCCGAGACTCCGAACAAAAACTCATAAACCAATCATCCATTCTATCCTAGCGTCGATGCACGTTAAGTGTGTGACCCTACGGGTTCGAGAATATGCAGGCATGATCTTCTATCAATAATCAACAGCGGGATCTAGAAACCCATATTGACTCCCACACATTCATCGATGATCATATCGGATGAACCACGATGCCAGGATTCAATTAATCCCATATATGTATTCCCTTCGTCACGCGACGAGATTCGATCGTTGGTATCGGCATACCTAGTTCAATCTCGTTTGCAGCAAGTACTTTACTCGTTCCGTAATCCGATATCACTTTGTGATTAACTCCTTAACCACGTGCTTGCAAGCAGTGTTGATATCGATTACCGAGTGGGCCCGAAGTATATCTCTCCGACTCGGAAGGGACAAATTCCATATCCATACAATCCAACAAGTACTTTCCGATCACCTGAGAGACACCTTTATAATCACCCTCACATAGGATGATGTTTGATGACCTCAAAGCTTTCTTCCGATACCAGGGAGTTGTATTATCTCATGGTCTAAGGAATACAATACTTGACATAAGAAAAAGCTTCGCAAAGATGAACACGATGACACGATCTAATTGCTCTGCTTAATTTGGGTATGTCCATCATATCATTCTCCTAATGACATGATCTCATTATTAATCGACAACTCATATCTATGGTTAGGAAACCTTAACCATCATTAATCAATGAGCTAGTCCATAGAGGCGTACTAGGGACACAGTGTTGTTCATAAACCATACAAGTATCAAAGTTTCCGCTTAATACAATTCTAGCATGGGAATATAAACATTATCATGAACAAGAATTATAATAATAATATCTTTATTATTGCCTCTAGGGCATAATTCCAACAATTTAACCTCACGAGACCGTCAACGAATTCGAATCAGATGAGCAGAGCAGGACCCACAGCATGTCCACGTCACAACGAGACCCACCTGATGTCCACCTCATATCGTCGGACCCACGCTGTGGTAGAAGAGAGTCGTTAGCCCGATCTGTCCCTGCACCCGAGCCCTCCTGCCAATGTGCCAGCATCTCATCCCCTTTCTTTTTCTTCTCCGGCGAGCAAGCACGGTAACACCGGCGAGGAATGTCGAGCTCCGCTTCAGCCTCCCTCCTCTCATGGCCTCGGTATGGTGCGGGGCCGATGACGAGGTGCCCTGATTGCCCCCGTACCGCGCCCCTGAAGCGGCTTGTCACATCCACCGATAAGAACGGCAACATTGGCCAGGAATTTGTGAAGTGTGAGAGCAAGCCTGAGCCGGGGAAGGTGAGATCTGAGTGTTCCGAGCGCCAATTTCTCGCTTTTCTTTCAAAATTTAAGGCATTTCATCGAATTTGGGATTTAGAGTTCATCTCTGTGATTTCAGGAACTGCCAAAATGTGGGCATTTTGAGTGGCTTGATGAGTACATCGAGCGAATTGGGGTGGAGGTAGCATCCCGGGAGCTCGAAAACCTGTCCGTGGTGGAGCAATTGGGATCTGGCAACCCCATTTCCTCTGGTACTATGGTGGATGCGGAAGTGAAGGCCGAGCTAAAGAAGATGAACAAGAAGCTAAGGCAAATCATCGAATTGAAGAAGCAGGACAATCTGATGGCCGGTTTTTTTATTTTTGTGTAATTTTTCTCGGATATGTCTATCTCCTGATCATTAGTCATTAGACAACGCAATCAGTGTTCGAGGGAAAATCGTGATGCTTTGTTATCGTAGAACCTGCGGAGATGGATGTAATGGTCTATGGCTTTGGCTTGAATAAAATGCAACACAAATTCGGGCAAATTTTGAGCTGCTCTGTTTTTTCCTTCAGTTCGTCAGTGTGCAGGGGAGGGTTGAAAAGTTAAAAAAAATCGACGAGGAGTGATTGAAAAGGCCAGGCCCAAATATAACTTAGCTAGGCCAAAATGGTCGTATTTAGACCCAATAGTAACTGCTCGTAGATTGGGCAAAGAAAAGTTCTCACGTTACAATCTAACTAGGAATGTGTGGATCTGCAGATACTCGTGATCAGGTCGCAATCTTTTATTTGTTGCGAAAGTAAATATATAAATGAAGGCCAAGGGCATCCATCCTGCTTACAAGCCGAGCACTTTAACTTGGGCGCCCCTTTAACTTATGTAAATATGTAAATGTGTTGTTTGAAAATGAACCATGTGTTGCATGTGTTGTTTGAAAATCAACCATCATAACGTTAACTTATTCTTCCTTTTGAGCTTTTGTAATTTCACTCATTTTATAAATAGTGCACAAGTCTTATATGAGAACTTTTTTGTGTCTTTTGTTTTACGCACTTGTTGTTTTGACAATACAATAAAATACAAGTCGATCATATAGATAATATATTATATAATATATGGAAGAAACATAGAGAGGGTACAATATAATTTCACATAGAGGGGCCCCACATTACATATAGAGGGCCCCACATTACATAAACCCTAAGGGCGCCCAAACCCTAACCCTAGCTACTACGTCTAGGGCTGCCGGCCAACCTCGCCACCGAGAGCCTTCCCTACTCCATCGGCGCTGGGGGCGGTGCCGCTGGGGCAAACGCCGCCTTCGTAGCCGCTTCCCTTCACTACGCCGCCTTCTGTCCTCTCTGGGCGGCATCCAATGCCCGGAGATATTCCTCCCGATGCTCCTTATCCTCCCTTACTCGCCTTTTCTTCCTGGTGTGCCAGTCCGCCTTCTCCGCCGCCCTCTCGGCAGCAGCCAGCTCCCTCTCCTTCGCATGCTCCTCCGCCTTGAGGGCCTCATCGGAGGGGCCCGAGTCAGGGAGATTGCCGACGCGGCGAGGGCGGGGATTGTGGATGAAGGGCCCGCAGGCCTAGGGGTCGGCAGGGGCGGTACGCCTCCTGCATCGCTTGCGACGCCTCGGGGGCACCTCCTTCTCCTAGAACTGCATATGCTCTGGATGGTTGTCCTCGTTGCTGACCTCAGTGTCGGAAGGCCATCGGATGGGGGAGGTCGCCGTCACCAGAGAGGTTTTTGGGGCTGGGAGGAGGCAAAGGGGATATTCGACTCGAGGATGAAGATGAAGAGGCAAAGGGGCGGGGGCATTGCCACTATTTATTGACGGAACCATGAATCATCGGGGCTCAGCGTGAAGGCGTGGGAATCCTGCGTTGCGCAGCTGCGTGCGCTGCGTTGCATGTAGGCAGCGGGCGCAGCCGCGTGCGCGATTAATACGGTCAGAGCAAAAAAATTGCTAGGATGCGACATGACCCTGTCCCTCCATGCGTGCATTAATGGGAAAGAGAGAAAAAATATCCAAAGTCAGGCGGGCGTCCAAGTCACGCTGAGTCCAAAGTCCCACGCACCGCGTCAGTCCTCGTCATTCACAGCGTGACAGTCCAAAGTCACACGCACCGCGCAAATAAGTGTATTTCTAGGTTTTGTCTAAGTTAAACTTTGTCAAATTTTCCCAACCTTGTAGATAAATATATTAATATATATTACACAAATTTGTCATATTATAAAACTAAGTTTAAAAAATAATTTAATGGTACCAAGTTAGTCGAAGTTTATTACTCCCTCTAGTTTGGTTTATAGGACACCATAGAAAATTAAGAGTTATCACCACATGCCACCTTATTCACACTGAATGTAGAGTAGCACAAGTGAAAAAGAAACATTTAGTATTTATTAGTCGCATGTAATTAATGCTAAGCATGCCTTAGCATGCAACAAGTTCACACCGCATGTAAAAGAAAGTCCCACTATTTTTACACCGCATGCATGCATGAAAAACCAAACAGGAGAGAAAAATGGACCATTTAAGTAATTGCAGGGTAGTAAATCAGGACAATAAATACATAAGTTAGCCTACTCGAAAAAATTATTAGAATGAATGCAATAAATGCATAAATCAGGAAGTATTGTTTTGGAACTGCATATTTTTCTATGGCACATGAACCGGAGGGGAGTAAGTTTGACTGAAGACAAACTTAGACGTACACTTATTTAATGCGACGGAGGGAGTAACTACACTATAGCGCTGGTGCGTCGCTTGGCTGCACGCAAAATAGCTAGACTACGACGCGAGGCAGCTGCATGGCATGGATGCATGCATGGTTCCATCACGTGTAGCCCGCCCCGCCCAGCGCTCTGCATGCCACGCTCGGTCCAATGGTAAATAAACTGTGCCACGCTGTACCTTATCTATTCATAAAAAAAATGCGAGCCAATCAGATTCCAGAATCATCCATCCCACGGATCGCCAAGAGCTAGCCGCGAAATCGTTCTAAGAGACGTCAACCAATCAGGTTGCAAAACAAGCCCTCCCGCGGATCGTCTAAAACCACCCGCGGAATCCTTCTAGAAGACGCAATCGGACGGCCATAGTGTCGCGCTAGGGTTAGATCTACGTTTTTCATTCGGCCTTAGGGTTAGCTGGATTTAGGATGCAGTCAACGGGGTTTTCACAAGTTTGACTAGACATTGAAATATGCATAATTAATTTAAAAAAAATCAAAAAAAGACATAACCTTCAAATGGTGTCATGTTATGTGACATAGTTTTGAGGAAAAATATCAAACTTGGTATATTGATCATATTTTAATTTTTTTTCACAAAATGACCTATCTCCTCCGTGGTTTTCTGGCTTTCGGGTCAAATGACCAATGATATGGCTTGAATCAAGGCATAGTGATAATGTTCTCATATTATGCATGCATGTGTATAATGGAATGACTAACAATGTTGTAGAAGGAAGTTTTCCTTTTCGACGCATAAAAAATCCATTTTCCATTTTCTGAGTGCCGAAAGGGGAGATTTGTGAAGCAACCACCAAATTGAAGTTTCAAAATGATAACATCCTATTTTTTAAAAATACTAGACCACCTTGAATGTACAATGTCCCAACTTAAGTATCTCAAACCTTTTATTCCATCCCTGGTGAAAAAGACAAATCCTGCCAAATCGGCTGGAAGTGGATAAGATATGAACTACAGATACATGATTTCATGATGATGATTTTTTGTAATCATTTTTAGGTTCACAACATGCTATTTCATCAGAGATCCAATGCTAGTTTAGTGAGCCTCGACCCCTAGCTAAGAATATTTATAAAAATCCTTCACAAAGTTTGACCAGACATTCAAATGTGCATAACTAATTCAAAAAAATTAAAAAAAAATACAAAACCTTCACATGGTGTCATATTATGTGGCATAGTTGTGAGTAAAAATATCAAACTTGTTTTTAGAAATGGTCGAAAAAAACTTGGTTAGAAATTGGATGGTTTACCCTAGCTTTGAAGCCTATTTCTACCACATTTTGGGTGGGGGTGAGTTGTACTTCACAAAAGGGATCAGGGTGAGGATGAGTTGTACTCTACATATGAGAAAAACGTTGAAAGCTCATACAAACATAGAAAAGTACACATAGCTACATTGGTTGAAATTCAAATTTACCATCATATTTGAATTTCGGCCAAATTATTAAAACAAGTGCTAAATTATTACAATAACAAATGTTTACAACAACAAGTGCCAAATTATTACAACAAGTGCCAGATTATTAGAATAACAAATGTATATAACAACAACAAGTGCCAAATTCAAAGTCTATTTGTTTTGGCTCTTCTTACCCCTCGATTTCTTCTCCTTCATAAGTTTCACACCACACAACAGGTTTATGCTCTTCCTTTTCTTGCCATAACCATCTGGCCTCCTCACGGCACGTCAAAAAGGTCTCCTTCACCTCCTGCACCTCCTCAACAGCACAATATGGTTCAGAATGTGCAATAGCCTGCAACTCAAGAGCTGGCACCAGAGCCTTATCAACATGCTCATTTTGCACCACAGCCTCATCAACATGCTCATTTTGCACCAGAGCCTCAACAACATGCTCATTTTGCACCAGAGCTTCTAAATCAGAATCAGTGTGCCCTAAAGCCTTAACAGCATTAACAGGTTCACTTTGCACCTCAACAGTTTACACATCATCCTTCAAAACAAGTTCAGGTTGCACCTCAGCAGCACCAAACATGATCTGATTAGTTCTCTCCTTGTCTCTGTCATCTATAGAAATGCCAAAAAGCTTTGCCATTTCAATGTCATCTATTGGTGCAATGACCAAATCATTCCTGACACTTATCTCAACTGAATTCCAATCAACAGTTACAATATTTTGTGCAGCCCCTTGTACATTAGCATCGGCCTCCATTGTTAACACTTTTAACTCAGTAAGTATAGGCATTACTTGCCTTTGTGTAGCCCAATAATCCTCGACCATCTGAGCAGCCAGCTTCCTGGCCATATATCCGACCCTCGAATCAGGTTCCAGATCAATGAATTGTGCTAAAAACATAACAGTTTTGCTTGTCCAACCTTTTCGCTCATTGATTTCATCAACTATCTGTTCCCCTGTCTCAATCCTAACATGGTCATATTTCCAATCATGAAATCGTAACAAAGAAACTTCTTGCTCTGGCCCCTAAACCACACTATCCCCAATTTTTTCCACCATATTCCTCACCGCCTCCTCTCCCATGTTCATTAGATCTTGGAGATCAACATGTTATAATTCCACCTTAACAACCGTGTCTCTCTTAATAAGCTATGTGCTGCCATCAACTAAAACAACCCTAGAGGGAAAGAATTTGATGCAAAATTCGAATGTGTGCCGCGCAACATCGTCTCCCCTGTTTTTGGCGGGCACTGTGAGCTAGCGGAAGCGAACAAGGAGCCAAACCTTACAGAAATTAAGTGCAGAGATGCGGGATATACCGATTAAAAGTCCCCTCTCCCGGCTCCATCTCGTTCCCCCTCGCCCCGTTCAGCACACCCGCCCGGCCTCCACAATCTAGCATCAATGGGCACGCTCAGATCTCGAATTGAGAAGAATGGGAGAGAAATTAGGTTTCAAATGGCACTCACCACCTTCGCCGTCGAACGAAAGCGCTGCCGCCTAAAAGAATTGCCCTGCCGCCGCCGGCGCCGAGAACGATGGGTGAGGTCCGCCACCGTAGGGGAAGTTACAGTAAGTGTGACGCGCGCTCTCGGTCGGAAGCGGTTGGTTTGACTGGTTGTCCCAATCGACCGGTTTGGCTTAACCCTAATCTTGAAACAAAGTTAAATGTGTTCTTAACGACCGTTTTATGGCCCGTGTGGCCCTAGGCTATTAGCTGTCTCAGAAGCGTCGCATACGAGCTATTCTTTGCAACGATGTCGTATTCTTTACAATTCCGCATAAAGACGTCGCACTGGAGCTATAACCCCTTTGCCATTAGATCTGTTCACGAATCAAGCACGGATCTATTCACGAATGATTCAGTGCTTAGAAACGGCGTCCAACACAAGCTTCACACGCCCAAGAACGCACACGTAATGACGAACATGGCAAACATGTACTATGTGTCAAGGACCTGACATGAATCAAGCTACAAAGCGTTAATGTCGTACGTGGACATGGCAAACATCTGCCAAGAATCACAGTACTTCGGACGCGCCGACCGTCCGGCCGGCTGTCATCCGAAGAGCATCTGGGCGTGCGGAGTGAGGTCCTTGTGTGCCTCCTTGATGGTGCCCTCGGCGACGCCGGTGGCAACGGACACGTCCTTGACGGACCCGCCGGTGCCGGCGCGCTGCACGACCATGTAGATGATGGCGGCGGCGATGGACTCGGGGTTGCGGCGCACGTCGAGGCCCTCCTCGAGCCTCCGCACGGCTTCCCCGGCCTCGCGCACCTCGTGGTTCCCCAGGCCGAGCCGGGAGCAGAAGCGGCGCAGGTAGTCCGAGGCGCGCACGACGCCGATGTCCATCACCTGGCCTTCCTCCTCCCCGAGGATCCTCTTGATGAGCAGGGTCATCTTGCCGATGGCCTTCCTGGCCTCCGCGCCCTCGGCGGTGACGGATGCGAGCTCCTTGTAGGTGCGCGGCATGCCGAGGTTGCGGCAGGCGATGTAGAGGCAGGCGGCGTAGACGGCTTCCCGGCTGCGGCCGCGCGGGCAGGCCTTGGCGTCGTCCAGCTTCTTGAACGTCTCCTTGGCGTGGTCCCGGATGGTGGCCACGAGGCCGAGCCGGTCCGCCATGTCGGCGATGCCGTGGAAGGCGTCGACGAGGGTCTTCTCCGAGGCCGTGCCGGCGTCGAGGGGCACCGACATCCTGGGCAGGGCGTTGTCGCCCGTGGCGGAGGACTTGTTGCTGGCCTTCTTGGAGTAGGTGATGGAGGTGGAGAGCTTGGCGTCGAGGAAGGGGTCGCCGGTGGATCCGACGCGGCTGGGGTCGCGGTCGTCGCCGCCGGCGTCGTTGCTGAAGGTGCGCCACTCGGAGCCCTCGTCGACGTAGTGCGCGTCGAGGACGAGCGCGCACTCGGTGCAGATGGTGTCGCCGGTGGTGTGGTCCAGGACCACCTCCGTCGCGCGGTGGCAGTCCGGGCAGTACACGCGCTCGTCCGCCGCGGAGTTGTACATGGCTAGCTGTTGCCGCCGCGCGCGCGGGTAGGTCTGATCAGAACTCTCGGCGCTTGCTGGCTATGAGATCGCGATTACGGCGGGCGAGGTGTGGCGAAAGCTGAAAGGAGGGGGGTGTCCTCGTATATTTATTGACCGATAGGTCGGTGCGGGCAGTTTGGGACGTGCGCGGTACGCTTTGCGACGCGTGACACAAAACGAGTTCGCCCCTTCCGGGAGCTGATTCCGAGTCGAGTTCCACTCCTGCCCAAACACCATGGAAAAACGGTACTAAATCAAGCAGCATTGTAGGAAGATCAACAACCAGCCCTTATGATCATAACTGATTTTTTTTACATAAGTCGTCACTAGGGAAAACAAATGATCAACTCGATCACCTTCTTCTAATGATTTTTCAAACATTCATCGGATGGTGCTTGTTTTTCAACTTCATAATATAACACTACTTAAGACATAAAAAATATACGCCCTCCATTCCAAATTATAAGATGTTTTAGCTTTTATCTAAAAATACGTGTATCTAGATGTCTTTTAGTGTATAAGTTTACTCATCTCGCTACAGGAAAACTCGAAGGCACCGACAGCCAAAAATGGGGCCGTCGGCGTATGCCACGAGTCGGACACCCCACAAAGCTGGCCATCGGCATAGGATTGCCATCGACGTAGGATTGTTGTACCAACAGCAACGCCTTAGACATAGCTTTCATAGCTACACCGACGGCAATACCCTCGGCATAGCTATTTTCCCTTTTACCATATTAATCTTAAAAAATTATAACTAAATCATTCTAATTCATAAAAACTAGTAAATGTGTACGTGCAACGCACGATACTATTATTCATCATTAAATACATCTATAAATTGTGCATCCGATTAGAAATACTATCCTAACTACAAATATACTCCCCATATTGTGCTAATCTATTATGCATCTTCTCTTTCAGTGTCATGAATGAAACAATGGAAAGGCATATACGCATTTATTCTATTGTGAACAACTTCATGCATTTCTGAAAGGACAAAACATCACATAAACATGGCATTATATGTGATAAAATTGCCTCAGTCTACCATTACCGTGTGACGGAGCATCTTGCCTTTACTAAGCAAACACCAAAGTGAAATTTGTACTCCTTCCGTCTCAAAATAGATGTCTCAGATTTTTTAAAATTTGGATGAATCTAGACACTATTTAGTATATAGGTTCATCCAAATTTTGACAAATCTGAGACACCTATTATGGGACAGAGGGAGTAATTAAAATAGGGGTCAAAACCACTTAACCATTTATACAACAACTGGTGTTATATGTATGTATTTTCAGATTCAAATTCACAAAATTGCAGTGATAAATTTACATGATCCATGATTTCATCATATTTGCCGCAATACCATCTAACTGATAATAAACATCTAGCTACCAGATAAGTATAAGAACATATGAACTTAATTTTTTTGTTTATGAAGTTGAGATGTCAGGAGACCATTGTACTACTCTCCCGAATCTAATAGAAGCATCTTGCAATGAAGGGAAACAACAATTTATAGAAGAATATATGCACATGCATACCATACATTAGAACTCTAATTTTAATGTTCAATACAACTTCATCCATTCATGCATCACCGGTACATATGGAACATTGATCATCTGCTCTACAGCATGATCATTGGCTGGGGAGGAACCACATCAACCATGGAATATATAATCTTATTTGACAGCATTAATAGAGCCACATCATACAGTGTTGTTCAACTCATCGGCCAATACAATTTTAGTAAGATGTATAATCATTCTTCCCATGTTTAGCATTTCGGATGGTACAAATGTGTTGTACAGAGATA
Source organism: Avena sativa (assembly GCA_916181665.1). Classification (NCBI taxonomy): domain Eukaryota; kingdom Viridiplantae; phylum Streptophyta; class Magnoliopsida; order Poales; family Poaceae; genus Avena; species Avena sativa. The sequence continues at coordinate 352,453,820 of OV702293.1, read as the reverse complement.
TAACTGTAATTTTTGATCCTATATGTGTTGAAATATGTATATGGCTTCCAACCCAGCGAGATGATATAAAAAATCCTTGTACAGTTATACTACATGTTTGTGCTCGTTGAAAACAATGCTTGTATGGTCATATGAACGTAACCTGCTAGGCCAACAGTCGTCATGTTAACTTTGTCATTGCTGATTGATGGTTACATGTAAACCAAAGTTTCTGTAGCTACAAAGTAAGAAACTTTAGTGCTGCCACATAGGCATTCCTACAAGCACCGGCCAGACACCAACAAAACAACCAAGCACCCTCTTTTCATTTCCTACCTTTACTTCTAAATGGGAGGAGAAAATTACAAAAAACCACCACATTACAGGCTAGGGTTTCAAAAAACCACCACTATTCGTTAGGGTTTCAAAAAACCACCACTTCAGCACTAACATTTTACAAAAAGCACTGATTCAATTTTGATCCTCAATAGACAACGAAACTGACCGGTGGGGACTGCTTGTCAGGCTGACGTGGCAAGCTGTAACGATCTAGACAAACGGCCGTGAATATGCAGTTGTATCGGATGTATGGCCCAGCCATCAGCACCTTCACTGACTATTTTTCTCCTGGACATTCTTTCAAGCACCTTGTGTGCATCGGAGGTCGGAGCGCCGCCATGAATGCCGACGGCCGGAGGAGCAGTGCTGGTGGCGAGGTGCGACATCCGTGGCAGACAATAGCAGGGGCCTCGGGTTAGCGGCGCTTGAGGGTCGCAGCTCCGGTGGTTAAGGAGGAAGGGAGGCTGTACCCCCGCAGCAGCGCGCAGATGCAGGGGAGGCGAGCGGTGGCCGGCACTCTGGAGCAACGGGAGCAAGTGGCCACGCACCTTGGAAGTTGGGGTGGCCGCGGACGACGCTCTCACGCGGGGGCCGAGGCAGGGGATGGGAGGGGAGGCGCCGATAGAGGCCAAGGCAATGCGCAGGCCGCAGCGCGCCGGTCGCGGAGAAGCAACCCGATACATGAGGTGAGCGGGGAAGGAGGCTGCTCGCCGACAGGACCGGGAAGGGAGCGGTGCGCCGGCGGGGACAGGGTATGCTCGCCCGCGAGAGCAAGGGTGGCGCTCAGGCTGGGACGACGATGAGTGCTTCCTGGACTGGATTTTCATCTCTGACCGAGGCAGGGAGCCATGGCCGCCGGCGTTGACTTTGCGAGTCCGGAGGCGGACGATGAGGGAGAGGGCAGCCCCTGTCCATGGAGTACAGAGAACGGCGACGGCCGCGACACTGCTCCTCTAAGCTTGTTGCATTGGCCCGTGGCAGCGGCATGGGGTTGGACGCAGTCGGCCATCACCATTGAAGTAGGAGGAGGAAGAGAGAGATGACGTGTGGGTCCCATGCCCGCTGGTGGGGTTCTATTTCTGTTTTGACGGCTCAGATAAACGCCGTCAGTTCTGGACTATTGCCGTTTGCCACGTCAGCCTGACAGTGGACCCAAATGGTCAGTTTGGCTGTCTACAGATGATGAAAACTGAATCCGTGCTTTTTGTAAAATGTTAGTGCTGAAGTGGTGGTTTTTTGAAACCCTAATGAATAGTGGTGGTTTTTTAAAACCCTAACCTGTAATGTGGTGGTTTTTTGTAATTTTCTCAAATGGGAGCAAAAAAATGCATTGGACATACCGTCCGCCGACAGTTCAAAAACACTCGGAACAGGGATGGTCATGAAGAAAATCGGATTAGAGCATGCCAACAGTGTGTACAGACTGGCCGTGAACGCCAGACTCGTCAGTGCAGCAATTAGAACCAAGTCTTATAGGGGGATGTCGTGTCCTCGGAGCGTCAGTTCCTGCTTAAGTGTGGCAAGGACAGTCATCATCACCAGCAGCGGGGCTGCCCAGCCATATAATCTAATTTAATTAGGCTAGCAAGATGTATCCTCGCCAGAAGCTTAGGGTGAAAGCAAATAGGATACAAGTGCCAAAATATCCTGGAATATCCACGATTTGAATGCTAGTTTCATATCCTTTGAATGCCCTTGCTGACAATAAAATTTTAAGAATAGCAGAAAAATTGTTAGACATATTAGGCTACAGATATAACTACAAATTCCATCAAGTTTCTTATGGAAAATCAATCAAAATCTAGGAATGGGCTCTGTGCCCTCTTGCTTACAGGAGTAAGGTCTCGCTGTTGTTTTTTACCTCTATCGTTAAGAAAAAGTAGTAAACTTCCCCTTGGTAATAAAAGGATGGCATTCATACTACTAACATATGCGCCTATTGGACAGTGATAATTTAGAGGATGACTTATTAGCACAAAGTTCACTAATTCATAGATGAGCTTATTTAGTATTTTCGACGAATTGGACAGAATATTTTTTTTTTGCGGGAAGAATTGGACAGAATGTTAACAAAGATTCAAAACTCCAGTTCTCCACCGCGTGATTGATTTGTTATCTTTACCTGAGATTGCCTTGACCAGAGCCTTCTGTTGCTACAGGAATCCACCATCACCTCATAGCTGTCGCATTTCATCTTCCCCAGCACACAAATAAGTTGGATAGAAGATGCAGAGAAAGACATATACATCAGTAATTGTGAGCTATAATAAAGTGCACAAAAATGATATACTTCTTCAGGCCACCGTAAGAAAGGGACTAAAAACAAGTGCAGATAAAAGACAACTGAATTGATGGCCACGTCCTTGCAAGATGTCTGTACGACTGCACGCGGAGCAGCCACAGTGCAATTGCAAGGTGCTTGTGCCCAGCGGAGAGACTCTCTGGCCCCCAGGACTGGATATGCTGCAGAGGGATGATGGGCAGGGGCGCACGACGACAGGGCAAGGACGGCGGCGTGGCCGAGGTTCTCTTCATCTTCCTCGATGGGAATACACGAGCGGAAGGGCGGCCGGGAGGCCGGAGGCGAGGCGATGACGCGGTGGTTGACGGGCGGGGGCGCAAGGCGTTGGGGTGAGGACGGCGGCGACCGAACTGCCATGGCCTCAGCACCTACTGCGTGCGGTCGTCGGCGTCCGCGGCGCGAGGACGGCAGGCGGCATGCAACGATGGGTGAGGATTAGGTGAGGCGGTTATGAGAAAATTACGCAAGAGATCAGGGGATGCTGGCGCAGGATGGTGCGGAGTTATTATTTTCTACTTTTGCCTCGGACACGGTCAAAATAGATTAGTCTGGTCCCTTAGATCTAACTAAATGGGACGATCTTGTGGTACTACGGTTACTGGGTACACATGGCGGGGTGGCTCTAAGAAAGAAAAAGTTCGCTCCTTTATAAGTAGTAGAGATACAAATAATATATCAAATTTGCATAAAATAAAATCTATCTGTCTACACTCAAATATTACATATTTGTAAATAAAATTTACATTAAACATAAAAATATTACATATAGTTTGAAACGAGCATAAGAAATTGAAAACGATCCAAACAATATAACACCTTCGCGTGGTGTCATATTATGTGATATAGTTACAAAGGAAAATATCAAACTTTGAATATTCTAAATATTATTAAAAAATCTTTTCAGAATGAGCTCTCATGTTCGAGGTTTTATGTTTGCCAAGCCAAACGACCAATGTTATGGCTAGAATTGCGCCATAATTTATGATAATGTACCCACATTATGCACACATGTGCATCTTGGGATGGTTTATAATCTTGTAGGAGGAAGTTTTCTTTTCATCGTACTAAAAAACTATTTTCCATTTTTTAAGTGCCAAAAGTGGGGTGTTTTGTAAAGCAACCACCAAAAAAAAGTTTCACATTAGTACTATCCTATTTTTCAAAAATATTACGATACCACCTTACATGTATAATTTCCAACCAGGTTGTCTTTAAACTTTCTGTCCACCCCTTATAAAAAAGACAAAATCCCGTCGAATGGATAGGAAATGGTCAGATTTGAACTATAGGTACATGGTTTAATGCTTATGATTTTTTTAAAAAATATTTTTAAGTTCACAATATGCTATTTTATCAGAGATCCATTGCAATTAGCGAGGCTCGGCCCCGGGCTTACACACTAAAAGACGCATAGATACATGTGTTTCAGAAAATAACTAAAACATCTTATATTTTGAAATAGAGAAAGTAGATGATAGATTGAAGAATCTATATAAAAACATGTTAAGCATTTTACTAAGATTGTTAAAACAAAAAAAGAAATGTTACTCTACCTTTGTAGGTGTACGTTCTTTTCAAACTATAATTATTTTATTATATGAAAATGCTAACTTAGTACATGAACTTGTCCAGAATAAGAGAACTGGCCACGAAGTTACGATTTTGTCAAAAGTGTGCACATTGTTCATTCCATCATGATGGTGGTTAGTTTGATGAGGTGGCTATCTGTTTTTTTTGCAGATACCCCTTTAGACTTTTGTTTCTTTTCTTTTTCATCCCCTAGTCTTAGACATTTCATCAAACAGGTGATGTGCATAACTAAGAAGGCACTACACGCGGCGAAGGAAGATCTGCATGGGGCTTGAGGTGTCGTTGGTCAGCCACCGCATGGAAGACTACACGAAGCGAGTGCTTATCTCCGTGCTCCCCCTAAGGGATGATGGTAACATGCTGCAAGTTGATGCCGAGAACACCATGTTGTGGCAGTCTTTGATGTCGCCACGAACGTGCTTGCTCCCACAAAGTTTGTGGTTGCCACCTATGGCGTGGTAGTGTCCCATGGGTTCCTTGTACCGGAGTTCCACATGATCAAGTTGTGGTACGACGAGAGGCTGCACATCATAAGAGGTAGCGGCGTCACACATGTGCCCAGAAAGATGAAGTCGAGGACAACGCCCTGAACCTTGCTTTGTCAAGTCCTTCGTCGCGATCAACTAGGAGAACAAGAGGAAGCTAAAGGGCAAGGTTGCTGGCCTCGGAGAGGTCCACATCAACTAGGCGGCGCACAATGCCGCCAACAACGCTTTTTTAGACAAACATGCCAACAACCCATCTTGTAGAAAGCATAGTTTGTTTTTACAGCGATCATCACACTGGGACTTACAAGTTCTTACAAGGAAAGCTCAAAAGTCTCACCATAGAAAACCTACTCCCCACATCACCGGTGCAACAGCGCAAGCAACCAAAAGCAACATAACTAGAGAGAAAGAAAAGAAAACAAGTGAAAAAAAGTTAAAATTTTGCCTCCAAAGCTATGTTAAGTCCTTCGAATCATCATGCCAATGTTTTTCTTAGCTTCAACAATCACCTAATCAAACACACCCTGCACACCTTCCTTCCATAGCGGTGTCCAAATCTGTAGAAAATATATAACATATGGAATATGGCATCAGATGGTCTCCTCGAAACCTTGCCTCCAAAAATAAAATTATTGCGAAATTGTCTAAAGAAACCACATCAAGCTACAACATGCACCCACCATCACAAATCAAAAATCAATTCATGTTTGGCGGCTTCATATGTTTGTCTTTGGATGGTCATGGTGCCTGCAAATAAGGTTGTGAGTTTATCCCAAAGTTCTTTTGCAGAATCAATGTTGAAAACTTCATCATATACTTCACCCTTCAAGTATTGGTAGATGTTATCAATGGCAGTGGAGTTTATTTCACAATTGATCTTCTCGGGAGATGACATGCACCTCTCATCAACAATGGTTTCATAGCCATTCTCCACAATGGCCCAAAGCTCCACACATACACTGTGAAGATGAGAACCACATATTAGATTTCCAAAAAGATAAATCACATTCATCAAGTTTAGGTGAATTCCCGTAAGGGTTCATATGAGGGCATAGGCACGTGTGGTGGAGGATTGTTATAAGAGGGAGGAGTCTTGTGAAGTTATCAACCTTGGGAGGAAGATCTCCATGAGGATTCTCATTATCTAGTGAAACTAGTTTCTCCTAAAGAATCCACTGAAGCTTAACCAAGGAGAACCCCTTATCACCCAATGCCTTGAAACATGCGTCTATTAGCTTACCCATACATTCATAAAAATCTTGGTCATGCTTGACTCGTTCTTGAGCTACTAATTCCTTGAACTATTTGGCCGTGTAGGTTTTGTCATCCCCTTCGTCACCTGAGTCAACCATCTCACTCTTAAGGCGGTAAAGCCCTTAGAAAACAATCCTTGACTCTTATACCAATTGAAAGGATAAAGATGACAACCTAGAGACAAGGTTGAATAGGCTCTACAATTTTTCTTTAAAGTTATTTAGCAATTTTAGTCTTTGTGGATGAATAGGGTGAATAGGTCCCCAACCATCTTCCATCATCAACATCGGACTAAAAACCTGTGTGTGCAACTTGTAGGTACATCGGTCTGTCTCTACCTCTGGTGTCATCATTAGCCAAAAACATGGTTAAGGGTAAAATACCCTGCATCTGGCTTAAGAACTACCAAGAAACTAGAAGACTAAAGCAAAAAATATGCAACATTGTTAGTCAAGGAATGCACTACACACTGTAGATTTGGGCAAACTACAATAGACTTATGCCTACGTCCTAGTAATGAATGTCATAGACTATTTACAAAATATAGTAATGCGCCAACTTAAACCAAAGTTAAGGTATATATTGGTCCCAAATTTACAGCGTGCTCAATACAATTCAGTTAACTCAACATACATTGGAACAAATACAATGGAGAAAATGTATTTCAATTCACAGGACATTTCAGAACGCCGACTTAAATAATTAGAAATCATGTATGAAAAGGATGAAATGATCTATTTTTAAAAGTAGCTCTTTCAAACATGTGACGTGCATTCGGTACAAAAGTCCCGAAAATTATGGGTGTAGACGCATAAGTAAAACAAGTGCCGAAGGAAGAAATTATTTATTCATATTTTAAAATCTTGACAAGGCGTATCTGTCACCGAACCGAATGTGTTTCTTTCCAATACAATACCCTACCGGAGATAGGGCATTCATGGTCACACGGGTCATCTCTATCTTGTACAAATCTCAAAGCAGGGATATCAAACGGCTCTAAAGTTTGTGGATGACGTAGATTTGGCAAAATCGAAGAACTAAAACCCAAAAAATGAAAGAAGGATGACATGATCTATTTTCAAAGGTAGCTCTTCCAAACATGTGACATGAATGTTCAAATACAAACATTCTGAAAATAGTGGGTGTAGACGCAAACAAGTATACCGAAAGTAGAAACTGTTTACTCGTATCTTAAAATCTTAACGAGGCGTATCTGTCACCGAGCCGAACTCTTGTTTCTTTCCAATACAATACCGTACCCTATTTATTTATTTTTGACCTGAATACCGTACCCTATTGGAGATAGGGCATCCATGGCCTCGTGGGACGTGGGTCATCTAGAATCTTGTACAAATCTCAAAACGGGGATATCGAACGGCTCTAAAGTTTGTAGATGACATAGATTTGGCAAAATCGAAGAACTATAAAACCCAAAAACATGGGTATGCAACTTGTGTATGCAACTTGTAGGTACATCAGTATGCCTCTTTCTTTGGTGTCATCATTAGCCAAAAACATGGTTGAGGGTAAAATACCCTTACATTTGGTTAAGAACTACCAAGAAACTAGAAGACTGAAGCAAAAAAAAAAGCGCAACATTGTTAGTCAAGAAATGCATTACACACTGTAGATTCGGGCAAACTATATTGGACTTATGCCTACGATGTTCAGTACAAAAGTCCAGAAAATTGTGTGTGTAGACGCACAAAAGTAAAAAAAATACCAAAAGTAGAAATTGTTTACCCATATCTTAAAATCCTATTAACAAGGCGTATCTGTCACCAAACCGTATGTGTTTCTTTCCAATACAATACCGTACCCGGAGATAGGGCATTAGTGGCCTCGTGGGTCATCTACAATCCTGTACAAATCTCAAAGTAGGATATCGAACGGCTCTAAAGTTTGTAGATGACGTGTATTTGGTAAAATCGAAGAACTAAAACCCAAAAAAGGAAAACAGAAGGAAAGAATTGTAAAACTGGCCAGGATCCAGGCTGTACAATTGAGATCGGACGACCCCGGCTAGACCACACGACGCCACCGAGCTCACCTATATAAATGGCAAGCCGGCAAGCCGCCGGCGCCGTCGCACCATCTGGGATCCAGCAGAAACCAATACACCAGGAGAGGCTCGCGCCGCCCATTGGCCATTAGGTCGTGTGGGACTGCCCGGACTACAGCCGCGTCATGCCGGCGGCGGCGGTCGACTGCAGCATGCGCACCGGCGTGGCCGCCACGGTCCCACGCAAGAAGGGGCAGAAGGCTCGCGTCCTGACGGCGCCTGTCGACGTGGCGCTCAGGCTCGGGCACGGGCCGGGCACGGAGGTGTCCGACGACGCGGCCATCGCCGACATGGCGTGCTGGCTCGGGCTCTCGTCGGCCGTCGTGGAGCGGGCCAAGGAGGTGTTCAGGAAAGTGGATGGGGCGAGGGCGTGGCAGGGGATGAGGGGCTGGACCAAGCTCCGTAGCAAGGACCCACTGTACGCGGCCTGCCTCTCCATAGCGTGCCGCAACGAGGGTTCGCCGCGTTCGCTCAAGGACCTGGCTTGGGCGACGGGCGAGAGTGGCGCGGCGGCGAGGGCGGAGATCGCCAGGCTGACGAAGCACATCAGGAGGCACCTCGGGGAGGAGGCCGCCGGGCGAGGGACGGGCCTCGGCGTGGTGCGCGCGTCCGCCTACCTGCCCCACTTCTGCCAGCTGCTCGGCCTGGAGGGCCGGGAGGCGGCCGAGGCCAAGGAGGCGGCGCGGCGTCTGGAGGAGAGTGGCCTGGAGGTGCGGCACACCGGCGAGTCCGTTGCGGCCGGCATCATCTGCTTGGCCCTCGAGCGCGCCGACGCCGACGAGAGGCCCGAAGTCCTCTTAGATGTGTCGGCGGCCACCCGCGTCTCCGAGTTCACCGTCAACAGTGTGTGCAAGAAGCTGCGCCCGCACGCCGAGCTGCTCTTCGGCTGAACCGCTGAAGGTTTCGGCGTGCCCGAGCGAGTCTCCCGGACTTTGTAAGGTTTCTGTCTCTGCGTAGTTTCATCAGCACTAGGTAACTACTGTACTTTGATTAGTACTTCATTCAGAGGTCAGGATTCCTAAATTCTTAGTCGAGTTCGACGACGCCAATCTGTTGTATCGTCTCGCCTGGGCCGGAACCTTCTGAGTTTTATGTTTTAAAATTCTAAATTCTGAGTAGCATTGAACCTGTGAACGTGAGACGATATGGTCTCACTGAATTTTCAGTGAAAGAACAATAAGAAGGAGGATGCTGTGGTGTGAGATATATACCAAATTAAGCACTGAAAAGCCAGGCCCCGTTCGGGATGCTTCAGTCCCTAAAATAAAATAAATTTGAGTTGTTATTGATTTATGAGGAGATGGTGTTATATGTTTTTGCACGGTATTGGTAACATCTTTCAGAACAGTGATTTTTATCACAGGCCCCTAAACTATTTTGACGGTGGCACGCATGTCCTAAAACTTTGAAATCCTCAACCATGCATGTCCCGAAAGTGCAATGGGTGAGTGGTGCAATTGGGATCGTACAAAGTGAGTCATCTAGGTTCGTTGCAGTGTATATGATGCCTCGCTTGTTTGCACTTCCGCAACGATGATGATGATGATGCCAATTTTCAAAGTTTCAGGACCTACAATGACACCCGTGAAATAGTTTACGGACCAATGATGCACATCACTCTGTAATATCGAGGGAGTCATCGTTAGTCATTGAACTTGTCGAGCCAAATCACTTTGTTCATCATGTGTTGGAGTTATGTTTCTACGGCCACTAAATATGCGTAGAAGTTCATCCATGGTCACTGGTTGACATAGGCATAATATATCTGCTGACGTGGCAATTTGGGGACCCGCTTTTAGGTAATTTAACAGGCAGATAAAATACCCATGAAGAGGAGGGTTTTTCAGAAAATTCTCCATCCCCTCCCATGGTCCCTCCATCTCTCACTTAATCCACTGCGCGCGCCAAGGCATCGCCGCCGTCCTCCCCTTCATCTCACTTGGCCTGGAGGCTCCATGGCCATTGTTGAAATGGCGTATAGGTCCAACGCCGCGATGGCTCATTGGGGAGCAACCTAGAGAAGCGGCCACTCGAGCCGGCCTCATCTGGCCCGTCTTTGACAAACTCATGGCCGACGCTCCCCAAGGCCTGTCCACGCTAATCGAACTCCTCATCCCTGGAAGTTCCCGGTGATGCTATTGGAGCGGATTGAGAGCTGAGCAAGTCGTCGGAGATCGTCTCGATAATGCAGTTGGAGCGCTTGGAGCGGATCGAGAGTTGGAGTCCGCTCGCCGGCGGTGCAGGAATGCAGGAGAACCGATGCGGCGTGATGAATCATGCTTGGTGTTGGGTTTAGAGGCGGGGGGGTGTGTCTCGGTGACAACGCTGATCCAGCCAGTGACACGGGGCAGCTGGAGGTTGACCTAGTTCGATGACGCTAAGATGGAGTAAATGCGGAAGGGAATTGGGTGGGGAAGAGAGAGTATGAGAGAGGGGTTGAGACTGACCACTGAGCCCAGTAGTTACTCATGCGTGAAAAGGGAAGTGGATTTTGGGTTTTCTTTTGCAAATAAAATAAACTAGAGGCTGGCAGTGAGTCCTAGCAAAGCACGTCATCAAAGACAATGTGCCTACACCAACCAGTAACCATGGATGAACTTACACGTGTATTAAGTGACTATAAAATTATGTTCCCGAACTATGATGACTGAACTGATTTTTCTCGACCGGCTTAATGACTAATTGATGGATTTAACACATCGAGATCCTAAAGCAGAAACAATATCTAACTTAAAAAATTTCTTTGGGGGAGTGGACTCAAGGATCCCCATCCTCATTAGTAAGCACTTGAGTTCTTAATGATAATATTTGTTTCTTTGTCCTGTTTTTTACTTTTTCCCGTTAGTTTTTCTACAATTGTTTTCTTGCTTTTGTAATATTGTATCTTTCTACTCTTTTCATAATACTGACAAATGTTGTAGGTATAGACTGAATTCAAAAATACAGTTGATTTAGACAAAAAGTAGAACAATCCAAAAAATAAGTAGGCTTAGATGAAAAATAAGTATACCATAAATAGAAACAGTTTACTGGTCACGAAAGGAAGAGGCTTTAACCGCAACGACGTGAATCGGGCACCTCTTCTATCCTCACTACCTCTCCTTACTTTCAACAATTGATTTGTTGTCAAGGTGGGAGGGGGACAAGGTGTTCTTTGGAGTGACGTCCTGGCAATTGAGGTTATTGTGTCTTACATAATAAAGACTCACTCTTCTCCTTCTTTGAGTCTTCATACTCATCGATTCAACCATTAACATCAATTAGGTAACCCGTCTTTGCATGTGTCTTTCTCGTCACATTGTGCTCAAAGACATTAGATATTGCGTGTGTCTTAGACCGAACTCCTCCTTCTCCATACGCTCCTCCTCCGACGCCCCGAACAAGCCTCTAAGTCCCGCTAGAGTCCGCATCTTCTCCCACAACGACATGATTGCGGTGACCCAGCATACCACTGCATGATGTAGTACACTATAGTCGTTGACATAACATAAATAAAACACTATTCACTAGTATTACATCCCTTAAAGTGGTACAACAGAAACACAACAGGTCCAAAACATGATTATATGTTACAACTCGACTCTTTACAAAAGATCCAGAGAACACTCTAGGTTAAAGAGAGAGAAAGAAACTTCTTACAAAGAAGAATCAGAAATAATCAACCCATAAACAACATACTAATAGACTAGCATCTGAACTATTGGGGCTTGCATTGCTGCTATTGCAATACTCTACAGAAGTAGATTCTATGGCTAGATATTATATTTGAAGGGATACGGGTAGGCTATACTAGCCACAAATCAAAAATTTCTACCGCGTAAACTAGGAATACTGTTGTCATAGATAACGGGATTACCACTAGACACGCAGTTGCGGAATTGATGAAGCGCATCGAGGCAGTGCAGACGTTCCACGTCTCCTCCTTGTTCTCGTCCCACGAGCAAGTCCCCCTGCGCGGCTCGTCCAAGTGCCACAGATGCAGCACCTCCGAGGTATCCACACGTGCGGGGTGGAAGCGTCAAACGCCGGACTGCTAGATCCGCGCGTGCGATACAGGGGTGAGGAGTGGTGGCTGGATAGAATGGTCTAACCCTAGTCAGCTCGCCCCACCCTCTCTTATATATGCATCCCTAGTAGGCTTCTACATTAGCAGCCCATTAGTAGCCTAAGAGTGGTCTAATTCGGATCTAATCCTCATTAGGTTTCCATCCCCTTAAGTGTGTGACCCTATAGGTTCATATACGTATAGACATGACACGAATACACTTATTCTGTCAATAGTTGGTAGTGTCCTCTAGCAAGACGTGCCAACTCCTAAACGCATACAAAGATCATATCGGACGAACCATCACAAGATTTAGTACATATCTTTCCCTTTGCCTCACGATATTTGGTCTAGCTTCAAGCTGACCTCCCTCTCTCGATACTGTGATACGGAATCCCTTTACTAGGTTAACTCTTAACCATATGTAGCACGGCCATGCATTTCTGGATCCGATCAATCGAGGGGCTCAGAGATATCTCTCTCAAGTAGAGAGGGGCAAATCACATCTTGATTGACCATGCCTTGCAGCATGCTTCAGGACAAACCCGAAAGCTACCTTATAACTACCCAGTTACGGTGCAGCGTTTGATAGCCCCAAAGTAGGTCGATCCATATCTCAAGTACATGCGACAATCTCAGGTCTAAGGACAAAACATACACGATGTGTAGAGAGAGAGCTGCAACTAATTGCCAGTCTCAAGTTGGGTCAGTCCAACCCCATGCTCATAACATGTGTCCACATCATTGGTTTGACATCTTCATGTCTATGACTTGTGAAACATAGTCATCAACCAATCGATGTGCTAGTCTAATATTCACATGTGTCCTCACATGAACTCCGACTAGGGACAACTATTAAATAAACATACAAGTAAAGAGTTTCACAAACAATTCACATACTTGCCAATCAATACAAGTTGCCTGATATGGATATTCAAAAAACATTACAATAACTCATGGATACATAAGAAATATAATCATCTCTATGATTGCCTCTAGGCATATTTCCTTCAGTCTCCCACTTGCACTAGAGTCAATCTAGATTGTATCTAATACCTATTGCTCTTGCGTGCGTCTCATGCGTAGGTTGCAGGAGTGGCTTTGTAAAAGAATCAACAACATTTGAGTCCGTATGTATTTTGCATATCATGACACTACCATCCTCAACGAAATCACGAATCTGATGGTAACGCATGCGAATATGTTTGTTCTTCTGGTGCTGTCTAGGTTCCTTGGCTTGTGCAATAGCACCATTGTTGTCACAATAAACGTCCAAGGGATTGGACGCGCCCTGAACCACACCCAGAGCGATCAGGAAATTCCTAATCCAAACAGCTTCCTTTACGGCCTTCGAGGCAGCAATATATTCAGCTTCTGTTGAAGAGGAGGTCACCGTATCTTGCTTGGAACTTTTCGAGCTCACAACACCACCATTCAAGACAAACACATAACCAGATTGCGATCTAAAATCATCTGAGTCGTTAAGGTAACTCACATCTAGGTAACCCCTTACACTGAGTTCATCCTCACCTCCATAAACTAGGAACACATCCTTAGTCCTTATCAAGTACTTAAGGATATTCTTTACCGTTGTCCAGTGATCTTCACCTGGATCAGCCTGATATCTGCTCGTAACACTTAGAGCATAGGAAATATCTGGGCGAGTACATATCATTGCATACATGATGGACCCAATAGCCGAAGCATATGGAATCCTGCTCATGCGCTCACGCTCATCAGTAGTCGAAGGACACTGATTCTTGCTGAGTTTTATGCCATGAGACATGGGCAAGAACCCCTTCTTAGCCTCTTCCATGCTGAACCGTTTCAACACTTTGTCAATGTATGTACTCTGGCTTAATCCAATTAGCCTTCTTGATCTATCTCTATAGATCTTGATGCCCAGAATATATGCCGCTTCTCCCAAGTCCTTCATCGAAAAACTATTTTTCAATGAGGTCTTAACAGACTCGAGCATAGGAATGTCATTTCCAATCAGCAATATGTCATCTACATATAAGATTAGAAATACCAGCGTTCTCCCACTTTCCTTCTTGTAAACACAAGGTTCTTGTTCGTTTTTGATGAAGCCAAACTCCTTTACAACTTCATCAAATCGAATGTTCCAACTCCGAGATGCTTGCTTCAGCCCATAAATGGACTTCAGAAGTTTGCATACCTTTCTAACATTGTTTGGATCGACAAAACCTTCGGGCTGCATCATATACACGTCCTCAGTTAGGATTCCATTTAGGAAAGCCGTCTTGACATCCATCTGCCATATTTCATAGTCGAAATGTGCAGCAATGGCTAGAATAATTCGTATAGATTTAAGCATCGCTACGGGCGAGAAAGTCTCGTCGTAGTCAACTCCTTGAACTTGTCGAAAACCTTTTGCAACAAGTCGAGATTTATGGATGTGAACATTTCCATCCATATCAACCTTCTTCTTATAGATCTATTTGCACTCGATGGCTTTAAAACCATCAGGCAGGTCAACCAATTTCCAGACTTGATTGTCTCCCATGGACTCTATCTCGGATCTCATGGCGATCAGCCATTTCTCAGAGTCTAGGTCCACCATCGCTTCTGCATAGGTCGCAGGCTCATCATTGTCTAACAATAATAATTCCCGCGCTTTGCGGAGCCTCGCTGACCTTCGTGGTTGTGGTGGTTCTATTGCCACGGGTTCCTCAACTTGTTCTGCTACAATAGCATCACTCGTAGAAGCATCTTCGACTGGCTCATCTTGAGTTTCTTCAAGTCGCACCGACCTTCCACTTGTTCCCTTTGTGAGAAACTCTTTCTCTAGGAAAACACCGCTACGAGCGACAAACACTTTGCCCTCTTCTCGGTTGTAGAAGTAATACCCTAAGGTTTCCCTCGGATATCCCACGAAAATGCACTTATCCGATTTGGGTGTTAGCTTGTCCGACTAAAATCGCTTGACAAATGCATCACAACCCCAAATCTTTAGAAAAGACAAACTGGGATTCTTTCTAGTCCACATCTCATATGGTGTCTTAACTACGGATTTAGATGGTACCCTGTTAAGTGTGAAAGCTGCCGTTTCTAGAGCGTAACCCCAAAATAATAATGCTAAATCCGACTGGCTCATCATCGATCGAACCATGTCCAACAAAGTTCGATTGCGCCGCTCGGAGACCCCGTTTCTTTGAGGCGTTCCGGGCGGCGTAAGTTGTGGAACAATTCCGCAACTCTTAAGATGATCACTAAATTCGTGACTGAAATATTCACCTCCATGATCAGATTGCAAGGCCTTTATTTTCTTTCCACATTGATTCTCTACTTCACTCTGAAACTCCTTGAACTTTTCAAAAGTTTCAGACTTATGCCTCATCAAGTAGACATAACCATATCTACTGAAATCATCAGTAAAAGTAATGAAGTAGTGATATCCTCCTCTGGCTGTCGTGCTCATTGGTCCACATACATCAGTATGTATGAGTTCCAACAAGCCTGTCGCTCTCTCGGGTAAACCCAAAAAAGGCGACTTGGTCATCTTTCCAAGTAAACAAGCCTGAAATGTCTCGTATGATTCAAAATCAAACAAAGTTAGAAGACCATCACCATGGAGCTTCTTCATGCGCTTTTCACTTATATGCCCCAAACGACAATGCCATAAATAGGTAGGACTCAAACCATTAGGCCGAAGCTTTTTAGCACTAACATTGTAAACAGATGCATCATCAAGATTTAAAATAAATAACCCATTCACAATGGGAGCATTAGCCATAAACATATCATTCTTAGAGATTACACAACCATTGTTTGCACTCGCGAATGAATAACCATCCCTCATCAATCATGAAGGTGATAAAATATTTCGACCCATACTAGGAATGTAATAACAATTATTCAACTCCATAATAAATCCTGACGGAAGGTGAAGTTGCATGACGCCGACGAACAATGCAGCAACCCTTGCTTTATTTCCGACGCGAAAATCCACTTCGCCTTTCTGCACTCCTCTAGTCCTTATTAGCCCCTGCATCGAATTGCAAATATGAGCAACCGATCCGGTATCAAATACCCAAGAGTTAACATAGGAATCAGCGAGAAGAATGTCCACAACATTTACAACAAGCGTACCTGAGTGGGAAGTAATCTTACTTCCACTCTTCTTAAAAGAAGCCTGGTACTTGCTACAGTTTCTCTTCTAGTGGCCATGTTCGTGACAAAAGAAGCACCCAGTGTCATCTGCAGGTCCAGCCTTTTGCTTGGGTGTAGACTTAGGGATCGTATCCTTAGCCTTGCCCTTCTTCTTCCAAGAAGTACCCTTTTTCTTGAAGCTAGGCTTGTTCTGCACAACCATCACATGGCTATGCCATGTACACTTCTTCATGTCACTTTCTGCTGTTTTAAGCATCCCACATAATTCATTAAGGCCTTCTCCACCCCATGCATATGGTAGTTCAAAATGAACTGCCCATAGCTGGATGGAAGAGACGCCAAAATGAAGTCAGTGGCCAACTCTTGGCCTAGTGGAAAACCAAGCTTTTCCAAAGTCTGACTGTAACCAACCATTTTGATCACATGGGGGCCTACAGCTGCTCACTCTGCTAGCTTGCATCCGACAAAGGACTTGGCAACATTGTACCTCTCAATCCTTGCCTAATCTTGGAACATGTCCTTAAGCGCCACGATCATATCGTACGCATCCTGATCCTCAAACTTCTTTTGGAGTTCAGGTTCCATGCATGCAAGCATAAGGCAGCTAACCACAAGAGAATCATCACATGATCTCTTATAGGCATTCTTTAGGGCAGCAGATGCATTATCAGCAGGTTCATCGGGGATTGGGGTATCCAAAACCGTTTCCTTTTTATCAGACCTGAGAACAATTCTCAGGTTACGGACCCAGTCCGTATAGTTTGTTCCATTAAGTTTATCTTTGTCAAGAATCGAACGCAAAGAAAAATGTGATGTAGTGTTCGGTGCCATTGATCTACAACAGAAAACATGCAAAATACTAAACCATGTAACGATGAAAGAGTAAAACATATTAAACAATTTAATAGCATATACTCCCACTTAAATCAATATCTCTCTATTGATACTAAGTGATTCAAGATCCACAATTAACAAGTCGACTAGTGAGCTTTAGCATCACTGCTAGAAGACAAGGTAAATCGGTAAGCAACACTTTCTAATCATATCACATATGACTCTTGTTGTTGGGTGACATCTCTATGTCAAAACTAGGCGCCCAACCTTTATGCCCCAAGGTCCTTAACTGTTAAGATGACCTTGTCAAGTTCACCAACCCTTATGCGTGTAGGTATCAGATACAAACTCATCCAGCCAAGGAAAACTGCGGCACCCTAATTTCATAGGCCCACCAACGATTGTACAGGGCATAGGATGGTGCAAGGTTTGGTTGGGAGGGCATGGTTTAACTTAAACTTTCTGAGAGATCGTTCTACTTCTATCATCTAAGCATGCATAGTAGTAAAACACATAAGAGTAGCATTCACATAGATGTGACACAGTATGACCCATTTTCTCATGGTGATCTCCATCGCCATAGAACCTGTCCACCATGATGATCTCCATCTTCATGTTCCATGTGAGCCATCTTCCAAGTGATGAGTCCTCCAAGAACTAATACAAGCTATTACTCCTAACAGCTAGTAATCAAAATTACATACTATTAGGATCATCACAAGTTGGCACGCATGCCATTACAATAATTGACAACACATATGGCTCCAGCCGTGTTGCCCTACTCACAACACGCAGGTCATGATAAAATTCATACATGCATCACATACATATATGGGCCATACTTATCACATACATCCTGCAAAAACAAGTTATGCATAGAATCGCATTCTATCAGATCATGTGACCTTGCAGCACCTAGTTACCTTAACGAGATACAAAAATGGGCTACGACTAGGGGGTCTAGGGGGTCTCCCCCAGCGGGGTTCGAAGGGGCAGCGCAAATAAAATTTCTTTAAGGATTTTGATCGGCAATTCAAATTTACCATAAACCGACTCCTGTCCTGATTCAATCAAACTGTGAAAAATGAGAGATCAAATCTACACAATCTTCTTTAAGGATTTTGATCAGCAAATCAAATTTACCATAAACCGACTCCTGTCCCGATTCAATCAAACTCCTTTGATCACGGTACATCGATTTTAGATCTAGATTCCGATTTGATCAATCATATTGATCTTCGCGTGATTCAACTGGATTTATGTGTCACTGTCTATCCCGATGGCGGAAACCGACCGGTAGGGGTAAGTCGTTCGACAACCTCAGAATCACGATCACGGAAAGAAAGATCATAGATCAATCCTGAACCACTGCAATATAAACAATCACATCATTCATATCAATCTGCATATCACCATATACAAACATCCTGAACCTATAACTAAACAACATCGGCTCTGATACCACTGAAGGGATACGGGTAGGCTAAACTAGCGCAAATCAAAATTTTCTACCGCGTAAACCAGGAATACTTTTGTCATAGATCATGGGATTACCACCAGACGCGCAGTTGCGGAATTGATGAAGCGCGTCGAGGCAGTGCAGACGTTCCACGTCTCCTCCTTGTTCTCGTCCCACGAGCAAGTCCCCTTGCGCGCCTCATCCAAGTGCCACAGATGCAGCACCTCCGAGGTATCCACACGTGCGGGGTGGAAGCGTCAAATGCCGGACTGCTAGGTCCGCGCGTGCGACACAGGCGTGAGGAGTGGAGGCTGGGTGAAATGGTCTACCCCTGGTTAGCTTGCCCCACCCTCTCTTATATAGGCATCCCTAGTGGGCTTCTACATTAGCAGCCCATTAGTAGCCTAAGCCTGGTCTAATTCGGATCTAATCCTCATTAGGCTTCCAGCCCCTTAAGTGTGCGACCCTATAGGTTCATATACGTATAGACATGACACGAATACACTTATTCTGTCAACAGTTGGTAGCGGCCTCTAGCAAGACGTGCCAACTTCTAAACGCATACAAAGATCATATTTGGTCTAGCTCCAAGCTGACCTCCCTTTCTCGATACTGTGATACAGAATCCCTTTACTAGGTTAACTCTTAACCATATGTAGCATGGCCATGCATTTTTGGATCCGGTCACTCGAGGGCCCCAGAGATATCTCTCTCAAGTAGAGAGGGGCAAATCCCATCTTGATTGACCATGCCTTGCAGCATGCTTCAGGACAAACCCGAAAGCTACCTTTATAACTACCTAGTTACGGTGCAGCGTTTGATAGCCCCAAAGTAGGTCGATCCATATCTCAAGTACATGCGACAATCTCAAGTCTAAGGACAAAACGTACACGATGTGTAGAGATAGAGCTACAACTAATTGCCAGTCTCAAGTTGGGTCAGTCCAACCCCATGTTCATAACATGTGTCCACATCATTGGTTTTACATCTCCATGTCTATGACTTGCGAAACATAGTCATCAACAAATCGATGTGCTAGTCTAATATTCACATGTGTCCTCACATAAACTCCGACTAGGGACTACTATTAAATAAACTTACAAGTAAAGAGTTTCACAAACAATTCATATAATTGCCAATCAATACAAGTTGCCTGATATGGATATTCAAAGAACATTACAATAACTCATGGATACACAAGAAATATAATCATCTCTATGATTGCCTCTAGGGCATATTTCCTTTAATATTCCTATCAAATCAGCAACTTCGTCTTCACTTGAGTAGATGTATATGTTGATTTTCTTGACTTCATTGAAGAGATCGAGCTTTCGATGATGATTCCTGGAGCATAACTTGATGTAGACGTTGTCTTAATGGCTTCAGAATCTAGTAAGGGTTAAGAAGATACGTTGAGTACGAGCGTACTCAGCAAGTTCACTAGAAAGGAGTGTTTGACACACTATATCTACAGCCATAGACCGTAGGTCGTAAGCAATGCAGGTTTTCGTAAACATTTCTTCAAAGGTTGCTTTTATTCAGAAAATCTATGTCCGTCAGCCTCACGGGTTTACCAAAACTTTCATGGAGTTCCTTTCCCGCCGCGTTCGTAGCTCCTTCCCGGAACAGGGAGTAATAAGTTACAGTTCTTACACTGCAGAGGTGCGTTACTTTACCCATGAGAGATCAAATCCTTGTTGCACAACCGAGCGATCTTTCCCGTCCACACTTCCTATGGTGTGGGGCCCAGTAGATGATCCAAGCCAATCAATGTCCTTCTTCGTGACCCCGCATACCCGACGGACTGCACATCAGGCCTAGATACCAGAAGCAACCTAAGGTGTACAACCCTCATAGATACCAGAAGCCGTGGGACGTTGAGGGATCCCATCCATAACCTGCCAACCCTCTACAAGAGGATTTGCAACAACGGCCCGGCTATCCATTGGCATGCGAAAGGGAGCCGATCCAGCTGACTTCTCCGTCCCATTCCAAATCTCATGGTTAACGCGTAATATACGACGCAAGAATCACTGACGACATTGGTTGTTAAGTCCTAGATATTATGTTTCTTTACCACCGGAACTTCCATAGTAGGTTATTATCTTATGGTAAATAACCTATAATCATATTATTATGAAAATAGTGTTTTCTAACCTTTTTGAAATGCAGGTTATGACAACACTGGATTTGCAAAATACGTTACTGAAAATAATCAAAGGACATGAGCAAGTGTGAACTTGCCTTTTGTGATTGCAATATTATGCACTCACGGTCTTCGAGACAATATAAGATCCAATATCTTAAAACATCATCATTGGTCCGATCAGGACTAATGTTTAAAGAAGCAATATGCTATTATGCATAAGTAATGTAATGCAGTTTGACAAACTCGAATCCCCGGCGTTGATCTAGAGTTTGGATGCTAGAAATGGTTCTTTTAGAATGTGTTGCACTTTTAGATAAGTTTCACATTTGTGCTTCTTATTAAGGCTTGTGAGTGCGTGTGAAACAACATGTATTTATAATATTATACAACAATAAGATACACAAATGTGGAATGCTACTCAAAGACTGCTTATATAAGAATTGTTTATCTTCAAATTTTACTTTACAAGTAATGGAAATTATAAGGAACTTAGGTGTTAACAATTCTAAATATACAAATAAAGTTTAAATCAATGTGATTATGATTATTTGTCATCTGTTGACTATGATGAAAGTCCTTGAGTTTAGTTGTTAAGAGTTGGAGATATTATTATAAGATTTGTTGTTTGAAGTGGCAAAAAGAATAACATTTGAAGAAAAGATTTCTTTTCTAAGGTTTAAATAATATTTCTGGTTAATCGAATGTGGTCGATGTCTCTTGGTGTTTGCCCGATTAGTTTGGTCTTAAGATGCATTAGGTCTTATCTAAAACAGACCAAAGTAAACTATAAAATTCATAATAAAGTCTTTATCGTAATGTTTATGGTCTTGTAGACTAAAGTTAACTTTAAGGATATAGATGGACTTAAGATGTAATGGCTATGATATTTGTACTTGTTCACTTCATAATGTTTCTTTTAAAGTTAACTAAGAATGACATTTCTTTTATTGGAGTAGTGATTTCTCAATATTATAATGGAATAGAATAATTTATCTTCATATAAAGGGTGTGTTTATGGTTTATGGTTAAGTAAACAATGTTATTTACTACTTATAGAGGAATGATAGTTCACTAAAAATTGTATTTTAATTGTGTTATATTATTTTGATTTCATATTATCAATATTTAGAACTAATACGAGTATGGATTTGCTGCCTAGGGGGATAGCTGCCCCCCCCTAGCAGTACCGTATGATTCGTGCCAAGATTTGCACCACCACTTTGCTGTCATTTGATATGGTGCCAATGAAGTGGTGTTAATAGCTGATTAAAGAGTTCCTGGACTGTCGGGCCTGTTAGTACTCTACACGCAGTACCATATGGGTTGCTGCGTATGTGCGACGCGTGGATACCGTGTCTGTGGGCCTTTGGACAGCGGGAACCCAGGGACAGTGGGAGTACTTCGTCGTATTCGGGCAGTAAGCAATCTTCAGACCCTCGCGCCACAGCCTGTTCATGGCACGCTCACATAGGTCCAGAGCATCGCTCCCGCCAACGCCATGACCGATGCGTCGTCTTCATGAAAGGGCTAGCTATGCTTGCTAAGTTGTTATGTTGCTATCATGCAACCTGCTTCTGTCGCCCTTCCTATCTAGCCAGCTTTGTTTTTTAATGGTAGCTTTTGTTGCAGTTAGGCTACATAGTATAAACAAGAATTAGGCCTACTTTTTATCCTGCTTTCACGTATGCACGCATGTGTGTCTGGCAAGTTAGGAGTAGCTTGTCCGTGTTTTTGTATGGTCCCTTTGTGTGCTAGCTCTGTGATTAATATGGTTGCTTCAATCTATGTGATCCTGATACTTCTAGCATACCACAGGCTCACGTGCCTCTAGATTCGGTCATGCGGTCATGCTATGGGCATGCATGCTTAAGAAAAAACAAAAATTGCTGCTGGTAGTGGCCATGCATGTAGCGTGTCAGCTTTTGAAATATTGTTGTCGTGTCCTGTCACACTGCTTAATTAAACTGTCTAGCTTATGGTTATTTCGCACATATCTCAGTGCACAAGATGGCGGGCATCTAGAGGGAGGGCAGCTATCCCCTTGGGCAGCATACTATTAACCCTATTTTTAAACCTCAAAGGAATAATTTTAGAAATATTAGCAAATTTTATTTACCCTTATATGAATTATCAATTAAGGAAATTAGATTTAAATTCAAGTTATTAGAGTATTAAGTGTTTACTTATTTCAAAATGGAATGTTATATTTTTAACATGTAAATAGTATTTTTGTGATCATTTTGGTATATTACATTTATTTTTGTGACTTATAAATAATAAGATATGATTTTTATAACATTTATTTTTTTAAACACTTAATCAAATAATAGATATTTAATTAAGTGAAATAATAATAAATTATTATGGTATTAATTTATAGTTCTTATTTTTCTAAGAATTTTGGTATATTATTTATATTTTTAGCCTTTACCATTATTAAAATATGAATTATTAAAGTTTTATTATTTATAAAAACTTTATTAAATAATTATTATTTAAATAAGTAATATAATAATGTTTGATAATAAAGTTAAATTATAGATTTTATTTTTCTAAACGTTTTCATATATTACACATATTTTTATGAATTATAAAACAAAAGTTATTGATTTAACAAGATTTGATCATTTTATTTAATTTCTGGAATATTTATATTGCCTTTAACAATTTTCTAAACAGAGAATACCCTTTCATACCTATACTAAACCTACTCTAGACACTGACTATTGGGCCACTGGCGACATTGGTGTGTCACGCTGACGTGGACTAGTCAACGGACCCGGTCAACACGACGACGTGGCGGAGGGTGACCTCACCTTGACGTCACCTCGTCGGTGGCATGACAGACGATGGCGAGGATGGAGGTAGAGGGTGAGCGAGCATGCGTGCAGGGGCTTGCTCGAATCAGCACGTCGGGGCAAACAATAAACTAGCGGCGCCGCCCCGGTTTGGTCATCGGTACAGGGTTGCGACGACGATGAGCGACAGAGCTCACAGCTATACGGCGAGCGCTTGATCTAGGAAGCGAACAACGATTTGGAAAGCCTCAGGAGGATGAGTAACTCACTAGGAAGATCACAGGGTTATCGGCGAGAGGAGGCGAGCTCTAAATTGGCGATGAACGATGGTGACTGGCAGCGACAGTGAGATGTCGATTGGCTCAACAGAGGGCTTTCGGGCTTCCATGGACTGGCTTGGGAGAACGAGGGCAATGAGGTGAGTCCAATGGTACACTCGGGGAGGCCAGGAAGCTCGGGAACGATGGCGACGAGCATCTCCGGCGAGGCTAGGGTTTCGGTCCGAGGGGAAATGGGGAGAGAGAGCTTCGGAGGGAGAGATATGGGAATTGAGATATAGAGGAGGATAAGGGCATCGACATGGTGATATTATCCTCGCAGGGCGACCTCAGCGGTGGCGGGAATCGCAGCGACGACGGCGGACGGCCTCGGCCACTACCACCGAGCAGCTTCCAGTAGACGAGGAAGACGACGGAGGTCATTTTGCGGAAAATCCCGTGGAATTTCTTCTGACTCAACCCACGGTCCTTATTCAGCCCCACCAGTCAGACAGAGATGAGTACCTAGGGATGTCCTCGCTGGGTCGTTACTAGGCTGCTGAGTGCTGCTCATGAGTAGCAGATAGAGAGAGAGGAACTGGGCCTCGGCCAGAAACTGTTTTCTTTTTCTTATTCTTTAATCTTTTCTATTTTTGTTTTGTTTCTAGTTTTATATTTACAAAATTTTTTGCAATTTTCTTTATAGAATTTATTTGCTAAATACTTGTAGCAATAATAAAGTATATTTATAGTAATTTTTTGAGCTTTTGTTATATAATGTTATGATTTCTTTATTTTCTTTATATATATACTTTTCCTTTTATTATTTCATAGGAACCTTTGTTATGAATTTTATTTACATAACATACTATGAATTTATTATAGGTTATACCCCTATTTATTCATGAAACTAAATTATCATTGTATTAATATATTTTAAGGAAAGGTTCTAATGGTGATCCTACATTACTACTTGGTACATAATTTCCTATGAATTACTATGATTAACATTAATCACATAATCCTAGGGAATAACAAGGTATATGTTTTGTTATAACTTGCATAGAAGTTAGGGTTTGAATTGTAAATGTTTACCATAATTTTTTAAGAGATTGAATATACTTGTATTATTTTATATATGTGAATGAACATTATGGTTGAAGACATATTTCCCTCATATTTGTGATCATGAATGATATCACCTTTTTTAACATAATAAAGTTATTCTCTAGAATGGCTTATGAGAAGGAATTGATAACTATATTTCCTAGGCACATATTATTTTAATGTTTTGAAATGAAAAGGATATGCTTAAGTGATTTGCTATAGGAAAATATTCCTATCAGCCATTGTGGAAATAAAATGATTGATCAAACATGAGATAGACATTAAGTTTGATTATGAATTTAAGGTTGAGTGTTTACCAATAATTCCTATCTTTCAAACTTCATAATTCTTGCCTTCTAATTAAGGAGTTCCTTTCCTAGATATACTACTTATTCACATCTATCATCATGTGTTAACATGATGAGCTTTACTAATCAAGAATATTCTTATCAATACTTTCTTCTTCTAAATCCATTTGTAAATCCAATGATCTTGACACTAAATCTCTATATTGTTTCCTCATAGAGATAATTCTCATCTCTAGGATATTTCTAATGAATCCAATACCACTTGAATGACTACTCCCTTACTTTAATTACCTTGTAATCTCACTTATAAATCTTAGAAACTTGTCACTGAAGCTTTTCATAATCTTCTCATATCCATACTTGGTTATATCAAATTACTAATGGTAACCCTCAATCCAACAAGTGGTTACTGTTAACTCCATTCACACTTCATTTATCATCCATCACTAATATTACTCCAATAGATGTATATATCAAATCCTTCTTCACCTTAGGTGTTTAGTATTTCCTAAGAGGAATATACTACTTCTATAACTCAAGTTGCTCTAGCATCATCTTAATCATTCTATGTTATCTTTACTTATCCATGAACTCATACTCCAACCTCACATTGTATTAATGTGTCTTGTCATGACTAACCTAGGATAACATATCTACACTAGGGTTTAATCATGTTATATCCATCAATGTCACTTATACATGATATAAGCATCCACTCTCAGTGTCTTGAGCATGATCATTATAATTCTTTGATCATTTATGGCTTAGGTTTCCAGTTGGCTAATCAAGGCTTTATCAATACAACATTACAGTTTGTATTATAATTATCTTCCTAGTATATCTATTTGACTAGGATATATTACTCATTGACTATACCTACTTGATCCAATAGGATTAATCCTGGTAACCATCTTCAGAATTCATCCATGTAATCTTCTTTGTTACCATATAAATATATATTCCAAATAACTCTTCTATCCATTTAGGGGTGAGTTAACTCCTTCAATTATCCTATTGCTTTGATTCTCTTCAGACACTTCCATCCTATAGATGATATCTAGTACTAGCATTACCACTTACCTCTTCTTACTTCTTGCTCTAAAAGACTTAAGTGAATGCTAAGATAAGGACAGGGGTTAATAGATCAATAATTGATAGGTTAAGAATTGGTGCATCAATAGTTGATTACTGCGGTGACCCAGCATACCACTGTATGTGTAGTACACTATAGTCGTTGACATTACATCCATAGAACACCGTTCCGTAAATATTACATCCCTCAGAGTGGTACAACAGAAACATTGTGAATCCATATTACAAACATACACGTTATTATTATTACAATACCAGAAGTTCAAGACTTCCAAAAGATTCAACTTACAAACCAAAATATAAGTGTTTCAGCGGAAGTTTCAAATTTAAAACTTAAACTCCAAATTGAGCTCAATAACTTATTGTTATATAATGTTCATGTTGCTCGGCTCAAGTGGCTACTAGAACTATAGTAATTATTCGGACTCTTGGAACTCTCCTCCAAAGACGATGTCATAATCCTCCCCTTCTACGGCTCCGTACAAGTTGTGCTCTTCATAGAAGACCTCCTCTTGCTTATCAGATGCGTACACTGGAGTACCTTCGGGATTCTCAGAGTCTAAGCAAGGATTCAAACGAAAGGATGAGTAACAGTGTTACCCAACAAGTTCATTATATGCAAGGTAGGAAGTTTTATGCTCTATCTACCACCTTGGACTATCAGTCTTTGGCATTATGCAATTTTTGTAAATCTTTCTTCAAATATTGTTTTTATTTTTAAAAATCTATGACCATCAGCCTTCACAGGTTGACCAGAACTTTCATGGAGTTCATTTCCTGCCGCGTTCATAGCTCCTTCCCGGAATAGGGAGTAACAAGTTACAGTTCTTACACTCTGCAGAGGTGCGTTACTTTTCCCATGAGAGATCAACTCCTTGTTGCACAACCGGGCGTACTTTCCCGTCCACATTTCCATGATGTGGGGCCTAGTAGTTGTTCCAAGCCAATCACTGCCCTCTCTGCGACCTCATATGTCTGCACGATCCTTCGGCTAGCTCACCTTTGTTAAGCCCCCTTTCGGGCAGGCTAAAACCCTGATGAGTTTCCGAAGACTCTATGACCTAGTGATGCCCGGATTAGTACCATTTACATGGACTATCTCCCTAAACACCATTCATATATAATCTAGACACCAAAAGTGTGGGGTGTAAGGGTGCCCACCTCTAACATCCCAAAAATATTAAACTTGGATCATCAAACTCTAATCATCAAAATTAGGGTTAACAAAAACTTTTCCAACTAAAAATATGAAAGCATTCATATGTGTGTGTATTAAAATTTGGATTCTTTTGAATTGCCATGATTCTATGTTTCTTTGCTTATAAAATGATTCTTAGGTGAAATAAACATAATCTAAACAATCCCCAAACTTTTCCCAAAGACAAACAACTCATAATGAATAAATTAAGTGAATGGTCACTTTGGCCAAATTAACTCCCATGCCTACTTGGGCTATCTCTAATTTTCAAAACTCAACAGAAACATGTATGGAGATTTGCAACCCTTGATAGTACTCATAACAAAGTACCAAGGCCCACTTTGTGATCATCCAGAAACATTCAAATGCTAAGTTTAAATGACAGTTTAAAATTGAATCTATCTCATATGAGAAGATCCCACTATTTCAAAACCCACTCAAACCAGCTCAATTTTCAAAACCCAAGCATCCACAGATTCCCCAGTACATGCCTGGCACACCCACCAAAAATCTTTTCAAAATTCAAAAATAAATTTCTTGCGGCCATTTCATCAAACACTTGGAGACAGAAAATCAAATTGGCCAAACTTCACTGTTTTGAGCAGTAATTTGGCTAAGCATTGTTCACCATTGATCACACTTGTCTCCCCCAGTGCCAACCAGTGCCTTGACCACCCCTATCCCCTACCCATCGCACCATGCCATGCCAACCCGAAGGAACCCTTGCCAGCCGACCATGGCTAGCTAGCCAGAGCAAGCACCAAGCCTAAACACCATGTCTGGGAGCTATCCAGCACCCCACCGCCACTCCTTGTCCCAGCCTCGAGCAATGCCAGCCACTGGACCACACGCCCAGGCCATTCCAAACCTCTCTGGGAGCATGCCGAGAGCGCGCCAGAGCGCCACCCTCGACACACGCCCACAGACCGTGCGCCGCCCTCGCCACGTGCACGCATGATCACCACCACCCCAGCCACCCCGCAGACACGCCCGTTCGCCGCCCCATGCCTCACAGCCAACGCTCGCCGTCAAAGACGCCGCCTCTGCCGTGTAGAGCACCGCATGTTACCGACCGATTGCCACCGCCCCTACACGCGCATTCAAGTTCTAGAGCATCGCCAGGAGACCGCCCGTCGATCGCCAACCGCAGCCATGCCTCTAGCCGCCCGTAGCCGTGTCTCCACCATCGCTTGCCCATCCCTCTCGGTCTCGCCGTCGAGCCTATAAAAGGAGGCAACCCCCACTCGATTTCTTTACACCATCTCACTCCCCTCACATCACTGATCATTCCACCCCTTAGCCAGAGCACGCGGAGCAGAAGCTCGCCGGAATTGCGCCGGAGCAGGCCGCCTCTGGAGAAGAAGGGGGTCGTGATTTCGACCACCCCCGGAGCTGCCGCGACCATCCCTGAGCTCGCCGTCGTCGACTTCATCGTTTGCCCACCTCGCCGTCATCGCTGGAGCCACGGTATGCCCCCTATGCACCCCCACTGATCCGCTAGGGTTCGAGCTCGCCGGTGACATGTTCATCGTCGACGACGACCCTTAGCCGTTGATCTCACTTCTAATCCAACGACCCACACAGCCACGTACCGCTTTGCGTGTTATGAGCCGCTGACCGGTAGACCCCCCTGTCAGCTGAACCCCGCGCTGCGGAGTGACACTGGTCCAGCCCATTAACCTTTCCCGCACAGCCCAATCAGTTAAATTTAGCTTTTTCCATTTTAATTCAAACATAGTTCTGTACCTATATTCAAAAATCAACCTAGCTCGATCTAGTGAACCAAATTGCATGAAACCAATTTTGTTAGAAAGTTACTGAAATGCTTAATCCAAGCCCGTTGGATTCAAATCATTTGGATCTGTAGATCAACCTTGGTAAAAATAACAAGTCAGAAGCTTTTTTGCATTCAAACATTTTTCAAATTTCAACCATAATAGCTTTTGAGTTGATTCCAACTCTCAAAAATCACATTTGATCATACCTTTCAGAATATATAAAAACATATGGGTTTAGTTACAAAAATAATGTTCAAGTAATAAAAGAATGCCACATAGGCATTTCTAGTCACTTTAATTATTTATAATAAAAAGATTAAACCTTATTAAATTGTGACACCACTTTAAATCACATTCCCATGTACTGAAATATGTGGTGATGACATGTGTCAACATGATCCCATGTTTGAGTTGGAGAATATTAAATCTTAAGTAGTTTTTCAATGAGTAGAAATTACTTTTCTCAAATTAAAACAAATAAGAAAATGCTTTTAATCTTGTAATATAAGTGATGATGCTAGATCATCTATAGTACACCTTTGTGTGATGATTGAAAATAGTTAAGTATTGTTTGGTGATTGTGTACCTCGTATTTATTTATAGACGCTAGTACCGACCCCGGATAGAGGAGGAAGGAGGATACTACGAGGAAGAAGCCGAGGAGAACTTCAACTACTGCTCCGCACAAGGCAAGCTAACACTTGCAAGATACTTTACCTATGCAAGACAATACTTGCAAGCTATTAACTTGGCGAGCTTATACTGATACCTATGCAAGCAAATACTTGCTTGTTACCATGCCAACTATATGCCCTAAGCATATGTGATCATACCCACTTGATAACCCAATCCTAGTTTTACTTGCAAGCTTTCTACTTTATTTCTTTATCAAAGATTTCTCTTAGAGTTTACTTAAGTAACTTGTAGATTCTAGGAAGATAATTGAAGGTTGCATAAAAAGCATTAAATTTGGCCTAAACTAGATAACCTTGATGTCATCCTAAGGCATGATATTGAACTTAACTAATCACCACTTGTTTACCACCCCTCATTAGTACTTACCCCACTTGTAGATGCTAGTGCTAAGCATAAAACTTGATCAACTTTAGATGGGAATACTTGGTGAAAATGGTTATGAAAACCTTAGAATGATGAGTCATTCTACTGAGATATTTTGACATGTGTTTCCGAACACCAGATGATTTTGATGATGAAAATGTTGAGGCATGTGCCTTAGCCCTGTATAAAACTGATGGTTGTCTGGATATGATACCATTCCAATTTTACCGTACAACCACAATACCCGAAAATTGGGTAGGGCTTGACTGGAAACTTATATACCTTAGTATGGGTTCCCTCACGGCCAAGGTCTGAGCTGAGGCTACCTTGTGAAGATTGTCCACCTATGTAGTGCCCAAGATGACAGTTGGTCATGGTTGGGAGGCCAAACTCACAGGAGAGGTGCCTATACTAGGGCATGTAATCGAAAGGTTAGGATTGATTATCCGCATACTGAGTATGGTGAATTCAGGATTTGTTCCTGACGGATGTATCGAATGTTGTGGTGAAAGTGTACAATCTCTGCAGAGTGTCAAACTATTCGAATAGCCGCGTCCATGGTTATGGACAGTTGGAGTGGCCATACTGTTTCCCTCGTTAGATGTTTTCAAAATGACTTGTGAAATGAATTGAGACTTTGACTTGACCACAACAGAGTTGTGCTATGAAATTCAAATTCCCACTTAGGTGTTATAAAATTTCAACTAGCTTTTCTAGCTTCTGAACTTAGTAGAGGTAAATCTGGCTTTTTGCAAAACAACCCTAGAGCTTAGTGTCCTACTACAAAACCCCCCTTCACTTGTTAGTATTAGTTTGCGAGTACTTAAAGAGTACTCATGGCTTTGTCCCTGGATATTCCCGTGGCCAGACTATGAACAGGAGTACCAGGAGGATGGACCCCAGGAAGGTTACGACAACTAGGATCATCTCCCATCGTCACCATTGCCTATGAACCCGAAGATGGAGCTTCGCCTACGCTACCTTTATTATTACGTTATTCTGCTGCTTGAGTTGTATTAAGAACTGGATCATGAGATCATTATTTGTGTAAGACCTTATGTATGGTTTGTAATGGATGATGTACTATGATATCCAAATCTGTTATGTCTCACAAAAATGGTAATCCTGGGATTGCGATGTATGGCATAACAGGCATCTGGGATTAAAAATCCAGGTGTTGACACCACCCATATGTTGGATCCACACAAGGAATCACAACGTCATGTTAAGGTCGTCTTGCCTCCATACAAGAGGAAAAGGATACAACTGACTTCTCTGTCCCATTCCAAATCTCATGGTTAACGTGTAATATACGGCGCTAGAATCACTAATGTCATGGTTTATTAATTCCTAATTGTTCATCATTAGTGCAAATAGAACTCTAAGTTCTATTGCTCCATCATATCATCACTTAGGATGATATCTAAGATTTAGTATCTTGAGAAAATAGTGTTTTCTTTTTCTATAGTATAGATGATAACACACAATTTGCAAATACTTTGATAAATACTCTTCAAAGGACATGAGCAAGTGATGAACTTGCCTTGTGATGGCAAGGTAGTGAAGTCTGATGCTTGCACTGGACCTTGAGCTTCTATGTCTACAAAAACATCATTATTGCCTGGTAAGGACAATATTTAAAGAAGAAAAATGATTATGCAAAGTAATGTAATAGATCATTTAATTTGATATGCATTCTCCCCATTATTAATAAAATTATTTTTAATAATAAAGGATTTATAAATATTAATTTTTAATATTTATAATAGAATATGGTATTCTTTTATTTTATTTCCCTTTTATTTGACTTTTATTGATTTAATAATTCTTTTAAGAATTATCACTTAAATATCAAAAATTGTTATTAAATATTTCTTTAGTATTTTCTAAAATACTACAATATTAATATATGATGAAAGTGAATTTTAATTAATTTTAACACCTTTCAATAATTTTGTAAAATTCCATAAGTATTATATAAATTACAAAACTCTTAATAAAATTTATATGTCTAAAATTTTATTTATTAATTTATTTGGATAGTGTGGATTATTGTGAATCCAAAAATATTTTATTTATAATTTTTGGACTTTTATTTTATTTTCTAGAATTTAATTAAGTTCTGGTGTATTTTGGTATTTTTCTATTTTTTAAAATAGGCCTTAAAGGTTTCTTGGCTAGCTTGTTCTTATTGGGCCCTTGTGGCCCATTAGGCATAGTCAAAACAGCCACCCCGAAGGGTTCTGGCCCAGCCCACTCACTCGTTGTCTCTCACCCTCGAGCTCACTCCTCTCCTCCTCTCTCCCCGACCCCGTGGTCGGTGATATCGCCGCCGACGATTCCCGCTGTCGTGGTTCGTTCTGGTCGCCGCCGTGGTGCAGGAGGAGGTTGTCGACGTTGCTCTTTCTTCTTGTCCATCTGGATTTGGACATGGAGCTCTCTTGCGACAGATCAATGACGTCCCGAACCCTAGGGTTTGGGTTTGGCGTTGATCCTGACGCCGCCGCTGCTGTCGTGTGCTGTGGTGATTCACCTCGCCCCTAGGCGTGGCTATGGTTGCCGATGTGGCGCTGTATGGGTCACAGCGCCCCCCTGGGGGTGCTCCCCGTGCCGCCATGGTCGTCGGCCACCTCTGCTTCCTCTTCTAGTCTCCAGTGAGGACCTTTGGTGAGTTCCTTTCCTCTCCCCCTTGTGCTCTCTGTGCTCGCACATCCTATGATAGATGTTGGTAGTGACCTCTCTGGTTACTGTCTTGTCCTGATTAAGATGATTTATTCCATTTAGGGTTCATGTCTGATACTTGTAAGATGCTCCTATGATCTGGTTGTGATGTTTAATGGGGATTTGGGATGCTCTGCACCTCATTGTTAGTGATCACCACCATTTGATTGTGTGATGCTATTGTTGATGTGTGATTAAGGTTGTAGTAAATGCTAGGATTGCATATTATTGCCTTTGGTTGGTACTCTGGTGAATTGATGTGTTTATCTATTGTCAGTATCTTAACATTGGCAATGATCTAGTTAGTGAGAATTTACTGACTTAGTTATTGTTGGCTTGCCAGATGATGCTTGTTCTGAATTTTATTTAGTAGAATCTAATGATTCTTTGATCATGAATAAATGATTAGAATATGATCCCTGTATCTAATTCCAGGGAGATGATTTGATAGATGATTTGTGAAGTTTGGACTATTTAATTGTCTTTGTGATAAGGTCAGTGCTTATGAAACCTTCTTAAGAGGGTACATAAGTAGATCTTGTTACTGAATAGGCTTAAAGTCATTTCTGGGACTTGATGGATGTTGATAGATAAGTTGGGAAACTTATTGTTTGACCTAGCCAGTGATGCTGGTCTGAGGCTCTAGGAACTAAGCTTCTATGTTGCTGTCATTTTCCAATTTGGTTAAGACATCAACTGCTTACTATATCTTAGATCCTAGTTGGTTAATATATATGGTTTGGTTTGTGGCTTATAAAATCTGAGGTTCTACTCCTTGGAGATGTGCCTAGATTTTTAAGAACAATTGATAGACTATAAAGGTTGCCTTTATTATCACCAATTTTGTGAGGCTAGTCTGAGAATTTGGTGTTTTGAAAAGATTTTTGATCTTGATCTTTATGTATAAAACCTCTAGGATAGCTTCACCCCACTTGGGTGATTATTGAGAGGTTGCCTTATGCATCAGCATATATACTTTGCTTGAGATAAGATAAACAGATCACATGGTTGTTTATGATGCTCACCACAAAAACTATGTTGGTGATGGCTTGATGTGCTGGTGGTGTTGCTGGTCTAATCCAGTCCTTCTCCCCTTGATGTTGTTCTTGTATTCCCTTGATGCTTGTGCTTGGCCTTGAGGAACTCTGCTCCTCATAGCTCCTGTGAGCTTGGCCTTGCTATTCACCTGATCCTTCTCCTCCTTATGTTACCATCAGGTGATATGTGGCTTGATCTGATGTGAGATGGTGTGGATGGTTTATTTGGCTCTGGCTAAGCTAGTTGTTCTTGTGTGTGAGCAGTGAAGAGATGCACTAGTGCCTCTCCACGGCTGTGCTGAACAGTTTGTGTTGATGGGCTGTTGCTAAGGTGCTGACAGCACACACACCATGCATTTTGGTGTGTGTCCTGCCTGTGTGCTTGCTGTGCAACTTGTGGATATGCTCTGGACTTGAGAGTTACTTTGATATGATTACTTTTACTTGGCTAGTGAAACTTGCCCCTCCTTGCTGTTATTTGTCTTATGGCTTAAAATTATGAAAGATACATTCTTTCATATTGGTGAAACTTGCCTCTGAATTACTCAATGATGAAAAAGTGAACAATGCACTTCACTGTCAATTTCTGAGAGTAAAAATAATTCTAATCCTAACCTTCTTTTTCTTCTAAGTTTATTTTTATTTTGCAGGTACCAGATTTTGAAGATGAAGATTTTAGTTTATTTTTCTTTATAGAATAATCCAATGTAATCTCCTTTATTCTTTTGTAATTTTAGTTCTATTCTTTTGTAAACTTCATTTTATTATTTTGTAATGAAGATTATACTATTATCAATAAATAAGTATTATTCTTTATTTATTTACTATTGTAAGAATTGTGGATGATTTCCATAAGTTGCATTTTTGTAACTTATTTATTGAATAAAATTATGGAATGAATATTCATAATCTTAATTACTTTCTTTATATAAAGTTTGAGTTATTATTGGTTAACTCTTAATTGAATCACATATTCAAACATTATTTAAAATTATTTTGAATTATAAATTCAAACATTCAAGTTTTAAATTCAAATTTCATTTCCCAAAACACATAATTCCACAAATATCATGTCAAAATATATAACAATCATCCTTTAAGACTAAACCTAATCTCAAAGTATGTAAGAAACCTTGATCACTTTAGGTTTTTATTTGGCGAAAAATTTACCCACATTTTCACAAATGAATGCATGCAACATTCCAAATTCCTAAATCTACCCTTCGTTAGTTCCTAAATGCTAGTATGTTACAGACTTCCCCCTTAAATTAAACTTCGTCCCGAAGTTTGTGGAGATGTACCTGAATAGTTCTGGATAGGCTTTCCTTAAATCCTCTTCTTTTTCCCACGTGGCTTCTCTTTCAGGATGATTTTCCCATTGTACTTTGCAATACTTGATTGCTTTGTTCCTCAACATTTTCCAGTTTTCTTCCAGAATCTTACAGGGCTTTTCAACATAGGTCAAGTCTGCTTGTAGTTCTATCTCCTGGTGTGTGATTGAATCATCCAAACTCTCAAACATTTACGAAGTTGTGACACATGGAAAACATTATGCACTTGAGCTAATCTTGATGGTAACTCTAAAGCATAAGCTATAGTTCGATTTTGACTCAATATCTTGAATGGTCTGATGTATCTTGGACTCAATTTTCCTTTAACTCCAAACCTTTTCACCCCTTTCATTGGACTTACTTTCAAGTATACCATGTCTCCTACTTCTGGATGCCAAGATCTTCGACTTTGATCAGCATAACTTTTCTGCCTACTATGGGCTATTTTCAGTCTATCCCTGATCTTATCAATGATATCTTGTCTTTCCTTGATATAATCTGGCGCAAATTCTTTGCTGCTTCTAGGCTCATACCAACATATTGGTGATCTACACTTCCTTCCATACATAACTTGGTATGGGGCTGCTTTCAGACTACTTTGATAGCTATTATTATAGGAAAATTCTGCCAATGGTAGATGATCTTCCCATGTACCTCCAAAGTCTAGTGCACAAGCTCTTAACATGTATTCTAGTATTTGATTTGTTCTTTCAGTTTGACCTCCTGTCTCAGTATGATATGCTGTGCTGAAATCTAACTTTGAACCAAGTGCTTCATGCAATTGCTTCCAAAATGCTGAAGTAAACACTGATCCCCTACCATATGATCTTTTTGGGTACTCCATGCTTACTTACTATCTCCTTGACGTAAACTTCAACTAGCTTCTCGGCATTATCTTTCTGATTTACTGGAATAAAATGTGCACTCTTAGTGAATCTGTCCACAATTACCCATATCATATCCTTCCGTTTAGGTGTCATGGCAATCCTGTGATGAAGTCCATACCTATTTCTTCCCACTTCCATTCGGGAATATCTAAAGGTTGTAATGGTCCTGCTGGGCTTTGATGTTTAGCTTTAACCCTTTGGCACGTATGGCATTCTGATACATATTTAGCAATATCCCTTTTCATGTTATTCCACCATAATAGTTCTTTCAAATCCATATACATCTTAGTAATTCCTGGATGTATAGAATATGGGGTTTCATGTGCTTCTCTGAGTATGACATCTCTAATCTCAGTCACATCTGGAACACATAGACGGTCTTGAAACCATAAAGACTCATAATCTCCAAGGCGAAAAATGGATTTTTGACCTTGAGATATCCTCCGAATTTCCTCAGCAATAAAAGTATCTTCTACTTGATGTCTAAAAATTTCTTGCTTAAGATCACTGTCCTGCTCTGCAACTACATGCATAGTAGCTAGTCCTCCAAGAACCTCTATTCTGATGAATTGAAGCTCTAGTCTTTCTAAGTACATTTGTAACTCTTTTGGTAGCTCCCGATTACTAGGCTGAATATCTGCACTCTTTCTGCTTAAAGCATCAGCTACAACATTTGCTTTCCCTAGGGTATAGTTGATTGTTAAATCACAATCTTTGATTAGTTCCAACCAACGCTTCTGTCTCATATTCAACTCTTTTTGAGTGAAGAAATATTTGAGACTTTTATGGTCAGTGTATAACTCACACCTGGCTCCATAAAGAAAATGCCTCCATCCTTTTAGCGCAAAAACTACTGCTGCTAACTCTAAATCATGAGTTGGATAGTTGACTTCATGTGGTTTCAGTTGTCTTGAACCATAAGCAATTACTTTCTGATCTTGCATTAATACACAACTAAACCTTCATTAGATGCATCACAATATACCGTGAAGTCCTTCCTTGTTTCAGGAACTACTAATATTGGAGCTGTGGTTAACCTGGTTTTTAACTGCTGAAAACTTGCTTCACACTTCTCATCCCAATTGAATGGTGTATTCTTTCTTAGCAATTTGGTCATTGGTCCAGCTATTTTGGAGAAACCTTCAATGAATCTCCGATAATAACCAGCCATTCCTAAGAAACCTCGAATTTGCTTCACATTGGTTGGTGCAGTCCATTCTAGTACTGACCGAACCTTAAATGGATTTACAGCAATTCCATCTTTACTGATCACATGACCGAGGAATTCTACCTCATATAGCCAAAATTCACACTTACTGAACTTCGCATAAAGTTTATGCTCCCTTAGAGTCTGCAATGCTATTCTCAAATGATCAGCATGCTCTTCCTAATCTTTGAAATATATCAGAATATCATCAATAAAGACTATGACGAACTTGTACAAATATGGCATGAAGATTTTGTTCATAAAATTCATGAATATTGCAGGTGCATTGGTCAAACCAAATGGTACTACCAGATACTCATGGTGTCCATATCTTGAGACAAATGTTGTCTTTGGAACATCTTCCGGTTTGATTTTTATTTGATGGTATCCAGATCTTAAATCGATCTTTGAGAATACTACTGCTCCTTTCACTTGATCAAATAAATCTTGAATTATTGGTAAAGGATACTTATTCTTGATAGTAACTTTGTTCAGATTTCTATAATCTCCACACATTCTTCTTCCACCATCTCTCTTATCCACAAAGATTACTGGTGTTCCCCATGGAGATACACTTTCCTGAATAAATCATTTTCGAGCTAACTCATCAATTTTTTCTTTGAGTTCTTTTAACTCTTTGGGTCCCATCTAATATGGTGCTTGAGCTATTGGTGCTGTACTAGGAATTAGATCAATAGTGAACTCTATCTCCCGATCTGGTGGCATTGCCGGTAGCTCTGCTGGAAAAACGTCTTGAAACTCATTTACTATAGGAATCTCTTCCAATTTGACCTCTTTCATTGAGTTCAACTGCAGATCCACCATAATATGACTGTGCTTATCTGCTTGGTAAACTATCCTTGCTCCACTTGGAGTTTTGATTGAGACAGTTTTCTCCTCACAATTTATCTGAGCTCTGTGTTCCATCATCCAGTCCATCCCCAGCACTACTGCAATTCCCTTCAAAGGAATCACATAAAGGTCTGTGAAATATGTACAACCACAGATCGAGATAACCTGATCTTGTTTGATGTGGCGTACAATCACATTTCCCCCTGCCGTAACTACGGTCATAGGGTTTTCTAACGTTGCCCTTCTAATCCCAAACTTATCACAGAATTCTTTGGAAATAAATGAAGTAGTTGCACCAGTATCAAATAGAACTTTGACGGGATTGGTAAGGATATTGAGCGTACCTATCACTGCATGCTCCGAATTATCCACCTCCTCGAGGGTTGCATAGTTCAGCTTCTCGGTATGTTTGTTCCTCTTGCCATTGTTGTTCTTGCCATTATTTCCTCCTTTATTGGGCTATCCATTTCCTCCACTGGTTTGCCTTCCATCTCGATCCGGCCAACCACCTTGTGGTTTTCTTGGACAATTGGGCTTGATGTGACCTCTCTGACCACAAGCGTGACATACAATTACTGGTTTCGGGCAATCCCTACTAATATGCCCTAGGAGTTTGCAATTGTGACATACAATATTCTTTGCATTTGGATTTGCACTCCGATTGGGATTGTTGTTGTTATAGGGCCTATTCCTTGGTTTGAATTCCAGATTGGGCTTGGGCTTGCTCGCTTGAATCCTCTTGGTTTCCTTCTTAGCTCTCTTCCTTCTATCCTCTTGGACATTCTTGTAGTCATCTTCGAAAGTAATGGCTGCATCTAGCAACTGATGATAAGTTTGCTTATTGGCTAACCTTAATTGCATCTTCACAAATGGATTTAATCCACGCAGAAAACGCTTCTTCCTCTTTTCCTCCGTGTTATCCTCTTCCTCAGCATAACGAGATAGTTGACTAAACTCCCGGATATACTTCATAATACTTGTATATCCCTGTTGCAGCTCCTTGAATTCTCTCCGCTTCAATTCCATAACACTCTTCGGAACATGATATTCACGGAATCTCTGTTTAAACTCTTCACAAGTATACTCCCTTCCTGGTTGTTGCATGGCCAACTGATTTTCCCACCATGATGCTGCAGGTCCAGTCAGAAGATGAGTTGCATACCTCAATTTCTCCTCCTCATTGCAACCTACAGTCTTCAGCTTTCTTTTTGTATCTGCTAGCCAATCTTCTGTATCCATTGGTTTAGGGGCTGATGCAAAAGGTAACGGCCTTGCATTCTGGAAATCATGTAGACTCACTCCTCCACCTTCAGGTGCCCTCTAATTTGCTCGTCCCAGCAACTCCTCCATGAACTTGTTCTGGGTCTCTTGCATCATTTGCATGCACTGCATAAAGTTCTGTTCCATTAAGGCCTCATTGGTGGTGGTGGTAATGCTCCTTGATTTGCTGCATCTGCATCGGCCTTCTCTTTGGCCTCTCGCTCCATCCGCTGCTGCTCAGTTTCATTTTCTACACCCGTATCCATGACCCTCTAGTCCTGCAACATAAAGCGAATACTCATAGTTACATCATGCACATGTGTTTTGAGCTCGACTTTACGCACAGAACTAGTCACACAATGAAAATCCAAAGAAAATCAAAATATGCATTTCACATATTATACATAATATCATAATAATACAAAGTCATTACAACATATACCATATAGGTATAATCACAAAACTACCTTATTCATCACACTATCTTATTTCTTTGAGTACAGTACACGGTACTCGATATCACTACCTAGTTGCCTCCTTCTAGTAGTAACTACGCTCATCATACATGTATGATGTCCAACCATGATGACATGTTGTTTGTCGCACAGTTTGTGGAACAAACGGCCTTTCAGAAGGAACATACTTTGTATCTGAAGTGTCAGGACTTGAGTCATTACTCAACCTGAGCGCATTGACTCCCTCCATCTCAGCTGAAAAGTCTTCAGAAACATATTCAACTTTATCTCTCGCCTGCATCTCCTGAGCTTCATTCCTTCAGTTGTCAACATGATACACAGATCCTGCTGCTTCCCAGGTGCTCCTTTGGGCAAGATAGTTAAATACTGGATAATGTATATTCCCTGGGCTTCGAGAAGATGTTGATGATTAAAACACTCTCTCCTCAGGATCTTCTTCTTCATCCTGATTATCTATCGACATGGCATTTCTACTACTGTTACTAGGGTTATTTCTTACACCCATCCAGCTAGATTGTCCAACATTTATGTCAGAACCAACTGTGGACATATGGTGTTCATGAGATCCTTCATATGATCTCATTCTCCAACCGTCAGAATTCTCAATAGGAAGTTCTGAGTCAGAACCATCTTCTGAACCTTGTGGTACTGCATACCTCATATCCATATTAGGATCATGTATAGGTTCAGGTCTTGGTGAATAAGGATATGGTATAAAAGATTCAGGATCTATAGGTATATCCTTAAAAATAGGTGTTGCACTACTAATTGCTTCCTTCTCTAACTGGAATGCTAACTGATTCCTTCTTTCCAGATCAGTTAGATCCTCTAGCATGTCATTTTTATCTTCAACAATCACTTGATGTGTCTTATAAAAAGATGCAACGAGTGTTCGATATCTATCCATAAACTTGGAAGCTAACTTAGGATGCTTCTTAACCAAAGTAAGATGATCTGGTATAGGCTCCGAGTCTATAGAATCATGAGGTATCACAGAAAATGGACTACCTTCTAACTCCTTGGTTTTATGCTCCCGGATATTAGCTATCGCCTCCACAACTGCAATATGATATACTGCTAAGTGACTCCTACCTTCATCTATAGGTAGATCATGATATAATCCAAGATCCTCTGGAAGTTGGATAATCACACGATACTTGGATAACATCTGGCCATCAAGGTAAGTGATAGTGTTCACTGGAATTCTAGTTGGACAACTAAAGATCTTTAAAAGTTGACGAAGTTGGTCTGTGAATGATCCTTGATAATCATCAAGAGTCTCCTCTTTCCTTACCAAAGTCTATTTTGGAAACTTTGGTGCCATAGCTCTGTATATCAGAAAAATAGTTTTGATTAGTATCCAATAATATATTGCATCATAACAAAGAATTATCGCACTAAAATATATAACGGAATATTCTCATTTGAATACCCATTATATTACTTTTAGAGAATTCTTTATCGTTGCTACACTTTCCTACAGGTAATACCCTTTACTAGGTTTCCAACCTAAGGTCAAAGAAATTTGCTCTGATACCAATTGCGGTGACCCAGCATACCACTGCATGTGTAGTACACTATAGTCGTTGACATGACATCCACAGAACACCATTCCGTAAATATCACATCCCTTAGAGTGGTACAACAGAAACATTGTGAGTCCATATTACAAACATACACGCGTTATTATTATTACAATACCAGAAGTTCAAGACTTCCAAAAGATTCAACTTACAACTCCAAATTGAGCTCAACAACTTATTGTTATATAATGTTCATGTTTCTCGGCTCAAGTGGCTACTAGAACTATAGTAATTATTCGGACTCTTGGAACTCTCCTCCGTAGACGATGTCGTAATCCTCCCCTTCTACGGCTCCGTACAAGTTGGGCTCTTCATAGAAGACCTCCTCTTGGTTCTCAGATGCGTACATTGGAGTACCTTCAGGATTCTCAGAGTCTAAGCAAGGATTCAAAGGAAAGGATGAGTAACAGCGTTACCCAACAAGTTCATTATATGCAAGGTAGGAAGTTTGATGCTCTATCTACCACCTCGGACTATCAGTCTTCGGCATTATGCAATTTTTGTAAATCTTTCTTCAAAGATTGTTTTTATTATAAAAATCTATGACCATCAGCCTTCACAGGTTGACCATAACTTTCATGGAGTTACTTTCCTGACGCGTTCGTAGCTCCTTCCCGGAACAGGGAGTAACAAGTTACAGTTCTTATCCTCTGCAGAGGTTCGTTACTTTTCCCATGAGAGATCAACTCCTTGTTGCACAACCGGGCGTACTTTCCCGTCCACATTTCCGTGATGTGGGGCCCAGTAGTTGGTCCAAGCCAATCACTGCCCTCTGCGCAACCTCATATGACTGCACGATCCTTCGGCTAGCTCACCTTTGTTAAGCCCTCTTTCGGGCAGGCTAAAACCCTGATGAGTTTCCGAAGACTCTATGACCTAGTGATGCCCGGATTAGTACCATTTACATGGACTATCTCCCTAAACACCATTCATAGATAATCTAGACACCAAAAGTGTGGGGCGTAAGGGTGCCCACCCATATGTTGGATCCACACAAGGAATCACAACGTCACGTTAAGGTCGTCTTGCCTCCATACAAGAGGAAAAGGATACAGCTGACTTCTCTGTCCCATTCCAAATCTCATGGTTAACGTGTAATATACGGCACTAGAATCACTGATGTCATGGTTTATTAATTCCTAATTGTTCATCATTAGTGCAAATAGAACTCTAAGTTCTATTGCTCCATCATATCATCACTTAGGATGATATCTAAGATTTAGTATCTTGAGAAAATAGTGTTTTATTTTTCTATAGTATAGATAATAACGCACAATTTGCAAATACTTTGATAAAGACTCTTCAAAGGAAATGAGCAAGTGATGAACTTGCCTTGTGATGGCAAGGTAGTGAAGTCTGATGCTTG
Organism: Avena sativa; assembly: GCA_916181665.1. Taxonomy (NCBI): domain Eukaryota; kingdom Viridiplantae; phylum Streptophyta; class Magnoliopsida; order Poales; family Poaceae; genus Avena; species Avena sativa. The sequence continues at coordinate 352,410,868 of OV702293.1, read as the reverse complement.
CACTAGACCTTGAGCTTCTATGTCTACAAAAACATCATTATTGCCCGGTAAGGACAATATTTAAAGAAGCAAAATGATTATGCAAAGTAATGTAATGCATCATTTAATTTGATATGCATTCTCCCCATTATTAATAAAATTCTTTCTAATAATAAAGGATCTATAAGTATTAATTTTTAATATTTATAAAAGAATATGGTATTCTTTTATTTTATTTCCCTTTTATTTGACTTTTATTGATTTAATAATTATTTTAAGAATTATCACTTAAATATCAAAAATTGTTATTAAATATTTGTTTAGTATTTTTCTATAATACTACAATATTATTAAATGATGAAAATGAATTTTAATTAATTTTATCACCTTTCAATAATTTTGTAAAATTCCATAAGGATTATATAAATTACAAAACTCTTAATAAAATTTATATGTCTAAAATTTATATGTCTAAAATTTTATTTATTAATTTATTTGGATAGTGTGGATTATTGTGAATCCAAAAATATTTTATTTATAATTTTTGGACTTTTTTCTTTTCTAGAATTTAATTAAGTTTAGGGGTATTTTGGTCTTTTTCTATTTATTAAAATAGGCCTTAAAGGTTTCTGGGATGGCTTGTTCTTATTGGGCCCTTGTGGCCCATTAGGCATAGTCAAAACAGCCACCCCGAAGGGTTATGGACCAACCCAGCCCACTTACTCGCTGTCTCTCACCCTTGAGCTCACTCCTCTCCTCCTCTCTCCCCGACCCCATGGTCGGTGATGTCGCCGCCGACGATTCCCGTCGTCGTGGTTCGTTCTGGTCGTCGCCATGGTGCAGGAGGAGGTTGTCGACATCGCTCTTTCTTCCTGTCCATCTGGATTTGGACATGGAGCTCTCTTGCGATAGATCGATGCCGTCCTGAACCCTAGGGTTTGGGTTTGGCGTTGATCCTGGCGCCGCCGCTGCTGTCGTGTGCTGTGGTGATTCACCTCGCCCCTAGGCATGGCTATGGTTGCCGCCGTGGCGCTGTATGGGTCGCAGTGCCCCCCTGGGGGTGCTCCCCGTGCCGCCATGGTCGTTGGCCACCTCTGCTTCCTCTTCTAGTCTCCAGCGAGGACCTTTGGTGAGTTCTTTTCCTCTCCCCCTTGTGCTCTCTGTGCTCACTCATCCTATGCTAGATATTGGTAGTGACCTCTCTGGTTACTATCTTGTCCTGATTAAGATGATTTATTCCATTTAGGGTTCATGTCTGATACTTGTAAGATGCTCCTATGATCTGGTTGTGATGTTTAATGGGGATTTGGGATGCTCTGCACCTCATTGTTAGTGATCACCACCATTTTATTTTGTGATGTTATTGTTGTTGTGTGATTAAGGTTGGAGTAAATTCTAGGGTTGCATATTATTGCCTTTGGTTGGTACTCTGGTGAATTGATGTGTTTATCTATTGTCAGTATCTTGACATTGGCAATGATCTAGTCAGTGAGAATTTACTGACTTAGTTATTGTTGGCTTGCCAGATGATGCTTGTTCTGAATTTCATTCAGTAGAATCTAATGATTCTTTGATCATGAATAAATGATTAGAATATGATCCATGTATCTAATTCCAGGGAGATGATTTGATAGATGATTTGTGAAGTTTGGATTATTTAATTGTCTTTGTGATAAGGTCAGTGCTTATGAAACCTTCTTAAGAGGGTACATAAGTAGATCTTGTTACTGAATAGGCTTAAAGTCATTTCTGGGACTTGATGGATGTTGATAGATAAGTTGGGAAACTTATTGTTTGACCTAGCCAGTGATGCTGGTCTAAGGCTCTAGGAACTAAGCTTCTATGTTGCTGTCATTTTCCAATTTGGTTAAGACATCAACTGCGTACTATATCTTAGATCCTAGTTGGTTAATATATATGGTTTGGTTTGTGGCTTATAAAATCTGAGGTGCTACTCCTTGGAGATGTGCCCAGATTTGTAAGAACAATTGATAGACTATAAAGGTTGCCTTTATTTTCACCAATTCTGTGAGGCTGGTCTGAGAATTTGGTGTTTTGAAGAAAAAATTAATCTTGATCTTTATGTTTAAAACCTCTAGGATAGCTCCACCCCACTTGGGTGATTATTGAGAGGTTGCCTTATGCATCAGCATATATACTTTGCTTGAGATAAGATAAACAGATCACGTGGTTGTTTATGATGCTCACCACAAAAACTATGTTGGTGATGGCTTGATGTGTTGGTGGTGTTGCTGGTCTGATCCAGTCCTTCTCCCCTTGATACTGTTCTTGTATTCCCTTGATGCTTGTGCTTGGCCTTGAGGAACTCTGCTCCTCCTAGCTCCTGTGAGCTTGACCTTGCTATTCACCTGATCCTTCTCCTCCTTATGTCACCATCAGGTGATATGTGGCTTGATCTGATATGAGATGGTGTGGCTGGTTTATTTGGCTCTGGCTAAGCTAGTTCTTCTTGTGTGTGTGAGTAGTGAAGAGATGCACCAGTTCCTCTCCACGGCTGTGCCGAGCATGTTGGAGATATGCCCTAGAGGCAATAATAAATGTAGTTATTATCATATCTTTGTGTTTATGATAAATGTTTACATTCATGCTATAACAGTATTAACCAGGAAACATTAATACTTGTGTGATTTGTAAACTAAATTAGAGTCCCTAGTAAAGCCTCTTCATAATACTAGCTTGTTGGTTAATAGATGATTGTGGTTTCCCTATCATGAACATTGAGATGTTATTAACAACAAGATCATATCATTAGGATAATGGTATGATGGACATACTCCTATAGATAAGCGTAGCATAAAGATCAAGTCATTTTAATAGTTCAATTGCTATAAGCTTTCTGATACATAGTAACCTAATTCCTTCGACCATGAGATCATGCTTATCACCATCACCAGAAGGATGCTTTGATGACATCAAACACCACACCGTAACTGGGTGGCTATAAAGGTGACATTGAGTGTTTGGAAAGTATGGGTTGAGACACATGGATCAAGAGTGGGATTTGTCCATCCATACGACGGATAGATATACTTTGGGCCCTCTCGATGGAATGTCATCCAATTAGCTCGCAAGCATGTGACTGGCTCACAAGGGATCACATATCATGGGAACGAGAAAAGAGTACTTATCGGTAACGAGGTTGAACTAGGTATGCAGAGATAGCGACGATCAAAACCTTGGATAAGTAAACTATCGTGAGACAAAGGGAAATTGGTATCGTATGTAAGTGGTTCATTCGATCACAAAGTAATCGTAGAAATATGTGGGAGCCATATGAATTTCCAAATTCCTCTATTGGTTATTGATCGGAGAAGTGTCTCGATCATGTCCGCATAATTCACGAACCGTAGGGAGACACACTTAAGGATTCGATGTTGTTGAGTAGTTATGGAATGATGAGAAAGAGACCGAATGTTGTTCGGAGTCTCGGATGGGATCCGGGATATCACGAGGAGATCCAGAATGGTCTAGAGAATGAGATTCATATATGGAAAGTCCTGTTTCGGAGTTGGGAATGATTCCGGTGTTTCCACCGGGAATGTTCTAGAAGGGTCTGGAAGGTCCGACACTCCGGAGGGGAAGGGTACATGAATGTGTCATGACAATATGGAATGGTTGCATCATGTACTAGGTCACTTGGCTGGGCAAAATAAAGGGATAAATCAAATCCTAGTTTGAAAGTCAAACGCCAATTTGAAAAGTCAAACGACAAGTTTGCTTGGTGGAGGGAGAGTAGGAAACCTACTTGGGGAGGAAGTCCTCCTCCCTCCACCCGCCGGCCAAGGAGGCCTAGTTGGGGGAGGACTCCCTCCTCTCAACCGGCACCCTCCCACCTATATAAGGAGGGGCAGGGCTGCGCCTCTTCCCTACACCTAAACCCTAGCCCTCTCCTCCAAGTCGCCGGCGCCACCACCTCCTTGTGCCGCCGCCTAGGGCACCACCAACTCGGCGAGTTGGGGTGATCCCCAAACCCTAGACGCCGGCTACACTCTCCCCTTGGTGCCCTCTAAACCCTAGATCACCAAGGCCTCTCTCATAGTCCACCATACTCGCTCCGGCTTAAGGCGAATCCCTGCGAGATCTCCCCTCCACTTCCGGTACCACGCCGTCGTGCTGCCGGAATCGCGAAGAGAGTGATACAACCTTCGCTGCCTGCTGGAACAAGGGAGAGGAAGGTCTTCATCGAGTACCGAACGTGTGACCGACTGCGGAAGCGCTGCCGGAACGCAGCGCCGGAAGGATCGTCTACGCGATCTTGAGATCGGCAAGAGTACGACGACATCACCCACGAGAATCTGCTCTCGTTAACCGCTTTGGAATCTTCGAGGGTGAGTTCCTCTATCAACTCGTTGCTACAATCTAGTAGATAGATCTTGGCTTGTTTGTTTGCATACGGTAGAATTTTTTGTTTTCCATGTTACGAACCCCTATAGTGGTATCAGAGCCGTGTCTATATGTAGATCTGTTGCACGAGTAGAACACAATGGTCATTGTGGGCGGTGGTGCTTTTATTATCAATTGATTCTTGCGTACTTTGCATCTTGCGGTATGATGGGATGAAGTGGCCCGGGCTAACCTTACATGACATCGTTCATGAGACTTGGTCCACGCTCAACATGCAACTTGTATTGCATAAGTGGATTTGCGGGTGCCTGTCTTTCCCATCATAGTATAGATCCAATTTACAACGGGCACTTGATAGTTCAAACATCAACGTTGTGGTTCTTGTTCGTAAGTTAGAACGACACTTATTGAAAGCCCCAAACCACGTAAAATATGCAAAGAAAATTAGAGGCGTCTAACTTTGTTTTGCAGGGGTGTGCTGTGATGTGATATGGCCATGATTGTGATTATATTTGATGTATGCAATGTTCCTTATTGTAAGTTGGCAACCGGCAGGAGCCATATGGTTGTCTTTAAATTCTGTTAAGACCCGCATGTCTATTCAAAGTAGTTGTAATAGTTGGAGCTGGTGGACGACAACCATGAAACGACGCCATTGACCTTGACACTATACCGGTGATGATGGAGATCATGTTCGTGCTTGAAGATGGAGATCGGAAGCACAAGAAGAAAGGCCATATCATATCACATATTATGAATTGCATGTGGTGTTAATCCTTTATGCATCTTATATTACTTAGTTAACGATGGTAGCTTTATAAGATGATCCCTCAAGCACATAAATTTCAAGTTTTAAAGTGTTCATCCTTAGTAAGCACCGTTGCTAAAGCTCGTTGTTTCGAAGCACCACGTGATGATCGGGTGTGTTAGATTCTGCGAGTGTATACAACGTGAGCAAGCCAGATTTGCTCGTGCGGAAGCTAAGGTTTGATCTTGACGAGCCTAGCATGTACAGACATGGTCTCGGAACACGGATCACCAAAAAGTAAAGCATGAGTCATATAGTAGATATGATGAACATGTCGATTGTTCGCCATTGAAGCTACATCAACTCTCGTGATGATCGGTTTTGATGTGGTGGATTTGGTTCGTGTGATCACTAAAACAATGTGAGGGATATTGTTTTGAGTGGGAGTTCACCTAGATTAATTTAACTATTAATTAGAACTCAATTTTTCATAAACTTAGTCTAAACTATTCCAAATATGTTGTAGATCAATGGCGGCCCCTACCATCAATTTTAATTCGTTCCTAGAGAAAGAAAAGTTGAAAAACAATGGAAGCAACTTTGTGGATTGGTTCCGCAATTTGAGGATTGTCCTCAATGCTGGTAATTTGACCTATGTGCTGGATGCACCGCTGGGTGACCCGCCTACAGCTGATTCTACCGATGAAGTAAAGAATGTTTACCTCACTCGGAAGAATCAGTACTCCACAGTTCAGTGTGCTATCTTGTATGGTTTGGAATCGGAGCTTCAGAAAAGGTTTGAGAACCATGACCCACATGATATTGTCCGTGAACTCAAAATGATATTTGAGGCTCACGTGGCAGTTGAGAGTTATGAGGCTTCTGAAAACTTCTTTAACTACAAGATGGAAGAGGGCAGCTCCGTCAGTGAGAACGTGCTTAAGATGTCTGGGCACGCAAACAAACTCCAAAGCTTGGGTATAGTGGTTCCTAATGCTTTGGGGATTTACCGTGTCCTCCAATCACTGCCACCAAGTTACAAGAACTTTGTGATGAACTACAATATGCAAAACATGAACAAGACGTTGCCAGAACTCTTCTCCATGTTGAAATCTGCAGAAGTGGAGATCAAGAAAGAGCATCAAGTGTTGTTGGTCAATAAGACCACCAAATTCAAGAAAGGCAAGTCTAAGCAAAAGGGAAACTTCAAGAAGGGCGGTAAAAAAGTTGCCGCAGCAGCGAAGAAGACCAAGGCTGGACCTAAGCCTGATACTGAGTGCTTTTACTGGCAAGAGGGTCACTGGAAGCAGAATTTCCCAAAGTACTTGGCGGATTTGAAGAACTTCAACATCAAGAAGAAAGGTATATCCGATATACATGTTATTGATGTGTATCTCACTAGTACTCATAGTAGTGCCTGGGTATTTGATACTGGTTCGGTTGCTCATATTTGTAACTCGAAACAGGTGCTGCAGAATAAACGGAAGCTAGCGAAGAACAAGGTGACGATGCGCGTTGGAAATGGATCAAAGGTTGATGTAATCGCGGTCGGCACGCTACCTCTTCATCTACCGTCGGGATTAGTTTTATACTTAAATAATTGTTATTTGGTGCCTGCGTTGAGCATGAACATTATATCGGGATCATGTTTATTGTGAGACGGTTACTTGTTTAAGTCAGAGAATAATGGTTGTTCGATTTATATGAGTAATATGTTTTATGCACATGCACCTTTGATAGATGGTCTATTCTTATTGAATCTCGATAGTGGAAATACACATATTAATAACATTGAAGCTAAACATTTGAAATTGAGCGATAACTCGACCTATATATGGCACGGTCGTCTTGGTCACATTGGAGTGAAGCGTATGAATAAACTCCATTCCGATGGACTTCTTGAATCACTTGATTTCGAATCACTTGAAAGATGCGAAGCATGTCTGATGGGTAAAATGACTAAGACTCCATTTTCTGGTATGATGGAGCGAGCTACGGACTTGTTGGAAATCATACATACCGATGTGTGTGGTCCAATGAGTGTAGCATCACGCGGTGGTTATCGTTATGTTCTTACCTTCACGGATGACTTGAGTAGATATGGGTATATCTATTTCATGAAACATAAGTCCGAAACTTTCGAGAAGTTTAAGGAATTTCAAAGTGAGGTAGAGGATCAACGTAACAAGAAGATTAAATTTCTACGATCTGATCGTGGAGGTGAATATCTAAGTTACGAGTTTGGCGAGCATTTGAAGAAATGCGGAATACTTTCACAATTGACACCGCCGGGAACACCACGGCGTAACGGTGTGTCCGAACGTCGTAATCGAACTCTCTTAGATATGGTCCGTTCTATGATGTCACTTACAGATTTACCGCTATCATTTTGGGGTTATGCATTAGAAACAACCGCATTCACTTTAAATAGGGCACCATCTAAATCCGTTGAAACGACACCATATGAATTATGGTTTGGGAAGAAATCTAGATTGTCGTTCCTTAAAGTTTGGGGTTGCGAAGCCTATGTAAAGAAGTTACAGCCGGACAAGCTTGAACCCAAAGCGGAAAAATGCATCTTCATAGGATACCCGAAGGAAACTATTGGGTATACCTTCTATCATAGATCCGAGGGCAAAATCTTAGTTCCTAAGAATGGATCCTTTCTAGAGAAAGAATTTCTCTCGAAAGAAGTGACTGGAAGGAAAGTAGAACTCAACGAGGTTGTCGAACCTTCTCTCGAACTTGCGAGTAGCGCATCATCGGAAGTAGTTCCAGTGGCGCCTACACCAATAAGAGAGGAAGCTAATGATGATGATCATGAAACTTCGGTTGAAGTTTCTACAGAGCCTCGCAGGTCAACGAGAAATCGTACCACTCCTGATTGGTATGATCCCGTTATGAGTGTCATGTTGGTGGACAACACCGATGACCCTGCGACATATGAGGAAGCGATGATGAGCCCAGATTCCAATAAATGGCAAGAATCCATGAAATCCGAGATTGGATCCATGTACGAAAACCAAGTATGGACTTTGGTGGACTTACCGGATGGCCGGAAGGCTGTCGAGAACAAATGGATTTTCAAGAAGAAAACAGATGCTGATGGTAATGTTACTGTCTATAAAGCTCGACTTGTCGCAAAAGGGTTTCGAAAAATTCAAGGAGTTGACTATGATGGGACTTTCTCACCAGTAGCGAAGCTAAAGTCTGTGAGGATTATGTTAGCAATCGCTGCATATTATGATTATGAGATATGGCAATTGGATGTCAAAACAATGTTCCTCAATGGAGACATTGATGAAGAGTTGTATATGATGCAACCCAAAGGTTTAGTCGATCCTAAAGATGCTAACAAGGTGTGCAAACTTCAACGGTCCATATATGGATTGAAGGAAACATCCCAAAGTTGGAATCAACGTTTTGATAAGGTAATCAAAAGCTTTGGTTTTATACAAACTTATGGAGAAGCTTGTATTTACAAGAAAGTGAGTGGGAGCTCTGTAGCATTCTTAATACTATATGTAGATGACATATTGTTGATTGGGAATGATGTAGACCTTCTTAATAGTGTCAAGGAATATTTGAATAATATTTTTTCAATGAAAGATCTTGGCAAAGCAGATTACATATTAGTCATAAAGATTTATAGAGATAGATCAAGACGCCTAATATCATTGTCACAAAGTACATATTTGGACAAAGTTCTGAAGATGTTTGGAATGGAAGATAGCAAGAAAGGGTTCTTGCCCATGTTTCCCAGTACGACCTTGAGTAAAACTCAAAGTCCTGCAACGGCAGAAGATAGAGAAAGGATGAGTAAGACTCCCTATGCCTCAGCCATAGGATCTCTAATGTATGCCATGCTATGTACTAGACCCGACATTGCATATGTTGTTAGTTTGACTAGCAGATATCAAAGTGATCCAGGAGTGGATCATTGGACAGCGGTCAAAAACATCCTTAAGTACTTGAGAAGAACTAAGGATATGGTTCTTTCTTATGGAGGTGATGAACAACTCATTGTTAATGGTTACACCGATGCTAGTTGGAACACCGATCCAGATGATTCTAAATCTCAATCTGGATACGTATTTACTTTGAATGGTGCAGCAGTTAGCTGGAGGAGTGCAAAGCAAAGCGTTGTGGCGAGATCTTCAACTGAATCGGAATACATAGCTGCTTCGGAGGCTTCACAAGAAGCGATATGGATGAAGGAGTTCATTACAAAGCTCGGTGTGGTTCCAAGTGCGCTGGACCCAATGTCTATCTATTGTGATAACATGGGCGCCATAGCCAATGCGCAAGAACCAAGGTCACACAAGAAGTTGAAGCACATCAAGCTAAGTTTTCACGCTATTCGAGAACATGTCCAAGATGGTGACATAAAGATTTGCAAAGTACACACAGATCTGAATGTGGCGGATCCATTGACTAAACCTCTCCCGAGGGCAAAACATGACCAACACCAAACTGCCATGGGTGTTCGGTATATTACCATGTAATCTAGATTAGTTGACTCTAGTGCAAGTGGGAGACTATTGGAGATATGCCCTAGAGGCAATAATAAATGTAGTTATTATTATATCTTTGTGTTTATGATAAATGTTTACATTCATGCTATAACAGTATTAACCAGGAAACATTAATACTTGTGTGATTTGTAAACTAAATTAGAGTCCCTAGTAAAGCCTCTTCATAATACTAGCTTGTTGGTTAATAGATGATTGTGGTTTCCCTATCATGAACATTGAGATGTTATTAACAACAAGATCATATCATTAGGATAATGGTATGATGGACATACTCCTATAGATAAGCGTAGCATAAAGATCAAGTCATTTTAATAGTTCAATTGCTATAAGCTTTCTGATACATAGTAACCTAATTCCTTCGACCATGAGATCATGCTTATCACCATCACCAGAAGGATGCTTTGATGACATCAAACACCACACCGTAACTGGGTGGCTATAAAGGTGGCATTGAGTGTTTGGAAAGTATGGGTTAAGACACATGGATCAAGAGTGGGATTTGTCCATCCATATGACGGATAGATATCCTTTGGGACCTCTCGGTGGAATGCCATCCAATTAGCTTGCAAGCATGTGACTGTCTCACAAGGGATCACATATCACGGGAATGAGAAAAGAGTACTTATCGGTAACGAGGTTGAACTAGGTATGCAGAGATACCGACGATCAAAACCTCAGATAAGTAAACTATCGTGAGACAAAGGGAAATTGGTATCGTATGTAAGTGGTTCATTTGATCGCAAAGTAATCGTAGAAATATGTGGAAGCCATATGAATTTCCAGATTCCTCTATTGGTTATTGATCGGAGAAGTGTCTCGATCATGTCCGCATAATTCACGAACCGTAGGGAGACACACTTAAGGATTCGATGTTGTTGAGTAGTTATGTAATGATGAGAAATAGACCGAATGTTGTTCGGAGTCTCGGATGGGATCCGGGATATCACGAGGAGATCCGAAATGGTCTAGAGAATGAGATTCATATAAGGAAAGTCCTGTTTCGGAGTTGGGGAATGATTCCGTTGTTTTCACCGGGAATGTTCTAGAAGGGTCCGGAAGGTCCGGCACTCCGGAGGGGAAGGGTACATGAATGTGTCATGACAATATGGAATGGTTGCATCATGTACTAGGTCACTTGGCTGGGCAAAATAAAGGGAGAAATCAAATCCTAGTTTGAAAGTCAAACGCCAATTTGAAAAGTCAAACAGCAAGTTTGCTTGGTGGAGGGAGAGTAGGAAACCTACTTGGGGAGGAAGTCCTCCTTCCTCCACCCGCCGGCCAAGGAGGCCAAGTTGGGGGAGGACTCCCTCCTCCCAACCGGCGCCCTCCCACCTATATAAGGAGGGGCAGGGCTGCCCCTCTTCCCTACACCTAAACCCTAGCCCTCTCCTCCAAGTCGCTGGCACCACCACCTCCTTGTGCCGCCGCCTAGGGCACCACCAACTCGGCGAGTTGGGGTGATCCCCAAACCCTAGACGCCGGCTACACTCTCCCCTTGGTGCCCTCTAAACCCTAGATCACCAAGGCCTCTCTCATAGTCTACCATACTCGCTCCGGCTTAAGGCGAAGCCCTGCGAGATCTCCCCTCCACTTTTGGTACCACGCCGTCGTGCTGCCGGAATCGTGAGGAGAGTGCTACAACCTCCGTTGCCTGCTGGAACAAGGGAGAGGAAGGTCTTTATCGAGTACCGAACGTGTGACCGACTGCGGAAGCGCTGCCGGAACGCAGCGCCGGAAGGATCGTCTACGCGATCTTGAGACCAGCAAGAGTACGACTACATCACCCACGAGAATCTGCTCTCGTTAACCGCTTTGGAATCTTCGAGGGTGAGTTCCTCTATCGACTTGTTGCTACAATCTAGTAGATAGATCTTGGCTTGTTTGTTTGCATGTCGTGGAATTTTTTTGTTTTCCATGCTACGAACCCCTACAGAGCAGTTTTGTGTTGATGGGTTGTTGCTAAGGTGCTGATAGCACACACCATGCATTTTGGTGTGTGTCCTGCCTGTGTGCTTGCTGTGCAACTTGTGGATATGCTCTGGACTTGAGAGTTACTTTGATCTGATTACTTTTACTTGGCTGGTGAAACTTGCCCCTCCTTGCTGTTATTTGTCTTATGGCTTAAAATTATGAAAGATACATTCTTTCATATTGATGAAACTTGCCTCTGAATTACTCAATGATGAAAAAGTGAACAGTGCACTTCACTGTCAATTTCTGAGAGTAAAAATAATTCTAATCCTAACCTTCTTTTTCTTTTAAGTTTATTTTTATTTTGCAGGTACCAGATTTTGAAGATGAAGATTTTAGTTTATTTTTCTTTATAGAATAATCCAATGTAATCTCCTTTATTTTTGTAATTTTAGTTATATTCTTTTGTAATCTTAATTTTATTATTTTGTAATAAAGATTATACTATTATCAATAAATAAGTATTATTCTTTATTTATTTACTATTGTAAGAATTGTGGATGATTTCATAAGTTACATTTTTGTAACTTATTATTTGAATAAAATTATGGAATGAATATTCATAATCTTAATTACTTTCTTTATATAAAGTTTGAGTTATTATTGGTTAACTCTTAATTGAATCACATATTCAAACATTATTCAAAATTCTTTTGAATTATAAATTCAAACATTCAAGTTTTAAATTCAAATTTCATTTCCCAAAACACATAATTCCACAAAGATTAGGTCAAAATCTATAACAATCATCCTTTAAGACTAAACCTAATCTCAAAGTATGAAAGAAACCTTGATCACTTTAGGTTTTTATTTGGCGAAAAATGTACCCACATTTTCACAGATGAATGCATGCAACATTCCAAATTCCTAAATCTACCCTTCTTTAGTTCCTAATTGCTGGGGTGTTACAATTACTCAGCATTGATGAACAATAGATATTAGAATAAGATTCAATAGAGATGATAAGGATTGATATGGAAAGAAAGATATATGGTGAATGATCTTGACTTGGTTTCTTTCCTACTCAATCTCACTAAAGATTTAAGGTTAGGTATTACCATGATAATCATGGTATAAGTAGATAAGATTAAGATAGGTCAAGATTTAGTTTTTACATTCTTGTTACTTGAATTGTATTCATCGCTTGGTATTCATAGGTTATTGTAATGAATACTATGGAATGATCACCTAAGGATCATATATTAATCATTAAGCAATGTATTCGGGTTTAATTATATTACATTTGATCTACCCTTAGATCAAATCTCCTTTAAATAAGGTTTTAGCAAAGGTCATATTGAAACTTATCGCAGTCAACTTGATAATCTACTTCAATTCCATCAAGTTAAGAGTAGCTTCAATCACTTTGACAAGTTTTTATTTAAAAGCGCGAAAATTATTCAGATTTTCTATGCATGAATGCATTACACACATCTGGGTTCAGCTTATTTCTAAGCTCTAATGCTCGGATGTTACAATGATCCACCATCCCCAAGTTCATTCCTTGCTCGCCTCCACCGCCTCCGTCGTGGACAAGAGCGGACCCAGGGAAATTAGGAAGCCTAGGGAAACTCTAAATCTAAATGTTTAAGATGCTGATTATTAGTAAAATGGTCATAAATTTAGGCTGCGCGTTCGGCCGGAAGCCCGGGCAGTTACCCGAGCAGTAGGGGCATTGGGTCCGCCATTGGTCATGGCCAACAATGTCGGCGATGGCTCTAGTCCGCAGCACACTATATCCATCTTCTCACGTGTCACACCAACAACACATCACCACGCCACACATCCAACCATCCTCACAACATCACCTCCACTTCACATCACCAGAACTCTACAGGTCAGCAGGCATCATGCGGGAGGTGCTAGATCGCTTGCGCGCTCACTCTGGCAAGCATTCTCCTTCTTTCTATTTATTTTACATTTATAGTCTCTGCTTTCTCCTGTTAATCTATTGCTACATGTGTTGCGATGTTTTAGTCTTTTCGTACCCGTTAAATCCCTTGTAGCCTATATTGCCATGGACACAAGTAGAGCATACTCGATAGAAAGGAGGTGGCGGAGCTGGGAAGAGTATTAGACTTTATCGATTACTTAGACTTAGAGACCAATTGATGGTGCTTGACGTGGAGCACTTCGTTGGAAACCCCAAGAGCAAGGTGTGATGAGCACATCAGCAAGTCTTCCCTCAGTAGAGACCGAGGTTATCGAACCAGAAGGAGGAAGGAAACGTCACATAGGTGTTGCAAGCAACGCGGAGACCTGCACAACACAAACTCAAGACTTTTCCCCAATGAATCAGTGAGGTTGTCAAGCTCACCGGTTTGATGTAACAAAAGATTAAACGTATTATGTGGAAGGTAATGGTTTGCAACAAGTAACAGTGGAGGATGTATTAATGGTAAAGATTGGATTGGGTCCATAGTTCACTAGAGGTGCTCTCCTTAGATAAACAACATGGCATGAAGGGTAAACGAATTACAGCAGGGCAATTGACAGGAACTGACCAAGGCATAACAATGCAATTACTAGTCAGAAAGATCCTATGAGATTCGATTGGGCAATACAACAAGATACATAGACCGCCATCCAACTGCATCTATGACTAGAAGTCCACCTTCAGGTTATCATCCGAACCCCCTCCAGTATTAAGTTGCAAGCAACAGACAACTGCTTTAAGCAAAGTGTGTAAGATAAACAATCCACATGTTCCATGAACAAGAGACCGTTGTTTTCTCCCTAGTGACAACAACACATTCTACAACCGAAGAGATTTCTGTCACTACCCTTGGAAACTAGAGGCATGAACCCACTATCGAGCATAAATACCCCCTCTTGAAGTCACTAGCAACTACTTGGCCAAGATAGCTACTAACAACAGAGAGCATGCAAGATCACAAACAACACAGACATGATAGAATCATAAAGACAAAACCATTAATCAAACCAACATAATAATCTCAATATCCATCGGATCGCCGCAAACACAACATGCATGATTACAAATAGATTAGATCTTGATCATGAACGGAGCTCACAAGATCTATACATGAAAGCACATAGGAGGAGATACAACCATCTAGCTACTACATGGACCCATAGTCCAAGGTGGAACTACTCACGCATCATACCGGAGAGAAGGCCTCCAGGATTATCTCCGCCCCGGCAGGGTGCCGGGGAGAACTTAAGATCCCCCCGATCTAGGAACGATGGTGGCGGCGACTACAGACGGTTTCGTGGAGATTTGATCAGGTGCTTAGGGTTTCTGCATCGGGGGATTCTTATAGGCGAAGGGGGAGGCCGAGGCGGTGGCCAGGGGCCCCACACCCCTCCCAGGCGCGGGCCCACCCCTAGTCGTGCCTAGGGGGGTCTGGTTGCCCTGGCACGCCTCTCCGTCTCCCCTCTGGACTTCTTGTTCCCCACGGAAAGTTATTGACTTTGGCTTTTGTCCCGTCCAATTCTGAGAATATTTCTTTACTAGCTTTTCTGAAACCAAAAACAGCAGAAAATAGGCAACTGGCACTGTGGCAACTTGTTAATAGGTTAGTACCAGAAAAGATATAAAAAGCACCTCAAAGTGTAGACAAAGCAAAGCAAAGTAGATACTAACAAGCATGGAACATCAAAAATTATAGATACGTTCCCGACGTATCACCAATTATAAAAAGAAGACAGTAGCTGAGTGAGTTTTATGGATCTAGTTTATGAACAACTTAACTAGAAAAGCAAGCAAAAGGAATAGAAGAATGAAATGCAGAGATATGAGGCGGCCCTCCCACTCGTTGAGCAAGCGGCGGCCGAAGCCGTTAGCTGCCGCGCCGTCGTCTGGGTAGCGCTCCGCCATGGATGTCAAGGTTTCGCCAGTGCCTGAGGAGGAGATAGGTGCTGGAGAATTTTAGCAGTAACACTGGCTACGAGGAGGGGGCTATTTATCGGCGGCGGGAAGAAGGGAGGGGTGTAACACGTGTGGGGAAATGGCAGGAGAAACTGAGGCGCTGGCTCGCCGTGGCTGCGCCGCGTGGACGGCGATTGGACGTATCGGCTCACGGCGCCTGGGGAAAGTCTGACAGCCTTCGGCATTGATTCGCGCGAGAGCCGAGGCGATGAGGACGAACAGCTTCTCTCGCCGACAACTTGGCCCCACTTGACGGTTCGACTGTTTCCCACCACTTCCTCTCCATCCGGCGTCCCCAGGAGAACCCCGAGACGATGAGTTTGGCCTGAGTTCACCGGATGGTTTTCAGGTCTAATTCGGATAATTTAGGGCTCCAGCGGACGTGGCTGGGAAGGGGGAGGGGGTTTGTTCCATTACATGCTAGGTGCATGGAGAAATATCAAGATTTGAAAGTGATGTGAAAGTAGGTCTATACGAACTTTGAATCATCACAAATTAAACAAATAAATTGTAATTTATTCGGCAAAAGAAACTAATTCAGTTTTTAGAATGAAGAAATTATTAATTGTACTTACTCGGTCTCAAAATAGATGTTAAAGATTATTAAAATTTGAATGTATTTAGACACTATATTTAGTACTCTCTCCGTTTCAAAATATAAGATGTTTTAGGTTTGTGAAGAAAATGTATCTAGACTTATTTCAATGTGTAGATTCGTTTTAAACATAAATAAACCTATATACTAAAAATAGTCTAAAGACATTTGCTTTACAAAAATAAAACATCTTATATTCTAAAACAAAGGAGTACTAGATACGAGAACAATTTGAGATTTTAAGACGGAGGAAGTACTACTTTTGTTCCCAGAGAGTCGTCGTCCACTTATGGAGCGTTCCTGGTTATAACCAGACCGTAGTGCGAGTAACCAAATCTGTGACAGGGTACTTGTCATCAACAAAGCAGGCCGGGTACATGTGTCGATCGTGGCACTGTGGGTCGTACAGTACAGGCACGAACGAAGTTTCCACGCAGTAGCATCGTGTGATCGGACGGGACGACGGACCAGCATCACGGACGTATACAGCCACGCCAAGCCGGCAACCCCGCCGTCGTCCCACCATCTGCGCTGCTCGCTGGCACCCAATGGAAACTCCTACTCTAGCGGAGCTGCGCGCCGCCGACGCGGACATAGTGTACAGCTTGCACTTCCCGGACGGCGGGCGCGTGGCGGCGGCGGCGGTGGGCTGCGTCTGCCTCGACTACCTCACTTGCAGCGAGTGCGAACGCATCCTGGGCCAATCCTTCGTCGCGATCGAGCTCGCCGTCCGCAAGAAGCAGCGCACGGATCCTCCCGTCCTGGTGGCGCGCGTCGACGCCGGTCCCGGTCAAGGGCACGGGGTCGAGGAGTCCGACGGGGTGGCAATCTCTGGCAGGGCGGACCAGCTCGGGCCGGGCTCGCACTCACCGTTGGTTGGGGTCGAGAAGTCCGACGCGGTGGCAATCTCTGACAACGCGGACAAGCTCTGGCCGGGCTCGCACTCACCGTTGGTTGGGGTCGAGAAGTCCGACGCGGCAATCTCTGCCACTGCGGACAAGCTATGGGCGGGCTCACACCCACCGTCGGACGGGGTCGAGGCGTCCGACGCGGCAGCCGGCATGGCGAATCGGCTCGACGCCGGACCCGTCCAGGGGCTCGAGCCGGGCTCGCACGGGGTCGAGGGTTCTGATGCGGCATTCTCCGGCTCGGCGGACCAGCTCGGGTCTGGGTTGCACCCATCGTCGGACGGGGTCGACGCGGCAATCTCCGGCATGGCGAATCGGCTCGGGCTGGGCTCGCACCCCCCGTCACCTCAGACGGGGTCGAGGGGTCCGACAAGGCAACGCCCAGCATGGCGGACCGGCTCGCGCCTGGCTCGAACGGCGGGGTCGAGGTGTTCGAGGCGAGTATCTCCGGCATGGCGGCTCGGCTCGGGCTCGCGGCCGCCATCGGGGAGCGTGCCGAGGAGGTGTTCAGGAAGATGGAGGAGGCCAGGGCGTGGCCGCATCATCGCTCGTTCGGGAGAAAGGACCGGAACAAGGGCCTGCTGTACGCGGCCTGCATCTCCGTCGCGTGCCGCGACGAGGGCTCGGCACGGTCGATGAGGGAGCTGGCCCAGGCGACGGCGGAGAACGGCGTCGGCGCGGCGTCGGCATCGAGGTGGGAGATCGGCAGGCTGGTCGCGCATATCAGGAGGCGGCTCGGGGAGGAGGAGGCCGGGCAGGGGACATGCATCGGCATGGTGTGCGCCTCCAGCTACGTGCGCCGCTTCGGCGAGCTTATCAGGCTGGGGGAAGCGGGGAAAACAGCGGCACTGAAGGCGGCGCGGCGGGTCGGGGAGGGCCTCCTCGACGTGCGGCATAGCCCGGAGTGCGTCGCGGCCGCCGTGGTCTGTCTGTCCCTCGAGCGCGTCGGCGCCAGGAAGTCCGACGTCAAGGACGTGGCGGCGGCCACCGGCATCCCTCAGCCCACCATCCGCAAGGTGTGCAAGAAACTGCGCCCGCACGCCGAGATGCTCTTCGGGTGATCGGACGTGCTTCCTGCGTATTTACCAGAACAATTCTTGCCCGACTATCTATACGAATTATTAGTGAACTACGTAGCTGAGATTTTCGTCTCTGCGTTTTGCTGCTGTG
Organism: Avena sativa; assembly: GCA_916181665.1. NCBI lineage: Eukaryota > Viridiplantae > Streptophyta > Magnoliopsida > Poales > Poaceae > Avena > Avena sativa. Next base: position 352,392,705 of record OV702293.1, on the reverse strand, counting down.
CACATGTCCATTGTGAACAGGAAGTGCTATCAGATAGCGAAGCACGTGAAAGGCAAGTATATTTTTTTTAAATAAGACAAAAGATTTACTACGTACTATTTTTATTCAATCAAATGAAACATGCCTACCCTCCTGGCATAATATTGCATAACGACTTTGCTTTGAAGAGGCACCACATCGTTCGCCTCCTCTTTGATTCTTGAGACTAGCATAGTCGAAGTAGTCGAATGGTTGTGAAAGACTAACATTCCTCTTCTTTCATATCTTCCAAGAGACCAACATAGCAAGAGACACCATGGCCTTTCTTGATGATCCAATCTTGTGGACACCTTTTTCCACCACTCTTTGGTGGAGGTCATCTCTTGCCGATTTTTCATGTCAATATCATGTAGCCCAAATGATGTTTTTAAGCTACTCTAAACCCTAATAGTGAACCGACATTTGAAGAGGAGATGAGCGGTCGACTCTTAAGTTTGGTTACAAAGCTTGCAAAGCACACAATTTGGCCATCCTCTTTTTGTGAGTCTATTCGCCTTCCATACCCGGTTTTGAAGGGCTAAACAAGGAAACAGTTTGCATTTTGGAGGTGCCCAAGGTTTCCATACCAAGGAAGGCATTAGAGAGATAATTTGGCCCATGAATTGCATTTGTAGGCCGACTTTGAGGAGTAGCATCCATCATTTTTAAGCTTCCAAGAAATCGTGTATATGGTGTGATTGTCAAGTTGAACATTTTAAAGCATTTCCCGTAGCTTGTAGAATTGTGCATTGCGTTCCAAAGTTAGGCCTTCTTGAATGTTGATTTGGGAGATCCAACACTCATTCTCCATAGTTTTCATAACCATGCAATTCCTTCTCTTAGAGATGTCACAAATGAGCGGAGCAATATCTATTGGTCTCATCCCATTGAGCCACGTCGCTTCCTAAAAAATCGCTTTTCTTCCATTTTCAATGGTGACTCTTGTTGCCGTCGCAAACAAAATCGCCCGATGAAATCCCGAGAACAATCTCTGCACAAACTTTGTGCATGGAGTTACAACTTCCGGTCTTCATGTTGGAACAATCTAAAAGGATTGTTCGGGCTAGCTCTCCACTCCGCTTAGCATCAAAGTAATTCTAGTGTTAGGGAATCAACCCTCGTCTAAAAATTGTACATGATACTGATACCACGAACAAACAGTAGGCAAGCGTTTGGTTGCCGTTTCTTTGGGAGCATGCCCAACAAAAACGCACGTTGTTGCCCCTAGCCTCTAGCATAAAATGATGCAAAAAAAATAGCGTTATCAAGTTGTTTGGTAGGCTGCATGGTGATATGTAGGGGTTGGTGGCATCCACATCAAGTTGCTTGGTAATGGCGACTTCCTACATTAGCTATGTGAGGGGCATGCAACCTAACACAAAAAGTAAAAGAATCTTTCCCTCTTCATAGCCCATGCCAGCCTACATCCTAGCGAACCCAATTTGGTTGTTTCCTTCCGACATGCCCGACAGTGCTTTGAGAATCGGATGGGCCATTTTTCTCCACTTGCTCGTGTTTGGTTGCCCAAAAAAAGAGCATCTTCCAAACTCCTCCTAGCAAAAGTGAACATGATCATAGATGAACAAAAACATTGTGATCATCCGACAGAGGAGCCACCGAGGAGCCGACTCCAACATTACAAGCTATCCCAACATAAAACACTTCCCAACAATTAGGTTGTGTGCGACTAGTACGCTAGCGGGTGTAAAAAACACAGTAAAATACTAAGGGTGTAAACTGTTAACAATAAGTATTGCTCCTCCCTATGAACAAATATGTTCCTACTTGTCTAGATGCACCCACCAAGGTCATAGAAATAGCTTTCATATATTGAGACATGATCATCCAATGTAAAATCCGAGGCCCAACTCTGAGGGTGTAGATTAGTTAGCCCTCAGTTGTTTCTTCAAAGCTAGCCAGAAAAGTTTTGCATGCTCACATAAAATCAATGCATGGAAAAGTGATTCCTTACAACTTACAAACTGATGAGCTCATCATATATATTCTTGTTAACTCGTTGTAAGAGTAGCACATCCTTAACCACTGAGGCACCAAAAAAATATGACCTCGCAACTCATTCATTCATTCTTTTATTTTTGTTTATCGCCGACTCAACGAGTAAGTAGAGTTAGATAATTTGTGTTGTGTGGGCGGGGCTCCGATCACAATGTATTTGTTGATCTTATATCACACGAGATTCAGTGATCCCTTAATACTAAAAAATCAAAAATCATAATTATAAGTTCTAAAAATGAAAACAACTCAGGACTTTGTCATTGATATACTCTACGTGCATGCAAAATCGCAATGCCTTTCATTATGGGTTACATAAAAATATTTAAAAAAATCTGATATTTTTTTGAAGATTTGAAAATATGATACTCGGATCCATAGTTTTGTCATTTTTGTCAAGCTTAAAATGCACATTATTTTTCAATTGATAGTCTGCATCTTTGTGGTATACATCACCCGGTTACATCCTGATTTATTTTCATATTTATTGTAACACGAAAATGTAATTTTGATTTAAAAAAAATCGATAGTGGTATGCGTAAAAAAGATATACAATACCACTCTCTTATACCAACACTTGCTTGGGAGGTACTGTACTATTTTGGTTCATTAGAGGCTAGATGCATGGAGAAACAACAAAATGTGAAAGCAGGATTCTACAAACTTTTAACTCCTACTAGTACCAGATATAGAATCATCACTAATCAAATATCATTTATTCGACTAAAAGAAACTACCGTAATTCAGTTTTTAGAATGAAGCTATTATTATTACTTGTACTTTTACTAGTTAGTTGCCCGTGCGTTGCCACGGTATATAAAAAAAACTTCCTTATAAAGAATAAAAAAATACACTATAATTTCTGCCATAGGAAATATATCATGTTTTATTCCGCTATGGCATATGGACTATGACGGGTTGCCACAAAAGTTGTTTAAGACAACAATTCTTTAGAAAAATAGGAGGTGCATCTTTGTTTCACATTGTTGTATTCTCAAACTCAAATGAATCTATCTTGCAAATTCCTCTCACCATTAAACGCCTCACCTTAGTATAGAATGAAGATGCAAATGTGCAAAAATGGGAACACTTTCCACATGATCACATCCATGAACGGTGGTCAAGGAACGACCGATCATGATGATGTGGATAATGAATGAAGGACATGCATCTATGGTCAATGTGACAATGCAGCCCCAATATTCAAAAACAAAATGGGATGCCCTTTTTTCAAAAATGGCAGTGGGACATAGATGGAAAACTGGTTTCGCCTCTAGCTTAGCTTAATATCCCTTTGCAATCGACTCCGCATCCATACAAAAAGGAATCTTGGGGAAAAAAAAGGACAGTAGTAAAGAATTACTGTACTGTATTATGTTTGTTGTCTATAGGTCCTGGATATAAAATTAGCACACGGCACACCAGAACAGCAGTATTTTTTTTTCTTTTTTTCAAATTGGGTGTGTATTAATCAACACGGGAACTGTGATTACAGGAGTTCTTACAATCATCAAGGATCGTTTCCAACACACATGAAGAAACTGTACCCACCAGCACACCCCTACTCGACTAATCTCTACTGAACTTTGCTAACAAATGCGTAGCAAGGTTTCCTGATCTATTTATCTTGGTAATTTCCGAACCCCGGCAAGCCATGCAGTAGGAGTCTTGCTTCAGAAATGATCCTAGCTATGGCAGATTTGCTCTTTTCAGTTACGTTTAGTTCTTGTACTACTGAGAAATAGTCATATTCCAAGTATGCTGTCTTGTTCGCTGAATTAATGATGGCTTTGATTCCTCCCAAAGAGGCCAAAGCTTCAGCATATTCAGTGGTCATGACATGCATCAGAGGGCCCCAAGCAGATACAGTGACGTTGCCCTCTTCATCACGAATTACAACCTCGCTTGATTCTTTCCTCTGTTTTGGCATCCCATCTTCGAAGGTCAATAGTGAGTTTTTTGCCTTTGCAATCATCAATCGTGCCCATTTACCTGAAAGGATGTAAAATATCACTACTGCAGAAAGGCTTATAGCCTCCAGATGTTTAGTGACAGGCGAAACTATGCCCGTCACTACTGAGTGTTCCTAGCGACGGGCAAAGATAAGCCTGTCACTAGTATAAAACACTAGTGACTGGCGTACAAACGTGACTGTCACTAGTATTTTTTCTAGAGTCCGTTCAAATGAAAATTTTACTTAGTGACAGATCGCATATAAACCTGTCACTAGGAACCTATAAGTAATGATGGGCTAAAATTGTGTCACTCTAGTAGTTTTCGTCTATGGAGGCATGGGAAACGAATGCGCATGTGTTAGGATGGCCAGAGGAGAAATGAAAGGAACGATTACTGATTTTTTTAGCTTGAATGATTAACTCCTGGCCGAATGGACACACAACATTGTATTATTTTATTCACATCCACTGGACAAAAGCAAGCCCTACACGACTGAAGCGAGCGCCTCGCTTCGGTGTTCCGGAAAAACGAGATTTCGGCGAATGTTTGCACTCCTCTTGAATCGACATGGTATGAGGAGAATTTCTTTCGAACGGGACCTTAGTAATTTTACAGATTTATAGGACGACCATCAATCGAGCCTAGCACGCTGTCGTGTCAAACACGCATGATTCGCTACAAACGAACAAAAACACATTGGTTTCAAGCAACCGATTAATAAGTGGATTAGTACGCGAGACCCCGTCCCCAACCACCGCACCTTGCTCCCCGTCTCCATCCCTGATTCCTAGTACCCAATCGCCACCATCCCACCACCCATCCAAAGCCGCCAACGCCGTCCCTCGCGGCGACGCCTTCCCCCGACGTGAAGACGCCTTCTCCCGACGCACGGCCCTGAATCCCCAACGCCGGCCTACATCCCAATGTCGCCGCCCTCCAAAGCCGCCTTGCATCCCAATGCCCCACCACCCGTCCTCCCAACATGAGGACGTCGCTGCCTGGAGATGCGCTGCTTCGTCCCCTTACCACCAGCCCACTCCCCCTCCCTGCCACCGACGCGTCCCAGGTCTCCCGCCGCATACGCCGCCAGGCCTCCGTCGGCCGACGCGTCCCAGGTTCGTATTCCCTAGCCTCCCAATTCCCCTACAACCTGCACTTAAATAACTGAATTTGCAAATAATGGTACTCTCAACCCACACTCAGTGCGGTGCTTCTTCCCTAGTTCCTGTCCCCTCTCAAGTATTGTGCTGATTTGATTGAGATCTCGAAAAATCCTATACTATTAATTTTCTGTAACAATCTGTTTTCTTGATATGAGGGAATTTTGGAACTGCAGTTTAAATTGTTGCAATTGGAGAACTATGGGCGTTGGTATCAGTAAAACTCTGATCCTAAATTTTTCTTATTTCAGTTGTTTACATTAAACTCTGAATCCTGAAACAGTTGGGATTGCAGCACTTGTTTCCTACTGTATTTTAACCCTGTATGGATTGCTGAACTTATGATGTACTATTATCCTGCTACAAGATGATCTCGTATGATGCGTGACCTGCTTGTTTTAGTTCTCAGATTGGCGAATGCATGTCAGTCTCATGTTTGTTGTATTCCATTGCTTTGGTTCTCAGCGTGATGTCCATGCTTTTTTTATTAAACAATGGTAGTTTCTCTATGCATTATTGCTGCTACCTTGTTGCTACAGATTTCACCTGATGCATGTGAGGTCCTTGATGGTTTATTTTCCTATCGTCACTTCAGTGGCGGAGCTAGAGCGTTTAAGATCAGGGTGCACTAAGGGTGCCATAACAGATAAAACATATTTTTAGGGGGTGCACATAAGGTAAAAAGATACTATTTTACAAAGAATTGTTTTTCTAGAGGGTGTCCTGTGCACCCCCTTGGCTTGCCTTGCATCCGCCCCTGCGTCCCTTGATTCACTATGCTATGGACTTGTATTTGTGTGTACTGCTCTCCTACATCGATGTGCATGTTTCAGCTCTCTGCCTCTGTTCGCATTTGATCACAGATACACACACGTACAAAATGCCCCGCTAAAAGTAGGTGTTTGGTGCTTCTAATTGGAATAACTGAAGTGTTTCTTCTAGTTGTAGTATTCTAGTATATAATTAGTACTGTTCCTTCTACTTGTAGTATTTCAGTAGACAATTAGTCTCACTTGGTCATTTCAATAGTAGAGGCAGGACTAGCTCCCTAATCCATTTCCTTTTATTGCCAAAGGAATGCTTAGTGCTTAGTTTGTTTTTGCAATTTTTGTTGTATTAACGCAGTATAGTAACTTGTTGTATAATTCTAGTCACTCGGTGCAGGTAATGGTACTAACTACTTGTTATATAAATAGTATCTTTCTTTTATGTTCCAATACAGAAGAAAAATGAAGGTTTTTGGCCCCACAAAAGAGAACATACTTTTCAAGGTGAATCAACTGGTATTCTTTGTTTTTATGCACACTATGTCTGGATGTATGAATGAAGGGTTGTTCAAGGAACAAACCTGGTCGTTATTTTGTGTGTAAAAAGCTGCTATTATTTTGCACATGGTATGACTTCAGACACTCAAATGCAACCCAGCCCAGACTCGGCTGATATTTCGAACGTAGAATTAGTAGAGTTTGCCATTATATCTATTTACGGGATATACTGTTGGGACTTTTGGAGATTGCTGATCCAGAAGATACTTTGGATGATACAACTATTAGAATAAACAGAATATATATTAAAGTATTTTTTTAGCATGTCAATGTTTTAACAGTGTAGTTGTTTAACTAGGCATTTTGTACTTACTACTTACCAATGTTCCATTGTTATCTTTGTACCTATGTAGGTTTGATTGAATAACAGTTGATCTGCTAGCTAGTTTGGCCAAGGTGGTTTGAGTTGGCTATCTGTGATCTAAACACCGAATTATGCAGGTATGAACCTTAAGATCAATTTTCTGTGATAGTATAGAGTACGAGCAATGAATATTTTAGTTGGCATGTGTCTCAACAATGAAATGTTTTAAACTATTTGTATCTAGTCAGAGAGACTAGACAGAAGAAAGAACTTGCCAATGTTGGAGTTACTGATCCTTATCACATGCACGAACAGGAACCTAAGCTCCGATGAAGGTGTGGAGATTATTTTGAGGGAGTGCATCTTACATGTATTGCAAAATAATAAGGAAAAGAAGTACATACTAGTGCCCTTCAATCCAATGTAAGTCCTACTGAGTCTTAATTGCTATTCTAAATGTAGGCATAGTTATTTTACCCCTGGATTGTTGATTTTACACCCCGGCGGTTCATGATTCACGCACCAAGGCGGCTGCAACCCAATTGATCAATCATGCATTGTCCTGGAATGTGGTACATGGCATTTTATTCTGTTTATTTGTTTTTTTTTATTCTTTGTTTCTGCAAATTGTTAATCGAGTTTATACTTGGTGATATGCTAATATGCTGCTCGCTGGTACCATTGGCTACTCACTGGCTGATATGCTGCTCGCTGCTACAACTTTTGCATATTAGTGTTGACTTGCTAGTAGGACTAAATCAAGAATTAAATTTTTAGCATGACATATATGCCAATCTGATGAGATTAAACTAAACACGAGCACACATACATGAAGTAGTCTGCAAAGTAATTAAGATTGGTGTTGAATGTTCACTTTCACTAGATCAAAATGTAGTTCATCCTTCCAGAAGAGGGCCAATACTGATAAATTTCAACAACTTGCAGGTTTTTGGTCTTAAGACCCTTAAGTGTTCAACGAGGAGGAGATAGAGTGCATACTGTGCGGTAAACTGGATGCTTCATCCACGTATCGCAATGTCGCTCTATCTACTTGTTGTTTGTCTCCAGCCCGAGTATTGGGTGGTTCTATTTAATGTAGGCAAAGAGTGTTTTGGCCGTTTACCGGGTTACATGATGTGAGAATTATGTATGTGTATGTGTCTGGTCGTGTAAAAATTATGTTATTCTGTTATGTGAACAAATCACTGGTACAACATTATCTGAAATATTAGTGGAAAATGCTTTTAAGTTTTTATAACATCTTATTATGCTATTTGGAACATTTGTGGAAAGCGAATTTATTTTTTAATACCGAAATTCAAACCAGTGACAGGCAGGATAATAGGCTTGTCAAGTGTCACGTAAAGTTACTGCCATCGATTGCAACCAGTGACATGCATATTTTTTGCCTGTCATGAGTACACACACTGGTGACAGCCACATGTAAATGTCTGTCACTAGTAACCTTGTATTAGTGACTAGTTATCAGTGACAGACGCTTTGCCTGTCACTAATAGGCAATTTGAGCCCGTCACTAATGGCCTATTCTGCAGTATGATTGATGCCACACTTACCATTGCCAAATATTGAATTATCCGCATATGACAGGTTCGCCACCAAAGAAAAAACAATTTAGCTCTCATTTCTTCACTGCATTGATCGATGAAGACAAGAACCCAATATATTCCTGAATAGGAGAAGCTATTTTCCACAGGTAAATTCCACGGTTCTCTCGGACAGTTTTGCAAAGCCTTCGCTTTCATTCATTTTACCATGGCATCATGTGCCGATCCGGTTACATGCCATAGATTATGTGTCTTCTATGTCTATGGACCTGTACACCAAGACTGTCTGAGGCTAATTTCCATGTAAACACTTTTACTTTCGGTGGAACTTTTATCTTCCAAATTAAACTCCACAATCCTCTCTCTCCATCTGGATTGTTGCTCGTGGATGCTTGCTTTTCCTTTGTTTGTAATTCCAGTGATATGTTTCATGGTGAGTGGATAGCCTTTGCACAAGCCAGAAATTGGTTCATCCTAAAATATATGAGTATATAGCAGGGCAAAAACACTTCCTGAAACGTTCTTTGCCATCCTAGTTGCACTGAAACTTCACCAACCATCTATAAATTCGTTAGATTGATCAAGTATAGGTCAGTTAGGAAGATCAACTATAATGAAATTCACAAGTAAAATAGAGAATTTATTGCGATTGAAGCATTCAGTTACCATAACTATGTCTGTATGGCCCGGCGAGAAAATAGACATCTTGATTGACGAAATATTGAAATCTGATTTGGTGTCCTGGACAACAAATATTGTAAGGTTATGTCTCAGGAAAGTTCGTTTTCCTCTGAAACGCAATATGCTTACAGACTACTCATATTATATTATGCTTTCGTTATCATTTATCAACCCAACTAACCTACAGCTGAGGAGGAAGCGCCGCCATCGCCATTTTCCTCGACGCTGCCGCATATCTGCAGAACCTAGCAGCAGTAAAAACAGAAGCAACAAAGGTTGGCGGCGTGCTTCTAGGACAAGGTGCCACACAACACCCATCCCACATATCAAACAATGTCCTCCGCCCCCAAATCACAGAGCTTGGCTACATGTTTGCTGATAAACTTTCAAGTATCAGAAAAGAAATCTAGCAAGAATGGTGGCTGGCTACTCACCTTTCTGTTGCATACATTCTAGAAATAGACGCAATTCCGCAATCCAACTGCAAGAATATTATGTGAAGACCAGTCCACGAGGTTGAGGTAGAAATCATCCTGCAGCACATCCAGCACCTAGAACAACAACAACAACAAAACTCCATTACGATTTTCAGTATATAGTCTTCAAGAATAAAAACGGAGCATTTATGCATGACAGTAATTCAAGAGACTCTTGAAAAAGGGAGCCCAAGATGAAAGATCGAAGTGGAAGAACCCTTATGCTTCATTTGGATGTTTGCATTGGGAGGCTTGGTATTATATTGGCTTGAAAGTCAATATCCCAAGACATTGATATTGAGATTGGATACCAATATTTCTGTTTGGATGTTTTGTTATTTGAATGCAGACCAGATATTGAGGTCGAATGCGAAAGCTTGTTTGGATGGTCAAAGTGATGAATTGCAGTTGTATGAGAGTGTGACCATATACTGTTTTCATAATATTTTCTATATAACATTTGAATATATTTGAAAAATTACACACTAAAGGACAAGAAGTAACTCAATATTACAATATTCCTCAATTTTCTATCGGCTGAAGAATGCAAACATATGAATCAACATACCTCAATACTACAAAAAATTGCAGCTGTCATATATGTGCTCTGTTCCACAGTCAATCTATAGTTGCATCAAGTCCACCTCAAGAGATGCATTGGAGCCAATTCTTCTGACAGGGGCGGTTTACCGGGTAGACTTCGTATGGCTCGAGCCTACCCTGTATTTTTAAGAAAAGAATGGCAAATATACATGCTAGAGTTGTTCCACCATGAATTGGGGCTATTTCTGGCGTTCAACAGGATGAAGAAAGGGAAGCAAACAAACTGTTTCTTTGGACCCTTACTTCACAAATAGGGCATATGGTGCTTTAGGACCCACCAGATAATGGCCCAAAAAGAGATGCAGAGATATAGAATGGATTAGATCGCTATTTTTGGGAGGCCGGTTCTGCGCACGCACGCACGACGGTACGGCTGAACTGATAGTGTTCTTGTTCCTGCTAAGCGGCTAATAATTGCCGGAAGACATATCCACGCAGACAGCACGGCAATCAGATCCTCATGGGGACCTTCAACTGTAAACCGAACAGAGTTCACCACGAGCAGCTAGAGCACGACAACTAATTAGAGTACTCCTTCAAACTATGCCCACCATATCCCTAGTTAACCAGAGCACTCCAAATTCCAACTGAGTAGAACATTCCCATTCAGTCAGCTAAGGCATATCCAAAAGCTGATGCCACCATGTTAGGCAAAAAGGCATCCAATGGAATTTGACCTAATAATGGTATGCGTTGATACATGGATCTGAAATGCACAAGATCATATCACTTTTGTTGGTCAATTTAGCTTATCGATTCGTAATTTGAGCCTAACCTACAATTTTAGTCTAGAATCGCCACAGAATCTGAAAGACGGATAAAGGATAGAGCCATAGAGGGGACATATATGACATACCTGGGTTTCAACATCATAGCTTCAAGTCGCTCGGGCAGGCCACAATCAGCAGAAGGTAGGGGAGGACGCCGACAACAGCAGCTCAGGCAGTCAACCATCATCAACAGGGGGTTGTGGATCCGGTCAAGGAGAAACTGCTGGAAGTAGGGGATCCGGTGGCGTGCGGAGTACTCCTGGAGGTCGACGAATCGGATGGGAGCGGCAACACCGGCATCGGGCGCAGCTTCAGCGGGGCCGGCCTCTGCCGAGCACCACGACAAGGCCGCTGGGCCGTACATGTACAGAGGAGAGGGCGGCGATCCCGGAAGAGAGGTGAGGGCGGCCAGGATCGCGTGCCTGCGCCGGACAGTGGGTGGTCGCCATCTCATTACCCTCACCTCCGCAAGGTTCTTGGCGCCCCATACCTGCAGAGTACAGACAGATAAGTGTCTCGGCGGGGAACGAGATCCTGGGGAAGGGAGGCGGCGGGGTGGCGATGTCGGGCCTAGCCGTAGAGGAAGAAAGCGGGAGGGCGACCGTGGTATACATGTGCCGCCGCGTTCCTTTTCGGTTGCGAGAAGAAGAGAGGAAATCAACCGCCGTTCCTAGGCGGCGCAATGGGGGAGAACGTGGAACCAGCATCGACGGGACAGGGAGCAGCAAGCGAAAGCTCTGCGGTGGCACTACCCGTGAATTGTTTCAACTTGAGGGGCAAATTCAGAACGACGTACCACCGTCTTGTCGTCCCTGCCTTTAAGGAATACTAGTTGAATGCCCGTGCGTTGCCACGTGGTTTAGATGTTCTAATGTTTCTCATCATGTCGAATATACAATTGGGATACTTGTAGGCATGAACTTTAAGCATGACTCAAGTTTTGAGCAAAGGTATAATATATGTTAAATTTATGCATGGGAGATCTTTTGGCCTGTATTGTGATCAGCACCAGTCCAACTAAGCTTAACCTATCGTTGTTTGAGTGGCTAATAAACTGTGTTGGCAGAAAGATAAAAATCAGGTTAGCCAAGAAATATCATGCATATGCTGTAAACAAAACGGACAAGCCACAAATGAGACATGTCAAGATTTAAGTCTACGGTCCTTTATCAATGTTATTTTATCGCTTTACTAACATACATTAAGTTATAGAGAGTTAAAATGGACACAATTAAGAAAATCAGATGTGATATACCAGACAACAATTCAAACAAAATACAACATGTTTTTCTTCAGACAAAGGAGTAGCTTCTGAAAATCAATTGGCATAAGTAGTTTGGGTAAACGAAAGAAGAATGCACAAGAATATGCTATATCCAACCACTATTACACGAGTGTATGTCTAACTCTCTACCACCAAACTCAACAACGCCCTCATTCATAGGCAGTAGTCAAACTCAATTTCAACACAGAACCGTAATCAGCGGGATGTTCTCCCAGAAAAGCCCGTTGATGTGAACATTCAGCAGAAGGAGCGCGTAGGTGGATGATGCCGTAGTGATTACCCGTGTAAAGCAAGGTCATACTCATAACTCCAGGACCAGTGTAGACATGATCTTCAACACATCATCCTACGTAGAGTCGCTCAACTTTGAGGGGTACATCAAGCGCTCTGACCGGATATAGCCATTATCAAATATATTTTTTAAACGAGGGCAAAAGATTTTCCCCAATCTATTAATTAAGAAGAATTTGCCCAGTTAATTAATGAAAAACCAGGCGAAAACCGCTACAACAAACACCAAACATAAGAGGGCAACATCCAAAAAGACGGAACCTCTAGAACCAACAAGCACCCAGAACCTACTACAACCATAAACTGACGACACATGGAGCACTACACCGCGAAGATGACCAACCTAACGGACGACCGAAAAGAAACTTCAATGCTCAAGCATCAACTGAAACCTTCCTCGCCGTACCATTATCAAATATGGTCCATCAACTTACAAGTTGGCGCAACGGACCAAAAGCAGCAATGTTTATAGATAAATGGGCTAGGTAAAATGAGTGACTATATATATATATATCCAAGAATGGACCCATTGGAAATTCAGCACAAATTTAAATTTGTGATTGTATATCCAAAGACTGTAAGCGGAGAATTGCAAATGCTGACATCTTTCAGACCAAAATTTCCTCTGATCCCGGAAATATACTGTCCATACCTGTCCTGTGCAAGCATATTTGGATATCTACTACTAATCTGAGGAAACTAAAAACTAACAAACCAATTTTATCAGAAACACACAAAATTATTATGAATCAAAGGAAAGTAAGTTCAAGGGTGTTTTTATCACTGTCTTCCGTTGTATCGTAGGTGTTGAATAACTCAAGAAGTTCCTCTTTACGGTTCCTAAAGGCACATATTATGTCACTCGGATTGAATGCATTAGGCCACAATACTTTGATGCAATTGCAGAAAAACAAGTGAATCAAAAACCTGTTAGTCGGTGCTATGTTGTTCCACCTGCCTTGTCTCTTCCATCCTATTACTTTCTTTATCAGCTTCTTGGTGACTCAGTAATTCACATTTGATAATAATTTACATATCATAGGTTACAATAATAAGTTATAGAATATTGATCAATTGCAAGATATGAAAGATCCCATAATAACACGTCTAAAAAGCTTCAGTCATTATGCACATAGTGTAGAGGTGGTTACGCCATAAGAAGCAGCATGTGCGCATTGTTTTTGTTCAAAAAAAACAAAGCACCCAATTCTATTCTTCCCCGTTATACTGTCTAATTGTTCTTTGCATGTAGATTATCTTAAGGTTCATTGCCGTTAGAATTGTATTGTTAACTTTAAACCAAATTTCGAATTTGAGTTTATGCAAATAGTGTGTAAAACTATGATGGAATACACTACCGACAAGCACTTATGCATCTTCTAAAAATGACAAAACAAAGATAGTGAGATGCCAGATCCAGCCTGAAGTTACTGCAACCTTGTGAGAATAATCCTTTACAAGCATGTTTATCTCAGAAGAAAAAAGGAGAAGGTGAGAACTTACTTTGTAGCTCCGGCGGAGAGGTCCATCCAAGATCTGTATGTTAGGTAGACACTCTTCTAACGGTATCAAGGAGACAGTGTTCCTCAAGAAATACTGGAAAAGGCTCCTTTGCAACCAGTGGCTTCAAGAAATACTGGGGTATAGCACAACAACAAAATAAATATACGTGTCATGAAAAATATCAGTATACATCAGATAGTTCAGAAGAGAGCAATTGACCAAGAAATTTCTGATGATTTCAAATGCGGTGGCCAAAATATACTAAAGTTGGAGTGACATGTTCATGCTTCTAGAGAGAATGAAGAGGGTAATGAGCTGGTACTGAAAACAATGTCAGAAGCATATAATGCAAATGTAATGGTTCCATCAATCCATGATATATACCTAGAAGGGTCGAACCACACACTGAAGTAACCATGAAGACATAAATGCTTTTTCACTCAAGGTGCTGCCCTAGGCTAATCACCTCGCTACTCTGAATCACCAACTTCAACCGAGGTTTGCGAAAAGAAAAAACATTACTATATCACCAACCATAAAACCTATTGTCTAATGAAGATTTTCCTAATGTCATATCTCACCAAGCTGGTAAAATATTACATCAAGCTCACCATAAAGTATTTCAGAAGGTATACTTGATAGTAGTAGAAGCCAAAATAAATACATAGATCTGTTGTGAAATGGCTACCTTACGTCTAGAAGTTAGAACCCAGTGATCCTTTTGAATAAATAGGAAATAGGACCTGTCTTCTACTGGGGAAGACATATTCTAGTTTATAAAACTGGTTAGCAATTTAGCTAGTCATCTCTCCTCATATGCGGCTCCTTGCCTCGCTCCTTTAGGCATATCCCGTCCATCTCCACATTTCTCGTCCTTAGAGACCCGCTGAAACCAAGAATGAAATCAAGGCAATGAATCAAGGGGACTTTGGTTCATGAATCTTTATGACATTCAGATGCGTCAAATTGTACACTATTCTTTGCAATTCAATTCCATTGAGATTTTTTGCAATTTAGTTCCATTGTACACATATGAGAGCTATACAATCGCAGACATCTGAATAAGAAAAGTTAATGAGAGAGCAAGGGATATACTACTATATACACGAATTGATGTTTCCTACAATAGCTAAGCAACCTCTTGTACTGAATACAACATCACAATCAGAAATACTGTGTAATCAATGCATATGGTTATCTAGAGAATTTACAGGTGTGTAAAATCTAACAGTACCCAATAGATTGGAGAATTTATGGTTATCTAGAGAATTTATTTACCTTGGAGAAAAAGTTCACAAATAGATGCAAGTGATATGCTAGCTGCCCTTCTCACACCTCTGAATACAACGTTATGCACAAGAAATAAGACGAATGTGGAAGGACAACAACCAGCATGGCAAAGAACAAACAATGGGGGCATGATGTGCTGTCATGGAAATTATGTTGACGATGGTAACATGGTCAAAGGCTAGGTAGGTTTTCAGATCTGTCCGACAATGCAAGGGTGAGAAATCAGAGAAAGGGAGTGCCGCCTAGACTTGACTGCTAGTGCTGATAGCTGGTCATCTCCTCCTGCAGAGGATTGTTCCAACCTGACATCCTCCTCATTGCGGTTCCTCGCCTCGTTCTTTTAGACATCTCTCATCCATCTCCCCGCTGCTCCTCTGAAACCCATTGAAACCAAGAATGAAATCAAGGGGACTTTGGTTCATGAATCTTTACAATCTTCAGATGTGTCAAACAGTACACCATTCTTTTGCAATTCAATTCCATTGAGATTTTTAATACAAGATTGAACGGATTAGTAGATGAATTAATAAAAATAATTTAATATTATTGTAACCAATATCAACATAGTGAACCAGTATGCAAATATTGAGAATTCATTGAGCCGGTATATCAGGATGAACGAAGAGCCTGGCTTTTCCCTATGTACTATCTGAGTATCTAGATAGAAATTCACGCATCGATCATGGTTTTCCTTTCCGCAGCAAGGCGAGCAAGTAAGAAAGTGATGTTGAAGTAACAGAGAGCTCATATACCTGAGCCGCCGAGGGAGTTGGCAGTGGTGGGGACGTGCGCCGTCGGTCGTCTCCTCCAGCCACGCCGTCGGTCATCTCCTCCAGCCACGCCGTCAGTCGTCTCCTCCAGCCTCCTCCAGCCGCCGTAGTGGAGCACGGGCACGGCGAGAAGGTCCACGGGAGCGGCACGACACGCAGGACAGTCGAAACAGCGAGGCGGGATCGGGAACCGGACAGAGCGTCGGCGGGCGTCTGATGTGCAGCAGTACGAGAATAGGAGGTTCGGAGCTTTTTTATTGGGAGAGGAGGTAACCAGCACGACCTCCACGATCGGCGAGCTCCACGATTGGCATCGGCGGTTGCCATGGACCGAGCTGACCGGCGGTTTCGATTGGGAGGCGGCATGGCTGGAGATCGTCCAGAAGACATGGGGAACGAAGATAGGAGACATCGACAGCACGGCACACGGGATAGAGAGGCGGGGGATGGGAGCCAGGACGGAGCGGCGGTGGCGTGGCAAGGAATCGGCGGCGGCGTGGGGAATATGTGTGGCTGTTGCGAGAAGAGAAGTTGGTCACGCGTGGGGTTTTCCTTGGCCGATTTTTTCCTGGCGTTTTGTTTGCGGGTTTTTTTTGCGTGGAAGGAGAAGCCGTGCGGGAAGGCGGAAAGCCGACGTACCACCATATTGTCGCGTTTGCCTTTAAGAAATACGATTCCCAAGAGTCGTGGTGCACTTTTGGAGCGTTCCAGTTAGTACAGTACCCGAATTTGTGATTGGGCAGTTGTCATCAACAAAAGCAGCCCGGTGCACGTGTCGTGGCACTATGGGTCCATGTCCATACGGGCACGAATTAACTGCTCAGTATCCACGCCGCAGCATCGTGATCGGACGGCGACAACGCGACGCAGCTTCACGCGCATATCCCCTGTAGGCTACAGCCACGCCACGCCAAGCCGGCAACCCCCGCCGTCCCACCATCTGCGCGCGGGCCGCTCGCTGGCACCCAATGGCACCCCGTACGCTCGCAGAGCTGCGCGCCGCCGACGCGGACGTGGTGTACAGCCTGTACTTCCCGGACGACGGGAGCGTGAGGGCGGCGATGGCGGTGGGATGCGTCTGCCTCGACTACCTCACTTGCAGGGAGTGCGAGCGCATCCTGGGCCAATCTTTCCTCTCGATCGAGCTCGCCGTCCGCAAGAAGCAGCGCACGGATCCTCCCGTCCCGGTGGCGCGCTTCGACGCCGGTCCCCGTCAGAGGGTCGAGCCGCGCACGGATCCTCCCGTCCCGGTGGCGCGCATGGACGCCGGTCCCCGGCAGAGGGTCGAGCCAGGTTCGCACGGGGCTGAGGGGTCCGACAAGGTGGCAATCTCCGGCAAGGCGAACCAGCTCGGGCTGGGATCGTCTCACCCACCTTCGGAAGGGATCGAGGGGTCCGACAAAGTGGAGATCTCCGGCAAGACAGACAAGCTCGGGCTGGGCTCGTCGCACCCACCGTCTGACGGGGCTGAGGGGTTCGACAAAGTGGCAATCTCCGGCAAGGCGAACCAGCTCGGGCCGGGCTCGTCTCACCCACCGTCGGACGGGATCGAGGGGCCCGACGCGGTGGAGATCTCCGGCAAGGCAGACAAGCTCGGGCCGGGCTCGTCGCACCCACCGTCTGACGGGGTCCAGGGGTCCGACGCAGTGGCAATCTCCGGCAAGGCAGACAAGCTCGGGGTCGAGGAGGGGTTCGAGGCGGCCATCTCCCGAATGGCGGATCGGCTCGGGCTGGCGGCCGCCGTCGGCGAGCGTGCGAAGGAGATCTTCAGGAAGATGGAGGTGGCCATCGCGTGGCCGCGCGTCCCGGGCCGGCGCAAGAACAAGACCAAGTTCCAGAGCAAGCGCCCGCTGGCCTACGCGGCGTGCCTGTCGATCGCGTGCCGCGCCGACGGGTCGGCGGTGACCCTGCGAGAGCTGGCCCGCGCGGTCGCGGAGGCCGGCGGCGCGGCCGGGAGGAAGGACATCGCCAACCTGGTGGCGCACATCAGGGGGCGGCTCGGCAAGGAGGACGCCGGGCAGGCGGCGGGGGGCATGGCGGTGAGCATCTCCAGCTACCTGCGCCGCTTCGGCGCGCTGGTCGGGCTGCACGAGCCGGACCTCGCGGCGGCGCTGAGGGCCGCGCGGCGGCTGGAGGACGGCGTCCTCGACCTGCGGCACAGCCCGGACACCGTGGCCGCCGCCGTCGTGTGCTTGGCTCTCGAGCGCGACGGGGCCATCAGGCCCGGCGTCAAGGACGTGGCGGCGGCCACCGGCGTCTCCAGTACCGTCCACTTGGTGTGCAGGAAGCTGCGGTGCCACGTGGATCTGCTCTTCGGGTGATGGACGGAGCGTGCCGCGCGCCATGGTCTCCGTCATGTCCGAAACTACTACACGAGTCTTGGCGACCATCATATCATCTGATCAGAACATCCATTCGTATTTATTTGACTGTTAATTCGAACTCCTGATCCTGAGCAGAGATGATTTCTAGTAAATTATTATTACTACGTACTACTTTTGTCTCGCCTCTGCCTTTTGCCAGCGTCCATTGTGGAAGAAAAATGTTGTCAGATATCAAAGCCCTGAGTCAATCACAATTCATTCACCCACGAGGGGAAATTGACAGTTACAGTAAAAACAATCACGAGCTAATTATTGTCCGTTGGACCCGCAAAAGACAAATTGTCAGGTGGAGAAGCAGAGGAAAGAAGATCGCGCGACATTTTCATCAGTAGTACAAAACAGGCACATGGAAATCACTTCCCACGAGGTACAAACATACTAAAAATGGTCTAGATATATTTACTTCACAAAGCTAAAACATCTTATATTTTAAAATAGAGGGAGTACTTACAACATCCGGTAAACAAACAATCGGTCTCAAAGGTCACTCCCGAGAGAGAAGCCTAAATTCGGGTATTGTTAATATACTTTATATCCTCATATTATCTCCGTGCTCCGAGTGGCGTGCACTTCAACGTGTTCCTGTATGGGTTTTCTACATAATACATTAAAGTTAAAAAATGCCTGGAAAAACAATGCCAAAAGAAATTGTAGCGAATCCTAGCGGTGTAGTAAGATTACTGGATTAGCGAAGCTGATTTGTAGTTGACATATGCTTAATTTTGTTGGAACGTTCACTCAAGTTTGGAGTGAATCTATACACTAAAACAAGTCTAGATATATTTTCTTCACAAATCTAAAACATCTTATATTTTAAAACGGAGGGAGTAGCTAGCAAACACCACCTAAAGTAAGCACGAGAGTGCTTAACACTCATAGTAATATTTTTCATTTCTTTTTTTTTGTTCATTCTCTACCATACTTTTCTCAGGTTTCACGAATTATTGTTATGCTTCTACCATTTTTGTAAATTTGTTTCACTTTAGACAACTACCGAGAAATGTTGTCAATGGGTCAAGAAAATGCACTAGTTGCAATAAACACAAACCAAGAATTGATTATCAACCATAGAGGCTAGAGGGCGTGATTACTCAAGGGCCTCTATTAGAGACATGAAATGGAGAAACTCTATACACCACCGATTGAATTGTCCACTAATTTGATCTCCGCAAGTTGACCTCGCCTTACAGCAAATGATTTGGTGTCAACATGTGGGGTGGATGCATGGATGCCATTGATAGCCGCATCATGTCAATGGAGATGGCATTTATTTTGGATGGAGGTAGTACTACATGATCGAATTATCGGAGATCATGAACAGAGATGAATGCTAAATTATAAGTTACTAGCACAAGACCCATGTGTTGCACAGTACCATACTAAATGAACTAAGCTATTCGAATAGGGATATTAAAAAATCAGATAAAAACAATTTTACACGTGTAATAGTGAAAATCATATGATGAGTTAATAGTAAAAACCAGTGACATCAATTTAATAATAGAATGTTCTGATTGATTTTTATTAAATATTTTAAGGAACAAACACCATTAATCTAACCGAATGCAGGTCTAGTTCCATGCTGCAAGCGGTGGTGTTGATCTTCAGAAAATGCATATAGATCAATAGAAGAAATTAAATGATCAAATGGGCTAAAACTTGTATGCCTTCGTGAGTATGCAATGTCCTTTGCAGAGTTGCATCAACTTCATTTGCGAACAAAAAATGAGGAATCACGAGCAGTAGTAGGGTCAACTTGTTTACATGTTATATGAGGTGGATATGTTGGTTCTGACATGGAGTCGGTCTATCTATTAACGCTACCAACATGCCACAGGAGAATGCTGACATAGACTTGCATTCAGCATCCGTGCCATTGTCGACACGGACTTGCACATATGGCCAGAAACAACTCTCATCTCCTTGCTGTGAATGAATATATAAAAGAACGTTATACTCCCATGTCTAGAACTCAGTTTCTACGGCGCAACTGCACAACCAACAAAAGGACATCATTACCATGTCATTATATCGATTTCAGACAATTTCTGCGTGAATGCAGTATTCTACGGTAGAAGAACAAAGAGCATCCCGTTTTTGATATTCACAAAAAATCATGTACCTTGTGGACCAACGACAAACCTTAGTTGGTCAGAAGTTCCAGTAGCATTCGAATCCCTAACCAAGCCTGCATCGGTACTAGAAGCTAACAAATCAGTCGTCAAAGCATTTAGCTGGCTCGGCCAATGGGTATTTTGGCTTGTACTCATACCGAAGAAGTTCAGAGATGAGAAATAGACCAGGGAACTTTTAGGAGGTGTGACCCCCATTTAGAGGTGATTGCTTCTGGTATTTCCTTCACTACTAATACTTACGCTCTGATCTGACAGTATGAGAGTAAAGGGGTTTACTCCACTACCCCCTTCTATGCTATCATTAACTTTGGGGGTGTGACCCCTATTTGTATTCCTGCCGTTTGGCAATTGCACATACCTCCTAGAGTACATATTTTTCTTTGGCTACTAGCTCATAACAAATTAATTACTAGGGATAACCTGAAGAAGAGACACATGAATAAACCTAAAGATTGCATCTTTTGTGGTGCTGAGGATGAAACTATTAACCACCTATTTTCAATGTTTAGTTGCTAGACAAGTTTGGGGCATCATTTTCAGATTCTTTAATATTGATGCTGAAAATGATTATATGTCTGTAGCTAAATTCTGGATTGCGAATAAGAAGAATGTTGTTTTAAATTCAGTTTGTTCTATTGTTCTCTGGTGTCTCTGGAAGTTTAGGAATGATATGATCTTTAGTGGTCTCCCTTGGATTAACTTGCATCAGGTCCTAAGGAAGATCTTGACTTCAGTAAAACACTGGAGGCTGATCTTCAAGGAAGGGATGATGGAGGAGGTGGACAGGTTCTGCATCTACCTCTCCAAAACCCTGGACTCGCACTTTGCACTGATTGGTGGCTGAGCAGGGGGCAAGCTGGTGAGGAGAGTGACCTCCAAGAACCTTAGTCTCCGGCATCCAAGAGAACTGTGTTGCAGGGGGCCTGGGCGACACCGACATCCACTCTAGAGACATCTGTCTTCCCTTCCCCTCTTTATTTCCTCTTAGCCGGTGTGGATGCACCCTTATGACTTTGTACCTAGCTTTGGAAGCTTATCTACCTTTTAAGAATCTCTGTTTTGAGGTTGCCTTTGTTTATGTTGTTGAACCTCTTTTAGCAGCTTCCCTTTTGTAAATACCTGAACTCACTTTCAGGTTTCGTTGATGAGTCAATGGAACCGGGGGTTGGAGTCCCTGTTGATCTAAATTAAATAGACCAGGGAGACAGAAGAACCACCAACAATAGCTATCGATGGGGAGAGGGGAATCCTCCACCACTGCTCACCGCCACCTACGCTCGCCTCTCACTCCCACAGCCGACCCTAGTCCATGGCCGCTGCCGTTGAGGAAATAGATGAGGCCGCCACCCCTGCTCCCTATCCACCTCACCGGTGCAATCACGCCCGAGACCCTGTGATACGTCATAAACGTATCTATAATTTTTGATGCTCCATGCTTGTTTTGTATCGACTTTCTTATGTTTTGTCTACACTTTGAGGTATTTTTATACATTTTCTGGAACTAACCTATTGACAAGATGCCACAGTGCCAGTTGCATGTTTTCAGTTGTTTTTGGTTTTAGAAAATCTAGTAAGGAAATATTCTCAGAATTGGACAGGACAAAAGCCAAAGTTGCTATTTTACCAGAAGGAACACGGAGTCCGGAGGGCAGCCGAACTGGGGCCACGAGGCGACCACACCTAGTGGCGGCACGAACTAGGGGGGCGCGCCAGCCCGAGGTGTGGGCCCCTCGTGCACCCACCAACCTTGCCCCTTCGCCTATAAAAGCACCCCGATGCAGAAACCCTAAGTATCCGATCAGATCTCCACGAAACAGTTTGTAGCCATCGCCATCATCGTCCCTAGAACGGGGGGATTCGAAGCTCTTCCCGGCACCCTGCCGGATGAGAGAGATCATCCCGGAGGCCTTCTTCATCACCATGCTAGCCTCCGGAGTGATGTGTGAGTAGTTCACCCTTGGACTATGGGCCCATACAGTATCTAGATGGTTGTTTCTCCTCCTTTGTACTATCATGTTTAGATCTCGTGAGCTCCGTTCATGATCAAGATCATCTATTTGTAGTCATGCATGTTGTGTTTGTGGGGATCCGATGGATATTGAGATACTATATTAGATTGATTATTGATTCTATCATGTCTATGTTATTTGTGATCTTGCATGCTCTCCGTTGTTAGTAGCTATCATGGCCAAGTAGATGCTTGCAGCTCCAAGAGGGAGTATTTATGCTCGATAGTAAGTTTATGCCTATAGTAATCTGGGGAAGTGACAAAAATCTCTAAGGTTATAGATGTGCTATTTCTACTAGGGAGAAACCAACAATCCTTTGTCTAAGGGCAATTGTATTGTTTACTTTACACACATTGCTTAATGCAATTATCTATTGCTTGCAACTTAATACTGGAAGGGGTTCGGATGATAACCTAAAGGTGGATTATTAGCCATATATGCAGTTGGATTATGGTATATGTATTATGTTGTAATCCCCAATCAAATCTCGCAGGAGTCAAGATGTCTAGTATATGCATTGTTATGCTTTCTCAATCTGTCAATTACCCCGCTGTAATTTGTTCACCTAACATGATATCTATCTTAAGGAGAACACCTCTAGTAAACTGTGGACCCCGGTCCATTCCTTTATCATTGATACACCATCTACTAGTACTGTTTACTTTCTGCAATCACTATCTTCCACACTATATGTTTAATCCTTTGTTTTCAGCAAACCGGTGAGTTTGACAACCTCACTGTAAGTTGGGGCAAAGTTATGTGGTTGTGTTGTGCAGGTTCCAGGTTGTTAGCAAAACCTTAGAAGTTGTTTCCTTACTCCTACTGGTTCGATAACCTTGGTTTCATAACTGAGGAAAAACTTGTTGTTGTGCTCATCACATCTTGCTCTTGGGGTCTCCCAACAAGATCTACGTCAACCGAGCCACACCAAGATTTTCTGACGCCGTTGCCGGGGAGTTAAGGACAACTTTAATCTCTTCCTCCTCGCCAGTCACCTTTCAGGGAGAAAGAAGATTCTTGCAAGGGGAGTCTCTCACAACCAATCTCTTTATTTTGTTTTTGTTTTGCTTTGTTTTGATTTATCAAAAATACAAAAATATTAGTTTTGCTTGGTTTGCTTTTTCTTATCAAAATCACAAAAAAAAATTACTTCCTACTTTAGTTACTGTTGGCTTGCTTCACTCTTGCAAAAATGAATACTCATTAAAACACCAAGTTGTGTGACTTCACTAGCACCAACAACAATGATTTCTTTTGCACACATATTGCTCCACCCGCTCCTGATGCTACTTTTTATAAAATTAAACCTGCTTTGTTGAACCTTGTTATGAAAGAGCAATTTTCTAGTGCTAGTTCTAATGATGATGCTGCTGCTCACCTTAATAATTTTGTTGAACATTGTGAGATGCAAAAATATAAGGATGTAGATGGAGATATTATTAAGCTAAAATTGTTTCCTTTCTCCTTGAGAGGAAAAGCTAAAGAATGGTTGCTATCTTTGCCTAGAAATAGTATTGATTCTTGGATTAAATGCAAAGATGCTTTTATTGGAAAATATTATCCTCCTGCTAAGATTATATCTATGAGAAGTGAAATAATGAAATTTAAACAATTTTATAATGAACTTGTTGCTCAATCTTGGGAAAGAATGACATCTTTGGTAAAGAATTGCCCCACTGGTGGACTGACTGCTTGGATGATTATCCAAACTTTTTATGCAGGACTAAATTTTTCTTCAAGAAATTTGTTGGATTCTGCTGCTGGAGGTACCTTTATGACCATTACTTTGGGTGCTGCAACAAAGCTTCTTGTTAATATGATGGTTAATTACTCCGAATGGCACACTGAGAGAGCTCCATAAGGTAGGTAGGTAAATTCTGTTGAAGAAACTGATACGTCGGAAACGTATCTATAATTTTTGATGCTCCATGCTTGTTTTGTATCTACTTTGCTTTGTCTTTACTTTGAGGTGTTTTTATATCTTTTCTGGAACTAACCTATTAACAAGTTGCCACAGTGCCAGTTGTCTGTTTTCTTCTATTTTTGGTTCCAGAAAGGCAGAAAATCAATATTCTCAGAATTGGACAGGACAAAAGCCAAAGTCATTATTTTCCTGGAGCAACACGGAACCACGAAGCAGAGCCGGAGGGGGGCCACAGGGTGGCCATACCCCCTAGGCGCGGGCAAGCCCTGGAGGTGCCCATAGGGGGTGTGGGCCCCCTAGACCCCCACCGACCTTGATTCCTGCGCCTATAAGAAGCCTCCAACCCAAAAACCCTAGGGCATCCCAGAAATATCCACGAAAACCTCTGTAGCGCCACTGCCACCAAAAGGGAGATTCAGGGGACAGAAAGTCTCTGTTCCGGCACCCTGCCGGATGGGGAAGTGCCCCCGGAGCCATCTCCATCGATATCCATCGCCATCTTCATCACTGTTGTTGATTCCCATGATGAGGAGGGAGTAGTTCTTCCTCGAGGCTAAGGGCTCTACCGGTATCTATGGGTTCATATCTCTCTCTATGCATGATCTTGTGGTCATGAGCTTTGTAATCAAGTAGATCTACCTTGCTACTCAAGTGCTTCATTAGATCTCTACTCTCCCCATGTGTGTGAAAGTGACAGCGTGCACGCCATGGTGTCACTTAGGCTTGAGTCTACATAAATACTCTTTGTGCTTTAATAGATATATGCTTTTCCTCACGTGTGTGAAAGTGACAGCGTGCATACCATGTGTGGCACTTTGGCTAGATTGAATATTTGTTATGAGTTCTATTTGGAGTTGGATGTCTCTATGAAATTGTGGTGTTTGTTGGAATCATCTAGCGCTCAAGGTGACAGTGTGGGGTTATCTAGATTGGGGAAGGCAGACTTTTAGGAGTGCTTTTATATCCCTACCGATGATTAGAGTGTCCAACCGGAGAGTAGTTAAGAGTAGTATCATGAAGAGAGGATATTTATATGAGAGAGTGTTCACTAGTGAAAGTATGATCCCTAGGCCTTGTTTCTAAACATTGAAACACCGTTTGCTACTAGATCTGTTGCATGTTTGCTTGCTTCCATCTTTGTTCCGTTTGCCGGGAAGGTTTTGGGATTTTACCTTTCCTCCACGCCATCAGCTCTTTTCTGACACCGTTACCACTTGTATTTCACTATCTCTTCGCCGAACTAGTGCACCTATATTAGGTGTGTTGGGGACACAAGAGACTTCTTGTATCTTGATTGCACGGTTGCTTGAGAGGGAATACCTTTGACCACTTTCTCCCTGAGTTAGATAAACCTTGGGTAATCCACTTAAGGGAAACTTGTTGTTGTTCTACAAACCTCTACACTTGGAGGCCCAACATTTGTCTACAAGAATAGAAGTGCGTAGACATCAAGCTCTTTTCTGGCGCTGTTGCCGGGGAGGTAAGGTAAAAGGTACTCACATCCTCCGGTGTGAGTGCTCGAAGTTATTTCCTTTAGATTCTTCAATTTTGTCTTTTTGTTTCTTGTTTTCACTAGTTAGGCTTAATGGAAAACAACAAAAAAATTAGAGAGCTTTATAGTGTTTATCTTGAGTCAGGACATGAAATGTTTGAAGAGAAAATTATAAAACCTATGGAGCTTTATTTGCATGCTAATAGCAATGTTATTAGTATGAAATTTTTGAACATCATTGTTGCTAATGCTATGGAAAAGTCTAAGCTTGGGGAAGCTAGTTTTGATGAAAATGATATATTTAGTCCCCCAGCTTTGGAAGATAGCTATTCTATTTCTTATGATGATACCAAACCTCCAATCTATGATGATTACAATGATGAGTATGGTATTTTCAGTCCACCTACTATTGAGGAGAAAATTTATTGTGATTACAATATGCCTCCTATATTTGATGATTATGGTGATGAGAATATTAATGATAGCTATTTTGTTGAATTTGCTCCCACTGCAATTAATAAGAATGACTATGCTTATGTGGAGAGTAATAATCATTTTATGCATGTGGCTCATGATAAGAATGTTTTATGTGATAGTTATATTGTTAATTTTATTCATGATGCTACTGAAAGTTATTATGGAGAGGGAAACATGGTTTTATGCATCTCAAAAATATTAAGTTTCCCCTCTTTATGTTGGAAGTCTTGAAGTTGCACTTGTTTTGCTTTCCTATGCTTGTTGCTTTGTGCTTTCATGACTTATTTCGTTACAATATTCCTATGCATAGGAAGTGGGTTAGACTTAAAGTTGTTTTGAATTTGCTTCTTGATGCTCTCTTTTACTTCAATTCATATTTCTTATGTGAGCATCTTCTCAAACTATCAAGCCTAACTTAAAGGCGTTAAAGAAAAGTACTTGTTGGGAGATAACCCAAGAGTTTTATTGAGTCTTGGAAGTTATTACTTCAGTAATGACCTCTACTTATCCTTTTTGTTTGCTTTTTGTGCCAAGAATGAACTCTAATGAGAGGAAAGTAAGATTTGGAGAGTTGCTGTCCCGAAACAGATTTCTGTCCTCCACCATAAATATTTGTGAGGAGTCTCTGTAAGCCAAATTGAGCTGAAAATTTACGAATAAATCCCCCAGTATGTTAGCTAACTTTTGTTAGTTCAACACTTTTTGATTTGAGCAAAATAAGGTCTTCAAAAAAATCGGTTTCTACCTGCTGGTCTGTTTTGACAGATTTCTGCCATTATTTGCATTTGCTTCTTATTGATTCCTTTTGGGGTTCTTTTTGGGAAATTGAGATTTTTGAAGGAGTTACTACAGTAGCATGTGTTTTTAGTGAAAAGTCTTGATATTCCAAAGCTTTACCTAAGGGTCTATTATCTTTTGAATACACTAATGTTGCCAATGAAGATTGTGTGAAGTTTTATATGAAGGAAAATTTGCAGGTGTAGAGAAAGAATGATGTAATGAGATGAAGAATGGACAAAAGCTCAATCTTGGGGATGCCACCCCGTGTCACCCCAAGAAATATTCAAGAGATACAAGCGTTAAAGCTTGGGGATGCCCAAGGCATCCCCTTCTTCATCAATTAAAATCTCAGGTCTTTCTAGACACTTCGTTTTTATTGTTTCATGCATTGTTGTGTTGTTCTTGGAGCATCGTAGTTTTCGTTTTTGGTTTCCCTTTTCTTAGTTTGCTTGAGTAAGTTGGTTTGTTACACCACACTTCTTTTGGAGAGAGACACACTTTGTTTCCATTGCCTAGAACACTCTAGTTTTCACTCTTATTGTTTTATGAGTGTTCGCTTTTGCTAGCACTGCGTTCAGCCTTAGTTTTCTTGTACTTTCAGCTTAGAACTTTTTAGTTCTTATTTGTGGATTTGTGAGACAAGCTCACTGATCTTTATTGATTATTATCTTTGTGAGTTGTTTCAAATAAGTCAATTGGTGTTGGAAAAGAGTAGAAAGTTTCATGCTTATAGTGGTACAAAAGGGAGCTTGTCTTGACTGTGACTTAGACTTTATCATGACATGCTAGGTGTTGTTTTGACCTTATGCTTAGTAATTATTGTTGTGGCATGTCTTATTCCAAACAATTGGGATTGCTTAGTGTGCCTTGAATAAATTATGCGTTATTTTAGCATGCAAAAGCATAGTATTATGGTATTCTCCTTTGATGCTTTGTTTGGGTTGACTTGGCACATGCTTACACCATGTTGTGACTATACAAGTCACCATAGCCTCTATGATCATTTAGTCCTTGACTTGTAGTACCACTCTATGCTTTGATTAGTAATGCTTTGTTGCACTGCATGATTATGGCCATTATTGCTCTCTTATTTGGTTGCTCCCAGTCTTTTGCTAGCCTCCACTTGTATGAGTAAGATCTACTCATGATTCCAACTCCCAAGAAACCAAGTTATTCCAAAGTGTCCACTATAAACTCCTATGCATGGTGTGTTACACCATTCCAAGTATATTCTTATTTTCAGCTATCTTCCAATTAAAAACTATTTTGTTATGTGAAAACTTAGTGATTGAAGCCCTCACGAACTTGATGGCACACTTTATATTATTTGCCCCTAATAAACTTGAACCATTGTGTCATCTATGTTGTATATGCTTGCACTTATATGTTGGAATTAGAAGAACCGTGCTGTCACGAGGAACGTTTTCAACATTGCACTCGTACTTTGTACTCAGTTGATATCATGCTCTTTTGTCTATGGATGTCATCGGTGTGAAATAAAGAGGGAACTTGTAAGTCCATGGAGTTTGTATTTTGTGTTATAGAAACGCCTGGGCCGCTAGCCTAAGCCATGCCTAATCATGGTGGAAACTTGCAGCATCACCATAGTGACATCTATGAACCATTCTTCTTATAAAAAAGAGACACATTGAGAAAAGAGGAAAGAGAGAAAAAAGCACCATATTCCCATGGTAAATAAGAAGATTGCGGAGATGCTCATTGTCTGCTTGCCTTGTCATTTTGGTTATGGGATAGCTCCTGTACCATGTGCAAGGGGTACCCCGTTGGCGGTTCTCAATGATATGCAAATACTTACAATGACAAGAACTTACAGGTGACTAAAGTTGAGTAGCATGAGGTGTGGCCCTCGTATTCAAGGGACTTGAGATTGCCAACTTATACTTCGCCAAGCATATACTCCATCTTTATTCACTTTAACCTTAATCACTTCATGATGCTTATGATAGGGGCAATGAGGGATGAAAGCAAACAAGTACCATAATTTTTGGAAGCTCTTTTTGAAACTTGAAATCCATGCTTCCTTTATAAAAGGCCTTTCTTCCACCTTTATTTGAGTCTCCACCTTCTACTTTTAGGCACCATTAAGAGATCATAGTTGTCATTCTGTGTGTAGTGTTCTAAAGCTTATTGATTGATGCATATTGTGATATTACTTGTTCTTGTGCTATTTGTTTCTAGTCACCCTTGTGAACTTTGAAGGTGTCCTATGCATCTATTTGCTACTCTATGAGGGACAAGCTGAATGCCACTATGCTATGTTTTCTGTATGTGAAACAAACAAACGTTTTCCAATGCATGTTATTCATGATATTTGTTTGTAGCCTTTCATGTTGCATGCATATTTACTATGTCCTATTGTTAGAACTCCATCTTTCATGCACATGTTTAGAGTTCTTTGATCCCAGCTTTCAATGCTTGCAAATGGTTTGATCTTGGTTTTGATGTGCATGTCACCTCAAAAATCATTCTTTTTATCACTTACCTACTCGAGGACGAGCAGGAGTTAAGCTTGGGGATGCTTGATATGTCGGAAACGTATCTATAATTTTTGATGCTCCATGCTTGTTTTGTATCTACTTTGCTTTGCTTTGTCTTTAGTTTGAGGTGTTTTTATATCTTTTCTGGAACTAACCTATTAACATGTTGTCATAGTGCCAGTTGCCTGTTTTCTTCTATTTTCGGTTCTAGAAAGGCAGAAAATCAATATTCTCGGAATTGGACAGGACAAAAGCCAAAGTCATTATTTTCCAGGAGCAACACGGAACCATGAAGCAGAGCCGGAGGGGGGGCCACAGGGGGGCCGTACCCCCTAGGCGCAGGCAAGCCCTAGAGGCACCAACAGGGGGTGTGGGCCCCCTAGACCCCCACCGACCTTGATTCATGCGCCCATAAGAAGCCTCCAACCCAAAAACCCTAGGGCATCCCAAAAACATCCATGAAAACCTCTGTAGCGCCACTGCCACCGAAAGGGAGATTCGGGGGACAGAAAGTCTCTGTACCGGCACCCTGCCGGGACGGGGAAGTGCCCCCGGAGCCATCTCCATCGATATCCATCGCCATCTTCATCACTGTTGTCGATTCCCATGATGAGGAGGGAGTAGTTCTTCCTCGAGGCTAAGGGCTCTACTGGTAGCTATGTGTTCATCTCTCTCTCTCTCTATGCATGATCTTGTGGTCATGAGCTTTGTAATCAAGTAGATCTACCTTGCTACTCAAGTGCTTCATTAGATCTCTTCTCTCCCCATGTGTGTGAAAGTGACAGCGTGCACGCCATGGTGTCACTTAGGCTTGAGTCTACATAAATACTCTTTGTGCTTTAATAGATCTATGCTTTTCCCCACGTGTGTGAAAGTGACAGCGTGCATACCATGTGTGGCAGTTTGTCTAGGTTGAATATTTGTTATGATTTATATTTGGAGTTGGATGTCTCTATGAAATTGTGGTGTTTGTTGGAACCATCTAGCGCTCAAGGTGACAGTGTGGGGTTATCTAGATTGGGGAAGGCGGACTTTGAGGAGTGCTTTTATAGCCCTACCGATGATTAGAGTGTCCAACCGAAGAGTAGTTAAGAGTAGTATCATGAAGAGAGGATATTTATAAGAGAGAGTGTTCACTAGTGAAAGTATGATCCCTAGGCCTTGTTTCTAAACAATGAAACACCGTTTGCTACTAGATCTGTTGCATGTTTGCTTGCTTCCATCTTTGTTCCGTTTGCCGGGGAGGTTTTGGGATTTTACCTTTCCTCCACGCCATCAGCTCTTTTCTGACACCGTTACCACTTGTATTTCACTATCTCTTCGCCGAACTAGTGCACATATATTAGGTGTGTTGGGGACACAAGAGACTTCTTGTATCTTGATTGCAGGGTTGCTTGAGAGGGAATACCTTTGACCACTTCCTCCCTGAGTTCGATAAACCTTGGATAATCTACTTAAGGGAAACTTGCTATTGTTCTACAAACCTCTGCACTTGGAGGCCCAACAACTGTCTACAAGAATAGAAGTGCGTAGACATCAGAAACCTCCTCCTTGAATGATAAAATTGATGTTATTATGTCTATGCTTGTTAATGGAAATCTCATATTGATCCAAATAATATTCCTTTAGCTTCTTTGGTTGCTCAAGAAGAGCAAGTTGATGTGAACTTCATTAGAAATAATA
Organism: Avena sativa; assembly: GCA_916181665.1. NCBI lineage: Eukaryota > Viridiplantae > Streptophyta > Magnoliopsida > Poales > Poaceae > Avena > Avena sativa. Next base: position 352,361,313 of record OV702293.1, on the reverse strand, counting down.
ATTTTGGCAACAATGCTTATGGTAATAATAATTATAGGCCATATCCTCCCAATAATGGTAATGCTTATGGAAATTTCTACAACAACAATAGAAGTGCACCCTCTGAATTGAAGTCATGCTTAAAGATTTTATTAGTAAACAAACTACTTTCAACAAAACTGTGGAGGAAAAGCTTTTGAATGTCAAGAAAAACATTTCATCTCTGTTTGAAGCACAATCCTCTTTGATTAATAAAATGGCTGCTAAACCTGAAACCATGGAAAATGCATTTGCTGCTGCTAATGTCATACAAGTTAGAATTGATGAAAATGTTAGACTGTTAGCTAAATTGCATGCTAAGTGGGAAAGAGAAGATGAAATTGCTAGAAATATTATTATTTTTACTATTACCACCACCAATGTTTATGCTAGCAAACCACAAGAAGTCCCCATTCCTTTTGCAATAATGCCTAAACCCAATAAGAATGCTGAAATTTTTCAAAACATGGGAAACAATAGTTCTACTACCTTGGATGCTAAGTTTGATTTTGATCTTGATGGTTGCAATATTTCTAAAGTAATTATGTTCCTACAAAATCTTGCTAGAATTCCTAATGCTAGTGCTATGAATATGGATTTTACAAAACACATTACATATGCTCTCATTAAAATTAAAGAAGAAAAATTGAAACATAAAGCTTCTATTCCTAGGAAATTAGAAGATGGTTGGGAACCCATCATTAATATGAAAGTGAATGATTTTGATCTCAAAGCTTTATGTGACCTTGGTTCTAGTGTCTCTATTATGTCTAGAAAAATTTATGAAATGCTTGATTTGCCACCATTGGAAGATTGTTATTTGGATGTCCATATTGATGATAATACTAAAAGGAAACTTATGTGGAGTATTAATGATGTTCTTATTATGGTTAAAAATGCCTTTGTTCCTGTTGATTTCTATGTTTTGGATGTTGAATGTAATGCTTCTTGTCCTATTATTTTGGGAAGACCTTTTCTTAGAATTGTTGGTGCCATTATTGATATGAAGGAAGGCACCATTAAATATCAATTCCCACTCAAGAAAGGTATAGACCACTTCCCTAAAAGGAGATATAAGATACCTTTGGATCCTCCTATTAAAACAAAATTTTATGTTAATGCTTCTTCATTCAAAAATACTTGATTCTTTATTCCTATGCCTAACTTAAAGGCGTTAAAGAAAAGTACTAATTGAGAGATAACCCAAATTTCAGTAGGTTTTTATTTTGTTGAGTCTTGGAAGTTATTACTTCTGTAATAACCTCTCCTTATCCTTTTTGTGTCATTTTTGTGCCAAGAATAACCTCTATTGAGAGAGAAGTAAGATTTGGGGAAGTTGTTGTTGTCCCGAAACAGATTTCTATGCTTCACTGTAAAAATTCATGAAAAATCCCATTACGTCGGATTGAGCTGTAATTTTCTGAGCATATGCCCCAGGTTATTATATAAATTCCGTTAGTTCAACACTTTCCTATTTGAGCAACAGAAGGTCTTCGAAAAAATCGGTTTTTAACTGCTGGTCTGTTTTGACAGATTTCTGCCATTATTTGCATTTGCCTTTTATCGTTTTCTTTTTGAGTTCTCTTTGATCACTTGAGATTTTAAAAGGAATTTCTATAGTAGCTTGTGTTCTAATGAAAGTTTTACTTGTGTTGAAACTAAACCCAAAGGCTTATTATCTTGAATACACTAATGTTGCTAATGAAGATTGTGTGAAGTTTTGTATAAAGGAAATTTTCAAGTGTAGGGAAAGAATGATGTGATGAGATGAAGAATGTACAAAAGCTCAAGCTTGGGGATGCCACCCGTGTCACCCCAAGAAATATTCAAGAGGTACAAGCATCAAAGCTTGGGGATGCCCAAGGCATCCCCTCCTTCATCAATAAAAATATCAGGTCTCTTTCTAGACACTTCATTTTATTGCTTCATGCACTTTGTGTTGTTCTTGGAGCATCTTTGTTTTTGTTTTTGGTTTTATTTTGTTTGGTTTGCTGGAATAAATTAGTTGTACCCCCGCTTTCATATTTTGTTTCAAATAAGTTGATTGGTGTTGGAGAAGAGTAGGAAAGTTTCATGCTTAAGTGGTATAAAAGGGAGCTTGTTTTGACTGTGTCTTAGACTTTATCATGTCATGATAGATGTTGCTTTGACCTTATGCTTAGTGATTATTTCTATAGCATGAATTGTTTAAAACAATTGAGATTTCTTAATGTGCCTTGAAAGAATCATGCGTTGTTTTAGCATACAAAAGCATAATATTGTGGTATTATCCTTTGATGCTTTATTTGGGTTGACTTGGCACATGCTTACACCATGTTAAGACTATGAACCAGTCACCTTAGCTTCTATGATCATTTAGTTTTTGACTTGTGATACCACTTTATGCTTTAGTTAATACTGTTTTGTCGCTTTGCATGATTATGGCCATTATTGCTCTCTTAGTTGGTCGCTCCCAGTCTTTTGCTAGCCTCCACCTGTACTGAGTATGAGCTCTACTCGTTCATCCAACTCCCAAGAAACCAATTTATTCCAAAGAGTCCACTATAAATTCCTATGCATGGTGTGTTACACCATTCCAAGTATATTCATGTTTTTATCTATCTTCCAAATTAAACTTGTTATGTGAAAATTAGTGATTAAAGCTCTCACGAACTTGATGGCACACTTTAATTTTTTGCACCTAATAAAATTGAACCATTGTGTCATCTATGTTGCTTATATCCTTGCACTTATAAGTTGGGAATTAGCAGAACCATGCTGTCATGGGGAACACTTTCAACACTTGTAAATTTTATCCACTTGATATCATGATCTTTTGTTTATGGATGTCGACGGTGTGAAATAAAAGGGGAGCTTGTAATTTCATGGAGTATTATATATGTGTTAGAGAAACGCCTGGGCGGCTAGCCTAAGCCATGCCTAATCATGGTGGAAACTTACAACATCACCATAGTGAGCAATCTATGAAGCATCTTTAGAAAAAAATATAGAAGAAAGAAAGAGAAGAGAAAAGAGAAAAATAAAAAAAAACACCATACTCATGGTAAATAAGAAGATTGCTGAGATGCTCATTGTCTGTTGCCTTGTCATTTTGATATGGGATAGCTCCTGTGTCATGGGGCAAGGGGTACCCCATTAGCGGTTCTCTATGATACACATATACTTACAATGACAACAACTTGCTTGTGACTAAAGTTGAGTAGCATGAGGAACGACCCTCGTACTGAAGGGATATGAGATTGCCAACTTATAATTTGTCAAACATATACTTCATATTTGTTTCACTTTAACCTTAATCACTTCAAGATGCTTATGATAGGGGCAATGAGATCTGAAAGCTAAAAATTACCATAATTTTTGGAAGCTCTTTATGAAACTTGAAATCCCTACTTCCCTCTGTGAAGGGCCTTTCTTTTACTTTTATGTTGAGTCTCCATCTTCTATCATTATGCACCAATTAAGAGAGCATAGTTGTCATTCTTATTTTAATGTACATTGTCCCAAAACTTATTGATTTATTCATAATATTGATATTGCTTCTTCTTAAATTATTTGTATCTAGTCACCCTTATGAAATTTTAAGGTGTCCTACGCATTTATGTTTTGCTATACCATGAAGGAGAAGTTGAATACCACTCTTGCTATGTTTTCTATATGTGAAAGAAACAAATGTCTTTCAATGCATTGTTATTCATGATCTTTTGTTTGTACCTTTTCATGTTACAACTTAGTTGCTTTGTCTTATTGTTAGACCTATATCTTTCATGCCCATATTTAGAGTACTTTAATCCTAGCTATCAATGCCTTACAAATACCTTGATAAAGATTGTGATTGTGCATGTCACCTCAAAAATTATTCTTTTTATCACTTACCTACTCGAGGACAAGCAGTAGTTAAGCTTGGGGATGCTTGATACGTCGTAAACGTATCTATAATTTTAGATGCTCCATACTTGTTTTGTATCGACTTTCTTATGTTTTGTCTACACTTTGAGGTATTTTTATACATTTTCTGGAACTAACCTATTGACAAGATGCTGCCGTGCCGGTTGTATGTTTTCTGTTGTTTTTGGTTTCAGAAAAGATAGTAAGGAAAAATTCCCGGAATTGGAAGGGACAAAATCCAAAGTTGCTATTTTACTAGAAGGAACACGGAGTCCGGAGGGCAGCCGAAGTGGGGCCACGAGGCGGCCACACCTGGTAGCGGCGGGGCCTAGGGGGCGTGTCAGCCCTAGGTGTGGGCCCCTCAGGAGCCCACCAACCTTGCCCCTTCGCCTATAAAAGAACCCTGATGCAGAAACCCTAAGTATCCGATCAGATCTCCACGAAACAGTCTGTAGTCGCCACCATCATCGTCCCTAGATCAGGAGGATCCGAAGCTCTTCTCGTCACCCTGCCGGAGGGGAGATATCATCCTGGAGGCCTTCTTCATCACCATGCCAGCCTCCGGAGTGATGCATGAGTAGTTCACCCTTGGACTATGGGTCCATACAGTAGCTAGATGGTTGTTTCTCCTCCTTTGTGCTATCATGTTTAGATCTTGTGAGCTCAGTTCATGATCAAGAACATTTATTTGTAGTCATACATGTTGTGTTTGCGAGGATCTGATGGATATTGAGATACTATGTCAGATTGATTATTGATTTTATCATGTCTATGTTATTTGTGATCTTGCATGCTCTCCGTTGTTAGTATCTATTGTAGGGGTTCGTAGCATGGAAAACAAAATTTTTCTATCGCATACAAACAAACAAGCCAAGATCTATCTACTAGATTGTAGCAACGAGTCGATAGAATAACTCACCCTCGAAGATTCCAAAGTGTTTAACGAGAGCGGATTCTCGTGGGTGATGTAGTCGTACTCTTGCCGATCTCAAGATCGCGTAGACGATCCTTCCGGCGCTGCGTTCCGGCAGCGCTTCCGCAGTCGGTCACACGTTCGGTACTCGACGAAGACCTTCCTCTCCCTTGTTCCAGCATGCAGCGGAGGTTGTAGCACTCTCCTCGTGATTCCGGCAGCATGACGGCGTGGTACCGGAAGTAGAGGGGAGATCTCGCAGGGCTTCGCCTTAAGCCGGAGCGAGTATGGTGGACTATGAGAGAGCCTCGGTGATCTAGGGTTTAGATGCACCAAGGAGGAGAGGCTAGGCCGCGGCTAGGGCAAGGGGGTGCCCTAACTCGGCGGCTAGGGTTTATCCCTAGGCGGCGGCAGCAGGAGGTGGCGGCGCCGGCGGCTTGGAGCTAGGGTTTGCGGGGTGCAAGTTGTGTGCTTGGAGGGGCAACCCTCCCCCTCCTTATATAGGTGGAGGGGCCGGCCAAGGGAAGGGGAGTCCCTCCTCAACTCGGCTTCCAAGGCCGGCGGTGGAGGGAGAGGGACTTCCTCCCCAAGTAGGTTTCCTACTCTCCCTCCACCAAACAAAATAGCCGTTTGACTTTTCAAATTGGCGTTTGACTTTTCAAACTAGGATTTGATTTATCCCTTTATTTTGTTCAGCGATGACACCTAGTACATGATGCAACCATTCCAACTTGTTATGACACATTCATGTACCCTTCCCCTCCGGAGTGCCGGACATTCCGGAACCTTCTAGAACATTCCCGATGAAAACACCGGAACCATTCTCCAACCTCGAAACAGGACTTTCCTTATATGAATCTTATTCTCTGGACCACTCCGAATCTCCTCGTGATATCCCGGATCCCATCCGAGACTCCGAACAACATTCGGTCTCTTACTCATCATTCCATAACTACTCAACAACGTCGAATCCTTAAGTGTGTCTCCCTACGGTTCATGAATTATGCGGACATGATCGAGACACTTCTCCGAACAATAACCAATAGAGGAATCTGGAAATTCATATGGCTCCCACATATTTCTACGATTACTTTGCGATCGAATGAACCACTTACATATGATACCAATTTCCCTTTGTCTCACGATAGTTTACTTATCCGAGGTTTTGATCGTCGGTATCTCTGCATACCTAGTTCAATCTCGTTACCGATAAGTACTCTTTTCTCGTTCCCGTGATATGTGATCCCTTGTGAGCCAGTCACATGATTGCAAGATAATTGGATGAAAATCCACCGAGAGGGCCCAGAGTATATCTATCTGCCATATGGATGGAAAAATCCCACTCTTGATCCATGTGTCTCAACCAATACTTTATGAACACTCAATGCCACCTTTATAGCCACCCAGTTACGGTGTGGTGTTTGATGTCATCAAAGCATCCTTCCGGTGATGGTGATAAGCATGATCTCATGGTCGAAGGAATTAGGTTACTATGTATCAGAAAGCATATAGCAATTGAACTATTAAAATGACTTGATCTTTATGATACGCTTATCTATAGGAGTATGTCCATCATATCATTCTCCTAACGATATGATCTTGTTGTTAATAACATCTCAATGTTCATGATAGGGAAACCACAATCATTTATTAACCAACAAGCTAGTATTATGAAGAGGCTTTACTAGGGACTTCAATTTAAGTTTACAAATCACACAAGTATTAATGTTTCCTTGTTAATACTATTATAGCATGAATGTAAACATTTATCATAAACATAAAGATATAGTAATAACTACATTTATTATTGCCTCTAGGGCATATCTCCAACATCTATCTTGGCCAAGTAGATGCTTGCAACTCCAAGAGGGAGTATTTATGCTCGATAGTAGGTTCATGCCTCTATTAATCTGAGGAAGTGACCGAAATATCTAAGGGTGTAGATGTGCTTTTGCTACTAGGGAGAAAACAAAAATCCTTAGTGTAAGGGCAATTGTATTGTTTACTTTATACACATTGCTTAATGCAATTATATGTTGCTTGCAATTTAATACTGGAAGGGTTTTGGATGATAACCTAAAGGTGGATTATTAGTCATAGATGCAATTGGATTACGGTCTATGTATTATGTTATAATGCCCAATCAAATCTCGTAGGAGTCAAGATGTCTAGTATATGTATTGTTATGCTTTTTCAATCTGTCAATTGCCCCGCTATAATTTGTTCACCCAACATGCTATCTATCTTAAGGAGAATACCTCTAGTGAACTGTGGACCCCGATCCATTCCTTTATCATTGATACACCATCTATTGTTACTGTTTACTTCCCGCAATCACTATTTTCCATATTAAACATTTAATCCTTTGTTTTCAGCAAACCGGTGAGATTGACAATCTCACTATAAGTTGGAGCAAAGTTCTGTGGTTGTGTTGTGCAGGTTCCAAGTTGTTAGCAACACCTTGGAAGTTGTTTCCTTACTCCTACTGGTTCGATAACCTTAGTTTCATAACTGAGGGAAAACTTGCTGATGTGCTCATCACACCTTGCTCTTGGGGTCTCCCAACAGGCTCTACGTCAACTGAGCCACATCACCCCGTCTCGGATCGGGCCGCGCATGGAGGAGATCTGCTAGCGGCAGCCGTCGCTGCCACCCCTTCTCCCTCCTCACCTCGCCGGCGCAAGCTCGCCCGAGACCCTGTCTCAAGTGATTATTTTGCTTTGTTCCATGCTGTTTTCTGCGCATTTGTCGCTGACGATAGGGGTCCACTGAATGTCTATTGTATGATTAAAAGTGTTGTGAGATAGTGAAGAAATAGCGGAATGAAATCATGAGAATGTCATTGGAAGCTAGGAGAGATCATGTGCAACATTAACAACACATTGCCTATCTTGTGTGCAACTTCAGTGACAAAGTTCACACAATCTACAGGGATTGTTGGCGGTGCTGTTAATTTCACCAGTCTTTTGGGCACCTACTCCGATTCATCGCATAGCATGACAATTTTGCACTAGTTTTGGCCTTGATCAACTATATTTTGGATGGCTACTATCGTTTTAATATAGTATGTAGTATCTTTTATTGAGCCAACTAAATTTGTATGAGTATTCTCTAAACTTGGCATTTTTGGAATACTACTTTTGTTTATAAGGGAGTTTCTGCATTTTGTATTCTGTAATTTTGGGCAGGGCGTATACGTTTTGCTACATACATATGGAAGACATGTTGCAATGATTTAGGAGGTTGTTGTCAATGCTTCATGTTGCAACCATATTCCTTTGTGGCTTCATACACTATCTTCTATGTTGCTTATGTTGGAGTGTTTGTTGTAACTATCGGGTTTGTTATGTGTTTGAAATGTTGCGACGTTAGTGCATGGTATTTTGACATACCACAAGACAAAATGATGTACACAAAAACATCTTATGCAGAATTTCCATGTTGTGAAGATCACTGCTCAAACTCACGCTTAACTAAGATCCGATGACTCGGAGGCAGCATTTTGATTATCTTTTCTGCAAGATTCTATGTATGATGGCATCACTTTTTGTTTCATGGGGAAGAGCCATGGCATCTCGATCCTATTTTTTTAAGAGGCCCTGAATATTTTGAAAGGTGTCGTTAGTCCTGCAGAAAAACACTATACCATCTCCTCGTAAAGCATAGACCAAGAAGTGTTAAAATGACCGAATTCATTTTAGGAGCTGAAGCATTTCACAGCATTGCATTTAGTCTGTTTATTCACGAATCTTTGCCAACCATCAAGAATTGAAAGCGTTAATGGCGCCGACCGATAGCTCATCCAAAGAGGAGCTTGACGGCGTGCGGGCTAAGATCAAGGTGAAGGTTTGATAAAGGAAGCTAAGGGGTGCATGTACATCGCGTAAGCTTGACGCGGTAGTCTGCACACAAACGCGACTTCGACTCCGTTTCTACCGCACATCCACGGAGTTAGGGCCTTAGGGTCTTGGAGGTGTGGCGGACCACGGCCCCTCGCTGGTGGGAGGTCTCCGTGTTTTGGTTAGACTGTCTTCACTGTCTTTTCAGGATGTTGAGACGGCGGCTATATACCGAAGTCAAAATAAGGTCCTCATCGTCCTATGCTCGCTCTGTTGGTGTATCTAGCATCGGCAGAGGGCGCGTGGAGTCGTGTGTCCGATGGATCCCTTGGAATCTGATCTTTTTTGTATTCGTTGGTGTGGTTTGAGTTTGATCTCTTCTGAGTTTATCATCTTTGGTGATGGTTGCTGCTCCGATGCGCTGGTCTTTTGGAGTCTTAGCACGATGATTTCCCGTCTATCTACTACAGCAAACTCTAGTACGACAAGTTTTGCCCGGCTCCAGTGATGGAGGGGCAAGGGCGGTGGCACACCTTCGGCTCGTGCTAGTGTTTGTACTAGGTGGTCCAATATTCTATTTCTATTTTTTTATTACTTTTAGGACTCTTTGTACCGTTGTTGATGATTATTAATAGATCCGTGGAATTCGCAAAAAAACTGAATTTGTATGAGTATTCTCTAATTTTGGGCATTTTTGGAATACTAGTACTTTCCCTTGTTTTTAAGAGAGTTGGACGATCTTCTTGACAGCGCGTAAGCACGACGCGGACGTCTGGACGATCTTCTTGACACAGACGCGTCTTCGACTCCGTTCCCTAGCGGTACTCGGATTTGGAATTTTGAGTATGAGCCGGTGACGAACCTAGATCGAGCTCGCAACCTGCTAGTAATTAATATAAGGCTGGCCTAACACGCATGCATGGCTTCACGGATCGATCGCTACGCGCAAGGAGTAGCTAGCGAACATGGGCTGGTCTTCGCCACCGCGATCCGTGGCTGCCCTAGACGACGTGCCCGCCACCGCCACACCGCCGGCGGCGCTCAAGAACTCTGCCGGCATGTCCAGCCGCTTTCACAGGCTGGAGGTGCTCGGCGCCGGGACGTTCGGCGTCGTCTACCGGGCGCGGGACCGGCGCACCGGCGAGATCGTGGCGATGAAGTGCCTCCGCGCCAGCAGCTCCCTGCAGGACCGCGCCTTCGCCCGCGAGGTCTCCGCCCTCGAGACGTGCAGCGGCCACCCGTCGATCGTGCAGCCGCGCGCCTCCGGCCTCCTCCTCAGCGGCGGCACCACCGAGGCCGCCTTCCTCGCCATGGAGTTCGTGGGGCCAACCCTGAGCCACGTCATGAAGCGCGACCGCTTCCGGAGGAGGCACACGGAGCTGGAGGTCCGGCTGATGATGAGGCAGCTCCTCGCCGGCGTGAGGAGGATGAACCTTCGCGGCCTCATGCACCGCGACCTCAAGCCAGAGAACGTGCTCGTCGACGCCCGCGGCAACCTCAAGATTTGCGACCTGGGGCTCTCCTGCAGCATGTCGGACGGGCAACCCTACTCCAACCCCATCGGGACACGGGGGTACCGCGCGCCGGAGATCATCCTAGGATCCACGGACTACGACGAGTGCGTCGACTCGTGGGCTCTCGGCGTGATGATGGCGGAGCTCCTCGCCGGCAGGCACCCTTTCCGTGGGAGCTCGGACGCGGAGCACCTCAGCGAGATCTTGGGCCTTCTTGGCACGGAAGACATCAAGGAGTGGTCGGGCTACGACGGCCGCCAGCTGCCCGGCGGGTGCCAACCGGGAAGCTTTCTGCGCAACAAGTTCCCCTGCCCAGCGGAGGACAAGATCAGAGGCCCGCCGGCGCTGTCGGAGGCTGGGTTCGAGGTCTTGAGCGGCCTTCTGCGATGCAACCCGGAGAAGAGGCTCACGGCGGGGCGCGCGCTCCAGCATCGGTGGTTCAAGGACGCCAACCCGACGACGACGACGACGACGACAAGGAGCTAATTAATGATCGCGAGATGACCGTGAAGCACAACGTAGCTGCCGGCCAGCAGGCTGTATTGCGCAATTGTTGTAGTCGTTGACCACAACTGTGATTTGTCGATCGTGTAAATCAGAGATGTAATCGTTGTACTTGTGTACATGAATTGTTGTTAACGACTGTATATCAGTATTACTTAGTGTGCACGTACGTGCAACACAATGCAAGATCATGATCTCATATTCTGCAGTTATTTCTCTGGCTCAAGCTAGTCCCTAATTCAAAACTATATTTTTCATTCATCAAGTTTAGTAGACTCAAAATGCAATCAATTGTACAATATATTAATATCCTCTAATATTAATAACTACACCCTAGAAAGAAATATTACACCAAGTATGACAGGGTAGCCTAGCGAAATTGATCAAACAAAATAATCAGCAATGTATCTTCTCACCTTGGACATACATCACGCAAACAATGGACTTCTGCTAAATCTCCCATGGTTTTCTGCTCCAAACCTTTTTGGTAAACGATGGTCTTGTAACGGCCATCTCTATGGAGTATAGAGCCATGCAAGCCTCAAAGTTAGTCATGTGGACATGCTGCAATAATGGCAGTAAAAAGTCAATTACTGCCACAAGGCTGTAGATAAACAAAGAGATAAAATATAAATCAGCTACACAACATATTTTCTAGAGTTAATATTATACTTTATTAACTGTAACTTTGAGATCAAGAAACTATTCTCAAATTCTTAATCACAAATCTTTATGCAGCCATACAATCTGTTGCCCACATGGAACGGTCCTGATTCACCATCTTGTTTAGAAAACAACTTGCATACGCAAATAAACTATCTTCACATATAAGTGGCATGTAAAAATGCTTTACAAGACGTTCTAATAGTATACATAGACGTAACCCATCAACCGAACCAAATGATCCATCCGTAAAGTAATGTTTTGGTTCTGCTCACCAATTAACATATCTAATGCTTACATTAAGTCAGCATATATATATACCATACAAATATGAAATGTTCCATCTCGAATTCTAATTTTTTCAAAATTGGTGTAAAATCTGCTCAAAATTTACCTATACTAATGTAGGATGTCACATTTACACAAAACTATTTTTGATAATTGTGTTCCCCACACTTGGCTTTGTCTCAGCCCTTAACGGCGCTTATTGACTCGTCTCTACGCCCGGGGGACCTCTGGCTCCATGTTTTTCATGCCTTCCAATGTACCTCAGGCTGTTCTTCCAATCAAAGCTAGCTACAACCAGCTTAATATATGCCTTAATATACAAGGCTATACAAAATAAGGAAATGAAAGAGGAAGAGAATGAACCATCCCATTAAATATACCAACTTATAAATCATCTCTGTTATTTTCTTAACTATTCAAATAATGGGGCGGTGAATGAGAGCTCATGCTGTGAGACATAACTGGATGTTATATGTTAGCGCATCTCTAATCGAAGTACAAAACTTTAGAGGAGTAAACCTTCGGAGAAAACTTAGAGGAGTAAAAGTGCTCCTCTAACAGAAACGGCTTCTAACCAATCACCTAAATTTAAAGGAATAAATCCTGTGATCACCGCAAAATTCAAACGAATTTAAAACGTACTATTTCATTTGCATTAATTTGTACACATTACACCCAAAAGTCGGTCGAATTTCACCAAATTCGACCGGATTTGACCAAACCCGAACCTAATCCTCCTCCTAGTCGAAGGAGGAGTTGTTTTCGATGCTGATCACGGTTGCCGCCATCGACGGTCCCACGGAGCTGCCGGCGTCAGCCTTCCGCTTCACCTCGGCAAATGCCTCCAGCCGCTGACACTCCTCCTTGACAAGCTCTGGGTTGAGGCCGGCGAGCGCTGCCTCCATCGCTGCATCATGGCGCTCTGCCTCGAGGCACTCGCAGCCCCCCAATCCTCCCGCTGCTCCTGGTCGGAGATGAAACAAAGACCGACCGGCTCTAGATCCGGCACCGGTATTCCTGCCCTGAGTGGGAAGTTGAGCTCACCGCAGTCGGAGCCGTGGAGGTTGACGTTCTTCACACCGTACGCGAACGCCGCCTGCTCCACGGATTGGAAGCTCCTGATCCACACCTTCCTCTTCGTGTTCCGATCGGGGATCTCGGCCACCCACGAGCCCCATGATCGCTGCCACACACCATGGTAGACCGGCGCGGTCGGCACCGGCGGGTTGAGGGTGTCGGTGGACCGATGGGGTTGCCACCGATGCTTTGGTGGTGCCAAACAGAGAGGGGAATGGTGGCAGGGAGCGGGAGCGACGCGGGGTTGCCGCGTGGTGCTGCGGTGGCGCCGAGCGCTGTGTAAGGGATGCGATGGCGCTGAGCATTTGGGTATGACCGGCGGAGATGGCCGGCGAGAAGAGCCGACCATCTAGGGCTGTGGGGGTGGCTGTGGTGGCGGCTAGGGGTGACGGTGGTTGCCGGCGGTGGAGGACAGGTCGAGGTGGAGGCAGTGTGAACGTGTGGAGAAGAGGGAATCTTTTTATCGGAAGTGGCCATGGACTCCTATATTTACTCCTCCACGGAACCGATGAGCAAATTGTTTTGTCCACAAAAGTCTTTTGAAGTTCGATTAGGTATGGTTAGAGGAGTAAAACAACATTTTAAAACAACATGTTTTACTCCTCTAACCGGTTTTAGGGGATCGGTTAGAGATGCCCTTACCATAAAAAAAAGGACGGAAAATAGCTCATGATAACACCAAGTAAGCTACAACAAAGACTTCTACTCCCTCCAACTCATATTAGTTGACTTAGATTCATCTAGATATAGATGTATCTAGTCAAGTTTTAGTGCTAGATACATTCGTATCTAGACAAATTTGAGTCAACTATTATAGGTCGGAGGGAGTACATGGATAAACATCTATCTATCTATACTATTAAAAAGATTCAGGTCGTTCGTCTACACAAAAAATTTCCATCTGCCTTCTGTGGACGATTTTTCCCCTGAATGTTTGACGATTTTACGAGACATGTCACCGCGAAGTGACCCTCTGCTCACCTCACGTGACCCATGCAACCATGCATACTGAACCGGATCCCGACTCCAGCCTTTATCCCGTACAATACTGCCGTCGCCACATGTCGATCTCTGACCACCGGCGACCTCGACCTCCTCCGGATGGTGGAATTGGACCGATACCGCCAGCTCTGCCTTAACATGCGGACTGACAAGAACCGCACGAAAAGAGGCGGCGGGACGGGTCACCACGGAGTCCAGCAAGAAGGGGAGAACGCGGCGGCGACTGGTCTCCACCCGGATACTCCTGGTCTGCCTTCCCTGCCATGTGAGTTGGTTTTCTATCTCGATCTGGTTTTCACCCTGCATCCCACACTTCAATTACTCAAATCATCATAACATTAATAAAAGGGGGTTAAAGCCATGTTACAACCCATCACGGAGACCATGATAGGGAAGGATGAAGGAGTAGCGGCGATGGAGATGGTGATGACGACGCGATGATGGTGGCATCGGCGTGGTGATGGTGGCGTCCTCCTTCTCCTCTTCTTGCTTTGGTGGCTTGATGATGTTGATGGATATCTTGATCTTGGTTGATCTGTAGAGGATATGGAGGCGGCACGGCGCCGCCGTGGAGGCAGTAGATGGGATCTAGATCTTGTATATGGTTGGTGGTGGCTTCCTCCCCTCTTCTTTAACTCCCCCTCCTTTATATAGGCCTTGGGGGTGTCCTAGGGTTCCCCCAATATCGTCATATGACTTAGGGAAGGTTCTGAAGCTTCCGGGGGCGAAATCCCGTCGTTTGCGATCTTTTTGGCAACTATACAGCGGGAGAGCCGGAATTTTTGCTCCCGCCGTATAGTTGGTCGTTAAACCTTCGGGTATTTTCTGTATTTTGGTCGCCATTTCTTCATACGAACTCTGTTTTGGGTGTTCTTGGGCTTGTTGGATTCGTATCGTCGAGGGCTACAACCCCATGGTCTTGGATCTTTATTTTGAGAAGTTGGAAAAAAATCAATTTTCCAACCTCTCAAATGGCTAAGTCTGGTCCCTGCAGCTCCTCCATACTATGCTCTCTTTGTTCCTTTTGCCTTTGTTTTATCCATAATCAGCATCAACACCTACACACATGTCAAAGACAAGGAAGAGGGATAAAATTATACCTAAACTACTAAATGTGCAAATCACATATTGGATGTAATGAAAACAAGTAATCATGCATAACAATAGTTAGATGGAGCATGATATGATAGGCAAATGACATAATTTATATAGCTAAAAAGTGATGTATTATCACAGCCATTAGTCACCTAGTGGTGCATCAAGCACATAGGTCATATGACCAGCATTGAGGACAATCCTCATGTTATGGAACCAGTCCGTGAAATTGCTTCCATTGTTTTTCAACTTTTCTTTCTCTAGGAACACATTAAAGTTGATGGTAGGGGCCGCCATGATCTATAACATATTTGCAAAGAATTTAGACTAAATTTATGATAAATTGAGTTCAAATTTAATTCTTAAATTAACTAGGTGAACTCCCACTCAAAACAACATCCCTCATGTTGCCTTAGTGATTACACGAACCAAATCCACTACACCAAGTCCGGTCTTCACGGGAGAAGATATAGCTTCAAAGGCGAACAATCAACATGTTCATCATATCATTCATATGAATCATGCTTTACCTTTCGGTATTCCGTGTTCCGAGGCCATGTATTTACATGCTAGGCTTGTCAAGCTTAACCTTAGTATCCGCAAGTGAAAATCTGGATTGCACCCATTATATGCACATATAGAATCTATAACACCCGACCATCAAGAGATGCTTCAAAATGACGAGTCTTAGCAATGGTGCCTACTAAGAACAAACACTTTATTACTTGATATTTAGTGAGAGGGATCATCTTATAGTGCTACCGTCGCGATCTAAGCAATATAAGATGCATAAAGGATTAACATCACATGCAATTCATAATATGTGATATAATATGGCCTTTCTTCTTGTGCCTTTGATCTCCATCTCCAAAGGACGGACATGATCTCCATCATCACCGGCTTGGCATCAAGGTCAATGGTGTCACTTCATGGTTGTCCATCACTAACAGCAACTATTACAACTACTTGGAATAAAGCTATTACATGATGAATAGACACGCGGGACTTAACAAATTTAAAGACAACCATCAGGTTCCTTCTGGTTGCCATATTACAATAAAGATGATCTCATATATCAAATATAATCATAATCTCATCATGGCCATATCACATCACATGCCCCTGCAAAAACAAGTTAGACACCTCTAATTTTCTTTGCATATTTTACGTGGCTTGGGGCTTTCGAATAAGAACCGTTCTTATCTACGAACAAGAACCACAACGCTGATACAAGTGTTGTCAGGTGCAGATTGTAAATTGGATCTTAACTATGGTGGGAGAGACAGACGCTCACAAAGCCACTTGTGCAATACAAGTTGCACGTCAAGCGCAACGCTGATACAAGTGTTGTCAGGTGTAGATTGTAAATTGGATCTTAACTATGGTTGGAGAGACAAACATCGGCAAAGCCACTTGTGCAATACAAGTTGCACGTCAAGCATGGAGAAATTCTCATGTGCGCTGACATGTAAGGTTAGCGCATGCCGCTTCATCCCACCATCCCGCAAGATGCAAAGTACACAAAAATCAAACGACACCAAAAGCATCAACGCCCACAAAAGCATTGCGTTCTACTCGTGCAACAGATCAACGCATAGATACGGCTCTGATACCACTGTAGGGTTCGTTGCATGGAAAACAAAAAATTCTACCACAAGAACGAACAAAACCAAGATCCAATCTATGGCAAAGCCAAGATCTAATCTACGAGATAGGTGCAACGAGATAGATGAGAACTAACCCTCGTAGATCCAAAGCGTTAATGAGATTTAATCTCGTGGTTGATGTAGTCGATCACTTGCTGATCTCAAGATCACGATGACGATCCTTCTGGCGCCGCGTTCTAGCAGCTCTTCCGCACTCGGTCACACGTATGGTGTCAATGAATACCTTCCCCTCTCCATTCTAGCGGGCAGCAGAGGTAGTAGATCCCCTCGGAATCCTAGCAGCACGACGGCGTGGTGGTGCTGGTGGTGGAGGAGAGATTTCTGCAGGACTTTGCCTAAGCCGAAGCAGGAGGAAGGAGGAGGAGGGTGGCGGGTAGGGTTGAGGAAGAAGGGGCAAGGGGGAGGCGCCCACCCCTCCCTTCTATATATAGAAGGGGGTATGGCCTAGGGTTCCCCCTTGGACCACTTCCCTAGAGCAAGCGCAAGGGAGAGAGGGGGGAGGAAAACTCCCCCAAGTCTTGTCCCTATTTTCTTGGGATTCAAGTTTATCGCCCTAGAACCTTCCGAAACCTTCTAGAAGCTCTGATCAAAAACTCCAGAACTTTTCCGAACGCTAGAAAATGACTTCCATTATATTAATCTTATTCTCTGGACAATTACGGACGTCCTCGTGATGTCCTGGATCCAATCCGAGACTCCAAACAACATTCGGTCTCCAACTCATATTTCATATCTACTTAAACAACATCAAACCTTAAGTGTGTCACCCTACGGTTCGTGAACTATGCAGACATGATCGAGACACCTCTCTAATCAATAACAAATAGTGGGATCTGGAGATACATACTGGCTCCCACATATTCAACGATGACTTCATGATCGTAAGAACCATTAACATACCATACTGATTCCCTTTGTCGCGCGATACTTTACTTATCCGAGGTTCTACCGTCGATATCTCCATACCTAGTTCAACCTCGTTACTGATAAGTACTCTTTACTCGTACTGTGATATTACATCCCCTGTGACCTAGTCACATGCTTTCAAGCCAATTGGATGACATTCCACCAAGATGGCCCAGAGTATATCTATTTGTCATTTGGATGGACAAATCTCACTCTTGATCCATGCACTTCAACACATACTTTTAGAATACCCAATACCACCTTTATAACCACCCAGTTATAAAGTGGTGTTTGTGTTGGGCCACGTGGAGATAAAACAAAAAATTCCCCTCTAACATGGTGATCCCAAGATCTAGCCGAGGTAGAAGGCCACGAGGTTTACCACTAGACGCGCAGTTGCGGATTACTGATGAATCGCGTCAGTTGATGCAGTGCAGTCCTTTGCGATCCGATCGTCCTGGTGCTGATCGTACAACACCTCTGCTGGTATCCACACGTGCAAGGAGGAGCACCGGCGGCAAACTGCTAGGTTCGGTACGACGGCAGGACTGTTGTGGAACTAGGGTTTCCAACACATGGAATGACCTAACCGAAAAACGATTAACCTTTCTGGGTTACGGTGCTCCATTATATATAGGGAGTGAACGTGGGATCCACTCTCGTGGCCCATTCACTAAAGCCCATATAACACTAGTCACCGTGAGTCCGACTCACTGACTCAGTCCTAATCCGGCTCGGGTCCAACCCGACCAGATTTCTGGTTTAGATCCAATCTGAACTTGCTCCCGCTCTTAAGTGTGTGACCCCGCAGGCTCATGGCTACTTGGACACGATTGGAGTCCGACTCTCAATCGATCAGTCGGTAGTGGCTCCTAGCAGAACGTGCCGACTCCCAAGTACCAAAGAGTCATGACGACTTGCCTTTCCAATGTGACTTGCATCTGAGTCCTTTTTGCCTCACGATATACCTTGTCAGACTATAGGCGAATATTTGTCATCCCTTAAATAGTCCGACTCTATTCTCGATCCGAGATAAGAGATTCACCCGACTAACTCTTAGTCGATCGCCTCGGTTAACACTTAACCAAGTCGTGCATGGCCATGCTTTCCAAATCATATCTCACGAGAGGGCCCAGAGAATATCTCTCCAAGTGGAGGGGCAAAATCCCATCTTGGTTATTCATATCACGCAGCTTGATTCTCAGTCGACCCGAACTCTGCCTTTATAACTGCCCAGTTACGGATCAGCGTTTGACATAACCTAAGTCGGTGATCCTCAACTCGGACTATGCAATAACCTCAGGTCTAAGGATTACATTGATTGAGATATACAAATGACAACTTGTTCGTTGTACCTCAATTTGGGTCAATACGACTCACTAAACTCTTTAGGCGAATCTGTGTAAGTTGGAATAGCATCTCCATGCCCATGACAAGTGGAACCGAGTCATCAAGCCAACTTTCACATTGGTCTAAGTAGTGTGTCCAGCACAACCTCAATGACCAAGGATATTTAGTATAAACAACATGAATGCATAGTTCCACAACCGAATCACATATTCAATGATACACATCAGATGTTTATACAAGGAAAACTTTATATCTTTATGAATACAATGGGAAATATCATCATACATGATTGCCTCTAGGGCATATTCCCAACAGTCTCCCACTTGCATTACAGTCAATCTTCCGACATCACATGTCTAAGCATCTAATGCCCATGGATCTCGGGTGCGCCTCATGCTTCGGCTGTGGTAATGTCTTTGTCAATGGATCTGCAATATTTGTATCCGTGTGTACCTTGCATAACTTGATATCACCCCGATCCACGAACTAGCGAATCAGGTGGTACCGCATGAGTATGTGCTTGTTCTTCTGGTGTTGTCTAGGTTCCTTGGCTTGTGCAATAGCACCATAGTTGTCACAATATACGTATAACAGATTGGACGAGCCCTGAACCACACCAAGATCCATGAGGAAATTCCTCATCCAAACAGCTTCCTTTGCTGCCTCTGAGGCGGCAATATAATCAGCCTCTGTTGTAGATGCAGACACAGTCTCTTGCTTGGAACTCTTTCAGCTCACAGCACCTCCGTTTATAATAAATACGTATTCGGATTGCGAACAATAATCATCAGAGTCGGTAAGATAAATCGCATCCGTGTAACCCTTTACATTGAGTTCATCTTCACCACCATAAACCAAAAACATATCCTTAGTCCTTCTCAAGTACTTTAGGATATTTTTAGCCGCTGTCCAGTGGATTTCTCCAGGATCAGCCTGGTATCTGCTCACAACACTTAGAGCATATGAAACATACGGCCTAGTACAAATCATGGCATACATGATGGATCCGACTGCAGAAGCATACGAAATCGCACTCATCCGACTTCGCTCATCAGTTGTTGAAGGACACTGAGTATTGCTAAGTTTTACACCATGGGACATCGGTAAGAACCCCTTCTTAGACGATTCCATGTTGAACTTCTTCAACACTTTGTCCAAATAAGTACTCTGACTCAATCCAATGATCCTCCTTGATCTATCTCTATAGATCCGGATTCCGAGGATGTATGTTGCCTCACCCAAGTCTTTCATTGAGAAACTCCTTTCTAATGATTCCTTGGTTTCTTGCAACATCTAGACATCATTTCCAATCAGTAATATGTCATCCACATATAAGATTAGAAAATTTACTTTGCTCCCACTAAACTTCTTTGTATAAACAAGAATCATGATCACTCTTGATGAAGCCAAACGATTTGACTACCTCATCAAAGCGAATATTCCAACTCCGAGATGCTTGCTTCAACCCATAAATGAATTTATGAAGTTTGCACACCTTGTCAGCATTAGTCAGATCGACAAAACCCTCGGGCTATATCAAATACACGTCCTCGGTTAAATTTTCGTTAAGGAAAGCCGTTTTGACATCCATCTGCCATATCTCATAGTTGAAATAGGCTGCTATAGCTAACATGATCCGAACTGATTTAAGCATCAGCTACGGGCGAGAAAGTCTCGTCGTAATCAACTCCTTGAACTTGTCGAAACCCCTTCGCGATAAGGCGTGCTTTATAGACGGAAACATTTCCATCCATATCAGTTTTCTTCTTAAAGACCCATTTGCACTCGATGGGTCTTGCACCGTCTGGCAGATCAACCAAGTTCCAAAGTTGATTTTCATCCATGGACTTTAACTCGGATCTCATGGCTCCAAGCCATGACTCGGAATTAGATCCCACCACCGCTTCCGAATAATTTGTCGGCTCATCACTGTCTAACAGTAACACATCACGAACACTTCGTAATCTTGCCGATCTTCGTAGTACAGGTGCTGCTGTCGGCTCAACTGCCATGATCGGCTCAACCTCCAAGGTTTTTGCCGACTCGCTACTAGCCGGTTCCTCTCGAATTTCTTCGAGCTGCACCGTGATCCCACTTACTCCCCGACTGAGAAACTCTTTCTCAAGGAAGACACCGTTCCGAGCGACAAACACTTTGCCCTCTTCTCGGTTGTAGAAGTAGTAACCCAAGGTTTCCCTCGGATACCCCACGAAAATACACTTATCCGACTTGGCTGTAAGCTTTTCCGACTGAAGTCGCTTAACAAATGCTTCACAACCCCAAATCTTAAGAAAAGACAAACTCGGCTTTTTTCCTGTCCAGATCTCATGCGGTGTCTTCTCTACCGATTTTGATGGTACTCTATTTAGTGTGAACGCCGCTGTTTCTAGACAATAACCCCAAAATGATAAAGGTAGATCTGTCCTACTCATCATTGACCGTACCATGTCCAACAAGGACCGATTCCGCCTTTCCGAAACACCATTCCTTTGTGGCGTTCCTGGCGGAGTAAGTTGATGAACTATTCCACAACTTTTCAGATGGTCATTAAACTCATGGCTCATGTACTCGCCTCCTCGGTCCGACCGAAGAAACTTTATTTTCTTGCCGAGTTGATTCTGTGCTTCATTCTGGAATTCTTTGAACTTTTCAAAGGCTTCCGACTTATGTTTCATCAAGTAGATATATCCATACCTACTCAAATCATCAGTGAAGGTAATGAAGTACTCATAACCACCCCTGGCTGTCGTGCTCATTGGTCCACATACATCACTATGTATTAGTCCCAACAAGTCGAACGCCCTTTTGCAACTCTTTGCAAAAGGTGTCTTGGTCATTTTGCCAAGTAGGCAAGATTCGCATGTCTCGAACGACTCCAAGTCGAATGAAGTTAGGAGTCCATCATCATGGAGCTTCTTCATGCGTTTCCAACTTATATGACCAAGCCGACAGTGCCAAAAGTAAGTCATATTGAGATCATTTGGTTTCAACCTTTTAACATTTATGTTATAAACCGACTCACCATCAAGATTCAAAATAAATAACCCGTCCTGGACGGGTGCAAAGCCGTGAAACATATCGTTCAAATACAAAGAACAACCATTATTCTTGATATTCGACTCATAGCCTTGCATCATCAAACATGAAGCAGAAATAATGTTTCGACTGAGCACTGGAACATAATAACAATTATTCAGTTCCATAATGAATCCGGAAGGTAAATGAAGTTGCATCGTGCCGACTTCTAACGCAGCAACTCTTGCTTTGTTGCTGACTCGAATGTCAACCTCGCCTCTTGCCACGCTCCTAGTTCTTACCAGTCCCTGCAACGACTTGTAGATGTGAATAATGTTGGAATTATGCCCTAGAGGCAATAATAAAGATGTTATTATTATAATTCTTGTTCATGATAAAGTTTATATTCCATGCTAGAATTGTATTAAGCGGAAACATTAATACTTGTGTGGTTTGTGAACAACACCGTGTTCCTAGTACGCCTCTATGGACTAGCTCATTGATCAATGATGGTTAAGGTTTCCTAACCATAGACATGAGTTGTCAATTGATAATGAGATCATATCATTGGGAGAATGATATGGTGGACAGACCCAAACTAAGCGAAGCAATTAGATCGTGACATCGTGTTCGTCTTTGCGAAGCTTTTCTTATGTCAAATATTGTATTCCTTAGACCATGAGATAATGCAACTCCCGGGTATCGGAAGAAAGCTTTGAGGTCATCAAACGTCATCCTATGAGAGGGTGATCATAAAGGTGTCTCTCAGGTGATCGGAAAGTATCTGTTGGGTTGTATGTATCGAGATGGGATTTGTCCCTCCCAAGTCGGAGAGATATACTTAGGGCCCACTCGGTAATCGATATCAACACCGCTTGAAAGCATGTGGTTAAGGAGTTAATCACAAAGTGATATCGGATTACGGAACGAGTAAAGTACTTGCTGTGAACGAGATTGAACTAGGTATGACGATACCGACGATCAAATCTCAACACCGCTTGCAAGCATGTGGTTAAGGAGTTAATCACAAAGTGATATCGGATTACGGAACGAGTAAAGTACTTGCTGTGAACGAGATTGAACTAGGTATGACGATACCGACGATCGAATCTCGGGCAAGTAAAATATCGCGAGACGAAGGGAATATATATATGGGATTGATTGAATCCTGGCATCGTGGTTCATCCGATATGATCATCGATGAATGTGTGGGAGTCAATATGGGTGCCCAGACCCCGCTGTTGATTATTGATAGAAGATCATGTCTGCATATTCTCGAACCCGCAGGGTCACACACTTAACGTGTCTCGACGCTAGGATAGATTGGATACTTGGTTTATGAATTTTTGTTCAGAGTCTTGGATGGGATCCGGGACATCACGAGAGGTTCCGGAATGGTCCGGAGAATAAGATTCATATAAGGCAGTGCAGTTTTTGGAGTTCGGAATTGTTCCGGATTAATCGGTATTGTACCGGAAGCTTCTAGAACCTTCCGGAAGGGGACCAACATGGCCCCACCTTCCGGGAGGGGGCATGGGCCTATGAGGGAGTGTCCTGGCCGCATTGGGCTAGGGGCACAAGGCCCCATAGGGCCCAGCTGATCCTAGATAAGTTTAAACTCGTTTAAACTAGAGATAAGATAGGATTTCTAGATAAGGGGAGAGTTTAAATCGTTTAAACTAGAGATAAGCTTGGAGGAGGGGATAGGGCTGGCCGCCCCCTCCCCCTCTATATATAGAGGGCTGGTGCGCCCCCTCCCAGACCTACACATCTCCCTCCAAGCCCTAGTAGCCCTGCTGCCTTCCTCTCTCCCTCCCGACTGTTTGCAGGCGAAGCCCTGCGGCAGAAATTCTCCACCATATACACCACGTCGTCGTGTTGTAGATCCAATCCATCTCTCCACCATACTTGCTGGTCCAAGGAAGGAGGAGACGTCGAGGTGCTGCACGTGTGCATCTCACGGAGGCACCGCCACTTGTGGTGCTAGATCGGATCGGATCGCGAGGAGGAGAAGCGAGTACGACTACATCACCCACGTTCCGACGAACGTTCCGCTGTGCGAATCTTCAAGGGTATGAAGATCTAATCCAATCTCTCTCGTTGTTTGCATCTCCTAGATTAGATCTTGGCTTTCCCTCTGTTCGCTCCGTAGAAAATTTTGATTTACTATGCCGCGAAACCCTTCAGTGGTATCAGAGCTAGATCTATGCGTAGATGTGATTCACGAGTAGAACGCAACATGGTTGTTGCGGGCGTTGATGTTTTCTGTTGCAAGCCTCTTGTTTGTGTTCTTCTTATGACGCGGGATAGTGAGATTGAAGCGGTCCAGGCCAACCTTACGCGACGTCGTTCGTGAGACCGGCTCCGCACTTGACGTGTGGCTTGTACCACACATGCGGCTAGTGGATGTCAGTTTCTCTCACTATAGTTGTCATGGGATTAACACCGGAGTTTGGCAACCATAATATCACCGTTGTGGCTTTCCGTAGGTAAGAATCGTTCTTAGCATCTACTCCCATAAGCCATGTAAAACATGCAACAACAAAGTAGAGGCGTCTAACTTGTTTTTGCAGGGAGTGTTTTCTGTGATATGGTATGGCCCAAGATATGATGTGTATATTGTATGCGATGATCATGTTTTGTAATGTTTCACGACTTGCATGTCGATGAGTACACAACCGGCAGGAGCCATATGGTTGTCTTTATAATTGTGTATGACCTGCGAGTCAACTTCTTATACGCCATGTAATAGCTTTACTTTATCGCTAAGTAGTTAGCAATAGTTGTAGTTGCTATTTGTGGTGGAGGCAATCATGGTGAAGTGATGGAGATCATGTCGGAACGCACAAGATGGAGATCATTGCGCGAAGATTGGCTATACCATGTCACATAAAGTTATATGCATGTGATGTTTATCCTTTTATGTATCTTATTATGCTTAGATCGCGACGGTAGCATTATAAGATGATTCCTCACTTAAAGATCAAGATAAAAACTGTGTTCTCCCCGAGTATGCACCGTTGCGAAAGTTCGTCGTGTCCAAGCATCACGTGATGATCGGGTGCTATAGACTCTACGCTCACATACAACGGGTGCAAGCCAGTTTTGCACATGCGGAAATACTTGGGTCTAACTTGACGAGCCTAGCATGTACAGACATGGCCTCGGAACACAAGAACCAAAAGGTTAAGCATGAGTCATATGAATGATATGATCGACACTTCGTTGTCCACCATTGAAACCACATCTCTTCTCGTGATGATCGGATTAGGTGTGGTGAATTTGGATCATGTTCACTAAACAACTTGAGGGATGTTGAATTTAGTGGGAGTTCATCTAGTAATTTGATTAAGTTGAACTATTTATCATGAACATAGTCTAAATTGTACTTGCAAATACTGTAGATCACATGGCGAAGTCCAACTTCAACTTCAACGTTTTTGCTGAGATAGAAAAGCTTAGAAACAATGGGTCTAACTTCACCAAATGGTTCCGCATTCTGAGAATCATTCTCGCTGGCGGACAAAAGGACTATGTCCTTGAGAAAGCGCTAGGTGACGCCCCTGCTATAGATGCGCTGGCTGATGAAAAAGCTGTTTATCAGTCGTGCAAGGATGATTATGATTTGATTAAGATCGCCATGTTGTATGCTATGGAATCGGATCTTCAAAATCGTTTTGAGGAGTTCGCCGGGCCCTTTGAGATTCTCGAGGAGCTGAAAAACATGTTTCAGACTCAAGCCCGTTCTGAGAGATATGAGATCTCTAAGAAATTCTTTAACTACAAGATGGAGGAAGGGAGTTCCGTTAGTGAGCACGCCATTAAGATGACGGGCTACACTCAACGCCTTGAGCAACTGGACTGCAAGATTCCAGAGGAGCTCAAGATTGACACTCCTAGCTACAAAAGTTTTGTAGTTGATCATAATCAGATTGGTTCCACTGATATGATCACTGATCTCTTTGCTAAGATGAAAGTAGCGGAGGTGAACATCAAAAAGAATAATCATGTGTTGATGGTCAAAAAGCCCCCCACCTTCAAGAAAGGTAAGGGTGCAAGGAAGCCCTTCAAGAAAGGCGGCGGCAAGCGCGTTGCCCCTGCTGAGAAGAAGCTCAAGTCTGGTCCTAAACCGGACACTGAGTGCTTCTATTGCAAGGACAAGGGTCACTGGAAGCGCAACTGTCCGAAGTACTTAGCGGACAAGAAGGCTGGCACCATCAAAGGTATATTTGATATACATGTTATTGATGTTTTCCTTACTAGCCCTCGTTGTAGTGCCTGGGTATTTGATACCGGTTCAGTTGCTAATATTTGTAACTCGAAACAGGAGCTACGGAATAGACAGCGGCTTGTGAGGGATGAGGTGACGATGCGCGTTGGTAACGGATCAAGAGTTGATGTTGTGGCCGTCGGCACGCTCTCCTTAGTTTTACCTTCGGGATTAGTTTTAAACCTTAATAAGTGTTATTATGTGCCTGCGTTGAGCATGAACATTATTTTTGGATCTTGTTTATTGCAAGATGGTTATTCATTTAAATCGGAGAATAATGATTGTTCTATTTATATGAGTAACATCTTTTATGGTCATGCACCTATTGTGAATGGTTTATTTCTTCTAAATCTCGAAAGGGATGAAACACACATCCATAACATTGAGGCTAAGAGATGCAAAGTAGATAGTGATAATACTACTTATTTGTGGCACTGTCGTCTAGGTCATATTGGTGTAAAGCGCATGAAGAAACTCCATTCTGATGGACTTTTGGAGTCTCTTGATTTTGAATCATTTGACACATGCGAACCATGCCTCATGGGCAAGATGACCAAAACACCGTTCTCCGGTATGATGGAGCGAGCAACGGACTTGTTGGAAATCATACATACCGATGTATGCGGACCGATGAGTGTTTCGACGCGCGGTGGATATCGCTATTTTCTCACTTTTACTGATGACTTAAGTAGATATGGGTATATCTATTTAATGAAACATAAATCTGAAACATTTGAAAAGTTCAAGGAATTTCAGAATGAAGTGGAGAACCATCGTAACAGAAAGATTAAGTTTCTACGATCCGATCGTGGGGGCGAATATTTGAGTTATGATTTTCTCACGCATCTTAAAGCAAGCGGAATTGTTTCGCAACTCACGCCACCCGGAACACCACAGCGCAATGGTGTGTCTGAACGCCGGAATCGAACCTTATTAGATATGGTCCGATCAATGATGTCTCTTACTGATTTGCCGTTATCATTTTGGGGTTATGCATTAGAAACCGCTGCATTCACTTTAAATAGGGCTCCATCTAAATCCGTTGAGACGACACCATATGAACTGTGGTTTGGTGCTAAACCTAAGTTGTCGTTTCTTAAAGTTTGGGGATGCGAAGCTTACGTCAAGAAGTTGATGCCGGACAATCTCGAACCCAAAGCGGAGAAATGCGTCTTCATAGGATACCCTAAGGAAACTATTGGGTATACCTTCTATCACAGAACCGAAGGCAAAGTGTTTGTCGCAAAGAACGGTTCCTTTCTTGAGAAGGAGTTTCTCTCGAAAGAAGTGAGTGGGAGGAAAGTAGAGCTAGACGAGGTTATTGAACCTTCTCTTGAATTGGAGAGTAGCGCAGCACCTGAAATTGTTCCAGTGCCGCCTGCACCAACAATAGAGGAAGCTAATGACAAGGATCATGAAGCTTCGGACGATGCTGCTACTGAAGGTCGCAGGTCGACAAGGTCGCGTGCCCCTCCTGAGTGGTACAGCAACCCTGTCTTGACTGTCTTGTTAGTAGAAGACAGCGAACCTACGAACTATGAGGAAGCGATGATGAGCCCAAACTCTAAGAAATGGCTAGAAGCCATGAAATCCGAATTGGGATCCATGAGCGAAAACCAAGTATGGACTTTGGTGGACCCTCCTAGCGACCGAAAGGCCGTTGAGTGCAAATGGATCTTCAAGAAGAAAACGAACGCGGATGGTAATGTTACCGTCTATAAAGCACGGCTTGTTGCGAAAGGTTTTCGACAAGTTCAAGGTGTTGACTACGATGAGACTTTCTCTCCCGTAGTGATGTTTAAGTCCATTCGGATTTTATTAGCAATTGCTGCGTTTCATGATTATGAAATATGGCAAATGGATGTCAAGACTGCTTTCCTCAATGGCAACATTGATGAAGAGTTGTATATGATGCAACCCGAAGGTTTTGTCGATCCTAAGGATGCTGACAAAGTATGCAAACTTCAGCGTTCCATTTATGGACTGAAGCAAGCATCTCGGAGTTGGAACCTTCGTTTTGATCAAGTGATCAAGAGCTTTGGATTTGTTCCAAATTGCTACGAAGCTTGCATCTACAAGAAAGTGAGTGGGAGCTCGGTGACGTTTCTGGTACTATATGTGGATGACATATTGATTATTGGAAATGACATCAACATGCTTAACGATGTGAAGAGTTATTTGAACAAGTGTTTTTCAATGAAAGACCTAGGTGAAGCTGCTTATATATTGGGCATCAAAATCTATAGAGATAGACAAAGACGCCTGATAGCTTTAAGCCAGAGTACATATCTAGACAAAGTTCTGAAAAGGTTCAGAATGGATAAGGCATTGAAAGGTTCAGTGCCTATGTTGTCAGGTAAGATATTGAGCAAGGCTCAGTGTCCAGCTACGGTAAATGATAGGGAAGCTATGAGCAAAGTCCCTTATGCCTCGGCCATAGGTTCCATCATGTATGCCATGCTGTGTACTAGACCGGATGTGTCCAATGCTCTTAGTTTGACGAGCAGATATCAAAGTGATCCAGGAGTGGAACACTGGACAGCCGTGAAGAACATCCTAAGGTACCTAAATAGGACTAAAGAAATGTTCTTAGTCTATGGGGGTGATGAACAGCTCCTCGTAAAAGGTTACGTCGATGCTAGTTTCGACACCGACAAGGATGATGCTAAATCTCAGACAGGATACGTGTATATTTTGAATGGAGGAGCTGTGAGCTGGAGAAGCTGCAAGCAAAGCGTGGTCGCGGGATCTACAGTAGAAGCGGAATACATGGCTGCTGCAGAAGCGTCAAGTGAAGGAGTTTGGATCAGAAACTTCATCACTGAGCTTGGCGTGGTTCCAAGTGCATTGGACCCACTAGAGATATTGTGTGACAACACTGGCGCCATAGCACTCACTAAGGAACCAAGATATCATCCAAAGACCAAGCATATCTACCGCAAGTTTCATATAATCCGAGATTATATAGAAGATGGAGATCTGAAGATCAGCAAAGTATATACAGATCTGAATGTCGCAGATCCATTGACTAAACCTCTTCCACGTGTAAAACATGATCAGCACCTCAGTGCCATGGGTGTAAGATTGTTGCCAAATGTAAACTAGATTATTGACTCTAGTGCAAGTGGGAGACTGTTGGAATTATGCCCTAGAGGCAATAATAAAGATGTTATTATTATAATTCTTGTTCATGATAAAGTTTATATTCCATGCTAGAATTGTATTAAGCGGAAACATTAATACTTGTGTGGTTTGTGAACAACACCGTGTCCCTAGTACGCCTCTATGGACTAGCTCATTGATCAATGATGGTTAAGGTTTCCTAACCATAGACATGAGTTGTCAATTGATAATGAGATCATATCATTGGGAGAATGATATGGTGGACAGACCCAAACTAAGCGAAGCAATTAGATCGTGTCATCGTGTTCGTCTTTGCGAAGCTTTTCTTATGTCAAATATTGTATCCCTTGGACCATGAGATAATACAAATCCCTGGTATCGGAAGAAAGCTTTGAGGTCATCAAACGTCATCCTATGAGAGGGTGATCATAAAGGTGTCTCTCAGGTGATCGGAAAGTATCTGTTGGGTTGTATGTATCGAGATGGGATTTGTCCCTCCCAAGTCGGAGAGATATACTTCGGGCCCACTCGGTAATCGATATCAACACCGCTTGAAAGCATGTGGTTAAGGAGTTAATCACAAAGTGATATCGGATTACGGAACGAGTAAAGTACTTGCTGTGAACGAGATTGAACTAGGTATGACGATACCGACGATCGAATCTCGGGCAAGTAAAATATCGCGAGACGAAGGGAATATATATGGGATTGATTGAATCCTGGCATCGTGGTTCATCCGATATGATCATCGATGAATGTGTGGGAGTCAATATGGGTGCCCAGACCCCGCTGTTGATTATTGATAGAAGATCATGTCTGCATATTCTCGAACCCGCAGGGTCACACACTTAACGTGTCTCGACGCTAGGATAGATTGGATACTTGGTTTATGAATTTTTGTTCGGAGTCTCGGATGGGATCTGGGACATCACGAGAGGTTCCGGAATGGTCCGGAGAATAAGATTCATATAAGGCAGTGCAGTTTTTGGAGTTCGGAATTGTTCCGGATTAATCGGTATTGTACCGGAAGCTTCTAGAACCTTCCGGAAGGGGACCAACGTGGCCCCACCTTCCGGGAGGGGCATGGGCCTATGAGGGAGTGTCCTGGCCACATTGGGCCAGGGGCACAAGGCCCCATAGGGCCCAGCTGATCCTAGATAAGTTTAAACTCGTTTAAACTAGAGATAAGATAGGATTTCTAGATAAGGGGAGAGTTTAAATCGTTTAAACTAGAGATAAGCTTGGAGGAGGGGCTAGGGCTGGCCGCCCCCTCCCCCTCTATATATAGAGGGCTGGTGCGCCCCCTCCCAGACCTACACATCTCCCTCCAAGCCCTAGTAGCCCTGCTGCCTTCCTCTCTCCCTCCCGACTGTTTGCAGGCGAAGCCCTGCGGCAGAAATTCTCCACTATATACACCACGTCGTCGTGTTGTAGATCCAATCCATCTCTCCACCATACTTGCTGGTCCAAGGAAGGAGGAGACGTCGAGGTGCTGCACGTGTGCATCTCACGGAGGCACCGCCACTTGTGGTGCTAGATCGGATCGGATCGCGAGGAGGAGAAGCGAGTACGACTACATCACCCACGTTCCGACAAACGTTCCGCTGTGCGAATCTTCAAGGGTATGAAGATCTAATCCAATCTCTCTCGTTGTTTGAATCTCCTAGATTAGATCTTGGCTTTCCCTCTGTTCGCTCCGTAGAAATTTTTGATTTACTATGCCGCGAAACCCTTCAAATAACTGATCCGGAATCATATACCCAAGAACTATTAGGTGCATCAGCAAGATATATGTCTATAACATTGCAAACAAGTGTACCTGAGTCAGAAGTCATACCTCCACTCTTGGCTTTGTCGGCCAAGTACTTGCTGCAGTTCCTCTTCCAATGGCCATCCGCCTTGCAGTAGAAGCAAGTGGATCCGGCTGAAGGAGATGGCTTAGTCCCTGAGGAAGTGCTTGTAGGGGTTTGTAGCATGGAAAACAAAAAATTTCTACCGCATGCAAACAAACAAGCCAAGATCTATCTACTAGATTGTAGCAACGAGTCGATAGAGGAACTCACCCTCAAAGATTCCAAAGCGGTTAACGAGAGCAGATTCTCGTGGGTGATGTAGTTGTACTTTTGCCGATCTCAAGATCGCGTAGACGATCCTTCCGGCGCTGCGTTCCGGCAGCGCTTCCGCAGTCGGTCACACGTTCGGTACTCGATGAAGACCTTCCTCTCCCTTGTTCCAGCAGGCAGCAGAGGTTGTAGCACTCTCCTCGCGATTCCGGTAGCAAGACGGCGTGGCACCGGAAGTAGAGGGGAGATCTCGCAGGGCTTCGCCTTAAGCCGGAGCGAGTATGGTGGACTATGAGAGAGGCCTTGGTGATCTAGGGTTTAGAAGGCACCAAAGGGAGAGTGTAGCCGGTGTCTAGGGTTTGGTATCACCCCAACTCGGCGAGTTGGTGGTGCCCTAGGCGGTGGCCGCAACAGCAGGGGTGGTGGCGCCGACGGCTTAGGGTTAGGGTTTCGGGGTGTGAGCGGTGTAGGGAAGAGGGGCAGCCCTGCCCCTCCTTTTATAGGTGGGAGGGCGCGGCCAAGGGGGAGGGAGTCCCTCCTCAACTCGGCTTCCAAGGCCGGCGGTGGAGGGAGAGGGACTTCCTCCCCAAGTAGGTTTCCTACTCTCCCTCCACCAAACAAAATAGCCGTTTGACTTTTCAAATTGGCGTTTGACTTTTCAAACTAGGATTTGATTTATCCCTTTATTTTGTTCAGCGATGACACCTAGTACATGATGCAACCATTCCAACTTGTTATGACACATTCATGTACCCTTCCCCTCCGGAGTGCCGGACATTCCGGAACCTTCTAGAACATTCCCGATGAAAACACCGGAACCATTCTCCAACCCCGAAACAGGACTTTCCTTATATGAATCTTATTCTCTGGACCACTCCGAATCTCCTCGTGATATCCCGGATCCCATCCGAGACTCCGAACAACATTCGGTCTCTTACTCATCATTCCATAACTACTCAACAACGTCGAATCCTTAAGTGTGTCTCCCTACGGTTCATGAATTATGCGGACATGATCGAGACACTTCTCCGAACAATAACCAATAGAGGAATCTGGAAATTCATATGGCTCCCACATATTTCTACGATTACTTTGCGATCGAATGAACCACTTACATATGATACCAATTTCCCTTTGTCTCACGATAGTTTACTTATCCGAGGTTTTGATCGTCGGTATCTCTGCATACCTAGTTCAATCTCGTTACCGATAAGTACTCTTTTCTCGTTCCAGTGATATGTGATCCCTTGTGAGCCAGTCACATGATTGCAAGATAATTGGATGAAAATCCACCGAGAGGGCCCAGAGTATATCTATCTGCCATATGGATGGAAAAATCCCACTCTTGATCCATGTGTCTCAACCAATACTTTATGAACACTCAATGCCACCTTTATAGCCACCCAGTTACGGTGTGGTGTTTGATGTCATCAAAACATCCTTCCGGTGATGGTGATAAGCATGATCTCATGGTCGAAGGAATTAGGTTACTATGTATCAGAAAGCTTATAGCAATTGAACTATTTAAAATGACATGATCTTTATGCTACGCTTATCTATAGGAGTATGTCCATCATACCATTCTCCTAATGATATGATCTTGTTATTAACAACATCTCAAATGTTCATGATCAAGAAACCATGATCATCTATTAATCAACAAGCTAGTATTATGAAGAGGCTTTACTAGGGACTCTAATTTAGTTTACAAATCACACGAGTATTAATGTTTCTGGTTAATACTGTTATAGCATGAATATAAACATTTATCATAAACACAAAGATATAATAATAACTACATTTATTATTGCCTCTAGGGCATATCTCCAACAGTGCTTGGGACCGGGTCCTGAGCCTACTTTCCTCCTGACTTAGCCTTCTTCTTAGTCTAAGAACTCTTTTGAACTTAGCCTTATTCTGCACCATCAACACTTGACTGGTGCCCTTCTTGAGATCCGCCTCTGCCTGCTTGAGCATCCCATGTAATTCAGTGAGCTTCTTATCCATACCATGCATGTGGTAGTTCGAAATGAACTGCCCATATGCACTAGGAAGAGAGTTCAGAATTATATCTGTAACGAACTCTTCGCTTATGGGGTAGCCAAGCCTCTCCAGAGACTGCACGTAACCAACCATTTTGATCACATGCGGACTCAGTGGATCACCACCCTTAATCTTGCAACTCAGCAAAGCCTCAGAGACTTGATACCTCTCAGTCTTCGCCTGAGCCTGGAACATACTTTTGAGGCTTTCGATCATATCATAGGCCTCAACATGCTCGAACTGCTTTTGCAAGTCCAGTTCCATGTGAGCAAGAATAAGACAGCTAATATCCATGGACTCATCCTTAGCCCGACGGTAGGCATTGGTGGCAGCGACAGTCGCATTCTCATTCGGCTCATCTGGAAGTGGGTTGTCTAGGACATGGTCCTTCTTTTCTTGCTTGAGAACAATTCTCAGATTTCGATACCAGTTGGTAAAATTAGTGTCGTTCAGTTTATCTTTCTCAAGAATGGTTCTCAACGCAAAACCGGATATCTGAGAGTGAGTGCTACTTGGTGCCATGATCTACAACAGAAAATATGCAAAACACTTAAGACATGTATTCATAAAAGATAAAGCATATTAAACATTTTAATATTTTATGCTCCCACTAGAACAAACACCCCTCCGATGGTTGCATAGTGATTCAAGACCCTAAATAAGCAAGTCGGCTAGTGAGCTTTAGCATCACCGCTAGCCGCCAAGTGATCTAGGTAGACAACTCCTTATCAATCGCATCTCATACGACTCCTGTTGGACGGGTGGCATCACATGCCCCGGCTCCCATACGACTTTTCTCCGAGCCCCACAACCGTTGTGATAGACCTGTCTAGCTTACCGAGTGTTTCCGCAGTAAGAGTCCGACTCGAACCCACCTAGTCGGAAAGAATTGGCAGCACCTCAATTTTATGAGCCCACTCCCAAAAATGTCCGACTTGTGATGGTGCAAACACTGGCGGGAAAACCTACTAGACCTTTTTTAAGGGATTAAATTTTACCGACTATCTAATAGAGGTAAAACAAAGACATAACAATAACACAAAATAAAGCAATTATAATGTGAAATGGTATGGCTCTCTTCATGGCGATCTCCATCTCCACAAAGCCTGTAATCCGACTCGTGCCAACTCGTCACTTGCCATCTTACTCCATGTCGCCTACATGTACAACGCCTTGCATGCCTTCCGGGTTCTCCAAACAGCTACACTAGCTTAGTAAAGTAAATTACATAGAGAATCTGACACGCAGGTCGTTATACAATAAATGACAGCACCTAGGTTCCAGCCGGCTGAAAATAATGTGATTCGCATATCACGTATGGATTACACATATACATCACATACACATGAACCATACCATTCACAACTTCCTGCAAAAACAAGTTATGCATAGATACAATATCTACCGGCGTTGTGAAACTCGCAACGACATCTAAGGCGCTACGACAGGGCGAAGCCAGCGGTCCCGCTAGATGGATAGCGGGTCGCGGGTGCGGGCAGCGCCCGACGATTTTTACGAAAACGTAGATCTCATCTACGATCCAGACATGGATTCCGACCATTGTTCCGATTCGATCAAACTTTTTTGATCTTCGATCACCGCCTCTGGATTTACGTGTCACAGTCTACCCCGATGGCGGAAGCCGACCGGTAGGGGTATGTCGTTCCACGACCTCAGCAGTATGATCATGGAATTCAGATATACCATTCCCCGAGTACAATTGATCCAATCAACCTTGTACAAAACCGATCTATCTCATAGATCGACCACCAAAACAGCACATAGATCTTATCTATAGCCAACCGCATATCACATATGTGAGATCTCGAGCCTAAAACCAGAACCTATCGCTCTGATACCAATGTTGGGCCACGCGGAGATAAAACAAAAAATTCCCCTCTAACATGGTGATCGCAAGATCTAGCCGAGGTAGAAGGCCACGAGGTTTACCACTAGACGTGCAGTTGCGGATTATTGATGAAGCGCGTCAGTTGATGCAGTGCAGTCCTTTGCAATCCGATCGTCCTGGTGCTGATCGTACAACACCTCTGCTGGTATCCACACGTGCAAGGAGGAGCACCGGCGGCGAACTGCTAGGTTCGGTACGACGGCAGGACTATTGTGGAGCTAGGGTTTTCAACACATGGAATGATCTAACCGAACAACGATTAACCTTTCTAGGTTACGGAGCTCCACTATATATAGGGAGTGAACATGGGCTCCACTCTCGTGGCCCAATCACTAAAGCCCATATAACACTAGTCACCGTGAGTCCGACTCACTGACTCAGTCCTAATCCATCTCGGGTCCAACCCGACCAGATTTCCGGTTCAGATCCAATCCGAACTTGCTACCGCTCTTAAGTGTGTGACCCCGCAAGCTCATGGCTACTTGGACACGATTGGAGTCCGACTCTCAATCGATCAGTCGGTAGCGTCTCCTAGCAGAATGTGCCGACTCCCAAGTACCAAAGAGTCATGACGACTTGCCTTTCCAATGTGACTTGCGTCTGAGTCTCTTTTGCCTCACGATATACCTTGTCAGACTATAGGCAAATATTTGTCATCCCTTAAATAGTCTGACTCTCTTCTCGATCCAAGATAAGTGATTCACCCGACTAACTCTTAGCCGATCGCCTCGGTTAACACTTAACCGAGTCGTGCATGGCCATTATTTCCGAATCATATCTCACGAGAGGGCCCAGAGAATATCTCTCCAAGTGGAGGGGCAAAATCCCATCTTGGTTATTCATATCACGCAGCTTGATTCTCAGTCGACCCAAACTCTGCCTTTATAACTGCCCAGTTACGAAACAGAGTTTGACAGAACCTAAGTCGGTGATCATCAACTCGGACTATGCAATAACCTCAGGTCTAAGGATTACATTGATTGAGATATACAAATGAAAACTTGTTCGTTGTACCTTAATTTGGGTCAATCTGACTCGCTAAACTCTTTAGACGAATCTGTGTAAGTTGGAATAGCATCTCCATGCCCATGACAAGTGGAACCGAGTCATCAAGCCAACTTTCACATTGGTCTAAGTAGTGTGTCCAACACAACCTCAGTGACCAAGGATATTTAGTACAAACAACATGAATGTATAGTTCCACAACCGAATCACATATTCAGTGATACGCATCAGATGTTTATACAAGAACAACTTTATATCTTTATGAATACAATGGGAAATATCATCATACATGATTGCCTCTAGGGCATATTCCAAAAAGTTTGATGTCATCAAAGCACTCATCCGGTGATGGTGATTAACATGATCTCATGGTCGAAGGATTAGTTACTGTGTATTCAAAAGCTTGTAGCAAAACGAACTTAATGACTTGATATTATGCTATGCTTACTATGGGTGTGTGTACATCACATGATTATCCTAATGATATGATATTGTTATTAATAACATCCAATGACCTTGATCAGGAAACCACGATCATCTATTAATAAACAAGCTAGCTTAACAAGAGGCTTACTAGGGACTTTTTTATGTTTACAAAACACACAAATATTAATGTTTCCTATTAATACAGTTATAGCGTGGGATGTAAATATTTATCATAAACACAAAGATACAATAATAACCACTTTATTATTGCCTCTTGGGCATATCTCCAACAGAAATTACCGTCTTCAACCATCTTGGTGAAGCAATTCGAGTGAGAATCAATCCATGAAATCACGATATGCAGATCTAATTATGAGATTTTGGGATCTTTTTTCCTACAGATCCATTCCACCCCTCGGGGACCACTGGTGGATCATACGACATTCATGATATTATGGCCTCTTGACGTGTTGCCCATCCGACAACGTGACATGGTTCAGAACGCCATTATCCTTGCTGCATGCGCTGATGACCTCGTTGATGATCCGACCGCCATTATCATCGCTGCATGCACTGATGACCATGCCCAAGATCCGACCACTTCCCTTGGTGAGTCTATTTTGGCTGGCCTTCTAGTCACGAATCTGCAAGAGAAATGAATGCTATATTAGAAAAGGTGAACCAAGAAATTAGGGAAATGCAATTAGAAGATGGGATAGCAAACATTTATATGAGAGGTGGAGGACTCCAACGTGAGTTGAGCAGATCGAGCGGGACCGACTGACTACTGCTTGGGCATATCTGTGTTCAGAGTGAACATAGGGAGTGCCTAGCTTACAAAGGGAAATCCTGATGAGATCTAGGATTTGGAGTGGAAAGAAGGAGAGCCTGAGATCTAGGGTTAGCAGTGGAGGGAGTGTGGTGAGGAGGTTGAAGGGCAATTGTGTTATTTGTATTATATTATATAGGAAACGGGCTAGGTAGATGTGTATAAGGATGGTTTTATGGGCCATTGAGTAACTAAGGCTCTATGGGCTTCTGTTACTAAAAGCCATGTGGTGGTCAATCAGTACAAAACGAAGAATGACATGAATATTTCATACATCTTAACTACCTTAATAATTTGTTACAACCAATATAGAAAATGGCAGTAATTAAACACTTCACACATCTTAACTACTAACTTAATTGTTTGGTACAATCATTATAGAAAATAGCAGGAAACAATTCACACATCTTAATTATTGAGTATTATCCAGGCAAAGAACAAGCAGATCAAATCACATCAATAATATTTAGCCACAACCTCTAGTTTCTGCTAGATCAGTGCCAATACATTCACTAAAGCCAGGAACGACGACTTAATTGCATTTATCTTGTCTCGTTCATCCTGCAGTTCTTCTTCTAGAAGCTTATAAAATTCCTAGTAGGACATCGCAAATTTCTTGGGTTGGGAAAGGCTCCACATCGCAAGCAACACACGCGAAAGGTGAGGCAAGTGTGAATCATTGATCATTCAACCATCATGCACTCATGTGGTTTATAGTGGCACCCAATGAAATTGTACTAGTAGGAAAAGGCCTTATGGCGGCGTTTAAAAAAGGGATTAGTGGCACTCAAGCCGCACATCACTAACCTCACGCCACTAGTAGGACGTAGTGGTGGCGTCTTAGGTGAACTCCACCATTATCGCGCGTACTTGTGGCGTTTGGTTTGAACACCACGACTAGGAGACACAGTGGTGGCGTTTGTCGCAAACACCTGTACTATATGTACAATTTGTGGCGCTTTCATAAAGTTAAGTGTTGCAAGTATATTTTTTTTTTTAAAAAAAAAGGTGCTGCATAATTTTGATTAAAGGCTGCAATTTAACAACTATGTGACATCACGAAATGCATATTCACATAAGAAGGAAAATAACGATTTGGTTCACCATACATTATTAACAAGTGGTTCAAAACATGATAATACTTAGCTAGTTGCATCTACACTAACAGTGTGTTTGGTAGGCCGGGTGGGCTATCTCAGCTCATATAAGCTGAGTCCACCTATGCCCACCTCATACAAGTGTGTTTTATTTGCTATGTTTGGTAGGTTGTTTGACATGAGATATGCTCAATTGAGATCATGTTTGGTAGGTTGTGTTTATTGAGCCATGCTAGATATATATGAAAAAGCAATTAGGTCCTTGGATATAACTGTAAAAAGCAATTGGGTCCCTAGAGGTCGTCGGCGCCGCGGCCGGCGAGAGGATCCGCCGCCGCGTGCCTCCAGGATGCCGAGCCCCTCCTTCCTCGCCACCTAAGGCCGAGCTCCGAATCAGCGTGCGCCGCCAGTAGGCTACGTCTCTACAACTCGGGCTCGTGGAGGCGCGCGCCTCTATAGCTCGGTCTTGGCATGCGCCGCCAGGAGGCCGCGTGGACCGCTAGGAGAGGCGGTGGAGCTCGACGATGCCGGGAACAGGGATGTCAGAGGTCGCCATGGATGGGGCCGCACCTCTATAG
The DNA here is from genome assembly GCA_916181665.1 of Avena sativa. Lineage (NCBI taxonomy): Eukaryota > Viridiplantae > Streptophyta > Magnoliopsida > Poales > Poaceae > Avena > Avena sativa. Next base: position 352,322,234 of record OV702293.1, on the reverse strand, counting down.
GGAGAAGACAGGATGGCACCAAGGACAGGAACGAGACGAGATGGGTAAGTGTATCATGTGAGTAGGGTGGAAATGAGCGGTACGGGCCTCGGCCCATATCAGGCAAAAGCCAACACGTCACACGCGCGAGGATGAGCTCGGCAGTGCCGATTTGTGAATCTCGATTCGAGCTTCCCAACCATGCAGGGCTCGGGGGCCTTTTTTTGCACGAGGTCGGCACTGCCCAATGGAAGCGACCCGAGCTACCAAATACGGAAACTTGGGATGAAGGGAGAATTTATGGGTTGCCACGGGCTACCGAACACACCCTAACAAAAGATCACAAGGAGCTAGATATTCGCAATGAATGATGATGTCAATGACGAACATTATGTGAATGTTACGGCGTGAAGTGGTCCTACCAGTGAGGAAAATAGCTTGTCCAAGTTGTAGATCATCTTCAACTTCAACAAAGTTCTTCCACTCCTAGATGTTGAAGATGATGCAGCCATCTCTCACTATATTTTACGAAATGGCACGTAAGGCACATGTTACTCCAACGCGTATTCCAACCAAGCCTTCTTTATAAATTTGAAGAAAACAAACCATTCTCGATGGTAGTTTCTAATTAAGATGCAGAAGTCAGAAATATTATAACTATAATACAATACAAATACAATAGGAACTAAAGAAAGAATAATAAGTGAAAACACACCATATTATGTAGCTGAATATGTGTCCTGGTCAAGTCGAGTGACAAGTGCTAGGCCGTTGTAGGAATTTTTTGAACGAATGTTGTCGACGAGATAGTACTCTTCACTATGAGTAATCTTGCATCTCTAAGCGATAATTATATAATCCAATGGTCTTGCTTGATCCTTATCGTCGTCTTCATCGTCGCCCTCATCCTCATCGCCCTCATTCTCATCCTCCTTCTCACTGCCACCCTCGTCATCATCATCCTCCGCATTGCCCAAGTTCAAACATACAACACTAATTCTTGGCCCAGGAGCTCCCATTGCAAAAAAACGGGTGTACACCAGGGGGATTTGGTTTTAGGAAATGAACCTTCTCCATGAAGAACCTAGAAGACGAGTCATTGCTCACTCTTTGTGCATGTCAACAACATATGTTCGCCTAAGAGCTTGGAACTTCACACTTCGTCCTATTATTCTATTAAAGTCCCTCCTTAAATTGAATGAGATAGTATAAACATAAAAAAACAAGTAAATAAATGATAATAGTATAAAAAAAATCAATGAATTTAAATATATACATACCAAATAATGCTCAAATCGACCCTATATGTGACAGACTTGGAATAGTGAGCCTGGCATACTATCATCGCTACAGTCCGTAAAATAAACTTGACACGATGCCATATTCTATACAAGGAAATGTAGTTATTTTATGCATGAATGTCTCACACATCGCCATACTAATATACAACACTCGGTAATTAATAAACGGCACACATGCACTCTAAGATCAAATAGGGCCTCATATTTGCATTGGATGCAAAATAATTTTAGGGATGGTGTGAGTGAGCCATGTAGAATGCACAAATTATTTATTTGTACATATCACAAGGCTCGCTCATACCATCCCCGATATTGCAACATCACATTTAATCATCGGGCATATGAAAGTAGAAAACCAAAATCAATTGAAAACATATTCGTATGAAAATCAACCTAAAAGTAGGACCTTATACTCGCACTGGACACAAAATAATTTCAGGGATGGAGTAAGCAAGCCAAGTAGGATGCATAAATTATTTACTGGTGCATCTCATAAGGCTCTCTCGCACCACCCCCGAGATCGCATCCTATCATTTTTAATCATTGGCCATATGGAAGTACAAAACCAAAAGCAACCAAAATCATGTAGATTTTGTACCCCTACAATTATCTAAATTTTTTATACATCTAAAATCAACTAGATTTTATACCCCTATAATTAACTAAATTTTCTATACATATAAATTCCCTAAAATCACTTATTTTCTACACTACACAAAAATCACCTAAAATCACTAAACTAAATACACTAAGAGAGGGGACTACTAGTCTACCTGCGGCTGCCCGAGGTCAGGGCCGGCGAGGCGTGACAACGAAGGTGGAGAAGGCATGGTCATTGCAGGGCCGGTGGATCCATCGCGTCGCGGAAGCAGAGACGATGGGGCGCCGTGGACCTCTGCGTGGCTAGGTTGGCGGCGAAGGGGCTGGACCGGGGCTGGGTGGGGAGCCGCAGGAGGCGGCGGCCGAGGATGGGCAGGAGGCGGAAATTTCAAGGGAGGCGCGGGCCAGTGGATGCTGGGCTGGACCGGTGCGGGGTTGGGCCGGCAGCGGTGGGGCTGGACCTGGGCGAGGCGACAACCGGGGATGGGAATACGGCGACAATTTCGGGGGGACGAGCGGGAATGTGTGTCGTGCAGAATGAAAAGAGAGGAATGAGCACGCGGGGCAGGCGGTGCCTTTAGCAAAATTTTGGATGGCACAATAGTGGCGTCTTGAATTTAAAAGGCGTTCGAAAGTGCTGAACACCTGGGTTATATTGGTCCCAGCTTGCCTCGTGGTCCCCATTTAGTGTCGACATTCGCGATTTCTCGAACGCCATGACTAAGTTGTAGTGGCGGCGTTCGCCTTTCAGGAACGCCACGACTATTTTGCCTTGCAGTGTTGGCACCCATTTTATTTTAGACGTCACTAGAAGAATAACTGCTATAAGCTTTTTTCTACTATCGTTGTGGTCGGTGTCCACGCCTTCGTATGCCACGAGTCGACACGGGAATAGCTCGCACTCGCACTGCCACCACATATCGTCGATGCCATTCCAGTGCTCGTTGTGGATCCACCTGGGCACTTTGCCCTCCTGAGAAGAAAAGCCCAATTGTTCCTGAACAAGATCGAAAAATAGAATAGTAACATTTTACTATAGGGTTCGCAGCATGAAAAACAAAAATTCTATTGCGGGAACACACAAAACCAAGTTCTAATCTACGAGATCGATGCAACGAGTTTATAGAGAACTAACCCTTGTGGATCCAAAGCATTTAACGAGATCGGATTCTCGTGGTTGATGTAGTCGATCACTTTCCGATCACAAGATCGTGTAGACGATCCTTCTGGCGCCACGTTCCGGCAGCGCTTCCGCAGTCGGTCACACGTACGGTAGTCGATGAAGACCTTCCTCTCCCTTGTTCTACCAGGGCAACAGAGGTTGTAGATCTCCTCGGAATCCCAACAACATGACGGTGTGGTGGTGGTGGTGGTGTTGGAGGAGGAGAAGGGGTTATTGCAGGGCTTCGCCTAAGCCGGAGCAGTGTATGGAGGAGAGAGAGGGGAGGCACCGACAACTAAGGTTTGGGGTGAGGAAGTAGGGGGCTCCCCCACCCCTCCTTATATGGGTGGAGGGGAGGTGGCCAAGGTTCCCAGCCCTGGCCGAGTCCACCCCCAACTCCTCATGGCCGGCGGCAAGGAGAGGGAAATGGAAACCTTTTCGCTCAAGGTTTCCTTTCCTTCCCCCACTAGGATTTGACTAGTCAAACTAGGATTTGACAATTCAAACTAGAGTTTTTATCTCTCTCTTCCTAGTCTTGGCCGACTTGACCTAGGGCTTGATGCCGCCAGCCCCACTAGGGCATGTCACATCCCAAGTGCCCCCTCCCGGGGTGGTGGATCTTCCAGAACATTCTAGAAGCTTTCGGTCAAAATACCGAAAACATTTCTGAACCCCGGAAATTGACTTTCCTTATATGAATCTTATTCTCTGGACCATTCCGGATCTCCTCGTGATGTCCTGGATCCAATCCGAGACTCCAAACAACATTCGGTCTCCAACTCATATTCCATATCTACTAAATAACATCGAATCCTTAAGTGTGTCTCCCTACAGTTCGTGAACTATGCAGACATGATCGAGACACCTCTCCGATAAATAACCATTAGTGGGATCTGGAAATCCATAATGGCACCCACACATTTATATGATGACTTCATGATCGAATGAATCATTTACATAATGATACGGATTCCCTTTGTCTTGCGATACTTTACTTATCCGAGGTTTGATCGTCGGTATCTCTATACCTAGTTCAACCTCATTACCGACAAGTACTCTTTAATCATTTCGTGATATGACATACCTTGTGACCTACTCACATGCTTGCAAGCCAATTGGATGACATTCCACCCAGAGGGCCCGAAGTATATCTATCTGTCATATGGATGGACAAATCCCACTCTTGATCCATGTGCTTCAACACATACTTTCAGAATACCTAATGACACCATTATAACCACCCAGTTATGGAAGTGGCGTTTGATGTCATCAAAGCATCCATCCGGTGATGGTGATTAACATGATCTCATGGTCGAAGGATTAAGTTACTATGTATTTAAAAAGCTTTATAGCAAACGAACTTTAATGACTTGATCTTATGCTATGCTTACTATAGGAGTGTGTCCATCACATCATTCTCCTAACGATATGACCTTGTTATTAATAACATCCAATGTCCATAATCAGGAAACCATGATCATCTATTAATCAACAAGCTAGTTTAACAAGAGGCTCACTAGGGACACTTTAATGTTTACAAAACACACAAGTATTAATGTTTCTGGTTAATACAATTATAGCATGAGATGTAAACATTTATCATAAACATGAAGATATGATAATAACCACTTTATTATTGCTTCTTGGACATATCTCCAATATTTTCGATGAAAAAACAATAGCTAGATGGTAATGTACGATGTCGCCGCCGCGCTCAGCCGCATTCTCGCTTCACTTCATCGTGTTTTGTCATGGACTAAGATCTAAACAAAGTCATTTTAGAAAATAATCATTTTCAAAAATAGATCTGAACATAGTCATTTTCAAAAATATCCTAAGATCTCACCAACTCACATCTCTACTCCTGTCGTCCCTCCAAAATGTGGTGATGCCTCGCAAGCTCTGCCAATCCAACCCGGCCTCCCTGCTGGAGTCCTCCGAGCCTAAGATTCTTTCTCAATCGATCTGTTGTTAGATCTTGTTCTTTCTCTAATCAATTTTCTATTGAATCTTGTTCTTTCTCTAATTGATCTGCTATTGCATCATGTTTTTTCTACAATCTATCTATTGTTGCATCATGTTCTTTCGCTAACAGATCTGCTATCTCTTTCAGATCCATGACAACGCGGTCAGCGTAGCCCTGCGAAGGATTACAGACATGGCGCTACCGTCGTAGCCGTTGCCGCCATAAAAGCATCGTTGTTGGAGGATGGTGGCCATGTTGCTGCGTTTGTCATAGTAGAGTGTTAGCAGAATAGAGAGGTTCTCAAGATTATATTAGCTAATTTTCTCCACTTATCCTTAAGATAAGTGCAATAATTAGGTTAGTTGTAGATAGTTTTTAGTTCTTTATTTTTATCATTTTCTTGTTAGAAGAATTAGTGGGAATAAATCCTCTTTTTTAGATTCTCTTGCGAGAAGAGAAGTTGAATACAAGGATTACACTACTAGGAAAATTCCCATCCGTGGCGCACCAAAAATCACCATCCATAGCGCATGCAGTGCGCCACTAGCCGCGCGCCACAGCTAAAATTTATCCATAGCGCACTGCCTGGGGCGCTATGGGTAAAAAAGTTACCCGTAGCGTACCATCAAGTGCGCCATGGGAAGGGGTCCAGGTACTCCACGAGTATGTTTTTCGAAAAACAAAAAAAAGCAAAAAAAAAACATCCTCGTTTTGAATTGCAAAAGCAATCGAGCCCACACATCGATGTCGTCATGTCGCCTTGCTGAAGTATGGTGGTCAGCCACAACCTACCATCGCAGGGAGGTGTGGGAGGTCGTGGCCACGCTAGTCCTCGCCGGCATCGAGGCGGTAGGTGGAGGTGGCGGCCAGAGGAGGTGTGTTCGGAGGAGGTGTCAGAGGATGCGACCGAAGGTGCGGTCGGATGAGGTGGCCGGAGGTGCAATCGAAGGAGGTGGCGGTGGCCGGAGGAGGTGGTGGCGAACGGAGGAGGTGGTTACCCGTGGTCGGCCGTGGTCGAAGGAGGACGAAGGGAGGAGGAGAAGAGGGGGAAGAGAAGAGAAAGAGAGGATGAAGAAAAGAAGGAAGGGAGGTAGGAAGAGAGGGAGGAAGAGAAGAAGAGAGGGAGGAATGAAGGAAGGTAGGTGGCCGTCCGGATACGAATTTTAAATCCCACCCAAACTTACTTGTGGCATACTACATGGTGGTGCGCTACGGGTAAGTGTCCTCTTTTTTTCTGCAGGAAAAATGATCCTTCGACCGTAATTTTTTATTCTTTTCAAATTTTTAAAATCTAAAAAATGCCTAAACGATCAAAGGTATTAAATGATCTTTGTTCTCGTCATTTTGATATAGTATACATTTTTTTCGACTTCGTATGCAAAAGTTATGGCCATTTTGCTGTGGCATGACCTTTTTTGCAAAAAAAAGTCGAAATTCATGTTTGTTAATTTTCTTACAAACTAGAACATATTACCTACCTACATGTGAAATGATTTTTAAATTTGAAGTGTTTATTATTTTATTTTATTTTTACAAAATTAAAAATGCGATCCACGGTGTGTGTGTGGAGTTGGTGCATGTCACTTACCCGTAGGGCATCACATAGTGGCGCCACGGGTAGTGGTCTGCGACCATCCTGTCCTGGCCCATACGTAGTGGTGGCGCACATGTGGCATGTGCGTGACTGATACACTGTTGGGCACTTTGAACCCGTGCGCCAATAGCTATTTACTCATGGGGAAGTATCGACCATGTGCGCAACGGCTGTCTGGATTACCTATACTAGTTTTCCTAGTAGTGTTAGATCCTTGTAAGAAGTGGTTGCAGTGTATTGTGATGTAATAAATATCCTCTCAAAAAATTAAATTTTCGATTTAAATGCAATTAGCTTCCTAATTTAATGACCGTAAACTTCTTATTTTGATTAATGGTATTGTAATTAATTATCTAGATCGGTGATGTTGCACAAACCATGGTATTCGCAATACGTGACATGGCACTAAAGTTCCGCCGTCTTCAGTAATGTAATGAGGCACATCCACTGCCGCGCCGCGGAAGCACTACCTCGACAGATCACGTTGTGCCGAGCCAAAACAATTCCGTCGCCATTGCGCAGTTATTTCCGGTGGCTTTTTTCGCTCAAGCGCGAGCACGGCGACTAGGGTTGTGCCTCGGCGTCTATAAGCGCCAGGGTCCGAGCTCCGTGTTGTAGTGAGCAAAGAATTTGCTTTGAAAGATCTTGGAGATCTTCACTTCCTTTGTGGCATTGATGTGAAGAAAGTAAATGATAAACTTGTGTTAAATCAGGTAAAATATGCCAGACATATTCTTGCTCGTGTGGGTATGCAAAAATGTAAGAGACCTCCCACTCTTTTGTCATCTTCAAAAAAAATCACAACTCATGAAGGATAATTGCTAGGGCGGTGATAGCACCAAATCTTATATAACTCAGAAGTTCAATCCCACTAACCTATTTCTCTAAACATGCAGCCTATCCACCTCAGCAGGCCTTTGATTGGTCCATGTCACACGATTTACCTTCCATTCCATTTGTTGTTTCATATTGACTAAAGCACACTAACAGATGGCCAACCAACACATCGTCAATTACCCCAGCTCTCTTGATATTCATCTAATTAAACCGGCCTATTAACGTTCTCTCCTCCATTAGTCTATGTGGCAACCAAACAGCCCCGCCGAGTGCCAACTCTAAGATTTTTGGCTTCCACGATTAACCTCTGTGTAGTCTGTACACCTTCAAGCCCGAGCTCTGACAACACCATACCATATTCTTTGCGGCAATCTCTACTGAAAGTGTCGCTCCTTCTTCATGCGGGGAGCCAAGAGACGGCCCTCTTCTTCCCCAAGATCTGTGCAACATCTATTGAACCCTCCCATCAATAATGGTGGAAATAAACTGTCTGAGTCGGCGATGCAAGCGAGCGTCCGCGGATAGGTTGCCTTTTTATTCTCCAGTGTCCACCAGCCTGACCTCATTTTTGCCCGTCGTCCTCATTTCACCTTCCCTCGGTTTTTCCTATCCAAGGTCACAAGGATCCGCCATCCGCCACCATTCCCAGTGACCTGGCCACTGACCTCTCGGACGATCCTAGCCACTGCCGCCTGGCCTAAGATTTCTTTGCTAGCAGTGCCATCTGTATTTGTTTTTCAGTTCCAGTTAATGTGTGCAAAGTACCGATTGGTATTCGTTATCTTCCATTCTCCTTGCAGCTTTGATCTATTTGTGCAGTCGTTTTGGCTATACACCTTCTGATCTATCGTAGCGACAAAAAAATCAGGTTATGCCCATCAAATCCTCTTGAGACTAACCTTATGTTTCTTAATTCTTTCGTCTCTATTAGATTTGTATGGATATGTGTTGCATCTGCAATACAGTGCCCGGTCCTAACTAGAAGTTTTGTCTCAATCAGTTCTATTTTAATTCAGATTACCCTCAAGGCCTCAATACAAAAACCTTTTATGTAGTTTCGTTGATTTTAACTCATGTTCTGGCTTATTATGTGTAACTTGCACTCTTGCAGGATGCCAAAGTGAATATACATCTGCCTCTCCATCTTATTTTATGGAAGCTCTCAATCTAATCAGCACGATTATGTTTCATGACGAGTTACCTTCACATGGAAGACATACATATCAGAGAATCGTTCTGCATTTCATTGTAGGCTCTAATCCTTTAGCGTTGTCGATATTCTGCACAATGATTTTCTTGCAGCATCCCCTTATCATGGTGTCCCTTTGGCCCTTTTCTACAGACTCCACTGTCGGCAATCGTCATTGTTATCATGCATTATCGCCTCCTCCACAACTCTCTTGAAGCAGCCCATTTTTTATTCAATTCAGCTGTTCAAGTTGCAAAGTACAATTGCATTCTTATGTTCTTGATTTTACTACCAGGGGCCCGTGCTCGCAATTTTGAACATGTTTAATAAGAATACAAAGACACCAAGCATGTTGAATTTATCCAGTTCAGAAGTTCACATCACGCGAGGTGATAGTTTTACTACTACGCCTTGAATTGTTAACTAGGACCATTTCTATAACTTATGAGCAGAGCTATTGATGAATGAAGGATAAATTGGTGAGCTATTGATGAATGAATGCCATGTCTTCCATTATAGATTTGTAAAATAAATGTTGAATGAATGAATCTCTTCACTTTGAAAGATCAAATATGAACATAAATTGGTTGCATTTTTCCATTGTTAGTCTTTGTATTCTCCATCGTTTCATACTATATATATTGGTCGAGTTCATCTTCTAAGTGGATACAAAGAATTCAACTCATGGAATCTTCCTTGGAATAGGTAAATTTCTATCTTAACTATTCATTTTATTGGTAACATAAATATTTATAACAATTTTATGCAGCTGTTTCCGTAGCAACGCACAAGGAATCATCTAGTACATAAATATGGTTGGAGCATTGCAGTATTTAATAAACAAAGTTTGTTAGTATTTGCATGCTCCTACTATATTACATTAGACTAATGCTAAGATAATTTTGAGATATATCAAGCATACTCCTACTGTTAGTTTGACTCTCACGAACTCTAACTCCACTCTGGTTGGTGCGTTTACTGTTTTTTTTTTTGGAAATGGACGGGTTGTTTGGATGATCGCTGATCAAATGTAGCCTTTGCTGTCTTTTTTTTATTCTAATCTTATCTTTTGAAATGCAAATAAGCAAGTTATAGTTTCTAGATCTAGCATAGAAGCAAAATATAAATTTGTTTCAAATGCTATCGCTGAAATAATTTGGGTTTTATTCTCTACTTGAGGGGCTTGGAGTTAAGATGACAGATTCACAGTATCTATGGCGTGACAGTTTTGGAGCTAAATACTTGTCAGCAAATCCCTAAACCCTTGCATGCAACAGCCAAACATATTAAGATATATTTTTATTTTGTTAGAGAGAAAGAGTTCAACAGCGAGTTGGAAATTCATTTTGTTTCTTTGAAGGATCAAGTTGTTATTGGGTTCACAAAACCTTACCTGTTTGCATGTTTGAGGAGTTCAAGTGTATAAAAATAGATCTTATAGTTCTATTCTACCCAAACTTGTACGCCTCCTTCGTGATACCGCATCAAGTAGTAGAATCGTTCAAAAACAAGTATGCTAGCAGAGGCGCGCGCCGCCGAGCTGGACACGCTCTACAGCCGGACGCCGGGCGGGTCACGGCGGCGGTGGTCGGCTGCGTCTGCCTCGACCACCTCACGTGCACCGAGTGCGCGCGCATTGTGGGCGCCCCCTTCGTCGCGATCGAGCTCGCCGCTCGCAAGAAGCAGCGCAAGGATCCCCCGGTCCAGTTGCCGCGCGTCGACGTCGGGCAGGGCACAGGCGGAATCTACAAGGATTGTTCAGTTTTGGGCACCTGCTCTAATTCATGGTATGACATGTACTCCGATCAGAATCGAACTGACTGAAGTGCTAAGAAATCGCTTCGTGTAGATGAACACAATAGCACAAATAAGAAGCAGCGGATGCAAACACAAGATCATCAACATACAAGAACATCGAGATCTCCAAGAACATAATAAGGGAACCATCTCCCAAAAGTGCTGGACAGGACGCCTCAAACATAACAAAGCATGGGGCATATAATACCTACCCAGTTGATAATCGTGGCAAGAAAAACCCAGTTGATAATCTAAGAATTGCACTGCTCTATCATCAGTGACCAGTAATCGCTACAGCTATTTTGACATTAGACTGCATACAAACATATAGCAACTCAAGCCCATCATCCTGATGCTCCAAGCCAGAATGATCGACCCATGCATTAGCATTATAAATGCAAAATTACACATGACAACTACAAGATTCAGGTCACGGTTCACTATCGGCCTAAAGTAATATCTACCATCACATGCCAGTTGAAAAGATAACCAAGAAATCACAAATCACATTAGCATGAAGCACTGTAGTTACTTGCCCAACTATTGCAGGAGCAGATATACACTCGCAGCTCTCAAGTCAAACATAGGAGATAACACATGCTATGGATTGGTCCCCAGAGATAAAATAGATGGTTTCTGACATTCAGAATGGACTCCAATATATTCCCAATCACAGCAATTTCATCACATGAAAAGCTGCCGATAGCAAGATGGTAACAGAAGCCAAGTGGCAGAACATATGTTTTTTGAACATCAAGTAGCAGAACAAATTAGTGAAGTTATACAGACAGATTAGACGCAGCAGCATACTAGCCAAACACAGCTACAAGTGGATGACATAGCCTTGCCATATATTATTACCATGGCAAGAGAAAGTGCAGAAACGAACAGGGCTGTATGCTCAACTATCAGCATGAACAGCTGTAGCTACTTGTTCAACTATTACACGAGCAGCTCTAATGCTCGTAACCATCGGGTCAAAGATAGGAGAAAACGCATGCTAGTGATTTGTCCTGAGCAACAAATAGACAGCTTCTCACATTCAGAATGTTATCCACTTAATTACCAATCACAGCAGTTCCCTACATATGAAAGCTACCAACGCACAAGGATCCCAGAATGGAAGATACAGAACAATAACTAGCCTGGGTGAAACCAGTAATTCCACATATAAAGCTACCGACGGCACAACGATCACAGGATTCAAGGAGCAGACAAAATAACAACTAAGCAACTGATAAGAACAGAAACTAGATGCAGCAGCATAATAGGCAAAGACAGCTACAGCTTGATTATTACCATGTCAAGAGAATGTGCATAGACAAAAAGGGGTCACGGTAAGTCCCCAACTCTCATGGATTCATTAAGCTACTAACAACAGCGCCACGGTAGAACATGATTGTCCAGTCTCATATTAAGCCACAGTAGTAGCAGAGCAAAAACTCCGGCGCATCGCCACACCAGATTATAAGGACCAATTGTGAATACAATTTCTTCCATCAAAGGCAACGCATTGTCTGTCAATTTAAAGTTACTTAATATGATGAGTTGACTACCACTAGTAATGAAATAAACTCCTAGCAGTATCTACTTAAAACTTACAATCTAGCTACACATACAAACATATCCATGTAACAATGTAATGGTAAACAGCTAACAAGACACCTTCCATGAGAAAGTAAGTGTTTCTCCCACCAAGATAAAATGGTCGGTTGTTTGTCCTGGTACTTCAAGAATAACCTTATCTAGCAACAGTTTTGCACTGACCAAAATAATAGAAGACAGCATAGAGTTTGCTTATAAAGGGAACATATAAACATTTCAGGTCAATACTACTTGTTGTGGTATCATCCAGTTCTGAAACCATAATTCTGCAAACTACTCCAGATATACATGACGTTTTGGCAAGCTCTAAAACAGCTTCCAAAACGTCTTATATTATGGGACAAAGGCAGTCCTACTTTAAAACCATCCAATCATTAAGTCATAATTCTACAAACTGCTACAGGTATACATGCTCATTTCAAAATATATAGATGAACTATTGATCCTACTAGCAACATAATCCGACAGCTATTACTCATATAAACTCGAAAACATCTTAAAAGCAAAATTGCATCGCCAGCACACAATAAGAATTTTGCCCCTACAATTATCAAACTGAAAGCATGCAAACAATCAATATCCCTCTCAGGATTGGAATTAGAGCATCAACCATAGTTCACCAACAGAAGTAATATCACTTATCATCCCCAGCAAACAACATTGGCATGAACAGATGCAATTACTTGCCACGAGCAGCTGTATGCTATTGCTCGCAATTGTCAGGTCAACAGTAGGAGAAACACATGCTAGGGACAGTACCCAATTTCATGGCTTACCACACTACGAATGTACTCCACTATATTTCCGAACACATCAATTTCATCACAGAGAAAGTGAATGGACAGCGCAATGATCCCAGAATGGAAGATACATAACAACTAGTCAAGTGATAAGAACAGAAACACCACAATAGGCAAACACGGCCACAACTGGATCACGTAGTCTTCACATATTATTACCATGGCAAGAGAAAGTGCATAGACAAAAAAGGCTAGCGATAAATCCCCAACTCTCATAGATTCATTAGGCTACTAACCAGCGGAACGTAAATCCATCCACACCACTACCAGTTCAGTAACAACGGCGCCACGGCAGAACAGGATTATCCAGTCTCATATTAAGCCACAGTGGTAGCAGAGCAAAACTTCCGGCGCATCGCCCCACCAGATTTTACCTCTTGAGGCTGATGAGAACCACCGCGATGGCTGCCGCGGTTGCGGCCCCAGCAGCGGCAGCGGCGGCCACCATCCCGTGAGACGCCAGCGGCCCGCCCTTGGTCGAAGGAGCGGCAGTCTCCTCCTCCTCTTCCTTGTCTGCAGCGGCGGCGGCAGCGGAGGCCTTGAGGGCCTTGATCTCCTCCTCGAGGACGAGCTTCTCCTGGTGCGCGGTCGCGAGCACCCCACCGAGGCCCGGGCCGTCGATGTCGCGGTCGGAGGCGTTGGCTGCGGCGAGGAGATCCTGGAGGCGCTTGACCTCGGCGCGGAGCCCCGCGGCCTGGCTCTCGGCGTCGGCGGCGGCGCGCTCGGCGGTGGCGATGTCCTCCAGGGCCCCGGACACCTGCCACTCGAGGCGGGCGGCCTCGGCGGTGAGGAAGCCGTTCTCGTGGCGCGAGGCGGCGAGCTTCTCCTCCAGGTCGCGCTTGGCCTCGCGGAGCGCGTCCATCTCCTCCACGTCGTAGGAGGCGGCCTTGGAGGCGGTGTAGCCGGACCCGTTGGTGAGCGCGCCGAAGCCGTACTCGACCTCCCCGGCGGCGGCGGTCGGGGACGCGAAGGTCTCGTCGCCGTTCTCCATCTCGAAACCCTTACGCTGTCTCGGTCGCGCTCGCGCCGCGTGTGCCGTGAGGTGGGTGGGCTGGCTCCTGCGAGGGTGGAAATGGGAAAATAGGAATAGGATTTCGAAAACGAGAGTCGCCTCCGGGAATATATGCTGTGGCTCGGAGAGGCGATTCCCCAATGTTCCGATCCGACGGCCTAAATGAAGTTATTCAGATCGGACGGCTGGCGTGGGGCGACCTAGTGGAAAGCCAGGGTTGCGTTATATCCACGGGAGAAAAGCAGAGCGGCGACGGCTCGGCTCGATTCCTTCTCCCCCTTCCCCTCGCCGCGGAGTCCATTGCGCTCCACTGAAGAGGAGCGAGGCGCAATCTCCGGCGAGCGCGGGGGCGGCACGATGGTAAGATCTGGCGTTTTGGTCCCTGTAGTTTGTTGACTGTGAGGCGATCTCGACCTGCGCGCGCGCCTAGATCTTAGGGTTTTTAGTTCTTTTTAGTGGAGCAGACAATCTGCTGCGCCAGATGCTCGCCGGAAACGGACTGCGTTGGTATGTGGTTCTCTGGTGTTGATCTCGTGTCCGATCTTTGATGTCTACCGCGGATTCAGTCGATACTGATTTTGGTTGGTACAAATAGCTTGTGTAGAACTGTAGGGTATGCTCAGTGTTTGCAGTAGAGATAGAGAGATGGATATTTTGGGGTTCTTGTGATTTTACTGCTCTTTGATTAGAAGAAGGTGAGTAAGAACATGGAAGTGTTTGTAGGCTTGCAAATTTTGGCATTGGTACGTGTTATCTTAGAGTGCTGGCATGTACTTATGTCAAGCGAGTGAAGCTCGGAAGGCGGGAAAGCGGCTGAACTGCAGTACCAGTTGGAATTGTGTTGCGTTCCTGGAAGGGAATCGGCTAAACTAAAAAATTGTTGGAGCAGCATCTTTAGTCCAGCACTGCTATTTTGTGTTAACATGATTTTGCATCAGTGGTACCCCATCTGATGATGCACACAGATTTCTTCTTAAGAATTAGCTCTTCATGTTGCTCCTTTCAGACCAAGTATGTACTTCTAAAATCTAAACTGGTCAGGTGCATTGATCTGTTTTAACTACAGATTGATAGCTTATGGTGCATCCTCGAAATATCGGTATTAGTTCAATAAGAAGGGAAATGAAAGGTCTAGGTGTTGTGTGGAATACTATATTTGCCCTTAAGACTGCAGAAAATGCATGGTTTTCTTGTGTAATTCATGCGCTCAAAATATTTCCATTAACTCTGCCCATACTAGTATTTTTGTATCGGTCTAGTAGATTACGATCTGATGAAACTAAGATTCTTCTTGTTAGGCTGACCATGACCCAGAGCTGGAAGCCATCAGGCAGAGGCGAATGCAAGAGCTAATGGGACAGCGTGGCGCGGTAAGTTAATGAAGTGCATGGTGAAAGTTGAATCTGTACTGACAATGTGTATTTTTCTTGATTGGTGGCTGGAATCTAATGTTTATAACTTTATAATTAGGCAAATCCGCAAAATGCAGGGCAACAAAAGGCCCAGGAAGATGCAAAGCAGTATGGTCCTTTAGTCCACAATCTTCCCATATGATTCTGTTATCATATGCCTTAAATTTTGTCTTGTGAAGCTCTAGGAAACACTAAAGCTGACTTTGTATCTCAATCTCAACTAGGGAAGCTGAGGAACGCCGACAGATGATGCTTGCACAGATACTGTCTTCTGAAGCTAGAGAAAGGCGTAAGTTCTCTGTTAGTGCAATTTCTGTTCATATAATTGTTGGTTTTTGATTATTTGCAGTCAAGTAATATGGGCCAGATTAGTCTAAACAATATGAATATCTTTATGAGTTTCAGAAAAGTTCGTGTAGTTGATAGTTCTAAGTGGCTTACCGGCTTTCTTATTCGGTTCAATGTTCAACATAAAGTTGATGCTAGGATGGAATAATCACAGTTCTGCTCTTTTAAGTGTCAGAACTGAAGGAGAAACTGTAATTTAATACGTCTGTACTCTGTAAAATTGGCAGTCTCCCGCATAGCTTTGGTCAAGCCTGATAAAGCGAGAGGGGTGGAGGATGTTGTGCTGAGAGCTGCGCAAACTGGTGGAATATCTGAAAAGGTAATAAATACATAGCACATTCCATGTTTTCTGCTAATAGATTAGTCTGAACTTGCTTGTAACACTGTTGCATTTTCTGGTCTGTAGGTGTCTGAAGAAAGGCTTATCTCACTTCTGGAACAAATCAATACCCACACAAGCAAACAAACCAAAGTGACGGTATGTAAATGCAGTGACTTTATTGATTCTTAACAAAACATACTTGCATAAAGACAGTCACTTCATTGAGGAAACCTACTTTGCTTCCAGTAGCGGGTTTAGAGCAGGTTCATTAAAATCTGATCTATTCTGATATAGAAAGTCCTCCCTATATGTAATTCTTACATGCAACAAATCGCAAAGCCATGTAAAAACAATCCAACAAAGGTGCTGTCATTTTGATACCTTATTTATTGAGTATGTCTGTCAAGCTAGCTCTAGTATATGGCTGAACAGATGACAAGCCATCTAAGAGCAATCCAGCAATCTTGTAGTCACTTTGATCTCCTCTTTATTTAGTGCCTTTCATGCTAACGGTATTACGTTTAACAGATTCAGAGACGTCGCAGCGTCCTTGACGACGATGATTAGATGGAGAGCTTGATGTACGACTGTATGATGGGAGGGGATGGGTGCAGCGGCAATTTCTGAATTCAACAACAGTCAAGACCTGAAACTATTTGATGAATCTTTGGTTGTATATGATCCATATTTTATTTGGGGTTTCTGTTGATAATGTTGAAACTGTTGCACTAGTCCTGAAACTCCCGGCCACACCTCTAAACTTCTGCGGTGGCTGATTTATCGAACTTGTAGTCGTAATCTATTAATGTCATTGTGTACGCTTTCATCTTTTTGGTGCCAGTCTTGCTACTATAGTTGATTGGTTGAATGCATCCGTGATAGTCACTGAGTGAGTTCCGGTTAGTTTGCATCTATCTACATCACACCTGTTTGGGGCGTGCCTATACCCACAGGCCCTTGTTATGCACTTGAAATGTTCATTTTATTGGTTACTGAAGATCAAATATATATAAAAAGAGGTCTATGTATTGCTTGAACGTAGGTTATGATACTTTTTGTTTGGTAAAGTGGGATATTTTTGATGTTTGGATTTACAAGCTGGAAAAATTAGCAGAATCCATTTCTGGATTTTTTTTTTTAGCTGAGTTGGAGAAATATGCCTGAGCATTTTGGAGATAATCATTTTGAATATCAAGGGAACAATATCACAATCTACAAATGCTTAAAATTTAAATATGCATTGCTCAAAACTATGCATGTGTCATCCGGATAGTCAAGCATACCACTGTTGTGGCCTTGGATGTTAAAGGCCGTCCGACCTCTGAGAGTATAGTTTATCGTCTGGTGTCGTGGGTATTTTCTGCCAGGACTGCGGTATTGTCTCTAGGGTCTTACCTAAGCCTGTACAAACGCGGTTTGGCCAGTTTGGGCTAGTTCAAAATTCTGTACTAGCTCTAAAGTTTAGATTTGATTTGTGAAAGAGATTGAACTATAATTTTTTTGGCCAGTTTGGACGGTTTGACTTTTTGCACACCCTTAGTCTTACCTCTGATAGGCTGATAGAAATTAGGCAGAAAGCAGCGATAGTCGATCCGGTTATAAGCTGTACATTGAGGAATAATGCGTGTTCATGTGCAATCTTATTCATTTCTTTTATCAATCCAACTTTTGCATTGAGGATGTTGTGCATGTCTTACTTTTATGGCAGTCGTTTCTTGGACTGTCTGCAATACAGAGAAAAACATATCCCGCATGAACTAATCCTATAGAAATCTTACAGGTAAATCTTAGAAAAAGCATTAAGTCATACCTCATTGAATTGTTACAGCCATAGGATTCAACTAGGCATGATATCACTGTTAGATCCTTTGGATCATCTAGCTCAAGATTAGAGTCACAAAAGAGAAGATCGGAGGTGTATACCTTGATCTGGAGGTCCAACCATGGCCTCTTCTTGATTTGCTTCACCTGATCCTTATTGATGTAGATGTGAGGGTTCTTCCTAGTGCTTTAGGTGCTTGCTTGATCAGTGAGCTTGGAAGAGAGAGAGAGAGAGAGAGAGAGAGAGACAGACAGAGAGAGAGAGAGAGAGAGAGAGACAGAGAGAGAGAGCTGAATGAGCACCTCTACTCAACTCAAACCCTAAATCCCTTATTTATAGCACTTGCACTAGGGGAACCAGCACCTTAGGATGGATGGTCAGGATGCCCCTAATCAGGGCATCCAATGGTTGTTATTAAACAGCCCCTAAAAGCCATAATCTTGACTTAACTTGATCACAGATTAATACAAATAACTGCAGATCACTTATATATCCAACATTCTCCCCCTTGATCGTAAGGATAAATTTATAAGCCCATTTCTCAACAAAACAGTATATGAGACAACAGAATTACAACAGTCATTGAGTACCGCAGAACTCAGTTACTACAATACACCACTTTATTTTAAAACGGAACTTCTTTAACTTAGGAGCTCCATGAACTTATACTTATTACAAACTTATGAGCTCAGCTCTTTGTTGAAACTTATACAGAGACAATAAATTACAATGGTCGGTTAAGTACCATTAAACTAATTGACTATAGTACATCATTCTATCAAAGAGAAGCGCCCTTCTTAGCTTATGGGGAGATGGTGTCATAATGGTTCCAATTTCCAGGATCAAAAGCTTTCTGCCAATCCCATGTTAGCAACGTGGTCTTTAAACACACTGGGTGGCAAGCCTTTCGTAAGTGGATCCGCTAACATTGCGTTAGTCCTTATATGCTTAATACTTATTGTTTGATCCTGGATTCTATCTTTCACAACAAGATACTTAAGGTCAATGTGTTTGGCAGCACCACTTGACTTGTTGTTACTCGAATAGATCACTGTGGGTTGATTATCGCAGAAAAGAGTGAGTGGCTCAGATATACTGTCAATCACCCTTAAGCCCGGAATGAAATTCTTCAGCCATACTACCTGCCCGGTTGCCTCATAACATGCCACGAACTCGGCCTGCATTGTTGACGATGCATTAACACTTTGTTTGGTGCTTTTCCAAGAAATAGCACCTTTTGCAAGGGTGAATATGTAACCCGATGTGGATTTCTTAGTATCAACACACCCCACAAAATCAGCATCTGAATAACCCACCACCTCGAGGTTATCAGCTCTCTTATATGTGAGCATGAGGCCTTTAGTACCTTGCAAATAACGCAAAGCTTTCTTAGCAGCCTTCCAGTAATCCAACCCTGGATTAGACTGATATCTGTCAAGCATTCCGGTTATGAATGCTAAGTCAGGGCGAGTACACACTTGTGCATACATCATACTTCCAATGATTGATGCCTAAGGAACTGACTTCATCTGTGCAGATTCATAATCATTACTTAGGCACTGGAAAGTCCCAATCTTATCGCCCTTGACAATAGGAGCAGGCGAGGCTGAGCACTTATGCATATTAAACTTTTTGAGTACCTTCTCAATATACACTCTTTGTGATAGCCCCAAGATTCCTCTGGATCCATCTCGGTGAATTTGAATGCTAAGACATAAGCGGCTTCACCAAGATCTTTCATGTCAATTTTTGAAGAAAGAAACCTTTTAGTTTCCAGCAACATATTCTTATCGCTACTGGCTAATATTATGTCATCAACATACAGTATCAGGAATACAAAATTGCTCCCCTTGAACTTCACATAAATGCAATTGTCCACTTCATTCTCCTTGAAACCAAAATTCTTTATGACTTGATCAAACTTGAAGTACCATTGCCTTGAGGCTTGCTTCAATCCATAAATGGATTTCTTAAGACGACATCCTAAATGTTCTTTTCCTTCCATAACAAAACCTTCCGGTTGAGCCATGTAAACATCCTCATGTAAGTCACCATTCAGAAATGCCGTTTTGACATCCATCTGATGCAACTCTAGATCATAATGAGCCACAAGTGCCATTATAATTCTGAATGAGTCCTTAGAAGAGACAGGTGAAAAAGTCTCATTATAATCAATACCTTCTCTTTCAGTGAAGCCCTTAGCCACAAGCCTTGCTTTGAAACTTTCGATATCACCCTTGGAGTCACGTTTGGTCTTATAGACCCATCTGTTGCCCATAGTTTTGACTCCTTTAGGAATTTCTACTAAGTCCCATACATCATTAATGCTCATGGACTTCATTTCATCTTTCATAGCATCAAGCCACTCTGATGAATGATCACTTTGTATGGCTTCCTTAAACGATGCAGGATCATCATCCAACATCGACTCATTTATATCCTCACTCATATAAGTCACATAATCATCAGGAATAGCAGACTTTCTAGCCCGCTTTGATCTTCTAAGAGGTGCATTATTTGGTACCTCAATCACAACTTCAGGCTGCTGAGCATCTTCTGTAGAAGTATCATTAGATGTGGACTCTAACGGAGTCATAGGTATCTCAGCAGGGGCAGGATTAGCAGTCCTCTCAACTGGAGGTGAAAACTCAGCATGAACAGGAAACATTGGTTCTTGGATCATAGGTACCGGGACATATTCCCGTTTCTCCTCTAAGGTTATTTCCCTGGGAGTCATACTCCCCCTCAAAATATCACTTTCCAAGAACACAGTGTGTCTTGTTTCAACAAACTTAGTGAATTGCTTTGGACAATAGAAACGGTATGCCTTAGATTTGTCAGGATAACCAATGAAATGGCAGCTGACAGTCTTGGGGTCTAACTTTCCCATAATTGGATTGAAAACTCTTGCCTCGGTAGGGCATCCCCACACATGCAAGTAACTCAGGGTAGGTTTTCTCTCAGTCCATAATTCATACGGTGTTTTTGGCACCGATTTACTGGGGACCTTATTAAGAATATGTGTAGCTGTCTTTAGAGCTTCTATCCATAAACCAAGCGGCAAAGTGGAGTGACTTAACATACTCCTTACCATATCCATAAGAGTACGATTCCTCCTTTCAGCGACTCCATTTTGTTGAGGTTCGCCTGGTGCTGAATACTGAGCTACAATACCATTTTCCTGTAGGAACTTAGCAAAGGGTCCAGGAATTTGGCCATAAGAAGTGTGTCTTCCGTAGTACTCACCACCACGGTCAGACCTTACAACTTTGATCTTTTGACCAGCTTGATTCTCAACTTCAGCTTTAAATATCTTGAATTTTTCTAATGCCTCAGATCTTTCTTTGATATGATAGATGTATCCAAAGCGGGAGAAGTCATCAGTGAATGTTATGAAGGAATCAAAAACATCCACTGATTTCACATTAAACGGACCACAAATATCCATATGAACAATTTCCAAAACTCCCGTGCTTCGATTTGCACCTTTCTTAATTCTTTTAGCATATTTTCCTTTGATGCAATCAATACAATGATCTAGATCCGCATCTGAGAAATTTAAAGGATGAAGAACTTGCTCCTTAATGAGACGCTCAATTCTCCCCCTCGAAATATGGCCCAGACAATAGTGCCATAGTTTCGAAGAAGTCTCATCATCATCGCGCTTACGCTTGGTACTAATATTTACATTAGAGGAAGCATTATCTTTAAACCGAGCAGGCTTAGGCTTTATAAACTTTTTCTTCTTCTGAGAATGCTTGAACTGATTGACATGATCAACTCATCCAGCTTTAAGCCTTTCCTCCTCTTGTACACATCTAGCCATCATTTCATCCATGCCCCATTTAGAATCCATCGCATTATAATTGATGGTGAACGGAGAGAACTCCGTGGGCAAGGATGACATAATAAAATGGACAAGGAAACCTTCAGAGATTTCCATTTCCATTGTCTTAAGTTTAGTGGCCATGTTAATTTTCCTCATGATATGTTCTCTCAGACTCCCAGTTGGATCATACCTTTCATCAATAAGCCTTCTAATGAGGCTTGTTGCATAAATTTTGGATGATCCCTTAAACTGGTCCTCAATCTTTCCAAGGTAACCCTTGGCAGTCTGAGAGTCTGGAACTGCTCCCCTCATACTTTGAGTAATGGAGCCCTTAATAATCATGAGGCACTTACGATTTGAATCCTCCCACTTAGTTTTCTCATCATCATAAGCCCTTTTCAGGGCATCATAATTCTCATCACCTTCAGTAGGTGCTATAGGAGGATCTTTAAGGAGGGCATAATCTATATTCAGCAAAGCTAAGGTGATCTCAAGCTTCTCCTTCCAAGTACCAAAATTGCTACCAGTCAACTGTTCTATGCCATTTATAATACCGGCAATTTGAGAGGCATTAGATGCTGCAAAACAAAACAAATGCTTTGAATAAGCATCACAATTTTATACTCCTTTTATCAATCTAGTCTACATCAGCTTTGGCCAGAAATAGACATGATCAATAAAATTTTGTGATCAAAATATCTGCCAATCAGCTTTGGCCAGAATGACAGATATAAGCCACACCTATATAAATCCTCTAATTATAGAATTCTTTAATCAATCTGGAACACATCAGCTTTGGCCAGAAGTGAACCAGACCAATAAAATTTCATGGTCAAAATGCCCATCAATCAGCTTTGGCCAGAATGATTGACATAAGCCATGCTCAAGTTAAGGACTTACAAACTTCATTTTGCAGCAAAACATTATTACCACAATTTGTTTGAAAAACAAACACAAAAGAACCAACTAAAATAATAAACACAACAGAAAGAATTAACTAATCATAATAAAATACATTAAACTTACTTAGGTAAGGTATGTAACTACATGACAAAAGAATAATTTGTCACATAATTATGTTCCATAATAGACATAATAAAATATGCCAAAAATTTAGCCCCCAAAACCATTTATATATAAGCCCTAACTCATAAAACATTAATTCTTAAATATTTATTCTTAATCTGGTCTCAAATAGGAAATTTGGCCCAAAACAATTCTTCCGGACTGGGCCAAAACTGGCCCAGCCCGTCTCCCCTCACCCCACTTTAGTGGCCCAGACAGCCTGTTTAAGCAGCCAGTGCTACGAGCCGTTGGATCGCATCCAACGACAGAGGACGCGCCGGATCGAAACACAAAACCGACCCACGACGCGCCCCCCCATGAGCCCTAGCCCCCATTTCCCCCCTCCCTTTCCTCTCCGCCTCCCGACGCAAGCAGCGCGAGCGAGATAAGGAGCGGCGACGACGAGCACCAGCGCCAGAGAAGGAGGGACGGCGTCGACCAGGCCCCCTCGTCGGAGCTACGTGCGGCTTTAGCTGGCGCGCACCTCTGTCGAGCGGCCCTGGACGGCGTCCTATGCATGTGGATGATGCGTGCAGGCGTCCCTGCACCCACGTCGACCGTCATCGCCAAGTTCGGCACCACGGCGAGCCTCAACGGCGACGAGCGCACGAGGAAGCACCGCCACGGCCCAGTGCAGCAGACGACGAGACCGCTCGAGACGAGACCGAGCAGGCCTGCCCTTCTTAGGTGGCGACCCCGACGCCGCCGTGGCCAACAACGACGTTAGAGCCCTTAGGTAAGTACCGCTGCCTTTAATCTCATCAGAATTAGGGTTAGGGTTCCTCAATTTGGGGATTTTAGGAAATTAGGGTTAGGGTTCTTGAGTAATTGGGGAATTAGGGTTAGGGTTCCTTAGAAATTGGGGAATTTAGGGTCAGGGTTCTTCGATTCGATGAACTAGGGTTAGGTTTCATCAAGAAATTGGGGATTTTTTGATTAGGGTTTGCACCAAAACCTCAATCCCCACATCAGAGTTACAAAAATGAAACCCTAGACTCACTGAATCATCTGTTAGGGCTTAAACTTAAGAAAAACTGGGCTAAAACATCAACCTTATTCAGTCCTGAGCAAGAACTTGATCAGGAACAAAAACTTCCAGCAACAAAACATGATCCAAACAGGAAGAACATGCTTGCAGGAACATGAATCCAAAACATAGAGGACTCAATCTTAGAGCTAGTTGCTCTGATACCGCTGTTAGATCCTTTGGATCATCTAGATCAAGATTAGAGTCACAAAAGAGAAGATCAGAGGTGTGTACCTTGATCTGGAGGTCCAGCCATGGACTCCTCTTGATTTGCTTCACCTGATCCTTATTGATGTAGATGTGAGGGTTCTTCCTAGTGCTTTAGGTGCTTGCTTGATAAGTGAGCTTGGAAGGGTGAGAGAGAGAGAAACAGCTGAATGAGCAGCTCTACTCAGCTCAAACCCTAAATCCCTTATTTATAGCACTTGCACTAGGGGAACCAACACCTTAGGATGGATGGTCAGGATGCCCCTGATCAGGGCATCCAATGGATGTTATTAAACAGCCTCTAAAAGCCATAATCTTGACTTAACTTGATCATAGATTAATACAAATAACTGCAGATCACTTATATATATCCAACAATCACAATCCTATGTCTTCCCTATTTCTATACTTTTCCTATCCTATGAATCAAAGGAGCTCACTTTGTGGCGTTATGGGACAAGCAAACAGATGCTTATGTTGTCAATATGGTTCAGCCATCTTTTTTATGACTAGTTCCATGGGGATGCATGTCCTCTCTATTTTATGTATCCCATTCGTCTCAAATTAATTGATACAATTTTGTCTAGATACACATGTACATGGACGGTTTTAGTGTGTTTTTATAAATAGCGCTTTATTAATTGACTTCCCTGCCAATTTTGCTTTGGTAGGTAGTCCTTGCTAAGGATTACACCCTTACAAAGGTACCTAGCGGTAGCGGAGATTTTAATCTTTAAGTGGAATGAATGAATGCTCTATGCATAGAACCAACCGAGAATTGACCCTCTATGCATAGAGTGACCAACGCGGGGCCATATCTACGGGATCTCACCTCTTTCCTACTACCTTTGCCGCCAACGAGCTTGTCCTCCTCGCGCGAGCTCTCGCCTTAAGAGCCTAGAAGTGATGATTGCGTCCCTCGGCACCCGAAGGGAGTGGAGAGACTAGCAAGGTAAAGCGAGGCCGGGCAACCCCCTTTGGTCGCCACCGCTTCACGAGAGCACCCGACGCGCAACTATGCATTGGGTTGGGTGCTTGAGCAAGGTGGTTCCTAGGTGTCAATCGTGTAGTATACATATCACACAACTAAACAAGAAAAGGTAGCCACATTACTATGGCAAAAATGTTTCTTGAATGAAAGGGATTTCTCCACTAATAGAAGCCTCACTGAGAATCGGGATAGTCTACTGATTGAAAGTCTCGGAAAGAACGATTATGCAATGATTAATGACACATTGCACGCAAACAGACCAAAGTCTGGTCACTGCGTAGGATAAAAGGAGAGAAGATCATCCGCCTCCGTCTGGATTATTGCATGGTCGCCTCCTCCGACATCCCCTCCTCCATGGACAACCTGTACACTTTCTGCTTCTGCCGTCGTCTGTCTCGACATCAGATACCAGTAGGTGCCAGCCACAACATGGATTCCAGCGACCCCGACCAGGCACTTTTTCAGGAGACGGGCCTTTCGCATAGCCTGGATCATGACTAGCATCAGCGCAACGAACACTCCGGAAACGCATGCAAGAAGTAGTTCGCTACCAAATTCAGCACGACACCTGCATGCAGGAAATTACTAAACATTAATTATCATCGAGACTGAAAGTAACAGTGATTAAACAGGAAATTAAACACTACTATCAACGAGACTGTGATTAAACATAATTAACGAGATATATAGAAACTGAGGATTAGGGATCGATCAGGCTTAGTATATATGCATGGTGATTATTAGGGACGATCGTCACAAGTGCCCGCATGCCTGTCTTGTTGCGCACCGGCGTCTTGCAATGCCTCCACAATCAGGTCACGCAGCTCTTCTGGCTTCTTGGACTCGAGAATCTTCTTCAATACATGGAACAGCTCTTCGTTCTTCTTCTCGAGCTCAATCAGCACGCTGGGGTCCCCGGAGGCAGATTCCATCTTCTTGAGTACAAGGACCAGCTCTACCTGCTTCTCCTCCAGTTCCTCCCTCAGTTTATTATTGGTGGCCGCGCCCGACGCAAAATCCTGCATTCATGTTTGATCTGAGTGGCACAGCAGATCGAGCGCCGTTTGGTGGTTCTTGGCTCGCCAAAGAATGAGCGATGAGATCGAAACCTCGTTTGGTGGTTCTTGGGTCGTCGTCCTGTGACCGCCAGAGCTGAAGAGGCGAGATGACCTGACGAGCGGTGGCGGCGGCGCTCGTGGTTGGAGGAGCATGCGTGGTTGGAACAGCAGTTGAGGCCGTGGCGGCCTCTGTGCAAGCGCGCGGCCGAGGATCCTCCTCGCCGCCGATCGAATCGCTGCCATATATACTATCATGTTCCCTCTGTTCCGCGTGTCGATCTGCTTCGTCGTCTTCGATCTACTATTAGGGCTTTGAGACCTCGAGGGCCGGATGTAAAACGCCAGTTTAAATCTTGACGGACTCACCAAAACCGTCCATATATCCCAGCCCCGCATCTGGCGCGCAAGTCACTAGCCTAAGAGCATGACTAACCAGCGTCTATCGCGAGTACAGTACTCGCGATGTACTCACGATTTACGGATTTAAACACGCCAGTGCAGAACAACACCTTGCAATTCGTAAAATTAAAATTTAAAATTCCCTGGAAGATCGAACTCGCGCGTTGATGACCATCATTCATACATATAATTACATAACAAAATTACACCTAAAAGTGGAGACCTCGCCGGTCGCGTCCTCAAATGGCCAAAATCCGAGCTCCCAGGCGGCCGGCAACCACCACCTCCCTCCCCCCACCCCCGCCCGCTGCTACAACCACCCTCGGGCCACATCCATGGCCTAGGGTGGACATATGCTCGTTGACGGGGCAAATCTAGCGCCGGAGCCACGCGAATCGCTCGTCGGAGGAGAGGCTGTGAGCGGCGGTGGCGCGAGGATAGGGTTTGGACGCGGCGGAGGGATGCGGATTCTAACTCGTGTCCGCTCCATCGGCCAATACTAGTAGGGGTCGGAGAGGGCTTTTAGCGGGGGCTCGCGAGCTGAGCCATATACAAGCTCTGTTAGCTCGCCCACGCGGCCCAAAGACCGTATACTCGCCAGAAAAATATGGGGTTTGGTATGTTTACAGGCGTTGTTAGTCATGCTCTAAGGGTGTACTAGTTATCCTACCATACTTATTGTATCAATCCATTGGATTGAATTTTTGTATCAATCAGTTGTATGCACTGGGTTTGGAATAGTTGCCTATTTGCTTGGCAAGGCATGTACAAAGGCCACATCGGAGAGTGCAATATCATACTAGATTAGGTGTTGGCCGAGTTTATCTCCATCATCGCCATGCATCAAGAAATCCACACCCACAGGTTCACGTTGAGCTCCAAAATGATTTAGTGGAGCATTTTTGTATCAATCAATATTGTATGCACTGGGTTTGGAATAGTTTCCTATTTGCTTGGCAAGGCATGTACAAAGGCCACATCAGAGAGTTCAATGTCATGCTAGATTAGGTGCTGGCCGAGTTTGCCTCCATCATCGCCATGCATCAAGAAATCCACACCCACGGGTTCACGTTGATCCATCGACAAGCTTGATTGCTACATTTTTAAGTCTTGTATGAATAATTCTATTTGTTTGTTTTGAATTGTTGCGTGAAACTGTTTTTATTTAAAAGTACATAATATGGTTTGAACAATTGATCAAAACTATGCAAAATCTCATTTCCTACGTACAAGAAAAAAGTTGAAGTAAACATAAGCAGTGTAAACTCTTTATCCCAAGATTGATATTTTTTAATTAGTCATCCTATCTTGAAGCGGGCAAGAATAAAGGATTCGAGATTGGAGCAGGGGATTCAATTAAGCGAGATTCCGAAGCTATAATTTCGCCTTTCCCATCAATAGGTTTATCCGGTACCAACAGGTATAATCCCCCCCAGAACTACGTTTTCTTTCAACCCCATGTCAGTTCTACTGCTTATTTGGATGTCCATGGGACCCATATAAAGTTGGTCATATAATACATACATACATACATAATTGTATGTATAACTATAATAAAAAGGGAGCTTGACTGCAAGACTCACCCGTCGAGCAGAGACGAAAGTCGGCCTTAGTGATCCGACGGCGGACTTGAAAAGCCACCTACAGACGCTTTACGCCCAATCATTCCGGATAACGCTTGCATCCTCTGTCTTACACCTTCCTATTTTTCCCAATTCTGTTTGGGGGCGGCCGTTTTGGGCACAACGTTGTGGGACGGCCCTCCCACTATTTAGTCGTCAGTAACTGCGGGCGCTCCCCATAACGATGTGCCGAATGTGCCGCCGGCTACGATTTGGGACGCGTAGTGGAGATGCTCTTAGGTTAGGCCTGGTGTCCCGGAGAGGTTTTGGCCAAAAGCTGAGTGGGCTTCTCTTGTAGCAGATTTAGCATCCTATTTTTTCCTATAACGGCCATAGGAGGTAAATTGGGGTAAATTGGTTTAAAATGACTTAAAACTTGATTGATAAAAAAAATCGATCAAAACCCTTAATCTCACATTATAATCCTAACCCTAATCCCCAATTGAGGAGAAACACACACCTTACTGTCACCCCCATTTGATCAGCTTAATTGTCTCACACAGGGCGATGCTTGAGGCGAGATGGTCCATCAAGAGAAACAAGACAACAACAACAACGGCATAGCAAGTTGGCCTCAGAGGAGTCCAGCGTCATGTTTGTTGACACGAGCCTCATGGAGGAGAAGCAAAAGAAGTTGTTTGCAATGTATGTGTTGCCACACCTTCGCATGCCAGGCCAATGGTAGGGGCATATCATGTTTGCGCGATGATTTTGTGCTTATTTTGGTAGTTTCCTTAATACATGCATGTTATGTGCGAAAAAATGTATTTGAACTGAACTATGTCATTTGTGAATTCTTTTTTTTTAATTTCATGGCCCCAAGTATTTGTATTTCAAATAATATGATATTGAAACAATCATCAATTATGACTTGGGGTACATATGGTAAGAAATAAACAAAATGGTTGACAAATGCACAAATGAGGGGTGCAAGTTGGGGTTGACGTGCGAGTTATGTCCATTTGTAGTCCACGCCAAAAGGTGAAGTAAAGTTCACTTCATACACCATCGCCTCAAAGTTAAGATAAAAACTTGTGATATGACCAGCAAAGTTTTCATTTTTATCGGTGCAAGACACAAATTAGTGGTCGTGTTTACTCAATGGAACTTGGCAAGCTCACTCGTTGGAGTAGTATTTCCTGAAATTGGTGGCTTAAAGTAAATAAATAAGGATAATTTACGATTCTAAGTGTAATAATAACGGAAGTAAAGTAAATACTTTCAGATGGAACTTGGCAAGCTCACTCGTTGGAGTACGCAACGCGGTCAGACGGCTTGAGCTGTAACTTTCAGATCTGCCTGGCATACGCATCGAGAAACGCGCGAAATACATCCATCGTCTTCCCCGGCCTGCTGGGTGGATGTCCTGCAGCTTCAGCTTGTTGACGGCTATAATCACGCCGTGGTGCAGGTCCTATGGGCGATGACGTCGGCTGCGGCATCTGCACACCATCTCCGCCGTCCCGCCGGTGCGGCGGCCGGCAGCCCAGCACCGGGTGCGGCGACGGGTGCGGCTTGGGCGACGGCGGCGCATACTTGGAAGGCCTGTACAGTGCATCGTCGGCCAAGTTCAGGTGTGACGAGGACAGCACTGCATCATCTCCATCAGCAGTCGACGCCAGGACGCGCTTGCAGTAGTAGCTATCACCTGCAAAAGGCAAGAGGAACTATTCTGTTAGGAAAAGAAAAAATCGAGCAAAAAAACCCATCAATCATCATGTAACTCAGTATATATGCCCTCACACTCCGATACCCACCTAGTACCCTTGCTTCGAGAAGCTGAGAGAGCAGGACAAACTGGAGGAGGAAGATGAGGAGCTTTGAAGGAGATGATGCTTTCTCCATGGACGAACGAAACGATGGAAGAGTAGCTAGATCTTTGCTGTGGATCAGTAAGCTGTGCTGCGGTCCGAGGCTCTGAGCAACGAGCATATATATACTGCCGGCCGGGGTGCTCTGCTTCTGCTCACTCGTGTGGACATCCATGTAGTCAAAAGTGTCAGCCGGCAAGTCAACAATGCAGGGGCTTCGTCACTCCATCTCTTGCTGTCAAAAGTGTCAAGCGAATTTTCTTTAAGACTACCAATGACCTCTCATGGAGCTCCCAAGAGGAGAGTCGTCTACTATGTATGAACATGCATGTTGCCCACTTGCCCCAGTGGACGTACGTACCTAAGGTAAACCTGCCCTGTTTGTTGTTGCATTGCATGTGCTAGTAGCTGTGCTCACCTTTTTCCATCTTTCTAAGCGTGTAACCGTAGAATATACACCACCTGCTACTTTAGGCTGGAGTTTTGTATTCTGCATAATGGCAACGATGAGATGGTTCATGCATGCATCCATCCACCTCTTTTGTTTCCCTTTTTATGCATGCCACTTGGTCATCTAGGTTACAACTTTAAACAACCTAGATAGAGTCCAACCTATAGCTAGTGTCCTGTTCTGGCTCCTAAATGTTAAACAACATAGTCACCAACCATCAGTGCCGTCTTAACATTTCGGGGCATAGAGCGAAACTAGAACTAGAAGCCCTTAACAAAAAATATTGAAACAACGATAAATATATGAAATGTTGTCAATAAGAACTTAAAGTGCATCCGAAAGCAACATTCATATAAAATTGTTATACAAATTATCTCAATAAATTATTTTCACATTCCTAAATGAAGACACTAATGACATTATCAATATCATTCTCATCCAATAATTTATTTCCAATGCATAAAATTATCAAACCATTTAACTGCTGGGATACAGACATAAATGTATTACTCTTTACAAAGAAAAATCTATGGATGACATCTATGATGTTATAAACTCATCTACTTGTTTGCTCTTTTTTCTTTTCTTGTTGACGGATTTACATTTTCTAGATGTAGCGAGGATGCTGAAATTTAAAGGAAAAACTAGTACTCTCTCCGACTCATATTAGTTTACTCAAATTTGTCTAGATACGGGTGTATGTAGCACTAAAACTTGACTAGATATATTTGTATCTAGATAAATCTAAGTCAAATAATATGGGTCGGAGAGAGTAATAAATATTGGGCGAAAAGATAAATTACTACTAGGTCAACTCAATAAATTACCGATTATCATGTTGAACTAACAAATCACAAACTCCCGTGACCTATATCCCTAAATGTTGATCAAATTAATCAATTACCAGTCACTATAGGAAACGGTCAAGGCGCCGACGGCTATATGCTACGACAAATTATCGCGGTTATCGGCGTAGTGGCACGAGCCGGGCGGGCCAGCAAATGGGTTGTCGGTCTAGAAATGCCGTCGGCGTAAGCCGAGGCTGGCCATCAGCGTAGACGGGCTGTCGGCATAGCCTAACATGGGCCGACGGCTACCGTCGGTGTGGCCTAGCCATCGGCGTAGGTGGGCCTCGCGTTGGCCCAGCAGGTCGGGCCGCGACGGCGCAGTAACGACGTCAGCGCTATACCAACGTCTTTGCCCTCGGCCCAGCATGTAACATTACGCCAATGGCCAAGCTATCGGCATAGATAATTTTCCTGTTTGCCACAATAAACCTAGAAAATTCATAACTAAATCATTATAATTTAGAAAAATACATATAATATATCAAAATTTGCAGAAAAATAAGATCTATATATCTAAACTTAAATATTACATGTTTTTGTTGAATAAATTAAACTTTTAGAAAAAGCTAGTGGGCTAGACGAGCGAGGCCCTCGGATTAGGGTTTCAAACTGGAGAAGGGTCGTCTAACGGCCGGAATGGCACGAGAACATTTGTGTTGCCCTAGCATACATGCACAAAAGGTGCAATGTTCATAGATGGAATACCTAGCTCCCGGGTGTGACCGTCTACGGTGCATGCGATAACACTTAGAGAAGTGTGTTGAACCTGTAGGAGGAAACTCCCGCGACGGATAAAACAGATGCAAACCGGTGGAACCATGGTCCCAATCTTGGTTTTCCATGTAGGTATGGCCTAAAAAACACTAGACCAACAGTAAAGTACAATGTTCAACCCTCGTACAGAGAAAGCTAGGGGCTAGACCAGCGGGGTCCTCAGATTAGGGTTTTGTCGGACAAGGACCTTCTGGTAGCCATAATGCCCTGAGAACATGTGTGTTGCCCTAGCATACATGAACAAGTGTGGTGGAATGTTCCTAGATGGAATACCTAGCTCCCGGGTGTGACCGTCTATGGTGCATGTGATAACACTTAGAGAAGTGTGTTGGACATGTAGGTGGAAACTCCCGCGACGGGTAAAACAGAGGCAAACTGGTGGAACCATGGTCCCAACCTTGGTTTTTCATGTAGGCATGGCATAAAAAAACACTAGACCAATAGTAAAGTACATTGTTCAACCCTCGTACGGAGAAAGCTAGGAGGCTAGACCAGTGGGGCCCTCGGATTAGGGTTTTGTCGGACAAGGACCTTCTGGTAGCTAGAATGCCCTAAGAACATGTGTGTGGCCCTAGCATACATGCACAAGTGTGGTGGAATGTTCCTAGATGAAATAACTAGCTCCTGGGTGTGACCGTGTACGGTGCATGCGATAACACTTAGAGAAGAGTGATGTACCTATAGGAGGAAACTACCGCGACGGGTAGAACGGAGGCAAACCGGTGGAACCATGGTATCAACCTTGGTTTTACATGTAGGTATGACCTAAACAACACTAGACCAATAATAAATTATATTATTCAACCCTCGTACGGAGAAAGCTAGGGGAATAGACGAGCGGAGCCCTCAGATTAGGGTTTCGCCAGAGAAGGACCGTTTGACGGCCGAAATGCCACGAGAATATGGGTGTGGCCCTAGCATACATACACAAGTGTGGTGGAATGTTCCGTCCACTATGTTGCGACCTTGCATAAAGGCAGTTTGTGATGGACAAACTACATGATCCGCCACCGAGTTTAATCTGATAGTTGCGACTCTGGTGAATATCTTAAAACTAACATTAAGAAGACATATTGGCCTATATTGTGGATGTTGGAGATATGCCCTAGAGGCAATAATAAATGTAGTTATTATTATATCTATGTGTTTATGATAAATGTTTACATTCATGCTATAATAGTATTAACAAGGAAACATTAATACTTGTGTGATTTGTAAACTTAAATTGAAGTCCCTAGTAAAACCTCTTCATAATACTAGCTTGTTGGTTAATAAATGATTGTGGTTTCCCTATCATGAACATTGAGATGTTATTAACAACAAGATCATATCGTTAGGAGAATGATATGGCGGACATACTCCTATAGATAAGCGTAGCATAAAGATCAAGTCATTTTAATAGTTCAATTGCTATATGCTTTCTGATACATAGTAACCTAATTCCTTCGACCATGAGATCATGCCTATCACCTTCACTGGAAGGATGCTTTGATGACATCAAACACCACATCGTAACTGGGTGGCTATAAAGGTGGCATTGAGTGTTCGGAAAGTATTGGTTGAGACACATGGATCAAGAGTGGGATTTGTCCATCCATATGACAGATAGATATACTCTGGGCCCTCTCGGTGGAATGTCATCCAATTAGCTTGCAAGCATATGACTGGATCACAAGGGATCACATATCACGGGAACGAGAAAAGAGTACTTATCAGTAACGAGGTTAAACTAGGTATGCAGAGATACCGACGATCATAACCTCGGATAAGTAAACTATCGTGAGACAAAGGGAAATTGGTATCGTATGTAAGTGGTTCATTCGATCGCAAAGTAATCGTAGAAATATGTGGGAGCCATATGAATTTCCAGATTCCTCTATTGGTTATTGTTCGGAGAAGTGTCTCGATCATGTCCGCATAATTCACGAACCGTAGGGAGACACACTTAAGGATTCGACGTTGTTTGAGTAGTTATGAAATGATGAGTAAGAGACAGAATGTTGTTTGGAGTCTCCGATGGGATCCGGGATATCACGAGGAGATCCGGAATGGTCCGGAGAATAAGATTCATATAAGGAAAGTCCTGTTTCGGGGTTGGAGAATGGTTCCGGTGTTTTCATCGGGAATGTTCTAGAAGGTTCCAGAATGTCCGGCACTCCGGAGGGGAAGGGTACATGAATGTGTCATATCAAGTTAGAATGATTGCATCATGTACTAGGTGTCATCGCTGAACAAAATAAAGGGTTTAATCAAATCCTAGTTTGAAAAGTCAAACGCCAATTTGAAAAGTCAAACGGCTATTTTGGAAGGTGGAGGGGAAGTAGGAAACCTACTTGGGGAGGAGTTCCTCCCCTCCACCGCCGGCCCACTTGGGAAACCGAGTTGGGGAGGGACTCCCCTCCCCTGGCGCGCCCCCTCCACCTATATAAGGAGGGGCAGGGCTGCCCCTCCAAGCACACAACACCTCCACCTCTAAACCCTAGCTCCTAGCCGCCGCCGGCCTAGGGCAACTCGCCGCCGCCGCGTAGGTCTAACCCTAGCCACAAGCCTTGCCCCCCTCCTTGGTGTGTCTAAACCCTAGATCACCAAGGGCTCTCTCATAGTCCACCATACTCGCTCCGGCTTAAGGCGAAGCCCTGCGAGATATCCCCTCTACTTCCGGTACCACGCCGTTGTGCTGCCGGAATCGCAAGGAGAGTGCTACAACCTCCGCTTCCTGCTGGAGCAAGGGAGAGGAAGGTCTTCCTCGAGTACCGAACGTGTGACCGACAACCAGCACCTCCCTCCCCCCACCCCCGCCCGCCGCTACGACCACCCTCAGGCCGCATCCATAGCCTAGGGTGGACATATGCTCGTCGACGGGGCGAATCTGGCGCCGGAGCCGCGCGAATCACTCGTCGGAGGAGAGGCTGTGAGCGGTGGCGGCGCGAGGATAGGGTTTGGACGCGGCAGAGGGATGCGGGTTCTGACCCGTGTCCGCTCCATTGGCCGGTACTAGTAGGGTCGAAGAGGGCTTTTAGCGGGGCCCGTGAAAATTCTTTACGAGCTGAGCCATATACGGGCTCTGTTAGCTCGCCCACGCGGCCCAAAGCCCGTATACTCGCCAGAAAAATATGGGATTTGGTCTATTTACAGACGTTGTTAGTCATGCTCTAAGGGTGTACTAGTTCTCCTACCATGCTTATTGTACCAATCCATTGGATTGAATTTTTGTAACAATCAATATTGTATGCACTGGGTTTGGAATAGTTGCCTATTTGCTTGGCAAGGCATGTACAAAGGCCACATCAGAGAGTTCAATGTCATACTAGATTAGGTGCTGGCCGAGTTTGCCTCCATCATCGCCATGCATCAAGAAATCCACACCCACGCGTTCATGTTGATCCATCGACAAGCTTGATTGCTACATTTTTAAGTCCTGTATGAATAATTCTATTTGTTTGTTTTCAATTGTTGTCTGAAACTGTTTTTATTCAAAAGTAGGTAATATGGTTTGAACAATTGATCAAAACTATACAATACCTTCCTATTTTTCCCAATTCTGTTTACTCTTTACAAAGAAAAATCTATGGATGATATCTATGATGTTATAAACTCATCTACTTGTTTGCTCTTTTTTCTTTTCTTGTTGCCGGATTTACATTTTCTAGATGTCGCGAGGATGCTGAAATTTAAAGGAAAAACTAGTACTCTCTCCGACTTAGACTGTATTAGTTTACTCAATTTTTTCTAGATACGGGTGTATCTAGCACTAAAACTTGACTAGATATATTTGTATCTAGATAAATCTAAGTCAAATAATATGGGTCGGAGAGAATAATAAATATTGGGTGAAAAAATAAAATACTACTAAGGTCGACTCAATAAATTACCGATTACCATATCGAACTAACAAATCACAAACTCCCGTGACCTATATCCCTAAATGTTGATCAAATTAATCAATTACAAATTATCGGGGCTGTCGGCATAGTGGCACGAGCCGGACGGGCTAGCAAACGGCTTATCGTTCTAGAAATCAAACCTTCTATCCGTACATCAAAATCAAACCTTCTATCCTTGATTAGGACTCTAGATTGTGGCATTTCAGAACTCTTAACAATTTGAGATCTGATTTGAATTTGTCATACTCCCTCAGTCCCAAAATAGATGTTTTAAATTTGTCAAAATTTGGATGAATCTAGACACTATTTAGTATATAGATTCATCTAAAATTTGAAAAAACTAAGACATCTATTCTAGGACGGAGAGAGTATTACAAATGAATCGGTAGTTAGAGATCACGACAATATTTTTTAGATGATATTGTAAGAGAAGACTATGAGTCCTTGCTTGCAGCACCGAAAAACATCCTTGAGTTTCTCTGTCTTTTGCATCTCGTTGTTGACAGGAGTAACCATTGGCGAGTGGAATACTCTTTGGTGCGTAGGAAGAGAGGTAGTAGGAAACATGACAAACAGAAAGGGTTCATACAATGTCAATGAAACTCACTCAAAGACTCCATTATTTGTTGTGAGTTAAACTAAGATTTTCACATAGCATGACTTCGCCTAATAAAATATAATTAATGAGTTGTAGCAACGCACGGCATTCAGCTAGTTTTTTTTAGAAACCGGTATAGATAGAAATAGATGTGTGCAATCGACATGATATTGACGAGGTGCTTGTTGGGCTAGACGAGCTGGGCCTGCAGCCCGCTTAGGCGGGTTGTATGACGCTTTGTCGCTTTCTCCCAACCCCACAGACGATAGGATACTCGCCCTCTGCGACATCGGCGTTGGCGGCTGCGGCAATCGAATCCACACGGCGGGCGCGGTACTTTTCTCGATTGATTTCCTGCTCTTCTTATTTTGTTTGTGGACTTGATACAACGAAATCCCAGTCCTCCTCCTCCTTCATCAGCATCAAGATGTCGGGCGTGGACGAGAATCCGGACAAGGAAGATTACGCTTCCCTGCCTGTCGTCGTGGATGAGCAGCTAGCGGCTAAAAGAAAAGATTCATGTTTGGATCTTGAGCGGGCAAAGCGTCCTCGCCGGGCCGGCAAGATAGGATACGAATACGTGTACAGGCGGCAGATCCAACCTAGTGCTCCTGCTAAGCTGTTCTCGTTCAGTGAATTGGTGAAGCGCATGGATGCATGTACACTGGCTGATTTGCACAGGCGTAGAGTCGATGCGCTCTTGGTAAACGATCCCAAAAGGAATAATGCTCGTGTCCCTAGCCGCTTCTGCAGCTTCCACCTCGAGGGCTTCGACCTCGACGACAAGTGTGAGTATCCATATTCAGAAATCACATCCATCCTCTCTATTAAAATTGTGACCTCGTGGGGCTAGGTTTAGCTATTGATTCCAAATCATCCATCCTCTCTCTCTATTAAATTGTTCTGACCTGTATTGTCTGCTCTTGATTGATTTATTACAGCAAATGTTCCACTTGGTCCGCCCTATGAACCGGACCTGTCGCTGCCACGGAAGAGGCTGACAGAATATGTCACAGCAAATGGAAGTCTTGACCTCATATCTTCATCCACTGATGTCATTTCCTTGAGGGTGGTCAAAGTTGGTCCTGGTTGCGCTTATCCGGTCGAGGTTTATGGTAAAGTTATCGCGAGGGACGAGGTTGACTACAAATGTGTCTTTATCTTTAACCGTGAAAGGAAGGATGCCCAGCTCATCAAATCGGAGGTATTTCTCCTTGATTCTATTTGCTCACTTCATCCCCTTGTATGTAGTAGTAATTAATTCCAGACGATGTATGTAAATTTTCTCTGAACGTCCTTTAATGTTACCAGTTATATTTATGTTCACACAAATGCAGTGAGTTGTCTCAGTCCAATATGTTCACTACTAAAATAATTCTCCAGAGCAAATATCGCGATTCATTATACACTATGTCATGTCCAACTATATAAGTTTGTATAACTACATGAAGCTATGTTTTGATTCTAACTGTTTCTCTGAATCCTTCTGTAGGGAGATATGTTAGCTCTGACAGGTCCATACCGACCATTGATCACATTAGATCTGATGTATTTTGAGTTCGATCTAAAGATCATGGGCAAGCATGACAATGAAGAAGTGAAGTTTAGCCAAGGTGTAATACCGTACTATTGCAACCCAGACCGCAATCGCGTCATCTTGCAGCTACCTAGTTTCAAGAGTACAGTGAAATTGGTATTGCAACGTGTGCCACTTCCAGTGGCAGCTAGCATCGAAGTCAGTGTTGTGAATGAAGGGCATGACGACACAATTGTCCACTACAATGGAAAAATAACAGCTGGGACTACTAAAAATTATAGACAACACATGGTTCTGTATGATAGTAGTGTGCCATCTAGCGAGAGCTTGGTGACAAGAAATGGCTCTCTTGTATTATGTCGTAATATGTTAGCTGTCAAGGGGTATGCAGAAGACCCTGATGAACAACCGGTGCTCTATGTTTGTTTTCTTGATCCTGGTTGTGAGATTGAGGATGAGGATATGAAGCGCCCTGAGGAAGAGGATGAAGAGGAAGTGGAAGAGGAGAAGTGGGAAGTTTATGAAGAAGAAGAGGAGAAGGGGGAAGATGATGAAGAAGAAGAGGAGAAGGGGGAAGAGGATGAAGAAGAAGAGGAGAAGGGGGAAGAGGGTGAAGAAGAAGAGGAGGAGCCTAAGAACTTTGTCACTCTCAAACACCCTCTCCGTGAGACTGTTTGGCAGTATGGTTCTCCCAAACTGAAAGTGAAGGTGGATTGGACTGCCATTTTGTATACGCCGAAGCGTGATGACTATTACCAAAGAAGTTTTTTTGTTCCAGACGGTTATAGATCTCCTGATTATCGATATGGTGGTTTCTTGGAGTCCGACTGATTGCAGTTTCCTGATTGCTTTGTTTATTCTGGTGATAAAGCTGCGTAATATTGAGGGCATGTCATGGCTCTCACCTAACTAACTCTTAGCAGTAAAAAATGTTCTTGTGTAGATCGTACTTTTTGGTTTCTTTGCAAATGAATGTTGTATCCTGGATAAAATGAAGACTATCCATAATATGCAGTGTGTGGAAGTTTAATCTTGTGCAGTGGTCTAGCTGCAGTCATGTTAATTCCATGCATGTTTAAAGTTTGAGGTGTCAGAATACAGTCTTTTTTTTTTATAATTCTGCATGGAAATAAGGTGGTGCAAATGGAACACATGAAACTGGTTTAGTTAATGTTCAGCTTTGTGCTCGATGTTTATAACATGTAGACATGTAGCACTTATTAATAGTGTGATGCTGTTGATACTAGTTGACTGCCTATGTTTATTTTGTCTATGTACGCCCGTGGACATACATTACTTGTATTTATAACTGTAGCAATACGAATATGATACGCATGCAAGCAAAATAAAACAAGGAGAATATTAGGGACAGGAACCGGTGGAGGAGCTTCGGCAGCTCGTCGCCTCCTTCGTGGTGTTCTCCTGCATCGTTGTTGACAGCGGTGGCATCCTCTTCGACGACCTCGACATCTCAGGTGCCACTACAGTTGCTAGCACAATTTCTCAATTTTAGTGTTGTTGTTTTCTCAATTTCTCAATTTTAGTACTGTTGCTATTTTCTCAATTTATCCATGTGATGTTTTCTCTCTGAACCTTGCTTTGCATATGTACTGTTGTGCATGTTGTGTTTAGTTGCATGCCTGCTGAAATACTGTCTAGGCATCGGTACATCCACCTATGGTTTATGTGAGTAAGATCCCAAGCTGCTAGTCTAATTAGATTCAGGAATGGTCATAGGCATACCAAGTTCAGCTCATCAGAAAGGCCACCTCAGATCACCTATGGTTTTCGTGAGTACGATCCATAGCTTGATAAATTTTCCCGTGACAGAAAGGCTAAAATGATTTGGTATTTCCTAAACCATGTGAATTACGTGAACATAAATGGGTTACAAATCATAGTTTATGCATAACCGTGCCAAGTTACAGAATGTGGTTTAAAACTTTACATAGTACTCTGCTCTTCAATAAATATTGATACTCCATTACAAATTTGGGTTCGTAATTATAAATTATCTTCATTATGAATCACAGTTTGTGCTTGCTTCTACTCCTTATTGGAGAAATTCTGAAGCATGCTTACAGTAAACAGAATTGTTCTTAGTACTGAATATTGTTCTTAGTTCTGAATAGTGTTAACAGAATTTGTAATCAAAATAGTTCATACACCCTCCCTAGCTACCTAGTCCTTCTTGAGGTGCTTGTCTACAAGGTACTCCTATATTTTGAACTTGAGGGAGTACATATGTTGTCTTCTATGAATAGTTAATTGAAAGTTGTTGCTTTCATCTTGGTTGCATAAATATTCAAAGCTCAGGCATGATCTGTTGTACGGTTCAAGAGTGAAGTAGTAGCATGTGGAGTCGTGTATGCTGCAGCTAGGAGACACAAGGTTTCACTCCCTGAAGATCTTTCTTGGTGGAGATTTTTTGATGCTGATGAGGCAACTATTCAGGAAGTTTGCAGGGTTCTTGCTCATCTCTACAGCCTCCCAAAGGCACAATATATACCAGTGTATAAAGACAATGATTCCTTCAGTGTTAGAAGGGCCTCCGATTATCGGGCTTCAAAGGTAAGGAACACCACTAATTTTTTCACTTTTACGTTTGCCATGAATTTGCTTCTGACATTTTGGGAGCAGTTCAGATAGATGTTTTGTTTGTGCCCAGATTCATGTTAAGATAACTTGCACTTCTTTAAGTTATATAGAAATGCTAACACCTCTGCATCAACTATTTCTTCTACTTGTTAGCACTCTCTTAGCGTATTCTGTAAGTTATGTTTAGTTTTGTCCCATGCTGAATTTCTTTTTGAACACATCATATTCCTGTAGATAATGTGACCTTGTGGCTGCTGATTGATCTGAGCCAACTCCACATGATAACTTTACCAAGTACCATCAGTTATACTGTCACATGCTAGACAATGCACACTAATTTCAGTGAAAACTGATTTTAACATAAATGCAGTGCAAAGACTGATATTGACCATTGGTGATACAGAAAATATTGTGAATATATTTTTTGTGAACAAGTTTACAATTCCTAGCATGGTCACAATCGTTACTTGCACTTTCATGGAGTAGTGTAATACCTGGATTTTGACCTTCACCTTGATTATTGACATTCTCCTCTTCCTGTTATTCACGTGGAGTAAAATTGAGATCTAGAAGCAGCATTTTTCGTCACACACGATGGGTTCAGGCACCTCGACGACCTTGGGAGCGGGCGGAGCTGTCGACGAGCTAAGACAGAGCTGTATGCGCAGTTGGGAGGTCAGGGCAAGCTGCTGACATTTCCTCCTGCGCAGCTAGGAGGTCAGCGACGAGCTGCCGGTTCGGCGAGAAGGCGATGTCGCTGGCGAGAAGCTGCATGGTTGGGAGGTCGGGGGCGGGCTGCCGGAGCTGCCAGCGTTTCAGCTGAGCTCCGGCTCTCCTCGACCTGGGCAGGCGGGGTGGCCGCGCTGCCGGCAATCTGGTGCTGCTAGCGATTGATATGGCTGGATACAGCACGGATCGGTTCCGGCCACCGCCGCCGCTATGCAGGAGGAAATAGCAGCTAACACCAGTGTAGCATTTC
Organism: Avena sativa; assembly: GCA_916181665.1. Lineage (NCBI taxonomy): Eukaryota > Viridiplantae > Streptophyta > Magnoliopsida > Poales > Poaceae > Avena > Avena sativa. Next base: position 352,280,810 of record OV702293.1, on the reverse strand, counting down.
CTGTATATAGTCGACCAAACTGGTCACAGCAGGGCAGCGGGATGGTGCCGGAGGCCTGCAATTGTTGAGGTAGCTCCTTGTTTCATCGTCCTTCAAACGGGCTTCAACGCCGCTGACTGGAGACTGACGTGCGCATGCATGCCTGAGCTCGCCATGAAAGAGCGCCTGACCTCGCCTGAGGGTGAACTGGCATTTTCATTATAGGCGTCGTCCGGCGCGAGAACAAGCTCACCGTGCTCCAGCGTCTCCCTTCACGTCCCGCGCGAGGTGTGCCGGCCATCAGGCCATGCCGCTCATGGCGAGGGCGGCGCTCTCCTCCGGCCGTGTTGTTCTAGACTGCAGCAGAGCTTTCCATGCTGAAGGCGCTGCTCTGCACCTTTGCGGCAACGGAAGTTATGCTGCAGACAAGCAGGGCCAAGCAGCTCCCGCGACTGGTGGTGGGTGGCGATCTGTGTGGCGGCCACGGCGCGCGCCCTGCGGGAGCATGTCGTCGACTTCGCAGGCGGGGTGAGCAAGTCCCGACGGAGTAGACAGGATCGCGACCACATAGCACCAATATACCGGCCAAGGATTCCGGCCATGGATGTCATGCTGGATTTCTGATACTGGGCTCGACTAACTGACGAGCGGGGTGCGGGGCGGCGACGAGGTGTGCAGCCGGCCACGAGCTGGGAGGCGACAAGCTAGACGCTGGCCCGACGGTGGTGACCAGCACGGCGGCCTGGCCTTTCTACTTTGCTTCTTTCACCGCGACTGCCAGCAGCAAAGTGGCGACAAGTTTTTTTCTTAGCGGGTGGACGTCCTGGCGGGCGAAGTGGACACTGTCCATGAGGCCGCCTCGCTTATGCGGTCTAGCCGCTGCGCCGTTTGTGCCCTTGAAGCGGCGCGGATGAAGCGGACGAGCGGACATCCGCCTCCGTCTGCATCCTGAGTCAGGAGGATAGATCACGTCGGTCTAGGTATTGCCTGGTCTAGGAAGGTCTCTTGCCCAACCCAGAACATAGAGAAATCGTGGACCGTGGTATAGAACTACATATATTAGTTTTGCCTGCCATGTGTGCAGGATCCGGTTGTGAAGTATTCGTCTCAAATGTCCATACATTATAATGAGGAAAGATTTCTCGAGTTACGCCTTGATTAGTTTAAACAATGTCTGAGGTGCAGCTAATCATTTTATTGGCTCATGTGAACTGATAATGGAATGCGGTGAAGAGGAGTGGCGGATCCAAGAATTATTTGAAGCCTAGGCAAACAATGTATTTTAAGGCTAATGGCATTATTTTTTTTGATAAAATTATTATTAAACTAGGCTTGCCGGTCAGCTGGAAGACTGGACACGTGGTGCCTGAGACCGGATCGGGATAACTATGATATATCCCATGATCGATACAACTAAAAGAGGAAAATTCATCTGAGATGGCGTTTTGGTAATGTTTAGCAATAGCCCGTAAGCCACTAAATCGTATGGTTACCACATGAGGGTGGGAAAAGATAATGGCGTTGCTAGAGGGAGGAGAAATTTTTTAAATGGCGTGGTAGGGTAACATTAGTACTGGATTACCATATCAAAATAGAACGTTATCTCGTTCCATGTTCCGTTGCATCAAATATACATTCGTTAAGCGAGCTGAGTCAACCCACGCGGTGTGTAGAGGAAGCGACAAGGCGGACCCCACCTCATCCTTTCCTTAGTGTCTCTCCCCTTCATCTTCTTCGATCGGTTCCTCTTCGAGGCAGTTGTTCCCAAATCCTCCAGAACCAGATCTTCGGCGGCACCCCTGAGTGGACAGCTTCCACACCGCTCGCGGTAATTGCATCTTGCCGCCGTCGACAACGACGGCCATCCTCCGTGCCCCGCTCGCTCCTCTGGCGTCCTTCTCCCACCGCCGCGTGCTTCCATCGTGCCTCCTTCGTGACGTCCTCATCTGGCCGGCGCCGCCACGCTTCGCCACCACCCGCGCCCGCCGCCGCCCTTGCCTCATCCGTGCCTGCGAGGCTCTGCCGACGGGGAGAGTCACAGACAGTGGTGGAGCTCCTTGGCACAGATGCCATGGCCGCTGCCCCAAAGCTCCATGTCCAACTCAACCCCATGGTCCCGCCAAGCACCGTTGCAAGGAACGACGCCCCCTAGCCTGTCCTCGTTGGAGATGCCGGCCTTCCCGGTAGTTGTGGTGCTACCGATGGCCGTCGACACTGCTGCAAGGGTTACGAGGGGCTGCTAGCAAAGGCTGATGTTGTTGCTACCTGTAGGCCGACGGCTTTTTGCTACCGACGGTCGGTGTCGTCGCTACCGACGGTTAATGGATTTGCTACAATAGTATAAATATTTCGATACAATCATTCTTTTATTTCTTTGCTACACAACATCCCCGGTGAGGTCTCCGACGAGGTGTCTAGAAATGTCTTCGAGGAAGTCAGTTTTTTGCTACATTAGAAGAACATTTTTGCTACAACCGTCTTATGGTTTTACTACAACAGTGTCAACTTTTTGCTACAAGGTCTCCAGCGAGAGTTACCAGCGAGTTTTTTTCGACGTTGTCTCCGGCAAAGTCGGTTTTGCTAAATTTTTGTCTTCATGGTCTCCGGTGAGTCGTTCTACTTTTTGAAGCGAACTTTTTTTTGTTTCAGAAATAAAAACGAGGACATATGTAACAAAAATAAGAAATTTTATGACAAAAGCGGGATTGGAGGGCTTTTTGGAGACACGTGGCGCGAGAAGAAGCAGGACGATATGAGTTTATATTCTGAGAGCAAATGAGCTCGGAAGTATTGAATTTCCAGGAAGGGTTCACATGCTGTCAAAGTGGTTTTTTCTTCGACACCAAAGGAACGAAAACGCGTGCTCGTCGTACATATACATAGCACAACAAACGAAACGCGTACTACCCATTGTCTCTCCGTACAAAAAATTCGCCACCGAGAGGCCCGATTGGACCTGCAGGTTTGCCTGCCTGCCACCGCCGCCGATCTGGTCCACACCACAACTGCGGTATACTAGTACTCGTAGCCTCGTAGGGTTGCGTCAGCCTCTTGGTATAGTACTTTCCGTTCCGGTAAATACTGGGTCAGATCTCAGATCTCTCCTTGGTCGGAACGAACCAGTTCCGACTTACCAACGCGCGTACCCACGTCACCACTGACCGCGCGGGCCCGCGAGTGATCCGGTCCCATTTGCAGCCGGTGCTTTCCGCGACAAACCACGTCGCGCACATGCGAGAGGCAGTAGTTATTTATGGCTCGTTCTGTCTATCTTTCCCCGTTCTCTTATCTCCTGATGTCTCGCTCCATCCAGGTCCAGAATTCCAGATCGATGACGATGCAAAATCTCACGAACGAACCCGGCTAGCCGGCCGCCAGGGCAAGAAGAACGTCGACCCAGCAGGGGTGCGCGGCAGTGCTTCGCTCGGCTCTTCATCATCTTGTTTTTAGAGAAGAAAGAAGCTCTTCATGGTGTTCCTAATTCCTCTTTCAACTCCTGCAGATCGATCTCTCTCTGTCCGGACCATGGAGGCAGCAATTACTCGAGGACCATGAACCATATATGTCCATCAAGGTTTGTTCTTCCCTCCGAAGTTTATACGAATTCTCTTTCTTGTATTGCGTCCTCTCTGTTTCTTCATGAACAAGCTAGTAGTCCCCATATTTCTTAGCCAGGCATGATAAACTCAATTTGTTACGAATCCTCCACCGATTTCATGTTCGGCTATACATCGGACCCAATTGCTCGTTGGTCCCCGCAAGATTTTAATCTAATTGGATGGCTTATATAGATTATATCAACATGCTTGTTTGTATCAATAAAAGAGAAAATATCCGGTGTACCAAGGCTTGTGGCGCACCATGTGGATCTAACTCTATCACGAATGTTTTCTGAGAAACACTGAGAAAATTTGATGGACTTAGATTTAATAAAATATTATATTTTTTCAATAATTCAATTCCCTATCGCAAGAGATATGAACGACATGATTTTTGATAACTTGGGTTACTAATTCGGCTCATGATCACTGTTAGGGGTTTACATTTTTCCTATTTCTTCCTAGATATGTAAGTTGAAATCAGGTGCAAACTTGGTGCAAATGTACAATACCGTATGAGCTGTTGCAGATTTTTGGAAACATTTTTTTTAGTCAAATCACCGGAGCCTGCGGGTTGCGGTGTTGTCGCCGCTATGCGGGAGTCGGTCCGAGTCGACCAGGATGACCTCCTGTTCCATGTCCTGTAGTGCCGCCACCGCTTGGATGGCCGCGCACTGCTCCTCTGCCTCGCGCCTCTGTGTGCAGCTCCAAGCAGCGGAGCATGAAGTCGGTGCCGGCTTCCTCCGCGTCATCGTCATCGATGAAGTCGATTGGAACCACCACGTGCCCGTTGTGATCCTCTCTCCCTCCTCCTCAATTAGCGGTGGAAGGAGGTGCCCACCGCACTACCCTTTGTGAGCTCCCTCCCATTGTTGCGGGTTAAGTTCCACCGACGCAGGGAAGCCGGTGGCATCTCGCCATGCTTGGTGTACCGGTGTGCCGCTCGCTTCCTTGCCCCCAATGACGCCAGGCGACGCTTCTGCTTCACCTCCTCGGAGGTTAGGGTGCGCCCGGCAGGGGTGTCGTGGCCGCGAGTGAGTGCTGACTGACCCACTCGGCCGCCCCAACTTTGATAGACAACGTCCTTGCATGTAAGTGTTGGGCCAATTTGTGAACAGTGGCAGCTTTAGGTCATCGGAACAGTGGCAGCTTTAGGTCACCGGAGAGCAAACGATTTGGCGCTGACGAAGGAGGGGAGAGGGCGAGGGTTCTGACCAGTTTTTGGCATGTATCCGCTCCACCTTGCAGTACATATAGCGTGTGCGTGGGCCGATTTTTGGTGCAGCGAACTTTCTTTATAGGCCCAGGCCAAAGTTCAGCTTTTGTTCCTGCCCAAAATTTGCGTAGAGTGAAAAAACGGCTGGTATGTGGCGGGATTTTTACGAGATCTGATAGATTTGCTCTTACGGACTAAACTTATGAATAAACATGGGGTCGTGCCCTTGGAAGAATGTGCTCACAAAGCAAAGAAGGCTCCGTTTGGTATCAAAATAACTTTTGAAGTATTTAGAATACTTTGGTGTCTAGTTTGACAACAAAGTTTTTCTAAAACTGAAGTATATCAATATCATAGTATTTTAGTGTCAAGCAAAGCAATACTTTAGTTTTTCCCTTTTCTCAGTTTTATAAAAAGGAGAGTCTAACCTCTTTTTCAAATACTTAAAAAAACCATAGTTTTGAAGAATACTTCAGTTTTAAAACCATATTATTTATTGGATCCAAACACCTCAAAGTATTTAATACTTTAGTTTTTTCAAAAACCAAAGTATTTCCTCAATACTTTATAAATATTTTGGGTGCCAAACAAGGTCTGAAGTATTAAATATTTTAAAGGGTTTGGATCCAGTGAATACTGTAGTTTTAAAACTGAAGCATTCTCTAAAACTGCATTTTTTTTTCTTCTTATTGAAGACTTCGGTCCTGGCCAGTTTTTTTCCCTTCTAAACTGAAGTATTATACAACACTGCTGTATTCCTTGCTGAGGCGCTCAAATACTTTGATTTCGGAATACTATGATTGTGAAAAACAATTCCCAAACGGAGCCGAAATCTCATGTTCGTGTAGCATTTCCTGCCACCGCCGCCGACGATCTGATGTACTCCAATTATGGTCTAAAGTACTCGTAGGGTTGCGTCAGGCTAGCATTTCTACTTTCCGTTCCGGTAAATAATGGGTCACAGATCTCAGATCGGAACGAGTTCTGACTTGTGCAGCCGGTGCTAGCCGCTGGGGCCACGTCACGCTTATGCAAGGGGTAGTTATTTATCGCTGGCTTCTCTATCTTTTCTCCCGTCTCCTCCTCACTCCATCCAGAATTCCAAAAGTCCAGATCGATGTGCTTTGCACGGCTTTTCATGGTGTTTCCTAATTCCTCTTTCAACTTCTGCAGATTTCTCTCCGTCCAGCCGGTAAAGGGCACCAACTACTCGAGGCGGCATGTAGTCCATCAAGGTTTGTCTTTGCCTCCGCATTTTTTATACGTATGAATTTCTTTTCTGGTTTCCGTATGGTGATGTCCATGGAATTTCGTCCTCTCTGATTCTTCATGAACAAGCTAGTCCCTATATTTCATAGAACATACATAATAAACTCAATTTGTTATGAATCCTCGACCGATTTCTTGTTCGGACATAGATTATACCTGCTCGCTGCAATATGTAGTCAGCTGGATTTTAATCTCGCAGGATGACTTCTATTGGTCATATCCTTTTTATTTTCTTTGTCTTCCGCCGGCCATACTTTGCGGTGGATCTGGAGGCATGAATGTTGCTTTATTTATAAAACAGAGTGTATGACTTTTTAGAGGATGTTCAAAAAAAAAATCAACATATCTGGTGCACCCGATGCATCCAACCGTGATTGTTCCTTATGGAGAACGTATCATGTACACCAGCTTTATCCAGTACTCCTGCTGCACCGTCCAGATTACATCCTTTGGAACAAGAACATTGGTATAGGATGCGAACTAAATGCATACACTACATTTGTGTGTCATGTTCTTCTCCCTCACCTGCGCCAAGTCGTGCTGCCCCCAGTAGAAACAGCCATGGCCTCGGGTTGGGGGCTCCGGACGGCGCATCTTCGGACCAGTGTACTTTCTTCGATCCATAATAAATGTTGTTAATTTAATACTGTACAAAATTATACCCCCTTGACCCATATTAGTTGACTTAAATTTGTGTAGATTTAGATATATGTAGCACGAACACATGTCTAAATACATTCAAATCTAAACAAATCCAAGTCATCGGAAGGGGTACTAAATTAGAGACACTTTTATTATACTAGATCTAAGGGAGTAGCTTTAATCTGTGAAACCTAGCAGCCAATCCCAGGTTCTTCCCGTGTTCTGCCTTAACAATTATCTGTATTTAATTCCTATTTTAGTTGTATTTCCTAGTATCACATAGTACATTTTATCCAATGATAGCATTTAGCTACATCCCACAAAAATTAGAATAAAGCGAGCTTTTTTTTGAGAATGAATAAAGCGAGTGAGAGGATTAGAATACGTTGTCTAGTCCAGACCCACACACGAATAGCGTGTTTGGTCGGCCGATTTTTAGCCGGCCAGTTGAAGAAGTTTGAGAAGGAGAAGGATTGGGTGGCATGGCTCAACGTGGCGCTATTTGACCTCCAGATAGATAGAACATATATTCTAGACCTATCATTTTATCTTAAAAGTTGAGGAGAACATAAGAAAATATAGACACGTCGAACTTTTTTACGTGCCATATAAAAATACAATGTAAAATACATATTTTTCTATTTTTTACACTATAATGAGTCATACATTGTTCATTAAGTCGATTTTTGTTGTTGCCGGTAAATATTAACATAATTATTTATATACAAAATATAAAATTTTCAATATAACAACTTAAAAATATGTTGGGTGCAAAATAATGTTTCTAGAAATATTTATATGTTTTGAAAGTTACAGGGCGTGTTGGGTACAATACAAACACCTACGCGTACACGTATACACAAAATAGCGAACCTAAAAGTATTTTAAAGCCTGGAAAATAGTAAATTTGAATACCTAAAATGTATTTTTAACCAATTTTTTATGAAAATAGGCTTTGCCAGTCAACTAGAAGCCAGAGCACTTGCCCGGACCGAAGGGACGCTCCGTCCGCCACCGTATACACATACAACTCTATATTCTATCACTCTTTCTCAATCTCAACCGATGACCAAAGGTTGAGATTGCGCTTACAATGTGCATACAATGGGAGTGGCTTGGTGAAGAAGGCAACTTGATTTTTTGAGGAGATGAACCAATCTGAAGCTGCTTCTAAGAAACACGCAAAGTGAAGGTCTACCGCAATACGCTTTGTCCTTGCATGAAGACAAGTATGCCGCTCTAATATTGTCACACCATAACACTCGAGGTTACACTTGTGTAATACCAAGCTCCTGCAACAAAGACTAAACCTAGGCAAGCTCTGCTGTAGCATTAGCGAGAGTCTTATACTCAAACCTAGTACTCGACATGGAAACTATAGACTGCTTACGAACACTTCAGGTGATCAGATTAACTCCATAGAATATAGCACATCCCTCGTGGATCGCCGATCATCCATACTGCCAGTCTAGTCTGCATCCAAGAACGCCGAGAGCAGTGTAGAGGTAGAAGATCGAAATTGTAGACCACTATTAATAGTAAACTGCGCGTAACAAACAATGCACTTAACATCATATTGGGAGTACAGGGCTCATAAAGTTATTGGCACACCTTATTGACAACAAAGAAAAAGTCTTGTCGTGTTACTATAAGGTACTTAAGACCACCAACAAGACTGCAATACTGAGTAGCCCCCTATGACGAGAGTACATCACCATCAGCCATGCATAAATGCTCAGATGATGACATAGGAATAGTAACAGTTTGCACTTCAACATCCAGCATGTGCAAGAAGCTCAAAAGCATATGTGCGCTACCGAAGAAGAAGACTTCCAGTGAAGGTTGAATGCACCTCAATCCCTAAGAAATGAAGAACACCAAGATCTTTGACAAAGATTCAGATCTGAGCTGAGTAATTAACATGGGAATAGTTGAAGCAGTCGAGCTGACGATAATGATATCTTCAACACATACTAGCGAGGACGTATCAATAGTTGACGGTGACCCAAGAACACAAGGCGTGCATGCCAAGCCCTAGCAGCCTTCTTCAAACCATAGAGCAACTTGACAAGATGACAATAATGATCAGATTTACCAGGATCAGGATCAGCAAAACCGAGGGCTTGCTGTTGACAAGATGTATACGCTCACCAAGGAAGCCATTGAGAGACATTTGGAACATCAACTTCACGGAGTTGCCATCTTCAGGAAAGAGCCATAGAAAGCAACAATCTGATAGTTGTTGGCTTAACTACGGGACTGGACGTTTTTTATAATCCAGACCATACATTTGTTTAAATCCTTTAACAACTAAACACGCGTTATAACGTTCAAAGGAACCATCAGCAAAACCCATTTGGAGTCAATCAGATTAACACATAAACCGGAGGTGTACATGATTCCAAGTACGATTAGACCGAAGAGCTGAAAAATATCTATAGGAGTCGTAGCGTCTTCTTCGGAAGAAGCAGCAGACGCCGAGCAGGTGAAGCAGGCAACCTTGAGTTGGCACGTCCAGGACCAGCCGAGTCAGGTGCATGCGGTGGAGACATGGGGTTGTGCTTGGGCAGCAAGCCCGAGGCAAGAGCATGCACAATCGGCTCCCGATCGACCGACGTACACTGACTGCTGATGATTAACGTGAACAAGCACATCAGCATTTGGCGTTTGACGTACCTGCACTATGATTAGCGAGCAAAGGTATGTCATATGCAATATCCATAAATTTGTTAGTGGAAAGTAAACATGACTCCATGAAGGGAAGTGTCTAATGAAATTACTCTCTGACATTAAAAAAAGACAAAAAAAAATTAGGACATGTGAATCTCTGAAATCTCTCAACTCTCAAGCAAAGGAATAGTGGACTGGTGGTACCTGAGTAGGGGACAAGACTGACCGGAGGATGGCGTGCCCGCCGGCAGTAGAACAAACTGGCGGCGCCGTGGCCGTGGCCCACGGGAACGAAAACGGCGGGTCACCGTGGAGATGCTGGAGAGTGGAAACTGGAGAAGTGGAGATGATGGGGGCGACGGCGGCAACCGGAGGAAGGCGCGCCCGCTGCCAGAAGAACTAGGATTTGGGGCCGCCCGACTCTCCTGGATCCTGCTCCTGGAGTCATGGTCGTGCGATGAGATGAGGAAGGAGAGGCCGAGAGGCGAGAGCGGACCGAGAGCAACTACTTGAGCCAGCTGGGCCTGGGCGTCTGGCCTCCAAACGAGAGCGGTTCGGTTAATTACGGTAAAAACCGTGGTTTTATGGTTTTAAAAGCTAAAAACCGAGGGCCCTATGGTTAGCAATTCTGCTAATTGTAACCTAACTAGAAAACTGAAAAACGGGAATTCAGTTGCAGTAAGGTTTTTTTAGGTTCGGTTTTTGGTTTCGGTTTGGTTATGCCCGGCCAGAGATGGTACACAACCGTATGTGGGGTGTTGAACCCGAACATGGGGGCATGGGCAGCGGAGGAGTAACCCTCGGTCAATGAAGAGACAAGTGATGCAATGTAGATCGAGGAGACATGCAAGAAGGTTCCCGACAAAGGCGACAGGGTGGAGATCGTCATCAAGGGCAACAATAGGGTGATGTCGATCGGGAGGGACGACACTGTGGTCGATGCAGCGGTGGGCAACATCGCAGACGCAACAAAGGAATTAGTGGCCATCGTGCTGGAATAGATGGACGCGGACGGCCGACGATGGATCTCTATAGCGGCGGTGGAGTAGATCAGCGAAAGGTTAGGTCAGGAGGTGGCGCTTTGATACCATGAAGAAGTTTGGGAATGAGAAGGATTGGATCGCACGGCTCAATGTGGCCGGTGGGTCTCCTACACGTTGTGATCAAGTTACAGGGCGTGTTGGGTACAATATAAGCACCTACACGTACACGTACACGTATAAACATATACAACTATGTATTCTATCAGCATAAACATATACAACTATGTATTCTATCAGCAGACTATGTCTAGGTGGGCAAGGTTGTGAAAAGAGGCTTTTAGGTTTAGGGTTTGGTAGCATGCACACAATATTTTTGCAGACGCATCCTTGTGTTTGGTTGGCTGAATGACCCACTTAGTAGGTGCACACAGAGTTTGGTTGACCATAGAGGAACTGTGTGGTAACCTATTACCTTTGAGTGGTCAGGTTACCCAACACTCCAACCAGTAGCAAAGGTATTTTGGTTAACATAGTTACTGATGCCCCACAAGTTAACCAGGAACAACCGTGGTTCATCATTGGAAGGGTTAGTGCATACCACCTCAAATCAAATTAGAGTCTTGGCCATCAGTTTTCATCAAGTCCTAGCTAATGAAGGAGATGTCTCACCACCTCCCAAAATACACAAGTTCTTCTTCAAAAGGTCTTTGGCACCATCACACAACAAGCAATAGAGTAGCAAAGTACTAGCACTAACAGTAGTGCTTGCGAAGCTAGGTCCTCAGCTAGGTCCTCTCAGGTTCCGTCATCCTCTCGGGTTCTGTCATCGAAGCGAGTTCTTCTTCAAAAGGTCCTTGGCACCATCACACAACAAGCAATAGAGTAGCAAAGTACTAGCACTAACCATAGTGCTTGCGAAGCTAGGTCCTCAGCTAGGTTCTCTCAGGTTCTATCATCCTCTAGGGTTCTGTCATCGAAGCGTAAATCGTATCATGGACCTTGTTATCAGCAAGGTGGTTAATAGCCTGGATTAGTAAGAGGAAAGTGTACAGAAACCTTGCATGGGCATTGTTATCAGGTTAATAGCCTGGATTAGCAAGCGAAAAGTGTACATAAATCTTGAGGAACAAACTTAGGTGTGAAGATGATCTTCATCTAAGCACAGTTGACCACAGGCTTGTTGAGGAGCTCCCTCTAGTATTTCAAAGTTCAAGAAAACTATATTAGTTAAACTCCCCCATGAACTCTTGAAACAAAGAAACAATCATAAGCATTCTAACCATGACGAGTTCCATCCACTTGTCGCCTGCCATGGTGAAGGGGGCAGCTGGTCGCAACATCCGAAGCATGCTTGAAAACTGGAGTTCTCTTCTCGGAGCCGGCGAACGGCGGAGTTGGCAACACGTGGGATAGACGGGAAATGGGACGAGGTTCGCCGCTCGACGTCGCAACACAGCATGGTGAGAGTTCCGGCGCCAAGAGCCTGCAAGCGCCCGTGCTTGTTCTTTCTGTTCCAGACTGAGCACATTTTGAGCTAGGTCACTGAGACTCAATCCTGTACCTACCGTATGTGTGTGGCGGCTACGATTTTGGTGGTGCAGCTGGAGTACTGAATAGGCTGGATTACATCATACGTTCTCGCTCCTTCATGAAAGTTCAAAAGAATACCGAGAAAATGTGATTATTATGATATTAGGAAATTATTGTTTTGTACCAATTCAATTCTAAAATTTAAACCACGTGGCAAGAGATTTTTGATAGCTTTGGGGTTATGGATTTATCTTTGTCCATGTTCTTTCTAGATTTTTTTTGAACGATAAATGGGTCTAGAAGACCCCTGAAGCTGCAAAAAGACACACGTGGCAGGTATAATATGCAAGGAGGCCCCTAGCGCTAAGCACCCTAGCAATACAAAAAAAACAGATGAGGGTCTTCTAATTACAGAAAACACCCTAGGACTAAAAAATAAATTGTAATCAAGTCCCTGGGCAACCTCCAACCGACAGGATCGACGAGATCAGGAAAGACTCTTGCTCGTGACGCTCCATGAACCGGAGAAGAAGCAAAGCCACCGGACATCTTGCAATCAATGGGGACGAACCACTTGTCGATGACGAGACGTCGAGCTCCGGCGCAGCGCTTCGAAGAAGGGCCTCCAGTGGAGGTTAGATCCCAAGGTCGCCATTCGACTAGAAGAGGTAGCGGCCCAGCGGCACCACCGCCACCATCGGACCACTACGAATATGCACTAGTAGCAGTGCCACCAGTCTTCCGGTGGAGATCGAGGAGGAAGAAGCCCAGGTCACCATCCTCTGTAGCGTCGCCGCCACTGCAACTTTGAAGAGGAGGAAGACGGTCTTCCCCATCTAGGAGCAGCACCAAATCCGTCCCATCCGCAGGGGGCCAGAACCGCCATCTCCAGATCAAAGAAATGGGCAAGGCTAGACTTCTCCGCTCCCCCCTCGCCGCCGCCATGGCCGTCCAGGAGCAGATCTGCCTTACCAAGCATCGCGTCGACGTGCCCTTCCCCCTTGCCTCCACGGCCGGCCGAGACAGAGCACCTCACACCACCACCTTTCGATTGGACTCTCGCGACACATGATTTATTAACCGGCACGGTTGCTCTTCCTTTCTTCCTCAACTCCGGCCATCGGAGCAAGAGGGAGCCAAGGAGAACCCTAGGAGCTCCAGGATCCCGCCGCCAAGATCCGAAGCACCGGAGCCCCTATCAGGCAAAACACCTACTACCCGCACAAGGACAAACAACCTAAAGCCTAGTGCTACTCCGGCGACCCTCCGCAACCACCTCCCACCGGCTATTCCGGCGAGAAGGGCGCGGGCAAGCCCTGGCCGCTCACACACGACTCTCAAAGCTACAGGGGAGAGGAGGAGGGTTCGAGAGGAAAGTTGTCCCGTTTACGTTCTTCCTAGATAGTACTCTGTTCCAGAATACAAGACGTTTTTTATAGGCGAAAACACCCTGCCAAAACATTAATTTTTTGTAATGGAGGAGATAGTATGTAAGTTGAAAGCAGGTTCAAACTTTGGTGCAAGGGGTAAATACATAATGTATGAGCTGTTACAGATTTTCAAAAACATTTTGTCAAAATCTCGGTTGTGCTATTCATTAGTTATTTCATTTTTTATTAAAAATAATTAGTCTAACCCAGGTTGTGTACAACATACTTTCCCGGGGAAATAGAGCCTTCTGTCTTAAATTTGTGCCCTGGGCATGTACGCACCCACACACAAAATATACAACATGGTGCGCTATAGTTTGCTATAAACATCATGATATTTGTTTTAGTAGATAAATTAAAACTATGATGATATTAAAAACGTTGACCCCGGGTAATGATCTCTTGCAGGCTATACGTTGTTAGGTAGATAAGACACCTTCAACAACGGATTATACGCACTTAATAACACCGCGTTTAATTTGGTCCCATGGGGATTCAAACCCAGATGAGATGGGATGGCTGCGCAGTCGTTAGCCTTGCCACCAAGCCCACGCTTGGTTCTCATAGCTATGATGATATTAAATCTGTAGAGAGAAAAAATAACGTGACAGACGAAGAACTGACCTAAGTATGCATCAAAACCGAGTAACAGCCTAGTGACACAGTATGTGATTATCCCGCCAGACGGAGAACTGAGATAAGTATCCATCAACCAAGAGTAATGGTTGGCATAAATTTTTGCCAAGACACAAAAGAAGCAAAAGTAGCCTACAGCATAGAGGTGCTAAAAAACAGATTTACACAGAACCTCTGTTAACGAAGTCTATCTCCATTCTCCTAACTCTGAACAAAATCGGCCAATCGTAACAAAATTAAAGTGACTTAGTGTTTTCTCATTCTGTCAAAACAAGTATCACCGGGAGAGTTTTGTTCACATACATCCTCGCTGCCCAAACTTCAGTATTCCTGTATACATGTTACAGGAAAAAGAAAGACCAAGTAAATAAAGAGCTGCAGGCACAAACGATTATAACATCACCTAAATGCTTGAAAGAAAATGAAGCTACTTGTATCAATTTTTTCATGCTTAAATACTGCAGACCATGGTAAGCTGAGAGTTAAAGCAAATAATATGGAGGGTCCCGCCGACCAAAAATTAGCCATCATTAAAAAAATCATATATGATGAATTGAGTAATATTCGTTCTCAGTCTCTTGGAAACAAGCAGCATACATCGCACACAATCTAAAAGCAGTTGGAACTCAAGTTTTTCTTAAGCTATTAAGCATGATAAATATGCTATCATCTAACTGACTGTTGCAATGCGAAAAATAAATAACATATCCTATGCTCAAGAAAATGAAATTACACCGCACCAGACACAGTTTTGCAGAAAATTCAGCGCCATCCACAGATTGCAACTACGGCACATGTGAGCAAAATCGGCAATTACCTTCAGTGGCCGTTCATGTTGTGCCTCGTGCCATACCTGGCAGGTGCTTCGTTGTTGCTGCCCCAGCGTACCTTCATCCTTCACGAACACAGCACAAGCAATTAAGACTAGCAGCCAGGAACCAGTACACGAAACGAGAAAACAGAGGCAAAGTGGTCAACTTTTCTGTATCAACCACACCATTACAGTACATGTCTCAAACCTTCAACATTTTACAATGGGAAAAGCAAGCCAGTAAGTTTCTGCTGCTTAGTTGTTCACTAACCAGAATGAATTGAACATCGGGAAATAGAGGAGCATATAACAAGACAGTGGCATAAGGAAATGCGAATATTTTGATAAGTGCAGCTTTGGCAAATTCATATAGCAGATGATGTGGTATCACTGCTCCTAAAATTACGGAGATAGGCAGTTGAGAGCCACTGACAATCTCCTCTGAACACATAAACAAAGGTTGACTGGCTGAGAATGTTAGGGTGGATCTAGACGGTGTGCCGGTGCAACACACAAGTCTCCCATGAGCTGCAGAGTGTCCTCAAGCAGCTTGACCTCACCCAGGCAGATGTGGATGAGGCGAGCCAGGCAACATCTCCATCTGTGTTACAGTGTTGCAGTGGTCAAATCAGGAGGTCGAGCTTGGGGCGGTGGTGCGAACTGAACGGGCGGAGTCTCCGGAATTAACAGAAGCATTCCAACTTTCAAGTATCAGTTAAGACTTAGGGACCACAAACTACGTACTTCAAATAAAACAAGCCTAATATCCCCAAACCTCCCAACCTGTGCATCTACTAGTTGACAGAGGTAACACCAAAGGCAACGCATTGTCTTTCGATTTAAAGTTACTTAATATGATAAGTTGACTACCACTAGTGATGAACATAGCTTCCTAACAAAATCTGCATAAAATATGCTATATGGTTACACATAAAACCATATGCATGTAACAGTGTAATGTAGATTCAGATTCTGTGAACTACTCCAGATATACATGTTCATTTCGAAATGCATAAAAATTTAACTACTGATCTTACTAGAAATATAATCCTACAAGACAAATAATGGCTCATAGTCTAGGTAGCATCAGTGTTGCACTCACGAAAATAATGGAAAACACAAAGTCAAGTAAAAAACACAAATTTATTTTTCCTTATCAAGGGAAAAGACAAACAGTTATCAGTCAATCCTAATTATTTTAAAATCCAGTCATGAAGTCATAATTCTACAAACTGCTCTAGGTAGACATGTTCACTTTGAAATATATAGATGAACTACTGAGTCTAGCAGCATAATCCAGGTAGACATGCTCCATGGCGGTCATGGCCGGCGGGGGGAACAGACCGGTGTCCTTAACGCCATCAGGGGCTCATCCGAGACACCGGAGGGGCACCGGGTGCAGTCGTCAGCTCATAGGCGTCATGTGTCGTGGTGTGGAACACGGCAATACCATTAGGGATGGCTTAAGAAGGAGCAATCAGGGCAAGCGAGCGATGGTTTCCATAGACGGGATTGGGAACATGCACTGGTTTCCACGGGTTTAGGGCCCTCGTGGTGAGGTAAAAACCCCACTCCTGCAAGATCTCACTATATGGCAATGGTGAACACAATACAATGGCCCCTCGAGCTGTATCTAGGAGTGAACTAGGGGAAAATGGGAAACTAGAGAGATCAACCTCGCTCTGGAGACCATTGCATTCCTTATATATAGGCTGGGATGCGAAATACAAGCTAATGGCCAGCTGGTTACAATAGTCCGTCGAGCGGTTAGCATGGACATAGTGTCCTACCGGATGGAGATCGTATACACAGTACCAAGACGTTGGCACTATTGATGACGAGGGTGCCAAAGTCTCTGGTATGGGCATCTACTTTCTGTCTTGTTGATACGGCCGGGGTGGCATGGTACTATTGAGTACGTCACGCCTCCGGCTAGTCTTTTGCTTCTCTATTCTTGAGACGACTAGCTGGGCGGGGCAGTCGACCGGGTCTTGGTGCTTGGTTCTCGATGCCTGTCCGGCCTAGTCCAGCCGACCTGAGGCCCACAAGGGGCAATCGGCCCCTAGCTCCTCCAAGGTGCAACGGACTAAGCCGGCTAGGCCTACCCGAGGGTAATCCCCCCGACACTAGGCCCTGAGTGCGCGGAGACTTACAGCCAATTATTTTGGCAACTTAAAAAATAAGCTGCCCCTTCCCAACTTCTCTCATAAGCCATCTGGCTTATTAGTCAAAGCTTCTCAATTAGTTATGAGATAATTAGTTTGGAAGCTCCAGCTAATAAGCCGAGCAGCTTATGAGAGAAGCTGGGAAGGGGGCAGCTTATTTTTTAAGCCGCATTTTCTTGAGAAGTTTCCACGAGCTCCTAAATTTGTTGAGATAGATAACCGGCTGGATCATCCGGGAGCGGAGTCGATCGACACCCACTGGGGGTGCGCTGACAAGGATGGCCGGCTGGAGCATCTAGAACTTGGAGGCTAACGGTCTCGCAGCTGAGGTCAGTGCTGACGTTGGCCATGATCGACAAGTCACTCCCACGTCACATCATGTTAGTCCTCGGTAACAGCAACGTCTCTTTAATAGTCGTGCTCGGGATTTACTGCGAAGGGATCGCTGGCACACGGGATCTTTGGCGGGAACTACGTGGCGCACGGAGCGGCTGGACGACATGTGGGCCACTAGAGCCGAAACAGCCACCATCAATAAATAGGGTTATGACGGGAGGGGTTTCCTCTTCGCACTTCCCCACTTCGCTCCTCCATTCTTCCTCCTAGCGCCGCTGAAACAAGGTCACCAACAAGCCCACATCGCGCCGCGACGACGAGACAGACAACAGGGCCTCAACACTCCAAAAAGGTGCCCGCAGACATGGCCCTGGAGCAGGGTGGGTGGTGTGGCCCCGTTGTCACCGAGGAGCAGATCTACAAGTACCAACGGGGGAAGTTTTTCCCACTAAACTCAAAGGTGAAGGTGCGACTCGCGCCGGAGGGCGAGGTATTGCCGAACTCGGAGGCGGGCGAGTGAGTTTCTCATTGACTTTGGCCTCTCACACTTCGCCCGCAACTTTGGCCTCCCCGCTAGTGAGTTTCTCATTGACTTCTTCCAATTCTTCGATCTCCGCCTTCACCACCTAGGAGCGAACGCGATGGCGAACCTCGCCTACTTCGCTACCTTCTACGAGAGTTATCTGGACATTCACCCGGATATTGGCCTCTTCCTCGCCTCTTCTAGCCGAAGGGCCAGACGAAGTGGAAGTCGGGGCCGATGGTGAAGGCCGGCAACTACACGATCTAAGCGCGGACGCAGTTCACGCCACCGAAGCTCCGGCTGCCAGGCAGAGTCAAG
The DNA here is from genome assembly GCA_916181665.1 of Avena sativa. NCBI lineage: Eukaryota > Viridiplantae > Streptophyta > Magnoliopsida > Poales > Poaceae > Avena > Avena sativa. The sequence continues at coordinate 352,262,703 of OV702293.1, read as the reverse complement.
CTATGGCAGCGCACATATTTCTATGTGTGCAACGCGACCACCGACGACTGGATCAGGCTGTCGGCCTTCTAGAATGTGGTGTCCTCGAAGAAGTGCTGGGATTTGAAGAGCAGGGTATCGAGCAGATGGTGGGCCGGATGCGAAGTCTGGTGATAGTCGGCCTCACCTCCCAGGACATTACATTGAGTTGGATGGTGCGTAGGGTGCTCCCGCTACAGAACAGGGGCACAAGTTGTGCTTCTTGTTTAGATCGTTGGACCCCACGGCGGACCTCGAGGATAACGGCTACGCTAGCCGGCCTCCAAGACTGGATCTCCATGATCTTTAAGGACGAAGTTTTCTTTGCTTACGGCTAAGCGGAGCCATCTAGGTAACTGTGTCTTGATGATGAATATCTGGCTACGCAGCTCTTCGAGGCACGGAAGGCTAAGTTTGACAAACTGGATGAGGAAGCTGGAGACATGGAGGTGCTTGACTCCAGTGTGCTCGATGCAGCCAAGGACAAAGAGGTTCTCGAAGAGCCACCCCCGTGCCTCCGCTCAAGCTCAAGCGCCAGCGCTAAGGGGCGAGCTCGAGCCAGAAGTTGAGCAATGCAGAGCCGGGCACGAAGAAGCCGACACGAAGGGTTAGGAAGAAGCAGGAGATGCCCGTCGTTGCGCAGTTTGTACTCCCCATCTTCGCAATTTTTTATTCTTTGTTCATATCCTTTTGTACAGTGCCGCTCTCTCACCGGGCGTCGAGAGCCTAGATCTCACAGGGACTGCCCAGCCGGCTCCTCCCCCGCCGACGCGCCGCACGTCAACTCCACTCGAGCAGACTGCAGCCAAGGGTCTTGCTGGGAGCACCATTCAGCCGGATGCGGGAGCCGACAGAAGCACGCCCTAGGCCATGCCGGAAAGCCACCGCTGGAAGCCGCGCGTAGGCCTCGACTGCCATCGAGGCGACGGCCACCGGGAGGAATCAACCAGCTACTACTTGCGGCAATGCCAAAACACCCGCGAGATCGACCTCGGTGATCAAACCAACTGCCAAGACTGCGGAGGACGATGTCCTAATCATCACGGTGAAGGCAGGCGTGCTGCAGCCGTCGTAGATGGTGGTGGCCGGCTCCTCGGCCTCCCTCCTCGTAAGGCTGTCCTGCAAGGCGCCCACGGACTTAGAGCTGGTGGGGAGCTTGGAGAAGGGGCTCAAGGCTAGGCTGAGGGAATGCCGGCAGATCCGGGCTTTGGTTGAGGTAAAGTTTCATTCGGATGCCTTGTCCCAGGCGGCCATTTAGCTGAACTAACTTCTGTATTTCTTCCACAACAAGGTCTCTCGGAGGTGGTAGCGAGGATCCAGCCGCTTGAGCAGAAGCTCACTGACTCCCAGGCGGCCGCGACGAGTACGCCCTCCGCACTCACTGGCTTCTCCAAGTTCTTGTTGACGATAGGCTACCCTCCTGCAGCTCTGGTGGACAATTTCTAGAAGGATACAAAGCGGTTGGCGACGAAGGTCATCCAGCTAGAAGAATCCAACGCTCGGCGGCAAGGCCAGTTCGGTGACCTCCTGGCAAAAAAGGACTAGCTGGAGACCACAGCCAAGGAGTTCAATGCCATCCCCGCCAAGCGGATCAAGGCCTTCACCTTGCGGGAGACGACCTCCAAGAAACAGGAGATCCGGCTGCTTCGAGCACGGGAGGAAATGTGCGGCAAACTGCAGCGCATCGCCAAAGCCATGGCTGTTCTGTTTGCTTTCTTGTCTGGCCGAGGGAGCCGATTCTGACTTTTGATTCACAATTGTTGCTTACTACAGGTGGTCAGCCAGGCAAAGGCGAGCCAGCCGACTGGGGCAGTCGGCACGGAGCCGTCAGCAGAGGATCTGGTCTCCCAGATGGGCGAGGAGGCTGAGAGGCTATGCGTGGAATGCTTCAAGGTCTCCCAGATGCGCCTATCACCATCGCGGGACTCACGGAGTGGATGAGAGAGGTGCTCGATGTGTTCGAGCGGCTATAGGAGACGACGGCGCGTGGCGGAGTGGAGCTGATGTTGGATGTTGGATAACTGTTGGAGATACCTGTTGGATGCCTACTGGGCCTTCTTTAAGTTTTATGTGGCCCATCTAGCCCAGCCCAGTGTCTGACCTATATAAGGTCCCTTTTCTCAGTGCTCTTTGACCTAACTAGTAGTGGGAGTTCCTCCCAGCCGCCACAGCCTTTGTAGGTCAGTTCCCTTCTATGTCTTCATGGTATCAGAACAAGGGACAGTGAGGGGGGCTGCAGCAAAAGTGGTGGATCTGGAAGTCTAAGCTGCTGTGGCAGCTAGGAGGAGGAGTGAGCAGTCTGCTGCGGCGGCAAGGAGTCGGAGGCTGTATCAAGCAAGGAGAAGAAGAGGGCATTCTGCAGGTGAGTCCTTGGTGCTCTCAGAGGTAGTTTTGGTGCCAAGCTGGGTGGAGGTACAAAAGGCAGCAAGGAGGTGAAGAAAGGCATGGGGGACAGCGAGAACTTGGCCAAAGCTCTAGAGAAGTTGGCAGAACTTCTCACTAGCAAAAGTGATGGAGGAGCATCTGCTGGAGGGGGAGCTATTGTTCCTCATACCGAAGCAGTTCAGAAACTGGAACTGATGCCAAATGACATCAAATTGGAAGGAGTGACCAACTATCTTCGGTGGTCAAGGAGGGCTCTGAGGATTCTGAATACGAAAGGGCTGGATGACCGTGTGTGTGATGAAGCTGCAGAACCAGAACCAAGAGACAAGAACAGTTCTGAGTGGAAAAAGTGGAGTGCCACAAATTCTCTGATCGTGGCATGGATGCTGAACTCCTTGGTCCCTGACATTGCTGCTTCAGTAGAGGCACTCACAAAGGCTTCAGAGGTATGGGGTACTCTCTCAAGTCTCTACTCTGGAAAGGGGAACATTATGTTGATTGCTGAGATTGAGGATAAGGTACATGATTTGCAACAAGGAGATAAAACTGTGATGGCATACGTGGCTGAACTGCAACATCTATGGGGAGATTTGGACCATGTTGATCCTCTTGAACTTGTCCATAGTGAATGTGTGACTGCTGCTGCAAGCTGGATTGAGCGCCGGCGTGTCATAAAGTTTCTGAAAGGTCTTAATCGAGAGTTTGAGGGTAGACGGGCTGCACTACTTCATCAGACCACTACCCCGTCACTCAAAGAGGCCATTGCTGCTATGTCTAGAGAAGAAGTACGGTTGAAGATGACAAAAGGCAGTGATTCTGTCCCTCGTCCTGCCTTCTACATAAGTGAGAGAAGGGAGATGAGAGACTGCTACACGTGTGGAGTGAAGGGACACTTGAAGCATCAGTGTACCTCCTTTGTGACACCCGGCAGGGGGAGAGGAGGATACTCACAAGGTAGAGGCAGCTATAGAGGAAGAGGTGATGGTAGAGGTGGTGGACATCAGTATGGGCAGCAATATGGTAGAGGTGGTGGACATCAATATGGGCAACAATATGGTAGAGGTGGTGGACATCAGTATGGACACCAATACGAACAGCAGCACACTACATCTTCCAAAGCACATATGGCAGCAACTACTGAGATCAAGGCTAGTCCCTCACAAGGACAGTCAAAGGAAGAAGAACAAAAGGAGGCAACATTTGGGAACTTTGCTCACTACGTCCATGCAAATGAAGGTAATATTGAACGAGTGTCTATAGCCACTCATAATGTTGATTCAGAATGGATTCTAGATTCTGGAGCATCCAAACATGTCACTAGGAGTATTAGTGAGTTTGATTCTTATAGTCCATATCCTCCCACACATAGAGGCACCATCCAAACAGCTGATGGCACATCTCAACCTATAAGAGGGGTGGGGTCAGTTCAGTGTACACCCAATATAAAATTGTCATCAGTACTGCATGTTCCTGCTTTTCCAGTAAATCTGGTGTCTCTGGGTGCCCTAATTGATCAGCAAGATTGTAATATGATGGTTAATAAATATATGTGTTTAATTCAGGAGAGGACAACGGGCAGGAAGATTGGGACTGGAACCAGGCATAAAGGCCTTTGGCGCATGGATCGTGACAAGATGGGACAAGAGGCAGGTTCTATGTTGGCTGCGGTTGTAGGAGAAAAGGAGAGTATGGCACTAGTGCATCATTGTCGGATGGGCCACATAGCTTTTGATAAAATGTTTGAAGCTTTCCCTGATGTAATGAAGGGAGTGGACCGAACCAAATTAAGCTGTGATGCATGTGAGTATGCCAAGCATACAAGAACCTCTTATGTTAGTAGAGGGATGAGAAGTGTATCCCCATTTATGCTAGTGCACTCTAATGTATGGACATGTCCTGTTGTGTCAGTCAATGGCATGAAGTACTTTGTGACTTTTATTGATTGCTATTCCAGAATGACTTGGATTTACCTTATGCGTCATAAAGATGAAGTGTTCACATGCTTTCAGAATTTTTGTGCCTATGTGAAAAACCAGTTTGATGTGCAGGTGCAAGTGATTCGCACTGATAATGGCACTGAATATGTCAACAAACCATTTGCTAGTTTCTTATCTTCACAAGGTATTCTACATCAGACATCATGTCCTGATACACCTCCTCAGAATGGAGTGGCTGAAAGAAAGAATAGGCACATTCTTGAAGTTGCTAGATCTCTCATGTTTACCATGAATGTACCCAAGTTCCTTTGGAGTGAGGCTGTTCTTACAGCTACTTATTTGATCAACTGGATGCCTTCAAAGATATTGGGTATGAAATCTCTGTGCCAACTCGTTCTAAATAAAAATGAGTTCATTGTTCCACCCAAACTCTTTGGTTGTACATGCTTTGTTAGGGATCACAGGCCATCTGTGGAAAAATTAGATCCCCGTGCTATCAAATGCATTTTTATTGGTTATTCCTCTAGACAGAAGGGGTACAAATGTTGGAGCCCTACAGAGAGAAGGACATTTGTGAGCATGGATGTCACATTTCGGGAATCAGAACCATTTTATGGTGACACAAGTGATCTCGCTGACTTGTTCCAGGTTCTTGACCAACCACAACTTGTTGATGCTTAAGAGGGGGAGAGAACAGAAAATGGGAACACTCAGCAAGATGACCAGCAACAACAACAACAAATTCCCATTGTTGCGGAGATCCCTACAGTTCTTGATAGGCCTGTTTCTCAAGAGCATGTTGAGAGACCTACACCACCACAAAGATGGCAGCAAAATCCTCTTGTTTACTCTAGGAGAAAAGGGCCAGGGGAACAACAAGATCTGAGTCAGGGGGAGCAAGACAATGAGCATGAACAACAAGATTTGGGTCAGGGGGAGCAGCCTATCGAAGTACAGCACGAACAACAAAAGAGCACAAGTGTGGATTCATCTGAAGGGGGTCAATCTTAGACCGCATCAAACAATACGCTGGACTTGCGAATTGCAATCAGAAAAGGAGTACGAAAAGTTAACCCAATAAAAAGACATGGTTACGATGACCATAACATAGGGAATTATATTTCCTACGAGGCTTTGTCTTCCTCGTTTCGAGCGTTTGTTGCCTCGCTGCAAGCTGTACATGTTCCTAAAGACTGGAAGGCGGCTAAGCTGGAACCAAGATGGTGCAATGCAATGATGGAAGAACTAGAGGCGTTGAAGAAAAACAAAACATGGGAGTTGGCACATCTCCCAGTAGGAAAGAAGACAATGGGTTGTAAGTGGATTTATGTAGTAAAACAAAACCCAGAAGGAAAAGTTGAGAGATATAAGGCAAGACTAGTGGCAAGAGGATATAGTCAAACATATGGCATTGATTATGATGAGACATTTGCACCGGTGGCAAAAATGAATACTGTTCGAATATTAATATCTTGTGCAGCAAATTTTGGATGGACACTACATCAACTTGATGTAAAAAATGCCTTCTTGCATGGTGATTTACAGGAAGAAGTGTATATGGAGTTACCACCATGATTTGTCACAGATGAAACTGCAGGGAAGGTATGCAGGTTGAAGAAATCCCTATATGGTCTAAAACAATCCCCGCGGGCCTGGTTTGATAGGTTTAGGAAAGTTGTGAGAGATATGGTCAATGCAATGGAGACCATACTTTATTTTACAAACATTCTGAACAGAAAATCACCATTCTGGCGTGTATGTTGATGATATTATCATCACAGGAGATGATGAGAGAGAAACTACAAGATTGAAGAAATGCCTAAGTCAAGCCTTTGAGGTGAAAGATCTAGGAAAACTAAAATATTTCCTAGGAATTGAAGTTGCTAGATCTTCAAAAGGAATAGCACTATCTCAAAGAAAGTATACCTTGGATCTCTTAAATGATATGGGTATGATGGGATGGCGAGCAGCCTCAACTCCTATTGATCAAAACAATAAAGTAACAGCAGAGTCTGGCGACTCTGTGGACAAGAAGAAATATCAAAGACTTGTTGGAAGACTAATCTACTTATGCCTCATATGCAGTGGGTGTAGTGAGTCGCTATATGCATGACCCCAGGGATGGACACTTGCTAGCGGCGCATGTCTCCGTCCTCCAGATGGTCCCATTCCCCATTTGCGGCTTCTGGCGCCCTCATGTTCTTGGCAGGGGTGCTATACACCTGCTGCACCATGGGCCCACACTGGACCTGTTGGCCCTCGCGCTCCATTTCTCCTACAAGATCTCACTATATGGCAATGGTGAGATAAAACCCCTACTCCTACAAGATCTCACTATATGGCAATGGTGAACACAATACAAGAGCTCCTCGAACAGTATCTAGAAGTGAATTGGGGGAAACCAGGAAACTAGAGAGATTAACCTCGCTTTAGAGGCCATCACACCCCTTATATACAGGCTGGTTGGTGGGGCCTAGCAGGTGGGACCCATACACAGAGTCAGCAATAGTTTAGTCCATCGAGCAATTAGGGCATCCCCATCGGGCCGATGCATCCCGTCCGAGCGTGTCCGAAATTGTACGCGCGTTGCGGGGTGTGCTCGGCGCCCCAGCGGGCCGACCCATCCGGACAAACGCGCCCGGCTTGAACCATCCGTGCATCTAATCTAGGCAACGGTTGCGTCGGCCCGGACACGCGCGGACAGCGCGGGTGTCCTGCCCGTTGGCGCCTCGGGGCCCATATGTAAGTGAAACACTAGTACTTAACGATAGCTTTTTATTGGATTAAGCCCTGCCAGTTACAAAAAGGGCGTTTAAACAAAATATGGGGGGCTGCTACTCCTATGGCTATTGCTGGAGGAGGACGGCGTGGCAAGAGCCGCCGTTGCCACGGCCACCGTTGCCGCTGGCCCCGTCGATCGCCTTCCTAGCGGACCAGATGGCCCGCTGCTGGACGCGTTTGCGGTGACGGTCGCGCGCATGATCGCGAGCCACCGTCTTGCCCGCCGCCTTCCTCCGGTCCTCCATCGCCCAGTTCGCCAGGGCTTTATCCATCTCAGTGGCCTAGTGGCTACGCGCCTCCTGGGCGGCGAGCACCTCCGCTGGAGAAGGAGCCGGAACCGGAGCACCATTGGGGCCGAAACCCAGCGCCTGCGCTATCTGCACGGGGACGGCGATCGGTGCCTCCAGCTGGTCCACCTCCTCCTCGCCGTCGTCCCCGCCACCTCCGCGTCGTCGGCATCGATGAGACCCCACGCGACCGCCGCCTCAGCGGTCAGAGCCACGCGCTCCTTCTCCGCCGCCGAGTTGGCGACGTGCTGGTGCCGCGCCTCTTCCGCGTCGCTGCGTGCTTTGGCGGCGTGGCGGAGCTCGCGGATGGCGGCCTTGGCGGCCTCCTTGGCCACCTCCTCTAGCATGGTCATGGCCGCCTCGTGGCGGATCTCGCGAAGAGCCGCTAATGCGGCCTCCAAGGCCATCGCCTCCACCGCCTCCTTGGCGGCGACGTGGTGTATGTCGGTCACCACCCATTGGGCGGCCACCGTTGCCGCCGCCTCCACCACCCGCTGCAGCACCAACTCAGCGATATCGCCTTCCTTCTCGAAGGCCAGCACTTGCGCCTCGCCCGTGCGTCGGGCCAGCAGTGTGGCCTCAAGGTGGACCTCGTCGACCTCCACGTCCGGGTAGTGGGTGCGGCACATCTCCCGGATCTTTGTCCAGTTGGCAATCTTGCGGCGAGGCATGGTTGTAGGTGACTGGTGCTTTTTGGCTGCTGGTTTCCTCTTGCTTTGGGCTTGTTGTCTCCGTCGTGCCGGCGGCCGTCTTTTATAGAACGTGGCGGAGGCGGAAAACGTCCTGAGATACGCGGGAGGCGAGGCGCGCGGGGGAAACGATGGCGGGAAACGTCAGCCGCACGGGAAGCTGCCGGCGTGACAGCCGACGTCGTCATTAACGTCCCATCGCGAGGATGTCAACCAGTGACAACGGAAGGGAGACGGACATATGGGTCGGACCGCTGGGCGTGGTTAGCCGGACAGACCGGACTCCCTCCCCATATTGACAGCGACCCGACCCAAATGGACAGAAACGGACCGTTTAGGACGACCGAATGAGTCGGCCCGGTGGAGATGCCCTTAGCATGGGCATAATGTCCTGTGGAACAGAGATCATGTGCACAGTACCAAGCCGTTGGCACTATTGATGACGAGGGTGCCAAAGTCTCCTATATGGGCATCTACTTTCTGTCTTGTCGATACGGCAAGGGTGGCGCAGTACTATAGAGTACCTCACGCCTCCAGCTGCTTCTCTATTCTTGATACGACCGGCTGGGCAGGGCAGCCAGCAAGTCTTGGCGGTGACCGTCTGGGCGGGCCAGCCGGCCGGGTCTTGGTGCTTGGTTCTTGATGCCTGTCCGGCGTAGTCCAGCTGGCCTGAAGCTCACAAGGGGCAGCCAGCTCCTGGCTCCTCCAGGGTGCAACGGACTGAGCCGGCTAGGCCTACCGGGGTAATCCCTCCGACACCATGGCACTCTCCTAAGCTGAGAGCTTTCATCCTATTTTAGGCCTGCACTGCTGCACCTACTTCTATCTGAACTAAAATTAGCATATAATTCCTACACCGATAATCGGTGTAAAATAGAACCCGGTTGATAATCCAAGATTTGCACTGCGTCTGACGTAAGTGGCCAGTAACCTCACTACACTGTTGGAAAAATAAATCACCACAGTTATTTTGACATTAGACTGCATACAAGCATATAGCAATTCGAGCCCATTATCCTGCTGCTGCAAGCCGTAATGATCGACACATGCATTAGCATTACTAATGCAAAAGAACACACGGCAACTACAACATTCAGGTTACAATCCACTGCCTCCTAGAGTAATATCTATCACAATATGCCAGCTGAAAAGACCACCAACAAACGTCACAAATCACATTAGCATGAAGCACTATAGTTACTTGCCCAACTATTGCATTCAGAACATAGGAGATAACACATGATATGGATTAGTCCCTGGAGATAAAATAGATGGTTTCTTACATTGAGAATGGACTCCACTATATTCCCAATCACAACAATTCAATCACATAAAGAGCTGCCGACAGCACAATGATTACAGAAGCCAAGTAGTAGAACAATAACTAGTGAAGCTATATGGACAGATTAGATGCAGCAGCATACTAGCCAAACACAGCTATAAGTGGACGACGTAGCCTTGGACATATTATTACCATGGCAATAGAAAGTGCATAGACAAACAGGGCTGTATGAGCTGTAGTTACTTGTTCAACTATTGCACGAGAAGCTATAATGCTCGTAACACATGCTAGTGATTTGTCCAAAGCGACATATAGACAGCTTCTAAATTACCAATCACAGCAGTTCCCACATACAGAATGCAATCCACCAAATTACCAATCACAGCAGTTCCCACATAAAAGCTACCAATGCACAACTATCCCAGAATGGAGGATACAGAACAATAACAACTAGTCAATTGATAAGAGCAGAAATTTGATGCAGCAGCATAGGGTGTGTTTGGTAGTCTGGGTGAGCCAAAGTAATTCAACATAAAAAGCTACCGACGGCACAATGGTCACAGGATTCAAGGAGCAGACAATAACAACCAAGCAACTGATAAGAACAGAAATTAGATGCAGCAACATAATAGCCAAAGATAGCTACAACTTGATCATGTAGTCTTTCACATATTATTACCATGGAAAGAGGAAGTGCATAGACAAAAAGGGCTCATGATAAGTCTCCGACTCTCATAGATTCATTAAGCTACTCCCTCCGACCCATATTAGTTGACTCAAATTTGTCTAGATTCGGATGTATCTAGTCAAGTTTTAGTGCTAGATACATCCGAATTTAGACAAATTTGAGTCAACTAATATGGGTTGGAGGGAGTACTAACAACAGCGCCATGGTAGAACAGGATTGTCCAGTCTCATATTAAGCCATAATAGTAGCAGAGCAAATCTTCCAGCGCATCGCCGCAACAGATTATAAGGATCAGTTGTTAATATACCTTCTTCCATCAAAGGTAACTCATTGTCTATCAATTTGAAGTTACTTAATATGATAAGTTAACTACCACTAGTGATGAAAATAACCTCGTAGAAGTATTACTTAAAACTTACTATATAGCTACATGTACAAACATATTCATGTAACAATGTAATGTAAAACAACCGGGAAGCATCATTAAACAATGCTAAATATGTCTTAAGCCACTCGTGCCCCCGATACAGCCTTTTTTTTCTTGCCTTGCGGGGCTGCCGGCGCGTATAGTGTGTAACGGGGGCGTTGCCTCCCTGCCGTGTCATATACTACTCAAAGTTTGATAAATTCAAACATAGCAGAGTAAATTACATATTCATGCCATATTTGGAGCAGCGGTGACGAGTTGGTGTAGACTTTGGTAATTTTAACAAGTAAGTGCAATGTTTGGAGCAGCGAACGACAGATTGCTCAAAAACTGGTTTGATAGCGTTTTAACGTCACGGGCCCGCTGTCAGATGCTGACTAGGCCTAAACGGCCGTTGGCCACCGTTAGAGAGCGACCGCTTGAGCACCTGGTCCGGCCCGACCCTGACCTGGAAACCTAGCCACTCACAGCACCTGTCGCTCCCCAAGCTCGTCCGTCGCCGTCGCCGTCGCATCGCCGCGCCGCGCCGCGCCGCCGCACCCCGCCGTCACCGTGCCCTCCAGCAATCATTCCGAGAGCAGCCAGGACAGCCTGCTCTCTGACTTCGCCGAGCAGCACGGCCTCAGTCCTCGCAAGCCGGTAAGTCCATACAGTTAGGGTTAGGGTTTGTCAAATTTGGGATTTTTTCCTCGATTTGGCCTGAAATGTTAGGGTTAGGGTTTAATCTTTGTTCCCTCTGCCTTTGCTTAGATCCCAGAAACCATTTTCGACCAAGAGTACACCGGCTATGATGATTGCGATCTGAGGTGCAAGCATGACATGCCCATGTACCGCTATGTTTGCTTTGATCAGTACAATGACAGAGAGAACACAGGGAGGAGGTTTCTGGCCTGTGGAAACAAGGTATGTGCAATAACCACTATTTTGACCTGACCATTATTTATGTACAGAAACATTCTAATATGACCTGGCCACCATTTGAATAAGACCTGTAAATTAGGTGCAAAGTAGATTATAGTATATGACCAGTAAATTAGATACTAGTATATGACCAGTAAATTGTTTTAAGTTTTTCTTGCCTCTGCCTTTATAATTAAGCTGCATAGTTAATTAAATAGCATGGCTTGTTGGTTCTTTGTGTAATTTAGCTCTTGTTTTAGCTACATAGATAATTTAGCTCTTGTTTTTAGCTACATAGATAATTTAGCTCTTGTTTTTAGCTACATAGATAATTTAGCTTTTGTTTTTAGCTACATATATAATTTCGTTGTTGTGACCCCAAAATTGTTTTAAGTTATTTTTGGCTCTTGTTGATTCTTTGTGTAGGATGAGGCTATGTGTGACAAAGTGGATTGGATAGATCGGCCGTGGCCAACTACACTCAAAAATAGTCTGCTCAAGCTATGGGGTATGTATGATTTTGAGAGTGAAAGTAGAATGCATGGTAACGTGGAGTATGCCACTAAGAATTTTCAGCTGGTCTCGGAGAAAAGGGAGTTAGAGAGGAAGAACATGGAGCTGCACAAGCAACTGGGAAAGGCTTTGGAGTATGTTGCAGACTTGTCTAACCATGACTATGAGCTTGAAGTGTCCAAGAGGGAGAAGACAGAGCAACTGGTTGCCTCACTCGAGGAAGAAAACAAGAAGCTGCATACTCAGCTGGCAAAGAGGCCCAAGGCAAATGAAGATTATGCTGCTTTGAAGGAAGAAAAGAAGAAGCTGGAGCACTATGTTGCAGATCTTCTCAAGCTCTCCCATGATCAGAAGGACAAGATGAAGAAGATAGTCCAGATCTGTGGTGAATGAGTTGTTTGCATGTTCTTGTAATGAATTAGTAGTTTGTACTGAATGTTGAACATCATGTTATGTAATGGATTATTCCTCTAGTAGTTTCTATCTGTGTTGAAGTGGATTATTAATATTTGCTATGATGAGCACGGTGGCGCCGCCCATTTGTGGTCACCGGAGTAGTGACCTCTATGGCGGCGCCGCCCATTTATGTCATTTGCATAATTTGATTCTCATAGATGCATAAATGGTTCAAATGCAGCACTACATAACAGTTCAAATGCAGCACTACATAACAGTTCAAATGCAGCACTACATAACACTGCATAAATGGACCAAATGCAGCTAATTTAAAGTTCAAATGGGCATGGATTACATCATGTCCATCTCACTCTCAAAACATTAACTCAAAACATGTCATTTACAACATAGTTAACTGATAAAATGAACCAGCATGATTCAGTTTGAAGGGACATCTTCCTGATCTGGTGGAACATAACCACAATTCATGTAAGCCCATGTCCTTGACCTCTTGTATGCTGGATATCCTGCTTCATACTCTGACTCTGTGGCTCTTACAGTAGATCTTGGTGGAGCTAGTCATTGACCTCTTGTTGCAGCAGTGCTCCAGCTTGTTGAAGAACTTGGACTAGGAGCACTTGGAGGAGCTCTTGGAGGAGCTCTAGGAGGAGCCCTTGGAGGAGCTCTTGGAGGAGCATCTTCATCTATATTCTGCTTGTAAGATAAACCAGTCAGTCAGCAGCAATGCAAGTTAAAACAATTACCGCAAGTTAAAACAAATGACAGCAATGTAGGTTACTAACCACATGTTTGTTCTTTCTAGCAAGTAGATCTGCCCTCAGATCTTTAGTGCAACTTGTGTACCTATGGCCTTGCAAATTGCAGTTTGAGCAGGTAATTGTTCCCATCCTTGAGGTATCTTTAGCTTTGGGCTTCTCAAATTTCCCCTTCCTTCTCTTCTCTTGGTTTCTTCCTTTACTAATCTTGAAGTCAGGAGGTACAATGTCAGGAGTGTTGGTCTCTGTCCAATCATGTTGCCCAGGCACTGGAAAGATCATAGGATTGAATGCTTCAATGTACATTGTTTTCTTGAAGAAACTGCTCACATAGTCTTCAGGTTTTTGCTTGGCCTTGATTATAGCAGAGCAGGCATGATTGCAAGGAAGCCCTGTGACATCCCATCTCCTGCATCCACAAGTTCTAGCCACCAAGTCCACAACATGTATCTGGTCACCTTTTCCATTTGTCACTTCCCATAGATCAGTGCCTGAAATTCTTGGTGTGCAAGGTCTGGAGTATGTCTTTGCAAGCTCTAACTGCTCAGTGAAGTGAGGTGTGATCTCCCACCTAGCAGATTGGCCACCAACTGTCTTTCCATGATTCCTAACCATTAACTTGTTTTTTATTCTAGTAAGCATTGTTCTTATGGGCTTCTTTCTCACATCCAAGATATATCTGTTGAACACCTCACTGAGGTTGTTAACAACCAGGTATGTCTTACAATTGATGTCAAATGCATGCCTTGCCCATGTGTGTGGTGGGATCTTACTCAACCATTTCCATGCATCTTCACTCTCAAGCTTTAAAGTTTCCATTGCAGCCTCAAACTGAGACCTATGGTAGGCATAGCTAGCTCTGTCCATGCATTTCTTCAAGTCTTCTCCTCTGAAACCAGCTGTTTGAAAATTTGCATAAATGTGTCTTAAACAATATCTTTGATGGGCAGAAGGAAAGACTTGTGTCACTGCTTTGAGAAGTCCCTGCATTTAAATATGACTATTTATTCTGACCTCTATACTTCGATCGAGATATTGGACATAGAATGCCACTCTTTAAAAAGGAAAAAAGGAGTAATCAGCTGTGACACGAAAAAACGAATCCTTTTGTAGATCATCATTTATTGGAAAAATAGAAAAGGTAAATATGAAGGAGGAGAAAGAAACAATAGTAACGTGGTCTCGGGCATCTAGCAAAGCATTTAAATAGGACAAGCAATTTAAATAGGACAAACATTTAAATATGACTAGCAATTAAATATGACTAGCATTTAAATATGACTAGCAATTAAATAAGACAAGCATTTTTACAGGACAAACCTTTTGCCTGTCAGACATAATTATGTAGGGTCCAAACTCTCCTTGTTCACCACCTAAAGCATACTTCAACTAAGTCAAAAACCAACACCAATTGGTTGTGTCCTCTTTTGGAACGACTGCAAAGGCTATAGGGAACATGTTGTTATTCCCATCTCGCCCTGTTGCAGCTAAAATTTGAGCACCAGTGCACAGTTTGATGAAGCATCCATCCAAACCTGCATTACAAATCACACTTTAGGGAAATAAACATAAAACAACACCAACATACACAATTAGCAAGTAAATGAAGAGTACCTATGAATGGCCTGCAACCTTTCAGAAATCCCTCTTTGGTTCCATTTAAGCATAAGAAAAGACCATGAAAAGTGGGACCTGGATGGGGATTTTCTTTAGAAGGAGGAGGGGTAACTGTTTGCACAATTACCCTACTTCCAGGGTTTGTATCAATCATTGTTTGTGCCCAATCTCTAAGTCTGAAGTACTGCTCTCGGTGATCACCTAAAACAACATCCAGCGCATGATTCTTAGCCCTATATGCCATCATCGTAGGCACCACAGCACCATACTGCAACTTTGCTTTATCAATCAATGTTTGTATGCATGTATTAGGATCTGATCTGAAGAGACCCTCATACCTCTTGGCTAGCCATTTTGCACTAACCCTTGAATTTTTCCTTTCACTTGAAGTCTCACATGTATGCACATTATGCATCTTCCTAATAACCATTGTCTTCTCTCCTTTTATCACTGATGCTGTCATGTAGAAAGGACATGGATTTTTTGGGCAATCCACAATGATACTAACATTGGAGTTTCTGTGATACTCATAATTCCTACTTTGTGCTATATGCAAATTAACCAATGCATCTCTGAGCTGCTCTGCATTTGTAAAACACATGAACACTGCAAGTTGCTCATGTGCTTGTAGTCTTTTGTCATCATACCATACCCTAGGTGGCCTTTTCTTTGCTCTACTCTTTCTACCCTTAGGTGGAACCATTGACAATGGTTCAAACTCATCATCATCATACTCTGGTAGAAAACCAGAGCATTTCTCTTCATCATCAGATGGTATAAAGTCTGGTTCATCAACAATTACCACAGCTGAATGGGACCTTTCAGTGGGTCCTTTCCTCTTAACAGGCAGCTTCTTTGGCCTCTGAGGTGCAGTGGGTACTTTCCTCTTAACAAGCACAGGTTCATCATGTGCTTCACTAGCTGGTTCAGCACCTGTTTGATCTGCACTTACAAACAAATCTTCAATGTTAGTATCACCTTGACAGTGTGTCATTGGATCATCTTTCTCATCTCCTCCAAGATCTCATCCACTTCAGACTGATCCTTCTTCCTCATTTCTTCAGTATTAGCAAAGTCTCCCATGTCAAACTCTGCATCATCTGAGCTCATATCTACATCCTCATCACTGTCCCACAGTGCTATTTCTTTCCCTTCCTGAATATTCACTACGTCTTGGCTGTCCACTACTAGATTGTTACTAGCTACTTGTTGGGCCACACGGAGATAAAACAAAAAATTTCCTCTAACATGGTGATCCCAAGATCTAGCTGAGGTAGAAGGCCACGAGGTTTACCACTAGACGCGCGGTTGCGGATTTGATGAAGCGCATCAGTTGATGCAGTGCAGTCCTCACGATCCGATTGTCCTGGTGCTGATCGCACAACACCTCTGCTGGTATCCACACGTACAAGGAGGAGCACCGGCGGCGAACTGCTAGGTTCGTTACGGCGGCTGGACTGCTGTGGAGCTAGGGTTTCCAACACATGGAATGACTTAACCGAACAACGATTAACCTTGTATTCATAAAAGAGCAAGCATATTAAACATTTTAATATTTTATGCTCCCACTAGAACCAACACCCCTCCGATGGTTTCTAGTGATTCAGGATCCTAAATAAGCAAGTCGGCTAGTGAGCTTTAGCATCACCGCTAGCCGCCAAGTGATCTAGGTAGACAACTCCTTGTCAATCGTATCTCATACGACTCCTGTTGGACGGGTGGCATCACATGCCCTGGCTCCCATCCGACTTTTCCCCGAGTCCCACAACCGTTGTGATAGACCCGTCTAGCTTACCGAGTGTTTCTGCAGTAAGAGTCCGACTCGAACCCACCTAGTTGGAAAGAATTGGTAGCACCTCAATTTTATGAGCCCACTACCAAAATTTCCGACTTGTGATGGTGCAAACACTGGCGGGAAAACCGACTAGACCTTCTTTGAGGGATTAAATTTTACCGACTATCTAATAGAGGTAAAACAGAGACATAACAATAACACAAAATAAAACAATTATAATGTGAAATGGTATGGCTCTCTTCATGGCGATCTCCATCTCCACAAAGCCTGTAATCCGACTCGTGCCAACTCTTGTCACTTGCCGTCTTACTCCATGTTGCCGACATGTACAATGCCTTGCATGCCTTCCGGGTTCTCCAAATAGCTACACTAGCTTAGTAAAGTAAATTACATAGAGAATCCGACACGCAGGTCGTTATACAATAAAATGACAGCACATAGACTCCAGCCGGCTGACAAAAACCGTGATTCGCAGATCACGTATGGATTACACACATACATCACATGCACATGAACCATACCATTCACAACTTCCTGCAAAAACAAGTTATGCATAGATACAATATCTACCGGTGTTTTGAAACTCGCAACGACATCTAAGGCGCTACGACAGGGCGAAGCCGGCGGTCCCGCTAGCCGGATAGCGGGCGGGGATCGAAGGTGCGGGCAGCGTCCGACGATTTTTCCGAAAACGTAGATCTCATCTACGATCCGAACATGGATTCCGACCATCGTTCCGATTCGATCAAACTCTTTGATCTTTGATCACCGTTTCTGGATTTACGTCACAGTCTACCCCGATGGCGGAAGCCGACCGGTAGGGGTATGTCGTTCCACGACCTCAGCAGTATGATCACGGAAATCAGATCTACCATTCCCCGAGTACAGTTGATCCAATCAACCTCATACAAAACCGATCTATCTCATAGATCGACCACCAAAACAACACATAGATCTCATCTACAGCCAACCGCATATCACATATGCAAGATCTCGAGCCTAAAACCAGAAGCTATCACTCTGATACCACTGTTGGGCCACGCGGAGATAAAACAAAAAATTTCCTCTAACGTGGTGATCCCAAGATCTAGCTGAGTTAGAAGGCCACGAGGTTTACCACTAGACGCACGGTTGCGGATTTGATGAAGCGCGTCAGTTGATGCAGTACAGTCCTCACGATCCGATCGTTCTGGTGCTGATCGCACAACACCTCTGCTGGTATCTACACGTACAAGGAGGAGCACCGGCGGCGAACTGCTAGGTTCGTTACGGCGGCTGGACTGCTGTGGAGCTAGGGTTTCCAACACATGGAATGACCTAACCGAACAACGATTAAACTTTATGGGTTATGGTGCTCCACTATATATAGGGAGTGAACATGGGCTCTGCTTGCGCGACCCATTCACTAAAGCCCATATAACACTAGTCACCGTGAGTCGAACTCACTAACTCAGTCCTAATCCGGTTTAGGTCCAACCCAACCAGATTACAGGTTCAGATCCAATCCGAACTTGCTCCCGCTCTTAAGTGTGTGACCCTGCAGGCTCATGGCTACTTGGACACGATTGGAGTCCGACTCTCAATCGATCAGTTGGTAGCGTCTCCTAGCAGAACGTGCCGACTCCCAAGTACCAAAGAGTCATGACGACTTGCCTTTCCAATGCAACGTCCGAGTCCCTTTTGCCTCACGATATACCTTGTCAGACTATAGGCGAATATTTGTCATCCCTTAAATAGTCTGACTCTCTTCTCGATCCGAGATAAGTGATTCACCTGACTAACTTTTAGTCGATCGCCTCGGTTAACACTTAACTGAGTCGTGCATGACTATGCTTTCCGAATCATATCTCACGAGAGGGCCCAGAGAATATCTCTCCAAGTGGAGGGGCAAAATCCCATCTTGGTTATTCACATCACACAGCTTGATTCTCATTCGACCCGAACTCTGCCTTTATAACTGCCCAGTTACGGATCAGCGTTTGACAGAACCTAAGTCGGTGATCCTCAACTCGGACTATGCAATAACCTCAGGTCTAAGAATTACATTGATTGAGATATACAAATGACAACTTGTTCGTTGTACCTCAATATGGGTCAATCCGACTCGCTAAACTCTTTAGCCGAATCTGTGTAAGTTGGAATAGCATCTCCATGCCCATGACAAGTGGAACCGAGTCATCAATCCAACTTTCACATTGGTCTAAATTGTGTGTCCAGCACAACCTCAATGACCAAGGATATTTAGTACAAACAACATGAATGCATAGTTCCACAACCGAATCACATATTCAATGATACACATCAGATGTTTATACAAGGACTACTTAATATCTTTATGAATACAATGGGAAATATCATCTACATGATTGCCTCTAGGGCATATTCCCAACACTACTTGACTAGTAAACACCTGACCATCATCATCCATGGTAAACACAGACCGTTCACTGAAATAGTAACAATAGTGAGGATCAACTATCATGATATGCATCAAGGCTTCCCTAAATCTAATTTACCAAAATGGTAACATTGACTAATCTACTCCTAGGAGATAGAGGAGAAGAACTTACCCAAATTCGTCGGCTTCTGCACTCGCCGCTAGGTTCTGCTGCCACATCTAGGAGCTCTGGGCGAGCATCTGTGTCGCCGCAGATGGACGGGACGGCCACAACTCATCGAGGCCGTCGTTGAAGACACCTCCATCTCCAGCACTCCAGTTGTCGAAGAAACCCTTCCCGCCGCCACTTCCGCCGCCATCGCCCTCCTCCATCTCGAGCAAGAACTAAGGGAATAGAGTGGCTAGGTTTCCAGGTCGGGGTCGGGCCGGACCAGGTGCTCAAGCGGTCGCTCTCTAACGGTGGCCAACGGCCGTTTAGGCCTAGTCAGCATCTGACAGCGGGCCCGTGACGTTAAAACGCTATCAAACGAGTTTTTGAGCAATCTGTCGTTCGCTGCCCCAAACATTGCACTTACTTGTTAAATTTACCAAAGTCTGCACCAACTGTTCACCTCTGCCCCAAATGTGGTATGAATATGTAATTTACTCAACATAGCGAGTTCTCTGAATAGTTCAAACATATTTTACAGAATATAAAAATGAACATAAGAAACTGTTGGGGCGGTGATCTAGCCGCAGCGGCCGAGGCCGAGGCAATGGTACATCGCCTCGACGTGGTCATAGTCGTCGACACTGTCGTTGTTATCGGAGTCGCTGGGCGGCTCTTGTTTCGTCGTCGAGTGGCTGCTGCGGCCCTATTCGGCATCACCGCGCCAATACGATGGGCCATCCCCGTCGGCGTCGCCCTCCAGGTCGATGAAGAGGCCAAGGCAATGTGCACGCTCAGCCTACTCGCGTCGGTACTCCGCCACAGATCACACCTCCCCGAACTTGTTCGTCGCCGGCAGCACAGAGTCGAAGGAGACACGCTCCACAATGTGCTGGCCTGAAAACTCCTCTGGGTCCTCAATCTTGAGGTGGAGGGCGACAACCTTGTACTTCGGCTGCGGCGTCCACTCCTTCATTTGTCGTTGGGGTCTGGCGAGGCGGTGGCGGCCACGGGAAGGGGAAGGCTCGCGTGGGGCATGACGTTCCTTGATGAGGACATCACCGGAGCACTTGTTGGGAGGCGATGGGTTCTCCTCGTACTCGTACTTCACCGAGGCAAGCTGTGCGGGGACGACGTGGAGTAGGGGGAGCAGCGCACCGACGACGAAGAAGACCTCGAAGAAGAAGATGCAACGCGTGCCTCATGGACATTCAGCGAGCACTGCCCAAAACCGTTCGTGGCAGCGCCGTCTTCGGGGTACCTCTCCATGCGCTCAGGGGTTGGGCTCTAGGGAGAAGTTGGCCGAAAGAGGGAGGAGGCGATGGGATGACAGTGAGGGCGAGGACATGAGGCGATGCGACGATGGAGGAGAATAGTTTTTTATAGTGGCCACTGGTGATAGAGGAGGCATCTAGATGTGGGATCGTGGTGTCAAATGGATCTCTAGATCATCCTCTATGGGATGCCAAAGTATGTATGAAAATGTTAAAACTCAAGATCACAAAAACCACTCAATTTCAACTTCTCTCATTTTGTTTTCCTCTCAAACTTAACTAGTGATCCTTACTAACCTCCCCCACCCTACTTGATCATGCCCAACCTAATCCCTCTTGATTATATGATAAAGGAGTTAGTATCTAAAGTAAAACAAAACGCATCAATCATAGTACATAAAAGTCTTCCCTAAATAATTTGCTTGCTCACCACATCCACCGCTAACCAGTTCTGGTCGAGTTGTAATGTAGCAACACTCTCTTTTTGTCTTGTAGCACTTGGATGGGGAGTGGGGAGAGATGAAATGCCCTTAATGGCCAATATTTGAAAAATCTCCTCCAATACCCAACCCTGCTGCCACCTCCCCTCCCTCCACACATATGGCGAGTCTCCATGTCCCAGACTACCTCTCTACCCCACATCGTAGCCTCAGGTCTAGCCCTAGACCCCCTCTATCTTTCCTTTTATACCCGAAAGGATGGAGGAGCATGCTCCCTGGCCCTACAACGCCCCACCAACCCCTCCTGCTCCCTCCTTGACCCAAAGCATGCCTCCCACCACCCTTATCGACCAATGCAGATCTGCCACCCTCTCCTTTTTCCTAAGTTGGGCAATGTCCACCATGAGCCACACCATTCGGGGATAAGACCCCGGGCCACCCTAGCCCCTGTTTCCCCCTCCATTCCACTACTCCAACCCACCACCATCTCCTCGCAAACACCCCATACCCCCTCCCTCGTTGCATCCCCGGAGATGAAGAAAACTCCTCTCGGTATGCAAGCTTGCAGGCATGTTTTCCTTCGACCCTGACCTCCCCCGTGCTTTCTTTAGGAGATGAATAAAAGTCATCTCGGTATGCATGGTCGTACTCTATATAAACAACCTTGCCTTTAACGATTCTAGACTCATGCACTATTTGGTTAAGCTGATGTGATAAGACCATAATTTGTTAGAGATTTATCTTATCTTACTTATCTTAACAGTATATAATGTACGGATAGCTTTCAACATTAATCATTGTATCAAGACTGTCAAATCCCAACATTGCTAACCATTGAATATTCTTTTTCACTCTAGCATCTAAGAGATTCTATTGATAGACTTTAGCACAATGAACACTATGCACAAGTAAAAGAACCAAATATACACCCGATACTTTATGTATGTGGCTCGAAATTATAATTATTTTTTGAGTTTTACCTATTATAATTTTATATTGGTTGTGATGATATGTAATTCTACCAGTAGTATTATCTGAGTTGTAAGGCATGTGCTACTTAATATAGACTGGCTAATTAAAGTATCATCGATGCTATTAGAACACATTGGCTCCTCGATGCAGTTGCGTCCCGCAGCAGAAGACCAACGAAGGAACACGCAAAAAAATCCTCGTTCAAAGAGCAATCCCATCTTCCCCATCTCCGATAGCATTTGGGATCGTCTCTAGCGCGTGCTTCACTCATTTTCCTCGCCATCTCTCCCGCAGCTTCGGTCCTTCCAAGCCGGCAGTCCTCTCCTCCATAACCTCCCAACAGTCATAGATTGATCCGTCCTCTGCCCCAATCCATCGGGACATGATGGAGGACTGGTGGCCCAATCGGCGGTACGACGGATGGAGCAAGGTAAGCGCCGACGTCTTCAACGAGATCACTATGCGTATGGACACTACCAACACCGTCCGGCTAGCCGCATACTTCAAGGAGTTGAACTTCTGAGTCACCTCTGGAAAAGGTAGAAGAACGACGGGTGCAGAACATTGATAGCCTACCGTTAGGTCCACAACCACAAGATCGCGTGCTCGCATGGCCCGTGCAACTGCATGGAGGATGGTTGCGTGTTCGCCGCCTCGCCGGCAGCGCTCCTCGCCTACCTCGGAGAATCTCACTCGATGAGCGTGCGTAGTTTCCACTATGGCAAAACATGCAGGTACACCTCTAATCCTCTGCTGGCAACATGCCTATGGACAATATATATATCATTGGATCTGGGTACGATGGTATGATGTTTGTAGTGCGAATTGACACGCGCCAAATGCTAGACATTGTATCCGTCGTATACGTCAGGTCGGTGGCGTTCTTGTCGCCGTGGTACATGGTGAAGTTTTGGTCGTGGACTATGATTGAGGGGAGAAGGATCAAAAATTCTGAGCTATGTGTGCCAGAGAGCACCACGTAATCGGGCGGCGTCCCATTCGATGAGCTGCAGTGGCTCCTGCCGGTGGCGATGTCGCACCTTGTCACATCCCAAAATTCTCCTAATTTTGGAATGTGAAATAAATAAATAAGTTTGATTGATTGTTTGACTATGTTGAAAATTCTCAAAGAGAAGAATTTTTTTTAGTAGAAAATCCTCTCAACCTTGAATTCAAAATCTTATATTCTTTTGTTATGACCTAAGTAGCCATATAGGCAAAAGGGCATGGATTGATTATGGATTGTAGAATTGGTGTGCAAGATTTCAAAATGAAAATAATGAAGCATTCATAAGCATTTCATTACATCCATGCAAGGTTCTCACAAACTGAATCCAAATCCTGGTATCTAAATCCTATAGTTGATTCGCCCAAATGTTTCTAAAGGTAATTAAATTGACTTTATAAAACCCATTGTTGCTAAGGCATAAATTATTGATAATTATATCCTAAAGAGATCCAATTAATACTATAAAATTTTAGAAACAAAATTGAGCTCATTTGGAGCTAGTATGAAAAAGTTATGGAATAAATACAAACAAATAAAGATATAAATAAAATGGAATATACAAGGATTTATAAATCCACTAATTCCAAACTAGTAAAAAGATTACAAATTTGATCCTATAATGATCTATTCGATTTTAAAAAAATTTAGAAACAAGAATCATGTCATTTGGAGTTCGTATGCAAAAGATATGAGAGAAACAAGTAAATAGAAAAAAGAAAAAGAAAAAATTTTCTAACGGGCCGGCCCACCCGGACCGGACCGAGCCAGCCGACCGAGCCAGTACCTGAAGCAAGGATCGATCCCACTGCTTTAAAAAGCGTGCGAAAATTGATTTTCTATACCTATCTCTATTCAAACACTTATAACTTTTTATCTACAACTCCAAATCGACTTCCGTTTGTTTCTACTTGTTCCCTACTCCAAAACCTATCTCCCCACCGTCCTAAACCTCCATATAAACTCGTGGAGCCACAACTGTACGAGTTTATCTCCTCGAAATCCCGAATCTACATATGCCCGAATCTTATTTCGCTTTTTAACCCATCTAGACTTCGTCGTTTGCCTTCAGTCAAAAGATGAAAGTTGTAGGAATCATCGAAATATTTCAATCCCGACAAACCTCACCTCTTTTCATCCATCACAGCCGAAGAATTTCGTATCGCAATATTTCAGATCTTACGGTGTAAATCCAAGATGTACTCGCGCTCGTTTCTTCAAATCAAAATTCCTTTGGTGAGAAGGTAGGAATAATGATTTCCCATAACTTTCATGTTCTGAGTTTTTCAATTTGACCTACGGATTTGTCTCTCTAACACAGATCTATTTCTTTTCTATTCTGAGCCAAAATCGGGTCAATCTCTTCTTCTAGCCACCGGCCCTATCCAGACGGTCGAGATCTAATCAAACCGGTGCGTGCCATGTCGTCAACACGGTCAGCTTCCTCATCAACGCCACGTCAACGTCAGGTCAACATCTAGTCCTAGTCAGCATGCAAAGTCAACCTGTCCAGTCAGCGGAATATTTCCTGGAATATTCTGTTCGAATTTAAAATTGCACATTATAGATCTAACTTGTAAAATTCATTAGAAATTCATACCACGTCCAAAAATTGCGTATAATATATCAAATTGAAGATAATTTTACGTAGAATCATCTTATCAAAATAGATCCAAATTTTACTGTACGTGGTTACTGCAGTAATTTAATTAGTTTTAATGGTCTTTTAGGTTAATAAATTCATAAGAAATTATCTGTAGATTTATAGTAAATATCTGGTTGGATCTAGCCTTTGCAGATTATTTAACCCGTAGAAATTTAATTAGTTTTAATGGCTTTATAAATTATTAAATTTATAGTAAATGAATTGCTTGTCACAAAAATATAAATGATATACCGATGGAAAGCTGGTTCCATGTAGATCATCAATATGCAATTAGTTCAGCATTTTACTGTAAGGTTTTGCCGTGAAGATTTAAATGGTTTAATGGCCTATTTAGAGTAATAAATTCATAAGAAAATAAATACTATTCAGAAAATTACAAATAATATGTCCCTGAAATCAAAATTCCGTGGAGATTACAGATATACTTTTAGTTTGATTTTTAGACAACAGAAACTATATGAATCATTTAAAACCATTAAACACTATTTAAATCATAGAAAAAGATCTATAACTCCGATTAGGGTGAATCCAAGTGCTAAGGTTTTGTATTGACAATATCTATAAAGAGAAATTGCATGACAAATTATTTGGTACTGTTAAAACAGAAATTCATACAGAAATATTTAAACCCATTGAAATAGTGTTTTAATCATAAGAAAATATCTATAACTCCTTTTTAGGTGATTCAAATTGCCACTGTCTCTAAATTGCATTACCTCTATCCAGTAGCATCTAGTTCACAATTTAATACGACATAAACATATTTAGTTCAATTAAAGTGGTATACACCATATTAAATCGATACAACTTTAGTAATAAAAGCTTTAGTGTATTAAATGACTTTCCACATGCATCATGTGATCTAACTATGTTCAGAACTAAAGTAACAACCATTGTGACTTATTAAATTTTCATGCATGCATTTGTTGTATTTGTTTGATCTCTATGTGCTATTGTTTATGTTGGATGCAATTGTTTGATCGATAGATTGCGAGGAGTGCAACGTGTGTGATTGCATCTACTATGATTGCAAGTATTGTGGTTATGGCGAGAGCAACCATTATATCTATGAGAATTGTGAGGATTATCTAATCGACTACATCTACAACAAAGGCAAGTGGTGCTATCTTGGTCATAAATGTCCTATTGTTTTCCTATGCATTATAGATGTTTTTGTAGAATTGCATATGTAGGAATTGATGTGTATATGCTATGCTATGTCCCATATTATTTCCTAGCATTCCTTGTTTATGAGCCACCGTTGGTAGATGTGCTTAGCCATGCTATGATGAACGAGGGTTGGGTTACATCACTGATGTTGATTCTAAATGTGTTGGTTTGCGAAAACTAAAACAACTTAATCAATGAATCTCCTGGGTGTGATGGGATTGATAATTTTTGGTGGTATCATTGCGGAAAGGCACCCAGGACACCGAGAAATGATTGGTTTCTTTGTTTGGAAGCTTTCGTGTACAACCATGTGCCAATAATGAAATGGGCAGTTGGCTGAACTCAGTAGGTTGTGGTAACTCGAACCCGCGTATCTAGAGATGTAGATAGTGTAGGTTGGACCGGTGCGCGTCGGGATTGGGGAGCTACTTCCCGAACAGTTCCTTCTTGGACTTCTCCCTATCATCACCCAATATGAGAGTGGTGGTATGAGCTGGGCTGGCCAAGTCACATGGGTAAAGTGTGCTAACCCCTGCAGGGTGTATAAACTAAGTGCTTAGCCGTGTCCCCGGTTATGGACAATTTGAGCGACCTGATACTGATGCTATGATATTTCTCACTCATCCTTATTTCTTAATTGTTTAAAACTTGTTGGGTGAACATAATTGGGTAGGAGCACCTGGGAGTGAACCAGAGTGTCCTATTTATCGTATTGGAAAACTACTTTGTTACAAATGTTAGGATAAAACTGTTGCTTTATGCAAATGAGCCTGAACTCCACTTGGCCAAATAAGCATGTAGTTGATAGATCTGTTGTTAACCACTTTAGCCTACTTGCCATATATTCAATGTATTAACCATTCGTGGCTGCAACGTTTCATGTTGCAGGTTATATCGTGTCTGAGTGATCGTTCATAGGTCGCGAGACTCCACTCAACAATTGTTCGCCTGTGGCACATTTGAAGGATGGAGATCTACCTTGTATTCGTTTTCCGCTGTGTACTTGTATAAATAATG
Organism: Avena sativa; assembly: GCA_916181665.1. NCBI lineage: Eukaryota > Viridiplantae > Streptophyta > Magnoliopsida > Poales > Poaceae > Avena > Avena sativa. The sequence goes on along the minus strand of OV702293.1, from coordinate 352,236,121 downwards.
TAAATTCTGGATCATATTCTTTGTATTTATGATGCACAGTTATATTTGGTATCATTTTGTACCGTGTGTGCCTATGAACCGATCCAGGGATTGGCACTATACACATGAACTCGGCCTTATCAGGCGAGGGTGTTACAAGATGGTATCAGAGCTGTGTGTTGACTGTAGGATCGTGACCTTAGAAATGGATTAGTAATATAAGACCTCTATTAGGAGAACTATCATATTTTCTACTTATTAGATGTTCTTATATTCCTTGTCTATCTTTTCTATAACCTCTTCTTGTTCAAAATTTATAGTTGTCCATTCTCATGATACCTATATGAGAGTTAGCTAAGTAAAAGAACAAATAATATGACATAAATAAACATCTCACCAAGTTTGGTTAGGTCTGGACCACCATGTTCCATCTCTTTAGGAGATCATCGCTATCGTGTTAGCATATTGTTCTTACCAACTTGTGTGGTATGACAATATAGGTTGTTTGCTTGGTTGTATTGAGCTATTTTGTGTGATGCTTTGTTTAGGATCAGTTAGTTTTAAACTCTAATGTTTCTGAAATTGTGATGAGGTTTTTAAATTAGTTTAATGGTGTGAATTGATTGAAATTCGTGAGATTACTGCTGCAGTTTTCTGCCTGACCTGTTGTACCGCGCGATTTTTCATATTTTATTGGTAACTCAGAAAAATCTAAAAAAAGGATCTGGAGCGTAATTACCTATAGTACATGTACAAAAAGTGGCTAAAATTCCTGACGAGTTTAAGTCGGTCAGAAAAATTCGTGAAGTCTGCTGTACCGTTTTGACAGATTTTGTTTATTGCTTATATGTTGCTATGTTTTACTCTAGTATTGTTCCCAATGCTTTAAAACTATTTTGTGGTTATATACAACTATATTTGGACCCCTGTAATGTTATTATACAAGTGTTTGATTGTGTGTTGATCGCCTATGATTGTTTCCTTGTTTGTGACATTGATTGCTTCATATAGTTATGGGTAGGATTATTTTCTTAGTCGTTTCTTTCCTATAGAATCTATTCTTTCCTATCTTGAATCCTTGGAGATATAATGATGTGTTAAGTGGAAGGTTTGACAACACAATGCATTTAGGAAGGAGAATGCTTTATCTAATGGAAAAAAGATGTGGGAGTATGAAGTATTGAAATGATGTTATGTAGTAGATTACGCAACCTGAAAGTTGAAGTATCGATAGTTTAGTTTTAGTAGTAGCTTTGTTGATTGAATACATGGGAGTATACATAGAGCATTAGTTCGTGCCCATGGAAACATTCTTCAAGGCAAGTGAGAATGCTCGAGTGATAGAAAAACGTGATTCACCTATCCTCATACAGGGTAATGATTTGGGTGCAGGATGGATTGATCACCATTCCTACTACTCTTATTATTCGCTCTTGTACTGTTGGCTTTGCGAATCTTGAGTGTCTTTTAGCCTTAGCAAAGAGCCGACGTTGAGCCTAGACCATATAATGGTATATTGTTCCACCTTTACAGAAGCATTCATTGCTAAGCGTAGGAATGAACAGTAAGGATGAATTTTAACTGTGTTTAATGGGTATCGTGAAGCAAACATTCCCTAATTGACCACCATGAGAGTTCTGCTAGTTCAAGTAGTGTTTTTTTTGGAATCTGTCAATCATGAAGTTTAGAATGTGCAAGAGACATTGTGTCAATAAAAGTCTAAAGGAGAACCAATCTGAGCTAAGTGAATCCTCGAGAAATGACCTAGTCAATTTCATTTTAAGGGTGGTAGCATCCTAATGGATCCCAAACCTTTCTTTCTTTCTAGCCTTCCCAAATCTCAGGACGAGATTTATTTTAAGGGTGGTAGTCTGTCACATCCCAAAATTCTCCTAATTTTGGAATGTGAAATAAATAAATAAGTTTGATTGATTGTTTGACTATGTTGAAAATTCTCAAAGAGAAGAAACTTTTTTTAGTAGAAAATCCTCTCAACCTTGAATTCAAAATCTTATATTCTTTTGTTATGACCTAAGTAGCCATATAGGCAAAAGGGCATGGATTGATTATGGATTGTAGAATTGGTGTGCAAGATTTCAAAATGAAAATAATGAAGCATTCATAAGCATTTCATTACATCCATGCAAGGTTCTCACAAACTGAATCCAAATCCTGGTATCTAAATCCTGTAGTTGATTCGCCCAAATGTTCCTAAGGGTAATTAAATTGACTTTATAAAACCCATTGTTGCTAAGGCATAAATTATTGATAATTATAGCCTAAAGAGATCCAATTAATACTACAAAATTTTAGAAACAAAATTGAGCTCATTTGGAGCTAGTATGAAAAAGTTATGGAATAAATACAAACAAATAAAGATATAAATAAAATGGAATATACACGGATTTATAAATCCACTACTTCCAAACTAGTAAAAAGATTACAAATTTGATCCTATAATGACCTATTCGATTTTAGAAAAATTTAGAAATAAGAATCATGTCATTTGGAGTTCGTATGCAAAAGATATGAGAGAAACAAGTAAATAGAATTTTTTTTCTAACGGGCCGGCCCACCCGGACCGGACCGAGCCAGCCGACCGAGCCAGTACGTGAAGCAAGGATCGATCCCACTGCTTTAAAAAGCGTGCGAAAATTGATTTTCTATACCTATCTCTATTCAAACACTTATAACTTTTTATCTACAACTCCAAATCGACTTCCGTTTGTTTCTACTTATTCCCTACTCCAAAACCTATCTCCCCACCGTCCTAAACCTCCATATAAACTCATGGAGCCACAGGTGTACGAGTTTCTCTCCTCGAAATCCCGAATCTACATATGCCCGAATCTTATTTCGCTTTTTAACCCATCTAGACTTCGTCGTTTGCCTTCGGTCAAAAGACGAAAGTTGTAGGAATCGTCGAAATCTTTCAATCCCGAGAAACCTCACCTCTTTTCATCCACCACAGCCGGAGAATTTCGTATCGCAATATTTCAGATCTTACGGTGTAAATCCAAGATGTACTCGCGCTCGTTTTTTCAAATCCAAATTCCTTTGGTGAGAAGGTAAGAATAATGATTCCCCATAACTTTCATGTTCTGAGTTTTTCAATTTGACCTACGGATTTGTCTCTCTAACACAGATCTGTTTCTTTTCTATTCTAACCCAAAATTGGACCAATCTCTTCTTCTAGCCACCGGATCCTATCCAGACGATCGAGATCCAATCAAACCGGTGCGTGCCATGTCGTCAACACGGTCAGCTTCCTCATCAACGCCACGTCAACGTCAGGTCAACATCTAGTCCCAGTAAGCATGCAAAGTCAACCTGTCTAGTCAGCGGAATATTCCCTGAAATATTCCGTTCGAATTTAAAATTGCACATTATAGATCTAACTTGTAAAATTCATTAGAAATTCATACCACGTCCTAAAATTGCGTATAATATATCAAATTGAAGATAATTTTACGTAGAATCATCTTATCAAAATAGATCTAACTTTTACTGTACGTGGTTACTGCAGCAATTTAATTAGTTTTAATGATATTTTAGGTTAATAAATTCATAAGAAATTATCTGTAACTCCGAAAAATATGAATAATATATCAAATTGAAGCTACTGTAATGTACTTTAATAATATCTGGTTGGATCTAGCCTTTGATGATTATTTAACCCGTAGAAAATTTATTTGTTTTAATGGCCTTATAAATCATTAAATTCATAGTAAATTAATTGTTTGTCACAAAAATATAAATGATATACCGATGGAAAGCTGGTTCCATGTAGATCATCAATATGCAATTAGTTCAGCATTTTACTGTAAGGTTTTGCCGTGAAGATTTAAATGGTTTAATGGCCTATTTAGAGTAATAAATTCATAAGAAAATAAATACTATTCAGAAAATTACAAATAATATGTCCCTGAAATCACAATTCCGTGGAGATTACAGATATACTTTTAGTTTGATTTTTAGACAACAGAAACTATATGAATCATTTAAAACCATTAAACACTATTTAAATCATACAAAAAGATCTATAACTCCGATTAGGGTGAATCCAAGTGCTAAGGTTTTGTATTGACAATATCTATAAAGAGAAATTGCATGGCAAATTATTTGGTACTGTTAAAACAGAAATTCATACAGAAATATTTAAACCCATTGAAATAGTGTTTTAATCATAAGAAAATATCTATAACTCCTTTTTAGGTGATTCAAATTGCCACTGTCTCTAAATTGCATTACCTCTATCCAGTAGCATCTAGTCACAATTTAATACGACATAAACATATTTAGTTCAATTAAAGTGGTATACACCATATTAAATCGATACAACTTTAGTAGTAAAAGCTTTAGTGTATTAAATGACTTTCCACATGCATCTTGTAAATGTCCTATTGTTTTCCTATGCATTATAGATGTTTTTGTAGAATTGCATATGTAGGAATTGATGTGTATATGCTATGCTATGTCCCATATTATTCCCTAGCATTCCTTGTTTATGAGCCACCGTTGGTAGATGTGCTTAGCCATGCCATGATGAACGAGGGTTGGGTTACATCACTGATGTTGATTCTAAATGTGTTGGTTTGTGAAAACTAAAACAACTTAATCAATGAATCTCCTGGGTGTGATGGGATTGATAATTTTTGGTGGTATCATTGCGGAAAGGCACCCAGGACACCGAGAAATGATTGGTTTCTTTGTTTGGAAGCTTTCGTGTGCAACCATGTGCCAATAATGAAATGGGCGGTTGGCTGAACTCAGTAGGTTGTGGTAACTCGAACCCGCGTATCCAGAGATGTAGATAGTGTAGGTTGGACCGGTGCGCGTCGGGATTGGGAAGCTACTTCCCGAACGGTTCCTTCTTGGACTTCTCCCTATCATCACCCAATATGAGAGTGGTGGTACGAGCTGGGCTGGCCAAGTCACATGGGTAAAGTGTAGTAACCCCTTCAGGGTGTATAAACTAAGTGCTTAGCCATGTCCCCGGTTATGGACAATTTGAGCGACCTGATACTGATGCTATGATATTTCTCACTCATCCTTATTTCTTAATTGTTTAAAACTTGTTGGGTGAACATAATTGGGTAGGAGCACCTGGAAGTGAACCAGAGTGTCCTATTTATCGTATTGGAAAACTACTTTGTGACAAATGTTAGGATAAAACTGTTGCTTTATGCAAATGAGCCTGAACTCCACTTGACCAAATAAGCATGTAGTTGATAGATCTGTTGTTAACCACTTTAGCCTACTTGCCATACATTCAATGTATTGACCATTCGTGGCTGCAACGTTTCATGTTGCAGGTTATATCATATCTGAGTGATCGTTCATAGGTCGTGAGACTCTACTCAACAATTGTTCGCCTGTGGCACATTTGAAGGATGGAGATCTACCTTGTATTCGTTTTCCGCTGTGTACTTGTATAAATAATGTAAATTCTGGATCATATTCTTTGTATTTATGATGCACAGTTATATTTGGTATCATTTTGTACTGTGTGTGCCTGTGAACCGATCCAGGGATTGGCACTATACACATGAACTCGGCCTTATCAGGAGAGGGTGTTACACACCTAGTCGCTTGTCGATCGTCGGAGTTCACCCTGAAATACCGTCTTCACATCGATAGGATTCATGAGTGAAATAAACAGATCTTAATGTCCGTTGGAGTATTTGAGCTGCTATAAATACTTACTACATGTTATTAGTAGTTGTAATTTGTATTATTTTTATGGAGTTCAGCTACTGCTAATGTATTTTGTAATAATACCTACTATATGTACCGGTACTTATCATTTTCGGACATGTGGTTCCTAGCCTAAGATAGTTCTGAATATTTTGTTAGAGTTCTTCCTCTGCTAATATATTTTATAGTAATACCTATGTATTGGTACTTGTTCAGATCGACCGACTAAGTGCAGAATATAGTCTGGTTTTTCTTTTGAATCAGGTCTTGCTACATCTATTGAATTTCAATGTGTGGATTGCTGAATCTATCAATTATTTTGGTCATTGTCTGTGTACTTCTAATTGGTCACTTTAAAATATTGTTGAATCTGTCAAGTGCTGCTGAATATGAACTTAAAATCAAGTGCTGTTGAATATGAACTTGAAATCTGTCGATATTTTTTGGTCTTATTCTATACTGCTGAATCTTTCAAATGCTACTGAATCTGTCAAATGTTTTGTGTTTAATATTAGTACAATATTTTGTAGAACTAATAGTGATGTACTGGTACTTGTTTAGATCAAGTGTAGCGGATTGTCTTACTTTTCTTTTGAAACTTGGCATTGTCACAATCTAGATAAGTCTTGGGAATTTTGGGTTGGATATAGGGGTCATATAGGCATTGACGTGAGAAGTAGACATTCACAAAGAAGCAGGCTTGATCGTCAGTTTTTCTTGCCCCAATGATCAAGTGTTCGGAGAAAAGGGCAAATTGATCAGACACAAAAGTTTTTTGAGATGGAACAAGAATTGATTCTCTCTTTACTGCTATTGAATTTCAAGTAGAAAAACTACTAAATCTCTCAAATGTTTTGTCATTTCTCTTACTAAAACAATTTTCAAACTAATATGAATGTACTAGTATTTATTTAAATCAAGTGTAGTAGATAGTCTTACTTTTCGTTTAAAACATGGCCTTGTCATAATCTAAATGAGACTTGGACATTTTGGGTTGCATATGAGGGTCACACATGCATTGGTGTGAGAATAAGGTATTCAAAAAGTAGTCTTGATCATCAGTTTTGCTTGCTCCAATGGTCGAATGTGTTTGGAAAAAGGGCAAACTTATCGTATGACACGGTTTTTAGAGCTGAAACAAGAACCGATTCACTCTATACTGCTATTGAATTTTGGTGTCTGTATTGCTGAATTGGTCAAATGCTGCTGAATATTAACTGTGAATCTGTCGATATTTTTTCTTTCTTATTCTATACATTCTATACTGCTGAATTTTTATATAAATATCTGTCAAAAGAATTATTGTTTTTCCCTCCCTCTCTGAGGTCTTTGTTTCGAATCCAGTCGAGCCACATCACAATGTAGTTTTCATTAATGTGGAGAAGAAATCTAACCCATTCCGTTCCTCTTTAGCCCAGAACATTTTAATTTGTCCTTTTATATGTCAGGGGACTGCTAACCATAGCTAGTGAAATTTGAGAAAAGATCCCATGGAGCATATAGCCCAGAACATTATATTTCGTCCTTTTCAGGTCAGGGGCTGCTGAGCATAGCACGATGAAATTTGAGAAAGGAGCCCATGAAGTATAGCCCATATAGAATAATCTAAAAAATAATAATTTGGCCTTTTGGGCATTGCCCCCACCTCTCAAAAAAACTCTGCCTACCCATGTTTTTAAAAAACTACTCCATTATGTGGTATTTTATAAATCGAGATGCCATGAGCGCTGGCCTTTCATTTTAAAAGAGGTAAACATGGAGACACAAAATATTTTTAATAAGACTAATACATAAGTTATAGTACTAATAAACGTTTAATAATATATTTTCTATAATTATCGTTGGTGTAGTGGCAACACACTTTGTTTATGTCTATTTGAAGGTCTTGAATTTGAATCCCTTATGCATACATATATATATATCTTGGGTTTACATTTATTTTCTTCTAGCAATATTGCTTTACAGAGAGAAGATAAAATCACGAACCCACCAACGTATAGCGTCCCTGAGTTTAATGGAATAGTTTAAAAAAAAGTTAAGTACTTGTATAGAGATAACCCACTAGCCAGAACATACAAGGATGAATTGGTGAATCACAAGCTAGAACATACCAGAGACACTCACATGAGGGCCTCAGCAGCAAGACCATACACGACTGTTGCATCGAGCAATATTGCCAAGGTCAAAACAGCGGACACAGCCAAAAAAGTCCATCGTACATATGTGTCATTTACATAGAGGCTCACATGTGGGACCCACCAGCAAGACCTTATACAATTGTTGCATCGAACAATGTTGCCAAGTTTAAAACACGGAGGCGCAAACAAGAAATAAGTACAACATGCACACGTTTGTTCTAATGAAAGGATGACATGGGGGACCCAAACTAGTATAAATGTGTTACTTAGAGGCGGTTATTGCCCATAGGTCTCAGTCGGTTTATCGTTCCGGATAAATCTCATAGCCTCTAAGAGCACACCACCTCAGATGGTTTTCCTTTATGGCTCTAAGATACATGACCTCAGATGGTGTAAAAAGAAAAACGCTTCTAACATGTATGAGATGAGGATGGCTAGAAGTGCTGACTGCTTGCAATAACTCCTCAACCTCAGACGGCCTATACTAGGGACCATCTCCAATAGTCGGGCGAGCTAAGTCAGATTCAAATAAAGACCATCTCTAGAACTAGGATGCCTCAAAGTGGCGTTTTAGAGTGACTGTCTCTAGTGTGTGTAAACCATTTTAAATAGTACACAACATGCTAATTCGAACTCGATCATAGATGACATGACACATAATCATGATTCAGTAGCCAGATAGACAAATTAACTCAGGTACTTATAGCAACCAGTCAAAGAGTATTAACATTAGCCAGATAGTTGGGTAAATCCATAAAAATTATCCATTACACGTTATGACAGTATATACAAAGTGTAGTCCATAAATCAATCAGCTAGCATAACTAGTACTCTCTAAAAAACCAGCATTGCATTTATAATGGTCCGTCCGGTGGAAGTTGCTGAACCAGAATGTGTACCTCTTTATTATCTTTTTCATCAAAGAAAAAAAGGACAATGATATCCTTCTTTAAGTTAAAGCTTCTCACAACCTTTTCCCATATCCAGTCATCAAGATTGCATTTGACCCAGCTCCCGTCTTCATCCTAACCATCTTTGCTTTTTTTATCTTCATTTGCCAAACATATACATCAATAGGTTCATCAAGGTGATTCTTTAGGTATTTTCTTGTGAACTCAGATCCAAATGTATGGGCAAGTACATAGAATTAAAGAATTAGCATGCTTGTGATTACTGAAAGTATTTAAATATCATATAATAGCTTATTAATCATATAATCAAGAATATACCATCTTACCATCTTGCACTTTTTCCATGACAGATGAATAGGGCAGCCTATAGACGTAGTACTTGATTTTTGGTGAAAATTCGGGTTCACACCAGTCTAAGAGGAAGTCTACATAAACTTCTTTTAGATACATGTCGTTTTCAAAAAGTCTCTGCTTATCAAAATCAGTGCCCCCTTGTGGTGAGGCCTTGATGCAACAACACATAATATTTTTAATATGGTGGAATATTAATATCTATCGTTGAAACATGTAACATCCCAAAAATACCAAACTTAGATCATCAAACACTAATCATCAAGATTAGGGTTAACAAAAACTTTTCTAAATAAACTCATGAATGCATGCATATGTGTATGCATGGATTTTGAATTTCTTTAAAAACCACCTTGTTTGTGTGATCCATTGCTTGTAAAATGTTTCTTAGATGAAATAAACATCATCTAAAACATTTCCCACACTTTTCTTAAAGACAAGTAAATCAAAACAAATATATTAAGTGAATGGTCATTTTGACCAATTTAACTCCCATGCCTACTTTGGCTGTCCCAAACTTTCAAAACCTAACAGAAACTTTTCTGGATCTTTGCACCCCTTGAATGTACTCATAACAAAGTATCAAGGCCCACTTTGTGATCATCCAGAAACTTTCAAATGCATAGTTTAAATGACAATTCAAAATTGAATCTTCTTCATATGGGAAGATCCCACTTTTTCAAAAACCCACTCAAACAAGCTCAACTTTCAAAACCCACGCATCTGCAGACTCACCAGCACCAATCTAGAAAACCCACCAAAATTCATTTCAAAATTCAAAACTTGATTTCATGCGGCCATTTCATCAAACAGGTTGTAGACACGAATCAAACAAAACATCAAACACTATAGTGTGCAGTGATTCTTGCCTAACTTGTTCCCTAGTTAGCTCACACACAACTAAGTAGATCATCTAGAAATATTAGCCCAACACTAGCACCCCTGTGAGCTTGCCATTGTCATTAATGGTGAACAGCCGAGCACCCCCATGTCACCCCATTATGGATAGCAGGCTAGAGGAAGAACTAGCCATGCCCACCTTGTCTGGGAGGCAGCCCACCGTCCACCGCAACTCCCTGTCCCAGCCGCGAGCGTTGCCAAGCCCTGGACCACGCGCACAAGCCGCGCCCAGACCATGCCGAGCGTGCGCCAGAGCGCCACCCTCGACCAGCGTCCACAGACCGCACGCCGCCCTCACCGCTTGCACACAGGATCACCACCGACCCAGGAGACCGCCAGACATCCCCGTTTGCCGCCCCGTGCCATACAGCCACCGCCCGCCGTCGAAGACGCCGCCTCTGCCGCGCAGAGCACCGGCCGTTCCAGACCAAACTACACCGCCCCATGCCTCGCGACCATGTCATTGAGCATCTCTAGGAGACACAGCACCATCCCCTACCCTTGCCCATGCCATTAGCCGCCTGTAACATCGCCCCCGACGAGCTCACCGTGCGCCCCGACGGTCCCCTCGCTCGACTATAAATAGAGGCCACCCCCGCTCGATTTCTTCACACCATCTCACTCCCCTCTCCTCACTGATCGTGCCACACCGTTCTCAGAGCAAGGCGAGCACCACCTCGCCGGAATTTCACCGGAGCCCGCCGCCTCTGGAGAAGAAGGGAGCCAGCAATTGGAGCCGCCCCAGGAGGTTCGCCGTCGTCAACTTTGTCGTTCGACCGCCTCGCCGACCCTCGCCCGTACCCCGGTGAGCCCCCAGCACCCCTCACTGGCCGCGCTAGGTTTCGTTCTCGCCGGAGTTGTCTCGCGTCGACGATGACCCCCAGCCGTTAGATTAGAACTAGATCGAACGATCCACATTGCCCCATACCGCTTCGCCCAGCCCCGTGTCACTGACGAGTGGGGACACCCACTTAAGCAGCCCGCGGGAGCACTGCGCTTAGCAGGCCGGCCCATTAACTTTTCCCGTGCAGCCCAGCAATTCAAATTAAACTTTTTCCATTTCAATTCAAACACACTTCAGCACCCAACTTCAAAAATCAACCCAGATCGATTCAGTGCACCAATTTTGTTGGAAAGGTCTGTGAATGCTTAATCCAAGCCCGTTGGATTCAAGTCATTTGGATCTGTAGATCACCCATAGTAAAAATAACAAGGCAGAAGCTTTTCTGCATTCAAACATTTTTCAAATTTAAACCATAAAAGCTTTTGAGTTGATTCCAACTCTCAAAAATCACATTTAACCATACCTTTCAGAATATATAAAAATATATAGGTTTACTTGCAGAAATAATGTTCAAGTCATAAAAGAATGCTACATAAGCATTTCTAGCCACTTTAATTAATTAAAATAAAAGGGTAAAACCTTATTAAATTGTGACACCACTTTAAATCACATTCCCATGGACTACAATATGTGGTGATGACATGTGTCAACATGATCCCATGTTTAGGTTTGGAGTATATTAAATCTTAAGTAGTTTTTCAATGAGTAGAAATTACTTTTCTAAAAATAAAAAGTTTTAAACCAAGCCTTAACCTTGTAATGTTAGAGATGATGCTAGATCATCTATAGGACCCTTGTGTGTGATGATTGCAAGTAGTTAAGTATTGTTTGGTGATTGTGTACCTCGTATTTATTCATAGACGCTAGTACCGACCAAGGATACGAGGAGGAAGGAGGATACTACGAGGAAGAAGCCGAGGAGAACTTCAACCGCTGCTCTGCACAAGGCAAGCTAACACTTGCAATTTAGCAAGCTTATATTGACACTGATGCAAGCTAGTAACTATGCAAGCCTAATACTATATTGATGCAAGCTAACCCTTGCCAGATACCCTACTGATGCCACAAACCCATACTTGTGATATGACTACTATATGCCTTAAGCATATGTGATCATACCCACTTGATAAACCAAATCCTAGTTTTATGTGCAAGCTTCTTACTTTATTTCTTTATCAAAGCTTAATTAGAGTTTACTTAAGTGACTGGTAGATTTTGGAAAGCTGCTGAAGGTTGCATAAAGAGCATAAAATTTGGCCTAAGCTAGAAGCCTTGATATCAGCCTAAGATATAAGGTTGGACTTAGTGAAACTCCACTAGTTACCACCCCTCATTAGTACTACCCCCACCTGTAGATGCTAGTGCTAAGCATAAAACTTGATCAACTTTTAGATGGGAATACTTGGTGGAAAAATGGTTATGAAAACCTTGGAATGATGGATCATTCTATTGAAATGTTTTGGACATGTGTTTCCAAACACTTGATGATTTTGGTGATGAAAATGTTGAGGCATGAGCCTTAGCCCTTTATAAAACTGATGGTTGTCTGGATGCGATACCATTCCAATCTTTTTCGTGCAACCACAATACCCGAATATTGGGTAGGGCTTAACTGGAAACTTATATTCCTTAGTATTAGTTCCCTCACGGCCAAGGTCTGAGCTGAGGCTACCTTGTGAAGATTGTCCACCTGTGCAGTACCCAAGATGACAGTGGTCATGGTTGGGAGGCCAAACTCATAGGAGAGGTGCTTATACTAGGGCGTGTAATCGAAAGGTTAGGATTGATTATCCGCATACTGAGTATGGTGAATTCAGGATTTGTTCCTGACGGATGTATCGAATGTTGTGGTGAAAGTGTACAATCTCTGCAGAGTGTCAAACTATTTGAATAGCCGCGTCCGCGGTTATGGACAGTTGGAGTGGCCATACTATTCCCCCGTCAGACTTTTCAGAATGACTTGTGAAATGAATTGAGACTTTGACTTGACCACAACAGAGTTGTGACCTGAATTACAAGATCCCACTTAGGAGTTATAAAATTGTGACTAGCTTTGGAACTTAGTAGAGATAAACCTGGCTTTTTGCAAAACAACCCTAGAGCCTAGTGTCCTATTATCCAAAAACCCCTTACCTGTTAGTATTAGTTTGCAAGTACTTAAAGAGTACTCATGGCTTTGTCCCAAGCTATTCCCATGGCCAGACTATGAAGAGGAGTACCTGGAAGATGGACCCTCGGAAGGTTACGACAACTAGGATCATCTCCCATCGTCAGCATTGCCTGTGACCCCGAAGATGGAGTTTCGCCTATGCTACCGTTATTATTACGTATTCCGCTGCTTGATGTTGTATTAAGAACTGGATCATGAGATCCCCATTTGTGTAAGAACTTATGTATCGTTTGTAATGGATGAAGTGGAGGGTTTCGCGGCATAGTAAATCAAAATTTTCTACGGATGCGAACAGAGGGAAGCCAAGATCTAATCTAGGAGATGCAAACAACGAGAGAGATTGGATTAGATCTTCATACCCTTGAAGATTCACACAGCGGAACGTTCGTCGGAACGTGGGTGATGTAGTCGTACTCGCTTCTCCTCCTCGCGATCCGGTCCGATCTAGCACCACAAGTGGTGGTGCCTCCGTGAGATGCACACGTGCAGAACCTCGACGTCTCCTCCTTCCTTGGTCCAGCAAGTATGGTGGAGAGATGGGTTGGATCTACAACGCGATGGCGCGGTGCAATTGGTGGAGAATTTCTGCAGCAGGGCTTCGCCTACAAGCAGTCGGGAGGGAGAGAGGAGGGCAGCAGGGCGGCTAGGGTTGGAGGGGAAGGTGTGAGGGGGTGGTGCGCCCCCAGCCCTCTTTATATAGAGGGGTGGGCGCAGCCCTAGCCCCTCCCCCAAGCCAAACCGGCGGCCCCAAAGGAGGAAGAGTGGGGGGCAAGGAAACCCCCCCTTCTAGAAGCTCTATCTAGGGTTTAAACCCTCTTTGGCCGGCTGGGCCCTATGGGGCCTTGTGCCCCTGGCCCAATGCGGCCAGGGCACTCCCTCATAGGCCCATGCCCCCTCCCGGAAGGTGGGGCCACGTTGGTCCCCTTCCAGAAGGTTCTAGAAGCTTCCGGTACAATACCGATTAACCCGGAACAATTCCGAACTCCAAAAACTGCACTGCCTTATATGAACCTTATTCTCCGGACCACTCCGGAACCTCTCGTGATGTCCCGGATCCCATCTGAGACTCCGAACAAAAACTCATAAACCAATCATCCAATCTATCCTAGCGTCGAGACACGTTAAGTGTGTGACCCTGCGGGTTCGAGAATATGCGGACATGATCTTCTATCAATAATCAACAGCGGGGTCTGGAAACCCATATTGACTCCCACACATTCATCGATGATCATATCGGATGAACCACGATGCCAGGATTCAATCAATCCCATATATATATTCCCTTCGTCTCGCGATATTTTACTTGCCCGAGATTTGATCGTCGGTATCGTCATACCTAGTTCAATCTCGTTCACAGCAAGTACTTTACTCGTTCCGTAATACGATATCACTTTGTGATTAACTCCTTAACCACATGCTTGCAAGCGGTGTTGATATCGATTACCGAGTGGGCCCGAAGTATATCTCTCCGACTTGGGAGGGACAAATCCCATCTCGATACATACAACCCAACAGATACTTTCCGATCACCTGAGAGACACCTTTGTGATCACCCTCTCATAGGATGACGTTTGATGACCTCAAAGCTTTCTTCCGATACCAGGGAGTTGTATTATCTCATGGTCTAAGGAATACAATATTTGACACAGGAAAAGCTTCGCAAAGATGAACACGATGACACGATCTAATTGCTTCGCTTAGTTTGGGTTTGTCCATCATATCATTCTCCCAATGATATGATCTCATTATCAATTGACAACTCATGTCTATGGTTAGGAAACCTTAACCATCACTGATCAATGAGCTAGTCCATAGAGGCGTACTAGGGACACGGTGTTGTTCACAAACCACACAAGTATTAAAGTTTCCGCTTAATACAATTCTAGCATGGAATATAAACTTTATCATGAACAAGAATTATAATAATAACATCTTTATTATTGCCTCTAGGGCATAATTCCAACATGAAGTACTATGGTATCCAATTCTGTTATGTCTCGCAAAAATGGTAATCCTGGGATTGCGATGTATGGCATAACAGGCATCTAGGATTGAAAAATCCGGGTGTTGACAAGTTGGTATCAGAGCCATCCTGACCATAGGAGACCCTAGTTAGACTGGACATTGAACCAAAAACTTAGTTTCAAAACCAACGAAAAACAAATATTTACAAAAACCTATTCTCATTCTTATCTCTTTGATTCTTTCATAAAACTTCATGTTCCTCAAAAACTCTTGCAAAATAGATAAAATTTTGACACACTTGATCACTCTGATAATCTACTCATCCTCTATTTTTATAGATGGACGTGAAGTACAGCAAGTTTTACCAAGTTGGGAATGGAGGAGACCTTATCTTTGAGAGGGATCTGGATCAGCTTTCGGAACTTCTGGAGCGTCCGCATCCCGAGTTCTTCAGAGCTCAGCTCAATGATCAAGGAGGAGAAGATCTGCAGTGGCTAATTGTTGCAAGTCTCCGAGGAAAGATTGAACCTCCCACTGCGGAGGGAATTCAGTTTACCTTGAGGGAAAACAACTGGCTCGATGGACTTGCCAGAGCAATGCAGGAAGCTCTTTCCCGTCTGTGTGGGCAGAGCATCAATCAGATCAAGGGTACTCGCTTTGAGTTTTGCCCAAGGCGTGATGCAAATGGCCAACCATTGGAAGCCCCATACCACCCCGAGCTGAAGACTCAATTGGACCACCTTAGCTTCATGATGTATGATCGTCAGCAGGAATTGGACAACTGCCGTGACTATTGCAACCACAAGTCTGCCATCATCAAGACAAAGTATCAGACCATCGCCATGCTAGCAAAGGATCGCAAGTCTCGCCGCCGTCAGCTCGACAAGAAGGAGCGCATTATTGCCCGTCTTCGCCATCGCATCTCATCTCTGGAAGAGACCATACACGAGAGAGACATGCAATTGGAGGAAAGGGAGAATGCCGGAGAGGATCTTCGTGGAGACCCTTACTCCTATCTCAGCGATGACGATGATTTTCTGGAGGATCAGGCCATGGACTTCTTCACCGATGAGGATGATTTCACCTTCATCGATGATGCTGAAGATGATGAAGCCACAGACTCCAAGGAGTAGTAGCACTGAGCACTAGCGTAGTGAGTAGTAGTCGGTCCCACTGTATCGTAGTTTCCAGAATGGTTCTTAAAACCATCTGTTTTTCCTTGCTGTGGTGTGCGTTGTATCGAGTGATTGAATGAATGAAAAAGCAAGTTGCTAGAAAAACCCGAGTCAAACTCTAAAAACTTTTCAAAAACCCAAAACCTTAGAATTTCCCTCTTTTCTCATGATCTATATCAATCTTCAGATGCCACGTGGAGGAAGTGGTTCAGCCCCGGACCCGATGTTGCAGATCCTGCAAATGTTGACTTCTGACCGCGAAGCTGAAAGAGCGGAACATCAAGCCAACCTAGCCACTCTGCAACTGATAGCCCAGCTAGCCCACAACAACCAAGGCCACGGAAATCAGGACAACCCCGGATCTAAGCTCAAGAATTTCCATAATACCAACCCACCCGTTTTCACCAAGTCAGAAGAACCCCTAGATGCTGATGATTGGCTGCAAACCATGGAAAACAACTTAGAAGTAGCAGGAGTGGAAGCCAACGAGAAAGTCCTGTTCGCCACCCATTATTTAGCTGGAGATGCCAGGGCATGGTGGAACAGTGTTCGTGCAATGACCGGATGTCAGATGATGACCTGGGAGGAATTCAAGGTCAAGTTTAGCAGAACCCATGTGCCACCAGGTTTGATCAAGAGAATGAGAGACGAGTTCAGAGAGTTGAAGCATGGAAGGATGACTGTAGTGGAATACCGTGACAAATTTTTGTCATTAGCTAGGTATGCCCCGGACGAGATAGACACCGAAGCCAAGAAGAAAGAAAGATTCATGAATGGTCTGCATGACGAGATGCAAATAGTGTTAGTCAATATCCCCTTTGTTGATATTGAAGCCCTTGTCGACTCTGCTATCCAGATGGAAGGAAAGATCAACCAGGCCAATGAGAACCGCAAGCGTCGCATGATGCATCAACCAGGAACCCATCAGACCCCAAAGTATCGCCCCAACCCATCTCCAGGATTTGCCCCAAGAACCAACAGACCCCCTATGACCCGTCCAACCTATCCCAACCGTGGAAACCCTAGACCCGGAGGAAATCACAACAACCCCGACAACTCTAGCAATTTCACCCGTGCCCCACCCAAGTTCAACACCAACAATGCTACCGCCAACCCCAACACTGCCCCGAGGACTGGAAGCAATGCTGTGCCTGTCGCAGCCAAGGACAAGTCACAAGTGACCTGTTATGACTGTGGAAATAAAGGCCACTATTCCAACGAGTGCCCCAACAAGAAGAATGCTACAGCCCCCAACGCCAATGTCCCAGCTCAGCAGCAGCATCGTGTCCAGCCAGTGAGAAGATTTGCCCCAGGGAATTCACTCAACCGCAATGGCCGTCTTTTTCTCATGCATGCTGAAGAAGCTCAGGAAGCGCCAAACGTCGTGCTGGGTATGTTTTCTGTTAATTCAGTACTTGCAAGAGTGTTGTTTGACTCTGGTGCATCGCATTCATTTGTCACCAAAGAATTTGCCTTCACTAGTAAAATTCAACCAACCAAATTGAAGCATGTGATGATTGTACAAATTCCCGGATCAACCACCAAGGCTAGGCAAATTTGCAAGGCCGTCCCGATCCGAATCCATGGCATAGATTTTATGATAACCTAATAGTACTCG
Source organism: Avena sativa (assembly GCA_916181665.1). Classification (NCBI taxonomy): domain Eukaryota; kingdom Viridiplantae; phylum Streptophyta; class Magnoliopsida; order Poales; family Poaceae; genus Avena; species Avena sativa. The sequence continues at coordinate 352,218,373 of OV702293.1, read as the reverse complement.
GAACTAAAGGTTTGGAAGTAGTACTAGGAATGGATTGGATGTCCAAACATAAAGGATTGATTGACTGTGCCAAGGAAGCCATCACCATGACCAGCACCGCCGGAATATCAGTCGAGCATATATTTGAAACCTTACCTCGCCAATTCAAGTGTAACAAGAGTCTAGCCCAACCTACCATTGACCAAGTTCGGATAGTCTATGAATACCCCGATGTATTTCCAGATGTTTTGCCCGGTATGCCCCTAGATCGGGATATCGAGTTTATCATCGAACTAATCCCCGGAATAGGACCCATAGCCCAGAGACCCTATAGTATGAACCCGTCGGATCTAGAAGAACTGAAGAAGCAACTGGATTCCATGTTAGAAATTGGATTGATTCAACCAAGTGCGTCCCCATGGAGGTCACCTGTCTTGTTTGTGGACAAGAAGGATGAAGGTAACCGTTTGTGTATGGATTATCGGAAGTTGAATGATGTCACCATCAAGAACAAGTACCCCTTGCCTAAGATAGAAGATTTGTTTGATCAGTTGACCGGTGCCCAGGTGTTTTCTAAGATTGATCTTAGGACTGGCTATCATCAACTCAAAATTCGTGCAGAGGATATCCCAAAGACTGCCTTTACCACCAGATATGGATTGTACGAGTATACAGTCATGTCCTTTGGATTAACCAATGCCCCCGCTTATTTCATGAATCTCATGAATAAGATTTTTATGGACTTCCTGGATAAGTTTGTCGTTGTTTTCATCGATGACATTCTGATTTATTCCAAATCAGAAGAAGAACATGAGCTACACCTAAGGACCATTCTTGGAACCCTTAGAGATCATCAATTGTATGCCAAGTTCAGCAAATGTGAATTCTGGTTACAGGAGGTAGGATTCCTCGGTCACATTGTATCAGCCGGAGGAATTGCCGTTGACCCTGCCAAAGTGAAAGATGTAGAAGATTGGCAAGCCCCAACCACTCAAACCCAAGTTCGTGCTTTTCTCGGATTGGCGGGATATTACCGCAAATTCGTAGAAGGATTCTCGAGTATCGCCCGACCCATGACCCAATTGCTGAAGAAGGACAAGAAGTTTGAATGGACCGACAAATGTGAAGCGAGTTTTCAAGAACTCAAAAGGAGATTGATTTCAGCCCCAATCTTGATCATGCCGGATATCACGAAGCCCTTCGATGTGTATTGTGACGCATCCAAGATTGGTCTCGGATGTGTGCTAATGCAAGAAGGCAAAGTTATATCTTATCTATCGCGACAATTGAAGCAACATGAACAAAATTACCCAACCCATGACCTCGAACTCGCAGCCGTAGTTCTAGCCCTAAAGACATGGAGACATTACCTGATGGGAAACCGTTGTGAGATTTATTCGGATCACAAGAGCCTAAAGTATATATTCACTCAGAAGGAGCTGAATATGAGGCAGAGAAGATGGATTGAGCTAATCAAGGATTACGACCTGGATATTCACTATCACCCTGGTAAAGCCAATGTGGTAGCCGATGCCCTTAGCAGATTGACGTGCCGCTTGAACTCCATGATTTTGAAGGAGCAACCAAGTTTGCACAAAGAGATGGAAGATTTTCGAATGGAATTAGTAAGTGAAGGATTTTTGGCTAGCATAGAACTTCAGCCCACTTTGATCAGTCAGATTAAAGAGGCGCAGAAAGGAAATGCCAGTATCGACGGAATCAAGCATCGTATCGGTACAGGCAAAGTACCCGGATTCACCGAGGAAGAAGAAGGAGTTTTGTGGTACAAAGGACGCCTTTGTGTACCATCAGATTCTGAGTTAAAAGAAGTTATCTTGAAGGAGGCTCATGATACTCTTTATTCTATCCATCCCGGAGGAACTAAGATGTATCAAGATTTGAAAGAGCAATTTTGGTGGCATAAGATGAAGAGAGAAATCGGAAGCTATATCGCCAAGTGTGATATATGTCAGCGAGTCAAGGCCGGACATCAAAGACCCGTTGGATTGTTGCAACCTTTGCAAATTCCGGAATGGAAATGGGATTCTGTAGGAATGGACTTTATCACTAGACTACCTACTTCTAGTAGGGGAAATGACTCTATTTGGGTCATAGTGGACAGATTGTCCAAAGTCGCCCATTTCTTGCCCGTCAAAACCACCTATCAGAGTTCGAAGCTAGCAGAGTTGTACATCGCTAGAATCGTTAGTTTGCATGGAGTCCCCAAGAACATAGTATCAGATCGAGGAACTCAGTTTACCTCGAGATTCTGGAAGAAAGTCCAAGAAGGTTTAGGAACCCGCCTAGATTTCAGTACCACGTATCACCCGCAGACCGATGGACAAAAGGAGCGAGTAAATCAAATACTCGAAGATATGCTTAGAGCATGTGTGCTAGAATATGGATCCAAGTGGGAAGACTGTCTGCCGTTTGCAGAATTTTCATACAACAACAGTTACCAAGCCAGTTTGCAAATGGCCCCATTTGAATTTATGTACGGAAGAAAGTGTCGCACCCCTTTGAACTGGTCGGAAGTAGGAGAGAGTCGGATCTTCGGACCCGACATCCTACGAGAAGCAGAAGAGAAGGTTCACAAGATTCGTGAGCACCTCAAGACAGCCCAATCCCGACAGAAGAGTTACACCGACAAGAGACGTCGAGACCTCTCCTTCAACATAGGAGATTTTGTTTATCTGAAAGTGTCGCCATTGAAGGGAATACAGCGTTTCCAACTCAAAGGAAAGTTAGCCCCCAGATATATCGGACCTTTCAAAATTTTGAACCGTCGAGGAGAAGTATCGTATCAATTGGAACTACCTGAAGAGATGTCAGCTGTGCACAATGTGTTCCATATCTCGTTACTTCGCAAGTGTCTCGAAGTCCCCGAGAAGACCGAAGTGTTCAAGAATATCGATCACCGGACCATAGAGATCAACGATGACCTAACCTATCCCGAAGTACCCATCCGTATATTGGAAGAAGCCTTTCGAACTACCAGAACCCGAAGCATCAAGTTTCTCAAGATTCAGTGGAGCAACCACACAGAAGAGGAAGCTACCTGGGAACGCGAAGATCACATCACGACGGAGTTTCCAGATCTCTTCAAATCCTAGGTAATCTTTTCGTCCTTTTTCAAATCTCGGGACGAGATTTTGTTTAAGGGGGAAGGTTTGTAACATCCCAAAAATACCAAACTTAGATCATCAAACACTAATCATCAAGATTAGGGTTAATAAAAACTTTTCTAAATAAACTCATGAATGCATGCATATGTGTATGCATGGATTTTGAATTTCTTTAAAAACCACCTTGTTTGTGTGATCCATTGCTTGTAAAATGTTTCTTAGATGAAATGAACATCATCTAAAACATTTCCCACACTTTTCCTAACGACAAGTAAATCAAAACAAATATATTAAGTGAATGGTCATTTTGACCAATTTAACTCCCATGCCTACTTTGGCTATCCCAAACTTTCAAAACCTAACAGAAACTTTTCTGGATCTTTGCACCCCTTGAATGTAATCATAACAAAGTATCAAGGCCCACTTTGTGATCATCCAGAAACTTTCAAATGCATAGTTTAAATGACAATTCAAAATTGAATCTTCTTCATATGGGAAGATCCCACTTTTTCAAAACCCCACTCAAACAAGCTCAACTTTCAAAACCCAAGCATCTGCAGACTCACCAGCACCAATCTAGCAAACCCACCAAAATTTATTTCAAAATTCAAAACTTGATTTCATGCGGCCATTTCATCAAACAGGTTGCAGACACGAATCAAACAAAACATCAAACACTATAGTGTGCAGTGATTCTTGCCTAACTTGTTCCCTAGTTAGCTCACACACAACTAAGTAGATCATCTAGAAAGATTAGCCCAACACTAGCACCCCTGTGAGCTTGCCATTGTCATTAATGGTGAACAGCCGAGCACCCCCATGTCACCCCATTGTGGACAGCAGGCTAGAGGAAGAACTATCCATGCCCACCTTGTCTAGGAGGCAGCCCACCGTCCACGGCCACTCCCTGTCCCAGCCGCGAGCGTTGCCAAGCCCTGGACCACGCGCACAAGCCGCGCCCAGACCATGACGAGCGTGCGCCAGAGCGCCACCCTCGACCAGCGTCCACAGACCGCACGCCGCCCTCACCGCGTGCACACATGATCACCACCGACCCAGGAGACCGCCAGACATCCCCGTTTGCCGCCCCGTGCCATACAGCCACCGCCCGCCGTCGAAGACGCCGCCTCTACCGCGCAGAGCACCGGCCGTTCCAGACCAAACCACACCGCCCCATGCCTCGCGACCATGTCGTTGAGCATCGCCAGGAGACACAACACCGTCCCCTACCCTTGCCCATGCCATTAGCCGCCTGTAACTTCGCCCCCGACGAGCTCACCGTGCGCCCCGACGGTCCCCTCGCTCGACTATAAATAGAGGCCACCCTCGCTTGATTTCTTCACACCATCTCACTCCCCTATCCTCACTGATCGTGCCACACCGTTCTCAGAGCAAGGCGAGCACCACCTCGCCGGAATTTCACCGGAGCCCGCCGCCTCTGGAGAAGAAGGGAGCCAGCAATTGGAGCCGCCCCAGGAGAAGCCACCGGTACCAGGAGGTTCGCCGTCGTCGACTTTGTCGTTCGCCCGCCTCGCCGACCCTCGCCCGTACCCCGGTGAGCCTCCAGCACCCCTCACTGGCCGCGCTAGGTTTTGTTCTCGCCGGAGTTGTCTCGCGTCGACGATGACCCCCAGCCGTTAGATTAGAACTAGATCGAACGATCCACGTTGCCCCATACCGCTTTGCCCAGCCCCGTGTCACTGACTAGTGGGGACACCCACTTAAGCAGCCCGCGGGAGCACTGCGCTTAGCAGGCCGGCCCAGTAACTTTTCCCGCGCAGCCCAGCAATTCAAATTAGACTTTTTCCATTTCAATTCAAACACACTTCAGCACCCAACTTCAAAAATCAACCCAGATCGATTCAGTGCACCAAATTGGATGAAACCAATTTTGTTGGAAAGGCCTGTGAATGCTTAATCCAAGCCCGTTGGATTCAAGTCATTTGGATCTGTAGATCACCCATTGTAAAAATAACAAGGCAGAAGCTTTTCTGCATTCAAACATTTTTCAAATTTAAAACATAAAAGCTTTTGAGTTGATTCCAACTCTCAAAAATCACATTTAACCATACCTTTCAGAATATATAAAAATATATAAGTTTACTTGCAGAAATAATGTTCAAGTCATAAAAGAATGCTACATAAGCATTTCTAGCCACTTTAATTAATTAAAATAAAAGGGTAAAACCTTATTAAATTGTGACACCACTTTAAATCACATTCCCATGGACTACAATATGTGGTGATGACATGTGTCAACATGATCCCATGTTTAGGTTTGGAGAATATTAAATCTTTAGTAGTTTTTCAATGAGTAGAAATTACTTTTCTAAAAATAAAAAGTTTTAAACCAAGCCTTAACCTTGTAATGTTAGAGATGATGCTAGATCATCTATAGGACCCTTGTGTGTGATGATTGCAAGTAGTTAAGTATTGTTTGGTGATTGTGTACCTCGTATTTATTCATAGACGCTAGTACCGACCAAGGATACGAGGAGGAAGGAGGATACTACAAGGAAGAAGCCAAGGAGAACTTCAACCACTGCTCTGCACAAGGCAAGCTAACACTTGCAATTTAGCAAGCTTATATTGACACTGATGCAAGCTAGTAACTATGCAAGCCTAATACTATATTGATGCAAGCTAACCCTTGCCAGATACCCTACTGATGCCACAAACCCATACTTGTGATATGACTACTATATGCCTTAAGCATATGTGATCATACCCACTTGATAAACCAAATCCTAGTTTTATGTGCAAGCTTCTTACTTTATTTCTTTATCAAAGCTTACTTAGAGTTTACTTAAGTGACTGGTAGATTTTGGAAAGCTGCTGAAGGTTGCATAAAGAGCATAAAATTTGGCCTAAGCTAGAAGCCTTGATATCAGCCTAAGATATAAGGTTGGACTTAGTGAAACTCCACTAGTTACCACCCCTCATTAGTACTACCCCCACCTGTAGATGCTAGTGCTAAGCATAAAACTTGATCAACTTTTAGATGGGAATACTTGGTGGAAAAATGGTTATGAAAACCTTGGAATGATGGATCATTCTATTGAAATGTTTTGGACATGTGTTTCCAAACACTTGATGATTTTGGTGATGAAAATGTTGAGGCATGAGCCTTAGCCCTTTATAAAACTGATGGTTGTCTGGATGCGATACCATTCCAATCTTTTTCGTACAACCACAATACCCGAATATTGGGTAGGGCTTAACTGGAAACTTATATTCCTTAGTATTAGTTCCCTCACGGCCAAGGTCTGAGCTGAGGCTACCTTGTGAAGATTGTCCACCTGTGCAGTACCCAAGATGACAGTGGTCATGGTTGGGAGGCCAAACTCACAGGAGAGGTGCTTATACTAGGGCGTGTAATCGAAAGGTTAGGATTGATTATCCGCATACTGAGTATGGTGAATTCAGGATTTGTTCCTGACGGATGTATCGAATGTTGTGGTGAAAGTGTACAATCTCTGCAGAGTGTCAAACTATTCGAATAGCCGCGTACGCGGTTATGGACAGTTGGAGTGGCCATACTATTCCCCGTCAGACTTTTCAAAATGACTTGTGAAATGAATTGAGACTTTGACTTGACCACAACAGAGTTGTGACCTGAATTACAAGATCCCACTTAGGAGTTATAAAATTGTGACTAGCTTTGGAACTTAGTAGAGATAAACCTGGCTTTTTGCAAAACAACCCTAGAGCCTAGTGTCCTATTATCCAAAAACCCCTTACCTGTTAGTATTAGTTTGCGAGTACTTAAAGAGTACTCATGGCTTTGTCCCTGGCTATTCCCATGGCCAGACTATGAAGAGGAGTACCTGGAAGATGGACCCCCGGAAGGTTACGACAACTAGGATCATCTCCCATCGTCAGCATTGCCTGTGATCCCGAAGATGGAGCTTCGCCTACGCTACCGTTATTATTACGTATTCCGCTGCTTGATGTTGTATTAAGAACTGGATCGTGAGATCCCCATTTGTGTAAGAACTTATGTATCGTTTGTAATGGATGAAGTACTATGGTATCCAATTCTGTTATGTCTCACAAAAATGGTAATCCTGGGATTGCGATGTATGGCATAACAGGCATCTAGGATTGAAAAATCCGGGTGTTGACAAAACACATACAAGACATATGACTGCAATTTTGATGTTCTTTTGATACCTCTAAACTCAAGCCTCTCAATGGGCTCTTTATCTGACGACTGGAATTCAAAACTACCAAAGCTAATGCAAAAAAGGTCGTTGCTAAATAGCGTTATTGCATCATCACTATAGGTCCCCATCTGTTAAATAGATATAGACATAGAGCATCTTAATACAATTAAGATGAAAGAAGACTAATGAAGTGACAATTAAAATAGATATAGACCAATGAAGTGACAATTAAATCTCTATTGCTAGAAGAGCAACGAACAATGAAAAATCAATAAAGAATTGCAGATTTTTAGATTTATACAAGGGGAAAAGAGCTAGGATAGATGCAGGACAGCTAGGAGAGGCTCTCCTGACGGCGGCATTGGGTCTTTGCAGCTCGGTAACCCTGCACCTCAAAATCGAGAAGCAAAATGGAAATTTACATGGCAAAATTCATAAATCGAAGCTCTACATTAGGGTTTTGGGTTTTTTGTTTTCACGCATACCTACCTAGATGACGAAGGGGTCCTCGGAGGCGAGGGAGATAATCCGCACCGCAGGGGACCTGAGGCGGCGGTGGTGGAGGGCGGCGGTGGAAATGGTCTGGGCGGGCGGGGAAGAAAAAATATGGCACAAATCTAAAATAATTCTCCAAATATTTTCAGATATATTTGCTGCCAAGTACTAGCCTCAAACGGATGCAAGTGGAAAACATCTCTAAGAACATTCGTTCTCCAAAAATTTCATATTTTTCTGGCAAGTACTTTCCTAACTAAGACAACTAGTAATTTGAAAAGAGCTAATATTCGGAACACCATATATATTCGGAACTCCGGTGTTTGATTATCCTAAATTTTGAGAATTATTCATAATTTAAAGGCAAAGAGTGTATACATGCTTGGTAGAGTGAAATTGGGTCCCCTAAGACTAAATGAGATTTATAAATAAAATAAAATAATTGGCGTAGTACAAACATTGGATCTTACCCTGAAAGGCATGACGACTCCTAGTGTTCATGCACTTGGGGTAGAGCAATAAGGTGTAAGTGTTTTGAATTTGACTATATGTTTAATCGCGAAGTGAGATCATTTGGTTACTTAATTATGACTTTTTAACCAATATAACCTTTTTTATGTATTCTTTGAAGGAAGTCTCGTTGAGTGAATATTCGGAAATCCGGATATATTCGGAACTCCAGATTTTGTTAATCCTAAATTTTGAGAATAATTCATAATTTAAAGGAAAAGGAAGGTGTTTGCACATGTTTGCTAGAGAGAAACTGAGTCCTAAGAGTAAATGAGGTTCATACATCAAAGAAAATGAGGTTATATTGTTGTGTGCATACTAACCTAAATTTTGTGTCTTGGGTAACCTGAAAGGTATGACTCACTCATAGTGTTCATGCGCTTGCTGTAGAGTAATAAGGTGCAAGCATTTTGAATTTGACTAATTCAAATGTTTAATGCTGATGTGAGATTGTTTGGTTACTTCAATACAAATTTTCCACCAATTTAAAATCTTTTTACATGCATTCCTTAACAATTATAATATAATCGAGCAACAACAACAACAACCAAGCCTTTAGTCCCAATCAAGTTGGGGTAGGCTAGATATGAAACCCAAACGGAAACTAGAGAAAAGTGCAAGTCAAGCGGAAATCTGTAAAAAGTGCAAGTCAAATAAGAACTAGTGAAAAAAGCAAGTAAAGAAGTACAAAAACAAGAACAGAGAACAAGAACAAAGAACAAAAGAAGTAAATCAAGGTTTGGGCACATGGATTGCTGATTTCCATGCAACCCTATCAAAAACCAACTCTCTAGGGACATTCCACTCCTTCATATCCCTTTTGACCGCCTCCTCCCATGTTAGCTTTGGTCGTCCTCTATCCCTCTTTGCATTATCAAAACCCCTTAGAATCCCACTATTGACCGGTGCTTTTGGTGGCCTCTGTTGGACATGCCCAAACCACCTTAATCTGTGTTTGACAAGCTTCTCTTCGATTGGCGCCACCCCTACCCTCTCGTGTATCACTTCATTCCTGATCCGGTCTTTTCTTCTATGGCCACACATCCACCTTAGCATACGCATCCCGGCGACACTCATTTGTTGGATGTGTTGCTTCTTAGTGGGCCAACATTTTGCTCCATAAAGCATGGCATGTCTGATTGCCGTCCTATAAAACTTACCTTTTAGATTTTGTGGGACCTTCTTGTCACATAGGATTCCGGATGCTTGCCACCACTTCATACACCCTGCCATGATATTGTGGCTAACATCCTCATCGATACCACCATTGCTTTTAAGAATTGATCCCAAGTATCAAAAAGTGTCCCTCTTGGGAACCACTTGCCCTCCTAGACTAACCCCTTTTCCTTGCATCTATCGCCGCTAAAGTCGCACCACACATACTCAGTCTTTGTCCCACTAAGTCTAAAACCCTTGGATTCCAAGGTTTGCCTCCACAACTCTAGTCTCCTATTGACACCCTCCCTACTCTCATCCACCAGTACCACATCATTAGCAAAAAGCATACACCAAGGAATATCTCATTGTATGTCCTTAGTGACCTCATCCATCACCAAGTCAAAAATGTATGGGCTCAAAGCTGAACCTTGATGTAGTCCTAGAGTAATTGGGAAGGTGTCGGTCTCACTATCTCCCGCCCGAACACTTGTCACAACATTAGTGTACATATCTTTGATGAGGGATATGTACTTTGTTGGGACCTTGTGTTTCTCTAGCGCCACCACATGACTATCCTTGGTATCTTGTCATATGCCTTCTCCAAGTTAATGAAAACCATATGTAGGTCCTTCTTCTGCTCCCTATATCTCTCCATAAGCTGGCGAAGAAAGAAAATAGCCTCTGTAGTTGATCTCCCAGGCATAAAGCCAAATTGATTTTTAGTGACATTCGTCACTCTCCTCAAGCGATGCTCAATCACTCTCTCCCAAAGCTTCATAGTATGGCTCATAAGCTTAATTCCCCTGTAATTAGTACACTTTTGGATATCTCCCTTATTCTTGAAGATGGGTACTAATTTACTTTTCCTCCACTCATCGGGCATCTTGTTTGACCGAAAAATGTGGTTGAAAAGTTTAGTTGGCAAAACTATCGCCATGTCTCCAAGACATCTCCACACTTCAATTGGAACATCGTCGGGACCCATGCCCTTCCCTCCTTTCATCCTTTTTAGGGCTTCCTTAACCTCAGTCTCTTCGATCCTCTGGACGAACCGCCTGTTGGTGTCGTCAAAGGAATCATCTAGCTCAGGCGTAATGTTCTCCCATCATTGAACAGACCGTCAAAGTAGTCTCTCCAACACTTCTTGATATCCTCGTCTTTCACTAGAACTAGATCAGTCTCGTCCTTGATGCACTTCACTTGGTTGAGATCCCTTGTTTTCCTCTCGCGGATTTTCGCCATCTTGTAGATGCCCATTTCGCCTTCCTTTGTTCCTAGTTTCTCATATAGCTCATCATAGGCCTTTCCTATAGCTCCACTCACCGCTCGCTTTGTGTTCTTCTTGGCTTCTTTATACTTCTCCATGTTGCTTGTGCTTCTATCTTGATACCAAGTCTTGTAGCATTCCTTCTTCTCCTTGATAGACTTTTGGACCTCCTCATTCCACCACCACATGTCCTTAGGCTCCTTTTTCTTGCCTTTCGGCACCCCAAGCACCTCCCTAGCTACCGTACGAATTTGCGTCGCCATCTTCATCTACATGTTCTCTGCATCTCCATCTTCATTCCACGACCCTTCTGCTACCATCCTCTCCTTGAAGGTTTGTTGGGCTTCCCCTTTAAGTTTCCACCATTTTGTTCTTGTGATTTGGGCACATTTGTTCCGCACAACACGTGTGTGGAATCTAAAAACGGCCACCACAAGCTTATGTTGCACCACAACACACTCTCCACGTATCACCCTGCAATCCAAACAAGCTCGCATATCCATCCTCCTAGTAAGGACAAAGTTAATCTGGCTAGTGTGTTGGGCGCTACTAAAGGTTACTAGATGAGATAGACTCTTCCTGAAGAGGGTGTTAGCCACCAACAGGTCGTAGGCTACTGTAAAATATAAAATGTCCTTACCCTCCTGATTTCTATCGCCCAAACCAAAGCCCCCTTGCACCCCCTCAAACCCTGTGTTAGATGTACCCACATGGCCATTGAGATCTCCTCCTATGAAGAGCTTCTCATTTGTGGGTATGCTACTAACCAAGCCCTCAAGGTCCTCCCAGAATTGCCTCTTAATGCCCATGTCAAGCCCAATTTGTGGGGCATAAGCACTGATGACATTCAAGACAAGGTCTCCTACGACTACCTTGACTAGGATTAACCTGTCTCCCTTCATCCTAACATCGACCACTCCATCCTTGAGGCTCTTATCTAACAATATGCCAACGCCATTCCTATTACTAACTAAACCCGAATACCAAAGCTTGAAGCCGGTGTTCTCTACTTCTTTAGCCTTCTGACACGCCCATTAGTCTCTTGGACACAAAGAATATTTACACGCCTCCTAATCGCTGCATTCACCAACTCTCTTAGCTCCACCCGAAACTTGTTTTCCTCGGCTAGCTTCCTTGCCCTTCGCATCCGTTGAGTGGAACGTGAAGACCCTTGCTCAGTTGTCACTACACCCGGCGAAGATGTAACGCGCCACTAAGGGAGTGACGACCCAACCCTTGCTCATTTAACACCACACCTAGTTTTCGATGTGGCGCGCCACTAAGGGAGTGACGACCTGGCTCTTGCTCATTTAACACCACACCCGGGTTCCGATGCGGCGCGTCGCTAAGAGGGTTACGCCCCAACGAGTTTCTAGTGGGTTTAATATCCATAGGGATGGCTAGTTTTTATGTTGGCTCGCCAAGCCTATCACAACCCTCCTCCTTCACCCGGGCTTGGGACCAGCTATGCCTAGGGAGGCATGGCGGAGTTTTTGGTAGTGTGCATGAGCATGATCAGTAATATAATTAAACACTAGAAAATTGAAGAAACTCCATATAAAGGAGCAGATTAATTAATATATAAACAAGGTACTTATAATAGTTCAACCAACAGAGACTGCAGATATAGGTATTATCTTAGCTTACATGCAACAAGAGGTAATAATTAACTTAAACATAATATAAGCAAGGGCAACAATAGGATGAGGGACACAAAGCCGCCTTAGGAGGGGCAGTAGCAAGAGCATCATCCTACTCGAGGGGAAACATGCCAGTCCTGACATATTCCCGGAGGAATTTTCCGTAGGCTGCGTGCTATGCCAAGTGCTTCGGCTGGTGCTTTCGACCTTGGCCTTTGTCAATGCCCACCGTGTGCTGGATCATGTTGTTGATGTCCGTGTTGATGGCTCTGCCATAGAATTCGCAAAACAATTTCCCCTTATGATGGAAAGGGAATGCCCACACCATAACCACCTCAGCACGTAGCGGCTCTTGCAGCCCCTAGATTACTTCTTAGAGCCCACGCCATCAGAATCCTCCAGTTGATTTTTAAGAATATAACTTAGAACTCATACATACGATTGAATTGTATTACAACTCAAGAATTGACAACATATGTAAGACAATAGTTTGATCAGTTCATATATCATGTCATGTATCCAAACAAAATGACAATTAATTGGATCAGAGTTATATGTAGAACAAAGTCCGGGGCTTCATAAGTTTCTTCGGGGATGGCGTAAGCGAACCAAGTAACAATTGCACAACCTATTATTCTTGTATATTGTCCCATGTTCGCTAACTGATCCCTGAACAAAATCTGACACCAATGTTTGTGTCCCTTTTTGGGGGCAAATTTGAATCATTGGCCACAATAAGAAATTTAAATGTAATCCTTCGTATACACTATGAATGCATGTGTTTTATAAATATTGTAATTATAAATAAAAAACCAAACAAGATTCAGATACATGTAGTAACTAGTTATGATCAAAATCAGGCACATACATATGCATCAAACGAATCATTTGTTTCCTGGATATATATAGTGCAGTCAATAATGAAATAAAAATAGATCGCAATTAATTGGTTATGTACTAGCAGAAACAACTCAAAGATCATATAGTTCCATATGAATGCAGAATAAATCAGAGGCTTCATATTTTTTTTAGAGATGGAGTTGGTGAACCAAAGTACCAACAAAACAACCTATATTGTTTGTGTCAATTGTTGCCTCAGGTTCACTAACCCATCCCTAAAAAAACCGACACCAACAAATGTGTCACCCCTGCACTCTTTTGGGGCAAATTTCAATCATCGGCCTCACTGGGAAATTGAAATGTATTTCTTATACACTATGAATGCAATAACAATTCAATGTATATGATCACAATTTGTTGTGTGTACATTGTAGCAGAAACAATTCAAAGATCATAGTTCATATGAATGTAGAATAAATCTGGAGGCCTCATAAGTTTTTTCATAGATGGAGTAAGTGAACCAATGTACCAATAGGACAAGCTATATTATTTGTGTACATTGCCTAAGGTTCACTAACCCATACCTAAAAAACGACACCAACAAATGTATCATCCTTGCAATCTTTTGGGGAAATTTCAATCATCGGCCTTAGTGAGAAATTGAAATGTAATTCTTATAAACTTTGAATGCAATAAGAATTCAATGTATGATCATAATTTGTTGTGTGTACATACTAGTAGAAAAATTCAAAGATCATAGTTCATATGAATGTAGAATAAATCTAGGGCCTCATAATTTTTTTAGAAATGAAGTTAGCGAACCAAAATACCAATTGCAAAAATTATATTGTTGGTGTACATTGTCTCAGATTCACTAACCCAACCCTAAAAAAATCTGACACCATCATATGTGATCCCCTTGCACTCTTTTGGGGCAAAATTGAATCATTAGCCTTAGTAAAAAATAGAAATGTAATGTACACTATGTAACATATATGCATGTTGTGTATCAAAATAATCACTCCAGTAAAAACTAGCAATCCCTAACCCCCTAAAATCAAATATGTTATAGATTAATTAAATTTACAGCACAAGAAGAACCGTATGAACAACAATAAGCTAAGCAAATGTAAATTTACTAGATGGTAGATGAGCAGATCTAATCAAATCTTCAAAACAATCGATTGTTTGAACACTATATATTTCCTACATCAAGCAGGCACATGATAGAGCAAAAGAATCTATAGACGATTGAGCAAATCCTACGTATGAACAGTCAAATCTGCTGCTATGACTAGAGAAGCTAGCAAAGTAGTACCTCGGATGCCTCATCGGAGACCTCCTCCTCGAACTCGTCGTTCTCCTTGATTTCTTTGAGGATTTGTTCGTGGAGGATGGGGTTGTTGATGATGAGCACTGGGTTGCCTCCTCCTGCCGCATGCCCCTCATCTAGATCTGTCGCTGGCACCACGACCTTGTCGGCCACCTGCTGCTCGATAGCAACGACGACTGGCTGGATGCAGCCCGAAGCATCGACGGCGCGACAATGAGTGGCGTGTGTGCCCGAAGAAGCCTCCTCCGCCTGCTCGGCGACGACCAAGCCATTTGATGATGTGCCTCCAACTGGCTTCACCTCCGGCTTATCTCCACGAGTATGCTTCATGGTGCAGCTAAGGGGAGGGAGATGGTGCTAGCGAGGAGCTTTGGCACGCGCAAAAGGTGCAGATTGGGGTTTTGTGACTAGACAGATTGGGGGGGAATGACACGAGCTCGTGGAAAACGAAGGCCAGAGGGTTTATATATGCGGGACTGTTGGTAGTCCTCGAGTGGACACGTGGGTGTGGATGTGTGTGGGTGGTGGGCTTGTGCATGATATCTACTTTATAATTGCATTAACAACACGCGCAATGCTACCTCGAGAACATATAGGAAGCTAGTTTTCAAGACGGGCGTCATAATGGTCTGCCTCAATAGACCCATGAAGGCGATTAATATTTCTAACCGGCTGCGGTTGAGTGATCTAGGGAGATGGTCTTTATTATTATTCATCTTAGGTAAACGTTAGAGGCATTTCATTTTATAGAATGGCTGAGGAGGAAGTAGTACTAGAGACGGTGCCAATTGCAAACCGTTTGAGGATAGAGTTAGAGGCGGTAACAAAATTGGGCTTTTTACTTTGCGGCTCAAAAGTTCAGAGGACAAGGCATTGCGGGGTCCGAGTTCCTTAGAATCACCGCGATTCAAAAAGTTGGGTTGGGGGACAATTGCCGAGAAGGTTATTTCGAGTGAATGGTGGCCAAACCAAATATTTTTGAATCTTTGTCGTTATGTCATGATATTTTGTTAAACTAGTACCTGTCGTGCCCCTTCTAGGTCACCCTGCATGTATCATAGGGGCAAATCCATTTCTATATGTACCTAACCCCCAACACTGAATTCGGTGGTGGTCGTTTTTATCCCTCCCCCATAATGAATCCGACGGTGGCAGCCATTTTTCCCTCCCCCACACTGAATCCGGCGGCGGCAGTCTCTTTTCTCCCTGTCATGCCATATCCTTGCCCAACATGTATAGCAAGGCCAAGGTGGTAGCTATGTCGGCGACTAATTCGGCTCCGTTCGAGCCAAAGTCTCGGACGGAATGCCAGAAAAGGGAAGCAACGGCGAGGTCTTCGGCCCAGGTTAGCGAGGAGGTCAACTAGAAGTCTGCTAACAAGGTACCTACGAGCAGCGGGTTGAAGAGAAAAGTTAGGATGACGATGGGTGTTCGGCGGCAGTGCGGGGTCGTGGAACCCAGATCTCGAAGAAAACCACCCGGGAGAAGAGCGAGAGGTGAATTTTTCTTATCTATGCCTTGTCTTACAAGTAGATTAGTTACTGCAAAGTAGAGTCTAATGAACTGAAAGGTACACTTTTTAATCAAATTAGGACCACCTTCGATACAGCGAACCTATATGAGTTCACAGTTTATGTCCGCAAGTACACTACAAAACTATATTTTGGTTGCGAGAGGGTTGTGTTCGGGCAGGATGTGCGTGTGCTTGTGAACTACAAGGAGGCTATGTCTATTTGGGGGTTGATAGATATGGTTCATGCTAGGATTCCTTGGGTATCTAGACAAAGGACAAAATTGGTGTGGCACAACATGAGTGATACCTATATGCAAATTGAGCACTCCCATGAGCTTCAGATGCTTTGGGAGTGCTGTGCAGCTGATCGTAAGATAAAAGTTGAAGTGATGATATGCATGCAGATACTGGAGATCTTGCTGCCAGAGCTTCTGATGATCGATTTTACGAACCACTAGATGCTGATCAAGCTAAGTTCAATATACACATAGATGTGGATTCATACAAGGCAAAACTTGATGACGGAGTTAATAAGCCAGTTTCGTCATGTACTATGGAGATAGCTGTCGATTCAAAAAACATAACTCTTGCTGAACTAAGAGAGATGATTGGTAAGGAAATCATTATTGGCCCTAAGTAGATGACACGACTCCGGTGGTGGCATCATAAAATAAGGAATTCATAGAGGTTTTGGATACCGAAGATCTGATGCAGATTATGCAACAAAAGAAGAAAACCGGGAAGGTGTTCTTCCTGGCTGCCATTTCTGATGTTGTTGAACAGGTTATAGTGGATGTAGAGGCCCCTGTTGTGGCTGAACAGAACAAGGTGATCGACATTGATTAGATATGATGAGAGATGCTACCCAAGGTTGTAAAATGGACCGCAGAGTTCCCCTGCCTGTATTTGTAACAAAGATTGTTGTTGCTTTGAAGTTGTGTTTATGTGGTCATGTTTGTTCAGAGATTGCAGTCTAATGTTATGTGAGGTATTGAGATTTTCGGACATATCACTCAGTAAAACCATCATTGTTGTAATAAGACATAAGTACATTGTAGTTAGCATGATTATGTTTGTTGAGATAATGTATTATACTTGTTTCTGAGATTATGATTGTTGAGAGATTATAATATAATGTTCTATGAGTTGTTGGGATTTTTAGACATATCATTCATTGAAACCATCATTGAACAAAGTGATACATATGATATAATATACTGCTATGTGAGATCAGTACTTTGACTAATTGCTGGATAACTAACTGTTACTTAGAAGGAAGTACTATCATGGATGAACGAGCGTACGGTTTAGGAAAAAACTTACTAAGTAGGACACAGTGATCTATTGGACGATCTGGTCTAGGATTTAGGATTAAGGGTTAAGGGGTTAGTGCAATAAACATTGCATTAGACCCTAAACCATAAACCCTAATCCTATATTGTTAGGTAAATTAGATTTTGTATGTTGTTATAAGTCAAACAAATTAGGAAGGAGGAAGTACATGTTTAATTTTACGAATTAGAATAAAGGAAGAGAAAACCTATTAGTTAGGAGACAGTAATATAGTCATGTGGCATGGTATCCATTAAACTATTGTAACATGCTAATTTAGTTAATGTTTCAACGTTGACGCACTTCACTTTTCCCACTCTTGCTCTCTCCACTCACTTCCCTCCTCTCTCTCCTCACCATCGCCGATGCGTCACCGCGAGCGCATTCGCCATGCCGTCCTGGAATGATGAGGACGACCAGTTGTGTAGCGACAGCCTTCTCTCTGACATCGAGACTTCCCTGATGTGAGTTCTATTTTCTCGGCAATGGTTAGGAATTGGTAATTACCTTGATCCGAGCTCCATTTGTCCATGCAATCTGCTTATTTCTAGCTTTTAGTTTCCTTATAGGTACAACTCACATCTACGACCCCGATTGGGAGGGCCTAGATCTCGACTGGGAAGTACCATGTGATCATGGGCTAAAATTGAGGAAATATGTTGCATTTCAAGGCAGTAACACTGGGAGAAGGTTTTTGGGATATACAAATCAGGTTTTCTTTCATTATGTACGATGTTGACATGAAGAAAATTGTATAGTGTTATGTTGATAATTAGGTCGCATGTTTTTTAGGTTGTCCCTGTGTGTAAATCAGTAGAGTGGGTGGATCTTTACTGGCCAGATGCACTTAAAGAAATGTTTGGCCAAGTTATGAGATATGTATCAGCTCGAAAGGTCGCGGAGATTTACTGATGCTTGTGATGCAGCTGAAAAAAATTACAAGCTCTTGGTAGGAAGTAAGGAGCTGGAACATGAAATCAAGAATTTGCAGTTAGAACTAAATGACACAATCAATGGGAGCTTAGTGGTGGGAACTACAGGAAAGCTTCAGAAGGTAGAAAAGGAGAGGGATCAGCTCATGGAAGAGAAGGAGAAGCTAGAGTACTATATTGCGGACCAGTTGAAGGATTTGAAGAAGAAGCGGGAGGTGAACAAGGACAAGCTACAGAGGATGAAGGAAATTTTAGATGAATAATTTATGCCATGATAGTATCTGAAACTAGTTAACTATAAGACTTGCAATTGTGATATCTTAACAAATCCAAACTCAATCCCTGAGCAAATTAATTTCAAAGGAACACATAGTTTGCATAGAGTTAGGTCCACATTTACAAAATCACTACTACATGGATAAAACACACTTTGGTTTGTTAGAACGCATAGTTTGCAAATTAATTGCAGAAGAACGCATAGTTTGCATGGAGCCTGGCTCGGAGATGCTCGCTTTCCTTCCCGAGATCCTCTAGTTGGAGGGTTCGCTCGATCAGGTCCGCTTTGGTGTTTACATGCTCCCTTAGTACTTGGACATGCGCCTCCCGCAGGTTAAAGCGCTTTGTCTAGGATGCGCCAAGCTTATCCGTAAGCTTACGATTATCCTCCATGAGCTCCTTGATGATCTCCTCCTTCTTACGTGCTGAGGCGGGACCTTTATTGTGAAGTTCTGCCCAGCTGACGAAGTCCACCTTCAGATTGTGGCACTTGTCATAAAGTACCACGACTTCTTCTCTTAGGCGGTTAGATGCCAGTTTCTGAGAATTCTGCTTCTCCATTTGTATGGCTATCTTGTCCTTTAGCCAAGTCGGCAGTTCTGGGTTGAGCTTTCACCTATTTTGCAGCAACAAAAATATATGGTTTGTTCAGTTAATCAGTTCACCAGGACAAGATGGTTAGTTTCCATAATTAAAAGTATCAACTATTTGGTCAGGCATAATTTTAAGGACGAAGCAACATAGGACCGATCATCATTTTTTCTGAATTAACTAGTGTCAAACTCATAATTTTAAGGATAGAGGAATCTAGGATTGTTCAAAATTTAACAGAATCAACTAGTGGCTCAGTCCTTATTTCAATATCAGAGCAAGATAGGCTTTTTCCCAATTCAACAGGATCAACTAGTGGCACCGTCCTAATTTTAATCTCAAAGCAGCCTATAACTATATCCAACTAAGGGTGTTGTGGGTTTTTCGAATGTAGCCAAATAATAGTGGCATAGTCATAATCTAAAAGCAAGATTAGATACAGAATTCAAAGAAAGGATGATGTCCATTCATGAGAACACAAACCCATAGTTTATTTGACAAGCAAGTAAAATAAACAGAGAAATAAGGAGTTGCTCCAAGATTCCTTAACTGCACGACATATATAAATTACAAAAGCAGTAGAGCATCAACTGAGATTCCTGCCCCCTCTACTCGGAATCAGACTTGGGCATTGCCCGATACGCCTCTAGCTTGTCCCTTAGCTCCTTGTTCTCCTTGTGTACACCCTCGAGCATGGTGATTCCTCAACCCATGTCCTCCTTCATCCGTCTCACTACATCCAGGCAATGGTCCCTGTCATGGTAGGCTTTGATGGTAGCCTTTGTTTCGTTCATGCGCTCTCTAAGTGCCTTGGTGCCTTTTTCCTGCTGGAGGGTGCATCTAATCTGGAGATTCTTCTTGTCATCCATGATCTCCCTGATTATCCTGTTAGACAGTTCTTGCTTGGTCACGCTATCTATGATCAACTTCTGTGTCTCGCCGATCAACCTCTGCGCTAGTCACGCTTTGCTACAAGCCTCTTGCTCTCAAGTGAAAAATCTAGCGAGATCTCCTTCTACAGGGAAAAGCACCCGCGGATGCACTCATTAGCATGGGTTAGGGAGCATGCACCCTCCAGTTGGTTGTCAATCTTGGCACTGATCACGACCACCTTGTCACGACACTCAGCCTTCGCTTGCTGCATCATTCATGTTCTTTAAAATAGGTACTCTATAATTCTACTCCAGGTTCTAGGAAAAAATGAGTCCAAATCACAAAAACCCCAATGTGTCCATGAATAACAACATTAAAAAAGGATCAACTGTGTTCCCTACTTGCAGGCGGACACGATCTAATAATTCCACATTTACAATCTCAAAAATAAAAACAAATGCATGTCAGCAGCATTAGCAGTAGTAAAAAGGTATGGAGATTTCCTACCTCGCTGAGCCGGGGAACTGGGCCGAATGGGTCCTGCAACGCCGCCGCCATCGTGTTGGTTTCTGGGTGCACGAACGGCCTAGAATATGTACCAAAATAAGAATAATAAGAATAAGAAAAACACAGAGAAGAAGAAGATAGTATCGGGAGGAGCCCTCGCCTACTGGAATATTCTACGCCATTTCTATGAGGGATTGGGCCTCTGCGAGAGGGGAAGATTGATGAGTTGGTACAACAAGAAGTGCACGGTGATCTCTGATACGTCGGAAACGTATCTATAATTTTTGATGTTCCATGCTTGTTTAGTATCTAATTTGCTTTGCTTTATCTACACTTTGAGGTGTTTTTATATGTTTTCTGGAACTAACCTATTAACAAGTTGCGGTAGTGCCAGCTGCCTGTTTTCTTCTGTTTTTGGTTCCAGAAAGGCAGAAAATCAATATTCTCGGAATTGGACGGGACAAAAGCCAAAGTCAATATTTTACCGTGGGCAACACGAAGCCAGAAGACAAGACGGAGGAGGGCCTCGAGGGGGCCACACCCCTTGGCCACGTGGGTGGGCCCACCCCATGCCTGGGGGAGGGGGGGTTATAGCCGCCTCGGGCACCCCCTCGGCCTCCCTCTTCGCCTATAAGAAGCCCCTGATGCAGAAACCCTAGGCACCCGATCAAACCTCCACGAAACCGTCTGTAGCCACTGCCACCATCGTCCCTAGATCGGAGGGGATCTGAAGTTCTTCCCGGCACCCTACCGGAGGGGAGATCATCCCGGAGGCCTTCTTCTCCGGTATGAAGCGTGAGTAGTTCCAGCTTGGACTACGGGTCCATGTAGTAGCTACATGGTTGTGTCTCCTCCTTGTGCTTTCATTTATAGATCTTGTGAGCTCCGTTCATGATCAAGATCTAATCTATTTGTAATCATGCATGTTGTATTTGCGGGGATCCGATGGATATTGAGATTACTATGTCAGATTGATTAATGGTTTTGTCTTATTGATTCTATCATGTCTGTGTTGTTTGTGATCTTGCATGCTCTCCGTTGTTAGTATCTATCTTGGCCAAGTAGTTGCTAGTGACTCCAAGAGGGGGTATTTATGATCGATAGTGGGTTCAGGCCTCTAGTTTCCAAGGGAAGTGACAACAATCTCTTCGGTTGTAGATGTGCTGTTTCCACCAGGGAGAAAACAACGGTCTCTTGTTCATGGAACAAGTGGATTGTTTACCTTACACACTTTTCTTAAAGCAGTTGTCTGTTGCTTGCAACTTAATACTGGAGGGGTTCAGATGATAACCTGAAGGTGGACTTCTAGTCATAGATGTAGCTGGATGGCGGTGTATGTATATTGTTGTATTGCCCAATCAAATCTCATAGGATCTTTTTGTCTAGTATTGCATTGTTATGCTTTGCTCAGTTCCTGTCAATTGCCCTGCTGTAATTTGTTTACCCTTCATGCCATGTTTGTTTATCTAAGGAGAGCACCTCTAGTGAACTATGGACCCTGGTCCAATATTTACCATTGATACATCTTCCACTGTTTACTTTCTACAAACCATCATTACCTTCCAGACCATACAGTTAATCCTTTGTTATAGCAACTAGTGAGATTGACAACCTCACTGTTCGTTGGGGCAAAGTCTTGAGTTTGTGTTGTGCAGGTTTCCACGTTGCTTGCAACACTTGTGTGACGTTTCCTTCCTCCTACTAGTTCGATAACCTCGGTTTATTAATGAGGGAAGACTTGCTGCTGTGCTACATCACACCTTGCTCTTGGGGTTTCCCGACAAAGAGCTCCTACATCAACCAAGCGCATCAATCTCTCTCCTTTCTATCCTCACGCGTGGTCGATCTGCCTCTCCTTCGGGGTGCCATGGCTAGGGAGGGAGGTGTGGGAAGGAGGAAGAAGAAAGTGATTAGTGCGGGAAAATGGTCAAAGAGTCCAGTCCGTGGTCTAGTATTATACAAGACCACCGTTTACTCCGGTGCTATTCCAACCTACATCCACTGTTCATTTGTTAATCGATGGCTTATGTTGCTTCCTTATCCACAAAGGGAGACTGGCCGAACTAGGGAATAAAACCCCACAGTTTGCACGATTGGACTCGATTGGACTGGTTTTAATACGATGTATGGTTCAGTGGGCTTCGGCGCGTGCCACCTAAAATACCATGGATAAAAGGCTCAAGGTGTGACTACGAGGAAGTAATTACATACAATGAAATGTACGTCCAGTGTGCATGTGTGCTTTCGAGCGTGCATCACGTGTTCAAGGGATTGGCATGATGCGCGCAACTGCTACACGGACACAGCATGCTGATACGTTGAACTCCACGTCGACAGGCATGCACTGGACACTTCCCGATGTTTCTAGAGGGCGCATTTTGTGATTTTATGTGACTAAACTTTGTGTATGATCCTCGCGCCCTGATAGGATCGGCACCCAACTCTATGTACCTGCCATCGTGTATTCCGAACAACTTTCTCACGCAGGATTGAACTTGTCGTGGTGGTGGCACAACAGATTCCATGGGTAGTCTTAAGTTGGGGCCAATGTGTACTAGTGGGATCCAGGGAGGGAATATGTAGTGATTTCTACACACATAACGCAAGAACTAGATCTTTACTCGACACAACTAATGCTACACTTGCTCCTCGAGCTATATGAGAGAGAGGAAGAAGAAGCTTATAGCTAGTGCTAAGTGGAAAATGAATCGATCCCTCTCTCAGGAGGCCCTGGCTCATCTTATAAAGGGGTGACCAGGTTACATCTAGGGATGACGTGGACGGCATATTCGTGGAATATGCTCGTCCCAAAATAGTAACTCGGCGGGAGCCTTTCTGTGTCTCCCTTCTATCAATGGCAATAACCCAAAGCCCATGACATGTGATCCTCGGGTTCGGGGACTATCACCTCCATGACCCTCTTATGCTTCTCTGTCCCCTGGCTCTTGTCTGTATCACTTGGCACTGCACAGATTCCTGAGGGAGAGACAATGCGCAATGTTGACTTTGGGGTTCGACCTCTCCTTATCGAGCAAGCTTCCCCATGACTCGGCCCTGCCTTGTATGACTTGGCCAAGCCCTAACCTACATATACAAAGTGTAATAACTGCGTGCCGACATAACCCGTATGTTGGCCGAGTCAGGTCTTACTTGCTTGACTCGGGTTAAGACGGACCTTACTCGAGCGGCCTCTATATAATTCGGCCGGGTCATTCTCTGACCCGGTCCAGATCCTTGAAGGCTTTGCCCTTTTACCTTAGGTTGACCCTACCTGGGGTCATCCCCCCAACATTAGTCCCCGAAGCTGGTGCGGCCTTGGCGATTTTGAGTCGGCAAGGATACATCGGGTTCAAGTCATTCGGATACCAAGTTCCAATTTGCCGACTTATCTTTAGATCGGCCTTCTCTCAAGCCTTACCTTGATTTAAGTGTCATTACCTTTTTGACTCATCCCAATATTATCCGAGACAGGTCTTAGTCATACCGAATTAACTCTGTTTTTCCGAATTATTGCCTTATCTTCTATTGTAAGTTTCATCTTATGTGTCATAATCATTGCATCTTACCTTGTTTCTTGAGCCGCTACAGTGACTATTGACATTGGAACAGTGTCCACTGCGAACGGTCATATCCGCGTAGTGACTCTTCAGTTATCACAGCGGCGACGGTGGATGGATCACCTCCTGTGCCGTGTGACCCGCTGTGTTGCTCCATTCCACGGCCGCCAGCGCATGATACACACGTGTACGCGGCAACCGCTATGCACCCACGATCCTACTACCGCCTATGGTTTGTGGTTATAAATGGGGGGGAGTGGGAAAAACCCTTGCTCACATTCCCCACTCCCATCTCCTTCGTCTTCCTCCTCGCGCCGCCGCCGCTGAGCCCTGCTCGACGCGACCGAGCTGCTGCTTTTTGGTCCCGTGCCGCCGTGCTGCGCGCTCGCCCTAAGAATTTGCTCTGGTCCTTCCTCTTTGCTACCGCCATGCTCTTCTTCGCCGCGACGGGGCCGTGGACATCGAGACCTCTCCCTGCCACCGACATTTCCTCCTCTGTCGATTCTTCCAACGAAACCATGCCAAGCTCGCATAGCGGCGCTATCGTCGGAGAAGAGGATCCCGTTACGGGCCCGGAGCGCGGTTCATGGCAAGGATCTATGGTTACTCGGGGAGAGATTGAGGCCACCCCCATCATAGAGGTCGACGAATACATAGTTTTCATGTCGCATTTCACTAGAGGATTCGGCCTCCCCCTTAGAGATTTTGCCAAAGGTTTCCTAGAGTTCTTCGGCCTCCAGCCTCATCACTTGCCGGATAATGCCATTGCCTCTTTGTCGGCTTCTATCTCGGATTCTGAAGCATACTTCGTCCTTTGTCCTTATAACATCCCAGCATTAAGGAACCTAACGAAGGGTAGATTTAGGATTATGTATTGTTGCATGCATCTATTTGTGAAAAAGTGGGTAAAATTTTCGCCAAATAATATCTTAAGTGATCAATGTTTCTTTCTTACTTTAAGATTAGGTTTAGGCTTAAAGTAGGATTGTTATAAACTTTGATGTGATCTTAAAAGAATTATGTGTGTTTTGAAAGGGGTTTGAATTTAAAAACTTAAGTGTTTGAATAATAATTTAAATGATTTAGATATAAGATTTGAATCTTAAATTAATTAAGATATAGGTAGTATAACTTAAATCTCAAAACAATAGAAATTATGAAATTCATTTTCATATTATAAAGACATACACAAGTTACAACAGAATAAAGAATAAGAATCTTCTTTATTAATAATAACATAATATTTATTACAATTGAATAAAATAAAGATTACAAGAATTATAAAAAACAAATTACAAAAGATTAAGAAAATTACATTTAAATCTCTACTAACTATCCTATATCTAAAAATCTTCATCTTTGTCTTTGTACCTGCAAAACAAAGATCAAACAGAAAATAAAATAGGATTAGTGTTAGTATATTTCTCTCAGATATGTCAGTGGGATGCACTTGACAATCTCATCATTGAGAAATGTTAAAAAGGGGCAAGTTTCACCAATCTGAAAGATCTCATCTTTTATAAATTCAAGCCACAATGCAAATGACAGCCAGAAGGGACCAGTTCACCAGCCAGAGTAAAAAGTAGATTGGTAATTGTAAGTTCAAATTATCTGAACTTATCCATATGTGCATAGCAGGCACACAGACTGCACACACACAAGCATGCAGATGGTGTGCTGTCGACCACACAAGCACAGCCAGGATCACAAAACCACGGCATAGCCGAGGCAAAGCACCTCAGTGCACCACTCGACTACACAACACACCCGCACAGCCAGGGTGAACAACAGTTCAACCAAGAACAACAACCAAACCAACCACCCAGATCAACCCAAACATCACCAGGATGGTGACATAAGGAGGGGATGGATCTGGTGGATAGCAAG
Organism: Avena sativa; assembly: GCA_916181665.1. Taxonomy (NCBI): domain Eukaryota; kingdom Viridiplantae; phylum Streptophyta; class Magnoliopsida; order Poales; family Poaceae; genus Avena; species Avena sativa. The sequence continues at coordinate 352,192,392 of OV702293.1, read as the reverse complement.
GTCAAGACCAGGAGCTAGGAGGAGCAGGCAAGCTCAAGAGCAAGCTCAGGAGCACAGTTAAAGTAGATCAAGATCCTGACCAAGCTCAAGATCAACAACCTACTACACCAACATCAAATCTTGTGGTGAGTCTCATAAAACCATCACATGCTTTCATCAGAATATCTAAATAAAAGCATGTGTTGTTTTATGTAATAATCTCTCAATATGCACCCAAGAGGGGTGAATCTATCCTAGAGAATTCAAGTATAAGGATAAGAAATCAAGCTCAACCACAAACACTAAACCCTCAGACCAGCATCACTGGGTTCAGTGTTATTTTTTACAACTTAGATCATTTTCATTTGATCCTATCAGATCAGGGCACATCTCTCAAAAAGAGAGTAGCACCCCTGATCCTATAAGACTCAAACAAATTATTGCCCAACTAACTAGGAATTAAATCCTAGAGCCTCAGACCCACATCATAGGCAGGAATAATAATAAAGGCTTCCATATCATCTTATCAATTCTAATCCCAAGCATAATCAAACTAAGCCCAGAAATAAAAACCTAATCACTTGTGTGCCAAAATACAATGTCATCACAAGGACAAGTTCTTAATGAGCTAAAATCATCTTTGCTTAGTTCCCACAGGAAAAGGGACAAATCATTATATATCATTTTCCTGAAGCTAAGTACCAGGAATCAACATTTAAAAGGAGTCTATACATCCACAGAAAATCATTACATATAATGATTCGATTCAGAGTGTTTCATCTCAAACAAAACCATATTATTATTCAGAGAAAACTACTGTCAGTATGAGTAATCTGACAGTAGAGTAAACCTCAGATCAACAACCTAATCCAATTAAGGATTTGATTGAAACAACTAGCATGGATCATGGTGAATTACCACTAGGACCAATCTGATAGGCAAATAGTAACATCAAAGCTACTATGAATCCTTAACCACAACAAGCAATCATTTCACAGGATCAAATCTGATCAACACTTGATCTAAAACATCATAGGTATGATCAACAGGGGATTATGAACCCTAATTTCGAGATGAACCCAATCAACACATAATCACTCAACATCAGAAGCCACTAGCTACACACCAAAAAGGATCAAGGCAGTAGCATGGACAAACACCACAAAGACCACTTACTCGAGGTCCTCGCTGATGCATCGAAGAGGAAGCAGAAGGGCCGACGAACCGCAGCGGCACAGGGAGCACCCATAGGGGCGCTGCAACATGCACCTGCCACGGCAGTGGCCGCAGCAACGCACAAGACTAACACACCACCGCAGGCGGGATCGCGGCGACGACGACATCATCTTTTCTGAACCCTAGGGTTCGGGAATGGGGTGGAACTGACCACAGGGAAGCCCAAAGTCAAATCCAAGTGGATAGAATGAACAAGCATCGTCGACAACCCCAACTCGCACCATGGCGGTACCCAGAACGGCCGACGACGGCAAGAATCGACGGTGGCGACATCGCCGGCCACAGGGGCGAGTCAAAGGAGGAGGAGATAAGGTCGAGGGAGAGAGAGGAGGCAGTGTGGGCTGGGTGGGCCAAAACCCTTCGGGATAGTCATTTGACCCTGCCCTATTGGGCCACCTCGGCCCAATAAGCCCAAGGGGCTAGCCCAAGTTGTTTAATAATTCTTTTGAAAAGACCAAAATACCCCTGACCTAAATAAAATTATAGAAAACAAAATAAAAGTTCAAAAATTATAAATAAAATATTTTTGGATTCATAATAATCCATTCTGTCCAAATAAAATAAGATATCAAATTTTGGACATTAAATTTTTTATAAGAATTTTGTAATTTTAATATTCCTTATGGAATTTTACAAAATTATTGAAAGGTGATAAAAATAAATAAAAATCACTTTCATTATTTACTAATATTATAGTATTTTTGAAAAATACTAAATAAATATTTAGTAATAAAATTAATGTATAATTAATAATTCCTAAAAGAATTATTAAATTAATAAAGGTCAAATAAAGAGAAATAAAATAAAATAACTCAATATATGTTATAAATATTAAAAATATCCTTTATTTAAAAAAGGAACTTTTGGGGGTAAATGCATATAAATTTAAATAATGCATTACATTACTTGCATAATCATTTTGCTTCTTTAAATATTGTCCTTACCGGACAATAATGATGTTTTTGTAGAACTAGAAGCTCAAGGTCGAGTGCAAGCATCAGACTTCACTACCTTGCCATCACAAGGCAAGTTCATAACTTGCTCATATCCTTTGAAGAGTCTTTATCAAAGTATTTGCAAATTGTGTGTTATCATATATGCTATAAAAGAAAGAAAATATTATTTTCCCAAATAAAGAAATTATGGATATCATCCTAAGTGGTGATATGATGGAGCAATAGAACTAAGAGCTCTAATTGCAACAATGGTAATCAAGTAGGGACTTAATAACCCTTGACATCAGTGATTCTAGCGCCGTATATTACGCGTTAGCCATGAGATTTGGAATGGGACAGAGAAGTCAGCTGTATCTTCTTCCTCTCGCATGAAGCCGGATGTGCAGGTCGTGGCTGTTATCCTTGTAGCGTGCATATTAATTGGTAATTCGTAGAGGATATGCAGCATATGGGTGGGAACCCTCAACGTCCCACGATAGTTATGGCATCTAACGGTTTGTACAAACCATTGTCGTAATTCATTATGTGGGCATGGTGTACACCAAGGAGGCATGCGGGGTCGCGAAGGAGGCAGTGATTGGCTTGGACCAACTACTGGGCCCCACATCATGGAATTGTGGACGAGAAAGTACGCCCGGTTGTGCAACAAGGAGTTGATCTCTCATGGGTAAAGTAACACATCTCTCCAGAGTGTAAGAACTGTAACTTGTTACTCCCTGTTCCGGGAAGGAGCTACGAACACGGCAGGAAAGGAACTCCATGAAAGTTATGGTCAACCTGTGAAGGCTGATTGTCATAGTTTTTTTCAGAATAAAATCAATCTTTGAAGAAAGATTTACAAAAACTGCATAGTGCCAAGGATTTATAATCCAAGGTGGTAGATAGAGCATCAAACTTCCCACCTTGCATATAATGAACTTGTTGGGTAACATTGTTACTCATTCTTTCCTTTGATCCCTTGCTTAGACTCTGAGGAATCCGAAGACGTGCCAATGTATGCAGCTGAATGCCAAGAAGATGTGTTCTACGAGGAACCTGATCTATCCGAAGGAGTTGAAGGCCTGGATTATGAGATCCGCTATGGTGTCGATGAGAATGAGACCAACTAAGTATCTAGTTAGTAGTAACCATCGGAGCCGAGCAGCATGAACTCTATAGAATAAGCTGTTGAGCCCCACTCCTAGTCGGAGTTGTTACTTTTAAATTTCCGCTGAACATCTTATATTTTGGTTTGTAAGTTGGATATTTTGGAAGTTTTGAACTTCTGGTATTGTAATAATAATAATGTGTGTAATTTTGTAATATGGACCCGCAATGTTTCTGTTGTACCACTCTGAGGGATGTGATATTTACGAAACGGTGTTCTGTGGATGTCATGTCAACGACTATAGTGTACTACACATGCAGTGGTATGCTGGGTCACCGCATGCCTTCCGTAGTTGTTTGGTCCAAATTCTTCCAGATCCGAGCCAATGTCATACCGTATAAAACTTTGCTCCCCTCTGAGAAATCGCTGACTCAATGCGGGGATGCCTCCATTACGCCCCGGAAAAGGTCTTTGTTCCCCCGAGTCACATGCCTTGAATCGTGCAAGAAGTGGCACGAGTCATTCTTCTATGTGAAGAACAGTGGCGAGGAAGATAAGATTTGGCTGCCTGCCTTCTTAGTCTGCACCCCTTCTAGGAAGAATTGGAACTACAACCCAAAGAAAACCGATGCCCTTGCCGAGGCATTCAAGCTCCAAATCAAGGAGCTGATTGTCAACACCCGGATTTTTAATCCCAGATGCCTGTTATGCCGTACATCGCAATCCCAGGATTACCATTTTTGCGAGACATAACAAAATTGGTAGCACATTACATCATCCATTATAAACCATAATAGTCTTACAAATAGTTGATATCATGATCAAGTCTGAATACATATCAAAGCAGCGGAATAATAGCGTAGTAGAAGCTCCATCTTCATGGTCACAGGCAATGCTGGCGATGGGAGATGATCCTAGTTATCATAGGCATTCTGCTGTCCATCCTCCTCGTACTCTCCTTCATAGTCTGGCCATGGGAATAGCCATGGACAAAGCCATGAGTACTTTTAAAGTACTCACAAACTATCACCTAAGCAGTAATACCATTCTAGTAGGAATCCTAAGCTCTAGGTTTGTTTTCAATAAGCCAATTTTATTTCATAAGTACTTAGTAGTAAATACCTAACTTTAGTTGTCTAGATTACTCAAGAGGGAACCTAGTTTCATGTCCACAACCATGTGTGGTCAAGTTCAAGTCATATTTCAAGTCACGAGTCATTTTGAAAATATCTAACAATGAAACAGTATGGCCATCCAACTGTCCATGACCGCGGACGCGGCTATTCGAATAGTTTGACACTCTGCAGAGGTGGTACACTTTCACCACAACATTCGATACATCCGTCCGGGATAACCCTGAATCATCATACTTGGTATGCGGATAATCAATCCTACCCTTTCAATTACACACCCTAGTATAGGCACCTCCCCTATGAGTTTGGCCTCCCAGCCATGGCCATCTGCCATCCCAGGAACAACATAGGTGGGAATTCATATTCACCAGGTAGCCTCAGCTCAACCTCGTTCCACGAGGGAACCCATACTAAGACGCATAAACTTCCAGTTAAGCCCTACCCAAACTCGGGTATTGTGGTTGTACTGTAAAATTGGAATGGTATCGCATACGAACCTAACCATCAGTTTTTATCAAAGTCAGGTCACATGCTTCATTCAATATCATATTTAACTCATTGTGCTCCATAACACATGTCAAAACATTTCAATAGAATGACTCATCATTCCAAGGTTTTCATAATCATTTTCTCCAAATGTTCCCATCTATAGTGATCAAGATTAGTTTAGCGCTAGCATCTATCAATGAGGGTGTCACTATTTGGGGGTCCTAATCAAGTGTAACCACCTACAACAAGTCCTATGCTCTTGATGGCATCTTCTCTATTTTTCCCACTAATCATCAATTTATTAACTACTCGAACAACTTTGAAATAAAAGGGAGAAAAGATAAAGCTTGCAAGTAAAACTTGGGATTGGTATAATCAAGGTGGTATCATAATAGTATGCTAGTTCTATCTTGCATAGTGTGTATCTTGCATGGTTTAGGTTAGCTTGCCTTGGTTGGTACAATGGTCGTAGTTCTTTTCCTCTTCTTTGTAGAATTCTTCCTCCTCGTAGCATGGGTTAATACTAGCGTCTATAAATAAATACGATACACAATCACCAAATAATACTTAACTACTTCTAATTAGTACACAAATATCCACACTAGATGATCTAGCATCATCTCTATCATTACAATAAAAGGGTGACAAGATTTTATTTATCTTATTTTAGAGAAGTAATTTCTACTCATTGAAAAGTTACCTAAGATTTAATATTCTCCAATTCAAATATGGGATCATATTGACACATGTCCTGACCACATATTCCAATACTTGGGAATGTGATTTAAAGTGGTTGGCCTAAATTACCAAGTTTAATAATGTCAAATAAACAATATTTATGTGACTAGAAATGACTATAAAGCCATTATTTAATTTTGGTCGAGGACTATTGCATGTAAAACTATATATTTTACATATTCAGATAGGTCATGGACAAAATGATTTTTGAGAGTTGGAATCAACTCAAAAACATTTATTGTTGATTTTAGAAAAATGTTTGAAGTGGTAAAAGATACTATCTTGTTATTTTTACTAGGGATGATCTACACATTCAAACTGTTTGAATCCAATGGGAGTGTTTAGAGATTTTCATCTACTTTATAACAAAATTGGATTCATTGCATTTGGTTCAGTGAATCTTCCTAAATTGAATTTGCAGGTCACCTACAGTATAGGGTTTTGAAATAAAAGGTAAAACTAAGTTTGAATTTGCGGGCTCGCACGGGAATGCTAACGGGCCGGCCCAACTACATAGTGCGCGTGCAGCGGACTGCACCGAGGTTGGTGCCACGCACCAGCGGCTGATCCAACGCGAAGCGGTATCCTCTATTCTAGACCGCACGATTAGAGCATGATCGACGGCTCCGCTTCGTCGTCTCCGTCGCATGGCACACGCGAGATTCTAACCCTAGCGCTATGACGGGGTCTTCGGGGGCTTACCAGGGCTCCAGCTAAGTCCTGCGAGGTGGGCGAACAAGCTTGTCAACGAAGGCGGTTCGAACGATGGTCACGACAGCTCCTGGGGTAGCTCCTAGCGCTGGTTCCGCTTCTTCACCGAAGTGGTGGGCTCCGGTGAAATTCCGGTGCTGTGGTGCTCGCCTTGCTCCGGGGACGGGTCAGACAGATTGCTGGGTGAGAGGGGAGTGGAATGGTGTGTGTTTTGAGGCAGGGGGAGGGGTCTATTTATACCTCAACGAGAGGAGCAGAGTGGCATGGCTTGGGCTTGTCGGCGACATTGTTACAGGAAGCTATCGGCATGGCAGAGGGTGTAGGTCGACGCAGGGCTTCAGGGCGGTCGTCATGCGCATAGTGGCACGGCGAGGTGTAGTCTCGGTCATTCGGGAACGTCCATGCTCAACGGCGGTACCGCGGGATTTCTTCATGATGTACGGTGGTCAAGGAGCACGCGGGGTCAAACAGGAATGTCTGGGGGCTTGCTGGCATCGCAGCGAACACGTTGGTGCAAGGGGAGAGCGAGGCGCGGCGTGTTCGCGCGGGATTGGTCGGTGATCTGGCGTGGCGATCGACATGGTCGAGATTTAAATGGGTGCGACTACGCTAGTGTCTCCATGGGCTGTCGTTGGTCGAGGCATACACAGGCGATGGCGGTGAGGTCACGGCTACCTCCTAGACATGATGGGCAAGGGCGGCACGGCATGTAGGAGTGTGTCCGCGTCGAGGTGACATGGGTGAGCTCAGGTATGAATTTCACTAGTCAATTGGTCAAGTGAGAGGGGCTCAATTTCATGGGCTGGTACTGGGGTGAGTAAGGGCGAGTAGTGGAGGCTTGGTCGAGTACAAATATGATCACAAGATTGATCAAAACAATGAATAGTTGGTAAGCTTGTACTATGTTTACTAAGTGTTTGATTAAATGGCCGCAAGAACTAAACCTTTGGATTTTCAAATTCTTTTGGTGGGTGTGTTGTTCATAAACATGGTAGTCTCTGGGTGCAAGGGTTTGCTAAGTGGTGAAGGTTTTGATGGTTTTCCAAAAATGGCTATCTTGATGCATAAGATAGATTCAATTTTGAATTGTTTCTCAAATGGATTTGAATTTGTTTCTGCAAGTTTTGAAAACTCCCTTGTGTTTAGTGTCACTTGGTCTAGCAAGGTGAGAAAATAAATGGAATTGTTTTTGTTTGAAATCATTTGCTAGATATGCTCAAAGTGGGCTAGGTGTTAACTTTTGCAAAAATGACCATTAGGTCATATGCTTCATATAATGATTTTATTTTGTTTTGATATGGTTTGGATTTGAGCTAGATGATATCGTTTTGATCTTTAAACCAAACCTCATCATTTACAACAAACAAACATGGCATTGCAAGCATTCACAAACATTCATAACACACATGCATTTATATAATGTTTAATATTAAAAGATTTTGTTAACCCTAATTTTGGTAGATTAGAAATTGATATCCTCATTAATATTTTTGAGATGTTACACTACTTTGGGCTGGACTTCATGGTAAAGATTTGATGGCTGCTTTCATTAGAAGCCAAATCCGCCCCTTCCAATAACGATCCCATAAGATCTGCTACATGAGCGGTCCTTTCGACCCAAACCGAGTTTCCACAGTCGAGCTCGAGGACGACCAGATTCGGAAACACGTCCGAGCTATTTTCGAAACCGAAATGGCTGAGGACTGGAAGTGCGGCATGAAGCCCTTTACCAGTGATAATCCCCCTCCCCATGTAACTTAAACCTACATCATTTCATCTGAATTATTTTTCTTTGCCATTCTGTTGAGCGCTCAGCTAATTTAAGCTTGCTCTTTCTATAGAAATTTGAGGAGCAAACTTCAAAGGATGCCGAGGTGCTTGATCTTCCTTGGAGCAAAGACCGCGACACTCCGGACAACGGGGAGCCAGATTTGGAGGAATTCATCCCGAAGCCCGAGTCTGCTCCCGTTCGTACTCAGCGAAAAGCTTCCACCCGCGTCGACGAAGGTGACTCGGACGAAGTCCAAGTTCTCGATGTAGTTGTTGTGGTGCCTATATCTTACGCATACCCGACTCATATCTCCCCAGCTAACCCGGCCGGTCAGGTGCACGAGGTTGATCCCCTTGCAACTGAAGGCCAAACTTTGGTGAAGAAAAGGCCCGCTTCAAAGGATCCTTCTAACGTGGCTCCCAAGAAATGACTCAAGAGATCCGCCTAGAAGCCTCCGAAGCGAAAGGTCATGCCTGGGGTTTCTGCATAAGTCGGCTTACTTGAATTAGATTTCTATTTCTTGTTTCTCTCTTTCTGTTCCTGACTTTGTTCTCTTTTTATCTCGGCAGTGCTCCACTCTCTGCCAATCCGAGTGGTCCTAGTATGACCTCTCAGGTTACTCGGCCACCCTCGCCACCACCGCAAGGTGATGTCCAGGTCCCTATCCCTGCTCGCGAAGACCCTCTTCCCGCGTCGACCAACAGTCCACCTCGGCAGGAAGGGGTCGAGGTTGAAGCTGGTGGTGGTGTCGATATTGTTATGGCGAATCAGTCGACTGATCCGGTAGCTTCCACCGATGTTACAAAGGCTACTTCCACCGAACCAACTCCTGACGAGGTTCCTACTACCTCGGCTTCTGCTCAAGGTGCTGCTGCTTTAGTTTCTGAGATTGCTGCCTCAAGCTTGGCTCAGCAGAAAACTCGTTCTGCCTCTCCTTCTACGACTTCGGCCGCTGCTCCAAGTATGGCTCAGCCTGCTAAATCGCAATCTGTCGCCGAGGCTTCCGCCAAGGTCAAGAAGGACAGAGTCACCAAGTCCAAGACCGCTCGAAATAAGGTTATGCCGAGCTCCTCTCAACCAAGTGTAGCTGATATGCTTCACAAGGGTGCCTCTGTCTCTAAATCTGGGTCTACCTCTGTTGTCGACAAACAGATTGTGCTTCATAAGAGATCGACGGCCGAGATAGCTTCCCAACAAGTGCGAGAGGCCAAAGGAAAGTGCTAACGTGTACGGAGAGTGGCGGAAGCCTCGGGTCCTTGGTGGCATACGCCAACAATTGGAATGCCGCTGATCGGATCGAGGGAAATCCAAGTAAGAAGCCTTTCAACCTCTCCGATGTTAGTAGTCGCTTGCATTTGGCCGCCAAAGTTGTTCTTGAAAGCGACAGTATAGAATGAGGTAAATACTTCGGTATATGCTTTAGTCTTTATGTATAATGTACTGTATGCCCACTAGTCCCCGAGCTTTCGACCGAATGATTTATCATTCGGTCGGAAACTTTTGCTTATAAAGTGTAGCCGTTTGTGCGTACAATAAATAATATTACTTTGGACAAGTTTACTTGATTTGGATGTTTGAGGTGTCGGATTTGAATATCTGGCTATCTAAGTCCGAGTCAAGCTTTACCTGGATCATATCTTTATAGTTTAGTTTCGAATATCCCGCCACCTAGATCCGAGTCAAGTTTTATTTGATTCAGATCTTGTTGTTTAGTTTCAAATATCCAGCCACCTAGATTCGAGTCAAGTTTTACTTGATTCAGATCTTTTAGGTTTAGTTTCAAATATCCAACCACCTAGATCCGAGTCAAGTTCTAATTGGCTTGCATATTTTAGGTTAAGCTTCGAATATCTAGCCACCTAGGTCTGAGTCAAGTTCTACTTGGCTTGGATCTTTTTGGTTTAGCTTTGAATATCCAGCCACCTAGATCCGAGTCAAGTTCTACTTGGCTTGGATCTTTAAGATTAAGCTTCGAATATCTAGCCACCTAGATCCGAGTCAAGTTCTACTTGGCTTGGATCTTTTTGGTTTAGCTTTGAATATCCAGCCACCTAGATCCGAGTCAAGTTCTACTTGGCTTGGATCTTTTTGGTTTAGCTTTGAATATCCAGCCACCTAGATCCGAGTCAAGTTCTACTTGGCTTGGATCTTTTAGGTTAAGTTCGAATATTTGGCTACCTAGGTCCGAGTCAAGTTCTACTTGGCTTGGATCTTTTTGGTTTAGCTTTGAATATCCAGCCACCTAGATCCGAGTCAAGTTATACTTGGCCTGGATCTTTTTGGTTTAGCTTTGAATATATTTCCCTGTATAACGTTCTGTGATCTTAGGTTGCTCATAACCGGCGCACTGCCTAGTTCTAGAAACTGCTCTTCGCTCATAGGAAGCTGCAGATCAAGTATGATAAGTTGGTGCCTATTTTGAAGAAAACCGGTGAGCTCATTACCGTATATTTTGAAATTCTTGTCCGGATTCACGCTTCCAAGTTAATTTTTAATTCGTCTTTGTTCGGACAATGTCGATACTCAGAATACCGCACTCAAGAGAAAGGTTTCCGAACTTGAAGGTGAGTCGACCATGTTTTTTTCGCTCATTTCTTTCCTTATCTGAGCTATTGCGAAGTATCTTATAGTATTTTCACTCGACTCAACCGAATTACAAAGCCTTACAACATCGCATCAAGAGTGTGTTTCCGTGCCTGATATGGAATTTTCTAGAAAAAGCAGGAGCTCACTTGGCACAGTTGAAGGACAAGATTGACCAATAATTCTCCGAGGAGAAGGATCGGCTAACTCTCCAGCTCCAGAAAAATAAGGAGCTCCTCGACGCAGCCGAGTCAATAAACAAGTCCCTCACAGATGACATTGCTCGGTTTGAAAAGATGACATTGCTCAGATCACAAAATGCTGTGATATATCCATCATAAGTTCTGTCTTTTTATCCTGTAACCTGTGACCGAATTATATTTGACGATTGCTCGTATTTGACTTATGTTTTGTTTTACCAATATACTATTTACCGGAGTCTATACCTGTGAGTAGAAAGGCTATGGTGGATGCCCGGGCTCGCCGAGGTGTCCCCAACGACCCGGATCAAGAGTCCTCTACGGAGGATTTCTTGATCACTGTCGCTGCTGCCCTCAAGCCCATGAAGAATTTTGGCAAGACTTGGTGGATGCGGATATCCGAGAATTCCATATGCTCTGGACGAATGAGCCGAAGATTACTAAGGTCGAAGTTCTTGCGGAGAAATAAATGGACTGCCAAACTCAGCTGAGTCTCTGGAGGGAATCTGCAGGGCGAGCTGGGGCTGATATGGCGCTCATAGTCGTTCTGTGATGGTATGAGAATATCTCTCTAGATATCTTGATGAATTTACGCACCGGATCCCCTTGGATCAGTGACCCGGATCATATCACTCGCCGCTAAGCTCGAGCCTACCAATTTATCGAGTACGCCAATGTGCATGAATGGAATGAAGGGCCGAGCTTCCTTCAAAATGAAGCCGGAGAAAATGTTGACGCAGCACAAGACGATGAATCCGAGGAAGACTCTGGGGATGAAGAGGATTCCTAAGAAGAGTCCAGTAGTTCAGATGAACCAGGAGATGACTCGGAGAAAGAGGCTGAGGCCCGGTCATCCTCCAAGGGGACCGAGGCTTCTCAAGCTCAAGGCGAGGTTTTGCGCAAAACATCCGATGTTCAAGATGTCGTAGCTGCTTCGGTTGAGGCCGAGGTAAATTCTGCGGAGGCCCACGTAATCCAGGAGACCCTGATATGTTGGAAACGTATCTATAATTTTTGATGTTTCATGCTTGTTTAGTATCTACTTTGCTTTGCTTTGTCTACACTTTGAGGTGTTTTATATGTTTTCTGGTACTAACCTATTAACAAGATGCCACAATGCCAGTTGCATATTTTCTTCTATTTTTGGTTCCAGAAAGGCAGAAAATCAATATTCTTGGAATTGGACGGGACAAAAGCCAAAGTAAATATTTTACCGTGGGGAACACGAAGCCTGAATATGAGACGGAGGAGGGCCACCAGGGAGCCGCACCCCCTAGCCGCGCGGCCAAGGTGGGCCCGTGCCTGGGTGGTGGTGCAGCCGCCCTGGCGACCCCCTGCCTCGCCTCTTCGCCTATACAGACCCCCTGATGCCTAAACCCTAAGAACCCGATCAATATTCCACGAAACTTTCTGTATCCGCCGCCACCATCGTTCCTAGATCAGGGGGATCTGAAGATCTTCCCGGCACCCTGCAAGAGGGGAGATCATCCCGGAGGCCTTCTTATTCATCATCCCCAGCTTCCGGTATGAAGCGTGAGTAGTTCCACCTTGGACTACGGGTCCATGTAGTAGCTAGATGGTTGTATCTCCTCCTTTGTGCTTTCATGTTTAGATATTGTGAGCTCCGTTCATGATCAATATCTCATCTATTTGTAATCATGCATGTTGTGTTTGGGGGAATCCGATGGATATTGAGATTACTATGTCAGATTGATTAATGGTTTTGTCTTATTTATTCTATCATGTCTATGTTGTTTGTGATCTTGCATGCTCTCCGTTGTTAGTAGCTATCTTGGCCACGTAGTTGCTAGTGACTCCAAAAGGGGGTATTTATGCTCGATAGTGGGTTCATGCCTCTATTTAATCTAAGGGAAGTGACAAAAATCTCTAAGGTTGTAGATGTGCTGTTTCCACTAGGGAGAAAACAACGGTCTCTTGTTCATGGAACAAGTGGATTGTTTACCTTACACACTTTGCTTAAAGCAGTTGTCTGTTGCTTGCAACTTAATACTGGAGGGGGTTCGGATGATAACCCAAAGGTGGACTTCTAGTCATAGATGCAGTTGGATGGAGGTCTATGTATCTTGTTGTATTGCCCAATCGAATCTCATAGGATCATGAATGTCTAGTATTGCATTTTTATGCCTTGCTCAGTCCTGTCAATTGCCTTGCTGTAATTTGTTTACCCAGCATGCCATATTTGTTTATCTAAGGAGAACACCTCTGGTGAACTATGGAGCCCGGTCCAATCTTTACCATTGATACATATTCCACTGTTACTATTTACTTGTTGCAAACCACTATTACCTTCCACACCATATAGTTAATCCTTTGTTACAGCAAACCGGTGAGATTGACAACCTCACTGTTCGTTGGGGCAAAGTCTTGAGTTTATGTTGTGTAGGTCTCCAAGTTGCTAGCAACACCTTTGAGTCGTTTCCTTCCTCCTAGTGGTTCAATAACCTCGGTTTCTTAGTGAGGGAAAACTTGCTGATGTGCTCATCACACCTTGCTCTTGGGGTTTCCCAACAAGGCGTCGACAACACGCCCATCGTTAAGCTTTTTCTAGCATCGTTGCCGGGGAGGCTAAGGACGTCTTCAAAAGGGGAGTCCTTCTCAACCTTTCTCTTTACTTTGTTTTTGTTTTCTTAGTTTCTTTTTCTTGGTTTTTTTGCCTCTTTTTATCAAAAACTCCAAAAAATGTAGTTTAGTTTGGTTTGCTTTATCTTATCAAAAACACAAAAAAATTAGTTCCTGCTCTAGTTGCTACCTTGTCTGGTTTTGGTCCAATCCCTGTGTAACCTATGGAAAGGATCTTTACTTTCAAACAAGGAAGTGAAGAGAGTTTCAAAGAAGCTTGTTCTAGAATCTCTGCTTTACAAAGGGAAACTAAGCCTAAGATGAGTCTTAGCTTGGTCATTAATAGTTTCTGCAACGGTATTTATCTTTGTTATAGATATGCTTTGGATGCTGTAGCTGAGAAAGATATTTTTAGATGTACTAAGGATGAAGCTTTAGATGCTATAAAGAAGTTGATTATTATTTATAATATGTTTGGCAAGTCTAATTCTTCTTTTATAGACATTTATGCTAGGTTGAACACTCTTGAGTCCAGTACTGCTGCTTTGAATAGTTGCTATCACACACTTAGAGAGCACCATGGTGATGTTCCAATAAATTCTGAGCCTTCAAAGTGTTTCCCTACAATAAAAGTTTCTATAAATAGTTCAACTTTTGATGCTCGCTGTGATATCATGTCTGAATTTTGCCTTATGCCTAAAGATATCTATGAGTCTTTGAGTCTTTGGGGACTTTATAAAGGAGGAGAAGAAATATCTCTTACCAATAATGCAACTTTATTACCCATTAGAATAGCTGAAGTTGTGTTTACAAAAATCTTAGGGAAAATGGTGTCTACTGATTATCTTGTTATTGAATGTGTAGGAAAAGGACAGATTACACTTGGAAGATCCGTGCTGAAGCACCTTGGAGCAATAATAGATGTGGGAAAAGGCATTATGCATTTTGCTCCTCCAATAAGCAATCAAATATTACCTAAAGAGAAGAATAAAGGTAAGAAAGGTAGGAGCAAGAGAGTTGATGTTAATGCTTCTTCATTTGAAAATACTTGATTCTTGCTTCTTGTGCCTAACTTAAAGGCGTTAAAGAAAAGTACTTGTTGGGAGATAACCCAAGAGTTTTCTTGAGTCTTGGAAGTTATTACTTTAGTAATGACCTCTCCTTATCCTTTTTGTTTGATTTTTGTGCCAAGAATGACCTCTAATGAGAAGGAAGTAAGATTTGCGGAGTTGCTGTCCCGAAGCAGATTTTTGTGCTCCACCGTAAAAATTAGTGAGGAATCTATGTAAGTAGTATTGAGCTGATATTTTAGTAATAAATACCCCAGCATGTTAGCTCAATTTTGTTAGTTCAACACTTTTTTATTTGAGCAACATAAGGTCTTAAAAAAATCGGTTTCTACATGCTGGTCTGTTTTGACAGATTCCTGCCATTATTTGCATTTGCTTCTTATTGATTCCTTTTTGGGTTCTTTTTGGGAAATTGAGCTTTTTGAGGGAATTTATACAGTACCTTGTGTTTTTAGTGAAGTTTTGCTGTTCTAAAGCTAAACCCAAAGGTCTATTATCTTTTGAATACACTAACGTTGCTAATGAAGATTGTGTGAAGTTTTGTATGAAGAAAATTTTTCAGGTGTAGAGAGAGAATGATGTAATGAGATGAAAAATGGACAAAAGCTCAAGCTTGGGGATGCCACCCCGTGTCACCCCAAGAAATATTCAAGAGGTACAAGCATCAAAGCTTGGGGATGCCCAAGGCATCCCCTTCTTCATCAATAAAAAGCTCATATCTTTCTAGACACTTCGTTTTTTATTATTTCATGCACGGTTGTGTTGTTCTTGGAGCGTCTTAGTTTTTGTATTGGTTTGCTTAGTTTGCTTGAATAAAGTAGTTTGGACCCCCATTCTCGCTGTGTTCTTTCAAATAAGTTGATTGGTGTTGGAGAGGAGTAGAAAGTTCTTGCTTGAATAGTGCAAGAGGAGCTTGCTTTGACTGTGACTTATACTTTATCATGTCATTCTAGGTGTTTTTTTGACCTTATGATTAGTGATTATTGTTGTAGCATTACTTGTTCTAAACAATTGGGATTTCTTAGTGTGCCTTGAAGGAATCATGCATTGTTTTAGCATACAAAAGCTAGTATTGTGGTATTCTCCTTTGATGCTTTGTTTGGGTTGACTTGGCACATGCTCACAACATGTTATGACTATGAACAAGTCACCATAGCCTCTATGATCATTTTTTCCTTGACTTGTAGTACCACTCTATGCTTTGATTAGTAATGTTTTGTCGCTCTGCATGATTATGGCCATTATTGCTCTCTTAGTTGGTCGCTCCCAGTCTTTTGCTAGCCTCCACTTGTATGAGTAAGCTCTGCTCATGCATCCAACTCCCAAGAAACCAAGTTATTCCAAAGTGTCCACTATAAATTCCTATGCATGGTGTGTTACACCATTTCAAGTATATTCTTGTTTTGATCTATCTTCCAATTAAAAAGTATTTTGTTATGTGAAAACTTAGTGATTAAAGCTCTCACAAACTTGATGGCACACTTTATTTTTCTTGCCCCTAATAAACTTGAACCATTGTGTAATCTATGTTATATATGCTTGCA
The DNA here is from genome assembly GCA_916181665.1 of Avena sativa. Lineage (NCBI taxonomy): Eukaryota > Viridiplantae > Streptophyta > Magnoliopsida > Poales > Poaceae > Avena > Avena sativa. The sequence continues at coordinate 352,176,315 of OV702293.1, read as the reverse complement.
CTTATACGTTGGAATTAGCAAAACCATGCTGTCATGGGGAACGCTTTCAACATTGCACTTGTACTTTGTACATAGTTGATATCATGCTCTTTTGTCTATGGATGTCATCGGTGTGAAATAAAAGGGGAGCTTGTACGTACATGGAGTTATATATGTGTGTTAGAGAAACGCCTGGGCCGCTAGCCTAAGCCATGCCTAATCATGGTGGAAACTTGCAACATCACCATAGTGACATCTATGAAGCATTCTTCTTATAAAAAAGAGAGAGACATATTGAAAAGAGGAAAGAGAGAAAAAAAACACCATTTTCCCATGGTAAATAAGAAGATTGCTAAGATGCTCATTGTCTGCTTGCCTTGTCATTTTGGTTATGGGATAGCTCCTGTACCATGTACAAGGGGTACCCCGTTGGCGGTTCTCTATGATACACATGTACTTACTATGATAAGAACTTACAGGTGACTAAAGTTGAGTAGCATGAGGATCGGCTCTCGTATTCAAGGGACATGAGATTGCCAACTTATACTTTGTCAAGCATATACTCCATAGTTTGTCACTTTAACCTTAATCACTTCAAGATGCTTATGATAGGGGCAATGCGAGCTGAAAGCTAACAAGTACCATAATTTTTGGAAGCTCTTTTTGAGACTTGAAATCCCTTCTTCCCTTTATGAAGGGCCTTTATTCCACTATTATATTGAGTCTCCACCTTCTATCCTTAGGCACCAGTTAAGAGAGCATAGTTGCCATTCTTAGTTCTATGTGTATTGTCCCAAAACTTATTGATTGATGCATATTGTTGATATTACTTGTTTTTGTGCTATTTGTATCTAGTCACTTTTATGAATTTTGAAGGTGTCCTATGCATCTATTTGCTACTCCATGAGGGACAAGCTGATTGCCATAATGCCATGTTTTCTGTATGTGAAACAAACAAACGTTTTTCAATGCATGTTTTTCATGATATTTGTTTGTAACCTTTTATGTTGCATGCATAGTTTCTTTGTCTTATTGTTAGAACTCCATCTTTCATGCTCATGTTTAGAGTTCTTTGATCCCAGCTTTCAATGCTTGCAAATTGTTTGATCTTGATTCTGATGGTGCATGTCACCTCAAAAATTATTATTTTTATCACTTACCTACTTGAGGACGAGCAGGAGTTAAGCTTGGGATGCTTGATACGTCGGAAACGTATCTATAATTTTTTATGTTCCATGCTTGTTTAGTATCTACTTTGCTTTGCTTTGTATACACTTTGAGTTGTTTTTATATGTTTTATGGTACTAACCTATTAACAAGATGCCACAGTGCTAGTTGCCTGTTTTCTTCTGTTTTTGGTTCCAGAAAGGCAGAAAATCAATATTCTCGGAATTGGACGGGACAAAAGCCAAAGTCAATATTTTACCGTGGGGAACACGAAGCCTGAATACGAGACGGAGGAGGGCCACCAGGGGGCCGCACCCCCTGACCGTGTGGCCAAGGTGGGCCCGCGCTTGGGGGGAGTGCAGCCGCCCTAGCGACCCCTTGCCCCGCCTCTTCGCCTATTAATACCCCTCGATGCCTAAACCCTAAGAACCCGATCAATATTACACGAAACTGTCTGTAGCCGCCGCCACCATCGTCCCTAGATCGGGGGGATCTGAAGCTCTTCCCGGCACCCTGGCGGAGGGGAGATCATCCCAGAGGGCTTCTTCTTCATCATGCCAGCATCCGGTATGAAGCATGAGTAGTTCCACCTTGGACTACGAGTCCATGTAGTAGCTAGATGGTTGTATCTCCTCCTTTGTGCTTTGATGTTTAGATCTTGTGAGCTCCGTTCATGATCAAGATCTCATCTATTTGTAATCATGCATGTTGTGTTTGCGGGGATCCGATGGATATTGAGATTACTATATCAGATTGATTAATGGTTTTTTATTGATTCTATCATGCCTGTGTTGTTTGTGATCTTGCATGCTCTCCGTTGTTAGTAGCTATCTTGGCCAAGTAGTTGCTAGTGACTCCAAGAGGGGGTATTTATGCTCGATAGTGGGTTCATGCCTCTATTTAATCTAAGGGAAGTGACAGAAATCTCTAAGGTTGTAGATGTGCTATTGCCACTAGGGAGAAAACAACGGTCTCTTGTTCATGGAACAAGTGGGTTGTTTACCTTACACACTTTGCTTAAAGCAGTTGTATTTTGCTTGCAACTTAATACTGGAGGGGGTTCGGATGATAACCCAAAGGTCAAATTCTAGTCATAGTTGCAGTTGGATGGCGGTATATGTATCTTGTTGTATTGCCCAATCGAATCTCATAGGATCATGAATGTCTAGTATTGCATTGTTATGCCTTGCTCAGTCCTGTCAATTGTCTTGCTGTAATTTGTTTACCCAGCATGCCATGTTTGTTTATTTAAGGAGAACACCTCTAGTGAACTATGGACCTTGGTACAATCTTTACCATTGATACATCTTCCACTGTTACTGTTTACTTATTGCAAACCACTATTACCTTCCACACCATATAGTTAATCCTTTGTTACAGCAAACCAGTGAGATTGACAACCTCACTGTTTGTTGGGGCAAAGTCTTGAGTTTGTGTTGTGCAGGTCTCCAAGTTGCTAGCAACACCTTTGAGTCGTTTCCTTCCTCCTACTGGTTCGATAACCTCGGTTTCTTACTGAGGTAAAACTTGCTGATGTGCTCATCACACCTTGCTCTTGGGTTTTCCCAACGAGGCGTCGACAACATGCCCATCATCAGACCCTTGCTCCCGAAGTTATTGCTCCAACCGAGGCCGAGGTTCCTCCGGTGGTGGCCGAGGCACCCGCTTCGGAGACCCCTGTTCCTGCAGTTACTGTTCTTCCGTCTGCCGATGACCCGGCAACAACCAGTGCTTGAACTTAAAAACTTCGTATTCATTAAGTCCCCGGTATGCCGGGTGTATGGTGTATGAGACAATTTGGTCCTTTTGGTACTATGTGGTTTGTATAACTCGGAATTCTTCAGATGTTGTGCTTAATTTCATGTGGTTTATTATTCTAAGTCAATTATTCTGCCCGTGTCTACCATTTCTGGCGTTTGACTTACGTGTCCGAGATGAATAGACCGAATTATCTATGTTTAGGAATTATAAATGATAGTTTAAGATGAGCACATAGAATAGTAAAATACGGAAAGTATAGGGTTTAGGAAACAGTAAAACATGAGTCGGCTCGCGCACAATCCATTCCTTGGTCATTTTTCATGTGTTTGGTTTTTGCCGTCTCTTATCTTGCTTATCATGAAGCCCCTTTTCGGACAACAGTAAGTCGAAGAGTTGGCCTTTGCTGCCAACACATTACTAACTCGGCTTAAGAATTGGACATATAAGCCAACCGTCATATAAAAGATGTTTAAGATAAGAACATATAACATAAGGTAGTCCTCGAGTTATGGCTCGGGGTGCCGAAGTTTCATTGATTAATTTATTTCCGACATACAAATCCGACATATGATAATATGTGATACAATACACTTGCTCTAAGTGTAAAAGGGACGAAGTAAAGCTACATTCCATGGCCTTTTCGACTCATCTCCTGATTTGTTCGCCTTATTCTTCTAAGGTGCTTGGGCATCTATGAGATAATATGCATCATTATGCAATGCTTTGCTCACAATGAATGGACCCTCCCATGGGGGTGACAATTTATGCATGTCGACTATGCGCTGCACGAGCCGAAGCACTAGATCTCCCTCTCGAAAGACTAGAGGATTCACTTTCTTTCTTTGACAGCGTCTGAGATCTTGTTGATATATGCCTGATTTGGACAATGCCAATTCTCTCGCCTCTTATAATATATCAACATCGTCTTGCCGAGATATTTCATTTACTTCGGCATTTTGTATTGGGTGACTCTAGGCGAATCATGCACTATGTTAGCTGGTAACACAGCTTCTGCTCCATATACAAGAAATAATGGCGTATAGCCTGTTGATCTATTCGGAGTTGACCTCAGGCTCCATAACACGGTTGGGAGTTCCTAAATCCAACACCCTGCCGACCTTTGCAGCGGTTCTATGAGCCGAGGTTTTATCCCGTATAATACAAGTCCATTGGATCTTTCCACTTTCCCATTTGAAGCGGGATGTGCGGCTGATGCCACATTGAGTCTTATGTGCTTATCTCGGCAGAAGCGAGCAAAAGCTCCCTCGGCAAAATTTGTGCCGTTATCTGTAATGACATTGTGTGGGTATCCGTATCTTAAGATGATATCCTTAAGGAATTTCATAGTTGTGGGACCATCACATTTTCTTATAGGATTGACCTCTATCCATTTTGTGAATTTGTCCACCATGACCAAGATATGAGTCATGCCACCTTGAGCCGGATTAAATGGTCCAACCATGTCCAGGCACCATACGGAGAATGCCCAAGTGATGGGTATTGTTTTTAATTCGGATGAAGGCATGTGAATTTTGCCGGCATATCTCTAGCAACCATTGCATTTATTTACCAATTCAAGTGCCTCCTTTAGTGCACTGGGCCAATAAAACCCATGTGGGAATGCTTTGGCTACTAGGGCTCTGGATGAAGCATGATGTCCGCATTCTCCTTGATGTATATCTAAAAGGATTTCTTGCCCTTTTGCCGGAGTAACCCACCTTTGCAGCACATTTGTTACACTTCTTATATATAGTTCTTTGTTTATTATTGTGTAGGCGTTTGCCCTTCTCACAATTTGCCTAGCAAGGACTTCGTCATTCGGCAAGATCTCATCTTTGAGGAATAGAAATATCGGTCGTGCCTATTCTGGTACCTCGTGCACCGGGGTAGCTATTTCATCAATTTCCAATGCTTCTCCCGAAATAACTTCTGCCAAATTACTTCGACCAGTCCTCGAGTCCTGCAAGTCAGTCCTCGGGTTTCGAGTCAGTCCCCGGGTTACTCGGTTTGTTCCTCTTATCTATCTCCATCGGGACTATCTCAGACCCTTGATCTGCTGAGAGATGGATTGACTCGGACTCTGGGAAGGTATGATTGATGGTTTTCTCAGGTGCTCTAAAGAAATACCAGGTGGAATTGATTGCCTGGTCGAACCAAGCTTTGACAAGGTATCTACGTCATTATTTTTTGCCCGAGGTATATGATGAAATTCACATCCATCAAAATAACCACTAACCTTTTGCACATGGAATCTATATAAGGCCATGTTTGCATCCAGCGCATCCCAGTGACCTGATACTTGTTGGACTACTAGGTTTGAATCACCGAAGCATAAAATCCGACGTATGCCAATTTCCTTTGCTATTTTTAGGCCGTGAACAAGTGCTTAATATTCGGCTACATTGTTTGATGCAACAAAGTGTATTTGCAGCACGTACTTCAGTTGGTCTTTCTTGGGTGAGGTTAGCACTATCCCGGCTCCTAACCCATTTCTCAGTTCGAATCCATCAAAATGCATCGTCCAATAATTCAGATCCGGTAATGGAGGTTGATATTGCATTTTGTCCCAATCGACAAAAAATCGGCCTGTGCCTGAGATTTGATCGCATCTCATCTATCGAATTTTGGTGCATAGGAGGATAACTCAATTGCCCATTTTGCTATTCGGTTGCTTGCAACTTTATTGCTCATCATCTCGGTTATTGGTGCCTCACCTATTGCTTTTAGCCGACATGTATACCCTATATGCCATTTTTTGGTAGTGCGGATACTTTTTCTTCGAGGCAGATAGTCCCTCACGTACACCGACTTACCTTCCTCGTCCCGCTCAACCACTACTACCGCACTTATGACTCAGTTAGTTGCTGCTATGTAGAGCAACATCAGCTCTTTTGATAGTGGTGAGGCTAAGACTAGTGCATATGCTAACATTTTATTTAATTCATGAAAGGCACTATCGGCCTGAGGTGTCCAGATAAATTTATCCAACTTTTTCATCAATTGATATAAGGGAAATGCCTTTTCTCCCAGCCGACTTACGAATCAACTAAAGGACTCCAAGCATCCGGTAATTTTTTGTACATCGTTAAGGCACTTCGGCAGCTCCATTCTTTCCACTGCCCGAATATTAGTCGGATTTGCCTCTATACCTCCGCTAGATACGAGGAAACCGAGTAATTTGTCGGCTGGTACACCAAAGGTATATTTTTCCGGGTTAAGCTTCATTCAGAATCTCCTCAGATCTGCAAATGTTTGCGGGATATCATCTAGGAGTGTATGGCTCTCTTTGGTTTTTATCACCACATCATCAACATATACTTGGACATTTTTGCCAATTTGATCATGCAAGCATTTTTGCATACACCTCTAATATGTTGCCCCTGCATTTCGTAAGCCGAATGGCATGGTACGATAGCAATAAGCCCCATACGGGGTGATAAACGCAGTCTTTATTTGACTAGATGGGTTTAACGGTATCTGGTGGAAACCAGAATACACGTCTATAAATGATAAGAGTTCACAACCCGCGGTCGAATCAATACCCTGATCTATCCTTGGCAAAGGAAAAGGATCTTTAGGACACGCCTTATTCAGGTTCGTGTAATTGATGCACATACGCCAAACTGTAGCTACATTCGGATCATCCTTCTTCTTCTTCTCAACCAACACCGGATTAGATAGCCAATCCGGATTAAGCACCTCCATAATAAACCCGGCTGCAAGGAGCCGAGCTATCTCATCACCAATTATTTTTCTCATGTCTTCTGTGATGCGGTGGAGAGGTTGCTTCACCGGCCTTGTGATGCCCCACAAGTATAGGGGATCACAACAGTCTTCGAGGGAAGTAAAGCCCAATTTATCGATTCGACACAAGGGGATCCAAAGAATATTTATAAGATATAACAATTGAGTTGTCAATTCAGCTGTACCTGGAAACAGTCTTGCTCGCGGTAGTTTATCAGTAGCAACAGTTTTGTAGAAGCAATGACAAAGTAACAACAGTAGTAAAATAAGGACAGTAGTAACAATTGTAGTAAAACGGGAGGATTAAAGTGCAGTAGGCATAGAGATGGATGGACGGGCGTTGCATGGACAAGACAACTCATGTAATATCAAGATCAAGGGCATCTGCAGATAAATAAGGTAAATCATCCAAGTACTAAGTAATCATAGGATGTGTTCCATATATAGTCATACGTGCTCGCAATGAGAACTTGCACAACATCTTTTGTCCTGCCAGCCCATTGCAGCGAGGCCTCTAGGGAATCTACTGGCAATTAAGGTGCTCCTTTTAATAGAGCACCAGAGCAAAGCATTAACACTTCGTGACACACGTGATCCTCACATCATAGCCATCTCCTCCAGTTATCCCGATTTCTGTCACTTTAGGTCCTCGGGTTCCGGACAATGATATGTGTACACAAGTTGCAGGTAAGATCATAAACAATAATATCATCATGAATCAATAACATGTTCAGATCTGAGATCATGGCACTCGGTCCCTAGTGATAAGCATTAAGCATAACAATTTTCAACAATGTCAAAAATCACTAACAAAAGATACTAGGTACCATGCCCTAACAATCTTATGCATTTACATGATAGATCTCATCCAATCCCTACCATCCCCATAGCCTACTGCGGGGGGTTACTCACACATGGATGGGGAAATCATGGATGGTTGATGGAGGCTTGGTGATGATGATGGCGATGATCTCCTCCAATTCCCCGTCCCGGCAGGGTGCCAGAACAAAGTTTCTAGTTCTGAATCACGGTTTTGGGTGGTGGCGGCGCAGCGGAACTCTATCTGGAAAAACGTCGAACCCTCCTGTGTTTTTAGGTCAGAGGGCTTATGTAGGCGGAAGGAGAGGTCGAGGGGGAGACCGAGGCGGCCATAGCACCCCCTGGCGTGGCCTGGCCTGTCCCGCGCCACCAGGTGGGGCCCCTCATGGCCCCTCTTCGTCTTGTCTTTTGGCTTCATGAGTCTTCTAGTAAAATAGTAGTTTTGCGATATTTTCCGGGATTTTTCCTGAAAGTTGATTTCCTACACAAAAACTAGACACCAAAGCAATTCTACTGAAAACAACGTCAGTCCATGTTAGTTATATCCAAATCACACAAATTAGAGGAGAAACAATAGCAAAAGTGTTCAGGAAAGTAGATACGTTTTGGACGTATCAACTCCCTCAAGCTTAGCCTATTGCTTGTCCTCAAGCAATTCAAGTGAAAACTGAGTGCGATAAAAGAAACTTTCACGAACACATTTGCTTCATAAGATGTATATATTCTTAGCATATGAGTAAATACTTAGGTAATTCATAATAAAGAGTATGCAAATAAGTCTACTCAATAGTCATGCAAGCTATGAAGAGATTCCAACACAATAATAAGCAACATGAAACATAAGCATATGCAAGATTGTAATGCTCATAAGAAGGTATGATAAAGTGGTATCTCGCTTGCCTTTATTTTGGAGCAAAACATAAATGCCATGGCGCCTCTAAAGTTCAAATGAAGACTAGAAGTAAAAAATATCAAAGATACAAGCGTCAAAGTTATGTCATAATTAACCGTGTTCTGGGACAAGCACATTACACTAAGAATGACAGCTATGCTCTTGGGAAGGTGCTCATAGAATAAATGGTGACTCGAAATAGAAGTGAAAGAAAATATTAAAAAGTTTGAAAGGCTTCCAAATTCCTGAAAGTATGGTACTCATTAGCTTTGAGATCTCATTGCCCCTATCATAAGCATCTTTAAATGGTTAAGGTTAAAGTGAGATCAAATATGATTTATATGCTTGACAGATCATAAGCTGAAAATCTCATGTCCCTTGAGTACGAGGGTCGTTCCTCATGCTACTCAACGTTAGTCACAAGTAAGTTCTTGTCATTGTAAGTATATGCGTATCATAGAGAACCGCCAACGGGGTACCCCTTGCCTCATGACACATGAGCTATCACATATCAAAATGACAAGGCAACAAACAATGAGCATCTCAGTGATCCTTTTATTTACCATGAGCATGGTGCATGCTTTTTTTTTCTATTTTTTTTTCTGAGGATGCTTCATAGATTGCTCAATATGGTTATGCTACAAGTTTCCACCATGATTAGGCATGGATTAGGCTATCCTCCCAGGTGTTTCTCACACATATACATAACTCCATGAACTTACAAGCTCCCCTTTTATTTCACACCGCCGACATACATAAACAAAAGAGCATGATATCAACTGGATAAATATGTACAGGTGTTGAAAGCGTTCCCCATGAAAGCATGGTTCTACTAACTCCCAACTTATAATTTGCAAGCATATAACTTACATAGACAGTCACAATGGTTCATGTTTATTAAGTGCAACAAAATAAAGTGTGCCATCAAGTTCGTGAGAGATTTACTAACTAATTTTCTCATAACAAGCAAACATTTTATTTAGAAGAAAACAAGGCATAATAAATATGCACGGAATAGTAACGATGCTAATAGGTAGATATGTTGGACACTTTTTGACAATTTTGGTTTTGGGGAGTTGGATGCACGAGTAGAGCTCATACTCAGTGCAAGTGAAGGCTAGCAATAGAAAGGGAGCGACAATCGAGAGAGCGGTAGCTGTCATAATCATGCTTGTGACAAAACAAAATTAATTATGGCATAAAAGTGACACAAGAACTCTGAGGCAAAATAAATCATCGAGGCTTAACTGACTTTGTTTAGTCATATGCATGCGTGAGCATGTGCCAAGTCAATTCAAATAAAACATTCAGAGGAGGATACCACAATGTCATACCAAGTTATGAATAGAGTAATGCAGGAAAGCATTTATATGACATGCTACAAACTATTAGCAAGTTGGAACTAATCATAAGAGAGCAAGAACTACTAAGCATCCATTAAATAACATACACCTTACATGAATAGACTAAGCATGCCCACAATAAGATAGAGTTCATACTAGCCTCTTACCACACCTCGATTTGTCATAAATCATCATTGCCTTTCACTTGTGTGGCTTGAATAATAAGATAAACCAAACTCCGAAGGAGTCACTGAGGACCGATGAACCCTGCAACGAACTTTACAAGACCAGAGAAGAACAACAAATATTTTTGGGTTTTGGATTTTTTAAAGCAAGAGCTGAAGGCAAAAGCAAACAAAGCAAAATATTTTTGGATTTTTCTTATAACAAACCAAAGCTAAAAAGAAGCAAACAGAGAGAAACAACAAAAATATTTTTGGTCTTTTTGTGTTTTGGAATGCAGAAACAAAACAAGAACAAAAACTAAAAATAAAGCAAAACATGGATATGCAAAGTACCGACGGAACATGATATATAAATGAGTGTGATGTCGGTATACCTCCCCCCCAAGATTAGGCTTTTGGCCTAAGCGGAGATCAATCCCATCCTGGCCAGGAAGGAGTGTCGCCATAATATGACGAAGAAGTGCCTTCGTCCATGTACGAACTCGAGGAAGCCTCAGCGTAGTGCGCAGAGTAGTCGTAAGAGGGCGCATCCCCCTTGTGCCGCCCGTGGAAACTAAGCAAGCGGATCTGCTCGTCCATCTCCTCCTTGGAGCACGACCATGGCATCCTGAAAATACTGAACAAAGTAGACTGTGGCAAGGGAATTTCCCTCTCCTCTCCGTCAGTAAACATCCTGTAAACTAAACTCTCAATGCTAGAGTTAGCAGTAACAAAGTGATGTGCTTTCATGGCAGCTAGATCAAGCCTCTGTGGGGTCAGAACTATATCATTCGGATCAACAGAAAGGTCCAATGCAGCAACTACGCGTGCAAAAATAATGCCCCCATAAATGGGTCCTCTAGCAGCTAGGCGGCGAGCAATGAGAGAACCAAGATTATACCTGGTTTCATTATTAAGTGCAGCAGTGATAAAAGCCAAATGATAATTAGAAATATTACTAGTGTTCTCCCTACCGAATATGCTAGTGGCAAGATAGTAAGCAAACTATCTAAGAGCCGGGAGTTAAATGTTTCTTATCTTCCCACGCTGGGCTGTGCGGTCATCATCATTTGTTACACGCCAGCAGAGCTCCAGCAAATCAGCGGGTTGCACCTGGATCTTCTTTGTTGTCCCAGTCATGCCAATACCTATAATGCTACAAAATCTTTCCAATGGCATGGTGATAGGTTTATCATAGATTTTAAATGAAACATTTGACCTGTAAGGAGTGTTAGTGAAAGTGAAACTCTCCACAAAAGTTTTGGTGAGCAAAGCATACATTCTCACTCTCATCCTGCATGTAGGTGGTTATACCAACCCTCTGAACAAGAAGTAAGAAATTATCAAGGATCCCTGCAGCTTGCAAAAAGGCAAAACAAGGGAAGGTAGATGGGTGCGCATCTCCATCATCTGCCTCATTGCCAAAACACGGCGCAATAAGATCTTCATTATATGATGGCCTAAATTGAGAGGCTGATCTCGAAGGCCTTGCCCTCCTGGGTGTATCTTTTTCAAACACTTCTCCAAAAGTATGGTTGTCCATCTCTCTTTTTTATGAAATTTTTAGACAAACATCAAACCAAGTGATTTCAAAGCTAATAAGTGATGGGGAACTACTATAGGGACTTGTAAGAGGGCTAAACATGCATCAAAATGAATTCTCTAAGCATAGAACAAGCATGTAAACTCACATAACCTGTCACCTACAGTAGAAAAATACTCAAGATATAATCCACCAATCAAAAATCTACTTGGACAAGCGGAGGAGTCACATACCGGAGAGCAAACCCTCCAAAAATCAGCAGCTAAGGTGGGCTGAGCAAGGAGATCGAAAATCGCGAGCAAGAACACATGTCAGAGTCGATGAAATGGTGTTTTATCGGGAGAGAGAAAGAAGTGGCAGGTGAGAGACTAAGTGGAAGGCCAGGGGTGGCCCACACCATGGCCAGGCGCGCCCCTGGTCTGGTCGTGCCACCAGGTGGTGTGCCTGCCTGGTGGGCCCCCTGGGTCACTCCAGGTGCCTCTCTGCCCCTTTTTTGGTGTAAAAATTTAATATGGATTTTATGGAATTTTTCAAGAAACTTTATTTTTGAGCAATTTTTAGGTATTGATAAATGATTTTCTCGCAGAAAAATGATTTTGGAATGATGCAAAAGCAAATGGAAAGTAAGACTATAGAAGTTCTAAGACATTCTAATATGCAAGCTACTATCAATACAAAGATGAACAAGGTGAAGAACAAAGATTGGAATAGAGAAAGTAAAAGTGAGCAAGGATAATCATGGTGAAAACATTGTTTTGTTCATCCAAAATCCCTTTGTTAACAAGGTTGATCAGGTCTTGTTACCAAAACAACTTTATATGAAACAAAACTTTGCATTTCACTAAATGATTATGTTACCTCAATCTTGATAGCAATGGTCCCAATCATAATAGTTTCATAATTTTCTTGTGGTATGGGACAATATATTTCTCCAACTTTGATGCCCTCAATATTTTCAATTGAATTTAGGCCATAAGTCTTATCAATTTTTTTGGGGAAATAATCAGTATGCTCCTTGTCATTAATATTAAAAGTTACTTTTCCTTGATTACAATTAATGATAACACCTGCAGTATTAAGAAAAGGTCTCCCAAGAATAATAGACATATTATCATCTTCATGCATTTCAAGCACAACGAAGTCAGTTAATATGAAACAATTATGAGCCACTTGAATAGGAACATCCTCACATATACAAACAAGAATAGTGGTAGACGTATCATCCATTTGCAAAGATATATCAGTTGGTATCAATTTTTCCAGTTGAAGTCTCTTGTAGTGAAAAAAGGCATAACACTAAATCATGCTCCCAAATCACACAAAGCAGTTCTAACGTAATTCTTTTTAATATAACAAGGAATAGTTGGAATCCCTGGGTCTCCAAGTTTCTTTGGAACCTTACCATTGAAGGAATAAATAGGAAGCAAAGTGGAAATTTCCTCATTAGGAATCTTCCTTTTATTAGAGACAATATCCTTCATATACTTTGAATAAGGAGGCAATTTAATAGCATCAGTCAAAGGAATTTGCAAGAATAAAGGTTTCATCCACTCACAAAACTTATTATAGTGTTCTTCTTCCTTTAACTTGTGTTTCTTATCAGGAAAAGACATTGGTTTTTGAACCCAAGGCTCTCTTTCACTACCATGTTTGTTACCAACGAAATCTTCCTTAGTGTACTTAGTATTCTTAGTGTGCCTTTTAGGTTCCTCTTCAATTTCTTCCTTATCAGGAGCATCATTTTTACCATTACCACTTTCAGTTTCAGCATCAGAGACATATATACTATTAGGATCTATAGCAGGTTCAGAAGATTCAGCAACTGTTTTATGTTTCTTTTTCTTTCTCTTTCTCTTAGAAGAAGTACTACTATTTTCAACTTGTTGAGAATCCTGCTCAATTATTTTAGGATGTACCTCAGGATATAAAGGATCTTGAGTGGAAGCACCACTCCTCGTTCTAATTTCATAACCATGTTTTTCTCTAAAAGCATTAACTAGCAAATCTTTTTGAACTTTAGTAAACTGATCAGTTTGAGTTTGAACCATTTGAAAATATTTAACAAGCATTTTAACATCATTGGAGGTTCTTTCCGCAATATCTTTCAACTCATTAATAGCTCTAGAGTTTTCCATTAAATGATTCTGCACTCTCTTATTAAAATTATCTGGTTTAACAATAAAAATATCAAATTGTTCTAAGCATTGATCAGGAGGTTTAGAATAAGGAATATCACCTTCATCAAAATGTTGGAGAGAGTGTACCTCAATAGTGGATGTAACATCCCTAAAATCATGTTTCAAACTCATGCATATCATCCATGCATCCATGATCATATAGGATTCATTTCAAACAAAACAATTCAAAAATAGGAGCATATGAGATCATTATTTTATGTGATCATCATTTGAAAACAAATGCTACTCTCTCCATGAGAGGTTGTTGTTCTTGAGACCAAACCTTGTGCCTTGTTGTTTCTAAATGAATTGCTTGATTGCTAAGGTTTAAACCAAAATTTCAAAGCAAATGCAATTTGAAAACCAATTTCAAAACCAATATAAAACAAAGTGCTATGGCACTGTTTATTTTATTTTTTCCCAAATGACCAAGCCAATTCAAAGTGACCACATGGTTTTATGCCAAGATTTGTGACGGTTGCACACTGCAAAATCCTGGAAAAAGTTTGAATTCAAAAGCTTTTGAAAATCATTTGAATATCAATCCAGAAAATCAAAACAGAAAAAGAAAAAGAGAAAGGAAATAGAAAAGGGCTGGCGCTACTATTCTGGCCCAACAGTGAAACCAGTACAGCTAGCCCACCCGGGTCCCTTCTCTCTCTCACGCGCATAAGCACCCGCGGAGTCGCTGATGCCAGGACCCCACCTCCCCTCTGTTTATTTCGCTGACAAGTGGACCCGTGACCCCGTCGTCGTCTTCATCAATCACGCGCGCCTACGCCGCTCGCGCCGCCGTTACTCGCCGCAGTCACTGCCGCGTTGATTCCCATTGATTCCGCGAGTAACTCCACGCCCAGCTCCGGCTATAAGAACCTCTCCCCCTCGCGGTCATTTCCCCCCACACTGCACACCCTTCTCGCCACCAGGCTGCCAGTATTCGCTCTTGCGCCGCCGCAGACAGAACCTGCTCCGGCGACCAATTCTGGTAAACCACGTGCGCCCCTTCCTCTCTGGTTCATACGAGAAACTTCGCAACTTCCTTGCGCACCTCCTGATCCCCTTTGCCCGTCTGTTTGTGATCCAGAGCTTCGACTTCGACGAGCACCGAGAGAACCCGACGACGTCTCCAACTCCGGCGAACCTTCCAGGTTAGTTCTGACCGCACCTTGTCCTCTCATTGACACTCACATGACCAGCATCACTCCGCGCATCTAACGCACTGCTTATTTTGCCTTGGCGTGATCTGTACCTTCGCCAACGTCAACGAGCAGCCGCACCCGACGCGTTCGCGAACTCCGGCGAGGAATCTCCGACGACCCCGTGTGCCCCTTGCCAAGCCATCGCCACGTTGAGCTTCACCTCGTCACTGCGGTTCAGGTGAGCACCTTCTTCCTTCCCCGGGCAACCTAGAACGCCGGCACCGCCACTGACAGAGCGCTCCGCCGCTCGCCGCCGTGCTAGCGCCGCCAGTCCTTGGTCGTTTGATCAAGAGCCGTTGGATCTAGATCCAACGCGTATAATAGAATCACTTAAACGAAGCGGTACGTTAGATCTGAGCCGTGCGCGTTCACTTAAATCCAACGATCTGTGTCGATCGATCCGCCCAAACCAGTACGGGCCAATAGGAAACAGACGCGTGGCAGTGAGTTAGATTTAAAACATAATTTGAATCAGATTTTAGTTCAAATTTGTTTTGTTTGTAACTTTTGATTCCCACGTTAGATTTTGGCAAATTTTATACCGTTGGAATCGAACAAGCCCTTTCTGTTTATGCAATGTGTTTAATGTTTAGCTTCTGTTAAAATGATTTTAATTGCAGAAACTTGTTTAGGACTATTTTGAGTATATGAATTGTTTAGGAAATTGTTTTAGTGTCAAATAAACTTGGTTTAGAAAGTTTTTGACTTGTTTATGATTCAGTACTATGCACTTGCTTGGTTGAGTTTTAAAAATCATCACTTAGCATCTTGCATGCATGCATATATATTTTTGATTGTATATGTTTTGTATGTGATTGTGGCTATATTCTATGTGTAGATTTTGGTGCTAGTGATTGTGATTGTGAAGAGTGCTACTCTCCCAACTACCAAGGCAAGTGGTACTTCATGAATATTTCTATCCCTATATTTTTTATACAAGCATTAGAAATATTTTGCTAAGTCTTGCATGTTACTATTTTTGCCAAATGCCATGTTGGGAAATCCTAAGTAGTTGTAGAATTGCTAGGAAATTTCTATGTTAAGTACTATCTATGCCATGCTTATCCTAGCTAGTAGCAAACAAGGGTTGGTAAATTATACATGCTATGATGAAAATATTTCTAAGTCTTTAGACTTATGTTTTTCTTAATAAAACAACTAAGTCAATGAATCACCTGGGTGGAAAGGGACTTGATTGGTGGTTTTTGGTTGAGTGGTTACACAAGGCCCATGGCTATGGTTTACCTTGTGTATCTCACTTGTGGAAAGCCACCCAGGAGCAAAGGGATTTTAGAGGCCAAGTGTTGAGAAGCTTCTAGTGCAGCCACTTGGCAATATGGGCTTTGCCTGGATCACATAGGTTGCCAGAACTTAGCCATTTGGACAGTTGGTGGTAGTGGGAATGATAGGTTGGAACGCGTCCATTTGGTCTAAGGGAAGGCTTCTGAAAGGTCCTGTCTTGGTGAAACCAAGTCTGGTGGGGAAAGTGCACAACCTCTGCAGATGGAAAAATCTAAGTACTTAGCCAAGTCCATGGCAATGGACAATTTGAGCATCAAGACATGGAAGCTATCAAGAATCTCATCATTCCAACTTCTAAGTAAAAACTTGTGGGTGAACAAGGGTGAAGGACCTCAATGTCTATTGATGGTTCCTTGGGTAAAGTTTTGACAAAGAAAAACTTAGTGATTTCAACTAATTGGAAAAACCTATTTTGAGCAAAGCAAGCCAAGCTACACTTAGCCAAATTGCATATAGTAATATAGTCCACCTAAATTTTACTAAGGTATCACTTGCCAATACTATTCCAAAGTATTGACCCACTGTGGCTGTAACTTGTGATGTTGCAGGTTACTCTGATGAGGATTAGGTGTCATGAGTCTACACTCAACATGTTTGCCTGTGGCACATGAAGATGAAGACTTATATTTATTTACTTATTCAAACTCTTGTATTAGGCCTATGGCCTTGAGTTGTAAAGACTATGTTTATCTCTGGAATGGATGTAATAAATGATCTTTGTATCTGTGTACTTCATCTTAAACTGTGGATGCTAGCAATGATCCAGGGACTAGCATTGCAATCACAGGGATCCTTTTTCCTTTACAAAGGAGGGATCTTACAGATGGTATCAGAGCACTGTGTTGCCTGTAGTATTATGATCCTAGGATTGGAAACCACTAAGGAAAAATTTTCAACTACTTCTACACTTGTCTATTCTTCTCGTAAACTTTTCTAATCTTCTCTCTCATCTCTATTTGTAGATGAACTCCATCAACGAAGCCGTGAGGAAAGGACCACTCATGACAATGACTTTGGAGTGTGAGACAGAATTCCCCAAGGCTCTCAAGGACCTCATGGTTGCATTAGAGATACAAGGTGCAGCTGTGTACAAAGGTTTTCCTGTGATGGATGAAGGAGTGGAATACTGGTGGGTGCAACTTCACTTGTATAAAAACAAGGAAGACAACCATCAAGAAAAAGGATTCTGCATGTTCACCAATTCAGTGGTGCACACTACATTCTTTGAATCAGCAAGGGATGCAGCTTGGAAGACCATCAAAGAACTTGGTGATAGAGTCAAGTGCAGGATGCTCAACCTCCAAAATGATCTAAGGAAGGAGAAGGAACATACCCAAGAGTTGGAAGCTACCAACCAAACCTTAAGAGGAGATATTATAGACTTAGTGATGGAATCATGTGAGCAAGATAGGCTGATTACTTCTAGAAACATTGTGTTAGCCAACAGATCCAATGAGATAGGATTGTAAATGTACTTCGTTAGTTGGACCACCACCTATCACCCTATTTTCCAAAATGTTGCTTAAAATAAGATTGAACCTTGGTTGTTGTAATGGTTTCATGTATGCATGACTTGTGTGTTTTGCTTCCCAAGGATATGTATGTGATGTTTTGTCTTTTGTTTTATCTCGTTTTGTGTTGTTCTAACTTTTCTATCTTATAAATAGATGCCTATTACCATCAGCACTGTTGAGGAGTTCCAGGTTACCCGCTTGGGTCCTCATATTGTTGAGCTTACCACTTTTCTCAATCTCCCTCTTCCCACAATCATGGTGCATCCCCTCACCAAGTTTGAGAGGAAGGACCTCTGGGGATTCAAGGTCAACCAGCCCGGACGCCAGACGGAGCCTACCACGGAGGCCATTGTCTTCAAGCTCATGCACGATGACAGGGAGAGAGGCCTTGAGGTAGTTATGCAGGACCTGATAGGACGTCTGCTAGGGCGACACTCCCGATAGGTTAGAGGTACCCACTTCCACGTCTTCGGAAGACTGATGAGGATGGAGAGTCCATCGACTTCGAGGACGATTCGAGGGACGCAGCAGAGCCGATACGCCTATACCTCCAGGACTTAGAGTCTCTCATTAGGCACGTGGACACGGACAGGACCAATGTCATGTTCAACAATGATGAGCTCCAGGTGCAGCTTCGCGAGAAGGACAAGCTCTTCGCGCAGCAAGACGAGATAGTCAAGGAAATGGAGGCGAAGTTCGAGACCCAGGACAGGAAGTTCAAGAGTCAGGAGAAGCATGTCCAGGATAGGAACAAGAAGATCCGGGACATGACTGAAGAACTGCAGTCCAAGGACTTTGAGCTAGAGCCAGAACAGTTAGTGATTGAGAGGCTTTGTTCCCAGAAGAGGGCTCTCAAGGCCAAGATAGAGACCTTGACCACTAGCATTGAGGAGAACAAGACCGCGATGGAGAACGCAGGTCTTACCTTTGTAGAGGAGGATATTGATGCCGATGAGTAGACTTGACTACTCATTTATCTTTTATTATCATAATTGTTATTTGAGAACGTGTTATTGGACCATCCGACATGTGGATGGCTTGCTACTTGCGTGTTTTACTTTGTGAACTTGTTATCTTGTTGTTGAACTTTTATCTTTGTGTTGCATGCTATGTGTTTGCTTATGTGATGTAATGTGCATGAAAGCATCTATGGGTATCTCATTCTTATCTCTATTTGAACAAACCACAGATGCCTCCCCGTCGTGCAAACCCCAACCCCAACAACAACAACAACACTCCAGAAATGCAGCAAATGATGACTGCTCAAACATAGCTGATGCAGATGATGACGACGTTCATCCAGAACCAAAACAATAACAACAACAACAATAACAACAACAACAACCCTCCGGGCTTTGATATGCTCACCAGGTTCTTGAGATTGAGGCCAGCAAAGTTCTCAGGAACGACTGATCCCATGGTGGCCAATGATTGGCTACACTCGTTTCCTGACCCGTGCAGTGAATGACTGGTGGACCCTCCCCTCACTCCCTTTCCCGCTGACCAACCGACCCCACTTTTCCAGCTCGCCTTCTTCCTCGCACAGACGACGCCGGCCGTTTCTGCCAGTGATTTCGCGGCTTCAATTCGCAGTAATGCCGCGCCTTAACCTCGCTGCGACCACGTCCTATTAATCGCCAGCGTCTCCTCCTCCTTTCCCCTCTGTCGCCATAACCAACACGCCACCAGGCTATCCAAATTTCGCTCAACACCACCCTCTGCTCCGACGAGGTTCGGTGACGATTCCGTCGACACAGCGCCGCCCCTTGCCTCATTGACCACACACACACACTCACCACTCCTTGGCGCATCTCCCAGTACCCTCCGTTCAACCGCGGGCGCCCCAGAGCGTCAACTTCGACAAGCTCTGACCTCGCCGCCGCGTCTGCCTCTCTCCGGCGAAGTCTCCTGGTAAGTCCAGATCGCCTCGCGCCTTCTCGTTCACGCACGCGTCGTCTCCTTGGTCGTACGCGTCTAACCATGCTTCTTGTTTGCCCTCTCATGAACCGTAGCACCGTCCTCGACCTCGACCGCGTGCAACCGTCGCCAGACGTAACTCCGGTGAGCAATCCACCACAACCCTGAGCGCCCCTCGTCAAACGAATCACACGTTGAGTTTCCCCAGCCTTCTGCGATCTCGGTGAGCACTTTCCCTCCCCTCTTTGCTTCCTGTATCGCCAGCGCCGCCACCATCTGCCCGTCGCCGCCGCGCACAGCCGCCGAGCGCCGCTAGTTAATGGCCTGTTGTTTAGGTCCGTTAGATCTAGATCGTATGGCTGTGATAGAATATAAGCAAAGAGGTATCGTATGCTTCTGTGCCGCTCGATCTAAATTAGATCCTACGGTCTACAGCACGCGATCCACCCGAACCGGTACCAGCCAGTGACGTTGTGACGCGTGGCCAGTTTTGTTTAAAAACAGAAATTGAAAACAGATTTGATTGCAGATTTGAAAACTCTATAACTTTTGATCCACACGTCCAAAAATTGCAAAAATTGATATCATTGGAATCAGTGGAACAAGCCCTAGCCAACCATGCCTTTGGTTTAGAAAATAGTATCTGTTAGAGTGTTTGTTTTTGCAGAAACATTTGTATGCTTGTTTAGATTAGAAAAATTGTTCAAAAATGTTTTTAGAGTTAAAATCTTTGCAAAATGGTTTGTTGTGAACTTACTGACCCTAGGAACCAACCCATGGTTTTAAAAATGAATTTGGTGAAGTTTAGGATGGAAAACTTGATTTAGCCCATTTCTAGCCATTTAAAAATAATGGATTTGTTATGAAAATGAGTTTGGAGTAAAAACTTTGGGAAATTGTTTTGGACCAAACCTACTGACCATAAACACCAAGTTTTGAGAAACAACAACTTATTTGGTGAACCACTTAAAGTTGTTGCTTGATAAAAATGTTTTTCACCACATAAAATAATGAATGGATTTGAAAATGGTTTATGGATAAAACCCTTTTGCAAATGACTTAGCCAATTTGGTAAATGACCATTTTTGAACCTTACCAAGTTTAGAAGCTTAGTGGAGACCATCTTTGCAAATAAAACAAACCCTTGCATGCTTACATGCATGACTTAGATTCCATTGTTTTTATGTGTGTGAATTGTTTGAGTATTGGTTTGGAATGTTAGTTGATATTGTGTTTGCTTGATTGATTGTAGTGAAGCTAGAAAAGTGTGAGACTAGCAAGATCAAGGAGTGAACCAACATTCCCTACCAAAAGGCAAGTTACACTATCATCTAAAGTCCTACTATTTTCATTATACTTAGTGGATTTTGAAACATGCATGAAAAGAATTTCTATACTTATGCTATGCTAAATCCTAATAGGATACCCTATACATTCCTTAGTGAAAACAATGTAGTTGTTACATGCTTAGCCATGCTATATTTTGAAAAGAGATACATGTTGAGATTTTATGGAATCGAGAAAAGGACTTGTGTTTTTATATAATAAAACAAGGACTCAATGAACCACCTGGGTGGCCAAGGATACTTTGAGTTTTGGAGAAGGTGGCAACAAAAGGAACCATGTCTATGGCAATCTCTTTGTGTTGTGCTCCAAAGGAAACCACCCAGGAAACTTAGAGATTGAACATGTTTCTCCAATTGTGGCTTTCGTGTGCAACCACATGCTATTATGGCTCTGGCTTAGTCAACTACATTGGGAAGACCCATGCATTGTCTTCAGTTTACTGGACATGGGGACCTGGAATCCTACATGGGTGCTGAAGACAAGCTAGCAATGGTGTATGGGAGGACCCTTTGGAAAGACTTCGTCACATTCTCAATCTGCCAGTACTCCATCTTGGTGAGCACTAATCCAGTGGCCACTGGTGGCATCAAGATGGGATTGTGACATGTGGGTAAAGTGTGCAACTTCTGCAGAAGATAATAAAACCTAAGTACTTAGCCGTGTCCCCGGTTATGGACAATACTGAGCAACTAAAGTTTGAAGCTATGGGAGATCTCGACATTCCAATTTCTAAAATAAAAACTTGATGCACTTGGGGTTACCAAGGAACTCAAGAGATTTGGTTAAAACTTGATGTACTTGGGGTTACCAAGGAACTCAAGAGATTTGGTTAAAACTTGATGTACTTGGGGTTACCAAGGAACTCAAGATATTTGGTTAAAACTTGATGTACTTGGGGTTACCAAGGAACTCAAGAGATTTTGTTGAAGACTTGAACACTTGGGGTTACCAAGGAGTTCAAGGAGATTTTGATAACAACTTAAACACTTGGGCTTTACCAAGAAGATTTCAAAGATTTGACAAAGGACCAAAACCATTTTGAAAAGACAGGATAAAATATTGCTTTATGCAAATGAGCCTAAAACCCTACTTAGCCAAATTGCATGTAATGATAGGATCCACTTATATTTAACATAGAAGTGAAACTTGCCAATACAATTCAAATGTATTGACCCTTCTGGCTGTAACTTGTAATGTTGCAGGTTTGATTGCTTTAGTGAAGAATTGATTGATTGATTAGGATTACAAAGTCTACAACCAACATCTGCCTGTGGCACTTTGAAGATGAAGGACCCCATGCTTATAGTTATTCTGCTGCAATGTAATGTAATAGCCAAATGAGCTATGTAATGATGTAATAAAACTATGTTAATCCTGGTTATAAAGTTATATTATGACCTTTTTTATCTCGATATTACATCTTAACTGTGGATGCTAGCTATTGATCCAAGGACTAGCATTGTAAACACAGGGGACACCACCTTATGTTAATAAAGGTTGGGACACTCCCTCTACACATCATGAGTATCAGAAGCAATTTTAGATTCAACAGAAGTAGCAGTATGTGTAACATGTGTATGTAGTGGTGGTGTAAGGAGCTTACTCATAACAGATGGTGAATCAAGAGCAATAGAGGTGTTTAGAATTGTACCTCTTCTTGTAGTGGATGGTAATATAGGAATTTTTCCATCACGAGTTTTACCCATGATGAATGGACAGCAGCGAACAATAATAATTCTAAGTGAACTTTATAAAGAGTAAATTCCAATTTTTACCCCCTAGTTTGATATTTTTGACACGAATTACCCTATTTAACATTTTTTCATCCATATTATCCCATTTAGCGAGAGTTTTGCCAATTTTTACCCTCTCTAAGATTTTAGCAATGATTTTTCATGCGGTGCAGTCAGAAATTTTTCTCCATTTTCTCCTTACCTATAGAAACCCTGAATGCAAAAAAAAAATAACCACCCTTAGAGTAGAAATAATCACGACACCCACTTTGTTGCATGTTAATGTACGTGTAATTGTGTATCAGAGTTGAATTCGATTACATACCAAGTAGTAATTTGTATCTTGGCCTAGCCGTGTACGTATATAATTGTATATGCTGCTCTACCCGCAAAAAATATTTTAAGAAGAACACAGGTTTACATTGTAAGTGGCTAATTTTGCTAGCTAGGAGTAGATTTCAATTGAGACAACAATTTCATACATGTTGGCATTGGCTGAACACGTGGATCCAACATTTTTAAAACAAAATGGTCAGTTGGTCTCGCGTCGCTGCCTCTAGTTCTGAGATCGCTAGCCATCACCTCGACCAGTCCACTACCATTGACTTCTATATCAAAATAGTGCGTACGAACACCCTAATGACATGTAAAAGTCGATGATTGTGCGTGACTTAGCTATCAGACTAATTTGGCATGTGTATCTAACAAACGAACTCACCTAGCAGATGCCTCTGTTTTTCTAGAAGGGGTAAAAACTGAAAACATTTCTGCTAAATGGGGTAATATGGATGAAAGAATGTTAAATGGGGTAATTGGTGTCAAAAATATCAAACTGGGGGGGTAAAAACTAGAATTTACTCCTTTATAAATAAAGCTTGATGACCCACAAGTATAGGGGATCGCAACAGTCTTCGAGGGAAGTAAAGCCCAATTTATTGATTCGACACAAGGGGAGCTAAAGAATATTTATAAGCCTTAACAACTGAGTTGTCAATTCAGCTGCACCTAGAAACAGTCTTGCTCGCAGTAGTTTATCAATAGCAACAGTTTTGTAGTAGCAATGGCAAAGTAACAGTAGTAGTAAAATAAGGATAGTAGTAACAATTGTAGTAAACAGCAGGATTAAAGTGCGGTAGGCATAGGGATGGATGGACGGGCATTGCATGAACAAGACAATTCATGTAATATCAAGATCAAGGGCATTTGTAGATAAATAAGTTAAATCATACAAGTACTAAGTAATCATAGGCATGTGTTTCATATATAGTCATACATGCTCGCAATGAGAACTTGCACAACATCTTTTGTCCTGCCAGCCCGTTGCAGCGGGGCCTCTAGGGAATCTACTAGCAATTAAGTTGCTCCTTTTAATAGAGAACCGGAGCAAAGCATTAACATTCCATGAACACATGTGATCCTCACATCATAGCCATCCCCTCAGGTTATCCCGATTTCTGTCACTTCGGGGCCTCGGGTTCCGGACAATGATATGTGTACACAACTTGCAGGTAAGATCATAAACAATAATATCATCATGAATCAATAACATGTTCAGATCTGAGATCATGGCACTCGGGCCCTAGTGACAAGCATTAAGCATAACAAGTTGCAACAATGTCAAAAAGCACTAACAATAGATACTAGGCACCATGCCCTAACAATCTTATGCAATTACATGATAGATCTCATCCAATCCCTACCATCCCCACAACCTACTGCGGGGGATTACTCACTAATGGATGGGGGAATCATGGATGATTGATGGAGAGGCGTTGGTGATGATGATGGCGATGATCTCCTCCAATTCCCTGTCCCAGCAGGGTGCCAGAATGGAGTTTCTAGTTCCGAATCGCGGTTTTGGGTGGTGGCAGTGCAGCGGAACTCTATCTGGAAACACGTCAAACCCCCCTGTGTTCTTAGGTCAAAGGGCTTATGTAGGCGGAAGGAGAGGTCGAGGGGGAGACCGAGGCGTCCACACCACCCCCTGGCGGGCGTGGCCTGGCCCGCGCCACCAGGTGGTGTGGGCCCCTCGTGGCCCCTCTTCGTCTCATCTTCTAGCTCTGTGAGTCTTCTGGTAAAATAGGAGTTTTGTGATATTTTCCGGGATTTTTCCTGAAAGTTGATTTCCTGCAAAAAAAACTAGACACCAAAGCAATTCTGCTGAAAATAGCGTCAGTCTGTGTTAGTTATATCCAAATCACACAAATTAGAGGAGAAACAATAGCAAAAGTATTCAGGAAAGTAGATATGTTTTGGACGTATCACCTTGCTCCTGGCCTCACATGCAAATAGTGCTCAGCCAACTCCCTCGGTACACCTTGCAGATCTTGAGTAGACCACACAAAGATATCCCGATTCTCATGGAGGAAGCTGATGATCTTGCTTTCCTATTTATCATTTAGGCTGGCACCAATGGTAACTGTGCGCTCTAGGGACCGATCATCAATATGGATTTTCTTTGTCTACTTAGTCGGCTGGAAGGATACACTTCCATGTGGGTTAGCAAATGCTGGCATATTGAGCTGTGCTGACTGAGCTAAAGCTGCAACCTCCTGAATTCTCCCTTTCTCCCTTGCAATTACCAAAGACTCGGCCAGATTTGATCTGGCTAAGGCACATTCCATCAATCTCCTGTAGTCTCCTGCAACAGTGATTATTCCATGTGGTCCAAGCATCTTCATATTCAAGTAGCTAATGTGGCAACTTGTCATGAACTTTGACTAGGCTGGCCGTCCGAGTAACACATGGTAACAACTCCCTAGATCCACTACCTCAAACACCAAGTTCTCAGCCCAGCAATTCTCCCTTGTGCCGAATAACACGTCTACCCGAACTTTCTCGATTATCTCATAGGACTTTCCCTTATGCAAATAAAAATCATCAACCCCTTTGTCTTTTGAACACTTTGCAAAAATTGATCCAAAGAACGGGTCAAAAGCATACAAAGATTTTGATGTCATCAATACCTAGCACATTTAATTCGAGGCGAGTAAGAAGGATAGTATTCTTGCGAGACAAGGCGTCTGCTACTACATTTTCTTTGCCCTTCTTGTACTTGACAATGCAAGGAAAAGACTCCATGAACTCAACCCACTTAGCGTGCCTTTTACTCAAATTGGCTTGACCCTTAAGATATTTCAATGACTCATGGTCAGAATGTATGATAAATTCTTTATGCCAAAGGTAGTGTTGCCACACTTTAAGGACACGAACTAAGGCAAAAATCTCTTTGTCATAAATCGGATAGTTAAGGCATGCGCCATCAAGTTTCTCGCTATGGTATGCAATAGGACGCCCATTTTGCATAAGGACGCCTCCAATTCCAATACCACTAGCGTCACACTCTATCTCAATTTTTTTGTGAAATCTGGTAAAGCAAGGAGTGCTGCTTCGGTGAGCCTCTTTTTGAGCTCATCAAAGGCCTTTTGTCGTGCTTTGCCCCAAACAAATGTGACATTTTGCTTGGTCAACTCGTTGAGAGGGCAAGCAATGGTAGAAAAGTCTTTCACAAAGCAACGATAGAAACCAGCCAAACCATGAAAACTATGAAGTTCACTTACATTGGTAGGAATAGGCCAATCTCGTATGTCCTTAACTTTTGAAACATCAACTTCTATACCATTCGAAGGAACAAAAAATCCAAGGAAAATCAATTTGTCTTTGGCAAAAGTGCACTTTGGAAGATTAGCATATAGCTTTTCATGATGAAGGATTTGTAGGACCTCCTTAACATGTGTAACATGCTCCCCTAGTGACTTGCTATAGACAAGAGTATCATCAAAGTAAACAATAACACTCTTTCAATGAGAGATCTCAAAATATGGTTCATAAGGAGCATGAAGGTGGATGGGGCATTAGATAATCCAAAGGGCATAACCAACCATTCATAGAGACCAAGTTTGGTCTTGAAGGCGGGTTTCCACTCATCTCCTTTAGCCATGCGTATTAGATGGTAGCCATTACGAAGATCAATTTTGGAGAAAATAGTGGCTCCACACAACTCATCAAGCATGTCATCAAGACGCGGTATAGGATGTCGATAACACACGGTGATAGCATTGATTGGACGGCAGTCCATGCATAACCGCAACGTATCATCCGTCTTTGGGACAAGAATCACAGGAACCGCGCTTGGGCTAGTGCTTACTTGGATCAAACCTCTGGAGACGAGTTGGTTGATTTATCATTCTATCTCCTTTGTCTCTTTCGGGTTCATGCAGTATGCGGCGCAGTTAGGGAGGGGTGCTACGGGTATGAGGTCGATGTGGTGCTCGATTCCGCGAAGAGGAGGTAGTCCATGAGGAAGCTCTTCGAGAAACACATCTTGAAATTCCTGCAAAACAGCCATCAAAGAAGGAGGAACATTTGTCAAGTCATTAGTTCCTTGCGCTAGTACCTTGCATATAAGGACATACTGCAAGATGTATGGGTTGTTCCGCACTTCTCTCATCTCACTTTTGGTGGCAAGAAGAACACTCTTAGTTTTTCCACTCGAGTTTGGCTTGTGGCCCTCACTCACTATATGTGGTTCTGTCGCTCACCTCTCTTCTCACAAGATGGTTTTGTGCTTTGCGCCCTCACTAAAGCCTTTGCATTGTCCACAATTATTTGTCTAGGAGTCATTGGTTGCAAAACACATGTCTTGTCAAGCCATTTTAAGATATAAGCATTTGTGTGACCATCATGTAAAGCACGCTTGTCATATTGCCAAGGCCTACCTAGAAACATATGGCAAACCGTCATGGGAACCACATCACACTCCACCGTGTCCTTGTATGGTCTAATTGAGAATGTTACCGAGACGGTGTGCTTGATACTTATGGACCCTTGGTCACTTAGCCATTGTATATGGTAGGGGTGCTTATGTGGATGGAGGGTGAGATTGAGCTTCTCACACAACTCAGTGCTTGCAAGATTGTGGCAACTCCCTCCATCGATGACAACTTTGATGGATTTCCCATTGATACCGGCACGTGTTTGAAAGATGTTTGATCTTTGGTCTTCATGCTCATGTACTTGAGTAGTTAAGACCCTTGTGACAACAAGCAATGGACATGCATCATGCTCACACACAAGTAGTTCTTGGTCATCTTCCAAATGTTGCCTTGCCAAAGCTTCCTTGACTCTTGCATCAAACTCATCTTCACTCAAGTATTCTTTGTCGCCATTGTCATGAATGAGCAAAACCCTTCTTGTTTCCACATGTGGCCGAATTGTGTCCTTTGCCTCCACACTTGTAGCATTCACCATTGAATGGTTGATCATCCTTCGTGTATTTGCCACTAGGGGCGGTTTTCCTTGAGGAAGTGTTGGCTTGAAGGGAAGCTTGGTGGTACTTGAGGAGCTTCCACTTGGGGTTGTTGGTGTAGTGGTTGGCGCTTGCTTGTAGGTGAAGTATGTCTTTGGCTTGTTGTACTTGATGTCCTCTTGCACTTGACGTTTGGCTTTTGTTGCTATGTGCACAAGCTCAACCATGTTGTTGTACTTTTGGAACTCGGTGATGCGCTTGATTGGATGGTTCAAGTCATTGAGGAAATGTGCCATTGTTTTCTCATCACGCTCTTCAATGTTGGCACGGATCATGTTGAGCTCCATTTGCTTGAAGTACTCTTCCACGGTCTTTGTCCCTTGACCAAGCGTTTGGAGCTTGTTGAAGAGGTCCCACGTGTAGTGCGAAGGAACAAAGCGGGATCTCATATGAGCCTTCATATCTTGCCAAGTGGTGATTGGAGGCTCTTGTCTTGCTTCACGATCTAGTTGGATTTGTTCCCACCAAAGGTTGGCATAGTCATCAAACTCTAGGGATGCCATGGACATCATCTTATCGTTGCTAAAATTGTGCATGCGGAAGATCTTGTCAACCTTGAGTGCCCACGAGAGATATTCTTCGGGATCATTTGAACCAGTGAACTTGGGCATAGTGAACTTGAGCTTGACAAAAGTTTCTTCTTCATTGCAGTTTCGGCATCGGCGGTTACCATGAGGTTGGTGGCCCTCTTCATCATTCGAGTTCTCATGTCTTGCTTGGTGATTTTGGTGTTTCCCTTGCGGTTGTTGTGGTGCCACATTTGGTGGTTGAACATGGTCCTCATGGCGAGCTTGGGGAGCTTGCTATTGTTCTTGGCATGGTTGTTGACGAGGAGGAGGCGCTTGGGCCTCACAAGGTTGGTTTGGCCCTTGGCAATCATAATACGAGCATTTTCTTGAGCCACGTTGCGAGGAGGATGGAGTTCCACATGTGCAATGGGCCGCTCCCTTTCTTAATGATGTGGTGGAGGATCTTCATGGTGATCATGTTGTCGACGTTGACGCTCATGTCGATGATGACTCCTTGGTGGATCTTTGAGTGCTTCACAGCGACGGCGAGCTTGTTCGTCCAATTCAGAGGCTTCACTTGTTGTCGAAGGAATGTGCCGTTGACGAGGAGATTGGGGTTCCAATTGAGGTTTCTCTTGTTGCATCACTAGTGCCCTTGCTTGTGTACGGTGCGCTTCACATCTTGGAGGTCTTGCGGAGAGGTCACCATCATAGCTTGATGTTGCAGCGTGTCGCGGGGATGGTACCGCTTGCGAAGAGCTCATGGAGTGAGGTATGGGTCCTTCGTTGTGACTTGAAGCGCGGTGGTGCGAAGAGCTTGACGCATTCGAGGAGTGTTGTGACGAGCTTGAGGTGCGAGAGCGCGGCCTTGCCAATCCATCAATGAGACGTTGAAGCTTATCATCCGTGGCGGTGACGGTGCATTGTAGAGCTTCATTTTGGTAGCCGAGGTTGTGTTGCATTGCATGCATTTGTCCTCGGACCTCCTCGAAGCGGTTGTCGGTGCTCTTCAACTCCACTCAGGTTTCTCTAAATTGTTTGCCTTGGCGCTGCTCAAGGGCGTCACAATGGTAGTTGAATTCTCCTCGAATCTTCCAACGATCCAACCTTGTCATGTATTGTGCGTCTTCCTCTTGAGGTGGAGGTGGTTGGGGCGTCTCATCGTGCATGTCCATGATGCAAAGCCAACAAGGATTGTATATGGAGGATAATACGTGGAGAGTTAGCCTTTTACCTCACCTTGGGGATTGTATCAAACTAGTTTCCACACAAGAGAACTAAAATCTTGCAAAGTGAAATCGCAAAGAAACTCACCCTAAAAGGAAAAAACTAAACTCTCAAAATATTTTGGTGGAAGGTGGGTATGGTGGAAATCCAAAGAACCAACCAAACGAAAAGGATAGTCAAAAGTGGGTAAGATCCAACAAAACTCAAGTCAAGGTAAAATGTCAACAACTCAAAAGGGTGACGGGAACCTACGACTATACACACACATGGAGAAAAATGGGATTGACACGACTATGAAAAAGAGCACAAAAGTCCTAACGACGACTAAGCTCAGTTGTCGTGCCAATGTAAGAAGATACGATGGCTCATTTGCAAAGAGTAAAAATGATCAACTGATTTGTGAACTTTCCTTGGGCGCTCTTCTTTCTCTCTTGCTTACAATCTTGAGACTCGCTTTTGCTATGGGAGACTATTTTTATTTTTATTTTGTATCTTTTTTTGCTCTCCCTTTGATGCTATCAAGTCACTCTTGCTATTGCTTTTGCACTCTCACTATCCAAGGACAAATGCACAATGCTCAAGCAAACACAATATGAGCCACACTAGTGGGATATGTACACACAAAGGAAGATAGGGGTTAACAAGGTGACACAATTTATACCTTCGTTGTACATGATGAACTTGCAGTCGGTGTTGCGGGATGATGTTCGTTTGCCGTGGTGTCGAGGAGCATGGGTGATGTTGCGGAAGCTGTTGTTAGTTGATGACATGCACATGGAACACAAACAAACAACAGGAAAACCAGCCAATGCGAGATAAGTGGCAATAGGCAAAATCTGGCGTCAGGGCCGAAAACTTCGGTGTAGGCCGGAGACTCCGGTGTGGTCAGGCCGGAGACTCTGGTCTGGGAACATAGCTCGAACTACTCGTGTTTTTGAGCGGAAATCCATGCCTTGGGTCCTCAAATTCGCGAAAAATTGGCCAAAATTGGGTTAGGAAACGCATGCAAAAGCTGCACCAACACCTTAGACACGACTTGGTCAGATCAAAACCACAAATAATACTCCAAAATGAGAGATCGATCCAAAGGCAAAATGGGGCTATTTTGGGGGGAATTTTCAAATTTATGGTTGATAAGAGAAAATTTTGTTGGGAATTCGTGATCAACCTTGCTCTTGATACCAATATGTTAGGGTTGACCGCTTGGGGTTGCCCGATATTTCATGAATTCCCGTGGAAATCAAGGTGAAGGCGAGTGGGAGTTGGAAAAGGGTGAAATCCACGGACTCACACGCGAAGAACTCGATGAACGCACACACACGAAGACACGATACAAGCCGATAGCTCACGCTGGTGGCAACCGGTCCAACACAATCCCTAGGATCAGCGTCGGGGAATACACTCTCCCACGACCAACAACGAGGGTAAGAGGCTTGATGAGATCTTGACTACTTGGAGACGAGACACCGACTCCAAGGACTTGTACAACTTGAACGCATGAGGCAAAATCCAAGAGGTGGGGGATAATTAGTGCTCCTTGTCAAGGAGCATGAGACTAGCAATTGATAGATCCTCTAGGGTTTCTTCAATTACAATTATCCAAGTCTAGGGTTTACAATATAGGGGTGTGGATATTTATAGGCCAGCCACTTAAATTGGGGTAGTTTAGGGATAAAACTAGAAGTTGGGGTGAATCTAGGGGTTACATGGGCCAGGCCCACAAGGCCTTTACATGCCTGTTGACACGCAGTCCGAAGACTCCGGTGGGGCGGACTGGAGACTCCGGTGTGTCGGACTAGTAGACCGGAGACTCCGGTCTGTCAAAATGGAGACTCCGGTCTGCTGGTGCGGAGACTATGGTGTGTTGAGCTTCAGCAGCTGCTTGTCCTTGTCCTACTCCTTTTTCTTCCTTCATGGGGGCTTGGTGATGTACTGGGGCTTCATAGCTGAGGATGCATAGCGTAGTTGCATGAAGTAGCTAGCCATCCAAAGGCATATCAAAGTCACACGAGGAAAGGAGAGAGTTAACATTACCTTGTAGGAGCATGGCTCAGGCGCGAGTCATTGTTCCACTTGGGGGACTTGGTGGTGTAGATGGAGGGACGTTCGTAGGACGGGCTGCATCACCTACGATCGTCCCTCACAGATAGTCTAGACACCAATATCACGGGTAACTAAGGGGTCCCACTCATGCCATGCCTCCTAAGGTACAACAACGCCATGAGATGGTCATACGTTCATGTAAAAGGAAGAAGATCTAGCTGACTTCTCCGTTCCATTCCAAATCTCATGGTTAACGTGTAATATACGAAGCAAGAATCACTGGCGACATTTGTTGTTAAACCTAGATGATATATTCCTGTGCAGTGGTATTCCAACTAACATGCTTAATAGATTAGCTGATCACCCTAGATCAGTAACCAATAGTTCACATTATTATCGAAAATAGTGTTTCCCTGATCTTTTTGGAATGCAGGTGATGACAACATTTGATTTACAAATACTTGATAGAAAATAATCAAAGGACATGAGCAAGAGTGAACTTGCCTTTTGTGATTGCAAGATTATACACTCACGGTCTTCGATATATTAGAAGATCCAATATCTGGAACAACAACATTGGTTCGGTAAGGACTAATGTTTAAAGAAGCAATATGATATTATGCATAAATAATGCTATGCATTTTATAAAATTCCCAAAGTGAATCCCCAATATTGAAAGTGAAATAAACTTAGGTGATTTCTTTAAGAGTTGGTTTGTCTTCAGTTTTTACTTCACAAGTAAATGTATTTATAAGTAATTTTAGTTTTAACGTGCAAAATATAAAAGTAGAGTGCAATAATAATCTAAGGTTGAGACTAATTGCCATTTGGTGACCATGATGAAATTCCTTGTATTGGGTTGTTTATAGTTAATGGCACTATTATAGAGTTGTTCTTTTGAAGTGGCAAAAGGAATAACCTTTGAATAAAAAGTTGTTTGTGTTAAGATCATCCATCTGGAAAACTCCTAGGATTAAAGTTATAGTTTTCAATAAGGTATAAATAATGTTTAAGTCATTATACCTTTTGGGTGATTGTATGACACACCAAAGTCCTACAAGATCAAATATAAGTCCTACATGTTTTATTGATTATAAGATCTAGAACACTCTTAAGATTTAATTTTATTGATTACATAAATAGCTTTATATAAGTCCTACATGTTTTAATCTTAAAGAGTTGTATTCTAAGTTTTAATAAATTCAAAAAGTTAATAAAAGCTAGTATGAATTTATTTTAATTTATAAATGATAAAAGAAAATATATCTTTCTGATATCTTAATAATAGAAAAGGACAATAAGATCAAATATAACACTTATTTATTGGTCCTAAAATGACTAGGAATTTTATAATTAGCATTTTTCTAAAATAATAGATTTATGTGTATGCACAAAAATTATTTTTATGGTTTACCTTTATTTTATTAGAATTCCTTAAAGGAATAAATGTCTTTAAATGCATAGTATGATTTTTATTATATTAAACACCAATTAATATTTTTCTTCCATGAAGTAATTATTTAAAATCTTAAAGATGAATTTTATTTATTTATAAATATTAACCTTGTTTATTTAGAAAATGAAGGAATTATTGACTTAAATTAGACAAATTATGTTTTATCATTTTCAAAAATACAATTTAAATTTTTATTGGATAGTTTATGTTTTTGTGAACATTTAGATATATTATTTATATTTTTAGGATTTTCCTATATTTTCTAGAGCTATAAATGTTTATAGGGTATTTTGGTAATTCATTTATTTTATTTTATATTATTTCTTATCCTATTTAATCAGGGATATTTGGTTAGGCGCATGGGCCAGCCTGGCCCATCTAGATCTGGCTCGGGTCATCCAGACCCCGACCCATCTCTCATCCCCTCTCTTCCCCTGCACACACTACCTCTCCCTCTCCCTCTCTCTCCCTCTCTCTCTCCCTCTCTCTCTCTCTCTCACGCACGCGCCGCCGCCACGGACGCCTCCAAATCCGGCGCTACTGACTGCTGTCGTATGCTGGTGCTGGCTCGCCACCTCCTCCTTTTCCCTACTCCCTGTCGATTGGGTTCGATCTCGGCCTCGCGCATGCCTGGCTGAATCCCTAGCTCTGTCTTGGCACGGTCGTTGTTGATTCTGATGCCACCGTGCCTCCATTCACTTCTGGGGTGTTAGTCCAGTGTAGTGGTTGCTTGGGCCTCCCATTTCTGTGGGGTGTTGTCGGTGCTGGTGAGACTTGGTGCGAGTTGAGCATCATGGTGCTCCTCGTGCCGCCGTGACCTGCGTTGTCGCGCCCCCAGCGACACCGCCTGTCTGCTTACCCTTCTTGCTGAGCAAGGAGTATTGCTAAGTTTTCTTGTTCCTCTTATTCTTATTTTACTATCATTGCATACCCAATCCTTGTATAGACTGATTACTTTGACCTTTTATGTAACAAAGAACCTCCTGGATTTTGGTTATCACTTAGTACTGTGGTGAGATTGTTCTAGTTGATGTTGAGTTGGTTGCTAGATGGTTATACTCAATTAGCTTTACTGATCAAGGTTGTATTTATGGAACTCCTGGTTTACTTGTGCAAACTAAATAGATTTTTGTGTCGTTGGGTTTTTGGTCAGATGCCAATATAGGTTGTTTGCATAGTCAGGTCAGAGTTTATCTAACTAATCCTATTAATTCTATGATGAAATCAGGAATGTTGGTGATTAGATTATGGTACTATCTCAATCTAGTTCAACTGTGAAATTTTAATGGTGCTAAAATTCCATTGGCCATTTGATTTCTGGAAATACTAAGGATAAGATATGCTGCTATACTTGTGCTAACTAGATAGGTTCTGGTTAATTTCCCATGGATCTCTTATATGATTTTGTGTAGCTTTAGTGAAAACTATGAATAAAAATTGTATGGATATTATATAAAATAACTAGGATAAGAACGTAATGTTCTATAACAGGGTTATGTATATGTGATTTCTAGAGTGATTTAGCACATAGATTAGTTGGTTTCTATGTTCATGGGATTGGGCAAGGGCAATTGCTCATGTTCCTTTTGTAAGTGGTGATACAATATAACATATTATCTTTTACTTAATAATTTGTCTAAACACTTCCAAGATGCTCTTGTAGATGATATGCATTTGAAGGACATGAATGATTTATCGGAATTGGATTGATAGACATATACTTGTTGGTTCCTCAAATTAATGTGTATGTGAGGCACACCTGTGAGTAGTATTCATCTAAGCAAGCTGAACATATAAGCAATACCTATAGTTGATCACTTGATGGGTAATGGAATAAAACACATGTACCCACCATCGGGGGCATAATTAATATATCAAACCACCGAGAGTTTTGACGATAGCTTCAACTTCTTGCTAAGATTTTGCATCTTGACAATTTAATGAAATAAGGTCAAACTTGAGCTACCAGTAAGCGCGATAGATTGCTCTTCAATTAAATGTCTTTTAGGATGTTGTTGGGTGCATCTTATTATACTAAACAATGTCGTGGGTGTGGGTTTCAACTATGAGGAAAGAACATTCTCAATTTTTCGAGTGATGACGAGATTGCTCTTTCCTGTAAAGAAAGTCCGAAGAACATGGATCTGAATACCACAAGCCAAGTTTTCAGACATACACAGTGGACCAACATGTTGTACTTACGAGTTCCCATGTTTTATGAGTTCTCAAACTTCCTAGTTAACTCCGCCCACTTAAATGACTTTATACCGATTAATCAAAATTAGGTCAAATTTTACTACTGCTAGTAAATCGTAGGCTGCTCTATGAGTTCTATGAAATGGCATTTGGAGATATCCACATCGGGCGATCAATTAACATATATGAAACCACCGAAAGTTTTGACAACTGGTTTGACTTCTTGCTAAGATTTTGCATCTTCACAATTTTGAACCCCTTTTGAAAACAACCACATGAAATAAAGAAAAAAGAAAAAAGAAGTTAAAAGATTTATGCATGACACGCCCTAACATGCATGTCGTGTATGCTACGTGCCATAAAAACGTTAACCATGGGATTTGACGAGTTTTGAAAAAAAAAACAGCTTTGCAGTATTGTTCGGATGCCATGTACAGACACTATATATTGGGTTTTAAATGGAAGGATCAAGGCTGTCAAGGCCATACCGATCAACACCGTAGTTTGTGACCTGATGGAGTTCCCACAGTAGATGAGTGTACCTTGGGGTATTAAGCATTATTGACCGTGGGATTTTTCACACATATAGTGGATCATGCTTCCTATATAACTCAAGGTTTCAAATTTCGGCCGAGATTACCAAAATTTTAACGAAATCCAGCCATTTCGGCCAGGACTGGTAAGAGAACTTATCGGACGAAAACTTTCTAAATTTGGGGATTTTTTTGTTGAATTATCAAAATATATTATGTTTGGTAGAATTTTATTTGAAACTCTAAATTTTGGTCTAATATTAGCCAAATTTCATTTCAAAGTTTAAATTTTGATTCTTGCATTTCATCAAAGATTTGACCGAGATTCACCGAAATAGCTGAATTTCGGCCATTTCGCTCGGACCCGGGAAAAAACCAAAACCGAAATCCAAAACCTTGATCTAACTACATCGGTTAAATGAATTTCACAAAAAAAGTCGAGTCTAGCGCGGTGGAGATGGGAGTACAAAGCACGAGTGTATAAGGGCATCCGTAATATAGGACCCACCCGGCTTATGAGAATTGCCACAATGTATAGGCCAACATTTGCCACAAGGTAGGACCCACATCGCTTGGTCATATTCCTCCATGCAAGAGAGAGGAGGAAGGGGAAATGATTTTTCTATTCTCTATGGGCAACCCACAAACTTGAGGTAACTTTATTTTCTCCACAATGTACTACTGTATGCCTTAAGGTGTGCTTTTTTACACATTGCAGATTCCCTAAGGGAAAAAGCAAATAATGGGCCCACTTGGCACTGTATGACCAAGCTATAAAACTCCCATGCAAAAGTTCTTTAGTTTAGTGGGTCCCATGAATTATCTTGTTTAGACACTGGTGCAGCTTATTACTTGTAATATAGTAGTATTTCTGTTGCTTAGACATAATTATATGCTAACCTATGTCCACGCGCTATACTTTGAAAGAGAATAATATGTAGGCAGGGGAAGAGGGCAGCGAAGAAGAGAGAAGAAGAGTTGAAGGCGATTACATGTCCGAGCAAAGTTTATGATGGGTTCCTCACATGAGGTACTCCTGACTCTACTAGTAGTCGTAAATGTCAGGACCTATGCACACAAAAAATTGGAAGTGTGTTTTCTCTCTCCTTCGCTGCCTCTCATCTCTCCACCCCTTTAACTCGCGCATTGGCCCGACTGATCTCTCTCTCGTCCACGGCGTGGCGCTTCCCACATGTGCCTCGGTATAGCGGCTTTTTTACCCTTTTTGAGAGAGAGGGCGACTCTGTTTCTCTGGCATGTTCGAAAGCCGCGTTGGTATGGAGTAGTAGTACATAGGAAGGAAACAACTTTGGTCCTTAGCGGAAAAAAGATTCATACTTTTCTGGTTTTGAAATTTTCACTTGCTTCCCAAACATCGAGAGGGAAAAGTTATTCAAAAGACCGGCCATTCGTAGTAGTACTTCTCATCTTATCTTTTTCGTCAAAGAAAACCTCTATAGTGTACGGTTAACATTGAACCTGGACCGTTGCATCAAGACTGTCAAATCTAAACATTGCTAACCATTGGATCTTCTTTTCCATTCTTAGCATCTACAAGATTCAATTGATAGTCCTAAGCACAATAAATGCTATTGTGCGGAAACCTAAAAACACACTTCATTGCTTAGTTTCAGGGACCTTGTGCTAAATGCATGGACTTAGAGGTATTTTTTATTTTTTATGAGGTCCATGATGTAACTTGTATTTCAATCGACCATGTTAACTGAAGCACCTCACTCGGGGGGACCTACCACAACTAGAAGAAAATGCAACCCTCCCAATTATCACACAAACTGGACCACAGTTTTTATATAATTCCATTTTTCAAGCTTCCTAGCTAACTTTGCACACTTCACTTACTTCTTTATCGATTCATCGAAATTAGGTCAAACTTGAGCTACAAGTAAGCGCAGTAGATTAATTTATCTTGAATTAAATGTAATTTTAGAGGTATATGGGCACGTCTTCTTGTAGCAAACAATGCTGTCGGTGTGAGTTTCCAACTATCTGGAAAGAACATTCTCAATTTCCCAAGTGATGACGAGATTGTTCTTTTCCGTAAAGAAAGTTTGAAGAATATGGATCTGAATGCCACAATCTAGCAAGCTTTCATAAATATTAAGTGGACCAATCATACATTGCAAACGTATCTATAATTTTTGATGCTCCATGCTTGTTTTGCACCAATTATATTATGTTTTTGTCTACAGTTTGAGGCATTTTATGATTTTTTTGGAATGAACGTATTAAAAAGTGCCACAGAGCCTGTTTCTTGTTTTCTGCTGTTTTTGGTTTCAGAAAAACTAGTAAAGAAATATTCTCAGAATTGGATGAAACAAAAACCAAAGTTCCTATTTTTCCCGACACGAGACGGAGTCCAAAGCAGAGACGGAGGAGGGCACCGAGGGGGCCACACCATAGGGTGGCACGGGTCCCCCCAGGCTGCGCCTAGCCATGGTGTGGAACCCTCGGGCGTCCACCGACCTCGCCCCTTCGCCTATATAAACCCCCCGACACGAAAACCCTAAGGACTAGATCAGAATTCCATGAAAAGTTCCAGAGCGCCGCCGCCACCGAAGGCGAGATTCGGGAGACAGAAGTCTCTGTTCCGGCACCCTGTCGGGTCGGGATATTGCCCCCGGAGTCATCTCCATCGATGCCACCGCCATCTCCATCATTGTTGCTGACTCCCATGATGAGGAGGGAGTAGTTCTCCCCCGAGGCTAAGGGCTCTACCGGTAGCTATGTGGTCATCAATCTCTCCATGCTGTGATCTTATTGTGATCATGAGATTTTTAATCTAGTTGAATAAGTAGATGCCACTCTTTGTCTATTATGCTACTCAAGTGCTTTTATTAATGTGATCTCCGGAGACACCTTGTCCCACGCGTGTGAAGGTGATAGTGTGTGCACCGTGTGTGTCTCTTAGGCTAAAGATTACAGAAATACTTATCATGAGTTATAATTTGAGTTGGATATCTCTATGAAATTTTGGTGTTTGTCTAGAACCATCTAGCGCTCAAGGTGATAGTGTGGGGCTACCTAGATGGGGAATGCGAACTTTAAGGGGTGCTTTTATAGCCCTACTCGGTGAATTGGTGTTCGTTATCCAACCGGAGAGTAGTTCAGGGTAGCATAGTGAAGAGAAGATATTTATGTGTTCAATTATGTTATCATTGTGGAGAGTGTCCACTAGTGAAAGTATGATCCCTAGGCCTTGTTTCTAAGCATTAAGACACCATTTACAATCAGTCCTGCTACATGTTTGCTTGCTGCCATTTTTATTTCAGATTGCAATTACCACTTATAATCATCCATATTACTTGTATTTCACTATATCTTCTCCGAACTAGTGCACCTATACACCTGACAAGTGTAGTGGGTGTGTTAGGGACACAAGAGACTTCTTGTATCTTAATTGCAGGGTTGCTTGAGAGGGATATCTTTGACCTTGTTCTCCCTGAGTTCGATAAACCTTGGGGTGATCCACTTAAGGGAAACTTGCTACTGTTCTACAAACCTCTGCACTTGGAGGCCCAACACTATCTAAAAGAATAGAAGCGTGCATAGATATCAACCAACATGTTGTACATAATTGAGATTTCCATGTTTTATGAGTTCTCAAACTCCCTAGCTAATTGTGCCCACTTGAGTGACTTTATGTCTATTTATCGAAATTAGGAAAAATTTGAACAATGAGTAAATTTTAGGCTTCTTTGATAGTTTTACCAAAAAACTTTTGGAGGTACCCATCGGGGGGTCAATTAATATATCAGAAACCACCGAGAGTTTTGACAATAGGTTCAACTTCTTGCTAAGATTATTCATCTTGACAACTTAACGAAATTAGGTCTTAAACTTGATCTACAAGTAGGCGAGATAGATTGCTCTCGAATTAAATGTAATTTCAGAGTGGTAGATGGGTGCATCTTCTTATAGTAAACAATACCGTCAGTGTGAGTTTCCAACTATCAAGAAATAACATTCTAATCTTTCTGAGTGATGATCATCAAGGTTGTTTATTTCCAAAAAGAAAGTCTAAAGAATATGGATCTGGATGCCACAAGCCAAGATTTCAACATATATAGTGGATCGAAATGTTGTACTTATGATTAATTCCCATGTTTAGATGTTTTCAAACTTCGGCCTAGCTAACTCTGTCCACTTGAATGACTTTATGTCTATTTACTAAGATTAGGTGAAAATTTGAACTATACGTAAGTTGTAGGTTGCTTTGAAAGTTTACGAAAAAGCTTTTGGAAGGCACCCACTAGGGAGTCACAACTAATATATCATAAACCACCGAGATTTTAGACGACAGGTCCAACTTCTTGCTAAGATTTTTCATCTTGACAATTTAACGAAATTTTGTCAAACTTGAGCTACACAAGTAAGCGTGATAGATTTCTCTTGAATTAAATGTATTTTAAGAGGTAAAAAGGTGCATCTTATTGTAGTAAACAATGTC
Organism: Avena sativa; assembly: GCA_916181665.1. NCBI lineage: Eukaryota > Viridiplantae > Streptophyta > Magnoliopsida > Poales > Poaceae > Avena > Avena sativa. The sequence goes on along the minus strand of OV702293.1, from coordinate 352,135,974 downwards.
ATCGATGTGAGTTTCTAACTATGAGGAAAGAACATTCAATTCTCAATTTTTTTGAGTGATGAGAACATAATTCTTTTCCGTAAAGTAAAGTTCGAAGAATATTGGATCTAGATGCCATAAGCCAAGTTTGCATACATATATATTGTACCAACATGTTGTACTTATGATTCCCATGATTTATGAGTTTTCAAACTTCCTAGCTAACTGAGCCTGCTTGAATGAATTTATGTTGGTTTATCAAAATTAGGTCAAATTTGAAACTACAAGTAAATTGTAGGTTGCTTCGAAATTTTGCGAAAAAGATTTTGGGGGTACCCACCATCGGGGGCATAATTAATATATCAAACCATCGAGAGTTTTGATGATGGCTTCAACTTCTTGCTAAGATTTTGCATCTTGAAAATTTAACGAAATACGGTCAAACTTGAGCTACAAGTAAGCTCGATAGATTGCTCTAGAATTAAATGTCTTTTCGGAGGTTGTTGGGTGATGTGTGTTGGACACTTCGTTGGGAAACCCCAAGAGCAAGGTGTGATGCAGCACAACAGCAAGTTTTCCCTTAGTAAGAAACCGAGGTAATTGAACCAGTAGGAGGAAGGAAACGTCTCAAAGGTGTTGCAAGCAACGTGGAAACCTGCACAACACAAACTCAAGACTTTGCCCCAACTTATAGTGAGGTTGTCAATCTCACCGGTTCCTATAACAAAGGATTAACTGTATGGTGTGGAAGGTGATGATGGTTTGCAGCAAGTAAACAATAATATTGGAAGATGTATCAATGGTAAAGATTAGACCAGGGTCCATAGTTCACTAGAGGTGTTCTCCTTAGAAACAAACATAGCATGCTGGGTAAACAAATTACAGCAGGGCAATTGGCAGGACTGAGCAAGGCATAACAATGTGTAACATCCCAAATTTCATCAAATGCAAAATCATGTATCACATTCATATCATCATGGCATCTAGAGTTTGCATAAAAATTTCAAAGCTTGAAATCAAATAAAACCATTTTATGCCTTTCTATTATATACATATGAGGCATGGTTTTATTTTTATTTTCAAAAGACCAAAGTGTTTTTGAGTGGACAATTGTGTTTAGCACACTTTTGAATGCTAGGATTACAGTGCAAATATTTGGAAAATATTTGAATTCAAACAGATTTGAATTATGGTTCTAAAACCATTCCTGAAAATAAAATTAGAAAAGAAAAAGGTAAAGGAAAAAAATAAACCCAGCGCTGCCTTTTCAGCCCAACACCACAACCGGCCCAACAAGCCCACCCGGGGTTCTCTCCCTCTGCTCCCTCTCTCACCCGCGCGAAACTGACCCCGCACTCGCTGCCACTGGGCCCAATGCCACGTCGTCATCGTCCCCAAATCCCGCACCTGCAGACCACGTCGCGCCGCCGTTTCCTCCTTCACTGTCGTGATTGAAAATCGAGTAAATGGCGATGAATGCTCGCGTAATCCCTGCCCCTGATGCCTGCTACTTAACCCCCTCTGCCTCGCGGCCATTTCCCTCAAAATCCAATGCCCAAGAGCCCCCAGGCTACCCACAATCGAGCTTGCACCGCCGTGGCCCCGGGCATCTCCGGCGAGTGATTCAGGTGAGCTCTGTCCACCCCGTGTTGTCTGGTTCACCCTGTCGTGCTCGCCACCCTCTTGATCTGCTTCTCATGCCTTCTGTTTGGCTGCTTGTGACCCAGAACATCGGCCCCGTCAACCCCTGCAAGGACCCGACGCCGTCCACGACTCCGGTGAGTAATTCCGTCCAGGTCTGCACGCCCCTTGCCCTTTGTTTCAAACAAGCTTGTGTGCCATGATATTGTGCATATCCTGATGCCCTTATCTTGCCTTATCGTGACCTAGGTTGTCGCCTCCGTCGCTGTTTGCGAAAGCCCGACACCAGCAACAACTCCGACGAGCTCCTACGCCTATGTCTGTGCGCCCCTGCCCAAACCAACGGCACCTTGAGATTCCCCGCGTCCGTGCGAACCTGGTAAGCCTTGCCACCATCCCCTTTAACCCCTAGCGCCTCTAGAGTGTCACCGGCAGAAGCGCCGACGCCAGTGCCATTTGCGCCGCTCACTTTTGGTCAATTGGATCTGCCCCGTTAGATTTAGATCGGGCGGTTAAGATTAGATCGTTAGCAAAGGGGTAAGTTTTGATTTGGCGCGTTGGATCTAACTTGATCCAACAACACAGAAGGGTGATCCGGAGCGAAACGGTATCAGCCAATAGGAACGCGCCGCGTGTCTGGCTATTTAATTTAAAATCTATTTTTGAATCTATTAGTTGATTTAACTTGTAAAATTCATAACTTTAGTTCTGTTTGTCCAAAATTTGAAAATAATATACCATTGGATTCATAAAATCAAGCCCTACACTTCTGTGGCCTTGTTTTAGTATTTTGCTTCTGGAAAAATAGGATTATTTGCAGAACCAATTATAGGCTTATTTTGACTATATAAAATGTTTAGAAAATTGTTTTAGAGTAAAACTTGTTTTATTTAAACCTTAGAAAGTTTACTTTGTGTTCAGTACTGTTTTGGTTTGACTTGTTTAGTATATAAAATCATTCCATTGAATTTGCATGCATTCATATATATATTTTTGTTTGAATATTTGAACGTGAATTTGGTGTTATGATTTTATGTGTAGATTTTGGTGATAGTGGTGATTGTGATTGTGAGGACTGTTGGTACTCTCCCAACTATCAAGGCAAGTGGTGCTTCATATATTTTGTCCTATTATTTTGACTATGCATTAGTGATATTTTGAGTAGGACTTGCATGGAGAAATTTTCTAAGTATATATGCCATGCCTTGGGAAATCCTAGTAGTTGTAGTCTTAGTAGATTTTTCCCTAAGTTAAGAAAACTTGCTATGTTATCATGCTTAGCCTAGCTAGTAGAAAACAAGGGTTGAATATTCATGCTATGAAATTTTGCTAAGTCTATGACTTGTGTTTTGATTAATAGAACAACTATATGAATGAATCACCTGGGTGGAATGGTATGGTTGGTTTATGTTGAGTGGTTACACAAGGCTCATGTCTATTGTTTACCTTTTGTATCACACTTGTGGATTTCCACCCAAGAACAAAGGGATTTGAGATGTTTAGTGTTGAGAAGCTTCTAGTGCAACCACATGGCATATGGGCTCTGCCTTGACCAAATATGTTGCAAGAACTTAGCCAGATGGACAGTTGGTGGTAGGGTGATAGGATGGAACGCGTCCATGGTGGTCTAAGGGAATGCTTCTGAAAAGTCTCGTCTCGATGCATGTCGAGTCTTGTGGGGAAATTGCACCACCTCTCGATAGGGAAAAACCTAAGTACTTAGCCGTGTCCCCGACAATGGACAATTTGAGCATCAAAGACATTGAAGAAATCAAGGATCTCCTCATCCCAATTTCTAAGTTAAAAACTTGTGGTTGAACAAGGGTAAAGGTTCACCAATGTCTATTGGTGGTTCCTTGAGTGTTTTTGACAAACAAAAACTTAGTGTTTTCAACTAATAAGGAAAACCTTATTTTGAGCAAAGCAAGCCTAAGCTACACTTAGCCAAATTCATATATATGTTAGATACTACTATTCTACTATGGTATCACTTACCAATACAATTCCAATGTATTGACCCACTGTGGTTGTAACTTATGATGTTGCAGGTTACTCTGATGGAGATTAGGGTTGTGAGTCTACACTCAACATGCTTGCCTGTGGCACATGAAGATGAAGACTTATAGTTATTTACTTTATGTTATGAACTCTATGTATTAGCCTTGGGCTATTGAGTTATAAAAGACTATGTTATCTCTGGAATGACGATGTAATAACGACCTTTGTATCTGTGTACTTCATATTAAACTGTGGATGCTAACTTTTGATCCAGGGACTAGCATTGCAATCACAGGGACCTTTACCTTAAAAGGTAGGGTCTTACACAATGCAATACTAGACACAAAGATCCTATGAGATTCGATTGGGCAATATAACAATATACATAGGCCGCCATCCAACTGCATCTATGACTAGAAGTCCACCTTCAGCTTATCATCCGAACCCCCTCCAGTATTAAGTTACAAGCAATAGACAACTGATTTAAGCAAAGTGTGTAAGGTAAACAATCCACTTGTTCCATGAACAAGAGACTGTTGTTTTCTCCCTAGTGGCAACAGCACATCTACTACCGTAGAGATTTCTGTCACTTCCCTTGATAAGTAGAGGCATGAACCCACTATCGAGCATAAATACCCCCTGTTGGAGTCACTAGCAACTACTTGGCCAAGATATATACTAACAACGGAGAGGCACTACTAGAGAAAAGGCTATAGGAGACATGCTTATGCGAGGCACATTTAGACCATATGCGCCTCCTATAAAATAGGCGAGGCACACTCCTTCTCCATGCGCCTCTAGTATAAAAATAGGCGAGGCGCATATGATAAGAATGCGCCTCCTATAATCCCTATACGGACTAAATCTAGCAGCCCCATATTATGCGAGGCGCATTCCAGTCATATGCGCCTCCTATATATTAGATAGGCGAGGCGCATATGGGCAGAATGCGCCTCGCATAATCTGTGTGGGCCCGCGTGTTGGTAGGTGCACGAATATGCGAGGCGCATATGGTTATATGCGTCTCCTATATTTTATAATATGCGAGGCGCATATAGTCATATGTGCCTCAAGTAACCCCTGCGGGCCCGGGTGGAGATAGGTGGCCGCATAGGCGAGGCGCATATTGCTATATGCGCCTCCTATAGTTTGAATTATAGGAGTCACGTATTGTGCAATATGCGCCTCCTATAACCTGGCACCACTTTTTTCCCCTCTGGCACCGCAACCGCAAGTATTTCCCACGCACAAACCACACGGCCGTCTCGGTCTCGCTCACCCCCGCCTCCGCTCTCTGTCCTCCGCTCTGCCGTCCACCGCCCTCGAGGTGAGAGCTCGCTGGCATCTTCCGCCTCTACCATTGCGCCTCCCCATTGCTACTCCATATCCTGCTTAGTTACCTACTTTGGGTTCTCTCCTTGCACGTGCAGATGGGCTCCTCCGGCTACGGCTCCCCCTCCGGCCCCTATCTCGACCCGGAGCGCGTCTTCGCGCTCGTCGTCGGATGCCGGCCGCAGGACCTCTTCGAGTACTTGGAATCCGTCCCCGGAGCACACACGGACCTGCAATGCCGCCTGGTCTACTTCGCAGGGATGGCGCTCCAGGCGCCGCGTCCGATGTGAGGTTTCTGGTGCCATCTCGCACTTAATGGGCCCAGTTCTTGCAGCGATTCTGGTCTTTCCTGCTCCGATTCTTGCAATGGTTCTTCTATTACTTTCTCCAGGGGCTAATTCGTCCAGTTCTTGCGGTGGTTTCTTCTTCCCCCCTTCTCAGGCTAGTTGGCCCTGGTCTTTCCTGATTTTGCGGCTTTCTCTGATTTCGGCCCTGGTTCTTTCGCTTTCTCTGGGGACTGGGTCCAAATTGGTTGCTTCTTTGCTCGGATTTCGGCACTGGTTCTTTCGCTTCCTCTGGGGGCAAATTGGTTGCGTTCTTGTTCTGATTCCTGCGATGGTTCTTTCACCTTACTCGCTAATTCGGTCCTGTTCTTGCTCTGATTCTTGCGATGTTATTTTCCCTCCTCCTCCTCCAGAAGTCCGCCGCCTTGGTTCGACGACGACTCGTGGGCACTGTATTGGGCAAAGTACGCGTGGGCTCACGCGCTAATCAGCAGGTTTGTACTTGAATTTTCTTGGAGGCTCCCGCTATCTGTTCGATGTTTTGTACACAAGGAAATGGGCTTACAATCTCACGCATCTAAAGCAATTAGGCTTGTATAGTTACATGCTCAAACACTTGGTTAATTCCTTCTGGTCTCCCGTGCAGATTTGTTGCTGGTGGAATGAACGATTTGGTTTAGTATGGCCATGGTGGGCAGAATTGTTGCTATATTGGAATGAGTTATCACGTGCTTAAGCACTCACTCAATGGTTTGGTTTAGAGTTTTCTAGTGAGAAGAAGATCCCTTGCTACTGGAATGAATCAGTCTGTTAATGTCTGTGCAATGTTGTTCTTGACATAAAAGAGTTGGTTCAGTGAACTTTATAAGAAGCATCATCGAGACAAAGGCCCAAAGACTGCCAGAAGCAAGTGAACAACTTCTCGGGCAACAACTACCATCTGGCCCATTCGTTCTCGGTTCTTTATTTCCCACTTCCGCTTTTGTTACATTTCAGATTTGGACTTTTGTAGTTTTGCCTGTAACTATTTGTCTATGCCCTACTTCTTGTGGTTTGCTTTCTTTGTCTTTCTTCGAAATGCCGATGATTAGAACGTGTTGTGATGTCATGTGTATGACTATGCCACTGTTCGATCTGGTGTGCCAAGTAGACTAGTAATTTGGGCATATACTCTACTTGCCGCATGAGATCGAACAGGGAGCATTGTTATTTCCGTGCCCAATCTAAGTATGAGGCACTAATCCAAGTCATTCTTGGTTTGCTTTTTTTGGTCTTTCTTCAAAATGCCGATGATTATAACCTGATTTCTTACATCTTGTTGCACCCATATATATATGCATGATTCTATCTTGTGAACTGCTATTGCTTTCCACTGACACAACTTCTCGGGCAACAACTACCTAGGCTACGAGAGTAGAGAGGTGGCAGAAGAGAAGTGGAGGAGGCACAGAAGGAAGAAGTGGAGGAACTTCCTCGTGATCACCACCTTGTTGCTCTTCATGGTAGGTTATGTGCTCTACTTCATCTAGCTAGAGATCCATCATCGGAGTTGTAATGTGGTTGTGAACTTGTAATTGGAGGTTTGATCTTGTGGCACAAACACTTGGTGTTGTGTGAAAACTTGGCACTTGTTGATTCTACTTGATGTATGAACTCGTATGTTGCGATTGATGTGCAATTGTAGAGGGAGTGTCCCAACCTTTATTAACATAAGGTGGTGTCCCCTGTGTTCACAATGCTAGTCCCTGGATCAATAGCTAGCATCCACAGTTTAGATGTAATATCAAGAAACAAAGGTCATAATATAACTTTATAACCAGGAATATCATAATTTTATTACATCTTTACATAGCTCATTTGGCTATTACATTACATTGCAGCGGAATAACTATAAGCATGGGGTCCTTCATCTTCAAAGTGCCACAGGCAGACATGTTGGTTGTAGACTTTGTAATCCTAATCAATCAATCTTCACTAAAATCAATCAAACCTGCAACATTACAAGTTACAGCCACAAGGGTCAATACATTTGAATTGTATTGGCAAGTTTCACTACTATGTAGAGTATAAGTGGATCCTATCATTACATGCATTTCTGGCTAAGTAGGGTTTAAGACTCATTTGCAGAAGCAAAATTTATCCTATCTTTTCAAAATGGTTTTGGTCCTTTGTCAAATCTCTTTTTCAAAATCCCTTGAACTTCTTGGTAAATTCCCAAGTGTTCAAGTCCTTGTCAAAAATCCCTTGAGCTCCTTGGTAACCCCAAGTGCATCAAGTTTTATCAAAATCTCTTGAGCTCCTTGGTACCCCCAAGTGCATCAAGTTTTATCAAAATCTCTTGAGCTCCTTGGTACCCCCAAGTGCATCAAGTTTTATCAAAATCTCTTGAGCTCCTTGGTACCCCCAAGTGCATCAAGTCTTAAAAGTTTTCTTTTAGAAATTAGAATGTCGAAATTTCCCATAGCTTCAAACTTTAGTTGCTCAGTATTGTCCATAACCGAGGACACGGCTAAGTACTTAGATTTTTTTATCTTCTGCAGAAGTAGTACACTTTACCCACATGTCACAATCCCATCTTGTTGCCACCAGTGGCCACTGGATTAGTGCTCACCAAGATGGAGTACCGGCAGATTGAGAATGTGACGAAGTCTTTCCAGAGGGTCCTCCCATACACCATTGCTAGCTTGTCTTCAGCACCCATGTAGGATTCCAGGTCCTCATGTCTAGTAAACTGAAGACAATGCATGGGTATTCCCAATGTAGTTGACTAAGCCAGAGCCATAATAGCATGTGGTTGTACACGAAAGCCACAATTGGAGAAACATGTTCAATCTCTAAGTTTCCTAGGTGGTTTTCTTTTGGAGCACAACACAAAGAGATTGCCATAGACATGGTTCCTTTTGTTGCCACCTTCTCCAAAACTTAAAGTATCCTTATCCACCTAGGTGGTTCATTGAGTCCTTGTTTTATTATATAAAACACAAGTCCTTTTTCTCAACTTCATGAAATCTCAACAAGTATCTCTTTTCAAAATATAGCATGGCTAAGCATGTAACAACTACATTGTTTTCACTAAGGAATCTATAGGGTATCCTATTAGGATTTAGCATAGCATAAGTATAAAATTATTTTCATGCATGTTTCAAAATCCACTAAGTATAATGAAAATAGTAGGACATAAGATGATAGTGTCACTTGCCTTTTGGTAGGGAATGGTGGTTCACTCCTTGATCTTGCTATTCTCACACTTTTCTAACTTCACTACAATCAATCAAGCAAACACAATATCAACTAGCATTCCAAACCAATAATCAATCAAAACAAACAAACAAACATAAAATAATGGGACCTAAGTTATGCATGGAAGCATGCATAGGATAGTTCTATTTGCAAAGATGGTTTCCACTAGGCTTCTAAACTTTGTAAGGTTCCAAGTGGTCATCTTCCAAAATGGCAAAGTCATTTGTAAAAGGGTTTTGCCCAAAAACTATTTTTAAATCCTTTCATCATTTTATGTGGTGGAAAATATTTTTATCAAACCAAAACTTTAAGTTTTTCACCAAATAAGTTGTTACTCCCCAAAACTTGGTGTTTTGGGTCAGTAGTTTTGATTCAAATCATTTTTCCAAAGTTTTTACTCCAAAAACATTTTCACAAACAAAACAATATTTTTATTTGGCTAGAAATGGGCTAAATCAAAGAATCATTCTATTCCTTCACCAAATATATTTTTGAACCCACAAAGTGATTCCTAGGGTCAGTAGCTTTCAAACAAACCAATTTGCAAAGGTTTTAACCCTAAAAACATTTTTGAACAATTTTTCTAATCTAAACAAGCATACAAATGTTTCTGCAAAAACCAACAAAATAACAGATACTATTTACTAAACAAATTGCAGGGTTGGCTAGGGTTTGTTCCACTGATTCCAACGATATAAAGTTTGTAATTTTTGGACGTGTGGATCAAAAGTTATAGGGTTTTCAAAATCACATTCTAATCAGATTTCAAATTCAGTTCTAACCAAAGTCTGGCCACGCGTCGCGTTCCTACTAGTCAATACCGGTTCGGGTGGATCGCGTGCTGCAGGCCGTTGGATTTAAAGTGAATCGTGCGGCACAGGATCGAACTTACCCCTTCGATAAGTCAATCAATCGCGTGCTTCGGATCTGGATCGGACGATTGCTAATGCCTTGCCAAGAACTGGCGGCGCGACGACGGTGGCGAGCGGCGGCGGTGCTCTGGCTACGGCGTAACGGCGTGAACATGAAGCGAGAGGAGTAGGGAAGATGCTCACCAGAATCGCCATGGAATGCTGGTGCTCAACGTGGTCGTAGGAGAGCAGGGGGTGCACGGGGGCGACGGTGATTGCTCGTCGGAGGAGCTTCCGGCGTCGGGTGGTTCTGGAGGTCGTCGAGGGCGAGGATGGAGGGCACCCTAGGACAAACGGGAGGCACCGTTAGGTTCGCAAAGGCATGGCGATCGTTAACGTGTCCACGGGAAAGAGAGGGGGGGGTCTGGTTTACCTGGGAGACGTCGCCGCAGTTGGAGACAGACGGCGGCGCTGGCTCGGGGTGACGCTGTCGAGCTTGCAGAGCTCGCGCGGGTGAGCTGGTGATGCGAGAAGGTGCGCCAGGGCTTGGGGAGTATGCGAGTGTGGTCAAGGAGGTGGGGGGTGGCAGGACACGGCCGGAATCGAGGGAAAAGTTTGTCGGTGGCATTGAGGTTCGAAGAGGAATCAGAGCGGCCTGGGGGCGTGCTAATGCGGGGTGACAGAGGGGAAATGGAGAGGAGGCATGAGCGTTTAATCCTGCGTGATCAAAGCGAGTAATGGTGGCCGCATTAAGGTGAATTGAAGCCGCGGCATCAACGGCAGAAAACGGCCGGCGTCATCTGCGCAAGGAAGAAGGTGAGCTGGAAAAGTGGGGTCGATTGGTCAGTGAGAAAAGGAGTGAGGGGGAGGTCCACCGGTCAGCTTCTGTGCGGGTCAGTAAGTTGGTGCCAAACGTTTTCTTCGGGAGGGAGAGAAGCCCAGCTGGTTGGCCCTTGTGGGTTGCTGGGTTGGGTCGACTGGGCTGGCTCCTTCTCATATTTTTTTTGTACAGCAAGCTTTTCTTTTTTCTATTTCCTATTTCTGTTTTGAAATTCAAACAACCAAACAATACTCAAATCAATTCAAACTCATCACACTTTGTAACTTTGGATTTGGTTCTGTTCAGTAACATAATCCAAAATCCAAAAACAAAATAATAATTTTATTTTTAGGGTCCATTATTAATTAAATAAATAGACCTTTGTTATTAAATCAAAATAGGATTTGTTTTATTCAAATTCTCCTTTTGAAATCTAAATATTTTCAAAACCAAATCAGTAGGTTTTATTTGGAAATATAAAATACTTGGAAAACTTATTTTAAATAAATAAATAAGTTTTGATGGTTAATTAATAGTAACACCTTTATTTATAAAACTTGGATATTAAATCCTTGTTGTTTTTATTTAAATAATTTTTACTATTTTTCCCAAATAGAAATGTTTTTATTTCAAAGGCTTGGCCAAGTTTTTTTATTTGGCTTATATAATAAACCTCATTTTAAAATCCTTCCTTTTCTTTTGAAAACTAAATCTTTTTATAAAAAGATTTCAAAGTGGTAATAAAATATTTTTATTTTTCCTTTATTAAATATTTATCTTTTTAATCCCTTTAGGATTTATTTGACCCAAATTGGTTTGAAGGTTTCCAATTGGATTCAAAAGTTTCTTTTGGCCCGGAAAATCAACAAAGTTTTATTTTATTCATTTATTTTTCACATTACAAGATTTGGAAAATCTTGGGATGTGACAGCAATGTACTTGTATTCATGTTGGTTCTATTATGCTTTGGCCAATTGCAAGTTTCTGGAAAATTCTTTGCTATTTATACTGTATTCTGGACTATATTGTATATTTGAATATCTGTATATTATTATTTATAGTGGTCTGTAAAACTTGAATTTCGAAAATATTACCGGAGGCGCATATAGGACAATATAGGAGGCGCATATACTATAAATATACGAGGCACATTGTGAAACATATGCGAGGCGCATATTATATGTGCCTCCTATACTTCACATATGCGAGGCGCATATCGATATGCGCCTCCTATAATTTACATATGCGAGGCGCATATCGATATGCGCCTCGCATATGTGAAGTATAGGAGGCGCATATCATATGCGCCTCGCATAAAAAATAGCCGAGGCTCAAAGGTAGAGGCGCATATGATATGCGCCTCGCATAAGCTTTTAGGTGCGCCTCGCATAAGCCTTTCTCTAGTAGTGAGCATGCAAGATCACAAACAACACAGACATGATACAAACATAAGACAAAACCATTAATCAATATGACATAGTAATCTCAATATCCATCGGATCCCTGCAAACACAACATGCATGATTACAAATAGATGAGATCTTGATCATGAACGGAGCTCACAAGATCTAGACATGAAAGCACAAGGAGGAGATACAACCATCTAGCTACTACAAGGACCCGTAGTCCAAGGTGGAACTACTCACGCTTCATACCGAAGGCTGGCATGATGAAGAAGAAGGCCTCCGGGATGATCTCCCCTCCGGCAGGGTGTCGGGAAGAGCTTCAGATCACCCCCGATCTTGGGACGATGGTGGCGGCGGATACAGAAAGTTTCATGGAATATTGATCGGGTGCTTAGGGTTTCGACATCGGGGGCTTCTTATAGGCGAAGAGGCGAGGCTGGGAGGCGTCCAGGTGGCCCACACCCTACCCAGGCGCAGGCCCACCCTAGGCCGCGCCTAGGGGGGTTGTGGCGCCCCTGTAACATCCCTAAAATCATGATTTCAAAGTTTGCATATCATTCATGCATGCATATAGATTTGAGATCAATTTCAAACTCATTTCAGAAAAACAGAAGCACATAGTGCTATGATTTTATGTGAGCAGATTTAAATCAAATGGCCATCCCCATTTGAAAGTTTGTTTGTCTATGAACCAAGTTTGTTGCCTTCCTTGGGGAAAGGTTTGAGTGTAGAGTTTAAACCAAGTTTTACAAATTGGAAATGATTTCAAAAACCAGATTTCAAATTTTGCAAACCAAGTGCCAAGTCTCTGTTATTTTGATCTCCAAGCTTGACCAAGCCTTTGCAAAGCAACCACTTGCTTTTATGCCTATATTGGAGACTGCTGCACCCTGCAAAAACCCCAGAAAGATTTGAATTCAAAAAGAGTTTGAATTCATATCAAAACCATTCCTGAAAATCGAAATAGAAAAAAAGAAAAGAAGTAAACAAAAGAAAAGGGCCAGGCGCCAGGAATCTAGCCCAGCATCTGAACAGGCCCAACTAGCCCACCGGGCCATTTCTTTTCCTTCCGCACTCGCGAGCATACCCACTTAGCCGCTGACAGCCAGACCCCACACCACCTCTGCTTATTTCGATGACATGCGGGCCCTCTCCATGTCAGCTTCGTCTTCCCCAGATTCCGCGCACGAACTCCGCCGCTGCCCGTTGCTGCACTGATTTCGCGAGGTTAATTGGCATTGATGCAGCAAGCGTTTCTTGTCGAGCCTCTGGCTATAAAATCCCCACATCCTCGCGACCATTTCCTCCCAAACAATTTCGCCTTCACGCCACCAGGCTGCCCACAACTCGCACGACACCGCCGCTGTTCCGACGACTACGCCGGCGAATTCCGGTGAGCTCCGTGTTCCCCTCTGTCTCTAGTTCATGCTATCAAGTTCAGCGAGTCTTTGCGCACCTACTGACACTCCTCATTTGCCCTCGCATGATCCGTAGCTCCAGCAACGTCGACGACCGGCCGCCACCGTTCTCTGCACGAACTCCGGCGACCTTCCTCCGTAAGTAGCCACCGCCCCTTGCCCTCTGACTGATACGCCTAGAATCCTCATCGACTTGCGCATCTAACAGTACCCCTATTTTGGCTTAGCGCGACGAGGAGCCTCGCCAATGTCGACGATTGACCGTGCCTGACGTTTGTCTCTACTCCGACGAGGAATCCTCGCCGTGTCCGCGCGCCCCTTCCCAAGCCATCGCCACCTTGAGCATCAGCAGCCTCCTGCGGTTCTGGTAAGCACCTTCTTCCTTCCCCGGGCAACCTAGAACGCCGGCACCACCACTGACCGATGCGCCGCCGCCAGCCGCCGCCGCTAGCGCCGCTCAAGTTTGGTCGTTTGATCCAGGACCGTCAGATCTAGATCCAACGCGTAGATTTAGATCACTTAACGAATCGTTTTTGGTAGATCTAGGCCGTGTGTTTTAAACAGATCCTACGGCTCGCGAGCATGATCCGGAGCGAATCGGTACCAAGCAATAGATATAAGACGCGTGGCTAGGGTTTGAATTAAAACTGAATTTGAAAACAGATTTAGATCCAAATTTCAAATGGCTATAACTTTTGATTCCCACGTTAGATTTTTGCAAATTTTATACCGTTGGAATCAGTAAGTCAAGCCCTTTCTGAATCTGCAATGTGTTTAACAAAAAGTATCTGTTAAAATGACTTTGTATGCAGAAACATATTTAGGTCCATTTTCTGTATAGAATTTGTTTAGTAAATGGTTTTAGTGCTAAATAAGTTTAGTTAGCAAGTTTTTGTCTTGTTTATGATTCTGTGTCATGCACTTGCTTGGTGGGTTTTCAAAAATCATCACTTAGCATTTTCTTGCATGCATGCATTCATATTTTTGTTTGTATATAAATTGTGTGTAATTGTGTGCTACAAATTTTATGTGTAGATTTTGCTAGTGACTATGATTGTGAAGAGTGCTACTCTCCCCATTACCAAGGCAAGTGATACTTCATAATATTTCCATTCCCTTTATTTTGAATAAGCATTAGAATTATTTTTGCTAAGTCTTGCATGCTACTTTTGCCAAATGCTATGTTGGGAAATCCTATGTAGTTGTAGAAATGTAGAATTGCTAGGGAATTTCCTAAGTTAAGATACTATGCCATGCTTAGCCTAGCTAGTAGTAAACAAGGGTTGGTAAAGTATGTACATGCTATAATGAAAATAATTCTAAGTCTTTTGGACTTGTGTTTTTCTTAATAAAACAACTAAGTCAATGAACCTCCTGGGTGGAATGGGACTTGAATTGGTGGTTTTTGGTTGAGTGGTTACACAAGGCCATGGATATGGCTTGTGTATCTCACTTGTGGTATGCCACCCAGGAACAAAGGGATTTGGAGGCCAAGTGTTGAGAAAGCTTACAGTGCAACCACTTGGCAATATGGGCTCTGCCATGATCATATAGGTTGCTAGAACTTAGTCACTTGGACAGTTGGTGGTAGTGGGAATGATAGGTTGGAGCGCGTCCATTTGACTAAGGAAAGGCTTCTGAAAGTTCCTGTCTTGGGAAACCAAGTCCAGTGGGGAAAGTGCACAACCTCTGCAGATGGAAAATCTAAGTACTTAGCCAAGTCCATGGCAATGGACAAATTGAGCATCAAGACATGGAAGCTACAAGAATCTCATCACTCCAACTTCTAAGTAAAACTTGTGGGTGAACAAGGGTGAGGGACCCCAATGTCTATTGGTGGTTTCTTGGGAAGCTTTTGACAAAGAAAAACTTAGTGATTTCAACTAATAGGAAAAACCTATTTTGAGCAAAGCAAGCCAAGCTACACTTAGCCAAAATGCATATAGTAATATAGTCCACTTAAAATTTACTAAGGTATCACTTGCCAATACTATTCCAAAGTATTGACCCTCTGTGGCTGTAACTTGTGATGTTGCAGGTTACTCCGATGATGATTAGGAGTCATGAGTCTACACTCAACATGCTTGCCTGTGGCACATGAAGATGAAGACTTATGTTTCTTTACTTATTCCAAAAACTCTTGTATTAGGCCTATGGCCCTGAGTTGTAAAAGACTATGTTTTTATGTCTGGAATGAATGTAATAAATGACCTTTGTATCTGTGTACTTCATCTTAAACTGTGGATGCTAGCAATGATCCAGGGACTAGCATTGCAATCACAGGGATCCTTTTCCTTTACAAAGGAGGGATCTTACAGATGGTATCAGAGCACTGTGTTGCCTGTAGGATTATGACCCTAGGATTGGAAACCACTAAGGAAAATTTTCAACTACTTCTACACTTGTCTATTCTTCTCGTAAACCTTTCTAATCTTCTCATTCTCCTCTCTATTTGTAGATGAACTCCATCAACAAAGCCGTGAAGAAAGGACCACTCATGACCATGACCTTGGAGTGTGAAACTGAGTTTCCCAAAATTCTCAAGGACCTCATGATGGCAATGGAAGCACATGGTGCAGCTGTGTACAAAGGCTTTCCCGTAATGGATGAAGGAGTGGAGTACTGGTGGGTGCAACTTCACTTGTACAAAAACAAGGAAGACAACCACAAAGAAAGAGGATTCTGCATGTATACCAACACTGTGATGCACACCACATTCTTTGAGTCAGCAAGAGAAGCAGCTTGGAGGACTATCAAAGAACTCAGTGCTAGGGTCAAGTGCAGAATGCTCAACCTCCAAAAAGACTTAGAGAAAGAGAAGGAGCTTACCCAAGAGTTGGAAGCCACCAACCAAACCTTAAGGGGAGATATTATAGACTTAGTGATGGAATCATGTGAACAAGATAGGTGGATTGCCTCTAGGAACATTGTGTTAGCCAACAGATCCAGTGAGATAGGATTGTGAACGCACTTCGTTAGTTGGACCACCACCTATCACCTTATTTCCAAAATGATACCTTAAATAAGTTTGGACCTTGATTGATGTAATGGATTCATGTATGCATGACTTGTGTGATTTTGTGTTCCAAGGTTATGTATGAAATGTTTGTCTTGTTTTATCTTAAATTGTGTTGTTCTAACTTTTCAATCTTATAAATAGATGCCTATTACCATCAGCACTGTTGAGGAGTTCCAGGTTACCCGTTTTGGTCCTCGTATCGTTGAGCTTACCACTTTGCTCAATCTCCCTCTTCCCACCATCATGGTGCATCCACTCACCAAGTTCAAGAGGAAGGACCTCTAGGGCTTCAAGGTGAATCAGCCCGCACGCCAGACAGAGCCTACTACGGAGGCCATCGTCTTCAAGCTTATGCACGATGACAGGGAGAGAGGCATGGAGGTAGTCATGCAGGACCTGATAGGACGTCTATTAGGCCATCACTCCCGACAGGTTAGAGGCACCCACTTCCACGTCTTCGGAAGACGTGATGATGATGGAGAGTCCATCGACTTTGAGGACGACTCGAGGGACGCAGCAGAGCCGATACGTCTCTATCTCCAGGACTTAGAGTCTCTTATTAGGCACGTGGACACGGACAGGACCAATGTCATGCTCAGTAATGACGAGCTCCAGGTGCAGCTTCGCGAGAAGGACAAGCTTTTCGCTCAGCAGGACGAGATAGTCAAGGAAATGGATGCGAAGTTCGAGACCCAGGACCGTAAGTTCAAGAGTCAGGAGAAACGTGTCCAGGATAGGAACAAGAAGATCCGGGACATGACCGAAGAACTGAAGTCCAAGGATTTCGAGCTAGAGCAGCAGCAGATGGTGATCGAGAGGCTTCGATCCCAGAAGAGGGCTCTCAAGACCAAGATCGAGTCCTTGACTACTACTATTGAGGAGAACAAGACCGCGATGGAGAACGCAGGTCTTACTTTTGTCGAGGAGGAGATCGATGCTGATGAGTAGACTTGACTACTCGGTTATCTTTTATTATCGCACTTGTTAATTGTGAACTTGTTATTGGACCATCCGACATGTGGATGGCTTGCCACTTGTGTGTTTTACTTTGAGAACTTGTTATCTTGTTGTTGAACTTATATCTTTGTGTTGCATGCTATGTGTTTGCTTATGTGATGTAATGTGCATAAAACATCTATGGCTATCTCATTCTTATCTCTATTTGAACAAACCACAGATGCCTCCCTGTCGCGCAAACCCCAACCCCAACAACATCACCCCGGAAATGCAGCAAATGATGAATGAGCAAACACAGCTTATGCAGATGATGACAACATTCATCCAAAACCAGAATAACAATAACAACAACAACCCCAATAACAACAACAACAACCCTCCGGGCTTTGATATGCTCACCAGATTTCTGCGTTTGAGGCCAGCTAAGTTCTCAGGGACGACTGATCCCATGGTGGCCAATGATTGGCTACGTTCTGTAAACAAGGACTTAGTGACCGTGGGCTGCACGGATGCTGAAAAGGTCAGATTTGCAGCGCATCTGCTGGAAGGGCCAGCCGCCACTTGGTGGGACAACTTCCAAATCACCACTCCTATAGATGAGGTGACTTGGGCTATCTTTGAAGATGGCTTTCGCACTGCTCATATCTCATCAGGAATGATGAGCCTGAAAAAGAAGGAGTTTCAAAACCTGAAGCAGCGCCACCGCAGCGTGGCTGAATATATAGAAGAGTTCAACAATTTGGCGCGCTATGCACCGGATGAGGTTGACACAGATGCCAAAAGAAAGGAAAAGTTTCTGGAAGGCTTGAATGATGAGCTGAATCTGCAGCTGGTTGTGGCATATGTTCCACTTATCAGTCGCTCTGTGACAAGGCTGCTATATTGGAGAACAAAATGAAGCAAGTCGAGAGTAGGAAGAGGAAACACTCCGACAAGCACAGCTCGGGATCATCTCACGAACGATCTCACTATGATGACAGTGGAAGCTCGGGATCCCATAAGCATGGGAAATTCAACAAGCACCACAACCACAACCGTCATGACAACAAGCATCACCGCAGTCATGATAATGACAAGTACAAGAACCACAAGAGTGGACATAAGAGTGTTGGGGAGGTGACCCCGGATAGGGTAAAGACGGGGAAAGATGAGAGGGTGTTCCCCGTCTAGTTTCCGAGTTACACTCTGAGTCGGCCGAATCCTGTAGAGGTCGGCCGAGATGGGAAAGGACGGGACCCTTAAAGTAAGGGCAAGGCATTACCCGGCCGAGATACAGCGTAAGTCGGCCGGGCTAGCCCAAGTAATCTTGATGCAGGTGAAGGACAAGCCAAAGTTACGCGAGGCAGGGCCGAATGATACAAAGCTTGCAGGAGAAGGAGAAGCCTAAAGTCAAACTCTAGTAGCAGGCTAGGGAGAATCAGAGCGAAGCCAAGCACTAGGGACAAAGGTGCAGAGCAACAGAGAGACAGAAGGAGGTCACGGAGGTGACAGTCCTGAAGCCCGAGGCACGCAGGAGGGCCCCTCGGGAACCTTGCCGTCGTTAGGGGAGCGACAGGGAAAGGGGGGCGCCGAACTACTATATAGGGACAAGCATATTCCTCGAATATGCTTGCCACATCAGCCCTAAGGGAATCCAAGGCTCTCCTTTATAAGGGAAGGCTTGGACCCTGAGGAGGGGATCGACTCATTTTTCTTGGGACCGTTAGGCTGGAAAAGTTCTCTCTTGTATACTGCTCAAGGAGCACTTGTAACTCAAGGAAGGAGAAATACAGACCTTTGCGTTAGCTTTCCGTGTGTAGAATTCACTACATATTCCCTCCCCAGATCCCACTAGCATCCATTGGCCCCTAACTTTAGCCTACCCATGGCATCTGCCGTGCCACCACCACGACAGTTGGCACCCACCGTGGGGCCAGCAGCGGTGCTAGCTGGAGTTATGATCCGGACGGGAAACTTCATCAAGACTGGCGAGCGCGTTGTTTCTGGCTTAGTCCAGAGATTTGGTCTCTGTGATTATGTCAGCGACAATGCAGGGAGCTTCAGGGGAAAGGCTCCCCCGCGTAATGGTGTTTTCATCAACCTGGGCGGACACCAGGTTTACATCGGCGTCGACATATCCGGTGTTTATCCTCACCAAGTTGTTGTTGCAGGAGATCCACCTCTTAACGCTGCAGGCCATCCGCCTGGAGCACATCCTGTAGGTAGCGCTGAGGTAATGGTCGTGGCCGGGGTGCAAACTGGAGTAGCGGCTGCCGGATCAGGAAGAGAACCCGCCACCGGTGTACAGGGTGCGCACAGGCAGACAGCACCAATGCCCACCGAGGTAATCCCACCGGCAACCAACCCGACCGAGGTGCAAGACACCACCCCAAAGGCACCAAGGGTAAGAGGGCCACCTCTGGAAAGGCCAGAGAATATTCTTCAGGCGACCATAGAAAGCCTGACTACACCTGTAGTGCCGATACTTAATCCAGCAAATGCTCAGGCAGAGTTAGAGGAAACCAGGCAAAAGGTACTGATAGAGGCAAAAAAGGTGTCGGCCTTGCGGGAGTCCTTAAACAGGACCCTGCGAGAATATGCCAAAGCAAATAAGCTTGACGTCGCACCCGAACGGGTGGACGAACTAAGATTGAGAGGGAAGAACCTCATGGACGACATTAACAAAGAGCATGAAGATCATAAAGCAGAATCAGAGGATTTGGGCTTGCCGAGGTACAGTACCCCGGCAAGGAACCTAAGAGCGGCAAATGCCGCAGCATTAGAGTTAGAGGGGTTGACCGGTGAGGCCCGGCAGAAACAACAAGAAAGAGTAAACGAGCTGGTGCGCATCGCGAACCAGCAAAACGAGGAAATGCTCAGAGCAAACCCGGCGAGGCCGGGGGCCTCGCGAATGGTTCATTCGGCAGGAGCAGCACCAGCCTTGTCTGTGGCAGCAGCATCTTCACCCGGAAATAATGCTCGGGGAGACAAAGCGGTAACCTCGGGAAAGAGGAACAAGCAGATTATCCCGTATGATCCGGCAATAGCCGGAAAGGCAAATGAAAACAGAGGCAATGAAAGCCGAGGTAACAGTGGGGAGAGGAACCACGACCGTGTGGAGAAAGATGGCGGAAGCCGAGGCAACGGAGACCTCGGCAGAAGAGAGCCCGCCAGAGGCAATCATGAGAACAACACCCCGGTCGAAGTAAGGAGAGAACAGCCACTCAACCTGCAACCGAGGCACGAACCCCGGCAGGAAAGAGAAACAAGGCCAGCTCACCACAATCAAATCAATGAGAGATACAATGATGGTTATTCCGAAATGGACTATGCAATCCATGGCGGAAACAACCATTATGGAATACAGGACAGAGTCCTGTACAGAGATTTGCCACCGAATGATGCAAGGGTGAAGCTGGACCGGCTATACAGGTCCGAGTTGTTGGAAGAACAGGGTCCACCAGGGCCAGCATGCTTTGGACCACGGATCATGAGCGAGCCACCTGTGCCGAATTTTCAGCTAGCAAGGGGCACCAAAACATATAATGGGAGTACCAAACCACAAGACTGGTTGATTGACTATGCCACGGCTGTAAAAATAGCGTGTGGAAACTTACGATGGGCAGTACGATATGTACCACAAATGCTGGAAGGACCAGCTAGAGTTTGGCTGAATAATCTACCAGCCGGCAGTATCAACTGTTGGCTGGATTTTGAGGAAATGTTTGTCAGCAACTTTACCAGTACATACATGAGGCCAAACAGGCCACAACAGTTAGCCATGTGCAAGCAGAAGCCGAATGAAACAGATAGAGAATTTTTAACTCGGTGGTGCAACCTGAGAAACTCATGTGAAGGAGTCATAGAGTCGCAAGCAATAGCGTGGTTCGCGCAAGGATGCCGTTATGGCAGCGTATTATGGCAACGTTTGCAGAGAGATATGCCAACCACACTGGCAGAAACTATCAGAATAGCGGACTCCTATGCATTAGGAGATCCTACGCAACCAGAATTAATGTCGGCAGATCACCGCGAGCAACAGGATCATTATGCAAGAGATCTCGCCGGGTCGTCCAGGCGCGGTGATTTCAGAGGAAAAAGAAGAGAGGAAAGACCGGATTATAGATATAATTCGGCCCAAGTAGCGGCAGTAGCGCAAGATCAGCCGAATCACGGAGCAGCTCAACGGCAAAAGAATGGTCCTCAGCAATGGACACCAAGGAATGAAGGAAAAGGGCAATGGACCCCCAAACAAAAGAAACAGTGGCAGGAAAGGCCGAAGTACACGTTCGAATCCATGCTAGATCAGCCGTGTAAATTTCACACGTCAAACCCAACCAGACCAGCTAACCATACAACTCGCCAGTGTGCATGGATGAAAAATGCAATGGGAAACCCCGCAGCGGTTCGGGCACCCCATCAAGTACATCAGCAGCGTCAACCACAGTTGACTGGAGCAAATGCACAGCAACTAATGTTACCACCCCCTCCCCCGAGATACGATAACTCAGATCAGAGAGACGCGGTACATCAAGTGATGAACCAAGTCCAGGATGGAAGAACAAACCCGGCGAATACGGGACGCAATGATTACAGAGAACATCATCAGTCCTATTGCGTGTTCACGACGGAACAGCAAGACAAACAGAGTGTACAACGCCGGCATATGGAAGTAAATGCAGTTATGCCGGCGATACCGAGATATGTGCCATGGTCTGATCAGGAAGTAACTTGGAGCATAAAGGATCATCCCAGAATAATGCCGAATCCTGGATCATATGCACTCGTGTTGGATCCGACATTTGTTGGACCAAGCATCAATGTGAAATTCTCAAAGGTACTCATTGACAATGGAAGTAGTATCAACATCATGTACAAAGATACCATGCATAAACTGGGAATATCGCAGAACATGTTGCAGTCCACAAGGACCACTTTCCATGGGATAGTGCTAGGGCTTTCATGTGAACCCGTTGGTAAGGTCCGAGTCGATGTATTATTCGGCACAAGAGATAACTGCAGAGCAGAAAACTTAGAGTTTGAGGTGGTGGATCTAGAGAGTTGTTATCATGCTTTACTCGGACGGCCAGCGTTGGCCAAATTCATGGGCAGCTGTCATGTAAGTTATCTGAAGATGAAGCTACCCGGACCACAAGGAGTGATAACAGTTGCAAGGGATTACAAGAAGTCAATGGAGTGCGCTTCAGCCGGGTCAAACTTGGCCGAGTCATTGGTTATAGCAAGAGAAAAAAGAAGGATTCAGGAGGTAGCCGCCCTCGCTCAGTCGGCGCAGCTAAACATGTCGGCACTAGCCAACCCGCATGGCAGTGTTTCTTTTCAGCCGACTAAAGAAACGAAGAAGTTTCAAATAGATGAGCAATTCCCAGAGCGTACTGTCACTATTGGTGCAGGCCTAGACGCTAAATAGGAAAGCGAGCTCACCAACTTCCTCCGTGAGAATCGGGACATATTTGCATGGTCAACTCAGGATCTGCAAGGTGTTCCGAGGGAGTTGGCTGAGCACTCTTTGAATGTAAGGCCTGGAGCAAGGCCGGTGAAGCAACCTCTCCGCCGCTTCGTCGAAGACAGGAGAAAAATAATAGGGGATGAAATAGCTCGGCTCCTCGCAGCCGGGTTCATCATGGAGGTGCTGTACCCGGATTGGTTGTCAAATCCGGTGCTGGTAGAAAAGAAGAAGGATGATCCCAATGTAGCCATTTTATGGTGAATGTGTATCGATTACACGAACCTGAACAAGGCGTGTCCAAAAGATCCTTTTCCATTACCTAGAATAGACCAAGTCATTGACTCGACCGCTGGTTGTGAGTTATTATCATTTGTAGACGCGTACTCTGGTTTCCACCAGATACCGTTAAATCCGGCCGATCAAATAAAGACCGCATTTATTACCCCGTACGGGGCTTATTGCTATCGCACGATGCCATTCGGCCTGCGAAATGCAGGAGCAACATATCAGAGATGCATGCAAAAATGTCTACATGATCAAATAGGGAAAAATGTACAAGTATATGTAGATGATGTGGTCATCAAAACCAGGGAAAGCAAAACCTTACTGGAAGATATACGGCAAACCTTCGTAAACTTGAGAAGATTCCGAATGAAACTTAACCCGGAAAAGTGCACGTTTGGCGTGCCGGTAGGAAAATTGCTCGGTTTTCTTGTATCTAGCCGAGGTATAGAAGCCAACCCAACAAAGATAAAGGCAGTAGAAAGAATGGAACTGCCGAAATGCTTAAATGATGTACAAAAATTCACAGGTTGTCTAGCCTCGCTCAGCCGGTTTGTATGTCGGCTGGGAGAAAAGGCGCTACCACTATATCAGCTGATGAAGAAATCAGATAAATTCGTTTGGACTCCACAAGCTGACAGCGCGTTTCATGAGTTGAAAAAAATGTTGGTCACAACACCTATCTTGGCTTCTCCATTATCAAAAGAGCCCATGTTACTCTACATAGCGGCCACAAATATAGTAGTGAGTGTTGTAGTCATAGTAGAACGACTCGAAAATAATAAGTCAGTACAGAGGCCGGTATATTATTTGAGTGAGGTGTTGTCCACTTCAAAACAGAATTACCCACATTATCAGAAAATTTCTTATGGGGTGTATATGTCGGCAAAAAAGCTTAAACATTACTTCGAAGAGCATCCCATCAGAGTGATTTGTGAAGCACCCATAGCCGACATATTGAGCAACAAAGATGCAAGTGGCCGAATAGCAAAATGGGCAATCGAATTGTCACCTTACGCTCCACAATTGGATAGGAGAGATGCAATCAAATCTCAAGCAGTCGCCGACTTCTTCGTAGATTGGGCCGAAGTGCAATATGAGCCACCATTACCAGATCCAAATTATTGGACGATGCATTTCAATGGTTCCAAACTAAGAAATGGTTTGGGGGCAGGAATAGTATTAACTTCGCCTAAAAGAGATCAGCTAAAATATGTGCTACAGATACATTTTGCTGCATCCAACAACGTAGCCGAATATGAAGCACTGGTCCATGGATTGAAAGTAGCAAAAGAGATTGGCATACGCCGAATCTTATGCTATGGGGACTCGGACCTAGTCGTACAGCAAGTCTCTGGCAATTGGGATGCACTAGATGCTAATATGGCCTTATACAGATTTCATGTGCAAAAGATCAGTGGATACTTTGAAGGATGTGAGTTTCACCACATACCTCGGGCAGAAAATGATGCCGCAGACACATTGTCAAAGCTCGGATCAACCCGGCAGTCAATTCCACCGGGTATTGCCCTGGAACACCTCAGAAAACCATCAATAATCCCTTCGCCAGAATCCGAATCTATCTTTATCCCGGCTAATTCAGCAGCAGACAATGTGCCGATGGAGGTAGACCAGCAATATAACTCGGAATCCCCCAAGAGGAGGACGGCAGAAGTAAGCACAATTATGGAGAAGGCCGAGGTAAATATGTCGGCAGAGAATATGGAAATAGACAGTGAGACCACACCAGAAAAAATCACACCGCCATGGGCGCAACCCATATTATCTTACCTTAAAGACGCGGTATTACCAAGCAATGAAGTGTTAGCAAGACAAACTGTAAGGAGAGCGAAATCTTACACGATCATAAACAATGAGCTATATAAAAGAAGTGTCACAAGCGTATTGCAGAAGTGTGTGAGTTCGGCAGAAGGCCGGGAAATCCTCCTCGATATACATCAAGGAGAGTGTGGACATCATGCCTCATCTCGTGCATTGGTAGTCAAAGCATTCAGGCATGGATTTTATTGGCCGACGGCGTTGAAGGAAGCCAAAGAGTTGGTGGAAAAATGCAATGGTTGCCAGAGATACGCAACCAAAATACATATGCCATCGGCCGAGTTAAAAACAATACCCATCACTTGGCCATTTGTTGTATGGGGCTTAGATATGGTGGGACCATTTAAGCCGGCCCGAGGGGGAATGACCCACATATTGGTTATGGTGGACAAGTTCACAAAATGGATTGAAGTGAAACTAATAAGAAAATGCGATGGGCCCACAGCAGTGAAATTCCTCAAAGATATTATTTTAAGATATGGGTACCCACACAGTATCATTACAGATAATGGCACAAATTTTGCAGAAGGAGCCTTCGCCAGATTTTGTAGAGAAAAATACATAAGGTTAGATATTGCCTCTGTGGCTCACCCGGCATCTAATGGGCAAGTGGAAAGGTCTAATGGACTAGTATTGTCCGGAATAAAACCACGACTTGTTGAACCACTGCAAAGGTCGGCAGGATGTTGGATGGAGGAACTTCCAGCCGTATTATGGAGCCTCAGAACTACTCCAAATAGGTCAACAGGGTACACACCATTCTTTCTAGTATATGGAGCAGAGGCCGTGCTTCCAGCCGACATAATACATGACTCACCAAGAGTTACTCAGTATACAACCTCTGAAGTGAACGAAATAGCTCGGCAAGATATTGTAGACCTGCTAGAAGAAGCCAGAGAGATGGCACTATCACGATCAGCTATTTATCAGCAGAACCTACGACGATATCATAGCAAAAAGGTGAATCCAAGGGTATTCAAAGAAGGAGATTTAGTCCTCAGACTGGTACAACGCACGGCCGGCATGCACAAGCTGTCACCTCCATGGGAGGGACCATTCATCGTGAGCAAGGCATTACATAACGATGCCTATTATCTAATTGATGCTCAATTCCCCGGAAAGGACAAGGCAGACAAAGCCAGCGAAGAAACGAAGCAGCCATGGAACGTGGCCCTACTTCGTCCATTTTACTCATAGCATAGTATTTCAAGGTCAAGGACCAATGATGTATTAAACCTCGGCATCCAGGGCAGTGACTCGGGGACTGCCATATGTTATTTCAATTTCATGTTATGTATTGAACCTCGGCATCCGGAGCAGTGACTCGGGGACTGCCATATGTTATTTCAATTTCATGTTATGTATTGAACCTCGGCATCCGGAGCAGTGATTCGGGGACTGCCATATGTTATTTCAATTTCATGTTATGCACTGAACCTCGGCATCCAGAGCAGTGACTCGGGGACTGCCATATGTTATTTCAATTTCAGGTTATGTATTAAAACCTTGGCAGTCAAAGCAGCAGCTAGAAGACTACCATATACCTCCCCAGAGCTATGTTGAGCACCAAAACTTGACGCCCTGAGCAGCACCTCGGTGATGGTCTTGTATTTTTCCTGAAAGTTAGTTTGCATACTAGACTTCA
Source organism: Avena sativa (assembly GCA_916181665.1). NCBI lineage: Eukaryota > Viridiplantae > Streptophyta > Magnoliopsida > Poales > Poaceae > Avena > Avena sativa. Next base: position 352,109,817 of record OV702293.1, on the reverse strand, counting down.
GCAGAACAGGCTATCACTCGGGGACTGCCGTGAATTGTTCCAAAGTGGCAGTCAATCTTTGATACGGAAAGGGCATCACACTTCGGCACTCAGGATAAGAACAGATCAACCCCGTATGAAGTTCGAAGCTCGCACACAGATTACTCGACTAAAACATGAGAAAAAAAAGACAAAGATAAATCCTAACACCAGAATATGCAGGATATCAAAGCAGAAATTCGGATGGGAACCAACTTAAGCAAAGTTATAATAACTGCAAACTTATATGTCACAGCAATGTACGGCAAAAGGAGAATCAAGGTCATACAGGAAATAGATGAGTATTCCAAGGACATCATACGCCCGGCTTACCAGGGATAGAAAATGACTTAAAGGTTTTTCACTGGAGAGACGGCAACCTGGTCAGGGGCTGGGGACTCCGAGGTAGGAGGAACTTCGGCCGAGGTTACCTCGCCCTCTGCAGACCTAGGTGCAACCTCGGCCGAAGCCTGAGGCTGCTGAGGAGCATCAATTTGCGCAGTGGAATGCCCGGTACCCTTGGAGGAGGATCGCGCGTCGTCATTGTCATCCGAGCTCGAACTGGAGTCACCAGAAGTGGCCGAGTCATCTTCATCTCCCCCCTGCTCAGCTGAGTCATCTGATGCATCCTCGACGACGACCTCCTCGTCCGAGTTTGAAAGGAAACTCGGCCCTTCATTCCAGGTGTGCACGTCGGCATACTCGACGAGTTGAAAGGCGCGAGCTTGCCGAAGAGCAACAAAGGGGGGATCCTCAACCCAACGGGAACCGGTGAGAAAATTCCTCAGGATATCAAGAGAAATGTCTTCATACCATGACATGATAACGGTGAGGGCCATGTCCGCGCCAACTCGCCCAGCAGATTCCCTCCAAAGACTTATTTGCTTTTCAGTGGCATTCAATCTAGTCACCAGCAATTCGATCTCGCTGATCTTAGGAGTTCCAGAGGTATTCGGCCAGAGAGCACGGTGGGCTCGAATAGCGGCCAGCACCAAGTCCCTGCCCATGATTTTCACCGGACCAAGGGCAGCGCCGATAGAAACCAAGAAATCTTCTATTGAATATTCAAAGTTCACGTCAACAGGGAGACCTCGGCGCGCACGAGCAGCAAGGACCGCTTTAGAGCTCACGGGTTTAGCCTCAGGAAAATGACCTGCGCAAAAAAGGGAGGCGTCAGAGGGTAGCAGAAGGAAGAAAGATAATCCGGCTGTGTTAAGATGCTCACGATGAATGAAACTCATCATCAGCTGAAGGTCCTTCGCCCAGTCAATCTTGTTCTTCTCAAAGCGAGCAATTTCCACGCTCATTCCTCGAGTTTTCAGCTCGGCAGCCTCTAAGAGCTCTTTATTCTTTTGCAATTCCAAAGCCAGCCGGTTCTTCTCCTCGGAGAACTCCTGATCGACCTTCTCTAGCTCGGATTTCTGAGAAAGCTTAAGGGCCTTAACCTCGGCGCGTAGGCGAGCTATCTCATCATCCTTTTCTTTTAGCTGCGCCGAATGAGTGACACCTTGTTCTAACAAATGCGGCATTACATCAGGCATGGGCGTACAATTTTGGTGAGATGATGCAAAGGTTCATATCTCGGCTTTATCAAAGCCAAACAAAGTAAAAGAAACTTCGTGCACGTCTTAGAAAGAAAAAAGTACGAGGTGGATGGAAAACTAACCTTCCAAGCTCTTAACTTTCTTCTCAAGACGAATGTTAAGATTATTGATGTTGCCTGTTAACCCGCAAAGTAAGCCGGCATCCCGCAGACAAAACAATGACAATAATAGAGATGACAAGGAAAATGATCGGGCATACCTGCTTTTTTCACCACAGGAATAACTTTTTCATATTTTTCTTCCAACTTCTTGTGCGAGAACAGCAGTCTTTGAAATTCAGCAGTCTGCCGGTCATGCGCAACCTGAGCAATGGAACAAACAATGAATGGATATTCAAAGCCAAAACAGATCCGAGCTAAGTAAAGACTTAACCCGGATCTAGGTGGCTGGATATTCAAAGCCAAAACAGATCCGAGCTAAGTGAAAACTTAACCCGGATCTAGGTGGCTGGATATTCAAAGCCAAAACAGATCCGAGCTAAGTGAAAACTTAACCCGGATCTAGGTGGCTGGATATTCGAAGCTAAAAAGATACGAGCTAAGTAAAGACTAAACCCGGATCTAGGTGGCTGGATATTCAAAGCCAAACCAGATCCGAGCTAAGTGAAAACTTAACCCGGATCTAGGTGGCTGGATATTCAAAGCTAAACCAGATCCGAGCTAAGTGGAAACTTAACCCGAATCTAGGTGGCTGGATATTCAAAGCCAAAACAGATCCGAGCTAAGTGGAAACTTAACCCGGATCTAGGTGGCTGGATATTCAAAGCCAAAACAGAACCGAGCTAAGTGAAAACTTAACCCGGATCTAGGTGGCTGGAGATTCGAAGCTAAACCAGATCCGAGTTAAGCGAAATCTTAACCCAGATCTAGGTGGCTGGATATCCAAAGCCAAAAGTAGATTCGAGTCAGGCGGAAGCTTAACCCAGAACTATGTGGCTAGACATTCAAAGAACAGCTAGAGAAAATTTAAGCTAAAGTTTAAGATAGATCTACTCGGATATAGGCTATAGCACTATAAAAACTTCCAAGCGAATAACAAGTTACTCGTTTGCAAGTTTCGGGGACTAATGTATATATAATTACCTCGTTCATCTTGTTGCTATCTAGAATGATCTTGGCAGCTTGATCCAAACGGCTGCTGATGTCGGAGAGTTGAAACGGCTGACTGTTTCGATTGCCCTCAAGCTGATCAGCAGCATTCCAGTTATGAGCATATTCCACCAGCGAGCCGAGGCTGTTCCCACTAGTCGTCCGGGTTAAGACTTTACCTCGGACATGTTGTGTAACCACTGCAGCCGCAGGGCTTGTATGAAGAGCAAGCTGGGTGCTGGCAGCAGAGGTAACAGAGGCTTTGGTAGGCGCAGTTCCTTTGCGCAGCACGTCGGCAATACTCGGCTGAGAAGAGCCGGCCAGACCTTTTTGGGAAGTAGAAGTTTTAGTGGCAATAGTTTCTCTTACTGTGGAGGCACCAGCAGAAGCTGATACCTCGGCAATGGGAACAGTGACCTTAGAAGCAGGAGGGATTACAGGCGCTGAGGGCACCGGGGTATTATTGACCACGGCTGCGGCTGGGGTTACAGTAGGAGCTACCGAGGTAGAAAGAGGCTCGGTGGATATGCTCGGATTCAGGGGAGGGGCAACGAGTTCAGCAGAAATCTCGGAGGCGCGAATATCAGGCGCATCATGACAGGGGGGTGACATATGCGGAGCTGGAGGAGATGTAGCACGAGCAGGACTAGGAATCCTAGTATCTTCAACAGGCGGAGGAGACGGCTGCCGAATCGGGCGGCTAGTCATGCTAGGACCGCCAGGCTTAACGGAAAGCGGAGCACTGCAAAAATAAGAAAGAAAAAAGGGTGTCAGGATGAAAAACAGAAATAGGGAAACAAGAAATACGAGCAAAACGAACTTACCCTGCGACCCCAGGCATGATCTTGCGCCTGGGAGGGTTCGGAGCAGACTTCTTCATTCGTTTCTTGGGGGCCGCCTCTGAAGCACTAGCAGGAGCCCCGCGTTTCCCCGAAGTAACTGGGGGCCGGGATGCAATAGGATCGGCGGCGTGGACCTGACCGGCCGGATTAGCTAGGAAAGTAGAAGCCGGAAATGCATAAGAAATAGGCATTGCGGCAACTACCTCAAGAGCTTGGACCTCGTCCGAATCACCTTCCTCCTCATGGACCGAAGTTTTGCCACGAGCGCGAGCCGTAGCAGGATCCGACTTAGGGACGAATTCTTCGGAGTCCGGTTCCCCAACGTCCGGGGTATTCCGATCCGCAGTCCACGGAAGCGACAAAACCTCGGCTCCTCGTCCTTTTGCTCCGCGAACCTCTATGAAGCGAAAGAGAAGAAAGGTTAGGGAAAACATCTATGAAAACAATAGAGAATCAAAGCATTGAGGGTTAAAACTTACTGCGGGAGGAGGACGCTCGCGGGTAAACGGTTTCAATCCCCAGGTCCAATCTTCAGGCATCTCCGTCTTAAATATAGCTCAGACGCGCTTGAAGACAAGGTAATTGTCCAACTCGACGGTCGAGACTCGGTTGGGATCAAGTGGACCACTCATGTAGCAAAGTTTGTGCGTCCTTTTCTGGAATGGGCAAATTCGGCTACTGATGAACGTGGCCATCAAGTCCTCGCCGCGTAACCCGGCCCGGATCAACTCTTTGAGCCGAGTCTCGAAAAGCTCGGCCAAGACGTGGCTCCTCCTCTGATTGTAAGTCCAGTTTACCTTGGAAGGTGGACCGATGGAGAAGGCAGGGAGCCGAATCTTGTCTTCTGTTCCTCTGTTCTTGACGTAAAAGAAAGATTTGTGCCACTTCTTGCATGATTCTAACCCGGTGACACGAGGAAATACAGACTTCCTCTGAGGTGTGATGGATGCCGCCCCGCACTGAGTAAGTAGTTTCTCGGAAGGGTGCAGAGACTTGTCAGGGACCACATTAGAACGAATTTGGAAGAACTTCGCCCAGACATGAACGGACGGCCATAGGCCGAAGTATCCCTCCGAGGCGGAGATGAATGCAGAAAGAGAAGCGATGGCGTTCGCAGGAAGATGATGCGGTTGAAGGCCGAAGTAGTCGAGAAACTCTCTTGCGAAATCGCTAAGAGGGAGACCGAAGCCACGCGAGAAATGTGACATAAAAACTACATACTCACCCTCCCTGAGTTCTGGAGATAACTCATTGCCGGGTAAACGACAAGAGACCTCGGCGGGAATCCTCCGGGTTCGGATGAGCCACTCGATCTCCCGCCGGGTAACGGAGGAGCCCTGCCACGAGCCCCGCTCCGGCCCAGAGCCAGCATCATCATCCTCAACCAATGCACCACTAAAGGAACTAGACATGATTTCGCCGGAAAGATCGCCGGAGGAACAGCTCGCGGCGGAGGAAAACTTAGAGCTACGAGGCCCCGTCGCAGTTCTACGCAAAAACAGCGGCGGAACGAAGACAGAACCGCAGCACAAGAAAAGAGGAAACGAAGAGATCTAAAGGGAAGTCTAGGCGGCACGACCAAAAAGAACTCACCGGCGATGACGCCAGAACAGGTGAACGGCGACGAGGCAGGTGGAGCAGCGCGGCGGAGTCCCCCCTCGTCGTAGAGCCAGTTGAGCGCGCGGCGGCGGAACCACGAACAAGCGAAAAAACGCGAGGAAGAAGAAGGGCGTGGGCGAGCGAGAAGGGGAAAAAAAAGAAACTCCCAGGCGCCGCGCCCCCTTTATAACCAAGCCGCAGGCAAGGTAGTGGGATCGTGGGTGTAGCAGTTGGCGGCGCGGATCATGTGCGCGGCACGACCACACGTCGCTGAGCGGAACCACACCGAAGGCCACACGATTGACCAAGGAACTCACGATCCCCAACAAGAACGGCGCACGAGGAGTCGCAGCAACGGCGCGACAGGCGCGACAGTAACTGTAGCTTGTCAGTAAACGCTGTAGAGGAACAAAAAACTAGAGAAATAATGATGAGAATGACACGAGGGACGAAGCGTGCGCTACTAGGTACGGCTCTATCACCACGACAATATAACTCGGAAACAATACATAACGAGCGTCGTGAAACTGATACGACCCGGCCGAGGTTATCAGCGGGAACGTACCAGCTTCGGGGACTAATGTTGGGGAGGTGACCCCGGATAGGGTAAAGACGGGGAAAGATGAGAGGGTGTTCCCCGTCTAGTTTCCGAGTTACACTCTGAGTCGGCCGAATCCTGTAGAGGTCGGCCGAGATGGGAAAGGACGGGACCCTTGAAGTAAGGGCAAGGCATTACCCGGCCGAGATACAACGTAAGTCGGCCGGGCTAGCCCAAGTAATCTTGATGCAGGTGAAGGACAAGCCGAAGTTACGCGAGGCAGGGCCGAATGATACAAAGCTTGCAGGAGAAGGAGAAGCCTAAAGTCAAACTCTAGTAGCAGGCTAGGGAGAATCAGAGCGAAGCCAAGCACTAGGGACAAAGGTGCAGAGCAAAAGAGAGACAGAAGGAGGTCGCGGAGGTGACAGTCCTGAAGCCCGAGGCACGCAGGAGGGCCCCTCTAGAACCTTGTCGTTGTTAGGGGAGCGACAGGGAAAGGGGGGCGCCGAACTACTATATAGGGACAAGCATATTCCTCGAATATGCTTGCCACATCAGCCCTAAGGGAATCCAAGGCTCTCCTTTATAAGGGCAGGCTTGGACCCTGAGGAGGGGATCGACTCATTTTTCTTGGGACCGTTAGGCTAGAAAAGTTCTCTCTTGTATACTGCTCAAGGAGCACTTGTAACTCAAGGAAGGAGAAATACAGACCTTTGCGTTAGCTTTCCGTGTGTAGAATTCACTACATATTCCCTCCCCAGATCCCACTAGCATCCATTGGCCCCTAACTTTAGCCTACCCATGGCATCTGCCGTGCCACCACCACGACAAAGAGCCACCACAGTGGGAATGGTAGTGGAAGTGGAAGTCAGACTGCAAAAAGGGACATCAGTCAGGTTGAGTGCTTCAAATGCAAGAAGATGGGACACTATGCAAATGAGTGCCCCGAAAAGAAAGTTGAAGGACCTGTCAAGCCCAATCCTTTCCAGAAAGGACAGGTGAACCACATCAGTGTGGAGGAGGTCTATGAGGAGCCTGGCGCTGTTGCTGGTAAGTTCGGACTCAATTCTATTCCAGCATTTGTACTCTTTGACACTGGTGCATCTCATTCATTCATATCAAAAGCATTTGTTGATAGAAATGGGTTTGCATCTGAAAACATTGGGTGTCCAATAAAAGTTAGTTCTCCGGGTGGAGATATGATAGTAAGTCTTGGATGCCGGGATCTTGTCATAGAGTTTGGAAAGCATAAGTTCCCAGTGAGCCTGATAATCCTAGATTCCCAAGGATTGGATGTAATTTTAGGAATGGATTGGATGGCTAAGTATGAAGGAGTGCTAGATTGTGCTAATCATACTGTTGCACTCACAACTCCAGAAAGAAAAAGAATAAAATTCAGATCAAACTTTGAATCCAAAGGAAGTAAGCTTAATTCTCTTAAGGGGGTTAGCATGGACAGTGTGCCAATTGTGTGTGAGTATCCGGATGTATTCTCGGAAGAATTGCCAGGAATGCCACCAGATAGAGATGTGGAGTTTCTGATAGATTTGGTACCAGGTTCTGGACCAATAGCAAAGAGACCATACAAAATGTCAGTTGATGAACTGAAAGAGCTCAAGAAGCAACTAGGAGAACAGTTGCAGAAAGGATTTATCCAACCAAGTTCTTCATCTTGGGGAGCCCCAGTTTTGTTCGTGGAGAAGAAAGATAGAAGCCAAAGGTTATGCATAGATTACCGTTCACTCAATGAGGTAACTATCAAGAACAAATATCCTTTGCCTAGAATCAACGACTTATTTGATCAGCTTGAAGGAGCATGTGTGTTCTCGAAGATTGATCTCCGGTCAGGCTATTTTCAACTCAAGATAAGAGAGCAAGACATACCTAAAACAACATTCACCATAAGGTATGGATTGTATGAGTATACCGTGATGCCTTTCGGCTTAACCAATGCTCCAGCATACTTCATGAATATGATGAACAAGGTGTTCATGGAATTTCTTGACAAGTTCGTTGTCGTTTTCATCGATGACATCTTAGTCTACTCCAAGAGCAAGGAAGAGCATGAAGGACACTTGCGATTGATACTTGAGAAGTTGAGAGAGCATAAACTTTATGCCAAATTCAGCAAGTGTGAGTTTTGGTTAGAGGAAGTTGGTTTTCTTGGTAATGTTATGACAAAGGATGGTGTAGCAGTTGATCCTGCTAAGGTTTCAGGTGTGACGGAATGGGAATCTCCCAAGAATGTGAAAGAAGTTCGCAGTTTCCTTGGCTTAGCAGGTTACTACAGAAGATTCATTGAGAATTTCTCAAAGGTTGCTAAGCCCATGACTGAATTGTTAAAGAAAGACAAGAAGTTTGCTTGGTCTGAAGGTTGTGAAGTCAGCTTTCAAGAATTGAAGAAGAGACTTGTAACAGCACCAGTTCTGTGTCTGCCAGATTTGGAAAAGGATTTCCAAGTATATTGTGATGCGTCTCATCAAGGTTTGGGTGCCGTACTTATGCAAGACGGTAAAGTTGTGGCCTATGCCTTGAGACAACTCAAAACTCATGAAGTAAACTATCATACTCATGATTTAGAGTTAGCCTCTGTCGTCCATGCACTCAAAACATGGAGACATTACCTTTTGGGAAAGCGTTGTGAAGTGTTCACCGATCACAGGAGTCTGAAGTATATCTTCACCCAGAAGGAAATCAATATGAGACAAAGAAGATGGTTAGAGCTTATCAAAGACTATGATTTAAGTTTGCAATACCACCCCGGTAAAGCAAATGTTGTAGCAGATGCTCTAAGTCGTAAGGTATTTGTGAATGGCCTTACCAAAGGAGAATTGCCAGATGATTTGTGTAAGCAATTCAAAGAACTCAGATTGGAGATTGTGCCTGAAGGACATCTCATGTCTTTAGATGTCCAACCCACTTTGTTGGAAAAGATTCGAGAAGCTCAAAAGACTGATAAAGAGATTGAAGAGATTAAGGTAAGGATTAGCCAAGGGAAAGCTAAAAGTTTCCATATAGACGAACAAGGTACTTTATGGCACGGGAAACGTATTTGTGTTCCGCAAGATCCGGAGATGCGGAAACTGATTCTGCAAGAAGCCCACGACTCTCCGTATTCTATTCATCCGGGTAACACCAAAATGTACATGGACATGAAAGAAAGATTTTGGTGGAACAATCTCAAGAGGGACATCGCCGAACATATTGCTTTGTGTGATGTGTGTAGTAGAGTAAAAGCGGAGCATCAGAAACCAGCAGGTTTGCTTCAACCACTACCTATTCCTGATTGGAAATGGGACAAGATTGGTATGGATTTCATTACCGGATTACCAAGGACCAGATCAGGATATGATTCCATATGGGTAGTAGTGGATCGCTTAACTAAAGTGGACCATTTCATACCCGTGAAGACAACTTATACCAGTGCCAAGTTAGCCAAAATCTACATGAGTAGAATTGTATGCCTTCACGGTGTGCCTAAGAGTATTGTGTCCAATAGGGGAACCCAATTCACTTCCCATTTTTGGAGACAACTACATGAGTCGTTGGGAACGAGGTTGGAATTCAGTACTGCTTTTCATCCTCAAACCTATGGACAAATAGAAAGGACTAATCAAATTCTGGAAGACATGTTGAGGGCATGTGCCCTAGATTATGGAGCAAGTTGGGATGAAAGTCTGCCTTACGCAGAATTTTCTTATAACAACAGCTATCAAGCCAGCATTGAGATGGCACCGTTTGAGTTTCTCTACGGAAGAAAATGTACCACCCCATTGTTATGGAATGGTGTGGGAGAAAGAAGTTTATTTGGGCCATATCTTATCAAAGAAGCCGAAGAGAAGGTCAAATTGGTTAAGGACAGGTTGAAGATAGCACAATCCCGACAGAAAAGCTACGCAGATCCTAAGCGTAGAGAAGTCACCTACGAAGTCGGTGATAGAGCCTATCTTAGAGTATCACCACTCCGTGGAGTGAAAAGATTCGGAGTCAAAGGAAAGTTGGCACCAAGATATGTTGGGCCATTCAAGATTCTGAGTCGCAAAGGCGAAGTTGCTTATGAAATTGAACTGCCGGCATCTCTATCAGCAGTCCATAATGTATTTCATGTGAGTCAGCTTAAGAAATGTCACCCAGAAATGGAAGAATCTTCTTTGAAGGATACCATACCTTTAGAAGAAGTTCAACTAGAAAGTGATCTCACTTATGAAGAAAAACCTATCAAGATTCTTGAGACTGCAGAAAGAGTCACGAGAACAAAGACTATCAAGTTTTGCAAAGTGCAATGGAACCATCATACCGAAGAGGAAGCAACATGGGAAAGAGAAGATGGTCTTCGGAAAGACCACCCTCACCTATTTGCTAGCCAATCCGAATCTCGAGGGCGAGATTCACCTTAAGGGGGTTAGATTTGTAACATCCCTAAAATCATGATTTCAAAGTTTGCATATCATTCATGCATGCATATAGATTTGAGATCAATTTCAAACTCATTTCAGAAAAACAGAAGCACATAGTGCTATGATTTATGTGAGCAGATTTAAATCAAATGGCCATCCCCATTTGAAAGTTTGTTTGTCTATGAACCAAGTTTGTTGCCTTCCTTGGGGAAAGGTTTGAGTGTAGAGTTTAAACCACGTTTTACAAATTGGAAATGATTTCAAAAACCAGATTTCAAATTTTGCAAACCAAGTGTCAAGTCTCTGTTATTTTGATCTCCAAGCTTGACCAAGCCTTTGCAAAGCAACCACTTGCTTTTATGCCTATATTGGAGACTGTTGCACCCTGCAAAACCCCCAAAAAGATTTGAATTCAAAAAGAGTTTGAATTCATATCAAAACCATTCCTGAAAATCGAAATAGAAAAAAAGAAAAGAAGTAAACAAAAGAAAAGGGCCAGGCGCCAAGAATCTAGCCCAGCATCTGAACAGGCCCAACTAGCCCACCCGGGCCATTTCTTTTCCTTCCGCACGCGCGAGCACACCCACTCAGCCGCTGACAGCCAGACCCCACACCCCCTCTTCTTATTTCGATGACAAGCGGGCCCTCTCCACGTCAGCTTCGTCTTCCCCAGATTCCGCGCACGAACTCCGCCGCTGCCCGTTGCTGCACTGATTTCGCGAGGTTAATTGGCATTGATGCAACATGCGTTTCTTGTCGAGCCTCTGGCTATAAAATCCCCACATCCTCGCGACCATTTCCCCCCAAACAATTTCGCCTTCACGCCACCAGGCTGCCCACAACTCGCACGACGCCGCCGCTGTTCCGACGACTGCGCCGGCGAATTCCGGTGAGCTCCGTGTTCCCCTCTGTCTCTAGTTCATGCTATCAAGTTCAGCGAGTCTTTGCGCACCTACTGACACTCCTCATTTGCCCTCGCATGATCCGTAGCTCCAGCAACATCGACGACCGGCCGCCACCGTTCTCTGCACGAACTCCGGCGACCTCCCTCCGTAAGTAGCCACCGCCCCTTGCCCTCTGACTGATACGCCTAGAATCGTCATCGACTTGCGCATCTAACAGTACCCCTATTTTGTCTTAGCGTGACGAGGAGCCTCGCCAACGTCGATGACTGACCGTGCCCGACGTCTGTCTCTACTTCGACGAGGAATCCTCGTCGTGTCCGCGCACCCCTTCCCAAGCCATCGCCACCTTGAGCATCAGCAGCCTCCTGCGGTTCTGGTAAGCACCTTCTTCCTTCCCCGGGCGACCTAGAACGCCGGCACCGCCACTGACCGACGCGCCGCCGCCAGCCACCGCCGCTAGCGCCGCTCAAGTTTGGTCGTTTGATCCAGGACCGTCAGATCTGGATCCAACGCGTAGATTTAGATCACTTAACGAATCGTTTTTGGTAGATCTAGGCCGTGTGTTTTAAACAGATCCTATGGCTCGCGAGCGTGATCCGGAGCGAATCGGTACTAGCCAATATAAATAAGACGCGTGGCTAGGGTTTGAATTAAAACTGAATTTGAAAACAGATTTAGATCCAAATTTCAAATGGCTATAACTTTTGATTCCCACTTTAGATTTTTGCAAATTTTATACCGTTGGAATCAGTAAGTCAATCCCTTTCTGAATCTGCAATGTGTTTAACAAAAAATATCTGTTAAAATGACTTTGTATGCAGAAATATATTTAGGTCCATTTTGTGTATAGAATTTGTTTAGTAAATGGTTTTAGTGCTAAATAAGTTTAGTTAGCAAGTTTTTGTCTTGTTTATGCTTCTGTGTCATGCACTTGCTTGGTGGGTTTTCAAAAATCATCACTTAGCATTTTCTTGCATGCATGCATTCATATTTTTTTTTGTATATAAATTGTGTGTAATTGTGTGCTACAAATTTTATGTGTAGATTTTGCTAGTGACTATGATTGTGAAGAGTGCTACTCTCCCCATTACCAAGGCAAGTGATACTTCATAATATTTCCATTCCCTTTATTTTGAATAAGCATTAGAATTATTTTTGCTAAGTCTTGCATGCTACTTTTGCCAAATGCTATGTTGGGAAATCCTATGTAGTTGTAGAAATGTAGAATTGCTAGGGAATTTCCTAAGTTAAGATACTATGCCATGCTTAGCCTAGCTAGTAGTAGACAAGGGTTGGTAAAGTATGTACATGCTATAATGAAAATAATTCTAAGTCTTTTCCACTTGTGTTTTTCTTAATAAAACAACTAAGTCAATGAACCTCCTGGGTGGAATGGGACTTGAATTGGTGGTTTTTGGTTGAGTGGTTACACAAGGCCATGGATATGGCTTGTGTATCTCACTTGTGGTATGCCACCCAGGCACAAAGGGATTTGGAGGCCAAGTGTTGAGAAAGCTTACAGTGCAACCACTTGGCAATATGGGCTCTGCCATGATCATATAGGTTGCTAGAACTTAGTCACTTGGACAGTTGGTGGTAGTGGGAATGATAGGTTGGAGCGCGTCCATTTGACTAAGGAAAGGCTTCTGAAAGGTCATGTCTTGGGAAACCAAGTCTGGTGGGGAAAGTGCACAACCTCTGGAGATGGAAAATCTAAGTACTTAGCCAAGTCCATGGCAATGGACAAATTGAGCATCAAGACTTGGAAGCTACAAGAATCTCATCACTCCAACTTCTAAGTAAAACTTGTGGGTGAACAAGGGTGAGGGACCCCAATGTCTATTGGTGGTTTCTTGGGAAGCTTTTGACAAAGAAAAACTTAGTGATTTCAACTAATAGGAAAAACCTATTTTGAGCAAAGCAAGCCAAGCTACACTTAGCCAAAATGCATATAGTAATATAGTCCACTTAAAATTTACTAAGGTATCACTTGCCAATACTATTCCAAAGTATTGACCCTCTGTGGCTGTAACTTGTGATGTTGCAGGTTACTCCGATGATGATTAGGAGTCATGAGTCTACACTCAACATGCTTGCCTGTGGCACATGAAGATGAAGACTTATGTTTATTTACTTATTCCAAAAACTCTTGTATTAGGCCTATGGCCCCGAGTTGTAAAAGACTATGTTTTTATCTCTGGAATGAATGTAATAAATGACCTTTGTATCTGTGTACTTCATCTTAAACTGTGGATGCTAGCAATGATCCAGGGACTAGCATTGCAATCACAGGGATCCTTTTCCTTTACAAAGGAGGGATCTTACAGCCCCTCCATCTCTCCTCTGGACTCCGTGTCCTCCTCGGTGAAATATTGACTTTTTATTTTGTCCCATCCAATTTCAAGAATATTTCTTTACTAGCTTTTCTAGAACCAAAAACAGCAGAAAACATGCAACCGGCACTGTGGCAACTTGTTAATAGGTTAGTACCAGAAAACATATAAAAAGCACCTCAAAGTGTGGACAAAGCAAAGTAGGTACTAAACAAGCATGGAACATCAAAAATTATAGATACGTTTCTGACGTATCATTGGGTGCATCTTATTGTATTAAACAATGCTGTGGGTGTGAGTTTCCAACTGTTAGGAAAGAACATTCTCAATTTTCTGAGTGATGACGAGATTGTTCTTTCCCGTAAAGAAAGTCCAAAGAACATGGATCTGGATACCATAAGCCATGTTTTCAGACATATACAGTGGATAAAAATGTTGTACTTACGATTTCTCATGTTTTATGAGTTCTCAAACGTCCTAGCTAACTCCGCCCACTTGAATGACTTTATGCTGATTTATCGAAATTAGGTCAAATTTGACTACTGCTAGTAAATCGTAGGCTGCTCCTGAGTTTTATGAAATGGCATTTGGAGGTACCCACATCGGGCGGTCAACTAATATATCCGAAACCACCGGGAGTTTTGATGACTGGTTTGACTTCTTGATAAGATTTTACATCTTGACAATTTTGAACCCCTTTTGAAAACGACCACATGAAATTGATACGTCCAAAATGTATCTACTTTCCTGAACACTTTTGCTATTGTTTCTCCTCTAAACTTGTGTGATTTGGATACAACTAACACGTACTGACGTTGTTTTCAGCAGAATTACCTTGATGTCTAGTTTTTGTGTAGAAAATCAACTATTAGGAAAAATCCCGGAAAATATGCCAAAAATCCTATTTCACCAGAAGATCCACGGAGCCAGAGTACGAGACGGAGTGGAGGCCTGGGGGGCCCACACCCTTGCTAGGCGTGGGCCAGGCCTGGCCGCGCCTGGGGGTGTGGCCACCTCAGGCACCTGTAGGGATACGGGTAGGCTACACTAGTGCAAATCAAAAAAATTCTACCGTGTATACCAGGATTACTATTGTCATAGATCACGGGATTACCACTAGACGCGCAGTTGCGGAATTGATGAAGTGCGTCGAGGCAGTGCAGACGTTCCACGTCTCCTCCTTGTCCTCGTCCCACGAGCAGCTCCCCTTGCGCGGCTCGTCCAAGCGCTACAGATGCAGCGCCTCCGAGGTATCCACACGTACAGGGTGGAAGCGTCAGACGCCGGACTGCTAGGTCCGCGCGTGCAACACAAGCGTGAGGAGTGGTGGCTGGGAGTGATCTGAGGTCTAACCCTGGTCAGATCGCCCCACCCTCTCTTATATAGGTGTCCCTAGTGGGCTTCTATATTAGCAGCCCATTAGTAGCCTAAACCTGGTCTAATTCGGATACAATCCTCATTAGGCTTCCAGCCCCTTAAGTGTGTGACCCTATAGGTTCATATGCGTATAGACATGACACGAATACACTTATTCTGTCAATAGTTGGTAGTGTCCTCTAGCAAGACGTGTCAACTCCTAAACGCATACAAGGATCATATCGGACGAACCATCACAAGGTTTAGTACATGTCTTTCCCTTTGCCTCAAGATATTTGGTCTAGCTCCAAGCTGACATCCCTTTCTCGATACTGCGATTCGGAATCCCTTTAATAGGTTAACTCTTAACCTTATGTAGCACGGCCATGCATTTCTGGATCCGATCACTCGAGGGGGCCAGAGATATCTCTCTCAAGTAGAGAGGGGCAAATCCCATCTTGATGGACCATGTCTTGCAGCATGCTTCAGGACAAACCCGAAAGCTACCTTTATAACTACCTAGTTACGTTGCAGCGTTTGATAGCCCCAAAGTAGGTCGATCCATATCTCAAGTACATGCGACAATCTCAGGTCTAAGGACAAAACGTACACGATGTAGAGAGAGAGAGCTGCAACTAATTGCCAGTCTCAGGTTGGGTCAGTCCAACCCCATGTTCATAACATGTGTCCACATCATTGGTTTGACATATCCATGTCTATGACTTGCGAAACATAGTCATCAACCAATCGATGTGCTAGTCTAATATTCACGTGTGTCCTCACATGAACTCCGACTAGGGACACCTCTTAAATAACCATACAAGTAAAGAGTTTCACAAACAATTCACATAATTGCCAATCAATACAAGTTGCCTGATATGGATATTCAAGGAACATTACAATAACTCATGGATACATATGAAATATAATCATCTCTATGATTGCCTCTAGGGCATATTTCCGTCAGTCTCCCACTTGCACTAGAGTCAATCTAAAATGTATCTAATACCAATTTCTCTTGTGTGCGCTTCATGCACGGGCTGCGGGAGAGAATAGTCAAGGGACCAACATTTGAGTCCGTATGTATTTTGCATATCATGACACTACCATCCTCAACAAACTCTCGAATCTGATGGTAACACATGTGAATATGTTTGTTCTTCTGGTGTTGTCTAGGTTCCTTGGATTGTGCAATAGCACCATTGTTGTCACAATAAACATCCAAGGGATTGGACGCGTCCTGAACCACACCGAGAGCGATCAGGAAATTCCTAATCCAAACAGCTTCCTTTACGGCCTCCGAGGCAGCAATATATTCAGCTTCTGTTGAAGAGGAGGTCACCGTATCTTGCTTGAAACTTTTTCAGCTCACAGCACCACCATTCATGACAAACACATAACCTGATTGCGATTTCGAATCATCTGAGTCATTAAGGTAACTCGCATCTGTGTAACCCTTTACACTGAGTTCATCCTCACCTCCATAAACTAAGAACACATCCTTAGTCTTTTTCAAGTACTTAAGGATGTTCTTTACTGCTGTCCAGTGACCTTCACCTAGATCAGCCTGGTATCTGCTCGTAACACTTAGAGCATAAGAAACATCTGGGCGAGTACATATCATTGCATACATGATGGATCCAATAGCCAAAGCATATGGAACCCTACTCATGCGCTCACGCTCATCAGTAGTCGAAGGACACTGAGTCTTGCTGAGTTTTATGCCATGAGACATGGGCAAGAACCCCTTCTTAGCCTCTTCCATGCTAAACCGTTTCAACACTTTGTCAATGTATGTACTCTGGCTTAATCCAATTAGCCTCCTTGATCTATCTCTATAGATCTTGATGCCCAGAATATATGCCGCTTCTCCCAAGTCCTTCATCGAAAAACTATTTTTCAATGAGGTCTTAACAGACTCGAGCATAGGAATGTCATTTCCAATTAGCAATATGTCATCTACATATAAGATTAGAAATACCAGCGCTCTCCCACTTTCCTTCTTGTAAACACAAGGTTCTTGTTCGTGTTTGATGAAGCCGAACTCCTTTACAACTTCATCAAATCGAATATTCCAACTCCGAGATGCTTGCTTCAGCCCATAAATGGACTTCAGAAGTTTGCATACCTTTCCAGCATTGTTTGGATCGACAAAACCTTCGGGCTGTATCATATACACGTCCTCAGTTAGGATTCCATTTAGGAAAGCCGTCTTGACATCCATCTGCCATATTTCATAGTCGAAATGTGCAGCAATGGCTAGAATTATCCGTATATATTTAATCCTCGCTACGGGCGAGAAAGTCTCATCGTAGTCAACTCCTTGAACTTGTCGAAAACCTTTTACAACAAGTCGAGCTTTATGGATGTGAACATTTCCATCCATATCAATCTTCTTCTTATAGATCCATTTGCACTCGATGGATTTAAAACCATCAGGCAGGTCAACCAAGTTCCAAACTTGATTGTCCCCCATGGACTCTATCTCGGATCTCATGGCGATCAGCCATTTCTCAGTGTCTGGGTCCACCATCGCTTCTGCATAGGTCGCAGGCTCATCATTGTATAACAATAATAATTCCCGCGCTTCGCGGAGCCTCGCCGATCTTCGTGGTTGTGGTGCTTCTGTTGCCATGGGTTCCTCAACTTGTTCTGCTACAATAGCATCACTCGTAGAAGCATCCCCCACTGGCTCATCTTGAACTTCTTCAAGTCGCACCGACCTTCCACTTGTTCCCTTTGTGAGAAACTCTTTCTCTAGGAAAACACCGCTACGAGCGACAAACACTTTGCCTCGGTTGTAGAAGTAATACCCTAAGGTTTCCCTCGGATATCCCACGAAAATGCACTTATCAGATTTGGGTGTTAGCTTGTCCGACTGAAGTCGCTTGACAAATGCATCACAACCCCAAATATTTAGAAAAGACAAACTGGGATTCTTTCCAGTCCACATCTCATGTGGTGTCTTAACTACGTATTTAGATGGTACCCTATTAAGTGTGGAAGCTGCCGTTTCTATAGCGTAACCCCAAAATGATAATGGTAAATCCGACTGGCTCATCATAGATCGAACCATGTCCAACAAAGTTCGATTACGGTGTTCGGAGACCCCGTTTCTTTGAGGCGTTCCGGTCGGCGTAAGTTGTGGAACAATTCCACAACTCTTAAGATGATCGCTAAATTCGTGACTCAAATATTCACCTCCACGATCAGATCGCAAGGCCTTTATTTTGTTGCCACGTTGATTCTCTACTTCACTCTGAAACTCCTTGAACTTTTCAAAAGTTTCAGACTTATGCCTCATCAAGTAGACATAACCATATCTACTGAATTCATTAGTGAAAGTAATGAAGTAGTGATATCCTCCTCTGGCTGTCGTGCTCATTGGCCCACATACATCAGTATGTATGAGTTCCAACAAGTCTATCGCTCTCTCGGGTAAACCCGAAAAAGGTGACTTGGTCATCTTTCCAAGTAAACAAGCCTGACATGTCTCGTATGATTCAAAATCAAACAAAGTTAGAAGACCATCACCATGGAGCTTCTTCATGCGTTTTTCACTTATATGCCCCAAACGACAATGCCATAAATAGGTAGGACTCAAATCATTAGGCTGAAGCCTTTTAGCACTAACATTGTGCATCATCAAGATTTAAAATAAATAACCCATTCACAATGGGAGCATTAGCCATAAACATATCATTCTTAGAGATTACACAACCATTGTTTGCACTCGCGAATGAATAACCATCCCTCATCAAACATGAAGGTGATAAAATGTTTCGACCCATACTAGGAATGTAATAACAATTATTCAACTCCATAATAAATCCTGACGGAAGGTGAAGTTGCATGACGCCGACGAACAATGCAGCAGCCCTTGCTTTATTTCCGACGCGAAAATCCACTTCGCCTTTCTGCACTTCTCTAGTCCTTATTAGCTCCTACGTCGAATTGCAAATATGAGCAACCGATCTGGTATCAAATACCCAAGAGTTAACATAGGAATCAGCGAGAAGAATGTCCACAACATTTACAACAAGCGTACCTGAGTTGGAAGTACTCTTACTTCCACTCTTCTTCAAAGAAGCCTGGTACTTGCTGCAGTTTCTCTTCCAGTGGCCATGTTCATGACAAAAGAAGCACTCAGTGTCTTCTACAGGTCCATCCTTTTGCTTGGGTGCAGACTTAGGGATCGTATCCTTAGCCTTGCCCTTCTTCTTCCAAGAAGTACCCTTTTTCTTGAAGCTAGGCTTGTTCTGCACAGCCATCACATGGCTATGCCCTGCACACTTCTTCATGTCATTTTCTGCTGTTTTAAGCATCCCACACAATTCATTAAGGCCCTTCTCCATCCCATGCATATGGTAGTTCGAAATGAACTGCCCATAGCTGGATGGAAGAGACGCCAAAATGAAGTCAGTGGCCAACTCTTGGCCTAGTGGAAAACCAAGATTTTCCAAAGTCTAACTGTAACCAACCATTTTGATCACATGGGGGCCTACAGCTGCTCCCTCTGCCAGCTTGCATTCGACAAAGGACTTGGCAACATTGTACCTCTCAGTCCTTGCCTGATCTTGGAACATGTCCTTAAGCGCGACGATCATATCGTACGCTTCCTGATCCTCAAACTTCTTTTGGAGTTCAGGTTCCATGCATGCAACCATAAGACAGCTAACCTCAAGAGAATCATCACATGCTCTCTTGTAGGCATTCTTTAGGGCAGCAGATGCATTATCAGCAGGTTCATCGGGGATTGGGGTATCCAGAACCGTTTCCTTTTTATCAGACCTGAGAACAATTCTCAGGTTACAGACCCAGTCCGAATAGTTTGTTCCATTTAGTTTATCTTTGTCAAGAACCGAACGCAAATAGAAAGGTGATGTAGTGTTCGGTGCCATTGATCTACAACAGAAAACATGAAAAATACTAAGCCACGTAACCATGAAAGAGTAAAACATATTAAACAATTTAATAGCATATACTCCCACTTAAATCAATATCCCTCTATTGATACTAAGTGATTCAAGATCCACAATTAACAAGTTGACTAGTGAGCTTTAGCATCACTGCTAGAAGACAAGGTAAATCGGTAAGCAACACTTGCTAATCATATCACATATGACTCTTGTTGTTGGGTGACATCTCTATGTCAAAACTAGGCGCCCAACCTTTATGCCCCAAGGTCCTTAACTGTTAAGATGACCTTGTCAAGTTCACCAACCCTTATGCGTGTAGGTATCCGATACAAACCCATCCAGCCAAGGAAAACCGCGGCACCCTAATTTCATAGGCCCACCAACGATTGTACAGGGCATAGGATGGTGCAAGGTTTGGTTGGGAGGGCATGGTTTAACTTAAACTTTGTGAGGGATCGTTCTACTTCTATCATTTAAGCATGCATAGTAGTAAAACGCATAAGAATAACATTCACATAGATGTGACACAGTATGGCCCATTTTCTCATGGTGATCTCCATCGCCATAGAATCTGTCCACCATGATGATCTCCATCTCCATGTTCCATGTGAGCCATCCTCCAAGTGATGAGTCCTCTAAGAACTAATACAAGCTATTACTCCTAACAGCTAGTAATCAAAATTACATAGTATTGGGAACATCACAAGTTGGCACGCATGCCGTTACAATAAATGACAACACATATGGCTCCAGCCATGTTGCCCTACTCAAGACACGCAGGTCATGCAAATTTGCATACATGCATCACATACATATATGGTCCATACTGATCACATACATCCTGCAAAAACAAGTTATGCATAGAATCGCATTCTACCGGATCATGTGACATCGCAGAACCTAGTTACCTTAACGAGATACAAAAGGGGCTGCAATTAAGGGGGGTCTAGGGGGTCTCCCCCTACGGGGTTCGAAGGGGCAGCGCCCAAAACCTTGAAAAATGAGAGATTGAATCTTCACAATTTTCTTTAAGGATTTTGATCGGCAAATCAAATTTACCATAAACCAACTCCTGTCCCGATTCAATCAAACTCCTTTGATCACGGTACATCGATTTTAGATCTAGATTCCGATTCGATCAATCATATTGATCTTCGCGTGATTCAACAGGATTTATGGGTCACTGTCTACCCCGATGGCGGAAACCGACCGGTAGGGGTAAGTCGTTCGACAACCTCAGAATCACGATCACGGAAAGCAAGATCATAGATCAATCCTAAACCACCGCCATATAAACAATCACATCATTCATATCAATCTGCATATCACCATATGAAAACATCCCGAACCTATAACTGAACAGCATCGGCTCTGATACCACTGTAGGGATACGGGTAGGCTACACTAGCGCAAATCAAAAAAATTCTACCGCGTATACCAGGATTACTGTTGTCATAGATCACGGTATTACCACTAGACGCGCAGTTGCGGAATTGATGAAGTGCGTCGAGGCAGTGCAGACGTTCCACGTGTAGGGTTTCGTAGCATGGAAAACAAAAAATTTCTATCGCATACAAACAAACAAGCCAAGATCTATCTACTAGATTGTAGCAATGAGTAGATGGAATAACTCACCCTCGAAGATTCCAAAGTGTTTAACGAGAGCGGATTCTCGTGGGTGATGTAGTCGTACTCTTCCCGATCTCAAGATCGCATAGACGATCCTTCCGGCGCTGCGTTCCGGCAGCGCTCCCGCAGTCGGTCACACGTTCGGTACTCCACGAAGAACTTCCTCTCCCTTGTTCTAGCAGGCAGCGGAGGTTGTAGCACTCTCCTCGCGATTCCGGCAGCACAACGGCGTGGTACCGGAAGTAGAGGGGAGATCTCGCAGGGCTTCGCCTTAAGCCGGAGCGAGTATGGTGGAGTATGAGAGAGTCCCTCGACGATCTAGGGTTTAGACACGCCGAGGAGGGGGCTAGGCTGGCGGCTAGGGTTTCACCTAGGCGGCGGTGGCGAGTGCCCTAGGGCCGCCGGTGGCTATGGAGGCGGCGGCGGCTTGGGGCTAGGGTTTGGAGGCGGGGATCTTGTGTGTCTAGGAAGGGAGCCCTGCCCCTCCTTATATAGGTGGAGGGGGTCGGCCAAGGGGAGGGGAGTCCCTCCCCAACTTGGCTTGGTGGTGCGCCGGCGGTGGGAGGAGGAACTCCTCCCCCAAGTCGGTTCCACCTCCCTCTCCACTTCCGAAAATTGCCGTTTGACTTTCAAACTTGGTGTTTGACTTTTCAAACAAGGATTTGATTAATCTCTCTATTTTGCTCAGCGATGACACTTAGTACATAATGCAATCATACCAACTTGATATAACACATCCTTGTACCCTTCCCCTCCGGAGTGCCGGACATTCCGGAACCTTCTAGAACATTCCCGATGAAAACACCGGAACCATTCCCCAACTCCGAAACGGGACTTTCCTTACATGAATCTTATTCTCCGGACCATTCCGGATCTCCTCATGATATCCCGGATCCCATCCGAGACTCCGAACAACATTCGGTCTCTTTCTCATCATTCCATAACTACTCAAACAACGTCGAATCCTTAAGTGTGTCTCCCTACGGTTTGTGAATTATGCGGACATGATCGAGACACTTCTCCGATCAATAACCAATAGAGGAATCTGGAAATTCATATGGCTCCCACATATTTCTACGATTACTTTGCGATCGAATGAACCACTTACATACGATACCAATTTCCCTTTGTCTCACGATAGTTTACTTATCCGAGGTTATGATCGTCGGTATCTCTGCATACCTAGTTCAACCTCGTTACTGATAAGTACTCTTTTCTTGTTCCCGTGATATGTGATCCCTTGTGATCCAGTCACATGCTTGCAAGCTAATTGGATGACATTTCACCGAGAGGGCCCAGAGTATATCTATCCGTCATATGGATGGACAAATCCCACTCTTGATCCATGTGTCTCAACCAATACTTTCCGAACACTCAATGCCACCTTTATAGCCACCCAGTTACGGTGTGGTGTTTGATGTCATCAAAGCATCCATCCGGTAAAGGTGATATGCATGATCTCATGGTCGAAGGAATTACGTTACTATGTATCAGAAAGCATATAGCAATTGAACTATTAAAATGACTTGATCTTTATGCTACGCTTATCTATAGGAGTATGTCCACCATATCATTCTCCTAACGATATGATCTTATTGTTAATAACATCTCAATGTTCATGATAGGGAAACCACAATCATTTATTAACCAATAAGCTAGTGATGTATAGAGGCTATACTAGGGACTTCAATTTAAGTTTACAAATCACACAAGTATCAATGTTTCCTTGTTAATACTATTATAGCATGAATGTAAACATTTATCATAAACACAAAGATATAATAATAACTATATTTATTATTGCCTCTAGGGCATATCTCCAACAGTCTCCCACTTGCACTAGAGTCATCTAATCTAGATTACATGGTAATATACCGAACACCCATGGCAGTCTGGTGCTGGTCATGTTTTGCCCTCGGGAGAGGTTTAGTCAACGGATCTGCCACATTCAGATCTGTGTGTACTTTGCAAATCTTTATGTCCCCATCTTGGACATGTTCTCGAATAGCGTGAAAACGTAGCTTGATATGCTTCAGCTTCTTGTGAGACCTTGGTTCTTGCGCATTGGCTATGGCGCCCATGTTATCACAGTAGATAGACATTGGGTCCAGCGCACTAGGAACCACACCCAGCTCTGTAATGAACTCTTTCATCCATATCGCTTCTTGTGAAGCCTCTGAAGCAGCCATGTATTCCGATTCAGTTGAAGATCTCGCCACAACGCTTTGCTTTGCACTCCTCCAGCTAACTGCTGCACCATTCAAAATAAATACGTATCCGGATTGTGATTTAGAATCATCTGGATCGGTGTTCCAACTAGCATCGGTGTAACCATTAACAACGGGTTGTTCATCACCTCCATAAGAAAGAACCATATCCTTAGTTCTTCTCAAGTACTTAAGGATGTTTTTGACCGCTGTCCAATGATCCACTCCTGGATCACTTTGATATCTGCTAGTTAAACTAACAGCATATGCAATGTCGGGTCTAGTACATAGCATGGCATACATTAGAGATCCTATGGCTGAGGCATAGGGAGTCTTACTCATCCTTTCTCTATCTTCTGCCGTTGTTGGACTTTGAGTTTTACTCAAGGTCGTATTGGGCAACATGGGCAAGAACCCTTTCTTGCTATCTTCCATTCCAAACCTCTTTAGAACTTTGTCCAAATATGTACTTTGTGACAATGATATTTGGCGTCTCGATCTATCTCTATAAATCTTTATGCCTAATATGTAAGCTGCTTCGCCAAGATCCTTCATTGAAAAACTATTATTCAAATATTCCTTGACACTATTAAGAAGGTCTACATCATTCCCAATCAACAATATGTCATCTACATATAGTATTAAGAATGCTACAGAGCTCCCACTCACTTTCTTGTAAATACAAGCTTCTCCATAAGTTTGTATAAAACCAAAACTTTTGATTACCTTATCAAAACGTTGATTCCAACTTCGGGATGCTTGCTTCAATCCATAGATGGACCGTTGAAGTTTGCATACCTTGTTAGCATCTTTAGGATCGACAAAACCTTTGGGTTGCATCATATACAACTCTTCATCAATGTCTCCATTGAGGAATGCTGTTTTGACATCCATCTGCCATATCTCATAATCATAATATGCATCGATTGCTAACATAATCCTCATAGATTTTAGCTTCGCTACTAGTGAGAAAGTCTCATCGTAGTCAACTCCTTGAATTTGTCGAAACCCTTTTGCGACAAGTCGAGCTTTGTAGACAGTAACATTACCATCAGCATCTGTTTTCTTCTTGAAAATCCATTTATTCTCGACGGCCTTCCGGCCATCCGGTAAGTCCACCAAAGTCCATACGTGGTTTTCGTACATGGATCCAATCTCGGATTTCATGGCTTCTTTCCATTTATTGGAATCTGGGCTCATCATTGCTTCCTCATATGTCTCAGGGTCATCGGTGTTATCCACCAACATGACATTCATAACGGGATCATACCAATCAGGAGTGGTACGAGTTCTCGTTGACCTGCGAGGCTTTGTAGCAACTACAACCGAAGTTTCATGATCATCATCATTAGCTTCCTCTCTTACTGGTGCAGGCGTCACAGGAACTACTTCCGGTGATGCGCTACTCGCAAGTTCGAGAGAAGGTTCGACAACCTCGTCGAGTTCTAATTTCCTTCCAGTCACTTCTTTCGAGAGAAATTCCTTCTCTAGAAAGGATCCATTCTTGGCAACGAAGATTTTGCCTTCGGATCTATGATAGAAGGTATACCCAATAGTTTCCTTCGGGTATCCTATGAAGACGCATTTTTCCGCTTTGGGTTCTAGCTTGTCCGGCTGTAACTTCTTTACATAGGCTTCGCAACCCCAAACTTTAAGGAACGACAATTTAGGTTTCTTCCCAAACCATAATTCATACGGTGTCGTTTCCACGGATTTAGATGGTGCCCTATTTAAAGTGAATGCGGCTGTTTCTAATGCATAACCCCAAAATTATAGCGGTAAATCTATAAGTGACATCATAGAACGAACCATATCTAAGAGAGTTCGATTACGATGTTCGGACACACCATTACGCTATGGTGTTCCCGGCGGTGTCAATTGTGAAAGTATTCCACATTTCTTCAAATGCTCGCCAAACTCGTAACTTAGATATTCACCTCCACGATCAGAACGTAGAAATTTAATCTTCTTGTTACGTTGATTCTCTACCTCACTTTGAAATTCCTTAAACTTCTCGAAAGTTTCGGACTTATGTTTCATGAAATAGATATACCCATATCTACTCAAGTCATCCGTGAAGGTAAGAACATAACGATAACCACCGCGCGATGCTACACTCATTGTACCACACACATCGGTATGTATGATTTCCAATAAGTCCGTAGCTCGCTCCATCATACCAGAAAATGGAGTCTTAGTCATTTTACCCATCAGACATGCTTCGCATCTTTCAAGTGATTCGAAATCAAGTGATTCAAGAAGTCCATCGGAATGGAGTTTCTTCATACGCTTCACTCCAATGTGACCAAGATGATAGTGCCACATATAGGTCGAGTTATCGCTCGATTTCAAATGTTTAGCCTCAA
Source organism: Avena sativa (assembly GCA_916181665.1). Lineage (NCBI taxonomy): Eukaryota > Viridiplantae > Streptophyta > Magnoliopsida > Poales > Poaceae > Avena > Avena sativa. The sequence goes on along the minus strand of OV702293.1, from coordinate 352,084,016 downwards.
TGTTATTAATATGTGTATTTCCACTATCGAGATTCAACAAGAATAGACCATCTATCAAAGGTGCATGTGCATAAAACATATTACTCATATAAATCAAACAACCATTATTCTCGGATTTAAACAAGTAACCGTCTCGCAATAAACAAGATCCCGATATAATGTTCATGCTTAACACAGGCACCAAATAACAATTATTTAAGTATAAAACTAATCCCGATGGTAGATGAAGGGGTAGCGTGCCGACCGCGATCACATCAACCTTTGATCCGTTTCCAACGCGCATCGTCACTTCGTTCTTCGCTAGCTTCCGTTTATTCTGCAGTACCTGTTTCGAGTTACAAATATGAGCAACCGAACCAGTATCAAATACCCAGGCACTACTACGAGTACTAGTGAGATACACATCAATAACATGTATATCAGATATACCTTTCTTCTTGATGTTGCCGTTCTTCAAATCCGCAAGTACTTTGGGCAATTCCGCTTCCAGTGACCTTCTCCCTTGCAGTAAAAGCACTCAGTATCAGGCTTAGGTCCAGCCTTGGTCTTCTTCGTCGGCGTGGTAACTTTCTTACCACCCTTCTTGAAGTGTCCCTTTTGCTTAGACTTGCCTTTCTTGAATTTGGTGGTCTTATTGACCAACAACACTTGGTGCTCTTTCTTGATCTCCACTTCTGTAGATTTTAACATGGCAAAGAGTTCTGGCAACGTCTTGTTCATGTTCTGCATGTTGTAGTTCATCACAAAGTTCTTGTAACTTGGTGGTAGTGATTGGAGGACACAGTAAATCCCCAAAGCATTAGGAATCACTATACCCAAGCTTTGAAGTTTGTTTGCGTGCCCAGACATCTTAAGCACATGCTCACTGACGGAGCTGCCCTCTTCCATCTTGCAGTTAAAGAACTTTTCAGAGGCCTCATAGCTCTCAATTGCCGCATGAGTCTCAAAGATCAATTTGAGATCACGGACAATATCATGTGGGTATGAATTCTCAAACCTTTTCTGAAGCTCTGATTCTAAACCATACAAGATAGCACACTGAACTGTGGAGTACTGTGTCTTCCGAGTGAGGTAAACATTCTTTACTTCATCGGTAGCAGTAGCTGCAGGTGGGTCACCCAGCGGTGCATCCAGCACATAGGTCAAATTACCAGCTGTGAGGACAATCCTCAAATTGCGGAACCAATCCGCGAAGTTGCTTCCATTGTTTTTCAACTTTTCTTTCTCTAGGAACGCATTAAAATTGATGGTAGGGGCTGCCATTGATCTACAACATATTTGCAATAGTTTAGACTAAGTTTATGACAAATTGAGTTCAAATTAATAATAAAATTAACCTAGGTGAACTCCCACTCAAAACAACATCCCTCACATTGTTTTAGTGATCACACGAACCAAATCCACCACATCAACACCGATCATCACGAGAGTTGATATAGTTTCAATGGCGAACAATCGACATGTTCATCATATCTACTATATGATTCATGCTTTACCTTTCGGTGATCCGTGTTCTGAGACCATGTCTGTACATGCTAGGCTCGTCAAGATCAAACCTTAGTTTCCGCATGAGCAAATCTGGCTTGCTCACATTGTATACACTTGCAGAATCTAACACACCCGTTCATCACGTGGTGCTTCGAAACAACAAGATTTAGCAACGGTGCTAACTAAGGGTGAACACTTTATGATTTGAAATTCATGTGCATGAGGGATCATCTTATAATTCTACCGTCGTCTACTAAGCAATACAAGATGCATAAAGGATTAACATCACATGCAATTCATAATATGTGATATGATATGGCCTTTCTTCTTTGTGCTTCCGATCTCCATCTTCAAGCACGAACATGATCTCCATCATCACCGGCATTGCATCAAGGTCAATGACGCTTCTCCATGGTTGTCGTCCACCGGCTTCAACTATTACAACTACTTTGAATAGACACGCGGGTCTTAACATAAATTAAAAACAACCATATGGCTCCTGCCGGTTGCCAACTTACAATAAGGAACATTGCATACATCAAATATAATCACAATCATGGCCATATCACATCACTGCACACCCCTGCAAAACAAAGTTAGACGCATCTACTTTCTTTGCATGTTTTACGTGGTTTGGGGCTTTCAATAAGTGTCGTTCTAACTTACGAATATGAACCACAACATTGATACTAGTATTGTTAATCACCCGTTGTAAATTGGATCTTAACTATGCTAGGAGAAACAGGCACCCGCAAAGCCACTTATGCAATACAAGTTGCATGTCAAGCGTGGAGCAAGCCTCATGAACGATGTCATGTAAGGTTAGCCCGGGCCGCTTCATCCCAACATCCCGCAAGATGCAAAGTACACAAGAAGCAATCGACAATAAAAGCATCAACGCCCACAATGACCATTGTGTTCTACTCGTGCAACAGATCTACATATAGACACGGCTCTGATACCACTGTAGGGTTTTGTAGCATGGAAAACAAAAAAATTCTATCGCATACAAACAAACAAGCCAAGATCTATCTACTAGATTGTAGCAACGAGTCGATGGAATAAATCACCCTCGAAGATTCGAAAGTGTTTAACGAGAGCGGATTCTCGTGGGTGATGTAGTCGTACTCTTTCCGATCTCAAGATCGCGTAGACGATCCTTCCGGCGCTGCGTTCCAGCAGCGCTCCCGCAGTCGGTCACACGATCGGTACTCGACGAAGACCTTCCTCTCCCTTGTTCCAGTAGGCAGCGGAGGGTGTAGCACTCTCCTCGCGATTCCGGCAGCACAACGGCGTGGTACCGGAAGTAGAGGGGAGATCTCGCAGGGCTTCGCCTTAAGCCGGAGCGAGTATGGTGGAGTATGAGAGAGTCCCTCGACAATCTAGGGTTTAGACACGCCGAGGAGGGGGCTAGGCCGGCGGCTAGGGTTTCACCTAGGCGGCGGCGGCGAGTGCCCTAGGGCCGGCGGCGGCTTGGGGCTAGGGTTTGGAGGCGGGGATCTTGTGTGTCTAGGAGGGGAGCCCTGCCCCTCCTTATATAGGTGGAGGAGGGAGGCCAAGGGGAGGGGAGTCCCTCCCCAACTCGGCTTGGTGGTGCGCCGGCGGTGGGAGGAGGAACTCCTCCCCCAAGTCGGTTTCCACCTCCCTCTCCACTTCCCAAAATTGCCGTTTGACTTTCAAACTTGGCGTTTGACTTTTCAAACAAGGATTTGATTAATCTCTCTATTTTGTTCAGCGATGACACTTAGTACATGATGCATACCAACTTGATATAACACATCCATGTACCCTTCCCCTCCGGAGTGCCGGACATTCCGGAACCTTCTAGAACATTCCCGATGAAAACACCGGAACCATTCCCCAACTCCGAAACGGGACTTTCCTTATATGAATCTTATTCTTCGAACCATTCCGGATCTCCTCATGATATTCCGGATCCCATCCGAGACTCCGAACAACATTCGGTCTCTTTCTCATCATTCCATAACTACTCAAACAACGTCGAATCCTTAAGTGTGTCTCCCTACGGTTCGTGAATTATGCGGACATGATCGAGACACTTCTCCAATCAATAACCAATAGAGGAATATGGAAATTCATATGGCTCCCACATATTTCTACGATTACTTTGCGATCGAATGAACCACTTACATACGATACCAATTTCCCTTTGTCTCACGATAGTTTACTTATCTGAGGTTATGATCGTCGGTATCTCTGCATACCTAGTTCAACCTCGTTACCGATAAGTACTCTTTTCTCGTTCCCGTGATATGTGATCCCTTGTGAGCCAGTCACATGCTTGCAAGCTAATTGGATGACATTTCACCGAGAGGGCCCAGAGTATATCTATCCATCATATGGATGGACAAATCCCACTCTTGATCCATGTGTCTCAACCAATACTTTCCGAACACTCAATGCCACCTTTATAGCCACCCAATTACGGTGTGGTGTTTGATGTCATCAAAGCATCCATCCGGTAAAGGTGATATGCATGATCTCATGGTCGAAGGAATTAGGTTACTATGTATCAGAAAGCATATAGCAATTGAACTATTAAAATGACTTGATCTTTATGCTACGCTTATCTATAGGAGTATGTCCACCATATCATTCTCCTAACGATATGATCTTGTTGTTAATAACATCTCAATGTTCATGATAGGGAAACCACAATCATTTATTAACCAACAAGCTAGTGATGTATAGAGGCTATACTAGGGACTTCAATTTAAGTTTACAAATCACACAAGTATCAATGTTTCCTTGTTAATACTATTATAGCATGAATGTAAACATTTATCATAAACACAAAGATGTAATAATAACTATATTTATTATTGCCTCTAGGGCATATCTCCAACACCACGTCTCCTCCTTGTCCTCGTCCCACGAGCAGCTCCCCTTGCGCGGCTCGTCCAAGCGCTACAGATGCAGCGCCTCCGAGATATCCACACGTACAGGGTGGAAGCGTCAGACGTCGGACTGCTATGTCCGCACGTGCAACATAGGTGTGACGAGTGGCGGCTGGGAATGATCTGAGGTCTAACCCTGGTCAGCTCGCCCCACCCTCTCTTATATAGGCGTCCCTAGTGGGCTTCTACATTAGCAGCCCATTAGTAGCCTGAGCCTGGTCTAATTCGGATCCAATCCTCATTAGGCTTCCAGCCCCTTAAGTGTGTGACCCTATAAGTTCATATGCGTATAGACATGACACAAATACACTTATTCTGCCAATAGTTGGTAGCGGCCTCTAGCAAGACGTGCCAACTCCTAAACACATACAAAGATCATATCGGACGAACCATCACAAGGTTTAGTACATGTCTTTCCCTTTGCCTCACGATATTTGGTCTAGCTCCAAGCTGACCTCCCTTTCTCGATACTGTGATTCGGAATCCCTTTAATAGGTTAACTCTTAACCATATGTAGCACGGCCATGCATTTCTGGATCTGATCACTCGAGGGGCCCAGAGATATCTCTCTCAAGTAGAGATGGGCAAATCCCATCTTGATTGACCATGCCTTGCAGCATGCTTCAGGACAAACCCGAAAGCTACCTTTATAACTACCCAGTTACGATGCAGCGTTTGATAGCCCCAAAATAGGTCGATCCACATCTCAAGTACATGCGACAATCTCAGGTCTAAGGACAAAACGTACACGATGTGTAGAGAGAGAGCTGCAACTAATTGCCAGTCTCAGGTTGGGTCAGTCCAACCCTATGTTCATAACATGTGTCCACATCATTGGTTTGACATATCCATGTCTATGACTTGCGAAACATAGTCATCAACCAATCGATGTGCTAGTCTAATATTCACGTGTGTCCTCACATGAAATCCGACTAGGGACACCTCTTAAATAACCATACAAGTAAAGAGTTTCACAAACAATTCACATAATTTCCAATCAATACAAGTTTCCTGATATGGATATTCAAGGAACATTACAATAACTCATGGATACATATGAAATATAATCATCTCTATGATTGCCTCTAGGGCATATTTCCTTCAGCACCCCCTCGGCCTCCCTCTGCGCCTATAAGAAGCCTCTTGACCTAAAAACCAAGGGGGGTTCGACGTTTTTTCTAAAAGAGTTCCGCTGCGCCACCACCACTAGAGACCAAGATTCGGAACCAGAAACTCCATTCTGTCACCCTGCGGGGACAGGGAATTTGGGGAGGATCATCGCCATCATCATCACCAACGCCTCTCCATTAACCATCAATGTTTCCCTCATCCATGAGTGAGTAATCCCTAGCTATAGGCTATGGGGATGGTAGGGATTGGATGAGTTCTATCATGTAATCGAATAAAATTGTTATGGCATAGTGCCTAGTATCTCTATTAGTACTATTTGATTTTGTTGCAACTTATTGTGCTTAATGCTTGTCACTAGGGCCCGAGTGCCATGATCTCAGATCTGAACTTATTATTGAATCATTATGATAGTATTGTTTCTGATCTTATTGAAGGATTCGCAGCATAGAAAACAAAAAATTTCCTACGATGGGAACATCTAAGTACAAAGATCTATCTACTAGATACAAGCAACGGGTGGATATACATCCATAGAATACATACCCTCGAAGACCGAATAGCGTTAACGAGGTTGTACTCGTGGATGATGTAGACGAACGCTTGCCGATCTCAAGATCGTGATGAAGTCCGTCTGGTCCAGCCGGTCCAGCACGATCAAGTCCAGCACCTCAAAGCAGTGGTGCATCCGTGATCGCACACACGTACGGGTACCCCGACAACCTCCGTGCCCTCGCTCCAGTGAAGCAGCGGAAGCAACAAATCCTTCCAGAAAAAGCCACCGGGAACATGTATCTCGTTGATCCGAGACCATGGGGAAATTCTAAAGGGGGAAGAGAGATCCTTCGCGAGGAGGTGTGCTTTGAGAGGAGGAGAGGGGGGCCTTTTATAGGGGAGAGGGGGGCACCCAAGGGGCATGGCGCCCAGCCATGGGGGCTGCCCCCACCTCTTCCACATTCATGTGGGTGGAGCTCCCACTCAAAATGAAAAGCCTCCACTCCCATTAAAAAGCCTCCACTCAAAAATCCACTCACATGCATTAAATTTCCACCAAATTTAATGCAAGCTCTCATTTAAATAAAACTCTTTTATTTATTTATTCAGAATTTTGTTAATTAATTTAATTAACAAACATTCACATAAAACCCCTTACAACATTTCAATTTCACATGCAGAACCAGTTTCAGCAATTTCAACCGAAACAGTTTCGGTGTCTAGTGAAATAAATTCCTGCGTTTTCCTTTTTCTTTCTCTGGCATATCATTTGCTCCGAATGGTGTCGGTATCCCTTAAGTGTGTCACCCTACGGTTTGCGAATAATGCGGACATGATCGAGACCCTTCTCCGATCAATAATCAGTAGCGGGACCTGGAGATCCATACTGACTCCCACACATTCAACGATGACTTCTGTGATCGTGTGAACCTTTTACGCTAGTATCTTAATCCCTTTGTTTCACGATATATTACATGTCCGAGATTCGATCATCTGTATCTCCATACCTAGTTTGATCTCGTTACCGACATGTACTCTTTTCTCGTTCCTGTGATATAACATTCTAGTGATCAAATCACTTGCTTGCAAGCTAATCAATGTGATATCACCGAGAGGGCCCAGAGCATATCTATTCGTCATCAGGATGAACAAATTCCACTCTCGATCCATGGGTCTCAACATAACTCTTTAGTAGTTCTGAAGCCATCTTTATAATCACCCAGTTACGGTGTGACGTTTGATGTCATCGAGAAACTCTTCCGGTGTTAGTGATTGACATGATCTCATGGTCTAAGGATTAGGATGACTTCGTAAGTTGTTATAGTAATATAAACTCAATGACTTTGATCGTAATGCTATACTTTGGATGAATGTTCATCATATCATTACACTAATGTTGTGACCTCGTTATTAACAACATCCAATGTCCATGACCAGGAAACTTTGATCATCATGTTAATCAACGAGCTAGTTTATAAGAGAGGCATAACTAGGAACTTCCTTTTTGTTTATTAAACACACATGTATCAACGTTTCCGTATTAATACAATTATAGCATGTAAAATAAACATTTATCATAAATAAGGAATATGATAATAACCACTTTATTATTGTCTCTCGGGCATATTCCCTTCAGTCTCCCACTTGCACTAGAGACAATAATCTAGTTTGAAAACTTTGTGTATTGAACACCTATGGCTTTCTGGTGTTCCAAATACGCAATTTCAAGTGGTTAACATAATCTACGGATCTGACACTTTCAGGTCCGTGTGTATTTGCATATCTTTGCGTCTCCACGCATCACTCATTCTCCAATGAGATGGCATTGTATAAATTTGGTCTTTCGGTGAGACCTTTAGTTCCTTGGGGTTAAAACACGTCGATACTATTGTCATACAATATATATTTAGTGTTAGCCTGTTGTGAACCACACCTTAGTTTGATAACAAACTACTTGACACAAATTCCCTCCTTTGTTGCTACTATAGCAGTCATATACTTAGCCTTTTTGTTGTAGTATTCGTCACAATGTTTTAACTATGGATTTCATCCAAATCCATCATGGAATATCCTTTCCATTACATTGTGCCACCCATAGTTTAAATTGAGATAAACTTAATTTGTATCTTGTGACAAAACTAGTATCAATGTAACTCTTTACAATGAACTATTTGTAATTGTTTGTCACATCTACACAAATATATTCTTAGTTCTTCCAAAAGATCATAAGAATATCCTTACTATCGTCCAATGATCATTTTATGATTCATTCTGGTATATGCTCATAACACTTAGAGCATAGGACATATCTGGATGTGTACATATCATGGTATGATTTATCAAAACATTCTCGTGATTTCACTCATCAAGTGTCAAAGCACTTGAATCTTGTTTCACTTATCAAGTGTCGATACACTTGAATATTGATTCAATTCTTTTCCATGCGACAAAAACCGTTTCTTGTTGTTTCTATATTGAACTCCTTCAATATCTCATATATGTACGTTTGGCATAACCATATTAGCGTCACAGTCTATCCACTATAGACATTCATGCTAAATATTCGGGTTTTGCCTAAGTATTTCATCGAAATGAAATTCTTAACCATTGTCAATAAAAGATACATCATTTCTAATCAACAAAATGTCATCTCATCCACATAATGTATTAGAAATGTGTCTCAGCGCTCCCACTTAATTTCTTGCAAATGCAAGCATCTTCATCGTCTCCTGATGAAAAACTCCTTTTTCATCATGGTGAAGATTCCAACTCCGCGATGCTTACTTCAACAATTGAAGTTTGCATTCCCCTTTTTAGCATCCTTTGAATTAACAAAACCCTTTGGATCGTGTCATGTACACGTCCTAGGTAACCATTCTATTAAAAGAACTTTGTTTTGTTTATTCATCTACCATATACCAAATTATATGTAGTGGTTGTTATTTTAATCCATCCAGACTAAATATCGCTATAAAAGATCAAATCTTGTCATAGTCAACTCCTTGAACATTGTCGCAAAATACTTTACGACATGTCGACTATTTCATAGATGTGAAACATCCATGTCTGTTTCTTTATAGATTCAAATACGACTGATAGGTTTTTACACCTTTCCGGAGGGTCTTCTAAGTTCAAAACTTGATTTATCGTGTATGGACTTATCACGGATTTTATGGCTTCAAGCCATTTGACGGAGTCAGGGCCCATCATCGCTTCTTTGTATGTATTCGGTTCATCATTGTCAAACTATAATGATTTACTCTCAAATCTTAGCATTTGATTGTTTAACCGACCTACTTGGTTCAATAGGAACTTAGGTCTCCATGACCACAACCTTTGAGGCACATAAGCTATAAGCATTATGGCAGCCTTCGGAACGATTTCCGGCGCTGCGCAACTCAGCACATTTTAGCTAAGGTTCGTTAACCTTATCAAAGTTCTATTGTCCTCCCACTTAACTTTTATGAAAAAATCCTTCTTCAAGAAACTTCACATTTCAAGCGACAAACCCTTTTGTCCTCGGTGTTATGGAGGAATAACCAATTGTTATTCAAAATAACCTACAAAGACATGCTCATCCAACTTTGGTTGTAAACATCTTACTTATGTTTAGCATACCAAAATTTAAGAAATGACAACTTGGGTTTTACCCCAAACCATAACTCATATGGTGTCATTTCAACGGATCAAGATGGAGCTCTTTTCAGTGTAAAAGCGGTATTCTCTAAAGCTTTAATCTTTTTAAAACATAATGGTAGTTTTATGAATAACACCTTTGATCCAACCATGTCAAACAAGGTTTCATTACAAATCTCAAACACTCCATACTCCTATGGTGTTTCGGGAGATGTAAATCTAGGTGTTTTGCTAAACTTGCAACTCAAATAAATCCCTTTATGATAAAATCATAATTCATTTATTTTCTTGTTACACTTGTAACTCAAATAAATCCCTTATGATAAAATCAAAAACCATTTATTTTCTTGTCACAATGATTTTCACTTCATCTTGAAAGTCTTTGAACGTTTTCAAATATTTCACACTTCTTTCTCATTAAATGAATATTCACTCAAATTTCCGGAGAAAGCATATGAAATTGAAACCCATCGCTTACGACTACACATAATGGACTAGATACATCGATATGTATAAATTCCAATAATTTAGTCGTTCGTTCTTCTTTGGACTTTGAACAAAGTTTTAATTATCACGTGGAAAGTCTCACAAGCGTCACTTGATCAAATCAAAGACTCCAAAAATCCATGAAAATGGAGATTCTTCATGTTTTATTTCCAATATAATTTAAACAGCGATGTCACTTCATAAGTGATCTTTCAATCATTTGTCTTGCGACATTTTAGCATTAGGTTTTATGGATATGATCTCTCCAACTAGATTTGTAAATCATCCATCTAATATAAAATATGGTAATTATTTGAACAACCTTTGTTCTCATAATACCTGATTTAAATAACAATTATTAAAACAAATCTTGAAGTCAAGCTTTGATGTCAACGAGAAATACAAACAACGGTTTGTTTGTTTTCGATGAACATCATCACATATTCTCTTGCTAGTTACTTAGGCCATTGTGGTTCATGAATTGCGTTGTTCCGTATGAAATTTCATACCAACCAATTCGGTATCCAATACCTAAGAACCACATTGTTTAACAAGCAAAGAATACAACCATAACCTGTATATCATCTATATATCTAAATTGGATATTTCCAATCTTTTCTTTTCTGCCAAATATATTTTATAGATTCTCTTTCAGCATTTCCTTTTCCTTTTTAAAAGAATCTATCAACATCAAAAGTGGTGCCATATGCATGACACATAGTCCAAAGAGTGTATATTCAAATAATAATACCTTTGGACTTGCACTTTGAAGTAGATAACCATCATCAAAATGATCAGTATTCTTTCAAAATCCATTCTTTAGTAATCTTTTAGTGTAGTAAACACTTTACATACATATTCTATTCATCCTGATCATGACGATTTTCATGATCAAGCTACTGTAGCTTATAAAGGCGAATAGTGAGTATAACATTACTTTCCAAAACCCTTTTGGATGATTAGGATGTCTAGCATCTCCAACCTTCGTAAATTCTCATCCAATATGAGAACATATATTATACTCTATCATATTGCAACCAAAACATTGTTTTAGATATCGTTATATCTGCCACACATGATGGTTTCTAAAACAATTCTTTCAACTCCTAGATAAACTTGATATTAAATTAATCAAGAATCATGGAGGCAAACATGATACTTAAGATACTAACACTGGAATTGTTACTCTCGATTTAATACCAATTATTAAATTTCACGGAGTAAATAGAATTTTGCTGAAAGTTTGCAATAGGACTTTAAACTTTAGATTGACACTCAACACAATACGATACCAGTTCGTAAAGTATATATCCAGAATTCTATAGTTCTATTATCTCAATTACAACTATGCATAAGGTGGTGAACGAATGCCAATGACTACAACAAATTATGAAAATTCACTTTGATTTAATTTATGATAAATTGAGTTCTACTAATCCAAATTAGAAATGAACTCCCACTCAAAAACGACATCCCTCGTATCTTTTTGGTGATTACATGAACCAAATCCACTACACCAAGTCCGATCATCACGTGAGTCGGTGTAGCTTCAAAGGCGAGCATCAAATGGGCATCATATCTACTATATGACTCATGCTTAACCTTTCGGTACGTGTTCCGAGGCCATGTCTGTACATGCTAGGCTCACCAAGTAAGAACCTTAGTATTCGCGTGTGTAACTGTCTTACACCCGAGATATGCTCGTGGATTCAAGTACACCCGATCATCACGTGATGCCTTGAAGCGACGAAATATTGTCGGTGCATACTTAAGGAAGAACACATTTTTATCTTCATATCTAAATGAGGGATCATCTTATTATGCTAATAAAATGCCAAACAAGCAATATAAGATGCAATCTAACATCACATGTTAAAAAGTGAAATGATATGGTTCCCGCATATGATCTCCATCATGTGCATCGTGGTATGATCACTATCATACCTTTATGTGTAAGGCCAAGGTCTATGGAACTTACACGCTATGTGTGTTGTAAGAGTATCATCTCATACTTCTACTTACAACATCACCATATCATAACACTAGCCCAGCAACAATCTAAACTAGACGCCTCTAATTTATCCATTGCAAGTTTTACGTGGTTTAGGGCTTTCGAAGATAGAACCGTTCTTACCTACGAACATGAACCACAACGAGGATAAACAAATTGTTGACAACTCGTTGCAAATTAGATATTGACTATAGTAGGAGAGACAGACACCCGCTAGCCACTTATGCAAAACTAGTTGCATGTCAAGCGTGGAACAGGTCTCATGTACGAGGACATGTAAAGTTTGTCCGGGCCGCTTCATCCCACTATGCCACCAATATCCAAAGTACAACTAATAAGCAATAAAATGATCATCATCGCCCACATACTCATATGTGTACTACATGTGCAAAGTATCTACGCATAGATCCGGATCTGATACCACTGAAGGGTTCGCAGCATAGAAAACAAAAAATTTCCTACGATGGGAACATCTAAGTACCAAGATCTATCTACTAGATACAAGCAACAGATGGATATACATCCATAGAATACATACCCTCGAAGACCGAATAGCGTTAACGAGGTTGTACTCGTGGATGATGTAGACGAACGCTTGTCGATCTCAAGATCGTGATGAAGTTCGTCTGGTCCAGCCGGTCCAACATGATCAAGTCCAGCACCTCAAAGCAGTGGTGCATCCGTGATCGCACACACGTACGGGTACCCCGACAACCTCCGCGCCCTCGCTCCAGCGAAGCAGCGGAAGCAACAAATTCTTACAAAAAAAGCCACCGGGAACATGTATCTCGCTGATCCGAGACCATGGGGAAATTCTAAAGGGGGAAGAGAGATCCTTCGTGAGGAGGTGTGCTTTGAGAGGAGGAGAGGGGGGCACCCAAGGGGAATGGCGCCCAGCCATGGGGGCTGCCCCCACCTCTTCCACATTCATGTGGGTGGAGCTCCCACTCAAAATGAAAAGCCTCCACTCCCATTAAAAAGCCTCCACTCAAAAATCCACTCACATGCATTAAATTTCCACCAAATTTAATGCAACTCTCATTTAAATAAAACTCTTTTATTTATTTATTCAGAATTTTGTTAATTACTTTAATTAACAAACATTCACATAAAACCCCTTACAACATTTCAATTTCACATGCAGAACCAGTTTCAGCAATTTCAACCGAAACAGTTTCGGTGTCTAGTGAAATAAATTCCTGCGCTTTCCTTTTTCTTTCTCTGGCATATCATTTGCTCTGAATGGTGTCGGTATCCCTTAAGTGTGTCACCCTACGGTTCGCGAATAATGCGGACATGATCGAGACCCTTCTCCGATCAATAATCAGTAGCGGGACCTGGAGATCCATACTGACTCCCACACATTCAACGATGACTTCTGTGATCGTGTGAACCTTTTACGCTAGTATCTTAATCCCTTTGTTTCACGATATATTACATGTTTGAGATTCGATCATCGGTATCTCCATACCTAGTTTGATCTCGTTACCGACATGTACTCTTTTCTCGTTCCCGTGATATAACATTCTAGTGATCAAATCACTTGCTTGCAAGCTAATCAATGTGATATCACCGAGAGGGCCTAGAGCATATCTATCCGTCATCAGGATGAACAAATTCCACTCTCGATCCATGGGTCTCAACATAATACTTTAGTAGTTCTGAAGCCATCTTTATAATCACCCAGTTACGGTGTGACGTTTGATGTCATCGAGAAACTCTTCCGGTGTTAGTGATTGACATGATCTCATGGTCTAAGGATTAGGATGACTTCGTAAGTTGTTATAGCAATATAAACTCAATGACTTTGATCGTAATGCTATACTTCGGATGAATGTTCGTCACATCATTACACTAATGTTGTGACCTCGTTATTAACAACATCCAATGTCCATGATCAGGAAACTTTGATCATCATGTTAATCAACGAGCTAGTTTATAAGAGAGGCATAACTAGGAACTTCCTTTTTGTTTATTAAACACACATGTATCAACGTTTCCGTATTAATACAATTATAGCATGTAAAATAAAAATTTATCATAAATAAGGAATACGATAATAACCACTTTATTATTGCCTCTCGGGCGTATTCCCTTCACTTATCTGCAAGTTATGTACACATATCATTGTCCGGATCCAAAGGCCCTGAAGTGACAGAAATTGGGACAACCGGAGGGGATGGCTGTGATGTGAGGATCACATGTGTTCACGGAGTGTTAATGCTTTTCTCTGGTGCTCTATTAAAAGGAGCATCTTAATTGCCAGTAGTTCCCTTGAGGTCCTGCTGCAACGGGCTGGCTGGACAAAAGATGTTGTGCAAGTTCTCATTGCGAGCACGCATGACTATATATGAAGCGCATGCCTATGATTGTTTAGTACTTGGATGCTTATTATTATTTATCTGCAATGCCCTAAATCTTGAAGTTACATGTTTAGACTCGTCCATGCAACGCCCGTCCATCCATCTCTATGCCTACCGCACTCGAATCCTACTGTTTGCTATGACTGTTACTATTGCTCTTGTTTTACTGCTGCTGTTGTTACTAAAAACTGTTGCTACTGATAAACTTCTGTGAGCAAGAACTATTTTCAGGTGCATCTGAATTGACAACGCAGTTGTTAAGGCTTGCAAATATTCTTTGGTTCCCCTTGTGTCGAATCAATAAATTGGGTAATACTATCCTCGAAGACTGTTGCGATCCCCTATACTTGTGGGTCATCAGAAATAAAGAAAAAAGAAAAAATAAAATAAAAGATTTACGCATGAGACGCCCTATCATGCATGTTGTGTATGCTACGTGCCATGAAAACGTTAACCATGAGATTCGACGAGTTTTGGAAAAAATAGCTTCACAGTATTGTTCTGATGCCATGTATAGACACTATATATTGGGTTTCAAACGGAACGAACAAGGCCATACCGATCAACACTATAGTTTATGACCTGATGGAGTTCCCGCAGTAGATGGGTGCACCTTGGGGTAGTAAGCTTTGTTGACCATGGGAGTTTTCAAATATATAATGGATCATGCTTCCTATCTAACATTCTAAATACATCGGTTAAATGAATTTCGCAAAAAAAATCGAGTCTAGCATAGTGGATATGGGAGTACAAAGCAAGAGTGTCTAAGGGCATCCGTAATATAGGACCCACCAGGCTTTTGAGAATTGCCACAATGTATAGGTCAACATTTGTCGCAAGGTAGGACCCACATCACTTGGTCATATTCCTCCATGCAAGAGAGAGGAGTGAGGGGAAATGATTTTTCTATTCTTTATGGGCAACCCACATGCTTGAGGGAGCTTTATTTTCTTCACAATGTACTACTATATGCCTTAAGGTGTGATTTTTTACACATTGCACATGCCCTAAGGGAAAAAGCAAATAATGGGCCCACTTGGCAGTGTATGACCAGGCTATAAAACTCCCATGCAAAAGTTCTTCAGTTTAGTGGGTCCCACGAATCATCTCGTTTAGACACTGGTGGAGCTTATTACTTGTAATACAATAGTATTTCCGTTGCTTAGACATAAGTACGTATATGCTAACCTCTGTCCACGCGCTGTACTTGCAGAGAGAATAAAACGTAGGCAAGAGAAGAGGACAGCGGCGAAGAGCAAAGTTTATGATGGGTTCCTGACACGAGGTACTCCTGACTTTACTAATAGTAGTAAATGTCAGGACCAATGTACGCAAAAAAAATCGAAGATTGTTTTCTTTCTCCTTCGCTGCCTCTCATATCTCCACCCCTCTCCCCTAGCGCACCGGCCCGGCTGATCTCTCTTTCATCCACAGTGTGGCGCTGCACACGTGTGCCTCTGTACGGCGGCTCTGTTTTTTTTAGAGAGAGGGAGGCCATGTTTCTCTGGCGTGTTTGGAAGTCGCGTTGGTGTGGAGTAGGTGTAGTACATATAAAGGAAACAACTTTGGTCCTTGGCGGCAAAAAGATTCAAACTTTTCCGGTTTTGAAATTTTTACTTTCTTCCCAAACATCGGGAAGGAAAGGTTATTCAAAAGACTGTCCATTCACAGTAGTACTTCTTATCTTATCTTTTTCGTCAAAAAAAACTATATAGTGTACGGATAACTTTGAACATGGACCGTTGGATCAAGATTGGCAAATCCAAACATTGCTAACTGTTAGATCTTGTTTTCCATTTTTAGCATCTAGAAGATTCTATTGATAGAATTTATCACAATGAACGCTTTTGTGCGCAAACCTCAAAACACACTTCATTGCTTAGTTTCAGGGACCTTGTGCTAAATTCATGGACTTGGATGTGATTTTCATTTTTTTTACGAGGTCCTTGATGTAACTTATACTTCCATCGACCATGTTAACTGAAGCACCTCGCTCCGGGGGGACCTACCATAGTTAGAAGAAAATGCAACATTTCCAATTGTCACACAAAGTGGACCACGGTTTCTTATATAATTCGCATTTTCAAGCTTCCTAGCTAACTTCGCACCCTTCACTTACTTCTTTGTCGATTCAACGAAATTAGGTTAAACTTGAGCTAGAAGTAAACACGATAGATTAATTGCTCTTGAATTAAATGTAATTTCAGAGATAGATGTGTGCGTCTTGTTGTAGCAAACAATGTTGTCGGTGTGAGTTTTGAACTATCTGAAAAGAATATTCTCAATTTCCCGAGTGATGACGAGATTGTTCTTTTTTGTTAATAAAGTCTGCAGAATATGGATCTGAATGCCACAATCCAGTAAGCTTCCAGATATATTAAGTGAACCAACATGTTGTACGTAATTGAGATTTCCATGTTTTATGAGTTTTCAAACTCCCTAGCTAAATGTGTCCACTTGAGTGATTTTATGCCGATTTATCGAAATTAGGTCAAATTTGAAGAGCAAGTAAATTCTAGGCTGTTTTGATAGTTTTACAAAAAAGATTTTCGAGGTATCCATCAGGGCCAATTAATATATCAGAAACCACCGACAGTTTTGACAATAGGTTCAATTTCTTACTAAAATTATTTATATTGACAACCTAACGAAATTAGGTTAAACTTGAGCTACAAACCCCACTTTTCCATGCTTGGTTTAACAATTATAGCTGCGCATGAAAACTTTCATAGCCAGGTGGCCGCGAATGATTTTCGAATAAGAGTACTTCTTGTCCTTGCGACATTTAACACATAGACAACACATAAAACCATTTTCTTTGTTTGTTGTAGCCACCTCAGTAAACTTATTCATGCCCTTAATATACCCGGGTTTATGTCGGTCACCGTACATCTATTTCCGCCTGTTACAAACCGGAACAATGCTTCCTTACGAACAAGGTCCCCCGCTTTTCAGCAACACGTCGGCTGCTCGAACGCGAGCATTAGCCCCGATTCGTAGCAGAACCGAATTAATGCTCTGAACAAATGACCAGTTTTCTACTAATGTATGACGATAGATAAAGACTATCCCAATTCCTTCGGTCAGCTGCACCCGCTGACTTGGACTTCCGTTCCGTTTACACACGCGCGGACGTCCACGCTCGCCATCTAGACGCACACTGCTTTGTCTCGCACAACACAATTCGGTTGATCCATGGCAATGTACGCACACGACCAAGCACGACTTTGACGAGTGAATTTAGTCGTTCACAATAATAGGAGTACCTTCCAGGAATCCTCGTCTCACCTCTAGCAAATCTCAAAACAAAACAAATGACCCGGCGCTTCCATATTTCACACGGTTGGCTCTTTTCCGACACGCGGGTTGAGAAGAAGCCCGAGCGCGAAGGTCGGTGAAGCCCGGGCCGCTAAACTTGCAACCTCCCCAAGTTTTCCTTCCCCACAACCACGAGCACTCGCATCAGCCTATATATATCGGGTACACGAACGCCCTGCCGGAGGTGCCCCAATGGCTGTCCGCGCTCCAGGGCCCGCTCCTCGCCGTCGGCTTCGTCGCCTTCCTCGTCTCCCTGCCCGGATTCATCGGCGCGCGCTACCACGTCTCCTGGGCGCTCTGGCTCTACCTCGCCGCGCTCATCCTCCTCATCCTCGCCCTGCTCGGCGCCACGGTGTTCGGCCTCGTCGTCACCGCGGGCGGCGGCGGGGCGCAGGTGCCCGGCAGGCCGTACCGCGAGTACCGGCCGCGGGACTACTCGTCCTGGCTCCAGAAGCACGTGGCGGATGAGAGGTACTGGCGCCCCGTGCTGGCGTGCGTGGCCAGCTCCCGTGCGTGCCGCGAGGTGGCCGGGTGGACGCCGGAGGACTACATGCGGCGCGACCTCACCCCCGTCCAGTCCGGGTGCTGCAAGCCGCCCACCTCCTGCGTGTACGGCGACGGCGAGCTGGCGGTGACCGCGGTGCAGGAGGAGGACTGCTATGTGTGGAGGAACGACCCGGCGGTGCTCTGCTACGGGTGCGAGTCGTGCAGGGCGGGCGTGATGGAGCAGCTGCGCCGCCATTGCCACAACCTCACCATCCTCAACGTGGCGCTGCTGCTCGTCCTCATCGCCGTCTGCTCCGGCAGGTGCTGCGCGTACCGGAACGCGAGGAGGGCGGAGTACGCCTACGGCGGGTCCAAGATCCACCCGCGGTGGGATTACTTCTGGTGAGTACTCTCTTCTTCCATGATTAATCATGGTTTGTTCACCATTTGCATCGATCGATACTGCACGGCAGATGTTGCGCGTACTCAAGAATGCGTATACATAGTTTCAGGTCAAGATGTTGGCGTGCTCCGTCGGGTGGCGGCGGCAGGAGGCCGAGGGGCACGGCCGGCTTGCCGAGGAGCGGCGGCGCCAGCGGGAACGACTCGGACTCCCACTCTCCGGCGACGGCGGCGGGCGGGCACGGTGGCGACCATGGCGGCGGTCGGGAGGAGCATTGCACGGCGGCGGCGACCATGGCGGGCAGTCGGGAGGAGTATCGTATGGCGGCAGCGACCATGGCGGCGGTCGGGAATTGACCACCAGCGGGATCAACCCCACCTCCCGATCCCTTTTGTTTTCTTTTTTATATTTACTAGCAAAATGCCCACGCGTTGCGACGGAAGAAGTTAGTTTTTTGTGTGCCGGTGACGAGCGTTTAAAAAAATTCAGTGGCACGTCGCAGCATAGACTGTGTTTCTTTACTTACTCGGTGACATCCGCTCCTCGATCAATTGATTGTTCAAATTCGCAAGCAGAATATTTTATTTCTCCAAACCCCCTTTTCTTCTTTCTTGGCATGCTTTTCTTTCATCTTCTCGTGAAGTGCATGTCATTGTCGGCTTTGGCTGGCACCATCCCGTTTAATTAGCCCAATAATTTATTATTATCCCACACAAACCCTCACAATTAGTCTTTTTCAATTAGGCATCCCATAGCTTTCTTTAAATCAGCCCATAATCCCTCCGCTTAGGTATTGCTTAGAGGAATCCAATTTGCTGATATTCTGATAAAAGGAAATTTGTCTGCAAGCTAACATGCACTGCATGCTATGGTTTGGCTTATTTTTTAAAACAAGCATGCTAGGGTTTATTGGTTCGGCATACTATTACATGAATAATGTTGTGTATTATTACATGATGATTTAAGAAACATGTCTTAAGAGAATAAACACTGATTTGTTCAAGTTATCACCAAATCTTAATGTAAATATTATCTGCTTGAATTTGATTCTACCTAGTCAACCTTCCATCCATGCATGCAGCGTCAAGCATCATCCAAAGAAAATATATATATGGGATAACGTGGAAGACAAACCTTGGCACCTGGGGTTAAATGGCGATCGATGGAATCTGGTGTAATCACGGTACCCAATATGACTCCTTCCGAATTTGAAGAAGAAAAAAAACTACTGGATCTAATCTTTCCTGATACATCTGGGAGCAATGGTGTGGCAGAGCTAGGCGTAGCTGGCTTTGTCAGGGGATTAGCCGAGTGCGGAGACGGTACAAGATAGGCAAAGATGTATCCACATGGAAACCTAGCGTTGAAGATACGGGAAACCTAGCATTGAGGACACGGGCATGGCATAGAAACCTTGTTCTCAACTACGTGAGTCGGCACCACGACGAAGTAAAAATTGCACGAGTCGGTCTAGGAAGATATGAATCAGTTTTTTTAATTTACCGGTGGCATTGGTGGTATTGTGTGGTTTTGTGGGAAGGTAAAGTCGTCTAAAAAAGTGTTGGACCGGGAGAAACACTTCGTGCTTTATATATATATATATATATATATATATATATATATTTGGAATATTTAGATTTTTTTAATTAAACTGACATATGGGACCCAGTCTAACTCAGCAAATTATGCCATGTCAACCCTGACTAATGGGTCCCACCAGTCAGATTCTATGTCAAATTTTTCTAATCCGTGATCGCCCGCGCCCCGTGGAGCGGCATGGACGGCAACGCGCTCGCGGCAATCCACAAGATCGGGTACACGAACGCCCTGCCGGAGGTGCCCCAATGGCTGTCCGCAGAGGCGAAGGATTTCCTGGCAAGGTGTTTGATCAGGGAACCGACTGAGCGGTGCACGGCCGCGCAGCTGCTGGAGCACCCGTTCTTGGCCTCCACTGTCGTGGACGTGAAGTCGCAAACAGTCGAAAGAAAATGGGTGTCGCCCAAAAGCACCCTGGACACCGCATTCTGGGAATCAGAGTCCGACGCCGACGAGGCCGACGAGGAGCTGACGGCCGAGAGGATTAATTCATTGGCCTGCCCCGGCTCGGCTCTCCCGGACTGGGACTCCGACGAGGGCTGGATCGATGTGTTGCCGGCACCAACGGAACCTTCCGACGCAGTTGCCGTGCCGGCAAAGGAGATGGCTGATCTGGACGACGAGATCACAGGAGAAGAACAAATTGCAGGGCCCGGCGTTCTTGACATTACCATGGACAGCATCGTCCTGACTGTAGGAGAAGCCGGCGGTGATTCATTTTGGCCGAACAGTCTGCATCAGTCTTTGGAAAGTTTAGTTTGCCATGTAAATTACTACAGGTTTGCAACAGAAGCGTTAATGAAACTGATTTTGTTCCTGCACAAACACTCAGCTTCTCTACTTATTTTTCCGCAACCTTCCCTTCTCGTGCTTCCTCCTCGCCCCCATTGCCACACGTTAGATTAGGAAATTCCATGGAAAAAGACGGCAGGTTCAGGTAACTAGCACGTCGAGGTGGCAGAGTATCTCCCTTTTCGTGACTCAGACGGAGGGAAATC
Organism: Avena sativa; assembly: GCA_916181665.1. Classification (NCBI taxonomy): domain Eukaryota; kingdom Viridiplantae; phylum Streptophyta; class Magnoliopsida; order Poales; family Poaceae; genus Avena; species Avena sativa. The sequence continues at coordinate 352,062,690 of OV702293.1, read as the reverse complement.
ACGGTTTAAGCCAATTTCCATGGCATAAATTGTTGCAGAGTTCAGATATGGACGAGAGTGTGGACGTCGGCCAAAAAGGCCACATCTCTACCGCATTTCCATCCCATCAAGGGATCTCCCCAATCACACTGATGTGAACACAATCATCTACTAGTATCCTAAAAGAAGGTCATGTCAACTTTCTCCTCGACTAAATCTGGAAAGTCTTTCTCGATTTTTCTGCAAAGTCTCTCTCGATTTTTCTCCACTGTGACTCATCAGCACGGTGTCTCAACTTTCCGTCTTTCTTACGATTTTTTTTGTGCCATCGCAACAACCTGACATGCTCTTTGTTTCTAAATATGCGTTTCAACCTTGGTATTATAGGAGCATACCACATAACCTTAGCAGGAACCCTTTTTCGGAGGGGCTCTCCCTCAACATCACCAGGGTCATCTTGTCTGATCTTATACCGCAATGCATTGCATACCGGCCATTTATCTAAATTCCCATACTCCTTACCGCGGTAGAGGATGCAGTCATTAATGCATGCATGTATCTTTTGCACATCTAATTCTAGAGGACAGAGAGTCTTCTTTGCTTCGTAGGTACTCTCGGGAAGTTCGTTATGTTTTGGAAACTTCGGCTTCATTATTTTCAGCATCTTTTCAAATAAGGAGTCAGTTAGACCACACTCTGCCTTCCATCGCAGCAATTCCAGTGTGGTACCGAGATTTGTGCTGCCGTCTTCACAATTTGGGTACAACAATTTCTTGTGATCTTCTAACATGCCCTCTAACTTCAACAAAAAATAAATTCCAGTGATGGATGCCAAAAAGGAACTCCTTGGATTTTTTAAATAAATTTAGACATATTATTTAGATTATTTGGAGTTACTCCCTCCGTTTCATTCTATAGTGCCTATAGTTTTTGGCACGGAAATTAAGAAACACATGTGGAGAGAAAATTAAAATAGTTTTGGGTGGGATTTCTCGTGACTAATTGACGTGATCAAATAGAGGAGTTTGCAAGAGCCATGAAACGCTATATACTTTATGTAAACTCTTTAAAAAAGTTGTCCAAACAAGTTATGAAACGGACTATATCTTATATTTTGGATTTTTTCTTAAAAAACTATAGGCACTATAGAAAGGAACGGAGGGAGTATATAATTAAAGTTATGAATTTCCAAAGTTTCCATTATTAATAGAAGCAATTTGGTTTGCATATTTTAATTATCCAAAATAGTAAACTAAGTTTGTATTCAAAATATTCAAGCATTTCTAAGAAATTTTTATATTAAAAGTTTTTTCATTTGAAATTGTATTCAAAAGTTATGAATGTTCGCTAATAAACATATTTTTTTTTGAAAAGTGGTAGTTTTCCGAATATTAAGCAGAAAAGTGGTAATTTTTTGAAATTTAGTCGCACCTGCTGTTAAAGGTTAACGGTTGTCGTCTTCCGTCGCTACGTCAGCACCGTAGGTGGGTCAGTCTTGTCAGTTCTCGTGTCAATTTACCGTCAGGACGAGTTTGGTGCAATTTGAGAAAACTGATTTAAAATATGGTAGATTTTACTACGAAAATGATAGATTTCTAAAATTTAGCTATTAAACTGGTAGTTTTATACTAACAACTCGGAAAATTTCCAGAGGAATCTCGGCAGAATTTTGGTGGTTATCAAAATATTTGGAATCTCAAAAGTACTAAGCTAAAATTAATTCAAAAATTTAGTCAAAACACCGTTAAGACCTTGTTTACTTCTCCGGTATTTTTATCCCAAAAAGACGCGGGAATATGCGGGGATTTGGTCTTCGCCCAATACTCTCAAATCCCCTCAAATCCTTTCGCCAAAAATACTCTACCATGATGAAGAGTTTTTAACCTAGTCAAAAATACACTAGTATGGAGGGGATTGTGGGGATATTTCGGGATTATCCCCTCAAAACCCGGCCTAGTAAACGACCTATCGGGGAAATTTCCGGATATAAAATAATCTCCTCTCATCCCCTGAAATACTCTAAAAGTAAATAAGGCCTAAAAGGGTTGTGATGTTGGTCCTCGTAGTCCCGGTCAAAGCAGTCCCTAGATGTTGGTGCGACGCTCAACTAGGAACTGCCCGGCGGAGCTGCACCAAAGTACAGGTACAGCCGTGGACTGTCAAAGTGCCAACCATAGCGATAAAGACTAGCCCAATTCATTCCGTCAACGAGCCGTTTAGCATAAAATCACCACTTTTTGTCTTAAATTTCGAAAAACCACCACCATTCAATTGAATCGCAAAAACCATCATTTTACGTTAAATTTGTTGCAACGTGCACTAAAACCGAATTAATCACGAATTGACAGAGAATCTGACTGGTGGGACCCATTAGTCAGGGTTGACATGGCATAATTTGCTGAGTTAGACTGGGTCCCACATGTCAGATCAATTAAAAAAATCTAAATATCCCAAAAATAAATATTAAAAAGAAAACAAAATGGATCGGGAGGTGGGGTTGATCTCGCTGGTGGTCAATTCCCGATCGCCGCCATGGTCGCCGCCGTGCCCGCCCGCCGCCGTGCCCGCCCGCCGCCGTCGCCGGAGAGTGGGAGCCCGAGTCGTTCCCGCTGGCGCCGCCGCTCCTCGGCAAGCCGGCCGTGCCCCTCGGCCTCCTGCCTCCGCCACCCGACGGAGCACGCCACGCCGCCGCCCTGACTCGCCCACGCCGGCCTCCATCCCGGTCATCGGCGCGGGCCTCTGGCTCGCCCACGCCGCCTCCACCACCCCGGCCGCCACGTGCCAGTCCGCGCTCCAGGGCCCGCTCCTCGCCGTCGGCTTCGTCGCCTTCCTCGTCTCCCTGCCCGGATTCATCGGCGCGCGCTACCACGTCTCCTGGGCGCTCTGGCTCTACCTCGCCGCGCTCATCCTCCTCATCCTCGCCCTGCTCGGCGCCACGGTGTTCGGCCTCGTCGTCACCGCGGGCGGCGGCGGGGCGCAGGTGCCCGGCAGGCCGTACCGCGAGTACCGGCCGCGGGACTACTCGTCCTGGCTCCAGAAGCACGTGGCGGATGAGAGGTACTGGCGCCCCGTGCTGGCGTGCGTGGCCAGCTCCCGTGCGTGCCGCGAGGTGGCCGGGTGGACGCCGGAGGACTACATGCGGCGCGACCTCACCCCCGTCCAGTCCGGGTGCTGCAAGCCGCCCACCTCCTGCGTGTACGGCGACGGCGAGCTGGCGGTGACCGCGGTGCAGGAGGAGGACTGCTATGTGTGGAGGAACGACCCGGCGGTGCTCTGCTACGGGTGCGAGTCGTGCAGGGCGGGCGTGATGGAGCAGCTGCGCCGCCATTGCCACAACCTCACCATCCTCAACGTGGCGCTGCTGCTCGTCCTCATCGCCGTCTGCTCCGGCAGGTGCTGCGCGTACCGGAACGCGAGGAGGGCGGAGTACGCCTACGGCGGGTCCAAGATCCACCCGCGGTGGGATTACTTCTGGTGAGTACTCTCTTCTTCCATGATTAATCATGGTTTGTTCACCATTTGCATCGATCGATACTGCACGGCAGATGTTGCGCGTACTCAAGAATGCGTATACATAGTTTCAGGTCAAGGTGTTGGCGTGCTCCGTCGGGTGGCGGCGGCAGGAGGCCGAGGGGCACGGCCGGCTTGCCGAGGAGCGGCGGCGCCAGCGGGAACGACTCGGACTCCCACTCTCCGGCGACGGCGGCGGGCGGGCACGGTGGCGACCATGGCGGCGGTCGGGAGGAGCATTGCACGGCGGCGGCGACCATGGCGGCAGTCGGGAGGAGTATCGTATGGCGGCAGCGACCATGGCGGCGGTCGGGAATTGACCACCAGCGGGATCAACCCCACCTCCCGATCCCTTTTGTTTTCTTTTTTATATTTACTAGCAAAATGCCCACGCGTTGCGACGGAAGAAGTTAGTTTTTTGTGTGCCGGTGACGAGCGTTTAAAAAAATTCAGTGGCACGTCGCAGCATAGACTGTGTTTCTTTACTTACTCGGTGACATCCGCTCCTCGATCAATTGATTGTTCAAATTCGCAAGCAGAATATTTTATTTCTCCAAACCCCCTTTTCTTCTTTCTTGGCATGCTTTTCTTTCATCTTCTCGTGAAGTGCATGTCATTGTCGGCTTTGGCTGGCACCATCCCGTTTAATTAGCCCAATAATTTATTATTATCCCACACAAACCCTCACAATTAGTCTTTTTCAATTAGGCATCCCATAGCTTTCTTTAAATCAGCCCATAATCCCTCCGCTTAGGTATTGCTTAGAGGAATCCAATTTGCTGATATTCTGATAAAAGGAAATTTGTCTGCAAGCTAACATGCACTGCATGCTATGGTTTGGCTTATTTTTTAAAACAAGCATGCTAGGGTTTATTGGTTCGGCATACTATTACATGAATAATGTTGTGTATTATTACATGATGATTTAAGAAACATGTCTTAAGAGAATAAACACTGATTTGTTCAAGTTATCACCAAATCTTAATGTAAATATTATCTGCTTGAATTTGATTCTACCTAGTCAACCTTCCATCCATGCATGCAGCGTCAAGCATCATCCAAAGAAAATATATATATGGGATAACGTGGAAGACAAACCTTGGCACCTGGGGTTAAATGGCGATCGATGGAATCTGGTGTAATCACGGTACCCAATATGACTCCTTCCGAATTTGAAGAAGAAAAAAAACTACTGGATCTAATCTTTCCTGATACATCTGGGAGCAATGGTGTGGCAGAGCTAGGCGTAGCTGGCTTTGTCAGGGGATTAGCCGAGTGCGGAGACGGTACAAGATAGGCAAAGATGTATCCACATGGAAACCTAGCGTTGAAGATACGGGAAACCTAGCATTGAGGACACGGGCATGGCATAGAAACCTTGTTCTCAACTACGTGAGTCGGCACCACGACGAAGTAAAAATTGCACGAGTCGGTCTAGGAAGATATGAATCAGTTTTTTTAATTTACCGGTGGCATTGGTGGTATTGTGTGGTTTTGTGGGAAGGTAAAGTCGTCTAAAAAAGTGTTGGACCGGGAGAAACACTTCGTGCTTTATATATATATATATATATATATATATATATATATATTTGGGATATTTAGATTTTTTAAATTAAACTGACATATGGGACCCAGTCTAACTCAGCAAATTATGCCATGTCAACCCTGACTAATGGGTCCCACCAGTCAGATTCTATGTCAAATTTTTCTAATCCGTGATCGCCCGCGCCCCGTGGAGCGGCATGGACGGCAACGCGCTCGCGGCAATCCACAAGATCGGGTACACGAACGCCCTGCCGGAGGTGCCCCAATGGCTGTCCGCAGAGGCGAAGGATTTCCTGGCAAGGTGTTTGATCAGGGAACCGACTGAGCGGTGCACGGCCGCGCAGCTGCTGGAGCACCCGTTCTTGGCCTCCACTGTCGTGGACGTGAAGTCGCAAACAGTCGAAAGAAAATGGGTGTCGCCCAAAAGCACCCTGGACACCGCATTCTGGGAATCAGAGTCCGACGCCGACGAGGCCGACGAGGAGCTGACGGCCGAGAGGATTAATTCATTGGCCTGCCCCGGCTCGGCTCTCCCGGACTGGGACTCCGACGAGGGCTGGATCGATGTGTTGTCCGCACCAACCGAAAGGAGATGGCCGACCTGGACGACGCGATCACAGGAGAAGAACAAATTGCAGAGCCCGGTGTTCTTGACATTACCGTGGACAACAGCGTCCTGAGTGTAGGAGAAGCCGGTGGTGATTCATTTTGGCCGAACAGTCTGCATCGGTTTTTGGAAAGTTTAGTTTGCCATGTAAATTACGACAGGTTTGCAACAGAAGCGTTAATGAAACTGATTTTGTTCCTGCACAAACATTCTGCTTCTCTGCTTATTTTTCCGCAACCTTCCCTTCTCGTGCTTCCTCCTCGCCCCCATTGCCACACGTTAGATTAGGAAACTCCATGGAAAAAGACGGCAGGTAACTAGCACGGTATAACAGCACGTTGAGGCGGTGGACTCAGACGGAGAGAAATCACGGTTTAAGCCAATTTCCTTGGCAGAAATCGTTGCAGAGTTTAGATATGGACGAGGGTGTGGATGTCGGCCAAAAAAGGCCACATCTCTGCCGCAGTTCCATCCCCAATCACAGTGATGTAAAAAAATTATCTACTAATAGTACTCCCTCTGTTTCAAATTACTCCGCCGGCACGTTTATGTAGGTAGGCTAGTACTACCTCATTTTCTCATTCAAAAAAATTCTAAATTTTTTAAAATAGATAGTATAAAATATATACTACGTATACCAAAAAATCTAAGAATTTTTTGATAAAAAATGAAAGAATACTAGGCCACCTAGGTAAGCGTGCGCGCGAAGTAATTTGAAACGGAGGGAGTAGTATCCTAAAAGAAGATCAGTTGGTCAACTTCCTCCTCGACTAAACAATTCGCCAAGCTCGCTAGATGTCAACCATGTACGCTGCCTCAAGATCAAAGTTCGGGGTCCCATTTTATGCACCTGCTCTTTCTTTGTAACAACGCTGACCTCACTTTCTTGTCAAAAAATATTTATTTGGGAAGTTGACTCTGTTACCTGGAACACAAAGCAAAGCACACAAACACTTTTCTTTTGACTGCGAGATGGCATCATCGGCAAGCAAAAAGTTTCAGCAACCCTCTAAAATGTGCCTGAAAAGCTTTACAATTCAGATTACCATTGGTCACAGTTAGAGTGTGGCACAATCACTGCACCGTACTGCTGCTCAAGTGCAACGAACAGCAGCAGTGAATTCAAGTGGACCAGAATCACAATGAGGGTCAAGATTCGGTGCACGGTAGGCTCCATCTAGCTTGAGCTCATGCCTATCTAATTAACCAATTGGGTGTCCGTCGCTTTCTCATCTGCTCGGAGATCCCCATCTCGCAGATCATGCCACGCTAGGCGCTCCTCAACTTCACCAATTCTTGCAATGCAACTACCCCTCAATTTTTTTTCTTGCAATGCAACTTTGTGAACACCGGCCGGCGTCAGCTATGTAAGTCAAAGAGCCGCCACCTGCTGTAGAGTCAGGGCCTTTTATAGAGAAAACGAAGCAAAGTCGTCCCGCTCGAAGAAAAGATTAACGACATGGAATGTCGAATTGCATATTGCTACGAAAGGCAGTCGGCAATCTACTGGAAACCGTAGAAGGTAAGCTAATTAGCGCTAATTTATCAATTTATGCAATGATTGGTCGACGAGGGGATTAAGTTAAGCTGCATTGAGTGCTGACTGTCTTAGAGCATCTCTAACCGAAGTAGTAAAAGCCTTTAAAGGAGAAAAGATAGGCCGCTAACGGCCGTAAGCGCCTCTAGCCGAACTCGAAAATACGGTTTGAGAACTAAAAATGAGAGACGACCCCTAAAAGTCGACGCCCCTCTCTCATATGTTCTCCCGGCCGACCCTCCCATCCAAATCCGTTGCCAGTCGTCGCCAACGCCACCGTTCTCCCTTCCTCGGCTGGAATGGCATCGGAACTCGATCCACATGCCCGCCAGGGTTTTCCGTCGACGCGTCGCCGCCCGATTCGACCCCCACGAAGCCTCCGATGCCGCGGAAGCGGTTGCGCAACACCAGCGTGATGCGTGCGGCGATAGCGTCCACCAAGGATGCCGAAAAGTTGACGACGGTAGGCAAGCTGCCTCTTGCTTCGGTGATGAGCAGCCCACGATCGCGGAAGCCGACGGCGGCGATGTAAGCTCACTCATAGTCAATGGCTAAGAAGAAGAGGAAGGTCGTGACGGCATCGTCCTCGACGCCTACACGCAAGCCAAGCCGTCGATGGCGTCCTAAATGACCATGCCTTCTCCCTCTTCCATGACGGTCGTCGCAGGTCGTCCCCAAGTCGTCGCCCACGAGGTGATCGATGAAATGCCCGAGTCTCAAGCAAGTGCGGCCGAGATTGGGGTCACCAAATTCATGTCCGAATTGGATTATACACACGCTCAAGGGTGCGAAGACCTCCACTTCGGCGGCGCCTATGGCGAGGAAAAGGAGTCCGAGGAAATGGAGGCCGAGGAAGAGGAGACCGAGGTGGAGGAGCCAAAGTTCTTGAGGACGAGAGATGGCGGTCCAAGTTGGCGATGGAGGAATGAAGGATGACCCGAGAGACTAGTGATGGTGGTAGCCAAGATGGTGTTTGAGGTGGCCAAGATGGTGGTGGCCTCGACAATATAAACATGCTATGTTGTGCTTTTGGATCAAACTTGATCGATCTGACGTTTTTTGGCTAATATTTATGCATGTGAACTTTGTGTGTTTGAGATGTTCCGAAAATGATGTTAAGATATTTTAGTGCTTCAAGATTCTAGGGTTCCAATCTCGCAGCCACCGTTTAGAGGACTTAAATTTTTTGTCCTGCTTTTTATCTGCCGTTTAGTCCTCTAAATTTTTATCCTTCAGTTATAGATGCTCTTAGAGTGTACTTTTTTTTGTTTTTTCTGGATCTCCGGAAAGGAGGAGCCGACGCGCACCATAATTTCGTCTAAACTCTGAAGTCGTTATAACTTGTGAAATAAGCAAATTGTATGCAACGAAGGAGAACTAAATTAATGTCACACAAGCCGTCGGAAGAACGTTCTTTTTCTTTGTGTGTGTCGTCCGTCAGTTGATGAGATCTCACATTCTCAAAAAGAAAAAAAAGTTGGCTGAGATCTCACGCGCGTGCGTTTCTGCCGAAGTGCAAGGACTGGCGCAAAAGCGGCATGGCCACAGGCTCAACTGCACCGTCACGCGCCCTCAAGAAGTGTGTGATGGCTGCTTTATTTATTGGTTGGATAAAATTGCATGGAGCTACGGTAACTTGGTTGGGTGGTGAAGTGGAGTGAAATGGAATCAAACAAATCCAGCGGTGGCACGCACAAATATGTTTTGTTTGAAGGAGCACATCTCAGGTCATAAAATCCATCTCTCAGGAGCAAAATTTGAGAAGGTTTGTGTATGAGTATATATACTCATTGGTCATGCCGACGCGAGCTTATAGCTCCCCTGCGACGTCTTTACAAGGAATTAGAAGGAACACGACATCGTTGCAAAGAATAGCTTGCATGCGACACTTCTGAAGCGGCTAATAGCCCAGGGCCACACGGGCCATAAAACGGTCATTAAGGACACATTTAACTTTGTTCCAAGATTAGGGTTAAGCCAAACTGGTCGGTTGGGATAGCCAGTCAAACCAACCGCTTCCGACCGAGAGCGCGCGTCACACTGACTGTAGCTTTCCTGACAGCGGCAGCGGACCTCACCCATCGTTCTCGGTGCCGGCGGCGGCGGCAGGGCAATTTTTTAGGCGACAACGCTTTCCGTTCGACGGCGAAGATGGTGAGTGCCATTTGAAAGCTAATTCCTCTCCCATTCTTCTCAATTCGAGATCTGAGCGTGCCCATTGATGCTAGATTGTGGAGGCCGGGGTATGCTGAACGGGGCGAGGGGGAACGGGATGGAGCATGGAGAGGGGACTTCTAATCGGTATATCCTGCATCTCTGCACTTAATTTCTCTAAGGTTGAGCTCTTTGTTCGCTTCTGCTTGCTCACAGTGCCCGCCAAAAACAGGGGAGACGATGTTGCGCGCCAAACCTTCGAATTTCGCATCAATTTCTTTCCCTCTAGGGCTGTTTTAGTTGATGGCAGCACGGAGATCATTGAGAGAGATACGGTTGTTAAATGAGAGGTGGAATTAGAACATGTTGATCCCCTGTTTTTGGGAGAGGAGGCGGTGAGGAAAATGGTGGAAAAAATTGGGAATAGTGTGGTTTGGGGACCAGAGCAAGAAGTTTCTTTGTTACGATTTGATGATTGCAAATGTGACTATGTTAGGGTTGAGACAGGGGATCATATAGTTGATGAAATCGATGAGCGAAACGGTTGGACAAGCAAAACTGTTCTATTTTTAGCAGAGCTCATTGATTTGGAACCTGATTCGAGGGTTGGATATGTGGCCTCGAAGCTGGCTGCTCAGATGGTCGAGGATGATTGGGCTGCACAAAGGCAAGTAATGCCTATACTTACTGAGTTGGAAGTGTTAACAACGGAGGACGATGCTAATGCACAAGGGGAGGCTGCAGATGCTAATGCACAAAAGATTGTAACTGTTGATTGGAATTCAGTTAAGATATATGACCGGACTGATTTGGTCATTGCACCAATAGATGACATTGAAATGGCAAAGCTTTTTGGCATTCCTATAGATGACAGAGACAAGGAGAAGAAGAGGGATGAAACTGAAAATGATGGTGACAACCATTTAAGAGATGAAGAGGAAGATATAGATCTAGAATTGTTGGAAAATGCTGTAGTTCATGTAGATGATGCACATGATGATGAGCTAGTAACATTTTATGACAAAGAGGACCCAGTTATTAAAGTTGGGAGATTGTTTCCAAGCATGGATGAATTCAGGATGTGTTTCGGGACATATGCAGTCAAACATGAGTTTGCTACCAAGACTATGCAGACTGATAAAAAGAAGTTCTATGCAAAATGCATAGGTTATGATGGTGGTGCCAAGCCTTGCAAGTGGTATATATCTGCTAGACGCCAACCTGATGGAAGGACAATAAGAGTGAATCAAATTCCAAAACCTCATACTTGCATTACAAGTTCTCAAACAGTTACAAAGAAGACATCACAACTATGGGTTACAGAAAAGATCAAGCCTATTTTAGCCACAACACCAAACAACACTGCAAAGAGACTGAAAATAGACTTGGAAAAGCAGTACCCCATTAAGCTGAATTATACTACAGTGTGGAAGGCAAAGCAAAGGGCAATGAAAGAGCTATATGGTGATTGGGCAAATACCTTTCGAATGCTTTATAACTTCAAAGCATAAGTAGAGAAGAGGTCACCTGGCAGTGTTGTGGAGATAGATACTGAGGTAACAGCTGATGGGAAAGTCTACTTCTCTAAATTATTCATGGCTTTAAAGCCTTGCATCGATGGCTTCAAAGCAGGGTGTCATCCATATTTGAGTATAGACTCATCTTTCTTGACTGGAAAGTGGAATGGTCAACTAGCAGCATGCAATGCTTTAGATGGACACAATTGGATGTTCCCTGTAGCTATTGGCATGTTTCAGTCTGAGACAGAGGCATCATGGACATGGTTCATGATGCAGTTGAAAAGATGCATAGGGCCAGTCTCTCCATTGGCAGTGCACACAGATGCATGTAAAGGTTTAGAAAATGCAGTGAAGATTGTTTTCCCTCATGCTGAACAAAGGGAGTGCTTCGGCCATATGTGGATGAATTTGATCAAAAAATTCAGAGGAGATGATTTTGGACGCATGTGGCCAGTAGCAAGATCTTACACCAGACACACATTCATATCTCCTTAAGAAGATTAAGGCGGCATGCTCTAAGGAGGATAGGGTCAAGTTTTGTACATGGTTGGAAACCTACCATTCTGTTTTATGGTACAGGTCAGGTTTTAACACTGCCATCAAATGTGATCATATCAACAATAATTTGGCAGAAAGTTTCAACAACAAAGTGAAGGAGTTAAAAGACTTGCCTTTGAAAGAACATTTCTTAATCCCTAGTGTTTTATGTGTTAGATAACAATACCAAGGATCTTTTAATGTGTGTTAAAGTGTTGCAGCTCTATTTGAGAATAAAGGGAAAAGGACTCTGCCTTTGGGGGCGGATAATCCGGCCCCACCAGGGGCGGATAATCCGCCCCTCCCTCTGCCCAAGCAGGCGCAAGCCCCAGAAGGGGGGCGGAATTTTGGCCGGATTTTCCGGCCCCGCCGGATAATCCACCCCTAAGGGGGGCCGGATAATCCGCCCCCCTGCTCATCGCCAAGGCGCAAGCCCCAGAGAGGGGGAGGAGTTTTGGCCGGACTTTCCGGTCTGGCCGGATAATCCGCCCCCCAAGATCTTCACCAAGCTTCACCATGGCGCAAGCCCCAGAGAGGGGGCGGAGTTTCCCCCGGAGAATCCGCCCTTGGGGCGGAGTTTTCCCAGGGGCGGATAATCCGCCCCAAGTGGGGGGCGGATAATCCGCCCCAAAAGTTGTGCAACGGCCAGATCTGGGGAGGGGGTATTTAAGCCAGCTATCCCCCTCCTGCCAGAACTCTTGATTCATCTCGAAAAAGACCAGATCAGATCTGAAAGCTTCATCCAAGAGTGCTCCACCTAGATCCACCCAAAGGCCCCATCCCTTGGGGAATCGAAGGAGGATAACTCGATCTTCATCATCAGCAATCAAGCGCTTCATCTCCTCTCCATTCATTTGGAGAACCTCCGATCTAGTATTTCTTGCAAATATCTAGATCCTCGTTTTTGTTTATATTGATAAACCTTGTTCTTGTGGCAGCTTGTTGTCATATCGGGAGCCCCCAATTCAGTTGTGGGTGTGTGCCCCGATAGTGTTGTAAAAGGCACCGGTTCCCGCCTCGAAGGGATCCAATAGTGGAGAAGGTGGATCAGGCCTCTCGTGGCGAGATCCATCGGAGAATAGGGTGAGGCCTATTGTGGCGTGGTGATCTTAGAACCGCCCACCCCTCCAACGCAGATGTACTTCCCTTAACAAGGAAGGAACTGCGGTAAAACAAATCCCTGTGTCTTCGCGTGCTCCACTACGGTCTCCTCGCTCCTCTTTTACGTGTTTAGTAGTTAGGGTTATATATAGGGAAATTCTTGTAGTTGCATATCTAGAGAATTTACTTTGTGTCAAGCCTAAAATTGAAAAAGTATTAAAAATTGGTTAGCACCTATTCACCCCCCCTCTAGGTGCCCATACGATCCATTTCAATTGGTATCAGAGCCTCGGCTCTTATTTCGGGCTTAACCTCCTAAGAGAAGTATGGGTTCCAAGGGAGATGGGAGTGATGCTCCGGAGGTAGTCACCATGAACGATCTCAATACGTTGGAAACAACCTTGGTGAGTTCAATGGAGGCTAAGATGGAAGAGATGCATCAATTGATATTGCGTCTCTCCACATCCGCAGCATCACCTCCATCTAACTCTAAGGATACCACTCCGCAATCCAAGGAAACGGGTAAAACTGTTTCCAAAGATAACGAAGTGGTAGGTGATGATACTAGTAAGAGCTCCTCCTCGAAAAAGGATAGCGGTAAGGATGGATACAATGAGGTTTCTCACGTGTATTCCCCTGATCCGCCTATTCCTCACCCTTATATACATAATAGGGGTGATCCACCCAAACTTTCAACATCTACTTTCTCTCAATGGCAATTTTTGATGAAATCTCATGTGTGCAGTTCCTCCATAGAGTTATGGAATATCATCGAAAATGGTCTTCATGTTGGAAATCCTAACAATCTCACAAGGAGAGAAGTGGTCGATAGCCAACTCAATGCTACAACTCTACACATGATACAACTTGGTGTGGGTGACAAAGACATGCCACACATTTAGCATCTTAGCACAGCTAAAGAAGCTTGGGATGCTCTCACCGAGCTCTTCATCGGAAATGAAAGTATGAGAAGGAATAGATATGATGCCTTGAGCAATGAAGCTGAAGGATTTTATATGCTGGATGGAGAAGACCACGAGGACATGTATAGGAGGCTCAAGGCAATTGCCACAACCTTCAGAAACCACGGTGCAACTCATGTTGATGATGCTTGGATCAAGCGCAAGTATGTCAGTTCTCTTATGCCATTTGAGCCCACAGATTTGAAGAGTCTCCAAGGTAGGCATAACTATCACCTCATGTCATCCAATGAGGTAATGCAAGAAATGGCCGCCTTCAAAGTGGCTGCCAAGAATGCCGAAGATGCTCGTGCTCGAGCTATGAGGATGCAAAAGGGGGTCAACATGGCCTTGAAGACTAGTGTGATTGATCATGATGAATATGCGGTAGAAGGTCTGGACTGTCCCGAAGATATAAAAAGGATCCACGGACAATACTTGGCTCTTTATGCAAGAAACTTTTGGAAATATCCAGCCAAGGCTAAAGCTGAACTAGATCGCAAGAGTGGAGCCTATGGAAGAAAAGAAAATGGTCCCAAGCTGAGAACATGCTTTAATTGTGGTGACCGGCTGCACTTCGTAGCTGGGTGTCCATATCAAAGTAGAGAGGATAATGGAGGAAGACTCATTTTCAAGGACAAATCAAAAGCTCCACGTAAGAAACAGTTTGTAAAGAAGAATGCTCCTTTCAAGAAGCAACCAAAGATTGTTCTAGTGGCTCAAGAAGAATATTCATCGGGGAGTGAAGATGAGGACGAGGACGATAGCTCTCAAGAGGTGGCTGCTATAGCCACCACATCTACATCAACATCTCTCTTCGACTCTCCGAACAAAAACATCATCAACAAGAATGCGACTTGCCTCATGGCAAGAAGCTCCGAGGTAACTTCTTCTAACTCTTCTTTTCCCAAGGCTATGATAGACATGGATGATCCTGCTAGTCTTAAGGTTAAATAAGAGATTATTGCTTTGGATTATTTCTATACTAACCTGCAAGGTGAGCACAAAGTTCGTTTTGAGGCTCTTATGGATCAGCTGGCCCAAAACGAAGCACTCCTCGAAGAAAAGGGCAACATTGAAAGGGAGGATGCAATGGAAATTGCATCCCTAAAAAATTCTCTTGAAGAAGAAGAAGCTCGGGTCTCTCTTGAAGAGAGGCTTGAGTCTATGGAAGAGTCACATGAAGAAATTGTGACTAAACTTGTTAAGGAACGTGACAATGCTGTCACCAAGGCAAAGAAGTTAAAGAAGGAAAGGATTGACTTTGGGGCTGCTCATGATAGACTCTCCGAGGAATTGGAGAAACTTGACAATGCTCACAAGGCATTGAAAAATGAGTTCTCTATTCTCAATGAGTCACATGATCAGCTTCAAAGTCGATTGGTCAAATATGACACTCCTAGCTCATCCAAATCAACATATAGTAACAAGAAAAATGCTAGTGTGGAAAAAGAAGTGATCAAGGACATCACTACAAAGGACAAAGGTGTGCTTGATGAAGTCCTTGGCAAGCAAAGGTCAAATCATGGTAAAGAGGGATTTGGGTATGTCACCAAGTCCAAGAAGAAGAAAACCAAGAAGAACAAGACCAAGAATGTGCAATTAAAGACAAGCACTGCTGAGAAGGTCGTCACAAAAGATAAGACTAATAATATTGGTTTTGCAGGGTCTCACAATCCGAATTATGAACTCTTTTGTGATGACTATGGCGATGTTTATGCTTATTATGTTGGTCCTTTTGATGAATATATTGCTTGGTCTATTTGGGTCCCAAAGACCCTTGTTACTAACATGAAAGGACCCATTGAAAAATGGGTACCCAAAACCAAGAAGTAATTTTCTTGCAGGGCTATGCTTCCGGTGGGTCGAAATGGGTGCTGGATAGTGGCTGCACTAGTCATATGACCGGAAGCAAGGAGATCATCACGGAGATGCGTCCAAATCTTGATAATATCATAGTCTCCTATGGTGATAAGTATAAATCTCAGGTATTGGGTCTTGGCAAGGTTGTGGTTGCCCATGATATCTCTCTCGTGGACGTCATGCTTGTTGAGACCCTTGGCTACAATCTTCTTTCTGTTCGTGCCCTTGGCAAGATGGGTTTTGCTGTTTTTATCGATGATGATTTGGTGGTACTCTTATGGAGCAAGTCTCTAAAGGTCGCTTGTTGGATACGTCGAAAATGACCTGTATGTGGTGGACTTCTCGGGGAAAACCACTTCGGGTCCGATGTGTCTATTCGGAAAGGCCGACGTGGGCTGACTATGGCATCGCCGTTTAGCCCATGTCAACATGAGAACTTTGCAAAGTCTCCAAAAGGGTGGCCACATCCTTGGACTATAAGACAATGTCTCTTTTGCCAAAGATCGTGTTTGCAGGGCTTGTGTTGAAGGAAAAATGCATGACTCTCCCCACAAGAGGAAGACTATTGTGTCATCAAAGAGGATCTTGGCATTACTTCATGTGGATTTATTTGGTCCTCCTTCTCATGCAAGTCTTGGTGGGAAGAAATATTGCTTGGTCATAGTCGATGACTACTCAAGATATACATGGGTCTATTTCTTCAAGCTGAAAAGTGAGACTCAACAAACTGTCATCGACTTTGCCAATGAAGTTCAACGTCAACACAATGTTCCCATCTTGGCAATTAGAAGTGACAACGGTTCAGAATTCAAGAACTACACTTTAAACGAGTTTCTAAGCGAAGAGGGGATTAGACACCAATATTCCGCTGCGTACACCCCTCAACAAAATGGTGTAGCCGAGAGGAAGAACCGGACTTTGATGGATATGGCAAGATCTATGCTAGCTGAATTCAAGTCTCCTTATAATTTTTGGGCTGAAGCCATATCCACTGCTTGTCACTCATCAAACCGGCTCTACCTTCGGAAGATCTTGGACAAGACCCCATATGAAATACTTACCGGTAACAAACCCAACATCTCATACTTCAGGGTATTCGGGTGTAAGTGTTTCTTTCTTATTAAAGGTTTCTGTTTGTCAAAATTTGAATCCAAGGCTTTAGAAGGTATTTTTGTTGGTTACGGTGCCGAATCCCACACTTATAGAGTCTACAACAAGCTCACTGGGATTGTTGTAGAATCTTGTAGTGTGGAGTTCGATGAAAATAACGGCTCCTTTGTAGGGCAAGTTGATGTTTGTGATGCAGATGTTGAAATACCCCAAGATGCCATAAGAAGAATGGGCGTGGGATTTTTCCGCCCCATTGAGGAACCCCTTGTGGCAGATCGGGAAGGACAATGCTCCACACATGTGGAGCCCTCATCTCAACAAGATCAACAAGCTCCTACTGTTGGAGACAATCCTGCACCAACACCACATTCTGCTGAAGACCATCTGTCCCCTAGACAAGCTGGTAGTCCCAGGCCGGACTATCCGCCCCCTCCAAGGGGCGGACAATCCGCCCCTGGCACTCCAACTCGTTCCAGAGGATCCGAAGGAGAAGCCAACAACTCTGAAGCTCCCAGGCCGGATTCTCCGGCCCCCAAGGGCGGATTATCCGGCCCTGGGTCTCCAACTCCCGTCAGGTATCCTCAGGAAGATGGATCTGGTGCTTCACCTCCCAGGCCAGATAGTCCGGCCCCTCTAAGGGGCAGATTATCCGGGCCTGAAGAAAATGTTCAGCAACAATCTTCTGGCAGTAACGGTGATCAAGATCAAGGGCAAGGCAGTAATCAAGACAAGGATACAACTATTGAATCCACTCCTCCCAGAAAGAATAAGGACATTGAGGCTCGTCGCAAGGCTCGTGCTGATCGCAACCCTGAACTAAGAGGTCACACTCTTGACAAGGTTGTTGGAGATCTACGACGAAGGGTATCCACTAGAAGAGAGCTTGCAAGCTTCTATGATCATCAAGCTCACATTTCCATGGTTGAACCGAAGAAGGTTTTTGATGCTCTTGAAGACCCCGATTGGGTTGTTGCAATGCATGAAGAATTAAACAACTTCGAACGCAACAAAGTTTGGAAGCTCGTAGAAAAGCCAAAGGATTGCCGCAATGTTATCGGCACCAAGTGGATCTTCAAGAACAAACAGGATGAAAATGGCATTGTTGTGAGGAATAAAGCACGACTCGTGGCTCAAGGATTCTCTCAAGTGGAAGGAATTGATTTTGGCGAGACCTACGCTCCTGTGGCTCGCCTTGAGTCCATCCGTATCCTTCTTGCATATGCATCCCATCATAATTTTAAATTACAACAAATGGATGTTAAGAGCGCTTTCCTTAATGGTCATCTACATGAGTTAGTATACGTCAAGCAGCCCCCGGGGTTTGAGGACCCCAAATTTCTGAACCATGTCTACAAACTCGATAAGGCGCTCTATGGCCTTAAACAAGCCCCACGTGCGTGGTATGAGGACCTTAAAGAGCTTTTGCCAGACCGTGGATTCGAAGTTGGGCAAATCGATCCCACTCTTTTTACTAAGAAGGTTAATGGGGAGCTTTTTGTATGCCAACTTTATGTAGATGACATTATTTTTGGCTCTACTAACCAAGCTTTTAACGATGAATTTTCGAAGCTTATGACTGACAGGTTTGAGATGTCCATGATGGGTGAGCTCAGGTTCTTTCTTGGATTTGAGATCAAACAACTTAGAGAGGGAACCTTTATTAATCAAGCTAAGTACATCCAAGACATGCTTAAAAGGTTCAAGATGACGGATCTCAATGGCGTTGCTACCCCAATGCAAACAAAGTGTCATCTTGAGCTCAATCCCAAGGGTAAAGACGTGGATCAAAAGGTATACCGATCCATGATCGGCTCTCTCCTTTACCTTTGCGCATCTAGGCCCGATATCGTGTTAAGTGTAGGAGTGTGTGCAAGGTACCAAGCCGCTCCTAAAGAAAGCCACTTAGTGGCAGTTAAGCGAATCTTCCGATATTTGGTTCATTCCCCAAATTTTGGGTTATGGTATCCCAAGGGTTCAAGTTTCTCCCTATGTGGTTACACTGATTCAGATTGGGCTGGTGACAAAGATGATAGGAAATCAACCTCTGGTGCATGCCAATTCTTGGGCAGGTCTCTAGTGTGTTGGTCATCAAAGAAACAGAATTGTATTTCACTCTCAACCGCCGAAGCTGAATATGTTGCTGCTGCAAGTGCTTGTACTCAATTGTTATGGATGAGGCAAACTTTAAAGGAATATGGTGTCAATTGTGACAAAGTGCCTCTTTTATGCGACAACGAAAGTGCTATCAAAATTTCTTACAATCTCGTGCAGCATACAAGAACAAAACATATAGAGATTCGCAGCCACTTTATTCGGGATCATGTTGCTCGTGGAGATATTGCTCTATCCTTTGTGAGCACGAAGAACCAACTTGCTGATATTTTCACGAAGCCCCTTGATGAAGCAAGATTTTGTTATTTGAGGAATGAGCTAAATATCATAGATTCAAGGAGCTTGGCTTGACTACCCTTGCACACTCACTTGCGCTTATTCATGTATTTGGTTTAGATGCGGGCATAGACATAGGGGGAGTGTGGTCCTAATTGATTGGGCCAACCCTCCCCCCATAATGCCGAAAGTAAGTAAAATCATTTCCCTTAATATCATTTTGTGATATGTGGGTCATCGATGAGCATTGGTTTGGAACACAAGATACATCTTCGCGGTGTCATGCCATGCGCTCCAACATGGTGGCTTCGGCCACCGCTCTCTTCCTCGAGAAGAGTTGGTTTTTCATGGGTCTCGTTGGATTTTCTTGCATATCTCATGTTCTTATGAAAAACACTCAAATTTGGCTTTTGATTGATTTGATTCTTGCAAATTCGAGTGATCTCCAGGGGCGTTAGCATCGCTCTTCTTCCTTTTTGGCGTTTCGATGCCAAAGGGGGAGAAGTAGTTCTATTAGGTCTCGTGGATTTGCAAGGGTCGGGCACAAGCTTTTCGTTTTTAGTCGTTTTTATTTGCTTGCTTGTGCCTTTTCTAGCGTGAACTCTTTTGCTATTTGGGTTTGTCTATGTAAGACTTTATCGTACTCCACTATGTTTGGTATTCATGGAATTATGGATTTATCTATCATGGACCCCATGGAAGAATTCTAGAATTATGGAGCATATTTGATGGCATATGGATTCATGGGATTATCTATGTATGCCTTGGCTATATTCTCATTCCAGTGGTATGATATTTTTCCCAAACCTTAAAGTAGTGTTCTCCCTAGTGTGTGTATTTGTATTCAAATACAAATCTTAAATATGCACACATCTAGGGGGAGCGTCTTTCTTTATTTAAGGTGGCATTTGCCGGTTTTATTGCAAATCCTAGTATTGTCATCTAACACCAAAAAGGGGGAGATTGAAAGAACATTTCTTAATCCCTAGTGTTTTGTGTGTTAGATAACAATACCAAGGATCTTTTAATGTGTGTTGAAGTGTTGCAGCTCTATTTGAGAATAAAGGGAAAAGGACTCTGCCTTTGGGGGCGGATAATCCGGCCCCACCAGGGGCGGATAATCCGCCCCTCCCTCTGCCCAAGAAGGCGCAAGCCCCAGAAGGGGGGCGGAATTTTGGCCGGATTTTCCGGCCCCGCCGGATAATCCGCCCCTAAGGGGGGCCGGATAATCCGCCCCCCTGCTCATCGCCAAGGCGCAAGCCCCAGAGAGGGGGCGGAGTTTTGGCCGGACTTTCCGGTTTGGCCGGATAATCCGCCCCTTAGGGGGGCCGGATAATCCGCCCCCAAGATCTTCACCAAGCTTCACCATGGCGCAAGCCCCAGAGAGGGGGCAGAGTTTCCCCCGGAGAATCCGCCCTTGGGGCGGAGTTTTCCCAGGGGGCGGATAATCCGCCCCAAGTGGGGGGCAGATAATCCGCCCCCAAAGTTGTGCAATGGCCAGATCTGGGGAGGGGGTATTTAAGCCAACCATCCCCCTCCTGCCAGAACTCTTGATTCATCTCGAAAAAGACCAGATCAGATCTGAAAGCTTCATCCAAGAGTGCTCCACCTAGATCCACCCAAAGGCCCCATCCCTTGGGGAATCAAAGGAGGAGAACTCGATCTTCATCATCAGCAATCAAGCGCTTCATCTCCTCTCCATTCATTTGGAGAACCTCCGATCTAGTATTTCTTGCAAATATCTAGATCCTCGTTTTTGTTTATATTGATAAACCTTGTTCTTGTGGCAGCTTGTTGTCATCTCGGGAGCCCCCAATTTAGTTGTGGGTGTGTGCCCCGATAGTGTTGTAAAAGGCACCGGTTCCCGCCTCGAAGGGATCCAATAGTGGAGAAGGTGGATCAGGCCTCTCGTGGCGAGATCCATCGGAGAATAGGGTGAGGCCTATTGTGGCGTGGTGGTCTTAGAACCGCCCACCCCTCCAACGCAGATGTACTTCCCTTAACAAGGAAGGAACTACGGTAAAACAAATCCCTGTGTCTCCGCGTGCTCCACTACGGTTTCCTCGCTCCTCTTTTACGTGTTTAGTAGTTAGGGTTACATATAGGGAAATTCTTGTAGTTGCATATCTAGAGAATTTACTTTGTGTCAAGCCTAAAATTGAAAAAGTATTAAAAATTGGTTAGCACCTATTCACCCCCCCTCTAGGTGCCCATACGATCCATTTCAGCCTTTCCATGACATGGTTGACTAGATCAGGATCATGATCATGAGGTTGTGGGAATTGAGAAGAAGTCTTGGTGATGTTCTTCAAGGAGATAAGCTTCCTGATGTTGTGCAGCAGGTGGTCAATAGGAACAGAAATCTTGCACATTTGCATGTTGAGAAATCCTTATTGTGGGGTGTTGAAGTCAGAGATACAAAGACTGGCAGGAGGCATGTTGTTGACACTCAATTGCATGAATGCACATGCCTTGAGTGGAAACACACTGGGAAGCCTTGTGAGCATGCCATACTTTTCTTGGCCTCCAAACACAAGCTAAATATGCACCCATATTTGCATGAGTATTATTCTGTAGCAAAATTCAAGGCTGCATATGGAACACCAATTCCAGCACTTACAGATCAGTCTCAGTGGCCTGAAGTGGACACTCAACTCTCCTTGTGTCCTCCTTTGATGAAAAGAAAGGTTGGCAGGCCCAAGCAGAGTAGATTCAAGGCTTGGTTTGAGAAAGGTGGGAGCAGCAAGAAGGGAAAGAAAGATGAAAAGAAAGATGGCAAGCCAAAAAGGGCCCAAAAAGGAAACAAGAATAGATGCAAACTCTATGAAGAAGTTGGACACCGAGATGGCTCTACCAAGTGCAGATACACTGCTGAAAAGCCAAAGTATGTTCATCCGAAATCTATGTATTTCTTGTTGATGATTTTTCTCCCCGAGCTAACTTGTTTGTTTTCAGGAAGAAGCGTGGAGAAAAAGGCCCACCTCTTGTTGTTGAAGAATGCTGGCCAGTGAAAAGGCCAAGAATCAATGGCCAAAGAAAGAAGAGAACTAACCAGATCATGTTTGGTGCTGCTGAGGTGCAATCTGAACTTGTTTTGGAGGATGATGTGCAAACTGTTGAGGCTTTAGGTCACACCATTTCTGATTTGGAACCTCTAGTGCAAAATTAGGGGGAAAATGAGCATGTTGTTGAGGCTCTAGTGCAAAATGAGCATGTTGTTGAGGCTCTGGTGCAAAATGAGCATGCTGTTGTGGCTCTGGTGCAAACTGACCATGTTGATGAGGCTCTGGTGCAAAGTGACCATGTTGATAAGGCTCTGGTGCCAGATTGTGTTGTTGAGGAGGTGCAGGAGGTGAAGGAGACTCTTGGACGTGCTGTGGGGAGGCCAGATGGTTATGGTAAGAAAAAGAAGAGCATAAATCTGTTGTGTGGTGTGAAACTTGTGAAGGAGAAGAAACGAGGGGTAAGAAGAGCCAAAAGAAATAGACTTTGAATTTGGCACTTGTTGTTGTAAACATTTGTTATTGTAATAATTTGGCACTTGTTGTAATAATTTGGCACTTTTTATTGTTGTAAACATTTGTTATTGTAATAATTTGGCACTTGTTGTTGTTGATAATTTGGCTGAAATTCAAATATGATGGTAAATTTGAATTTCAACCAATGTAGCTATGTGTACTTTTCTATGTTTGTATGAGCTTCCAACGTTTTTATCATATGTAGAGTACAACCCATCCTCACCCTGATCCCTTTTGTGAAGTACAACTCACCCTCACCCAAAATGTGGTAGAAATGGGCTCTAAAGCTAGGGTAAACCACCCCATTTCTAAGCAAGTTTTTTTCGACCATTTCTAAAACCAAGTTTAATATTTTTCCTCACAACTATGTCACATAACATGACACCATGCGAAGGTTTTGTATTTTTTTTGATTTTTTTGAATTAGTTATGCACATTTGAATGTCTGGTCAAACTTTTTGAAGGGTTTTCATAAATATTCTTAGCTATGGGCTGAGGCTCACAAAACTAGCATTGGATCTCTGATGAAATAGCATGTTGTGAACCTAAAAATGATTTTTACAAACAATCATCAACATGAAATCATGCACCTGTAGTTCATATCTTACCCACTTCCAACCGATTCGGCAGGATTTGTCTTTTTCACCAGGGATGGAATAAAAGGTTTGAGATACTCAAGTTGGGACATTTTACATGATAGGTGGTCTAGTATTTTTGAAAAATAGGATGTTACCATTTTGAAACTTCAATTTGGTGGTTGCTTCACAAATCCCACCCTCTTTCAGCACTCAGAAAATAGAAAATGGGTTTTCTGTGCGTCGAAAAGGAAAACTTTGTACTACAACATTGTTAGTCATTCCATTATACACATGCATGCCCAATATGGGCACCTTATCACAAACTATGCATTGATTTTAGCCATATCATTGGTCATTTGACCCGAAAGCCAGAAAACCTCGGAGGAGATAGGTCATTTTGTGAAGGGTTTTTTGAAATATGATCAATATACCAAGTTTGATATTTTCCTCACAACTATGTCACATAACATGACACCATGCGAAGATTTTGTATTTTTTTGATTTTTGTGAATTAGTTATGCACATTTGAATGTCTGGTCAAACTTGTGAAAACCCCGTTGACTGCATCCTAAACCCAGCTAACCCTAAGGCCGAATGAGGAACATAGATCTAACCCTAGCGTGACACTGTGGTCGTTTGATCGCGTCTTCTAGAAGGATTCCACGGGTGGCTCTGGGCGATCCGTGGGAGGGCTTGTTCTGCAACCTGATTGGTTGGCGTCTCTTAGAAGGATTTCGCGGCTAGCTCTTGGTGATCCGTGGGATGGATGATTCTGGAATTTGATTGGCTCACATCATTTCTCCATGAATAGATAAGGTACAACGTGGCACACTTCATTGACCGTTGGACCGAGCGTGGCATGCGAGGGTGCTGGGCGGGACGGGCTGCACCATGCATGCATGCCATGCAGCTGCCTCTCGCGTCGCAGTCTAGCTATTTTGCGTTCAGCCAACCGACGCAGTAGCGCTGCAGCGTATTTACTCCCTCCATCGCATTAAATAAGTGTACGTCTAACAAATTTCTTCAGTCAAACTTACTCCCCTCCGGTTCATGCGCCATAGAAAAAGTCAATATTTATAAACTTTGACTATGTATATAAAAAATATCAAAATCTAAAATATGTAATAAATATAAGGTACAACATGACACACTCCATTGACCGTTGGACCGAACGTGGCATGCGAGGGCGCTGGGCAGGGCGGGCTGCACCATGCATGCATGCCATTCAGCTGCCTCTCGCCTTGCAGTCTAGCTATTTCATGTGCAACCAACCGACGCAGCAACGCTGCAGCGTATTTACTCCCTCCGTCGCATTAAATAAGTGTACGTTTAACAACTTTCTTCAGTCAAACTTACTTCCCTCTGGTTCATGCGCCATAGAAAAAGTCAATATTTATAAACTTTGACTGCGTATATAAGAAAAAATATCAAAATCTAAAATATGTAATAAATATAATTAGATTCACCATAACACATACTTTTATATTATATAAAATTTATATTATAAATGCTAGTATTTTGTTTTTAAACTTAGTTTCATACTCCCTCTATTCCGGATTATATGCATTGTTTGCTCCAATTGACATCCCTCTGATTACTCTCACCGATTTTTCTTCTCACCCGTTGAGTTTCCATGTGTGAGTTTGTTGCATGTGGTGTGTAAAAACGAACGAGTTTGCTGCATGTCGTGTGACAACTACCTTGGTCCTAGATTCCTGCATTTATTAATGAGTAAATCAAGGCCAAATTCTATTTTCTCTTTTATTTTTTACTGCCAATGAACAACTACCTTGGACGTTTTTCTCTCTTTCCCATTAATGCATGCATGCATGCAGGGGGTGACGGTGCAGGGCAGGGTCACATCGCATCCTAGCAATTTTTTTGCACTGACCGCATTGATCACGCACGTGGCTACGCCCGCTGCCTACATGCAACGCAGCGCACGAGGCTACGCCAACACAGGATTCCCACGCTGCCCTTCACGCTGAGCCCTCAATAAATACGAAAAACGCCTTTGCCTCCTCATCTTCAAACTCGAGCCCGAGTCCCTTTGCCTCCTTTGCCCGCCTCCTCCCAGCCCCAAAAAACACCTCTCCTGCGACCATGGCGACCTCCCCCCCGCTTCCCTTTGGAATCCGAGGTCAGCGACGAGCACAACCACCCGGACCACAGGTAGGTCTGGGAGCAGGAGGCGCCCACACGCCTGAGGCGTGGCAACAAGGGGGGCGACGCAAAGCCCCGGCCTACCCCTAGGACCAAGGCCACTTCGTCCACAACCCCCTCCCCAGCGGCGGCGGCAACCTCCCCGACTCCGGCCTCTCTGACGAGTATTGGAAGGCGGTGGAGGAGCAGGAGGCGAAGGAGCTGGCTGCTGCCACGAAGTGGGAGGAGAAGAAGGCCGCGCGTGCCCTGAAGAAAAGGCAGAAATGGGAGGAGGAGGCCCGACGGGAGACAACTCGCTGGGCCTTCCAGGAGGAGCAGAGTCGGCGGGAGGCACGGGAGAGGGCGACGACGGTGGCTTGGAGGGTGGCGGCACCGCCCCCACCATCGATGGAGTAGGGCAGCCTCCCGACGGCGAGGTTTGCCGGCAGCCCTAAACCCACGTAGTAGCTAGGGTTAGGGTTTAGCCCAAGGGTTAGGCGCCGGGCCCTTAGGATTAGTTTCCCTTAGGGTTTATGTAATGTGGGGCCCCTCTCTATATTGTACCCCTCTTGCGGTGACCCAGCATACCACTGCATGATGTAGTATACTATAGTTGTTGACATAACACCAATGAAACACCGTTCACTAGTATTACATCCCTCAGAATGGCACAATAGAAACATAGCGGGTCCAATACATGGCTAGAGGTTATAACTCACTCTTTACACAAGATCCAGAGAACACTCTAGGTTAAAGAGAGATAAAGAACTTCTTACGGAGAAGAATCAAAGATAAATAACGCAAGAACGATTATACTATGGAGTCTAGTATTCTGGCTAAGAGGTTGGCATTGCTGCTATTGCAACGCACTACAGAAATAGGTTCTTTGGCTAGAGATTATATTACTATCTAATCAGTAACTTTGTTTTCACTTGAGTTGAGGTATATGTTGACTTCCTTGTCTTTATTGAAGAGCTTTAGCTAGTCTTGATAAGTCCTGGAGCATATCTTGATGTGGTTGTTGTATATTTCAACTTCAGAATCTAGCAAAGGTTAAGAAGATACTTTGAGTATGACCGTACTCAGCAAATTCACTAGAAAAGGAGTGTTTGATGCACTATAACTACAGCCACAGACCGTAGGTCGTAGGAAATGCAAGTTTTCATAAACATTTCTTCAAAGGTTGCTTTTATTCTGAAAAGCTATGTCCATCAGCCTTCACGGTTTTACCAGAACTTTCATGGAGTTCCTTTCCCGCCGCGTTCGCAGCTCCTTCCCGGAACAGGGAGTAACAAGTTATAGTTCTTACACTCTGCAGAGGTGCGTTACTTTACCCATGAGAGATCAACTCTTTGTTGCATAACCGGGTAGCTTATTCCCGTCCACAATTCCATGATGTGGGGACCAGAAGATGATCCAAGCCAATCACTGCCCCCTTCGCGACCCCGCATGCCTCCTTGGTGTACACCATGCCCACATAATGAATTACGGCAATGGTTTGTACAAACCGTTAGATGCTAGAACTATCATGGGACGATGAGGGTTCCGACCCATATGCTGCATATCCTCTACGAATTACCAATTAATATGCCCTCTACGAGGATAACAGCCACGACCTGCACATCCGTCTTCATGCGAGAGGAAGAAGATACAGCTAACTTCTCCGTCCCATTCCAATCTCATGGTCAACGCGTAATATACGGCGCAAGAATCACTGGCGACATTGGTTGTTAAATCCTAGGCGATATAGTTCTGAACAGTGGTATTCCGACTGTCAGATTTAATAGATTAGCTGATCACCCTGGATCAGTAACCAATAGTTCATATTATTATTGAAAATAGTGTTTTCAAACCTTTTTGAAATGCAGGTGATGACAACACTGGATTTGTAAAATACTTTACAGAAACTAAACAAAGTACATGAGCAAGTGTGAACTTGCCTTTTGTGATTGCAAGATTATGCACTCACGGTCTTCGAGTTAGTATAATATCCAAAATCCGAAATCAGCATCATTGGTCCGGTAAGGACTAATGTTTAAAGACTCAGTATGCTTTTATGCATAAGTAATGTGATGCACGTTCTAAGAGCAAACCCTGGGGATATCGTTGTTTTAGGGTTTGGATTCCGAAAATGGTTACTTTGGGATGTGTAGTCTTTTTAGATAAGTTTCATATTTGTGTTGTCGTGGGAATGACCACGGCAGATGCTACAATCGGCAGCGAGTAATAGAACAGGGGGCAAGGGCGGCCAGCCATCTACGGTGCGAGAGGAGGGCTGAGACACAAGGGTTTACCCAGGTTCGCCCCCCCGGAGGGTACTCCTGCTAGATTGTATTTTGGTGAGAGTACAATGGGGCGAGCTCGACGGGTAGGCGGCGAGTCGCTTGGGTGTATGATGGAACGTATCCCTTATGCGTACCCTAGGGAGGTTTATATAGGCTCACCTCGCTAGGGTTTATAGATCACAACCGAATTAGTTAAGGATTCGGAGATTCTATGACCTAGTCCGACTGGGCCTAGCTACGCTTCTGGGGCTCCAGCTTCCAGTCGCCTGAGTCCATGCCAAGTCTTGATCCAGTCGCCGTACTACAGGCCCACTCGCTGACGGTTTAGGCCAGTAGGAAACGTCCTGTTGGGTATACCCCGGTAGGCATATACCCATCAGTAGTCCCCGAGGCTATCGTTGATTTGTCGCAGGTGTTTGCTGGCAGTCGGAGTATGCAGGTCCAATGCGGAAGCCTAGTCGAATCGACGGCGGACTCCTGAACAAAGGAAAGAACAAGTCATTTTTAGTCGCACTAACCGCAACCAATCGGGTCGCAGCCCGGCGAATGGGTCGGCGAGTGCTCAGTCATTGTTATAGTGATCAGGTCAGCGAATCATCGAGTTGCTGGAAGCAACGACTCGAGTAGATGAATTTGGACCGTCAATTGTGGTCAAACTAGCCGTTGGGTAATCCAACCGGTAATATCGGCGTAATTACCGCGCAGTAACGGCTCCCGAAAATGGCGGGTGGCAACCGCTATATAAGGAGCGCGAAAGGCGAATGGGAAAACGCTTCTTCCTCTTCCTCCGATCTCGCGTATCTCTGTTTCCCCGTTCCGCGCAACGATCAGAACAATCCAGAGAGCCTCGACCTCCACAAACTTCCAACTGATGGCCCCCTCTACCGAGCCGTGGGGCATATCCAAATGCACTAAGGCGTTGCTAGCATCTTTCGAGGAAGCAGGGATCCTCCGCGCCAGTAGATGGCGCATCCCCGCGACCGGAGAAGTGATTCCGGACCCGCGCTAGGGGGAGTTCATCTGCTTCACCAGCCACCTGGAGCGGGGGCTGGGCTTCCCAACTTCCCTCTTCTTCCGGCGCTTCTGTGCCTACTACGGGATCCAACCATCGGATTTGGGTCCGCATAGTATCGAGCAGCTCGCCATTTTCGCGGCGTTCTGCGAGTGCTACCTGGGTTGCAAGCCCTACTTTCCCCTGTGGCAAGACCTGTTCCACGGGAGAATCAGTCGCGAAGAGACAGGCGGCCCGATGCTAGCCGCGGCCGGCCTGACGTTCCAGCTGAAGTCGAAGGCATCGTTCTTCGACCTGATGCTGCCCGCCAAGGCGGCGAACAAGTGGAAGAATTACTGGTTCTACGTCACCGAGTCGACTCCAGGCGATGAAGTGGCGCTTCCAAGGTACTCCGCCGACCGGCCCGAACCGCGTCGGCTCCAGGTTGTCAAACTTCTGCTGGATCAGCGGATGGTTGTTGACGAAATGTTACAAACCATCCGCGGCCTGAAGAAGAAAGGCCTCTAGACCATCAACCTCTACAACTGCTGGCTCGGGAGGCTGCTCGTGCCCCTGGCTAGCCGCGACCACTACATGTATGAGGACACAGGTAAGGACGACCCGACAAAGTCCTGCCTCATTGAGTGGAGACTCAACGATTATACGCTGGCCCTGAAGAAGATTACCTAGGACGTGTACCTCGATGCAAAGGCCGGGGTCGCCCCTTATACTACAAGGGGCCCAGCTCCAACGGTAAGTGGTCATCCATTAACACTCGCAGTCGCAGCTTGTGCATTTGCGGTCGTGCTAACATTGTTTGTTCTTGTTGCAGTTGTTCCAAGTGGTGGAAGGGTGGATTCCACCCGCAGATGACGAGAACTCGAGCTCGTCCATCCAGGATGGAAGCGAGTCATCGCCCGCCAAAGGTAACGCCGAGAGCGACAGAGACGACGACGACGACGAAGATGACGAGCCCGTGGAGGTTGCTGCCCCCACGGTTTGCAAATCTCGTAGGCAACACCATCGCGAGCTCGAAGCGAGAAAAATCCTCGAGCCCCATGGTGATGACGACGATGAGCTTCCCGAGCACACCTCTCATCGCGAGGCCACACCGTCGAAGAAGAAGAAAGCTCCGCCGAAGAAGAAAACGAAGCCAGCGAAGCCGATATCTCTGTCCCGATCTGCAAACAGCTCTGACGCCACCATCTCGGCTGAAGACGCAACGGCATACGACCGCGGAAACAGGCGCTGCCGCCCCCAGGGACGAGGCGCCGCTGGCGTCTTTACCACCGCTATTCGCGCCAGTCGTTAGTTTGGGGGCCGCACCAGCCGCAGGGGCCTCGCCACCAAGGGGGGCTCCCGCAGCAATTACCACGGAGGCTCCTGCCGCGGCTTCATCTTTGAAGAAGTCGTCAATGTCTTGGGCACACGATGTGTTCGAGACGGGCCTCACTCGGAAGTTGGGGCCTGAACTAGAGAAGCCGGCCAGCATCTGCACCGGTCTACGGTTCATACCAGTCGCCAAGTGAGTGATGTTCTGTCCTTTACTCATCTGCTTGTTTTTCGTTTTTAGTCGGACAGTCTTATTCATAAAACATTTTTTCAGGACTGGTGTTAAAAAGATCGGCCATCCTTCTGTGGCCAAGGTTCCGCCTGTCACCACCGAGGTGTCAGCAGATCCCTCGCGGAGGAGGAAAACCGATGAGGTCGCTGCTCCCGCCGAAGGCGTCAAGAGGACGAAAGGCGATGAAGTCGTCACGGTCTCTGATGATCCGGCGGTTGCTCCGAGCGATCCTCCGACTGCAGCGGAAGTGGCCTCAAAGACCAAGGAGGATGTTGGGTCGCAACATATGGTGATTGCAGACTCACCCGACGTGTCCGAGCCGACTCCGAGTGGCGCAACATCATCTACAATGACCTTCTCTCGCTTCATGGCGAAGGCGGCCGCAGCGAGTGCCTCGACGCCAGCGAGCCGGATGCCTGGGGTCGCCGAGGCGGAGGTTGAACAGCGTCACGGCCATACTCCGGTCGTGCTTGCGTCTGTGGATGCGCTGGATATTCACGGCATGCTAGGCGCTGCCATCCAGGTATGTCTAGTCCCCGAGGATCGGGCCACTAAATTTCAGTGGTCGTATTCTTAATGTTTTTATATCATCCAGTCCCCAAGTGCCTAGTCGTTGAATCTCAGCGGGTGGGCACTGAGGAATTTCATTGTCCAGTCCCCGAGTGCCGAGTCGCTGAATCTCAGCGGGTGGGCACTGAGGAATTTCATTGTCCAGTCCCCGAGTGCCTAGTCGCTGAATCTCAGCGGGTGGGCACTTATGAATTGTTTGTTGTTGATGCTGTAGTGAGTGCGTAGGGCCTGCATCGCGAGTCGGCGGAACGTCTTGCTGCGAAGTGTCACTTGGAGAAGGAGCTCGTTGCCGTCCAGGAGGCGAACAAGGGGCTTCAAGCAGTTGCAGCCGAGGTGAAGGAAGCCCGCCGAGGCCTTGTCCCGGTGGGTGACTTGACAGCGGCTCAGTCCGCTTTGAGCATGGCCGAAAAGCAAGTCGCTGACCTGGAGCATGAGATCAAGGAGGCGAGGGCGGAAGCGAGCTCAGTGGAGGGGAGAGCGGAAGCTGCTGTTACTTCTGCCGCTGAAGAACGGAAAGTATCTGATGCGCTCGTTGTTGGGCTGCAGAACGACGTTTCTTCTCTTCAAAGTTTCATCACGAACCTTTGCCGCCCGCTAATTGGTAAACTCTCCTTCAGCCAATTTCCGGCGGCACTAACTGTATTGTGATGTCGATATTTCGCTTACTGCTTGTTGATGTGCTGCAGGCCGGATTACTGATAACGTGGAAGAAGCGCAGTCGTATGACGCGCGGCAGTGCGTGACCACCCTGGTCGACTCGGCCGCGTTGTCATCAACTTGCCTTCGAGCATATCTTCAGGAGATATCGCCCATGGAGGTGATCCCCAACGACCTTGTCGAGGTATGGCGCTACCTGGAAAAGGCTCCGTCGGTCGTCGAGTCCATGACGCGGTCGGCCTTCCGGCGCGGGGCAGCAACGACGCTCAGCCTTGGGTTTGCCCACTTCCCGGAGGATTTCGACCTCGACGATGTCACGAGCGGCTACCCCTCGTAAACGGGCTCGGTGGAGATTACCGAGGTGCTGAAGCTGACGGACCGGGCCGCGGTGTACTCCGATCGCGTTTGGGTGATGGGCAACCTCATCCCCTATTAGGAGACGATTGTCGCTCCCAATGACCCTGAACCGAAGCATCGGGACTTCAAGGTCGAGCAGCCGTTCCGTGCGGCGATGGCGGGCGAGCTGACGACGTACCCGTCGAACCCGTACATGCCCTTCATCCGCAACCGCAGGGACGGCAGCGCGTCTGCATCAAAACCTGCGGAGTAAAAGTGTTGTGCCCTTGGGCATTAGTACAGAATAACTATGTAACTTTCCTTGTATGTGGAACAATTTGTGCTGCTATAAATCGTTTTGCGATTTTGGATGTTGATTGAGCGAGTCCCCGAGCGCGTCCGCCCTTTTTATGGGGTTTACCTCGTTGTTATATGTTTGTTAACTTTTAATGAGCTAAGGTCGACTCACCATAGCTCGGAGAGCCAGTCGCATGGCGACTCCTAGGAGTGCTCTTTACTTGACCGTTTTCCCGGGTGCGAACGAGTTCGGGTTGCCGAGTCCCCGAGCGTGGTACTTGGTGGTTCTAGTCGCAGGCCCAAGGTAGGTGAGGACTAAACGCGTCATTGTAAATGCGTCACTCCTGCCTGATCCGGAGGATCAGTCGCATGGCGAGTCCTAGGCACACTCTCATACTTGGCGTTTTTCCCTGGTCGCTCGTATTTGGCTGGGTGTCTGTCCCCGAGCGTGGTACTTGGCCATTCGAGTCGCTGCGCCAAGGATGCGGAGGACTTGGTCGCTATGAGGAGCGGATGCAGTTGTCTTGGCTCAGGGAGCCAGTCGAGCTAGGCGACTCCAATGGGGCTCCGGGTTAGCTTTTTCGTGGCGTTACGAGGCCTAGGGTTTCCCAGTGCCCTCGTACCGCACTACTTGGCCGTCCCGGTCGCTTTACCAGAGGTTGACTTCTGCGAGTAGCGTAACGCTGTTATTACGAGTGCGAGTGGCACAAGACACGGAGAGTAGACACAATTTTCAGTAACCAATCTGTTTTATTTCATAGCAGGTGGGGAGTACATGTATGGAGTTCTAGGAGTAGAACTTCCGTAGGAGGTTTACATTCCATGGCCGCTTGACATCGAGTTTTCCGTCTCCTCGGACGTCGGTGAGGTAGTAGGCGTCATTGCCCAGGACTCGCCCGATGGAGAATGGTCCCTCCCAAGGGGGAGAGCTTATGCATGCCTTTCTTGTACTGGATTAGACACAGTACCAGGTCGGAAAGTGCGAGTCCTTACTCGCCGGCTATGGTAGCGGCGGAGCCCTTGCTGGTAGATGGCAGTGCGGGAGCGAGCTAGGTCGCATGCCTCGTCGAGCTGGTCGACTCCGTCTTGGCGTGCGAGTTCGTTCGCGGCCTCTGTATAGTTCACCACCCTTGGCATGACTGCCTCGGCGCCGTAAACCATGAAGAAGGGGGTGAATCCTGTCGACCTGTTGATGGAGGTGCGGATGCCCCAAATGACGGAGGGTAGCTCCTCGACCAAGCACCCGGCGGTGCGCTCGAGTGGGACCTGTAGCCGTGGCTTCAGGCCATGGAGGATGCTCTGATTGGCGCGTTCCGCCTGGCCATTGGACTCTGGGTGAGCGACTGAGGCGAGGTCGAGTCGAATGTGGTGTTCCTCGCAGAACTCGGCCGTGGCTCCTTTGGCGAAGTTGGTGCCGTTGTCCGTGATGATGCTGTTTGGGAACCCGTAGCGGTAGATGAGCTCGCGTAGGAACTTGGTGGCGGTCTTCTCGTCGCACTTGCGGACTGGCTTGGCCTCCACCCATTTTGTGAATTTGTCGACTGCGACTAGGAGGTGGGTGAAGCCAGAGGGGGCCTTTTGGAAGGGTCCTACCATGTCCATGCCCCATACGGCTAACGGCCAAGTGATGGGGATTGTCTTGAGCGCCGAGCTCGACACGTGGGTCTGGTTTGCGTATTTCTGGCATCCGTAGCACCGCTGGACAATGTCGACAGCGTCTACGTGTGCGGTGAGCTAGTAGAAGCCGTGTCGCATAGCCTTTGCGACCAGAGAGCGGGCGCCGGCGTGGTGGCCGCAGTCGCCGGAGTGAATGTCTTGGAGGATTTTGCGTCCTTCAGCGGGTTAAACGCAGTGTTGGAACACGCCGGTCACGCTGCGCTTGTGGATCTCGCCGTTGATGATGACAAAGGATTTGCAGAGGTGTGCTATCATCCGGGCCTCCGTTCCATCCGCGGGCAGGGTGCCTCCCTCCAGATAGGCGACATATGGCGCGGTCCAGTCGCTTGGCTCGGTGATTAGTGCGACTAGGGCTGCTTCTGGTTGCAGCGGGATTCCGATGTCGATCTCCCTTGGGGGAGAGATGGAAGGTTTGGTGATGGTGTCGAGGAAGACACCGGCGGGTGGTGCGAGTCGAGCCGAGCCGATGCGAGAGAGTGCGCCGGCCTCCTCCTTCTTCCGCCTGTCGATCCACTCGACGGAGTAGCCTGCGAAGTGTCCACCCAGCTGGTCCACTGCTTGGCGGTATGCCGCCATGGTGGGGGAGACGGCGTCGCAGGTGCCGGCGACTTGCCCTGCGACGAGGTCGGAGTCTCTATAGCAGCGTAGGCGATTGACATTCATCTCCTTGGCAGCTCGCATGCTGTGGAGTAACGCCTCGTACTCGGCCATGTTGTTGGTGCAGGGGGTGAAGTCGAGGTAGAGGACGTAGCGTAGCTTGTCGCCCTTCGGAGATGTTAGCACGATCCCCGCCCCTACGCCGTCCGCGTTCTTGGATCCGTCGAAGTGGAGGCTCCAGTACTAGAGGTATGGCAGCTTCTCTGGCTGCTGGGCCGCCTCCCAATCGGCGAGGAAGTCTGCGAGAGCCTGCGATTTGATCGCCTTGCGCGGCTCGTACTTGATGTTGTGGACGCCGATCTCGACGGACCACTTGGCGAATCGCCCGGTCGCCTCGCGGTTGCGGATGATATCCTGCAACGGTGCTGAGGAGACGACCGTTATTGGGTGCTCCTGGAAATAGTGCGGCAGTCGCCGCTGTGCTCTGAAGACCGCGTATACCAATTTCTGGTATTGCGGGTAGCGCTAGCGCGACTCGGTGAGGACTTCGCTGATGTAGTACACTGGTCGCTGCACCGGGCTCTCCTTTCCTTCCTCTGGCCGTTCGATGACCATGATGGCGCTGACGACGCGTTCGGAAGCCGCGACATAGACCAGCATGGGTTCTTTGTTGACGGGGGCGGCGAGTAGCGGTGCTGTGAGTAGTACCTCCTTGAGGGCGTGGAGCGCGTCGTCTGCCTCCTTATCCCACTGGAAGATGGGGTTCTTGCGCATTAGGCAGTAAAGGGGCTTCGCCTTTTCGCCTAACCGGGGAATGAAGCGACTGAGAGCCGCGACTCGCCCGGCCAGCTTCTGGACGTCGCGCAGGCACTCGGGTCTGCCGAGTCGAGCGATCGTTTTGATCTTGGCGGGGTTCGCCTCGATCCCGCGCTTGGAGATGACGTATCCCAGTAGCTGTCCGGTTGGCACACCGAAGGTGCACTTTCCTGGGTTTAGTTTTATCTTGTACTTCCGCAGGTTGGCGAATGTTTCTGCCAGGTCGGCGAGTAGATCGCCCTGGCGAGCTGATTTCACCACCACGTCGTCGAAGTAGACCTGGATATTGCGGCCAATTTGGCTCGCAAGGCACTCCTCCATGCATCTCTGGTAGGTCGCCCCGACGTTTTTGAGCCCGAAGGTCATGGCAGTGTAGCAGAAGGCTTCGAATGGCGTGATGAACACCGTCTTCTCTTCATCCTCGACTGCCATTTTGATCTGGTTGTACCCAGAGTAGGCGTCAAGGAAGCATAGCGCCTCCGAGCCCGCGGTGGAATCGATGATCTGATCAATCCGCGGGAGGACGAATTGCTCCTTCGGGCAGGCGCTGTTTAAGTTTGTGTAGTCGATACACATTCTCCAGGTCCCGTTTTTCTTCTCGACCAGGACTGGGTTTGCCAGCCACTTGGAGTACTTGATTGGTCGGATGAAGCCTGGAGCGAGTAGACGCTGCACCTCCTCGGCGATAGCTCGGCGTCACTCTTCATTAAATGGCCGCAGCGACTGCTTGACAGGTCGCACTTTGGGGTCGGCGTTGAGTTTGTGCTCAGCGAGTTCCCTCGGGACACCAGGCATGTCGGATGGTTTCCATGCGAAGATGTCCCTGTTCTCACGGAGGAACTCGATGAGCGCGCCTTCCTATGCTGGGCTCATGCCCGTCTCGATCGTCACCGTCTGGCTGGAGTCGCCTGGGACCAGCTCAACGGTGCGGGTGTGCGTTGTTGCCTCGAAGGCGGTGGAGTTGTCGCCCTCTGAATTGGGCTTCTTGAGTATAGTGGGGTCGTCGCTGTTGACCCCTCTTGCGTACTTGGCGAGTTCCTCGGCATGGTTGGCCTCCGCCGTGATGACGGCGTCAGCGAGTTCGGCCCCTTTGGCCTCGCAGTCTGCGGCCATGTCGGGGTCTCCACTGATGGTGATGATGCCGCATGGCCCGGGTAGCTTCATCGCGTTGTATGCGTAGTGGGGTGTTGCCATGAACTTGGCGAATGCCTGGCGCCCCAGGACGCAGTGGTAGGGGCTGTCGAAGGGCACTAGCTCGAAGACGATTTGCTCGGTGCAGAAGTTTGCTAGAGTGCCGAAGGTGACTGGCAGCGTCACCTTGCCGATCGGGTATGCCTTCCGACCGGGGACGATGCCGTGGAAGGTGGTGTAGGTCATCTCGATCATCGACTGCGGGAGTCGCAGTTGCTTGAAGGTGTCCAGGTACAGGATGTTGATGGAGCTGCCTCCGTCCATCAGTGTTTTAGGGAGCCAGTAGTCTGGGATTGACCACTAGGGCGACTCGGCCCGGGTACTCGATCCGTGGTGAGTGGTCCTCGCGGCTCCAGACGATTGGTTGCTCAGACCAATTGAGGAACTGGAGGATGTCTATCTGGGCCACCGTGTTAACAGCGATGGCGTGGGCGATGACCTTCTTCTCGCGCTTCGTGTTGAAGCCTGTGAAGGTGTGGAGCGAGCCGGCGACGCTGCCGAATTTTCCGTCGTTTGGCGGGTTGTTGTCGGGGTCTTCCCGCGCGCGTCGTGCCTTGTCGATCTCCTTGAGAGAGTGGCAGTCGGCGGTCGTGTGCGTGGCAGGCTTTTCTTCCCTACTATGAAACACACAGGGTTGGTTAAGAAGGGTTGCGGGATCGAACCTCGGCTTTGCCTTGTAGTTGCCACCGTCGCGGCGCTGTCCTCCATCGCGGCGGAAGCTCTTGGGCTCGCGCTGCGCGTATCGGCATTGGCAACAAAGTCGACTCACCCGTCACTGTGGCGTTTGCCGGTGAGGCGAGTATTGCTGTAGCGTAACTCGGGTCGCCTCCCGTTGTCGTGGCCGCTCGTGCGGCGATGCCCTCCCGACTCGTCGTCGGTTTCTTGGTTTGGATCCTCCTCCACGTACTTCTTTGCGATCTCTAGGAGGTCCGGTATGTTGTCGAGTGTTCGGTACACTCGCTTAAGCTTGGCGACCAAGGGCTCGTAGCGGCACGAGGTCTTGAAACAGTGGATCACAGTGTCCGGGTGGATTCCGGCCGCGTTGTACCACAAATCTTGCCATCATTGGTCCCTGGACGTATCGCTCCAGGTCTTCGATGGTGGTGGCGCGGGTGTATGAGCCATCGAAGTGCCTGACGAAGGCGTCGTGCATTTCCTCCCAGGAATCGATGCTGTCCGCTGGGAGAGTGTTAATCCACTGCCAACACGCTCCCTCCATCATCAGGGGGAGGTAGCGGCGGTGAGTAGATCGGTGTGGCCGGCGATCCACATTGCCATGAGGTAGGTGTCCAGCCACACGGATGGATCGTACAAGGGGTCGTACTTTTCTATTTCCTTCAGCGCTTTGAAATTCGCCGGGTATCTTTCGCCTCGGATCATCAATCTGAAGCATGGGGCCCCACTCGGCTCAGCGATCCCCTTGGTTCACCGTCGCGGCGGTTGGTGAGGGTGTGCCGCAGGTCGTCAGGCTGACATGCGCGCTAACTCTGGTTGTTGATGATGTGGGTGCGGGCGTCGACGGGTTGTCCGTTGGCGGCGACGAAGTTGTTCACCGGTCGAGGGTCGTTTGTGGAGAGTGCCGCGTTCACGGGTCGGTGTTGGAGCTGCAAGGGTTCGGGTGGCGGGCAGTTGAGAGTATTCGCCGCCATGGGGCGGCCACTCGAAGCTGCTCTGCTGCCTGATGAACGCGAGTACATCCGACCCTGTGAGTCGACGCTTGCGTTTTGTTGCTCGACCACTTTGGCGAGTAGAGCCCTGGCGTACTGGATCTATAGGCGCCTTCCCCGGTGGCTTCAATGTTGTCGACTGCTGCTCGGCCCGCGATGAGGTTGTCCATTGGGGTGGAGAACAGCGGTCTCGCTCTCGTGAGGAGACCATGATCCTTGGCTGGTCCCTGGGGGGTGCGCGGTTGGGTGGTGGTGGGGCACCATTGGCTGTTGCCCCTGGTGGGGGCCGAGTGCTTCCTCCTGGCGGCGCGTTCTTGTAGATCGCGCGCTCGGCCGCACGGGCCGGGTCGTTTTCGTCATCGAAATTCAGGGCACGCCCCTGGACGGTAGGATTCAGGCACGACCTGATTTGGAGTTGGTGGTAGCGCGACAGCTCCTGCGCTGTCACATGCTCGAGGCGAAATTATTCGCGCTCGGCTTGTTTCTTGCGGACTGCCTCCGCCAGCTTCAGGAGGAGTTCCTCGACCTCCGTTGCCATCGCATTTGGTGGGATCAGCATGGAGAAGGGGTCTTCCGGCGGGTCGGTGCCAGTCGCCATGTAGGTCGTGGCGTGGAGGCCGGTTCCGTCATGGAGGTCAGCCGAGTTCTCCGACCCGGAGTCGAAGTCGAAGATCCCGAGGATAGAGGGATCCTCGAAGTCTCCGATGTTGGAGACCTGGGTGATGGAACCCGCGGGTGATGCGGCGACGATGGATCCGGCGAGTGACGCCGGGGTCGCCGAATCAGCGTCGTCGTTGAGGGCCGCGTCGTCCGTGGCCGCGGTGGTTTCGGCCACGTTGCTGTGGGCCGAGTCGTACTCGGAGGCGAGACGGTGAATCGTGCGGACCTGGCTCTCAGAGAGCCGGTCAGGTGGCGGCGACTCGCGGATGCGAGCCGAGTCCTCCGAGATGATGACGTCGGTGAGGCCGACGAAGAGGGCTGATCGTGCCGACCGGCAGGATCACGCTATGTGTGACGGGTCGCGCCGCCGGGACGTAGCTGCTCGGCAAGATCTGGAGCATCTCGCCGATCGCGATCATGCGGCCGGTGGCGATCGACTCGTTGATGGGCAGATTGGATCTCGCCGCAGAACACCGGCCTGACCGGCCAGGCCCCACAGTGGGCGCCACTATCGTGGGAATGACCACAGCAGATGCTGCAATCGGCAGCGAGTAGTAGAACAGGGGGCAAGGGCGGCCAGCCATCTGCGGTGCGAGATGAGGGCTGAGACACAAGGGTTTACCCAGGTTCGGCCCCCCGGAGGGTAAAGACCTACTCCTACTAGATTGTGTTATGGTGAGTGTACAATGGGGCGAGCTCGACGGGTAGGCGGCGAGTCGCTTGGGTGTATGATGGAATATCCCTTATGCGTACCCTAGGGAGGTTTATATAGGCTCACCTCGCTAGGGTTTACAGATCACAACCGAATTAGTTAAGGATTCAGAGATTCGATGACCTAGTCCGACTGGGCCTAGCTACGCTTCTGGGCCTCTAGCTTCTAGTCGCCCGAGTCCACGCCAAATCTTGATCCAGTCGCCGTCCTACAGGCCCACTCAATGACGGTTTAGGCCAGTAGGAAACGTCCTGCTGGCTATACCCCGGTAGGCATATCCCCATCATGTGCTTTTATTAAAGTTTATAAATGGTGGTGAATAACAGCCACGACCTGCACACCCGGCTTCTTGCGAGAGGAAGAATATACAACTAACTTCTCCGTCCCATTCCAAATCTCACGGTCAACGCGTAATATACGGCGCAAGAATCACTGGCGATATTGGTTGTTAAGTCCTAGGTGATATAGTTCTGAAAAGTGGTATTCCGACTGTCGGATTTAATAGATTAGCTGATCACCCTGGATCAGTAACCAATAGTTCATATTATTATTGAAAATAGTATTTTCAGACCTTTTCAAATGCAGGTGATGACAACACTGGATTTGTAAAATACTTTACAGAAACTAAACAAAGGACATGAGCAAGTGTGAACTTGCCTTTTGTGATTGCAAGATTATGCACTCACGGTCTTCGAGTCAGTATAAGATCCAAAATCTGAAATCAGCATCATTGGTCCGGTAAGGACTAATGTTTAAAGACTCAATATGCTTTTATGCATAAGTAATGTGATGCACATTCTAAGAGCAAACCCCGGGGATATCGTTGTTTTAGGGTTTGGATTCCGAAAATGGTTACTTTGGAATGTGTAGTCTTTTTAGATACGTTTCATATTTGTGCATTTATTAAAGTTTATAAATGGTGGTGAATAACACATATGTAGTAGTAAGATATATAAACTTATGACATACTAGTCAAGATTGCTTGTATAAGAGTTCTTGTTTGAAGTGGCAAAAAGGATAACCTTCAAAGAAAAGGTTTCTCTTCTAAGGTCTAAACAAACTTTGTGGTTAGTTAGTGGTGGTTGATGTTATTGGTTTGCCCAAATGGTTTGGCTTGAGTTGCTTTATAACTTAATTACTTCAGACCAAAGTTAACTATAAAACATATAATAATGTTCATAGTGTTGTATTAAGATTATGCAGACTAAAGTTAACTTTAAAATATAGATAGTTTTGTAAGTATAATGCTTATGATATTCGTACTTTGTGTATCTGGAAGGTTTTTTTAAAGTTATGTAAGAATGGTTATTTTTTTATTGGGTGTAATGGTTTCTTGATTCTATAATAGAGTAATATCAATTATCTTTTCTAGTTAAGTGAGTATAGTTTATAAACCATGGTAGGTTGTTACTTAATTATTCTTCATCTTTCTATAGTGTTGTGGTAGTTTTCTTAATTTGAGGGTTAATATAGATAGAAAAGGTTTGGTGTATTCATAAGTTTCTCTTGAAGATTTTATTATAGATTGGAATCTTTTTAGAATAAAATCTTCACTTAGGGTTGATGATAAGTTAATAAAAAGATACTTATAATGTTTTAAACCATTTAAGCTTCATTTATTAATATTTAAGACTAATACTATTTATTAAACTTAATTTATTCAATTTAAGAATATTAATTAATTTTATTTATCCTTGTATAAATGATTAATGAAGTAAATAAGCTTAAATTTGAGTTGTTAAAATATCTAATTTTTTTATTTAACTCAAAAGTGGAATATTAGATTTTTAACATGTAGATATTATTTTTGTGATTATTTAGGTATATTACATTTATTTTTGTGATTTCTAAATAATAAGATATAATTTTTATAATTCTTATTATTTCAATATTACTTAATAAATAATAAATATTTAATTAAGTGAACTAATAATACATGATTATAGATTTAAATTAGAATTCTTATTTTTCTAAGTTTTTGGTATTTTATTTATATCATTACCCTTTACCATTATTAAAATATGAATTATTAAAGTTTTATAACTTATAAAACCTTTATTAAATAACATTTATTTAAGTAATCATCATAATAATATTTGATAATATTTTTAAGTTGTAGATTTTATTTTTCTGAAATTTTTCATATATTATACATATTTTTCTGAATTATAAATCAAAAGTTATTGATTAAATAAGATTTAATCCTTTATTAGATTTCTAGAATATTATTAATTGAATTATGACATTTTATTTATTTCCTATAGAGAATACTCTTTACACCGTACCAAGAGCTAGCCCCAGTCACTGACCTGTGGGCCATGGTCCACCTCAGCTCTCAGGTTAAAGGAATTGCATTTGTTATGGATTGGCTACCTGCCCCAGTCAATGACACATGGGCCCTAGGCCACGTCATTTTCCACGCAGGACAACGACCAGTAAAACTAGCTAACGTGGTGTGATCATGACGTAACGATGGCATCAACACCACCACCGACGCCAGAGGTTGGTCGCCGGTGACGATCCACTGCGCCCTAGCAAGCGAGATAAGCCTAGTTCGAATAAGCACAACCTACTGAACCTAATAGTGGCAGCGCCGCTTGGAAATAGTCATCGGAGCTTCAGCTCCGACGAGTTCCGACGGTGGCCGACGGTGGCATATGGTGAAATGGTGATTTACAACAAGATCCGGCGATTGAATATTACTGGGAGGCTCAGTAACTCACCCTGATGATGATTGAGTGGTCGGCGAGGACATGCGCGGTCGGAATCGAGCTTCCCGACGAGGATTCCGACGAACTGCTGCGAAGAAGAACGGAAA
The DNA here is from genome assembly GCA_916181665.1 of Avena sativa. Lineage (NCBI taxonomy): Eukaryota > Viridiplantae > Streptophyta > Magnoliopsida > Poales > Poaceae > Avena > Avena sativa. Next base: position 352,020,805 of record OV702293.1, on the reverse strand, counting down.
AATTCACCTGCTCCATTGCTCCCCCTGATGCAAGCTTCTACCCCGAGGATCTACGGAGGAAGGCGCTTCTCCATGACGGCTCAAAATGGTGTGGGGAGACGTGGTTCGACGGCGAGAGGTGGCTCCGGTGAGCTAGGGTGTTGGTCCCATTCGCATCTGAAAGGATAAGGAGGAATTGGAGATAGGGATGGAGGGAGTGCGTCGCGGTGGCCTTCTTATCCCCTCCTGGCAACGACGGCGAGTATCTTGGCGCAAGGCTGACGACGACGATGGCATCGAGCGGCGGTGAGCTCCGCCAGCGAGCTGCCTGTGTGCATGACGATGACGACGATGCAACTTTTGCGGATAACCCCCTGGCAATTTCTTCAGCTTAGCCCGCGGTCCTCTCCTGACCCCACTTGTCAATCACAGACAGAAAAGAATATGGGCTAGTTACTGGGCTATTGTGGGTTGCTCAGGGGCGTTAGATAGGTGTAGGGTTGTTGGGCCACGGCCAGTTAGTATTTTTATTTGTTTTATCCTTTTTCTATTTTCTGTTTTCTTATTCAGATTTGAATTTGATTTATATTTTGAACCTTTCTTTGTATGATTTGTTTGCTGGATATTTACAACAATACTAAAATATACCTAGTCTCATTTGTGAATTTTTATTATTTCCTCTTTTTGTATTTCTTTTATTTACTTAATATGAACCCCCTTATTAATATTTTATATAAACTTTTCTTATTATTTTACTCTCCTATTTTAGTTAGGGATTTCTTGAATGATATATTCTTATTTGTTTATAAGCTTAACTCTAATTGGCTTATAGTTTGAATATAAATTTTATATTTATAATGATCCTGGATCATTATTTGATGCATGAAACATGAAATACATTGATATGGTTATTACTATTCCCATTAATTTAGGAAATGAAATGTATATATTCTATTGTGATAAACAAAGAAGCTTAAGGTTTTAAATTATGATTATTTACCCTAGGGTTTAGGGTTTTGCATATACTTAGATTCCTTTATGGATATGGTTCAGGATTTAATGACTAATCACATTGTCTTAGATTTATGATATTTGTTGGAATCCCCCTTTATAACAGAAGGTTACAATTAGGATGTTTTATAGATAAGATTGGATAAAAATACTCCTAAGTACATACAATTATGATAGTTGGGATTGACAAGGATGTGCTTATGTGATTTGCTATAGGGAAATATTTCTATAAAGTGTTATAGACATGAGATGATGGATCAATAGTTTGAGATGGATATGATGTTTGATTCGAGATTTAAAGTTGATTGCTTACCAAGATTAAATAGGAAAATGATTCATAACATATCATTATATTTCACAATCTTGGATCTCTAATTAAGGAATTTCTTTCCTAGATATAATAATCCTTCCTATCCATCATCAGGGTTAGTATGATGGGCTTTAATCCTTAAAATCTTCTTGTTTATATATCATTCTTCTAAACTCATGGATGAATTCAATGAGTTTGATATTAAAGCATTTTATAATTTTCTTATATCCTTGCTTGATTATACCCACTATTCTTCTATTGAAAATATTCAATTCAACAAGTAGTTCTTTCAAATTCCACTCATAACCTTTCTTAATCCTCCATCACTAATATTTCTCTGATAGTTGTATGCATCCAACTACCCTTCTCTAAAGTTGACTATCCTTTAGGATGAATAACACTACTTCTATAACTTCATAATATGCTTGTTTTAATTGAATTATATTTTGTTATATACTCTCTAATAACTAATACACCAATCTTATACTATATTAATGTGACTTGGAATAGTTAACCTAGGTGAATATATCTATACTAGAGTTCAATAATATTCTGTTCCCAATGTCACTTATACATGATATAAGCATTCCTTCTTGGTGAATAAGGCTTGATCATTATAATCTTGTGACCTTTTATGGTTTAGGTTTCCAGTTGGTTAATCAAGGCTTCCATCCATACAACATTGCAGTTGTATGATAATTATCTTCTGTTTAGTTCTATTGGATTAAGAGATATAATTCATTGATTATACCTACTTGATCCAATAGGACTACTCCTGGCAACTACCTCCAGACCTCATCCTTGTAATCTTCTTTTCTATCAAGGATTAGATAATATAAATAATTCTTCTATTTATCTAGGAGGGATTTAACTTCATCAATTATCTTATTGATTGGATTCTTTTCAATCTATCCCATCCTATAGATGATTTCTAAAGCTAACATCACTATTTACCTCTTCTTAGTTGTTTCTTTATAGGCACTTAAGTGTGAGCTATGTTCTGGTCAAGAGTTGGTAGATTGAGAATTGGTGAATCAATAATTGATTTCCCCTTATTGATGAACAATAGATATTGGAATATAACTCAATAGGGATGATAAGGATTGATATGGAAAGAAAGGTATAGGTGAATGATCTAAGCTTAGTTTCTTTCCTACTCAATCTTACTTAAGAAGTAGGGTTAGATATTACCATGATACTCATGGTATGTGCATATGAGATTAATACATAGTTGTTAAATTCTTATTATTTATGTTATATCCTCAACTTGGTACTTATGAGTGATTATAAAGAATACTATAATATGATCATCTAAGGATCAAATATAAATCATAATGTATCAGGGTTTAACTTTTATTACATTTGTTCTACCCTTAGATCAAATCTCCCTTACCCAAAATAAGGTTTTAGCAAAGGTCATATTGAAACTCATCGCAGTCAACTTGATGATCTACTTCAATCCCATCAAGTTAAGAGAAGCTTCATTCAATTTGACAAGTTTTGTTTTAAAAGCGCGAAAATTATTCGGATTTTCTATGCATGAATGCTATGCATACACCTGGGGTTAGGTTAATTTTAAGCTCTAATGCTAGGATGTTACACCTCTCTATATTGTACCCCTTATGTTATCTAATATATTATCTATGTGATCGACTTGTGTTTTATTGTATTGTCATTTTTCAAAACACCCAAAACAACAAGTGCATAAAACAAAAGACACAAAAAGTTCTCATATAATACTCGTGCAATATTTATAAAATGAGTGAAATTAGAAAAGCTCAAAAGGAAGAATAAGTTAACGTTATGATGGTTGATTATTTTCAAACAACAAATGCAACACATGGTTTATTTTCAGACAACACATTTACATATTTACATAAGTTAAAGGGGCGCCCAAGTTAAAGTGCTCGGCTTGTTAGTTAAATGGATGCCCTTGGCCTTCATTTATATATTTACTTTCGCAAAAAATAAAATATTGCGACCTGAGCACGAGTATCTGCAGATCCACGCGTCCCTAGTTAGATTGTAACGTGAGTACTATTTTTTTGCCCAATCTACAAGTAGTTACTATTGGGCCTGGATACAACCATTTTGGCCTGGCTAAATTCTATTTGGGCCTGGCCTTTTTCAATCACTCCTCGTTATTTTTTTTTAACTTTTCAACCCCTCCCCCTCCCCTGCACACTGATGAAACTGAAGGGACACTAACGAAACTGAAGGAACACTGATTTCGAAAACAAATGATCAGGAACACTGATTTCGAAAACTGTCTAATGACTAATGATCAGGAGATAAACAAATCCGAGAGAAATTACACAAAAATAAAAAAACGGCCATCAGATTGTCCTTCTTCTTCAATTCGATGATTTGCCTTAGCTGCTTGTTCATCTTCTTTAGCTCGGCCTTCACTTCCGCATCCACTGTAGTACCAGCGGAAATGGGGTTGCCATATCCTAATTGCTCCACCACGGACGGGTTTTCGAGCTCCCGGGATGCTACCTCCACCCCAATTCGCTCGATGTACTCATCAAGCCACTCAAAATGCCCACATTTTGGCAGTTCCTGGAATCACAGAGATGAACCCTAAATCCCAAATTCGATGAAATGCATGAAATTTCGAAAGAAAAGCGAGAAATTGGCGCTCGGAACACTCAGATCTCACCTTTCTCGGCTCGGGCTTGCTCTCACACTTCACAAATTCCCGGCCAATGTTGCCGTTCTTATCGGTGGATGTGACAAGCCGCTTCAGGGGGGCAATCGGGGCACCTCCTCATCGGCACCGCACCATACCGAGGCCATGAGCGGAGGGAGGCTGAAGCAGAGATCGACATCCCTCGCCGGTGTTGCCGCACTTGCTCACCGGAGAAGAAAATGGAAGGGGATGAGATGCTGGAATGGTGGCAGGAGGGCTCGGGTGCGGGGACGGATCGGGCCAACGGCTCTCTTCTACCATAGCGTGGGTCCCACGATATGAGGTGGACATCAGGTGGGTTCCGCCGTGACGTGGAGAGGCTGTGGGTCCTCCTCTGCTCAGCTGATTCGAATTCATTGACGGTCTCGTGAGATTAAGTGGAAGTGTCGCACGGGAGCTATTTGCCGCTTCAGAAGTGTCGCATGCGAGCTATTCTTTTCAACGATGTCGTGTTACTTCCAATTCCGCGTAAAGACGTCGCATGGGAGCTATAAGCCCTAGCGAGGCTACAGAGATATAAAGGGGTGTGCAATAGGATCCATGAGAACTTCGTTCCAGCTGATGAGGCGGCGTTATGCTCTATTCCTATTGGGTGGGCATGGACACATGAGAAGAGTGGGAACTTTTCTGTTCGATCGGCTTATCGTGTTGTTGTGAATGATCGGAACCAGAACGATAGCCCTTCCTCTTCTGGAACGGCTATGATGACCTGTTGGATAAGGTTGTGGAAGACAGATGTTCCGCCTAAAGTCAGGGCATTCTGGTGGAGGGTTATTAATAATTTTATGCCATCTCGACAGAACCTTAAACTGAGGCATATGGAGCAGATTGGACATTGCAAAACCTGTGGCGTGGAGGATGAAACAAGTATCATGCCCTCTTCGAGTGCTCATGGGCAAAGTTGTTCAGGCAGGAGCTGAAGATGGAAGCAAATGTCAAGCTCCCTAATCTGCATCCCATCTCTTGGATCGTGGATTTGATAGAGGAGAAGCTAGTGAATAAAAAGGACATGGCCATGATTTTTTGTGGGGATTATGTTGTGTGGTCTGAGAGGAACGCGCTCTGGCATGGAGAGGGAGGAAGATCAGTTCAGCAATCTGTGAACTGGGCTATGGAAACGACTATTGACCTGCAGCAATCTTCGGTGAAGAAGGCGATAGTCTCTCCATCCCCAGTTAATTGGAAACCACCAGATCAAGGTGATGTTAAGGTCAATGTTGATGCGGGCTTTATTCCAGGAGGCAGTGGTGGTACGACGGGCGTGGTGATCCGGGATCATGAGGGCTCCCTGATGAAGGCGCATGCGTTGTAGTATGCGGATGCTGCGAGCGCACTTATAATGGAGGCGGAAGCTGCCAGAGATGGTGTCAAGATGGCTATCGATATGGGGCTCCAAAGAGTCATCGTCGAGATGGATGTCCTGGATGTTGTTAAGATCCGGAAAGAACCTGGCTTAGGAAGATCTATCATTTCTTCTATTTGTCAGGAGATTAGAGAGCTCAGTGGTTTTTTTACTAGCTTTGAGTTGAACTATGTCAATAGAGGTGCCAATAAGGCAGCTCGTTGTTGTGCACATAGTGCTAGTGCTGATAAGAAGCGGTGCCTCTGGGTGAATTACACACCGGCTTTCCTGGCTTCTATCCTTCTAAAGGATTGTAATGCTACTGATTGATTAATATAAGATCTGATTCGCAAAAAAATATCCTTGTGCAGGTTTGGAGAGAAGAAGGAGAAGGGTGAAAGGAGTCGTGATCCATACAACCTTTTTCGTGACATGCTATTAGAAGAATTTAGATCAAATGTCAACTAATAGATTGTAAAAATAATTTTGATTCTTTTTTCATGCTCAACTTTCTGCTGAAATTTGTGTGCAATAGGTCACCTTCTATAAATACGATTCAAAATTCTATACACGGTTATAAGACTTTATCGATCTTATATTCCTTATTTTACTTACTAGCTTATTTTTCTGGCATTTTTTCTTAAGTTTTGCCTCTCCCATTTGTGCAGAAAGCACAAGGTCTCGCCATGTTGAAGACCTTTTCCAATGCTATCATTTTCATGTTATTTCTTATATTTCATGTCCAAGCTCAGGGACTTGAGGCGATTGTGATTTAATAATTTATCCAAGCTCAAGGACTTGCGGTGTGTCGCTTGTAAATTATCAAATTACAAGAAAGGATGAAAAATACTGATGGTTAAATTATTTTTATATTTTATTGTTAGATGGATGTGGTGCTGTATTGCCAATTCTAATGCACTGGAATGATCAAGTTATTGATGCTCTCTTGACATACATTGCTAATAGATATGTAATGTATATGATGAATCTATATTAGCCAAAACGCGAATTGCGCATGCAGCTTTACTAGTCTAACAACTGGCATTGTTACATATGACATATTTCTAAGTCGTTACAATGTCTCCGTAAAGAATGTCCCTCATTGTCATGCTCATAATCTGGGATTTCACAAAGGGAGACCCTACTATTAAACCACTGGCTCCACAGAAAACATCCACATTGACTCAAGGTAATCAATGTTGCTCAATGTCTTGCTCATAGTTTGGGATTTCATGTTGTATTTCTCCCCCGTGTCGATAAAATGAATAGTATCCTGGTCCGCCTTATCATAAGTAGAAATGGACTTGCATAAGAATCTGCTGATGAAAAGCGTCTGGCCGCCTAGCCCACCTGAAATCGGAACCCAACACTGCGCCCCTTTGTTGACATCCGCCTCATAAACCTCTACCTTGGGAGTATAGGAAGGCACTCGAAGTTGTCGCATCACCATTAATAGTTTCCCACATGACTCGACTAAGTACCAGTGAGCTTCGTATGGCACCTTATTAACCTGCCAAGTACTAACGCCTTCGAGAACCATGTCGTCACCCGTTTTCCTCCGGAGTTCCTCTATGCTTGGTTCCTCATTATACGCGATCTCATCCATATGACCCTTATAATTGTTGGCGGATTCGAAATTGTCTTCGCCATCGCTCCACACTCCAAAGGAATAATTGCGTGGTGGGTGCCTAATTAGACGGTCAATAGTTGCGATAGTGGGTATGCCGCTGCTATCGAAATCTATACCAAAATAAACCAGATCCTCGGCTTTAGTGATTCCATATAGCTTGTCTCCAAGAAATGCAATGTCGACGATGTAGACGAAGGGAGCAGCTTGTGGCTTAGGCAACCAGACACCCTTCCCTGGCCTGATTAAGATGAGAGGATAGTTCCAATTATTGGTCATGAGAGCTATAACGTCACAAGGGGTAGTCCGCATACGCATTTTCCGGACCTTGAAAAGCTTAGAAACGTCGCCGATCACAACGCCGAGCTCAGGGAGTGGCATGGTAGTGTTATCGAAGGGATTGTGCAAGGAGTAGCTATGCATCTTTCTGACGTCCTTACAGTCGAGGAGGAGCCAGCTACCATCGGAGGCAATGCATCTTGCGTTCCTGGGCAATGAGGGGATGCGCCGGCAGGGCCAGGTACCAACAATGTCTGAAGGTGTCAAGAAGGAGCCATCTGTCCTAACAATCCAGGGGATCTGCGGTGGAGCCGGAGCGTGCTGGCGCATAGCCGAATGCCAGGAACGACACACGGCGCGGAAGCGAGCGCGGTCCACAGAGTGCCGGGCACGGCGTGCCGCCTTGAAGCCACGGGAGAAACGGAAGAGGCGCAGAAATCGAGACCACGGTTTGGAGGGGAGGCTCCGATCAACGTCGGTGGATGGAGCGAGGCGGTCGATGACGAGACCTAGCACGTCCTGTGGAATTTCTTCCCACGGAGGAACAGACGACGACGCCATTGATCGATCGAGTACTCTGGACTGGATCGCGTACGTACGTGATGACTTTGCTTGTGTGGTCGATCAACGCCGCGATCGAGTACTCTGCGTATATATGGATCTGGCTGTGCATTAGGTTTGTTCCGAATCAGAGACGAAGATAATCCAGCTATAACCGAAACGGACGCCTATTTTTTTACCTAGCTAGACTTTGACTGTAACGTCCGAGAGTGACTCGATTCGGACTCCAACTGACAACTGGAGTACTTCTCAACGGCCGGTGCAGCTGCGGGTCTCAACGGCCGGTGGCCACGCCATGTACGTTGCTGCTCAGTCCTTCCCGCCGCGCGGAAGAAGAAGACACGAGAGACACCCCTGCCATGGACTAGCTGCTGCTGCTCCTCCTCCTCCCGGACACTGGTTCTGCCATTTGCAGCTCACTACAAGAATGGCGCCGTGCGCCGACTGCCGGCCGATACACCGACGGCCAAAGGTATGACCAGGCTAGGCCAGCCACGTTTCCGCACTCTCGGCATAGCCTCGCCGTCGATGTAGCCATCAATACGCAGACGGCAATCCTCGGTGTAGAAACGCCGGCGTACAAGGTGGACCCGTGGTACTTGAGGGCCAGGCCGGGACGGGTCCCTAACGGCGCCATCGGTGCGCCGAGAGCCGCCGTCGGCATAGCCTACGCCGACGGTCACCCTCAGCGCGTACGGACAAGCTACGCCGACGTCCACCCTCCGCGTACGCCGTACATTTTTTATTTTTCCCACCAAATTATGAACTTATTTTATATTTGTATTTATTTATTAGTATCAATTATTTAGGTTCTATTTTATCAATTGGACGGATTAGTAGCCTCTGAATAATAGTCTTCACGCGCACATGAAATGTGGAATGTTCTTACAACATGAGAAATTTGCATGTTTGTAAGTGTTATTATCACATATGTGTGAAATTTATACGTCAAGTTGTTTAAATATTCAATCCTTTCCTACGCCAACCAATTTTTTATACCATTCCTCACTAAGTGTGATTCCTTTCTCGGACATGCGTTAACACTTAGTAAAATTTTAGATCTTTTTACGTGGAAACTCCCATCGTGGGAAACCGGAGTCTATTTTATGATAAAGTATGCCCAACCTTTACTTTGCATGTACATATATCCTAAACAAACTAAAATAAATAGAAAGGTCCACCGGGCTACCTCAGTACGCAGGAAAGACATAGGGATAGACCTGTGGGGCCCCTGGTCTAGGGTTTCGCTGGACGAAGACCACTGGAGTGTCGGAATCACATTAGAACTTGCACGTGTCCCAAGCATATGTGTGTGTGACTTGTCCAAGGTTGGTAGATACAATGTGTAGGTCCCATGTGTGACCCCCTTTTCGGACATGCATTAATACTTAGTAAAATCCTAGAACTTTACATGGAAACTCCCGTCGCGGGGCAACCAGAGCCTATTTTATGGCAAAGTAGGACCAACATTTGCTTTGCATGTACATATATATCCTAAACAAACCAAAATAAATAGAAAAGTACACTTGGCTACCCCCATACGTAGGAAAGATATAGGGGTAGACGATCTGAGGCCCACAGATCGGGGTTCCGTGGCAAACCGCGCTCCGAGGCATAGGAATACCTCAAGAACTTCAATATGGCCCTAGCACATGCATGGAAGTGTGGTGTTATGTTGAAACATGCAAAACCTAGTCCCTGGATACATGTGCCCCCTTCGCATGCATGCGCTATAACCTAAAAGGGAAGGTTCTGGACTTATATAAGGGGAAACTCCCTATTTTGGTGAAACCGGGTAGGATACTGCCGCACCTTGTGAACCAACATGGTTTCACATCATCATATGACCTAAACAAACATAAAACAAGAGAAAAATACGCAGGGCTACCCCTGTCAGAGGAACGTCAGGGGGGTAGACGATCTGAGGCCCACAGATCAGGGTACCACGGCAAACCGCGCTCCGGGGTGTAGGAATATCTCAAGAACTGCATGTGGCCCTAGCACATGCATGGAAGTGTGGTTTTATGTTGAAACATGCAAAACCTAGTACCTAGGTGCATGTGTCTCCTTTCGCATGCATGCGCTGTAACCTAAAAGGGAAGGTTCTAGACTTATATAAGGGGGAAACTCCCCGTTTCGGTGAAACCGGATAGGATAATGCCGCACCTTGTGAACCAACGTGGTTTTACATCATCATATGACCTAAGCAAACACAAAACAAGAGAGAGCTACACCAGGCTACCCCTATCATAGGAACGTCTAGGGGGGTAGACGATCCGAGGCCCACGGATTAGGGTTTCGCGGCAAACCGCGCTCCGGGGCATAGGAATACCTCAAGAACTTGCATGTGGCCCTAGAACATGTATGGAAGTGTGGTGTTATGTTAAAACATGCAAAACCTAGTCCCCGGGTGCATGTGTCCCCCTTCGCATGCATGCGCTGTAATGTAAAAGGGAAGGTTCTGGACATATATAAGGGGAAAACTCCCTGTTTCGGTGAAACCGGGTAGGATACTGCCGCACTTTGTAAACCAACATGGTTTTACATCATCATATGTCCTAAACAAACACAAAACAAGAGAGAGCTACGCTGGGCTACCCCTGTCATAGGAACGTCTAGGAGAGGGGTAGACGATCTGAGGCCCATAGATCAGGGTTCCGTGGCAAACCGCGCTCCGGGGCATAGGAATACCTCAAGAACTTGCATGTGGCCCTAGCACATGCATGGAAGTGTGGTGTTATGTTGAAACATGCAAAACCTAGTCCCCAGGTGCATGTGTCCCCCTTCGAATGCATGTGCTATAACCTAAAGGGAAGGTTCTGGACTTATATATGGGGGGAAACTCCCTGTTCCGGTGAAACCGGGTAGGATACTTCCGCACCTTGTGAACCAACATGGTTTTAAATCATCATATGACCTAAACAAACACAAAACAAGAGAGAGCTACGCCGGGCTACCCCTATCATAGGAACGTCTAGGGGGTAGACGATCTGAGGCCCACAGATCAGGGTTCCGCGGCAAATCACACTTCGGGGCATAGGAATACCTCAAGAACTTGTATGTGGCCCTAGCACATGCATGGAAGTGTGGTGTTATGTTGAAAGATGCAAAACCTAGTCCCCGGGTGTATGCGTCCCCCTTTGCATGCATGCGCTGTAACGTAAAAGGGAAGGTTCGGGAGTTATATAAGGGGGCATTGTTGTTGAAATGTTGTTTCTAATGAAGTTCACATTAACTTTCTCTTCTTGAGCAACCAAATAGGCTAAGGGAACATTGTTTGGATCTAAAGGAGCTTTCCCGTTAACAAGCTTAGCCATGATAACATCAATCTTATCACTAAAAGAGGAGGTTTCTTCAACAGAATTTACCTTCTTACCATGTGGAGCTCTCTCAGTGTGCCATTCAGAATAATTAATCATCATATTATCAAGGAGTTTTGTTGCAGCACCCAAGGTGATGGTCATAAAGGTACCTCCAGCAGCTGAATCCAACATATTTCTTAAAGAGAAGTTCAAACCTGCATAAAAAGTCTGGATAATCATCCAAACAGTAAGTCCATGAGTGGGACAATTCTTAACCAAAGATTTCATTCTTTCCCAAGCTTGAGCAACATATTCATTATCAAGTTGTTTAAATTTCATAATATCACTTCTCATAGATATAATCTTAGCAGGGGGGTAATACTTTCCAATAAAAGCATCTTTGCACTAAGAATCAATACTATTTCTAGGCAAGGATAGCAACCATTTTTTAGCTTTTCCTCTCAAGGAGAAAGGAAATAACTTGAGCTTAATAATATATCCATCTACATCCTTATAATTTTGCATCTCACAAAGTTCAACAAAGCTATTGAGATGGGCAGCAACATCATCAGAATTAGCACCAGAAAATTGCTCTCTCATCACAAGATTCAACATAGCAGGCTTAATTGCATAAAAGGTAGCATCAGGAGCTGGTGGAGCAATAGGAGTGCTTAGGAAATCATTGTTGTTTTTTCTAGTGAAGTCACACAACTTGGTGTTCTCAGCAGAGTTCATTTTGGCAAAAGTGGGGCAAGCCAAAAACAACACCAGTAGCTAGAGAGGAACTAATATTTTTGTGTTTTTGATAAGAGGAAGCAAACCAAACTAAACTAATTTTTTGGAGTTTTTGATAAAAAGAGGCAAACAAAACCAAGCAAAAGAAACTAAGCAAACTAAAAACAAAGTAAAGAGAAAGGTTGAGGAGGACTCCCCTTGTAAAGACGTCCTTAGCCTCCCCGGCAACTGCGCCAGAAATGAGCTTGATGGCGTGTTCAATGCCTCGTTAGGAGACCCCAAGAGCAAGGTATGATGAGCACATCAGCAAGATTTCCCTCAATAAGAAACCAAGGTTATCGAACCAGTAGGAGGAAGGAAACGTCCCAAAGGTGTAGCAAGCAACCTGGAAACCTGCACAACACAAACTTAAGACTTTGCCCCAACTAACAGTGAGGTTGTCAATCTCACCGGTTGCTGTAACAAAGGATTAACTGTATGGTGTGGAAGGTGATGATGGTGTGCAGCAAGTAAACAGTAACAGTGGAAGATGTATCAATGGTAAAGATTGGACCGAGGTCCATAGTTCACTAGAGGTGTTCTCCTTAGATAAACAAACATGGCATGCTAGGTAAACAAATTACAGCAGGGCAATTGATAGGACTGAGCAAGGCATAACAATGAAATACTAGACATAAAGATCCTATGAGATTCGATTGGGAAATATAACAAGATAGATAGACTTCCATCCAACTGCATCTATGACTAGAAGTCCACCATTGGGTTATCATCCGAACCCCCTCCAGTATTAAGTTGCAAGCAACAGACAACTGCTTTAAGCAAAGTATGTAAGGTAAACAATCCACTTGTTCCATGAATAAGAGACCATTGTTTTCTCCCTAGTGGCAACAACACATCTACAACCTTAGAGATTTCTGTCACTTCCCTTGATTAAATAGAGGCATGAACCCACTATCGAGCATAAATACCCCCTCTTGGAGTCACTAGCAACTACTTGGCCAAGATAGCTACTAACAACAGAGAGCATGCAAGATCACAAACAACACAGACATGATAGAATCATTAAGACAAAACCATTAATCAATCTGACATAGTAATCTCAATATCCATCGGATCCCCGCAAACACAACATGCATGATTACAAATAGATGAAATCTTGATCATGAACGGAGCTCACAAGATCTAGACATGAAAGCACAAGGGAGGAGATACAACCATCTAGCTACTACATGGACCTGTATTCCATGATGGCGAATAATTTTGCAGGAGGAAGTTTTCCTTTTCGTCATACAGAAAAGTCATTTTCCATTTTCCGAGCGCCAAAAACGGGGCGTTTTGTGAAACAACCACCAAATGACAGTTTCAAAATGGTACCATCCTATTTTTCAAAAATACTAGACCACCTTACATGGACAATGTCTCAACCGGGGTATCTCAAACCTTTTCGTCTACCCCTGGTGAAAAAGAAAAATGTCTGCCGAATCGGTATGAAGTGGGTCCGGTTTGAACTACAGGTACATGATCTAATGCTCATGATTTTTTGAAAAATTCATTTTTAGACTCAAAATGTGATGTTTCTTCACATATCCAATACAAGTGACCTTCTATGGCGCATGCGATAACAATTAGAGTGGCGAGCTGGACCTCTAGGAGGAAACTCCCGCTGGGGGTCAAACGGAGGAAAAATGGTGGAACCTTGGGCCTAGCCTTGGTTTTCCATGTATCTATGACCTAAATAAACCTAACCCACCGGAAAAGTACATTGGCCAACCCTTGTACGGAGAATGCTACGGGGGTAGACCTACGAGGCCCCCGGTCTAGGGTTTCGCCGGACGAAGACCGTCGTAGCGTCTGAACCGCATGAGAACTTGCATGTGTCCATAGCATATGTATGTGAGAGTGGTGCAAGGTTGGTAGGTGCCATGTGCAGGTCCCAAGTGTGCCCCATTCTCGGACATGCGTTAATACCTAGTAAAATTTGGATCTTTACGTGCAAACTCCCGTCACAGGATACCCGGAGCCTATTTTATGGCAAAGTAGGCCCAAACTTTGCTTTCCATATATATATGTCCTAAACAAATGGAAGTGTTCACCGGGCTACCCCATAAGGAGGAAAGCTATAGAGGTATACCACTGGGGGTCCTCGGATTAGGGGTAGATCACTTGCAAACCTGTGGAACCATAGTCCCAACCTTGGTTTTCCATGTAGGTATGGCCTAAAAAACACTAAACCAATAGTAAAGTCCATTGGTCAACCCTCGTACGGAGAAGTCTATGGAGGGTAGATTCGTGAGGCCCACGTCTAGGGTTTGCTTGGAAAACAAGCACGAGACGAAATAAAAAAAGTATATAATAATAATATATTACAATTTCTTCTGTATTAGTAGACACCAAATAATATATTAGAATTTGTTAGATATTATATTTTCTTAGTAAAAGTATGTACTAATACGAGGAAATGAAAAAAAAACCTAGCTACGCCGGCCGTCGGTGTAGCCCTATCCTTTACCTGCTACGTGGCGGCCCACCCGGGCCACTCAACCCAATCCATCCCACCACCCCTAACCCCGCCGCAACCAGCTGCTCCTCCCCAATCTCGGGGTTGCCGCCTCCTCCTCCCCCAGCACCTTAATCACCTCAAGATGCTTATGATATGGGCAATAAGAGCTCAAAGCTAGTAAGTACCATAATCTTTTGGAAGCTCTTTATGAAAATTGAAATCCCTGCTTCCCTCTGCGAAGGGCCTATCTTTCACTTCTATGATGAGTTAGTAAACCTATTCCTTTCTATATCCTGCAAGCATTTGAGTTGTTGTGATTCAATCATCCATATGATGATTTATTCAATCTTGTTTCTTTTGTTCCTTGTTACACACATTGCTCTTATATGAATGAATATGACTTTGAAAGCTATATCTTTGTAGGTGAAAAGACCATTATGTTTGAGCAAGAGACTCCTGCAATATAAACTCCTTTATAAAAGCTTTGCTTAAAACTAAGTATGACTTGTTAATTGTTCCCTGACCAAGAACAAGGCTTGCCATCACCAATTATGATTTTCTTTGTGCATATTTATTGTGACTCACATACTCTTTGCAAGTTAAGTTATCTAAGAGTGAGTTGTTTTCTATTATGATTTGTGTATTGACAAATGTGATGCTTCTTGTCCGTATTATTTTTATCGACCTTTCACTCCATAAACCTGTGGTCATGTTTATTGAGCTCAGTTTTTCCTTGGGGACAAGCGAGGTCTAAGCTTGGGGGGAGTTGATACGTCCATTTTGCATCACTATTTTATATCATAATTTGCTATTATTTATTGATATATTTCATATTAAGAAGTGATACTTATGTTATTTTCATCTATTTTTGCATGGGGGATACTACTTTGCGGCCCGAAAGTTCGCAGGGGAAGGCAACGCGGGGCCCGAGTTGCGTGTAATCACCGCGATTGGAAAAGTTCGAGGGGTAATTACCGAGAGGGGCATTTCGAGTGAATGGTGGCCAAACCAAATATTTACAAATCTTAGCTGCCGTTACATTAGTACCTGTCGTGCCCCTGCTGTGCCCCTTCTAAGTTACCGTCCACGTGCCGCATGGGAAAATCAATTTCTGTACTTTCCTAACCCCCAACACTGAATCCGTCGGTGGCGGTCCTTTTGCTCCCTCCACCTACACTGAATCCGGTTCGGTGGCGGCGACGGTCGTTTTTCTATACTTTCCCCGCATTCCCCCCAAACACACTGAATCCGGAGGCGGCATGTCAAGCGAGGCCAAGGTGGTAGCTACGTCGGCGATTGATTCGGCTTCGTCGAAGCCAGCGTATCGGGCACAACACCAGATAAGCGAAGCAGCGGCGGGGTCTGCATCCCAGGTTAACAAGGAGGTCAACCAGAAGTCTGCTAACAGGGTACCTATGAGCAGCGGGTTGAAGATAAAAGCTAGGCCTGCGGTGGAGTGTTCGGCTTTAGTGCGGGGTCATGCAACCCAGATCTCGAAGAAAACCAGCTGGGAGAAGAGCGAGAGGTGAATTTTTCTTATTCGTGCCTTGTCTTGCAAATAGATTAGTTACTGCAAAGTAGTGTCGAATGAACTAAAAGGTCCCCTTTTTAATCAAATTAGGAACCGCTTCGATGCAGCGGACCTATATGAGTTCACGGTTCATGTCCGCCAGTACACTGCAAAACTAGATTTTGGTTGAGAGAGGGTTGTGTTCGGGAAGGATGTGAGTCTGTTTGTCAACTACAAAGAGGCTGTGTCTGTTTCGCAACTGATATATATGCTTCATTCTAGAATTCCTTGGGGATCTAGATAGAGGGAAAAATTGGTGTGGCGTAACATGAGTGATACCTATGTGCAAACTGAGCACTCCCATGAGCTTCGGATGCTTTGGGAGTGTTGTGCATCTGATCGTCATGTGAAAGCTGAAGCGATGATTGTTCTTCCCATCTTGAATTGTGTTGGATTTTACTTATATTTTTTATTGTGGATCTCCACGATAATATCAAGAATTCTCTTTATTTAATTATATCGATGATGCTTTCTTCTCTCATGTGTGAGTAAGTTTCTTTGGGCGTGAGAGATGTAGGGGATTGGTGATATGTGATGTGCCTATATAATTTCCATTAAGTTTGTAGTTGATTTTAATTACTATATGATGTGTGCTTGACTATCTATGAGATGCTTAATGCCTATTGTCCAATTAAGGGCCCAGACAACATGATGCTTTGTTCTACATAGATAGAATCTTGTTTGCTAGCAAACCGGCAACCCTCGAGTGACACGAGGATATCAATGAGAAACTAGTTTGACTCGAGGATCACGAGGAGCCACCGAGCTTATTGCATTAGTCCGATCAAAGGAGCTTAATTGCTAAGCAACCTGAAGGATCTTAATCATCTAGTGACTGACCATGGTTGTGGTAAACATGCTAGTAGGATTAATGAAGTTGGGATGAAATCTACCAACAGGAGTTCCGGCTAATTATGGGTTGATCGCCTACACATATACTTATAAGATTATTATTGTTACACTTATCACTCATACACCCGGCACATTCACTATCACCCTGAACTGAATTTCCCCGCGCCTACTTCGTCATCTGCAGAAAACAACAAACAAATCTTTCTTTACTTTTATGGCTTTTATTTCCGAAGTTTACATTTTAGTTTTATTTCAATATAACCTTTTAATCCAAAATCTATTTTTATTTCAACACTTGCAGTCCATTCACTTGAAGACCCGTGACAACTTAGGGTGTGACAGAGACTTCACCAATAAAAACTTACCTTTGGGCTCCCTGTGGGATCGACATCTTAACTTCAAAACTAACTACAAACGATCTGTGCACTTGCAGTCATCAGATACCTCAAAAATTCCCTACCATTACACCAAATATTGAGGAGGACATGAATAATCATGATCACATGCATTTTATACCCGCCACTAACCATACCAAGGTACCTGAGGTTAGTACTGCATAAAGCCATACACCAGTGAAGAAAGCAGCCAAAACAGTCAAGAAAATTCCTGAAACGGACCAAATTTTGGTGCAGCCGAAAGCGACATGCCTAGCACCGATTACAATGCTGATTCTGGACAATCTGTCCATGCTAATCCCGACGCAGATTCTACGTCAGGCCCACATGCGACAACCACCACGGGATCGCCACCCGCGGATTACCCCATGCATGGGGATCGCCACCCGCGGATTACCCCATGCACGACGCACTCGACGCCCACTCCATGTGGGTCCCACCCGCCTCGCCTGGAGTGTGCGGCTCATGTGCATCCACATCGCCCGCCCGGTCCCCTGCATTACCACATGGACCGTGTCGTGCGGCCTCTCCACCAATCACGTCGCCTGGCTCTAGGTCCACTCTGTCATCTCGGTCCCTAGCGCATTTATTCGGCCCCGGATATGCTGGATCTTCAGCAACAAACTCCACGCAAACACAGGATCTTCTGCTCCGGATTCTTCTGCCCACACAGATTCAGTTTCTTCTGGATCTTCTGTATCACATGATCCTGCGCCAACACCTGTACCGGAACCTCGTGCCAGGCTTAAAAAGGTATAACTAACCCTAAAATTTACAAAGCTATAATCGTTTACTATGGGCTACTAACATCTGCAGGAGAACCTCACAATCTCTCGGATGCCTTGACTGATGGACATTGGCACCATGCGATAAAAGATGAATATGATTCCTTGATGCACAACAATATGTGGCATCTCGTTTCGCCAAGCACCAACAAAAATATCATTGATTGTAAATGGGTTTTTCGGATCAAGAAAAATGTTGATGGTACTATTGATCGCTACAAAGCTCGATTGTTTTCAAAGGGTTCAAACATCACTATGGTATTGATTATGAAGACATTTTCAGTCATGTTGTCAAAGCAGCTACTATTCGGCTTGTTCTTGCACTTTCTATTTCACGAGGATGGAGTCTTCGTCAATTGGACGTCAAGGACATGTTTTTACATGGTGTTCTGCAAGAGAAAGTTTACATCAAACAATCACCTGTTTTGAAAATCCTCTTGCTCCTCATCACATATGCAAGCTTGACAAAGCTATTTATGGCTTAAAACAAGATCCTCGCACATGGTATTTTAAACTAGCTCCAAACTTACTACTCTTGGTTTTGAACCATCCAAGGCTGATACACCTCTCTTTATCTATCGCAAGTTAGACACCATTATATTTGTATTGATTTATGTTGATGACATCATTATGACTAGCTCCTCCGATAAAGCAATTTCAGTCTTGCTTCGTGATCTGAATGACAACTTTGCTATCAGGGACCTTGAGAACCTTCATTTCTTCTTAGGTATTGAAGTCAAGAAAATTGATGATTGACTTCTCTTGACTCAAGAAAAATATGTTAAAGATCTACTTTCTCGTGTTGGCATGACTTAGTGTACATCTTGCCCTACCCTACTATCCAGCTCCGAAAAACTATCGTTAAATGATGGCACTACAAATAACACTCACTATAGGAGTATTGTGGGCGGTCTTCGGTATCTCACTCTTACTCGCCTGGACTTATCATTCACAGTCAACAAAATCTCATAGTTTCTGCATGCTTCCACCACTACACATTGGACAGCCGCCAACAGGATATTGCGATATGTGCAAGGTACTATTAATGTTGGACTTAGTGGTTTTTTAGATGCCGACTAGGCTGGCTCACTTGATGACAGATGTTTCACTAGGGGTTTCTCTATTTTCTATGGTCAAAATTTAATATCATGGAGTGCCGCAAACAAGCTATTGTCTCACATTCAAGTACTGAATTATAATACAAATCTCTTGCCAATGTCACTGCTGAAATAATATGGGTTGAAGCTATTCTTAAAGAGCTCGGTATTCCTCTTCATGCGAATCCATGCTTGTGGTGTGATAATCTTGGAGCTATCTATCTCTCTCCAAATCAAGTTTTTAATGCTCGTACCAAACATATCGAAATTCACTTTCATTTTGTTCGAGAACGGGTGGCTGGAAAACTACTCGACATTCGCTTCATATCAAGGAAGGATCAATTAGCTGATGGATTTACGAAGGCAATCCGATTAGAGATTTTTATGAATTTAGGCGTAATCTAAACCTTTCCATATAGTTCAAGTCTTAGATTAAGGGGGTGTGAACCACAAATATGTATGCGTCAAGTGTATGACCAGGTACACCCGCATGGTGTAGTACACCACCAGTCTTCTCTCTAAAAACTGTCATATCCTCGATTACCTCCTCCTTAATTCCCTCTCTTAATTCTATGCCTCCTTCCTTGTAAGTCACGGGTGGGGGTGTTCCACCCATCATATTAACATGGAACCGATCAGCCTCGAGGGTTATCGATCGTTCTCTCCAACCAACACAAGCAACGTAGATGCGCTAACTGCCAGCTAGGATTTAGCGTCTATCAAAAATCTCGGCTGCCATGAGAGTGCTTGCGTATGGCGTCCCCGCGGACTACACCATGAGTACCTTCGCATTGGTGAAAATATAACCATCGAATCCGTGCATATGAAAAGTGCCTAAAACCCTATTTTACATGTCGGGAGGCTGCTGATGCGGAATGGAGCCCTTAAATGCGATGTGTAAAATAGAATATTTTACAGGTCGCATTTGAGGGCCCTGTTCCCCGCCGACACTTTCATGACCCATAAACACGTTTACCGTGGCCTATAAATAGGTTTTACAGGTTTCCTTTTTAAGGGTCCGGTTAGAGATGCTCTAACCTCATTTGGTTTTACAGTTCAACTTTGCATAACGTTGTTTTTTCTTACAATTCAACTTTGCATAAATATCGTCTTACAAAACATTGTCAAAACCGACTTTCACCCCGCTTTATAAATAAAACAACCGTCCACATCAAGTTACAATGTTCAACGGAAGAAGAACATAGTCTGTTGGGGCCACAACACAGTACGACCCAAACGGAAAGAGCACAAGGACATGCTCGCCAGACGAGACAAAAAAGGGGAGCACTAAGTGCTCAGTTGGACTACGAGGGGAGCCGTCGTGCTGTCTCCAGAATAAACCGAAGAAGCTCGTCCAGCCGCGCCTTATCCCGCTGCCTACATAGCGGGTACCAGAGCTATAAACATGCTAGGAATTTGAACACCGAGTCAGAAGCATGTCGAGGTATAATCTTCTCAATAACCATCTTATTGTGTGTGGTCCAAAGTGACTAAGACAACGCGGTAAACACAAGCCAGAAGATACGGCGGTCCTTTCCGGCACGATTTGCCTAAGCTTCTAGGAATTCACCGAGATCATAGGCTAGCCTGTCCGAGCGGAACAGATCTCTAGTGAAGTTCCAAAGAAACCCGACTGCGGAACAAGTGAACATTAAATGTGTTCCTTATTCGGGGATCCCACATAATGAGCACTACCCATTCCCCGACCCATGTCTGTTAACCACTTCTACCCTAGAAGGTAAACAAACGCGTATAACTTGCCACACAAAGATCTTCATCTTTAGCGGTAGAGGCGCCTTCCAGAAGGGTTTAGTCCAAGGTAGGCTTGACCCTCTAAAGGGGGCTCGGTATGCGGAGCTGATCGTGAAGGTCCCTTATGGGGTCAGCCGCCAAAACACACTGTCGGGGACATCCAAGAAAGCGATGCCGCCCTAAGCTCCCTTCATGCTTTGGTTTCCGCCGGGACAAAGGTTCGATCGGAGCGTCTTATAAAACAAGAGAGGAATATATGAGATAGTTTGCAATCTTAATGCACCACTTATCTAACAATGCTATATTGTTACATCTATATTTTTATAGGCCCGTTACAAATACTATTAAGCCACTAGCTCCGGAGAAAAGATCCACATTGACTCATCGTAATCAATTTCCCTCCATGTCCTGCTCATAGTTTGGGATTTCATGTTGTATTTCTCCCCCGTGTCGATAAAATGAATAGCATCTTGGTCCGCCTCATCACAAGTAGAAATGGACTTGCATAAGAATCTGCTAATGAAAAGTGCCTGGCCGCGTAGCCCACCTGAAACTGGAACCCAATAGTGCGCACCTTTGTTGATATCCGCCTCATAAACCTCGACCTTGGGAGTATAAGAAGGCTCTCGGAGTTGTCGTATCACCATTAATAGTTTCCCACATGACTCGACCAAGTACCAGTGGGCTTCGTATGGCACTTCATCATCCCACCAAGCAGTAATGCCTTCGAGAACCGTGTCATCGCCGGTTTTCCTCCGGAGTTCCTCTATGCTCGGTTCCTCATTATTTGCGAGCTTATCCATGTGAGCCTTATAACTGTTGGCAGAGTCGAAATTGTCATCGACATCGCTCCACACTCCAAACCAATAATTGCCTGGTGGGTGCTTGATGATGTGCTCGATAGCTGCAATGATGGGCATGCCATTGCTATCAAAATCTATACCAAAAGAGACAAGATCCTCAGCTTTAGTGATTCCATATAGTTTGTCTCCAAGAAATGCAATGTCGACGATGTAGACGAAGGGAGCAGCTTGTGGCTTAGGCAACCAGACACCCTTCCCTGGCCGGATTAAGACGAAAGGATGGTTCCAATTATTGGTCATGAGAGCTATGACGTCCCAAGGTGTAGTCCGCATACGCAGTTTTCGGACCTCGAAAAGCTCAGAAACGTCGCCGATCACAGCATCGAGCTCAGGGAGCGGCACTGTTGTGTTATTGAAGGGATTGTGCAAGGAGTAGCTATGCATCTTTCTGACGTCCTTACAGTCGAGGAGGAGCCAGCTACCATAGGAGGCAATGCATCTTGCATTCCTGGGCAATGAGGGGATCCAATGCAACACCTCTATGGGAGCGACACCGTCACTAACTTTCGCCCGAAGACCCACGACGCACCTTGATATACCAGCCATACTGCGTTTGTAATGGTTGTGCAGAAACAACCCGTTAAGAGACAAGTAGTGCCAATGCTTCGGATTTAGAGGAGGCACACTGACTTGGGTAGACGAGGTGCATCAACAGCGGGGTGGGCAAGGAATGACCGAGATTTGTTTTTGGAGGAGGAGCGGTAACCGCATTCTCTTCGATTGTCAGCGACGACGACATCGAGAGAGGCGGTTGTTGGGGGTGTTTTTGATCTAGGGCTCATATAGGGGGGTCTCGGCGCCAGAAAATAAATCCCACCGCTAGCGTGCTTTGTCATGCGATGTGTCCTTGTTACTTGGTAGTTTAGATTACAACTTTCTGTAAACTCGTTTGATATTTATTACAGTTCGACTTTGGAAACGTTGTGTTTTCTTACAATTCAACATGGCATAGTGTCTTTCAAAACAAAGGAGTAATTTTGTTTGATAAAAAAAGGAGGAATATTTGTGGTGTCTTGTTCTGAGATTTCTGCAATCTTAATGCACAAAAACCAACCGGGCGACTTGGCTCAAGGGCACCAACTGATCTGAAGAAAATACCCCGCGGGTGCTTGTCTAAAAAATGGCATATTGTTACATATGATATTTTTCTAAGTCAGTTACAAATAGTAGTATTAAACCACTAGCTCCGTAGAAAAGATCCACATTGACTGAAAGTAATCAATACCCCTCCATGTCTTGCTCATAGTTTGGGATTTCATGTTGTATTTCTCCCCTGTGTCGATAAAATGAATAGCATCTTGGTCCGCCTCATCACAAGTAGAAATGGACTTGCATAAGAATCTGCTGATGAAAAGAGCCTGGCTGCCTAGCCCACCTGAAATCGGCACCCAGCAGTGTGCACCTTTGTTGACATCCGCCTCATAAACCTCTACCTTGGGAGTGAAGTTGATACCATAGGAAGGCATTTGGAGTTGTCGTATCACCATTAATAGTTTCCCACATGACTCGACTAAAAACCAGTGGGCGGTGACTAGATCCTTGCGTTCGTATGGAACCTCATGATCCCACCAAATATCAACGCCTTCGAGAACCATGTCGTCGCCGGTTTTCTTCCAGAGTTCCTCTATGCTCGGTTCCTCATTCTTTCCGACCTTATCCATATGGCACTTATAATTGTTGGCATAGTCGAAATTGTCATCGCTATCGCTCCATACCCCAAACGAATAATTGCGTGGTGGGTGCCTAATTAGACGGTCGATAGTTGTGATGGTGGGTATGCCACCGCTATCGAAATCTATATCAAAAGAGACAAGATCCTCGGCTCGCGTAATTCCATATAGTTTGTCTCCAAGAAATGCAATGTCGATGATGTAGACGAAGGGAGCAGCTTGTGGCTTAGGCAACCACACATCCTTCCCTGGCCGGATTAAGACGACAGGACGGTTCCAATTATTGGTCATGAGAGCTATGACGTCCCAAGGTGTAATCCGTATACGCAGTTTTCGGACCTCGAAAAGCTCAGAAACGTCGCCGATCACAGCGTCGAGCTCAGGGAGCGGCACGGTCGTGTTATTGAAGGGATTGTGCAAGGAGTAGCTATGCATCTTCCTGACGTCCTTGCAGTCGAGGAGGAGCCAACTATCAGCGGAGGCGATGCATCTCGCGTTCCTGGGCAATGAGGGGATGCGCCGGGACAAGGTGCCTACGGTGTCTGAAGGTGTTAAGAAGGAGCCATCCGTCCTGACAATCCAGGGGATCTGCTGTGGAGCCGAAACGTGCTGGCGCATAGCCGAATACCAGGAACGGCACACGGCGCGGAAGCGAGCGCGGTCCGCCAAGTGCCGGGCACGGCGTGCCGCCTTGAAGCCACGGGAGAAACGAAAGAGGCGCAGAAATCGAGACCACGGTTTGGAGAGGAGGCTCCGATCACCGGTGGATGAAGCGAGGCGGTCGATGACGAGACCTAGCACGTCCTGGGGAATTTCTGCCCACGGAGGAACAGACGACGCCGCCATAGATCGATCGATGCAGCTCTGGACTGGATCGCGTACGTACGTGATGACTTTGCTTGTGTGGTCGATCAACGCCGCGATCGAGTACTCTGCGTATATATGGATCTGGATGTGCATTAGGTTTGTTCCGAATCAGAGACGAAGATAATCCAGCTATAACCGAAGCGGACGCCTCGATCGGGTATATCCCTATTTTCTTACCTAGCTAGACTTTGACTGTAACGTCCGAGAGTGACTCGATTCGGACTCCAACTGACAACTGGAGTACTTCTCAACGGCCGGTGCAGCTGCGGGTCTCAACGGCCGGTGGCCACGCCATGTACGTTGCTGCTCAGTCCTTCCCGCCGCGCGGAAGAAGAAGACACGAGAGACACCCCTGCCATGGATTAGCTGCTGCTGCTCCTCCTACTCACCGCCGGCCGGCCAATACACCGACGGTCAAAGGTCGGGACCATCGGCGTAGGACCAGGCCAGGCCAGCCACGTTTCCGCGCTCTCGGCATAGCCTTGCCGTCGGTGTAGCCACCAATACGCCGATGGCAATCCTCGGTGTAGAAACGCCGTCGACGTACAAGGTGGACCCGTGGTACTTGATGGCCGGGACGGGTCCCCTAACGGCGCCATCGGTATGCCGAGAGCCGCCATCGGCATAGCCTATGCCGACGGTCACCCTCGACGTACGGACAAGCTACGCCGACGGCCACCCTCCGCGCGTACGTCCGTATATTTTTTTATTTTTCCCACCAAATTATAAACTTATTTTATATTTGTATTTATTTATTAGTATCAATTATTTAGATTCTATTTTCTCAATTGGACGGATTAGTAGCCTCTAAATAATAGTCTTCACGCGCACATCAAATGTGGAATGTTCTTACAACCTAAGAAATTTGCATGTTTGTAAGTGTTATTATCACATGTGTGTGAAATTTATACGTCAGGTTGTTCAAAGATTTAATCATTTCCTACGCCAACCAATTTTTTATACCATTCCTCACCAAGTGTGATTCCCTTCTCGGACATGCGTTAAGACTTAGTAAAATTTAAGATCTTTACGTGGAAACTCCCATCATGGGAAACCGGAGCCTATTTTATGGCAAAGTATGCCTAACCTTTGCTTTGCATGTACATATATCCTAAACAAACCAAAATAAATAAAAAGGTCCACCAGGCTACCTCGTACGCAGGAAAGACATAGGGATAGACCTGTGGGGCCCCTGGTCTAGGGTTTCGCTGGACGAAGACCACTAGAGTGTCGGAATCACATTAGAATGTGCATGTGTCCCAAGCATATGTGTGTGTGAGTTGTCCAAGGTTGGTAGGTACAATGTGTAGGTCCCATGTGTGACCCCCTTCTCGGAACAACCAGAGCCTATTTTATACTTAGCAAAATCCTAGAACTTTACGTGGAAACTCCCGTCACGGGGCAACCAGAGCCTATTTTATGGAAAAGTAGGAGCAACATTTGCTTTGCATGTACATATATATCGTAAACAAACCAAAATAAATAGAAAAGTACACTTGGCTACCCCCATACGTAGGAAAGATATAGGGGTAGACGATCCGAGGCCCACAGATCAGGGTTTCGTGGCAAACCGTGCTCCGAGGCATAGGAATACCTCAAGAATTTGCATCTGGCCCTAGCACATGCATGGAAGTGTGGTGTTATGTTGAAACATGCAAAACCTAGTCCCAGGGTGCATGTGTCCCCTTCGCATGCATGCGCTGTAACCTAAAAGGGAAGGTTCTGGACTTATATAAGGGGGAAACTCCCTATTTCGGTGAAACCGGGTAGGATACTGCCGCACCTTGTGAACCAACATGGTTTCACATCATCACATGACCTAAACAAACATAAAACAAGATAAAACTACGCAGGGCTACCCCTGTCAGAGGAACGTTTAGGGGGGTAGACGATCTGAGGCCCACAGATCAAGGTACCACGACAAACCGCGCTCCGAGGTGTAGGAATACCTCAAGAACTTGCATGTGGCCCTAGCACATGCATGGAAGTGTGGTGTTATGTTGAAACATGCAAAACCTAGTACCTAGGTGCATGTGTCCCCTTTCGCATGCATGCGCTGTAACCTAAAAGGGAAGGTTTTAGACTTATATAAGGGGGAAACTCCCCGTTCCGGTGAAACCAGATAGGATAATGCCACACCTTGTGAACCAACATGGTTTTACATCATCATATGACCTAAACAAACACAAAACAAGAGAGCTACACCGGGCTACCCCTATCATAGGAACGTCTAGGGGGGTAGACGATTCGAGGCCCACGGATCAGGGTTCCGCGGCAAACCGCGCTCCGGGGCATAGGAATACCTCAAGAACTTGCATGTGGCCCTAGAACATGCATGGAAGTGTGGTGTTATGTTGAAACATGCAAAACCTAGTCCTCGGGTG
Source organism: Avena sativa (assembly GCA_916181665.1). Lineage (NCBI taxonomy): Eukaryota > Viridiplantae > Streptophyta > Magnoliopsida > Poales > Poaceae > Avena > Avena sativa. The sequence continues at coordinate 351,994,232 of OV702293.1, read as the reverse complement.
CATGCGTACCCCTTCGCATGCATGCGTTGTAACGTAAAAGGGAAGGTTCTACACTTATATAAGGGGGAAACTCCCCGTTCCAGTGAAAACCGGGTAGGATACTGCCGCACTTTGTGAACCAACATGGTTTTACATCATCATATGGCCTAAACAAACACAAAACAAGAGAGAGCTACCCCGGGCTACCCCTATCATAGGAACGTCTAGGGGGGTAGACGATCTGAGGCCCACAGATCAGGGTTCCGCGGCAAACCACGCTCCGGGGCATAGGAATACCTCAAGAACTTGCATGTGGCCCTAGCACATGCATGGAAGTGTGGTGTTATGTTGAAACATGCAAAACCTAGTCCCCGGGTGCATGTGTCACCCTTCGCATGCATGTGCTATAACCTAAAGGGAAAGTTCTGGACTTATATAAGGGGGAACTCCCTGTTCCGGTGAAACCGGGTAGGATACTTCCGCACCTTGTGAACCAACATGGTTTTACACCATCATATGACCTAAACAAACACAAATAAGAGAGAGCTACGCCGGGCTACCCCTATCATAGGAACGTCTAGGGGGTAGACGATGTGAGGCCCACAGATCAGGGTTCCGTGGCAAACCGCGCTTCGGGGCATAGGAATACCTCAAGAATTTAAATGTGGCCCTAGCATATGCATGGAAGTGTGGTGTTATGTTGAAATATGCAAAACCTAGTCCCGGGTGTATGCGTCCCCCTTCACATGCATGCGCTGTAACGTAAAAGGGAAGGTTCAGGACTTATATAAGGGGGCATTGTTGTTGAAATGTTGTTTCTAATGAAGTTCACATTAACTTGCTCTTCTTGAGCAACCAAAGAGGCTAAGGGAACATTGTTTGGATCTAAAGGAGCTTTCCCGTTAACAAGCATAGCCATGATAACATCAATCTTATCACTCAAAGAGGAGGTTTCTTCAACAGAATTTACCTTCTTACCATGTGGAGCTCTCTCAGTGTGCCATTCAGAATAATTAACCATCATATTATCAAGGAGTTTTGTTACAACACCCAAGGTGATGGTCATAAAGGTACCTCCAGCAGCTGAATCCAACAGGTTTCTTAAAGAGAAGTTCAAACCTGCATAAAAAGTCTGGATAATCATCCAAACAGTAAGTCCATGAGTGGGACAATTCTTAACCAAAGATTTCATTCTTTCCCAAGCTTGAGAAACATGTCCATTATCAAGTTGTTTAAATTTCATAATATCACTTCTCATAGATATAATCTTAGCAGGAGGGTAGTACTTTCCAATAAAAGCATCTTTGCACTTAATCCAAGAATCAATACTATTTCTGGCAAGTATAGCAACCATTCTTTAGCTTTTCCTCTCAAGGAGAAAGGAAACAACTTGAGCATAATAATATCTCCATCTACATCCTTATACTTTTGCATCTCACAAAGTTCAACAAAGCTATTGAGATGGGCAACAACATCATCAGAATTAGCACCAGAAAATTGCTCTCTCATCACAAGATTCAACAAAGCAGGCTTAATTGCATAAAAGGTAGCATCAGGAGCCGGTGGAGCAATAGGAGTGCTTAGGAAATCATTGTTGTTTTTGCTAGTGAAGTCACACAACTTGTTGTTCTCAGCAGAGTTCATTTTGGCCAAAGAGGGGCAAGCCAAAAACAGCACCAGTAGCTAGAGAGGAACTAATTTTTTGTGTTTTTGATAAGAGGAAGCAAACCAAACTAAACTAATTTTTTTGGAGTTTTTGATAAAAAGAGGCAAACAAAACCAAGCAAAAGAAACTAAGAAAAATAAAAACAAAGTAAAGAGAAAGGTTGAGGAGGACTCCCCTTGTAAAGACGTCCTTAGCCTCCCCGGCAACTGCGCCAGAAATGAGCTTGATGGCGTGTTCAACGCCTCGTTGGGAGACCCCAAGAGCAAGGTATGATGAGCACAGCAGCAAGATTTCCCTTAGTAAGAAACCAAGGTTATCGAACCAGTAGGAGGAAGGAAACGTCCCAAAGGTGTTGCAAGCAACGTGGAAACCTGCACAACACAAACTTAAGACTTTGCCCCAACTAACAGTGAGGTTGTCAATCTCACCGGTTGCTATAACAAAGGATTAACTGTATGGTGTGGAAGGTGATGATGGTTTAGCTTTTCCTCTCAAGGAGAAAGGAAATAACTTGAGCTTAATAATATATCCATCTACATCCTTATAATTTTGCATCTCACAAAGTTCAACAAAGCTATTGAGATGGGCAGCAACATCATCAGAATTAGCACCAGAAAATTGCTCTCTCATCACAAGATTCAACAAAGCAGGCTTAATTGCATAAAAGGTAGCATCAGGAGCCGGTGGAGCAATAGGAGTGCTTAGGAAATCATTGTTGTTTTTTCTAGTGAAGTCACACAACTTGGTGTTCTCAGCAGAGTTCATTTTGGCAAAAGTGGGGCAAGCCAAAAACAACACCAGTAGCTAGAGAGGAACTAATTTTTTGTGTTTTTGATAAGAGGAAGCAAACCAAACTAAACTAATTTTTTGGAGTTTTTGATAAAAAGAGGCAAACAAAACCAAGCAAAAGAAACTAAGCAAACTAAAAACAAAGTAAAGAGAAAGGTTGAGGAGGACTCCCCTTGTAAAGACGTCCTTAGCCTCCCCGGCAACTGCGCCAGAAATGAGCTTGATGGCGTGTTCAATGCCTCGTTAGGAGACCCCAAGAGCAAGGTATGATGAGCACATCAGCAAGATTTCCCTCAATAAGAAACCAAGGTTATCGAACCAGTAGGAGGAAGGAAATGTCCCAAAGGTGTAGCAAGCAACCTGGAAACCTGCACAACACAAACTTAAGACTTTGCCCCAACTAACAGTGAGGTTGTCAATCTCACCGGTTGCTGTAACAAAGGATTAACTGTATGGTGTGGAAGGTGATGATGGTGTGCAGCAAGTAAACAGTAACAGTGGAAGATGTATCAATGGTAAAGATTGGACCGGGGTCCATAGTTTACTAGAGGTGTTCTCCTTAGATAAACAAACATGGCATGCTGGGTAAACAAATTACAGCAGGGCAATTGATAGGACTGAGCAAGGCATAACAATGCAATACTAGACATAGAGATCCTATGAGATTCGATTGGGCAATATAACAAGATACATAGACCGCCATCCAACTGCATCTATGACTAGAAGTCCACCTTTGGGTTATCTGTTGGAATTATGCCCTAGAGGCAATAATAAAGATGTTATTATTATAATTCTTGTTCATGATAAAGTTTATATTCCATGCTAGAATTGTATTAAGAGGAAACTTTAATACTTGTGTGGTTTGTGAACAACGTCGTGCCCCTAGTATGCCTCTATGGACTAGCTCATTGATTAATGATGGTTAAGGTTTCCTAACCATAGACATGAGTTGTCGATTAATAATGAGATCATATCATTGGGAGAATGATATGATGGACAAACCCAAACTAAGCGGAGCAATTAGATCGTGTCATCGTGTTCATCTTTGCGAAGTTTTTCTTATGTCAAATATTGTTTTCCTTAGACCATGAGATAATACAACTCCCTGGTATCGGAAGAAAGCTTTGAGGTCATCAAACGTCATCCTATGAGAGGGTGATCATAAAGGTGTCTCTCAGGTGATCAAAAAGTACATGTTGGGTTGTATGTATCGAGATGGGATTTGTCCCTCCCAAGTCGGAGAGATATACTTCGGGCCCACTCGGTAATCGATATCAACACCGCTTGCAAGCATGTGGTTAAGGAGTTAATCACAAAGTGATATCGGATTACAGAACGAGTAAAGTACTTGCTGTGAACGAGATTAAACTAGGTATGACGGTACCGACGATCAAATCTCGGGCAAGTAAAATATCGCGAGACAAAGGGAATATATATGTGGGATTGATTGAATCCTGGCATCATGGTTCATCCGATATGATCATCGATGAATGTGTGGGAGTCAATATGGGTTTCCAGACCCCGCTGTTGATTATTTATAGAAGATCATGTCTGCATATTCTCGAACCCGAAGGGTCACACACTTAACTTGTCTCGACGCTAGGATAGATTGGATAATTGGTTTATGAGTTTTTGTTCGGAGTCTCGGATGGGATCCGGGACATCACGAGAGGTTCCGGAATGGTCCGGAGAATAAGATTCATATAAGGCAATGAAGTTTTTGGAGTTCGGAATTGTTTCGGATTAATCGGTATTGTACCGGAAGCTTCTAGAAACTTTCGGAGGGGGACCAACGTGGCCCCACCTACCGGGAGGGGGCATGGGCCTATGAGGGAGTGCCCTGGCCGCATTGGCCCAGGGGCACAAGGCCCCATAGGGCCTAGCCGGCCAAACCTAGGGCAAACCCTAGGGGAGCTTCTAGAAGGGGAGGGGGAACTTGCCCCCCACTCCTTCCTCCTTGGCCGCCGGCCCTAGGGCTTGGGGGAGGGGCTAGGGCTGGCCGCCCACCCCTCTATATAAAGAGGGCTGGGGGCGCACACCCTCCCACACCTCCTCCTCAAGCCCTAGCCGCCCTGCTGCCCTCCTCTCTCTCTCTCCCTCCCGACTGCACGTAGGCGAAGCCCTGCTGCAGAAACTCTCCACCACTTACACCGCGCCGTCGTGTTGTAGATCCAATCCGTATCTCCACCATACTTTCTGGACCGAGGAAGGAGGAGACGTCGAGGTGCCGCACGTGTGCATCTCTCGGAGGCATCGCCACTTGCGGTGTTAGATCGGATCGGATCGCGAGGAGGAGAAGCGAGTACGACTACATCACCCACGTTCCGACGAACGTTCCGATGTGCGAATCTTCAAGGGTATGAAGATCTCATATAATCCCCCTCGTTGTTTGCATCTTCTGGATTAGATCTTGGCTTTCCCGTTCGCATCCGTAGAAATTTTTTGATTTACTATGCTGCGAAACCCTTCAGTGGTATCAGAGCTAGATCTATGCGTAGATGTGTTTCACGAGTAGAACGCAACATGGTTGTTGCGGGCGTTAATGTTTTCTGTTGTAAGCCCCTTGTTTGTGTTCTTCTTATGACGCGGGATAGTGAGATCGAAGCGGTCCAGGCCAACTTTACTCGACGTCGTTCGCGAGACCGGCTCCGCACTTGACGTGTGGCTTGTTCCACACATGCGGCTGGTGGATGCCAGTTTCTCTCACTATAGTTGTCATGGGATTTACACCGGAGTTTGGCAACCATAATATCACCGTTGTGGCTTTCCGTAGGTAAGAATCGTTCTTAGCTTGCTACTCCCATAAGCCACGTAAAACATGCAACAACAAAGTAGAGGCGTCTAACTTGTTTTTGCAGGGAGTGTTTTCTGTGATATGGTATGGCCCAAGATGTGATGTGTATATTGTATGCGATGATCATGTTTTTGTAATGTTTCACGACTTGCATGTCGATGAGTACACAACCGGAAGGAGCCATATGGTTGTCTTTATAATTGTGTATGACCTGTGTGTCAACTTCTTATACGCCATGTAATAGTTTTACTTTATCGCTAAGTAGTTAGCAATAGTTGTAGTTGCTATTCGTGGTGGAGGCAATCATGGTGGAGTGATGGAGATCATGCCGGCACGCACAAGATGGATATCATTGCGCGAAGATTGGCTATACCATGTCACATAAAGTTATATGCATGTGATGTTTATCCTTTTGTGTATCTTATTATGCTTAGATCACGACGATAGCATTATAAGATGATTCCTCACTTAAAGATCAAGATAAAAACTGTTTTCTCCCCAGGTATGCACCGTTGCGAAAGTTTGTCGTGTCCAAGCATCACATGATGATCAGGTGCTATAGACTCTACGTTCACATACAACAGGTGCAAGCCAGTTTTGCACACGCATGTACAGACATGGCCTCGGAACACATGAACCGAAAGGTTAAGCATGAGTCATATGAATGATATGATCGACACTTCGTTGTCCACCATTGAAACCACATCTCTTCTGGTGAAGATCGGATTAGGTGTGGTGAATTTGGATCATGTTCACTAAACAACTTTAGGGATGTTGAATTTAGTGGAAGTTCATCTAGTAATTTGATTAAGTTGAACTAGTTATCATGAACATAGTCTAGTATGTACTTGAAAATATTGTAGATCAAATGGCTAAGTCCAACTTCAACTTCAACGTTTTTGCTGAGAAAGAAAAGCTTAGAAACAATGGGTCTAACTTCACCAACTGGTTCCGCAATCTGAGAATCATTCTCTCTGGAGGTCAAAAGGACTATGTCCTTGAGAATGCGCTAGGTGACGCCCCTGCTGTAGATGCGCCGGCTGATGAGAAAGCTATCTATCAGTTGCGCAAAGATGATTATGGTGTGATTAAGAGCACCATGTTGTTTGCTATGGAATCAGACCTTCAAAATCGCTTTGAAGACTATCCCGGGCCCTTTGAGATTCTTGAGGAGCTGAAAACTATGTTTCAGACTGAGGCCCATTCTGAGAGATATGAGATCTCTGAGAAATTCTTTAACTGCAAGATGGAGGAAGGGAGTTCCATTAGTGAGCACGCCATAAAGATGTCGGGCTTCACTCAACGCCTTGAGCAACTGGACTGCAATATTCCAGAGGAGCTCAAGATTGACAGGGTTCTGCAATCACTCCCTCCCAGCTACAAAAGTTTTGTAGTGACTCACAATCAGATTGGTTCCACTGATACGATCACCGAGCTCTTCGCTAAGCTGAAAGCTGCGGAGGTGGAAATCAAAAAGGATAATCATGTGTTGATGGTCAACAAGCCCCCCACCTTTAAGAAAGGTAAGGGTGCAAAGAAGCCCTTCAAAAATGCGGCTGCAAGCGCGTTGCCCCTGCTGAGAAGAAGCTCAAGTCTGGACCCAAGCCGGACACTGAGTGCTTCTATTGCAAGGACAAGGGTCACTGGAAGCGCAACTGTCCAAAGTACTTAGCGGACAAGAAGGCTGGCACCATCAAAGGTATATTTGATATACATGTTATTGATGTTTTCCTTACTAGCCCTCGTTGTAGTGCCTGGGTATTTGATACTGGTTCAGTTGCTAATATTTGTAACTCGAAATAGGAGCTACGGAATAGACGACGGCTTGCGAGGGATGAGGTGACGATGCGCGTTGGCAACGTATCAAGAGTTGATGTGATGGCCGTCGACACGCTCTCCTTAGTTTTACCTTCGGGATTAGTTTTAAACCTCAATAAATGTTATTATGTGCCTGCGTTGAGCATGAACATCATTTCTGGATCGTGTTTATTGCAAGACGGTTATTCATTTAAATCTAAGAATAATGGTTGTTCTATTTATATGAGTAACATATTTTATGGTCATGCACCTGCTGTGAATGGTTTATTTCTTCTGAATCTCGAAAGGGATGAAACACACATCCATAATATTGAGGCTAAGAGATGCAAGGTAGATAGTGATAATACTAATTATTTGTGGCACTGTCGTCTAGGTCATATTGGTGTAAAACGCATGAAGAAACTCCATTCTGATGGACTTTTGGAGTCTCTTGATTTTGAATCATTTGACACATGCGAACCATGCCTCATGGGCAAGATGATCAAAACCCCATTCTCCAGAATGATGGAGCGAGCAACGGACTTGTTGGAAATCAACCGATGAGTGTTTCGACGCGCGGTGTATATCGCTACTTTCTCACTTTTATCGATGACTTAAGTAGATATGGGTATATCTATTTAATGAAACATAAATCTGAAACATTTGAAAAGTTCAAAGAATTTCAGAATGAAGTGGAGAACCATCATAACAGAAAAATTAAGTTTCTATGATCCGATCGTGGAGGTGAATATTTGAGTTATGATTTTCTCACGCATCTTAAAGCAAGCGGAATCGTTTCGCAACTCACGCCACCCGGAACACCACAGCGCAATGGTGTGTCTGAACGCCGGAATCGAACCTTATTAGATATGGTCCGATCGATGATGTCTCTTACTGATTTGCCGTTATCATTTTGGGGTTATGCATTAGAAACCGCTGCATTCACTTTAAATAGGGCATCATCTAAATCCGTTGAGACGACACCGTATGAACTGTGGTTTGGTGCTAAACCTAAGTTGTCGTTTCTTAAAGTTTGGGGATGCGAAGCTTACGTAAAGAAGTTGATGCCGGACAAGCTCGAACCCAAAGCGGAGAAATGCGTCTTCATAGGATACCCTAAGGAAACTATTGGGTATACCTTCTATCACAGAACCGAAGGCAAAGTGTTTGTCGCTTAGAACAGATCTTTTCTTGAGAAGGAGTTTCTCTCGAAAGAAGTGAGTGGGAGGAAAGTAGAGCTAGACGAGGTTGTTGAACCTTCTCTTGAGTTGGAGAGTAGCGCAGCACCTGAAATTGTTCCAGTGCCGCCTGCACCAACAATAGAGGAAGCTAATGACAAGGATCATGAAGCTTCGAACGATGCTACTACTGAACGTCACAGGTCGACAAGGTCGCGTGCCCCTCCTGAGTGGTACGGCAACCCTTTCTTAACTGTCTTGTTAGTAGATGACAGTGAACCTGCGAACTATGAGGAAGCGATGATGAGCCCAGACTCTGAGAAATGGCTAGAGGCCATGAAATCCGAATTGGGATCCATGAGAGAAAACCAAGTATGGACTTTGGTGGACCCTCCTAGCGACCGAAAGGCCATTGAGTGCAAATGGATCTTCAAGAAGAAAACGGACGCGGATGGTAATGTTACCGTCTATAAAGCACGACTTGTCGCGAAAGGTTTTCGACATGTTCAAGGTGTTGACTACGATGAGACTTTCTCTCCCGTAGCGATGTTTAAGTCCATTCGGATTTTATTAGCAATTGCTGCATTTCATGATTATGAAATATGGCAGATGGATGTCAAGACTGCGTTCCTCAATGGCAACATTGATGAAGAGTTGTATATGATGCAACCCGAAGGTTTTGTCGATCCTAAGGATGTTGATAAAGTATGCAAACTTCAGCGTTCCATTTATGTACTGAAGCAAGCATCTCGGAGTTGGAACCTTCATTTTGATCAAGTGATCAAGAGCTGTGGATTTGTTCCAAATTGCTACGAAGCTTGTATCTACAAGAAAGTGAGTGGGAGCTCAGTGACATTTCTAGTACTATATGTGGATGACATATTGATTATTGGAAATGACATTAACATGCTTAACGATGTGAAGAGTTATTTGAACAAGTGTTTTTCAATGAAAGACCTAGGTGAAGTTGCTTATATATTGGGCATCAAAATCTATAGAGATAGACAAAGATGCCTGATAGCTTTAAGCCAGAGTACATACCTAGACAAAGTTCTGAAAAGGTTTAGAATGGATAAGGCAAAGAAAGGTTCAGTGCCTATGTTGTCAGGTAAGATATTGAGCAAGGCTCAGTGTCCAGCTATGGTAAATGATAGAGAAGCTATGAGCAAAGTGTCTTATGCCTCGGCCATAGGTTCTATCATGTATGCCATGCTGTGTACTAGACCGGATGTGTCCAATGCTCTTAGTTTGACGAGCAGATACCAAAGTGATCCAGGAGTGGAACAGTGGACAGCCGTGAAGAACATCCTAAAGTACCTAAATAGGACTAAAGAAATGTTCTTAGTCTATGGAGGTGATGAACAACTCGTCGTAAAGGGTTACGTCGACGCTAGTTTCGACACCGACAAGGATGATTCTAAATCTCAGACAGGATACATTTATATTTTGAATGGAGGAGCTGTGAGCTGGAGAAGCTGCAAGCAAAGCGTGATCGCGGGATCTACAGTAGAAGCGGAATACATGGCTGCTGCAGAAGCGTCAAGTGAAGGAGTTTGGATCAGGAACTTCATCACTGAGCTTGGCGTGGTTCCAAGTGCCTTGGACCCACTGGAGATATTGTGTGACAACACTGGCGCCATAGCACTAGCTAAGGAACCAAGATATCATCCAAAGACCAAGCATATCAACCGCAAGTTTCATATAATCCGAGATTATATAGCAGATGGAGATCTGAAGATTAGCAAAGTACATACAGATCTGAATGTCGCGGATCCATTGACTAAACCTCTTCCACGTGCAAAACATGATCAACACCTTAGTGCCATGGGTGTTAGATTGTTGTCAGATGTAAACTAGATTATTGACTCTAGTGCCAGCGGGAGACTGTTGGAATTATGCCCTAGAGGCAATAATAAAGATGTTATTATTATAATTCTTGTTCATGATAAAGTTTATATTCCATGCTAGAATTGTATTAAGCGGAAACTTTAATACTTGTGTGGTTTGTGAACAACGTCGTGTCCCTAGTATGCCTCTATGGACTAGCTCATTGATTAATGATGGTTAAGGTTTCCTAACCATAGACATGAGTTGTCAATTAATAATGAGATCATATCATTGGGAGAATGATATGATGGACAGACCCAAACTAAGCGGAGCAATTAGATCATGTCATCGTGTTCATCTTTGCGAAGTTTTTCTTATGTCAAATATTGTATTCCTTAGACCATGAGATAATACAACTCCCTGGTATCGGAAGAAAGCTTTGAGGTCATCAAACGTCATCCTATGAGAGGGTGATCATAAAGGTGTCTCTCAGGTGATCGGAAAGTACCTGTTGGGTTGTATGTATCGAGATGGGATTTGTCCCTCCCAAGTCGGAGAGATATACTTCGGGCCTACTCGATAATCGATATCAACACCGCTTGCAAGCATGTGGTTAAGGATTTAATCACAAAGTGATATCGGACTATGGAACAAGTAAAGTACTTGCTGTGAACGAGATTGAACTAGGTATGACGGTACCGACATCAAATCTCGGGCAAGTAAAATATCGCGAGACGAGGATTGATTGAATCCTGGCATCATGGTTCATCCGATATGATCATCGATGAATGTGTGGGAGTCAATATGGGTTTCCAGACCCCGTTGTTGATTATTGATAGAAGATCATGTCTGCATATTCTCGAACCCGAAGGGTCACACACTTAACGTGTCTTGACGCTAGGATAGATTGGATAATTGGTTTATGAGTTTTTGTTCGGAGTCTCGGATGGGATCCGGGACATCACGAGAGGTTCCGGAATGGTCCGGATAATAAGATTCATATAAGGCAATGAAGTTTTTGGAGTTCGGTATTGTTTAGGATTAATCGGTATTGTACCGGAAGCTTCTAGAACCTTCCGGAGGGGGACCAACGTGGCCCCACCTGCCGGGAGGGGGCATGGGCCTATGAGGGAGTGCCCTAGCCACATTGGCCCAGGGGCACAAGGTCCCATCGGGCCCAGCCGTCCAAACCTAGGGCAAACCCTAGGGGAGCTTCTAGAAGAGGGGAAACTTGCCCCCCACTCCTCCCTCCTTGGCCGCCGGCCCTAGGGCTTGGGGGAGGGGCTAGGGCTGGCCGCCCACCCCTCTATATAAATAGGGCTGGGGGCACACCCCCTCCCACACCTCCTCCTCAAGCCCTAGCCGCACTGCTGCCCTCCTCTCTCTCTCCCTCCCGACTGCACGTAGGCGAAGCCCTGCTGCAGAAACTCTCCACCACTTGCACCGCGCCGTCGCGTTGTAGATCCAATCCGTCTCTCCACCATACTTGCTGGACTGAGGAAGGAGGATACGTCGAGGTGCCGCACGTGTGCATCTCTCGGAGGCATCGCCACTTGCGGTGTTAGATCGGATCAGATCGCGAGGAGGAGTAACGAGTACGACTACATCACCCACGTTCCGACGAACGTTCCGCTGTGCGAATCTTCAAGGGTATGAAGATCTCATCTAATCCCCCTCGTTGTTTGCATCTTCTAGATTAGATCTTGGCTTTCCCGTTCGCATCCGTAGAATTTTTTTGATTTACTATGCTGCAAAACCCTTCATTATCATCCAAACCCCCTCCAGTATTAAGTTGCAAGCAACAGACAACTGCTTTAAGCAAAGTATGTAAGGTAAAGAATCCACTTGTTCCATTAATAAGAGACCGTTGTTTTCTCCCTGGTGGCAACAACACATCTACAACCTTAGAGATTTCTGTCACTTCCCTTGATTAAATAGAGGCATGAATCCACTATCGAGCATAAATACCTCCTCTTGGTGTCACTAGCAACTACTTGGCCAAGATAGCTACTAACAACGGAGAGCATGCAAGATCACAAACAACAAAGACATGATAGAATCATTAAGACAAAACCATTAATCAATCTGACATAGTAATCTCAATATCCATCGGATCCCCGCAAACACAACATGCATGATTACAAATAGATGAAATCTTGATCATGAACGGATCTCACAAGATCTAGACATGAAAGCACAAGGGAGAAGATACAACCATCTAGCTACTACATGGACCTGTAGTCCAAGGTGGAACTACTCACCCTTCATACCGGAGGCTGGCATGATGAAGAAGAAGGCCTTCAGGATGATCGCCCCTCTAGCAGGGTGCCGGGAAGAGCTTCAGATCCCCTCGATCTAGGGACGATGGTGGTGGCGGCTACAGACGGTTTTGTGGAATATTGATCGGGTAATTAGGGTTTAGGCATCGTGGGATTCTTATAGGCGAAGAGGCGAGGCAGCCAGGGGGCCCACACCCTGCTCAGGCGTGGGCCCACCCTAGGCCGCGCCTGGGGGGGTGCAGTCGCCTTGTGGCGCCCCTCCGTCTCTCCTCTGGACTCCGTGTTCTCCTCGGTGAAATATTAACTTTGGCTTTTGTCCCATCCAATTCCGAGAATATTTCCTTACTAGCTTTTCTGGAACCAAAAACAGCAGAAAACAGGCAACTGACATTGTGGCAACTTGTTAATAGGTTAGTACCAGAAAACATATGAAAAGCACCTCAAAGTGGGGACAAAGCAAAACAAAGTAGATACTAAACAAGCATGGAACATCAAAAATTATAGATACGTTTCCGATGTATCAGTAGACGATCCGAGGCCCACAGATGAGAGTTTCGCGGCAAACCGCGCTTCGGGGCGTAGGAATACCTCAAGAACTTGTATGTGGCCCTAGAACATGCACGGAAGTGTGGTGTTATGTTGAAACATGCAAAACCTAGTCCCCGAGTGCATGTGTACCCCTTCGCATGCATGCACTGTAACCTAAAAGGGAAGGTTCTAGACTTATATAAGGGGGAAACTCCCTGTTCCAATGAAACCGGGTAGGATACTGCCGCACCTTGTGAACTAACATGGTTTTACATCATAATATGACCTAAACAAACACAAAACAAGAGACAGATACACCGGGCTACCCCTGTCAGAGGAACGTCTAGAGGGGTCGACGATCCGAGGCCCATAGATTAGAGTTCTGCGACAAACTGTGCTCCGGGGCGTAGGAATACCTCAAGAACTTGCATGTGTCCCTATCACAAGCATGGAAGTGTGGTGTTATGTTGAAACATGCAAAACCTAGTCCCCAAGTGCATGTGTCCCCCTTCGCATGCATGCGATGTAACCTAAAAGGGAAGGTTCTGGACTTATATAAGGGGGAAACTCCCCGTTCCGATGAAACCGGGTAGGATACTGCCGCACCTTGTGAACCAACATGGTTTTACATCATCATATGACCTAAACAAACACAAAACAAGAGAGATCTACCCCGGGCTACCCCTATCATAGGAACGTCTAGGGGGGTAGACGATCTGAGGCCCACAGATCAGGGTTCCGCGACAAACCGCGCTCCAGGGCATCTGAATACCTCAAGAACTTGCATGCGGCCCTAGCACATGCATGGAAGTGTGGTGTTATCTTGAAACATGCAAAACCTAGTCCCTGGGTGCTGATAACCCACAAGTATAGGGGTGTATCGTACTACTTTCGATAAATAGGAGTGTCGATCCCAACAAGGAGCAGAAGGTGTTGACTAGTGGTATGGAGCAGGAAATCTCTGTAAATACTTAGCAAACGGATTTTTAGGGATTTTCTGATAAAGCAACAAAACAAAGTGCAAGTAATAAAGACAACGAATAACTGCAGCAAGTGGCCCGCCCAATCCTTTCTTAGCAAAGGACAAGCCGGTGAAAATACATATAAGGACCAAACGTTCTTGAGGACACATGGGATTTCTGTCAAGTGCGTTCGCGTCAAATAGCTGAGTATTCTTCTTTGGTGTTGTAAGTGTTGTGTGGGTGAACCTGTGCTAATGTACTGACCTTACTTGGACTAATACATACTTGTAGTTAAACGCCCTGCAAGCATCCGCAACTATAGGAAAGTAATTAAGATATAAACCTAACCACAGCCTTAAATTCTGAAATTCTACGCTCCCTTATGCAATGGTGTCCTAACGGGGGTTCGGGTTTCTGTCACTCCGGCAACCCCACAATTAGTAGCCAAATACACAATGCATTCCCCTAGGCCCATAAATGGTGAAGTATCTTGTAGTCGACGTTCATATGGCACCACTAGAAGAATAGCACCACAACTTAAATGCTAAACCATTGAATAATAACTCAACACAAATCCACTAATAACAACATGACTTCTCCCATGTCCTGAAGAACTAGACGAACTACTCACAAGACATCATATGGATCAAGATCAAAGATGATATGGTGATGAATAACAATATGAACATAAATAATAATCCAATGGTTCGAGTCACAAGCATCAACTACAATAGTAATCAACACCGGGAAAGTTTCCCCTAGAACTAAAGCAAGATCCAATACAATTGTTACAGCGGGACGGAGTGGTGATGATGGTGCTGGTGGAGATAATGGTGTGGATGATGATGATGATCCCGATGAAGCCTAGCTTGATGATGGTGTTGATGGCGACGATCTCCCCTCTCCGGGAAGGGATTTCCTGGCAGAAATCTGTCTGTCGGAGAGCTCTTTCTCTCTCGGTGTTTTCCGCCCCGCAGAGGCGGCAGAAATCTTTCTATGGTTGCTCTCCTGATGTTAGGGTTCTGTGAGGAAGATATAGGCGAGAGGGCTGAGTCAGGAGCCGGCCAAGTGGGCCACACCTGGCCCGCGCCTAGGGGGTGTAGGACCCCTGTGGCCCGGCTACGCCTCCCCTTCTGGCTTCCTCCGTCTTCTGGGAAAATATAATTTTCCAATATTTTTCTGGTATTTTTCTGATCTTCACAAAATTGCATCAAAATACCTCTTTTTCCATTAGAAACCTGACTCCGGCAGTCCATCCTTCAAGAATCATCCAACATGCAAAAATAGAGGAAAACACATAAGTAATACCTCATAATAAGTCATATATCAATGAATAGAGGCAAATTATGATATAGAATGGTGATGCAAATTGTACGTATCAACTCCCCCAAGCTTAGACCTTAGCTTATCCCCAAGCGAAAACTTAGCTCAGTAAAAATGTCCACAGGTTTATGGAGTGAAGTGTCGATAAAAGAATACGGACAAGAAGCATCACACTCACCATTACACAACTCATAGAAGAAAGCAACTCACCATTATATAACTTAGTTTGCAACAAGTACAGGAGTCACAATAGAGATGCATAAAGATAAATCATAATTGGAATTGGCAAACTCTTGTTCCTGGTCAGAGAACTACTGGCAAACAGTTTCACAAAAAGCTTTTTGCAGAAGTTTTATAACAGGAGCACTCTTTGCTCAAAAAGGTTTTTCACAATGAAGTCTTTCAAAGTAATACTCAATAGATAAGAGTCTTGTGCAAACAAGGAAGATAAAGGACATGATTGAATAAATCATCATATGAATGCTTGCAACACAACAACTCAAATGCTTGCTGGTGATAGATAGGAAGTAGGTTTACTGACTCGACTTAGAAATAGGAGAAAGGTCCCTTCATAGAGGGTAGCAGGGATTTCAAGTCATAAAGAGCTTTCAAAAAATTATGGTACTTACTAGCTTTGAGCCCTCATTGCCCCTATTATAGGCATCTTGAGATGATTAAGGTTTAAAGTGCACAAAGATAAGTTGGCAATCTCATGTCCCTTGAGTATGAGGGCCGCTCCTCATGCTACTCAACTTTAGTTACCGGTAAGTTCTTGTCATTGTAAGTACAAATTTATCATAAAGAACCGCCAATGAGGTACCACTTGCACATGGTATAGGAGCTATCCCATAACCAAAATGACAAGGCAAGCAGACAGTGAGCATCTCAGCGATCTTTTTATTTACTATGTGCATAGCATTTTATTGAGGATGCTTCACAGAATGCCCATTATGGTGATGCTGCAAGTTTCCACCATGATTAGGCATGGCTTAGGCTAGCGGCCCAGGCGTTTCTCTAACACACATACATCACTCCATGGACTTACAAGTTCCCTCTTTATTTCACACCATCGACATCCGCAAACAAAAGAGCATGATATCAACTATGTACAACGTACAAGTGCAATGTTGAAAGCATTCCCCGTGACAGCACGGTTCTGCTAATCCCAACGTATATATGCAAGAATATACAACTTCGATGACACAATGGTTCAAGTCTATTAGGGGCAAGAAAATAAGGTGTGCCATCAAGTTCGTGAGAGCTTTACTAACTAGTTTTCACATAACAAAATAGTTTTTAATTCGAAAGATAGATGAAGCTTGAGAATTTGCTTGGAATAGCAATTATGCTAATAGGTAGATATGGTGGACACAAATGGCAAAGGTTTTGGTTCAAAGGGATTGGAAACATGAGAAGTATGCCTTCTCAAAACAGGTTTTTGGCTAGCAAGGCTGGGTAGCAAGCAAAAGAGTTGAAAGAAATAAGCAAACCTACAAGTGATAAAGCCAAACATGCAATCTTCTTTGAAGACACAAAAGATCTTAAATAACGAATACTAAGCTATGAGCCAACAAGAAAGAAAATAAATGATACAAAATACCTGTAAGCTTTTTCTCCTTTTCTTTCAAACCTCAAAAAGTGTTGCTACTGACCAGAACTTGGTTTGCCAAAACCAATTTAGATTTACTTGATGCTCCCAAAGTGATGCCAATACTGGTCAACAAGATCCATCATATAATAGAGATTGCAAACTAAAATAAGAAGTGCAAAAAGTAAAAGATGAAACTTCTCATTAATATTCCATAAAGGCACTCACACCAAGGGATACATAGATAATCAACTAAAGGAGAGAAAATTCCACATGCAAACCAAACTATAAGATAACACCTCTACCAAAGATATGAATCCACTAAAAATGTAAAAGATAGAAGATAATGATTTTGATACCGCGGCACTGGTTTGGGGGTGATAAGCTGAAGCAATTCTACTTGCCCTATTGGAAAGTTCTACTTGCCCACTGGTTTGGGGGTGATAAGCTGAAGCAATTCTATGGTTTACATCATACTTAGCAAGAGTTTTCTAAAACCCCCATGAATAAAATGGGAGCCTCCATCAGTCATGAGATATCTAGGCACACCAAACCTAGGAAAAATAACATCCTTAAGCATTTTCAAAGAGGTCTTACCATCAACGTTGTTTGTAGGTATGGCTTCTACCCACTTTGTAACATAGTCAACAGCAACAAGAATATGGGTGTACCCTTTTGAAGGAGGAAAAGGACCCATAAAGTCAAATCCCCAACAATCAAAGGATCCAATAACAAGAGAATAATTCATAGACATTTCATTGCGTCTAGAAATGTTACCAACTCATTGACATTCATCACATGATAAGACAAACTTCCTTGCATCCTTGAAGAGGGTAGGATAATAAAATCCAGATTGTAAAACCTTTTGTGCAGTCCTATCCCAGCATGATGTCCTCCATAAGTACTACAGTGACATTTTCTCAATATCTCTTGTTGTTCAAATTCTGGAACACACCTTCGCATAATACAATCCACTCCTTCTTTATATAAGTGTGGGTCATCCCAAAAGTAATGCCTTAGATCATAAAAGAATTTTCTCCTTTGCTGGACTATAAAGGTTGGAGGCAAATACTTGGAAATAATAAAGTTAGCATAATCAGCATACCAAGGACTCTCATGAGGACTTACCCTTATTGCAGCCAACTGCTCATTTTGAAAACTATCATTAACATGCAAAGTGTCAAAAGAAATGTTTTCCAAACGAGATAAATTGTCAGCAAGAGGATTTTCAGCACCTTTCCTGTCTACAATATGCAGATCAAACTCTTGTAAAAGCAACACCCATCTAATAAGCCTAGGCTTAGCGTCCTTCTTTGTCATAAGGTACTTAATAGCAGCATTATCAGTATGAATAGTGACCTTTGAATCAACAATGTAGGTTCTAAACTTATCACAAGCAAAAGATTATAGCTAAGAACTCCTTTTCAGTAGTAGCACAATTCTTTTGAGCAGCATCTAGAGTCTTGCTAGCATAATGGATAACATTCAACTTCTTATAAACACGTTCCCCAAGGACAACACCCACAGCAAAATCACTAGCATCACACATAATTTCAAAAGGTAAACTCCAATCAAGTGGTTGAACAATAGGAGCAGTAGTCAAAGCTTTCTTCAAAGTTTCAAAAGCTTCCTTACAATCATCATCAAAAACAAAAGGTACATCTTTTTGAAGAAGATTAGTAAGGGACTTTGAATTTTTGGAGAAATCTTTAATAAACCTCCTATAGAAACCAGCATGACCAAGGATACTACGAATACCTTTTATATCTCTAGGGCAAGGCATCTTCTCAATTGCTTCAATTTTGGCTCTGTCAACTTCAATAACTCTTTTAGAAATTTTGTGTCTAAGAACAATACCTTCATTAACCATGAAATGGCATTTCTACCAATTAAGAACAAGGTTGGTTTCTTCACATCTCTGCAAAACTTTATCAAGGTTGTGCAAACAGTTATCAAAAGAAGTTCCATAGATGGAGAAATCGTCCATGAAAACCTCCACAATATCTTCACAAAAACCATGAAAGATAGCAGACATGCATCTCTAAAAGGTAGCAGGAGAATTACATAAACCAAAAGGCATACGCCTATAAGCATAAGTACCATAAGGACAAGTGAAGGTGGTTTTCTCTTGATCTTGTGCTTTCACAGCAATTTGAGAGAAACCAGAATAACCATCAAGAAAACAAAAGTAAGTCTTTTTGGATAACCTCTCAAGCATTTGATCAATAAAAGGCAAAGGATAATGATCTTTTTTAGTAACTTTATTGACCTTTCTAAAATCAATGCACATCCTATACCCAACCTCTACTCTTTGGGGTATAAGCTCATTATTTTCATTAGGCACAACGGTTATTCCCCCTTTCTTGGGAACACAATGAACAGGGCTAACCCATTGACTATCAGCAATAGGGTAAATAATACCAGCATCAAGGAGTTTTAATACCTCATTTATTACCACATCCTTCATCCTATGATTTAGACGGCGTTGGTGCTCAACAACTGGTTTTGCATCAGGTTCTATATTAATAGCATGCTGACATATAGTGGGAGAAATTCCTTTTAAATCATCAAGAGTATAACCCATAGTTCCTCAGTGTTTCTTCAGTATTTCCAGTAACCTTTCTTCTTCCTTTCCTGAAAGTTTGGAACTAATAATAACAGGATATACTTTCTTATCATCAAGATAAGCATATTTAAGATCATCAGGTAAAGGTTTTAATTCAAAAACAGGGTCCCCTTTGGGTGGTAATGTGTTACCCAAATCTTCCACAAGTAGATTATGCTTAAGTTGCTCAGGCTGACGAAGGAAAACCTCATTAATCTCATTGCTTTCCTTCATGAAGACATCACTTTCATGATCTTCCATAAATTGCTGCAAGGCATTGTTAGGAGCAAGAGAAATAGTGGAAAATTGTTCAACCTTGAAATCCTCATTAGGCAATTCATTTTCATAAGGAGTTTTAGCAAAACTAGAAAAATTAAACTCGTAAGACTCTCCATCTACAATCTATGGTAGCCCCACAAGTATTCAAGAAAGGTCTACCAAAGATAATAGGATAGGTTTTACTAGCTTCAGAACCAAGTACTAGAAAATCAGCAGGATAATTAATCTTACCACAGAGAACCTCCATATCTCTTACAATGCCAATGGGACAGACTGTCTCTCTATTAGGAAGGTGAATAACCACATCAATGTCCTCAAGCTCACAAGGACCAATTTCATGCATAATTTCCCTGTAAAGATCATAAGGAATAGCACTAGAACTAGCACCAATATCACATAAACCATAATAGCAATGATCACCAATTTTAACAGAAATCATAGGAACACTAGCTTTTCTAACGTTTCTAGGATGAGAGACAATATTACAAGCATCTTCACAGAAGACAATATGCTCATCCTCTATATTTCTAGTGACAAGGTCTTTCACAATAGCTACCACAGGCTCAATACTAATTTGCTCATCGGGTTCCACATTTTTCTTTGCCCTTTTCCTAACCACATAAGCTATGATAGAATGTTCCTTTACCGTAGCATGAAAAGGAATTTTCTCAACATAAGGTTCAGGCAAAATAGGATCAATAGTACAAATTTCTACGCTAGCAGGAACATGGGTAACAATGTCTTTATAAGGAGCATGGTACTTGTCCCACTCTTTCTTGGGAATTTCAATATAAGAGGCAAAAACCTTAAAACACTTTGCAAGAACCTGAGAATCAATACCATACTCATTACTAATATCACTGAAGTCATCAGTCCCTATAAAAGATTTAATACATTCATAATCATAGTTTATACCTAACTTTCTTCCTTTGTCATTCTCCCAAGCTTCAGTGTTCTCTTGAATACGGTCTAAGAGATCCCATTTAGCTTCTTCCTTCATACGTGTGAATGATCCAGCACAATAAGCATCTAGTAAATCTTTATCATGAAGAGAAAGCCTAGCATAAAAGTTATTAATAATAATATTGTTAGGGAGTTCATGAATAGGACATTTAAGCATTAGTAACTTCAATCTCCCCCAAGCTTGACCTGTACTCTCTCCATCACGAGGCCAAAAGTTATATATCAGATTTCTATCCTTATAAATCTCACTGGGAGGATAGAATTTAAAATGAAAGAGAGAAGCCATTTCCTCCCATTCCATGGATTGTCCATTCTTCAACAACTTATACCATTCTTCAGCTCTCCCTTTCAAGGATATAGAGAGTAACTTCTTCTTTACATGTTTAGTTGTGATACCTGCACACTTAAACAACCCGCATAATTCATGGATAAAAAGCAAGTGATCACCAGGATGGATAGTTCCATCCCCAAAATAATAATTATCCATAACATGATCAACAATACTTGTAGGTATCTTAAAAGGATCTATCTCAATAGGTGGTAGTTCATCTACTACCCTAACAGTGGTAGTAGTTCTCACAAACAAAAAACCACTGGTTTATCCATATTGGAAACAAAGTAAAAAACAGAAACAAAAAGAAATACTCATAGTAGAAGTTTCCTTTACCAGTTCCACTTTTCAATAGCGCTTCACTCCCCGGCAACGGCGCCAGAAAATAGTCTTGATAACCCACAAGTATAGGGGGTGTATCGTAGTACTTTTGATAAATAGGAGTGTCGATCCCAACGAGGAGCAGAAGGTGTTGACTAGTGGTATGGAGCAGGAAATCTCTGTAAATACTTAGCAAACGGATTTTTAGGGGTTTTCTAATAAAGCAACAAAACAAAGTGCAAGTAATAAAGACAACGAACAACTGCAGCAAGTGGCCCAATCCTTTCTTAGAAAAGTACAAGCCGTGAAAATATTTATAAGGACCAAACGTTCTCGAATACACATGGGAATTCTATCAAGTGCTTTCTCTTCAAATAGCTGAGTACTCTTCTTTGGTGTTGTAAGTGTTGTGTGGGTGAACCTGTGCTAATGTACCGACCTTACTTGGACTAATACATACTTTTGATTAAACCCCATGCAAGCATCCGCAACTATAGGAAAGTAATTAAGATATAAACCTAACCACAACCTTAAACTCTGAGATCCTACGCTCCCTTATGCAATGGTGTCGTAACGAGGGTTTGGGTTTCTGTCACTCCGGCAACCCCACCATTAGTAGCCAAATACACAATGCATTCCCCTAGGCCCATAAATGGTGAAGTATCAAGTAGTCGATGTTCACATGACACCACTAGAAGAATAGCACCATAACTTAAATACTAAACCATTGAATAATAACTCAACACAAATCCACTAATAACAACATGACTTCTCCCATGTCCTCAAGAACTAGACGAACTACTTACAAGACATCATATGGATCAAGATCAAAGATGATATGGTGATGAATAACAATCTGAACATAAACAATAATCCAATGGTTCCACTCACAAGAATCAACTACAATAGTAATCGACACCGGGAAAGTTTCCCCTAGAACTAAAGCAAGATCCAATACGAATGTTACATCGGGACGGAGTGGTGATGATGGTGCTGGTGGAGATGATGGTGTGGATGATGATGATGATCCCGATGAAGCCTAGCTTGATGAGGTGTTGATGCCGATGGTCTCCCCTCTCCGGGAAGGGATTTCCTTGGCTAAAATCTGTTTGCCGAAGAGCTCTTTATCTCTCGGTGTTTTCTGCCCCGCAGAGGCGGCGGAAATCTTTCTGTGGTCACTCCCCTGATGTTAGGGTTCCGTGAGGAATATATAGGCGAGAGGGCGGAGTCGGGAGCTGGCCAAGTGGGCCACACCTTCCCTAGGCGCGGGGCAAGGTGGGCCCGCGCCTAGGCGGTGTGGGACCCCTGTGGCCTGGCTACGCCTCCCCTTCTGGCTTCCTCCGTCTTATGGGAAAATATAATTTTCCAATATTTTTCTGGTATTTTTCTGATCTTCGCGAAATTGCATCAAAACACCTCTTTTTCCATCACAAACCTGATTCCGGCAGTCCATCCTTCAAGAATCATCCAACATGCAAAAACAGAGGAAAAGACATAAGTAATACCTCATAATAATACATATATCAATGAATAGAGGCAAATTATGATATAGAATGGTGATGCAAATTGGACGTATCAGGTGCATGTGTCCCCCTTCGCATGCATGCGTCGTAACCTAAAAGGGAAGGTTCTGGACCTATATAAGGGGGAAACTCCCTATTCCGGTGAAAGCGGGTAGGATACTGCCGCACCTTGTGAACCAACATGGTTTTACATCATCATATGACCTAAAAAAACATAAAACAAGAGAGAGCTATGCCGGGCTACCCCTGTCATAGGAACGTCTACGGGGGTAGACGATCCGAGGCCCACAAATCAGGGTTCCGCGGGAAACTGCGCTCCGGGGCGTAGGAATACCTCAAGAACTTGTATGTGGCCCTATAACATGCATGGAAGTTTGGTGTTGTGTTGAAACATGCAAAACCTAGTCCCCTAGTGCATGTGTCCCCCTTCGCATGCATGCTATGTAACCTAAAAGGGAAGGTTCTAGACTTATATAACGGGGAGACTTCCCGTTCCGATGAAACCGGGTAGGATACTGCCGCACCTTGTGAACCAACATGGTTTTACATCATAATATTACCTAAACAAACACAAAACAATAGATAGCTATGCCGAGCTACCCCTATCATAGGAACGTTTAGGGGGGTAGACGATCTGAGGCCCACAGATCAGGGTTCTGCGGTAAACCGCGCTCCAGGGCATAGGAATACCTCATGAACTTGCATGTGGCCCTAGAACATGCATGGAAGTGTGGTGTTATCTTGAAACATGCAAAACCTAGTTTCTGGGTGCATGTGTCTCCCTTCTCATGCATGCGCTTAACCTAAAAGGGAAGGTTATGTTCTTCTATAAGGGGGAAACTCCCCATTCCGGTGAAACCGGGTAGGATACTGTTGCACCTTGTGAACCAACATGGTTTTACATCATCATATGTCATAAACAAACACAAAACAAGAGAGAGCTACGCCGGGTACCCCTATCATAGGAACGTCTAGGGGGTAGACGATCCGACCATAGTTTGAGACGGGAAACTCTTGAAACAGGCATATGAAATTAAAAAATAGTTCAAACAATGTAAATCCTTCGCGTGGTGTCATATTATGTGACATAGTTGCAAGGAAAAATACCAAACTTCGTTAATTGATTATGTCTCAAAAAAACCTTCACAAAATGACCTATCATGTTTGAGGTTTCCTGGCTTTCGGGTCAAATGACCAATGTTATGGCTAGAATTAGGGCATAGTTTGTGATATTGTGCCCATATGGTGCATGCATGTGCATCATGGGATGGCGAATGATATTGCAGGAGGAAGTTTTCCTTTTCGTCATACAGAAAAGTCATTTTCCATTTTCCGAGCGCAAAAAACGGGGCGTTTTGTGAAGCAACCACCAAATGACAGTTTCAAAATGGTACCATCCTATTTTTCAAAACTACTAGACCGGGGTATCTCAACCGGGGTATCTCAAACCTTTTCTTCTACCCCTGGTGAAAAAGACAAATGTCTGCCGAATCGGTAGGAAGTGGGTCCAGTTTGAACTACAGGTACATGATCTAATGCTCATGATTTTTTGAAAAAAAATCATTTTTAGACTCAAAATATGATGTTTCTTCACATATCCAATACAAGTGACCTTCTATGGCGCATGCGATAGCACATAGAGTGGCATGCTGGACCTGTAGGAGGAAACTCCCGCTGGGGGTCAACGGAGGCAAAACAGTGGAACCTTGGGCCTAGCCTTGGTTTTCCATGTATCTATGACCTAAATAAACCTAACCCACCAGAAAGTACATTGGCCAACCCTTGTACAGAGAATGCTATGGGGGTAGACCTACGGGGCCCCCGGTCTAGGGTTTCGCCAGACGAAGACCGTCGGAGCGTCGGAATCACATGAGAACTTGCATGTGTCCCTAGCATATGTATGTGAGAGTGGTGCAAGGTTGGTAGGTGCCATGTGCAGGTCCCAAGTGTGCCCCCCTTCTCGTACATGCGTTAACACCTAGTAAAATTTGGATCTTTACGTGGAAACTCCCGTCACAGGACAACCGGAGCCTATTTTATGGCAAAGTAGGCCCAACCTTTGCTTTCTATATATATATATATATGTCCTAAACAAATGGAAATGTCCACCGGGCTACCCCATACGGAGGAAAGCTATAGGGGTAGACCACTTGCAAACCTGTGGAACCATAGTCCCAACCTTGGTTTTTCATGTAGGTATGGCCTAAACAACACTAAACCAATAGTAAAGTCCATTGGTCAACCCTCGTACGGAGAAGTCTATGGAGGGTAGATTCGCAGGGCCCACGTCTAGGGTTTGCTTGGAAAACAAGCACGAGACGAAATAAAAAAGTATATAATAATAATATATTATAGTTTCTTCTGTATTAGTAGACACCAAATAATATATTATAATTTGTTATATATTATATTTTCTTAGTAAAAGTATGTACTAATACGAGGAAATGAAAAAAAAACCTAGCTAGGCCGGGCGTCGGTGTATCCCTATCCTTTACCTGCTACGTGGCGGCCCACCCGGGCCACTCAACCCAATCCATCCCACCACCACCCAACCCCGCCGCCACCAGCTGCTCCTCCCCAATCTCGGGGCCGCCGTCTCCTCCTCCCCCAGCACCTTAATCACCTCAAGATGCTTATGATATGGGCAATGAGAGCTCAAAGCTAGTAAGTACCATAATCTTTTGGAAGCTCTTTATGAAAATTGAAATCCCTGCTTCCCTCTGTGAAGGGCCTATCTTTAACTTCTATAATGAGTCACTAAACCTATTTCTTTCTATCTCCTGCAAGCATTTGAGTTGTTGTGATTCAATCATCCATATGATGATTTATTCAATCTTGTTTCTTATGTTCCTTGTTTCACACATTGCTCTTATATGAATGAATGAATATGACTTTGAAAGATATCTTTGTAGGTGAAAAGACCATTATGTTTGAGCAAGAGACTCCTGCAATATAAACTCCTTTATAAAAGCTTTGCTTAAAACTAAGTATGACTTGTTAATTGTTCCCTGGCCAAGAACAAGGCTTGCCATCACCAATTATGATTTTCTTTGTGCATATTTATTGTGACTCACATACTCGTTACAAGTTAAGTTATATAAGAGTGAGTTGTTTTCTGTTATGATTTGTATATTGACAAATGTGATGCTTCTTGTCTGTATTATTTTTAGCGACCCTTCACTCCATAAACCTGTGGTCATGTTTATTGAGCTCAGTTTTCCCTTGGGGACAAGCGAGGTCTAAGCTTATTGATATATTTCATATTAAGAGGTGATACTTATGTTATTTCCATCTAGTTTTGAATGGGGGATACTATTTTGCGGCCCGAAAGTTCGCAGGCGAAGGCAACGCGGGGCCCGAGTTGCGTGTAATCACCGAGTTTCGAAAAGTTCGAGGGGTAATTACCGAGAGGGGCATTTCGAGTGAATGGTGGCCAAACCAAATATTTTCAAATCTTAGCCGTTATGTCAGGATATTCCGTTACATTAGTACCTATCGTGCCCCTGCTATGCCCCTTCTAAGTTACCGTCCACGTGTCGCATGGGCAAATCAATTTCTGTACTTTCCTAACCCCTGACACTGAATCCGGCGGTGGCGGTCCTTTTTCTCCCTCCCCCTACACTGAATCCGGTTCGGTGGCGGCGACGGTCATTTTTCTGTACTTTCCCCGCCCTCCCCCTTCCCCCCCAAACACACTGAATCCGGAGGCGGCATGTCAAGCGAGGCCAAGGTGGTAGCTACGTTGGCGACTGATTCGGCTTCGTCGAAGCCAGCGTATCGGGCACAACGCCAGACAAGCGAAGCAGCGGCGGGGTCTGCAGCCCAGGTTAGCGAGGAGGTCAGCTAGAAGTCTACTAACAGGGTACCTACAAGCAGCGGGTTGAAGATAAAAGCTAGGCCTGCGACGGAGTGTTCGGCTGCAGTGCGGGGTCGTGCAACCCAGATCTAGAAGAAAACCACCTAGGAGAAGAGCGAGAGGTGAATTTTTCTTATCCGTGCCTTGTCTTGCAAATAGATTAGTTAGTGCAATAAGTTCCCCTTTTTAATCAAATTAGGAACCGCTTTGATGCAGCGGACCTATATGAGTTCACGGTTCATGTCCGCCAGTACACTGCAAAACTAGATTTTGGATGCGAGAGGGTTGTGTTCGGGCAGGATGTGCGTCTGCTTGTCAACTACAAAGAGGTTGTGTCTGTTTCGCAGCTGATAGATATGCTTCATTCTAGAATTCCTTGGGGATCCAGACAAAGGGCAAAATTGGTGGGGCGTAACATGAGTGATACCTATGTGCAAATTGAGCACTCCCATGAGCTTCAGATGATTTGGGAGTGTTATGCAGCTGATCGTCAGGTGAAAGTTGAAGCGATGATTGTTCTTCCCATCTTGAATTGTGTTGGATTTTACTTCTATTTTTTATTGTGGATCTCCACGGTAATATCAAGAATTTTATTTATTTAATTATATCGATGATGCTTTCTTCTCTCATGTGTGAGTAAGTTTCTTTGGGCGTGAGAGATGTATGGGATTGGTGAGATGTGATGTGCCTATATAATTTCCATTAATTTTATAGTTGATTTTAATTACTATATTATGTGTGCTTGACTATCTATGGGATGCTTAATGCCTGTTGTCCAATTAAGGGCCAGACAACATGATGCTTTGTTCTATATAGATAGAATCTTGTTTGCTAGCAGACCGGCAACCCCCGAGTGACACGGGGATATCAATGAGAAACTAGTTTGACTCGAGGATCACGAGGAGCCACCGAGCTTATTGCATTAGTCCGATCAAAGGAGCTTAATTTCTAAGCAACCTGAAGGATCTTAATCGTCTAGTGGCTGACCATGGTTGTGGTAAACATGCTAGTAGGATTAATGAAGTTGGGATGAAATCTACCAAGAGGAGTTCCGGCTAATTATGGGTTGCTCGCCTACACACATACTTATAAGATTATTATTGTTACACTTATCACTCATACACCCGACACATTCACTATCACCCTGAACTGAATTTCCCCGCGCCTACTTCGTCATCTGCAGAAAACAACAAACAAATCTTTCTTTTTTATGCCTTTTATTTCTGAAGTTTACATTTTAGTTTTATTTCAATATAACCTTTTAATCCAAAATCTATTCTTATTTCAACACTCGCAGTCAATTCACTTGAAGACTCGTGACAACTTAGGGTGTGACAGAGACTTCACCAATAAACACTTACCTTTGGGCTCCCTGTGGGATCGACATCTACAAACGATCTGTGCACTTGCAGTCATCAGATACCTCAAAAATTCCCTATCATTACACCAAATATTTAGGAGGACATGAATAATCATGATCACATGCATTTTATACCCGCCACTAACCATACCAAGGTACCTGAGGTCAGTACTGCATAAAGCCATACACCAGTGAAGAAAGCAGCCAAAACAGTCAAGAAAATTCCTGAAACGGACCAAATTTTGGTGCAGCCGAAAGCGACATGCCTAGCACCAATTACAATGCTGATTCTGGACAATCTGTCCATGCTAATCCCGACGCGGATTCTACATCAGGCCCACATGCGACAACCACCATGGGATCGCCACCCGCGGATTACCCCATGCATGGGGACGCGGTCTCCCTCTCGCGCACGACACACTCGACACCCGCTCCATGTGGGTCCCACCCGCCTCGCCTGGAGTGTGCGGCTCCTGTGCATCCACGTCGCCCGCACGGTCCCCTGCATTACCACTTGGACCGTGTCGTGCGGCCTCTCCACCAATCACGTCGCCTGGCTCCAGGTCCACTCTGTCATCTCGGTCCCCAGCGCATTTATTCGGCCCCGGATATGCTTGATCTTCAGCAACAAACTCCACATAAACACATGATCTTCTGCTCCGGATTCTTTTGCCCACATAGATTCAGTTTCTTCTGGATCTTCTGTATCACATGATCCTGCGCCAACACCTGTACCGGAACCTCGTGCCAGGCTTAAAAAGGTATAACTAATCCTAAAATTTACAAATCTAGAATCTTTTACTATGGGCTACTAACATCTGCAGGAGAACCTCACAATCTCTCGGATGCCTTGACTGATGGACATTGGCACCATGCGATGAAAGATGAATATGATTCCTTGATGCACAACAATATGTGGCATCTCGTTTCGCCAAGCACCAACAAAAATATCATTGATTGTAAATGGGTTTTTCAGATCAAGAAAAATGTTGATGGTACTATTGATCGCTACAAAGCTCGATTGTTTCCAAAGGGTTCAAACATCACTATGGTATTGATTATGAAGACATTTTCAGTCATGTTGTCAAATAAGCTACTATTCGGCTTGTTCTTGCACTTTCTATTTCATGAGGATGGAGTCTTCGTCAATTGGACGTCAAGAACACGTATTTACATGGTGTTCTGCAAGAGAAAGTTTACATGAAACAATCACCTATTTTGAAAATCCTCTTGCTCCTCATCACATATGCAAGCTTGACAAAGCTATTTATGGCTTAAAACAAGATCCTCGCACATGGTACTTTAAACTTAGCTCCAAACTTACTACTCTTGGTTTTGAACCATCCAAGGCTGATACACCTCTCTTTATCTATAGCAAGTTAGACACCATTATATTTGTCTTGATTTATATTGATGACATCATTATGACTAGCTCCTCCAATAAAGCAATTTCAATCTTGCTTCGTGATCTGAATGACGACTTTGCTATCAGGTACCTTGAGAACCTTCATTTCTTCTTAGGTATTGAAGTCAAGAAAATTAATGATTGACTTCTCTTGACTCAAGAAAAATATGTAAAAGATCTACTTTCTCGTGTTGGCATGACTTAGTGTACATCTTGCCCTACCCCACTATCCATCTCCGAAAAACTATCGTTAAATGATGGCACTCCCCTTGGCACTACAAATAACACTCACTATAGGAGTATTGTGGACGGTCTTCGGTATATCACTCTTACTCGCCTGGACTTATCATTCACAGTCAACAAAATCTCATAGTTTCTGCATGCTTCCACCACTACACATTGGACAGCCGCCAACAGGATATTGCGATATGTGCAAGGTACTATTAATGTTGGACTTACTTTTCAAAAATCTCATTCCACTCTTCTAAGTGGTTTTTTAGATGCCGACTAGGCTGGCTCACTTGATGACAGATGTTCCACTAGGGGTTTCTCTATTTTCTATGGACAAAATTTAATATCATGGAGTGCCCGCAAACAAGCTACTGTCTCACGTTCAAGTACTGAAGCATAATACGAATCTCTTGCCAATGTCACTTCTGAAATAATATGGGTTGAAGCTATTCTTAAAGATCTCGGTATTCCTCTTCATGCGAAGCCATGCTTGTGGTGTGATAATCTTGGAGCTACCTATCTCTCTCCAAATCAAGTTTTTAATGCTCGTACCAAACATATCGAAATTGACTTTCATTTTGTTCGAGAACGGGTGGCTGGAAAACTACTCGACATTCGCTTCATATCAAGGAAGGATCAATTAGCTGATGGATTTACGAAGGCTCTTCCGATTAGAGATTTTTCTGAATTTAGGCGTAATCTAAACCTTTCCATATAATTCAAGTCTTAGATTAAGGGGATGTGAACCACAAATATGTATGCGTCAAGTATATGACCAGGTACACCTGCATGGTGTAGTACACCACCGAGTCTTCTCCCTAAAAACTGTCATATCCTTGATTGCCTCCTCCTTAATTCCCTCTCTTAATTCTATGCCTCCTTCCTTGTAAGTCATGGGTGGGGGTGTTCCACCCATCATATTAACATGGAACCGATCAGTGACGGGGATATGCCTACCGGGGTATGCCCAGCAGGACGTTTCCTACTGGCCCAGGTGCCCGCGAGTGGGCCTGCAGGACGACGACTGGATCAAGATCTGGCGTGGACTCAAGCGACTGGAAGCTGAAGGCCCAGAAGTGTAGATAGGCCCAGTCGGATTAGGTTAAAGAATCGCTGAAACCTTAACGGATTCGGTTGAGATCTGTAAACCCTAGGGAGGTGAGTCTATATAAACCTCCCTAGAGGACGCATAGAGGATACGTTCCATCATACACCCAAGCGACTCGCTGCCTAACCGCCGAGCTCGCCCCATTGTATTCTCCCCATAATACAATCTAGCAGGAGTAGGTCTTTACCCTCCGGGGGGCCGAACCTGGGTAAATCCTTATGTCTCAGCCCTCATCTCGCACCGCAGATGGCTGGCCGCCCTTGCCCCATGTTCTACTACTCGCTGCCGATTGCAGCATCTGCCGTGGTCATTCCAACGACAGTAGCGCCCACCGTGGGGCCTGGCCGGTCAGGCCGGTGTTCTGCGGCGAGATCCAATCTGCCCATCAACGAGACGATCGCCACCGGCCGCATGATTGCGATCGGCGAGATGCTCTAGATCTTGCCGAGCAGCTATGTCCCGGCGGCGCGACCCGTCACGCGCAGCATGATCCTGCCGGTCGGCACGATCAGCCTCTTCGTCGGCCTCTCCGACGTCATCGTCTCGGAGGACTCGGCTCGCATCCGCGAGTCGCCGCCACGCGGCCGGCTCTCTGAGAGCCAGGTCCGCACGATCCACCGCCTCACCTCCGAGTACGACTCAGCCCACAGCAACACGGCCGAAACCACCGCGGCCGCAGAAGACGCGGCCCTCAACGACGACGCCGATTCGGCGACCCCGGCGTCACTCACCGGGTCCATTGTCGCCGTGTCACCCGCGGGCTCCATCACCCAGGTCTCCAATGTCGGAGACTTCGAGGATCCCTCTATCCTAGGGATCTTCGACTTCGACTCCGGGTCGGAGAACTCCGCCGACCTCCGCGACGGAATCGGCCGCCACGCCGCGACCTACATGGCGACTGGCGCCGACCCGCCAGAAGATCCATTCTCCACGCCGATCCCTCCCAACGCAACGACAACGGAGGTCGAGGAACTCCGCCTGAAACTGGCGGAAGCAGTCCGCAAGTAACAAGCCGAGCGCGAAAAATTTCGCCTCGAGCAGGTGACAGCGCAGGAGCTGTCGCGCTACCACCAGCTCCGAATCAGGTCGCGCCTGAACCCCACTGTCCAGGGGCGCGCCCTGAATTTCGACGACGAGAACGACCCGGCCCATGCGGCCGAGCGCGCGATCTGCGAGAATGCGCCACCAGGAGGAAGCACTCGGCCCCCACCAGGGTCAACGGCCAATGGCGCCCCGCCACCACTCAACCGCGCACCCCCCAGGGACCAGCCGAGGATCGTGGTCTCCTCACGGGAGCGAGACGCGAACGGCCTACCGTTGTTCTCCACCCCAATTGACAACATCATCGCGGGCCGAGCAGCAGTCGACAGCATCGCAGCCACTGGTGAAGGCGCCCTGCAGATCCAGTACGCCAAGGCCCTGCTCGCAAAAGCGGTCGAGCAACAAAACGCAGGCGTCGACTCATAGGGTCGGATGTACTCGCCTTCATCGGGCAGCAGAGCGGCTACAAGCGGTCGCCCCATAGCGGCAAACACCCTCAACTGCCCGCCACCCGAACCACTACAGCTCCAACACCGACCCGCGAACACGGCACTCTCCACCAACGACCCCCGGCCGGCGACCAACTTCATCGTCGCCAACGGTCAACCCGTCAACGCCCGCACCCACATCATCAACAACCAGAGCTGGCGCGCACGCCAGCCCGACGACCTGCGGCATACACTCACCAACCGCCGCGACGGTGAGCCGAGGGGGTCGCTAAGCCGACTCGGGCCCCGGTGCTTCGGACCGATGATCCGAGGCGAGAGATACCCGGCGAACTTCAAAGCGCCGAAGGAAATAGAGAAGTACGACCCCTCGTACGACCCCTCCGTGTGGCTGGATACCTACCTCATGGCGATGGGGATCGCCGGCCACACCGATCTACTAGCCGCCCGCTACCTTCCCTTGATGATGGAGGGAGCGTGCAGGCAGTGGATCAACACTCTTCCTGTGGATAGCATCGACTCCTAGGAAGAGATGCGCGATGCCTTTGTCAGGCACTTCGAGAGTTCATACACCCGCGCCACCACCATCGAGGACCTGGAACGATGCGTCCAGGGACCTCGCGAGTCAACCCGCAGCTGGGTCCAACGGTGGCAAGAACTGTGGTACAACGCGGTCGGCATCCACCCAGACACCGCGATCCACTGCTTCAAGACCTCGTGCCGCTACGAGCCCCTGGTCGCCAAGCTCAAACGAGCGTACCGCACACTCGACAACATACCAGATCTCCTGAAAATCGCCAAAAGGTACGCGGACGAAGACCCAAACCAAGAAACCGACGACGAGTCGGGAGGACAACGCCGCACAGCGGAAAACGCCGCAGTGACAACGATCCGATCTACGCTACAGCAACACTCGCCTCACCGGAAAATGCCGCAGTGACGGGCGAGTCGACTTCGTCGCCAACGCTGCATACGTGCAGCGCGAGCCCAAGAGTTTCCGCCGCGACAGCGACAACTATAAGGCGAAGCCGAGGTTCGACCCCGCGACCCTTCTTAACCAACCTTGTGTATTTCACAGCAGGGAAGGAAAGCACGCTACGCACATGACCGCCGACTGCCACTCTCTCAAGGAGATCAAGAAGGCACGGCGCGCGCGGGAAGACCCCGACAACAACCCGCCAAACGGCGGAAAATTAAGCAGCGTGGCCGGCTCGCTCCACACCTTCACAGGTTTCAACACGAAGCGCGAGAAGAAGGTCATCGCCCGCGCCGTCGCCGTCAACGCGGTGGCCCAGGTGGACGTCCCCCAGTTCCTCAACTGGTCTGAGCAACCAATTACGTGGAGCCACCAGGACCACTTGCCACGGATCGAGTACCCAGGCCGAGTCACCCTGGTGGTCAAGCCCAAGGTGGGAGACTACTGGCTCCCCAAGAAATTAATGGACGGCGGCAGCTCCATCAACATCCTGTACCTGGACACCTTCAGGCGACTACGGCTCCCACAGTCGATGATCGAGACGACCTACACCATGTTCCACGGCATCGTCCCCAGTCGGAAGGCGTACCCGATCAGCAAGGTCACGCTGCCAGTCACCTTCGGCACACCAGCAAACTTCCGCACCGAGCGGATCGTCTTCGAGCTGGTGCCCTTCGACAGCCCCTACCACTGCGTCCTGGGGCGCCAGGCGTTCGCCAAGTTCATGGCGGCGCCCCACTACGCGTACAACGCGATGAAGCTCCCCGGACCGCGTGGCGTCATCACCATCCACGGTGACCCCGACATGGCCGCCGAGTGCGAGGCCAAAGGAGCCGAACTCGCCGACGCCGTCATCGCGGCAGAGGCTAACCACGCCGACGAACTCGCCAAGTACGCGAGCAGGGTCAACAACGACGACCCCACCATACTCAAGAAGCCCAACTCGGAGGGCGGCAACACCTCAGCCTTCGAGGCAACGACGCATACCCGCACCGTCGAGCTGGTCCCAGGCGACTCCAGCCAGACGGTGACGATCGGGACGGGCATGAGCCCAGCATAGAAAGGCGCGCTCATCGAGTTCCTCTGTGAGAACAGGGACATCTTCGCATGGAAGCCCTCTGACATGCCTGGTGTCCCTAGGGAATTCGCTGAGCACAAACTCAACGCCAACCCCAAAGTGCGACCTGTCAAGCAGTCGTTGCGGCCATCGCCGAGGAGGTGCAGCGTCTACTCGCTGCAGGCTTCATCCGGCCAATCAAGTACTCCAAGTGGCTGGCAAACCCAGTCCTGGTCGAGAAGAAAAATGGGACCTAGAGGATGTGTATCGATTACACAAACTTAAACAGCGTCTGCCCAAAGGAACAATTCGTCCTCCCGCGGATCGACCAAATCATCGATTCCACCGCGGGCTCGGAGTCGCTATGCTTCCTCGACGCCTACTCTGGGTACAACCAGATCAAAATGGCCATTGAGGACGAAGAAAAGATGGCGTTCATCACGCCATTCGGAGCCTTCTGCTACACTGCCATGACCTTTGGCCTAAAGAACACCGGGGAAACCTACCAGCGGTGCATGCAGCAGTGCCTTGCGAGCCAAATTGGCCGCAATATCCACGTCTACATCGACGACATGGTGGTGAAGTCCGCTCGCCAGAGCGACCTACTCGCTGACCTGGCGGAAACATTCGCCAACCTACGGAAATACAAGATAAAGCTAAACCCAGGCAAATGCACCTTCGGTGTACCAGCTGGGCAGCTACTGGGATACGTAGTTTCCAAGCGCGGGATCAAGGCGAACCCCACCAAGAGTGACACGATCGCTCGACTCGGCAAACCCGAGTGCCTGCGCGACGTCCAGAAGCTGGCCGGGCGAGTCGCGGCTCTCAGTCGCTTCATCCCCCGATTGGGCGAAAAGGTGATGCCCCTCTACCGCCTGATGCGCAAGAACCCCACCTTCTAGTGGGACAAGGAGGCGGATGATGCGCTCCGCGACCTCAAGAAGGTGCTACTCGCAGCACTGCTACTCGCTGCCCCCGTCGACAAGGAACCCATGCTGGTCTACGTCGCGGCTTCCGAGCGCGTCGTCAGCGCCGTCATGGTCGTCGAACGACCAGAGGAAGGAAAGGAGCGCCCGGTGCAGCGAACAGTGTACTACATCAGCGAAGTCCTCACCGAATCGCGCCAGCGCTACCCGCAATACCAGAAACTGGTATACGCGGTCTTCAGAGCACAGCGGCGACTGCCACACTACTTCCAGGAGCACCCGATAACGGTCGTCTCCTCAGCACCGTTGCAGGACATCATCCGCAACCGTGAGGCGACCGGGAGAGTCGCCAAGTGGGCCGTTGAGATCGGCGTCCACAACATCAAGTACGAGCCGCGCAAAGCGATTAAGTCGCAGGCCCTCGCGGACTTCATCGTCGACTGGGAAGAGGCCCAGCAGCCAGAAAAGCTTCCATACCTCCATTACTGGAGATTACATTTCGATGGCTCCAAGAATGCGGATGGTGCAGGAGCAGGGATCGTGCTAACTTCTCCAAAGGGCGACAAGCTCCGCTACGTCCTCTGCCTCGACTTCACCCCCTGCACCAACAACATGGCCGAGTACGAGGCGCTACTCCACGGCATGCGAGCTGCCAAGGAAATGAACATCAACCGCGTGCGCTGCTACGGAGACTCCGACCTCGTCGCCGGGCAAGTCGCTGGCACCTGGGACGCCGTCTCCCCCACCATGGCGGCATACCGCCAAGCAGTGGACAAGATGGGTGGACACTTCGCAGGCTACTCCGTCGAGTGGATTGACAGGCGGAAGAACGAGGAGGCCGACGCACTCTCCCACATCGGCTCGGCCCGACTCGCACCACCCGCCGGCGTCTTCCTCGACACCATCACCAAGCCTTCCGTCTCTCCCCCAAGGGAGATCGACATCGGAATCCCGCTGCAACCAGAGGCAGCCCTGGTCGCACTTATCGCCGAGCCAGACGACTGGACCGCGCCGTACACTTCCTACTTGGAAGGGGCACCCTGCCAGCGGATGAAATGGATGCCCGGATGATAGCACGCCGCTGCAAATCCTTCGTCATCATCAACGGCGAGCTCCACAAGCGCAGCGTGACCGGCGTGTTCCAACGCTGCGTTCAACCCGCTGAAGGACGCAAAATCCTCCAAGACATTCACTCCGGCGACTGCGGCCACCACGTCAGCGCCCGCTCTCTGGTCGCAAAGGCTATGCGACACGGCTTTTACTGGCCCACCGCACACACAGACGCTGTCGACATTGTCCAGCGGTGCGTCGGATGCCAGAAGTACGCCAACCAGACCCACGTGCCGAGCTCGGCGCTCAAGACAATCCCCATCACCTGGCCGTTCGCTGTGTGGGGCATGTACATGGTAGGCCCTTTCAAGAAGGCCCCCTCCGGCTTCACCCACCTCCTGGTCGCAGTCGAAAAATTCACAAAATGGGTGGAGGCCAAGCCAGTCCGCAAATGCGACGGGAAGACCGCCACCAAGTTCCTACGCGAGCTCATCTATCACTACGGGTTCCCAAACAGCATCATCACGGACAACGGCACCAACTTCGCCAAAGGAGCCATGGCCGAGTTCTGCGAGGAACATCACACCTGACTCGACCTCGCCTCAGTCGCCCACCCGGAGTCCAACGGCCAGGCGGAACGAGACAACCAGAGCATCCTTCATGGCCTGAAGCAACGGCTCCAAGTACCACTCGAGCGCACCGCCGGGTGCTGGGTCGAGGAGCTACCCTCCGTCATTTGGGGCATTCGCACCTCCGTCAACAGGTAGACAGGATTTACACCCTTCTTCATGGTGTACGGTGCCAAGGCAGTCATGCCGACCGACCTCGAGCACGACTCGCCAAGGGTGGTCAACTACACGGAGGTTGCAAACAAACTCGCACGACAAGACGGAGTCGACCAGCTCGACGAGGCACGCGACCTAGCTCGCTCCCACACCGCCATCTACCAGCAAGGGCTCCGCCGCTACCATAGCCGGCGAGTAAGGACTCGCACTTTCCAGGCAGGCGACCTGGTACTACGCCTCATCCAGGACAAGAAGGGCATGCACAAGCTCTCCCCCCCTTGGGAGGGACCATTCGCCATCGGGCGAGTCATAGGCAACGACGCCTACTACCTCACCGACGTCCGAGGAGATGGGAAACTCGACGTCAAGCGACCGTGGAATGTAAAGCTCTTACGGAATTTCTACTCCTAGAACTCCATACATGTACCCTCCACCTGCTATGAAATACAAAAGATCGGTTACCGCAAATTGCGTCTACTCTCCGTGTCTTGTGCCACTCGCACTCGTAATAACAGCGTTAAGCTATTCGCAGAAGTCAACCTATGGTAAAGCGACCGGCACGGCCAAGTAGTGCGGTACAAGGGCACTGGGAGACCCCAGGCCTTGTAACATCCACGAAAAACGCCAACCCGGAGCCCCATTGGAGTCGCCTAGCTCGACTGGCTTACTGAGTCAAGACAACGGCCCTTGCTCCTCACAGCAACCAAAGTCATCTGCATCCTTAGAACAGTGACTCGAACGGCCAAGTACGACGCTCGGGGACTGACGTCCAGTCAAATAAGAGCGGCTAGGGAAAAATGCCCAGTATGAGAGCGTGCCCAGGAATCGCCATGCGACTGATCCTTCGGGTCAGGCAGGAGTGACGCGCTTACTATAACGCGCTTAGTCCTCACCTACCTTGGAGCTACGACTAGAACCACGAAGTACCACGGTCGGGGACTCGGCTACCCGACCTCGTTCGTGCAAGGCAAAACGGTCAAGTAAAGAGCACCCACGGGAGTCGCCCTGCGACTGGCTCTCCGAGCTCTGGTGAGTCGACCTCAATAGCAAAACAACTGACAAAACATTCAAAATCGCAAACACATAACAAACGATGTAAACCCCATAAAAAGGGCGGACGCGCTCGGGGAATCATCCAATCAACACTCAAAATCGCGAAACAATTCACAAAACAACACGAATTTCCATTACGGCAGAACAAAGTCGTTCCAAAATACAAGAAAAGTTCAATGGCTATTTGTTACTAACGCCCCAGGGCACAATGCTTCTACTCCGCAGGTTTCGATGCCGACTCGCCGCCACCCCTGCGGTTGCGAATGAAGGGCACGTACGAGTTTGACTCACCCGCCATCGCCGCACGGAACGGCTGCTCGACTTTGAAGTCCAGATGCTTCGATTCGGGATCGTTGCGGGCGATAGTTGTCTCCTGATAGGGGAGGAGGTCGCCCATCGCCCAAACGCGATCGGAATACACCGCGGCCCAGTCCGTCAGCTTCAGCACCTCGGCAATCTCCATAGAGCCCGTCGACGAGGGGTAGCCACTCGTCACATCATCAAGGTCGAAGTCCTCCGGGAAATGGGCAAGCCCAAGGCTGAGCGCCGTCGCTGCTCCGCGCCGGAAGGCCGACCGCGTCATGAATTCGACGACCGACGGAGCCTTCTCCAGATAACGCCATACCTCGACGAGGTCGCTGGGAATCACTTCCATGGGCGATATCTCCTGAACATATGCTCGAATGCAAGTCGCGGACAACGCGGCCGAGTCGACCAGAGTGGTCACACACTGTCGCGCGTCATATGACTGCGCCTCCTCCGAGCTATCAATAATCCGGCCTGTGGACAGAAGCCGGCAGTACACCAACGACTCCACAACGTAGCTGTTGCAGGCAGAGGAAAGAGGAAAAAAGGTTTACCAATTAGCGGACGACAGAGGCCCGTGATGAAGCTTTGAAGCGAGAAGTCGTTCTGCAGTCCAATAACGAGTGCGTCAGACACCTTCCGCTCTTCAGTGGCAGCGGTAACAGCAGCTTTCGCTCGCCCCTCCGCCGAGCTCGCCTCCGCCTTCGCCTCCTTGAGCTCACGCTCCAGATCAGCGATTCGCTTCTCGGCCGTACTCAAAGCAGGTTGAGCCATCATCAGGTCGCCCGCCGGGACAAGGCCCCGGCGGACCTCCTCCGCCTCGGCTGCAATTGCTCGGAGTCCCTTGTTCGTCTCCTGGACGGCAACGAGTTTCTTCTCCATGCAACACTTTGCTGCAAGCCGATCGGCCGATTTGCGCTGCAGGCCCTGCGCACAAACTAAACCGTCAACAACACTGAAAATCCTAAGTGCCCACCCGCTGAAATTCAGCGACTAGGCACTCGGGGACTGGACACTGAAAATCCTAAGTGCCCACCCACTGAAACTCAGCGACTAGGCACTTGGGGCTGGACATCGAAAATCCTAAGTGCCCACCCGCTGAAATTCAGCGACTAGGCACTCGGGGACTGGACGCTACAAAAACACTAAGAATCCGACCACTGAAATTCAGTGGCCCGATCCTCGGGGACTGGACATACCTGTATGGATGCGCCCAGCATGCCATGAAGTTGTAGCGCGTGCACAGACACAAGCATGACCGGAGTGTGGCCGCGACGCTGCTCGACCTCCGTCTCGGCGACCCCAGGCGTCTGGCTCGTTGGCGCCGCGCCACTCGTTGTGGCCGCCTTGGCCATGAAGCGAGGGAAAGTTGCAGCGAATGTCGCGGCACCACTAGGAGCCGGCTCGGCCACTTCTGGCGAAGCAACAGCCTCCTTGGTGTTCGAGGCCACCTTCGCTACAATCGGAGGTTCGCTCGAAGCAATCGCCGTGTCATCAGAGACTGTGACGACGTCGTCACCTTTCGCCCTCTTGGCATTGTCGATGGGAGCAGCGACTTCGTCGGTTTTACTCTTCCGTGAGGGGTCCTCCTCGGTGACGACTGGCGGAACCTTGGCCACATAAGGATGGCCGATCTTTTTAACTCCAGTCCTGTGAAACAATGATATGAATAAGACTGTCCGACTACAACGGAAGACAAGCAGATGAACAGGACTTACTTGGCGACTGGTATGAACCGCAGACCGGTGCGGATGCTGGCAGGCTTGTCCAGCTCGGGCCCCAACTTCCGACTGAGGCCCATCTCGAATACACCGTGTGCCCAAGACACAGAGGGTTTCTTCGAAGACGAGGTTGCGGCAGGAGCCTCTGTAACAATGGCTGCGGGAGCTTCCCTGGGAGGTGAAGCCACTGCGGCCGGAGTAGCTCCCAACCCAGAGACCGGGGCGAATGGAGGTGGCAGCGCCGCCAGAGGCACCTCGTCCAGGGGGGCTGCAGCCTCTGGTGCCACGGTCGTGCGCGCCGCCTCGCACTTAGCCGAGCCGGTGGCGTCAGAACTAGTCGCGGATCGGGGCAGAGATGTTTGCTTTGCCGGCCTCGTCTTCCTCTTCGGTGGAGCCTTCGCCTCCCTCTTCTCCTTCTTTTTCTTTTTCTTCGACGGCGTGGCCTCACGATGTGAGGTGTGCTCGGGAAGCTCGTCGTCATCATCATCGTGAGGCTCGAGGCTTTTACTCGCTTCGAGCTCGCGCTGGTGTTGCCCGCGAGTCTTGCGAACTGTTGGGGCGGCATCTTCCACAGGCTCGTCTTCGTCGTTGTCGTCATCATCACCATCGTCGCTCTCGACGTCGCCTTTGGCGGACGGCGACTCGCTCCCGTCCTGGATGGACGAGCTAGAGTTCTCGTCGTCTGTGGGTGGGAGACACCCTTCCACCACTTGGAACAACTAAAATAAGCATGAGACAACGTCAGCACAACCGCCAATGCATCATCTGTGACTGCGAGTGGTGGCGAAATGGCGACTTACCATCGGAGCTAGGCGCCTTGCGGTATAGGGGGCGACCCCTGCCTTCGCGTCCAAGTAATTTTCTTCAGGGCCAGAGTGTAGTCGTCAAGATGCCATTCGGCGAAAGAAGACTTCGTCGGATCGTCCTTACCCATGTACTCGTACATGTAATGGTCGCGGCGGGCCAAGGGCACGAGCCGCCGCCCGAACCAGCAGTTGTAGAGGTTAATGGTCTGGAGGCCCTTCTTCTTCAGACCGCGGATGGTTTGCAACATTTCATCGACAACCATCCGCTGATCCAGCGGGAGCTTGCCGACCTAGAGCCGACGTGGTTCGGGCCGGTCGGCGGAGTACCTTGGAAGCGCCACCTCGCCGTCTGGAGTCGACTTGGTGACGTAGAACCAGGATTTCATCCATTCGTTTTCCTCCTTGGCGGGCAGCATCAGGTCGAAGAACGACGCCTTCGACTTTAGCTGGAATGTCAGGCCACCCGCAGCCAGCATCGGGCCGCCTGATTCTTCGTGGCTGATCCTCCCGTGGAACAGATCTTGCCACAAGGGGAAGTAGGGCCTATAGCCCAGATAGAACTCGCAGAACGCCACGAAAATGGCGAGCTGCTCGATGCTATGCGGGCCTAGGTCCGACGGCTGGATCCCGTAGTAGGCGCAGAAACGCTGGAAGAAGAGGGAAGTGCGAAACCCCAGCCCCCTCTCCAGGTGGCTGGTGAAGCAGATGAATTCTTCCTCGCGCGGGTCCAGAGTCACTTCTCCGGCCGCGGGGATGCGCCATCTGCCGGCGTGCAGGATCCCGGCCTCCTCGAAGGACGCCAGTAGCGCCCTGGTACACTTGGATCTGCCCCATGGTTCGGTGGAGGGGGCCATTGGTTGGAAGTTCGTGGAGGTCGGGGCTCTCTGGATTGGTTGGATCGCGATGCGGAGTGGAAAACGGAGATGGGCGAGATCGGAGGAAGTACGAAGGAGTGTTTGCCCATTCGCTTGTCATTCTCCTTATATAGCGGTTGCTACCCGCCAATTTCGGGAGCCGTTACTACGCGGTAATTACGCCGAAGTTACCGTTGGATTACCCCAACGGCTAGTTTGACCCCAATTGACGGTCCAACTTCATCCATTCGACTCGTCGCTCCGCGCGACTCGATGATTCGCCGACCCGATCACTATAACAGTGACTGAGTATTCGCCGACCCGTTCGCCGAGCTGCGACCCGATTGGTCGCCGTTATTGCGACTATAATAACTAGTTTTTCCTTTATTCAGGAGTCCGCCGCCGATTCGACTGGGCGTCCGCATTGGACCCGTATACTCCGACCGCCAGCGAACGCCTGCGACCAATCAACGACGGCCTCGGGGACTACTGACGGGGATATGCCTACCGTGGTATGCCCAGCAGGACGTTCAGCGGTAGAGGCGCCTTCCAGAAGGGTTTAGTCCAAGGTAGGCTTGACCCTCTAAAGGGGGCTCGGTATGCGGAGCTGATCGTGAAGGTCCCTTATGGGGTCAGCCGCCAAAACACACTGTCGGGGACATCCAAGAAAGCAATGCCGCCCTAAGCTCCCTTCATGCTTCGGTTTCCGCCGGGACAAAGGTTCGATCGGAGCGTCTTATAAAACAAGAGAGGAATATATGAGATAGTTTGCAATCTTAATGCACCACTTATCTAACCATGATATATTGTTACATCTATATTTTTATAGGCCCGTTACAAATACTATTAAGCCACTAGCTCCGGAGAAAAGATCCACATTGACTCATCGTAATCAATTTCCCTCCATGTCCTGCTCATAGTTTGGGATTTCATGTTGTATTTCTCCCCCGTGTCGATAAAATGAATAGTATCTTGGTCCGCCTCATCACAAGTAGAAATGGACTTGCATAAGAATCTGCTAATGAAAAGCGCCTGGCCGCCTAGCCCACCTGAAACCAGAACCCAGTAGTGCGCACCTTTGTTCACATCCGCCTCATAAACCTCGACCTTGGGAGTATAAGAAGGTTCTCGGAGTTGTCGTATCACCATTAATAATTTCCCACATGACTCGACTAAGTACCAGTGGGCTTCGTATGTCACTTCATCATCCCACCAAGCAGTAATGCCTTCGAGAACCATGTCGTCGTCGGTTTTCCTCCGGAGTTCCTCTATGCTCGGTTCCTCATTATTTGCGAGCTTATCCATGTGAGCCTTATAATTGTTGGCAGAGTCGAAATTGTCATCGACATCGCTCCACACTCCAAACCAATAATTGCCTGGTGGGTGCTTGATGATGTGCTCGATAGCTGCAATGATGGGCATGCCATTGTTATCAAAATCTATACCAAAAGAGACAAGATCCTCAGCTTTAGTGATTCCATATAGTTTGTCTCCAAGAAATGCAATGTCGACGATGTAGACGAAGGGAGCAGCTTGTGGCTTAGACAACCAGACACCCTTCCCTGGCCGGATTAAGATGACAGGATGGTTCCAATTATTGGTCATGAGAGCTATGACGTCCCAAGGTGTAGTCCGCATACGCAGTTTCCGGACCTCGAAAAGCTCAGAAACGTTGCCGATCACAGCATCGAGCTCAGGGAGTGGCACTGTCGTGTTATTGAAGGGATTGTGCAAGGAGTAGCTATGCATCTTTCTGACGTCCTTACAGTCAAGGAGGAGCCAGCTACCATCGGAGGCAATGCATCTTGCGTTCCTAGGCAATGAGGGGATGCGCCGGAGGGGCCAGATACCAACAACGTCTGAAGGTGACAAGAAGGAGCCATCGGTCATGACAATCCAGGGGATCTGCCTTGGAGCCCGAACGTGCTGGCGCATAGCCGAATGCCAGGAACGATCATCGTCGGTGGATGGAGCGAGGCGGTCGATGACGAGACCTAGCACGTCCTGTGGAATTTCTGCCCACGGAGGAACAGACGACGACGCCATAGATCGATCGATGCAGCTCTGGACTGGATCGCGTACGTACGTGATGACTTTTCTTGTGTGGTCGATCAACGCCGCGATCGAGTACTCTGCGTATATATGGATCTGGATGTGCATTAGGTTTGTTCCGAATCAGAGACGAATTGAAGATAATCCAGCTATAACCGAAACGGACGCCTCGATCGGGTATATCGTTCCCTATTTTTGTACCACTACAGGAATAACTAAATAGACCGACGGCTTTTTATACGCCGACGGCAAAATGTCGGGGCCGTCGGCGTAGCTTGACGGGCCGTCGGTCCAGTTTTGCCGTCGGCGTAGAATAAATAGGCCGACGACCGCCGTCGGCGTAAACATGACCGTCGGCGTAGCCCATTGGGCTAACGGCAGAGCAATGGCGTCAAGTCTACGCCGACGGCATCAGACCTATGCCGAAGGCTTTGCCGTCGGCGTAGCTATTTTTCTTTTTTTGCCTTATTAATCTTAGAAAAATCATAACTAAATCATTTAAATTTAGAAAAATACATATAATATATCAAAATTTGCAGAAAAATAAGATATATCTATATAAACT
This sequence comes from Avena sativa, assembly GCA_916181665.1. Taxonomy (NCBI): domain Eukaryota; kingdom Viridiplantae; phylum Streptophyta; class Magnoliopsida; order Poales; family Poaceae; genus Avena; species Avena sativa. Next base: position 351,949,902 of record OV702293.1, on the reverse strand, counting down.
TAAATATTATATATTTTTATTCAAAAAAATACATAAAAATATAAATACTTTCGTATAACATATTTTTCATTTTTCAAGTGCAAAAAACAGGGTGTTTTGTGAAGCAACCACCAAAAAAAAGTTTCAAAATGATAATACCATAGTTTTCAAAAATACTAGACCATATTGAATGGACAATTTTCCAATCTAGGAATCTCAAACCTTTCCGTTCACCTCTCGTGAAAAAGACAAATTGCTGCTGAATCGGTAGGAAATGAGTTAGATTTAAACTACAGGTACATGATATATTGCTCATGATTTTTTGTAAAAATCATTTTTAGGTTCACAATATGCCATTTCATCAGAGATCTAATGCAAGTTTAGTGAGACTCGTCCCCGAGCTAAGAATCATCATGCCCCTCGATTTAGGAAGTTTAATGATAGTTTGAAATGTGTATAAAAAATTAAAAAACGATCGAAACAATGCAAAACCTTCGCGTGGTGTCATATTATATGACATAGTTCCATGGAAAAATACCAGACTTGGTATATTCATTGAGTCTTAAAAAACCTTCACAAAATGGCCTATCTCAATCGAGGTTTTTTGGATTTCAGGTCAAATGACCAATGTTATTGCTATAATCGTGGTATAGTTTGAGATAATGTGTCCATATTGTGCACACATGTGTATCATGGGATGGTGAACAATGTTGCAGGAGGAAGTTTTCCTTTTCGTCGCACCGAAAAGCCATTTTTCATTTTCCGAGTGCAAAAAACGGGATATTTTTGTGAAGCAACCACCAAATGAAAGTTTCAAAATGATAATACCACATTTTTCAAAAATACTAGACCATATTGAATGGACAATTTCCCAACCTACGAATCTCAAACCTTTCCGTTCACCTCTCGTGAAAAAGACAAATTCCTGCTGAATCGGTAGGAAATGAGTTAGATTTGAACTACAGGTACATGATACATTGATCATGATTTTTTGTAAAAATCATTTTTAGGTTCACAATATGCCATTTCATCAAATATCTAATGCAAGTTTAGTGAGACTCGTCCCCGAGCTAAGAATCATCATGCCCCTCGATTTAGGAAGTTTAATAATAGTTTGAAATGTGCATAAAAAATTAAAAAACGATCGAAACAATGCAAAACCTTCGCGTGGTGTCATATTATATGACATAGTTCCATGGAAAAATACCAGACTTGGTATATTCATTGAGTCTTAAAAAAACCTTCACAAAATGGCCTATCTCAATCGAGGTTTTCTGGATTTCAGGTTAAATGACCAATGTTATTGCTATAATCGTGGTATAGTTTGAGATAATGTGTCCATATTGTGCACACATGTGTATCATGGGATGGTGAACAATGTTGCAGGAGGAAGTTTTCCTTTTCGTCGCACCGAAAAGCCATTTTTCATTTTTCGAGTGCAAAAAACGGGGTGTTTTTGTGAAGCAACCACCAAATGAAAGTTTCAAAATGATAATACCACATTTTTCAAAAATATTAGACCATATTGAATGGACAATTTACCAACCTAGGAATCTCAAACCTTTCCGTTCACCTCTCGTGAAAAAGACAAATTCCTGCTGAATCGGTAGGAAATGAGTTAGATTTGAACTACAGGTACATGATATATTGCTCATGATTTTTTGTAAAAATCATTTTTAGGTTCACAATATGCCATTTCATCAGAGATCTAATGCAAGTTTAGTGAGACTCGTCCCCGAGCTAAGAATCATCATGCCCCTCGATTTAGGAAGTTTAATGATAGTTTGAAATGTGTATAAAAAATTAAAAAACGATCGAAACAATGCAAAACCTTCGCGTGGTGTCATATTATATGACATAGTTCCATGGAAAAATACCAGACTTGGTATATTCATTGAGTCTTAAAAAAACCTTCACAAAATGGCCTATCTCAATCGAGGTTTTTTGGATTTCAGGTCAATTGACCAATGTTATTGCTATAATCGTGGTATAGTTTGAGATAATGTGTCCATATTGTGCACACATGTGTATAATGGGATGGTGAACAATGTTGCAGGAGGAAGTTTTCCTTTTCGTCGCACCGAAAAGCCATTTTTCATTTTCCGAGTGCAAAAAACGGGATGTTTTTGTGAAGCTACCACCAAATGGAAGTTTTAAAATGATAATACCACATTTTTCAAAAATACTAGACCATATTGAATGGACAATTTCTCAACCTACGAATCTCAAACCTTTCCGTTCACCTCTCGTGAAAAAGACAAATTCCTGCTGAATCGGTAGGAAATGAGTTAGATTTGAACTACAGGTACATGATACATTGATCATGATTTTTTGTAAAAATCATTTTTAGGTTCACAATATGTCATTTCATCAGATATCTAATGCAAGTTTAGTGAGACTCGTCCCCGAGCTAAGAATCATCATGCCCCTCGATTTAGGAAGTTTAATAATAGTTTGAAATGTGCATAAAAAATTAAAAAACGATCGAAACAATGCAAAACCTTCGCGTGGTGTCATATTATATGACATAGTTCCATGGAAAAATACCAGACTTGGTATATTCATTGAGTCTTAAAAAAACCTTCACAAAATGGCCTATCTCAATCGAGGTTTTCTGGATTTCAGGTTAAATGACCAATGTTATTGCTATAATCGTGGTATAGTTTGAGATAATGTGTCCATATTGTGCACACATGTGTATCATGGGATGGTGAACAATGTTGCAGGAGGAAGTTTTCCTTTTCGTCGCACCGAAAAGCCATTTTTCATTTTCCGAGTGCAAAAAACGGGGTGTTTTTGTGAAGCAACCACCAAATGAAAGTTTCAAAATGATAATACCACATTTTTCAAAAATACTAGACCATATTGAATGGACAATTTACCAACCTAGGAATCTCAAACATTTCCGTTCACCTCTCGTGAAAAAGACAAATTCCTGCTGAATCGGTAGGAAATGAGTTAGATTTGAACTACAGGTACATGATATATTGCTCATGATTTTTTGTAAAAATCATTTTTAGGTTCACAATATGCCATTTCATCAGAGATCTAATGCAAGTTTAGTGAGACTCGTCCCCGAGCTAAGAATCATCATGCCCCTCGATTTAGGAAGTTTAATGATAGTTTGAAATGTGTATAAAAAATTAAAAAACGATCGAAACAATGCAAAACCTTCGCGTGGTGTCATATTATATGACATAGTTCCATGGAAAAATACCAGACTTGGTATACTCATTGAGTCTTAAAAAAACCTTCACAAAATGGCCTATCTCAATCGAGGTTTTTTGGATTTCAGGTCAAATGACCAATGTTATTGCTATAATCGTGGTATAGTTTGAGATAATGTGTCCATATTGTGCACACATGTGTATAATGGGATGGTGAACAATGTTGTAGGAGGAAGTTTTCCTTTTCGTCGCACCGAAAAGCCATTTTTCATTTTCCGAGTGCAAAAAACGGGATGTTTTTGTGAAGCAACCACCAAATGAAAGTTTTAAAATGATAATACCACATTTTTCAAAAATACTAGACCATATTGAATGGACAATTTCCCAACCTACGAATCTCAAACCTTTCCGTTCACCTCTCGTGAAAAAGACAAATTCCTGCTGAATCGGTAGGAAATGAGTTAGATTTGAACTACAGGTACATGATACATTGATCATGATTTTTTGTAAAAATTATTTTTAGGTTCACAATATGCCATTTCATCAGATATCTAATGCAAGTTTAGTGAGACTCGTCCCCGAGCTAAGAATCATCATGCCCCTCGATTTAGGAAGTTTAATAATAGTTTGAAATGTGCATAAAAAATTAAAAAACGATCGAAACAATGCAAAACCTTCGCGTGGTGTCATATTATATGACATACTTCCATGGAAAAATACCAGACTTGGTATATTCATTGAGTCTTAAAAAAACCTTCACAAAATGGCCTATCTCAATCGAGGTTTTCTGGATTTCAGGTCAAATGACCAATGTTATTGCTATAATCGTGGTATAGTTTGAGATAATGTGTCCATATTGTGCACACATGTGTATCATGGGATGGTGAACAATGTTGCAGGAGGAAGTTTTCCTTTTCGTCGCACCGAAAAGCCATTTTTCATTTTTCGAGTGCAAAAAACGGGGTGTTTTTGTGAAGCAACCACCAAATAAAAGTTTCAAAATGATAATACCACATTTTTCAAAAATACTAGACCATATTGAATGGACAATTTACCAACCTAGGAATCTCAAACCTTTCCGTTCACCTCTCGTGAAAAAGACAAATTCCTGTTGAATCGGTAGGAAATGAGTTAGATTTGAACTACAGGTACATGATATATTGCTCATGATTTTTTGTAAAAATCATTTTTAGGTTCACAATATGCCATTTCATCAGAGATCTAATGCAAGTTTAGTGAGACTCGTCCCAACCTAACAATCATCATGCCCCTCGATTTAGGAAGTTTGATGATAGTTTGAAATGTGCACAAAAAATTAAAAAACGATCGAAACAATGCAAAACCTTCGCGTGGTGTCATATTATATGACATAGTTCCATGGAAAAATACCAGACTTGGTATATTCATTGAGTCTTAAAAAAACCTTCACAAAATGGCCTATCTCAGTCGAGGTTTTTTGGATTTCAGGTCAAATGACCAATGTTATTGCTATAATCGTGGTATAGTTTGAGATAATGTGTCCATATTGTGCACACATGTGTATCATGGGATGGTGAACAATGTTGCAGGAGGAAGTTTTCCTTTTCGTCGCACCGAAAAGCCATTTTTCATTTTCCGAGTGCAAAAAACGGGGTGTTTTTGTGAAGCAACCATCAAATGAAAGTTTCAAAATGATAATACCACATTTTTCAAAAATACTAGACCATATTGAATGGACAATTTCCCAACCTAGGAATCTCAAACCTTTCCGTTCACATCTCGTGAAAAAGACAAATTCCTGCTGAATCGGTAGGAAATGAGTTAGATTTGAACTACAGGTACATGATATATTGCTCATGATTTTTTTTAAAAATCATTTTTAGGTTCACAATATGCCATTTCATCAGAGATCTAATGCAAGTTTAGTGAGACTCGTCCCAACCTAACAATCATCATGCCCCTCGATTTAGAAAGTTTGACGATAGTTTGAAATGGGCATAAAAAATTAAAAAACGATCGAAACAATGCAAAACCTTCGCGTGGTGTCATATTATATGACATAGTTGCATGGAAAAATATAAAACTTGATATATTGATTGTGTCTCAAAAAACCCTTCACAAAATGACCTATCTCAATCGAGGTTTTCTGGATTTCAGGTCAAATGACCAATGTTATTGCTAGAATCGCGATATAGTTTGCGCTAATGTGCCGATATTATGCACTCGTGTATATCATGGGATGGCGAACAATGTTGCTGTTGCAGGAGAAAGTTTTCCTTTTCGTCACACCAAAAAGTCATTTTTTATTTTTCGAGTGCCAAAAGCGGGGTGTTTCATGAATCTTGACATAGTTTCAGTTGGTATAATATTTAAAATTTATGATATATAATTAAATAGATGATAGGGATGTCATATTTGGATTCCTCTCATTTTTCTGATCAATTTGGATATATTATTTGTCGAATTGTGATTTACGGATTTGTAGATATGAATTATTCAAATTTAAATAAAAAAACAAATTAAATAAAATTTATTTTATTTTTATTTGAATTCAAGATTATTATTATTTATTTATTGTTGTTTACTCAAAAAATTGTATGGAATGTAAAAAAACAAATATGTCTAACATTATAGTGTAATGGTTAATAGGTTTGATATGATAATATTCACAACAAGTTCTAGTTTGTTTGTCGGAAGCTCCTGTGGAAGGAACTAAGAAGTTAAGCGTGCTGGGGCTAGAGTAGTATTAGGATGGGTGACCGGTTGGAAAGTTTAACTAATTGTGCAATTTGACTTGAGACTAAGTATACTTAGAATTAAAAATGTCCATGTGAGATTAACAAGTTAAACAATACAAAAATGTTAAAAAAAGTTGAAAAAAAATTTGAAAAAAAAATTTGAAAAAAAAATTGAAAAAATCTAGGCCGACGGTAAAGCCGTCGGCGTAGCCAAACGGCCGTTAGTCATCTAGGTGGGCCCCATATGGTCTACGCCGACGGCTTTTCTACGCCGACGGGAGAAGAGGCTACGCCTACGGGGCAGTACGCCGACAGCCATACGCCGACGGCAGCCGTCGGGCCAGCCTACGCCGACGGCATTTAGGGCCTACGCCGACGGGACCCGGCCATCGGCGTATTCAGCTTCTCCCGTAGTGTACCTAGCTAGACTTTGACTGTAACACGTCCACGAACGAGCGTGACTCGATTCGGACTCCACGGCCGGTGCAGCTGCGGGTCTCAACGGCCGGGGTGGCCACGCCATGTACGTTGCTGCTCGGGCCTCCTCCACCCGCTCCGCCTCCTCCGCATGCGCGAGCCACGGCGCCCGTGCTCGTCGCCCTCGACGCCGCGGCCCACCGCCTCGCGTGCTGCCTCCTCCGCCTGCGCGCGCGCCCCGGCACCGGTGCCCGTGCTCATCGCCGCCCGGCCTCGCCACGACGCCTCGATGCCTCTGGCATCGCGCGCACTGCCTCCTCCGCCTGCGCGCGCGCCCTGGCGCCGGTGCCCGTGCTCATTGCCGCCCGGCCTCGCCACGACGCCTCTGGCCTCGACGCCGTGCCGCACCGCCTCACACGCGCTAGTTGCCTCCTCCGCCTGCACGCGCGCCCCGGCGCCGGTCCCCGTGCTCGTCGCCGCCCAACCTCGCCATGACGCCTCGATGCCTCTGGCATCCTCGCGAGAGGCAAAAAAAATTCTCTCTTATGCCCGTGATGGAGTAGTACATCAGCCACGCACATCGATTGGTTCTCCTCATTCTCACATCACATCACCAGCATTCCTACTCCTGTGTGTACTGAGCATGTTTAAAAAGGTCGTTGTATCTGACTGACCACTCCTTTGTAGTAGTAACTCCCTCAGTTGATGGCCAGTGCTAAATCCAACTTTCGAAGGCCGTTCTTCTTTGAGGTCTTTGCAACCGCCTCCTGGAATTTATGGAAGCAAAGGAATACCGTTATTTTTGATAATGTCACTCCCTCTATTAGCGCTTGGTCCTTTTCTTTTAAAAGAGACATCTTCCTTCTCTCTTACAGAATGAAGGAAGATTTAAAATCATATCTTGTAGCCTGGCTAGACGCTCTGTAACTATCTTTGGGCTATGTCCTGGGCTAAGCCCTCTTGTACATCCCCCTTCTTGTAAATATTCTTTTCACTTTAATATAATTTTTTTACTGTCGGGGCCTCCCCTACAGTTTTCAGATCAAAAATAGAGGGAGTAGTACAAAAAGCTTTTGATCTGGCCACGTTTTTTAAATGTTTAGTGCTGAGACGTCCATTTGGCATAATTCGGTAGGAGCTTTACTTGTTTCAACACCAGAGCTATCTGTAATGCTACGTCGGTCGTTGGGTTACCGTATGTTACAGTGTTAAGGATGTTTTTTTGTCTACAGTTTAGATTCGTATTAACTACAACTGCTGATGTGCATTAGATCGCTGCTAGGTCGGATCGCAGCAGTGATCATCTACTTATGCTTTGTCCATTCCTTCTGTTTGTTTAGACAAACTTCTACTACTCAGGTTTTGACAGTGGAAAGTGCTCTTGCTTAAAATAAGTCTGACTAGATTCCGATTGATGCCTCAGTTAGCTTTCCGTGATGTTTAGCAACATTCTACACAGGAACTGAGTATGTTGAGGAAATACTAAGTCTCCTTGTTCATGTATTGTTGCTCAATTTTGCTTACCTTTTTTCTGCTGAATGTGTAAGTAGTGTAGAAAGCAGCATGCATGTGTGAAATCTGTTTCACATGATTAAAACTTGTTGAGTGCATAGGATTTTTTTGAGTTCTCAGCTGCTTATTATGAATATGCAGTGCTGGAACCTGTATATTTATAGGTTCAAAGGGTGTCAGTGTCAACCGCGCATGCTGGCAGTGGCTTTGCGGGGTGGTAGGCCTGGCTGGCCTCCTGGCCTGAAGTACCTCCTTGGCTCCCACCGCCACCACCGGTGTGCGACGGTGGTGCTAACGTACGGCCTCAGCTACACCCCCTTCCGGTGACCTCCTTGATTTCCCTTTTGTGCTCTGCCTTTGTGCGGTTGAATGGACTGTGTAGTGGATCCTTGGGGGATTTAGATAACTGTTCTTATTGTTTTTAGTTAGACCTGATGGTTCTGATTAGATGTAAATTCAAAAAACTAAAAAAGATTTTGAATTCAGTTGCTCTCATTTGTCTTTATATAGTTGCAGTCATGTACCAGCACAAATGATATGTATGTCTTGTTTCTGGTACTAGCTATTTGCAATCATGTACCCAAGCAAAGAATTTTGATCGGTTAATACATGTATCGTGATAGCTAGAGAACGGAAATAGTAATTCCACATAGGTCCAACTAGCTGGTGCCGGCGCGGCGCCACGCCGCGCCCTCGGGGCTGCCATGAGTTAAAAGAGTAATTGGTGTTTCTGTAGTCCATTATAACAACGTGTTAAGCATATGAGCTTTTAAGAAAGGTTCTACTACCAATTCAGTGGAAATATGGCATATCATTACATTTTGTAATAGCATTGTGTCTGTAAGACTGCTACACCAGAACACAGAGCTGGGTACCAAGTTTCTTTTTCATGAAAACCCACATACAGTCTAGATGGCATGGAAAAAGAAGCACGCTGAAACGATAACAAAGGCAGTGCAATTTTATGGTTATAAACTCTTAAGAAAAAAGTATAAATGAATGTCAATTTTTTTTAAGTTGCAACCACTTTTAATCTGGATCAAATTGGAATTGAAAACACCGACGGAGATCACATCAAGATTGATACAAAAATAAGTACTCACTCGGTCTCAAAACAGATGTCTCAATGTTTTCAAAATTTGGATATATCTAGACTAAATAGTGTTTAGATACATTCAAATTTAGACACTCAGTCTCAAAATAGATGTCTCAGTGTTTTCAAAATTTAAATGTATCTAGACTAATTAGTGTTTAAATACATTCAAATTTAGACAAATTTGTGACATCTATTTTAAGATAGAGGGAGCAGAATACATATGTGCGTGATATTTCTGGACTTAATTAAGTCACTGTTGCAAATTACATACTGAGAGAGAAGCTCAAGCTCATGGCTCGACTGCCATTTATTACCACGTGCACTTGCATGTGTATGACTCCGGCCAAGGCACAACTCAGTGAGTTTTTGTTACACTTCTCAGACAATAAAGAAGTTTAGAGTATTTTCCCACAACTCAGTGAGTTTTTGTTACACTTCTCAGACAATAAAGAAGTTTAGAGTATTTTCCCATTCCAGACCTTTTCGATAGATTTGAACAGGCCTTCCAGGTGAGTCCAGAATCCCCCCAGACCAGCTTCAGCTGCAAATGAGTCACCCACCAAGATACATAAGTGATGGATATACAACCAGTGATATCGCATCAACAACCACTGCAGTTTTCAGCATATGTTGTTGATGTTGTTTTCTTACTAAATTAAGCCTGTTAGATCTCAAAGGAGTTGGCGAAGAGGTCCCTAGGGACGGACCAGTCATAACGCTAGATTGAGCCAGCAAACATATTAGCGAGAGGCAACACCTCGAGAACAATTGAAGAGATCAATAATTTGGGGAAGATAAACCCCATAAGACATGGCAATATCTACATTCTGATCTCAATGCGAATGCAAATCATCAAATAAAGTGAAACAGAAACAACAGGCCTAGCACTAAGCACTGAGCTGAGATGCTAAATTTGAAATAATTGAAACAAAGATACCCAAAAAGCCTACCAATTTACCGAAACAATGAAGAAATGTCAAGGGTTAATGCCGCTGCTCTTCCCCGAACATTACCATCAACGAGGGCAGTTGCGAGCAACATCTTGGAGTTGCCGACAAAGAGCATATAACCCCAAAGAAGTGAAATCTTAGCAGAAATACAAAAAATAATATAAACTCGTCGGTGGTTAGGGCTGCTCCACATAGCTCCAGGGCCAAACCACAGTTGCATTAGACACTCACATTTTTCTCTCCAATTCTCAGCTTTGGCGAGCTTTGCAGCTACCTATCAAACCACAGATGGGCTGGACACCAAATACTCATCTAAAAAAGGAATATAGTAGCATGGTCCGAGTAATTGAGCCTTTTTATTGCTATGCTCACCTGAAAAATAATAGAGTAGGTATCGTACATATGCATCAATTTCCAAAAAAAATTCCGGATGAGAGAATTGACTCATATGCATGAACAAACAGGAAGGTGATACTACATCTAAGCAAGTAGAAAAATTATAGACAACAATAGCATAGAAAACATGCCATATAGTCTCGTACAAAACAATAGCATTTGAGACAGTTCGCGTTGCTGATTTGGGTCGGTCCGCTGAAGATGCCCTTAGACTTGAAGCAGGGAAAACCTTGATGTTCACATATTTTTGTTCTTTACATTTCTCGGAAGGAATAACCAAAAGAATCGGTACTCTCATTAATGAAATATAACAATTACACGGAAAAAAACCTCAGATAGATTATTCGCTTGTACTACTTTTTTTATATGCACTTGTAGTATTTAGGGTAACACTTGGTACAAACTCATATATAAAGGAGTTAATTATCATTTTATCAATCTTCATTAAATGAACTCCACTCTCTAACATGACAGCCTTAGCTTGAAAGCTTATGTTCGAACAGGATTTTTTTACTGGTTTACAAACGAAGTTGGTCAACAGATAAACAACTGTACCCTGACACCTTAGCTTGATAGTCTATTTTTAACAGGAAAGAAAATCTACTGGTTTAGAAACAAAGTTGGTCACAAATAACTTTACAATGTAGAGAGCCATATTTACCTCCCTGTCATGTTCTATTGAACGGTTTCTCTATAAAAGAGATGATAACCTTTATCTCATGGATATTTCTGCGCCAGCTCGTGCTATGGCCACTAAAAAAATACAAGGTAAACAATATCATGTGATTTGATGCCAGTTCAGATATACACTAGACAGGACCAGACAGCAATCGCTGATAATTGAGGTGGTACTTAATTTTTCAGGATATTGAAGAAAGTAAGGGCACACAGGTCCACGATATTATACATAATCATTTCCTTTGGTGGAAGTTTCAGAATCTAAAGTTTGTTGTAAGATAGATGGAAGATTACTATCTCGCTAGTGCTTCTTCTGTCTCGAGTAACTGCAACAGGTCATCCGGTGATGATGCAGATGGTATCTTACTGCTTGCTGGGGTAAAGAACAGAGTAAAATCAGTATACTTCCAGGGTAGTGTGTAATTTGATCTTGCAGGATAAACTGTGCACTGAAGTGAATAACTAACAAAGTAGAAATAAATAACAAAGTAGAAAAATAAACAAACAATAATAGATAACAAAGTAGAAGAAATAATATAAGCAGCGGATTGCATGCTGCAGGACCTCAAATGAAACTCATCAGGTTGTAGAATGATTTCTGCAACTTCTGAGCGCTGAGTAATTTTGATTATGTACGGATATCCGCTACTCCGAGCATTAGCAACGAGAAAAGTTTTGAAGGCGTAGACTTAACCTTCTTTTAGACGTGCCTTGAATTAGTCTATACAATTAGCTGGCACACATCCTTCCATTGTATTCGCCAAGGATAGAAGCAAGATTTTAATGTTTCTTGGACTGAAAAAATCTGCAGCATTTATAAGAAGAGGTATTCGCCAATGATATTGATTATGTATTTTGCATATTAATATTTTTTAGTAAAAACTTGGTCAAACTTGACAAACTTTGACTTTTCAGAAAACTTCCCTATGGAGGTAGTATAGCCTAGTACTAAGGGATGTTTCAAATTATTATTACCCTGCGTACACCGATTAGTTAGAAACCTAGTCAATGTTTGACTCGGGAGAATGAAAATATTAAACGAACGGGTACTTGTGATAATCATTGCCTGCATCTGAACCTATAGCTATTCTAGTACTGAGATATCTAGACAACATGTAGTTCAAAAAAATGGAAGTATTACTTAACTATCATATGTGATGATTAGTTTATGAAGCACTTAAGTCTAATTCTCGAACATTAGACATAGGTGCAGTTTCGGAACCAATAATGTTCAGAACCAGAACTACATACCTCCATGAATGATGTAAATGTGCCATTTTCCTTATTTAGCTGCGTCGGAAGGAGACATTAACTTCAGAGGCTACAGTAAACAAACCAGACGACTGCAAATTCAGATAGTGTTAGTGCAAAAATCATTGCATGCATATGAGGTTATCATACCTAGACCAGCGATTTATTTCTCGACCTGGAAACATGATGTTTTGATATGTTCGATCTGCTCACTCTATGAACGGGGAAACACTTTTGGCAACATAGGGAAGTTTTCGATGACTGCAAATTCAGATAGTGTTAGTGCAAACATCATTGCATGCATATGAGGTTATCATACCTAGACCAGCGATTTATTTCTCGACCTGGAAACATGATGTTTTGATCTGTTCGATCTGCTCACTCTATGAACGGGGAAACACTTTTGGCCAACATAGGGAAGTTTTCTAGCTGTGCAAGCACTCTATTTGATACGGTCCTTAAGGGATGATCGACTGATCTATCCGTGTAATGGTTAAAACGCACTATTGTGTGGATGGAGCCCTCCATTAGTTAAATCTTGATTAAATCCACCAGGTTGCCAGCACCCCTCCATTGTGCCAGCCTGCAGATATGAACATATATGAAATTATTGACCTAGCTCTTGTTATCCGATGTCAAACAACACTTGATGTAGAAGATTCCAATCAAATTGAAGCATAACTTTTATAGTGCCTAAACAACAAATGCCAAAAATAGAAGAAACTTGACAAAATACATTTGCACTAACTGTTTACACTTGCCTGGTGGCATCTTAGCTATATATAACGGAATGGCTGGTGGGAAGGAGCTCACTAAGAGAAGATAATAGAAGGGTAATTGGAGCAACAATTACATAACAATAGCGTTGTCTCATTATTAGCCCAAGGAATTACGCAGCACTGAACTTAAAATATAAAATGGTTACCTGAAAGCAGTAAAAATGGAGGAAAAAATATTTACAGGAGAAGTTTAAGCAAAGAACATAAGCATGATTGAAGAAAAATACAGAAGGATAGCAGAAGAATGGTATTTCAGGAACATATAGTAATCTTATGTTGGTAGTTCACCGCATATTAATCTCTAGAAAAATACCAGCCACGTAGAAAAGGATATGTCGTTTGTCTGACCAGTTCAATATAGATTTATAATTATCGAGTTTGATGCAAGATTGAGGTGTATAATACAGCAGTGAAGTGTGATATTGTGACATCTGAAACCTGGCTTTATAACAACTTAAATCACCTACAGAATGTGACATAAACATAGCTTGATGAATTTATCAAATGGCAGCTCACCTCACAATCCACTCCTTCTCTGCAAAAAAAGGATACAACTCAACCTAGAATATGTGTAATCGGAGTTAATAGCATAAAACCACTACTTTAAGAGCAAAATTTACTGATTGATACCACTTTACGAAAATGATACAAAATACCACCACAAAATTGGTTAGTTGTCTCAAAAAACACCAATTCGACACTAAACCCGAATTGACACCGCTTCTGACGGGTCAGGCCCACCTGCAGAGCTGACGTGGCGCCTGACAAACGGCTCTGACACGGCCGTTAACGGAGCATGGGCCCCATGGTCCGTGGTAGCATAAAACCACCACTTTTATACTTAAATTTTGAAAAACCACCACATTTGAATAAAAATTTAAATGAAAAAACTTTTAATAATGCAAACTTTAGAAATTCATAACTTCAATTATATAATTCCAAATAATATAAATAATATGTCTACATTTATTAGAAAAAATAAAGGAATCCATTTATAACATCCATCCAGGCTCGTCGATGAGGATGTTCCATGTGAGCAATTGAACAGGGCCCCCGAATAATTAGGGCCTCCAAATCACGATTAGTTAGTAGACTTATATATGTTGGATTAGCTAGAAACAGATCTCGTAGGTCCGTGTGACCAGGTTTAAACGAGAGAGAAAAATAACCGCACCACTCGATCAGACGTATATCACGCAACATCAAGGTACCAGACGCAAATCACACAACTCTATTTTGGATTTCTACCTCCACCCGTGAGAGGCCAGGATGGGAGATCTGATCCGGTCGGCCTGTTCGTCTTCGTCACTCCGTTCGGCATCTAGCCTCAATGATATGGAGCCCGTGATGCTCTAGAACGACGTCATGACGATTGACTTCATGCCCGTATCGCTCACCCTATATGAACGCGACAACGCCTCGACGACTAACAGCCAGAGCTTGCCTGCTCGCGGCGATAAACCGAATTAAATGTAAGATAAGGTGAATACCTTCTCCATGTCTCCATTGATTTATCGAAACAATTCAATTGACAACAATTTTGTTCCATGACAAAAATATATATTGTAGCTTGCCTTTCTTCAAGTTATTAACTCGGTCTTTTATCAAACATAGCCAAATAAAAAGTTGCCTTCTTCTATTTTTGTTTACGAAAGATAGGAAGAATCATGAACTTAAGTGCTACAGTTACCATTTTACCATTAATATTTGATACATTTTTAAATATTGTACGAAATAGCACATACTTAAGTAGTGAAGTTCTATAACTAAGTGAAAATATAGTTTCGCTCATTAATTTTACAAAAGAAAATTATGAAAAAAGCCCCATTTTACAATTTGTACTGGGGCCCCAAATTTCTAGAGACGGACCTGCATCCATCATGCATGAATCACATCTGTTTCTCTCGGGTATTACAAGAAAAAATAAAAAATAAGCGTGTGTGCTAATCCTTGTGCGAGTGTTTATAGAGACCTTCGCTCGCTGCCAGTTAACGCTTATGCGTACATGACAACACCCATCGTCGACGTGCCTACCACTATATAATATTAATCTTATCACAGACATACATGTAGTATGTGTATTTAGCATTTTAGCACCTTTTTTGAATATAATGTACTACCTAACATAGAGAGATGGATACATTTTTTACATGCATGGAGTTGGGGATAGATGACACATGGAAAATAACTTGAGTAGCTAGCTCGTCAAATCGAAATGAAATGAGCAAGTATCAGGGGCAAACAAATTCAAAAATGACGGATGGGGCACTCCTCCCTGTGCGTACTCCAAAATAGAACTTAGCTTTGATCGGACAGAGTTGTGGCCGTGCATCACATATGTACATGCATTTTTTTATTTTTTTCTTGTAATATCCGAGAGGAACAAATGTTAGTCATGCATGATGGATGTTAGAAATGGATTTCTTGATTTTTTCTAATAAACTTAGACATATTATTTTTATTATTTGGAATTATATAGTTGAAGTTATGAACTTCCAAAGTTTGCATTACTAATAGAAGAAAAAAATTCATATTTTACTTATTTGAAATAGTGAATAAAATTTATATTAAAAATATTCAAATATATCTTAGCACTTTTCATATTAAAAGTTTTTCCATTTAAACTTTTATTCAAATGTGGTGGTTTTTCGAAATTTAAGTACAAAAGCGGTGGTTTTATGCTACCTTATCCTTGGTTGACGGCGCTGGGTCCGCGCGCTGTTAACAGTGGTAACGGATGTGTCGGGAGTCGTTAAAAGGGAGCCACGTCACCTTTCAGGTGGGCCTGACCCGTCAGAACCAGTGTCAATTTAGGTTTAGTGTCGAATTGGTGTTTTTTGAGACAACTGAATTTTGTGATGGTTTTTTGTATCCTTTTCGTAAAGTGGTATCAATCAGTAAATTTTGCTCTCAAAGTGGTGGTTTTATGCTATTAACTCTGTGTAATCGACTACAGTGAATAAATCTAGGTTCTCTCTTACACTGTTTTGATTTTAAGAGAAACCAAACAAAACCAAGAGTTGTAAAGGAAGTTCACAAACTAATTCGCGATTTTCACCAACATGGATTTTATACCAAATGTTGGGACAAAATCATGCCTACAAATCCCATGGGGTAAGGAAAAGGGGTGGTCCCTCGGAGGTGGAATTGGTGATCGGGAGATGGAGTAGAGGGAGAGCAGGTGGGCGCCCTGGCTGTCGACCGGTTGGCAGCGGGATGCCTTCCCGTGAGGACATCAGGAAGGCGGGCAGACGATGATAGCTTGCTCTCCCAGATCACCGACGGGATGGTGATGGGGTAGAGACCAGAGACGCCGTTGTTGAGACTATCATGGGAAAGATGAGGCCCTAGGATGAGGACGGTGGAGGTGGAGATCATACAGAAGGGAGGCGGTGGAGGGTCGTGGTGATGGAGGTGGTGTTGCAGCGACTTCTCGGGGGCAACCAATTACGTGGAGCCACCAGGACCACTTGTCACGGATCGAGTAACCAGGCCGAGTCGCCCTGGTGGTCAAGCCCAAGGTGGGAGACTACTGGCTCCCCAAGAAATTAATGGACGACGGCAGCTCCATCAACATCCTGTACCTGGACACCTTCAGGCGACTGCGGCTCCCACAGTCGATGATCTAGACGACCTACACCACATTCCACGGCATCGTCCCCAGTCGAAAGGCGTACCCGATCGGCAAGGTCACGCTGCCAGTCACCTTCGGCACTCCAGCAAACTTCCGCACCAAGCGGATCGTCTTCGAGCTGGTGCCCTTCGACAGCCCCTACCACTGCGTCCTGGGGCGCCAGGCGTTCGCCAAGTTCATGGCGGCGCCCCACTACGCGTACAACGCGATGAAGCTCCCCGGACCGCGCGGCGTCATCACCATCCACGGTGACCCCGACATGGCCGCCGAGTGCGAGGCCAAAGGAGCCGAACTCGCCGACACCGTCATCGCGGCAGAGGCTAACCACGCCGACGAGCTCGCCAAGTACGCGAGCGGGGTCAACAACGACGACCCCACCATACTCAAGAAGCCCAACTCGGAGGGCGGCAACACCTCAACCTTCGAGGCAACGACGCATACCCGCACCGTCGAGCTGGTCCCAGGCGACTCCAGCCAGACGGTGACGATCGGGACGGGCATGAGCCCAGCATAGGAAGGCGCGCTCATCGAGTTCCTCTGTGAGAACAGGGACATCTTCCCATGAAAGCCCTCTGACATGCATGGTGTCCCTAGGGAATTCGCTGAGCACAAACTCAACGCCAACCCCAAAGTGCGACCTGTCAAACAGTCGCTGCGGCCATCGCCGAGGAGGTGCAGCGTCTACTCGCTGCAGGCTTCATCCGGCCAATCAAGTACTCCAAGTGGCTGGCAAACCCAGTCCTGGTCGAGAAGAAAAATGGGACCTGGAGGATGTGTATCGATTACACAAACTTAAACAGCGCCTGCCCAAAGGAGCAATTCGTCCTCCCGCGGATCGACCAAATCATCGATTCCACCGCGGGCTCGGAGTCGCTATGCTTCCTCGACGCCTACTCTGGGTACAACCAGATCAAAATGGCCATTGAGGACGAAGAAAAGATGGCGTTCATCACACCATTCGGAGCCTTCTGCTACACTGCCATGACCTTCGGCCTAAAGAACACCGGGGAAACCTACCAGCGGTGCATGCATGAGTGCCCTGCGAGCCAAATTGGCCGCAATATCCACGTCTACATCGACAACGTGGTGGTGAAGTCCGCTCGCCAGAGCGACCTACTCGCTGACCTGGC
The DNA here is from genome assembly GCA_916181665.1 of Avena sativa. NCBI lineage: Eukaryota > Viridiplantae > Streptophyta > Magnoliopsida > Poales > Poaceae > Avena > Avena sativa. The sequence goes on along the minus strand of OV702293.1, from coordinate 351,932,196 downwards.
GGAAACATTCGCCAACCTACGGAAATACAAGATAAAGCTAAACCCAGGCAAATGCACCTTCGGTGTACCAGCTAGGCAGCTACTGGGATACGTAGTCTCCAAGCGCGGGATCGAGGCGAACCCCACCAAGAGCGACACGATCGCTCGACTCGGCAATCCCGAGTGCCTGCGCGACGTCCAGAAGCTGGTCGGGCGAGTCGCGGCTCTCAGTCGCTTCATCCCCCGATTGGGCGAAAAGGCGATGCCCCTCTACCGCCTGATGCGCAAGAACCCCACCTTCCAGTGGGACAAGGAGGTGGATGATGCACTCCGCGACCTCAAGAAGGTGCTACTCGCAGCACCGCTACTCGCTGCCCCCGTCGACAAGGAACCCATGCTGGTCTACGTCGCGGCTTCCGAGCGCGTCGTCAGCGCCGTCGTGGTCGTCGAATGACCAGAGGAAGGAAAGGAGCGCCCGGTGCAACGACCAGTGTACTACATCAGTGAAGTCCTCACCGAATCGCGCCAGTGCTACCCGCAATACCAGAAACTGGTATACGCGGTCTTCAGAGCACAGCGGCGACTGCCACACTACTTCCAGGAGCACCCGATAACGGTCGTCTCCTCAGCACCGTTGCAGGACATCATCCGCAACCGTGAGGCGACCGGGAGAGTCGTCAAGTGGGCCGTCGAGATCGGCGTCCACAACATCAAGTACGAGCCGCGCAAAGCGATTAAGTCGCAGGCCCTCGCGGACTTTATCGCCGACTGGGAAGAGGCCCAGCAGCCAGAAAAAGCTTCCATACCTCCATTACTGGAGCTTACATTTCGACGGCTCCAAGAATGCGGACGGTGCAGGAGCAGGGATCGTGCTAACTTCTCCAAAGGGCAACAAGCTCCGCTACGTCCTCTGCCTCGACTTCACCCCCTGCACCAACAACATGGCCGAGTACGAGGCGCTACTCCACGGCATGCGAGATGCCAAGGAAATGAACGTCAACCGTGTGCGCTGCTACGGAGACTCCGACCTCGTCGCCGGGCAAGTCGCTGGCACCTGCGACGCCGTCTCCCCCACCATGGCGGCATACCGCCAAGCAGTGGACAAGCTGGGTGGACACTTCGCAGGCTACTCCGTCGAGTGGATTGACAGGCGGAAGAACGAGGAGGCCGACGCACTCTCCCGCATCGGCTCGGCCCGACTCGCACCACCCGCCGGCGTCTTCCTCGACACCATCACCAAGCCTTCCGTCTATCCCCCAAGGGAGATCGACATCGGAATCCCGCTGCAACCATAGGCAGCCCTGGTCGCACTTATCGCCGAGCCAGACGACTGGACCGCGCCGTACACTTCCTACTTGGAAGGGGCACCCTGCCAGCGGATGAAATGGACGCCCGGATGATAGCACGCCGCTGCAAATCCTTCGTCATCATCAACAGCGAGCTCCACAAGCGCAGCGTGACCGGCGTGTTCCAACGCTGCGTTCAACCCGCTAAAGGACGCAAAATCCTCCAAGACATTCACTCCGGCGACTGCGGCCACCACGCCGGCGCCCGCTCTCTGGTCGCAAAGGCTATGCGACACGGCTTTTACTGGCCCACCACACACGCAGACACTGTCGGCATTGTCCAACGGTGCGTCGGATGCCAGAAGTACGCCAACCAGACCCACGTGCCGAGCTCGGCGCTCAAGACAATCCCCATCACCTGGCCGTTCACCGTGTGGGGCATGGACATGGTAGGCCCTTTCAAGAAGGCCCCCTCCGGCTTCACCCACCTCCTGGTCGCAGTCGACAAATTCACAAAATGGGTGGAGGCCAAGCCAGTCCGCAAATGCGACGGGAAGACCGCCACCAAGTTCCTACGCGAGCTCATCTATCGCTACGGGTTCCCAAACAGCATCATCACGGACAACGGCACCAACTTCGCCAAAGGAGCCATGGCCGAGTTCTGCGAGGAACATCACACCCGACTCGACCTCGCCTCAGTCGCCCACCCGAAGTCCAACGGCCAGGCGGAACGAGCCAACCAGAGCATCCTCCATGACCTGAAGCAATGGCTCCAAGTACCACTCGAGCGCACCACCGGGTGCTGGGTCGAGGAGCTACCCTCCGTCATTTGGGGCATTCGCACCTCCGTCAACAGGTAGACAGGATTTACACCCTTCTTCATGGTGTACGGCGCCAAGGCAGTCATGCCGACCGACCTCGAGCACGACTCGCCAAGGGTGGTAAACTACACGGAGGTTGCAAACGAACTCGCACGACAAGACGGAGTCGACCAGCTCGACGAGGCACGCGACCTAGCTCGCTCCCGCACCGCCATCTACCAGCAAGGGCTCCGCCGCTACCATAGCCGGCGAGTAAGGACTCGCACTTTCCAGGCAGGCAACCTGGTACTACGCCTCATCCAGGACAAGAAGGGCATGCACAAGCTCTCCCCCCTTGGGAGGGACCATTCGCCATCAGGCGAGTCATAGGCAACGACGCCTACTACCTCACCGACGTTCGAGGAGATGGGAAACTCGACATCAAGCGACCGTGGAATGTAAACCTCTTACGGAAGTTCTACTCCTAGAACTCCATACATGTACCCTCCACCTGCTATGAAATACAAAAGATCGGTTACCGCAAATTGCGTCTACTCTCCATGTCTTGTGCCACTCGCACTCGTAATAACAGCGTTAAGCTATTCACAGAAGTCAACCTATGGTAAAGCGACCGGCATGGCCAAGTAGTGCGGTACAAGGGCACTGGGAGACCCCAGGCCTTGTAACGTCCACGAAAAACGCCAACCCGGAGCCCCATTGGAGTCGCCTAGCTCGACTGGCTTACTGAGTCAAGACAACTACCCTTTCTCCTCACAGCAACCAAAGTCATCCGCATCCTCAGCACAACGACTCGAACGGCCAAGTACGACGCTCGGGGACTGACGTCCAGTCAAATAAGAGAGGCTAGGGAAAAATGCCCAGTATGAGAGCGTGCCCAGGACTCGCCATGCGACTGATCCTTCGGGTTAGGCAGGAGTGACGCGCTTACTCTAACGCGCTTAGTCCTCACCTACCTTGGAGCTACGACTAGAACCACGAAGTACCACGGTCGGGGACTCGGCTACCCGACCTCGTTCGTGCAAGGGAAAACGGTCAAGTAAAGAGCACCCACGGGAGTCGCCCTGCGACTGGCTCTCCGAGCTCTGGCGAGTCGACCTCCATAGCAAAACAATTGACAAAACATTCAAAATCGCAAACACATAACAAACGAGGTAAACCCCATAAAAAGGGCGGACGCGCTCGGGGAATCGTCCAATCAACACTCAAAATCGCGAAACAATTCACAAAACAACACGAATTTCCATTACAGTAGAACAAAGTCGTTCCAAAATACAAGAAAAGTTCAATGGATATTTGTTACTAACGCCCCAGGGCACAATGCTTCTACTTCGCAGGTTTCGATGCCGACTCGTCGCCACCCCTGCGGTTGCGAATGAAGGGCACGTACGGGTTCGACTCACCCGCCATCGCCGCACGGAACGGCTGCTCGACTTTGAAGTCCAGATGCTTCGGTTCGGGATCGTTGGGGGCGATAGTTGTCTCCTGATAGGGGAGGAGGTCGCCCATCGCCCAAACGCGATCGGAATACACCGCGGCCCAGTCCGTTAGCTTCAGCACCTCGGCAATCTCCATAGAGCCCGTCGACAAGGGGTAGCCACTCGTCACATCATCAAGGTCGAAGTCCTCCGGGAAATGGGCAAGCCCAAGGCTGAGCGCCGTCGCTGCCGCGCGCCGGAAGGCCGACCGCATCATGAATTCGACGACCGACGGAGCCTTCTCCAGATAACGCCATACCTCGACGAGATCGCTGGGAATCACTTCCGTGGGCGATATCTCCTGAAGATATGCTCGAATGCAAGTCGCGGACAACGCGGCCGAGTCGACCAGAGTGGTCACACACTGTCGCGCGTCGTATGACTGCGCCTCCTCCGAGCTATCAATAATCCGGCCTGTGGACAGAAGCCGGCAGTGAGTACACCAACGACTCCACAACGCAGCTATTGCAGGCAGAGGAAAGAGGAAGAAAGGTTTACCAATTAGCGGATGGCAGAGGCCCGTGATGAAGCTTTGAAGCGAGGAGAAGTCGTTCTGCAGTCCAATAACGAGTGCGTCAGACACCTTTCGCTCTTCAGCGGCAGCGGTAACAGCAGCTTTCGCTCGCCCCTCCGCCGAGCTCGCCTCCGACTTCGCCTCCTTGAGCTCACGCTCCAGATCAGCGATTCACTTCTCGGACGTACTCAAAGCAGATTGAGCCGCCGTCAGGTCGCCCGCCGGGACAAGGCCCCGGCGGACCTCCTCCGCCTCGGCTGCAATTGCTCGGAGTCCCTTGTTCGTCTCCTGGACGGCAACGAGTTCCTTCTCCATGCAACACTTTGCTGCAAGCCGATCGGCCGATTCGCGCTGCAGGCCCTGCGCACAAACTAAACCGTTAACAACACTGAAAATCCTAAGTGCCCACCCGCTGAAATTCAGCGACTAGGCACTCGGGGACTGGACACTGAAAATCCTAAGTGCCCACCCGCTGAAACTCAGCGACTAGGCACTCGGGGACTGGACATCGAAAATCCTAAGTGCCCACCCGCTGAAATTCAGCGACTAGGCACTCGGGGACTGGACGCTACAAAAACACTAAGAATCCGACCACTGAAATTCAGTGGCCCGATCATCGGGGACTGGACATACCTGTATGGCTGCGCCCAGCATGCCGTGAAGTTGCAGCGCGTGCACAGACGCAAGCATGACCGGAGTGTGGCCGCGACGCTGCTCGACCTCCGTCTCGGCGACCCCAGGCGTCTGGCTCGTTGGCGCCGCGCCACTCGTTGTGGCCGCCTTGGCCATGAAGCGAGGGAAAGTTGCAGCGGATGCCGCGACACCACTACGAGCCGGCCCGGCCACTTCTGGCGAAGCAACAGCCTCCTTGGTGTTCGAGGCCACCTCCGCTGCAGTCGTAGGTTCGCTCGGAGCAACCGCCGTGTCATCAGAGACTGTGACGACGTCGTCACCTTTCGCCCTCTTGGCATTGTCTACGGGAGCAGCGACTTCATCGGTTTTACTCTTCCGTGAGGGGTCCTCCTCGGTGACGACTGGCGGAACCTTAGCCACAGAAGGATGGCCGATCTTTTTAACTCCAGTCCTGTGAAACAACGATATGAATAAGACTGTCCGACTACAACGGAAGACAAGCAGATGAACATGACTTACTTGGCGGCTGGTATGAACCGCAGACCGGTGCGGATGCTGGCAGGCTTGTCCATCTCGGGCCCCAACTTCCGACTAAGGCCCATCTCGAATACACCGTGTGCCCAAGACACAGAGGGTTTCGTCGAAGACGAGGCTGCGGCAGGAGCCTCTGTAACAACGGCTGCGGGAGCTTCCCTGGGAGGTGAAGCCGCTGCGGCCGGAGTAGCTCCCAACCCAGAGACCGGGGCGAATGGAGGTGGCAGCGCCGCCAGAGGCACCTCGTCCAGGGGGGCTGCAGCCTCTGGTGCCATGGTCGTGCGCGCCGCCTCGCACTTAGCTGAGCTGGTGGCGTCAGAACTGGTCGCGGATCAGGGCGGAGATGTTTGCTTTGCCGGCCTCGTCTTCCTCTTCGGTGGAGCCTTCGCCTCCCTCTTCTCCTTCTTTTTCTTTTTCTTCGACGGCGTGGCCTCACGATGTGAGGTGTGCTCAGGAAGCTCGTCGTCATCATCATCGTGAGGCTCGAGGCTTCTACTCGCTTCGAGCTCGCGCTGGTGTTGCCCGCGAGTCTTGCGAACTGTTGGGGCGGCGTCTTCCACGGGCTCGTCTTCGTCGTTGTCGTCATCATCACCATCGTCGCTCTCGACGTCGCCTTTGGCGGACGGCGACTCGCTCCCGTCCTGGATGGACGAGCTAGAGTTCTCGTTGTCTGTGGGTGGGAGCCACCCTTCCACCACTTGGAACAACTACAATAAGCATGAGACGGCGTCAGCACAACCGCGAATGCATCATCTGCGACTGCGAGTGGTGGCGAAATGGCGACTTACCGTCGGAGCTAGGCGCCTTGCGGTATAGGGGGCGACCCCTGCCTTCGCGTCCAGGTACACCGCCTGGGTAATTTTCTTCAGGGCCAGAGTGTAGTCGTCAAGATGCCATTCGGCGAAAGAAGACTTCGTCGGATCGTCCTTACCCGTGTACTCGTACATGTAATGGTCGCGGCGGGCCAAGGGCACGAGCCGCCGCCCGAACCAGCAGTTGTAGAGGTTAATGGTCTGGAGGCCCTTCTTCTTTAGACCGCGGATGGTTTGCAACATTTCGTCGACAACCATCCGCTGATCCAGCGGGAGCTTGCCAACCTGGAGCCGACGTGGTTCGGGCCGGTCGGCGGAGTACCTTGGAAGCGCCACCTCGCCGTCTGGAGTCGACTCGGTGACGTAGAACCAGGATTTCTTCCATTCGTTTTCCTCCTTGGCGAGCAGCATCAGGTCGAAGAACGACGCCTTCGACTTCAGCTGGAATGTCAGGCCACCCGCAGCCAGCATCGGGCCGCCTGATTCTTCGTGGCTGATCCTCCCGTGGAACAGATCTTGCCACAAGGGGAAGTAGGGCCTATAGCCCAGATAGAACTCGCAGAACGCCACGAAAATGGCGAGCTGCTCGATGCTATGCGGGCCTAGGTCCGACGGCTGGATCCCGTAGTAGGCGCAGAAACACTGGAAGAAGAGGGAAGTGGGAAACCCCAGCCCCCGCTCCAGGTGGCTGGTGAAGCAGATGAATTCTCCCTCGCGCGGGTCCGGAGTCACTTCTCCGGCCGCGGGGATGCGCCATCTGCCGGCGTGCAGGATCCCGGCCTCCTCGAAGGACGCCAGTAGCGCCCTGGTACACTTGGATCTGCCCCATAGTTCGGTGGAGGGGGCCATTGGTTGGAAGTTCGCGGAGGTCGGGGCTCTCTGGATTGGTTGGATCGCGATGCAGAGTGGAAAACGGAGATGGGCGAGATCGGAGGAAGTACGAAGGAGTGTTTCCCCATTCGCCTGTCATTCTCCTTATATAGCGGTTGCTACCCGCCAATTTCGGGAGTCGTTACTACGCGGTAATTACGCCGAAGTTACCGTTGGATTACCCCAACGGCTAGTTTGACCCCAATTGACGGTCCAACTTCATCCATTCGACTCGTCGCTCCGCGCGACTCGACGATTCGCCGACCCGATCACTATAACAGTGACTGAGTATTCGCCGACCCGTTCGCCGAGCTGCAACCCGCTTGGTCGCCGTTATTGCGACTAGAATAACTAGTTTTTCCTTTATTCAGGAGTCCGCCGCCGATTCGACTGGGCGTCCGCATTGGACCCGTATACTCCGACCGCCAGCGAACGCCTGCGACCAATCAACGACGGCCTCGGGGACTACTGACGGGGATATGCCTACCGGGGTATGCCCAGCAGGACGTTTCTTACTGGCCTAGGTGCCAGCGAGTGGGTCTGCAGGACGGCGACTGGATCAAGATCTGGCGTGGACTCAAGCGACTGGAAGCTGAAGGCCCAGAAGTGTAGATAGGTCCAGTCGGATTAGGTTAAAGAATCGCTGAAACCTTAACTGATTCGGCTGAGATCTGTAAACCCTAGGGAGGTGAGTCTATATAAACCTCCCTAGAGGACGCATAGAGGATACGTTCCATCATACACCCAAGCGACGAGCTCGCCCCATTGTATTCTCCCCATAATACAATCTAGCAGGAGTAGGTCTTTACCCTCCGGAGGGCGAACCTAGGTAAATCCTTGTGTCTCAGCCCTCATCTCGCACCGCAGATGGCTGGCCGTCCTTGCCCCATGTTCTACTACTCGCTGCCGATTGCAGCATCTGCCGTGGTCATTCCCACGACAATCAGCCTCGAGGGCTATCGATCGTTCTCTCCAACCAACACAAGCAACGTAGATGCGCTAACTGCTAGCTAGCGTCTATCAATAATCTCGGCTGCCATGAGAGTGCTTGCGTATGGCGTCCCCGCGGACTACACCATGAGTACCTTCGCATTGGTGAAGATATAACCATCGAATCCGTGCATATGAAAAAGTGCCTAAACCCCTATTTTACATGTCAGGAGGCTGCTGATGCGGAATGGAGCCCTTAAATGCGACGTGTAAAATATAATATTTTGTTCCCCGCCGACACTTTCATGACCCGTAAACACGTTTACCATGACCTATAAATAGGTTTTACATGTTTCTTTTTTAAGGGTACGGTTAGAGATGCTCTAACCTCGTTTGGTTTTACAGTTCAACTTTACATAATGTTATTTTTTCTTACAATTCAACTTTGCATAAATATCGTCTTACAAAACATTGTTAAAACCGACTTTCACCCCGCTTTATAAATAAAACAACCATCCACAACAAGTTACAATGTTCAACGGAAGAAGAACATAGTCTTTTGGGGCCACAACACAGTACGACCCAAACAGAAAGAGCACAAGGACATGCTCGCCAGACGAGACAAAAAAGGGGAGCACTAAGTGCTCAGTTGGACTACGAGGGGAGCCGTCGTGCTATCTCCAGAATAAACCAAAGAAGCTCGTCCAGCTGCGCCTTATCCCGCTGCCTACATAGCGGGTACCAAAGCTGTAAACATGCTAGGAATTTAAACACCGAGTCAGAAGCATGTCGAGGTATAATCTTCTCAATAACCATCTTATTGTGTGTGGTCCAAAGTGACCAAGACAACGTGGCAAACACAAGCCAGAAGAGGCGGCGGTCCTTTCCGGCACGATTTGCCTACGCTTCTAGGAATTCACCGAGATCATAGGCTAGCCAGTCCGAGCCGAACGGTTCTCTAGTGAAGTTCCAAAGAAACCCGACTGCGGAACAAGTGAACATTAAATGTGTTCCTGATTCGGGGATCCCACATAATGAGCACAACCCATTCCCCGGCCCATGTCTGTTAACCACTTCTACCCTAGAAGGTAAACAAACACGTATAACTTGCCACACAAAGATCTTCATCTTTAGCGGTAGAGGCGCCTTCCAGAAGGGTTTAGTCCAAGGTAGGCTTGACCCTCTAAAGGGGGCTCGGTATGCGGAGCTGATCGTGAAGGTCCCTTATGGGAACATCCAAGAAAGCAATGCCGCCCTAAGCTCCCTTCATGCTTCGGTTTCCGTCGGGACGAAGGTTCGATCGGAGCGTCTTATAAAACAAGAGAGGAATATATGAGATAGTTTGCACCACTTATCTAACAATGATATATTGTTACATCTATATTTTTATAGTCCCGTTACAAATACTATTAAGCCACTAGCTCCGGAGAAAAGATCCAAATTGACTCATCGTAATCAATTTCCCTCCATGCCCTGCTCATAGTTTGGGATTTCATGTTGTATTTCTCCCCCGTGTCGATAAAATGAATAGTATCTTGGTCCGCCTCATCACAAGTAGAAATGGACTTGCATAAGAATCTGCTAATGAAAAGCGCCTGGCCGCCTAGCCCACCTGAAACCAGAACCCAGTAGTGCGCACCTTTGTTGACATCCGCCTCATAAACCTCGACCTTGGGAGTATAAGAAGGTTCTCGGAGTTGTCGTATCACCATTAATAATTTCCCACATGACTCGACTAAGTACCAGTGGGCTTCGTATGGCACTTCATCATCCCACCAAGCAGTAATGCCTTCGAGAACCATGTCGTCGCCGGTTTTCCTCCGGAGTTCCTCTATGCTCGGTTCCTCATTATTTGCGAGCTTATCCATGTGAGCCTTATAATTGTTGGCAGAGTCGAAATTGTCATCGACATCGCTCCACACTCCAAACCAATAATTGCCTGGTGGGTGCTTGATGATGTGCTCGATAGCTGCAATGATGGGCATGCCATTGTTATCAAAATCTATACCAAAAGAGACAAGATCCTCAGCTTTAGTGATTCCATATAGTTTGTCTCCAAGAAATGCAATGTCGACGATGTAGACGAAGGGAGCAGCTTGTGGCTTAGACAACCAGACACCCTTCCCTGGCCGGATTAAGATGACAGGATGGTTCCAATTATTGGTCATGAGAGCTATGACGTCCCAAGGTGTAGTCCGCATACGCAGTTTCCGGACCTCGAAAAGCTCAGAAACGTCGCCGATCACAGCATCGAGCTCAGGGAGAGGCACTGTCGTGTTATTGAAGGGATTGTGCAAGGAGTAGCTATGCATCTTTCTGACGTCCTTATAGTCAAGGAGGAGCCAGCTACCATTGGAGGCAATGCATCTTGCGTTCCTAGGCAATGAGGGGATGCGCCGGAGGGGCCAGATACCAACAATGTCTGAAGGTGACAAGAAGGAGCCATCGGTCATGACAATCCAGGGGATCTGCCGTGGAGCCCGAACGTGCTGGCGCATAGCCGAATGCCAGGAACGATCATCGTCGGTGGATGGAGCGAGGCGGTCGATGACGAGACCTAGCACGTCCTGTGGAATTTCTGCCCACGGAGGGACAGACGACGACGCCATAGATCGATCGATGCAGCTCTGGACTGGATCGCGTACGTACGTGATGACTTTGCTTGTGTGGTCGATCAACGCCGCGATCGAGTACTCTGCGTATATATGGATCTGGATGTGCATTAGGTTTGTTCCGAATCAGAGACGAATTGAAGATAATCCAGCTATAACCGAAACGGACGCCTCGATCGGGTATATCGTTCCCTATTTTCGTACCTAGCTAGACTTTGACTGTAACACGTCCACGAACGAGCGTGACTCGATTCGGACTCCACGGCCGGTGCAGATGCGGGTCTCAACGGCCGGGGTGGCCACGCCATGTACGTTGCTGCTCGGGCCTCCTCCACCCGCTCCGCCTCCTCCGCATGCGCGAGCCACGGCGCCCGTGCCCGTACGTGCTCGTCGCCCTCGACGCCGCGCCCCACCGCCTCGCGTGCTGCCTCCTCCGCCTGCGCGCGCGCCCCGGCACCGGTGCCCGTGGTCGTCGCCGCCCGGCCTCGCCACGACGCCTCGATGCCTCTGGCATCGCGCGCACTGCCTCCTCCGCCTGCGCCCGCGCCCTGGCGCCGGTGCCCGTGCTCATTGCCGCCCGACCTCGCCACGACGCCTCTGCCCTCAACGCCGTGCCCCACCGCCTCACACGCGCTGCCTCCTCCGCCTGCGCGCGCGCCCCGGCGCCGGTCCCCGTGCTCGTCGCCGCCCAGCCTCGCCACGATGCCTCGACGCCTCTGGCCTAGACGCTGCACCCCACCGCCTCCTGCGCTGTCTCTCGCCGCTCACGCGCGCCACGCTCTGGCCGCGCGCACCGATAGAAGCAACAGCAGCCTGCAGCATCCTCGCGAGAGGCATAAAATCGCTCTCTTATGCCCGTGAGTACTCTGCGTTTTTTTTTAAATAACTCCGTGAGTACTCTAGTACAATAATTTTTTTTAGAGGAAGCCATAATGCCAACTTTATATATTGACATTGTTACATCATCCGTAAGTAACTCGAAAATAACCGCAAGCATGTACTCTATACAAACAGTCGGCCGAGGGTCCTCCGCTTTGCTAGCTAGATCATGAGCTACTTTGCTCCTTTCCCTAGAGCTATCTATGACAATATCTTGACAAAAGATCAAATGAGCAAAATCTAGGGACTCCTATGTGCCGACATGGTCGGGCAGTACCAGACGCCGCAGGGCCCCACGCGGGGCCGTTGGACCAGTCCAGTGCCACTTTTTTCCTTCTCATTCCTTTGTTTTGTTGTTACTTTTTTGTTTTTTTAATTCGAATGTTTTTTAAGAACTGAACAGCGTTTTAATCCGTACATTTTTAGAACATAACTATTTCCAAAACCTAGACATTTTTCGAAATCCGGTCAATTTTAAAATTTGAACAACTTTTAAATCTGAACATTTTCTAATTTAAACATTTCCAAGTCCGAACATTTTTCAAAAAAATTAAGTTTGAACACTTTTCATACTCGAACAATTTTTGAATCTGAACTTTATCAAAATTTAATTTTTTTCGTATCTACCTTTTCAAATTAAACAATTTTCTTTTAAAATTTTGAAACAACAAACAGAGCACCTAGGCCGGTCCATACCGCGCGCACGGTAAGCACCGACCTGGTCAGCAGTGCATCCTACTTGGCCCGCCAAGAGAATCCCATCCCGAAGAGCTCGTGCTTCAGCGTATCCACATCCAATATCGATGGTATGATCACTGCTCCCCTAGTTGCTATATGCAATGAACATGTCCTTGTCATATCTAATCACTGCTAGCTCTCGTACGTTTCTCTTATGTATTGCCCAACGATAAAGGATGCATCGACATTCACTTTTGTACACCCCTCTGTTGGTTTCTCACATCCTTCTCGACGGATTCCTAGGTTCTTCTTACTAGCTCATGAGTAATACGAAAAGTTAGTCATGCCTCATTGAACGAGAAGCTAGAAGACTAAAATACGAAACAGCTAGCATTGTCCACTCCGCCGAATGACACCGTACGTCTAGGACCCCGTACATGAATCTAAGTCAGCTGATACAAGACCCCGGATCAAGTTATGATGACCAAAGCTTCACACGCGCTCCGTTGACACCTAAACCGAGTCCTAGTAGGAAAATAAAAGTGACAAAAACCACTTACCATAGGCCGGCCATGGTTCCCACCTAACGGCGCCAGAAGGTACCCGGAGGCGAGGGGGGCCGTCGGTGGCCCTAGAGCGTGCTTTGTGCGGCCTTCCGATCCTCTCGTCCTGCAGCTTGAAACAAATCGTAGCACTGACCCTATTTTTCCATCCTAAGGGCGTGATCTCTGAATTGGAAAAGACGTGGGATTGGTAATGTGTAACATCTGTATGAATGTTTTTGAGACGTACGTACTCATTATTTGTATTTCAACGGTATATATAGTGTGCTAGTTAAAAACGCGTGGAAAGTGCTAGTGCACAATATGATGTATTTTTACGGAAAGGATAATGGAGAATATTATAGACACGATGCCGTACGTTTGCTTGGGGGTCGTTGCGAGAAGTAGTTCTCGGTTTCGATTCATTCCGGTTCCGGCGCACGGATGGCGCGCGATCGAGCCCCAGCAGGTACGAAAATAATACCTCGATCGCTAGGTACGAAAATAGTGGTACCCATCGAGGACGTCGATACGAACGTTTTGGTTTTACTACTTACATTATTATACTCCGAATCGGAACGGCCAGTACAGTATTCTTTTCGCTACCTAGCTTAATTCGGAATCGGAACAAACCTAATATACGCAGTACAGTATTCTTTTCGCTACCTAGCCAGATCCATATATACGCAGAGTAGACGACGTCGACCACACAAGCAAACTCATCACGTGGGCTAGCTGCATCGATCTATGGCGTCGTCGTCTGTTCCTCCGTGGGCTGAAATTCCCCAGGACGTGCTAGGTCTCGTCATCGACCGCCTCGCTTCATCCACCGATGATGATCGGAGACTCCCCTCCAAACCGTGGTCTCGATTTCTGCGCCTCTTCCGTTTCTCCCGTGGCTTCAAGGCGGCACGCCGTGCCCGGCACTCTGCGGACCGCGCTCGCTTCCGCGCCGTGTGTCGTTCCTGGCATTCGGCTATGCGCCAGCACGCTCCGGCTCCACTGCAGATCCCCTGGATTGTCAGGACAGATGGCTCCTTCTTGACACCTTCAGACATTGTTGGTACCTGGCCCCGCCGGCGCATCCCCTCATTGCCCAGGAACGCAAGATGCATTGCCTCCGATGGTAGCTGGCTCCTCCTCGACTGCAAGGACGTCAGAAAGATGCATAGCTACTCCTTGCACAATCCCTTCGATAACACTACCGTGCCGCTCCCTGAGCTCGGCGCTGTGATCGGCGACGTTTCTAAGCTTTTCAAGGTCCGGAAAATGCGTATGCGGACTACCCCTTGTGATGTCATAGCTCTCATGACCAACAATTGGAACTATCCTGTCATCTTAATCCGGCCAGGGAAGGGTGTCTGGTTGCCTAAGCCACAAGCTGCTCCCTTCGTCTACATCGTCGACATTGCATTTCTTGGAGACAAACTATATGGAATCACTAAAGCCGAGGATCTGGTTTATTTTGGTATAGATTTCGATAGCAAGGGCATGCCCATCATTGCAGCTATCGAGCGCATCATCAAGCACCCACCACGCAATTATTCTTTCGGAGTATGGAACGATGGCGAAGACAATTTCGAATCCGCCAACAATTATAAGGGTCATATGGATGAGCTCGCGTATAATGAGGAACCAAGCATAGAGGAACTCCGGAGGAAAACCGGTGACGACATGGTTCTCGAAGGCGTTAGTACTTGGCGGGTTAATAAGGTGCCATACGAAGCTCACTGGTACTTAGTCGAGTCATGTGGGAAACTATTAATGGTGATGCGACAACTTCGAGTGCCTTCCTATACTCCCAAGGTAGAGGTTTATGAGGCGGATGTCAACAAAGGTGCGCAGTGCTGGGTTCCGATTTCAGGTGGGCTAGGTGGCCAGACGCTTTTCATCAGCAGATTCTTATGCAAGTCCATTTCTACTTATGATGAGGCGGACCAGGATGCTATTCATTTTATCGACACGGGGGAGAAATACAACATGAAATCCCAAACTATGAGCAAGACATTGAGGAACATTGATTACCTTGAGTCAATGTGGATGTTTTCTGTGGAGCCAGTGGTTTAATAGTAGGGTCACCCTTTGTGAAATCCCAGATTATTTATGAGCAAGACAATGAGAGACATTCTTTACGACGACATTGTAACGACTTAGAAATATGTCATATGTAACAATACCATTTGTCAGATGTAACAATTCCAGTGCTCCTGAGAGATGGATTTTATGACCTGAGGTGTGCTCCTTCAAACAAAACATATTTGTGCGTGCCACCGCTGGATTTGTTTGATTCCATTTCACTCCACTTCACCACCCAGCCAAGTTACCGTAGCTCCATGCAATTTATCCAACCAATAAATAAAGCAGCCATCACACACTTCTTGAGGGCGCGTGACGGTGCAGTTGAGGCTGTGGCCATGCGGCTTTTGCGCCGGTCCTTGCACTTCGGCAGAAACGCACGCGCGTGAAACCTCATCAACTTTTTCTTTTTCTTTTTGAGAATGTGAGATCTCATCAACTGACGGACGACACACACAAAGAAAAAGAACGTTCTTCGGACGGCCTTGTGCGACATTAATTTAATTCTCCTTCGTTGCATGCAGTTTGCTTATTTCACAAGTTATAACGACTTCAGAGTTTAGACGAAATTATGGTGCGCGTCGAGCTCATCCTTTCCGGAGATCCAGAAAAAACGAAAAAAGTACACTCTAAGAGCATCTAGAAAAGGACTTAATGAACCACTCGCATCAAGCACAACAGAAATAATATTATGAGTATCAAAAACAGTTTCAGACTCAACAGTAGTAGCAGTGTGTATAGCATGAGTATGTGATGGTGGTGTAACAAGCTTACTTATAACAGACGGTGAATCAAGAGCAGCCGAGACGTTTAGGACTATACCTCTTCTTGTAGAGGATAGTAAAATAGGAAACTTTCCATCACGAGATTTTCCCATGATAAAAGGAGTAGCAGTGAACAATAATATATCCAAGTGAACTTACAAATAAAACTATGCTCCCCGGCAACGGCGCCAGAAAATAGTCTTGATGACCCACAAGTGTAGGGGATCGCAACAATCTTCACGGGTAGTATTACCTAATTTATTGATTCGACATAAGGGGGGCAAAGAATACTTGCAAGCCTTAACAACTGAGTTGTCAGTTTAACTGCACCTGAAAATAGTTCTTGCTCAAAGAAGTTTATCAGTAGCAACAATTTGGTAGTAGCAATAGCAAAGCAACAGCAACAGTAAAACATGAGCAATAGTAACAGCAACGGTAGCAGTGGGATTCGAGTGCGATAGGCATAGGGATGGATGCACGGACGTTGCATGGACGAGTCTAAACATGTAACTTCAAGATCTAGGGTATTGCAGATAAATAATAACAAGCATCCAAGTACTAAACAATCCTAGGCATGTGCTCCAAATATAGTCATACGTGCTCGCAATGAGAACTTGCACAACATCATCTGTCCAGCCATCCCGTGGCAGTGGGGCCTCTAGGGAACTACTGGCAATTAACGTGCTCCTTTTAATAGAGCATCGGAGCAAAGCATTAACACTCCATGAACACATGTGATCCTCACACCACAGTCATCCCCTTCGGTTGTCTCAATTATTGTCACTTTGGGGCCTTTGGATCCGGACAATGATATGTGTACACAACTTGTAGATAAGATCACAAACAATACTATCATAATGATTCAATAATAAGTTCAGATCTAAGATCATGGCACTCGGGCCCTAGTTACAAGAATTAAGCACAACAAGTTGCAACAAAGTCAAATAGTACTAATAGAGATACTAGGCACTATGCCCCTAACAGATCTTATTCGATTACATGATAGAACTCATCCAATCCCTACCATCCCCAAGCCTACAACAGGGGATTACTCACTCATGGATGAGGGAAACATCGGTGGTTGATGAAGATGCGTTGGTGATGACGGTGGAGATGATCCTCTCCAAATTCCCTATTCTGACAGAGTGTCAGAACGGAGTTTCTGGATCCGAATCTTGGTTTCTCGTGGCGGCGACGGAGCGGAACTCTTTGATAGTAGCAACAACAAAGCAACAACAACAATGAAACATGAGCAATAGTAATAGCAACGGTAACAGTAGGATTCGAGTGCGGTAGGCATAGGGATGGATGGACGGGCGTTGCATGGACGAGTCTAAACATGTAACTTCAAGACCTAGGGCATTGCAGATAAATAATAACAAGCATCCAAGTACTAAACAATCCTAGACATGTGCTCCAAATATAGCCATACGTGCTCGCAATGAGAACTTGCACAACATCTTCTGTCCAGCCAGCCCGTGGTAGTGGGGCCTCTAGGAAACTACTGGCAATTAAGGTGCTCCTTTTAATAGAGCACCAGAGCAAAGCATTAACACTTCATGAACACATGTGATCCTCACACCACAGCTATCCCCTCTGGTTGTCCCAATTATTATCACTTTTGGGCCTTTGGATCCGGACAATGATATGTGTACACAATTTGCAGATAAGATCACAAACAATACTATCATAATGATTTAATAATAAGTTCGGATCTAAGATCATGGCACTCGGGCCCTAGTTACAAGCATTAAGCACAACAAGTTGCAACAAAGTCAAATAGTACTAATAGAGATACTAGGCACTATGCCCTAACAGATCTTATTCGATTACATGATAGAACTCATCCAATCTCTACCATACCCAAGCCTACAGTGGGGGATTACTCACTCATGGATGAGGGAAACATCGGTGGTTGATGGAGATGCGTTGGTGATGACGATGATCCTCTCCAAATTGCCCGTCCCCACAGGGTGCCAGAACAGAGTTTCTGGATCCGAATCTTGGTTTCTGGTGGCGGCGGCGGAGCGGAACTCTTTCTAGAAAACTATCGAACCCCCTTGGTTTTTAGGTCGAACGGCAACTTATAGGCGTAGAGGGAGGCCGAGGGGTGCCTGCGGTGGTTGCACCCCCTCCAGGCGTAGTCAGTGGTGGGCCTGCGCCTAGGGTGGGTGTGGGCCCCCCAGGCCTCCTTTCCGTCTCGTCTTCTGGCTCCGTGGATCTTCTAGTGAAATATAATTTTTGGCATATTTTCCGGGATTTTTCCTGATATTTCATTTTCTGCACAAAAACAAGACACCAAAGTAATTCTGCTAAAAACAGCGTCAGTCCGTGTTAGTTGTATCCAAATCACACAAGTTTAGAGGAGAAACAATAGCAAAGTGTTCGAGAAAGTAGATAGGTTTTGGACGTATCACTCACCCCGATGCTTCCTTACCATCGCCCCGCTTCACCGCTTGCCTCACGCCAGCCTCGACACCACCCCGTCACCACCTTCATCGCCTCCACTCGCCTTCACCCGGGTAGGCCAGCATCTCCTCCAACCCTCTCGGCTCACCACAGGCCGACGTCGCCATCCAGCGTTGTTTTGCTTCATTGCCACCAGGTCTCCCTGGGTGGCTGTTAGTGGCCTGACTCGGCCCACCCCGGGTCAACTCTAGTCTGCCAGCAGCCTGCCTGGGCCGAGTTAGGGGAGACTCGGCTGGGACGTTTCCCCCCAGCCGGCCCACGTTTCCTCAAACCCGGCTGGTCCTTCACCTAAACCCTGGTGGGCCCCTCTGCTGTTGTCTTGACTGAGCCAAATCGGGTGTTACCCGACTGGGCCCTTTCCTCCCCATCCAGGCCGAATCAACCACTCGCCAGGCCGAATATTCCAGAAGAAAGCCCTCGAGACCGAGTTTCAGCCAGCTAGGTCAAGCCCTTCCGTCATATGCCAGTATTGGAACGCCCATGACTCAGACTGGCACGTAAAGCATCGTTATTCAAAGATGCCCTTGGTATCTCAAGAGATGCTACAGGATATGCTCTCTGTTCCACAGGAGTAGATAAGACCAAAGACTAAAAGATGCTAGGATAACACTACAAGACAAGCAAAAGGACAGACATGAGCTGGCAGGACCCCATGACATATGTCAGGAATAGAGGACAAGACCCCATTAGCCAGCTCATGAACAACACATGTGGGACATACCTTGTCCCCTGGGCCCCCCTTTATAAGGAGAAACATGAGGATCGTTCCACAGAGACCCCTTGGGGGCTCTTTTACCTTTGCTCATGTACTAGCCTCCCTTATTCCTCTGGTTTATATTCTACCTCTAGATCTCTCACAGAAGGCCATTAGAGGCATAGCATGAACTCAGCTCAAGGAGCAACATTGTAGCTACAGTAAATGGCCAAGTCACATAAGATCTAGATGAGATTTTATCTCACTAGGAGAGCCTCGAACATGGGTATATCGTGTCTCTCTATATGTTCTTCTATATGTGGTCTTCATTGCGTCATCCCTCCCCGAATCCTCGAGTGTCCATCCGGCACAACTCAAGCCTACCCATGGCATCTGTCGTGACACCACCACGACAGGAAGACCCTATTTATTCCATGTCCTTTCAGAGAAAAAAACTACACCACAATCCCAAAAATAAGGAATTAAATATATATGCAATTAAAGGTCCAAGCAATTTTTCCTAACAAATTCCACGCCATGCAACCTAATCTTCGGGATTAATTAGATGGGAAATTCAATAGGCCAGTGTGCAACATAAAAGGAAGAATTTTTTTAGTTCGTGACTGTCTCTCCCTTAGTGAGAAAAAACCACAACAAAAGATAGAGGAGCAGATTTTTCATCGGGCGATCAACATTTCGCTCGCCTGGCTTGGCTGCTCACCAAGGCTCGTCGTTGGGGATGGACTACACTATCAATCGCACGCCCCGGTCCTCAATGACTGGGTAGCAGATCGGGACGTCTTCAAGAAAGACAAGGCCATGGCCTCCAGTGGGTCGGTGCTCCTTCTCTTCCTCATCATCGGTAAATTCTACTCACACCTTACATTCCTAATTATTTTTCACAAGGAATTGGCTCCTCACGCTACATTGTAGGATAATGTTGTTTTGGAAATAGTGTGATTTTTGGTGGAAAGAAAATGTGCATATTGAAGCACCTATTTGGTATCTTCCAATCTGGAATTTAGTCATAGAAAATGGCTAATCTAAAAGACATGGTTGTAGAATTTTTTGAGTGCGATTCTTTTTTTCTTGTTTGATTTGCCTTCCCTTATGTTCTTGGCCATTTTTAATTAAATACAAGTATTGAGCTAACCAACAATATGTTGAAGTCTCTTATGCTTCGTTCCCATTTGGGGTACAAATTGGCTAAACATAATCAAATTGGTTTGATGGTCCCTTTCATCATTTATTTTGTTTGTGAAAATGCGCCTCAAAGGATCTTCCAGAAGGGCCCAAATGCTTTTGGCACCATCGAAGTGGTAGGTATAAGGAAAATCTCGTTGAGGTGTTTACAAGGTGTTCAATCATACATCTACAGAGCTGAATTATGTGAGTGCTACTACCCGCCAAAAAATATTTTGAGATTACTATGATTTTGTAGGTTTTATTGTATTCAGCACTTGCACTACTGCCTCCGGTATGGAGTACAGACCTGAACGGCTATCTACATGGCAAAAAAAAACCTCCATCACTGATAAATAAGTCGATGGGCACATGTGCATCTTTATTTCTGCTATTGGGCAAGTGCTAAAGTGTGTGTATCTCTTTCTAAAAAGAAAGAATCTTAGAATTTGAAGAGCAACTCTGAAAAGATTTACGAGCGGCTGCCAGGAAGAAAGAAGTGAATGATGGTTTAAGTCATTAAGATGGACAAGTATGCCAAGGCTTCCAAGAAATATGAAAATGTACGTAGTCATCAGGCTTTCGTGGAAAATAGAAAAATAGGTACACTTAGTCTGACAAATTGTAAATACATATATATTTCTGACATAGATTTGCACCATTGTTATTCCTTTTCATAGGCCATGGATTATATTTGAGTGTGATAGTTCTTTCAGTGAGGAGATGCAGTCTAAAGTGCTGAAGATTTTTGTTTTTTATCTAAAATTTAGTTGGTTGCTAAAGTTGGAATTTATCAACTTAAACAATCATTATGCGTCTCAAAAACACTAAATTGTACAAATAATGACCCTCAACTTATAGATTTCTTTAAATAATGTGTCCTATTTTGATTCATGTTGAATGACAACAAGACGATCGATAATTTTATACTCCGTGTGTAAGTTGCCCCCCCATCTGTGCCCTCCATTTGTTGGAGATTCCTGCTAGCATTTTTATAGAACAACCCTCCTACCTCACTTTTAGAGTCCATTGCTTTTTTTCTTATTATCCCCCAGCGTTTTCAGGTTTTATACATTTTCGTGTCCAGTGATCCGTTTCATACATGTGTCGGTCCACTTTCAGGTTCTTACTATTTATGTCAATGGAAGTTTCATTAAGCATTTTTGTGACTGTCAAATTCATGGACGTTTCATTCAGAATTCAAGTATTTTTCATATAATTACGAGTCCAACAAATATTCATAGATTTCACAATAAGAAATCATAATAAATTTTAGGTTCATAGTTTCATACAAGAATAAATAACCAAAACTCATATATTAATTTCAAAAAATATTAAACGGAATATTCATTGAAGGTTTACCAATTCTTCAAATAATCATAAACGTTCATATACTTCCTCCGATCCATATTAATTGACTTGGATTTGTCAAAATTTGGATGAACCTATATACTAAATAGTGTCTAGATTCATCCAAATCTAGACAAATGTGAGTCAACTAATATGGGTTGGAGGGAGTAATATTTTCTCATACAATATTTCATGAGGCTTTCACACTATCTAATCCATGAACATATTCATGCATTAAAAGATCCACACAAGTTTCATGAACAGATCCACACAAGATTCATGAGGTTTTCACACTTTCTAATCCATGAACAGATTCATACATTATTAAAATTCGAACAAAATCACGCAAGTAAAAAAATCACAAGAACAATTCATCCATGAACAGAATCTGGAAAGAGGGAATTACATGTTTCATAGAACAAAAAAATTAGTAGAGGAACTCAGATCCGTGTCACTCAAACTTCTCTTGATTCAACAAAAATTCATAGAAGATTAATAAAGATTCATACAAGAATCGCTCCTGATTCACAACAAAATCGCATGAACTAGATATGGGTATTTTCTTTCAACATCAATTTTCTAAAGATTCATCAAAGATTCATCCAAACAAGAAACATAAATCAAGATCCAAACATGAATAAAAAGAAAGAAAAAAGAAATATCCATCACATATCCTGTTGGAGATATCCCCAAGAGGCAATAATAAAGTGGTTATTATCATATCTTAATACTTATGATAAATGTTTACATACCATACTATAATTGTATTAACCGAAAACATTAATACTTGTGTGATTTATAAACATAAAAGAGTCCCTAGTAAAGCCTCTTGTTAAACTAGCTTGTTGGTTAATATATGATCATGGTTTCCTGATCATGAACATAGAGATGTTATTAACAACAGGATCATATCATTAGGAGAATGATGTGGTGGACATACTCCTATAGTTAAGCGTAGCATAACGATCAAGTCATTTAATATAGTTCATTTGCTATAAGCTTTCTGATACATAGTAAACTAATTCCTTCGACCATGAGATCATGTTAATCACCATCACCGGAAGGATGCTTTGATGACATCAAACACCACACCGTAACTGGGTGGCTATAAAGGTGGCATTGAGTGTTCGAAAAGTATGGGTTGAGGCACATGGATCAAGAGTGGGATTTTTCCATCCATATGACAGATAGATATACTCTGGGCCCTCTCGGTGGAATGTCATCCAATTAGCTTGCAAGCATGTGACTGGCTCATAAGGGATCACATACCGCGGGAACGAGAAAAGAGTACTTATCAGTAACGAGGTTGAACTAGGTATGCAGAGATACCGACGATCAAAACCTCGGATAAGTAAACTATCATGAGACAAAGGGAAATTGGTATCATATGTAAGTGGTTCATTCGATCGCAAAGTAATCGTAGAAATATGTGGGAGCCATATGAATTTCCAGATTCCTCTATTGGTTATTGATCGGGGAAGTGTCTCGGTCATGTCCGCATAATTCACGAACCGTAGGGAGACACACTTAAGGATTCGACGTTGTTGTGTAGTTATGGAATGATGAGTAAGAGACCGAATGTTGTTCGGAGTCTCGGATGGAAGGTCCGGCACTCCGGAGGGGAAGGGTACATGGATGTGTCATGACAATGTGGAATGGTTGCATCATGTACTAGGTCACTTGGCTGGGCAATATAAAGATAGAAATCAAATTGAAGTTTGAAAGTCAAACGCCAATTTGAAAAGTCAAATCTGAAGTTTGCTTGGTGGAGGGAGAGTAGGAAACCTACTTGGGGAGGAAGTCTCACTCCCTCCACCCGTCGGCCATGAAGGGGAGTAGGAGGAGGACTCCCTCCTCCCAAGTCGCCCCTCCCACCTATATAAGGAGGGGTAGGGCGCCCCCTACCCCTCACACCAAAACCCTATCCCTTGGCGCCACCACCTCCAAGTGTTGCCGCCGCCTAGGTCTCCTCTTCTAGCCGACTTGGGGCAAACCCTAGCTTTTCCTAGGGTTCGGCCAAGCTCACCCCTTGGTACCTCTAAACCCTAGATCACCAAGTCCTCTCTCATACTCCACCATACTCGCTCCGGCTTAAGGCGAAGCCCTGCGAGATCTCCCCTCTACTTCCGACACCACGCCGTCATGCTGCCGGAATCACGAGGAGAGTACTACAACCTCCGCTGCCTGCTGGAACAAGGGAGAGGAAGGTCTTCATCGAGTACCGAACGTGTGACCGACCGCGGAAGCGCCGCTGGAACATAGCGCCGGAAGGATCGTCTACACGATCTTGAGATCAGCAAGAGTACGACTACATCACCCACGAGAATCTGCTCTCGTTAACCTCTTTGGAATCTTCGAGGGTGAGTTCCTCTATCGACTCATTGCTACAATCTAGTAGATAGATCTTGGCTTGTTTGTGTGCATGCGGTAGAAATTTTTTGTTTTCCATGCTACGAACCCCTACAGTGGTATCAGAGCTGTGTCTATATGTATATCTGTTGCACGAGTAGAACACAATGGTCATTATGGGCGGTGGTGCTTTTATTATCAATTGCTTCTTGTTTACTTTGCATCTTGCGGTATGGTGGGATGAAGCGGCGCGGGCTAACCTTACATGACATCGTTCATGAGACTTACTCCACGCTCGACATGCAACTTGTATTGCATAAGTGGCTTTGCGGGTGTCTGTCTCTCCCATCATAGTAAAGATTCAATTTACAATGGGCACTTGATAGTTCAAACATCAACGTTGTGGTTCTTGTTCGTAAGTTAGAATGACACTTATTAAAAGCCCCAAACCACGTAAAAATATGCAAAGAAAATTAGAGGCGTCTAACTTTGTTTTGCAGGGGTGTGCTGTGATGTGATATGGCCATGATTGTGATTATATATGATGTATGCAATGTTCCTTATTGTAAGTTGGCAACCGGAAGGAGCCATATGGTTGTCTTTTAAATTCCATTAAGGCCCGCGTGTCTATTATTCAAAGTGGTTGTAATAGTTGATGCTGGTGGACGACAACCATGAAGCAGCGCCATTGACCTTGACGCCTTGCCGGTGATGATGGATATCATGTTCGTGCTTGAAGATGGAGATCAGAAGCACAAGAAGAAAGGCCATATCATATCACATATTATGAATTGCATGTGATGTTAATCCTTTTATGCATCTTGTATTGCTTAGTTAACGACGGTAGCATTATAAGATGATCCCTCAAGCACACAATTTCAAGTTTTAAAGTGTTCATCCTTAGTAAGAACCGTTGCTAAAGCTCGTTGTTTCGAAGCATCACGTGATGATCGGGTGTGTTAGATTTTGCGAGTGTATACAACGTGAGCAAGCCAGATTTGATCATGCGGAAGCTAAGGTTTGATCTTGACGAGCCTAGCATGTACAGACATGGTCTCGGAACACGGAATACCGAAAGGTAAAGCATGAGTCATATAGTAGATATGATGAACATGTTGATTGTTCGCCTTTGAAGCTACATCATCTCTCGTGATGATCGGTTTTGATGTGGTGGATTTGGTTCATGTAATCACTAAAACAATGTGAGGGATATTGTTTTGAGTGGGAGTTCAACAGCAATATGATTAAAAGTTGAACACTATTTATCATAAATTAAATCAAAGTGAATTTGCATAGATGTTGTAGTCATTGGCATTCGTTTACCACCTTGCGCTTAGTTATAATTGAGATGATAGAACTATAGAATTCTGGTTAGTTACTTTACGAACTGGTATCGTATTGTTTTGAAGTGTTAATCTAAAAGTCCTATTGCAAACTTTCAGTAAGTTCCGGTTACTCCATGAAATTTAATAATTGGTATTAAATCAAGAGTGACAATTCCAAGTGTTAGTGTATAAAGTATCATGTTTGTCTCCATGATTCTTGATATTCAAAAGATTGTCTTAATATCAAGGTTATCTAGGATCTGAAAGAGTTGTTTCAGAAACCATGATGTGTGGAAGATATTGTGATATCTGAAACGAAGTTTTGGTTGCAACATGATAGAGTATAATATGGCAAAAGTCACGTTCTCATATTTGATGAGAATTTATAAAAGGTTGGAGACACTGGTCGTCTTAATTCTCCAAAAGGTTTTGGAGAGCAACATTATACTCGCGATTCACCGCAATAAGCTAAAGTAGCTTGATCATGAATAATTCCATGATAAGGGTGAATATTTGATGTAGGTAAAATATTTACTACACCAAGAGATTACTAAAGAATGGAATTTGAAAGCACACCAAACATTTGATGATGGTGATCTACTTCAAATTGGAAGTCCAAAGACATTGGTATTTAATTATACACGCTTTGGACTGTGTGTCATATGTATGACTCCACTATTGATGTTGATAGATTCTTTCGAAATAGAAAAGGAAACACTGAAAGAGAATCTCATAAATATATGGCAGAAAAGAAAAGACTACAATTGTTCAGCTTAGGTATATAGAGGATATACATGTTATGGACATATTCTTTGCTTATTAAACAATGTGGTTATTAAGTATTTGATTCTGAATTTGTTGGTGTGAATCATCATACGAAACAACACAATTCATGAACTACAATGGCCTAAGTAACTAGCAAGAGAATATGTGATGATGTTCATCGAGAACTAATAAAGTGTTGATATGTTTCTCATTAACATCAAAGGTTGCCTTCAAGATTTGTTTTATCAGGTATTATGAGAACAAAAGGGTTGTTCAATTAATTGCCGTAATCCATAAAAGATGGATGATTTACAAATCTCGTTGGATAAATCACATCCATAAAATAAGTGCTAAAATGTCGAAAGACAAATTGATTAAAAGATCACTTAGGAAGTGACATCGCCGTGTAAATTATATTGGAAAGAAAACATGAAGAAACTCCATGTGGATGGAATTTTGGAGTCTTTTGATTTTTGATCAAATGATGCTTGTGAAACTTTCCTAGAGATAATTAAAATTTTGTTCATAGTCCAAAAAGGAACGAATGACTAGCTTATTGGAACTTGTACATATTGTTGTATGAAGTCCATTATGTGTAGTCAAGAGCGATGGATTTCAACTTCATATGCTTTCTCCGAAATTTTGAGTGAATATATGAATATTTACTTAATAAGGATGAAGTACGAAACATTTGAAAAGTTCAAAGACTTTCAAGATGAAGTGCAAAATCATTGTAACAAGAATATAAATAGTTTATTATAAGATCATAAAGAAAGATATTTGAGTTACAAGTTTAGCATAAAACACCTAAGATTTAAGGAATCGTTCCGTGGATTTGCATTTCCCGAAACACCATAAGAGTATGGAGTGTTCGAGATATGTAATTAAAACCTTGTTTGACATTGTAAGATCAAAGGTGTAATTCATAAAACTGCTATTATATTTTAAATATTAAAAGCTTTAGAGACTACCGGTTTTCCACTTAAAAGAGCTCCATCATAATCCATTGAATTGACACCATATGAAGTTATGGTTTGGGATTAAACCCAAGTTGTCTTTTCTTATTGGTATGCTATGCATAAGAAAGATGTTTGCAACCAAAATCGGAGAACATATCTTTGTATGTTATTTTGAATAATCGTTGAGTATTCCTCCATAACACCAAAGACAAAAATGTTTGTCGCTTAGAACGTCAAGTTTCTTTGAAAAGGAATTTTTCGTGAAAAGTTAAGTGGGAGGACAATAGTACTTAGATGAGGTTAAAAAACCTTAGCTATATGTGCAAAGTTGCGCAGCGCCGAAAAGTGTTCCGGAGGCAGCAACAATGCTCATGGCTCATGTGCCTCAAAGGTTGTGGTCATAGAGGTCTAAGTTCCTATTGAACTGAGTAGGTCGAATAAACAATCAAATACCAAGATTTGAGGTTTGAATCATTATTTGACAATAATGAACCGACTACATGCAAAGAAGCGATGATGGGCCCTAAGTCCGTCAAATGGCTTGAAGCCATAAAATCCGTGATAGTTCCATATACGAGAGATCAAGCTTTGAACTTGAAAGATCCTCTGGATAGGTACAAGACCTTACAGTCATATTTGGATCTATAAAGAAATAGACATGGATGTTTCACATCTATGAAATTATCGACATGTCGGGAAAGAGTTCACGACAATGTTCAAAGAGTTGATATGACAAGATCCGATCTTTCATTAAGCGATATTTAGTCTAGACGGATTAATATAGCAATCACTATATATAATTTTGTTATGTGTAGTTGAATAAACAAAACAAGTTCTTCTAATAGAATGGTTACCTAAGACGTGTGTATGACACGGTCCAAAGAGTTTTGTTAATTCAAAGGATGCTAAAAGCATATGCAAACTTCAATGGTTGAAGTAAGCATCGCGGAGTTGGAATCTTCACTATGATGAAACTGTTAAAAGAGTTTAATTTCATCAGAGATGATGAAGATGCTTGCATTTGCAAGAAATTAAGTGGGAGCGCTAAGACATATTTCTAATACATTATATGGAAGACATATTGTTGATTGGAAATGGTGTATCTTTTTAACACAGAATAAGAATTTCATCTCGATGAAAGGCTTAGGTAGAACCCGAATATTTGGCATCAAAGTCTATATGGATAAAGTGTGACGCAAATGTGGTTGTGCCAGAAGTACATAGATGAGATATTGAATGAGTTCAATATAGAAACTACAAGAAAGGTTCTTGTTGCACAGGAAGGATTAAATAAAGATTTAAGTATTTTGATACTTGATAGATACAGTCACAAAGAGTATTTTATCAATCATGTTGTGATGTGTACAAATCCAGATATGTCCTATGCTCTAAATGTTATGAGCGTATACCAGAATGATTCATAAGATGATTATTGGACGATAGTAAAGATATTCTTATGATCTTGTAAAAGAACTAAGAATATATTATTTTGTAGAAGTGACAAATAGATGGTTAGTTCATTGTAAATGAATTACATTGATACTAGTTTTGTCACAAAGTACAAATTAAGTTTATCTCAATCTAAACTAAGGGTGGCACAATATGATGGAATGTGAGTTCCATAATGAATTTGGATGAGTTCCAAAGTTAAGACATTGTGACTGATACTACAACAAAAGGTTAAGTATATGACTGCCGTTATAGCAGCAACAGAGAGCATTTGTGTCAAGTAGTTTGTTATCAAACTAGGTGTAGTTCACAGCAGGGATAATACTATGAAGATATATTGTACGACAATATTATCAACATGTTTTAACCCCTAAGAACTAAAGGTCACACCAAAGGACCAAATTTGTACAAAGCCATCTCATTAGAGAATGAGTGATGCGTAGAGACGCAAAGACATGCAATTACACACGGACCTGGAAGCGTCAGATCCAGAGATCAGTTGACCACTAGCAATCGTGAATATACGACACCAGAAAGCCATAGGTGTTGAATGCACAAAGGTTTGAAACTAGATTGTTGACTCTAGTACAAGTGGGAGACTGTTGGAGATATGCCCAAGAGGCAATAATAAAGTGGTTATTATCATATCTTCATACTTATGATAAATGTTTACATACCATGCTATAATTGTATTAACCGGAAAGATTAATACTTGTGTGATTTGTAAACATAAAAGAGTCCCTAGTAAAGCCTCTTGTTAAACTAGCTTGTTGGTTAATATATGATCATGGTTTCCTCATCATGAACATAGAGATGTTATTAACAACAGGATCATATCATTAGGAGAATGATGTGGTGGACATACTCCTATAGTTAAGCGTAGCATAACGATCAAGTCATTTAATATAGTTCATTTGCTATAAGCTTTCTGATACATAGTAAACTAATTCCTTCGACCATGAGATCATGTTAATCACCATCACCGGAAGGATGCTTTGATGACATCAAACACCACACCGTAACTGGGTGGCTATAAAGGTGGCATTGAGTGTTCGAAAAGTATGGGTTGAGGCACATGGATCAAGAGTGGGATTTTTCCATCCATATGACAGATAGATATACTCTGGGCCCTCTCGGTGGAATGTCATCCAATTAGCTTGCAAGCATGTGACTGGCTCATAAGGGATCACATACCGCGGGAACGAGAAAAGAGTACTTATCAGTAACGAGGTTGAACTAGGTATGCAGAGATACCGACGATCAAAACCTCGGATAAGTAAACTATCATGAGACAAAGGGAAATTGGTATCATATGTAAGTGGTTCATTCGATCGCAAAGTAATCGTAGAAATATGTGGGAGCCATATGAATTTCCAGATTCCTCTATTGGTTATTGATCGGGGAAGTGTCTCGGTCATGTCCGCATAATTCACGAACCGTAGGGAGACACACTTAAGGATTCGACGTTGTTGTGTAGTTATGGAATGATGAGTAAGAGACCGAATGTTGTTCGGAGTCTCGGATGGAAGGTCCGGCACTCCGGAGGGGAAGGGTACATGGATGTGTCATGACAATGTGGAATGGTTGCATCATGTACTAGGTCACTTGGCTGGGCAATATAAAGATAGAAATCAAATTGAAGTTTGAAAGTCAAACGCCAATTTGAAAAGTCAAATCTGAAGTTTGCTTGGTGGAGGGAGAGTAGGAAACCTACTTGGGGAGGAAGTCTCACTCCCTCCACCCGTCGGCCATGAAGGGGAGTAGGAGGAGGACTCCCTCCTCCCAAGTCGCCCCTCCCACCTATATAAGGAGGGGTAGGGCGCCCCCTACCCCTCACACCAAAACCCTATCCCTTGGCGCCACCACCTCCAAGTGTTGCCGCCGCCTAGGTCTCCTCTTCTAGCCGACTTGGGGCAAACCCTAGCTTTTCCTAGGGTTCGGCCAAGCTCACCCCTTGGTACCTCTAAACCCTAGATCACCAAGTCCTCTCTCATACTCCACCATACTCGCTCCGGATTAAGGCGAAGCCCTGCGAGATCTCCCCTCTACTTCCGACACCACGCCGTCATGCTGCCGGAATCACGAGGAGAGTACTACAACCTCCGCTGCCTGCTGGAACAAGGGAGAGGAAGGTCTTCATCGAGTACCGAACGTGTGACCGACCGCGGAAGCGCCGCTGGAACATAGCGCCGGAAGGATCGTCTACACGATCTTGAGATCAGCAAGAGTACGACTACATCACCCACGAGAATCTGCTCTCGTTAACCTCTTTGGAATCTTCGAGGGTGAGTTCCTCTATCGACTCATTGCTACAATCTAGTAGATAGATCTTGGCTTGTTTGTGTGCATGCGGTAGAAATTTTTTGTTTTCCATGCTACGAACCCCTACAGTGGTATCAGAGCTGTGTCTATATGTATATCTGTTGCACGAGTAGAACACAATGGTCATTATGGGCGGTGGTGCTTTTATTATCAATTGCTTCTTGTGTACTTTGCATCTTGCGGTATGGTGGGATGAAGCGGCGCGGGCTAACCTTACATGACATCGTTCATGAGACTTGCTCCACGCTCGACATGCAACTTGTATTGCATAAGTGGCTTTGCGGGTGTCTGTCTCTCCCATCATAGTAAAGATTCAATTTACAATGGGCACTTGATAGTTCAAACATCAACGTTGTGGTTCTTGTTCGTAAGTTAGAACGACACTTATTAAAAGCCCCAAACCACGTAAAAATTTGCAAAGAAAATTAGAGGCGTCTAACTTTGTTTTGCAGGGGTGTGCTGTGATGTGATATGGCCATGATTGTGATTATATATGATGTATGCAATGTTCCTTATTGTAAGTTGGCAACCGGAAGGAGCCATATGGTTGTCTTTTAAATTCCATTAAGGCCCGCGTGTCTATTATTCAAAGTGGTTGTAATAGTTGATGCTGGTGGACGACAACCATGAAGCAGCGCCATTGACCTTGACGCCTTGCCGGTGATGATGGATATCATGTTCGTGCTTGAAGATCAAGTCATTTAATATAGTTCATTTGCTATAAGCTTTCTGATACATAGTAACCTAATTCCTTCGACCATGAGATTATGTTAATCACCATCACCGGAAGAATTATTTGATGACATCAAACACCACACCGTAACTGGGTGGCTATAAAGGTGGCATTGAGTGTTCGGAAAGTATGGGTTGAGGCACATGGATCAAGAGTGGGATTTGTCCATCCATATGACAGATAGATATACTCTAGGCCCTGTCGGTGGAATGTCATCTAATTAGCTTGCAAGCATGTGACTGGCTCACAAGGGATCATATACCACGGGAACGAGAAAAGAGTACTTATCAGTAAGGAGGTTGAACTAGGTATGCAGAGATACCGACGACCAAAACCTCGGATAAGTAAACTATCGTGAGACAAAGGGAAATTGGTATCATATGTAAGTGGTTCATTCGATCGCAAAATAATCATAGAAATATGTGGGAGCCATATGAATTTCCAGATTCCTCTATTGGTTATTGATCGGAGAAGTGTCTCGGTCATGTCCGCATAATTCACGAACCGTAGGGAGACACACTTAAGGATTCAATGTTGTTGTGTAGTTATGGAATGATGAGTAAGAGACCGAATGTTGTTCAGAGTCTTGGATGGGATCCGGGATATCACAAGGAGATCCGGAATGGTCCAGAGAATAAGATTCATATAAGGAAAGTCCTGTTTCGGAGTTCGGGAATGATTCCGGTGTTTTCACCAGGAATGTTCTAGAAGGGTCTGGAAGGTCCGGCACTCCGGAGGGGAAGGGTACATGGATGTGTCATGACAATGTGGAATGGTTGCATCATGTACTAGGTCACTTGGCTGGGCAATATAAAGATAGAAATCAAATTGAAGTTTGAAAGTCAAACGCCAATTTGAAAAGTCAAATCTGAAGTTTGCTTGGTGGAGGGAGAGTAGGAAACCTACTTGGGGAGGAAGTCTTACTCCCTCCACCCGCCGGCCATGAAGGGGAGTAGGAGGAGGACTCCCTCCTCCCAAGTCGCCCCATCCCACCTATATAAGGAGGGGTAGGGCGCCCCCTACCCCTCACACCAAAACCCTAGCCCTTGGCGCCACCACCTCCAAGTGTTGCCGCCGCCTAGGTCTCCTCTTCTAGACGACTTGGGGCAAACCCTAGATTTCCCTATCCGCCGGCCAAGCTCACCCCTTGGTACCTCTAAACCCTAGATCACTAAGGCCTCTCTCATACTCCACCATACTCGCTCTGGCTTAAGGCGAAGCCCTGCGAGATCTCCCCTCTACTTCCGACACCACACCGTCGTGCTGCTGGAATCACGAGGAGAGTACTACAACCTCCGCTGCCTGCTGGAACAATGAAGAGGAAGGTCTTCATCGAGTACCAAATGTGTGACCGACTATGGAAGCGCTGCCGGAACGCAGCACCGGAAGGATCGTCTACGCGATCTTGAGATCGGTAAGAGTACGAATACATCACCCACGAGAATCTGCTCTCGTTAACCGCTTTGGAATCTTCGAGGGTGAGTTCCTCTATCGACTCGTTGCTACAATATAGTAGATAGATATTGGCTTGTTTGTGTGCATGCGGTAGAAATTTTTTGTTTTGCATTCTACGAACCCCTACATATCCATAAATGATTCATCAAAGATTCATACCAAATCACATGAAATAGAACTGGATCCAAACAAAAAATACAAAAACATAAAGAAAAAAGAAAGGAAAAGGAGCAAAAATAAAAGAACAAAGAAAGGAAAAAGGAGAGGCCTCCAATCCTCCAGATCTAGCCGGAGCCGGCAAGCCGCTTGTGGTGGATGACGACGCTAGGGTGAAGGAGGGCCTGACAGGAGCTGGGGCGACGTCAGATCGGTGGTGGGCGACAGCGCTAGAAGCTCAGTGGGTAGCGACGCACGGGGGGGAGCTCGAGGGAGAGAAGGCGCGCTGGGGGGAGCTCGGGAGAGGAGGTGCTGTGGAGGGAGGGGGGCAAGTGCGCGTAGCGAGGTGTTGGGGAGGGTGGCGGGGGCGCGTGGCGAGGTGCTGGGGAGGGAGGCAGGGGCGTGCGGGCCTAGGAGGGTTAGGGTTCGCTCTGGGATGGGAGTTAGACGTGTTGGGATTATGTCCTTTCCTTGGAGGATCGCGGGTTGATTTAACGTTTCCCTAGGGGCTTTTTTACAAATGTATTGAATATGTTGACTGGCAGGATTTTGCAGGAATCTCCAACAATTTTGTGGTTGTTATGCTTCCGGGGGCCCAACCTAGAAGGGGAAAATCCGCGTTGCAACACACGGACATTCAACTAGTTATATAAGTAACTCAGAAATAACCTAAAGAGGATGCTCCATCCAAACAGCCCTCCGCTTTGCTAGCTAGATCGTGGTCTACTTTATTGCTTTCCTTACAGCTAGATCACATGAGCAAAACCTGCATATAGAAAAGAGCACTCCTCGTAAATAGTCTTTGCTGGTCCGATTGAGTTGCCACCGCCTTTCATTGTCGTAATAATATCCATAGGATCATTGTTAACGACCAGTCTGGTGCATCCCACTTGGCCCGCTAAGAGAAGCTCATCCCGATGAGCTCGTGCTTCAGCCGTATCCACATCCGATATCAAGTGTATCCCTTGTCTCTGATCACTGCTCCGGCAGCTGCCACATGCAATGAATAGGCCCTTGTCATCCCTGATCACTGCTAATGTTGCTCTTGTGTATTTCCCAATGATAAAGGATGCATCGAAATTCACTTTGGTATACCCCTCTTTTGGTTTCTCCCATCCTTCTTGACGGATTCCTAGGTTCCTCTTACTAGCTCGTGAGTAATTCGAGGTGATCACATAGCGAGAGCGAGCCTTGAGGGAGACACCGAACTTTTATCATGACCAACATGTCTTCTATCTTGGTGCTGCATGTGGATCTCTTGAGCACCCTCGGAGCCAGTATAAGGGTATGCAGAGCGACCAAGAAGTTGTTGGTCGGAGTTAGAAGATGTCTACGAAAACAAACCAAGAGACTTTTTTTTAAAAGAGTATATATATTAATATTATAAAGATATCAATTACATCTAGTCTCTGCAACAATGTATGTCCTAGCAACCTTATGAATGCACACAATCCTGAAAAAAAGAAAAAGAATTATAAAATAAAAAGTCCCTTTTACTAGTAGAAAAAGGGTCTTCGGTTAGATCTAAAGTCTAACACTAGTCTCGATTTGTTACGGGCCGGGACTAGTATAAGCACTAGTCCCGGTTCGTACCGTTTTCGGTGGCTAGGAGCCCGACGAAACTCTAGTCCCGGGTCGTTTCGGACCTTTAGTCCCGGGTCGTGATACGGTTCGGGATTAAAGGGGTTCGGGCACGGACAACACCCTTTAGTCCCGGGTCGTGATACGGCCCGGGACTAAAGCGATGCGGGCCCCGGCAGGAAAAGTTAAATTAGCTATAACTTTTGCGTACGATATCGAAAAAAATGTACAACCTATCAAAATGTGTGGAAAAAAATTGTGAGTTCGATTTCAATAGCCTTAGGCCGTTTTGGATTATTTTAGATTTTTAAAATTCGAAAAGGAAAAAAAGTTATTTAAAAATTAATTTTTTTTTGTAATTTTATTTATTCCATATTTGGATTCCTCATATTTTTCTGATAATTATGGATATATTATTTGTCAAATTTCGATTTACAGATTTAAAGATATTATTTATGCCATATTAAATGAATAAATGGCAAAAAAGAATAAAATATTATTTTATTTAGTTTTTTACTTTCATTGGATTAAAATATTATTATTACTTATTTATTGTTGTTTACTAAAATAATTGTTTGTAATTTCAAAAAATAAAGATGTATGGCATATTGATATGGACTAATAGGATAGATATGGTAGTGTTGACAACAAGATACAAATGGGCTTCGCGCGAGGACATCCTGATGGAACAGAGAAGTTAAGCATGCTGAGGATGGAGTAGTGCTAGGATGGGTGACCTACCGAGAAGTTTACCACAAGTATAATTTAACCTAATATTAAATATACTTAATACTAAAAATGTTCTAAGTGAGAGGATTACGAGTCAAACAATTCAAAAGTTCAAGAAAAAATCGAAAAAAATAATTAAAAAATTAAAAAAATATTTGAGAAAAGATATTTAGTCCAGGGCCGTATTATGATCCGGGACTAAAGGTCCTTCGTCCCCCCGCTATAAAAACTGCCATGCGGTGACCTCTAGTCCCGGTCTGTAACAAACCGGGACTAGAGATAGGGGGCCTTTAGTCCCGATTTCACAGTCCCGGGTGCAAAATCGGGACTAAAGGCCCTTACTGTAGGGTTCGCAGCATAGAAAACAAAATTTTTCCTATGATGTGAACTATGTACCAGGATCTATCTATTAGATACAAATAACGGGCAGATGTATATCCGTAGAGAACATACCCTTGAAGACCAACAAAGCTTAACGAGTTCAACTCGTGGTTGATGTAGACGATCTCTTGCCGATCTCAAGATCGAGAGGAAGTCCTAGCGCCGCAAATCAGCAGCACATCCGTGCTCGCACACACGTTCGAGGCACCGAGCAACCTCCGCCTCCTCGCTCCAGCGATGCAGCGGAAGCACAACTCTTTCTTGCCGAATAGCCACCGGGAACATGTATCTCGCTAGTCCGAGACCATGGGGGATAAATTCTAGAGGGGGAGAGAGATCCTTCACGAGGAGGTGTGAGTGAGAAGTGAGGAGAGGGGTGCCTTTTATAGGAGGAGGGGGGCACCCAAGGGGGTGGCCGCCGGCCATGGGGGCTGCCCCCTCCCCTCCTTCATTCATGTGGGTGGACACTCCACTCACAAAAATCCATTCATATCCCTCCACTCAAAATCCCACTCAAACTTGCCATT
The DNA here is from genome assembly GCA_916181665.1 of Avena sativa. Taxonomy (NCBI): domain Eukaryota; kingdom Viridiplantae; phylum Streptophyta; class Magnoliopsida; order Poales; family Poaceae; genus Avena; species Avena sativa. Next base: position 351,896,365 of record OV702293.1, on the reverse strand, counting down.
AAATTTCCACCAAATTTAATGTAAACTCTCATTAAATAAAACTCTTTTATTTTATTCAGAATTTTGTCAATTACGTTAATGACAAACATTCACAAATAACCCCTTGCTATAATTCTATTTCACATGCATAACCACTTTATGCAATTTCATCCGAAAACCTGTTTCGGTATGTAGTGAAATAAATTCCTACGCTTGTTCATTCTTTCGGCATGAAACTTTTGCTCCAATTGGATGTCAGTGTCTCTTAAGTGTGTCACCCTACGGTTCGTGAATAATGCGGACATGATCGAGACCCCTCTCGGATCAATAATCAGAAGCGGGATCTGGAGACCCATACTGACTCCCACACATTCAACGATGACTTTCTTGTGATCGTCGGAACCTTTTATGCTAGTATCTTAATCCCTTTGTTTCACGATATATTACATGTACAAGATTCGATCATCGGTATGTCCATACCTAGTTTGATCTCGTTACTGACATGCACTCTTTTCTCGTTCCCGTGATATAACATTCTAGTGATCAAATCACTTGCTTGCAAGCTAATCAATGTGATATCACCGAGAGGGCCCAGAGTATATCTATCCGTCATCGGGATGAAAAAATTCCACTCTCGGTCCATGAGCCTCAACATAACACTTTATTAGTTCTGAATCCATCTTTATAATCACCCTGTTACGGTGTGACGTTTGATGTTATCAAGAAACTCTTCCGGTGTTAGTGATTGACATGATCTCATGGTCTAAGGATTAGAATCACTTCGTAAGTTGTTAATATAAACTCAATGAATTTGATCGTAATGCTATACTTCGGATGAATGTTCATCACACCATTACACTAATGTTGTGATCCCGTTATTAACAACATCCAATGTCCATGATCAGGAAACCTTGATCATCTTGTTAATCAACGAGCTAGTTTATGAGAGAGGCATAACTAGGAACTTTCTGTTTGTTTATTAAACACACATGTATTAATGTTTCCGTATTAATACAATTATAGCATGCAAAATAAACATCTATCATATACTTGGAATACACATAATAAACATTTTATTATTGCCTCTCAGGGCATATTCCCTTCAGTCTCCCACTTGCACTAGAGACAATAATCTAGTTACATAGTGATAAATCTAACACCCATTGAGTTCTGGTGTTGATCATGTTTTGCTCTAGGGAGAGTTTTAGTCAACGGATCTGCTACATTGAGATTCGTATGTACTTTACAAACCTTTATATCTCCATCCTTGACATTCTCGTGGATGGAGTGAAATCGGCGCTTAATATGCTTGGAATGCTTGTGAGACCTTGGCTCTTTGGCATTGGCAATGGCACCATTGTTGTCACAATAGATCACCATTGGGTCCAACGCGTTTGCAACCACTCCTAGTTCGGATATGAACTCCTTCATCCAAACTGCTTCCTGAGCCGCTTCTGAAGCAGCAACATATTCGGCCTCCGTTGTTGATCCCGCCACCACAGGTTGTTTGGAGCTCCTCCAACTAACCGCTCCGCCATTCATGAGAAATACGTATCCGGATTGAGACTTAGAGTCATCCGGATCGGTGTCAAAGCTAGCTCAACATAACACTTAGCGACGAGCTCTTCTTCACCTCCGTATACAAGAAACATATCCTTAGTTCTTCGTAAGTACTTAAGGATATTCTTGACCGCTATCCAGTGTTCCGAACCTGGATCCGATTGGTACCTACTAGTCAAACTAATAGCATGTGCCACATCCGGTCTTGTACATAGCATGGCGTACATTATAGAGCCTATGGCTAAAGCATAGGGGACCTTGTCCATTATCTCTCTTTCTTCCGCCGAAGCCGGATGTAAGATCCCTCCTTTATAAAGGAAAAGGATCCCTGTGATTGCAATGCTAGTCCCTGGATCAATGCTAGCATCCACAGTTTAAGATGAAGTACACAGATACAAAGGTCATTTATTACATCCATTCCAGAGATAAACATAGTCTTTACAACTCAAGGCCACAGGCCTAATACAAGAGTTTGAATAAGTAAATAAATATAAGTCTTCATCTTCATGTGCCACAGGCAAACATGTTGAGTGTAGACTCATGACACCTAATCCTCATCAGAGTAACCTGCAATATCACAAGTTACAGCCACAGTGGGTCAATACTTTGGAATAGTATTGGCAAGTGATACCTTAGTAAAATTTAGGTGGACTATATTACTATATGCATTTTTGGCTAAGTGTAGCTTGGCTTGCTTTGCTCAAAATAGGTTTTTCCTATTAGTTGAAATCACTAAGTTTTTTTTTGTCAAAACTTTTTCCCAAGGAACCACCAATAGACATTGAGGTCCTTCACCCTTGTTCACCCACAAGTTTTTACTTAGAAGTTGGAGTGATGAGATTCTTGATAGCTTCCATGTCTTGATGTTCAAGTTGTCCATTACCATGGACTTGGATAAGTACTTAGATTTTTCCATCTGCAGAGGTTGTGCACTTTCCCCACCAGACTTGGTTTCACCAAGACAGGACCTTTCAGAAGCCTTCCCTTAGACCAAATGGACGCGTTCCAACCTATCATTCCCACTACCACCAACTGTCCAAATGGCTAAGTTCTAGCAACCTATGTGATCCAGGCAGAGCCCATATTGCCAAGTGGCTGCACTAGAAGCTTCTCAACACTTGGCCTCTAAAATCTCTTTGTTCCTGGGTGGCTTTCCACAAGTGAGATACACAAGGTAAACCATAGCCATGGGCCTTGTGTAACCACTCAACCAAAACCACCAATCAAGTCCCTTTCCACCCAGGTGATTCATTGACTTAGTTGTTTTATTAAGAAAAACCTGTCCAAAGACTTAGAAATATTTTCATCATAGCATGTATATTTTACCAACCCTTGTTTGCTACTAGCTAGGCTAAGCATGGCATAGATAGTAACTTAACTTAGAAATTTCCTAGCAATTCTATAACTACTTAGGATTTCCCAACATGGCATTAGGCAAAATAATAACATGCAAGACTTAGCAAAATATTTCTAATGCTTAGTATAAAATATAGGGATGGAAATATTCATGATGTACCACTTGCCTTGGTAGTTGGGAGAGTAGCACTCTTCACAATCACAATCACTAGCACCAAAGTCTACACAAAGAATGGTAGCAACAAATTACACACAACATATACAAACAAACAAAAATACATATGCATGCATGTAAAATGCTAAGTGATGATTTTTAAAACTCAACCAAGCAAGTGCATAGTACTGAATCATAAACAAGTCAAAAAATTGCTAAACCAAGTTTATTTGACACTAAAACAATTTCCTAAACAATTCATATGCTCAAATTAGTCCTAAACAAGTTTCTGCAAATAAAATCATTTTAACAGAAGCTAAACACTAAACACATTGCATAATTTGAAAGAGCTTGCTCTCCTGATTCCAACGGTATAAAATTTGTCAAAATCTAACGTGGAAATCAAAAGTTACAAACAAAACAAATTTGAACTATAATCTGATTCAAAATCTGTTTTAAATCTAACTCACTGCCACGCGTCTGTTTCCTATTGGCCCGTACCGGTTCGGGCGGATCGATCGACGCAGATCGTTGGATTTAAGTGATCACGCACGGCTCAGATCTAACGTACCGCTTCGCTAAGTGATTCTATTACACGCGTTGGATCTAGATCCAACGGCTCTTGATCAAACGACCAAGGTCTGGCGGCGTGCGGCGACGGCGAGCGGCGGAGCGCTCTGCCAGTGGCGGTGCCGGCGTTCTAGGTCGCCCGGGGAGGAAAGAGGATGCCTACCAGAACCGTCGTGACGAGGTGAAGCTCAACGTGGCGGTGGCTTTGCAAGGGGCGCACGGGGTCGTCGGAGATTCCTCGCCGGAGTTCGCGAACGCGTCGGGTGCGGCTGCTCATCGACGTTGGCGAAGGTACAGATCGCGCCAAGGCAAAATAAGCAGTGTGTTAGATGCGCGAAGTGATGCTGGTCATGTGAGTGTCAAAGAGAGGACAAGGTGCGGTCAGAACTAACCAGGAAGGTTCGCTGGAGTTGGAGACGGCATCGGATTCTCTCGGTGCTCGTCGAAGTCGAAGCTCTGGATCACAAACAGACAAGCAAAGGGGAACAGGAGGTGCGCGAGGGAGTGGCGAAGCTGCTCGTATGAACCAGAGAGGAAGGGGCGCACGAGGTTTACCAGAATTGGTCGCTGGAGTAGGTTCTGTCTGCGGCGGCGCAAGAGCGAATACTGGCAGCCTGGTGGCGAGAAGGGTGTGCAGTGTGGGGGGAAATGACCGCGAGGGGGAGAGGTTCTTATAGCTGGAGCTGGGCATGGAGTTACTCGCGGAATCAAGGGGAATCAACGCGGCAGTGACTGCGGCGAGTAACAGCGGCGTGAGCGGCGCAGGCGCGCGTGATTGACGAAGACGACGACTGGGTCATGGGTCCACCTGTCAGCGAAATAAACAGAGGGGAGGTGGGGTCCTGGCGTCAGCGACTCCGCGGGTGCGTCTGTGTGTGCGAGAGAGAGAGGAGGGACCCGGGTGGGCTAAATGGGCTGCGTCTGTTGCTGGGCTCAAATCCTAACGCCGGCCCTTTTCCATTTCCTTTCTCTTTTCTTTTTCTAAATTGAATTTCTGAAATGAGTTTCAAATGAATTCAAACTCTATTTGAATTCAAATCTTTTTGGGATTTCTGCAGTGTGCAACAGTCACAATTTTGGGCATAAAACCAAGTGGCCACTTTGAATTGGCTTGGTCATTTGGGAATAAAATAAAATAACAGTGACATAGTACTAGATTCATATTGGTTTTGAAATTGATTTTCAAATGGTATTTGCTTTGAAATTTTTTAGTTTAAACCGTAGCAATCAAGCAATTCATTCAGAAACAACAAGGCACAAGGTTTGGTCTCAAGAACAACAACCTCTCATGGAGAGAGTAGCATTTGTTTTCAAATGATGATCACATAAAATAATGAGCTCATATGCTCCTGTTTTTGAATTGTTTTGTTTGAAATGAATCCTATATGATCATGAATGCATGGATGATATGCATGAGTTTGAAACATGATTTTAGGGATGTTACAAATCTAACCCCCTTAAGGTGAATCTCGCCCTCGAGATTCGTTTTGGCTAGCTAATAGGTGTGGGTGGTCTTTCCGAAGATCATCTTCTCTTTCCCATGTTGCTTCCTCTTCGGAATGATGATTCCACTGCACCTTGCAAAACTTGATAGTCTTAGTCCTTGTGACTCTTTCTGCAGTCTCAAGAATTTTGATAGGTTTCTCTTCATAAGTGAGATCACTTTCCAGTTGAACCTCCTCCAAAGGTATAGTATCCTTCAAAGAAGTTTCTTCTATTTCTGGATGACATTTCTTAAGCTGACTCACATGAAACACATTATGGACAGCTGACAAAGATTCTGGGAGTTCTATTTCATAGGCAACTTCTCCTTTGCGACTCAGAATCTTGAATGGCCCAACATACCTTGGTGCCAATTTTCCTTTGACTCCGAATCTTTTCACTCCACGAAGTGGTGACACTCTAAGATAAGCTCTATCACCGACTTCGTAGGTGACTTCTCTACGCTTAGGATCTGTGTAGCTTTTCTATCGGGACTGTGCTATCTTCAACCTGTCCTTAACCAATTTGACGTTCTCTTCGGCTTCTTTGATAAGATCTGGCCCGAATAAACTTCTTTCTCCCACACCATTCCATAACAATGGGGTGGTACACTTTCTTCCGTAGAGAAACTCAAACGGTGCCATCTCAATGCTGGCTTGATAGCTGTTGTTATAAGAAAATTCTGCGTAAGGCAGACTTTCATCCCAACTGGCTCCATAGTCTAGGGCACATGCCCTCAACATGTCTTCAAGAATTTGATTAGTCCTTTCTGTTTGTCCATCGGTTTGAGGATGAAAAGCAGTGCTGAATTCCAACCTCGTTCCCAATGACTCATGTAGTTGTCTCCAAAAATGGGAAGTGAATTGAGTTCTCCTATGTGACACAATACTCTTGGGTACCCCATGTAGACACACAATTCTACTCATGTAGATTTTGGCTAACTTAGCACTTGTGTAGGTTGTCTTCACGGGTATGAAATGAGCCACTTTAGTTAGGCGATCTACTACTACCCAAATAGAATCGTATCCTGACCGGGTCCTTGGTAATCCGGTAATGAAATCCATACCAATCTTGTCCCACTTCCAATCAGGAATAGGTAGTGGTTGAAGCAAACCTGCTGGTTTCTGATGTTCCGCTTTCACTCTACTACACACATCACACAAAGCAATATGTTCGACGATGTCCTTCTTGAGATTATTCCACCAAAATCTTTCTTTCATGTCCATGTACATTTTGGTGTTACCCGGGTGAATAGAATACGGAGAGTTGTGTGCTTCCTGCAAAATCAGTTTCCGCAACTCCGGGTCTTGTGGAACACAAATACGTTTCCTATGCCATAAAGTACCCTGTTCGTCTTCATGGAATTCTTTGGCTTTTCCCTTGCCAATCTTTTCCTTAATCTCTTCAATTTCCTCATCAGTTTTCTGGGCTTCTCTGATCTTGTCCAACAAAGTGGGTTGAACATCCAAAGACATGAGATGTCCTTTAGGCACAATCTCCAATCTGAGTTTTCTAAATTGGGTACACAGATCATCTGGCAATTCTCCTTTGGTAAGGCCATTCACAAAAACCTTACGGCTTAGAGCATCTGCTACAACATTTGCTTTACCGGGGTGGTATTGCAAACTTAAGTCATAGTCTTTGATAAGTTCTAGCCATCTTCTTTGTCTCATATTAATTTCCTTTTGGGTGAAGATATACTTCAAACTTTTGTGATCTGTGAACACATCACAACGCTTTCCCAAAAGATAGTGTCTCCATGTTTTGAGTGCATGGACAACAGAGGCTAACTCTAAATCATGAGTAGGATAGTTTACTTCATGAGTTTTGAGTTGTCTCGAGGCATATGCCACAACTTTACCGTCTTGCATAAGTACTGCACCCAAACCTTGATGAGATGCATCACAATATACTTGGAAATCTTTTTCCAAATCAGGTAGACACAAGACTGGTGCTGTCACAAGTCTCTTCTTCAATTCCTGAAAGCTGAGTTCACAACCTTCAGACCAAGCAAACGTCTTGTCTTTCTTTAACAATTCAGTCATGGGCTTAGCTACCTTAGAGAAATTATCAATGAACCTTCTGTAGTAACCTGCTAAGCCAAGGAAACTACGAACTTCTTTCACGGACTTGGGAGATTCCCATTCAGTCACAGCTGAAACCTTAGCAGGATCAACTGCTACACCATCCTTTGTCATAACATGACCAAGAAATCCAACTTCCTCCAACCAGAACTCACACTTGCTGAATTTGGCATAAAGTTTATGCTCTCTTAATTTCTCAAGTATCAAACGTAAGTGTCCTTCATGTTCTTCTTTGCTCTTGGAGTAGACTAAGATGTCATCGATGAAAACGACAACAAATTTGTCAAGGAATTCCATGAACACCTTGTTCATCATATTCATGAAGTATGCTGGAGCATTTGTTAAGCCAAAAGGCATTACGGTGTACTCATACAATCCATACCTTATAGTGAATGCTGTTTTAGGTATGTCTTGTTCTCTTATCTTGAGTTGAAAATAGCCTGACCGGAGATCAATCTTTGAGAACACACATGCTCCTTCTAGCTGATCAAACAAGTCGTTGATTCTAGGCAAAGGGTATTAGTTCTTGATAGTCACCTCGTTGAGTGAACGGTAATCTATGCATAATCTTTGACTTCTATCTTTCTTTTCCACGAACAAAACTGGGGCTCCCCAAGATGAAGAACTTGGTTGAATAAATCCTTTCTGCAACTGCTCGCCCAGTTGCTTCTTGAGTTCTTTCAGTTCATTAACTGACATTTTATATGGTCTCTTTGCTATTGGTCCAGACCCTAGCACCAAATCTATAAGAAATTCCACATCTCTATCAGGTGGCATTCCCGGTAATTCTTCCGGAAACACATCCGGATACTCACTCACAATTGGCACACTGTCCATGCTAACCCCCTTAAGAGAATTAAGCATACTCCTTTTTGCTTCAAAGTTGGTCTTGAATCTGATCCTTTTATTTTCTGGAGTTGTGAGTGAGACAGTATGGTTGGCACAATCTATCACTCCTTTGTACTTAGTCATCCAGTCCATTCCCAGAATGACATCCAATCCTTGGGAGTTTAGAATTATCAAGTTAACGGGAAACTTATATTTCCCAAATTCTATGACTAGATCATGACATCCTGAATTCACTATCATTTCTCCACCAGGAGAACTTAATTTTATAGGACACCCAATAGTTTCTACCGGTAGTTCATTTCTTTCAACAAATGCTCTTGATATGAATGAATGAGATGCACCAGTATCAAAGAGTACAAATGCTGGAATAGAATCGAGTCTGAACTTACCAGCAACAGCATCAGGCTCCTCATAGACCTCCTCCACATTGATGTGGTTCACTTGTCCCTTCTGAAAAGGGTTGGGCTTGATAGGTCCTTCAACTTTCTTTTCTGGGCATTCATTTGCATAATGCCCCATCTTCTTGCATTTGAAGCATTCAACCTGACTGATGTCTCTCTTAACAGGCTGACTTCCACTTCCATTACCACTGTGGTGGCTCTTATGTCCACTCTTGTGGTTCTTGTACTTGTCATTGTCATGACTACGGTGATGCTTGTTGTCATGATGGTTGTGGTTGTGGTGCTTGTTGAATTTCCCATGCTTGTGGGATCCTGAGCTTCCACTGTCATCATAATGAGATCGTTTGTGAGACGATCCTGAGCTGTGCTTGTCGGAGTGCTTCCTCTTTCTACTCTCAACTTGCTTCATTTTGTTCTCCAAAATAGCAGCCTTGTCACAGAGCGACTGATAAGTGGGAACATAGGCCACAACCAATTGCAGATTCGGCTCATCATTCAAGCCTTCCAGAAATTTTTTCCTTTCTCTTGGCATCGGTGTCAACTTCATCCGGTGCATAACGCGCCAGATTGTTGAACTCCTCAATGTATTCAGCCACGCTGCGGTGGCGCTGCTTCAGATTGTGGAACTCTTTCTTTTTTAGACTCATCACTCCTGATGAGATATGAGCAGTGCGAAAGCCATCCTCAAAGATAGCCCATGTCACTTCATCTATGGGAGTGGTGATCTGGAAGTTGTCCCACCAAGTGGCGGCTGGCCCTTCCAGCAGATGTGCTGCAAATCTGACCTTTTCAGCATCCGTACAGCCCACGGTTACCAAGTCCTTGTTTACTGAGCATAGCCAATCATTGGCCACCATGGGATCAGTCGTTCCTGAGAACTTTGCTGGCCTCAATCTCAAGAATCTGGTAAGCATATCAAAGCCCGGAGGGTTGTTGTTGTTATTGTTGTTGTTGTTATTGTTTTGGTTCTGGATGAACATTGTCATCATCTGCATCAGTTGTGTTTGAGCAGTCATCATTTGCTGCATTTCTGGAGTGATGTTGTTGTTGTTGGGGTTGGGGTTTGCACGACGGGGAGGCATCTGTGGTTTGTTCAAATAGAGATAAGAATGAGATACCCATAGATGCTTTCATGCACATTACATCACATAAGCAAACACATAGCATGCAACAAAAAGATAAGGGTTCAACAACAAGATAACAAGTTCACAAAGTAAAACACACAAGTTGCAAGCCATCCACATGTCGGATGGTCCAATAACAAGTTCTCAAACAACAAGTATGATAATAAAAGATAAATGAGTAGTCCATCTACTCATCGGCATCAATCTCCTCCTCGACAAAGGTAAGACCTGCGTTCTCCATCGCGGTCTTGTTTTCCTCGATGCTAGTGGTCAAGGTCTCTATCTTGGCCTTGAGAGCCCTCTTCTGGGAACGAAGCCTCTCAATCACCGTCTGCTGCTGCTCTAGCTCAAAGTCCTTGGACTGCAGTTCTTCAGTCATGTCCCGGATCTTCTTGTTCCTATCCTGGACACGCTTCTCCTGACTCTTGAACTTCTTGTCCTGGGTCTCGAACTTCGCCTCCATTTCCTTTACTATCTCGTCTTGCTACGCGAAGAGCTTGTCCTTCTCGCGAAGCTGCACCTGGAGCTCATCGTTGCTGAGCATGACATTGGTCCTGTCTGTGTCCACGTGCCTAATGAGAGACTCTAAGTCCTGGAGGTACAAGCGTATCGGCTCTGCTGCGTCCCTCGAATCGTCCTCGAAGTCGATGGACTCTCCATCCTCATCACGTCTTCCGAAGACGTGGAAGTGGGTACCTCTAACCTGTCGGGACTGTCGCCCTAGCAGACGTCCTATCAGATCCTGCATAACTACCTCAATGCCTCTCTCCCTGTCATCGTGCATAAGCTTGAAGACGATGGCCTCCGTAGTAGGCTCTGTCTGGCGTCCGAGCTGGTTCACCTTGAAGCCCCAGAGGTCCTTCCTCTCAAACTTGGTGAGGGGATGCACCATGATGGTGGGAAGAGGGAAGTTGAGCAAAGTAGTAAGCTCAACGATACGAGGACCAAAGCGGGTAAACTGGAACTCCTCAACAGTGCTAATGGTAATAGGCATCTATTTGTAAGATAGAAAAGTTAGAACAACACAAATCAAGATAAAACAAAAGACATAACATCACATACATATCCTTGGGAAGCAAAACACACAAGTCATGCATACATGAAACCATTACAACAACCAAGGTTCAATCTTATTTTAAGCAACATTTTGGAAAATAAGGTGATAGGTGGTGGTCCAACTAACGAAGTACGTTTACAATCCTATCTCACTAGATCTGTTGGCTAACACAATGTTTCTAGAAGCAATCAACCTATCTTGCTCGCATGATTCCATCACCAAGTCTATAATATCTCCTCTTAAGGTTTGGTTGGTAGCTTCCAACTCTTGGGTATGTTCCTTCTCTTTACTTAGATCATTTTGGAGGTTGAGCATTCTGCACTTGACTCTATCACCAAGTTCTTTGATGGTCTTCCAAGATGCATCCCTTGTTGATTCAAAGAATGTAGGGTGCACCACTGAATTGGTGAACATGCAGAATCCTTTTTCCTGATGGTTGTCTTCCTTGTTTTTATACAAGTGAAGTTGCACCCACCAGTATTCCACTCCTTCATCCATCACTGGAAAACCTTTGTACACAGCTGCACCTTGTATCTCTAATGCAACCATGAGGTCCTTGAGAGACTTGGGGAATTCTGTCTCACACTCCAAAGTCATTGTCATGAGTGGTCCTTTCCTCACGGCTTCGTTGATGGAGTTCATCTACAAGTAGATATGAGAGAGAAGATTAGAAAAGTTTACGAGAAGAATAGACAAGTGTAGAAGTAGTTGAAAATTTTTCCTTAGTGGTTTCCAATCCTAGGGTCATAATCCTACAGGCAACACAGTGCTCTGATACCATCTGTAAGATCCCTCCTTTATAAAGGAAAAGGATCCCTATGATTGCAATGCTAGTCCCTGGATCAATGCTAGCATCCACAGTTTAAGATGAAGTACACAGATACAAAGGTCATTTATTACATCCATTCCAGAGATAAACATAGTCTTTACAACTCAAGGCCATAGGCCTAATACAAGAGTTTGAATAAGTAAATAAATATAAGTCTTCATCTTCATGTGCCACAGGCAAACACGTTGAGTGTAGACTCATGACACCTAATCCTCATCAGAGTAACCTGCAACATCACAAGTTACAGCCACAGTGGGTCAATACTTTGGAATAGTATTGGCAAGTGATACCTTAGTAAAATTTAGGTGGACTATATTACTATATGCATTTTTGGCTAAGTGTAGCTTGGCTTGCTTTGCTCAAAATAGGTTTTTCCTATTAGTTGAAATCACTAAGTTTTTCTTTGTCAAAACTTTTTCCCAAGGAACCACCAATAGACATTGAGGTCCTTCACCCTTGTTCACCCACAAGTTTTTACTTAGAAGTTGGAGTGATGAGATTCTTGATAGCTTCCATGTCTTGATGTTCAAGTTGTCCATTGCCATGGACTTGGCTAAGTACTTAGATTTTTCCATCCGCAGAGGTTGTGCACTTTACCCACCAGACTTGGTTTCACCAAGACAGGACCTTTCAGAAGCCTTCCCTTAGACCAAATGGACGCATTCCAACCTATCATTCCCACTACCACCAACTGTCCAAATGGCTAAGTTCTAGCAACCTATGTGATCCAGGCAGAGCCCATATTGCCAAGTGGCTGCACTAGAAGCTTCTCAACACTTGGCCTCTAAAATCCCTTTGTTCCTGGGTGGCTTTCCACAAGTGAGATACACAAGGTAAATCATAGCCATGGGCCTTGTGTAACCACTCAACCAAAACCACCAATCAAGTCCCTTTCCACCCAGGTGATTCACTGACTTAGTTGTTTTATTAAGAAAAACATAAGTCCAAAGACTTAGAAATATTTTCATCATAGCATGTATATTTTACCAACCCTTGTTTGCTACTAGCTAGGCTAAGCATGGCATAGATAGTAACTTAACTTAGAAATTTCCTAGCAATTCTACAACTACTTAGGATTTCCCAACATGGCATTAGGCAAAATAATAACATGCAAGACTTAGCAAAATATTTCTAATGCTTAGTATAAAATATAGGGATGGAAATATTCATGATGTACCACTTGCCTTGGTAGTTGGGAGAGTAGCACTCTTCACAATCACAATCACTAGCACCAAAGTCTACACAAAGAATGGTAGCAACAAATTACACACAACATATACAAACAAACAAAAATACATATGCATGCATGCAAAATGCTAAGTGGTGATTTTTAAAACTCAACCAAGCAAGTGCATAGTACTGAATCATAAACAAGTCAAAAACTTGCTAAACCAAGTTTATTTGACACTAAAACAATTTCCTAAACAATTCATATGCTCAAATTAGTCCTAAACAAGTTTCTGCAAATAAAATCATTTTAAGCTAAACACTAAAAACATTGCATAATTTGAAAGAGCTTGCTCTCCTGATTCCAATGGTATAAAATTTGTCAAAATCTAACGTGGAAATCAAAAGTTACAAACAAAACAAATTTGAACTATAATCTGATTCAAAATCTGTTTTAAATCTAACTCATTGCCACGCGTCTGTTTCCTATTGGCCCGTACCGGTTCGGGCGGATCGATCGACGCAGATCGTTGGATTTAAGTGATCACGCACGGCTCAGATCTAACGTACCGCTTCGCTAAGTGATTCTATTACACGCGTTGGATTTAGATCCAACGGCTCTTGATCAAACGACCAAGGTCTGGCGGCGTGCGGCGACGGCGAGCGGCGGAGCGCTCTGCCAGTGGCGGTGCCGGCGTTCTAGGTCGCCCGGGGAGGAAAGAGGATGCCTACCAGAACCGCCGTGACGAGGTGAAGCTCAACGTGGCGGTGGCTTTGCAAGGGGCGCACGGGGTCGTCGGAGATTCCTCGCCGGAGTTCGCGAACGCGTCGGGTGCGGCTGCTCGTCGACGTTGACGAAGGTACAGATCGTGCCAAGGCAAAATAAGCAGTGCGTTAGATGCGCGGAGTGATGCTGGTCATGTGAGTGTCAAAGAGAGGACAAGGTGCGGTCAAAACTAACCAGGAAGGTTCGCCGGAGTTGGAGACGGCGTCAGATTCTCTCGGTGCTCGTCGAAGTCGAAGCTCTGGATCACAAACAGACAAGCAAAGGGGATCAGGAGGTGCGCGAGGGAGTGGCGAAGCTGCTCGTATGAACCAGAGAGGAAGGGGCGCACGAGGTTTACCAAAATTGGTCGCCGGAGTAGGTTCTGTCTGCGGCGGCGCAAGAGCGAATACTGGCAGCCTGGTGGCTAGAAGGGTGTGTAGTGTGGGGGGAAATGACTGCGAGGGGAGAGGTTCTTATAGCCGGAGCTGGGCGTGGAGTTACTCGCGGAATCAAGGGGAATCAACGCGGCAGTGACTACGGCGAGTAACGGCGTCGTGAGCGGCGCAGGCGCGCGTGATTGACGAAGACGACGACTGGGTCATGGGTCCACCTGTCAGCGAAATAAGCAGAGGGGAGGTGGGGTCCTGGCGTCCGCGACTCCGCGGGTGAGTCTATGCGTGCGAGAGGGAGAGGAGGGACCCGGGTGGGCTAAATGGGCTGCGTCTGTTGCTGGGCTCAAATCCTGACGCCGGCCCTTTTCCATTTCCTTTCTCTTTTCTTTTTCTAAATTGAATTTATGAAATGAGTTTCAAATGAATTCAAACTCTATTTGAATTCAAATCTTTTTGGGATTTCTGCAGTGTGCAACAGTCACAATTTTGGGCATAAAACCAAGTGGCCACTTTGAATTGGCTTGGTCATTTGGGAATAAAATAAAATAACAGTGACATAGTACTAGATTCATATTGGTTTTGAAATTGATTTTCAAATGGTATTTGCTTTGAAATTTTTTAGTTTAAACCTTAGCAATCAAGCAATTCATTCAGAAACAACAAGGCACAAGGTTTGGTCTCAAGAACAACAACCTCTCATGGAGAGAGTAGCATTTGTTTTCAAATGATGATCACATAAAATAATGAGCTCATATGCTCCTGTTTTTGAATTGTTTTGTTTGAAATGAATCCTATATGATCATGAATGCATGGATGATATGCATGAGTTTGAAACATGATTTTATGGATGTTACACCGGACTTTGAGTCTTACTCAATGTCTTGCCTTGCGACATAGGTAAGAACCCCTTCTTACTTCCGTCCATTTTAAACTTCTTTAAAATCTTATCAAGGTATGTACTTTGTGATAGCCCTATTAGGCGTCTAGATCTATCTCTATAGATCTTTATGCCTAATATGTATGACGCTTCACCTAGGTCCTTCATTGAAAATTTGCTGTTTAGATAACTTTTAACACTGTTTAAAAGATCTATATCATTTCCGATCAATAATATGTCATCCACATATAATATCAGAAATGCCACATTGCTCCCACTCACTTTCTTGTAAATACAAGCTTCTCCATAAGTTTGGACAAATCCAAACTCTTTGATCACCTCATCAAAGCGGAGATTCCAATTCGTGATGCTTGCTTTAATCCATAGATGGATCGCTGAAGCTTGCACACCTTGTTAGCATCCTTAGGATCAACAAAACCCTTTGGTTGTATCATATACAACTCTTCTTCAATATTACCATTGAGAAACGCAGTTTTGATATACATCTGCCATATCTCATAATCGAAATATGCAGCAATTGCTAACATAATCCTAACTGACTTTAGCATCGCTACGGGAGAGAATGTCTCATCGTAGTCAACTCCTTGAATTTGTCAAAACCCCTTTGCGACAAGTCGAGCTTTATAGACGGTCACATTACCATCAGCATCAGTTTTTCTTTTGAAAATCCATTTATTCTCCACGGCCTTTTGGTCGTGAGGTAATTCCACCAAGTTCCAAACTTGATTTTCATACATGGATTCCATCTCGGATTTCATGGCTTCTAACCATTTGTTGGAATCCGGGCTCATCATCGCTTCTTCATATGTCGCAGGGTCATCATTTTCATCAACCATGAAATTCATGACAGGATTTCCATACAGCTCGGGAGCTGCACGCGTCCTGCTAGACCTGCGAGGTTCGATAGTACTCTCTTTCGGAGTTTCATGATCATTATCATTAGTTCCTTCTTCAACAGGTGAAGCCAACTCCGGAACAACTTCCGGCGCTGCGCTATTCGCCATACTTTGAAGAGAAGGTTCAATAACCTCTTCGAGTTCTACCTTCCGACTAGTCACACCTTTCGCGAGAAACTCTTTCTCTAGAAAGGATCCATTCTTGGCAACAAAAATCTTGCCCTCGGATCTGTGATAGAAGGAATACCCAATAGTTTCCTTAGGGTATCCTATGAAGACACATTTTTCTGCTTTGGGTTCGAGTTTATCCGGTTGAAGTTTCTTCACATAAACATCGCATCCCCAAACTTTAAGAAATGACAGCTTAGGTTTGTTTCCAAACCACAATTCATACGGTGTCTTTTCAACGGATTTAGATGGTGCCCGATTTAAAGTGAATGCAGCAGTTTCTAGTGCATAACCCCAAAATGACAACGGCAAGTCCGTCAGAGACATCATAGATCGAACCATATCTAATAAAGTATGATTACGACGTTCCGACACACCATTTCTCTGTGGTGTTCCGGCAGGCGTGAGTTGTGAAACAATTCCACACTCTTTCATGTGAGTGCTAAACTCGTAACTTAGATACTCACCTCCACGGTAGGACCGTAGAAATTTTATCTTTCTATTACGATGATTTTCCACTTCATTCTGAAATTCCTTAAACTTTTCAAAGGTTTCAGACTAGTGTTTCATCAATTAGATATAATCGTATCTACTCAAATCATCCGTGAAAGTAACAAAATAACGATATCCACCTCGCGCCGACACACTCATTGGACCACATACATCAGAATGTATGATTTCCAATAAATCTGTTGCCCGTTCCATTGAACTGGAAAACGGCGTTCTAGTCATCTTACCCATAAGGCATGGCTTACATGTATCAAACGATTCAAAATCAAGTGATTCCAAAAGTCCATCTAAATGGAGCTTCTTCATGCGTTTAACGCCAATATGACCTAGACGGCAGTGCCACATATATGCGGATATATCATCATTAAGTTTAATCCTTTTAGCATCAACATTATGAATATGTGTAACATTATCTTTGAGATCTAATAGAAATAAACCATTCATCATTGGTGCATGACCATAAAAGATTTCATTCATATAAATGGAACAACCATTGTTCTCGGATTTAAATGAATAACCACTTCACATCAAACACGATCCAGATACAATGTTCATGCTGAGTGCAGGCACCAGATAACAATTATTCAAGTTTATAACTAATCCCGACGGCAAATGGAGAGGCAACGTTCTGACGGCGATCACATCAACGCTTGATCCATTGACGACACACATCTTGACCTCACCCCTTGCTAGCGGTCGCTTGTTCTGCAGCCCCTGATTCGAGTTACAAATATTAGCAACTGAACCGGTATCAAATACCCAGGTGCTACTGCGAGCACTAGTCAAGTACACATCAATAACATGTATATCATATATACCTTTGTTTGCCTTGCCGGCCTTCTTGTCTGCCAAATACTTGGGGCAGTTGCCCTTCCAGTGGCCAGTCCCCTTACAACAGTAGCACTCGGTATCAGATTTAGGTCCAACTCGGGATTTCTTTTCAGGCACGGCAACAGGCTTGCCGCCCTTACTACCCTTCCATTTTCCCTTCTTGTCTTTCTTGAAACCAGTGTTCCTATTGATCATCAACACTTGATGTTCCTTTTTGATCTCCACTTCTGCAGTTTTAAGAATTGACAGAAGCTCGGGGAGAGACTTCTTCATGCCTTGCATATTATAGTTCATCACAAAGCTCTTATAGCTAGGTGGCAGAGACTGCAGAACACGATGGATACCTAAGTCAATGGAAATCGTTATTCCCAAGGACACAAGCTTATCGGTGTAACCCGACATCTTGAGTACATGCTGACTAACGGAGCTGTGCTCTTCCATCATGCAGCTAAAGAACTTTTCTGAAGCGTTGTAGCTCTCTACAGCAGCATGTGTGTCGAAAATCATTTTCAACTCACCCATTGTATCAAATGCATTGCTGTTTTCGAAATGCTTTCGAAGTTCCGGCTCTAGCCCATACAATATGCTGCAATGAACTAAGTTGTGGTCCTCCTGACGAGTCTGATAGACATTCTTCTCCTCGTCAGGGGCATCCTCAAAAGGTGGGGGTCCTAGTGGCGCTTCTAGCACGTATTGCTTTTGTGCAGCAGAGAGGAGAATCCTCAAATTCATGGCCCATTCGGTAAAGTTGCTACCATTCGTTGCAAGTTTCTCTTTCTCCATGAACACATTGAAATTAAAAGCAGGTGGTGCCATCTACAACAGAATTTGTAAAGTTTAGACTAAGTGTATGATAGATTGAGTTCAACTAATCCATATTACGAATGAACTCCCACTCAAAAACGACATCCCTCGTGCCTTTTTGGTGATTACATGAACCAAATCCACTATACCAAGTCCGATCATCACGTGAGTCGGTATAGCTTCAAAGGCGAGCATCAAATGGGCATCATATCTACTATATGACTCATGCTTAACCTTTCGGTCCGTGTTCCGAGGCCATGTCTGTACATGCTAGGCTTGCCAAGTTAGAACCTTAGTATTCGCGTGTGTAACTGTTTTACACCCAAAATATGGTCGTGGATCCAAGAACACCCGATCATCACGTGATGTCTTGGAGCGACGAAAACATAATCGGTGCATACAAAAGGAAGAACACATTCTTATCTTGATATTTAAATGAGGGATCATCTTATTATGCTAACAAAGCGCTAAACAAGCAATATAAGATGTTATCAAACACCAAATGTTTATTAGTGAAATGATATGGTTCCCGCATATGATCTCTATCATGTGCATCGTGGTATGATCACTATCATACCTATATGTGTAAGTCCAAGGTCTATGGAGATTACACGCTATGTATGTTGTAAGAGTATCATCTCATACTTCTACTTACAACATCACCATATCATAACACTAGCCCAGCAACAATCTAAACTAGACGCCTCTAATTTATCCATTGCAAGTTTTATGTGGCTTAGGGCTTTCGAGATAGAACCGTTCTTACCTACGAACATGAACCACAACGAGGATAACCAAATTGTTGACAACTCGTTGCAAAATAGATATTGACTATAGTAGGAGAGACAGACACCCGCTAGCCACTTATGCAAACTAGTTGCATGTCAAGCGTGGAACAGGTCTCATGTGCGAGGACATGTAAAGTTTGTCCGGGCCGCTTCATCCCACTATGCCACCAATATCCAAAATTACAACTAAGGAGCAACAACATGATCATCATCGCCCACATACTCATATGTGTACTACCCGTGTAAAGCATCTACGCATAGATCCGGCTCTGATACCACTGTAGGGTTCGCAACATAGAAAACAAAAATTTCCTACGATGTGAACTATGTACCAAGATCTATCTATTAGATACAAACAACGGGCGGATGTATATCCGTAGAGAACATACCCTTGAAGACCGACAAAGCTTAACGAGTTCAACTCGTGGTTGATGTAGACGATCTCTTGCCGATCTCAAGATCGAGAGGAAGTCATAGCGCCGCAAATCAGCAGCGCATCCGTGCTCGCACACACGTTCGAGGCACCGAGCAACCTCTGCCTCCTCGCTCCAGCGATGCAGCGGAAGCACAACTCTTTCTTGCCGAATAGCCACTGGGAACATGTATCTCGCTAGTCCGAGACCATGTGGGATAAATTCTAGAGGGGGGAGAGATCCTTCACGAGGAGGTGTGAGTGAGAAGTGAGGAGAGGGGTGCCTTTTATAGGAGGAGGGAGGGCACCCAAGGGGGTGGCCGCCGGCCATGGGGGCTGCCCCCTCCCCTCCTTCATTCATGTGGGTGGACACTCCACTCACAAAAATCCATTCATACCCTCCACTCAAAATCCCACTCAAACTTGCCATTAAATTTCCACCAAATTTAATGCAAACTCTCATTAAATAAAACACTTTTATTTTATTCAGAATTTTGTCAATTACTTTAATGACAAACATTCACAAATACCCCTTGCTAGAATTCTATTTCACATGCATAACCACTTTATGCAATTTCACCCGAAAACCTGTTTCGGTATCTAGTGAAATAAATTCCTGCGCTTGTTCATTCTTTCGGCATGAAACTTTTGCTCCAATTGGATGTCGGTGTCTCTTAAGTGTGTCACCCTACGGTTCGTGAATAATGCGGACATGATCGAGACCCCTCTCGGATCAATAATCAGAAGCGGGATCTGGAGACCCATACTGACTCCCACACATTCAACGATGACTTTCTTGCGATCGTCGGAACCTTTTACGCTAGTATCTTAATCCCTTTGTTTCACGATATATTACATGTCCGAGATTCGATCATCGGTATCTCCATACCTAGTTTGATATCGTTACTGACATGCACTCTTTTCTTGTTCCGGTGATATAACATTCTAGTGATCAAATCACTTGCTTGCAAGCTAATCAATGTGATATCATCGAGAGGGCCCAGAGTATATCTATCCGTCATCGGGATGAACAAATTCCACTCTCGATCCATGAGCCTCAACGTAACACTTTATTAGTTCTAAATCCATCTTTATAATCACCCTATTACGGTGTGATGTTTGATGTTATCAAGAAACTCTTCCGGTGTTAGTGATTGACATGATCTCAAGGTCTAAGGATTAGGATCACTTCTTAAGTTGTTATAGCAATATAAACTCAATGACTTTGATCGTAATGCTATACTTCGGATAAATGTTCATCACACCATTACACTAATGTTGTGATCCCGTTATTAACAACATCCAATGTCCATGATCAGGAAACCTTGATCATCTTGTTAATCAACGAGCTAGTTTATGAGAGAGGCATAACTAGGAACTTTCTGTTTGTTTATTAAACACACATGTATTAATGTTTCCGTATTAATACAATTATAGCATGCAAAATAAACATCTATCATATACTTTGAATACACATAATAAACATTTTATTATTGCCTCTCAAGGCATATTCCCTTCACTTACAAACCGGGACTATATGTCCTTTTTCCACTAGTGGTTATAGAGAACGATTCCTCAAAGCAAGACACTAACACCACCATGTAAACACCAGTAGTCCAACCACTCCAATAAAAAGATTTTGAGAAGGAAACAATGCACAAGTGTCGTTGTTGCCTGATCAACGATAATAGCTTTTCATCCTGGAGAAATTCCTTGCTCGCAAAACAATACTTTCAACAAGGTCATTGTTGAAGGAAATATTTCCTAGAGGCAATCATAGAGATGATGATATTTCATATGTATCCATGAGTTATTGTAATGTTCCTTGAATATCCATATCAGGCAACTTGTATTGATTGGCAATTACGTGAATTGTTTGTGAAACTCTATACTTGTATGGTTATTTAAGAGTTGTCCCTAGTCAGAGTTCATGTGAGGACACACGTGAATATGAGACTAGCACATGATTGGTTGATGAATATGTTTCGCAAGTCATAGACATGGAGATGTCAAACCAATGACGTGGACACTTATTATGAACATGGGGTTGGACTGACCCAACCTAAGACTAGCAATTAGTTGCAGCTCTCTCTCTCTCTACACATCGTGTATGTTTTGTCCTTAGACCTGAGATTGTCGCATGTACTTGAGATGTGGATCGACCTACTTTGGGGCTATCAAACGCTGCACCGTAACTGGGTAGTTATAAAGGTAGCTTTCGGGTTTGTCCTGAAGCATGCTGCAAGGCATGGTCAATCAAGATGGGATTTGCCCATCTCTACTTGAGAGAGATATCTCTGGGCCCCTCGAGTGATCGGATCCAGAAATGCATGGCCGTGCTACATATGGTTAAGAGTTAACCTAGTAAAGGGATTTCGAATCACAGTATCGAGAAAGGGAGGTCAGCTTGGAGCTAGACCAAATATAATGAGGCAAAGGGAAAGACATGTACTAAACCTTGTGATGGTTCGTCCGATATGATCTTTGTATGCGTTTAGGAGTTGGCACGTCTTGCTAGAGGCCGCTACCAACTATTGACATAATAAGTGTATTCGTGTCATGTCTATACGCATATGAACCTATAGGGTCACACACTTAAGGGGCTGGAAGCCTAATGAGGATTGGATCCAAATTAGACCAGCCTTAGGGTACTAATGGGCTGCTAATGTAGAAGCCCACTAGGGATGCCTATATAAGAGAGGGTGGGGCGAGCTGACCAGGGTGAGACCTGAGACCTCAGATCATTCCTAGGCGCCACTCCTCACTCTTGTGTCACGCGCGCGGACCTAGCAGTCCGGCGTCTGACGCTTCCACCATGTACGTGTGGATACCTCGGAGGCGCTGCATCTATAGCGCTTGGACGAGCCGTTCAAGGGAAGCTTCTCGTAGGACGAGGGCAAGGAGGAGACGTGGAACGTCTGCACTGCCTCGACGCGCTTCATCGATTCCTCAATTGCGCGTCTAGTGGTAATCCCGTGATCTATGACAACAGTAATCCTGGTATACGCGGTAGAAATTTTTGATTTGCGCTAGTGTAGACTACCCGTATCCCTTCAGTGGTATATGCTGTTCAGTTATAGTTTCGGGATGTTTGCATATGGTGATATGCAGATTGATATGAATGATGTTATCGTTTATATGGTGGTGGTTCAGGATTGATCTATGATCTTGCTTTCTGTGATCGTAATTCCGAGGTTGTCGAACGACTTACCCCTACCGGTCGGTTTCTGCCATCGGGGTAGACAGTGACACATAAATCCTGTTGAATCACGCGAAGATCAATATGATTGATCGAATCGGAACCTAGATCTAAAATCGATGTACCGTGATCAAAGGAGTTTGATTGAATCGGGACAGGAGTCGGTTTATGGTAAATTTGATTTGCCGATCAAAATCCTTGAAGAAAATTGTGAAGATTCGATCTCTCATTTTTCACGGTTTATGGTAAATTGTGAAGATACCGCGAGGGGCGCTTCCCCTTCGAACCCCGCAGGGGGAGGCCCCCTAGACCCCCCCTTAATCGTAGCCCCTTTTGTATCTCGTTAAGGTAACTAGGTGCTGCAATGTCACATGATCCGGTAGAATGCGATTCTATGCATAACTTGTTTTTGCAGGATGTATGTGATCAGTATGGCCCATATGTGTATGTGATGCATGTATGAAATTTATCATGACCTGCGTGTCGTGAGTAGGGCAACACGGTTGGAGCCATGTGTGTTGTCAATTATTGTAATGGCCTGCGTGCCAACTTGTGATGATCCCAATACTATATAATTTTGATTACTAGCTGTTAGGAGTAATAGCTTGTATTAGTTCTTGGAGGACTCATCACTTGGAGGATGGCTCACATGGAACATGAAGATGGAGATCATCATGGTGGAAAGGTTCTATGGCGATGGAGATCACCATGAGAAAATGGGCCATACTGTGTCACATCTATGTGAATGTTATTCTTATGCGTTTTACTACTATGCATGCTTAGATGATAGAAGTAGAACGATAACTCACAAAGTTTAAGTTAAACCATGCCCTCCCAACCAAACCTTGCACCATCCTATGCCCTGTACAATCGTTGGTGGGCCTATGAAATTAGGGTGCCGCGGTTTTCCTTGGCTGGATGGGGTTTGTATCGGATACCTACACGCATAAGGGTTGGTGAACTTGACAAGGTCATCTTAACAGTTAAGGACCTTGGGGCATAAAGGTTGGGCGCCTAGTTTTGACATAGAGATGTCACCCAACAACAAGAGTCATATGTGATATGATTAACAAGTGTTGCTTACCGATTTACCTTGTCTTCTAGCAGTGATGCTAAAGCTCACTAGTCGACTTGTTAATTGTGGATCTTGAATCACTTAGTATCAATAGAGGGATATTGATTTAAGTGGGAGTATATGCTATTAAATTGTTTAATATGTTTTACTCTTTCTTGGTTACATGGCTTAGTATTTTGCATGTTTTCTGTTGTAGATCAATGGCACCGAACACTATATCACCTTTCTCTTTGCGTTCGATTCTTGACAAAGATAAACTAAATGGAACAAACTATTCGGACTGGGTTCGTAACCTAAGAATTGTTCTCAGGTCTGATAAAAAGGAAACGGTTCTGGATACCCCAATCCCCGATGAACCTGCTGATAATGCATCTGCTGCCCTAAAGAACGCCTACAAGAGAGCATGTGATGATTCTCTTGAGGTTAGCTGTCTTATGCTTGCATGCATGGAACCTGAACTCCAAAAGAAGTTTGAGGATCAGGATGCCTACGATATGATCGTTGCGCTTAAGGACATGTTCCAAGATCAGGCAAGGACTGAGAGGTACAATGTTGCCAAGTCCTTTGTCGAATGCAAGCTAGCAGAGGGAGCAGCTGTAGGCCCCCATGTGATCAAAATGGTTGGTTACAGTCAGACTTTGGAAAAGCTTGGTTTTCCACTAGGCCAAGAGTTGGCCACTGACTTCATTTTGGCGTCTCTTCCATCCAGCTATGGGCAGTTCATTTCGAACTACCATATGCATGGGGTGGAGAAGGGCCTTAATGAATTATGTGGGATGCTTAAAACAGCAGAAAGTGACATGAAGAAGTGTGCAGGGCATAGCCATGTGATGGCTGTGCAGAACAAGCCTAGCTTCAAGAAAAAGGGTACTTCTTGGAAGAAGAAGGGCAAGGCTAAGGATACGATCCCTAAGTCTGCACCCAAGCAAAAGGCTGGACCTGTAGAAGACACTAAGTGCTTCTTTTGTCATGAACATGGCCACTGGAAGAGAAACAGCAGCAAGTACCAGGATTCTTTGAAGAAGAGTGGAAGTAAGAGTACTTCCCACTCAGGTACGCTTGTTGTAAATGTTGTGGACATTCTTCTCGCCGATTCCTATGTTAACTCTTGGGTATTTGATACCGGATCGGTTGCTCATATTTGCAATTTGATGCAGGGGCTAATAAGGACTAGAGAAGTGCAGAAAGGCGAAGTGGATTTTCGCGTCGGAAATAAAGCAAGGGTTGCTGCATTATTCGTCGGCGTCATGCAACTTCACCTTCCTTCAGGATTATTATGGAGTTGAATAATTGTTATTACATTCCAAGTATGGGTCGAAACATTTTATCACCTTCATGTTTGATGAGGGATGGTTATTCATTCGCGAGTGCAAACAATGGTTGTGTAATCTCTAAGAATGATATGTTTATGGCTAATGCTCCCATTGTGAATGGGTTATTTATTTTAAATCTTGATGATGCATCTGTTTACAATGTTAGTGCTAACAGGCTTCGGCCTAATGATTTGAGTCCTACCTATTTATGGCATTGTCGTTTGGGGCATATAAGTGAAAAGCGCATGAAGAATCTCCATGGTGATGGTCTTCTAACTTCGTTTGATTTTGAATCATACGAGACATGTCAGGCTTGTTTACTTGGAAAGATGACCAAGTCACCTTTTTTGGGTTTACCCGAGAGAGCGACAGACTTGTTGGAACTCACACATACTGATGTGTGTGGACCAATGAGCACGATAGCCAGAGGAGGATATCACTACTTCATTACTTTCACTGATGATTTCAGTAGATATGGTTATGTCTACTTGATGAGGCATAAGTCTGAAACTTTTGAAAGGTTCAAAGAGTTTTAGAGTGAAGTAGAGAATCAACGTGGCAAGAAAATAAAGGCCTTGCGATCTGATCGTGGAGGTGAATATTTGAGTCACGAATTTAGCGATCATCTTAAGAGTTGCGGAATTGTTCCACAACTTACGCTGCCCGAAACGCCTCAAAGAAACAGGGTCTCCGAACGGCGTAATCGAACTTTGTTGGACATGGTTCGATCTATGATGAGCCAGTCGGATTTACCATTATCATTTTGGGGTTACGCTCTAGAAACGGCAGCTTTCACACTTAATAGGGTACCATCTAAATCCGTAGTTAAGACACCATATGAGATGTGGACTGGAAAGAATCCCAGTTTGTCTTTTCTAAAGATTTGGGGTTGTGATGCATTTGTCAAGCGACTTCAGTCGGACAAGATAACACCCAAATCGGATAAGTGCATTTTCGTGGGATATCCAAGGGAAACCTTAGGGTATTATTTCTACAACCGAGAGGAGGGAAAAGTGTTTGTCGCTCGTAGCGGTGTTTTCCTAGAGAAAGAGTTTCTCACAAAGGGAACAAGTGGAAGGTCGGTGCGACTTGAAGAAGTTCAAGATGAGCTAGTTGGGGATGCTTCTACGAGTGATGCTATTGTAGCAGAACAAGTTGAGGAACCTGTGGCAATGGAAGCACCATAACCACGAAGGTCGGCGAGGCTCCGCAAAGCGCGGGAATTATTATTGTTAAACAATGATGAGCCTGCAACATATGCAGAAGCGATGGTGGATCCAGACTCTGAGAAATGGCTGATCGCCATGAGATCCGAGATAGAGTCCATGGGGGACAATCAAGTCTGGAACTTGGTTAACCTGCCTGATGGTTTTAAAGCCATCGAGTGCAAATGGATCTATAAGAAGAAGATTGATATGGATGGAAATGTTGACATCCATAAAGCTCGACTTGTTGCAAGAGGTTTTCGACAAGTTCAAGGAGTTGACTACGACGAGACTTTCTCGCCCGTAGCGATGCTTAAATCTATACGGATAATTCTAGCCATTGCTTCACATTTCGACTATGAAATATGGCAGATGGATGTCAAGACGGCTTTCCTAAATGGAATCCTAACTAAGGACGTGTATATGATGTAGCCCGGAGGTTTTGTTGATCCAAACAATGCTGGAAAGGTATGCAAACTTCTGAAGTCCATTTATGGGCTGAAGCAAGCATCTCGGAGTTGGAACATTCGATTTGATGAAGTTGTAACGGAGTTTGGCTTCATCAAAAACGAACAAGAACCTTGTGTTTACAAGAAGGAAAGTGGGAGAGCGCTGGTATTTCTAATCTTATATGTAGATGACATATTGTTGATTGGAAATGACATTCCTATGCTCGAGTCTGTTAAGACCTCATTGAAAAATAGTTTTTCGATGAAGGACTTGGGAGAAGCGGCATATATTCTGGGCATCAAGATCTATAGAGATAGATCAAGGAGGCTAATTGGATTAAGCCAGAGTACATACATTGACAAAGTGTTGAAACGGTTCAGCATGGAAGAGGCTAAGAAGGGGTTCTTGCCCATGTCTCATGGCATAAAACTCAGCAAGACTCAGTGTCCTTCGACTACTAATGAGCGTGAGCGCATGAGTAGGGTTCCATATGCTTCGGCTATTGGATCCATCATGTATGCAATGATATGTACTCGCCCAGATGTTTCCTATGCTCTAAGTGTTACGAGCAGATACCAGGCTGATCCAGGTGAAGGTCACTGGACATCGGTAAAGAACATCCTTAAGTACTTGAAAAGGACTAAGGATGTGTTCCTAGTTTATGGAGGTGAGGATGAACTCAGTGTAAGGGGTTACACAGATGCGAGTTACCTTAACGACTCAGATGATTCGAAATCGCAATCAGGTTATGTGTTTGTCATGAATGGTGGTGCTGTGAGCTAGAAAAGTTCCAAGCAATATACGGTGACCTCCTCTTCAACAGAAGCTGAATATATTGCTGCCTCGGAGGCTATAAAGGAAGCTGTTTGGATTAGGAATTTCCTGATCGCTCTCGGTGTGGTTCAGGGCGCGCCCAATCCCTTGGACGTTTATTGTGATAACAATGGTGCTATTGCACAGGCCAAGGAACCTAGACAACACCAGAAGAACAAACATATTCGCATGCGTTACATCAGATTCGAGAGTTCGTTGAGGATGGTAGCGTCATGATATGCAAAATACATACAGACTCAAATGTTGCTGATCCCTTGACTAAGCCTCTCCCGCAGCCCGCGCATGAAGCGCACAAAAGAGCAATTGGTATTAGATACATTTTAGATTGACTCTAGTGCAAGTGGGAGACTGAAGGAAATATGCCCTAGAGGCAATCATAGAGATGATGATATTTCATATGTATCCATGAGTTATTGTAATGTTCCTTGAATATCCATATCAGGCAACTTGTATTGATTGGCAATTACGTGAATTGTTTGTGAAACTCTATACTTGTATGGTTATTTAAGAGTTATCCCTAGTCAGAGTTCATGTGAGGACACACGTGAATATGAGACTAGCACATCGATTGGTTGATGACTATGTTTCGCAAGTCATAGACATGGAGATGTCAAACCAATGACGTGGACACATGTTATGAACATGGGGTTGGACTGACCCAACCTGAGACTAGCAATTAGTTGCATCTCTCTCTCTACACATCGTGTACGTTTTGTCCTTAGACCTGAGATTGTCGCATGTACTTGAGATGTGGATCGACCTACTTTGGGGCTATCAAACGCTGCACCGTAACTGGGTAGTTATAAAGGTAGCTTTCGGGTTTGTCCTGAAGCATGCTGCAAGGCATGGTCAATCAAGATGGGATTTGCCCCTCTCTACTTGAGAGAGATATCTCTGGGCCCCTCGAGTGATCGGATCCAAAAATGCATGGACGTGCTACATATGGTTAAGAGTTAACCTAGTAAAGGGATTCCGAATCACGGTATCGAGAAAGGGAGGTCATCTTGGAGCTAGACCAAATATCGTGAGGCAAAGGGAAAGACATGT
The DNA here is from genome assembly GCA_916181665.1 of Avena sativa. Taxonomy (NCBI): domain Eukaryota; kingdom Viridiplantae; phylum Streptophyta; class Magnoliopsida; order Poales; family Poaceae; genus Avena; species Avena sativa. The sequence continues at coordinate 351,868,165 of OV702293.1, read as the reverse complement.
ACTAAACCTTGTGATGGTTCGTCCGATATGATCTTTGTATGCGTTTAGGAGTTGGCACGTCTTGCTAGAGGCCGCTACCAACTATTGACAGAATAAGTGTATTCGTGTCATGTCTATACGCATATGAACCTATAGGGTCACACACTTAAGGGGCTGGAAGCCTAATGAGGATTGGATCCAAATTAGACCAGGCTTAGGGTACTAATGGGGCTGCTAATGTAGAAGCCCACTAGGGACGCCTATATAAGAGAGGGTGGGGCGAGCTGACCAGGGTGAGACCTGAGACCTCAGATCATTCCCATCCGCCACTCCTCACTCCTGTGTCGCGCGCGCGGACCTAGCAGTCCGGCGTCTGACGCTTCCACCATGTACGTGTGGATACCTCGGAGGCGCTGCATCTGTAGTGCTTGGACAAGCCGTGCAAGGGAAGCTTCTCGTAGGACGAGGAAAAGGAGGATACGTGGAACGTCTGCACTGCCTCGACGCGCTTCATCGATTCCGCAACTGCGCGTCTAGTGGTAATCCCGTGATCTATGACAACAGTAATCCTGGTATACGCGGTAGAAATTTTTGATTTGCGCTAGTGTAGACTACCCGTATCCCTTCAATTGTCAGGCACAACCAATTAAGACCAAACCTTGGATTTTCACCCTGCAAGGTAAGACTGGGAACTCCTCCTGTTTTGTCGCTCCCACAACAGTCGCTGCTACGAGTCACAGATCATGCAGTCGGTTCCTCATCGCCGCAAAGACTCAAAGCACCATCGCTGCCCTCAAGCTCCATCTTTACTAACATTCTCCGTATCTGACTTCATCATACATCGTCGAAGATATGACACACGATGGTAACAAATAGTAGAGCTTCGCAATGCTCCCGTTGAAACCAAACGGCTAGAAAAAATATCAGTGTGAACGGCCAAATACCTTCCGATCCAGCAATCTCCAGGCATGATGTGCCCATGGAAGTTCTCTGACAGAGCCTTTCGGAACGCATCTCTCCAGTCCAGATCAATGATGGTAGGCAACAAACAGATCTTCGTCTTCGTGCTGAAGGAACCCAAGGACCACCACCATTATTTAGGCCGAACCAGTAGACCCCACACCGCTGGCCGGCTTCCGACGAGCGGAACAGTGGGTTATCCGTTGGACCTTTCGAGCCCATGGCCGAACCCAAAGATTGAGCCGACGCCAGTAGCAGCACCTCCGCAGGGCAGCCAACGTCTCCAGGACCGCACCAGATCCTCTTCTACTCCTCCGCGCGACCACCCTAGATTCACACATACATAAGAGCATCTCCACTCGTTGGCCGAACCCAGGCCGAAATCTGGACCAAACTTTGGCCAGACGGCGCAAGTTTTCGGCCTGGGTACACCCAGTTTCCCACTCGCGTACCCAGGCCGAGTTCCCGGGTCGCCCGTTTCCGCTAGAATTTGGCTCAAATTCGGCTAAAGTTCGTCCAAATTTCAGCATAGTTCGTTATACGATGAATACAGAACACTTTAAGACCAAAGTTCGGCGAAATTTTTAAACATAGTTCGGCGTACTGTAAACATAGTTCGGCCTGCAATAAAATTACAATATATTTTGGCCAAGTTCGGCCAGTTCATGCTCAGCATCTACGTCATGTTGCCCCTGCGTATCCATAGGTGCTCGACAAGATCATCCTGCAGCTATTGATGCATCGCCGGATCTCGGATCTCCTGACGGATTGCGATGAATGCATCCCATGTTGGAGGCACCTGATGATCAGGCTCGGCAAGAGGCCCCTGTAGATGGTATCGCTCGTCCTCCTCGAGCAAACTCATTGGATCCTTCTTCTCATCCTCAATGATCATGTTGTGCAAGGTCACACAACAGTTCATCACTTCCCACATCTGATCTTTCGACCAGGTCATAACAGGGAACCGGACAACTGCAAACCTCTGCTGGAGCACACCAAATGCCCGCTCCACGTCCTTCCTGCAAGCTTCCTGTTCCTTGGCAAAGTGGGAATGCTTAGGGAGCATTGGGCCTGAGATAGTCTTCACAAATGTTGGCCATCTTGGATAGATGTCATCTGCTAGATAGTATCCCTTGTTGTAGTGATGCCCGTTGATCTCAAATTCCACAGGGGGAGCATGACCCTCAACAAGCTTGGAAAAGACAGTTGAGGAGTTGAGGACGTTGATGTCGTTGTTTGATCCTGCCATGCCAAAGAAGGAGTGCCAGATCCAAAGATCATGTGTAGCAACTGCCTCAAGTATCACAGTGCATCCTCCTTTGTGGCCTTTGTACATTCCTTGCCATTCAAATGGACAGTTCTTCCACTCCCAATGCATGCAATCTATGCTTCCAAGCATACTAGGAAATCCTCTACTTTCATTGACTGCGAGGATCCGAGCAGTGTCTTCAGCAGTGGGTGATCTCAAGTACGGTTCTCCGAACACTACAACCAATGCCCTACAGAACCTGTACAAGCAATCAAGGGCGATGGACTCTGCGATGCGGAGATAGTCACCGGCAGCATCAGCCGGCGCTCCATATGCAAGCAACCTCATCGCCACGGTGCACTTCTGAAGTGACGAAAACCCAACCAAACCGGTGCAGTCCTTCTTGCAAAGGAAATATGGGTCGAACTCCCGGATGGCATGCATGATCTTGAGGAAGATCTTCCGGCTCATCCTGAAACGGCGGCGAAACACGTCCTCTCCATGGAGTGGCTGGTCGGCTAAGTAGTCGGCGTACAACATGCAATATCCCTCTATCCTCTGTCTCGCCTTGCACTTCACGCGACCTAGCGCCGAACCACCGCGCTTCGGATTCGCCATCTGCATGTATAGCTGGGCGAGCGATGCGAGAATCTGCAAGTGCTCTTCACTTTCGGTGACCTCGGTGCTCTCCTCCTCCAGGAGTTCGGCGAGCAACTCCTCGTCGTCAGAATCCATGGAGAGTATCTCGCCCTAGTCAGAGTCAGTGGACAGTACCTCGTCGCCGTCGGAGTCCATGGCCGACTCCGGCCAAATGTCGAACACCTAGCGGGCGTGGGGGTGGGCGCACGGAGCCGAAGCACAGCTATGGCAAGGATAGGTCGGCAAAAGCAGCGGCGGCGAAGGCGTGGAGCTGGGCGGCAACGACGGCGGGCGTAGCTAGAGGCGTGGGCATGCCTCGGCGCGGGGGAGCTCTGCCAGCGAAGTCATGGCGACAGAGCTCTTCGCGGCAGTCTGGGCGAGTGGAGTGGGTGGAAATAGGACTGTCTCGTCGACAGAGCTGGCCCACGCCCTTTTTTGCGGCGTCCGGTGTCCCCAGGGCGTACCCGGGAACCTGGGTTCGGCCTGGGTAGGCCGGACCAAAACACGCCGAAATCCGGACGAAAACAGGTCCCTGGGTACGCGACTGGGCCGATTTTCGGCGTCCGGACTGAATTTCGGCGTCCGGACCGGCGTCCTGGGTAGGCGAGTGGAGATCCTCTAATTGGTGAGTCCTTGCTTTACTAGCTTCCCGAAAAAGTTAGTAATGCTTCGTTGAAGGAGAATTCAGAAGCCCCAAACACAAAAATCATAGTCCACTACGCCAAATGACGTCGTCCAGGACCTGCTACACAAATCTAAGTAAAATACAAGACCCTAGATTAGGTTATGACAAGAGCTTCACACGCCCTCTGATGACACCAACGAATCCCATTGGGACAAGGATAAGACAGGGAGACCTTATTCCGAACAACATACGACTTGATGCCTAAACCGACCCCTAGGCAAATAAAAGCGACCAAAACCACTTACCCCAGACCATGGTTCCAACCTACCAGGGCCAAAAGGTACCCGGAGTAGGGGTGGAATCGAGCCGAGCTGATCCGGCTCGTCGTTCGGCTCGACCTGGATCGATAAAACTCGAGCTGAGCCCAATCTCGGCTTGGTACTAAAAATGTGTTGAAAACAGGGCTCGTGGCTCGCTCGGTCAGGCTCGCGGCTCGCTCGAATGGCTCGTCGAGCCGAAACCCTAACTAAGCCGATAACCCGATACGGTGCCCCTGTCCCCCACGAGCCCGACCCCGACCCACCCCACTTTCCCCTGCCTCCCGTGCGTTCATGCTGCTGCTAGCTCCCGAGGGCGACCCCGACTCGCCACACCGTGCGCCGCCCATCGCCGTCCACCGCCGACAGTCGCAGGCTCCTCCATGGCTCCACTACCTTACCCCTAACCCTCCTGAACCCGTTCCTCACTTCCCCTACCCCTTCCCTTGGTCTCGCGTGAATCTAGGGTTACCGGCGCCGCCGGCCCTCCGCTTGTCCACCATATAAGAGGTCGTCCTCTCTACTCCGTACCTCTGCCTGTCCGCCACAGCAAGTGAGTAGGGGCATCTCCCTACCCCACATCCCTAATTCCTCCTCCTTCTTGCTTGATGCTTGGGCGCTTCTAGCAGTCTTAAAATAGAGTGAATGTGATTTTCTTCATTTGGTGTGTTTCCTCATGAAACTTTTTATATAGCAACCAACTAGTCTTAAAATAGAGTGAATGTGATTCTCTTTTGTTTGTGTGCTGCAGAATCAACATGCAACAAGGATGGAGGAAGATGAAATGATCGAGATGATGGTTCTTTTGGGTTCAGATGTTCTACTTGTCAAACTAAATACATGTGTTTGTGTTCGTGATGTATGCCACTATCATTGTATGTTTGTGTTTGTGATGTATGACACTATCAATGTACCAGAATGGATGTTTATGTTGTGAACTTGTGACATATGCACTTGTTATCATCATTCGTACTTTCTGAATCTTGGTATACTATGATATGCATGTATTCATGATGAATTGTTGATCATAATTGTGAATTGTTACAATTTTAGCAAAGGTCATGGCAATTTTTTTAATTACATCGAGCCAGCTTGCGAGCTTGATCGAGCGGGCTTGTCGAGTCTCGAGCCTGAGTTTCAGGTTTTAGGCTTGGCTTGTTCAACCTCCGAGCCGAGACGAGCCTTGACGAGCCCGAACCGAGCCTCGAGCCTCGAGCCATATGTCCACCCCTAACCCGGAGGTGAGGGGAACCGCTGGTAGCCTTAGGGCACATTTCGTGCAGCCTTCCTCTCGTCCTGCATCTTGAAACAAATCCCGACACCGATGCTATTTATCCATCCAAAAGGCATGATTGTCAACTCCTCCCTGCATACTACATCTCTGAATTGGAAAAGAAGTGGCATTGGTAATATGTAACATATGTATGGATGATTTTGAGACTCATTATTTGTACTGCAAAATTCCACCAATCTATTAATAATCATCAACAACGGTACAAAGGAGACCAAAAGTAATAAATATTACAAATAGGTCATTCGACCACCTAGCGACGACTACATACACTAGCACAAGCCGAAGACGTGTCGTTGTCCTCGCCCCTCCATCACCGGAGCCAGACAAATCTTGTTGTAGTAGACCTTGTTGTAATAGATGGATGAAAATTCGTTGTGCTAAGACCCGGAAGAACCAGCACACCAAAGAAGCAATCATCGCCGAAGATGATCGGAAGAGTCTGACCTCAAATCACACAAAAGAATACGAAAAACGACCAGATCCCAAGATATCTATCGGACACATGACTCCATGCGCCCTTCGCCGGTGCTAGGTGCACCACCAGAGCAAGGATATGGTGAAAAGGACTTTATTCCTCTCCAGGACGTAGTCGTCGCCTCAACATGCTAAAAAGACACTGAAAATAGTCTAAACAATGAACGTGAACCTTCCCGCCGGCGAGATGTCGTGGTCCTCCACACCTTCAAGGAACCAAGGCCACCGGAGGAGGAGCGGACCGGCGACATCACCAGCGAGAGGAACGAAACCCTAGATGGGTTCTACAATGCCGCTGCGTCTCTCCCGCCGTGAAAGCATGTACCAGTTTGATCTCATCACGACTTGTTATTTGTATTTGAAGGTATTGTGCTAGTTAAAATGTGTGGAAAGTGTCGCAATACAAGGGAACACGAACTGGTACATGCCACGTGAGGGGAGGAGGAAGGCGGCTGTGACTTTAAAACCCATCTAGGGTTTTGTCCCTCTCCTCGGTGACGTTGTCGGTCCGTTCCTCTTCTGGTGGCCTTGGTGCCTTGGAGTTGTGTTGAACCATGACTTCTTACTTGCGGGAAGGATCATATTTTTTTGGACTATTTCAGTGCCTTTTGGGGGATGTTGTGGCATTGGCTATGCCCTGAAGTTAGAATAAGGTCCTCCCCGCCATATCCTTACTCCGATGGTGCACCTAGCGCCTGCGAAGGGAGCGTGGAGTCATGTATCCATCGGATCTCTTGTGATCCAGCCATTTTTGTATTAGTTGGTGTAGTTTGAGGCCAGTCTTTATTGATCTATGATTGTCATATTCGGCGATTATTGCTGCACTGGTGCGCTCGACGACTTCACGTTCATCTACTGTAACAAGCTTTGCCTGACTCCGATGATGGAAGGACGATGATGCGCCTTAAACTCGTGCTAGTTTATGTAGTCATCGCTAGGTGGTCCATGGACTTGGTGGTAATTTTTGTAGGTTCTTTTCTACTTGCTATTGATGAGACCCGAGGAATTGCGAAGAAAAAAGCGCAGTCAAAATCTTAGTGGTCCATTTTATATGAATTTCAAAATATTGAAAAATTCTGGAACAAAATTTCGGGTGTGCATCCGAACATGCTATGTCCTCACACAAAGTTTTGCAGTCAAAAGATATTTTTTTGTGATCTGTACAAAAAAACAAAAAAAATGTCTTATGAAAAACTATTTTGCAACACCAAAAATTATCTTTTTTACAGAACCAACATAAAATGTATTTTTTCGTGAAACTTGGTGTACGAACATATATATATAATATCAACATGTACATCCGAATATTTTTTTTCAAAATTTTCAACATTTTAAAGTATGTCTTTTTTTCAGTGGGCGTATCTATACCTAGGAGCCAAAGTTGATTTCCGCATTGGTAATGTGTAACATACGTATGGATGATTTTGAGACTCTCATGATTTGTATTTCAATGTTCTAGTGTGCTAGTTAAAAACGCGTGGAAAGTGCTAGTGCACAACAACATGCTGTATTTTTTATACTGTATGTACTAGTAAAGGACAATGAAGAGTATCTATTATCCACACAATAACGATCGATGCCGTAGGGAGTTTGCATAGGGTCGTGGGCCGGAAGTAGTTCTCTGTTTCGATTCATTCCGGTTCCGGCAGGGATCGCGTGAGTCACGTTCGTGCGTGAACGTTACAATCAAAATTCTAGCTAGGTACGAAAATAGGGATACCCGATCGAGGACGTCGAGGCGTCCGAATCGGAACAAACCTACAACCAGGAGATTCCATATATATACGCACGCCGACCGACTACACGAGTCATCACGTACGCGATCCAATCCAGAGCTGCATCGATCGATCAATGGCGTTGTTGATCCCTCCGTGGGCAGAGATTCCCCAGGACGTGCTAGATCTCGTCATCGACCGCCTCGTTTCCTCCCCTGACGATCGGAGCCTCCTCTCCACACTGTGGTCTCGATTACCAGGGTTCTTCCGCTCCTCCCATGGCCATGGGTTCGAGGCGGCACGCCGTGCCCGGCGCCACTCGGCCTCTGTGGACCGCGCTCGCTTCCGCGCCGTGTGTCGTTCCTGGCATTTGGCTATGCGCCAGCACGTTCCGGCTCCACGGCAGATCCCCTGGATCGTCATGTCGGATGGCTCCTTCTTGACACCTTCAGACATTGTTGCAATTGGCACCTCGCCCCCGCGCATCCCATCCTTGCCAAGCAACGCGAGATGTATTGGCTCCACTAACAGCTGGCTCGCCCTCGACTGTACCAGCGACGACGCTGGGAAGAAGATGCATCGCTACTTTTTGCACAATCCTTTCACCGATGTGACCATGCCGCTCCCTGAGCTAGATTCCGTTATCGGTGATGTTTCCGAGCTTTTCAAGGTTTTGAAAGTGCTCTTGCGGTCAACTCCCCATGACGTCATAGCTCTCATGACCAACAACTGGAATTATCCTATCATCGTAATCAGGCCAGGGAAGGGTGTGTGGTTGCCTACGCCACAAACCGCTCCTTTTGTCTACATCATCGACATTGCCTTTCTTGGAGACAAATTATACGGAATCACCGAGGCCGAGGATCTTGTCTCTTTTGGTATAGATTTTGGTAGACCCACCATTACAACTATGGAGCGCCTCATTCGCCATCCACCGGGCGATTATCCGTTTGGTGCGTGGAGGGATGTTAATGATAATTTGGAGTACGTGAACAATGATAAGGCCAGTGTGGATGAGGTCGAGAATGATGACGAGGACCGTACAGAGGCACCGGGGAAAGAGGATTATGAGGTGGACGCCCTAGATGAACTTCGAAAGAAAACCGGCGATGACATGATCCCCAATGGCGCAACCTGTTGGTCACACGATGAAGAGAAGTATCTCGTCAGCGAAATGCGGTACCTAGTCGAGTCTTGTGGAAAACTGCTCATGGTGAGGCGAGAATTGCATTGGCCTTGGGGCGAAGATACACCCAACTTCACTCGCAAGGTGGAGGTTTACAAGGCGGATGTCAACAAAGGTGCACCGCAATGGGTGCCGGTTTCGACTGGGCTAGGCAGCCAAGCGTTATTTGTGAGCAGATTCTTCAGCAAGTCCATTTCTACTTGCGAAGATCTCGATCGGAATGCTCTTCATTTTATCGATACAGGCGAGAAGTTCGACATGAAATCTCAAACTATGAGCCCGACCTGGAGGCACATTAACCCCCAACAGTCAATGTGGATCTTTTCTCCGGAACTAGTGGTTTAATCTTTGTAGCAGCTTACGATTACATCTCTTATGAACATGATTAGTTAGATAAGTGACCTATATTGGATATTGTGTACACCTGGTTGGTAACGACATATGATTTTTTTCTGTTCGAATGTAACTGCATGTACCTGATGCCGCTGTAGAACGATAGAGAAAGAGATTGGCGGAATATGTTGGATGTATTATTAAGCCTTATGGGCGATTATATATAGACGTGCAGGGATCATCTTGAAGTACAAGTCAAGTTAGGCTAGAGTCCTAACTATCCTAGACTACCATAACAACCGTATACATACAATACTCTAACATCCTCCCGCAGTCGTGAACAACTGGAACATCGTGGACGGTCAGACTGGAGATAAACCGAAGTAGAACCAGTGAGCTGACATACCTCCGCGATAGGAGCGGGAACATCGTGGACGGTGTCGCGTCACGGTAGCTTGGACTGTAGAGGAAGCTGATGATGCTCAAGCGAGGTGGTAGCACTTGTGCCGATGTCGAGGAAGCCGAGAGCGTTGGGTAGTGCCGAGGTCGGGGTAGCCGTTTGCGAGGGGTCGCCGTGGTCGATGTCGTGGTCGGGGATGCCGGTGTCGAGTTAACCACACGCGAAGCCGCATGCGCATAGTGCGCGAGAAGGATGACGGCGATGCGTCGAGGCAGTCGTCAAGGGTGACGATGCCATAGTCGATGTAGTCTGAGCCGTCGAGGACAAGGTGCGGCCATAGTTTTTCCAGAACTAGGCGCACGTCGGGGACGAACGCACACTCCGGTCAATCGAGTATGCAAATAAGAACTCGTCGGTGACGTGATCGAGGCAGTCGTAGAGGGGTCGATGCCGAAGAAGACGTTGTTGAAGCCGATAAAGACGAGGCGCCGATCCAAGCTTGCCAGACTCGGGAACACGTCGGGGACAAAGGCACTCCCGCTGTTGCCAGTACCAGGCGTGCGGGGCAGGGAACATCATGAACTTGTCGCCATGTCAAAAAGACTAGCAGAGAAAGCCTCCAGAGCGGTTGCGACACGCAAAGCGGCAAAGGGAGAGATGCCGGCGCTGTCGACGGTTGTCGGAGTATAGTAGAAGGTGGTGTAGTCGGGGATGAGGTGATGACGCTGGCGACGAAGTTGTAGTGGACGAAGACGTAGAAGGCGGCGAAAACAGCAGCGACCTGGGGTAGTCATGCTCGATGCCTAGAGTGGCGATGGGGTAGTCGGCGGGACCTGCGACGGCGTGAGATCGCCATGCAGTTTACCTTGTGAAGTGAGGCGACGGTGCTCGAAGTAGGCGAGGAAGAACCCGATGGCGTGACGAAGACCATGCGCAGACGGCGGTGACCCGCGTCGGAGGAGATGGGGTGGTGGAAACCGAGAACGCCGGTGCGTGAGGACAGTGAAGTAGACTGCGTGCAGCGACGCTACGATCTTAGGAGGCGGCATAGCTGCAGGGCGCAAGTCGGTGCAGCGGCTGGGACACCACCAGCAACGTACACGCCAAGAAAGGCGCGTTGGAAGCCGGTAGCATGGACCAAAGACGACGGCGCTGCGGCCCGAAGGGGCGACACAGCGGCAACCCATAGCTCGATCAGTGGTAGGCGCGTGCTCAGGGACGTGCTTGGCGTAGACATGCGCGAGATCGGTTGATCAGACTGACGGTGCGCCTTATGCGCCATGGCATGGACGACGCGTAGATCGGAGTCGATGGCGGCGTTGTCGGTGAAGTCCCGGACGATGACAACGAAGACGATCCGAGGGGGGAAACCACTGCAGCCTTCCAAGGAAGGCATAGCAGCCGTCTGCGGTACGCGACAGCCTGCCGTGAGGCCGCAACAGCCTGCCGAGGCTGGCGCAACAGCGGAGAGGGCAGGCGCACAAGCACGGTGTAGATCGTCGGTGCCGATGGTCGGAGTAGAGGCACGGCGATGACGATGGCGATGGGCGACACAATCCGATCTAAGATCGATAAACCAAAAAAACTGATCAAGAGATCGGAAAAAAGACTTACACGATAGCAGATCACGGATCAGCGGACGAACCCTGCGTACGGATTGCGTGGCCCCCGGCGGAGATCATGGAGATCGACCTCCCCGGGGGCGGCGCGGCGGAAGCGTGTGTTGCTCGGCTAGCGCGGCGCCATGGCGGATGGCGGCGCTAGGGTTTGCGAAGTGGCGGCGGTGACGCTAGGTGGATGCGGCAGCGGCTAGGTCAAGAATCTTGCCGCTCTGATATCATGTAGAACGATAGAGAATGAGATTGCCAGAATATATTGGATGTATTATTGAGGACAAGTATATACAGACATACAGAGATCATTTTGGAGTACAAGTTAAGTTAGGCTAGAGTTCTAACTATTCTAGACTATCATAACAATCATATACGTACAATACTCTAACAGCCGCAACTGTCAAAGATATAAGATGCGTTGTGCTAAAAATAAGTGTACAAAGGCATGTACAATACACACTGAGAGGAGGGCAGCATGAGCCATAGATAGGCACGAACGCTATGCCTATGCTCTCGACCTCACGGAGATCAATCACACATCTGTTTGTGCTCATGTATTCTAGTACCTACTTAAATGTTTGTCGACTTTCTTACTGAGCTTTTGGAGCTTCAGGATCCTCCATTTTTAGGGGTCAAATATTTTCATACGTAGTTAGGGCCCTAAACCTATACCTACTTCCTCTGATCCAAATTAGTTAACTCAAATTTATCAACATAAGGATATATCTAATATTAAGTGATGTCTAAATACAATCGAATCTAGACAGATCTAAATCAACTAAGTTGGGTCAAAGGGAGCAGTACATTTGCAAACCTTATCTGCAAAGGCTTGAAGAGTGTTTTTCCTCACAGCACCTGCTCTACCGGATTTTGTCTGCTAAATGTATTTTGGTGCTGGTTGTCAACATAAGTAAGGTTTAACCGTTTACTAAGTGTTCCAGAGCTTTCTAATTGTTATAGCACAAGACGGTGTTGGACATATCAAAAGTGAAAAGTCTGATGGCATGGAGAAACCCTATTTTACTCTTGTTGTCCGGCTGCAAAGCCCGGAGATTTAGGACAGTTTCCGGCAGAAAAGCCGGTGCGCAAGCACCAGCGGTTCTGGTCTGCCAGAAGACTTCGAGCTGTCAAGTGGTGAGATTGCAGTATAGGAGACCGGAGACTGCCTGGAAACTCCTGGAGTTGGGTGCCAGAACGGCTAGTTTTTCAGGGTACTTATACAAAACACCCTTTTCCACAAGTGAAGGTTGTGGCTTCCCCTCTCTCTCTCTAACATGGGATCCCTTATAGAATTGACCCTAGGGTGGCTCGATCTTCATGGATTTAAGGCGGGGAGTAAGGGAATACACGATGAACACGATGAACGCAACACAAATGCAAGGTAAAGATATAAACGCACGCAAACACACCCGATTCGATTTGCTCCCGTTGGTTCGAACAACCAATCCAATAGAATCATCAGCGAGAGACCGTGAGATAGAATCACCGTAGGAGAGATCGGCAAGCGGATGATAGAATCCCAATTAAAAGGAGAGAGTAGCAACCAAGTAGAATCCCGAAGGAAGAGATCTAGCACTACTAGAATCCTTGATAGGGAGATACCAAACGCTTGAGGAGGTTCTTAACGACTTGGAGACGAACACCAAACTCCAAGGCCTTGTACAACTCATAGATTAACTATAGAGAGGGTTACCATCTAGGGTTAGGCGCAAGCCTTCATTCATCTTCAACTCTAGTCAGATCTGAGCCACAAGGGGATATTTATAGTGCTAGGGGCGAAGGGGGTAGGTAGGAGGAATATTCCTGGGCATCAAACCCAAAATAGTGCGCAGATTGGAATTTCGGCGGTCAGCCCGACAGCGCTGGCCTGTACGCCGGTTCATCCGACGACTAAGTTGGCGAACCAGATCCGACGCCGGTTGCTTCGGCGCGGTGCCGGCTCGTCTGTGGGATGACGAAGGGGTGTACAAAGGAGTCTTTCAACGGGGCGCCGGTTTGGTTCGGCGGTGGGGCTGGCGGCGCCAGACTGCTTCTTCCTTCTCCTTTTCCATGCTTCATGTCTCGTCTTCTGGGGCATCCTTGTCTTCTCCTCTTGGTGTCGTGGTCATGGGCCTGGGCATAGCATTGGCACTTGCCTCAAGTAGGATCCCATTCTCAAGATAACCAAAGGAGGGCAAGATATGAAACGAATTCACCTTTGTGGGACTGGTTGGCGTAGCATGATGTGGACCAATTGTGAATGACATGTGTTGGGTTGCATCATCTCCCCCACTTGAAACTGAGTCGTCCTCGACAAAGTTCCTTCGTCATGTAAGGAGAGAGATGTACCCATGGTCTTGTGCTTGCATGTGGTTGGGTCTCTGGTGTCAGAGCCTTGGTCAAGGTTGTTGAATAGCTTGAAGTTGAGCTTGTCATCAAGTTGTGGTTGGAGATCTTGTAGTGTGTTCCTTGTAGGTGGTGGTATATCTTGGGTACCTTGCAAAACTGACAACAAAAAGAGAGATAGCTGTATGATGGATTGTTAGTATCACTAGTGGAAAATGAGGCATCAGTCCCGGTTCGAGAGGGCCATTAGTCCCAGCTTTCGAACCGGGACTACGGGTTCGGGATTAAAGGTCCCCCCTCTAGTCCCGGTCCCTCCCCGAACCAGGACAAAATACGCTCAACGTGGATGCGGTGGGAGGGGGGTGGAGTACAATTAGTCCCGGTTCGTATTACGAACCGGGACAAAGTGAGCTCCGTCGCGGCATCGTTTTGCGTGTTTCGGCTACCGCGGCAGCGGGTGGCTACGCGGCAGAGTTTTGGGGCATTTTTATGCCACGGTAGAGGAGGGAGAGCGAGCGAGGTTTGGCGTTTGTAATAGGAGCCATTACAGAACATCGTCGTGAATATATATGTGACACCCCTGGGATCAGGGCTAAACAAATCCCAGACCTCCATCTGAAATAAGCTTAACCTTGAGCTCGAGAATATCCAATGAAGAATCGGTAAGACAGCAGTGACCCTACGACACAAAAATTACTACAGCAAGCTCATAACTAAGCAAAGAACCAAATTATTACAAGCAGAGGTCACTAACCACAAACATCAAACAACGGAAGGCAAATTATGCTATTAAGTATAGCAAACTTAACAAATGGCCTAAAAGGCCTGAAGCATAACGATGACGTCTCAACCCATAGATTCTAGGCTGCCGGCCGGGAACACCAAGCTAAACGTCGGTGTCGATGTAGTACCAAACTGATCTTCAGGGAACACTTACTCTGCTACAAAAGTATCAACAAATCAAGGGTGAGTACAGGGTGTACTCCGCAAGACTTATGGCTGGTGGAGTTGTTTTGCATAAAGCCATCTTTCTTTCTAAAATCAGAGGGAGGAGAAGCTCGTCTAATCAGAATATTTTAAAAGGGGATAAGAGAGCGACATCTCCGAAATATTAATCATCATCTTTTGATATCCACCGAATCACCATCATCACCTGAACTAGGATCACCCCCTCGTACCTATGAGGAAGCATCCTTAAGCACACGTTGATCTACCAAGTTTTACGATTAGGTTATAGTTCTATATGATCTTAGAATCTGGTCACCAAGCGTTCATAACCGTGAACACGGCTTTTCGAAAAGATTATTACCCTGCAGGAGTGTACAACTTTACCCACATGTACTAACCTTCTCTTAATGCCACATGATTAGCCCTCTTCCTTGGAAGGCCGGCAGAGGGTGGTTAGACACGATCTTTACCTTGCTTTCGCCGAGACCATGAGTCAAGCAATAAGTATGGTTCCGCCGTAACGGGTCAAATCCCGAAGACGGTACTTAAAGATGTGAGGCGAGGTTAGTTTACCAGGGGCACTATCAACCCCAAGCAACCCGGTCCACGCTTCCCTACCTGTTATGAATGCACCTTCACCCGGCAAATCTTTCAAAAGGTTTTCTATGCATATGTCAAATGGAACGCCTGAACTATGTGACTCATGGAATCTACTAGGCAAGTTAGTTAGTCATGAGGTTGTCCAGGCCCCGTGTGGTTATACGCTCGTCTTGGTTCCAAAGGCAAGAACTCAGTTCCTAGTGGTGGCGAGCATGGGACTAGAAAAACCACATCCCACCGTGGCCTCCCATACAAGTCTTAGCATGTTTAACTTATATCACCTCTGATATCATCTCATCACATTCTCCTGTCATACTAGATTCTCTGCATCTGATACATCATCTGGATGAACCAGACTCAACAGCTATGCATGGCTAAGCAGGACATAGATATAAGCTCTAGCAGTGCACACAAGCCAAACCTAGTTATGCTAGGAGCAGTGGATCAGGTAATATAAGCTCAAAGGGAGTAATGCAATAGATAGGATACTCTATATATCGATAAAAGACCACAGTAGAATCGTATGCATCATGGCAGGAACTGAAATGCTTTCAAAAACATAGGATTATATCATGGTGGGGCTATGCTTGCCTTTGCCAGTTGATAACAGATAAGCAGATCTCTGGGAGCCTTGTACTTGACTTGGGTACAGTTGGTCAAGTATTTGCCTTCAAGCTTCGACTGTCTTGATCTCGGTCTTCGATCTCGATATCGTATTCTACCGGGAAGAACCAAACACCGGAAAGAGAGGGAAACAATCAACACATGGCATCGATGCAATGCTCAAGAAAGGATGATGATATGACAAGTTAATTTGTATTAAAATGTAACCCTAAGGCATGCTCGACAATTTAATCGGGGTTCCGAGGGGTGCAAACCCTAACTCAGAGAAACTCCGGAAACATATGAGAGGGGTTGGTTTGTTCTTCTAATTAAACTTGTCATTTAAGTTGATTAACAATGCATTATTATAGCTCAGAAAGATATATCTCATTTTTCTGAACATTTTGATATATTATTTGTATTTTTCTGACTTATAAATAATTAGATATGAATTTTACAAGTTTTATTCAATTTCTAGATTTATTAAACCATATTAAATAGGTTTATTGCATCAGCATGACTCAAATCTGACATCAGCAGAGGGGGAGGGGTCGTTTTTCACTGGGTCTGGGCTACCCACAGTGACTGACCGGTGGGGCTGAAGCCACATCTACAACCACGCAAGCAAAGAGGGACCGGGGGGCTAGTTTGACCAGTGTGACCTTGCTCGTTGATGTCACGATGACATTAGCATGATGTCACCGTGGGGATTGCTCCCAGGTTGAGCACGGATCGGGGGATTGGCTGCGCGCCTGGGATCGAGGTTGGTCGTGTTCGAGCAGGAGGCCGAGCTGAACCAACGGGTGGTGGAGCCGCCCGGAAATGGTCACCGGACCTAGTACTACAGCGAGCGGCGGCGAAGCTCGCACAGGCACGTTTCGCGGCAGCTACGACAAGCAAGCGAGCAAACGGAGCTCACCTTGAGCTTCAGAAGATCACCAGGAGCGTAGATGAGGGGTTGGCGAGGCCGTATTCCATGGCAATGATGGTTGCTGGCATCGGGGACGGAGGTTCCGATTGGGACGTTTAGGACCACGCCGGCTTGCCCTACTAGGGGCGAAGGACGAGGTGGACGGGGTGGTTCGTGTGGTGGTCTCAGAATGGCGAGGGAACTCCGCGAACGACGGCGACGGAAGGCTCTGGGCGAAGCTAGGGTTCGACTTCTGCTGGCGAGCGACACAGAGCGAGGGAGAGGGGGAAAAGGGGATGGGAAGAGAGAGCACGGCACAACCATTCTTATCCTCGGCTCGGCGGTCGGCGGCGTGCATCGTGGCACAGAGAAGATCGACGGCGGCGCGTCGGACACACAGCATCTTCGGCTCGCGCGAGGAAGAAGAAAAACAGAAGACGTCGAAAGGGTATGGGCCAGGTGGGATGGTTTGGGCCAGGGGTGGGCTGCTGGTTCCTGCGCGCTGGCGACAGAGAGGGGAGGAGAGGAAGGTGGGCTAGCTAGGCCGGCTGGGCTGCGGCTGATGTTCTCTATTTTTTTATCAAAACCTTTTCCTTTTTATGTTTTCAAATTTCTGTTTTGTGTTTCCATTTGAAATCTGTTTTGGGTAATTTCAAAAATACTAAAGGCTTTATAAAATATATAAAACATTACAGGGCCCTTATAATCCATTTGGGCTCCAACATTTTTGTACTTTCAAAATATTCAAACTATTTTGATTTGCTTCAAAGAGAGGGGAGAAAACTAGGGTTTAGGGTTTGTATTCTCTTTTATTCAATGCATTTTTAAGAGATGGTGCTCATGCTATGCACAAACAAACCCTAATTATACATTAACTAAAACTGGGGTGTTACAATATAGATCAAGGAGTGAAATCTTTCTTCGTGCTTTGTTCGAACATATTACATATAGTACACACATTCATGCATATATACAATATAATTTCTCTTACACGATCTCTGTTGTATAAATACAAGTTCTCGATGGTATTCTCCGGTTGGATATATGACCTCCTTAACTAAGAATCCCGCTAATTCCTCCTGAATAGCTCGTATGCGATCCTGCTTTAGGAGACCGTCCCGAATCCGTTTGATCTAATTTAAAGAAGGGGTCAATATATATGAATGGAACTCAACACAATTGATGGTAATAAAATAAGATTGTGAACATTGTTGACGTACTTCAGATTGTTTATGAGGTATGTTCTTCTCATAGGTCGTCTGACGAATGAACTCGCAAACGTAGTATCCACATAAATTGTTCCCGTCTAGCTGCCTCAAACACTTCACGAGAATAGAGTTCGATCAAAATAATAAAGCATGGTAATGGTGTTGAAATAAGACTCAAAGAGATGCGCGGACATTCAGTCAATAGTAGTACTTACAGGGATTTGTCAAAATGTCAGCTCCTCTTTCCATTCATCCGTAGCAGCCTTGATGAACCGTTTCCAAACCCTGCCTAGTTTCCTGAAAATGAGTAAACGAGTTATTAAGTACTTGATATCAGGAAATGAACGAAAGATGCCGATATAGTGCGATAATGATTGAAATTACCTCCGGAGCATATAAACCAGGTCCGACCATCTCTCAGGGTCTTTACGTTTCGAGTCCATGACAAGTACTTTTCCGGTGTCAACATGAATGATTAGCAGAAAATAGTGGAAGCTGCGCACGCATATCTCAAAAATTACACTTAGCATCGAGTAAACAAAATCGAATGTGTAGAAGATAGTAACACTCACTCGAAGTTTAAGGAAATAGTATTTCCGTTTTGGTTTGTTGTTTCGGTAAAAACTTTAGCAAATAATCCTCTATTTCCTAGGCTTCTTTTTTACCATATGTTCATTAATGTTATTTGGATCAATGAACCCAAGGTCATAGATTTGTCCTCTTTTGTATTCAAGAATTTTCAGTTTGCATAATAACATACAAAAGAATATAGTGAGGATAATTGTACATGTAATGAACCAGCTGAGCTATAGACTTAATCAAAGTGGGAACTAAATCACTTACAGACAATAGAAACTGATGATAGATTTGTCAAGGACGTCTTGATTGAATAATCGAAATATTTCTTCGAAGTCAATGTGTATCTCGGTGTCGCCATGGAAGTAATGCTCATCTTTAATTTCCACTGTGATCATGATCTTCCCTTCCTTACAGGCGTCGAGATACCACTTATGCAATTTTCGCATTTGTGTTTGTATATGCGGGACCTCTTGAGGTCTATCGAGAGGCTCCTCGTACTTGTATCTGTATGATAATTCAGCCGTGGAAAAATAAGGATCACCTATAGCAGTTAGTGCGCATAGCCGTGCAAGCTCCGATCATAATCATCGGAAAACACTTTGAGCGGGGGGCATGATTGATTTTTCTATTCTCCGAGCTAGGGAATTGTTTACCCGCTTGTACTACTACTTCTCAACCATTGCAGATTCGCTTTATGTAACTTCATAATAGAGCGATCATAGTTTGATGGCAGATTATCTGGCATTTTACTTTCAAGCATGTCCACAAAGTGTTTCATCGTTTTTGGTGCTATAAATTTCTTTGGATTGGGCCGTTTCGGTGCAAGCTATTGTTTCACATATGCATCCACGACCGTTTTGTTTTCCTCATCAGTCATATTATAAGGTAACTTGGCAGGAGCCACCTTAAGTTTCTTCCTTGTACCTATAGAGGGTTTTTCCGCGGCTGTAGTATTAGCCGCCAGAGGGGCGGTGCTCTTCCACTTTTGCTGACGCGATGGAGGCTGGGGAGTCTGCTGACGCGGTGGAGGTGGGGGAGTCCGCTGATGTGGCGGAGGCGGGGGAGTATGCTAACATGGCGGAGACTGCTGACGCGGTGGATGTAACACCCCAGCATTAGAGCTTAGAAATAAGCTGAACTCAGATGTGTGCATTGCATTCATGCATAAGAAAATCCGGAGAATTTTCACGCAAAACTAAGAAAACACGAAGGGATCGGAGTTCCTCTCGTTCTGATGGTTTAGTTTAACACATCAGGGTGAGTACGAAGAATTTTGACATGACTTTTGTTGATTTTCTTGATTTGAGGGAAAATTTTGACTTTAGTAAACAATTGATATAATTCAAGAGTATTTGAATTGTAAATTCAAAAAACAAACAATTCAATAAATAAGAGAATACAATTAAAGACAATAAATATTATTATTATAAACAAAAAGTCTTATTGTTTTACAAATCTCAATTAATAAGATATATTACAAGACTAATAGAAATTATAAAAAGAAAGAAAACTTAACTTTATTAAATAAGATACAAACCCTTAAAAGTTTCAACTAACAAAAAGAAAAATGAACTTTATTAAATTAATAAAAGAATACAATATTATTTACAATATTTAAGAATCAAATAAAGTTGTAAAAGAAAAAAAGGAAAATTTTAGACTATATCTTCTTGTCTTGAAGATTTTCCTCCTATTCACTTTTATTCCTGCATAATAATGAGATAAAAAGAAAACAAATAAAAGAATGGGTTAGTTGAACTCTCAGTCTGGAAATGTGATGCATTGCTGAACATATCATTGAGTATTTCTAAAAAAAGGGGCCAAAGAGTAGTATATGTTCTTATTCTGGGAATATTGCCTCAGACTAGTGCATCACAGGCTGATGTAGGGGCAAGTTTCACCAAGGGCAAGTAAGAGGCAAAGAGGTAAAAATCACATTTTCACTTGATCCATTCGGGTGAGACATGCACACAGGCATCTCACAAGCTGCTTACACACACATCTAGCATAGTATGTTATCAACACCACAGCAACAAGGGAATCAGATAAGAGTGCACGGTAGTAGCAACCAGCTATCATTCCACCTCCACACTTCAGAATACATTCCCCATTTTACCATCTTATCATCAACCAAGAATACATAGATCATCCCACCAAAACCTCATCCAATTAATGGTTGCTTCAAGAAGCCATCCAATAGCTAGGACAAGGAGGAGATTCAGATCAAGCCAACAACAAGGGAAAGGTTCAACACTGGCAATGACTCAAGGAGGAGGAGGCCAGAGTTTAGCTGTTGTAGTAGGCCAGGATCTGATAGAGGAGCAAGCTACAACTGTAATAATAGCTAATCAAGGGCAAGGCAAACTCAAATATTATTTTCTCAAGATATACTATCAACTCATCTACATCAGGCAGCAAGGTAAATAAAAGTACCACCAGGTTATGTAGCATCTGTTCTTAATAAGTTTGCACCATCAGGATCAGGGGTAGATAAGAGGAACAACATCCAATATAAATGATTACCACTACCCTTCAACTAGATTTATATCTAGGAGGTTTGGATGGAAAGATTCTCCAGACTGGCATGCAAGTGGCATGTCTAGATCATCACTGAGCCAAAAGAGGAGGCAACAATAAAATTTGTTCTTCTAAATCCAATAATTTGCCTCAGCCTCTGCATCCTTGGCAGGGACAAATAGCAGCAGATCGAACTGTTTGAATCTACTATTGTGCACACTCCACATGGGAGGCACCACGACAACAGATCCAATAACAGTAGAAGCCGCTAAGCTATTTAACACTAAACATTAAGTAACAAATATGTTCTTATTAAAAATAAAGCTTTAGACTTTTGCATCACTAGGTATAAGCCATATCTCCCTATTATACCACTCAGGTTACATCATAGTAGTATTTTTAGCAGCAGTTTTATACTAATTAAGATTCACCACTGTGCACACTTAAAATTGAGGCACCACAGTGACACACTAACATAAGCTACTACTTTATCTCGCCACATCATTTTCCATTATCTTGTTAATAGGACCGATTCCAAAACTCATCATAAAGGGAATCTTCTAAAAACAATCATATCATTTTGCTAGTAGAGACTATAGGAATCAAGATTCTTATCCAGATCCCACTGGTAGTGTTAACAGGGACTAGATAGTCCCAAGCAATTTTCCTGAAACTATAGATAGAACATTACATTCCTTTACTGCTCAATTGGACAGTTGTAGATCCATTGGTTTCTTATTGGAGCAAAATGATAAGTTATCATTACCAGTAATAACACAAATTCATACTGCCAGAACTTGACAGTAATAAAGCCAACACCATCATCCATTAGCACATTTTGATTATCAACATTATGGATCAAATTACAGGAGCATATATATAGTTACAATAAAAGAACACTAGAAGATGTACCAAAACCAAGTTAAGCCACTAATACTTATTCTCAACATGAACAAAATCTCATCACTAAACCACCAAGTTGAATTAACATTAGTTCTAGAATAGAATATTACTGAAACTTGATTCAAACCAAAGGTTTGAATTTAAATATTCATTTATTTATTACCTCTTAGCTATCAGCAATAACCACAAGAATAATACCAAGCCCAGCTATGAATCAAGTCACAACAGTACATGCTCTATTTTTACAGACAACAATAGTACATGTATCAAATCAAGTGGAGGCATTAAGCACTTAATCAACCAAATTCAACTACACTGCCAAACATACCACTCTAATCAATTGGACTTTGCTCAAGAGCTCAATTCTTATTTCCTGAACATGGTCAATCACAAGGTGCTAAGAGGATTCAGAGAGGGAGAAGGAAATGAAGAGGGGAGTACTAACCGAGTTGAATAGCTTGGGAACGCCAGGGACAGGGGTTGCAGATGCTTGTCGTCCCACTGGTGTCGGAGATAGAAGCAGTCCCAATCGCATCACCACTGTCCACCATCATATCAAGGTCTGTGGCAGCGGTCTGAGGGCACCAAGGTTGTGCCGCGGCACCGTACCTCCGACGTCAGGTATTTGAGAAGGCGAGATAGTTAGAGAGGGGCCCGTGTTCTTCCACGAGCAGCAACCGGAGGCGCCGTCGCGGGAGCCACATCGGGACCTTGAGCCATGGCTGCTAGGGTTTCAGTCAGGCGCGTGCGGGGCCGCAACTGAACCCAATCAACAGAGAGAAAGGAAGAGGAGGCGGCGGCAGGCCAGCGCCAGCACACGGCAGCAGCCGGTGGCATGGATTTGGCCGGCGATGGGGAGGTAGGCACCAGTGGTGGCGTGTGCGGGAGGAGCAGAGGAACGGGGGAGGGCAGAGGTGTGTGTGCATGTGTGTAGGGGATAAGAGGGAGGCGTGAGATGGGCCGTGGTCTGAATGACCCGAGCCAGGTCCAACTGGGCCGAGCTAGCCCATGCCAACCAAATAGGCCAAGATAAATAAAATAAGAAATGAAAACAATTAGAATTTCCCAAAATAACCCTACAAATTTCAAAGAGTCTAAGAAAGTACAGAAAAATACATATAATATATCAAAATGTTCACAAAAATAATATCTACCTACGAAAAATATAAAACTAATTGTTTAAGTTAAATAAAATACCATTAGATGTTAAGGTCACTCGAATTCTCAATAAATTATAATAAATAAGGAAAAAGATCCTAAAAATAAATAAAAATCATTTTTGTGTACAAAAATAAATCCACTATTTTATAAAAATACTAACTTAACTTTTTATAAATAAAATTTGAAGTAAATATTTAAATACATTTAATCCTTTATGGAATTTTATAAACATAAAAATAATACTTAAAAATTAAATAAAAATCATTTTTAAGGTCTTGAATAAATATATTACACTAGAAAAATATTAAATATATTATTAGAAAAGTCTTTAATATTTTAAATAATAAATCCTTATCTAATACCTATTTTATGAATTATTTAAAAACAATTGTTAAGTAAGAAATAATCACAATTCTTATAAAACCTTGAGCAATTAGTGTCTTTGTACTAATTCCAAACCCATAACTTAAATTCATAATCAAACTTAAGTATAACTTTTAACTTCAAAATAGTCTTTTAAAAATCTTATTAAAAAACTCTTTTAAATAAACATTGGGTATCACTCATTTATATAATATGGTGAATAATCATTATATCTTAACCACTATTAACATAACTTTAAATTCTCACAAATCACTAAGATCATCTAATTATGTTTCCATTAAATAAATACATATTCAAATTCATAATAGCAAAGCAAATTTAATCTAATCATTCACTAAAATATAAAGTGAATAATTCCACACCTTAGTTATACCTATCATAAATCTAAAACTTGGGAATAATTAAAACATATTACATCTTAAGTTTACTTACCCTTTTAAAGTTAACTTTAGTCTCAAAGCTTATAAACATCAGGTCTAATACACTACTTATGTTTTTATAGTTAACTTTGGTATATTTCAATTAAGACATAAAGCATCTCAAGTCCAGACTATTCAAGCAAGCATAAACAACATAAATCATATTCTAAAAGCTATCAGGGTTGTTTAAACCTTAGAAAGGAAATCTTTTCTTCATGTTAATCTATTTGCCACTTCCGTCAACATATGACAATTAATCATAATCACATCACTTTATACTTTACTTATATACTTAGGATTGTTAACACTTAAGTTCTTTATAAGTGACATTACTTGTAAAGTAAAAAAATTGAAGATGAACAATTATAGTATAAGCAATATTGAGTAGCATTTCACATTTATGTGTATCTCATTGTTTTATGATATTATAATTACATATTGTTTCACACACACTCACAAGCCTTAATAAGATGCACAAGTATGAAACTTATCTAAAAGGACAACACATTCTAAAGTAACCATTTCCAGTATACAAACCCTAGAACAACGTTATCCCCGGGATTCGAGTTTACGAAATTGCATTACATTACTTATGCATAATAGCATCTTGCTTCTGTAAACATTAGTCCTTATCGGACCAATGATGCTGATTTCAGATATTGGATCTTATATTGTCTCGAAGACCATGAGTGCATAATGAAGGAAATATGCCCTAGAGGCAATCATAGAGATGATTATATTTCATATGTATCCATGAGTTATTGTAATGTTCCTTGAATATCCATATCAGGCAACTTGTATTGATTGGCAATTATGTGAATTGTTTGTGAAACTCTTTACTTGTATGGTTATTTAATAGTTGTCCCTAGTCGGAGTTCATGTGAGGACACACGTGAATATTAGACTAGCACATCGATTGGTTGATAACTATGTTTCGCAAGTCATAGACATGGAGATGTCAAACCAATGATGTGGACACATGTTATGAACATGGGGTTGGACTGACCCAACATGAGACTGGCAATTAGACTTGCAGCTCCATAGTTTCTGCGAATACTTATTGTTAGTTATTTCAATGCGATAAACATAGCAAATTTTTAATAAATCAAGGACATGATACGTCGGAAACGTATCTATAATTTTTTGATGCTCCATGCTTGTTTAGTATCTACTTTGCTTTACTTGTCTACACTTTGAGGTGCTTTTTACATGTTTTATGGTACTAACCTATTAACAAGTTGCAACAGTGCCAGATGCCTATTTTCTACTGTTTTGGTTTCAGAAAAGTTAGTAAAGAAATATTCTCGGAATTGGACGGGACAAATGTCAAAGTCAATTACTTTTTGTGGGGGAAAAGAAGTCCAAAGGGGAGCCGGAGAGGCCAGCCAGGGCGGCCAGACCCACCCTAGGCGTGGGTGGGCCCTACCCCGCACCTGGGTAGGGTTTGTCCCCTCTGGCCGCCTCCGCAGCCTCCCCCTTCGCCTATAAAAATCCCCCGATGCAGAAACCCTAAGCACCCGATCAAATCTCCACGAAACCTTCTGTAGCCGCCGCCACCGTCTTCCCTAGATCGAGGGGATCTGAAGTTCTTCCCGACACCCTGCCGAAGGGGAGATCATCCCGGAGGCCTTCTCTCCGGTATGATGCGTGAGTAGTTCCACCTTGGACTATGGGTCCATGTATTATCTAGATGGTTGTATCTCCTCCTTTGTGCTTTCATGTATAGATCTTGTGAGCTCCGTTCATGATCAAGATCTAATCTATTTGTAATTATGCATGTTGTATTTGTGGGGATCCGATGGGTATTGAGATTAATATGTTGGTTTGATTAATGGTTTTGTCTTTATGATTCTATCATGTCTGTGTTGCATCTCCCTATAGTTGGTCGTAGTGGTGTTCCTGCTCTCGCACACCATCTTGCATCTTATAACTTCTGTAACTAGATCAATACACCTAAAGCTAACTAATTTCACATATTAGGGAGTGCATCTATGTCTGGTTTGTTGGAGATGTCTGAGGAATCGATCCTCCGGCATCTCCCTCAAACTGGCAGTAGTGTTGTCCCTGCTCTCGTACACCATCTTGCAGCTTATAACTTCTCTAACTAGATCAATATTAGGGAGTGAGTCAGGTTTGAACTAATTTCACATATTAGGGAGTGCCTCTATGGACAGCTTAAGGGAGATGCCGGAGGACTAGGCTCCGCCGGCATCTTACTCAAGCTGGACATAGCGTTGTCCCTGCTCTTGCACACCATATTGTTTGGAGTTAATAACTTCACAAAGATACCTATTTATAGATTAAGCAGCACAACGTAGCATCGACACTTACAACATAATGTCGACATTCACCCATGTAATTAGTGTTGTCACCCATAGAAATAGTATCGCCACTCACTATCATAGTGTCGTCACTCACCGAAATAGTATCGCCACCCACCAGCATAGTGTCGCCACTCACCAAAATAATGTCGTCACTCACTGGCATAGTGTCGACACTCACCGGCCCTAGCCTGCTGCAACCCCTTAAGTCTCGGTTGGTTTCTCCAACCAGGACTAAAGATGGACCTTTAGTCCTAGTTGGAGACACCATCCAGGACTAAAGATGGACCTTGAGTCCCGGTTGGAGACACCATCCGGGACTAAACATGCTACCACTCCATTTTTCAAAAATACTAGACCACCTTAAATGAACTATGTCCCAACCGGAAGATCTCAAAACTTTTCGTCCACCCCGGGTGAAAAAGCAAATGTCTACCGAATCGGGAGGAAGTTGGTCCGGTTTGAACTATAGGTACAAGATCTAATGCTCATGATTTTTTGAATAAAATGATTTTTAGACTCACAATATCATGTTTATTCACAGATCCAATGAGATTTCCAATAAGCCTCATCCCCTATCTTCATGCCCGAAGTTTTTACCATGGTTTGAAACGGGAAAATTTTGAAACGGGCATAAGAAATTCAAAATGGTCCGAACAATGTAAATATTTCGCGTGGTATCATATTATTTGAAAAAGTTTCTAGGAAAAATACCAAACTTGGTATATTGATTATGTCTCAAAAAAACCTTCACAAAATGTTCGAGGTTTCATGGCTTTGGGTCCAAATGACCAATGTTATGGCTAGAATCGCGGTATAGTTTGTGATACTGTGTCGATATTGTTCATGCATGATCATCTTGGGATGGCAAACGATGTTGCAGGAGGAAGTTTTTCTTTTCGTCGCACAGAAAAGCCATTTTCTATTTTTTGGGCGCAAAAAACGAGGCGTTTTGTGAAGCAATCACCAAAATGCTATTTCAGAATTCTACCACCCCATTTTTCAAAGATACTAGACCACCTTAAATGAACTATGTACCAACCGGGAGATCTCAAACCTTTCCGTCCACCCTGGGTGAAAAGACAAATGTCTGGCGAATCGGTAGGAAGTGGGTTCGGTTTGAACTACAGGTACAAGATCTAATGCTCATGGTTTTTTGAAAAAAATCATTTTTAGACACACAATATCATGTTTCTGCACTGATCCAATGAGATTTCCAATGAGCCTCATCCCCTATCTTCATGCCCGAAGTTTTTACCATAGTTTGAAATGGGAAAATTTTGAAACATGCATAAGAAATTCAAAACGGTCCGAACAATGTAAATCTTTTGTGTTGTGTCATATTATTTGACATAGTTTCTAGGAAAAATACCAAACTTGGTATATTAATTATGTCTCAAAAAAACCTTCACGAAATGACCTATCATGTTCGAGGTTTCATGGCTTTAGCTCCAAATGACCAATGTTATGGCTAGAATCGCGACATAGTTTGTGATACTATGTCCATATTGTGCATGCATGTGTATCTTGGGATGACGAACAATGTTGCAGGAGGAAGTTTTCCATTTCGTCGCATAGAAAAGCCATTTTTCATTTTTTGGACGCAAAAAACGGGGCATTTTGTGAAGCAACCACCAAAACGCTATTTCAGAATGCTACCACCTCATTTAAAAAAAATACTAGACCACCTTAAATGAACTATGTCCCAACCGAGTGATCTCAAACCTTTCCGTCCATTCCGGGTGAAAAATATAAATGTATGCCGATTCGGTAGGAAGTGGTCCGGTTTGAACTATAGGTACAAGATCTAATGCTCATGATTATTTGAAAAAATCATTTTTAGACTCACAATCTCATGTTTCTTCACAGATCCAATGAGATTTCCAATAAGCCTCATCCCCTATCTTCATGCCCAAAGTTTTTACCATAGTTTGAAACGGGGAAATTTTGAAACGGGTATAAGAAATTCAAAACAGTCCGAACAATGTAAATATTTCGCGTGGTGTCATATTATTTTACATAGTTTCTAGGAAAAATACCAAACTTTGTGTATTGATTATGTCTCAAAAACCCTTCACAAAATGACCTATCATGTTCTAGGTTTCATGGCTTTGGGTCCAAATGACCAATGTTATGGCTAGAATCGCGGCATAGTGTGTGATACTGTGTCCATATTGTGCATGCATGTGTATCTTGGGATGGCAAACAATGTTGCAGTAGGAAGTTTTCCTTTTCGTCGCACGGAAAAGCCTATTTCTATTTTTCGGGCGCAAAAAAACGGGTCGTTTTGTGAAGCAACCACCAAAATGCTATTTCAGAATTCTACCACCCCATTTTTCAAAAATACTAGACCACCTTAAATGAACTATGTCCCAACCAGGAGATCTCAAATCTTTTTGTCCACCCCGGGTGAAAAGACAAATGTTTGTTGAATCGGTAGGAAGTGGGTCCGGTTTGAACTACAGGTACAAGATCTAATGCTCATGATTTTTAAAAAAAATCATTTTTAGACGCACAATATCATGTTGCTTCACTGATCCAATGAGATTTCCAATGAAAGTTTAGAGATCCAACGAAAGTTTCAGAATACATATTGATTGCATCTTAAAAACCACCAAAAGCAAAATTCAGAATACATATAGTCACTAGTTTCCTAAAATGCCTTGATTATGATCGCATAGTCCGTAAACATGAAGTATCTTCATCATTTAACACGATGCTTGGGTCGGTGTTCACTGTGAAGGGCAGAATTTCATCAAACTTTTTATAATCTTCCGACATGTCTGTCTTGTCCTCTACTCCCACGATGTTTGTTTTCCCTGAAAGAACTATGTGGCACTTTGGCTCATCGTATGATGTATTCATTTGATTATTTTTTCTTTTTCGGTTTGGTAGACATGTCCTTCACATAAAAAACCTGAGCCACATCATTGGCTAGGACAAATGGTTCGTTCGTGTACCCAAGATTGTTGAGATTCACTTTTGCCATTTTGCACTTCTTGTCTACCTCAACCCCTCCTCATGTTAGCTTGACCCATTTGCACCAAAAAAGGGACCTTAAAAGAAGGCCCATAGTCAAGTTCCCATATCTCCTCTATGTAACCATAATATGTGTCCTTTTTCCATTGTTGTTTTTGCATCAATGCGGACAACACTGTTTTGTTTGGTGCTTTTTTTATCGTGGGCGATTATGTAAAATGTATTCCCATTTATCTCGTATCCCTGGAAACTCAATATAGTCGAAGATGGTGTCCTGGCCAACAAGTACAGTTGATCTTCAACAGCGGAGTTATTCATGAGATGTGTTTGCAACCAACTGCCGAATGTCGTCATGTGTAAACATGTAATCGAGTCGTCAGACTACCCCGGGTGTCTGGAGCATAAAATATTCTTGTGTCCATTGATATAAGGAGCCACCAAGGTGGAACATTGTGGAACTGTATAGTGTGCTTGCATGAAAGAATGCCCGTCTCTACATATTATTGCTTTCTTTCCTAGCGTGCCTTTTCCACCGAGTCTCCTCTCGTGCCGCAATTGAGGAACACCAATCGGCTTAAGGTCAGGAATAAAGTCAACACAGAACTCGATGACCTCCTCTGGTCCATAGCCCTTGGATATGCTTCCCTCTGGCCTAGCACGGTTATGGACATGTTTCCTTAAGACTCCCATGAACCTCTCAAAGGGGAACATATTGTGTAGAAATACATGACCAAGAATGGCCATCTCTTCGACTAGGTAAACCAGGAGATGCGTCATAATATTAAAGAAGGATGGTGGGAACACCAACTCAAAACTAACAAGACATTGGACCACATCATTCTGTAACCTTGGTAGAATTTCTGAATTGATTACCTTCTGAGAAATTGCATTGAGAAATGCACAAAGCTTCACAATGGGTAGTCGAACATTTTCCAGTAGAAGCCCCCTCAATGCAATCGGAAGCAATTGCGTCATAATCACGTGGAAGTCATGACTTCAGGTTCTGGAATTTTTTCTCTGACATATTTATTATTCCCTTTATATTTGATGAGAAGCCAGACGGGACCTTGATACTGCTCAGGCATTTAAAAAATATTTCCTTCTCTTCTTTGGTAAGAGCATAGCTCGCAGGACAATGTCCTTTATCCGTCTCATTATCTCGATGCATGTTGTGTGGATCTTTCATACGTTGTTGGTCCTGTCGTGCTTTCGGTGTATCTTTTGTCTTCCTATACACTCCCAGAAAGCCTAGAAGGTTCACATAAT
This sequence comes from Avena sativa, assembly GCA_916181665.1. NCBI lineage: Eukaryota > Viridiplantae > Streptophyta > Magnoliopsida > Poales > Poaceae > Avena > Avena sativa. The sequence goes on along the minus strand of OV702293.1, from coordinate 351,838,258 downwards.
GTTTATTCGTCGTGTGCATCATGTCGATTGAAGATAGGACCTCTAGGACTTTCCAATAGGGTAGCTCCCAAAATATAGTTTTCTTCTTCCACTTGGGCGCGTGTCCAGCAACATCATTCAGAACAGATTGACCGCCAGAACCCTTTCCATATATTACTTCTAGATCCTTGACCATACCTAATATATCATCACCAGTATGATGGACATGATTCTTTCGGCGATCTGCCTCGCCTTTGAAATGCTTGCCTTTCTTTCTTACGGGATGATTGGTCGCAAGAAATCAAAGATACCCCAGGTACACAACCTTCTTACATTTATCCAAATATACACTATCAGTCTCATATAAACAGTGTACATGCATTGTATCCCTTGTTTGTCTGTCCTGATAGGTTACTAAGAGCAGGCCAATCACTGATTGTTAAGAAAAGCAACGCTCATAAGTCAAATTCCTCCTGCTTGCGCTCATCCCACACACGTACGCCGGTTTCGTTCCACAACTATAAAAGTTATTCAATTAATGGCCTTAGGTACACATCAATATCGTTGTCGGGTTGCTTCGGGCCTTGTATGAGCACTGGCATCATAATGAACTTACGCTTCATGCACAACCAAGGAGGAAGGTTATAGATACATAGAGTTACAGGCCTCGTGATATGACTGTAGCTCTTCTCCCCAAAAGGATTCATGCCATCTGTACTTAGACCAAATCTTAAGTTCCTTGGATCATCTGCAAAGCCTAGGTACTCTCTCTCGATTTTTCTCCACTGTGACCCATCAGCGGGGTGTCTCAACATTGAGTCTTTCTTGCAGTCTTATTTGTGCCATCGCAATAACTTGGCATGCTCCTTGTTTCTAAACAAACGTTTCAACTGTGGTATTATAGGAGCATACCACATAACCTTGGAATGAACCCTCTTTCTAGGTCGCTCGCCCTCAATGTCACCAGGGTCATCTCGTCTGATCTTATACCATAGTGCAATGCATACCGGGCATTTATCTAAATTCTCGTACTCCTCACCGCGATAGAGGATGCAGTCATTAATGCATGCATGTATCTTCTGCACCTCTAATCCTAGAGGGCAGACAACCTTTTTTACTTCTTATGTACTAGCAGGAAATTCTTTATTCTATGGGAGCTTCCTCTTCATTATTTTCAGTATCTTCTCAAACCCCTTTTTAGATAAACCATTCTCTGCCCTCCATTGCAGCAATTCCAGTGTGGTACTGAGCTCTATGTTGTCATCTTTGCAATTTGGGTACAACAATTTTTTTGATCCTCTAACATGTGCTTCAACTTCAACTTCTCATTTTCACTTTCGCATTCTCTATGTGCATCAGCAATGGCCCGGTGAAGATCATCAACGAGCTCATCATCGGGCACCTCTTCATCTTTAGCTTCACTAGTTGTATCACTGTATTCTCTTTGTGTATAACTGTATTCATGAAACATACGATGATAGTTGTCATCATTCTCTTCTTCTTCTTCTCCATTGTCTCCCATCATAATCCCTCCTTCTCCATGCTTGGTCCAACAATTGTAGATGGGCATTAAACCGTGCTCAAGCAGGTGGGTGTGAAGGATTCTCGAGGAAGAGTAATCCCTCTGATTCTGACATTTAACACATAAAACTATTAATTTTGTTTGCCTCAGCCACATCGATAAAATTATGAAGGCCTGCAATGAACTCGCCAGTGCGTCGGTCACCGTACATCCATTGTCGGCTCATCTGCATTATATAATTAAGTTTATTAAAAAATCACATAACATCTAGAGAAATGACCACTGAACATCGACACATGCATTGTATCAATGATAGATAAAAGGATTAAGTTGCATGCTAACCTCGATCAAGGAGGAAAGAAAGAGGAGAAAGCTTAAGTGTGGCTCAGACACTTGTGCATTTCATCGCGCACCTCTTGTGCATAGAGGGAAAAACTAAGCAACATACATCACTTTTGCATGAGAGGGGAAAAACAAACCAGCTCACAAAAGCATGTGGAGCTGGGGTGCTATATATATACAGCATGGATCTTTAGTCCCGGTTCCTAGCAAAAACCGGGACTAAAGATCTGGTGCCAGTGGCCACGTGTGGCCAGACACGTTTAGTCCCGGTTCCTGCCCCGAACCGGGACTAAAGGGCTAGCATGAACCGGCATAGATCGTTGCCCTGCCCCGTGCACCGTCCTGGCCTTACGAACCGGGACTAATGTGAGCCCTGTATCGGTTCGTGAGGGAACCGGGACTGATGGCTCGGGGTGGGATGGACGGAAGGCCTGTTTTTTACTAGTGTATGGGTCATACTCAAATCACTCTTCTCACTTTTGGTGGCATGTGACGCGACACTCATGCTTTTTTCCACTCATATGAGGCTTGTGGCACTCACTCACGTGATTATGGTTCACTATCTCACCACTCAGCTCACAAGGATCCTTAGCTTGTTTTATCTTGGGCAACGACGTCATGTTGGAAACAATAACTTGGCTTGGCGTCATAAGTTGTAGAACAAACGTCTTGTCTTTCCACTTTAAAGAGTATTGGTTGGAGGTACCATCATGTATGGTGCCCTTGTGGTATTTCCATGGTCTTCCAAGAAGCATATGACACACAGTCATTGGCACGACATCACACTCGACGGTGTTTTGATAGGGGTCAATCTAGAAGGAGACGTTGACCTTGTGTTTGATCTTGAGGGTACCATTGTCATCAAGCCATTTTACATGATATGGATGAGGGTGCTCCATGTATGGCAACTTGAGTATCTCACAAAGTTCGATGCTCGCAAGGTTGTGACAACTTCCTCCATCAATGATTACCTTTATGGACTTGCCATCAATTCCGTCTCTTGTTTGGAAGATATTGATGCGTTGGTCCTCTCTTGGAATTGAGTGGGTTGTTAAGACTTGCACGATGACAAGTGAAGGACTTGGATCATGCTCACATATGAGTGTGTCCTCGTCGTGCATTGCGGTATCATTTGTGATAGTGGCTTGAGTCTGTTAGCATAACTCTGTTAGCATAACTCTGTTAGCATAACTCTTGTTAGCACCATTCTCATCTGTTAGCATAACTCTTGTGTTGATGCACTCGTAAGACTTGTGGCCCTTTCGTCCACACTTGTAGCAAACAACTTGACAATCCGTTGTTATGTTGGAGGATCCCATAGGAGTTTTGGTTTGCTTGGAGGAGCTTGGTGCTTGGTTTGTTCGCTTGGCGGAGGCATTCACGTTGATTGAAGCGAAGTACTCCCTTTGCTTCTCATAAGAATTTTCCTTTTGCAAGTGGTGCTCGGCCTTGGTGGCTTGGTGAAGGAGGTCCACTAGAGTCTTGTAAGGTTGGAAATCGACTATTTTGCGTATTGGGCAGCTCAATCCATTGAGGAACCATGCTATTGTTTGCTCCTCGAGTTCTTTCACATTGGCTCTCATCATAGTCATCTCCATTTCCTTATAAAACTCTTCAATTGTCTTTGTGCCTTGCTTCAAGTTTTGTAGCTTGTCAAAAAGGTCTTGACGATGGTGCTCGGGGACAAACCTTGCATACATCACTTTCTTTATATCCATCCAAGTGGTAACAGGTGTTCTCGTGATTTCTTTGATAGTCTTTCCACCAAACATTGGTGTTGTCCTCAAACTCAAGAGATGACATTGCCACTTTCTTCTCTTTCGAATAGTTGTGGACTCGGAAGATCTTATCAACTTTGTATTCCCATTCGATATATGCATCGGCATTATCTTCTCCTTTGAACTTGGGCATGACGAACTTGAGCTTTCCAAACTTGGCATCATCACGCTCACGGTAGTTGTGTCGGTGTTATTGGCGCAAACTTGCATCACTTGGTGGGCATGGAGGTGGAGGTGGGGGATCTTGATTGCCTAGAGGTGGTTGTGGAGCAGAAGCTTGATGATGCTCGAAGTTCCTTCTTCGCCTTTGCTTGACATCATTTGCATTCATAGCTTTGTGGTGTTGGAGGTGTTGAGCATGACAGTTGTTGTGTCTAGCTTGGCACGCATCCTCATCATCATCACTTGTATCCCATGCTGGTGCTTGATTGTGTTGAAAAGGCATTGATACGTCGGAAACGTATCTATAATTTTTGATGTTCCATGCTTGTTTAGTATCTACTTTGATTTGATTTGTCCATACTTTGAGGTGTTTTTCATCTGTTTTCTGGTACTAACCTAAAGATGCCACAGTGCCAGTTGCCTGTTTTCTTCTGTTTTTGGTTCCAGAAAGGCAGAAAATCAATATTCTCGGAATTGGACGGGACAAAAGCCAAAGTCAATATTTTCCCGTGGGGAACATGAAGCCGGAGTACGAGAAGGAGGAGACCCACCGGGAGGCCACACCCCCTGGCCGCGCGGGTGGGCCCACCCCGCGCCTGGGGGGTGCAGCCGCCCTGGTGGCCCTCCAGCCTCGCCTCTTCGCCTATAAGAAGCCCCCGATGCCTAAACCCTAAGTACCCGATAAATATCTCACGAAACCGTTTGTAGCCGCCGCCACCATCATCCCTAGATCGGGGGGATCTGAAGCTCTTCCTTGCACCTAGCCGGAGGGGAGATCATCCCGGAGGCCTTCTTCTTCATCATGCTAGCCTCCGGTATGAAGTGTGAGTAGTTCCACCTTGGACTATGGGTCCATGTAGTAGCTAGATGGTTGTATCTCCTCCTTGTGCTTTCATGTCTAGATCTTTTGAGCTCCGTTCATGATCAAGATCTAATCTATTTGTAATCATGCATGTTGTGTTTGCGGGGATCCGATGGATATTGAGATTACTATGTCAGATTGATTAATGGTTTTGTCTTATTGATTCTATCATGTATGTGTTGTTTGTGATCTTGCATGCTCTCCGTTGTTAGTAGCTATCTTGTCCAAGTAGTTGCTAGTGCCTCCAAGAGGGGATATTTATGCTCTATAGTGGGTTCATGCCTCTAATTAATCAAGGGAAGTGACAGAAATCTCTACGGTTGTAGATGTGTTGTTTCCACTAGGGAGAAAACAACGGTCTCTTGTTCATGGAACAAGTAGATTGTTTACCTTACACACTTTGCTTAAAGCAGTTGTCTGTTGCTTGCAACTTAATACTGGAGGGGGTTCAGATGATAACCCAAAGGTGGACTTCTAGTCATAGATGCAGTTGGATGGCAGTCTATGTATATTGTTGTATTGCCCAATCGAATCTCATAGGATCTTTATGTCTAGTATTGCATTGTTATACCTTGCTCAGTCCTGTCAATTGCCCTATTGTAATTTGTTTACCCTGCATGCCATGTTTTTTTATCTAAGGAGAACACCTCTAGTAAACTATGGACCCCGGTCCAATCTTTACCATTGATACATCTTCCACTGTTACTGTTTACTTGCTGCAAACCATCATCACCTTCCACACCATATAGTTAATCCTTTGTTACAGCAACCGGTGAGATTGACAACCTCATTGTTAGTTGGGGCAAAGTCTTGAGTTTGTTTTGTGCAGGTTTCCATGTTGCCTGCAACACCTTTGAGACGTTTCCTTCCTCCTACTGGTTTGATAACCTTGGTTTCTTACTGAGGGAAAACTTGCTGCCGTGCTGCATCATACCTTGCTCTTGGGATTTCCCAACGGGGCGTCAACACGCATCAGTCACATGGTGGTCACGAGGAGGGTGGTGACGCACATCATGCCAATGGTCTTCACCATGACGTTCTTTCTCTTGTTGAGGTTGTACTTCGACGATTGCTTGTTGTGGTGGCGGATCATGCTCATGGTGTTGTTGATAAGGTTGACGAGCATGTGGATCCACCGCATGAGCATGACGATGGAGAGCTTGTTGGTCCCCATTATGGTGGCGGGGTTCTCCACGGCAGGAGTTGGACCTTGAAGACTCACCATCTCGACTTGAGGAACACGTGCGGGACGAACTTGACGAGCTTGAGCGATGGACATGTTGGTTACCAAGATTGGAAATAGCTTGGTTAAGAGCTTGTAATTGAACGTGATGATCCGCTTGATGTTGCCGCTCATGGTACTCAAATTCTCGGGAAGTATCATCGAGATGGTGCTGCTCAAAATGAGTATTGAATTCTTGGTGTTGTGCCCATAAGTTGTGGTGCGTGGCAAAACCATCTTGGTTGTTGAAGTTTCCATATACACTAGCTCCACTTCCCCTAGACATTGTGCACAATCTCACATGATAGAGGGGATGATGTTGGTGGAATGGTAATTGCTACCTTGCCTCACCAATTCAAAAATTGGAAAGATTGTTCTTGCCGAGAGCAAAGTGAATAGCGGATACACAAGAGACACATACACAAAGGCCTATGGTGGTGGGTTAGGAAGGTGGATAGCTAATGGAACAACCAAACGAAAAGGTTATTGTCAAAAGTGGAAAAGATCCAAAATATCAAAATGCAAAAGGAAATGATCAAAAGAGAAAAGAAACCTATACACACATGGTGGATATAAAAGGGGTTAGCACGACTATGGAAAATGAGCAACGAACAAAATGGTCCTAATGAATACTAAAGATTGGCATCGTGCCAACACTAGTAGAGACCATAGCTCGTTTGCAACAAGATTGAGAAGCAACGGATTTGCACGCGTGCCTTGCTCTAACTCACACTCTTGCTTATAAGCTTTGAAATCTCTTTTGTATTGGTATCTTTCTTTTTCTTTTGCTTTTTTATATATCTCTTTTCTTTCTATGCTATGGAGTCAACTTTTTCTATTTCCTATGCACTATCACGTCGCAAGAGCAAGCGCATAATGCATCAACAAACATAAAATGAGCTACTCTCGGTAGGTTAGGTAACACACAAAGGAAGAAATGGGTTATACAAGGGTGGTGCAAGTTATACCTTTTGTTGATGACGAACTTGCAACAGTTGGTATAAGGGATGGTGTGAGGTCTGTGGTGTCGCAGAGTGCAAAGAATTATTGCGGAAGCTTGTTGTTAGTTTGCGACACGCATAATAAACACAACACACAGAAGAGGAAAACTATCAAAATTGGGGGGGAAAGGGTAAATCGGCGGTGCTAGGCCTGGCGCCGAAGTGTCCGGTGGCGATTTCGGCGCCGAGTCCCATGTCGGATGGTTCGGTGGCATCTCTAGTTCGCCAGTTTGTCTGCCGGTTTGACTTCGTCATGAACTCCAAATTTTCGATCCGTCGATTCAAAGGGAAATTGGTCAAATTTGGGTTAGGGGACGCAGAAAAACAAATATCATCACCTAAAGCACCAGACCTATGGACCAAATCCACTAAAAACTCACAAAAGCGAGAGATCGTTCCAAAAGAAATTTGGTCAATATTTTTTGTATTTTCGAATTTATGATGGAAATTAATGAACGAAGTCAAATCCGTGGCAACCAAAAGCTTCTGATACCATTTGATATGCGATCCCTTGTAGGATTAACCCTAGGGTGGCCTGATCTTCACGTATTTGAGGCGGGGAGTGAGTGAAGACACGATGAACGCAACATAAATGCAAGGTAAAGATACAAACGCACGTAAACACACCCGATTTGATTTGCTCCTATTGGTTCGAATAACAAATCCAATAGAATCCTCGGTGAGAGACCGTAAGGTAGAATCACCGTAGGAGAGATCAGCAAGCGGATGATAGAATCCCAATCAAAAGGAGAGAGTAGCAACCAAGTAGAATCCCAAAAACAGACCTAGCACTACTAGAATCCTTGCTAGGGAGAGACCAAACACTTGAGGAGGTTCTTGATGACTTGGAGATGAACACCGAACTCCAAGGCCCTATACAACTCATATATTAACTATAGAGAGGGGTTCCCATCTAGGGTTAGGCACAAGCCTTCATTCATCTTGAACTCTAGTCAGATCTGAGCCACAAGGGGGATATTTATAGTGTTAGGGCTAAGTGGGTAGGTAGGAGGAATATTCCTGGGCATCAAACCCGAAACATTGCGGAGACTGGCATTTCGGCGGTCAGTCTGGTGGCGTCGGCCTATACGTCAGTTTGTCCAATGGCTAAGTCAGCGAACCAGATCTGGCGCTGGTTGCTTCGGCGTGGCTCCAGTTTGTCTGTGGGATGACGGAGGGGTGTACAAAGGAGTCTTTCAGCGGGGCGTCGGTTTGGTTCAGTGGTGGGGCTGGCGGCACCAGATTGCTTCTTCCTTCTCCTCTTCCATGCTTCATGCTTGAGCGCCTCGTCTTCTGGGGCATCCTTTTCTTCTCTTCTTGGCGTCGTGGTCATGGGCATGGGCATAGCATTGGCACTTGCCTCAAGTAGGATCCCATTCTCAAGATAACCAAAGGAGGGCGAGATATGGAACGAATTCACCTTTGTGGGAATGGTTGGCGTAGCATGATGTGGACCAATGGTGAATACCCTGTGTTGGGCTGCATCACACCTCCATTGTTGTTGAGCTCAAAACCTCAAGATCTCTTTCCTTAGCCACTAGAACCTGATATCCTTTTGGGAATAAAGGGATGAGACCTAGATTTACTCTTCCACCAAGGAGATTTGTTTCCCCCACTTTCTTGTGAGAAACTTGTTACTCTTGAGTTTGAAACCCTAGCCGTAAGAAGTCACCCCTGAAGCTCACTCTTGGTGTTGTAAGAGTTTCGTTGTCGTGTTGGGGGCCTCCGATTGGGTTGTGAAACTTTCCCCAAGATTTGTGCGAGATTTTGGTTGCCACCGCGAAGAGCATCGCTTAGTGGATCGAATACCCAACATTGTGGTGTGTGCTCGGGAGAAGGTGAGCCTTACCCAACATCGGACGTACTTCCCTTTACAGGAAGGAACTTTAGGAATACATTCTCGTGTCCATCTTACGATTATCTCTATCCTTTCTCTTGTATTGTTATTTACCTTGATTGTCATCTAGGGAAATTCACTTAGTTGCATATCTAGAGAGTTTACCTTCGTGTCAAGCCTAAACATGAAAAATAAATAAAATTTGGTAGCGCCTTTTCACCCCTTCTAGTCGTTCATATTGGTCTTTTCACCTTGCAGTATTTTTTTTAAAAGTGTATAATCAACGTGTTGTATCGGAATTGGTGCTTGGTTGCCCATAGGATGGAGTAGCACACAAGCACATATTCTGCAACACATAAGCCAGTAGAATTAAACATCTATACCACGCTTGAAAGGAATAGAAGAACCATGTCCTCATAGTAAAACTGGATCAATCAATCCAATGCATGCCTATTATAATCCTTTCTTAGATAAAAGGCTCCAAGAGTCTGACTTTAAATTAATAAAGCCAGCAAGTTCAAATTGCAACTACAAATGACCATGGGACTACCATCTTACAATACAATCACATAGCAAAGAAAAACGACATCCAAAACAAGAAGAGGACGACTACAACAAGCTATGATACGACAATTTGGCACTTGAGGTCTTCGTCTTGATCAAGTGAAGAGCTGAGAATGTCGCCGACAGCAAGTGGCGGAATCCCCACCAAGCGACTCCAATGTACAGCCTCCAGTCTCACGATGACCATGCAGCAAGTAACCAAGAGAATGACGCAGATCAATGACTCAAGCAGCAACGCCTTTAGGAAGGGGAGTGACACCCAAATGACACCATTGCGCAACCCAAGAAGGGTCAAGGTTTTCACCGAGAGGCAACCATCCATGATGGGGACAAAGACAATGTTCAACAAAGACGCTCCAAGGAGGAGAATGGATCCCACAGGCGTCATCGTCGTCGGGGCCAGACAGACCAGGGTGAGGTTTTCACATGAACCATTGGCCTTGTCCACACATCAACCACTCTAGAAAAGCTTCTACAGACATGCTAATGGTAACATCCCGGCAATCCACCCTAGGAACTGAGAGCACCAACATGATGGAGAGAATGAACGGACAGAGTGGATAAGCAGCGACATTTAGGTGGCAGGACACCCACCATGATACAACCATAGAACTGGAAAAACACCAAGGGATCAGGAAGACGGGACCTTTTCCTTGTAGACCGTTGAAGGACAGACAAGGACGGAGTGGAGGTAAGGCTGGTCTTGTCATTGACGGCGCCATGGAGGTCAAACACAAAAGAGAAGGGGAACCAATGGAGCCCCTGCTCTGGTCCCGACGGCAGCGAGTCACCCAGACTGTGCAAGAACGAGATGCCCTCTTTGTAGTCACTCCCAGCCCGTACCAAATTGTAGACCTTAGCTCAACTGCCCCTCCCAGAACCCTACCGCCAGCCACCACCAGTCTAGCCAGTCGCACCTACTTCCCACCGGGCTTCAGATCTAAACCCGAGGTGGCCTTTCCAGCGGCGGCCGAGATGCACCTACCCAGATCGAGAATGGGGACGTCGATGTGCACCAGAATAGGATGTCGCGAGGCCTCCAACCACACCGGCCATGTCCACCCTCATGATGCTCTGTCCTAGTCGGACCTTGGCAGGAGACCCCTGTCTCCACCGTACCGCCTTGAGGTTTTTGGGGTAGCACCTCAACCCCCACCGTCGGATATGCCGACGCCGCCACTCGCGCCGCCCCAACGCCCAAGGCCAGGTCGGCCAACAGAATCCCCAAACGGGCCCGAGCACACAACCCCCACGCAACACACGCACACAAGCGAGAGGAGGCTCCCCGTCACCACCGTTAGTCGTTCGGCCTTTGTCGGCGGTGTCCTTCGGCGGCTGCGATGGAGGAGGTGGAGAGAGGGGAGGCTAGGGTTGGTCTCCTTTCGTGTAGCCCTCACGAGAGCGATGCGGGGGCCAAACAGATTTCTCGGTTATGGCCATTTAGGGTTTGTCGAAGTATATTTTACCAGCTACTTTTTTTCAAGTACAACATTGAACTTCATTTTCTATCCCAAACTTGGGAGATGAAGTAATTGCTAGTTTTGCCAGAACAACATGATACCAAACAGAGTCTTATTCTTATAAAACTGCAAATTATTACACAGAGGAATATGGGCATGCACCAGGATACACAGTCAATGATGTCGCCGAGCCTCGAAGTGATTGGACACCAGCCGCGTTGAAGATTGTACATAATACGTCATCTTAGGCTAGTCATAGTGCAAGTAACTTCAGTAGTAACTAAGAGTCCAACTCAACAAAATTGCTTATGTGGCAGTGAGTTAATGAGGAGATAGATAGATTGAGTAACTAGATGAGTAACATATCTAGTTACTGTAACATCACACATATTGCGGTGACCCAGCATACCACTGCATGTGTAGTACACTATAGTCGTTGATATGACATCCACAGAACACCATTCCATAAATATCACATCCCTCAGAGTGGCACAACAGAAACATTGCGGGTCCAAATTACAAACATGCACACATTATTATTACAATACCAGAAGTTCAAGACTTCAAAAGATTCAACTTACAAACCAAACTATAAAGTGTTTATGTGGAAGTTGAAAGTACAAACTCCAACTAAAAGTTGAGCTCAGCAGCTTATTATATAAGGTTCATGTTGCTCGGATCCATTAGCTACTAATAAGTAGGGCAACTAAGCTGACTCATTGCCATCTACTCCATATCGGATCTCGTAATCCACTCCTTTAACACCACCTGACAGGTCAGGCTCCTCGTAGAAGACATCTTCTTGCCATTATGCTGCATACATTGGAGTATCTTTGGGATCCTTAGAGTCTAAGCAGGGGATCAAAGGAAAAGGTGAGTAACAACGTTACCCAGCAAGTTCATTATATGCAAAGTGGGAAGTTTGATGCTCTACCTACCACCTCGGACTATAAGTCCTTGGAACTATGAAGTTTTCGTAAATCTTTCTTCAAAGATTTATTTTATTATTAAAATCTATGCCCATCATCCTTCACAGGTTTACCAGAACTTTCATGGAGTTCCTTTCCTGCCGCGTTCGTAGCTCCTTCCCGGAACAGGGAGTAACAAGTTACAGTTTTTACACTCTTCAGAGGTGTGTTACTTTACCCATAAGAGATCAACTCCTTGTTGCACAACCGTGCGTACTTTCCCGTCCACAATTCCATGATGTGGGGCCCAGCAGGTGATCCAAGCCAATCACTGCCCCCTTCGCGACCTCGCATGCCTACTTGGTGTACACCATGCCCACCCATTGAATTGCGGCAATGGTTTGTACAGACTGTTAGATGCTAGAACTATCGTGGGACGATGAGGGTTTCCACACATATGCTGCATATCCTCTACGAATTACCAATTAATATGCATGCTATGAGTGATAACAGCCACGACTTGCACATCCGGCTACATGTGAGAGGAAGAAGATACAGCTGACTTCTCTGTCCCATTCCAAATCTCATGGTTAACGCGTGATATACGGCACTAGAATCACTGATGTCATGTGAAAGGATACGGATGTCGCCTAGAGGGGGGTGAATAGGCGATTAAAACTTTTCCTAGAGTGGCTCAACAAAGGCGGAATAAAACTAGTGTTTACTTTGTTAAGCACAACCTAGAACAACTAAGGTTCACCTATGTGCACCAACAACTTATGCTAAGCAATACACGCAACAATGTGGTAGCAAGATATAGATTACTTCAAGCACGAAGGCTATCACAATGTAAAGTGCATAAGTAAAGAGCTCGGGTATAGAGATAACCGAGGCACGTAGGGACACCGATATTTTACAGAGTTCCTCCCAACATGGAGTACGTCTCGTTTGGAGAGGGGGTGGTATCAAACCACCAACGCCACAAAAGGCCTCCCTTATTCTCCGGTGAATCTCACCCCAACGGGATCGATCTACGCTTCCACTATCGGTGCACTTGTCGGTGGCAACCGGAACCTCTCACAAGGTTGGGGCACTTCTCCACAACTTCATTGGAGGCTCCCAACAAACGCCACAAAAGGCCTCAACAAATTCCACCAAGGCCACAATGCCACCAAGGCCACAAAACCGTCTAGGGTTCCAAGAACCCAAGAGGTACAAGCTCCAATGAGCAACTCAAACCAAATCCTCCGAGGAGAACTCAAACCGATGCACCAAATGCAAATGGCAAGAACACCACAAAGATGCTCAAGTCCCTCACTCTCAAGTTCCAACAAAGCTACTAAAGCTATTGGGGGAACAAGAGAGGAGGAATCAAAGAGAGACACAAAATCCCCCAAAATCTAGATCCCAAAGATGCACTCACAAAGAGATGAATCGGTTAGGTCAAAATGCGGATCTAGATCTCCTCTCTCTTCCACTCAAATATGGGCAAGAATCATCGGAGGGAAAAGATTAGGCAAGCTTCAAGATCTAGAGCAAGTGTGGACAAAGTTTAGCCTAATAGGTAATGGAGGAGCTTGCTCAACTGAAAAATGGAGAAATGGTATAAATAGAGGCCCACAAAAACTAGCCATTTGGGGCTTTTTACGGAATGGTCCGGTACTACCGGATTTAACCGGTAGTACCGCACCAGTCCCAGGCCCCAGCGAAGAAATAATGTCAGCGAGCAAAGAAAATCGGGGTCAACGCTGGGCGCGCACAGCAGCATGCAAGCAGCAAGCCAGCGCGCGCGCAACTGCCAGCGCGGGCCCCTGCAGTAGCATGCATGCATGCGCGCAGCAGCAGCTAGCAGCTGGCGCAAAGCAGCAGCAGCGCAGCGGCAGCAGACGCAGCAGGGCAGGGCCCAACGGGAGCCAGCGCGCGCGCGAGCAGATGCATAGCGACGCTGGGCGGCTGCACGCGCGAGGCTAGCGAGCGGGGCCAGCTGGGCGCACGGCGGATGCAAGCGCGCATGACGAGGCGGGTCAACGCACGGATCTGAGCACAGGGAGTAGCTGGGCTGCGAGGCGCAGGTAGGAAAATACCTGGGCCGGACAGTAGTACCGGCCCACCCGGGCGGTACTACCGGGCCGGTCCGGTAGGACCGGAAGTGGGTGCCGGGTGATACTGAAGATGGGCCGCGCGAGCCAGGCGCGTCCTGTACTGGGCCCGGTAGTACCGGACGGCCCAGAAAAATTGTTTTTTCCTTTTTCTAATAGAATTAAATCGGCTAAAACTCAAACGGTCATAACTTTTGAACGGTAGCTCCGATTAACCTGATTCCAATTGCGTTGGAAAGAGGACGACAAAAGCTACCCTATAAAAGGTGAAAATATTGGTTATCACCAAGTGAGAAAGTATCAAGTAGAATAATGTGGGATACCTCACTTGGTGAGAAACCGAAAAACCGCCAAGATCAAAATCGCAACAATATACAAACGGAAGATCCGATTTTGATGAACAAGAGCTTGTTATGGAGATTAACACAAGCTCTATATCCACACATGGGTAAGACCAAATAGCAACCAAATACAATGATGAAAGTATGCAAAGGTTTGAGCTCTCTCCGAACGATGTGACCGAATTACTCATACGAGAGCCCCTCTTAATAGTACGGTTATCTATCCTAAACCCGGTCTCCTACACACAACAAGAGACCGGCAAAAGGGAAAACCTATCAAGATTATACCTTTGCCTTGAGCATTCCACTTGAGCTCGATGTAGACGGTCTTGCCCTTCTCAAGATGGAACGCCTTTCTTAATTCCTCATCATCGACCTCGCATATTGAGCTTGCACAACATATCTTCTTTGCATTTCATCGACCTTGAAGCCAACAAATGCTCCAAGCGATGCCAATGGACAAATCCTACAAGTATAACTTAATACACACATTAGTCCATAAAGATTGTCATTAATTACCAAAACCACACATGGGGGCCCAACATGTTCTTTCATCATGGGTTATTATGTTCCTAGTTGATTATCATTGTTGCAAATAGAAACCTAAGTTCTATTGCTCTATTATATCATCACTTAGGATGATATTAACAATTTATTTACTTGATAAAATAATATTTTCTTTCCTTGGAACATACATGATAACATACAATTTGCAAATACTTTCATAAAGACCCTTCAAAGGACATGAGCAAGTGATGAACTTTCCTTGTGTTTGCAAGGTAGTGAAGTCGGATGCTTGCACTGGAGTTGAGCTTCTATGTCTACAAAACATCATTATTGCCCGGTAACGACAATATTTAAAGAGGCAAAATGAATATGCAATGCATTATTTATCATTGATTTTCTTTGTGTGTTTTACCCATCATTTTTAGTTACAAGAATTCCTTTAAGAATAAAGGATTCTATTATAAAGAATAATATTTAATCTTTATTGAATATTATATTCATTTATTTATTAAAATATAAATTTTTATATTTATTTATTCTTTTAAGAATTATCATTTAAATAAAAGAATTTCTTTTTATAACTCTAAGCATTTATTTAGTATTTTTCTAAAATACTAAAATATTAATATATAATAAAAGTAATTTTTATTTATTTTTATCTTGTTTATTTAAGTTTAATAAAATTCCATAAGAAATATATATATTATAAAATTCTTGTCCAAAAATTATATCTATAAAATTTATTTCTTAATTAAGTTAGATAGGTTGGATTATTATGAATCCAAAAATATTTTATTTATAATTTTTAGATTTTTATTTTATTTTCTAGAATTTATTTAAGTTTAGGGGTATTTTGGTCTTTTATTAATCATTAAAACTTCTTATAAGTTTTGGGGGCTGATTCAATTGGGCTTATTGGGGTGATTCAATTGGGCTAATTGGGTTGATTGGGCCAATTAGGCCCAAGTAACCTTGATCAAAAGGGCTCCCCGAAGGGTTCTGGCCCCATCGGCCCACTCACTTTATCTCTCTCTCTCGACCTCTCTTCCTCTCCTCCTCGACCCCATGGTCGATGGTGCCACCGTCGTGCGCTTCTCGCCGTCGTGGTCCTCCCTAGCCGTTGTCGTGATGCAGGGCGAGGTTGTCGACCATGCTCGTCCATCTGGTCCAGTTCGATTTGGTCCTAGGGTTGTTCTATGGCCAAGCCAGCCCCACTTCCCGAACCCTAGGGTTTGGGGATGGTGTTGTTACCGCCGCCGCTGACCCTCCTGGGTTGGTGTGCGGTGTTCATGTGCTGCTGTGGCCGCCGCCGTGGCTGGTGCGGGTTGCGGCGCCCTCTGGGGTGCTCCCCGTGCCGCCACGAGCTCGTCGGCCCCTCTACTTCCTCTTCGTTTCTTCAGCGAGGACCTCTAGGGAGTTGTGCTCCTGTGAACTCTAGTGTATCAAGCTATCTCGAGTTCCACTATGTGTGTCTAGTGGCCAATCTCTACTCTGTGTTTGTACGGATACTAGGGTTCATCTCTGGTGCTTATGTGATGATGCTATGGTCTGATATGGATGCTCAATGAAGATTGTGTTCTCTGTCCTTAGTGATCCTTGTCATCCTTAGATGATGTGATGTTGTGGTTGATCTGATTTGATGATGTTGTAAATTGATATGTTCATCTTCTGTCAGTATCCTGATACTGACAGTATCACTGTCAGTGATGATTCACTGCATTAGTGTTTGTGACTTGCCTGTTTATTCATAGTCTGAATTTTATTCAATAGATTTTGATGATCCTATGAAATTAAATAGATATATACGGTATGATCTCTGAGTCTGGTCTCAGGGAAATGATTTGCTAGTTGATTTTTTAAAAACTAGACTATCTGGTTGTCTTAGTAGTGAGATCGGTGCTTGTGAAACCTTCTTAGAGTGGTACACAAGTAGATCTTGTTGCTGGCTTCACTTATGGTCATTACTGGAACTTGATTAATGCTTATTAATAAGTTGGAAAGCTTATTGTTTGATCATGCCTATGATGCTGGTCTGAGGCTCTAGGATCTAGGGTCCTAGTTGGTTAAGTGATTGGGTTTGTTTGTAACTTATAGGATCTGAGGTGCTACTCCTTCTAGGAGATGTGCCCTGATCTTGCAAGAACAAATGATAGATTATAGAAGTTTCATGTGTAAACACCAAATCTGTGAGGCTGGTCTGAGAATTTGGTGTTTTTGCTAGGTTTGATTTCTGATCTTTATACTCAAAACCTCTAGGATAGATTCACCTCACTAGGGTGATCATTGAGAGGTTGTTTCATGAAACAACACATGTTTTTGTCTGGATAAGATGAATAGATCATGTGGTGGTTTTATGAAACTCACCACAAAAACTGATGTTTGTTGTGGTTGGTGGTGATGTTGGTGTTGCTGGTTGGATCCTGTCCTTCACCTCTTGATGTTGTTCTTGTTCCCCTGGTTCCTGTGCTTGTCCTTGATCTAGCCTGCTCCTCCTAGCTCATGTGGCTTGGCCTTGCTGTCCACATGATTCTCCCCCCTCCTTATGTCACCATCTGGTGATGTTTGGGTTGATAAAGTGTGGAGTTTTCCTTGCTGGTTTTGCTGGGCTATGGCTAAGCTGTTGGTTCTGGTGTAGTGTGAGCAATGGAGTGGTGCACTTGTGCTTGCCCACGGCTGTGCTTGGATCTTTTACTTGTAGAAGCAGTTGTGGCTGTGTTGACAGCACATCCATGCATTTTGGTGTGTGAGCTGCTTGTGTGTCTGCTGCATTGTGGTGGATATGCTCAATGAGGTGTTCTACCTTTTATCTAGTTACTAATAACCTGCCTGGTGAACTTGCCCCTCTTACTGATTGAATCACTTGACTTATGGGTTATTTGTTATGAAAGATTTGATTCTTTCATATTGGTGAAACTTGCCCCTAAAAGATTTACTCAACGATGTAAAATGGAGCAGTGCATCTCACTGCTCTCTATTGAGAGTAAAAGTTAATAACTAATCCTTTATTTTTATTTTTGTTTATTCTTTGTTTTGCAGGTACAAGATTTGAAGATTCAAGAGTAGTGTAGGTATTCTTTTAGACATATGTAATTCTTTGTAATGTTTATTTTATTCTTTTGTAAGGAATTTTTGTAATAGTTCTTAATATGTAAATATTCCTCTTCTTTTTGTAATTTTATTTATTTAAAGATTCTTTATTGAGTTTATGAGTTACTTTTTGTAACTTATTAATGAAATGAACATATGAAATAAATATTCATTTGTTTGATTACAATTCTCATTTAGAGTTTCTGTTTACTATATATTGTTTCTTGATTAAATAATATTACTAAACCATAACTCTATTATTTTAAAATATAATTTCAAATCTTAAGTTTGAATTCAAATTCCTTTCCCCAAAACATACTAAATCATAAAGATCATGTCAAAATTTATAACGATCACTATCCCAAAGCTACTCCTAAACTTAGAGAGTGAAAGAAACTCCGATCACCTTAAGTTTTTATTTGGCGAAAAAATTACCCACATTTTGCAGATGAATGCATGCATATGCACAATTTCCTAAATCTACCCTTCGTTTGTTCCTAAATGTTGGATGTTACACATATCAAGATGAAATAAGTCTGCAACCTAATAAATAACCATTTGCATGACACCACACCCATGTTACTACCAACTATAAAGGTAGTAACATAGACTAGTAATATATGCATGTTACTACTATGTGTTACTTTGCACTATGACCAGCCTTAGCCAGTTTTTTTAACGGGGATCGGTCCAGATACCCCAACTTAGCCAGTTTACATCCCTCTTCGCAGAAAGCGCATCGCCCAGCTATTCAACATAAGCCAGGTATGCTTGTAACTCTATCTCTTGATGTGTGATTGCATCATCAGAAACTTTAAGACATTTTTAGAGTTGTGACAGATGGAAAACATTATGAACTTGAGCTAATCTTGACGGTAACTCTAAAGCATAAGCTATGGTCCTATTCTGACTCAATACTTTGAATGGTCCTATATATCTTGGACTCGGTTTTCCTTTAACTCCGAACCTTTTAACTCCTTTTATTGGACTTATTTTGAGATATACCATGTCTCCTACCTCAGGATTCCATGATCTTCGGCTTTGATCAGCATAACTCTTCTGCCTACTTTGAGCTAGTTTTAATCTATCCTTGATTATATCAATGATATCTTGCCTTTCTTTGATATAATCGGGCGCAAATTCTTTGCTACTCCCAGGCTCATACCGACATATGGGTGATCTGCATTTCCTTCCATAGATTACTTGATATGGAGCTGCCTTCAGACTACTCTGATAGTTGTTATTGCAGGAAAAATATGCCAATGGTAAATGATCTTCCCACGAACCTCCAAAATCTAATGCACAAGCCCTAAGCATGTATTCCAGTATTTGGTTTGTTCTTTCAGTTGGATGATAAGTTGTGCTAAAATCTAACTTTGAACCAAGTGCTTAATGTAGTTGCTTCCAAAATGCCAAAGTAAACACTGATCCTCTATCAGTTACGATCTTCTTGGGCACTCCATGTTTACTTACTATCTCCTTAATGTAAACTTCTACTAACTTCTCGTCATTGTCCTTCTGATTTACAGGAATAAAATGTGCACTTTTAGTGAGTCTATCAACAATTACCCATATCATATCCTTTCGTTTAGGTGTCATGGGCAATCATGTGATGAAGTCCATACCAATTTCCTCCCATTTCCACGCGGGAATTTCCAAAGGTTGCAATGGTCCTGCTGGACTTTGATGTTCAGCTTTTACCCTTTGGAAAGTATGGCATTCTGACACATATTTTGCAATGTCTCTCTTCTTGTTATTCCACCAAAATATTTCTTTCAAATCCATATACATCTTAGTACTTCCTGGATGAATGGAATATATTGTCTTATGTGCCTCTCGTAGTATCACTTCACGAATTTCAGGCACATCTGGAACACAAAGACAATCTTGGAACCATAAAGACTCATAATGTCCTAAGCGAAAAACTGATGTTTATCCTTGAGATAACCTCCGAATTTCCTCAGCAATAAAAGGATCTTCTGTTTGATGTCTAAAAATTTCGTGTTTAAGATCATTGTTCTGCTCTGCAACTACCTGCATAGTAGCTAATCCTCCAAGAGTCTCTGTTCTTATTAATTGAACCTTTAACCTTTCCAAATCCATCTGCAACTCTTTTGGTAGCTCCCTATTGCTTGGCTGAATATCTGCACTTTTACGACTTAAAGCATCTGCTACAACATTTGCTTTTCCAGGGGTATAGTTGATTGCTAAATCATAATCTTTGATTAGCTCTAACCAACACTTCTTCCTGATATTCAATTCTTTTTGAGTGAAGAAATATTTAAGACTTTTATGGTCAGTGTATAAATCACATCTGGATCCATAAAGAAAATTCCTCCATCCTTTCAGAGCAAAAACTACTGCTGCTAATTCCAAATCATGAGTTGGATAATTGATTTCATGTGGTTTCAGTTGTCTTGATCCATAAGCAATGACTTTCCGATCTTGCATTAACACACAACCTAAGACTTCTTTAGATGCATCACAGTATACTGTAAAGTCTTTCCCTGTTTCTGGAACTGCTAAAATTGGAGCGGTAGTTAATCTGGTCTTTAACTCCTGAAAACTGGCTTCACACTTCTCATCCCACACGAATGGTGTATTCTTCCTTAACAATTTGGTCATTGGTCCAGCTATCTTGGAAAAACCTTCAATGAATCTCCGATAATAGCCAGCCATTCCCAAGAAACCTCTAATTTGTTTCACATTGGTTGGTGCAGTCCATTCTAATACTGATTGAACCTTGGATGGATTTACAGCAATTCCATCTTTACTGATCACATGACCGAGGAATTCTACCTCATCTAACTAGAATTCACACTTGTTGAACTTAGCATAAAGCTTATGTTCTCTTAGGATCTGCAATGCTATTCTCAAATGATCAGCATGCTCTTCCTTATCCTTGGAATATATCAGAATATCGTCAATAAAGACTATGACAAACTTGTCCAAGTATGGCATAAAAATTTTGTTCATCCGATTCATGAATATTGCCGGTGCATTGGTCAGACCAAACGGTACGACAAGATACTCATGGTGTCCATACCTTGAGACAAATGCGGTCTTTGGAACATCTTCTGGTTTGATTTTTATCTGATGATATCCGGATCTTAGATCAATCTTGGAAAATACTCCAGCTCCTTTAACTTGATCAAACAGATCCTGGATTCTAGGTAAAGGATACTTAATCTTGATGGTGATATTATTGAGATTTCTATAGTCTCCACATATTCTTCTCCCTCCATCTCTTTTATCCACAAAAATCACTGGTGTTCCCCATGGAGACACACTTTCTTGGATAAATCCTTTTCTAGCTAACTCATCAATTTGCTCTTTGAGTTCTTTTAATTCTTTTGGACCCATATTGTATGGTGCTTGAGCTATTGGTGTTGTTCCCGGAATTAGATCAATGGTGAACTCTATCTCCTGATCTGGTGGCATTCTTGGTAGCTCTGCTGGAAAAACATCTGGAAACTCATTTACTACAGGAATATCTTCCAACTTGACCTCCTTCATTGAGTTTAACTGAAGATCCACTATGATATGACTATGCTTATCTGCTTGATAAACTATCCTTGCTCCACTTGGAGTTTTGATTGAGACAGTTTTATCCTCACAATTAATCTGGGCTCCATGTTTAGTCATCCAATCCATACCCAGCACTACTGCAATTCCCTTCAAAGGAATCACATAAAGGTCCGCAAAGAGGTACAACCACAGATCGAGAGAACCTAATCTTGTTTAATGTGGTGTACAACTACATTTCCCCCTATTGTCACTACGGTCATAGGGTTTTCTAACGTTGCCCTTCTAATCCCAAATTTTTCACAGGATTCTTCAGAAATGAATGAAGTAGTTGCACCAGTATCAAATAGAACTTTCCCAGGATTGGGAAGGATATTGAGCGTACCTATCACTACATGCTCTAAGTTATCCACCTCCTCTAAGGTTGCACAATTCAGCTTCCCGGTAGGTCAATTCCTCTTGCCATTATTATTCTTGACATTATTTCCTCCTTGATTGGGCTAACCATTACCTCCGCTGGCTTGCCCTCCACCCTTTGTAGGCCAACCACCTGGTGGTTTACTTGGATAGTCAGGCTTGATATGGCCCTTCTGGCCACAACCATAACAGATAACTACTGGTTTTTTGCATTCTCTTTGGAAATGCCCTGGAAGTCCACAATTGTTGCAGATAACATTTCTCCGAGGATTGGACTGATTTCCACCATTGCCCTTGTTATTGTTATTGTTGCTGTAGGCTTTATTCCTAGGCTTGAACTCCAGATTGGGTTTAGGTTTACTTGCCTGAATCCTCTTAGTTTCCTTCTTGGCTCTCTTCCTCCTATCCTCTTGGACATTCTTGTAGTCATCTTCAAAAGTGATGGCTACATCTAGTAACTGCTGATAGGTTTGTTTATTGTCCAACCTCAACTGCATCCTCACAAAGGGATTCAACCCTCGCAAGAAATGCTTCTTTCTCTTATCTTCAGTGCTCACTTCATCCTCGACATAACGAGACAGTTGGCTAAACTCCCGGATGTACTTCATGACACTAGTATAACCCTGTTGAAGCTCCTCAAATTATCTTTGCTTCAACTCCATAACACTCTCCGGAACATGATATTCATGGAACCTCTGCTTGAACTCTTCACAAGTGTACTCTCTTCCTGGATGTTGCATGGCTAACTGATTTTCCCACCATGATGATGCAGGCCCAGTCAGAAGATGAGTTGCATAGCGCAGTTTTTCCTCATCATTACAACCTACAGTCTTCAGTTTTCTTTCTGTATCTGCTAGCCAATCTTCTGCATCCATTGGTTCAAGAGCTGATGCAAAAGGTAACAGCCTTGCATTCTGGAAGTCAGAAAGACTCACTCCTCCACCTTCAGGTGCTCTCTGGTTTCCAGCTCGTCCCAATAACTCTTCCATGAACTTGTTTTGGTTTTCTTGCATCATTTGCATATACTACATAAAGTTCTGCTCCATTAACGACCTCATTGGTGGTGGTAATATTCCCTGATTTCCTGCATCTGCATCGGCCTTCTCCTTGGCCTCACGTTCCATTCGCTGCTGCTCAGATTCGGTTTCTACACCCGTGTCCATGACCCCCTAGTCCTGCAACATAAAGCGAATACTCATAATTACATCATGCACATGTGTTCTGAGCTCGACTTCACGCACAGAACTAGTCACACAATGAAAATCCAAATAAAATCCAAATATGCATTTCACATATTATACATTACAAGCCCCATAACAAAGTACAGAGTCGTCATACCTGTACCATATAGGTACAATAACAACGTAACAACACTTCCTTGTTTATCTATCTACATCATTTTCTCGGATTACAATACGCAATACACGATACTTCCTAATAAGCCGCCTGCTTCTAGTATCCACGACGCTCATCATACATGCCTGAAGTCCAACCGTGATGACGTCCGTCCGTCGCACAGTTTGTGGAACAAATGGCCTTCCAGAAGGAACATACTCAGTATCTGAAGTGTCGGGACTTGAGTCATTACTCAACCTGAGCGCATTGACTCCCTCCAGCTCAGCTGAAAATTTTTCAGAAACATGTTCAACATTATCACCCACTTGCATTTCCTGAGCTTCATTCCTTGAGTCGTCAACAAAATACGTAGATTCTGCTGCTCCCCAGGTGCTCTGTTGGGCAAGATAGTTAAACACCGGATAATGTATATTCCCTGGGTTTTGAGAAGATGTTGATGATTCAAACACTCTCTCCTCAGTATCTTCTTCTTCATCCTGATCATCTATGAATATGGTATTTCTACTACTGTTACTAGGATTGTTTCTTGCATCCATCCAACTGGATTGTCCAACATTTCTGTCAGACCCATCTATGGACATCCTTCAAATGATCCCATTCTCCAACCATCAGAATTTTCAATAGGAAGTTCTCAATCGGAGCCTTCCTCTGAACCCTGTGGTATAGCATACCTCATATCTAGGGTAGGATCATAAGTAGGTTCCGGTCTGGGTGAATAAGGATATGGTGTGAAAGATTCGGGATCTATGGGTATATCCTTAAAGATTGGTTTAGTACTACAACTTGCTTCCTTCTCCAACTGGAATGCTAACTGTTTCCTTCTTTCCGGATCAGTTAGATCCTCTAACATGTCATTTTTATCTTCAACAATAACTTGATGTGTCTTACAAAAAGACGCAACAAGTGTTCGATATTGATCCATAAACTTGGATGCTAACTTAGGATGCTTCTTTACCAAAGTAAGATGAACCGGTACTGGCTCCGAGTCTATAGAATCATGAGGAATCACAGAAAATGTGCTCCCTTCTAACTCATTGGCTTTATGCTCCCGGATATTAGCTATTGCCACCACAACAGCAACATGATATGCTGCTAAATGACTCCAACCTTCACCTATAGGTAGATCGTGATATAATCCAAGCTCCCCCGGAAGTTGGATACTCACACGATACTTGGATAACATCCGACCATCGTAGTAGGTTATGGTATTCACCAGAATTCTAGTTGGATAGCTAAAAAATCTTTAAGAGTTGACGAAGTTGATCCGTGAATGATCCTTGGTAGTCATCGAGAGTCTCCTCTTTCCTTACCAAAGTCTGTTTTGGAAACTTTGGTGCCATAGCTCTGTATATCAAAAATATTTTTATTAGTAACCAATAATATATTGCATCATAACAAAGAATTATCGTACTAAAAACATATAATGGAATATTCTCATTTGAATACCCATTATATTTTTTTAGAGATTTCTTTATCGTTGCTATTCACTCCTATAGGTAATACCCTTTACTAGGTTTTCAACCTAAGGTCAAAGCAATTTGCCCTGATACCAACTGCGGTGACCCAGCATACCACTGCATGTGTAATACACTATAGTCGTTGATATGACATCCACAGAACACCATTCCGTAAATATCACATCCCTCAGAGTGGCACAACAGAAACATTGTGGGTCCAAATTACAAACATGCACACATTATTATTATTACAATACCAGAAGTTAAAGACTTCAAAAGATTCAACTTACAAACCAAATTATAAAGTGTTTCAGCGGAAGTTGAAAGTACAAACTCTAACTAAAAGTTGAGCTCAACAGCTTATTATATAAGGTTCATGTTTCTCGGCTCCATTAGCTACTAATAAGTAGGGAAACTAAGCTGACTCGTTGCCATCTACTCCATATCGGATCTCATAATCCACTCCTTCAACACCACCTGACAGGTCAGGATCCTCGTAGAAGACATCTTCTTGCCATTCTGCTGGATACATTGGAGTATCTTCGGGATCCTCAGAGCCTAAGCAGGGGATCAAAGGAAAAGGTGAGTAACAGTGTTACCCAGCAAGTTCATTATATGCAAGGTGGGAAGTTTGATGCTCTACCTACCACCTCGGACTATAAGTCCTTTGCACTATGAAGTTTTCGTAAATCTTTCTTCAAAGATTTATTTTATTATTAAAATCTATGCCCATTAGCCTTCACAGGTTTACCAGAAATTTCATGGAGTTCCTTTCCTGCCACGTTCGTAGCTCCTTCCCGGAACAGGGAGTAACAAGTTACAGTTTTTACACTCTACAGAGGTGCGTTACTTTACCCATGAGAGATCAACTCCTTGTTGCACAATCGGGCGTACTTTCCCGTCCACAATTCCATGATGTGGGGCCCAGTAGGTGATCCAAGCAATCACTGCCCCTTCACGACCTCACATGCCTCCTTGGTGTACACCAGCCCACCCATTGAATTACGACAATGGTTTGTACAGACTGTTAGATGCTAGAACTATCGTGGGACGATGAGGGTTCTCACCCATATGCTGCATATACTCTACGAATTACCAATTAGTATGCACGCTACGAGTGATAACAACCACGACCTGCACATCCGGCTACATGCGAGAGGAAGAAGATATAGTTGACTTCTCTGTCCTATTCCAAATCTCATGGTTAATGCGTGATATATGACGCTAGAATCACTGATGTCATGGGTTATTATGTTCCTAGTTGATTATCATTGTTGTAAATAGAAACCTAAGTTCTATTGCTCCATTATATCATCACTTAGGATGATATTAACAATTTATTTATTTTATAAAATAATATTTTCTTTCCTTGGAACATAGATGATAACACACAATTTGCAAATACTTTGATAAAGACCCTTCAAAGGACATGAGCAAGTGATGAACTTTCCTTGTGATTGCAAGGTAGTGAAGTCGGATGCTTGCACTGGACCTTGAGATTCTATGTCTACAAAACATCATTATTGTCCGGTAAGGACAATATTTAAAGAGGCAAAATGAATATGCAATGCATTATTTATCATTGATTTTCTTTATGTGTTTCACCCATCATTTTTAGTTACAAGAATTCCTTTAAGAATAAAGGATTCTATTGTAAAGAATAATATTTAATCTTTATTGAATATTATATTCATTTATTTATTAAAATATAATTTTTATATTTATTTATTTATTGTTTTAAGAATTATCATTTAAATAAAAGAATCTATTTTTATAACTCTAAGCATTTATTTAGTATTTTTCTAAAATACTACAATATTAATATATAATAAAAGTAATTTTTATTTATGTGTATCTTCTTTATTTAATTTTATAAAATTCCATAAGGAATATATATTATAAAATTCTTGTCCAAAAATTATATCTATAAAATTTATTTCTTAATTTAATTAGATAGGTTGGATTATTATGAATCAAAACATATTTTATTTATAATTTTTAGATTTTTATTTTATTTTCTAGAATTTATTTAAATTTAGGGGTATTTGGTCTTTTATTAATCATTAAAACTTCTTTTAAGTTTTTGGCTAATTTCAGTTGGGCTTATTGGGCTGATTCAATTGGGCTTATTGGGCTGATTCAATTAGGTTTATCAGTTGGGTTTAGGCCCAAGTAACCTTGACCAAAAGGGCTCCCCAAAGGGTTCTGGCCCTATCGGCCCACTCACTCTGTCTCTCTCTCTCTCGACCTCTCTTCGTCTCCTCCTCGACCCCGTAGTTGATGGCGCTGCCGCCGTGCGCTGCTCGCCGCTGTGGTTCTTCCTGGCCATTGCCGTGATGCAGGGCGAGGTTGTCGACCACGCTCGTCCATATGGTCTAGTTCGATTTGGTCCTGGGTCCCTTCTGTGGCCAGGCTAGCCCCCCTTCCCGAACCCTAGGGTTTGGGGATGGTGTTGTTACCGTCCTTGCTGACCCTCCTGTGTTGGTGTCGGTGTTCATGTGCTGCTATGGCCGCCACGGTGGCTGGTGTGGGTTGCGACGCCCTCTGGGGTGCTCCCCGTGCCGCCACAAGCTCGTCGGCCCCTCTACTTCCTCTTCGTTTCTTCAGCGAGGACCTCTAGGGAGTTGTGCTCCTGTGAACTCTAGTGTATCAAGCTATCTCGAGTTCCACTATGTGTGTCTAGTGGCCAATCTCTACTCTGTGTTTGTACGGATACTAGGGTTCATCTCTGGTGCTTATGTGATGATGCTATGGTATGATATTGATGCTCAATGAAGATTGTGTTCTCTGTCCTTAGTGATTCTTATCATCCTTAGATGATGTGATGCTGTGGTTGATCTGATTTAATGATGATGTAAATTGATATGTTCATCTTCTGTCAGTATCTAGATACTGACAGTATCACTATCAGTGATGATTCACTGCATTAGTGTTTTTGACTTGCATGTTTATTCATAGTCTGAATTTTTATTCAACAGAGTTTGATGATCCTATGAAATTAAATAGATATATATGGTATGATCTCTGAGTCTGGTCTCAGGGAAATGATTTGCTAGTTGATTTTTTAAAAACTAGACTATCTGGTTGTCTTAGTAGTGAGATCGGTGCTTGTGAAACCTTCTTAGAGTGGTACACAAGTAGATCTTGTTGCTGGCTTCACTTATGGTCATTACTGGAACTTGATTGATGCTTATTAATAAGTTGGAAAGCTTATTGTTTGATCATGCCTATGATGCTGGTCTGAGGCTCTAGGATCTAGGGTCCTAGTTGGTTAAGTGATTGGTTTTGTTTGTAACTTATAGGATCCAAGGTGCTACTCCTTCTCGGAGATGTGCCCTGATCTTGCAAGAACAAATGATAGATTATAGAAGTTTCATGTGTTAACACCAAATCTGTGAGGCTGGTCTGAGAATTTTGTGTTTTTGCTAGGTTTGATTTCTGATCTTTATACTCAAAACCTCTAGGATAGATTCACCTCACTAGGGTGATCATTGAGAGGTTGTTTCATGAAACAACACATGTTTTTGTCTGGATAAGATGAATAGATCATGTGGTGGTTTTATGACACTCACCACAAAAAGTGATGTTTGTTGTAGTTGGTGGTGATGTTGGTGTTGCTGGTTGGATCCTGTCCTTCACCTCCTGATGTTGTTCGTGTTCCCCTAGTTCATGTGCTTGGCCTTGATCTAGCCTGCTCCTCCTAGCTCATGTGGCTTGGCCTTGCTATCCACCTGATTCTTCCCCCTCCTTATGTCACCATCTGGTGATGTTTGGGTCGATCAAGTGTGGAGTTTTGCTTGCTGGTTTTGCTGGGCTATGGCTATGCTGCTGGTTCTGGTGTGGTGTGAGCAATGGAGTGGTGCACTTGTGCTTGCCTATGGTTGTGCTTGGATCTTTTACTTGTAGAAGCAGTTGTGGCTATGTCGACAGCACATCCATGCATTTTGGTGTGTGAGCTGCTTGTGTGTCTGCTGCATTATGGTGGATATGCTCAATGAGGTGTTCTACCTTTTATCTAGTTACTAATAACCTGCCTGGTGAACCTGCCCCTCTTACTGATTGGAATCACTAGACTTATGGCTTATTTGTTATGAAAGATTTGATTCTTTCATATTGGTGAAACTTGCCCCTAAAAGATTTACTCAATGATGTAAAATGGAGCAGTGCATCTCACTGCTCTCTACTGAGAGTAAAAGTTAATAACTAATCCTTTATTTTTATTTTTGTTTATTCTTTGTTTTGCAGGTACAAGATTTGAAGAGTCAAGAGTAGTGTAGGTTTTCTTTTAGACAGACGTAATTCTTTGTAATGTTTATTTTATTCTTTTGTAAGGAATTTTGTAATAGTTCTTAATATGTAAATATTCCTCTTCTTTTTGTAATTTTATTTCTGTAAAGTTTCTTTATTGAGTTTATGAGTTACTTTTTGTAACTTATTAATGAAATGAATGTATGAAATAAATATTCATTTGTTTGATTACAATTCTCATTTAGAGTTTCTGTTTAGTACATATTGTTTCTTGATTAAATAATATTACTAAATCATAACTCTATTATTTTAAAATATAATTTCAAATCTGAAGTTTGAATTCAAATTCCTTTCCCCAAAATGTACTAAATCATAAAGATCATGTCAAAATTTATAACGATCGCTATCCCAAAGCTACTCCTAAACTTAGAGAGTGAAAGAAACTCTGATCACCTTATGTTTTTATTTGGCAAAAAAATTACCCACATTTTGCTGATGAATGCATGCATATGCACAATTTCCTAAATCTACCCTTCATTTGTTCCTAAATGTTGGGATGTTACACATATCAAGATGAAATAAGTCTACAACCTAATAAATAACCATTTGCATGACACCACACCCATGTTACTACCCACTATAAAGGTAGTAACATAGACTAGTAATATATGCATGTTACTACTATGTGTTACTTTGCACTATGACCAGCCTTAGCCAGTTTTTTAATGGGGGTCGGTCCAGATACCCCAACTTAGCCAGTTTACATCCCTCTTCGCAGAAAGCGTATCGCCCAGCTATTCAACAAATGGCAAAGGAAATGTACATATTAGTAGGGTTTCCATGACATATACTCCTTGCGTTTCAAAATATAAGATGCTTTAGGTTTGTAAAGAAAATATTGTTGATTTTGCTTGTTCTTGTGCTATTTGTATCTAGTCACTCTTATAAACTTTGAAGGTGTCCTATGCATCTATTTGTTACTCCATGAGGGACAAGCTGAATGCCCCTATGCTATGTTTTCTATATGTGAAACAAACAAACATCTTTTAATGCATTGTTATTCATGATGTTTGTTTGTAACCTTTCATGTTGCATGCATAGTTACTTTTTATTATTGTTAGAACTCCATCTTTCATGCTCATGTTTAGAATACTTTGATCCTAGCTTTCAATGCTTGCAAATGGATTGATCTTGATTATGATGGTGCATGTCACCTAAAAAATTATTCTTTTTATCACTTACCTACTCGAGGACGAGCAGGAGTTAATCTTGTGGTTGCTTGATACGTCGTAAACGTATCTATAATTTTTTTATGCTCCATGCTTGTTTTATATCATTTGTCTTATGTTTTGTCTACACTTTGAGGTATTTTTATACACTTTCTGGAACTAACCTATTGACAAGATGCCATAGTGCCTGTTGCCTGTTTTCTGCTGTTTTGGTTTCAGAAAGCTAAAAAATGAATATTCTCAGAATTGGACGGGACAAAAGCCAAAGTTCATGTTTTCCCTGAACGATACAGAAAATCGAAGACAAGACGGAGGAGGATACTAGGGTGTCCACACCCTAGGTGGGCGCGGGCCCACCCTGGTCACACCCACATGGGGTGTGGGCCCCCTGGAACTCCACCGACCTTGCCTCCTTCGCCTATAAGAAGCCTCTGACCCAAAAACCCTATATCATCGACCAAAAAGCCACGAAAATTTCCGCAGCGCTGCCGCCACCGAAGGGGAGATTCGGGGGACAGAAAGTCTCTGTTCTAACACCCTACCGGGACGAGGAAGTGCCCCCGGAGCCATCTCCTTTGATCTCCACCACCATCTCCATCGCCGTTGCTGATTCCCATGATGAGGAGGGAGTATTTCTTCCTCGAGGCTAAAGGCTCTACCGGTAGCTATGTGTTCATCTCTCTCCCTATGCATGATCTCGTTGTGGTCATGATCTTTGTAATCAAGTAGATCTACTCTGCTACTCAAGTGCTTTAATAGATCTCTAGCTCTCCCCACGTGTGTGTAAGTGACAGCGTGCATACCGTGGTGGCACTTAGGCTAGAGGTTACATAAATATTCATCGTGCTTTAATAGATCTATGCTTTTCCCCACGTGTGTGACAGTGACAGCGTGCGCGCCGTGTGTGTCACTTAAGCTAGATTACATATATATATATTCATGAGTTATATTTGGAGTTGGATGTATTTATGAAATTGTGGTGTTTGTTGGAACCATCTAGCGCTCAAGGTGACAGTGTGGGGTTATCTAGATGGGGAAGGCGGACTTTGAGGTGTGCTTTTGTAGGCCTACCGTGGATTAGAGTGTTCAACCGGAGAGTTGTTCAGGGTAGTATCATGAAGAGAATATATTTATATGAGAGTGTTCACTAGTGAAAGTATGATCCCTAGGCCTTGTTTCTAAGCATTTAAACACTGTTTACAACTAGACCGGTTGCATGTTTGCTTGCTTCCAGTTTTTTCCTCCCGTCAGAAGCTCTTTTCTGGCACCGTTACCACTTATAATCATCCATACCACTTGTATTTTACTATCTCTTCGCCGAACTAGTGAACATATACACCTGACAAGTGTATTGGGTGTGTTGGGAACACAAGAGACTTCTTGTCTCTTGATTGCAGGGTAGCTTGAGAGGGATACCTTTGACCAATTCCTCCCTGAGTTCGATAAACCTTGGGTAATCCACTTAAGGGAAACTTGTTGCTGTTCTACAAATCTCTGCACTTGGAGGCCCAACAACTGTCTATAAGAATAGAAGTGCATAGACATCAGTGCCGCAAACCATTTCTGATATACATCACCAAAAAAATTAGGCTTTTGAATGAATCAGCTAAACAAGACATTAGAAACAAATATTGCTAGAGTACAAGAGCAGAACAAAAGTTCAAGCGATTCTTGTGCACCACAACAATCACATGAATTTATCCATTTGAAGTCTCTTTTCTTAAAGTTATCTCTGGTCAATTTCTTGCTATTAACCAACTGAGCATGCTAATCTTAAGTAGTTTTAACAACCAAAGATTTTTTGCAAGGATTGGGTTAAAAACCATTTAACTCTACCAGAATCCTCACGAGCTCCTCCAGCTGGTAGAGGTCCGCATTGATGAGGCGTCTCACCCCCTACGCGAGGAGGTGATAGCTCTCAAGCTGTTGTTGGCGCGTGGTGGTGATTCTTTGGAGCCAGCGGAGACATGCCCTTCAAATGGTATGGGGCTTGCCAAAGCACAGGATTTGGTGACATTTGACTCGTCTGAGCAGAAGTCGTCTATGATTGAGGATGAGCAACTCTACGGTTGTTTCTCTCCCTGTGGACCATCATCGCAGCCTGTTGTGTCGGCTGCCTCTCAGTGCGAGGGCATGAGCTTGATCATGCCACAGGCGCTTGACATCAACGTTGTCGTATCTCTCTCGCCTGAGTTCAGCAAGCTTGTGGTTCCCATAGGTGATGGGGGGTTGATAAATCAGGAGTGTTGACTCCTTTGCCCAGAGCTGTCGTCGCTAGAGAGATTTGTGATTTTCGTGCTACCTTGGTTGCTGCATGTCCTGGATCCAAAAAATCGTTTGGGGTGTAAGGTTAAGTACTTAAGAGGTGGCGCTAGACCAAGAGCAACCTTTGGGAAGGAGAAATCAAGCAATAAGAGGGGTGCTACTGGATATACATGTGGAGTCGCTTGATGGTTGTCCCCCTCTTTCCAGGCATATCTTTGTCGGTGCAGTGTAGGAGTGTCGTGGTTGGTGTGTTCATTCGTGTGGCTATTTGGATCTTCTCTTGGGTTTGATTGTTGATGTGTGTGGGCGTCGGTGTGTGTGGGCCTTTGCCCCTGTGTTGTTGGTGTTTGGGTGGACTTGGCCCTGGTGTTGTAGGTTTTTGTCCGGTTTTCTCCTAAAAAACTAGACACCTTCTTAATTAATGGATAGGGCAAAGCTTTTGTCTCCATTTCAAAAAAAGAAATCTCTTGAACATTAACTGACTAAGCAAGTTTTCAAATCCAGTTAATAGAGTTTTCTCTCTGATCAAACGTCCTTCAAACAAGGCCGACCTTAAACATAATTGTATGGTCGTTTTTCGTATTCTTTGGTGTGGTTTGGAATCAGTCTCTTCCGATCTACAATTGCTATCTTTGACGATGGTTGTTGCTCTGTTGCGCTGGTCATTCAGGATCTAAGCATAATGACTTTCCATTCGCCTACAACAACAAGTTTTACTACACAAGTTTTTCCCGACCCCGGTGATGGAGGAGCAAGGACGACGGCGTGCTTTCAACTCGTGCTAGTGTATGTAGTCATCGCTAGGTGGTTCAGTGACCTATTTGTAATTTTTATTATTTAGTCTCCTTTGTACTGCAG
Organism: Avena sativa; assembly: GCA_916181665.1. Taxonomy (NCBI): domain Eukaryota; kingdom Viridiplantae; phylum Streptophyta; class Magnoliopsida; order Poales; family Poaceae; genus Avena; species Avena sativa. Next base: position 351,805,232 of record OV702293.1, on the reverse strand, counting down.
TTGATAATTATTAATAGATTGGTAGAATTTCAAAAAAAAGATATTTTAACTAAAACTAAGATTATATATATGTAGAAGTTCAAAAGTAGGACTCTGGCCAATCCACCTGTTCTCCAAAAATATTTTTACCATCTCTAATAGTTATTTGGCAATAACTATAGAATAGACCTTAACCGCTACTCCGTCTATTCTAAAATATATGATGTTTTATCATATTTTTAAAACACATCTACCTATACATTTTTTAGTAAACAGGTTCAGAACAAAATTAGTGAACCTACATGCTAAAAGTTCTCTAAATATATTTGTTTTAGAGAAAGACTAAAACATTTTATATTTGAAAACAAAGGGAGTATAACTTAAGACCAGAAACAGTGATACACATGGGAGAGCTTACGACCCAGTTCTTTTGGTGGCTTCTTCGAGAAGTTGTCCTACCCCAGCTTCCTACGAACCAGTTTGTTTAAAAAAAATACGAGGCTTCAAAATGATTAAAGCTACACTAATTTGGAAGCCTCAATTTTTTTTTGAAACGGCTTTCCTAGAAAGCTGGGGGTAGGCCAACTTTTCAGAGAAGCCGCCAAAAGAACTAGACCTATATTAGGTTAGAGTAGCTCCAAGCAGTCCTACCAAATATTATGTCCATTTTCAAACTCCACAACGACTAACGTAAAAAACTTTAATTTAACCCTTAATATCATTAAGATAGTATCTCCCATGTCCCCTTGATCTCTAGGTTTATGGACATCAGGTAACCTAGCCTGGTGATATAACCCTCTTTTGCCAAAAACGTCTAGCTGTCAAAAGGTTACAAACGCTTACTCGTGCCTTTAGAGACTATAAAAAGACATCAAGTAACTACGAACAAGACATGTTTTTAAAACTAATGTACTTATATTAGAAACCAAGCCCCTCTTCAAAATTGCAACTATATTTTTCAAACTTATCTCCAGTAACTTTATTTAGTATATCCCAAACACTGATCCTCTGTTTTTGTATACAAGGTAGTACACATTTCGAGAAAAATTGAACAATTGATTTTACCAACAAATTATGAGTTGTATGTCAATAAAATCACATGATCAAACTGTTATCCAAGGTAGCTCGAAATACGAAGTGTCATTGTATATAAAGATAGAGAAAGTAGTAGCTAACCCCTTATACTACATAGGAATTATATATAAGTGGAAAATTACAAGTTTTTGCAAATAAAGATGTAGGCATAATTTGGCAAAAAAATTTCTTTAAAACCAAGCATTACAAAATCATAGTATGTAAGTACCTGGGCTAGCTATACTCTAGTTTCGGAAAAAGGGTTTCAGAGTTGTTTTTCCAATATTCCAAAAACAACATGTTTTGAGAGATGATGAAGCACTAATACCACAGTTTTTAGTCACAACCAAACACATTCAAATATTTGATACCGTGGTATTTTGAGAAACTATTGCATTGCTGAAATATTTCAAAAATAATTTGTAGGCTATGTTTGGAAGCAATATTCTTTAGAAAACTCGATATTGCAATACTACACCTTGGCTAGTCTTTGGAATTTCTTACTCTCTCCGTCTTAAAATAGATGTAGCAGGTTTATCAAAATTTGGTTGAATATACATACTAAATAGTGTCTAAATTTATCTAAATTTTGACAAATCTTTGACATCTATTTTGAGACGGAGGATACCATATTCGATTTTTTCAACTGGGTCCGGCGACATCTCCCTGAAACTGGTCGTAGTGGTGTCCCTGCTTTCGCACACCATCTTACAGCTTGTAACTTCTCTAACTAGATCATTACGCCTGGGAGATAACTAGCTAGTTTCACATATTAGGGAGTGCCTCTATGGCTAGATTGTTGGAGATGCCGGAGGACTGGGCTCCGGCGGCATCTCCCTCAAGTTGGCCATAGTGGTGTCCCTGCTCTCGTAAACCATCTTGGAGATGCCTCAAACTGGCTGGAGGACTGGACTCACAAGAATGCCTATTTATAGTACAAGTAGCTCAACATAGTGTCGAACTCATAACATAATGTCGACACTCACAACATAATGTCGACACTCACCCCTATTATTAGTGCTGACTCATTTTTTTCCTGGTTGATGTCTCCAACCGGGACTAAAGGTTCATCTTTAGTCCCGGTTGGCGACATCATTTGGGACAAGGTACAAGCCGCACGACATAATATCGACACTCACCCCTATCATTAGTGATGCCTGGCCCATCCTGGTGTCATATTATGTGACATAGTTGCAAGGAAAAATACCTGACTTGGTATATTGATCTTGTCTCCAAAACACCTTAACAAAATGACTTATCATGTTCAAGGTTTCATGGCTTTCGGTCCAAATGACCGATGTTATATGCTGAATCGCGGCATAGTTTGTGATATTCTTCCCATATTATGCATGCATGTGGACATTGGGATGGAGAACAATGTTGTAGGAGGAAGTTTTCCTTTTTGTCGCACGGAAAAGACATTTTCCATTTTCTAAGCGCCAAAAACGGGTCGTTTTGTGAAACAACCACCAAAATGCTGTTTCAGAATGCTATCGTTCCATTTTTCTAAAATACTAGACCACCTTACATGGACTATCTCCCAAACGAGAGATTTCAAACCTTTCCTTCCTTCCCGAATGAAAAAGACAAAAGTCTGCCGAATCGGTAGGAAGTGGGTCCGTTTTGTACTACAGGTACATGATCTAACGCCCGTGATTTTTTGAAAAAAATCATTTTTAGACTCGCAATATGTGGTTTCTTCAGAGATCCAATGCAAGTTCTAACGAGGCTCGTCCCCTATCTTCATGCACGCTGCATTATGTGACATAGTTGCAAGGAAAAATACCAGACTTGGTATATTGATCTTGTCTCCAAAACACCTTAACAAAATGACTTATCATGTTTGAGGTTTCATGGCTTTCGGTCCAAATGAACGATGTTATATGCTGAATCGCGATATAGTTTGTGATATTATTCCCATATTATGCATGCATGTTGACATTGGGATGGAGAACAATGTTGTAGGAGGAAGTTTTCCTTTTGTCGCACGGAAAGACATTTTCCATTTTCTGAGCGCAAAAAAACGGGTCGTTTTGTGAAGCAACCACCAAAATGCTGTTTCAGATTGCTACCGTCCCATTTTTCTAAAATACTATACCACCTTATATGGACTATCTCCCAACCGAGAGATCTCAAACCTTTCCTTCCTTTCCGGGTGAAAAAGACAAAAGTCTGCTGAATCGGCAGGAAGTGGGTCCGATTTGTACTACAGGTACATGATCTAACGTCCGTGATTTTTTGAAAAAAATCATTTTTAGACTCTCAATATGTTGTTTCTTCAGAGATCCAATGCAAGTTCTAACGTGGCTCGTCCCCTATCTTCATGCACGCCGGTTCGATCTTAGTTCGAAACGAAAAAATTCGAAACAGGCATAAGAAATTCAAAAACTATCCGAACAATATAAATTCTTCGCGTGGTGTCATATTATTTGACATAGTTGCAAGGAAAAATACCAAACTTGGTATATTGATTATGTCTTGAAAAACCTTCACAAAATGACCTATCATGTTCGAGGTTTCATGGCTTTCGGTCCAAATGACCGATATTATGTGTTCAATCACGACATAGTTTGTGATACTAAGCCCATATTATGCATGCATGTGGACATTGGGATGGAGAACAATGTTGCAGGAGGAAGTTTTCCTTTTCATCGCACGAAAATGCCATTTTCCATTTTCCGAGCGCAAAAAACGGGTCGTTTTGTGAAGCAACCACCAAAATGCTGTTTCATAATGTTATCGTACCATTTTTCTAAAATACTAGACCACCTTACATGGACTATATCCCAACCGGGAGATCTCAACTCTTTCCATCCTTCCCGGGTGAAAAAGACAAATGTTTGCCGAATCGGTAGGAAATGGGTCCGGTTTGTAGTACAGGTACATGATTTAATGCCCGTGCTTTTTTGAAAAAATCATTTTTAGACTCGCAATATGTTGTTGCTTCAGAGATCCAATGCAAGTTCTAACGAGGTCATCCTCTATCTTCATGCACGCCGGTTCAAAACGGGCATAAAAAATTCAAAATGGTTAATAGTTTAAATGGTTATATTAATTATTTTTTAAAAATAGAAAATGGTTTTGAATTAGTTATTCAAATTCAAACACTTTTTATGTTTAAAGTTTTTCAATATTTCAAATTAATATGAAAAAAATATAAGTTAATTCATTTTTAATTTAAAATGGTTAATAGTTTAAATGGTTAAATTAATTATTTTTAAAAACAGAAAATGGTTTTCAATTAGTTATTCAAATTCAAACACTTTTTATGTTTAAAGTTTGTCAATATTCCAAATTAATATGCAAAACATATAAGTTAATTCATTTTTAATTTAAAAGGGTTAATAGTTTAAATGGTTACATTAATTATTTTTAAAAACAGATAATGGTTTTGAATTAGTTATTCAAATTCAAACACTTTATATGTTTAAAGTTTTTCAATATTCCAAATTAATATGCAAAAAATATAAGTTAATTCATTTTTAATTTAAAATGGTTAATAGTTTAAATGGTTACATTAATTATTTTTAAAGATATAAAATGGTTTTGAATTAGTTATTCAAATTCAAACACTTTTTATGTTTAAAGTTTTTCAATATTCCAAATTAATTATCATTTAAAAAACATTACAAATTTAAACCCCAAAATAAAAAATAAGACGGGAACAGAGAGATAATTTATGAAAAATTTGAAAACAGGACCTTTAGTCCTGGTTTCTGGCTCCAACCGGGACTAAAGGCCCCTGCACGGCGCTTGGGCTCTGCCCAAAATATGAAAAAAGTAGATCATATGTCCTGGTTGGTTGTTGGTTCCAACCGGGACGTATGACCCTTTAGTCCTGGTTGGAGCCACCAACCGACACAAAAGAGGCCCTACTAGTTAACCACGCCCCTTCTCCTTCTTCCCCTCGTTCCTCTTTCTCACTCACCTGCAATAGAGATCGCCGCCGCAGCAAGGACAAGCTCTCGGACGCTGTTAGGCTGCCCAACTGCCGCCCCGCCGTCGACCTCCACGCGCTGCCCCGCGCCGCCCGTTGATGACGTCAGGGTGACGCAATAATCTTTTAATCTTTTCAGAAATGTTTTAAAATGGCAGAAATTGATGTAAACTTGTAAAATTCATAACTAATTCATTTTTAATCAGAAAAATATGAATAATATATCAAAATGTTCAGAAAATTGAGATCTATCTGTTTAAGCTATCATCATGCATTCTCAAGCAACTTAAAATCCTAGTTTAGTTAAAGAAACATCTACTCCCCTTATGTACATGTGGGTTCGACGGTGTGTCCTCGCGAGGGTATCCCGAACCATTTTAAATCGATGTTGCACCTAGGGTTAGTGTAGGATCTCTAAATCGGATATGTCATACATATTGATTGCACATTGCATTATGCCATGTATTGATTGTCGCCTTTCTTTCCAGTATTGGTTCTTCGCGATAGGATCCGAGCCCGAGGAAAAAGTCAATGACACCGAAGATCCATATCTGTCTACTGAAGGACAAGGCAAGCGTAGCCTCTCATTCTGAACCTATGTTATCTTATCAAGATGAATAAGTCGTTATCTTATCTTTTTTGAAATGTTCTGAATAGACGAGCCCGTTATCTTATCTACCAATTTAAGCTATAATCATGCATTGTCAATAACTTTCAATATCATGCTGGTGGTTCCGTAGTTTCCCCGAGTTAGGGTTTACACCCCTCGGAACCACGATTAAATTGCTGAGCATGCCTTAAGTTTAAGATATAATGATGCATTGTTAAACAATTTACATGACAAGTTTAATTAGAGAACAAACTGACCCCTCATATGCATCCGAGGTTTCTTTGAACTAGGGTTTACACCCCTCGGAACTCCGGAATATTGATTTTAGTTGATTTTTATTATTGTTAATTTTTATTATTGTGAGTGTATATATTAGGGTCTCTCCGAATTAGGGTTTATATCTCTCAACACCCTACCTAACCTTCTCCCTTAGCCATTTTGACTTATCCGTTTTTCCACCTATGCAGAAAATATGGAACCACATGGCAGAGACGAAGAAAATGAAGATTTGATTCATGGTGTGATCCGCGGGGAGGAAAATGTGGATGTATCGACGTTTTGGAACAACTTCGGTGAGGGTGATCCTCTTTTTTGCCAGAAGAGATGACTTCTTTGAGGGAGAAGGCGTCGACTTAGTTGGGGCAGAAGGTGATGCCTTCCGCGAGGGAGAAGGCGATGTCTTCTGTGATCGAGAAGACGACTGCTTCGTAGGAACATTCAATATTACAAACTTCGGCGAGGTGCATGTAATATAATTAATTAATTATATGTTGTCTATATACATATATTAACGATCTTTCTTCTTTTAGCCCTCTGGATCGAGCAAATCTACTGAAAAGAGCAAACGAGGCCCAACCCAAAATTTGGAAGACCATGAGAGGTATAGGATCGAAGAAGTCGGTGATGATGGCAAACCGACTGCTCCCCTTGTTGTCGCAAACAAATTTGTGGCACAATGCAGAGTAATCGTTAGGGACTTCGTCCCGATCACCATTCGAAATTGGAATAGGCCTGCTAATGCGAAAGAGGAAACGTCTTTATATGTCCCTGACATGGACACAGATTTACTGTGGAAGAGGCTCATGCTTAATTTCACCCTACCAACGGTAGAGGTGGATCCAAATGCGAAGAATCCAGTTGAGGAGGCCAAGCAACAGGCCACTTCCACCCAGAAGAAGGTCAAGGAGTGGGCTTTTAAGAAGATGGCCCATCAACTCACCAACTGGAAGAAAAGATTGCACCTTAACTATTTCGTGAAACAGAAGACTCCGGATTTCGAGAAGATTCAGTATCAGAAGTTAAAACCATTCTGGGCTGAGTTTGTGAATTACAAGACATCAGCAGAATCTAAGAAAATATCTAAACGAATAAGCTAAATGCTGCTAACAAGAAGTATCACCATACTATGGGGCAAGGTGGCTACAGGGCTGGCATTTCTAAGTGGAAGAAACTTGAGGATGATCTATGTGATAAAGAGGTCCACCCAGAGACAAAATATTGGACCGAACATGCAAAGAATTGGTTTTATGGGCATGGGGGCATGTTGGACTCAGAAGGGAAGTGTATATATAACATAAGACATAAAGAAAACCCCTTGCCAATTGAGAACATAAGAAATGCAGTAAAGGCTGTTGAAGAGGGGGAGTTCATTACCGATAGAGAGAATGACGAGCTCACACTCGCCCTTGGGAATAAGGAACACGATGGACGAACACGAGGCACAATAGGCTCCCAACCATGGAGCACTGGGTTTCCCGTAGACAGGAAGAAATATCCTGATAAAAGTCGTAAGAGGAGAAAGGACAAGGCGGAAATTGAAGCAAATATTAAGGCAGACCGGACGCGTAAAATTGAAGAACAAATAAAGCGACAACAAGATCAAATTAACGCACTTAGCCAGCAAGGTACTACCGGCCCATCTCAGCAGCACATGGTGGTAGAACCTGCATTCGATGCTACCGGCCTATCGAATAATCGAAAAAGCAGTGTGGCTTCCACCGAGGTCCCAGGTGATGACAATGATGATGGTGCACCGATGATGGATCGTGTTGGCTATCCAGTAGATGATATCACGCAAATGACACACTGCGAGCTACATGTCAAAGTTGTGAACATAACAATGAAGGTGGCGGTCGGCTATGCCTTACCAATTGGACATGCACCAACTTACCATTGTCGTCCGGTTCCACAGGGCTACGTTGTTGTCGGGGTGGATGAAATTATGCACAACATTCACCAGTTGAAGCTTGACTACCCTGCAGGTGAAGGGGATATGACTGAACTGGAGAAGCAACAAACGTAACCATTCGATGGCCAAAGGAATGTATCATGCTTCCAAATCAGATGCCAAGGCCATCTTCGCCGCTGCCTCACCCGTCTACAGCATGCCGTCGCTGCCGCCTCACCTGTCTCCAGCGCAGCCGTCACCGCCGCGGCAGCCATCGCCGGCGCCTCAGGAAAAAAGCGTAAGCGTACCACCGCTACTCTGTGGAGTGGTAAGCGACCGCCGACACGTAAACAGGAGCCTCTTCCAGAAGTACCAAAGGTTCCTCCCAAGAGAGCTTATGACTATACTCAAGAGGAGACTACGGCGATCATCGAGGCGGAAACGATAGTGTTTTTCGCTAAGCTGAGGCGACCGAAAGAGCCAGAGTTCCCCAGCACCGAAGAAGATAAAGCCCGAGTGTTCAAAATGCTAAAGGGCCTTCACCAACCCGAGCCAAAGTTGTCATCAGACTATGAGCGCTCTATTCTCAAGTCACATGCGACACAGAAACTGTCAAAGAGCACTAGTGCATGCGGGAAATCTATTCCCCAGCCCGAAGAACAAAAAAACAATCTTGCGCCCCTCTCAAGGTGATTTCCCATACCAATGTGGGGTCGAGCAAATATGCGGCCGAAGAGCAGTATGATCCAGAGGTAGTTGAACTATATGGAGAAGCGACCGTTGCTCAAGATATGAGTATTGCCCACTGCTTATCCCAGTTACAGTACTTCCCCGAGACTCAAGTAGCATACAAATACCAGTACGGGAAATCTCTCGTCAAACCTGAGGAGGTAAAGAATCTACCAACAAAAATGCGAAGATTGCATAACTGATACATAAATGCCACAAAGGCCGGGGCTAACTAGATAATGCCGAGGGTTACAAAAAAGCATTACGGGAAAGAAGATGACGTGATAGCCATTGAATTTGTTGAACTATTTCAATTATTCAATCCAGACGCCTTGGACAAATCGATCATCAGTGCCTATTGTCTGTAAGTACTAATTATGTAATTAAGTCTAGATATCTCACCTCGTTTATTTCATGTATATAATCATACTATATTATGCAGAATGAAGATTCTAGAATGTAGCAGAGGACAAATCTATGATATTGGGTTCGTTGACCCATATTTTGTTTATCAGCTAATCTCAAAGAAATACCCCAGGATACAGAGAATAACATTGTACACGTGTTAAGGTTTCAAGAAACCAGAAGGGAAACACTATTTCCTTACAACTTCAAGTGAGTGTTATTGTCTTGTATACACTTTCTATTTCGCTTACTCGACGTTAAGTGTATAATTGATAAGTTATGTATGCGCAGTTTCCACTGTATTCTCCTAATCATTCAACCTGATAAAGGGAGGGTACTAGTCATGGACTCGAAACATAAACCCCTTGAGACATGGGCGGACATGCAGATGATGTTCCAGCGGTAATTCTAATCATTATAGCACTATATCGGCAATGTTCGTGAATTTCATAATATCAAGTAATTAATAACTCCTTTTATTCGTTTTCTTCGTCGGGCAATGCTAGGAAATGGTTCACCAAAAAAGCTAGGGGTGTTTGGAAAGAGGAGCTTACATTTAAATCACTAGATGTACGTACCACTAGCTAGATCCGTGCATCTCTTTGATTCTAATTTTGATACTGTTATCATGCTTGATTGTTATTTTGAATGAGCTCTGTTCTTGTAAAGTGCCTCACGCAGGGACCAGGGAATAATTTATGTGGATACTATGTTTGCGAGTTCATCCGTTAGACATGCTGTGAGAAGGGCAAAAATTTAGAGCAACTTAACATACATAAATAATTTTCATAGTTTATTATTACCATCAAATTAGTTTCATTCATATATGTTGACTCCTTTTTTAAATAAGCTCGAACGGCCGCGGGACGGTATTCTGCCAAAGAATCGCATACGAACAATTCAGGAGGAATTGACGGGATTCTTGGATGCAGAAGTCATAAAACCAAAAGGAGAATACTATACGGACTTGGGTGTATAGGCAATAGGGACTGTACAAAGAGCTTATTTTGTATGTATATATGTGCATGAAACCCGTGTATCGAATGTAATAGGTTCGACACCTAGATCTCTATTGTCATGATGATGTTGTGTAATATAATGGTTCCTTCATTGATGAGTGCAAAACACAAAATAAAAAAATAAAAAAATATAAATGGATTCTCTGCCGCGGCACAAAAAGTGCCCAAAATGCTGCCGCCGCAAAAAAAAGTGGCCAAAATGAATTCTCTGCCGTGGCAGAGAAATGTGCCAAATCTCTGCCGCGGTAGAGAGAGATTTGTTCCGGTTTGTAACACGAACTGGGATGGATGCTCCTCCCCCTCGCACGGAGCAGCTACCACCTAGATCACATTTTGTCCCGGTTCGTGGCCGAACCGGGACTAAAGGGTGGGGGCTTTAGTACCGATTGCCCCATCCCGGTTGGGCAACCGGGACTAAAGCCCCTTACCAACCGGGATACATGGCCCTGTTTGCACTAGTGATACATCGTGGATGATGGAACTATTGAATGTTTGGAGCTTCTCCACAAAATAGCCCCTCCCGCGAGAGTGAAGACGTATCCTGTCGTGTACTTTATATCGTCTTTGTCTCCCGTAAAATCAGCATCTGAATACCCTCTTATCTCTAGGGAATCATACCTTCTATATGTTAGCATGAGGTCTTTTGTATTTTGCGTATAACGCAGAGCTTTCTTTACCATCTTACAGTGCTCTATGCATGGATTCTCTTGATATCTACCGAGTACCCTGGTGATAAAAGCTAAGTCAGGGCAAGTGTACACTTGTGCATATTGTAAGCTTCCAACGGCCGAAGCATATGATACTGACTTTATTTAATTGATCTCATATTGACTTTTGGGACATTGAAACTTCCCAAAACTATCGCCCTTGACTATAGGAGCATGTGTGGTATTGCACACATGCATACTACATATCTTGAGAATCTTTTCTAGGTATGCCTTTTTGCGACAGTCCTAGAACCCATTTGTTCTATCTCGGTGAATTTCTATGCCCAAAACATATGAAGCTTCACCAAGATCTTTCATGTCGAAGTTTGAGGACAAGAACTTCTTTTTTTCTAGTAGTAGACTAACATCACTGCTAGCAAGCAAGATATCATCCACATACAGAATTAGGAAGACATATCTCCCACTTTTGAACTTTGCATAAACGCGGTTGTTCTCAACATTCTCTTTAAATCAAAATTTCTTAATGGTCTCATTAAACTTTAGATACCACTATCGCGAAGCTTGCTTTAATCCATAAATGGATTTCCTTAGGCGGCATCCCATATTTTCCTTGCCTTCCATGATAAAACCCTTAAGTTGTTTCATATAGACTCTTTCTTCTAAATCCCCATTTAGAAATGTCGTATTTATATCCATTTGATACAACTCTAAATCAAAATGTGCAACTAGTGTCATTATTATTCTGAAGAAATCCTTACATGAGACTGGAGAAAATGTCTCATTTTAATCTACTACTTCTCTTTGCGTAAATCCTTTTGCCATAAGTCGTGCTTTATACTTCTCCACGTTCCCTCTAGAGTCATACTTTATTTTGTAGACTCATTTACAACCTACTGTTTTGGATCCTTTGGGAATTTCCTCTAAGCCCCAAACCTCGTTGGAACTCATCGACCTCATTTCATCTTCCATGGCCTCTAGCCACTTTGATGAGTGAGGGATACTCATGGCTTCTTCAAATGAAGTGGGATCATTCTCCATTTGAACTCTTTCTGTGTTATAAACTTTATAATCTTTAAAAATTGCTGACATCTTAACTCTTTGAGACATTCTAGGGGCCTCATGAACTGGCTCATCATGTGTCTCAACATGTGGCGTATCCTCTAGAGGTGGTTGTTTTCGCTCCCTTTCATGCTCAATAGTGGGTTCGGTCGGCTCTTGACGAACAGGTTCCGGATCCTCACTCATTATTGTCATGTGTGTAGTCGCAACACGTGCTTGCACCACAACCTATGGGTTGTCGATGCAGGAACAACAGGTAGCGAGAAGAATGGCTCCTGAATCATCGAATTAGGTGCATGCACCCTCTTCTCCTCAAGATCAATTTTCCAAGCTACCATGCTCCCCCTCATCATTTCGTCCTCTAAGAAGACTGCATGTCTCGTTTCTACAAACTTTGTGTATCTGTCTAGACAGTAGAAACGAAAACCTTTTGACTTTTGAAGATAGCCAATGAAATGGCAAGTGACTGTTTTAGGGTCAAGCTTTGCAATATTTGGATTAAACACTTTAGCCTTAGCCGGGCTCCCCCACACCCTTAGGTGTTGTAGCGAGGGAACTCTTCCTGTCCATAGCTCATATAGTGTTTTGGGCACCGACTTGCTTGGTACTCTATTGAGGATACGAATGGAGGTTTTTAACGCCTCCATCCACAATCCCAATGGCAAGGTGAAGTAACTCATCATGCTACGCACCATATCCATAAGGGTGCGGTTGCGCCTTTCAGCTACTCCATTTTGCTAAGGCTTGGCCGACATCGAATACTAGGCAACTATGCTAGTCTCCTGTAAAAACCTTGCAAACGTCCAAGGACTTGGCCATATGGGGTGTGCCGACCATAGTACTCCCCTCCACGGTTGGACCTTACTATCTTTATTGTTTTGTTGTGCTGATTCTCAACTTTAGCTTTGAATATCTTAAATTTATCCAACGCTTCCGATCTTTCTTTAATTGGATAAATATAACCATGGCGGGTGTAATCATCTGTGAATGTTATGAATGAGTCATACCATCCACACTTTTCACTGTAAACGGTCCACATATGTCAGTATGAATAATTTCTAGTATTTTTGTGCTTTGTTTTGCACCCTTTTTGATTTGCTTTACATACTTCCGTTGAACGCAATCGATGCATTGATCTATGTCGGAGAACTCTAATGGAGGAAGAATATCGTTTTTAACTAGTCTTTCTATTCTCCCCCTAGAAATATGGCCTAAACGATAGTGCCATAATTTTGACGAGTCTTGAGTTCTCTTTCTTTTCTTTGGATCTTTATCCAACGGGGAAACATGCTCTTTCACTTTACACACAGAATTAACTTTTTAGCGAGTGGATAATAAATAAAGCTCATTGTGAAGGAAAGCAACACCCATACAATCTTTATTACAATAAATGGCACACTGTCTATGTCCAAAATGACACTAATAGTTTACTTTGTCCAAACACGATACACTTATTAAATTTCTATGCAAAGAAGGAACATAGAGAACATTCGTGAGCAAGATCATTGATCCATCAGCAAGCTCCAAGGAGATGTCACCAATGGCCTCAATATCCGCTTGGACTCCATTTGCGACTTCAACGCATCCTTCGTTTCTTTTCATAGTCTTCGTCAAATGAAATACCTGTAAAGAATTTGCAACATGAACAGTTGTTCCTAAGTCAATCCACCAAGTAGATTTTGAAAACTGTGCATACAGGGATTCGTTTACAAATGAAACAATATTGTTACCTTTTCTTGCCATTAGTTCTTTAGAAAGAGAGAGCAATCTTTTTTGAAATTCCCTTTCTTTCCGCAGTGGAGACAAGCATCTCTGTTCACTGGGAGGACAGGCATGTGCTGATGCTGATAGTGCATGGGAGCTTTACCATGTGGCTTAGAAGGGGAGACATGGTTGCTTTGAGTGAATTTCCTTTTCTTGTTGTCCTTCACTAGGTTCAATGAATGCGGTGACCCAACATACCACTGCATGATGTAGTACACTATAGTCGTTGACATAACACCAATGAAACACCATTCACTAGTATTACATCCCTCAGAGTGGTACAACAGAAACACAGCAGGTCCAAGACATGACTATAGGTTACAACTCAACTCTTTACACAAGATCCAAAGAACACTCTAGGTTAAAGAGAGAGAAAGAAACTTCTTACAAAGAAGAATCAGGAATAAACAACTCAAAAACTATTATACTAATAAGACTAGTATCCGAACTATTGGTCTGGCATTGCTGGTATTGCAATACAGTAAAGAAATGGGTTCTATGGCTAGAGATTATATTCCTATCTAATCAGTAACTTCGTCTTTACTTGAGTTGGTGTATATGTTGACTTCCTTGACTTCATTGAAGAGCTTTAGCTTTTGATGATGATTCCTGGAGCATAACTTGATGTAGACGTAGTCTTAATGGCTTCAGAATCTAGCAAGGGTTAAGAAGATACGTTGAGTACGAGCGTACTTAGCAAGTTCACTAGAAAAGGAGTGTTTGATGCACTATATCTACAGCCACAGACCATAGGTCGTAGGCAATGCAAGTTTTCATAAATATTTCTTCAAAGGTTGCTTTTATTATGAAAAGCTATGTCCGTCAGCCTTCACGGGTTTACCAGAACTTTCATGGAGTTCCTTTCTCGCCGCGTTCGCAGCTCCTTCCCGGAACAGGGAGTAACAAGTTACAGTTCTTACACTCTACAGAGTTGCGCTACTTTACCCATGAGAGATCAAATCCTTCTTGCACAACCGGGCGATCTTTCCCGTCCACACTTCCTATGGTGTGGGGCCCAGTAGATGATCCAAGCCAGTCACTGCCCCTTTCGTGACCTCGCGTGCCACCTTGGTGTACACCATGCCCAGACATTGAATTGCGGCAATGGTTTGTACAAACCGTTAGATGCCAGAACTATCGTGGGACGTTGAGGGTTCCCACCCATATGCTGCATATCCTCTACGAATTACCAACTAATATGCAAGCTACAAGTGATAAAAGCCACGACCTGCACACCCGGCTACATGCGAGAGGAAGAAGATACAGCTGACTTCTCCGTCCCATTCCAAATCTCATGGTTAACGCGTGATATACGGCGCAAGAATCACTGGCGACATTGGTTGTTAAGTCCTAGATAATATGTTCCTTTACCACCGGAACTTTCATAGTAGGTTATTACCTCATGGTAAATAACCTATAATCACATTATTATGAAAATAGTGTTTTCTGACCTTTTTCAAATGCAGGTGATGACAACACTGGATTTACAAAATACTTTACAGAAAATAACCAAAGGACATGAGCAAGTGTGAACTTGCCTTTTATGATTGCAAGATTATGCACTCACGGTCTTCAAGACAATATAAGATCCAATATCTGAAATCAGCATCATTGGTCCGTTAAGGACTAATGTTTAAAGAAGCAAGATGCTATTATGCATAAGTAATGTAAGTCACTTGATAAACGCGAATCCCGAGGATAACGTTGATCTAGGGTTTGGGAACTGGAAATGGTTACTATTAGAATGTGTTGTCTCTTTTAGATAAGTTTCATATTGGTGCTTCTTATTAAGGCTTGTGAGTGTGTGTGAAATAATATGTAATTACAATATTATAAAACAATGAGATACATACAAATGGGAAATGCTACTCAAGATTGTTTACACTATAATTGTTTATCTTCAAATTTTACTTTACAAGTAATGTCACTTATAAAGAACTTAAGTGTTAACTGTTGGAATTATGCCCTAGAGGCAATAATAAAGATGTTATTATTATAATTCTTGTTCATGATAAAGTTTATATTCCATGCTAGAATTGTATTAAGCAAAAACTTTGATACTTGTGTGGTTTATGAACAACACCGTGTCCCTAGTACGCCTCTATGGACTAGCTCATTGATTAATGATGGTTAAGGTTTCCTAACCATAGACATGAGTTGTCGATTAATAATGGGATCATATCATTGGGAGAATGATATGATGGACAGACCCAAATCAAGCAGAGCAATTAGATCGTGTCATCGTGCTCATCTTTGCGAAGCTTTTTCTTATGTCAAATATTGTATTCCTTAGACCATGAGATAATGCAACTCCCTGGTATTGGAAGAAAGCTTTGAGGTCATCAAACGTCATCCTATGAGAGGGTGATCATAAAGGTGTCTCTCAGGTGATCGGAAAGTACTTGTTGGGTTGCATGTATCGAGATGGGATTTGTCCCTCCCAAGTCAGAGAGATATACTTCGGGCCCACTCGGTAATCGATATCAACACCGCTTGCAAACACGTGGTTAAGGATTTAATCAAAAAGTGATATCGGATTACGGAACGAGTAAATTACTTTCTGTGAACGAGATTGAACTAGGTATGCTGATACCAACGATCGAATCTCGGGCAAGTAAAATATCGTGTGACGAAGGGAATATATATATGGGATTAATTGAATCCTGGCATCGTGGTTCATCCAATATGATCATTGATGAATATGTGGGAGTCAATATGGGTTTCCAGATCCCGCTGTTGATTATTGATAGAAGATCATGTCCGCATATTCTCGAACACGTAGGGTCACACACTTAACATGCCTCGACGCTAGGATAGAATGGATAATTGGTTTGTGAGTTTTTGTTCGGAGTCTCGGATGAGATCCAGGACATCACGAGAGGTTTCAGAATGGTCTAGAGAATAAGATTCATATAAAGGAAAGCAGTTTTTTGATTTCGGAATTGTTTTGAAATGTTCGGTATTGTACCGGAAGGTTCTAGAAGCTTCCGGAGTGGGACCAACGTGGCCCCACATGTCGGAGGTGGGCGTGGGCCTATGAGGGAGTGCCCTGGCCGCATTGGGCCAGGGGCACAAGGCCCCATAGGCCCAGCCGGCCAAAACCCTAGGGATCTTCTAGAAGGGGGGAAGACTTGCCCCCCACTCCACCCTTGTGGCCGCATTGGGCCAGGGGCTTGGAGGAGGGGCAAGGGGGCCGTCCAGCCCCCTATATAAGGTGGGCAGGGGCGCACCCTCCCCCCACCCCAAAACCCTAGCCGCCATACTGCTGCCCTCCTCTCTCTCTCCCGACTGCGCGTAGGCGAAGCCCTGCCGCAGAAACTCTCCACCTTTGCACCACGCCATCGTGCTGTAGATCCAATCTATCTCTCCACCCCACTTGCTGGACCGAGGAAGGAGGATACGTCGCGGTGCCATACGTGTGCATCTCTCGGAGGCGTCGCCACTTGCGGCGTTGGATCGGATTGGATCGCGAGGAGGAGAAGGCTAGTACGACTACATCAACCACGTTCCGTTGAACGTTCCGCTGTGCGATTATTCAAGGGTATGAAGATCTCATCTATCCCTCTTGTTGATTCCATCTCCTAGATTAGATCTTGGCTTTCCCGTTCGCATCCGTAGAATTTTTTTGATTTACTATGCTGCGAAACCCTTCATTAACAATCCTAAGTATACAAGTAAAGTATAAAGTAATGTGATTACGATTAATTGTCATCTGTTGACTTAAGTGGCAAAACGAATAACTTTTGAAGAAAAGGTTGCTTTATTAAGGTTTAAACAATCTTTGTGGTTAACCAATGGTGGTCGATGTTGTTTGTGCTTGCTTGGATAGTTTGGACTTGAGATGCTTTACGATGTAATTATAACATACCAAAGTTAACTATAGAACACATAACAATATCTTTAGCATAGTATTTGAAGTATTGTAGACTAAAGTTAACTTTAAAGACATAGACGGACTTAAGTATATTGCTTATGTTATTTGTACCTTGTGTACTTTATAATGTTTCCTTAAAGTTACTTAAGAATGGTTATAATTGGTGATCAGAGAAATAACATTACTTAATTACTTATGGTTTAACTATAGGGTTTTGATTTGTTTATAAACTTATGGTTGAGGTAAGTAAAAAGGTTTTGTTTAATCCCAAATTATTCCTGAAGATTTTATACTTTATATAGATCTTTTTAGAAAATAAACTACACATATGTTTTCTATTTTGCTTTTCAGATTTGTATTTTAATCTTTGATTTGAACCTTTCTTATAGAAATTTATTTGCTAGATAATTGTAGCAATAGTGAAATGTATTAAGTATCATTTTGTGAACCTTTATTATATATATTGTTATATTTATTTATTTTCTTTATATGAATCCCTTTTAATATTTTGTAGAAGCCTTTGTTATTAATTTTCTTTCTATAATAAACCATGGCTTTATTATATGATATTTCCTTATTTGTTTATAAAACTTAATTGTAGTTAGCTCATAGTTTGGATGGAAATTTTTATATAATGATCATATATCATTATTTGATGCATGATATACAAAGGAAATCATTTGGTTAATATTACTCCCATAGATCTAGGGAATAATAATATATATATTTTATTATAACTAACATAGTAGTTAGGGTTTGAATTGTAAATGCTTACCCTAGGGTTTAGGATTCTTAATATACTTATATCCTTTTGTTGATGTGAATTAAGATTAATGGCTAAACATATTGTCTTTATGTTTGTGATATTTAATGCTATCACCCGTTAAGATAGAAAGTTATTATCTGGAATGTCTGATGGAAAAGAATTGATAAAGATAACTCCTAAGCATATATGGTTATGATAATTGGAAATGACGGAGATATGCTTAAGTGATTTGCTATAGGAAAATATTCCTATAAAGCATTGTGAAAATAAAATGATTTATCCAATAGATGAGATGGATGTTGAGCTTGATTATAGATTTAGGATTTAGCGTTTACCAGGAATTCCTATCTTCCATAATTCACAATCCTAGACTTCTAATCAAGGAATTCCTTTCCTAGATATACTACTTCTTCATATCTATCATCATGTGTTAACATGATGAGCTTTGCTTCACAAGAATATTCTTATCCACCTTTTATTCTTATAAATCCATTTATAAATCCAATGAGCTTGACACTAAAGCCTTTTCATAATCTTCTCATAACCACACTTGGTTCTATCAACTACTCTACTGCTGATAACCTCCAATCCAACAAGTAGTTACTTCTAACTCCATTCATACACTTCCTTGATTATCCACCACTAATATTATTTCAATAGATATATACATCAAATCCTACTTCACTTCAAGTGCTTAGTATTTCCAAAGAGAAAAATACAACTTCTTTAATACAATGTTGCTCTAACATCATCTTAATCATACTATCTTGTCTCTACTTGACTCCAGTATCTAATACTCCAACCTCACATTATATTAATATGGCTTGTCATGGCTAACCTAGGATAACATATCTATACTAGGTTTCAATCATGTTTTATCCACCAATGTCACTTATACATGATATAAGCATTCAATCTTGGTGAGTAAGTCATGATCATTCTAATCCTTTGATCATTTATGGTTTAGATTTCCAGTTGGCTAATCAAGACTTTCATCCATACAACATTACAGTTGTATTATAATTATATTTTGTTTATCTCTATTTGACTAAGAGATATTACTCATTGACTATACCTACTTGATCCAATAGGATTACTCCTGGTAACTATCTTCAGGATTCATCCTTGTAATCTTCTTTATTATCATATAATTATATATTCCAAATAACTCTTCTATCCTTTCAGGAGTGAGTTAACTCCATCAATTATCACAATGATCTTATTCTCTTCTAACACTCCCATCCTATAGATGATATCTAAAACTAGCATTACCACTTACCTCTTCTTACTTCTTTCTCTTAAGGACCTAAGTGAATGTTATGATATGGACAAGAGTTGATAGATCAAAGAATTGATAGGTTAAGAATTGGTGAATCAATAGTTGATTACTCAACATTAATGAACAACAAATATTAGAACAAGGTTCAATAGAGATGATAAGGATTGATATGGGAAGAAATATATATGGTGAATGATCTTGACTTGGTTTCCTTCCTACTCAATCTCACTAAAGAATTAAGGTTAGGTATTACCATGATACTCATGGTATAAGTAGATAAGATTAAGATTTAGTTGTTACATTCCTATTACTTAACTTATATTTATAACTTGGTATTCATGGGTTGTGTAATGAATACTGGGATATGATTACTTAAGGATCAAATATACATCATTAAGTAATGTATTAGGGTTTAATTTTATTACATTTTATCTACCTTAGATCAAATCTCCTTTACCCAAAATAAGGTTTTAGCAACGGTCATATTGAAACTTATCGCAGTCAACTTGATGATCTACTTCAATTCCATCAAGTTGAGAGAAGCTTCAATCATTTTGACAAGTTTTGTTCAAAAGCGCGGAAATTATTCAGATTTTCTATGCATCAATGCAATACACACAACTGGGTTCAGCTTATTTTTAAGCTCTAATGCTGGGATGTTACAATGAACCACCATTCTAGGCTTTGAGCCCCTCTTCTTGAGCACGCATGGTGATGGTCTTTTCTATGTTCCATTTTTCTGGGGCCATGTTGTAATTGACATCGAAGTTGTCAAACAGTTGTCAAACTGTAGAGTAGGCTTTAGCTCCAGATCAGCATCCATGGGCTTCAGTTTGGTAGCCATGTTTCTCATCCGAAGGATGTGATCCCTGATGACATGTCCACCGCCTGTGTACTTTTCTTTCACCCAGCTGGGTTGCATATGTATATGTCTTTGAAGAGCTAGTGAACTGGATCTTTATCTTTTCCAAGTACTCCGCAACGGAAGTACACTCTACGATGGAGCCAACAATGGCTTGCTCGATCGTATTCTTTATAAATGCCATGCATTTTTGTTGGCATTCTGCCACTTTCTATTCTCTAAAGTGTAGGACAACTTCAGTGGAGCAAAGTCCCTTTTCTTTCTCTCCCATGTTGCATCATCATCTAGAGCATCACAGGTTGGCTCTGTTGCCTTGGGGGTGGCTTGGTCTGAAGGACTCAATCCACCTCAGCACATATGAAGGCCAAATCCATCTTCTTTCTCTACTCGGAGTAATTGTCACCTCTCCGTGTGGGGACATCCTTGATGAAGCTCATCAAGTAATACCTTTCTGAAAACCACAAAGTGAGAACAATAACAATTGCATATATTAATCCAACGTTGGTCAAAATTAAGACATACAAATGTTCATGCAAATAATTCTATATCACCGTTGGGCAGAAAATAGAATAAAAACATATAACTTTAATCACTTTAATACAAGACACTAATCATAATCATGCTATTTGCAATGTTGGTTAGAAAAATAACATGAATATGACCAGAATAAAATTTAACATGCTCTAAAAAAATTTAATACTCACTTTTACTATTATTAAATTTTAAAAGAGTACATCTAACCATTTGTAGCGGAAGAATGAATTAAAAAATTCATTAACTTTAAATTTTACATAAACTTTTTACTGTTACTTTTCCATTTTCTAAATAAAATTTCGTTGGATTATTTCTATAGAAAAAACCGTAACAAAAACTATCCAAAACTGAATAATAAACAGTGAAAAGCATATGTTTAAATAATGAAACAAATTTTGTAAAGGAAAACCGGCCCAAAAGCCTCCTGTCCTTTTACCACCCAGTGCTGAAAACACCGGCCCACGGCCTGCCACGGCCAGGCGCAAAGCTGTGCGCGTCGCCTAGCGGATGCCTAGAGCCCGCCAACGGCCCACGACTTGGCGTTGCACAACACAACCCACTTGCGGCCCAAACGACTCGGCGCCGCCTCCATGCATATGATCTTGTTTGTCCACTATGATCCGACGGTGGGGAGCACTTTTCGCTGGATAAAAAACAGCCGATCCCCACCCCCGAAAACCCTAAGCCCCATTTAGCCTTTCCTCCACCCGCTCGCTCACCTTCCTGGCGGTGGTGCATCGCAGCTCGAGGCGAGGCGGCGGCGCCAGGCACTACCGGCGACCCCCTCCCTCTCTGTCCGACGCGAGCTCCTCCCCCTCCTCCTCTGTACCCACTCAACCCCAAAACCAAACACACTGCAAGCTGAGGATGAAGCAGTCGTCGCCTCCCCTGGACCCCTTGCCGGTGCGCGCATCCACCCGAGGGTGGGTACACCGCTACCAAGCGGCTCAGGTGGCGACGCCCTCTTTCCGGCGGTCTACCGTTCTTGCTTTTCTTTTCTGTTTCCATATTTTGTTTCGATATGGGGCTCGGGGAGGGGAATCTATTTGCTTTTCTTTGCCCCATAGAGGGGTTTTTCCTTCTTCCCTATGCCTCGGCTCGCCGATGCGCATAGGGATCAAGGGGGACGGCGTGGCCTCGCGGAGGCGCAACTTTAGGGTTAGGATTTTCTCTTTTGGCCTTTTCTGTTTACCCAAAAAACATAGCCTAGTGCTCTGATACCATTGTTAGGCTAGTCGATAGATCTTTGCTATGTATCTAGTTGCAGAGAACAGGGAGAGGAGGGAGAGAGAGGTGGTACCTTCGCCGACGCTCGACGTGCGGAGCCGGTGGCCATGGGGTTCGATGGCGATAGTGGGGAGGGCAAGGGCTAAGCGGTGGCAGTGGTGCTTCACGTCACTACTGTGCAAAAACCCTAGATCGAAAGGGGGTGTCGGCGGGGAGTGCGGCGCATGACTAACCTTGTGACGTGTGCCGCTGGCCCACACACTTTATATACGCGCAGGTGATAGGGTCCCACCAACCATAGATCGGTTGGGTGCCTCCGATCAGGGCGCGACACGATCAAAGGATCCGAAAAACCGGTGAATTCGTTCGGGGAGAGGTGAAACTAATAGTTGCAAGTTTCTCAAAGCTAGATTTGACTAAAAGTTTGCTAAAAGAAACAAAATAACTCAAATTGGCACGGATGAAACCATACGCAAAAGCCTCCTAGAAATCATAAAAGACAACTATGACCTCCTATTCATTCCCCCACCCTCGCCCTCGCAGCAGAAGTTCCTGATCACCACGAGCCACACCGCCGAGCTAGATCGAACGATGGCTAGGGTTGGTTCCCCCTCCGCCATCTCCATGAGCGCCCTCGGCACCTTCAAGAACGCGACGGTCTTCGGCCTGAGTAGCGGCCTGAGGAGCGGCTTCCTCCTCGTCGTCGGGGGCGGCATCGTCGCCGTCGCCGGGGTGCTCGCCCTGCGCCTGCGCCTCGCGGATTGGCTCTTCCGCCCTCTCCATGCGCAGCAGAGGTGGGCAGCATCCTCCTCCTTCTCCCTCCCTCATCCCCTCCTCCTCCTGCTCACCTCCTGTTTCACTCATGGTGTCGATTTCTGTAGGGAGAGGGGTGCGCGCGCTGACAAGAAGGCTGCTCGCTGGAAGACGCAAGAGCTGAACTGCCTCGCGACCAAGACGAACGGGCCGTCCCGCCGCTCAAGCAAGGTAATTTCCATGTACCTCATCCACGCTATATACGCGGCGCTTGGCGTAATTTTTGGCATTCCATAATTGGAGAGGAGCGAGCGAAGGGACCGTAGGTTGTTCCTGATTTGGGGTAAATCCACCTTATCCTGCGATTCGTTTCGGTCGCCCTGATGTGCGAAGTCTGTTTTGACTTAATTTTGCGTGACTAGGGGAAATCTGACAGGATCCGTGCGAGGAGGATGTGAGGATTTGTGGCAGTTTTAGATTTCTCAAGTCTAGAATACAGAAATAATTGTGTATTTATGCCCAATATTAAATTGAAAACTAAGATCCTGTTGTTAACTTCTCTGTATGTTGGTGTCCCTGATCTGCTCTGCGGTGTACGCTACCTTTTGCTGATCGTGGATCGTGGTGCTGAGTGCTCCTGCTAGAGGCACTTCTGCGTCGTTGACCTTGTTTTTTTTTGTACTGATTGCGTTCGAACTATTTTTTCAAACTTGATTTGAGTAAATATGAGTTCCCTTGATACCTGTCTTTCTAGTTATAATATTGTCACAACTCCAAAAAGCTAGTCTCTTATGCCACAAGTTTCAGTCCTTATTTTAATTTGCATCATAGTCTCACCAACCTTTCTACTCCCTCCGTTTCAAAAATATAAGATGCTTTAGCTTTTATGAAACGAGTGTATTTAGACGCCTTTTAATGTGTAGGTTCGCTCTGAACCTATACACTAAAATGCATCTAGATGCATTCCTTCCACAAAAGATAAAACATCTTATATTTTGGAACGGAGAGAGTATCTCTTAACGGGACAGGTTACCTTGCATATAGTAGGGCAGCAAGTGGTAGTTGTATTAGGGCACACCATTGATTGTACTCAACTTGTTGTACATATCTCTTATTTGTTTTTGGTGTATCTACTTTGTGCTGATTGTGCTGCTGCTGTTCCTCCTTTAGTTTCTGCTACTGCATTAGTTATTAATATAGGTCCATGTTAGTCTTGTTAGTTCACATGTAATAGTTTATTTGTGGCTGCCAAAAGTTTGTATTACATTGTGGCATATATATAGGATACAAGGCCTGTAAGGGCAGATCTGGCAGTCCAACCATATAGTTCTAGAGTTTTCTACTGCTACCTAAGGTTTACACATTACTAGGACCTACCAATACTACTAGAACCTACTAGTACTAGCTTAACTCCTAAGTAAGGAGTACTCTCACAATTCTCCTCCGAATCCTTGATCTTCATGCTTGACTTGATATGGACCATTCCAATTCTAGCACGCAGCTCTTGAAACTTTACTCGCCCAAGTGATTTTGGCCCTGATTCTTCTATCTTCCAGGCAACCTTTGATGAAGTGATACTGAATATCGATATGTTTGTTGCGCTCATGGAAGACTGGATTTTTGGCTAATGCTAGGGAAGACTTATTGTCTACCAATAGCTCAACTATCTCAGCTTTTGTTCCATGTAGTTCTCCAAGCAGTCGAGCCAGCCAAATTCCTTGAGTTGCTGCAGTTGTGGCTGCGACATGCTTTGCCTCACAAGAAGAATAGAGTGTCGCTCACCAAACAGTTGCCAAGGAAGAATAGAGCGGCGCTCAAGCTCTTCCTGTTGTCAATGTTGTTGGCTTGGTCATTGTAACCAATCAGCCATGCCTCCTTTGTCTTCCGCCGGTAGTGAAGGTGAAGACCGTAGTGGCTCGTGCCAACATATTGAATAATTCTATTCACAGCCATCATGTGCTCCTCTGTGGGTTGTTCCATGAATTGACTCATGAACCCAACAGTAAATGGCAGGTCTGGCCTGATGTGGACGAGGTAGCGGAGGCTGCCAACGATCCGTTGGCACTTTGTAGCGTCTGCCTTTTTTGTTTTACTTTCACAGCTCAGCTTGAACTGTCCCTCCATTGGGGTGTGTGCTGAATTGTATCCTTCCATTCCTCCCAACTGAAGGATGTGCGAGGCATAGTGTGCTTGACATAGGTTGATGCCATCGCCATGCCTTGACTTCAGTTTTGAGATAGAACAACAACAATCCAAGGTCACTCATCTGGAATTTTGTCTTCATCTCATCCTTGAAGCTCTCAATAGCTCCATTGTACGAACCTGTGATGATCAGGTCATCCACATATAATCTAGTGAGCAAGATTGCGTCATCAGTGATGTACTGTTAGATTGTGTGCTCATGCTCGGTTTGCTTGAAGCCCATTTCTTTGAGCGTGCAGTCAAGCTTCGTGTTGACATGCCACCCCTCTTGGGAAACAAGAGCAAGCGTCAACCATACTGACTCCATGCGAGCAACCAGGTCGCCTTGTTGGACGAAGCCGTGAGCGACCAACCGTGCTGTGTTTGATTACTTTGTCGGCTTCATTTTCTTCAACTTATAGACCCATTGGTCGATGCCCTTGTGGCAGATAAACGAGCTCCCATGTGTTGTTTTTCTCCATTGCTTCAATCTCCTCACGCATGGTAGCCTGCCATGCCTGGTCGTGCTCAGCTTCTGCGAATGAGCATGGCTTCCCCGTGTTGGCCAAGTGTATCTCGAAGTCGAGGTTGCGCGGTGCGAGCCTAGGTATTGGTTCTTCTCCAATCAGATTTTCTATCTTACGACAGCGAACTGGTGTGTCACCATGCGCAACATCGAGTCGATCATCATCATCCGCTGGTGGCGTGAAGAATTCTGGAGTTGCTGGGTTGGAGCACTTGCTGCTGGAGCAGATGGAGGCGATGGTGGTGATGAGCAAGCTGAGGCACCTTGAGCCCCATGTCTCGACAATGGAGGTCTATCCTTAACTGGGCACCTAGCTAGGTGCCTCATGGCACTGGTGTACCCTATGTCAATGTTGTTGCTAGAGTATTCGTTGCAGTCCACTGCCCATTCTCATCCACGTTCTTCATCGAAGATAATGTCACGAGCAATGCGAACATGCCTTGTCGCTAGGTCCAGCAGCTTTGTACGCCTTTACTCCATCCTTGTAGCCAATGAAAACAGCGGAGAGTTGCGGTCATCGAGCTTTTATAGGTTCCCTTGTTCCTTGACATACGCTAAGGTGCGAATGTAGTGGACAACCGACTTGCGGCCATGCCACGCCTCATAAGGCGTCTTTCTAGTGAGGGATTTGGTGGGAGCTTGGTTCGGCAGGAAGACAACAGTTCTCACCGCCTCCCCAAAATTCAGCCACCACTGTCTGCTACAGCCGCTCAACGACCCCATTCTGCTGCGGGGCGTATGGCACGGAGAAGTGGTGTTGGATTCCTTCATCAGCACCGTAGGCGGCAAACTTTGTTGAGGTGAACTCGTCGCCGTTTTTCGCACGAAACACTCGCACTTTCCGTCCGCTTTGATCTTCTGCTGCCGCCTGGACTCTTTTGATGGCATCTGATACGTTGTTCTTTGGTGTTGTTCTTGGGTGACGGGAACATCACCCACATGTAGTAAGTGGCATCATCCACAAACAACAAGAAGTAGCATTGACCTCTAGGTGTCGTCGGCGAAATGGGACCATAGAGGTCGGCGTGGACAAGCTCAAATAGCTCTTGTCCGCGATACCTTGCTTGCCGAGGGAACATGCCACTGTGATGCTTGGTGATGATGCACGCGTCGCAAAAGATCTCCACGTGTTCTAGCTATGGCAGCCCACATGCCATGGCGTGGCGTCCCATCTTCCCCATAGCATCAAAGTTGAGATGCCCAAATCACTGATGCTAAGGCCAAGCAATATCATCGAGGCGGGCAGAGAGACAAATTAGCCGGGCAATCTCAAGATGGAGGATGTAGAAGGCTATTCGGTCGCCTTGACCTGAACAAGGAGTCGGCCTTGCCGATCCCATATGCGAAGCATGTTAGGCTACATGCTGGTGGCTGGCCCAAAGATGAAAACTTTTCTAGCCAACTTTTTGGCGTGTCTGCCAAGATCCAGCTCGGGTAGATGGCAACGGTCCTTACCGCTAGACACACAGTTGCAGAAGTCAGTGAAGCGTGTCGCTCGGGGCTATGTAGCCATGTTCATCGGCTTCTGCGAGTTCTCCGTCGTCGAAGTCGGTTCACACTGCCATTTTTCGCCTTCGCTTCTCGCCGCCAAGCACCTTAAGTGTGGTGCCTCTGCTGGTATCCACACACACTACTAGGAAAACGCCTGTTCGTGGCGCACCTATAAACAGCATCTGTGGCGCACTAGGGGTGCGCCACGGGCCTCGCGCTACGGCTATCTCCTAGTCGTGGCGCACTGCCTGGTGCGCCACGGTTATATCGAGATAGGCGTGGCGCACTACCAGGTGCGCCACGGGTAGGGGTACAGGGTGCGCCACATATGTGTTTTTCAAAAAACAAAAAAAAATGCAAAAAACACCCTCGTTTTGAATTGCAAAAGCAATCGGGTCCAGAAATTGTTGTCGTCGCGTCGCCTCGCCGGAGCAGTGGCCGTGGCCACGACCTACCACCGCAGGGATGTGCGGGAGGCCGTGGCCGTGCTAGTCCTCGTCGGCGTCGAGGCAGTAGGAGGAGGTGTGGTCGGAGGAGACAGCCGGAGGTGCGTCGGAGGTGGACGGAGGTATGGTCAGAGGAGGTGGCGGCGGCGACGGCGGCTGGAGGACGTGTGGTCGGAGGAGGCGACGACGACTTCTGAAGGAGCTGGTTACCCGTGGTCGTCCTTGGTCGGAGGAGGCCGAAGTGAGGAGAAGGAGAAGAGGGAGGAAGAGAAGAGGAAGAGAAGAAGAGATGGAGGAAGGAAGAGAAGAGGAAGAAAGAAGAGAGGGAGGAAGGAAGATAAGAAGAGAGGGAGGAAGAGAAGAGGAAGAGAAGAACAGAGGGAGGAAGGAAGAGATCGAAGAGGAAGGAAGAGAGGGAGAGAGGGAGGTAGGTGGGTGGCGTGGTGATTCGAATTTCGAATCCCGCCCAACTTACTTGTGGCGCACTAGGTGGTGGTGCGCTACGGGTAAGTTGCCTCAATTTTTTTTTCTGCAGCAAAAAATCTTGTTTTTGCCATAACTTTTTACTCTTTCCGAATTTTGAGATTCTAAAAAATCGCTAAACGACCTAAAGGTGTTGCAAGCGGATCTGGAATCTCGTTCTGGTCATTTTGGTATATTATACGTTTTTTTCGACATCGTATGCAAAAGTTACGGCCGTTTTACCATGGCATGATTTTTTTTTGCAAATAAAGTGGAAACTCATGTTTGTTAATTTTACTAGAAGCTATACCACATTACCTACCTAAATATGAAAGGATTTAATTTTTTGAAGTGTTTATCATTTTCTTTTATTTTTTGCAAAGTCTAAAAAGGTGATCCACGGGGGGTGGGGGTGGAGTTGGTGCAGGATAGTTAGGCATAGGGCACTAGGGCAAGGTGCCCTACTACTAAGTTTATACATCCGTGGCGCACATGCCATAGTGCGTCATGGATGTGTCTGGCCGTTTCACAGCAGAGAGGGGCATGCGCTTAGGCGTAGCGCACCCCCTCCATGTGCGCCACGGTTGACACTAACAACCGTAGCGCACATAGGCGTGCGGCCAACAGGGCCCTGGCCCACACATATCTGTGGCGCACTATGGTCATGTGCGCCACGGTTGTTCTAGTTACTAGTAGGGCACTGTCCATAGGTGAGCCATGCCTGTTTTAGCCGTGGGGCACTTCAACCATGTGAGCCACGGATGTGCTGATTACCTATAGCCATTTTCCTAGTAGTGACATACAAGGTGGATCAACAGTGGGGAGGTGCTAACCTCTAGTCCCACGCCCTTGGGACAAGGTGATGGTGGTGCGCGTGAGGAGCGATGGCTTGTCTTCTGCTACCACCCCATCAACCTATATATATATAAGAAGTAGGTGAGGGGACACCTAGTGTCCCTTGAGTCCACAACCCTAAACCTACTTAAAGTAGGTCTAGCCTATTGACATGTGTCCTTGTCTGGCTAAGTCTAACTTGTTAGTATGTGACTCTCAAGTGTGTGACCCCGCAGGCTTGAGGTAAACTAGACACAACTCAGTAGGCTTCCGCCTAGAGTCGATAGTCCATAGTGGCCTCTAGAAAGACGTGTCAACTCCCGTTTACGCATGTGCTTTCAATGTGACGTTCTGTTTGATTCTCTTTGCCTCACAATATCGATGGTAAACCGTAGGCGAGACTTGTCATGCCAATGCTGACTTAGCTCTCTTTCTCTCTACCGCGATGTCTGATTCCATCCGTCTGCTTAGCCGAATCTCCATTTGTCTAACTCAGTTGGTGCTTTCCGAATCATATCACACGAGTGCGCCCAGAGAACATCACTCTGTGGCGGTGGGGCAAATTCCATCTTGATCGAACCACGTCATGCAGCTTACTTCCAAGTCGAACCATGCTTCGTCGTTATGGCTACCAGTTACGAACAACACTAGGCGGGCTCAAATCCGTCTAGTTGGTAATTGGATTGTACGAACATCTCGGGTCTAAGCATGCCATTGCATCTAGTCGGATCGTATGATGTTTACTCACGCCGACTAGACCTTTGGTCAGTCCAGCTAGCGTAGCTCTTTCGTGTAGCCAATGTTAGTCAGATGGCATCTCCATGCCTATGTCAGGTGGAACCTTGACATCATTCGTCTTACACATTAGTCTCGTAGTGTGTCCGACACTACCTTAAACAACTAAGGACTAAATGCACAACTGACTTAAGTACTAGTTTACACAAGCCAGATCCAATCCGGTTATGTAGTACAGTTAGTTCTTCATAGGACTAACTTGCAAACACAAAGTAGGAAAGTAGAGCCTCTAGGGCACCATATCTAACACTCTCCCACTTGCACTAGAGTCGATCACTTAGGCATCTCCATGCCCGAGAAATCTTATGCACATCGCTCTAACGTGCGCCTCATGCCGAGGCTGGGACACCGGCTTTGTCAGCGGATCTGCAATATTTGCATCCATGTGTATCTTGCATAACCCGGATATCTCCTTCCTCAACGAACTGTCGAATCATATGATACCTCCTGAGTATGTGCTTATTCTTCTGGTGTTGCCTTGGTTCATTGGCTTATGCAATAGCACCATTATTGTCATAGTATATGTCCAACAGACTAGAGCTAGCCGGAACCACGCCGAGATCTAACACGAAATACCTGATCCAAAAAGCTTCCTTTGCCGCCTCCGAGGTTGCAATGTACTCCGCTTCTATTGTAGAGTCAGCAACCTTTCTTCATTAGAACTTTTCTAGCTCATTGCACCTCTGTTCACTAGGAATACATTTCCAGATTGCGAACGAGAATCGTCTGAGTAGGTCTAAAATATGGCATCCGTGTAACCCTTTACACTTAGCTCTTTATCCTTGCCAAAGACTAAGAACACATCCTTGGGATGCTTTATGTACTTCAAGATGTCCTTCACTGCTGTCAAGTGGCCTTCGCCAGGATCTGATTGGTACCTGCTCGTAACCCTTAGAGCATATGAAACATTCGGTCTAGTGCATATCATCGCATACATGATTGATACTACTGTTGAAGCATATGTGATCATCTCCATCCGGCTTCGCTCATTAGCCGACACTAGGCATTGAGTCTTGCTAAGCCGAATTCCATGTGACATCGGTAAGAACCCCTTCTTAGCCGAATCCATATTGAACCTTTTCAGTATCTTATCCAGACACACACTCTCACTCTGGCTCATCCTATGAGCCTTGATCTATCTCTATAGATCTTGATTTCTAGAATAAATGTTGCCTCACTCAAGCCCTTCATTTGGAAACCCCTTTCAAGTGAATCCTTGGTTCCTTGCAACAATGGAACATCATTGCTAACTAACAATATGTCATCTACATACAGTAGTAGAAATGATACCGTTCTCCCACTAAACTTCTTGTACACACAAGAATCTTGCTCACCCTTGATGAAGCCAAACGATTTGAGCACTTAATTAAAACAAATGTTCCAACTCTGACTTGCTTGCTTCAATCCATGTATGGATTTCTGAAACTTATTAACTATGTCAACATTAGCCGGATCGACAAAACCCTCGGGTTGTATCATATACACATCTTCGGTTAAATTTCCATCAAGAAAAGTCGTTTTGACATCCATCTGCCAAACTTCCCAATTGGAGTTGGCTGCTTATGCTGGTATGATCCTAACCGACTTAAAGCATTGCTACCGACAAGAAGGTCTCGTCATAGTCAATTCCTTAAATTTGTCAGAACTACATTGCGACAAGGCATGCCTTATAGACATAAACATTTTCGTCTTCGTCAGTTTTCTTCTTAAAGACCCATTTACACTCGATGGCTCGCGCGCCATCAGGCGGATCAACCAAGTTCCAAACTTAATTGTCATCCATGGACTTTAACTCGGATCTCACTTCCTCTGCTATGCTTATTGAGAAACTCTTTCTCAAGGAAGACACCACTTCGAGCGACAAATACTTTGCCCTCTTCACAGTTATAGAAGTAGTGGCCCAAAGTTTCCCTTGGGTAACCCATAAGATTACCTTATCCGATTTGTCTGACTGAAGTCGCTTAACAGAAGCTTCACATCCCCAAATCTTAAGAAATGACAAGGCATGTTTATTGCCCGTCCACATCTCATGTGGTGTCTTCTCTACCGCTTTAGATGGTACTCGGTTTAGTGTAAACAAAACTGTCTCCATGAAAAACCTAGAATGACAAAGGTTGATCCGTCCGACTCGTCATTGAGCCTAACATATCTAACAAGGTTTGGTTCTGCCTTTCCGACACACCATTTCTTTGTGGCGTTCCTGTCAGAGTGAGCTATACAACCTTTGAAATGGCTATCAAACTCCTGGCTCATATAATTGCCATATAATTGCCTCCACGATCTGATCGCAGAAACTTGATATTTTTGCCGAGTTGGTTTTACACTTCACTTTGGAACTCTCTGGTCTCCCCAAAGCTTTCTGACTTATGGTTCATCAGATACATGTAGCCGTATCTACTGAAATCATCAGTGAATGTGACAAAATACTCATAGTTGCCTCTAGCTGTCATACTCATTGGATCGCATACATCACTATGCATCAATCCCAATAAGTCAAACGCTCTCTCACAACTCTTTGCGAATGGCGTCTTGATCATCTTGCCGAGAAGGCATGACTCACAGACCTCGAATGGCTCCAAGACGGATGAGTCCAGAAGTCCATCTCCATGGAGCTTCTTCATGTGCTTCCAGCTGATGTGGCCAAGTCACAATGCCAAAGATATGTCATATTAAGATCATTCAACTTTATCCTTTTCACATTCATGTTATAAACCGCCTCACAAACAAGATTCAATACAAACAATCCATTATAGGCAGGTGCAAAGCCATAAAACATATCATTCAAATACAAGGAACAACCATTGTTCTTAATATTCGACTCATAACCTCGACTCATCAAACATGAGGCGGAAATGATGTTTCGGCTTAACACATGAACATAATTACAATTACTTAGTTCCAACATGAATCCTGAAGGTAACTGAAGTTGCATAGTCTCTATGGCTAACGCGGCAATTCTTGCTTTGTTTCCGACTCAGATATCAACTTCTCTTGCCATGCTCCTAGTTTTTACCAGTCCTTGCATCGGGTTGCATATGTGAACAACTGATCCGGTATCATATACCCAGGAACTATTAGGAGAGTCGGAAAGATAGATGTCTACAACGTTCACAACAATAGTACCCAAGTCGGAAGTCACACTTCCACTCTTAGCCTTTTCAGCTTCGCACTTGATGCAGTTCCTCTTCTAGTGCCCTTCCTCCTTGCAGTAAAAGCATATAGAGCAAGGAACTTTTGCTAGCATAGTTACCGAGGCGACGTTGACATTGGAGTCAAGCGTATGGTAGTTCGAAATGAACGGACCATAGGCGACATCAGTGGATACCCAAGACGGTCTAGGGACTGCACATATCCGATCATACTAATGATGTTTGCATCTGAGTAAGGCTTGAGAGACATTATACCTCTTCGTCCTAGACGGAGTCTCATATGGAGCTTTGATACCACTGTTCTACGTGCCAGTGACTAGACCGAAAACGAAAAACTTTTTTGACTAACTTTCCGGCATGTCGTCGCACCAAGATCTAGCTAAGGAAAATGGCAACGGTCCTTACCGCTAGCGTCGCTCAGGGCTGTGTAGTCCTTGTTTGTCGTCATAGGTCCGACTCTGGCGAGGTCTCCATCGTCAGATCTGGTTCACTCCGCCGCCTTTCGCCTCTGCTTCTCGTCACCGAGTACCCCAAGTGTGGTGCCTCTGCCGGTATCCACACATACAAGGTGAACCAACAACGGGGAGGTGCTAGCCTTCGGTCCATCGCCCTTAGGAAAAGGTGGTGGTGGTGTGCGTGAGGAGCAATGGCTTGTCTTTTGCCTCCATCCCATCCACCTATATATAGGAAGTAGGCGATGGGACACCTAGTATCCCTTCAGTCCACAACTCTAACCCTGGTCAAACTAGGTCCAACCTATTGACTTGTGTCCCTGTCCGGCTAAGTCTAACTTGTCGCCATGTGTTAGTTGAATCTCCATTCAACTAGCTCCACTCTCTCAAGTGTGTGACATGACGGTCACAACTCAGTAGGCTTTCGCCTAGAGTTGATAGTCAGTAGTGGCCTCTAGAAAGACGTGTTGACTCCCGTTTACACAAGTGCTTTCAATGTGACGTTCTGTCCAATTCTCTTTGACTCATGTTTACACAAGTGCTTCCGTGATGTGTGATTCCATCCACCTAAGCTTAGCTGGATCTCCATCCGTCTAACTCAGTTGAATTAACTCGATCAACACTTGATCGAGTTATGAATGGCCATTCTTTCCGAGTCATATCACACGAGTGGGCCTAGAGGAATTTTGTCTTGGTCGAACCATGTCATGCAGCTTTCCGAATCGGACCAAAGCTTCGATGTTATGGTTACCAATTACAGACAATGTTCGGCGCGCCCAAATCTGACTAGTTGGTAACTCCGATCATGAGAACACCTCAGGTTTAAGGAAGCCATTGCAATTAGTCGGATTGTATGATGTTTACTCACGCTGACTCAACCTTTGATCAGTCCGACTAGCGTAGCTCTTTCCCGTAGCCAATGTTAGTCGGGTGGCATCTCCATTCCTATGTGGAACCTTGGCATCATTCGGCTTACACATTAGTCTCGATAGTGTGTCTGGCACTGCCTTAAACGACTAAGGACAGGAATGCACAACCGACTTTTGTACTAGTTTCCACTAGCTAGATCCAATCCGGTTATATAGTACAATCAGCTGTGCATAGGACTAACTTACAAACACAAAGTCTAAAAGTGGAGCCTCTAGGGCACCATTCCTAACAAAGCACACCTCTCCTGATCAGCACACACGCGCCATTCTCGTCGAGTTGTCAATGTTGATGATCGAGTTCTTCAGACGCAGGATGTAGTGGATGCCGGTGAGAGCCTTGTGTTCGACATTTTTGCCAGCAAAGATGATGGTGCCCATGCCCTTGATTTCGATGACGATGCCATCACCCAATTTGACGGTGCCAGTAACCGTTCTGTCAATTTTACCGAAGGTGTCACCAGGGCCTGTCATTCTATTTGTGGCACCGGTGTCGAGGTACCAGCCCTCGATTCACTCGTCGCCGCTACTTGTCCCGAGGTAGGCCTTTGCTTTCGGCTTGTCCGTGTAAAAAGGGGCATGCTCTTGAGCTGCAGCGGTGTTGTCCTTGACCACTATGGCTAGGGCTAGAGTTATGGTTTGTTGCACCAACATGGTAGTAGCTGGAGCGTCACTTTGCTGCACTGTCATGGCTGGGGAGGAGTGATGCTTTGCTGCACCACCACCACCATGGCTAGGGCAGGAGTGGTGCAGACATGTCCCATAAGGAATGCATCCTCATCATCTTCCTCTGCTTAGGCCAAGTATGCCTTGTTTCTCCTAGTCTACTTGCAGTCCTTGGCCTAATGGCCATGACGACCACAATTGTATCATGTGTCATCCGCCGGCTATCCACTGGCTATCCCAAGCTGCGGCACGATTACCGCCTCCTTCTCCACCTTTCTTACACGGTGGTCGACATCATAGATGCCCTCTGCCGCACGCAGGCCTGGAGGAGCTGTCTCCTTGGCGCCCCTTCGTCTTTTCTAGCCACTGCTCCTCTGTGAGTAGGAGCTTGCCCTGCTCACGCGGCGGCTCCAACGAGACGAGACTGTCCTCTATTGCCTTCAGACAACCGATGACCTCCTCCAATGACATCTCAGAAGTGTCAAGGAAGGTTCGATGGCACAACTCGCAAGATTTTCTCGATGACTTGACGCTCGTCAATAGGTGCTCCGTGTGTGGTGAGGCTTGGGACGAGGTTGGTGAGGCGCGGCGCAAAATCGCCAACGGACTCCCTGTGGTAGAACGAGATCATCTCAAATTCCTTTAGCTGCTGCACCTTGCCCTTCCGCATGTGGTCTGAACCGGCGTGCATGGCTCGAATCACCTCCCACGCATCCTTCGCTCTCCGCTTGATAGCCAGTCCGGCCACCATTTCTGGTGGCACTGCTTGCCCAGCGCCATTCGATCTTCCTGGAAGTCGTCGGCGCCAAGCTCAATCGCAAACTAGATGTCCCGAGCCTACAACTTCACCTTCATGAGGAGGCTCCATTCGGTGTAGTTTGTCAGTGTTAGTGTCGGGTAACTGCCACCGCTGACGTCCTTCACGACATGCTTAACCATGACTCACACCTTCCTGCATCACGGTCGTATCGGCGGCGGTGAAGGGGAACAGCGCCGTGGCTGGCGAGGCAGACTGTGGGCAGCACCCTGAACTGGAGCTGACATCTCTCTGGATCCTATCTTCACCAACACTCTGATACCAATTGTTTGTCTTGTTAGTTTACAGGTAGTAGTTTATTTGTGGCTGCCCCAAAAGCTTGTATTACATTTGTGACATCTCTCTGGTAAGGGCAGATCTGACAGCCCAACCAGATAGTTCTAGAGTTCTCTTAGAACCTACCAGTACTACTAGGGCCTACCAGTACTAGCTTAACTCCTAAGCAAGGAATCAAGGATTACTCTCACAGTCCATTATGTTCTTTTTTTATTGGATATTGGAAACTTATTTGGAGTAGTTTTAGTTTTCATCAAGTCTAGAATCCCGAAATGATTGTGAATTTGTTGCCCCCCGTGGGATATACCACCCCTGTGGATTGTCGTCCAATCATAGTATCAGTGCAATGCTCTAATATGGCACTGTTATGCTCCTTAATCTGGACTAATAACACATACATTATAGACTGCTGTAGGGGTCGCATGTACAATTATGCAGTTGTGGTTCCAAAAATTAATGATACCGGGTGCCAGATTATTATGAATGTATAGCTTGTTGTTGCACTGTTACTACTGTAGATGTCAGACCAACGTTTAATATCATGGCCGCAAGTCTGACCAAGATATTAGTTTCGTTTACCTCTCTTAGGTTTGTAATGTGAACCTTCACCTGCGAGTTTATACAAACCTACTGCATGCAGCAATTCATTTAATATTTGTCCGACCAGCACCGGCACCTTGTTGGTTTGCTAAATGTAGAGTGCATCTAGATTCCTAACTAGTCATATAATAACGCATAGCTGATATGTACTCCCTCCGTTTAGAAATATAAGATGTTTTAGGTTTGTGAGTGAGACGTATCTAGACACATTTTAGTGTATAGGTTCAAATGAATCTAGACACTAAAATGTGTCTAGATACATCTCCTTCACAAACCTAAAACATCTTATATTTACAAACGGAGTGAGTATAATCACCTGAGATCACCATACGCTAGTGCAGTAGGAAGTAAGCAGCTAGAGCTTCACTGTTCCAATTCATGCCATTGTTGACGAGGAGTCTAGAAACAGTTTGCACTTCTGAATTGGGCAGTCTGAACATCCGTTTTGCTCCCAAGAACGTCTGGGATCCATTTGTCAGATCAGATCAGATCTTCTCCCCATTGCTAGTTCTCTTAATTAGATCCAGATCAAGGGCAAATCAACCCTTCAGATGTGAACTATTTTGTGCACATGAGGTTAAGAATAAATGTCTGGTCAATGGTTTACACGTGACGCTTTACGAGAGTTTCTTTTCCGCTATGGTTGTGAAACAAATGTATGAGGAAAGTATGAGAGGTTTCGGGTGTAAGCAGAAGTGAGCTCTCAGCGCGCTGCCAATCCAAGCCCACCCAACCCTTTCATTATATTTTCATTATATTTTACTAGTCGGTGTTGAAATATCTAGGCGTGTCCATTATTTGAACATTTTTTTCAGACTTGATTTACAATTTTTCAGACTTGATTTGAGTAAATGTGAGTTCCCTGTGTGCCTGTTGACTTGATTTGACGATTTTTTAATAATCTGAGCAATTTTTTCAGACTAGACTTGATCCGTTGTTCAGACTTTTTTCATGACGTCTGGAAGCATTTTCCCTATGTCTGTTCACAGTTATTGATTAATGTTTTTTCTTTTCTTTTCAGAAGATCCAAGGCGCGTGGAGATAATATGGACAAAGTTGCAGAAGAGGGGAATAGAGACATTTTACTAGTGTGCCTTAGACATATTGACAATTTTTGCATCTGAAAGTTTTAAAACTGTTTGTGTTGTGGTTTGAGATGGTGTTATATGGTTGGACAAATTATGCAGGAGACTTCTAGCGAACTTTGGTTAGCAACAGTGGAAGGTTTTCATGACCTAGCAAATGGGTTTGCCCGGTGAATTTTGTCAGTATATGCTTGTTTTCGGTGTTGCATGAATGATTAGCACAATATACCTCTCAGTTGGTGGAGGAAACATGCCAAAGAGCCTCACTAGAATATCATGTCATTTTTCTCTTTGCAAATTTAATACTCCCTCCCTAAAATAAATAGATGTCTCAGATTTGTTAAAATTTGGATGAATCTATATACTCCCTCCGATCCATATTGGTTGACTCAACTTTGTCTAGATACGGATGAGTCTAGACTAGATAGTACATATGAATTTAGACAAAGTTTAGTCAACTAATACGAATAGGAGGAAGTACTAAATAGTGTCTAGGTTTGTCCAAATTTTGACAAACATGAGATATCTAATTTGGGACGGAGGGAGTATAAGATCACTAATTTCTCTATTGAAATAAATATCATGATGTTTTTGTCTCCAAAAGAATAGCATATCTTATTTTTGTTCCTTTTGTGTGCACACCAAATTTACGACTGAAGATCTATTGCCTCGGGAAGGTACATGCTGCTAACTTGAAATATGAAACTACTCGTACAACCTGGATTTGAGCAAAATGTTTCCAAAATTCCATCTCAATAAATTCAATATGTATTTAGCACTTGCACCAAAGTTTATACATGATTTCAACTTACATATCTAGGAAGAAACAAAGGACGAATATATCCCTAACAATTGCAATGAGCTGAATCAGTAACCCTACATATAAAGATTTGTGTCTTTTTACATCTTAGAACGTGGGTTACATTTATAACTTAGTGATGTTTATTTTAGAACAAATTCCAGTTTTTATCGCATAGTTTGATATTTTTGACATTAATTACCCTTGCGTAACACTTTTTCATTCTTATTACCTCATTAGTCAACAGTTCTGTTAGCTTTTACCCTTTTTAATCGGTTCCAAATCAGCTCGGGTCGACAAATCACCTACAAGATTTTAGTGAGGGGAAAATTGGCAAAACTTTTGATAAATAGGTAATACGGATAAAAATGTTGTCAAATAGAGTAATTAGTGTCAAAAATATCGAACTAGCGGGTAAAAGCTAGAACTTTACTGTTTATTTAAAAAAATCGTTATCTCTGGTTTTGAAAGTCTGAAATGGCAAGGAAGTCGTGAAGTCAATGCATAAGTGTATTATACTTCGTCATGTTGAAATCTTTGTTGTCCAATGTTCATACATTTTTTCAAACTTGATCTGGGTATTTGTGAGTTCCATGTGTGCCAACTTGACTTGATTTGTCCCTGCAAAAATAACTTAACTTGATTTGAGTAATTTGGGATTTTTCCTGATGGCTTGATTTGAGGATTCTTTTTCAGACTTATCCATGGAGAGAAGCATTTTTCCTAGATCGATTTGCTTTTTTTCTTTGCAGGCACTAGGATGTGGACATATTATGGACAACGTCAGGAAAAGCGGACATATTGTGAGTGAGAAACCGACAGATTATGAGTAGCCGTAACATTTGGACACTTTTATATGCAAAGGTGTTCTAAAAATGTTTTTTTTTACTATTATGGTTGGACAAAATTATGCAATATTTTTAGAAACCATTTTTATAAACAGTATCATGCATGCCAAGTTGACAAAAAGCTGATGTGACACATTAATTAATTAATTAAGAGAGAATGAAGTGTAATATCATAACACATAAAACTAGAATAAACTAGAATATTTAATGATAAATAGATCTTGATTCTATAAATAATTAAATATAAATCCACTATAATACTATTCGATGATATTATGCGTTAGGGAGATAGTATAGTACATTAGTATATATAAGTGTATGATACTCTCCACTATAACAAACCTCAGGGTTACATGTGTTAAAAATCAATTAGCGTTAATATTAGGCTAACTAGGCCAGCAAGTAGATTCTTTGGAATATTCTACCTAGCGACCAGTCACCGTGTTCGTCACCGTGTCATATATATATGTTAGTGTACAATATTTGGCATTGTACAAACCGCTGTATAGCGACCAGTCACCGTGTTCGTCACCGTGTCCTTTCCTTTTCAATAGGACACGAACATATGTAACGACATTGTAACACCTGTTCAGCTGTTCGGGGAGATTTGGTGTACATGGCACCAGTGATACTGCCTTAAAAAATCAAATATCATACTTTTGAGTTCAAAATGCCTTAAAAAAACAAATATCATACTTTTGAGTTCAAAATATTCTAAAGAAAAATTAGGATGTAGCCAGTGATTTATATCACAAACGTGCAAAATTTTAACTCAAATAAATATGTATTTTGAGCAACACAAAAACACAAAATTGTATATCTATTGTATAGTGATTTCAAATCACAAAAAAGTCGCATTTTATAATTTTTGTGTAGCTCGGAATACAAAACACTTTGAATTAAGATTTGGCACGTTTATGGGATACATCATTTGAAACTTTTAGGATTTTGTTTGAAGATCTTTTTAAAGCATATAAGTGTAGTTTTTAGTTTTTTTAATACGTGAATTTTGAAATTTACAAAAATAGCGTATTATCGGTTTGGTCAAAACCGAGTGGCTAGTCGGTCTGGCCAAAACCGAGTGGACGGCCACACCGATAATATGATATTCTTGCAAATTCCAAAATTCAAAATAACTAAAAAATGTATTTTTTTAGCAAATATGAGATAGTTCCTTTTTAAGTTTGCATTAAGTCCCATTATTATTTGGCAGATATTCCGCTTGTACCATAGCCTTCTATGCTAGCTTGCAGTGGCTCTCTCTCTCTCTCTCTCTCTCTCTCTCTCTCTCTCTCTCTCTCTCTCTCTCTCTCTCTCTCTCTGCACACTACACCAATATTTGGTCTACACCAATATTTGGTGACGAAGTTGCACCGAACACACAATCAAAACCATTTTTGTGTCTAACCCCAACTTTTGGTGTAATACATTGCACCTAGCTCAAATAGAACTTTTAGGGGCTTTAACTGTATATCTGATATGTGAACCTAGATTTTTATACCATGCATCATAATTATACATTAGTTTTTTAAACCATATACCATTATGCATATACAACATATTGTGGTATACAAATTTTCTGCCATTATATTACCTTGTCTATTATTAAAAGTCTATCTATTATATACTTAAATAATGTGTTTTTTTTCAAAACACCACATTAATCCACGTCATATAAATAACCAACACGGTAGGAAGACAATATATGCTTACGATTTAATTATGGAATTGCATAATTACGTGGCACTAGACTTTGGAAACCATTGGGTTTATTTTAGATTTATTTTATTTATTAACATAAAAATATGCAAAACAATAGATTATTTCTAGATCGCTTCTAGACAAACCAAAATATTTGATAAACATTAGCCTCCTGGTTCAAAATCGTTTTACCAAGTTATTTTATTTCTAGATCGTTTTGCCAAGTTTCGAAAGTGGATTTTTAAATATTATTAATATAAATTTAATATTAGTCTTGTTTTGAAGTTCTTTTTATTAGAAACTCAAATATGCAAATGGTTGCTAAATTAGCCTCGTGGTTCAAAATCTAGGAATGTTTTAAATTTTATTAGAAGAATGTGTGGAGAGGAGAGAGTAGTCTGACTATGCACTGACACAAGTCTAACATTTCCTCGCAGCAAATATTTCTGTTCTCATTCGACCAACCAGCCGGAGGCCCAGCGCGCGAGTAGCGGTGGCAGCCTTGCCCTGCACGTCGCCGCCAAGCTTTGTATTATTATATGCCAGCGCGCTTTTGCAGTCCTCCAGGTAGGTGCACGTGCTCGCCGGGGGAGCTGCTTCAGTGGGAGCACCTTATGTACGCGTCGCCGTCGTGGGTGTCAATCTGGATGGCGGACACCAGCACCTCGTCGGCCTTCACGTCGTGCTGCTGCACCACGAGTGCCATGCTGGTCAGGATGATGGCCGACGGGCACGCGCTCGCTGGGGAGCTGCTCTCCACCGATGCGCACTCACTCGTTTGTGCGCTGCTAGCTCTGCCGTGTCACGCTCGCGCTGCTTCAATGCGCGCGCTCGTCACCCAGGAACGTATCCCGTTCGTTGGTCCATGCTTGTCAGCCGTGGCGCGGCGGATCGGACGCGAGAGAGCTCCGTCCAAATGCGGTCCTCCCTCATCTCCGCCAGGCACAGCATAGTGCGCACTCCATGCCTGCCGCACCGTACGTCTTGCATGAACACGGGTAGCGCTGTGATGTGGCTCTTCTGCAGCATAGCCGCCTCCTTGTCCCCGCCAGAAACGGAGGTGGTAGTGGAGGAGGGACGACGGGCAGCATGTCATGCGAGCGCGCAGACACGGTGAGCTTGTAGAGCTGCCAGAAGAACCCGACGAGGATTGCCGCCATGCCCAACAGGCTAGGTAGGAAGAAGAAGAGGATAGGGATAGGAAGAGTAGATATGGGCAGGGGGCATCTGAACCGGGTGAGATGTGAGGCTAGTCACGTTCGGTTCGAAAAAAAAGAAGAAGCCTAGTCTCGTTGTTGCCCCAGGCTATATATCGCGAGGCTAGTCTAGTCTCTTTTCCGATTCATGCGGCGGTTGAGATGCTCTCTTTGCTACACTTTTCCGGGATTCCATTCTTTTAGCGAAATAGAACAACTCTGCCATATAGTATAGACAAGCAGGTACCACTTGCTAGCGACTCAGCCCCATTCTTCCCGCAATCCCTGCTCGACGCCTCTTCCACCACTGCCAAATCGCCCCCGCGCCCTTTGACGCCGGCAATTTACCACCAACGACACCCCGTCCTCCACGCCAAGTCGCCAAATTAATAGTCAGGACCGGCAAGCTTTGACCGTACCGCTGTTCATCAGCTCGAGGAAGGCCACACGACGACCTCGCGTGTATGCCTTGCATGCAAAGGTGTTCAACCATTCTGCCTCGGTAGACTCCATTCCTACTTTTTGCCACACTAGCTGCCGTTTAGTTTGATTGATTTCTTTGGTGTATGATTCATGCATAGGCTGTGGACAGCGACGACAAGATTATTACCGAAGCATTTATGGACGAGGAAGTCAATGACACCGTCGATGAAGAGGAGCATTTGACGATCCTCGCTTGTCTTCTACAACCTCAAGCAGACGAACCGAACAATGCCATTCCAAAACATGAATGTTCAAAGCTTGGGAGACAAAAGATCAAGCCAAGGCAGAGGATAGAGGGTAATGCCATGCTACATGTGGAGGCTCAAAGGACAAGCAAAATGAGAAGTAGGTTTGATCAAGTTGAACTTCATTTTATTTATGTTAGAACTATTCTAAAAAAAAATTGTGTGAAATTATGTGTATAATAAGTGGGTATACTTGGCGTCCTTTTAATTTATTGGTCGGGAATTATCAATTATGGCCGAGACTATTTATGTTTTGATTCCAAATTTCAAGAAAAATGGTTGAAAAACCTACATGGAGCTAGGGGCTGTGTGGCTGGGTAGAGGTGCCCCTCACAG
Organism: Avena sativa; assembly: GCA_916181665.1. Lineage (NCBI taxonomy): Eukaryota > Viridiplantae > Streptophyta > Magnoliopsida > Poales > Poaceae > Avena > Avena sativa. The sequence continues at coordinate 351,762,212 of OV702293.1, read as the reverse complement.
GCAGCCACTCGTGTCGGCGCACGTCATACGAGCGATTCGGCATTGTTAGCTGACATTATTTGGTCGAGATGCTCCTAAAATTAGGATTTAAATTTATTAAGATATTAGATTCTAAATAGTACTAGATTCATGTGATATCTAAATCATCAAATTTTCTCGGTATATTTCAGAAAATTTTCATGACAAAGTTAGTTCCAAAGGGTACACCGGATACGTTCTTGCGATTGATGCAAACAAACATGTAGATATGGCACTAGATTAAAACCGAACGGCATATTGCATCGAGCAGGTCAAAACTATAGCCGAACAAGAAATTGGTCGATGATTCATCATAAATTAAGTTTATTATGATGACTGACTATGCAATATATGGATGGACTAGCCTGTTCACGAAGAAACAGAGAGGACGCGATTCATGGGCATCACCATATGGAAACCGGAAAAAGGAATTCATATTAAGTGTAGAGGCAAAGGGGAGAACAAACCTAGATGGAGCATGGTTCACCATGGTGCTCGAGCAATTGCTGCGCCTACCGCCCGGACAGAGAGAAATCTGCAGAAGTTTGAAAGAGGAATTAGGAACAACATGAACAGCCGTGCACACAAGAGGATATCGGATATCACGGCCAGGGTCGTGGTTCAGCCTTGGCGGCCCTGGCCAGCGGCTACCTGGGTTCGTTCATACGATTTTGCATCGATCTGGATGGAATTCTGGATGGACTCCGATGGAGTGAGGCAGAAGATAAGAGAACAGGGAAAGATAGACAAACGAGCCATAAATAACTACACCTTGCATGAGCTCGGAGTGTTTTCCAACGGAGATTACCCGCTGCACAAGGGCCCGGCTCTCTCGCGGGGCCACGCGGTCAGTGACTTCGGGGGTACGCACGTTGGTTCAGATCGGAAGCCAGAACTCGTTCCGACCAAGGAGAGATCTGAGATCTGACCCACTATTTACCGGAACGGAAAGTAGAAACGAGAGGCTGACGCAACGCAACCCTACGAGTATATACAACACAGTTATGGACCAGATCGGCAGCGGTGGCAAACAAGGTCCAATCGGACCTCTGTCAGAGAGACAATTGTAACTGTTTTGTTTCCTTTTTCTTTCTCAACACCCATTTCCCAAGTGTATTTTTCTTGTGAGATTTATTTTTCTAAAATATTTATGTTGTTGTTTAGAAGGTTGTTCAATCTTTTTTAAGAATCATCAACAATAGTACAAATACAAAGAACATAAAAAGCAATACTCCCCGTCCTTAAAACGATGTCATAGATATGTCAAATTTAGAGGCGACGACTACATCCTAAAATCAGAATAAGAATCTTTATGTTTTATTCTTGTTTCGGTGGTACGTCTAACAACGGTGGAGCATGCGTGGAGTCGTGTGTCCGATAGATCTCTTGTGTTTCGGTCTTTTTTCATATTCTTTGCTTATAGTTTGAGATCACTCTCTTACGATCTATGGTTGTTATCTTCCTCATCTAGGTTGAGTTTTATTTTGGCTACTTTATGTTCTAGTAGTTTTTGTGGGAATTTTAGTGGCGCTTTTGGTTAAGACTGTCAGCCTCTTCCCTGTTGTAAGGAACACAAAAGGCTTTGGTTGATTTCTTGGAATGGAGCTGGGGATTGAATTCCTTTTTATCTAAAAAAAATACTCTCCTATCAGCCGGTCTATCCATAGCATGCACGCATGGATGAGATGCTCGCCTGCCGATTCTGTTCACTGATAACAAGGGCCAAACACATAATTATGCCCCAAAGTTTAAGCCCATAAGAGCATCTCTAAGAGCCTTTCCATATTTCCTCATACTAAAAACAGTTTTTTTAGCAATTGGAAAAAAAACTAGCTCCAGCATTGCTATAACTGGTCCCTACACACAAACTTTTACTCAGCTGAGCAAAATGGCACCCTCGCTTGGCTTTGCAAAGTCCAGAGCCACCGCGTATAATTCCCAAAACCAACGCGAGAGAGGTAACCACTCGAGTGGAGATTTCACCGTGCGTCTGCCTCTCGCCGACCACCGCCCTGACGCCTCCCTCGCCGCTATTAGCCCCTCCGCCGTGTCCCCCACGTCCCTGGAGCTTCCCCCTTCCCGCGCCCATCCTTTCCCCGCCGGCGCGAGGCTCCCCTGCGACGACTCCCATCTCGCCCGCCCCGCAGATTCGGCCCGGTGGAGGCTGCCGCCGGCGCAAGAGATCGTCGACACGACCCCTAGGTGCACCCGCCCCCCGCAGAGAAAGAGAAGAAGAAAAAGAAAGAAAAAGGTGTGTCCCACTGACATGTGGGTCCCATGTGTCCATTGCCACTTATACCAATCGAGTTTAGGAATGCTACCAAAGCAGCAAACATGTCTGGTTGCTAAATCGTCTCTCTCCTCTTGGTATACCAACTTTTTAGCAATCTGAAATACAAAGGCTCTTGGTGATGCTCTAAGGTGAACAACTAATTATGAACAAGGCAGGAGAAATTGAAAATCAACTACTTATTTGTGATTTAGACTTTGAGTTCACCGTGTTCATGGCGCCACTAAAACAACCGCCAGTATGTATGTAACCTACCGAAACTAACAAAAAATAATAATGAGCCGAATTATATAGTAAGCCAAGTTATCAAAAATCATGTCGTTCTTATCTCTTGGTAGGTGGATTAAAATTAGAGTTGAATTATTAAAAAAATAGTATTCCCTCCATCCCGGTTTAAAGTGCACATATAGCAAATCTCTAAGTCATACATTTTTTTTGACAACGTTAGATCCGCAGGGAGCTTTGGTACAGCGGATATGGTCTCCGGATTAATGCAAACAAGCATGTAGATATAACCAATAGAAGCCATTCGACGAGATTAGGTCAAATCAGTCGAGGATTCATCACAAATTGTGTTTATTATTATGCCATACTATGAAATATAGGGACTAGCTTGATCATGAAGAAACATAAAAGGAGTTCATGGGCATGACCATATGGAAACCAGAAAAAGGAATTCATATAATAAACTGCGGAGGCAGAAACAAACCTTGATGGGCTATGAATCTATGATGCATGGTCCTCGAGCAATTGCGGCTCCTACCTCCCGGGCGGAGAGAAATCTGCACAAGTTTGAAAAGAGGAATTAGGAACAGCACTGCCGCTGGATCCGCAGAAGAGAAGAGAAGAGAAGAGAAGAGAGGATAGCACGACCTGGGTGGGTCGCGGTTTCTGGCCACCGCCGGCTAGCCGGGTTCGTTCGTGAGATTTTGCATCGTCATCGATCTGGAATTCTGGACCTGGATGGAGCGAGTCATCAGGAGATAAGAGAACGGGAAAAGATAGACAGAACGACCCATATTAGTATTACCTCTCGCATGTGCGCGACGTGGTTTGTCGCGGAAAGCACCGGCTGCAATTGGGACCGGCTCACTCGCGGGCCCGCGCGGTCAGTGGTGACGGGGGTACGCGCGTTGGGAAGTCAAAACTGGTTCGTTCCGACCAAGGAGAGATCTGAGATCTGACCCAGTATTTACCGGAACGGAAAGTACTATACCAAGAGGCTGACGCAACCCTACGAGGCTACGAGTACTAGTATACCGCAGTTGTGGTGTGGACCAGATCGGCGGCGGTGGCAGGCAGGCAAACCTGCAGGTCCAATCGGGCCTCTCGGTGGCGAATTTTTTGTACGGAGAGACAATGGGTAGTACGCGTTTCGTTTGTTGTTGCGGTACGTACGAGGAGCACGCGTTTTCGTCTCGTAATAAAGTCTTCGGTATCGAAGAAAAAACCACTTTGACAGCGAGAGAAACCCCTACGTTTACTGCCGATACTGTCCATGGATGCCTTACTGAATCTGCAGCAACACCTATCACACGTTAGGTCTGATTCGTTTGTTGCGGTATGTACGAGGAGCAGTCGTTTTCGTTTCGTAAGGTCGTCTCCACACGTGCACTTTAAATTGTCTATTTCTATCTGTTTGTTTGAGTCGGATCATGGTCGTTTTTTATTAGGGTTTGGCCTGTCCGACCAGCCGCGTCCAGCGGTACAATTTATATTTCTGCGTATGGCAAATAGGGGCGACCCCCCAGCCAATTCAAACATAGAAAGTTTGTGCCAAAAACTGGTAAAGTTCGTCTATATCCATATGTAATTTACATTCATAATTCAAAAATAGAATTAAACTAGGCCTAACCCAAATCCTAGCTACCGATCTTCGCGCGCAAGCGCCGCCACGTCCATCTAGGGGTCGAGATCGATATACTCCGGCGACGTCCAGAGGTTGGGCGGTAGCAGGCCGGAGCGGGCACGGGCGCGGAGGATCGATCACCTGCCTAGGTCACGTCGCCAGTGGCCCCATGCGGTGGTGGAGATGCGCCGGTTCCATCCCCGCCTCCGGAGCGATCCCCACCTTCGGAGCTCCATCCCCACCTCCGGTACAATTTTTTATAACCTAGAAACAATTAACTTCTAAGTGAATATTTTCTTGGTTGCAGCTGTGGTGTAAACTTCAAAAATCTCAATTCCAGCCTGGTTGCAACTAGAAAATTACACCCACTTGAGGAAGCTGGTGCCTTGAAGTACATAATACAAAGACAACTAGTATTAGTTTAGGACTATATAACCTGCGGGCAAGAAATCCCGTGTAACCCATTGCACAGCATACCACTGATGTAGTACACTATAGTCGTTGACATAACACCAATGAAACACCGTTCACTAGTATTACATTCCTCAGAGTAGTATAACAGAAACATAGCAGGTCCAAGACATGACTATAGGTTACAACTCAACTCTTTACACAAGATCCAGAGAACACTCTAGGTTAAAGAGAGAGAAAGAAACTTCTTATGAAGAAGAATCAAGAATAAATAACTCATAACAACCATACTTATAAAACTAGTAGCTGAACTATTGGCTTGCATTGATGCTATTGCAATACTCTACAGAAGTAGGTTCTATGGTTAGAAATTCTATTCTTATCTAAGTAGCAACTTCGTCTTTAATTGAGTTGATGTATATGTTGACTTTCTTGACTTTATTGAAGAGCTTTAGCTTTGATGATAATTTCTGGAGCATAACTTGATCTAGACGTCGTCTGTACTGGCTTTAGAACCTAACAAGGGTTAAAAAGATACTTTGAGTACGAGCGTACTCAACAAGTTTACTAGAAAAGGAGTGTTTGATGCACTATATGTCAACACCCGGATTTTTCAATCCTAGATGCCTGTTATGCCATACATCGTAATCCCAGGATTACTATTTTTGCGAGACATAACAGAATTGGATACCATAGTACATCATCCATTATAGACGATACATAAGTTCTTACACAAATAGGGATCTCATGATCCAGTTCTTAATACAACATCAAGCAGCGGAATACGTAATAATAACGGTAGCGTAGGCGAAGCTCCATCTTCGGGGTCACAGGCAATGCTGACGATGGGAGATGATCCTAGTTGTCGTAACCTTCCTAGGGTCCATCTTCCAGGTACTCCTCTTCATAGTCTGGCCATGGGAATAGCCAGGGACAAAGCCATGAGTACTCTTTAAGTACTCGCAAACTAATACTAATAGGTAAAGGGTTTTTTTGGATAATAGGACACTAGGCTCTAGGGTTGTTTTGCAAAAGCCAGATTTATCTCTGCTAAGTTCTAAAGCTAGTCACAATTTTATAACTCCTAACTGGGAACTTGTATTTCACATCACAACTCTGTTGTGGTCAAGTCAAAGTCTTAGTTCATTTCACAGGTCATTTTGAAAAGTCTGACGGGGGAACAATATGGCCACTCCAACTGCCCATAACCGCGGACGCGGCTATTCGAATAGTTTGACACTCTGCAGAGATTGTACACTTTCACCACAACATTCCATACATCCGTCAAGAACAAATCCTGAATTCACCATACTCAGTATGCGGATAATCAATCCTAACCTTTCGATTACACGCCCTAGTATAAGCACCTCTCCTGTGAGTTTGGCCTTCCAACCATGACCAACTGTCATCTTGGGTACTGCACAAGTGGACAATCTTCACAAGATAGCCTCAGCTCAGACCTTGGCCGTGAGGGAACTAATACTAAGGAATATAAGTTTCCAGTCAAGCCCTACCCAATATTCGGGTATTGTGGTTGTACGATAAAATTGGAATGGTATCGCATCCAGACAACCATCAGTTTTATAAAGGGCTAAGGCTCATGCCTCAACATTTTTATCACCAAAATTCTCAAGTGTTTGGAAACACATGTCCAAAACATTTCAATAGAATAATCCATCATTCCAAGGTTTTCATAACCATTTTTCCACCAAGTATTCTCATCTCAAAGTTGATCAAGTTTTTATGCTTAGCACTAGCATCTACAGGTGGGGGTAGTACTAATGAGGGGTGGTAACTAGTGGAGTTTCAACTAAGTACAACCTCATGTCTCAGGCTGATGTCAAAGTTTCTAACTTAGGCCAAATTTTATGCTCTTTATGCAACCTTCAGCATCTTTCCAATATCTACCAGTCACTTAAGTAAACTCTAAGTAAGCTTTGATAAAGAAATAAAGTAAGAAGCTTGCAAGTAAAACTAGGATTGGTTTATCAAGTGGGTATGATCACATATGCTTAAGGCATATAGTGGGCATAGTATCAAGTATGGGCTTGCATAGGTATAGTCTTAGCTTGCACAATATCAGTATAAGCTTGCTAAATTGCAAGTGCTAGCTTGCACATTCACTAGTAGTATTTGGCTTGCCTTGTGCAGAGCAGTGGTTGAAGTTCTCCTCGGCTTCTTCTTCGTAGTATCCTCCTTCCTCCTCGTATCCTTGGTCGGTACTAGCGTCTATGAATAAATACGAGGTACACAATCACCAAACAATACTTAACTACTTGCAATCATCACACACAAGGGTCCTATGGATGATCTAGCATCATCTCTAACATTACAAGGTTAGGGCTTGATTTAAATCCTTTTATTTTTAGAAAAGTAATTTCTACTCATTGAAAAACTACTTAAGATTTAATATTCTCCAAACCCAACATGGGATCATGTTGACACATGTCATCACCACATATTGTAGTCCATGGGAATGTGATTTAAAGTGGTGTCACAATTTAATAAGGTTTTATCCTTTTATTTTAATTAATTAAAGTGGCTAGAAATGCTTATGTAGCATTCTTTTATTACTTGAACATTATTTCTGCAAGTAAACCTATATATTTTTATATATTCTGAAAGGTATGGTTAAATGTGATTTTTGAGAGTTGGAATCAACTCAAAAGCTATTATGGTTTAAATTTGAAAAATGTTTGAATGCAGAAAAGCTTCTTCCTTGTTATTTTTACCATGGGTGATCTATAGATCCAAATGACTTGAATCCAACGGGCTTGGATTCAGCATTCACAGACCTTTCCAACAAAATTGGTTTCATTCAATTTGGTACACTGAATCGATCTGGGTTGATTTTTGAAGTTGGGTACAGAAGTGTGTTTGAATTGAAATAGAAAAAGGTTTAATTTGAATAACTGGGCTGCGCGGGAAAAGTTACTGGGCCGGCCTGCTAAGCGCAGTGCTCCCGCGGGCTGCTTAAGTGGGTGTCCCCACTCGTCAGTGACACGGGGCTGGGCGAAGCGGTATGGGGCGACGTGGATCGTTCGATCTAGTTCTAATCTAACGGCTGGGAGTCATCATCGACGCGAGACAACGCCGGCGAGAACGAAACCTAGCGCGGCCAGTGAGGGTTGTTGGGGGCTCACCGGGGTACTGGCGAGGGTCGGCGAGGCAGGCGAACGACGAAGTTGACGACGGTGAATCTCCTGATACCGGTGGCTTCTCCTGGGACGGCTCCAATCTCTGGCTCCCTTCTTCTCCAGAGGCGACGGGCTCCGGTGAAATTCCAGCGGGGTGGTGTTTGCCTTGCTCTAAGAACGGTATGGCACGATCAGTGAGGAGAGGGGAGTGAGATGGTGTGAAGAAATCGTGCGGGGGTGGCCTCTATTTATAGTCGAGCGAGGGGACCGTCGGGGCGCACGGTGAGCTCGTCGGGGGCGAGGTTACAGGCGGCTAAAGGCATGGGCAAGGGTAGGGGACAGTGCGGTGTCTCCTGGCGATGCTCAACGACATGGTCTCGAGGCATGGGGCGGTGTGGTTTGGTCTGGAACGGGCGGTGCTCTGCGCGGCAGAGGCGGCGTCTTCGACGGCGGGCGGTGGCTGTGCGGGACGGGTGGCAAACGGGGATGTCTGGCGGTCTCCTGGGTCAGTGGGGATTGTGTATGCACGCGGCGAGGGCGGCGCACGGTCTGTGGGCTTCGGTCGAGGGTCGTGCTCTGGCGCATGCTCGACATGGTCTCTGGCGGTCTGGGCGCGGCTTGTGCGCGTGGTCCAGGGCTTGGCAACGCTCGCGGCTGGGACAGGTAGTGGCGGTGGACGGTGGGCTGCCTCCCAGACAAGGTTGGCAAGGCTAGTTCTTCCTCTAGCCTGCTGTCCACACTGGGGTGACAAGGGGGTGCTCGGCTGTTCACCATTGATGGCAATGGCAAGCTCACAGGGGTGCTAGTGCTTAGTTAAACTTCCTAGATGATCTACTGAGCTGTGTGTGAGCTAACTAGGGAACAAGTTAGGCAAGAATCACTGCGCACAATAGTGTTTGATGTTTTGTTTGATTTGTGTCTGCAACCTGTTTGATGAAATGGCCGCATGAAATCAAGTTTTGAATTTTGAAAAGATTTTTGGTGGGTTTGCTAGATTGGTGCTGGTGAGTCTGTAGATGCTTGGGTTTTGAAAGTTGAGCTTGTTTGAGTGGTTTTTGAAAAAGTGGGATCTTCCCATATGATAAAGATTCAATTTTGAATTGTCATTTAAACTATGTATTTGAAAGTTTCTGGATGATCACAAAGTGGGCCTTGATACCTTGTTATGAGTACATTCAAGGGGTGCAAAGATCCAGAAAAGTTTCTGTTAGGTTCTGAAAGTTTGAGACAGCCAAAGTAGGCATGGGAGTTAAATTGGTCAAAGTGACCATTCATTTCATATATGTGTTTTGATTTACTTGTCTTTAGGAAAGGTGTGGGAAATGTTTTAGATGATGTTTATTTCACCTACGAAACATTTTACAAGCAATGAAACAAACAAACAAGGTGGTTTTAAAGGATTTCAAAATCCATGCATACACATCTGCATGCATTCATGATTTCATTTAGAAAAGTTTTTGTTAACCCTAATTTTGATGATTAGAATTTGATGATCCAAGCTTAGTATTTTTGGGATGTTACAAACCTTCCCCCCTTAAACAAAATCTCGTCCCGAGATTTGAAAAAGGACGAAAAGATTACCTAGGATTTGAAGAGATCGGGAAACTCCGTCCTGATGTGATCTTCGCGCTCCCAGGAAGCTTCCTCTTCTGTGTGGTTGCTCCACTGAATCTTGAGAAACTTGATGCTTCGGGTTCGGGTAGTTCAAAACGCTTCTTCCAAAATGCGGATGGGTACTTCAGGATAGGTCGGGTCATCGTTGGTCTCTATGGTCCGGTGATCGATATTCTTGAATACTTCGGTCTTCTCGGGGACTTCGAGACATTTGCGAAGTAACGAGATATGGAACACATTGTGCACAGCTGACATCTCTTCAGGTAGTTCCAATTGATACGATACTTCTCCTCGACGGTTCAGAATTTTGAAAGGTCTGATATATCTGGGGGATAACTTTCCTTTGAGTTGGAAACGCTGCATTCCCTTCAATGGCGACACTTTCAGATAAACAAAATCTCCTATATTGAAGGCGAGGTCTCGACGTCTCTTGTCGGCATAACTCTTCTGTCGGGATTGGGCGGTCTTGAGGTGCTCACGAATCTTGTGAACCTTCTCTTCTGCTTCTCGGAGGATGTCGGGTCCAAAAATCTGACTCTCTCCTACTTCCGACCAGTTCAAAGGGGTGCGACACTTTCTTCCGTACATGAATTCAAATGGGGCCATTTGCAAACTGGCTTGGTAACTATTGTTGTAGGAAAATTCTGCAAACGGCAGACAGTCTTCCCACTTGGATCCATATTCTAGCACACATGCTCTAAGCATATCTTCGTGTATTTGATTTACTCGCTCCGTTTGTCCATCGGTCTGAGGGTGATACGCGATACTGAAATCTAGGCGGGTTCCTAAACCTTCTTGGAATTTCTTCTAGAATCTCGAGGTAAACTGAGTTCCTCGATCCGATACTATGTTCTTGGGGACTCCGTGCAAACTAACGATTCTAGCGATGTATAACTCCGCTAGTTTCGAACTCTGGTAGGTGGTTTTGACGGGCAAGAAATGGGCGACTTTGGACAATCTGTCCACTATGACCCAAATAGAGTCATTTCCCCTACTAGAAGTAGGTAGTCCAGTGATAAAGTCCATTCCTACAGAATCCCATTTCCATTCCGGAATTTGCAAAGGTTGCAACAATCCAGCGGGTCTTTGATGTCCTGCCTTGACTCACTGGCATATATCACACTTGGCGATATAGCTTCCGATTTCTCTCTTCATCTTATGCCACCAAAATTGCTCTTTCAAATCTTGATACAGCTTAGTTCCTCCGGGATGGATAGAATAAAGAGTATCATGAGCCTCCTTCAAGATAACTTCTTTCAATTCCGAATCTGCTGGTACACAAAGGCGTCCTTTGTACCATAGAACTCCTTCTTCGTCCCGCTGTGAATCCGGGTACTTTGCCTGTACCGATACGACGCTTGATTCCGTCGATACTGGCATTTCCCTTATGCGCCTCTTTAATCTGACTGATCAAAGTGGGCTGAAGTTCTATGCTAGCCAAAAATCCTTCACTTACTAATTCCATTCGAAAATCTTCCATCTCCTTGTGCAAACTTGGTTGCTCCTTCAAAATCATGGAGTTCAAGCGGCACGACAATCTGCTAAGGGCATCGGCTACCACGTTGGCTTTACTAGGGTGATAGTGAATGTCCAGGTCGTAATCCTTGATTATCTCAATCCATCTTCTCTGCCTCATATTCAACTCCTTCTGAGTGAATATATACTTTAGGCTCTTGTGATCTGAATAAATCTCACAATGGTTTCCCGTTAGGTAATGTCTCCATGTCTTCAGGGCTAGGACTACTGCTGCGAGTTCGAGGTCATGGGTTGGATAGTTTTGCTCATGTTGCTTCAATTGTCGAGATAGATAAGATATAACTTTGCCTTCTTGCATTAGCACACATCCGAGACCAATCTTGGATGCGTCACAATACACATCGAAGGGCTTCGTGATATCCGGCATGATCAAGATTGGGGCTGAAATCAATCTCCTCTTGAGTTCTTGAAAACTCGCTTCTCATTTGTCGGTCCATTCAAACTTCTTTTCCTTCTTCAGCAATTGGGTCATGGGTCGGGCGATACTCGAGAATCCTTCTACGAATTTGCGGTAATATCCCGCCAATCCGAGAAAAGCACGAACTTGGGTTTGAGTGGTTGGGGCTTGCCAATCTTCTACATCTTTCACTTTGGTAGGGTCAACGGCAATTCCTCCGGCTGATACAATGTGACCGAGGAATCCTACCTCCTGTAACCAGAATTCACATTTGCTAAACTTGGCATACAACTGATGCTCTCTAAGGGTTCCAAGAATGGTCCTTAGGTGTAGCTCATGTTCTTCTTCTGATTTGGAATAAATCAGAATGTCATCGATGAAAACAACGACAAACTTATCCAGGAAGTCCATAAAAATCTTATTCATGAGGTTCATGAAATAAGCGGGGGCATTGGTTAATCCAAAAGACATGACTGTATACTCATACAATCCATATCTGGTGGTAAAGGCAGTCTTTGGAATATCCTCTGCACAAATTTTGAGTTGATGATAGCTAGTTCTAAGATCAATATTAGAAAACACCTGGGCACCGGTCAACTGATCAAACAAATCTTCTATCTTGGGCAAGGGGTACTTGTTCTTGATGGTGACATCATTTAACTTCCTAAAATCCGTACACAAACGGTTACATCCATCTTTCTTGTCCACAAATAAGACAGGTGATCTCCATGGTGACGCACTTGGTTGAATCAATCCAATTTCTAGCATGGAATCCAGTTGCTTCTTTGGTTCTGCTAGTTCCGACGGGTTCATACTATAGGGTCTCTGGGCTATGGGTCCTGTTCCGGGGATTAGTTCGATGATAAACTCGATATCCCGATCTGGGGGCATACCGGGCAAAACATCTGGAAATACATCGGGGTATTCACAGACTATCCGGACTTGGTCAATGGTAGGTTGGGCTAGACTCTTGTTACACTTGAATTGGCGAGGTAAGGTTTCAGATATATGCTTGACTGATATTCGGTGGTACTGGTCATGGTGATGGCTTTCTTAGCACAGTCAATCAATCCCTTATGTTTGGACATCCAATCCATTCCTAGTACTAGTTCCAAACCTTTAGTTCCGAGTACTATTAGATTAGCATAAAAATCTATGCCATGGATTCGGATAGGGACGGCTTTGCAAATTTTCCTAGCCTTGGTGGTTGATCCGGGAATTTGCACAATCATCACATGCTTCAGTTTGGTTGGTTGAATTTTACTAGTGCAGGCAAATTCTTCGGTGACAAATGAATGCGAGGCACCAGAGTCAAACAACACTCTTGCAAGTACTGAATTAACAGAAAACATACCCAGCACGACGTCTGCGCTTCCTGAGCTTCTTCAGCATGCATGAGAAAAAGACGGCCATTGCGGTTGAGTGAATTCCCTGGGGCAAATCTTCTCCCTGGCCGAACACGGCGCTGCTGCTGAGCTGGGGCATTGGCATTAGGGGTTGTAGCATTCTTCTTGTTGGGGCACCCGTTGGAATAGTGGCCTTGATTTCCATAGTCATAACAGGTCACTTGTGACTTGTCCTTGGCTGCGACAGGCACAACATTGCTTCCAGTCCTCGGGGCAGTGTTGGTGTTGGCGGTAGCATTGTTGGTGTTGAACTTGGGTGGGGCATGGGCGAAATTGCTAGAGTTGCCGGGGTTGTTGTGAATTCCTCTGGGTCTAGGGTTTCCACGATTGGGGTAGGTCGGACGGGTCATAGGGGGTCTGTTGGTTCTTGGGGCAAATCCTGGAGATGGGTTGGAGCGATACTTTGGGGTCTGATGGGTTCCTGGTTAATGCATCATGTGACGCTTGCGGTTCTCATTGGCTTGGTTGATCTTTCCTTCCATCTGGATAGCAGAGTCGACAAGGGCTTCAATATCCGCAAAGGGGATATTGACTAACACCGTCTGCATCTCGTCATGCAGACCATTCAGGAATCTTTCTTTCTTCTTGGCTTTGGTGTCTATCTCGTCCGGGTCATACCTAGCTAATGACAAAAATTTGTCACGGTATTCCACTACAGTCATCCTTCCTTGCTTCAGCTCTCTGAACTCGTCTCTCATTCTCTTGATCAAACCTGGTGGCACATGGGTTCTGCTAAACTTGACCTTGAATTCCTCCCAGGTCATCATCTGGCCTCCGGTCATTGCACGAACACTGTTCCACCATGCCCTGGCATCTCCGGCTAGATAATGGGTGGCGAACAGGACTTTCTCATTGGCTTCCACTCCGGCGACTTCTAGGTTGTTTTCCATGGTTTGCAGCCAATCATCGGCATCTAAGGGTTCTTCTGACTTGGTGAAGACGGGTGGGTTGGTATTCTGGAAATTCTTGAGCTTAGATCCATGGTTGTCCTGATTTCCATGGCCTTGGTTGTTGTGGGCTAGCTGGGCTATCTGTTGCAGAGTGGCTAGGTTGGCTTGACGTTCCGCTCTTTCAGCTTCGCGGTCAGAAGTCAACATTTGCAGGATCTGCAACATCGGGTTCGTGGCTGAACCACTTCCTCCATGTGGCATCTGAAGATTGACATAGATTATGAGAAAAGAGGGAAATTTATAAGGTTTTGGGTCTTTGAAAAGTTTTAAATGTTTGGCTCAGATTTTTCTAGCAACTTGCTTTTTCATTCATTCATTCATAGCACACAGTACAACACACACCGCAACAAAGAAAAACAGATGGTTGTAAGAACCATTCTGGAAACTACGATATAGTGGGACCGACTACTACTCACTACGCTAGTGCTCAGTGCTACTACTCCTTGGAGTCTGTGGCTTCATCATCTTCGTCATCATCGATGAAGGCCAAATCATCCTCATCGGTGAAGAAGTCCATGGCCTGATCCTCCAGAAAATCATCATCATCGCTGAGATAGGAGTAAGGGTCTCCACGAAGATCCTCTCCGGCATTCTCCCTTTCCTCCAACTGCATGTCTCTCTCGTGGATGGTCTCCTCCAGAGATGAGATGCGGTGGCGAAGACGGGCAATAATGCGCTCCTTCTTGTCGAGCTGACGGCAGCGAGACTTGCGATCCTTTGCTAGCATGGCTATGGTCTGATCCTTCGTCTTGATGATGGCTGACTTGTGGTTGCAATAGTCACGGCAGTTGTCCAACTCCTGCTGACGATCATACATCATGAAGCTAAGGTGGTCCAATTGAGTCTTCAGATCGGGGTGGTATGGGGCTTCCAGTGGTTGTCCATTTGCATCACGCCTTGGGCAAAACTCAAAGCGGGTACCCTTGATCTGATTGATGCTCTGCCCACACAGACGGGAAAGAGCTTCCTGCATTGCTCTGGCAAGTCCATCGAGCCAGTTGTTTTCCCTCAAGGTAAACTGAATTCCCTCCGCAGTGGGAGGTTCAATCTTTCCTCGGAGACTTGCAACAATTAGCCACTGCAGATCTTCTCCTCCTTGATCATTGAGCTGAGCTCCAAAGAACTCGGGGTGCGGACGCTCCAGAAGTTCCAAAAGCTGATCCAGATCCCTCTCAAAGATAAGGTCTCCTCCATTTCCAAGTTGGTAAAACTTGTTGTACTTCACGCCCATCTATAAAAATAGAGGATGAGTAGATTAGCAGAGTGATCAAGTGTGTCAAAATTTTATGTATTTTGCAAGAGTTTTTGAGGAACATGAATTTTTATGAAAGAATCAAAGAGATAAGAATGAGAATAAGTTTTTGTAAATATTTGTTTTCTTTGGTTTTGAAACTAGGTTTTTTTTTGGTTCAAACGTCCAGTCTAACTAGGGTCTCCTATGGTCAGGATGGCTCTGATACCAACTTGTCAACACCCGTATTTTTCAATCCTAGATGCCTGTTATGCCATACATCGCAATCCCAGGATTACCATTTTTGCGAGACATAACAGAATTGGATACCATAGTACATCATCCATTACAAACGATACATAAGTTCTTACACAAATAGGGATCTCATGATCCAGTTCTTAATACAACATCAAGCAGCGGAATACGTAATAATAACGGTAGCGTAGGCAAAGCTCCATCTTCGGGGTCACAGGCAATGCTGACGATGGGAGATGATCCTAGTTGTCGTAACCTTCCTGGGGTCCATCTTCCAGGTACTCCTCTTCATAGTCTGGCCATGGGAATAGCCAGGGACAAAGCCATGAGTACTCTTTAAGTACTCGCAAACTAATACTAATAGGTAAAGGGTTTTTTTTTGGATAATAGGACACTAGGCTCTAGGGTTGTTTTGCAAAAGCCAGATTTATCTCTACTAAGTTCTAAAGCTAGTCACAATTTTATAACTCCTAACTGGGAACTTGTATTTCATATCACAACTCTGTTGTGGTCAAGTCAAAGTCTTAGTTCATTTCACAGGTCATTTTGAAAAGTCTGACGGGGGAACAGTATGGCCACTCCAACTGTCCATAACCGCGGACGCGGCTATTCGAATAGTTTGACACTCTGCAGAGATTGTACACTTTCACCACAACATTCGATACATCCGTCAGGAACAAATCCTGAATTCACCATACTCAGTATGCGGATAATCAATCCTAACCTTTCGATTACACGCCCTAGTATAAGCACCTCTCCTGTGAGTTTGGCCTCCCAACCATGACCAACTGTCATCTTGGATACTGCACAGGTGGACAATCTTCACAAGGTAGCCTCAGCTCAGACCTTGGCCGTGAGGGAACTAATACTAAGGAATATAAGTTTCCAGTCAAGCCCTACCCAATATTCGGGTGTTGTGGTTGTACGATAAAATTGGAATGGTATCGCATCCAGACAACCATCAGTTTTATAAAGGGCTAAGGCTCATGCCTCAACATTTTTATCACCAAAATTCTCAAGTGTTTGGAAACACATGTCCAAAACATTTCAATAGAATGATCCATCATTCCAAGGTTTTCATAACCATTTTTCCACCAAGTAATCTCATCTCAAAGTTGATCAAGTTTTTATGCTTAGCACTAGCATCTATAGGTGGGGGTAGTACTAATGAGGGGTGGTAACTAGTGGAGTTTCAACTAAGTACAACCTCATGTCTCAGGCTGATGTCAAGGTTTCTAACTTAGGCCAAATTTTATGCTCTTTATGCAACCTTCAGCATCTTTCCAATATCTACCAGTCACTTAAGTAAACTCTAAGTAAGCTTTGATAAAGAAATAAAGTAAGAAGCTTGCAAGTAAAACTAGGATTGGTTTATCAAGTGGGTATGATCACATATGCTTAAGGCATATAGTGGGCATAGTATCAAGTATGGGCTTGCATAGGTATAGTCTTAGCTTGCACAATATCAGTATAAGCTTGCTAAATTGCAAGTGCTAGCTTGCACATTCACTAGTAGTATTTGGCTTGCCTTGTGCAGAGCAGTGGTTGAAGTTCTCCTCGGCTTCTTCTTCGTAGTATCCTCCTTCCTCCTCGTATCCTTGGTCGGTACTAGCGTCTATGAATAAATACGAGGTACACAATCACCAAACAATACTTAACTACTTGCAATCATCACACACAAGGGTCCTATGGATGATCTAGCATCATCTCTAACATTACAAGGTTAGGGCTTGATTTAAATCCTTTTATTTTTAGAAAAGTAATTTCTACTCATTGAAAAACTACTTAAGATTTAATATTCTCCAAACCCAACATGGGATCATGTTGACACATGTCATCACCACATATTGTAGTCCATGGGAATGTGATTTAAAGTGGTGTCACAATTTAATAAGGTTTTATCCTTTTATTTTAATTAATTAAAGTGGCTAGAAATGCTTATGTAGCATTCTTTTATTACTTGAACATTATTTCTGCAAGTAAACCTATATATTTTTATATATTCTGAAAGGTATGGTTAAATGTGATTTTTGAGAGTTGGAATCAACTCAAAAGCTATTATGGTTTAAATTTGAAAAATGTTTGAATGCAGAAAAGCTTCTGCCTTGTTATTTTTACCATGGGTGATCTATAGATCCAAATGACTTGAATCCAACGAGCTTGGATTCAGCATTCATGTACCTTTCCAACAAAATTGGTTTCATTCAATTTGGTGCACTGAATCGATCTGGGTTGATTTTTGAAGTTGGGTACAAAAGTGTGTTTGAATTGAAATAGAAAAAGGTTTAATTTGAATAACTGGGCTGCGCGGGAAAAGTTACTGGGCCGGCCTGCTAAGCGCAGTGCTCCCGCGGGCTGCTTAAGTGGGTGTCCCCACTCGTCAGTGACACGGGGCTGGGCGAAGCGGTATGGGGCGACGTGGATCGTTCGATCTAGTTCTAATCTAACGGCTGGGAGTCATCATCGACGCGAGACAACGCCGGCGAGAACGAAATCTAGCGTGGCCAGTGAGGGTTGTTGGGGGCTCACCGGGGTACTGGCGAGGGTCGGCGAGGCAGGCGAACGACGAAGTCGACGACGGTGAATCTCCTGGTACCGGTGGCTTCTCCTGGGACGGCTCCAATCGCTGGCTCCCCTCTTCTCCAGAGGCGGCGGGCTCCGGTGAAATTCCGGCGGGGTGGTGTTTGCCTTGCTCTGAGAACGGTATGGCACGATCAGTGAGGAGAGGGGAGTGAGATGGTGTGAATAAATCGTGCGGGGGTGGCCTCTATTTATAGTCGAGCGAGGGGACCGTCGGGGCGCACGGTGAGCTCGTCGGGGGCGAGGTTACAGGCGGCTAAAGGCATGGGCAAGGGTAGAGGACGGTGCGGTGTCTCCTGGCGATGCTCAACGACATGGTCTCGAGGCATGGAGCGGTGTGGTTTGGTCTGGAACGGGCGGTGCTCTGCGCGGCAGAGGCGGCGTCTTCGACGGCGGGCGGTGGCTGTGCGGGACGGGCGGCAAACGGGGATGTCTGGCGTTTCCTGGGTCGGTGGGGATTGTGTATGCACGCGGCGAGGGCGGCGCACGGTCTGTGGGCTTCGGTCGAGGGTCGTGCTCTGGCGCATGCTCGACATGGTCTCTGGCGGTCTGGGCGCGGCTTGTGCGCGTGGTCTAGGGCTTGGCAACGCTCGCGGCTGGGACAGGTAGTGGCGGTGGACGGTGGGCTGCCTCCCAGACAAGGTTGGCAAGGCTAGTTCTTCCTCTAGCCTGCTGTCCACACTGGGGTGACAAGGGGGTGCTCGACTGTTCACCATTGATGGCAATGGCAAGCTCACAGGGGTGCTAGTGCTTAGTTAAACTTCCTAGATGATCTACTGAGCTGTGTGTGAGCTAACTAGGGAACAAGTTAGGCAAGAATCACTGCGCATAATAGTGTTTGATGTTTTGTTTGATTTGTGTCTGCAACCTGTTTGATGAAATGGCCTCATGAAATCAAGTTTTGAATTTTGAAAAGATTTTTGGTGGGTTTGCTAGATTGGTGCTGGTGAGTCTGTAGATGCTTGGGTTTGAAAGTTGAGCTTGTTTGAGTGGTTTTTGAAAAAGTGGGATCTTCCCATATGATAAAGATTCAATTTTTGAATTGTCATTTAAACTATGTATTTGAAAGTTTCTGGATGATCACAAAGTGGGCCTTGATACCTTGTTATGAGTACATTCAAGGGGTGCAAAGATCCAGAAAAGTTTCTGTTAGGTTCTGAAAGTTTGAGACAGCCAAAGTAGGCATGGGAGTTAAATTGGTCAAAGTGACCATTCATTTCATATATGTGTTTTGATTTACTTGTCTTTAGGAAAGGTGTGGAAAATGTTTTAGATGATGTTTATTTCACCTAAGAAACATTTTACAAGCAATGAAACAAACAAACAAGGTGGTTTTAAAGAATTTCAAAATCCATGCATACACATATGCATGCATTCATGATTTCATTTAGAAAAGTTTTTGTTAACCCTAATTTTGATGATTAGAATTTGATGATCCAAGCTTAGTATTTTTGGGATGTTACACTATATCTATAGCCACAGACCATAGGTCATAGGCAATGCAAGTTTTCGTAAACATTTCTTCAAAGGTTGCTTTTATTCTGAAAAACTATGTCCGCCAGCCTTCACGGGTTTACCAGAACTTTCATGGAGTTCCTTTCCCGCCGCGTTTGCAGCTCCTTTCCGAAACATTGAGTAACAAGTTATAGTTCTTACACTCTGCAGAGGTGCGTCACTTTACCCATGAGAGATCTTAGCTTTGTTGCACATCCGGGCCGCGAACCCGTTCACACTTCCTTGGTGTGAGGCCCAGACTAAGACCCAAGCCAATCACCGCCTTCTCTGCGACCCCGCATGTCTCCTTGGTGTATGCCAGCCCACCTATTGAATTACGACAATGGCAGTATAGACCGTTCAGATGCCGGAACTATCGTGGGACGTTGAGGGCTCCCACCCATATGTTGCATATCCTCTACGAATTACCATAAATAATATGCACGCTACGAGTGATAACAGCCACGACCCGCACATCCAGCTCCATGCGAGAGGGAAAAGATACAACTGACTTCTTCGTCCCATTCCAAATCTCATGGTCAACGCGTAATATACGGCGCAAGAATCACTTGCGACATTGGTTGTTAAGTCCTAGATAATATTTACCTCATGGTAAATAACCTATAATCACATTATTATGAAAATAGTGTTTTCTGTCCTTTTTCAAATGCAGGTGATGACAACACTGGATTTGTAAAATACTTTACAGAAAATAATCAAAGGACATGAGCAAGTGTGAACTTGCCTTTTGTGATTGCAAGATTATGCACTCACGGTCTTCAAGACAATATAAGATCCAATAGCGGAAATCTGCATCATTGGTCCGGTAAGGACTAATGTTTAAAGAAACAAGATGCTTTTATGCATAAGTAATATGATGCAAGTTGATAAATGCGAATCCCGAGGATAACGTTGATCTAGGGTTTGGATACTGGAAAGGTTTCCTTGGAATGTGTTGCCCTTTTAGATTAAGTTTCATACATGTGCTTCTTTATTAAGGCTTGTGAGTGTGTGGAAAAACAACATGTATTTATACAACAATAAAATACACAGTATGGAATGCTACATAAGGTTGCTTACATTTTAATTGGTTTATCTTCAAGTTTTACTTTACAAGTAATGTCACTTATAAAGAATTTAAAGTATTAACAATCTTATTATACAAGTATAGTATAAAGTAAAGTGATTGTGATTAGTTGCTATTTGTTTTTCTGAAGTGGCAAAACGAATAACTTTTGAAGAAAATCTTACTCAACTAAGTAGAAGCATTTAAGCTTTTAAGTTAATCTTATGGGGTGTTCTTTCTAGTTATAGTCTTTAACTTAGAAAGAATTGTCTTTACTGGAATAATAAAATTTGTAGTATTTGAGATTTATCGATCTTGGTTTTTAACTGAGTTGGTTTGGTATTAAGATGCTTTATAACTTAATTACAAAAGACCAAAGTTAACTATAAAGCATATAGTAAAGTCTTTAGTATTATACTCAAAGCTTGGAAACAATAAGTGACTTTAAGAATGTAGATAGATTTAGGGTGTATTACTTATGATACTTGTATCTCGTTCACTTTTATTGTTTCCCTAGAGTTACTTAAGAATGGCATTACTTATATTGAAGAGTGGTTTCCTAATTGTTTAGTGGGATAGAATCATTTTCCTTTTTATGGATGAGTGGTTATAGTTTGTAAACAAAGAAATAATATTACTTAACTACTTATGGATTCAATATAGTGTTTTGGTTTGTTTATAACTTGTAGTTGAAGTAAAAGAATGGTTTTATCTTACTACAATTATTCTTGGAGATTTTATTTTAAATAAGAATCTTTTTAGAAAACAATCTGCATTTATGGTAGAAGGATAATTCAATAAAATTGTATTTAAGGTGTGTTAAATCATTTTGGCTTCACACCACAATATTTAAGACTAATACTTTTTATTAGACTCAATTCATTAATTTAAAAAATATTAACAAATTTTATTTGTCATTATATGAATTATTAACTAAAGAAATAGGTTGAAATTCAAGTTATGAAAATGTTTAACTTTTTTATTTAACTCAAAAGTGGAATATCACATTTGTAACATATAGGTATTATTTTTGTGATTACTTTGGTATTTTACATTTATTTTTGTGATTTAAAAATAATAAGATATGATTTTAATAAGGTTTATTACTTTAAAAATACTTAATAAATAATAAATATTTAATTAAGAGGAATAATAATGCATGATAAAGATTTAATTAAGAGGAGTAATAATGCTTCGTTTAACCCGGGAAAAAAAAGCAACCTTGCGCTACATATCTCGGTAAGCCACTTTCCGGGTGAAAATTGCCTTGAACACTTGTACATCCGGATATTGACCGAGTTGACAAACGCCTGTTAGGATGAACACATAAGGTTCTTCCTTGGGGAGGTCGTTTGGTCATGATCAACTCAGGTACATGCTTTCACAAGCTGAGGGATCAATAGCAGGAGGAACCGGATGAGCAAAAGGAGCGCCATGGCTATACCGAGGCTCTGAGCAATGAGCATTCACGTTTACACGGCCATGGCGCTCACTCGTGTGGACATGGGTAGTATTAGTATTGACATCGGCAGGTCAACACACGTAGGGGCCTTTTGCTGTAAAAAAAAATGTGCCAATGCCTTTTTCCTTTTAGGAGCAAAGAGTTTCGCGACGATGGAGTCTGGCTTCTACTATTACAAGCAATGTTGCCACTTACGTATGCCATGTTTGTTGATGCCATATGCCTCCGCTCGTCTTTTTCTGTCTTTTCAGTGTGTGTAACTGCAGACTATATGGTACTACTTGCTAATCAGGCTTGGGTTTTGTATTTTCTGTATAATGGAAACAATGATGATGGGTTTTTATATTTTGCCTAATGGAAAAAAAAATGATGTTGACCTATTGTGGTGTATCGTTCCGAGGTTGTCTGCAATCCACCAAAATAAACCGTGCAATCGGTGCAAGGGCACCAACTAATTTGGGGGAAATGTCCTGTGTGTCACACTTTCTAGAAGCTATAATTATATATTGTTACAAAAAAATATGTTTCTAAACCGTTACAAAGATTTTTAAACCACTAGCTCCGGAGAAAAGATCCACATTGCCTCGAGGAATTCAATGTCCCTCCAGCTCGAGCTCATAGTTTGGGATTTTATGTTGTACTTCTCGCCCGTGTCGATAAAATGGAGAGCATCTCGGTCCATCTTATCACAACTAGAAACAGACTTGCAGAAGAATTTGCTGATGTAAACCGCTTGGCTATCTAGGCCACCTGAAATCCGCACCCAGCGGTGTGCCCCTTCCTTGACATCCGCCTCATAAACCTCTACCTCGCGAGTGAAGTCGATAGTACGGGGAGGCACTTGAATTTGTCGCCTCACCATGAGTAGTTTCCCACGTGACTCCACCAAGTGCAAGTGGTCGGTAACTAGATCCTCATCATCCCACCAAGCAGTAACGCCTTCGAGAATCATGTCGTCGCCGCTTTTCTTCTGAAGTTCCTCTATGTCGTGCATCTCGTTGCACTCTTTTCTTGATTCCTCGTTATGTTCCTCATTGCTATCGGCGACCTCATCACTATTGCCCTTATCTCCGTTGGCGGAGCCGAAATCATCATCTGAATCGCTCCACACACCGAACCAATAATCGCTTGGTGGGTGCTTGATGAGGCGCTCGATAGCTGTAATGATGGGCATGCCACTGCTATCGAAATCTATACCAAAAGAGACGAGATCCTCGGCTTGCGTGATTCCATATAGTTTGTCTCCAAGAAACGCAATGTCGATGATGTAGATGAAGGGAGCGGCTTTTGGCTTAGGCAACCACACACCCTTCCCTGGCCGGATTAATATGATGGGATAATTCCAGTGGTTGGTCACAACAGCTGTGAGGTCATAAGGGCTCGTCCGCAGAAGCACTTTCCTGACCATGAAATGCTCAGAAACATCATCGTTGATCACATTGTCGAGCTCAGGGAGCGGCACCGTCGTGTTATTGAAGGGGTTGTGCAAGGAGTAGCTATGCGTCTTCGGGGCGTCGTCCTTGCAGTCCAGGAGGAGCCAACTATCAGCGGAGGCGATGCATCTCGTGTTCCTAGGCAATGAGGGGATGCGGCGGAGCAATTCATCAACAACGTCCGAAGGTGTCAAGAAGGCGCCATCCGACATGACGATCCAGGGGATCTGCCGTGGAGCCGGAACGTGCTGGCGCATAGCCAAATGCCAGGAACGACACACGGCGCGGAAGCGCGCGCGGTCCGCCGAGACGGAGTGCCGGGCACGGCGCGCCGCCTTGAACCCACGGGGTAAGCGGAAGAGCCGTAGTAATCCATTGAGGAGAGAAGGCCATGCCTTGGAGAGGAGGCTCCGATCATCATCGGTGGAGGAAACGAGGCGGTCGATTATGAGATCTAGCACGTCCTGTGGAATTCCTGCCCACGGAGGAATCGACGGCGCCATTGATTGATCGATGCAGCTCTGTGTCGCGTGATGACTTGTGTAGTTGTGGCGCCGCGAGTGTTCCCCCTGCCTATATGTATATATATATATGGAATCTGGCTGTCCGATTCGGAATTATTATAGAATCCAACTAGAACCCAAACGCACGCCTCGACGTTCCGATTCGGGTATTATCCCTATTTCCGTACCTAGCTAGACTTTTGATTGTAACGTTCATGCACGAACGTAAACGTGACTCACGCGATCCCTGCCGGAACCGGAATGAATCGAAACAGAGAACTACTTCTCGCCACGACCCCAAGCAAACTCCCTAGCTACGGCATCGTTATTATGTCCATAAATACTCTTCATTGTCCTTTTCTACCGTATAAAAATAAGAGCATGTTGTGCACTAGCACTTTCCACGCGTTACAGTAGAACGTTGAAATACAAATCATGGGAGTCTCAAAAACATTCATACAGACGTTACACATGACCAATGCCACGGCTTTTCCAATTCAGAGATGTACTCCCTCCCTTTCAAAATATAAGATATTCTAGCTTTGTAAAACAAATATATCTAAATTTTTTTAATACTCCCTCCGATCTATATTAATTGACTTGAATTTATTAAAATTTGGATGAACCTATATACTAAAAAGTGTCTATATTCATCCAAATCTAAACAAATATGATTCAATTAATATGGATCGAAGAGAATGTAGGTTCACTCAGATTTAGGATCAATCTATACACTAAAAGAAATCTAAATACATTTTGTTTACAAACCAAAAATATCTTATATTTTAAAACGGAGGAAGTAGTATATATGCTGGGAGGACTTGACATTCACGCCTTTTGGATGGAAAAATAGTATCGGTGTCGGGATTTATTTCAAGATGAAGGACGGTAGCAAGGCTGCACGAACCGTGCTCTAAGAGCATCTCTAACCCAAGGAAAACGGGCGGAAAAAAATTAGTCCTCTAGACGGTAACCGATTCCCCAAATCTAGCACACGATTTGGACAAATTTCACATGATTTCAACATAATTCATAGGATTTAACTAAAACCTAAACGAAATTTAACATAAACATAATTCAAACTTAAACTAAGCAAAACAAGCCCTGGCATCGTCGCTATTTCCGTTGAGGTCGCCACCGTAGACGGCCGTCTAGTCGTCGCGTCGCGATGGGAAAACATTTTTGTCACTGGTCGGCGGCCGCTCAAATATAGGAGACGGGAATATTTTTGTCACTGGTCTCTTATATATAGTCCTCTAAGCCGCTTTAGGGTTTTGGCTCGAGGCCGTTTTAGCCGTTAGAGGAGAAAAAAAATACTCCTCTATTGCCTTTTTGTACTTCGGCTAGAGATGCTTTAAGGCCACCGGCGATTCCCCTCACCTCCGTACTTTTGGCACTGGTAGGTTGGAACCATGCTTTGATGTAACAAGTGGTTTTGGTCACTTTTATTTGCCTAGGGCTCAGTTTAGGCATCAAGTCATACACGGTTTGGAATAAGGTCTCCCTGTCTTATCCTTGTTCCGATGGGACTCTTTGGTGTCATGGGAGGTCGTGTGAAGCTTTGGTCATAACCTAATCTTGGGTCTTGTATCTGACTTAGATTTGTGTAGGGGGGTCCTGGACGCGGTGTCGTTCGGCTTAGTGGACAATGATGTTTCGTGTTTTGGTCTTCTCGCTTATCATTCAATCGAAGCATGACTAAATTTTCCAGGAAGCTAGTAAAGCAAGGACTCCCCAATTCTGTATGTGTGAATCTAGGGTGGTTGTCCAACCCTCTTCATCCTCTTTTTCTCTGAAATAGCCATACGTCTCTTGGTTTGTTTTTGTAGGCATCTTCTGACTCCGACCAACGACTTCTCGACCACTACATACCCTTATACTAGCTTCGAGGGTGCTCCAGAGATCCACATGCAGCATCGAGCTTTGCTCATAGTGTGCTTCTGGCGACCACATGAGGAAGAGGGCGTCGATTTAGCTAAGGACATGCGTGTACCTTTCTATTTTTTATAAGAGTGGTCTTGTAATTATGTATAATTTAAATATAAGAAGCTTACATGAGTGCTAACACATGGCTCTTAGGCTCAATGAAGCTTTTAGTTTAAAAAATTCAAATAACTTTTTTTTTAATTTTTAAAATATCTGGAGAAAAACTATGGATACAAGCTTGAAAACTCTCGATGCATTGTTGATATTCGGTGCTTCATGAAAATGACAAAACTAACAAATTTGGAGCTTCGAAATATGCACGGTTCACTATATTAACATCCAATTAATGATCAAGAGCTCAAGAAGTGTGGGAGCACCTAGGACTGTCAAATCAGATCAAGGAGATAATTGTTGATAGATCGGGTCCCTTGACTTTGAGGTGTTGCTTCGACAACCAGACGACAACACACCTAGACTCTTGGTAACAAGGATTATAGAATTGATAGTGACTATCTACTAGTATTTGTGGTGGCATAGAAGACATATTGGTTATGATAAAAGTGTGGCATCTCTCTTAAGGCTCGCTCTTGCTATTTCTATGATCACCTCGAATTACTCACGAGCTAGTAATAAGAACCTAGGAATCTGTCAAGAAGGATGGGAGAAACCAAAAGAGGGGAATACCAAAGTGAACGTCGATGCATCCTTTATCGTTGGGCAATACACAAGAGCAACATTAGTGGTGATCAGGGATGACAAGTGCCTATTCATTGCATGTGGCAACTACGGGAGCAGTGATCAGAGATGGCAAGGGATATGCTTGATATCGGATGTGGATACGGCTGAAGCACGAGCTCATCGGGACGAGCTTCTCTTGGCGGGCCAAGTGGGATGCACCAAGGTGCTCGTTAATAATGATCCTATGGATGTTATTGCGACAATGAAATACGCTGGCTACTCAATCGAACCAACGAAGGCTATTTACGAGGAGTGCTCTTTTCTATCTTCAGGTTTTGCTCATGTGATCTCTTGTCATGCATAGTTGTAAGGAAAGCAACAAAGTAGATCACGATCTAGCTAGCAAAGCGGAGGGCTGTTTGGATGAAGCACCCCCTTTAGGTTATTTGTGATTTATTCATATAATTAATAAAGTCTTCATAATGGCTTTCTCTAAAAAAAGCATTATATCAAGTTTGTAATAAAGCTGTAATTGGGGAAGATCAGACTAGCAAAAAAAAAAAAGAGGGGGGAGGGGGGGAAGCGGGAGGAGTCGAGGACTCACCTTTGGACCGCGGCCCAACAGTCACCCGCATCGCTCCCTCGGCTGACACGAGGAGCCAGGCCCAGATAAACGTCAAGGGTTTGCTTTCTCTATCTCTATCTCTACTATCTAAAACATACAAACCTGTTCCGTTTTCTGCCAAACACATGCACTACGTCGTCGTCTTTTCGTCAAGCATATGGCTGCCTTTCCCGTTGTGGGCCACCGGCAATAAATCACCCGAAATTTCTGCCTTTGCAATAAATCACCTGAAACTCTTGCCTTTGCCAGGATCACGTCGTACCACAGGAAACTCCCGGCAATTAAATCACCCGAAACTCTTGCCTTTTGTCAGGATCACGTCGTACCGCAGGAAACTCCCGGCAATTAAATAAATCACAGGAAACTCCTGCCTTTGCCTGGGTCACGTCGTACCACAATACATCATGCTCCTTTGATCTTGCTGTCCTTTTAACTCACAACAATTAAGGCCAATTAACCAGTACCACTAATTCCGTCCATCCCATCGCATATAAAACATACCCACATCATGTCACACCTGGTACCATATCACACTCCGACTATACTCATACCATATTTTTGTCTCAGTACTGAAAACTAAACCCATGCCGTCGCAGTACATCCTCGGGCGCATCGGCTCGAAGAGGGTGATGGCGCCGAGACCGGAACCTGTACCAGAACCGGCTCCCTTCGTCTGGCCTCCGCTCAGAAGGCAAAGTATTTGGTTCCTGCATAATTGTTTTAAATATCAAATCATATTTTACTGATACATGTTTTTTTGGCGTAGGCATGTTAGATTCCGATGGGTTGAAACCTTACACATTCATAGCAGATCCTGGGAGACGACGGCCAAAATTCTTTATGGACGGATCAAATAGGCTCGACGGGGAGATGTGATCTACCGTGCCATCCTTGCCGACCAATCTGTAAGAAAATCATACGATTGCTAAGTAACATGCATTCCTAATTTTTATATTGTCAAGGTGACCTTCTGTCCCGTTTCCTGCCAACATGCGCCAATACAAGTACAAAGCTGTTCGGTTAATCTCTACATAACTACTGCAAGCGTACCTGCACAATGCTGTCACTGGCAGCCGTAGTATCTCCATCGGTGTTCTGAACAGTGTCGCTAGAGTTCGGCAGCTCTGCATTTTGGTTACAAGTTCATTCTTCATCTAGCTAGGATCTCAAGTCTGATAGACATAAGAAATCACGCGCTGACAGTGCTTACTGTAATAGACACAATTCGACACAGTGCACTACAGACTCAATTTTAGAAACCTTAGAAAAGTATGGATGGAGTCAGTCTCTGCGGTTACACTGTTAGCTCAAGGCGATGAAGAATGATCCCTAACCTCTTTATTCACTTGATATTTGTAAGGTTATAAACATGTAATATAATCTGAAAAGGGGAGAGACTTACTCTTTACCTCATCACCATGTTTAGACTTGGTTGATTGATTCATAGTCAGGATACAAGATAGATCAAGATTAAACTTAAACTGAGAGGAGATATACCTAATCTCAGGTTATAGAAAAAAGTTGTATCCTTAGTTGTTGATACATGTGTAGATACAAAAACAATGAAGAAGAAAAGTAATTGGCCGACACTTCTTCAGCCTAAACTGAGAGGTGAACCATGGAAGTGTAATACAATATAAGATACCATTTTTGTACAGCTTGGTCTTTGGTGAAAGGTTGCAACATCAGTTGTGCTGTTCAATGCATTCCAGAACTTTGATCTTGAATTTAGGGAAAATCTTTTATTCACTAAAACAATTTGGATATTATAATTTTTTTGATAAGGCTCATTTTTTTATCATTCAGTTAAACTTAATGCTTGGTGAAAGTATCCAATATGTACTGATTGTTTACTACCGAATCATTCCCACTTGTTATTTTCCTCTCTTCATTTGACTGAAACATCTGTAATGTGTGCTTGTTGAATGCTTCACTTGGTGATAGTGCTGAAATTTTATATGACTGTTTGGCCAGGGGGATAAAATGGACGCGATAGCATATGGGCAGCAGGCAATTCGTTTCAACCGCGAGCTGCGTGTCGGTGAGGTGTACTTTTTCAAATATGTGGGTTTTGAGCCGACTGATATGCCATCAACATTTCCATTGGCCATACCAACTGAGTACTACGTCATCATGCATGCTCGGACCGAGATTCATCATGCTGGAGCTAATGTTTCCATCCCTACACTGCCGTCACGGTTCATGGATTTCATTGACACATATAGACTTAGAAATAGAATGCTCACAGGTGCGTACTTGTTTTATGTCATGTGTAATTCCAGACCATGCAAAAAAAAATGAAGGACTAATTTATATTTGGTACATTTGTAGATATCATTGGTATTGTAGTGCATGTTGGCCCTGTAAGATTCAGCAAGTCATTCGAGCGTAGCACGCCATGCCGAGATGTCATACTGATGAACATTAGGTAGGACAAAATAAAATCATTCATTGAGTGATACTTTTGTATTTGTGATGGCTAAATGAGTGATACTTTAAAGGGGGAGTTCATTGTTCTGCGCATATGGGACAAACATGTAGCTCGTCACATGACAAAGTGGCGACTTGCTGAACAGGGAATGTGGACCTTAGCTGCCACCCTCCTTGAGAAAGATAACATGCAAGGTGTGTTATCATGACAAGTAGATTTTACTGAGAAGTTTAAACATATATTTGTGTTGTAACTCTTACATTTTTCCAATATATAAATGTTGTAGGGGCTTTGAAAACAACACAGGAAACCCAGATTGTCTTTGAGCCAGACAATTGGCGCGCTATTGAACTTGCAGCTTATCGTCTAACACTTGGCCCATCTCGTGGCTCCATACTGTGTCGGGTCAGAACGCTTGAACGACGGAGGGAGAAGATGGGGTTATATGCAAACCTCCGACTCGGGAGGCTGTAAATACTCTCTATTTGCTCTGGTGGTCTAAAAAAATGCGTGTCCTCTCTATCTTTTTTATTTTTGTTTTTTCTCTCTACCGTAGAATGTGGTCCACCCAGAGTTTGTTCCCTCATTTGTAATGGAAAAAAAATTGAATGACACGATTACTTTTATCAAGTTTGAAATTTCTCTCTACAATATATAATGTGGTCCACTCAGAGTTTGTTCCCTTATTTGTAATAGAACTGAAATCCAAATGACATGATTTCTTTTATCAAGTTTGGAATTTCTCTCTACATAAAATCTGGTCCACTGAGATTTTTTTCCCTCATTTGTATTAGAGAAATCCATATGGCACGATTTCTTTTATCAAGTTTGGAATAATACGAATACGCTCTATTCGTGTTGTTATCGTGATGTAACCATAATCCTTTCTTTGACACCAAGTAAAGTAAAAATAGCGAATGTCTAGACTTTTTTCCACATGGAAAAGCAATGGAATAGAAAAATACTCATGTTTATAGCTAAGCTGGTACGAATGAATTAGGAACAGGTATCTAAACTTGATAAAGGATGGGATGCTATGCCGCTAATATCTCAGTCGGTGAGTGTACAAGAATGTAGAATTGTTGACAGACAATGTTCACACATCAGTGTGCTCAATCGAGTTACACCAGGCAAAATGATAAATTACCAGTCTGCTATCATTTTAGTTGCATGCCACTAAATGATGGATAACCTATATGTATGGTGTGAAATATAAGTGCCTATAGTCAAACCATTTACCAAAATGATCAAGAAGTGGTACAGATAAAATAGATATTGCGGCAGAAAACAAAAGTAGTTTTACTAATGCTTCCATTTTCCACCTAATAAATCGCCACGATAAATAACCAGTGTAGTTACCTAATAAATCATTTTGCCTGCATAGAGTTTTACTCATGCTTCCATTTCCACCTAAATAAATCACTATGCAATTAATTGCCGTGATTTTAGACTACATGGAAGCGATAGTCAAACATAGAGAAGAGAGATTGCAGCAGAAAATATATCATGCTTCCATTTCCACCTACATAAATCAATATGCAATTAATTACCGTGATTTTAGCCCACTGTACCATATACTTGACATACTTTCAGCCTGCCTAAATCACTCACCAATCAATAATTATTACCTGACGTTTTTCCATCCTACCTAAATCACTCGCCAATCAATAATTAATACCTGGCGTATTTCATCCTGCCTAAATCACTCGCCAATCAATAATTACTACGGCTAACAGCCAATTACCAATCATCCTTCATATTTGACGTCCCTTTCTTCCGCATGTCATTAATTACACAATAAATTACCTGCTACCGTTTACACATCCCATCCCCTCACGCTGCCATGATTTTAGCCCACATTAAACTTACTACCGTTTTCAAATCTAATGCATTGATTACCGTCCTATATAAATTTACGCCACCCACGCACGGTCAGTATCAGCTCCAGCCCTCCTCTCTGGCGCCCAAATTCATAAATCACCCATACTATCAGGAGGCTAAACGAAGCAAAGCATCGCCAAGCTGTCCCATTCAGGTACGTTTGTAGCATAGCCATTCAGATTCACCGTGTAGAACGGTTCTTCCATAAGTTATAGGCAATGGAATATTTCTTACTACTCTTAATCGGTAGTATTATGTGTGTACCCTAAAATAAATATGCATCTGGGTGTTTTTCTCTGATTTTTCAATCATACAACATTGCTTGGTCAATATGATTCTTACCTCATCATATATAAGTTGGAGGATTTTGGTATAGATATATGGTGTCGCCATGGGGACGGGACTTGGAATTCCTGTGTTAAATTTGCAATTTATGCCATGTGATCTTTCGGGTGCTAATAAGAATGCTGCTAATAACAATACTTTGTTACTATTCTCAGCATTCAAGTTGATTATCTTGAAAGTATTATGTGTGTACCCTAAAATAAATATGCATCAGCATGTTTTTCTCTGATTTTTCAATCATATTCGATAAAGAAAAACATTGAACATTGCTTGGTCAAGATGATTCTTACCTCATCATAGATAATTTGTAGGATTTTGGTATAAATATATTGTGTCGCCATGGGGATGGGACTTGGAAGTCCTGTGTTAAATTTGCAATTTATGCCAGATCTTTCGGGTGCTAATCAGAATACTACTGATAAGAATACTTTGTTACTATTCTCAACATGCAACTTGATTGTCTTGCTCATATATGTTTAATTTTGCCTATGTTGTTTTAGATGGGCTCAAACGAGGTTCACATGGAAAACCAAGCAGAAGAAAATATTAGCTTCAATCAAATTAAAGAATACATCAGGTCTTTCCCTACAAAAACAAAATTAGTGCGGATCTATGACGCGTGCTTGAGACGTGAAGATTTAGAGTATCTGCTCAAAGATGATGGATGGTTGGACGGCGATGTAAGATCACATATATAAGTACTATAAATCTACATGTAATTTGTTTATAACAAGATTTTATCCCAAACTGCAGCTATTAAATGCATATATTTACTACCTACGAGGCCAAGAACATCTGCATAACAGAGTCGGTGGAGAGGTATGGATGGATAGCACGCATGTTGCTTCAATACTATGGCGAGATGCTCAAGTTCCCATAAGTCCAGGAGAACATCGCAAGATCATAGATCGAGTGCTTATCTACTTGAGACATGATATGGTGAGCCTCCGTAAATAACTTGGTAAAGTTAACTTAATAGTATTTATAATTTACTGCAATGTGTCTTAAACTTGCATTTGTTGTCAGCTCTTCATCCCTATTAACATCAAGGATGCCCATTGGTTTCTATGTAATGTCGATCCAAGAAACCGCAGGGTACAAGTACTGGACTCGTTCGGTGCTCAGATGAGTCGGTCTGACCTACGACGGGTGGTGAGCATTTACTTGTGTGATCTTTATCATCTGAATGACCGACTCGTCTGTCAAGGGTGTGAAAGTACATTAGTTTTACATGTATTACCACTCATTTATTATTACTTTTAACTAACAGCTACAGAGTCTCGAGAATCGTTTTATGGTTGCTTCTCGGTGAATTTTACATGTATTACCACTCTTTTATTATGTTTATAACAGCTACAGGGTCTCGAGAATCATTTTATGATTGCTTCTCAGCATAGTGAGTTCAACAAAGGTAACAAGTGGCCAGATCTTGAAGTAACTACATGGCCAGTAGTTGAGTGTGTTCATCAGCGGATGCAATTAGATGGGTACGTTAGATGTTTACATGAGAAGTACCCTATACACTTATTATCTATTCAGAAAGTTATTAAATTTACCAATTCATAAATACCAACATTATTTATGCAGCTCATCATGCGGATTGTTTACGCTGAAATTCATGGAGCACTGGACAGGCGAGGAGCTAGCACACGAAGTGACGCAGGTATTTGCACAAGGAGGACCAAGTTTTATATTACCATCAAAAAATTCTAAATACATGATAAAATCTTTGAATTACTAACGTGCAGAAGGGTATCAAACTCTTTAGAAAGCAGCTACCTATTATTCTGCATGAATCTCCTTTGAATGTGTTGAAAGGAACACCGGAATATGATGAGACAAACAATAGTGAAGACAAGAGCAATGTTGTAGTGTGGGACAAGAATGATTCCCCGCCTACTGAAGCGTCACCAGCAGCCAAATACCTAGCACCTTCTTTGATTGGTCCAAAAATGCCTATTAACAAGGATGAAATAGTTTCCAAACTTCAAAACTACATCATGTCCATTGACGACAAGGATTCCATGGAGTAAGTCCATTTTCATGATAAGTTGAATTATGGTCCACCAGTTTGCATTACTTATATTTTCCTTACGGTTAACTCTATGCTTTGTCTCACAGGAGAATATGGGTTCAGAGCTCCAGCCCGTATCCGGTCAGTTTAAGTCTTAAGCAGCTACAAGATTTGCTAAAGGATAACAAGGGTATAGACACCTCTTGCTTTAACATGGCTGTGCGAGTAAATGCTACAGACGAACTCCAATGGTGCAATGATACTCCATATCATTATATGGATCTGCAGTTTTGCGTGAGTCTTTAGCGAAATTCATATTACATGGCAACCACAAATGAATTTTTTCATAATTTAAACATGATCATTACTCTCATCTCAGAGCATACTGACCGACTCTATGAAAGACCCAAGGCTTCGTCTACCGTTTGACAATCAACGCTACATTATAGCAAAAATGTTTGACTGCTGGCCAGGGATGTGCTTCCATGTGTCATCCTGCAACTCGGTACATCTGTTGTTTTGATATAATATTTAGGTCATTACGTACATAGTTTTTTAATCCCTGTTTCTGCAGATTTTGATACCATATCGTACGGGTGGCCGCTACATCTTATTTGTGTTCAACCTGGGTGAAAGAACGGTTACAATACTTGATCCCATTCCTTTACCGGATGTGTGGAAAGCAAGTTTTCTAAAGAAAGATACAATAAAACTGAAAGACATCTCATTCCATCTCAATATTGCACTTCAAAATGCAATACCAGGGTGGAATGATGATGTTTTTCAATGGCGTCGCATCATACCAGGCGAGTTGCCAAGAAACCATGACAGGTTAGAAATATGATGAGAGAAGTATTGTTTAATATTTATGAAGTACATTTCACTAACAACAATGTGTATCTCTATTTGTAGCAACATGTCGGGTTTCTTGGTTCTAAAGTTTATGCGCTCATGGAATGGAAAATATGTGACACGAGCAGATGCCACGGTGAGTATGATGCTATTTATGTTGACTGTAAATAAAAGTTGTTCCTACTAATTACATATAATACACGTGCAGGATGGAAACGTCCTACGAAACAAAGTGCTGGTACACTTGCTGACGTACACAGGAAACGAGTGTGAAGCCAACATCCCGCAATTTGTTAAAGATTTGGTCAAGTTATTAGGGATAGATTATTTCATCTAAAGTCGTCGATTTAGTTGTTTTGAGCAACACGACCTAAACATTTCAATTTCCTAGATATATGTGTGGCAATCTATTTATATTGTTAATTTTCAGCTTGATTTGTGGTACTGTGGTCAGCTCATATTATGTGTATGTGGCACCTTCTATTCAGTTGTTTTATATTGTTGTGTTATTTATCTCAGGGCCTCTTGGAACACCATAGAATGTTAGAAGATTTACTGTTATATTATAAGAATACATTGGTTTTCACCCATCAAACATAACGTGTGGAGCCAGGAAGTATAAGCATCGTAGAGAAGATCAAGTAAACTGCAAGCTAGAATAAGATGCGGTAATACATTAACAAATATTACCTTTTCAAGAAGCATGTTCTGATCCTTAAGAAAATCCCAGTAAAAACAGAGCAAACTTACTTCATAAAACTGAAATTCAATAATGGTATATATTCAGATTCTTGGTAACCATGTAATTTGATAACATGAAACTTCTAGCGAACAATCATCTTTAAGAAATCCAAGGATAATTCAGGACACACTTGACCATAAAAAAATCTGAGCAGTTCCACTCATATTTAAAAAAATAGTTATCATTTCTAATAGGGAACACTGAGTTCTGAATTTAGGTTGGCATGTGCTCTAACCGTGCCTTGCTCTAATTCGGCACCGTAAAGCCAACATTAAGTCAAATAAAGATCATGAGATAGTACAATTCCATGTTTGAAGCTATCCAAAACCTATGCCAACTCGTTGGTGGTACCTTCTCTTACACAAATACTAACTAGCAGAAAATAAGATATAACTATGATTTCTTACTACAAATATACTTATTACCTAGCTTGTCAATTATACTTCATCTTACAGAAAAATAATTATCGCAAAAATAGAATACTATGATTTCAAAACTGTGCATGATTTCCTCTTAATTACTCCAGTTCATTTTCCTCTGAATGGCACAAATCATGAATCCATGATCCTCACCCAATCTTAGAAATTTACCAATAGAATTAACCATGAATGCATGCATAAATTAACGATAGGGCTCATAGTGTGCATCCTCCGAGATAAAAAATAATTCCCGTTGTCAAATGTCCCTCAAGAATCAGTAAATAAAGAATGAGGAATGGGATAGTTAGAAGAACTTTAATGGACATAGGAATTACGAAATTCCTGGAGGAAAAAATGCACATAATAATAGTTCTAAAGCAATTGTTTGAACATAATTGGACTTTTATAGTTGATAGAGCCAAAGGAGGCTATCATGTACCAGTAGCCAGCTCCGTGGACAGCTTGGCAAACTCATCTTTCATCAGTAACTCATCAACACTTATGGAGCACACCTGAAAGTATAGAAAGTGTAGTGTGTCAATGGTACTGCTAGCAGAAAACTTGTAGTGTGTCAGTGGCAAACTCATCTCAAGTAGAATTCAAACTACCTAGACAATAATCATGACTTCTGATATTTGCGTTTCTGCATCTTGTGCAACAACAGCTTGAGCTGGTCTTCTTCTCTCTCGAGCCTAATATGACAATCAGTTGGATGAAACATAAAAATTTATGTTAGTATGGTATGCCGCCTTAAAAGATAGAAATTTAACATCAAGTGTTTTTGACTCCCGAGCTCCAGTGCTCTCTTTATTTTAAAGAAAATCATATTTATAAGTTTTTTTAAAAGAAAATCCATTTTGGCAAAATTTGGGATTTGAAAATATGTATACACAGATCCATTTTGACATTTTTGTGTAGCTTATAATATAAACCATGTGCATCGAATCTCCACTTGAACCGTAACTTATGTTATTTAACCATCTGCATGTACCTTGGTACAAATTATCAGTCATTTATGCCTACTGTTGATGTAAAACTTCAAGAAAGGTGGATTAATTTTCTTGTGACGTGTAAAAAGTTATCCTCACTCAGATGAATCAAGCATAAATATCAGTTTGTAGAACACACTGTGAAGTTGCAACAAATTCCAGGGTAAGTTTGATAACTGCAGAAAGCATATTTGCAGGATTTTTCTAAAATATTTTGGCATTACAGAGACATGGATAGCAATAAACTAGGAATCATGCTCCCGTGGAAGATGATAACTTGGGTCTTTTGTCGTGTTAAAAAACAAACTGGGAATTTTATCAGGAACACAATGGAGATAATTATGCCTCCCAATAAATAGAGAGATTACAGGACTTAATGGACTTAATGGACTGACAGAAGATACCCTGATCACCTTCCATAATAATAGACTTTGCACAAACCACGCCCACCACACATAAAACTTCCCTAACAAACAGCATCTGCACATTACTCCATTGATTTGGTTAGACAATTTGTCCAACGACACTACACATGGAAACGACTACAACAGCAAAAATTTGAGGACGCCATCCACGAATCGATTTGGAGTCGGGTAAGTTTAACGAATCATTCATTGTTTACCATCTCAATAGCTTTCAAAAATAGCAGAATCAGGCTGAAGAAGAGGAAATCATACCGCTCGTGCCATGCTGACTAGAGGGTGATGACCCGTGTCGTTTGTGCTGCGTGGGTAGTCGTCCTGCTTCACAGTGTTGTGGTGATGGGCGTCGATGTTGGGCGATGGGGGGAGGCTCGAGTGCGGATCGACGAGGCTTGGGGAGGGTTGAGGGAGGTGGGCAGCGAATTGCTCCTAGGCATGGTTGCCATATACTGTCGGCCAAGCTACGAGTCCTTTTGTGTGCCTCCAGGCCTGATCCAACCGCCAAGGAACCAAGCTTGGCTGGCGATGCTGACGGGGAGATGGAGAGGGCAGCGACCCCTTGGCGGGTAGAGGAAGATGCCAGCTACCACTTGGCGAGGAGAGGAGGTGTCAGAACAAATTCGGGTGGAGGAAGCGGGACGGAGTAGCTGTGGACAGAGAGTGGGCGGCAATGATGCAGTGCCTGAGAGAAATTTTTCATCCATTTGAAGATCAGCTCGCACTGCTCATGGCAGATGAGAGTGACACTGCTTGCAGGCCACGATGACTTAGGCATACAACAAACAAACTGTA
Organism: Avena sativa; assembly: GCA_916181665.1. Lineage (NCBI taxonomy): Eukaryota > Viridiplantae > Streptophyta > Magnoliopsida > Poales > Poaceae > Avena > Avena sativa. The sequence continues at coordinate 351,724,464 of OV702293.1, read as the reverse complement.
GGCAAACAGTCAAAACATGACTTAGTTAGGACATCCATAATGCAATTCATAAAATTTAAGAGCAATTCCACTTGCACTATAAAAAAAATTGCTATTTCAAAATGGAAACACCGAGTTCTAAACTTAGATACTCATGTGATCTAACCCGTGCAATTCAACCTCCAGATATTAGTTCTTATTAACTACTACTACCACATTATATTAGTAAATACCGGAAGAGGTGTAAATAAGTGGAATATGTCAGAGAATCAGGCACACTATAAGTAGGAGAAAGGAGCATTGAGGTTTACAATGTTATCCTAAATTATAACACATCCATGTTCTAAGGTAGTTGTTTAAGCATGCTTCAATCACACTCCATTTCGTAGCAACTTTGAGTAAAGCGTTCTACATAGTCTCAATACCAGTTTAATTAAATTGTAAGAACTACATTCACATCATAGTGAAACTTTTCGGCTTCAAGGAGAACAACACATTTACCTCATTTAATTTGCCTCAATCTGGATGTTTTCTAAACTGGATTGGACCAATACAACTGCTCTGGAGTATATAGATTTGTGATTTGCTTCCTCTTACCATGCCCACCCCTGCATCTTTGGTGCCTAGCATTTTCTCTTCTGGATTTTCATGGGCTGATCGGACAGGGAAATAGGAAATGTTAGAAAATGTTGATTGCGTGGTTAGTATCAAGTAAATAGAATGCAAGCAAATGAAGTTTGCAAGGATTGTTCATATCCCACTATACATGAACAGAGCATCTGAGCCCAATGAAATGAAGAAAATACCCACACACAAATTTTGCCATAAATTTTTTTCGCAAATACATGAAGCATATACATAATCATGAAAAAATTAAATCTTAGGCTAGAATAAAGAATGGATCTGGAACATGGAAAATGCAGATTTGCATGGAAGAAGTACTTCTGGATCATGACAGTAATCCCCATTCGCATATATTCAAACCAATAGCGATCCATCTCTAATTTGTTCAGATCGGGAACATGGAAAAAATAGTACTCCCTCCGTCCTAAAATAAGTGACTTGAGTTTGTTTAGATTTGCATGTATCTTGATACTAAAATATGTCTCGATACAATCGAATCTAGAAAAATCAAAGTCATTTATTTCAAGACGGAGGGAGTATATGTGACAGAGGAAAAAAGAAGAATTTGTTTAGATGGCAGCCGCAACCTCTCCCCTCGAGGTACGAGCTATGCTCCTACATTTGGAATGTTGAGGACGAGATGGCTTGTTGACTCCTCCATATTGCACTGATCATATGCAGAAGACGGAGGAGCAGGGATTAGCTTGGGAAAACAAAAATACCGAAGTATTACTATGACTGACCGCTTCAACGCATTTACCTCACTCCCTATACCTTTTTTGGAGTGTGTGTGTGTTAAAACTGAATCCTTTTGATTAACACTCCTATGTTTTTCCTATGCAGATGGATTCTCCAACACAGTCCAGTGAACGTACTCCTTTGAGAGATTTGTCCAACACCATCAACACAAGTACACATCATGATATAATGTATAACTCTATCAGATGATGGTAAAATACTAACTACAATATGCATTTGATTAGGTGTCGTCAACACCAGAAATGGAGGGGAACTTACAGATGCAAAAGAACGCAATAAACAACGTGCTCGGGACCGATATGCACAGATGGATAAACAAAAGAAAGATGAACTACTTAAGAAGCGCCGTGAAGCCTATCACCAAAAGAAAACTCGAGTAACACTTGATTCACAAGCACGAGATAGTCCATCTGCACTCTCACAAATACAAAATACGCTCGCTCTTACAGGTGCATTTTATAGTTATGTCTATCACTTTCTAGCTTCATGTTTATAGTAAAACTAAATCTCTTGACCTTGATTTTTACCAAGATGAAACCGCTGAGAACAAGGAAAATGTGGTCCCTGATGATAATGACGCATGCCAGAGGAAATCACTTCATACGTCTTCTGAAGGGCAAGAAAGCTTCCTAGCTGGTATGAAGGCAAATAATTTCCTACTAAACTGAACACAAGTTTGTTAATATTTATGTAAATATGATGTAGTTACTTAAATGATTTTTATTCCTATGTAGATAATAGATGCAATGATGGCCTTGCATCATGCATTGTTCAGACACAGCCCACAGATTCAAAAGAGCGGCGGAGGCAGCGAGATAGGGAAAGGTATGCACAGATGGATAGCACAAAAAAAGAAAAATTACTAAAAAGGCAACGTGAATCCCGTCAAAAGAAAAAAACATCTAAATTGACCAAGGAGAATGAGGATCCATCTGAAGATAGTGAATGGCTTAGCAGAAATGACAACTACAAGAGGCAGTCACTTCATATGCCATTTCAATGGCAAGAAATCATCCCAACTGGTACGATGGCAAGTCATTCCATCTTAAGATGAATGAAGTGAAGTACATAGTTAATACCTCATTAGCTAATTGTTGAAATTGTGTGGCCATATAGATATCAAAGCAACTATGTTAATAATTTATACCATGTGGAGCTGTTAATGTGATTTGTTTGTGCTCTGCAGATATAGTCGACATGAACAATTGCAGTAATGATGGACCCACATCATCCCACATCCAGCAAGTGCCCATAGTAGATCGCATCGAGCAGAAGAGGAAGCGAGAAAGGGAACGATATGCATTTATGAGTACCGATAAGAAAAATGAACTACTAGCAATAAGACATGGAGCCTATCAACAAAAGAAATCATTAGCAGGTAAGGAATGCACATTTAACAATACAAAGTATTTATCAATAAATACATGCAAAATCATTCCGATGGTGCCTCCACACCAACCTGGACTCTTACATCTTAGAATTATCATGTCATTTATCAGAGAAAATTGAAAATAAGCGTGCAAGGGATAGGCAACACTATGCTAATATGACTCCTAAGAAGAAGCGTTCAAAGAAAGCTCTCCGTGCATTACGCCGCAACAGCCTGGGCCAAGAATCCATAGCCATGGAGAACCCATGTTGGACCCCTGAGGTTGTTCATATAAATGAGGATGCAGCTGGTTCTCATGGCTACATACCAACACGTGAATGGTATATTCCTGAGTTCAGCGGAACCCCTATTTATATCGCCGCTTCAGAGAACGGTATATCACCAGAGGATACCCCTAACATGGAACTTAGTAATATATCACGGAGAAAACATGTAACGCCCGGAGAAAGGCATGCATTGCTAGGTCTCCGAAATGAAGCATTCTATGCAAATAGTAAGAAGCATGTGACTGCATCAGCAGATGAAATAACATCGATGAACATGGAAGGCATCAATGGTTCTGAACGACCAACACAATCAGTCATCATTAACAATGGTAATAATCATATCTTCATTGTTGTATTGCTCTAATATAAGTAGTCAATAGTTCTAATGATCATACTTTTATGTTTAATTCACAGAAACTACTTCTCCAACGCCCGAGAATGTTCAGATACATCAAACATGCTCACAAGCCAATGATAATGGTAATTTTTTATATCTTATTTCACGACCTATTTGAAACAAGTGCTAAAAAATAAATTTGATGATAGGTGAGGACGAAGGCGTCATAATGGAAGAAGACTCTGAAGATGAGGAAGGTTATGTGTTCGCTGGACAAGGTAATTTGCTGATGTTCCACCATCATCGCATGGATATATTGCGCATATATATTTTTGACTCAATGTTGTTAACTACCATTTCAGAAGAAGATACCGATGAGGATGACGAAATAGATGAGGCCGATGATGACTCTGCTTCAATTCCTAGCAGCCCAGATCCATACGACATGGTCTACAGCACAATTCCAGCTAACACGCACATGCTAAATCCCGTTGAGGACTGCAAATTTTGTGGTGCAAAGAGATTCGAGCATGAGTCCCAAGGGTTTTGTTGTCGTAATGGGAAGATCAAACTAGCCGACCCAGATACACCACCTGAGCTCATGAGGCTATGGACGAGTGAAGACCCTGATGCTAGGCACTTTCGTGACAACATCAGGTTTTTCAATGGGCATTTCTCCTTCACCTCCCTATACTGTCACCTTGATGAGAATACCACTAACACATCAAAGCATCCTATATACACATTTCGCGCCCACGGCCAAATGTACCACAACATACGGTCATTTGGCAGACAAGATGGTTTGGAGCATAGTCACCTGGAGCTTTACTTCTTTGATGATGACCCCAATTTAGAGCATAGGTACCGTAGCTGCCGCAAAGAGCAGTGCGAGAAAGACAAAGAAGTAATCACACATATGGTCAACATACTTCGTGACAACCCATACTCTGAACATCTCCGGAGTATGGGACAGGTTGAGGAAGTTGATGACTATCGTATCACACTAAACCTTGACCAAAGGTTGGATCAAAGAACATACAATGCACCAACCACTTCAGAAGTAGCGGCTGTGTGGGTGGAGGGGAGCGAACGTCGAAGACATTTCGAGAATAGCGTCATGCTGCAAGGGAAGAATAGAGATATATATGGTATCAGGTCCTATCACGGATGCTATGACGCATTGTCTTACCCTATATTCTTCCCTAGAGGTGAACTTGGGTGGCATACCGATATCCCCAAGGAAAATGTGCCCTATGAAACTGTGATGGCAGCTCGTGCAGCTCGTATAGCTCGTCGTAATAATGAGTCTTCCCAATGCCCACCTGATGATAACAATGACGACAATGATGAGAATGATGAAGATGGTGCAGGTTAGTGTTCAAATTAGTTATTATATGCAGAGTTCATGCTTTTGAAATTTGATATCCCGATTCCAACACCACTCAATATAATTTCCCTGTGCAGCTTCTGGAGGCAGACTATGTGTGTCTGTGCGGGACTACTACTGCTACAAATTCCAGATGCGTCCTGGAATATTCAACCCGATCCTCCATGGAAAGCGCCTTTTTCAGCAGTTCGCAGTCGACACATATATCAAGATCGAGAACTCCCGACTAGACTATATATGGGGTCATCAAGATACGATAAGGGCTGACCTGTACCAAGGCTTAATGGACAGCTTGCATGTCGGAGAGGGTAGGGCCGACGCTATTGGAAAGCGTACAGTGTTGTCTACGTCATTTATCGGTGGTCCACGGGACAAGAGGCGTCGCTACATGGATGCTATGGCGTTGGTGCGGAAGTATGGCAAGCCAGACATCTTCCTCACAATGACATGCAACCCAAACTGGGATGAGATCAAGCGCGAGCTCTACCCTGGTCAGACACCTCAAGATCGCCCAGACCTTGTTGTGCGTGTTTTTAGGGCGAAACTCGAGGAACTCAAGAATAAGTTGCTTAAGAAGGACATCCTCGGCAAGGTTAGGGCCTATGTGTATGTGGTGGAGTTCCAAAAAAGGGGCCTTCCCCATGCACACTTCTTGCTCATCATGGAGGGGCGATACAAGCTCACGTGCCCCGAGCAGTATGACCGTCTTATCTCAGCCGAGCTCCCAAACAAGAAGAAGTACCCAGAATTATACAAGATGGTCGTAAAGCATATGATGCATGGCCCATGTGGCGCTTTGAACCGTGATTGCCCATGCACAAAGGGTCGGCCTGCTTGCAAGAATCACTATCCTCGGCCTTTCAACACGGCTACATTACAGGGCAAGGACTGCTACCCTCAATATAGAAGACGTAAGGATGGTTGTACAGTAATGGTTCGAAAGGAATGGCTAGATAATAGGTGGGTCGTCCCATACAACCCTCACCTCCTACGTCACTTCAATTGTCACATTAATGTTGAGGCATGTGGAAGCATAAAGGCTGTTAAGTACCTATTCAAGTATATTTACAAGGGCCATGATCGGGCGTCTATTTCAATGAGCGAAGCTGACAAGGCAGATAACAATGGAGACATAGATGAGATCAAACAATATAGAGACGCGAGGTGGGTGACTCCTCCGGAAGCCTTGTGGAGAATATATGGATTTGACTTAAGTAAGAACTCGCCACCAGTGATGCAGCTACAACTCCATCTACCAAACATGCACATGGTTTCATTCAAACAGGGCCAAGATATCCGACGAGTACTTAACCGTGAAGGTGTTGAGAAGTCAATGCTTACAGAGTACTTCGAAGCAAACAGATTACACGAGGAGGCTCGCTCTATCTTGTACAGGGACTTCCCTGAATGGTATACTTGGCATAAAGTTACAAAGAAAGGTATGAAGAAAGGTACGGATAAATACTGGAAGAGAAGGTCACAAAAAAAAGATGGTTCACCTTCACGAATACAAGTTGGAAGAATTGTGTCAGCTCATCCAGCAGAGGGGGAACGCTATTACCTGCGAGTCCTTCTAAACCATGTCACTGGGGCCACCTCCTACGATGACCTAAAGACGGTTAATGGACAGCTACTGGGATCCTTTCGTGAAGCTGCAGAGAGAAGGGGGTTGATCGAAGGGGACAACACACTGGATGACTCCCTTACTGAATCTACGTTGTACGAGATGCCATCTTCTCTACGAAGGCTCTTTGCAACAATATTGGTATTCTGCGAGCCTAGCAATGTGCACGGGCTCTGGGAGAAGCACTTTGAAGCAATGTCAGAAGACTATCGCCGCGACAATCCATCTGACGTTGTAGTTGAGCAAAAGGTTTTGATAGATATCAGGAATATGCTACAGTCAATGGGAAAGGACATAAAGTCATTTCCTCTTCCTAATATCGATGAGGAATTTGACAGCGCCACCGGTGTAGCAAGGGAGATCTTCGAGGAGTCCACCATTGAGTCCAACGACGAGGACAAAAATCTAGCAGACTCACTTAATAAGGATCAGAGGGCTGCATATGATGAAATTATGTCTGTTGTTGATGGCGATGAGGGTGGCGTGTTCTTTGTGGATGGACCTGGAGGCACAGGAAAGACCTTCCTGTACAGAGCACTGCTCACAACGGTGCGCGGGCAGAAAAAGATCGCTATAGCAACAGCTACATCTGGTGTTGCAGCCTCCATAATGCCTGGAGGGAGAACAGCTCATTCCCGGTTCAAGATACCGTTGAGCATTGATGATGGTGGGTTTTGTAGCTTTACTAAACAGAGCGGTACTGCCAAGCTCCTACAGTTAGCCTCTCTCATTATTTGGGATGAGGCTTCCATGACAAAGAGACAGGCAGTGGAGGCGCTGGACAATAGTATGCGCGATATAATGAGCCGACCAGACCTGCCATTTGGTGGAAAGACGGTTGTGTTTGGTGGAGACTTCAGGCAGGTCCTCCCTGTTGTCCGTAAGGGGTCGAGGGCTCAGATAATTGATTCGTCACTACGGAGATCTTACCTTTGGGATTGCATGCGTCACCTAAAGCTGGAACGCAACATGAGGGCACATAGTGATCCTTGGTTTGCGGAATACCTATTGCGCATCGGTGATGGTACAGAGGAGAACAATGGTGATGGTAATGTTCGGCTTCCAGACGAGATTTGTGTGCCATGTACTGGGAAGAAAGGCACTGACCTTGATACTCTAATAGACTCTGTTTTTCCCATTCTTGGTGCTAACATGGCAGACCCGAACTATATCACCTCCAGAGCAATCTTGTCGACACGAAACGATTGCGTGGATAGGATTAATTTGAAGATGATCAATCGATTCCAGGGAGATGAGATGGTGTACCGTAGCTTTGATTCTGCGGTTGACGACCCTCATAACTACTATCCATCTGAGTTCCTTAACACGTTGACCCCTAATGGGTTGCCCCCGCATTTGCTGAAGCTCAAGATCAACTGCCCTATCATATTGCTCAGAAATATTGATCCCGCAAACGGGCTTTGCAATGGCACGAGGTTGGTGGTTCGAGGATTCCAAAGGAATGTCATCGATGCAGAAATTGTGCTAGGCCAACATGCTGGAAAGAGGATCTTCTTGCCAAGGATCCCTCTTTGCCCCTCTGATGATGAGATGTTTCCTTTTCAGTTCAAGAGGAAGCAGTTTCCTATTAGGCTTAGCTTCGCCATGACGGTTAACAAGGCACAGGGACAGACTATCCCGAATGCCGGTATTTACCTGCCTGAGCCGGTGTTCTCTCACGGGCAGTTGTATGTCGCGCTATCTAGATCCACCGCTAGAAATAACGTCAGGATTCTTGTCATCCCGGATTCTGGTAATAATAAAAATAACTCAGATGTTAGCAAAAAGAAGGGTTCAAATTTCAGCAAAAACAAGACCTCCGATTTTCCTATTGGTACGTACACGAAGAACATAGTCTACAAAGAGATCCTTACATCATAGGTGAGATATCTCACACTTATACTTTCAATAATCATACTTTTATCTTTTTCCGTTGAGAAATATTGGACTAAAATAACGGAGTACCTCCTATTGAAATGATCTTCAATACCATTTTCTCACAACTGAAGAAGTTCAATACTTAGCACTATCTTTCTCCTTTCTGTTTGAAACTGAATAATATTTTTCTCTTCTTTTGAAGCATCTCAATTGAGTACCACTATCACTATGGTATGCAGCGGTGGAGACTATATGTTGGTCGTTGTCTTGGTGGAACCATGGAAGTGGAAGTGTGCAGGGAGGAGAGCTGGGACAATGTAGGACAGAGTACTGAATGATGCGCCAATACTGACTAATTAACAATTAGCAGTTAGCTTTGGCCAACCTAAAGGATTGAGGTTTTTCTTTATCAGTTCAAGCTTTGTATTGAGAGCGTCTTGATTGTATAATTGTCTGGATATTTTCTACAAAGGTGATTTTTATTTAGTAAGTGACAAAAATACTTTGTTGAATACTACAGGAGCCAGAAGCCAGATATACTATAAAATATCCTGCTAATATATAGCTAGAGAATACGCACGATCTAATATCCTGCTACATATCCACACTATTATGTACATCGTCTTCTTTTCATTCAGTTTGCTTGATGTGTGTTACTGGATTAAGCAGCTTCTATAGGTTCTCAAGCAACAACAAAGGCCCTTGTAGACAGAGAACATGTTAGTTATTGTATTCCTTAAAGGCATTGATTCAATTAACAAAAATGTTGTCAGGCCTCGCCATCAGGTATTTGTTTAAATGGACAAAACAAGTGTCAAAACGTCAATCAATCACAGAAAAGATCTGGTGACTTGCTAAACGTAACATTCAATCATAGAAAGGCGGTCAAAATATTGAGCACTTCCCACAGTATGGTCAGGGTTCTAGGACTGACCTGTAATCAAAATAGCGGTGAAGATTGTCTAATGATGCAACATAATCATCATGGCTCAGAGCATTCAAGTATTGCAAGAATTGGACCTGGCAGGTACAATAAAGGCAGAAAAATAAACCAAAAGTACTGGGAGCTGTTCACTGTCCTGTATAGTCAAGAATGAGATGTATTATACTGTGCCATAACTTACACGATGAAGCTCCGGAGCTAATGTCTGAAGCTGTGTCATAGTTGCATTAAATGCATTCAAAGGCACCGAGCTGGGATTCCTGCAGCAAAAAGGCTGCTGTTAAAGAATCTGCACATATCCTTTAGTTTTCAGTAAGTACTACAAGTTCATGGTGGTATTAGCTGATTAAATGTAAGAAGCGACACTCACTTCTCAAGAATGTCAGCTTGCTGGTTAAGATATGCCTCTAATTGCCACCTTGATCTCAGACAAGTCGGATTATCATCTGCTTTGAAAATATTGGCTGGCAAAAAAGATATAAATACTTCATATAAATAGGTTTGCCCGTCTGGAAAAATAAAAATTAATTCCCACAAATAGATTGCATATATTTGGTCCACCTTTCAGCACACAAATGGCATGAGAAGCAGCATGGATGTTTTACCAAAAACATTATGCCACAAAAAAGCAAGTGCAGCAATTGTGACCTAGCTAGATAGTTACATTATTCAAATACGTGTTGGGAGGAAATTGGTGTCATGGTTGCATGCATTTTTCTATTATAAGATGTCAAGATGGCATCTTATGCAGCAAACATTACAAGCTTGGAGTAAAAAATGTCCTTATATTAACATTAATATCAGTACAAATTCAGGTTATGGATAGCTCTTTTCATGATTGCATATGGCAGTACACAATAAAAAGACTAAATGCTAGATTTTCTTCCATGTTGTGCTCGCTACATTCTGTTTTCCTAATCAGCTGTGATTAATTCAGAAAATTCTGGTGTGCCTTGTATTCTTTCTTCCATGGATTCTTACAAAAAATCCAGTCCCATCAAAATGAAAAGGTTAAAGGGTTCAGTTTATCTTCATCAAAATCATGGAGTGAAATTGGCGCATGGATAAAAGACGTAGAGCTCTCTCCCATATGGCTCTCAGAGGCATAACCTTGACCGTATTTATCAAATACTCCAGCTCTAACACCTATATCTGCATCCATCAGGTCACTCATTTCCATTTCACTGTTAAAATCCTCATCTTCTGCCATATCATATGAAGTGTCAGCAGAGTTACAGTACGCCACGAGATTTGCCAACAGATGGCAGACACCCTACAAGAATTTTCAGCGAGCACACTTAGTAACCTAACCCTAAATAAGAAAAGAGATGGGCATAAAAGTATCAAAAAACAGGGGTTGTGAATGCCATATTCTACTTGTAGCACCTCAAAAGTCATTGAATTGAAGGCAAGTATACAGCAACGAAGATAAACTCCAAGCTGACTGTTAGGATCCAGAAAGATAAACGCATGTGTTGGGCTGTACCTTTGTGCCTCCACCTACCACACTCCACACCTTTTATGTCCTGCCACACTAATTTGTATCCTTAGCAACTGTCTCAATGCTGCTCCGGACACGACCTCGAGTGTTTATAGTTGAGATGGCAAGGCCACATAAGCGCTCCCAACTGTCGAGCTGAACAACACTGGTCCAAAGCCATAAATCGCAGCCTGCATCCGCAACTCCCCATAGATTGTCCATATGATCATCGCCAATATGCACAACCTCTTAAATTTGGAATCAATGAGGGGTTGAATTACCAGTCGCAGGCTGCTTGTGTTCGCTCCAACACTCCGGAGTGGGTCATCCTCGAAGGCGTCCTTGCAGCTCGCTCTGATTCACCACCCAGACCACCGGAGGAGGCCACCGCTGTGCTCCCGTCGAGCTCTGGTAGAGCAAAGGTCGGCCGCTTGAACTCCCGTCGAGCTCTGGGTCACGGCCTGAGGCGAGAGACGGAGACGAGAGGGCCCGTGACGTCGGAGCGAGATTGTGACGGCAGCAGCGGGGAGAGGACGGTCATCGAGTGGGCGGGGAGGTAGGCGAGTGGCAGGCCGGTTGCCGGCACTGGGTAGGCAGGGGAGTGGCGGTCAGGTCGCCGGCGGTGGAGAGGCAGTAGGTGAATTCTTGAGGATAGAGATAGAAGATAAGGAAGATAGAGAGCAAGGAAGTAGACCGTGAGTGACTGACTGTCCCTATTCTTTATCTTTACATTCTTTTAGAGGACATGTTCCCATTTTTTTAGTAGAGATAGCAGGACATATTAAACAAACTTGTTTACTTTACCGAGGTTGCCATGGGCTTCAGTTTCCAGCTACTCCGCCATGCTTGATAGTTGATACTGAAATAATTTGCTGCGTTCAGTAGTAGGCAGGCCGTCTGCTTGTCCGAAGGAAACCGGTCCAAGCATGGTCTTAGTGACTTAACGAATTTTTATTACTCCCTCTATCCCAGTTTATAAGACTTACGCGTATACCTAGGTCGTCCGCATGAGTCATATAAAATAAATTATATAATATAAAAATTATATCATTAGAAAATATAACATTTGAAGTTTCTAATAATATAGTTTTTATTTTATGTACCTCGTGCTAAGTTGGTTAATTTGTCAAGCTAGAAATACGCGTAAGTCTTATAAACCGAGACGGAGGGAGTACTCCAATATACGTGACCGCATTTTTACAGAAGCCACCTCAAGCTTTTTCAAATATCAATTCACAGTTAGTGCCATATTCACTTTTTTTTCTCTGCCTACTTAGTCGTTCTCAGTTTTTTCTCCGCCATCCCAACATCAGCGCCACCGCAAAGGTGTACACCACCAAAGACAAAGAGTTTGCCCCGAGTGCCGCATATTCCCATAGATCGTTGTTGCCGCTGACGCATCTGCAAGTTGTTGCGGTCGACGCATTCCTAGGGCCCAAAAAAATCCCATATGTACGAATTGGTGATGAATCACTGGGTATGATCGAATTTTGACACATCTTTTCACATGAATATTGAGGCATTTGGATTTTGTCCAATTATCTTGTTTGTATTTTCTATACACGTGATTTTTTATATACATTATGTTTACATGTTAAAGCGAAAAAAATTAAAACCCGTAGCAACGCACGGGCATTTTACTAGTTCCGGTAAAATTCTCATCAGAAGGAAGTGGAAGCACACACGGGTTCCTTTCGTCGTCGTTGTCAGCGGCGGCGGCGGCAATGGGAAAGGTGAAGGGGAAGCAGCGGCAGGACAAGTACTACCACCTCGCCAAGGAGCAGGGGTACCGAAGCCGCGCCGCCTTCAAGCTGCAGCAGCTCGACGCGCGCTTCCGCTTCCTCCCGACGGCCCGCGCGGTGCTCGACCTCTGCGCGGCGCCGGGGGGATGGCTCCAGGTGGCCGTCAACCGCGCCCCCGCAGGCGCCTTCTTCGTCGGCGTTGACCTCGTTCCCATCCGCCCGATCCGCGGCGCACACTCTCTCACGGAGGACATCACCACCACCAGGTGCCGCTCCGCCGTGCGCAGGCTCATGGACTCCAAGGGGATGATCCCCTCCTTCGACATCGTCCTCCACGACGGATCGCCCAACGTCGGCGGCGCGTGGGCGCAGGAGGCCACCGCGCAGTCCGCGCTCGTCATCGACGCCGTCCGCCTGGCCACCAGGTTCCTCGCCCCAAACGGCGCCTTCGTCACCAAGGTCTTCAGGTCCCAGGATTACAACGCTATCCTCTTCTGTCTCCGGCAGCTGTTCGACAAGGTCGAGGTGAATAAACCCGCAGCGAGCCGCGACTCATCTGCTGAAATCTACATCGTGTGCCTGAAGTACAAAGCCCCTGCAAAGATTCAGCCTGAGCTTCTCGACATCAAGCACCTGTTCAGTGTGGATTCAGAGAAGGACGTGCCTGTGGACGTGCTTAGCTCCAAGAAGTCCAAGAAAAGACCTCCTGGTGGGTACGAGCCTGGGATCACGGTGCTGCGGAACGTTGGTCTGGCGTCAGATTTTGTATGGTCCGAGGCCCAGACGCCACAGGAATTTCTTGGTTCTTGTACCGAGATCTCATTTGATGATCCTGCGTCTCTGCCCATCAAGAATCACGAGCTCACTACGGATGAGGTGAAATTCCTCTGCGAGGATTTACGGGTGCTGGATAAAAATAGCTGCAAGCATATCTTGAAGTGGCGCGTGCGCATAAGGAAAGCACTGCAGTTGTCTTCACGAGTTACACTCAAGGCTGATGGTACTGTGGCGGACGCCAAGGCCAAGGACGATGATCAACTTTTACAGGAAATGGAGGAATTGGTGAGTGACATTGACAGAAAGAAAACGGGAGCCAAGAAGCGTCAATCAAGACGCCGTGCCAAGGATAATCCAACAGGGATGCACACTGATGATGCTCAATTGGACGAGATGCTCGATGAAGCTTACGAGCGTTATGTGACAAAAAAGGGTGGAGAAGTAAAGCAAGAACACAAACGTGCCAGGCGGATCGATCCTGGTGCTGATGTGGATTTGTTAGAGGGAGGTGAAGATGATGGTGACGGGGCTCACATGGATCAAGGTTCCGACAAAGATCAAGAGACCAGTGGCGGAGCCACGACCCGGCATGCCCGGGCAGCTGCAAGGGCTAAGCTCGTGAATTCCCTTGAATTTGTACCAGAAAGTGAGTCTTTAAGTGGAAGTGAGTTCCCTTGAATTGCTTCCTGAAAATTCCCTTGTAATCCCTTGAGTTGCTACAGGGAAGTGAAGATGAAAGCGAGAAGCCATGAAAGTTTCAAAAAAGAAGATGGATACCGGAAGGAGGAGAAACCGGCTAAAGCTCAGTGCTCGAGTCCTGCATTAAGTGGAGTTAGTTTAACATGGTACTCCCTCCGTTTAGAAATATAAGATGTTTTAGATTTGTGAAGGAGATGTATCTAGACATTTTTTAGTGTATAGGTTGAAATGAATCTAGACACTAAAAGGTGTCTAGATACATCTCATTCACAAACCTAAAACATCTTATATTTCCAAACGGAGGGAGTATGAATGAATAGATAGGCATATCTCATGCTGAATTATTGCCTGCTGGATAGTAGCTCTCTACTGCTGAATTTTTTGTCCGTCCAGCTAGCCGGCAAGTCAGATAGTTATCTGTCTTGTTATAGCTTTTAAGTTAAGTTATCTTGCTTTGGATGATTAGTGAACAATACTTTATGATGCATTGCATGTTTCGTGTTTAATGCCTCAAAAAAATCAGAAACGGTTGTAGTACAGTCTCGGTGTTGGGTTCGGAGGGTACATTCTCTTCAGGTCTTCAGGTCCCAGGATTACAACGCTATCCTCTTCTGTCTCCGGCAGCCTGGATTCAGAGAAGGACCTGCCTGTGGACGTGCTTAGCTCCAAGAAGTCGAAGAAAAGACCTCCTGGTGGGTACGAGCCTGGGATCACGGTGCTGCGGAACGTTGGTCTGGCGTCAGACTTTGTATGGTCCGAGGCCCAGACGCCACAGGAATTTCTTGGTTCTTGTACTGAGATTTCATTTGATGATCCTGCGTCTCTGCCGATCAAGAATCACGAGCTCACTACGGATGAGGTGAAATTCCTCTGCGAGGATTTACGGGTACTGGACAAAAATAGCTGCAAGCATATCTTGAAGTGGCGCGTGCGCATAAGGAAAGCACTGCAGTTGTCTTCACGAGTTACACTCAAGGCTGATGGTACTGTGGCGGATGCCAAGGCCAAGGACGATGATCAACTTTTACAGGAAATGGAGGAATTGGTGAGTGACATTGACAGAAAGAAAACGGGAGCCAAGAAGAAGCGTCAATCAAGACGCCGTGCCAAGGATAATCCGACAGGGATGCACACTGATGATGCTACAGAAGATGATGCTCAACTGGACGAGATGCTCGATGAAGCTTACGAGCGTTATGTGACAAAAAAGGGTGGAGAAGTAAAGCAAGAACACAAACGTGCTAGGCGGATCGATCCGGGTGCTGATGCAGATTTGTTAGAGGGAGGTGATGATGATGGTGACGGGGCTCACATGGATCAAGGTTCCGACAAAGATCAAGAGACCAGTGGCAGAGCCACGACCCGGCATGCCTGGGCAGCTACCCGGGCTAAGCTCGTGAATTCCCTTGAATTTCTGCCAGGAAGTGAGTCTTTAAATGGAAGTGAACTCCCTTGAATTGCTTCCTGATCCTCCGCTGAAATACCTTGAGTTGCTACAGGGAAGTGAAGATGAAAGCTAGAAGCCGTGAAATTTTCAAAAGGAAGATGGATATAGGACGTTGGAGAAACAGTCTAATGCTCAGCGCTCGAGTCCTGCATTAAGTGGAGTTAGTTTAACATGGTATGAATGAATAGATAGGCATATCTCATGCTGAATTATCGCCTGCTCTCTACTGCTGAATTTTTTTCTGTCCAGCTAGCTGGCAAGTCAGATTGCTAGCTTCTCTTGTTATAGCTTTTAAGTTAAGTTATCTTGCTTTGGATGATTAGTGGACAATACCATTTTGTGTTTAATGCCTCAAAAAACCAGAAACGGGTGTAGTACAGTCTCGGTGTTGGGTTCGGAGGGTACAGTCTCTTATGTTTTCTAATGTTATTTATTTTGCTAGAAACTACAATGCTATACTTTTGAAAGAAATCAGCAGGTGAATGACCTATTGCATATATCCACAAAATATTTACAGGAAGCTTGAAATCCGATGTTATATTTTTACTTAAAGGCGGTGTTTCTTTTTGTTGTATGTGATGCTGTGTCCATCTAGATTGCACTCTTTTGTGCAAAGTGACAGTGAAGATGAAAGAGATGATAACCATGTAAGAATTTGAAAAATAAGCTGGGTTCAGAGACAAGTCGAGTTAGTTTAACTGGGCATGTCTCATGCTGAATTTTCTCCTTTTGTATAGTACGTCTGTACTGCTAAAGTTTTGTCCGCCATCTAGCTGTTTGTTATGCATTGCTACGAGCGATTTCACATCTGTCATAAAAGTTTTACTAGTTGAGTTTTCTTTTTGGTGGAAAGTAATTTTATGATTCAGGATCTGTATTGTGTGGAATGCTTTGGGAAAACAGAAACTAGTTTTGTACAGACTCAAACGTTGGGTTGAAAGAGTGAATCGGCACATCAGCCCCCACCGATCTATGGATTGATCTACTACATATATTCATAAAGAGTAATTGCTTACAGAACATTTACACGAAGCTAAAAATCCAATGCTACATTTTGACTCAAAGACGGTGTTTATTTTTGATATATATCTGTTGCGGTATATCCATCTAGACAGCACCCTTTTGTGCAATTTCACCTTCTCTGCCAGTCAATTACACGATTTACAAATCGGTTCTGATATCACGAATTTGTAGTTGACTGTTCTTGGCAGTCTAAAATTGTATCCATCAATGCAATGAGACCTTAGCCTTTTGGTTTTGAAAAGAAAAAGGTCAATCCTATATTACTTACAGTACTGTATGTTTTATTGGTAACTATAAAATCGCAACAGGCGTAACGTGCTCTTACAAACAGAGAAGTATCGCGATTTCCCCCATAAGTACTAGAAGCTGAGTGGTTAGTCAACTGCCTTATCCAACATTCCAACTTGCAAACAGCCTATGGCAATCACCATGGCAGGAATCATCTGAGAGTTCAGATTTGGACGAGTAGTGTGGGTGGAGTCGGCCAAAAAGGCCACAACTCCACTGCGTTTCCATCCATCCCATCAGATGATCTCCCCAATCGCACTGATGCGAACACAATTATCTACTCCCTCCTTCCCAAAATAGATGTCTTAAATTTGTCAAAATTTGGATAAATCTAGACACTATTTAGTATATAGTTTCATTCGAAATTTAAAAAAGTTAAGACATCTATTCTTGAACTGAGGGAGTAGTATCCTAAAAGAAGTTCGGTACTCCATCAAATATAAGGTCCGTCTCTTCAGTTGGTCAACTTCTTCCTCGACTAAACTACTCACCGAGCTGGTTCAATGTCAACCATGTACGCTGCCTCGAGATCAAAGTTCAGGCCTCCTTTTTCTCTACCTGCTCTTTCTTTGTAAAGACGTTGACTTCACTTTGCTGCAGAGAAATACTCCCTCTGTTTTAAAATATAAGATGTTTTAGGTTTATGAAGAAAATGAATCTAGACTTCTTTTAGTGTTTAGATTCACCCTAAAATTGAGTGAACCTACGTACTAAAACAAGTCTAGATTCATTTTCTTCACAAACCTAAAACATCTTATATTTTGAAACGGAGGGAGTATTATTATTTGCGACGTTACCCGGAACACAAAACAAAGCAAGCAGACACCTTCTTTCGACCTGAGCAATGATATAAAATTGGCAAGCAATAGTTTCAACATCCCTCTAAAAATGTGCCTGAAAAGCGTTACCGTTCAGATCACCATTGACCACGACTAGAGTGCGGGACAATCCTGCACCGTACAGCTGCTCAAGTGCAACGAACAGTAGTGAATTCAGTGGACCAGAATCACAATGAGGCTCAAGATTCGGTGCACGGTAGGCTTCATCTAACTCGAGCGCGTGCCTATCTAGTTAACCAATGGATGTCCGTCGCGTTCTCGTCTTTTCGGAGATCCGCAAGATCATGCCAGGCCCAGGCACATATAACGACATTTCTTTCCCTTGTCAACTGTACCAATTCTTGCAATGCAACCATAACTGAACAAGTCAGTTATGCAAGTCAAAGAGCCGCCACCCTGCTACAGAGTCGTCTCGCCTTTTGGCTTGACTGCAATAGGCGCCGATCGAAGAAAAGATTAAAGCAAAAGACAGTCGGCAATCTACTAGAAACAGTGGAAGCTAAGCTAATTAGCGCTAGTTCATCAATTTATGCAATGATGATTGGTTGACGGGGTGATTAAGTTAAGCTAGACGCAGTGAAGGCTAACTTGCGGAGGCTGTCTGACTTGGAGCACACTTTTGGGCGTTGAGTTGGGCGCGCAAAAGTCGATTTGCCCCCAGTTTTTTTTTTGATAAACTAGCGATGTTGATGCTGCAATGTTGGGTGCGGACACATGTACCGATGTCTAGTGGTGCTTCACCAAAGTACATGTACAGAGATGGACTTGGCATGCCACAGTTTCAAAGCACATACCATGGCGAGCAGACTGGCCAACTCCTTCCAGCAGTGCAGCCGCTGACTATTTCTAGTCTACCACCGTTACGTTAGGCTCACGCCGACGTCCACGCTGACCATCCATCCGCCGAGGTACGCTGTGTGGGTTGAGGTACGTTCGCCAGTCCTTTCTAGGTTATCCGGCCAGCTGCGGAAGTTGGCATCGCCATTGACAATCGTATATTTTACAGATGGATAGCAGTCAAAGGCAATAGAGTTCTTCTATAAGAATTTTATGGAGTCATCGTCCGAGGAGGAGTCTGACGGTGAGATCGAGATTCTGTTGGCAGCTGCACAGATGGTGCACGACCACTACCTCATGCCGCCATGTAGCGGCGCGATGTCAACATGAGCGCGACCGAGAAGAAGGCCACATACGCCTTTACAAAAACTACTTCCACCCAACTAATACGGTCTTCAAAGAGAAAGAATTTCGTCGCCGCTATCGGATGTCCAGGAACCTGTTCTTAGACATTCTCAATAGGGTGAGGGACTACGATGACTACTTCGAGGCCAAGTACAATTGTACTGGTAAGATTGGCTTCTCCTTTTATTAGAAATGTTCCGTTGCCATTCGGCAACTTGCATATGGAGTGTCCGGTGATCTCCTCGACGACTATATGCGCATGAGCGAGTCCACATGTCATGAGGCAATGTAACAGTTTTGCAACGTAGGTATTGATGTGTTTGGCAAAGTTTACTTGAGAGAGTCAAACATCGAAGACACTGTCCGCCTTTGTC
This sequence comes from Avena sativa, assembly GCA_916181665.1. Classification (NCBI taxonomy): domain Eukaryota; kingdom Viridiplantae; phylum Streptophyta; class Magnoliopsida; order Poales; family Poaceae; genus Avena; species Avena sativa. The sequence continues at coordinate 351,705,426 of OV702293.1, read as the reverse complement.
CATCAATGAGAGAAGGGGGTTTTCTGGGATGCTTGACAACATCAACTGCATGCATTAGCAGTGAAAGAATTGTCTCTTTGATTGGCAAGGGTAGTTCAAAGAGCATGCAGATGGGTGCACCGTCATACTAGAGGTTGTTGGATCACAAGATCTCTGAATTTGACACTCCTTTTTTGACATGGCTGGATCAGACAATGACATCAATATGCTGCAGCGGTCTTCGGTGTTTTCTAAGCTGGCAGAAGTCAATGCTCCACAGACATATTATGAGATCAATGGCAATCCATATGATATGGGTTACTATCTAGCTGACAGTATCTATCCATCCTAGGCCACCTTTGTAAAGACAATCCGCAACCCTGCAAAAAAGAAATGCAAGAGGTTTACGAAAGAGCAAGAAGCCACTAGAAAGGATGTGGAGCAAGCATTTGGTGTGCTTAAGTCAAAGTGGGATATTGTTCGATACCCTGGTAGAACATGGAGCACGAAGAAGATGTGGATGTGATGACTGCTTGTATGATCATGCACAACATGATCGTCGAGGACGAGCATGATGACGACATCTTAGACCAAGGCTACAAATTTTAGAGTCAGTTGGTTGAGTCAGAGCCAGGTCTAGCGTCCTAGGAATATTTTATGCAAGTGCATGGAAATTTGCATCAGAGGCACACCCATGATCGACTTCAACTAGACTTGATTGAGCATATATAGGCTTGTGCGAGAAACCTAAACATTTAATCCCTTATTTGTTTCTTATAATTTAAATGATGTTTGGTTGTTTTCTATCAAATCATATTTATATAATCATATTTATATGTAAGCATTATTTTAGTTATATTATGTAATTTAGTTTATTTGATTGTCAAAATTTATTTTGTGACAAAATCTGCAAACATATAAAATTTCTGACAAGCGTTGTCAACGCGGACAAATGAGTCGCGTTACAGAACACGACCGTCCAGGCAAACCAGACCACGACCCAAAAACAACTGCGGCCCGACCCAAAAGACAAAAGCGGACCGTCTGAGTGGCCCAGTCGAGATGTCCTAAGGACATCTCCACTGGACCGACGCATACAGTCCGAGCGTGTCCGAACCAGTTCATGCGGACGTGCGGGGCGTGCGTGGCGCCCCAGCGGGCCGACCCATTCGAAAAAACTCATCCGGCTCGGCCCATCTGTGTATCTAATCTGGGCAACGGTTGTGTCGGCCCGGACGAGCAGAACTCATTCACTGGCCCACCCGTCAGCCACCGCTTACCGGCGGCATTGATTCATACGCAACCGTGACAACGATTCATACACGCTACACGGAAGGCTGGCCGGCGGTAGCCTGCGCCATCAGTGGCGACGAGACGGCGCGCTGCCCCACTGGGCGCCGCATGTGTTCCCACGCCGGCATTGATGGTGAAGAAGTGGGAAGCTGCACGTGTTCACGGGCGGCTGGGCTATTTTAACCTGCATCGTCGTTTCTGCCCTCCTCACCTCTCGCCATCGCAAACCCTACCCGCCGCCACCACCGACGATGAAGAAGCCGTCGTGGCTGAAGAAGGGGAGGAGTAAGAATGACCACGAGGCATCTGGCTCTAGCTGACGAGGTTTAATCTCGTCAATGCTCATTGTTATGGACTTGGGTTTTGGAGAAGATGGGGATGCTGGAGATCGTGGCACGGTTAACAGACAAGCAACCAGGGGACACGAGATTTACCCAGGTTCAGGCCCCCGGAGGGAAAACCCTACTCCTGCTTGTCTGCTCTTTGATTACGGCGGAACTGGAGGTTACAGGGTGCGCAGATTCGATCTGGCGTGGATGCGTGTGCGAAAGTATGAGTCGAGTTAGATCTGTAGATCTATCATGGAGGTGGAGATCGTAGATCTATCTATTGGGGGGTTATGGCGTCTGTAGGTCGTTCCCTCCTCGTTGGACCCTCCTAGCCTTTATATATGGGGAGGCTAGGTCTCGGGTGCCAATACGAGTAGGTTACAAGTTGTATTCAAACTCTAGTCTTGAGGTTTCCTTGTCTTGTGCGCTTGGGAGTCCGTGTCCATATGGGCTTCATAGCAGCCGAAACGTCATAGGCGTCATGGACCCTGGCAGGTCGTCGAGTGGGCCTTCCGTCGGGCTGGACCAGGTATACTAACATCGGGTACCCGTAGGGCATATCCATGTCAGTAGCCCCCAAGTCTCCATCCGAAATGTAGATTCGGGTGGAGACTTAGTTGTCTTAAACCTTGTATTTGGATGTCGGAGTCGAAAGTTGTGTCAAGTGCAAAGCACTTCACCCGGAAGTTCATCGGGTCAGCTGAATTTGTTCGGCTGTTGTAAAGGAATCGACATCGTGGACGTAGTCAACACAATAGACTATAGGGTCATGCATAAGAAGCCAGAAGTTGACGTAGCGGAGTGATGCGGCATTCTAGCCGGAAGGACTCGACATTGCGGATGAAGTCGATGACGTTTCTTTTGTCGGGTGCGCGGCCGACGTCACTTTTTCGTAGTATGAAGCGATGCAACCATCCGAGGAAGGACTCGACTCGGGTCTTGAGTGTATGGCGTAGCCAGTTGCTTTGTCGACTCCTGTTAGAGGATCCGATATAATAGCTCGACGCAGTCGACATCCTTGTAAGCTGCAGAAAACATAAAAAGTTGTGAAGTACTTGTATCTTGAAAGAAATATTTGCATGTCGGCTTGTATAGTAAAATTCTGGTGCCGATCGATTCGACACTTTTGCACTGTATGCTAGGCCTTTTCGTTAGCCTGATTACCCTTAGTCTCAGTACCTTGCCGAGGCACTCGGAGTTCAAGGATTCGACGATCAGGCAGAATCAGCTACTCGGGCTGTCGCGTTCGAGGTGCTCGAGTGCGTGGAGCTGATGGCACATTAGGTTACTCGAAGAGGGCGCATCCCCCGAGTGTTTCGAGTGCGAGTTAAAAAGGAAATCGGCTTTAAGTAGAGGAAAACTTAGCTTTGTTGGTTGCCGTGGAGAAATTGACGCGGTAGCGGGTCACGCGGCGGACGTAGTCGACGCGGCGGACCACGGTCATAGAAGCGACGGGTTTCTGAGGTTGATGGCGGCAGCGAGTTCCGCATCCGAAGATTACCGCAATCGAAAATCGCATCAGGTCGCCACATCCGAAGGATGCAGCGGGTCACCACAGCCGAAGGCCACAGCGGTCCCCACGGACGGCGCCAATTGACGAGGTTTAATCTCGTCAATGCCCATTGTTATGGACTTGAGTTTTGGAGAAGATGGGGATGCTGGAGATCGTGGCACGGTTAACAGACAAGCAACCAGGGGACACGAGATTTACCCAGGTTCAGGCCCCCGGAGGGAAAACCCTACTCCTGCTTGTCTGCTCTTTGATTACGGCGGAACCGGAGGTTACAGGGTGCGCAGATTCGATCTGGCGTGGATGCGTGTGCGAAAGTATGAGTCGAGTTAGATCTGTAGATCTATCATGGAGGTGGAGATCGTAGATCTATCTATTGGGGGGTTATGGCGTCTGTAGGTCGTTCCTTCCTCGTTGGACCCTCCTAGCCTTTATATATGGGGAGGCTAGGTCTCGGGTGCCAATACGAGTAGGTTACAAGTTGTATTCAAACTCTAGTCTTGAGGTTTCCTTGTCTTGTGCGCTTGGGAGTTCGTGTCCATATGGGCTTCATAGCAGCCGAAACGTCATAGGCGTCATGGACCTTGGCAGGTCGTCGAGTGGGCCTTCCGTTGGGCTGGACCAGGTATACTAACATCGGGTACCCGTAGGGCATATCCATGTCACTAGCAGCCAGCGCCCTCGGCTGTTTGCCTTCCTCCGTGGCACATCCATGTCGCCTCCGACGGCCGGAGGATTTCCGGGGCCGTCCCATGGAGGTTCACCCGCCTCCGTGGGAGGGGAGCGCCACGCACGACAGTACTTCCGCATCGCGGAGTGAAAGTGCCGCTGGAGGGAGGGCCGGGGCATCAGGCACAACGACGTGTCCCTCCCCACCGGCTGGCACCTCAATCGGGACCACGTCCCGGTGCCGCCCGTGCCCAAGGCGGGCAAAGGGATGGAGGAGGAGATACGCCGCCGGATCAAGAGCCTCCCGCGGCCCAACGGTGGGAGGCTGGCTACCAATCTGAGGCGTATTCGAAATAGTTCCTCGAGTGGGAGCACAAGGTGCGGCGCGCCACCACCATCTTCCGCGACCTGATGCCGGGGGAGGTCTTTCCCATCCCTGACATTGAATTGGACGACGAGGGCGCCGTCAACCACTCCGACACCGATCTCAACATCAAGGACGGCAACGACAAGGAGGACGACGACGACATCATCGTCAAGTAGGAGATGGTGGACGACGTCACCGCGAACCTGCCCCCGGAGTACCGCGAGGTGCTGGCGTGGGGCTACGGCAAGGACGCCTTCACCGAGCAGGACATCGTTGCCAGCACGCGGGAGGAGGGATCCCAGTGGGTCGGCTTCGAGGAAACCGTCCAGCTCACCGGCATGGTGGCGCAGGTGAACGCACAGCTGGCTCCACCACCGTCGCTGTCGGGATGGGCGCCTCCGATCGCGCCGTAGTAGGGGATGGAGCCGTCGCACCTTCAGCATGGTTGGGCGCCGTGGCCTGGGCAAGTGATCAACCCGCCTACGCCCGCTCCCGCTCAGGCGCTGCCGCCGTCCAACCTCTGGACGCCGCCGGAGTACATCGATCTCGACCCGTAGATGGATGAGACGGCGCCGGTGCCCAAAGATCCGTAGCTAGGACTAGTAGTTTAAATTCTGTTTTTATATTTTGAATGTAAATTAGTATAAACTTTGCCAGTTGATTTATGTTTGAATTTGCAACAACAAAAATACCGTGCCCAGGCCGAATAAATGAGTCGTGCCGCTGGACGCGGCTGGCCGAATAGACCGATCTTTTTATATCGATTACAGTTTGACTCAAACGGATAGAAGTTTGGTACGACCAGATGAGTCGGCGTGATGGAGATGGCCTAAAAAGATTGGGCGCGAAGGTCGGTCAAGCCAGGACCGCGCGTTCCCACTCAAAATGCACGGCACACGCCGCCGGCGCGAGCGCGTGCTCCTGGACCGAAAAGGAGCTCGCTTCGCACGCCTTTCTTCCCTTCCGTACCTCCTAATCCGATCGCACACACGCCAAAAACCAAACACCTTCCCCCCATGGTTCTAAACTTGTAGTCTCCTCAAGTTTTCCTTCCCTAAAAGTACTCCCATCCTATATATACGCTCACCCGCCATAGAATAGGAACTCATCATCCGAACCCAAGTACGCTCGACATCAACAGAAAGCACCACATCACAATTCTCAATTGTGAACAGAGAGGAAAGAAGAAGATGGCAGTCATCAGCGAGCGATGGACAAAGATGCGGACGCTGGGCCGCGGCGCCTCAGGTGCGGAGGTTTACCTTGCGGCGGATGACAACTCGGGGGAGCTGTTCGCGGTCAAGTCGGCGTGCGCGTCAGGCGCCGCGGCGCTGAGGAGGGAGCAGGCGATCATGTCCGCGCTGCGCTCCCAACGCGTCGTCTCCTGCGTCGGTGGCCGCGCCGCACGCGACGGGTCATACCAGCTGTATCTCGAGTTCGCGCCGGGCGGCTCGCTCGCCGACGAGGTGGCCAAGGCCGGGCGGCTAGAGGAGCGCCGCGTGCGCGGATACGCGGCCGACGTCGCGGCAGGGCTCGCGTACCTCCACGGGGAGTCCATCGTCCATGGCGACATCAAGGCGAGGAACGTCGTGCTCGTCGCCGACGGCCGCGCCAAGCTCGCCGACTTCGGGTGCGCGAGGAAGGCGGGCGATCCGATCATCGGGGGCACGCCTGCGTTCATGGCGCCGGAGGTGGCCCGCGGCGAGGAGCAGGGCCCAGCCGCCGACGTCTGGGCGCTCGGCTGTATAATCCTCGAGATGGCAACCGGCCGCGCACCGTGGAGCGGCATGGACGGCGACGCGCTCGCGGCAATGCACAAGATCGGGTACACAAACTCCATGCCGGAGGTGCCCCAGTGGCTGTCCGCAGAGGCCAAGGATTTCCTGGCCAGGTGTTTGATCAGAGAACCAACTGAACGGTGCACGGCGGCGCAGCTGCTGGAGCACCCGTTCCTGGCATCCTCTGTTGTATTGGACGCGAAGCTGGAAGATGACAAGGGCAAGTGGGTGTCGCCGAAGAGCACGCTGGACGCGGCATTATGGGAGTCGGAGTCTGACACCGACGATGAGCTGTCGCACAGCAGCACGGCCGAGAGGATCAAGGCATTGTCCTGCCCCGGGTCGGCGCTCCCGGACTGGGACTCCGACGAGGGCTGGATCGACGTGCTCTCTACAACAACCGAAGCTTGTGACGCTGCTGTTTCGGTGCCGGCCGAGGAGATGGCTGACCTGGATGACGTGATCACGAGAGAAGAGCAAATTGCAGAGCCCGCCAGCGTTCTTCGCATTACCATGGACAGCAGCGTCCTCTATGTCGTCAATGGGGAAGAAGCCGATGGTGATTATTCAGTTAGGCATCAGTTAGTTTGTCAAGATTTACTACCATGTAAATTAGCACTACTGCTACTACGGGTGTACAACAGAAACATCTATGAAACTGAATTTGTTGTTGTACAAACACTCTGGCTTGCACTGCTCATTTGCTTCTCCGCTCGTGACTGCTCCATGAAAAAGAACGACAGGCCATCCATTTTCGTCCATCCTAAGGCCTACAAGAAATCATACTGGTGGCAAAATAATGACTAGTATGATTCATACTGCTGGGCAAATCGGCACCACACCAGAAAAGGGCCGTAGATGGGCTGCGCCCGAGAGAGTCCAACTTGTTCTTTTGAAAAAAAACTCCTAACCCTCGCTTCTTCCACGAGTCGACCTCGCTGCATGGGTGCCGCCGCCGATCTCCCAATGCGCAACTCCGGTGCCACCGCCGCCTCGGCCCCTCCCACGGCTTGCACCGATTCTATACCAATGATCTCAAACTAACCCCCTCCGCTTGCCTCCTATCCCTGTCCATCCCGCGTGCCTATCCTCGCCCCCGATCGAAGATTCCATGACGCCGCCCTCCTAGGTCACCAAGGCGGCCAAGCTCGGCACGCGGTTCCAATAGCAGGGTCAGGCGCTCATCGCGGTCCGCGGCTGGTCCGGAGCCCTATCCCTCGCTTCCTCCCACGGCTTCAGCTGTGCCAAGGAGGGATCGAGGATGGTTCCGCTGGGGCAGCCATGCCGCGGGACTCTCCGTCGAGGGGACCCTGGTTGGGGACTAGATCCATTGTGGAACAGGGTGCACGCGCTGTGGAAGACTAGTTGCCGAGGAACTGCATCGCCGATATGCGCCTTGGAGGACTAGCTCCTGGAGGGGCATAGGACCGTGCTGTCAGGCCTCCATGCTCCGTTCCCTCCCGATGCCACTGCTGCTTCTTGGTAGTGGAGGGAGTGCGGCGTCCAGTACTCGACGCCCAGGCAGGTGGTCAGCTGCAAGGTGCCCAGGATCAGGAAGTGAAGGTCCTCAAGGGAAAGGACACGCTGCTCCTCGGCCAGGTCAACCGCCTGCCACCTTGGCTGCGTGGGTGCGGCCATGACGCGGTCGTCGGCCTTGGTTCTGTTGGCGCCACCGAGAAGGGAGAGCAATGCTGACGATGAAGTGGTAGACCTGCTATGGATCGGGATGAGGCCGGTGAGGGGGTGGAGCAGGGGAAGAGGTCGACGAAGTAGTGTCCGGTGCTTGGGCAGGTGCCTGCCATCCCTGCCTCCTTGTTTTGCCACCGCCGAGAAAAGCGCAGTCATATTTTTCTTGGCAGCGACCTGGCTAGCTCCATGTAAGTTACCTCGCTAGCTCCATGTAAGTTATCTGCCACGACATTCTGAATTTAATATTGAAATCCCTAAATGCTTGTTGAAGGCTGGCTAATTGTGTTAACTGCAAGTTTCAGCCATTATGGGGAATATTTTCACTATTACCAAATATATATGCTAGCTCCGTTGTCACCGGTAATCGGGTCTGTTGTCACTGGTAAAAACTCGGTGCAGCTTGTAGGGACTGTAGTTGTTTTTTTGGAAAAGGAAAAAAGAGGAACAAATATTCTAGTGTAAATAGGTCAATTTTAGGAGAGGATCAAACATTATTTCTCAAGCCAATGGAGCTCCTTGGAGACAACAAATACACATAAAATGCAATAGAAAACAAAAGCTTCAGAGCATTGGATATAAAGTAGAACCGTGAGACCAAAACCATGCACTCTGAGAGCACCAATCACTACGGGAAAATTGGGCGCTGCCGTGCACTTAGGATTTGCCGTGCGTCGATGCACGGCAAAGACCTCTTTGCCGTGCGACCCCACAACACAACGCACGGCAAAGAAGCACTGCACGGCGGCACCCTAGACGATACACGGCATCCGACAACCTCACGGCAAAGCTCAGCCTAGACACACGGCAAAGAATAAATTCACGGCAAAGCCCAAAAATAGCCCACGGCAAAGAAATCACACGGCACATTGCCTTTGTTGGGCCACCATACGGCGCAGTTCACGGCCCGGGTTGACGGCAGGCCTTTGCCGTGTGTCTCACCGTCAGACACAGCAAAGTTTTGAATTGCAAATTTCTATTTCTGCGCGAAATATTCCCGCTATTTATTTTGTTCAACGCGCGAAACATTCGCGCCATTTATTTTATTCAAAGCGCGAATTATTTCCGCGAGTTTTGTCCAACGAGCGAGGGTCTTTGCCGTGTACTCTACACGACAAAGGTGTCTTTGCCGTGCACCGTACACGACAAAGGTGTCTTTGCCGTGCACCTTCCACGGCAAAGACCTGTTTATTGCTATTTCCATCCCTTCTTTGCCTTTGTTTTTCTTTTAGCGCATATTTTATCTCAAATATAACCCATATTGCATCTATGGACACTTTAATTATATGGTTTGGCCTTGTCCCAATGAACCTAGCAGAACAAGAAGCCGCAGCTATTGCGGAAACCATGGGTTGTCAGACTACAAGCTTACCATGCACCTTACCTGGGCCTGCCCCTATCACAGACACGGATCACACGGGTAATGCTTCAACCAGTGATTGACCGCATCAGTAGTCGTCTACCGGGATGGATGTCCAGGATGCTAAATATTGGGGGCCGTGTACAGATGATTAACTCAGTGATATCTGCCATACCCAACTTCTTTATGAGCTGCATTCAGTGGGATCAAGCCAGCATTGACATAATAGACAAAGTTAGAAGGGCATTTCTATGGAAAAATAAAGAGGAAGTTAATGGAGGACACTGCCTCGTAGCTTGGAATATTGTCACTATGCCAAAAGCACAAGGGGGGTTGGGAATCAGGAATTTGGCTACGCACAATAAGGCTCTAATGGCCAACATGACGGCGAAACTGCTATCCAAGGGAACAGGACCCTGCTTCTCATGGCTAGCTAATTGGTACCTGCAAGATTACATCCCGCACCACCCTGCAGCAAAGGACCCGCCTTTCTGGAAATCCATCATGCAGCTAATACCGATGGTACAGCAAGCAACATATTGCGAGGTAGAAGACAGAACGAGGACGGCATTCTGGCAAGACAACTGGACAAGTTTGGGCTCCTTACAGTTCTCACTGCCTATCCTATACTCTTTTGCCATCGACCAATTTTGCACCGTGCAATCGCAATTCCAAAACGCTACCTGGCAGATCAGCTTGCACCAGCCACTATCAAGGACTGCTGAATCCCAACTACAACAGCTGCTCCTAATTCTTGCAAGCGTTACACCAGGAGCCAACGGAACAGGGGACTCTAGACGACTGATCACAACCGCTAAACCACCACAGACAAGAGACCTATACAAACTTTTCAGTGACCGAGGAACGTTGTGGACACCTGCGAAATGGATATGGATTAGAGCGATCCCACACAGACACAAAATTTTCCTGTGGCTTGCCTATAGAGACAGACTAAACACCAAAAGCAATATGGTAAAGAAGAAATGGTGCGGAGATGGGGGCTGCGATCTATGCCCAGCTGTGGAGACGTTCAAACACATTGCGCTGCACTGCAGACAAGCGGACTGGGTATGGGAAAAGCTTCATATTGCAGACACGGCCAAGACAGGGTCTGAATTATCGGTCTTATTCAATACCCCAAGGAAAGAGGATAAAACCTGGCCAATTTGCATCGCTGCCTGCTTGCTAGCACTTTGGCAAGCTAGGAATGCCCGGGTCTTCAATCACACACAAACAAGTAGAGAAGCACTATTCAATAACATTGCCCAATACATTTCCCTCTGGGCACACAGAACAGAGAAACTTAAGCCACAACTACTGATTTGGGCAGCCTTATTTGAGAGTCCTTAGCTTTTTTCCCTCTTTTCTTAGCTTAGCTTTACTCCCTAAACCTCCTGGATTTTGCCAGGCTGTAAATGCTGTGATCCTTTGTACACTCTGCTGTAACCATAAGGTCAGGGTTCCCCCTACCTTCATATATTAATATATATATAACTTCAAAAAAAAATTATATGGTTTGGTCGGATTTCGGAGCTCCAACGGCTGTCTCCCATCGAAACCCTAGTGTCTTCGGGGCAACCAGGGATCTACCCCTAGCTCTCTCTTCATACGAGGGTTGTGCAATGTGATTTTTTGTTTGTTTAGGCCATATCTACATAGAATACCAAGGTTGGGCCCAATATTCCACTGATTTCCCCGTAGGACCCGTAGAGGGAGTTTCCAACGACACGTCCACCACTTCTCTAAGTATTATCGCATGCGGGGGTCATTCTCCATCGTAAACAACAATGTGCGGGCCCCGGGAAGGTCTACCCCCTAGCTTTCTCCGCACGAGGTTCCACCAATGTACTTTTTTGTTGGTAAAGGTTTGTTTAGGACATAGATACAAGGAAAACCAACTTTGGTACCCTGTGGCATATTCTAGCCCCCGGTATACCCGCAGCGGGCATTCCCCCTATAGGTCGAGGAATCTACTAAGTGTTATCACCTAAATGTGAAGAACCTCACACCGGGGAGATATGTCTTGCATATATGGCACTTCTACAACACTTTTACATGTATCCTAGGTCTACATGCATGTTTCCTAGCACCACATGATAGTTTGGGTGGGTTCCCGGGGCTCCGAGGGTCATTCTCCATCGAAAACAGCCATCTACGAGCCCCGGGAAGGTCTACCCCTAGCTTTCTCCGCACGAGGTTCCACCAATGTACTTTTTTTGTTGGTTAAGGTTTGTTTAGGACATAGATACAAGGAAAACCAACTTTGGTACCCTGTGGCACATTCTAGCCCCCGGTATACCCGCAACGAGACATTTCCCCCTATAGGTCGAGGAATCTGCTAAGTGTTATCACCTGAATGTGAAGAACCTCACACCGGGGAGATATGTCTTGCATATATGGGACTTCTACAACACTTTTACATGTATCCTAGGTCTACATGCATGTTTCCTAGCACCACATGATAGTTTGGGTGGGTTCCCGGGGCTCCGAGGGTCATTCTCCATCGAAAACAGCCATCTACGAGCCCCGGGAAGGTCTACCCCTAGCTTTCTCCGCACGAGGTTCCACCAATGTACTTTTTTGTTGGTTAAGGTTTGTTTAGGACATAGATACAAGGAAAACCAACTTTGTTACCCTGTGGCACATTCTAGCCCTCGGTATACCCGCAGCGGGACATTTCCCCTATAGGTCGAGGAATCTACTAAGTATTATCGCCTGAATGTGAAGAACCTCACACCGGGGAGATATGTCTTGCATATATGGGACTTATACAACACTTTTACATGTATCCTAGATCTGCATGCATGTTTCCTAGCACTACATGAAAGTTTGGGTGGGCTCCGGGGGTCATTCTCCATCGAAAACACCCGTTTGCGGGCCCTGGGAAGGTCTACCCCTAGCTTTCTCCACACGAGGTTCCACCAATGTACTCTTTTGTTGGTTAAGGTTTGTTTAGTCCATAGATACAAGGAAAACCAACTTTGGTACCCTGTGGCACATTCTAGCCGCCGGTATACCCGCAACGAGACATTTCCCCCTATAGGTCGAGGAATCTGCTAAGTGTTATCACCTGAATGTGAAGAACCTCACACCGGGGAGATATGTCTTGCATATATGGGACTTCTACAACACATTTACATGTATCCTAGGTCTACATGCATGTTTACTAGCACCACATGAAAGTTTGGGTGGGTTCCCGAGGTTCCGGGGTCATTCTCCATCGAAAACAGCCATGTGCAGGCCCCGGGAAGGTCTACCCCTAGCTTTCTCCGCGCGAGGTTCCACTAATATACTTTTTTGTTGGTTAAGGTTTGTTTAGGACATAGATACAAGGAAAACCAACTTTGGTACCCTGTGGCACATTCTAGCCCCCCGTATACCCGCAGCGGTACATTCCTCCTATAGGTCGAGGAATCTACTAAGTGTTATCGCCTGAATATGAAGAACCTCACACCGGGGAGATATTTCTTGCATATATGGGACTTCTACACCAGTTTTACATGTATCCTAGGTCTACATGCATGTTTCCTAGCACCGCATGAAAGTTTGGGTGGGTTCCCGGGGCTCTGAGGGTCATTCTCCATCGAAAATAGCCATGTGCGGGCCCTGGGAAGGTCTACCCCCTAGCTTTCTCCGCACGAGGTTCCACAAATGTAATTTTTTGTTGGTTAAGGTTTGTTTAGGACATAGATACAAGGAAAACTAACTTTGGTACCCTGTGGCACATTCTAGCCCCCGGTATACCCGCAGCGGGACATTCCCCCCTATAGGTCGAGGAATCTGCTAAGTGTTATCGCCTGAATGTGAAGAACCTCACACCGGGGAGATATGTCTTGCATATATGGGACTTATACAACACTTTTACACGTATCCTAGGTATACATGCATGTTTCCTAGCACCACATGAAAGTTTGGGTGGGCTCTGGGAGTCATTCTCCATCGAAAACACCCGTCTGCGGGCCCTGGGAAGGTCTACCCCCTAGCTTTCTCCGCACGAGGTTCCACCAATGTACTTTTTTGTTGGTTAAGGTTTGTTTAGGACATAGATACAAGGAAAACCAACTTTGGCACCCTGTGGCGCATTCTAGGCCCCGGTATACCCGCAGCGGGACATTCCCCCTATAGGTCGAGGAATCTGCTAAGTGTTATCGCTTGAATGTGAAGAACCTCACACCGGGGAGATATGTCTTGCATATATGGGACTTCTACACCAGTTTTACATGTATCCTAGGTCTACATGCATGTTTCCTAGCACCGCATGAAAGTTTGGGTGGGTTCCCGGGGCTCTGAGGGTCATTCTCCATCGAAAACAGCCATGTGTGGGCCCTGGGAAGGTCTACCCCCTAGCTTTCTCCGCACGAGGTTCCACCAATGTACTTTTTTGTTGGTTAAGGTTTGTTTAGGACATAGATACAAGGAAAACTAACTTTGGTACCCTGTGGCACATTCTAGCCCCCGGTATACCCGCAGCGGGACATTCCCCCCTATAGGTCGAGGAATCTGCTAAGTGTTATCGCCTGAATGTGAAGAACCTCACACCGGGGAGATATGTCTTGCATATATCGGACTTCTACAACACTTTTACATGTATCCTAGGTCTACATGCATGTTTCCTAGCACCACATGAAAGTTTGGGTGGGCTCCGGGGGTCATTCTCCATCGAAAACACCCGTCTGCGGGCCCTGGGAAGGTCTACCCCTAGCTTTCTCCGCACGAGGTTCCACAAATGTACTTTTTTGTTGGTTAAGGTTTTTTTAGGACATAGATACAAGGAAAACCAACTTTGGCACCCTGTGGCGCATTCTAGGCCCCGGTATACCCGCAGCGGGACATTCCCCATATAGGTCGAGGAATCTGCTAAAGTGTTATCGCCTGAATGTGAAGAACCTCACACCGGGGAGATATGTCTTGCATATATCGGACTTCTACACCAGTTTTACATGTATCCTAGGTCTACATGCATGTTTCCTAGCACCGCATGAAAGTTTGGGTGGGTTCCCGGGGCTCTGAGGGTCATTCTCCATCGAAAACAACCATGTGCGGGCCCTGGGAAGGTCTACCCCCTAGCTTTCTCCGCACGAGGTTCCACCAATGTACTTTTTTATTGGTTAAGGTTTGTTTAGGACATAGATACAAGGAAAACTAACTTTGGTACCCTTTGGCACATTCTAGTCCCCGGTATACCCTCAGCGGGACATTCCCTCCTATAGGTCGAGGAATCTGCTAAGTGTTATCGCCTGAATGTGATAACATACATTTGAATCTAGACAAATCCAAGTCAACTACTCCCTTCGACCTATATTAGTTGACTTGGATTTGTCAAAATTTGGATGAACCTATATACTAAATAGTGTCTAGATTCATCTAAATCTAGACAAATGCAAGTCAACTAATATGGATCGGAGAGAGTAATATTAATAAAAATACATAATTTAAAATTAAAAATTCGAATTGATTTTGCATGGATGTACATGGAGGTCAAAATTTTAAATTAAAATTTGTGCCGTGTGGTGTGCACGGCAAAGAATTCTTTGCCTTGTAAGGCTCACGGCGAAGGGTGCGTTTGCCGTGCATGTCTTCAATGCTGCGCGCACGGCAAAGAATTATTTGGGGTAAAAAAACAACCTTATCCTCACCCCTGACCAAACCGAGCCACACACACGCGCGCCTCATCTTCCCATGTGCCGCCGCTCCTGCCGCTTGTCCGGCTCGCCGCTCCGCCTCGCCGCTTGTGCAGCTCGCCGCGGCCTCGCCCTCCCCTCTGCGCCTCGCCGTCCCTCCCCCTCTGCGCCTCGCCGCCCGTCCGTCCGTCGAGGTAAGCCTTCTCCCCCGCCTGCACACGCCCCCACGCCGCCAGCCCGCCACCGCCCAACAGAGCACCGAGCACGGCCGGCCGCCTGGCGCCCCTGCCCCCCGCCTCTTCCTGGCCGCCCCCTCTCACCTGGCTGCCTCTGCCCCCAGGCCCGGCCGTCCGGCGCCCCTGCCCCCTGCAGGCGTGGGTAGGGTGTACGCTTGCGCTAGCTCGCCGTCAGCGTTGGATTAGTGGCCGGCGGTGGTGGAGTGGCCGGGGCATGCATCTTCCTTTCCTTGCCCTGCCTCTGTCCGGCGATAATCCTTGATAATTACTACTATTCCTTGACAGCGCCGCAAATCGCTGGTTGTTAGCTTCCTTGCCAATCTGATTACTTGAACTTGGTTAGCTTTGCTAGTTACCGTCAGATATTACTTTAGCAATTTTGGTTGGGAAATCTTGATACTGTGTCCTCGTTGGTTATCAACCAAAATAGAAATAAATTAATTTTGGCATTGCAAGAACAAACAAGCACTAGCTAATTACTTAGTGTAGTAGTATTTAGAGTAGTTAAAATAAATAGGCATGAAAAATAGGGTAGTTCAGAAATAGGATTTAGTGTACAAATAATAGAGTAGTTTTAGGATTTAGGCAGTTGTGTAAAGTAGACCTGTTTAGGAAAGAAAAAGGCCCCTAATCAATTTCTCACATGTGCAGGCTATGTTTGGAGGTGGACACCGGGGACCGGCGTCGTAGGGCTTCTTGAAGTAGTGTCCCAGATCTTCTTAGACGGTCGAGCACGCTACGAGGGGTATAAATCTCGCGCCCATGTTTACACGTACCTAGGTTTTATTTTTGTGTCTAGATCACCAAGTCAGTCGCGTTACCTAGGCGTCTCCCGTTCGGAAGGGTTACGCGAGTAAAATATGCATTAAATTGCATATTTATGGTCGTAACTCTTTCGGATTGTCCACGCATTTTGGACAGCCGGAGGACGTATAGATTGGGTACGTTTTTCATGCTCTGCTCCGTTCCGAGACAGGATTTCGGCGTCACCTCCCTTTTGTTCTCCGGATGCACATCCTCTCGGCTTTTGGCTGAGACGTGTATCGGGAGAACAGCGGGGAGGTTCTGCCGAAATTCTGTCTCGGGCGGGGTAGAGCATGGAGAACGTACCCAATCTGCGCATCCTCGGGTGGGATTAGGACCTATCTTTACCTATTAGAGAGATAGGTGTGGGTGCAACTCGTAAAACCTGTATTTGTTAAAATTAATCAAACTAATACCGGATGTAATGACATTTTTAATTGAAACACATTTTATGTCTGTTTCTTACTGGTTAGAGGATGGATCCGGATCGTTTGTGGATGTATGAGGGCTGGACCTGTCACGGGGTATTTACTGATGAGTGGAAAGAAAAGACCGAGCAGTTTGTGGACAATGTGTTTGCCGACCCTATCAAACCCGCAAAAGTGTTGTGCCCCTGCGCGCGATGCCGCAATTTTAAACGAAAATCGAAGGCTGAAATGAGTTTAGACCTAATCAAATTCGGGTTCACGCCGAATTATGATCGGTGGATTTGCCATGGCGAGCAACCAGCAAAAATGCCAAAGCATGCTCGAAAGCAGTCGCAGCAGAGCCAGTCAGCGGGAGGATTTGATGCTGGGTTTGACAAGTGCTTTGATGACTTCCTTGATGCAAATGCGCCTGAAAACCCTAATGCCGAGGAGGTGGAGACACCACAGCAGGCGGAGACAAGTGAGGAGCCGGAGGAGAGCACACAAAAGTTCTACGAGGCTATGTTTGCCGCGCAGAAACCCCTTCATCCATATACAGAGGTTACCCAGTTGGATGCCGTGGCTCGCCTAATGTCCTTCAAGTGCCAGAGTAACTTATCTAGAGATCGATTCAATGATCTTCTGGTTGTCATTTGCAGCCTCCTGCCGAAAGGGCACATCTTGACAAAGTGCTTTTACGAGTCGACAAAAATCCTCCGTTCACTTAAGATGACATATCAGAAGATAGACGCTTGTCCAAAGGGATGCATGCTATTTAGAAATGAACATGCTGAAGGAAAGTACTGCATCCATTGCAATTCCTCGAGGTACTTCGAGGTTGACACCGGTGATGGACAGAAGAGACAGACTAGGATTCCCCAAAATATCCTCCGTTATCTTCCATTCCTGCCGAGGATCCAACGAATTTTCATGACGGAGGAATCTGCCCAACAGATGCGATGGCCCGTTGAGGGTAAACGATACACAGACAAGATGATACATCCGTCGGACGGTCAAGCGTGGCAAAACTTTGCCAAGAAATCTCCAGAGAAAGCAGGCAACTCAAGGAGCGTAGCAGTTGCGATGTCAACTGATGGGTTCAATCCTTATGGTATGTCAGCTGCAACATACAGTTGTTGGCCTGTGTTTGTCATTCCCCTGAACCTCCCTCCCGGTGTTGTCATGAGATCCGAGAACATGTTTGTGTCGATGATAATACCAGGGCCGAAATACCCAGGGAAGAACATGAACGTGTACCTGGAGCCGCTAGTGGATGACTTGGTTGTTGGGTGGAGCGGTCATGGGGTGCGAACATATGTTGCCGCGACAAAGAAGCACTTCGATATGTATGTCTGGTATCACACATCTCTACATGACCTACCGGCACGTGCGTTGTTCTGCGGCTGGTGTACTCATGGCAAATGGCCTTGCCCAGTGTGTAGGCAGGCAGTGACTTTCTTCTGGCTGAGTAACGGGGGAAAGTATTCCTGCTTTGATGAGAGTCGAAAGTTCCTTCCACCTAATCATAAATTCAGGAGGGACAAAAAGAACTTCAAGAAAGGCGTTGCTGTCCATACTCCACCTCCACATCTGCCGACCGGCAAGGATACCAAGGCTGAGTTAGAGGCTCTCGTGCCAAACCCTGATGGGAAAGGTTTCGTGGGATACGGGGAGACACACCAGTGGACCCACATTCCATGCTTATGGAAGCTTCCTTACTTTGAAGACCTCGAGCTTCCGCATAACATTGATGTAATGCACACCGAAAAGAATATCGGCGAGTCCCTTTGGAGCACAATCATGGACACCGAGAAGACGAAGGATAACATTAAGGCTAGACTCGATCAACAAATATGGTGCGATAGGCCAGATTTGGACATGCAGCCTCCCGGAGTCAATGGCCCTAGGTGGACTAAGCGAAAGGCCCCGTTCTGCCCTTCAAGGAAAGAAATGAAGGAAATATTCCAGTGGATCGTCGAGTGCTTGTACTTCCCTGATGGGTATGCAGCTAACTGGATGAGGGGAGCAAACCTGGCGACGTTGCGGGTGCATGGGCTCAAGAGTCATGACTATCATGTGTGGCTTCAGCGGATAATGCCGATCATGATTCGAGGCTATGTCGACGACGAGACTTGGGAAGTGTTGGCGGAGTTGAGCTTTTTCTTTCGCCAGCTTTGTGCTAAGGAGTTAGACCGTAAAGTGGTCGAGAAGCTAGATAAACAGGCACCCGTGCTCCTTTGCAAGCTAGAGATGCTCCTCCCGCCAGGGTTTTTTAATCTGATGCAACATATGATCTTGCATCTCCCTCGAGAGGCGTTACTGGGGGCCAATGTTATGACCCGTTGGCAGTATCCACCCGAGAGAGAAACAAAGAAGCTTCGTGAGGACTGTGGCAATAAATGCAAGATCGAGGCATCCATAGCTGAGGCAACCCTTAACAAGGAGGTGTCAAACTTTACGACAAAGTACTATGATGAAAACATTCCCACTCGCCACAATCCAATCCTTCGTTACAATGTCGCCAACCATGAATATGTACCCAAGCTTGGCATCTTCGTAGGGTTAGGTGGAAAATCAAGCCGCACGAAGAGGCACAAGATAACGAATCCCGTATGGGGCTTAATCCACTCGTATGTCTTGAAAAGCATGAATGAAGTGAAGTCGTACATCGAGTAAGTGCTCACCACTTAGTTTTTTCACAAGCATTCACTCGTTAGTTTGTGACTAACATTCCCTTTTTTCATTGCCACAGACGATTCAATAAAAAATATTGGAAGCTAAGCAGGAGTCGTACGACCCAAGAAGATCAGGATCTCTTTGAAAAGGGTGGTGATTACGGTTTCATTAACTGGTTCTCGAATTTGGTACCTTTCTATATAACTTTTCTCGTGGTGCATACATTATTCGACCACTTCTCCTACTAAACTTCTCCTACCGAACATGTAGGCACGAACTGACAGCGAGATGAATCCTGACTTGAGAAAAATCGCCAAGGGCTTTAGCTCACCTGTCAATGCATTCGATGCTTATGACGTAAATGGGTATCGCTTCCATACCCATGAGTACACACAACGCCGGGCCAACCGGAAGACAACGAATAGCGGGGTCGTGTGTGAAGGCTCAGATAAGCTCCAGTACTATGGTAGAGTCGAGGCGATATACGAGTTGCCTTATGGTTTCGGCAAAGGGCTAGATCCTGTTGTATTCAAGTGTCACTGGTTCGACCCGCATCGGGTTAGACGGAAACCTGAAATTGGCTTGGTCGAAGTTGAGAGAAGCTCTGTTTACTCGGGGGATGATGTATATATTTTGGCTACTCAGGCCTTTCAAGTATTCTATCTCCCATACCCATGCAAGAACCCCAAGAAACATCTGCAGGGATGGGATGTCGTGATCATGGTGCCGACGCACAACAGGACGCCTAAGCCAGACGAAGAAGATTATCGTCGCCTTGACCCCTCGACATATGATGGCGACTTTTTCCAGGAAGAAGGGCTGCCAGGGAATTTCACTATCAACTTGCCGACTGATGATGATATGGTCATACAGGAAGAAGACAGTGCGCATGATGTTGAGGATGAAGACGATGCACATGATGTAGTCGAGGAGGTTGAGAACGCACAAGACTTGACTTTGCTTGACCGGTTCCAAGCAGGCCTTAACACCGATGAGTCAACGGAACCGCCTCTAGGTTACATACCTGATTATTGGGGGGAGCGGGATAGCGATGATGAAGCTTCTGGCCCATTGATTGTTCGCGATGATCAAGAAACAGGCTTCTAAAATTCATAGTCCTCTATGTAACAGTGATATGTAAAACTAGCCTATTCTAAGAACTCTATGTATTTTAATTAGTTGCATTGTAAGAACTCTATGCTATGGTCTTGGAAGAACTCTATGTCTTGGAAGAACTCTATGTATTTTAGTTATTTGCCATGTAATTTCTTCTTTCATCTATATCATTACTTTCTAATATATTACTTTCTACTTTACTACTCTATGTTATGTTGTATTCTAATTATTCTAAGAACTCTATCTTATAGATACTTTTTGTTGTGAATGCAGGTGATTCAAACATGCCAGGAGGAGGGGGACGAGGAGTAGCAAGCTTAGCGAAGAAGGCTTCGAAGAAAGTTAGGGTTGTGTCGAGCCTTCTCTCGAAGCCTAGTCCTCCTCCCACTATGCGGAGGAAGGGTAGACGGGCACCTAGTCCTCCACCCATTATGAGGAGGAAGGGTAGACGAGCACCTAGTCCTTCTCCCCCACCTGCTGACAAGGCGGAGGATGAGGAGGAGGAGGAGGAGGACTGTGAGGAGGAGGAGGAGGAGGACTGTGAGAGGGAGTACGGGGAGGGTGAGGACTCTGAGGAGGGAGAGGAGGAGGAGGAGGAGTTGCCTGTTTTTGACTTGGAGGACAAGGAGGGGGAGGCGAGGGTGTGGGAGGAACCAGACGAGTACGTTGAGCCAGAGTACACAAGGATGCCTCAGGAGCCTGGGACGAAGGAGCCGTACATGCGAGGACAGGCGAAACTACCTAGTATGGAAACTTGGGTGAAAAAAGGTGGGATTGTTGAGCTCACACCGAGTGGAAAAAGGTGAGCACTCAACTTTTTTTTACAACTTTTTAGATTTTGATATTGTAGTAATGAACTTTTATCACCTTTTGCTAATACCCTTTTTGGCTTCTCGCTGTGCAGTTCGTTTGTGTATAAGGGTGGGAGGTATGTGCGCACATACTCGAGCATCCTTGGATGCATCATCAAGAAGTACTACCCTGGAGCTGTAAAAATGTCCAATGGTCGTTGGGTGATAGTTTCGTCTTGGAGGCAATACAAGCGAGCAAAAGATCCCTTGGGCACGAAGCACAAGTTCCTCGCGAACTGCCAAGCGAGGGTCCTCACGGAGTTCTGGGTAAGTTTCTTCGACTACTAACCATTCGATAACCTTGAGGTTGAAAATAGTTGAACTAACGCCTTTCTGCCACTTTTAATCTATGTCTATCCTGCTTGTAGACTTACTTTCAGATGGACCCGGATTGTAACCGCGATGAGTGCATTGCCCAGTCTCGCAGGGCGGCTGTAAAGCAAGTTACTGACACTATGCACGAGGCACGTGTGGGTTGCGTTCGAAGATGGTATGCCGAGAAGCGTAAACTCCCAATGCAGAACAAGTCTCAATCCCGAAATATCTTTATGGAGCCATGGCAGTACTTGCAGGTAATATATGTATTTTGTCTATGCGGTGCCCTACTCCGTACGGCTTTTACTAATATGTGTATTTTGTGTATGCAGGTACCTCCTCCGTTCATAGGTCACGCCAGACCGGGAGTCTACCGGGCTATTGTCCATTGGTGGACAAGCACCGAGTTCAAGAGGAGGAACGAAGAAGGAAAGCTAAAGAGAGCCGAGATGGGAGGTGGATCACACACGCAAGGCAGCTTACCCATGGTCGTCTGCATATAGAACGTGGTGAGAAAAATCTTTCTCTTAACCTTGCTCATCATGTTGTTTCTTATGCCGCAAATGCGTCCCTCTTGATGTATCTTCGTGGTCACTCTTGCAGGCAAAAGAGCTAGGCGCGGAGCCCTCGATATTCATGGTCTGGAGTAAGTTTCATAAGAAGAAGAACAAGGAGGATGGGACGCTTACGTGGGTGAGCCCGAACGCCGAGCTCAAGGACACGGAGTACCGGAAGTTCTTTGCCACAACACATCCCGGCACGAACCCCGATACCGAGCCCTTCGACCCTGAGGTTGCCATGTGTGCGGGAGGCGGCCGGAAGAATGGCCGCTTGTGGATGTGTGACAGCGCCGTCGATCCTAAGACCGTCCGGTCTATGAGAGAGATTAGGCGTGACAACTCAATCTCTTCGTCTTCCATACAGTCCCGCCCGATAGCGTCGTCTAGAGACATCGATAAGATTCGGGTATTCACTTCTTCTTTGGTCATCCACATTTCATTCCATGTTTTCCATTTGTAATATCCATGACCTTCCAATGACACAACGTAGGAGGACTTGGAGAACGAGAGGAGACAGAGGGAGCAGGCTCAGGCTATCATTGCTCAGCAGAGTCAGATGATGGCGTGGTTTGCACAGAAGATGGCAGCCTGCGAGTCCCAGATAGCGGTAAGTTCTTGCTCATAGGACCTAAGACGAATTCTAGTTCCATACACCTTACCCGCACATGCTTGATTTGTAGACGTTGCTGCCGAGTGGCGCCACTCTTCCTACGGTTGATCCACCTCCTTTTGACATCAACACATGGGTAAGTTGTCTTATGTATTAGGTGCCAATCTCAAAATACCACATATGTAGTGCATATTGACTATGGCTCATATTTTCTATCTTGTAGCTACATGCCTCAGGTGGATCCAACAATATGGAGTTTGGGCGACAACCGTCTCAGGAGGAGACCATGCAGACGTCTCCTACAGGGGGACAACGACCTGACAACCCGCTCCATCGCTCACTCTTTTAGGTTTGTACTCTCGTTCTAGTGACTAGTAGAATTTCACATCGTAGAATCACTCCCGACATAGGACATAGGACTTGTAGAAAATATGACTTGTCAAAATTGTGAAATTCTTACCATATGACTTGTAGAATCACTCCCAACATAGGACTTGTGTGAATCTCATGTCATTATTCTTGCTATATGAATTGTGATTATTCTTACCAAATGACTTGTCAAAATTTACTTGCTATGTTCTATCCTATGTCAAAATTTACTTGTGAATCACTTGTAGGATGTCCATGAAGGATGAACTTGTCGATCTCCAGTGATGTGTTGACATGTGGAGTTGTATTATGAAATCGTATGGTCATGGAGCTTGTATGTGACTATTATGGACATATTTGTGGTCATGGAGCTTATGTCACTATTATGGATATATTTGTGGTCATGGATCTTCTATTTAACTATTATGAACATATTTGTGGTTATGGACCTTGTATTCGACTATTATGGACATATTTGTGGTTATGGAGCTTGTATGTGACTATTATAAACATATTTGTGGTTATGGAGCTTGTATGTGACTATTATAGACACACTTGTGGTCATTGAGCTTGTATGTGATTATTATGAACGTATATGTGATCTATCTGTGGTCATGAGCATGTCTGTGATCTATCTGTGGTCATGAACATATCTGTTTATGGCTATCTTTTATATTTGAATTGAAGGAATAAAATGAAAACAAACAAAAAAAAATCATTAGGCCTTTGCCGTGTACAAACGCACGGCAAAGAAGCTAATTGTCCTTTGTCGTGCATAAGCGCACGGCAAAGATGCCACATGTCGCCATACTGTGCACCTAGAGTATTTGGGACAAATGGAGTCGCTTTGCCGTGCAAGAACACACGGCAAATATTCCGCCCAAAGGCACACGGCATAGAGACGCACGGCAAAGGCAGGCAGACTGGCTGCTCCAGGTGGTATTTGCCGTGCCACACCACACGGCAAAGACTTTGCCATAAAACACACGGCAAATGTGAAATCACGGCAAATGTGAAATCACGGCAGAGTAAGAACACACGGCAAATATGAAATCACGGCAAAATATGTGCCGTGCGCGGTGCACGGCAAAGCTATGGTGGGGTCCATCGCTGGAAGCGCACGGCAAAGGTTTACGGGGCCCACCATCACGGCGTCGTCGGCGGTGGCGTCGTCAAGTACCTTTTGTGTGCCGTCCGGGGGTGGCAAGCACACGGCAAAGGATTTTCCGTGTCTGGTGCACGGCAAAGAACTCTTTGCCGTGCGGTCTTTGCCGTGCGGTCTTTGCCGTGTAATTTCTCACGGCAAAGCCTTTGCCGTGCCTTTTTGGGCCTTTGCCGTGCATTATATGTTACACGGCAAAGAACAAATTTCCTGTAGTGAATAGGCTCACTTCCTGGATCCTTTCTTAATATCCATGTGATTAGCTTGATTACTATCAGTTCCCTTTATAGTTTTTATAGAAGCATATCAAACACTGCACTTCCACAGAGGCGCATTTGCGGTGCATGTAAAGTTGTAAACGCAGTTCCAGGCCGACAAACCGATGAGCATGCCAACATAAACACCCACACGGTTTAGTGTATGATTATCATCTAGAGAATCTGGGTAAATGCTGGTCATGTGTGATCCTCATTTTATTTGTTGCTTGTCTTGATTATCTTATGCAGTGCTCTCTTGGCCTCTTCTAGGGTCTCCACCTTGTACGGTACATCAAATGCAAGCCTCTGAATGTTGAACTGTACAGAAGAAATTGCAAACTGAAGGTTCTTTGTCAGACAAATAGCTTATAATGATTGTCTTAGGCAGTGTCTCGTAATGTTTACATGTGTGAACTTGGATGTCTATCCGTTTGCTGTCTACTGACATAAGAGCAGCAGCATCAACCACACTTTCGGTGAACCAGAACTCTCGAAGTGGTTTGGAGAAAATTGTATTCAACTTCTACATGTACTACATCCATCAAATGTTTAAAGTACATGTACAGGCATGTAACTAATATGATGGCACAGAGAATCCGCTGTAATATCGTATACCACAAGTTTTCAGGGTTTTCGTATTTACTCTACCTTTAAGCTTTATTATTCGCCACCGATCAAGTGCAATCTTGTTAGGTTGCACTTTATACTATTTCGCATCTACAGTCAAAGTCTCCAATGTATATGTCACAGAGATTATTAAAAATAGTTTGTCATAATAATTCCTAACTTACAAAGGAATCTATGTAAGAAAATATTTCTTTATAATAAAACTCGTCAAATTAAGCACATACCGTTATTTATAGTAAAAGTTTTCCCACGGCTGGGATGCCCACTGATGTTTTGTGACCTAGCTTAGGAGCCCAATCCTGGCGGACACATGTATTTTGACATCAGTTTTGAAATCTTTTAAAACTACCGAGGGAAGAATAAATCTGCATTCACTCTTAATGGTCATGTATATTATGTAACAGTGATGAGAGGTGTTGGCAGCGGTGTGCATGCGTGCTCCCGGGCCGGTTGCCCATAGTTAATTTTCTGATACTTACAACTTCCTGGGCTTGTTACTCTTATGAAAAGTAAAAGGTACCGTAAAACTTGTCTTCAGGGAACTAGAATGGTAACGCCACCTACTCACGTGGCCGTGACTCTGATGCAGGCAAATCCAGCGGTCATTTCCTAGCTTGCCCGCCACGCTGCACGCCGAAGCCGAAGCCGAAAGTTCCACTTGTTACAATTGCGACAGGAAGATAACGAAGAACGAAAACGAAAAACACAGCAAGGGGACACGGATTTAACGTAAAAAAACCTCTCTAACAAAGAGAGGAAAAAACCACGGGCGCCAGCCAGCGAAACTTCAATATATCGAGGAGTGTTTACAAACACCGGGAATTTTACAGATGCAACTAACCCCAACCGGCGACTTATAAGGGGTTTATATATCGGTGGAAATCTAGGTCTTCGACGATCCGTACCGTACACTCGGCCCAAGCCTCCGGCGACGGGCCTCGCTCCACTTGTCAGAAGTTGGCCTATACTTTATAAAATTTGGATCAACATATAACACCACCGAGGAAAGGATGGAGTCCACACGGAAAGCGCAGCGTCACAGCAGACGTAGAAACGATCTTCCAGAAGTTTGCTTCGCCAGGTGGAGATGGATGCAGCAACGAGCACTAGAAAAATGTTTGATTTGATTTGTTTAACTTTTGGATGTGCAAGTGCACTGAAACGATGCGCGTCCGATCAGATGACCTGGCCACGCCGCCGGCCCGCCGCCGCGGCGCACAAGCGCAAGTATGCAAGTCAAAGTGCAAGTATGCAACTAGGCCCGAACGCCGAACACCGGCTGGCGTCAGTATGCAAGTCAAAGTGCCGCCACGTGTTGCAGAGTCCGGGCCTTTTCCAGAGAAAACCAAGCAAAGTCGCCTCGCCTTTTGGCTTGACTGCAACAGGCACCGATCGAAGCAAAGATTAAAGCAAAGGCAGTCGGCAATCTACTGGAAACAGTGGAAGGTAAGCTAATTAGCGGTAGTTTATCAATTTATGCAATGATTGGTTGAATTGACGAGGGGATTAAGTTAATCAAGACGCGGTGAAGGCTAACTTGCGCGGCTGTCTGACTTAGAGTGCACTTTTGGAGGAAAAGGGAAGGGTTCAGTTCATGTTCACGTAGTCGTCTGAAGAACGCTGATCTTTCTTTTTGGCATCCTCAGTCAGTCAGATCTAGCGCGTCTAGGTTTGTCTCTGCAAACGATGAAATGATTTCGAGTTCTAAATGTGTGGTAGCGGGTTTCTTCTTCAGTTGGAGGAAATTGAACGGCCAGGGCATGCAGTGTAGGTAGCATTGCTTGGCTCGGTGGCGAAGTAGACTAGAGTGGAATGGGGTGAAGTGAAATGGAATCGAACGAATCCAGCGGCTGCGCGCACAAATCTGAGACGATGGAGTGGGCGGCGACGTGCTCACGCTGGGTGAGAGTAAGGAAGCAAGCAATGTATCTCACTCACGCGATCGACCAGCTGCGTATCCATCCATGGCACGAGTGCTCAACGTGGCCAATGGCCGATGCAATTTTGTTGTATGCCGGCGAGAACGACATGCGCGAGGCAGCGGTTAACCTGCCTACTTATGCATGTGAATCAAATCCTGCCATCATATATTCAAATATGTGGTAAAATACTCTTAGTAACCTTAGAATTTCAGATCAGTATCAGTTTAGTTTAAAACAAAATTTAAACCTGGTCAAATTTTGTAGAAATGAATCGATCTCGGCATGTTGAAATAATTTTTGGATCTCTCGAATTTCCAAAACTTCATTCAGAAAGGGGTCATCGTAGCTTCACCTCAAATATCCAATTACTTCGTTACATTTTTAGGATTGTAGGATTTTCATCGGTATTTTAGAGTATTTTAACCCTAAGAATTTTTTCAATGGAAACAGGTTAGATCATATGAGTGAGGCTACCAATTAGTATGGATCCTATACCCAACTATTCCATAGAAATCTCAATATGAGGCCAAATATAAGTTTTTTCCTTTTTCTTTGAGAATTCCAATGCACTTTGACTCTCTCTCTCTCCCCTCTCTCTCTCTCTCATCAATCCTCCAAACTACTTGTGTTTATTTCTTGTGCACCAAAGACACCTATTTCCAAATTCGTGTGTTCCTTAATTATGTAAGAATCCATCTTAGTCCTATGTTTTTCCACTACCATGTATTCAAAATCCTGCGATCCAACGAATCCTTATATGTGGCTTAAAATGTTGGTAACACAAAAAATTTGGACCTCGCCTAAATATCCGAAAGTTTGGAGACTTCAAAAGTACCTTCAGGGTGCAATCTATCGAAACAATTTGAATACTATTGATTGTTTTTACCAAACCTGCATTGATTTAAAAATTACCCCCTCCGTCTCTAAATATTAGATGTTTTAGCTTGTGTAACAAATGTATCTAGACTACTTTTAGTATGTAGGTTTACTCTGGTTTGGAGTGAATCTACACACTAAAATAAGTCTAGATATATTTTTTTCACAAACCTAAAACATCTTATATTTTAAAACGGAGGGAGTAGTTTGAATATGGTCCGCAATTTCAAGGTTCCAGATATTTTGGTAACCACCAAATATCAGATTCGAACTAATTTTAAAGGACCCCCTTGAACACGAGCATCCTCTTCAGGAACTGAGCCGGAGTGTATAGAGGCTTTGGTGCGGCGGAAGTAGTCGTTGTATGGTTGGACGTGGCCGGAGTCCCTTTTTTATCCAAGGCAGTCGCTCGGCCCTTCACAGAGACCCTATACCACGGGAGCGCATCCTCTTGGATCAGCTCGATGGCCGTGATTGTGGTCACGATGATCTCGGTATCATCATCCGGGGACTCGTCGAATGTATCTATGAAATTCTTGTAAAAAAACTCATCCGACGTATCCATGGTGATATGCACACATAAGAAATAGGCCATGGTCATAAATATAATTATCCAGTCCACTAAAAATTGTCAAAAGAAGTGGCCATATGTATCAAGTCTTAGCTAGGCAAATGCTTGAACACGTGGCGGTGGCGGTGGGAGCAAGCAAGACGGCGGCTTGGCCTGCAAGCGGCAGTTTGCCGTGGACTCGAGTGAGCCTCTAGGTACACCCTATACCTGACTATGCTAACACCTAGGAGTTCGAGACCATCATCCTTGACGGCCCCGACAAGCATGTATCTAGACCGAGCGTGGCGACTTGTTAAATAATATAATTTATTTTTTGCTACACACAAAATACAAAAATTCGGATGTGAAAACAGAGGAAAAACTTGGTCTTGTTTGTATTTTTTTTGTAGTAATAGAACTTTTTGAAATTTGAAAATGAAGGTTTACAGTTGTAAAATAACATGTAGTTGCATCCCATATACTATATTTCTGTTCATTGTGGCGATGTTGGTCCGTGGGGGGTCTTTGCGATGTTGGGTGCGGACGCATGTACGAACCCTCTGGTGGCGCCGCACCAAAGTGCCAACCATGGCGACCAGACTGGCCAACTCTTTCCAGCAGCAGCAAGTGCAGCTAGCCGCTGGCTGCTTCCACCACCGTTCCGTTTACACTCACGCGGACGGTTGACTTGCATTATCGATCCAAATCATCAACCCTGGGCCCTGATTATCGATCTCTCACTGCACTACGACTTTGTCGAGCAAATTTACTGGCTCTAAATAGGAGTACCTTGTATTTCGCACGGTTGACTTGTTTCCGACAGGCATGTTGAGAACGAGGCCAAGCGCGAAGGTCGGTCAAGCCTGGACCGTGCGTTCCCACTCACAGAAGGCACCGCACGGCACACGCCGCGCGCCGGCGCGAGCGCGTGCTCCTGGACCGAAAAGAAGTCGCTTCCCACGCCTTTTTCCCCTCTTCCGTACCTCCTAATCCGAATCCATGTTCTAAACTTCCACTCCATGTTCACCGGCCCCAAGTTTTCCTTCCCAAAAACTACTCGCATCCTATATATACGCGGGCTCACCGGCCGCAGAAAAGGAACTCATCATCCCAAGCCAAGTAAGCTCGACATCAACAGAAACCACCATATCGCAATTCGCAAGAATAAGATGGCAGTGATCAGCGAGCGATGGACGCGGGTGCGGACGCTCGGCCGCGGCGCATCCGGTGCAGAGGTGTTCCTGGCTGCGGACAACGTGTCCGGCGAGCTCTTCGCGGTCAAGTCGGCGTGCGCGTCCGGCGCCGCGGCGCTAAGGAGGGAACAGAGCATCATGTCCGCCCTGTGCTCCCCGCGCGTCCTCTCTTGCGTCGGTGGCCGCGCCGCTCGCAACGGGTCATACCAGCTCTTCCTCGAGTTCGCTCCCGGCAGCTCGCTCGCCGACGAGGTGGCCAAGGCCGGGCGGCTCGAGGAGCGCCGCGTGCGTGGGTACGCGGCCGACGTCGCTTCCGGAATCACGTACCTCCACAAGGAGTCCGTGGTGCACGGGGACATCAAGGCGACGAACATCGTGCTCGGCGCCGACGGTCGCGCCAAGCTCGCGGACTTCGGGTGCGCGAGAAAGTTCTCAGCCGGCGAGAAGATCATCGGCGGCACGCCTGCCTTCATGGCTCCCGAGGTGGCCCGTGGCGAGGAGCAAGGCCCGGCCGCCGACGTCTGGGCGCTCGGATGCACGGTCGTCGAGATGGCCACCGGTCGCGCTCCCTGGAGCGGCGTGGACAGCAACGCTCTCGCCCTGATGCATAGGATCGGGTACACCGACGCCGTACCCGAGGTGCCCAAATGGCTGTCCACGGAGGCGAAGGATTTCCTGGCCAGATGTTTGATCAGAGAACCAACTGAGCGGTGCACGGCGGCGCAGCTGCTGGAGCACCCGTTCTTGGCCTCCGCTGTCGCGGGCGTGAAGTTGCAAACCGTTGAGACCAAATGGGTGTCGCCGAAGAGCACGCTGGACGCGGCATTATTCTGGGAGTCGGAGTCCGACAGCGAGGAAGCCAACGTCGAGGAGCTATCGCACAGCAGCACGGCCGAGAGGATCGAGTCATTGGCCTGCCCCGTCTCGGCGCTCCCGGACTGGGACTCCGACGAGGGCTGGATCGACGTGCTCTCTACCGAAGCTTCCGACGCCTTTGCCGTGCCGGCCAAGGACATCATGTCTGGCCTCGACGACGGAATCACACGAGAAGAACAAATCGCAGAGCCCGCTGGCGTTCTTGGCATTGCCGTGGACAGCAGCGATAGCAGCGTCCTCAATGTCGTCAATGGGGGAGAAGCCGATGGTGATTCATTTAGGCCCAATCGGCATCGGTTAGTTTGCCAAGATTTACTACCAATCGGAGTACTACGGATGTATATCAGAAGCATTAATGGAAATGAATTTGTTCTTGCACATACACTCCTCTGTTTCTCCGCTCTTGACTTCTCCATGAAAAGAACGACAGGTTCATGGAACTGAAACGGTAACGCCACGTCGCGTGGCCGTGACGCTGATTTCCTAGCGTCATTTCCATGAAAAATCCAGCGTCATTTCCTAGCTTGCCGGCAACGCCGCACACCGAAGCCGAAGGGTCCACCGCGTAAAGGATGTAAGAAAGGATCCTCGCTAAGTTTGCTTCGCCAGGTGGAGATGGATCCAGCGACGAGCACTGGAAAAAATGTTTGATTTGATTTGTTTAATTATTGGATGTGCAAGTGTACTGAAACGATGCGCGTCCGATGACCTGGCTGTGGCTGGCCACGCCGCCGGCCCGCCGCCGCGCACGAGCGCAAGTGGACGGGCATTGTGAGAGACGGCCGGCCGGACCACACCAGCACCGCTGCGCGTCCTCGTGCTCGGCTGGTAGCCAAGCGAAAACGGATGCTCGAGCAGCGCTGCTAGCGCCGTGTGTCGATTCGCTCCACTGCGCCGCGTCGCTTTGTAGTACTGCTCTCGCCGTCGTCTTTCTTTCTTTGTGCTTGTTTTCTAAGCTACGGACCGGGTGTCGTGCGGCGACCAAGGAATATTCGGATGCCGGCCCGAGGGAGATCGATGCCGGCCCGTCGGTACACTCCTTGATCGCGAACTGTATTAATCACAAGAAAATAAATACTGTACAAACATTGCCACCGTAATTGTTTTGGTAAAGGCACACTCATCAAGTTCGCAGTTTTTTCCTCGAAACGGGAGCTAAACAAGTGCTCTCTTGTTAAGAAGTTCAAAAAATCACAATGTTTTCTTCCACGCATTTAAGTAACATGACTTGTATCTTGCACTCTTACGTTTAGGTAGGAGTTTTACGTTTCGAACCGCGGCATGGTTTGCAAATCTTAATTTCACCGTCATTTAGTATATAGATTCATCCAAAATTTGACAGATCAAAGTCAATTAATATGGACCGGAGGGAGTATAACATATACTTGTCAAAACTAATTGTAGTACTCCTTCTGTTATTTTAGCACAAAAGGGAACACGTGCATGATCCACCGAGGACATCCAAGTGGCCAAGTGAACAGCCAATGATCATCCATGCTCATGGATTTGGTTACAGAGTGAAATACCGCGGTTACAAGCGGGTAACCAGAATTCCAAGCCCCCTCCGAAAAACGAGTTCATCGTATTTGTTTGAATTGCGTTGCCTGGTCAGTCCAGCCTAAATAATATGTGCTTCCCCTCCACTATTACCCCATGCCCCAACTTGTGTGTTGGTGTGTCTCTCTGGAGAGAAGCAACCCCTCTTATCTATGCACAAAAGGAGAAAGTGAACATGCAGTGGGAGGTGAAACAAAGAGCCGGAGGTGAACCGAACATGCAACGATCAAAGCCAAACATCCTTCACATCCATTCTCCACTGGTGCAAAACATTATAACTTTTGTACTCCGCTCATATTCTTGCATGGCAAAACAAAAACAACTCGCGCTTTGCATGGCGTGGTGAGACGAGCGGTGGCGGAGGAGGAGTACGCATGGACGTCACTCTTCTTCTCATGCTCATACAAGTGATAGAGCAGCCTCCTTATAAGGATGTCCAACTCTTACTCAACTAGCAATTTGGTACTAAACTTTAGTTCAACCTTTTTCCATGCATGAATGAGTCTCTGAAATTTCAGAAATTATTGCAATAAAAAAATGAGCTGGGTCATATTTAGACAAAATTCCACCAAATGTTCAGATGGCTTTGCTCCCGTTGTAGTTAGCCTAAAAAACCACAATAGCATGGGGACACAAGAGCCGGGGAACAAGCCACCTAAGAGGAGCACCACTCTTTTCCTCTCCCCTCCCCTCCCACCCCTCCGTTGAGAGTCGTTAAAGCGGCGCCGGGCAGATCCCGAGCTGCTCGCGGCGGCATTGCCGGCCGGCGAGGGCGAAGGAGATGCGCCGGATTAGGTTTAGGTAGTAGTGGTAGGTTGTTTTCCCCCCATCGTGGGTGAGTGTGGGAGTAGAGCACCAGGCCCTGCCGGCCGGCTTGGTTGCGTGCCGATGTTTCTTCCCGCCGTCGCACTCCTCTGGTGGCAGGAGGCGTTGTGGACGGTGGCGAGGGCATCGGAGATCTCCGACAATAAGGCCTCGCTGTGGAGCTTTACCGCTTTGGCGTTTGGACGCGATGCTAGGCGGGTGCCATGGGATCTCATCAATCTGCTTCCGAGGTGTAAGATGGAGGAGGTGGTGATCTCTGCGAGCTTCTTTAATAAGCGTCTGGTCCTCATCCTGGACGGAGCCTCTCTTCTCCTCTTGTCCCTGGCCGGCCATGGCGGCGAGCGGGGACGACAGGAGATGGCTAAAGCTTCTGTTCTGGGACGAGGATGGGGAGGCCTGCGGCGGCGGGCCTCGATTCTGCAGATCTCGATCTCTCCAAGCGGCACCAGTGGGCAGCCGCTATCCATGGCCATAGGACTGGCTGTATCTTCCTCCACAGAGAGGATCTCCTTTGTCGTTGTCCTCGCGTTCTTCGCCTCTGCAAGCCCAAGTGGTCTTGTCCCCGGTGCAGGCAGAGGTGGCCAGGTGCGGCGGCGCTTCGTCGGCGGTCAAGGGCTTGATTGCTTTCAGGCAATCGTTTGTAGGGTGCTTAGTGCAAGTCTTCAAAGGCCATGTGTAATTTTCTTCTTCTTTAGGGCCTTATCCGCAAATTGTACCCACCGCTGTTGAGGGACCTTCCGGTCCCTTCCCAGTTCAAAAAAGAAGAAGAAGAGGAGCACCACTTTGAGATGGGAGTCGTACATCATGGCCCACGAACAGCAGAGCCGCCGGCTGGCATCAGGGCTATAAGGTAGATGATGATTGGCAGCACACCACAATTGTGCATATGAAGTAATTAAATTGTAAGTAAGGAAACAGAGTATCATCCATATCATTTTATGTTCATGGGTTATTACTATAAGGGGTGTTACTTCGATACAATGAATAGATCATGCACACGTCCTCAGCTTGTTATTGAGCCCATTTTAATTTGTGAGGCACATTTGTCCAAAATAAACCAAGTGTCGTAGTGCTATTTATACTTTAGAAGTTTCAATAAATATGGTTTATATACTAAAAACCTATATTAAGATATTTGGTAGGTCTTGCCATTTTGACACCCTTACCAAAAACATATATATACTATGTGGTCTATGCATTCAAGGTGGAACTTAGGTTATGAAATATAATATAAATTTACCGCAAATCAAGCTTATAGGAAGATATACTTGCAATTGTATGATTACAATTGTACAATATGTAAAAAACTTTATATACCTTTTATCGACATTGCTATACTGTAAATTATGCCAAATAAATAGCAGCGTTTTTTTTACTTATTAATGTTGTAGAACGCAAAAATAACTTCTAAAAGGTATAAAATTTCAGTATAAATTAAATATTTTTATGAATTTGCATGAAAACTATATTTTAGGTTTTTCGCCTTTTGACTCCCTTAAGATACTACGACACTAGTCTGGCAAGCCAGATCCTATAGTACTTGTCACTGAATGGTTACCTAAAGAGCAAGCAGTATTTCAATCTGAAAGTCTCGGGAGAAAGGAATATAATAGACCTCTCGACGACTCTTTTGTTAAGCTCCTCTCTCTCCTTTACTTCGCGGAAGCAAAAAGGGGGAGCAGGGATCAAAGGGAAAATGGTTGAGTGTCATGCCCGGCGGCACTGGCTGAGGCATATATATATATTTATTTTTTAAGTTGAAATTTGATTTTTTTGAGAAAACAAAAGGTATACAATCGGTGGTTCAACGGTTGACAAATGTACTCCAAAATTCTCTTAAATAAAATTCCTACCTATCAAATGGGCATTCCTTTTTGAAATCCTACTTTAATGTTCAAATTGACCTCTTCAAAGCATTTAGATCTTTTATCTATCATAAGAGATGGCGGAAGCAAGGAATGTTTCTTCGGTCATGTGGTGATGTCCACACCAGGACCTTGTAGACTATATCATGTAGTGTGAATATGATTTAGTTTGTGTGTGGTGATGTCCACGTCAAACCGTGTGTGTGATGACTAGCCCTTTGTTGTAGTATTTTTGGCAAGTGAGAGTAAAAAGATGAAAAAGATAAGCTGGATTAGGAAAAGCAGTTGGGTTCGGGAAAGGAGAAGTAGGCCGAAGCTCAAGCGGTTTTTCATGCAGTTTAAAGTGCACTTTTTCGTGTAGTTGCAATGTCCGTCTAAATTGCACTTTTCCATGCAGTTTGTTTTATCTATTTTGGGAGCTATTTCAGTATTCACAATTCGACCATGATTTCACGAATTTGCAGTCGATTCTATCCTTGGTGGTCCCAAATTGTATCGGTCAATTGAATGAGGCCTAAGCTTTTGGTTCTTAAAAAAAAGAAAAGGTCAAAAATGCCCCGCTAAATTGATGCCTAGATATGGGAGGTACTCCCTTCCTCCTAAGGCTATGTTCGGTTAATCCCCTATTCAAGAGGATTAAAGTGGATTGGAGTGGAATAAGAGGGATTTTGACTTACTAGGAATTTGATCTCTCTCAAACTCTTTCAATCCACTTCAATTCTAGCTGATCCGAACATGCCCTAATGAAGTACCAGGGTACCCTAAAAATCCTCTTCACCACAGGCTGTGCTATTGTGCCCCTAAAGTAGGCAGGAACGCAAAGACAAACTTAGGGCATGTACAATGCTAGAGAAGGCGGGTCTTCTCTTAGCCCTCCACGTAATCTAGAAAAGGTAACAAAAATAAGTAGTACAATGGGTTATTTCTTATTGCCATCTCTAAGAATTAATGTGAATTGACTAATTATAGTAAGAAATTGTGTTGATAAGAGAATGCATAAGCTATAATGGAGAAAAATAGTCTTCTCTTATTTTTTAAGGGATCATCTCTTAGCTAAGGGCACGTACAATGCGGTGACGTCAGCCTTCCCTTATGCTCGTCACGTTGGATTTTTGCTTAGTTGGAGGAGAGAGAAACAAGAGAGAGAGAGTTGTCTTCCCTTAGCTAAGGGATGATCTCTTAGCAATAAGAGAAGACTATTTTTCTCCATTATACCATATGCCTTCTCTTAGTCAACCATTTTTTTACTAAAAATAGTTAATTCTATTAATTGCTAGAGATAGCAATAAGAGATAATGCATTGTACAAGTTATATATTGTGTTTTCTCTAAATGATGTGGAGAGCTAAGAGAAGGCATGCCTTCTCTAGCATTATACATGCCCTAAGGAAAGACAACCTTCTCTTTCTTCATTCTCTCTCATCTAACTAAGCGAAAATCAGCGAAAATCCGACGTGGCAACCGTAAGAAAAGGCTGACATCACTGCATTGTACATGTCCTTAGATACGCTAGATCTGACTGACTGACCGACGACACCCAAAAAGAATAGCAGCCTACGTGTCCACATAAACTGAACCCTTCCTTTATTATTTTAGAAAATCTAGAAAATCGACTTTTGCCCCTTCCAACTCAACGCCCCAAAGTTCACTCCAAGTCAGACATGCTGCACAGAGTCCGCGTTTAGCTTAACTTAATCCTCTCGTCAAGTCAACCAATCATTGTATAGATGCATAAATTAGCACTGATTAGCTTGCCTTCTACTGTTTGCCGATTTCCTTCACTAGCAATATTCAGTTAGATTAGACTGGGCCTTCCTTCTTTTTGTTATTGCTGTATTTTATTTTATTTTATTTTATTTTGCACCTGTTGCGGTCAAGGAAAAGGCAACACGACTTTCTCTTGCTTTTCCGTTGAAAAAGCCGGAACTATGTACCTGGTCGTGACACTTTGACCTCCGCAACTATGTATCGTGACCCTTT
Organism: Avena sativa; assembly: GCA_916181665.1. NCBI lineage: Eukaryota > Viridiplantae > Streptophyta > Magnoliopsida > Poales > Poaceae > Avena > Avena sativa. Next base: position 351,669,201 of record OV702293.1, on the reverse strand, counting down.
GACCTCCGCAACTATGTACCTGGTCGTGACCCTTTGACCTCTCTCAAATCAGGCTTTCGCCCCGCTTTATAAATAAAACAACATCCAGGTACAAAGTTCACCAAGCATCTATCACGGCCTAGACCAAACGAAAAGGAAAAGAAGTGTACACATCACCGCTGGGGCCACAGCACAAGCACGCCCAAACAAAAACTAAAAAACCGCAACGAGGATGCGGGAGGACTCAGGATGCCTGGGCCGGGGAAGTCGGAGCAGATAGGGGGATCGTTGTCGTCCTCAGGGCCCGCATCGAGCTGTCGAAAGCCGCCCGATCACGCTGCCTCACCAGGGGAGACCACTGCCGGAGAAAGGCAAGAAAGGAAAACACAGGGTCAGACACGCGTGAAGGATACACCTTCTCAATCACCATCTTATTCCGCACGTTCCACAAAGATCACGAGATGGCTGCAAACACGAGCCAGAAGAGACGGCGACCTCCTCCGGCCCTGTAAGCCTGGGACTGCAGGAACTCCCCAAGTTCCTGCGCGCCCCAGGCAGGCCCTAGCGCCTCTCTGACAAAGCACCAAAGAGCCTGGGCCGCCGAACATGAGAACATAATATGGGCACAGGTCTCCAGGGTCCCACATAGGGGACACAAGCCATCGCCCGGGCCGTTACGCTTGGCCACCTCCGCCCCCGAGGGTAGCCGGTCCCGCAGAAGCTGCCACACGAAGATGCGGATACTAAGCGGCAGGGGGGCCTTCCACAGAGGAGCCATCCAACCCAACTCAGGGCCCTGGAAAAGGGCGCGATAGGCCGAGTTCACCGTGAACTCGCCTGAGGGGTGCAGTTGCCACGCTGCCGAGTCAGGGGCCTCAGATAAGGCCCCAGGGAGGGAGCGAAGCAGCAGAAGGGGGTTTGCGTCCTCCGTCGCACTAAGGTGCCTCCGGAACAAGACGTTCCAGTGGCCCTCCAGGAAGGCCTCCTGCACAAGGATCTCGGGGGAAGCGGAGATAGCAAACAGGCTGGGGTAAAGGACCCCCAACGGGATCGGCAACATCCAGGGATCAAGCCAAAATCGAATCCCCTGTCCGCAACCAACCTCAAAGGAGAGGCCCAGCCCGATGAAATGCTTAATCTCCTGGAGGGCTCTCCAGAACTGAGAGCCCTCCCTCCGCTCGCAAGCTAAAAGGGGGCGGCCCCGGAGATACTTGGCTTTGATAAGCTGAAGCCAGAGCCCGCCGTCGTCTCTAAGAATGCGCCAGACCCACTTCAACATCAACGCCACATTAAAGCGGCGTGAGTCAAGGATACATATGCCCCCTAAGCTCTTGGGGGCGCATACGTCTGCCCATTTGACCATGTGGTATTTCTGATGGCCATCCCTCTCCGCCCAAAAGAACCTAGACAACTCCTTAGCGAAGTCGGCATGTGTCCCTTCGGGCAGCAGGTACAGCCCCATTTGGTACATGGGTAGACTCGCGAGACACGAGTTAATCAGCACCGACTTGCTCCCCTTAGACGTGAGGCGCGCTCTCCAGGGTTCCGCCCTCGAGCGCACCCTCCCGAACAAAGGGTCCAGGTCCCTGATCAACACCCGCGTCTCCCTGATGGGCATCCCCAGATAGGTAATCGGGAAGTCCGCGAGCTTACAATTCAGCCCATCCGCGATCCGCTGACGCTCCTCCTCGGGGTACCCTAGAACCATCACCTCACTCTTGTCAAAATTGATCGTCAGCCCTGACATGGACTCGAAGCAGAGAAGCAGGAACTTCAGGTGAATGATGTCCTGGCCGGTCCGAACCCTGCACCATGATCATGGTGTCATCTGCATACTGAAGGTGGGAGATCCCACCCCCAGGTATCAAGTGCCCCACCACCCCGGAGATGTGTCCCGAGCGCTGGGCCCTATCCAAAATCTACGCCAGGGCGTCCACCGCGGCGTTAAACAATATAGGGGAGATCGGGTCCCCCTGCCTAACCCCGCAGGACGGACTAAAGTAAGGACCGATCTCCCCATTTATGTTGATCGCCGTCGTGCCACTCCTCACGAACTGCATGATCCAGCAGATCATGCGATCATCCACACCCCTCCTCTCCAGGACGAGATGCAAGAAGGCCCAGTCTAAGCGATCATAGGCCTTCTGAAAGTCCAACTTTAGGAACACCCCTTTCTGATGTCGCACCTTAACTTCATGAATAATTTCATGAAGTGCCAGGACATCGTCATGAATGAGGCGTCCCTTGAGGAAGGCGAACTGGAGAGGATGAGTTAGGCGCTCCATCACTGGAGCGAGGCGGATGGCACAGACCTTGGCGAACAGGCGCTGAATGACATTAATCACCGTGATCGGACGGAACTGGCGGATATCCGTGGCTCCCACAACCTTGGGGATCAGTGTGATCACGCCAAGGTTCAGTCGGGACATCACCAGGGTACCCGTGAAAAACTCCGGGAAGAGTTGCAGGATCAAAGGCTGTAACTGAGCCCAAAAAGCCTGGAAGAAGCACACCGGGAGACCATCAGGGCCCGGTGCCGAACTAGACTTCATGGACTTCAGAGCAGCCTCCACCTCCCCTCCTAAGAAGGGGAGAGTGAGATCAGCATTCTCCCTAGGAGAGACAAGCGCCTCACCAGTCCAGAAGTCAGGCGCCAGCGAGACTCCCGACTGGGGCGAGGCGGAGAAAAGGTCCCGGTAGAAGGCGTAAATATGGGAGGAGAGCGCCTAAGGGGACTCCAGCAGCGACTCCTCCTCCCAGAGGCAAGGAATCGAGCACTTCCTCCTCCTACCATTGGCAATGGCATGGAAGTAAGCCGTGTTCGATTCCCCCTGGACAGTCCAGTTCTGGCGACTCCGCTGGCGCCAGAAAGCCTCCTCTCCCTTGTAGATTTCCATAATGGAAGTCTCAAGAGAGTACCTATGGGACCAGGCCTCAGGCGAGAGGCCGTGAAGATCGGCCTCCCGGTCCAAGGCCTGGATATCCCGCAGAATGGACTCCTTCTGATTCCTGAGGTCAGCCCCCAAATTCGCCCCCCAGCCTCGCATGAACTGTCGAGATAGTTTGGCACAGTGATGCCAGATATCCACCGCGCAGTAAACCCGAGGGGTAGAAGCGGCCGCTGCCGTCCACCTTGCCCGAACCGCCTCCACAAATCCTTGTTTCTGCAACCAGAAGGATTCAAAGTGGAAGCGGTTCAGACACGGGGGGCGGACCCCTCCAGAGGAGAGAAGGAGAGGGGTATGGTCCGACCTAATCCTAGTGACCGCTCTCAGCGAGCAAAGAGGGAAGGCCACCTCCCAATCCACAGACACAAAGACGCGATCGAGAACGCTGCGAATCGGTTTCAGCTGCTTATTTGACCAAGTATATCTAGCGCCCATACGCCGGATCTCGCGGAGAGAAAGCTCGGCAATGCAGTCGTTAAACATACACATCCTAGGGAGGTCCACATTTGCCGAGCTCTTATCATCGGCAGATCGGATCAGGTTAAAGTCCCCGGCGACCACCACCGGGATAACCGTCTGTTCCACTTTCGATTTGAGCTCACGCAAGAAGTCGGCGGACCTCCTATGGTCCGCGGGGCCATAGACAATGATCACCTCCCATCTGAAGCGAGACTGTCTATGGGTAACCGCCATGCTCACAAAGAATTCCCCGCGGTCCATATCATCAACCTCGAAGGTATCCTCCTTCACACCCAGGAGGATCCCCCCTGAGTGCCCGGATGTAGGAAGCCAGGACCAGGAGAACTTGAAACGGCTCAAAGCTTCCAATTCAGCAATGGAGAAGTCCTGGCGAATCGTCTCCTGAAGGCCGACAATATCCGGCGCTTCCAAGCGAAGAGACTCCTTGATCTGGCGGCGGCGACCCTCACTGCCAAACCCCCGGATGTTCCAAATGAACACCCAGAAGGCCCGGAGGATGTCCATGAGGGAACCTCAAGCCGGGGGGGGTCCCCTGAGCGGGGACTGAGCGAACGCGGGGAGAAGCGGAGCGGATCGCGGCTGACTTGGGGGGCCTCCCACGCGGTCGGCCCGAGGGGGTCGACTTGTGGGTGGTCTCCCGCGCATCAGGGGCAGGTGGGGTCACCCTGCTAGGGCCGGGCCCGTCGGGCCTAGCCTCGGCAAGGATATGAGAGCGTTCCCGCTCCCGGGCATCACGTGCCCGGGCCGCAGCGATTGCTCCTGCGTACCCCTCCCGCGCCTTAATGGCCTCAATCTGCTCCAATCTCGGTCCCTTCTCTCCCCGAAATACAATACCACAATCATCTGCCACCTTACCTAGGTGGGCCAGGGAGACCTCGGAGAGAACACAAAAAGGCGAGCTAGACAAACCAGAGGGACCGGAGTCAGGAGGGACAGGGGTGGAAACAGTACCTGAGAACTCGTCACAGGCCGCAACCCGCCGGGAGGCCCGCTCAGCCACTGTCGGCTCAGGCCCGGACAGGCCTGACCGAGAGTCAGCGAGGCGAACACTATGGCGGGAGGGAGACGGGGGAGGAGGCCTAGGAGCACTGGACCGGCGCAGCTTGGCAACCGCCACCGGGGTGCTAGGGTCCCCAGCGGTGGAGAGCAGCACAGGCGGGTCCGGGGTGTCCGGGGCGAGAGTGTAGCACACCACCCCAGGAGAGCGCGACGACTGGTGGGCGCAGACCTCCAGTCCCACACTCCCAGAAGTCTCCTGCTCCGGGGACGAAGGGGCGGCAAGGAGGCCCGGGAGGGGCGAAGGGCCTCGGTCGAGGTAGGATCCGTACTGTGCGATGTCGAGGCTGATGGAGACAGACTGGTCGGGGCGAAGGCAGCGGGGGAGGTCCACCGGGGCCAGCTTGGCAGGCGCGCTCAGCGACAGGGGGCGCCTCCCAGGAAAGGAGGGACTGCCACCTGAGAGCCCAGCCACCGGGGCCACCGTCCCCCAGACGACTCCTGCGGCGGGCGAGCCGGGGGGGCGAAGCGTCAGTGGCGAGCGGTGACTCCGGGTCTGACCCCGAGTCGCTGTCCGAGTCCTCCCCAGAACCACCACCCCCCGCCCCAGCGTCGTCACCAGCCGGAGGGGGGGAGGGGGAGAGGAACCAGCCTCCGGCGCGCCTACCTCCTCGTCCAGCTCCACCAGGAGGTCACGGCCCACACGGTCGAAGAAGAAGCGCGACAGGGAGACCGGGAAGACCGAGGTGTCCGGGCAGAGCAGCCGCAGACGGACCGGGCCGAGCCCCGAAAGGGAACCCAAGTCAACCTCCGTCAACTTGCCCACAGTCTGAGCCACGAGCGCCACCACCTCCGGTCTTCGAGCCTCGATCGGGATCCCAGAGAGGCGGACCCGGACCTCGGAGAGGGTGGCCACCGTCTCCTGCTCCGCCGAGGAGGGCTGGATGGAGACCTTCAGCTGGTGATGGGGGAGCGTGAAGGAGGATCCGAGGGCGCACATGCGGAGAACAGCCACGGACGGGAAGGACACCATGAACTCAGTCGCCGAGAACCGCCGGACCGGCCACTCGTACCCGGGCAGCGCCGCGCCAAGCTCCTCCTGCAGCAGGGCCTCCGTCACTTCCACCGAAGTGGAGGGGTCCTGCGCGGGGAGGATCGAAACCCGCGCCAGGGTCTCGGGGACGGTCATCGGCACGCCACCCAAGTCGATAAAGTAGAACCCACCGTTGACTCCGTGCCCGTAGTACTCGAGGGTCTCTCTAGAGCGCGGGATGCCAGTCGCGGAGACGGATCCACCGGACCTCCCGGCCCAGCGGTCACCGGCGCCGGACCCGACTTCTTCTTCTTGCTCTTTTTCTTCTTCTTCTTGGGGGCCGCGGACATGCCAGCGCCGGACTCGGGGCGGGATACCGCGGGCGGCGCCACGGGGCCCGAGGCAGGACCCTCGCGCCACGAGCCAGCATCAGCCCGGCCAGCCCCCTGCCTAGGGCCAGCCGCACCCGCAGCAGCCTCGCGGGCGAGCAGCGCCGAAGCACGCAGCCGCTGCTCCCTCTCACGGTCCTCCACAGAGGGCCACTGGGGGCACCGCCGGAGCACGAGGAGAAGGCGGGGACCGCCGAGCAGGGTGGCGGTAGGCGCCCTGCGGCCCGCGCAAGGGAAGGTGCCGGCGAGGGAGGGCTGCGGGTGCGGCGGCCTGGCGCGGAGGAGGGGGGAACAACGCGGGGGCGAGGGCGCACGCCGCGGGGAGCCGTCCCGAGGCGGCGCCGGCGGGCTCCGGGGGCGGGGGGCCATGAGGGCGTCGCGGAAGCTCCTCGGGAGGACGGCAGGTGGGGTCGGCGAGGGAAGCGCCGGCGAAGAGGGGACCGAGGGCGGCGGGGGGACACAGGCAGGGGGCGGCGGCGGGACAGGGGGAGGAAGGAGCGAGCTCTGTCCAGGGAAATCCTGATAGGGTTCCGACGCCTCGCCACGGGCCGGAGCCTGCCTAGTGGGCTGGTCCAGGCCAGCGAGAGGAGGCTCGGGCAGAACGGGCCAAACCTGGGCCAGCCCCACCAGGACACGCCCAGGCCGAGGCCCACGCGCGGCCCGGTCAGCCAGCCCAGCTCCAGCCCCTCCCCCAGCGGCCCACCGCGGACCCCGACCGAGGCCGCCCATCCCTGCTGCGGCGCCGCCATGGCTGCCCGCGGGGGAGCGCCTCCCCTCCGACGAGGCCGCCGCGGGGCAGCCCGCGCCAGCGGGAGGTACTCACCCAGGGAGGAGCGGCGCAGGGACGACGGGCAACGTGGGAGAGGGATCCCGCGCTCCTCATCTGAGACCTCCCCGGCCGCCCTAACCCCGAGGACCGTCGGCGGCGGCACCACCGGACCCTCCTCGTCCTCCACATCCGCCCAGTCGAGACCGTGAAGATCCGCCAGGGCCGCGACCTGCTCCGGCGAGACCGGAGGCAGCGTCGGTGACCTACCCCGAGGTCCCTTCGCCGGAGGGCTTGACGCGGCGGAGCGCCGCCCGACCCGCACCGAGTGTGCCGGGAAGGGGAGCGTCGCCCCCTGCCGGATGAATTCACCCCGACGCCGGTCGCACGCGTCCACCACGACGCCGGCGGCGTTGAGGAGGACAAGCCTGCCGTCGGCGGGGCGGAGGACCACAGTCGCCGCCGACCACCCCGGTCGGCATCCCGCGAAGACCGAGGACACGGAGGCTTCCCACCGGAGCACCGACGAGCTCGGGCACGCAGGAGGAGGGAGGGGGGCCATGGGACCACTCGGAACGGCAGCCGCCGCGGCTTGGAGCGCCACCTGAAATTCAAACACGTACCTGCGAGGAGGACCCGGCGGCGCCAGCAGCCTCAGCGGCGGGGGCCACGGCCGCGACGGTGAGGGCGGAGGGGCACGGAAGCGCGGCCCCTACCAGGCGGCGGCGCGAGGCGCCGGCGAGCCCGGGGTACGCGCGCGCGAGCAGACCAAAGCCGCCATCTTTTTCCTCTTTCTCGACCCTTTGACCTGAGTACCTGTTGCCGGCCCGCTGAGAAGGCGAGGTTGCATTGCAGGATTTGGTACAGTTGACCAGCGGCCGACGGAGATACGAGATCCAAAATGTATGTAGGTGTTGTGCGAGCGCATCGAGATCGTGAGGATTTTCGGGCAGCGACGGACACGAACCCGATATGAGCCATCTGCAGCGAAAAGGGGATAAGTTTGAGTTAGGTAAAAGCGTTGATGCCTACCGTGCAACGAATCTTCAGTTTCATTTTGTCCACGCTAAACTGAACTCACTGCTGTTTAAAAGAGATTGTGCCGCACTCTTAGCCGTGGCAATTGGTTATCTGAATAGTAACGCTTTTCAGGCACTTTAGAGGGATGCTGAAACTACTGTTGCTTGCCGATTATTATGCCATGCGCAGTCGAGAGAAAAGGTGTCTGCCCCGTCTTAAAAAAGAAAGTGTCTGCGTGCTTTGATTTGCTTTATGCTCCAGGTAACGGAGTCAACGTCCTGAATATATATTTCTCTACAACAATAGGAAGTCAACGTCCTCACACGATAGGAGCAGGTGCAGAAAAATAGGGGACCTGAACTTTGATCTCGACGCGGTGGCGCGCATCGTTGACATCTAGTATAACGAGGTCGGCGAGTAGTTTAGTCCATGAAGAAGTTGACTAACCGAAGAGCTCTTTTCAGTTCATGTGATTTTGTAGCTACGAAGTAAAATATGCAGTAAAAAGAACCCTGGTACTTCATTAGGAGGAAGGGAGACCATCCATATCTAGCCATCAATTTAGCAGGGCATTTTTGACTTTTTCTGTTATCCCGATAAATCATACTGCGGCGCCTCTCCTCCTGATCTAGCGCGGTCAGTTCACCTGAACTAAATTTTCCCAAGCCGCCGCTCGTCGGCTCCTCCGGCCGTATCGCACACTTCATTCCGGTCAGAAAGCAGACCTTCCCCATCGCTGCCCCATCACAACCATCAAAGCGTCGGGTTTCAGCTAAATCTTTTGTCCTATATACTATGCATGAGATGGTGAATTAACTGCCAAATCCACGAAGTTCCACCCAAATCTAATTAAAAGGTACAAGCAGGAAAAAGATGACGCGTTCCGACACGTTCCCTCTCGCGGCGCGTGAAGGTCCTGTTCATGGCGGGGGCCTCCCTCCCCCTCATGGCGGGCCCCGAGAGCCCTTACCCAGGGAGCACGTGCCGGATGGTCGACCACCCTACCCCACTCCACCCACCTCGCCTGCTCGCGTCTCCGGTGAGCTCCCGAATACTCCGCCGATAACCCATCACCTCGGAATCCGCGCTGGGGTCGCTCGGCGTTTGACACTGGCGATCTCCGTGGATGGATGCTCCGATGAGAAGGGCGGCGGAACGAATCAGGGTGCGGAACCGACGAGAAGTGAGCCTGAACGAGGAGCAGAGGAAATGTTCGGGGAGCAGGGTTCTCGGCCCTGCTTGGGGAACTCGACAACGGCGTTCGGTAAGGAATCCCCATGGCCACCAAATTCCAATCGCTTCGACCTCTGTATTGGCTCCTTTGCTCCTATCACCATTGAAAGGGGAAGGGGAGTCGGCTGTGTCGAGGAGGGGCAGGGTGAAGCGGAAGTCCAAATCTCTGAGCGAGCTCGGTCTGAACTCCGATGTAGCACCAGTACAGCTTGTGCGGTCGAAGAGGGTGGTGAGGATGGGGATGAGGCGAGGAAGACCGAGAAGGGCATGTTCCCCATTCTCGAGATTGGAGCAAAAACTTCGCAGTCCTCTCCTGAAGCTTTGCAACCCAGTCTCTATGGTGCAGGAATTTTCGAGGAAGGAACTAGGGGCGGCAGTGGGTTTGCTGGATCTAAATCTGCAACTAACCCTCTTCAGTCAGGTTCTGGAATCGTTGCAGCAAGCCCAGTGCAGTTAATGGAGTCTGAAGGTTGGCGGGAGCTGAAAATTCCCAGGGTCAGGGAAGGACAGGGGAGAAAATTCAGTTTATGGAAAAGTAGGGTGGTTGAGGTGGATGGGCTGGAGGATTGCTGTACTGAAGGAAGCATGGGGGGCTTCTTTTCCCAGCTGTGGAATCCCCCTTTGCAGCCCATGTGCCACCAGAAGCAACAGCAACCACTCACCCCAAAGAAGCCACCTGTCCCTGCTTATAAGAACCTGGGGGGTGCAAACCTTAGAGCTTATTCCCCTCCCCTCTTTGTGGCGGCGGTGGTTGAGCTCACCTCTGGACTGCAGTGTTTAGGCCTTGTAGATCCTACTGCTGTTGAAGCTTCAGGGTTTTTGGAGATGGGAGATAGAGGTAGGGATGGCAATGGAGCGGGTTTGGACGGATATAGCAAAACCAAATCCAAATCTAAATCCATGAAACTCACTCTATCCTGCCCACGAAGATATCCATGGGCATGGATGTCGCTCCAGATCCAAACCCGCCGGATATCCAGTATCCATGGATATCCATTAGTTTACACACTATATACAATAATCATAATAACATTCAGCATAACTACGATATAATAGCAATTTTCGACAGCATTTCAGCAGCATTTCAACAAATATTATATGGATAATACATAGAAATATCAAAGCAATAATATTTTAACCACATAGTACTTAAAATATCACACGGTAACATCATAAAGTACATAGATGTCTCATAACAGTCTTAGAGAATGCTTTTTATTACAAGTTTCCAATACAACATCTCATACATTCAATAGATATAACAATGCATAGTAGAAATATTGAGTTGAAACTTGGATGATTAGAGCCTCATTCCTCGATGACAATGTATTCATTGGCATCCTACAATTGAAGAAACACTAAAGGTTATCAAAGTTACACATCACAAGAATGAATAATGGAAGTAAGTAAATGACTACAGAAATAGTACCACTTCTTCTTGTTCATCTTCAAGAACATTTTGTACAGCAAGGAGATTACCATGAATATCACCTAATGCAATTGCCAAAAATAGGAACAACTTAGATTTCATATTTCACAGGAGAAGTTAGAAACAAAGGTGGAAATGTATAAATGAATTACCTAACATGTCCGCTCGAGACCATGATTGCATACACATGAGAGCTTCTGATATTTTTGTTGCAAGTCGACTACGATGTGGACTAATTAGTCTCCCGCTCGAGACCATGAAATTTGGGGTCATTTATTTATTAAATATTGCATACAAAAAAAATCTCACTGACATGTGGGTCCCACGTGTCAGCCGGGTATCCATTGGATATTCGTGGAGCGAAACTACTACCCATGTCTGCCCCATGAATTAGCGGATATCCGTCCCATGAAATCCGTGGATGTAATTAGGACTCCATGCCCTTGCCCACCGGGTCGGATATCCGTGGATTCCCGGATCCATGGATAAAATTGCCATCCTTAGATAGAGGTAGAGGAGGCAAAGGAAAAGGGAGGGGAGGAAACAATGGCCAAGACAACTGGCAGATGCAGCAAGCTGGACAGCCTCAGATGCAGCAGTAGCAACATTCTGTGCAGAATCCTTATGAGTTTGGGAATTTCAATCCACAGTTCTTTCCCCACCAGGCTCCTTTTGGCTTTCCACCAGGTAATATGCCACCTCCTTGGGGATTCTCCAACCCTTTTCCTCCTTTCCCACCTCAGCAGCATTTTGGGGTGCAGTCAAATCAGTGGATTGCCCCCTCTCAACAGCAAAACCCTCTGAGTAATGAGCAGGGTGAGAAACCTAAGAATCTGGGTCAGCAGAAAAGCAAGAAGAAACTGCCTGTTGCCCAGAAGGAAAATATTTCAGGCCAAAATGCTAATGCTCAGTGGAACTATGTTAATGCTATTTGCTTGTGTTGTGGGGAGCCTGGACATGTGCAAACTAGCTGTGAGAAGACTCTGGTTTGTTTCATTTGCAAAAGTGCTGCCCATCCTGTGGATAAGTGCCCAGTGAGGAAGAGGCCACATCAGGTGGCTAAGTATGTAGGTAGTGGTGCTCCTGGCCTGGGATTCTATCACATTGAAATGCCTGAAAATGTGGTGAACCCCATTGCCTCTACTAAGAACTATGGGATTGTTCTGGTGGAAGAAGGATCTTTGTCTGAACAAGAGTTAGCTGTTGAGTTTTCCAAGATTTACAAGACCAACTGGCCCTGGCAAATTAGGGAACTAGGCTCAGAGAACACTTTTCTGGTCAAATTCCCCCCACACATTGTGGTGGAACAAGTGATTGGGTACCCAAAGTTTGGAGTTTCTAAACCAGGGGTGTGGGTCAAGGTGGAAGCTTGGTGTGATGATCCTGAACCTGTTGAGGTCTTGAAGAAGGCTTGGGTGATAATCACTGGCTTACAGACTAAGTGGTGTGAATGGAATACTTTGGATCAAGCTGTTTCCACATGTGGCATTTTAGAGGAAGTTGACTGGCTCAGTATTTTCAGGAACAATGCTAAGGAAGTTAGAGTATGTATCAAGTGCAAGGACCCATCTAAGCTCCCTGCTAGTAGGCTCTTCAATTTCCAGGATCAACTTTTTCAGTTAGGATTCACTTTAGATGCTGCTGCTCCTTTGGTTGAGGAGACTGGGAACCTAGGAGTTGATGATCAAGGTGGGCAAGATAAAAACAATGAGGATGAACCTTCTGGACAGACTGGTAGTGGTGGTAATGTGGGGCTGTCTGGAACTGGTGCTAATTCTTCTACAAGTGGTAACCTTTCTGTTAGAGAGGGTGGTCAGTCTTCTAACAGGGTCAGAATGGCTACTGACTCTCCTAACAACTCTAGTGCTGTGTTCCAACTGCTTGTGCAAAGAGGTCTAGTGGATGCTGAAGGTAATTTCATCTGGGATAGATCTCCTCTGGCTCCTGGTGCTGAAGATGAAGCCCAGAGATTTTGGCTAGATGGTCAGTCTGAAGAATTGGAGTTCTCTCAGGAGGTAGCTAGGGGGTCACCTCAGATGATGCTTGATCAAGTGGGTGCTCTCCCTGATGACATCATGCCTAGCTTCAAGGAGATGGTTGTGAGGGAAAAAGAGGACTTGTCTGTTTTTCAGAAAGCTGCCAAGAAACAGAAACAGTGGGGCCTGTGCAACCAACAAGGCAGAGCTCCAGGGTGGATAGATCCAAAACTATACTTGAGAAGGCCATGAATCTGAAGAAAGTCACTAATTTGGAAATCCCTAAGAGCATGAAAGGTATAATGTCTACAAATCCTTTCTCTGTGCTCTCTGTCACTACTTTAGAAAATTTAGCTGATAGTATAGGAGTTGATATTCCCGCTGATGACTTGGATAGCTCTAGTGGTGTTTTACATAGTTCACCTCTAGGTACAAACTCTTCTAGTGAAGAGGATGTGGCAGAGGGTTGGATAGAAGTCTTGAATAAATCTCGGGGCAAGCACCCCAGGAAAAAAAAGTTATGATTAGTCTTTTTTGGAATAGTAGGAGCCTTAGTGCTCCTGGTAGACAAAAATTTATTTCTGAGAATATCTCACCTCTTAAAGTAGATTACATTGGTTTTCAGGAAACCAAGAAAGATAGTTTTAGCAATTCTTTTTTGAAGAATCTGTTAGGGAATAGAAATTTTGCTTGGAATTTTCTCCCTTCTCAGGAAACTGCTGGTGGTATATTAGTTGGGGTCAATTTAGATCTTTTTGATGTTGTGTCTTGGGATATTAGATCCTTCTCTGTTAGTGTAGTGCTTAAGAACAAAGTTACTGCTTTCACTTGTAGAATTACTACTGTCTATGGGTCTGCTTATGAGGAAATGAAACAAGATTTCATTTCTGAACTTCATGATCTCTTTATTTGTTGGGATGGCCCTGCTATGATTGGGGGTGATTTCAACCTTATTAGATCCCCTGAAGATAAATCCTCTAGGAATGTAGATTATAAGTGGGTGGACAAGTTTAATATTTGGGTTGACTTGTGGGCCCTTATGGAGATTGGTCTAGCTGGTAGAGCTTATACTTGGGGTAATAACCAAGTTGAGCCTATTATGTGTAAGCTAGATAGGATTTTCTGCACTACTGGTTTTGATAATCAATTTCCTTTAGCTAGTGCTAGAGCTTTGACTAGAATTGGGAGTGACCATACTCCTATTGTTTGGGATTCAGGGGAATTTTTTTTACTGAAGCCTAATAGATTTAAGTTTGAAAAATGGTGGCTTAGTAGGCCTGACTTTAGACAGATTGTCATCAAAGCTTGGTCTCTAAAAGTAGAAAGTGATGATCCAATAGAGGTTTGGCAAAAAAGAGTGAGATTCTTTAGGAAATTGGCCAAAGGTTGGAACATCAATATAGAGGCTGCTGTTAGGAAAAATAGAAGAGAAATGATGGAGGAATATGATACTTTAGACATTAAGGCTGAGACTCAACCCCTGTCTGAGGAGGAGCGAAGTAGACTAGATTTTATCTTTTCTGAGCTCCATAAATATTGGATTTTAGAGGAGACTAAGGCTAGACAAAGGTCTAGAGATAGAAATGTGCTGGAAGGAGATAGAAACACTGCTTATTTTCATGCAGTGGCCAACCAGCGTAGGATAAAGAAGTTAATTAACGCTCTTGATGGTCCTGATGGGCCTGTTACTGACATTAAAGATATGATTAAGGTGGCAACTGACTACTATAGAGAGATGTTTGCTTGGGAACCTAGGCCCAATATTCAGCTGAAACAGGACTTTTTCTCTGAGGAAGAGAAGGTCAATGGGGCTGAAAATTTGAACCTAGGTGCAAGCTTCTCTGAGGAAGAAATTAGAGTAGCTGTCTTTACTTCTTATGCTGATGGGGCTCCTGGCCCTGATGGTCTTTCATTTATGTTTTATCAATCTTTTTGGGATATCTTGAAGCATGATCTTATTGCTATGTTCCAGTCCTGGCATGAAGATCAGTTTAATATCTTTAGGCTTAATTTTGCTATGATTACTTTGATTCCTAAAGAAAATGAAGCTAGGACAATGAAAAAATTCAGGCCAATTAGTCTTTTGAACTGTTCTTTCAAAATCTTTACCAAGGTTCTGACTAACAGACTTGCTACTGTAATTGGTAGATTAATCTCTCCTAGTCAGTTTGCATTTATTAGGGGTAGGTTTATTTTGGAGAGTGTGGTTACTGCACATGAGGTTGTGCATGAGGTGCATAGGAATAATGAGCAGGGCCTAGTGCTCAAAATAGATTATGAGAAAGCCTATGATAGAGTTAATTTGGACTTTTTGTTTGAGATTTTAGAGCTAAGAGGATTTTGTCCTATCTTTATTAGATTTATTAAGCAGATTACTTTAGGAGGGTCTGTGGGGGTTAAAGTCAATGATTTTGAGAGTGATTTTTTCTTGACTGGTAAAGGCCTTAGACAAGGTGATCCCATTGCCCCTCTGTTGTTTAATCTAATGATTGATGTTTTTTCTAGGATGTTAATTAAGGGGGTTAGTTGTGGAGCCATTAAAGGTCTCTGTCCTAATTTCTTTCCAGGAGGGATTGTCTGTTTGCAATATGCAGATGACACACTCCTCTTCTTGGAGCCCAGTGAATCAATAGCTGTAAATCTTAAATGGATCCTCACCTGCTTTGAGCAGATTTCTGGGATGCGTATTAATTACCATAAAAGTGAACTCATTCCTATTAACATGTCAGAGTCTGATACTAAACCTTTCCTAGACATTTTTGAATGTATTAGGGGTAACTTCCCTGTTAAATATTTGGGGATTCCTCTTCATTTTGAGAAGCTAAAGAGAGAAGATTTGCAGCCTCTGATAGAAAACCTGTTGAATAGAATCACAGGTTGGAGGGGCAAACTTCTATCTTATGCTGCTAAGAAGGTGCTTATTCAAGCCTGTCTCTCTAGCATTCCTATCTATTTGCTTTCTTACTTTAAGTTTCCCAAATGGGCTTTGAAACTCCTAGATTCACATTTAGCTAACTTCTTCTGGAATGATGAAGAAGGTAATCATAGGTTGCATTTAGCTAATTGGTCCTCAGTATGCATGAAGAAAGAGTTTGGAGGTTTGGGTATTCCAAACCTGCATGATTTGAATCTTTGCCTCCTTGGCTCCTGGATTAAAAGGTATATCCAGGGAGAGGGGGCTCTATGGAAAAAAGTGATAGATGCTAAATATAGGATTAAGTCGCCTAATATCCTCTGTTGTCATGATGTCCATCCATCTACTTTCTGGAAAGGGGTAATGTGGGCATCTAGGGCGGTTGAGATTGGATATAAATGGCATGTGGGGAATGGTAAAACTATTAGATTTTGGGAGGATATCTGGTTTGGAAATTCTAACTTAGCTACCCAATTCTGGGAAATTTATTTGATTTCTAATCAGCAAACTAAAACGTTAGTTGAGTTATGGGATGGCACACATCTTAGATGTGACTTTAGAAGAACCTTTACTGAGGATTTAATGCTGCAATGGCATGAGCTTCTGGGCATTTTTCAGTCAATTAGATTCTCCGAAGAAGATGATCAGCTAATTTGGCAGTATGAATCTAAGGGTAAATATTCCTCAAGTTCTATGTATTCACTGGTCAATTTTAGAGGCATCACTCAGGTTTATCTTCCTGCTGTTTGGAAATTACTTATTCCACCCAGGATCCAGATTTTCCTTTGGTTATTTTCTCAAAATAAGATTCTGACTAGAGATAATCTTAGAGCCAGGGGGATTCCAAAACCTTTAGAATGTAATCTTTGCAAAGAAATAGAATATGTGCATCATTTATTTTTTGAATGCTTGGTCTCTAGCTTACTTTGGAGGGATGTTCATGATATTTTTGGTGTTAGTATTGTAGACTTTGAGTCCCTTGCTTCGAAATGGATTGCTAATAAGAAACATCTTCATTTGAATGTGGTTTCTTCTGCTGTTCTTTGGAGTATTTGGAACAATAGAAATAGCCTTGTCTTTAACAAGACATCTTGGATTAATATGAAACAGGTTTGGCGTCTGGTCCTTTCCTTCCTAAAGACATGGCAAAAACCATTCAAGGACCTGGAGGGGGGGGGAATATCGCCCTTTTCATGGAGAAGATGATCGACAGACTGAGAAACCCTCTGACGCTCATGGCGAGATGATCTGTGCCGGCTTCGAGTGGATTTCCACTTGGAAGACTACTGCGTCATCAAGCTATGGAGGAAGAGCATCGCTGAAACACCTCCAAGATCATCCTGATGAGGAGGAGAATGTTCATGTGGTGTTCTAATCTATCTTTCGATTGTTTCCATGAGTCTTTTGGCTGCGTGTTTAGAGATAGTTTGTAGAGCAGCTGGCTTTGTTCTGAGCCGAAACTTTCTTCAGTCGTTTAGGTTTTTGAGCGTTTAAGAGCTCCTTACTGTCGCTTTTTTTCCTGTTACTTGTGGAACTGGTTTGTTTCATTATTCATAATGGAACAGGGCACAGAGTCCCTTTCGATCTAAAAAAAAAATCTAATTAAACTGATGTGATTTCGATTTGTTTGAAAATTATGACCTCCTCCGTCTGAATTAAGTTGATTCTATCTCTGAAGTTCTTCGTACTACTATGGCATGGTTTGGGCATTTGTAGTGGATTGGGTTCAGGTTATCGTCTCTGATGGATTAGAAAATAAGCTGTCCTGACGAAGGTACAGATCATGGCTGTGTGGCTTACTTCGCTCATGCCGTGATGAACATAGAGGTCGGTAGGAGGCTCTTTCCAGCTCTTCCCCAATCATGGGTGGAGGTGAACCGGTGGTGGCTGCGTCGCAGCTCCGGTTGCCACGGACAGGATTATAATTTTTTAGATTTGGTATCTTCACCCTAATATTCTTGGAAGACTACTCCATGGGAAAATACGGTCATGTCATCTCGAGAATTAATATAATATAGGTTTGTGGATTACCGTTTTTGCCCCTAGGATCAAGGTACTCCGTGGCTTTTCAAGTTAGTACTCCATAGGATTAGTGGTGGAGTACCAAAACATTGTAGCCTTTGGATCAATAGGAATGGACGACCCATACTAATTTTGGGGTACTGTAAAAGTCGTCGCGGTGAAATAATTCAAGTTTCAAGTGCACCAGGAAGCAAGCGACGCATCAGACTCACGCGATCGATCGACGAGCTGCGTATCCGTCCTTTCGGCCGCTAAAGTACCCGCGTCCACGCTGAGCACCACGCCCTGCTTTCGGTCGTCGTGGGACGGCATCTGCATGGGCCAGCAGCAGCGCCCCGCAGGCCGGCAGGCACCACAGTACTCTCCCGATGCCTTCCGACGACGCCACTTGTCCCAGGAACCAGGATAGACGTGGCCGGACACCAAGGCCACGATTTCGCAGTGTACGGTAGCCGGCATCTTGAGGAGGTCACGCGTGCGTACGGCGGCGGCCGGTGAAACGTCCGTCACATGCAAGGAGAATATTATTCCAGCTCAAGATGCAGGGGGTCCGGTTTGGCCCAGTGACCCACTGGACCGGACCTGAATTTTGTTACCAATAGGGTAAAGGGCCGACCCATAAAAAAACAGGTCCAAACACGAACCTGACCTGTTGGCCCTAGGGTAGAACCACACCTCACGCACAGAGCAGACGAACGCCACCGCGCCGCCAGAGGAGAAGGCGAGCCGCCGGCACCCGAGTCGCGCTGCTGGCAGAAACACGTCGCCCTTCCCCTTCCCCCTCCTTCCGGCTCCTCCAGTCTCCTTTGCCGCTTGTCTCCAAGTTATCCACGACGCCGGAGCAGGTCAACTTGCCGGCCGCCAGGACACCGAGAAGCTGCGGGGTGCGCTCGAAGCCAGGGAGCGCCTCGAGCTCGCGAAGCAGGTCGTCCCCAACTCCTAAATGAAATCGCAAGCCCAGGTACGTATGCCAAGCCAAGAGCATTGCAGTATCGGAAGTTCATTGCAGTCTGGTTGCTAAATTGATCTTGAATATTAAATCTACAGATGCCAAGCCAAGAGCAAGAGCAACAAGATGCACGAGAACATGTCCCCGCCATGGGAAGCGAAGGAGAAAGGCGGAGTCGACAGGGTCAAGGTCCCGGGCAGAAGAAGAGGAAGAAGAACAAGATGTGGTCTCCTGTTTCGAGACATCATGTGGTGGCTTCTTTGGTGTCAAGGTCCCAGGCTGCAAGGCGAGCTTCTCCGGCTGCAAGGAAAGCTTCTCCAGCAGGAACGCCACAAGCTGCTGCAGTTCTCGAGTCACTCCGAACACCGACGTTTATCCACAACGACTATGTCCCATATTCTGGTGAGCACGGTTATGTCCTTGGTGGCTCATTTTTTAATGCAACAGTTTACTAATGATCACTTTGAACGATTTGTAGAGTTTCCGAAACCTATGGATGACTCTGACCGCGATGCCGAGGATGACTCTGACCGCGATGGTGAGGAAAACTTTGATCTTGATGCCGACTACGATGTCGAGGGTGACGAGCAACATGTTGAGGATGTTGCTGCGAGTGCATTGATTCGAGCTTTGACAAGCAAATTTAGATCCAAAGCATGGAAGGAATATGTTCCAGTCATTGTGGATGGACAAATTTCAGAAGCAAGATGCAAGCATTGTGACAATACGATCAGTGCAAAACGTCATGCAGGGACCAGCGCCTTGTTGAAGCACTTGGACAGATGCAAGAAACGAGATGTTGCACTAAGGATCGTGCAATGCCTGAATTCAACACTTCGCTCTCCGGATGGTCGTCGTTTGAAAGATTGGAACTTTGATCCAGTGATTGCAAGAAAGGAGCTTGCCCGGATGATCGCATTACATGGACTACCATTTATCCTTGTGGAATATGATGGATTTAGAAGATTTTTAGCAAGTATAAACCCATTGTTCAAGCCAATAAGTCGGACAACCATCATAAATGACTGCATAAAAGCATTTCAAGAGCAGAAGGTGGCACTACAGGAGGTGTTTAAGGATGCCCAGTCCAGGTTTTCATTGACAGCAGATATGTGGACATTGAACCAGACTCTTGGTTATATGTTCATCACTTGCCACTATATCACTGCAGATTGGGAAATTAAGAAGAAAGTGATCAAATTTTTCGTAGTGGGGACACCTCACGCTAGAATTGAGATGTTCAATCAGGTTCTTGAATGCATCCAAGAATGGAACATTGAGTATAAGCTATTTGGGATTACATTGGATAATGCTGCAGCAAATGATTCAATGGTATTTGAGTTAAAGCGCAATCTGGTGGACAAGAAGGCTCTTCCAGTGAGTGGAGTGTTGCTACACAACCGCTGTTCAGCACATGTAATAAATCTCGTTGCTCATGATGGTCTACACGAAGAGGAAGTGAAAAAGATTGTCAGCAACATACGGGGGAGTGTAAAATATATCAGATCATCAGAGGGCCGAAAGAAAAAATTCAAGATTGTAATTGCTAAAGCTGGGCTCCCTCTTGGTCCTTGGCCCACTATGGATACTCCCACTCGTTGGAACTCCACCTACTTGATGATTGAGAAGGCCATGGAGTATATTCGAGCATTTGATTCCTTGGCCAAGCAAGACTCAAATTACACATATGCTCCGTCTGTGAAAAATTGGGAAAAGGCGGCAGTTCTTTGCAAGGTGTTGAACGTATTTTACGATGCAACCATGGTAGTTTCTGGTACATCATACCCTACATAAAATCTTTACTTCCATAAGATGTGGAAAATAAAGATCACCCTGCACAACGAAGCCTCTAATGCTGATCTTGGACCGATGGTCGCTGTCATGAAAACAAAGTTCAATAAGTATTGGTATGACATCTACATGAACCTTGCAATTTCGGTAATACTTGACCCACGTTTCAAGTTTAAGTATGTAGAGTTTCGTCTCAAACAGGCCTTCGTAAATGATCCTCAACCACGGATAGACAGAGTGAGAAAAACTTTCAGGAGTCTCTTCAATGAATATTTTTCTCAACTCAATAATGACAACAACTTCTCACAAGAATCAGGACAAGATCATAGTCAAACGATCACTGCAGATGATGATATCTTTGGTGACTGGGATGACCACCTTAATGAGCATAGGAAAGATCAAGTAACCACAGAACTTGATCGATACTTGAATGAGAGCCCGATTTGAGATCTGGAGAATTTGACATACTAAAATGTTGGAGTGCCAATTCTTCATCCTATCCCACACTTGCTGCAATCGCGCGTGATGTGCTAGCAGTGCCTGCGTCTACGGTTGCATCTGAATCTGCTTTTAGCATGGGAGGGAGAATCTTGACAGACTTCCGTAGCAGGTTGAGCGTCAAGAGTGTTGAGGCCCTTATCTGTTCGCAGGATTGGTATCGAGGGTCTGGTAATACTAACACACTCAGCTTCATTGTCTGATATAATTTCATTTTGTTGAAACTAATGTGCTTGTATTTCAGATTCTCACCGGCGGCGAATGGGCGCAATCACTGACCTGGTTGACCTAAGAGATACTGAGATTGACTCACCCTTAGCATAGGCCGTCCCCAACTCCCCCAAGTAACGTATGCAAGGACAATCTTGGTCGCACAGAAATTTTGCTTAGTTTAATAACTCAGTTTAAATACCAATAGTTGCTGATTTCTTTTCTTGCTTGTGCAAGCAACAACAAATCTCAATAGTTGCTTGTGCACAGCAACTTGCTACTTCCTTATGATGTTTTATCGTTTTGTTATTCTAGTGGATTCACATGGGAATTTATGTAAAGAAAAGCTGATGCAGTTTGTCTATATCTATACACGTTTGTTATCTGCAGCCTTGTTGTCTGCAGCCTTGTTGCATTTAGCATTTAGGCTGGTACCTTATTGAGTTGTAAAAATTCTAGCGTTGTTTGCTGAGCGGTTGAGTGTATTGTGAACTGAACATTTTGATAACATATTGTTGTTTAGTTTGACAAATTTAAGAGTACACTCTCTCGGGTTCTAGAGCAATAATAAGAAGCTAGTATCCTTAGTTTATGTTCTGTTGAAACGAAAAAGGTCTATATACTCAGAATTTAGTTTTCTTTTTCTGGCATGTTACATGTACTGCTCTTCTACTCTTCATGTACTATCTAGGCCTCTTACATGTAATGATTATCTTGCTGTTTGTTTGCTTCAGGTCATGAAGCATGCTCTTCTACTGCTTATTCCATGTTGGTTCAGTTTACCAACAACACCAGTCACCAGGAGAGTTGAAGACTTTATGTAGACAAGATGTTACCAACAACACCAGTCACATCCCGCGGCTTAGGAACCAGGAGTCGACGTTGTTCCTATGCATAATTTATGAGATGAATTATGTGTTGGCTATCATCCATGATATTATGCTTATTTTTTGTTTTGTTTTACCAGAAGATTGTGGATGATATATCATATATGTGAGATGACTTTGTTTAAATTTTATTACTCCCTCCGACCCATATTAGTTGACTTAGATTTATCTAGAAATAAATGTTTTTCGTCAAGTTTTGGCTAGATATACTCGTATGTACACAAATTTGAGTCAACTGGTTAGAGGGAGTACAGTTTTCATTGTATGACCAGCTAGTAGTTGATCTAACAACAAGCTGGCTAGCCGCATTATTCTGGCAGCAGTTAGGTTAGGGAGCCATCCGTTGCGCATCATTATGGCAACAGTCAGATTAGGGTCGAACCTGAGGTTACCCTTTACCCTGACTAGAGAGGTGTGGGCCGACCCTTTAACCTGCAATTTTACTATAGGTGCAGAGGTCCAGTAACAGGTCCAAACCGGACCGGACCCCTTGAATCACTAATTCCAGCAATACTATTCCCATGTACGTGCAATTTCAAACAAAATTCAACCTGGTAGTTATCAAAATACTCTTTGTAACTCCGAAATTTTGGAGAAGAATTAAATTAGTTTCATACTAAAGTTAAATCGGATCAAATTTGTTCAAAATTCAATCGGTCACCGAATATCGCAGCTCAAAGCGATTTTTGTTATCTCTGAAAATTTATTATTGGTTATGAGATTCGGGAGAATGAAAAGGATCCCAGAACAGAAAAGTACTACTTCCTCTGTTGCAAATTATAAAATATATCCAAAGTCTAATACCAAAACGTCTTATAATCTAGAATGTGTACTTACATATTATGACTTCCATTTGTTGATCCCGGTTAGACTATCGTCCTACACAGGGTAATTTTTAACATGCTCTCACGAGTCTAGTCAAGCCATTCCGGCCATGTGTGGTAAAATTCCAAAGCAAAGTCGACGAAATTTCAATAGGTTCCGTCGTCAATCTCGTCTTCCGCTGGCAGCAACACAAATCCATACCCGGCTGATTGGATCTTGATGCAACCGCAGACACTACCCGCCTCCGAAGCTACCAACGATTATGTTGTCTGTGCCATCCACCTCCTTGCCGCATAGAGATCGGGGACGAAGACACCGCCCCTCCCTCCTATACGCAGGCCACCGCGCCGCGGCTGCTCCAAACGCACCGGAGGAGCCACCATGCCATGGTGCCCGACCGCACCACACACAGGCTTGGAGAAGACTACCCGTGTTGATTCTCCGTGCATGGGGATTAGGAGGCCTCCTTAGCCGTCAGCGACAGACAAGCTTTGTCCGGCTGAGCCCTGGCACGACGAGGGAAGAGGGGGGAGGAGGTGGGGATGGGTGGCGGTTAAAGTTTTCCCCTCCCGTCGCCTCGCGATTGCGAGAATATGGGTGTTTCTTGTATGGGCGCGACTTTTATTAGGAGAAAATTACACTTCTCTAGCATCTGCACGAATTAGGGATACACATATCAATTAAGCATAAGTACCTTGATTTTTAAGCTAGTAAAATACCAAGTCTAGTCCTCAATATAAATTACATGGTATCAGGATAGTTCGTTGAAGTATAAATAGGAATATAAATTCATATATATGAGTATTTGATGTTAGGCGTTGGGGTTGTACACAGTGGCAGACCTTCATGGAGGCCAAAGAGGGCCATGCCCCCCCCCCCCCCCCCCCCCAACATTGGTACAAAACCTCTAATTAGTAGCGTTGTTAAGACTAAATTTATGATGATTATGTATATTTATAGCTATTAAATGGCTTAATTAACATCTTTGCTCCTCCTTGGTTTTGCTCCAAGATTCGCCATTGGTTGTACAGCCGTGGACTTGCATGGCACGGTGTCATAGTGCCAACCATGGCGACCAGACTAGACAACTCTTTCCAGATCACCAACTCGAGCACATTGCTTTGTCTCACACAAGTCGCATTGATCGATGACAATTGTACACACATTGGTAGCACGACTTTGACGAGTTAATTTACTCCCTCCAACTCTAGATAGGAGTACCTTCCATGAATCCTCGTCTCAGCTCCAGCAAATCAATCTCGAAAACTCAGGTAGCTAAAACGGTAGCGCCACGTCGCGACTCTGATGCAGGCAAATCCAGCGTCATGGGCCATAGCTCTAGTTTGTCCAGGGTAACCAACCATGAAAACTCGATAAGTCATACCTATGTCAATACTAAAAACGTATATTGAGATATTTGGTAGGTCATGCCATTTTGACACCCTTACCAAAAACTTATATATACTATGTGGTCTATTTCAGTTGTTAAATAATAATTCAAGATGGTACTTATGTTACGAAATATAACATAAATTTCCTGCAAATCAAAGCTTATACGAAGACGTACTTGCAACTATACGATTACAATTTTACAATATTTTAAAAAAAGTTATATACCTTTTATCGATTTTGCTATACTGTAAAGTATGCCAAATAAATAGCAGCAATATTTAATTATTAATGTTGTGTAACGCAAAAATTACTTCTAAAAGGTATAAAATTAATTATTTTTATGAATTTGGATGAAAAATATATTTTAGGTCTTCCCTCTTTTGACTCTCTTAAAATACATCGACAATAGTCTAGCAAGTCACATCCTACATTACTTGGTACTGAATGGTTATCTAAACAATGAGCAGTAGTTAAATCTGCAAGTCTAGGGAGAAAGGGATATAATGGGCTTCTCAACGACTCTTTTGTTAAGCTCCTCTCTCTCCTTTATTTTGCGGACGGGAAAGGAAGAAGCGAGGATCAGACGGGGAAAATGGTTGAGTGCCGCGCACGAACGACACAGGTTGGGGCATATACATACTTATTTTTTAGTTGAAATTCGATATTTTAGAGAAAACAAAAAGGTATACGATCCGGTGGTTAAACGGTTGACATATTTACTCCAATTTTTTTAAAAAAATTCCTACCTATCGAATGGGCATTCCCTTTTGAATTCGTACTTTCATGTTCAAACAGACCTCTTCAAAGCTTTTAGATCTTTTGTCTATCACAAGAGTTGGCGGAAGCAAGGAATGAGCATGATAGCCTGCCATGGCGCTTGCCTAGGCATGTGTTTCGGTCGTGTCGTGATGTCCACGCCAGGACCTTGTAGATTATAGTATGTCTCTAGGTGAAGAAATGAATGAGGAAGATGATGCTTCATAGCATGTAGTGTGAATACCATTTAGTTTGTATGTAGCGATGTCCACGTCAAACCGTGTGTGTGATGACAAGCCCTTTGCAATAGTAGTTTAAACCGTGTGTGTGATGACAAGCCCTTTGCAATAGTAGTTTTGACGAGTGAGAGTAAAAAGATGAAAGAGATAAGCCGGATTAGAAAACAAAGCTAGGTTCAGGAAAGGAGAAGCAGGCCGAAGCTCAAGCGGTTTTTCATGCAGTTTAACTTGCACTTTTTCGTGCAGTTGCAATGTCCGTCTAAACTGCACTTTTTCTGTGCAGTTTGTTTTATCTACTTTGGGATCTATTTCAATATTCACAATTCTGATCGTGATTTCACGAATTTGTAGTCGATTGTATCCTTGGCGTGGTCCCAAATTGTATCGGTCAATTGAATGAGGCCTAAGAAAAGTAGCTACAAAACCACATGAACTGAAAAGAGCTCTTACAAATATGGAATTACTTGGATTCCCTCACAAAAGTATTACACCAATAATCTTGCAAAACAGTTCCTTGACGTTAAAACTCTATGTTGTTAGCCAACGGCCTTATCCAACATTCCCAGCTTGCAACAAACGGTGTATGCCAATCAAGCATGGCAGGAATCGTTCGAGAATTCAGATATGGACGAGCGTTCGGTGGGCGTCGGCCAAAAAAGGCCACATCTCCACAATCTCTCCAATCAGACTGATGCGACCATTATCATCCAGTGTCGTAAAAGAAGTTCGGTACTATATGAAAAAGTTTAAAGGTCCAGTCCCTTCGATTGGTCAACTTCTTCATGGACTAAACTACTTGCCGACCTCGCTATAGATGGATGTCAACTATGCGCGCCGTCTCGAGATCAAAGTTCAGACCCCTTTTTTTCTGTACCTGCTAGTTGTTGTACAGTAGAGAAATATATATTGAGGACGTTGACTCCGTTACCTGGAAGATAAAGCAAATCAAAGCATGCTGTCACTTTCTTTTTTTAGACGGGGCCGACACCTTTTCTCTCGACCCCTGCGCAATGGCATAATAATCGGCAAGCAACAGTAGTTTCAGCATCCCCCCCCTCTAAATTGCCTGAAAAGCGTTACTATTCAGATCACCATTGGCCACGGCTAAGAGTGCGGCACAATCTCTGTGAAACGGCAGCGAGTTCAGTTTACCGGCCGTGAACAAAATGAAACTGAAGATTCGTTGCACGGTAGGCATCAGCGCTTCATCTAAACTCAAACTTATCCCCACTACAGACGGCTCATATCGGGTTCGTGTCCCTCGCTTTCTTATCTGCCCGAAAATCCTCACGATTTCAGCATCTCTCGTACGTACATTCGATCTCGTATCTCCTTCGGCCGCTGGTCAACTGTACCAAATCCTGCAAAGCAAACTCGCCTGCTCACAGGGTCGGCGTCGGTCAAAGGGTCACGACCAGGTACAGAGTTGTGGATTTTTCAACGAAAAAGCAAGAGCGGGTCTCGCTGCCTTTTGGACTGACCGCAACAGGCGCCAAAACAAAAAGATTAGCAATAACAAATTGAACTAGTAATGCCCAGTCCAACCGAATATAGTGCAAGTAAAGGAAGTCGGCAATCCGCTGGAAACAGTGGAAGGCAAGCTAATCAGTGCTAAATTATATCCATCTATGCAATGATTGGTTGATCTGACGAGGAGATTAAAGTTAAGCTAAACGCGGTGAAGGCCGACTCTGTGCGGCATGTCTGACTTGGAGTGCACTTTTGGGCGTTCAGTTGGAAGGGGCAAAAGTCGTTTTTGCGGATCACGAAAATAAAGGAAGGGTTCAGTTAATGTGGACACGTAGGCTGCTATTCTTTTTGGGTGTCGTCGGTCAGTCAGTCAAATCTAGCGTGTCTAACGTTTGTCTCTGCGAACGAACGATCTGCAACCCTTCGTGGAGCTACGGTTACTTGGCTGGGTGGTGAGATGGAGTGGAGCCTGAAGTGAAGTGAAATGGAATCGAGCAATCTGGTTGCGGCACGCACCAGGGGATCAGAGGGGCCTGGAGAGACGATGAATGGAGTGGGCCGCGACGTGCTTGCTCACGCCTGGCAAGCGACGCATCTGACTCACGCGATCTACTTGCTGCATAGTGCATATCCTTTCCTTTCGGCCGCCCCCGCGCCGCAAAAGTACGCGCGCCCACCACTCACCTGCAGGCTGAGCACCGCGCCCTGCTTTCGGTCGCCGCCCCGGGGCGGCATCGGCATGGGCCAGCAGCAGCCGGAGGAAACCCCCCCGTACCACACCCTCCCGATGTATCTCCCGTCCCGTCCGTCCATGCACGCCCTTCCGCCGACGCCACTTGTCCCCGGATAGACGTGGCCGGACACCGTGGCCACGATTTCGCAGCGTACGGTAGCCTCCGTCGAGGAGGTCACGTGTGCCGGCGGCCAGTGAACGTACGTCCGGCATATGCACGGAGAATATTCCAGCAATCCTATTCCCATGCGCGTCAACTTTCAAAAGAGAAAAATCAACGTGGTGATCAACGAAATACCCCTTGTAACCTCCAAATTTCGGAGCAGAATCAATTTAGGTTCACACTAGAGTTAAATCTAAATAAATCTGGTCCAATTTGTTAAAAAATTCAATCGATCATGAAATACTGCAGTTCAAAGGAACTTTTGTAATCTCTGACATTTCCTTTCTTGATTAAGAGATTACAGAGAATGAAAAGGATCCCGGAATCAAAAAGTACTACTTACTCTATTTCAAATTATAAAATTGTCTTTAAAGGCTAATACGATAATGTTTTATAATTTGGAAGTAAACTCGACGAAATTTCTTTGGTTAACGAAAAGTTCGCTCGACATCCACATGTTATACAAATTAGAAATGAAGGTTAATTTAGGGTTCTAAAACGACTTCTTCGTTGCATTCCATATGTTTTTTTCCGTTCATGGTCACTTTGTTTGATGTTTCTTGTCTTGTAGCAGCGGTATCGGCAAACGCAGGTGGCAGTACTGGAGGAGTACATAGTATTATTATTTAGGGTGAAAATTTAAGGTCTGACTTTAATTGGTTATGCCTCGCAATCGTTTTGTTGAAGTATTTTTTTGGAGTTAAATCTAAATCTGGTCAAATTTGTTAAAAAATTCAATCGATCATGGAATATCGCAGTTCAAAGGAAACTTTGTAATCTCTGAAAAATTCCTTTTTTGATTAAGAGATTCCAGAGAATGAAAAGGATCCTGGAATAAAAAAAAACACTACTTACTCTATTTCAAATTATAAAATTGTCTTTAAAGGCTAATACGATAATGTTTTATAATTTGGAAGTAAACTCGACAAAATTTCGTTGGTTAACGAAATATTCGCTTGACATCCACATGTTATACAAATTAGAAATGAAGGTTTAATTTAGGGTTCTAAAACGACTTCTCATTGCATTCCCTATGTTTTTTACGTTCATTGTCACTTTGTTTGGTGTTTCTTAACTTGTAGCAGCGGCATCGGCAAACAAGGGCGGCAGTACAAGAGGAGTACAGAGTCTTATCTTTCAGAATGAAAATTTAAAGTCTAATTTTAACTGGTTGTACCTGCCAATGGTCTTGTTGAAGCATTGTTTTTGGAGTGCGGACTTTATCCATGCATTAACTTTGCCAAGCTTTCCGTCAATGCCGCCGCGGTGCCAGACAGTGCCACCGTCCTGCGTGCATCCATCAAGACACGTCCATCGTCGAGACTTTGTTGCACCATGCCGCCTAACCTCGTTGCCGTCGACATGGTAGAAAAACACAACCAACATACCCTTCCGGACATCTCGCGCTCCAAAATGATTCCCTCAAGAGGAAGAACGACACTTCAAGTGTTGCCATCGTCTCATCCGTGAGACCTAGATCTAGGATTTTCCCCGAAGCATGTAGGCATGAAGCGGAAAGATTTGCAGCAATGACGCCTTCATTAGGTAACGACGTCCGAAGACGTGGCCATCCTCAGCCCTGACCACATCTGAGTCTAGCTCTCACCGGCCACCATCCTCGCCACCAACCTATGGAAACAGTCCGAGGCACCAAGCCATGGGAGGGGAGGTTCCATGTTGTTCCCCCTTGATCTTCCTCATGGGCTTCACTACCGGCTGCTGCACCAGAAACGACACGGGAAAGGATAGCCGCCGCCACTAGGACAGCCGCTGGCACCACCATGACCCCTACAACCTGTTAAACAATATAATACACGTTTATCCCTTTCCATCAGTTCGGACTTTTGGTCTAGATGGTTAGTGCATCAATTCAATATGGTATCAGAGCCAACAGGTCTCAAGTTCAAGACCCTGCTCACGCAGTATTAGAAAAATATTCTGCGGCCTGCACCAAACCCACGCTAAGGACTAAATTAGCCTAGACGTGAGGGGGAGGGTGTTAAACAATATAATACACGCCTAGCCCTTTCCATCAGTTCGGACTTTTGATCTAAATGATTAGTGCATTAATTCAATAAACCAATGGCACCCACACATCTGTTGCAGCCAAGCCAACCCGAGAAGCCCACCCTGGCCCAAAGACCAGATATGAGAGCTCGACTCAGTGCCCAAGGCACACAACTGTCGAGAGAGAGAGCCGCGCCCGCTTACACTGCCAGAGCGCCAGCATCGCCACGAGATGTCATGCGGCACCATGTCATCGAATCCGCGAGGAACCGTCCGCCGTCGCTAGGGGAGAGGCCGCCGCTGCCAGCATCGCCACGAGATGTCATGTGGCACCATGTCATCGAATCCGTGAGGAACCGTCCGCCGTCGCTAGGGGAGAGGCCGCCGCTGCCGTCTCACACATGCTTTGCTCGGTGTGATCTCCGGCGGTGGTGGCGGGAGATGGGGATTACGAGAGGTGGAGGCCTAGTAGTGGCATGGTGTCGATCACCTCCCGTGTCGCCTAACCCTAGGCGACGCGGGGGGCCTTTTCCTAAAAGGCTGAGTGTAATAGATATTTTTGCGATATTCATATTCTCTTTGTCCCCCCCAAAAAAAACATTGGTCCATTCAAATCACCAACTCCCGCACACTGCTTTGTAGTATCACACAAGTCGCTTTGATCCATGACAATGTAATGTTCACACAGGACCGAGCACGACTTTGACAAATGCACTCCAGTACTATTACCTTCCAGCTTCCATGAATCCTCGTCTGTGCTCGAGTAAATCAAATCTCGAAACAAAAGACCCGGTGGTGCCAAATTTCACACGGTTGACTCATTTCCGACACACGGGTTCAGAAGGAGGCCGAGCGCAAAGGTTGGTTGGTCGGTCAAGCTCAAGCCCGGGCCGCGCGTTCCCGATCCGTCCATCCATCCAATCCAAGGAATACTTCGCCAAAGGCCGCCGCCACAAGCGCGTGCCCCCCTGACCTGGACCCAAAAGGAACTCGCTTCGCACGCCTTTTCCATTCCGTGCCTCCTAATCCGATTCGCACACACGCAAAACACCTTCACCCCATGTTTCTAAACTTTAAAATTTCTTATCTTCTTCCCATCCTATATATACGCTCGCCTCGCCTGCCACAAAAGGAACGCATCAATTAGCAGCAGAAGCACGAGTAAGCTCGAAACAGAGGACCAACCATTCGCATTCGCAACGCAGAGAAAAGCAAAGAAGATGGCGATCGCTCCTGCGAGCAGGCAATGGACGAGGGTGCGGACGCTGGGCCACGGCGCGTCGGGGGCGGAGGTGTTCCTGGCGGCTGACGAAGCGTCCGGCGAGCTCTTCGCGGTCAAGTCGGCGTGCGCGTCCGGCGAAGCGGCGCTGAGGAGGGAGCAGGGGATCATGTCCGCGCTGCGCTCCCCGCGCGTTGTGTCCTGCATCGGCGGCAGCGTCGGACGCGACGGGTCGTACCAGCTCTTCCTCGAGTTCGCGCCCGGCGGTTCGCTCGCCGACGTGGTGGCGAGAAGCGGCGGCCTTGATGAACCAGCCGTCCGCGCCTACGCGGCGGACGTGGCGGCAGGGCTCGCGTATCTCCATGGGGAGTCCATGGTGCACGGCGACGTCAAGTCGAGGAACATCGTGCTCGGCGCCGACGGGCGCGCCAAGCTCGCGGACTTCGGGTGCGCGAGGAAAGCTGGCGGGCCGATCATCGGCGGGACGCCTGCGTTCATGGCGCCGGAGGTGGCCCGTGGCGAGCAGCAGGGCCCCGCGGCCGACGTCTGGGCGCTCGGGTGCACGGTCGTCGAGATGGCCACCGGCCGGGCGCCTTGGAGCGGCATGGACGGCGACGCGCTCGCGGCGCTGTACCGGATCGGGTACACGAACGCCGCGCCCGAGGTGCCCGAATGGTTGTCCACGGAAGCGAAGGATTTCTTGGGCGGATGTTTTACACGGCGACCCAGTGACCGGTGCACGGCGGCGGAGCTGCTGGAGCACCCGTTCTTGGCGTCCTCTGTTGTGTTGGACACGAAGCCCGAAGATGTCGAGGGCAAATGGGTGTCGCCCAAGAGCACGCTGGACGCGGCATTCTGGGAGGCGGAGTCCGACAGCGAGGTGGCCTACGAGGACGAGCCGTCGCAGAGCAGCATGGCCGAGAGGATGAAGGCATTGTCCTGCCCCAGCTCGGCGCTCCCGGACTGGGACTCCGGCGAGGGCTGGATCGACGTGCTCTCCACCACAACGGAAGCTTCCGACGCAGTTGCGGTGCTGGCTAAGGAGACGGCTGACCTGGACGCCGCGATCACAGGAGAAGAACAAATCGCAGAGCCCGCTGGCGTTCTTGGCATTACCGTGGACAGCAGCGTCCTCTATGTGGTCAATGCGGGAGAAGCCGATGGTGATTATTCAGTTAGGCGTCATCAGTTAGTTTGCGAGGAGTATTCGCCATGTAAATTACTACTAGTGCAGGTCTGCAACATAAGGATTAATGAAACTGATTTTGTTCTTGCACAAACACGTACTCTGCTTTGCACTGTTCCCCTCTGTTTCTCCGTTTCCATTGCGATTTTGCGACACTGCCACGTCGCGTAGCCGTGACTCTGATGCAGCAGGGAAATCCGGCGCAAATTCTCAGCTCGCCCGCCACGCCGCACGCCGGAAAAGGATGGAGTCGACGCGCAAAGGCGCGGCGTCACGGCGGACGTAAAAAGGATTCAGAGGTTTGCTTCGCCAGGTGGAGATCGATCCAGCAACTAGCACTGGGAGTCCTTGTCCTTTCACCGCGGTGAGAAGCACCGGGTCTCCCTCGTGCGGACACTTGTGGGGGCTGCGTGTGGATCTCGTGTCGGCGCGTGGTAACTAATTAAGCAGAGGCAAGTCGGCTGCGCGCCGGCGCGCCCGACACGTACTACTACGTTGCCAACGCCGCCAGTCGCCAACGTTGCTTGGCCGGCCACGCCGCCGGCCCGCCGCGGCGCGCGCGAGCCAGCGCAAGTGGACGGGCATCGATCGAGAGAGACGGCCGGCCGGACCACGCCCGCACCGCTGCGCGTCCTCCATCGTGCTCAGCAGCTAGCCACGCGAAGCCGATGCCCGCCCGAGCAGCGCCGCCGCGCCGTGTGTCGATTCGCTCCACTCCAGTGCGCCGCGTCGCTGCCGGCCCTGCCGAACTTTGTACTGCTCTCGCCGTCGTCGTTCTTTCTTTCTGCTGCATTTCTAAGCAACGGAACTGAGTGCGCGCGGCAACCAAAGAGAATCTTCGGATGCCGGCCAGGGACAGATCGACGCCGACCCGTTGGTACGCTCCGGACTCGTCGACGCCGTTGCGCCATGGCGTGCGCGTCACCCTGATCCCGAACTGCAATCATCACAAGAAACTGTTTTGGTAAAAACACGGCCGTTCGCAAACTGTATAAAAATTCACATTCTCTACTATCCTACACTACTCTTCGTTTTCCTGAGAGTTTAGGTTTCGAACAGTGGCATGGTTTGCAAATCTTAATCTGCCATTCGGCATGATAGAGGTCGGCGACATCGACACGGCAATCCTAGCTGCGACCATGCAAAGCCATCAGCCGGCCAATCATGAATTGGGTCGCACCATGTGTGCAAGCAAACGGCCCGAGTACTGCATTACGATCCACCAAACCGCACCACCCGTATATTTGCCGTGCCAACTGGATTGATCCTGATCGAAGACACCGCGTGCTAGGTTAGTTCAGTTCATGACTTTGTCTCCTCGTGCGTTGCCTGTCCTCGAGCCCCACGTGACTGCGTGCCCACATGTTGATCCATCTGTTCTTTCTTAAAAGTATAGAATTGTTGGTGCGGGGCAGGTACGAGATCGAGATCGATAAACAAGGACAGATTGAACTGACTTTATATTTGCGATCACATCTCCAGTTATTAGCACGCCGTGCCAAATCGTTATTTTAAATTTAGAGGGGGCAACCGGACCGGAGTACACCGACAAATGCCAGTATTTATTTAGTTATTGCCACAGCGACAAATGCTTAAGAAATGGACTCACTACTCGACCCATATGGGACACGACTAAATGATGGATCTGTCACCATCTACTCCATAAGCTAAAGTTACAATGCCGATAAAAAAAAATTCTCGTTCGCTCCGAACCTACACACGAAAGGGGTCTAGAAAAAGAACCTAACAGCTAAAATATCTTATATTTTGAAACGAATGGAGTATATTACTTTTTTAAAGTAAAAGAACAATTTTAATTATTTTGACTCTAAGTCCCAGCTAGGTTCTTTTTCTATGCCAATGGAAGGAACCATTTGAAAATTCAAATTCTAAAGAGTATTTTTTTTTTGAACGGGCTAAAGAGTATTTAATGAAAATGACTACTCCCTGTGTCTCAAAGTAGACGTCGCAGATCTATCGAAATTTGGATAAATCTAAATTTTCGGCATCTATTTTGAGACGAAGAGTAGTATTTTGTCTTGATTCAAAAACTATACTCTCTCCTATCAAAATTAATATTCTCGAATTTATCTAGATTTGAATATATGAAACACTAAAATATGCCTAGATATATTTAAATTTAAATAAATTTAAGAATATTAATTTGGACGCACCTCAGTGGCATTATTTCTATCCAAAAGTGCCCCCGCCACGACACCGCGTTACTTTATTTCTTCGTCTCCCCGTATGTTACCTTTACACGGGCCATGTGGCGCGCTGCGCCTTTCACGCTACACACATGTTGAACCCTATTACTACATTTTTATAAGGCAAGTTGTTGGGTGCAAGACTGGCTGGGATAAACAAGGACAGATGGAGTCGACTTCACGCTTGCAATCTCTTCTCCAGCTAGCCGTGCCAATTGCCAATTCGTTATTTTAAGAGATGATGGAGTGAGGGCTGCCAGACCGGATTACACCGACACATATATAAAGTGGACTACTCGACCCATGGGACACGACTAACTGATGGTTGAGTTACAATGCATGCACCCACATGTCAAGATATTATAATTTGCTTGCTCGATGGTCCACGGGGACGCCCTTATTTCTGGCTTGGCATCCATGCTTGGAACTTACATCCGGATGGCTTCGTTGTCTTTCGCAAAATAAACTCGAGCTCAAAAAATAAATAAAGGAATTTTGTACAAAACAATTAAATGAAGCATGGAATCCTTGGCTATTGTAACTCTAAGTATATCTTTTTCGTCGCATTTGTTTTCTGTCACCGGAAATTTACCATCCGCAAAAGGTTGTATAAATACAAAAACAATAATTTTGAATTTAAAATTTTAAAAACTGAATCAAATAGAGTGTGTGTTCTCTCTAACAGAAGTCAAACCGCCCTGGTGGAAATGCTCTTTTGGAATTCTCGCTCTTGTTGATATTCTTATTACTATTGGACTTGTTTAGTCTTTATGTTACGTGTGACCTATGTCGTGCTAAAAGATAAATGAAAAGTCTTACGGTGAGGATGTGTAAGCCGTGAGGAGTGTGATGTGGTGGTCTAAGTACAATGCTTTGGGGCGAGGTTAGAGAATAAATTCTATTTTTCATGTCCGGAAGTTTTGAATTTAAAAATATTTTCAGTTAACTTTGGCAAGAAAATACCAAAAATCGCCAGGACTGTCGGTATTTTCAATTAACTTCATCCGCATTCTAAATTACACATTTTAACAATTTTACCTTCTCTCCTCTCAAATACACTTCATAAATTCTGACCTAGCTTTGAAGATCATAACTTGCATATGCCCGAAATGGCGGTTTTTATTAAACAAACTCGAGCTCATCACAAAAAAAATTGTACAACAAAAAAGTTAAAGGAAGCTTCAAATCGGAAAGCCCATTTGGCTCCCGAGCTCCAGTGCTCCCTGCTTATTAAAAAATATTAAAAGCTACATTTATAAGTTTCAAATAATCTTGAAGCAAAATCCTAAAAGTTACAAATGATGTATCCTACAAACATTTGCACGTTTGTGGTACACAGGCTACATCATGATTTGTTTTTAGATTTTTTTAAACCTCAAAATTATTTTTTATTTTTGTAAAAAAGCGGGATCACTTGTTCCTATGTGCACAAAATCTCCACTCGATTAAAATCCATTGTTATTTTAGTTATCTTTTACCTTTTTGTTGCCAGGGTTTGATTTTGTGGCTGATATTTGTGGCAAGTAGCAGGTAACCGGAACTATCGCTACCATCCACGAAATGTTTCCTGGGGTAAATAAAGTCGAATAAACTAGAAAAACCTTACCTTTTCTCCTTTGCAACTGCACTTCTTAAAATATTGGTTGTGATTCCACGAATTGCAAGCAACTACTATGTTGTAAGCGGTCCCAACTTATATACCAATGCAATGAGAGCTTCTAAGCTTTCCATAGAATAAAAGCTGGCCATTCGGTTGAAATAATCCACCTGGGCTCATTGGTGTATATATGCACCCACCGTCCAAAAAACTTATTTCAAAATGTTAAAAAAACTATATAGTGGTCTACATCTAGGCATTGTTCGCACATAAGTTTCTTGGAAATAAAATATTTCTCGGGACATATTTTTGTCTTTTTGCACAAACCATAAAAATATCGTTCTCTCGCTAAACTTTGTTTGAGAACATAGAATGTCCAGATATACACCCCGCATTTTGTCCAATTCTTTTGACTTTTCACAATGCATTAACAATGGTTGTTCGTAATGAGTGCATCTTAAAGCATACTATCTTATTTTTTCAAAAATCAATTTTTGGTCAAAGTCAATCTTTTGAAATTTGACTAACTATATAGAAAAATACTCCCTCCGTCCAATAAGTGTACATCTAGCTTTTGTCTAAGTCAAACATCACTAAATTTGACCAATTTTATAGAGAAATATAGGAACATATATTACATCAAATTGATATATTATGAAACTAGATTTAAAAATAAATCTAATGGTAACAATTTAGTGTCATAAATGTTGGTACGTTATCCTAAAAAGTTAGTCAAACATAATAAAATTTGACTTAGGACAAGGCTAGAAGTACACTTATTTGCGGACGGAGAGTATAAACATGTAAAATACCAAATAACACAGTATAAATATATATTTTCTGATGGTTCTAACAATACTGGTTTGCGATTATAAATATTGACACATTTTTATATAGTTGGTTACATATTAATTTTTTATATAAAAAACTAATGCATCCTAGTGTTTTAAAAAGGAGTACTGTTCAATTCAGAGGTAAAAAAGCACCACGAGTGAAACGTGCTCTCACAAACGAGGATGTACTATGATTCATCCAAGAAAACTTCTATATTACCAATTTCTTTATAATAAAATTGTACTTAGCAGTAATCTAACAGTTTCTCAATTACTTACTCCATCGGTCCTAAAATAGATATATCATATTTATTAAAATTTAGATAAATCTAGACACTATTTAGTATATAGATTCATCCAAAATTTAGAAAACCTAAGACATCTATTTTTGAACGGAGGAAGCACGTTAAGATGCTGAGGGGTTAGCTATCCAACATCCCAACTCGCAAACTACTTACGCCAATGGAGAGAATCGTGTGAGAGTTAGGATTTGGACAAATAGTCTCAGTGGAGTCGGCCAAAAAGGCACTGCGTTTCCATCCCATCAGGGCACGTACAATGCAGTGATGTCAGCCTTTCCTTATGCTTGCCACGTTGAATTTTTTTTGCTTAGTTGGAGGAGAGAGAAATAAGAAAGATGAGGTTGTCTTCCCTTAGCTAAGGGATGATCTCTTAGAAATAAGAGAAGACTATTTTCTCCATTGTATCATATGTCTTCCTTTAATCAACCAATTTATTACTAAAAATAGTTAATCCTTATTAATTGCTAGAGATAGCAATAAAAGATAATGCATTATACAAGTTGTATATTGTGTCTTCTCTCGATGATGTGGAGAGCTAAGAGAAGACATGTCTTCCCTAGCATTGTAAGTGCCCTCAGAGACGATCTCCCGAGTCACACACACCTATGCCAACCCGATAATCCAGCCTAAAAAAAGGTTCGGTACTCCCAGGTCCAAGCAATAAAACGTACTGTAGAAGAGTAAGTACATGTCTTTTCTGTTGGTCAATTTGTTCTCGACTAAACTACTCGCCGAGCTCCATAATAAATGTCAACGATGTATGCCGCCTGGAGATCAAAGTTCAGGGCCCCTTTTCATGTACTAGTAGCTGCTCATTTTTGTTTGGACGTTGACTCCCTTTGGCCCTTGCTAAACAAGAGTATAACTAGGATCATCGTTGACTCTGTCACCTGGAACACAAAGTAAAGGTAAAGCACGCCGTCACGCTGCCGTAGTGTCGACGTTCCTGTAAAGTGGCTGAGAACGGTTACTGTTCGGATCACCAGTGGCAAAGATCAGAGTGCGGCACAATCCCATCTAACTCGAACTCGTGCCTATCTATCTAACCGATTGGTGCCCGTCGCTTTATGATCTACCCAGCGATCCTCTCAATCTCGCAGATCATGCCAGGCGCATATAAAGACATTTCTTCCGATCTCGAAATCCCTTTTGGTTGCTCGTCAACTGTACCAATTCTTATAACGCGACTTTTTCCAGTGAGGTAGTCAGGTCAATGGGACGCCACCTGCTGTGGAGTCATGGCCTTTTCCAACGAAAAAGCAAAGCAAAGTCTCCCCGCCTTTTGTCTTGACTGCAGGTACAGGCGCCAAAAAGAAGATCATCTATTAACAAACACAAACTGTCCGGTTGAATAACGAATGGTGTTAGGAAAGGCAGTCGGCACTTGGAACAGTGGAAGGTAAGCTAATTAGTGCTACTACTAATTTATTATTTGTGCAGATGATTCATTGATTGACCAGGGAAGGCTGACTTGTGCGGCTGTCTGGCTTGGAGTGCACTTTTGGACGTTCCTTTTCTGCATGTCAAGCTAAAAAGGTGTTCAGTTCATGTGCACCAGCCGTCTGAAGGTACTTTTCGCGTCGTTGTTGGCTAGATCGCAGCTTGCGGTGAAACTAATTTTGAATTGCCATCATCATAACCCGTTGGAGTGCTGGTATCATCTTCTCTTCTCTTGGTTGAGAAAATTGGACGGCCAAATCAATCAATCAATCAATCCCAATGGCGTTGCTGCAGGGACGATGGATGAATGGAGTTGGCGGCGACGTGCTCACTAGTGCAGTTAAGGAACGAAGCAAGCGACGCATCATCTGAGACTACACGCGACGGCCTAGGCCGCGCATCGTCGGCCGCCCCGCGCCGCAAAAGCACGCCCCTCCGTCCACGTATGCACCTCGGCTCGCTTTCGGTCGCCGCAGAGCGGCATCGGCATGGGCCTCCCGCGACGCCACTTGTCCCTGGGTCGACCTGGCCGATGCAATTTTGGCGATGTGCAGCGAAGAACGTGTCTGTTTATGCACGACGATCATCTCTGCCATCCTTTTCTCACTCAACTCTGTCTAGATATGAGTGCATGTAGGCTAAATACGTAACTAGATACATATACGAGTATCTAGATAAAATTAAGACTATTAATATAGACAAGAGAGTAGTAAAATTTTAAGAAATCTTTAATCTTGCAGTAGTTCCCAAATACCAATCGTAAACAAAATTATAAATTTGAATCTAAACAATTTTGGTTCCATGATTAATGGAACCAGGGGGACGTGGCCCATATTTTTTAATAAAAAAATAAAAAGTCCAGACAAGATTCAATCTAAATTTAAAGTAAACTAAAATGTTTGATCAGATTAAATCTAAATTTAAACTAAACTAAATTTTGGGGGAATTTCATTAAAATTCTACTATTAGGTAGATAAAATTTTCAAAGTCTCGGGAATTTATGTAATTTTCTCTTTTTTTCCATTTAGAAATGGCCGTCACTTACTTTCGTGGGCAGAGATTGAGAAGTGGAAGTAGTCATAAAAAAAGATTTCTCTTTATAGACCGGTTCTGGATTTTTTTTTTTGAAACAGGGCAAAAAAAGCTTTGCCTTATATTGATAAAGGATGAGCAAACAAAAAAGCTTTGCACACCGGTTCTAGAATTTTTCTGTTACTAAAACATTAAATCATAAATAACGTTGTTTGTGATGCTGAGCGTAACCATGCGAGATAATTGTATATACATATCTTTTAAGCTTATATTTATAATTCGCTGATGACTTAAACAAGCTAACTCGCGAGTTACATAAGTCAAGCTCAGTTTTATTTGAACTCATTTTATTGTTTTAAGAGCTCTAGCGAGCCAAACTAGCTCTTATATTCAATAGGCTCAAACGAGCCGAACTGAGACAACTCGTTATCATTAAGGGGCCCTAATAAGTCGTCTCTAGCCTCCGCATGGCTCGAATTGTAGCCATGTATGTGGTAAATTTTTTAAAAAACTTTAACAAAATTTCGGTGCCTATTGAAATATTTGTAAACTTGAAATTCTGGATCAGATTCAAACAAATTTTGAGATAGACTTAAATTGTAGTATAAATTTCTCGAAGTCGGCCGATTTTGATGTATCGCGATCCTTTAGAATTTTCCGAGGTCAGAAAAAGAAACCTTTGTTTTACCAAAATTTTAAACCAAAGAATAAAGGCAGTATGTGACGGTTTGCATATGTTCTCCGTTCGTGGTCGCGAGTTTGGTCCGTCAGAGTCTTGGTCAGAATAGTTTCTAGATGTTGGGCGCAGATGCACACGCTGTAGTAAGGTGGCACTAGACCATAATACAGGTACGGCCGTGGACTTAGCAATGCCACAGTACGTGTCCAAGTACCGGCCGTGGCGACCAAACCTGTCCAAATCCTTTCAGTAGGTATACGCCGGCTGACTTCCACCACAGACACGCGGAATCGAGGACGTCCACGCTATCCGTCCAGATCACCAACCCCCAGCACACTGCCAGTATGTTTCACACAGCTCGCTTTGCCAGGAGTACTCGTGTATGGCAATGTACGAACTGGCGACCAAGACTTTGACAAAAAATTTACAGTACCTTCCTGGAATCCTCGGCTGAGCTCAGGCAAATCTCAAAATATACTTCTGCCTCTAGATAGAATCCCATTGGTTGACTAACTGGAGATGCGAGAGATTTATAACGGTTATTTCGTTTTCTAAAATAAAGTTAATATTTAGTCTTTGACAGCGCTGTATTTTTTTACTCCTAGAGATAAACACGCGGATTAGATTAGGAACGAGGTCGAGCGTGAAGGTTGGTCAAGCCTGGTCCTTGCGTTCCCACTCATCACCGCAGGTCCGTCCTCGCCACTCTGCGTGCGCGCTCAATCGGACCGAAAAGAACTTGCTTCCCACGCTTTTCCGCTTCCGCATAATCCCCCACGTCCCAATCGGACACGCCCAAAACATTCCATGCTCTACTCTAATCTTGCAACCTCCCAAACTTTTCCCCCCTCCTCTTCCGCAACTCCTCCTATCCTATATATATACGCTCACCCGTCTCAGCAAAGGAGCTCATCATCAGCAGAAGCGAGCACGAGCCAAAACAATTCGATATTCGCGACGCAAAGAAAGAAGATGGCGATGGCTGCGAGCAAGCAATGGACGCGGGTGCGCACACTGGGTCGCGGCGCGTCCGGCGCGGAGGTGTTCCTGGCGGCCGACGACGCATCTGGCGAGCTGTTCGCGGTGAAGTCGACGAGCGAGTCCGGCGCCGCGGCGCTGCGGAGAGAGCAGGCGGTGATGTCCGGTCTCTGCTCGCCGCGCGTCGTGTCCTGCATCGGAGGCCGCGCAGGGCGCGACGGGTCGTACCAGCTTTTCCTCGAGTTCGCCCCCGGCGGCTCCTTGGCTGACGAGGTGGCCAAGAGCGGCGGAGGCCTCGATGAGCCCACAGTTCAGGCGTACGCCGCGGACGTTGCCACGGGCCTGGCGTATCTGCACGGGGAGTCCATCGTTCACGGGGACGTCAAGGCGCGGAACGTCGTGATCGGCGCCGACGGCCGCGCCAAGCTCGCGGACCTCGGGTGTGCGAGGAAAACTGCTGCCGGCGGACCAATCATCGGCGGCACGCCGGCGTTCATGGCGCCGGAAGTTGCGCGCGGGGAGGAGCAGGGCCCGGCGGCCGACGTTTGGGCGCTCGGATGCACGGTCGTCGAGCTGGCCACCGGCCGCGCGCCCTGGAGCGGAACGGACAGCAACGCTCTCGCCGCGATGCACAGGATTGGCTACACGGACGCCGTGCCCGAGGTGCCGCAATGGCTGTCCGCGGAGGCCAAGGACTTCCTGGGCATGTGCTTCGTCAGGCGCGCCAACGACCGGTGCACGGCGGCGCAGCTGCTGGAGCACCCGTTCTTGGCCTCCGCCGCGAAGATGGAAGATGTCAAGAGGAAGTGGGTGTCGCCGAAGAGCACGCTGGACGCGGCATTCTGGGAGTCGGAGGAGTCCGACAGCGAGGAGGCCGCCGACGAGCTATCGCACAGCAGCACGGCCGAGAGGATCAAGGCATTGGCCTGCACCGCCTCGGCGTTCCCGGACTGGGACTCCGACGAGGGCTGGATCGACGTGCTCTCCGCGCCAACCGAAGCACCTGTTTCCGACGCAGCTGCCGTGCCGGTCGAGGAAACGACTGGCCTGGACGAGGTGATGACCAGCGAAGAACCAATCGGCGCAGAGCCCGGCGTTCTCGACATTGCCGTGGACAACAGCAGGTTCCTCTGTGCGGACGATGACGATGGCGATTCAGTCAGGCACAGTAGGCATCATCAGTCTTTGGAAATTGTTTTAGTTTGCCGTGAATTACCCAATTGTACTCAATTGTTTTGCAAGACAAGCAATGAAAATTCAGTTGGCCCTAACACTCTGCTTTGCGCCGCATCATTCTGTTTCTGTGACCATCCTGTACTTTTTTTTTTTCTAAAAGCCGCCGTAGCGACACGACGTTTGGCTAGCAAAAATTCCATGAAAAACTAACACGGTGATCAGGACCAGGTAACAGCACGTGGTCGCGTGGCCGTGACTCTGTAGAGTAGATTCCCAGATTGCCCGAAGGTTCCATCGTGGAAAGGAAGGATCGTGTCGACGCGGAAAGGATTCTGTTTGGTAGTACTGCCGCGGAGTAAGTAAAAACTCTGCTTACGTGGGTCCAGGAGAGTCTGACGAGCCGGCGATTAAAGGAAGTACAGTATATATGGCGAAAGCGAAACCTTTTTGGACAAGTAAGCGCGCAGAGGTTGCTTCGCCAGGTGGAGATCGATCGATCGATCCAGCACCCATGCGAGATCCGGTGTCCTCTGGTCGGGTCCTCGCCGTGTGCTCCTGGATTGCGTGTCGCCGCGAGATAAGCAGAGTCGATCGAGGCGGCGGCGTGCCGGCGCATTCGGCGGATGAAAACAGATACTCCTGCTAATCCGTTATTCCGATCGTCATCGCCAATTTTGCGGATTAGTGATGCGGCCGATGCGTACCGTATCTTCTTCTTCTTCTTCCCGGAGCGCGCGCGTCTGACCCGGCCGACGTGTAGGCCACCGGGCACGCACAAGTGGACGGCATCCAGCCGCTGGTGGCCACACGCGCACGACGGCGCTCTGCACGGCCGGCCGGCCGCGCACGTCCTCGTCCTCACCGCGAGCCCGAGCAAGCAGCACAAAATCGATCAGCTCTTTTTGCCTTTTTGCGAACGAGATCGAGCGGCTGTGCACGCCGCAGGTTCACTCCTTCCGGTTCCAGTGCGCTCGCGTCGCTGCCTTGGCTTTCTACCCCGACGCGCGCTTTCTGCTGCCTTTGTGTTGCTCTCGGCCGCCGTCTCTCTCTGCTCACTTTTCTAAGCAACGGCCGGCCGTGAACCGTGAACGAATCTCTCGCTTGGCCGGCTAGGAGAGATTGATCGGCCGGGCCGTCCGTACCATGGATCCTGTCGGGCGTGTGCGTCACCCTCTTATTGCGGGCCAATAATAATTGGCGAACTGGCTAATTCTTAGCTTAGGTACTTATAAGAGCAACTCTAATCAATTCCATTTATTTTAGAAGACTTTCGGCCAAACCAAAGCTTAAAATCATATATTTAGTTCTTTAAACCTAGCGCCGCAGATTCAATCCCTAATAACTTAGAGGACTTAATTTTTGTTTTTTGCAAATCAACCTATTTGAACCAAAGTATCAATATTACAAACCATATAAAATGTAAATAAATCTAATTATTCATTATTATGCACTGAATTAATGAATAAAATAAATTATTTCAAATCAAAAAATTGAAAAAACATAATTAGGCGCCGCCGTGTAGACGCCAGTGATGCTTAACAAGGTCATCTTGCAGCTTGTTGTATTCAGCTTTGTTCTCGATTTTTTTATGCATTTTGAGGAACCGAATGATCCTGTTTGGGTCATGCTCAGGCTCAACAGCGTCTCCATTTGAGATATACCTATAGTTCGGTGGCATATCTCTCTCATCTTCAATGATCATGTTATACAAAATGATACAACATGTCATTATCTGTGTTTGTGGTTTCCAATACTCCATGGGTCCACACACAATGACAAAACGCTTCTGAAGCACACCGAAGGATCTCTCCACATATTTCCTTTGAGCCGCTTGTGCTGTTGCGAACTGAGATTTCATGGGGATATTGCAAAGATGCCGCGGAATTGTCTTGACAAATATGGACCATAGAGGATATATCCCATCAGCTAGATAGTATCCATTGTGTACTCATGGGAGTTGATCTCATACTTGCAAGGAGAAGCTTCACCCTGATGGGCCGTGAGAATAGTGGTGACCTCAGCAACACATTGAGGTCATTTAGAGAGCCAGGTAATCCAAAGAATGAATGCCATATCCATAGGTCTTTCGATGCAACTGCTTCAAGTATAATTGTTGCATCTTTACAGTGGCTTTTGTATT
Source organism: Avena sativa (assembly GCA_916181665.1). Taxonomy (NCBI): domain Eukaryota; kingdom Viridiplantae; phylum Streptophyta; class Magnoliopsida; order Poales; family Poaceae; genus Avena; species Avena sativa. The sequence goes on along the minus strand of OV702293.1, from coordinate 351,625,307 downwards.
GACCCTTTTAACTACCTGGACAATTCTTTTAGCTTCAGTGCATACAATCGATTGATCCAAGCATCCATGTCCATCCTAGAGCTTCACCTTCAGCAAGTAGCCTCTCGGTGTCTTTCTCATTTGGTGCCCTCAAATATTCTTCTCCGAACACATCAATCTCGGCTTGTATAAACCTTCTCGGTGTTTTTTTATGCATTTAGAGGAACCGATTGATCCTGTTTGGGTCATGCTCAGGCTCAACAGCGTCTCCATTTGAGATATACCTATAGTTCGGTGGCATATCTCTCTCATCTTTAATGATCATGTTATGCAAAATGATGCAACATATCATTATCTTTCATAGTGTTTGCGGTTTCCAATACTTCATGGGTCCACACACAATGGCAAAGCGCTTCTGAAGCACACCGAAGGTCCTCTCCATACTTTCCTTTTGAGCCTCTTGTGTTGTTGCGAACTGAGATTTCATGGGGGTATTGCAAAGATGCCGCGGAATTGTCTTGACAAATATTGACCATGAAGGATATATCCCATCAGCTAGATAGTATCCCATTGTGTACTCATGGGAATTGATCTCACACTTGCAAGGAGGAGCTTCACCCTGGATAGGCCGTGAGAATAGTTGTGACCTCGACAACACATTGAGGTCATTTAGAGAGCCAGGTAATCCAAAGAATGAATGCCATATCCATAGGTCTTTCGATGCAACTGCTTCAAGTATAATTATTGCATCTTCGCAGTGGCCTTTATATTGACCCTTTCAACTACCTGCACAATTATTTCAGCTCCAGTGCATACAATCGATTGATCCAAGCATCCCTGGCCATCCTAGAGCTTCACCTTCAGCAAGTAGGTTCTCGGTGTCTTCCTTATTTGGTTCCCTCAAATATTCTTTTCCGAATAGATCAATCATAGCCTGTGTAAACCTTCTCACAACCTCCAAAATTGTGTCCACACTAATGCAGGCATATTCATCTATGGTGTCGGCCGAGCAACCATATGCAAGAACCCTCACGGCCGCAACACACTTCATCAATGGGCTTCCACTCAGCTCTCCCGTTGCACTCCTCCGGAGCTTGAACCAATCATCGTGATCCTCCACGGCTCTTGATATAGAGAGGAACAAGGCCTTCAACATCTGAAACCACCGTCGGAATTGGTGGTCTAGATACGTGCAACCGTGGTTAAAATAATCCCGCATGATCCGAGCATGGCCGTCATGAAGGGTTTCGCAGCATAGTAAATCAAAAAAATTCTACGGATGCGAACAAGAAAGCCAAGATCTAATCTAGGAGATGCAATCAACGAGAGAGATAGATGGGATCTTCATACCCTTGAAGAAATCGCATAGCGGAAACGTTCAACAGAACGTGGTTGATGTAGTCGTACTAGCCGTCTCCTCCTCGCGATCTGATCCGATCCTACGCCGCGAGTGGTGGCGCCTCCGAGAGATGCACACGTACGGTGCCATGACGTCTCCTCCCTCCTTGGTCCAGCAAGAATGGTGGAGAGATAGATTGGATCTGCAGCACAACGACGTGGTGCTTATGGTGGAGAATTTCTGCAGCAGGGCTTCGCCTACACGCAGTCGGGAGAGAGAGAGGAGGAGGAAGGGCCAGCAGTTGGCGGCTAGGTTTGGAGGAGTAGGGGGAGGGTGCGCCCCTGCCCACCTTATATAGGGGGCTGGCCGGCCCCCTTGTACCCTCCTCCGAGCCCTAGGGCGGCGGCCTCAAGGGTGGAGTGGGGGGCAAGTTTTCCCCCTTCCTTCTAGAAGGGTTCCCTAGGGTTTCCCCTAGGCTTTGGCCGGCTGGGCCTATGGGGCCTTGTGCCCCTGGCCCAAAGCGGCCAGGGAACTCCCCTTTAGGCCCACACAACCCTCCTACAAGTGGGCCCACGTTGGTCCCACTCCGGAACCTTCTAGAACCTTCCGGTACAATACCGAATACTCCGAAACGATTCTGAAATCCAAAAACTGCTTTCCTTTATATGAATCTTATTTTCCGGACCATTCCGGAACCTCTCGTGATGTTCTGGATCTCATCCGAGACTCTGAACAAAAACTCATAAACCAATTATCCATTCTATCCTAGCGTCAAGGCACGTTAAGTGTGTGACCCTACGGGTTCGAGAATATGCAGACATGATCTTCTATCAATAATCAACAGCGGGATCTGAAAACCCATATTGACTCCCACATATTCATCGATGATCATATCGGATGAACCACGATGCCAGAATTCAATTAATCCCATATATGTATTCCCTTCGTCACGCGATATTTTACTTGCCCGAGATTCGATCGTTGGTATCGACATACCTAGTTCAATCTCGTTTACAACAAGTACTTTACTCGTTCCATAATCCGATATCACTTTGTGATTAACTCCTTAACCACGTGCTTGCAAGCGGTGTTGATATCGATTATCGAGTGGGCCCGAAGTATATCTCTCCGACTTGGGAGGGACAAATTCCATCTCGATACATACAACCTAACAAGTACTTTCCGATCACCTGAGAGACACCTTTATGATCACCCTTACATAGGATGACGTTTGATGACCTCGAAGCTTTCTTCCGATACCAGGGATTTGTATTATCTCATGGTCTAAGGAATACAATACTTGACATAGGAAAAAGCTTCGCAAAGATGAACACGATGACACAATCTAATTGCTCTGCTTAATTTGGGTCTGTCCATCATATCATTCTCCTAATGACATGATTCCATTATTAACCGACAACTCATGTCTATGGTTAGGAAACCTTAACGATCATTAATCAATGAGCTAGTCCATAGAGACGTACTAGGGACACAGTGTTGTTCATAAACCACACAAGTATCAAAGTTTCCGCTTAATACAATTCTAGCATGGAATATAAACTTTATCATGAACAAGAATTATAATAATAACATCTTTATTATTGCCTCTAGGGCATAATTCTAACACGTCACTCCTATTCCGGTTGATCCAAGCATGATCGAATTGCGATCCAAGCCGCAGCCTCCGGAAACTCGTTCACAATCATCAACAAAGCCATATCCAAATCTTCGTCATCTTCTTCTTCCTCCTCCGAAGAAGAGTCGTCAAAGAACATCTCTCTCAACCTCTTCATCTACAGCCAAAGGTGCTCTCGATAAGGCCGGTTGCCAACAAACCAAAAAAAACTCGTTGTGCAATATCGTCGAATACCTTGAGGGACGGCAGAGGTGGAGGTCGCGACTGGGACGATTGAGCCGGGCAAAAGGGCTGAGGATGCCACCGGGGCTCCTTGCGGTGGTCGTATAAATCCCTCCGCTGGTGCAAGACGACGACCGGACTCCGGCAAAGCTCGAGGCCACCGCCGGTTCAAAAGATCGTCGCAATGAATCTCGTCGGCCGGTGCTGGTATGTGGCGTTCTGATCTACGAGCTCCTCATGCTCCGACGGCCCTTTTGCCAAAAGAAACGACCTCGTCGGGCCAGAATCTACCTTGAATCTCCGGCGGGCTTTCAGCTTGATGCGGCGGCTATCAGGGGCGATTCCGGCGACGACTAGTACCGACGAGTGGGGGAAATGGAGGGGAAACGAGTGACGGGTGTTCGCAGATACGGGCGGAGGCGCCTGGTGGTCGCTGGTGTGAACACCGACGAGAATACGGTGACGGGGCAGCGAGACTCAGGGGCGAGGTGGAGGAGTAAAAATATAGTCCAGCGCCCGCTGTCGGACATATTTAGGGGCCGCAGAGGGGCTGGACTAAAAAATTTCTCCGGACGCTTAGATATTGGTTCGGTGGCTCTCCAGCCGTTAGCGGCCGAAAAAAGTCCTCCAAATGCTGAAAGGGGGTCGATTAGAGTTGTTCTAAGGATGTTTTTATAATGAGTAAGTGTACATATGTATTTGTAAGTGAGTGTACGTACATATTTGCAACACCGTGACAGTACTTTTCGCGTATCCCCTCGTTTCATTACCTGTCCACGAGCCACATGGCTGCCCATAAGGTTCCATAAGGTTGATGCTTCTTGCTGTTTGATTAAGGTGGTGTTGGTGGGTGCTGGGCCGGGCACGGGATAAACAATGACCGACCGACGAAGCTGACTTCACACTTGCTCGCCGTGGCCAGTAGTACCATTTTCTAAAAATAAAGCAGGCCAGCCGAAGTACACCAACGAACAGTTAGTTAATTATAATCGCTGGCGGCAATTGCTTAGAAAAATTCAGTAATAATCCTCGACCCATGGAACACGACTGACTGCTAGCTGTGTTATATACCGTCTGCTCCACCGGTCAATGCTATGGTGCCGGTTGCTTGCTCGTTGTAGCCGTGACTCTGATGGAGATAATTCAGGAGGAGTACGATCGATATAAAGCATTAATCTATGTCCACTTTAGTTAGTTAGTTCGCACGGCACAAAAACACGAGTTCGCCGGGCATGTTGGTGCATGCTTTTGATCACACAAGCAAATGATAAGCTCCAGACCTCGCTTTCTATTTTTCCCGATAAGCGAGTGTTTGCTTGCCGGACTGTGCAGTTCTATAGTTGGCCGTACCCGTACAGCATCAAAATTTAGGTCTAGTTTGGTAACTAAGTTTTCTAAAATTGAAGTATATTAATACCATTGTATTTTAGTGCCTAACAAAGCAATACTTTAGTTTTTCTCTTTTCTCAGTTTTAGAAAAAAATGGTCTAACCTCTTTCTCAAATGTTTTTAAAAAACCATAGTTTTAGAGGATACTTCACTTTTAAAATCATATTATTTGTTGGATCCAAACACCTCAAAGTATTAAATACTTTATTTTTTTCAGAAACCAAAGTATTCTTTTAATACTTTGATATCAAACGGGGCCTTAGCTAGTTTGTATTATAGCGCTCAAGACGGTAGTTTGTAACGCTGCCATGCTTAACATCACCATGTAGTATTTTTATGTATGCAAAATTAGTAGAACCATTGTATTTTTATGCCTAATACAACACACATTGCCATGATCATATGCAATAATCAAATTATATGTATGCAAAAGTACTAGACCTATAGTATTTTTTTATTTTCTTTGTTGATTAATATGAGTTAATTCATTAACAAGTACAGAGCACCCAACTCGTTCCAACTTACTAATGAACCCCAAAACTTGTAGGACACCATTAATCTAATCATGTAGTACAAATTGATATTAAGGTACTCCTTCTGTTTAGGATTATAGGTCCTACGCGTATACCTAGGTTGTTAATTTGATCCACAAAATATAACTTATATATCACAAAAATTATACCATTAGAAAATATAACCTCTAAGATATCTAGTGGTATAATTTTTATGCTATAATATGTATATTTTGTTGTTCAAATTGGCAACCAAGTTATCCGCGCGGGACTTATAATCCCAAACGGAGGTAGTATTTGTTAGAGCATCTCCACCGGTGCTCCCCAACTGCTCCAGAGGACCTTCGAGGAAGCTAGGCAAAAATGACCCGCACAAGCGGTCCCCAACGGGTGACGGCACCTCGCGCAACCTGAGTTATTTGTCTGGCACTCCTCTGTTGGCCCTTATTGACAGGGAAAAAACCGAGGGCATTGGCAATCTTTGCCACGTCGGATCGGACTACACCCCCCTCAGAGCAAGGGCAGTAGTAGAGCCAACTACTGGCTATAAGCCATATCCATGTCAGTTAGAGTCAATCTAATAGCTAACATGTACAATAATTAGAGATAAAAATATACTACTTTATTAATATATGTCCCACTTTACACTCTCACATACTCCCTCCGTTTGGGATTATAAGTCCTGCGCGAATAACTAGGTTGCTAATTTGAATAATAAAATATAAATAATATAGCATAAAAATTATACCATTAGAAACTTTAGAGGTTATATTTTCTAATGATATAACTTTTGTGATATATAAGTTATATTTTGCTGGTCAAATTAACAACCTAGGTATGCGCGTAGGACCTATAATCCCAAACAGAGGGAGTAGTGCCTAGGAGCACGTGCTGCAGCTGACTCTTAACTAAGAGCCCACTCCTCTTTTCTCTCTTTTTTCTCTCATCCAACTAAGCAAAAATATACTAGTTTAAGCCCTATAGCCTGCTGACTGTACCTTATTGTACTTGCTCTCAGCGACAAGAAAACTGGTCAATGTAAATTAAGGCGGGCCTACCCACTTCATCACAATTTTCCCCAAGCATGGGCGACACCAGAGTTAATGGCACAGTAGCCACTCCGCCTACCTCCCTGACCACTTTAAAAGAGACCCGGAGGCTCCCTTGGCTCTCACACAAACCATTCCATAGTAAAAAGGGAGTACCGTGCGTCCCCCTCGGAGGATAATTCCCCAAAATCCTCCGGGTCCCTGCTGACACGTGTCCTCAAAAAGTCTCAAAATCCCGTTTTCGCTATAAATAGTCTCTCTTTTGCTACATGTATCAGAAAACGGTTTGACTCAGAAATAGAAAAACAGAATGGACCTCGCCAGAGACCGTGTAGAAAAAAATTGTGCTAATGTACCATATCCGACCTCGCCGGAGGCTTTCGCCGATAGACCTCACCGAAGACCGTGTAGCAAAAACGTTACGCTATTATAGCAAAACCGCAAAACGGTGGTAGCAAAAAGAGTGCTAATGTAGCAAAAAAACGACCTCACCTTAGACATCGCCGGTGCCTGCCATAGCAAAACCGACTTTGCCGAGGACTTTCGTCGAAAATGTCGTAGCAAATACTTTGTGCTATTATAGCAAAAACATAGAAGAGAAATAGCAAAAATTTACTAATATTGTAGCATCACCCTGTAGCAATTACTTTTCTTATTTGCCCCATCTTTCACAGATGGTTAAAAAAAATAAGTGTAGCCTTAGACATAAAATATCAAAATTTTGTGCTTTACTTTTTTTACGAAACCCAGTACAAATGTAGACACTCACAAATACGCACATACCTCGCCCTATAAACGCACGCACGCACACCATACCCCTATGAGCATCTCCGAAAGCCAGAATCTTAAAACTGATCCAACGGGTATTGAGCTTGACGAAGTCACCACGGACGCAATTCTATCGACGAAAACTTTGCCTCCCACTAAATAATATATATTTTGTCTTTTACGAGACACCAAAGTGTCAAAACTATGGTTTAAACTCTGATGAGCTGGGGTGACACTATGGTTTAAACTCTGGTGAGCTGGGGTGTCACTGCCCTCCTAAACATCCAACCACGGGTTGATTCTCTCATTCTCTTATGCTTCATATTATTGTTTTGTAAAAAAAAATGGCTCAAATTCATTCGTCAAATAACAGCACGCCGGACGGATGCAAGTTCCAAACCTAGATTCCAGGCAAGAATTAGCGCCTCGCCGTGGAGGATCGAGGAAGCAAATTACAAACTATTTGACCAATGGTTCATTGTAACACAGCCACCAGTCGTGTCCCATGGGTCGAGTAGTTAACCTTTTGTATGTGTCGGTGTGCTCCGGTCCGGCTGCCCTCAATAACAAACTAGCAGTTTATCACGTTTAGCTGGAGATGTGATTGCAAGTGTAAGCTATCTCCATCTGTCCTTGTTTATCCCGTGCCCATCTTGCACCAACAACTTATACCATCAAAGGGTTCCCATGTGGGCAGCGTGGCACACATCCATGTGTCCTGTGGACAGGTAAGTACGAGAAGGCGAAGAAATAAAATAGCACGGTGTCGTTGCGCGCGGGCGCGTTTTTAGATATATCATGTTGGCATGGGGCACGGCAAATGATCTGGTGCGGTTTGGCGGTCTGCGGTCTGCGGTCTGCACTTAGGGTTACAAACTGGATTCCACGGAAATTTCGCTTCTAATTTATTTAAGATTTTCAAGTCAATTTTTATTATATACTACTAGTTATAACTTAAATGCCACCGGATGTTTTGCACATATGCAAACACGGCAAGCCAGCATACATGCATAGGTTTTCTTCAAAGCCACCGAACTTAAACTTAAACATACAAACTCATAAGTTATCTTCAGAGAACTTGCAATACTGGAACAGGTTTCTCATTTGTCCTCGTAGGTCTTCTATCATTTGGTGGGTATTCCACACATCATCTTGCCAAGCTTCCCACCACTGCGATGCTCATAACGCAGCATGAGCGATCCAATGAAGACCCCAAGAACAGTCCCGCCAGAGAGGTAGAGCGCCAACTGTGTACTGTTGTACAATCCCGTCTCCTGGCTATTCAAGCAACATGGAGAAGTCAAGCACATGAGATGGAATAGATGTTTCAAAGCTTAAGCCTTATATTTTTTTCCAAAATTAAACTACGTAAAGTTTGACCAAGTTTTTAGAAAAAATTATTAATATTTACAATACAAAATCCATACCGTTTGATACATCATGAAACATATTTGCACATGGTATCAACATAATATCATAGTTCTTGATAGTTTTTTTAAAAGTTTGGTCAAACTTTCCATAGCTTGACTTAAAAAAAAGCCTTAATCGTTGAAACAGATGTAGTAATAATTATAGTCGAATGGAATAGGAAGAAGTTGTAGCGTGTTTACATCAAAGTTGCATGATCATCTAGCAGTCTTTTCAATTCTTCTTCTGTGGCATATGGTGCTTTATACTCCTTCGAAGCTGCAAGGCCTTCTTTAGCAGATCGAGCCTGAGATGGCAATGTCCAGGTATAAAAGACTAATTAGTATTTACTTATACTCTTTACATCCTGCTTACACAGAAATGGGCTCGCAGCTCTAGTTTAGAGCTTCTTTTTGAAGAGAAGCATACAGTGAAATCATTTGTTCTGAGCAGTAGTTGTATATATTACTCACTCAGTCTAATTAATTCTCTTTCTCCCTACCCAAAATACCCAGGGAGGTTTATGAATCATATCCTCCTTACGAGATAGCGGAAGTAGCATTAGTGGGGCATATATATATACATATACATATATATATAGAGAGAGAGAGAGTCGCGCTATTTGACCCCCAGGGTGTAGAATAGTTATTCTACACCCACCCTCTATCTTTAGAACTGTATATTATTTTTACGTCACGTAAATTTTGTCTTACCTCAAGAGTTGAGAAGAATGTAAGAAAATATAGCCATGTCATAATTTGTTTTGTTTAGATGACGTATAAAAATACGACGTAAAATACGTATTTTTAGTGTTTTTACACTATAATTACTCATAAACTATTTTTTATGTCAATTTTTTGCGTTGTGGATGAATATGAACATAATTATTTGTATACAAAACATAAATTTCTAAACGTGACAACATAAAATTATGTGGGGTGCAAAATAACTATTCTACACCCTGGGTGTCAAATAGAGTTTCTAACTAGGAATCATCAAAGATAGAAACATCTTTCCGATATATAACATATTCTTGGTTGTAATAAGTCATACTGTTAGCTAGAGCTCATGTGCATAAAAAATCAGTTCCTTTTTATGCTTGCAAAAACTAACTAGGCACTACCAAAAAATCACCCTGGATGTCCGGCGATGTCTGCAACTAACAAGTGGTTCATGCATTATCTATGTGATGCACATACAATTTCAACAGTATCAACGTTTTGAACTGATTATTGGTTAGAAATAAATCAAAGATAAGTAAGAAACATCTGCACCTTAAATTTCTGGCAGAGTTCCAAGTAAATAATGCCTAACATAACGCAATGTAAGGATTGCTAAGCTAAACTGGACCATCTCAGCAGAAAAATCAGAGGAAAATGTTTCTTTTCTACTACTCTACAACATATATATCTAGTACTCTTAGAGAAGTTGTTGAAACTGGAAAGTGAGTCAACTGACTGTGAAGGCACAAAGAGAGACCATAATGGGCTCCTGTCCTCCAAACCTCCCTAGGAATCAATTTATTCCTTTGAGTCCTTGTTAAGCAAGGCTGGAACTTCTGAAAGTTCAGGTACAAAAAAAAAAAATCAACTGGGACTAAATATAAACCCTGACTTTCGAGTTCATCCATCTCCCAGGACCAAGGTATAAAACGGCTAACTAGAGTGCGCCATATAGAAAAGCTAAACCTCTGTGTTTATCTTGAAGAAAAATGGCTAACCTTGTGGTCGATTCCCTGAAATAGACAACGAATTGGAGAAATTAGGTTAATGAATTGAGCAGGTCGAGGGTGATACCACTAGAAGATTCGTCGAGGCCCACATGGTATTACAAAATTTCAAATCTCTGTTTTTTCTAATGGTACGTATGCGCGTTGGGGTGCTACGGCATGAGCTGGAGAGGCAAACCTGAAAGGAGCGGTAGGTGATGCCGCGGGAGCCCTCCACCCGCCGGAGAGCGGCGCTGGCTGGGACCATCAACTTCCCGGCGAGAAAGCGCAGCGCCATACCACCAACAACTAGATCTGGAGGCTGCTAGGGTTCGATGTTCGCTCCTCTTTTTCCTCGAGGTGGAGATTGCGGTGTTGGTTTGCCCTTGCGGTCGAGCGGAACCCCACCGCGTCTATATTATGTTTTACTAGCAGAGTGCCCGTGCGTTGCTACGGTACGATCGAGACAACCTCAGGTGTAGCCTACCTATCATTCGGCCAGTGTCGTCCTACCCAAACTGGCCTTAAGCCTAGCCGGTGCAAACCCTAGATCCCACCTCGGCTTCCCTGGTCTTTTCTCGTTTAGACCCCTATCATCGGATTAGCTTTTGCCATCGAATCCTTGGGCTCCTCCCCACTCTCTTCTGCTCAACCGCGACACCCGCATCCACCCAAGCGCCTCCTCGCACGAGACCCATCTTGGTCGGCCTCGTTGACCTCCACCCTGTGTCCCTTGTGTCTCTGATCTTCCACGGCGCCGGCTCCCGCCCTCCTGCTCACCTCTGATGGTGGCAGTGTAAACCTCTCCCTCGGTGCACCATGCCCGTGCACCCACCACCATTGATGGCCGCAACCTCCTCGCCACTCCCTGCCTCCTGGTGCTCCACCACGCCACCCCTGAGCTCCTAATTTTCCTCCACCTCATGTGACGTCGGGCCGCCTCCTTTGCTCTAGCACAGCGTTGTCGCCCTCCTCGTGCTCCTCTAGCCGCACGACCCAAGCCTGAGCACCTCAACCTTAACACTCCTGGCAGGCCTGCTCCATCTGCCCAAGGCCATGCCCTCGGGGCCCTCCGTTACACTCCGGCTGGTGTCCTGCTTGGCCCCGTCACCGACGGTTATTCCTCCGTGCAGCACAGTTCCGACGATGGTGGAGCAGTGCTCGGTCGCTGATCCAAGGCAATGGGTGGGGACGTTCTTGTTTTCACCGATTCACCGAACATGTGTAATTTCACTTAGTGGCGATTCACTTGCATTCAACCGAATCATACACGCATGCAATCGGTGTAGAACATTTCCAGTGCATCTCCCTACTCTATGTATTGTTCACATCCGGATGTCTCAATTCAGAACCTGCACATGTGCTCTCTGATCCAAGTCTACTCACTGTTGAGTATAAGCCGTCAACAATTAATTAAGCAATCTGCAAAAAGTAAAAATCACAATGTAGCATGTGCATAGTCCCCATGTCCACTACGTGTCGATTTTTTTGGATGGCATGAACCTGAACATCCCTTCTAATACATCAAGCCTTGTTCCCATCAAAACTCGACTCTCAAGAGTGACAGCTTCAAGCAATTACATCAGTAAATTTACTTGCATTCTTATTAGAAATAGTAAAATAGTGACAGTCATTAAGTATTAGTCCCTATATTCTCAATCATTTCTATCGATAGATTAGAAAGCTGAAAAATTGAAGACCACAATGTAGTGAGTATATAATCCCCATGACGATGGGTGCCATCAACCTGAACATCCCTTGTGGCAACAGTGTGCTTGGAGAAGACGCCGCACATCAGGAAGGACCAGACAGGAGCATAGCATGTGCAGATCTTGCGCAGCTGCTCAAGTGCAGGCGGCGCGGAGGGGTAGCCCATCTCGTCCTACATCCACTCGATTACGGAATCAGGCTACAAGCCGCCTAGACCACTGCTGCCGATGATGAAGGAGGAGGGCATCGCCGGCTAGTGTGTGGGGGAACCCTTGGCGCCCGATCTGACGGAGGGGTTGGCCGCCAGCTACCGTAGGTCGTCACTGTCGCCTTCCCTACACAACAAGCTCTTCGGCGCTCCCCGCTGTGCCTGCAGCATCCCCTCTGCCACCAAGGACCGAGCGTCGCCACCCAGGGCCCTCTCCGTCTCCGACCGCTCCTCCACGCCGCCTACCTCCGCCTCTTCTCTGACCCCGCACCTCGCCCCTCTCCCTTGAATCCAAGCACACGCGCTCCTCCACGAGCTCGTCAAACTCAGGCCAGGCTCCATGGAGTCCTGCTCCTAGTGTCGCCTCATGTCCCTGCCGCTCGAGCTTCCCAGATCAAAAATAATGACATGCCTTTGCACTCCTGCTGATAAATCCAGTATGTTTCCGCTGCCGCTCGTCGTGCTCGAGCCGGTGGAGCGAGGAATTGGGGAGCCCGTCGGCTCCGGGCGGCCGGCCGCCCGTGGAAGGGAGCAGTTCCCATCGGGAGGAGTTTTGGGGATTGTTTTTATTTTTTTCTCTCTCACCAGACGTACATATTTCTTGGCGGTGGCAAGAGATGTAATATCCGAAAATTGTTAGGGGTAAAATTGTCCAAAAAAAATCGGACGGAAATTGTCAGGCAGACCAACCTACCTCAATGTAAATTAGTAGATAGAAAAGCAATATAAGGGTGTGTTTCGAGTCACCACGTTTATCCACATATGCTGAAAACTATATACTACGTTGATCCTTAATTTAAGGGATGAGATTAAAAGACAAGAAGTGTTACGCACAACAATAAACGTGTACATATAAGAACTTGACACGTAGATAGAAAAGGGAAATTTACCGCGCGAGGTCAACCGTTCTGTTCCAAGAGGAGTCTTCAGGCCGTACGACATGCAATCCTAAGGATGGCATCATGCATGACGTCATCAATCAATATCTGCTCATTATTTGATCTAGGTGACAGTCATCAAGCAACAAATGTCTGCTGATATGATCTAGCTGCTTCGATTTGCCTCCTATTCGATAATGAATTTGGAAGCCATTATTTTGATTAATCTTATATAGAAAATTACATAATGTTTAGTACATTATAAAGTATAAAAAAAAATATTTATGTATATATGCAACTAATACAAAATAACAGAATAACCTCCAATCTGATTTATTTGTGCTGGTTTAGGCAAAAATGCGACAGTTAAATCTGGTCGGACAGAGTATAATATTTTGATCAGGTCCCCTAATTCTTTTTTGGGGAAACTTCGGTCAGGTTAGGCATCTATACAAAATTCCGGTTTAAATGTTTTGCAGCAGAGTTGATGAAGTGGGATACAACTGCAATTATTCAAATAAGACCAAAATCTATGAGCAAGTTGTGATTGTGGTCGAAGCCTACTTCAATCTCTGTTAGCATTAAATCAAACAAAGATGATCTTTGTTGCATGCAGGTCATTCTGGATCGATAGGATCAGATTTTTTTTTAAACTTCTCCCAGGTTCAATCTTTTGCAGTGCGATGAAACTTTTCCATCAGCTTAATTATCTGACATACACGTGCTTTTTTGTTATAAGAATAACTCGATCATAATCTATACTAAATTAGAATCCAAAATTAAACCTGTAAACTTGAATCTAGGTCCCGAATTATGTGTCTAGGTCCTTATCCAAACTACATAAAGAAAATACCTCAAATAGAAAATACGGAGATTATATTGCTGCCACCAAAATTATCGACCAATTCCATCTTGCCAGCTATGTAGCTAGATTTTATATAATCGACGAGTTGCATTAGCTAGATCAGTCAACTCATAACATCACATAGCTTAGTACGTGCGTCAAGGATAAGTTTTTGTGGCTGATATCGACAATATACCTTGGCAAAAGTATAGGAGCCAGAATCAACATGTGTTCGATACAGACATGGTCATCATTATAAATTATGTTTGTGTGAAGAAATAAATTCAAATAGCAAACATGCTAGGACATATAGCAGGTAAAACCCATACTGCACAATACATGTTGTGAATACAGCTAAAGTAGTATCAATTTATATATTTCTATATCACAATACATGTTGTGAATTTAGCTAAAGTAGTATCAACTTATATATTTCTATATCAATGCCTAGAGCATAGAAAATAATCAAAAGACACATGTATTACTTATTGATTAGACTATAAATGCATATCAAATACTTTGTGCATCTAGTCATTTTGCTACTACAGGTGAAAGAACTCGACAGAGATCGAAATAGTGCAACCTCATAGCCATATATTTTAGTCTTATAATAGAAAATGGTTGAAATTTTGAAACCATCATACCAGTAGCGGAGCTATGTGTATGTCAGGGGCACCATCGTCCTCCCCCCCCCCCCCCCCCCCCCCCCGCCCCCCACACACACACCACAGACTTTGAATATTTAGTGAAGGATTTTTTGGTAGGGACTTAGATGTGAATAAATAGAGTAATTTGCCCCCCCCCGCCCCAAACATCCATCTTTTCAGCCCCCCCCCCCCCCGATTGCAAGCTCCGCCAGTGCATCATACGAATTGAACCTTCATTAAGTCTACATGTGCATTCGACCACCTAATTGGACACTAACAGTGAAAGAAACGGTGTAGATCGAACTGTTGGACACGTTGGACGACTCTAGACATAGGATATCGATATTCTAGATTATTAGAGTATAATGTAATCAACAAGATCCCAAGTGGGTACAGAATGAACATGTATGATATGGTGCATGAGGGACAGAGAAAAAATGCCAGAAAGGTTAAAGTAAACACATAATTACCTAAGAAAATAGGGGAGTAATTTCCAATATATTAGGATTTTGAATTTTTTAAAAATATAATATCAATATATGCATACAATTGTAGTAATATTTTCCTTATAGGTGCGAACCCAAATTTTCTGCCATTCATACAGATGGAAACAAATCTTATTTACATATGTTCATCAAAATAATGGTAAAACAAAAAAAGAACAAAGACATATACATAAGAAATTATGTTATTGTAGGGGTACATGGTATATTATTGCTTCGGTGGATATAATGGTAGTCGGTGATATTTCATATACATTTATATACGTAATCGTGCATGCAAATTTATCTGTTAAATTTTAAACTTCTAATTGCTTATTAGGATGGGCAATAAATTTGTGCAATTGTTTTGGAACAGGGGTGCAACTTCCTCTTGCACGGGGTATAGATGATCAACATCAAAGGACATTTGATTTGCTAACAAAATAAATGGGATCATAGTTACCATGGAGATCTACCATATAAAGAAAGAACGCTAATAAATAAATTGATAAGTATATTTGGAATTGTGAATTATTTCTTAATTTCCAAGAAAAGAGATGAAAGTAAAGTTGATTCCCACACATTGGTTTAGAAAATAGGTTGTTCAGAAAATTAGTTTTATTTTATTTCTTACCCGATACTTATATCACGTATTATTTATTATCACTATACCTATATTGAAATATCCGTATATTATACAGCAAAAGAGGTAAATGAGAGAAAACAAAGTATATACAAGATAGGGAATAAATATTTATCATTTTTATGTACCAGAGATGATGCCCTCGCATTTGCGAGGGCCACCATGCTAGTTTGTACAAAAATTATAATAGACTTTTTTTAAATAAATTAGAATCAGGAGTTCCGCGGGATCCCGCTCACAACCCTACATGCCGTGAAGTATCTGTTGTTCAGGCACGCATGGTGTGACCCGGTTCGAGGGTTCACCACGTCAGGTCATCCCAACTGGCCTCCTCGACCAGACAAACCTTGTCCATTTTATCCTTCGCGTTCGGAGGACACGAAAATCAGACTCCAACAGGGCACCTCAAACGGATAACTGGCGGACTTTTGGCCTAGATAGACACATTTTTTGTACCCGTTTTTTACATGTTTTTTACCAGTTTTGGTCCCGTTTGCAGTGTCCGTCTGTCGGCATGGCCCACTGGTTGATGAGCCAACTCCACCTTCTTTTTTCTCTCCTCCTTTTCCTTTTCTTTCCCGCAGTCGTCCCTCCTCCTTCCTATGCGCCAACCTCCTCGTCCGCGCATGCCGTCGACGGTGGTTGCCCCTCCTTCTCCTTGTACGCCGTCCCTCCTCTTCCTTGTGCTCATTTGCCCCGCCCCTCCTCCTCCATGTGCTCGTCTGCCCCATCCCTCCTCCTCCATGTGCTCGCCCTCCCCGCCCCTCCTCCTCCCCGTGCTAGCCCGCCCCACCCCTGCTATCATCGATGCAAATATATACTCGAAGATCATTTACCTAATGTAAAGAAACGTCCACATGCCCAAGTCGAATCTCTGGTCGATGTGCCCACCAAACAAACACACATTCTTCCATTCTGCAAAGCTCTCAAAGGAACGATACAACTCTTTAGCTAGCCTGTAGTTTGTCGTGCTCTTCATGTTTTTGGATGTTGTATCTCTTTGTTCTTTGTGTTGTTATTGTGAGTAGAGATGCAAGCTTAGAGCAAGTCCAGCAGTTCCCCTAAAATATGTCCCCTATATCTTAAAATTTTGGACTCCCCTAAAATTATTCTCCCCTAAAAGTTTTCCAACTCCAGCAGTTCCCCTAAAACATCTCCCTTATTCTATATTTTAAGATTTTTCTATAACTACCATTTGAAACCCAACGGCTATTTTTTAACGGCTAGTTTTTTAACGGATAGTTTTTTAACGACTCGATTTTCAACGGCTAGTTTTCAGATCTATATATACTTACCATCTCTCATATCTCTCACAACATTCTTGATTCTGCCTCCTTCTCTACTTCCCTTTCACCATCTCTCTTGCATATCTCGAACACGAAATGAGTCACCGCAAAAGCTTGGCACGACAGTTTTGCGAAGACTCCTCGTCCGAAGACGAGGAACTCATGATGGTTGCAGTATTAACCGAGGAAGAACATGCGCGGTTAGATGCTCCATGCCATCGAGGTTCACTTCCCGGACGTCAGTCACTTCAGCGTGAATTTGCGGAACGCTTTCAGTGTCTCCACAAGGATTATTTTGCAGAGAATTGTACCTTCAACGCAAGGATGTTTCGCAGAAGGTATGTAACCGATGTAATTTTTAATATTGAGGCATACTAGTCGCCCTTCATGTCTCATTTAAGTTTTTCATCACAGGTTTAGAATGCATCGTCCTCTTTTTCTGAGAATAGCAACAGCTCTAGAGGCACATGATAGTTATTTTTCCATGAGAAGAAATTGTGCTGGTGTTCCTGGTTTACATCCATATCAAAAGTTGACCTCAGCATTCAGAATTCTAGCTTACGGGATATCAGCTGATCTTACAGATGAGTATTGTCGGCTAGCAAAATCCACCGCTTTAGAAAACCTTAGAAGATTTGTGCGTGCCGTGATCGATGTGTTTGGTGATCTGTACTTGAGATCTCCAAATGCTGAAGATACTGCTAGATTACTTGCAATTGGAGAGCAAAGGGGGTTTCCTGGTATGCTTGGAAGCATCGACTGCATGCATTAGCAGTGGAAAAATTGCCCGAATGCACACAAAGGTTTTTTTGTTGGGCATAATCGTGTACCCACAATCATTCTTGAAGCTGTTGCTTCACCAGATCTTTGGATATGGCATTCATTCTTCGGTTTACCAGGATCTCATAATGATATAAATGTTCTTCATCGTTCACCTGTGTTTGCAAATTTAGCTGAAGGGCATGCTCCAGAAGTGAACTATACCATCAATGGCCACAACTACAACATGGGTTATTACCTTGCAGATGGCATATATCCGCAATGGACAACATTCATGAAGACAATTTCTAATCCAACAACTGAAAAGAACAAAAATTTCGCTCGATGTCAAGAAGCATGTCGAAAGGATATTGAACGAGCCTTTGGAGTTCTGCAAGCTCGTTTTGCTATTGTACGTGGACCAGGAAGGTATTGGGATTTAGAGAGACTCGGAGAAGTCATGACAGCTTGTATCATCCTGCATAACATGATAACAGAAGATGAGCGTGGAACCCGTGTAGACTACCGCTTTGAGAACATGGGAGAACTAGTGACACCTTCTCACCAAGAGGCAGCTACATTGACTCAGTTTCTTGAAGCTCACACTGAAATTCGAAACAAACAAGTTCATTGCCAGCGACAAGTTGATCTAGTTGAGCATCTATCGCAACTCCGCGGACAGATGTAGCTTATGTAGCTTATGTGTGTTTTAGATTTTGTAAGCGATGCATGTACCAGTTTATACTTAATGCCAACAATGATCAGTAACCAAATGGTGGGAAGATAATACTGAGTACATATTACAATACGTAGTTTCAAATCTAAATGGTGAGTACAAATTACAACAAGTTGCGATGTCGCTTCATGATCTGGCTCTTCCTTATTTTGTAGAATTCTTGTTCTTCCTCCCCCATGCCACTAATGTCCATGCTCATTATTCTGCTATCTTCCGTCGCCGTCATGCGTTCTTCTGCCATTCTCATGATTTGTATCTTTTCTTCTTCCAATGCAATCTTTTTTTCTTTTATTGCAAGTTTATTTTTTTCTTCTGCCAACCTTTCTTCTTCTCTCTGCTTGTCCATTGCAATCATGAGCTCAAATCTCTCTTGTCTCTTTGACTCCCTAGTCTCCAAGATCTCACCAAACAAATCCATGGCACTACTATTACCTGTATTGGAAGAACTTTTACTTCGCCCTAGTGCTTCTTTAGCCCGCTTAGCACCAATTGGCCTTTTCATGGGAACATCTTTGGAGGGAGATGTAGCTTCATCCTCAAACACACTAGCAGATGACGAACCTGGAGTATCAAGGAAGGAGATCTTCTGTTTTTTCAGCTTGGGCCGAGATTTCCACTTCTCAGTGTCTCGTAACTTGTCAAAGCAATGCATCAATCCAAATGATTTATTGACATCACTAGCATACTTAGCAAGTGCTTGAGATAGCTGCAGTGATACATAATCATTAGTACAACAAACATATGAACATATGCACCGATACATAAGCATTAGTACAAGCATATGTGTTACCTTATTGTCATGTGTCATCCCACTTTGGTTTCTATTCAGGACCTGATCATAACATGCACAAAACTTATTCATTTGTTCTTGAATAACAGCCCACCGATGTTGCAGAGAACCTTGTGTTCTATCCGAGTCTTCAGTTTTGTTGGCATGGAAGTAAGCATTTATTCTTTTCCAATAACAATCACGAGATTGGTCGACTCCTATGATGGGATCTTGAGTTATCTCGAGGTATGCATCACACAAAGTCAAGTCTTCAGCCTTGCTAATTTTTTTTTGCCTCTTTGAAGCACTTAATTTTAGAGTGCTACCTTTCAAAACCCTTGCTTTTTTACCGCTTGATTTTACCGGAGGGGTAGTTTCTTGACACTCTTCAAGATCGATGTGTTGTTCTTCATAACCTGCAAGATTGATGTGTTGTTCTCCATGACCTTTAGGCCACAAATCATTCAATCCGGCATCACCATGCAAAAGATCGGTAAAACTTTGATTGTCCATTGTTCAAATCTGAAAAAAAAGAAATATGTAAATTTCTGAAAAACACCAACACAGCAAGCAAAACACACACATCTGCAGCAGCCAGCGACCACCGGCGACAGCCCCGCCCCACCCCGTCGCTCGCCCCACCCCACCCCATCGCTCGCCCCACCCCGTCGCCAGCCCCGCCCCGTCGCCAGCCCCGCCCCTCGCTCGCCCCACCCCGTCCATCGCCCAGCGCCCCACCCCTCCCATCGCCAGCCCCGCCCATTGCCATCCCCGCCCCGTCCATCGCCCTGCCCAGGCCGACCATCGCCCATCGCCATCCCCGCCCCGCCCCTCTCCTCTTCCCCTCCCTGGAAATCAATCTGGAGCTCTATATTGACCTCGATTTGGTGCTCGATTTGGGGATGGAGCTCGATTTTGACCTCGATTTGAAGAGAAAAAAATGAAGAAACGGAGAAAAGGAGACATACCGCGGTGGAGTTCGTGGCGGGAGGAGTGTTCCGGGGCAGGCGGTTGCTCACATCGACGGATAGGGGAGGCCTCCACCGCCCCGATCTGTAGGGGAGAAGAAGGCTTCGGGTCGGGGACGCCGATTTTTCAGGGAGGTTATCGGGGAACTGCTGGACCGTGTTTTTTGCCTTTTCTCCCCTAAAAACGGTATCGGGGAGGTGATAGGGAAACTACTGGACTTGCTCTTAAAACCTTTAAAATATCCTCTGCTTTATAGTCTAGTTTAGAGAAATGAACTAGTTTTCTAAAAAAGAAATGATTTGTAAACAAATTAGTTATTTTATAGTACTGAAAAGGATAGAGAGTACCTAAAGATTATCCACTTGTATCCGTGGGTTTATTAACTTAAAGTCGGCCTATACTAGTCTTTTATCTAAAAAAACAAACTACTCCCTCCGATCCATATTAATATGGGCCGGAGGGAGTAGCGTCTTCATCGCCATACAGTATAGTGTGTAGAGTATAATGACTTAGTGAGGGAACAAGACCAAAGAAGCTGCGTTGCGTTTTGTCTTGCCGCACGCACAGATTTAAACTGCACCGTCTGTGCAAGCTTTTTTTTTTTTTTTTGCGAGGCTGTCTGTGCAAGCTAAGACTCCCTTATTGATCATACGCTGAATTTTCTCCATCAGAGAGTCACGGCTACGAGCACGCAGAAGGAAACAATCTACCGGGGGCACTATAACACATTGACCGGTCTGTGGAGTACGGTAACGCGCACCGATTAATCGTGTTAGACGGGTTGGATATATAGGAGAGTACTTTTCTAAGCAAGTCCTGTCGGTTAATTAACTACTCCGATTGGCCTTCTTTATTTAAGATAAGGAATTGGCACGGCAAGTTAACAGCCGAGGTGCTACATGCAAAAATGTAAAATAGGAGTTGGATATAAATGAGTTCGCGACCAAGTGCGAAGTCGGCTCAATTCGTTGGTTGGTCATTTTTTATCGTGTGCTCTGTCCTGCACCAACACAACCTTAATCAAACAAGCAACAAAAGTCATCAACATGTGGGCAGCGTAACAGGCAGCAATGTAGCTCGTGGACAGGTAACGAAGAAGGCGGGAGACGGTGCGATACGCGTAAAGTTGTAAAGTATCGTGGTGTCGCATCTCGCATGCAGCGTGGCATGGGACTTCTGGATTTCCGGACGAGCCACAGCATCATGTCACCTCATGATTGGCTGCTAGCTGACTGCTGGCTTGTGCATATGCTCCTTGTATTCTGTTGACGCCACACATCCAGAGCTTATCATGCTGATCTGCGCTTTCTTCATAGTAGAACGTGACCTTTTCCCATGGATAAAGGGCCTTCATCTGGAATCATGGGTCTAATGATTGGTGGGCATATAGGGAATGCACATGGAACTAGATATTTCTATGGTTCCATTTATCTTTAAACTTATTTAAAGTGATGCCCATTTTGCTGCCAAAAACTGAAATATTTAGGATCGTTCTAATGCATTTACAGATAGATTGATTCTTGGAAACCATATGAGTGAATTTATCTAAAAAAATAGTTTTACACTATAATTAAGTGTTGCAAGAATCATATTGCTTACTACGGCAAAGTGTACTTTACACTGTTATTTTTGTATGAACCACCCTTATTGGCCACAAATAATAATAATGGCCATGCTTACGTTATTTTCATCGGTTTTCCTTTTAATTTTTTTTTCTAAAATGTTGACTTTTCTGAATATGATTTCTTGCAACTTTGAATGTGAGCTTTTTTCCTTTCTAAGAAGGAATGTCCAACAATAGTGTGTGTGTGTGTGTGTGTGTGTGTGTGTGTGTGTGTGTGTGTGTGTGTGTGTGTGTGTGTGTGTGTGTGTGTGTGTGGAGCTCGAGCTTAAGTGAGCTAAGCATTTGAAAAAGTGGAAAATCATATTTTGAAAGTTTCAAAAAGTTCTAGATTTTCTAGGAGTGGTACATAAAGATGGTTCTATGAACTTGCAATTTTCTGCTAGAAAATACATTGTATTGTAGGCTACACAAGAACTAGGCAATCAAAAATTCAGATTTAGGTATTAACATTTGATTTTTTTTGTAGATTACATCTAAAACGATAATTCAACGAAACGTTAACAGAACAAGGTACAAATATTTATGTATCTATATATTTTTTAAGATATTTTTTGAAGTTCAAAATCATGATTTTGATTTTTGTAAATAGGCTTAGTGTGTATTTGTCTATTTCAATCATGATTTTGATTTTTTTAGACTACATCTGAAATGATAATTTAGAGCCTCCTCATTTGTAAAGATTTACATTCTAAGGTCTTGAAAAACTATTAAAGACTTACTTTTCATGATCATTGCTTCAATTTTTAATGGACATTTCTTCCCTCGTCATTAGTGGCGGACCCAAGGTCCCTGTTCTGTTAATTAGTGGCTTTCCGGCCAGACGACGGCTTAATTAGTTTGCTACTTTATGCTAATTTAGACAGCAAATCGTCATCCTAAACAGGTATGCCCGGGCTTTAGAATTTTTTTGGGTCCACCACTGCTCGTCATCAACTTCATTAACTACTGAAGTGTAGAGGGTAGTAAAATAACTCACAACAATCAATCATTCCTTATGATAAATGCAACAGTGGACACCGTTTCAAAAAAAATTGTTGTTAAATCATCTACATGCACAACTATTGAATGTTGTGGAACGAACTTTTGATGTTCTAAAAGCTTACTATTCCAATTGCATGTTGTGTGTTGTCGACATCAGGGAGAGAAGGAGAGAGTTAAAACCACAGCCCCATGCACAACAAAGTCACCTTTGCTACACTAGTCCATTGAACCTTGTGTTCTATCTCAAGAAAACAGCAAAAACCACATCAGATCTTGCAAGATTTCCACTAGATCAACCAACCATTCACCACAACAATCCAACAAGAAACCATACAAGATGGTCACCTAATGGAGGGGTTAGTTTAGGTGGATAGCAAGGGCACGTAGGAGCCTGGAGCAGCAACACCAGTTCCAGGAGGTGCAGGACAAGGTCAAGGAGAAGCAGCAACCAACATCAACAATCATCAAAGTAGCAGGCAACAACAACACAAGGCTACAACCACCACAATCTATTCCAGATCCCAGGGTAAACTCCAAAACCCTTTGATCCAACACTTAATCATAGACATAGTAAGGGTGTTGGAGAGATATCCTCAGTACTCATGCTAAGGGCATGAATTCCGCATCAAGGGATATTAAAGAAAACAGGCAACAAAGTAATATATGTTCAAATCCTCAGTCTAGGCTTTAACTTATGCATCACTGACCTAAGCTGGTATTCTCTAGTTTTAAAACTAGATGCAAACAATTGCATGGATGGTTTTCTATTGGGCACATCTCCATTTCTGGGTAGTACCTCAATAATAGCCAATCAAAAACCACATATATTTTGAAAAGACAATATATGCAAGCTTTCATAGATGATATAATCTAATCATTTCCCTAAAATTCATTTAGTAATCATATATATAAGTCATCTATCACAGGTTAGATACAATTAGGTGAGCTAACCATAAAGAATGAATCATTGTTTATCTAGTCTAGAGACTAGGAAACATTGGTAAGATTTACCATGCATAAGCGGGTAATACAATTAACAAGCTATCATAGATATCAAGCAACATTCAATATAACCAATACCACTTTTTATCACTGTCAGGAGAAGCACCAAGGCCACAGGAAATAAGTGGCATACATCTTAAAAACATCTAAGTAGTAATTCACAACTAGAATCATGGTAAGCACATATATCCACAAGATATGTACCACTAGCATTACTTTCAAATAAGCCATCAGAACAATTTTGGATTAATGACCAACTACAATGCTTCAATACTGGAGCAGGGGCATAACGGCGAGCAGGTCGCACGGTGACAGCGAGCAGGGGGCGCAGCGACAGGCGACGGCGGAGAGCAGGTGGCGACGGGCGAGCTGGGGCAGGGAAGGATTCCGGGAGGCTTCAGGCGTTTGACACAGAGGGCAGATGCTGGAGTTCCGTCTGGACGGTGTCGTGGCGCAGGTGTTCTCGTAAGGTGATTGTTCAGTACTGTCTGGTTGCTTGTGTGGCTCTGTGCGTGTTGCCTTACCTGAATTTTTTAGGTAGGTGGGGATGGAGCCTTCTTGGCTTGGAGCACCGTCCAAATTTATTGCAATGCGTTTTTTGGATTGTCACTTCTCACTTGAAAATATGAGTTGTTCTTGGTCAGAGTGAGTCCAGTGATTTGTTCCTGATTAAATGTATCATGATAGGTTGTCAGGAGCAGCGCAGGATGCTGCGCGTGCCGTCGCCGCGAGCGGTATTGTTCAGGATCTTGACCGGTTGCCAGGATTAGCAGTATTGTTCAGATGGTCTTTGTTTAGTTATGCTTTGCAAATGGTTCATGCTATTTCCATTTGAGAATTTTTTATCTCGACTTTTGGTTAGCTTGTGTGAACTCCTAACATATTATTGACCTCATTATTTTATACCTCATTATTTTATTTTTTGGTATAGATTATGTTGTTTATTATCGGATACTAAATTAGTTCCTGAAGGGTAGTTGTACAGAAAAAGAGAGCCCACAATGCTGCCCCAGTATAGTATGTGTGTTATTAGCAAGTCTGATTCTATTCCAGTTTGAAACTCCTGAAGTGATTCATCGTCATCTAACTATTACTATTTTATTAATTATGGGCCTTCCAGGATGTGTTTTTATGTTCAGCTATGCCAAACAAACTTTTGCAGGTTCTAGGTAAGATCTGCATGATGTAGACTTATCTGGAGTTGTACAATTGCCACTTTGTCACAAGGCACAAATTAAGGAAGAAGTTAAACATCACGCTTATGTATCTGAACGCCACCTTTCTTTGATGCTCGGATCTGAAGATGCAATGGCGAGTCATCGCCTATCACCCTTCCACTTTCCTTCGATTCGTATCTGCAACCCTTGCTTTGATTTTTGTTGGCTTCGTATGAGACCTGCTTGATATTGCCCATGTCAGGAAATATTGTGGTGTGGTGGTCATCTGCTATCAAAACCAAAGTGGCATGTATGTAGAAATATCCATCGAGAATATTATTCCTCCCCTTTAGATTTAGGTATGCTTATTTGCAATTCTTTTTCTACTTTTGGTTTTGTTGTAGCAAGTAATAAATCTTGCATATCCATTATTCTGTGATGCATATATTGTTGAGCTCGTCTTGAGTTTGGTTTGTACCTGCTAATTTTTTGTCACATCATCAGTCTCATGCAAACAAAAAGAATCTATAATAAAGATAAAAATATTCTCATATTGTTCATTTGTAGATGTATGACAATTAACTGAGTTCCGGTCAGTCATATACAACCTCATACATCCGAGGGAGCACTGAGTCAACCATCGACAACCATGGATATGTTACTATGCATGAAAGGGCCCTTCTTCCGTGGAGGTATGTACTCTTATCATCTATTTTCACGTTTCATTTGTTCATAAGTAAAACTTGTTTTCTTCTTATGGCTGATGTTTTAGTTGTGTTATATTGGTGTGATTCAGTTATATTTATCTAATCAGGAGGAACAAAAAAGTTTTTGTGAACGCTAACAGTTTCTCCGAATATTTCTATTTTGACTAGGCTTGAATGATTACTGAAAATGAGCCACCGATCGTGTTGACGGGCAGTGCATCGCAAGTCATGCTAGCTATATGTGGTCTGGTGAGATTTCTCAGCGGTTCTATTTGTCTTTGCGGTTTTTTCTGAAGAATGGACTCGAACAGAAAATAGGATGTTTCACATTGTCTGCAATATTCAGTTTCTTTCTAATTATTGGAACAAAATGGAGTGACGTGGCTAAAACACACACACACTTCTTGGTTATAGAATAACAGTAAATTTGAGTGAAAATGTTGATTTCAGCCTATTGGTGATGTATGATAAATATATTGCTCCAGTGGTAAGAATGAATATAAACATATTTTGATCCATACTTTACTAACTTGACTTTACTTCAGATGAATGCCCATATAAAGTAGTTGTGCAGGTATGTGTGTTGTGGTCATACTTTGCTTGCTAACTCAATCAGGCTCCATTGCTAAAGTGGCAAATCCTTAGTTTGAAGACTTCCAGATGAAATGGGCATTTGAAACTCTTCAGAGGTTAGTCCATTTTCGGCTGATTCACAGTATTAATTGTTATGATTGGTTTATTAGGTCTGTTTAGAACACTCTTTCCTTTGGGCTATTTTTATTATTATCATCGCAGATAGTGGGAACTAAACCTTGCCTTACTGTAGTTATAGTTAAAATAGATGTTGATTGTAGCATTTTAGTATTTGACCATGCTATTTGGAACGTGCAATCTATGCCTAAACATTCGTGGTTTAGAACCTTGGTAAGGAGGCCTTACATTTTGTTAGATTTCATAGGCATTGGTGGCTTCTAACAATGATCGCAATGTGGTGCAGGGTTAGAAGGACGGATCGAAAATTCAGCGGCTAGGTCTGCTGATGGAATATACAGACAGGGGTTGTCACCCACAGCTTCGGTAGTTAACGAGAAGCAAGAACTGCCATTAAAAGTAAATTATTCTCTACACGCGTCGTGACACAGCTCAGTTCGATTATTGATCCTATGCATTATTTTAGTTCTCCTATGACTCTGTTAATCAAACATCCTAGGATGTATAGAGCTCTATAATATTTCAATCATTCTATCCGCACTTTGTCCACGTTTTGTGTGATTCTCTTTACAGCTGAAACTGAGGTCGCCCTTATCAGTATACCATTTAATTAGTTTGCTGGCGTAGTAGCCCTGCGATAAGGAAAGCTAGCGTCTCATGCCAAGGATTAATGCTAGAGTAGTGAGCAGATGTAGAAAACTGAGTGGCTCATTTGTCCTTAGATATGGAGATTATTTACTGTGGTAGTGTATCATGAAAAGACTAGGGAACCGTGGCCCGGCAACACACTGCGTCCGTCAGATCACATGGATTTTATCAAAAAAAAGATAACATAGATTTTTGGAATGATCAACATTACTCCTAAATTACTTTGTTCAGAATATGTACTTATACCAAAAGCAGCGATTAGGTAGTAGCACTAAAATGAATTTCGATCTGCTTACATGGATCATGAGATGAAATTAGTGAAGCCATTCTAATTGGTGGTGTCGCTAATTTACGATCAGACATTCAGAAAGATCCTTAAACCCCTTATGAACATTTTACTGTAGGTCTATATTCATATGTAGAAAGACATCAATGCAGCCAATTAAAGTTAGTCTTTTCAAATGGTATTGACGAACACTGATGGACATAACCAGGAGGAATGAAAAAAATTAAGTAAGAACTAATCATGCCGTCTCTTCATGCTATCTCTGTTTTTTTAGTATCTAACAAACGTAGATATTTCATGTTAGTTTTATTCTTTTAATTGGACTTGTTGCTCACAGGCGTTTTGCATGGAGATTGTTGAGATTCCGACCACGGTCGTGCTTGAGGAGATGTTGAAGAAGTTGCAGCTGCCCATTCCCAAGTACAACACTGTTATTGCCACAGAAGGAATGGTGATAGCGTCGGTCACATTCTATCCAGCAGTTCATTGTCTGGATGCTGCCTATGGTACCATCTAGCTTGATGGTGATCCTATAAAAAATGTGGAAGATGCAACTAATAGTGCAGCAAGGTAGGCTATCAAGTATATGAAGAAGACCCAAAGAAAGAAGCTAAAAGATTACAACTATGAAGAACTTGACAAAAAGAAAAATGTCGAATATCATTACGTGCCGGAACTGATTAAAAATAGTAGGAAACACATGAATATTGCCCACGAGAAAGATGAATAGATCAGAGAGATCACTAGGTACTTTGATGACTTTGTGACAAACTGTGTCCAATGTAAATGATAAAGTACATCAGATGGCTGAAGCACGATATTCTACTGGAACTTCTCAGCTGGACAATGACATGAACTCTACTCTCTGGTATATCGAGCAAGGCACAAAGCATCTTCAATCGTCTCCTCCGGCTAGCCGTTGCTATGGGTATCATCTACTTCTGGTGTTCTCGGTCTTTTAGAAACAAGTGCACTTTCTGTATATGGATTTCAGTCACGAAGTCGTCTTTTCATAGTTCTATATGTGCATTAGGACTTCTTGTGCCGCCTATTGTTTGCTCTAATAGAAATGTCTAAGAAACTCGGTTATGCTTTTGCTCCTTGCATGTATGCAATTATGTAATCATCTGAATCATTCATCCTTGTCAGGAAAGACGTGCTATCCTGTTAAGTTTGCAATATGTGTTGCTTAGCTTTTAGCTTGCTTATACATTTTTAGTTCCTACTGATTAATAAGTCTATAGATTCGATTAGTAAGTCTATAGATTCACATAACTGACCTTTTTGGATGCCTAAAAATATTGCCATTCACTTCTCAAGATTTTACCCGTTATACACCGATCGAGTATACCGGGACGGTGCGCCAAGGGCGCACCCCTAAATCTAGTTTTATCTTAGTTTGGTAGCCATATAACATAGAGGGAATATCTCAAATTATCATGCGCACGTGTATTTATAGGAACTAGCATGGTTGCCCTCGCAAATGCGAGGACGTCATCTTTAGTTTGTTGCTTTCATGTGCAATGGAAAATTTTATGATTCTATAGCCTTATAAACATTCTACTATCAAGAATATCACTTTTGCAGGGAAAATTATTATTTCTATTTAATTTATTTCATTTCCGTAAAGACCAAAAAAATGAATGATTGGAAGTTTGTTATTTTTTTATATTTATTCATATTTTACGTTAGTGGGGGGATACTCAAGGTTTATCAATCCAATGTTTTGTTTGTCCTTCCAAGCTCAATCACCTCCTCCCTGCAAAAAAAAAAGCTCAATCACCTCCCTCACCTTTAGCAATATGACCAGGTGGCTTGGAGGCAAAGGAAATATTTATCAACATTTGGTGTGTGGTTAAAAATAATATTTGGTTAGCATGTTCACTGAAATATCATGTGGGTGGTGGATATGGCACTATACAAGTCTCCTTGTTTCATCCCTATATGGGCCTGGCAATTATAGTCGATGCCATATAGCTAGTGATACTTATGTATAGTTTTGGTCCTCTTACTCAACAATATGATAATATTTATTAGACTGTATAGTTTTGGTCTTCTTCCTCAACATAGTGTACATGAGTAAGTTTCAACTTTGAATCTAGTTTTGAAGATCCGTGCTTCACATGCTATGGGTGCAGATGTCGTAATAGCTAATTACATCAAAATAATGTTGCCTGATATTTGGTAAATCGTGACCATACATTAAAGACTCGTAGGCATGTCTTGCACGCTTATAGTTCTCCCACCAAACTAAATATATGTACATGTATATGTAAAAGTAAATTGGACGTGCGGTCTAATTGAATTCTCAACCACCGGTTTCGATCTGATAGAATGTCATGTTATATATTAATAGGAAACAAATCTTAACCATCAGTTCCTGAGATGTCTTGTACGTGAATAGAAAACAGAGGGACTAATTAAATCCAAGCACTAAATTAAAGATCTCTACCTGTATATGTAAAGGTAAATGTGACATACAATCTAATAAATATTAGTCTTTATTTAAACATCCAAAGGTTAATATAATTTGCGTGATGCCGATTAACATGGTGCCTTTAAAAAAACTCTTATAATGCTAAACATGTATCCCACAAACATGCAAAAACCCAATTCAAAATGTTTTATATTCCGACATACACCAAAATGACAAATTCTAAAAAAAATTGGAGATCTGGAATCACTATACTAAGCTCCACACTTTTGTCATTTCCGTTTCACTCAAAATACAAAACCTTTCAAATTGAGATTTTGCAAGTTTGTGAGATACATCATTAGAAACTTTTAGGGTCTTACTTAACCAATTTTTTAAACTTGTAAATATAATTTTCAAATTTTTTAATATGCATGAAGCACTGGAACTCTTGAGCAGAAAATGTCTACTCTAAATTGGTAGATTATATTGAGAAGTTAGTAATCATTGTGTACGTGATCATATGGACCAAATGTTTGTTATGAGCGAAATATACTTTTTGAGTTTATATTTTATTATCGTTGGAATTTTATAAGGATTATATGTCATTGTGAACATTTTAAGCTTTTTTTTGCTGGTAGCTTTTAAGCTTTTCGTATCACAAAATAAGTGTGATCATATACTATTCAATTTTCACGGTTCTCTCCACCTTAAAACAACTGATGAAGCGGCAAGGAAAGTACTTTTAAGGACTTATAATGTCTCATGTGAAATCTACACGTGTTTGGTTTGTTCATTTTTCACGACAATGAACTAACGACTGAGTTCGTGTTATATGATATAAAGGCCTGTCTAATTTCCTGGCATTTCTTTGAAAATCGTAGTGTTGTACTATTGTGACTTATTAAAAACCGTGTGGTTTTTTTGAGAGAAAAAATGCGTGGTTAGTTTACCATTTACTTAATTTTTTAATTACTTTTGTAGACTCCACGTCCTACTGTAGTATGTCCTTAATTAGAAACATTGATATACAAACTGATCCGCTTTGTTAGTATTATTTTTGGAGAGGTTGATCAGCTTTGGAGTTAGCTTCAGGTAGTATGTTACACGCAAACAAAAGTAAGATATTGATCGATCATCTTTGCTTTTGATTGGTTGATGACTGATCCGTTTTGGACTTAGCTCCACCTGTGTACGTGACGCCATGCATATATTGATCGACCCGTTTAGGCATATTCACTTTTTTTTTGAATCGTATTGACACAAACCGTTTGGAGTAACGAAAGGATCTGACGTCCCGATACCATCACGTACAACACGGTCTCTTTTTGTACGACTACCACATATATTTCCTAGGAAGGGTGGCACCTAGACGTGACAGGTTGTGTATGTCCATAAAATATATGCTGGTACATGTTATCGTGATATCTTAAAATCTTGACCTTTAAAATTACAGATCTAACAGTTAAAATAATTTTGATGATGTGGCTCAACCTGGTGGCTCAACCTGATCTCTCTTGACCGGCCCGAGCAAGATTTCACGGCTTCACGCTGCCCGTTGCTTAGAAAAGAGAGCAGAGAAAGACGGCGGTTCGAGAGCAACACAAAGGCAGCACAAAGCGCGCGCCAGGCAGCGACGCGAGCGCACTGAAACTGGAACGAGTGAACCCGCGGCGTGCACAGCTGCTCGATCTCGTTCGCACAAAGGCAAAACAAAAGTGCTGATCGATATGTGCTCTGCTTGCTGGGGCTGGCATTGCCGATGAACACGAGGACGTACGCGGCCGGCCGGCCGGCCGACGTGCAGAGCGCCGTGGTGCGCCCAGTACTGGCTCGACGCCGTCCACTTGTGCGTGGCCCGGTGGCCGGTGCATATGGGCACACGTACATCGGCCGGGTCAGACGCGCGCGCTCCGGGAAGAAGAAGAAGAAGAAGATACGGTACGCATCGGCCGCATCACTAATCCGCAAGTTAAACGCTCGATCGCTTATCGGAAGAGGGAAATAAAGCGAGGTACCGGATGATCGAGCTTATCATTTGCTTGCCCGATCGAGCCGCAACATGTGCGTGGCGGACTGATGATGTAGGCGTCAGATGTGCCGTGCGGGGGATAACGGAACATGACAATTGACATGTACAGCCTAGTACTGTATCAGTTTTCATCCGTCGAATGCGCCGGCACGCCGTCGCCTCGATCGACTCTGCTTATCTCGCGGCGACACGCAATCCAGGAGCACACGGCGAGGACCCGACCAGAGGACACCGGAGGTCGGTCGCATGGGTGCTGGATCGATCGATCGACTCGACACCTGGCGAAGCAACCTCTGATCGCGCGCTTACTTGTCCAAAAAGGTTTCGCTTTCGACATAATAGTACTTTCTTTAATCGCCGGCTCCCTAGACCCACGTAAGCAGAGGTTTTTTACCGCGGCAGTACTGCTTTCTCCATGATCCTTTCCGCGTCGACGCGATCCTTTCTACGATGGAACCTTCGGCTTCGGCTACGATGGAACCAGAGTCACGGCCACGCGACGACGTGGTGTTACATGGTCCTGATCACAGTGTTAGTTTTTCATGGAATTTTTGCTAGCCAAACGTCGTGTCGCTACGGCGGATTTAGAAAATAAAGTACAGGATGGTCACAGAAACAAACAGAGAGATGCGGCGCCAAGCAGAGCGTTTGGGCAAACTGATTTTTCATTGCTTTCCTTGCAAAACAATCGAGTACTACATGGTAAATCACGGCAAACTGAATCAATTTCCAAAGACTGATGATGCCTACTGTGCCAGACTGAATCGCCATCGGCATCGCCCGCACAGAGGAACCTGCTGTAGTAGTCCACAGAAATGTCGGGAATGCCAGTCTCTGGGCTGATTGGTTCTTCGTTGGTCATCGTATTGTCCAGGCTAGGCGTCTCCTCGGCCGGCACGGCAGCTGCGTCGGAAACAGGTGCTTCGGTTGGCGCGGAGAGCACGTCGATCCAGCCCTCGTCGGAGTCCCAGTCCGGGAGCGCCGAGGCAGGGCAGGCCAATGCCTTGATCCTCTCGGCCGTGCTGCTGTGCCATAGCTCGTCGTCGTCGGCCACCTCGCTGTCGGACTCCTCCGACTCCCAGAATGCCGCGTCCAGCGTGCTCTTCGGCGACACCCAGAGCATGGAATGTTTTGGGCGTGTCCGATTGGGACGTGGGGGATTATGCGGAAGCGGAAAAGCGTGGGAAGCAAGTTCTTTTCGGTCCGATTGAGCGCGCACGCAGAGTGGCGAGGACGGACCTGCGGTGATGAGTGGGAACGCAAGGACCAGGCTTGACCAACCTTCACGCTCGACCTCGTTCCTAATCTAATCCGCGTGTTTAGAGCATCCCCACACACCTTGGGTGAATCCAGGCCGAAATCCAAAAAAAATTTGGCTAGACGAAACTTGATTTCGGCTTAGGTACGCCGAATTTTCCACTCACGTTCCCAGACCGAGTTCCCGCATTCGGCTAAATTTCAGCCGAGTTTAGCAATTTCAGACGGATTTAATTAAAGATGGCCGAATATAGGCGGATTACATCGAATTTAAACTAAAGTACTAGATAATAAACTAAAAAACATTAAAAAGGCCGCCGGGAGCTCCCCTGGCCGGCGTCGCCGGACCTCCACGGCTGGTAGAAGGGGTCGGCTTCGTCGTCGTTGTCGAGGACGACGAGCGGCGCGCCCTAGTAGGCGAGAACGCGGCCAGACCAGGCCTGACATTCGGCCTCCTGCTGCAGGCGGTGGGCGCATCGCCGCTCTGTCTCCTCCCAGTCCAACCTGGACCATTACAGGATCCTGCTGCAGGCTGTGGGCGCATCGCCGCTCTGTCTCCTCCCAGTCCAACCGAGGACGGCTCCACCGACGGCTGCGGCCCCCGTCTCCCGGAGAGACTCCTCCATCGCCATCTTGATGGCGAACACCTCCTCGGCGACCGGCACCGAGCAGTCCTGCGGCTTCGCTTGGGCGTGCAAAGGCGGAGACGGCAGATGGTCGGCGTCGGAGCGCGCCCCTCGTTGATGACGATGCCGCGCGACCTGGTCCTCGGCCGCGAACGAACAGGCGTCTCTGGCTCCCTCTTAACGGGCCGGAGGGGCGGCGAAGCCGCCGGTGCTGAGCCGGCCGAGTGGGAGGACGAAGAGGAGAGGTTGGCCATCCTCCTCGGCAGCCAGTTGGCCGGAGGGTGCTGCCCTGACCCGGCCGTCGGCGTGGTGTTGCGGGGGAAGGCGAGGCGGGGCTGGTTGCCGACATGGATGTGTTCCAGCACGGTGGTGAGTGTGCGCCCAGGAGCGCTCCAAAAGCGGCGGCGCCTAGCCGCGTTGTTCCTCTTCGGTGGCGAGCCCGGCGGCCCCTCTTGGCGGGCGAGCGCCTGCTGCCGCCGCTCGGCGAGATGGTGCTCCTAGAAGACGCGGTTGCCCGGGTCCTCGGCGAGGTCCGGGGTCGTCCATGGCGGCGATGGCCGCCGCTATCTCGTCGTCGAGCTCCTCGGGCTTCGGTTCCAGCGGGATAGGGATCCCACCGGCGCTGAGCATCCAGCCGGAAGGGAGGCAGATGTCCGGTGGCGCCATGTAGCCAGCCTCTTACAGCATGCGCGCCTCCCACGGCTGGAGGGTGCGACGGCCGAAGCCATTCGCCGCCGCCGGATCGCCGGGGTACCTTTAGCCCATGGTGTGCGGGGGAGGAGAACTCGGAGTTCGCCAGAGTTGGGGAGCTGTGGAGGGGAAGTGGAGGAGCGTTGGAGGTGAGTGAAATGAGCCGGCGATGCCGCCGGATTATATAGGCCGAGAAGATCAGTGAGGGCGGGAGGGGTGTAGCAGCGAGGGTGGGAAAAAGGAAAACGGCGGGAAGTTAGTGCCCGCCGGTCCGTCGCGTGAGCCGAGGCGGCGGCGGTGGCGCGGCAATTCGGCGACGTGTGGCCGAAGCGAGGGGCGATTATTGTCCGGCGGTCACCGCGTGGTTCTGAGGATGACGACGACTCGGCTTCCGTCGCTGACTCGGCGGGTCGACATGCCGCTTCGTTTTTTTCGCCGAGTTCGCTGCGTCCGCCGTCCCCAGGGCGTACACGGGAACCTGGGAATGGCCTGTGTAGGCCGGACCAAAAAGTTGGCCATATCCAGACGAAAACAAGTTTCTAGGTACGCGACTGAGCCGATTTTCGACGACCGGACCTAAATTCGATGTCCGAATTGACGTCCTGGATAGCCGAGTGGAGATGTCCTTATCTCTAGTAAAAAAATACAACGCTGTCACAGACTTTATTTTAAAAAACTAAATAACCTGTGCTAAATCTCTCGTATCTCCGGGTCGTCAACCAATGGGATTCTGTCTAGAGGCAGTAGTAGTATTTTGAGATTTGCCCGAGCTCAGCCGAGGATTCTTGGAAGGTTCTTGTCAAAGTCTTGGTCGCTAGTTCATACATTGTCATACACAAGTGCTCCTGGCAAAGCGAGCTGTGTGAAACATAGCAGTGTGCTGGGACTGGTGACTTGGACGGATAGCGTGGACGTCCTCGATTCCGCGTGTCTGTTAAACGGAACACTGGTGGAAGTCAGCCGGCGTATACCTGCTGAAAGGATTTGGCCAGGTTTGGTCGCCACGGATAGCGTGGACGTCCGCGTGTGTGCAAACAGAAAGCCATGTCGAAGTCGGCGGGTGTGCCTGCTGAAATAAAGGAGTTGGCAAGGTTCGGTGGTCGCCACGGTCGGTACTTGGACACTGTGGCATTGCCAAGTCCACGGCCGTACCTGTATTTATGGTCTAGTGCCACCTGACTATATCATTGTGCGTCTGCGCCCAACATCTAGAAACTAGTCTGACCAAGACTCTGACGGACCAAACTCGCAACCAGCAACAGCAAAGATATGTAAGAGCATCTCCAATAGTGTTCCAGTAGACCATTTTTGGGCGATTTTTCATCTAAATTCCGTCCAACTCACGTTTTTAAGATGCCGATTTTATCCGGATTTAGACATATTTTAATCCGGCGATCCCGGGCCGAACCCATCGTGCTGGAAATATCGGATGTAACTTTTGCATGCAACAGGCCACTGTCAGCCACTTCCCCTCTCTTTGCTACTTCTCTCCCCCATCCACCGGCCATTCTCTCTCCTCCTTTTTCCCACAATTTTTACCTCCGGATTTTGGCTGGAAACGCCGAACGAGTAGAGATGCACTAAGACATCACATATCGCCTTTAGTTTACCCGCCAAAAAAAAAACATATTGCCTTTATTCTTTCATATAAAATTTTGGTAACACAAATCTTTTAGACCTTCACAAAATATATAAAAGATCATGATATACCAAAACGAACCCAGTTAGAAAAATTATACCAATTCATGGTTTAGAATCAAAATTTGTTTGAATCTTATCCAAAAAATTCAAGGCCACAAAAAACTCAATAACCACTGAAATTTCGTTGAAGGTTCGCTGAAATGTTACCACACACATGGCTACAATTCGAGCAGAGCTGCTTAAATATAACAAGATAACTCGGCTCGGCTCGTAGAGGCTCTTGAATATACAAACTACTTTGGCTCGCTAGAGCTCTTAAGACAATGAGTTCATTGATCTCTGCTTGTGTAACTCCCGAGTTAGCTCGTTTAAGTCAACAAGGAATGATAAATATGAGCATAAAATATAAGTATATACAATTATCTCGCACAGATCCCCTCTGCATCACAAACAACGTTATTTAAAATTTAAAATTTTCAGTATCAGAAAATCCCGGAACCGATGTGCAAAGTGAAATCTCCTTTTATGACTACTTCCACTTCTCGATCTCGGTCCGGGAAAGTAAGTGGCGACCATTTCTAAATGGAAAACAAGAGAAAATTTCATAAATTTCCCAGAATTTGAAAAATTTATCAACC
The DNA here is from genome assembly GCA_916181665.1 of Avena sativa. Lineage (NCBI taxonomy): Eukaryota > Viridiplantae > Streptophyta > Magnoliopsida > Poales > Poaceae > Avena > Avena sativa. Next base: position 351,588,954 of record OV702293.1, on the reverse strand, counting down.
TGACAATAGAATTTTAATGACATTCGTCCAAAATTTAATTTAGTTTAAATTAATCTGGTCAAACATTTTAGTTTACTTCAAATTTAGATTGAATCTGGTATGGATTTGTATTTTTATTTTTATTTTAAAAAATATGGGCCACGCCCCCCTGATTCCATTAATCATGGAACGAAAATTGTTTAGTTCCAAATTTTAGTTTAGTTTACAATTAGTATTTTGGTAACTACTGCGTTATAGATTTCGTTGAAATTTTACTACACATAAGAAAAGGATGGCAGAAATGATCTTCGTGCATAAACAGACACGTTCTTCACTGCACATCGCCAAAATTGCATCGCCCAAGTCGAGTCAGGTACAGGTGGTGTCGCGGGAGGCCCATGCCTATGCCGCCCCGCGGCGACCGAAAGCGAGCCGAGGTGCATGCGTGGATGGACGCGCGTGCTTTTGCGGCCCGGGGCGGCCGGCGCTGTGCGGCCTTGGCCGTCGCGTGTAGTCTCAGGTGCGTCGCTTGCTTCGCCGGCCACTCCATTCATCAACGCCCCCTGTTCCGTGCCGCCATTAGATTGATTGATTCATCTCCACTCCACTTTATTACCACCTAGCCAAGTAAAGGATGCATCCCTTGGCCGTCCAATTTCCTCCAACGAGAGAAGATGATATCAGCACTCCAACAGTTCATGATGATGGCAATTCAGAACTAATTTCACCGCAAGCTGTGATCTGGCCAACAACAACAGTCCTTGGCGCTTTGGTTCTTCAGAAGGCTGGTGCACATGAACTACGTACTGTACCCTTTCTTTACTTTGAGATCCAAAAAAAAAGGAACGTCCAAAAGTGCACTACAAGCCAGACAACGTAAGTCAGCCTTCGCTGCAGCTCAACTTGATTCCCTTGTCTAACCAACCAAACACAGAAATAAATTAGTAGGAGAGTAATTAGCTTACCTTCCACTGTTTCCAGTGCCAACAACTGCCTTTCCTAACACCATTCGTTATTCAACTGGACAGTTTATTTTTTAATGTTGATCTTCTTCTTGTCGCATGTTGCAGTCAAGCACGGGTGAAAACAGGGCTACTGGTCCCGGTTGGTACGGGGCTTTAGTTCCGGTTTCCCAACCGGGACGGGGCAATCGGGACTAAAGCCCTAACCTTTAGTCCCGGTTGCCCCACCAACCGGGACAAAATGGTGCACACGTGGCAGCGGCAGAGGGCGAGGGCGGCAGAGCATTAGTTCCGGTTCGTAACACGAACCAGAACTAATAATCTTCTGCCGCGACAGAGATTTGGCCAATTTCTCTGCCGCGGCAGAGAATTCATTTTGGCATATTTTGTTGCCGCGGCAGCATTTTCGTCACTTTTTGTGCCGCGGCAGAGAATTCATTTAGGTTGTTTTATTGTTTATTTAGTATTTTGCACTTATCAATGAAGGAACCTTATATTACACAAGATCATCATGACAATATTACATTCAATACACGGATCGAGTTCATGCACTACATACAAAAGTTGCTATTCGATGCTACCGGCGAATTCCTTCAAAGTTGTTATTTTTACAATCTCTATTGTCTATGCACAGCCGAATAGTATTCCTCTTTTGGGTTTAGGACTTCTGCATCCAAGAATCACGTCAATTCCTTCTGAATTGCTCGTACGCGATCCTTTGGCAGAAGACCGTCCCATAGACGTTCAATCTGATTTTAAAAAGGAGTCAGTCTATATGAATGAAACTAAACACAATTTGTTTGTAATTAAAAACTATAGAAATTGTTTACGTAAGTGGAGTTGCTCTAAATTTCTGCCCTTCTCATCGCACGTCTGCCGGATGAACTCGCAAACATAGTATCCACATAGATTGTTACCTGGTCTCTGCGTCAGGCACTTTACGAGAACAGAGTTCAATCAAAATAATAATCAAGCATGATAATACTGTATAAAAACTAGAATCAAAGAGATGCGCGGATATAGCTAGTGGTGCCGTTAGTGAACCGTTTCCAAACACCCCTAGCCTTGTTAGTGAACCGTTTCCAAGCGCTGCCCGGCGAAGAAAACGAATAAAAGAAGTTATTAATTACTTGATATCATAAAATTCACGAACGTTGCCGATATAGTATCGTAATGATTAGAATTACCGCTGGAGAAGCATCTGCATGTTCTTCCACGTCTCAAGGGGTTTATGTTTCGAGTCCATGACTAGTACACGCCCTTTGTCAAGTTGAATGATTAACAGAATATAGTGGAAGCTGCAAATGCATAACTAATCAATTATATACTTAACATCGAGTAAGCGAAATAGAAAGTGTATACAAGACAATAACACTCACTTGAAGTTGTAAGGAAAAAGTATTTCCCTTCTGGTTTCTTGAAACCTTAACGCGTGTACTATATTATCCTCCGTATCCTAGGGACTTATTTTGAGATTAGCTTCATGAACCCAATATGGGTCAATGAAGCCAATGTCATAGATTTGTCCTCTGATACATTCGAGAATCTTCATTCTGCATATTACAGTATGATTATATACATGCAATAAATAAAGTGAGATAGCTGAAGACTAAATTAATTACAGAATTAGTATTTACAGACAATAGACACTGATGATCGATTTGTCCAAGGCGTCTTGATTGAATAATTGAAATAGTTCATCAAATTCAATGGATATCATGTCATCCTTTTCTTTCCCATGATGCTTTTTTGTAACCCTCAGCACTATCCAGTTAGCCCCGGCCTTTGTGGCATGCATGTACCAGTTATGCAATCTTCGCATTTTTGTTGGAAGATTGTTTACCTCCTCAGGTTTGACGAGAGGTTTGCCGTACTGGTATTTGTATGCTACTTCACTCACGGGGAAGAACTCTAACTGGGATAAGTACTAGGCAATACTCATACCTTGAGCAGCGGCAGCTTCTCCGTATTGTGCAACTACCTCTAGATCATACTGATCTTCGGCCCCATATTTGCTCGACCCCACATTGGTTTGGGAAATCACCTTGAGAGGGGCGCAAGTCTGTTTTGCTTGTTCTCCGAGCTGGCAACAGATTTCTCGCTGGCATCAGTACTGCTCTTCGAGGCTTTTTGTGCCGCATGTGACTTGAGAATAGAACGCTCATAGTCTGATGACAGCTTTGGCTCGGGTTGATGAAGAGTCTTTAGCATTTTCAACACTTTGCCTTTTTCTTCTTTGGTGCTGGGGAACTCTGGCTCTTTCGGCCGCCTCAGCTTAGCGAAAAACGCTGTCGTTTCCGCATCAACGATCGCCGCAGTCTCCTCTTCAGTACAGTCATAAGCTCTCTTGGGAGGAACATTTGGTACTTTTGGAAGAGGCTCTTGTTTACGTTTCGGCGATCGCTTACCACGACGCACATTAGCGGTACGCTTACGCTTTTTATCCTGAGGCGCCGGCGATGGCTCCCGCGGCGATGGCTGCGCCGGAGATTGGTGAGGCGACGAAGACGGCTGCCGCGGCGGCGATGACCTCGCTGGAGACGGGTGAGGCGGCGGCGAAGATGGCCTTGGCGTGTGATTTCGAAGCACGATACATTCCTTCGGCCATAGAATGGTGACGTTTTTTGCGTCTCCCAGTACAGTCACATCCCCTTCACCTGCAGGGTAGTGAAGATCCAAAACTTCAAAGGTGGGCATGATTTCATCCACCCCGACAACAGCGTAGCCCTCTGGAACCGGACGACAGTGGTAAGTTGGTGTGGGTCCAATTGGTAAGGCATAGCCGACCGCCACCTTCATTGATATGTTCACAACTTTGACATGTAGCTCGCAGTGTGTCATCTCTGTGATATCATCCACTGGGTAGCCAACAGGAGCCATCGTCGGTGCACCATCGTCATTGCCATTGTCATCACCCGGGACCTCGGTGGAAGCCACACTGCTTTTTCGATTATTCGATAGGCCAGTAGCATCGAATGCAGTGTGCTGCTGAGATGGGCCGGTAGTACTTTGCTCTTTAAGTGTGTTAATTTCATCTTGTTGTTGCTTTAATCGTTCTTCAATTAAACGCATTCGCTCTTTCTGACTATCTGCTTCAACTTCCGCCCTGTCCTTTCTCTTCTGACGGCTTGTATCACGATATTTCTTCCTCTCTTCGGAAAACCCAGTCCTCCATGGTTGGGAGCCTCTTGTGCCTCGTGTTCATCCATCATGTTCCTTATTTCCAAGGGCGAGTGTGAGCTCATCATTCTCTCTATCGGGAATGAAGTCCCCATCTTTAACAACCTTTACTGCTTTTCTCATCCTCTCGATTGGCAAGGGGTCTTCTTTATGTCGTATGTTATATATACACCTCCCTTCCGAGTACAACGTGCCCCCATGCCCGTAAAACCAATTCCTTGCACGTTCTACCCAATCGTCTGTCTCTGGGGTGATCTTTTTATCACGCGGTTCATTCTCAAGTTTCTCCCACTTAGGAATGCCAGCCCTGTAGCCACCTTGCCCCATAGTATGGTGATACTTCTTGTTAGCAGCATTCAGCTTATTCGTTTCAGACATTTTCTTAGCTTTTTATGATTTCTTGTATTCCACAAACTCAGCCCAGAATGGTTTTATCTTCTCAAACTGAATATTCTTGAAATCGGGAGTCTTCTTTTTCACGACATAGTCAAGGTGCAATCTTTTCTTCCAGTCGGTGAAACACTGGGCCATCTTCTTCAAAGCCCACTCCCTGACCTTAGCCTTCATGGCTCTCCCATGTTGTAAGGCGTCCTCAACTGGATCCTCCGCATTTGATCCAGCTCTATCTTCGGTAGTTTGAAATTAACCATGAGCCTCTTCCATAGTAAATCTTTGGCGTGGTTAGGGACAAATAAACATGTTCCCTCTTCATCCGAATTAGCAGGCCTATTCCAATTTCTAATGGTGATCGGGATTAAGTCCCTAACGATTACTCCGCATTGTGCCACAAATTTGGTTGCGACAACTTCGGGAGCCGTCGGTTTGCCGTCTTCAGCGACATCTTCGATCCTGAACCTCTCATGGTCTTGCAACTTTTTGGTTGGGCCTCGTCTGCTCTTTTCAGTAGATTCCTTCGATCCGGAGGGCTAAAAGAAGAAAGATCGTCGTTACTATTTCTATATATATAGCAGATGATTAATTAATGAATTGATTATATTACATGCACCTCGCCGGAGTGGTCGTCTTCTCGATTACACAAGGCATCGCCTTCTCCCTCGCGGAAGGCAACACCTTCAACCTCAAACAAGTCGTCTATTCCGGTAAAAAGAGGATCACCCTCACCGGAGTTGTTTAGAAACGTTGATACGTCTAAATTTTCTTCGCCACGGATCACACCTTGGATCAACTCTTCCTTTTCTTCGTCTCTGACGTGTGGGTCCATATTTTCTGCATAGGTGGAAAAACGAATAAGTCAAAGCGGCTAAAGGAGACAGTTAGGTACGGTGTTGAGAGATATAAACCCTAATTCAGAGAAACCCTAATATATACATACACAATAATAAAAATGAAGAGAAACCCTAAACCCTAAACCTAGCTACAAAAAGGAAACCGTGTAGTAGATAGGTAACTCTAGCTAAAATCAACTAAAATCAATATTCCGGAGTTCCGAGGGGTGTAAAACCTAGTTCGGAGAAACCTCGGATGCATATGAGAGGGGAACATGAGTAGGGATGTCAAACGGCGCGCCAGCGGCGCCACATATCGCCATATAATCTTATCATAGGCTTATTTTCTTCCGGATTAATTTCTACAATCATAAATCTATAACTAACAGCAAATAAGTGGCACTAAACGGGATGTCGTTTACATCCCTAAACATGAGTATAAGGCTACAAAAGGGAAACTATCCAGCAGATAGGTAACACTAGATACTAACAAAATACCATATCTCGCAATGGTTTTGACCGCGCGACCCCTTTGCCCATGTCTCGCCCACGCGTGAGCGAACATGGGAACTCCCATCGGCGCCGCCTACTCCCCCCTCTCCTGACCTTCCCCGAGCAAACAGAGCTTCTGCCTCTCTCTTGCCACAATACACCCGCCCCACGCGTCCCTGCACGCCTCCCATGTCCTGCGGAACCGGCCACCGACATCCCCTTTTCCCGAGCCTTACAAACCCGACATGACGGAGTATAAATCTATCATTGAGTAAATGTGATACTCCTATAGCAAACGAGGATAGTCCGATGATAAGGATGCGATTAGGGATGGCAATGGGGCCCCGAAACCCACAAACCCGATGGATGCCCGCCTTAAATGGGGAGGGTTTGGTAAAAAGTTAGACCCTCCAAGTTTAATGGGGCGGGTATGGGGGTGGCAAACCCATACCCGCAGACCCGCAGACCCGCTCTAAGCCTTAATCCTATCCCTAATAATCATATGACTAACCACACGTCCACGCGGACCATGCACGCAGACAACACACATCACATGCACACGCTGGAATATGGAGTCCTGAAGACAGGACACGCACGCACGCGTCCATTTTCACCAAACCCATCCTACTATCCCATTGTTTTCTTCCCGCATGCGTCAGCGTCGCTCCCGTCTCATGCGCTGGTGGATACCCGCCGGGGCTCCGAACCCGGCCGGGTCACGGGTATGGTAAGGAATGAAACCCGACAACTTAAATGGGGCGGGTATGGGGGGACCGGACCCAGCCCCAAACCCGGCAGGTGCCATCCCTAGATGCGATGATGCATAACCTTTTTTTTCAAACAGGGGCAAAAGCTTTCCCTCGGCCGAGGCCCATCTCCTCTCTTTCCTGCCTGCACGTGCGCAGCACCTAGTAGCAGCCGCCGCCCACCACCCGAAGCCCACCAGCAGCACCTAGCAGCAGCCGCCGCCGCCGCCCACCAGCAGCAGCAGAGGGAGGGGAGGACAGAGGCAGGGAGGGCCTTACCTCTTCTGGAGGCGATGACGCGCGGCGGTGGGGGAAGGGCGCGGGCGGCGCGATCGTCGGGAAAGGGCGCGGGCGGCGCGGTCGTCGGGGAAGGAGACGCGGGCGGCGGTGGCGGCCGGAGGCGGAGGCAGGGCGGCGCGGTCGTCGGGGAAGGGCGCGGGCAGCCTGGGCATCGTCGATGAAACAGAGAAGCAGAGAAGAGTGAGATGGAGAAGAAGACAAGTTATAAATGGGAGGGAGTATACGTCCCGGTTGGTGGCTCCAACTGGGACTAAAGGGGCATACGTCCCGGTTGGAGCCACCAACCGGGACCTATACTCCAATTTTCAGCAGATGAAGGGGCGCGCGCGCAGGGGGTCTTTAGTCCCGGTTGGTGGCTCCAACCGGGACATATTCCCCTGTTTTCAATTTTTTTCAGGTATTTTCTCTCTCTTCCCGCCTTATTTTTTATTTTGGGGTTTAAATTTGTATTGTTTTTTAAATGATAATTAATTTGGAATTTAGAAAAACTTTAAACATAAAAAGTGTTTGGATTTGAATAAATAATTCAAAACCATTTTCTGTTTTAAAAAATAATTAATGTAACCATTTAAAATATGAACCATTTAAAATTAAAAATGAATTAACTTATATTTTTTTAATATCAATTTCGAATTTAGAAAAACTTTAAACATAAAAAGTGTATGGATTTGAATAAATAATCCAAAACCATTTTCTATTTTTAAAAAATAATTAATGTAACCATTTAAAATTAAAAATGAATTAACTTATATTTTTTGAATATTAATTTGGAATTTAGAAAAAAATTAAACATAAAAAGTGTTTGGATTTGAATAAATAATTCAAAACCATTTTCTATTTTAAAAAATAATTAATGTAACCATTTAAAATTCAAAATGAATTAACTTATATTTTTTTAATATCAATTTGGAATTTAGAAAAACTTTAAACATAAAAAGTGTATGGATTTGAATAAATAATCCAAAACCATTTTCTATTTTTAAAAAATAATTAATGTAACCATTTAAAATTAAAAATGAATTAACTTATATTTTTTGAATATTAATTTGGAATTTAGAAAAACTTTAAACATAAAAAGTGTTTGGATTTGAATAAATAATTCAAAACCATTTTCTGTTTTAAAAAATAATTAATGTAACCATTTAAAATATGAACCATTTATAATTAAAAATGAATTAACTTATATTTTTTTAATATCAATTTGGAATTTAGAAAAACTTCAAACATAAAAGTGTTTGGATTTGAATAAGTAATTAATAATGGGCGGAAAGAAAATTTGATTAGGATAGAACTGGAATTAAAGTACATAACGCAACTAACACAAAGTTACATAGAAGAACTGAAAATTAAGATACATGGCCAGATTAAGCCGCAATCGGCCGAACTTGTTTTACAATGTTGGAATAATTCAGTCATGCTCCTGCCTACACCTGTAATACTCGCCACTGTAGTCGTCGTACTCGCCACGGCCGTCGTCGCTATCGTCGTCGGGGTCGCCGTAGTTGAACCTTGAAGGTTGAGTACGAGTGGGCTGGACTTGAGGGTAGCGCAGGCGAGGGCTAGAGTCGGCGGCCGTGTCATAGGCCATGACGCTCTAGAGAGTCCGGTCGCGCCACCACAGCCGACGGCCGGCCTCATTGAAGTTCGGAGGAGGTGGGCCCTCCTCCTCGTGCCTGGCGAGTGTCCTCTCACGCCGATCCATGAAGAAGGCTTCACAAGTCGGGAAATAGTCGGGATGCCATCTGGGATTCCTTCGCTGCTCCGGCGTGAGCTCGAAGTAGTAGTGGTTCGTGATGGCCATCCGACGCACCACACCTAGAGGGACAGGAGGAACCGGCACGCCTCAGGCGCTCAGCATCCAGCCGACGGGGACAAAGTAGCCCGGCGGGCAGGGGTAGTTCGTGGCGCAAAGCGCCTACGCCTCCATGGGAGTTAGTGCTACGGTGGAAGCCATGGGAAAGAGTGATGAGGTTGCAGATATGAGTCTAGAGATGTGCAATGACGATGGAGGCCAACCCTACATATATATATAGTGAAGAACTGGCGGGAAGAACTGGCGGGAAGAACTGGCGGGAAAAAATGGCGGGAAGAAAAATGGCGGGAAAAATGGCGTGTCGACATTATGTCGTGCGGCGTGTACCTTGTCCCGGATGGTGTCACCAACCGGGACTAAAGATGAAAAATGGCGTGTCCACACACATGCATAATATGTGCACAACATCACAAACTATGCCGTGATTCAGCACATAACATCGGTCATTTGGACCGAAAGCCATGAAACCTCGAACATGATAGTCATTTTGTGAAGGTTTTTTCGAAACATGATCAATATACCAAGTCTGGTATTTTTCCTTTCAACTATGTAACATAATATGACACCACGCGAAGGATTTTCATTGTTCGTATTTTTTTTGAATTTATTATGCCCTTTTGAATTATCTGAATTTCTAACTATGGTCGAACCGGTGTGCATGAAGATAGGGGACGAGCATCGTTAGAACTTGCATTGGATCTCTGAAGAAACCACATATTGCGAGTCTAAAAATGATTTTTTCAAAAAATCATGGGCGATAGATCATGTACATGTAGTACAAACCGGACCCACTTCCTGCCGATTCAGCAGACATTTGTCCTTTTTACCCGGGATGGACGAAAAGGTTTGAGATGTACCGATTGGGAGATAGTCAATGTAAGGTGGTCTAGTATTTTAGGAAAATGGAACGGTAGCATTCTGAAACGGCATTTTGGTGGTTACTTCACAAACGACCCGTTTTTTGCGCTCGGAAAATGGAAAAGGGCTTTTCCGTGCGACAAAAAGGAAAACTTCCTCCTGCAACATTGTTCTCCATACCAATGTCCACACACATGCATAATATGGGCACAACATCACAAACTATGCCGTGATTCAGCACATAACATCAGTCATTTGGACCGAAAGCCATGAAACCTCGAACATGATAAGTCATTTTGTGAAGGTTTTTTCGAAACATGATCAATATACCAAGTCTGGTATTTTTCCTTTCAACTATGTAACATAATATGACACCACGCGAAGGATTTTCATTGTTCGGATTTTTTTTCAATTTATTATGCCCGTTTTGAATTATCTGAATTTCTAACTATGGTCGAACCGGTGTGCATGAAGATAGGGGATGAGCATCGTTAGAACTTGCATAGTACAAACCGGACCCACTTCCTACCGATTCGGCAGACATTTGTCCTTTTTACCCGGGATGGACGAAAAGGTTTGAGATGTACCGGTTGGGAGATAGTCCATGTAAGGTGGTGTAGTATTTTAGGAAAATGGGATGGTAGCATTCTGAAACGGCATTTTGGTGGTTGCTTCACAAAACGACCCGTTTTTTGCGCTCGGAAAATGGAAAAGGGCTTTTCCGTGCGACAAAAAGGAAAACTTCCTCCTGCAACATTGTTCTCCATACTAATTTCCACACACATGCATAATATGGGCACAACATCACAAACTATGCTGGGATTCAGCACATAACATCAGTCATTTGGACCGAAAGCCATGAAACCTCGAACATGATAGGTCATTTTGTGAAGGCTTTTTCGAAACATGATCAACATACCAAGTCTGGTATTTTTACTTTCAACTATGTAACATAATATGACACCACGCGAAAGATTTTCATTGTTCGTATTTTTTTTGAATTTATTATGCCCGTTTTGAATTATCTGAAGTTCTAACTATGGTCGAACCGGTGTGCATGAAGATAGGGGACGAGCATCGTTAGAACTTGCATTGGATCTCTGAAGAAACCACATATTGCGAGTCTAAAAATGATTTTTTCAAAAAATCACGGGTAATAGATCATGTACCTGTAGATAAAACCGGACCCACTTCCTGCTGATTCGGCAGACATTTGTCCTTTTTACCCGGGATGGACGAAAAGGTTTGAGATGTACCGGTTGGGAGATAGTCCATGTAAGGTGGTCTAGTATTTTAGGAAAATGGGACGGTAGTATTCTGAAACGGCATTTTGGTGGTTACTTCACAAAACGACCCGTTTTTTGCGCTCGGAAAATGGAAAAGGGCTTTTCCGTGCGACAAAAAAGAAAACTTCCTCCTGCAACATTGTTCTCCATACCAATGTCCACACACATGCATAATATGGGCACAATATCACAAACTATTCCGTGATTCAGCATATAACATCGGTCATTTGGACCGAAAGCCATGAAACCTCGAACATGATAGGTCATTTTGTGAAGGTTTTTTCGAAACATGATCAATATACCAAGTCTGGTATTTTTCCTTTCAACTATGTAACATAATATGACACCACGCGAAGGATTTTCATTGTTCGGATTTTTTTTGAATTATCTGAATTTCTAACTATGGTCGAACCGGTGTGCATGAAGATAGGGGACGAGCATCGTTAGAACTTGCATTGGATCTCTGAAGAAACCACATATTGCGAGTCTAAAAATGATTTTTTCAAAAAATCACGGGCGATAGATCATGTACCTGTAGTACAAATCGGACCCACTTCCTACCAATTCGGCAGACATTTGTCCTTTTTACCCGGGATGGACGAAAAGGTTTGAGATGTACCGGTTGGGAGATAGTCCATGTAAGGTGGTCTAGTATTTTAGGAAAATGGGACGGTAGCATTCTGAAACGGCATTTTTGTGGTTACTTCACAAAATGACCCGTTTTTTGCGCTCGGAAAATGGAAAAGGGCTTTTCCGTGCGACAAAAAGGAAAACTTCCTCCTGCAACATTGTTCTCCATACCAATTTCCACACACATGCATAATATGGGCACAACATCACAAACTATGCCGTGATTTAGCACATAACATCGGTCATTTGGACCGAAAGCCATGAAACCTCGTACATGATAGGTCATTTTGTGAAGGTTTTTTCGAAACATGATCAATATACCAAGTCTGGTATTTTTCCTTTCAACTATGTAACATAATATGACACCACGCGAAGGATTTTCATTGTTCGGATTTTTTTGAATTTATTATGCCCGTTTTGAATTATCTGAAGTTCTAACTATGGTCGAACTGGTGTGCATGAAGATAGGGGACGAGCATCGTTAGAAATTGCATTGGATCTCTGAAGAAACCACATATTGCGAGTCTAAAAATGATTTTTTCAAAAAATCACGGGCGATAGATCATGTACCTGTAGTACAAACCGTACCCACTTCCTGTCGATTCGGCAGACATTTGTCCTTTTTACCCGGGATGGACGAAAAGGTTTGAGATGTACCGGTTGGGAGATAGTCAATGTAAGGTGGTCTAGTATTTTAGGAAAATGGGACGGTAGCATTCTGAAACGGCATTTTGGTGGTTACTTCACAAACGACCCGTTTTTTGCGCTCGGAAAATGGAAAAGGGCTTTTCCGTGCGACAAAAAGGAAAACTTCCTCCTGCAACATTGTTCTCCATACCAATGTCCATACACATGCATAATATGGGCAAAACATCACAAACTATGCCGTGATTCAGCACATAACATCGGTCATTTGGACCGAAAGCCATGAAACCTCGAACATGATAGGTCATTTTGTGAAGGTTTTTTCGAAACATGATCAATATACCAAGTCTGGTATTTTTCCTTTCAACTATGTAACATAATATGACACCACGCGGAAGATTTTCATTGTTCGGATTTTTTTTGAATTATCTGAATTTCTAACTATGGTCGAACCGGTGTGCATGAAGATAGGGGACGAGCATCGTTAGAACTTGCATTGGATCTCTGAAGAAACCACATATTGCGAGTCTAAAAATGATTTTTTCAAAAAATCACGGGCGATAGATCATGTACCTGTAGTACAAACCGGACCCACTTCCTGCCGATTCGGCAGACATTTGTCCTTTTTACCCGGGATGGACGAAAAGGTTTGAGATGTACCGGTTGGGAGATAGTCAATGTAAGGTGGTCTAGTATTTTAGGAAAATGGGACGGTAGCATTTTGAAACGGCATTTTGGTGGTTACTTCACAAACGACCCGTTTTTTGCGCTCGGAAAATGGAAAAGGGCTTTTCCGTGCGACAAAAAGGAAAACTTCCTCCTGCAACATTGTTTTCCATACCAATATCCACACACATGCATAATATGGGCACAACATCACAAACTATGCCGTGATTCAGCACATAACATCGGTCATTTGGACCGAAAGCCATGAAACCTCGAACATGATAGGTCATTTTGTGAAGGTTTTTTCGAAACATGATCAATATACCAAGTCTGGTATTTTTCCTTTCAACTATGTAACATAATATGACACCACGCGAAGGATTTTCATTGTTCGGATTTTTTTTGAATTATCTGAATTTCTAACTATGGTCGAACCGGTGTGCATGAAGATAGGGGACGAGCATCGTTAGAACTTGCATTGGATCTCTGAAGAAACCGCATATTGTGAGTCTAAAAATGATTTTTTCAAAAAATCACGGGCGATAGATCATGTACCTGTAGTACAAACCGGACCCACTTCCTATCGATTCGGCAGACATTTGTCCTTTTTACCCGGGATGGACGAAAAGGTTTGAGATGTACCGGTTGGGAGATAGTCAATGTAAGGTGGTCTAGTATTTTAGGAAAATGGGACGGTAGCATTCTGAAACGACATTTTGGTGGTTACTTCACAAACGACCCGTTTTTTGCGCTCGGAAAATGGAAAAGGGCTTTTCCGTGCGACAAAAAGGAAAACTTCCTCCTGCAACATTATTCTCCATACCAATGTCCACACACATGCATAATATGGGCACAACATCACAAACTATGCCGTGATTCAGCACATAACATCGGTCATTTGGACCGAAAGCCATGAAACCTCGAACATGATAGGTCATTTTGTGAAGGTTTTTTCGAAACATAATCAATATACCAAGTCTGGTATTTTTCCTTTCAACTATGTAACATAATATGACACCACGCGAAGGATTTTCATTGTTCGGATTTTTTTTGAATTATCTGAATTTCTAACTATGGTCGAACCGGTGTGCATGAAGATAGGGGACGAGCATCGTTAGAACTTGCATTGGATCTCTGAAGAAACCACATATTGCGAGTCTAAAAATGATTTTTTTCAAAAAATCACGGGCGATAAATCATGTACCTGTAGTACAAACCGGACCCACTTCCTGCCGATTCGGCAGACATTTGTCCTTTTTACCCGTGATGGACGATTTCGGCAGGCTAGGCCAGGCAGCACTAATGATAGGGGTGAGTGTCGACATTATGTCGTGCGGAATGTACCTTGTCCCGGATGGTGTCACCAACCGGGACTAAAGATCAACCATTAGTCCCGGTTGGAGACACCAACCGGGACAAAACACGAGTCAACACTAATGATAGGGGTGAGTGTCGACATTATTTCGTAAGTGTCGACACTATGTCGAGCTGTTTGTACTATAAATAGGCATCCTTGCGAGTCCAGTCCTCCAGCCAGTTTGAGGCATCTCCAAGATGGTTTTCGAGAGCAGGGACACCACTGTGGCCAGTTTCAGGGAGATGTCGACGGAGCCCAGTCCTCCGGCATCTCCGAGAAACTGGTCATAGAGGCACTCCCTAATATGTGAAATCAGTTAGCTCCGAGGCGTATTGATCTAGTTAGAGAAGTTACAAGCTGCAAGATGGTTTTCGAGAGCAGGGACACCACTGCGTCCAGTTTCAGGGAGATGCCGACGGAGCCCAGTCCTCCGGTATCTCCGAGAAACTGGTCATAGAGGCACTCCCTAATATGTGAAATTAGTTAGCTCCGAGGCGTATTGATCTAGTTAGAGAAGTTACAAGCTGTAAGATGGTTTTCGAGAGCAGGGACACCACTGCGGCCAGTTTTAGGGAGATGCCGACGGAGCCCAGTCCTCCGGCATCTCCGAGAAACTAGTCATAGAGGCACTCCCTAATATGTGAAATCAGTTAGCTCCGAGGCGTATTGATCTAGTTAGAGAAGTTACAAGCTGCAAGATGGTTTTCGAGAGCAGGGACACCACTGCGGCCAGTTTCAGGGAGATGTCGCCGGATCCCAGTCTTCCGGCATCTCCAAGAAACTGGTCATAGAGGCACTCCCTAATATGTGACTGCGCGCGTTTGGAGATAAGATCTTAATGGTAAGTACGAATCGGGACAACTTCTTCATAGTCCCGGTCCAGCCACAAAACGGGACTAACACTCAAGACATTTATTAATATTAAAAACTGAGACTACAAAACCGGGACTAAAGGCCACAAACCGCGAAAGATATCCTTCGGTCAAGCCACAAACTGCGAAAGACATGAACTAGAGTTACATAATATGAGCATGAACTTCTTGGCATATGTCCTTCCTTATGATCGCTTCAGACGTAACCATGGAGCATCTTCTTTACTTAACGGAATGCTTGGGTCAGTTTTCACTGTGAAGGGAGGAATTTCATCAAACTTATTATAATCTTCTGACATGTCTGTCTTGTCCTCGATTCCCACGATGTTTCTTTTCCCTGAAAGAACTATGTGACGCTTTGGCTCATCATATGATGTATTCGTTTGCATATTTTTTCTTTTTTTCGGTCTGGAGGACATGTCCTTCACATAGAAAACCTAAGACACATCATTGGCTAGGACGAATGGTTCATCTCTATAACCAAGATTGTTGAGATCCACTGTTGTCATTCCGTACAACCGGTCTATCTTTACCCCTTCCCCATTCAGGTTGACCCATTTGCAGCGAAACAAAGGGACCTTAAAAGAGACTCCATAGTCTAGTTCCCATATCTCCTCTATGTAACCATAATATGTGTCCTTTTGTCCATTCTCGTCTATTGCATCAAAGCGGACACCACTATTTTGGTTGGTGCTCTTTTTATCTTGGGCGATTGTGTAGAATGTATTCCCATTTATTTCGTACCCTTGGAAATTCAATACAGTAGAAGATGGTGACGCGGCCAACAAGTATAGCTGATCTCCAACAGTGGTGTCATTCAAGAGATGTGTCCGCATCCAACCACCGAAAGACTTCATGTGTTCATCTGTAATCCATGATTCAGGCTTCCCCGGGTTTTTGGAGAGTACAATATTCTTGTGTTCCTCGATATACGGAGCTGCCAAGGTGGAATTATGTAGAACTGTGTAGTGTGCTTTAGTGAAAGAATCCCCGTCCCTACATATCATTGCTTTATTTCCCAGCGTGCCTTTTCCACTTAGTCTTCCCTCATGCTGCGAGTCAGAAACACCAATCGGCTTAAGGTCAGGAATAAATTCAACACAAAACTCAATGACCTCCTCTGTTCCATATCCCTTGGAGATGCTTCCTTCTGGTCTAGCACGGTTATGAACATATTTCTTTAAGACTCCCATGAACCTCTCAAAGGGGAACATATTGTGCAGAAATACCGGACCAAGAATGGCAATCTCTTCCACTATATGAACCAGGAGATGCGTCATAATATTGAAGAAGGATGGTGGGAACACCAATTCAAAACTAACAAGACATTGTACCACATACTTCTGTAACCTTGGCAGAATATCTGGATTGATTACCTTCTGAGATATTGCATTGAGGAATGCACACAGCTTCACAATGGGTACTCGAACATTTTCCGGTAGAAGCCCCCTCAATGCAATCGGAAGCAACTGCGTCATAATCACGTGACAGTCATGAGACTTCAGGTTTTGGAACTTTTTCTCTGCCATATTTATTATCCCCTTTATATTAGATGAGAAGCCCGATGGCACCTTGATACTGTAAAGGACTTCAAAAAAGATTTCCTTCTCTGCTTTGGTAAGAGCATAGCTGGCACGACTTAAATGACGCCCTTTATCCATCTTGTTATGTGTATGCATGTTCTTTGGATCTTTCATAATTTGTTGGTCCTCCGGTGCTTCAGGTGTATCTTTTGTCTTCCCATACACGCCTAGGAATCCTAGCAGGTTCACGCAGAGATTCTTCGTCACGTGCATCACGTCGATTGAAGAGCGGACACGCAGGACTTTCCAATATGATAGCTCCCAAAATATAGATTTCTTCTTCCACATGGGTGCGTGTCCTGTAGTGACGTCGTTCGGAACTGATTGACCGCCGGAACCCTTTCCAAAGATTACTTCTATGTCCTTGACCATACCAAATACATCATCACCAGCAGGGAGTTCAGGCTTCTTCCGATGATCTGCCTCACCTTTGAAATGCTTGCCTTTCTTTCTTACGGGATGATTGGTCGGAAGAAATCGTCGATTTGCCAGGTACACAACCTTCTTGCATTTATGCAAATATGTACCTTCAGTCTTATCTAAACAGTGGGTGCATGCCTTATATCCCTTGTTTGTCTGTCCTGAAAGGTTACTAAGAGCAGGCCAATCATTGATGGTTACGAATAACAATCCTCGTAGATCAAATGGCTCCTGTTTGTTCTCATCCCACGCACGTACACCTGGTTTGCCCCACAACTGTAAGAGTTCTTCAACTAATGGCCTAAGGTACACATCAATGTCGTTGCCCGGTTGCTTCGGGCCTTGGATGAGCACTGGCATCATAATGAACTTACGCTTCATGCACAACCAAGGAGGCAGGTTGTAGATACATAGAGTCACGGGCTAGGTGCTGTGACTGCAGCTCTGCTCCCCAAAAGGATTCATGCCATCCGTACTTAGACCAAACCATAAGTTCCTTGCGTGACCTGCAAAGTCTGGGAAGTCTCTCTCGATTTTTCTCCACTGTGACCCATCAGCAGGGTGTCTCAACTTCCCATCTTTCTTACGGTCTTCTTTGTGCCATCGCAACAACCTGGCATACTCTTTGTTTTTGAACATGCGTTTCAACCTTGGTATTATAGGAGCATACCACATAACCTTAGCAGGAACCCTCTTCCGGAGGGGCTCTCCCTCAACATCACCAGGGTCATCTCGTCTGATCTTATACCGCAACGCATTGCATACCGGGCATTTATCTAAATTCCCATACTCCTTACCGCGGTAGAGGATGCAGTCATTAATGCATGCATGTATCTTTTGCACATCTAATCCCAGAGGACAGAGAGTCTTCTTTGCTTCGTAGGTACTCTCGGGAAGTTCGTTATGTTTTGGAAACTTCGGCTTCATTATTTTCAGCATCTTTTCAAATGAGGAGTCAGTTAGACCACACTCTGCCTTCCATCGCAACAATTCCAGTGTGGTACCGAGCTTTGTGCTGCCATCTTCAGAATTTGGGTACAACAATTTCTTGTGATCTTCTAACATGCCCTCTAACTTCAACTTCTCATTTTCTGTTTCACAGTCTCGCTTTGCATCAGAAATGACCCTACCAAGTTCATCAGCCGACTCATGTGATGCCCGTTCTTCACCTCTTTCCTCTCCATTGTCTTCCATTGCAGTATCACTGTATTCAGGAAACATATGATGATAGTTGTTATCATCATCTTCTTCTTCACCATCTTCCATCATAACCCCTCTTTCCCCGTGCTTGGTCCAGCAATTATAGTTGGGCATGAAACTTTTCATAATCAGGTGGCCGCGAATGATTTTCGAGGAAAAGTACTCCTTGTTGTTCCGACATTGAACACATGGACAACGTATAAATCCATTCTCTTTGTTTGTCGTAGCCACATCGATAAATTTATCCACGCCTTTCATATACCCGGCTACGCGCCGGTCACCGTACATCCATTCCCGACCGTTCATCTGCATCATATAAGTAAGTTTATCAAAAAACAGGACATCATAAATAGTGAAATAACCAAGTCACATCGACACATGAATTGTATCAATGACCTAGAAAAGATAAGATTGCTAACCTCGATCGAGGGAAATAAAGAGGAGAAAGCTCAAGTGCGTCTCGGACACCTTCTATATTTTTGTTCTATGAGAAATTCAACGGGATTATTCACTCAAATATTTCATCAAACACCTTCAATACATGCATACAAGAGAAAAAACTAGCACATCCCTCACACCTTCCACCATTCAAAAAACAGAGTGGAGGCAGAGGGGGCTGGGGCGTTGCATTTATAGAGGGCGGAAGAATACGTCCCGGTTGGAGCCAGCAACCGGGACTAAAGGTGCGTGCCACGCCACGTGGCTGTGGTCAAACCTTTAGTCCCGGTTGGTGGCTCCAACCGGGACGTATTCCTCCTTACCAACCAGGACGCATGCCCCCTGGCCCCGTGCCCGCTCGAATCGGGACGCGTGCCAGCATTAGTCCCGGTTGGTGGCACAACCAGGACTAATGCTCTGACATTTTTCAATGGGATGTATGCTCTGATGATAACAACGCCGTTCGGAGGCACTTTACAGGGATGTCGACAGTCTACGTGCTTTACTTTGTGTCCCAGGAGACAGAGTCAACGCCGATCCCAATTACTCTATCCTATCTCAATTAGTTGACTTAAATTTGTCAAGATACGGATAAATCTAGTACCCATCAACTAAAATTTGAGTAGATATATTAATATCTAGATGAATCTATATCAACTAATATAGATCGAGGATACTAAATCATGTATAGATATAATTGAATCTAGACAAATCTAAATCAACTAATGTATATATTATTCTTTAACAAATGCCGAATAGAGTCATTGTCCTAAAAGGGAACCTGAATTTTGGTCCCGAGGCGGCGTACATCATTGACATTTTACGAGCTCATGGAGTATTTATCAGTCAATCACAAGATTCTCAAAATAGGCTGTCAACCCGCTTTATAAATAAACCCACAAGGGCCAAACACATAAAAGCTGATGGGTAGACCCTTACAAAACATATCACGATAAATAAAAAAAAACACAGGTAACCAAAGCTTTCCACCTAAGACAATGAAACAAGACCGAGTAGAACCGGAGCTCCACGATGACGTCTCCAGGAGGGTAATGACGCACCGCGTCACCACAACGTGACGTTCAAGGGTTTTCACCCTCGAGCCCTAGCACGGAGAAGGTAGCCAGAACGTTGCTGCCAAGAGTGTTACGGCCCGCAGGCATCCCTACTGCTAGCGTCGAAGCGCTAAGCTTTCGTCAAAAAAAACTTCGCATCGCTCCCACTCTTGGCCCGCCCGTTGACCCCGAGTTAGGCCACCGACACGTGATCTAGGAGCTGCGAAAGTGTAATCTCCCGGACCCTACGCTCTAAATCACAAGCTTGTATAATTCAAAATGGATAAGGTGTCCTACCGAGGAGGCACAAAGGCCACCCATGTGTAGATCTCATCTGAGTGGAACAGGACACGGTACCGGCCAAGCACTATACCCACTTCTCGTGGTTATAGCTTCAAGTACGAGAGACGTAGCCAGCTGGACTGCGAGACAAGCATACACAAATGGGTATATATGCCAACGACATACAAGAGTACATCATAGCCAAACCATCTAAAAGAAATAGATATATTCAATGTCATATGGCAAGATCTAAATTACTAGATAGTTCTAATAGTTTAGGATACATCCTCATACATCACACATCATAATATCAAGCGGGAGCAGAAGACAAGATCTGAGTATGGATAAGAAGAAAATTAGCATAAGACGCCCACATGATCTCAAGATCTCCATGCCTCGGAATCTCTACACCTGACGGTCATTGCCACCATCATCGGTCTTCTCGACCCAGTAACCTTCATGCAGATATACCTGTCCATCTGAACCAAGACTTTATCGTTCGAGACCCTAAGGGACTCAGCAAGTCTTTATACATCTAAAGGGAACAACCTGAGGGTAACGCAATTGCGGCGAAAATAAAGCCTAACAGTTCTATAGAGAGACGCTAAGACATCCGCATAACCAAAGATAGACGGGCGTTCGTTAAATAAACAACAGTTAGTTACCCAATAGATATATCAACATAAATAAACATCGCTCGCCCACCTCCTCGTTCCCTAACGAGAAGACGAAAGAATATCCCATCCGTTGGCAGTTTTATTGATTATTCCATGAATGTTGCACCATTACTAGTTAAGATTTAGTTAAACTATGAGCTGTACTTTAGTTATGCTTGTCCAAGATCGAGAACTGTGCTCCAAGTCGTCCATAACCGTGAACACGGCTTTCAAAAAAAATTATCCTGTAGTGGTGCACTAATAGCAACGCACGCCCGATCAACCTCGAAAAAACCAAATGAAAACTAAATAAGGCATCACGACAAAGCATTCATAAGATTCACAGATCATTTTAGGAGGACACCCTGCTAAGCTATCCGCTACAAAGTTGGCCGGCTCCATGACCGTCCGAGGTTTTTTTTGCCAATAGCTGTAAACGAACCCGAAAGTGTGACTGAGTTTATCGATACCATGAAAACAGTCCACATTTCTTGCTGTGGTTTGCAGATCTGTTAATAAATGTTATAGAAATATTCATCATGTTAAACAAAATGTGCTCATCTAATTTTGAAAGAAGTTTTATCTGCTCCAGAATTTAGAAAAAAAATGAAGAATCTTGCTTCGATGGGACGGTTATGGGCGTCGACTAGGCGTTTTACAATAAGCAAGATTGAAAAGAGACATTACCTATACATATAAATTTTAGTTGTAAGAAACTAAAATTTCATAAATATATTAAACTATGAAATAAGCATAAATCTATACATATAAATTTCTGTAAATGAATGATCATGTGCGACGTATGAAAAAAAAATCACAATGTATACTACTGCTATATAAGCAACATGACTTATAGTGGTGCTTTCTTCGAAGCAAAATTTTTATAGCCAATTTCGATCACAATATATGTATACAATGAAATAATAACTACGTACTATTTAAGCTAAATTTATGCATACGATTTTCAAGTACTTTATAGTATTAGGCTCTTTTGTAAAAATCTCTGATATTTTGCACAAAATTCTCACCCTTATAAATAGGATGATGCTGAGCGTCCCCCGGGAGATTTGATCCCCAGATCCCCGGGTTCCTAGCCGCACGATCATGTCGTCCTAAACCGTTCGATCCAACATGCTCAGTCAACACATCCCTTCAAAATATTCCAACCGCTGTGCCTCCCTCGTCCCGCCTTTCTCGCTCCCCTGCAACTGCCCCTTCCGCGTCTGCATCGCTACTCCGTGAGGTACGGCCGCCACCGGAGAAGATCGTCGTGGCAGCTTCGCCAAGGTAGTAGCATGAGTGGTCCCTTGAAAGCTCCATCCCGCTAGCGAAGACGCTCCTCAACTCCTGATGCTCCTCCATGAGCCCCTCCAGTCGCCGGAGAAGATGTCGCTTCGCCGGTCGTAGCTCATAGTATCGGCGGTGGCCTGGCCGGTCATAGCACCACAGTCAGACATGGTAGCAAACCATCGGGGTTGTTATAGCGAACCTCCGACGCCATTGTAGCAAAGCCCAACGTTGTTGTAGCAAAAAAAATCCCCACCGTTGTGGTAGCAAAGTGCCGCCGCCGTTGTAGCAAAGCCTCGATGTCATTGTAGCAAAAAATCCCACCGCTGTGGTACCAAGCGCCACCGCCCTCTGTAGCAATACGGCGTATTTGGTTGTAGAAAGAGTTGTCGCCGCTTGTAGCATGCCATTGTAGCAAAGCGCCACCACGGCTGTAGCAAGCATCGTCGCTGCTTGTAGCAAGAGTTGTTGCCGCTTGTCGCAAGCACCGTCGCCTTTTGTAGCAAGCGCCGCCGCCGCCTGTAGCATATCGGGGACGAGGAGTGGCTCCTGCAACCAACATCCATCCACACCCATGGGGAGCTCGATTTCTGGCCGTGCCTCATGCTCTTGTGGTCACCGAGACCGACGGCGGGACGGCACGCGGCAACACATGCAGAAGGATAGGAGGCTCCGGTGAGAACCTCGGTGGGGCGGAGAACAAGGCTCAGCCGTCAGCTGGAGGAACGGAGCGTGGCTGCTGGTGGGAGGAATGGGACGATGTGGCCGCCGGCCGGGAACGTACGGCGGTCGTCGGGGAAAAATTTGTGGGCAGCGGGGAGTACCAGGCCATGGCTTCCTCCGTTGGGGAAGGGAAGGAGAAAGAAGGAGTTTTAGAGAGATGCGGTACTGGGATAAGGGGAGAAAAACGCACCCGCGGTCCCTATTCTTTCCTCCGTGGGTCAGTTTAGTCCTAATTCTATCAAAATGCATATTCAAGTCCTAAATGTTTCGTAAGTGAGTCACCGCAGGTCCTAATTTGGTTTCACCTTGCCACGTAAGCTGCAGGGCAGTTTGGCGGGAGTTTTCCCGCGGCTGGCGGTTGCTTTTTTTGCAAATGAACCCCTATAACTAGTTGCCTTCCTATTCGAGAGCCCTCCGTTGTATCTGTCTCTCTATCTCTCTGCGTTTGCTCTCTCGCCCCCGCTGCAGCACCATGAAAAGCTCGGCGAGCTCGTCCGCTGGCACTAGGCCGAGGAGGAAGCCAGCTTCTACATCCCCCTCGCTGGCATCTCCTGCACTGGCCCAACCCGCAGCTACTGTGCCGACGGGAAATCTGCCGCTGGTGCCATGTCCCTGCTGTGGAGTTCGGAGGACAATCCGTCTTGTCTCTCAATCAAGCGTAAATCCAGGCCAAGTGTTCTACAAGTGCCCTAATCATCGTGTAAGTTTGCTGGTTGATGGATCTGGACACTGTTTTGGCTGCAGTTTTCTGAATTTTTATGAGTTTTTGCTGAAAACTGGCGTAGGTTGGTCCTAATCCTTGCAACCACTACTACTGGGAGGATGGTGAAGATAGCTATGTTGATTTTCTCATAGCTAATGGTTATACTGTTGATGGAATTGAAGAAAAAGGGGAGGAGAATGTAAATGCTGGGCTGCAGATGATGGATGGGGTGATGCAGAAGATGGATGAGCTCATCAAGTTGTGCAAAATAATTTGTGCTGGCCTAGTTATTGTCATTGCTGTACCAGTGTATGATGTACTTGCTAAATGATGGATGAATGAATGTAATGGATGAATGAATGTAATGGACAAATCATGGATGAATGCAAGGTTGTTCAGATAAACTTTCAGTAGAACAAGCATAATTGTCTGATAAGTAGGCAGATAAACTGTCATTACAACAAGAAAAAAGGGATAGTTTTGGGACCAACAGGTTTGGTTGAAACCAGAGCTAGAACTAAGCATTAGGTTTCTGACAAACCTATTCAAAATATCACAGACCAAAATATTGCAACCTAACTAGTGAGCAACCTAACTAAGCATCAGTTTTCTTCTTAGAGACAGGCTTCTTCTTCTGCCTTGGTAAACCCAGTGTCCTGGTACCTGCCCTTGGAGGTGGGATGTTTTCTCTACAACTGACTATGAACTGACTCTCAGGTAGAGGACCTGGTGGTGAAGTCTGGGACATTTGTGTTGCTACTGCCTACAGATCAAATTTAGCACTAGTTATTTAAACAAAAATGCAGAATTTCAAACAAAAATGAAGAAATGAGAATATGACTCACTTGTTCCTGCAGAACTTGCATAACAGTGGATGTTGTGATGTCATAGCTCATTGCAGATGCTACAATATGTGTTGTTGCACTTGTGGCAGTGTGTGGAATTATTTGTTTCTACACAAATATGACAAAATGTCAGATAGAGAAATATGCAAGGAAAAAAGAGAATTGGTAGTATTTTACCTTGGAACTGCACTTCCTTTTTACTGGCATTTTCTTAGGACTGTGCTTGCTCTTCATCATCAGGAAGTACTACCATAATGGGCTCAGGCTGATCTGCTTGCTCCTCTTGTGCTGCAGCTGTTCCATCAGGAAAGAAAGGTGCTTCTTTCTCCTCTGTTGCTGCAGCTGTTCTCTTGGTGCTTCTTTCTCCACTGTCTCCCTTGTCTCTGCCAAGTGCTGGACATTTTCTCTTGTTGTGTCCAGTTTCATTGCACACACTACAATGTCCAATGATGCCATGCCTACTGATACTTATACCACCTTCCTCCTCTAGTGGGCATTTTCTTCTCTTCTTACTAGGCCTTCCCACTTTCTTATCATATTTAGGTGGTTTTATTTCAGGGCCATTCATTTTCTTTCAAACTTTAGGATCACTACATGGCATGATTACTCCACTATAAGCTGATTTGAAAGCATCTAAACTGTAGCATTTGTGCACACATGTTTCAGGTTTTATCCTTTCATGCCTCATTGCTGCACAGGCATGTCTACATGGAATTCCAGACAATTTCCAAGCCCTACAAGAGCATTCCATCTTCCCAATGCTAACCTCATATTCACCATACAACCCAGTAACTTTGAAAAGATCCTCTGTTGCAGGTAATGCTTCATAATTGTTGGCAAAGTCTATATTTTTGTCTAGTTTTTTCCTTATCTTAGGACAAATTGAGCCACATATTTCATCTAGTTCCTTCCTTTTACTAAAAAACCTAAGCATTAATTGATCTTTAATTTTTTTCAAACCAGTAACTACAGGTAGTTCTCTAGCATCCAGTATATACCTACATAGATAAATATATATAGATAAACAAATGGCAATCAAGGTAATGAACAATGCAGTAGCATAAAAACTGGGAAAAGCCAATCATAGAGAAACTCACTTGTTGAATACTTCACAAATGTTGTTCAAAAGCAAATCACATTTGGGCAAATCTTCAAAGAAAGCCTTGCACCATTGTCTAGGATCAATAGCATTCAAATATTCAAATGCACCTTCATCCAGTGCTTTCATTTCATCCATGTGCCTCTGCCAATCACACTCCCTTGTTGCTCTAGCATTTTGCCATAATTTGTTTTTTAAAATGTCTCCTCTCCATCCAGCTCTAGCAAAGTTCTGGTGTAAATGCCTTACACAGAACCTGTGTTGTGCATCAGGCCATAATGCATTGACTGCATTGATCAAACCCTGCACTCAGAATAAATAAACAATTCAAACAATGCATAAAGATAACTCAACTGTCTCACAGCTTAATAATTGAAACAATGCATAAAGATTACCTTTTGTCTGTCACTAATAAATGTCCAAGGCCTAGTGTTTTCAATGCCAAGATCACCCTTGAGTGTGTCCAGAAACCATTTCCAATTGTTTGTGTCTTCCACTTCTACAATAGCAATGGCCAGAGGGTAAATGCAATCGTTTGGATC
Source organism: Avena sativa (assembly GCA_916181665.1). NCBI lineage: Eukaryota > Viridiplantae > Streptophyta > Magnoliopsida > Poales > Poaceae > Avena > Avena sativa. The sequence goes on along the minus strand of OV702293.1, from coordinate 351,563,109 downwards.
AACTCCCACAGCTGCAAGCAACACACCACCAAATTTATTTTTCATGTGGCAGCCATCGATACCTATAATAGGCCGGCAACCTGTCATAAAGCCTCTTTTGCAAGCATCCAGTGACATATATCAATTCTGAAACACACCAGCATGTGCACTGACAAACATAGTGCTTCCTGGATTTGATCTTCTAATTTCAGCAGCAAAATCCCATAGCAAATTATACTGTGCAAGTTCATCACCATGAATTTGCTTCAGTGCACACCTTCTGGCCCTAGTTAACTTGCTTCTGCTGGCTGACATGTTGAAATCCTGCTCAACTAGCCTAGAAAAATTCTTCAATGACATCTTGTCATCAGCCCAGAATTTCTCCAAGTATTTGCCAGCTAGGAATCTTGCTGTGAATTGCTTGATCTTGAAATTTCTCTCACAGTTGTGTTGAGGCTGGTACTTCTTGATAGTCCAAGCTTTGGTAATGCTAGAAGGTGCAGCATACAGGTACCATGGGCATCCTTCCTCACAGCATGCCCTAACTCTCTGCAAATCATTTTTAACATAATGCACACCAACTCTCTGCCTCACAATGTATTCCTGTATTGCTCCTCTAAGCTCAATAACTGACATAAAAACCATTCCAATCTTGAATTCCAGTTCTTTCATATTCTCTGGCCTCCACCTTCTGATCTTAACTTTCTTCTTCAGTTTCTTCCTTCCTTGCTTGTCCTTCACTTCCACTTCGTCTCCTGATTCTGCAGATGGAATGTCTGAATCTTCAAGCTCCTCCAAATCTGCATCTGTGTCATAATCACTATCTTCTTGACATTTGCTTCTATCCTTTTTGTCATCATATGTTTCATCTACCCATTCATCAAACAGATTGTCATCATCTGCCTCTAGCTCATTTTCAGAGTCCACCCAATCAGAATCAACATCACTGTCTTCACTGCAATGTGCTTCCTCTTCTACATACAGCTTCCTCCTGCTTCTTCTGGTCTCATGGCCATCATGTTGTTGCTTTGATGCACTGCTAGTACCTGCATTGTTACTACCTGCTGCTGTTTTGCCCATATTTTTCAGTGTATTTGGACTCAAGACAGAAGGCAATTCAGGAGATCCACATATTATAACATCATCAATTCTTTCAGCTCTGCCAGTATTCAGATTCTTGTGATCCACAAACAACTGAAAATACTGAAATTTTGGCACTACTGCAATCATATGAAGTGTATCTACATCACTGTCCACTATGCGCAGTCCTGATCCTAGATCTTTACCAGGGAGCAACCAATACAAACTATATTCCACTGGATTTTTATACCCTAGTTGCTCCATAAAATTAGTTAGCCACAAAGGCGACCATGTGTCTGCCTCACATCTGTCAAACTGAGCTACTGTACCATCTACATAGCTCTTAGCTGCCCCAAATCCGCAAAAAAATCCACCATGATTTATTTCTACCGTGAACTCGTCGTCAAATACACCTAAGACCCAGAAAAAACATCACTTTTTGTGGCTAGAACAGGGACTAGCAGATGCTCGCATTGGGGATTTAGGGTTCAGTTAACTGACCGTAACGCGGCGGAGCATCACCAGGCCGCCGCAGCTTCAGGCCCTTGCTCGCGGGCGCCATCGTCGACTCCTCCGCCCCGCGGCGCCGCCCGCCGCGAGATCGCCACCGGTGCCGTACCTCCCAGCACCACCGCCTCCAAATCGCCGCCTGTTCTGTCGCGGAAGCTCCGAGGAGAAGTGGAAACGGTCGGGGTGGAGGTTATGACGAGAAATGAAAGGCACGGTCCTTTTTGCAAAAATGTAGCACCGGCAGTTGCTGCTGCTGGGCCCTGCATCCTACGTGGCATCAGTCAACGTTGGTGAAACCAAATTAGGACCTGCGGTGACTCACTTACGAAACATTTAGGACTTGAATATGCATTTTGATAGAATTAGGACTAACCTGACCCACGAAGGAAAGAATAGGGATCGCGGGTGCGTTTTTCTCGGATAAGGGACGTAGTGGCCCACATGTTGTCTCGCAGTCTCTGGACACGGCGAGCTGGGGGACGCGACGTGTGCGATCCCCGGGTGAAGTGTATCATTTTCCTTATAAATAAGCTGGAATTGAACCATAGAAAAATCCAAATTCGACACCCTGTGTCCACCAATCATTAGACCCATGATCCCATATGATCACCCATGATCCGTGGAGAGAGCGCAGGTGAGCATGATGAGCTGGTTGTCGTCAACGCAATGCAACCAGCAGCAAGCGTAGCCAGCACAGCTGGCACAAACCTGTCAATCATGAGCCAATGAGCGGAGTCGGTCGCAATCGCAATACGTGTGCGGAATGGAATGGAAACCGCTGCAGATTGTGCAGCCCACCAAACCGCAACCGATTATATGACGATGCCGTACCTTGTCCGGAAATCGTTGGAGTTGCTCTTATTTATACGTGTGTACCGCGCCGCGTGTTCTCGTCACGCTACCTGTCCATCGGACACATGTGCGCCCGTCACGCTGCCCACATGTCGAATCTTCCTCTTATTTAAGATATAAGTTGTTGGTGAAAGGCCGGCACGGGATAAACTAGGACCGGCGAAGCTGACCTCAGTCTTGCTTGCTATCCGTTTCGCACGCAGAGCCGCGCTGTATAGTGGTACAGAGGAGACGCGTCAGGGTATATATATGCGTTGATTGCCGGCGATGCTCATATTGCTTAATAAAATACAGCAGCACTACTACTGCTCGACCCATGGAATACGACCGATAGCCGGAAGCGACGCGTTTCTGACCTGGCTTCCGGCTCTGTATCCAGTGTGGTGTATTTTATCGGGCAAAGTCGAGCTGGGCATTGACGCTAAGGACAATTGTGGTTATTGGTTTCCACAAGAGGAAGGGGAAAAAGACCGGAGCGTGGGATTATTGTATACTAGATTTAGGAGGTGCGTCTTGGCGCATGGGATTATTGTATACTAGATTTAGGGGTGCGTCTTGGCGCACGAGTCCGCTAAATCTGGAATGAATGAGTAAACAAATAAATACGTTCAAGGGTAATACAATAGTTCAAGGAAACTGCTAGGCGTCCCCCGGACGATGGGAGCTCTCCCATCGTCCTGCTTCCCGTGCTGACACGTGTCCATTTGCTGCAAAACATCTCGCGTTTGCTGCATATGTCCCCGTTTTTGCTTTCGAAGCAAAAAAACGGTTCGTTTTACAAATAGAACGTCTCGCCGGAGACCTCACCGGAGACCTCGCCGGAGACCATGCAGCAAAAAAATTGTGCTAATGCAGCAAAACCGTTTTTGCCGGAGACATCGTCGGAAACAACTCGTTGATGACCCTCGCCGGAGACCATGCAGCAAAAAAAGTTTCCGGCGAAATCGGTTTTGCTGCATTAGCATTTTTTTTTGCTGCATGATCTCCGGCGAGGTCTCCGGCGAGACGTTCTATTTTTAAAACGAACCATTTTTTTTTGCTTCGGAAGCAAAAGCGGGGACATATGTAGCAAAAGCGGGCCGTTTTCCAGCAAAAATGAAATTTAGGACGATTTTGGGGGGAGGAGGACGATGGGAACCCTCCATCGTCCGGGGGATCCATATCATTTTCCATAGTTCAAGGACCAATATGAGAAGATCAAACATTACAGAGTGCACAACATCAACCGTGAATATGCTATATCTCAGGCTAGCCTGCCGTCAGACAGTAAAAGGAATATAACACATGTTCTGCTATGGAAGAGAAGCATGTCACATTTTTCTGCCATGACAGAGAACGGGGTGGTACTTACGATACAGCACGGGAATGGGAAGTGGTATGTGTCACCACACTGCTCACGGAGGGAATGACAACTACAAAAGGGAGAAACGGAATCCTCACTCCCCATGGTACGTAGACGACATGAAGTAAAGACCTACCAACGTTCCGTCTCACTTAGGGGAAACACTCTTGAAAAGCGAAGCACAAAGCAATCAGAGATGAATAATAATAATAAATAGGGAAGAGCAGCTTGTAGCTAGCTTCATCGTGAAAATACAAAGTATTGTATATAGGAATGGGCAGCCTGCAGCTAGCTTCATCACCCAAATACACACTACACATAAAAGGTAAGTTAGCTTGATCACACAAGTACCACCGTAAGAAACATTGATCATATTAATACATGTTATACTTGAAGGAAATATCCCCTAGAGGCAATCATAGAGATGATGATATTTCATATGTATCCATGAGTTATTGTAATGTTCCTTGAATATTCATATCAGACAACTTGTATTGATTGGCAATTACGTGAATTGTTTGTGAAACTCTATACTTGTATGGTTATTTAAGAGTTGTTCCTAGTCGGAGTTCATGTGAGGACACACGTGAATATTAGACTAGCACATCGATTGGTTGATGACTATGTTTCGCAAGTCATAGACATGGAGATGTCAAACCAATGACGTGGACACATGTTATGAACATAGGGTTGGATTGACCCAACCTGAGACTAGCAATTAGTTGCAGCTCTCTCTCTACACATCGTGTACGTTTTGTCCTTAGACCTGAGATTGTCGCATGTACTTGAGATGTGGATCGACCTACTTTGGGGCTATCAAACGCTGCACCGTAACTGGATAGTTATAAAGGTAGCTTTCGGGTTTGTCCTGAAGCATGCTGCAAGGCATAGTCAATCCAGATGGGATTTGCCCCTCTCTACTTGAGAGAGATATCTCTGGGCTCCTCGAGTGATCGGATCCAGAAATGCATGGCCGTGCTACATATGGTTAAGAGTTAACCTAGTAAAGGGATTCCGAATCACGGTATCGAGAAAGGGAGGTCAGCTTGGAGCTAGACCAAGTATCGTGAGGCAAAGGGAAAGACATGTACTAAACCTTGTGATGGTTCGTCTGATATGATCTTTGTATGCGTTTAGGAGTTGGCACGTCTTGCTAGAGGCCGCTACCAACTATTGACAGAATAAGTGTATTTGTGTCATGTCTATACGCATATGAACCTATAGGGTCACACACTTAAGGGGCTGGAAGCCTAGTGAGGATTGGATCCGAATTAGACCAGACTTAGGATACTAATGGGCTGCTAATGTAGAAGCTCACTAGGGATGCCTATATAAGAGAGGGTGGGGCGAGCTGACCAGGGTGAGACGTTAGACCTTAGATCATTCCCAGCCGCCACCCCTCACGCTTGTGTTGCACGCGCGGACCTAGCAGTCCGGCGTCTGACGCTTCCACCCTGTACGTATGGATACCTCGGAGGCGATGCATCTGTAGCGCTTGGACGAGCCACGCAAGGGGAGCTGTTCGTGGGACGAGGACAAGGAGGAGACATGGAACGTCTGCACTGCCTCGACGCGCTTCATCAATTCCGCAACTGCGCGTCTAGTGGTAATCCCGTGATCTTTGACAACAGTAATCCTGGTTTACGCGGTAGAATTTTTTTGATTTGCGCTAGTGTAGCCTACCCGTGTCCCTTCAGTGGTATCAGAGCCGATGTTGTTCAGTTATAGGTTCGGGATAGTTGCATATGGTGATATGCAGATTGATATGAATGATGTGATCGTTTATATGGCGGTGGTTTAGGATTGATCTATGATCTTGCTTTCCGTGATCGTGATCTGAGGTTGTCGAACGACTTACCCCTACCGGTCGGCTTCCGCCATCGGGGTAGACAGTGACACATAAATCCTGTTGAATCACGCGAAGATCAATTTGATTGATCGAATCGGAACCTAGATCTAAAATCGATGTACCGTGATCAAAGGAGTTTGATTGAATCGGGACAGGAGTCGGTTTATGGTAAATTTGATTTGCCGATCAAAATCCTTAAAGAAAATTGTGAAGATTCAATCTCTCATTGTGAAGAAAATTTGATACCGCGAGGGGCGCTGCCCCTTCGAACCCCGCAGGGGGAGACCCCCTAGACCCCCCTTAACCGTAGCCCCTTTTTTATATCTCGTTAAGGTAACTAGGTGCTGTGATGTCACATGATCCGGTAGAATGCGATTCTATGCATAACTTGTTTTTGCAGGATGTATGTGATCAGTATGGCCCATATATGTATGTGATGCATGTATGAAAATTAGCGTGACCTGCGTGTCGTGAGTAGGGCAACACGGCTGGAGCCATGTGTGTTGTCATTTATTGTAATGGCCTACGTGCCAACTTGTGATGATCCCAATACTATGTAATTTTGATTACTAGCTGTTAGGAGTAATAGCTTGTATTAGTTCTTGGAGGACTCATCACTTGGAGGATGGCTCACATGGAACATGAAGATGGAGATTATCATGGTGGACAGGTTCTATGGCGATGGAGATCACCATGAGAAAATGGGCCATACTGTGTCACATCTATGTGAATGTTATTCTTATGCGTTTTACTACTATGCATGCTTAGATGATAGAAGTAGAACGATCCCTCAAAAAGTTTAAGTTAAACCATGCCCTCCCAACCAAACCTTGCACCATCCTATGCCATGTACAATCGTTGGTGGGCCTATGAAATTAGGGTGCCGCGGTTTTCCTTGGCTGGATGGGTTTGTATTGGATACCTACACGCATAAGGGTTGGTGAAATTGACAAGGTCATCTTAACAGTTAAGGACCTTGGGGCATAAAGGTTGGGCGCCTAGTTTTGACATAGAGATGTCACCCAACAACAAGAGTCATATGTGATATGATTAGCAAGTGTTGCTTACCGATTTACCTTGTCTTCTAGCAGTGATGCTAAAGCTCACTAGTCGACTTGTTAATTGTGGATCTTGAATCACTTAGTATCAATAGAGGGATATTGATTTAAGTGGGAGTATATGCTATTAAATTGTTTAATATGTTTTGCTCTTTCATGGTTACATGGCTTAGTATTTTGCATGTTTTCTGTTATAGATCAATGGCACCGAACACTACATCACCTTTCTCTTTGCGTTCGATTCTTGACAAAGATAAATTAAATGGAACAAACTATTCGGACTGGGTCCGTAACCTGAGAATCATTCTCAGGTCTGATAAAAAGGAAACGTTTCTGGATACCCCAATCCCCGATGAAACTGCTGATAATGCATCTGCTGCCCTAAAGAATGCCTACAAGAGAGCATGTGATGATTCTCTTGAGGTTAGCTGTCTTATGCTTGCATGCATGGAACCTGAACTTCAAAAGAAGTTTGAGGATCAGGATGCGTACGATATGATCGTTGCGCTTAAGGACATGTTCCAAGAGCAGGCAAGGACTGAGAGGTACAATGTTGCCAAGTACTTTGTCGAATGCAAGCTAGCAGAGGGAGCAGCTGTAGGCCCCCATGTGATCAAAATGGTTGGTTACAGTCAGACTTTGGAAAAGCTTGGTTTTCCACTAGACCAAGAGTTGGCCACTGACTTTATTTTGGCGTCTCTTCCATCCAGCTATGGGCAGTTCATTACGAACTACCATATGCATGGGGTGGAGAAGGGCCTTAATGAATTATGTGGGATGCTTAAAACAGCAGAAAGTGACATGAAGAAGTGTGCAGGGCATAGCCATGTGATGGCTGTGCAGAACAAGCCTAGCTTCAAGAAAAAGGGTACTTCTTGGAAGAAGAAGAAGGGCAAGGCCAAGGATACGATCCCTAAGTCTGCACCCAAGCAAAAGGCTGGACCTGTAGAAGACACTGAGTGCTTCTTTTGTCATGAACATGGCCACTGGAAGAGAAACTGCAGCAACTACCAGGCTTCTTTGAAGAAGAGTGGAAGTAAGAGTACTTCCAACTTAGGTACGCTTGTTGTAAATGTTGTGGACATTCTTCTCGTTGATTCCTATGTTAACTCTTGGGTATTTGATATCGGATCGGTTGCTCATATTTGCAATTCGATGCAGGGGCTAATAAGGACTAGAGAAGTGCAGAAAGGCGAAGTGGATTTTCGCGTCGGAAATAAAGCAAGGGTTGCTGCATTGTTCATCGGCGTCATGCAACTTCACCTTCCTTCAGGATTTATTATGGAGTTGAATAATTATTATTACATTCCAAGTATGGGTCGAAACATTTTATCACCTTCATGTTTGATGAGGGATGGTTATTAATTCGCGAGTGCAAACAATGGTTGTGTAATCTCTAAGAATGATATGTTTATGGCTAATGCTCCCATTGTGAATGGGTTATTTATTTTAAATCTTGATGATGCATATGTTTACAATATTAGTGCTAAAAGGCTTCGGCCTAATGATTTGAGTCCTACCTATTTATGGCATTGTCGTTTGGGGCATATAAGTGAAAAGCGCATGAAGAAGCTCCATGGTGATGGTCTTCTAACTTCGTTTGATTTTGAATCATACGAGACATGTCAGGCTTGTTTACTTGGAAAGATGACCAAGTCACCTTTTTTGGGTTTACCCGAGAGAGCGACAGACTTGTTGGAACTCATACATACTGATGTGTGTGGACCAATGAGCACGACAGCTAGAGGAAGATATCACTACTTCATTACTTTCACTGATGATTTCAGTAGATATGGTTATGTATACTTGATGAGGCATAAGTCTGAAACTTTTGAAAAGTTCAAAGAGTTTCAGAGTGAAGTAGAGAATCAACGTGGCAAGAAAATAAAGGCCTTGCGATCTGATCGTGGAGGTGAATATTTGAGTCACGAATTTAGCGATCATCTTAAGAGTTGCGGAATTGCTTCACAACTTACGCCGCCCGGAACGCCTCAAAGAAACGGGGTCTCCGAACGGCATAATCAAACTTTGTTGGACATGGTTCGATCTATGATGAGCCAGTCGGATTTACCATTATCATTTTGGGGTTACGCTCTAGAAATGACAACTTTCACTCTTAATAGGGTACCATCTAAATCCGTAGTTAAGACACCATATGAGATGTGGACTGGAAAGAATCCCAGTTTGTCTTTTCTAAAGATTTGGGGTTGTGATGCATTTGTCAAGCGACTTCAGTCGGACAAGCTAACACCCAAATCGGATAAGTGCATTTTCGTGGGATATCCGAGGGAAACCTTAGGGTATTACTTCTACAACCGAGAGGAGGGCAAAGTGTTTGTCGCTCGTAGCGGTGTTTTCCTAGAGAAAGAGTTTCTCACAAAGGGAACAAGTGGAAGGTCGGTGCGACTTGAAGAAGTTCAAGATGAGCCAGTTGGGGATGCTTCTACGAGTGATGCTATTGTAGCAGAACAAGTTGAGGAACCCGTGGCAACAGAAGCACCACAACCACGAAGGTCGGCGAGGCTCCGCGAAGCATGGGAATTATTATTGTTAGACAATGATGAGCCTGCGACCTATGCAGAAGCGATGGTGGACCCAGACTCTGAGAAATGGCTGATCGCCATGAGATCCGAGATAGAGTCAATGGGAGACAATCAAGTTTGGAACTTGGTTGACCTGCCTGATGGTTTTAAAGCCATCGAGTGCAAATGGATCTATAAGAAGAAGATTGATATGGATGGAAATGTTCACATCCATAAAGCTCGACTTGTTGCAAAAGGTTTTCGACAAGTTCAAGGAGTTGACTACGACGAGACTTTCTCGCTCGTAGCGATGCTTAAATCTATACGGATAATTCTAGCTATTGCTGCACATTTCGACTATGAAATATGGCAGATGGATGTCAAGACGGCTTTCCTAAATGGAATCCTAACTAAGGACGTGTATATGATGCATCCCGAAGGTTTTGTCGATCCAAACAATGCTGGAAAGGTATGCAAACTTCTGAAGTCCATTTATGGGCTGAAGCAAGCATCTCGGAGTTGGAACATTTGATTTGATGAAGTTGTAAAGGAATTTGGCTTCATCAAAAACGAACAAGAACCTTGTGTTTACAAGAAGGAAAGTGGGAGAGCGCTGGTATTTCTAATCTTATATGTAGATGACATATTGCTGATTGGAAATGACATTCCTATGCTCGAATCTATTAAGACCATATTGAAAAATAGTTTTTCGATGAAGGACTTGGGAGAAGCGGCATATATTCTGGGAATCAAGATCTATAGAGATAGATCAAGAAGGCTAATTGGATTAAGCCAGAGTACATACATTGACAAAGTGTTGAAACGGTTCAGCATGGAAGAGGCTAAGAAGGGGTTCTTGCCCATGTCTCACGGCATAAAACTCAGCAAGACTCAGTGTCCTTCGACTACTGATGAGCGTGAGCACATGAGTAGGGTTCCATATGCTTCGGCTATTGGATCAATCATGTATGCAATGATATGTACTCGCCCAGATGTTTCCTATGCCCTAAGTGTTACGATCAGATACCAGACTGATCCAGGTGAAGGTCACTAGACAGCGGTAAAGAACATCCTTAAGTACTTGAAAAGGACTAAGGATGTGTTCCTAGTTTATGGAGGTGAGGATGAACTCAGTGTAAGGGGTTACACAGATGCGAGTTACCTTAACGGCTCAGATGATTCGAAATCGCAATCAGGTTATGTGTTTGTCATGAATGGTGGTGCTGTGAGCTGGAAAAGTTCCAAGCAAGATACGGTGACCTCCTCTTCAACAGAAGCTGAATATATTGCTGTCTCGGAGGCTGTAAAGGAAGCTGTTTGGACTAGGAATTTCCTGATCGCTCTCGGTGTGGTTCAGGGCGCGTCCAATCCCTTGGATGTTTATTGTGATAACAATGGTGCTATTGCACAGGCCAAGGAACCTAGACAGCACCAGAATAACAAACATATTCGCATGCGTTACAATCAGATTCGAGAGTTCGTTAAGGATGGTAGTGTCATGATATGCAAAATACATACGGACTCAAATGTTGCTGATCCCTTGACTAAGCCTCTGTTGGAATTATGCCCTAGAGGCAATAATAAAGATGTTATTATTATAATTCTTGTTCATGATAAAGTTTATATTCCATGCTAGAATTGTATTAAGCGGAAACTTTAATACTTGTGTGGTTTGTGAACAACACTGTGTCCCTAGTACGCCTCTATGGACTAGCTCATTGATCAATGATGGTTAAGGTTTCCTAACCATAGACATGAGTTGTCAATTGATAATGAGATCATATCATTGGAGAATGATATGGTGGATAGACCCAAACTAAGCGAAGCAATTAGATCGTGTCATCGTGTTCGTCTTTGCGAAGTTTTTTTATGTCAAATATTGTATTCCTTAGACCATGAGATAATACAACTCCCTGGTATCGGAAGAAAGCTTTGAGGTCATCAAACGTCATCCTATGAGAGGGTGATCATAAAGGTGTCTCTCAGGTGATCGGAAAGTATCTGTTGGGTTGTATGTATCGAGATGGGATTTGTCCCTCCCAAGTCGGAGAGATATACTTCGGGCCCACTCGGTAATCGATATCAACACCGCTTGCAAGCATGTGGTTAAGGAGTTAATCACAAAGTGATATCGGATTACGGAACGAGTAAAGTACTTGTTGTGAACGAGATTGAACTAGGTATGACGATACCGACGATCGAATCTCGGGCAAGTAAAATATCGCGAGACGAAGGGAATATATATATGGGATTGATTGAATCCTGGCATCGTGGTTCATCCGATATGATCATCGATGAATGTGTGGGAGTCAATATGGGTGCCCAGACCCCGCTGTTGATTATTGATAGAAGATCATGTCTGTATATTCTCGAACCCGCAGGGTCACACACTTAACGTGTCTCGACGCTAGGATAGATTGGATAATTGGTTTATGAATTTTTGTTCGGAGTCTCGGATGGGATCCGGGACATCACGAGAGGTTCCGGAATGGTCCGGAGAATAAGATTCATATAAGGCAGTGCAGTTTTTGGAGTTCAGAATTGTTCCGGATTAATCGGTATTGTACCGGAAGCTTCTAGAACCTTCCAGAAGGGGGCCAACGTGGTCCCACCTTCCGGGAGGGGGCATGGTCCTATGAGGGAGTGTCCTGGCCGCATTGGGCCAGGGGCACAAGGCCCCATAGGGCCCAGCCGATCCTAGATAAGTTTAAACTCGTTTAAACTAGAGATAGGGTTTCTAGATAAGGGATAAGTTTAAATCGTTTAAACTAGAGATAGGCTTGGAGGATGGGCAAGGGCTGGCCGCACCCCCCCCTCTATATATAGAGGGCTGGTGCGCCCCCTACCCCCCAACCTACACCTTCCTCCAAACCCTAGTTGCCCTGCTGCCCTCCTCTCTCCCTCCCGACTGTTTGTAGGCGAAGCCCTGCTGCAGAAATTCTCCACCATATACACCACGCCGTCGTGTTGTAGATCCAATCTATCTCTCCACCCTACTTGCTGGTCCGAGGAAGGAGGAGAAGTCGAGGTGCTGCACGTGTGCATCTCACGGAGGCACCGCCACTTGTGGTGCTAGATCGGATCGGATCGCGAGGAGGAGAAGCGAGTACGACTACATCACCCACGTTCCGACGAACGTTCCGCTGTGCGAATCTTCAAGGGTATGAAGATCTAATCCAATCTCTCTCGTTGTTTGCATCTCCTAGATTAGATCTTGGCTTTCCCTCTGTTCGCTTCCGTAGAAAATTTTGATTTACTATGCTGCGAAACCCTTCAGTGGTATCAGAGCTAGATCTATGCGTAGATGTGATTCACGAGTAGAACGCAACATGGTTGTTGCGGGCGTTGATGTTTTCTGTTGCAAGCCTCTTGTTTGTGTTCTTCTTATGGCGCGGGATAGTGAGATTGAAGCGGTCCAGGCCAACCTTACGCGACGTCGTTCGCGAGACCGGCTCCGCACTTGACGTGTGGCTTGTACCACACATGCGGCTGGTGGATGTCAGTTTCTCTCACTATAGTTGTCATGGGATTAACACCGGAGTTTGGCAACCATAATATCACCGTTGTGGCTTTCCGTAGGTAAGAATCGTTCTTAGCATCTACTCCCATAAGCCACGTAAAACATGCAACAACAAAGTAGAGGCGTCTAACTTGTTTTTGCAGGGAGTGTTTTCTGTGATATGGTATGGCCCAAGATGTGATGTGTATATTGTATGCGATGATCATGTTTTGTAATGTTTCACGACTTGCATGTCGATGAGTACACAACCGGCAGAAGCCATATGGTTGTCTTTATAATTGTGTATGACCTGCGAGTCAACTTCTTATACGCCATGTAATAGCTTTACTTTATCGCTAAGTAGTTAGCAATAGTTGTAGTTGCTATTCGTGGTGGAGGCAATCATGGTGGAGTGATGGAGATCATGCCGGAACGCACAAGATGGAGATCATTGCGCGAAGATTGGCTATACCATGTCACATAAAGTTATATGCATGTGATGTTTATCCTTTTATGTATCTTATTATGCTTAGATCGCGACGGTAGCATTATAAGATGATTCCTCACTTAAAGATCAAGATAAAAACTGTGTTCTCCCCAAGTATGCACCGTTGCGAAAGTTCGTCGTGTCCAAGCATCACGTGATGATCGGGTGCTATAGACTCTACGCTCACATACAACGGGTGCAAGCCAGTTTTGCACACGCGGAAATACTTGGGTCTAGCTTGACGAGCCTAGCATGTACAGACATGGCCTCGGAACACAAGAACCGAAAGGTTAAGCATGAGTCATATGAATGATATGATCGACACTTCGTTGTCCACCATTGAAACCACATCTCTTCTCATGAAGATCGGATTAGGTGTGGTGAATTTGGATCGTGTTCACTAAACAACTTGAGGGATGTTGAATTTAGTGGGAGTTCATCTAGTAATTTGATTAAGTTGAACTATTTATCATGAACATAGTCTAAATTGTACTTGCAAATACTGTAGATCACATGGCCAAGTCCAACTTCAACTTCAACGTTTTTGCTGAGAAAGAAAAGCTTAGAAACAATGGGTCTAACTTCACCAACTGGTTCCGCAATCTAAGAATCATTCTGTCTGGCGGACAAAAGGACTATGTCCTTGAGAAAGCGTTAGGTAACCCCCCTGCTGCAACTGCGCCGGCTGATGAGAAAGCTGTCTATCAATCACGCAAAGATGATTATGGTGTGATTAAGAGCACCATGTTGTTTGCTATGGAACCGGAACTTCAAAATCGTTTTGAAAACTATCCCGGGCCCTTTGAGATTCTCGAGGAGCTGAAAACCATGTTTCAGACTCAGGCCCGTTCTGAGAGATATGAGATCTCTGAGAAGTTCTTTAACTGCAAGATGGAGGAAGGGAGTTCCGTTAGTGAGCACGCCATTAAGATGTCGGGCTACACTCAACGCCTTGAGCAACTGGACTGCAAGATTCCAGAGGAGCTCAAGATTGACAGGGTTCTGCAATCACTCCCTCCCAGCTACAAAAGTTTTGTAGTGACTCATAATCAGATTGGTTCCACTGATACGATCACCGAGCTCTTCGCAAAGCTGAAGGCTGCGGAGGTGGACATCAAGAAGGATAATCATGTGTTGATGGTCAACAAGCCCTCCTTCAAGAAAGGTAAAGGTGCAAAGAAGCCCTTCAAGAAAGGCGGCGGCAAGCGCGTTGCCCCTGCTGAGAAGAAGCTCAAGTCTGGTCCCAAGCCGGACACTGAGTGCTTCTATTGCAAGGACAAGGGTCACTGGAAGCGCAACTGTCCGAAGTACTTAGCGGACAAGAAGGCTGGCACCATCAAAGGTATATTTGATATACATGTTATTGATGTTTTCCTTACTAGCCCTCGTTGTAGTGCCTGGGTATTTGATACTGGTTCAGTTGCTAATATTTGTAACTCGAAACAGGAGCTACGGAATAGACGACGGCTTGCGAGGGATGAGGTGACGATGCGCGTTGGCAACGGATCAAGAGTTGATGTGATGGCCGTCGACACGCTCTCCTTAGTTTTACCTTCGGGATTAGTTTTAAACCTTAATAAATGTTATTATGTGCCTGCGTTGAGCATGAACATTATTTCTGGATCGTGTTTATTGCAAGACGGTTATTCATTTAAATCGGAGAATAATGGTTGTTCTATTTATATGAGTAACATCTTTTATGGTCATGCACCTCTTGTGAGTGGTTTATTTCTTCTAAATCTCGAAAGGGATGAAACACACATCCATAACACTGAGGCTAAGAGATGCAAAGTAGATAGTGATAATACTACTTATTTGTGGCACTGTCGTCTAGGTCATATTGGTGTAAAGCGTATGAAGAAACTCCATTCTGATGGACTTTTGGAGTCTCTTGATTTTGAATCATTTGACACATGCGAACCATGCCCCATGGGCAAGATGATCAAAACCCCGTTCTCCGGTATGATGGAGCGAGCAACGGACTTGTTGGAAATCATACATACCGATGTATGCGGACCGATGAGTGTTTCGACGCGCGGTGGATATCGCTATTTTCTCACTTTTACCGATGACTTAAGTAGATATGGGTATATCTATTTAATGAAACATAAATCTGAAACGTTTGAAAAGTTCAAAGAATTTCAGAATGAAGTGGAGAACCATCGTAACAGAAAGATTAAGTTTCTACGATCCGATCGTGGGGGCGAATATTTGAGTTATGATTTTCTCACGCATCTCAAAGCAAGTGGAATCGTTTCACAACTCACGCCACCCGGAACACCACAGCGCAATGGTGTGTCTGAACGCCGGAATCGAACCCTATTAGATATGGTCTGATCGATGATGTCTCTTACTGATTTGCCGTTCTCATTTTGGGGTTATGCATTAGAAACCGCTGCATTCACTTTAAATAGGGCTCCATCTAAATCCGTTGAGACGACACCGTATGAACTATGGTTTGGTGCTAAACCTAAGTTGTCGTTTCTTAAAGTTTGGGGATGCGAAGCTTACGTCAAGAAGTTGATGCCGGACAAGCTCGAACCCAAAGCGGAGAAATGCGTCTTCATAGGATACCCTAAGGAAACTATTGGGTATACCTTCTATCACAGAACCGAAGGCAAAGTGTTTGTCGCAAAGAACGGTTCCTTTCTTGAGAAGGAGTTTCTCTCGAAAGAAGTGAGTGGGAGGAAAGTAGAGCTAGACGAGGTTATTGAACCTTCTCTTGAATTGGAGAGTAGCGCAGCACCTGAAATTGTTCCAGTGCCGCCTGCACCAACAATAGAGGAAGCTAATGACAAGGATCATGAAGCTTCGGACGATGCTGCTACTGAACGTCGCAGGTCGACAAGGCCGCGTGCCCCTCTTGAGTGGTACGGCAACCCTGTCTTGACTGTCTTGTTAGTAGAAGACAGTGAACCTACGAACTATGAGGAAGCGATGATGAGCCCAGACTCTGAGAAATGGCTAGAAGCCATGAAATCCGAATTGGGATCCATGAGCGAAAACCAAGTATGGACTTTGGTGGACCCTCCTAGCGACCGAAAGGCCGTTGAGTGCAAATGGATCTTCAAGAAGAAAACGGACGCAGATGGTAATGTTACCGTCTATAAAGCACGGCTTGTTGCGAAAGGTTTTCGACAAGTTCAAGGTGTTGACTACGATGAGACTTTCTCTCCCGTAGCGATGTTTAAGTCCATTCGGATTTTATTAGCAATTGCTGCGTTTCATGATTATGAAATATGGCAAATGGATGTCAAGACTGCTTTCCTCAATGGCAACATTGATGAAGAGTTGTATATGATGCAACCCGAAGGTTTTGTCGATCCTAAGGATGCTGATAAAGTATGCAAACTTCAGCGTTCCATTTATGGACTGAAGCAAGCATCTCGGAGTTGGAACCTTCGTTTTGATCAAGTGATCAAGAGCTTTGGATTTGTTCCAAATTGCTACGAAGCTTGCATCTACAAGAAAGTGAGTGGGAGCTCGGTGACGTTTCTGGTACTATATGTGGATGACATATTGATTATTGGAAATGACATCAACATGCTTAACGATGTGAAGAGTTATTTGAACAAGTGTTTTTCAATGAAAGACCTAGGTGAAGCTGCTTATATATTGGGCATCAAATTCTATAGAGATAGACAAAGACGCCTGATAGCTTTAAGCCAAAGTACATACCTAGACAAAGTTCTGAAAAGGTTCAGAATGGATAAGGCATTGAAAGGTTCAGTGCCTATGTTGTCAGGTAACATATTGAGCAAGGCTCAGTGTCCAGCTACGGTAAATGATAGGGAAGCTATGAGCAAAGTGCCTTATGCCTCGGCCATAGGTTCCATCATGTATGTCATGCTGTGTACTAGACCGGATGTGTCCAATGCTCTTAGTTTGACGAGCAGATATCAAAGTGATCCAGGAGTGGAACACTGGACAGCCGTGAAGAACATCCTAAGGTACCTAAATAGGACTAAAGAAATGTTCTTAGTCTATAGGGGTGATGAACAGCTCGTCGTAAAAGGTTACGTCGATGCTAGTTTCGACACCGACAAGGATGATGCTAAATCTCAGACAGGATACGTGTATATTTTGAATGGAGGAGCTGTGAGCTGGAGAAGCTGCAAGCAAAGCGTGGTCGCGGGATCTACAGTAGAAGCGGAATACATGGCTGCTGCAGAAGCGTCAAGTGAAGGAGTTTGGATCAGGAACTTCATCACTGAGCTTGGCGTGGTTCCAAGTGCATTGGACCCACTGGAGATATTGTGTGACAACACTGGCGCCATAGCACTCGCTAAGGAACCAAGATATCATCCAAAGACCAAGCATATCAACCGCAAGTTTCATATAATCCGAGATTATATAGCAGATGGAGATATGAAGATTAGCAAAGTACATACAGATCTGAATGTCGCAGATCCATTGACTAAACCTCTTCCACGTGTAAAACATGATCATCACCTCAGTGCCATGGGTGTGAGATTATTGCCAGATGTAAACTAGATTATTGACTCTAGTGCAAGTGGGAGACTGTTGGAATTATGCCCTAGAGGCAATAATAAAGATGTTATTATTATAATTCTTGTTCATGATAAAGTTTATATTCCATGCTAGAATTGTATTAAGCGGAAACTTTAATACTTGTGTGGTTTGTGAACAACACCGTGTCCCTAGTACGCCTCTATGGACTAGCTCATTGATCACTGATGGTTAAGGTTTCCTAACCATAGACATGAGTTGTCAATTGATAATGAGATCATATCATTGGAGAATGATATGGTGGATAGACCCAAACTAAGCGAAGCAATTAGATCGTGTCATCGTGTTCGTCTTTGCGAAGTTTTTTTTATGTCAAATATTGTATTCCTTAGACCATGAGATAATACAACTCCCTGGTATCGGAAGAAAGCTTTGAGGTCATCAAACGTCATCCTATGAGAGGGTGATCATAAAGGTGTCTCTCAGGTGATCGGAAAGTATCTGTTGGGTTGTATGTATCGAGATGGGATTTGTCCCTCCCAAGTCGGAGAGATATACTTCAGGCCCACTCGGTAATCGATATCAACACCGCTTGCAAGCATGTGGTTAAGGAGTTAATCACAAAGTGATATCGGATTACGGAACGAGTAAAGTACTTGCTGTGAACGAGATTGAACTAGGTATGACGATACCGACGATCGAATCTCGGGCAAGTAAAATATCGCGAGACGAAGGGAATATATATATGGGATTGATTGAATCCTGGCATCGTAGTTCATCCGATATGATCATCGATGAATGTGTGGGAGTCAATATGGGTGCCCAGACCCCGCTGTTGATTATTGATAGAAGATCATGTCTGCATATTCTCGAACCCGCAGGGTCACACACTTAACGTGTCTCGACGCTAGGATAGATTGGATAATTGGTTTATGAATTTTTGTTCGGAGTCTCGGATGGGATATGGGACATCACGAGAGGTTCCGGAATGGTCCGGAGAATAAGATTCATATAAGGCAGTGCAGTTTTTGGAGTTCGGAATTGTTCCGGATTAATCGGTATTGTACCGGAAGCTTCTAGAACCTTACGGAAGGGGGCCAACGTGGTCCCACCTTCCGGGAGGGGGCATGGGCCTATGAGGGAGTGTCCTGGCCGCATTGGGCCAGGGGCACAAGGCCCCATAGGGCCCAGCCGATCCTAGATAAGTTTAAACTCGTTTAAACTAGAGATAGGGTTTCTAGATAAGGGATAAGTTTAAATCGTTTAAACTAGAGATAGGCTTGGAGGATGGGCAAGGGCTGGCCGCACCCCCCCTCTATATATAGAGGGCTGGTGCGCCCCCTCCCCCCCAACCTACACCTTCCTCCAAACCCTAGTTGCCCTGCTGCCCTCCTCTCTCCCTCCCGACTGTTTGTAGGCGAAGCCCTGCTGCAGAAATTCTCCACCATATACACCACGCCGTCGTGTTGTAGATCCAATCTATCTCTCCACCCTACTTGCTGGTCCGAGGAAGGAGGAGACGTCGAGGTGCTGCACGTGTGCATCTCACGGAGGCACCGCCACTTGTGGTGCTAGATCGGATCGGATCGCGAGGAGGAGAAGCGAGTACGACTACATCACCCACGTTCCGACGAACGTTCCGCTGTGCGAATCTTCAAGGGTATGAAGATCTAATCCAATCTCTCTCGTTGTTTGCATCTCCTAGATTAGATCTTGGCTTTCCCTCTGTTCGCTTCCGTAGAAAATTTTGATTTACTATGCTGCGAAACCCTTCAGCCTCTCTCGCAGCCCGCGCATGAAGCGCACAAAAGAGCAATTGGTATTAGATACATTTTAGATTGACTCTAGTGCAAGTGGGAGACTGAAGGAAATATGCCCTAGAGGCAATCATAGAGATGGTGATATTTCATATGTATCCATGAGTTATCGTAATGTTCCTTGAATATCCAAATAAGGATTGGATCCGAATTAGACTAGGCTTAGGGTACTAATGGGCTGCTAATGTAGAAGCCCACTAGGGACGCCTATATAAGAGAGGGTGGGGCGAGCTGACCAGGGTGAGACGTTAGACCTCAGATCATTCCCAGCCACCACCCCTCACGCCTGTGTTGCACGCGCGGACCTAGCAGTCCGGCGTCTGACGCTTCCACCCTGTACGTGTGGATACCTCGGAGGCGCTGTATCTGTAGCGCTTGGACGAGCCGCGCAAGGGGAGCTGCTCGTGGGACGAGGACAAGGAGGAGACGTGGAACGTCTGCACTGCCTCGACGCGCTTCATCAATTCCGCAACTGCGCGTCTAGTTGTAATCCCGTGATCTATGACAACAGTAATCCTGGTTTACGCGGTAGAAATTTTTTGATTTGCGCTAGTGTAGCCTACCCGTATCCCTTCAATACTATCTTTGTCCTAAAGGCTTAAGGCATATAACTTTTTTCAAAAGCCAAACCAACTAAAGTTTGACTAAATTTTTAGATAAAATATTAATATTTACAATATGTAATGCATACTCTTTTATACATCATGAAATATATTTTCACATGGTATCTATATAATATAATAGTTCTTGATAGTTTTTTCTAAAAGTTTGATCAAACTTTACATGGCTTGACTTTTTAAAAACACAACTCTAACTAACTGCCAATGCGATCACTATATATTTGTAAAATGAAATAATAACTATGTACCATAGAATTGTATTGTCTGAGCAAAATTCACGCACACGATTTTCAAGTAATTTGTAGAAAAAAATGCCAGTTTGGTCAATGAACTTGTCACGATTGAGAGCATTGGTCATGAACTTACAAATCATGAACTATGGGCCACGAAGTTGCCGCGCGCGAGACGGCTACCCTTTTTTTGCAAATAGCGCCCTAAAGTTTTTTTCATCCTACGGGCTAGGGATTATATCAAGCAGGTTATGCTACCCTTTAATCCCCTACTCTCCGCTCACTCACCACCGGCCGTCGCCCTCTTCTTTTCCTGCCGCGGGGAAGAAAGCGCCCTTGCCCCGGTCCCTCTTCTCTGCCTCATGCGGGCTTTCTCCGCCTTGCCGATTGCAGACAACTCGCAACCGTGTTGCTCGGCTCGAGCTCTGCGAGTACCCAACTCGGCGATAGCAACACAAACTGCCGAAGCTCATGTCTATAGCCGTGCCCATGACCTGGACGGCCTCGCCACAGTGCTCGTTGAACAAGCCGCGTCCACCGAGTCCAAGATCTCCTGTAGCTATAGGAAAGTGAAATTGGGGCGGCCAGGAGCAGTGTGGCGCCACGACGGACTGACTACGGGACGAGCTGGATAACGCGAGGAAGGGCCAAGGCGGAACCACCACGATGTTGTTGGTGGGGGCCGCCATGCCGCCCCGCGCACACAATCTATGTGCACTGAGCCGAGCATCCCCGACTGCACACCATGTTGGTTGCTTCCCTCACACGTTGAGGTCAGTGCGACAAGTGCCATCGTCCCTCGTGGCAAGGTGGCCGGGCTCAGCGAGGGCCACAACCACGGGAACACGGAGTTTGCCAACGATGGCATAAACTGATAGCCCACCTGAAGGAGAAAGGAGCGGCGCCGACAAACGGTGCAGGACGATGGCGGCCACAACGTGCTTCACCGCCTAGGTATGGAAAGAGCCCAGCTCAGACACTGCGATGAAGATCAACATAGATGAAGAGCGAGAAGGAACAAACATTCAAGGTGTTATGTGCAAAAAAACGTGTCACGCCACAAAACTAACGATAGCTGTCATGGTGTGACCAAAACGCTCGGGCGGGGCAACTTCGTGATCCACAGTTCACCTGCCCGCACGTCGAATCGAATCTTTTAATTAAGGTAAGTTGTTGGTGCAGGGCCGGCACGGGATAGACGAAGACCGGTGAAGCTGATCTCGGTCTTTCTTGCGATCTCATCTCCGGTCTCCAGATAACACCTGAGTGGTCAGCGCTCAATAATATTCTGTATGTAGAAAAAATGGCATCGTGGTACGGAGGACACACGTCGATTGCCAGCGATGCTCATTGCTTAGAAAAATACACTACTACTGCTGCTGGATCCATGGAACACAACCGTTGCAGGGGCGGCAGCGAGGCGTTGGACCGAGTGAGTGAACGACCACGGTCTCTTGCGTGCTAGCATCTGAAGAGAGACGGAAAGATTGAAAGGAAACGAGTACTTTCATTGATAGTGATTAGGGTTTTTATAGTACCCAACAGTCGTGAATATATGGTCGGTTACATGTTTTGTGTCGATTCGGAAGAGGCACAACGGTTTCGGAAAGACACGGTGACGGTTCGCTATGTACAAGCGGTTGGACAAACGAATATTCTATTAGAATCTATTAACCGTCTATTTAGCTAATAATTGATTCCTAACACTCTCCCTTGGACAACGTTGTTTCTATCTTCATTGTCTTGAGAATCATCATATATTTTGGACGTCGGAGAGTCTTGAATACATTGATCGTCTTTGATCTTGAGACTTCAAGAATCTTCAATCTTGTATTTATTTGTCTTCCAAAATCCTGTTGAAAAAATATAAGGAGAATATAGGAATCCGATATACCGTTGGTATAATTGTACCATTAAAATCTGAATGAGAAATCCATTGGAGAACTCATATGAAAGAGTATAATATATTGTTATCGGATGTTAAATACTAAGTTCAGTCCTAGGAGATTTCTTCCCCTGAACTTTGCAAATTTTGAAGTCGTCTCATACCAATGCCATGAATCTATTTTTGAAATGCAGATGTTGGTAAAGACTTAGTGAACAAATTTGCAAGATTGTCACATGACTTTGTTTGCAAAATATTAATTTCTCCATTTTTCTGTAATTCATGAGGAAAGAATAGTTTTGGAACAATATGTTTTGTAATATTACTTTTAATATATCTCATATGCATTTGAGTAACACATGCGGCATTATCCTCATAGATAATAGTTGATGATTCTAATGAACCAATACCACATGATGTTTGTATATGATTAATCACTCTGCGAAGCCATGCACACTCTCGTGAGGCTTCATATAATGCAATTATTTCAGAGTGGTTAGTGAAAGTTGCTACAAGAGTCTGTTTTGTGGATTTCCATGAAATAGCAGTTTCACCATATAAAAATACAAACCCTGTTTGTGATCTAGCATTATGGGGATCAGAAAGATAGCCAGCATCAGTATAGCCAGTCAAAGTCATATCTTGATTTTTCTGATAGAATAAACCAAGATCTTTAGTACCTTGTAAATATCTGAAGATATTCTTTACTCCAGCCCAATGGCGTTTTGTTGGAGCTGCACTATGTCTAGCCAGCAAATTTACTGCGAAGGCAATATCTGGTCTAGTACAATTAGCAAGGTATATTAGTGCTCCTATAGCACTAAGGTATGGAAACTCAGGTCCCAATACATCTTCGTTATCATCCCTAGGTCTAAAGGGGTCCTTTTCTCCATCAAGGGATCTGACGACCATGGGTGTTTTGGATGGATATGATTTATCCATATTGAATTTTTCCAAAACTTTCTGAATATATGCAGGCTGATAAACGAGTATTCCTGAGGGAAGGTGTTCAAGTTGTAAACCTAAGCAGAATTTGGTTTTTCCCAAATCCTTCGTCTCAAATTCCGTCATTAAATGATTGCGTGCTACAGATATATCTGCTGCATTACCAATGATGTTGAGGTCATCAACATAAACTGAGATGATGCAAAATCCCTTTGAGGATTTCTTTATGAAAACTCATGGACAATCATTATTATTTGAGTATCCTTTATGGATAAGGAATTCACTAAGCCGGTTATACCACATTTTACCCGACTGCTTTAAGCCATAGAGTGAATTTTGTAATTTTACACAATACATGTTGCGATTTATGTTTGGATTCGGAATTTTAAGTCCATCAGGGACTTTCATATAAATATCTGCATCGAGTGATCCATAAAGATAAGCGGTCACTACATCCATTAACTGCATTGATAAATTCATTTGTACTGCCAATGATATTAAGTATCGAAACGTAATTCCACTCATTACAGGAGAATATGTATCGTCGTAGTCGATACCGGGTCTCTGTGTAAACCCTTGTGCTACTAGTCTCGCTTTATATCTCACCACCTTATTATTTTCGTTCCTTTTTCGAACGAAAACCCATTTAGCTCCCGTAGGGAAAACTTTATGAGGAGTAGGTATTACTTTAGAGAATATCTCTCTTTTATTAAGCAAGTGCAGTTTTTCCTCAATTGCCTCCTTCCATTTAGGCCAATCTGAGCGCTTCAGGCACTCTTTCATAGATGTTGGCTCTAGATCCAGTTGAAGGGTTTTAGCAATTTTAGAGGAAAAATATGTGTCGACAAGTGTAGTCTTTCTATTATATGATTCTCCCGAATCGATATAGTTTGTGGAGATTTCATTGATTACCTCAGGCACCGTGTGATTTCCCATAACAACGGAGTCTGGTTGTTTCGATGTCCCAGCATTAGAATTTGTGTGCACATTTATGCTGGGCTCTTGATGTTGAACATCTGTTTGGTGTCTATCAACTTCAGGTTGATTTGCATTTAATGATTTTCTTTGTTTCCGTGGTGGCATTTGAGAAGCCTTTTCCCTTGTGACCAGATTTCTTCCCCTTTTATTTGTAATTAGGGGTTGAGTAGTTTTATTTGGTACCTCTACTCGTTCTGGTGCATTAACTGGAGGGATATAAGATTTAGTGACACCTTTGTGACCAGTAAATGCGTTTGGCAAGTTGTTTGCAAAGCGTTACAAATCTATTATTCTCCGAACTTCAGATTCAGATTCTTTAGTACGTGGATCTAAGGATTGGATGTCTGTCACATTCCAATCTATTTCCTGGCATTCATTGTGGTTTGTTTCTCCCCCTAATGCCGGAAAATTATCCTCATCAAAAATTGAATCAGCATACCGGGATGTAAACAGGTTCCCGTTTAGGGGTTCTAAATATTTTATAATTTTCTATGAGGGCCCATGGAGGTATGCTGCGGTGGTGATATCGGTACGTATACAGTGCAACCAAATTTTCGCAGGTTGGAAATACTTGGCTGATTGCCTCGTACTATTTGAAACAGGGAAGTTTCATGATATGCTGTTGGTCTGACTTGTATCAGATCTGCGGCGTGTAAAACCGCATGTCCCCAACAAGAGGTTGGTAAATTGCAATTCTGCAATAGTAGTCTAGCAATTAGCTTTACTCTTTTGATTAAAGATTCGGCCATTCCATTTTGAGTATGCACATAAGGTACCGAATGTTCTAGATGAATACCTAAAGCCATACAATAATCATTAAATGCGCGTGAACTAAATTCAGCCGCATTATCCATTCTTATTGTTTTTATCCTATGTTCAGGATGATTTTCTCGCAATTTGATAATTTGAGCAATTAATTTGGCAAAGGCATGGTTACGTGTGGATAATAAACACACATGTGACCATCTAGTCGATGCATCAATTAGCACCATGAAGTACCTAACTGGTCCAGATAGAGGTTGTATTGGACCACATATATCTCCTTGAATTCTTTCAAGAAAATTGAGTGACTCATTTTTAACTTTGAGGTAGGATGGCTTAGTTATTAGTTTTCGCGTAGCACATGCAGTACATACAAAATCTGATGATTTGGAAAATCTTTTAATTGGTAAATTATGACCAACAGAATTGCTAATAATTTTTCTCATCATACATATTCCAGGATGACCAAGATCATGCCAAGTCTTTAATTTATCAAGATTTTGAAAAATTATTTTGTACGCAACATAAGGTACGGGTTTGATGTATGTAAAGTATAATCCGGAAGAAAATGAAGGAAATTTTGCAAGAGTTTGTTCCTCATATCCATCGCTTTTTGTTAAAAGCAAATATTCTTTCTTATCCATCTTTTCAGTTTTAAGATGGAAATCATTTGATCGGATATCTTTACTTATAAGGGTACGTGTAGATTTAGGATACAAGAGCGCATTCTGAATTACAATAGTAGTACCCATAGAAAGTGTGAATGTGGCTTTTCCCGAACCAATAATTGCTTTGTTACTCCCAGTTATAGTCATAACATCTTCCTTTCTCTTGGTAAGAGTTTGGAAGTATTTTGTTTCCCTTAAAATTGTGTTAGTGGTAGCACTATCCACTAGACATAATTCTTCTTCCATCAGATTGTTTCCCGTAAAATTCTTTTCTCTGTTCTTCTCCTTGAGGCCTACTCGCTTTGGGTAGAGCAAGTGTTGATGACATGAAGAGAGACAGAAAGATTGAAAGGAAATGAGTACTTTCATTGATAGTGACTGGGGTTTTTTATAGTACCCAACAGTCGTGAATACATAGTCGGTTACATGCTTTGTGTCGATTCGGAAGAGGCACAGCGGTTCCGGAAAGACACGGTGACGGTTCGCTATGTACAAGCGATTGGACAAAACGAATATTCTACTGTAATCTATTAACCGTCTATTTAGCTAATAATTGATTCCTAACAGCATCATCGGACATACTCCATGACAAGAGTCATAGGCAAATTTGATCCATGATGATGGGAGTGTGGGATCATTGTATGTATCATGCAGATTTTAGACGACTATTTCGTGAGTACGTAGGCTAGTTCAATTCCGGCACGTGCATTGCATAGCCTAGTTGCCACGTTATGTCCTTCCACTCTCGACAATTGTGACCCGGCTCCAGCAGGAGACCACTGTCTCCACCGTTCTAAGGCTGGATCCGCCGAGTTCCTACACCCCCGTCCCAAGATCTCTCGACCCCGAGCGCCACGCCACGCAGTGTCCGCGGCCGAGCCCCTCCCAGGCTCAAGGAGACAAACACTCACACCACACCACATCCACATGCGCGAGAGGAATGTAACATCCCAGCATATAGGACCTAACGAAGGATAGATTTAGGAATATGAATTTGTGCATGCATTCATTTGTGAAAATGTGGGTAAAATTTTTGCCAAATAAAACCTTGAGTGATCTTTCTTTCTTACTTTGAGATTAGGTTTAGTCTTAAAGAAGGATTGCTATAAACTTTGATATGATCTTAAAGGAATTATGTGTGTTTTGAAATGAGTTTGGATTTTAAAAATTAAGTGTTTTATAATTTAAATGATTTTGATATAAGATTTGAATCTTAAATTAATTAAGAGAAAAGTATTATAACTTAAATCTTATCTAAAAACAATATTGAATATGAAATTCATTTCATATACATAAACAAGTTACAAAGAATGTAACCTACTGAAGTTATTCCAAACTTCATAATTTACAAAAGAGTAAAGAATAAGAATATTCTTTATTAATAAATATATAATCTTTATTATAAATGAACAAAATAAAGATTACAAGAATTATAAAAGAAAAATTACAAAATAATAAGAAAATTACATTTGTATATCTACTAACTATCCTATATCTAAATCTACACTAAATCTTCATTTTTATCTTTGTACCGGCAAAACAAAGATTAAATAGAAAAAAAATAAGATTAGTGTTAGTATATTTCTCTCAGATATGTCAGTGAGGTGCACTTGACAAACTCATCATTAAGAAATGTTATAAAAGGGGCAAGCTTCACCAATATGAAAGATTTCATCTTTCATAAATTCAAAGCCAGAAAGCAAATGACAGCCAAAAGGGATCAATTCATCTGCGAGGTGAAAGTAAGCTGGTAATGGTAAGTTCAAAAATTCTGAACCTATCCATAGGTGCATAGCAGGCACACAAGCTCGACACACACCAGCATGCAAAGGGTGTGATGTCGACCTCACAAGCACAGCCAAATCACACAAAACCACATCACAGCCGTGGGGAAAGCACTAGTGCATCATTCCACTATACATCACACAAGAACAACAGGTGTAGACAGCAGCCAAACCAAGAACAGTAGCCAAACCAAACCACCCAGATCAACCCAAACATCACCTGGATGGTGACATAAGGAGGGGGATGAATCTGGTGGATAGCAAGGTCAAGCCAAGGAGCTAGGAGGAGCAGGCAAGCTCAAGAGCAAGCTCAGGAGCCCAGCAAAAGCAAATCAAGATCAAGATCAAAATCAAGATCAAGATCAAGATCAAGATCATCATCAATCTACTACACCAACATCAAATTTTGTGGTGAGCCTCATAAAACCATCACATGGTTTCATCATATTATCTAAACAAAAGTATGTGTTGCTTTATGAAATAATCTCTCAATAATCACCCAAGAGAGGTGAATCTATCCTAGAGATTTAAAGTATAAGGATAAGAAATCAAGCTTAACCATAAGCAATGAACTCTCAGACCAACATCATTGAGTTCAGTGTTACTTTTGCAACTTAGATCATCCTTCATTTGATCTTATCAGATCAGGGCACATCTCTCAAAGAGAGTAGCACCTCTAATCCTATAGGTTTCAAACAAACTATTTGCTTAGCTAATTAGGAATTACATCCTAGAGCCTCAGACCAACATCATAGGCAGGAAAGTTAATAAAAGCTTCCATGTCATCTTATCAGTTTTAATCACAAGCATTATCAAGCTAAGCCCAGAAATAAAAACCCAATCACTTGTGTGCCAGAATACAATGGTATCACAAGGACAAGTTCTTAATGAGCTAAAACCAATCTTTGCTTAGTTCCCACAGATAAAAGGGACAAACCAATAAATATCATTTTCCTGAAGCCAAGTGCCAGGAATCAACCTTAAATTCATCTATACATCCATAGAAATCATTACATGTAATGATTTGATTCAATATGTACAATCTCATACAAGCCTACCATTATAATTACAGTAAGCAACCACTGAGACAAACCATTGTCAGTACAAGCATTCTGACAGTAGAGTAAATTCCCAGATCAACAACATAATCCAATCAAGGATTTCATAGAAACACTAGCATAGGATCATAGTGAACCATCACTAGAATAATCTGACAGGCAACTAGCATCATCAAAGCCATTACAAATCATTAACCACAGCAAACAATCATTCTCCATGCTCAAGTATGATCACCACTAGATCTAAAGCATCATGGACATGATCAACAGGGGGTTATGAACCCTAATCAGAGCAAGAACCCTAATCCAGAGATGAACCCTAATCAGAGCATAGTCACTAGGCATGATTAGCCACTAGACACACACATAGAGATTCGTGGTAGTAGCATGAACAGAACCAACTTACCCGAGGTCCTCGCTGATGAATCGAAGAGGAAGTAGATTGGCCGACGAATCGCGGCGGCACAGGGAGCACCCAGAGGGGCGCTGCAACCTGCACCCGCGACGGCGGCGGCCGCAGCAACACACGAGCCCAGCACACCACCGCAGGCGGGATCGCGGCGGCGACGACAACACCTTTCCTTAACCCTAGGGTTCGGGAACGAGGTAGACCTGGCCACGGGGAAGCCCTGAAGTCAAATCCAAGTGGATAGAACGAACGAGCATCATTGACAACCCCAAACCGCACCACAACGGCAAACAGAACGGCCGACGGCGGCGGGAATCGACGGTGGCGGCATCGCCGGCCACGGGGTCGGGTCAGAGGAGGAGTGGATAAGGTCGAGGGAGAGAGAGGAGGCAGAGAGTGTGGGCTAGGTGGGCCAAAACCCCTCGGCGGGATATTTTGAACTTGCCCCATTGGGCCACACTGGCCCAATGAGGCCAAAAGGCCAGCCCAAGTTGTTTAATAGATTTTTGATCAATTGGAAAAGACCAAAATGCCCCTGACCTTAATAAAATTATAGAAAATAAAATAAAAGTCCAAAAATTATAAATAAAATATTTTTGGATTCACAATAATCCACTCTGTCCAAATAAAATAAGATATCAAATTTTGGACATTTAAATTTTTATAAGAATTTTGTAATTTATATATTCTTTATGGAATTTTACAAAATTATTGAAAGGTGATAAAAATAAATAGAAATCCCTTTCATTATATATTAATATTATAGTATTTTTGAAAAATACTAAACAAATATTTATAATAAATTATAAGGTATAATTGATAATTCCTAAAAGAAATATTAAATCAATAAAAGTCAAATAAAAGGGAAATAAAATAAAATAATTCAATATATATTATAAAATATTAAAAATTAATATGTATAAATCCTTTATTAATAAAAAGGAACTTTTTGGGGTAAATGCATATAAAATTAAATAATGCATTATATTATTTGCATAATCATTTTGCTTCTTTAAATATTGTCCTTACCGGGGCAATAATGATGTTTTGTAGAACCAGAAGCTCAGTATTTGCAAATTGTGTGTTATCATATATGCTATAAAAGAAAGAAAATATTATTTTCATAAATAAAGAAATCATAGATATCATCCTAAGTGGTGATATAATGGAGCAATAGAACTTAGGGTTCTACTTGCAACAATGATGATCAAGTAGGGACTTAACAACCCCTGACATCAGTGATTTTAGCACCGTATATTACGCGTTAGCCATGAGATTTGAAATGGGACAGAGAAGTCAGTTGTATCTTCTTCCTCTCGCATGAAGCCGGATGTGCAGGTCGTGGCTGTTATCCTCGTAGCGTGCATATCAATTGGTAATTCGTAGAGGATATGCAGCATATGGGTGTGAACCCTCATCGTCCCACGATAGTTCTGGCATCTAACGGTTTGTACAAACCATTGCCGTAATTCATTATGTGGGCATGGTGTACACCAAGGAGGCATGCGGGGTCGCGAAGGGGGCAGTGATTGGCTTGGACCAACTACTGGGTCCCACATCATGGAATTATGGACGGGAAAGTACACCCGGTTGTGCAACAAGGAGTTGATCTCTCATGGATAAAGTAACGCACCTCTGTAGAGTGTAAGAACTGTAACTTGTTACTCCCTGTTTCGGGAAGGAGCTATGAACACGGCAGGAAAGGAACTCCATGAAAGTTCTGGTCAACCTGTGAAGGCTGATTGTCATAGTTTTTCAGAATAAAATCAACCTTTGAAGAAAGATTTACAAAAACTGCATAGTACCAAGGATTTATAATCCGAGGTGGTAGTTAGAGCATCAAACTTCCCACCTTGCATATAATGAACTTGTTGGGTAACGTTGTTACTCATTCTTTCCTTTGATCCCTTGCTTAGACTCTGAGGATCAAGAAGACGGGCTAATGTATGCAGCTGAATGACAAGAAGATGTGTTCTATGAGGAACCTGATCTATCCGGAGGAGTTGAATGAGTGGATTACGAGATCCGCTACGGTGTCGATGAGAACGAGACCAACTAAGTACCTAGTTAGTAGTATCTAACGAGACCAACTAAGTACCTATAGAATAAGCTGTTGAGCTCAACTCCTAGACGGAGTTACTACTTTTAAATTCCGCTGAACACTTTATATTTTGGTTTGTAAGTTGGATCTTTTAGAAGTCTTGAACTTCCGGTTTTGTAATAATAATAATATGTGTACTTTTGTAATATGGACCCGCAATGTTTTTGTTGTACCACTCTGAGGGATGTGATATTTATGGAACGGTGTTCTGTGGATGTCATGTTAACGACTATAGTGTACTATACATGCAGTAGTATGCTGGGTCACCGCAAGGAACCTCCCCATTGCCACCACTAGTCGTGCACCCTATGTCGATGTCGTGATCCGGCACTAGCTGGGGAGGATTGAATGGAGGAGCTAGGGGAAGCTAGGGTTTGCCGCCCTCGTGACAGCGACACAGGGTGTTGAACCGGTTTTTTTTGGACTCACGGTTGTTTGTGAAGCTGCCTTGCTTAACACCGCCTTGCAGTAGTTTTATGTACGCAAAATAAGTAGAATCACGGTATTTTTTATGTATCGTACAAAAAAAGTTGCCCCGACCATATGCAATAATCAAATTTAATGCATGCTAAATTAGTAGAACCCGAGGTAATTTTTATGTTCATTGCTAATTACTATGAGCAATGATATTTTGGTAAAAAGTATTGTGCATAAAAGACACCATTGACCTAATCATACTGTACAAACCTCTATTGATATATCTGTTAGGCCGTATGCCTTCAAAAACTCTACCAAGATATTTCAAAATGATAAATCTTATAAAAAATACATGATTATAAATATACACTATACAATCCACCGAGTTATAGAACATTATCTGACGAGGTTTAATCTCGTCAATGCCCATTGTTATGAGCTTGGGTTTTGGAGAAGATGGGGATGCTGGAGATCGCGGAACGGTTAGCAAACAAGCAACACGGGGACACGAGGTTTACCCAGGTTCAGGCCCCGGGAGGGTATAACCATGTCACTATCCAAATAGGTGTGAGATGTAGTCCTTTTCTCATTTAATATTGTTCCTTTTCAACATCTTATTAAGGGGAATTGTCTCAAAAATTGAAATGACCCATGTAAATTTTACTAAAAAGAAAATTTGAAATTTCACACATCACATTTATATTTTCAACAATATACATCACAACTATTATAATTGGATTTTTGGTAACTAATGTTCAACATCATTGTTGTGTGGTAAACAATATGAACTAAGTATGCAATATATATACTAACCAATACTAGAATATTATAAAAATATTTATGTGTAAAATTTTAGTATAAATATCATTAATGGCGGTCCTAGAGGGCCCCGCCTCCTGGTGTGCGGTGGAGTAGCCCTCGCCAAAGTATGAGCACTAGACTGTCATCACCTAGGGATTATCACCGGCACTATAACTCCCGTCCGGCGCGGTGTATTTTGTAGGGTTCGCAGCATAGAAAACAAAAATTTTCCTACGATGGGAACATCTATGTACCAAGATCTATCTACTAGATACAAGCAACAGGCGGATGTATATCCGTAGAGAACATACCCTTGAAGACCGACAAAGCTTAACGAGTTCAACTCGTGGTTGATGTAGACGATCTCTTGCCGATCTCAAGATCGAGAGGAAGTCCTAGCGCCGCAAAGCAGCAGCGCATCCGTGCTCGCACACACGTACAAGACACCGGGCAACCTCCGCCTCCTCGCTCCAGCGATGCAGCGGAAGCACAACCCTTTCTTGCCGAATAGCCATCGGGAACATGTATCTCGCTAGTCCGAGACCATGGGGAATAAATTCTAGAGGGGGAGAGAGATCCTTCACGAGGAGGTGTGAGAGATAAGTGAGGAGGGGGCTCCTTTTATAGGAGGAGGGGGGACCCCAAGGGGGTGGCCGGTGCATGGGGGCTGCCCCCTTGCCCTCCCCTCTTCATGTGGGTGGACACTCCACTCACAAAATTCCTTTAAATTCCCTCCAGTCAAAAGTCCACTCAAATTCCCATTAAATTTCCACCAAATTTAATGCAAACTCTCATTAAATAAAACTCTTTTATTTTATTCAGAATTTTTTCAATTACTTTAATGATAAACATTTACAAATAACCCCTTGCTAGAATTCCATTTCACATGCATAACCACTTTATGCAATTTCACCCGAAAACCTATTTCGGTATCTAGTGAAATAAATTCCCGCGCTTGTTTATTCTTTCGGCATGAAACATTTGCTCCAACTGGATGCCAGTGTCCCTTAATTGTGTCACCCTACGGTTCGCGAATAATGCGGACATGATCGAGACACTTCTCCGATCAATAATCAGTAGCGGGACCTGGAGATCCATACTGACTCCCACACATTCAACGATGACTTTTCCTATGATCGTCGGAACCTTTTATTCTTGTATATTAATCCCTTTGTTTCACGATATATTACATGTCCGAGATTCGATCATCGGTATCTCCATACCTAGTTTGATCTCGTTACTGACATGCACTCTTTTCTCGTTCCCGTGATATAACATTCTAGTGATCAAATCACTTGCTTGCAAGCTAACCAATGTGATATCATCGAGAGGGCCCAGAGAATATCTATCCGTCATCGGGATGAACAAATTCCACTCTTGATCCATGATTCTCAACATAACACTTTAGTAGCTTTGAAGCCATCTTTATAATCACCCAGTTACGGAGTGACGTTTGATGTCAACAAGAAACTCTTCCGGTGTTAGTGATTGGCATGATCTCATGGTCTAAGGATTAGGACTACTTCGTAGTTTGTTTATAGCAATATAAACTCAATGACTTTGATCGTAATGCTATACTTCGGATGAATGTTCATCACACCATTACACTAATGTTGTGACCTCGTTATTAACAACATCCAATGTCCATGATCAGGAAACTTTGATCATCATGTTAATCAACGAGCTAGTTTATAAGAGAGGCATAACTAGGAACTTCCTTTTTGTTTATTAAACACACATGTATTAAAGTTTCCGTATTAATACAATTATAGCATGCAAAATAAACATTTATCATAAATAAGGAATACGATAATAACAACTTTATTATTGCCTCTCGGGCATATTCCCTTCAGTCTCCCACTTGCACTAGAGACAATAATCTAGTTTGAAAACTTTGCATATTGAACACATATGGCTTTCTGGTGTTCCATATACGCAACTGCAAGTGG
The DNA here is from genome assembly GCA_916181665.1 of Avena sativa. NCBI lineage: Eukaryota > Viridiplantae > Streptophyta > Magnoliopsida > Poales > Poaceae > Avena > Avena sativa. The sequence continues at coordinate 351,529,037 of OV702293.1, read as the reverse complement.
TTAACATAATCTACGGACCTGACACTTTCAGGTCCGTGTGTATTTACATGTCTTTGCGTCTTCACGCATCACTCATTCTCCAATGAGATGGCATTGTATAAATTTGGTCTTTCGGTGAGACCTTTAGTTCCTTGGGGTTTAAAACACGTCGATACGATTTTCATACAATATATCTTTAGTGTTAGCCCGTTGCGAACCACACCTTAGTTTGATAACAAACTACTTGACACAAATTCCCTCCTTTGTTGCTACTATAGCAGTCATATACTTAGCCCTTTTTGTTGTAGTATTCGTCACAATGTCTTAACTATGGATTTCATCCAAATCCATCATGGAAACTTTCTTTCCATTTCATTGTGCCACTCATAGTTTAAATTGAGATAAACTTAATTTGTATCTTGTGACAAAACTAGTATCAATGTAACGCTTTACAATGAACTATTTGTAATTGTTTGTCATGTCTACACAAATATATTCTTAGTTCTTCCAAAAGATCATAAGGATATCCTTACTATCGTCCAATGATCATTTTATGATTTATTCTGGTATATGCTCATAACACTTAGAGCATAGGACATATCTGGATGTGTACATATCATGGTATGATTGATCAAAACATTCTCGTGATTTCACTCATCAAGTGTTAAAGCACTTGAATCTTGTTTCACTTATCAAGTGTTGATACACTTGAATCTTGATTCAATTCCTTTCCATGCGACAAGAACCGTTTCTTGTTGTTTCTATATTGAACTCTTTCAATATCTCATATATGTACGTTTGACACAACCATATTAGCGTCACAGTCTATCAACTATAGACATTCATGCTAAATATTCGGGTTTTGCCTAAGTATTTCATCGAAATAAAATTCTTAACCTCTGTCAATAAAAGATACATCATTTCTAATCAATAAGATGTTATCCACATAATGTATTAGAAATGTGTCTCAGCGCTCCCACTTAATTTCTTGCAAATGCAAGCATCTTCATCGTCTCCGGATGAAAACTCCTTTTCATCACGGTGAAGATTCCAACTCCGCGATGCTTACTTCAACCAATGAAGTTTGCATGCCCTTTTTAGCATCCTTTGAATTAACAAAACCCTTTGGATCGTGTCATGTACACGTCCTAGGTAACCATTCTATTAGAAGAACTTTTTTTTTGTTTATTCATCTACCATATAACAAATTATATGTAGTGGTTGCTACTTTAATCCGTCCAGACTAAATATCGCTATGAAAGATCAAATCTTGTTATAGTCAACTCCTTGAACATTGTCGTAAAATACTTTAACGATATGTCGACTATTTCATAGATGTAAAACATCCATGTCTGTTTCTTTATAGATCCAAATACGACCGATAGGTCTTTACACCTTTCCGGAGGGTCTTCCAAGTTCAAAACTTGATTTATCGTGTATGGACTTATCACGGATTTTATGGCTTCAAGCCATTTGACGGAGTCAGGGCCCATCATCGCTTCTTTGTAGTAGGTTCATCATTGTCAAACAATAATGATTTACTCTCAAATCTCAATCATTTGATTGTTTATCCGACCTTCTTGGTTCAATAGGAACTTTAGACCTCCGTGACCGCAACTTTTGAGGCACATAAGCTATGAGCATTATGGCAGCCTCCAGAACCATTTCCAGCGCTGAGCAACTCAACACATTTAGCTAAGGTTCGTTAACCTTATCAAAGTTCTATTGTACTCCCACTTAACATTTATGAAAAATTCCTTCTTCAAGAAACTTCACATTTCAAGCGACAAACCCTTTTATCCTCGGTGTTATGGCGGAATAACCAATTGTTATTCGAAATAACCTACAAAGACATGCTCATCTGACTTTGGTTGTAAACATCTTACTTATGTTTAGCATACCAAAATTTAAGAAATGACAACTTGGGTTTTACCCCAAACCATAACTCATATGGTGTCATTTCAACGGATCAAGATGGAGCTCTTTTCAGTGAAAAAGCGGAAGTCTCTAAAGCTTTAATCTTTTTAAAACATAATGGCAGTTTTATAAATAACACCTTTGATCCAACCATGTCAAACAAGGTTTTATTACAAATCTCAAACACTCCATACTCCTATGGTGTTTCGGGAGACGTAAATCTAGGTGTTTTGCTAAACTTGCAACTCAAATAAATCCCTTTATGATAAAATCATAATTCATTTATTTTCTTGTTACACTTGTAACTCAAATAAATCCCTTATGATAAAATCATAAACCATTTATTTTCTTGTTACAATGATTTTCACTTCATCTTGAAAGTCTTTGAACATTTTCAAATATTTCACACTTCTTTCTCATTAAGTGAATATTCACTCAAATTTCTGGAGAAAGTATATGAAGTTGAAACCCATCGCTTACGACTATAAATAATGGACTATATACATCGATATGTATAAATTCCAATATTTTAGTCGTTCGTTCTTCTTTGGCCTTTGAACGAAGTTTTAATTATCCCGAGGAAAGTCTCACAAGCGTCACTTGATCAAATCAAAGACTCCAAAAATCCATGAAAATGGAGATTCTTCATGTTTTCTTTCCAATATAATTTAAACGGCGATATCACTTCGTAAGTGATCTTCCAATCATTTGTCTTGCGACATTTTAGCATTAGCTTTATGGATGTGATTTCTCCAACTATATTTGTAAATCATCCATCTTATATGGAATACGGTAATTATTTGAAAAACCTTTGTTCTCATAATACCTGATTCAAATAAAATTATTAAAACAAATCTTGAAGTCAAGCTTTGATGTCAACGAGAAATACAAACAACGGTTTGTTTGTTTTCGATGAACATCATCACATATTCTCTTGCTAGTTACTTAGGTCATTGTGGTTCATGAGTTGCGTCGTTCCGTATGAAATTTCATACCAACCAATTCGGTATCCAATATCCAAGAACCACATTGTTTAACAAGAAAAGAATACAACCATAACCTGTATATCATCTATATACCTAAATTGGATATTTCCAATCTTTTCTTTTCTGCCAAATATATTTTATAGATTCTCTTTCAGCATTTCCTTTTCCTTTTTAAAAGAATCTATCAACATCAAAAGTGGCGCCATATACATGACACATAGTCCAAAGCGTGTATATTCAAATAATAATACCTTTGGACTTGCACTTTGAAGTAGATCACCATCATCAAAATGATCGGTATTCTTTTAAAATCCATTTTTTAGTAATCTTTTAGTGTAGTAAACACTTTACATACATCTTCTATTCATCCTTATCATGACGACTTTCATGATCAAGCTACTGTAGCTTATAAAGGTGAATCGTGAGTATAACATTACTTTCAAAAACCCTTTTGGATGATTAGGATGTCTAGCATCTCCAACCTTTGTAAATTCTCATCCTATATGAGAACACATATTATACTCTATCATATTGCAACCAAAATATTGTTTCAGATATCGTTATATCTGTCACACATGATGGTTTTTGAAACAATTCTTTCAGCTCCTAGATAAACTTGATATTAAAACAATCAAGAATCATGGAGGCAAACATGATACTTAAGATACTAACACTGGAATTGTTACTCTCGATTTAATACCAATTATTAAATTTCACGGAGTAAATAGAATTTTGCTGAAAGTTTGCAATAGGACTTTAAACTTTAGATTGACACTCAACACAATACGATACCAGTTCGTAAAGTATATATCCAGAATTCTATAGTATTATTATCTCAATTACAACTATGCATAAGGTGGTGAACGAATGCCAATGACTACAACAAATTATGCAAATTCACTTTGATTTAATTTATGATAAATTGAGTTCTACTAATCCAAATTAGAAATGAACTCCCACTCAAAAATGACATCCCTCGTGTCTTTTTGGTGATTACATGAACCAAATCCACTACACCAAGTTCGATCATCACGTGAGTCGGTGTAGCTTCAAAGACGAGCATCAAATGGGCATCATATCTACTATATGACTCATGCTTAACCTTTCGGTCCGTGTTCCGAGGCCATGTCTGTACATGCTAGGCTCGCCAAGTAAGAACCTTAGTATTCGCGTGTGTAACTGTCTTACACCCGAGATATGCTCGTGGATTCAAGTACACCCGATCATCACGTGATGCCTTGAAGCGACGAATCATTGTCGGTGCATACTTAAGGAAGAACACATTTTTATCTTGATATCTAAATGAGGGATCATCTTATTATGCTAATAAAACGCCAAACAAGCAATATAAGATGCAATCAAACATCACATGTTAATTAGTGGAATGATATGGTTCCCGCATATGATCTCCATCATGTGCACTGTGGTATGATCACTATCATACCTTTATGTGTAAATCCAAGGTCTATGTAGTTTACACGTTATGTGTGTTGTAAGAGTATCATCTCACACTAGCCTAGCAACAATCTAAACTAGACGCCTCTAATTTGTCCATTGCAAGTTTTATGTGGCTTAGGGCTTTCGAAGATAGAACCGTTCTTACCTACGAACATGAACCACAACGAGGATAACCAAATTGTTGACAACTCGTTGCAAATTAGATATTGACTATAGTAGGAGAGACGGACACCCGCTAGCCACTTATGCAAAACTAGTTGCATGTCAAGCGTGGAACAGGTCTCATGTGCGAGGACATGTAAAGTTTGTCCGGGCCGCTTCATCCCACTATGCCACCAATATCCAAAGTACAACCAAGAAGCAATAACATGATCATCATCGCCCACATACTCATATGTGTACTACCCGTGCAAAGTATCTATGCATAGATCCGGCTCTGATACCACTGTAGGGTTTGCAGCATAGAAAACAAAAAATTTCCTACGATGGGAACATCTATGTACCAAGATCTATCTACTAGATACAAGCAACGGGCGGATGTATATCCGTAGAGAACATACCCTTGAAGACCGACAAAGCTTAACGAGTTCAACTCGTGGTTGATGTAGACGATCTCTTGCCGATCTCAAGATCGAGAGGAAGTCCTAGCGCCGCAAAGCAGCAGCGCATCTGTGCTCGCACACACGTACAAGACACCGGGCAACCTCCGCCTCCTCGCTCCAGCGATGCAGCGGAAGCACAACCCTTTCTTGCCGAATAGCCACCGGGAACATGTATCTCGCTAGTCCGAGACCATGGGGGATAAATTCTAGAGGGGGAGAGAGACCGTGAGAGACAAGTGAGGAGGGGGGCTCCTTTTATAGGAGGAGGGGGGAACCCCAAGGGGGTGTCCGACGCATGGGAGCTGCCCCCTTGCCCTCCCCTCTTCATGTGGGTGGACACTCCACTCACAAAATTCCTTTAAATTCCCTCCAGTCAAAAGTCCACTTAAATTCCCATTAAATTTTCACCAAATTTAATGCAAACTCTCATTAAATAAAATTCTTTTATTTTATTCAGAATTTTGTCAATTACTTTAATGACAAACATTCACAAATAACCCCTTTCTAGAATTCCATTTCACATGCATAACCACTTTATGCAATTTCACCCGAAAACCTGTTTCGGTATCTAGTGAAATAAATTCCTGCGCTTGTTTATTCTTTCGGCATGAAACATTTGCTCCAACTGGATGCCAGTGTCCCTTAAGTGTGTCACCCTACGGTTCGCGAATAATGCGGACATGATCGAGACCTTTCTCCGATCAATAATCAGTAGCGGGACCTGGAGATCTATACTGACTCCCACACATTCAACGATGACTTTTCCTGTGATCGTCGGAACCTTTTACGCTTGTATCTTAATCCCTTTGTTTCATGATATATTACATGTCCGAGATTCGATCATCGGTATCTCCATACCTAGTTTGATCTCGTTACTGACATGCACTCTTTTCTCGTTCCCGTGATATAACATTCTAGTGATCAAATCACTTGCTTGCAAGCTAACCAATGTGATATCACCGAGAGGGCCCAGAGCATATCTATCCGTCATCGGGATGAACAAATTCCACTCTTGATCCATGATTCTCAACATAACACTTTAGTAGCTTTGAAGCCATCTTTATAATCACCCAGTTACGGAGTGACGTTTGATGTCAACAAGAAACTCTTCCGGTGTTAGTGATTGGCATGATCTCATGGTCTAAGGATTAGGACTACTTCGTAGTTTGTTTATAGCAATATAAACTCAATGACTTTGATCGTAATGCTATACTTCGGATGAATGTTCATCACACCATTACACTAATGTTGTGACCTCGTTATTAACAACATCCAGTGTCCATGATCAGGAAACTTTGATCATCATGTTAATCAACGAGCTAGTTTATAAGAGAGGCATAACTAGGAACTTCCTTTTTGTTTATTAAACACACATGTATTAACGTTTCCGTATTAATACAATTATAGCATGCAAAATAAACATTTATCATAAATAAGGAATACGATAATAACAACTTTATTATTGCCTCTCGGGCATATTCCCTTCATATTTTATCGGCACAGTCGAGCTCAGCATTGACGCTGAGAAGGACAAGTGTGGTGAAAGGGGAAGAAGAGACCGGATCGGCAAAGCCAACAAGCGAGCCACGTGCAAGGCGATCCCCCAACGGCTGCACCTATCGAGCCAGCTCTCGGACGCCAGACAGGAACCACGCGCGGGGAAGAGGAACACATGGCAGAGCGTGCGCGCGGCTTAGGCCGAAAGAGGTTTGCGCTTTCCAGGGGCGGTGGCTAGCGAGCGGGAGGGCTGGGTCGAGCGACAACGGTCCACGGTCTTGCGTGCTTGCATCAACCGAGAGATACTGCACGACCAGAGTCGTAGGCAGATTTGATCCATGATGATGGGAGCGTTGGATTATTGTATACTAGTATCATGCAGATTTTCAGACGACTATTTTGCCTAGCCTAGCTGCCACGTTATGTCCTTTCAGGGTGACTAAACTGATCTTTCTCAGAAACTTTAACCGAATCTGATCCTTTCTTCAAACTAATTCGGAATCTGACCGTCGGCGCTATTTTAAACGGAGTCGAAGTTATACAGGTTGGCGTCAACACATGACAACAAGGCGGCAACCTAGGAAGGTCGGCGCCGTTTTAAACGGAGCCGGCCTCCTTCGGTTCGGTTTTCTGATGTATGCACGCCGACCTATAGAACTTCGGCTCCATTTAAAATGGCGCTGACCCCAGAGGTCAGATTCCGAATTAGTTTCGAGGAGGGGCCAGATTTGGTTAAAGTGTTCAGATTTGGCCAGATTTGACAAAAAATACCGAATCCACCAAGTTCCTAGACCCCCACCCCAAGATCTCTCTACCCCGAGCGCTACGCCACGCAGCTGCGGCCGAGCCCATCCTAGGCTCGAGGAGACATACACTCACACCACACTACATCCACACACATGAGAGGAATCTGAATCTCCCCATCGCCACAACCAGTCGTGCAACCCGCGTTGATGGCGTGCTCCGGCAACAGCTAGGGAGGGGAGTATTGAATGGAGGAGCTAGGGGCAGCTAGGGTTTGTCGCCCTCGTGACAGTGACACGGGGGGGGGGGGGGTGTCTGAACATGTTCTTTAGGACTCACGGTTGTTTGTGAAGCTGCCTTGCTTAATACCGCCTTGCAGTAGTTTTATGTATGCAAAATAAGTAGAATCATAGTTTTTTTTATGTATCATACAACACAAGTTGCCCCAATCATATACAATAATCAAAATTAGTGCATGCTAAATTAGTAGAACGCGACGTAAATTTATGTTCACTGCTAATTACTATGAGCAATGATATTTTAGTAACAAGTACGGTGCATATAAGATACCATTGACCGATATATCTGCTAGGGCGTATGCCTTCAAAACTCTTCCAAGATATTTCAGAATGATAAATCTTAGAAAAAACACATGAATATAAATATGCACTATACAATTCATCGAGTTATAAAACATTATCCAAGTAGGTGTGAGATGTTGTCCTTTTTCTCATTTAAGATTGTTCTTTTTCAGCATGTTATTAAGGGGAATTGTCTCAAAAATTGAAATGGCCCATGTAGCTTTTAGTAAAAATAACATTTTAAATTTAACACATCACGTTTATATTTTCAACAATATACATCAGAACTATTATAATAGGATTTTTGATAACTAATGTTCAACATCATTTGTGTGGTAAACAATGCGAACTAAGTATGCAATATATATACTCACCAATACTAGAATATTATAAAAATATTTCTGTCTAAAAGTTTAGTATAAATATCATTGAAGGCGGTCCTAGAGGGGTCGGCCTCCTGCCCTACGGTGGAGTAGCCCTCGTCAAAGTATGAGCACTAGACCGCCATCACCTAGGCTTATCTCGAAGTCTTTAGGCTACAAGGTCCTCCTCCTCACGGCATCTACGCCCCAGCTCCCTCTCTTATTGGTGATTTTTTTTACTCCTCCCTCGTGACGAACCTCATACCCTCTGGCGCTAACAAATGCGGCATGGCTTGCTCCTCCTCGAAGTTGAGGCGTGCACTCGCCCCATAGTACAGGACCGACATCTAGTCATAGGCACAAGCCACCTTGTTTGGTCTCCTGAATGTGTCAAGCTTCTTATTACCAACAGTGATCCGAGCCCACCATGTCGGGACCTTCGTGGGTTTCCTGTGAAGGCCACAGAACTTCAGCTCCAACATGAACTTGTGAGCTAATTAACAACATTTAATATAATTAAGTGTCAACAATATGAATATGTAACCATAAATTATACTCAACATTTAATATAAGTAAGTATGAATATGTAAAATTTAATACAATTTGTATCTAGCATGCAAGTTTGTCTATCAATTTTACCAAACATTTATATTTAATATTTTTTATTTAAAAATTTGTCTAGCAATTTTATCTAGCATTTAGATAACATTCTATCTAAAATCTCTAAACTTATATCTAATTTAATCTGCATTTTCTATCTAAATTCGCTAAATTTCTATTTCTATCTCTATATTTAGAAATAGAAACCATTGAGGAGAGGCGGTGGCACTCACCAAGCGGAGCGGGGCAAGGCTGCAGGTCGGAGAGGGTGCGGTGGCATTCTCGGATGGGCGGGGGCGATGGAAACTCGGGTCATCTACGGGCACAACGAAACTCGGGGGTGCGGAGGCGTGAACGGAAGAGAGGAGAGGGATGGGAAGTAGTAGAAGAGAGGAGAAGGGATGCGGCGAAGGATAGGAGAGGGAGGGGAAGTAGTAGAAGAGAGGAGGAGGGAGTGGTGTGGGGGACGGTACGACGGACGCGGTCGAGGAGAGAGGAGAAGAGGCAGAGAGAGGATCGATAGTGGTGTGGCCTGGCTGGGTGGGAATAGTAGGTTTTAGTCGTGGCGTTTCTTTTAGTTCAAACCATTAGGTTTGTAAACGCCATCACTAATTTTTCCCCGGTCCGATAATTGGGTCCTGCTTAGTGGTGGCGTTCAAAATACACCACACGCTGCCGCTAAGTTTTAAGAGTGGCATTTGCATATTAAAACACGCCGTTCGTAGTTTGTGTCGCTATGGTGGCGTGTAATTTTCAAGGCTCGTCACTAGCGAAACGACTGTTATAGAGATTTTTCTGTAAATATATGAATAAAAATGTTCTTGTGTAATGGTGCCTTTGGAGTTAGATTACGAATTTTCAAGTATTAGAACATTTGTACAATATTACTATATTGATAAAGACTTGTGACTTAATCCGCAAAAAGAAACATTTCATGAAATTTGCACAAAATGATCGCCCTATAAATAAGTACAAATGGAATCATAAAAACATCCAATTCCATATCATCCTCATATAGCCATGTGCCCACCAATCATCAGATCCATGAATCCTCGATGATCACCCATGAATCATGATCCATGACGGAGGAGAGAGCACGGGTGAGCATGATGAGCTCGGTGGCGTCAACACGCAATGCAACCAGCAGCAAGCGTAGCCAGCACAGCAGGCACGAGCCTGCCAATCATGAGCGGAGTCGGTCGCAGTCGCAGTATGTGTGCGGAATGGAAATCGCTGCAGATTGTGCAGCCCACCAAGCCGCAACCGATATGGCGATATACGATGACGCCGTACCTCGCCCGGAAATCGTTTGGCCAGCGGCGCCGTGCTCCAGAAGCGCGCCAGCTACCACGACCACCGGGCCGTCTTCTCCTCACACGCGCAACCTGTCCACATGTTCACCTGTCGCGCTGCCCATGTGTCGAATCTTGCTGTTCTTTTTATTTAAGGTAAGCTGTTGGTGCAGGGCCGGCACGGGGTCGGATAAACAAGGACCGGCGAAGCTGACCCCAGTCAGTCTTTGCTTGCGATCCCATCTCCAGCTAAGCTAGCTGCCGTTGTTAATTTGCCGCCGTGCCATCCGAAGTTCGCCGCAGAGCTGCTTTATGGAGAGAAAAAAATGGCAGGCTCGTGGCACAGAGGCCGTGCGTCAGGGTATATGCGTCGATTTGCCGGCGGTGCTTATTGCTTAGAAAAATACTACACGGTCCATGGAACACGACCGATGGCTATGTGTTACCGCGTCTACTCCACCACTCAGTGTCACTATTTTTTGCGAGATTAGTGTCGCTATTATCGTGCCAAAAAAAATTTACTTGCCTGAAGCGACGCGTTTCTGACCTGGCTTCCGGCACTAGAACTCCCGTCCGGCGTGGTGTATTTTTTTTCTTTGGAGAAACTCCGGCGTGGTGCATTTTATCAGGCAAAGTCGAGCTGGGCATTGACGCTGAGATGGACACGTGTGGTTATTTGGTTTCCACAACGGGAAAGGGGAAGAGACCGGATCGGCAAAGCCAGCAAGCAAGCACACTTGTCGCCGCCACGAGCAAAGCCATCCCCGGACGGCTGCACCTACCTGGCCAGCTCGCGGACGCCAGACAAGAACCGCGGGGAAAAGAGGAACACGTGGCAGCACGAGCGTGTGCGCGCGGCAGATCGGGAAGGGGTTGCACCGTTGCACTTTGCATGGGCGGCAGCGACAGGCTGGGACGAGCGACCACGGTCCACAGTCTTTGCGTGCGTGCTTGCATCATCGGAGATACTCCGTGACCAGCCCCGGCTCTAACCCATGGCAGGGTTGTGCCATGGCCAAGGGCCCAGGCCAAAGGGGGCCCATTTTTTTAGCGCTAAATTACAAAGGCCCAGAAAAAATAGCTAGGAGGAAGATCGATCGACGGCTCGACGCCGAACCAAAACCGAAACGGCGAAATGTCGCCCTGCCTGCCACGATCAAACTCCTCGGCTCGCCTCGCGCTGGCGGTTTCGTCTCTGATCTCTCTCTCGCCTCGCTTGCGCTCGCGGTTTCGTTGCCATCGCCACGCCTGACGCCGCAGACACGCAGATGCAGGGCGCAGGCGCGCAGCGTGGCACAGCGCCCCAGCCCACGCGGCCACGACCCACGCCCAGTGTCAGGTCAGCTCTCCTCTCTCTCTCCGCCTGTCCGCCGTGATTCTCCTTCTTTGCTGTTGACCCGTTGTACTCATGGTTTAATCATAATTGTCGTTGTTGAATCAGAATTCAGCCCACGCGGGACGGTCATTGTCGTTTACATTCTCTCTGGTTGTACTAGTACTACTGTAAAGGGGATTATCCTTTGGTGAATTCTGTGATCGAAACAAGCTACATGCAATGCTTTCCGAGTTTGTGGGCCGTGTAATTGCGGTCTGCTACTTCTTCAGAGCAGAAAATATTTTGGGGGTGATTAGGATTTTTTATTTGAGGTCTCTCGAGCAGTCGAGCGTCAGGTCTCGGTGTTATGATTTTTGATATAAATTCCATCACAATTTTTGATAGATGTTACGATGGGGAAGTAATTGTCGGGTGTTGTGAAAAAGAAGAAAAGAAAGAGAGAGAATCAGCTTATTGATTCACAAAGAGGTGCTTTAAATAAGTTTTCTCTAACAAAAAGTAGTGTTGATGTCAACAACAATAATCAAAGGCAAGAATCTGATCTTGGAGAAGATGATGAGAATAATTCAAATGCAAACTTTGAGGCCAATGAACAATTCTCAGAAACCGGTAAATAACTAACTAGCGTCAATTTTTTGATCTTTTGTAAATAAGTAACTAATTACAATCTTTTGTTTGCCATACAGATGTTGATGTTGATGTTAATGTTAATGAGGACAGTATAGGGGAAGAACAAGATACTCCTAGGGTGATAAAAAATCCCCGAAAAACGGTAAATAACTAACTAGCATCAATTTGCAAGTGAAATTGACACATATATCATCTATATATCTAGTTATACGTACATATATATATTATCTTTAGGAGCCCTTTTATCGACTTCGCCCAAGGGCCCAAAAAAATATAGAGCCGGCCCTGTCCGTGACAAGAGTGGTAGGCAGATTTGATCCATGATGATGGGGGCGTGGGATTATTGTATGAATCATCATGCAGATTGTTGCCATCACCAAGCCACATCAACATCGCCTCCGAACACCAGAATCACAAGTGCGACCCACTCCGGCAGGGACCACACTCTCCGAGGCCAACTCCAACGGCCCCTTGCAAACGGACTCCGCGTGTCCTATCTCCGCGTGTCCTATCCTCTCGGACCGAGGCCATGGCCCAACACGTAACTATAGTGGGTGATTTAGATCACACACTGCTATTTGTTGTGACATGTCGATTTTAATTTAAATTCTAGACTTATTTTGTTTTTTATGTATTTCTAATTTTCTATATGTATGAAACTATCAATTTCATACCCAGTAAAAAAAAGACTAGATAAATGGGGAGGTGCCATCGTTGGGTGCACCCGCTAAATTAGTAGAACCCGTAGTATTTTTTATGTTCATTGCTAATTACTATGAGCAATGATATTTTATTAACAAGTATGCAGTGCATATAAGACACCATTGACCTTACCATGCCGTACAAACCGTTATTAAGATATTTGTTAAGCCGTATGCCTTAAAAAACTCTACCAAGATATTTGAGAATGATAAATCTGAAAACACACACACGAATATAAATATGCACTATACAATTCATCGAGTTATAAAGCATTATCCAAGTAGGTGTGAGATGTCGTCATTTTTTGCATTTGAGATTGTTCTTTTTCAACATCACATTAAGGGGAAATGTCTCAGAAATTGAAAATGACCCGTGTAACTTATACTAAAAATAAAATTTTAAATTTCACACAACACGTTTATAATTTCAACAATATACATCACAACTATTATAATAGTATTGTGGTAACTAATGTTCAACATCATTGTTGTGTGGTTAACAATGCTAACTAATTATGCAATTAGTTATTATAAAAGTAATATTATAAAAAATATTTATGTATAAAAGTTTAGTATAAATTTATTTATTTGGAACTGCCCCGACTATATAAAAACAGTGCATATTTATTTATCATTTATAATAGTGGTCTTTCTTGGATTATGGAAATTGGGCTGGACGCATTATGCCTATCCATTATTTTGAAATTTAAATCGCATCTACATCAAAATAAAATTTAACATCAAAATAGAGATATTACCTCATGATTCTATAGATGACGGTTTTCGTAAAATATTAACAAGATAATTAGGACGTTAACCAAAAGTTGGAGCATATCAAACTAGGAATATATTCTAAAGTTTGGGCCGGTGACTTTATAGTCCAAAAAGATGGGTTCACGGCACTCCAAAACTTGTGCTTGAAGGGTCTGAAACAGTAATTGCTAGCGAGGATTGAAGAAGGTGGCATGAGGATGCTCACCTCTCTTCAGCTACGTTGTCATTATCTGTTGGCAGATCAGGATGAGAAAATAATAAAGTTGTGGTTGAAGATTCGACAATGTGTCCAGATGCAGAAATGACATCACGTAAGCCATACATTAGGGTTGAGGGCATTGGACAACTAACTCTTCTTAAGGAGGTGATACTGCACCACCACTTACGATACAAAATCATAATTACCAATAAGTATATTTAAATCTACTTATCTGAGTTTCGCATTATAACTAACCTATAAACAGAGTAATTATTGGTCAACATCTTGTCCAGACAAGACCGACATGCCATACGAACAGAATGGAGAGAGTACTAAGGTATGTGCACTCTTTCTATAACTTAAAATTGTGTTCATCTCATGCAAAAGTAAATTGTGTTTCCCCTAGAGTTTAGAGAAATGTTGAATCTTGCACCAATTTTAATGTTAGAAGGATGTTACCCGGCATTGACTAGTCGACCGAGAATTCGTGAAGTTGAAAAAAAAAAATCCTTGAAGTTGTAAAAAATGCATTTTATAATATTCAGATATCGAGCAAATAGAAACATGCCCATATATGTCGCTACATGACTTGTGTAAGTGGCATGACTTATTGGTACAATCTTCAAAAACGCAATTTTGACCGCCAACATGTTTGTAAATATATTAGTAAAAGATGGTCTCCTATGTAATGGTGCTTTGTGAGTTAGATTAACGCATATTGTTTTCAAGTATTAAGCCATTTGTAAAGGTAGTACTAGTATATTCATACACATTTTTGAATTTATTCGCAAAGAAAATACTATATGTGAATTTTGCACAAAATGATCACCCTATAAACAGGTTTAAATGGAATCATAGAAACAGGACGCTACTACGTTTAGACCGGTTGCTAGATTGCAAAATCCGGCGGGATTCCGACAATGATGCATGCATGTGTCTTAGAAAACACGTCGGCCCCAACTTGTATGCTAGCAGCCAAAAAGTAGAATCCCAGGAGGTGTGCATGCGTTGGTCTCGGTATTAAACATAAGAGGACAAAAAGGTGACGTCATCAAGAATTAAATGTGGAAATCTAAATATTCAAAATGTTTTATAGGTCAAATCATTTATCGTATTTAGGATCCGTTTTCACCGTTAGACTAACCGCGACAAGATTTTCGAAACTAGATCCATGTCGATATATTTTGAAAAAAAATTCGAACCAAAAGGTTATCCATGCGTAACACGTAAGTTATCCAGGCTGTAGTATATAAGTTATCCATCCAATAACATATAAGTTATCCACCCTATGAATGGATTATGTGTTTGAGTTTTTATATGCGTATAAAACATAAATATGAACTTCTCCGATTTAGAATCCATTTTCACGAGTCAACAACTACAAAGTACCACTATCCTAACAACTAGGCTACCATATTCAAATCAAGTTAGTCTATTGCACATGTAATTAACTAAAATAGAGATAACCAGGACTTAAGAAATATAGTGGCCACAAAGTGAACTAAAATTATCCTAAATTTTTCACAAAGTTACTCATAGAGATAAACAAAAAGTTATTGATGACATTGTACAATAATTACCCACCATTAACATGAGAGTTATCCATGCTCCAGCATATAAGTTACCCACCTAATAACATGTAAGTTATCCACCACTATAAAATTTAACCCAGAGATAGAATATAAAAGTTATTCTAGCGATTCGGCTTAAAAATAAGTTGTTTTAAAAAATAAATCTAAGCCGCTTTTGCGTACGATATAATAAAGGAGGTCTTATGCCTACCCATCAACCACCCTAAGTTGTAGTGAATAAATGTAATACACAACCAATAGTATAGCGGCTCGTCTTTATCGTCTGTTGCCGCTGTCGCGGTGTATGATTGACGAAGCGTCGAACGATGTTATGTGCCAAGACTTCGCCGCAACGCATCGGTGGCGACAAAGTCTCGGTATTCTAACACCTAGCTACCATGTCCCAATTTAAATTAGCTCGTACCTCACATTTAATTAACCAAACTAACATACATGGGGCAATCGAGGTTTTGTGAGGCTAAAAATAAATAAAAAGTTACCCACATGAGAAATGTGAGAACGTCTTGACCCAACCCGTTTATATGCTGGATAACTTATATATTTTAGGTGGATAACTTACATACTATGACATGGATAACTCACGTGTTAGGGGTTGATAACTTTTTGGTCCGGATTTTTTCATCGAAACATATCAACATGAGATCTACTTTCGAAGATCTCATCGCGACTAGCCTAACGGTGAAAACGGATTCTAAATCAAATAAATGGTTTGATCTAGAAAACATTTTAAATTTATGATTTTCTCCTTAGCTGGCTTTGATTTGGTTTATTGTTTAGTGACATGCGGGCATGCTGTCAGCCGGGTTTGGATTTTTTCAGACCAGTCACTACCTAATCGTAGAAATTGTTGATGTCAATAGTAAATGATTCCAACTATCTCTTATTTCATCGATGTTCAACATATTTATACAAGGGGAAGGGTTGCATCGAAGAGATGCGTCCATTCGTGAGGGGTATGAGAGAAGTCGGTTTGCTACAAACCGACATAGATACAACATGAGGATTATCTATTTAAATAACTTATTTAATTAAATCCTAACACTCCCCCTAATCCTTCCTTGTCTTCATGATTGATCATCTTTGGAATCATCTTTGAAATCACTTCTCTAAAAACCCTGTGGGAAAAAATGAGAAGAAACATACAAATATGCCATGAAAAACTCCTTCAAAAAATCCTGTAGGAAAATAAGGAGAAAATGACATATGTTGTCCATACTTGTACTAATATTGCCTCATTAAAAACCTTACATGAGAAACCTAAGAAACTGTTAGGAAAAAGTCACAAAGGAAAAGAGTGCAATACCGAAGATCTGATGATCTTCAACAGGTCTTAACCTGGGAGATTTCTCCCCCTAAACTTTGCAAGTCACGAAGTCTCCTCATACCAATTCCATGTACATATTTGTGAAACAACGAACTTGGTAAGGACTTGGTAAACAAATCAACGAGGTTATCACATGACTTCGTTTGCAAAATATTTATTTCTCCACTCTTTTGTAGCTCATGGGGATAAAACAGCTTAGGGGCAATATTCTTTATAATATTACTCTTAATATAACCTGTCTGCATCTCAGAATGATTCGTGGATGTGGCCACCAATGTTTGCTTTGTCGACTTCCAAGAGAAAGTTATACCTCCATGTAAGAAGACAAATCCAGTCTGTGATCTGGCATTATGGAGATCTGACAAGTATCCAGCATCACAATACTCCACCATGGTTCTCTCTTGATTTTTCTGATAGAACAAACCAAGATCTTTGGTGCTCTGAAGATATCTTAGAATATTCTTCACACCAACCCAATGCCTTTTTGTTGGCGATGCGCTGTATCTAGCCAAGAGATTAACTGCAAACGATATACCAGGTCTCGTGCAATTTGCTAGATACATTAGTGCACCAATTGCACTAAGATATGGGAACTCAGGTCCCAATATCTCCTCATCGTCACCCTTAGGTCTAAAAGGGTCTTTATCACTATCAAGATACCTAACAACCATAGGTGTTTTAGACGGATATGATTTATCCATATTAAATTTCTCCAATATCTTTTGGATGTACGGAGACTGGTGAACTAATATTCCTGAAGAAATATGTTCAAGTTGCAAACCGAGACAAAATTTGGTCTTACCCAAATCTTTCATCTCAAATTCCATCTTCAGATGATTACTAGCCTCATTTATCTCTTGTGTAGTACCAATGATATTCAAATCATCCACATACACAAAGATTATACAAAATCCATCAGTAGATTTCTTGATGAACACACATGGACAATCATCATCATTTAAGTACCCTTTCTGCAAAAGGAACTCACTTAGTCGGTTGTACCATATTCTACCCGACTGCTTCAAGCCGTATAACGACCTCTGTAACTTTACGCAATACATTTTGCGATCAGCCTTTGGATCTGGAATCTTCATTCCCTCAAGGAATTTCATGTAGATATTCGTATCCAGCAACCCATATAAATATGCGGTCACCACATCCATTAATTGGATACACAAATTCATTTGCACTGCCAGCGATGTCAAGTATCGGAACGTGATTCCACTCATCACAGGAGAATATGTTTCACCCTAATCGCTTCCAGGTTTCTATGTAAACCCTTGTGCTACAAGCCTCGCCTTATATCTCACCACCTTATTATTTGCGTTCCTCTTTCGAACAAAAACCCATTTCGCCCCTACGGAGAAAACATGCTGAGGAGTAGGTATCACTTTAGTAAATACCCCTCTCTTGGTAAGCGAGCGCAATTCGTCCTCAATTGCAACCATCCATTTGGACCAGTCCGAGCGTTTCATACACTCTGCCATGGTCTTAGGTTCATGGTCCAATGCCAGGTCATCTGCAATCTTTGAGGAGAAAAATATGTCAACATTTGTAGACTTTCTGTTGAACGATTCTCCTGATTCAACATAGTTTGTGGATATTTCTTCAATACCTTCAGACTCATCGTGATTTCCCTCAACGATTGAATCGAGGTGTTCCAATGTCCCAGCACCTATATTTGTGTGCGCACTTGTGCTGGCCCTGGATGATGAACATCCTTTAGGTGTCTTTCTTCAACACTTGGTCGAATGTCAACTCGTGGTTGACCTACATTTACTGTTTGAGAGATTCTCATTCCCCGCGGACGCTTCTGAGAAGCCTTGTCCTTTTTGTCAAGATTTCTCCCCCTCTTGGGCAGTTGAGTGGTCTTTGCTATCTCAACTCTCTCTGGGACATTCATAGCGGGAACATGATATTTAGTGACACCTTTATAGTCAGTAAATGTATCTGGCAGATTATTTGCAATATTTTGCAAAATTATGATCCTCTGAACCTCCAGTTCAGATTCGTTCGTACGTGGATCTAAAGACTGAATGCCTTCAACATTCCAATCTATTTTCCGGCATTCTTTGTGGTCCTTTTCTCCCCTAATGCCGGAAAATTATCCTCATCGAAGATGCAATCAGCGTACCGGGTTGTGAAGAGATCCTTTGTTAGTGGCTCCAGGTACTTTATAATCGACGGAGAAATGTACCCTACATAAATATCCATCTTTCTATGTGGACCCATCGATGTACGCTGAGGTGGTGATATCGGCACGTACACGGCGCAACCAAATCTTCGAAGGTGGGAAATACTTGGTTGATTTCCACGTACTAACTGCAACGGGGAGGCCGTATAGTATGCAGTTGGTCAAATTTGTATCAATTCCACGGCATGTAACACCGCATGTCCCCAACATGAAGTTGGGAGATTACAATTCTGTAGGAGCGGTCTTGCTATCAACTTGATCCTCTTGATAAGTGATTCCGCAAGACCATTTTGTGTGTGTACATACGGTACAGAATGCTCCACAGTTATGCCCAAAGCTAAGTAGTAATCATTGAATGCTCGTGAACTAAATTCAGCAATATTATCCATTCTGATGGATTTTATCCTATGTTCAGGATGATTAGCTCTTAATTTTATGATTTGAGTAATCAGCTTTGTAAATGCATGGTTCCTTGTCGATATGAGACACACATTTGACCATCTTGTAGATGCATCAATGAGTACCATAAAATATCTGAATGGTCCCGATAACGGTTGAATTGGACCACATATATCTCCTTGAATGCGTTCAAGAAAAATTAGTGGTTCATTCTTAACCTTTAGGTATGAGGGTCTAGTGATTAATTTCCCAATTGCACATGCAGTGCAAACAAAATTCGAGGATTGAGGGAAATTAGCAACCGTTATGTTGTGTCCAATAGAACCATCAATAATTTTCCTCATCATCCCCACACCAGGATGACCCAGACGATCATGCCATATCTTGAATTTATCGAGATTTTGGAAAATTATTTTATACGCTAAATGTGGCTCTGGCTTTATGTATGTATAATATAATCCAGAAGATAGAGCAGGAAGTTTCTCAAGGGTCTTCCTTTCGGAACCCTTTTTCTGAGTTATGAGTAGGCTTTCAACCTCACCATCTTCATGAGTTTCGATGTGGTAGCCATTACTCCGGATGTACTTAAAACTCAGTAATGTACGAGTTGAATCCGGATAATGCCTCCTGGATCATAAGCTTCATACCATTCGGGAGTGTAAATGTGGCCTGACCAGAACCAACAATGACGGTGTCGCGACCACCAATAGTCATGACACTCCCCTTACTCTTTTTTAGAGTTTGAAAGTATTTAACCTCCCGTAATATTGTGTTAGAGGCACCACTGTCCGCTAAGCAAATTTCCTCCTCCATTGGATTTTCAGAAAATTTCTATAGAGTAAAAAAACTAAAATTTAGTATTTTATCCAAACTCATATAGAATATACACATACAATACAATACATACTATGTATGTCTTCTCACGTATTACAATACATTATGTTCGACTATATAATTATTACAATACCATATGTCTTATGACACAAATATTTTACAACACACAATATATGTAAAGACATCATCACAATACTTATGACACTACATGGAGTTCAAAGTTTATCTCCATATATGTCACTTGTAGAAGTGAAATCCACTAGCATGTCTTCAGCATGAAGTGTTGGTCCTTCCTTTTGCTGAGGCTGATCATGGTTCTCCATGTTCTTTTGAACACTGTTCTGTTGAACACCTTGGGAACTCTTGACCATCGGTCCAGTGAATTGAGCTTCGTACTGGTGCCCTTGGGCCTTCTTGCCTTTGATTGATTATTGATACAGCGACACCAAATGCTTAGAAGTTGTACACTTCTTTGCAATATGAGTGTTACAACCACATTGATAACAACCTTGAGAATTGTTACCCCTATCATTTCTCTTGAAATGGTTCTTGCCCTTTTGGACTCCATGGCTATTCTGATTCTCATTGCGTTTCCACTTTCCCTTAAACCTCATACGGTTCTTCTTTGAACCACGGAAGTTTTGAGCATTGTAAGAATTGAAATGTGCTTCAGGTAGCGGCAATGTTCCCGTTGGACGGGAAAGATTATTCTTATCAAGAATTTCATTGTGCTTTTCTGCCTGAAGGAGTGCATATATCAATTCAGAATGCTTTCTATACTTTTGGTTACGATGTTGTTCAGCAATCAACGTCATATTAGGATGGAAAGTAGAGAGCGTCTTCTCAATGAGATCCGCATCCAAAACTGCACTATTGCAGAATCTCAACTTTGAGTTGATTTGATGCACGGCGGAGTTGTATGCCGCAACGGACTTAAAATCCTAGAAGCGGATTAGTGCCTATTGCCTTTGCGCTTCAGGCAACATCACCGATCTCTGTTGATCATAGCGCTCCTTTAAGGAGTCCCATAACGATAGAGGATTTTCCTCCATCATGTACTCATCTTTCAGAGCGGGATCGAGGTGATGTCGAATGAAGTGTAAAGCAGCATACTTTGCCGGTTCTGATATAGCAGGAGCACCTTGAGCAGGTGTGGTTATAGTGCTGATCAAATTCATAGATGACAAGTTAATCTTGACATCCATTGCCCAGGTCAGATAGTTTCTGCCATCAAGTGCAAGTTCAGCAAATTCTTTCTTGGATATGTTATCCATAGCCTACATGAAAAATATCATGCCTATTAATTTACTTAAATTAATTGTATGTAAAATAGCATGCTTGATCCACTTGAAGGTCTAGAAAAAGCCTATTCGACCCATCATATGACATTCTACAAATAGATAATCACCATATGTGGTGTAGATCATATTTGTAGGACACATGGGGATAGTCACTACCGAGTAGTTTAGATCTCACTTACATGTGTACTTTTATTTTTGCTTTAAACATAAGGTAATCACTACAAAGTAGTGTAGACCGACCTTTTATGGTACTTCACACAACCTTGTGTTTAATAAAACACATTGAAGGTAGTCGACAACTTAGTGGCGTAGACCTCACAGTTGTGTATAAAGTAATTCATTGATATTTAACCAATCCATAAGTTGAGCGCAAATTTGAAATTTGTCATATTATTTTATCAAGCATAGTCAACATAGAGCAATTAAAAAATTGTAAACAGTCTAACGTTGACATTATAATGTGCAGACATAGTCAACGCTAGAAAATACTAGCATACACAT
Organism: Avena sativa; assembly: GCA_916181665.1. Classification (NCBI taxonomy): domain Eukaryota; kingdom Viridiplantae; phylum Streptophyta; class Magnoliopsida; order Poales; family Poaceae; genus Avena; species Avena sativa. Next base: position 351,507,234 of record OV702293.1, on the reverse strand, counting down.
ATATACAAAAACTAAAGCTAAAAAGCTAATCAAAAAAGAGAAAAGAATTTTTAGTGTGCACTGGGCCGAATATACACTGCCCAATACGTTGGCCCATCCACTTATTCCATTCTACTTTTTTTTCACAGACATGATCGCTCACGAGTCACGTGCGTGACCAACGTGGCCAGCCTGTCCAACTCGTGAAGATGCTGGAAACTGCTCGACGAGGGGATAAGGTAGGGAGCGAGACAGTATTGTTTCGTGTTTTCTCGTCCTTGACGGAAACCGCTCGCCAATCTGCGGCGGCGCTCCTCTACTCCACCACGTCTGCCCGTTATGTCCACCGTTCTCTCAACGGCGAGCAGCGGAGGGTCCCAACGCGCCTTCCTCTTCCTCCGACGAAGGTCTGCTGGGAAGCTGCGTCCCAGGTGCCACTCCATTGGGGTGGCCATCGGAGATCCCGTTCCCCAAGTGCGACTGCCGTCGCGGGGAGGCGCCGTCTGAGGCCGGCGCTCGACGGAGCAGGCCTGGAGACCCCGATGGCGAGGGCGCCGCGGACGCCATGGGCTCCCCGGACTCGGCCTCCTCCTCGATGGGTGCCGCGGGCGCCGCAAGTCCAGCCTCCTGTTTGATGGGCGTCGCGAGCGCTGCAAGGTGCGGGCAAGCCAAGCCATGGAGTGGGCATGGCGGTGGCGTAGGCGTACAAGTTCGGTGCTACCGGTCCGGCAAAGGATCCAGGCCAGCAGTGGGCATTGCTCACCTTTTCTTCTCCTCTGTTCTTCTTTTTCCGTTCGTCTTTTTCCGGCGATCACCGGAGTTCACTTCTTGTTCTCTCGGTAGAGTCAAAGTGCTGATAACGTGTTGATGTCAATAGTAAATGATTCCAACTATCTCTTATTCCATCGATGTTCAACATATTTGTTCGAACTAGAAATCAATAGACCAACGAGAGACAAGTGAATGAACAGTAATCTTTATTGATCAAGAATGAAAGTTTATATACAACACTAAGACGGTTCTCTATGACTGTTTTTGAGGGCAGTTCCGTAGAGAGCGTTCTCAGGAATGTGTACGCCAGAGTTGTAGAACCGTACGTGAAGTGGGGATTATTTCCAATAACCGCTTAGGTTATTTAATTCTAACACTCTCCCTAATCACCGCTTAACTGTATATAGATCATCATCTTGATTAAGTCTCTTCAAAAACCCCGTGAGAAAAATATGAGGAGTATGGTAGATATATTGTTAAAACTCCTTCAAAAAACCTGTGGAAAAATAAGGAGAAAATGACACAACATATAATGATTATCGCCTCTATTAACTCAATATGAAATAAATCCATAGAATCTAGAGGTCAATAAATATGTCTTTTATACCTTCCTAAAAACCCCGGTGGGGAAAACAAATAGTATGACATATAATCTTATGTTGATATTACCTCATTAAAAACCTTAATGAGAACCTGTAAAGTAAACTCATTTAAGGGAAAAAGAGTGTAATATGATGCTTTAAACATGAATAGTTCAGGAAGATACTCCTCCTGATACATGCAAATCTCGAAGCCGTCGCATACCGATTCCATGAATATATTTCTGGAATGTTGAAGTTGGTAGAGACTTCGTAAACAAGTCAGCGAGATTATCGCATGAGTTGACTTGCAAGATGTTTATTTTCCCACTCTTTTGGAGTTCATGAGGATAAAACAACTTTGGAGCAATATGCTTAGTGATATTGCTCTTGATGTATCTTGTTTGCATCTGTGCAACACAAGCCGCATTATCCTCATAGATAATGGTAGGTGATTCGATAGAACCAATTCCACATGACTGTTGTATGTGGTTTATCATTCTGCGAAGCCACACACATTCGCGTGATGCCTCATATAATGCAATTATTTCAGAATGATTGGTAGAAGTGGCAACCAGAGTCTGTTTCGAAGACTTCCATGATATAGCAGTTCCACCATGTAGGAACACAAAGCCGGTCTGCGATCTGGCATTATGGGGATCAGATAAGTAGCCACCATCAGTGTATCCGATCATACTGGAGTCCTGATTTCTCTGAAACTGAAAGTATAGACCAAGATCCTTTGTGCCTTGGAGATATCGAAAGACATTCTTGACTCCCGACCAATGGCGTTTGGTAGGAGCTGCGCTGTGTCTAGCAAGTAGATTCACTACAAATGCGAGGTCAGGTCTCGTACAATTTGCAAGATACATGAGCGCACCAAAGGCACTGAGATATGGAACCTCGGGTCCCAACATCTCTTCTCCATCATCCCTTGGCCTGAACGGATCTTTCTCTACGTCTAGAGAACGAACCACTATGGGAGTTTTAGATGGATAGGATTTGTCCATATTGAATTTCTCCAATATTTTCTGGATATAGGCAGCTTGGTGTACCATTATTCCTGAGGGAAGGTGCTCGAGTTGGAGACCCAAGCAAAATTTGGTTTGACCCAAATCCTTCATCTCAAATTCTGTCTTTAGATGATTGCGTGCTTCATCAATATCTTGTGCATTGTCAATGATGTTGAGATCATCGACATACACTGAAATGATGCAAAATCCTGAAAAGGACTTCTTGATGAAACACATGGACAATCATCATTGTTGGAGTAACCCTTCTGAAGAAGGAACTCACTAAGTCGGTTGTACCACATCCGTCCCGACTGTTTCAAGTCGTATAAAGACTTATTCAGTTTTACACAGTACATGTTGCGTTTAGCGCTTGCATTCTGGACAGAGACTCCATCAGGAACCTTCATGTATATGTCCGAATCTAGTGACCCGTAAAGATATGCGGTCACGACATCCATCAACCGCATAGATAGACGATTTTGCACTGCCAAAGATATAAGATATCGGAAAGTGATACCACTCATTACTGGAGAATATGTCTCATTGAAATCAATGCCGGGTCTCTGCGTGAAACCCTGTGCTACGAGCCTCGCTTTGTATCTCACCACCTCATTGTTCTCATTCCGTTTCCGGAGGAAAACCCATTTGAATCCCACAGGAAAAACATTGGGAGGTGTTGGTATTGCTTCTGTGAATACCTTCCTTTTATTGAGCGAAGCAAGTTCTGCTTGTATTGCTTCCTTCTATTTAGGCCAGTCGGAGCGTTTCTCACACTCAACAATAGTCCTTGGATCATGATCATTGAGAAGGGTATCAGCAATTGTAGCAGAAAAATAAGTGTCGACAATCGTAGACTTACGGTTGAATGATTCTCCAGAATCGATATAGTTGGTGGATATCTCATGCACCCTTGTTGACTCTTCATGATTTCCCAATACGCGTGAGTCTAGGTGTTCCGATGTCCCAGCCAGTGTGTGCAAGCTGGAGCTGGGTTGTGGAGGTTGCCCTTCCACTGGGTGTATACTACCCATAAGGTGTTCGTCAACGTTGAGTTGACTTGCATTTACCGATTTGGAGGATTTTCTCCTCTCTCTCCTTTGTTGCTTGCGAGAAGCAGGTTCCCGGTCAGATGCCGTACTACTCCCCCTCTTTTTAGGATCAGGGAGTTGAGTGGTTTTTGTTGGTACCTCCACTCTTTCTGGCGCATTTCTAGCCGGTTTCCAGGATTTAGTAACACCTTTTAGATCAGTAAATGAATCTGGCAGATTATTTGCAAGATGTTGCAAATTGATAATTTTCCGAACTTGGAGTTCGGTCTCTTGGGTACGTGGATCAGAGGTTGAAATGGCGATAGCATTCCAGTCAATTTCCGGGCATTCTTTCTGGTACTTGAAATCTCCCCCTAATGCCGGAAAATGTTCCTCATCAAATATGCAATCAGCGTGACGGGCTGTGAATAGATCCCCAGTAAGGGGTTTCAGGTACTTAATAATCGACGGCGATTTGTACCCCACATAGATCCCTAGTTTTCTATGTGGGCCCATGGATGTCCGCTGTGGTGGTGAGATCGGGATGTATGCAGCACATCCGAACTTACGCAGATGGGAAATGCTGGGAGGATTTCCACGTACCAATTGCAGAGGGGAAGTACTGTGTATGCAGTAGGTCGCAATTGGATTAGGTCGGCGGCGTGTAAAACCGCGTGACCTCAACACGAAGTTGGCAAGCTGCAATTCATTAACAAAGGTCTTGCAATGAGTTTGATCCTCTTTATTAGTGACTCAGCCAAACCATTTTGAGTGTGGACATATGGAACAGAGTGCTGAACTTCAATCCCCAAGGCCATGCAATAGTCATTGAAGGCGCGTGAAGAGAATTCTGCAGCATTGTCCATGCGAATTGATTTAATTCGACTTTCTGGATAATGGGCCTGTAACTTAATTACTTCCCTCATTATCTTGGCAAATGCATGATTTCGTGTGGAAAGAAGACACACATGTGACCATCGTGTAGATGCATCAATCAAAACCATGAAATACCTAAATGGTCCAGATAATGGTTGGATAGGACCACAAATATCACCTTGAATTCGCTCAAGGAACTGAAGTGGTTCAACTTGTATTTTGAGGTGCGAAGGCCTCAAAATTAGCTTCCCTGTGGCACATGATGTACACACAAAGTCTGATGACTGAGGGAATTTTGACTCATGCAAATTATGACCAATGGAATTGCTAGTAATCTTCCTCATCATCCCGATACCGGGATGGCCGAGGCGATCATGCCAAGTTTGAAATGCATCAACATTCTGGAAGATTACCTTGTAAGCAACATGTTCTACGGGCTTGATGTACGTATAGTACAGTCCGGACGACAGAGAAGGAATTTTTTCAAGTACTTGCTTGCCATATCCGTTATCTTTTGTGAAGAGCAGATACTCTTCTTTGTTGTCTTCATGGGTTTTAATATGAAAACCATTCTTACGGATATCTCGATAACTAACTAAGGTACGTGACGAATCAGGATACAACAAGGCATCCTCAATTGTCACTTGTGTACCGTTTGGGAGGGTAAATATGGCATGTCGAGTGCCAACAATTACCGTATCGCGTCCAGCGATAGTCAAAATATCTCCATTCATCTTTTTCAGAGTCTGAAAATATTTCAACTCCCTCAGTATGGAGTTTGTGGTAGCACTGTCCACAAGGCATAATTCCTCTTCCATCGGATTGTCCCCGTAGAGAGCTATATATAAAAATGAAGAATTTTCAATAAGAAAACCTTATTAGATACATGGAATACAATCTTTATTATATCAAAGTGCTGATACAATATAAATGACAACAATAATACTTATGTTCTTATTACAACCTCACAAATGGACATAAAATAAAGTGATCACTAAGGAGATAGTGGGACTAGTCGAAGTCTCCAAACACGTCGTTTGAGGCATACTCAATCATCATGTTCTCCGTGCTCATAGGATCCTCGGGCTGCTGGAGAGTCATGGTGTTGCTAGGTCCAGGAGAAGCATCTTGCGAACAACCAGCTCCATTGGTGCCATCTGGATGAAGGTTGAAGTTGGCTTCAAACCTTTTCCCTTAAGGTGTCTTGCGTCCTTGGGATTGCTGGTAGAGTATTGCCAGATGCTTTGGGGTCTTGTACTTGTTAGTAGGATGCGTGTAGCATCCACACTTGTCACAAAGCCTAGTTTTATCATACTTTGGCTTTGCGGTGCCTTTCCCACGGTCCGAGTTTCGAGGCTTCCTGTTCCGGTTGCGCTTACGCTTACCCTTGAAGTTTGATTGGTTGCCGTTGAAGGAACCACCAAACTTTCTTCCGTTCGCGACATTCATATGAACTTCCGGCAAAGGTTGGGAACCAACCGGGCGTTGAGAGCCATTCTTAGCAAGAAGCTCATCATGCTTTTCAGCCTGAAGTAGGATATGAATAAGGTTTGAATAGACCTGGTAGTCGCGAGCGCGGTATTGCTGCTGGAGGAGCCTTTCAGATGGGAGCATAGTGGATAGAGTTTTTTCTATCTTTTCCGCATCTGTAGGTTCCTTCTCGCAAAAGCGTAGCTTGGAACTTATCTTATGAACCTCATGATTGTAATCCCCAACGGACTTGAAGTCCTGGAATCTAAGATGAGTCCAATCATGAAGTGCTTCGGGCAGGACAACTGCCTTCTGCTTTTCATACCTCGTTTTGAGGGCCTGAAACAAAGTAAATGGGGATTCCTCCTCCAAATACTCGGACTTAAGATCCGGGTGAATATGATGCCTTATAATGTACAAGGCAGCATATTTCTGCTCTTCTCTCAGCGGTGCGGCTCCAGCCGGAAGGGGGTCGTCCGGGTTCTGGATGGCACGCACTATCCCACGGGACGCAAGAGCGATCTTGATGTCCATGGCCCATGTAGGGTAGTTGTGGCCATTAAGCTCGAGTGAATCGAACTCTTTGCCAGCCATCGGTTACCTACATGGTAAACCAGAGAATATTAATCTACGTTCGGTAAATTAAAATCTATCATGGTCATGTTGTAATGAACTATGCAAAATTAAATGATGACTTCAAGAAGTGGGCTTGAAATCATTAGTGTGAACTTCAAATTATTAAGTATGACATATTGTAGATAATCTCCGAAGAATATTCGGAGTCCGTCTCGCAGCAATAGAGAGTATAATCTGATAAAATCAGCAGATACTCATACTTCTAATGCCTTATGTCATGACTTAATAAAATGTTTGGAAGAGCACATTGTTAAGAAATCATAGTGTCAAAAATGACAAAATATAGGCTTTAAACAGTAGTGGTGATAATCTGCAGTGCAGTAGATCTGGCCACTACCTTGTGTTCCCAAAACATCAATTTAAAGAAATCACTTTGAATTTTGCATACCAATTCGTGCTTGTATCGAGTCAAAATGACTCAATTAAGACGATGAATTGATCTATTGCAAGAAATTGAAAATCTCAATTGCAAACTATGAATGTAATAAATCTCAATATGTGCACACACACGGAAATATATTACACCAAATATTTTTGGAGTACACATAGTACTCGACAAATAAACAGTACTAAAAAAAACTTGTACTGAAATTTAACAGAATCTATCACAGAAATTAATCTACTGCTAGAACTGTTTAAAAAAACAATGCGCTAATATGCTGAACGAAAAGCAAACTAAGCCAATACTACTAGAAACTGCTGGTGCTTGACCGCATGTGCATCTGCCACTTTGGTCAAAGCAGCAAGGCAGTCTTTATTATTCACCAAAGGATAAGGGAAGGAACCACGGGCGGTGTCCTCGCAACAATTCCCCACCACACACGACCGCTCCAGGAAATTCACCCCACGCGACCGCTCCGGTCAATGGTGGCCAGCCGATTCACCGGCAGCGTACGAAGGTGCGTGGCCCTCCGTTCACATCCTCTGGAGAAGAACCACCAGGGAGGCCGGAAGTCGACGCCACGCCATTGGGGAAGCTGCTGGAGAGCCCGAGCGCGGCCGGGCTCCATCCACCGGAGCGGCGCCCATGGCTACTCGCAGGTAGGCTGGGCAGCGGGGGCCCCAGAGCGGCGAGGCGACGGCGAGCGCCCATGCACGGTGAAGGAGGCGAAGTCGCGGGCGTTGGTGACGGCAAGCACGGGGCGGCGGCTTCGACCTCAACAACCGTTGCGCTAGCGCGCGGCGTGACGGAGTTGGCGTTGGCGTGCGACACGGCGGCTGTGGCAGCGCCCTCCATATCGACAACCGCCGGGGTCGGAGATGGAAGGAGAGGTGCGACGACATCGACGGCGGAAACAGATGTGCCGCCAAACTCGAAGACCGATGTAGGCGACCGCCCAGCGGCGTCCACGCCGGCGGCGGAGCCGTACCCGTGCATGGGGCAAATGATCCAGCCATGCCTCGAGCACCAGAACGCCGGTGGCCGCCCGGCCAACGCCGGGTCGGGGTTCTCGCCGGCTCGCGGTGCGACGGACGCGGAGGGCATCAGCAGGAGGGCAACGTCGGTCGCTGGACCGGCACCGCTCCGGTTGCGGATGCCCAGGCCGCGGAAACGGCCCATGCTGTGGTGGCGCGACCGGTAACCACCTGCGCCGTGGCGTCGGCCGATGTAGAGGCGCCGGCCGTCGAAGCGGCGGTGCACTCCAAGACCATCCATGCGGCGACGAGCGCCGAAGCGGCGACGAAGGTACAGCGGAAAGCGAGGCATCTTCTAGTTCTCACCTTTTCTTGTTCTTACTCCGGTGATCGCCGGAGTTTGCTCTCGCTGGGAGCGTGCTGATAACGTGTTCGAACTAGAAATCAATAGACCAACGAGAGACAAGTGAATGAACAGTAATCTTTATTGATCAAGAATGAAAGTTTATATACAACACTAAGGCGGTTCTCTATGACGGTTCTTGAGGGCAGTTCCGTAGAGAGCGTTCCCGGGAATGTGTACGTCGGTTTCCAGAGTTGTAGAACCGTACGTGAAGTGGGGATTATTCCCAAACCGCTTGGGTTATTTAATTCTAACAATATTTATACAAGGGGAAGGGTTGCATCGAAGAGATACGTCCATTCGTGAGTGGTATGAGATAAGTCGATTTGCTACAAACCGACATAGATATAACGGGAGAATTATCTCTATAAATAACTTATTTAATTAAATCCTAACAGAAATATCCAATTCCGTATAGTGCACCTACAGGCTACAGCACGGTGCCCACCAATCATTAGACCCATGACCCCAAACGAACGTCAATGATTGCCCAAGATCCATGGACGATGAGAGAGCACGAGAGCACTGGTCAGCATGATGAGCTTGGTGGCGTCAACGCAATGCAACCAGCAGCAAGCCAGCAAGCGTAGCCAGCACAGCAGGCACGATACTGCCAATCATGAGCGGAGTCGGTCGCACCATGTGTGCGGACTCGAATGGAAAACGCTGCAGATTGTGCAGCCCACCAAAGCGCAATAGATGAACGATGCCGTACCTTGTCCGGAAACCGTTAGGGCAGCGACGCCGTGCTCCACAAGCGCGCCAGCTACGACACCGCCACGCTTTACTAAACTTTTTTTTTTGAACCGACGTTTTACGAATTTATTATTACGTGCACCGCGTCTTCTCCTCACGCTACCTATTCACACACCACGGGCCACATGTCCACCTGTCACGCTGCCCACATGTCAAATCTTGTTGTTTTTATTTAGAGTAAGTTGTTGGTGCAGGGCCGGCACGGGATAAACAAAGGACCAACGAAGCTGACCTAAGCATTGCTTGCGATCTCATCTTCAGCTAAGCTATAGCTCCCGTTATCAGCACACGCAGAGCTGCACGTCAGTGCTCAGTCCATTCCACAGTTGATAGCATAGAGCTACCATATTAATAGTCAAATTTTTAAAATGGTATCAACTGATATCCCAATCTCAAATAAATACCATATCAGAAGCAATTTTTCGCAAAAAACACTGATCATTTTGTATGGCGAATAGACATTGAATCTGATAGCAGGAACCACATGTAAGGGTCAAAGATGCTCCACCCGTCAACCCTATTAAAATATCAAAAAAAAAGGAAGGGGGAGGGGGGAGGGGACGATCTTGACCCATCCCCATTCGTGCGGCACGACCAGTGCCTTTGTCGGCTCACTCCACAACCCCACTCCGCCGAGCTCCACGCCACCACCATCCCATCCCCTCTCTTCCCTGCCCACTGTTCATCCGTGCGGCACGGTCACCCGTCGTCCGCTCGCGTCCGGCACACGCGGGTCGGCCACCTCCCTCCCCTCCCATCTCTCTTCCAGGACTGCCGCCCATCTCTTCGTTCTCTCCCGCCGTCTATGGCGACCACCCGCGTACCCCTGCAAAGCTCCCCGTGGCCGCCAGTCGCGAGCTTGCCTTCGGTTGATTCCTCGCCTCACCGGAGAGAGCCGCCGTGCAGAACGAGGCGCGCGCTGGCCTAGGCGATTGAGATGGAGCTTGCCTGCGTCAACTCTGCTCCTCGCGGGAGAGCACCGCCATGCAGAACGAGGCGCGCGTTGGCCGAGACATGGGAGATGGAGCTGCGTCAATTCCGCACAGATGGACTAGGGAGGGTTTGGCTGTGGCGGGCTCACCGGAGTACGGCGGCGGGGGTGGGTCGGTGGAGGTAGTGGTGCGGGGATGGGTCAACCTCGGCGACGGCGACGAGCAGGTGGCATGGCCGGGGCGAGGAAGGGACTCCCGTTATTTTCTTTTTCTTTTTGATATTTTGGTTATTTTCTTTTTCGTTTTTGTATTTTGATTAATTTTAATAGGGCCGACAGCCGGAGCCCGAGTCCACCTCAGCAATTTTTACCCTTGCAAGTGTGCCCCGCCGTTAGTTTCAGCGTCAATTCACGGTCAAACGCAAATCAGCGCTTTTTGATTTCGATGTGGTATTTTTTGCGATTGTGATATAAACTGGTACCATTCAAAAAAAATTGACTATCAACGTGATCGTTTTATGCTATCAACTCGTCCATTCTGTATAGAGAAAAAAAAAGGTATCATGGTAGAAAGGACACGCGTCACGGTACATGCGTTCTATTGCTGGCGATGCTCATTGCTTAGAAAAATACTACACTACTACTACTCGATCCATGGAACGCGACCGGTGGCTATTTGCTTAGAAAAATACACTACTACTCCCTCCGTTTGAAAATATAAGATGTTTTAGGTTTGTAAATGAGATGTATTTAGACATGTTTTAGTGTATAGGTTTACATTAAAACATGTCTAGATACATCTCCCTCATAAACCTAAAACATTTTATATTTCTAAACGGAGGGAGTAGCTACTACTCCCTCTGTTTCAAATTACTCCACGCGCACGCTTACCTAGGTGGTCTAGTATTCTTTCATTTTTTATCAAAAAATTCTTAGAATTTTTGGTATATGTAGTACATATTTCATACTATCTATTTCAAAAATTCTAGGATTTTTTTGAATGAGAAATGAGGAAGTACTAACCCACCTACATAAGCGCGCCGGCGGAGTAATTTGAAACAGAGGGAGTACTACACCAGTCAATGTTGCAATCATGGTGCCGATTATTTTTTTGCTTGCGTGAGGCGACGCGTTTCTGACCTGGCTTCCGGCCCAAAAGCTCGCTCGCAGCATGGTGTTCTTAAAGTGGCAAGTCGGAGTTAGCTGAGCATCGACGCTGAGAATGACAAGTGTGGTTTCTATATTTCCACAAGTGGAAAGGGGAAGAGACCGGATCCGCAAGCCAGCAAGCGAGCACACTTGTCGCGGCCACGAGCAAACCGATCCCCGGACGGCTGCACCTACACCTACCGGACCAGTGCGTTGCCAGAGAGCAACGGCGGGGAGGAGGCACAGATGGCAGCACGGCGCGCGCGGCCGGAAACGGGGAAGCGCTTTGCGGGGGGCGGCAGCCAAAAGTTGGACCGAGCGAGCGAGCGACCACGGTCTTGCGTGCTTGCATCATCGGACATACTCGGACGACTCTTTCGGTAGAACGAGACGAAAAGCTCATGGTACACACAACTTGCTTCTGCATACATGCAAGAAAATAAAAGGACCTATTATTATGATTCCACGACGTGTCCTCTTGCACACGAACTGCAAACACAACATAAAAGTATTGAACTACACGCGCTATCCTACATACAAAAAAACATGTCATTTTAAATCCTGCATGTCAAACAAAACCTGTAGAAATAGTCCACAGAATATAGTCCTCCATTTAGATCAGCAAAACCATAGTATTTAGATTGATGTTTCCGGCATTAAACGAGCATGGCCGCTTCTTCTGCTTAACTCGGAATTTCCCCATTTTGTTTTTCATCTCCGTTTTCGTTTCACGGAGTTCCACTTTTTGAATCATTCGGAACTAACAATTCGAATATTTCAAACTTTCCACCTTGGAAATCCAAACTTTCAACTCACACCGACTACAACTCCGAAACTCGAAAATTACCTCATATAAGGGCGTGTTCGGTAACTCGCTGGCTTCAAGCTTCCTAGAAATCCGTGGTGGAGCAGCGCCAAACACCCTAACTCCGACGAGCTCCTCCAGCCCGACTTCCCCCTGACGCGAGCTCCCTTGCCCAGACCAAAATCGTCAAATTTGAGGACTAGAACTTGGGGAAGATGACCCTGGCGAGCGGGGTCCAACCGTCAGCGGCTCAAGGAAAAGAGAGGAGCTGGACGAACGTTTTGAGCTTCTAGGAGAAGTGCAGAGCTAGATTTCAGAGCCGGATTTGAGAATTTAGAGAATCTGGACAATTGTCGAACACGCCCAAAGACCAGGATTTCGAATTGAGACCGAGAGTTTCCATAAACGACTCTAGAAGCATTGTGCTTGAAGGTACCTCTCCGTGGAAGAAAACATAGAATGAAGAAGAGACGAGTTAGGGCAAGTTTGAGTTTTGTCATGTGTTAGGGTCGTGGCACATGCATGGCGGGTTCCGAAGAATAGGAGCTTAGTATTTCACAATGCCCCTATTTTAGCAACTTAGACTCTTTTAGACTCACTTAAGAATGCATAAAGCTTTTCCTTTGCAAATGGGCACGATTAGTCCCTTCCTATTTGCCCCTTTGACGGTGTTGGACTCTTTACCCCCGTTTTAGACCTCGTTCCCCATTGTTCTATTCTAATCTCCTTGCAGGCGGCACGTGTCGGAATTCCTCCACCGGTCAGCTGGCTTTCGCTCACGGGGCCCACCCTGAGCGGCCCACAGGTCAGTGCCCTCCCAACACGAGGAAAATCTCGCGCGCCATCGCCAATCCTCACGTGCTTTCCCGCCAACGTCACGCTAGATCTCGCGCCGAACTCGGCACTCCACCCTCCCGCCATAAATATACCCCGCTCGACGCGCGGTTCCCACAGCAACCCAATCCGGTCCTCGTCGTCGTTCAAAAAAGAAACAAAGGAAACACATCCGGATCATCGACCAGCGCGCGCTTCCCACCCCCGATTGAAAAAAAAAGAGCTAGCAATGGCGGACGACGCGGCGGGGATCAGCGGGCGGCCCCGTCTGACGCGCCTCCGCACTCTCGGCCGTGGCGCGTCGGGCGCCGTGGTGTCGCTCTTCGCGGCCGGCGACGACGAGCTGCTGGCGGTGAAGTCGGCGGGGGCCGCCTCCGCGCAGGCGCTGCTGCGTCGGGAGGAGGGCATCCTCGCCTCGCTCTGCTCCCCCTACGTGCTCCCCTGCCTGGGCTCCCGCGCCGCCGCGGGCGGCGGCGAGTACCAGCTCTTCCTCGAGTTCGCGCCCGGCGGCTCGCTCGCCGACGAGGTGGAGCAGAACGGGGGCAGCCTAGAGGAGAGCGTAGTCCGGGCCTACGCAGCGGACGTGGCCAGGGGCCTCGCGTACCTCCACGGGGAGTCGATGGTGCACGGCGACGTGAAGGGGAGGAACGTGGTGATCGGGGCCGACGGCTGGGCGAAGCTCGCGGACTTCGGGTGCGCGAGGAGCGTGGGCTCCGCGGGCCCGTTCGGCGGCACGCCGGCGTTCATGGCTCCCGAGGTGGCGCGCGGGGAGGAGCAGGGCCCGGCCGCCGACGTGTGGGCGCTGGGGTGCACCGTGATCGAGATGGCCACCGGCCGCGCGCCCTGGAGCGGCGTGGACGACGTGATCGCCGCGGTGCACCTGATCGGGTACACGGACGCCGTGCCGGAGTCGCCCGAGCGGCTGTCCTCTGAGGCCAAGGACTTTCTTGACAAGTGCCTCCGGCGGCGGGCCGCCGAGCGGTGGACGGCGGCGCAGCTGCTGGAGCACCCGTTCCTGGCGTTCGCGGGCTGCTGCGGCGGCGACGTCGAGGCCAAGTGGGTCTCGCCCAAGAGCACATTGGACGCCGCAACGTGGGAGTCGGACGCGGACGAGGAGGAGGAGGAGGAGCCGGATTACACGGCCGATCAGAGGATGAAGGCGCTGGCGGCATCCTGCCCCGTCTTGCCGGACTGGGAGTCCGATGACGGTTGGATCGACGCATTGAGCCGCCAATCGGAAACGCCAGAGGAACAGTCCAGCATTGAAGAATCGTTGGCCGAGGCCGATGAGTGGTGTTGGGATGGGGAAGGATTTGAAGAAGCAGAGATATTAGAGGTAGAAGAGGCCCAACAAGTCGTTGGTGCTGCTGAAGCTTTCGATGCCAGCCCGCGTGTGGGCGGTGACGACGATATTGTACTAGGAGTAGCCGATAATGAAGTTTCAGCAAGTGAGCAGCAGTCGGATGTATATTCAGGTTCCGTTAGAGGATCGATTTTAGTTTGTGTTGATAAACTCACTGGCAATAATGCCAGCTTTCATCTATCTCTGTTTTTCCTCTGTTTGCCCAGCTTCCTTTTACACGCTCTGGGGGTCTAAACTGCAATCACAAATCCGAACATTTCCTTCCCAAATCACATGAACTCGACGCGGCGTCAGCGTTGGACAGTGGATAGGCTTAACATGGCCATGCACCGGAGTTCCAGCAAACTACTGGAGCGAAACGTGCTCGTCGGTCTCGGAGCAGGTGAAAACGACCAGGGCGTCTCGTCCGTTTCCGATAGCTTTCCGATGGATCGACAAGTCACAAACCCAACTCAACCAGAACCCATCTACCCCGCGCACACGTTCCGTTCCTCAACCTCAAAGCAACCGCAAAAGGGGAAAAAAAAAGGAGCAGGAATCCGTGGCGACCTCCGGGGAATTGCTGACAGATGCGTCAAGCAAGCGGCAGAGCAGAGGTGCGCTCTGCAACTTTGAGCTCTGACCCGTACTCTGGCTCGTCCTCCCGTCGTCCAAGTGGCAGGGGATGTTGTCGTCAGGTAGTTGCAGCTCTTACACACGTTGTCCAGCTGGGTAAGGTTGTTGGCAGGAAACCACCTGGGAGGCTGGGAGATCCATCCGACGGTGCTACTAGTAGTATTATCGTCCAGTGACGCTGGGATCCCAGACTCACTGCATATATATAGGAGTACGTACTACTATTACGGTGCTGATTTGGGCATTATCTGCGGAGATCCAGGGTTGGGTAGACGGCTGAGCTGCATCCTGGGAGCGCCTAACCAACTGACTATACAGTGTGATGCGTGGCCACACGTACGGCGGGGTAATGTAGACAGGTTAGAAGGATCTAGGAACAACGTGGCATCCGATGGTGGCCGAGGCCAGCAGCAGTATGTATGTCGGCATGATGCCTTGCCGACGCACGAGACGATCTTCCGTTGCATTGAGACGATCTAGTCTGACCCACGAGATTCCACCACGTAGCTAGGCTAGCACCGTCGCTCGAGATTACTAGGACGGAAGCAGAAACAGATGCTGAAGCGTCGGACGCTGGCGAACGCATGTCGGCGACGCGAGCTCGTCGTGCACAACAGCACGATGTAGGAGCTGCAGACTGTAGTTGATGATCAGCAGTCAGATGTATATTAGGATTCGATCATTATCGATCCGATCGATTGCATTCACGATGCTGTTCGCATATGATCAGAGCGACAGCAGCCTCTCCAGCATGTTCATGCACCGGCCGTTTCAGCAACTGTGCGAGGCACCGCTTGAGCAAACCGTCGGAATGAAACGTGCCGGCGTCTCACCCGTTTCCGCTGCTTCGGTAGCCTTTTTTCCTTTGGACAACTCACAAACCCTGTTCAACCACAACCCACATCTAGAACTACCCGTGGACGTACACGTTGCTCTCTCAGACTCAAAGCAACGACAAAGAAAGCTTCCCGTAATACCATGTAACTGCTGACAAATGTGGGAAGCAGCAGCGGTACGTGTACACTGCAACTTTCTAGTAGCTCTGATCCGACCATCACATCCAGCTAGTTAAGTTGTTGGCAGGATAGCACCTGGGAACGGAAATCCATTCAACGGTGCAGTTATGCATGACGCTCGTCCGGATCCCCTCGCCTGCATCGATCACCACCAAAATTTCCTAGATATACTACTATGATTACATACTAGTATTATTATGGTACCCCGATATATATCCAGCTAATTTGGGGATTATCCACAGAGATCCAGTTTTGGGCGGATGGTTCAGCTGCATCCTGGGATGACGTGGGCGCCTAACCAACCAACTGCCTATCATATATCTGGCGTGTCGAGGCAACGGCAGGGTAACATAGCCAGTTTAGAGGAACCCCTTCAAACACCAAGATCTTGTACATGATGACGACTTGGCAAATTTCGGGCCAGCCAGACTGTCCCTGCCACGGGCACGAGCTCATGTCACCCCGACACGTCTCTCCCACTGTTTCGACCCATGGCGATTCCTCGATCTCCACCCATGGCGGTCTTCGGGGGTCAAGCTCGGGTCCTCCTACTCTGTCCCTGCCTGCTTCTCCCCCACCCACTCCTAGAAATCCGCTAAGGTTCCGCGACGCGCAAAGCTCATTGCCGACGGCGAGATTCCTGGACTTCGAATCAGGAGATCATCGGAGGTTGACGTTGGCGAGTCCTGGAGGTGATGGAGGAGGTTTGGGAGGGGGACAGAGGAGGAATGGGGGGGAGATTTGGTGGCCTGAATCACCCTCCACCAGGACGTCGGTTCTCTGGGGTGGTTTCGGGCTGGGGAGCGCGACGGGGACACTCCCGGCGGCTTCGTGCGGGGGTGGCGCATGTGCTTCCGGCGATTCCTTCAACCTCTGCATCGGCTCATTCGGCCCCATCCCCTTCGGGGGTTTGTCGGACCAGGCGAGGCGCGTGGAAGAGGCGGCGGAGCATGGCGTTGAGCAAGCTCATGGTACGTACTGCACCGGGATTGCACTGGAGTTGGGGGAGACTCCTCTGAAGGCTTGCCGAAGGAGGGGAAGACCGAAGCGGGAGGGCTCTCCGCTCTCTCGATTTGTGCAAGTTCGCCGGCGGGATTTGCTGAAGGGGCTTGGGACGGTCCCTGTTGCACCGGAGTTCTCGAGGCTGGAATGGTCGGCTGCTCTGGCTCTGCTTGACCTCAACTTGCAGACATTGTTATTTGCGGCGACACTAGAAGCTCTGCGGGAAGACCAGATTTCATGGCGCCCATCTGTTCCACAAGTTGTCAGTTCAGACAGTTAGCATGTAAGGAGGGGAGGCAGCGAAGGAGAAGATTCAGCCTCTGGAGGGGGCCAGTGGTCAGTGGGGGTGAAAAAGGAATGGTGGTTGGAGGTGGAGGAGAAAGTTTTGAGGACTTTTTTTCTCAGCTCTGGTTGCCTGGAGATCCACACATCCAGCTGCAGAAATCTCAACCACATGCTCGAACCTCTCCACTGAAGCCCAGTATAAAAAACCACCTCCGGAATCCTAGGATTCGTGTCCCTCTCACTCTGGTGGCGGCGCATACCGAGCTTATTTCTGGCTTGCAGTGCCTTGGGCTGGAAGTTCCTCTAGTTCCTGAAGCTTGTGTTGGTGAAGAAAGGATGGGAGATCGTGGAAGGGGAGGAAAGGGACGTGGGAGAGGGAATGCTGCTGGTCAGGATCAATGGCAGAACCAACTTCCTCAACCTCAACAGGGGCAGCCTCAACAACAAGGTATGCATCAGGGGCAGTTTAGCCAGTTCCCTCAGTTCTTTGCTGGGCAAACTCCTTTTGTTTTTGCGCCTGGTGGTATGATGCCTTCCTGAGGGTTCAATGGCCCTTTCCCTCCATTCCAACATCCTCCATAGTTTGGAGGGGGCTCCAATCAATGGATTGCCCCTACAATCAATTCTTCTCAAAACCAGCAGTTTCAGAGCCAGGGGTTTGACCAGGAGGATAAAACAAAACCCACCCAGAAAGCTAAGAAGAAGCAGGGGGTGCCTGTGGGGAGAGAGGACCAGGGTTTTGCTAATCCTAGTGGTCAGATGAGCTATTTTGATGGTATATGCTTGGGTTGTGGGGAACCAGGACATTTGCCACTTGCATGTGAGAAGAAGCCAAAGTGTTTCATATGCAAAAGCTTTGGTCATCTTGTGGACAAGTGCCCTGTCAGGAAAAGACCCCATCAGGTTGCTAGATACATTGGTAGTGGTGCTCCTGGACTTGGGTTCTATCATATTGAGATCCCTGAGGTTGTGGCTACTCCAATTACTTCAACTAAGAACTGTGGTATTGTGTTGATTGAGGAAGGCTCCTTGTCTGCTAGAGAGCTTGCTGAGGAATTTTCAAAAATCTACAAGACCAACTGGCCATGGAAGATTAGAGACTTAGGGGCAGACAATACCTTTCTGGTCAAGTTTCCCCCCATATTGCTGTGGAGCAGGTGATTGGTTATCCCAAATTTGGTGTGTCCAAGCCAGGGGTATGGGTCAAAGTTGAGGCTTGGAATGATGACCCTGAACCTGTGGAATCCTTAAAGAAAGTTTGGATTATCATCACTGGCCTTCAGTCAAAATGGTGTGAATGGAATACTCTTGATCAAGCTGTTTCTTCCTGTGGGATCTTAGTGGATGTAGATTGGTTATCTATTTTCAAAGACAATGCTAAGGAGGTTAGAGTGCTAGTTAGGTGTAGAGACCCTTCCAAGCTTCCTATGGGGAGACTCTTTGAATTCAACAGTCACTTATTCCAGCTGGGGTTTTCTCTAGATGATTCTGCTCCAAACCTGGATGATGAGGATGATCTTCTCACTAATGAATTGAATGACCATAGGAGGGAGAATGAGGAGGGGGCTGCAGGAGGAAATGACAGGGGTGTCTCTAAGGATCCTAATGGTTTCAGGAGTTCTGAACCCAGTCAATCTCAGCAGAACAGGGGTAGCCACCAAACTGGGGGAGCTGGTGCTTCTAGAGTTAGGATGTTAGGGGGTCAGAATCCTGCAAATGTTGTGTTTAACTTGCTCCTTCAGAAGAAGCTGGTTAGTCTGGATATTCTCAAGTTGGGGCCACAGGAGAGAAATGTTGAGGAGGTTACCCTTGAGGCCCATCAGTTCTGGGCTACAGAACAGGAAGAGCAGCTGACTTATGGTGGAGAGAAAGAGATCAGCGCCCAGATTGCAGCTTTGCCTGAAGATATCTTACCTTCCTCTGCTGATCTTCAGGGTTTTAGTGAGGGTGCTGTTTCTAACAACAAGAAAAAACAGAAGGTGTGGGGCCCAGTTCAAGCTGTTAGACAGAGTGCTAGGGTGGACAGTTCTAAAAGCATTATGGAAAAAGCCATGGACTTGAAGAAAGTGGTAAATCTGGATGCTCCCAAATCCATGAAAGGTATAATGCACTCCAATCCTTTTAATGTTCTAGATGTTACTGATATTGAGATGGTTTCTAGAGATATAGGTGTTGTTTTTCCCATTAAGGAGATAGTTGTTAGTAGTTGCTCACCTCCCAAATCTTTGCATAATGTCAAGGATTTGGAGGATGAAGCTGATGATTGGATAGAGGTAGTAAATAAATCTCGGGGCAAGCACCCCAGGAAAAAGTTACAATGATTTGTGCTTTTTGGAACTGCAGGAGCATTTCTTCTCCTGGTAGACATAAATTTCTAGAGGATAACAAATTTCCTTTGCATGTTGACTATATTGGTTTTCAAGAGACTAAGAAAGATAGTTTTAGTAATTCTTTCTTAAAAAATCTTTTAGGTAACAGAAATTTTGCTTGGAACTTCCTGCCCTCTGTTGGGACTGCAGGTGGGATCCTAGTAGGAGTTAATTTAGATCTCTTTGATGTTATTTCCTAGGATATTAAATCTTTCTCTGTTAGTACTATTCTTAGGAATAAAAGTAATAATGTAGTCTGTAGAATTACTATTGTGTATGGTTCTGCTTATGAAGAAAAAAAGCAGGAGTTTATTTTTGAACTCCATGAACTGTTTTTAAATTGGGATGGGCTTGCTTTGATTGGGGGAGATTTTAATTTAGTAAGATCTCCTGAGGATAAAAGCAATAGAAATGTAGATTTTAGATGGGTTGATAGATTCAATGCTTGGGTTGAGCTCTGGGCATTGATGGAGATTGGTCTTTCTGGTAGAGCTTTCACCTAGGGTAATAATGAGGAGGATCTAATTATGAGTAGGATTGATAGGATTTTTTGTTCCACTCAGTTTGATGCTAGATTTCCTTTAGCTAGTGCTAAAGCTTTGCCTAGAGTGGGTAGTGACCATACCCCCATCATCTGGGATTCAGGGGAGGGGCAGGTGATCAGGACCAAAAAATTTAGATTTGAAAAAATGGTGGGTTGGTAGACCAGACTTTAAGGATATTGTCATTAAAGCCTGGTCTCATAGAGTGAGTAGTTCAAATAGCTTGGATATTTGGCAGAGCAAAGTTAGATGTTTTAGGAGACTAGCTAAAGGCTGGAATCTTAATGTTGAGGCAGCTTTAAGGAGAGATAGAAAACTTCTTATGGATGAGTATGATGAATTAGATATAAAAGCTGAAACTAATTTGTTGTCTTCAGTAGAAAGAGAGAGACTAGATAAGATCCTGCAAGACCTTAACTCTTTTTGGATCATGGAAGAAGTTAAGGCTAGACAGAGATCTAGAGATAGGAATATTCTAGAGGGTGATAGGAATACAGCATATTTCCATGCTATAGCTAACCAACGTAGGAGGAAAAAACTGATCCATGTCTTAGAGGGTCCTGATGGCCCTGTTACTGAGATAGATGACATGCTTAAGGTGGCTACTGATTTTTATAAGGACCTTTTCAAGAAAGAATATAGACCTGACATCTGTTTATGTCAGGACTTCTTTAGTGAGGAGGATAAAATTAGTGCTGATGAGAATCTGTCCTTGTGTGCCCCTTTTATGGAGGAAGAGATTAAGGATGCTGTCTTTGGCTCTTATGGGGAAGGTGCCCCTGGACCTGATGGCTTGTCTTTCCTTTTTTATCAGACCTATTGGGATATCATTAAGATGGATCTTCTTTGCATGTTTCAGGAGTGGTTTGAGGATGAACTAGATCTTTTTAGGCTTAATTTTGCTATGATTACTTTAATTCCTAAGGAGAATGATGCTAGAGTTATGAAGAAGTTTAGACCCATTAGTTTACTGAATTGCTCCTTTAAAATTTTCACTAAGTTCTCACCAATAGACTTGCTAAAGTGATTGGTAGGATCATATATATGAATCAATCTGCCTTCATTAGAGGTAGATTCATTCTAGAGAGTGTAGTTACTGCTCATGAAGTCATACATGAGGTGCATAGGAAAAAAGATAAAGGTTTAGTTTTCAAAATAGACTATGAGAAAGCTTATGATAGGGTCAATTTAGATTTCCTTTTTGAAATTCTGGAGCTTAGAGGCTTTGATCCTTTCTTTATTAGGCTGATTAAACAGATCTCCCAGGGAGGGTCCATTGGGGTTAGAGTTAATGATGTTGAGAGTAACTTTTTCCTGACTGGCAAAGGCCTTAGGCAAGGAGACCCCATTGCCCCTCTTTTGTTTAATATCATGATTGATGTTTTTGCTAGGATGCTCAGTAGGGGGACTCATTCAGGGGCCATCAGAGGTTTGTGCTCTGGTTTTGTCCCTGGTGGTGTAGTTTGTCTTCAGTATGCTGATGATACTCTGCTTTTTCTTGCAAATGATGAAAGAGTAGCTGTGAATCTGAAATGGATCCTTACCTGCTTTGAACAGATTTCTGGAATGAGAATTAATTATGCCAAAAGTGAACTCATTCCAATAAATTTGGAGGGTGAGGAATGCCAACCTTCCATTGATATTTTTCAGTGTGTCTTGGGTAGTTTTCCAGTGAAATATTTGGGCATCCCTCTTCATTATGATAAACTTAGAAGGGAGGATCTTCAACCTTTGGTTGATAACATTCTCCATAGAATTACTGGTTGGAGAGGAAAATTACTTTCTTATGCTGCTAAGAAAGTCCTTATCCAGGCCTGTCTTTCTAGCATCCCCATTTATTTGCTTTCCTTTTTCAAATTCCCTAAATGGGCTTTGAAAATCTTAGATTCTCATCTTGCCAATTTCTTTTGGAATGATGAAGAAGGTAATCACAAAATTCATTTAGCTAATTGGCCTTCGGTTTGCATGAAGAAGGAGTTTGGAGGTTTGGGCATTCCTAATCTCAAAGATCTCAATTTGTGCTTACTTGGCTCCTGGGTTAAGAGATACATTCAAGGGGAGGGCACCCTTTGGAGGAGAGTTATTGATGCCAAG
This sequence comes from Avena sativa, assembly GCA_916181665.1. Taxonomy (NCBI): domain Eukaryota; kingdom Viridiplantae; phylum Streptophyta; class Magnoliopsida; order Poales; family Poaceae; genus Avena; species Avena sativa. The sequence goes on along the minus strand of OV702293.1, from coordinate 351,485,363 downwards.
TATCATACTGGATCCCCAAACATCTTGTGCTGTAGGGATGTTCATCCTTCTACCTTCTGGAAAGGGGTGATGTGGGCATCTAGAGCTGTAGCTTTAGGATATAGGTGGAAAGTGGGTAATGGTAGACAGGTTAGATTCTGGGAGGATATCTGGTTTGGTAATTCTCCCCTAGCTACTCAATTCTGGGACCTCTATGTTATCTCAAATCAACAAACAAAAACTATTGTTGATTTATGGGACGGTGTTCAGCTTAGATGTGACTTTAGAAGGAACTTTTCTGATAGTATGATGGTCCAATGGCTAGAACTTAGAAGTATTGCTGATACTATATGTTTGTTGGATTCAGATGACCAACTTGTTTGGCAATATGAAACCTCTGGAGTATATTCTTCTAAATCCATGTATGCTGTGATTAACTTTAGAGGTGTTACTCCTGTTTTCTTGCCTGTAGTTTGGTCTTTAAAAATTCCCCCTAGGATTCAAATTTTCATGTGGCTTCTTTCACAGAATAAAATCATGACTAGAGATGATCTTAGGTCCAGGGGGATTCCTAAACCCCTTGAGTGCAATCTCTGCTCTGAGTTTGAGTCTGTGAACCACCTTTTCTTTGATTGCATTGTCTCTAAACTTCTCTGGGATGATGTGTTTGAAGTTTTTGGGATTGCAGTAGACAACTTCTTTTCAGTTGCTTCCAAATGGATTGCTACTAAAAGACATTTACATTTCAATGTTGTGTCTTCGGCTGTTCTTTGGAGTATCTGGAACAATAGAAATAACTTAGTTTTTAATGCTTGCTCCTGGATAAATATGAAACAGATTTGGCGCCTCGTCCTGCTGTACCTTCGGAACTGGAAAGTTCTATTCAAAGAGTTGGAGGGGGGGGCCTTGGAGATGTTCATGGACAAGATGGCCAACAACCTAAAAACGCCCCTAAGGCTCATGGCGAGTTGAAATGCCCTGGCTTCGGGTGGGCTTCCACCTGGAAAGACAGTGTTGCCTCAATCCACACTGGGAGAGCGACTGTGGAGCACTTGAAGGCACACCCTAAAGATGAAGATTCAGTGCATGTGATCTTCGGGTGATTTGGAGTCTTTAGTGTTCCTACTGTGTGGTGGCTTTGCCTGGGTTGTTGTCCTCTGCGCTTTTGATCTAGGCTTGTTGCGGTTGCTCTAAAAACTGTGTACTTAGTCTGCTTTAGTTTTCGTTTTTGTCGGTCTCCTAGTTTCGCTGTGTGGAGTTTTGTATTTCCTGTTAGTTCTGAACTCGGGTGGTCTCGTTTTTAATGAAAATGGGGCCGAGGGAGTGATCCCTTTTCATCTAAAAAAAAACGTAGCCAGTTTAGGACTTGGATCCACGGATTAGGCACCGTCCGATCCAAAGGGAAAAAATGAAGGAATTTTGAAGGTATTGTTTTTCCTAGAACTTTTTCCTTTGGTGCTGTTCGGTTTGAAAGAATTGTAAGTCAAGACCTTCCCTGAGACTTTGTAGCAAAAAAACTTACTGCACATAAGCTCCATTTCTAATTTATTGCAAGCAAACCACGTAAGCTATTTATAGAGATGGTGCAGCACTTTGCTGCTTCGGTTTAGAACATATGGAGTTTAGAAATTACACATGCTACTCAGAACCCCTCCAAACCTAACCAAAACAAAGGTGCCATGTATTTGTACCATTTTTCAAATATTTAAATGGTAAGAAAGGCGGATCAAGAGGAATATACCATGTAGACCAACAAAAATGTGCATTTGTATCATCAATCAGAAAATTAAATAACCATCATCATTGCATATGCAACACTTGCACATTAACCGGAAAATCTACAATATGTAATTTGGCGATTAGTCATGGAAATTTAAAAGCGACATTGGAGGCTACATTGCAGAGTTAAGATCGAAGGAGAGTCCAAATTCTACCGAGCCTGCAAGCTCCAACCATGAGAAACACCAAATGGGGTCGCAAATATGAAAGAAGTACCTACTCTCAAATATATGCTTAATTGTTTAAGTGTATTATACTTGCAACACAAACGAAAAACGTGACCACTTCTGCTATGTTGTGCGATAGTTTCCTAGCCTCTCCAACCCTATCCACTTCCTCTTGTAATTGTCTGTCTTTGCAATACAAATCATGGCTATAAAGAAGGTATCTTTTAAATGGTTCACAATACTGACACGTAAAGCATCATGTTGTGCATCAAGCGATCAACGTTTAAAAATTTGGGATTTGGGATTATATAGAAGCATTGTATTGAATTGTAACTTAAACACCATACATTGACAAAGAGCTTTCCAGATCACCGAGCCTCATAAGGAAGGTTCTGTCTGGATAAGTTACCTTTTTCCTTAAGTGACAATCTCATCCAGTGGTCTAACCAAGTATCACAAGACAAAACTCTTAAGGTCAATGTCGGATGGGTGTTATGCTAATGCTTCAATGACACCAGAAAGAAATCAATTACTGGTTATGAAAGAGGTAGAGCACTTTGATAACCCATGTGTGTTCCAATATATTTTTGCATAAGCCACCCATAAGTCACTTTAAACCAAGGAAGGAAGGTAGATGAGAAATATGGTGAAATAACCACCTCTAGCAAAAAACAATTACATAATTATCTGTAAGTACACATTGTATCCCCCTAGACCCAAATTTCACAAAATACACAACAAAATCACTCAAACAAAAATGCAGGAGCAAGAAACCTAAAAGAATGCTGGTTGCAACTGATATCAGTACAACGGACAACTAGCTCACTAATCCTTAAGCTGTGAGAAGGGGTACAAGACCCCGAGTCGGCTGATAGCTCAGATATGTAGAGCTCGTTGGGAACCCCAAGAGGAAGGTATGATGAGCACAACAACAAGTTTTACTCAGTTATGAAACCAAGGTCATCGAACCAGTAGAAGTAAGGAAACAACTCCAAGGTGTTGCTAATAACTTGGAACCTGCACAACACAACCACAATACTTTGCCCCAACTTACAATGAGGTTGTCAATCTCACTGGTTTGCTGAAACAAAGGATTAAACGTATAGTGTGGAAGATAGTAATTGCTTGTAGTAGTTGCAAAAGGTAAACAGTAAACAATAGATGGTATATCAATGGTAAGGAATGGACCGGGGTCCACAGTTCACTAGAGGTGTTCTCCATAAGATAAATAACATGCTGGGTGAACAAATTACAACGAGGCAATTGGCAGATTGAGAATGCATAATAATGCATATACTAGACATCTTGATCTCTACGAGATTTGTTTGGGCATTACAACATGATACATAGACCGTAATCCAACTGCATCTATGACTAATAATTTACCTTTAGGTTATTATCCGAACCCCTTCCAGTATTAAGTTGCAAGCAACCGATAATTGCATTAAACAAAGTGTGTAAAGTAAACAATATAATTGCCCTTGGACAAAGGATTGTTGTTTTCTCCCTAGTAGCAACAGCACATCTACAACCTTAGAGATTTCTGTCACTTCCCTAGATTACTAGAGGCATGAACCTACTATCGAGCATAAATACTCCCTCTTGGAGTTACAAGCATCTACTTGGCCAAAGTATCTACTAGCAACAGAGAGCATGCAAGATCATAAATAACATAGACATGATAGAATCAATAATCAATCTGACATAGTACTCAATATCCATCGGGTACCCGCAAACACAACATGTAGCATTACAAATAGATGATCTTGATCATGAACGGAGCTCACAAGATCTAAACATGATAGCACAAAGGAGGAGAAACAACCATCTAGCTACTGTATGGATCCATAGTCTGATACGTTGGAAACGTATCTATAATTTTTGATGCATCATGCTTGTTTAGTATCTACTTTGCTTTACTTGTATACACTTTGAGGTGTTTTTTACATGTTTTCTGGTACTAACCTATTAACAAGTTCCAACGGTGCCAGATGCATGTTTTCTGTTGTTTTTGGTTTCAGAAAAGTTAGTAAAGAAATATTCTCAGAATTAGACGGGACGAAGGACAAAGTCAATAACTTTCCGTGGGGAACAAGAAGTCTAGAGGGGAGACGGAGAAGCGGGCCAGGGAGGCCAAACCCCCCTAGGCGTGGGTGGGCCCAACCCCGCGCCTAGGTAGGGTTTGCCCCTCCTGGCCGCCTCTGTAGGGTTTCGTAGCATGGAAAACAAAAAATTTCTATCGCATACAAACAAACAAGCCAAGATCTATCTACTAGATTGTAGCAACGAGTCGATAGAATAACTCACCCTCGAAGATTCCAAAGTGTTTAACGAGAGTGGATTCTCGTGGGTGATGTAGTCGTACTCTCCCGATCTCAAGATCGCGTAGACGATCCTTCCGGCGCTGCGTTCCGGCAGCGCTCCCGCAGTCGGTCACACGTTCGGTACTCGACGAAGACCTTCCTCTACCTTGTTCCAGCAGGCAGCGGAGGTTGTAGCACTCTCCTCGCGATTCCGGCAGCACAAAGGCGTGGTACCGGAAGTAGAGGGGAGATCTCGCAGGGCTTCGCCTTAAGCCGGAGCGAGTATGGTGGACTGTGAGAGAGCTCCTTGGTGATCTAGGGTTTAGACACACCGAGGAGGAGGCTTGGCCGGCGTCTAGGGTTAGCTAGGCGGCGACGGCTGTAGGAGGGGCCGGCGGCTAGGGCTAGGGTTTGCGGGTGGAGGTGTTGGGTGCTAGGAGGGGCAGCCCTGCCCCTCCTTATATAGGTGGAGGGGGCGCGCCAGGGGAGGGGAGTCCCTCCCCAACTCGGTTTCCCAAGGGGGCCGATGGTGGAGGGGAGGAACTCCTCCCCAACTCGGTTTCCACCTTCCCCTCCACTTCCCAAAATAGCCGTTTGACTTTTCAAATTGGCGTTTGACTTTTCAAACTAGGATTTGATTAAACCCTTTATTTTGTTCAGCGATGACACCTAGTACATGATGCAATCATACCAACTTGATATAACACATTCATGTACCCTTCCCCTCCGGAGTGCCGGACATTCCGAAACCTTCTAGAACATTCCTGATGAAAACACCGGAACCATTCTCCAACCCCGAAACAGGACTTTCCTTATATGAATCTTATTCTCCGGACCATTCCGGATCTCCTCGTGATATCCCTGATCCCATCCGAGACTCCGAACAACATTCGGTCTCTTACTCATCATTCCATAACTACTCAAACAATGTTGAATCCTTAAGTGTGTCTCCCTACGGTTCGTGAATTATGCGGACATGATCGAGACACTTCTCCGATCAATAACCAATAGAGGAATCTGGAAATTCATATGGCTCCCACATATTTCTAGGATTACTTTGCGATTGAATGAACAACTTACATACGATACCAATTTCCCTTTGTCTCACGATAGTTTACTTATCCGAGGTTATGATCGTCGGTATCTCTGCATACCTAGTTCAACCTCGTTACTGATAAGTACTCTTTTCTCATTCCCGTGATATGTGATCCCTTGTGATCCAGTCACATGCTTGCAAGCTAATTGGATGACATTCCACCGAGAGGGCCCAGAGTATATCTATCTGTCATATGGATGGACAAATCCCACTCTTGATCCATGTGTCTTAACCAATACTTTCCGAACACTTAATGCCACCTTTATAGCCACCCAGTTACGGTGTGGTGTTTGATGTCATCAAAGCATCCTTCCGGTGAAGGTGATATGCATGATCTCATGGTCGAAGGAATTAGGTTACTATGTATCAGAAAGCATATAGCAATTGAACTATTAAAATGACTTGATCTTTATGCTACGCTTATCTATAGGAGTATGTCCACCATATCATTCTCCTAACAATATGATCTTGTTGTTAATAACATCTCAATGTTCATGATAGGGAAACCACAATCATTTATTAACCAACAAGCTAGTATTATAAAGAGGCTTTACTAGGGACTCTATTTTAGTTTACAAATCACACAAGTATTAATGTTTCCTTGTTAATACTATTATAGCATGAATGTAAACATTTATCATAAACACAAAGATATAATAATAACTATATTTATTATTGCCTCTAGGGCATATCTCCAACAGTCTCCCACTTGCACTAGAGTCATCTAATCTAGATTACATGGTAATATACCGAACACCCATGGCAGTTTGGTGTTGGTCATGTTTTTCCCTCGAGAGAGGTTTAGTCAACGGATCCGCCACATTCAGATCTGTGTGTACTTTGCAAATCTTTATGTCCCCATATTGGACATGTTCTCGAATAGCGTGAAAACGTAGCTTGATGTGCTTCAGCTTATTGTGTGACCTTGGTTCTTGCGCATTGGCTATGGCGCCCATGTTATCACAATAGATAGACATTGGGTCCAGCGCACTAGGAACCACACCCAGCTCTATAATGAACTCTTTCATCCATATCGCTTCTTGTGAAGCCTCCGAAGCAGCCATGTATTCCGATTCAGTTGAAGATCTCGCCACAACGCTTTGCTTTGCACTCCTCCAGCTAACTGCTGCACCGTTCAAAATAAATACGTATCCAGATTGTGATTTAGAATCATCCGGGTCGGTGTTCCAACTAGCATCGGTGTAACCATTAACAACGAGATGTTCATCACCTCCATAAGAAAGAACCATATCCTTAGTTCTTCTCAAGTACTTAAGGATGTTTTTGACCGCTGTCCAATGATCCACTCCTGGATCACTTTGATATCTGCTAGTTAAACTAACAGCATATGCAATGTCGGGTCTAGTACATAGCATGGCATACATTAGAGATCCTATGGCTGAGGCATAGGGAGTCTTACTCATCCTTTCTCTATCTTCTGCCGTTGTCGGACTTTGAGTTTTACTCAACGTCGTATTGGGCAACATGGGCAAGAACCCTTTCTTGCTATCTTCCATTCCAAACCTCTTTAGAACTTTGTCCAAATATGTACTTCGTGACAATGATATTAGGCGTCTCGATCTATCTCTATAAATCTTTATGCCTAATATGTAAGCTGCTTCGCCAAGATCTTTCATTGAAAAACTATTATTCAAATATTCCTTGACACTATTAAGAAGGTCTACATCATTCCCAATCAACAATATGTCATCTACATATAGTATTAAGAATGCTACAGAGCTCCCACTCACTTTCTTGTAAATACAAGCTTCTCCATAAGTTTGTATAAAACCAAAACTTTTGATTACCTTATCAAAACGTTGATTCCAACTTCGGGATGCTTGCTTCAATCCATAAATGGACCTTTGAAGTTTGCATACCTTGTTAGCATCTTTAGGATCGACAAAACCTTTGGGTTGCATCATATACAACTCTTCATCAATGTCTCCATTGAGGAATGTTGTTTTGACATCCATCTGCCATATCTCATAATCATAATATGCAGCGATTGCTAACATAATCCTCACAGACTTTAGCTTCGCTACTGGTGAGAAAGTCTCATCGTAGTCAACTCCTTGAATTTGTCAAAACCCTTTTGTGACAAGTCGAGCTTTATAGAAAGTAACATTACCACCAGCATCTGTTTTCTTCTTGAAAATCCATTTGTTCTCGACAGCCTTCCGGCCATCCGGTAAGTCCACCAAAGTCCATACTTGGTTTTCGTACATGGATCCAATCTCAGATTTCATGGCTTCTTGCCATTTATTGGAATCTGGGCTCATCATCGCTTCCTCATACGTCGCAGGGTCATCGGTGTTGTCCACCAACATGACACTCATAACGGGATCATACCAATCAGGAGCGGTACGAGTTCTCGTTGACCTGCGAGGCTCTGTAGTAACTTCCACCGAAGTTTCATGATCATCATCATTAGCTTCATATCTTATTGGTGCAGGAACCACAGGAACTACTTCCGGTGGTGCGCTACTCGCAAGTTCAAGAGAAGGTTCGACAACCTCGTTGAGTTCTACTTTCCTTCCAGTCACTTCTTTCGAGAGAAATTCCTTCTCTAGAAAGGATCCATTCTTGGCAACGAAGATTTTGCCTTCGGATCTATGATAGAAGGTATACCCAATAGTTTCCTTTGGGTATCCTATGAAGACGCATTTTTCCGCTTTGGGTTCAAGCTTGTCCGGCTGTAACTTCTTTACATAGGCTTCGCAACCCCAAACTTTAAGGAACGACAATTTAGGTTTCTTCCCAAACCATAATTCATACGGTGTCGTTTCAACGGATTTAGATGGTGCCCTATTTAAAGTGAATGCGGCTGTTTCTAATGCATAACCCCAAAATGATAGCGATAAATCTGTAAGTGACATCATAGAACGAACCATATCTAAGAGAGTTCGATTACGATGTTCGGACACACCATTACGCTGTTGTGTTCCCGGCGGTGTCAATTGTGAAACTATTCCGCATTTCTTCAAATGCTCGCCAAACTCGTAACTTAGATATTCACCTCCATGATTAGAACGTAGAAATTTAATCTTCTTATTACATTGATTCTCAGCCTCACTTTGAAATTCCTTAAACTTCTCGAAAGTTTCGGACTTATGTTTCATGAAATAGATATACCCATATCTACTCAAGTCATCCGTGAAGGTAAGAACATAACGATAACCACCGCGCGATGCTACACTCATTGGACCACACACATCGGTATGTATGATTTCCAATAAGTCCGTAGGTCGCTCCATCATACCGGAAAATGGAGTCTTAGTCATTTTTCCCATCAGACATGCTTCGCATCTTTCAAGTGATTCAAAATCAAGTGATGCAAGAAGTCCATCGGAATGGAGTTTCTTCATACGCTTCACTCCAATGTGACCAAGACGACAGTGCCACATATAGGTCGAGTTATCGCTCGATTTCAAACGTTTAGCCTCAATGTTATTAATATGTGTATTTCCACTATCGAGATTCAATAAGAATAGACCATCTATCAAAGGTGCATGTGCATAAAACATATTACTCATATAAATCGAACAACCATTATTCTCGGACTTAAACAAGTAACCGTCTCGCAATAAACAAGATCCCGATATAATGTTCATGCTTAACGCAGGCACCAAATAACAATTATTTAAGTATAAAACTAATCCCGATGGTAGATGAAGAGGTAGCATGCCGACCGCGATCACATCAACCTTTGATCCGTTTCCAACGCGCATCGTCACCTCGTTCTTCGCTAGCTTCCGTTTATTCTGCAGCACCTGTTTCGAGTTACAAATATGAGCAACCGAACCAGTATCAAATACCCAGGCACTACTACGAGTACTAGTTAGATACACATCAATAACATGTATATCGTATATACCTTTCTTCTTGATGTTGTCATTCTTCAAATCCGCCAAGTACTTTGGGAAATTCCGTTTCCAGTGACCTTCTCCCTTGCAGTAAAAGCACTCAGTATCAGGCTTAGGTCCAGCCTTGGTCTTCTTCGTTGGCGCGGTAACTTTCTTACCACCCTTCTTGAAGTGTCCCTTTTGCTTAGACTTGCCTTTCTTGAATTTGGTGGTCTTATTGACCAACAACACTTGGTGCTCTTTCTTGATCTCCACTTCTGCAGATTTTAACATGGCAAAGAGTTCTGGAAACGTCTTATTCATGTTTTGCATGTTGTAGTTCATCACAAAGTTCTTGTAACTTGGTGGTAGTGATTGAAGGACACGGTAAATCCCCAAAGCATTAGGAATCACTATACCCAAGCTTTGAAGTTTGTTTGCGTGCCCAGACATCTTAAGCACATGCTCACTGACGGAGCTGCCTTCTTCCATCTTGCAGTTAAAGAACTTTTTAGAAGCCTCATAGCTCTCAATTGCCGCATGAGTCTCAAAGATCAATTTGAGATCACGAACAATATCATGTGGGTCTGAATTTTCAAACCTTTTCTGAAGCTCCGATTCTAAACCATACAAGATAGCACACTGAACTGTGGAGTACTGAGTCTTCCGCGTGAGGTAAACATTCTCTACTTCATCGGTAGCAGTAGCTGCAGGTGGGTCACCTAGCGGTGCATCCAGCACATAGGTCAAATTACCAGCTGTGAGGACAATCCTCAAATTGCGGAACCAATCCGCGAAGTTGCTTCCATTGTTTTTCAACTTTTCTTTCTCTAGGAACACATTAAAATTGATGGTAGGGGCCACCATTGATCTACAACATATTTGCAATAGTTTAGACTAAGTTTATGACAAATTGAGTTTTAATTAATAGTTAAATTAATCTAGGTGAACTCCCACTCAAAACAATATCCCTCACATTGTTTTAGTGATCACACGGACCAAATCCACCACATCAAAACCGATCATCACGAGAGTTGATGTAGCTTCAATGGCGAACAATCGACATGTTCATCATATCTACTATATGATTCATGCTTTACCTTTCGGTGATCCGTGTTCCGAGACCATGTCTGTACATGCTAGGCTCGTCAAGATCAAACCTTAGCTTCCGCATGAGCAAATCTGGCTTGCTCACGTTGTATACACTTGCGGAATCTAACACACCCGATCATCACGTGGTGCTTCAAAACAACAAGCTTTAGCAACGGTGCTTACTAAGGGTGAACACTTTTAGGACTTGAAATTCATGTGCATGAGGGATCATCTTATAATGCTACCGTCGTTAACTAAGCAATACAAGATGCATAAAGGATTAACATCACATGCAATTCATAATATGTGATATGATATGGCCTTTCTTCTTTATGCTTCCGATCTCCATCTTCAAGCACGAACATGATCTCCATCATCACCGGCATTGCATCAAGGTCAATGACGCTGCTTCATGGTTGTCGTCCACCAGCTTCAACTATTACAACTACTTGGAATAGACACGCGGGTTTAACATAAATTAAAGACAACCATATGGCTCCTGCCGGTTGCCAACTTACAATAAGGAACATTGCATACATCAAATATAATCACAATCATGGCCATATCACATCACATCACACCCCTGCAAAACAAAGTTAGACGCTTCTACTTTCTTTGCATGTTTTACGTGGTTTGGGGCTTTCAATAAGTGTCGTTCTAACTTACGAACAAGAACCACAACATTGATACTAGTATTGTCAATCACCCGTTGTAAATTGAATCTTAACTATGTTGGGAGAAACAGGCACCCGCAAAGCCACATATGCAATACAAGTTGCATGTCAAGCGTGGAGCAAGTCTCATGAACGATGTCATGTAAGGTTAGCCCGGGCCGCTTCATCCCACCATCCCGCAAGATGCAAAGTACACAAGAAGCAATCGACAATAAAAGCATCAACGCCCACAATGACCAGCGTGTTCTACTCGTGCAACAGATCTACATATAGACACGGCTCTGATACCACTGTAGGGTTTCGTAGCATGGAAAACAAAAAAATTCTATCGCATACAAACAAACAAGCCAAGATCTATCTACTAGATTGTAGCAACGAGTCGATGGAATAACTCACCCTCGAGGATTCCAAAGTGTTTAACGAGAGCGGATTCTCGTGGGTGATGTAGTCGTACTCTCCCGATCTCAAGATCGCGTAGACGATCCTTCCGGCGCTGCGTTCCGGCAGCGCTCCCGCAGTCGGTCACACGTTCAGTACTCGACGAAGACCTTCCTCTCCCTTGTTCCAGCAGGCAGCGGAGGTTGTAGCACTCTCCTCGCGATTCCGGCAGCACAACGGCGTGGTACCGGAAGTAGAGGGGAGATCTCGCAGGGCTTCGCCTTAAGCCGGAGCGAGTATGGTGGACTGTGAGAGAGCTCCTTGGCGATCTAGGGTTTAGACGCACCAAGGAGGAGGCTTGGCCGGCGGCTAGGGTTAGCTAGGCGGCGGCGGCTTGCCCTAGGGCGGCGGCGGCTGCAGGAGGGGCTGGCGGCTAGGGCTAGGGTTTGCGGGTGGAGGTGTTGGGTGCTAGGAGGGGCAGCCCTGCCCCTCCTTATATAGGTGGAGGGGGCGCGCCAGGGGAGGGGAGCACCTCCCCAACTTGGTTTCCCAAGGGGGCCGGCGGTGGAGGGGAGGAACTCCTCCCCAACTCGGTTTCCACCTTCCCCTCCACTTCCCAAAATAGTCGTTTGACTTTTCAAATTGGCGTTTGACTTTTCAAACTAGGATTTGATTAAACCCTTTATTTTGTTCAGCGATGACACCTAGTACATGATGCAATCATACCAACTTGATATAACACATTCATGTACCCTTCCCCTCCGGAGTGCCGGACATTCTAGAACCTTCTAGAACATTCCTGATGAAAACACCGAACCATTCTCCAACCCCGAAACAGGACTTTCCTTATATGAATCTTATTCTCCGGACCATTCCGAATATCCTCGTGATATCCCTGATCCCATCCGAGACTCCGAACAACATTCGGTCTCTTACTCATCATTCCATAACTACTCAAACAACGTTGAATCCTTAAGTGTGTCTCCCTACGGTTCGTGAATTATGCGGACATGATCGAGACACTTCTCCGATCAATAACCAATAGAGGAATCTGGAAATTCATATGGCTCCCACATATTTCTAGGATTACTTTGCGATTGAATGAACAACTTACATACGATACCAATTTCCCTTTGTCTCACGATAGTTTACTTATCCGAGGTTATGATCGTCGGTATCTCTGCATACCTAGTTCAACCTCGTTACTGATAAGTACTCTTTTCTCATTCCCGTGATATGTGATCCCTTGTGATCTAGTCACATGCTTGCAAGCTAATTGGATGACATTCCACCGGCCCAGAGTATATCTATCCGTCATATGGATGGACAAATCCCACTCTTCATCCATGTGTCTCAACCAATACTTTCCGAACACTTAATGCCACCTTTATAGCCACCCAGTTACGGTGTGGTGTTTGATTTCATCAAAGCATCCTTCCGGTGAAGGTGATATGCATGATCTCATGGTCGAAGGAATTAGGTTACTATGTATCAGAAAGCATATAGCAATTGAACTATTAAAATGACTTGATCTTTATGCTACGCTTATCTATAGGAGTATGTCCACCATATCATTCTCCTAACGATATGATCTTGTTGTTAATAACATCTCAATGTTCACGATAGGGAAACCACAATCATTTATTAACCAACAAGCTAGTATTATAAAGAGGTTTACTAGGGACTCTATTTTAGTTTACAAATCACACAAGTATTAATGTTTCCTTGTTAATACTATTATAGCATGAATGTAAAGATTTATCATAAACACAAAGATATAATAATAACTATATTTATTATTGCCTCTAGGGCATATCTCCAACAGCCTCCCGGTCTCGCCCCTTCGCCTATAAGAAGCCCCCGATACAGAAACTCTCGGAACCCGATCAGAAATCCACGAAACCGTCTATATCCGCCGCCACCATCGTCCCTAGATCAGGGGGATCTGAAGCTCTTTCCGGCACCCTGCCGGAGGGGAGATCATCCCGGAGGCCTTCTCTTCGGGATGATTTGTGAGTGGTTCCACCTTGGACTATGGGTCCATGTAGTAGCTAGATGGTTGTATCTCCTCCTTGTGCTTTCATGTATAGATCTTGTGAGCTCCGTTCATGATCAAGATCTAATCTATTTGTAATCATGCATGTTGTTTTTACAGGGATCCGATGGATATTGAGATTATTATGTTGGTTTGATTAATGATTTTATCTTTATGATTCTATCATGTTTATGTTGTTTGTGATCTTGCATGCTCTCCATTGCTAGTGGTTATCTTGGCCATGTAGTTGCTAGTGACTCCAAGAGGGAGTATTTATGCTCGATAGTGGGTTCATGCCTCTAGTTTCCAAGGGAAGTGACAATAATCTCTTCGGTTGTAGATGTGCTGTTGCTACTAGGGAGAAAACAACGGTCTCTTGTTCATGCAACATGTGGACTGTTTACCTTACACACTTTGCTTAAAGCAGTTGTCTGTTGCTTGCAACTTAATACTGGAGGGGGTTCGGATGATAACCTGAAGGTGGACTTCTAGTCATAGATGCAGTTGGATGGCGGTCGATGTATCTTGTTGTATTGCCCAATTGAATCTCATAGGATCTTTCTGACTAGTTATTGCATTGTTATGTCTTGCTCAGTACATGTCAATTGCCCTACTGTAATTTGTTTACCCTTCATGACATGTTGTTTATCTAAGGAGATCACCTCTAGTGAACTATGGACCCTGATCCAATCTTTACCATTGATACATCTTCCATTGTTACTTGTTTACTTACTGCAAACCATTACCTTCCACACCATACGTTTAATCATTTGTTACAGCAAACCGGTGAGCTTGACAACCTCACTGATTCGTTGGGGCAAAGTCTTGAGTCTGTGTTGTGCGGGTATCCATGTTGTTTGCAACACCTGTGTGACGTTTCCTTCCTCCTTCTGGTTTGATAACCTCGGTCTCAACTGAGGGAAGACTTGCTGCTTGCTGCTTCACACCTTGCTCTTGGGGTTTCCAACGAAGTGCTCCACGTCAGTACCATCAACAAGTTTTCTGGCGCCATTGTCGGGGAGGCTAAGGACGTCTTCACTAGGGGAGTCCTTCCCTTCCTTTCTCTTTACTTTGTTTTTAGTTTGCTTTGTTTCTTTTGCTTAGTTTTGTTTGCCTTTTTTCAAAAAAAAAAAAAAATTAGTCTAGCTTGGTTTGCTTTCTTTATTCAAAAACACAAAAAAATAGTTCCTGCTCTAGTTGCCACCCTATTCTAGCTCACCATGTTGCTCCCCAAGTTCACCCAGAAAGACCTTGCAATAGGTAGTGGGAAAGACAATATTGAAGAATTCTTTCACTATGTTAGCAAGCATGAGGATATTGAGGATAAATATATAGTAGAGCTTGCTCCTAATTATGAAATTGCTTCAGCTTCTTTAGTCCATATGTTGGAGGCTGGGTTTGTTAGCCTTAACCCCTTCATGCAATTCTTATTCCTAAAACTAAAAGAAGAGAAGAATGTTGAAAAAAGGGAATTCATCCTTGAAACTTTTTCAAAAGAATTCCATGATGTTGCTAGGGAAGCCAAAAGGGTTTTTGAACGTTTCAATATGCTAGGTTCAAGTGTAGATGTTGTGGGTATTTCTGACAAAACTAAGCCTAGAGAGGAATTCAATATACCCATACCCTATAAGCTTGTTGGAATGCATGAAGCCTTTGAAAATAACTTCGATTGGATTACCCCTGAAAATCTTTTTGATGAAGGTAGTAGACCAAAGAGAGATGAGAAAGGATCCTCCAAAACCCATTTGGATGAGATACCTTTCATAGTTGAAGATTTTGCAAGATTTGATGTTAATGCTTCCTCATTTGAAAATACTTGATTCTTCTTGTTTCTTGTGCCTAACTTAAAGGCGTTAAAGAAAAGTACTTGTTGGGAGATAACCCAAGAGTTTCCTTGAGTCTTGGAAGTTATTACAACTTTAATGACATCTACTTATCCTTTTTGTTTGCCTTTTGTGCCAAGAATGACCTCTAATGAGAGGGAACTGAGATTTGGGGAGTTGTTGTCGCGAAACAGATTTCTGTCCTCCACCAAAAACATTCGTGAGGAGGCTCTGTAAGTCGGATTGAGCTCAACATTTACGAATAAATCCCTAGGTATGTTGGCTAACTTTCGTTAGCTCAATACTTTTTTATTTGAGCAACAAAAGATGTTCGAAAAAAATTGTTTCTACCTGCTGGTCTGTTTTAATATATTTCTGCCATTATTTGCATTTGCTTCTTATTGATTCCTTTTTAAGCTCTCTTCAGCTAAATTGAGTTTCTTTGAAGGAGTTACTTAAGTAGCTTGTGTTTTTAGTGAAAAGCCTTGCTGTTCCAAAGCTTTACCAATGGTCTAATATCTTTTGGATAAGCTAATGTTGCTAATGAAGATTGTGTGAAGTTTTGTATGGAGGAAAAATTTCAGGTGTAGAGAGAGAATGATGCAATGAGATGAAGAATGGACAAAATATCAACCTTGGGTATGCCACCATGGTGTCACCCCAAGAATAATCCAAGAAGTACAAGCGTCAAAGCTTGGGGATGCCCAAGGCATCCCCTTCTTCATCAATAAAAAGCTCAGGTATGTCTAGACACTTCACTTTTATTGTTTCATGCATAGTTGTGTTGTTCTTGGAGAGTCTTAGTTTTTGTTTGCTTTGCTTAGTTTGTTTTGTTTGCTTAAATAAAGAAGTTTGGACCCCCGTTCTTGCTGTGTTGTTTTGCAAATAAGTTTGCTTGGTGTTTGGAAAGGAATAGTAATTTCTTGCTTGAAGTGTAAGAGGAGCTTGCATTGACTGTGACTTAGACTTTAGCATGACATTCTAGGTGTTGTTTTAGCATTATGCTTAGTGATTATTGATGTATCATGTCTTGTTCCAAACAATCGGGATTGCTTAGTGTGCCTTGAAGAAATTATGTGTTGTTTTAGCATGCAAAAGCATAGTATTGTGGTATTCTTCTTTGATGTTTTGCTTGGGTTGACTTGGCACATTCTCACACCATGTTATGACTATGACAAGTCACCATTAGCCTCTATGATCATTTAGTCCTTGACTTGTAGTACCACTCTTTGCTTTGATTAGTTTGCTTTGTTGCATTGCATAATTTTGGCCATTATTGCTCTCTTAGTTGGTTGCTCCTAGTCTTTTGCTAGCCTCCACTTGTATGAGCAAGTTCTACTCATGCTTCCAACTCCCAAGAAACCAAGTTATTCCAAAGTGTCCACTATAAACTCCTATGCATGGTGTGTTACACCATTCCAAGTATATTCTTGTTTTCAACTATCTTCCAAGTAAAAACTATTTTGTTATGTGAAAACTTAGTGATTAAAGCCCTCACGAACTTGATGGCACACTTTATATTCTTTGCCCCTAATAAACTTGAACATTGAGGCAACTTTGTTATATATGTTTGCACTTATAAGTTGGGATTAGCAGAACTGTGCTGTCACGAGGAACGTTTTCAACATTGCACTTGTAATTTTTGTACTCCATTGATATCATGCTCTTTTGTCTATGGATGTTACCGGTGTGAAATGAAGTGGGAACTTGTAAGTCCATGGAGTTTGTATTCTGTGTTAGAGAAACGCCTGGGCCGCTAGACTAAGCCATGCCTAATCATGGTGGAAACTTGCAGTATCACCATAGTGAGCTATCTATGAAGCATCCTCAATAAAAAGCTATGCATATGGTAAATAAAAAGATTGTTGAGATGATCATTGGCTACTTGCCTTGTCATTTTGGTTATGGAAAAGCTCCTGTACCATGTGCAAGGGGTACCCCGTTGGTGGTTCTCAATGATATGCAAATACTTACAGTGACAAGAACTTGCCTGGGCCCTAAGTTGAGTATCCATGAGGTGTAGCCCTCATAGTCAAGGGACTTGAGATTTCCAACTTATACTTTGTCAAGCATATACTCCAGCTTTGCCACTTTAACCTTAACCACTTCAAGATGCTTATGATAGGGGCAATGAGGGCTGAAAGCTAATAAGTACCATAATTTTTGGAAGCTCTTTTTGAAACTTGTAATCCCTGCTTCCTTTACAAAAAGGTCTTTCTTCCACCATTATTTGAGTCTCCACCTTCTACCTTTAGGCACCATTAAGAGAGCATAGTTGTCATTCTGTGTGCAATGTTCCAAAGCTTACTAATTGATGCATATTGTGTTATTACTTGCTCTTGTGCTACTTGTTTCTAGTCACCCTTGTGAACTTTGCAGGTGTCCTATGCATTATATTGCTACTCTATGAGGGACAAGCTGATTGCCACTATGCTATGTTTTCTGTATGTGAAACAAACAAACGTTTTTCAATACATATTATTCATGATCTTTGTTTGTAGCTTGCCATGTTGCATGCATAATTACTATGTCCTATTGTTAGAACTCCATCTTTCATGCACATGTTTAGAGTTCTTTGA
Source organism: Avena sativa (assembly GCA_916181665.1). Taxonomy (NCBI): domain Eukaryota; kingdom Viridiplantae; phylum Streptophyta; class Magnoliopsida; order Poales; family Poaceae; genus Avena; species Avena sativa. Next base: position 351,467,613 of record OV702293.1, on the reverse strand, counting down.
TCCTAGCTTTCAATGTTTGCAAATGGTTGGTTTTTTATTGTGAGGGTGCATGTCACCTTAAAAATTATTCTTTTTATCACTTACCTACTCGAGGACGAGCAGGAGTTAAGCTTGTGCTGATACGTTGGAAAGGTATCTATAATTTTTTATGCTCCATGCTTGTTTAGTATCTACTTTGCTTTATTTGTCTACACTTTGAGGTGCTTTTTACATGTTTTATTGTACTAACCTATTAACAAGTTCCAACAGTGCCAGATGCCTGTTTTTTGCTGTTTTTCGTTTCAGAAAAGTTAGTAAAGAAATATTCTCGGAATTGGATGGGACGAAGGACAAAGTTAATAACTTTCCGTGGGGAACAAGAAGTCTAGAGGGAGACGGAGAAGCGGGACAGGGAGGCCAAACCCCCCTAGGAGTGGGTGGGCCCTACCCAGCGCCTGGGTAGGGTTTGCCCCTCCTGGCCGCCTCCCGGTCTCGCCCCTTCGCCTATAAGAAGCCCCCGATACAGAAACTCTCGAAACCCGATCAGAAATCCACAAAACCGTCTGTAGCCGCTGCCACCATTGTCCCTAGATCGGGGGGATCTGAAGCTCTTCTTGGCACCCTGCCGGAGGGGAGATCATCCCGGAGGCCTTCTCTCCGGTATGATTTGTGAGTAGTTCCACCTTGGACTATGGGTCCATATAGTAGCTAGATGGTTGTATCTCCTCCTTGTGCTTTCATGTATAGATCTTGTGAGCTCCGTTCATGATCAAGATCTAATCTATTTGTAATCATGCATGTTGTGTTTGCAGGGATCCGATGGATATTGAGACTATTATGTTGGTTTGATTAATGATTTTATCTTTATGATTCTATCATGTCTATGTTGTTTGTGATCTTGCATGCTCTCCGTTGCTAGTGGTTATCTTGGCCAAGTAGTTGCTAGTGACTCCAAGAGGGAGTATTTATGCTCGATAGTGGGTTCATGCCTCTAGTTTCCAAGGGAAGTGACAATAATCACTTCGGTTGTAGATGTGTTGTTGCTACTAGGGAGAAAACAACGGTCTCTTGTTCATGCAACATGTGGACTGTTTACCTTACACACTTTGCTTAAAGCAGTTGTCTGTTGCTTGCAACTTAATATTGGAGGGGGTTCGGATGATAACCTGAAGGTGGACTTCTAGTCATAGATGCAGTTGGATTACGGTCTATGTATATTGTTGTATTGCCCAATCAACCTCATAGGATCTTTGTGGCTAGTAATTGCATTGTTATGACTTGCTCAGTTCCTGTCAATTGCCTTGCTGTAATTTTTTTACCCTTCATGCCATGTTGTTTATCTAAGGAGAGCACCTCTAGTGAACTATGGACCCCGTTCCAATCTATACCATTGATACATCTTCCACTATTACTTGTTTACTTACTGCAAATCATTACCTTCCACACCATACGTTTAATCCTTCGTTACAGCAAACCGGTGAGCTTGATAACCTCAATGATTCGTTGGGGCAGAGTCTTGAGTTTGTGTTGTGCAGGTCTCCACGTTGTTTGCAACACCTGTGTGACGTTTCCTTCCTCCTTCTGGTTCGATAACCTCGGTCTCAACTGAGGGAAGACTTGCTGCTTGCTGCTTCACACCTTGCTCTTGGGGTTTCCAACAAAGTGCTCCACGTCAGTACCATCATAGTCCAAGGGTGAACTACTCATGCATCACTCCGGAGGCTGGCATGATGATGAAGAAGGCCGCCGGGATGATCTCTCCCCTCCGGCAGGGTGCCGGGAAGAGATTCATATCCTCCCGGTCTAGGTACGATGGTGGTGGCGGCTACGGACTCTTTCATGGATATCTGATCGGGTCCTTAGGGTTTTTGCCTCGGGGTGTTTATTTAGGCGAAGGGGCAAGGTCAGTTGAGGTCCAGGGGGCCCACACCATGCCCTGGCATGGCCTAGGGTGGACCCGCGCCAGGGGGTGGTGTGGCCGCCCTGTGCCGCCTCTTCATCCCCCCCTCTGGACTCTGTCTTTCCTCTGGTAAAATATTAACTTTGGCTTTTGTTCTGTCCAATTCGAGAATATTTCTTCACTAGATTTTCTGAAACCAAAAACAGCAGAAAACAGACAAATGGCACTGCGGCATCTTGTCAATAGGTTAGTTCCAGAAAATGTATAAAAATTCTTCAAAGTGTAGACAAAACATAAGATAGTTGATACAAAACAAGCGTGAATCATCAAAAATTATAGATACGTTTACGACATATCATCGGCACCTCGCCAGGTGTCCACCAGCACAACAGTATGAAAGAGAGGAGCAACATGGAAGGGCTATAGAAGAAAGAGTGTAGATTGAGGAGGACCACATCAGGTGGCCTCAAGGACATGTCACTTTTCCAGTGACATTGACAACATGTCCTTAGCTGTAGGGCGGCTGGAGCAGGGAGCGAAGAAATAGGAGGCGTCATGGAAGAAGGGAAAGAGATTATCTAGGACTCAGTTTTGTCTATAGGGTCGACTGAAACCCGGTCATGCTGGCCAGAGAATAGGTCCACGCGGTGGTGACACGGTAACGACAGAAGCCCTAAGGGAGCTCCCTATCAATTGGGATCATAGTTTAGAGGTAATCTACTCTACAGTTTAATTACTGTCATGACTGCAAGATAAAAATAACATTTATATTGTAAGAGAAAATAAGAATCCCTAGAAGTGACTCAACAACATCATGTGCCAAAAAACAATATTATTCGGTGTAACTTTCAACATGGTAAATATGCCAATCTCAAACGCACCATTAATATGGAGAAGGAAAATGCACAACAAGGAAGGATGTGTTAATACATTGATACCATTTTTGTACTTTGTTAGCAAAAATGACAGAACATACAGAACTCATCGACCAATTCGTCTTTGTACTTTGTCAGCAAAAACGGAAATGAATATATGTACTTTATATATGCTTACTTGCTGATGTCTGAGAGTAACTCAGACGCATTGCACGTAATTCGACCACAACAAGGGGGGGTAACACAACTGATCCAGACAAGACAACGACAACCAAAGGTGAATATAAACAGACAAAACCAATGAGAGAAACAAGGATGGGTCAAGAGGGCACCCTAAAATTGAGAGCGCGACAACCCTCCAGTACATGTCATGCTTGCCTGCCGCCGAGATAGAACTTTCTGCCATTTACGAACGACCACTGCGGATTAAGAGGCCCTTGTGCACCAAGGCCAGACCTTTCCACCATCGGTGCAACCGATCAATCGATCATCGGTTGATAGACTATCCATCAATCTGATCTGGACTACCATCAAACCCATAGATGGTTAGACTCAGGGAGATTAGACCAGCGCTGCAGGAGATAGAGGCTAGGATGGCTCGACTTGGGCCTAATATTTGCAGTGTGATCAGCAAGTGGGACTGGATTTGGGGGGCCCAAATTTTTGTGGCCCTGTGTTGTTGCACAACTAGCACGGTGTAACATCCTAGGTAATCTCTTCGTCCTTTTTCAAATCTCGGGACGAGATTTTGTTTAAGGGGGGAAGGTTTGTAACATCCCAAAAACACCAAACTTAGTTCACCAAACACTAATCATCAAGATTAGGGTTAACAAAAACTTTTCTAACTAAACCCATGAATGCATGCATATGTGTACGCATAGTTTTTGAATTTCTTTAAAACCACCTTGTTTGTGTGATCCATTGCTTGTAAAATGTTTCTTAGGTGAAATAAACATCATCTAAAACATTTCCCACACTTTTCCTAAAGACAAGTAAATCAAAACAAACATATTAAGGGAATGGTCATTTTGGCCAATTTAACTCCCATGCCTACTTTGGCTGTCTCAAACTTTCAGAACCTAACAGAAACTTTTCTGGATCTTTGCACCCCTTGAATGTACTCATAACAGAGTATAAGTCCCACTTTGTAATCATCCAGAAACTTTCAAATGCATAGTTTATTTGACAATTCAAAATTGAATCTTCTTCATATGGGAAGATCCCACTTTTTCAAAACCCACTCAAACAAGCTCAACTTTCAAAACCCAAGCATCTGCAGACTCACCAGCACCAATCTAGCAAACCCACCAAAAATCATTTCAAAATTCAAAACTTGATTTTATACGGCCATTTCATCAAACAGGTTGCAGACACAAATCAACAAAAACATCAAACACTATAGTGTGCAGTAAATTTGGCCTAACTTGTTCCCTAGTTAGCTCACACACAGCTCAGTAGATCATCTAGAAAGATTATCCCAACACTAGCACTCCTGTGAGCTTGCCATTGCCATTAATGGTGAACAGCCGAGCACACCCATGTCACCCCATTGTGGACAACAAGCTAGAGAAAGAACTAGCCGTGCTAACCTTGTCTAGGAGGCAGCCCACCGTCCACCGCCACTCACTGTCCTAGCCGCGAGCGTTGCCAAGCCCTGGACCACGAGCACAAGCCGCGCCCAGACCATGCCGAGCGTGCGCCAGAGCGCCACCCTCGACCATCACCCATAGACCGCGCGCCGCTCTCGCCGCGTGCACACACGATCACCATCAACCCAGGAGACCGCCAGACATCCCCATTTGTCGCCTCGTGCCGCACAACCACCGCCCGCCGTCGAAGACGCCGCCTCTGCCTCGCAGAGCACCGCCCGTTTCAGACCAAACCACACCGCCCATGCCTCGCGACCATGTCGTTGAGCATCGCCAGGAGACACAGCACCGTCCCCTACCCGTGCCCATGCCATTAGCCGCCTGTAACGTCGCCCCCGACGAGCTCACCGTGCACCCCGACGGTCCCCTCGCTCGACTATAAATAGAGGCCACCCCCGCTCGATTTCTTCACACCATCTCTCTCCCCTCTCCTCACTGATTGTGCCACACCATTCCTGGAGCAAGGCGAGCACCACCTCGCTGGAATTTCACTGGAGCCTGCCGCTGCCAGAGAAGAAAGGAGCCAGCGATTGGAGCTACCCCAGGAGCTGCCGCGACCACCCCTGAGTTCGCCGTCGTCGACTTCGTCATTCGCCCGCCTCGCCGACCCTCGCCAGCACCCCGGTGAGCCCCCAGCGACCCTCACTGGCCGCGCTAGGTTTTGTTCTCGCTGGAGTTGTCTCTCGTCGACGATGACTCCCAGTCGTTAGATTAGAACTAGATCGAACGATCCACGTTGCCCCATACCGCTTCGCCCAGCCCCGTGTCACTGACGAGTGGGGACACCCACTTAAGCAGCCCGCTGAAGCACTGCGCTTAGCAGGCCGGCCCGTTAGATTTTCCCGCGCAGTCCAGTTTTTCAAATTAAACCTTTTTCTATTTATTTTCAAACACACTTTTGTACCCAACTTCAAAAATCAACCCAGATTGATTCAGTGCACCAATTTGAATGAAACCAATTTTGTTGGAAAGGTCTGTGAATGCTGAATCCAAGACCGTTGGATTCAAGTCATTTGGATCTATAGATCACCTTTGGTAAAAATAACAAGGCAGAAGCTTTTCTGCATTCAAACATTTTTCAAATTTTAACCATAATAGCTTTTGAGTTGATTCCAACTCTCAAAAATTACATTTAACCATACCTTTCAGAATATATAAAAATATATAGGTTTACTTGCAGAAATATTGCTCAAGTAATAAAAGAATGCTCCATAAGCATTTCTAGCCACTTTAATTAATTAAAATAAAAGGGTAAAACCTTATTAAATTGTGACACCACTTTAAATCACATTCCCATGGACTACAATATGTGGTTATGACATGTGTCAATATGATCCCATGTTTAGTTTGGAGAATATTAAATCTTAAGTAGTTTTTCAATGAGTAGAAATTACTTTTCTAAAAATAAAAAGATTTAAACCAAGCCTTAACCTTGTAATGTTAGAGATGATGCTAGATCATCTATAGGACCCTTGTGTGTGATGACTGCAAGTAGTTAAGTATTGTTTGGTGATTGTGTACCTCGTATTTATTCATAGACGATAGTACCGACCAAGGATACGAGGAGGAAGGAGGATACTACGGAGAGAAAACCGAGGAGAACTTCAACCACTGCTCTGCACAAGGCAAGCCTTACTAAACAAGTTGACCTATGCAAGCTTATACTGATGCAAGCTAACCCTTGCAAGATACCCTACTGATGCCACAAACCCATACTTGTGATATGACTACAATATGCCTTAAGCATATGTGATCATACCCACTTGATAAACCAAATCCTAGTTTTATGTGCCAGCTTCTTATTTTATTTCTTGATCAAAGCTTACTTAGAGTCTACCTAAGAGTTTGGTAGATACTAGACAGTTGTGCTGAAGGTTGCATAAAGAGCATAAAATTTGGCCTAAGCTAGATAACCTTGATGCCATCCTAAGGCATGAGTTTGAACTTAGTTAAAACCCCACTAGTTTACCACCCCTCATTAGTACTTACCCCCACCTGTAGAGGCTAGTGCTAAGCATAAAACTTGATCAACTTTAGATGGGAATACTTGGTGGAAAAATGGTTATGAAAACCTTGGAATGATGAATCATTCTATTGAAATGTTTTGGACATGTGTTTCCAAACACTTGATGATTTTGGTGATGAAAATGTTGAGGCATGAGCCTTAGCCCTTTATAAAACTGATGGTTGTCTGGATGCGATTCCATTCCAATTTTATCGTACAACCACAATACCCGAATATTGGGTAGGGATTGACTGGAAACTTATATTCCTTAGTATTAGTTCCCTCACGGCCAAGGTCTGAGCTGAGGCTACCTTGTGAAGATTGTCCACCTGTGCAGTACCCAAGATGACAGTGAGTCATGGTTGGGAGGCCAAACTCACAGGAGAGGTGCTTATACTAGGGCATGTAATTGAAAGGTTATGATTGATTATCCGCATACTGAGTATGGTGAATTCAGGATTTGTTCCTGACGGATGTATCGAATGTTGTGGTGAAAGTGTACAATCTCTGCAGAGTGTCAAACTATTCGAATAGTCGCGTCCGCGGTTATGGACAGTTGGAGTGGCCATACTGTTCCCCCGTCAGGCTTTTCAAAAATGACTTGTGAAATGAATTGAGACTTTGACTTGACCACAACAGAGTTGTGACCTGAATTACAAGATCCCACTTAGGAGTTACAAAATTGTGACTAGCTTTGGAACTTAGTAGAGATAAACCTGGCTTTTTGCAAAACAACCCTAGAGCCTAGTGTCCTATTATCCAAAACCCCCTTACCTATTAGTATTAGTTTGCGAGTACTTAAAGAGTACTCATGGCTTTGTCCCTGGCTATTCCCATGGCCAGACTATGAAGAGGAGTACCTGGAGGATGGACCCCAGGAAGGTTACGACAACTAGGATCATCTCCCATCGTCAGCATTGCCTGTGACCCTGAAGATGGAGCTTCGCCTACGCTACCGTTATTATTACGTATTCCGCTGCTTGAAGTTGTATTAAGGACTGGATCATGAGATTCCTATTTGTGTAAGAACTTATGTATCGTTGTAACGGATGATGTACTATGGTATCCAATTCTGTTATGTCTCGCAAAAATGGTAATCCTGGGATTGCTATGTATGGCATAACAGGCATCTAGGATTGAAAAATCCGGGTGTTGACACACGGGCTTATTGATGGGCATGGTTTTCTCGGAAAGGCACTAGTACACACATAGTCTCTCATCAATTGGATGTCCCAAATGCTTAATAAATAATGGATCCAAAGAAGTGAGAAACTTTCAGTGTTGCAATTGTCAAAGAAATAACATGTACTGGTGACATACGGAAGATTATCATTCAATTCACAGAATAATCCATTATGCTAAATTTTGCTAAGTGAACTGGTCAAGATCATCACCTACAACAATGAGCAAAATCATTTAAAGGACTCCACTATATTTCCACTGCAAAAAAAATAGAGAAAGCAGCAATATACATTCTTAACACATCTCAATATAGTGCATATTCCAAACCATTCAAAAATAACATAAATAACCTAGATTACTACTTCAACATAACCTATATGCTAACACAAACAACATCAATCCCTAAGCACAATCATAGGACAATGTTAGAACTTGATACTTCATAAAATTCAAGTTTTATTGCTGATGTTTCTGTTGCTGATGGAGCTGCTTATCTTGTGCACTTTTGCTTCCCGGAGAAAACTGTGTTGTTTTTACTCTTCTTCCCGTGTGATGGAATATCGAACTTCTTTTGTGTTGGGATTGTTGTGGTACCAGGTTTTTGCCCTACGGTGACGTCTCGATGGCGAGCGTTGACAGTAGGTTTCCTGGTACTGCACCAACTCGCTTTCATTTCCCCCTACCCCTTTCTTTCTTGGCTTGAAATAACAGACAATAAACCTTGGTTATTTCCGTTTATATATAAATGGAAAGGGGTGAAAGCCCGGTTGGAAAAAACTTCATAAAATTCAGAAAATGCAGCAAAAGTCATTGTTAACACATGCCAAAGCACGGCATGTTCTAAATCATAGAAAAATAGCTTTGTTGACCTAGATTATTTCTTAAACATTAACCCCGGATAAACAAAAACAACTAAAATTCCTAACTTGAATATTCATCGTTGCTATAGCTTGGTACTTCACAAGATTCTGAAAAGATCACCAACTTTCTCTTTGACCGAGTAAATTGCAAAAGGCTACGACAATTGCGGCTAAGATTTTAAAAAACTACGACTTTTCGGGTTTGCTGCAAAAAACTACAACTTTTGTGTCTAATAGTCCCAAAAAACTACCAACTCCGTGTAAGCGTCGTTTTAACCCGAGTTAATTATGTTTCTGACATGGATGGCCCAATGAAAGGCTGACGTGGCATGGAGCATCAGTCTGAGAGATAGACAATAGACTCGTTACATATTTCTGGGTCTTTTTGCAAAAGTGTATGGGACCGACTTGTCAGATCCCTCCCCTCCTCTCTCTCTCTGCCCAATGGACCTTGCTAGTGACGTTATCCCTAACCTCCGGCCACACACACCATGGCAGCAACAATCGGAATCGATCCCCGATTCGAGCCACCCGCCTGCTCACCGCGCATCCCGCCGGCCGCCCCGCTGCTCACCGTGCCGCCCGCCGACTGCCGCCCCGCTGCTCGGCAGCAACTCGCCCCGCAGCTCGGCTGCCGCCCCGCCCCGTAGCTCGCCAGCAACTCGCCGGCCGTCACGGGAGGGCACAGGCGGAGCTCGACGAGGATGGGTTCACGACCACCGTGGCGGAGAGATGACGACGCACGACGGAGCCGGCCTGCGGTGGGAAAGGCCGTCAGTGGCGCCCTGGCGGAGGACGACGCATGACGGGAACACGGTCCGCGGTAGGCACGACCGGCGACGACGCACATGGTGGAGCATGACGGCCTCGAGTTGTTCTCTCTAGCGTCGAGGTGGCCGGAGAAGGGGCAGCAGCCGGTGGCCACCAAGGTCTCCAGCCATGGCACGTGTGGCTGCAGGTTAGGTACCCCGTGCCCTTGCTGGCCCGCGCAGGCTCGCTGGCCAGGAAGCAGCTTCCCGGCCCGTCCCGCGCGCTCGCCGGGAGTGGCGGCGACAGATGGAGGCAGCCGATCGGAGCAGCGGCGGCATATGGACGACAAGTGAAAAGGGGATCTGGTATTAGAAGATGCAATAGATGAAGGTTTTCTTTAGAAAAATATGTGGGCCCATCCTGTCGGAATTGTGATTAAACCGGCTAATTGCCCTGTTAGATAGAAGTTGTAGTTTTTTGTAGTCAGCTGCCCCAAAAGTTATAGTTTTTTCAGCAAACCCGAAAAGTCGTAGTTTTTTAAAGCACTAGCCTCAATTGTCATAGCTTTTTGCAATTTACTCTCTTTGACTGGTATCTGTATGACCGGTGCAACTACCTCTTTGCAAATCGGCACGATTAGTCCCTTCCCCCATTTGCTCTGATCTTCTCGCGGCCCTGAACTCTTAACTATGCCTGTAAGTGGGCACGCTCACGGCTGCCCGTGGGCTTGCCGCCTGGGTCCATTTAATCAAATGGGATTAGAATTTTAACCATTTAATTCCAACTTAGTTTAGCGGCGTCCGTCAGACCTGATTAATACATCTACCAAAAACAGCGACAGGCAACTCAACTCCTTCCTTTCCGCGTCTCCTATACAATTCTGCTGCTTCTCTCTCTGTGCTCCAGCAACAACAACAAGACGCAGGCAGGCTCTCTCCGTCGGGGCAGTGGCCATGCAATAAGTTGGAATTTGATTCGCAATCGGGAACAGATGAGCAAGCGATGGGTGCGGGTGCGAACTAAGGATGCTGGGCTGGGACGCGTCGAGGGCGGAGGTGTTCCTGGGGCGGATGACAAGTCAGGGGAGCTCTTGGTGGTCAAGTCGACGTGCCCGTGCGGCGCTGTTGCGCTCCGGAGGGGTCATGGCCGAGCTGCGCTCCCGTGGTCGTGTGCTGCATCCTGGATGGCCGGTCCATATCGCCGCCGCACACGGCAGGCGCCGCTTCCCTGCCGCCGTCGGCGCCGGGAACTCCGCCGGCCCCCTCTTCCCGCGCTAAGTCCTCCGCCAAGATCAAGATTGTCCATAATTGATACGCTAAGTCCTTGCTCGCTCTCTTGATTCTGGTTGGTTTGGGGATGGACTATGAAGACATCTGGTCACAGGCGTTATTTGCTTATCGCATCAGCAGGTTAACGGGCTAGCGGCGGTAGCGGCTAGGCCATGGCTGCCCGCCAATTTATTGATGTTGCCTGCGGGTGCCCGCTTACACCCTGACTCTTAAGGCTCGCGGTCATCTCACGTGGCAGAATTCCTCCACCGGTCAACGGGTTTCTGCACGCGGGACCCACCTCGCGTGGCCGTACCGTCAGGACACGAGGAAAACTCCCACCCCGCGCGCCATCGCAGAACAGTAGTATATCCTCACGTGTTTTCCCGCCAACTGCAACAGGACCGAACCTGGCACGCGCGCCATAAATACTCGCTCCGACGCGAGGCACGACACAACACAGTCCGATCATCGAAAGAACTACTTCCTTCATCATCTTCTTCCCAGGCGCAAGAAACTAATCGGAAGCAAGGAAAGAATTTATCAATGACGCACGACGCGGCGGGGATCAGCGGGCTTCGGGGCCTGACCCGGCTCCGCACGCTGGGGCGCGGCACGTCGGGCGCCGTGGTGTCGCTCTTCGCGGCGGGCGGCGGCGAGGACGAGCAATCGCTGCTCGCGGTGAAGTCGGCGGGGGCGGCCTCCGCGCAGGCGCAGCTGCGGCGGGAGGGGGACATCCTCGCCTCGCTCTGCTCGCCCTACGTGCTCCCCTGCCTGGGCTCCCGCGCCGCCGCGGGCGGGGAGCAGTACCAGCTCTTCCTCGAGTTCGCGCCGGGCGGCTCGCTCGCCGACGAGGTGGAGAGGAACGGGGGCAGCCTCGAGGAGGGCGCCGTCCGGGCCTACGCGGCGGACATCGCCAGGGGCCTCGCGTACCTCCACGGGGAGTCCACGGTGCACGGCGACATCAAGGGCCGGAACGTGGTGATCGGGGCCGACGGCCGCGCCAAGCTGGCGGACTTCGGGTGCGCGAGGAGCGTGGGCTCCGCGGGGGCGATCGGGGGCACGCCGGCGTTCATGGCGCCCGAGGTGGCGCGCGGCGAGGAGCAGGGCCCAGCCGCCGACGTGTGGGCGCTGGGGTGCACCGTCATCGAGATGGCCACCGGCCGCGCCCCCTGGAGCGGCGTGGGCGACGTGGTCGCCGCGGTCCACCTGATCGGGTACACGGACGCCGTGCCGGTGTCGCCAACACGGCTGTCGGCGGAGGCCGAGGATTTCCTAGACAAGTGCCTGCGGCGGCGCGCCGGCGAGCGGTGGACGGCGGCGCAGCTGCTGGAGCACCCGTTCCTGGCGTTCGGCGGCTGCGGCTGCGACGTGGAGGCCAAGTGGGTCTCTCCAAAGAGCACACTGGACGCGGCGATGTGGGAATCGGAAGACGAGGACGACGCAATGTGGGAATCGGACGACGATTGCGTGGCCGAGAGGATGCATGCGCTGGCGGCGTCATACTCCGACTTGCCGGACTGGGAGTCGGACGACGACGGGTGGATGAACGTATTGAGCTCGCGAAAGCCGAAGCCTCCGGCGACGAGCTGCTGCTGGTCGTCGTCGGCATTGTAGGAACATCCGATGAAGGTTTAGTGAATCAGCAGCAGTCAGTCAGATGATTGATCATTCGCGATCTGACTGTAGATACACTAGTGTTTGATAGCTGTAAATTACTCGAAGAATTAGTATACTCGTGGACAATGCCAGATTTCGTCGATCTATCTCTGTTTTTTCCTCTGTTCCTAGTATTTTGCACTTCTATTACGGTACACGCTACCAAGTGGTAACAGCAGAAACTGCAACCACGGATCATCCCTGCATTCCGTCTCAAAACCGTTTCATCAAAACTGTCGGAGCGAAACGTGCTCGCCGGCCGGTTGGAGCGCACGAAAACGACCACGGCGGGCGCGCGCCTCGCGACCATCCGTTTCCGTTGTTGCCGCGGTAGCTTTTCCGTTTCGACGGCTCACGAAACAGACCCCATCTATCATTGAACACGTTTCCGAGACTCAAAGCAACGGCAAAAGATGGGGGGACGAATCGTGTCAAGCAGCAGAGCACGGGTAGAAACAGCGAAATTAGGTGGTGGAACGCGGGTACATATATGAAGCCAACTCTGGGACGAACTGAAAATTCGTGTTCTGCAAGTCTCCAGTTTTTTTGAAAAATAAATAGTATCTGCATGTAGAGGACGCCCGTAGGTACGTACTCCCTCAACTGAAAATCGAAAGGGCAGCCCTACGCGTCCCTGGGATCTATGTTTTTTATCCCCCGGGTCCGCAGCCAACCACGTGTTCTTTTTTTGGATTCAAAATCCCGTTTTTGCTATATTTGGCCCGCTTTTGTTACATTTGTCCCGCTTTTGATAAAAAATTAGACTGGACCTCGCCGGAGATTTTGCCGGAGATCTCGCCGGTGACAGTGTAGCAAAAAAGTTATGTTAATGTAGCAAACCCGACCTCATCGGAGACTAGCCGGAGACCTCACCGGAGAATTTCGCCGAAGATCTCGCTGGAGACCTTGTAGCAAAAACTTTGCGTTATTGTAGCAAAAACTTTGCGCTATTGTAGCAAAACCATAAAACGGTTGTAGCAAAAAAAATACTAATGTAGCAAAAAGAACGACCTCGCCGGAGACATCACCGGTGCCTGCCGTAGCAAAACCGACTTTGCTGAGGACTTTCGTTGAAAATGTCGTAGCAAATATTTTGTGTTATTATAGCAAAAACATAGAAGAGAAATAGCAAAAACTTACTAATATTGTAGCATCACCTTGTAGCAAAACCAAAGACACACTTATAGCACCACCACCGGCCACAAGTAGCAAATCTTGACGCCATAGGTAGCAACAACGGTGTCAATAGAAAGCAGCACAACTAACCCCATGTAGCAAATCTCAGTGGCAGTAGGTAGCAGCGTCGATAACCCCATGTAGCAAATATTTATGTTGTAGGTAGCAACGTCAGTAGCAATAGGTAGCAGTGTCAGCGTCAGTGGCACCACCAACACAACAACACCAATGTGGCGGCGCTCTGACGTGTGCAGGCAGGCCGTGCTCCGCAGGAGGTGCATGCAGTGTTGCACGCGAGGTGTATGGAGGCTCCAGCGAGGTGCCGCCGGCAGCGCGCACTGCGACGCGGGGGCGCGGTGGAGCGGGATGGCGGCGCGGCGCTCCGGCGAGGTGGAGCAGGATGGCAACACGGCGCTTCGGCGAGGTGGAGCGGTACGCCGTTGAGATGTAGCCGGCGGCCCGACACTGTGCGGAGATGGACGTGCGCCACAGGGCTGCAGCGGCGAGCTGGGCGGCGGCCCGGCGGTGTGCCGGGGCGACGGTGGCATGGGGGCTGGGAAGCACGGGCGGCCGGCGACGCAAGCAGCCTGGTTTCACGCGAGAAGAAATAGCAAGAAGTTAAAAGGAAAGGATAAGACAGAGAGGATCCACCACAATCGTATGGTTACGCTGCCTCACGCGCGAGCACGACGACCCAGGGAATCGATCCCGGGGGAACAGTATCGTTTTCCAAATCGAAAATATATACAGTAGATTAGGAAAAAACGAGCATCCAAAATTCACTCTTGTAGACACGGCTCTACTACTCTTGCCAGCTTTTGGAACGCGGCGATTCTCCAGCAGCTGGCTCCGGCAAACTTTTGCTCATCTTTCGTTTCCTACGTCGGGTAAGGCAAACCGTACAGTTCGGTGGTGGCGCACGTTGTCCAGCTGGATAAGGTTGTTGGCAGCAAAACACCTGGGAGATGGATTGGACTGTGCAGTTATCCGGTGACGCTCGTCCAAATCCCTTGTTGGATCACATCAGCACCCGGATTCACTCAAAAGACTAGCTTGCCATGGCATTGATAAGATAGAGCACCAAAAATGTTACAATTGCGACAAGAAGATAACGAAGAACGAAAACGAAAAACACAGCAAGGGGACACAGATTTAACGTGGAAAAACCTCTCCAACAAAGAGAGGAAAAAAACCACGGACACCGGCCAGCGAAACTTCACTATATCGAGGAGTATTTACAAACGCCGGAGATTTCACAGATGCAACTCATCCCAACTGGCGGCTTACAAGAGGTTTATATATCGAAGATTTCAGAAGTTGGCATATATTTTGTAGAATTTGGATCAACATATAACAAAAAAGAGTGTCGTTAAATTAAAGAAAAATGCCTACTCTCCGGAATGAAATTCACCTAAGTAGCATTTGGCTAGCTCGCTCTCACCGGTGAAAAATGGGTCTCTAGTCCCGGACTGTAACGGGCTCTAGTCCCGGACTGTAACGGGCTCGGGACTACCAAATCGGAACTAGAGGCCCAATCTCTAGTCCCGGTTTGCTACGGCCCAGGACTAGAGGCCACCACGTGACAGTTTCCGCGCGGCGGGGTCTAGAAACCCTCTAGTTCCGGTTGTAACATCACCCGGGACTATACGGGTTTCTGCTGCGGTAGAGATTCTGTGTTTTTATTTTGTTTTTTCCATTTCGTGCTTTTTCGATTTGTGTTTCACTATAATTTCAAACATGTTTTCGTAATTCTACGCTTCTACATATACAGTACACGTTGATGCATATGTATAATTAATATATGATCCCTTGCAAGCATACATATATATACAATATTCGATCATATCAAAAGAAAGAAAATGTTTAAAATTACATGATCATTGATGATATATCATATCAACTACATGAAGATCACTAAGACATATCGAGTTTCGCGTCCTCCGCATAATGTTCACCATTTATATCAAGAACCTCCTTCATCGGTACCATACATCCATTCCCGGACCATCTGTATTATTGTAAAAGTATATAAAAAACTATTACTCAACATCTGAAATAGAGATCAGTGACCAATTTAATACCAGTTATAATGAGAGCTTCTAGAGCATTAATTTTGAATTTTGAAAAATTTACATGCACTATTTTTTGAATTGGAGAAAACAATTAACATGAAAAATGTGGAGTTTTTTATTATTATTCTGTCAATGAAAACCTCATTCCATTCTAAGCTCTGAAACTCTAAAATTACACATTTCAATTTCCAGTAACCTTGTGCCTAATCAAAATTTATTACACTTCTAAAAATCCTCTACTTTTAGAGCATGCATGCAATCCATCTCTACTTCTATCCCACTGAGCTAAAGTAACAATAAGAGATAAAGGATAAAGTTCCTAACCTTTTAAAACCTTGGATTTAGGGGTTGCAAACCAAATCTTGAGAAAAAAGACATGAACTCGGCTTGCTGCTTTGAGGAAAATGACCACCATGGCTCGGACCATGGACACGAAGCTGCCGAGCCGTGATACGGTCCGAGACTAATTGTCCCGTAAAGTGCAGCTGGCCAGTTCGAGATCATTAATCCCGGACCGTATTACGGACCGAGACTAAAGACCCGGAACTGCTAGGTTTTTCATGTTTGTAGCCGTTGAAGACCTTACGAACCGGGACTAGTGCTCTCACTAGTCCCGGCCCCGTAACAAGTCGGGACTGGTGTCTAGTTTGGCACCGAACGGAAGCCCTCTTTTTCACTAGTGTCTGGCAATGATCCAAAGCCTCGATCATCAGTTCCTCCTTCATGTTCATGAGCCGAATGACCGAGAATGATGCAAAGACGTACGGTTGATGACAAGTTATGTCCTGGAGTACGATACATATATGCTCGAGTCTGGTCTGGTGATTATCCGCATGACAAGATCCAGGTTTTGGGTGGATATGCATGGTTCGGCTGCAGCCTGGAATGGATGATGCATGCGGGCATGCATGGTGCGTGTCGTGTATGATGCAGGAACGGTGCCTATAATAACTAACGGCATATCGTCGTCGTGCGTGGCAACGGCCTTCTGCTGTTCATTCCTTCCACAGATGATTCAGCTATTTTTTTTTAAATAATACATTTTTTTATTGAATTTCACAAATAATACATAAAAGGAGCAAATTGCAAAACTGTGTGTCGGTCGGCCGTTCAACAGATGACAGACTTGTTTCGTCCGTTCAGCGGACGAAACACAGCGTTCGTCCGTACAACGGACGACACGCAGCCTTCGTCCGTTGAAGGGACGACACGTCTGCTGTCCCCATCGAGCGGGCGCACGGGAGGCCATGCAAGCAGCTGCACAGCAAGCAGCATGCAAGCAGCATGCAAGTCTGCTGCCAGCATCGCGCGCGCATGCAGTCGAATTACATAATGGCTGGGTACGAAGCTGTGCACGCAAGCAGCTAGCAAGCAGCATGCAAGCAGCGGAGCAGCTAGCAAGCAGCAAGCGAGCGCGCGGCGGCAGCTGACAGCAGACCTGTCGTCCGTTCAACGGACGAAGGATGCGTGTCGTCCGTTGAACAGACGAAGCCTGTGTGTCGTCCATTGAACGGACGAAGGCCGTGTTTCGTCTGTTGAACGGCCGACCGACACACAGTTTTGTAATTTGTCCGTTTTATGTATTATTTGTGAAATTCAATAAAAAAATGTATTATTTAAAAAAAATTAGCGATGATTCAGATTAGGCTGATGGGAGGAACGACGCAGCGGCCGGTCGAGGCCGAGGTCAGCCAGCGTGCCTAGCTTAACACTGCTGCACGGAACGACCTTCCCGCTTCGAGCGTTTTAGCTCTTGGCCCACCATGAATGGAGCGTCCACGTGGCGCTGTACCAGCTGTGCTCTCCTCAAACCCAACGGTTTCATTTCCAGTACACGTCTCACTAACCGCCTCGTTTTAAATTAGGCTAGCTCGAGGAGTACTAAGCAATCAGCAGGGTCCTTTTCAGCGATGCTATTTATACGGGGAAAATGATTCCCATCATCATGCGGGTCGTGTCGTCCTCTTCGGTGGGACACGCGCCCTAGCAGGCCCACCACCACCGACACCCACCCTTATCCCCTTCGTCCTCCTCCGCTCGTCTTTGCTTCTCTCTCTCTTTTCTCTCTCAGCTTATTACTCCCTTCGGCACCCTGCCTGCCTACTCTGGCTGCTTATGCCTTACCCGAGCATATCTCGTCGACCCCTAGCCCCCTACCCACCAGATTTCGGCCACAATGCCGCTTCCTCGCGCCCCTCAACTCTGATCCCATGAAGATCTAGATGCGACGGTTTGCTTGCTCGGCGAGGAAGCCAGGGCGAGGCGGAGAAGCACGGCGTCCTGGTCGATGCAGAGGGGGCACGACAACCCTGCTACAAGGGGGTGGCCGGCCTTGCTATAGAGGCACCGTGACTCTGCTACAAGGGGTTGACGACTCTTGCTACAGAGGCACGACGGTCTTGCTACACAGGTGTGGCGACGCTGCTACAATGGGCGGGCGGCGCTGCTACAGAGGAGCTGCGGCGCTGTTACACACGCACGACGGCGCTGCTACAATGGGCGAACGACACTGCTACAATGGCGCGGTGGCGCTGCTACATAGGGGCGGTGGCGCTACTACAACAGGTGTCCGACTTTGCTACAAGGGGTGAGCGGCCTCTCTGGCGACATCATCTTCTCTAGCGATGGCGTCGTCTCCGGCGACGGTTGGGAGAGCGAGAGGGGATAGGTGGTCTGGTTCCTTCCGTGGGACTGTGGGAGAGAGAAGGAGAGTGCACACAGGGCTGCCCTTGTTGACCAATCTAGGGACATGTGTCGGCCTGGGAACCAGGACGATGGGAAGTGTTCCATCGTCCGAGGACAGCTAGCACTGTCCATTTATACATTCTCAATTCGGTTGTGTCTGTACCGAAAGTGGCCAATCAACAGGAGTACCAGGCTAGCTCGAGCAAGGGTAAGGCAATGCCGTAGGACTCGCTGCGCCTCGGATAGCACGACCAGTCATTCCAGACGTTCCACGCCAGAAGGAAAACACAACTTCGCCTTCATGGTCAAAAGCCAAGGAAACAAAAAGTCCAGTCGAACTTGCGTTGAGAACGTCAGGCACCAATACATTTCTTCATATGATAACATATTTTTGAATTTCGAAGAACAATGGCGGCGCCAACACTCAGTACCTATGGGGTCATTGTCATTGCAAATTAATCATGTTAGGATTTTTTCCGACAAACCTGCAGGGCATTCCTGCAGTCCACATAAATAGAATAGAGTTGGCCCAGTTTATAGAAAAAAGGGTCCAAAAAACATACATTGTCCTGCTTATGAGAGAAATGGACCGAAAAACCGTACAAGCGAGTAGACCCGTCATCCACACGATACTAGCCCCGACGTAGCAACCAAGACAAACTCTGCATTGCCCGAAGTGTAACTTGTCGAGTCGACAAACTTGATGTCCATAGAGATCTCCAAGTCGCCACCCAAGACCTTGCTAGACCACGGCTCTACCCCCATAGGACCGTAGCTGCACGGGAGACCGAGGCCTCGATATCCCACTGCCATTCGATGTCGGCGTCCTGGTGTCCACCTTCTCGGACACAGAGCCATCGAAACCATCTGTCGCGAACCCGTCACGCCGCAATGGC
Organism: Avena sativa; assembly: GCA_916181665.1. Taxonomy (NCBI): domain Eukaryota; kingdom Viridiplantae; phylum Streptophyta; class Magnoliopsida; order Poales; family Poaceae; genus Avena; species Avena sativa. The sequence goes on along the minus strand of OV702293.1, from coordinate 351,448,657 downwards.
CAAGAAAACCCCAAGCCAGCGCCTTCAACAATGTAGTGACGCGTCCATCACCGCCACTCGCTCCGAAAGAGCTTAGGTTTTCACCCGGAGATCTTGGAACCACACACGTCGGTCGGGATCGAAGCTCCAAAACAACGCAAACAAGAAAGGATTAGAGTGAATGACAAATATGTTTGACACACGGGGATCCTCCGTCTCTCACCCGCTATTTGATGTAGCTGATGATTCCATGTCCATGCTAATGAACAGTGGTAGGAAAACTAAGTTTGTTAGAGGGGTTCTTGATGTTGAGCTTCAAGGTAGGTTTGACATGATACAATGCTTATACCATACAATATTTCTTCTTCTAATGATATTAACTGCTCTTCAAGTTAGGGTACCACGAAGGCTCGCGACTAAAATCTTCCATGCAAGGAGAGGATGGGCGTCATAGACACTGAGGTTAACGTATGATGCTTTTCTCTGAAATATGTGTGATGATTTGAATGTTGTTGCACTTATAGTTTAGATGTCTTTTTTCTTATTAAGAAGTTGGATTTTTTGTAGTGAAAAATAACATAAGGGAGGGGGATGTACGATGGTTATGCCACATGTCATCGTACTTTCAAGAGAAAAGACACGCAAGAATTTTTATATAGGTTTGATTCTGCCATTGTGGGGAATCCTACCCATGTTGTTGAAGAGATCAAGGTAAACCATCGAGAAGTATGAGCGAGATTATCACCAAGAGGAAATACTCTGAACATAGCCTCTGATTGAGTACTCTCACTTGCCTTGACAAGAGAAGTGAGAGAGACTTCCACCCAGCGGAAGAGCTCTTCTCCTACACTTGGTTTTAAATCTTTAATATAAAAATGAGATTTTTACATATTACCCATGGGGTGCCTCCTATAGTCTCATCTATTTTTGCGGAAGTGACCACCAATATCCTTGACGGAGAGGAAAACCATGTGCTATCTTGTCTACTTTAGAAAAGGCCCAAAATATCCTCGAGGGGAAGAAAGATGGTCTTATTTGGTCCATGAGAGGGGTGAACTTAGTCCATGAGGGGTGATGATTCGTAGGCTTGATGGGCCTTGTATTCACCATGGGCTTTTTATTCCTTTAATTTAATTTGACCTCATGATTTGGCTTTCTTTTTTATGCTTTCATTTTCTTCGTCCAGACTTTCTAGCTCATGTGCTTGAGCTGTGTGTATTGTGGATGAATGATATCACTTTTATTAAAAAACTAGTATAATCTTACCTTAGCAATATGCCTTTTTATTTTACCGTTGTTTGCTTGGTGGAAACAAGAAAAGATTGAAGTCATGTATGGCCAATTACTATGGTAACGTGACCAGGATAAAAAGAAATATTAACGAATTGGCATATTGTATATCAACCAAAGGAACAAGGAGTTTTACGGTTTAAAATCTTGAGTTGATGAAAGCTCTCTTGGCTAAAATGGCTTTGGAAAGTAGAAAGTGAACATGGCTCTAGTGTACGATGTGACCGCTAACAAATACTACCATTATTATAAAAAAAGGCATATATTGTTTTTTGTAACCGGGCTTCGACCAAGAATCACTGACTTAACATGTGACTTATGTGATAAAATCATATTCATAACTAAAGGATTTTTAATAATAATCTAATAATTTCAATTTCCAGTCACATAAACTATATATCAATAACTAATTGTTGGTCAAAGACTTCGTTAAAGCAAACAAAATATGCCTTATATTTTTTGGAATGGATGGAGTATATAAGGATTATTGTATTACTAGAATAAGACACAAATCTGTGGATTTTCAATTTTTGTTCTAGAGTATTGAGCGTAAGAAATTAAACTTTAAATATTGTAGACAACCAAATTTGAAAAGGAAAAGGACACAAGTTTTTTGGGAGGTTTGGCAAGTAGGAAATAAACCTTTGAATCAAGTTTATTCTAGATTATATAATATATGTTTGTTTTTTGAGATTATAATATTCATATAGGCATATTTGTTGCTAATGTTTTCAGTAAAGATGGAGTTTGATTCAAATTTAGAAGAATTCTTTATGGAGATACTTTGCACATGTGGGAGAGCATCAAAGTGACTTTGGTGATATTGTCCTAATGAATGAAAAATATAAAGACGTACTTGAAGGGTTGTTGGGACTTTCACGGTGTGATTTTTTATAGGAATGTCACACTAAATTTAGTCGCTTATCCACATTAAGTTTTTATGTGGTGGTTCTGAAAAATAGTATTATGACTAAAGACAACTTACTAAAAATGGCGCCAAAGAGATAAAAATACCAATTGACATGGATATGCCCTACGGGTACCCGATGTTAGCCTACCTGGTCCAGCTCAACAGAAGGCCCACTCGACGATCTACCGAGGTCCACGATGCTCATGACGTTTTGGCTGCTATGAAGCCCATATGGACACGGAGTCTAAAGCGCACAAGACAAGGAAACCTCAAGACTAGAGTTTGAATACAACTTGTAACCAACTCGTATCGGTACCTGAGACCTAGCCTCCCCATATATAAAGGCTAGGAGCGTCCAACGAGGAGGGCACGACATAATCTCTCCACCCCCGATAGACTAGACCACAACAGATCTACTAGATCTCTCGACTCATACTTTCGCACACGCACCTCCACGCCAGATCGAATCTGCGCACATGTAACCTTCGGTTCCGCCGTAATCAAGAGCAGACAAGCAGGAGTAGGGTTTTCCCTCCGGGGGCCTGAACCTGGGTAAATCTCGTGTTCCCTGGCTGCTTGTCTGTTAACCGTTCCACGATCTCCAGCATCCCCATCTTCTCCAAAACCCAAGTCCATAACAATGGGCATTGATGAGATCAAACCTCGTCAAAATTAAAAATAAAAATGAAAATTAAATATAAAAATAATATGGAGCATTTTACAACGTGCTTTCCATTTTCAAGACATCCCAGAGATAATGTACATGATTTGTTTAGTTCATGATTGTATGAATTTTGTAAGAAGAGAAAATGATCACAGTTAAAACTGCAGTAGTCCCATGGACTATTTGGAGGTTTAGAAATGAGGCTTGTTTTTAAGAAATAACACTAGTGACTCTTCATTATTAAACACTCCCTTTGATACAAATTAATCGACTTAATTTTATTTAGATATACATGCATCTAGTTAATTTGGATAAGAGGAAACAGAGAAGTTCGGCTGACATTTTTTATGACACCATTTATTATTGTTTTCGAAATATAAAAAGCTAGAAAAGGTTACCTATAGTGTGTCGGCTACAGATGTCCGAACTGATCCTATGCGTGCAGGGCCAATCGAACGGCCAAGGAAATTCGGCACATCCCTCTGTTTACCCCCCTGAGAACAGTGACCATCCAACACGGTCCCCCTCCTCCCCCTACACTCCCGGCTCCCTGCTCCATCCGTTTCCCGCGTCCAGCGCCGCCGAACCCTCCGCTCCTCTCGTCGCGAGCGCCGTCCATGCGTCCTCCCGCCACCTCCAGGGAGCCATTCTCTCCTCCCATCCACGGGATTGGTGCGGAGTGGACCGGAGGCCCGCCCAGACTAACCGAATTTCTTCCCCCCGCGCGGAGATTTCTCCTTCTTTTCTGCCCCACACTCCGTAATGCCCCACCATCGGCGACCTCGCCGCCGGCGTCGGGACGCAGCTACCCAGACCTCCGCCCGCCGAAGCCCCCTCGCCGGATTGGTTCCTCCGCTCTGTTGGTAAGGAACCCTACCCTACTTGATTGGATATTGATTATGTTCATTTTATTTGCTGCTTGGCCCGTTAATCTAGCACATCGGTTGTTCCGTCAGATTCTTCCTCTTGGACGCACAAGATCTATCTCGGTTGGCGCCACCCGAGGTGCGGCTGCGGTTTCTTTTACGCACCCATTCCGTAAGATTGGAAGGGGAATCCGTGCGTGATGACATCTGCAAATGAAATGCACAATGGAACTGTAGGCGTTGGCTAGGCGAGCTCGTTTCCCCCGTTTTGCAGTTCTGTGCATGCATATGATAGAGTGTTCCAAAACTAATAAAAATCTACCTGCAAATTTTCTTATCCTGATTCCATCGCTGTTACTGAGGAACAAAATGTAGGAAAATGGGTACTGTGTGACAAACATATCTATGGTTCCATGCTGGCTGATTTTATATCTGGGTTCTCGGCAGCAGAGGCGAATTTGAACATGAGTTTATCAGGCTTTGCATAACTTTGTACTGCGTCCTTTAATGTTTCTAGTACATTTAGAGCATCATATGGTGCACATAATCCTCAAGGTCCCTTGTGCACACATCAATTTTCCATCCGCAAAAAGAGGCATGATTTTTCTAAAAATCATCTCAAGTTCCCTATCAGGTGGATGTAGGACACGTAAAATTATATATGTAAATTTTCAGTACTGTATCTTTTATGGTGCACCATAAAAGGGATAGCCCATTCTGGACTGTTCATATGAACTAAAAAATATATTTTTAATTAATACCAGCGCTGAATTACATGTAGAGATTTGTATGTTTACTTAATTTTTTTTTTGAAAGGAAAGCGGTAGGGGAAAGCTCTACAGAGATTTTGTTTTAAAATAATAAGAACTCAAATCTGCGTCCATGAGGACTTGAACCTGGGTGGCTGGGCTGTACGGGAACACTTAGGCACCAACATCACATTTATTTGCTCATATTTATTGAAAAAATACATTTGATATTGGCCTGTTGTAATTGCTCTGTAATCCATTCATGTGATGCTGATACCCCGTTGTTAGTTTATCTGTCCAGATACAGGCGATCTAAAGGTGAAAATAGAATGGTGACCTGTTGCTGTTTAGATGACACCAGATGATAATGTGAGCCTTCAAATACTGTGCTCTGCATCATTTCTGTCTGTTCGGTTGAACACACATTCATTTACTAAATAATTGACAATGCTAATCTGGAGTATGTTTTACATGTCTGAAAGGCCCTTATTACTTTAAAGAAAGGCAGCAAGCTTATCAAGTATAGTCGGAAGGGAAAACCCAAGATCCGAGAGTTCAGACTTTCTAGTGTAAGTTTATGTCTACATTTGTGTGGTACCAGTGTTCGTGTTCTTAATACAGGATGAGAACATTTTTTTTTTATTACAGGACGAAACGGTATTAGTTTGGTATTCACACAGCAAGGAGAAGTGCCTCAGACTGTCTGCTGTGTCTAAAATCATACCTGGACAGAGAACTGTAAGTTAAACTACCACTGTCTAGTTAACTTGTGGTGGTTATGTTGCTGGTTCCATTCACATGCTCAAGTTTTAATATCCAAGAGTTCACTGAGACTCTGAGATTGCATAGTATTTAAATTTAAATTTATTAGATATGTAAAATTGGGATCTTATGCATTTATGCATCATTTATAGGCGGTTTTTAGGAGGTTTCTACGCCCTGAGAAGGATTACCTATCATTTTCCCTGATATACAAGAACGGCCAACGCTCCCTTGATCTGGTAAAAGATAAATTCTTTATGCTCGTTTTAACTGATGTGAGATGCTTCATATTTATATATGCCTTGTACGATGATCTATCGTAGACAACAATGACACGATATTCTAGCTGATCTACAGGTTTGCAAGGATCAAACTGAAGTTGAAGTGTGGTTTTCAACACTTGAGACACTGATTACTTCATGCCGTGCAAGTTTTTCCACTGATTGCCCAAGTGATAGAATATCATTTTCCGACGTGAGTTGCTCTTCCTAAACGATTTACTTCATTCTTTACATTTAATACAGTACTATAAGAATTCTTCTACAAAGTAACCAAGAGCGAATTCAGAGATCATCCATGCATTAGTTAGGCCTTGTTGGGCAAAGGATTGCTTCCTTTGGAATCCATAAATTTTTAGAAGCTACTTGTTACTTGTGAGGGGCTTTAATGTACCTAAGATTCCCTAAAAGCTCCCCAAAGATGGTGCGCGTAAACCATGTGATTTATCTTATCTGAGATTAGAAAATTATAACTGTTAAACCAGAAAAGCATATACCTTCAGTGTGGGTCTGATTTACAACAGTCCTGTGCTAACAAAACAAACCTTGGAGGCGCCATTTAGGTATTATTTGTTGTGTGGATTAGTTAGCATCTGTTTCCCTACTTATGTATCCATCTCACCACTGGTTGTATCAGGCGACGATTGGACAGTGGCTTACACGTGATCATAAGTTGCATAAGATGATATTTGTTTAATACATGTTTCTCCTTTTCAGGAAGTGTCCCAGTATCAAGTTGCGTATGATACAAGACTAGATACTGCCTCAAGTATTACCCGGAATTTTAACTCAGCTGGTTATGGCACAGCCTATTCATTGAATTCAAGAGCAGATGTTAGATCAGATCGTGCAAATATGCTGAGAGTAAGTACGGGAGACAGTAGTCGGATTAGTATTTCCAGCAGCATCCCTAGTTCTTCCAGTCAAGGTTCTGGGCCAGATGACATAGAATCCCTTGGTGATGTTTATGTATGGGGTGAGGTGTGGACTGATGTGCTCCCCTCAGAAGGATCCTCAAATTTTTTGTGCTCCAAAGCGGATGTCTTAATTCCTAAACCTCTTGAATCAGATGTTGTCTTGGACGTACAACAGATATCGTGTGGTTCAAGGCACATTGGTCTTACTACCAGACAAGGCGAAGTATTCACTTGGGGTGAAGAACTTGGTGGACGGCTTGGTCATGGAACTGATGAAGATATTAGTCGTCCTAAACTTGTTGAATCTTTAGCAGTGTCTAACGTGGAATATATTGCGTGTGGGGAGTTTCATACTTGTGCTGTAACTGCCTCTGGTGATTTGTTCAATTGGGGTGATGGTTCTTTCAATGCTGGACTGCTAGGACATGGCATTGGAGCTAGTCATTGGCTTCCAAAACGAGTGTCAGGACCTTTAGAAGGGCTTCAAGTGTTGTCTGTTGCATGTGGCTCATGGCATTCCTTACTTGCCATGTCAAGTGGAAAAGTATTCACTTTTGGCGATGGGACATTTGGTGCTCTTGGACATGGAAATCGTGAAAATGTTGCCTATCCGAAGGAAGTTGAATCTTTGAGTGGATTCAAAGTGCTGAAAGTTGCCTGTGGTGTTTGGCATTCTGCAGCAATTGTGGAGACCAATCAGGCGGGCATGAATGTGGTGTCCAGGAAGCTGTTTACCTGGGGTGATGGAGATAAGAACCGCCTAGGTCATGGGGATAAAGAGGCTCGGCTAGTTCCCACCGTTGTTCAAGCCCTTGTGGACAATAATTTCCATCAGGTAGCCTGCGGGTATAGTATGACTGTTGCTCTTGCCACGTCTGGCCATGTCTTCACAATGGGTAGCTCTAATTATGGTCAGCTTGGGAATCCAAAAGCTGATGGTAAACAACCCTGCCAAGTACAAGACAAGTTGAATAGCGAGTTGGTTGAAGAGATCTCATGTGGCTCTTACCATGTTGCAGTCTTGACTTCACGAAGTGAGGTATATACATGGGGTATGGGGGCCAATGGAAGGCTGGGACATGGTGGCATTGAAGACAAAAAGAAACCAACTATTGTGGACGCATTAAAAGACCGTCATGTTAAAAGTATAGCATGTGGTTCAAATTTCACAACATGCATTTGCATACATAAGTGGGTTTCAGGTGCAGATCAGTCTGTATGCTCGGGCTGTAGGCAACCATTTGGTTTCACTAGAAAGAGGCACAATTGTTACAATTGTGGGCTTGTCCATTGCCATGCATGTAGTTCAAGAAAGGTCCTGAAGGCTGCTTTGGCACCAACTCCTGGCAAGCCACATCGTGTATGCGATTCATGTTTCATGAAACTGAAAGCTGCAGATAGCGGCGGTGGCACCACTAATAGTCCATATAACAAAAAGAGCGTCATTACTCGTCGCTCTGTTGATATCAAAGATAAGTCAGAGAGGCCAGACATAAGGCCTTCAAGGCTAGCAACAGCTGCAACAGCAGAGCCAGTGAAGTATGCAGAGGCAAAATCAGTTAGAAACGAGATAAAACCTGAGGCTATGTCTATGGCAAAGGCATCTCAAGGTTCTTCAATGTCAGCTTTGGCAGTCCCAACTACTATGAAGCCTATGGGAATGGGAATGGGAATGGGCGGAATGGGTGGAATGGGCATGGGAATGAGTATGGGGATGGGTATGGGAATGAGCATGAACATGAACATGAACATGAACATGCCTATGGCAATGGCACCAATGGGAATGGGCATGCCTGCGGTGTCACCAGCTCAACCAAAGAAGCCAAGTCCAACTCCAGCAACCACAAGCACTCTCAGCATTAAAAGTGTTGAGACCAAAAATGATATCGACAGCATGAAGAAGACTAATGAGACGCTGAATCAAGAAATCTCAAAGTTGCAGACTCAGGTATGCTTTAGAAGATTATCTCCCCCCCCCCCCCCCCCTAATTTATCGTGATTATCTGATTTTGATAAAGTAACCATATTTTGATAGGTTACTAAGTTAAAACAGAAATGTGAAGTCCAAGATGACCAACTGCAGAAAGCAGAAAAAAGAGCTAAAAGCTCTACCTCCCTCGCTGCAGAAGAATCTGCCAGGCGCAATTCTATGTTTGACTTTGTTAGATTTCTTGACAGTGAGGTACTACTACTCTTGTGAACTACATATGCAAACGTGAACTTTTTGTTGGAGCACTCATCGTATATTTTCGCATATCATGCTGCCATACTTATTGTAGTACTACCTTTTTTTTTCTATGGCACACCATTTGAAGTATTCACACTTCTCTATATCTCATTTAAAATACAAGTAGATATACGCCTTAGTTATATTAAAATGAAACAAACACAACAAGATACATTGGTATTGCTTTGAAGTAAATATTTAGTTACTCATAGCAAGAGTTGGTTCATGTTCTGCTGATCTGTATTAGTGGACAATATATCATAACATACCATCTTTAAATATTCAGCTCAAGGGAATTGCAGATAAGGTGCCCACTGAATTTGCTGACAACATCAAAACCTTGCAAAGTCAATCAGAGAAATTTCTTACCGGACAATGTGGTCATCCACCAGAGGGCGTTTCTGGACAAGAACAGGCTCGCCTCTCCGGCAGCGGGATGCACGAAATAACACACAACAGGTCCGCTAGCATGGGTAACCTGGATGGCGCTGGCTTTTCCCTGTCAAGTGAATCTCCATGCCATCGAGTCATGGACGGCAATGGGAGGAATCCAGGCGACTTTGCACCAAAGTATGGTACTCATGGTGAAGTTCAGCTGATTGAGCAATTTGAGCCAGGAGTTTACGTCACGCTTATCCAGCTGAGAGATGGCACCAAAGTATTCAAGCGTGTCCGGTTCAGGTATTCCATCCCAATTCATATTACCGCGTCTGATCTCAACCTGATCAATCCACCAACCATATGCATTTTTTTTTACCACACAACAACCCCAGGACATTTTTTTTGAAGGCTCTAGCTAGTGAATTTAATTACTTACGGTTATTCTCTCACATATTTTTGTTAGCAAGAGGAGATTCGCTGAGCAGCAGGCTGAGGAATGGTGGAGGGAGAACCAAGAGAGGGTGTTCAGGAAATACAACCATGCACCCAACTAGGCTCGCCCACCCTTTTGTTAGTTTTGTTTTGGATGAAAGCGGCCAGGAGGTGAATCGCATAACGAGGCCCTGGTGCTGCTTGGGATCCTGCATTTTACAGGGAACATTGCCTGCATTCAGCTGAACGCTGATCCTTAGTCTGAAGATCCTGGCGACTCTTTACTATTTCGATGTTCATCTTTCTTTTTTTGCTTGTCTGTTTGCTTTGGAGATATGATTTAATTCTATTCCCTATAGCCTATTCGCTGGGAAACACCTGTCCCTTCTCAGCGAGGTAAAGTAGCTTGTGATGAACAGTGTAATTATGTGGGGCAATCTTTTTCAAGCATGTACAAAGGAATGTAAGGCAATAAGTCTGTATTATGCTCACCTCACGCTTGTTTGCGCGGCACATATTATGAAGCTCACCTAGATTTTTAAGCGCATTTTCTTTTACACGGTTGCTTTAGTCGATGTTAACCTCATGGGAGGTGAAGCGATGGCGGCATGAGGGTGTCAATGGCGGCAACGTTGAGGGAGGAAACCTTGGAGGGAGGCGGATCTAACGGAGAAAGAGCTGTGTGTGCGCACTGCTCAGTGAAGCGTGAAGGAATAAATTGTTGCGTTATCCAATATTGAAATGGCAGTAAGAAGAACGCTGTGATAAAAAATTGTGATTATGAAAAAAGACAGTTGCTCATCGGACAGTCTTATATGCAGTACAAGTACAGAAAGGCGTAAGAAACGCAAATCAGGATTCAAACCTGAGTAATGGTGTACCCCAATTCGTTCACACAAAATTATCATCCAAATTCAAGTGGTACCAATCTTCGCCATCAACAATTTCACTCTAGAAAAAAAAATGCAACTCGTAAAACGCACCATGATGGAAAAAATGATCATAGCACAAAGCCACAATTCACACTCGCTTCATTTCATATGTAATTATATACAAAATGACCATGTTACAAAAATATCATCATGCGTCCCAAGGCAATGAACAGAAAGCAAGAGACATCTCCAACTCATCATATACTTTTGTGTTGTCGGAGTTCTCACCCCCCATTGCAGGCATCGCCCTCAGCCCAGCATATCATCTAGATATACAACACACCTTCCCCCCCTTATACATAATTACATTTATGCTCACTAACATACGTACACGTTTGCAGCAACCAATCCACAATATACATATACCAGTGTACACCGACAGCTCTGCGCATCAAGAGGTAGCTCCTCCCTCCAACTTCAGGTCTTCAGAAGCAGAATCTCTTCTTCTGCAAAGCCATATACAGGAAGGACATGCATTAGATAGTGCCCAGGTAGCAAAACACCTTCAGAAAACAAGGAAGCGTGTAACAAAACAAAAGCACTGGGTGACTGCGACATACGCGAAACTTGAGCATGTCTTGTTTGTCGATGAACGCGAGTAGCTCGTCCTGACGCATCAGCGCTTCGTGGAGGGCCTGTCAATGGAAATTGGGGCAGCCACTTCATTACATTGTTCAATTTTTTTTTTGAACAAGCATTACATTGTTAATTTGTTAAACAAAGACTAGAATTTTTTGTGTTCTGCTATGTAAACTGTAAGGTTGACACCGGGGCACTCAGTCCACGCAAATATTCAGACTGAGGCAGGAAAGCTACTGCAGCTTAAGCAGGAAGGAAAGCCTACCTTCTTTGTAGAAATCAAGTCGGCTTCCAAAGCATCCACGCGGCGGGCGGATGCGTTGAGCAGCTCCTCCTTCTCGAATGGCATCTCAGATGGCTTTGTTTCAAGCACCTGCACCTTCTCCTCCAGCTCAACTAGCCGTCTTAGCACAGCTGAAAGGACATCCTTTTCCGTGTAAGATGGGACAGGAGATGGAGGCCTGAATTCCTCCTTGTACTCTGGCTCTTGAGTACAGTCCACATAATAGTGGTCGTGATTATCCGATTGGTTTGAGAGCCTTTTAGCCATTCTGCTTGGGATATTTTGAAGCATGGCAAAAAGGCTCACGATAAAGACTGTCAGCCAAGCAACAGTCAAAGTCCAAATTCCTTCAAACGTGGTCGGTATATTACTCAAGGATAATGAACCTGGGTAAAGCATGTTAAGAAAGCAGGTTCAGCAACAAAAACTCAATACAGTGCACTTCTATACCAAGAATGTTGGGGTAATTTTCAGAGTTACATTTCTTGTGATAGCAAACACTAGACTAGGCTAACTAAACAAAGTATTTATTCACAGGGTATGATTGAAAACGTACATGTGGATCAAAAATATATCTAGTGTTAGGAAATGGGAGTAGACATGGACTAATTCTCAGATGCGATAATAACTCTGGACTAAACTCTGCCCATGCCTTTCTAGGAATAGCCAGTCCCGACCCCAGGTAAAGGAGGAGGGTTGTGAACTTGTGATGAGCTTGACGAGCCAACGTAAAAACCAGCCATTACAATGGAAATGAAACCCATAGCCATAGCCTACCAAAACTTGCTTGGGACAAAAGGCTTTGTTGGTGTTGTAACAATAAATTCTGAACTAAACCTAAAAAAGGTATATTTACTTTGGAGAGCTGGACAAAAAAGTAAGAATGTAAAAGACCTGATGATGAAGCTGTTGGACTAGCTCTGGGACTGCCCCATCCATCATCCACAACCTTGTCAACCACAGGGATGCTTTCTTCAATAGTGGGACGAGTAGCAGATGTGGATGCATGTGCTGCAAATTTTGACTGAAATAACAAAAGTAGTTACCTATTAGCAACATTTATACATTAATGAAGGCGGTGTTAAATAAGAATTTATTACCACCCATAAGACACCTTCCATGGTTGTTTGGAAATCGTTCTGACCAAAATTTCATGTTATCTGACATTTGGAATTTTTCGGTGCAATGGCATTTGCAGATCAAATAAACATTCAGAAAAAATCATACTTTGGTGATTATTGTTCAGAGAATTACTTTTTCTCGTGATGCTGTTACCGCTACTTAATACTTAGTTGGCAATATTGCTGATGTAGACTATGCCGAATTGTTAATGATGACAGGTTTATTGATTGTACGCTCAGGTAAACAGGGAGTAGCTACTTGCCTCCTCATGGACAGGGGTCAATAGAGGGTTTGTTACGATGTTCTTTGGTGCAATAGGAGATGCAACATCTTCCACTTCAGACCCAGACTCAGCAGATGCGTCACTGCCTTTTCTCTGCTTTATAATAAGATATAAGAGAGTAAGTATATTCATTAAACATCGAACAGGATGGTTCTACAAATCTTCATGTCCAAGCATGCTCATAAAAGTTACATTTGGACGTTGTGGCCTAGCATAACCAATAATCTTTCCATCAGAGCTTGATATGGTTACGATTTGCCTGTCGTAGTTCGCCTCGCCATTCAGGACCCTCTGGGAAAATTGAAGATGCATCGCATTAGCAACTATAAGATGCCCTGTGAATAGCAGTGTGCATACAGCATCCTCTCTGGGGAGGAGCTCACAACCTTTATTGTGTTGGGATCCTTCCAAGGACCTTTATCTGATCTTTGACAACCTCCGTGTTCGTCACACTTGCATTTGCCACCAAAAAATTCTGGCAATTGACTGCATACATAGGAACCAGAAAGATATTAGGGTGGAAACCAACAAAGACAGGCATGCATGGAGAAGGTTAAAGATTCTGACCTCTCATCAATTATTTCAAGTAGCTTATTTTGATACTTGGTTCCAAGAACCTTCACGTGAAAAGATTAAAACATAATCAGTATCTATGTACCAATTACCAAAATGATCATACTATGGATCGAACAAATGATATATAATGAAAGTATTTACATGAATCTTTGAAGCAGTTTTTGGATCAAGAAAAGATTTTATTGTGCCCCATAACATCTTGAAGCCTTGGCCAGCATTAATTACGTACATCCGGCATAACGTCTGCAACAACATTCCGATTTCCGAACACGTTACATACTGTACTGTTTGGTTAAGAGACAAGCATATTGGAAATAGTTCAAATATTTTGCCCAATATCCATCACAGGATTGCCTACCTCTGGGTAGTTGTCACTGTCAATCTTCTGCAATCGTGTGATTAGTTCCCTTGCATATTTCGAGAAATTCTTGAATCCCTTGAATTATAGAAAACTAGTCAAGTTCAAAGTCTTAGAAGTATGACTTTTAATGTTGAGAGCAATGTTCGGTCACATTGAGACATACCACTCCTTGCACATCCAGAATAGTAGTGCACGAGTCCAAGTGCCGTTTTGCAGCAATTGAGCAAGCTGGAAATCTCATCTTGAAACATTGCTCAAACTCCTTGACATGATATTTCACATACCGGTCTATAGTTGTTACTTGCACTAGCTTGTTGGCATCAACCTTTCCTAGTAACTCTACGTAGATAGGTCTTCCATCTTTATCCACCCCATGGTAAAACTGTGGATAATACTTCATAACTTCATCTAACTCAGAGTAATCAAATTCCTGAGGAATAAAAATGAATTGTCATCGTTATGAAGCTACTCTAAGCAATAAAAAAAATATCCCATGTTATGATATATTTGCATAACTTTCTGGTTTACCTCTATATCATCGGTCCCAAATTCTTTTCTCCAGTTAAGCATTTCTGACCACATGTGCTTTGCTTTATCGACATCAAACTTGCGTGCCTTTAGGAACCTAGAAGTGATAAAGAAGAATAAGTACCAGATAGCTAAAACAATTATCAACACTCTTGTAATGACAGACTTTTGAGATCACATAAGAAACTGCTAGAGCATACAGGGTTTTATGTGGTGGGACTATCAGAAAGAACGTGAAAATAAACTCACATAATAATGGGCAGATTAAGACCAACGAAATCAGAAAATTCCATACCTCAACATCATGTGGTAATCATCATGCTCTTGTGGCAACAAGTCCTCATCAAGCAAGCACTGTCGAAATGTATCAACTGCTTGAAGTTCTTGAACATCTCTTATGTCCTCGATGGAAACCTCGTTCTTCTTTTTGCTCTTCCTCCTTAGGGAATGTCTGAATTTGTTCCCCGCGTTAATAGCTTTTTTCTTGAAAGAGCCTATTTTAGTCTTCTTCTCTCCCTCTGAGTTGTCCGCGTCGGATCTGCTCTCTCTCTTTCCATCATTTTGCGTGAACCCGTCGAAAGCTGTGCCCAGTAGTGATATCTTAGTCAAAGCAAAATCAGATACAGTAACAGAAACCGATTATGGACTGGCCAGATAATGGTGCTCCCATGGTGAAACAAGAGCCCACGCTACAGACTACCGGTATGCTTAAACAATAATTGCCAGTATGAAGATTCAGCGCAGAGGGGATTCCCAAAAGGGATAGTGACTGTGTCGTCAAATTAGTTAATGGCCGTAAAGAATGCAAAACAATAGTAGAACAATACATAAAACAGTTCAATTATTTATATGCTGGTTTGTGACATAAAAACCACGCTATATTATTGCTTATTCTCTACATTTGTTACTCTGTTTTTTTCCTTTTGTGGTTATCCTTGTTGATGGTAAACTTCATGCATCACTTATAATGGCCTCTAGTGACGCCAACTATAAACAATTGAAACGAGAATAGACTTGTGAGGGGAGATATTTTAGAGACGGTAGTTGGATTTTTTTACAGGTGAAATTAACTGCTAAATACTTAAAACGAAAGAAGATGATTCTAGTAGCACCAAATCCAATTTCACGGTTGGTGGAGTAGGTCCAAATCCTGTAAACCATGTAGTACAACTGATTCGAGGAGCGCCAGAATCAAAATTTTGCACCCAACTAAATGCGAGAACAATACGCACATATCTAAATTCGAGAGGAAGCACACACACACGTTGAACCCTATCTATTGGGAATTAAAACTGTGTACTTACATGGCCTGGCCAATCGATCGAGGGGTCCTGACATCCCCTCCGTCACCGGCTTCCGGAATCGACCTCCCGAGCAAGCCCCGGGCTCAGAATCCGCTGAGATAATCCAGCGAAAAAAAAATCAGCAACAAAAAAGAACAGTAAAAGCGCCACGCTCGGGCGGTAAATTGGCGAATTGCGTGTGGGGAAAGAGGAAGAGAAACCTCAGTAATCCGTACACAACCATACGATTACGAGATAGACTGGGGGAGAATTTTCCGGGCGGAGATTTTTACCTCTCGATTTTGGAATACGGGTGCGGATTCTGGAGCAGGAGGAGGAGAAGCTTCTCCCGTTTTAATGGGTGGGCGAGTCGGGAGGGAGAAGAAGAGAGAGGACAGGAGGGTTTCCGTGACGGCCCGGGTAGACGGAGTCCATAGGCCGGGCAACGGTTGACTTGTACCGACGTGGACGTGCTCGGCGCACGGACCCGGCCCACGGAGGTGCCCACGTAGGACGGGATCTGAGCGGGACGTATCGTACAGGGGTACGGTTGCCATGGGCCCGCCGCGCAGACTCCGCACTGCCTGCCGTCGACTGGGGTTAGGATTCGTGCCGTGGAGGCGTGGACGGTGGTGATACCTTCAGGTCCATAGACCTTGTCCAGCAAGATGTGCACGTGATGGTGACGCGTGGAAGGTTTTGGCCGAGTCAGATTTGGTTGGTTGGACAACCCCCACTCCTTTGTTATTCCTAGGCCAATGCTCAATTATTCAACAGATATAATAATGTTAATTTTATTTATTTATCATGCTATATTATCTTCATAGATCAAATGGAGATGAAAACTAGTACTCACTCCAGTCCAGTTTATTAGGCACGCATATAGTTTAATAGAATCTTTAACCATCAATCTTGACTAATAAAATATACAATATATATTTCAAAAAATATACCATTAGAAACTACTTTTAAAGATAAATTCAATGGTATAATTTTTATGACATATTATGTAAAATTTGTTGACTAAAATTATTGGTCAAAATTGTTTTTAAACTACCTGCACGCCTAATAAACCGGACCGGAGGGAGTAGTAGCAGTCATATTGTTAATTAAATTTGATATACAGTTTATAATTAATAACAAAATTTTGTTTTCAATGCCAGCTGGAACAACATTTTTTACCGGAAAAACATCTTTCCAATTTAATTATAGTAAAATTTTGATTAGAGTATTAAGTAAACAGATTCTGTTGGCTAACACACTATATTCGCAAGTTGGGCAACTTGTTTTTTTCCGCAAAAAGTTAGTGTTTCCTTCCCCTTGAACACAACGAATCTTGGCCAACATTAGCTGGCTAGGAGGCTAGGATAGATACTTGTCGGGCAGAGGTTGTTCATAGGTGGTTTGGCCATGGTAATTTACGTACTAATCTGGCAGTACAGCCTTGAACTCTAAACGGAACACGGGCTAGAACATTTTTACCAACCACAAATGCAAAACCCTATTAAAACCGCAATAGTTTCTTGTTGAGATGGATACCGAACAATGTTAGTACTCATAGTGCGTGCACTGTACAGTCACGTAATTACTGAGCCTAACTAAGCTGATTGTTGGTGGGTGGACGTACAATTTCACCCTTTTTTTCTTTGCGTAATTCCACCAATATATTAATAATCATCAACAACAGTAAAAAAAATCCAAAAATAATAAAAAATATAAATAGGTCATTGGACTACCTAGCGACGACTACATACACAAGTGTGAGCCGAAGGTGCCCCGCCGTCAGGGCAAAGCCTGTCGTACTAGAGCTTATTGTAGTATACAGACGGTAAATCGTTGTGCTAAGGCCACAAAAAACTACCGCAGCAAAGCATCAACCATCGCCAATGATGACAACCGTAGATCGAAACAGACTGATCTGGGAACAAACCAGCTGCCATTAAAATGGACAGGATCACAGGAGATCCGTCGGACAAACGACTCCACACGCTTGCCGTCGACGCTAGATGCACCATCGAAGTAAGGATAGAGCGAAAATAACCTTATTCTGACTTCAGGACATAATCGTCGTCCCAACATTCCGAACAAAACATTAAAAACAGGGCTAAACAAAAAACAAAAAATCTCCGCTAACGAGAGGCCATGTCCGCTACACCTCCAAGACCCAAGGCCAACGGAGGCCAAACGGACTAGCGCTTAACATGGAAGTAACTTGTTTCTCATCTTAGCAAATAGTGCACTAGCCACAAATCTTTAAATTCTCTGGCCGAATAAGATGTCGGAATTTGTCTAGATTTACATGTATTTTGACAAACTGCGACAACTAATTCATATAGTACAGTACACCGTAGCCTCAGCTGTCCTGTGTCGAGCTAAAGAACAAGCCGGTAAGCTACAAGAACCACCATCGTGCTGCTCACTGTCCTCCAACATCTGATTTATGTTCCCATCAATCCAGCGGAGCAAAACAAAGAGTTGTCCGAGATGGGCGTCAATGAAGTCGGCACCGGACCGGAGTACGTGGAAACTTTTAGTCCGTGTTTAATTATGCGCCTGCTAAGCTCTTTAATCATCCAGTTAGTTGGGCTGTTGCACTCGTTCGCAATCATCACCACCCCGTGCACCGCACCCAAGCTTTTTCGGCCTTCATCACGGGGAGCACAGGGTCTTCGGCTGGCCATAAACAAGTGCCTAGTGCAACCTGACCAGATCTTAGTAAAGCATAGAGGAAAAAAAGGTGTATTATTATTATTATTATTCTGAGCAAAAGCATTGGGCAGAAAAGAACAAAAATGTGCTACGTAGTATAATAGGGCCGGGCAAGAAACATATGTTCACGCGGCCCCGTGGCATATGACCAAACGTGCTTGACTTTTACCAACCACTCATATTTTTTATAATGTTATACTTACTTTTCTTTTTCATAAAAAATATACAGTATAGCATGAACTGTGAAAGATAAGGTTAGATGGAAAAAAAGTGAGATGTTGAAATCGCATGCTGTGATCCAAAAACAAATGAAAATCGCATGTTGTGTATGGCCGATGATGCAAAGTTGTAGACTCTCGTATGGTATTATTGGGAGGTTGAATTGTTCTAAGCCCTTTCTTGCTTCATTCATCGTGATGTGGATGTTCACCATATAGTACACGGTTTATGCGCCAATTGGCTGCAATATGAGATGCCACTGCATTGCAATAATGCTGCCATCAGTAGACATCCAAATGGAAAATCCTCTGCTATTCTAACGACCAGCTGCTGCAGAAATCTATCGCTTGCTGCTTCCTACTATCCTATCCCGTACCTGCACCTGCGATCGAGAAAGTGACTTGCAAACACGACTAATTCTATCTTTCAAGTGGAAAAGGGACACCAGTTTTGCCTTGTGAGTTGTGAGTTGTGACACATGCACACATATGTGGATGCGCGAGGTGGGAATGAAAACAAGGTCAAGAATCTACCGAGGGTCGGTAGGTAGGTACGAACCGATCGAACCCCTGCGGGGCTTTGCTCGTTCGCCGAAGTGGGAGTGCATACACGTTCCACTTTCGAAATGGAATGGGTAATTATAAAAAAAATAACGACCTCACATGAAACGGCATGGTTTCAAATTGAGCAGCTTGTTTATCCATGGTGCAGTTAGCTGGTCTCTGTTTGTGTTTGGGCAGTTGTCCCTGCTTACTTTGGAAACCGCGTAGTCAAGCACTCAAGCATGCCAACTTAGTACCCACCCTGCCCCAAATTAGATATATATCGCGGATTTATTTAAATTTATATTTCTCTGTCTAAATTATCTATACACTAAAACAATATATACATGCCAATCTAGACAACACTAGTCAGTTAATTCTGGAGTAAGAAAATACTAAAACACGTCTAAATACATGGATATCTACACAAACCGTGACATGATTTTCCAGACAAATGGAGTACTATCTTCTTAGTAGATGGCAGGCAGAGAGGATGTTGTAGGCAGAGAGAGAGAGGATGCTGTAGCTAGCAGAATTCCTACGCAAATGGCTCACGAAATTACAAAAGGAAAGAACCTGGAAAAGCCTGCTCCAACAATCTCCAAGCTTAAAACGTTATATCAAACACTTCTAGTGTTTTATCTTTCTGCTAGACTACATTATATGGCAAGCATTGTTGGTGCTAGCATTCCTGACTTAGATGAAATTACTTGTGTAAGTTCTAGTACTAGCATTCTCCCTATTACTTCACCTGTCATTACCGCAACATGCTCTATCATTACAACGACATGCACTACATCCCCTCCTCCTTCCCTCGTCTGGACGATGATGGAGTCTTTACCTGATGTAGCTGATGATATGGGGTGGTCTTTTTTTGAAAAGAACAGGCAGGGCAACATCCCAGGACAAAAGTTTAAATGAATTGTTTATTTCTGGAATCCAAGGTAAATTCAAGCCATAGTAGAAAATCTGCTATTATAGATGTTCTACATAAAACACATGCTAATACAATTAGTTTCCAAGAGATAAAAGGGGGTTATTTTAGATAAAATTGGTGATGTCTTTTGCCTTAGCTGCTTTGGCCGCAGTTGCCAGTACTTCGACCGAAGCCACCACGACACGCTTGGCCACTGCCTCCGCTACTTGGGCCGCAGCCATCGCCGATTCTGGTGCTTTGACGGTGGGGGCCACTGCTACGACCACCGCCCCACCTTCTGCTGCAAACACGTCGTCGCGTTCGTCAGCAGTCGACATTTGTAAGTTTCAAAATATCCAGAACAAAAATTCCTAGTGTAGATAATTTTGAATTCTACTAGTGTGCAAAATCTCAGTTCAAAATCTGTTGTATCTAGGCTACACAGAAATAACAAATCTGACAAGTTTTCAAGTTTTGATAATGTGCATTATTTACCGCACCAGATCCATGCATTTGTCATTTTTACTCACCCGAAAATACGACGAATTATGAATTGAGATTTTGCATGCCCAGTTTATGATTTCCCCCAAAAAAAAATGTTTGAAATGTCATTTTCTCTTCAAAAAACGAGCCCCCAGATACTCGGGAGCCATTTGTCCGCTTTCGACAATGTGTACTTCTTTTATCGGTATAGCATCTGTGATTTGCAGAGCGTCGATTTGGAGGACTGTCCATGGAGGATTTTACCTTTTTCGAAAAATTCAAATTTTAAATATTGAAAATCTAAAAATACCAGGATCTAGATATTAATTTATAATACACGTGTGTAAAAAATAATGTGAAAATACTTTGTATTTTGGCCTTATAGGAAAAAAAAGAAAATTTCAGATATGGACGTGAACCGTGCAACTTTTAACGTGCCTGCGTTTTTCATCATATTATTTTTTCCGTGGCCAAAATATAAGGAATTTTTCATTATTTTTATCCGATGGATTTTCCATCGCAAAAATACAAGTCTAAAAAATTTACAGACTTGTATTTCATATTGTTAGATACAAGTAGTAAGTTGTCTCAAAAAAAAGTTACTAGTAGTAAGTATTTTTTTGCGTAAATATCTGATGATTTCTAAAGATTTCAAAAAGAGGCTCCAGGCAGGCTAATTTTTTTAAAATAATACATTTTTTATTCAATTTTAAAAATAATACATGAAATGGGGAATTTGTAAAATCTAACGGACCGTCGTCTGTTCAAAAGACGATGGACGACGTTCGTCCGTTCAAAAGACGATGTACAGGTTTCGTGAAATGAAGAAGGTGGCATTGATCATGCACACTACGTGCACGTCCAAATATTTCGCGCCGTCTCTTCGCGCCGTTTTTTTCCACTGTGCTGCTCGGTGTTGAACGACGTCTGAGACGCTGGTGCACGTGATGGCCACATAGATACGCCGCAGCTTCTCCTCGACCCGCCGAACAAAGGACTGAATGTACTGACGGGGCACAAGAGAAACGGTCGAAAGCGATCGTCCGTACTAAGTCACCCCAGTCTGTAGCTCCCACGTCATGTCGGAAAAAACGGCGGGAAAAAACGACGCGAAGAGACGGCGGGAAATATTTAGAGCGTGCACGTAGTAATGCCACCTTCTTCATTTTAAAGGACCAACCCTGTACATCGTCTTTAAACGGACGAACGTCGTCTTTTGAACGGATGAACGTCGTCCATCGTCTTTTGAACAGACGAGCGTCATTTAGATTTGCAAATTCCCTTTTCATGTATTATTTTGAAATTGAATAAAAAAATGTATTATTTAAAAAAAATAGCCTCCAGGCAGCCCGTCCTCTAAATTGTTTTTCCGCTGCGATTTCTCTCTTCTCAGTCTCTTCGTTTCCCCCACCACCCCGGGGAAACACCCTCGTTCTCTACGCCGGCGAGAGAGGATCCTGACTTCTCCGGTCGCCGAAATCTCCGGGCTGCTGTTCGGTGTTCTGCTCAGGATCTGTCACAGGAAGGTGAGAACAACACAATCCCCAGTTCGTAGTATGTGCTAGCCCTGAATTGGATCTGAGCAGAGCATCCTTCCTACTTACGGTTCCAGAGGCGGCTAGAGGCGAGGCTGGTGATAGGTGGGCTTCGGCTTCTTCTAGATTCTCTTGCCCGGTGTGCTAGAGGGGCGGCTTCCCCGTGCGAATCGAACACTTCGCAGATGTATGTATTCGATATAGCTGCACTTTAGAGCAAGATATTCGATTGGTTTTGTTTGCGTGCTTCCGATCCAATCCTTCATGACCCGTGAGTTATGTTTCTTTGTCAAATTGTACACGTTGTTAATCAATCCATAACTTCCTAAGTGCGTGCAATTAGCCCATGGTTCATGGAAGGTAGTACTATATATGTGCAATTAGCCCTTCTTACAGTTTGATATGGCCCCTAACTGATTACATATCGTTAGCCAGTTAATGATTTCCTTGCTTCTATATGATATTCATGTTTACACACAGCTGTGGAGTTCTTGAGATAAATAATTCACATCAGATTGACTATTAAAAATAAATGGAAAACTGCAAGAACACCAAATGGCTTGAAATTTGCTAGGTGTGAAGATAGATTACTACGTGCAAGGGTACTTCAGAGAGCTTTCTGTTGTGGCCAAATTCTTGGTCTAATCCTGCAAATCTCCACACTGTTGTTCAGTTTTTCTTCTAGTACTGAATCAAAATTTAAGAACAAATTGTCGGTATCCATCATTTTGTTATTTCTATTGCTGTAATACTAATGCTTTATGATTATCTTATCCCAATAAATCTGAACTTGAAATGGATTTAAATGAGTGTACGCAGTAAAACATAGTTTCAGACGATTGAATTATGTTACATCGTATTTTGTCTCCATGATTAAAAAATTGCTTCTGTGGCTATCCTCACACTATCAATTTTGCCTTTCAGCAAAATACCATAAAGACATGGACCCTGGGAACGGTTCTCCTGCTCCTAAGCTACCTGATGATCTAGTAGTGGAGGTTCTCTCTCGGCTGCCGTTCAAGTCTTTTTGCCGCTTCAAATGTGTCTCCAAGGACTGGCTTGCCTTCTCCTCTGATCCACACTACCGTAAGAAGCTTCTGAAAATTCCGACAGGTCTTCTCTACCAACGCCGTCATAACTCTGCTATCAGGCTTGCTAGCCTGCCCCACAATGATAAGGAATTTGATGAAGCTCTTAGTTTCCTTCCACAGTATGAGCAATTAGAGCTGATGGATTCTTGCAACGGCCTAGTCCTTTGTAAGTACAAGAGCAGCTACACTCCTCTAGGTATTTGCCGCTTCATCGTCTGCAATCCGGCAACACGAGAGTGGAGGATGCTCCCTGATACTCCTCATAGCCATTATGACCCTTTTTACAATATGAGTATTTTGGCTTTCAGCCCATCATGGTCAGCAAAGTTCTACGTCTTTAACTTTCAGCGGCTGAGTACCCGCTATTTGGGATTTGGCCCCGTCAAACTTCAGGTGTTCTCGTCTGATCTTTCTACCTGGTTTCTGGACGATACATCATGGCTCTCTCGGGCGACAATGGTTTCTCCACCACACCTGTTTATAGATGGAGCATTGTATGTGAAGACAGATTTGCATGAGATTCTAGTAGTGAAGAACTTGGAGAGAAGTCGTGCTGGCATTCCGCCCACTCTTCGGATTATTAAGCTGCCGCATGAAGGTGTCGGTTTTATAGCTAGGTTTGGCCAGCGTTGCTTCGGTCAATCTTCGGGGGCCTTGCACTACGCATTGGCAGAGGAGGATGCTCGTACGATTCTTGTTTGGCGTCTTGATGTTGATGAGCCTTATGAGTGGAGCCTAAAGTACCGCCTTAGTATGAGCCATGCATTCGGAAGGGACAACCTTTGTCAGTATGACGCACGCTCCTGGAAATGTGACTATGCTGTCATCGCTCTTGACCTAGATAGAGATGGTCTTGTCCTGTTTGACAGACAAGCGGACAAGCTTCGTTTGTACAACATAAGAACCGGTGAACTTACTGAGATTCAGCCAGAAGACCACCGCATCAACAAGTTGCATGACAAGTACTATCATTTTGTGGCATCCTACTCAAAGCTCCCAGTTTTAACCATATAGTGGGTACTATCTTTGTTTGTGTTATGGATTTCACACCTTTTTATGTTGTAAAAGAAAAGAAAATGCAGAGGTAGCTTCTTCTGAGTTAAGTGCTATTTATGGACTGTAACCTAGGATCGATTTTTTTGGGTTTTTTTCTTGAACCTATTCCAGTACCAATATTAATGAGGCTAGCTCTATTATGTTGTCATGTAAACTAGGAGCTCTATGTATTCTGCTGTAGTCATTTATCTGCAAATACAATTCCTGAAACTTCTGAGGGAAGATGCTGAATTTCTTGGAAATACTGGAGGTCTCTGTCTGACTGGAAGAAATCATGGTGTGCTTCCTAGAAAGGATAATCTGGAATAAGGAAGCAGAAAGTTTTGACTATCTAGCGATGAAACACGTACTTTAGCTTGAGTTTGATGTCATGTATATGTGCCACTATCAATTGCTTTCGGGGTCCCTCGATGGAGCAAATCGGGTGTGGGTCAGCTCTGTCGGCGAGTGAAGTTCCCCCATTTTCCTGTCTGTGTTGCCACCTTTCTCTCCTCCGCCATTCCCCTGCCAATAGAAAGGCTGCACCACGGATTTCCCTACGCCATGGATTCAGACGATATGAGCGGATGTTCGCCACTCTTGTGGAGTAGGAGGCAGTTGTTGTCGCCTCTGCCGATGATCAGTTGAAGATCCTCTCTTGTCTCCTAGCGTGCACGCCCCGGATGCACAACCACGACGTGGAGGCTCGAAGCCGGGACGCCACAAGAGCAGGCCGATGCAGAGGATGGGGGGCCATTGCATGTTGTATGCCGACTGCTTCGCCAATGATCCACTGCACGGCGAGGTGGTATTTCGGCGCCATTTCAGGATTAATCGGAAGTTATTCATGAAGGTTGTGGGAGTTCGACGACTACTTCATATGCAAGAAAGATTGTACCGACACGGTAGGATTTTCCTCAATTTAGAAGTGCACCGCTGCTTTGAAGATGCTTGCATATGAAGCTCCAGTTGATACACATGGCGACTATCTACTCATGGTAGAGTCCACTGTTATTTTGTGCATATACATGTTTCGCGGGTAGCGGTGGTCGTCTTTGGACCTACCTACTTGAGAACACCCAATGCAGAAGAGACTGCTCGAATCCTGTCACAAAATGAAGCAAGAGATTTTTTAAGATGCTTGGAAGTATCGACTGTATCATCGGGCTTCGGGTGTATCCGAAGTGGATTTGCAACTTGTGTCTCGTCACGATTGAGGAGCTAGGCTCTCGATGTATCGGATTGCCTACTCCTATTATGAGATTGATTGGTGATATATTAGGCCTGATTTTGTTACATACGCGGTTAAGCAACTAGAGATTTCTTAGCCCTGCCTTCTCGTACGCGATATCCTTGTGATGTGCCACCCGCGTGAGATTAGCCGTGTGTGTGTGGATGCCATCTGAAAGATGCTTGGCTCTACTCTACTACTATAAAATCAATCGCAGATGCGTATGCATTGCTGTCTGTCGCACAAGGAGGAAAGGAAAGTTGGCCATATCCGTCCTGTCGATTGTCCGTTGCCGAGCCCATCAGCGTCTGTCTCATCACAGCTGCAGATCCTCTTCTGCGGAGGACACGCCAGCCTGCCAGCGCATCGCCGAGCTGCTTTGCATCCGTGACGTGGCCACGCTGACCGGTGGGTCCCGTGCTCACATTGGCCCCACCGCATCACCAGTTTACCATCACCAACGACTCCTCCCCACCTCCACCACCCAACCCCGCAGGTATTCGCGGATCGACCTGCAGAAACTTCCCCCAAATCTTCTCGTCTTCTTCGCCGGGAATCTTCCAGAACCTTCCAGAACCGAGCGTGGTGCGCATCTCTCTCCCTCTCGGGTTTCCCTTTCCTCGGCGGCTAACCTAACCACTCTCGCTTTCTCCACAGTCCTGACATATCGCGTTCTCTGTTTTCTGTTTGCGTTCGTAGCCGCGGGCGAGATCCGGTGCCGGAGCCATGGTGAAGGATACCGCCTACTACGAAATCCTCGGGGTCAGCGTCGAAGCCTCCCCCGCCGAGATCAAGAAGGCATACTACGTCCAGGTGATGGATGGGCCGTATTAAGAATACTGATGGAGCTCGTCTCCCTGTGCTGAATCTGAATCGCCGGGTTTTTTCTCTGTGTTTTCAGGCGAGGCGGGTGCATCCGGACAAGAATCCCGGGAACCCCGACGCTGCCCAGAAATTTCAGGTGCGTTCTCAGCGCCTTCTGCTGTCAGCTTATTATTGTTGTGGAACAGGTGAGCCTGCGTAGAGTTGGCTTAGATTTTTTCAAGGGAAAGAAGAGTCTGGCACTGACAGCAACCGTTGTTACTAGTACTTGTTGTCACACATAGTTTGATCGATTAGCAACTAATGAGATGTTCAGTGCAAACATACTCAGGGAGCCGGCGCCAACATAATGAATGCCACATAGGAGTAGTATGAATGAATATGTTAATATTGCTTCTGCGCTCATTAATGCAAATAATGTACTATCTATTAACTGTAAGTGTCTATGGCGTCAAGTGCCTATTTAAATGATATATCCACTTGTATAGGTCATTGAGTTAAATAATTTATTAAATATAGATTGCTCATAACAGGAACTCTTTCTTTTTTTTAACTGTTCATAACAGGAACTTGGAGAGGCCTACCAAGTCCTAAGTGATCCAGCGAAAAAGGAGGCTTATGATAAGCATGGAAAGGAGGGTCTTCCCCAGTAAGTCATGAATTTCGTTGAATTTTAGAGTAAACAATTGGTATTTTTAAGGCATAGCCGGCTCTTGAAGTATTCTTCAGATTGGACTAGTTGATTAGGAGCATAGAACAGGGTGATCTATTGGATTGTTGGCGGTAAGAAAAAGAGAAGAGGGCACAGTGAGAAAACAGTCTCGAGGGGAACGGCATAGGCTGGAAATCAGAGTTGAGTTAAGATGACCTCTTGAATTTACCGATGGACCGACTAGATATATCAGAATAAAGCACCCTCCCTCTTTAGGAAAAAGATACAACTACTCTCTAGACTCTTGTTATGGCTTTATGTGGAAGATAAAATGCTATTTGGATCAATTATATGCTGTAAATTATCTTCTTACTTGGTCAATTATTTTGGCATTCAGGGATAATATGGTAGATCCTGCTGCTGTCTTTGGGATGCTTTTCGGAAGCGACTATTTTGAAGATTATGTTGGTCAGCTTGCTCTGGCATCCATAGCTTCAGTGGAGGTTGATGAAGGCGCAAACAGTCAAGAGACCAGAGCAAAGGTTCAAGAGAAGATAAAAGTGAGCTATCTCTCAATTTATTGTGTTGAAATTCTGTAGAGATGTAAGTGGGTCATTATTAGGGTACCCTTTACCCTCTTTAGTTCAAAAAAATGAACTAACTTCTCCAAAATGGTGTTATTGGAAAAATTAGTTCATTTTTTTTGAACTATAAGAAGGGTACAGGGTACCCTACTGCTGACCCACTTGCATCTATACAATTATGATTCAGGTTGGGTTCTGCCATTCAGATGCAGAATCAAACCTAAATAACTTTCTTGTGACACAGGGAATGCAACAAGAAAGAGTGCAAAAGCTTACTCAGAGCCTAAAGAATCGACTTCAACCATATGTGGATGGCCGAAAGGATGAATTTGTGGACTGGGCAAACGCAGAAGCTAAGCGTTTATCTGAAGCAGGTATATATGAGAATGTCCACTAGTGTGCCTTTTCATTAGCACCATTTTGCTTCATGTAGATGCTTCATTTACATTTTTTTCCTTGAAAAAAACGATTTCCACTTTATCATCTTAGAAAATATTCATAGTTAAGGGCCATAAGAATCTTGATGGAACCCCCCGTTGCACCCGAGTTGAAATGGTTGTCTCCCGATAATTTACTACTCCTTGATTTCCAATATTTTACATTAGTCTTCTTAACGTTGACTTGCTTGAAACTATTTTCAGCTTTTGGTGAGGCTATGCTTCACACTGTTGGATATATTTATGTACGACAAGCAGCAAGAGAACGTGGAAAGAGTAAATTGTATATGGGCGTACCATTCATTGCCGAGTGGGTAAGGGACAAGGGTCACACCATTAAATCGCAAGTTAGTGCTGCTTCAGGTAATCTCTAAGCCATTCATTAGTTGTTTGTTGAATGTATTAGTAAGTTCCTCCTTGGTAATGAGTTCTCGTTACAGGTGCTATCGCTCTGATACAGCTACAAGAAGGAATGAAAAAGATGGAGGCTGCCAATCAGGAAGAGCAGCTTATGAAGAGTTTTGAGGAGAAAAAAGACGCCATGCTTAATTCTCTATGGAAAATCAATGTGGTTGACATCGAGTCAACAATTTCCCGAGTATGCCAAGCAGTAAGTCTATTTTTTCTCACGATTCTTTGGTCAAATCTTGTCAATTTGTGCATATCGATGTAGAAACAAATATATGGATTACTTTGCTCATGCTTTATTGATCTATCATTTGGTCTTCAGGTTCTAAAAGATAGCACTGTCCCGAAAGATATTCTGAAATTGCGAGCAAAAGCATTGAAAAAGCTTGGAACTATATTCCAAGTAAGTTTATTTTAGCGTTCCTACAGTATTAGCAAATTAGTTTGCTTCATCTAGCACGACGAAAAGTTAATGAGGACAGGCACAAGATCTACAAACTTTTGGTTGTTCGTGCTTTAGTACCAAATTACACAAATGTACATATTTTTAGGGCAGTTCTGCGTCGTAGCAAAGAAACCCCGTGAATGGGTTCAATATATCTTTCTTTGGTTACTTTTGTACATGTACATGTTCAATATATTCCATCAAGATTTCCATTTGACATGGCACTTGGAATTTAGAATGGAAATAGAGCATTGTATACTACATGCATTTTATGGAAATGCCTTTCATGGTTTTGTCCTTTTGTACCCTAAAATCTCAAGTAATTTGGTAAGCAGTGTTTTCATGCTTCACAGGATAGGCATGATTTTCTTTACTTGCTATAGAAGTATTGTTTGTTTAGGTTTATGGAATCAATGCAAGTCGCCAAGTTTTCCTACACATGGTTCTTGGCAGTTTGAGCTTTCCAGTATCCAAGTCAAACATGAAAGAAAATGATACACACCTTTTTTTCTTCGTTGGTAACCAGATGGCAACTATATGAAAATCACAATAAAAGTCTAGAACACAATCGGACACAATATTCCCCTCTCATAATTCGGTACCAAACTTAACAGAAGTATTCCGTATCGCCTTCTGCCTTAACTTTTTTTCTTTCTCCCTGCATGCTTGTATTCTTCTATGCACGGTAGCTTGTCTGCAGTGAGTTCCACACTTGCTTAGCAGATGGTAACATGACGAGTTACTTCCTATTCACAACTCTCCCTTGTAACATCAGGGTGCAGAATCTCTCTACCATCGCGAGAACAGCCTACGCGTGGAAACTCCGACGAAAGAGGAGGGCGCAGTGTCACACTGAAGACTGCGAACAGTTTTAACAATTTGTGAATTATTCGGATCATTGTGAGTTATTTTTGTCTGCCTGTAATATTTTGACACAACAGGTTGCTGTGGATGCGCCTGCTGTGGTTTCCTTATTCTGCTGTAAAACATGAAGCATTTCTTTTATTGATCTGCCATTCTAGTTGTTGGCTACTTGCTGTTCCTTAGCCTTTTTTTTTTTTTGGAGAAGGCTATTGCTTAGATTGTCTGCCTGTAATATTTTGACACAACAGGTTGCTGTGGTGTGCATCCATTCTTGACTTCATTTCAGAGGAAGAGTTCTTAGATGGGCCTCCACTCTAACAAACACCCATCAAACTGGTGCCCTTTTGGCCTATTGGCCGAGCGGCTATCTGTTGGCCTGCTCATTTTTCCACCCTTTGTTCTCAAACAAAAGGCAGAACATTTAGTTTGTAAAACAGCCTATCAGATGTAGGTTCAGAGATTCACATAGACAAAAAAGGTCTAGGTTCAGAGATTCACATATAAAAGAAAAGATACAGGTTCAGTGATGCGTGTGATTAGAAAACTGAAATCAGCACCAAGTGTCAAAAACACTCGCACAAGTCTTCAGCTTCGCAGATCCATCCCGTTCCAAACTGGAATCACGCTCTACTTCGGTAGGCTGAAAACAGGGGTGAGATGGTCGGTCCTTTTCCTGGGACGCTGTCACTTATCTACCTCCTGGCGAATCATACATATTGAAATTTGCATAATCAGAAAGGAAGGTTAGAACAAGAATAGGATGACTGTATCTGCACGATACAGGATATCAACTGATTAAAACTAAGCGAACAGCAAGAATTCTTGTGCTACTCGTCCTCGTACAAGGTGTTGGTCTACTTCTATATGTTTAGGTCTTGCACCAAGACTGGATTGACGATAAATAAGCGATGCCAGGATTATCACACCATAGAGATACAATTTCCGCCTCATGACCACTAGTTTCTTTCAACAATGTTTTAACCAGGATTATTGTTACCGACTTGTATTCATGTGGGCTAAACATGGAGAACACGAATTGCTTTCTTTCATGCACTCCGTGACACTACACGCTAGGTATATCATGTCATCTGGGCACCATATCAATCTGCGTCACAAAAAAAATGACAACTTATGTAAAAAAAAACTTATAAAGCTTGCGTTTTATAGGTTTCTATAGCGATTGTATAAAAAAAAAAGCACAACTCCGTCACCCTATAAATCTTGCGTTTTATAGGTTTCTATAGCGATTGTGTCAAAAAAAAAAAATCACAACTTATGATGGTTCGCCCAGGCTTCCGTTAAATTTCTAGGTCCGCGTCCGCCACTGCTTCAGGGGGTTAGGTCAATCATTCACATTGCATTCTCCATTGTGGGAAATCCATATGCATGGCATCCCTTTACAAAATAACCCAACAGCTGTAGGGTTTAGGTTCACACAGAAAAGAACGCGATGACTATGTTTTTTTAGGTTTGGATCCATGTGAATGCGATCTTTTTGTTGTTGTTGTTTTGCTGCTTCCTGCATCGACACAGCTCGTAGTACAAGAGCGTCGATGATATATGTACTGCTCGTAAGCTTGGCAGTACTGTCGGTAGATTCTCGTTGTTGAGCGTCTACCTATATTTCACACGAGTACGTACGTACCGGATTCAGATTTTTCAACGTCCGTCCATTATCATCTTCCCTGATGACTGGTCAATGCACACCGTGACCACCAGACGCAGCGTCAGCTCGAGTTAACGATCCCTTTCCGATCTAATCGTTGGTAATCCTAGACGACGATCAAAACCGCGCCCTAATCAAGCGTGACGCTCAAGTCAATGCGACGTACGTACGTACGTACGTACGGCCCCTGACCACGATCTCCAAACCGATCGACGTGCCATCATCGATCGGACAGGCCTCGATCGCTGACGGCCTTTTCTTCGCTGTCCATCAAGGTGGAACTCATTGATGGGAGACGCATGCAGAGGTCGTTCTGTTGAAACAGTTATATGCACCGAGACTTGAAATAAGGGACAGGTACATGCATGGTCATGCACGCACGCACGCTGACGAAAAATTCAGAACCAACCAGACAGACAATTCAGTCAGTTTTCTGTTCCCAGATTCCTTCAGGACACACGGGGAAGATTATATTCCATAGAAACTGTTCGTGAATTTTGACGATCTTATCTGAAAAAGCAAGGCCGGGGCAGGCCATCATGCATTTTCCATGCTTCATTTTTCTCATTGCCTTTCTGTGCAAAGTTCGACCCCTTTTTCCCAGGGGGACAAGCGTATCTCCGTCCCCTCCAAATTCTCAATCCCGTTTGACAAAGTACTCCCACGGCGCGGCAAGCTGTACGCTGTCTATTTGCCGGAAGAACTACGACAGCTTTCATATAAAAGGGGGTAAATTATCCTGACAGGGATCTAGTCACACCTACGGAGGCTCTCACGAAGAAAAAAGAACAACGTCGGCATCAGAGAAGAAGGATTTCACGGCAAGCAACCGGCATGCATATGATTTCATGCACCTTGCAACTCCAGAATATTATCTTTGAGAACAGGAGCTCGAACTGTTGTGAGATCAGTCACTGGACTATTAGTCGGTTAGCTGAAGCTCACTCCCCACTGAATGATTCCCTTTCCAGATTGCATGGTTGTTGAATAAAATTATCGAGATGATCAAAATCCATTTTTTTCGAAAAGGGGATTTTATTTAAAAAGTTCTTGTACTCTGTATCGTTTGATGCACACAACCTATTATTAAGAAGTATTAGAATCCAAAAGCATTACAAATCAACAATTATATAGGGTTGATACATGGATCAACCATCAAAAAATGAAATGAAAAACTAAAAATTATGCCCCTAGTCTACTAAAACGCAGCCAGCCAGCCAGACTGATTGAAGACGTGCCCAATGAGCATCCAGAGACAGCTGCATCCCCATGACATCCTGCTGGTCTTGGTGTGCAAGGAGTGGCCAAAGCTGTACCCAATGAGCCACCATATAAATAACATGCAAATAATTAAAATTATTTGATATATTAAAAATAATATAGTATTATTTTTGCATATCTAAATAGACCAATATAAGTCTGAGACAACTATGCGAATTCTGGGCTTAGATAATTTATGGACACCATTCAAGCAGTTTCTAAAGGTTCGTCCAAAGACACGTGAAGTAAACAACACATGTGCATTTTTTTCCCATGCCAACCATGTGGTCGAGCAAGAGATAATCCTAGAGGCCGCAGAAAACAAATTAACAGTCCTCATGACAGACAGTACATTTCACAGTGTTTTGTTCAGTTTGTTGTCCACTTCCCCAAACTTCCACATGACACATCACAGAGTCCAATCACTGGGATGGGATGCTAACATTACCTACCTTAATCAACCGGTACAACCTACTTAATCAATTTCCCGTGAACAAGCCAGAAAAAAAGTACTACGAAGAAACAGTACTAGCCCTACCATGAAAATGGCAGCCTAAATTAGGTGAGCTATCTAGGGTGTCCCATCTTAATTAATTAGTACGTCTAGTTAGTTTGCATGGCTTGAAATACAACTAGCTTTCCGCCCATTGTGTACCGAACAACTTAATCATGTAGGTTACTCATGCAAGGCAAGTGCACGTCACGTTATCTGTTCTGACGGCAACGCCGCCGTAGCACTCGGTGGCACTAGAATTCTTAGGTAGTTCTTCATGAACAAAGGATCAACATGTGGCCACTCGAGTTCTTAGGTAGTTCTATATGATTAACTGCTAATTAATTTGATACCAATTTGACTGTCATCTATACAGTGGCGAAGGACGAAAAAAATTTGAGGTCGGGCGAACTTCAAAGCATTAAAAAAATTGATGAAAAAAAAATCAAGATTGTGTCGACACATAAATAAGTTATATGATCTTAAACATAGTCACTTAGTACAACGGTAATAGCGACGTATATAAATCAAAGTAAAACAAACAAACATACCAATAATAAAATTTAATGCCTTCTTGAAGTCCCCGGCAATGGCAAAGCTCTACTTGCCTTCTGAAAATCTTTTTTAATATCATCAAGATCAAGACTTTTGAATATCCCTCGCTCAATGTAGCACACCATTAAATCATTAAGCCAGCCATCTGACATCTTGTTGCACAACTCAGTCTTGATGATCTTCATAGCTGAGAAGGCCCTTTCACTGTTGCCGTCGACATTTGTACTTTCCTAATGGGTGCTTGGTTTAGAGTTGTTGCCACTACCAAGTGGTACAAAATACCTTTTCAAATCTGTAATTAAAAACATTGGAGACATGATCACATATTCATATGAGTACTATTCTCGTTGTAGCTTATTCACAAATCACAATTGATAAATTTAAACTTGATTATACCTGCCCCCTTAGCAGCTGCAGGTTTCTTCCTCTTCTTATCCATACTGTTCTCCACCACCACAACAATTCACAAATTCTCTGAGGTCTGAGCCCTAGCAAGTAATTGAAGAATTTGAGATTAGGGTTAATGGAAGGAGGGATGAGAGGAAAGGGGGGCGACGGTGCACAGGCAGACCTGAGGGAGACCGACGGGAGGAAAGGGGGCGAGTGGGCGACGACGTTCCTCCGACGTTCCCTGCGTCGTTCGGTTCCAGGGGAGGGCGGGACTGCTCGGGAGGCAGCAGTGCGATGAGCCGATGACGATCGGTTCCACTTCCAGCGATCGCATCGATCGAACAGAACAGGGGAGGAGCCGAGGCGGCTAGCGGCACTTTAACTAGCGCGCGGCCCATCTAAGGCCCAGGAAAGGCCAAACCTTTACCAACATGGCCCATTATAGCATTTCTCTTTAGTTTTTCTTCAGATACAGACATAAATCATACAAAACTGAATACATATCGAAGAAAGCATATATTATGCGATTTTTTGCAAAAAATTGAGGTAGGCCCTACCTTGCCCACTGAGGAGCTTCGCCCCTGCATCTATACTACCGAGGATTTGTATATATTTTGTGATTAATTAGTTTAGCTTTGAGTTTGCATAACTTCAAAGAGGGGCCATAGCCAGCATGATGCATATGCTACCAGCTGCTCTGTTTTTCTCTGCTTTCATTTTCAATGTCCTTTCTGGAGGAGGCAAGTCAAAATCAGGGCTCATATAAAGGTGGATCTTCTGGTCCACAACAGGGACGTGCACTACTTGTAGAGAAGGTAATCCATTAATTTGCTCGCTCTACGTGTTACATGGAATCTGCATGTAGATACCATCTAGTCACTCTCCATCTGCCTATAACGACCGTGTTTGACAAAGTCCCACCGCGGCAAGATGTACCTGTACGCTAGCCAGCTAGCCGCAACAATGGCTGCCTATCCGCTCGTGCCGACGATTCGCAGGTGAACCTCGAGCCACCTCGGAAAGCCGGCGAGAGTATTACGCTGTCCTTTTTGCCGGACGCCAGTGGAAGTGCGGTAGCACTTCTTTTTTACAAGACCGTGACTGGTTTTAGTAGGAGTATCATAGCTAATATTATGCATGCTATGTTGGCAAAATCTGACGTGGCATAACAATTATAAAGAAAGAGATGGTTAAAGTATCATAGGTATACGGTATGATAGCATGTAAAACTAAAAAATCCTTATACAAATAAATCTTGTATACAATTTTATATTAAGATTCTACAAATTATTGAATATAGTACTAGTATGATACTAACATATAATACCATACATTATAAATATAGTACTTCCTCCGATCCATATTAGTTGACTCTAATTTGAATATATATAGACAAGTTTTTGTGACAGATGCATCAAAATTGGAGCAACTAATATGGGGGAGTATCATACACTACTATGACCAGCCTGAGTCACGCGCTAGTACTACTTGTCATGGCACTAAATATGGATGCACTAAATATGGATGACAACAGCTTTGATAATAGGCGGTTAATTAGCCCAACAGGGATCTAGTCACACGTACCAAGGCTCCCATGAAAAGAAAATAACGTAGGCTGGTCATAGTGGGGAGTAACTTAGACTAGTACTACCTCCATAGTGAAGAGCGTCATATATGTGATATCATAGAAAGCTTCATTAATTAATTTGTAGACTCACTTTGCATTGGGAAGTATGATGTGATGATAACATATTATGTTACTACATTTGGCTCTCTTCTCATTAATTGCTTGTCGCATCACTCTTTTTGCCTAGGTGGCATGCATGTTACCACTTATGTTACTCCCACTATGAGCAGCCTTAGCAGGAAGGATTTCATGGGAAGCAACCGGCATGAATATGATTTTCATGCACCTTGCAACGCCAGAATATTATAGTTTTCTGTACGTACGAATAAGAGTTAGATTTTTCAAGGTGGTTGCGACGGGGGTGCGCCATTTCACCGGAGTGATAAGTGATGGGGACCTCCGATTTGAGGTGGCACCATTTGGACCACCAAGAAACAAATTAACTAATAATCACTTGATATGAAGTGCACTGTCTAAGGCATGTGACAATAGGAGTCTCTTAGCGGTGTATCCTAGGCAAAATGCTGATGTAGCATGTCATTTAAGTAAAGGAGAGAGGGTTATTGTATCTTAGCTAAGATACACCTCTTGCACGGAACCATAGGCATGTTAGGGTAATAGACTTGTTGTATTACCAGGGGCCAAATGCCACAATATATAGTACATGTACAGGTGCAAATATGCAGGAAAGAGCATGTGTATAAAAAGCATCAACACCGATATGCTTGGTCAGCTCATGCTTGACCAGATCACGTGCAATACTGATAGCACTTTTACTGTCAGACAAAAGTGGAGTGGGTGTCGTAACAGAGACCCCAAAATCTGCAAGAAACCACCGTAACCAGGTCACCTCAGCAATCAACAAAGCCATAGCCCGCAGCTCAGCATCAACACTCGAACGGGAAACCTCTACCTGTTTCTTCATCTTCCAAGCAACAAGCGAACCACCAAGAAACACACAGTAAGCAGAAAGTGAACGACGATCCGTAGGATCACTCGCCCACATAGCATCCGAGTAGCACTGGAGCTGGAGAGAGCTGGAACTAGAAAAGAAAAGGCGACGAGTGATCGTGCCACGAAGATAACAAAGGACACGGAGGAGATGACTGTAGTGAACGGTGGTAGGAGCTGAGACAAACTGACTCAGAATATGAACAGGATAAGAGATATCAGGACAAGTGACAGCAAGATAAACAAGACTCCCAACAAGATGGCGATAATGCGTGGGATCAGGAAGAGGATCACCATCAGTAGGATGAAGCTTAACATTAAGCTCCATAGGAGTCTCAACAGTGCGCTCATCCCCAAGAGCAGCACGAGCAAGAAGATCCTGAATATACTTTTCCTGAGAGATAGAAAAGCCATCAGAAGTGGAGGAGACCTCAATCCCAAGAAAATAGCGAAGAGGACCAAGATCAGTCATAAGAAACTGATCACGAAGACGAGCCTTGACAAAGGCAATATACTCAGGATCATCACCAGTAATGATCATATCATCAACATAGAGAAGAAGAAGAATGCGCTGGATCATGAAAACTAGGAGAGAAACCAGCGACAGTCACTACAGAGGCAAAGCGCTCAAACCAGACACGAGGGGCCTGTTTCAGGCCATAAAGAGAACGTCGAAGACGACAAACCATCCCATCGGGAACAGAATACCCAGGAGGAGGCTGCATGTAAACCTCCTCACTCAACTATCCATTAAGAAAAGCGTTCTGAACATCAAGCTGGGGCACAGACCAACGTCGAACAAAAGCAACGACAAGAAGAGTATGCAAAGTGGTCATATGAGCCACAGGGGAAAAAGTCTCATCATAGTCACGGCCGTGCTCCTGCTGAAAGCCACGAGCCACAAGACGTGCTTTATAGTGCTCAAGAGATCCATCAGAGTGGGTCTTAATTTTATAGACCCACTTACACGTGATAGGACAAACACCAAAAGGGGGAGAAACAAGATCCCAGGTGCCAGTGCGCTCAAGCGTAGCGATCTCCTCAGCCATGGCAAGCTGCCATTCAGGATGACACTCGGCATCCCGATAAGAAGTCGGCTTGGAGACGACAGAGAGACCATACTGACTAGGAGAGTAACGGTCTGGAGCATGACGCTGACGAACAAGCCGTGAAGAGGGAAGCTCATCGACGGAAGACGACTCATAAGAAGAAGAGGAAGAAGGAACAGCAGAGGAAGGGTCCGAAGCCGGAGAACAAGGATAACTAGGGGAACTAGATGGAGGAGAGGATGGCGCCGAAATCGAAGGGGCGCATCAGAAGTAAGATGTGGAGAAGAAGGGACAGCGGGAGGTGCATCAGGAAAAAGAAGAAAAAAGATATCATCCACCGGGTAAGTACCAATTGGTGGGGCGAGGATAGAAGGGATGCATCTCATCAAACGTGACATCACGAGAGATGCGCATCCGACGACCAACGGGGTCCCAACAGCGATAGCCCTTAGGCTCATCACTGTATCCTAGAAAAACACACTAAACAGACCGAGCGGTCAGTTTGGTGCGTTCGTGAGGAGGTAGAAGGACATAGCAAACGCAACCAAATAAATGAAGAGTCGAGTAGTCTGGAAAGCTACCAGAGAGACGCTCGAGAGGAATGTCACCTTGAAGGGCAGCAGAAGGCTGAATGTTAATGAGGTAAGTCGACGTAGCGACAGCCTCAGCCCAGAAATGCGGCGGAAGAGAGGAATCAATCATCATAGCACGGGTAGTTTCAAAAATATGACGATGCTTATGCTCGGCGACACTATTTTGAGCATGAGCGCCGGGACACGAGAACTGAGCGAGGGTGCCCTGCTCAGCAAGAACACCACGCAGGGTGCTGGGAGATATACTCTCCTGCAGAATCAGCACGAAACACACGAATAGGCGTGGAATACTGAGTACGAACCATGGTCGCAAAGCGCTGATAAATAGAGAGCACCTCACTACGAGAGCGCATAAAAAACAACTGGGTGTACCGTGAAAAATCATCAATGAATAAAATATAGTATCGATGGCCCCTTTGGAAGCAAAGGGAGCCGGATCCCAAACATCTGAATGAACTAAATCAAAAGGTCGCTGAGATACAGACACACTAGTAGGATAGGGAAGCTGAATCTGTTTGCCTAACCTACAACCCTGACACGAATATAAAGACACATCTCCTGAGACAGACCCCAAAAGACCACGACGAACTAAAGACGATAGACGCGAGCCACAAAGGTGACCCAGCCGATGATGCCACTGCTGAAAAGAGCCAGTGACAGAAGCAGCAACCGCAAAAGAACTAGCAGATGAAGTGTTAGTGGATGGAACGTGAAGCCAGTCTAACTCCCATAGCCCCGGATACTCAAGGCTGCGAGGACCAGCTCCAACCAGAGCCTGGGTACGGCGGTCCTGAACCGCACAAGAATCAGCGTCAAGAATGACATGACAACCAGAATCAATAAGCTGACTAGCAGAAAAAGGTTCATCTTAAGACTAGGAACATGAGAAACGTCAGGAACAGAGAAATATGAAGTAGAAAGGGTGCCTCGACTGGAAACAGGAAGAGAGGTACCACCAGCCGTGATAACACGGACAGGAGAAATAAGAGAGCGAAGAGCAGAAAAAATAGAAGACACATACGTCATATGAAAAGAAGCTCCAGAATCCAGATACTACGAGGATGATGTACCTGACTGTGTAGAAGGTGGTGGTCGCGCGGTGCCAGAAGAGCTAGGCACAGAACCAGCAGTACCCGGCGAGGAAGAGCCTGTAGCAGCGAGCAGACCACGAAGAATGTCCTGATCAGACAGTGCAACATCAGAAGATCCTGAAGAACCAGCCTGCCTACGAGCATGGTACTATTGACGTAAGATGGGATCCCTCCTCCAGCAGCTAGAGACATCGTGGCCAGGCTTGCCACAGTAGGCGCAGGGAGGACGAGGAAGTGTTGTCATACCACGAGGCTGCTGAGGCTGACTCTGGCCCTGGACCGGAGGAGTAGAGAATATCGGCGGTACTGGAGACCGCAACGAAGCCGACGGCACAGGAGGACCATGAGCAGCAAGTACGGAGGGAACCTCAAAAAGACCAGCACCACGAAGACGAGTCTCCTCAGCACGAAGCTCAGACAGTACCTCAGAGAGCGAAACACGACCACGGGCAAGCAGCTGGGCACGACGCGGCTCAAACTCCTTACGGAGCCACGACAAGAACTCATATACGCGCTGAAGCTCCAGATCCGTGCGCACAGTCAGACAGCAGGGACATATGGCACACACAGCTGTACGAAGAGAATCAAGCTGACGCCAAATAGCAGCACTCTGAGTATAGAACTCATCAATAGTAGAATCACCCTGCTGAAGAGCATGCTCCTGCCGAACCACAGACAGGTAAAGAGCATCCCCAGACGGCTGATAGCGCTGACGAAGAAAAGCCCACTGAGCAGCAACAGTGGGAAGACCCATGAACTCAACAGCATATTGAGGCAGAACACTGGAAGTGAGAATAACAGCAGCACGAGTATCCTCATCTATCCACTGAGTGTAGTCAGTCAAATCCTGAGGAGCATCGGGGGCAAGGGCAATACACGACGTATGAGTAGCGGGGCGCGACGCACAGGAGACCGCTAGAAAGCACACCCCAAAGACGAAGACCGCGCATGTGGATGTGCATAAAGGCAGCAAAATCAGAATAATTCGTGCCATAAAAAATCACCGGGCAACGAGGAATCGCAAGATAGCCCGACGAGGAAGACATTTTTTTGTTTTTTTCTTGACGAAAATCAGATCTGATATGATCCGCAACACGCAGCAACAGCCGCGGCGGACGGGGTCGGGGGCCGGGTAGCGGCCGGGAGGCGGCGGCGACCAGGCGGTGGCCGAGAGACGGCAACCGGAAGACGGCGGCCGGGCGGCGACAGGCCGCCAGGCAGGCGGGACGGGGGCGGCCGCAGCTGGGGCGGACGGACGAGAGGCGGCGGCAGCCGGGCGGCCGGGCGGCGGGACAGGGCAGTCGGGCGGCGGCCGGGGCAGAACGGACGGGCGGCAGCGACCAGGCGGTGGCCGAGAGACGGCGACCGGAAGACAGCGGCCGGGCGGTGCACG
Organism: Avena sativa; assembly: GCA_916181665.1. Taxonomy (NCBI): domain Eukaryota; kingdom Viridiplantae; phylum Streptophyta; class Magnoliopsida; order Poales; family Poaceae; genus Avena; species Avena sativa. The sequence goes on along the minus strand of OV702293.1, from coordinate 351,408,214 downwards.
GCGACAGGCCGGCGGGCGGGCGGGGCGGGGGCGGCGGCAGCCGGGGCGGACGGACGGGAGGCGGCGGCAATCGGGCGGCCGGGCGGCGGGACAGGGCAGTCGGGCGGCGGCCGGGGCGGAACGGACGAGCGGCAGCGACCGGGAAGGACGGGGTAAGCTCGCAGGCGGCAAGGAAGAGGCAGCGGCGGCGGCCGGGCGCGACGACAGGAAGCCGGGGTGGGCGACGACGGCGGCTGCGAGGAGAGGAGCTACCTTACAGCTCTGATACCATGTTAAGCTTCATGCACTAGCCAACGCAACCAAAAGTCCGAACTGATGGAAAGGGCTAGTGCAATCCACTTATACACTTCAACACCCCCTCTCACGTATGACGGAGAGAAGTCAGCACGTGCAACCGGAAGAGAGCGACGGTGCGCGAAACTCACGTATGACTCAAGAGGCCTATATGTGGACACGGAGGGGTCAACAACAATTTTAGGATAAATTGCGAAAGTCAGGACTCAAACTCGAGACCTTAGGCTCTGATACCATGTTAGGGTAATAGACTTGTTGTATTACCAGGAGGCCAAAGGCCATAATATATAGTACATGCACAGGTGCAAATATGCAGGAAACCCCCTAACACATGGGGAAACTACAATATACAAATATATACTCTAACAAGCCAAAACTAATGGCTAGCTCCAATCACATGTCTACATGTCACCAAATTCAAATATAGAAACAAATCTTAAAAAACAACCCATTGTAAATGTTGTATCTTAATTATTTATTATGTCTATAATAACGTGCTAAGATACGGTGTATTGTGAAAGGCCTAATAGACTAGTGACATGATATTGAACATGCGAAATCAAGACGTACTGGTTATCCGTTGGATTTTGAGAACAGGAGCTCGAACCGTTGGGAGATCAATCACTGGACTATTAAAGCAAGTGCAGCGTTGTGAAAATAGAGTGTCTAAGAGCACATTTTTCCTTTCAAGTTGTGTCTAACACGGTGGAGAGGGTGGTGCTAGCTATGAAATTCTTAGCCTATGTCTAGTACAAGGCACAAGTGTCTAAGGAAAAAGCAACTAATGGTTTCACTTAGCAGTGTATGACCAACCTTCAAAAGTACTAGTATCTTATGTTTAGTAGACCCCACAAGTTTTGTTAAACATTGTCTAAACGGTAGAGCTTATTTCTGTTCTTAGACACATACATACTTTTTTCTTAGACATTGTCTACACGCTGTACATGCTCTTAGTTGGTAAGCTCACTTACCACTGAATGATCCCCTTTCTAGATTGCACGGTCGTACCTAGAATAAAATTACGATCACATGAAAATTCATGAACCTTGTAATTTAAACGGCGATATCAACGGCAACGGCGCTCTAGCACTCATTAGTAGCACTGTAGCACTGTAGCACTGCATGTGGCCACTCCAATTTATATGTAATTAGAGGTCGTTTGGCATCCAGGTATTCATTTCATTTAGTAAAAATAAAATGAATACATGAATTCATTTTATTTATATTATGATTTCAAAAACACCCATATGTTTGGCTATCACCGGAATTTGAAAATGACAAGTCTGAGATAGAAATTGGGTTTACACATAGGAATATTTGGATGGATTTGCCAAATAAAATGACAGCCCAATTCCGTGCCAACCAAATAACATAGGGATGGAATTGCAAAATGAATTCTAAAATTCTAGACCACCTCTTATATATATTTCGTGATTAGTGTAGCTTTGGGTTTGGGGCCATAGCCAGCATGATGCCTGTGCTATCCAACATGCTGCGTTTTTCTATGCTTTCTTTTTGCTTTCCTTTCTAGAGGAGGCAAGTCAAAATCAGGTCTCACGTAAAGGTCCTGGCAGGATCTTCTGGTTCACAACAGTCAACAGGGACGTGCACCAATGTTAAGAAAATCGGTAATCGTTAGTTGCTCGGTTGGCTTGGGAGTAGCGATTAATCGGAATTCAGATGATTAGCTGATTTAATCGGTCGGCTATTAATTGTTAGAGACTATAAAAATTAGCACCTAAAACACGTATGAATCCTCTTGAACTATCTAGCCTATTAAAGGCAGCCTTAAGCTCTCAGATGAGATCCTCAAGGCGCTAGAGCTCTTGTATCTGAGGTCTGGTCGAGAACTATGAGAAACTGGTCAACAACGACAAGGAACTAATTGGTGATGGCTGAAATCAAGCTCTTGGAGGCAGGGATCGAGCCGGAGCTTCACAAAACCTATTTCATTGGGGCGGGCTAGCGGATGGATGGGTGATATGTGTTGATAATTTTGCAACTTTTTTGACCAAGTGTAGTGGTTAACCTGGAACATACCTAGTAATCGGAGTGTCAGACCTATTAATCGGACTAAACGATTAACACAAAAGATTAGTGGTAATCGACACGGTCAGGTCCCTAGTAGCGATTAATCGGCCTATTAATCGCCGATTCGGCCTATTTTTTAAACAGTGTGTGCACTACTTTTTTTTTTTGCGGCGAAGGGACGTGCACTACTTGAGTAGAGAAGTTAATCAATTAATTTGGTTGCTCTACGTGTTACACGGAATCTGCATGTAAATACGACCTAGTCATACTCTCCGTTAGTGTTACTCTGCAAAAAAATACACTCTCCATTAGTGTTATCCGAAAAAACACACTCTCCATTAGTGTTACCCACACAAAAAAAGAAACTCTCCATTAACAATCACTAAGCCTATAATGAGCCTGTCACTAAGAATGTCATTAGGCCCTGTTTCGCTGTAAATTAGCCTGAAGCTCCCGTTTTAGTCGGCTCCGAATAGTTTTCGGCCCGAGCCCAGTATTGCCATTTGGTTCGCTGGATTTTTCCACCTCCGAGTGAGTTTTGGCCCATATACCTCGGTAAACATCACAGAGCCCAACTGGTCCGTATCATTTCCATCCAATCGAGAGCCGTCCCGTGAAACCACCAGTGACATCCGTAACTAATACGCCGGGTACATATGCACGTCTGAAACCACCGGTGTGAAATACGGATCCGGATACAAAACTGGACTCCCAAGCGCGGCCTTAGTATATAGTAGTGTAGTGAATAATACTGCGCCAGGGTAGCATGATAGTATTACCGGATTCCAAATGGAGGACAACTGGAGAGAGCCCGATTTTTATAAAAAAAAAATTCCGAAAACAAATGTTCAACTACATTTGTTATGATTTGTTTAATTCTAGTAGTATGTATGTGTTAAGTTTTGTTTAATTATGATTTCATTTGTGACCTACATAGAAAAGACAAATTTGAAGATCAACATCAAAATTTATAGTACCTCCTTAGAGCCATATTTTTGTGTGGTTTTTGTGCAACCCAAAATACAATTTATAATCTCTTCACACATGTTATATATATACTGTAGAATGTTGCAAGGAATTCAACGTTGAATCGACGGGTTCTGAGGTTGCTGACAGAGAATTAGCAAAGCAGTTACAGTTCTGGTGGATTTATGTTCATATGCGAGAGGAAAATTCAACCTGGCATTCGGGTGTGTGCATCATTGTTCAGCCAACGTCTGAATTTCTGCACTGTGTTCTTCGTACGTAGAAATGCGCATCGATCAGTAACCGACAACTCTCACGTTTGGGAAACATGAGACTGCGCGATCGGGGACTATCGATCCGCAAAAAAAAGACCCCATGCCTTTTTGTTTGGTTTGAAAATGGCAATGTGTTGTCTGTAACCGCTAGCTCTCGCTCGATGGCAACTCGATTGGAAAATGAGAGGCTGCCCACCTTGGGCGAAGTAGCTTCAAGTTTCGCCAAAGGAACATGACAAGCCCACACCGCAAGCATGCATCGCGCCAAAAAGAATATGCACGTACGCATGGATGGTAATCTTGCATGGACGTGACGATGATCAAGGCCTGAAATTTCTTCTGTTTTTTAATAAAAAATGCCTCTAATTTTCTCAATTTCTATTAATCCCACATATCCATAATAAGTGTCCCCGATTTAGTACAAAATTACACTGAAAATACATATTATGGATCATAGAGAGTACTAGAAACCATTTTTTTCAGCTAACTAAGCATGCAGAAATTTCCTTTACTAATTAACACGACAATTAATACACTGTACGATGGACGCAGACGTAAAGGGCGTCTCTACGACTACGACTCCGTACCGGTAAACACACAATGACACAAGCCATTCATGCAGAGTGCAGCTAGCAACGGTTATTACCAGCTACGTGCACTGCCTACGAAACCGTTAGTGCCTTGCTTGCACCACGCTCGAAGCGACCCGCCGGCCCGGCATGCATGCACAGCGGGCGGGGCACCAGACGCACCGTGTGATCACCGACTTTATAGTTGCAATTGACAGAGACGATTGTACGGAACAAAAGCTGCGCATGGATGGGCGTCAATATTCAGAATCGAGAGCATGCATTCATGCTTGGTTTTTCTTCAGGTTTTGATTGCCCCAGTTGAAATTAGCACATGCTCATGTGCCGAAACAAACAAACAAACAAAAATGCATGCACATGCAAAACATGTCCGAGTTAATATATGACACCGCTCGATCCAAGTCTTTGGGGTCGGGCGGCAGCCTTTGGTTTTACTTTTGGTATGATCTTTTTCAGGTTCGAGAGCCGGATGATTGGAGAATCGACCACATTTGAAGCTGTGGCCATGTACGCAGTGATTCTATATATTGAGCCTTTTCCTGTTCTTTTATTTGCTATATATATTCTACCCGTCTGTCCAGTACTGCGTCTGTCTAAGGCTCGTGCAATATTTTAGGAACCTCTATTATTTCCTTCAGTTACAAGGATCAGGTGCTTTTCTGCTTTATTTTGTAACCGGGCCACACCCGACGACATTGCTTGTTGTCCTAGCTGCATCGTCGTATGTCTAACGAAAGTAACCATAATGTAATTCCGACTTTCTGAATTTTGCCCGTGCATAGTTAGGTTTCTCTCCTCGGTCGCTCTGATAATTAAGATGTGGAGTGCGATTGCAAGCAGCCAGCAGCTAGGCCAATATAATGCACCGTTATATAGTTATCACTGTCGTCTCCAGCTGCTGCCTGCAGGGATGATTAGTGCGTGTTCTACACCCGATCGAAGCGACGTGCGATGGGAGACAGATATCAACGTCCAGACTTCTTTTACCGCATTTGTTTCCCTTTGATTTGATAAGCTGCTGGGGAGCAAGTTCATCTCTGTATCTGATCAGACGGCAGAGAGAGACGAGACCTCACCTGACGGAACGTGAAGGTCGGCACAGAAAGCCAGGCCGCAGATTCGATCAATTATCAACAGAAGAATGACCGCGCTAATTGATGATTCGACGAGCATTGACCAGTGAAAATAAGCATCTCAGCTCAAAAATTACGATCGAGGCGTCCGTCGATAGACGACATCGAATTAGTAACGCGATTCTTTTATTTTATTTTTTTGAAAGAAAGGAAGATTCGCCCGGCAGAGGAAGCAAGTATCACAGAGTTTACAAGAGTTGTTGTTGATTATTAATAGATTGATGAAATTTTGATTTTCTTTTTGAAATTTGCAGGTCCACAGATGCATTAATAATGATTAATTAGCGGTGCCGTGTTAAGTCGCTCTTAATTAAGAGTGGAGCGCAGCTTCCTTTTCTTGTCTGGCAGTCACGTCTTCAACTAGTAGTACACACAAAACAGAGCTCGTGCGGCACTATTTTATCCCACCGTGTGGTGTGGCCCGTGGTGTCTTAAGTTCCAATCCACTGTTCGTGTTGGCTCGCGCCTTGCTTCGAATCTACTCGATCGATCCCTCCTATGTCTCTCCCGCCGAGTGAGCTCACGGTTATTACCCGACCATAAATACCCACCAGACAACGATCAGATCAAAGCAGCCGACTGATCGCCATTCCATCCATACACAGCTCGTCGGACCAACCATCCGGGGCGGAAGAATCAATCAATAATGGGGCGGCTATCGAGCGGCAGCGCTCATCAGCAGCAGCCGTCGGCGAAGCTCCGCAAGGGGCTGTGGTCGCCGGAGGAGGACGAGAAGCTGTACAACCACATCATCCGGCACGGCGTCGGCTGCTGGAGCTCCGTGGCTAGGCTGGCGGGGCTGCACCGGTGCGGCAAGAGCTGCCGCCTCCGGTGGATCAACTACCTCCGTCCGGACGTCAAGCGCGGCAGCTTCTCGCAGCAGGAGGAGGACCTCATCGTGGCGCTCCACGAGGTCCTCGGCAACCGCTGGTCGCAGATCGCGTCGCATCTGCCTGGGAGGACGGACAACGAGATCAAGAACTTCTGGAACAGCTGCGTCAAGAAGAAGCTCCGGCTGCGGGGCGTCGACCCGGCCACGCACAAGCCCGTGGCTGCACGCGCGGAGACGGCAATGCCGGACGCCGAAGTGGAAGACCAGAAGAAGCCGCTTGACGGCGCTGTCGTGAAGCAGTCTGTGGTGTTCGACCCGTTCCCGGCGTGCGCTGGCTTATTCGGCGCCGCAGCGAACGCGATGGCACTGGCCGAACAGTTCATCGTCGGTGGAGGCAAGGAGGTCGCGGACGTCGAGGACAGGTTTGGCGCCGCGGACTACAGCAGCGTGCTGGACGTGTCGTCGGAGAACCTGGGCTACAGCGGGGAGAGCTCCAGCAACAGCAGCAGCTGGAACGAGGTGGGCATCATGCTGCACTGGGCCGCTGCCGTGGTGAAAGAGGAGGAGCCGGCCGTCCAGTTGACGGAACATAAGTTCTGCCAAGAGCAGAGCCTCCTCGCAAATTTCGATTTCAACTTTTGTTCCGAGCTGTCGGTTTTGACAAGCATATAGAATAAAAACTCCCGGTGAGATTATTATTTTTCCTTTGCTTCATCTCTGTTGATGTAAGTATAAGCCAGGCCTCTAGAAGGAACATGGCCAGAAAATGCTGTGTAGTAGCTGGGTTCTTCGAAAATGATTGAAGACTTCCAATCTGATGGGCTATCAAGCCGCTCTGCTCTGCTCCAATGATTTATGGAGTTTGATGAGGAAACGTTCCTCCCGTACGTACAGAAGACGGCCGGTGGAGATGTGAATATGTTTTGTCTGCTTGCATTGGTTCCCCAAAATAGTGCTATACAACATCTCTCTAAACTGGTACGGTGGTAACAGGTTTTTTGTCACATAGTGGGCATTTGATACGAATATCTCGCACGACTGTCATGTTAGTGCCCCCAACACAATTCAAATCTCCACCCCTCTCCTGGAGTTGTAATGGACATGGTTATTTCTGTTGATGAAATAGATTCGTGATGGGAAAATCACTTAGTATGGGAATAACAATCACTAATTCTGGGCATTCCCGGTTTAAGCTGCTTTATGCAGTTTTCTGAACCCAAACCGTTTGTCACAGTTTAAAATGGTTTGAGCTGGTTTAGACTATTTATATCAGACATGAGATGACGGTCTAGTGCGGGTCTGTTTCACGAATGGTTTGGCACCAGTCGCTATAGACAGACATACACAGGTCACTGTACAACTCGCTGTACACACGGGTCGAGTTTGGTAGCAGCTTCTCGCTGTACACACAGTTTAAAATACTCACTGCACAACTCGCTGTACACACAGTTTCTCAAGACATTCACATTTTAAAATACTCACTGCACAAATGCACACGTTGTTGTACACATGCAGCAGCAGCACGTAGAGAGGTCGCTGTACACATGCACAGCATGTACTGTGCATGTACACATGCACAACTCTGTATACATGCAGCAGGATATTCATCCATGATAATCTACTAGATCTCACAAACTTAACTTAATGAACAATATTCCCAGGGTTCCCAATATTCCCAGGGTTCTTTGCAACAATTAATTTGATGAAAAAAGACAGTGCCAATATTCCCAGGGTTCTTTGCAACAATTAACTTAATGGACAAGTTTCTCATCTACCAGATCTCACAAACTGGAACCTCAATGATCCTTGTTAATCAGCAAATGGAACTTCAATGATCCTTAAATCCCTAGTAGGTTCCATGTGAATGTGATAGAAACAAATGGAACTTCAATGATCCTTGACTCCCTAGTAGGTTCCCTGTGAATGTGATAGAAACAAATGGAACTTCAATTTAAACATGAAGATCAAGATCAATAAAAATCATAAAGAATATAGATAGCAGTAAAAGGGAAACCACATACCCAATTTTCTTGCCCGACATCATGCTTCTCCAAACTCCAAACTTCCAAGCTCTAATGATTTAAATAACAGGAAATTTAGTATAACTTACAATAATAGAAAAGAACTAAGAGCTAGGATCGGATCTTGTTTTTACCTTGTGCAAGCTTTTCATACTTGTGTAAATCTGCAATTGTTTGTCGTAAATCAATTTTATTGGGTGTTGATCTTAACCAACTCTATCCACAAATCAGTGCTTCAATCATCTTCGGCGACAATGAGCTTCTTGGCGGATTAATTACTCTATGACCAGTGCTGAAGCTAGCTTCAGAAGCAATTGTTGAAACTAGAACAACCAAGACATCCTTCGCAACTTTAGATAATGTTGGATATTTCATTTGCCGCCTTCTCCACCAAGTTAGAATAGAGAAATCATCCGTATCCTTCTCACAAACTTCTGCCAAATATATAGCTAATTCTGTATTTGCTGCCTTACTTTCAATGACTTGCAAATGCTCGAGAAAACTAGACGCCCATAACTTTCTTGGATTCTCAGCACAATCTTCAAGATCAATTTTAAGTGGAACATGAGAAACCTCACTATTACTTGGAGCTAACTCAGCTTCAGCCGTACCACTCAAACAATCTTGTCAAACTATCTTCAACTTTCTTTGTGAAGGTTTTTGCTTTCTCTCGGTCATAAATAATGGAAAATATTTCAAAAATTTAACTTTGTACCGAGGATCAAGAATAACAGTAATAAATAGCAATGGGTTCAATATATCATTATTATCCCAATACTTTTCAAATTTCAGCTTCATATTTTCTGCCATTGATGCTAGCCCAGGTTCTTCCTTTTTTCCACGAATAAGTTGTGTTATCTTGTTCTACATCAGCAAGAAATCATGAAAGAAGGCAGTTGATGTGACATTTAGTTGTCTGGAGAATAGGACCGTCACATTGTAGAAAAGTTTGAATACAGAAATCCGTTTTCGGGCTTCCAACCAGTCATCAGCGGTGGGAGGACCACCAACTCTTGAAAAGTATGGTGTAAAGTATTTGCATTCTTCACCTAATCTTTTGAAAGACTTTTCAAAGGGAACTGTATCCTCGAGCATAAGGTAAGTGGAGTTCCACCTTGTGTCAACATCTAGTGAAAAGAGACCCCTCTCTCCAATCTTCTCCTTCTTCACACATTTCTTAAATAGTCTTAACCTTCCCGGGGATGATTTTACAAATAGAAGGGCAGTTCTGATTTTTGCAATAGATGGGTTACTACCTTCCCAACCCTTTTTCACCACCAGATTCACGATGTGCCAACAGCACCTCACATGCAAGAACTGATTTTTGCATATTATTGATGGCCAATGTTCGGTAGCAGTTTTCAAATAATTGATTGCAGTATTATTTGAGGTTGCATTATCAACAGTTAGCGTGAAAACTTGTCCTATGTCCCACTCTAGAAGACACTCCTCTATCATTCTGCCAAGATTATCTCCTGCATGATCAGGCACGAAGCAAAAATTCAACACCTTTCTCTCTAGCTCCCACTGATTATTGATCCAATGAGCATTCAAACTCATGTAGTTTTGATTCTGAATGGATGTACACGTGTCAGTCATCAAACAAACATGCTGATCCCTCAAAGCTTCCTTCAACTTTATATTTTCTTCCAAGTACAGATTCAAGCAATCCCTAGCAACTGTGTATCGAGATGGAGGTTCAAACTCTGGTTGAAGCATTTTTGAGTATTCCCTAAAGCCTTCACCTTCCACAACACTAAAAGGATATTCATCCATGATAATCATCTTTGCAAGAGCCCGACGACATTTTTTAGCACTAAATCGGTGATCTTGTAAAGACAATTTCTTCGCTTATCGTGGTCTGTGAATTGACAGCTAGAGCAACGATATAACAAATGACCCCGCAATGTGCTTGTTCCATGAAAACCTCGGTCACATTGATATACCTGCTTGCAGAAAACACAAATTGCCACCGGACCAGCTTCCGTATCTTCCTGAGTAAAGTACTCCCAAACATCTGAGCTTGTCCTAGAAGATCTTCTCTTTATCTTGACAGGCTTCTTAACTTTCACAGGAGATGTCTTTGGAGAAGTATTCTTTGATGGCAAGTGTTCGCCATTAGCAGGTATCGCATGATTGCCCGCTCCATTTCTTACCCCGGTTGGTTTTGGAAACCTCATTTCTGGCCGAGAAGAAGGATCTTTCCCTTTAGGTAATGGTGGTTGAGGTGATGACGCCGTTGAGTCAGTATCCCTTTCCATAATAACATGGGCATGGGAATCCTGGACATGTGGGAATTCTAGAGGTTCATCGGGTTGAAGTTGGGAATTGTCAATCACTAGGGGGTGTCGGCGTGTTCACCCCATCCCGTCCCAGTCCAATTGTGGCCTTATACAACACAAATATACGTATGCTTAGAGCATCTCTAGCAGATCTGTAAAAGCGTTAAAACTGTAAAATAACCGTTCGTTTTGGTTTCGGATGAAAAAATGCGCCTAGCAGACAACATAAAACCGACGACCCTTAAATTTTTTAAGGGTGACGGAAAAAACATCGCCCTAACCTATACATTCAATGGTTGTGACGCCGAACTGACCATGACCTGCATGTGTGTGTGTGGGGGGGGGGGGTCAGCTCGGAACAATGCCCTTCGTCGCCAGAGGTCCGGTGAATCCGCCCCAAATACACCCAAACTTTGTCCGGGCGTGGAGCGGGGCTGGAGCGTGCGTCTCCTTCCCCACCCATGGCTGAGGACCCGCTCGATTGAGGACCACAAATTATTCATGGTTGAGGACCTACTCGTCTCCATCGCCTCCCATGGCTCCTTCTCGCCAGGATGCGTGCGTCGTAGTGGAGCAGGGAGGCAGGGCCTAGGCACGGGCGGTTAACCGATGCAAGGGCAGCATGGGCGGCGCGAATGGGAAGGTGGGCGGCCGACGCGGACGCAGGGGCAGCTCATGCAGGCGGCACCGAAAGAAGGGGCGACGCAGACGCAGGGCAGCACGGGAGGGCGATGTCTAACGCAGGGCAGCGCAGGTGGCGCCAGACACAAGCGGGCAGCGCATGGAGTTGTTGGGAAACATAAGAGTAGAGGGGAAAATAAAAGGAAAACCACATAAAGTATTAGATAACACTGCAAGGTGAGCCCTTTAGTGGCAGATGTACATTTACAATGTGGTTTTATGGGTATGATAAACATGTTTTTCGATGCCTCTTATACATGTTTTTAAGGCTCGATATTTACGGGATCTATGAGAGATGCTCTTATATATAAGTTAGACATTCTCCGGTCTAGAAAATTTCATCAAGATATTTTTTACACCCTATGTGCTTTAGAGGATGATACGAAGATATTTAGGGTTAGGGATAGTAGGATCTTCGAAGTCATGTGGTTTCTACTTTTAGCTTCCCATATCAAGAAAATTCAAGTTGATGAAATGATTATTGAAAATGTGATTTTTTGTAAGCAAGTAACTAAAATGATCAATATCCAATAAGGTTTTAAATATATTGTATTTGCAATAATTCAAATGTAACACAATTTTTGTTACTCCCTCTGATCCATAATAAGTGTCGCTCATTTTGTACTAAGCAAGTACAAACTTTGTACTAGCTTAGCGACACTTATTACGGATCGGAGGGAGTACTTTATTTACCATCGTTGTTATGTGATTAGTTTTGCATAATACAATATATATATGAATTAACATTACATGTTCCTCCTCACATACATTATTCATCGGTCCTTAGCAAAACAAATTGAGGATCCTATCCCAAGGCACGTTAGTAACAAGGAAATGGTTTACAAAAAATAAAAAAGTTTAATATAAATATGTGATAACCATTTAATTTAACTAGTCTTAAACCTGAATCTCAATGATATGTTGATAAAATTTATGATACATACTGATATTACAACCTATTAGTAATGTGTCGAGGACTGATAATAAAAACGATATCAATGGAGTGTTACCAGGAAAGTCTAGAGGGGTCTTTTGCCAAAAAAATGAAGACAAAAGCGTTGGAGTTGAAGATATTTCACATTCAGTAAAATCTTAAAAACAGTGTCAGCTTTAGTTGGGAGAAAATGTTTCCAAAAAAGATTAGTTTCATTTTATAGTCGTTACAAGTTTTTGTAATGCCCGAAGTATGCATCGAGTGTGAGTGATTTATGTTTAACAGATACATTCACACATTGATATTGAAGCATGTCTTGTTTCATTTTGAGATTTTCTTGCCTATCAACCTATTCAAAATATTGAGCACTGATACGTCCAAACGTATCTACTTTACCGAACACTTTTGCTATTGTTTCTCCTCTAAACTAGTGTGATTTGGATACAACTAATACGGATTGACGTTGTTTTTTAGCAGAATTACCTTGGTGTCTAGTTTTTGTGTAGAAAATCAACTATGAGGAAAAATACCGAAAAATATGCCAAAAATCCTATTTCACCAGAATATTCACGGAGCCAGAATACGAGACAGAGTGGAGGCCTGAGGGGCCCACACCCTGTCGCGTGGGCCAGGCCTGGCCGCGCCTGGAGGGGGTGTGGCTGCCTCAGGCACCCCCTCGGCCTCCCTCTTCGCCTATAAGTTGCCTTCTGACCTAGAAACTCAGGGGGGTTCGAAGTCTTTTCAGAAAGAGTTCCGCTGTGCCGCCACCACCAGAAACCGCGGTTCGGAAACAGAAACTCCATTCTGGCACCCTGCCGGGACGGGGAATTTGGAGAGGATCATCGCCATCATCATCAACAACGCCTCTCCATCAACCATCTATGTTTCCCGCATCCATGAGTGGGTAATCCCCCGTTGTAGGCTATGGGGATGGTAGGGATTGGATGAGTTCTATCATGTAATCGAATAAGATTGTTAGGGCATGGTGCCTAGTATATCTATTAGTGCTATTTGACTTTGTTGCAACTTGTTGTGTTTAATGCTTGTCACTATGGCCCAAGTGCCATGATCTCAGATCTGAACTTATTATTTATTAATGATGATAGTATTGTTTGTGATCTTATCTGCAAGTTGTGTACACATATCATTGTCCGGATCCAAAGGCCCCAAAGTGACAGAAATTGGGACAACCGGAGGGGATGGCTGTGATGTGAGGATCACATGTGTTCACGGAGTGTTAATGCTTTGCTTCGGCGCTCTATTAAAAGGAGCACCTTAATTGCCAGTAGTTCTCTTGAGGCCCCGCTGCAACGGGCTGGCAGGACAAAAGATGTTATGCAAGTACTCATTGCGAGCACGCATGACTATATATGAAGCACATGCCTATGATTGTTTAGTACTTGGATGCTTTATCTTATTTATCTGCAATTGTCCTAGATCTTGAAGTTACATGTTTAGACTCGTCCATGCAACGCTCGTCCATCCATCCCTATGCCTACCGCGCTCATATCCTACTGTTTGCTACTACTGTTACTATTGCTCTTGTTTTACTGTTGATGTTGCTTTGTTATTGCTACTATAAAACTATTGCTATTGATAAACTGTTTTGAGCAAGAACTATTTCCAGGTGCAGCTGAATTGACAACTCAGTTGTTAAGGCTTATAAGTATTCTTTGGCTCCCCTTGTGTCAAACCAATAAATTGGGTAATACTACCCTCGAAAACTGTTGCGATCCCCTATACTTGTGGGTCATCAAGACTATTTTCTAGCACTGTTGCCGGGGAGGATAGCTTTATTTGTAAGTTCACTTGGATCTATTATTGTTCACTGTTATTCCTTTCATCATGGGGAAGTCTTGTGATGGAAAGTTTCATATGTTACCATCCACTACAAGAATAGGTACAGTCCTAAACACCTCTGCTGATCTTGATTCACCATCTGTTATAAGTAAGCTTGTTACACCACCACCACATACACATGCTACACACATTGCTACTACTGCTAAGTGTGAAATTGCTTCTGATACTCATGATGTTACTTCTACTGTGCTTGATGCGAATGGTTCATTAGGTCCTTTCCTATATGCTACTATTGCTAGAACTATTTTGGGAACCACTGAAACTCCTAGTGAAGACACTATTACACCTGCTAGCTGACCTGAGTCTAGAGGGAGATATGATATTAGTGATGGCTACATTGAAATGACTGATGAATTTATTGAAGAGTACCAAAACACACATGGTGCTAGTGCTATTAGGAGTCTCCTTGAGAGACGTACCATTATTCCTAAATCGTCTTCTGATGCTAAGTTTGCCACTTCTCCCATAGATATTAAAGATGAATATTATGATTTCTCTCTTGATTTATCATATTTAGACATTGTTGAGAAATAAACTTTTTGTGGGACTGAAAATGAGAGTGTTGTGGCACATATGAATGAGATTTCCACTATGAGTGCCTTATTCTCTGATGATTTTAAGATGCGCAAGTATTTTGTTAGCCTTTTTCACTAAAAGGGGAAGCTAAAGCTTGGTTTAATAGATTACCTCCCGGATCCATTGATAGCCCTGATTGTTTGATTGCTTCTTTCTTCCAGAAATATTTTCCTCCCAGTGCTAGACATGCTGCTTTGCTGTAACTTTTTGATTTTAAACAGGGAGAAGAAGAGAAATTGCCTGAGTCATGGACAAGGTTCTGTGCCTTGATTCATGCACATCCTGGATGTCCATAACCTAAAAATGAGCTTATTGATATTTATTATAATGGACTAAGTGATGATTCTAGGACATACCTAGATAGTTTTGTTGATTGTGTTTTCAGGAAAAGAACTCCTACAGGTGCTGAAGAATTAATGGCTAAAATAAGCAAGAATTATGATGATTGGAATTCAACTCAGCTAAATACACCCGAGTCTACTACTCCTGAATCAGTTGTGCCTGAACCAGCTCCAACACCAACACCAAGGAAGAGGGGGTGATTGCATTAAATGATGAGGTGATGAAAGAAGATAAGAAATGTCTTAAGGAGAAATGTATTAGAGCTTAAGATATGAAGAATCTACCTCCTATAGAATAATTATGTAAGTCAATTCCCCACTCATCCACTATTGAGGTACACTCTCTCCACTTTAATGAAGGTGACATTCCCTATGGTAAACCTCCTGATCAATGTTTAGAGTAACTTGACACTTTTATTGTTAAACAAGGTAATTTTAATAAACAAGTTCAAAATCATTTATTGGAAAACTCTAGAGCTATTAATGAGTTGAAAGATATTGTGGAAAGAACTTATAATGATGTTAAAATGCTTTGTAAACACTTTCAAATGGTTCAAACCCAAATTGATCAACTTGCTAAGGTACAAAAGGATATGCTAGTTAATGCCTCAGGAGATAAACATGCTTATGTAATTAGAACTAGGAGTGGTATAACCACTCAAGATCCTTTATATCCTGAAGGACACCCTAAAAAAATGAGCAGGATTCTCAACAAGGTGAAAACATTGGTAGTCCTCATAAGAGAAAGAAAAAGAAACACAAAATAGTTGAGGAACCACCTAAGCCTGCTGTAGACCCTAATAGTATATCTGTCTCTAATGCTGAAACTGAAAGTGGTAATGATAAAAATGATGCTCCTGATAAGGAGGAAGTTGAGGAAGAACCTGAGAAGCACACTAAGAACACTAGGTACACTAAGGAAGATTTTATTGCTAATAAACATGGTAGTGAAAGAGAGCCTTGGGTGTAGAAACCTATGCCTTTTCCTAATAAGAAACACAAGTCAAAGGAGGAAGAACTCTATAACAAGTTTTGTGAGTGGATGAAACTTTTATTTTTGCAAATTCCTTTGACTGGTGCTATTAAGTTGCCTCCTTATTAAAAGTATATGAAGGATATTGTCTCTAATAAAAGGAAGATTCCTAATAAGGAAATTTCTACTTTGTATGCTAATTATTATTTCAATGGTAAGGTTCCAAAGAAACTTGGTGATCCAGGTATACCAACTATTCCTTGCTCTATTAAGAATAATTATGTTAGAACTGCTTTATGTGATTTGGGAGATGGAGTTAGTGTTATGCCTTTTTCTCTTCACAAGAGACTCTAGCTAGAAAAGTTGATACCTACTGATATATCTTTGCAAATGGCTGATAAGTCAACTACTATTCCTATTGGTATATGTGAAGATGTTCCTATTCAAGTGGCTCATAATTGCTTGGTTTTAACTAATTTTGTTGTGCTTGAGATGCCTGAAGATGATAATATGTCCATTATTCAGTCTGCTCATGACTATCGTAAAAAGTTGGTTTTTGCTGACTCTTTGAGCTATTCTGCGTGTCGGGGCTATCAGGACCCAAAGGCTAGTGCTAAGATTGGAGTTATAATCCCTGAGCATTTACAACCGTCCTCTCCTCCGAAGATTGTTTTTGGTTCCAACTATCAGCAGTCTGTGGGTGATATAGGTTTGAATCTTATTGATAAGGTTGGTGCTGTCAATGGTGATAATCCTTTGCAGTCTAAGCAGGGTGTTCATTCAGATATTGATCCCTTTGAGAGCATGGTGGATGACATGGTATTCAGAGTTTGGAAGTGCGGTAGATGTTTAAGCATGGGACATAACTCTCATGAATGCTCTAATGATATCAGATGTCGGAAATGCTTTCATTATGGTCATATTGAAAAGAACTGCCTCATTTTAAAGACCAATAAGGATTTAATGTGGATTCCTAAACGGTCCTCGGCTGGGTTGGGCCAGAAAGAATCTGTGTCGGAACCGTGCGTTACGCCTTCCGTAGGGCAGTCCAACTCCTCTGTGGCTTCAGGCAATAATATTAATCCCTGTTCTGTTTCTTAGAACCCTCTGCCTGGTGTTCCTCTTGTCGCTCCAACTTCTTGCTCGCCGCCTAATAGATCAGAGTCCATGGCTGTGTTCGAAGTTGATCCTAACGCCTGGCTACCTTGGGGCCATGAGGTCATTGATGGTGGTGAGACGCGTCTTCCGAGGAGTTACTACTTTCCTGCTGTTGATCCCCCAACTCGCCATCAAGTGTTCTGCATAGCGGTGGTCTAACCACAACCTCCGCCGCAACTGGCTGGACTTTGGAGAGAACGGGTGAGTGATTTCTTGACTGGCCCGTTGCAGCGTAATGTTCTGAATATTCAGCCTAGTCTGTTTGGAGTCGGTTTAGTGCATCTCAGTGGTCCCAACTCTGTCAATGCTCTTGTTCTACATGGACAGTATCAAATTCATGATAGATTGGTTAGATTTGTTCCTGTTCATGAGGTAGAGCAGAATCATAGAGCGACAATGGGTTACCGCAAAGGCTGGCTTATGTTCCTTGGTATTCCTCCGGATTATAAAAATAGTCAGGATATTGCTAATGCGGTTTCCACTTTTGGTCAGTATCATTATTGGAACAACAATGACCCTTTAATTGAGAGGTTACTGGTATAGGCCTCCTTTCCCTCTCCAAAACTGGTCCCTAGAGATGTTGTTTTTGGCAAGTTTGCATCGGTAGGTGGTGCAAAAGAATCTTGGACTGCACCACTATATATTCTTTCTGCAGACTTTGCTGATGCTCTGCCTGCGGATGAGGATCAAATGCCACCTGATGGTAACCCTCATCCGTTACCTAGGAACCTGCAAGTTAATAATAACAATTTTGTCCAGCCACAGTATCCTGAAATTGGATGGGATGCTGTTCAACTGCCACAAAATAATGGAAATGGAGTGCAGGATCAAAATCCTTAGGAGGATATGGAAGAGGTGGTGGATGAACAGGAGTCTTTGGTTTTAGCTCCATCTGATGTCTCTGTTTCCTCAGTCAACTTAGGAGAGTATCAGGCAGTGGACAATGTGGAGATCATTGTGAATATGTTTCAATTGGGCAGTGTGACAGTTGGTCCTGTTTTACCTCCTGAGATGCAATGGAAAAAAAATCTTTGAGCATTGGATGCCATCTATCTGCTCCAGATCTGTTCCCTTGTCTATGCAAACTTCCCCATTTTGTATGCTCAAAAGGTCGAGGTATGTTGCTTTTGAAGAGGATTTGTCTCTGATCTTTGCGCCTATTAACAGTTCCTCTCTGCCAGATAGGAGGTGTATCAAGGTGTGTAGGAATGTGAGTGTTGGTTCCAAGATGTTGGAGATTAGTAAGGATTGTTTTGATCAGCCAGTTTTCTCGGCTTCTCTAGTTCAGAAGCAGAAAAAGAGATCCAGTAAGACTATGTCCAGGGTGGTACTCCCTGAAAATCGCCGTTTCACCCGTAGCTGTTGGGCCACACAGAGATAAAACAAAACTTTTCCTCTAACGTGGTGATCCCAAGATCTAGCTGAGGTAGAAGGCCACGAGGTTTACCACTAGACGCGCAGTTGCGGATTACTGATGAAGCGCGTCAGTTGATGCAGTGCAGTCCTCACGATCCGATCGTCCTGGTGCTGATCGCACAGCACCTCTGCTGGTATCCACACGTACAAGGAGGAGCGCCAGCGGCGAACTGCTAGGTTCGTGACGACGGCTGGACTGCTGTGGAGAGAGGGTTTCCAACACATGGAATGACCTAACCGAACAACGATTAACCCTTCTGGGTTACGGTGCTCCACTATATATAGGGAGTGAACGTGGGCTCTGCTCGCGCGACCCATTTACTAAAGCCTATATAACACTAGTCACCGTGAGTCCAACTCACTAACTCAGTCCTAATCCGGTTTAGGTCCAACCCAACCAGATTACAGGTTCAGATCCAATCCGAACTTGCTCTCGCTCTTAAGTGTGTGACCCCGCAGGCTCATGGCTACTTGGACACGATTGGAGTCCGACTCTCAATCAATCAGTCGATAGCGGCTCCTAGCAGAACGTGCCGACTCCCAAGTACCAAAGAGTCATGATGACTTGCCTTTCTAATGCGACTTACGTCCGAGTCCCTTTTGCCTCACGATATACCTTGTCAGACTATAGGCGAATATATGTCATCCCTTAAATAGTCCGACTCTCTTCTCGATCCGAGATAAGTGATTCACCCGACTAACTCTTAGTCGATTGCCTCGGTTAACACTTAACCGAGTCGTGCATGGCCATGCTTTCCAAATCATATCTCATGAGAGGGCCCAGAGAATATCTCTCCGAGTGGAGGGGCAAAATCCCATCTTGGTTATTCACATCACGCAGCTTGATTCTCAGTCGACACGAACCCTGCCTTTATAACTGCCCAGTTACGGATCAACGTTTGACAGAACCTAAGTCGGTGATCCTCAACTCGGACTATGCAACAACCTTAGGTCTAAGGATTACATTGATTGAGATATACAAATGACAACTTGTTCGTTGTACCTCAATATGGATCAATCCGACTCGCTAAACTCTTTAGCCTAGTCTGTGTAAGTTGGAATAGCATCTCCATGCCCATGACAAGTGGAACCAAGTCATCAAGCCAACTTTCACATTGGTCTAAGTTGTGTGTCCAGCACAACCTCAATGACCAAGGATATTTAGTACAAACAACATGAATGCATAGTTCCACAACCGAATCACATATTCAATGATACACATCAGATGTTTATACAAGGACTACTTAATATCTTTATGAATACAATGGGAAATATCATCATACATGATTGCCTCTAGGGCATATTCCCAACAGTAGCTTCCTGAAGAAGGATGGGTATAGGACTGCTCCTATTTCTGACATGCTTGTTAAACAAAGAAAGGTGCAAAGAGCTAAGCTGCTGTTGGTGGAATTTGACAAGGAAGATATGGATGACAAAGAGTGCAAGGTTGTGTAGATGCAGAATAACAATAAATCAAAAACTTTTATTGGAGAAGAGAAAGATCCTCTACTTTTTCCTGCTACTCCAATTGAGGTGATGCAGCGTGTAGGTCTGGAGCTGGGAATTGGGCCGGAGAAACTCACTAAGGAGCATCTTGAAGGTGACTCCTCTTCTGATGACAGTACAAAACGTCAAAATGTGTAGTTGCTACATGGTGCTTGCAGCTCAGTTAATGTTGGGTTTAGTTCGGGTCAGTGTTGTGGGGATTTTATGTGGATTTATGAATGTCAGTAATGTATTTTGGGTCAGTTATGTGATCTGGGTATGGTGCTGGGTCAGAATATTTTGCATGTCAGTTACTATCTCATGTCAGTCAATTTGGTGTGAACTATGGGTGTCTTGTAATATTCTCTGGAAGTTTGGTGCTATGCACTCTGCTTATTTGTCTCGTGTTATCATGATGATCAATGTGTTCAATTTCTAAAAGACCCTGGCGTGTACTTTCCTGGAATGTTAGAGGTCTAAATTCTGATATTAGGCAACGTGCAGTTCGTTCTAAAATTGATGAGAGTTCCTGTGATATAATTTGCTTACAAGAGACAAAGTGTGAGAATTTTGACTGGAAATTTATCAGAAAGTTTGCCCCAAAACGGTTTGACTGTTTTGCTTTTTCGCCTTCCCGTGGTGCCTCTGGTGGCATTCTGGTGATTTGGAACTCTTCGGTTTTTACAGGCCTGTTGGTGGAAGTCAAGAATTTTGGCATGATAATCAACTTTACTTCTGTCCATAATAACTCTCGGTGGGTTTTGGTATGTGTCTATGGTCCTTGCCAGGGGTTGAACGGGATAATTTTGTCTCTTGGTTGTACAACTTAATAATTCCACCAACTGAAAACTGGCTGTTGATTGGGGATTTTAATTTCATACGTGATCAAGGCAACGTAATGTTCCGGGTGGTAATGTTAATGATATGTTCCTTTTCAATGAAATCATTGGTCATTTGGGTCTGTTAGAGTTACTCTTAAGGGTAGATCATACACGTGGTCGAATATGCAGCAGATGCCACTTCTTGAGCAATTGGATTGGTTCTTTACCAGCTCGAACTGGATCTCTGATTTCCCAAACTCTGTTGTCCTGCCTTTGGCTAAAACTGGCTCGGATCATTTGCCTTGCGTGATCACAATTGAAATGTGCATCCCTAAATGCAAACTTTTTCGTTTTGAAAATTATTGGGTGGACATGCCAGGTTTTGCTGAATGTGTTTCTAAGTGCTGGTCGGTCTCTTCAAACAAGTGTCACAGCTCGGCAATTGTTGCAGATAAATTGAAACTTCTTAGATATGAGCTTAAAAAATGGCATGTTGGTCTATCAAAGCTTAAGGGTTTGATCATTAAGTGCAATTAAGTGATTCTCTGTCTCGATTCGCTTGAAGAGTATAGGCCTTTATTCACGGCTGAGTTTAACTTCAGGAAGATAGTTAAGTTGCACTTGGAGGATCTTCTGTTAGCAGAATGTAATTATTGGAAAAAATGATGCACGATCAGGTGGATTAAACAGGGGGAGGACAACACCAAATTCTTTCATGCAATGGCTTCAGAGAGATATCGTCGAAACCATATTGCTATGTTAAAGGAAGAGAATGGAAATGAAATTTCAGATCATGAGGCCATGGCTGGACTTTTATGGACCAGTTATAAGCAAAGGTTGGGTCATTCGGTGGGTATTAGCATGCAGTTTGATTTGGAATCTTTATTGCAACCTGTTGATGGTCTTGATGAGTTGACTATTCCTTTTACTACGGATGAGATGGATAATGTGATCAAGGATATGCCACTGATAGAGCACCGGGACCGGATGGCTTTAATGGACTTTTCTTAAAAAAATGTTGGTCTATGATTAAGACTAATTTTTATCGCCTAGCATCTGACTTTCAGAGTGGCACTTTGAAGTTGGAAAATATCAGTGGATCATACATTACTCTGGTCCCAAAAAAAGGCTCCGATTGAGGTTAATGATTTTCGCCCTATTTCTCTTACTAATGTCTGCCTTAAGTTTCTCACTAAGTTGGCAGCTAATAGGCTGCAAGATAAAATCCTGAACTGTCTGCACAAGAATCAGTATGGGTTTTTGAGGTCTAGATCAATTCATGATTGTGTGGCTTGGGCACTAGAGTATATTTACTTATGCCATTCCTCTAAGAAGCCTATTATCATTCTCAAGCTTGATTTTGTGAAGGCTTTTAACACCATAGAACATGAGGCGATCATCGAAATCATGAGGCATAAAGGGTTTAATGAAAGGTGGCTTGGTTGGGTGAAATCTATTCTTTCCTCGGGTATTTCCTCTGTTTTACTGAATGGCATTCCAGGGAAGCAATTTGTGTGTTAAAGAGGTGTACGTCAGGGAGACCCTTTGTCACCTTTGTTGTATTCTTTTGGTTCTGATTTGCTTCAGTCAGCGGTTAATGATTTGGTTCAGCAGAATGTCATATCTAGGCCTATACAAACCAATGATCATGATTTCCCCATCATTCAATACGCTGATGATACTTTGCTCATTATGCCAGCAGATAGAATTCAATTGAGAGCTCTTAAAGAGTTGCTACATAAGTTTTCTTTATCGACTGGGCTTAATATTAATTATGATAAGTCTAGTATGGTGCCCATTAATGTGGCTGATGATCTCATGTCTGAGATAGCCTCTGATTTTGGATGTCAAGTTGGCAGCATGCCATTCACTTATCTTGGTCTTCCTCTGGGCACAACTAGACCAACTATTACTGAGCTGATGCCTTTGGTCTGTAGACTGGAGAGGAAATTAACTTCCAGTTCCTGTTTCCTGTCTCAGGGTGCTAGACTCCAGCTAATTAACTCGGCCTTATCCTCTATGCCATTGCACTTTCTCTGTACTTTGAGTCTGCCTGTTGGTCTAACGGTTCAGCTGGATCGTATTCTTAGGCAATGTCTTTGGAGGAGGAAATATGATGAGCCAAAGAAATCTTTGGCTGCCTCGGATATGGTGTGTAAGCCAAAAAGAAATGGAGGTTTGGGAATTGTAAACTTTCAAAAGCAAAATGCATGTTTGTTGATTAAATTTCTGGACAAGTTCTACAATCACAAGGATGTACCGTCGGTTCAACTAGTTTGGCATTCTCATTATATTGGTAAAATTCCTCATGCTGGTAAATTGTGTGGTTCATATTGGTGGAGAGATGTTTTGAAACAGGTTGATAATTTCAGAGGAATCTCGGTTATGCAGCTAGGCAGAGGTGACACTTTTCTTTTCTGGCTAGATAACTGGATTGTGAATGGGCGTACAACTCCAATGCACTTGAGATATCCACACCTGTTCTCGTTTGTATTAAATGATAATCTGTCGGCAGCAGAAGTCTATGATTTTGATGATATGACTGGGCTCTTTTATCTGCCAATGTCGACGATTGCATTTCAGGAACTTGAGGAGTTAAAACTTGTCATACAGAATACCCAACGGTCTGATCAGGATGATGTTTGGTCTTACTGTTGGGGTGAAAGGTATACTGCAGCTTAATTTTATAAGAAAATACATGAACACATTACAGTTCCTAGGGTGTACACTTGGCTTTGGAAATCTGCTTGCATGATGAAGTCTAAGGTTTTTGCCTGGCTGCTCCTGTCTGATAGACTAAACACGAGGGATTTACTTCAACGGAGACATTGGAATGTTACGGATAATACATACTGTGTACTCTGTCCTATCAAGGCTCACGAAGATTGATCACACCTGTTTTTTGAATGTAACTTTAGTGTGAGAATTTGGAATTATCTTCAGATTGAGTGGCAATCAGATGGTAATCTGCAAGCAGTGGTGTCTCATGCTCGTGCAAGTTTTGGTCATCCTTTTTTCATGGAGGTTTTGATAACGGCGTGTTGGAATATCTGGATCTTGAGGAATGGAAGGATCTTCAATGATGAGAAGCCTAGTTTTGGGAAATGGAAAGGAAGGTTCATTCATGATATGTCTCTGTTAAAATATAGAATTAAAGCAAAGCATAGAGATAATCTGATGGGCTGGGTGTCTAGCCTACCCTGAATATAGGATAGATAGCTTTTCTTTTTTTCTGCAAATTTTTGCTGCTATAAATAGTTTGTAATTTCTTAAACTCTATAGTTTCAATAAATGCTGGGGGGCTTTGCCTCACAGTCCTTATGCTCAAAAAAAATATGTCCATTATTCTTGGGATATCTTTTCTTAATACTACAGGTGTTGTCATCAATTGTAATCAAGGAAAAGTAACTTTTAATATTAATGACAAAGAACATACTGTCTATTTCCCCAAGAAGATTGATAAGAGCTATTGCCTGAATTCCATTGAACATATTGAGAGCATCAAAGTTGGAGAAATATATTGTCTCATTCCACAATAAAGTCTTGAAACTATTATGATTGGAACTATTGCTATCAAGTTTGAGGTAACATAATCACTTTGTGGAATGCAAAGTTTTGCTTCATATAAGATTGTTTTGGTAACAAGACTTGATCAACCTTGTTAACAAAGGGATTTTAATGAACAAAACAATGCTTTCACAGTGGTTATACTTGCTCACTTTTATTTTTTTCTCCTTATTAGTTGATGGCAGTGCGTCAATGTGGAAGCGCTTCGTCGGGAAACCCCAAAATCAAGGTGTGATGCAGCACAGAAGCAAGTCTTCCCTCAGTAAGAAGCCAAGGTTATCGAACCAGTAGGAGGAAGGAAACGTCTCAAAGGTGTTGCATGCAACGTGGAAACCTGCACAACACAAACTCAAGACTTTGCCCCAACTAACAATGAGGTTGTCAATCTCACCGGTTGCTGTAACAAAGGATTAACTGTATGGTGTGGAAGGTGATGATGGTTTGCAACAAGTAAACAGTAACAGTGGAAGATGTATCAATGGTAAAGATTGGACCGGGGTCCATAGTTCACTAGAGGTGTTCTCCTTAGATAAACAAACCTGGCATGCTAGGTAAACAAATTACAGCAGGGCAATTGACAGGACTGAGCAAGGCATAACAATACAATACTAGACATAAAGATCCTATAAGATTCGATTGGGCAATACAATAAGATACATAGACCGCCATCTAACTGCATCTATGACTAGAAGTCGACCTTTGGGTTATCATCCGAACCCCCTCCAGTATTAAGTTCCAAGCAACAGACAACTGCTTTAAGCAAAGTGTGTATGATAAATAATCCACTTGTTCCATGAATAAGAGACCGTTGTTTTCTCCCTAGTGGCAACAGCACATCTACAACCTTAGATATTTCTGTCACTTCCCTTCATTAAATAGAGGCATGAACCCACTATCGAGCATAAATACCCCCTCTTGGATTCACTATAAACTACTTGGCCAAGATAACTACTAACAACGGAGAGCATGCAAGATCACAAACAACACAGACATGATAGAATCAATAAGACAAAACCATTAATCAATCTGATATAGTAATATCAATATCCATCGGATCCCCGCAAACACAACATGCATGATTACAAATAGATGAGATCTTGATCATGAACGGAGCTCACAAGATCTAGACATGAAAGCACAAAGGAGGAGATACAACCATCTAGCTACTACATGGACCCGTAGTCCAAGGTGTAACTATTCACGCTTTATACCGGAGGCTGGCATGATGAAGAAGAAGGCCTCCGGGATGATCTCTTCTCCGGCAGGGTGCCGGGAAGAGCTTCAGATCCCCTCCCCCTGATCTAAGGACGATGGTGGCTGCAGCTACAGACGGTTTCGTGGAATATTGATCGGGTGCTTAGGGTTTAGGCATCGGGGGCTTCTTATAGGCGAGGAGGCGAGGCGGGGAGGCGGCCAGGGGTCCCACACCCTGCCTAGGCGCGGCCTAGGGTGGGTCCGCGCCTGGGGGTGCAGCCTCCCTGTGGATCCCCTCCGTCTCTCCCATGGACTTCGTGTTCTCCTTGATGAAATATTGACTTTGGCTTTTGTTCCGTACAATTCCGAGAATATTTCCTTACTAGCTTTTCTGGAACCAAAATGTCGGGGATATAACCCTAGGTACCCCAAAGTCGGGGTATAAATAGATATCCATGAAGGAATAAAGGATTTGATGAAAGACATATGGGGAGAAAATACATATATGAATAGAAAAACAAGACACGGAGATAATGAAATAATATAAGTAATAGACATATATGAGTAAGAAAATAAGGCACAAAGAGAATAAGATAATAGGAAAAAGGAAAAGGCATCACTGGGCCCCTTATGTCTAATTTGGCCTTATACTAGTGCTACTAAACCATATTTGCCCCCCTTGGGCCAAATTACTAACTTGCCTGGCTGGGCCGAGTTACCCAAGTCGGCCCACCGGATCCTCGCCTTGTCACCACCTCGCTATCTCCCGCCAGCAGTGCCGACGCCTCCTCGCCGAAGTCCCCGCCTCACCACCAAGCTAACCTACTGGCGCCAACACTCCCACGACTGTTTCCCCCCAACGCCATCTCAACGCCTTCGCTCCCTCACCAGCATATCCCGGGTGGGCCAGATTCGGCCCACCACGGGATCAATAACGCACCCCGCATTCAACTTCGACGCCCCCGGCTACATTCAGTGGATCCCGGGTGGGCCGAATCAGGCAAACCCCGGCCCACCGCGGGTCCCCCTCGCCAGACCGGCTCCCGACTGGGCTATATCGCATGGACCAGGCCGAATGAAGCATCAATCTGGCTGGGCCTCTTCTGAATAGTTCGTCCAAGGAGAAAATAACCCGGCTGGGCTACATGTTGTATCAGTCGGCTGGGTAGATGGATAATTCGGCTGGGCCTAAAGATAATTCGGCTGGGCCTCATTATCTTGCTATTTTGACCAGGCCGAATCAGCCAGGCAGCTGGCCGAGTTACCACCTCTTACGGGGCGTCTGGGCCGAGTTATTCCGCCCCATACGTCCTCTTATTTACCTCTAGGTGCTTCCTCGACCTCCACAAGAACATGCCAACGGTTCAGGACAAGGACTACAAGTATCGTGCCAGTCTTGGGATGCCCGTGGCTCAGACTAGCACATGTCATAAGGAATATGCCCTTGGCATCTTAGGAAATGCTAGGGAATATGCCAAGCATCTCCAGAGATGCCAAGGCATATGCTGAGCATCTCAAGAAGATGCTAAGGCATATGCTGAAAAGATACCAAGCGTATGGAACAAGCCTTGTCCCCTAGGCTCCCCTTTATAAGGAGCACCAGGGGGATCGTTCAAGAGGAGGCCCCGGAGGGCTCTTCCCCTCTCTACTCAATAAGAGCTCTCCTTCTTCTTCTTCCTCCACTTTCATAGAGAGATCTAGATAGAGGCATAGGAGATACAGCTCAAGGAGCATGATTGTAGCCACAAGTATGGCAAGATTATAAGATATTAGATATGGAGGAAGAGGTGTTATCTCCACATGAGAGCCTCAATCCTAGATACATTGTATTTCTCTTTGTTCATACGAGTGCGGTCTTCACTGCATCATCCCTCCCAGGATTCCTCCACGTCCATCGGTCCCAACTTTAGCCTACCCATGGCATATGCCGTGATACCACCATGACACAAAAACAGCCAACTAGCACTGTGGCAACTTGTTAATAGGTTAGTACCAAAAAAACATATAAAAAGCACCTCAAAGTGTGGACAAAGCAAAGCAAAGTAGATACTACCTCTGTTTGGGATTATAAGTCCTGCGCGGATAACTAGGTTGCCAATTTGAACAATAAAATATACATATTATAATATAAAAATTATACCATTAGATACCTTAGAGATTATATTTTCTAATGATATAATTTTTGTAATATATAAGTTATATTTTGTTGGTCAAATTAACAACCTAGGTATGCGCGTAGGACCTATAATCTCGAACAGAGGGAGTACTAAACAAGCATGGAACATCAAAAATTATAGATATGTTTCCGACGTATCACTAGTCTTTGCTCTTTGTATTTTTAGTCCTAGTTTTGCTAGTTGTTTGCTTGTTAGAGTGTATTAGAACTTCTGTAGTTTTGGTTTTTGTTTGCTTTTGCTTCTTCTAAAAAAAGATCTTTTTCTATGAGAAAATCAATTTTCATAACCTGAAAATTGGCCAAAAATAAAGTTTCCTGAAAAACTCCAGAAAATTCATATTAAATTTTCCTTGAAAAAAGGGGAAGAGGGACACCT
Organism: Avena sativa; assembly: GCA_916181665.1. NCBI lineage: Eukaryota > Viridiplantae > Streptophyta > Magnoliopsida > Poales > Poaceae > Avena > Avena sativa. The sequence continues at coordinate 351,380,232 of OV702293.1, read as the reverse complement.
AGAGTGGCCCAGGGGACCCACCAGGCCACCACACCCCCTGGTGGCGCGGCCAGCCCAAGGGCGCGCCTGGCCTGGGTGGGGCCCACCTGTGGCCCTCCAAGTTGCCTCCTTCCAGCCACTTCTTTCTCTCTCCCCAAAACAAAGGAAAACTTTCTTAAGCTCGAGTTCCTGCTATTCTTGCTCCCGATTTTTGATCTCCTTGCTCAGCCTATCTTTGCTGCTGATTTTTGGAGGGATTGCTCTTTAGTATGTGCCTCCTCCACTTTTCCAATTAGATTTGTGATTGATAGATTATATCTTGAGTATTTTACTGCTATAGGTGTCAGGTTGTGTGAGCTTGCATGCTTGTTCTATGCTTAGAGATTTCATTTAGATGCATGTTTAGCCCTCTAGCAAGTTCCTATAGTAGTTCCTCATTAATTATCAACTTGGAAATTACTTGGTTTGATGTTTGTCTAAAATTTCAGAAAAAAGGGTCATGGACAACCACACCTTTGGAGAGGTGTTTGAGAGTGATGCACCAAGGAGGACAAGGCCTTCAAGATCATCCTCCCGATCTAGGCCATCATACAATGAGGATCTCATTACACCGCTTTTTGGCAACGAGGGAGATGAGGGGGATGCGCACCCTTCTACCTTCCCTTGTCCTACCTTTTTGCAGGCTGCAGGGATTCTCAATGATTTCCTAATCTTGGTTCGGAGGGTTGGACTAACTAGTTATATGAAGGATGAGAGTGAGCAATACGCTATGCTCACTAAAATTTTTGTGGAGAGTTTCTCTTTTACCAATAACCTTTTCAGGTCAGAGGTGTCATTCAAAATCTATAATAGCCCCTTCACCATGACAATGAAGAAATTTTGCGAAATCTTGGGTATTGGCACGGCTTGGATGGTGAAGAAGATTCCAGCTCAACCCGCTTATTTGTTGGAGCTCTACCGCGGGATAACCAATGATGATGACCGCAGAGCCCAACGCGGAAAGATAAGAAATATTTAACTCCCAGCTATCAGATATTTTTCTTATTATCTTGCCACTAGTATTCTTGGTAGGGAGAACACTAGAAATATTTTCAACTATCATTTGGACTTTCTAGCTGCTACACTCAACAATGAAACCAGGTATAATATTGGTTCTCTCATTCCTCAACGCTTAGCCGCTAGAGGACCCATTTATGGGGGTATTATTGTTGCACGTGTTGCTACTTCCTTAGACCTTTCTGTTGATCCAAATGATATAATTTTGGCTCCTCAGGGGCTTGATTTAGCTGCCATAAAAGCACATCACTTTGTCAATGCTGGCTCTACCCTTGATAATTTGGTTTACACGATGATGTTTACGGACGGGGAAGAGAGAGAAATTCCTTTGCCCCAAACCACTTTGTTCACTATTTGCCAGGGAGCTTGGTCATGCTCCAAGGAGGATATGGGCGAGCAGCTACGCATTCGTGGTTGCTACGGACACTACTAGGGGGACGCGCCCTCTTTTGACCACTTTGTGCACTACATAGGGGCGTCCTCGAGCTCGTATCAGGACGAAGGGGCCTCTTCGTCGTATTACGGAGGTGCACCTTCTTGGTCACCATGGGGTTGAGCCCCACTTAGGACAAAAGCCTAAGCTTGGGGGGAGGTACACCGATATCACACTCATCTATATATTATGTTTTGTCGGTTCTTTATATATCCATGTTCGCTTTCGTTTTGGTTCTTGTTTCTGCTTTCCCAAAACACAATAAGACCAAAAATATTTTCGTTGTTTCTCTTGGTTTGTTTCTTTGCTTTTTAGCTTTGGATTGCCTTAAAGAAAAAAATTCAAGAAGATTTTGCTTTGTTTGTTTTTGCTTTGTGTGCTTGCTTTTAAAAAATCGAAAACGTCAAAACTATTTGATATTCCTCTTTGGTTTTGTGAAGTTATTTGCAGAGTTCATCAGTCCTCAGTGGAGTTTGGTTTCATGTTATTATTCAAGCCACACAAGTGAAGGGCAATAATGAAGATTAAGACAACTTGAGGTGTGGTAAGAGGTTGGTAACAAACTCTATTTTGTTTTCATTTTTGTACATATACTCATCATTGTGGGCATGCTTAGTCTGTTCATGTAAGGTGTATGTTATTTATGGATGCTTAGTAGTTCTTGCTTTCTTATAATTAGCTCCAGCTTGCTAATAGTTTGTAGCATGTCATATGAATGTTTGCTTGCATTGTTCTATTCATAACTTGGTATGATATTGTGGTATCCTCCTCTGAATGTTTCATGTGAATCGACTTGGCACATGCTCACGTATGCATATGACTGAACAATAGTCAATAAGCCTCGATGATTTATTTTGCCTGAGAGTTCTTGTATCACTTTCATGCCATAATTAGTCCTGTTTTCTACAAGCATGATTATGATAGTTATTGCTCTCTTGTTTGTCGCTCCCTCTCTATTGCTATCCTTCACTTGCACTGAGTATGAGCTCTATTCGTTCTTCCAATTCCCCAAAACCAATATTGCCAACAATGTTCACCATACCTACCTACTAGCATCATTTTCTATTCCGTGCATATTTATTATGCCTCGTTTTATTCCAAATAAAATGTTTGCTTGTTATGGGAAAACTAGTTAGTAAAGCTTTCACGAACTTGATGGCACACTTTATTTCTTACACTTAATAAACCTGAACCATTGTGACTGCGCATGAAAGTTATATGCTTGCAAATTATAGGTTGGGAGTTAGCAGAACCGTGCTGTCACGGGGAACGCTTTTAAACATTGCACGTGTACCTCGTACCTAGTTGATATCATGCTCTTTTGTTTACGGATTTCGCCAGTATGAAATAAAAGGGGAGTTTGTAAGTTCATGGAGTTATATATGTGTGTTGGAGAAATGCCTGGACCGCTAGCATAAGCCATGCCTAATCATGGTGGAAACTTGCAGCATAACCACAATGAGCAATCTGTGAAGCATCCTAAAAAAACTATGCAAATAGCAAATAAAAATATCGCTGAGATGCTCATTGTCTGCCTGCCTTATCATTTTGATTATGGGATAGCTCATGTATCATGTGCAAGGGGTACCCCGTTGGCGGTTCTCTATGATACGCATGTTTTTACTATGACAAGAACTTACCGGTAACTAAAGTTGAGTAGCATGAGGAGCGTCCCTCGTACTCAAGGGACATGAGATTTCCAGTTTATGGTCTGTCAAGCATATAACTCATATTGGACCTCACTTTCACCATTAACCATCTAAATATGCCTATGATAGGGGCAATGTGAGCTCAAAGCTAATGAGTACCATACTTTCAGCATTTGTAAGAATTTCAAACTTTTCAAAACCTTTTCACTTCCTTGTTGAGTCACCACTTATTCTATGAGCACCTTCTTGAGAGCATAGTTGTCATTCTTAGTGTAATGTGCTTGTCTCAAAACTTGGTTAATTATGTCATGACTTTGATGCTTGTATCTCTGATATCTTTACTTCTAGTCTTCACTTGAACTTCAGAGGTGCCTTGGCATTTATCTTGTGCTCTACAAACAAAGGCAAGCGAGATACTACTCTATCATACCTTATTATGAGCATTGCAATGTTGCTTATGTTTATGTTTCATGCTACTTATTGTTATTGAGTTGGAATCTCTTCATAGCTTGCAATGACTATTAAGTATACTTAGTTGCATACTCCTTATTATGAATTGTCTAAGTATCTACTCATGTGCTGAGAATATTTACATTACATGAAGCAAATGTGTTCGTGAAAGTTCTTTTATCGCACTCAGTTTTCAACTGAGTTGCTTGAGGACAAGCAATAAGCTAAGCTTGGCGGGAGTTGATACGGCCAAAACGTATCTACTTTCCCGAGCACTTTTGCTATTGTTTTTCCTCTAAACTTGTGTGATTTAGATACAACTAACACGGACTGACGCTGTTTTCAGCAGAATTACCTTGGTGTCTATTTTTTGTGCAGAAAATCAACTATCAGGAAAAAATTTGTGCCGCCTCAGACACCCCCTCGGCCTCCCTCTTCGCCTATAAGTTGCCTTCTGACCTAAAAACTCAGGGTGGTTCGACATTTTTCCAGAAAGAGTTCCGCTGCATCGCCACCACCAGAAACCGCGATTTGGAACCAGAAACTCCGTTCTGGCACCCTTCCGGGACAGGGAATTTGGAGAGGATAATCACCATCATCATCAACAACGCCTCTCCATCAACCATCCATGTTTCCTTCATCCATGAGTGAGTAATTCTCCGCTATAGGCTATGGGGATGGTAGGGATTGGATGAGTTTTATCATGTAATCAAATAAGATTGTTAAGGCATGGTGCCTAGTACCTCTATTAGTGCTATTTGACTTTGTTGCAACTTGTTATGCTTAATGTTTGTCACTAGGGCCCGAGTGCCATGATCTCAGATCTGAACTTATTATTGATTCATGATGATAGTATTTTTTGTGATCTTATCTGCAAGTTGTGTACACATATCATTGTCCGGATCCCAAGGCCACGAAGTGACAGAAATTGGGACAACCGGAGGGGATGGCCCGTCCATCCATCCCTATGCCTACCGCGCTCATATCCTATGGTTTGCTACTACTGTTACTATTGCTCTTGTTTTACTGTTGCTGTTGCTTTGCTATTGCTACTACAAAACTGTTGCTACTGATAAACTTCTTTGAGCAAGAACTATTTCCAGGTGCAGTTGAATTGACAACTCAGTTGTTAAGGCTTATAAGTATTCTTTGGATCCCCTTGTGTCGAATAAATAAATTGGGTAATACTACGCTCGAAGACTGTTGCGATCTCCTATACTTGTGGGTCATCAAGTACTCATCATCAATGCTATTCCTCACATAAATCCCTAACTTTCTTGGTGAAGGCTCAAATGGCTAAGTTCTTTAAGTCCAACGTCCGACTTGAACCTGCTCGGACTCTGGCTATGTTTGAACGACTGCATCCTCAACCAGAGGTAATCCTATCTTTCCCTACATTTGGGGGTCTGGTGATTTAAGCATGCCTTACCACATTAGGGGTCTGGAGATTTAAGCATGCCTTAGAGCATCTCTAGCAGACACCGAAAAAATGTGAACCGAAAAACATGTTCCCAGGTCGTGTTCGAGCTAGTTTTTGCTTGAAGAAGACGATGGCCAGAACAGAAACCACAAATTCGAACTGTAAACACGAGATTTTTGAACATCTGCGGGAGATTTCAAAACGCAAGCATAGTTCATACATAGTAGACATGATCATATATACAAAAAAAGAATTCAACCTACATACTACGGGGGGGGGGGGGTATTCCGTCTCCGCCGCTACCCTAACATGTACACAAACTCGGGCTCACTGGAGCCTAGGGAGCGGCGGCGATGTTTCCGGCGGCGGGCTTCACTCCTTGTCGAAGAAGTCGAAGTCCGACAGCCCGGAGATGCTATCGGAGAGAAGGTCGATGACCTCCACCTCCTTCCTGCGGGATTCGCGATCAACGACGAGGCCCTGCTCGAGGAGGATGCTGTCGATGATCTCGTCGTGCTGAGCTCGACGGGCCTCCGCCTCCACCTCGATGATGCTCCGGTGCTGGATGACCTAGACCCAATGGTCGAAGGAGGCGTCGTCGAGGGCGTAGTCTACCTCCGTGACCACGCAGCCCTCCGAGAGCTCCTCTTCCTTATTCACCGGCGTCGGCGGAGTTCTCGGAGTCCTCGGCGCGTGCGAGGAGCTCCCCTCCCCCCGGCGGGCGCAGATGCGGCCGGCACCAGCGCCCCACCTCATGTAGTGTAGGGCGGCACGCTTGCGCGCCTCGTCCGAGCGCACGCACCGGCGACGCTCCTCCTCCTCCGCAGCATGAGGCCACGGAAACGCGGCGTCGACGGTCCCCGCCGGTCCATCGCGGCGTGAATCGGGCGGATCTGCTATGTCCGGCGAGAAATTGCTCGCCGGCGCTCGGCGTTTTGAGCGGTGGTGCGCGGCGGAGGCGTCGAGGGGTTGGTGGCGGAGAAATGGATCGAGACCTGGAAATCGAGCTCGGAACTGGGATTTTATGGGTCGATGGGGTCGATTCCCAGTGGCCTGAAATTTTTTCCCGGATCAGGCCATGTTTACGGTGTCTGTTCGGTCCAGATTTCGTGGGCCGGCCCAAAAAACCACCGGAATTTTCTGGGTCCGGCGTTTTTACGGTGTCCGCTAGAGATGCTCTTACCACATTAGGGGTTCGGTGATTTAAGCATGCCTTGTTGTCTCTAAGATTTTATGAGGCTAATACTGCTTCTCCTATGGCTTTTTGGCTGGCGCAACTGCAAGTTAATGAAGCCCCGACGCATGCTAGGGGCGGCTACTCCACCGGGCAAAGCTTGTCGTCTAGTGCGGAAATCCCCAAAACTTGAAGATAACCCAAAGCCTATTTTGCTTTTTATGCTGCCTGGAATATCGTAAGAGAGAAACCAGAGGATTTTCGGTCGGATTGCAAGGCCAATTTATGGAGTGGCCAGATATTTTGTTGTTGATTTTGGCCTATTTCTTGAGGCCATGGAAGAACATGTCTTGGGTGCGAAGATGGTTTGACCTGTTTTTGATTTACCCTAGACTTATATTTGTTCCTCTTTTGTCTATGTTTTCTTGTATTCTTTACCCACTAAATGAAATTGCAGAGTTTATGCTAGTTTGTACAAAAAAACTATAACAAAATTTAGCTGAGCCTATGAATTAACACAATAGAGAAACAAGTTATGACACACGGCAACGCCTTGTATGCACATGTTTTCTGTCCGACATCCATGAGGATGCGATGATTTTGTTGTTTTGCTGCTTTCCTTGCATCGATCTCGCATAACATCATCGATGATATGTACAGTTTGTAAACCTGGCTGTACACTGTGGTATCACTATAGAAAATGGACCTTTGGTCCAGAGCTAATGCTCTAGTCCCAACGGCTAGAAATGGCCGCAGGCCTCAAAAGACATTAGTCCCGGTTCATAGGGAACCTTTAGTCCCGGTTCGTTTAACAAACCGGGCTAAAGGGTCTGGCGCTGGAAAAGAGCATATGCGTGGACCTTTAGTCCCGGTTCGTTTTTCAAACCGGGACTAAAGGCCCTGACTATATCTTCTTCCCCTTCCCAGCCCGAGCCATTCAAGCTCACACAAGCATCTCTCTCAAATTTCTCCCCTCAAGCTTGAGTTCTTCCCAATTTTTCACAAGATTTGTGAAGATTTTTGGCTCCATATCTATCAAGGATCCTAAGAGGTTAGCAAGTTTATCATTTCATCTTTTATTGCTTGTTTTAACTCATTTCATGCTCTAGAAATGGATAGATTTGTGTGGATTCTATCTCTATATATCTGGTTAATTTGGCACATATAGTTTTCGAAATTCATTTGATTCATCGAAGCACATAGATACATGAGTTCATCCTATCTACATATCTTGGTTTGGCATGTAGTCTTGAAATTCAGACGGTTCACAGTGCATCATGTCATCGTCGAGCAACAAAATATTCTTCTTTCTTCTACTTGTCGTCACAAATTCCATTGCAACAAAAATAAGTACCAGAACTATGAAGGCACACATATATATAGTGGCGCCCTAGCATTTTAGTTAATCATCGGCCAATTAAGCAAATAAGAACAAAAACATGAACACGCCAAGGAGCTACCAAATTAAATTAGGGAGTGCCTCTATGGCGAGCTCCTCGAAGATGTCTGAGGACGAGGCATCCTAAGACATCTTCAAGAAGCTCTGCCGTAGTGGTGTCCCTGTTCTCGCACACCATCTTCCAGTTTATATATTTTCTAGCTAAATCACTATGCCAATGGAGCTAACTAATTTCACATATTAGGGAGTGCCTCTACGGCGAGCTCCTCGAATATGTCTGCGGACGAGGTCCTAAGACATCTTCGAGAAGCTCCACCGTAGTGGTGTCCCTGGTCACGCACATGATCTTCCTTGCGGTTGCTAGTTCACAAGGAAGCCTATTTATAGATTAAGCAGCATAACATAGTGTCGACACTCACGACATAATGTTGATACTCACCCCTGTCATAGTGTCGCCACCCACTGAAACAATGTCGCCACTCACTGGCATAGTGTCTCCACTCACGACATATAGTGTCGTCACCCACTTTTAGTCCCGGTTGGAGTGTCCTTTAGTCCCGGTTGGAGATACCATTCGAGACTAAATGGGCTTAGGTCATCCCTAGCCTGGCGCAACCCCTTTAGTCCCGGTTGGTGTGTCCAACCGGGACTAAAGATGTAGTAGAAAGTTTTTAAATCAGTGCATAGTTGTTTGATGTATACGATGTGTTCTTTTATTTTTAGACTAGTACTACTCTTAGCATCGTGATTTTGTTTGATGAACTTATATAATACAGATGAGACGGCAATGGATGTATGCTGACCGAATCTCTGACGAGTTCATTAAAGGCGTGCATTCTTTTCTCGTTGTGGCAGAGGCAAACAAGCGGAATGGTTTTATGTGTTGTCCATGTGGTGAGTGTCGGAATTAGAAGGAACACTCTTCCTCAAGAGTCCTTCACGACCATCTGTTTTGGTCCGGTTTCATGTCTGGCTATAATTGTTGGACCAAGCACGGAGAAAGAGCGGTTATGATGGAAGACAACAAAGATGAATAGAATGATGACAACTATCCTATGTCCCCTGAATACGGTGGTGCTACAATGGGCGACAATGATGAAGAAGAAGAAGCAAAAGAATGTGCATCATATGAGCCAGATGATGATCTTGGTCGGGCCATTGCTGATGCAAAGGGAGAATGTGATAGCGAAGGGAGAGGTTGAAATTTGAGAAGATGTTAGAGGATCACAACAAATTGTTGTACCCGAATTGCGAAGATGGTCACAAAAAGCTAGGGAGCACACTGGAATTGCTGCCATGGAAGGCAGAGGTCGGTGTGCCTGACAAGGGATTTGAAAAGTTGTTGAAGATAATGAAGAAGCTGCTTCCAAAGGATAACAAACTACCCGCCAGTACTTACGAAGCAAAGAAGGTTGGCTGCCCTCTAGGATTAGAGGTATAGAAGATACATGCATGCATTAATGACTACATCCTCTACCGTGGTGAGCAGTACGAGAATTTGGATGCATGCCCGGTATGCACTTCATTGCGGTATAAGATCCGACGAGATGACCCTGGTGATGTTGAGGGCGAGTGCCCCAGGAAGAGGGTTTCCGCCAAGGTGATGTGGTATGCTCCTATAATACCACGGCTGAAACGTTTGTTCAGAAACGAAGAGCATGCCAAATTGTTGCGATGGCACAAAGAAGACCATAATAAAGACGAGATGTTGAGACACCCCGCTGATGGGTCACAGTGGAGAAAAAATGAGAGAAAGTACCCGGACTTTACAGGTGACGCGAGAAACTTATGGTTTGGTCTAAGTACAGATGGCATGAATCCCTTTGGAGAGCAGAGCTGCAGTCATAGCACATGGCATGTGACTTTGTGTATCTATAACCTTCCTCCTTGGTTGTGCATGAATCGGAAGTTCATTATGATGTCAGTGCTCATCCAAGGCCCGAAGCAACCCGTCAACGACATTGATGTGTACCTAAGGCCATTAGTTGAAGAACTTTCATAGCTGTGGCACGGACAAGGTGTACGTATGTGGGATGAGCACAAACATGAGGAATTTAACCTACGAGCATTGTTGTTCGTAACCATCAATGATTGGCCTTCTCTTAGTAACATTTCAGGACAAACAAACAAGGGATACAATGCATGCACACACTGTTTAGATGACACTGAAATGTATGAAAGACCGAGAAGGCAGGCATCCAGAGCTGTTTCAAGGTACTGCCAGCTACGCTCTTACCAAGGAAGAGAAGGAAATATTGTTTGAATGTCTGAGTAGTATCAAGGTCCCTTCTGCCTTCTCGTCCAATATAAAGGGAATAATAAATATGGCAGAGAAAAAATTCTAGAACCTGAAGAATCATGATTGCCATGTGCTTATGATGCAGTTGCTTCCGGTTGATTTAAGGGGGCTTCTGCTAGAAAATGTTAGAGTACCCATTGTGAAGTTATGTTTATTCCTCAATGCAATTTCTCAGAAGGTAATCGATCCAGAAAGTCTACCAGGGTTACAGAAAGATGTGGTCCAGTGTCTTGTCAACTTTGAGTTGGTGTTCCCACCATCCTTCTTCAACATAATGACGCACCTTCTAGTTCACCTAGTCGAAGAGATTACCATTCTGGTCCTGTATTTCTACACAATATGTTCCCCTTTGAAAGATTCATGGGAGTCTTAAAGAAATATGTCCATAACCGTGCTAGGCCACAAGGAAGCATCTCCAAGGGCTATGGAACAGAGGAGGTCATTGAGTTTTATGTTGACTTTATTCCTGACCTTAAGCCGATCGATGTACCTGAATCACGACATGAGGGGAGACTTAGTGGAAAAGGCACACTAGAAAAGAAAGCAAAGATATGTATGGACGAACATTATTTCACTAAAGCACACTATACAATTTTGCAAAGTTCCACCTTGGTGGCTCCGTATATCGAGGTACACAAGAATATTGTATGCTCGAACAACCTGGGACAGTCTGACAGGTTGATTAGAGATGAACACATGAAGACTTTCGGCGGTTGGTTGCAGACACATCTCATGAATGACACCACTGTTGGAGATCAGTTGTACTTGTTGGCCAGGTATCCATATTCAACTATATTGACTTTCCAAGGGTACGAGATAAATGTGAATATATTTTACACGCACGCCCAAGATAAAAAGAGCACCAACCAAAACAGTGGTGTCCGATTTGATACAACGAACGATAATGGGAAAAAGGACACATATTATGGTTACATAGAGGACATATGGGAACTTGACTATGGTCCTAATTTCAAGGTCCCATTGTTTCGATGCAAATGGGTCAAGATGACAAGAGGTAGGGTAACAGACTAACAGTAGACCAGCAGTACGGAATGATAACAGTGGATCTCAATAATCTTGCGTACGGAGATGAACCAGTCGTCCTTGCCAATGATGTGGCTCAAGTTTTCTATGTGAAGTACATGTCTACTAGACCGAGAAAAAGGAAAGATAAGCGAAAGAATACAGTATCATACGATGAGACAAAGCGCCACAAAGTTCTTTTAGGAAAAAGAAACATGGTGGGAGTTGAGGACAAGACAGACATGTCAGAAGATTATAACAAATTTCATGAAATTTCGTCATTCAAAGTGAAAACTAATCCAAGCATACCGCTAAATAAGGAAGGTGCTCCATGTTTACGAACTAGAAGAGAACCAAAACACTAGATGTGGATGTTGGTGATGTAATAATGTATTAAAACTTTTGTGAATTAATCCTATTTTTTTAGAATTTCTGAGATTGCTGTAGGCAGGTATAAAAAACAACATTTGATCACCTGAGCGAACTCACAAGAATACAACAACACCTTCATATTTAGTCCCGGGACTAGGTAAAACTCAAGACATTTATTAATGTTAAAAACCGGGACTAGCTAACACTCAGAACTAAAGCCACCCCCTATAGTCATAATCATGCCTAGTCCTATAGTACATAGCTTCATGGTCTTCTTCGTCATCGTCATCATCATTGTCACCTGCCACTCCGGGGATCCTCAGCCCAGCCATGGCATATTCCGGGGGCATCTGCCACTCTGGCCTCGGATTCACGGTGGGCAGGGGAGGGGTCTCCTGGAAGACGATGCTGCTACCGCTGGGCGGGGTAGGGGCCTTCTTGTGGCTCTGTGGCGGTTGGACTTGTGGGCACCGCAGGCGAGGATGGTCTCCCCCGATAATGTAGCGCATCACATCGATGATAGTATGGTTCGCCCACCATAGATGCCGGCTGTCTTCATTGTGGTTCACCGGGGCGGGCCATCACCCTCGTACCTGGTGAGCTTCCTTTCCCGCCGGTTAGCAAAGACGGCATTCCAGGTGTCGTAGTTGTCGGGATCCCATTGGGGATCCATTCGCTGCTCTGGCGTGAGATCGTGGTAGAAGTGGTTCGTGATGGCCGCCTGTCGGGCGGAGCCTTGAGGCATAGGAGGGACAGGAACCCCTACATCGCTCAGCATCCATCCGGCGGGCGGCCGGTAGCCCGGCGGGCAAGGGTAGCTGGAGGCGCACAACACCTCGGTCTCCTCGAGGGTCAGAATGGCCCAGTAGGCACTTTCCATTGTTGTGAGAGAGGAAGGTGTGGATGTATGGATATCCATTGCATGGTCGGCCTATATATAGATGGAAAGGGCGGGAAAACATGGCGGGAAGCGGTGGCAAATGGCGGGAAATATCTTTAGTCCCGGTTAGTGGCTACAACCGGGACTAAAAGCTCCGTTGAGAGGTAAAGGGCGGGAAAACATGGCGGGAAGCGGTGGAAAATGGCGGGAAATATATTTAGTCCCGGTTAGTGTCTACAACCGGGACTAAAAGCTTCGTTCAGAGGGAAAGGGTGGGAAAACATGGCGGGAAGCGGTGGGAAATGGCGGGAAAAATTCGAAATAGGCATGTTTGTGTGTTGAATCGCGGAATAGTTTGTGATACTATGTCCATATTGTGCATGCATGTGGATATTGGGATGGCGAACAATGTTGCAGGAGGAAGTTTTCCTTTTCCTCGCTCGGAAAAGCCATTTTCCATTTTCCGAGCGCAAAAAGACGGGTCGTTTTGCGAAGCAGCCACCAAAATGCAGTTACAGAATGCTACCATCCCATTTTTCTAAAATACTAGACCACCTTACATGAACTATCTCCCAACCGGGGGATCTCAAACCTTTCTGTCCTTCCCGGGTGAAAAAGACAAATGTCTGCCGAATCGGTAGGAAGTTGGTCCGGTTTGAACTACAGGTACATGATCTAACGACCGTGATTTTTTGAAAAAATAATTTTTAGACTCACAATATGTTGTTTATTTAGAGATCCAATGCAAGTTCTAACATTCTCATCCCCTATCTTCACGCACGCCGTTTTGACCTAAGTTCGAAACGGGGAAAATTCAAAACGGGCATAAAAATTAAAAAAAAGGGTCCGAACAATGTAAATCCTTCGTGTCGTGTGATATTATGTGACATAGTTGCAAGGAAAAATATCAAACTTGGTATACTGATTATGTCTCAAAAAACCTTCACAAAATGACCTATCATGTTCGAGGTTTCATGGCTTTCGGTCAAAGAGACGGATGTTATGAGCTGAATCGCGGCATAGTTTGTGATACGGTGCCCATATTGTGCATGTATGAGGATATTGGGATGTCGAACAATGTTGCAGGAGGAAGTTTTCCTTTTCGTCGCTCGGAAAAGCTATTTTCCATTTTCCGAGCGCAAAAAGACAGGTCGTTTTGTGAAGCAGCCACCAAAATGCAGTTATAGAATGCTACCATCCCCTTTTTCTAAAATACTAGACCACCTTACATGAACTATCTCCCAACCAGGGGATCTCAAACCTTTCTGTCCTTCCCAGGTGAAAAAAGACAAATGTCTGCCGAATCGGCAGGAAGTGAGTCCGGTTTGAACTACATGTACATGATCTAACGCTCGTGATTTTCTAAAAAAATCGTTTTTAGACTCACAATATGTTTTTCTTCAGAGATCCAATGCAAGTTCTAACATTCCCAACAGAGAGAACGATGAGCTGACGATTACGAGGCTTTGGCCCATCTATTCCATGGAAGACAGGGTTTCCCGAGGACATCAACACTTATAGAAGACGATCGAGAAAAACTAACCGGCAGAAGGCGGAGGAGGCAGCGCGGTTGGAGGCGGTTGAAAAAAGGAACGATGAATTTCAAGCCATGTTCAAGCTGCAGCAGGAGCAGATTAATGAACTTAGAGTACTGGCCTGACAGCAAGATCCTGCATTAGACAGTCCAGTGGGCACATCTCAGTGGAGAAGCGGCATGGCTTCCACGGAGGTATAAGCTAATAATCTACTACTAATGGAGAATAATGCACCGGTGATAGATGATACGGCTGGTGCAACGATGGTTCGCTACCCCGTGGATGAACTCGAGGCAAGGACAGCTTGTGAGCTACATGTCACAGTGAAGAACATTTCTATGAAGGTGGCGCTCGGCTTTGCTTTACCTTGTCCACCGAAAGCGATCTACCATGGAAGTCAGATTCCAGCTGGCTATGCTCGTGTCGGTGTGGATGAAGTTGAACTAACATGTCGATCACTTGAGCTTCACATCCCTGCAGGCGAAGGGGAGAAAACACTGGGAGAAGTGGAGGGTGGGATAATTCTTTGGAAAAAATAGCACATCGTGTTTCCAGGCTCGGCGCCAAGGCAACCTTCTCCTCCGAGAAGCAATCCATCACCTTCGAGGCCACCATCACCTCCGAGTCCACCGTCTCCACCGAGAAACAATAGTCCACCCTTCCCGAGAGGGACCGCAACCCGAGTGCATCTCCATCTCTGGCGCCTCCCCCTCCGCCCACTGAATCAAGGAAGAAAGCGGAAGAATAACACCGCTACGTCGAGGGAGACGTGACGCCGAAAACGACAAGATCCCCTCCCAATAGTACTGCAGTCTCCTCCCAAGTTATCCTATCACCGGACTGATGAGGAAAGCGCAATGATCTCCCAAGCCGAAGTGAAGACCCATTTTACACCAAAACAACCCGATCCACATGTGCAAGTTGATCCAAAAGTCAAGAAGCACTTCAAGGCATTCCTTGAGCAATCACCCCAACATGTGTTAAATAGGAAAGTTGACTATACACGCTATCTTACGAAGACACTAAAAGAGAAGTCATCAAGCAGTATTGCAAGCGGGAGAAAATCAAAAGAAGTTGTCCAGCTCGGCAAACAGGCAAAACAATCCATCGCCCCGCTCAAGGTGTTACCCCAGCCCACTCAAGGTGGAATAGATATGGAATTAGCTACTAAATTAGCCAAGGAGTGTAACGTGCTGGTCGAACAAATTCTAGCCGGCGTAGATGATGTCGCCAAGGGACCAACGACACGGAAATTTGTCTACGGGGAGCCTCTGGTCAGCGATGAGGTATTCGATGATCTGCCAACACATATGCGACTGTTGCATATATGGTACTTGAAAGTCACAAAGGAAGGGCGACAATTTCTCGTATGTAAAGTTGGAGAGGAGTACTTCCGTCCAGACGAGATCTCCATTGAACTTTGTGAACTATTTCAGCTATTCAACCTAGACGCCCTCGACAAGTCCCTCCTCAGCTGCTATTGTCTGTAAAAAATTAAGTCACTAACTCAGCTCGTTCAATTCATTTCCTATCATTATCCTCACTATATCTCCTTGTGTATGCTATTATATATGCAGAATGAAGATTCAAGAATGTAGAAGAAAGTCAATCTACAGCATTGGGTTTGTTGACCCAAACAGAGTTAATGGACATAAATAAATAACCTCGAGGAAACGGAGGATAACTTGCTAATGTTTTTAATGAAGAAACATTACAAGACGCAAATATTATTTCTTTACAACTATGGGTGAGAGTCTTACTGTCTTATACACATTCAGTTTTTGTCTACTCGATGTTAAGTGTATATAAACGTGCGCAGCTACCATTGGATTCTTCTAAATATTGATGTTGACCGTGCAAAAGTTGAAATTTCGGACTCGTTAAAGAAGCCGATGGAAGACTACCGCAACATAATTGATTGCCTCCAAATCATTATCGCACTATATCTGTCTCTTTCGTTCATTCTCTGAGATGTAAAGTAATTAATAACTCATTCATTTCTTTTTTTGCCAGACAGAGTTTGGAAAAGGTTCACGAAGGAGGTTCAGAGTGAATGGCGTGAGGAGCTCACTTTTCGTACGATCTCGATAAGTAGTACGAGAGCTATGTCCTTGCATCTCTTCAATTCTAGTCTCCATACAATTATCATGCTTGATTATTATTTGATTGAATTATATTCTGGATCGAAAAGTGTGCGATGCAGCCACAGGGGACTAATTTATGTGGATATTACGTATGCGAGTTCATTCGTGGGTGTATGAAGCAGGGCACAGACTTTATTCGAGTACGTAAACAATATATTTACAATTTATTTTATACCATAGTTTTTATTGAGTTCCATTCATAATGATCTATTTCTTTATATATAGTTGGATGCGATGTGGGATAAGCTCATACCACATGAACGCCTACTAGCAATTCAAGAGGAGTTGTCAGGATTTTTGCTCAGGGACATCATAAACACAAAAGGAGAGTACAACGTGGATAGACCTTCGTGTAATCGTGGATAGACATAAAAGGACAGTATCCGTGTAATGTAATGATCTTCGTGTAAATCAAATAGACGAGCTCTAGTCTCGGTTGTGTATATATTTATATGTCTTTATGTAATCGTGAGAGAAATTATATTATATATGCATCAATGTATATATATCATGTAGTAGCATAGAATAATATGTATATGAAAACACAAAATGAAAAATAACCAAACACAAAAAAACCCTAAAACCCTAAAACCCCACCTCCTGCCGCGGCAGCAGTTTGGTGCAAAACGCTGCCGCGGCAGAAGAACTTTAGTCCCGGTTCGTGTTATGAACCGGGACTAAAGATCCTCTAGCCCAGCGCGCGCAGTGGGGCCACATGGGGACAATCTAGTCCTGGTTTATAACAGAACCGGGACTAAAGGCCTAACCTTTAGTCCCGATAAGTTAGTCCCGGATTGCAATCCGTGACTAAAGCCTCTTACAAACCGGGACTAGAGTCCTGTTTTCTACTAGTGTATATCACACGTACTAGTACGTCGGAGTTGAGATTTCTTTAAAGAAGATCATTTCTCAGACACCAATAAATTCTCAGAGAGGTACTGACCTTGAGGTCGCGTTCTCCTCCCAGGTCCTCTCGCGCGAGAGGGCTCCAGAGGCTCCCGACCTCCTAACCCTAGAAGCTGCCGCCATCCTTTCTCCCCGGCCGCTGCCCCCGCAGCTGCGGGTGGTGGCACCCACGCCTGGCCAGCGAAGACGACGGGCATCGGCGGTGGCGCGCCCTGAGGCTGTCCCTTCGCATGGAGGCGGGGCCTCTCCTGGGCGGCATAGGGAGGGGTTCGACGGTGGCAGATCGATCTTCTCGTCGGGAGGCGGTGTAGCGGGGTGTAGCGGCGGCGGTGACGGAGCGGGATGAGTAGGCTCGGGGCGCGACGCCTCTCTGCGGCGACGCCATGCAGGCTAGCAGGGTGCCGTGGCTTGTCCCTTTCCCCGATGATCTCGAGCGGTCCTCCTCGCGTGCTGGCTGCTTGTGATCATCGGCACCGATGGTCGGCCTGCTCGATCTGTTCTCCGGAAACCGGCCGAAGTTGTGGGGATCGCCGTGTCGGATCTAATAAAGGAGGTGGTCTTTTGGTTTCTTTCGCATGATGACAAAGGTCTGCTTGATGTCTTTCCTCGTTGATCTGGTCTGGAGCGACGGGTTCCGGAAGGCTCCGCCGGCGAACTCCCATGGGCATATCATGCCTGGAGATTGCTAGATCGAAAGGTATTCGGTCGTGCGCACCTTGTTTTTCTGGCCGTTTGGTTTTAGCGGGAGCGTTGTGAAGCTCTGTTGTTTGTTTCCACCAAGTGTCATTCTTAGAGCCAGGGTGAAGTCAGATGCGGAGAATGTCAGGAAAGCGGAAATATGAGGATAGCGATGCTGATTTTAGTTCTTGTGGCGACGGAGATTGTCGTGGTATGGCCGACGAGTACGCCATGGAGGGGTCCTCACAGTGCGTGTTTAGAGACGTGGGGGAAGGCGGACGGTTGACGGGTACGGGGTAACACAGCTTACCCAGGTTCAGATCCCACGACGGTGGCAGAATCCTACTCCTGCTATAAATCACTATAATGGCAATACGCTGAGTTATAGGGATTGGTTCGCTGTGCGAGGTTGTATGAATCGATTCCCTAAAGGCTCCCATAGGTCCTGCATAGCGGAGTCTAGCTCTTCTGGACTAAAATCTATCTCCTTCGAATCTGCACTGAAGTCAGCATAAAGCACGTCAATGACAGAGTTGGAGGGTGCCAGGACTTCCTCGATGACGGGCGGTGGAGGTGCAACAGCAGCGACGATGACTGGAGGTGGCGGTGCGGCTGCGATGATGGCGGCCAGAGGCGGTGGTGGCGGTGGCTGGATCGGAGGTTCTCCGTCGATGAGCGCATGCGCTTTCTGGGCTTCTGCGTCAGCCTCCACGTAGTTGTTGACGGTGCTCACCATCTGTTCAAGGGTAAGGCGTCCTGTTGCCTGCTGCTGTCTTAAAGAATGTCGGAGAAGCGTGCCACAGTCTAGTCCTTCAATGAAGTGATACAAAGCGTTATCATCGGGGTAGTGGGCCAGATCGGCTCGTATATGGAGCCACCTGGCCAGGTAACCGCGGGGGTTTTCGCCTTCTCTCTGAACGCAACACGCTAGATCGAAGATGGTAACCACTCCAACGAACTTGGATCTCTGCTGTCCAAACGCACGAGCGAAGCCGGCGGACTTGCAGCGATCTTCCACCTTTATATCCTGCACATGGGCGGTTTGGCTGGGCCTTGAATTTTTCTGATCTTTGCCGGAAAACTCGGAAGAGAGATCCAACATCGATCCTTCCGCGAACGTATCCTGCCCGTAGGTGGTTCGTGCGGGCCTTGATGCTCCTCCGACTCCTAGGGAACTAGTGCCCGGGTCGGTTTCGCCGATGAAGAGGTGGATGTCTCTGATAGGAATGATCGAACACCGCGTAGGGTTCGTCTTCGCCGGGATCCAGAACTCGTCAGGAGGGACGATTGGAACGTTGCCGGAGAAGAGAACGCGGCCGATGGCTATGGTTTCGCCGATTCCCCGCGAAGATCTTGGTCCTTGACCGCTGAAGAGCCTGAAGCGCCTCTTGTCCCATGGTGGGCGCCAACTGTCGTGGTATTGCCGACGAGTACGCCATGGAGGGGTCTTCACAGTGCGTGTTTAGAGACGTGGGGGAAGGCGGACGGTTGACGGGTATGAGGTAACACAGCTTACCCAGGTTCAGATCCCACGACGGTGTGGCGGAATCCTACTCCTGCTATAAATCACTATAATGGCAATACCACGAGTTACAGGGATTGGTTCGCTGTGCGAGGTTGTATGAATCGATGCCCTAAAGGCTCCCATAGGCCCGACTTATATAGTCGCCAGGTCCTAGGGTTACAGGGAAAAGTCCTAGCCGGACAGGTTACAGAGTCCTACACCGTCTATTACTAGTCTTGTGTATCTTGCACTCCAAGGCTCCGGGTACGTCGCTGACTCCAACCGTAGCCTTCCTTTATCCGGCATGGGCCTCCCTTCTGGATCCATCTAACCGGGCCGCCCAGCAGGCCATGTGCCATGCTACAAACTGTGGGCCACCCGGGTTATCCGGATAGGAAACATGCTATGAGGATACCCATATAGCATATCACCAACAGAGATCTAGCTGCGTGATCTGGGACTCGTTGCAGCGACTGTTGGTGCGGGAAGACAACACAGGGGAGTTCTCAGTCTTACCTTGCAGGGTGAAAATCCAATGTCTGGCCTTAACTGGTTGTGTTTGGCAATGACCTTCTTGAAGGCATTGCTTTGTGAGCGAGGATTTTCTCCAGGGTGAAAACCTATGATGTTTGATCGGGCAACGATGACGTTTGGGCATTGTTTCCTTCTTGAAGGCGTTGTTATTAGAGTGGAAGACTGCTGGTGTTGTTCTGATGGTGTCAGTCTCGTTCCTTTGAAGATTAGTTCTCTATAGTGGGACTTTTCTTTTTTGTAATTCTTTTTTCTTTTTTTCTGAGTTGTGTGCATCCGTAGCCGCTAGGGCATATGTTGTTGCAGAGGCTGGGTGTAATTGGTATCCTTGTGATATTAATATGGGCAGTACTACGCGTCCCCCGGGGGATTTGTGTTTTTTATCCCCCGGGTCCCCAGCCAACCACGTGTCCTCTTTTTGGGTCAAAATCCCGCTTTTGCTACAGACATACTCGTTTTTGCTACAAATAGTCCCGCTTTTGCTACAACGTAGCAAAAAACGGTTTGACCCAGAAAATAGAAAAATAGACTGGATCTCACCGGAGAGTTCGCCGGAGACATCGCCGGAGAGTTCGCCGGAGACATCGCCGGCGACCATGTAGCAAAAAAGTTGTGCTAACGTAGCAAACCCGATCTCGCCGGAGATCTCACCGGAGAATTTCGCCGGAGACCGTGTAGCAAAAAATTTATGCTATTGTAGCAAGACTACAAAATGTATGTAGCAAAAAAAATGCCATATTGTAGCAAATCAAATCTCGTAAGAGACCTGATGGAGAAGAGATAAGGAAAGAAGAAAGAGGAAACAACATGGAAGAAACGAGTGGAGGAGGGGGTGTAGCGAGGCCAGACACCTGAGGTAGCAAGGCCGCCCACCCACCGAAGCAACATCACCTGCTCAAGGTCGACAGTAACACCGGATGCTAGCAAAGCTGAACACCTAAAGCGGCAACACCGGCCGCCCACCCTAGAAACGCCGGCCGCCCAAGGTCAGGCAGCAGCACCGGACACCCATGGTAGCAAAGGCATATGCCTAAGGTAGCAACGCCGGGGTGCCCTGACGGACGCAGAACATAACAGAGCGGCGGCCGTCCAATGTAGCAGAGTTGGCCGCCCAAGGTAGCAGAGCCAGTCGACCAAAGTAGCAACACGAGACGCCCAATGTAGCAACGGCTGACGCCCAAAGCTAGCAGAGCGGCTCGCCCGACGTAGCAACGACAGATGCCCAAGGTAGCAGAGGAGGACGCCCAAGGTAGCAACGTGGGCATGGATCTTGAGGGGCACGGATATGGAGTCCAAGGGGAAAGCTCATGGAGCTGGAGGGCGGCGAAATTCATGCAGGATTGTTGACGAGGCTGCAGGCTGCCGGCGCGGCGAGCTCACGGAGGTGGAGTCGAGGGGACGGCGCGGCGAGCTCACGGAGATGGAGTCGAGGGGACGGCGCGGACGTGCCCGCGAGATGTGGGCCGACGACGGGGCAAGCACACAAAGGTGGAGGCAGAGGGGAAGAGGTCGCCGGTGGGTTGCGCATGGCGAGCTGGCGGAGGTGTACCCCGGTGACAGGTGCGAGCTCAAGCTATCCATGTTTGGCTGATGAAGAAGACAGAGAAGAGGAGATTTCAGAACGGATCAATAGATAAGAACGGGAGTTGGGCCCACCCACTGCTGCGCCCAGGGGACGCGTGTCACAAGGAGGAGCCGGGGGACACGAGCAACGCGATTCCCCGAGGGCATGGTATCATTTTCCTATTAATGTATACTTTTTTCCAAAAAAGAAATCTCAGACATGGTTAATGCAGATCATGACGCGACACGGCGCTAGCTAGCTAGCTCGATCACTGATCAGCATCGTTCTCCCGTACGACTTTCCTAATCCTAGACGACGATCAAGTCGTACTACACTCAGCGTGACACTTAAGTCAATGAGTTGCATGCACGTACGTCCCCTGACCACGACCTCCAAGCCGACGTGTCATCTGTCAGAAAATTGTACTGAATAATTAATTACGACAGCCCTTTTCCATCAGGAACTGATTGATAGTCGCAGTAGTGAATGATCAACCGGTCGGTCTCGTTCCGCTGAAACAGGGTGAGCACCAAAGACCCGAGAGGGGTACATGCATGCTCATGCACACACGCACGAACAATACAGAGCGAACAGGACAGAAGATTTTGATCGGTTTGCTGTTTCCAGATTCTCTCGAATCAGCCTTCCACCCGCTTTATAAATAAAGCCAAGTCATAGTACAAGGTTCAGACAAACAACTACACCGACCGCAGCCGCAGCCAAAGGGAGAAAACTAAAAGGAGTGCTCAAACACTGGGGCAACAGCACAACACGACGCAAGGAAACAAAAAAACAGCATGGGGAAATGGATCCACCCCTCCAGCCACCGTAAGTCAAGTAGCTGTCGGCGCCGAGAAGGGGGTCGCCGCCAACCTCAAGGCCCGAAGTGTGTCGTCGAAAGACGTCTGGTCACGCTGACGCACCAGGTGGGACCACTGCTGAAGAAAGGCAAGAAACATAAAGATAGAGTCAGATGCACGGGTAGGGTAGGTCATCTCAATCACCATCTTATTACGCACGTTCCAAAGGGTCCAAGACATGGCCGCGAACACAAGCCAGAAGAGGCGGCGCTCCCCTCCCGCATTGTTCGCCTGGGACTGCAGGAACTCGCCGAGTTCCTGCGCCTGCCAGGCATCACCCAACGCCTCACGAACAAAGCTCCAAAAAAACTGAGCTGCCGAGCAAGAGAACAATATATGGGCAGAAGTCTCCGGGGTCCCACATAGGGGACATGCCATTGCCCGGGCCATTACGCTTGGCTACCTCCACCCCGGAGGGAAGGCGGTCACGGAGCAGCTGCCAAACAAAGATGCGGATGCTAAGAGGGGTGGGGGCTTTCCAAAGGGGCGTCGTCCATCGCAACTCCGAGCCCTGGAACAGGGCCCGGTAGGCCGAACCCACCGAGAACTCCCTCGAGGGATGGAGGAGCCAAGATGCCGAATCCGGTTCCCTGCCAAGGCAGCCGGAAGGGCCGCCATTAGCTGATGTAAACTCGCTACTTCGGTCATACTAAGGGACCGACGGAACAAGATGTTCCAACGGTCCTCGCGAAAGGCCTCGGCAACAAGCATCGACGGGGAAGCGGAGATGGCAAAAAGGGTAGAGAACTGCACTGCGAGGGGAACAGACGCGGCCCAAGGGTCCAACCAGAACCGCACCCCGCTGCCGCTGCCGATCGCAAAGGATATCCCCAACCCAATGAACGGTTTGATCTCCTGGATGGCTCTCCAAAACTGGGAGCCCTCCCTCCGCTCACAGGCTAACCGGGGCCGGCCCTGGAGGTATTTGGCCTTGATGAGCTACAGCCGAAGACCCCCATCGTCACGAAGGATGCGCCAAACCCATCTAAGCATCAGGGCCACGTTGAAGCGGCACGAATTGAGAATCCCTATGCCCCCAAGGATCTTGGGGGCGCAGACGTCTTCCCATTTAACCATATGGTATTTCTGATGGCCATCCCGGGCTGCCCAAAAGAACCTAGATAACTCCTTAGCGAAGTTTGTGTGGGTCCCTTCCGGCAGTAGGTTTAGTCCCATCTGGTACATGGGCAGACTCGAGAGACATGAGTTGATCAGCACCGTCTTGCTCCCCTTGGATGTGAGGCGCACTCGCCAGGGCTCGGCCTTGGAACGTATCCTCGATACCAGATGAGCCAGATATCTGATCAGAACTCTAGTCTCCCGGATGGGCATTCCTAGGTACGTAATAGGGAAATCAGCCAACTTACAATTGAGATTATCCGCAATCCGCTGGAGATCCACCTCGGAGTAGCCAAGAATCATAACCTCACTCTTGTCGAAGTTAATCTTAAGCCCAGACATGGACTCGAAGCAAAGAAGCAGGAACTTAAGGTTGATGATATCCTGCTCTGAACCCTTCACCATGATCATGGTATCATCCGAATATTGTAGGTGCGAGATACCCCCACCAAGGATAAGATGCCCATGTTGGAGATATGCCCTAGAGGCAATAATAAAAGTGGTTATTATTATATCTTTGTGTTTATGATAAATGTTTACATTCATGCTATAATAGTATTAACCGGAAACATTAATACTTGTGTGATTTGTAAACTAAATTAGAGTCCCTAGTAAAGACTCTTTGTAATACTAGCTTGTTGGTTAATAGATGATTGTGGTTTCCCGATCATGAACATTGAGATGTTAACAACAAGATCATATCATTAGGAGAATGGTATAATGGACATACTCCTATAGATAAGCGTAGCATTAAGATCAAGTCATTTCAATAGTTCATTTGCTATAAGCTTTCTGATAAATAGTAACCTAATTCCTTCGACCATGAGATCATGCTAATCACCATCACCGGAAGGATGCTTTGATGACATCAAACACCACACCGTAACTGGGTGGCTATAAAGGTGGCATTGAGTGTTCGGAAAGTATGTGTTAAGGCACATGGATCAAGAGTGGGATTTGTCCATCCATATGACGGATAGATATAATCTGGGCCCTCTCGGTGGAATGTCATCCAATTGGCTTGCAAGCATGTGACTGGCTCACAAGGGATCACATATCACGGGAACGAGAAAAGAGTACTTATCGGTAACGAGGTTGAACTAGGTATGTAGAGATACCGACGATCAAACCTCGGATAAGTAAACTATCACGAGACAAAGGGAAATTGGTATCGTATGTAAGTGGTTCATTCAATCGCAAAAGTAATCGTATAAATATGTGGGAGCCATATGAATTTCTAGATTCCTCTATTGGTTATTGATCGGAGAAATGTCTCGGTCAGGTCCGCATAATTCACGAACCGTAGGGAGACACACTTAAGGATTCGACGTTGTTTAGTAGATATGGAATGTTAGTAGGGATACTGAATGTTGTTCGGAGTCTCGGATGGGATCCGGGATATCACGAGGAGATCCGGAATGGTCCAGAGAATAAGATTCATATAAGGAAAGTCCGATTCCGGAGTTCGGGAATGATTTCGATGTTTTCATCGGAGAGGTTCTAGAAGGTTCACCGGACCGGAAGGGGAATGTTCCATGAATGTGTCATGGGTAAGTGGAATGATTGGATCATATCCTAGGTCACTTGGTTTGGGCATTTGCGAGAAAGAATTAAAGCTTTAAATTGAAAGTCAAACGGGAGGTTTGAAAAGTCAAACTCGAACAATGGTTTCCTAGTGGAAGAAGAAAATAGTCCTTCCTTCAATCCAACTTGGGTTTGGGTTTGGATTCAAACCCTCCCCTCCCAAGGCTGCCCCCTCTCATAAATAGCGGGGGAGGGCTGCCCCAAACACACAAGAGCCAACCCTCCACCCGTGTCGCGCCGCCGCCGCCCTAGCCGCCGCCGACACCTCTTCCTCCTCGCGGCCTTCTAAACCCTAGATCACCGGGAAACCCTAGATATACCATAAATCTCACCGGCTTAGGTGAAGCCCTGTGGGATCTTCCCTCTACTTCCGACACCATGCCGTCGTGCTGCCGGAATCGCGAGGGGAGAATTACAACCTCAGCTGCCTGCTGGAACAAGGGAGAGGAAGGTCTTCATCGAGTACCGAACGTGTGACCGACTACGGAAACGCTGCCGGAATGCAGCGCCAGAAGGATCGTCTACGCGATATTGAGATCAACAAGTGTACGACTACATCACCCACGTGAATCTTCTCTCGTTAATCGCTTTGGAATCTTCGAGGGTGAGTGCTCCTATCGACTCATTGCTACAATCTAGTAGATAGATCTTGGCTTGTTTGTGTGCATGCGGTAGAATTTTTTGTTTTCCATGCTACGAACCCCTACAGCCCAACCACACCCGAAATGTGGCCAGCGATCTTGGATCTATCCAAAATCTCTGCAAGGGCATCCACCGCAGTGTTAAACAATAGGGGGGATATAGAATCCCCTGTCTAACCACGCAGGATGGACTAAAGTAGGGTCCAATCTCTCCGTTGACATTGATCGCCGTCCGCCCACTCATCACAAACTGCATGATCTAGCCGATCACGTGGTCATCGAGCCCCCTCCTCTCTAGAACTAGCCTCAAGAAGTACCAGTCCAAGCGGTCATAGGCCTACTGGAAGTCCAGCTTAAGGAACACCCTTTTTTGACGGCGCGCCTTAACTTCATGAATGATTTCATGAAGCGCCAGGACATCGTCGTGAATCAGGCGTCCGTTGAGAAAGGCGAACTGGAGCGGGTGTGTGACCCTCTCCAATACAGGGGCGAGATGCAGAGCACAAACCTTGGCGAACAGACGCTGGATGACATTAATCACCGTGATCGGGCGGAAATGACGGATATCCGTGGCCCCCACGACCTTGGCGATTAAGGTAATCACCCCAAAATTCAGCCGCGACATCACTAAAGTACCCGTGTAGAACTCCTGAAACATCTGCATGATCACAGGGAGGAGCTGGTCCTAGAAGGTCTGGAAGACGCTCACAGGAAGCCCATCGGGGTCGGGGGAAGAGCCGGTACGCATGGACTTCAAAGCTAAGGCGACCTCCTCCGGGAGAAAGGGACGAGTAAGGTCTACATTCTTGGCCGGGGATACCAACGCCTCACGAGTCCAGAAGTCCGGCGCAAGCGAGGGCCCCGAAGGGGGCGATGCCGAGAAGAGGTCCTTGTAGAAAGCATAAATATAGGAGGATAGCGCCTGAGGGGATTCCAATAAGGAATACCCCTCCCAGAGGCAAGGGATCGAGCACGTCCTCCTCCTTCCACTGGCAATGGCATGGAAGTAGACAGTGTTCGATTCCCCCTGGACCGTCCAGTTCTGGCGACTCTGCTGTCACCAAAAAGCCTCCTCTCATTTGTAGATATCCATAATGGAGGTCTCAAGGGAGTACCTATGGGACCAGGCCTCGGGGGAGAGGCCATACAAGTCAACCTCCCGATCCAAGGCCTGGATTTCCCGCAAGAAGGCGTCCTTCTGGGTCCTGAGTTCGGCCCCCAAGTTGGTTCCCCAACCCCTCATGAACTGTCGGGATACCTTAGCACAGTGGTGCCAGATATCCACCGCACAGTAGACCCGGGGAAGAGACGCCGCCGCTGAAATCCATCTAGCCCGAACCGCCTCGATGAAGCCTTGCTTCTGCAGCCAGAAGGACTCGAAGTAAAAGCGATTCATCTTAGGAGGACGGCCCCCTCCAGAGGAAAGGAGGAGCGAGGTGTGATCAGAACCAACTATGGTGACCGCCCTGAGTGAGCAGAGAGGGAAGGCCACCTCCCAGTTGACAGACACAAATACACGGTCGAGAATGCTGTGAATCGGGGCCCGCTGATTATTGGTCCAAGTATACCTAGCGCCCACCCATGCAATCTCGCGGATGGCCATATCGGCGATGTAGTCATTGAACAACCGCATCCTAGGGAGATACACATTCTCCGAGCTCTTGTGGTCATCGGAACGGATCAGGTTGAAGTCCCCGGCCACCACCACCGGAAGAACCGCACATTCCACTTTCGACTTGAGCTCTAGCAAGAAACCAGCGGACCTCCTATGGTCCACGGGGCCATAGACAATAATCACCTCCCACTTAAAGCGAGTATGTCTATGGGTGAGTTCCATACTCACAAAGAATTCCCCACGGTCCATATCATCAATAACGAAGGTATACTCCGCTCCCAAAAGGATACCCCCGGAGTGACCAGATGCTGGGAGCAAGGAAAAAAATAGTGTGCTATTTATTTTAGCGTGGCTCTTCTCCAAACGCTATGCAAGTTATAGCGTGCTAATAGCGCGCTATTTTTCAAAATAGCGTGTGTAAAAAATTTAAAAAATTAAGGTCTTGCATGTATTACTAGGGATTTCAGCAGCTATTTTTTTTGAGTAATACATGCATAACCAATTAACTAGTAGTGGCCAAATGACAAAGTTTGCTTAACATCCGGTGCAGGACTAGTTAGAGTACAAGACCCGCGTTAGGTTAGCTCACTAGTCGAGAACTTGAGATGCATGTCCTCCCGGTGCTTCATTGTGTTTCGTGGACATGCCAAGCAGAGAGGTGGCCGACCGACTGGACCTGGAGGAAACGGGCGTTGTAGTCTGTCAGCAACCGCTACCATCATGTGGGAAGGGAGAAATAGGGAATAGGGTTGAGTTGACATAGATTTAGATGTAGAGTGTTGGGCGTGGTGGAGTCATGGACTCAATGGGCTTATGGGGTAACGCTATATTCATAGTTTTTTTAGCAGCGCTATTGCGTTGTGACGTTATAGCGTATTTAGCACCGCTAAAGCATAATTAGCGCCATAGCGAGCAGATTTTGCATAGCATAGCGTTCACGTCCCAAATATGCTATAGCGCCGCTATAGCGAAGAAATAGCGCGCTATTTTTTTCCATGGCTGGGAGACAAGACCAGGCAAACTTGCACCGGCTGAGACCATCTAACTCCTCGATGGAAAAATCCTTATGAATCGTCTCCTGGAGGCGAATAATGTCCGGTGCTTCAAAACGGATGTATTCCTTAACCTAGCGACGCCGACCCTCTTGCCCGAACCCCCGGATGTTCCAAATGAACGCTCGGATGGCCCGGAGGATGTCCATAGGATATCTCAGGCCAGGGGGGCATAGCGGGGGCCGAATGAGCACGACTAGTAGGAGGACAGACCATAGGAGCCTTAGGAGGTCTACCACGTGGTCTACCCTGAGGAGTAGACTTGTGGGTAACCTCCCGCTCATCAGGAGCAGGGGGCTCCTCGTTGGAGCCTGGTCCGGGGGACCTAGCCTCGGCGAGGATCCGAGAGCGTTCCCGCTCCCGAGCGTCACGCGCCCGGGCAGCAGCGATCGCTCCCGCATACCCCTCCCGCACCTTAATGGCAGCAATCTGGTCCATCCTCGGCCCACGCTCGCCATAGAATAAAATCCCGTAGTCATCTGCAACTTCGCCCAGGTGGGCCAGCAAAACCTCAGAGAGAACACGAAACGGTGAACCAGGAAGCCCTGAAGGAGTGGTGATAGAGGACAGAGCATAGGAGGAGGAGGAAGTACCTGGAAACTCATCGCGAGCCTCCACACGAAGGGAAGCTCGCTCCGCCACCATCGGCTTGGGACCAGACAGACCTAGCCGAGTCCCCGCAAGGTGGACACTGTGGCAGGAGGGAGGCAGGGGAGGCGGCCTAGGGCCCCTGGCCCAGCGTAGCTTGGAAGCTGTCGCCGGAGAGTCTGTGAGCGCGGCTACCGACCGCACCGACGGGTCAGGGGTGTCAGTGCGAGCGAGTAGCAAACCACCCCGGGGGAACACGGGGACAGGTCCGCACACACCTCCAGGCCAACACTCCCGGAGGTCTCCTCCTCCAGGGACGTCTGAGCTGGGGAGACACAGGGCGGAGGGAGTTCCCCAGGGCGAGGTTGGAGCCGTACTGCGCGATGTCGAGGCCGATAGAAGGAGTGGGGTCAGGACGGTAACACCGAGGGAGGTCCTCCGGAACCATCTTGGCCGGCGCGCTCTGCGACAGGCGACGCCCCACAGCGGCGAGAGAGGGCTCCCGCGAGCACCCAGCCGTCGAAGGGAGGGCCGTGACACCCCTAGAGGCCCCCTGCGGCGGGAGCGGCAGGGACGGAGACGCGTCGGTGGCGAGAGGCGACTCCGGGTCGGACCCCGAGTCATTGTCGTCTGAGCGACCCGCCCCTACCCCCGCCCCTGTGTCATCACCGACAAGGGGAGGGGAGGGGGTGGGGGCTGGCCCCCAGACCCGCCACCACCTCATCGAGCTCCACCAGTAACTCCCTGCCCACCCGGTCAAAGAAGAAGCGAGGCAGGGACACGGGGAATACCGAGCGATCCCGGCACAGGAGTCTCATATGAGCCGCACCAAGCCATGAGAGGGATCCCAAATTCACCTCTAGGACCTTGCCCACAGCTTGCCCAATGAGGGCAACAAGTTCGGGCCTCCGAGCCTCATCCGGGAGCCCCAGAAGACGCACCCACACCTTAGAGAGAGACGCCACGGACCCCTGGTCGGCCGAGGACGGCTGAATGGAGACCTTTAGCTGGTGAATGGGGAGGGTGAAGGAGGTGCCACAGGCACACATCCTCAGAATAGCCACCGACGGGAACGAGACCGCAAACTCGGAGGAGGAGATGCAGCGCATCGGCCACTCATGGCCTGGGAGGACCGCGAACAGCTCCTCCTGGATCAGAGCCTCGGTCACCTCCACTGCATAGGGGGGTCCTAGACTGGGAGCACCGTCACCATCGCCAGGGTCTCCAGCACAGTCATATGGACCCCTCCCATGTCAATGAAGAAGAATCCTCCATTCACTCCATGGCCGTAGTACTCCAAACACTCCCTGCCGCGAGAAGGTGGCGGGATCCACGAGGCCTCGCCCAACCGCTCGGCGCCGGGGAGGCTAGCCTCGGAGGCTGAGGCAGACGGGTCCTTCTTCTTCTTTTTCTTAGCCCCCGCAGCCTCGGCAGGGCCTCCCGCGCGGCCGGTCGCCCCCTCGAACGGAGGGGATGGTGCCTGCCCATCACTCCAGCACGGGGCGTCAGCCCGTCCCGAGCTCGGACGACCACGCGGCCCCCTCCCTTGCTCGAAGGGCCTCCTCCGAAAGACGAGCCTCCCGCTCGATCTCAGCATGGTGGGGAGCCCTGTCCAGCGGGGCCTCCATATGGTGCCGAGCCTGCGAGGGACCTCGAGGGACGCCGACCATGCATGGTGCGACCCTCATGTGGCGAGAGGCGCAGAGGGGACCGACGCAGAGGTGGCGGGGATCGACGCGGCGACGGAGGGGAGCGGCGCAGCGATGGAGGGGACCTGCGGCCAAGGAAGCGGTAAGCCCCGCGCTGGCCCCTGGCCGGCTGGGGGTACCTTCCCTGGGCAGAAAATCCCTAGGCAGCGCCATGGTCGAGGCGAGGGGAGGCCGGGCGCGAGCCTGCCGGCGGGCTGGGGGGCGGCACGACATCAGCACGTCGCGGAATGAGCGGGGGAGGGGCGTGGCCAGGCGGGGACCCGGCTAGGGGGATGGAGGCGGCGAATCGAAAGCTGCAAAGGGAGAATGCGGCGGCGGACGAGCGATACTAGACGCTTGGGAATCGCCCAAGGGTTTCAAGAGAGCGGGCAGGTATGGGCCCTTACTAGGATGGGGGCTCGAGTTCGGCCCGTAGGTAAGAGGGGCCACTGGGCCAGACGGACCAGGCACCCGCGGGTGAGGGCCCGCGAATGGCCTATCCATCCAAGCCACCTGGGCTCCCCTTTCCTAGGCCCACCATAGCCCCATCCCGCATCGGCCCACCCCCTGGCGCCCCCTCCTCACTCCACTCAGCCCCTCTCGCGGTGCCGCAGACGCCGCCAGAGTCCCTTCGCGCCGGCTAGGCTACCTCGTGGCGACCTTGGCCAGCGGGAGGAACTCCCCGAGGCCCCCTGCACCAAGCGGTCATCTTCCTCAGCGCCTGCCTCCTCGTCGACGTCCCTCCACGCCAGCCCATGAAGGTCGGTGAGGTCCGCGACCTGCGACGACGAAAGCGGCCACGGCGGTGGCATGGCCGGCTGAGGATGGGAGGGCGGAGACAACGCTGCTCCGGCGAGGTGGATGCGGCCGCCAACCTTGACTCAGTGCGCCGGGAAGAGTAGCACGCCGGTCTGCCTCACGAACTCGCCGCGGCGGCGGTCACGGGCATCAATGACCACGCCGTCTCCATTAAGAAGCACCAACCTCCCCTCCGTTGGACGCAAGATCACCGTCGCCGAAGACCATCCAGGCCGGCAGCCCTCGAACACCGAGGCGGGGGAGGCTCACCAGCGAGAGGGGCCACCGCCGGGGAGATGGGATTACCAGCCATGGGCAAATAGGGGACACCGGCGGCTCGCCGGCGGCAGCGCAGATTCAAAATTCAAAATCGCCTGAGCCAGCGCCTGCTCCCGTGATGTCATCCCAGGATTTCTTCCAAGCCGGAAGAAGATGCTCGCCGCCCATCAAGGAGTTTCCAGATTACTCCGGGGTGGACATGCGCGGCTAGGATTATTCCACCAAAGACTGTTCATGATTATTGTTCAAAAAAAAAGACTGTTCATGAATCTGATAAATCCCTGTCTATCCCATGCCCCCTCTAACATTCACCTGTCATTCGTTCGTGCAAATTCTGATCCTTTTTTTTTAGGGATTAGGGTTAAGCCAAACCGGTTGGTTGGGACAGCCAGTCAAACCAACCGCTTCCGACCGAGAGCGTGCGTCACACTGACTGTAGCTTCCCCGACGACGGCGGCGGACCTCACCCATCGTTGTCGGCGGCGGCGGCACGACAATTAATTTAGGCGGCGGCGCTTTCATTCGACGGCGAAGGTGGTGAGTGCCATTTGAAAGCTAATTCCTCTCCCATTCTTCTCAATTCGAGATCTGAGCGTGCCCATTGATGCTAGATTGTGGAGGCGAGGGTGTGCTGAACGGGGCGAGGGGGAACGATATGGAGCATGGAGAGGGGACTTCTAATCGGTATATCCCGTATCTCTGCACTTAATTTCTCTAAAGTTGAGCTCTTTGTTCGCTTCCTCTAGCTCACAGTGCCCGCCAAAAACAGGGGAGACGATGTTGCGTGCCAAACCTTCGAATTTCGCATCAATTTCTTTCCCTCTAGGGCTGTTTTAGTTGATGGCAGCACACAGATCATTGAGAGAGACACGATTGTTAAATGGGAGGTGGAATTAGAACATGTTGATCCCCAAGAGCTAATAAACATGGGAGAGGAGGCGGTGAGGAAAATGGTGGAAAAAATTGGGGATAGTGTGGTTTGGGGGCCAGAGCAAGAAGTTTCTTTGTTACGATTTGATGATTGCAAATGTGACTATGTTAGGGTTGAGATAAGGGAACATATAGTTGATGAAATCGATGAGCGAAACGATTGGACAAGCAAAACTGTTCTGTTTTTAGCAGAGCTCATTGATCTGAAACCTGATTCGAGGGTTGGATATGTGGCCTCGAAGCTGGCTGCTCAGATGGTCGAGGATGATTGGGTTGCACAAAGGCAAGTAATGCCTATACTTACTGAGTTGGAAGTGTTAACAGTGGAGGATGATGATGCTAATGCACAAGGGGAGGCTGCAGATGGTAATGCACAAAGGATTGTAACTGTTGATTGGAATTCAGTTGAGATACATGACCGGACTGATTTGGTCATTGCACCAATAGATGACATTGAAATGGCAAAGCTTTTTGGCATTCCTATAGATGACAGAGACAAGGATAAGAAGAGGGATGAAGCTGCAAATGATGGTGACAACCATTTAAGAGATGAAGAGGCAGATATAGATCTAGAGTTGTTGGAAAATGCTGTAGTTCATGTAGATGATGCACATGATGATGAGCTAGTAACAGTTTATGACAAAGAGGACCCAGTTATTGAAGTTGGGAGATTGTTTCCAAGCATGGATGAATTCAGGATGTGTTTCAGGACATATGCAGTCAAACGTGAGTTTTCTACCAAGACTATGTGGACTGATAAAAATAAGTTCTATGCAAAATGCATAGGTTATGATGGTGGTGCCAAGCCTTGCAAGTGGTATATATCTGCTAGACGCCAACCTGATGGAAAGACAATAAGAGTGAATCAAATTCCAAAACCTCATACTTGCATTACAAGTTCTCAAACAGTTACAAAGATGACATCACAATTATGGGTTGCAGAAAAGATCAAGCCCATTTTAGCCACAACACCAAACAGCACTGCAAAGAGACTGAAAATAGACTTGTAAAAGCAGTACCCCATTAAGCTGAATTATACTACAGTGTGGAAGGCAAAGCAAAGGGCAATGAAATAGCTATATGGTGATTGGGCAAATACCTTTCGAATGCTTTATAACTTCAAAGTAGAAGTAGAGAAGAGGTCACCTGGCAGTGTTGTGGAGATAGATACTGAGGTAACAGTTGATGGGAAAGTCTTCATCTCTAAATTATTCATGGCTTTAAAGCCTTGCATCGATGGCTTCAAAGCAGGGTGCCGTCCATATTTGAGTATAGACTCATCTTTATTGACTGGAAAGTGGAATGGTCAACTAGCAGCATGCAATGCTTTAGATGGACACAATTGGATGTTCCCTGTAGCTATTGGCATGTTTCAGTCTGAGACAGAGGCATCATGGACATGGTTCATGATGCAGTTGAAAAGATGCATAGGGCCAGTCTCTCCATTGGCAGTGCACACAGATGCATGTAAAGGTTTAGAAAATGCAGTGAAGATTGTTTTCCCTCATGCTGAGCAGAGGGAGTGCTTCGGCCATATGTGGATGAATTTGATCAAAAAATTCAGAGGAGATGATTTTGGACGCATGTGGCCAGCAGCAAGATCTTACACCAGGCAGACACATTCATATCACCTTGAGAAGATTAAGGCGGCATGCTCTGAGGAGGATAGGGTCAAGTTTTGTACATGGTTGGAAACCTACCATTCTCTTTTATGGTACAGGTCTCATTTTAACACTGCCATCAAATGTGATCATATCAACAATAATTTGGCAGAAAGTTTCAACAACAAAGTGAAGGAGTTAAAAGACTTGCCTGTCCATGACATGGTTGACCAGATCAGGATCATGATCATGAGGTTGTGGGAATTGAGAAGAAGGCTTGGTGATGTCCTTCAAGGAGATAAGCTTCCTGATGTTGTGCAGCAGGTGGTCAACAGGAGCAGAAATCTTGCACATTTGCGTGTTGAGAAATCCTCATTGTGGGGTGCTGAAGTCAGAGATACAAAGACTGGCAGGAGGCATGTTGTTGACACTCAATTGCATGAATGCACATGCCTTGAGTGGCAACACACTGGGAAGCCTTGTGAGCATGCCATACTTTTCTTGGCCTCCAAACACAAGCTAAATATGCACCCATATTTGCATGAGTATTATTCTGTAGCAAAATTCAAGGCTGCATATGGAACACCAATTCCAGCACTTACAGATCAGTCTCAGTGGCCTGAAGTGGACATTCAGTTCTCCTTGTGTCCTCCTTTGATGAAAAGAAAGGCTGGCAGGCCCAAGCAGAGTAGATTCAAGGCTTGGTTTGAGAAAGGTGGGAGCAGCAAGAAGGGAAAGAAAGATGAAAAGAAAGATGCCAAGCCAAAAAGGGCCCAAAAAGGTAACAAGAATAGATGCAAACTCTGTGAAGAACTTGGACACCGAGCTGGCTCTACCAAGTGCAGATACACTGCTGAAAAGCCAAAGTATGTTCATCCAAAATCTATCCCATTTCTTGTTGATGATTTTTCTCCCCCAGCTAACTTGCTTGTTTTCAGGAGGAAGCGTGGAGAAAAAGGCCCACCTCTTGTTGTTGACGAATGCTGGCCAGTGAAAAGGGCAAGAATCAATGGCCAAAGAAAGAAGAGAACTAACCAGATCATGTTTGGTGCTGCTGAGGTGCAATCTGAACTTGTTTTGGAGGATGATGTGCAAACTGTTGAGGCTTTAGGGCACACCGTTTCTGATTTGGAAGCTCTGGTGAAAAATGAGGGGCAAAATGAGCCTGTTGTTGAGGCTCTAGTGCAAAATGAGCCTGTTGTTGAGGCTCTGGTGCAAAATGAGCCTGTTGTTGAGGCTCTTGTGCAAACTGACCATGTTGTTGAGGCTCTGGTGCAAAGTGACCATGTTGATGAGGCTCTGGATCATGATCATGAGGTTGTTGAGGAGGTGCAGGAGGTGAAGGAGACTCTTGGACGTGCTATGGGGAGGCCAGATGGTAATGGTAAGAAAAAGAAGAGCATAAACCTATTGTGTGGTGTGAAACTTGTGAAGGAGAAGAAAACGAGGGGTAAGAAGAGCCAAAAGAAATAGACATTTGTTATTGTAAACATTTGTTATTGTTGTAAACATTTGACACTTGTTGTTGTAATAATTTGGCACTTGTTGTTGTAAACATTTGTTATTATAATAATTTGTCACTTGTTGATAATTTGGACAGAATTCAAATATGATGGTAAATTTGAATTTCAACAAATGTAGCTATGTCACTTTTCTATGTTTGTATGAGCTTCCAACGTTTTTCTCATATGTACAATACAACTCATCCTCACCCTGATCCCTTTTGTGAAGTACAACTCACCCTCACCCAAAATGGGGTAGAAATGGGCTCCAAAGCTAGGGTAAACCACCCCATTTCTAAGCAAGTTTTTTTCGACCATTTCTAAAACCAAGTTTGATATTTTTCCTCAGAACTATGTCACATAACATGACACCATGCGAAGGTTTTGTATATTTTTGATTTTTTTTTGAATTAGTTATGCACATTTGAATGTCTGGTCAAACTTGAAGGATTTTCATAAATATTCTTAGCTAGGGGCTGAGGCTCACAAAACTAGCATTGGATCTCTGATGAAATAGCATGTTGTGAACCTAAAAATGATTTTTACGAAAAATCATCAGCATGAAATCATGTACCTGTAGTTCATATCTTACCCACTTCCAGCCGATTCGGTAGGATTTTTCTTTTTCACCAGGGATGGAATAAAAGGTTTGAGATACTCAAGTTGGGAAATTGTACATTCTAGGTGGTCTAGTATTTTTGAAAAATAGGATGTTACCATTTTGAAACTTCAATTTGGTGGTTGCTTCACAAATCCCCCCTCTTTCGGCACTCAGAAAATAGAAAATGATTTTCTGTGCGTCGAAAAGGAAAACTTTGTGCTACAACATTGTTAGTCATCCCATTATAGACATGCATGCCAAATATGGGCACATTATCACAAATTATGCCTTGATTCTAGCCATATCATTGGTCATTTGACCCGAAAGCCAGAAAACCTCGGAGGAGATAGGTCATTTTGTGAAGGGTTTTTTGAAATATGATCAATAGACCAAGTTTGATATTTTTCCTCACAACTATGTCACATAACATGACACCATGCGAAGGTTTTGTATTTTTTTGAATTAGTTATGCACATTTGAATGTCTGGTCAAACTTGTGAAACCCCGTTGACTACATCCTAAACCCCGCTAACCCTAAGGCCGAATGAGGAACGTAGATCTAACCCTAGCGCGACACTGTGGCCGTCCGATCGCGTCTTCTAGAAGGATTCCGCGGGTGGCTCTGGGCGATCCGTGGAAGGGCTTGTTCTGCAACCTGATTGGTTGGCGTCTCTTAGAAGGATTTCGTGGCTAGCTCTTGGCGATCCGTGGAATGGATGATTCTGGAATCTGATTGGCTTCATCGTTTTTACGTGCAACAGCGTTGCATGCGAGCGTGGCACACTCCATTGACGGTTGGACCGAGCGTGACATGCGAGGGAGCTGGGCGGGGCGGGCTGCACCATGCATACAGCTGCCCCTAGCGTCGCAGTCTAGCTATTTTACGTGCAACAGCGCTGTAGCGTATTTACTCCCTCCGTCGCATTAAATAAATGTACGTGTAATAACTTTCTTCAGTCAAACTTACTCCCCTCAGGTTCATTGTAATAAATGAGACTTTGCATGATACCACATCTATGTTATTTTGCACTATGGAGTAGTAACTTAGACTAGTAACATATGCATGATACCACATCACCTATGTATAAGGTGAACCTTTGCTATAAGATGGGACCCACACAGCTTATGGAAATGACTATAAGGTCAAGTTCACCATAAGCTGGGACCCACGTGTCTGTTAAAAGTACACACAAGCAAGAGAGAGGAGAGAGTAAAATAATTGTTTATTGTTTGTGGGCAACCCATAAGCCTGTAGGTCACCCTTAAGGAAAATCTTCTAAAGTAAACCTCCAATATGTATATGGATAGCCTTATGGACTACTTTTTTGGCTTTTGGATAGTCTTATGGACTACATAGTGGATGTCCAAGTGCATTGGAAAGGTAGAAGTACACTTTTGTGGATAAATTTTGAAGCCAAACGTACACTTATTTGTGGACAGAGGGAGTATGCATGTCACTATGACCAGTCTAAGAAAAAAATATCAAAATCTAAAATATGTAATAAATATAACGTACACCGTTGGTACACTCCATTGACCGTTGGACCGAGCGTGGCATGCGAGGGCGCTGGGCGGGGCGGGCTGCACCATGCATGCAGCAGCTGCCCCTAGCGTCGCAGTCTAGCTATTTTGCGTGCAACAGCGCTGCCCCATTAAAAAAGTGTACGTCGAACAACTTTCTTCAGTCAAACTTACTCCCATCTGGTTCATGCGCCATACAAAAAGTCAATATTACTCCCACCGATTTTTCTTACGTGTGTAAAAACGAACGAGTTTGTTGCATGCGGTGTGTAAAAACGAACGAGTACCTTGGTACTAGATTCCTGCATTTATTACCGAAGTAAATCAAGGCCAAATTATATTTTTCCTTTTATTTTTCACTGCCAATGAACAACTACCTTGGACGTTTTTTTTCTCTCTTTCGCATTAATGCATGCATGCATGCATGGACGGGGGCGGCGGTGCAGGGGTTACAGTACGTCGCATCCTAGCTATTTTTTTCTCTCTTTCGCATTGATCACGCCCGCTTCCCACACGCAACGCAGCGCACGCGTCTCGTCTCGGCGTCTGCGCCAACGCCGCCCTTCACGCCCCGCCCTCAATAAATAGGCAAAACGCCTTTGCCTCCTCATCTCATCTTGCCCCTCATCTTCAACCTCGAGCCCGTCCCTTTGCCTCCTCCCAGCCCCCAAACACTCCGACCATGGCGACCTCCCCCTTCCGCTTCCCTTCCGACACCGAAGTAAGCGACGAGGACAACCACCCGGACCACAAGCAGTGGTGGGAGCAGGAGGCGCCCACGCGCCCCAAGCGTGGCAAGAAGAAGTCCCCGCCCTGCCCCTGGGGGGAGCAGGGCCCCATCGTCACCAACCCAGTCCCCAACCTTCCCGGCGGCGGCGACCTCCCCTCCGAAGCCTACTGGGCTAAGGCGGCGAAGGACGAGAAAAAGCAGGAGGCTGCTTTCTCTAGGTGGGAGGAGAAGCAGGCCCAGCACGCCTTGAAGAAAAGGCGCAGACGGGCGGACGACGAGCGACGGGAGGCCAATCGCTGGGACTTCCAGGAGGAGCAGCGGAAGCGGGAGCACCGGGAGAGGCTGGCGGCGTGGAATGCCGCGAAGGCGGCGGCACCGGCGGCACCGCCTCCACCGCCGATGGAGTAGGGTAGCTAGGGTTAGGGTTTAGGGGCTAGCCCAGGGTTTAGGCGGGGCGCCTATTCCCTTCTATATTATTGTACTTTTTTCTTTTTATTGTAATGTTATCGATCCCCCTATCTAATATAAGTAATGTTATCCCAATATTATCTATCCTCTTGTTTTATTGTAATCTGTGTTTTATTGTATTGTCATTTGTCAAAACACCCAAAACAACAAGTGTATAAAATAAAAGACACAAAAACAAGTTCATATAATACTCGTGCAATATTTATATATTTACAAGTGTATAAAACAAAAGACACAAAAACAAGTTCATACAACACATGGTTCATTTTCAAATAAGTCATTTACATATTTACATAAGTTAAAGGAGCGCCCAAGTTATGTTAGTTAAATGGATGTCCTTGGACTTCATTTATATATTTACTTTTGCAAAAAAAAAGATTGCAAACTGAGCACGTATCTGCAGATCCACACGTCCCTATTTAGATTGTAATGTGAGTACTATTTTTTTTGCCCAATCAACATATAGTTACTATTGGGCCTGGATACGTCCATTTTGGCATGGCTAAGTTATATTTGGGCCTGGCCTTTTTCAATCCTCGTCAATTGTTTTTTTACTTTTCAACCCCTCCCCCTCCCCTGCACACGGGCGCCCCCTGCACACTGATAAAAGGAACACTGACGAAACTGACGAAACTGAAGGAACACTGATTTCGAAAACAGAGCAGCTCAAAATTAGCCCAAATTTGTGTTGCATTTTATTTAAGCCAAAGACATAGACCATTATATCCATTACAAAGCATCACTCGAACACTGACTGCGGTGTCTAATGACTAACGATGAGGAGATAAACTAATCCAAGAGAAATTACACAAAAATAAAAAAACCGGCCATCAGATTGTCCTGCTTCTTCAATTCGATGATTTGCCTTAGCTGCTTGTTCATCTTCTTCAGCTCGGCCTTCACTTCCGCATCCACCGTAGTACCAGCGGAAATGGGGTTGCCACATCCCAATTGCTCCACCACGGACGGGTTTTCGAGCTCCCGGGATGCTACCTCCACCCCAACTCGCTCGATGTACTCATCAAGCCACTCAAAATGCCCACATTTTGGCAGTTCCTGAAATCGCAGAGATGAACCCTAAATCCCAAATTCAATGAAATACATGAAATTTCGAAAGAAAAGCGAGAAATTGGCGCTCGGAAAACTCAGATCTCACCTTTCCCGGCTCGGGCTTGCTCTCACACTTCACAAATTCCCGGCCAATGTTGCCGTTCTTGTCGGTGGATGTGACAAGCCGCTTCAGGGGCGCGGTACGGGGGCAATCGGGGCACCTCCTCGTCGGCACCGCACCATACCGAGGCCATGAGCGGTGGGAGGAAGCAGAGCTCGACATCCCTCGCCGGCGTTGCCGCACTTGCTCGCCGGAGAAGAAAACAGAAGGGGATGAGATGCTGGAACGGTGGCGGGAGTGCTCGGGTGCGGGGACGGATCGGGGCCAACGGCTCTCTTCGACCACAGGCTCTCTTCGCCGTGACGTGGAGAGGCTGTGGGTCCTACTGTGCTCAGCTGATTCGAATTCGTTGACGGTCTCGTAGGGTTAAGTAGAAGTGTCGCACGGGAGCTATTGCCGCCTCACAACCGTCGCATGCCAGCTATTGTTTGCAACGATGCCGCTTTCCTTCCAATTCCATGTAAAAACGTCGTATAGGAGCTATAAGCCCTTTTTTCCGGGGGGACAACCATATCTCCAGTCCCCTCAAATTCTCAACCCCGTTTGACAAATTCCCACCGCCGCAAGCTGTACGCAACAGCGGCTGCCTGCTCGCCAGCTCGTGCCGACACTTCGCCGGTAAACCTCGCGCCCCGGACGGCGCCGCCGTCACATTCGGAAGGCCGACGAGATTTGCCGGACGAGCTACAGTGTGTGCCCAACGTGTCAGCTCCATGTACTAGATGTTACGATCGGAATCAGAGATGAGTCATCCTGTTGCGTTTGTCGTGATTAATTAGCCTGACTGGGACAGGGTTCTAGTCTAGTCTAGTCACACGTACGGAGGTTTCCGTGAAGGGACTCAAATTTTCAAGGGGTCGGCATCAGAGCCAGAGAAGGATTTCATGGGAAGCAACTGGCATGCATATGGTTTTCGTGGAGGTTTTTTATTTTTGTCGTGTGTGTGGCTGACAGTTACACGGACAAGGTTAGATTTTTTGAAGGTGGTTACGGCGGGTGTGTGGGCCTTTTTACCGGACTAATGTAAGCTCCGAGCGAGAGATGCATAGTGGAAACAATGGATTTGACGTGACACCATTTGGATCACCAGCAAATTAATTATCTAGTTATATATAATCACTTGATACGAAGACTAGTGACGCTATACTTCATATATTCTGCGTACATATCAAATCAAGACTGTTTATTGCAGTGGTGGAGGCAGAAAATAAGTTTGAGGGGGGGGGGGGGGGCAATCAAAAAATTTGCCTCTTGCAAATTGTTGGGGAGGACCGAATTACAGAATTTCAGAAAATTTCAGGTGTTTTATGTAAGAAAACAAGGAGTGTATTAACAAATTTGTGCATGTTAGGGGGGGCCATGGCCCCTGCTGGTCCCCTGTCTCCGCCAATGGTTTATTGGTTAAGTTCAGAGAATAGGAGTTTGAACCGTTAAAATATCAAATCGACTAGATTATTTGTCGGTAAGCTCACTCACCATGGAATGATTCCTCTTCTAGATTGTGTGGTTGTTGAACATAACCATGGTCAGAATGTAACACCTTTCCTTCTCACTAAAAACAACACATGCAGTCCATGGCATAAACATGTCTAGAAATTTTACATAAGCAAAATATAAAGATAGATTAATAGTTCTCATGGTGGACCGAGGTATAGCCCAGTGGATTGGGTGTGTTGATACACCCTCGTCCGCCTAGGTTCGAGTCCATCTACTTGTATTACTGGTCAGTACGCACGAATACATCTTAAAATATGCCGAGGGCTTCCTCCCCCTCTCTGGAATCATTTTAAATTAACAGTTCTCATGGCAGTATGATTTACGGTGTTCTTCAATTTCGTGCTCCCTTTCCCGAGCTTCCGTATGATATCACATAATCCATTCACTGGAATGCTATCATTGCCTTCCTGGATAAACCAGTACAGCATGCCTAAAATCAACTTGCTCTGGGTCTGGACAAGCAAGAAAGAATCCGAACAAACAGTACTAGCCCATACCATAAAAATGGCAGCATACATTAGGTGAGCTAGCTAGGATTGGGTGCCAGATTAATTAATTAGTATGTTTAGTTAGCTTGCATGGCTTGAAATACAACACCGCTCTCCTCCGGCCATTGTACCGAACAACTTAATCAAATAATCATGGAGGTTAATCATGGATGCAAAGAAAGTGCACGTCACGCTATCTGTCGCGACAGCAACGGCGCCGTAGCACTCATCACTTCGTGCTAGCATTGGACATGCACGCACCAACCCCTCTCGATAAACAATAGACTAATGTCCACTCAAAATTTTAGATATATTGTTCTAATATATAGATAATTTTACTTCTTAATGTCCTTAACTTTGTCTAGATACGAATGGATCTAACTAACTATGGATCAGAGGGAGTAATTAATTATTTGATCCGCAATGCGACTGTGATCTAGCGAGGATTTGTTGTGATTGCGTCTTGTCGAGTGATAGTACACTTAGTGTGATTAGTTTAGCTTTGGGGTTGCATAACTTCAAAGAGGAGCCACGGCCAGCATAATGCATATGCTACCTAGCCGCTCTTGTTTTCTGTTTTCCTTTTGGCTTTCCTTTCAGGAGGAGGCAAGCATTGGCGGACCCAAAGAAATTTCAAAGCCCGGACACACATGCTTAAACGGTTGCTCATCCTTCCAAAACATCATCAGTTAAGTAGGCAATTAAGCTGCCGGCCGGCCGGCAAGCCCGGGCAGCCGCCCGGGCAACAGGGGTGGTAGATCCGCCGCTGGAGGCAAGTCAAGATCAGGACTCATGTAGAGGTTCTAGCAGGATCTTTTCTTGGTCCACAACAGGGACGTGCACTACTTCTAGAGAACTATGTGAATCTTCATAAAATTATGATCCAGTCACTCTCATGTTACAATTAAGAAGCCAATAAGGAGCCTGTCGGTAAGATTATCATTAGTATACAGTGATACTGAATGTACTAGCATGTTACCCAACAGAGTGTAATAATAGCATAGTGCTTGTGTACTGCACGTCTAATATGAACGGAACCAACTTGCTAGTTAGAATTTGGCACGTCCGCCGTCTTGTCTGAGTGATAGAATCTAAGTTTGCAAAAAAGAAAACAGAACAAAAAATGTATTCATTGTTAAAAAAAAGGTTCATCTATGCAAAAAGATGGTATTGTCTCAGTTGATTGTTAAAATCTTAATTTGGGATTATTTTTTACAAATAGTTTCATATAAAAAAACAAGTTCGAGAAATAATATTTTCTCTGTCGAGTGATACAATCTTGTATATATAAAAAAAATCCACCTAGCATGTAATAATAATTTGTTCATCTAGCAAAAAGTATATAATATTTTTCTCAGCTATTATGAAATTTGGGAATCTTCCATGTATTTCAACGGCGCATATATAGGTGATTTTCGGGGACTAAGAAGTATGATTTTACTCAAGCGACCGAGAATTCACAAAACCGTCAGATTTTGTGTGAGATTTTGGACCATGTATGAGAGGAAATTAACCCAAAAATCTTGGCATTAGGTCTTCATTGTGTTTAGTCAACATCCACACCTAGGTCGAGTACTGGTGTAGACCTGCAGATGCAGGAAGAGGCCGGAGTCGTTCTGTTTGGTTTGAAAATGGCAGTGTGTTGTCTATATAGCCGCTAGCTCTAGCTCGATGGCGACTCGGTTTGAAAATGAGAGGCTGCCTACCTCCGGTGAAGTAGCTTCGAATTTGGCCAAAGGAAGGGACAAGCCCCACACTGCAAGGCGCCAAAAGAACATGCACGTTCGCACGTACTATGAGAAATCAACCGACATGCATGCATCGGCGGAGCATATAATTTCCTTTCCTAACACGACAAATCCTGGGTAGCCCCTATGCTTGCCGGTTGCGCACACCAGCTATATGCATGCATGCAGAGTACACAGACTAGGGGAGCTACAGTACTAGCTATGAATGCCGATAGAGGCAGCTTGCTTGCACCACGTACGCTCGACGCGAACCGGCGGCCGGCCTCCATCCGCGCGCCTTCGGTGGCCGGAGCGAGAACCAGCCAGCCGTCCTTCCGTCCGTCCTTCTCGAAACAGTTTTCCGCTCCCGTCGTCCTCATTACGACCGGGCCGGCAATGTATATGGCCCGCAGCATGCAGCACGCTAGACGAGACGTTGACCGGCCACCGAACGCGCGCGCCGTGTGGTCGCCGGCTGGGCTTTCTCCAGCTCACGCAAGCTCTCACTCCCCGCTGCTTCGTCCCTCGTACGTGGAGCTAGCTGTGGTGGTTAATTACCGTGGAATTTGCAGGTCACCCTCAGCTAGCTCGGTGCTTGCGAGTAGAGCTGCATCATTGGCCCATGACACCGCAAGCCACACGTAGCTAGTGTCAATGTACGCTCAACTTAGACGTTCCATGAGGCGGTGACAGGTGACACTATCACCCAGCCGGTTGATCGGTAGTAGTTGCACGGAGCGTCGTAATGACCAAATTCGGTCCTTCCTTCACTTATTATGTTGTGTACTACATACTGATCTGTTCATATGACACAGCAAGCCACACGATACTTTGTACGCTCACGAGGGATGCATGAGGCCATGACACGCAATCACCCGGCCGGTATGGTAGTTGCACCCAGCGTAATGACCCATGAGTTTACGATGATTCGTTCACAAATTAAATAGGCGAGTTGTACCATCATCCGTGGTTCTAGTTGAACGGAGGTGAAGTAGTACCATCTTGGAGGTTAAACTAGAATTCGATAAATAAATTAGAAGTGGAACTTTGACGGAATCTCACTTTTAACACCTCACTACAGTAAATGCTAAATAGGCCGACGGCTGGCTCCCGTCAGCGTAGGCCCTGTTCCCCGTCGGCGTAGGCTTGCCCGATGGGGGCCGTCGGCGTCTGCCCGTCGGCGTATAGATTCCCGTCGGCCTAGGCCCACCTGGGGCCCACCTAGAGCAGGTAACGGCCGTTAGCGCAGTGATCTGTACGCCGACGGTTACGCGGTCGGCCTAAGGGGATACGTGCCTCCCTTGTGGTTGTCTACGAGTGTG
The DNA here is from genome assembly GCA_916181665.1 of Avena sativa. Classification (NCBI taxonomy): domain Eukaryota; kingdom Viridiplantae; phylum Streptophyta; class Magnoliopsida; order Poales; family Poaceae; genus Avena; species Avena sativa. The sequence continues at coordinate 351,335,454 of OV702293.1, read as the reverse complement.
GATAGGCCGACGGCCTGGCCGTCGGCCCTACTCTGCCAGCTGGGCCGCTAAGCACTGACGCCGACGGCATCATCGTTGGGCAAAGAGTGCTCTCTGGGCCACACACGCACTGACGCCGACGGCAACGCCGTCGGGCAAACATAATATGTGCCATATAGTCTGGTCTACGCCGACGGCATTGCCGTCGGCTTAGGCCTTGGCAATTTTTTTTTCCATTTTGTTTTATTTATTTTCTGCAAATTATATATTCCCAGATTTCAGACACAACACATGCACAAACATAAGATCATTATCGTCAAAAGAACATAACTAGATCATCCATACATAGGTACATCCTCATCCAAACAACATAGCTAGTACATCCACACATAGGTACATCTCTAAGTGCATCCTAACACATGCACATCCCTACACCTCCGGAGAGCTGCACGAGAGACCCATGTCTCCCCGCGCGAAGAAAGGTGAAGCTTGACGTCGAGTAGCCGCCGTCGAACCAGCACCAGAAGAAGGACAAGTACCGCCATGACCACCACCACCGGTAGAAGGAGAAACACTACCACCCTCAGCACGATGGAAAGAAGGAGAATCACCGCCACCGCCACCACCACCACCACCACCAGCGGAAGCACCAGGAGAAGCACGGCCGGTATGAACCGGTGTCATCGCGCGCGAGATAGTCGGCGAGGCATCAGGACGACCAAAGTGTGTATTGCTGGAGCATCCCGGTCCCTACATGTTTGAGGCAGAGTTAGCAACCACCAAGGCACAGGTTTGTTGTAACAACCGGTTTGGCAAATAACTTACCGGGGTCCCTGAGTAGAAGGTCAAAGCATATTCGTCCTTTGATGGGAAGATTGGTTGCGGCCCTGGCCTAGGTGGCCGTGGCGGTAGAGTGGCTCGCTCTCCAGTGCCATAAAACCTCTCCAAAAGCTCCAAGATAGTTTAGATCTGAGGCGTTGCAGAAATAAAGATTCAAACTAGGAAATGCGAGACTTGTCATATTTTGCAAAAATAAAGGTGGAAACTTACATCATCGCGTAACTCTTCCGACTGCTCGTAGGCCGCTCAGGTCTGGAACCACGTCTCGAGCGTCACCAAGTGTTCCGCAAAAGCGGCCTTGTAGGCCGTGTCCAAAACAGGCTACAATTTCAAAAACAATGAATCTCGTCAACTTAGCCACTCACGAACGATTTTCGGAAATATGATGGAAATGAGAAAAACTTACATCACCGTTTGCTCGGGAAGGTCGTCGAGGCGGGATAGCGGGGTCGTCGGCGGCGAGGGTAGCCTTGATCCGCGTGAGGCTAAAAGCAGGAGTTCGCGGGATCACCTTATCGAGAATCTTGAAACGGCCGTGCTCCCGGTCGCGCCCCGCCACGACCACCACTCTCTCGTCGGTCTCCTCTGCTCTAGGATCTTCCACCTCCGGATGAAAACCAGTGAACGCCTCGAGGTAGTTAGCACCATCCTCCTTGGCAGTTCCATAGAACTCTGGAAGCGAGGGCTGAGGCTGGGACATATCAGGCTTCTTCTGCTTCATCCTCTCCCATACTTCATAGTCAGAACAAGGCCTTTCTAGATGTGTCTCCTGCATGGCCAAAAAAATGTTATGCGTATCAAGTAGGATCACGAAGGGAAATAAATAAAGATTGTTCCATGTATACATGTATACCATATGGGCCTTGAAGCGACCATGGTTGCGGTTTCCCGCACAGTGTGTCCCCCCGGAGCCACGGTTTGCCTTGTTCCGCTCACTCAAGGCGTTGAACTCGGCGTCTTCCCCGCGCCACCTCGCCGACACCGCCAGCCATGCGTACCATCGGCCCACGTGGGCATAAACTGAAAAAACAATACTCATTTGAAGAATGGATAATGCAATTAGCAACAACATAGAATCTGATTGACAATTTACTTACCTCGGCATAATCTTCCTCGGTCATTTTTTGGTTGGTCCTTCACATTCAAATGCTTCGGCGCCCTCTTGCCCAACTTCTCGGAGCTGTATAGACTGGTGGTGGTATGCTTCTGATTGTAAAACCGCTGCCATGTCCAGCACACTTCTCTAAGTGTTATCGCATGCAACATGGACGGTCACACCCGGGAGCTAGGTTTTCCATCTTAGGGCAATCCACCACCCTTGTGCATGTATGCTAGGGCCATACGCATGTTCCCGTGGCATCCCGACACTCGGGCGGTCTTTTTCCGACGAAACCCTAATCCGAGGGACCCGCGGGTCTACCCCCATAGCATTCTCCATACGAGGGTTGAACAACGCACTCTCTTGGTGGTTTAGGTTTGTTTAGGTCATATCTACATGGAAAACCAAGGATAGGCCCAAGGTTCCACTGGTCTACCCTCGTTTGGCCCGCGGCGGGAGCCTACTCCTACATGTCCAGCACACTTCTCTAAGTGTTATCGCATGCAACGTGGACGGTCACACCCGGGAGCTAGGTTTTCCATCTAGGGGCAATCCAACACCCTTGTGCATGTATGCTAGGGACACACGCATGTTCCCGTGGCATCCCGGCACTCGGGCGGTCCTTTTCCGATGAAACCCTAATCGGAGGGACCCGCGGGTCTACCCCCGTAGCATTCTCCGTACGAGGGTTGAACAATGCACTCTCTTGGTGGTTTAGGTTTGTTTAGGTCATATCTACATGGAAAACCAAGGATAGGCCCAAGGTTTCACCGGTCTACCCTCGTTTGACCGCGGCGGGAGCCTACTCCTACATGTCCAGCACACTTCTCTAAGTGTTATCGCATGCAACATGGACGGTCACACCCGGGAGCTAGGTTTTCCATCTAGGGTCAATCCACCATCCTTGTGCATGTATGCTAGGGCCACACGCATGTTCCCGTGGCATCTCGGCACTCGGACGGTCCTTTTCTGACGAAACCCTAATCCGAGGGACCCGCGGGTCTACCCCCGTAGCATTCTCCGTACAAGGGTTGAACAACGCACTCTCTTGGTGGTTTAGGTTTGTTTAGGTCATATCTACATGGAAAACCAAGGATAGGCCCAAGGTTCCACCGGTGTATCCTCGTTTGACCCGCGGCGGGAGCCTACTCCTACATGTCCAACACACTTCTTTAAGTGTTATCGCATGCAACGTGGACGGTAGTTTAGGTTTTTTTATGTCATACCAATATACTTTTTTGTCCTTTACAAGCGTACATGCGATAACCTTCACTCGGTGGAGGGTTTCTCCAAATAGTGGGTTCGGTGCCCGAGGGTCCCCAAAAGAGAGGGGTTTCTAGGGTTTCCCCAATAGAGAGGGTTCGGTTCCCCGTGGTCCATAAAAAATGAGATATATCTTTAATATTTTTGTTGTAGTTGTGCACTATATGTGTATTTTGTTTTTTCTATTTCACATTTATGCTTAGCATCAGGTTCCGGAAGATTCACGTCGTTATTCAATGCGGGTGGTGGGATACGCGTTGTTATCTTACAATCACCAAGTTATTTATAAATTACATCTACATTAAAATTATAGTAGAAAAAATTATGCAACTATTTGAATTTTATAATTTGGAGTAAAGTAGTAAACGTACCTACCTAGGCCGATGGCATTGCCGTCGGCGTAAACGTGCTGGCCAGATAGGCCGACGGCCAGTCGACGCGCCTAACGCTGTTGCCCGCGCCCGTCAGGTGGAACGGGTGGTAGGGACACGTGGCCCCATACGCCGACGGTTTTATCTACGCTGACGGCGGCCGTCGGGGGGTTTCGCCCTACGCCGATGGGTTTTCTACGCCGACGGCCACCTGGCCCAGCTGACGAGCCCGCCCAGTTACGCCGACGGACCCGACCTTTAGCCGTCGGCGTAAAATAAGGCCGTCGGCGTTTCTTGTTATTCGTGTAGTGCCTTATATGTGTGTATAGTGTAAATCACAACTTTAATAGGCGATTAACTTACACGGAATATATATGCAGAAACTGCAGTGCAAGCACACATGTGTAACTCGTGCGAGCGGCCTGTCAAAATTCAGAATCGATCAAGTTCCGTACGCGCATGCATGCACTTGGGTTTTGAGCGTCACCGCTGAGATCAACACGGCCAAGCGCTAGCACGCTATTTTTGGTTTTCCTACAGCTTTTGATTGCACCGTTGAAATTACTAGCACAGGCCAGTGCATATGTCATGTTAGCGACGGCTACTGCAACACAACAGGGAAAAAAAATGCAAAACATGTGCGAGGATACTTTTGGTATTACTAGCACAGGCCAGTGCATATGTCATGTTAGCGAAGGCTTGACGCAATCACGCAAGCGTTATTAATCTGGTCTTACTTTTGGTTTGTCCGTGGTGGATCGTCTTCGACACATCCGAGAGCAAAATGATTGGAGAATCGACCACATTTGAAGCTATGCTAGTAGGCAACATAAGCAGTGCCGTACGGGCGACTCAAACACGGGCCCTTTTTCAGTACTTTCCTTTAGGTTGGGCTATGGCTCGTGCAACATATGGAGTATAATTATTAACCTCCTTTTCCCTTCAAGTACAAGGATCAGTCGCTTTGTGCTTTCTTCTGTCTGCCTGGCCTCTGACAACAGTCATGGTGTAGGTCCTTTCCTCCAACCAAAGAAGCCATTTGTGTTTTTTTACAACTATATATTTTTACAATTGTACTTTTTTATAGAGAACTACTCCCTCCTTCACGGTTTGCAGGGCGCTCTACAAAAATCTCACGGACCTAGGCGTAAACGTATTGGCTGAAAATTAGGCCTATTAGTGAGCGGTTAAGGCGCATGCATTGGTGGAAGACTGTTGCATGCATAGAAAGTTGGGAGAAAAGGTGTCACATTAATTAACAATTAATTCTTATACGCCTAGGAACGTTGTAGTTTTGAAAAAACCTAAATTTGATTAGACGCCATGCAATCTGTGAAGGAGGTAGTATGTGTGCTTGTTTTTAGGACATTTATTGCATATATTTATGTGGACAACATTTATGAAATGCAAATTAGCCTGTTGTAGAATAAATGTGCTCCACATACATACATAGGGTGTGTTTAGTGTGAGCCCGAACCAGCCCAACCAAAATTTTGGTATGACCAAAGCAAAGGCATGACCAAAATTTTAGGGAGTCATTGTTGTTTAGTTTATAACCCCTGTACCTGCCAAAAAAAATGGCAAAAATGCTAGGACCTCGCTTGGTTTGCAGCCAACTAACTTCGCAAACCTTTGAAAACTTGTATCAACTAGTGTTTTATTTTATTCTGATTTAGCTTTCATAAGAAGAACAAAAATGAGGTTTGAAAACACATGGTTTTTGTCTTAAAAAACTTACGGCCAATGTGAGTGATTTTGAAGAACAGGGGGAAAAAGGAAAACGTTGGGGGCATTGCTAGAGGGAAGAATAGAATGAATCGAGTTGGGGAGAAATCGGCTAGGGCTTTTTACTTGTGAAGTCGACACCACACTCGTTTAAGATGTAAACTAAATTGAGAAACAAATATAGGTTGGCTACATTCTAAGTGGCGCCGGCCTGCATAGGTTGGGATCCATTTTAAGTGGAGCCGACCTGCATAAGATCTGCTCTGTTTTAAATGGAGCCAGACTTAACACGTACGGTTTTTTTTGGGTCGTGCTCAAGGATTTTGGCGCTATCGGTGCTCGGCGCCGACCTGCATAGGTTCGGCTCCACTGTAGTTGGCGCCGGACGGAGGGGTCAAATTCCAAAGTAGTTTTTTGGAGAGGTTAGATGTGATATTAGTTACATAAAAAAATGTCAGTTTTGTCAAAAAGAAACACCCATTTGTAGTTTACTCCAACCAAAGTAAACCGTGACGGAATTTTCAGTTTTCAGCAGCAAGTTTTATGCTTCCCGTTTTTCTTCCATCTCCCCTTTCTCTGGAACTAGCAGCCTGACATCTAGTTGCCTCTGGTCACTGCCCTGCAATCCCTATTCCGTCAGTACCAGATATGATCGACGGTTGTGCAATGTAATATTTCCCGCGATAAGGTCAAAATCGAGCTGTACCCACTATCCACGGTCGGTGAACGATTAGCATGTGGAAAGAATTAAAAAAGGAGTTGAACACGTCGATGAATTACTCTATTGTCGACGCCGGTGGTGATTTTCTGAGACGGAAATGATTGCGTCGTACTACAGCATTTTCTCGATCAGAAAGCACCTTATTAGTCGCCGATTTTCTTCTCTTTCGCTGTAATCTCGACGACTGCAAGGTCGTAACAAGATGCCCATCATGGCAACGACGAATTCACCATCGGCTCTGGCCCTTCCACGGTTTCACCGACACATGCGTGTGAAACTGAGAACCTGTTGGAGAATTCTCGGAAGACAGTACTGTCCGGCGATCGAAATTGCCCGTTGGCGCCTTCTCCTCCGTCGCTCTGCTAATTAAGATATGGATTGCGACCGCAAGCAGCCAGCAGGGCGTTAATCAAAGAAGAGAGGCCATTGTCACTGCCTCCACGAAGCAAACACACGAAAACGATCCATCGATCGATACCTCTGCATCGAACTCAGCTGCTGGCTAGTGTGCTGAACTGATCGACTGCGCGTTCCAACTCCCCCCTTCTGGAACGACAGTGCAGCTCCACCCGTCGCCTGCCGCTGTCGCCGTAAGCGACGCCGGGAGACTGACAGACCGGTAGACAGACATCAACGACCTGATATTTTACCGCATTTGGCTTCGACTTGATTTGATTAGGACTTAGGTGGTTCTGAATTGGATGGAGCGGAGCTCGTGGGTCTCTCTGTATTTGGACGCAAACGGCAGACGGACGAGACGTTCCTTGGCCGCCCATGCTCGGATACGGACGCGAACCCGGATGGAACGTGAACGTCGGCAGGGCAACGCCGAAGTGATCGGCGAACGCGCCACGTCGGGTTGAAAAGCCGGCGGCGAGAATCTATCTGATTTGCCTGATGAGCTACAGTGTCATCCGATAGCCCACGAAGAAACTCTCAAAATGTTAGCATCAGAGAAGAAGGATTCCATGGGGAAGCAACCGGCATGCATACGATTTTCGTGCACCTTGCAACGCCAGAGTACTACTGGTTTTTTTTTTTTTTTGTCATGTGCGGCTCGCTGATAAAAACGTAGGGTTTGAAAATAAAAAGTAAGGTGATTGTGACGTGATGGGAACATCCGATTTGAGGTGGCACCATTTGAATCACCGAGAAAATAATTAACTAGTAATCGCTTGATATGAAAACTAGTGACACATAGACACAGTATTGCATGTATTATGTGCACATATCAAATCAAATGAAGACTGGTTATTGGTCAGATTCTGAGAACATGAGTTTGGACCGTTTGTTGGAAAAGCAATCACTGCATTATTATTCGTCGGTAAGTTCACTAGCCACTTATGATTCCCCTTCTAGATTGCGTGGTTGTTGAATAAAATCATGATCAAGAGATGGCGGTCCTTCTTATGAAAACTCCCGCAGACAAAAACACCTGATTAGAAACAACATAAGCATTTTCTTTCCATGCCAAACATGCTGCCTAGAGAGTTTAAGCAGAAGAAAACAATTTAACAGTTCTCGTGATAGCTACGTTTCGCAGCTAGCGTTCTTCAGATTGTTGTCCCCTTTCCCAGATTTGACATCACAGAATCCAATCACGGAATCGCTATCATTACCTACCTTAATCAGCCAGTACAACCTACTAGTAGTACAACCTACTAGGAGCACGTACCTGGTCTATTTGCTGTGAACAAGCAAGAGATAATCCGAAGAAACAGTACTATAGCCTACAATGAAAATGGCAGCCTAATAAATTAGGTGAGCTAGCTCTAACTAGGGTGACAGCTTAAGGCCGGTCATAGTGGGAAGTAACTTAGAGTAGTACTCCCTCTGTTAGGGATTATAAGGCATATGGACCATTTTGATAGGATTAAAAAAATCAATAACTCACCCTATTGATTACTACATGCACCAATAGTTACACATGCATGAGAGAAGATAGAGAAAAAAAAAGAACATGCATTGCAAGAGAGAGACTAATAAATGGGAGAAGACTTACAATTCCTAACATTTTTAAAAAGCTCTCGGGCCTTATAATCCCTAACCCCGAGGGAGTAACATGCACATGTTACTAGTCTAAGTTACTACTTTTATAGTGAGAAATAACTTGAATGTGATAACATGCAATGCCACATTAATTAGGTTGTAGACACACTTTGTCTTGGTATGTGTGATGTTACATTAACATGGCTAGTTACTCAATCCATCTATCTCTTCATTAAATCATTGCCACGTAAGCAAAAGTGTTGATTTGAACTCTTAGTTATTAGTGAAGTTACTCCCACTATGACCAGGCTAAAACTAAGGAGTACGTTCTTGCATGCCTTCAAATAAAACTATAGCTAGCTCTCGTCCGGCCATGGTACCGAACAACTTAATCATGGAGGTTACTCATGCAAGGTAATAAGTGATCGCCACGCTATCTGTTGCACAGCACATGCACCAGCGTCCTTCATAAACAAAATACCAACATGTGATCGCACGAATTTTTATGTAGTTTGATATGATTATTATTATTTATTTTGGTTTGTAATGCTACCATGATCTAGCGAAGAATTTATGTATATATAGTGTGATTAGTATAGCTTTGGGGTTGCATAACTTCAAAGAGGAGCCAGCCCATCATGATGCATTATGCTTGTTTTCTGCTTTCCTTTTCACTTTCCTTTCTGGAGGAGGCAAGTCAATATCAGGGTTCATGTAAAGGTTCTGGCAGGATCTTTTGGTCCACAACAGGGACGTGCACTACTTCTCGGGCCCCTAGTCAATTAATTTGGTCGCTCTACGTGTTAGACGGAATCTTTATATAATTATGAGCCTGTCGGTAAGATTATCATTAGTATATGGAGTTAAGTACACGTGACACCCACAAAGCTTGTCCTAGATGTGCAAATATATGACAGCTTTGTGGGTGCCCCCCATGTATTCAACTCTAGTATATAGTACTTCCTCTATGAACATAAAATGTTCTGATAGGATTTTTTAGTTTACACCGAAAAATCTTACAGTTAGGAATGGAGGTAGGAAAATAATACCAGTAAAGTGTAGTACTAGTGTTAGTGTACCGCACTTTTAATATGAATAGATATGACTTGCTAGTTAGAATTTGGGCCTATCCACGCTCCTGGTGGACAAGATATTTTTATCTCTTAGTCAATCTTAAAAAAGGGTGTGCTTAGTGGGTCTAGAGAAGGGAATTTTTTGGGATCATTTTCCTTGCTTTTTATGCAAAGAGGCTGATTTGTACCCAAGACCTCCATCTCTTAGTCAAGCTTGCAAAAAAAGAAATATAGTCGACAAAAAAGAGTATTCATTGCATTGTAATTGTTTGTCCATCTTGTTCAAAAATTTGGTATCATAGCACTCGATTGATGAAATTATATTTGTTGATTGACTTTAGAAATATTTTCATATAGAAAAAAGTTTGCCATGTTTAATAATTTGTTCAACTTCTGAAAAAGTATAACATTTTCTTGGCCAAGTGAGATAAAAAAAATCGACATTTCATAATATTTTATTCATCATCTAGCATACAAAATATAATTTTTTCTCAATTGTTATGAAAGTGGGGAGTCTTTCACATATATCAACATCTCATAGGTGGTTTTCAGGGACTAAGAAGTATGATTTTTCTCAGGTGACCGAGAATTAGCAAAACTGTCTGAGTTTGAGTGGGATTTTGGTTCATATATGAAACTAGTGTTAGTCAACATCCGGAATTAGGTCAAGTATTGTCTACATATGCATGAAAAGGAATCATCTCACCATGAACTATCACCGTTTCAAAATATAATACTCCCTCCATCACGGTTTGGAGGGCGTTTTATAAAAGCCATGCGTTTTCAAAACTCCTCTCTTTCTAGGCATGTTAAACTTAATTACATAATTAATGCCCCCTTTTTCCTTCCCACTTCCTACTCCATGCAGCCAAGAAATTAATTCTTACATGCAACTCCATCAATGCATGCGCCTAAACTCCTTGTTTTCATTGAGTAATTACGTTTAATAGGACGCTGAATAATTAATAAACGCATGTTTTTGGCATAAATCTGGCTCAATGAGCATTCACCTAGATTCTAACAATTTTTCTAAAATGCCTTCTAAACCGTGACGGAGGAAGTAACGGATATAGGGTATGTATCGATGAGCTACCTACAACTTGCACATTTGGACGACATGCAGAACTATCGATCCCCATGTATGCCTTTGTTTTTGTTTTAAAAATGGCACTGTCACTAGTAGAAAACAGGACACTAGTCCTGGTTTGTAAGAGGCTTTAGTCCCGGATTGCAATCCGGGACTAACGTATCGGGACTAAAGGTTAGGCATTTAGTCCCGGTTCTGTTACAAACTGGGACTAGATTATCTCCACGTAGCCGCTCTGTGCGCGCTGGGCTGGAGGATATTTCTTATGCCGCGGCAGCATTTTGCACCAAACTGCTGCCACGGCAGGAGCTGAGGTTTTAGGTTTTTTTTTGTGTTCGATTATTTTTCATTTTGTGTTTTCATATACATATTATTCTACGCTACTACATGTTGTATACATTGATGCATATATAATATAGTTTCACTCACGATAACATAAATACATATAAATATATACACAACCGAGACTAGAGCTCGTCTAATTGATTTACACCAAGATCATTATTACAACAGATACTGTCCTTTTGTGTCTATCCATGATTATACGAAGGTCTATCTACGTTGTACTCTCGTTTTGAGTTTCTGACGTCCCTGAGCAAAAATTCCGATAACTCCTCTTGAATTGCTAGTAGGCGTTCATGTGGTAGGAGCTTATCCCGCATCGCATCCAACTATATATAAAGAAGTAGATCATTATGAATGGAACTCAACAAAAACTATGATATAGAATAAATTGCGAATATATTGTTTACGTACTTGAAGAAAGTCAGTGCCCTGCTCCATACACCCACGAATGAACTCACATACGTAATAACCACATAAATTAGTCCCATGTGGCTGCGTCGCACACTTTTCGATCGAGAATATAATTCAATCAGATAATAATCAAGCATGATAATTGTAAGAATAATAATTGTAATATCCGTATAAATTAGTCCCCTAGCTCTCGTACTACTTACCGGGACCGTACGAAAAGTGAGCTCCTCACGCCATTCACCCTGAACCTCCTTCGTGAACCTTTTCCAAACCCTGTCCGGCAAAAAAGAAATGAATGAGTTATTAATTAGTTTACATCTCAGAGAATAAACGAAAGAGACAGATATAGTGATTCAAATTACTTTTGGAGGCAATTAATTATGCTGCGGTAGTCTTCCATCGGCTTCTTTAACGAGTCCGAGATTTCAACTTTTGCACGGTCAACGTCAATGTTTAGAAGAATCCAGTGGAAGCTGCGATCGTTTATATACACTTAACATCGAGTAAACAAAAATTGAATGTGTACAGGACAGTAAGACTCTTACCCATAGTTGTAAGGAAATAGTATTTGTGTCTTGTAATGTTGCTCCATTAAAAACATTAGCAAGTTATCCTCTGTTTTCTCGAGGTTATTTATTAGCGTATGTCCATTTACTCTGTTTGGGTCAACGAACCCAATGCTGTAGATTGACTTTCTTCTACATTCTTGAATCTTCATTCTGCATATATAATAGCATACAGAAGGAGCTATAGTGAGGATAATGACCCATTTGCATCGAAACAATGGGACCTTGAAATTAGGACCATAGTCAAGTTACCATATGTCCTCTATGTAACCATAATATGTGTCCTTTTTCCCATTCCCGTCCGTTGCATCAAATCGGACACCACTGTTTTGGTTGGTGCTCTTTTTGTCTTGGGCGTGCGTGCAAAATATACTCCCATTGATCTCGTAACCTTGGAAAGTCAATATAGTTGAAGATGGACACTTGGCCAACAAGTACAACCACTAGTAAAATATATTCCCATTAATCTCGTAACCTTGGGCATGCGTTTTTCGCTAAGCTGAGGCGGCCGAAAGAGCCAGAGTTTCCCAGCACCAAAGAAGAAAAATGAAAAGTGTTGAAAATGCTAAAGTCTCTTCATCAACCCGAGCCAAAGCTGCCATCAGACTATGAGCGTTCTATTCTCAAGTCACATGCGGCACAAAAAGCCTCGAAGAGCAGTACTGATGCAAGCGAGAAATCTGTTGCCCAGCTCGGAGAACAGGCAAAACAGTCTTGCGCCCCTCTCAAGGTGATTTCCCAAACCAATGTGGGGTCGAGCAAATATGGGGCCGAAGAGCAGTATGATCTAGAGGTAGTTGCACAATACGGAGAAGCTGCCGCTGCTCAAGGTATGAGTATTGCCCAGTACTTATCCCAGTTAGAGTACTTCCCCGTGAGTGAAGTATTATACAAATACCAGTACGGCAAACCTCTCGTCAAACCTGAGGAGGTAAATAATCTTCCAACAAAAATGCGAAGATTGCATAACTCGTACTTGCATGCCACAAAGGCCGGGGCTAACTGGATAGTGCTGAAGGTTACAAAAAAGTATTACGGGAAAGATATAGATGACATGATATCCATTGAATTTGATGAACTATTTCAATTATTTAATCAAGACGCCTTGGATAAATCGATCATCAGTGCCTATTGTCTGTAAGTACTAATTCTGTAATTAATTTAGTCTCCAGCTATCTCACCTTGTTTATTGCATGTATATAATCATACTGAATATGCAGAATGAAGATTCTCGAATGCAGCAGAGGACAAATCTATGACATTGGCTTCATTGACCCATATTGGGTTCATCAAGCTAATCTCAAAACAAACCCCCAGGATACGGAGGATAATATAGTACACGCGTTAAGGTTTCAAGAAACCAGAAAGGAAATACTTTTTCCTTACAACTTCGAGTGAGTGTTATTGTCTTGTATACACTTTCTATTTCGCTTACCCGATGTTAAGTATATAATTGATTAGTTATGCATTCGTAGATACAACTATATTCTGTTAATCATTCAACTTGACAAAGGGCGTGTACTAGTCATGGGCTCGAAACATAAACCCCTTGAGCAGTGGAAGGACATGCAGATACTTCTCCAGCGGTAATTCTAATCATTACGACACTATATCGGCAACGTTCGTGAATTTTATGATATCATGTAATTAATAACTTATTTTATTCGTTTTCTTCGCCGGGCAGCGCTTGGAAAAGGTTCACCAACAAGGCTAGGGATGTTTGGAAAGCGGAGCTTACATTTGAAACACTAGATATAAGCACCACTAGCTATATCCACGCATCTCTTTGATTCTAGTTTTGATACAGTTATTATCATGCTTGATTATTATTTTGATTGAACTATGTTCTCGTAAAGTGCCTGACGCAGGGACCAGATAACAATCTATGTGGATACTATGTTTGCAAGTTCATCCGGTAGACGTGCGATGAGAAGGGCAGAAATATAGAGCAACTCCACGTACGTAAACAGTTTCCATAGTTTTAATTACAATCAAATTATGTTTAGTTTCATTCATATAGGCTGGCTCCTTTTTTAAATCAGATCGAATATCTACGGGACGGTCTTCTGCCAAAGGATCGCGTACGAGCAATTTAGAAGGAATTGGCGGGATTCTTGGATGCAGAAGTCCTAGACCCAAAAGGGGAATACTATTCGGCTGTGTATAGACAATAGGGATTGTACAAAGAGCAACTTTTGTATGTAGTTCATGAACTCGATCCATGTATCAAATGTAATATTGTCATGATGATCTTGTGTAATATAATGGTTCCTTCATTGATGAGTGCAAAACACTAAATAAACCTAAATGAATTCTCTGCCGCAGCACAAAAAGTGGCCAAAATGCTGCCGCGGCAACAAAAGTTGCCAAAATGAATTCTCTGTCGCGGCAGAGAAATGTGCCAAATCTCTGCCGCGGCAGAAGGTTATTTGTCCCGGTTCGTGTTACGAACCGGGACGGTTGCTCCACCCCCCTCGCCCTCTGCCGCTGCCACGTGTACACCCATTTGTCCCGGTTGGTGGGGCAACCGGGACTAAAGGTTAGGGCTTTAGTCCCGATTGCCCCATCCCGGTTGGGCAACCGGGACTAATGCCCCTTACCAACCGGGACGCATGGCACGTTTTCTACTAGTGAACTGATCTCCAACAGTGGTGTCATTCATGAGATGTGTCTGCAACCAACCGCCGAAAGTCTTCACGTGTTCATCTCTAATCAACCTGTCAGACTGCCCCGGGTAGTTCGAGCATACAATATTCTTGTGTACCTCGATATATGGAGCCACCAAGGTGGAACTTTGCAGAATTGTATAGTGTGCTTTAGTGAAAGAATGTCCATCCATACATATCTTTGCTTTCTTTCCTAACGTGCCTTTTCCACTAAGTCTCCCTTCATGCCGTGATTCAGGTACACCGATCGGCTTAAGGTCAGGAATGGTGTCTCCAATCGGGACTAAAAGTGGGCGACGACACTATATGTCGTGAGTGGACACTATGCCAGTGAGTGGCGACACTGTTTCAGTGGGTGGTGACAATATGACAGGGGTGAGTGTCGACAGACATTATGTTGTGCTGCTTAATCTATAAATAGGCTTCCTTGTGAACTATCAACTGCAAGGAAGATCGTGTGCGAGACCAGGGACACCACTACGGCGGAGCTTCTCGAAGATGTCTTAGGACCTCGTCCTCAGACATCTTCGAGGAGCTCGTCGTAGAGGCACTCCCTAATATGTGAAATTAGTTAGCTCCACCAGCATACTAATTTAGCTAGAAAAGATATGAACTGAAAGATGGTGTGCGAGAGCAGGGACACTACTATGGCAGAGCTTCTCGAAGATGTCTTAGGATGCCTCGTCCTCAGACATCTTCGAGGAGCTCGCCATATAGGCACTCCCTAATTTAATTTGGTAGCTCCTTGGCATGTTCATGTTTTTGTTCTTAATTTCTTGCTTAACTGGCCGATGATTAACTAAAATGCTAGGGCGCCACTATATATATGTGTGTCTTCATAGTTTTGATACTTATTTTTGTTTCAATGGATTTTGTGACGACAGGTAGAAGAAAGAAGAATATTTTGTTGCTCGACGGTGACATGATGCACTGTGAACCGACCGGATTTCAAGACAACGTGTCAAACCAAGATATGTATATAGGATGAACTCATGTATCTATGTGCTTCGATGAATCAAATGAATTTCGAGAACTATATGTGCCAAATTAACCAGATTACAGAGATAGAACCCACACAAAATCTATCCATTTCTAGAGCATGAAATGAGCTAAAACAAGCAATGAGAGATGAAATGATGAAGTTGCTAACCTCCTAGGACCCTTGATAGATGTGGAGCCAAAAAATCTTCACAAATCTTGAGAAAAATGGGAAGAACTCGAGATTGAGGGGAGAAATTTGAGAGGGATGATTGTGTGAGCTTGAAATGGCTCGGGCTGGGAAGGGGAAGAAGATATAGTCGGGGAATTTAGTCCCGGTTTGAGAAACAAACCGGGGCTAAAGGTCCACGCATCTGCTCTTTTCCAGCGCCAGACCCTTTAGCTTCGGTTTATTAAACGAACCGACGCTAAAGTTCACATACGAACCGATGCTAATATCTTCTGGTCTCTGCGACCGTTTCTAGCCGTTGGGACCAGGACATTAGTCCCGGTTTGTATCAGAACCGGGACTAATGCTCTGGACCAAAGGTCCGTTTTCTACTAGTGTGTGTTGTCTATACAACCGCTAGCTCTAGCTCGATCAATAGCAATTCGCTTGGAAAAGGAGAGGCCGCCTACCTCGGGTGAAGTAGCTTGGAATTTGGCCAAAGGAACACGACAAGCCCCACACTGCAAGTATGCATCGCGCCAAAAGAATATATGTATGCCATAAAAAAAAGGAAGAATATGCACGGACGTACCGGTAGCAGACACACCAGCCTTGCATGCATGCAGAGTGCAGCAACAGTTACGTTATCTACGAGACCGTTAGAGCCTTGCTTAATTGCACTGCCTAGGTAGCTTCGAAACCGTTAGAGCCTTGCTTGCAATACATTCGAAGCGACCCGCCGGCCGGCCGGCCGGTGCGTACGCGTGTTCTCGCTCCGTCCGTCCATCCGGCCTCCTTGTCCACGCACGACTAGGATAGCCCGCATGCAGGATGCAGCTGACCGGCCGGCCACCGAACGCCGCCGTGTGGTTTCCAAACCCACGCAAGCTAGCTCTCTCACTCCCGCTACTTACTTCCTCGTAGAGTCGTGGTGGTTAATTGTGGAATTTGAGAGTCAACTAGCTCGGTGCTAGTATGATATAATTTTTGTGGCATATAACTTATACTCCTTCCGCTCTTAAAAAAGATGTTTTTGATTTGTTAAAATTTAGATATACCTACACACTAAAATGTGTAAAGATTCATTCAAATTTAGAAAAATTTACACTATCTTTTTTAGGACGCTGAAAGTATTATATTGACTAAATTTATGGTCACACCCTCTTTTAACTACATGCCCGTCTAATAAAACTAGACGAAGGGACGAAAACCCACTCGATGGGCGTGCGGCTTTAACTGACGCAAGGCTTGCCATCACAACATCAACTCCTCGAAACAATTTTCATCCCGCTTTATAGATAAAACCAAAAAGCGGAACTGATAGATAGTAATTAGAGATTCCTCTTACAAACAGATCAAAAATAAACTAGAAAACCTAAGAAGCAACTAGCTTGCCACCTGAAGACGTCGAGACTAAGGAGACTGGAGCTCCACGACAACGCCTCCAAGGAGATAACAACACAACAAGCGTCACCATCGCCGAGACGACAAGGGTCTAGGATTTTCACCCGGAGCCCAAATACGGAGGGAGTAGCCACATCAGTTCCCTCAAGTGGGTCACGACACCTCCATCGTTGGCGTCGAAGCACTGGGATTTTGCCCTGAAAAACTGATGGCGCCCAGTACTTGTCGTGGGACGCTTCGTTGCAAACCCCAAGAGCAAGGTATGAAGCAGCACATCAGCAAGTTTCTCTCGGTAAGAAACCAAGGTTATCGAACCAGTAGGAGGAAGGAAACGTCACACAGGTGTTGCTAGCAACATGGAGACCTGATAAACACAAACTCAAGACTTTGCCCCAACGAATCGGTGAGGTTGTCAAGCTCACCGGTTTGCTGTAACAAAGGATTAAACGTATGGTGTGGAAGGTAATGGTTTGAAGCAAGTAAACAAGTAACAGTGGAAGATGTATTAATGGTAAAAATTGGACCGGGGTCCATAGTTCACTAGAGGTGCTCTCCTTAAATAAACAACAGGGCATGAAGGGTAAACAAATTACAGCGGAGCAATTGAAAGGAACTGAGCAAGGCATAACAATGCAATTACTAGCCAAAAAGATCCTATGAGGTTGATTGGGCAATACAGCAAGATACATAGACCGCCATCCAACTACATCTATGACTAGAAGTCCACCTTTAGGTTATCATCCGAACCCCCTCCAGTATTAAGTTGCAAGCAACAGACAACTGCTTTTAAGCAAAGTTGAAAGGATCGTATGGGCACCTAGAGGGGGGGGTGAATAGGTGCTACTTCAAATTTTCTTCTTTTTCAAGTTAAGGTTTGACAATAAGGTAAATTCTCTAGATAATGCAACTAAGGTGAATTTACCTATATGACAAACATGCACGAGCTAACACAACGCAAAGTAGTAACAAGTAAGTAAGGTGCGGTAAAGGATAGAAGTAACCGAAAAGTGGACACGGAGACACAAGGATATGTTTCCCGTAGTTCCTTTCTTTTGAGGGGAAGTACGTCTACGTTTGGAGAGGGGGTGGTTTCAAACCACCAACGCCACGAGAGGCCTCCCTTGTTCTCCGATGAATCTCACCCCAACGGGATCGATTCACCTTCCACTATATCGGCAACCTTCAAGGTGGAAGCCGGCACCGTTACAAGTTTGGGGCACACATCCACAACTCAATTGGAGGCTCCCAAATACAAGCAAGCTGTCAAAGCAATCAAAGACAAGCTTGTAAGAACAAAAACAAGAGCTAGGGTTTCCAACAAAACACTAGAGCAAAGGGCCCTCAATGAAATGAGGGGGAAATGAAGATCTCTTTTGGTGAAGTAGTAGATCGGGGTCTCCTCCTTCGATTCTCCAAAGATCAAGGACTTTGGGTGGTTGGAAGAGGAGATCTTGAGATTTGAGTGGCTCCAATGGACTCCAATGGTGGGCAATGACTTTAATGTGTTGAGCGATTTGTCCCAAGGTAGGTGGAGGGGTATTTATACCCCTCCACGAAATATATGGCCGTTGGAGCATTTAATGACCGGTAGTACCGGTACTCAAGCGGTAGTACCACTTGCGTGCGGTACTACCGGTCCAGTACCGGACCATGTACCGGAGCTGCCTCTGTTCTTCAGCCTTTGGGCGGTACGCCCTTGCGGTACTACCCCCAAGCGGTAGTACCGGATGTGGGAAGCGGTACTACCGGTTCAGGCGGTAGTAGCGGTCCCAAGTACCGCTTGGTACTGACCAAAACGGAGGGGGGTTGGTGCTAGTCAGTATGCCACGGTACTGACGAGCGGTACGACCGCCTCAAGCGGTAGTACCGCTTGTACCAAGCGGTACTACCGGTTGGGCCGGTAGTGCCGCTTCGTGGTACCGGTGGGTACTGACTAGTACACACCCTTCTCCCTTTTGATCAGTGCCAACCGGTACTGGAACCGGTAGTACCGGTGTCAAGCGGTAGTACCGGTTGCAGGTCCGGTACTACCGGTTGACACAGAAGTTTCTGCAAGGGGAAAATGTTATGCCATGACTTGTGCCTTCTTTTATCAATCCTGTGATAAACTTAGTACACGATTAAATCGATAAGTGTATTGTTATCAAACATCAAAATCAGAGGGATAGAAAAATGCTCTTTCAATCTCCCCCTTTTTGGTGTTTGATGACAATACACTTTTGCAGGATGATTTTAACAATAGGAAAATGAGATTTGGAAAATAGAGAAGAGACTCCCGCTAGATGTGTAGAGACAAATCTCCCCCTCTATTTTACAAACCCAACATGGGTACACAAGTATGGAAACTAGCATTTGAAGACATACCTTTGCACAAAACATGTGATGAGGAATATATAGACAATAGATATTGCATAACATCACAAGATGGATCCAAAGAAATAAACCACATAGCCGCATAAGATGGATCCAACCACATAGTTTCACACGACATAAACCACATAGTCTCACACAACAAATAGAGAGAAATCGAAGTTCACAAGCAATGAAGGGATCAAAGAGAAGAACGAACTTGTGACTTCCCATGCAACACCCGTGCCTAAAGTGCAGCTTCTCCCCCTTTGGCATCAAGACGCCAAAAAGGGACAAGTGCAGAGCTACCGCCCCACAGGTCAATCATCATACTCCTCCTCCTCCTCATCCTCATCCTCATACGTAGGTGGGGCGCGGTGCGAGGAAGAGACATCATCGTCCTAACGGTTGTGCTGAGAAATCCACTGATCTTCTGGAGTGATGTTGTTCTCAGATCCCTCGGAGATGGTCAACCCTTGAGCAGACATGAGTTCTTTCTGACGAGCACATGCTTTCTTTGCATACACGTGCGCCTCATACATACGCTTCTGGTTGTCAACCTGGAAGCAGAAGATCTTCTTGAGCTTGACCTCCATCCTTTTGGCCCAATAGGGCTTGGCGTTCTTGCGGCGAGAGACCTCATAGTCAGTGTCATGACCGTTGTCAGCATGCTCAGAGTCATCCTCATCCTCATCCTCCTCACCTAGCGCAGCGCGAGGTTTAGCATGTATCTTGATCGTGAGTGCCTTTGGCTTGTGCACAACGAGAGAGCGAGTGGAGAGTGTCCTAGCAATGACGGGGCACTTGGACACAATGAGGGCCATAATGTAAGGAGCAAATGGTGGAACCCTCCGAGTGTGTGCGGCGGCAACCATCTCATTCCAAATGAAGTCTGTCACATCAAGAGGTTGGCCTGATTCTCTGTTGAGGAAGGTGTTGAACAGCAAGTCAACAGAGAACCCATGTATCTCGTCCTTGTTGCCCGCACGAGGAGCAATAGTCTCACGGAAAATGTGATGGAGAATGTCATATGTGGGGAGGAGGTCCTTGATCTTGCCAGCAATCCCACGGCCTCGAATATACAAGGGTCTGAGAACATCCTTTTTGGAGGGATGCTCCCGCATGTGACAGCGGAAACCACTAGGAACGTCCCGGCCGCGGTCCTCATACCCCAAGATGGCAGCAAACTCCGCAAGCGTGGCTTCCTTGACAGCCCCTTGAGTCATCCAGGTAATCTTCCGATTGCGGCCATTGTGGAAGTGTGCAGTGGCATAAAACTGGCAGATGAGTAGGGGATCATAGTCATGCTGAAACTCCATAATGAGGAGCATGCCAAGGTTTGAGCAGATTTCCTTAGCTTCACCAAAGTAGCCAGAGTTCTTGTCAATGTGTCCAATATCAAGCCATTGCTGAGGCACCACCAGCTGGGTATTGGTCAAAAGAACCTCATGATACACACGCTCTTGGAAGTCATCATAGAAAAGACTGTCTGCCCTTGACTCGCTCCTGTTGCGAGAGTATGCATTGTCCACCCGGAGAGCCCTAAAGTCTGCCTCAGAGATGTCTGAAAGTTTCTTTGGCCCAGATGGCCCAGAGCTGAGACTCTTGGTACGCCCAGTGGAAGGGGGGCGAGAGGGAGGGGCTCTGCCACGCCCAGCTGAGCGCTTGGTAACCCCTTCGCGACCCCCACGACCACCTCGATTGGTAGGCAACTTCGAACGGTGTCTTGGCTGTGGCATAACTTCTTCCTCAGACTCAGTCTCTTCCTCAACAATCTCACGGTCAGACTTGGAGCGCTTGCGTGCACCCCGAGAACCACCTGCATCTGTGAAAGCACGAGGGAGGATAGCAAGGAGATAAGGACACAAGAATCAAGAAGGTAAAACCGAGAGAATCTACAAGTTGAGCAGAACAAAGTGGTCAGAGTGGACCGGTACTACCGGACCTGACGACCGGTAGTACCGCTTGCAAGCGGTAGTACCGGAAAAAGTTCCGGTACTACCGGTTGAGCGGCACACAGGTAGTCAGATCTGATGGGAACGACCCAAATTGACGAAATAAACTGCTAAATTGAAGATTCTACGCGGTAACAAGGAATAATATGGCAGTACAACCTTGCAAGTAGTCAATTTCTCCACAAATCTAAGCCAAAACCTAGATCTAATGGGGAAATCAAACAAGAAGAGAAGGGGCGATTGTACCGGGATCCATGGCGATGGAAAGGAGTGGGAGCCCGCCCAGAGGCTGAATCCAAGGAGAATCCGGAGAGAGGAGGGCGTGGCAGGGCTCCGGGGGCTTCAAGATCTCCGGTGACGGCGCATGTTTGAGTGGGGGACGTGGGAAATAATGAGGCATTGAGGGGTGCCTCTCCCCACGCGTCCATTATATACCTGGAACCGTCAACCGGTAGTACCGGTTGTTGGAGCGGTACTACCGCTTGTAAGCGGTAGTACCGGCTCCACGACCGGTAGGACCGGACATGCAGGCGGTAGTACCGTTCCTGGAGCAGTTTTGCCAGGAAACGACTTGGGAACTTCCCAGGTCCGGTAGTACCGCTTGCACATCCGGTAGTACCGGTCCCATCTGAGTCCAAAGCCAGGGATCAAGGATGATTCTTGTGCGGGAAGAGAGAGGGTTTTCATGAGGGAGTACTGAGGCTTGGGTTAAGACAAGTGAGCTGAGAAGCACATGCACTCTAAAAACAATGGAAGAAACAAATAAATACCAAACTAGAGTGCATGAGACGAAGAACGATGAAGACACTTCAAATAGATGACAACCATGAGTGAAGACCAATTCAACTAGGTGACAAACACGAGTACGCACATCAACCTCTCGATTGAGAGGGGCGGTGGCCTAGGCCACCATATTTGAGTATACTCGGCTTGGCACCACGAAGATATATCTTGGGTCCATTACCGAAACTCATCATTGAGCTCACATATCACAAAATGATATTAAGAGGAACGATTTTTGTTTAATTTGCGCATAATGGGGGGAGGTATGGTCCAATCAATTAGGACCGCACTCCCCCTATGTCCATGCCTACACCTAAACCAAACATGGGTCGAGTATTAGGTGAGAATGCAAGATGATCAAGTCAAGCTCCTTGAATCTATGATATTTAGTTCATTCCTCAAGTAGCAAAACCTTGCTTCATCAAGTGGCTTCGTGAAGATATCGGCAAGTTGATCTTTGGTTGATACATAGGATAGATCAATATCACCTCTAGCAACATGATCTCTAATAAAGTGATGTCGAATCTCAATATGCTTTGTCCTTGTGTGATCCACGGGGTTGTATGCAATCTTGATGACACTTTCATTGTCACATAGAAGAGGCAATTTGTCACATTGGACACCGTATTCCTTTAAAGTTTGCCTCATACATAGCAATTGGGTGCAAGCACTAGCAACAGCAACATACTCGGCTTCGGCGGTGGAGAGAGATATACAATTTTGCTTCTTAGAAGACCAACATACCAAGGACCTACCAAGGAATTGGCAAGTCCCGGATGTTGATTTTCTATCATCCTTGTCTCCCGCCTAATCCGAGTCCGTGTATCCACAAAGAGCGAATGTTGAGCCTTGAGGGTACCAAAGACCATAAAATGGGGTATGAACTAAATATCGAAAGATTCTCTTGACCGCCATTAAATGGCTTTCCTTAGGAGCCGCTTGATATCTTGCACACACACCTACACTCAACACAATATCGGGTCTAGATGCACAAAGGTAAAGCAAAGAACCAATCATAGACCGGTATACCTTTTGATCCACATCTTTACCATTTGGATTTTGTTCAAGATGAGTTTTTGTTGCCATGGGAGTTGGGGCTCCATTCAAATCTTGCATTTTGAATCTCTTGAGCATATCTTGAGTATACTTGGCTTGATTGAAGAATGTTCCTCCTCTTACTTGCTTGATCTCAAAGCCAAGGAATACTTTCAACTCCCCCATCAAGGACATCCAGAACCTACTAGTCATAAGCTTTGAGAATTCATCATTAAAAGCTTTGTTATATGAGCCAAAGATAATATCATCAACATAGATTTGGCATACAAAAAGCTCCCCATTAACCCTCTTAGTAAAAAGAGTGGGATCGATTTTCCCAACCTCAAAGCCACGGTCAAACAATAACTCTCTAAGGTGCTCATACCACGTGCGTGGGGCTTGCTTGAGCCCATAGAGTGCCTTATCAAGTTTGTAGACATGGTTTGGGAAGTTGGGATCCTCAAAACCCGGGGGTTGCTTAACATATACCAATTCATTTAAGGGACCATAAAGGAATGCACTTTCAACATCCATTTGTTGCAACTTAAAGTTATGATGTGCCGCATAAGCAAGAAGGATACGGATGGACTCAAGGCGAGCCACGGGTGCATAAGTCTCTCCATAATCAATGCCTTCAATTTGGGAATAACCTTGTGCAACCAATCTAGCCTTGTTCCTTACAATGATCCCATGCTCATCTTGCTTGTTCTTGAATATCCACTTTGTACCAATAACATTGCGGCAATCTTTTGGCTTCTCAACTAACTTCCACACTTTGTTTCTCTCAAAATTGTTGAGCTCTTTGTGCATAGCTTCTAACCAATCCGAATCTTCAAGGGCTTCCCACACTTTCTTTGGTTCAATCATGGAGATGTGTGCTTGGTGTTCACTGAACCTCTTCAATTTAGCTCTTGTGGAAATTCCTTTCCTTAGATCTCCAACAACATTTTGGAGGGTGTGGTCTCTTAATTCCAACATTCTTTCTTTTCTAGCTTCGCGACGAGCGTGGATCTCCTCATTGTTTCTTGGGGGAACCTCTTCATCATTTTGATCCTCGTCTTGACCATCAACTTGACCTTGATCATCATTGGAGTCTTCCTCTGCATTGGGAGGCACGGATTGACCTTGGTCTTGATCAAGTGCTCTTCTAGCCTCAGTTTGAGATCGTCTCAAGACAGTTTGGATGGATCTTCCTTGACAAATTGACTTGGCACCACTTGACAACCCATCGAAAGGACCAAGCTCCCTTTGATTAGAGTTCACACATTGATCACTATGTTGAGGGTTCACATCTTGTCTTTGGCTTGAGTCAATGTCCTCATCGGTAGATGGAGCATGTTGAGGTTGTGAAGATGAGGGCTCCACTTGAGTGGAGCATAGTTCTTCTCGATCCGCCATAAGGGGTTCCTCAACGGGGCGGATATAACCCACACCCATTCTTCCTATGGCATCCTGAGGCATTTCATCATCTGCATCACAAGCATCAACACGCCCCCCTTGGGGACCATCATATTCTTCGAAGGTCACACTACAAGATTCTATGACGGCTCCGGAGAGTTTGTCATAGTCTATAAGTGTGAGATTCGAGACCATAGCCAACAAAAATACCCTCTAATGCTTTAGATTCGAATTTAGACAAACGAACACCTTTGATGAGATAGAAACACTTACAACCGAACACCCGTAAATAAGATATGTTGGGTTTGTTACCGGTAAGTATCTCATATGGAGTCTTGTTGATATTCTTGCGGAGGTAGAGCCGGTTTGAAGCATGGAAAGCAGTGGAGACGGCTTCGGCCCAGAAGTTGTATGGAGATTTAAACTCCGCCAACATGGTCCTAGCCATCTCAATAAGAGTCCGGTTCTTTCTTTCGGCCACACCATTTTGTTGAGGGGTGTATGCCGTGGAATATTGATGTTTAATCCCCTCATCACTAAGAAAGTCATTCAAGGTGTAGTTCTTGAACTCGGTGCCATTGTCACTTCTTATAATCAACACGGGAACATTGTGTTGCCGTTGAACCAAGTTGATGAAGTCGATAAAAGTCCTTTGAGTTTCACTCTTCAACTTGAAGAAATAAACCCAAGAGTATCTTGAGAAGTCGTCAACAATCACCAAACAATATTTCTTACCACCAAGACTTGCATGAGATGGAGGACCAAATAGGTCCACATGAAGGAGTTCCAAGATCTTGTTAGACTTGATTTGGTTCGTGGGCTTATGAGGAGCGTCATGCATCTTCCCTAGAACACATGCCCTGCAAACACGATCTTTGGCAAAGGAAACATTTTCTTTTAGTCCAACAATATGGCCCTCTTTATGGAGACTTTGCAAAGTTCTCATATTGACATGGGCTAGTCGGCGGTGCCATAGCCAACCCACATCGGCCTTTCCGTATAAGCACATCGGACCTGCAGTGGCTTGCCCCGAAAAGTCCACCACATACAAGTCATTTTCGACGTACCCAACGAAAGCGACCTTGAGAGACTTTCTCCACATGAGTACCACAATATCATTATCAATAAAGACGGCAAAACCCATCTTTCCAAGAGCACGGACAGAAAGTAAGTTGTATCCAAGGGTTTCAACAAGCATGACGTTCACGAGTGTAATGTCGTGAGCCACCACAACCTTGCCTAAACCCATTACCGTAGATTTTGACTTGTCGGCGTATGTGACGGTGATTTGATCTTCATTTGGCACCAAGTCCTTGACAATAGACGAGCTTCCGGTCATATGACTAGTGCAACCACTATCGATCACCCATTTTGAACCTCCGGAAGCATAGGTCTACAAAAGATCAAGCTAGTATTTAGGTACCCATTTTTCAATGGGTCCTCTTTTGTTAGCAACAAGGGTCTTGGGAACCCAAATAGACCAAGCAATATAACCATCATAAGGACCAACATATTGTGCATACACATCACCATAGTAATCACGCATTAGAACATAGTGAGGGTTAGCACTACCCGCAAAGTCATCATGGGACATGGTTTTACCACTTGTGGTCTTACACTCCACAAGGGTCTTGTTGGTCACTTGTGCGGGTAAGTCCTTCTTCTTGTTGTTCTTCTTCTTTGTTTGGAGACAAAACTAATGCCCCCTTTATCACCACTACGCCTTTGCTTGCTCAATAGATCATCAATAGACTTGTTGCCTTGTGGAAATGTGGCCTTCGCAAGCTCCCCCTTCAACCTAGCATTCTCTTCAAGGATAGTTGTGCTACTAGATGGAATGAAGTTACTAGGTGAAGTAATATTGGCCAATTGAGTTTGAAGTGTTTCATGGGACTTTGTGAGTGACAAGAGTTCACTCTCCAAGACCTTGTGGGCCTTGTTGAGCAAGCTAAAATCCTCGGCAAGTTTTTCATGAACCACACCAAACTCAATCTTGTCCTTTTTAGCACGTTTGTATTTAGCAATAGCATGATCACGCTCTTTGATGAGTTTATTAACAATGATGTCATTGGCCTCATCAAGCCCTTCAAGCTTTGACTCAAGAGACAATCTAGTCTCTTGTTCTTCTTCTAAAGCATTGCTCAAAGCCTCTAGTTCAATCATATGTTCATGCCCAAGTTTACATCTAACATCTAGAAGCTCTTGAGTATGGGAGAGTTGATCTAAGATGTTCCCAAAATGTAGCTTAGCATCACCTTCTAGGTTAGTCATGAACTCATCAAAGGCAATTAATTCCTTTTTAACATCAAGAGACATTTCATCATCACATTCATCATTATCTAATTGAGTAGAGTGGGATGATGATGATACCTCAGTTCCTCTTGCCATAAGGCAAGTGACGTTCTTGGTGGAAGAGTTCTCATTTGGAGAATCGAAGAGTGAGAGTGTTGGAGTAGAGGTGGTGGCTAGAGCAGCCACACCATGCGAAGTTTCATCTTCCTCATCTTCATCATCTTCATTGTCGGAGGAGTATTCTTCATGAGTGACCAACACAATTTCTCCTGACTTCTTGTTGACGGGATTCTTCTTGATGAAGGGTTTCTTGTAAGGTGCCTTGAGAGTCTTTTTCAACACAAGCTTACCACCGTAATCCTCTCTTTTCTCATAGGGACAGCTTGCCACAAAGTGATAGCGGTCACCACAGTTAAAGCAAGTTCTCAACCTAGTGGTATTCTCTCTTTTCCCATTTGGATTGCTTCTTTGTTGCATTTCCATCTTGGCCTTGGCGGGGTTCTTCCAAAAGTTCTTTGCATAGAAAGCCATGTATTGACTATGAGCAATCTTGACGTCATCGGGATGGTCCAAGGGAAGGCCTTCATCACTATCATCTTCATCTTCAAAGTCCACAACTTTGGCCTTCAAAGCAACATTGACCACATTGCTCATACCGAGGGCACGAGCACAGGCATCTTTGGCATTCTTGGCGGCGACCTTGAAAGCGGCCATCTCTTGCATAACTTCATTTGAGGTCATGAGATGATAGTTGTGTCTACCTTGTAAGCTCTTCAAGTCGGTGGGCTCAAAAGGCATGAGTGCACTCACATATTTCCTTTTTATCCATGCATCATCCACATGTGAGGCACCCACATTTCTAAAAGCGGTGGCGGTGGTCTTGAGCCTTCGATACATGTCTTCGTGATCTTCACCTTCTTTCATGTAGAAACCTTCGGCTTCATTGCTTAGAGCATCATATTTGTTCCTCCTCATACTCTCATTTCCAACAAACAACACAGTGAGAGCATCCCAAGCTTCCTTGGCAATGCTAAAGTGCTCAATGTGTGGATAATCCTTTGTTCCCAATCCTTGTTGAATCATATGCAAAGCAGTGGCATTGAGTTGACTATTGACAAGCTCTCTTCTTGTCAAGTTGTTTGGATCCCCAATAAAGAGTCCATGCTCGATGATGTTCCATAGTTCAATGCATGAGCTGCACATATGAGTTCTCATTAGTGATTGCCATTGAGCAAAAGTAGCAGACTCTTCTAGCTTAGGTGGGTCACCTCTATTGTAAACATGAGGGTGAGGGATGGGAGGATCGAGAGAGTACCAAGAATCACGGTTCTCGCCTTTCCCCCCATCAAGACGTGTGGAGGAATTAGCATTGTCTAGTTTATCCCCTACCACCATACCTTTGGGGGATACCAGAGTATTCCCTTTAGGTACGGATGGTAGTTCCTCTTGAGGAGATGGGGGTGATGAGCCATCTTTGTCTTTAAGAAGTTGCTCAAGCATCTTCTTGACTTCGTTGACCAAGGAAGAGCTCAATCTTGTTTCCAAGTTTTTGAGATCTTCCATGGTCACCGGGGTTGACTCACTACCACCATCCCCATCATGGCTACCCATATTCTCTTAGGCGGTAAAGCCCGAATAAAGAGCCGAGGCTCTGATACCAATTGAAAGGATCGTATGGGCACCTAGAGGGGGAGTGAATAGGTGCTACTTCAAATTTTCTTCTTTTTCAAGTTAAGGTTTGACAATAAGGTAAATTCTCTAGATAATGCAACTAAGGTGAATTTACCTATATGACAAACATGCACGAGCTAACACAACGCAAAGTAGTAACAAGTAAGTAAGGTGCGGTAAAGGATAGAAGTAACCGAAAAGTGGACGCGGAGACACAAGGATATGTTTCCCGTAGTTCCTTCCTTTTGAGGGGAAGTACGTCTACGTTTGGAGAGGGGGTGGTTTCAAACCACCAACGCCACGAGAGGCCTCCCTTGTTCTCCGATGAATCTCACCCCAACGGGATCGATTCACCTTCCACTATATCGGCAACCTTCAAGGTGGAAGCCGGCACCGTTACAAGTTTGGGGCACACATCCACAACTCAATTGGAGGCTCCCAAATACAAGAAAGCTGTCAAAGCAATCAAAGACAAGCTTGTAAGAACAAAAACAAGAGCTAGGGTTTCCAACAAAACACTAGAGCAAAGGGCCCTCAATGAAATGAGGGGGAAATGAAGATCTCTTTTGGTGAAGTAGTAGATCAGGGTCTCCTCCTTCGATTCTCCAAAGATCAAGGACTTTGGGTGGTTGGAAGAGGAGATCTTGAGATTTGAGTGGCTCCAATGGACTCCAATGGTGGGCAATG
This sequence comes from Avena sativa, assembly GCA_916181665.1. Taxonomy (NCBI): domain Eukaryota; kingdom Viridiplantae; phylum Streptophyta; class Magnoliopsida; order Poales; family Poaceae; genus Avena; species Avena sativa. The sequence continues at coordinate 351,306,598 of OV702293.1, read as the reverse complement.
ACTTTAATGTGCTGAGCGATTTGTCCCAAGGTAGGTGGAGGGGTATTTATACCCCTCCACGAAATATATGGCCGTTGGAGCATTTAATGACCGATAGTACCGGTACTCAAGCGGTAGTACCACTTGCGTGCGGTACTACCGGTCCAGTACCGGACCATGTACCGGAGCTGCCTCTGTTCTTCAGCCTTTGGGCGGTACGCCCTTGCGGTACTACCCCCAAGCGGTAGTACCGGATGTGGGAAGCGGTACTACCGGTTCAGGCGGTAGTACCGGTCCCAAGTACCGCTTGGTACTGACCAAAACGGAGGGGGGTTGGTGCTAGTCAGTATGCCACGGTACTGACGAGCGGTACGACCGCCTCAAGCGGTAGTACCGCTTGTACCAAGCGGTACTACCGGTTGGGCCGGTAGTGCCGCTTCGTGGTACCGGTGGGTACTGACTAGTACACACCCTTCTCCCTTTTGATCAGTGCCAACTGGTACTGGAATCGGTAGTACCGGTGTCAAGCGGTAGTACCGGTTGTAGGTCTGGTACTACCGGTTGACACAGAAGTTTCTGCAAGGGGAAAATGTTATGCCATGACTTGTGCCTTCTTTTATCAATCCTGTGATAAACTTAGTACACGGTTAAATCGATAAGTGTATTGTTATCAAACATCAAAATCAGAGGGATAGAAAAATGCTCTTTCAAAAGTGTGTAAGGTAAACTGTCCACATGTTCCATGAACAAGAGACCATTGTTTTCTCCCTAGTAGGAACAACACATCTACAACCGAAGAGATTTCTGTCACTTCCCTTGGAAACTAGAGGCATGAACCCACTATCGAGCATAAATACCCCCTCTTGGAGTCACTAGCAACTACTTGGTCAAGATAACCACTAGCGATGGAGATCATGCAAGATCACAAACAACACAGAAATGATAGAATCATAAAGACAAAACCATTAATCAAACCAACATAATAATCTCAATATCCATCGGATTCCCGCAAACACAACATGCATGATTATAAATAGATTAGATCTTGATCATGAACGGAGCTCACAAGATCTATACATGAAAGCACAAAGGAGAAGATACAACCATATAGCTACTACATGGACCCATAGTCCAAGGTGGAACTACTCACACATCATACCGGAGAGAAGGCCTCCGGGATGATCTCCCCTCCGGCAGGGTGCCGGGAAGAACTTCAGACCCTCCAGATCTAGGGACGATGGTGGCGGCTGCTACAGACGGTTTCGTGGATTTCTGATCGGGTTCTCAGGGTTTCTGCATCGGGGGCTTCTTATAGGCAAAGGGGGGGGGGACCGAGGAGGCGGCCAGGGTCACCAAACCCTAGCCAGGCGCGGGCCCACCTGTGGCCGTGTCTGGGGGGGGGGGGGGGTTGGCCCCTCTGGCTCCCTTCTGGACTTCTTATTCCCCACGAAAGTAATTGACTTTGAAGTTTGTCCCATCCAATTCCGAGAATATTTCTTTACTAACTTTTCTGAAACCAAAAACAACAGAAAACAGGCATCTGGCACTGTTGCAACTTGTTAGTAGGTTAGTACCAGAAAACATGTAAAAAGCACCTCAAAGTGTGGACAAGTAAAGCAAAGTAGATACTAAACAAGCATGGAGCATCAAAAATTATAGATACGTTTCCAACGTATCTAAAACCCTCGCCACACTCGAAACCTCAGATCACAACCATTTCCTAAGACGATTTTCCCAAATGGGACCTGGGCGCTGACCACACCGAGGCGCAACCACCACCAAGAGCCCCCAACACCTACTCCTCACCACCCTCATGGTCCAAAGAGACAGGCCATCACCACCGCCACGTCGCCCCGCGGTCTAAACGCTTGTGCAGTCCACCTTCTCGGGCCGCCACCCCAACATCCACAAACTCATGTACATGCAATAGCATGGCCATCTGGAGGAGTAAAGTCCTCCACCGCCTTAAGCGACTGCCATGCGGACGTGGCCGGGACACACCAGTCCCCGACAAGCCTAGTTGGGCCCAGACGGGCCCCTAAAGCCCCCTGCTACACTGCAACACGTAGCACACCGTCGTTACCCTCTTTCTCTAATAGCACCACTGCCACCCTTTCAGAGGGCATTCTTGGTCTGGACGGGCCAACCCGCCGAGGCCCTGAAGGGCCTGCAGGGCCTAGATCTAGGCCAAGCAGTGCACCGCCTGGCCGCCATTACTGCGCCGCCACCACACCACCCTAAACCGAGCCGCCGCTGCCTGAGTATTGTAGGGCCGACAGACGGGCCACCGCCGCTGCCGAGTTGCATCTATCACGGCCCCTAAGAACCCCATGCCGCCTTGAGGAGCGCGAGGTCATCCCTAGCACCACCCATCGGTCGCAGCCGCGTCTGGTCTTGATGGCCCCCGCCGAGTCGCACCGCCGTCGGGGAGGTCACCTGCCCTCTTAGGCCTCCGTGCGAGCCGGGGGAAAGGAAAACCGGCTATAGCCGGCACTGCACGGGCTTTGCCCGGCGGCTCATGCCGGCACCAGTCGAGGAGGGGGGGGGGGAGGGAGGAGGGAGGTGGTGCGGGCTAGGGTTTTCGTGCCCGGTCACACGGGAGCGGAGAGGAGCGGGGTGTCCACATCTCACCAACTGGCCGGACACGAACAGAAAAATCCGTTTAACTGACACGTAAGGTACAAAAACTGCAGTGTAAAGCATGCATGTAACTCGTGCGCGCGCGCGGCCGGTGAAAATTCAGAATCGATCAAGTTCCGTACGCCCATGCATGCATCTTCGTTTTTCTCCAGGTTTTAATCAAACCGCTGAAATCAACACGGCCAAGCTAGTTAGCACGCTATGTTTGGTTTTCCTACCGGTTTTGATTGCACCCGTTGAAATTAGTACTCAACTAGCACAAGCCAGTGCAACAAATGCTAGCTATGGCTACTGAAACTCAACCAGGACAAAATGCAAAACATGTGCGAGGAGACGGCCGTGCTGCTCGATCCGATCGAATCGAAGGCTTCATCGGGACATTTAATTTGGTCTCACTTTAGGCATGTCCGTGGTGGATCATCTTCGACATCCGAGAGCAAAATGATTGGAGAATCGACCACATTTGAAGCTATGCTAGTAGGCAACATAAGCAGTGCCGTACGGGCGACTCAAACGGGCCCCTTTTCAGTACTTTCCTTTTGCTACTGTATCGTTTGGGCTATGGCTCGTGCAACATATGTACTACTCCCTCCGTCCCAAAAGAGATGTTTCAGATTTGTCAAAATTTGAATGAATCTAGACACTATTTAGTATATAGGTTTATCCAAATTTTGACAAATCTAAGACATCTAATTTGGGACGGAGGGAGTAGTATAATTATTAACCTCCTTTTCCCTTCAGGTACAAGGATCAGTCGCTTTGTGCTTTCTTCTGTCTGCAACTGTTATACCTGGCCCTCTCACTGTCTCACAACTGTGATGGTACGGTGTAGGTCCTTTGCTGATGCTCCAACGAAAGAAACCATTTGTAGTTTACTCCAACCAAAGCTAGTAAACCATGATGATGGAATTTCCAGTTTTCAGCATCAACTTTTAAGCTTTGGCTCCTTCGTACGTCGTCTCCGCTTTCTCTGGAACTCGCGGCGGCGTGACAGCTAATTCCCTCTGGTTACTGCCCTATATATAATCTTATTCCGTCGGTACTAGTATGACTCTGTTTGCGGTACAATGTAATCTTCCGACGATAAGGTCAATATTGAGCCTGTACCCACACTAGCTAGGCACCGTCGGTGAACGATCAGCATGTCAAAAGATTTAAAAGGAGTTGAACACGCTTATAAGAACACTATTGTCGACGCCACCTAGAGATTTTCTGACCCCAAAATGATTGTGCCGTACAGCATTTTCTCGACGCCAGAGATTTTCTGAGTCATCGATCGCCCGTTTTCTTTCGTGCTGTGATCTCGACGGCCGGCTACCATGCAAAAAAAAAAAGATCTCGACGGCAACGACGAATTCACCACCGGCTTCACCGACACGTACGTACATGCGTGTGAAACTGAGAACCTGTAGTGAGTCTCTGACCGAAATTCTCCGGATACAGTATCCGGCGATCAGAATTATTGCCTGTTGGCACCTTCTCCTCCATCGCTCTGCTAATTAAGATATTGATTGCGATCGCGAGCAGCCAGCCAGCAGGGCGTTGATCAAATCCGAGAGGCGGTTGTCGCGCTGCCTCCATGAAGCAAACACGAAAACGATCCATCGATCGATACTACCTCCGCATCGAACCGAGATGCTATGCTAGCTAGTGCATAGATCGATCGATGGAGCTAGCTTGCAGGCAGCTGAACTGATCGATGAGTGCGCGTTCCAACCAACTCCCCCCCGGCCCTTTTGGAACGCCGACAGTGCAGCTCCACCCGTCGCCGGAAGGAAGTGACGCCCGGGAGACATGCAGACAGACATCAACGACCCGATTTTTTACGGCATTTGGTTCGCTTCGCTTCGATTTGATTTGATTAGTACTCCCTCCGTTTCAAAATATAAGATGTTTTAGCTTTGTGAAGCATACATACCTAGACTATTTTTACTATGTAGGTTCACTTAGATTTAAAATAAATCTACATACTAAAACAAGTCTAGATACATCATATTTACAAATCTAAAACATCTTATATTTTAAAACGAAGAGAGTAGCTGGTTCTGAACTGGCCGGAGCGGAGCTCATGGGTCTGTATTTGGACGTTCCTTGGCCTCCATGGCCCATGTGCACGGATACGGATGCGAACACCTGATGGAACGTGAACGTCGGCAGGGCTGCTAATTCGCCCGACGTGATCCCCGAACGCGCCGGCGACACGCGCGTTGAAATGCCGGCGGCGAGAATCCATCTGATTTGCCGGATCAGCTTGTCAGTGATCTGCGTGCGTAGCTGATCGATGCTTCATTGGCCACTTGTTTTTTCTGCATGCATGGCTGACTCTCACCCAGTAGAATTAGTCGTGATACCAAAGGGAAATTGATTAGGGTGACACTGACACGGGTCTAGTCTAGTCACACGGAGCATCACAGAAGAAGGATTCCATGGGAAGCAACCGGGGCATGCATACAATTTTCGTGCACCTTTGCAGCACGCCAGAACTTTACTGGGTTTTTTTGGTCATGTGCGCGGATCGCTGATAAAAACGTAGGGTTTGATTCTTTTTGTTAAAGGTGATTGTGACTTGATGGGAATATCCGATTGGAGGTTGGCACCATTTCAATCACCGAGAAATTAATTAACTAATCACTTGATATGAAAACTAGTGCCACACAATATTATTGCATATATTATGATCAAATCAAATAAAGACTGGTTATTGGTTAGGTTCTAAGAACAGGAGCTTGGACCGTTGGGAAATCAATCACTGCATTATTCGTCCGTCGGTAAGCTCACTAGCTCACCACAGAATGATTCCCTTTCTAGATTGCGTGCTTGTTGAATAAAATGAAGATCAAGAGATGACAATCCTTCTTAATTATGAAAACTCCTGCAGAATTTTCTTTGATATATAGAAATAACATATGCATTTCTTTCGATGCCAAACATACATGCTGAGATAGTTTAGGCAGAAGAAAACAAATTAACAGTTCTCATGACAGACAATACGATTTCACGGGGTTCCTCGAATAGTTGTCCCCTTTTCTAGACTTGACATCACAGAATCCAATCACGGAAGTGCTATCATTACCTACCTTAATCAGCCAGTACAACCTACGTACATTAGTCAATTTGGTGTGAACAAACAAGAAATAATCTTAAGATCAGTACTAGCCCTACCATGAAAATGGCAGCCTAATGAATTAGTTGAGCTAGTAGCTATAGCTAGGGTGCCAGCTTAATTAATTATAACGTTTAGTTCATTTGCACGGCTTGAAATATGACTATAGCTAGCTCTCGTCCGGCCATTGTACCGAACGGCTTAATCATGGAGATTACTCATGCAAGGTAAGTTCATGTCATGCTATCTATTGGACTGCAATGCAACAACCTGCTCCATAAACAAAGGATCAACATGTGCCCACTCAAATTTTTATGTAGGTCTATATATTTTTTCATTTTGGTACATAATGCAATAACTATGATGTAGCGCAGAATTTATGTTTATATTGTGTGATTAGTATAGCTTTGGGTTGCATAACTTCAGAGAGAAGCCAACCATCATGATTCATATGCTATCAAGCTAGTCTTGTTTTCTGCTTTCCTTTTTGCTTTCCTTTCTGGAGGAGGCAAGTCAAGATCAGGCCTCATATAAAGGTTCTAGCAGGATCTTTTGGTCCACAACAGGAACGTGCACTAGTACTTCTGGGCTGCTGATCAATTAATTTGGTCTTTAGGTGCACATAAAATCTTCATATATGAACCCGTCGGTCAGACTATCATTAATATATGGAGTTAAATACGTGGGACACCCACAAGATTTTCCTAGATGTGCAAATACATGGCAGGTTTGTGGTTGCCCCATGTATTTAAATCTAGTATAAACTTCATTAAATAAAATATTTTGATAAGCTACTTTTAGTCAATGCTAAAAATCTTAGCCTGGACATAGTGAGAGTATCATATTACTAGTATCATGCATATGATACTAGTGTAAGATATTATCTCTATAGTACATAGGAGTATCATTTAGTAGTATCATAACCTTATAGTATTTAATTATGTATAGAATCTCAATGTAACTTGTGTACAAGATGTACTCCCTCCATCCCAACGTTTAAGGCGTAATTTTGTTTGCACAGTAATTAAGAAGCGTTGTGTGTGAGAGGTGCTTTCCAAACTTGCCCCTAATAAATCTCCCCACCTGCCTGTAGGTAGAGATGGAGTCTCCGTCTCGTCTCCTAGCTCGACGGCGCTTCCAATCGACCTCCAAATCCCCGGTCGCCGGTCGCCACAGAGCTCGATGGCGCTTCATCTTGACCTCAAATTGCGTCAAATCGACCTCAAATCGCCTCAAACTAACCTCCAAATCGACCTCAAATCGCCTCAAATCGACCTCCAGTCAAGCAGGGAGCAGCCATCGAGCAGGCAACAAGCCGTCGTTGACCGCTGGATAGTGCGTCTAGGCGTGCCTCGGAGACGAGGAGGGGGAACGGAGAGTCCGAGTTGTCGGATCCGAGGAGCACGCCGTTGTGCCGACGACGGCGCAGGTCGGGAATCAACGGGCAAGGAGGCCGGCGAGCTCTCTCAGGACTCCACGGCGGTACGGGCGCTAGCTCAGGATGAATCGAGTGGAATCATCGTGAACTACGGGAGGAGGAAAGGGAAAGGGTAAAAGAGGGAGGGGCATTATCGAGAGCTTATGGATAGTTTAGCACCCGCGCCTTAAGCGGTGGGAAAAATCGGAATTTTTATTACGCCTTGAGCCCTGGAACGAAGGGAGTATTTATCGTTAAATTTTCTAGGTTTATGTGTCATCTCTCTCTTTATTAAATGATGTGTCATGTTAGGTTTTGCATGCATGCATGCTATGCATGATACCACCTATGATACTCTCACTATGACCATCCTACAATTAGATATAAGCAGTATCGAATAATACCGAATTTATTAGCATGTTATTACCTAATAGAGTGTAGTACTAGTGTTAGTGTACTTCACTTTTACAAAATAAATGGATATGACTTGCTAGTAAGAATTTGGGCCTATCTACACTCCAATTGGACTTATTTTTATCTCTTAGTCAAGCTTAAAAAAAGGTTGTGCTCAGTGCAAAAAGGTCCACACTTTGTGATATCTAGAGAAGGGAATTTCTAGGCAGCATTTTTCTTGCTTCTTATGCAAAGAGGCTGATTTGAACCCAAGGCCTCCATCTCTTAGTCAAACTTGCAAAAAGAAATATAGTGGATTAGAAAAAGTATTCATTGCATTATACTCCCTCCGACCTTTATTTCAAATTTGTCTAGATACGGATGTATCTAGCACTAAAACTTGACTAGATGCATTCGTATCTAGATGAATCTAAGTCAACTAATATCGGTCGGAGGGAATAAAAAAATTGTCCATATTGTTATAAAAATGGTATCCTATCACTCGATTCATGAAATCTTATTTGTTGATTGACTTTAGAAATATTTTCGTATAGACAAAAGTTTACCATGTTTAATAATTTGTTCATATTGTCTGAAAAGGTATAATATTTTCTCAGCCAAGTGAGATAAAAAAACATCCATCGTGTCATAATACTTTGTTCATCATCTTTTGCATACATTTTTTTCTCAACTGTTATGAAATTGGGGAGTCTTTCACGTGTATCAACATCTCATAGGTGGTTTTCAATGATTAAGAAGCAAGTTTTTCTCAAGTGACTAAGAATTAGCAAAATTGTCTGATTTTGAGTGAGATTTTGATTCATATATGAAATTAGGGTGCATCAGTGTTAGTCAACATTCGGAATTAGGTCAAGTATTGTCTACATATGCATGAAAAGGGGTCATATCCGCATAAACTACCTTTGTTTTAATATGTAAGACGTTACGGTAAGCCATTGTAGTGTTGAAGTATGATCCAAATTAAATTAAGGAGGCTAACTTTTGACGAGCGAAGTGAGGCCCGTCGCCGGTAGGCTTGGACCGAAGCGGACCTTGGTTTTCACTGCTATATAAACCTCTTATAAGCCGCCGACTGGAAAAAGTTGCTTATGTGTAAATATCCGGCGTTTGTAAATACTCCTCGATATACTGAAGTTTCGTCGGCCGGTGTCCGTCGTTTTTTTCTTTGTTCGAGAAGTTTTTCCACATTAAATCTGTGTCCCCTTGCTGCAATTTCTTTTTCTTTTTTTGTTATGTGCTTGTCACGATTATAACATGTAGCCTACCAAAATATGTTATATTTAGGAAGGGAGGTAATACTACTATGGAGAGAACGTGTATAGGGTATGTATCGATGAGCTACCGACAACTTGCACACATGGCCGGTTCTGAGATTTTAGGGGCCCGGGGCGAAACTAAAATTTAGGACCCCTTGCTAAAAAAATTTAATATACACGTATGAAATGACAAAAAATAAATACTTCAAGTATACCCATTTGCAATATTCATATAAAAATGACAATATTTATATATTATCTTCAAAATTTCTCCGTGTATTCCTAGAAGCAAATTCATTGACAATGGAATCAATATCAATCTCGTCCAAAAACTTCTTCTTGATGCCGAATCATAAATATCCACACTAATTGGTTCCAAATCAACACTAGTAGATTTTGTAGAATATGAATCAAATGCGATATCATTATCACTTACATTGTTATTAGCCACATTGATGTCATCGTTCTCCTTCGTACCAATATCATCCTCTAGATCAACATTATTCTGTTTCCCAACAAAAATTAGTGATAACTCAACTAGATTCCTCGAAGTGCTCGTGTTACTCTTTAAAAATTTATGAGGGATCCTCTCCTTGAGTCAATCAACTCCTGTTCTTCCTTACCCTTTTTCCTTTTCTTAGCACCGGAATTAGGTGCCATAACCAATTAACCACACTAAAAATATAAATAAAAACTACTAACTAGAACAAAAATCAGGGGCAACGTTATAATGAAGAAGACCGGGATCAGAAAATTCAGAATTTGGACGTGCAGACGCTGAACGGCCAAGGCGAGACGAGAGGGAGGTCGCGGGGAGAGTACGAGGGTACGAGGCGATAGGCGACCATCGGCCGATGGACGATGGCTTTCTGCCTGCCGCGTGCAGGACTTCCTATGATCGAGATCACACCGTCGAGTCAAGGTCGAGGCAGGAATTGGCATGCGGCCTGCCTTCGTACGATACGATCAAAGATATCGATAGCTGATCTGGTCGCATGTTATGTATGTGCTGTCGTGATGGACTCCAAATCAGAAACATATGTATGTGTCTTGCAAAGTAAAGGACCCAATCTAGCCCAATAGAAAACTCAAAATCGTGTTCTTTTTTATTTTTTTAGATATCTATTATAGCCCATGTATGCAACACATATCTGCGGAGGAACCCCCCCCCCCCATAATTTTGGGTCCAAAATGATAGCATTTCTGGTAACTCTGGCTCAAGTTCTACCATTCATGATATGAACATGCAAGATGTTAACGTCACTCTTACTTTGAATTGTATGGTTCATGATGATCACTCACATATTGATAGTGAACTACTGGCAAGACTATCTGTGGCCAAGGCTTTGCTGTCTAGTGCTTTTGTGCCCAAGATTCAGAGTTATGTGTCATTGTTTCCCTCCATAAAGTTGTCACCTGCTACTTTTCATGAGCTTATTGGGGAAAGCTTCACTCTGTGGAAGAACATGAAAATGGGTGGGGTTTTTAGTGTAATCCCTGCCTCATCTGTGAAAATAAGGGATTTATCTGTCTCTGAAATTACTTTGGTTAAACCTGGTTCTGATCAAGATGTGGATGTTGGTCAGAAGAGGAAATTGGAAACACCTATAGTGGAACACCAAGTGAGGAGGAGTGCCAGGAAGAATAAATATGATTGTTTCAAACCTACAGGCCCTTCAGATGTGAAGACAACAAAGTCCAAAGTCAAGCCTAGGTTGGTGCCTGCTATTGCTAAATGTAAGGTGGATGAGGATATTGATATTGAGCAGGGGTGTGTCCTTAACCCAACCCCTCCCTCTACTCCAATTTCCACTATTCAGGCTATTGGGATCAACCTCTGTGGGGTCCATCCTTCCAAGCTCTCTCCTAAGAAGTTGCTCAAGAATCCTCTTGATGAGGTGAAGAAGCCTAGAGGCAAGGAAGACTAGAAGACTTCATGCAGACTGTTAAGAAATGGTTTGTTTTGTGCTGGAATATTAGGGGTCTTAATGCTAGATCTAAACAACTAGCCTTATGTAATGAAATCCACTCTAGTGGGTGTGCTGTGGTTTGTGTTCAAGAAACTAAAAAGGAACACTTTGATGTGGCTTTTATTAAGGAATGTTGTCCTCCTTCTTTTGATGAATTTGTTTATGTCCCTTCCTGTGGTGCCTCTGGTGGTTTGCTTATTATCTGGAAAAGTGCAGTATTCTCTGGGATTGTAATGCATTGTGAATCATTTGCTTTATCTGTCCATTTCACTGCAACTCAATTTGCACAGGAATGGGTCTTGCTTAACATTTATGGGCCTTGTCATGGGCAGGCTAGGGAACAGTTTATCCAATGGCTGTATAATCTTAACATTCCTGATACTGAAGATTGGCTTTTATTGGGTGATTTTAATTTTATTAGATCACCTAATAACAGAAATAGAAGTGGTGGTGATGTTAATGATATGCTCATTTTTAATGATTGGATAAGATCACAGCACTTGACTGAAATTCCAATTAAAGGGAGAAAATATACCTGGTCAAATATGCAAGAAAATCCTTTACTTGAGCAGCTTGATTGGTTTTTTACTTCTTTACATTGGACCAGTTCCTACCCAGCTACTCTGGTAAATCCACAAGGAAAGCCAACCTCTGATCATACACCTCTTGTTGTGTCCATTCAAACACATATTCCTGCCAGTAAAATCTTTAGATTTGAAATTTTTTGGGTGGCACACCATGGTTTCTTTGACACAGTGACTAAAAGTTGGGAGAAACCAACACATAAGGAAAACAGTGCATCCTATTTAAATGCTAAATTTAAAAGGCTTAGATATGATCTGAAATTCTGGAGTAAATAAATTTCCAGATAATCTGTGTGTATTGACAACTCAAACAAAGCTCTTTTGGAATTGGATAATCTGGAGGATTATAGGGGCCTGACTGTTCCTGAGGCAAATTTCAGAAGCATTTTAAAGGAGCACATATTGGAGTTGCTAGATTTTCAAAGAATTTATTGGAAAAAGAGATGCACATTCAGATGGACAAAATTTGGAGATAAAAATACCAAGTTCTTCCAGAATATTGCTACTGAAAGATACATGAGAAATTCTATTTCTCAGCTTAAACTTGATAATGGAACTGTGGTTTCCAGCCATGATGATAAAGAGAAGGTCATCTTTGATTCATTTAAGATGAGACTTGGCACTAGTTGTTCCCCACCTATGCTTTTTGACTTAAGCTCCACTATTGAGCCAATTGATGGTCTGGATGATCTGTCTAAACCCTTCACCACTGAGGAAATTGATAATGTGGTCAAGTTTATGCCCGTTGACAAAGCTCTAGGACCTGATGGTTTCAATGGACAGTTCCTTAAAAGTTGCTAGCAAATCATTAAGCAAGATATCTATCAATTGTGCTTTGACTTCTATGATGGACAACTTGATCTTGAGAGTATTAATATGGGCCATATCACACTTATCCCCAAGGTCCATACCCCTGAAACTGTTAATGAATTATTACAAAGTTATTGGCTAACATATTACAAAAAGTAGTTCTAAAAATTGTGCATAAAAACCAATATGGTTTTCTCAAAGGAAGAACTATTCAGGACTGCTTAGCTTGGGCCTTTGAGTTCAATCATCAGTGTGATGCTTCTAAAAAGGAGATTATCTTACTTAAATTAGATTTTGCTAAAGCTTTTGATACTATTGACCATGAAGCTATGCTGAAAATTATGAAGCAAATGGGGTTTGATAAGAAGTGGTTACAATGGATTTCTCTTATATTTGCTTCTGGAAAATCATCTGTTCTTTTAAATGGGGTTCCTGGTAGACAATTTTGTTGCAAGAGAGGTGTCAGGCAAGGTGATCCACTTTCTCCTCTGATTTTTGTTCTGGCAGCTGATCTTCTTCAATCTGCAATCAACAAAGCATTTAGAGATCAGATACTCCTAGCACCCTTTTCCCCTGACTTTGGTATGGATTTCCCTGTTATACAGTATGCTGATGACACATTAATCATAATGCCTGCCTGCCATACTCAAATTAATGTGATGAAGGAGATTCTTAGAAAGTATGCAATATCTATTGGCCTTCATATTAATTTTCACAAATCATCCTTGATTCCAATCAATATTTCTACTGAGCAAGCACATATTTATGCTGCCTCTTTTGGCTGTATTATTGGTCAAATGCCTTTCACTTATCTGGGACTTCCATTGGGGACTACTAAACCCTCAGTTATTGATCTTATGCCCTTAGTGGACAGGATTGAGAGAAAAATGACTGCTTCCTTCTTGATGATGACTTATAGTGGTAGAGTTACTGTCATAAACTCTCTGCTTACCTCAATTGCCATGTTCCCCATGTGCTCTCTGAATATTCATTCAAAAATAATTGACCATGTGGAGAAAATCAGGAGACATTGTCTGTGGAATAAGAAAACTGAGGATGGTGAAAAGTGTCATTCTTTAGTGGCATGGGATAAGGTGTGTAGGCCAAAAAATAAAGGAGGTACTGGCATTCTGAATTTAAAAATTCAATATCAAGCCCTGTTATTGAAGCATCTTCGCAAATTTTATAATAAAATTGATACCCCTTGGGTGACACTGCTCTGGAAAACATATTATCATGATAAGGTCCCACATGTTGTGGCCCCTTGTGGATCTTTCTGGTGGAAAGACATTATTAAACTTATGCCAATTTTCAGAGGAATTACTTCCTGTCAGATTGGTACTGGTGAGGTTGTGCTATTCTGGAAAGATGTTTGGCTGGGAACAATTGTTGCTGATAATTTTCCAAGAGATTATTCATATGTTTTAAATGAAGATGTGTCTGTTAAGTCTTTCTTGGTAGCTACTAGCTTATCTGCCAATTTCTCTCTGTCTGTATCCCCTGAAGCATTTGAAGAAATTAAGCAACTTCAACAGGAGATCAGAAATGCTGAAATTGGAGAGGGACCTCAGGACATTTGGAAATATGTTTGGGGCTCTGACTATTATTCTTCTAAGAATTATTATGAGTTCTATTTCAGGAATATTAAGCCTCATGCTGCTTTTAATTGGATTTGGAAATCCAAATGCACTCCAAAAGTTAAATTCTTCTGCTAGCTTCTCTTCTCAGATAAACTGAATACAAGGAATCTATTGAAAAGGAAGAATATGTTTCTACAATCAGGATATAGTTGCATCATGTGTACAAATCCGCCTGAAGAAACAGTGGAGCATCTATTCTTTCATTCCCTTTCAGTAAAGATTGTTGGAATATTCTGGGGATGTCTTGGCATAACCAAGGTAACAGGCTGACCATAGTTTCAGAGGCTAAAGAGAATAGAAATTGCAACATGTTCATGGAAAAATTTATGTTGGGAGCCCGGAATATTTGGAAGGAGAGGAACAATTTACACTTCAAGGGTATCACTCCCACAACCCAGAACTGGAAAACCAAATTTACTGAAGATTTTGGTTTCCTGGTGCATAGAACCAGATAGGATTTACATCCTTTTATTCATAGTTTTGTAACTTCTTTGTAAAACTTCTGTTCTTCTTTCTTCTCTTGGATGCCTCCTTGGCACCCACCCTTCCTGTAAGTTCCGAGTTTTTATAAGTTAATGAAGAAAAAGTGGCAGTAGGGATTTCCCCCTACTTTCATGAGGTTCAAAAAAAAAATTGGGCCCGGGGCGGCCGTCCCTCCAGTCCCCCCTCAGGACCGGCCCTGCTTGCACATTTGGACGACATGCACGCATGATTGGTGAACGAAAATGAAACTGCAGGACTATCGATCCCCATGCATATGCCTTTGTTTTTGGTTTGAAAATGGCACTGTGTTGTCTATATAACCGCTAGCTCTAGCTCGATAGCAACTTGATTTGAAAAGGAGGGTCTGCCTACCTACGGTGAAGTAGGAGTAAATGGCATTAAGAGTCACACAACTTGATATGCATGTACACTTAAGTCACATAACTTGTAAACTAAACTAACAAGTCACATAACTTGTGAACCCGTGCACCCGTGGTCACAAAACCGGTCAACTTGGTGGTTTTTGACTAAAACCGATCTTAGGCAGACTAAATTTTTACAATAACCCCCTCGTACTTCTATAGAATAAATTTTGAAATCTGTACTTTTTCATTTCAAAAAAATCTAATATTTATCGTGAGCATGAGAGAGGATTTGTAGCTCCGAAGCTCTAGTAAGCTCGGTATTTGAAAATTTTGAAATCAATACTTTTTCATTTCAAAAAAATCTAATATTTATTTTGGGAATGCACAAGTGCGCGCTGAATGACTATTGAAAGTTTAGGTGAAAAATTCGTTTTTCTTTGGGCTACAGAAAAAATCCCGTATAAAAAAGCACCTGTCAGAGGTTTGTCGTTTTTGTATTTTGCAAAATAAAACGTATTTTTTATGAAATATTTTGCGTACCTTAGAAATGCATATATATTTGTACGTCATTTTTTCAGAATTTTTGGAGTCTTATAAATACTCTTAACTTTTTTTATTTTTTTATAAAAGAGCTACAATGAGCTCGGAAGCCACGTGAGCATCCTATATACACTTGGCAACATGAAAATATAAGATAAGGGTTTTTAATAAAAAAATAGTCTGTCTATGACCGGTTTTGGTCAAAAACCACCTAGTTGATCGGTTTTGTGACCACAGGTGCACGGGTTTGCAAGTTGTATGACTTGTTAGTTCACTTTGCAAGTTGTGTGACTTAAGTGCACGTATAGAATAAGTTGTGTGACTCTCGGTGCTATTTACTCGTGAAGTAGCTTTGAATTTGGCCAAAGGAACATGACATGCCCACACTTGAAGCATGCATCGCGCCAAAAGAATATCCATGCCGTCTAATAATAGAATAATATGCACGTACGCTTACTCTACGTACCAGCCATGCATATGCATGCAGAGTGCAGCAACAGTTACGTTATCTACGAGCAGTGGCGGAGCTTCGTTGAAGCAAAACCGTGTTATTCAACACTAAAACACAATTAATTCTATCCAACTCCACTGTTTCTGTTGTTTTTTTTCTAAAAACTATTTGTGGCCCGCCCTGATTTTTCAGCCAAGCTCCGCAACTGTCTACTAGACCGTTAGAGCCTTGCCTAATTGCACTGCCTAGGTAGGTACGAAACCGTTAGAGCCTTGCTTGCACCACGCTCGAAGCGACCCGCCCGCCGGCCGGTGACGTTGAATACGGGTGTTCTCGGTCCGGCAAGCCAGCCGTCCGTCCGTACATCCGGCCTCTTCGTCCACGCAGGCACGACCGGGCTGGTGTGCATGGCCCGCATGCAGCTGACCGGCCACCGAACGCGCCGTGTGTGGTCTCCAACTCACGCAAGCTAGCTCTCACTCTCGCGCTACTTCGTTCATCGTGCAGTTGTGGTGGTTAGTTGTGGAATTTGCAAGTCATCTAGCTCGGTGCTTGCGAGTAGAGCGGCATTATGGGAACTAGAGCATCTCCGCTCGTTGGTTGGCCATACCCAGGCCAAAAACCGGATCAATTTTTGGCCAGACGCATCGCGTTTTTGGTCTGGGTACGCCCAGTCTCCCACTCACGTACTCAGGCCGCGTTCTCAAGTTCGGCTAAATTTACTTAAATTCAGTGGAATATGGGCGAATATAGGCGGAATTTCATTAAAGTAGGCAAGGGGCACATAGTACATCGGTTTCCATAACTAGAAAAGGACGCTGCCGTTTGTCGACGCCGGACGCTGCAACTACAGGCCGAGGCGGGGGTTGTTGCCGGCCTCGATGTGCGTCATGACTCCGGCGAGAGTCCGCCCTGAAACGCTCCACCAGCGGCGGCGGTAAGCCATATTGTTACGCGGCGGCGGAGGCGAGCCCGGCGGTCCGTCGGGTCGGACAAGTTCCTCGAGGCGCCTGTAGGCGAAAAACTGCCTCCAGAAGACCAGGTTGCCCTGATCCTCGGCGAGATCCGGGTCTTGCATGGCGGCGATAGCGACCTGGATCTCTCCGTCGAGTTCTGAGTCTTGCATGGCGGCGATAGCCGCCTGGATCTCTTCGGCGAGGTCCTCTTCGTCCGGCACCGGCGAAACAGGGATCCCGCCGGCGCTGAGTTTCCAGCCTAGGGGGAGACGAGTGTCCAGCGGGGCCGTATAACGCGCCTCGTGGAGGAGCCGGTCTTCCCACGGCGACAGCGCGCGTCGGCCGGCCATGGCTTCTTGGCGGAGTTGGGGAGGAAGCAAGGTGCGAACGTCCGAAGTTCGCTGGAGTTGTGGTGGTGTGAGAGACTATGAAGAGAGACGGCGAGATGTACGGCTTTTATAGGCCGGAAGAATGGCGGGAGGGGTGTAGCGGCGAGGGCGGGAAAAGGAAAACGGCGGGAAGGATGGCAGCGAGTCGGCTTCTGTCGCTGACAGACTGGTCCACTCGCCTAATTCGCTTCGTCCGGCGTCCCCAAGGCTTACCCGGGATCCTGGGTTCAGCCTGGGTAGTTCGGACCAAAGTTGGCCCAAATCCAGCCGAAAAGAGGTCCCTGGGTACGCGACTGGGCCGATTTTCAGCGTCCGGACATAATTTTGACGTCCGGATCAGCCTCCTAGGTAGGCGAGTGGAAATTCTCTTACAATGCAATCAAATGATACTCCCTCGGTCCCAAAATAGATGTCTCAAACAAAATTTGAATGAATCTAGACACTATTTAGCATATAGATTCATTTAATTTTTTAAAAAACTAAAACATCTATTTTACGACGGAGGGAGTATAATTTTTATGGCATACAACTTATACTTTATTGACAAACTTATATTTTACTCACGATGAGTCCTTAGCATCTCACCAACTCATCGAAACAATCTTTCGTCCTGATTTATAAATAAAGCCAAACAGCCGAACAAATACATAATGATGAGGGATTCCTCCTACAAATAGATCAAAGATAAACTAGAAAACCTAACAAGCATATAGCTTGCCACCGAAGACTTCAAAGTCTAAGGATACCGGAGCTCCACGACAATGCCTCCAAGGAGGTAACGACGCAACAAGCGCCGCCACTGTTGAGACAATAGCGATTTAGGGTTTTCACCCGGAGCCCAAATACGGAGAGAGTAGCCACGACAACGCCCTCAAGGGGGACACGAAACCTGCGAGCGTCGCCATAGATGGCGCCGAAGCACTCGGATTTTTCTCGGGAAAACCCTCACCACACTCGGTACCTTAGACCACCACCATTCCCCGAGCTGAGCTTTCAACACGCGATCTCGGCACTGACCATGACGAGGCACCACTACCACCAGAAGCCCCCAACACCCACCCCTCGCGGCCCTCATGGTCTATAGAGATAGACCATCCGCACTGCCATGTCGCCCCATCGTCAAGACGCTCGTGCATTCCACCTTCCGAGGCTGCCGCCCCAATATCTGTGAACTCGCGTCTGTGTCACTGGTTCATCGTGTGACCTGCGAGACAAACAAAGTAGCTAGGTAGGAACCATAGGGCGGCAACAACACGGCCACCTGGAGGAATCGTCTGGCCACCATCAGTGCGGCCCTGTCGTTCTGGCACCGCCACCATGCAACCGAGCCACCCCGAACTGAGTCGTGGCCACCGCCTGAGTACTGCATGGGAAACGGATAGGCCACCACCGCCGATGAGCTACAACAACCGCGATCCCTACAAACCACTTCCGCCTCGAGGAGCGCAAGGCCGTCCCTGGCACCACCCGCCGGCCACCGCCACGCCAGGTCCTGATGGCCCCCACCGATTAGCACCGCCACCGCAGAGGTCACCGCCCCGATCGATGAAGAAAGGAAAACCAGCCGCAGCCGGCACCGCACAGGCTTAACCCGACAGCTCATTCCGACGACGGCCATGGAGGGAGTGCGATGGAGGGGAGAGGCGGGGTAGCTCGGGTTTCTGCTCCCGGTCGCACGTGAGCGACCGAGGAGCGGGGCGTCTCCATCTCACCAACTGGCGGGGCACGAACAGAAAAATCCGTTTAGCTGACACGTTAGGTACAAAAAGAAAATCCAGTGCAAGCAAGCACGCATGTAACTCGTGCGCGCGGCCGGTAAAAATTGAGAAGTTCGATTCAGAATTGATCAAGTTCCCCACGCGCATGCATGGATCTTGGTTTTTCTCCAGGTTTTGGTCGCACAGCTGAAATCAATACGGCCGAGCTAGCACGCTATGTTTGGTTTTCCTACAGGTTTTGATTGCGCCGTTGAAATTAGGGCAAGCCACTGCACGCATCCTAGCTACGTGTACTGAAACACAACAGGAGAAAATGCAAAACATGTGCGATCGAGCACGGGTGGAAACAGCCCTTCCCGGTTGGTAAAGGGCTTTAGTCCCGGTTGCCCAACCAGGACTAAACTTTAGTCCCGGTTGCCCCACCAACCGGGACAAATGGGTAGCACACGTGGCAGCGGCAGAGGGACAACGTGGGTGGAGCATTAGTCCCGGTTTGTAACACGAACCGGGACTAATAACCTTCTGCCGCGGCGGAGATTTTGCCCATTTCTCTGCCGCGGCAGAGAATTCATTTTGGCACATTTTGTTGCCGCGGCAGCATTTTCGTCACTTTTTGTGCCGCGGCAGAGAATTCATTTAGATTGTTTTATTGTTTATTTAGTGATTTGCACTTATCAATAAAGGAATCTTATATTACACAAGATCATCATGACAATATTACATTCAATACACGGATCGACTTCATGCACTACATACAAAAGTTGCTATTCAATGCTACCGGCCAATTCCTTCAAAGTTGCTATTTTTACAATCACTATTTTCTATACACAGCCGAATAGTATTCCCCTTTTGAGTCTAGGACTTCTGCATCCAAGAATCCCGCCAATTCCTCCTAAATTGCTCGTACGCGATCCTTTGGCAGAAGACTGTCCCGTAGACGTTCGATCTGATTTAAAAAAAGAGTCAGTCTATATGAATGAAACTAAACACAATTTGATTCTAATTAAAAACTATAAAAATTGTTTACGTACGTGGAGTTGCTCTAAATTTCTGGCCTTCTCATCGCACGTCTGCCGGATAAACTCGCAAACATAGTATCCACATAGATTGTTACCTGGTCCCTGCGTCAGGCACTTTACGAGAACAGAGTTCAATCAAAATAATAATCAAGCATGATAATAACTGTATCAAAACTAGAATCAAAGAGATGCGCGGATATAGCTAGTGGTGCTTACATTTAGTGGTTGAAATGTAAGCTCCTCTTTCCAAACACCCCTAGCCTTGTTGGTAAACCGTTTCCAAGCGCTGCCCGGCGTAGAAAACGAATAAAATAAGTTATTAAGTACTTGATATCATAAAATTCACGAACTTTACCGATATAGTGTCGTAATGATTAGAATTACCGCTGGAGAAGTATCTGCATGTCCTTCCACGTCTCAAGGGGTTTATGTTTCGAGTCCATGACTAGTACACGCCCTTTGTCAAGTTGAATGATTAACAGAATATAGTGGTAGCTGCGAATCCATAACTAATCAATTATATATTTAACATCGAGTAAGCGAAATAGAAAGTGTATACAAGACAATAACACTCACTCGAAGTTGTAAGGAAATAGTATTTCCCTTTTGGTTTCTTGAAACCTTAACGCGTGTACTATATTATCCTCCGTATCCTGGGGTTTGTTTTGAGATTAGCTTGATGAACCCAATATGGGTCAATGAAGCCAATGTCATAGATTTGTCCTCTGCTGCATTCAAGAATCTTCATTCTGCATATTACAGTATGATTATATACATGCAATAAACAAGGTGAGATAGCTGGAGACTAAATTAATTACAGAATTAGTACTTACAGACAATAGGCACTGATGATCGATTTGTCCAAGACGTCTTGATTGAATAATTGAAATAGTTTATCAAATTCAATGGATATCATGTCATCCATATCTTTCCCATAATGCTTTTTTATAACCTTCAGCACTATCCAGTTAGCCCCGGTCTTTGTGGCATGCATGTACCAGTTATTTGTATGCTACTTTTTTATAATCTTCGTATTTTTGTTGAAAGATTGTTTACCTCCTCAGGTTTGACGAGAGGTTTGCCGTACTGGTATTTGTATGCTACTTCACTCACGGGGAAGAACTCTAACTGGGATAAGTACTGGTCAATACTCATACCTTGAGCAGCGGCAGCTTCTCCGTATTGTGCAACTACCTCTGGATCATACTGCTCTTCGGCCCCATATTTGCTCGACCCCACATTGGTTTGGGAAATCACCTTAAGAGGGGCGCAAGTCTGTTTTGCTTGTTCTCCGAGCTGGGCAACAGATTTCTCGCTTGCATCAGTACTGCTCTTCGAGGCTTTTTGTGCCGCATGTGACTTGAGAATAGAACGTTCATAGTCTGATGATAGCTTTGGCTCGGGTTGATGAAGAGTCTTTAGCATTTTCAACACTTTAGCTTTTTCTTCTTTGGTGCTGGGGAACTCTGGCTCTTTCGGCCGCCTCGGCTTAGCGAAAAACGCTGTCGTTTCCGCATCAACGATCGCCGCAGTCTCCTCTTCAGTACAGTCATAAGCTCTCTTGGGAGGAACCTTTGGTACTTTTGGAAGAGGCTCTTGTTTACGTTTCGGCGATCGCTTACCACGACACACAGTAGCGGTACGCTTATGCTTTTTATCTTGAGGCGCCGGCGATGGCTCCCGCGGCGATGGCTGCGTCGAAGATTGGTGAGGCGATGGAGCCGGGTGAGGCGACAAAGACGGCTGCCGCGGCGGCGACGACCTCGCTGGAGACGGGTGAGGCGGCGGCGAAGATAGCCTTGGCGTGTGATTTCGAAGCACGATATATTCCTTCGGCCATAGAATGGTGACGTTTCTTACGTCTCCCAGTACAGTCACATCCCCTTCACCTGCAGGGTAGTGAAGATCCAAAACTTCAAAGGTGGGCATGATTTCATCCACCCCGAGAACATCGTAGCCCTCTGGAACCGGACGACATTGGTAAGTTGGTGTGGGTCCAATTGGTAAGGCATAGCCGACCGCCACCTTCATTGATATGTTCACAACTTTGACATGTAGCTCGCAGTGTGTCATCTCTGTGATATCATCCACTGGGTAGCCAATAGGAGCCATCGTCGGTGCAAAATCGTCATCGCCATTGTCATCACCCGGGACCTCGGTGGAAGCCACACTGCTTTTTCGATAGGCCGGTAGCATCGAATGTAGTGTGCTGCTGAGATGGGCTGGTAGTACTTTGCTCTTTAAGTGCGTTAATTTCATCTTGTTGTTGCTTTAATCGTTCTTCAATTAAACGCATTCGCTCTTTCTGACTATTTGCTTCAACTTCCACCCTGTCCTTTCTCCTATGACGGCTTCTATCAGGATATTTCTTCCTCTCTTCGGAAAACCTAGTCCTCCATGGTTGGGATCCTCTTGTGCCTCGTGTTCGTCCATCATGTTCCTTATTTCCAAGGGCGAGTGTGAGCTCATCATTCTCTCTATCGGGAATGAAGTCCCCATCTTTAACAGCCTTTACTGCTTTTCTCATCCTCTCTATTGGCAAGGGGTCTTCTTTATGTCGTATGTTATATATACACCTCCCTTCCGAGTCCAACGTGCCCCCATGCCCGTAAAACCAATTCCTTGCACGTTCTACCCAATCGTCTGTCTCTAGGGTGATCTTTTCAGCATGCAGTTCATTCTCAAGTTTCTCTCACTTAGGAATGCCAGCCCTGTAGCCACCTTGCCCCATAGTATGGTGATACTTCTTATTAGCAGCATTCAGCTTATTCGTTTCAGATATTTTCTTAGCTTTTTCTGATTTCTTGTATTCCACAAACTCAGCCCAGAATGGTTTTATCTTCTCAAACTGAATATTCTTGAAATCGGGAGTCTTCTTTTTCACGACATAGTCAAGGTGCAATCTTTTCTTCTAGTTGGTGAAACACTGGGCCATCTTCTTCAAAGCCCACTCCCTGACCTTAGCCTCCATGGCTCTCCCATGTTGTAAGGCGTCCTCAACTGGATCCTCCGCATTTGGATCCAGCTCTATCTTCGGTAGTTTGAAATTAACCATGAGCCTCTTCCACAGTAAATCTTTGGCGTGGTTAGGGACAAATAAACATGTTCCCTCTTCATCCGCATTAGCAGGCCTATTCCAATTTCTAATGGTGATCAGGATTAAGTCCCTAACGATTACTTCGCATTGTGCCACAAATTTGGTTGCGCCAACTTCGGGAGCCGTCGGTTTGCCGTCTTCAGCGACATCTTCGATCCTGAACCTCTCATGGTCTTGCAACTTTTTGGTTGGGCCTCGTCTGCTCTTTTCAGTAGATTCCTTCGATCCGGAGGGCTAAAAGAAGAAAGATCGTCGTTACTATTTCTATATAGATAGCAGATGATTAATTAATGAACTGATTATATTACATGCACCTCGCCGGAGTGGTCGTCTTCTCGATTACACAATGCATCGCCTTCTCCCTCGCGGAAGGCAACACCTTCAACCTCAAACAAGTCGTCTATTCCGGTAAAAAGAGGATCACCCTCACCGGAGTTGTTCAGAAACGTTGATACATCTAAATTTTCTTCCCCACGGATCACACCTTGGATTAACTCTTCCTTTTCTTCGTCTCTGACGTGTGGGTCCATATTTTCTGCATAGGTGGAAAAACGAATAAGTCAAAGCGGCTAAAGGAGAAAGTTAGGTACGGTGTTGAGAGATATAAACCCTAATTCAGAGAAACCCTAATATATACATACACAATAATAAAAATGAAGAGAAACCCTAAACCCTAAACCTAGCTACAAAAAGGAAACCGTGTAGTAGATAGGTAACTCTACATAAAATCAACTAAAATCAATATTCCGGAGTTCCGAGGGGTGTAAAACCTAGTTCGGAGAAACCTCGATTGCATATGAGAGGGGAACATGAGTATAAGGCTACAAAAGGGAAACTATCCAGCAGATAGGTAACACTAGATACTAACAAAATACCATATTAGAATCGATTTAAGAGGGTTCGGAATGCCCTGGTGAAGGCACATCGTCGAACCCACATGCACCTAAGGGGCATGCAATTTCATGGGAAGATTTACGCGCGACCGAGCCAGACCAAGCTTTCCTACGTCGAACACAATGGTTTTGACCGCGCGACCCCTTCGCCCATGTCTCGCCCATGCGTGAGCGAACAGGGGAACTCCCATCGCTGCCGCCTCCTCCCCCCTCTCCTCACCTTCCCCTCGTCGCTGCGCTGTCAGGGCGGGCCACCGGGCCTTGCCTGTGCGTTGCCGGTACCGGCGGTGGCGGCTTGATACTATAGATGTGGTGCATATCTACAGTAAACGTTGGCCCTTTTTCCAAGACAATTCGGTGTCTTACCCTTTCACGATTCCACCGTCTATCCGATGTTTCTCGGCGCTTTCTCGGCGCCGCTAACTGAATCCCGAGCAAACAGAGCTTCTACCACTCTCTTTCCACTATACACCCGCCCCACGTGTCCCTGCACGCCTCCCATGTCCTGCGGAACCGGCCACCGACATCCCCTTTTCCCGAGCCGCCGACCGCCGTCTAAGACTAGGACTAGTCGGGAAAAAATATTATAGTATTTGCCACGTCCACAATCTGAACACCACAATCCGATTGCACAACATACCCAACGTGATGCACATGAAGAACTTTGCGTAAGCCATCTATATTAATAGCAAAAAATACCAAAGCATCCATTATCAAATGCATTATCCAACAAATTGTGACAAATTACATAATTATTAGAATAACTATTAGACATAATTACAACAAGCAAACTAGAAAAATTCTTTCAACACAACAATATCACTCACATATATTGCAAATTCTTTCAACACAACAATATCAATCTACATTACAAGAGTTAATTGGATAAAACTACCACAGTTGAGGCTATCGGGACGGGTCAGTACCATTTTTGGTAATTTTGGCATGTCAGTACCAATTTTGGGGTACAAGCGTTACAAATCACCCTAATTTTCTTTTAATAGCAGTTTGACATGCTTCCTGACATGCGGGACCCATATGCAGAGCTGACTAGTCAACAAAAAATGCCACGTCGTCGTCCCCGGCCTTGACCTCTGCCACGCGCCCGTCCTTGGCATCCACGCGCTGCCCTGGAACGGCCGCGCTGCCCTGGAACGGCCGCGGCCTCCGTGAGTTTTCTGGCCAACCTCCGCGCGTTGTCGTGGCGGAGGAGGAGCTCCGACGAGCTCACATAGGACGCACAGCTAGCAGGTGCGGCATGGGAGCACGCATACTCTTTCCTTTTCTACTGTGACATTATTACAAGCAGGTCATGGGCACACGCAGGACTGAGGAGCTCGCGCAGGACAAGCAGCTAGCAGGCGGTGGGGAGCACGCGCAGGACGGAGGAGCTCCCGCGTGCACGCACAACGCACTCTAGCTCATGCGGCCTCTCAAGCTCCCCTGTCCGCAGCGGCCAGGACCGAGCCCGGCCACGCCGTGGAGGCGACGGCCAGAGGCGGTCGATGCCCGTGCTGGTCCATGCCTCCCTCCGCAGCAGCATCGTCGCATCGGTTCTTTGTGAGTTGACAGCGTCCGCGGCCACTAGTAGGTTGTGGATGAGCTTGGAGACGTGTGCGGCGGAGGTAGATGCCGCCCTGCTCCTCCCGTCCCCGTCGTGCTCCGCCGCGGGCGCCACCCAAGCTCCGCCCATCCTCGTCATGTGCCAGCCAAGCTCTGCAGCAGGCGCCGCCGCCGGTTGTGCCATCTGCCGCTCCCCGGAGACAGCGGCACTGACGGGCGCCGTCCTGCTCCTCCCGTCCCTGCCGTGCTCCGCCGCGGGCACCGCCCAAGCTCCGCCCATCCGCGTCGTGCGCCGGCAAAGCTCCGCCGCAGGCTGTGCCATCCGCCTTGGTGACCACCGGATGCTGCCCCTTCTCCGGCCACCTCGACCTCACGCACCGTGCATATTCTAGCCGCCACAGCGCCCCCAGCTTCTACGTCGAGCTCGTCTGCGCCGTCCTCCGCCAGGCCGCTGCCGGTGGGCAGCGTCCCCATCGTTCTCCGCCAGGCCCCATCATTTGGTAGCCCCCCATGGGAGGCTAATTCTGCGGCGCAGTGTGCCAGAGCCAGCTGCCATGGGAGGTGGACGGGCGTGGCAGAGGTCGAGGCCGGGAACGACGACGTGGCATTTTTTGTTGACTAGTCAGCTCTGCATATGGGTCCTGCATGTCAGGAAGCATGTCAAACTGCTATTAAAAGAAAGTTAGTGTGATTTGCAACGCTTGTACCCTAAAATTGATACTGACATGCCAAAATTACCGAAAATGGTACTGACCCGTCCCGACAGCCTTAATTGTGGTAGTTTTATCCAATTAACTCACATTACAAACACCAATCAATCTACATTACAAACACCAATCAACCTAATACTACAAATTTGCGGAAATTTGGGGGAGAGAGAGAGGGAAGGGCGCGCGGGAGACATACCCGAGGAAGGGGATAGGGAGAGGCCGGAGGAGGTGCGGCCGGAGGAGCGGAGGTGGATGAGGTGCGGTCGGAGGAGGTGCGGCCGGAGGGGCGGAGGTGGATGAGGTGTGGTGGCCGGTGTTAGAGCGGCTGGACGACGGAGCCCGGCGACGGACCCCGGAGGAGGAGGTGTGTCGGTGGGACGGGCGCGCGGGAGGAGGAGCCGCTACGGAGCGCGCGGCGGTGGCGGCCGGAGGCGGAGGCGTTGACGACGACGGAAGGCGCGGGCAGCCTGGCGGCGTCGTCGATGAAACAGAGAAGCAGAGAAGAAGAAGAGAAGTTATAAAGGGGAGGGAGTATACGTCCCGGTTGGTGGCTCCAACCGGGACTAAAGGGGCATACGTCCCGGTTGGAGCCACCAACCGGGACGTATACTCCAATTTTCAGCAGCTAAAGGGGCGCGCGCGCAGGGGGTCTTTAGTCCCGGTTGGTGGCTCCAACCGGGACATATTCCCCTGTTTTCAAATTTTTTCAGGTATTTTCTCTCTGTTCCCGTCTTATTTTTTATTTTGGGGTTTAAATTTATATTGTTTTTTAAATGATAATTAATTTGGAATTTAGAAAAACTTTAAACATAAAAAGTGTTTGGATTTAAATAAATAATTCAAAACCATTTTCTGTTTTAAAAAATAATTAATGTAACCATTTAAAATTAAAAATGAATTAACTTATATTTTTTTAATATCAATTTGGAATTTAGAAAAACTTTAAACATAAAAGGTGTATGGATTTGAATAAATAATCCAAAACCATTTTCTATTTTTTAAAAATAATTAATGTAACCATTTAAAATTAAAAATGAATTAACTTATATTTTTTGAATATTAATTTGGAATTTAAAAAAATTTAAACATAAAAAGTGTTTGGATTTGAATAAATAATTTAAAACCATTTTCTGTTTAAAAAAATAATTAATGTAACCATTTAAAATATGAACCATTTACAATTAAAAATGAATTAACTTATATTTTTTTAATATCAATTTGGAATTTAGAAAAACTTCAAACATAAAAAGTGTTTGGATTTGAATAAGTAATTAATAACGGGCGGAAAGAAAATTTGATTAGGATAGAACTGAAATTAATGTACATAACGCAACTAACACAAAGTTACATAGAAGAATTGAAAATTAAGATACATGGCCAGATTAAGCCACAATCGGCCGAACTTGTTTTGTAATGTTGGAATAATTCAGTCATGCTCCTGCCTACACCTGTAATACTCGCCACTGTAGTCGTCGTACTCGCCGCGGCCGTCGTCGCTATCGTCGTCGGGGTCGCCGTAGTTGAACCTTGAAGGTGGAGTACGAGTGGGCTGGACTTGAGGGTAGCGCATACGGGGGCTAGAGTCGGCGGCCGTGTCGTAGGCCATGACGCTCTGGAGAGTCCGGCCGCGCCACCACAACCGACGGCCCTCCTCCTCGTGCCTGGCGAGTGCCCTCTCACGCCGATCCACGAAGAAGGCTTACCAAGTCGGGAAATAGTCGGGATGCCATCTGGGATTCCTCCGCTACTCCGGCGTGAGCTCGAAGTAGTAGTGGTTCGTGATGGCCATCCGACGCACCACACCTAGAGGGACAGGAGGAACCGGCACGCCTCCGGCGCTCAGCATCCAGCCGACGGGGACACAGTAGCCCGGCGGGCAGGGGTAGTTCGAGGCGCAAAGCGCCTCCGCCTCCCTGGGAGTTAGTGCTACGGTGGAAGCCATGGGAAAGAGTGATGAGGTTGCAGATATGAGTCTAGAGATGTGCAATGACAATGGAGGCCAACCCTACATATATATATAGTGAAGAACTAGCGGGAAGAACCGGAGTGAAGAACTGGCGGGAAAAAATGGCGGGAAGAAAAATGGCGGGAAAAATGGCGTGTCGACATTATGTCGTGCGGCGTGTACCTTGCCCCGGATGGTGTCACCGACCGGGACTAAAGATGAAAAATGGCGTGTCCACACATATGCATAATATGGGCACAGCATCACAAACTATGCCGTGATTCAGCACATAACATCGGTCATTTGGACCGAAAGCCATGAAACCTCGAACATGATAGGTCATTTTGTGAAGGTTTTTTCGAAACATGATCAATATACCAAGTCTGGTATTTTTCCTTTTAACTATGTAACATAATATGACACCACGCGAAGGATTTTCATTGTTCGGATTTTTTTGAATTTATTATGCCCGTTTTGAATTATCTGAATTTCTAACTATGGTCGAACCGGTGTGCATGAAGATAGGGGACGAGCATCGTTAGAACTTGCATTGGATCTCTGAAGAAACCACATATTGCGAGTCTAAAAATGATTTTTTCAAAAAATCACGGGCGATAGATCATGTACCTGTAGTACAAACCGGACCCACTTCCTACCGATTCGGCAGACATTTGTCCTTTTTACCCGGGATGGACGAAAAGGTTTGAGATGTACCGGTTGGAAGATAGTCCATGTAAGGTGGTCTAGTATTTTAGGAAAATGGTACGGTAGCATTCTGAAACGGCATTTTGGTGGTTACTTCACAAAATGACCCGTTTTTTGCGCTCGGAAAATGGAAACGGGCTTTTCCGTGCGACAAAAAGGAAAACTTCCTCCTGCAACATTGTTCTCCATACCAATGTCCACACATATGTATAATATGGGTACAACATCACAAACTATGCCGTGATTCAGCACATAACATCGGTCATTTGGACCGAAAGCCATGAAACCTCGAACATGATAGGTCATTTTGTGAAGGTTTTTTCGAAACATGATCAATATACCAAGTCTGGTATTTTTCCTTTCAACTATGTAACATAATATGACACCACGCGAAGGATTTTCATTGTTCGGATTTTTTTTGAATTTATTATGCCCGTTTTGAATTATCTGAATTTCTAACTATAGTCGAACCGGTGTGCATGAAGATAGGGGACGAGCATCGTTAGAACTTGAATTGGATCTCTGAAGAAACCACATATTTCGAGTCTAAAAATGATTTTTTCAAAAAATCACGGGCGATAGATCATGTACCTGTAGTACAAACCGGACCCACTTCCTGTCGATTCGGCAGACATTTGTCCTTTTTACCCGGGATGGACGAAAAGGTTTGAGATGTACCGGTTGGGAGATAGTCCATGTAAGGTGGTCTAGTATTTTAGGAAAATGGGATGATAGCATTCTGAAACGGTATTTTGGTGGTTACTTCACAAAACGACCCGTTTTTTACGCTCGGAAAATGGAAAAGGGCTTTTCCGTGCGACAAAAAGGAAAACTTCCTCCTGCAACATTGTTCTCCATACCAATGTCCACACACATGCATAATATGGGCACAACATCACAAACTATGCCGTGATTCAGCACATAACATCGTTCATTTGGACCGAAAGCCATGAAACCTCGAACATGATAGGTCATTTTGTGAAGGTTTTTTCGAAACATGATCAATATACCAAGTCTGGTATTTTTCCTTTCAACTATGTAACATAATATGACACCACGCGAAGGATTTTCATTGTTCGGATTTTTTTGAATTTATTATGCCCGTTTTGAATTATCTGAATTTCTAACTATGGTCGAACCGGTGTGCATGAAGATAGGGGACGAGCATCGTTAGAACTTGCATTGGATCTCTGAAGAAACCACATATTGCGAGTCTAAAAATGATTTTTTCAAAAAATCACGGGCGATAGATCATGTACCTGTAGTACAAACCGGACCCACTTCCTGCCGATTCGGCAGACATTTGTCCTTTTTACCCGGGATGGACGATTTCGGCAGGCTGGGCCAGGCAGCACTAATGATAGGGGTGAGTGTCGACATTATGTCGTGCGGCGTGTACCTTGTTCCGGATGGTGTCACCAACCGGGACTAAAGATCAACCTGTAGTCCCGGTTGGAGACACCAACCGGGACAAAACACGAGTCAGCACTAATGATAGGGGTGAGTGTCGACATTATTTCGTAAGTGTCGACACTATGCCGAGCTGCTTGTACTATAAATAGGCAATGTGCCGACGGAGCACCACTGCGGCCAGTTTCAGGGAGATGCCGACGGAGCCCAGTCCTCCGGCATCTCCGAGAAACTGGTCATAGAGGCACTCCCTAATATGTGAAATCAGTTAGCTCCGAGGCGTATTGATCTAGTTAGAGAAGTTACAAGCTGCAAGATGGTTTTCGAGAGCAGGGACACCACTGCGGCCAGTTTCAGGGAGATGCCGACGGAGCCCAGTCCTCCGGCATCTCCGAGAAACTGGTCATAGAGGCACTCCCTAATATGTGAAATTAGTTAGCTCCGAGGCGTATTGATCTAGTTAGAGAAGTTACAAGCTGCAAGATGGTTTTCGAGAGCAGGGACACCACTGCGGCCAGTTTCAGGGAGATGCCGCCGGATCCCAGTCCTCCGGCATCTCCAAGAAACTGGTCATAGAGGCACTCCCTAATATGTGACTGCGCGCGTTTGGAGATAAGATCTTAATGGTAAGTACGAATTGGGACAACTTCTTCATAGTCCCGGTCCAGCCACAAAACGGGACTAACACTCAAGAAATTTATTAATATTAAAAACTGAGACTACAAAACCGGGACTAAAGGCCACAAACCGCGAAAGATATCCTTCGGTCAAGCCACAAACCACGAAAGACATGAACTAGAGTTACATAATATGAGCATGAACTTCTTGGCATATGTACTTCCTTATGATCGCTTCAGACGTATCCATGGAGAATCTTCTTTACTTAACGGAATGCTTGGGTCAGTTTTCACTGTGAAGGGCGGAATTTCATCAAACTTATTATAATCTTCTGACATGTCTGTCTTGTCCTCGATTCCCATGATGTTTGTTTTCCTTAAAAGAACTATGTGACGCTTTGGCTCATCATATGATGTATTCGTTTGTATATTTTTTCTTTTTTCGGTCTAGAGGACATGTCCTTCACATAGAAAACTTGAGACACATCATTGGCTAGGACGAATGGTTCATCTCTATAACCAAGATTGTTGAGATCCACTGTTGTCATTCCGTACAACTGGTCTATCTTTACCCCTTCCCCATTCAGGTTGACCCATTTGCAGCGAAACAAAGGGGCCTTAAAAGAGACTTCATAGTCTAGTTCCCATATCTCCTCTATGTAACCATAATATGTGTCCTTTTGTCCATTCTCGTCTATTGCATCAAAGCGGACACCACTATTTTGGTTGGTGCTCTTTTTATCTTGGGCGATCATGTAGAATGTATTCCCATTTATTTCGTACCCTGGAAATTCAATACAGTAGAAGATGGTGACGCGGCCAACAAGTATAGCTGATCTCCAACAGTGGTGTCATTCAAGATATGTGTCCGCATCCAACCACCAAAAGACTTCATGTGTTCATCTGTAATCCATGATTCAGGCTTCCCCGGGTTTTTGGAGCGTACAATATTCTTGTGTTCCTCGATATACGGAGCTGCCAAGGTGGAATTATGTAGAACTGTGTAGTGTGCTTTAGTGAAAGAATCCCCGTCCCTACATATCATTGCTTTCTTTCCCAGCGTGCCTTTTCCACTTAGTCTTCCCTCATGCCGCGAGTCAGAAACACCAATCGGCTTAAGGTCAGGAATAAAGTCAACACAAAACTCAATGACCTCCTCTGTTCCATATCCCTTGGAGATGCTTCCTTCTAGTCTAGCACGGTTATGAACATATTTCTTTAAGACTCCCATGAACCTCTCAAAGGGGAACATATTGTGCAGAAATACCGGACCAAGAATGGCAATCTCTTCCACTAGATGAACCAGGAGATGCGTCATAATATTGAAGAAGGATGGTGGGAACACCAATTCAAAACTAACAAGACATTGTACCACATCCTTCTGTAACCTTGGCAGAATATCTGGATTGATTACCTTCTGAGATATTGCATTGAGGAATGCACACAGCTTCACAATGGGTACTTGAACATTTTCCGGTAGAAGCCCCCTCAATGCAATCGGAAGCAACTGCGTCATAATCACGTGACAGTCATGAGACTTCAGGTTTTGGAACTTTTTCTCTGCCATATTTATTATCCCCTTTATATTAGATGAGAAGCCCGACGGCACCTTGATACTGTAAAGGACTTCAAAAAAGATTTCCTTCTCTGCTTTGGTAAGAGCATAGCTGGCACGACTTAAGTGACGCCCTTTATCCGTCTTGTTATGTGTATGCATGTTCTTTGTGTCTTTCATAATTTGTTGGTCCTCCCGTGTTTCAGGTGTATCTTTTGTCTTTCCATACACGCCTAGGAATCCTAGCAGGTTCACGCAGAGATTCTTCGTCACGTGCATCACGTCGATTGAAGAGCGGACACGCAAGACTTTCCAATATGGCAGCTCCCAAAATATAGATTTTTTCTTCCACATGGGTGCGTGTCCTGTAGCGACGTCGTTCGGAACTGATTGACCGCCGGAACCCTTTCCAAAGATTACTTCTATGTCCTTGACCATACCAAATACATCATCACCAGCAGGGAGTTCAGGCTTCTTTCGGTGATCTGCCTCACCTTTGAAATGCTTGCCTTTCTTTCTTATGGGATGATTGGTCGGAAGAAATCGTCGATTCGCCAGGTACACAACCTTCTTGCATTTATGCAAATATGTACCTTCAGTCTTATCTAAACAGTGGGTGCATGCCTTATATCCCTTGTTTGTCTGTCCTGAAAGGTTACTAAGAGCAGGCCAATCATTAATGGTTATGAATAACAACCCTCGTAGATCAAATGGCTCCTGTTTGTTCTCATCACACGCACGTACACCTGGTTTGCCCCACAACTGTAAGAGTTCTTCAACTAATGGCCTAAGGTACACATCAATGTCGTTGCCCGGTTGCTTCGGGCCTTGGATGAGCACTGACATCATAATGAACTTACGCTTCATGCACAACCAAGGAGGCAGGTTGTAGATACATAGAGTCACGGGCCAGGTGCTGTGACTGCAGCTCTGCTCCCCAAAAGGATTCATGTCATCCGTACTTAGACCAAACCATAAGTTTCTTGCGTCACCTGCAAAGTCTGGGAAGTCTCTCTCGATTTTTCTCCACTGTGACCCATCAGTAGGGTGTCTCAACTTCCCGTCTTTCTTACGGTCTTCTTTGTGCCATCTCAACAACCTGGCATGCTCTTTGTTTCTGAACATGCGTTTCAACCTTGGTATTATAGGAGCATACCACATAACCTTAGCAGGAACCCTCTTCCGGAGGGGCTCTCCCTCAACATCACCAGGGTCATCTCGTCTGATCTTATACCGCAACGCTTTGCATACCGGGCATTTATCTAAATTCTCATACTCCTTACCGCGGTAGAGGATGCAACCATTAATGCATGCATGTATCTTTTGCACATCTAATCCCAGAGGACAGAGAGTCTTCTTTGCTTCGTAGATACTCTCGGGAAGTTCGTTATGTTTTGGAAACTTCGGCTTCATTATTTTTAGCATCTTTTCAAATGAGGAGTCACTTAGACCACACTCTGCCTTCCATCGCAACAATTCCAGTGTGGTACCGAGCTTTGTGCTGCCATCTTCACAATTTGGGTACAACAATTTCTTGTGATCTTCTAACATGCCCTCTAACTTCAACTTCTCATTTTCTGTTTCACAGTCTCGCTTTGCATCAGAAATGACCCTACCAAGTTCATCAGCCGGCTCATCTGATGCACGTTCTTCACCTCTTTCCTCTCCATTGTCTTCCATTGCAGTATCACTGTATTCAGGAAACATATGATGATAGTTGTTATCATCATCTTCTTTTTCACCATCTTCCATCATAACCCCTCTTTCCCTGTGCTTGGTCCGCAATTATAGTTGGGCATGAAACCTTTCATAATCAGGTGGCCGCGAATGATTTTCGAGAAAGAGTACTCCTTGTTGTTCCGACATTGAACACATGGACAACGTATAAATCCATTCTCTTTGTTTGCCGTAGCCACATCGATAAATTTATCCACGCCTTTCATATACCCGGCTACGCGCCGGTCACCGTACATCCATTCCCGACCGTTCATCTGCATCATATAAGTAAGTTTATCAAAAAACAGGACATCATAAATAGTGAAATAACCAATTCACATCGACACATGAATTGTATCAATGTCCTAGAAAAGATAAGATTGCTAACCTCGATCAAGGGAAATAAAGAGGAGAAAGCTCAAGTGTGTCTCGGACACCTTCTATATTTTTGTTCTATGAGAAATTCAACGGGATTATTCACTCAAACATTTCATCAAACACCTTCAATGCATGCATACAAGAGAAAAAACTAGCACACCCCTCACACCTTCCACCAAGAGAAAAAACAGAGTGGAGGCAGAGGGGGCTGGGGCGTTGCATTTATAGAGGACGGGAGAATACGTCCCGGTTGGAGCCAGCAACCGGGACTAAAGGTGTGTGCCACACCACGTGGCTGTGGCCAAACCTTTAGTCCCGGTTGCTGGCTCCAACCGGGACGCATGCCCCCTGGCCCCGTGCCCGCTCGAACCGGGACGCGTGCCAGCATTAATCCCGGTTGGTGACACAACCGAGACTAATGCTCTGAAGGGTCGCGAATGGATGGGCCTTTTTTCACTAGTGGAGGAGACAATGCTGCTAGTAGATCCGATCAAAGGCTTCATCAGGAATTCGGGATGTCTAATTTGGGGCAGCATTATTAATCTAGTCTCACTTTAGGCATGCCCGTGATGGATCATCTTCGAGATTCGAGAGCAGAATGATTGGGGAATCGACCACATTTGAAGCTATGCTAGTAGCCAACATACGCAATGACGTACAGGCGACTCAAACTGACCTTTTTTTCTTTCTTTTTGCTAGTGTATCAGCTGGGCTATGGCTCGTGCAACATATGGAGTATAATTATTAACCTCCTTTTCCCTTCAAGTACAAGGATCAGGCGCTTTGTGCTTTCTTCTGTCTGCAACTGTTATACCTGGGCCTCTCACTGTCTCACAATTGTCATGGTGCTGTAGGTCCTTTGCTGATGCTCCAACGAAAGAAACCATTTGTAGTTTACTCCAACCAAAGCTAGAAAAGCATGATGGAATTTTCAGTTTTCAGCAGCAACTTTTAAGCTTTGGCTCTTTCGTACGTCCATCTCCGCTTTCTCTGGAACTCGCGGCGGCGTGACAGCTAATTACCTCTGGTTACTGCCCTATAATCTTATTCCGTCGGTAAACCATAACACTGTTTGCTAGCCCGATCGACACTTGTACAATGCAACCTTCCGACGATAAGGTCAATATTGAGCTGTACCCACTATCCACCGTTGGCGAACGATCAGCATGTCAAAAGATTTAGAAGGAGTTGAAGACGTGTAAGAATACTCGGTACCTCGGACCACCGCCATTCACCGAGCCGAGCTTCCCACACGTGACCTGGGCACCGCCACCACCAGGAGACCCAACACCCACTCCTCGCGACCCTCATGGTCCAAAGAGACGGGCTATCACCTCTGATGCGTCGCCCCGCTGTCGAAACGCTCGTGCATTCTACCTTTCGTGGCCGCCACCCCAGCATCTATGAACTCGCGTCTGTGTAGCCTGGTTCGTCGCGTGACCTCCGAGACAGAGGAAGTAGCTAGGTAGGAACCAAGGGGCGGTAGTAGCACGGCCACTTTGAAGAGAACCCTCCTCCATCGCCATAAGCGGTTGTCGGCCGGCCACGGCAGGGACACACCAAGCCCCAACAGGCCCTAGATTGGGCCCGTAAAGTCCTAGTCGCCATGCCAGAACATGTAGCTAGGTAGGAACCAAGGGGCGGTAGTAGCACGGCCACTTTGAAGAGAACCTTCCTCCATCGCCATAAGCGGTTGTCGGCCGGCCGCGACAGGGACACACCAAGCCCCAACAGGCCCTAGATTGGGCCCGTAAAGTCCTAGTCGCCATGCCAGAACACGTAGGCCATCGCCGCCACCCTCTTTCTCTAGGTGTGCCACTGTCATCATCTCTAGAGGGCGTTTTCGGCATGGACATGCCGACCCATCCAAGCCTAGATGGGGACCATAGGGCCTAGATCTGGGCCAGTGGTGCACTGCCTAGCCGCCATACCACGCCGCACCACGCCACCCCGAACCGAGCCGCCGCCGCCTGAGTGCTGCAGGGCGACGGTCAGGCCACATCCACCGATGAACTACAACAGCCGCGAGCCCTAGAAACCACTGCCGCCTCGGGGAGAATGAGGCTG
Source organism: Avena sativa (assembly GCA_916181665.1). NCBI lineage: Eukaryota > Viridiplantae > Streptophyta > Magnoliopsida > Poales > Poaceae > Avena > Avena sativa. Next base: position 351,270,208 of record OV702293.1, on the reverse strand, counting down.
TCCCTGGCACCGTCTGCCGGCCGCTGCCATGCCAGATTCTAATGGCCCTCGCTGAATCGCACCGTCCCCCTCTGGCCTCCGCATGCTAGGGAAAGGAAAACTAGCCGCCACCGCCACCGCATGAGTTTTTCCCGACGGTTCATGCCGGCGGTGGTAGGGCAGAGAGGGGAGAGGGCGGCTAGGGTGTCCCCATTTCACCAACTGCCCAGGCACGAGCAGAAAAATCCGTTTAACTGACACGTAAGGTACAAAAACTGCAGTGTAAGCATGCGTGTAATGTAACTCGTGCGTGCGCGCGGCAGGCGAAAATTCAGAATTGATCAAGTTCCGTACGCGCATGCATGCATCTTGGTTTTTCTCCAGGTTTTGATCGCACCGCTAAAATCAACACGGCAACCTAAGCTAGCACGCTAACGCTATCTTCCTACAGGTTTTGATTGCACCGTTGAAATTATCACAGGCCAGTGCAACGCATGCTAGGCTAGCTAAGACTACTGCGACACAACAGGAGAAAATACAAAACATGTGCGATCGAGGAGAGACAATGCTGCTCGATCCGATTGAAGGCTTCATCGGGATGTTTAATTTGGGGCCGGCTGATGGGCAGCGTTATTAGTCTGGTCTTACTTTTGGCATGTCCGTGGTGAATCATCTTCCAGATTCGAGAGCAGAATGATTGGAGAATCGACCGCATTTGAAGCTATGCTGAGCAACATACTCAGTGACGTCAAACGGATCCTTTATCTTTCTTTTTTGCTTCTGTATATCAGCTGGGCTATGGCTCGTGCAACATCTGTATAATTATTGACCTCCTTTTCCCTTCAAGTACAAGGATCAGGCGCTTTGTGCTTTCTTTTGTCTGCAACTGTTATACCTGGGCCTCTCACTGTCTCACAACTTTTACGCTTGGGCTCTTTCGTCCGTCTCCGCTTTCTCTGGAACTCGCGGCGTGACAGCTAATTGCCTCTGGTTACTGCCCTATAATCTTATTCCGTCGGTACTAGTATAACGCTGTTTGCTAGCCCGGCCGATCGACACTTGTACCAGGACTGACTTGTACAATTATGTAATCTTCTGACGATAAGGTCAATATTAAGCTGTACCCACTAACTATCCACCGTCGGTGAACGATTAGCTACACAAATAGGAAGCTATGCCGACGGCCAAACGTCGGGGCCGTCGGCGTAGCCATCGTCTAGACCAGCCCCGCCAAGCAGTCGTCGGCGTATAATTGTCCTCGGCGTATCCTATGATACGCCGACGGCTGCCCTCGGCGTAGCATACACCGACGGCTGCCCTCGGCGTAGCTATTTTTTTTACCTCATTAAACTTTAAAAAATCATAACTAAATCATTATAATTTAGAAAAATACAAATAATATATCAAAATTTGCAGAAAAATAAGACTTATCTATCTACACTCAAATATTATACATTTGTAAATAAAAATTAAGTAAAACATAAAATATTATATATAGTTTAAAACGGGCATAAAAAATTCAAAAACGACCGAAACAATGTGAAATCTTCGCGTGGTGTCATATTATATGACATAGTTACAAGGAAAAATATCAAACTTGGTATATTGATTATGTCTCAAAAAACCTTCACAAAATGACCTATCTCATTCGAGGTTTCTTGGCTTTCGGGTCAAATGACCAATGTTATGGCTAGAATCAAGGTATAGTTTGTGATAATGTGCCCATATTGTGCATACATGTGCATCATGGGATGGCGAACAATTTTGTAGGAGAAAGTTTTCCTTTTCGTCGTACCAAAATGCCATTTTCCATTTTTCGAGCATAAAAACGGACGGTTTTGTGAAGCAACCACCAAATGGCTAATTCAAAATGCTACCACCACATTTTACAAAAATACTAGACCACCTTATATGGACAATATCCCAACAGGAGGATCTTAAACCTTTCCGTGCACCCCTGGTGAAAAAGACAAATTTCTGCTGAATCGGTAGGAAGTGGGTCAGATATGAACTACAGGTACATGATCCAATGCTCATATTTTTTTACAAAAATCATTTTTAGGTTCAAAATATGCTATTTTATCAAAGATCCAATGCAAGTTTAGCGAGGCTTGGCCCCGATCTAAGAATCTTCATGTCTGTCGTTCGACAAAGTTTGACGATAGTTTAAAACGGGAATAAAAAATTCAAAAACGATCGAAACAATGCGAAACCTTCGCATGGTGTCATATTATGTGACATAGTTACAAGGAAAAATATCAAACTTGGTATATTGATTATGTCTGAAAAAACCTTCACAAAATGACCTATCTCATTCGAGGTTTCTTGGCTTTCGGGTCAAATGACCAATGTTATGGCTAGAATCAAGGTATAGTTTGTGATAATGTGCCCATATTGTGTATACATGTGCATCATGGGATGGCGAACAATTTTGCAGGAGAAGGTTTTTCTTTTCGTCGCACCAAAATGCCATTTTCCATTTTTCGAGCACAAAAAACGGACGGTTTTTATGAAGCAACCACTAAATGGCTAATTCAAAATGCTACCAGCACATTTTACAAAAAATACTAGACCACCTTATATGGACAATATCCCAACAGGTGGATCTTAAACCTTTTCGATCACCCCTGGTAAAAAAGACAAATTCCTGCCGAATCGGTAGGAAGTGAGTCAGATATGAACTATAGGTAGATAATCCGATACTCACGTTTTTTACAAAAATCATTTTTAGGTTCAAAATATCTTATTTTATCAAAGATTCAATGCAAGTTTAGCGAGGCTCACCCTGAGCTAAGAATCTTCATGTCTGTCGTTCGACAAAGTTTGACTATAGTTTAAAACGGGAATAAAAAATTAAAAAACGATGAAACAATGCGAAACCTTCGCGTGGTGTCATATTATGTGACATAGTTACAAGGAAAAATATCAAACTTGTTATATTAATTATGTCTGAAAAACCTTCACAAAATGACCTATCTCATTCGAGGTTTCTTGGCTTTCGGGTCAAATGACCAATATTATGGCTATAATCAAGGCATAGTTTGTGATAATGTGCCCATATTGTGCATACATGTGCATCATGGGATGCCGAACAATGTTGCGGGAGAAAGTTTTCCTTTTCGTCGCACCAAAATGCCATTTTCTATTTTCCGACCACAAAAAACGGACGATTTTGTGAAGCAACCACCAAATGGCTAATTCAAAATGCTACCACCACATTTTATAAAAATACTAGACCACCTTACATGTACAATGTCCCAACAGGGGATCTTAAACCTTTCCGTCCACCCCTGGTGAAAAAGACAAATTCCTGTCAAATCAGTAGGAAGTGGGTCAGATATGAACTACAGGTACATGATCCGATGCTCATGTTTTTTTACAAAAATCATTTGTAGGTTCACAATATGCTATTTTATCAAAGATCCAATGCAAAATTTCCTTTTCATCGCACCAAAAAGTCATTTTTTATTTTCCAAACGCAAAAAGGGGAATTTTCTGAAGCAACCACCAAATAGCTAATTAAAAAACAGAGGGTTAGTGTTTAGTTGATGTGGATATCATATTTGTATTCCTCTCATTTTTCTGATCAATTTAGACATATTATTTGTCGAATTCCGATTTACGGGTTTAAAGATATTAATTATTCCATATTAAATAGAAAAATACAAAAAAGTAAAATTGTTATATTTTTATTTGAATTCAATAATATTTTTACTTATTAATTAATGTTTACTTAAATAATTATTTGTCATTTCAAAAGATACAAACATGTGACATGATGGTATAAGAGTTAATAGGATTGATATCATAGTATTGACAAAAATATATGAATTACTTTGCGAAAATAGATTCCGAAGGCATCAGGAAGTTAAGTATAATTAGTGTTAAAAATGTTCAAAGTGAGATATTAACAATTCTAACAATTCAAAGATTAAAATAATTGAGAAAAAAATCTAAAAAAAATTAAAAAAAACTTTTTGCAACCTGCTGACAGGCTATGCCGAAGGCCGCTACGCCGAGGGCAAAGCCGTCGACGTATGCTACGTCGACGGCATTTCTATACGCCGACGACCTGTATGTGCTCCGCCGAGGAAGACCTTTGCCGAGGAGGCTACGCTGAGGGCAATTTGGCCTACGCCGACGGCTTTTTGCCCTCGGCGTAGCGCGCGTCCTATAGCATGTAAAAGATTTAGAAGGAATTGAAGACGTTTAAGAACACTATTGTCGACGCCACCAGAGATTTTCCGACCACAAAATGATTGTGCCGTACAGCATTTTCACCTATACGTCGCCCGTTTTCTTCGTGCTGTGATCTGGACGACCACAAGGTCGTAACGAGATGCCCATCGTTGACACGACGAATTCACCGTCGGCTTCACCGACACGTAGGCTGTGAGGCCGTGACAGAAATTCTCCGAATTCAGTATCCGGCGATCAGAATTGCCCGTAGGCTTCTTCTCCTCTGTCGTTCAACTAATTAAGATACTGACTGCGATGGCGATCGAGCAGCCAGCAGGGCGTTGATCAAAGCCGAGAGGCCGGCCGTTGTCGCTCTGCCTCCACGAAGCAAACATGAAAACGATCCATCGATCGATAGTACCTCCGCATCGAACCGAGATGCTATGCTAGTGTAGTAATCGATATACAGAGCCTGCAGGGAGCTGAACTGAACTGATGAGTGCGCGTTCAACCTCCCGCGTCTTCTGGAACGAAAGTGCAGCTCCACCAGTCCCTGGCCGCTGTCGCCGGCAGCGACGCCCCGGAGACAGACAGGGAAGACAGGCATCAACGACCCGATCCTATATACCAAAAAAAATCTAGATATATTTGCTTTACAAAGTTAAAACATTTTATATTTTAAAACAGAGGGAGTAATTCTGAATTGGACGGAGGGGAGCTCGTGGGTCGTCTCTGTATTTGGACGCAAACGGCAGACGAACGAGACGCTCCTCGGCCCCCATGGAACATGAACGTCGGCACAGCAGGACGAGACGTGCCGCTAATTCTGGCGACGTCATCGGCGAACGCGCCGCGACACATTAAAAAGCCGGCGGTGAGAATCTATCAAATTTGCCGGAAGAGCTACAGTGTCATTCGGTAGCCGATCGATGCTTCGCCACACTAATATAATGCGACTAATGCGATCCCAGTTCGAAAAAAAAGCGGATCGATGCGTCGCCACTTGTTTTTTCTGCATGCTAGTAGGCAAGTGTCGTACGGGCGACTCAACGGGCTTCTAATCCCGGCCCGCAACGGCCTCTAGTCCTGGGCCGCAACGGGCCTCTAGTCCCGGGCGCCCCCTCTAGTCCCGGCTCGCAACGGCTCGCGACTGATAACAGCCACGTGGCTGTTTTAGCGCCGCGGGGGACGGAAACCCTTTAGTTCCGGGCTGTAACACCACCCAGGACTAAAAGGTTTCCTGCCACGGCAGAGAAACACCACATTTCTCTGCCGCGGCAGAGATTGTATATTTCCTTTTTTTATCATTTTGTTCCTTTTTCGTTTTGTGTTTCACTATAACAAACATATATTTCAGTATACATATTATACGCTACTACATACACACTACACGTCGATACATTTATATAATTAATCGATCCCTTGCAAGCATACATATAATCAATCATATCAAAAGGAAGAAATGTTTTGAAATTATATGGTCATTGATGAATATATATATCATATGAGCTACATGGAGATGACTAAGGCAAATCGAGTTCCACGTCATCCGCATAATGCTCTCCATGTATATCAAGGACTTCCTTCATCATAAATCCCGTCAGCTCCTCTTAAATTGCTCTTATGCGTTGGTCTGGCTCTAGTTTCTCTCGCAAATCATAAATATAATGTGAGTCAACTTTCCGCTCACTGGTCAACTCGCGGATGTACTTGCAGACGTAGTATCCATATAAATGAGTTCCCGGTGGCTGCTGTAAACTCTTCGCCATTTTATAAGTTAGCTCCTTTTTGAATGGACCTGGTATTTTCTGTCTGAACCGTGTCCAACACCTGCTCGGCAAAGAAAATGAACAAAGGAGTTATTAGTTACTTGATATCAGGAAATGAATGAAAGGAAATGAATGAAAGAGGACGATATAATGCGATAATGATTGAAATTACTTATGAAGCATTGTTTTTATGTCGCTCCACTTCTCTTGGTCCCAACTTAATGAGTCGTGGACTTTAACTAGGGAGTTGTCAACTTGAATGTTTAGCAAGATCCAGTGGAATCTGCGGACATTTACATAAGCATACATGCATAGCTCATCCAGTAAGCAAAAATAAAATGTGTACAAGATATAAACACTCACTTGAAGTTGTAAGGAAATAGTATTTCCTTAACAAAATTATGCTCGGTTAAGAACCTGAACAGGTCTTCCTCCACGTCTTTGGGGTGATTCTTTAACGTATATTCATTAATGATATATGGGTCAATGAACTCAACGTCGTATCTTCTAGCTCTTTTTCATTCAAGCATCTTCATTCTGCGGAATATAATATCATCATACAAAAGGATATATAGTTAGGATAATATATTAAATGCAATGAACGAGCTAAAGCTACAAACTTAATTATAGAAATAAATAACTTACAGACAGTAGCAACCAATGATAGATTTGTCGAAGGCGCGCTGGTTGTATAACTGAAACAGTTCGGTCATTTGAACCTGTATCGAGTATAGTTTGAAGTGATGCTCCTTTCTAACGTCCACCGGAAACCAATCTTTATGATGCTTTTTTTCTGCTTGCGACATGTACCATTCATGCAGATTTCGCATATGTGTGGATAGACGCGCGAGCTCCTCATTACTGACTAGAGGCTGCCCTTGGACATACTGCCGTACTATCTGACCCACTGGCGTATCTTGATAGCCTAAATATTGACCAAGAGACATATTTGCTTCGTTAGCAAGTGCTTTGGCCTCCGATACAGTGATTCCCGTAAGTGCAACATTATTACGGGCTCTAGGGTCCATTATTTGCATGTCCATATCCATTTCAGCTCTGAAGGCCTTGTCGAGGTCTGAAATGACTTTGAGCGGGGCGACCGATTGATTCTTCTGTGCTCCGAGCTGGGCAACTTGCTTCCCGCTTTTTGCAGTTGTGATTTTTTTCTTCTGTGCTTGCTTAATAATCTCCCGGTCATAGTCTGATTCCAGATTCATCGATATCTGGGATGGTTGCTCAAGAAAGGACTTAGCCCACTTTTTGGTTTTTTCGTTATATACCGGCTTTGGCTCAAGCTTTTTGGGTGCAAAATGCGCCTTAACTTGGGCAGCCACATTCGCGTTAGTTTCCTCATCGGTCTTGTCATAAGGTCTCTTTGGAAGAGCCGACGGGATATCGACTATCTTCGGCGTTTGACCTTTCTTCGATGTGGGGCGCGGGGGACCGTCGAACTTCCGTTTCTTCGACGAGGTAGTAGTATTGCACGGAGGCGGAGGCGGAGATCGAGTTTATGTACTCCTACTGCGGCGATCGTCAGCGGGGCGGGGTGGACTTGGAGGTTGGCGATAATCGGGTTGGGGTGGACTTGGAGGTTGGCGATAATCCGGTTGGGGTGGACTTGGAGGTTGACGATATTCGATGCGGGGTGGATTTGGATTCCTTGGAGTCGGTGGCCTTGGCGCCGAGCCTGGAAACTTGATGTACTTCTTATTCCATAGAATGATGTTGCGCTTGACATCTCCTAGTTTCGTAAGGCCTTCAGGCGTAGCGATTTCAATCTCTAGGTCCGCAAAATCCTCCACTATGTCATCCACCGTGACACGAGCATAGCCTGGTGGAATCGGAAGTGAATGGTGGAGTGCTCCAGGTAGACAAGGTAAAGCAGTGCTGATCGCCACCTTGAAGGACAGGTTGTTCATTGGCTGATGTAGCTCACATCGTGCCATCTCTCTGACATCATCCACGGGGTAGTGAGGAGCCGGTGCATCATCCAGCAGTGCTTGATCATCAGCACGGACCTCCGTGGAAGCCACGCTGCTTCTCCGTTGGCTAAGATCTAATGCAGGATCATCAGACCGCGGGTGAGTTGACGACGGCGGCCTTTGGCTAATTTCATGCATGAGGTTCTTCAGATCAGCTAGGTCTTGCTCTACCCTGAAGATACGATCTGCCTCTCGGTCCTTCTTTCTCTGACGGCTTCTGTAACTAGCATCGTACTGAGGAAACCCTTTCTTCCACGAGACACCGGCGCCTTTGCCTCGTGTTCGTCCTCCCTTTTCAGGATTCCCTAGGGCGCGTGTCAGCTCGTCGTTCTCTCTCTCCGGATGGAACAATCCCAATTGAGCATCGTTCATTGATTGAATAAGGTCTTGGGAGGGTTTTAGAATTTTATCATGAAATAATGTCTTCCCTGTTTCTGGGTCCAAGGATCCCCCGTGTCCGTACCACTAGTGCTTTGTCCTCTCAGGCCATCCATCTGTACCAGGAGTGACGCCTCTAGCCCACATATCCTTCTCCATAGTTTCCCACTTAGGGATGGCACTCTTGTAGCCACCTGTCCCCATTTTATGATGGTATTTCTTGTTGGCAGCATTTAACGCGTTCTTTGCCGACTTTGCCTTTGCTTTATCAGATTGCTTGAACTGTACAAAATCGGGTCACTGTTCTCTCAACTTCTTGTTTACTCCTTTGAAGTCTGGAGTTTTCTTAGTCCCTTTAGTCGCGGGTTAAGCCACGGCCCGGGACTAAAGGGTTTTTTTCGGCCATTTCTTTTTCGCGCGCGCAGGCACCCTTTAGTCCCGGGTCCAGCCACGACCCGCGACTAATTTTTTTTTGTAAATTTTCTTTTTTAATTCAAATCAAATATAAAACTTTGGAAAATCATATCTTTTATTGTAATAATCCAAATAAAACAAATAATATGTCTATTATTATCAGAAAAATATAAAGAATCTTAATATAATATCCATTTATCTGTTTGCATCATTTATAAATTATTTCATTTGTAAATTTTCTTTTTTAATTCAAATCAAATATAAATCATATCTTTTATTGTAATAATCCAAATAAAACAAATAATATGTCTATTATTATTAGAAAAATATAAAGAATCTTAATATAATATCCATTTATCTGTTTGAATCATTTATAAATTATTTCATTTGTAAATTTTATTTTTTTAATTCAAATCAAATATAAAACTTTGGAAAATCATATCTTTTATTGTAATAATCCAAATAAAACAAATAATATGTCTATTATTATCAGAAAAATATAAAGAATCTTAATATAATATACATTTATCTGTTTGCATCATTTATAAATGATTTCATTTGTAAATTTTCTTTTTTAATTCAAATCAAATATAAAAACTTTGGAAAATCATATCTTTTATTGTAATAATCCAAATAACACAAATAATATGTCTATTATTATCAGAAAATATAAAGAATCTTAATATAATATCCATTTAGTCCCGATTGTAGTTACAAACCGGGACTAAAGATATTTCCCGCCATTTCCCACCGCTTCCCGCCAAGTTTTCCCGCCCTTTCCTTTCTACGAGAGCTTTTAGTCCCGGATGTAGTCACTAACCGGGACTAAAGATATTTCCCGCCATTTCCCAAAGCTTCACGCCAAGTTTTCCCGCCTTTCCCCTCTATATTTAGGGTGATCGCGCCATGGCTATCCACACATCCACACCTTCCTCTCTTAGAACAATGGACAACGCCTACTGGGCCATTCTGACCCTCGAGGAGACCGAGGTGCTGTGCGCCTCCAACTACCCTTGTCCGTCGGGCTACCGGCCGCCCGCCGGCTGGATGCTGAGCGCTGAAGGGGTTCCTGTCCCTGAAGGTTCCGCACGCCAGGCGGCCAGCACAAACCACTTCTACCACGAGCTTACGCCGGAGCAGCGGATGGATCCCCAGTGGGATCCCGACAACTACGACACCTGGAAAGCCTTCTTCGCTAATAGGTGGGAAAGGAAGCTCGCCAGATACGAGGGTGATGGACCGCCACCGGTGAACCACAACGAAGCCGGCCGTCGTCTGTGGTGGGCGAACCGTACTATCATTGGAGTGATGCGCTACATCGTCGGGGGAGACCATCCTCGCCTACGGTGCCCACGAGTCCACCCGCCACAGAGCCACAAAAAGGCCCCACACCGGCCCGGCGGTAGCGGCATCGTCTTCCAGGAGACCCCTCCCCCGCCCACCGTGAATCCGAGGCTGGAATGGCCCCTGGTATATGCCATGGATGGGCTGAGGATCCCCGGAGTGGCAGGTGACGATGACGATGATGATGACGATGACGAAGAAGACCCTGAAGTTGCGTACTATAGGACTAGGCATGATTATGACTAAAGGGGGAGGCTTTAGTCTAGAGTGTTAGCTAGTCCCGGTTTGTCCCGGTTTTTAATATTAATAAATGTCTTGAGTGTTACCTAATAAATAGAGGGAAATGCCTATATAAAGAGAGGGTTCATCTTTAGTCCCGGTTGGAGAAACCAACCGCGACTGAAGGGAATGCGGCAGACTGGGCCAGGCAACACTAATAATAGGGGTGAGTGTCGACATTATGTCGTGCGGCTTGTACCTTGTCCCGGTTGGTGTCACCAACCGGGACTAAAGATGAACCTTTAGTCCCGGTTGGAGAAACCAACCGCGACTGAAGGGATTGCGGCAGACTGGGTGAGGCAACACTAATAATAGGGGTGAGTGTCGACATTATGTCGTGCGGCTTGTACCTTGTCCCGGTTGGTGTCACCAACCGGGACTAAAGATGAACCTTTAGTCCCGGTTGGAGACACCAACCGGGACTAAACATGAGTCAGCACTAATAATAGGGGTGAGTGTCGACATTATGTCGTGAGTGTCAACATTATGCCGAGCTGCTTGTACTATAAATAGGCATCCTTGTGAGTCCAGTCCTCCAGCCAGTTTGAGGCATCTCCAAGATGGTTTTCGAGAGCAGGGACACCACTACGGCCAGTTTTAGGGAGATGCCGACGGAGCCTAGTCCTCCGGCATCTCCGATAAACTGGTCATAGAGGCACTCCCTAATATGTGAAATTAGTTAGCTCCCAGGCGTATTGATCTAGTTAGAGAAGTTACAAGCTGCAAGATGGTTTTCGAGAGAAGGGACACCACTACGGCCAGTTTCAGGGAGATGCCGACGGAGCCCAGTCCTCCGGCATCTCCGAGAAACTGTTCATAGAGGCACTCCCTAATATGTGACATCATGCGTTTGGAGATCAGATCTTAATGGTAAGTATGAATCGGTACTAAAGGCCCTCCTTTAGTCCCGGTCCAGCCACAAAACGGGACTAACACACTCAAGATTGTTTGCAGACAACACTATAAAAATGGACACATGCATGGAGCATCTTCACTCATAAAATGTTACAATTATTACATATCATTTCTTCGCGTGTGTTCCTTTCTGATCCCGTCGTATCCATGGAGCATCTTCATTCATTAACATGATGCTTGGGTCATCCTTCACCGCGAAGGGCGGAATTTCATGAAACTTATCACAATCTTCTGACATGTCTGTCTTGTCCTCCACTCCCACGATGTTTCTTTTTCCTGAAAGAACTATGTGGCGCTTTGGCTCATCGTCCGATGTATTCTTTTTCTTATTTTTCCTTTTTCTAGGTTTGGTAGACATGTCCTTCACATAGAATACCTGAGCCACATCATTGGCTAGGACGAATGGTTCATCTAAGTACCCAAGATTGTTGAGATCCAACGATGTCATTCCGTATTTCTTGTCTACCTCAACCCCTCCTCCTGTCAGCTTGACCCATTTGCACCGAAACAAGGGGACCTTAAAAGTAGGTCCATAGTCAAGTTCTCATATCTCCTCTATGTAACCATAATATGTGTCTTTGACCCATTGTTGTCTGTTGCATCAAAGCGGACACCACTGTTTTGGTTGGTGCTCTTTTTATCTTGGGCTATCGTGTAAAATGTATACCCATTTATCTCGTACCCTTGGAAAGTCGATATAGTCGAAGATGGTGACCTAGACAACAAGTATAGCTGATCTCCAAGAGTGTTGTTTTTGATGAGATGTTGCAACCAACCGCCGAAACTCTTCATGTGTTCATCGCTAATCCAAGAGTCATGCTTTCCAGGGTTGTTGGAGCGTAAGATTTTCTTGTGTTCCTCGATATATGGGGATACCAAGATAGAATTCTGTAGAACGGTGTAATGTGCTTCGGTGTAAGAATGTCCGTCTCTACATATTATTGATTTCCTTCCTATAGTACCCTTTCCACTCAGGCTCCCCTCATACCGCGATTGAGGAAGACCAATCGGCTTAAGGTTAGGAACAAAGTCAACACAAAATTCAATGACCTCCTCTGTTCCATAGCCCTTGGAGATGCTTCCTTCTGGCCTAGCACGGTTACAAACATATTTCTTTAAGATTCCCATGAACCTCTCAAAGGGAAACATATTGTGTAGAAATACAGGACCGAGAATGGAAATCTCTTCGACTAGGTGAACCAGCAGGTGCGTCATAATATTGAAGAAGGATGGTGGGAACACCAACTCAAAACTCACAAGACATTGGACCACATCATTCTGTAACCGTGGTAGATCTTCAGGATTGATTATCTTCTGAGAGATTGCATTGAGAAATGCACATAGCTTCACAATTGGTACTCGAACATTATCTGGTAGAAGCCCCCTCAATGCAATCGGAAGCATTTGCATCATAATCACGTGGCAGTCATGAGACTTTAGGTTTTGGAACTTTTTTTCTGCCATATTTATTATCCCCTTTATATTCGACGAGAAGCCAGACGGGACCTTAATACTGTTTAGGCATTCAAAAAATATTTCCTTCTCTTGTTTGGTAAGAGCGTAGCTGGCATGACCTTGAAACCATTCTGGATGCAGGACATCTGGGTCTTTCATACGTTGATGGTCCTTTCGTGCTTCCGGTGTATCTTTTGTCTTCCCATACACGCCCAAGAAGCCTAGCAGGTTCACGCAAAGATTCTTCGTCATATGCATCACATCGATTGCAGAGCGGACCTCTAAGAATTTCCAATATGGTAGCTCCCAAAATATAGATTTCTTCTTCCACATGGGTGCGTGTTCTTCAGCGTCTTTCGGAACAGATTTTTCTCCAGGACCTTTCCAAAGGTTACCAGTTGATCCAAATCTTTGACCATATCAAATATATCAGCACCAGTACGCTCCTTAGGCTTCGTCTGGTGACATGCCAAACCGTTGAAATGCTTGCCTTTCTTTCTTAAGGGATGCTTGGCCAAAAGAAATCGACGATACTCATTGTATACATTCTTCTTACAATGTTCCAAATATATACTTTCAGTCTCATCTAAACAGTGTGTGCATGCATTGTATCCCTTGTTTGACTGTCCTGAAAGGTTACTAAGAGCAGGCCAATCATTGATTGTTACGAAAAGCAATGCTCGAAGGTTAAATTCTTCCTGCTTGTGCTCATCCCACACGCGTATCCCGGGTTCGTGCCACAACTGTAAAAGTTCTTCCACTAATGGCCTTAGGTACACATCAATGTCGTTGTCGGGTTGCTTCGGACCTTGAATCAACATTGGCATCATAATGAACTTCCGCTTCATGCACAATCAAGGAGGAAGGTTATAGATGCATAGAGTCACGGGCCAGGTGCTGTGACTGGAGCTCTGCTCCCCAAAGGGATTCATGCCATCTGTACTTAGACCAAACCTTAAACTCCTTGCGTCATCTGCAAAGTCCGGGTACTTTCTATCGATTTTTCTCCATTGCGACCCATCAGCGGGGTGTCTCAACATCCCATCTGACTTACGTTCCTCTTTATGCCATTGCAACAACTTGGCGTGCTCTTTGTTTCTGAATAAGCGTTTCAACCATGGTATTATAGGAGCATACCACATCACCTTCGCAGGAACCCTCTTCCGGGGGGGCTCACCCTCAACGTCACCAGGGTCATCTCGTCTAATCTTATACCGAAGTGAAGTGCATACCGGGCATGTATCTAAATTCTCATACTCCTCACCGCGGTAGAGGATGCAGTCATTAGGGCATGCATGTATCTTCTGAACCTCTAAACCTAGAGGGCAGACAACCTTCTTTGCTTCGTACGTACTGGCGGGCAACACGTTATCTTTTGGAAGCATATTCTTCATCATTTTCAGCAACTTTTCAAATGAGGAGTCAGGTATAGCACACTCAGCCTTCCATCGCAGCAATTCCAGTGTGCTGCCTAGCTTTTTCAGACCATTTTCGCAATTTGGGTACAACAACTTTTTGTGATCCTCTAGCATGTGATTGAACTTCTCCCTATCCTTTTCAGTTTGACAATCTCTTCGTGCATCGGCAATGGTCCGACCAATATCATCAGCGGGTTCATCATGTGTCTCTTCTTCATCCTCCCCTTCAGCATCCCCCATGGAAGTATCTCCGTACTCAGGGAAACCATGATAGTTGTCATCCTCCTCATCTTCTTCATTGTCTTCCATTATAACCCCTCTCTCTCCGTGCTTGGTCCAACAATTATAACTGGGCATGAAGTCGGACTTCAACAGGTGGCTGTGAAGGGTTTTTGAGTCAGAGTAATCCTTCTGATTCCTACATCCATTACATGGACAAAATACAAAAGCATTGTGCTTGTTTGCATCAGCAACACGGATGAATTCATGCACGCCATTAATGAACTCGCCAGAGCGTCGGTCAGTACCGTACATCCATTCCCGGACCATCTACATTATAGTAAAAGTATATCAAAAACCATTACACAACATGATAAAATTATTACAAGTTATATTGAGAGCTTCTAGAGCATTAATTTTAAATTTTGAAAAATTTACATGCACCAATTTGTGAATTGGAGAAAACAATCAACATGATAAATGTGGAGTTTTTTATTATTGTTCTATCAGTGAAAACCTCATTCCATTCTAAGCTCTGAAACTCTAAAATTACACATTTCAATTTTCAGTAACTATGTGCCTAATCAAAATTTGTTACACATATATATCAAAATCCTTCTAGCTACTTCTAGAGCATGCATTTGATCCATATCTCTGATACTTCTAGAGCATTATAGAGCTAAAGTAGCAATAAGAGATGAAAGAATGAAGTTCTAACCTTTTAAAGCTTTGGATTTAGGTGTTGCGAACTAAATCTTGAGAAAAAAAACGGCATGAACTCTCTTGCTTCTTTGAGAAAAATGGCCACCATATGATTTAGGGCAGCTGACCAGGGAGCTGTATATATAGTGATGGACAATTAGTCCCGGACCGTGATACGACCCGGGACTAATAGTCCCCGAAAAGAGCTGTTGGCCCGCTCCAACTTATTAGTCCCGGGCCGTATTACGGATCGGGACTAATGCTCTGGTCCGGCCCGGGACTAGTGCTTATGGCCATTTCTAGCCGTTGGAGGCCTCACGGACCGGGACTAGTGCTAGCACTAGTCGCGGTTCATGACGGGCCGAGACTGGTGACGTTGCTCTGACCGAACCGAAGGCCTGTTTTCCAGTAGTGGATCGCAGAAGGATGATTTAGAGATGGGAGTTTGGAACCTCTAGTGTATACTCTATTTTAGTCTAGTTCAAACAAATTAACTACGAGTAGTATTTTTGTTAAAAAGTGATGATTTATATATGAAAATCAAGAATATTTTTGGGATAGATGGTACCCTAAAGATTAACTTTTTTCGGCCTTCGGATGATTCCATGGGAAGCAACAACCGGTGTGCATATGATTTTTGGGAGTGCCTAGTTCTTACACACTTGAAAACTTATTATGTCACAGTCTAACATCATCTGACTATTTCTGTTGATTATCAATTACAACCTAGTTACAACTTATAAAATTTATACTAATTCTTAGCTACAATCTAGTTATAACTAATTAAATTTTTAGTTACAACCTTGCTGAAGCAACTCATATGTAACTCCCACATAGCACGAATCACGAGACAATTACAATGGTGAGAAAGATTACTGAGACATAATAAGTTCCCATGCGCCGAGAACTCGCAGACTCCAATGATTTCCGTGCACCTTGCACCACCAGAACATTAATTAACTAATTTTTCGTATGTATCTAGCTGGTAGAAAGATAGGGTTTTATTTTCTTCATGTGGTTGTGACGTGACGACGGGAACATCCGATTTGAGGTGGCACCATTTGAATCACCTAGAAATTAATTAACTAATCGCTTGATATGAAAACCGGTGACACAGTATTACATATATTATGTGCACATATCAAATCAAATGAAGACTGGTTATTGGTGAGGTTCTAAGAACATGAGCTTGGACCGTTGGGAAATCAATCACTGCATTATTCATCGGTAAGCTCACTCGATCGCCACGTATGATTCCTCTTCTAGATTGTGTGGTTGTTGTATAAAATCATGATGAAGAGATGACGATCCTTCTTATGAAAACTCCCGCAGAAAAAAACACCTGATTAGAAACAACATATTCATTTCTTTCCATGGCAAACATGCTGCCTAGAGAGTTTAGGCAGAAGAAAACAAATTTAGAGTATAATGATAGACAATACGTTTCACAGCGTTCTTCAGGTTGTTGTCCCCTTTCCTAGACTTGACAACACAGAATCCAAATACGGAAGTGCTATGATTACCTACCTTAATCAACCAGTACAACCTATCGTACCTTAGTCAATTTGGTGTTAACAAGCAAAAAATAATCTTAAGAAAGTTCAGTACTAGGCCTACCATGAAAATGGCAGCTTTAAATTAGGTGAGCTACTAGCTATAGCTAGGATGCCAGCTTAATTACTTATAACGTTTAGTTCGTTTCCACGGCTTGAAATATAACTATAGCTAGCTCTCGTCCGGCCATCGTACCGAACGGCTTAATCATGGAGATTACTCATGCAAGGTAAGTTCATGTCACGCTATCTATTGGACTGCAATGCAACAACCTGCTCCATAAACAAAGGTCAAAGGATCATCATGTGCCCACTCAAATTTTTTATGTAGGTCTATTTTTTTCATTTTCGTACATAATGCAACTATGATATAGCGAAAAAATTATGTTTATATTGTGTGATAAGTATAGCTTTGGGTTGCATAACTTCAAAGAGGAGCCAGCCATCATGATTCATATGTTATCAAGCTGGTGTTGTTTTTTGCTTTCCTTTTCGCTTTCCTTTCTAGAGGAGGCAAGTCAAGATCAGGCCTCATGTAAAGGTTCTGGCGGGATCTTTTGGTCCACAACGGGGACATGCACTACTTCTGGGACCGCTGATCAATTAATTTGGTCTTGACGTGTTACATAGAATCTTCATACAGTTACGAATCTGTCGGTAACTATCTGTAGTATATGGAGTTAAATACGTGGGACACCCACAAGATTTTCCTAGATGTGCAAATACATGACAGACTTGTGGGTGTGCCCCATGTATTTGGCATAAACTTCATTCATAAAATAAATTTTTTGATAAGCTTTTTTTAGTTAATGCCAAAAAATTTAGCCTAGTCATAGTGGGAGTATCATATTACTAGTATCATTAGGACCTTAGTTTGGGGGCCTTTCGGCCTCCCGCTCTAAATCCTGATCTGTATATGTAAACTCTCCTTTTCTATCTTAGTGGATGGCAAAATGTCTGCCGGTTTCCTCAAAAAAATCATTTAGTAGTATCAAAATCTTATAGTATTTAATTATATATAGAATCTCAATGTAAACATGTGTACAAGATGTATTTATCATTAAACTTTCTAGGCTTATGTGCTAATGATATGATATCATGTTATGATACCACTCTCTCTTTATTAAATGATGTGCCATGTTAGCTTTTTTCATGCATGATACCACCTATGATACTCTTACTATGACTAGTCTACAATTAGTAATAAAAGTTGTACTGAATAATACCGAATTTATTGGCATGTTATTACCTAATAGAGTGTAGTACTAGAGTTAGTGTACTTCACTTTTACAATATGAATAGATATGACTTGCTAGTAAGAATTTGGGCCTATCTACACTCCAAGTACACCGATTCTTATCTCTTAGTCAAGCTTTCAAAAAGGGTGTGCTTAGTGCTTAAAGCTCCACACTTTGTGGGATCTAGAGAAGGGAATTCATAGGCAGGATTTTCCTTGCTTCTGATGCAAAGAGGCTGATTTGAACCCAAGGCTTCCATCTAAGCTTGCAAAAAGAAATATAGTGGGTTAGAAAAACTATTCATTGCATTGTAAAAAAAATTGTCCATCTTGTTAAAAAAATTGTTATCGTATCACTCAATTGATGAAATCTTATTTGTTGATTGACTTTAGAAATATTTTCATATAGACAAAAGTTTGCCATGTTTAATAATTTGTTCAGCTTGTCTAGAAAAATATAATATTTTCTAGGCCAAGTGAGATAAAAAAACATCTAGCATGTCATAATATTTTGTTCATCATCTTTTGCATACATGTGACTAACAATTATCAAAATTGTCTGATTTTGAGTGAGATTTTGATTCATATATGAAATTAGGGTGCATCAGTGTTAGTCAACATCCGGAATTAGGTCAAGTATTGTCTACATATGCATGAAAAGGAGTCATATCCTCATAAACTACCTCCGTTTTAATATGTAAGACGTTACGGTAAGCCATTGTAGTGTTGAAGTATGATCCAAATTCAATTAAGGAGACTAACTTCTGACGAGCATTGAGGACCGTGCCGGTAGGCTCGGGCCGAAGCGAATCGTTGAAGTCCTAGATTTTCACCGCAATATAAATCTTTTGTAAGCCGCCGACTCGGAAAAATTGCTTATGTGAAAATATCCGGCATTTGTAAATACTCCTCGATATACTGAAGTTTCGTTGGCTGTCGTCCGTCGTTTTTTTCTTTGTTGGAGAAATTTTTTTACGTTAAATTTATGTCCCCTTGCTACAATTTCTTTTTCATTTTTTGTTATGTGATTGTCACGATTATAACATGTAGCCTTCCAAAATATATTATGTTTAGGAAGGGAGGTAATACTACTATGGAGAGAACGTGTATAGGGTATGTATCGATGAGCTACCGACAACTTGCACATTTGGACGACATGCACGCATGATTGGTGCACGAAAATGAAACTGCAGAACTATCGATCCCCATGCATATGCCTTTGTTTTTATTTTGAAAATGGCACTGTGTTGTCTATATAACCGCTAGCTCTAGCTTGATGGCAACTCGATTCGAAAAGGAGAGGCTGCCTACCTACGGTGAAGTAGCTTCGAATTTGGCCAAAGGAACAGGACATGCCCACACTTGAAGCATGCATCGCGCCAAAAGAATATCCATGCCGTCTAATAATAGAAGAATATGCACGTAGGCTTACTCTACGTACCAGCCATGCATATGCATGCAGAGTGCAGCAACAGTTACGTTATCTACGAGACCGTTAGAGCCTTGCCTAATTGCACTGCCTAGGTAGCTACGAAACCGTTAGAGCCTTGCTTGCACCACGCTCGAAGCGACCCGCCGGCCGGCCGGCCGGCGAGTACGTACGCGTGTTCTCGCTCCGATCCGGCGAGCCAGCCGTCCGTCCGGCTAGCCTCCTCGTCCACGCACGCAGTGGCGGAGCTGCACCTACACTATGTGGTCAAGCGACCACACAAAAAATTGGTGAGCATCGAAGGTTTAGCTATAAATACACTATAATGACACCATAAATTATAATTTTTGACATCACTTTAGTTTCTTTTAAGTTTTGACATCACTAACCGCTGATCCTAGCTCCGCCACTGCACGCACGACCGCGGGCCGGTGGCAATACATGGCCCGCATGCAGCGGACAGGCCACCGAACGCGCCGTGTGATCTTCAACTCACGCAAGCTAGCTCTCAGTCTCGCGCTACTTCGTTCATCGTGGAGTTATGGTGGTTAATTGTGGAATTTGCAAGTCATCTAGCTCGGTGCTTGCGAGTAGAGCGGCATCATGGGCATTACAACGCAATCAAATGATATAATTTTTATGGCATACAACTTATACTTTATTGATAAACTTATATTTTACTCACACGTACGTGTCCTTACCATCTCACCAACTCATCAAAAGAGTCTTTTGTTCCGCTTTATAAATAAAGCTAAACAGACAAACCAACATATTATGACGAGGGATTCCTTTTACAAATAGATCAAAGATAAACCAGAAAACCTAAGAAGCATCTTGCTTGCTACCAAAGACTTCAAGACTAAGGAGACCGGAGTTCCACGACAATGCCTCCGAGAAGGTAATGACGCAACAAGCGTCGCCATCGCCGAGGCCATAGGGATCTAGGGTTTTCACCCGTAACGCAAATGTGGATAGAGTAGCCATGACAACATTCTCAAGAGGGTCACGACACCCGCGAGCATCGCCATAGATTGTGACGAAGCACTTGGATTTTGCCCGGAAAAAACATTGCCACACTCGATACCTCAGACCACCACCACTCCCCGAGCTAAGCTTCCCACACGCGGTCTGGGCCCTGACCACGCCGAGGCGCCACCACCACCAGGAGCCCCCAACGCCCACCCCTCGCCACCCTCATGGTCCAAAGAGACAGACCATGACCACTACCACGCCGTCCCATGGTCGAGACGCTCATGCATTCCACCTTTTGGGGTCGCCACCCCAGCATCTGCGAACTCATGTCTGTATCGCGTGGTTCATCGGGGGACATGTGAGACATACAAAGTAGCTAGGTATGAACCGAAGGGCGGCCACAGCACTGCCACCTGGAGGAGGACTAACCTCCACCACCATAAGCAGTTGCCGGCCTGCCGCGGCCCTAGGGAAACACCAAGCCCCGACAAGCCAGGCCGAGCCCATAAAGTCCCTGCTGCCATGCTGCAACACGTAGGACACCACCGCCACCATCTTCCTTGAGTCGCGCCACTGCCACCATCTCTAGAGGGCGTTTTCGGTGTGGACAGGCCAGCCCGCCTAGACCCAGATAGGCCCACAAGGCCCATATCTAGGCAAGCAACGCCTTGCCTGGCCGCTGTCATCGCGCATCCCTGCCTCTCCGACACCGCCACCATGCCACCCAGCCACCCTGAACCGAGCCTTACTGCAGGAACGACCGACGGGCCACCACCGCCAATGAGGTACAACAGCCGCGAGCCCTAGAAACCACTTCTGCTTCGAGTAGCGCGAGGTCGTCCCTGGCACCACTCATCAGCCGCCGCCACGCCAGGTCCTGATGCCCCCCCCCCCTAGTCGCACCGCCACCGGAGAGGTCACCGCCCTGCTCGAGCCTCCGTGCGATAGTGAAAGGAAAACCAGCCGCAGCCGGCACTGCACGGGCTTAGCCCGATGGCTCATGACGGCGACAACTGGAGAGGGAGTGAGAGGGAAGAGATAGGCAGGGTGGTTTCCACTCGAGGTGGCACGGGAGCAACCGAGGAGCAGGGCGTACATGTAAGGTACAAAAATTGTTGTGAAATGCATGAATGATGTGATCTTGTTTGATACATGTATGGCACATGTGATCTTGTTTGAATGATGTATGAACTGCTGTGAAATATATGTCCCCATATTGCTATGAAATATGTTTAATATTGCTGTGAAACAAAACTGCAGGAAAATGTGGAAAAAAAATCTGTGCAGGGGCTACGCCGAGGGCCTTGCCATCGGCATAGTCCCTGGTATGTGCCATTTGGTCACCCATACGTCGAGGGCCTTGCCGTCGGCCTAGCATCGGCCTGAGACGGCCAGGCGCCTGCCACATGGTACATATACGCCAAGGGCCAGGCCGTCGGCGTACGCCTGGCCATACACCGAGGGCCGCGGCCGTCGGCCCAGCCCACGGCCTGGGAAGCCAGCACGGGCCACGTGTCGAAGCTACGCCGAGGGCCCGGTCGTCGATGATGTAGCCCGACCTACGGTCATTACTACATCAAGGTCTCCAACTTACGCCAAGTCGTCATGGACTCCAAAGGTGAATCTGATCCTCTATGCGAGCCCACTTCCTACCCTAGTGAATGGTATGCTACTTCATACTCCGTCACATATGCATGATAGATTTACACCGACCAGTACGAAGGCAAGGGAGGAAGCCCGGAACATCAAGCCCGACAAGACAGAGGCTTGGAAGAGGAGACAGAAGAAGACATGTCGGCATGCCAGGTCCAAGCGGTACTACCGGTCGTCAGAACCGGTACTACCGGTCAGCGGTACTACCGCCCCCTGCTACCGCTCGCTACTGACGGCTCCAACTGACGCTCCAGGACCGCAAGCGGTACTACCGGTCCCAGAGCGGTACTACCGGTTACGACCGGTACTACCGGTCCTAAGTCCGGTACTAACCGTCGTGTCTGGGCCTGCACGCGCCAACTCGGCCCAGCGCCATGTACCCCTTACTATACTTCCCTGTTTCGTTCCCAAACTACCCCTGTTTATGTGGCTGGCCTATAAATAGAGCCCCCACCCCTCATGTATCCCTTAGGCATAGATGATAGACTAAAGACATCCCCCATTGTGGAATCTCTAGTTTTGTCTCATCCCCTTTACCAAGGGGACCGACTATCGTCCCCTTTACCAAGATGATAGACTTTGCATCACGCATCCATCATTGAACAAGGCCTTGGAGTTCGGTGTCTCGTCTCCAAGTTGTCAAGACCCTCCCCAAGGTGTTCTTCCCTCTCCGATGTGGATTTGAGGGAGCACGTTGGCCGATCTTTCCTTGCGAGGATTCTATCAGACCGGTGGCCGCCGTTCGGGAGCAATCGGCCTTGTATCATGTGAGTTTTGCGTGTGTTCATCATGTTCTTCGAGAGGTGTGTGTTCGCTTCTACTACCTTCTCCCTTTCTCCTCGCTTTCCCATCGATTTGACCACGAGATCCGTGAATATCGGGCCACCCAAGAGGTTAACCCCTTTATCATCTGGTATCAGCAGCTTTTGGTTGCCACAGATTTCTCATCGATTTGGTCTTTTCCCCATAAATTCGAAAATTCCACCAAAAATAGCCCCAATTAGTGTTTTGGATCGATATGTCATTTGAGTGCGTTTTGGTAGGTTTTGATCCGTGGATTACTTGCTAAACTTGTTGATCTACCTTCCTTTGCGTTTCCATAGCCTAATTCCTTGATTTCCCCCTTCGATTTGGTGTTTTTCTTAAAGATTTTCCGCCCAAATCACCCCAAAATCGTGAAAACGCGTCAAATCTGGGCGTCCCAGGACCAACCGGTACTATCGGGCACAAAATCCGATACTACCGCACCTCCCGGTACCTGAACGGTACTACCGGTCCTCCGAAAACCCGGTACCACTGCTCCAAAAACCGGTAGTACCGTCCGGTATTGAACAGAAAAAAACAGATTCCCAGATTTCAGCCTCTCACCGTTTTGAGCATAACTTTTGCATTCGAACTCAGATTTTGGTGTTCTTTAGCTCGTTTCGACGAGGAGAAGGAGATATACATCATGATCCACGTTGTTCATTCTATATACTCCATCAAAATTCCGTGAGAAAGGCGGAATCCAACAATAAAGGGTGAAAATCGTCGACGAAAGGTATAAACATTCCGCGACTTCTCCCCACTTGTATTCCTTTGTGAACCCCACTATCTTTGCGAGCAACAAACACCTATTGAGACTAGTTCCTATTATGATTGCTTGGGCTATGCACATTTGATACCTTGTAGAATTCCGAGCAAACATTGTGAGCGCTATCTCATATAGTTATCTTGTATAGTTGTTGGCACAAGGAAGAGGCAAGTGAAAAGAAAAAAGAAAGAAAAAAGAGTGAAAAAAATATAGAAAAAGGAAAAAAAGAAATATACATGTGCCTCATAGAATAGGAAGCGCAAGCTCGATGAACATCATATATGTGGTACTTATTGTGCATATCTTGTAGCCCACCAATTTTATGCAATCGAACTAGCGTCTCTCCTTGTACTTGTGTGACACGAGCTTATAGTCTTCGCTAGGTAATCATTTGGTTCTTAGCTCACTTTCTCCGTCGCACAAGTCCCATTTATCCCACCGTGTGTGTTTCCTTGTACATATTTTCTATCTTGTGGATTGACTTGTTTGCTTTGTGATCATTGTGGTTCTCTACTTGCCAATACAACATCTTGATTTCGGATTGGTCCTTGACATGCCACTTTCCATACCTATCCACCATAGGCCATGTGTGTGTGTGTGTGTGTTTTGGTTAGTAGTTGGTTTTGGTGTTCCGCGTGAACTACACTTTGCTTGGTTTATTGCTCTCAAGTGTGGCCACTTGGACGATACTATCTTCCAAGGTAAAGTAAGGTTTGACGTTGCATCCCAACACCCTCTACCACTTCCATATACAACACTTGATCTTGTGAATCATGTCTAGGGACTCCAAAACCGAAGATGATATCTATGAAGAATCCATGATGAGCCACCATGACTACGACTCCACAAGTATAGAGGACATGAAGGAGCACTACACCGACAACGGCTCCACATGCATGGAAGACATGGAGCATGACATCAACTATGGCTCCTCAAGCATGGAAGACTTGGAGCTCTACATCGACAATGGATCCTCATGCATGGAAGATAGGGAGCAGTACATCGATAATGGCTCCACATGCTTGGGTGATATGGAGTACTACACCAACAATTACTCCCCAAGCATGGACGACTTCGAGTGCAACATCAACGACGCCTCGCCGAGCATGGAGGACATGGAGAACTTCATTGACTTTGATGGCTCCTCCATGAGCCATGAAGAATTCCTCCATCGCGTGGAGATGGAAGCCTACTACGCTAAGCAAGAGGAGGCGCATCATCAAGAATCCATGACCTTCATGTTGGAGATATGCCCAAGAGGCAATAATAAAGTGGTTATTATCATATATTCATACTTATGATAAATGTTTATATACCATGCTATAATTGTATTAACAGGAAACATTAATACTTGTGTGATTTGTAAACATAAAAGAGTCCCTAGTAAAGCCTCTTGTTAAACTAGCTTGTTGGTTAATATATGATCATGGTTTCCTGATCATGAACATAGAGATGTTATTAACAACAGGGTCATATCATTAGGAGAATGATGTGATGGACATACTCCTATAGTTTAAGCGTAGCATAAATATCAAGTCATTTAATATAGTTCATTTGCTATAAGCTTTCTGATACATAGTAACCTAATTCCTTCGACCATAAGATCATGTTAATCACCATCACCGGAAGGATGCTTTGATGACATCAAACACCACACCATAACTGGGTGGTTATAAAGGTGGCATTGAGTGTTTGGAAAGTATGGGTTGAGGCACATGGATCAAGAGTGGGATTTGTCCATCCATATGACGGATAGATATACTCTGGGCCCTCTCGGTGGAATGTCATCCAATTAGCTTGCAAGCATGTGACTGGCTCACAAGGGATCACATATCACGGGAACGAGAAAAGAGTACTTATCAGTAACAAGGTTGAACTAGGTATGCAGAGATACCGACAATCATAACCTCGGATAAGTAAACTATCGTGAGACAAAGGGAAATTGGTATCGTATGTAAGTGGTTCATTCGATCGCAAAGTAATCGTAGAAATCTGTGGGAGCCATATGAATTTCCAGATTCCTCTATTGGTTATTGATCGGAGAAGTGTCTCGATCATGTCCGCATAATTCACGAACCGTAGGGAGACACACTTAAGGATTCGATGTTGTTGAGTAGTTATGGAATGATGAGTAAGATACCGAATGTTGTTCGGAGTCTCGGATGGGATCCGGGATATCACGAGGAGATCCGGAATGGTCCAGAGAATAAGATTCATATAAGGAAAGTCCTGTTTCGGGGTTGGAGAATGGTTCCGGTGTTTTCATCGGGAATGTTCTAGAAGGTTCCGGAATGTCCGGCACTCCAGAGGGGAAGGGTACATGAATGTGTCATACCAAGTTGTAATGATTGCATCATGTACTAGGTGTCATCGCTGAACAAAATAAAGGGTTTAATCAAATCCTAGTTTGAAAAAGTCAAACGCCAATTTGAAAAGTCAAACGGCTATTTTGGAAGGTGGAGGGGAAGTAGGAAACCTACTTGGGGAGGAGTTCCTCCCCTCCACCGCCGGCCCACTTGGGATTCGAGTTGGTGAGGGACTCCCCTCCCCTGGCGCGCCTCCCTCCACCTATATAAGGAGGGGCAGGGCTGCCCCTCCAAGGACACAACACCTCTCTCATCTAAACCTAAACCCTAGCCGCCGGCCTCCACCATTGTCGCTGCCGCCTCCTAGGGTTTGCCAAGTCGCCGAGTTGGGGCAATCCCCTTGCCCTAGCCGCTGGCCTAGCTCCCTCTCCTTGGTGCGTCTAAACCCTAGATCACCGAGGCTCTCTCATAGTCCACCATACTCGCTCCGGCTTAAGGCGAAGCCCTGCGAGATCTCCCCTCTACTTCCGGTACCACGCCGTCGTGCTGCCGGAATCGCGAGGAGAGTGCTACAACCTCCGCTGCCTGCTGGAACAAGGGAGAGGAAGGTATTCATCGAGTACCGAACGTGTGACCGACTGCGGAAGCGCTGCCGGAACGCAGCGCCGGAAGGATCGTCTACACGATCTTGAGATCGGAACTATACGACTACATCATCCACGAGAATCTGCTCTCGTTAACCGCTTTGGATCTTCGAGGGTTAGTACTCTGTTGACTCGTTGCTACAGTCTAGTAGATATATCTTGGCTTGATCATAGATTAGATCTTGATTGTGTGTTCATGCGGTAGAAATTTTTTGTTTTCCATGCTACGAACCCCTACAGTGGTATCAGAGCCAGGTTTATATGTAGATCTGTTGCACAAGTAGAACACAATGGTCATTGTGGGCATTGATGCTTTTGTTGTCGATTGCTTCTTGTGTACTTTGCATCTTGCGGGATGGTGGGATGAAGCGGCCCGGGCTAACCTTACATGACATCGTTCATGAGACTTGCTCCACGCTTGACATGCAACTTGTATTGCATAAGTGGCTTTGCGGGTGCCTGTTTCTCCCAACATAGTTAAGATTCAATTTACAACGGGTGATTGACAATACTAGTATCAATATTGTGGTTCTTGTTCGTAAGTTAGAACGACACTTATTGAAAGCCCCAAACCACATAAAACATGCAAAGAAAATTAGAGGCGTCTAACTTTGTTTTGCAGGGGTGTGTTGTGATGTGATATGGCCATGATTGTGATTATATATGATGTATGCAATGTTCCTTATTGTAAGTTGGCAACCGGCAGGAGCCATATGGTTGTCTTTAAATTCTGTTAAGACCCGCGTGTCTATTCAAAGTAGTTGTAATAGTTGATGCTGGTGGAAGACAACCATGAAGCGGCGCCATTGACCTTGACGCCACACCGGTGATGATGGAGATCATGTTCGTGCTTGAAGATGGAGATCGGAAGCACAAGAAGAAAGGCCATATCATATCACATATTATGAATTGCATGTGATGTTAATCCTTTTATGCATCTTGTATTACTTAGTTCACGATGGTAGCATTATAAGATG
Source organism: Avena sativa (assembly GCA_916181665.1). Lineage (NCBI taxonomy): Eukaryota > Viridiplantae > Streptophyta > Magnoliopsida > Poales > Poaceae > Avena > Avena sativa. The sequence goes on along the minus strand of OV702293.1, from coordinate 351,242,831 downwards.
ATCCCTCAAGCACACAATTTCAAGTTTTAAAGTGTTCATCCTTAGTAAGCACCATTGCTAAAGCTCGTTGTTTCGAAGCACAACGTGATGATCGAGTGTGTTAGATTCTGCGAGTGTATACAACGTGAGCAAGCCAGATTTGCTCATGCAGAAGCTAAGGTTTAATCTTGACGAGCCTAGCATGTACAGACATGGTCTCGGAACACGGATCACCGAAAGGTAAAGCATGAGTCATATAGTAGATATTATGAACATGATGATTGTTTGCCATTGAAGCCACATCAACTCTCGTGATGATCAGCTTTGATGTGGTGGATTTGGTTCGTGTGATCACTAAAACAATGTGAGGGATATTGTTTTGAGTGGGAGTTCAATGGCAATATGATTAAAAGTTGAACACTATTTATCATAAATTAAATCAAAGTGAATTTTCATAATTGTTGTAGTCATTGGCATCCGTTTACCACCTTGCGCTTATTTTTAATTGAGATGATAGAACTATAGAATTCTGGTTAGTTACTTTACAAACTGGTATCGTATTGTTTTGATGTGTTAATCTAAAGTTTAAAAGTCCTATTGCAAACTTTCAGTAAGTTCCGGTTACTCTATGAAGTTTAATAATTGGTATTAAAACAAGAGTGACAATTCCAAGAGTTAGTGTATGAGTATCATGTTTGTCTCCATGATTCTTGATATTCAAAGGATTGTCTTAATATCAAGGTTATCTAGGATCTGAAAGAGTTGTTTCAGAAACCATGATGTGTGGAAGATATTGTGATATCTGAAACGAAGTTTTGGTTACAACATGATAGAGTATAATATGGCAAAAGACATGTTCTCATATTTGATGAGAATTTGCAAAAGGTTGGAGACACTAGTTGTCCTAATCCACCAAAACGTTTTGGAGAGCAACATTATACTCGCGATTCATCTTTATAAGCTAAAAGTAGCTTGATCATGAATAATTCCATGATAAGGGTGAATATTTGATGTAGGTAAAATATTTACCACACCAAGAGATTACTAAAGAATGGAATTTGAAAGCACACCAAACATTTGATGATGGTGATCTACTTCAAAGTGCAAGTCCAAAGACATTGGTATTTAATTATACACGCTTTGAACTATGTGTCATATGTATGACTCCACTATTGATGTTGATAGATTCTTTCAAACAGAAAATAAATACTAAAAGAGAATCTCATAAATATATGGCAGAAAAGAAAAGACTAGAATTGTTCAGTTTAAGTATATAGATGATATACATGTTATGGATATATTCTTTGCTTATTAAACAATGTGGTTCTTAAGTATTTGATACTGAATTTGTTGGTGTTAATCGTCATACGAAACAACACAATTCATGAACTAAAATGGCCTAAGTAACTAGCAAAAGAATATGTGATGATGTTCATCGAGAACAAATAAACGGTTATTGTGTTGCTCGTTAAACATCAAAGCTTGCCTTCAAGATTTGTTTTATCAGGTATTATGAGAACAAAAGGGTTGTTCAAATAATTGTCGTAATCCATAAAAGATGGATGATTCACAAATCTCGTTGGAGAAATCACATCCATAAAACTAGTGCTAAAAATTTCGAAAGACAAATTGATTGAAAGATCGCTTAGGAAGTGACATCGTCGTTTAAATTATATTGGAAAGAAAACATGAAGAAACTCCATGTGGATGGAATTTTGGAGTCTTTTGATTTTTGATCACATGACGCTTGTGAAACTTTCCTAGAGATAATTAAAACTTCGTTCATAGGCCAAAAAGGAATGAATGACTAGCTTATTGGAACTTGTACATATTGTTGTACGAAGTCCATTATGTGTAGTCAAGAGCGATGGTTTTCAACTTCATATGCTTTCTCCAAAAATTTGAGTGAATATATGAATATTTACTTAATAAGGATGAAGTATGAAACATTTGAAAAGTTCAAGGACTTTCAAGATGAAGTGCAAAATCATTGTAACAAGAATATAAATAGTTTATGATAAGATTATAAAGGAAGATATTTGAGTTACAAGTTTAGCATAATACCTAAGATTTAAGGAATTGTTCCGTGGATTTGCATTTTTCCCGAAACACCATAAGAGTATGGAGCATTCGAGATATGTAATTAAACCTTGTTTGACATGGTAAGATCGAAGGTGTAAATCATAAAACTGCCATTATATTTTAAAGATTAAAAGCTATAGAGACTACCATTTTTCCACTGAAAAGAGCTCCATCATAATCCGTTGAAATGACACCATATAAATTTATGGTTTGAGATTAAACCCAAGTTGTCCTTTCTTAAACATTGGTATGCTATGCATAATAAAGATGTTTGCAACCAAAGTCGGATGAACCTGTCTTTGTATGTTATTTCGAATAACTGTTAAGTAATCCTCCATAACATCGGAGACAAAAGTGTTTGTCACTTAGAACGTCAAGTTTCTTTGAGAAGGAATTTTTCGTGAAAAGATAAGTGGGAGGACAATAGAACTTTGATAAAGTTAAAAGAACCTTAGCTATATGTGCAAAGTTGCGCAGCGCCGAAAAGTGTTCCGGAGGCAGCAACAATGCTCATGGCTCACGTGCCTCAAAGGTTGTGGTTATGAAGGTCAAAGTTTCTATTGAACCAAGTAGGTCGAGTAAGCAATCAAATACCAAGATTTGAGGGTTGAATCATTATTTGAGAATAATGAACGTACTACATGCAAAGAAGCGATGATGGGCCCTGACTCCGTAAAATGGCTTGAAGCCATAAAATCCGTGATAGTTCCATACATGAGAAATCAAGTTTTGAACTTGAAGGACCCTCGAGAAAGGTGTAAGACCTTACAGTTGTGTTTGGATCTATAAAGAAATAGACATGGATGTTTCGCATCTATGAAATGGTCGACATGTTGGGAAAGAGTTCACAACAATGTTCAAAGGTTGACTATGACAAGATTTGATCTTTCATTGCGATTTAGTCTAGACGGATTAATGTAGCAACCACGACATATGATTTTGTTATGTGTTGGATAAACAAAACAAGTTCTTGTAATAGAAGGGTTACCTTGGACGTGTGCATGACATGGTCCAAAGGGTTTTGTTAATTCAAAGGATGCTAAATGCATATGCAAACTTCAATGGTTGAAGTAAGCATTGCGGAGTTGGAATCTTCACTATGATGAAACTGTTAAAGGAGTTTAAATTCGTCGGAGACGATGAAGATGCTTGCATTTGCAAGAAATTAAGTGGGAGCGCTAAGACATGTTTCTAATATATTATGTGGAAGACATATTGTTGATTGGAAATGATGTGTCTTTTATTAACACATATTAAGAATTTCATCCCGATGAAAGACTTAGGCAAAACCCAAATATTTGGCATCAATATACGCTAATATGGTTGTGCTGAAAGTACATAGATGATGTATTGAATGAGTGCATTATAGAAACTACAAGAAAGGTTCTTGTCACACAGAAAAGATTGAATGAGTTCAATATTGATGATATATTCAAGTGTATTGACACTGGGTAAGTGAAACAAAGATTCAAGTATAGATTGATACTTGATGTATGAAATCACAAAGAGTATTTATATCAATCATACTATGATATGTACAAATCCAGATATGTCCTATACTCTAAATGTTATGAGCATATACCAGAATGATTCATAAGTTGATCATTGGACAATAGTAAGGATATTCTTATGATCTTTTGGAAGAACTAAGAGTTTATTATTTGTAGAAGTGACAAATAGATGGTTAGTTCATTGTAAAAGTACTACATTGATACTAGTTTTGTCACAAAGTACAAATTAAGTTTATCTCAATCTAAACTAAGGGTGGCACAATATAATGGAAAGTAAGTTCCATAAGGGATTTGGATGAGTTCCAAAGTTAATACATTGTGACAGATACTACAACAAAAGGCTAAGTATATGACTGCTATAATAGCAGCTAAATAGGGCATTTGTGTCAAGTAGTTTGTTATCAAACTAGGTGTAGTTCACAGCAGGATAATACTATGAAGACATATTGTACGACAATATTATCAACATGTTTTAACCCCAAAGAACTAAAGGTCTCACCAAAGGACCAAAATTGTACAAAGCCATCTCATTAAAGAATGAGTGATGCATAGAGACGCAAAGACATGCAATTACACACGGACCTGGAAGTGTCAGATCCGGAGATCAGTTGACCACTAGCAATCATGTACATACAACACCGGAAAGCCATAGGTGTTGAATACACAAAGGTTTGAAACTAGATTATTGACTCTAGTGCAAGTGGGAGACTGTTGGAGATATGCCCAAGAGGCAATAATAAAGTGGTTATTATCATATCTTCATACTTATGATAAATGTTTACATACCATGCTATAATTGTATTAACAGGAAACATTAATACTTGTGTGATTTGTAAACATAAAAGAGTCCCTAGTAAAGCCTCTTGTTAAACTAGCTTGTTGGTTAATATATGATCATGGTTTCCTGATCATGAACATAGAGATGTTATTAACAACAGGGTCATATCATTAGTAGAATGATGTGATGGACATACTCCTATAGTTTAAGCGTAGCATAAAGATCAAGTCATTTAATATAGTTCATTTGCTATAAGCTTTCTGATACATAGTAACCTAATTCCTTCGACCATGAGATCATGTTAATCACCATCACCGGAAGGATGCTTTGATGACATCAAACACCACACCGTAACTGGGTGGTTATAAAGGTGGCATTGAGTGTTTGGAAAGTATGGGTTGAGGCACATGGATCAAGAGTGGGATTTGTCCATCCATATGACGGATAGATATACTCTGGGCCCTCTCGGTGGAATGTCATCCAATTAGCTTGCAAGCATGTGACTGGCTCACAAGGGATCACATATCACGGGAACGAGAAAAGAGTACTTATCGGTAACGAGGTTGAACTAGGTATGCAGAGATACCGACGGTCATAACCTCGGATAAGTAAACTATCGTGAGACAAAGGGAAATTGGTATCGTATGTAAGTGGTTCATTCGATCACAAAGTAATCGTAGAAATATGTGGGAGCCATATGAATTTCCAGATTCCTCTATTGGTTATTGATCAGAGAAGTGTCTCGATCATGTCCGCATAATTCACGAACCGTAGGGAGACACACTTAAGGATTCGATGTTGTTGAGTAGTTATGGAATGATGAGTAAGATACCGAATGTTGTTCGGAGTCTCGGATGGGATCCGGGATATCACGAGGAGATCCGGAATGGTCCAGAGAATAAGATTCATATAAGGAAAGTCTTGTTTCGGGGTTGGAGAATGGTTCCGGTGTTTTCATCGGGAATGTTCTAGAAGGTTCCGGAATGTCCGGCACTCCAGAGGGGAAGGGTACATGAATGTGTCATACCAAGTTGTAATGATTGAATCATGTACTAGGTGTCATCGCTGAACAAAATAAAGGGTTTAATCAAATCCTAGTTTGAAAAGTCAAACGCCAATTTGAAAAGTCAAACGGCTATTTTGGAAGGTGGAGGGGAAGTAGGAAACCTACTTGGGGAGGAGTTCCTCCCCTCCACCGCCAGCCCACTTGGGATCCGAGTTGGGGAGGGACTCCCCTCCCCTGTCGCGCCTCCCTCCACCTATATAAGGAGGGGCAGGGCTGCCCCTCCAAGGACACAACACCTCTCTCCTCTAAACCTAAACCCTAGCCGCCGACCTCCACCATTGTCACCGCCGCCTCCTAGGGTTTGCCAAGTCGCCGAGTTGGGGCAATCCCCTTGCCCTATCCACCGGCCTAGCTCCCTCTCCTTGGTGCGTCTAAACCCTAGATCACCGAGGCTCTCTCATAGTCCACCATACTCTCTCCGGCTTAAGGCGAAGCCCTGCGAGATCTCCCCTCTACTTTCGGTACCACGCCGTCGTGCTGCCGGAATCGCGAGGAGAGTGCTACAACCTCCGCTGCCTGCTGGAACAAGGGAGAGGAAGGTATTCATCGAGTACCGAACGTGTGATCGACTGCGGAAGCGCTGCCGGAACGCAGCGCCGGAAGGATCGTCTACGCGATCTTGAGATCGGAAGTGTACGACTACATCATCCATGAGAATCTGCTCTCGTTAACCGCTTTGGATCTTCGAGGGTTAGTACTCTGTTGACTCGTTGCTACAATCTAGTAGATAGATCTTGGCTTGATCATAGATTAGATCTTGATTGTGTGTTCATGCGGTAGAAATTTTTGTTTTCCATGCTACGAACCCCTACACTTCAAGGACAAGTGTGCCACACCAAAGGGCACCACCTACTTCGATGATCCACCTCCTAGGCATAAAGCGCCACCACGTCCAAGGCGTCAAGCGCCACTATCTCTAAGGCGTCAAGCTCCACCACCTCCAAGGCTCCAAGCTCCATCACCTCCAAAGTGCCAAGCACCTCCTATCCAAAGAACAGTGGCGTCCAAACATCATATACATCAGAGGCGCCAAGAAACAAGAAGCTTCATCGACAAACATCCTCTCATGAGCATCGCCACCATAAAGAGGATACAAGAAATCGTCAAAGGCATCTTCGCCACCAAGACGAAGAATTCATGATGAGCACCAACCATAATGCTCAAGCAAGCTCAAGAAGGCACCACAAGCACAAGAAGAGTGCCAAGGCAAATGATCACTGTCGCGAGCGTCATGTGGATGACCAAGTGCTTCACCAACATCAACCATCGGTAAGGCACGCCAATGACCTCCGTCGACACCATCATAGGGCACCTTCAACTACTAGTGACACCACCACGATGGCACCAAGAGCAAGCCTTCCTCCACGCCATCGAGCTTCAACGCCTACGCTTGACTTCCGCGACCTCGTGAACGAGGAAAATAAATACTTCTACTTCGCCAAGTTGGCTGCGTATGGCAAGAGGGTGTCTACACTCCAAGATGGAGGAAGCCAAGGCCACATATGTGATGAACTCGATACGAGCACCGCTCTTGACAACACCATGAGCCTACTTCCACCACTACTACGAGATGGCCACAAGACGATCGAGCATGGGATTTGCCCTTCGACCATGGAGGCAAGCGATGATGCCCATCTTATGGCATCCAACTTTGGAGGCGACAAGGTCAAGAATGGTGAGCATGGGATTTTCCCTTCACCAAAGGAGGCGCATGGAGTTGAGTAAATCGAGCCTATCCCAATATGCTTGAGTGATGATGTGGTACCAATCCCATGTGAGTATGAGAGCCACTTAGCCCACTTGAGTGAGAACAAGAGTGAGATGAGTGACTCCACCTTATGTGAGATTGAGTGCTTCCACTTGGAGGGCATGAGTGATACTCTTAGTGAGTTGAGAGTGGTAGTTAATAGGTCAAGTGAGACCATTTCGATTTCTAACAACTTACCCTCTACCTATAGTGTGTTCTCTTGTGTTGTGCTAGGTTCCATGGAGGAAGACGCACCAAGCCATGAAGCAACGATGCCTCAATTGGAGAAGATGTACATGGTGCACGAAGATGATGCTACGCCATGGCTACATCAAGAAGACAAAGTCGTCCACAAGGAGACCACTACTTCCACAACACTCACTTCATATGAGAGGTATGAACAAGGTAACAATAAGGGTGTTGATGATGCCATGATACCACTAGTGGACATGATGAATTGTGAGGATATGCATGCTATGGATGATACTTGTGACATTACATATGCTTCAATCATATTCTCATGTGATGCTTTGCCTTTGCATAATATTAATCATGTGGAATTGGTTGATTGCATTATCATTGCCATAAACATGCCATGCTATGCATCTTGTGTGTATCCTTCAATTGCTTCGGACATGCGTTGTCATGCTAGTCATTCAATTTCTCATGTTGCTTGCAATAAGATGAATGCTTGCTATTTCACTTGTTTTGCTTGCAACAATATTGATCATATGCGTTATAATGAGATGGCCCCCATAGCTTTCTCAATTTTTGGAGATTTTGATAATTGCCATGATAAGCATGTTCAACACTTGCATATTCACCATGCATCTATTTCATACTTGATTGACATTAATGGTGATGTGCACAAGAAGAGATACGTCATGATGCATGATGTGTATCTCTACCATGCACAGACGTTCTTCCTTTTGTGTATGATGTGTGTAGGTACCCGCACTATCATGTCAACCTCGGTTGAGCACGAGTTGACAAAAAGAGCTCTTGAGAGCATCGCACAAGTGAGTTCAAGATCGAACCCAGCTATGATACCTTTTGCATGCTTTGCATCTTTCATGTTGGCAAATTTCTCTTTCCTATGGTTTGATTGCAAACATGTTGATGGTATTATCTCACCTTGTGACATTCATGTTTCTTTGCTATTGGATATTGATGCTTTGTGTGTTACAACAAAAATGTTGAACAATTTCTCTTTCCGATGTTTTGTGTGCAACCATAATGCCATTAATAGCATGTATTGTCATGAGAGCTTTCAAGTATCTCGTCTTGTTGTTGCAACAAACATAAGGACCACTTGCTCTTTTATTTGGTTTGTTTGCAAATGTGTTGTTTTTGCTTTCGCTTGGGATACTCATATTCCCATGATATTTGCTTTCGATGATTTGTGTGTGACATCCAACATGTCGAACAATTTCTCTTTCCAATGGTTGGTTTGCACACATAATGATGTTGCTTTGGACATTCTTCCTTGCGTGTTTTTGCCGAATTCTCCTATTCTCGCATCAAGGACGTTGATCAAAATTCTAGTCAATTGCCTTCAGTGCCACACTAAAACATTGTATGGAGTTTTTGAGTTCCCACATTTGGATGTTGTTCAAACGATTTCCATGCACTTTGACCTTGCATATGCATTCCATTTGCTATACATGCATTGTGCTAATAGTGTTATGAACAAGAATGGACATGCCACATTTGACATGCTCCTCTATCACGCACGAAAATATTTTGCTTGGTTTTTGTTGTGTGAAGGTACAAGTGCATACATGTCAACCTCTACCAACCACGTGTTGACAAGAAGAACCGAAGAGAGTTACCTATGGCTACCCTTCATCGAGCCATCTCTACACGCTAAGGTGACTTCCTTCTACTTGAGGACTCATGCTATAATGTTCATGAATTGGCTACACTTTGAGTGTTGCTTCGATTTTGTCGTGAGCTTTGTAGGCTTCATGGAGGGTGAAGGAACATTGAAGTGTTGTCAAGTCAATCTTCCCGAGGACGACTATATGGTGAACCCCAGGATCAAGGATGTCCTTCGACCTCTTCTACTTCGTGATGAACATGGAGAGTCGAGGACGACTCTTTTCGAAGGGGGGAGATGATGCAGCCCGACCTACGGTCGTTACTACATCAAGGTCTCCAACTTATGCCAAGTCGTCATGGACTCCAAAGGTGAATCCGTTCCTCTATGCGAGCCCACTTCCTACCCTAGTGAATGGTATGCTACTTCATACTCCCTCACATATGCATGATAGGTTCACACCGACCAGTACAGAGGCAAGGGAGGAAGCCCGGAACATCAAGCCTGACAAGACGGAGGCTTGGAAGAGGAGACGGAAGAAGACAGGTCGGCAGCTGCCAGGTCCAAGCGGTACTACCGGTCGTTGGAACCGGTACTACCGGTCAGCGGTACTACCGCCCCTGCTACCGCTCGCTACTGACGGCTCCAACTGATGCTCCAGGACCGCAAGCGGTACTACCGGTCTCAGAGCGGTACTACCGGTTACGACCGTTACTACCGGTCCTAAGTCCGGTACTACCCGTCGTGTCTGGGCCTGCACGCGCCAACTCGGCCCAGCGCCATGTACCCCTTACTACACTTCCCCGTTTCGTTCCCAAACTACCCCTGTTTATGTGGTTGGCCTATAAATAGAGCCCCCACCCCTCATGTATCCCTTAGGCATAGATGATAGACTAAAGACATCCCCCATTGTGGAATTTCTAGTTTTTTCTCATCCCCTTTACCAAGGGGACCGACTATCGTCACCAACCTCGATTGGACTTTGCATCACGCATCTATCGTTGAACAAGGCCTTGGAGTTCGGTGTCTCGTCTCCAAGTTGTCAAGACCCTCCCCAAGGTGTTCTTCCCTCTCCGATGTGGATTTGAGGGAGCACGTTGGCCGATCTTTCCTTGCGAGGGTTCTATCGGACCGGTGGCCGCCGTTCGGGAGCAATCGGCCTTGTATCGTGTGAGTTTTGCGTGTGTTCATCGTGTTCTTCGCGAGGTGTGTGTTCGCTTCCGCTACCTTCTCCCTTTCCCCTCGCTTTTCCATCGATTTGACCACGAGATCCGTGAAGATCGGGCCACCCAAGAGGTTAACCCCTTTATCAGTTGGCTTACCGGCCACGTCGTTAGCCGACCGTGTAACGGCATCCTCGCCGTTCGCCGACGGCTGCTACGCCGACGGGCAGGACACGGCCATCGGCTAAGGGCTACGCCGATGGCCAGCTGATATGCCGACGGCCTTTTATGCTCCGCCGAGAGAGAGGTCCGCCAAGGAGGCTACGCCGACGGCAGCCCTCGGCGTATCGTACGCCGACGACGAAAGGGTCTACGCCGAGGGCCTTTTGCCGTCGGCCTAGAGTGCAAGCATGCATGTAACTCGTGGGCGCGGCCGGTCAAAATTGAGAAGTTCAATTCAGAATTGATCAAGTTCCCCACGCGCATGTATGCATCTTGGTTTTTCTCCAGGTTTTGATCGCACAGCTGAAATCAACACGGCCAAGCTAGCACGCTATGTTTGGTTTTCCTACAGGTTTTGATTGCGCCGTTGAAATTAGGGCAAGCCACTGCACGCATCCTAGCTACGACTACTGAAACACAACAAGAGAAAATGCAAAACATGTGCGATCGAGGAGACAATGCTGCTAGTAGATCCGACTAGATCCGATCAAAGGCTTCATCAGGGATTCGGGATGTCCAATTTGGGGCAGCATTATTAATCTAGTCTCACTTTAGGCATGCCCGTGATGGATCATCTTCGAGATTCGAGAGCAGAATGATTGGGGAATCGACCGCGTTTGAAGCTATGCTAGTAGCCAACATACGCAATGACGTACAGGCGACTCAAACTGACCTTTTTTCTTTCTTTTTGCTACTGTATCAGCTGGGCTATGGCTAGCTCGTGCAACATATGTACTAGTACAATTATTAACCTCCTTTTCCCTTCAAGTACAAGGATCAGGCGCTTTGTGCTTTCTTCTGTCTGCAACTGTTAAACCTGGACCTCTACAACTGTCATGGTCATTCGCTCCAACCAAAGAAACCAATTGTAGTTTACTGCAACAAAAGTAAACCGTGATGGAATTTCCGGTTTTCAGCAGCAACTTTCTGTGGAACTAGCAGTGTGTACTGCCCCGTAATGTCATATGGTCGGTACCATGACACTGTTTGCTAGCCTGATCTACACTTCTATATTGCAATTTTCCGCGATAAGGTCAAAATCGAGCTGCACTGCACCCACTATCCACCACCGGTGAACGATTAGCATGTGAAAAGAATTAGGCATGAATTAAAGCGGGTTGAACACATTTATAGACACTATTGTCGACGCCAGAATCTAAGAAGTCTTAGACATAGTTCTAAACGATGGAGTGGGTAGTGCTAATAAGAAGATTCTTCAAAGTGAGTCTAATGCCAAATTCATGTCTAAGAGAATCATTTGGCAGAAAGGTCCACGTGGTAGCAGTCTACTTTTCTTTTTTCTTTTTAGGATGGCTGGTTAGAGTCTCGTCGGTTCTAAAATGTTGGAATTCTTAGACTCATGTCTCCAGTTTTTTTAGCTCTTTCTATACACTGCACTAGTAGTACCGATTTTCTTCCCGCTATAAACTGGACGAATATCCTAAAGAATTTGAGAGCTGTTGTATTGGCATCAGGGTTCGAGCGAGAGAGTCTATAGCTATAATCTAGTTATCTATCAATCATCGTCATCATCACCATCCGCTTGCTGAGAAGATCAGGCCACCCCATATCATCTTGGCCGTGATGGACGAAGACGACGGTGGTAGTTGTCGATGGCGATTGAATTATAGTGGTAGTCGATTTCGGGGATAAGACCCGTATTTTTCGCTTGTATGAGCACGGCGTCGCTCGTGGAGAAGAACGTGTTGGCATTGACGATAACCACGATCGGTGGTGGCGGCGACGATGTGGCGATGTTGTTGGTGTAGATGGTTGTCGGCGATGATGACCACAGGTGATGAAGGTGCAGTCTTGTATTGACGGTGAGGCGCGTACTCAGGACGTGCATCCCGGTCGATGTTGGCGAAGACGATCCGACGCGGTTGATGACGAGGAGTAGCCGGAGATGCGTCGACGCCAAGGCTGGTGTAGAGGCGCACGACGACTTGGCGATGACGTGGTGGCAGAAGACAAGGATCTAATTTAGAAAAAAATTGATAAATCTAGAGAAAATAGATCTATAGCTTGGAAGAAAACTAGCTATGAGATTTGGTGCCCTCGACGGAGATCATGGAGCTCGATCTCGCCGGGGACGGCGGGCGAAAGCAGTGACTAAAATCTAGACGGAGCGAACCGCTCTGATACCATGATATTTGGAAAGAATAATAACTTGTATTGATATGTGAGGATTTCAGAGTATATATAGGCCAAACCAATCTAGGGTTTAGGCCAACCGACATTGAGAGGTACAAATCGATTACAACACAAACATATCTCTAATACCTTTCACCGACACGTGCGTTTGAAGTTGAGAACGTTTGTTGTGAGTCCGTGACCGAAATTCTCTGCCTGCCCAAAGATGACACGCACAAATCCAAAAAAAAAAATTCTCTCAATACAGTATCCGGCAGTTAGAATTGCCCGTAGGCCGCCTTCTCCTCTGTCGCTCTACTAATTAGGGCATGTACAATAGTGCTGAGTCAGCTGTCTGTAAGGGGAGGTTATAAGTGATTTTAATGATGTGGAGAGAAGAGAGAGTGAGGTTGTCTATAAAGTTGTAGACAGTCTATAGAAATCTTATAGACAGCTTATAGACGATAATTTTGCTGTTGTATGAGTGATGTCTATAACTTATACTCACGTAGCTATGGCTAAAAATAGATATGTTACAGACCGACTGTCGTACAAATTGTCTATAGTATTATCTATAAGTTTTATTACAGACAACACATGTCTAAACCAATGCCTCGTGCCCTTACGGCTGACGCGATGGCGAGCAGACAGCAGGGCGTTGATCAAAGCCGATAGACCGTTGTCGCGCTGCCTCCACGAAGCAAACACGAAAACGAACCATCGATCGGTACCTCTGCATCGAAACGAGATGCTATGCTAGTGTAGTGATCGATATACAGAGCCTGCAGCTGAGCTGATCTAGTGCAGCTCCACCCGTCCCCGGCACAGGAGACACATCAACGACCCTATTTTTTACCGCAATTGTTTCACTTCGATTTGATTAGTAGCTGGTTCTGAATTGGATGGAGCGGAGAGCTCGTGGGTCTCAGTATTTTTTTTGTACGCAAACGGCAGACGGACGAGACGTTCCTTGGCCCCTATGCTGGCCTGGGATACCGACGCGTACCCGGATGGAACGTGCGAAACGTCGGCAGGGCTGGCAGTGCCGCTAACTATCTGATTAATTTACCGGATGAGCTACAGTGTCATCCGATAGCGGATAACTTGTTTTTTTCTGCATGCATGGCTGAGTCACCCGGTAGAATTAGTCGTGACGTGACACCAAAGGGAAATTGATTAGCCTGACACTGACATGGGTCTAGTCTGAGTAAATTGCACAAACCACCGCTCATTGCCGTGGACGTTGCGCAAAACACCAACTTTTCAAGTTTTTTACAAAGCCATCAATTATTGGTGTAATCGGTTACACAGTCTAGATCTCATATTAAGTGGATTAACTGAAATCCTTACGGACGGAGCCGCGACATAAGGACCTTAACTGAAATCTCATATCTAGTGTGTTTTTTAATCTTTTTGAAAAAATAAAAATTCTAGCCATTGAGACGATATTCGTTCAAACTTATCCGGTTTAGTTAGTTTAGAGTTATTTATATTATTTCAATTACTGAAAGTTTTTCATTTTTTGATTTTTTTTGAAAACAACTCATGACACGTTGACACCACATCATCATTGCCTTGTGTATCCTGGTCGCTCAGATTTTAATTAATCAACCTAATCTAGGATTTAGACCTATATGCAACGGGCACTCGCTATGCAATGTATTACACCAATACGTGGTGGTAAAGTTGGTGTTTTCCGCAACGACGGCAGCAATACGTGGTGGTTTGTGCAATTTGCTCACTCACACCATGCCCATGAAGGAACTCTAATAAGTTTAGCATCAGAGAAGAAGATTCCATGGGAAGCAACCGGCATGCATACGATTTTCGTGCACCTTGCAAGGCCAGAATATTAGTGGGTTTTTTCATGTGCGGCTTGCTGATAAAAACGTAGGATTTGATTTTTTTTTCAAAGGTGATTGTGACGTGATGGGAACATCCGATTTGAGGTGGCACCATTCGAATCACGGAGAAATTAATTAACTAATCGCTAGATAAGAAACCTAGTGACACACGGACACAGTGTTACGTATATTATGTGCACATATCAAATCAAATGAAGACTGGTTATTGGTTAGGTTCTGAGAACAGGAGCTTGGACCGTTGGAAAATCGATCACTCCATTATTCGTCGGTAAGCTCACTCACCACTGAATGATTCCTCTTCTAGCTAGATTGCATGGTTGTTGAATAAAACCATGTCCAAAAGAGATGACAATCTTCTAAGTAAAATCCCCACAGAAAAACAAATAATTATAAACAACATATTCATTTCTTTTCATGCCAAACATGCATGTCTAGAGAGTTTAGGCAGAAGAAAACAAATTTATAGTTGTCATGACAGACAATACGTTTCACAGCGTTCTTCAGGTTGTTGTCCCCTTTCCTAGACTTGATAACACAGAATCCAATCACGAAAGTGCTATGATTACCTACCTTAATCAACCAGTACAACCTACGTACCTTAGTCAATTTGGTGTGAACAAGCAAGAAATAATCTTTAAAAAGTTCAGTACTAGCCCTACCATGAAAATGGCAGCCTAATAATTTAATTAGGTGAGCTAGTAGCTATAGGTAGGATGCCAGCTTAATTAATTATAACGTTTAGGTCGTTTGCACAGCTTGAAGTATAACTATAGCTTTCTCAAAAAAAAAGTATAACTATAGCTAGCTCTCGTCCGGCCATTGTACCGAACGGCTTAATCATGGAGATTACTCATGCAAGGTAAGTTCATGTAACGCTATCTATTGGACTGCAATGCAACTACCTGCTCCATAAACAAAGGATCATCATGTGCCCACTCAAAAAATTATGTAGGTATATATTTTTTCATTTTCGTACATAATGCAATTATGATATAGCAAAAAAATTATGTTTATATTGTGTGATAAGTATAGCTTTGGGATGCATAACTTCGAAGAGGAGCCAGCCATCATGATTCATATATATGCTATCAAGCTGGTGTTGTTTTTTGCTTTCCTTTTCGCTTTCTTGTCTAGAGGAGGCAAGTCAAGATTAGGCCTCATGTAAAGGTTCTGGCAGGATCTTTTGGTCCACAACAGGGACGTGCACTATTTCTGGGGCCGCTGATCAATTAATTTGGTCTTTACGTGTTACATAGAATCTTCATACAGTTATGAACCTGTCGGTAACTATCTGTAGTATATGGAGTTAAATACGTGGGACACCCACAAGATTTTCCTAGATGTGCAAATACAAGACAGGCTTGTGGGTGTGCCCCATGTATTTAACTCTGGCATAAACTTCATTCATAAAATAAATTATTTTGATAAGCTTTTTTTAGTTAATGCCAACAAAATATTTGCCTAGTCATAGTGGGAGTATCATATTACTACTATCATTAGGACCTTAGTTTGGGGGCCTTTCGGCCTCCTGCTCTAAATCTTGATCTGTATATAAGCTCTCTTTTTCTATCTTAGTGGATGGCAAAACGTCTGCCGGTTTCCTAAAAAAAATCATTTAGTAGTATCAAAACCTTATAGTATTTAATTATATATAGGATCTTAATGTAAACTTGTGTACAAGATGTATTTATCATTAAACTTTCTAGGCTTATGTGCTAATGATATGATATCATACCATATTATGATACCACTATCACCTCTCTCTTTATTAAATGATGTGCCATGTTAGCTTTTTGCATGCATGATACCACCTATAATACTATCACTATGACTAGCCTACAATTAGGAATAAAAGTTGTACTGAATAACACCAAATTTATTGGCATGTTATTACCTAATAGAGTGTAGTACTAGAATTAGTGTACTTCACTTTTACAATATGAATAGATATGACTTGCTAGTAAGAATTTGGGCCTATCTACACTCCAAGTGGACTGATTCTTATCTCTTAGTCAAGCTTTAAAAAAGGGTGTGCTTAGTGCTTAAAGCTCCACACTTTATGGGATCTAGAGAAGGGAATTCATAGGCAGGATTTTCCTTGCTTCTGATGCAAAGAGGCTGATTTGAACCCAAGGCTTCCATCTAAGCTTGCAAAAAGAAATATAGTGGGTTAGAAAACGTATTCATTGCATTGTAAAAAAATTGTCCATCTTGTTAAAAAAAATGTTATCGTATCACTCAATTGATGAAATCTTATTTGTTGATTGACTTTAGAAATATTTTCATATAGACAAAAGTTTGCCATGTTTAATAATTTGTTCAGCTTGTCTGGAAAAATATAATATTTTCTAGGCCAAGTGAGATAAAAAAACATCCATCATGCCATAATATTTGTTCATCATCTTGTGCATACATGTGACTAACAATTATCAAAATTGTCTGATTTTGAGTGAGATTTTGATTCATATATGAAATTAGGGTGCATCAGTGTTAGTCGCTCGTAGGCTTGGACCGAAGCGGATCGTTGAAAACCTTGGTTCACCGCTAGATAAACCTCTTGTAATTCGTCGGCTAGGATAAGTTACTTCTATGAAAATTTCTGGCGTTTGTATATACATGTCGATATAGTGAAATTTCATTAGCTGGCGTCTGTGGTTTTTTTCTTTTTTTGTTGGAGAAGTTTTTCACGTAAAATATGTTTCCTCTTGCTGTAATTTCTTTTTCGTTCTTCGTTATTTACTTGTCGCGTTTATAACATGCAGGCTACCAAAATATGTTATATTTAGGAGGTAATAATACTACTATCGAAAGAACGTGTATAGGGTATGTATCGATGAGCTACCGACAACTTCACATTTGGACAACATGCACGCATGATTGGTGCACGAAACTGAAACTGCAGGACTATCGATCCCCATGCATGCCTTTGTTTTTGGTTTGAAAATGGCACTGTGTTGTCTATATAACCGCTAGCTCTAGCTCGATAGCAACTTGATTTGAAAAGGAGGGGCTGCCTACCTACGGTGAAGTAGCTTCGAATTTGGCCAAAGGAACAGGACAAGCCCCACACTGCAAGCATGCATAGCGCCAAAAAAATATCCATGCTGTCTAAAAATAGAAGAATATGCACGTGTACGCTTAGGCTAGTTATAGTGATAGTAGCATAATACTAGTATCATGCATATGATACTAGTGTATTAGTGTATGATACATGTCTATAGTGCATCGTATCCTCTCTGTTAGGAATTATAAGGCCTATGGACCACTTTGATAGGATTAAGAAAATCAATAACTCATCCTCTTGATTACTACATGCACCAATAGTTATACATGTATGAGAGAAGAGAAATAAAAAAAGACCATGCATTGGATGAGAGATGGTAATAAATGAGAAAGGACTTATAATTTCTAATATTTAAAAAAACTCTTAGGCCTTATAATCCCTAACGGAGGGAGTATCATGTAGTAAGTATCATAGTAGTGATACATTTATTAAATTGTAGAATCTCTATGCAAAATATGTACTCCCTCCGTTCCGGTATAAAGGGCCTCTAGCAAATCGCAACGGGACCAAGGCGTACACCGATTGGGTTTAGAGAAACGAAGGAGATTGATGGCAGGGCCAACCAGCGGACTAGTTTTAGGCAGGCAAACGAAACCAAGAATACGAATGAGAAAGATTGCATGCCCGATCGATTCGGTTTCCGTGGCAGTTACCAAAACCAAGAATAGGAAGGAGGAAGTGCATGCATGCATTAGAGAACGAGAGGACCGGAGCGTTTTTAGGAGGGAAATTAAACAACAATTAATTCTTTCCGGCCTTGTTTCCTCAACAATTTGAAACAGCCAAAAAAATGCTAGAGGCCCTTTATACCAGAGCGAAGCGAGTATACAAGATTTACTTCCCATTATGATTTCTAGTATTACGTTCTATGATACGGTATCTACCTATGATACTCTAACCACCTCTCTCTTTATTAATTATGATGCCGCATCAGATTTTTACCAAATTAACATGATACACTTTATAATACTAGCACTAGGACCAGCTTACTCTACGTACCAGCCATGCAGATCTATGACACTGTTAGAGCCTTGCCTAATTGCACCGGCTAGGTAGCTGCGAAAACCGTTAGAGCCTTGCTTGCACCAGGCTCGAAGCGACCCGCCCGGTGAGGTTGAGTACGCGTGTTCTCGCTCCGGCGAGCCAGCCGTCCGTTCGTTCATCCGGCCTCCTCGTCCACGCACGACCGGGCAGGCCGGTGGAATTAATGCATGGCCCACATGCAGCTGACCGGCCACGGGCCACCGAACGCGCCGTCTGTGGTCTCTCCAAACTCACGCAAGCAAGCTCTCACTCTCGCGCTACTTCGTTCATCGTGAAGTCGTGGTGGTTAATTGTGAAATTTGCAAGTCACCTAGCTCGGTGCTTCGAGTAGAGCCGCATCATGGATATTACATTGCAATTCAATGATATAATTTTTGTGGCATACAACTTATATTATATTAACTAAATTTATTATTTCAAACATTGTTTTTAACTACATGTCGGTCTAATAAACTTGGACAAAGGGACATCGTGCACTACAGGACTGGACGAGTACGCCGACGGCCGGCCGCTACGCCGACAGCCAAACGTTGGGCCCTCGGCGTATATCGTGATCAGGCCAGCCCTCAAGCAGCCGTCGGTGTAGAATTGCCCTCAGCGTATCCTATGCTACGCCTGTCCTAAGTGTAGCCTTTTACCTCATTAAACTTTAAAAAATCATAATTAAATCATTCTAATTCAGAAAAATATAAATAATATATCAAAAATTGTAGAAAAATAAGATCTATCTATCTACACTAAAATATTACATATTTATAAAAAATTAAGTGAAATATAAACCATTATATATAGTTTAAATGGGCATAGAAAATTCAAAAACGATCGAAAACAATGCAAAATCTTCGCGTGGTGTCATATTATGTGACGTAGTTACAAGAAAAAATATCAAACCTGGTATATTGATTATGTATGAAAAAACCTTCACAAAATGACCTATCTCATTCGAGGTTTCTTAGCTTTCGGATCAAATGACCAATGTTATGGCTAGAATCAAGGCATAGTTTATGATAATGTGCCCATATTATGCATAAATGTGCATCATGGGATGGCAAATAATATTGCAACAGGAAGTTTCCCTTTTTGTTATACCAAAAAGCCATTTTTCATTTTCCGAGCATAAAAAACGGACGATTTTGTGAAGTAACCACCAAATGGCTAATTCAAAATGCTACCACCATATTTTACAAAAATACTATACCACCTTATATGGACAATGTCCCAACAGGGGATCCGAAACCTTTCCGTCCATCCCTGGTAAAAAGATAAATTCCTGCTGAATTGGTAGGAAGTGGGTCAGATATGAACTACAGGTACATGATTCGATGCTCATTTTTTACAAAAATCATTTTTAGGTTCACAATATGCTATTTTATCGAAGATCCAATGCAAATTTAGCGAGGCTCAGCCCCGAGCTAAGAATCTTCATGGCCGTCGTTCGACAAAGTTTGACGATAGTTTAAAACGGGTATAAAAAATTTAAAAACGATCGAAACAATGCAAAACCTTCGCGTGGTGTCATATTATACGAATAGTTACAAGAAAAATATCAAACCTGGTATATTGATTATGTCTAAAAAATCCTTCACAAAATGACCTATCTCATTCGAGGTTTCTTGGCTTTCGGGTCAAATGACCAATGTTATGGCTAGAATAAAGGCATAGTTTGTGATAGTGTGTCCATATTGTGCATACATGTGCATCATGGGATGGCGAACAATGTTGCAAGAGAAAGTTTTCTTTTTCGTCGCACCAAAACACCATTTTTCATTTTCCGAACACAAAAAACGGACGATTTTGTGAAGCAACAACCAATGTACATGATCCGATGTTCATGTTTTTTACAAAAATCATTTTTAAGTTCACAATATGATATTTTATCAAAGATCCAATGCAAGTTTAGCTTTTTGTCGCAGTAAAAAACCATTTTTCATTTTCCGAACACAAAAAGAGGGATTTTCTAAAGCAGCCACCAAATAGCTTATTCAAAAACGAAGGGTTTGTGATTAGTTGATATGGATATCATATTTAGATTCCTTTCATTTTTCTGATCAATTTAGACATACTATTTATCAAATTCCGATTTACGAATTTAAAGATATTAATTATTCCATATTAAATAGAAAAATACAAAAAGTAAAATTATTATATTTTTATTTGAATTCAATAGTATTTTTATTTGAATTAGTAATATTTTTACTTATTCATTGTTGTTTACTTAAATAAGTGTTTGTAGTTTCAAAAAAATAAAAACATGTGACATAATGATATAAGAGTTAATAGGATTAATATCATAGTATTGATACAAATTGCTTCGCGGAAACTGATTCAAAAGGAAATAAGAAGTTAAGCATGCTGGAGCTGGAGTACTGCTAGGATGAGTGACCAAGCTGGAAGTTTGTTAAAGACTATAATTTGATTAAAGATTTAATGTAATTAGTATTAAAAATGTTTCATGTGAGAGATAATGATTCAAACAATTCAAAGATTTAAAAAAGTTGAGAAAATTCAAAAATAAATTCAAAAAAAATTGTTTTTTTGGATTTTTTGTACAACCTTCCGTTATTATGCCGACGGGGCTATGCCGAGGGCAAGATCATCGGCGTAGCATACACCAACGGCTAGAGCTACGCCGCCGGGCAAAATTGCCTCCGCCGAGGAAGACCTTTGCCGAGGAGGCTACGCTGAGGCCAGCCGTCGGCGTAGCATACACCAAGGGCATTTTGTAGTGGTGCGGCTTTAACTCACACGAGTCCTTACCATCTCACCCACTCCTGGAAATAGGGTTTTGTTTCGCTTTATAAATAAAACCAAACAATCAAACCGATACATAGTGATGAGAGATTTTTCTTACAAACAAATCAAAGATAAACTAGAAAACCTAAAAACATCTAGCTTGCAACCGATGGCATCGATAGTAAGGAGACCGGAGCTCCATGACAACGCCTCCAAGAAGGTAACGACGCAACAAGTGTCTTCATCGCCAAGACCACAAGGGTTTAGGGTTTTCACCGGGAGCCCAAATGCGGAGAGAGTAGAACAACAACGCCCTCAAGAGGGCCATCGTTGGCGTGAAGCGCTGGAATTTCGCCCGGAGAAACACTCTCCACACTCGGTACCTTAGACCACCACCATTCCCCGAGCTGAGCTCCCCACATACGATCTAGGCGCTAACCACGCCGAGGCGTCACCACCACTCGGAGCCCCCAACGCCTACTCCTTGCCAACCTCATGGTCCAAAGAGATGGGTCAACACCAACGACACACCACCCCTGTAGTCGAAACGCTTGTGTAGTCAACCTTCTCGGGCCGCCACCCGACATCCACGAACTCACGTACGTGCAACAGCTTGGCCACCTGGAGGAGTACCGTCCTCCACTACTATAAGCGGTTGTTGTCCGGACGCGGCCACAAGGACACCCCTATAGGCCTGGACAGGCCTAGATTGGGCCTGTAAAGTCCCTGGCGCCACGCTGCAGCACGTAGGCCACCGCCATCACCCTCTTGCTCGAGTCGCGCCACTGTCAACATCTCTAGAGGGCGTTCTCGGTGTGGACAGGCCGGCCCGCCTAGGCCCAGATATGGGCAAGCGGCGCACTGCATGTCCGCCATCACCGTGCTGCCCTGTCTCTCTAGTGCCGCCACCATGCCACGCAACCACCCCTAACCGAGTTTTCGCCCCCTTAGTACTGCACGGGAGATGGAAGGGCTACTGTTGCTGACGAGCTACAGCAGACATGTTCCATAGAAACCATTGCCTCCTCGAGGAGCGCTAGGCCGTCCCTGGCACCGCCTTCCTGCCGCTACGCTAGGTTCTAATGGCCCGCGCCGAGTCGCACCACCGCCGGGGAGGGGGGGAGGGAGGGGGTCACCGTCCCCTTCAGTCCTTCGCACGTCGGGGAAAGGAAAACTAGCCGCCGGCGGCACCACATGAGTCATGAGTATTTCTCCACGGCTCATGCCGGCGGTGGCTGAGCAAGGAGGGGAGAAGGAGACGGGGAGGATAGGGTTTCTGCTCCTGGTCGTCCGGGAGCGACCGAGGAGCGGGGTGTCCCCATCTCACCAACTGGGCCGGGCACGAACAGAAAAATCCGTTTAACTGATGACACGTACTAATAAGGTACAAACACTGCAGTGTAAGCATGCATGTAACCCGTGCGCGCGCGCGGCCGGTGAAAATTCAGAATTGATCAAGTTCATGAATGCATCTTGGTTTTTCTTCCAGGTTTTGATCGCACAGCTGAAATCAACACGGCGGGCAACCTAAGCTAGCACGCTATGTTTTGTTTTCCTACAAAAGTTTCGATTGCACCGTTGAAATTATCACAGGCCAGCGCAACGCATCCTACTCCTAGCTACGGCTACTGAAACACAAGAGGAGAAAATGCAAAACATGTGCGATGGAGGAGACAATCAAGGCGTCATCGGGATGTTCAGTTTGGGGCCCGCTGGACAGCGTTATTGGTCTGTTCTTACTTTTGGCATGTCCGTGGGTGGATCATCTTGGAGATTCGTGGTGACCAGAATGATTGGAGAATCGACCGCGTTTGAAGCTATGCTCGACAACATACGCAGTGCAGTGCCGTACGGGCGACTCAAACGGGCCTTTTTTTTCTGACTTTAAGCGCTCGTGCAACATCTGTACGTATAAAAAACCTCCTGAATCCCTTCAAGTACAAGGATCAGAAGCTTCGTGCTTTCTTCTGTCTGCAACTGTTATACCTGGGCCTCTGACAACTGTCATGGTTTACTAGGTCCTTTGCTCCAACCAAAGTAAACCATGATGATTGAAATTTAGCAGGAACTTTTACGCTTGGGCACTTTCTTCATTCTCCGCTTTCTCTGGAACTAGCAGTGTGACAGCTAATTAACCTCTCTGGGCCCTCGTTACTGCTCTGTAATCCCATTCCGTCGGTACCATGATGACGCTGTTTGCTAGCCCGGCCGATCGACACTTGTAGTACAATGTAATCTTTCCGAGACGATAAGGTCAATATTGAGCTGTACCCACTAGCTAAGCTAGGCACTGTCGGTGAACGATTAGCGTGTCAAAAGATTTACTAGAAGGAGTTGAAGACGTGTAAGAACACTATTGTCGACGGCACTAGAGATTTTCTGGCCCCGAAATGATTACTAGAAGAAGCGACCGCAAGGTCGTAACGAGATGCCCGTCATGGCAACGACAAATTCACCATACCATCGGCTTCACCGACGCATACTCCCTCCGTTTTAAAATATAAGATATTTTAGTTTTTGAAGTAAATGTATCTAGACTTATTTTAATATGTAGGTTCATTTAACTATGGGGTGAATCTATACACTAAAAAAAAGTCTGAATTCATTTTCTTCAAAAAACTAAAACATCTTATATTTTAAAACGGAGGAGTACATGCGTGTGAAACTGAGAACCTGTGACCGAAATTCTCCGAATACAGTATCCTGCGACCAAAATTGCTAGCTTCTCCTCTGTCGCTCTGCTAATTAAGATATGGACTGCGACGGCGAGCAGCTAGCAGCCCAGCAGGGCGTTAATCAGAGCCGAGAGGCCGTTGTCGCTCTGCCTCCACGAAGCAAACACGAAAACGATCCATCGATCGCTACCTCCGCATCGAACTGAGATGCTATGTTAGTGCAGAGATCTACCGGGTGCTGAACTGAACTGATCGAGTGCGCGTTCCAACTCCCGCCTTCTGGAACGACAGTGCAGCTCCACCAGTCCCCGGCCGCTGTCGCCGTCGCCGGTAGCGACGCCCCGGAGACAGACAGACAGACAGACAGGGAAGACAGACATCAACGACCCGAAATTTTACCGCATTTGCTTCGCTTCGATTTGATCAGTGGCCGGTTCTGAACCCTGTATTTGGACGCAAACGGCACACGCGGAGGAGACGTTCCATGGCCCCCATGCAGGCCTGGGATACGGACGCGAGCCCCCGATGGAACGTGGGCGTCGGCAGGGCGGGCAGGGCCGCTAATTCGCGCGACGTGATCGGCTAATTAATCGGTGATCTGATCGTCGATTAGCTGGTGCTGAAGAAGGACCGGGGTGATCACTGATCACCAGTAATCTCAGCCAAGAAAATCACGAGGGGTCGGGCCAGCGATGGTGCTGGACAGGCAATCAATCAAATTAGTACCGTGACGCGATTCTTAATTGCCTCCGTACCAGTTGGGATTCGCATCAGGTCCAGGGAAGGCATTCATGGCCTACGGTTGCGGTTTAATTAGCACTGTCGTGTTAAGTTAAGTTGCTCTTAATTAACCTTGTCGCCGAGCCGAGGCTCTGGCCTCCGCTTATTTTTCCCGTGGGGCTTTTCGGTCACGTCTCCAACTAACACCGTATGCAAGGAGAGACGGCCGTCCAGCGCGCGCACGACGGCTATTTTATCCCGCCGCGTCTGTGCCACAGACCCGAGGTGGCTTAAGCTCCAATCCACTCTGCCCGCGCGCCCTCGCTCGCTCGCTCGCTTGCTTCAAAACCACTTGATCGCGGCCTCACCTCACTCACTCACTCACCAAGCTCTCTCTCTCTCTCGCCGAGTGATCGGGCCTGCGGTTCTTCCCGCGCACGCTTCCCCCCTTATATAGCCACCGGGCGGGCAACGATCGGCAGCAAGCAACCAACCGTCGGTCAGTTGATCGCCATTCCATCCATCCGCGTCTACAAGACCGGCAGGCAGCTCCTAGGTAGGTAGCCACCTGAGGTCGTCGGAGGAGGAAAGCCAATGGGACGGCTGTCGAGCGGGGGCGGCGGCGACGGGCAGCCCAAGCTCCGCAAGGGGCTGTGGTCGCCGGAGGAGGACGAGAAGCTGTACAACCACATCATCCGGCACGGCGTCGGCTGCTGGAGCTCCGTGCCCAGGCTGGCCGGCCTGCACCGCTGCGGCAAGAGCTGCCGCCTGCGCTGGATCAACTACCTCCGCCCCGACCTCAAGCGCGGCAGCTTCTCGCAGCAGGAGGAGGACCTCATCGTCGCCCTCCACGAGATCCTAGGAAACAGGTAAAATTGTAATTATGATACAGTCCGTTCAGTTCGGATTGTTGCAATGCGGAGGTCTGAACTCTGAATTGAGTGCGCAAGATTTGGGAACAACATATTGACGCCTGTGTGTGTTCAGGTGGTCGCAGATCGCGTCGCATTTGCCGGGGCGGACGGACAACGAGATCAAGAACTTCTGGAACAGCTGCGTCAAGAAGAAGCTCCGGCAGCAGGGCATCGACCCGGCCACGCACAAGCCCATCATCGCCGTCGACACGGCGGCATTGCCGGACGCCGAAGAGGAAGACCACAAGCCGCTTATCGCCGTTGATCACGTCGCAGTCGTCGCGAAGCAGTCGGCGGTGTTCGACCCTTTCCCGCTGTGCCCCGACTTCGGCGCCGACCTTGGAGGGGCTAACGCGGCGGCATTGTACGGCCAGTTCTTCGGCGGCGGCAAGCAGGAGGGCGCGAACGACGACGATGGCGGGTTTGGTGGCGCGGACTACAGCAGCGTGCTGGACGTGTCGGAGACCCTGGGGTACGGCGGGGAGAGCTCCAGCAACAGCAGCAACTGGAACGAGGTGGGCAGCAGCGTGCTCGACGCCGGCGAGGCGCTGCACTGGGCCACCGAGCCGGAGCCGGCCTTCGCGGACATGGAGCACGGCAGGTACGGGGCGGATGGCGAGGACGAGGCGTCGTTGGAGCACAGGTTCTCGCTGCCCAGCTGCCAAGAACAGAGCCTCCTCGCGAATTTCGATTTCAACCTGGAATACTTCTGATCTTCTTCTTTTCTTCACTCCATTTTTACCTTATTCCCTTTCCCACATATACGCTACGACTATATATATTTACACGGCACGACAGTACAGAACGATTGAAAGGTTACTGTTATTAGAGACCGTAACAGGTTAGCAGCACAAGCACCATGTTGGTTGGTTTTCTCAGAGACGCCCAGAGTCCTAGATCATACGATAACATTGTGTACTAGCAAGAAACTTGTAAGAAATAAAAACATTTTGTACTTTGCAGAAAATACACTGATGAGTAATCAGAAACCCAGTGTACTTTTCTGAACTATTATCTGCAGCCGAGTGTACTGATGTTCTCTGAATCCGAAGGAAAGTCTTTGCTTGCGTTACACATGTTTGCTTGCATGCTGCAGCATCTCTGTCACGCTTTCTAGCCTTTCCTTTTTCCAAATCTGTGCTTCACGAAAGCGGGGGGATAGGAGAGGAAATTAATGGGAGAAAGGAGCATGTGGTACGGCCGTGTTGACAAATAATTAGCACTCCAGCGCGTGCCGTTGCCATCCATCCATCCACGCTGGCTAATCAGCAATTATTACGAAAGCGTATTCGTAAAATAAACCAGAGAAAGGGAAAAGTACGGCGTGGAAATCAATCCTCCCCGGCCCGGCAGGCAGGGTCTCTTTCGACCAGGTCACCGGTGCACAGCTAGCGTAGCACGTATAGTACTGTGGTACGGGCGGGCTGAAGGGTTATGGAGACGATGCCCGGATCGGAGCGTGACAAAAGAGTCTTAGACTATATCCACTCGCCTACGTAGCACGCCGTCCACCTACCTAGCACGCCGTCGGGATGCCGATTTCGGTCCGAATGCTGAAAATCGGTCCAGTCGCGTATCCAGGGACCTATTTTCGTTCGGATTTCAGCGTGTTTTGGTCCGGCCTACCCAGGGCGTACCCAGGATCCCGGGTACTCTGAGAACGCCGGCTCAGCGAAAACGGGCGTGGACCAGCTCTGTCGGCGAGAGAAGGCACCACTCCCGCCACTTCGCCGAGCTCCCGCCCTTTTCTTCCCCCCTCCCGCCTTTCTTCCCCATTCCCCCACCCCGCCGCTCCGCTGAGCTCCCCGCCCGACATGCCGCTCAAGAGCTTCGTCCAACCCAGATCGATCCTTGGCGAGGGTCCGACGGAGAAGAAGGCGAGGAAGCCGAGAGCGTCGCCGACCAAACCGGAGGGCATGTCCTCCGCCGACTGGGAGAAGAAGGAGCAGGCCAGGCAGATCTCGTCGGCCGAGCGGAAGGACAGGAAGGAGAGGGCGAAGCTCCGACAACAGCAAGCGGAGGAGGAGAAGGCGATGGTAAAGGTGGCGGCGGAAGAACAGGCGATGGTGAAGGCGAAGTAGGCGGCGACGACGCGTTTGGCGTTGATGGCCGCGTCGTACCCACCACACTGGGGAAGCCAGGCGAGCGTCGGCTCACTCGCCAGATTCTCGCCGATCTCTCCGGCTGGCTTCCAGGAGAGCCAGGCGACCGCTCGACAGAGGTACTCCTCGTCGCCGGAGTTCAACGGCGGCTTCAACCCGAACGTGATCTTCCCCTGTCCGGCGCCGCGCCCTCCTTCAGCCTTCAGCGTGGACATCAACCTCCCCTACTCCACCTCTCCGGTGTACGCAAGCCCCGCTCTGCGTCGCGGACCGCTACCTTTCGGCGGAAATTCAGCGCCCTTCGGCGAGGCCGACACGTGCAATCTGTTCGGCCGAATGCCGGGCGCACTTTGGGCCGGCATGACGCCCGAGGCATACATGGAGGACTTGATTGCAACAGGCTCGTCCTCCAACCACCCCTCCTTCTTCATGGAAGAGCAGACCCGGGCCGACGCCGAGCGCGGCATCGAGTCCCAGGACCTCGCCGACATCGATTCCGAGGAGACCCAGGCCGAACAGACGCAGCCAGACGATGCCGAGAATGAGGCGAAAGGCAATAAGGGGAAGAAGAAGCCGGGCACTTCGGCGGACGCTCGGCTCAAATGGACCGTGGCCGAGAACACCTGCCTCGCCGAAGCTTGGAATACGGTGAGCATGGATCCGATCACCGGTGCGATCCAAAATTCCGACAATTATTGGCGGCGCGTGAAGGCAGCATTCGGCGAGCGAAGCATGTGCGACCCAAAGTATCGCAAGATCCACATGGAGCGAGAGGAGAAGGCAATAACCAACCATGGCGATCATCCAGGCTGCGTGCAGCAAGTAGCATAGCTGCGTGGAAGAAGTCGACCGCACACAAGCCAGTGGGGAGAACATGGAAAACAAGGTACTCGCGAACACTATCTTTGTCGTGCACTCTCTTCTATTTTGACAAACTTGACACACTTTTATTTTGCAGCTGTGTCGTGCACTTGCTCTGTTTCGAGAGGGCATGAAGATGGAGTTCAAGTTCCATCATGTCTTCGAGCAAATCGAGCATTGCGAGAAGTGGCGGGATACTCGCTTGAGTCTCTCCAAGAGCAAGGACGACATCTACAACCTCGAGGCCCCGGCAGCAGCTGTCAGCGAAGGAAGACCTGAGCTCGGCCAGAAGAAGGCGAAGATGCTCAAGGCTGCCAGACCTCCCGCCGAGTGTCTGCAGGCTTCGATCGAGAAATGCATCGCCGACACGAGGGCGCAGGCCGAGAAGAGGGCTGAGAAGAGCGAGGAGCGCTGTAAGAAGCTGATCGAGACACAATGGGAAAATGTGGCCCTCATCAAGGCCAACCTCGCCGAGAAGAAAGCCAACCTCGCCGATAAGAAGGCCAACTACGCCGTCAAGAAGCGCAACACGGACCTCAAGTTCTTCTTGGGCGACGAGGACACGTAGAAGATGAGCTCGCCGGTCAAGGTCTGGTACATGGCGCAACGTCAGGCCATCCTGCAGGGCTTGATCACGGATTCCCCTTCCTCTGTGCCGAACGCCCCCACGCCGAGCTCTGCTTTGACTTCCTCCGAACCGGCGGCCTTTGTCGGCGAGACGGACGACAACGCCGCGTCGGCCACGCCGCAGGAGCCCATCCCCATCGACGACTGCGAGGCGTTTCCCCTGATATGTAATAAAAATCTGTCGCCGAACTTGTGGGCGTATCTGTCGAACACCTTGTGGCCGAGCGCTCGCCGGTGGGAACGTTAAAGATTCAAATATCTCGTTGTTTTGTGTTCGCCTGGGTAGTCGGCCTGCGTACGCCGAAAACTTGCGCCGTCGGCCGATAAAAAGGTCCGGATTTCGGCCTGGGTTCGCCCAATGAGTGAAGATATCCGGACCTTTTTTTGGCTGGACAGAACTTCATTTCGGTCTGGGTACGCCCAGTTTTCCACTCGCGCACCCAAACATGTTCCCGCGTTTGGCTAAAATTTAACAAATTTTAAACTTTGGGCGAATATAAGCAGTTTTGGACGAATATGGGCGAACTTTGGGCGAATATAATCGATACGGACGAACTTTGGGAGAATATGGGCGATATGGAAACTATGGGCGAACTTTGGGGGAATATGGGCGATACAGACGAACTTTACGCGAAAATGCCCGAATTTTGGGCGAATATGGTCTATATGGGCGAAATTTCGGCGAATATGGTCGATACGGACCAATTTTGGACGAATATGCCCGAATTTTGGGCGAACTTTGGACGAATCTGGTCTATATGGACTAACTTTGGGTGAAATTTGGACGAATATGGACGATACGGACGAACTTTGGGCGAATAATGCCCAAATTTTAGGCGAACTTTGGGCGAATATGGTCTATATGGACGAATATGGTTTACATGGGCGAACTTTGGGCGAATATGGGCAAACTTTGGATGAATATGGACGAACTTTGAATGAATAAGGGCGAATATATGCTGACTGGACGGATCCACTCGCCGAATTCGCTTCGTCCGGCGTTCCCAGGGCGTGCCCAGGATCCTGGGTATGGCCTGGATAGTCCGAACCAAAATTGGTCTAAATCCGCACGAAAACAGGTAATTGGATACGCGACTGGACGAAATTTTGGCGTGGTAGCCTAGAAGATATGCTCTTACGGCACCGTACGCGCTGCGTGCCTAGGACCGAGAAGGAAAACATTGTCGCCTAGCAAGCAAAACGTAGCCGTCATAGGTTGCAACATGATATGGCGATAAGAGCAAGGACAATAGTATAGCCAGTTGCTGGCTATAAGCCAAGTGCCATATCATCTATAGCCAACTTAGAGCTAGTATGTACAATAATGAGCTATAAAAAATATACTACTTTAGCACTACATGGACCACCTTTCACTCTCTCAAAATGCCTAGGAGCACGTGCTAGAGCTGGCTCTTGCATAAGAGACCACTCTTCTTCTCTCTTCCATTCTCTCTCTTCCAACTAGACAAGTAAATAGTATTTTAATCCTTATAGCCAGCTGACTAGGACTTATTGTACTTGCTCTAATAGGATTGGTCCAATCGGGTCGATGTTGTCGGGGCTTCATCGTACCGAGGATCTCACATTCTCGATGCAGCATATAGCAGTAGCAGGTACTCCTAGTGTATAAGAAACGGTTCGGAGGCGACAAACGTTGCAGGCACACTGGCACTGGCGGCTCCGCGTGATCGCAGCGCCAGCGTACACCTCGTCCACGATCGATCGGGCTCGCGACCAGCTCAGCTCGGCGCGAGAGAAGGTGCCTGAAGCCGCCCTGCATGTGCGCATTTAAGCGGGTTTTTTTGTTCGACAAAGGTGGTTTAAGCGGATGGATTAAGACCTTTAGCTGGGTATATCGCTCACTAACAAGTGGCAGCTCCAACTTGCCAGCTAGCCGGCACAGCGAAGATGCATCGATGATCGATGGTGTTGCTCCGCTAAGCACGTGGGCCATGAACGTACGGGCTAAGGTGGGTC
This sequence comes from Avena sativa, assembly GCA_916181665.1. Classification (NCBI taxonomy): domain Eukaryota; kingdom Viridiplantae; phylum Streptophyta; class Magnoliopsida; order Poales; family Poaceae; genus Avena; species Avena sativa. The sequence goes on along the minus strand of OV702293.1, from coordinate 351,211,749 downwards.
GGTTTTGCGCCCTTGGTAACATACTTTCTCTGTCAATAATTATCCTGTATTCTAGGTTAAGTCAAAGTCAAACTTTATAAAGTTTAATAGAACATATAGAAAAAACTATAAACATCTATAACATCAAATGTATATAATATGAAAATATATCTTATGACGATTCTAATAGTACTTATGTTGTATTATAGATGTATATAATTTTTTTCATATGTTTGATCAAACTTTGTGAAGTATGACATTGACTAAACCCAGAATACAGGTATTTCCGGACAAAAGGAGTATAATAAGTTTCTAAAAAAAAGTCTCTCAAACAAATGTTTCAAAAAAAAAAGGAAAGCTATCCTAGGTGTATAACAACGACCTATTCTACTATCCTGCAAAATCTCAGAGTGAAATAGTTTGTATCCTAGTCTACACAAAAATGGCTAATATAAAAACTTTTGAATTTTGCACTGTCCTCCCCCAGATCTAGAAATCTATCAATTTTACACACCCCAAAATACGAAATATTTTGCATCAGCTTTTACGCAGCCCAAAATATCCTAGATGTAGAGGTCATCATTATCTATATCTAAGATTTTGTTTGGAATTTTTCAAAATTTTAAAATGTTTGTTTTCAAAAAAAATCAAAAAGTGGGCTTTATGGAGCCTGTCCTCTGAATTGACGCACTCATGTAATGGGTGCTTATATTAAGATCATACACGTTGTAAGAGAACATACGAAGGTGAGTACTATAGAAGCATACAGAAAGAGGATACAACTATCTCTGCCACATACACAACGGGTCTAAAAATATACTCGCTCCGTTTGGAAATATAAGATGTTTTAGGTTTGTGAATGAGATGTATCTAGACATCTTTTAGTGTTTAGATTTATTTGAACCTATACACTAAAAGGAGTCTAGATACATCTCTTTCACAAACCTAAAATATCTTATATTTCTAAACGGAGGAAGTACTTATAAGATAAAGTACAAAAGCAAGTACTCCCTCCAATTTACATTACTTGTCGTTGAAATGAATGTATCTAGCACTAAAATATGTCTAGATACATCCATTTTAATGACAAATAATATGTATCGGAGCGAGTAGATATGAACAAAATAACCACAATGACCTTTACCGAGATGAGCAAGAGAAAGGTTTTCACTCACCGACGATTGTGAGAGTGGGTGTACTATATTTTGTTGTTCAACATTGGTATTTTTCATAATAAATATATTTTTTTTTTATGTATTCACTACTAAAAAAGCTTATCAGTGATGCACGTTTTTCGAATTTTGTGGCGCGTATGGCGTGTGCCATTGTTATCACGCCACTAAATTACAATTCTATAGCGCTATCACTATGCATCAAAGAAATCTCAAAATTCGGTGCCAATATGCGCCACAGAATTATTTTTTTTGAATTTCAAAAAAAAGGTGGGCCAGATCTCAAAATTATGTGGCGCATATTGCCAATATGCGCCACGGAATTTTTTTCTCATTTCAAAAAAAGCAGACCAGATCTAGACTGGAGGAGGGGTTCGCTGGAGATGGTGGTGGCTGGAGGGGGTTGACGGAGGAGGGCTAGGCCGAAGGTGGGTGGAAGAGGGAGGCCGCCAGAGGAAGAGGAGGAGGAGGAAGCCGCCGGAGGTGGTGGGCGCACGTGGTGGCCGGAAGAGGAGGATGCCACAGGGAGGAGGTGGAGAAGGCCGACGAAGGAGGAGGCCGCCGGAGGTTGTGGCCGGAAGAGGTGGAGGTCGCGGGGAGGAGGCCGATGGAGGAGGCGGCCACCGAAGGTGGTGGCGAAAAGAAGAGGAGGCCGTCGAAGGAGGTGGTGGTGGAGGAGGAGGCCAACGGAGGAGGGAGGCTGCCGGAGTTGGAGAAGGTCGCCGAAGGAGGAGGCCGTCAGCGGAGGTGTTGGAGGAGAGGAGAAGGGAGGAGGGAGGAGAAGGAGAGAAGGGAAGAATGGGAGGATAAGGAGTGTGGACAAGGAGGAGGGAGGAGGGAGGAGAAGGGGAGGAGTGGAGGAGAAAGAGAGGAGAAGGAGAGTAGAGAAGGAGGAGGAAGGAGAAGGGGAGAAGGGGAGGAAGGAGAAAAAAGAGGAATAAGGGCGCTGACAGGATTTAAATTTTGAATCCCGCCCAACAATTCTGTGGCGTTTATTGGAGATATGCGCCACCGAATCGTCTTCCTTTTTTATTTTTTGCAGGAAAAAATCTTATTTTTGTCATAATTTTTTACTCTTTTTGAATTGGGGAATCTGTAAAATCCAGAACGACCATTGGTGGTTGAATTTGGATGGAAAATTTTAAGATGATCGTTTTGATTGTTAAAACATTTTTTTCAATATCGTATGCAAAAGTTATGGCCGTTTTACCGTGCCATGACATTTTTTTTTTGCAAAATACAACGAAAATCATGTTTTTCAGTTTTACCTACAATTATACCCTAAAATATAACTACATCTCAAAAGAATTATTTTTTAAAGTTTTTATCATTTTTGTTTATTTTTTATAAAACTTAAAAGGGGATCGGGGGGCGGGGGTGTATTTTTCCACCTTTTGTGGTGCATATGTCTATATGCGCCACATAATCATCATGTCTCCCCCTCTTAGTTGGTTCTGGGTCCCATCAAATTTCTATGGCGCATATGTCTATAAACGCTACAGAATCTTTATTTTCTATGGTGTACAGAAAAATATGCGCCAAAAAAACATATTTCTATGGCATATGGGTTCCATGCCCCATAGAATTGCTATTTTCCATGCAACATTTGTGTCTATATGCACCACAGAATTAATTCTATAAAGATGCCCATTCATATGTGTCACGAATTTTTTTTTATTTATAGCTAATTTTCTAGTAGTGACTTGCACAAATCTTTCATGATCATGTTCGCCACCGATTTAGAGATAGCTATTTCTTATTCACATGAGAAACACACGAATCCTGACTTAGAATAATAAGGTCACATCTGCCAACTAAGTGGGTAAACACCGACCTTGGCTACATGGGACTCTCCATATAAATGGTAAATGCCGAATTAGAAATAGCCAGATAGTTTCACATTGGTTATAGTGGGTGAGCACTCCGTTGTTGCTTTGGAACAAAAATACGAAAAAGCATCGCCTAGTGCATTTTTTTACGCGCATATCTATAATATCATAGAGAATATACCAAACATGGATAGAAACATCGGCTTAAAAAAATTCATCGGAAAATCAGAATTTATCATTTTTAGACAAGATCGCGATGGTCATCTGCTTGGAAGCAGTTTGCCCAAGTTTACGTTCAACAGTTATGGTGCCAAATCAGTAGTAATTTTGTATATGAAATGTATTCTTATAGCATATTTTTATTCGGTGTGATGCAGCGACTGGAGTCTCTGTCCTTTTCAAAAGGAAAAAACTACTCTCTCCGTCTTAAAAAGGATGTCTTAAATTTGCCTAAACTTAAATGTATCTAGACACTATCTAGTATATAGATACATCCAAATTTAAACAAACTTGAGACATCTTTTTTAGGACGGAGGGAGTATGTTTCATTAGTATTGTACATGGTGATATTTTTTAATAGACTTGGCGAAACTTAGTCTAGATAGTTTGCTTTATTATGATGTATTTGGGACATAATCTATAGACCTTAGGTTTTAAGAGAAGCGGATTCCTACTTCTAATTCGAGTGAGCTATAAAAAATTCGAGTAAGCAATAATCACTTTTGTTTCTTAATCTTTTGGACATGCTCGCTTGGGCTAATAGGACCTTAGCATGGGTATGCACAGCCGTGCATGCTTCATGGACTGATTGACGGACCACTCCTTGGCCCAGCTTTGTGGTAGAGGGCTCGTAAACTATGGAGGCCTTTTGTCTCAACATGGTGACGAAGCTCACCCAGATTAAGTCTGCTGGGCCCTAAAGGGTCCGGCCCTTTTTCATTCTTAGATCTAACACGCGGAACACGCGATGCTAGTCGTATAGTCCAGTTTCAGACCGCACTGAAAAGGAGGAACATGCCGGTGTCAGGAAATAGGTACAGCTCCGTCGTATGCAAAGTAATTTCGATACGTACAAACTCCAGTGATGTTACTCCACCTACCAGTATTGAAGAACTGGCCGGCAGTCGCCAGCCCGAGCGTCATCTTGTTTTAGCAGTCGGCGACCAGGCCGGGCCGCCCGGCGGCAACATGAACTTGGCGTGTGTGCCGTTCAGCGACCATGCGCTTGTACTCATGTGAGTATTATTAAAACGCATCAGAGGACAGAGAACGTCGATTCTTGTACTCCGCATCAGAGGGAGTACTATTTGAAAAGGTTGAATTCATGGTCTATCACCGAAGACACGTACAGTAGCTGGGTCGTGTCTCGTGTACCGACACCGTAGATGCCGCAGCTACGTATTGGCGTGGCACCGGGATCTTTAATTTCTACTGTAGCAGTGAGCACCATTCCAGCAGCTGTCGTTTTCACACAAAAGCACCTGAACTTCCTTTATTTGAGGCATTGTCATCATCTCCTGGCACCTCTTTGTCTGTTTTGTCGGCGTGCGGTCACCGTTCATTTAGTGATGGTTCCTACTTCCTCCGTTTAGAAATATAAGATATTTTAGATTTGCGAAGGAGATGTATCTAGACATGTTTTAGTGTATAGGTTCAAACGAATCTAGACACTAAAAAGGTCTAGATACATCTTATTTACAAATCTAAAACATCTTATATTTCTAAATGGAGGAAGTACTCGTTAGCCGGAAGGCGCTTCACCGCCAGACTAAAGAGTCCAAATCTCCTCTCAATCACATGTTTTTTTCTCTAATTTGTGCTAGAATCGACGTAAAATAACATTTTTTTGAAGTAATTTAGCTGGTTACCGGTGTAAAGGGCGAGGGAATTTGACATGGTTTTGGTAGGGCTTTGGGTAGGGTTTTGGGTCAGGTAAACTTAACCTTTTGCTAATATATGTGTTTGAATCAACACAAATGGAACTTTTATAGCAGGTCGTAGTGTTTGCCATGGTTGGGACTTTTAATCTCTTGAAACAGGCTTTACGCCCAGCTTTATAAATAAAGCAACAATCATCCAGAGTACAGCAGAGTCAACGACGCCCAGGCGTCAAAAGAAAATAAAAAGAAATCCGTTGGGGCAACAGCACAGCAAGCCCAAAAAAACAGAAGACACCAGCACGGAGGAGAAAAGGGGACTCCTCCTACGAAGCCACAGACACACACTAGCAGGGGTCGCGAAGCGTTGCGCCGACACCCTGAGAGCCTGCAAGATGCCATCCACGCTCTCCTGGTCACGCTACCTGGACAGGGCGTACCACTGCTGGAGATGAGCAAGCAAAGAAAACACAGAGTCAAAGGCCCGGCGTGAATTAATCCGCTCAATCACCATCTTTTTCCTAATCTTCCAAAGGGTCCAAGTGATGGCCGCAAACACCAACCAGAAGAGATGGCGCCCTCTCCAGGTGCGGTTTGCCTCTGTTTCTAGGAATTCACCGAGGTCTTGGGCCTCCCAAGCAGGCCCTAGGGCTTCTCGGATAAAGTTCCACAAAAACCGAGCGTCTGGGCACGTGAACATTGTATGAGTGCATGATTCTGGCGTCCCACATAATGGGCACAACCCATTGCCGGGACCATTGCGTTTGGAGACCTCTACCCCCGAAGGCAATCTATCCCGTAGCATCTGCCACAGGAAGATACGCACGCTTAGGGGGACGAGCGACTTCCAAAGGTGCGACATCCAAGGAGTCTTGGGTCTGATAAGCCGAGCTAACAGAGAAGGCTCCCGAAGGAGACTGGTTCCAAGAAACCTTATCCCGTAGTGATGGCGCTCAGCACTTGTCGTGGGACGCTTTGTTGGAAACCTCAAGAGCAAGGTATGAAGCAGCGCAGCAGCAAGTTTTCCTCAGTAAGAAACCGAGGTTATCGAACCAGTAGGAGGAAAGAAACGTCACACTGGTGTTGCAAGCAACGCGAAGACCTGCACAACACAAACTCAAGACTTTGCCCCAACGAATCAGTGAGGTTGTCAAGCTCGCCGGTTTGCTGTAACAAAGGATTAAACGTATGGTGTGATAGGTAATGGTTTGAAGCAAGCAAGCAAGTAATAGTGGAAGATGTATCAATGATAAAGATTGGACCGGGTCCATAGTTCACTAGAGGTGCTCTCCTTAGATAAACAACATGGCATGAAGGTTAACAAATTACAGCAGCACAATTGGCAGGAACTGAGCAAGGTATAACAATACAATTACTAGTCAGAAAGATCCTATGAGATTCGTTTGAGCAATACAACAAGATACATAGACCGTCATCCAACTGCATCTATTACTAGAAGTCCACCTTCAGGTTATCATCTGAACCCCCTCCAGTATTAAGTTGCAAGCAACAGACAACTTCTTTAAGCAAAGTGTGTAAGGTAAACAGTCCACATGTTCCATGAACAAGAGACCGTTGTTTTCTCCCTAGTAGCAATAGCACATCTACAGCCGAAGAGATTATTGTCACTTCCCTTGGAAACTAGAGGCATGAACCCACTATCGAGCATAAATACCCCCTCTTGGAGTCACTAGCAACTACTTGGCCAAGATAGCTACTAACAACGGAGAGCATGTAATATCACAAACAACACAAACATGATAGAATCACAAAGACAAAACCATTAATAAAACCAACATAATAATCTCAATATCCATCGGATCCCTGCAAACACAACATGCATGATTACAAATAGATTAGATCTTGATCATGAACGGAGCTCACAAGATCTATACATGAAAACACAAAGGAGGAGATACAACCATCTATCTACTACATGGACCCATAGTCCAAGGTGGAACTACTCACGCATCAATACCGGAGAGAAGGCCTTCGGGATGATCTCCCCTCCGGCAGGGTGCCGGGAAGAACTTTAGATCCCCCCGATCTAGGGACGATGGTGGCGGCGACTACAGACGATTTCGTGGAGATTTGATCGGGTACTCAGGGTTTCTGCATTGGGGGCTTTTTATAGGCGAAGGGACCGAGGAGGTGGCCAGGGTTGGCAAACCCTAGCCAGGTACGGGGCTGGGCCCACATGCGCCTGGCGTAGGTCTGGCCCCCCTGGATGGCCCCTCTGGCTCTCTTCTGGACTTCTTGTTCCCCACGGAAAGTAATTGACTTTGGCGTTTGTCCCATCCAATTCCGAGAATATTTATTTACTAACTTTTCTGAAACCAAAAACAGCAGAAAACAGGCATTTGGCGCTGTTGCAACTTATTAGTAGGTTAGTACCAGAAAACATGTAAAAGCACCTCAAAGTGTAGACAAGCAAAGCAAAGTAGATACTAAACAAGCATGGAGCATCAAAAATTATAGATACGTTTCCGACGTATCAATATCCCCAAGCTTAACTCTTGCTCGTCCTCGAGTAGATAAGTGATAAAAAGAATAATTTTTTAGGTGACATGCACCCTCACAAAGATCCAACCATTTGCAAGTATTGAAAGCTGGGATCAAAGAACTCTAAACATGTGCATGAAAGATGGAGTTCTAACAATAGGACATAGCAACTATGCATGCAACATGACAAGCTACAAACAAAGATCATGAATAACATGCATTGAAAAACATTTGTTTGTTTCACATACATAAAACATGGCATAGTGGCAATCAGCTTGTCCCTCATGGAGTAGTAGATGCATAGGACACCTACAAAGTTTACAAGGGTGACTAGAAACAAGTAGTACAAGAACAAGTAATATCACAATATGCATCAAATAATAAGCTTTAGAACACTGCACACAGAATAACAACTATGCTCTCTTAATGGTGCCTAAAGGTAGAAGGTGGAGACTCAATAATGGTGGAAGAAAGGCCTTTTGTACAGGAAGCAGGGATTACAAGTTTCAAAAAGAGCTTCCAAAAATTATGGTACTTGTTAGCTTTCAGCCCTCATTGCCCCTATCATGAGCATCTTGAAGTGGTTAAGGTTAAAGTGGCAAAGCTAGAGTATATGCTTGACGAAGTATGAGCTGGCAATCTCAAGTCCCTTGAATATGAGGGCCACACCTCATGCATACTCAACTTTGGGTCCAGGTGAGTTCTTGTCACTGTAAGTATTTGCATATCATTGATAAATGCCAATGGGGTACCCCTTGCACATGGTACAGGAGCTTTCCCATAACCAAAATGACAAGGCAAGCAGACAATAAGCATCTCAGCAATCTTTTTACTTACCATATGCATAGCTTTTTTATTGAGGATGCTTCATAGATAGCTCACTATGGTGATGTTGCAAGTTTCCACCATGATTAGGCATGGCTTGGGCTAGTGGCCTAGGCATTTCTCTAACACAGGATACAAACTCCATGGACTTACAAGTTTCCTCTTTATTTCACACCGGTGACATCCATAGACAAAAGAACATGATATCAACTAAGTACAAAGTATAAGTGCAATGTTGAAAACGTTCCCCGTGACAACACGGTTCTGCTAATTCCAACTTATAAGTGCAAGCATATACAACAAAGTTGTCACAATGGTTCAAGTTTATTAGGGGCAAAGAATAAAGTGTGCCATCAAGTTCGTGAGGGCTTTAATCACTAAGTTTTCACATAACAAAATAGTTTTTAATTGGAAGATAGTTGAAAACAAGAATATACTTGGAATGGTGTAACACACCATGCATAGGAGTTTATAGTGGACACTTTGGAATAACTTAGTTTCTTGGGAGTTGGAAGCATGAGTAGAACTTGCTCATACAAGTGGAGGCTAGAAAAAGACTAGGAGCAACCAACTAAGAAAGCAATAATGGCCATAATTTGCAATGCAACAAATCAAACTAATCAAAGCAAAGAGTGGTACTACAAGTCAAGGACTAAATGATCATAGACGCTAATGGTTACTTGTCATAGTCATAACATGGTGTGAGCATGTGCCAAGTCAACCCAAGCAAAACATCAAAGGAGAATACCACAATACTATGCTTTTGCATGCTAAAACAACTCATAATTTCTTCAAGGCACACTAAGCAATCTCAATTGTTTGGAACAAGACATGCTGCAGCAATAATTACTAAGAATAATGCAAAAAACAACACCTAGCATGTCATGCTAAAGCCTTAGTCACAGTCAATGCAAGCTCCTCTTGCACTTCAAGCAAGAACTTACTACTTTCCAAACACCAATCAAACTTATTTGTAAAACAACACATCGAGAGCGGGGGTCCAAACTTACTTTATTCAAGCAAACTAAACAAAACAAGCATAGAAAATGAAAACTAAGACGCTCCAAGAACAACACAACTGTGCATGAAACAATAAAAGTGAAGTGTCTAGACAGACCTGAGCTTTTTATTGACGAAGAAGGGGATGCCTTGGGCATCCCCAAGCTTTGCCGCTTGTACCTTTTGGATATTTCTTGGGGTAACACCATGGTGGCATCCCCAAGCTTGAGATTTTGTCCATTCTTCATCTCATTTCATCATTCTTTCTCTACACCTGAAATTTTTCCTTCATACAAAACTTCACATAATCTTCATTAGCAACATTAGAGTATTCAAAAGATATTAGACCTCTGCAAAGCTTTGAAACAGCAAGGTTTTTCACTAAAAACACAAGCTACTATAGTAACTCCTTCAAAAAGCTCAATTCGCCTAAAGAGAACTCAAAAAGGAATCAATAAGAAGCAAATGCAAATAATGGCAGAAATCTGTTAAAATAGACCAGTAGGTAGAAACCGTTTTTTTTTTGAACATTTTCTGTTGCTCAAATCAAAAAGTGTTGAACTAACGAAAGTTAGCTAACATACTGGGGGATTTATTCGTAAATGTTTAGCTCAATCCGAGTTACAGAGACTCCTCACGATTTTTTTTGGTGGAGGACAGAAATCTGTTTTGGGACAACAACTCCCCAAATCTTACTTCCCTCTCATTAGAGGCCATTCTTGGCACAAAAAGCAAACAAAAAGGATAAGGAGAGGTCATTACAGAAGTAATAACTTCCAAGACTCAAGGAAACTCTTGGGTTATCTCCCAACAAGTACTTTTCTTTAACGCCTTTAAGTTAGGCACAAGAAGCAAGAAGAATCAAGTATTTTCAAATGAAGAAGCATTAACATCAAATCTTGCTTTCAAAGGAGGAGCAAAAAGTAACTTCTCTCTTCTCATAGGGAAGTGTTCAATACCTTTCTTGAATGGAAAATGATATTTAATGGTGCCTTCTTTCATATCAATGATAGCACCAAATGTTCTAAGAAAAGGTCTTCCCAAAGTGATAGGACAAGAAGCATTGTATTCAACATCCAAAATATAGAAATCCATAGGGACATAAGCATTATTAACCATAATGAGAACATCATTAACACTCCCCATGAGTTTCTTCTTAGCATTATCATTGAGTGGGATATCCAAATAACAATCTTCTAATGGTGGCAAATCAAGCATTTCATAAATCTTCCTAGGCATAATAGAGACACTAGGACCAAGATCACATGAAGCTTTGAGGTCAAAGTCATTCACTTGCATATTAATAATGGGTTCCCAACTATCTTCTACTTTCCTAGGAATAGAAGCTTTGTGTTTTAGCTTCTCTTCCTTAATTTTCACAAGAGAATCTGTAATGTGTTTGGTGAAAGCAACATGCATATCACTAGCATCAAGACTTCTAGCAAGCTTTTGCAAGAACATGATCACTTCAAAAATATTGCAACCATCAATATCAAAGTCAAACTTAGCATCAGGACTTCTAGCAAGCTTTCTGACTTCTAGCAAGCTTTTGCAAGAACATAATCACTTCAAAAATATTGCAACCATCAATATCAAATATTGCACACACTATTGTTTCTATCAATTTCAGCTTCCCTTTCCCACTTAGCATGAAGTTGAGCTAACAGCCTAACATTTTCATCAATAATAACTTGTATGGCATGAGCAGTAGCAAAGGTGTTTTCCATAGTTTCAGGTTTAGCAGCCATTTTATTAACCAAGGAAGTTTGAGCTTTAGACAAAGAGGATATATTTTTCTCAATAGTTAAAAGCTTTTCCTCCATAGTCTTATTGAAAGTGGTTTGTTTACTAATAAAGTCCTTGAGCATGACTTCAATTTCAGAGGGGACACTTCTAGCATTATTGTAAGTGCTTCCATAGGAATTGCCATTATTAGGAGGATAAGACCTATAATTGTTGTTGCTACCAAAATTGTTCATGTAGGCATTATTGTTGAAATTGTTGTTTCTAATGAAGTTCGCATAAACTTGCTCTTCTTGAGCAACCAAAGAGGCTAAGGGAACACTATTAGGATCTAGAGGAGCTTTCCCATTAACAAGCATAGCCATAATAACATCAATCTTTTCACTCAAAGAGGAAGTTTCCTCAACAGAATTTACCTTCTTACCATGTGGAGATATCTCAACATGCCATTCAGAGTAGTTAACCAACATATTATCAAGGAGCCTTGTTGCAGCACCCAAAGTGAGGCCCATAAAGGTACCTCCAGCAGCAGAATCCAACAGATTTCTTGAGGAGAAGTTCAAACCTGCATAAAAAGTCTGGATAATCATCCAAGCAATGAGTCCATGAGTAGGGCAATTTTTAACCAAAGATTTCATTCTTTCTCAAGCAGCAGCAACATGTTCACTATAAATCTGATTAAATTTCATAATGTCACTTCGCATAGATATAATCTTAGCAGGGGGTAGTACTTTCCAATAAAATCATCTCTGCACTTAGTCTAAGAATCAATACTATTTTTAGGCAAAGAAAGCAACCATTCTTTAGCTTTTTCCCTCAAGGAGAAAGGAAAAAGCTTGAGCTTAATAATATCTCCATCTACATCCTTATACTTTTGCGTCTCACAAAGTTTAACAAAGCTATTGAGGTGGGCAGCAGGATCATTAAAACCAGCACCAGAAAATTGCTCTCTTATCACAAGATTCAACAAAGCAGGCTTAATTTCATAAAAGGTAGCATCAGGAGCAGGTGGAGCAATAGGAGTGCTTAGGAAATCATTGTTGTTGGTGCTAGTGACGTCACACAACTTGGTGTTCTCAGCAGAGTTCATTTTGGCAAAGGTGGGCAAGCCAAAAACAGCACCAGCAGCTAGAATAGGAATTCATTTTTTTGGGGTTTTGAATAAAGAAAGCAAACCAAACTAGACTAATTTTTTTGGTTTTTTGAAAAGAGGCAAACAAAACCAAGCAAAAGAAACAAAGTAAAGAGAAAGAAAGTGAAGGACTCCCCTAGTGAAGACGTCCATAGCCTCCCCGGCAACAGCGCCAGAAAAGAGCTGGTGCTTGACGGGGAGGAAGAAGTTTGATGGCCTTTTAGTTCCCCGACAACGGCGCCAGAAAAGAGCTTGATGGCGCCCAACACTTGTCGTGGGACGCTTCGTTGGAAACCCCAAGAGCAAGGTATGAAGCAGCACATCAGCAAGTTTCCTTCAGTAAGAAACCGATGTTATCGAACCTGGAGGAGGAAGGAAACATCACATAGGTGTTACAAGCAACACGGAGACCTACACAACACAAACTCAAGACTTTTCCCCAATGAATCAGTGAGGTTGTTAAGCTCACCACTTTGCTGTAACAAAGGATTAAACATATGGTGTGGAAGGTAATGGTTTGCAGCAAGCAAGCGAGTAACAGTGGAAGATGTATCAATGATAAAGATTGGACCGGGGTCTATAGTTCACTAGAGGTGCTCTTCTTAGATAAACAACATGGCATGAAGGGTAAACAAATTACAGCAGGGCAATTGACAGGAACTGAGCAAGGCATAACAATGCAATTATTAGTCAGAAAGATCCTATGAGATTTGTTTGGGCAATACAACAAGATACATAGATCGCCATCCAACTTCATCTATGACTAGAATTCCACCTTTAGGTTATCATCCGAACCCCCTCCAGTATTAAGTTGCAAGCAACAGACAACTGCTTTAAGCAAAGTGTGTAAGGTAAACAGTCCACATGTTCCATGAACAAGAGACCGTTGTTTTCTCCCTAGTAGCAACAACACATCTACAACTGAAGAGATTATTGTCACTTCCCTTGGAAACTAGAGGCATGAACCCACTATCGAGCTAAAATACCCCCTCTTGGAGTCACTAGCAACTACTTGGCCAAGATAGCTACTAACAACAGAGATCATGCAAGATCACAAACAACACAGACATGATAGAATCATAAAGACAAAACCATTAATCAAACCAACATAATAATCTCAATATCCATCGGATCCCCGCAAACACAACATGCATGGTTACAAATAGATTAGATCTTGATCATGAATGAAGCTCACAAGATCTATACATGAAAGCACAAAGGAGGAGATACAACCATCTAGCTACTACATGGACCCATAGTCCAAGGTGGAACTACTCATGCATCATACCGGAGAGAAGGCCTTCGGGATGATCTCCCCTTCGGCAGGGTGCTGGGAAGAACTTCAGATCCCCCGATCTAGGGACGATGGTGGTGGCGGCTATAGACGGTTTCGTGGAGATTTGATCAGGTACTTAGGGTTTCTGCATCGGGGGCTTTTTATAGGCGAAGGAGGAGACCGAGGAGGTGGCCAGGGTTGGCAAACCCTAGCTAGGCACGGGGCTAGGCCCACCCGCGCCTAGGGAGGGTCTGGCCCCCCTGGCTGGCCCCTCCGTCTCTCTTCTGGACTTCTTGTTCCCCACAGAAAGTAATTTGGCGTTTGTCCCATCCAATTCCGAGAATATATCTTTACTAACTTTTCTGAAACCAAAAACAATAGAAAATAGGCATTTGGCACTATTGCAACTTGTTAGTAGGTGAGTACCAGAAAACATGTAAAAAGCACCTCAAAGTGTAGACAAGCAAAGCAAAGTAGATACTAAACAAGCATGGAGCATCAAAAATTATAGATACGTTTCCGACGTATCATGTAGCCTCAGAAAGTCAGCGTCATTAAAGATCCTCCGAAACAGGATGTTCCATTGGCCTTCATGCATCTCCTCGACAACTACCATCATGGGAGCTGCACAGATAGCAAACAGAGCGGGGTACTCCCCGTTTAGAGGAATACCCTATAACCAGGGATCCACCCATAACAGGACTCCCCGCCCGTCTCCCACCACAAAGAAAGAACCACGGCGAATGAAGTTTTTAATGTCTTGGGTGGCTCGCCAAAACTGGGACCCCTCATGTCGTTCGCATGCCATCAGGGGGCGACCCCGGAGGTACTTGGCCTTAATGAGTTGGAGCCAAAGTCCGGCATCCTCTTGGAGGATACGCCAAACCCACTTGAGCAATAAGGCCACGTTGAAGCGGTGAGAGTCCAGGACTCCTAAACCCCCAAGGTTTTGGGGGGTACATATATCTGCCCATTTCACCATATGGTATTTCTGATGTCCATCTCTGGCAACCCAAAAGAACCTAGACAGCTCTTTCGCAAAGTCTGCATGGGTTCCTTCAGGAAGCAGGTATAGACCCATCTCGTACATGGTGAGACTTGACAAACAGGAATTAATCAGGACTGTCTTGGACCCCTTAGACGTTAGGCATGCTCGCCATGGTTCGGCTTTCTACTGAACCTTCGCGACCATGGGGGTGAGGTCCCTGATCAGCACCCGAGAGTCACGCATGGGCATGCTCAAGTAGGTGATTGGGAAGTCCGCCAACCGATAATTAAGGCGGTCGGTGATCCGCTATCTCTCCTCCTCGGGGAAACCCAGAACCATAACCTCGCTCTTGTCGAAGTTGATCTTGAGCCCAGACATGGACTCAAAGCACAAGAGCAGGACTTGAGATTAATAATGTCCAATTCTGACCCCTGAACCATGATCATGGTATCATCTGCATACTGGAGGTGGGTAATTCCACCTCCGGGGATTAGATGCCCTACCACCCCCGAGAGGTGGCCTGCGATCTTGGTTTTATCCAAGATCCCAACCAGCGCATCCACCGCGGAGTTGAAAAGCAAGGGCGAGATCAGGTCCCCTTTCCTAACTCCGTAGGAGGGTCAAAAATATGGACCTACTTCCTCATTTACATTGATCGTCGTGCTACCACTCATAACGAATTGCATAATCCACGAGATGACCCTATCATCAAGTCCTCGACGCTCGAGGACTTGTCTCAAGACTGCACAGTCCAGCTTACTGTGTGCCTTCTAAAAGTCTAGCTTAAGGAACACCCCTTTTTGATGGCGTACCTTCACCTCATGAATGATTTCATGAAGTGCAAGTATGCCATCATGAATCAGGCGACCCTTGAGGAAGGAAAACTGAAGCGTGTTGGTCAGGCGTTCCATTATAGGAGCCAGGCGAATGGCGCAAACCTTTGAAAAAATCCTATGGATGACATTTATCACTGTGATCGGTCGAAATTGGCGAATATCTATGGCCCCCGCTACCTTGGGGATCAGGGTGATCACGTCAAAATTCAACCGCGACATGACAAGAGTCCTAGTGTAGAACTCTTGAAACATATGCATAATCACAAGACTCAGTTGATCCTAGAAGGACTAAAAGAATACCACCGGAAGTCCATCCGAGCCCGGCGCCGAGTTGGACTTCATCGCTTTGATCGCCCCGGCAACCTCGATCTGGAGAAAAGGCAGTGTCAGCTCCAGGTTCTCCTCCGGGGTCACCCTAGCATTCTCATACCAAAAGTTGGCCTCGAAGGCTAGCCCCGATCGCGGGGACACCGAGAAAAGGTCCTGGTAGAAAGCATAAATATAGGTCGAGATCTCCCTCTGGTCCTCCAGAAGAGAGTCAGCGGCCTAGTGGCAAGGGATCGAGCACTTCCTACGCCTACCATTTGCAATGGTGTGGAAGTAGGCCGTGTTCGATTCCCCCTTGATGGTCTAGTTCTGGCGGCTCCGCTGCCTCTAGAATGCCTCCTATCCCTTACAGATCTCCATAATGGAGGTCTCCAGGGAGTATCTATGGGACCAGGCATCCGCCGAAAGCCCCATCCGGTCAGCCTCCTGGTCAAGGGCCTGGATTTCCTGCAGAATGGCCTCTTTCTAACTTTGAATCGCGGCACCAGGGTTCGCCTCCCAGCCCCTCGTGAGTTGGCGTGACATCAAGGCACCATGGTGCCAGACATCAACAACACAAAAGGCACGGGGCAGCGAGGCTGCTGCCTCCGACCACCTAGTCTGAACCGCCTCCACAAACCCTCGCTGGTGGAGCGAGAAGTTTTCGAAGTTGAAGTGATTCAGTCTAGGCGGGGGCCCTTCCCCTGAGGATAGGAGGAGGGGGTATGGTCCGAGCCCACCCTGGTGACCGCACGGAGCGAACATAGGGGGAAAGCCAGTTCCCAATCTACCGAGACAAAGACTCGGTCAAGGACGCAGCGGATCGGGTCCAGCTATTTGTTGGTCCAGGTGTATCTCGCTCCAACTCTAGCAATCTCCCTGAGAGCAAGGTCAGTAATGCAGTCATTGAATAAACGAATCCTATGGAGGTCCACGTTTGCCGAGCTCTTGTCCGCGGAGGAGCGAATGAGGTTGAAGTCCCCTGCCATAATGACTGGGTTCTCCGTATGCTCCACCTTAGCCTTGAGCTCGAGCAGGAACGCCTATGACCTCATATGGTCCGCGGGGCCATAAACAATCACAACCTCCCATTTGTGGTGCGATTGTTTATGGGTGAGGGCCATGCTCACGAAGAATTCCCCGCGATCCATATCCTCTACCTTGAATGTATCCTCCTTGACAACAAGGAGGATGCCTCCCGAGTGGCCGAAGGCCGGTAGCCAAATCCAGGCAAACTTATGCCGAGACAGACCCTCCAGCTCCACCAACGAGAAGTCCTGACGGATTGTCTCCTGAAGGCTCATAATATCCACATCTTCTTGGTGCAAGTACTCCTTGATCTGATGGCTCCTCCCATCCTGGCCGAACCCCCGGATGTTCCAAATGAACACCCAGAATGCCTAGAGGATGTTCATAAGAACAATCACTCGGGGGGGGGGGGGGGACGGCCCCTTATTAGGGGCAAAATGGGAATGGATATGCGTAGCGGGGCGAGACGGGGCCTTGGGAGGCCTCCCACGAGGTCTCCCTGGGCATGGGATCCTCGTAGGGGGCTAGCCTCCATCAGGGTCAAGGGATGGTGCCGTGCTGGACACGGCCTCCGAGGAGGCAGGTCCTACCATCTGGAGAGCCCGTTCCCGCTCCCGTGCATCTCGTGCACGGGCTGCGGCGATCTGGCCCTCGTACACCTCTCGAGCCTTGATGGTCGTGATCTGCTCTAGATAGAGACCCCTCTCGCCGCGGAACACGATGTCGCTGTCTAAAGCGACCGCACCTAGGTGCTCCAGGTACACATCCTCCAACACAGAAAACCTAGAACTCGAAGGTAAACTCAATCTAGAAGAGGAGGGGGAGGGCGGGGAGTACCCGAGAACTCGTCGCCGGCTGAAGCCCTCTGGGACACCCTCTCTGCAACCGTCGGCTCAGGGCCCAAGCCCCCGCCCCGGGCCCCCGCAATGCGCACGCTATGGCGGGACGGGGGGCGGAGCCAGCTGGAGAGGGACTCTGGACTGGCGGCCGGAGGATTTCCGGGGCCGCCCGTGGAGGTTCACCCACCACCACGAGAGGGGGAGCGCCGTGTGCGGCAGTACTTCCGTATCACGGAGTGCGAGCTCCGCTGGAGGGAGTCCCGGGGCATCAGGCACAACGACGTGTCCCTCCCCACTGGCTGACACCTCAACCGGGACCATGTCCCGGTGCCGTCCTTGCCCAAGAAGGGTAAAGGGCTGGAGGAGGAGATCCGCTGCCGGATCAGGAGCCTCCCGCCGGCCCAACGGTGGGAGGCTGACTACCAATCCGAGACGTACTGGAAACAGTTCCTCGAGTGGGAGCACAAGGTGCGACGCGCCACCACCATCCGCGGCGATCTGATGCCGGAGGAGGTCTACCCCGTCCCCGACATTGACTCGGACGGCGAGGGCGCCGTCAACCACTCCGACGCCGAGCTCGACAGCAAGGACGACAACGATGAGGACGACGACATCGTCGTCAAGCAGGAGGCGGAGGACGACGTCGCCGTGAACCTGTCCCTGGAGTACCGCGAGGTGCTGGCGCGGGGCTACGACGAGGACGCCTTCACCGAGCAGGCCATCGCGGCCAGCGCGCAGGAGGAGGAAGCCCAGTGGGTCGGCTTCGAGGAAGCCATCCAGCTCACCGGTATGGTGGCGCATGTGAACGCCCAGCTTCCTCCACCGCCGCCGCTGCTGGGATGGGTGCCTCCGATCACGCGGGAGGTGGGGATGAAGCTGGCGCACCTCCCGCACAGTTGGACGCTATGGCCTGTGTGGGCGATCAATCCTCCTGTGCCCGCTCCCGCTCCGGAAACGTCGCCGGAGTACATCGACCTCGATCCGTAGATGAACGAGGCGGTGCCCGCGCGCGAAGATCGATAGCTAGGGTAGACTAGTTTAAATTCTTTTTTTATATTTTGATTGTAGATTAAGCATGAAGTTTGCCAGTTGATTTATGTTTAAATTTGTAAAAAAAAATGTCGCGCCGCTGGACGCGACTGGCCAAATAGACCAGACCTCCTCCTTAAATCGACTATTATTCGATCCAAATAGACACAGACGGACCGGATACATCGACATGATGAAGGTGTCCTTAATGGGGTACGACAGAAATCATACGATTCATGTACGACGCGGGCGCACAGCGACGAACGTGCTGGAGTATAAATTAGCGCGAATTCCAACAGGAAAATCCACGCAAGAGTCCAACACAAACAGCAGTACTAGCAGATCTGGATCCATACCGTCTTCCTCCTCCTCCTCCTCCCGAGAACCGATCTCTACCTAGTATTTTTATTTCCTCGTCTGTTCTCCGACAACGACTCTACTAGCGGTATTAAAAATACTGTTGGCTGCTGCCAGTGCCGCGGCGGGTCCCCCGAGCTTGGATGCCATCGCGATCTCCATCGCCGCCCCGCCCTGTCTGTCCCCCCCTCCTCGCTCCCCTAAAATAAGCCTCCGTCCCACGTAGCTGCCCTTCCCCAAATTTTCTCCTCAGCGCAGCCGCAGTGCCGTCACACACCCTACCTGGTCGATTTCGATCTCTACTTAGTCCCCCCTCTCGCCTCCTCTGTTTCTCGCCGAGTCAGAGGAAGGAGGCAATGGCGGCGGCAGCGGTGAACGGCTCGGCGGCCGGCGGGGACGCCAAGGCGGCGTTCGGGCGGATCTACGGCACGCTCAAGGAGGAGCTGCTCAAGGACCCCGCCTTCGAGTTCACCACCGAGTCGCACCAGTGGATCGACCGCGTAATGCTCCCTCCCCTTCCTTCTCTGCTCTCACTTTCCTTGATTAATCCTGCTGGAAACGCGGCGCGCACGCTTCCTTTTTACTGCTGGGTTTTCTCTTTTCCGGGGTTTATTTTTGGGTAGATTTGATGCTGGATCAGCGGCCGCGTGCGAGATGGGGGGGCTTGATGGCGGAAGCGCAATTAATTTCGCTTATTAGTACCGTGGTACTACTAATCATGGTTTACGGCCGTCTCTTATTAACACGTGCTACTCACGCGGTGAATCAGCAAGTGCAGAAACCAAAAACTGAAGCTCCTGCACTGTCAAGTTTAATTAAATGCTTTCCAAATCTAACCTCCTGTCTACGTTGACTGCGTTTTAAAAAACCCGATGCTGAGAGATTAGTGGTCGAGATTTGAAAAACGTGTGATCATTGAGGTGGAGTGAAACTTTTCGAAAGTGGATTTGCTGGTAGTAATCATTAACTTCTGTAAATAGAAATCCATGCGCCTGGTGTTAGATCGTTGGCAGAGCTACATGCTGTTTTTATTTTTGTATAGTTGATGACTCTTATAGTACTAGTAGAATACTCGGAAGACTGGATGTGCAATAATAATCATTTTATTAGTTGTGTTCTGCTTTTTAACGCCCCTGCCTGTTTTTTCTCTTGGAGCAGATGCTGGACTACAATGTGCTGGGAGGTGAGGAGATGGATTTGAGTTTGATTGGTTTTTTTAAGTACACGAGAAGCTAGGGAGTTTCTGATTCATTGTTTTGCTAATGACAGGAAAGCTTAACCGTGGGCTCTCTGTGGTCGATAGCTATAAGCTATTGAAAGGTGCCGATGATCTTACTGAGGAGGAGATGTTCCTTTCCAGCACTCTCGGCTGGTGCATCGAATGGGTAATTCTTTTTTCCCCTCTCGTTGCTCCTCTGATGAATGAATTTAGTGCAACCACAATTGTTCCCTTAAGCTCGATGCTATCTGTGCAGCTACAAGCCTTCTTTCTTGTGCTTGATGATATCATGGATGACTCTGTCACTCGACGCGGCCAGCCCTGTTGGTATAGAGTGCCTCAGGTTAGTGAAAACGAGATTGTCGTTTCCAGCTACTGTGTTTGAAAAATTCATTCTGTCAAGGAACTTTTGTGGGAGAACATTCGCTGGTACCTTATTTCCACTTGTCCCTCATGCTGTCCTTTCATATCAAAACAGGTTGGCTTCATTGCTGTCAATGATGGGATTATCCTTCGAAACCATATTTCGAGAATGCTTCGGCTTCACTTTAAGAAGAAACCCTATTACGCCGATCTCCTTGATTTATTCAACGAGGTAATTATATATGTTATATGTTCAACAAAAATGTTCAGCCTGAACTCAGTGGAGCATTACAGGTAGTGATTACTATATCGTGTTTTTGTAGGTTGAGTTCAAGACTGCTTCAGGTCAAATGTTGGACCTTATCACAACTCATGAGGGAGAAAAGGATCTAACAAAATATAACATTGGAGTGTAAGTTATTATTGTGATAACTTTGAGATAAAACTTATTCAGCATACTTTATCGTGTCTAGTTTTAGGGGCATACGTCTTCATTTTTGTGTCTAATATTTCTTTCTAGTAATTGATTCGCGATGTAACCTTAGCTATCTGTTGATTTTTTTTTTTTTGCAGTCACCGCCGGATTGTCCAATACAAGACAGCCTACTATTCATTTTATCTGCCGGTAAAAGCTGCATTCTATCTTTTCTTTTATCTCATCTATGTAATTCCTGTTTTGCCAATTGATACTGGATTCAAGTGGTGCTGATATGCTGCTTTATGAAAGGTTGCATGTGCACTGCTACTCTCTGGTGAGAATTTGGACAACTACGGTGCTGTAGAGAACATACTTGTTGAGATGGGAACATACTTCCAAGTACAGGTAAATCCTATTTTTTGCTACACATTACAATATGAATCTGTTGACTGCAACCAACATCAGTCTACTTAGCAGTAATATATATTTTTTCTTCTTACAGGATGATTATCTAGATTGTTATGGTGAACCTGAATTTATTGGCAAGGTTAGTGCCTTACTGTGTGCAGCTTGTGAGAATATCAATTGTTATATTGATAGATTCGCTGTAGCTCTTCAATTTGATTGATGTTAAGTTCTTTATCATAGATTGGGACTGACATTGAAGATTACAAGTGCTCCTGGCTAGTTGTCCAAGCTCTTGACCGTGCTGATGAGAGCCAAAAGAGCGTTCTATTTGTAAGTCCCCTCATGCTACTTGGTCTTTCCAAATGATATGGAGGTTGTTATATAATAAAAGTTCATGCTCCTACAGGAAAATTATGGAAAGAAAGATCCGGCCTGTGTGGAAAAAGTGAAGAATCTATACAAAGAACTTAACCTAGAGGTTTGTCTTCACTCTTAATGATATTAGTACTCCCTCCGTCCCAAATATAAGATGTTATTACAACCAATATATAATGACATCTTGTATTAAGGGATGGAGGGAGTATGTCTTACTATTTGTGGGCAATAATGGCTCTAGTAGACTACCACGAATGTCAATTTCGGGATGCAGATTAATATAACTCATCAAACCCTTCCATTCACTTAGCCCCTCGTGTCTATTGTTGACCATAACTTACTTGATGCCCTTACCTCCTCAGGCACTCAGTATAAACTGTTACTTATTCTGTTGAATTTCTTGCATGGCCCGTCAAAATAATCTTCTCTTATGATAAGAACTACTGGATTCTTGTAGTCTGCAAAATGTGGCATGTCTATTCACTATTTTGAATATTGTTGATTGCAGGCGGTATTCCATGAGTATGAGAGCGAGAGTTACAAGAAGCTTATCGCGGAGATTGAAGTTCAGCCAAGCGTTGCTGTGCAGAAGGTTCTGAAGTCCTTCTTGCACAAGATCTACAAGAGGCAGAAGTAGTGTGCCTCTTGGACAGGGAGCTGTTCCACTGTTAGCATGCTTGATAGATGCCTAGATCAGTGTGATTTAGTGGTTCAGGTTGTGTGTTGCGCCTTGCTGCTCCCGATAATAATAATGATGCAAAGGCGCTATTTCGGGTTTAATAAACTGCTTGGTGTAGAGACAACATCAATAGTTGCATCGTACCCTATGAATCGATGTTTTCTCTTAGTTGCAGTAGAGAAATGAATTGAAGGTGTATTTCCATTGTATTTCACAAGGTTATCGTGAAGGAAAATTAGTGCTGAAATGATCAACTGGTGTATTTCAGAGGTTATTGTGAAGGAAAAGTAGTTTTTGAATCAGCTGTTTTTTTTTTTTGCATAGAACCGAACACCACACATTACCAAAAGCATTTGTTTAGGTTTGGCTGCTGAAACATTGGCGTGAAGAGAAATAGCAGAATTTTGAACTTGTTCCTCCTAACTGTTTCGGATGAAACCAGGGAAGGGAATTGGGTCAAAGTCTTCTTCAGTACATTGCAGTTGGCTTGTCCCCTGCTGTTTCTATAAGCTTTGACAAAGATTTGCAACTGAGTTCACCAAAATCCTAGCACAAATCTGGCACACACATTTTTGTCCACAAGAAACAATGTTGCAAAAAATAGCCAAAAAATCACCCTTACCCCAATATTTATAAAACTAACAATAACAACACTAGTTGAATGCCCATGCGTTTGTACGGCTCGACAATTTGTTTTTGCCGCACATGTAATAAACACAATACACCTGAAAGCTTCACGTGTGCAGCAAATACAAATATAATATTACAGAAAAAATATAGTTATACTTTATTTATAATGTAACTTGATAATAAGGTATAATTTAACAACATATGCTTGGAAAGAAACAACCTATCTAATAATCTCATTCTCAAGTTTGGTGACCATTGCTACCGAATAGAACCTCAAAATATACCGTTACAATTTAAATGTTGCTTAGGTCGTATGGGAAAAAGAGGAAATGATGAGCTATTATCATGGCGAAGTTCTTTTTGTTCAAAGATAGTGTTGCACTTTGTGAACTGAAAGGTAGTATCAATAACACTATTTTTTTGGCCAAGATCATAAAGTTGACATGCTGTTGCTAGATTAATGAATTGAGGAAAATGGACATGGTAGTTTTTGCAAGGTGAAAGTAATCACATCCATGTAATATATTTAATTGTAGAGAAAATAAAGTATTTTATTCATTAGCTATTTAAAGCTTTTAATTCCAACTAGGATCAAAACCTAAAAATCATCCACTGATGCACATTCCCAGGATTTGCCGGACTTGGATCCTAGGTAAACCAATATTGTTGCTTGTGGAAAACCAATATCAAAACCTACAAAAGTGCTAAAAATTGGTACTACTACAAAGTTAAACCAACATCATTGCTTGCAGTTGTTCGACATTGTACAGTTACATATGTGAACTTTGCAAAACCTCAAGACTCTTACAATAATAATTATAAACAACAGATACGCTACAAAAGCTATTGGTCCATATACAATAATGAGTAAAATGCATATTGTATCAATGTTCTAGAAAACTCATGGTCACTTGTACTTTTATAGGAGCTTTCTCTTTCTCTTTTGAATGGCTCTCCTCCCGAACCGTTTTTATTGAGACATGTGCGCAAGAGGAACACGAAGATCAAAATATAATCTAGCAATATGTATGCTCGGATTTCCGTAGAAAGGAGCATGTGTTATTTTTTAAGGCAATACTATATCCTTAAGTTTCCCAAGAATAGTTTTGAACTTTAATCCCAGTTACATCGATGAGATAGATGAATACATCAGAACTGACATTGATACTCTGGAGCAGTTTTTTCAAAAATTAATCTACAAGGCTCCAAAAAGGTTTAGAACCTGATAAAATAAAGAAAAAAACTAAATCAAGAAATGCAAGAGAAATAAAGTCACATGGAAAAAATACTTCTCCAAGCATATACACAACGGATAATTATACCACAATACTTCATATTTTTCGAACATTTACCTAGTTCTCATTTCCTACAACTTTAGGGCTTTGAAGAACATGCAAAAGTATGTATGATAAAATCAAGCACTAAGCTATGTTCTAAATTGAGATTCATTTTAGAGGCTAGTGTAACGAATTTGTTCTCGAAGAGTCTTGCAAGCTAGAATGTATTTATCCCAAAATATACCACTGCCACTAACGTGTACATAGACTTGTGGTGTCCGTATCCTCTCTCTATTCTAAAAAAAAATCCTCTCTTTGTCACTTGTAGTTTAAAGAAATGCAGTCTAACTAAGACATTTGCTCAGTGGTTTTCTTTGAAGTATAGGCTCATTGATGTGATAAAACACTAACTGTAGTTGTTTCTTACAATAAACTTCAAAAATTTGAAGTAACTTTTTTCTACATTGTCTGCACATTGTCAAGAAATGCTAACAATAGCATCTCATTTAGTTTCATTCTTTTTCCAATGGTCTAGTAATATGAAAAGATAAGTGCTAGGCGGAGTCATATGAGATTCCTAGTACAAATCATATCACATTTAGGAAAACATATAAACTTTATACATAAAGGATACAACAAGGAGAGAAACAACTTTGCTGAAAAATATAGGTGAAACAAGATGGCATACCAAGCTTGAGCGTCGTCCACTGGAATGTCGGCGACAACTTCCTCTGGCTAACACCCAGTGTCAAGCTGGCTTGTCTTGCTTTCAATGTTTTAAATTTTTCAGGCTATCCGCAGAAGCATAAAAACAGAGTTTCTGTTATGCATATTTTCTTGGGCATGTAGTAAAGCTAAGTTCATAAATTCTGAATAGTTTCCAGTGCAATATGTATGTATCTATGCATGAGGATCTTGAGGAAAGCAAAATATGGAGCAAAAATATCATTCTACGTAGTTGGAGTTCTATATACAAATGTCAGAGGGATATCTAAAGCTCCATGGCTACTTGTACCTCCAAAATCCCACAAGGGAACATAGACTTTTAGCATACTTATGAAGCAAAAGACTGGAAAATAAGCAATTGCAACGGTAAAAAACAATGGAAAGTAGAATGTGTGTTAATAAATTATGCTTTCTTGCTATCTGAACCAATGTAAAGGGCACGAATAACCCATTTCATTCCTTTCGAGATTTATTAATATATAACAATGGATTTAGTCATGGTTTACAAAAGCATCTTGTTCAACCTGTAATACCACAATAAAACGTATAGCCGAATAGAGGAGAGGATAAATTATGACCAAAGAAGGAAAGTACAAATGATAATTTACGGTTAGAAGTATTTTTAGAATGTGAGACATCACCTAGATTTCCGTTTCAATTAAGTAAAAGTAGAGCAATTGAAATACGATAGAATCTTAGTGGATACAAGTTTTCTGATGCTTCTTTCTAGTAGGCAACCTTAGAGAATGAACAATTACACATTTCCATCCTCCTAGTTGAACCCAAGTTAAGAAAGGTAGGAATGCATAGTTTCTTCACTACAAGAATATGAGCAATCCTACCTTGTCTCGTGAAAAAATTCCATCTTTACTGGAGAAAAAGATAAAATTTCTGATTGAAGCTATAGAAATAAACTACCATATAAATTGATTTGGTAATATGCATGCCTAAAATTTAAATAACCCCATAAAGTGCATTAATCAAGTAAATAAGACATAATAATCTAAAAAGCTGAAGAATCCTCGAGCTCTATCCCTATCACATAACCTGTGGACAAATTAAAAACTTGATTATCGTGTGAACACAACAGTAAGAAGGTCGAACAGGTTGTAAAAAAACTACACGAAGAACAAAGTACACATCGAGATGGTTTCCAGACCCCATATAAGTTAGGATTGCCTCTATTGCTTTTCTTATTAAAAGTAGCATGTCTCTCTCAGTTTCAAACTTGAGAAGACCTTAGACAAATGGAAATTAATACCCAACATTACTCAGGATGAGCCATATATATACCGGTGTTTTACTTACGTCACCCATAGGTATATCCTAACAAGAACAACGAGACTATATGATGACCAATGGAAAATAGAAATCATATAATTTAGAGTAGGAATCAATATGAACATATAGGTATATTCAGTTACGTGCAAGGATCAATGGACACAGTGGTGAGTTGATAGGATAGTCTTGCACGTAACACGTGAGGTTGCATAGCCTAGTCCCGGACGTCAGGACATCATTTCCTGGCCGTCAGGACATCATTTGACGTTCGGCGGCACGCAGGAACAATCGGTGTGCCGGTGTAGCGGAGCCTCGGGGAGGCGCATTATGGCTCCGGCGCCGAGGTGCTATACAGGCTGCGGTGGGCGTCATGCATTAAATGGCATGACGGAGCAGCTGCAGCATGCCTGGGGCCTCAGCGCAGCCTCCAAGAGTCGGCTATCTCAGTCCTCCGTCCTTCACACATGGAGCTTCGAGTACATCTTACACCTGTAAGCTATTGCGCTGCCCAATTCGGCGCAAGGATGCGGCAGAGGGCGGGCATGAGCGGAAGGTAGAGGGCAAGGAGCACGTCGCGCTCGAACAAGATCCTCCAGTCCCTGTCCCTCTCTAGACTGTTGGAATTATGCCCTAGAGGCAATAATAAAGATGTTATTATTATAATTCTTGTTCATGATAAAGTTTATATTCCATGCTAGAATTGTATTAAGCGGAAACATTAATACTTGTGTGGTTTGTGAACAACACCGTGTCCCTAGTACGCCTCTATGGACTAGCTCATTGATTAATGATGGTTAAGGTTTCCTAACCATAGACATGAATTGTCGATTAATAATGAGATCATATTATTGGGAGAATGATATGGTGGACAGACCCAAACTAAGCGAAGCAATTAGATCGTGTCATCGTGTTCATCTTTGCGAAGCTTTTCTTATGTCAAATATTGTATTCCTTAGACCATGCGATAATACAACTCCCTGGTATCGGAAGAAAGCTTTGAGGTCATCAAACGTCATCCTATGAGAGGGTGGTCATAAAGGTGTCTCTCAGGTGATCGGAAAGTATCTGTTGGGTTGTATGTATCGAGATGGGATTCGTCCCTCCCAAGTCGGAGAGATATACTTCGGGCCCACTCGGTAATCGATATCAACACCGCTTGCAAGCATGTGGTTAAGGAGTTAATCACGAAGTGATATCGGATTACGGAACGAGTAAAATACTTGCTGTGAACGAGATTGAACTAGGTATGACGGTACCGACGATCGAATCTCGGGCAAGTAAAATATCGTGAGACGAAGGGAATATATATATGGGATTGATTGAATCCTGGCATCGTGGTTCATCCGATATGATCATCGATGAATGTGTGGGAGTCAATATGGGTTTCCAGACCCCGCTGTTGATTATTGATATAAGATCATGTCTGCATATTCTCGAACCCAAAGGGTCACACACTTAACGTGTCTCGACGCTAGGATAGATTGGATGATTGGTTTATGAGTTTTTGTTCAGAGTCTCAGATGGGATCCGGGACATCATGAGAGGTTCCGGAGTGGTCCGGAGAATAAGATTCATATAAGGCAGTGCAGTTTTTGGAGTTCGGAATTGTTCCGGGTTAATCGGTATTGTATCGGAAGCTTCTAGAACCTTCCGGAGGGGGACCAACGTGGCCCCACCTTCCGGGAGGGGGCATGGTCCTATGAGGGAGTGCCCTGGCTGCATTGGTCCAGGGGCACAAGGCCCCATAGGGCCCAGCCAGCCAAGAAGGGATAAACCCTAATTGGACCTTCTAGAAGGGGGGAGGTTTCCTTGCCCCCCACTCCTCCTCCTTTGGCCGCCGGCCTAGGGCTTGGGGGAGGGGTTAGGGCTGCACCCACCCCTATATATATAGAGGGCTGGGGGCGCACCACCCCCACACACCTTCCCTTCCAACCCTAGCCGCCCTGCTGCCCTCCTCTCTCCCTCCCGACTGCTTGTATGCGAAGCCCTGCTGCAGAAATTCTCCACCAATTGCACCGCGCCATCGCGTTGTAGATCCAACCCATCTCTCCACCATACTTGCTGGACCAAGGAAGGAGGAGATGTCGAGGTGCCGCACGTGTGCATCTCACGGAGGCATCGCCACTTGTGGTGCTAGATCGGATCGGATCGCGAGGAGGAGAAGCGAGTACGACTACATCACCCACGTTTCGACAAACGTTCCGCTGTGCGAATCTTCAAGGGTATGAAGATCTAATCCAATCTCTCTCGTTGTTTGCATCTCCTAGATTAGATCTTAGCTTTCCCTCTGTTCGCATCCGTAGAAAATTTTGATTTACTATGCCGCGAAACCCTTCAGTGGTATCAGAGCTAGATCTATGCGTAGATGTGTTTCACGAGTAGAACGCAACATGGTTGTTGCGGGCGTTGATGTTTTCTGTTGCAAGCCTCTTGTTTGTGTCCTTCTTATGACGCGGGATAGTGAGATTGAAGCGGTCCAGCCCAACCTTACGCGACGTCGTTCGCGAGACCGGCTCCGCACTTGACGTGTGGCTTGTTCCACACATGCGGCTGGTGGATGCATGTTTCTCTCACTATAGTGGTCATGGTTTTAACACCGGAGTTCGGCAACCATAATATCACCGTTGTGGCTTTCCGTAGGTAAGAATCGTTCTTAGCATGCTACTCCCATAAGCCACGTAAAACATGCAACAACAAAGTAGAGGCGTCTAACTTGTTTTTGCAGGGAGTGTTTTCTGTGATATGGTATGGCCCAAGATGTGATGTGTATAATGTATGCGATGATCATGTTTTGTAACGTTTCACGACTTGCATGTCGATGAGTACACAACCGGTAGGAGCCATATGGTTGTCTTTATAATTGTGTATGACATGCGAGTCAACTTCTTATACGCCATGTAATAACTTTACTTTATCGCTAAGTAGTTAGCAATAGTTGTAGTTGCTATTCATGGTGGAGGCAATCATGGTGGAGTGATGGAGATCATGTCGGCACGCACAAGATGGAGATCATTGCGCGAAGATTGGCTATACCATGTCACATAAAGTTATATGCATGTGATGTTTATCCCTTTATGTATCTTATTATGCTTAGATCGCGACGGTAGCATTATAAGATGATTCCTCACTTAAAGATCAAGATAAAACTGTGTTCTCCCCATGTATGCACCGTTGCGAAAGTTCGTCGTGTCCAAGCATCACGTGATGATCGGGTGCTATAGACTCTACGCTCACATACAACGGGTGCAAGCCAGTTTTGCACACGCGGAAATACTTGGGTCTAACTTGACGAGCCTAGCATGTACAGACATGGCCTCGGAACACATGAACCGAAAGGTTAAGCATGAGTCATATGAATGATATGATCGACACTTTGTTGTCCACCATTGAAGCCACATCTCTTCTCGTGATGATCGGATTAGGTGTGGTGAATTTGGATCATGTTCACTCAACAACTTGAGGGATGTTGAATTTAGTGGGAGTTCATCTAGTAATTTGATTAAAAGTTGAACTAGTTATCATGAACATAGTCTAAAATTGTACTTGCAAATACTATAGATCACATGGCTAAGTCCAACTTCAACTTCAACGTTTTTGCTGAGATAGAAAAGCTTAGAAACAATGGGTCTAACTTCACCAAATGGTTCCGTATTCTGAGAATCATTCTCGCTGGCGGACAAAAGGACTATGTCCTTGAGAAAGCGCTAGGTGACGCCCCTGCTATAGATGCGCCGACTGATGAGAAAGTTGTTTATCAGTCACGCAAGGATGATTATGATTTGATTAAGATCGCCATGTTGTTTGCTATGGAATCGGATCTTCAAAATCGTTTTGAGGAGTTCGCCGGGCCCTTTGAGATTCTCGAGGAGCTGAAAAACATGTTTCAGACTCAAGCCCGTTCTGAGAGATATGAGATCTCTAAGAAATTCTTTAACTGCAAGATGGAGGAAGGGAGTTCTGTTAGTGAGCACGCCATTAAGATGTCGGGCTACACTCAACGCCTTGAGCAACTGGACTGCAAGATTCTAGAAGAGCTCAAGATTGACAGAGTTATGTAATCACTCCCTCCTAGCTACAAAAGTTTTGTAGTTGCTCACAATCAAATTGGTTCCACTGATATGATCACTGAGCTCTTCGCTAAACTGAAAGTTGCGGAAGTGGATACTAAGAAAAATAATCATGTGTTGATGGTCAACAAGCCCCCCACCTTCAAGAAAGGTAAGGGTGCAAAGAAGCCCTTCAAGAAAGGCGACGGCAAGGGCGTTGCCCCTGCTGAGAAGAAGCTTAGGTCTGGTCCTAACCCGGACACTGAGTGCTTCTATTGCAAGGACAAGGGTCACTGGAAACGCAACTGTCCGAAGTACTTAGCGGACAAGAAGGCTGGCACCATCAAAGGTATATTTGATATACATGTTATTGATGTTTTCCTTACTAGCCCTCGTTGTAGTGCCTGGGTATTTGATACCGGTTCAGTTGCTAATATTTGTAACTCGAAACACGAACTACGGAATAGACGGCGGCTTGCGAGGGATGAGGTGACGATGCGCGTTGGCAACGGATCAAGAGTTGATGTGATGGCCGTCGGCACGCTCTCCTTAGTTTTACCTTCGGGATTAGTTTTAAACCTCAATAAATGTTATTATGTGCCTGCGTTGAGCATGAACATTATTTCTGGATCGTGTTTATTGCAAGACGGTTATTCATTTAAATCGGAGAATAATGGTTGTTCTATTTATATGAGTAACATCTTTTATGGTCATGCACCTATTGTGAATGGTTTATTTCTTCTAAATCTCGAAAGGGATGAAACACACATCCATAACATTGAGGCTAAGAGATGCAAAGTAGATAGTGATAATACTACTTATTTGTGGCACTGTCGTCTAGGTCATATTGGTATAAAGCGCATGAAGAAACTCCATTCTTATGGACTTTTGGAGTCTCTTGATTTTGAATCATTTGACACATGCGAACCATGCCTCATGGGCAAGATGATCAAAACCCCGTTCTCCGGAATGATGGAGCGAGCAACGGACTTGTTGGAAATCATACATACCGATGTGTGCGGACCGATGAGTGTTTCGACGCGCGATGGATATCACTATTTTCTCACTTTTACCGATGACTTAAGTAGATATGGGTATATCTATTTAATAAAACATAAATCTGAAACATTTGAAAAGTTCAAGGAATTTCAGAATGAAGTGGAGAACCATCGTAATAGAAAGATTAAGTTTCTACGATCCGATCGTGGGGGCGAGTATTTGAGTTATGATTTTCTCACGCATCTTAAAGCAAGCGGAATTGTTTCGCAACTCACGCCACCCGGAACACCACAGCGCAATGGTGTGTCTGAACGCCAGAATCGAACTTTATTAGATATGGTCCGATCGATGATGTCTCTTACTGATTTGCCGTTATCATTTTGGGGTTATGCATTAGAAACCGCTGCATTCACTTTAAATAGGACACCATCTAAATCCGTTGAGACGACACCATATGAACTGTGGTTTGGTGCTAAACCTAAGTTGTCGTTTCTTAAAGTTTGGGGATGCGAAGCTTACATCAAGAAGTTGATGCCGGACAAGCTCGAACCCAAAGCGGAGAAATGCGTCTTCATAGGATACCCTAAGGAAACTATTGGGTATACCTTCTATCACAGAACCGAAGGCAAAGTGTTTGTCGCAAAGAACGGTTCCTTTCTTGAGAAGGAGTTTCTCTCGAAAGAAGTGAGTGGGAGGAAAGTAGAGCTAGACGAGGTTATTGAACCTTCTCTTGAATTGGAGAGTAGCGCAACACCTGAAATTGTTCTAGTGCCGCCTGCACCAACAATAGAGGAAGCTAATGACAAGGATCATGAAGCTTCGGACGATGCTGCTACTGAACGTCGCAGGTCGACAAGGTCGCGTGCCCCTCCTGAGTGGTACGGCAACCCTGTCTTGACTGTCTTGTTGGTAGAAGACAGTGAACCTACGAACTATGAGGAAGCGATGATGAGCCCAGACTCTGAGAAATGGCTAGAGGCCATGAAATCCGAATTGGGATCCATGAGCGAAAACCAAGTATGGACTTTGGTGGACCCTCCTAGCGACCGAAAGGCCGTTGAGTGCAAATGGATTTTCAAGAAGAAAACGGACGCGGATGGTAATGTTACCGTCTATAAAGCACGGCTTGTCGCGAAAGGTTTTCGACAAGTTCAAGGTGTTGACTACGATGAGACTTTCTCTCCCGTAGCGATGTTTAAGTCTATTCGGATTTTATTAGCAATTGCTGCGTTTCATGATTATGAAATATGGCAGATGGATGTCAAGACTGCGTTCCTCAATGGCAACATTGATGAAGAGTTGTATATGATGCAACCCGAAGGTTTTGTCGATCCTAAGGATGCTGATAAAGTATGCAAGCTTGAGCGTTCCATTTATGGACTGAAGCAAGCATCTCGGAGTTGGAACCTTCGTTTTGATCAAGTGATCAAGAGCTTTGGATTTGTTCCAAATTTCTACGAAGCTTGTATCTACAAGAAAGTGAGTGGGAGCTCAGTGACATTTCTGGTACTATATGTGGATGACATATTGATTATTGGAAATGACATTAACATGCTTAACGATGTGAAGAGTTATTTGAACAAGTGTTTTTCAATGAAAGACCTAGGTGAAGCTGCTTATATATTGGGCATCAAAATCTATAGAGATAGACAAAGACGCCTGATAGCTTTAAGCCAGAGTACATACCTAGACAAAGTTCTGAAAAGGTTCAGAATGGATAAGGCAAAGAAAGGTTCAGTGCCTATGTTGTCAGGTAAGATATTGAGCAAGGCTCCGTGTCCAGCTACGGTAAATGATAGGGAAGCTATGAGCAAAGTGCCTTATGCCTCGGCCATAGGTTCTATCATGTATGCCATGCTGTGTACTAGACCGGATGTGTCCAATGCTCTTAGTTTGTCGAGCAGATATCAAAGTGATCCAGGAGTGGAACACTGGACAGCCGTGAAGAACATCCTAAAGTACCTAAATAGGACTAAAGAAATGTTCTTAGTCTATGGGGGTGATGAACAGCTCGTCGTAAAAGGTTACGTCGATGCTAGTTTCGACACCGACAAGGATGATTCTAAATCTCAGACAGGATACGTGTATATTTTGAATGGAGGAGCTGTGAGATGGAGAAGCTGCAAGCAAAGCGTGATCGCGGGATCTACAGTAGAAGCGAAATACATGGCTGCTGCAGAAGCGTCAAGTGAAGGAGTTTGGATCAGAAACTTCATCACTGAGCTTGGCGTGGTTCCACGTGCATTGGACCCACTGGAGATATTGTGTGACAACACTGGCGCCATAGCACTCGCTAAGGAACCAAGATATTATCCAAAGACCAAGCATATCAACCGCAAGTTTCATATAATCCGAGATTATATAGCAGATAGAGATCTGAAGATTAGCAAAGTACATACATATCTGAATGTCGCAGATCCGTTGACTAAACCTCTTCCACGTGCAAAACATGATCAGCACCTTAGTGCCATGGGTGTTAGATTGTTGCCAAATGTAAACTAGATTATTGACTCTAGTGCAAGTGGGAGACTGTTGGAATTGTGCCCTAGAGGCAATAATAAAGATGTTATTATTATAATTCTTGTTCATGATAAAGTTTATATTCCAGGCTAGAATTGTATTAAGCGGAAACATTAATACTTGTGTGGTTTGTGAACAACACCGTGTCCCTAGTACGCCTCTATGGACTAGCTCATTAATTAATGATGGTTAAGGTTTTCTAATCATAGACATGAGTTGTCGATTAATAATGAGATCATATCATTGGGAGAATGATATGATGGACAGACCCAAACTAAACGAAGCAATTAGATCGTGTCATCGTGTTCATCTTTGCGAAGCTTTTCTTATGTCAAATATTGTATTCCTTAGACCATGAGATAATACAACTCCCTAGTATCGGAAGAAAGCTTTGAGGTCATCAAACGTCATCCTATGAGAGGGTGATCATAAAGGTGTCTCTCAGGTGATCGGAAAGTATCTGTTGGGTTGTATGTATCGAGATGGGATTCGTCCCTCCCAAGTCGGAGAGATATACTTCGGGCCCACTCGGTAATCGATATCAACACCGCTTGCAAGCATGTGGTTAAGGAGTTAATCACGAAGTGATATCGGATTACGGAACGAGTAAAATACTTGCTGTGAACGAGATTGAACTAGGTATGACGGTACCGACGATCGAATCTCGGACAAGTAAAATATCGCGAGACGAAGGGAATATATATGGGATTGATTGAATCCTGGCATCGTGGTTCATCCGATATGATCATCGATGAATGTGTGGGAGTCAATGTGGGTTTCCAGACCCCGCTGTTGATTATTGATATAAGGTCATGTCTGCATATTCTCGAACCCGAAGGGTCACACACTTAACGTGTCTCGACGCTAGGATAGTTTGGATGATTGGTTTATGAGTTTTTGTTCGGAGTCTCGGATGGGATTCGGGACATCACGAGAGGTTCCGAAATGGTCCGGAGAATAAGATTCATATAAGGCAGTGCAGTTTTTGGAGTTCGGAATTGTTCCGGGTTAATCGGTATTGTATCGAAAGCTTCTAGAACCTTCCGGAAGGGGACCAACGTGGCCCCACCTTCCGGGAGGGGGCATGGGCCTATGAGGGAGTGCCCTGGCTGCATTGGTCCAGGGGCACAAGTCCCCATAGGGCCCAGCCGGCCAAGAAGGGATAAACCCTAATTGGACCTTCTAGAAGGGGGGAGGTTTCCTTGCCCCCCACTCCTCCTCCTTTGACCGCCGGCCTAGGGCTTGGGGGAGGGGTTAGGGCTGCGCCCACCCCTCTATATATAGAGGGCTGGGGGCGCACCACCCCCACACACCTCCCCTTCCAACCCTAGCCGCCCTGCTGCCCTCCTCTCTCCCTCCCGACTGCTTGTAGGCGAAGCCCTGCTGCAGAAATTCTCCACCAATTGCACCGCGCCGTCGCGTTGTAGATCCAACCCATCTCTCCACCATACTTGCTGGACCAAGGAAGGAGGAGATGTCGAGGTGCCGCACGTGTGCGTCTCACGGAGGCATCGCCACTTGTGGTGCTAGATCGGATCGGATCGCGAGGAGGAGAAGCGAGTACGACTACATCACCCACGTTCCGACGAACGTTCCGCTGTGCGAATCTTCAAGGGTATGAAGATCTAATCCAATCTCTCTCGTTGTTTGCATCTCCTAGATTAGATCTTGGCTTTCCCTCTGTTCGCATCCGTAGAAAATTTTGATTTACTATGCCGCGAAACCCTTCATAGACCACCACACCGCTGCGGCCACGGTCCGTTGATGTCTACGCACGCTTCTATTCTTATAGACAGTGGTGGGCCTCCAAGTGCAGAGGTTTGTAGAACAGCAACAAGTTTCCTTTAAGTGGATCACCCAAGGTTTATCGAACTTAGGGAGGAATAGGTCAAAGATATTCCTCTCAAGCAACCCTGCAATTAAGATACAAGAAGTCTCTTGTGTCTCCAACACACGCAATACACTTGTCATGTGTATAGGTGCACTAGTTCGGCGAAGAGATAGTGAAATACAAGTAATATGGATAATTATAAGTGGTAATTGCAATCTAAAATAAAAATGGCAGCAAGCAAACATGTAGCAGGACTAATTGTAAACAGTATTTTTAATGCTTAGAAACAAGGCCTAGGGATCATACTTTCACTAGTGGACACTCTCAACAATGATAACATAATTGAACACATAAATATCTTCTCTTTACTATGCTACCCTGAACTACTCTCTGGTTGGATAACGAACACCAATTCACCACGTAGGGCTATAAAAGCACACCTTAAAGTTCGCATTCCCCATATAGGTAACCCCACACTGTCATCTGGAGCGCTAGATGGTTCTAGACAAACACCACAATTTTATAGAGACATCCAACTCAAATTATAACTCATGATAAGTATTTCTGTAATCTTTAGCGTAAGAGCCACACACGGTGCACACACTGTCACCTTCACACACGTGGGACAAGGTGTCTCCGGAGATCACATTAATAAAAGCACTTGAGTAGCATAATAGACAAAGAGTAGCATCTACTTATTCAACTAGATTACAAAGCTCATGATCACAATAAGATCACACCATGGAGAGAGAGATGAACACATAGCTAGCGGTAGAGCCCTTAGCCTTGGGGGAGAACTACTCCCTCCTCATCATGGGAGTCAGCAACGACGATGGAGTCGATGGAGATGGCTCCGGGGGCAATTCCCCATCCCGGCAGGGTGCCAGAACACATACTTCTATCCCCCGAAACTCGTCTTAGGTGGCGGCAGCGCTGCGGAAATTTTCGTGGAATTCTGATATGGTATTTAGGGTTTTCGTCTCGGGGGGTTTATATAGGCGAAGGGGTGAGGTCGGTGGAGCACCAGGGGGCCCACACCCTAGGGCGGAGCGCCCCCCTATCCGCGCCTGGCCTAGGTATGGCCGCCCTGGGGTGCGTCTCCCCCTCTCCTTCGGGCTTCCTGTCGTGTCGGAAAAAATAGGAACTTTGACTTTTGTTTTGTCCAATTCCGAGAATATTTCTTCACTAGTTTTTCTGAAACCAAAAACAACAGAAAACAGGAAATTGGCTCTGTGGCACTTGTTAATATGTTAGTTCCAGAAAATTCATAAAAATGCCACAAAGTATGGACAAAACATAATATAATTGGTGCAAAACAAGCATGGAGCATCAAAAATTATAGATACGTTTGCAACGTATCAGCATCCCTAAGCTTAACTCCTGCTCGTCCTCGAGTAGATAAGTGATAAAAAGAATATTTTTTTAGGTGACATGCACCATCACAATCTTGATCGAGGTATTGCAAAGTATTGATAGCTGAGATCAAAGTACTCTAAACATAGCATGAAAGATATATTTCTAACAATAAGACATAACAGTTATGTTGCAACATGAAAGGCAACACAAACAAAAGATC
The DNA here is from genome assembly GCA_916181665.1 of Avena sativa. Taxonomy (NCBI): domain Eukaryota; kingdom Viridiplantae; phylum Streptophyta; class Magnoliopsida; order Poales; family Poaceae; genus Avena; species Avena sativa. Next base: position 351,174,683 of record OV702293.1, on the reverse strand, counting down.
ATGAATTATGCTTTGAAAGACATTTGTTTGTTTCACATATAGAAAACATAGCAAGTGTGGTATTCAGCTTGTCCTTCATGGAATAGCAAAACATAAATGCATAAGACACCTTCAAAGTTCATAAGGATGACTAGATACAAATAATTTAAGAACAAGCAATACTAGAATTATGAATCAATCAACAAGTTTTGGGACAATGCACATTGAACTCAGAATGACAACAATGCTCTCTTAGCGGGTGTATAAAGATAGAAGATGGAGACTCAACAAAAAGTAAAAAGAAAGGCCCTTCGCAGAGGGAAGTAGGGATTAAATGGTTTTATAAAACTTCCAAAAATTATGGTACTTATTAGCTTTGAGCTCGCATTGCCCCTAACATAAGCATCTTGGAGTGATTAAGGTTAAAGTGAGGACAAATATGAGTTATATGCTTGACAAATCACAATTTGAAAATCTCATGCCCCTTGAGTACAAGTACCGAGACCTCATGCTACTTAACTTTGGTCCCAGGCAAGTTCTTGTCATCGTAATATAAGTATATGTGTATCATAGAGAACCTCCAACAGGGTATCCCTTTCCCCATGACACAGGAGCTATCCCATATCAAAATGACAAGGCAATAGACAGTGAGCATCCCAGCGATATTTTTATTTACTATTTGCATAGTTTTTTTTATTGAGGATGCTTCATAGAATGACACTATAGTTTTGCTGCAAGTTTCCACCATGATTAGACATGGCTTAGACTAGCCGATCAGACGTTTCTCTAACACATATACAAACTCCATGGACCTACAAGCTCCCATCTTATTTCACACCGACGACATCTATAAACAAAAGAACATGATATCAACTGAATAAATAAGTGCAATGTTGAAAGCGTGCCCCATGAAAGCATGGTTTTGCTAATTCCCAACTTACAATTTGCAAGTATATAAGAATCATAAGATAGTCACAATGATTCAGGTTTATTAAGTGCAAGAAATAAAATGTTCCTTCAAGTTCGTGAGAGATTTAATCACTAATTTTCACATAACAAAAGTTTAATTAGGAAGATATCTAAAAACATGAATATACTTGGAATGGTGTAACACACCATGCTTAGGAATTTATAGTGGACTCTTTGGAATAACTTGGTTTCTTGGGATTTGGATGCACGATTAGAGCTCATACTCAGTACAGGTGGAGGCTAGCAAAAGACTGGGAGCGACCAACTAAGAGAGCAATAATGGCCATAATCATGCAGAGCGACAAAATATTATTAATGAAAGCATAAAGTGATATCACAAGTCAAAAATTAAATGATCATAGAGGCTAAGGTGACTGGTTCATAGTCATAACATGGTGCATGTGCCAAGTCAACCCAAATAAAGCATCAAAGGAGAATACCACAATATTATGTTTTTGTATGCTAAAAAATAATGCATGATTCTTTCATGGCACATTAAGCAATCTCAATTGTTTGAAACAAGTCATGCTACAACAATAACCACTAAGCATATTGTGGCACCCCCTGGATTTACGGTCTAGGAATACCTTTTATGCATACCGCCATGATCCCATAATCGATGAATCGTGGAGCATAACCGATAGATATCAAAGCATACATCCATTACAACATCGATTACAAGAATGTTTACATAACTTACAAAATGCCACTAAGGGCTCAAATACATAATTGCAGCAGAACTTCTACTCGCGGGGGACCCGTATCAAGCCTAACCCAACATGGTGCCCGACTCGGGGATACACCTTAGCTCACATAGACGTCAGCTTCTTCCTTGCTCTTCGCTCTTCTGGTAATTTGGCCAAGTTAATAGCCAGAGACAATGTCGGTGAGTACTTTTGAATGTACTCGCAAAACACCTCAGGAAGGTAATAACAAGAGGATATGCAATATGACTATAGTGGTAGGAGGGCTCCATGAGAGGTTCTTTTCTAAAGTAGTTTCTCTTGTAGATATAGCATCTACAAGGTTTTATTGAAACTTTCTGTAAAACATTTTGGAAACCTTTTGAAATGCTAGGATTGGGTCACCCTATAACATCGCCACGACCTTCCACTAACCGGGTTATTCTCCTCCTTCTTGGGTGTCCCTCGGACCACCAGGTTTTAAAACCACTTTCCTTTAGAAAACCGTTTTGAAAACAAATCCAGCACCGCTCTATAGCAACCTTCCCAACCATCCATGACCGAGGACTCGGCTATTCGAATAGATTTACACTCTGCAGAGGTTGTACACTTTACCCACACCAACCGGGTGCCCTGCCCTGATCTACACCGATCGTATGTCGAGTAACCGGCCAAGACTCTTCGAATACCACTCTAGTATAGGCCCTACCCTATGAGTTGTTCCTCTCAACACCAGGACATTGGGATCCATAGACCAATCGGCATGCTCCCAACTCCTCCAGAGCCGACACTTTCAATGAGAGGCCCATAGTATCGCACGGCTTCTCCCGAGGGCAGTTCGCAATTCCTCCAGGTGACTGCCTCGCAGTTGACCCTTTTACGTAAAGGAACTCCAACATTCGAGGGAGATGATCCCTTATAAGTAGTGTGAGAATTCCCATACTAGAGTAGCAAACTTCAAATCCAGCTCTGTCCCATTCCATAATAATGTGGTTGCACGGGTTAATTGTTCAAGCAAAACTGCAAAGAACCGGATGTGTTTTCGTAAACCTTTTTCCTCCATCTTTCGTCCAACCTTTTTGTAAAACAAAACCTTTTCTCATTTCTCAAACTCTCTTGGTAGGTCAAACCTCACCAAGGTTTTCTCATAAAACATTTTTGTAAACTTTTCGGGGTCTTCCCATCCTATACTTCTACTTTGGCTAAAACGGGGTTTCCAAGGGATTACGGTGTTAAACACCATCTATCATGCTAAGGGAAAGTAGGTGTCATAAAAGGGGTTGTACCTACTGGTACCAAAGTGGTAATGGTTTGGAGGAACCAAACTTTCCCACATATAAAACATAAATAAGTAAAACCATGCAATTTACATAAACCATTTGATAAAACATGCACCAGTGTAAAAGTAGGACAAGGGATTATGAGCAATAAGGTGGCTTGCCTGTGATTAGAAGAGTGGCATATATGTCCCTGGTCTTCTCGAGAAAACCAAAATACCAATATACTATCCAGATAATAATAGGACCTGTTCTTCTCGTCGTCAGACAATCGTAACTATCGTCGCCTGGAACCATACATGTAAACAAGCAATAGGCAAAATCAATCATCAAGGCATACATGAATCATAACATACAACAATCAAACAAGTAACGCATGAAACAAGTTGGTAGGGTTTGAGAATGTTGGAAATAGAAATATTGGGGGGATGCCTTGGAGTATTGGAAGGGATTCCCTATGGGCTTGATAGTCTAGACACTAGGTAGTGGGGGGAGTTTTAGACCAAGGCCACATTATAAAATGGTATCGGCAGATAGTATTGATAAAATGAAACCAACAAAAGTGGTTTCACTCTTTTATCAAATACCTTTGATTTATAATGAAATTCCTAGTAATTAAAACTCTAGTTTTAGGAAATAATTCACCAGAATAGTTCTGGAGTTCCAAAAATTATTTCCTTGGATGGTTAATTAGTATTTGATGGACGGAATCAAGGGGAGTTGAATCACCCCAAAATAATTACTAGAATGCCCTTAGGAAATTCCCAAAGGCAGGACTGGAGGGTTTTTGTCCTTTTCACTAGATTTATTCTACAGAAGATTTTGAGGTGATTCCAAAGACACATGCTAGGTATTTTAAATACCTTTCTTTAGAAATTGGAATCAATATTTTTGGATGAGCATATCTACTATGAGAAATTTATTGGTGAATAATCAATGTACAGAAATGTTTAATTCACCAAAATTCAATAAAGGCTAAATAAATTATGGTCTTCTGGTATTTGAAGGATATGGGTAGACATGTGGGAGTTGGAATTAGGTCAAAACCATCTTTGGTTTTGCCTAGAGAATTTCCTAAAGTACAATATGTGATGATATTGTTATTTTTACTACTGGCAAAATAGGAAGCATGCTAGTATGAGGCCAAGGTCATGAGATAAGTACATACAATACCTACCAGAGGCACTTGGTTTTACACTATTTGGATTCATTGAACTCACTAAGGAATTTATATACTGAAAAGGATACATTTAGATAGATTATTTAATATATATACTAGCAGAAGTGTCCGTGCGTTGCACCGGATCGATAATTTATAAAAAAATATATGAAGTGGACAGTTTACAATTTGTACATTTATAATTAACCCACTGCAACACACGCAACCACCCACCGCAAAGCACTCACGCGAGGGCCACCCACACACACACGGACCGTCCCAACACGATCGATCCCCATTGCCCCAGCTACCACCCCCGCTCTCCTTGATCCCGTCCCCGTCGCCACCGCAACTCCTCTGCCTTCCTCTCGCATGAGCGCCGCCGCTCGGCTCTCTCTGCCACAACACTGAGCTCCCTGCGTCGCCCGGCGATCCCCTTTCTCTCGGTCCCTGTCGTCCCCAAGCTCGCGCCGCGGCAAGGACACCGCCGTCCTAGTGACCCTCGTTCTCGCCATGACCTCGCCGCTCGGGTTCTCTCTCCCAAGGGCCTCGCCTCCGGCCAAAGCTTCTGCTTTTGTTTCTTCTCGAGATAACCAGTTCTTATAAAGTTATTCACGGGTCATTGATGCAATTTATCTCTAGGGCCGCCCAATTTCTCTAGTTTTCCGTAAGCATCTGTGCGCTGGGTTGCTTGTCTACCGGGAGATAGATGTTCTATTTAAGGCAGTAAATTTCTTGCTAATTTATCGATGTGGGACTAAAAGCAAGAGCAGCGCGAGTTGGACACGGTCTTGTGAAACTATCTCTGAAGCACATGCACGATGAATTTACAATTATATATCACTACGGTACGCGCGCGCTACGTCGAGGGCAAAAGGCCGTCGGCGTATGCCAAAATGCCCTCGGCGTAGCCTCCTCGGTAAAGATCTTCCTCGGCGGAGCACACTCAAGCCATCGGCGTATGCTACGCCGAGGGCTTTGCCGTCGGTGTAGCGGCCGTCGGCATAGCCTGTCGACCGGTTGCAAAAATATTTATTTTTTGATTTTTTTTTTGAAAAATAATTATTTTTTTATTTTGTTTTTCTCAATTTTTTTATTCTTTGAATTGTTTCACTTGTTAATCTCCTACTTTGAACATTTTTAACACGAATTATACTTACTATTTGATTAAATTCCAGTCTTAGTCAAACTTCCCAGCAGATCACCCATCCTAATACTACTCTAGCTTCAGCACGCTTAACTTTCTCGTTCTTTCAGAATCCGTTTACGCAAAGTAATTCATACATTGGTGTCAATACTATGATATCAATCCTATTAACTCTTATATCATCATGTCACATGTTTGTATTTTTTGAAATTACAAACAATTATTTAAGTAAATATTAATGAATAAGTAAAAATATTATTGAATTCAAATAAAAATATAATAATTTTATTTTTTTTGTATTTTTCTATTTAATATAGAATAATTAATATCTTTAAATCTTTAAATCGAAATTCAACAAATAATATGTTTAAATTGATCAGAAAAATGAGAGGAATCCAAATATGATATCCATATCAACTAATCACAAACCCTCCATTTTTGAATTAGCTATTTGGTGGTTACTTTAGAAAATGCCTTTTTGCGCTCGGATAATGAAAAATGCCTTTTTGGTGCGATGAAAAGGAAAACTTGCATTGGATATTTGATAAAATAGCATATTGCGAACCGAAAAATATTTTTTTAAAAAAAACATGAGCATCGGATCATGTACCTGTAGTTCATATCTGACTCACTTCCTACCGATTCGGTAGGAATTTGTCTTTTTCACCAAAGGTGGACGGAAAGGTTTCGGTTCCCCCTGTTGGGACATTGTCCATATAAGGAGGTATAGTATTTTTGTAAAATATGGTGGTAGTATTTTGAATTAGCCATTTGGTGGTTGCTTCACAAAACCGTCCGTTTTTTATGTTCGGAAAATAGAAAATGGCTTTTTGGTGCGACGAAAAGGAAAACTTCCTCCTGCAACATTGTTCGCCATCCCATGATGCATGTGTATGCATAATATGGGCACATTATCACAAACTATGCCTTGATTGTAGCCATAACATTGGTCATTTGACCCGAAAGCCAAGAAACCTCGAATGAGATAGGTCATTTTGTGAAGGGTTTTTTGAGACATAATCAATATATTAAGTTTGATATTTTTCCTTATAAATATGTCACATAATATGACACCACGCGAAGGTTTCGCATTGTTTCGATCGTTTTTGAATTTTTTATGCCCGTTTTAAACTATCGTCAAACTTTGTCGAACGACGGACATAAAGATTCTTAGCTCGGGGCAGAGCCTCGCTAAACTTTTATTAGATCTTTGATAAAATAGCATATTATGAACCTAAAAATGATTTTTATAAAAAAACATGAGCATCGGATCATGTACCTATAGTTCATATCTGACCCACTTCCTACAAATTCGGCAGGAATTTGTCTTTTTCACCAAAGGTGGACGGAAAGGTTTCGGATCCCTCTATTGGGACATTGTACATATAAGGTGGTATATTATTTTTGTAAAATGTGGTGGTAGTATTTTGAATTAGCCATTTGGTGGTTGCTTCACAAAACCGTCCGTTTTTATACTCGGAAAATAGAAAATGCCTTTTTGGTGCGACGAAAAGGAAAACTTCCTCCTGCAACATTGTTCGCCATCCCATGATGCATGTGTATGCATAATATGGGCACATTATCACAAACTATGCCTTGATTCTAGCCATAACATTGGTCATTTGACCCGAAAGCCAAGAAACCTCGAATGAGATAGGTCATTTTGTGAAGGGTTTTTTGAGACATAATCAATATATCAAGTTTGCTATTTTTCCTTATAAATATGTCACATAATATGACACCACGCGAAGGTTTCGCATTGTTTCGATCGTTTTTGAATTTTTTATGCCCGTTTTAAACTATCGTCAAACTTTGTCGAACGGCGGACATAAAGATTCTTAGCTCGGGGCCGAGCCTCGCTAAACTTGCATTGGATCTTTGATAAAATAGCATATTATGAACCTAAAAATAATTTTTTTTAAAAACATGAGCATCGGATCATGTACTTGTAGTTCATATCTGACCCACTTCCTACCGATTCGGTAGGAATTTGTCTTTTTCACCAAAGGTGGACGGAAATGTTTCGGATCCCCCTGTTGGGACATTGTCCATATAAGGTGGTATAGTATTTTTGTAAAATATGGTGGTAGTATTTTGAATTAGCCATTTGGTGGTTGCTTCACAAAACCGTTCGTTTTTTATGCTCGGAAAATAGAAAATGGCTTTTTGGTACGACGAAAAGGAAAACTTCCTCCTGCAACATTGTTCGCCATCCCATGATGCATGTGTATGCATAATATGGGCACATTATCACAAACTATGCCTTGATTCTAGCCATAACATTGGTCATTTGACCCGGAAGCCAAGAAACCTCGAATGAGATAGGTCATTTTGTGAAGGTTTTTTTGAGACATAATCAATATATCAAGTATGATATTTTTCCTTATAATTATGTCACATAATATGACACCACGCGAAGTTTTCGCATTGTTTCGATTGTTTTTGAATTTTTTATGCCCGTTTTAAACTATCGTCAAACTTTGTCGAACGGCGGACATAAAGATTCTTAGCTCGGGGCCAAGCCTCGCTAAACTTGCATTGGATCTTTGATAAAATAGCATATTGTGAACCTAAAAATAATTTTTGTAAAAAAACATGAGCATCAGATCATGTACTTGTAGTTCATATCTGACCCACTTCCTACCGATTCGGCAGGAATTTGTCTTTTTCACCAAAGGTGGACGGAAAGGTTTTGGATCCTCCTGTTGGGACATTGTCCATATAAGGTGGTATAGTATTTTTGTAAAATGTGGTGGTAGTATTTTGAATTAGCCATTTGGTGGTTGCTTCACAAAACCGTCCGTTTTTTATGCTTGGAAAATGGGAAATGGCTTTTTGGTGCGACGAAAAGGAAAACTTCCTCCTGCAACATTGTTCGCCATCCCATGATGCATGTGTATGTACAATATGGGCACATTATCACAAACTATACCTTGATTCTAGCCATAACATTGGTCATTTGACCCGAAAGCCAAGAAACCTCGAATGAGATAGGTCATTTTGTGAAGGTTTCTTTGAGACATAATCAATATACCAAGTTTGATATTTTTCCTTCTAACTATGTCACATAATATAACACCAAGCGAAGGTTTCGCATTGTTTCGATCGTTTTTGAATTTTTATGCCCGTTTTAAACTATATATAATGTTTTATGTTTTACTTAATTTTTATTTATAAATGTGTAATATTTGAGTGTAGATAGATAGGTCTTATTTTTTTGCAAATTTTGATATATTATTTGTATTTTTCCGAATTAGAATGATTTAGTTATGATTTTTCAAAGTTTAATGAGATAAAATAAAAAATAGCTACGCCGAGGGCAGCCATCGTCGTAGCATAGAATATGCCGAGGGCAATTTTACGCCAATGGCTGCTTGGCGGGGCTGGTCTGGACGATGGCTACGCCGACGACCCCGACGTCTGGCCGTCGGCGTAGCGACCGGCCGTCGGCGTAGCTTCTCATTCCTGTAGTGTATGGTGGGCCATTGCTGGTTTTTAGAAGTAGCATATACAGATTTCGGTATAGATTTACTGAGCTAGGCCCATACACTCGTATAAAAAGAAACTCCAGCGTAAGATACCGACGGGAATACGCTAGTGCAGGTTGAGTTGAACAAAACTCGATCGTACAAAAAAAACAATTGAACAATTACGTGACTTATGTGTGGCATGGTGGATAATACGCCTAAACTGTTAGGGGCAAAGTTGTCCAAAAAAGTGTTGGACCGAAAGAAACACTTCGTGCTTTATTATATGGTGGGCCATTGCTGGTTTTTAGAAGTAGCGTATACAGATTTCAGTATAGATTTACTGGGCTAGGCCCATACACTCGTATAAAAAGAAACTCCAGCGTAAGATACCGACGGGAATATGCTAGTGCAGGTTGAGTTGAACAAAACTCGATCGTATAAAAAAAAACAATTGAACAATTACGTGACTTATGTATGGCATGGTGGGTAATACACCTAAACTGTTAGGGGCAAAGTTGTCCAAAAAAGTGTTGGACCGGAAGAAACACTTCGTGCTTTATTATTAGGTATAGATTATGTAAAATATTTTGGCCAACTAGAGTTACTGCAAGTTAGGTGAAACATGTATTAAAATGGAAAAAATGAGATATGGCCATTATATGATGTTTTCCAATTTTGAATCGAATTAAACCAAACGGGTATAAATCAGATCTATAGATTTAAATTGAAAAGAAAAAGGGGAACATGGGAGATGGGCTGCACGGAGATGGTTTCGGCCAACAAGGGGGAGCCGCGCGCGTGGGAGGGAGTCGAGCCCCAGCGGGCCGGTCCAGCCCATCAACGGCGGAGGCGGCAAAACGGTAAGGTGCGACGTTGGCCGTTCGATCTAAAACATATCGATGGTACTTGCTTGTCTTCCTCACCGCATCGGGGAAACAGGGAGGGAACCCTAGGCATGGTTCATGGAAGGTTAGGGGATCACCAGAGGGCTTGAGGGCGACATTGGATTGGCGGGGGATACGCAGCAGGGGTCGACGATCCCAATGAGGGGCCGCAACAGCGGTTTTGGTCGTCAGAGGTTGTCGCGGGCAGCCGCACCGGCGGAGGAGCTCGGGAGTTCGTTAGACGGGCTCGGGTGTAAAGCCCAGCCATCTGACGCACCTCTAGCCGGTATAACCCACTACAAGCTTATAGCTTCTAGAGTGAGCACGCGTTGGCTCGGTAATCGCGCCTCAGCGTACAAAAGTGAGTATGTACGCCGGCGACATACAAGCACATATTAGAGCACGCCATGTACAAAGAAAGAAAATATATGCAACAAGATCCAAATATATATATTTATAGATAGATAGCACACAAATGACAGAGGTCCCAACAATACGTCATACATCAAGCGGAAACCGTGATATAACATCCGAGTACAGATAAGACCCAAATAGACATAAGATGCCAAGAAATAAGCAAGTAAGCTCCAAGCCCACACGTCTCAGGACTTCCTGGTAGGATCCTGACTACTGATCCTCGTCAGCGTAATTGACATATTAAGAACCAGATTCATCCACCTAATCAAACGTACATGTATGGAGGGAATGAACCCAAAGCGGAAGAACATAAAGAAAACAAGAGCGTCAGTACTGAGGCCAGTACACGGCGAGACTAGAATTCAGCGGTCCTCCCCTACAAGAGGTATATGGTGTACTTAGCGGCTGCAAAGCTTGCGACTGACTAACTTATAGAGACACGCTACAACATCGAATTTTAGAGCGAGATAAGAGGGATCTAAATGATAACATTAAGATAACTCTAGGCATAACCCTTCCGAGGCTTTCCCCCTCGAAAACCAGTCGAGGAAGTAGTCCCACGAAACACACACATTGCAATTTTAGTTAAGCCGTTATTTAATTGATAAGACTAATTACTAGTCATATTATTAGGTCAAGGCATTAGTGGCGTTGTCTATGATCATGACACTGTACTCCTAAGGCGTCCATAACCGTGGACACACGGCTTCTCGAAAAGATTTATCCTGTAGGGGGCACAACTGTACCCAAACGCATGTTCGACCCTTCAAGCGCTAAAACGCAAATAGGCGTGTCGTCCGAGTCCCACAACAAGAACTGTCCCATAACTACGCGCACATCCAGGGGCATCACCTACTGAGTTTGATCCACACTAGAGATACAGCTGATTCTTCAGGTGGCATAGCATTTGAGTCTATGGTCGGTCGATGATCGGAAGATAACTTGTAGAGCTCCATCCCACCTCCGACACGGTATCCCAATTTATGCAATGCAAGCCATGGCAATCCATCAAAATCATATCAAAACTCAACCCATGTCCGAGGACATATTATGCGTCTGCACCAAATGGAAAACTAATTTTGTAACCCCCTGGATATACGAATAGCGCCGGTAGTTGAGGGGGGATCCTAGAGGCCCCCATGTTTGGTTAGCGCGATCAACTCAGAACTGATATCGTAGAATGAACGGTTCCTAGGTCGAGTCAAGCAGCCCCCGAAGATGGTCGCTACCGGGTCCTTATCATTATGTGAAGCCATTTACCAACAACATCAGATTAATATTCATAATAACAACATTATCCAGATATCAAGTTCCACCTGTATGAGAGCAGAGCTAAGCAAGCCTACGACTCGCAAGGACAAAGCTAGCTAAACAATCAAGGCAATAGGATAACCAAGGCAATATGGTAGAACAGGTAAAATAAAGGTACGATACTAAAGTATCGGCAATAATGATAGCAAAAAATCAACAGAAGAAAATAAAGACTATAAATGCAAAATAGTAAGAAGAGGGTGAGGTGCTCGCCTGAGTGATCAACACATAAACGATGAACACATGAAAGGAAATAACGCAATCAACACATGAACGATGCGATGTAATCAATAATGTATCATAGTAGTATATGATGTGATATGTTTAATGATTCAAGTTTAAGTGGCCGAGGGACTAAGGCATAACAGTAAAGTAATCGGCCACATGTTGCTTAGGTGTTTGGGTGAAAATTTTATTAAGGTTCGATGATGCGTGATGTGAAAGAACAAACGGATACCACGGTTGGGTTCGTGTTGTCGAGATGATCGATTTAGATATATTATTTGTCAAATTTGGAATTACGGATTAAAAGTTATTAAATTGCATTTTTAGGGCCAAAAGGGCAAAAATGTCAAAGTTGTAATAGTTGGGCATATTTCTGCAAAATTCTACTTAAGCCATTTTATTCATATCAGAAAATCATTTACTTTTCATGTTGAAATTATTTAAAAATTGAATTGGTTTGAAAGTTATTTTGATTTGAATGAATTTACATTAATTGAATTAGCAGAAAACAAAGAAGGAAGGTGGGCCGCTGTAAAGAAGTGGGCCGGCGGTGGGAACTATCTGCTGCTCGCATGCGGTGAACCAAGATGGGCCGGGCCGAAACAGGATTTAGCCAGGTAGGAGGACTCCGGGTGGAGAACAGAAAAATGGCCAGGTGCCTTTTTAGAAAAGCTTCACGAAACTAGAGATCCGATCTGAGATTTTGAATTAATTCGGCCTGACTTCAGATCAATATGGCGATGGAACGATGAAGAATTTGAAGATTCCGTAAAAACGAGAATTGTAGATCTCGCAAAGATCTAGTACAACTTTTCCGAAGGAAGATTATCTAAAAGAGTAACAGGTGCGCCGGAAAACAAAGGTTTTCAGAACAGGTTTAATTAAACTTCACATAAACAGAAAATTTGTCTTGACTTTGGTCGACGATGGTGACAAATCGGGGCGGAATTGGGAGATTAAGTAAACATGAAAGTTGTAGATCTAGCCAAGATATATAACTTAGCAAAAGGAAGTTTGTCCAAAAGAATAACGTACGTGCCGGAAAACTCGGGATATAGAGGGGATTCAGTTTGCACTGCCGAGAAATTTTAGAAAAAAACAGATTATTTTCCTCGTTTTCGACTGAAGATTTCTTCGCCTGTAGAGATACAGTTCGAACACCGTTTGTTGCGTTGGAAACTTTAGATGTAGGAGAACAAGTTTTGTTTAGGAAGTTTTCGCAAAGGAGCAAAGGAGGTGCCGGCAAAAATCGAAGAAGTCAGACTGATAGAGATGTACGTGCGTGCTACTGCTGCTGTCTGTCAGCGAGCGCGTCCAGCGCTACGGCGCGATCACGGGGAGGAGGTCGGTGATGTTTGGTCGATGTTGGGAACGACGAGGAAGGAGAGTAGCGCAGTGGAGGTGACGAGCGACGATGGCGACAGTGAGCGCAACAACGTCCTGGGCGCAGGATGCTCCTCCTCGCTGCTGCTCCGGTAGGCGAGGCGACGGTGAGGCTAAGGGTAGCTGATGGTCGGACTAGGATGGAGGAGAGGGCAACGGCGAGGCTACCATGGCGCGGGATGGCGAGGTGGCGGTGTTTTTTTCTTGAAGAAAAAGAAGAAGGAAAAAATGGGGACAAGGTGCGGTTGATACTTTCTGCCTTGCTTTTACAGCGAGAGGGATGGAGGAGGGTTCACGCGTTGGGCGTGAGGCGCGCTGCGGCTGCTGGTGCACGCTGGCCGCTAGCGCGTATGCTTTGCACGCTAGGGAAAAGGTGCACCGCGCGGGTGTGTGCTAGGCGAGCTGCTGCGCGTGCGCTGTGGTGTTGGTTAGGTTAGCATTAGGTGTAGATAGAAGGTTAGCTAGGTAAGAAATTTAGGATTTTAGATGGGATTTAAAATTTAGATTTAGGTTAGAAATTAAAACGAGGTAAAAGAGGGTAGACAAAAGATTTAGATATAGCTGTAGGAAAACAAAAAGAAAGAGAGGATTTAGATTGATATATGTGATGTTTTATGAAAGATTAAAAAGAATAGATTTTAGATAGAACGCAAAAGGAAATTATTGTGTGTGTATGCATATACACACAAGAAAGACAAAGAAGAAGATGGTCAAGGAGTAAGAGGGACGGGAGCACGGATATAACAATAAACCAAAAGCAAATAAAAGGGAGAGTAAATCATGTGTAGGTGAATACATGGCGATGTGGAGAAGGGAATTTGGCGAAAGATGATGGAGTTGGATGCCGTAGAAGAAAAGCAATCCACAAAGAAAATCATGGATTGGGAGAGAGAGGTCCCGAAGGACAATAGCAATAAACATGACCCGAAACCCAGCGGGTGGACGGGGAATTACCCCGTCGCCGGGAATCTTGATGGCTTCCTTGTCTTGCGGGATCAGACCCCGCTCATGGAGCTTGCGCAGGTCGCCCTCGCGCGTCTTTGATCGTCGCCAACCACCGTCGGTGACGCGAGTGGCGGCGGTATCCTTCTTGCCGCCGACAGCAGCGCTGGTGCCCACTGCGGCGGAGGTTTTCTTCGACTTCCCCATTACAGTATGACGACGGCGGCGGCGTAAGCGAAGAAAATAAGACAAGAAGGATCGAAGAACTTTCAGCGCGCGGCGAGAAAAGCTCAAGAAAGTGGAAGCAGTGAAACGAGAATGACTGCGGTGAAAACAAACAAAATTTTCCCCACAGATTATAAGGACGAAGACGATACACAGAGACCGTTCATCGGGAAGCCCTAGAGACAGCATCAAAATCCAACCGTCCACGTGTCAGCACAGCAGCGAACTGTCGCTCGCACGCCGTCCACTATGCACTGAAACCAAGGTGACACCGTAATTATCTCCACATTGCGCATGGCCAGTCAATTGAAAGTCAGAAGGTGTGACCCACGTTCGCCCAGTCACGTCACCTCTGGCGCCGCAGACGCTTGAGGTCACCGATCGTCAGCACTGACGTCATCAAAGCTATACTAGCAACGGTTACAAATCTTCGACTACACAGCTAAGTACTCACTCGAATCTACAATTCGAATAACTACTCAGGGGCTACTTCTATTAGGAGCGCTGGCCGCGCACCCGAGGTATGACTAAGGTACTACACAGCAAAACTATTCTTCGAGTCCTACGTCGAGTCTACGACTCCACTACGGACTCGGGGGCTACTTCCATATGGAGGATGGATTCAAGCATCCGAAAAATTTGTATCCTACGGACCTAAAGTCAACAACGACTGAATTAAAGTCTATGCTCGAGTCTATGACTCGAATAGACACTCGGGGGCTACTCCCATAGGGAGCGCTGGTCGCACACCCTATGAATTCTTCGATTGCGATCCTTTGGATCAACATGCAAAAACTTTTCGGCAACTCTGCCCCAGCCAACGCTAAGTGATAAGCATCCTCCTTGGCCACCCGAAACACCTCCACAGTGATAAAATTTCGGATGATGTGTCTGTGACGCAAAGATAAGACCTACAGATACCATCTGATGGCCTGGTAACACACACGACTGCGCTCTGCTAGTAATAATCTGTGCCAGCAGGCGCGATGAAAATCCCGACGGACGCGTTGGGTATACCATTCAAAAGTTACTGGAATTATACTCCTGTAAGTCCTCAACGGCCTGAGTTGAATTACACCAGCATTTGTTTCGGGTTCGAGTCGAGGGACTCGAATCTGAAGAAGATCGTGTTGTTTTGTCCTAAGACAGTTAACTGGCCCTAATCCGTCGGGAGAGTCAGGCACATGCATCAACAATCCCTACACACTAAAACCATTCTCTGATGAACAGAAAATAGCTGCACCCGAAAGATTGAAGAGTCCTCAGCCGAATCTACGATTCGACTGAACACTCGGGGCTATTGACATGGTTATACCCCATGGGTACACGATCTTAGCATACCTAGTCCATCCCAAGGAAGGCCCACGAGAGTATACACGGCCCATAAAGACTTTCGGGTGGTCCAAGCCCATGACGTCTTCGGATCCTTGGAGAGAAAGACTAGATTAGATAGAATATTCAAAGGGGCAAACCCTAAATCTGTAACCGACTCGATCTGTGCCCGGGACCTGCCTACCTCTACATAAAGGCTAGGAGGGCACAACGAGAAGGGCACTTCGCATACCACCGCATACACACCTCCACGCCAGATTACATCTGCGCACCCCTGTAACTTTCGGTTCCGTCGTAATCAAGAGCAGACAAGCAGGAGTAGGGTTTTCCCTTCGGGGGCCTGAACCTGGGTAAACCTCATGTCCCCGTGTTGCTTGTTTGCTAACCGTTCCGCGATATCTAGCAACCCCATCTTCTCCAAAACCCAAGCTCATAACAATGGGCATTGACGAGATCAAACCTCGTCACCCTCTCTCACCCTGGCTATTTAATCCCCCCTCCTTTCGCTCATTTCCCCTCAAGCCACACCCACAGAAAGCCACCAGGCTGCCCACATTTGACCTCACTCCGCCGCGGTACCGAGCATCTCCGGCGGCAAATTCTGGTGAGAACTCCCCGCCCCTTGCCTCCTGGTCTTGCTAACGTGTTCGCCGCATCCTTGCACATCTCCTAACACTCCTGGTATGTGCTAGGGAAATCCCGAACGTCGCCAACTCAACGATTGCGCGTGCCTGACGAAGTGCTTAACTCCGATGAGCACACACGGTAATCCTAGCCTTCCCCTTCCTCTCTGGTTCATGATCGCACACTCGCAACTTCAGTACGCGTCTAACGCCGCCCTTCTTTTCCTTTTCCGTGCTTTCTAGAGCCACCAACGTCGACGACAGAGCGCACCCTAAGCCGCCCGCAACTCCGACGAGGAATCCACGCCTTGTCCGTGCGCCCCGACCCCGTCCACCTGCACGTTGAGCTTCGTCGCGTCTCCACGACCTCGGTAAGCACCAGCACCCTCGCATTTGCCCTCTGGTCTCGCTGGAACATCACCTCGCAGACGCGCAGCCATCGCGGTGGCCATTTGCGCTGCCCGCGAATGGTCAGAGTGATGTGGTCCGCTGGATCCAGATCCAGCAGATGCGATTAGATCATCCCGCGAAGAGGTACACGTAGATCTGAGCCTCAGATTTTAGATCTAGCGGTGTAGAATAGGTTAGATGCGAAGGGGTAAGTTTTGATCTGGAGCGTTGAATTTAATTAGATCTAACAGCGCGGACGCGTGATCCAGAGAGAACCGGTATGCGCCAATCAGACGCTGCCACGTGTGAGGGTTTTTGTTTTAAAAATCAGATTTAATTTAATTAGATGATTAAACTTGTAAATTGAATAACTTTTGTTATGTTTATCCAAAAAAATGCAAATAATATATCAATGGAATCACAAAAATAAATCCTACACATATGTAGGCTTGGTTTTGTATTTTGCTTCTGTTAAAATAGAATTTTATGCAGAGACATTTGTAGGCCTATTTTGGGTATAAAAATTATTTGGAAAATGTTTTAAAAACCAAATTAAGTTTAATTGGTGTATAAATGTTTAGTTTAATGTTCAGTACTATTTTACTTGTCTTGTTTAGTTTAGAAAAATCATCACATGGCATTTGCATGAATTATATATTTTTTGCTTGATTATTGGGAATATGAATTTGGTGCTATCATTTTATGTGTAGATTTTGGTGCTAGTAGTGATTGTGATTGTGAGTATTGTTGTTACTCCCTCAACTACCAAGGCAAGTGGTGCTTCATATTTTTGTCCGAATATTTTTACTATGCATTAGTGATATTTTGTATAGAGCTTGCATGATAATTTTGCTAAGTATCTATATGCTATGCTTGGAAAATCCTAGTAGTTGTAGAATTGTTAGCATTTTCTCTAAGTTAATATATTTGCTATATTGCCATGCTTAGCCTAGCTAGTAGCAACCAAGGGTGGATTATATACATGCTATGGAAAATATTGCTAAGTCTTTGGACTTGTGTTTTTGCTTAATAAAAACAACTAAGTGAATGAATCACCTGGGTGGAATGGTATGTTTAGGTTATGTTGAGTGGTTACACAAGGCCCATATCTATGGTCTACCTTGTGTATCACACTTGTGGAAATCCACCCAGGAACAAAGGGATTTGAGATGCCATATGTTAAGAAGCTTCTAGTGCAGCCACATGGCATTATGGGCTCTGCCTGGATCACATGGGTTGCAATAACTTAGCCAAATGGACAGTTGGTGATAGGGGGTGATAGGTTTGGAGCGTTCATTTTGGTCTAAGGGAAGGCTTCTGAAAGGTCTTGTCTCGATGCATGTCGAGTCTTATGGGGAAAGTGCACCACCTCTCGAGAAGGAAGAATCTAAGCACTTAGCCGTGTACCCGGAAATGGACAATTTGAGCATCAAGACATGGAAGCTATCAAGAATCTCCTCATCCCAATTTCTAAGTTAAAAACTTGTGGTTGAACAAGGGTAAAGGTTCACCAGTGTCTATTGGTGGTTCCTTGGGAGTTTTGCCAAACAAAAACTTAGTGTTTTCAACTGATAGGTAAAACCTATTTTGAGCAAAGCAAGCCTAAGTTACACTTAGCCAAATTCATGTATAAGCTAGAACCTATTATTCTACTAAGGTATCACTTGCCAATACTATTCCAATGTATTCACCCACTGTGGCTATAACTTGTGATGTTGCAGGTTACTCTGATAAGGATTAGGGTTGTGAGTATACACTCAACATGCTTGCCTGTGGCACATGAAGATGAAGACTTTTATTTATATTGTTAAGTTAAACTCTTGTACTAGCCTATGGCTATAGAGTTGTAAAAGACTATGTTATCTCTGGAATGACGATGTAATAATGACCTTTGTTTCTGTGTACTTCATCTTAAACTGTGGATGCTAGCATTTGATCCAGGGACTAGCATTGCAATCACAGGGACCTTTACCTTTATAAAGGTGGGGTCTTACATCAAGTCATTCATATATCCAAACTCAAACTCAATAATACTCCATATATTATAATAAACTCAGAATTTCATAAGAGGGATCGACTACTCCTGAAGGGAATCTAATGATGCAAACTTTATTTATGAGCTCGAACTAAGGAAAAAACTAGAATATAAATAAAAACTTGTAAGATAGTTTACAAGGTCTTAAAGATCTCCCCAAGCTTGGAATCAAGCCAGGTGGGATCAAATAGTACCTTGCGATTATTTGATACCGTGCTTTATTGAAGGTCATTGTGGTGCCATAGCATGTAGAACTGCGGTGCATAGCTTCTTGTTGGTGTCCTCCAAAGGGGTGATGCGGCCGTAGAACCTGTGCAAATCAGATTGCAGTGTATCCATCCTATCAACAATCTTGGTCATCATTGGGAGAAGATAACCCTTCTCCTCTATATCCTTGAGGTGGTGACGGACATACGAGCGATGGAGTAGTTCCTGCTTCTGGTATACTTCCAGTGCCCGTACGCGATCCTTTGTTCAAGGGACAACTTCTTCCTCATCCATTATTGATGGATCGGTGATACGTCCAATTTGCATCACCATTCTATATCATAATTTGCCTCTATTCATTGATATATGTCTTATTATGAGGTGTTACTTATGTCTTTTAATCTGTTTTTGCACGTTGGATGATTCTTGGAGGATGGACTGACGGAGTCAGGTTTCTGATGGAAAACGAGGTGTTTTGATGCAATTTCATGAAGATCATAAAAATACTAGAAAATATTGGAAAATTATATTTTCCCAGAAGACGAAGGAACCAAAAGGGGAGGCATAGCTAGGCCACAGGGGGCCCACACCCCCCTAGGCGCGGGCCCACCTTGGGTCACGCCTAGGGCAGGTGTGGCCCACCTGGACGGCCTATGACTCCGCCCTCTCGCCTATATCTTCCTCTCGGAACCCTAATACCAGGGAGCGACCACAGAAAGATTTTTGCCGCCTCTACGGGGTGGAAAACACCGAGACAGAAAGAGCTCTCCGACAGTCAGATTTCTGCCGAGGAAATTCCTTCTCGGATAGGGGAGATCATCGCCATCAACACCGTCATCAAGCTAGACTTCATCGGAATCATCATCTACACCATCATCTCCACCAGCACCATCATCACCATTCCATCCCGCTGTAACAATTGTGTTGGATCTTGCATTAGTTCTTAGGGGGAAATTTCCTGGTGTTAATTACTATTGTAGTTGATGCTTGTGAGTGGAACCATTGGATTATTGTTCATGTTCAGATTGTTATCCATCACCATATCATCTTTTATCTTGATCCATATGATGTCTTGTGAGTAGTTCGTTTGGTTCTTGAGGACATGGGAGAAGTCATGTTGTTAGTAGTGGATTTGTGTTGAGTTATTATTCAATGGTTTAGTATTTAAGTTGTGGTGCTATTCTTCTAGTGGTGTCATGTGAACGTCGACTACATGATACTTCACCATTTATGGGCCTAGGGGAATGCATTGTGTATTTGGCTACTAATTGTGGGGTTGCCAGAGTGATAGAAACCTGAACCCCTGTTAGGACACCATTGCATAAAGGAGCGTAGGATCTCAGAGTTTAAGGTCGTGGTTAGGTTTTTATCTTAATTGCTTTCCTATAGTTGCGGATGCTTGCAGGGGGTTTAATCACAAGTATGTATTAGTCCAAGTAAGGTTCGTACATTAGCACAGGTTCACCCACACAACACTTACAACACCAAAGAAGAGTACTTAGCTATTTGAAGCAAAAGCACTTGACAGAATTCCCATGTGTCCTCGAGAACATTTGGTCCTTAAAAGTATTTCCACCGACTTATCCTTTGCTAAGAAAGGATTGGGTCACTTGCTGCAGTTGTTCGTTGTCTTTATTACTTGCACTTTGTTTTGTTGCTTTATCAGAAAACCCCTAAAAATCCGTTTGCTAAGTATTTACAAAGATTTCCTGCTCCATACCACTAGTCAACACCTTCTGATCCTCGTTGGGATCGACACTCCTATTTATCAAAAGTACTATGATACACCCCCTATACTTGTGGGTCATCAAGACTATTTTCTGGCGCCGTTGCCGGGGAGTGAAGCGCTATTGAAGAGTGGAACTGGTAAAGGAAACTTCTACTGTGAGTATTCCTTTTTGTTTGTGTTTGGTACTTTGTTTCCAATATGGATAACCCACTTGGTTCCCTGTTTGGGAAAACTACTACCACTGTAAGGGTAGTAGATGAACCACCACCTATTGAGATAGATCCTTTTAAGATACCTACAAGTATTGTTGATCATGTTATGGATAATTATTAATTTGGGGATGGAATTGTCCATCATGGTGATCATTTGCTTTTTATCCATGAATTATGCGGGTTGTTTAAGTGTGCAGGTATCACAACTAAATAGGTGAAGAATAAGTTACTCTCTATATCCTTGAAAGGTAGAGCTGAATAATGGTATAAGCTGCTGAAGAATGGATAATCCATGGAATGGGAGGAAATGGCATCTCTCTTTTATTCTAAATTATATCCTCCTAGTGAGATTCATAAGGATAGAAATCTGATATATAAATTTTGGCCTCGTGATGGAGAGAGTACAACTCAAGCTTGGGGGAGATTGAAGTTACTAATGCTTAAATTCCCAATTCATGGACTCCCTAATAATATTATTATCAATAACTTTTATGCTAGGCTTTCTCTTCATAATAAAGATTTACTAGATGCTTCTTGTGTTGGATCATTCACACATATGAAGGAAGAAGCTAAATGGGATCTCCTAGACCGTATTCAAGAGAACACTGAAGCTTGGGAGAATGACAAAGGAAGAAAGTTAGGTATAAACTATGATTATGAATGCATAAGATCTTTTATGGGAACTGATGACTTCCGTGATATTAGCAATGAGTTTGGTCTTGATTCCCAAAGTATTGCCAATTGTTTTAAGGCCTTTGCCTCTTACATAGAAATTCCCCAAAAGAAGTGGAACAAGTACCATGCACCTTATAAAGACGATGTTAATCATGTTCATGTTAGAAATACCGAATTTTGTACTATTGATCATATTTTTCCTAAATATTATGTTGAGAAAATACCTTTCCCAGGTAAGGTAAAGGAGTATTCTATGATGATTAGTGCAAATAATAAAGGTACTAAGATGACTGTGGAACCTGATGAGCAAATGAATGATGAACCTGTGGTAGCTATTGTGAAAGACCCTGTCACTAGAAATATAGAGGATGAGCACATTGTCTTCTGTGAAGACGCTTCTAATATTATTTCTCATCCTAGAAAAGCTAGTGTCCCTGTGCTTTCTGTTAGAATTGGTGATCATTGCTATTATGGTTTATGTGATATTGGTGCTAGTTCTAGTGTTATTCCTTATGAGCTTTACAGGGAAATTATGCATGAAATTGGTCCTTGTGAGCTTGAGGACATTGATGTGGTTATTCACCTTGCTAATAGAGAGACAGTCTGTCCCATTGGCATTGTAAGAGATGTGGAGGTTCTTTCTGGTAAGATTAAATATCCTACTTATTTTTACTGCTTAATTCAGCAGCTAGCAAAACTTGTCCTATCATTTTTGGTAGACCTTTCTTGAACACTTGTGGAGCTATTGTAGATTGTAAGAAGGAGAAAGTTTTAACTAAGTTTGATGGAGAGTATTATGTGTTTAACTTTTCCAAATTTGCTAAAGCTCCTTGTGAAAATAGTTTGCCTAATGAAGATTTCAGGATGGAACAACTTGCTTCTATTGATCCAGTTTATGACCTTGGACCTCTTTTTGGTGATTTTAAGTATGCTCATTCTGATGATAAAGTTGTTTCTTGTGACAGTTATATTGTCAACTTTATTCAAAGTGCTACTGAAAGTTATTATGAGAGAGGGAAACATGGTTTTATGCATCTCAATAATGTTAAGTTTCCCTGTTTTATGTTGAAATCTTTGAAGTTGCATTTGTTTTGTCTTCCTCTGCTAGTGGCTTTTTGTTTCAACAATTTGTTTTCTCATGATACCCCTATGCATAGGAAGTGGGTTAGACTCAAATGTGTTAGTTATTTGCTTCTTGATGCCCTCTTTCACTCCAGATATATATCTCCTATGTGAGCATCTTTGAAACTATCAAGCCTAACTTAAAGGCATTAAAGAAAAGTACTTGCTAGGAGATAACCCAAGAGTTTTGGTTGAGTCTTGGAAGTTATTACCTCAGTAATAACCGCTCCCTATCCTTTTTGTTTTGGTTTTTGTGTCAAGTTAAACTACTTTTGAGAAGTAGGGGAGTTCTGAAAAGTGGCTGTCCTGGGACAGATTTTTTGTGCTGCATTGTAAAAATTCGTGAGGGAGCTCAGCACTTCGGATGGAGCTGTATTTTTCTATGCTTGTTATCCAAGTTGTTACCCAAATTTCATTAGTTTTGAACTTTTTAATTTAAGCAACAAAAGGTTTTCGAAAAAATCAATCTTTACCTGCTGGTCTGTATTGATAGATTTCTGCCATCATTTGCATTTGCCTCTTATATTGATTCCCTTCTAGATTATTTTGGGGTTTTGGAAAGGAGTTGCTACAGTAGCTTTTGTTTTGATGGATTTCAGTTGAAGTGTGAATCTAAAGGTTTATTATTTTTGCTTACCCTAATGTTGCCATTGAGGTTTTGTGTCAGATCTTGTAGGAAAGAAATTTCCTGGAGAAGGAGAAAAGGAGTCTGCAGAGTTTGTCTTTGAATAGGTAAAAGTGGTGAAAATAGAAGGTTTGTGAAAACCCAATCTTTTTTATTATTTTTATGTTTTTATTACATAAGGAAGGTTACGAGACGGAACAGAGAAGGAAACGGAGGCCGGGGTGGCCAAACCCACCCTAGGCGCAGGCTCCAGCTAGCCGCGCCTGGAGGGGGTGCGATCCCACCGAGCTCCGTCTCCGCCTCGTTTTCATACCAGTACCTTCCTTATGCATTGAAACTTCGTAATATATAACCCCCCGGATTCCCCGAGGTTCGTGTATCATGTTCTCGTCGTGTTTTCGTTTTAATCTGTTTTTGTCAGGAAATCTTCTCAATTTTAGAGCACCATGGTCTCCGCAAATGACAAAGGCAAGAAACCCGTGGAGGAAGTAAAGTTGGAGTAACAAACCGCCGCAGGGTCAAGGGCAAGGAAACCTACTTTTGTAGGAGCAATTAACACTCGATGTGCTTTTTCTCGTAACATGCATGGGATCATAGCCTCCGTTCCAGACTTCAGATCTTGCCCTGAGGCAGTGGAAGCCCTTCGAACCACTGACGAGTTTTGTGATAAATATCATGCTTTGAGGATGAAGGTGGATATACTTCAAGAGGATAATGACAGGTTTCGTAAGATGCTAGAGGGTTTCCTTACCCTAAACAAGAGAACACCACCACCACCGAAGGAGTAATTCGTCATCAGGTTTGGCATCCCCTTGGCGTGTTCCAAGCTTGGGGGAGTGTCGCGGAATCACATCATTATCTTTTTATCTTTTACCTGTTTAGTGGATTCATATCTTTGGTAGAGAAGTTATCTTATAGGTTGGTTTGCATGTGGAAGTATCTCTCCTTTAGTTGATTATCTATGTATCCCTTGGTGTGAGTGCCTTTATGGAATATTAATGAGAAGTTTCATCTTTTACTTTTTGCATTTATTATTTTAGTTTGCAATCTCTATTATATGATTGATCTTGTTGATCAGTATTGGCATCACTTTGGGAGCATCAAGTAAATCTAAATTGGTTTTGGCAAACCAAGATCTGGTCAGTAGCAACACTTTTTGAGGTTTGAAAGGAACAGAGAAAAAGCTTACAGGTATTTTGTATCATTTATTTTCTTTCTTGATTGTCCCATAAGCTTAGTATTCTTTATTTAAGATCTTTTGTGTCTTCAAGGAAGATTGCATGTTTGGTTTTATCACTTGTAGGTTTGCTTGTTTCCTTCAACTCTTTTGCTTTCTACCCAGCCTTGCTAGCCAAAAACTTGTTTTGAGAAGGCACACTTCTCATGTTTCCAATCCATTTGAACCAAAACATGTGCCATTTGTGTCCACCATATCTACCTATTAGCATTATTGCTATTCCAAGAAAATTCTAAAGCTTCATCTATCTTTCAAATTAAAAACTATTTTGTTATGTGAAAACTAGTTAGTAAAGCTCTCACGAACTTGATGGCACACCTTATTTTCTTGCCCCTAATAGACTTGAACCATTGTGTCATTGAAGTTGTATATGCTTGCATCTATATGTTGGGATTAGCAGAACTGTGCTGTCACGGGGAACGCTTTCAACACTTATGGGTACATATTCAGTTGATATCATGCTCTTTTGCTTGTGGATGTCGTCGGTGTGAAATAAAAAGGGAGCTTGTAAGTCCATGGAGTTATGTATTTTGTGTTAGAGAAACGCATGGGCCGCTAGCCTAAGCCATGCCTAATCATGGTGGAAACTTGCAGCATCACCATAATGAGCATTCTGTGAAGCATCCTCAATAAAAAGCTATGCACATAGTAAATAAAAAGATTGCTGAGATGCTCATTGTTTGCTTGCCTTGTCATTTTGGTTATGGGATAGCTCCTGTATCATGTGCAAGGGGTACCCCGTTGGTGGTTCTTTATGATACACATGTACTTACAATGACAAGAACTTACCGGTGACTAAAGTTGAGTAGCATGAGGAGCGGCCCTCGTACTCAAGGGACATGAGATTGCCAACTTATATTTCGTCAAGCATATACTCCATCCTTGTTCACTTTAACCTTAACCATCTCAAGATTCCTATGATAGGGGCAATGAGGGCTCAAACCTAGTAAGTATCATAATCTTTTGGAAGCTCTTTATGACTTGAAATCCCTGCTTCCCTCTATGAAGGTACCTTTCTTCTATTTCTAAGTTGAGTCAGTAAACCTACTTCCTCTCTATCTCTAGCAAGCATTTGAGTTGTTGTGTTGCAAGCATTCATATGGTGATTTATTCAATCATGTTCTCTATCTTCCTTGTTTGCACAAGACTCTTATCTACTGAGTATTACTTTGAAAGCCGTCATTGTGAAAAAAACCTTTGAGAGCAAAGAGTGCTCCTGTTTTTGAAGACTTTTGCAAAAGCTATTTGTGAAACTATTTGCCAGCTGTTCTCTGACCAAGAACAAAGTTTGCAAATTCCAATTATGATTTATCTTTATGCATCTCTATTGTGACTCATGTACTTGTTGCAAGCTAAGTTATATAATGGTGAGTTGCCTTCTTCTATGAGTTGTGTAATGGTAAGTGTGATGCTTCTTGTCCGTATTCTTTTATTGACACTTAACTCCATAAACCTGTGGACATGTTTACTGAGATCAGTTTTGGCTTGGGGACAAGCGAAGGTCTAAGCTTGGGGGAGTTGATACGTCCAATTTGCATCACCATTATATATCATAATTTGCCTCTATTCAATGATATGTGTCTTATTATGAGGTGTTACTTATGTATTTTCATCTGTTTTTGTATGTTGGATGATTCTTAGAGGATGGACTGTCGGAGATAGGTTTTTGATGGAAAAAGAGGTGTTTTGATGCAATTTCGCGAAGATCAGAAAAATACCAGAAAAATATTGGAAAATTATATTTTCCCAGAAGACGAAGGAAGCCAGGAGGGGAGGCGTAGCTGGGCCACAAGGGGCCCACACCCCCTAGGCGCGGGCCCACCTTGGGCCACGCCTAGGGAAGGTGTGTCCCACCTGGCCGGCCTCCGACTCCGCCCTCTCACCTATATCTTCCTCTCGGAACCCTAATACCAGGGAGCAACCACAGAAAGATTTTCGCCGCCTCTGCGGGATGGAAAACACCGAGAGAGAAAGAGCTCTCTTCCAGACAGATTTCTGCCGGAGAAATTCTTTCCCGGAGAGGGGAGATCGTCGCCATCAACACCATCATCAAGCTAGACTTTATCGGGATCATCATCATCATCCACACCATCATCTCCACCAGCACCATCATCACCACTCCATCCTGATGTAACAATTGTGTTGTATCTTGCATTAGTTCTTAGGGGAAACTTTCCCGGTGTTAATTACTATTGTAGTTGATGCTTGTGAGTGGAACCATTGGATTATTGTTTATGTTCAGATTGTTATCCATCACCATATCATCTTTGATCTTGATCCATATGATGTCTTCTGAGTAGTTCATTTAGTTCTTGAGGACATGGGAGAAGTCATGTTGTTAGTAGTGGATTTGTGTTGAGTTATTATTCAATGGTTTAGTATTTCAGTTGTGGTGCTATTCTTCTAGTGGTGTCATGTGAACGTCGACTACATGATACTTCACCATTTATGGGCCTAGGGGATGCATTGTGTATTTGGCTACTAATTGTGGGGTTGCCGGAGTGACAGAAACCTGAACCCCTGTTAGGACACCATTGCATAAGGGAGTGTAGGATCTCAGAGTTTAAGGTCGTGGTTAGGTTTTTATCTTAATTGTTTTCCTGTAGTTGAGGATGCTTGTAGGGGGTTTAATCACAAGTATGTATTAGTACAAGTAAGTTTGGTACATTAGCACAGGTTCACCCACACAACACTTACAACACCAAAGAAGAGTACTCAGCTATTTGAAGCGAAAGCACTTGACAGAATTCCCATGTGTCCTCGAGAATGTTTGGTCCTTATAAGTATTTCCACTGGCTTGTCCTTTGCTAAGAAAGGATTGGGCCACTTGCTGCAATTGTTCGTTGTCTTTATTACTTGCACTTTGTTTTGTTGCTTTATCAGAAAACCCCTAAAAATACGTTTGCTAAGTATTTACAGAGATTTCCTGCTCCATACCACTAGTCAACACCTTCTGCTCCTCGTTGGGATCGATACTCCTATTTATCAAAAGTACTACGATACACCCCCTATACTTGTGTGTCATCAATCGGGGAAGTAGAAGATGATCCTCCACTCCTCTTGAGGCTTCACCCTTATGAGAGTGCTGGTGGTAGGCCTCGAGCGGGGCAACACCGGTTCCTTGCTAGCACCTGTATCAATGTTAGGTTTCTCCTTACGCTTGTTTGGCCTCGGATCTGTAGTGATGAACTTGACTGTTTCCACACATCCTTTTCCGTGCGGCTTGCATCTCTCCCTCTCTTCTTGGATCCTTTTCATCGACATCCAGTCGATCTCCGGGGGATCATAGACATCGCAGCAGATGTAAACATCGCTCACCCCTTCATCGGGGTCGCTGTTGTAGAATCTTGGCTCGACGTACTCTTTGTACCCTGGGCTAAACCCTCCACCTCCTCATTGCCTTCCTCCATTGACGGGCTGCTATAAAGGTCCCTAGGGGCAATGAGCCCCATAGGTTTTCTGTGGCCTGGGACAGGTGAAAGGACTATATCTTCTCATGATATCTTTTTTGGTGTTAATGATAATCCCAACTATGTTTTAATTGTGCGCTTGAGTTTCAGGGGAAACGTTGTTGAAGTCTCCTTCTATAGTGGTGGATGCTCTCTTGGGATCTCATGAAGACGGTGGCCTTTTTAGTCTTCTCCTAGTTTTTCTCCGGTTATTTTTTTAGGTCACCGTACTATTAAGAGGGGTCCATTTTGGAAGGCTGTGGGAAATCACTTGTTCTTGCACAAACCTATATACACCGCCACAGCCATCCCTTTATCTCGTGAGAGAGCGTTTTCCCGTTCTGTTGGAGCCTTTTGTGTCTCACCGGAGGCTGTGGGAAATCACTTGTTCTTGCACAAACCTATATACACCGCCACAGCCATCCCTTTATCTCGTGAGAGAGCGTTTTCCCATTCTGTTGGAGCCTTTTGTGTCTCACCGGAACTTCCGGCCTAGGCCGGAAGTTCCGCTCAAACTTTTTCTGCAGGCTGTTCTTCACCTTGTACCGATGCTAGTTCCGCCCCAAGTTCTGATGGTGAATCAGTAACCTTCTGTTCGAAGAGTTCTATTTGCCGGAACTTGGGCCGGAACTTGCATCGAAACTTGTCCTGCCAAAAGTTCTTGAGCGGAACTTCCGCCAAAAGCCGGAACTTCCGGTAAGATTCGCTTCGCGACCCATAAGTTCCGCCCCTTGTTCCGCCCCAGGTTCCGGTGGCGGCTCAGTAACCTTCTGTTTTGAAGCGTTCTATTTGCCGAAACTTGGTCGGAAGTTCACCGGAACTTCCGGTCTGTTTTGACCGGAACTTCCGGTTGCGCTTCTGGAGCGGGCGTCAACGGTCTGATGATCGTTGGAGCCAGGCTAGGCAGAACTTCCGGCCTCTCACCGGAACTTCTGGTGAGGTCGCGGGGGCAGTAACGGTTCAGCGTGAGGGGGCCTATTTAAGGCACCCCTCTTCTTCCTCCCACTCCCTCTTGAATTTTTCTCTCTCCTCCATTAATGCTTGAGCTTCACCTCACTAGATCTCTCTCTCTAGCCACTCAAATGACCTGATCTTTTGAGAGGTGAGGGAGGTGACCTAGATCTACACTTTCACCCAAGTAGATTTGATTTCCCCACCCATCCTTTGTGGATCTTGTTGCTCTTGGGTTTCTTGGAACCCTAGACGGTGTAGGACATCCTCGGAGCTAAGGCGTGCGTTGTAAAGCTTCGAGGTGTCGTTGAGGGTCTCCAATTGAGTTGTGGAGCCTCCCCCTCGACCTCGGTGTAAAGGTTTCGGTTGGCGCCTTCAAGGTCACCGGTTAGTGGATTGTGAGGCCTCCTTTGTGGGGGAGCTCACCGGAGAAGAAGGTGAGGCCTTTGTGGCGCTCGGGTGACCTTGTGTGGCCCCGACACCTCTCCAACATAGACGTAGCTCCTTGGGAGTGAACTACGGGAATTACATCTCCGTGTCTCCTCTCCGGTTACTTCGTTCCCTTCCTTTACTCCTTGCTATTTACTGTTTTTGTTGTTGGTGTTTGTTTTCTTGCATTTAGGTTGTTCACTTAGTTGCATCTCTAGATAACTTCCTTTCTCGTTGAGCCTAAAAGTGAGAAACAAATTAAAATTGGGTAGACGCCTATTCACCCCCTCTAGTCGTATCAAGTCGGTACTTTCAATTGGTATCAGAGCCAAGGCTCTTATTTCGGGCTTTACCGCCTAATAGACTATGGCCGACGAAGGGGGTAGTGAAACCGGAAAATCCAAGAACTTGGCCACTATGGATGACCTCAAGCAATTGGAGTCATCCATGATGTCCAAGTTCGAGGAAATGTTGACTCTCTTGCAGTCTCTCAAGCCAAACCCCATGGTTGCTATTGACACACCCCAACCCAACGTGGTTCCTCCCACCGTTATGGTGTCCGCCCCCGGGGTAACTCCCACGGCTGCCACCACTCACTTGGGACTTGGTTTTGTTTCTCAAACCTCTACCAAGGTTCCAAGTGAGAACATCGAGGAGCTCGAGAACCCAACTTCCAAAGAGGAAAATGGAGGAAAGGACTACTCGGCGGTACCCCCACCGCGGAAGTACACTCCGGATCCACCCATCCCCATGCCACACATTATACCTCAAGGAGCACCACCCATGCTAGATACTTCTAATTTTGCCAATTGGCAATATCTAATGCGCTCACATATTTCCAGCTCATCTATTGAGTTAATGAGGATTGTGGAGGATGGATTCTCTCCATATGACCCAAAGAAGTTGACACGAGGTGAAGTGGTGGACAAGCAACTCAATGCCACAGCTTTGGGAATGATTCAAAAGGCCTTGACTCCAAAGGATTTTGCTCACATTCGCCAATTTGACACCGCGAAGGAAGCTTGGGATCAACTCACCGAGCTCTTTGTTGGGAATGCTAGCATCCAAAGCTCCAAGTTTGATGAGATCAACAACGAGTGCGATGGTTTTGCAATGCAATATGATGAGACCCCTGAAGACATGTATAGGCGCCTTAAGGTCCTTTGTTCTACTATGAGGGACCTTGGGGCTCACTATGTTGATGACAAGTTTATGAAGAGGAAGTTCATTCAAGCTCTCCTCCCATTTGAAGAACAAAAGCTCAACTCTATCAAGGGAAGAACCAACTTTCACTTAATGACCTCCCAAGAAGTCTTGAGTGAAGTTATTGCCATGACTATTGCCAAGAAGAATGCGGAGTCCGCTCGAGCTAGAGCTATTGGGTCAACCAAAGTGAATCTTGCTTTGAAGGCCAAAGCTATTGAAGTTGATGATGATGACACATCAAGTGAGTGGTCTCAAGAGGATCTCAAATGTGCCTTCAACTAACATCTTGCTCTCGCTTCAAGGGCCTTTTGGAACAAGTCCGGATTCAAGTCAAGATCAAGGGACAACTCAAGATTCAACTCACCCAACAAGTCTCCCAAAGCAAGGTCGTGTTACAATTGCAACGACAAGAGTCACTTCGTGGCCAAGTGTCCCTTTGAGAACCGTGAAGACAATGGTGGCCGTCTCATTCGCAAGATCAAGTCAAGACCTCCTCATCCCTTGAACAAGAACTACGCCGTCAAGAACGTCACTAACAAGGAACGAGCAATTGTGGTCCATGAAGAATATCTTTCGGTCACGGATGAAGATGATGATGATGATGATGAAGTTCATGGTGGAGAGATTGTGGGGGTTGCTGCTATTGCCACTACCTCAACTCCACGTCTATCCCTCTTCGACTCGCCAAATGAAAATGTCATCTCCTCCAACCAAAAGTGCTTCATGGCCAAGGCCACCGAGGTAACACCGAAACCCACTCCTCAACCTATCTCTAGTGAGCCTTCCTCTCTTGATCTTGTTGGTCTAGAGGTGAATAAAGAGATGATTGACATGTGTGAATTTGTTGCTACCTTAGATGAAGAAACTAAAAACTGCTTTGAGTCCTTACTTGCACAACTTGACAATGCTAGAGATGCCTTAGATGAAAAGGAAGAACTTCTTGACTTGCTAAGTAAAAATGAAAGAGATGCCGCCGATGAAATTGCCTCTCTCACTCAAAGTCTTGAGGATGAACAAAATATGAGAATTAATCTTGAAGAAAATGTGTCTAAGCTTGTAGATGATCATAACAACACTTTGAGCTCTACAATTAAAGAACGTGACCATGCTCTTGCTTTGATTAAGGTTCTCAATAAAGAAAATGCTGAGTTTGTGGGTGGTCATGATAGGACTCAAAAGGATCTTGAGAAACTCAAAGAGGAACACAAAGCCTTGGAGAGTAAATTCTCAAGTCTTTTTGAAGCTCATGAACAGCTTCAAACTCAATTAACTTGTGATCTCTCTAAGTCTTCCGCTGTGCAAATTATAGACTTGTCTAGCTCTCCTAACCCTTGTTACAAGCATGAGCATCTCATAGAGGAAGTCAAGGTGTTGAAGGATCAACTTGCCAAGACTAAGAAGAAGAAGAAGAAGAAGAAGAAGAACAAGAAGAAGAAAAAGAACAAGGGCATGGCCCAAGGGGTACCACACGGCCTAACCCTCTCGCAAAGTGACAACTTTGCCGGAAAGAACAATCCCTCTTATATTCTTTGCAATTCTTATGATGGTCATGTATATGCTACATACGTGGGAACATATTACACGCATGATTATCATTGGGCCATTTGGGTGCCAAAGGTTCTTGTCACTAACAAAAGGGGACCCATTGCAAAATGGGTACCTAAAACCAAGGCTTGATTTTCTTGTAGGACTATGCTTCCGGCGGATCAAAATGGGTGCTTGATAGTGGTGCCACGAGTCATATGACCGGAAGCAAGTCTATCATGACCGAATTGAGGCCCAATATTGCCAACACCATGGTCTCCTACGGTGACAAAACAAGCTCTCAGGTTTTGGGTTTTGGCAAAGTGGTGGTAACCCTGGATGTATCCTTGGTTGACGTCATCCTTGTCAAAACTCTTGGTTACAACTTACTCTCAGTTCGTGCTCTTGCTCTTATGGGTCTTTCTTCTTTCTTTAATTCTCATTCCGTGGTCCTCATGTGGAGCAAGTCTCTCAAGGTGGCTTTTGTAGGATATGTAGAACATGACTTGTATGTGGTGGACTTTTCAGGGACCACTACTCCTCATGCTCTATGTCTCTATGCTAAAGCCGACAAGGGCTGGTTGTGGCATCGCCGCCTAGCCCATGTCAACATGAGGACTTTGCAAAGACTTCACTCCGAGGGCCACATCCTTGGAATTAACGATGTTTCTTTTGCCAAAGATCGTGTTTGTAGGGCTTGTATTGAAGGGAAGATGCATGAAACTCCTCACAAAGCGCTCAATCAAATCACTACCGAGAGGTGTTTGGAGCTCTTGCATATGGATCTCTTTGGTCCTCCCTCTCATGATAGCCTTGGAGGCAAGAAGTATTGCTTGGTTATTGTGGATGATTTCTCAAGATACACTTGGGTGTTCTTTTTCAAGTACAAGAGTGAGACTCAACAAACCGTCATTGACTTTGCTAATGAGGTTCAACGGAAGCACAATGCAACTATTCTCTCAATTCGAAGTGACAATGGCACCGAGTTCAAAAACTATACCTTGGATGAGTTTCTCAGTGATGAAGGAATTAAGCATCAATACTCCACTCCCTACACCCCTCAACAAAACGGAGTTGCCGAAAGGAAGAATCGCACTTTGATGGATGCGGCTAGGTCTATGCTAGCTGAGTTCAAGTCTCCATACAACTTTTGGGCCGAGGCCATCTCCACCGCTTGCCATGCAACCAACCGGCTTTATCTCCGCAAGAAAAAGAACAAGACCCCCTATGAACTTCTCACCGGGAAAAAGCCTAATGTTAGCTACTTTCGGGTGTTTGGTTGCAAGTGCTACATTCTCAAGAAATGAGTTCGATTGTCCAAGTTTGAATCCAAGGCTCAAGAAGGAATTTTCGTTGGCTACTCAAATCAGTCCCATGCTTATAGAGTCTACAACAAAGCCAATGGAAGAGTTGAAGAGACGAGCAACGTGAAGTTTGATGAAAATCATGAGTCTCTTGTTAGGCAAGATGGTGTTTGTGATCCAAGTGATGAAATTCCTCCCAAGGCCATGGGAAGAATGGGTGTGGGTTTCCACCTCCCCATTGAGGATCCCCTTATGGTCGAAGGAGAAGGACCAAGCTCTACTCAAGTGGAGCCCTCACTCTCACAAGATCACCTTGCACCTCAAGGACCTACTTTCTTGGCACAAGCTCCCCAATCTCTTCCGAAGCTTTTCATTCTCATGACTCTCCAAGCTCCAAAGAACAAGCTCTTCATCAACAACATCAACCTCCCCACGATGGGGCTCCTCCTCAAGGCACCTCCCACGGACAAGCTCTTCATCAACCTCATCAACCTCCCCAAGATGGGGCTTCTCCCCAAGGTCAAGCTCGTCGAGATCAAGAGCAAGTCAATGATCCTCAAGGATCCTCTCCAAGTGATGACTCCCCCGAAGTGGAAATTGATGAAGATGACCCTCGTGTTCGTGCTTATAGTCAAGGCGGCGGCTCAATTGGTGGAAATGACCAAGTGATAGCTCAAGAATCTCGAGTTGAAGCACAAGCCCGCCGTCAAGCCTATCGTCTTGCCAAGATTGTTCGGGATGGCCATATCCTTGATAATGTCTATGGAGATTTCAATAAAGGTTCCACTACTAGTAGGCAACTAGCTTCCTTTTGCTCTCACCATGCGTTTATCTCTCTTGTGGAACCACAGAAAGTCTTCGAAGCTCTTGAAGATGATGATTGGCTTGATGCTATGAACGAAGAACTTCACAACTTCAAGAGGAACAATGTTTGGACATTGGTTGAGCGGCCCAAAGACTGTCAAAACGTCATTGGAACCAAGTGGGTCTTCAAGAACAAGTGCGATGCAAATGGAATTGTCGTGCGCAACAAGGCAAGGTTAGTTGCCCAAGGATACTCACAAGTTGAGGGCATCGACTATGGTGAGACTTACGCCCCCGTTGCTCGCCTTGAATCCATTCGTATGCTTCTTGCCTTCGCTACCCATCATAACTTTAAGTTGCATCAAATGGATGTTAAGAGTGATTTTCTTAATGGTCCTTTTAAAGAGTTAGTATACATCAAGCAACCTCCGGGTTTTGAGGATCCACTTTTTCCGAACCATGTCTACAAGCTCAATAAGGCACTTTATGGCCTCAAGCAAGCCCCACGTGCGTGGTATGATTGCCTTAGGGAGCTCTTGTTAGACCGTGGCTTCGAAGTGGGCCTCATTGATCCCACTCTTTTTACTAAGAAAGTTGGAGCCACTTGTTCGTATGCCAAATCTATGTTGATGACATTATCTTTGGGTCTATTAACAAAACTTTTAATGAGGATTTTGCCAAGCTCATGACCGATCGCTTCGAGATGTCCATGATGGGGGAGTTGAAGTTTTTCCTTGGGTTTGAAGTCAAGCAATTTAGGAAAGGGACTTTCATCAACCAAGCCAAGTACATCCAAGACATGCTCAAGAAGTTCAAGTTTGCTCAAGTCAAAGGTGCCAAGACTCCCATGCCAACTAAGGTTAATCTTGATCTCGATCCCAAGGGTAAGGAGGTGGATCAAAAACTCTATCGGTCGATGATTGGTTCTTTGCTCTATCTTTGTGCATCCCGACCGGATATTATGTTGAGTGTGGGTATGTGTGCAAGATTTCAAGCCGCACCAAAGGAAAGTCACATGGTGGCTGTCAAGAGGATCTTTTGATATTTAGTTCATACCCCAAACTTTGGGTTGTGGTACCCCAAGGGAGCCAGCTTTGATCTCATTGGTTACACGGACTCGGACTAGGCTGGTGACAAAGTGGGAAGAAAGTCAACCTCCAGAGCTTGTCAGTTTCTCGGAAGATCTTTGGTTTGTTGGTCTTCGAAGAAGCAAAACTGTGTGTCTATGTCCACTGCCGAAGCTGAGTACATCTCTGCCGCAAGCTGTTGTTCTCAATTGCTATGGATGAAGCAAACTTTGAAGGATCTTGGACTATCTTTTGACAAGGTGCCTCTTCTTTGCGACAATGAGAGTGCCATTGCTATTGCTCACAATCCCGTGCAACACAATCGGACCAAGCACATTGAGTTTCGTCATCATTTCATTCGGGACCATGTTGCTAGAGGAGACATTTCTTTGGAGTATGTTCCCACCAAGGCAAATCTTGCGGATCTTTTCACGAAGCCTCTTGATGAAGCAAGGTTCCGAGAGTTAAGGTATGAGCTAAATATCATTGATTCGAGCAATGTTGCTTGAGTACCTTGCACACCTACCCGCATCTCAATGTGTATCTTGTTTGGATGTAGGCATGGATTTAGGGGGAGTGTAGTTCCTCTTATGAACAAACGCTATCTCTATTATGCGCACATTAAAGTTTTCATACTCTATAGTCTCTGAAGGAGACCATTTGAGCTTCATGATGAGTGTTGGTAATGAACCCAAGATATATCTTCGCGGTGTCAAGCCATTTACTCTTATATAAGGTGGCCTCGGACACCGACCCGTTTTTATTTGTGTCTTTGACCCGCTTTTATTCGTTTTTTTTGTTGGTTTTGGTTCTTCACAGTTTGAGCTATCTATCCTAAGCCTTTGCTTACCTCAAGCCCTCTCTATTCCCTGCACAAGTTCTTCCTTGTTGTCTTCCGAACCTGAGATGGTCCTTCTGGTGTCAGCGGAACTTCCGGTCAGTCTGACCCAGAAGTTCCGGTCCACCGGAACTTCCGGTCCCTGACCGGAACTTCCGGTGGTGCTCCCTGTCCTATATAAGGTGGGCCCTAGGGAAAACGGGATCTTCTTCCCTTTTTCCCCCAAGACCCATCCTCTATTCGGAGCGCCGCCGGCCAGGACCTCTCCACGAGGGTGCTCCGGCCCCTTCGTCTCCAACCTCTCCTCCGCAGATCTGCTCCGTGGGATCCTTCCCCACCTCAATCTCCCGCCATAGACTCCGGTATTTGCCCTTAACTCCCTCCATTAATGGAGATCTTGCTCTCACCATGGCTTGAGTTAGGGCACACCTTGTCTAGGCTAGTTCTTTGGCTAGAACTTGTTGGAAGATCTTGGTAGGCCTAGGGTATCATGCTAGAGTAGATTGGTCCAATACATCCTTGAAAAATTTGTGCACTTGTGGTCTTTAGATCTAGATCTAGTGAACTCCTGTTGGAACCGTCAGTTCGTGGCCTCACCGGAACTTCCGGTGAGCCACGACCGGAACTTCCGGTGGACCATTTTTCACCAGAAGTTCTGGCGATTCAGCGGAAGTTCCGGCGACAATGCAATTTTTTCCTGTTTGTATTTTTCCAATCTATTTCTTTTGTTTCCTCTTCCAAACTTGTGCACTTATCCCACCTTCCCTCCCTACTCTTGTGCTTTCTTCTCAGGGCAAGATGATACCCGCCAAGGCAAGCGTGCCCGCCGACCATCCTCTGACATACCTCCTGAGTTTGATGAAGAAGACGTTGGGGTTGTGCGTCCGACCACTCAGACTTCTCGTCAGAAGGCTGCTGCTGCTCGCCGTGCTGCTGCTGTTGCTGCAGGGAAGAGGCCTGCTCTTGCTCAGAAGGCCACTGCTACTGGGCCTGACATGACCAAAGCCAAGATTTCCAAGTGGTCTCAGAAAGCTTACTCTGCATTCAGGGCTGCGGATCCCTACCTCATGCCCCGTGATCATCTTTGCTTGGACCCTCACTTCCACACCTGCCGTCAGGAACAGATTTATGAAGAAATTTATGCATCGAAGAAGAGGTTCGTGGTTGCTCCTCAAAAATACATCAATGTGACTCACATGGAAGAGAAGCAAAATTACTTTGGCGAGGCTCTTGATATTTGCCAGAAGTTTGGGCTAGTTCCCCTCATGGAGCACCATCAGAACTTTGATGTGACTGCTATTGCTCAGTTCTACTCAACTCTGTTTATTCGCATGCAGTCCTCTACTGAAGGTGTGTTGAAGTGGATGACCAGAGACGTGTTTCTTACCGCCACTTGGTCTGAGTTTGCTGAGCTTCTTGGTTATCCCATTCAGCCTGTCCGCGGGGCAAATGGTTGGCGTGTTCATGGTCCTGAAGCTGCTGATCCTGAGGTCCTGCAGCCTCTCTACATTGAAGGGTGGGGAACTGTTGGCAATGTGAATCATCTGCTACCAGTTTTTGACATCATGCGCAGGGTGTATTTGAACACCATCTCTCCCAAGGCTGGCAACTTTGATCAGTTCCATGGCTATCAGGTTGACCTCATGCATCAGACTTATCTTCGCCGGGACACTGACAGGTCAATGGATATTATGCACTTCATCTACTAAGAATTGTGGGCTGCTCTCATTAAAAAGCGCTCCTGCATCTATGCTCCTTTCATACAGACTCTCATCAATCACAAGTGGCTTGAGAAGACTGGCAACCCCTTTCCTCAAGACAACATCACCATTCATGAAGAGAAAAAGCTCCGTGTGAGTAAGCACCAGAAGCCTCGTACTCAGGAAGAAAAAGAAGCTGCACTCAAGAAGGCTCGAGATGTTGCTAGTGGTCCCTCCTCTGCTCCTGGTGGCTCTAGTGCTGGTGGTCCTTCTCTCCAGAGGCAGCCGTCTTGGGCAAAGAAGCTGCTTGGGAAAGTGAAGAAAACTTTCTGCTTTCTGCAGGACCGCGAGTACCAGGCTTATGTTGATCAGCGTCACAATATTCAGCGCCAGAAGGCCATCATGGCAGCCCTCAACATTCCTTGCTCACCGGTCTCTAGCTCTATCACTGTTCCCAAGGAGGATTGGATTCGTGACAACTGCAACTGGTCCGAGGATGAGTCTGAGGAGGAGGTCACTGGTCCGCCTGAGTGGGGTCATTGGGTCCCTGGGTCTGCCCCCTCTCCCTCTCGTGGCTGGGACGAGTAGCTTGATCTTCTCTTCCTTTTTGGTGTCTCGATGCCAAAGGGGGAGAAAGATGTCTATTAGGTTGCCTACGGGATTTGCATGGGTTGAGTCGCGAGCCTGTTCTTGCCTTTGATCTTTTCTTGCTCGTGAACTCTCTAGTTTTATTTGTGTGCTTGTGACTTTATGTCCGTGAACTTATGTGTGCTTGTGGACCTTGTTATGTTCGAGACTATGTGTTATCTTATGTAATGTCTATGCAATGTCGTGTGTGTGGTATCTTGTTGTCATCTTATGGGCATATGCATATGGTGGTGGAGCCTCATTGCTCTTATTGTTATTATTACTCCTTGTGTCTCCACCACATTTGGTTGGTTCCGGTATGTTCTCTATCCTTTCTTGTATCTTGAACTTGTGCTATTTTTGCAATTGGTAGGGGGAGCCTCTGTGTATGTGTGTCAGTCTTGTCCTTAGAGTTCTTTCCTCTACCTTGCACACATACAGGGGGAGCTTGTCCCGTCCATTGCAAAAATGGTTTTGTTTCTATGCAAATCTTTGGGATTGTCATCTAACACCAAAAAGGGGGAGATTGAAAGGACTATATCTTCTCATGATATCTTTTTTGGTGTTAATGATAATCCCCAACTGTGTTTTAATTGTGCGCTTGAGTTTCAGGGGAAACGTTGTTGAAGTCTCCTTCTATAGTGGTGGATGCTCTATTGGTATCTCATGAAGACGGTGGCCTTTTTAGTCTTCTCCTAGTTTTTCTCCGGTTATTTTTTTAGGTCACCGTACTATTAAGAGGGGGTCCATTTTGGAAGGCTGTGGGAAATCACTTGTTCTTGCACAAACCTATATACACCACCACAGCCATCCCTTTATCTCGTGAGAGAGCGTTTTCCTGTTCTGTTGGAACCTTTTGTGTCTCACCGGAATTTCCGGCCTAGGCCGGAAGTTCCGCTCAAACGTTTTCTACGGGCTGTTCTTCACCTTGTACCGACGCTAGTTCCGCCCCAAGTTACGATGGTGAATCAGTAACCTTCTGTTCGAAGAGTTCTATTTGCCGAAACTTGGGCCGGAACTTGCATCGGAACTTGTCCTGCCAAAAGTTCCTGAGCGGAACTTCCGCCAGAAGCTGGAACTTCCGGTAAGATTCGCTTCGCGACCAATAAGTTCCGCCCCTTGTTCCGCCCCAGGTTCCGGTGGCGGCTCAGTAACCTTCTGTTTTGAAGCGTTCTATTTGCCGGAACTTGGTCGGAACTTGCTCGGAAGTTCACCGGAACTTCCGGTCTGTTTTGACCGGAACTTCCGATTGCGCTTCTGGAGCGGGCGTCAACGGTCTGATGACCGTTGGAGCCAGGCTGGGCGGAACTTCCGGCCTCTCACCGGAACTTCCGGTGAGGTTGCGGGGGCTGTAACGGTTCAGCGCGAGGGGGCCTATTTAAGGTACCCCTCTTCTTCCTCCCACTCCCTCTCGAATTTTTCTCTCTCCTCCATTAATGCTTGAGCTTCACCTCACTAGATCTCTCTCTCTAGCCACTCAAATGACCTGATCTTTTGAGAGGTGAGGGAGGTGACCTAGATCTACACTTCCACCCAAGTAGATTTGATTTCCCCACCCATCCTTTGTGGATCTTGTTGCTCTTGGGTTTCTTGGAACCCTAGACGGTGTAGGGCATCCTCGGAGCTAAGGCGTGCGTTGTAAAGCTTCGAGGTGTCGTTGAGGGTCTCCAATTGAGTTGTGGAGCCTCCCCCTCGACCTCGGTGTAAAGGTTTCGGTTGGCGCCTTCAAGGTCACCGGTTAGTGGATTGTGAGGCCTCCTTTGTGGGGGAGATCACCGGAGAAGAAGGTGAGGCCTTTGTGGCGCTCGGGTGACCTTGTGTGGCCCCGACACCTCTCCAACGTAGACGTAGCTCCTTGGGAGTGAACTACGGGAATTACATCTCTGTGTCTCCTCTCCGGTTACTTCGTTCCCTTCCTTTACTCCTTGCTATTTACTGTTTTTGTTGTTGGTGTTTGTTTTCTTGCATTTAGGTTGTTCACTTAGTTGCATCTCTAGATAACTTCCTTTCTCGTTGAGCCTAAAAGTGAGAAACAAATTAAAATTGGGTAGACGCCTATTCACCCCTCCTCTAGTCGTATCAAGTCGGTACTTTCAACAGGGTAGAGCATATCTGGATTTGTTCCTGGTGATTTGTGATTAGAGAGAGACACAAGGGCAGTATATAAGAGCGGTCAGAAGATGGTAAAATTTGCGATAAACACCAAATTGTCGTCCAATAAAATAATCCAAACCGACTAGAAAAAGAAATCGCAGATTTGGAGGAGTCCTGCGTCATAACGACCAACTATACGGTTGCAACCCGTATAATTGTGGCTGTATAGTTGGTTCCAGGAAGAAACTTCCAAATATTTCTAGCATAAGTCGGTTAGATTACCGACTAAGAACCAACAAAAATGTTTTTTTATTAAAAACAAAAATGGGTTGAGGGTACTGAATCTTTAACGATCAACTATACGGCAGGAGAGTTTTCTCTGGCCGTATAGTTGTGGCCATATAGATACCGCACCTCGAAAATTCTTTTGCGAAAGGATAAAGAACGTTTAACGACCAACTATACGGCGGGAGATTTTCTCCGGGTCGTATAGTTGCGCCCGCATAGTTACAACATCCAAAAATTATTTTGCAAAGGGGATATAGAACATTTGACGACCAACAATACGGCGAGAGATTTTTCTCCGGCCGTATAGTTGCAGAAACCCCTAAAAAACTTCAGAAAATCAAAAGGAATTCAAAGGCAAAAAAATAATGGTAGGAACTATGAAAACAAAGCACTATTATAGTTAGAAAACTTACCTTCCACTTACCGTTTATTTAGTCGGGAGTGACAAGCTCCTCCAACAACAAGGACTTCTTCTTTTTGGGAGGATTTGGCTTTAGCTCATATACTAATTCTTGAAAGCAAAAATCATCAAGACTAAAACTTCTCTCAATAAGATCGATGTCTTGCTGGGTAAATATAGATGATGCATCCACTATCTTTGCCTCCTATCTCTGCATATTTTGCAACTCAAATTCTTGAAGTAAAAGATCCAACAGATCAGTCTTGGCTTATAAAACTTCCTTTCGAGGAGTTCTTTTAAACCATCACGATCCGTATGGACTCTTAATTTTGCATCGACAATGTAAGAACGAAACTTATTATAAGAGAAAAATACAGCAAAGAGTTTCCTTTCTTCCTTAGGATAATTCTTTTGAGCACTATTGAGAGTTCTATTAGCATGATGTATAATGTTAAATTTGCGACCCGCGTGTTGTCCCAGAATTACTCCTACAACATCATCACTAGCCTCACATATTAAATCAAAAGTCATATCCCATATAGGTGGTTTGATGACGGGAGCTCGAGACAAAGCATATTTAATTTTATCAAAGGCAATAAGGCATTTATCATCAAAATTAAATCTTACTCCCTTTTGTAACAGATTAGTCAACGGTTTGGAAATGCCAGAAAAAATTCTAATGAACCTTCTATAAAAGCCTACATGACCAAGAAAACTTCTTATACCATTTACATCCCTTGGTTATGGCATTCTCTCTATTGCTTCAACTTTATCCCTATCTACTTCAATACCCTTACCTGATACTTTGTGTCCAAGAACTATGCCTTCTTTGACCATAAAATGGCACTTCTCCCAATTTAAGACAAGATTAGTCTCTTCAACACGGCAAAATTCTATTGAGATTTTCCAAGCAACTAGTAAACGAAGTTCCATAGACAGAAAAATCATCCATAAATACTTCCATTATAAGTTCTATAAAATCTGCAAATATAGCAGTCATGCATCTTTGAAAAGTAGCTAGAGCATTACATAGACCAAAAGGCATATGTTGGTAAGCATGTAAACCGTAAGGACTAATGAAAGTTGTTTTAAGTTGGTCTTCAGGATGAACAACTATTTGGGAAAACCAGAGGATCTGTCCAAGTAGCAAAAATGAGTGTGGTTTGCTAACCTCTCTAAAGTTTGATCTATGAATGGTAAAGGATAGTGATCTTTCCTAGTCTCCT
Source organism: Avena sativa (assembly GCA_916181665.1). Taxonomy (NCBI): domain Eukaryota; kingdom Viridiplantae; phylum Streptophyta; class Magnoliopsida; order Poales; family Poaceae; genus Avena; species Avena sativa. The sequence continues at coordinate 351,132,518 of OV702293.1, read as the reverse complement.
TATTCAATTTTCTGAAATCTATGCACATCCTATGTCCAACAACAGTTCTAGTAGGTATCAATTCATTGTTTTCATTAGGAACAACTGTAAAGACGCCTTTCTTAGGAACACAATGAACAGGACTTACCCATTCACTTTATTTTATAGGATAAATTATACCTGCATCAAGTAGGTGTACTATTTCTTTTCTTACCACTTCCTTCATTTTAGGCTTCAGTCTTCTATTAAATTCTGCAACTGGTTTAGCACCTTCCTCCATAAATATCCGATGGGAGGCTATCATGGGACTAATACCCTTCAAGTCATTCATTGAGTACCCAAAGGCCTCGTGGTGCTCCTTTAGTAACTTCATAAGTTCTTATTCCCCTGAAAGTTTAGAACTAATAATAACAGGGAATTTATTAGTATCATCTAAGAATCTATACTTAAGATTATCTGGCAGAGTTTTTAATTCTGGGGGGTGGTAACTCTTCATCCCCTCTCTTTTCTGGTTCTTCAAAAGCTTCATCAGTTGGAGGTTCTTTATTGGGAAATGAATCAAATTAATTTTCTAATTCTTTTAGAGTTTTTATCCTCCATAATTATGTCTCCATAATCCGGATCTTCATTTATTTCTTCATCTTGATTATTTAAGAAGAGAGCTGCCATTTCTTCAATAGTTTTCTCCTTCTCTTCTTTTATGAATAGAGGTTTGTCTTTAAATTTGGAAAAATGGAATTCGTTTTCCACTTCCCCAAGCTTAAGGGATACAACCTCCTTTCTGAAGTCAACTGCGGCACCTATATCTCTCAAAAGGTTTGTTCCAAATATAATTGGGAAAAGAGTGTCAATTGGCATATCAACAACTACAAAATCAATAAGGAAATTTTTATTGTTAATTGTGATAACTTCATCTTCAACTACTCCCATTGTAATTCTAAGGTTTTTATTGGCTAACATGATTGTCATGTCAGTATTTTCTATTGTAGCCGGTGGTATCTCTTCTTTTATTTCTAGATAAAAATCATAAGATATAACATTAACTTAAGTGCCAAGATCACATAAACCGTAATGCGAGGTTCTGACTTGTTGTTAACATGGGAGAAACTAAAGGCAAACTGAAATAAAGATGGAAGCAAGCAAACATGCAACAGATCTAGATGCAAACGGTGTTTCAATGTTTAGAAACAAGGCCTAGGGATCATACTTTCACTAGTGAACACTCTCTCATATAAATATCCTCTCTTCATGATACTACTCTTAACTACTCTCCAGTTGAACACTGTAATCCATTGTAGGTCTACAAAAGCACACCTCAAAGTCCACCTTCCCCATCTAGATAACCCCACACTATCACCTTGAGTGCTAGATGGTTCCAACAAACACCACAATTTCATAAAGACATCCAACTCCAAATATAACTCATGAATATATATGTAATCTAGCTTAAATGCCACACACGGAGTTCACGCTGTCACTGTCACACACGTGGAAAAAACATAGATCTATTAAAGCACGATGAGTATTTATGTAGACTCTAGCCTAAGTGCTGCCATGGCGTGCACGCTGTCAATTTCACACATATGGGGAGAGCAGAGATCTATTGAATCACTTGAGTAGCAAGGTAGATCTACTTGATTACAAAGCTCATGACCACAACAAGATCATGCATAGGGAGAGACATGAACACATAGCTACCGGTAGAGCCCTTAGCCTCGAGAAAGAACTACTCCCTCCTCATCATGGGAATCAGCCACGGTGATGAAGATGGTGGTGGATATCGATGAAGATGGCTCCGAGGGCACTTCCCCATCCCGGCAGGGTGCCGGAACAGAGACTTTCTATCCCCCGAATCTCCCCTTCGGTGGCGGCAGCGCTATGGAGGTTTTCGTGGATTTCTTCTGGATGCCTTAGGGTTTTCAGGTCGGAGGCTTCTTATAGACAAAGGAGGCAAGGTCGGTGGAGGGCCAGGGGGCCCACACCCCTATGGTCGCCACCAGGGCTGGCCCGTGCCTAGGGGTGCGGCCACCCTGGTGTCCTCCTCCAACTCTGCTTCATGGTTCCGTATCGCTCAGGAAAAAAAATGAACTTTGGCTTTTGTCCTATCCAATTCCGAGAATATTCATTTTTTTTAGCTTTTTGAAATAAAAAACAGCAGAAAACAGGCAACTGGCACTGTGGCATCTTGTTAATAGGTTAGTCTAGAAAACATATAAAAACACCTCAAATTGTAGACAAAGCAAAGAAAAGTAGATACTAAACAAGCATGGAACATCAAAAATTATAGATACGTTTCCGACGTATCAATTATCATCATGAACATTCTTAACTATGTATGTGTGGGAGGAACTCCGTATTTGGAAAAGAGGCAGCAACCACTGCTCAAATCATCCTCATAACCACATCAGATAGCAATCAACATCAATTGAATTACCGCGCTATTAAGGGACATAATCCCGCAGGATGTATCACATGGCATGGATAGTGTTTTGTGGGTTTTCTCGATTCCCAAGTTGATACGTAAGGGGTGCCAACAACTTTATAGTCTACCAACAAGTAGTTCCCTACATCAAGTCCCCACAAGAGGCGAATATTGGAGAGGTCGATTTCTCCCAACATCAAGATGTAGACAATCAAACACATGGTCACAGCGATGAGTATCATAATAAACATTATCTTATTTCAATCTCATACTAGGGTTTATCCATCTCCCCAAGAACTAATGATCTACTTAGACATGGAGGCAGACATCATCATAGTAATGGTAATGGAAGCGATCATTGATGAATAGTACTTGTATAAATCTACAACTAGTGCAAGAATTACAACAAGATCTAGATGGGATGGATGGAGATGATGGTGGTGATGAAGAAGCAACGGTTGATGAAGATGTAGATCGATGCCTTGGCCTCCCAGATCTACATAGGGAGAAGATGGATCCCTAGGGCAAGTTCCCCCTCCAGATGCCTTCAGGAGGTTAGGTTTTGGTGATTTCTGGGTGTTTTGTATGTCGTCTCTCTGAACCAATTGCACGGGGTGAAACTATTTGAGGAGGCGGAGGCGGCGCCAACTATATGGCGAGAACTATATGGTGGCCCGCCGTATAGTTGGTCGTCAACCCTTATGTCTTTGTTTCTCGCTTCGGGTTTTTTCTGGTATTATTAATATTTCCCAAATAAGCAATTTACATAGTTTTTGGCTCCTTTTCTCTCCAGTACAACTGCTCCAAGAATTGTGTCCTTTGAATCCATCATCTGATCTGATCCTGGTGAAAATAAACATAAAAAGTGTGTGCGAACAACGTAAATACCAAAATCCTACATCTACAATGCAAAATAATAACTTAAACATGATGCAAATATGCACTCATCAGATACTTATGAAGGGATGTCGGAGAGGTTGAAGACCGGCGTCTCCTTCTTCTTCTTCTTCTTGGCCGGCGGCTGAGGAGCCACGACCCGAAGGGGTACAACAAGAATGGGGGAGGAAGCACCTTCAACCCCAGCGTGTCGCTCGAGGAAGGCGGGCCCTTTCAGCGTCGGCAGCGTTGCCCCATACGAACTTTCACTTCGGGTTCTCTTGCGAGAGATCCCTTCGCTACGCTCGGGGCTTCCGTAGTCGGTGACTGCACAGGAGGGAGCGTGGAATCAGACTCCGCATCCCCGCCATCTGGCGTAGTCGTGTATTCTTCAGGAAGGGGAGACATCATGCTCTCCACCTTACGCTTCTACAGATCAGCAAACATGAACGTCCAAGTCAAGGATTGAAGACACAAACAATCAAAAATGCACCATGTGCAAGCACAAGACTCGCCTAGGGAACTTCCTTCCTAGCAGTAAAAGGGCCAGTCAAAGACTTCCCCGATAGCTCCTCATCACCCTTGTACTTCAGCAAGGGTCGGAGCACTCGGTCGAGGTCGGTTGAAGACATCTCCTCATCCGACACTCTTGTCGGGTCGGTGGCACCAACATACAAATACATCGGGTACGCCCTCTCTTGGAGGGGCTGCACCCGACGCTTGAGGAACGTTTGGATGATGTCAACACCGCAGACCTCCTTACCTCGCACCAGCTAGAGCGCCTCCACTCGCTGGTACAGCTTCTCCACCACTTCGGCTTCACCCTCCATAACATCATTGGACCACGAACACTTTCAGGTGACCACCTTGCTGGTGTCGAACGAAGCTAATCCATAATGCTGATTGTCGAGCTTGGATTCATGAAGATAGAACCACTTGTTCCTCCATCCTTGGACGGATTCACAGAGGTGGAAGGAGAAGAACTAAATGGTGGGGAGGATGGATATCCCGCACCCACCCAGTGTGTAAACGCCGCCAGTACCAGACCGCCTCTTCAAGGAGTAGAGTTTCTTGAAGAGGCCAAAGTGTGGCTCAATACCGAGCCAACACTCGCATAGCGTGATGAAGCACGCGATATGCAGAAGGGAATTGGGCGACAACTGGTGGAGTTGTAGCCCGTAGAGAAAAATAAGCCCACAAAGGAATTTGTGGGCAGGAAGAGAAAGACCCCGGATGACAAAAGTGTAAAACATAACCTGAAAACCTTCAGGTGGGTCTGGGATTACCTTGTTGCCAGGAATCAAGGCATCGCCTTTCTCCTTCGAGATTAGACCAGACTCACACAGGCGGTGCAAGTCCACCTCCCTGATAAAGGATCGACGCCAACTACCATCGGTGACGCGGCTGGTGGCGGAGGCCTTCTTGGTGGCGCCGGCTGTTGGAGATATGGCCAAGAGGCAATAATAAAGTGGTTATTATCATATCTTAATACTTGATGGGGATATGCCTACCGGGGTATACCCAGCAGGACGTTTCCTATTGACCCTAGCTGTCAGCGAGTGGGCCTGCAGGATGGTGACTGGATAAAGACTTGGCGTGGACTCAAGCGACTGGAAGCTGAAGACCCAGAAGCATAGTTAGGCCCAGTCGGAGTAGGTCATAGAATCTCCGAATCCTTAACTAATTCGGTTGTGATCTGTAAACCCTAGCGAGGTGAGTCTATATAAACCTCCCTAGAGGACGCATAGAGGATACGTTCCATCATACACCCAAGCGACTCGCCGCCTAGCCGTCGAGCTCGCCCCATTGTATTCTCACCATAATACAATCTAGCAGGAGTAGATCTTTACCCTCCGGGGGGCTGAACCTGGGTAAACGCTTGTGTCTCAGCCCTCATCTCGCACCGCAGATGGCTGGCCGCCCTTGCCCCATGTTCTACTACTCGCTGCCGATTGTAGCATCTGCCGTGGTCATTCTCACGACAGTGGCGCCCACCATGGGGCCTGGCTGGTCAGGCCGGTGTTCTGCGGCGAGATCCAATCTGCCCATCAATGAGTCGATCGCCACCGACCGCATGATTGCGATCGGCGAGATGCTCCGGATCTTGCCGAGCAGCTACGTCCTGGCGGCGCGACCCGTCACGCATAGCATGATCCTGCCGGTCGGCATGATCAGCCTCTTCGTCGGCCTCACCGACGTAATCATCTCGGAGGACTCGGCTCGCATCCGCGAGTCGCCGCCACGTGACCGGCTCTCTGAGAGCCAGGTCCGCACGATTCACCGCCTCGCCTCCGAGTACGACTCGGCCCACAGCAATGTGGCCAAAACCACCGCAGCCGCGGAAGACGCGGCCCTCAACGACGACACCAATTCGGCGACCCCGGCGTCACTCGCCGGATCCATTGCCGCAACGTCACCCGCGGGCTCCATCACCCAGGTCTACAACGTCGGAGACTTCGAGGATCCCTCTATCCTCGGGATCTTCGACTTCAACTCCGGGTCGGAGAACTCCGCCGGCCTCCACGACGGAACTGGCCGCCACGCCGCGACCCATTCTCCACGTTGATCCCACCAAACGCGACAGCAACGGAGGTCGAGGAACTCCGCCTGAAGCTGGGGGAAGCAGTCCGCAAGGAACAAGCCGAGCGCGAAATTTTTTGCCTCGAGCAGGTGACAGCGCAGGAGCTGTCGCGCTACCACCAGCTCCGAATCAGGTCGCGCCTGAACCCCACCGTCCAGGGGCGCACCCTGAAATTCGACGACGAGAACAACCCAGCCCGTGCGGCCGAGCGTGCAATCTGTGAGAACGCGCCGCCAGGAGGAAGCACTCGGCCCCCACCAGGGGCAACGGCCAATGGCGCCCCGCCACCACCCAACCGCGCACCCCCCAGGGACCATCCAAGGATCGTGGTCTCCTCACGGGAGCGAGACGCGAATGGCCTCCCACTGTTCTCCACCCCGATGGACAACCTCGTCGCGGGCCGAGCAGCAGTCGACAACATTGAAGCCACTGGAGAAGGCGCCCTGCAGATCCAGTATGCCAGGGCTCTGCTCGCCAAAGCGGTCGAGCAGCAAAACACAGGCGTTGACTCACAGGGTCGGATGTACTCGCGTTCATCAGGCAGCAGAGCTGCCTCGAGCGGCCGCCCCATGGCAGCGAACACTCTCAACTGCCCACCACCCGAACCCCTACAGCTCCAACTCCGACCCGCGAACGCGGCACTCTCCACCAACGATCCCCGGTCGGCGACCAACTTCATCGCCGCCAATGGACAACCCGTCGACACCCGCACCCACATCATCAACAACCAGAGCTGGCGCGCACGCCAGCCTGACGACCTATGGCACACCCTCACCAACCGCCGCGACGGTGAGTCGAGGGGATCGTTGAGCCGAATCGGGCCCCAGTGCTTTGGACCGATGATCCGAGGCAAAAGATATCCGGCGAACTTCAAAGCGCCAAAGGAAATAGAAAAGTACGACCCTTCGTACGATCCCTCCATGTGGCTGGATACCTACCTCATGGCGATGGGGATCGCCGGCCACACCGATCTACTAGCCGCCCGATACCTCCCCCTGATGATGGAGGGGGCGTGCAGGCAGTGGATTAACACCCTTCCCGCGGATAGCATCGACTCCTGGGAAGAGATGCGCGAGGCCTTCGTCAGGCACTTCGAGGGTTCATACACCCGCGCCACCACCATCGAGGACCTAGAACGGTGTGTCCAGGGACCCCGCGAGTCGACCCGCAGCTGGGTCCAATGATGGCAAGATCTGTGGTACAACGCGGTCAGCATCCACCCAGACACCGCGATCCACTGCTTCAAGACCTCATGCCGCTACGAGCCCCTGGTCACCAAGCTCAAACGAGCGTACCGCACACTCGACAACATACCGGATCTCCTGGAGATCGTGAAAAGGTACACGGAGGAGGACCCAAACCAAGAAACCGACGACGAGTCGGGAGGACACCGCCGCACGAGCGGCCACGACAACGGGAGGCGACCCGACTTACGCTACAGCAACACTCGCCTCACCGTCAAGCGCCACAGTGACGGGCGAGTTGACTTCGTCACCAACGCTGGATACGCACAACGCGAGCCCAAGAGCTTCCGCTGTGACGGGGGACAGCGCCGCGACGGTGGCAACTACAAGGCGAAGCCGAGGTTCGATCCCGTGGCCCTTCTTAACCAACCTTGTGTATTTCACAGCAGGGAAGGGAAGCCCGCCACGCACACGACCGCCGAGTGCCACTCTCTCCAGGAGATCGAGAAGGCACGGCGCGCGCGAGAGGACCCCGACAACAACCCGCCAAACGGCAGAAAATTCGGCAGCATCGCCGGTTCGCTCCACACCTTCATAGGCTTCAACACGAAGCGCGAGAAGAAGGTCATCGCCCGCGCCGTCGCTATCAACGCGGTGGCCCATATAGATATCCCCCAGTTCCTCAACTGGTCTGAGCAACCAATCACTTAGAGCCGCCAGGACCACTCGCCACGGATCGAGTATCCAGGCCGAGTCGCCCTGGTGGTCAAGCCCAAGGTGGGAGACTACTGGCTCCCCAAAACATTGATGGATGGCGGCAGCTCCATCAACATCCTGTACCTGGACACCTTCAGGCGACTGTGAATCCCGCAGTCGATGATCGAGACGACCTACACCATGTTCCACAGCATTGTCCCCGGTCGGAAGGCGTACCCGATCGGCAAGGTGACGCTGCCAGTCACCTTCGGCACACCGGCAAACTTCCGCACCGAGCGGATCGTCTTTGAGCTAGTGCCCTTCGACAGCCCCTACCATTGCGTCCTGGGGCGCCAGGCGTTCACCAAGTTCATGGCAGAACCCCACTACACGTACAACGCGATGAAGCTACCCGGGTCGTGCGGCGTCATCACCATCCACGGCGACCCTGACATGGCCGCCGAGTGTGAGGCCAAAGGAGTCAAACTCGCCGACGCCGTCATTGCGGCAGAGGCCAACCACGTCGAGGAGCTCGCCAAGTACGCGAGCAGGGTCAACAACAACGACCCCACCATACTCAAGAAGCCCAACTCGGAGGGCGGCAACTCCACTGCCTTCGAGGCAACGACGCATACCCGCACTGTCGAGCTGGTCCCAGGCGACTCCAGCCAGACGGTGACGATCGGGACGGGCATGAGCCCAGCATAGGAAGGCGCGCTCATCGAGTTCCTCCGTGAGAACAGGGACATCTTCGCATGGAAGCCATCCGACATGCCTGGTGTCCCGAGGGAACTCGCTGAGCACAAACTCAATGCCGACACCAAAGTGCGACCCGTCAAGCAGTCGCTGCGGCCCTTCAATGAAGAGCGCCGCCGAGCCATAGCCGAAGAGGTGCAGCGTCTACTCGTTGCAGGCTTCATCCGGCCAATCAAGTACTCCAAGTGGCTGGCAAACCCAGTTCTGGTCGAGAAGAAAAACGGGACCTCGAGGATGTGTATCGATTACACAAACTTAAACAGCACCTGCCCAAAGGAGAAATTCGTCCTCCCGCGGATCGACCAAATCATCGATTCCACCGCGGGCTCGGAGTTGCTATGCTTCCTCGACGCCTACTCTAGGTACAACCAGATCAAAATGGCCGTCGAGGACGAAGAAAAGACGGCGTTCATCACGCCATTCAGAGCCTTCTACTACACTGCCATGACCTTCGGCCTAAAGAACACCGGGGCGACCTACCAGCGGTGCATGCAGGAGTGCCTTGCGAGCCAAATTGGCCGCAATATCCACGTCTACATCGATGACGTGGTGGTGAAGTCTGCTCGCCAGAACGACCTACTCGCTGACCTGGCGGAAACATTCGCCAACCTGTGGAAGTACAAGATAAAGCTAAACCCAGGCAAATGCACCTTCGTTGTGCCAACTGGACAGCTACTGGGATACGTCGTCTCCAAGCGCGGGATCAAAGCGAACCCCGCCAAGATCAACACAACCGCTCGACTCGGCAAACCCGAGTGCCTGCGCGGCGTATAGAAGCTGGCCGGGCGAGTCGCGGCTCTCAGTCGCTTCATCCCCTGGTTGGGCGAAAAGGCGATGCCCCTCTACCGCCTAATGCGCAAGAACCCTACCTTCCAGTGGGACAAGGAGGCAGATGACGCGCTCCACGACCTCAAGGAGGTGATACTCGCAGCACCGCTACTCGCCGCCCCCGTCGACAAGGAACCCATGCTGGTCTATGTCGCGGCTTCTGAACGCGTCGTCAGCGTCGTCATGCTCGTCGAACGGCCATAAGAAGGAAAGGAGCGCCCGGTGCAGCGACCAGTGTACTACATCAGCGAAGTCCTCACCGAGTCGCGCCAGCGCTACCCGCAATACCAGAAATTGGTATACGTGGTCTTCAGAGCACAGCGGCGACTGCCGCACTACTTCCAGGAGCACCCAATAACAGTCGTCTCCTCAACACCGTTGCAGGACATCATCCGCAACCTTGAGGCGACCGGGCGAGTCGCCAAGTGTGCCGTCAAGATTGGCGTCCACAACATCAAGTACGAGCCACGCAAGGCGATCAAATCGCAGGCTCTCGCAGACTTCCTCGCCGACTGGGAGGAGGCCCAGCAGCCAGAGAAGCTGCCATACCTCCACTATTGGAACCTACACTTTGATGGCTCCAAGAACACGGACGACGCAGGGGCAGGGATCGTGTTAACGTCTCCGAAGGGCGACAAGCTCCGCTACGTCCTCTACCTCGACTTCACACCCTGCACCAACAACATAGCCGAGTATGAGGCGCTACTCCACGGCATGCGAGTTGCCAAAGAGATGAATGTCAATCGACTGCGCTGCTACGGAGACTCCGACCTCGTCGCTGGGCAAGTCGCTGGCACCTGCGACGCCGTCTCCCCCACCATGGCGGCATACCGCCAAGCAGTGGACAAGCTGGGTGGACACTTCGCAGGCTACTCCGTCGAGTGGATTGACAGGCGGAAGAACGAGGAGGCCGACGCACTCTCTCGCATCGGCTCCGCTCGACTCGCACCACCCGCCGGCGTCTTCCTCGACACCATCACCAAGCCATCCGTCTCCCCCCCAGGGAGATCGACATCGGAATCCCGCTGCAACCAGAAGCAGCCCTGGTCGCACTAATCGCCGAGCCAGACGACTGGACCGCGCCATACGTCGCCTACTTGGAGGGAGGCACCCTGCCAGCGAATGAAACGGACGCCCGGATGATAGCACGCCACTGCAAATCCTTTGTCATCATCAACGACGAGCTCCACAAGTGCAGCGTGACCGGCGTGTTCCAACGCTGTGTTCAGCCCGCTGAGGGACGCAAAATCCTCCAAGACATTCACTCCGGCGACTGTGGCCCACCACGCCAGCGCCCGCTCTCTGGTCGCAAAGGCTATGCAGCACGGCTTCTACTGGCTCACCGCACACGTAGACGCTGTCGACATTGTCCAGCGGTGCGTCGGATGCCAGAAATACGCCAACCAGACCCACGTGCCAAGCTCGGCACTCAAGACAATCCCCATCACCTGGCCGTTCACCGTATGGGGCATGGACATGGTAGGCCCCTTCAAGAAGGCCCCCTACGGCTTCACCCACCTTCTAGTCGCAGTCGACAAATTCACAAAATGGTTGGAGGCCAAGCCAGTCCACAAATGCGACGGGAAGACCGCCACGAAGTTCCTACGCGAGCTAATCTATCGCTACGGGTTCCCAAACAGCATCATCACGGATAACGGCACCAACTTCGCCAAAGGAGCCATGGCCGAGTTCTGCGAGGAACACCACATTCGACTCGACCTCGCCACAGTCGCCCACCCAGAGTCCAGCGGCCAGGCGAAACGCGCCAATTAGAGCATCCTCCATGGCCTGAAGCCACGGCTCCCAGTACCACTCGAGCGCACCGCCGGGTGCTAGGTCGAGGAGCTACCCTCCATCATCTGGGGCATCCACACCTCCGTCAACAGGTCGACAGGGTTTACCCCCTTCTTCATGGTGTAGGGCGCCGAGGCAGTGAAAGAACATTTCTTAATCCCTAGTGTTTTGTGTGTTAGATAACAATACCAAGGATCATTTAATGTGTGTTGAAGTGTTGCAGCTCTATTTGAGAATAAAGGGAAAAAGAACTCTGCCTTTGGGGCCGGATAATCCGGCCCCACCAGGGGCGGATAATCCACCCCTCCCTTTGACCAAGCAGGCGCAAGCCCCAGAAGGGGGGCGGAGTTTTGGCCGGATTTTCCGGCCCCGCCGGATAATCCGTCCCCCTGCTCATCGCCAAGGCGCAAGCCCCGGAGAGGGGGCGGAGTTTCTGTCGGACTTTCCGGCGTGGCCGAATAATCCGCCCAGGAGGGGGCCAGATTATCCGCCCCCCCCCCCCAAGATTTCCACTGAGTTCCTCAAGCGCAAGCCCCAGAGAGGGGGCGGACTTTCCCCCGGAGAATCCGCCCTTGGGGGCGGAGTTTTCCCAGGGGCGGATAATCCGCCCCAAGTGGGGGGCGGATAATCCGCCCCCAAAGTTATGCAACGGCCAGATCTGGGGAGGGGGTATTTAAGCCAGCCTTCCCCCTCCTGCCAGAATGCTTGATTCATCACGAAAAAGACCAGATCAGATCTGAAAGCTTCATCCAAGAGTGCTCCACCTAGATCCACTCAAAGGCCCCATTCCTTTGGGAATCGAAGGAGGAGAACTCAATCTTCATCATCAGCAATCAAGCGCTTCATCTCCTCTCCATTCATTTGGAGAACCTCCGATCTAGTATTTCTTGCAAATATCTAGATCCTCGTTTTTGTTTATATTGATAAACCTTGTTCTTGTGGCAGCTTGTTGTCATCTCGGGATCCCCCAATTCGGTTGTGGGTGTGTGCCCCGATAGTGTTGTAAAAGGCACCGGTTCCCGCCTTGAAGGGATCCAATAGTGGAGAAGGTGGATCAGGCCTCTCGTGGCGAGATCCATCGGAGAATAGGGTGAGGCCTATTGTGGCGTGGTGGTCTTAGAACCGCCCACCCCTCCAACACAGATGTACTTCCCTTAACAAGGAAGGAACTGCGGTAACAAATCCCTATGTCTCCGCGTGCTCCACTACGGTTTCCTCGCTCCTCTTTTACGTGCTTAGTAGTTAGGGTTACATATAGGGAAATTCTCGTAGTTGCATATCTAGAGAATTTACTTTGTGTCAAGCCTAAAATTGAAAAGGTATTAAAAATTGGTTAGCACCTATTCACCCCCCCTCTAGGTGCCCATACGATCCATTTCAATTGGTATCAGAGCCTCGGCTCTTATTTCGGGCTTAACCGCCTAAGAGAAGTATGGGTTCCAAGGTAGATGGGAGTGATGCTCCGGAGGTAGTCACCATGAATGATCTCAAGACGTTGGAAACAACCTTGGTGAGTTCAATGGAGGCTAAGATGGAGGAGATGCGTCAATTGATAATGCGTCTCTCCACATCCGCAGCATCACCTCCATCTAACTCGGAGGATACCACTCTGCAATCCAAGGAAACGGGTAAAACTGTTTCCAAAGATAACGAAGTGGTTGGTGATGATACTAGCAAGAGCTCCTCCTCGAAAAAGGATAGCGGTAAGGATGGATACAATGAGGTTTCTCATGTGTATTCTCCTGATCCGCCTATCCCTCACCCACATATACATAATAAGGGTGATCCACCCCAACTTTCAGCATCTACTTTCTCTCAATGGCAATTTTTGATGAAATCGCATGTGTGCAGTTCCTCCATAGAGTTGTGGAAGATCATCGAAAATGGTCTTCATGTTGGAAACCCCAACAATCTCACAAGAAGAGAAGTGATCGATAGCCAACTCAACGCTACAGCTCTACACATGATACAGCTTGGTGTGGGTGACAAAGACATGCCACACATTCAGCATCTTAGCACAGCTAAAGAAGCTTGGGATGCCCTCACCGAGCTCTTCATCGGAAATGAAAGTATGAGAAGGAATAGATATGATGCCTTGAGCAATGAAGCTGAAGGATTTTATATGCTGGATGGAGAAGACCACGAGGACATGTATAGGAGGCTCAAGGCAATAGCCACAACCTTCAGAAACCACGGTGCAGCTCATGCTGATGATGCTTGGATCAAGCGCAAGTATGTCAGTGCTCTTATGACATTTGAGCCCACAGATTTTAAAAGTCTCCAAGGAAGGCATAACTATCACCTCATGTCATCCAATGAGGTAATGCAAGAAATGGTCGCTTTCAAAGTGGCTGCCAAGAATTTCGAAGATGCTCGTGCTCGAGCTATGGGGATGCAAAAGGGGGTCAACATGGCCTTGAAGACTAGAGTGCTTGATCATGATGAATATGTGGTAGAAGGTCTGGACTGTCCCTAGGATATAAAAAGGATCCACGGACAATACTTGGCTCTTTATGCAAGAAACTTTTGGAAAGATCCAGCCAAGGCTAAAGCTGAACTAGATCGCAAGAGTGGAGCCTATGGAAGAAAAGAAAATGGTCCCAAGCTGAGAACATGCTTTAATTGTGGTGACAGTCACACTTCGTAGCTGAGTGTCCATATCAAAGTAGAGAGGATAATGGAGGAAGACTCATTTTCAAGGAGAAATCAAAAGCTCCACGTAAGAAACAGTTTGTAAAGAAGAATGCTCCTTTCAAGAAGCAACCAAAGATTGTTCTAGTGGCTCAACAAGAATATTCATCAGGGAGTGAAGATGAGGACGAGGACGATAGCTCTCAAGAGGTGGCTGCTATAGCCACCACTTCTACATCAACATCTCTCTTCGACTCTCCGAACGAAAACATCATCAACAAGAATGCTACTTGCCTCATGGCACGAAGCTCCGAGGGCTATGCTTCCGATGGGTCAAAATGGGTGCTGGATAGTGGCTGCACTAGTCATATGACCGGAAGCAAGGAGATCATCACGGAGATGCGTCCAAATCATGATAATATCACAGTCTCCTATGGTGATAAGTCTAAACCTCAGGTATTGGGTCTTGGCAAGGTTGTGGTTGCCCACGATATCTCTCTCGTGGACGTCATGCTTGTTGAGACCCTTGGTTACAACCTTCTTTCTGTTCGTGCCCTTGGCAAGATGGGTTTTGCTGTTTTTATCGATGATGATTTGGTGGTACTCTTGTGGAGCAAGTCTCTAAAGGTCGCTTTCGTCGGATACGTCGAAAATGACCTGTATGTGGTGGACTTCTCGGGGAAAACCACTTCGGGTCCGATGTGTCTATTCGGAAAGGCCGACGTGGGCTGGCTATGGCATCGCCGTTTAGCCCATGTCAACATGAGAACTTTGCAAAGTCTCCAAAAGGGTGGCCACATCCTTGGACTAAAAGACAATGTCTCTTTTGCCAAAGATCGTGTTTGCAGGGCTTGTGTTGAAGGAAAAATGCATGACTCACCCCACAAGAGGAAGACTACTGTGTCTTCAAAGGGGATCTTGGAATTACTTCATGTGGATTTATTTGGTCCTCCTTCTCATGCAAGTCTTGGTGGAAAGAAATATTGCTTGGTCATTGTCGATGACTACTCAAGATATACATGGGTATATTTCTTCAAGCTAAAAAGTGAGACTCAACAAACTGTCATCGACTTTGCCAATGAAGTTCAACGTCAACACAATGTTCCTATCCTGGCAATTAGAAGTGACAACGGCTCAGAATTCAAGAACTACACTTTAAACGAGTTTCTTAGCGAAGAGGGGATTAGACACCAATATTCCGCTGCGTACACCCCTCAACAAAATGGTGTAGCCGAGAGGAAGAATCGTACTTTGATGGATATGGCAAGATTTATGCTAGCAGAATTCAAGTCTCCGTATAATTTTTGGGCTGAAGCCTTATCCACTGCTTGTCACTCATCAAACCGGCTCTACCTTCGGAAGATTTTGGACAAGACTCCATATGAAATACTTACCGGTAACAAGCCCAACCTCTCATACTTCAGGGTATTCGGGTGTAAGTGTTTCTTTCTTATTAAAGGTGTCCATTTGTCAAAATTTGAGTCCAAGGCTTTAGAAGGTATTTTTGTTGGTTACGGTGCCGAATCCCACACTTATAGAGTCTACAACAAGCTCACTGGAATTGTTGTAGAATCTTGTAGTGTGGAGTTTGATGAAAATAACGGCTCCTTTGTAGGGCAAGTTGATTTTTGTGATGCAGATGTTGAAATACCCCAAGATGCCATAAGAAGAATGGGTGTGGGATTTTTCCGCCCCATTGAGGAACCCCTTGTGGCGGATCGGGAAGAACAATGCTCCACACATGTGGAGCCCTCATCTACACAAGATCAACATGCTCCTACTGTTGGAGAAAATCCTGCATCAACACCTCAATCTGCTGAAGATCAACTGTCCCCTGGACAAGTTGGTAGTCCCAGGCCGGACTATCCGCCCCTCCAAGGGGCGGACAATCCGCCCCTGGCACTCCAACTCTTTCCAGAGGATCCGAAGGAGAAGTCAGGGACTCTGAAGCTCCCAGGATGGATTCTCCGGCCCCCGAGGGCGGATTATCCGGCCCTGGGTCTCCAACTCTCATCAGGCATTCTTAGGAAGATGGCTCGGGTTCTTCACCTCCCAGGCCGGATAGTCCGGCCCCTCCAAGGGGCGGATTATCCGGGCCTGAAGAAAATGTTCAGCAACAATCTTCTGGCAGTAACGGTGACCAAGATCAAGGGCAAGGCAGTAATCAAGACAAGGGTAAAAATATTGAATCAACACCTTCTAGAAACAATAAGGACATTGAGGCTCGTCGCAAGGCTCGTGCTGATCGGAACCTTGAACTAAGAGGTCACACTCTTGACAAGGTTGTTGGTGATCTACGACGAAGGGTATCCACTAGAAGAGAGCTTGCAAGCTTCTGTGATCATCAAGCTCACATTTCCATGGTTGAACCGAAGAAGGTTTTTGATGCTCTTGAAGATCCCGATTGGGTTGTTGCAATGCATGAAGAATTAAATAACTTCGAACGCAACAAAGTTTGGAAGCTCGTAGAAAAGCCAAAGGATTACCGCAATGTTATCGGCACCAAGTGGATCTTCAAGAACAAACAGGATGAAAATGGCATTGTTGTGAGGAATAAAGCACGACTCGTGGCTCAAGGATTCTCTCAAGTGGAAGGAATTGATTTTGGCGAGACTTACGCTCCTGTGGCTCGTCTTGAGTCCATCTGTATCCTTCTTGCATATGCAGCCCATCATAATTTTAAATTACAACAAATGGATGTTAAGAGCGCTTTCCTTAATGTTCCTCTACATGAGTTAGTATACGTCAAGCAGCCCCCGGGGTTTGAGGACCCCAAATTTCCGAACCATGTCTACAAACTCGATAAGGCGCTCTATGGCCTTAAACAAGCCCCACGTGCGTGGTATGAGCACCTTAAAGAGCTTTTGCTAGACCGTGGATTCGAAGTTGGGCAAATCGATCCCACTCTTTTTACTAAGAAGGTTAATGGGGAGCTTTTTGTATGCCAACTTTATGTATATGACATTATTTTTGGCTCTACTAACCAAGCTTTTAACGATGAATTTTCAAAGCTTATGACTGACAGGTTTGAGATGTCCATGATGGGTGAGCTCAGGTTCTTTCTTGGATTTGAGATCAAACAACTCAGAGAGGGAACCTTTATTAATCAAGCTAAGTACATCCAAGACATGCTCAAAAGGTTCAAGATGACGGATCTCAATGGCGTTGCTACCCCAATGCAAACCAAGTGTCATCTTGAGCTCAATCCCAAGGGTAAAGACGTGGATCAAAAGGTATACCGATCCATGATCGGGTCTCTCCTTTACCTTTGTGCATCTAGGCCTGATATTGTGTTAAGTGTAGGAGTGTGTGCAAGGTACCAAGCCGCTCCTAAAGAAAGCCACTTAGTGGCGGTCAAGCGAATCTTCCGATATTTGGTTAATTCCCCAAATTTTGGGTTATGGTATCCCAAGGGTTCAAGTTTCTCTCTATGTGGCTACACTGATTCAGATTGGGCTGGTGACAAAGATGATAGGAAATCAACCTCTGGTGCATGTCAACTCTTGGGCAGGTCTCTAGTGTGTTGGTCATCAAAGAAACAGAATTGTATTTCACTCTTAACCGCCGAAGCTGAATATGTTTCTGCTGCAAGTGCTTGTACACAATTGTTATGGATGAGGCAAACTTTAAAGGAATATGGTGTGAATTGTGACAAAGTGCCTCTATTATGCGACAATGAAAGTGCTATCAAAATTGCGTACAATCCCGTGCAGCATACAAGAACAAAACATATAGAGATTCGCAACCACTTTATTCGGGATCATGTTGCTCGTGGAGATATTGCTCTATCATTTTGTGATATGTGGGTCATCGATGAGCATTGGTTTTGAACTCAAGATACATCTTCGCGGTGTCATGCCATGCGCTCCAACATGGTGGCTTCGGCCACCGCCCTCTTCCTTGAGAAGAGTTGGTTTTTGATCGTTCTCATTGGATTTTCTTTATATCTCTTGTTCTTATGGAAAACACACTCAAATTTGGCTTTTGTTTGATTTGATTTTTGAAAATTTGGGTGTGTAGTACCATATCAGTTTGATGCTCTCAACCCAAGCCTTTCTCTTCCCCCTTGAACCATCTATTCTTGCACACAAGTCCTCTAAAACACCATCGAGAGGTTTGCTAGGTTGCTCTGGCCTGATTCTGCATTTTCCAGAATTTCTTGGTGGGGGGGACGGATTATCCGCCCTAAGTGGGGGGCGGATTATCCGCCCCGGGATAAATCGGCCCTATATAGGCTGGGTCGGGGAGGGCAGGCTCAAACAGAGCAGCCAATCCTCCCCCAACCCTACCTCTGCCCCTAGCCGCCGGAGCATCCGCCTCTCCCGGAGTCGATTCGACCACCGGATTCTTCGGGCTCTCCCCGGATCTTCTTCACCTCGCCTCCGGGTATCTTCTTATCCGCGATTTTCCTCCAATGAGTGAGGGTAACTCCCTCATCTCTCTCCTTTTGTATGGGATGTATTTTATTTGGTGGAAATCTCGTTGTAGAAGGTTCTTGGTGTTGTTCCTTACATGCTAGAATCAGTAGACTTGCAACCCTAGTACCCGATCTGTTTTGCCATGGTAGATCTGAGCCAATCCAGAATTTTTTGCGGGGGGCGGATTATCCGCCCCTGCCAGGGCCGGATAATCCGGCCTGGAGAATTACATCCTGGTCTGTTTTGGTTCTGTTTCTGCTAATGCACATCATTGGTTATGGGGTTGCACTGCTACTCTTTCTCCGTGTTTTCTTTCTCCTGGACTTGTGTGTATGCTCATCTCCATGCTACCTCTCTAAATGCTATTCACAGGTGGTTCCAAGCCGACCAAGACCTTCGCCCGTCGTCCCCGTCCCCGTTATCTCAAGCCTACTGCAGAAGGGAAGTTTATTGACGAAACAGAGGTCAGCAGGGCGGCAAGAGAGGCTGCAAGGATGGCAGAGGCAAGTAAGAAATCTAAGCGGACCGCTTCTCGCAAGGGTAAACAGTCTCGGCCCAATTACAAGTCTATGGACATCATTCAGTATGCCACCATCCGCCAGACAGATTACTATGATGAAGCTGACAGTGATGGCCAACCCGAGGACACTATGTTTTGGAATGCCCATTTTCGCGCTATTCATGATGATGTGTATGCCACTCTCAGGATTCGACCTATGCACCCCATCAACTTGACTGAGTCTCAATCCAAGGCTCGGCTCCTTGAGGCATTGGATGTGACCAACAAGATGGGGATTCACCACCTCATGACCATTCAATGCAACTATGACTCTTCTGTGGTGCGCCAGTTTTTCTCCACACTTGTGATCTGCGGTGATGAGCGCCGCACTATGAAGTGGATGACCGGGACTACAATTCTTCAGTCGGACTTTCGCACTTTTGGGCAGGTTCTTGGGTATGCTTTCCATGGTCGTGACACTCCCGCTGGTCACCGCATCATTACTCCATTGAAGCCATCCAAGGACACTTTGCTGGCTCCCTTTCTCCTGATGGTATTGCTGGTACCTTCGCTGGTCTCTCTCCCTTGTATGCCTCCCTTGTTGGCATGTTTCGGGACTACATCGCTCCTAGTGGTGGCAACAATGACAGGATCCGTGGCCACCTGGTTCCTCTCCTTGCGTTTGCTCACGAGTGTGCCACCAACCCTGGATCAGCCACAGGTTACAAACTGGATGTCATGGACTATATTTTTCATGAGATGACGGATTCTATGATCAACAGGCTCTCTATTCCCTATGCTTCGTTCATTATGATGCTTGTCAAGCATATGTTACCCCATGAGGAGTTTGGCACTGCTATGGATGGTGTTCATAAGCCCAAGAAAATCTACAATAAGGCTCAGAAGACTCATCACCCTTCCACTGCCCCCAGAGTCCTTCATGCGTGATGCTCGGGCCAGTGGTCGTCGTTCCACGGTGTCCCAAATGGCACGCGAGGTTAAGCAGCTTACTTGGTTCCAGCGGAACATTCTTTGCATGGGCATTGACATTCACAAGGGCCAATATGAGGCGTACCGCAGGGATCATGAGAGGGATCACACGCAGCAGCTTATTCTCCACCATGTCTCAGGTGCCACTGGCCATCCACCTCCTCCCACTGCTTTGGATCCGTATGCTCAGTGGAACACCTCAGGGATCAACTATGGCGAGCTCGAGAGTTGCCTCTTCCCTCCTCCACCGAGGGCACCCACTCCTCCAGCTGATGACGATGATGAAGAGGAAGGTGACGGGGATGACTACGACGAGGATGAGGAGGAGTGATCTTTAGGGGCGTTAGCTTCGCTCTTCTTCCCTTTTTGGCATTTCGATGCCAAAGGGGGAGAAGCAGTTCTATTAGGGCTCGTGGATTTGCAAGGGTCGGGCACAAGCTTTTCGATTTTAGTAGTCGTTTTTATTTGCTTGCTTGTGCCTTTTCTAGCGTGAACTCATTTGCTATTTGTGTTTGTTTATGTAAGACTTTGTCGTACTCCACTTTGTTTGGTACTATGTTGGGTATTCATGGAATTCTAGATTTATCTATTATGGACTCCATGGAATTCTGGAATTATGGAACATATTTGATGGCATATGGACTCATGGGAATATCTATGTATGCTTTGGCTATTCTCATCCCGGTGGTATGACCTTGTTCCTCAATCCACTTTTGTTCCAATTATCTTTGCCATGGAAGTTGTGCTCTCTCTAGTGTGTGCATTTGTATTCAAATGCAAATTTTAAATATGCACACATCTAGGGGGAGCGCCTTTCATCTTAAGGTGGCGATAACCGGTTTCATTGCAAATCCTAGTATTGTCATCTAACACCAAAAAGGGGGAGATTGAAAGAACATTTCTTAATCCCTAGTGTTTTGTGTGTTAGATAACAATACCAAGGATCATTTAATGTGTGTTAAAGTGTTGCAGCTCTATTTGAGAATAAAGGGAAAAAGAACTCTGCCTTTGGGGGCGGATGATCCGGCCCCACCAGGGGCGTATAATCCGCCCCTCCCTTTGCCCAAGCAGACGCAAGCCCCAGAAGGGGGAGGAGTTTTGGCCGGATTTTCTGGCCCCACCGGATAATCCGCCCCTCAGGGGGCCGGATAATCCGCCCCCTGCTCATCGCCAAGGCGCAAGCCCTAGAGAGGGGGCGGAGTTTCTGCCGGACTTTCCGGCGTGGCCGGATAATCCACCCCAGGAGGGGGCCGGATTATCCGCCCCTCCCCCCAAGATTTCCACTAAGTTCCTCAAGCGCAAGCCCCAGAGAGGGGGCGGACTTTCCCCCGGAGAATCCGCCCTTGGGGGCGGAGTTTTCCTAGGGGGCGGATAATCCACCCCAAATGGGGGGCAGATAATCCGCCCCCAAAGTTGTGCAACGGCCAGATCTGGGGAGGGGGTATTTAAGCCAGCCTTCCCCCTCCTGCCAGAATGCTTGATTCATCACGAAAAAGACCAGATCAGATCTGAAAGCTTCATCCAAGAGTGCTCCACCTAGATCCACTCAAAGGCCCCATTCCTTTGGGAATCGAAGGAGGAGAACTCGATCTTCATCATCAACAATCAAGTGCTTCATCTCCTCTCCATTCATTTGGAGAACCTCTGATCTAGTATTTCTTGCAAATATCTAGATCCTCGTTTTTGTTTATATTGATAAACCTTGTTCTTGTGGCAGCTTGTTGTCATCTCGGGAGCCCCCAATTCGGTTGTGGGTGTGTTCCCCGATAGTGTTGTAAAAGGCACCGGTTCCCGCCTCGAAGGGGTCCAATAGTGGAGAAGGTGGATCAGGCCTCTCGTGGCGAGATCCATCGGAGAATAGAGTGAGGCCTATTGTGGCGTGGTGGTCTTAGAATCGCCCACCCCTCCAACGCATATGTACTTCCCTTAACAAGGAAGGAACTTCGGTAAAACAAATCCCTGTGTCTCCGCGTGCTCCACTACGGTTTCCTCGCTCCTCTTTTACGTGCTTAGTAGTTAGGGTTACATATAGGGAAATTCTCATAGTTGCATATCTAGAGAATTTACTTTGTGTCAAGCCTAAAATTGAAAAAGTATTAAAAATTGGTTAGCACCTATTCACCCCCCCTCTAGGTGCCCATACGATCCATTTCAGGCAGTCATGCCCACCGACCTCGAGCACGACTCGCCAAGGGTGGCCAACTACATGGAGGCTGCAAACGAACTCGCACGCCAAGACGGGGTCGACCAGCTCGACGAGGCACGTGACCTAGCTCGCTCCCGCACCGCCATCTACCAGCAAGGGCTCCGCCGCTACCACAGCCGCCGAGTAAGGACTCGCACTTTCCAGGAAGGTGACCTGGTACTACGCCTAATCCAGGACAAGAAGGGCATGCACAAGCTTTCCCACCCTTGGAAGGGACCATTCGCCATCAGGCGAGTCCTAGGCAACGACGTCTACTACCTCACCAACGTCCGAGCAGACAGAAAACTCGATGTCAAGCGGCCATGGAATGTAAACCTCCTACGGAAGTTCTACTCCTAGAACTCCATACATGTACTCCCCACCTGCTATGAAATAAAACAGATCGGTTACCAAAAATTGTGTCTACTCTCCGTGTCTTGTGCCACTCGCACTCGTAATAACAGCATTATGCTATTCGCAGAAGTCAACCTCTGGAAAAGCGACCGGCACGGCCAAGTAGTGCGGCACGAGGGCACTGGGAAACCCCAGGCCTCGTATCGTCCACGAAAAACGCCAACCCGGAGCCCCATTGGAGTCGCCTAGCTCCACTGGCTCACCGAGCCAAGACAACTGCATTCGCTCCTCACAGCGACCAAGTCCTCCGCATCCTTGGTGCAGCGACTCGAACGGCCAAGTACCATGCTTGGGGACTGACGCCCAGCCAAATACGAGCGACTAGGGAAAATGCCAAGTACGAGAGCGCGCCCAGGACTCGCCACGCGACTGATCCTCCGAATCAGGCAGGAGAGACGCATTAACAACGACGCGCTTAGTCCTCACCTACCTTGGAGCTGCGACTAGAACCACCAAGTACCACGCTCGGGGACTCGGCAACCCGACCTCGTTCGCGCCCGGGAAACGGTCAAGTAAAGAGCACCCCTGGGAGTCGCCTTGCGACTGGCTTTCCGAGCCATGGCGAGTCGACCTCAACTAACTAAAGTTCACAAACATATAACAACAAGGTAAACCCCATAAAAAGGGCGGACGCGCTCGGGGACTCGTTCAAGCAAAATCCAAAATCGCAAAACAAACGACCAAATAACACGAGTTTCCTTCATAGCAGCACAAAGTTGTTCTAATTACAAGGAAAGTTCAATAGTTATCTCGTACTAACGCCCAAGGGCAAGATACTTCTATTCCGCAGGTTCCGACGTAGACGCGCCATCGTCCCTGCGACTACGGATGAAGGGCACGTACGGGTTTGACGGGTACGTCGTCAGCTCGCCCGCCATCACCGCACAGAATGGCTGCTCGACCTTGAAGTCTTGATGCTTCGGCTCGGGATCATTGGGAGCGACAATCGTCTCCTGGTAGGGGAGGAGGTCGCCCATCTCCCAAACGCGATCGGAGTACACCGCGGCCCGGTCCGTCAGCTTCAGCACCTCGGCAATCTCCACCGAGCCCGTTGACGAGGGGTAGCCGCTCGTGACATCGTCGAGGTCGAAATCCTCCGGGAAGTGGGAAAGCCCAAGGATGAGTGCTGTCGCCGCCCCATGCCGGCAGGCCGACCGCGTCATGAACTCGACGACTGACGGAGCTTTCTCCAGGTAGCACCACACCTCAACAAGGTCGCTGGGGATCACCTCCGTTGGTGATATCTCCTGAAGATACGCTCGAAGGCAAGTCGCGGACAACACGGCCGAATCGACGAGGGTGGTCACACATTGTCGCGCGTCGTATGACTGCGCCTCCTCCGCGTTATCAGTAATCCGACCTGTGGATCAGAAGCGAGTAGTGAGCACACCAACGACATCACAATGCAGTTGTTGCAGGGAGAGGGGAGAAGAAGGAAGGTTTACCAATTAACGGTCGACAGAGGCCCGTGATGAAGCTTTGAAGAGAAGAGAAGTCGTTTTGCAACCCAGCAACGAGCGCGTCAGACACTTTCCGCTCTTCAGCGGCAGACGTATTAGCAGTTTTCGCTCGCCCTTCCGCCGACCTCGCCTCCGCCCTCGCTTCCTTGAGCTCACGCTCCAGGTCAGCGACTCGCTTTTCAGCCGTGCTCAAAGCGGACTGAGCCGCCATCAGGTCACCCATCGGGACAAGGCCTCGGCGGGCCTCCTTCACCTCGGCTGCAACTGCCTGAAGCCCCTTGTTTGTCTCCTGGACAGCAACGAGCTCCTTCTCCAAGCGACACTTCGCAGCAAGCCGTTCGGCCGACTCGTGTTGCAAGCCTTGATGGGGATGTGCCTTCCGGGGTATACCCAGCAAAACGTTTCCGACTGGCCTTAGAATTGGTGAGTGGGCCTGCAAGACGGCGACTGGATCAAAGCCCGGCATGGATCCAAGCGACTGGAAGCTGAAGGCCCAGGCGAGTAGATAGGCCCAGTCGGATTAGGTTAAACAAGGACCGAAGCCTTAACTGATTCGGTTGAGATATGTAAACCCTAGGGGAGGTGAGCCTATATAAACCTCCCTGCGGGGCGCGTAGAGGTACGTTCCATCATACACCCAAGCGACTCGCCGCCTAGCCGCCGAGCTCGCCCATTGTACCACCTTCATAATACAATCTAGTAGGAGTAGGTCTTTACCCTCCGGGGGGCCGAACCTGGGTAAAACCCTGTGTCTCCGCCCTCATCTCGCACCGCAGATGGCAGGCCGCCCTTGCCCTTCGTTCTACTACTCGCTGCCGATTGCAGCATCTGCCGTGTCCATTCCCACGATAGTGGCGCCCACCGTGGGGCCTGGCCGGTCTGGCCGGTGTTCTGCGGCGAGATCCAATCTACCCATCAACGAGTCGGTCGCCACCGGCCGCATGATAGCGATTGGCGAGATGCTCCAGATCTTGCCAAACAGCTACGTCCCGGCGGCGCGACCCATCACGCACATCATGATCCTGCCAGTAGGCACGATCAGCCTCTTCGTCGGCCTCACCGACATCATCATCTCGGAGGACTCGGCTCGCATCCGCGAGTCGCCGCCACGCGATCGGCTCTCTGAGAGCCAGGTCCGCACCATCCATCGCCTCGCCTTCGAGTACAACTCGGCCCACAGCGACGTGGCCGAAAACTCCGCGGCCGTGGAAGACGCGGCCCTCAACGACGACGCCGACTCGGCGACCCCGACATCACTCGCCGGATCCATCACCGCGGCTTCACCCGCGGGCTCCATCACCCAGGTCTCCAACGTGGGTGACTTCGAGGACCCCTCCATCCTCGGAATCTTCGACTTCGACTCCGGGTCGGAAAACTCCGCCGATCTCCGCGATGGGACCGATCGTCACGCCGCAACCTATATGGCGACTGGCACCGATCCGCCGGAGGACCCGTTCTCCACCCCGATCCCTCCCAACGCCACGGCAACGGAGGTCGAGGAACTCCGCCTGAAGCTGGCGGAGGCTGTCCGCAAGGAACAGGCCGAGCGCGAAATTTTTTGCCTCGAGCAGGTGACGGCGCAGGAGCTGTCGCGTTACCACGCGCAACGGATCAGGACGCGCCTGAACCCTACCGTTCAGGGGCGCGCCCTGAACTTCGATGACAAAAACGACCCGGCCCGCGTGGCCGAGCGCGCGATCTGCGAGAACGCGCCACCAGGAGGGAGCGCCCGGCCCCCTCCAGGGTCAACGGCGATGGGCGCCCCACCTCCACCCAACCGCACACCCCCAGGGATCAGCCACGGATAGTAGTCTCCTCACGGGAGCGAGACGCAAATGGCCTCCCACTGTTCTCCACCCCGATGGACAACCTCGTGGCGGGCCCAGCAACAGCCGACAACATCACGGCCACCGGCGACGGCGCCCTACAGATCCAGTACGTCAGGGCCCTGCTCGCAAAGGCCGTCGAGCAGCAAAACGCAGGCGCTGACTCGCAGGGTCGAGTGTACTCGCATTCTTCGGGAAGCAGAGCTGCCTCCAGCGGCCGCCCAATGGCGGCAAACACCCTCAACTGCCCGCCGCCAGAGCCACTGCAGCTCCAACACCGACCCGCAAACACGGCACTCTCCACCAACAACCCCAGGCCAGCGACCAACTTCGTCGCCGCCAACGGTCAACCCATCGACGCCCGCACCTACATCATCAACAACCAAAGCTGGCGCGCACGCCAGCCCGACGACCTGCGACACACCCTAATCAATCGCCGCGACAGCGAGCCAATGGGGTCGCTCAGTCGACTCGGCCCCAAGTGCTTCGGACCAATGATCCGAGGCGAGAAGTACCTGCCAAACTTCAAGGCGCCGAAGGAGATAGAAAAGTACGATCCCTCGTACGACCCCGCCGTCTGGCTCGATACATACCTCATGGCAATGGGGATCGTAGGCCACACCGACCTGCTAGCTGCCCGTTACCTCCCCCTGATGATGGAGGGGACGTGCAGGCAGTGGATCAACACCCTCCCCCAGGATAGTATCGACTCCTGGGAGGAGATGCGTGACTCCTTCGTCAGGCATTTCGAGTGCTCCTACACCCGCGCCACCACCATCGAGGACCTGGAGCGATGCGTCCAGGGACCTCGCGAGTCGACCCGCAACTGGGGGCAGCGGTGGCAAGAACTCTGGTACAACGCGGTCGGCATCCACCCGGACACCGCGATTCATTGCTTCAAGACTTCATGCCGCTACGAGCCTCTGGTCGCTAAGCTCAAGCGACACTCTCGCACACTCGACAACATACCGGACCTCCTCGAGATCGCCAAACGGTACGCGGAGGAAGACCCAAACCAGGAAACCGATGACGAGTCGGGAGGTCAACGCCGCACGAGCGGCAACGATAGCGGACGATGGTCCGACCTACGCTACAGCAACACTCGCCTCACCGGCAAGCGCCGCAGCGACGGGCGAGTCGACTTCGTCGCCAACGCCGGTCACGCACAACGCGAGCCCAAAAGCTTCCGCCGCGACGGCGGCAACTACAAGGCCAAGCCAAGGTTCGACCCTGCGGCCCTTCTTAACCAACCTTGCGCGTTTCATAGCAGGGAAGGGAAGCCCGCAACGCACACAACCGCCGACTGCCACACCCTCAGGGAGATCGAGAAGGCACGGCGAGCAAGGGAGGACCCCGATAACAACCCGCCAAACGGCGGAAAGTTTGGCAACGTGGCCGGCTCGCTCCATACCTTCACCGGCTTCAACACGAAACGCGAGAAGAAGGTCATCACCCGTGCCGTCACTGCCAACGCGGTGGCCCAGGTGGACGTTCCCCAGTTCCTCAACTGGTCGGAGCAGCCCATCACCTGGAGTCGCCAGGACCACTCGCCGCGCATCGAGTATCCAGGGCGAGTCGCCTTAGTGGTCAAGCCAAAGGTGGGCGACTACTGGCTCCCCAAGACATTGATGGACGGCGGCAGCTCCATCAACATCCTGTACCTGGACACCTTCAGGCGGCTGCGGCTCCCGCAGTCGATGATCGAGACAACCCACACCACGTTCCACGGCATCGTCCCCGGTCGGAAGGCGTACCCGATCGACAAGGTCACACTGCCAGTCACCTTCGGCACCCCGGCAAACTTCCGCACCGAGCGGATCGTCTTTGAGCTGGTGCCCTTCGACAGCCCCTATCACTGCGTCCTGGGGCGCCAGGCATTCGCCAAGTTCATGGCAGCGCCACACTACGCGTACAATGCAATGAAGCTCCCTGGGCCGTGCGGCGTCATCACCATCAACGGCGACCCCGACATGGCCGCCGAGTGTGAAGCCAAAGGAGTCGAACTCACTGATGCGGTCATCATGGCAGAGGCTAACCACGCTGACGAGCTCGCCAAGTACGCGAGCGGGGTGAACAATGACGACCCCACCATACTCAAGAAGCCCAACTCGGAGGGCGCAAACACCTCAGCCTTTGAGGCAACGACGCACACTCGCACCGTCGAGCTGGTCCCAGGCGACTCCAGCCAGACGGTGACGATCGAAACAGGGATGAGCCCAGCCTAGGAAGGCGCGCTCATCGAGTTCCTCCGTGAGAACAGGGATATCTTTGCATGGAAGCCCTCTGACATGCCTGGTGTCCCTAGGGAGCTCGCTGAGCACAAACTAAACGCCGACCCCAAAGTGCGACCCGTCAAGCAGTCGCTGCGACCCTTCAATGAAGAGCGTCGCCGAGCCATTGCCGAGGAGGTGTAGCGTCTACTCGCTGCAGGCTTCATCCGGCCAATCAAGTACTCCAAGTGGCTGGCGAACCCAGTCCTGGTCGAGAAGAAGAACGGGACTTGGAGGATGTGTATCGACTACACAAACTTGAACAGCGCCTGCCCAAAGGAGCAGTTCGTCCTCCCGCGGATCGACCAAATAATCGACTCCACCGCGGGCTCGGAATCGCTATGTTTCCTCGACGCCTACTCTGGATATAACCAGATCAAGATGGCTGTCGAGGACGAGGAGAAGACGGCGTTCATCACGCCATTCGGAGCCTTCTGCTACACCGCCATGACCTTCGGCCTCAAGAACGCCGGGGCGACCTATCAGCGGTGCATGCAGGAGTGCCTCGCGAGCCAAATTGGCCGCAACATCCACGTCTATATCGACGACGTGGTCGTAAAATCCGCTCGCCAGGATGATCTACTCGCCGACCTGGCGGAAACATTCGCCAACTTGCAAAAATACAAGATAAAGCTTAACCCAGGCAAATGCACCTTCGGTGTACCAGCAGGGCAACTACTAGGTTACGTCGTCTCCAAGCGCGTAATCGAGGCGAACCCCACCAAGATCGACACGATCGCCCGACTCGGCAAACCCGAGTGCCTGCGCGACGTCCAGAAGCTGGCCGGGCGAGTAGCGGCTCTCAGTCGCTTCATCCCCCGCCTGGGCAAAAAGGCGATGCCCCTATACCGCCTGATGCGCAAGAACCCCACATTCCAGTGGGACAAGAAGGCGGATGACGCGCTTCGCGACCTCAAGAAGGTGCTACTCGCCGCACCACTACTCGCCGCCCCCGCCGACAAAGAACCCATGCTGGTTTACGTCGCGGCTTCCGAGCGCGTCGTCAGCGCCGTTATGGCCGTCGAGCGACCGGAGGAAGGAAAGGAGCGCCCAGTATAGCGACCGGTGTACTACATCAGCGAGGTCCTCACCGAGTCGCGCTAGCGATACCCGCAGTACCAGAAGATGGTATACGCGGTCTTCAGGGCTCAGCGGCGCCTGCCGCACTACTTCCAGGAGCACCCGATCACGATCGTCTCCTCAGCACCATTGCAGGACATCATCCGCAACCGCGAGGCGACCGGGCGGGTCGCCAAGTGGGCCGTCGAGATCGGCTTCCACAACATCAAATACGAGCCGCGAAGAGCGATCAAGTCGCAAGCCCTAGCGGACTTCATCGCCGATTGGGAAGAGGCCCAGCAGCCAGAGAAGCTGCCATACCTCCACTACTAGAGCCTGCACTTCGACGGCTCCAAGAACACGGACGGCGCAGGCGCAGGGATCGTGCTAACTTCACCGAAGGGCGACAAGCTCCGCTACATTCTCTGCCTCGACTTCACACCCTGCACCAACAACATGGCCGAGTACGAGGCCTTACTCCACGGCATGCGAGCTGCCAGGGAGATGAACGTCAACCGCCTACGCTGCTACGGAGACTCCGACCTCGTCGCTGGGCAAGTCGCCGGCACCTGCGACGCCGTCTCCCCCACCAT
This sequence comes from Avena sativa, assembly GCA_916181665.1. Taxonomy (NCBI): domain Eukaryota; kingdom Viridiplantae; phylum Streptophyta; class Magnoliopsida; order Poales; family Poaceae; genus Avena; species Avena sativa. The sequence continues at coordinate 351,103,057 of OV702293.1, read as the reverse complement.
GGCGGCGTACCGCCAAGTAGTGGACAAGCTGGGCGGACACTTCGCAGGCTACTTCGTCGAGTGGATCGACAGGCGGAAGAACGAGGAGGCCGACGCACTCTCTCGCATCGGGTCGGCTCAACTCGCACCACCCGTCGGCGTCTTCCTCGACACGATCACCAAACCATCAGTCTCTCCCCCAAGGGAGATCGACATCGAAGTCCCGCTGCAGCCAGAGGCAGCCCTGGTCGCACTCGTCACCGAGCCAGACGACTGGACCATGCCCTACGTCGCCTATCTGGAGGCTGGCACCTTGCCGGCAGACGAGACGGATGCCCGGATGATCGCACGCCGATGCAAATCCTTCACCATCATCGACGGCGAGCTCCACAAGCGAAGCGTCACCGGCGTGTTCCAACGCTGTGTCCAACCGGCCGAAGGTCGCAAGATCCTCCACGACATCCACTCCGGCGACTGTGGCCACCACTCCGGTGCCCGCTCCCTGGTCGCCAAGGCTATGCGGCACAGCTTCTACTGGCCCACCGCACACGCCAATGCTGTCGACATCGTCCAGCGGTGCGCCGGGTGCCAGAAGTACGCCAACCAGACGCACGTACCGAGCTCGGCGCTGAAGACAATCCCCATCACCTGGCCATTCGCCGTATGGGGCATGGACATGGTAGGCCCCTTCAAGAAGGCTCCCTCCGGCTACACCCACCTCCTGGTCGCGGTCGACAAATTCACAAAGTGGGTGGAGGCCAAGCCAGTTCAGAAATGCGATGGGAAGACCGCCACTAAATTCCTACGCGAGCTCATATATCGCTACGGGTTCCCAAACAGCATCATCATGGACAACGGCACCAACTTCGCCAAAGGAGCCATGGCCGAATTCTGTGAGGAACACCATATCCGGCTCGACCTCGCATCAGTCGCCCACCCGGAATCCAACGGCCAGGCGGAACGGGCCAATCAAAGCATCCTCCACGGCCTGAAGCCGCGACTCCAAGTACCACTTGAGCGCACCGCCGGGTGCTGGGTCGAGGAGCTACCTTCCGTCATCTGGGGCATCCGCACCTCGGTCAACAGGTCGACAGGATTCACCCCCTTCTTCATGGTGTACGGCGCCGAGGCAGTCATGCCCACCGACCTTGAACACGACTCGCCGAGGGTCGTCCACTACACGAAGGCCGCGAACGAACTCGCACGACAGGATGGAGTCGATCAAATCGACGAGGCATGCGACCTAGCTCGCTCGCGCACCGCCATCTACCAACAAGGACTCCGCCGCTACCACAGCCGGCGGGTGAAAACTCGCACCTTCCAAGAAGGCGACCTGGTGCTGCGCCTCATCCAGGACAAGAAGGGCATGCACAAGCTTTCCCCTCCATGGGAGGGACCATTCGCCATCGAGCGTGTACTCGGCAACGACGCTTACTACCTCATCGATGTCCGCGGGGACGGCAAACTCGACGTCAAGCGACCATGGAATGTAAACCTCCTGCGGAAGTTCTATTCCTAGAACGCCACATATGTATTCTCCAGTCGCTATGAAATAAAAAGAATTGGTTACCGCAAATTGCGCTTACTCTCTGTGTCTTGTGCCACTCGCACTCGTAATAACAGCGTCAAGCTAACCGCAGAAGTCAACCTTTGGTAAAGCGATCGGCACGGCCAAGTAGTGCGATGCAAAAGCACTGAGTCACCTCAGATTTTGCATCGTCCACAAAAAACGCCTACCCGGAGCCCCATTGGAGTCGCCTATCCCGACTGGCTCTACGAGCCAAGACAACTGCCTTCGCTTCTCACAGCGACCATGATCCTCCGCATCCTCGACATAGCGACTCGAACGGCCACGTACCACGCTCGGGGACTGACTGCCAGTTCAGCGCGAGCGGCTCGGGAAAACGCCAAGTATGAGAGCATGCCCAGGACTCGCCATGCGACTGACCCAACGGGCCAGGCAGGAGTGATGCGCTCAAACCAACGCGCAAAGTCCTCACCCACCCTCGAGTCGTGCCTAGAACAACCAAGTACCAAGCTCGGGGACTCGGCCACCCGACCTCGTTCGCACAAGGGAAAACGGTGAAGTACAGAGCGCTCAAGGGAGTCGCCTAGCGACTGGCTCGTCGAGTCCGGGCGAGTCGACCACAATAGTAAAACATTCAAAAACCACAAACAGATCACACACGAGGTAAACCCCACAAAAGGGCGGACGCGCTCGGGGACTCGTTCAAACCTCAATCGGAAAACACATGACAAGTCACAAAACAAACATGATATCTAATTACTAGCATGTTGCAATTGTCTTAGAGTACAAAATATGCCCAAGCGGCAGATCTGCTACTAACACCCCAGGGTAACCTACTCTATTCTGCAGGCTTCTACGATGACTCGCCAACACCCTTGCGATTGCGGATGAACGGCGTGTACGGGTTTGACGGGTACGTCGTCAGCTCACCCGCCATCGCAGCGCGGAAGGGCTGCTCGACCTTGAAGTCCCGGTGCTGCGGCTCGGGTTCGTTGGGCGCGACGACCGTTTCCTGGTAAGGAAGGAGGTCACCCATCGCCCAGACGCGCTCGGAATACACCGCGGCGCGACCCGTCAACTTGAGCACCTCGGAGATCTCCACCTCGCCAGTCGACGACGGGTAGCCACTCGTCACATCGTCCAGATCGAAATCTTCTGGAAAATGAGCAAGCCCAAGGCTAAGCACCGTCGCCGCTCCACGCCGAAATGCCGATCGCGTCATGAACTCAACGACCGACGGCGCCTTCTCCAAGTACTTCCACACCTCGACGAGGTCGCTGGGAATTACTTCCGTGGGCGACATCTCCTGGAGGTAGGCTTGGATGCATATCGCCGACAACGTCGCCGAGTCAACGAGCATGGCCACACATTGCCGCGCGTCGAACGAGCTCGTCTCTTCGTTGCTATCAATGATACGACCTGCGAGTAGAGGATAACAGTGAGTACGTTGGATATCGCAAAAAGGCACATACAGGGGCAGATACGCTTACCAATCAAGGGGCGGGAGAGGTCCGTGATGAAGCGTTGAAGCGAAGTATAGTCGTCCTGAAGCCCAGCAACAAGGGCGCCGGACACTTTATGTTCCTCTGCGGCGGTCGTAACGGAGACCTTGGCTTGCCCATCTACCGAGCTCGCCTCCTCTTTCGCCTCCCTCAGCTCGCGCTCGAGCTCGGCGATCCGCTTCTCAGCCGAGCTCAACGCCGATTGAGCCGTCGCCAAATCACCCGCGGGGACAAGTCCCTGGCGAGCCTCTTCTGCCTTCGCGGCAACTGCTTGAAGCCCTTTATTCGCCTCTAGGACGGCGGCCAGTTCCTTCTCCGCGCGGTGTTTCGCTGCCAATCGGTCGGCCGACTCAAGTTGAAGACCCTGCACACAATTCAAACAGTTAACCAAAGCGAAATCCTAAGTGCCCACCTGCTGAAATTCAGCGAGTGCGCACTCGGGGACTGGCAATCAAGAAATCCTAAGTGCCCACCTGCTGAAATTCAGCGAATGCGCACTCGGGGACTGGACGCGAAAAATGACAACAAGACTCTAAAAGAATCAGACCGCTGCAACTCACCGGCCTGATCCTCGGGGACTGGACATACCTGGATGGTTGCGCCAAGCATGCCGTGAAGTTGTATCGCATCCACGGACGCGAGAAGAGCCGGCGTGTGCCCCCGACGCTGCTCGACCTCCGCGTCAGCGACCCCAGGTGCACGGCTCGAGGGTGAGGTCCCACTCGCCGCAGTCGTCTTGGTCATGAAACGCGGGAACGTGGCGATGGAGGCACCGGCACCAAAGGAGATCGGCTCGGTCACCCCAGGCGAGGGAGCACCCTCCTTCGTGGATACGGCCGCCTCCATTGCGGGTTCATTCGGCGCGACCGCCGTGTCGTCGGAGATCGTGACGACATCGTCGCCCTTGGCCCTCTTGGCGCCATCCGCAGGAACGACGGCTTCGTCTGCCTTCCTCTTGCGGAAAGGATCCTCCTCGCTGACGACGGGCGGTACCTTAGACACAGTCGGGTGGCCTATCTTCTTCACCCTGGTCCTATAAATCGATCGTGTGAGTGAATTAATTCAAACTGCTATGAAAGACAAAGGTAGGTGAGTGAACTCACTTAGCGACCGGAATGAAGCGTAGCCCCGTGCGGATGCCGGCCGGCTTCTCCAGTTCGGGGCCCAGTCGGCGGCTGAGCCCCATCTCTAGGATGTCGTGTGCCCAAGACATGGATGGCTTCTTCGTCGTCGAGGCCACAACGGGAGCCTCTGGGACATCTTCGGCAGGAGCTTCCCTGCGAGGCGAAGCTGCCGCAGCCGGAGCGTCCCCTAGCCCAGAGACTGGGGCGAATGGTAGAGGCATCGAGGCCAGTGGCACCTCGACAGTGGCCGTGTCCAGCACGACTGCCGTCGGTGGCGCCTCGTCCTTGGCCGGGCTAGGGGCGTCGGAACTGCTCGCCGAGTGCGGTGGCGAGGCCGGCCTCATCGGCTTCGTCTTCTTCTTCGGAGGGGCCTTCGCCTCCTTCTCATTCTTCTTCTTCTTCTTCTTCTTCTTCTTCTTTGACGGAGTAGCCTGGCGGCGCGAGGTGGTCTCTGGAAGTTCGTCATCGTCATCATGACGCTCGAGGCTTTTACTCGCCTCAAGCTCACGCTGACGCTGCCCGCGGGTCTTGCGGACCAGCGGGGCGGCCTCCTCCTCGAAGTCGTCATCGCCATTGCTCTCATCACTCTCGGAGTCACCCTTGGCGGGCGGTGACTCGCCCATGTCCTGGACGGACGAGCTCGAGTTCTCGTCATCTAAAGGAGGGATCCATCCTTCCACCACTTGAAACAGCTGCGATGAACACGAAATGAAGTTATAGCGACCGCGACTGCAAAAACTGCGACTGCGAATGATGCGAGGTGACCTACCATTGGGGCTGGATGCTTCGCGGTGTAGGGGGCAACCCCTGCCTTTGCGTCCAGGTACACCGCTTGGGTGATCTTCTTCAGTCCCGTGGTGTAATCCTCGAGCCTCCACTCGGCGAGGCAGGACTTCGTCGAGTCCTCCCGGCCCGTGTACTGGTACATGTAGTGGTCGCGCCGAGCCAGAGGGACGAGCCGCCGCCCGAGCCAGCAGTTGTATAGGTTGATCGTCTGGAGGCCCTTCTCTTTCAGACCACGGATAGTTTGGAGCATTTCGTCCACGACCATCCGCTGGTCGCTGGGGAGCTTGCCAACCTGAAGCCGGCGTGGTTCGGACCGGTTGGCGGAGTATCGTGGAATCGCCGTCTCGCCCTCCGGGGTCGCCTCAGCAACATAGAACCAAGATTTCTTCCAGTCGCTCACCGCCTTGGCGGGCAGCATCAAGTCGAAGAACGAAGCCTTCGACTTCAGCTGGAAAGTTAGGCCGCCCACGGCAAGCATTGGGCCGTCCGCTCCCTCGTGGCTGATCCGTCCGTGGAACAGATCTTGCCATAGAGGGAAGTAGGGCCGGCAGCCCAAGTAGCACTCGCAGAACACCACAAAGATGGCGAGCTGCTCGATGCTGTGTGGACCCAGGTCCGACGGTTGGATCCCGTAGTAGGCGCAGAAGCGCCGAAAGAACAGGGACGTGGGGAATCCCAGTCCCTGTTCCAGGTGGCTGGTGAAGCAGATGAATTCCCCCTCGCGCGGGTTCGGGGTCACCTCTCCGGCCGCGGGGATGCGCCAACAGCCGGCGCGCAGGATCCCGGCCTCTTCAAAGGAAGCCAGTTGCACCCTCGTACACTTAGATCTCCCCCAAGGTTCAGTGGAGAGGGCCATGGCGGAAGGATTTGCGGCGGGTCGGAGGATTTCGGGTCGGCTGGATCGCGATGCGAGGGAAGGCGAGAATGCGTGCAATCGGAGGAAATGGCGAGAAGATGGTTCTCAGATCACCTGCCATTCCCCTTATATAGCGGTTGTTACCCGCCAAATCAGGAAGCCGTTACTATGCGGTGATTACGCCAAAGGTTACCGTTGGATTGCCCCAACGGCTAGTTTGACCACGCTTAACGGTCCAACTTCAGCCACTCGGCTCGCCGACCTGATCACTACGACAGTGTTTCGCCGACTCGACTCGCCAAAGCTGCGATCAGAATGACTAGTTTTTTCCTTTATACAGGAGCCCGCCGATGATTCGACTGGATGTCTACTCTGAAGCCGTATACTCCGACTGCCAGCAGCCACCTACGCCTAATCGGCGACAGCCTCGGGGACTACTGATGGGGATGTGCCTTCTGGGGTATACCCAGCAGGACATTTCCGACTGGCCTTAAGACGGCGACTGGATCAAAGCCCGGCGTGGATCCAAGCGACTGGAAGCTGAAGGCCTAGGCGAGTAGATAGGCCCAGTCGGATTAGGTTAAACAAGGACCGAAGCCTTAACTGATTCGGTTGAGATATGTAAACCCTAGGGGAGGTGAGCCTATATAAACCTCCCTGCGGGGCGCGTAGAGGTACGTTCCATCATACACCCAAGCGACTCGCCGCCTAGCCGCCGAGCTCGCCCATTGTACCACCTTCATAATACAATCTAGCAGGAGTAGGTCTTTACCCTCCGGGGGGCCGAACCTGGGTAAAACCCTATGTCTCCGCCCTCATCTCGCACCGCAGATGGCAGGCTGCCCTTGCCCTTCGTTCTACTACTCGCTGCCGATTGCAGCATCTGCCGTGTCCATTCCCACGACAAGCCCTGCGCACACACCACAACGTCAACGACAATGAAATTCCTAAGTGCCCACCCGCTGAAATTCAGCGACTAGGCACTCGGGGACTGGACAATGAAATTCCTAAGTGCCCACCCGCTGAAATTCAGCGACTAGGCACTCGGGGACTGGACAATGAAATTCCTAAATACCCACTCGCTGAAATTCAGCGACTAGGCACTCGGGGACTGGATAATGAAATTCCTAAGTGCCCACCGGCTGAAATTCAGCGACTAGGCACTCGGGGACTGGACGATATAAAAACATTAAGAATCCGACCACTGAAATTCAGTGGCCCGATCCTCGGGGACTGGACATACCTGGATGGCAGCGCCTAGCATGCCGTGAAGCTACAGCGCATCCACAGACGCAAGCACGACCAGAGTGTGGCCGCGACGCTGCTCAACCTCCACCTCGGCGACCCCAGGCATCCGACTCGTTGGCGCCGAGCCACTCACTGCGGCCGCCTTCACCATGAAGCGAGGGAAGGTCGCTGCAAATGCCGCTGCGCCACTCGGAGCCGGCTCGGCCATGTCGGGTGAGGCAACACCCTCCTTGGTCTTCGAGGCCACTTCCGCTGCAGTCGGAGGATCGTTCGGAGCAACCATCGGGTCATCAGAGACCGTGACGACGTCGTCGCCTTTTGCCCTCTTGACACCTTCGGCGGGAGCAGCGACTTCGTCGGTTTTCCTCTTCCGCGAGGAGTCCGCTTCGGTGACGACTGGCGGGACCTTGGCCACAGAAGGATGGCCGATCTTTTTAACACCAGTCCTGCGAAGCAGCGCTATGAATAAGATTGTCCAACTAGAACAAAAAAACAAGCAGATGAACAACACTCACTTGGCGACTGGTATGAACCGCAGACCGGTGCGGATGCTAGCTGGCCTTTCCAGCTCGGGCCCCAACTTCTGAGTAAGGCCCGTCTCGAACACATCGTGTGCCCAAGACACCAAGGGCTTCTTCGAAGATGAAGCCGTGGCAGGAGCTTCCGCGATAACTGTTGCGGAAGCCTCCCTCGGAGGCGAGGCTCCTGCGGCTGGAGCAACCCCCAAACCAACGACCGGGGCGAATGGAGGTGGTAATGATGCCAGTGGCGCCTCGTCCCTGGGGGCAGCAGCGTTTGGTGCCACGGTCGCGTGTGCCGCTGCGTCCTTAGCCGAGCTGGTGGCGTCGGAACTGGTCGCAGATCGGGGCAGAGACATCTGCTTCGCCAGCTTCGCCAGCTTCGCCTTCTTCTTCGGCGGAGCCTTCTTCTTCTTCGATGGCGTGGCCTCATGATGTGAGGTGTGCTCGGGAAGCTCGTCGTCATCATCGTCGTGAGGCTCGAGGCTTTTACTCGCTTCGAGCTCGCGCTGGTGTTGCCCGCGGGTCTTGCGAACTATGGGGGCAGCGACTTCCATGGGCTCGTCTTCTTCGTCGTCATCGTAATCACCCTCGTCTCTCTCGGCGTCACCTTTGGCGGGCGACGACTCGCTCCCGTCCTGGACGGACGAGCTCGAGTTCTTGTCGTCTGTGGGTGGAAGCCACCCTTACACCACTTGGAACAACTGCAATAAGAACAAAACAATGTCAGCACAACCGCGAACGCACCATCTGCGACTGCGAGTGGTGACGAAATGACGGCTTACCATCGGAGATGGGCGCCTTGTAGTATAAGGGGCGACCCCGGTCTTCGCATCAAGACACACCGCCTAGGTGATCTTCTTCAGGGCCAGGGTGTAGTCGTTAAGTCTCCACTCAACGATGGAGGACTCCGTCAGATCGTCCTTACCCGTATACTCATACATGTAGTGGTTGTGGCGGGCCAGGGGCACGAGCCGCTGCCCGAGCCAACCGTTGTAGAGGTTGATGGTCTGGAGGCCCTTCTTCTTCAGGCCGCAGATGGTCTGCAACATTTCGTCGACAACCATCTGTTGATCCAGCGGGAGCTTGACGACCTAGAGCCGACGCGGTTCGGGCCGGTCGGCGGAGTACCTTGGAAGCGCCACTTCACCGTCTAGAGTCGACTCGGTGACGTAGAACCAGAACTTCTTCCATTCGTTCGCCGCCTTGGCGGGCAGCATCAGGTCGAAGAACGACGCCTTCGACTTCAGCTGGAACGTTAGGCCGCCCGCAGCTAGCATCGGGCCGTCTGTCTCTTCGCGGCTGATTCTCCTGTGGAACAGGTCTTGCCACAGGGGAAATAAGGCCTGCATCCCAGATAGCACTCGCAGAACGCCATGAAAATGGTGAGCTGCTCGATACTATGCGGACCCAGATCCGATGGCTGGATTCCGTAGTAGGCGCAGAAGCTCCGAAAGAAGAGGGAAGTTGGGAAGCCCAGCCCCCCGCTCCAGGTGGCTGGTGAAGCAGATGAACTCTCCCTCGCGCGGGTCCGAAGTCACTTCTCCGGCCGCGGGGATGCGCCATCTGCCGGCGCGGAGGATCCCGGACTCCTCGAATGATGCCAGTAGCGCCTTAGTGCATTTGGATCTGCCCCATGGCTCGGTGGATGGGGCCATCGGTTGGAGGTTCGCGGAGATCGGAGTTCTCTGGATTGTTTGGATCGCTGTGTGGAATGGGGAAACGGAGGTGAGCAAGATCGGAGGAAGAAAGAAGAAGCATTTCCTTGTTCGCCTATCATTCTCCTTATATAGCGGTTGCTACCCGCCAGTTTCAGGAGCCGTTACTATGCGGTAATTACGCCGAAGTTACTGTTGGATTACCCAACGGCTAGTTTGACCCCAATTGACGGTCCAACTTCATCCATTTGACTCGTCGCTCCAGCGACTCGACGACTCGCCGACCCGATCACTGTGACAGTGACTAAGTATTCGCTGACCCGATCGCCGAGCTACGACACGACTGGTCGCTGTTATTGCGACTAAAATGACTAGTTCTTTCCTTTGTTCAGGAGTCCGCCGCGAATTTGACTGGACGTCCGCAGTAGACCCGCATACTCCGACTGCCAGCAAACGCCTGCGACGAATCAACGACGGCCTCAGGGACTACTGATGGGGATATGCCTACCGTGGTATACCTAGCAGGATGTTTCCTACTAACCCTAGCTGTCAGCGAGTGGGCCTGCAGGACGGCGACTGGATCAAGACTTAGCGTGGACTCAAGCGACTGGAAGCTGAAGGCCCAGAAGCATAGTTAGACCCAGTCGGACTAGGTCATAGAATCTCCGAATCCTTAACTAATTCGGTTGTGATCTGTAAACCCTAGCGAGGTGAGTCTATATAAACCTCCCTAGAGGACGCATAGAGGATACATTCCATCATACACCTAAGCAACTCACCGCCTAGCCGTCGAGCTCGCCACATTGTACTCTCACCATAATACAATCTAGCAGGAGTAGGTCTTTACCCTCCGGGGGGCCGAACCTGGGTAAACCCTTGTGTCTTAGCCCTCATCTCGCACCGTAGATGGCTGGACGCCCTTGCCCCATGTTCTACTACTCGCTGCCGATTGCAGCATCTGCCGTGGTCATTTCCACAACAATACTTGTGATAAATGTTTACATACCATGCTATAATTGTATTAACCGAAAACATTAATACTTGTGTGATTTGTAAACATAAAAGAGTCCCTAGTAAAGCCTCTTGTTAAACTAGCTTGTTGGTTAATAGATGATCGTGGTTTCCCGATCATGAACATTGATATGTTGTTAACAACAAGATCATATCATTAGAGAATGGTATGATGGACATACTCCTATAGTTAAGCGTAGCATAAAGATCAAGTCATTTAATATAGTTAATTTGCTATAAGCTTTCTGATACATAGTAACCTAATTCCTTCGACCATGAGATCATGTTAATCACCATCACCGGAAGGATTCTTTGATGACATCAAACACCACACCGTAACTGGGTGGCTATAAAGGTGGCATTGAGTGTTCGGAAAGTATGGGTTGAGGCACATGGATCAAGAGTGGGATTTGTCTGTCCATATGACGGATAGATATACTGTGGGCCCTCTTGGTGGAATGTCATCCAATTAGCTTGGAAGCATGTGACTGGCTCACAAGGGATCACATATCACGGGAACGAGAAAAGAGTACTTATCGGTAACGAGGTTGAACTAGGTATGCAGAGATACCGACGATCAAAACCTCGGATAAGTAAACTATCGTGAGACAAAGGGAAATCGGTATCGTATGTAAGTGGTTCATTCGATCGCAAAGTAATTGTAGAAATATGTGGGAGCCATATGAATTTCCAGATTCCTCTATTGGTTATTGATCGGAGAAGTGTCTCGGTCATGCCCGCATAATTCACGAACCGTAGGGAGACACACTTAAGGATTCGATGTTGTTGTGTAGTTATGGAATGATGAGTAAGAGACTGAATGTTGTTCGGAGTCTCGAATGGGATCTGGGATATCACGAGGAGATCCGGAATGGTCCGGAGAATAAGATTTATATAAGGAAAGTCTTGTTTCAGAGTTCAGGAATGATTCCGGTGTTTTCACCAGGAATGTTCTAGAAGGGTCTGGAAGGTCCGGCACTCCGGAGGGGGAAGGGTACATGAATGTGTCATGACAATGTGGAATGGTTGCATCATGTACTAGGTCACTTGGCTGGGCAATATAAAGAGAGAAATCAAATCGAAGTTTGAAAGTCAAACGCCAATTTGAAAAGTCAAATCTGAAGTTTGCTTGGTGGAGGGAGAGTAGGAAACCTACCTAGGGTGGAAGTCCTACTCCCTCCACCCGCCGGCCATGAGGAGGAGTTGGAGGAGGACTCCCTCCTCCCAAACCGCCTCCCTCCCACCTATATAAGGAGGGGTAGGGCGCCCCTACCTCACACACCTCAAACCCTAGCCCCAGGCGCCACCACCTGTTGTTGTCGCCGCCTAGGGCCTCCTCCCAAGTCGCGGACAAGGGTTTCCCCAAACCCTAGCCGCCAGCTACACCTCTCCCCTTGGTGCTTCTAAACCCTAGATCGCCAAGGCACCTCTCTTGCTCCACCATACTCGTTCCGGCTTAAGGTGAAGCCCTGCGAGATCTCCCCTCTACTTTCGACACGACGCCGTCGTGCTGCCGGAATCATGAGGAGAGTGCTACAACCTCCGCTGCCTGCTAGAACAAGGGAGAGGAAGGTCTTTATCGAGTACCAAACATGTGACCGACTGCGGAAGCGCTGCCGGAACGCAGCGCCGGAAGGATCGTCTACTCAATCTTGAGATCGACAAGTGTACGACTACATCACCCATGAGAATCTGCTCTCGTTAACCGCTTTGGAATCTTAGAGGGTGAGTTCCTCTATCGACTTGCTGCTACAATCTAGTAGATAGATCTTGGCTTGTTTGTGTGCATGCGGTAGAATTTTTTTGTTTTCCATGCTACGAACCCCTACACCGGCGACACTCGTCCTCGTAGCAGCGGAAGCAGAATTCTTCGGCTTGCCCATCTTGACTACGCGGCGTGTGGTGCGATGGGCGTGGAGGAAACAAGATGGAAAAACGCAAAGGACGTCCAGCACACAACATGGGAAAGCTCTGGAAATGGAAGAGGCAGAAAGACATAGAACGATGAAAGCAAATGGCAAGGGGAAAATTACCATACTCCTTCTACAGTATAAAAGGATGAAGACGATGAAGCAGAACCATCAATTTACTTGCCCTAATGCGTGCCCTCCATCGCACCGTACACGTGGCAGGCATCACTCGAACCGTCGCGAGCACGCCGTCCACTACGCACGGAAATCGAGAAGATGTAGTAATTATCGTGTAAACTACGCATGACTAGTCAAATCCAAGTCAGATAGTGGGACCCATGATCGTCTCGTCACATCGCTTGTGCTCCCGCATATGGTTGAGCTCACCAAGCGTCAGCAATAACATCATCAAAGCAAAGGCCAGCAACGGATACAAATTTTCGACTGCACATAAAGTACTTAGTCGAGTCTACGACTAAACCAACTACTCGGGGGATACTCCTATCAGGAGCGTTGGCTGCGCACCTGAGAAATTGACATGGTTCCCGTGTCAGTTGAAACACTTCCTCAATGCTTCGAGTCCTTCCTCGAGTCTGCGACTCCACTACGGACTCGGGGAGCTACTCCCATAGGGAGCGCTGGTCGCGCACTCGAAATAGCACTGGCGTTGAGGGCATCCGCATAGTTAAAGTCTCTGCTCGAGTCTACGACTCGAACAAACACTTGGGGGCTACTCCTATAGGGAGCGCTAGTCACGCATCCTATGAACTATTCGAATAAGAACTTTCAGATCGCTCATGACAAAAACAAAAAATCACATTGGCAACTTTGCCCAAATTGATGCTAAGTGAGATACCGTCTCCTTGGTCACCTGAAACGCCTCCGCGGCGACAAACTTTCGGATGCTATGTCTGTGACGCAAAGATAAGACCTATAGATACTTTTGATGGTCTGGCAATGCAACAGACTGCGCTCTGCTAGAAATTTTCCATGTCACCAGACACAATGAAAAACCCCGATGGTCGTGTTGGGTATCTAATTTAAACACTAAAATTTGACTCCTATAAGACCTCCACGGCCTGGGTTGAATTACACCAGCATTTTCTGGATTCGAGTCCGAGGACTCGAGTCTGAAGTAGATCGTGTTGTTTTGTCCAAAGACAAATAAATGACCCTGATCCATCGGGTGAGTCAGGCACACGTATCAACAATTCCTATGACAACATATCCACTTGAAACATGTTCGGATGAGAAGCAGTCGAAAGACTATAGAGTCTCCAGTCGAATCTACAATTCGACTGAACACTCGGGTGCTACTGACATGGGTATGACCTACGGGTACCTGACGTTAGCCTACCTGGTCTAGCCCAGTGGAGGCCCACACAAAGATCTGCTGCAAACATGAAGCCCAAGGAGACTTCAGATGGCCCAAGCCTGGAGAGAACTCGACTTCTTAGAGGACACGACCGAGTGTAGATAGAATTTTAAAGGGTCAACCCTAATCTATAAACCGACTCGACCTAACCCGAGACCTGACTTACCCATATAAAGGCCAAGAGGGCACGACGAGGAGGCTCTCTCGAACACCTCATACCCTAGAACACACCTCATGCCAGATTGTCCCCATGTTGCTTGCCTGTTAGCCGTTTCACGATCTCCAGCTTCCTCTCCTTCTCCAAAACCCAAGTCCATAACCGTGGGTATTGATGAGATCAAACCCCGTCAGACGCTGTAGCGTCGCTTAGGCGATGCCTTTAAAACCATGCTGGCATAAATTTTGAAGCGTGAAGTTGTTTTCCATCTTGTCCATATGCATATTTGTCTCCCTTTTGAATTGCAGGTGTAAACTGAAGTTTGGCGGGGAGATGATGTATAGGATTTGATAGAAGATTTGAAGAGGATGATTATAACTAAACCTCTAGCTAGAAAGTGACAACCAATATAATTATTAGCTCATCTTCTATGTTGCTGTAGTGCACTTTGCTCTGTGTGTAGTAGTACTAAAGTGGAGATAGTTAGGTAAAATGAAGGTCTTGTAATGCATGAATAGTTGTGAAATGTATCAGTTAGCTAGATTATGTATGATGCATTGCTTTGTAGTATGCTTAGTTGAGTACTATGCGATAATTTGTGGTGGAATAAATCACTGATTATTGTTATGGATGAGAATGATTGGATGTGTGTAGAAAAAAATACTACGTGACGGTTGAATTCTGACTAAAATTTAAAGACCAATTTTCATTTTATTAGGCACAACATTCATAGAGAGCCAACAATATAAAATTCAAAATAGTTTTAGACACGCGTGTGGAGAAAATAAAAGGAATTTGTCCCTAATTTTTTATGCATATAAAAGCTATTATTTAAAGCCGTCACCATAGTGAAATCTTGGTAAATCATAATTAATTATGAGTTAATTATTTGTTATTGCTTTAATGCATAGATATATAATTATATTTTCTACTAATTGTCATTTTATGAAAAATATATTTTTGCAATATTATATGGCCATATTTTTCGATGCATGTGTATTAACTTTACATGTATAGAAAAAATATATTTCTCCGTGCATTTTACTACTTCCTTTGATCCATATTAGTTGCCTTAAATTTGTCTAGATTCGAATGTATCTAGACAAATCCAAATCAAATCTAAATCAACTAATATGAGTAGGAGTTAAGTAGTTAGTATATAGATAGATAGATCAGGAAATTTCTTTTATGTGAAATCGAAAGAATAGTTTGTGCCAAACGAAAAAGGAATTTATTATTGAAAAGAAAGAAGTAGACCAACCGAGTGTGATCGTGTGAATCATACACGGTGGGAGCGAGAATAAAAAAAAAACCACCCCGCACCCTCTAGAGAGCGCAAGAACCCACCCCAACCCAACCCCCTTGTTCGTGTCCAGGCTCCAGAGGCGGAAGGCAGGCAAAGCGAGTAACCCTAACCCTAAGGAGGAGGAGGCAGTCCCAGATCAAGGTACGCACCAAAACCTACCGAAATTTCTCGCCTTTCCAACGCATCGCAACCCAATAGCCTAGATCGGGGAGGAGGAGCGGCCGGCGGCGGTGAGCGGAGGGGACGGCCGGCGTCGATCCGTGCCTTCTAATCTCTATTTATTTGTAGGCAGCGACGATGGCGGCGCTTCTTCGACAGGGAGCTAGGAGGATCGGTGGCTCCGTGCTCCAGCGAACCCAGGCAGCGCTCACATCACCGGCGGTTGCGGAGGAGCGACGCCGGCTCGTGCCGAGGCGCATGTACAGTACCGAGGAGGTATCTTAACCACATCTCACATCTTTTGCCCCGCATGATTTCCGGCTAGTTTTTTTGCTGTATGACATCTTAATTTGGTCTCTTTGCTTAGAAACAAGGGCAATACTTATTAGCCTGCTCAAAGTAGCATTTTTTTTAGAGGAAGCAGCCTTATTTCCCTGTTTGATCATCTTAAAGTTGTCACTTTTACTCATACCTATAGCAAATTGAAACATAAAAGATGTTGGCATGCTCGAAAAAAAACATATAAGATATTTAATTTCTTGCTCTGCTGTTTTGGTTCCTTGAACCTCCTCTTCTGCCTGCTGCAGTTCGTAACACTAGTGAATTATTGATTTCCTTAGCCCCCCGAGGAGGTATCTTAACTAAAATTGACATATTTTTACCTTGCATGATTTCCAGCTAGTTGTTTTGCTGCGCAAATACCCTACAAAATCATAGATCTAGCCAGGGACAATCGAATTCTTTACAGCTAACATCTGTGACTTCTTAATTTGGCCTCTCTTCTATTAGAAACAAGAGCTAGATTAACCTACCCAAAGCAGCATTTTTTAGAGGAAGCGGCCTTATTTCCTGGTTGATCATACTAGGTTGTGACTTTTACTCAACCCTTTAGCAAGTTGCAACATATAAGATGTCTAATTTGGTTGATCTGATGTTTTGATGTCTTGAACAATCTCCTCTTCTGCCTGCTACAATTCATAATGCTAGTCATTGGTTGATATCCTAAGCACCCTGGTATCTGAACTCACCAAGGATTATGAGTCGCTCGACAAGTCGCGACTTGTTTACCAGTCGCAACTTCGATGTTGACACCCTGGAGCGACTCGACTAGTTGAGGTTGTCGGTCGACAAGTTGAGTAGTCGTTGAATATTCACGACAAGTCTATGATTTTGAGTCGATCGACTAGTTGCCTGGGAACAAAAAGCCCCCGTGTGAGTGAAAACCCTAACCCCCCACAGATCGTTATTTCCCCCACCGAGACGCCTCTCTCCTGGCCACCCTCCCCTTGTGCCGCCTCTCAACTTGTTAATATACTACTATCAGTAGACTAGTTGCTTAGTAATTAAAGCTCAACTACGTATTGACTAGTCTAGCACTAGTCGAGACTAGTCACGACTAGTCTCCTTGTCGCCACCCCAACGACAAGTTGCGACTCGTTGACTCGTAATCCTTGGAACTCACATGATTTCAGGCTAGTTGTTTTGTTGCGCAAATACCTCGCACGGTCATGGATCTAGCAAGCGTTAATCGAGTTCTTCACAGTTAACCTGTGTGACTCCTTAATTTGGTCTCTCTGCTATTAGAAACAAGAGGCAGATTAAAGTTGTCGCAGTAGCATTTTTAGGGGAAGCAGCCTTATTTCCTGGTTGATCATCTTAAAGTTGTGAACTTTACTCATCCCTATAGCAAATTGCAACATATAAGATGTTTAATTTGTTGCTCTGTTGTTTTGATGTCTTGAACAATCTCCTCTTTTGCCTGCTCCAATTCATAACACTAGTGAATCACTGATTTTCTAAGCACCCTGATATATGAACTAGCATCATTTTCCAGCTAGTTGTTTTGCTGCGCAGATACCTCACACGATCATGGATCTACTAAGTGATAATCGAATTCTTCACACCTAACATGTTTGACTTCTCAGTTTGGTCTCTGCTTTTAGAAACAAGAGCAAGTTTAACCTACCCAAAGTAGCATTTTTTTTAGAGAAAGCAGCCTTATTTCCTGGTTGATCATCTTGAAGTTGTAACTTTTTACTCATCCCTTTAGCAAATTGCAACATATCAGATGTATAATTTGTTGCCCTGCTGTTTTGATGTATTGAACAATTTTCTCTTCTCCCTGTTGCAATTCATAACACTAGTCAATGATTGATTTCCTAGCTATTCAACTGAGAGAAGCTATTTCAAGCAATCCATTCAACAGGGCCCCTAATTAGCAAGCAAACATTTACACGATATCAACTCTGTTAGTAGTTGTTGCTTGACATAATGCATTCCCCATTGAATCTTCAATTTACAGTATTCTTCTTATCAGCACTCGATTAATGATCGTTATCTATATGTGTATCCAGCAAGCTTCTGAGGAACTTGCGCGCACGATCCAGCAGAAGAAAGAGGAGCTCTATGATTTGATTGCTCTGGGGGAGATGAATGATAGGACTAGTTCCTGGACCAACGCTTGGCTAATCCAGTATCTTTCTGAAGAAATCACCCCAAGACCATCCGACTCTTTCTTGTATATGATATAAAACAAATTCAGTAGTCTATTTCTTTGTCTTTTCCTGCCTGACAGGTGTTGATATAATCTCATTTGATCTACCTGCAGGCAGGCTGTGCAGAAAACAAGAAGGGTGTACAGTGGGATCAGGAGAGCAGGCCTCATTACATTAAGCTTTCTGGCCACGGATTATTTTTTATACAATAACAAGGGCAGAAGAACAGAAGGTAGCTCCGGTCATGATGATGGAAGAACAGCATGAAGCAAGAGCAGTGGACATGATCTCTACTGATGGAAGAAGCTAGACTGAAGACGACCTAGTTTGATGCGGCCCTTTCTTAGAGGGATGTCTAATCTTATTATTATTATCACCATCCTGGGAATGTTTTTATAATGTGCTAGCTAGAACTCTAGCACAAGTCACTGGTGAACTGTAACATTTGTGATGTTGTGTGACACTGTTTAGTATGGCATTCTAATCTAATTGATGAGTCGAGTGGGTTGTTTTGGTTGAACTCTAGCATAAATCACTGGTGAACTGTAACATTTGTGATATTGTGTGACACTGTTTGGTATGACATTCTAATCTAATTGATGAGTCCAGTGGGTTGTTTTGGTTGTGTAGTTTTCTCGGCTGTTGGAGAGTAGTTTGGGCTAGATGCCTTCTTGATTCTGAGGCTAATGCCAAAATATTTTGTATTTCATTAAGCTTGTGGTGTATAACTGCAAGCATATAATGAACTACAATGATACATCTGCTACTAGAATTATTATGAGCAAAACGTAGTGTTAGGAGAATTCAAAATAAAATAACAGTACAAGACTATCATACGAGTGTCCTTTTGGCCGAATACAGTCCATGGCCCAATGGGACCTGCAAATGGAGAGGACGCCCCGAGGCGGTCCGTTACGGTGGGACGGACGGCTGGTTAATTTACTTAGGTGTGGAACTACACAATTTACTTTATTTATATCTTGGTCTATGCAATAGTCAGAGACATGTCCATTAAGTCAATAGAACACAAGGCAGATTAGCACTATCTACTCTACCGCACATGATTCTGATATGCACCACACTGAAACCATGATCCCATGCTTTCTTCCATGACATATCATGAAAAAACATCAACTCTCGAGTCTCAGACTCTCACACTACAAAAATGTCTGTCAGTGATGCATATCATATGCTATCCGTGGTGCACGGTCGTGTGCCACTGATAAGATTGTGCGCCACATATAGTCTAAATATTAGTGGCGCATCCCAAGACGTGTGTCACGGATAAGGGCCGCCTACGGATATAGTTCCATTATCCGTGGCGCATTCCGTTGCCGTGCGCTACTGATAAGGTCTGCCACTGATGCTACACTTGGTGCGCCACTTATATTTTTCCCTTTTTATATGATACCCACGTATTTGTACATGTATTATACAGGTATACACAATGACAGTGATAATACTTCGTCACATTAATTAGAATCCGATACCGATCGACTAGCGTGAAGAAACAGATTGTTGCACAAGTTTAGGTCCCGAGACCGATCGAGTAGCAACTTACTCATCACATTACAAATCAAGTGTTCACCTAAACTACGATCAAATACGGTAGAACCGCAACGACGATGAGCAAGATGGGGACCAAGACCTTCGTCCGGTTCTTCCACCTAGCTTCCTCTCGAAGGTGGTTCCTCCACCTATCTTCCGCCATCTCTCTAGTATTGTACCCTTTGTAGATATCGTCGTTGAACTTGTTCACCTGCTTTAGACATGTTGGGTTCGTATCATAGAAAACAAAACCTTTCCTACGATATGAACAACTGAGCACCAAGATCTATCTATCTATATACAAGCAACATGTGGATATACATCCATAGAGAACTTATCCTCGAAGACCGACAAAGCGTTAAGAGATTGGTTCTCGTGGATGATGTAGTCGTTCACTTGCCGATCTCAAGATCGTGATGAAGTCCAGCCGGTCCAGCACCAGCAAGTCCAGGACCGCAAAGCAGTGGTGCATGCATGATCGCACACATGTCCAGGTACCCCGAAAACCTCCGAGTCCTCGCTCCACCAAAGCAGCGGAAGCGGCAAATCATTGCTCCAGAAAATGCCACTAGAAACATGTATCTCGCTAAGCCGTGACCATGGAGAATATTCTAGAGGGGGAGAGAGGGGGGCCTTTTATAGGGAGAGAGGGGGGGGGGGGGAGCCACCGCCCATGGCGTGGCAGCCATGGTGGTGCCCCCACCTCTTCCATCATTCATGAGGGTGGAGCTCCCACTCACATAAACATGCCTCCACTCACATAAAAACTCCTCCACTCAAAATTCCATTCACATCCATTAAATTTTCACCAAATTTAATGCAAGCTATCATTTAATAAAACTCTTTTATTTATTTTATTCAGAATTTGTTAATTACATTAATTAACAAACATTCACATAAAACCCTTGCAACATTTTAATATCACACGCAGAACCAGTTTCAGCAATTTCACCCAAAACAATTCCGGTTTCCATTGAAATAATTCCAGCGCTTTATTTTTCTTTCTCTGGCATTTCATTTGCTCCAAATGGTGTCAGTATCCCTTCAGTGTTTCACCCTACGGTTCGTGAATAATGCAGACATGATCGAGACCCCTCTCCGATCAATAATCAGTAGCGGGACCTGGAGATCCGTACTGACTCCCACACATTCAACGATGACTTTTTGTGATCGTGTGAACCTTTAAAATTGTAACTAAATATCTTTGTCTCGTGATATTTTACATGTCCGAGATTCGATCATCGTTATCCCCATACCTAGTTTAATCTCGTTACCCACATGTACTCTTTTCTTGTTCCCATGATATAACATTCTAGTGATCCACATAACTTGCTTGCAAGCTATATCAGTGTGATATCACCGAGAGGGCCTAGAGTATATATCTCCGTCATCGGAATGTATAAATCCCACTCTTGATCCATGAGCCTCTACATAACACTATCAGAGTATCTGAACCCACCTTTATAGTCACCCTGTTACGTTGTGATGTTTGATGTTATCAAGTTACTCTTCCGGTGTTAGTGATTAACATGATCTCATGGTCTAAGGACTAAAGTTACTTTGTAATGATGTTATAGTAATCTAAACATAATGACTTTGATCGTATTACTATACTTCGGATGAGTGTTCATCACATCATTCCACCAATGTTGTGACCTTGTTATTAACGACATCGAATATCCATGATCAGGAAACCTTGATAATCTTCTTAATCAACGAGCTAGTTTATATGAGAGGCGTAACTAGGAACTCTTTATTTGTTTATTAAACACACATGTATTAATGTTTTTTATTAATACAATTATATCATGAGAAATAAACATTTATCATAAACAAGTACTAAGATAATAACCA
Source organism: Avena sativa (assembly GCA_916181665.1). Taxonomy (NCBI): domain Eukaryota; kingdom Viridiplantae; phylum Streptophyta; class Magnoliopsida; order Poales; family Poaceae; genus Avena; species Avena sativa. Next base: position 351,082,043 of record OV702293.1, on the reverse strand, counting down.
CCTTATTATTGCCTCTCGGGCATATTCACATCAGTCTCCCACTTGCACTAGAGTCAATAATAATCTAGTTTGAAAAACTTGCGCATTCAACACATATGGCTTTCTGGTGTTGTATATACACGTTTGCTAGTGGTAATCATAATCCCCAGATCTGACACTTTCAGGTCCGTGTGTATTTGCATTTCTTTGCGTCTCCATGCATCACTCATTCTCTAATGAGATGACATTGTATAAATTTGGTCATTTGGTTAGACCTTTAGTTACTTGGGGTTAAATTGTGTCGATACTATTGTCGTACAATATATATTTATAGTGTTAGCCCATTGTGAACCACACCTTAGTTTGATAACAAACTACTTGACACAAATGCCCTCCTTTGCTGCTACAATAGCAGTCATATACTTAGCCTTTTTGTTGTAGTATCCGTCACAATATCTTAACTTTAGAATTCATCCAAATCCATCATGGAATCTCCTTTCCATTACATTATGCCACACATAGTTTAATTGAGATAAACTTAATTTTGTGACAAAACTAGTATCAATGTAATATTTTACAATGAACTATTTGTAACAGTTTGTCACCTCTACATAAATATATTCTTAGGTTTTCCAAAGATCATAAGAATATCTTACTATCGTCCAATGATCATCTTATGAGTCATTCTGGTATATGCTCATAACATTTAGAGCATAGGACATATCTGGATGTGTACATATCACGGTATGATTGATCAAAATATTCTTGCGATTTCACTCACCAAGTGCCAAAACAATTGAATCTTATTTTACTTACCAAGTGTCAATACACTTGAATCTTGATTCAATCCTTTCTATGCGACAAGAACATTTCTCGTCGTTTCCATATTGAACTCATTCAATATATATGTACATTTGAGACAACCTTATTAGCGTCTCAATCTATCCATACAGATTCCTAATATTAGGGTTTTTGCCCAAGTCTTTCATAGAAATGAAATTCTTAACCCGTGTCAATAAAAGATACATCATTTTCAATCAACAAGATGTCTTTCACATAGTGTATTAGAAATATGTCTCAGCGCTTGATGATGCTCGACGCGACACTTCGTTGGTAACCCCAAGCGTAGGGTGTGAAGAGCAAGCAACAAGTTTTCCCTCAGTTGAGACTGAGGTTATCGAACCAGAAGGAGGAAGGAAACGTCACACAGGTGTTACAAGCAACGCGGAGACCTGCACAACACAAACTCAAGACTTTGCCCCAACGAATCAGTGAGGTTGTCAAGCTCACCGGTTTGCTGTAACAAAGGATTAAACGTATGGTGTGGAAGGCAATGGTTTGCAGCAAGTAAACAAGTAGAAGTGGAAGATGTATCAATGGTAAAGATTGGACCGGGGTCCATAGTTCACTAGAGGTGCTCTCCTTAGATAAACAACATGGCATGAAGGGTAAACAAATTACAGCATGGCAATTGATAGGAACAGAGCAAGGCATAACAATGCAATTACTAGTCAGAAAGATCCTATGATATTCGATTGGGCAATACAATAATATACATAGACCCCCATCCAGCTGCATCTATGACTAGAAGTCCACCTTCAGGTTATCATCCGAACCCCCTCCAGTATTAAGTTGCAAGCAACAGACAACTTCTTTAAGCAAAGTGTGTAAGGTAAACAGTCCACATGTTCCATGAACAAGAGACCATTGTTTTCTCCCTAGTGGCAACAACACATCTACAACCGAAGAGATTTCTATCACTTCCCTTGGAAACTAGAGGCATGAACCCACTATCGAGCATAAATACACCCTCTTGGAGTCACTAGCAACTACTTGGCCAAGATAGCTACTAACAATGGAGAGCATGCAAGATCACAAACAACACATACATGATAGAATCATAAAGACAAAACCATTAATCAAACCAACATAATAATCTCAATATCCATTGGATCCCCGCAAACACAACATGCATGATTACAAATAGATTAGATCTTGATCATGAACGGAGCTCACAAGATCTATACATGAAAGCACAAAGGAGGAGATACAACCATCTAGCTACTACATGGACCCATAGTCCAAGGTGGAACTACTCACACATCATATCGGAGAGAAGGCCTCCGGGATGATCTCCCCTCCGGCAGGGTGCCGGGAGGAACTTTAGATCCCCCCGATCTAGGGATGATGGTGGCGGCGGCTACAGATGGTTTCGTGGATATTTGATCGGGTGCTTAGGGTTTCTGCATCGGGGTATTCTTATAGGCGAAGGGGGAGGCCGAGGAGGCGGCCAGGGTAGCCAAACCCTAGCCAGGCGCGGGGCTAGGCCCACCCGTGCCTGGGGTGGGTATGGCCCCCTTGGCTGGCCCCGCCGACTCTCCTCTGGACTTCTTGTTCCCCACGGAAAGTATTTGACTTTGACGTTTGTACCATGCAATTCCGAGAATATTTCTTTACTAACTTTTCTGAAACCAAAAACAGCAGAAAACAGGCATCTAATAACTTGTTAGTAGGTTAGTACCAGAAAACATGTAAAAAGCACCTCAAAGTGTGGACAAGTAAAGCAAAGTAGATACTAAACAAGCATGGAGCATAAAAAATTATAGATACGTTTCCAACGTATCAGCATCCCCAAGCTTAACTCCTGCTCGTCCTCGAGTAGGTAAGTGATAAAAAGAATAATTTCTGAGGTGACGTCCACCCTCACAATAAATATCCACCCATTTGCAAGCATTGAAAGCTGGGATCAAAGAACTCTAAACATGTGCATGAAAGATGGAGTTCGAACAATAGTACATAGTACCTATGCATGCAACATGACAAGCTATAAACAAAGATCATGAATAACATGCATTGAAAAATGTTTGTTTGTTTCTAGTGGACACACCATGCATAGGAGTTTATAGTGGACACTTTGGAATAACTTGGTTTCTTGGGAGTTGGAGGCATGAGTATAACTTACTCACACAAGTGGAGGCTAGCAAAAGACTGGGAGCAACCAACTAAGAGAGCAATAATGGCCAAAATCATGCAATGCAACAAAGCATACTAATCAAAGCAAAGAGTGGTACTACACGTCAAGGACTAAATGATCATAGAGGCTAAAGTGACTTGTGAGAGTCATAACATGGTGTGAGCATGTGCCAAGTCAACTGTAACATCCCTAAAATCACGTTTCAAAACACATGCATATCATCCATGCATCCATGAATCATTTAGGGTTTCATTTCAAAATCATTTCAAAAACAGGAGCATTGTTGCTCATTATTTTATGTATGAATACTCTAGCCTTTGTGCTACTTGCTAATGAGAAGGGTGCTTTTATCCATTTAGTATTGTTTAGAATTCAAACTTAAGTGTTTCCAAAAGCTTGAGCAAAGTTTCAAAACAAAGTATGAAATAAAACCAAATCTATGCCTAGTATTATATATCATAAAGGCTTGGTTTTATTTTATTTTCCAAATGGTCCAAGTTTGTTTGTGTAAACAGAAGTGTTTGACACATATTTGAGTACAAAGTACACTGTACAAAAAGCTAGTGAAGGTTTGAACTCAAACTGAATTGAAATGGAGTTTGAAAACCAATTCTAGAAAACCAAACAGAAAAAGAAAAGGAGTAAAGAGGAAAAAAAATAAGCAAACAGCCAATCTGGCCCAACCCAGCCCAACTCGACCCAGCTAGCCCAGCAGCCTCTCCCGCGAATCGTTTTTCTTTAATCGCACCCGCAGCCACTGAGTCGCTGACCGCCTGGACCCATCCCCACTCCTTTACTCTCGCTGACAACCACGGCCCACACGACTATCGTCGTCTCCACCCAGCGACCAGTTCATCCCCAAAATTACGCCGGGCGTTTCCTTTTTAATTCGCGGCGTCAATTCCCGTTCAATGCCTGAGTAAATCGCGCCCGCGTCCTTGCTACTTAAACCCCCTCTGCCCCCTCTCCATTTTCCCCCAAACCCCAAGCACAGAGCGCTCCCAGGCTGCGAGAATTCCTCGCCGCAACCTCGCGGCTCCGACGAGTTCGCCGACGAATTCCGGTGAGCACCACACTCCCCTCTGTCTATGGTTCATGCTGGCTTGTTCTACATCTCCGTGCGCACCTACTGACACTTTCCGTTTGCTCGCACATGGTCTGTAGCCTCGGCAACGTCAACGACTGAGCTCCGCCGCCCTCTGCTCGAATTCCGGCGACCTTATCCCGTAAGTCCCAGCCTCCCCTCTCCCTCTGTTTGATACGCGTAAGATCCCCAGTGTCCTGTGCATCTAACGGCAACCTTATCTCCTCTTAGCACGGCCCAGAGCGTCGCCAACGTCGATGAACAGAAGCTACCGTCACCAGGGACTACTCCGACGAGCAATCCGCGACAACTCCTAGCGCCCCTTCGCCAACCGAGCATACGTCAAGCTTCTCCTCGTCACGGCGATTCTGGTGAGCATCCTCCCACATCCCCGCCCGACCTAGTTCGCCGGCTCCGCCACTGACTAAGCGCGCCGCCGCCTGTCGCCGCCGCTAGCGCCGCCCGTCTGTGGTCAATAGAACTGTGGTCGTAGGATCTAAATCTAGTGGGTGAGATTAGAAGCTAGACGAAGAGGTACGGGCAGATCTGAGCCGCGCGATTAAGTTAGATCCAACGGCTTAGAAGCGCGATCCAGCGCGAAGCGGTACCAGCCAGTTAGAAGGCGCTGTGTGGCACGAGTTTAGTTTTAAAATTTGGAATTAGATCTATTAGATGTTTGTTTTTGTTTAAATCATAACTTTTGAATGCCACATCCAAATTTGACAAATTTTATATCAATGGAATCAGGAGACAAAATCCTTTCCATCTATGCAATGTGTTTAATGTTTTGCCTCTGTTAAAAAGGTTGTTTTTACAGAAACTTGTGTAGGCTTATTTTGTATATATTAATTATTTGGGAAATGATTTAATGTTCAAATAAAGTTTGTTTGACAAGTTTTGAACTTGTTTATGAATTAGTACTGTGCACTTGTCTTGTTTGGTGTAGAAATTCATCACATGGCATTATGCATGCATCCATATATTTTTGCTTGTATTTAATATGTATGTGATTTTGGTGCTATGATTTTATGTGTAGATTTTGGTGCAAATAGTGATTGTGATTAGCTACTATCCAAGCTACCAAGGCAAGTGGTGCTTCATGTTTTATTCCTAAGTTTTCCAACTTTGCATTAGAAATATTTTGCTAGTCTTGCATGGTTATTTTGATATATGCTATGCTTGGGAAACCCTAGTAGTTGTACAATTGCTAGAAAAGTTTCTAAGTTAAGATTCTTGTCAATGCCATGCTTAGCCTAGCTAGTAGCAACCAAGGGTGGTTATATATTCATGCTATGAGAAAATATTTCTAAGTCTTTGGACTTGTGCTTTGTTAATAAAACAACTAAGTGAATGAAACACCCGGGTGGAATGGAAAGAATGGTTTGTGTTGAGTGGTTACACAAGGCCCATTTATATGGTTTACCTTTTGTATCTCACTTGTGTAAAGCCACCCAGGAACAAAGGGATTTGAGATGCCATATGTTAAGAAGCTTCTAGTGCAGCCACTTGGCAATATGGGCTCTGCCTGGATCATATAGGTTGCAAAAACTTAGCCATTTGGACAGTTGGTGGTAGTGGGATGATAGGTTGGAACGCGTCCATTTGGTCTAAGGGAAGGCTTCTGAAAGGTCCTGTCTTGGTGAAAATCAAGTCTGGTGGGGAAAGTGCACAACCTCTGCAGATGGAAGAAACTAAGTACTTAGCCATGTCCCTGGTATTGGACAACTTGAGCATCAAGACATGGAAGCTATCAAGAATCTCCTCATCCCAATTTCTAAGTAAAAACTTGTGGTTGAACAAGGGTGAAGGTTCACCAATGTCTATTGGTGGTTCCTTGGGAAAGTTTTTGTCAAAGAAAAACTTATTGTTTTCAACTAATAGGCAAAACCTATTTTGAGCAAAGCAAGCCTAAGCTACACTTAGCCAAAATGCATATAGTACTTAGTCCACCAATATTCTACTAAGGTATCACTTGCCAATACTATTCCAATGTATTCACCCACTGTGGCTGTAACTTGTGATGTTGCAGGTTATTCTGATGATGATTAGGAGTCATGAGTCTACACTAAACATGCTTGCCTGTGGCACATGAATATGAAGACTTATGTAACATCCCCAAAATCATGATTTCAAAGCTTGCATATCATTCATTCATGCATATAGTTTTGAGATCAATTTCAAACTCATTTCAAGAAAACAGAAGCACATAGTGCTATCATTTTATGTGAGCCAACTTAAATCAAATGGCCATCCCAATTTGAGAGCTTGAATGTTTTAAACCAAGTTTGTTTGTCTCCCTTGTTGTTTAGTTGAGTGTGGAATTTGAACAAAGTTTTACAAAATAGAAATGGTTTCAAAAACCATTTTTCAAACATTTACAAACCAAGTGCAAAGTCCCTGTTATTTTTGTTCTTCCAAAAATGACCAAGCCAACTCAAAGTGACCACATGGTTTTATGCCAAGTTTTGTGACTGTTGCACACTGCAAAAATCCAGAAAAGATTTGAATTCAAATAGAGTTTGAATTCATTTGAAAACCAATCCAGAAAATCAAAACAGAAAAAGAAAAGGGAAAAGAATTGGAAAAGGGCCGGTGCCAGGATTTGAGCCCAGTAGCAGACGCAGCCCATTTAGCCCACCCGGCTCCCTTCTTTCTCTCTCGCACGCGCGGACACACCCAGCGAGTCGCTGACACCTAGACCCCACTCCCTCTCTGCTTATTTCACTGACGAGCGGGCCCTCTCCACGTCATCGTCGTCTTCCCCAAAATTCCGCGCACGAACTCCGCCGCTGCCCGTTGCTGCTTTGATTCCGCGAGGTAATTGGCATTGAATCACTGAGCGTTTCTTGTCGAGCCTCTGCCTACTTAATCCCCTCTCTCTCGCGGCCATTTCCCCTCAACCAATTCCCTCTCCATGCCGCCAGGCTGCTCGCAACTCGCCAGACACCGCCGCCGCTGTCCCGACGATCTCCGGCAGCAATTCCGGTGAGTCCCGACCGCCCCTGTGCCTCTGATTCAAACAATTATGCTCAGCATGATCTCGTGCATCTTCTGACACCCGTCGCTTGCCTGCTCGTGACCCAGGACGCCGTCCCCGTTCGTGCCCGCAACCGACTGAGCCGCCACCCAACTCCGGCGACCAATCGTGGTAAGTCCCGAGCGCCCCTTGCCCCCTCTTGCATACTAGGTTGTTCGCCTTCGTCTTGCGCGTCTCCTAATCCCTCTGGTTCGTGCTAGGGCGATGCGAAACCTCGGTAGCTACATCGTCTGCAACCTCCCGACGCCGTGCACGACTCCGACGAGCTCCAGCAGCCCCTGCCATGCGCCCCTGTCCAAGCAAAGACCACGTTGAGCTTCCTCGTGACCGTGCGAGTCTGGTAAGCCATACCACACACCCCAGCCCTTCCTGTATTCGCCGGACCATCGCCGCCAGTAGCTCCACTGCTGCCAGCAACCATTTGCGCCGCCCATCCTTGGTCACACGCTTAGCAGCCGTAGGATCTAGATCCAGCGCTCTAGATTAGATCTGCATCGAAGGGGTAAGTGACAATCTGAGCCGTGCGCTTTAAGTTTGATCTGACGGTCCACGCTGGTCGATCCACGCGAAGCGGTACCGACGAATCAGAGCGTGACGCGTGGCTAGGGTTTGAGTTTAAAAACAGATTTGAATCAGATTTAGATCCAATTTTGAAATAGCTATAACTTTTGAGCCACACGTTAGAATTTGACAAATTTTATACCGTTGGAATCAGGAGAGCAAGCCCTTTCAGAATATGCAAAGTGTTTAATGTTTAGTTTCTGTTAAAATGATTTTATTTGCAGAAACTTGTTTAGGACTATTTTGAGTATAGAAATTGTTGAGGAATTTGTTTTAGTGTCAAATAAACTTGGTTTAGCAAGTTTTTGACTTGTTTATGTTTCAGTACTATGCACTTGCTTGGTTGAGTTTCAAAAATCATCACTTAGCATCTTGCATGCATGCATATATTTTTTTTGCTTGTATATGACTTGTATGTGATTGTGGTTATATTCTTTGTGTAGACTTTGGTGCTAGTGATTGTGATTGTGAAGAGTGCTACTCTCCCAACTACCAAGGCAAGTGGTACTTCATGAATATGTCTATCCCTATATTTTCATACAAGCATTAGAAATATTTTGCTAAGTCTTGCATGTTACTATTTTTGCCAAATGCCATGTTGGGAAATCCTAAGTAGTTGTAGAATTGCTAGGAAATTTCTAAGTTAAGTTACTATGCCATGCTTAGCCTAGCTAGTAGCAAACAAGGGTTGGTAAGATATACACATGCTATGATGAAAATATTTCTAAGTCTTTGGACTTATGTTTTTCTTAATAAAACAACTAAGTCAATGAATCACCTGGGTGGAATGGGACTTGATTGGTGGATTTTGGTTGAGTGGTTGCACAAGGCCCATGGCTATGGTTTACCTTGTGTATCTCACTTGTGGAAAGCCACCCAGGAACAAAGGGATTTTAGAGGCCAAGTGTTGAGAAGCTTCTAGTGCAGCCACTTGGCAATATGGGCTCTGCCTGGATCACATAGGTTGCTAGAACTTAGCCATTTGGACAGTTGGTGGTAGTGGGAATGATAGGTTGGAGCGCGTCCATTTGGTCTAAGGGAAGGCTTCTGAAAGGTCCCGTCTTGGTGAAACCAAGCCTGGTGGGGAAAGTGCACAACCTCTGCAGATGGAAAAATCTAAGTACTTAGCCAAGTCCATGGCAATGGACAACTTGAGCATCAAGACATGGAAGCTATCAAGAATCTCATCACTCCAACTTCTAAGTAAAACTTGTGGGTGAACAAGGGTGAAGGACCTCAATGTCTATTGATGGTTCTTGGGAAAAGTTTTTGACAAAGAAAAACTTAGTGATTTCAACTAATAGGAAAAACCTATTTTGAGCAATGCAAGCCATGCTACACTTAGCCAAATATGCATATAGTATCTAGACCACTTAAAATATACTAAGGTATCACTTGCCAATACTATTCCAAAGTATTGACCCACTGTGGCTGTAACTTGTGATGTTGCAGGTTACTCTGATGAGGATTAGGTGTCATGAGTCTACACTCAACATGTTTGCCTGTGGCACATGAAGATGAATACTTATATTTATTTACTTATTCAAACTCTTGTAATAGGCCTATGGCCTTGAGTTGTAAAGACTATGTTTATCTCTGGAATGGATGTAATAATGACCTTTGTATTTGTGTACTTCATCTTAAACTGTGGATGCTAGCATTGATCCAGGGACTAGCATTGCAATCACAGGGATCCTTTTCCTTTACAAAGGAGGGATCTTACAGATGGTATCAGAGCCAGGTTGCCTGTAGGATTATGACCCTAGGATTGGAAACCACTAAGGAAAAAAATTCAACTACTTCTACACTTGTCTATTCTTCTCGTAAACTTTTCTAATCTTCTTTCTCATCTCTATTTGTAGATGAATTTCATCAACAAAGCCGTAAGGAAAGGACCACTCATGACCATGACTTTGGAATGCGAGACAGAGTTTCCCAAAGCTCTCAAGGACCTCATGGTGGCAATGGAAATACATGGTGCAGCTGTGTACAAAGGCTTTCTTGTGATGGATGAAGGAGTTGAGTACTGGTGGGTGCAACTTCACTTGTACAAAAACAAGGAAGACAACCACAAAGAAACAGGATTCTGCATGTACACCAACACTGTGGTGCACACCACATTCTTTGAGTCAGCAAGAGAAGCAGCTTGGAGGACTATCAAAGAACTTAGTGCTAGAGTCAAGTGCAGAATGCTCAACCTCCAAAAAGACTTGAAGAAAGAGAAGGAACATACCCAAGAGTTGGAAGCTACCAACCAAACCTTAAGAGGAGACATTATAGACTTAGTGATGGAGTCATGTGAGCAAGATAGGCTGATTGCTTCTAGGAACATTGTGTTAGCCAACAGATCCAGTGAGATAGGATTATAAACATACTTCGTTAGTTGGACCACCACCTATCACCTTATTTTCCAAAATGTTGTTTTAAAATAAGAATGAACTGTGGTTGTTGTAATGACTTCAAGTATGCATGACTTGTGTGTTTTGTTTCCCAAGGATATGTATGTGATGTTTGTCTTTTGTTTTATCTTGAAATGTGTTGTTCTAACTTTTCTATCTTATAAATAGATGCCTATTACCATCAGCACTGTTGAGGAGTTCCAGGTTACCCGCTTTGGTCCTCGTATCGTTGAGCTTACCACTTTGCTCTATCTCCCTCTTCCCACCATCATGGTGCATCCCCTCACCAAGTTCGAGAGGAAGGACCTCTGGGGCTTCAAGGTGAACCAGCCCGGACGCCAGACAGAGCCTACTACGGAGGCCATCGTCTTCAAGCTCATGCACGATGACAGGGAGAGAGGCATGGAGGTAGTTATGCAGGATCTGCTAGGACGTCTGCTAGGGCGACACTCCCGACAGGTTAGAGGCACTCACTTCCACGTCTTCGGAAGACGTGATGAGGACGGAGAGTCCATCGACTTCGAGGACGATTCGAGGGACGCAGCAGAGCCGATACGCCTGTACCTCCAGGACTTAGAGTCTCTCATTAGGCACGTGGACACTGACAGGACCAATGTCATGCTCAGTAATGACAAGCTCCAGGTGCAGCTTCGCGAGAAGGACAAGCTCTTCGCGCAGCAGGACGAGATAGTCAAGGAAATGGAGGCGAAGTTCGAGACCCAGGACAGGAAGTTCAAGAGTCAGGAGAAGCGTGTCCAGGATAGGAACAAGAAGATCTGGGACATGACTAAAGAACTGCAGTCCAAGGACTTCGAGCTAGAGCAGCAGCAGACGGTGATTGAGAGGCTTCGTTCCCAGAAGGGGGCTCTCAAGGCCAAGATAGAGACTTTGACCACTAGCATCGAGGAGAACAAGGCCGCGATGGAGAACGCAGGTCTTACCTTTGTCGAGGAGGAGATTGATGCTGATGAGTAGACTTGACTACTCGTTTATCTTTTATTATCATACTTGTTATTTGAGAACTTGTTATTGGACCATCCGACATGTGGATGGCTTGCTACTTGTGTGTTTTACTTTGTGAACTTGTTATTTTGTTGTTGAACTTTTATCTTTATGTTGCATGCTATGTGTTTGCTTATGTGATGTATTGTGCATGAAAGCATCTATGGGTATCTCATTCTTATCTCTATTTGAACAAACCACAGATGCCTGCCCGTCGTGCAAACCCCAACCCCAACAACATTACTCCAGAAATGCAGCAGATGATGACTGCCCAAACTCAACTAATGCAGATGATGACCACATTCATCCAGAACCAAAACAACAACAACAATAACAACAACAACAACAATAACAACAACAATAACAACAACAATAACAACAACAACCCTCCGGGCTTTGATATGCTCACCAGGTTCTTGAGATTGAGGCCAGCTAAGTTCTCCGGGACGACTGATCCCATGGTGGCCAATGATTGGCTACGATCTGTAAACAAGGACTTAGTAACCGTGGGCTGTACGAATGCTGAAAAAGTCAGATTTGCCGCACATCTGCTAGAAGGGCCAGCCGCCACATGGTGGGACAACTTTCAGATCACCACTCCCATAGATGAAGTGACATGGGCTATCTTTGAGGATGGCTTTCGCACTGCTCATATCTCATCAGGAGTGATGAGTCTGAAAAAGAAAGAGTTCCACAATCTGAAGCAGCGCCACCGCAGCGTGGCTGAATACATTGAGGAGTTCAACAATCTGGCGCGTTATGCACCAGATGAAGTTGACACTGATGCCAAGAGAAAGGAAAAATTTCTGGAAGGCTTGAATGATGAGCTGAATCTGCAGTTGTCTGTGGCATATGTTCCCACTTATCAGTATCTGTGTGACAAGGCTGCTATTTTGGAGAACAAAATGAAACAAGTTGAGAGTAGGAAGAGGAAGCACTCCGACAAGCACAACTCGGGATCGTCTCACAAACGTTCCCACTATGATGACAGCGGAAGCTCAGGATCCCACAAGCATGGGAAATTCAACAAGCACCACAACCACAACCGTCATGACAACAAGCATCATCGCAGTCATGACAATGACAAGTACAAGAACCACAAGAGTGGACATAAGAGCCACCACAGTGGTAATGGAAGTGAAAGTGGAAGTCAGCCTGTTAAGAGAGACATCAGTGAGGTTGAATGTTTCAAGTGCAAGAAGATGGGGCATTATGCTAATGACTGCCCCAAAAAGAAAGTTGAAGGACCTAACAAGCCCAACCCTTTCCATAAGGGACAAGTTAACCACATTAATGTGGAGGAGGTCTATGAGGAGCCTGATGCTGTTGCTGGTAAGTTCAGACTCAATTCTATTCCAGCATTTGTTCTTTTTGATACTAGAGCATCGCATTCATTCATATCAGAAGCATTTGTTGATAGAAATGGGTTTCCAACTGAAAACATTGGGTGTCCAATAAAAGTTAGTTCTCCGGGTGGAGATATGATAGTAAGTCTTGGATGCCGGGATCTAGTAATAGAGTTCAGAAAGCATAAGTTTCCAGTGAGTCTGATAATCCTAGATTCCCAAGGACTGGACGTAATTTTGGGAATGGATTGGATGGCTAAGTATGAAGGAATACTAGATTGTGCCAATCATACTGTTGCACTCACAACCCCGGAAAGAAAGCGGATTAAATTCAAGTCTAACTTTGAATCTAAAGGAAGTAAGCTAAATTCTCTTAAGGGGGTTAGCATGGACAGTGTACCAATTGTGAGTGAGTATCCGGATGTGTTTCCGGAAGAATTGCCGGGAATGCCACCAGATAGAGATGTGGAGTTTCTGATAGATTTGGTACCAGGTTCTGGACCAATAGCAAAGAGACCTTATAAAATGTCAGTTGATGAACTGAAGGAACTCAAGAAGCAACTTGGAGAACAGTTGCAGAAAGGATTTATTCAACCAAGTTCTTCATCTTGGGGAGCCCCAGTTTTGTTCGTGGAGAAGAAAGATAGAAGTCAAAGGTTATGCATAGATTACCGTTCACTCAACGAGGTACCTATCAAGAACAAATACCCTTTGCCTAGAATCCATGACTTGTTTGATCAGCTAGAAGGAGCATGTGTGTTCTCAAAGATTGATCTCCGGTTAGGCTATTTTCAACTCAAGATAAGAGAACAAGACATACCTAAAACCGCATTCACCACAAGGTATGGATTGTATGAGTATACCGTAATGCCTTTTGGTTTGACCAATGCTCCAGCATACTTCATGAATATGATGAACAAAGTGTTCATGGAATTCCTTGACAAGTTTGATGTCGTTTTCATCGATGACATCTTAGTCTACTCCAAGAGCAAAGAAGAGCATGAAGGACACTTGCGTTTGATACTTGAGAAGTTAAGGGAGCATAAACTTTATGCCAAATTCAGCAAGTGTGAATTCTGGTTGGAGGAAGTTGGATTTCTTGGTCATGTTATGACAAAGGATGGTGTAGCAGTTGATCCTGCTAAGGTTTTAGCTCTGACTGAATGGGAGTCTCCCAAGTCAGTGAAAGAAGTTCGTCGTTTCCTTGGCTTAGCAGGTTACTACAGAAGATTCATTGAAAATTTCTCTAAGGTAGCTAAGCCCATGACTGAACTGTTAAAGAAAGACAAGAAGTTTGCTTGGTCTGATGTCACATCCCAAATTTTAGATTTGGTCTTGCATATCATTCATATCATTGCATCATGCTTTTCCATACAAAACCGTCGATTGAAAAGAATCGACGAAACGCTATTTTCAAATCCCTATTCTATTTTGCTACGAGGCTCCTGCGGGAGGCTTTAGTAGGACTAGCGTTGTCCACCCCTGTAGCCTAGTGGTTTCGCTCAAACCTTGACCCTAGATTGTTCCCCTCGACTTCACGAAACCGTAGGAGCAAGAATCACTCGATTCGGAGCTCGTACGGAGAAGTTACGGCCGTTTGTTTGAAAAGATCGGAAAACGGTCCGAATTTTGGACCGATTTCCGAGTCCGAAACTAACTCCGCGCCGAATCAGTCTAGATTTCCGTGAGAGGGCCCACTTAAAGGCAGACCCCACCTGGCCCGCCGCCACAACCGCCCCTGCCCGCGATCGCCCGCCCCGCTCGACTCCCGAGGCCGCCGCCACCTGCCTCGATACCGCCACAATCGCCGCCTCCTGGCCGTGACCGCCGGCCGTCGTCGCCCTTCTCCCTGCCGCCAGGTACTGCGTGCCGCCTTCTCTCTTCCTGCCGCCGGTGCCACGCCTCGCCTCCGCGCATGCAGCCGCCGCCGCCGCCGCCGCCAGCATCTGCAGCCGCCACCGCCGCCACATGCAATCGCCGCCGCGCCGCGCATCCACCCCGCCGCCTCGCCGCCTTGCAGCGCACCCCGCCGCCAGCGCCTGCCCGCGCCCCGAGCCCCCAGCGCCGCACTGCTCGCGCGCGCGCTGCGCGCTGCGCCGCCTAGGGCCCCGCGTGCGCTCGCACGCGCCGCTGCCGCGCTGCTGCCTTCGCGCTTGCCTTGTACGTACACACGCACGCACGCACGTACGCGCGCCGTCTTGCGCGCTGCGTTGACGACCTTGACCTGTGCGCTGATTGTTTTCCCTACCGCGCAGGTAACCGTTGTCGCCGGAACCGATCGCCGCACCGTCCGGAGTCCGTTTCGACGTTTGTTTTCGGTAAGCCCGTAGCCACCGTCAGATTTCAGATCAGCGGTTCAGATCGGTCGTTGACTGGTCAGCACTCAGGCGTTGACTAGTCAGACGTCCAGTCAGCGCCCAGTCAGCAGACGCGTTGACCAGTCAACAGACACAGTTGACTGGTTATTTTCGTTAATCATTTTAGTTGGCAGATTTCGGTAGAAACTTGTAAATTGCGTAGAAATTAAACCGCTTGGCCAAAAATTGCAAATAAAATATGTGTAGATTCAGTGAGTCGTGTAGAATCTCGCTGTACCTTTGGTTCAGACTTTTGCAGCAAGATTTAGTACAGTTTAATCAAATGAGTTAATGGCCTTTTTGGAGTAATAAATTCGTAGAAAAAGATCCGTAGCTCCAAAAATTGCGTATGATATGTCCCTGGATTCAGTGGAACGAGGGGAATCTCATCGTGAATTAAAAGGATAGGCTTACAGTGAAAACTTCTGCAGAAACTGTCTAGTGACTTTCTGCAGTGTTTTAATTACTCGGGGAGTTTTATAATTCCTTTTTGAGTAATTCCCGTTGGTACTGTTTCTAATCAGCAATGCCTATGCGGTAGATTTTTCAGATTTTACAAACAGTATACTACCGGTAGTGAATTATTTGAGTTCTAGCTCTAGTTTTGAGCATTACTTTTTGCCTCATAGTTTTCCTAGCGTTAAAACTATTTTCCATGCATGCAATCAGTAGTATTATTGAATAGGATTATGTGGTGCAGCTGTGGCACCAATTCACTTGTCGTACTTGCATTCATGCATCATCTTTGTTGCATATGCTTGTGGATTGTTTGTTTATGATTGCAATTGTATCGTGTAGATTGTGACGAGTGCAACGCTTGCTCGTGTGTGGATTGTTCTTCCGACCGCTACAACCAAGGCAAGTAGATGCTACTTTGTTCATGATATCGTCCTACTATTTCCAATGCATTGTCGTGTATTTTGTAGATGCATGTGTAGGTTGATACTATCGCTATGCTATGACCTATTATGTGGTAGGGCTTTCCTTGTAGATAAACCACCGTTAGTAGATGTGCTTAGCCATGCTATGATGAACGAGGGCTGGGTTACATCACTGAAAGTTGTTTCTAAATGAGTTGTTTTGCAAAAACTAAAACAACTTAATCAATGAATCTCCTGGGTGTGATGGTATTGATAATTTTTTGTGGTTTCATTGCGGAAAGGCATCCAGGTATCAAGAGAGAATGATTGGCTTCTTTATTGTGTAGCTTACGTGTACAACCATGTGCCAATAATGGAATGGACGGTTGGTTGGACTTAGTAGGTTGTGGTGACCCGAACCCGCGTATCCAGAGATGTAGAATTTTGGTAGGTTGGACCGGTGCGCGTCGGGATTGGGGAGCTACTTCCCGAACGGTCTCTTCTTGGACTTCTCCCTATCATCATCCAAAATGAGAGTGATGGTATGAGCTGGGCTGGCCAAGTCACATGGGTAAAGTGTACTAACCCCTACAGGGTGTATAATCTAATCGATTAGCCGTGTCCCCGGTTATGGACAACTGAGTTGCTTGATATTGATTTCATGACATGTTTCTCGCTCATTCCAATTTCATAATTGTTTTAATATTGTTGAGTTAACTTAATTGGGATCTTTTTAAAGAAAATCAAAAACTGTTTATGAAAGTAGGACAAAGGTATTTGCAAATGCAAGCCAGACACAGCTCCACTTGCCAAATATGCATGTAGATGTTAGTACTATTGTCTCCTTTACTAGCTCTACTTGCCATACATTCCATGTATTGACCCTTCGGGGCTGTTACGTTTCATGTTGTAGGTTATTCCGATTCTGATTAATCGATATAGGCCACGGTACTCCACTCGGCACTTGTTCACTTGTGGGCAATTTGAAGAATGGAGGATTCGCTTTATATATGTTGCTACCTGAATAATTTGAGCTAGCTTTGGACTAAGATTTTATTGTAATAATGGTACTCTGGATCATCGTTATTTATGATACACGGATATTTTGCTATGTTATTCATCTTACTCTATTGTGGGCCAATGAACCGATCCAGGGATTGGCATGTCACATAGAGGCCTCGGTATTTTCAGAACCGCGGTGTTACAGGATGGTATCAGAGCCCGTGTGTCGACTGTAGGATCGTGACCTAGGATTGGATTAGGAAGCCATAGATTTATTAAAGCCTATATTAACTCTGTCTTTCATCTTATGCCTTTCACCCTCGTAAATTCTTACCATATGCTATTCTCACACTTTCCTCTTTTACTT
Organism: Avena sativa; assembly: GCA_916181665.1. NCBI lineage: Eukaryota > Viridiplantae > Streptophyta > Magnoliopsida > Poales > Poaceae > Avena > Avena sativa. Next base: position 351,065,075 of record OV702293.1, on the reverse strand, counting down.
GATAGATGGGAGAAGTCAGGACTGAGTATGCTACCATGGAGTCACCAAGGCCCTTTGCAAGGCAGTTAGCACAGCTCTCGCAGTCATTGGGATTGCCACTGCCCATGTTCAAGGGAAGGAGGCTGTACACCTATGGATATGGTGAGGATGCATGGGAGATCACTACCTTCATATTCAGGGATGCCGCCTTGCCAAATCCAGTGCATTTGATCTACACCAAGACATACTGCAACTGGGGACTTGCTATCAACTTGGCCATGCATGAAGCTCTGTCTCGCCAGTGCCATCAAGTCCGACACCTACTGCCAGCAGATTCACCCTACCGTGACTATGGGAGGCGTGATGAATATGGGCACATTGTGGTTACCCCGGGCGACAGGAACAACATGCCGCCCCGTCGGAGGCACATAGAGGACATGGAAAGGGAGAATGGAGCTCTAGCTGAGAAGGTGATGATGGTGAAGGAGATTGCAGATTTTGCCAGCAATACTATGGCAGCCCAAGGACAGGAAATTGACACCTTGCATGAAGCTATGGGAGTTATGGAGAATGCCCTGATAGCCAGAGATGCAACCATAGCTCACCTTCATGGTACTGTGCAGGAGAACACCCAGAACATACAACAGCTGCAAGGGACCGTCCAGGAAAGGGATCAAACTATTGAAGCTATGGCAGCCCAGATTGCCGCCCTCCAAGCGCAGCTGAATCCACCCTCTGATGATGACAATAGAGATGGTGGCAACAATGATGATGATAGTGGGGACGATGATGATGATGAGGACGAGGATGATGATGATGGAAACGATGATGGTGGAGGAGATGAAGCTGTTGCAGTTGCAGCAGAGAGTGAAGAAGAAGAGGATCCACAAGAGGTGGAGTTTGAGATCTCAAGTGATGATTCAGGAGAGGTGTACACTCCGCCGCCATGGTTGAACCGCGAACCGAAGCGCCAACGCATGACAGCAAGGACCTACCGCAACCTCTTCAAGAAATAGATAGAAGTCCACCAGTTAGTCCTCATTAGGCAAAATCGTTAGGATTATTCTCGATCGATGTGAAACTTAGTTGCTGTTAGTTTAAGAGTGATTAGTTGCTTATTTGTGTACTCCAATATCCCAGGAATTATTTGTGCAAAATGTTATGAAAGAGTTATGGCAAGTTTGGTTACTATCTGTGCTATTTTCGCTGCAGTTTTTTTGCTGATACAGCAGTACTGTACGATTTTTCATATTTTTCTGGTAACTGGGAAAAATCTGAAAAACATTGGGCTGATGCGAAACTCTCTTTACTGTATGTGCAAAAATCAGCTAAATTTTCTGACGAGTTTAAGTCAGGCGGAAAAATTCGTGAACGTTGCTGGACTGTTCTGGCAGAATTGCTGTTTTGTTATTTAGTTGATCAACTGTTTAGCTTACCATTGCCAACTCTTGTAAAACTATTTCAGTAGGTATATACTGCTAGGATAATACCTGGGATGTTGCTGGATCGCTTGTTTATTGACGTGTTGCTTGCTTGTGATTGTCTGCTATTGTTGTTGTTGATTGATCATATGCATGGGTAGAATCCTATTATCGTAGTTGATTCTTTCTAAACTTACCTGTGCTGAACCGCAGATGCCTCCCCGCCGTCAACCCATTGAGTTGGAGCAGCTCATGGCAGCTCAGACACAGCTGACCCAAGTGATGACTCAGTTCATGGCAGCTCAGAACGACAACAATGGAAACAACCAGCCTCAGGGAGATGCTCTCACCAGATTTCTGAGGTTAAGGCCAGCTAAGTTCTCTACTGCAACGGAACCAATGGTTGCTCTCGACTGGTTGTGTTCAGTCAACAAGGATCTGGTAACTGTTGGATGCACTGATGCTGAGAAGGTGAGGTTTGCCGCTCACCTACTGGAGGGACCAGCCGCTTCTTGGTGGGACACTTTTCAGATCACCCACCCGCTAGATACTGTGACTTGGGCAATGTTTGAGGAAGGTTTCAGGACCAACCACGTGTCTTCAGGAGTTCTGAGCCTGAAGAGGAAGGAGTTCCGTAACTTGCGCCAAACCAATCGCACCGTGGCCGAGTACATTGAGGAGTTCAACAACCTGTCCCGTTATGCACCTGAGGATGTTGACACTGATGCAAAAAGGAGGGAGAGATTTCTGGATGGCCTCAGTTATGAGCTTTCTGTGCAGCTACTGGTGGTTTATTGCCACACTTTCTAGGAGCTCATGGACAAGGCCAGGATCTTGGAAGGGAAGCACAAGCAGGTGGAAAGCCGCAAGAGAAAGAGCAACAATCATCACTCTGGTTCACATCACAAGTCTCGCACTTCATATGATGGATACTCCAAGCATGGAGGAAGTGACCATGGGAGCCATGACCGCCACCACCATGGAGGCGATGGGCATCGTCATGACAACCATAGGAGCAGTCACCACAGCCACAAGGGAGGACACTCTCATCATTCAGGAGGACACGGTGGACATGACCGCAACCGTGATCGCAACTTTGTGAAGAAGGATCTGAGTGAGGTGACGTGCTTCAAGTGTAAACAGAAGGGACACTATGCTGACAACTGTCCGGAGAGGAAGGGACCGAAGCCAACCAACAACGAGAAGGCCACAGTGAACCACATGAATGTGGAGGAGATCCCAAATGAGCCTGACCTTGTGATTGGTAAGTTTCCAATCAACACTCACCCAACACTTATACTTTTCGATACTGGTGCATCGCATTCATTCATATCAAGGGCATTTGTGGATAAGTATAAGCTACCTACAGAGTCTATAAAAGGGTCTATTAGAGTGAGTTCACCTGGAGGAGATATGATAGCTAGTGCGGGATGCCGCAACTTAACTGTGAGGATTGGAACACACAATTTCATTGCACATCTGGTAGTGTTGGAATCACAGGGGTTAGATGTCATTCTGGGTATGGATTGGATGTCTATGCATGAGGGACACATAGATTGTGCACAGAGAGCCGTTTCACTCAAAACCCCAGATGGTAAGAGGATCAGGTTCAAGTCAGCTGTACGACCAGGAAGGTGTAAGTTAAATTCTCTTAAGGGGGTTAGTATGGATACTGTGCCACTGATTAGGGATTACCCCGACGTGTTTCTGGAAGAGCTACAAGGGATGCCACCTGACAGGGAAGTAGAGTTTCTTATCGACCTGATGCCGGGAACAGGACCTATAGCAAAGAGACCATATAAGATGGATGTGGATGAGCTGAAGGAATTGAAGAAGCAGCTAAAAGAGCAGTTGGACAAGGGATTCATTCAGCCTAGTTCGTCATCATGGGGTGCACCTGTTCTGTTTGTGGAGAAGAAAGACAGCAGCAAGAGATTAGTAGTGGACTATCGCTCGCTGAATGAAGTAACCATCAAGAACAAGTACCCTCTGCCGAACATAAATGATCTGTTTGATCAACTGGAAGGAGCGAAGGTGTTCAGCAAGATTGATCTGCGATCAGGCTACTTCCAATTGAAGATCCGGGAGGAGGACGTACCAAAAACCGCCTTCACTACTAGGTATGGTTTATATGAGTATACGGTTATGTCTTTTGGACTAACGAATGCCTCGGCATATTTCATGACCATGATGAACAAGGTATTTATGGAGTACTTGGACAAGTTCGTGGTGGTGTTTATTGATGACATACTGATATATTCAAGGATAATGCTGAGCATGAGAAACATCTGCGACTGATTATGGAGAAACTGAGGGAACACCAGCTGTATGCCAAATTCAGCAAGTGTGAATTCTGGCTTAACACCGTTGGGTTTCTTGGACACGTAGTGTTAGGAGAAGGAGTCGCTGTTGATCCAAGCAAAGTGACTGCAGTAACTGAGTGGGAAGCACCCAAGAATGCGGGAGAGATACGAAGCTTTTTGGGACTTGCTGGATATTACAGGAGATTCATTGAAAACTTTTCCAAGATTGCTAAGCCGATGACTGAACTTCTGAAGAAGGAGAGAAAGTTTGAATGGACGGATGTGTGTGAAGCCAGCTTTCAAGAACTGAAGCGTCGACTAGTAACCGCACCTGTTTTGTGCTTACCGGACCTTCAGAAGGATTTCCAAGTATACTGTGATGCTTCTCGACAGGGACTTGGGAGTGTGTTGATGCAAGATGGGAGAGTGGTGTCATATGCCTCGCGACAACTCAAGCACCATGAGCGGAATTACCCCACACACGACTTGGAGTTAGCGTCAGTGGTTCATGCACTCAAGGTATGGAGGCATTACTTAATGGGAAAACACTGTGACGTGTACACCAACCACAAGAGCCTGAAGTACATATTCACACAGAAGGAACTGAACATGAGGCAAAGGAGATGGTTGGAACTTATCAAGGATTATGATATGAATCTACAATACCACCCAGGAAAGGCCAATGTAGTAGCAGATGCTCTGAGCCGGAAGGTTTATGCCAATGGGTTGACAGTTGGTGAATTGCCCGAGGATTTGTGCAAGCAATTCAAGGACCTTAGACTGGAGGTTGTATCTGAAGGATACTTGGCTACAATGGAAGTCCAACCGATGCTACATGACAGAATCAGGAAGGCTCAGGTAGGAGACAAGGAAATAGAGGAGATAAAGGAAAAGATGAAGGAGAATCAGGAAAAGGATATTTGCGAGGATGAGCATGGTACCTTGTGGTATGGAGATCGTTTGTGTGTGCCCAGCGACCCGGAGATAAGGGAGTTGATTCTGCAGGAGGCTCATAACTCGCCATACTCCATACATCCGGGCAACACAAAGATGTATATGGATTTGAAGAGCAGATTTTGGTGGAACAACATGAAGGGAGACATCGCCAAGCATATTGCCCTATGTGATGTGTGCAGCCGAGTGAAGGCGGAACATCAGAAGCCAGCAGGACTGCTACAGCCATTGCCCGTGCCGGATTGGAAGTGGGATAGAGTGGGAATGGATTTTATCACAGAATTGCCCAGGACCAGGTCAGGATATGACTCCATTTGGGTAGTGGTCGACCATTTGACCAAGGTAGCCCACTTTATACCGGTGAAGACGACCTATACGAGTGCAAAGTTGGCCAAGATCTACATGGACAAAATTGTGTGCCTACACGGAGTTCCCAAGAGTATCATATCTGATAGAGGCACCCAATTTACCTCACACTTCTGGCGCCAGCTGCACGAGTCACTTGGTACTAGACTGGAGTTTAGCATAGCGTTTCACCCGCAGACTGATGGACAGACCGAGAGGGTGAATCAGATTTTGGAGGACATGCTGAGAGCTTGCGCTTTGGCTCATGGTTCTAGTTGGGATGAGAATTTGCCGTATGCTGAGTTTTCCTACAACAACAGCTATCAAACCAGCATCAAGACGTCACCGTTCGATGTGCTGTATGGGAAACGGTGCCGAACTCCGTTGTTATGGGATGGAGTAGGAGAACGTCAGTTGTTTGGACCTGATTTGATCAAGGATGCTGAGGAGAAGGTCGCCTTGATTAGGGACAGGCTGAAGGTAGCACAATCTAGGCAGAAGAGCTACGCTGACGCCAAGCGCAAGGAAGTGGTGTATGAGATAGGTGATAGAGCATACCTTAGAGTGTCGCCACTTCGAGGAATCAAGAGGTTTGGAATTAAGGGTAAGCTGGCACCTCGATTTATTGGACCGTATCGGGTCTTAGCACGCAAAGGAGAAGTTGCTTATCAGTTGGAGTTGCCAGAGGCTCTGTCCGCTGTTCACAATGTGTTCCACGTATCCCAGCTGAAGAAGTGTCATCCGGAGATGGTGGATACACCATTGAGAGACACTGTGCCGCTAGAGGAGGTTCAGCTTGAGAACGACTTGACCTATGAGGAGAAACCGGTCAAGATTCTGGAGACAGCGGAGAGGACTACCCGTACCAAGACAATCAAGTTTTGCAAGGTGCAATGGAGCCACCACACCGAAGAGGAGGCCACTTGGGAGCGTGAGGATGACATCCGAGAGGACTACCCACACCTATTTGCTAGCCGCGCCGAATCTCGAGGACGAGATTCATCTTAAGGGGGTTAGTCTTGTCACATCCCAAATTTTAGATTTGGTCCTGCATATCATTCATATCATTGCATCATGCTTTTCCATACAAAACCGTCGATTGAAAAGAATCGACGAAACGCTATTTTCAAATCCTTATTCTATTTTGCTACGAGGCTCCTGCGGTAGGCTTTAGTAGGACTAGAGTTGTACACCCCTGTAGCCTAGTGGTTTCGCTCAAACCTTGACCCTAGATTGTTCCCCTCGACTTCACGAAACCGTAGGAGCAAGAATTACTCGATTCGGAGCTCGTACGGAGAAGTTACGACCGTTTGTTTGAAAAGATCGGAAAACGGTCCGAATTTTGGACCGATTTCCGAGTCCGAAACCAACTCCGCGCCGAATCAGTCTAGATTTCTGCGAGAGGGCCCACTTAAAGGCGGACCCCACCTGGCCCGCCGCCACAACCGCCCCTGCCCGCGATCGCCCGCCCCGCTCGACTCCCGAGGCCGCCGCCACCTGCCTCGATCCCGCCGCCATCGCCGCCTCCTGGCCGCGACCGCCGGCCGCCGTCGCCCTTCTCCCCGCCGCCAGGTACTGCGCGCTGCCTTCTCTCTTCCCGCCGCCGGCGCCACGCCTCGCCTCCGCGCATGCAGCCGCCGCCGCCGCCAGCATCTGCAGCTGCCGCCTCATGCAATCGCCGCCGCGCCGCGCCTCCACCCCGCCGCCTTGCAGCGCACCCCGCCGCCAGCGCCTGCCCGCGCCCCGAGCCGCCAGCGCCGCACTGCTCGCGCGCGCGCTGCGCCGCCTAGGGCCCCGCGTGCGCTCGCACGCGCCGCTGCCGCGCTGCTGCCTTGCGCGCGCTGCCGCTGCACGCTAGCTACTAGCCGCCGCGCTGCGCCGCTGCACGCGCTGCGTCGCTGCGCGCCTTCACGCGCGTGCTTGTCTTGTACGTACGCACGCACGCACGTACGCGCGCCATCTTGCGCGCTGCGTTGACGACCTTGACCCGCGCGCTGATTGTTTTCCCTACCGCGCAGGTAACCGTTGTCGCCGGAACCGATCGCCGCACCGTCCGGAGTCCGTTTCGCCGTTTGTTTCCGGTAAGCCCGCAGCCATCGTCAGATTTCAGATCAGCGGTTCAGATCGGTCGTTGACTGGTCAGCACTCAGGCGTTGACTAGTCAGACGCCCAGTCAGCAGACGCGTTGACCAATCAACAGACATAGTTGACTGGTTATTTTCGTTAATCGTTTTAGTTGGTAGATTTCGATAGAAACTTGTAAATTGCGTAGAAATTAAACCGCTTGGCCAAAAATTGCAAATAAAATATGTGTAGATTCAGTGAGTCGTGTAGAATCTCGCTGTACCTTTGGTTCAGACTTTTGCAGCAAGATTTAGTACAGTTTAATCAAATGAGTTAATGGCCTTTTTGGAGTAATAAATTCGTAGAAGAAGATCCGTAGCTCCAAAAATTGCGTATGATATGTCCCTGGATTCAGTGGAACGAGGGGAATCTCATCGTGAATTAAAAGGATAGGCTTACAGTGAAAACTTCTGCAGAAACTGTCTAGTGGCTTTCTGCAGTGTTTTAATTACTCGGGGAGTTTTATAATTCCTTTTTGAGTAATTCCAGTTGGTACTGTTTCTAATCAGAAATTCCTATGCAGTAGATTTTTCCCAAGATTTTACAAACAGTATACTACCGGTAGTGAATTATTTGAGTTCTAGCTTTAGTTTTGAGCATTACTTTTTGCCTAATAGTTTTCCTAGCGTTAAAACTATTTTCCATGCATGCAATCAGTAGTATTATTGAATAGGATTATGTGGTGCAGCTGTAGCACCAATTCACTTGTCGTACTTGCATTCATGCATCATCTTTGTTGCATATGCTTGTGGATTGTTTGTTTATGATTGCAATTGTATCGTGTAGATTGTGACGAGTGCAACGCTTGCTCGTGTGGATTGTTCTTCCGACCGCTACAACCAAGGCAAGTAGATGCTACTTTGTTCATGATATCGTCCTACTATTTTCAATGCATTGTCGTGTATTTTGTAGATGCATGTGTAGTTTGATACTATCGCTATGCTATGACCTATTATGTGGTAGGGCTTTCCTTGTAGATGAACCACCGTTAGTAGATGTGCTTAGCCATGCTATGATGAACGAGGGCTGGGTTACATCACTAAAAGTTGTTTCTAAATGAGTTGTTTTGCAAAAACTAAAACAACTTAATCAATGAATCTCCTGGGTGTGATGTTATTGATAATTTTTGGTGGTTTCATTGCGGAAAGGCACTCAGGTATCAAGAGAGAATGATTGGCTTCTTTATTGTGTAGCTTACGTGTACAACCATGTGCCAATAATGGAATGGGCGGTTGGTTGGACTTAGTAGGTTGTGGTGACCCGAACCCGCGTATCCAGAGATGTAGAATTTTGGTAGGTTGGACCGGTGCGCGTCGGGATTGGGGAGCTACTTCCCGAACGGTCTCTTCTTGGACTTCTCCCTATCATCATCCAAAATGAGAGTGATGGTACGAGCTGGACTGGCCAAGTCACATGGGTAAAGTGTACTAACCCCTGCAGGGTGTATAATCTAATCGATTAGCCGTGTCCCCGGTTATGGACAACTGAGTTGCTTGATATTGATTCCATGACATGTTTCTCGCTCATTCCAATTTCATAATTGTTTTAATATTGTTGAGTTAACTTAATTGGGATCTTTTCAAAGAAAATCAAAAACTGTTTATGAAAGTAGGACAAAGGTATTTGCAAATGCAAGCCAGACACAGCTCCACTTGCCAAATATGCATGTAGATGTTAGTAGTATTGTCTCCTTTACTAGCTCTACTTGCCATACATTCCATGTATTGACCCTTCGGGGCTGTTACGTTTCATGTTGCAGGTTATTCCGATTATGATTAATCGATATAGGCCACGGTACTCCACTCGGCACTTGTTCACTTGTGGGCAATTTGAAGAATGGAGGATTCGCTTTATATATGTTGCTACCTGAATAATTTGAGCTAGCTTTGGGCTAAGCTTTTATTGTAATAATGGTACTCTGGATCATCGTAATTTATGATACACGGATATATTGCTATGTTATTCATCTTACTCTATTGTGGGCCAATGAACCGATCCAGGGATTGGCATGTCACATAGAGGCCTCGGTCTTTTCAGAACCGCGGTGTTACATCTGAAGGTTGTGAACTCAGCTTTCAGGAGTTGAAGAAGAGACTTGTGACAGCACCAGTCTTGTGTCTGCCAGATTTGGAAAAAGATTTCCAAGTATATTGTGATGCATCTCATCAAGGATGGGGTGCAATACTTATGCAAGATGGTAAAGTTGTGGCTTATGCCTCGAGACAACTCAAAACTCATGAAGTAAACTATCCTACTCATGATTTAGAGTTAGCCTCTGTTGTCCATGCACTCAAAACATGGAGACACTATCTTTTGGGAAAACGTTGTGAAGTGTTCATAGATCACAAAAGTTTGAAGTATATCTTCACCCAGAAGGAAATTAATATGAGACAAAGAAGATGGTTAGAACTTATAAAGGACTATGACTTAAGTTTGCAATACCACCCCGGTAAATCAAATGTTGTAGCAGATGCTGTAAGCCGTAAGGTTTTTGTGAATGGCCTTACCAAAGGAGAATTGCCAGATGATTTGTGTACCCAATTCAGAAAACTCAGATTGGAGATTGTGCCTGAAGGACATCTCATGTCTTTGGATGTTCAACCCACTTTGTTGGACAAGATCCGAGAAGCCCAGAAGACTGATAAGGAAATCGAAGAGATTAAAGAAAAGGTTGGCAGAGGAAAAGACAAAGGATTTCATGAAGACGAACAGGGTACCTTATGGCATGGGAAACGTATTTGTGTTCCACAAGACCAGGAGTTGCGGAAACTGATTTTGCAGGAAGCACACAACTCTCCGTATTCTATTCACCCGGGTAACACCAAAATGTACATGGACATGAAAGAAAGATTTTGGTGGAACAATCTCAAGAGGGACATCGCCGAACATATTGCTTTGTGTGATGTGTGTAGTAGAGTGAAAGTGGAGCATCAGAAACCAGCAGGTTTGCTTCAACCACTACCTATTCCTGATTGGAAGTGGGACAAGATTGGTATGGATTTCATTACCGGATTACCAAGGACCAGGTCAGGGTATGATTCCATATGGGTAGTAGTGGATCGCCTAACTAAAGTGGCTCATTTTATACCCGTGAAGACAACCTATACAAGTGCCAAGTTAGCCAAAATTTACATGAGTAGAATTGTATGCCTACATGGAGTGCCCAAGAGTATTGTGTCTGATAGTGGAACTCAATTCACTTCCCATTTTTGGAGACAGTTGCATGAGTCATTGGGAACGAGGTTGGAATTCAGTACTGCTTTTCATCCTCAAACTGATGGACAAACAGAAAGGACTAATCAGATTCTTGAAGACATGTTGAGGGCATATGCCCTAGACTATGGAGCCAGTTGGGATGAAAGTCTGCCTTACGCAGAGTTTTCTTATAACAACAGCTATCAAGCCAGCATTGAGATGGCACCGTTTGAGTTTCTCTATGGAAGAAAATGTACCACCCCATTGTTATGGAATGGTGTGGGGGAAAGAAGTTTATTCGGGCCAGATCTTATCAAAGAAGCCGAAGAGAAAGTCAAATTGGTTAAGGACAGGTTGAAGATAGCACAGTCCCGACAGAAAAGCTATGCAGATCCTAAGCGTAGAGAAGTCACCTACGAAGTCGGTGATAGAGCTTATCTTAGAGTGTCACCACTTCGTGGAGTGAAGAGATTCGGAGTCAAAGGAAAATTGGCACCAAGATATGTTGGGCCATTCAGGATTGTGAGTCGCAAAGGAGAAGTTGCCTATGAAATTGAACTGCCGGAATCTCTGTCAGCAGTTCATAATGTGTTTCATTTGAGTCAGCTTAAGAAGTGTCACCCAGAAATGGAAGAAACTTCTTTGAAAGATACTATACCTTTGGAGGAGGTTCAATTGGAAAGTGATCTCACTTATGAAGAGAAACCTATCAAGATTCTTGAGACTGCAGAAAGAGTCACAAGGACTAAGACTATCAAGTTTTGCAGAGTGCAGTGGAATCATCATTCCAAAGAGGAAGCAACATGGGAAAGAGAAGATGATCTTCGGAAAGACCACCCTCACCTATTTGCTAGCCAATCCGAATCTCGAGGGCGAGATTCACCTTAAGGGGGTTAGATTTGTAACATCCCTAAAATCATGATTTCAAAGCTTGCATATCATTCATTCATGCATATAGTTTTGAGATCAATTTCAAACTCATTTCAAGAAAACAGAAGCACATAGTGCTATCATTTTATGTGAGACAACTTAAATCAAATGGCCATCCCCATTTGAGAGCTTGAATGTTTTAAACCAAGTTTGTTTGTCTCCCTTGTTGTTTAGTTGAGTGTGGAATTTGAACAAAGTTTTACAAAACATAAATGGTTTCAAAAACCATTTTTGAAACATTTACAAACCAAGTGCAAAGTCCCTGTTATTTTTGTTCTTCCAAAAATGACCAAGCCAACTCAAAGTGATCACATGGTTTTATGCCAAGTTTTGTGACTGTTGCACACTGCAAAAATCCAGAAAAGATTTGAATTCAAATAGAGTTTGAATTCATTTGAAAACCAATCCAGAAAATCAAAACAGAAAAAGAAAAGGGAAAAGAATTGGAAAAGGGCCGGCGCCAGGATTTGAGCCCAGTAGCAGACGCAGCCCATTTAGCCCACCCGGCTCCCTTCTTTCTCTCTCGCACGCGCGGACACACCCAGCGAGTCGCTGACACCCAGACCCCACTCCCTCTCTGCTTATTTCACTGACGAGCGGGCCCTCTCCACGTCATCGTCGTCTTCCCCAAAATTCCGCGCACGAACTCCGCCGCTGCCCGTTGCTGCTTTGATTCCGCGAGGTAATTGGCATTGAATCACTGAGCGTTTCTTGTCGAGCCTCTACCTACTTAATCCCCTCTCTCTCGTGCCATTTCCCCTCAACCAATTCCCTCTCCACGCCGCCAGGCTGCTCGCAACTCGCCAGACGCCCGCCGCTATCCCGACGATCTCCGGCAGCAATTCCGGTGAGTCCCGACCGCCCCTGTGCCTCTGATTCAAACAATTATGCTCAGCATGATCTCGTGCATCTTCTGACACCCGTCGCTTGCCTGCTCGTGACCCAGGACGCCGTCCCCGTTCGTGCCCGCAACCGACTGAGCCGCCACCCAACTCCGGCGACCAATCGTGGTAAGTCCCGAGCGCCCCTTGCCCCCTCTGGCATACTAGGTTGTTCGCCTTCGTCTTGCGCGTCTCCTAATCCCTCTGATTCGTGCTAGGGCGACACGAAACCTCGGCAGCTACATCGTCTGCAACCTCCCGACGCCGTGCACGACTCCGACGAGCTCCAGCAGCCCCTGCCGTGCGCCCCTGTCCAAGCAAAGACCACGTTGAGCTTCCTCGTGACCGTACGAGTCTGGTAAGCCATACCACACACCCCAACCCTTCCTGTATTCGCCGGACCATTGCCGCCAGTAGCGCCGCTGCCGCCAGCAACCATTTGCGCCGCCCATCCTTGGTCACACACTTAGCAGCCGTAGGATCTAGATCCAGCGCTCTAGATTAGATCTGCATCGAAGGGGTAAGTGACAATCTGAGCCGTGCGCTTTAAGTTTGATCTGACGGTCCACGCCGGTCGATCCACGCGAAGCGGTACCGATGAATCAGAGCGCGATGCGTGGCTAGGGTTTGAGTTTAAAAACAGATTTGAATCAGATTTAGATCCAATTTTGAAATAGCTATAACTTTTGATCCACACGTTAGAATTTGACAAATTTTATACCGTTGGAATCAGGAGAGCAAGCCCTTTCAGAATATGCAAAGTGTTTAATGTTTAGTTTCTGTTAAAATGATTTTATTTGCAGAAACTTGTTTAGGACTATTTTGAGTATAGAAATTGTTGAGGAATTTGTTTTAGTGTCAAATAAACTTGGTTTAGCAAGTTTTTGACTTGTTTATGTTTCAGTACTATGCACTTGCTTGGTTGAGTTTCAAAAATCATCACTTAGCATCTTGCATGCATGCATATATTTTTTTTTGCTTGTATATGACTTGTATGTGATTGTGGTTATATTCTTTGTGTAGACTTTGGTGCTAGTGATTGTGATTGTGATTGTGAAGAGTGCTACTCTCCCAACTACCAAGGAAAGTGGTACTTCATGAATATGTCTATACCTATATTTTCATACAAGCATTAGAAATATTTTGCTAAGTCTTGCATGTTACTATTTTTGCCAAATGCCATGTTGGGAAATCCTAAGTAGTTGTAGAATTGCTAGGAAATTTCTAAGTTAAGTTACTATGTCATGCTTAGCCTAGCTAGTAGCAAACAAGGGTTGGTAAGATATACACATGCTATGATGAAAATATTTCTAAGTCTTTGGACTTATGTTTTTCTTAATAAAACAACTAAGTCAATGAATCACCTGGGTGGAATGGGACTTGATTGGTGGATTTTGGTTGAGTGGTTACACAAGGCCCATGGCTATGGTTTACCTTGTGTATATCACTTGTGGAAAGCCACCCAGGAACAAAGGGATTTTTAGAGGTCAAGTGTTGAGAAGCTTCTAGTGCAGCCACTTGGCAATATGGGCTCTGCCTGGATCACATAGGTTGCTAGAACTTAGCCATTTGTACAGTTGGTGGTAGTGGGAATGATAGGTTGGAGCACGTCCATTTGGTCTAAGGGAAGGCTTCTGAAAGGTCCCGTCTTGGTGAAACCAAGTCTGGTGGGGAAAGTGCACAACTTCTGCAGATGGAAAAATCTAAGTACTTAGCCAAGTCCATGGCAATGGACAACTTGAGCATCAAGACATGGAAGCTATCAAGAATCTCATCACTCCAACTTCTAAGTAAAACTTGTGGGTGAACAAGGGTGAAGGACCTCAATGTCTATTGATGGTTTCTTGGGAAAAGTTTTTGACAAAGAAAAACTTAGTGATTTCAACTAATAGGAAAAACCTATTTTGAGCAATGCAAGCCAAGCTACACTTAGCCAAATATGCATATAGTATCTAGACCACTTAAAATATACTAAGATATCACTTGCCAATACTATTCCAAAGTATTGACCCACTGTGGCTGTAACTTGTGATGTTGAAGGTTACTCTGATGAGGATTAGGTGTCATGAGTCTACACTCAACATGTTTGCCTGTGGCACATGAAGATGAAGACTTATATTTATTTACTTATTCAAACTCTTGTAATAGGCCTGTGGCCTTGAGTTGTAAAGACTATGTTTATCTCTAGAATGGATGTAATAATGACCTTTGTATCTATGTACTTCATCTTAAACTGTGGATGCTAGCATTGATCCAGGGACTAGCATTGCAATCACAGGGATCGTTTTCCTTTACAAAGGAGGGATCTTACAAATTATTTATCTTATTACTTATTTAAACTCTTGTACTAGGCCTGAGGCCATGGAGTTTGTAAAAGACTATGTTATCTCTGGAATGACTGTAATAATGACCTTTGTTTCTGTGTACTTCATCTTAAACTGTGGATGCTAGCATTGATCCAGGGACTAGCATTGCAATCACAGGTATCCCTTTTCCTTTATAAAGGATGGATCTTACAGATGGTATCAGAGCACTGTGTTGCCTGTAGGATTATGACCCTAGGATTGGAAATCACTAAGGAAAATTTTTAACAACTTCCACACTTGTCTTTTCTTCTCGTAAACTTTTCTAATCTTTCTCATCTCTATTTGTAGATGAACTCCATCAACGAAGCTGTAAGGAAGGGACCACTCATGACTATGACTTTGGAATGTGAGACAGAATTCCCCAAGGCTCTCAAGGACCTCATGGTTGCAATGGGAATACGTGGTGCAGCTGTGTACAAAGGTTTTCCTATGATGGATGAAGGAGTTGAGTACTGGTGGGTGCAACTTCACTTGTATAAAAACAAGGAAGACAACCACAAGGAATCAGGATTCTGCATGGTCACCAATTCAGTGGTGCACACTACATTCTTTGATTCAACAAGGGATGTAGCTTGGAAGGCCATCAAAGAGCTTGGTGAAAGAATCAAGTGCAGAATGCTTAACACTCAGAATGATCTGAAGGAAGAAAAGAAACATACCCAAGAGTTAGAGGATACCAACCAAACCTTAAGGGAAGACATTATAGACTTAGTAATGGAGTCATGTGCTCTAGATAGACAAATTGCTTCTAGAGATGCCTTGTTAACCAACTTGGCAAGTGATATGGGATTGTAACGTACTTCGTTAGTTGGACCACCACTTATCATTTTATTTTCCAAATGTTGCTTGAAATAAGTTGAACCTTGGAATGTTGGTAATGGTTTCATGTATGCCATGACTTGTGTGATTTTATTTCCAAAGTTATGCATGTGTTGCTCTGTTTTGTGATTCATCTCTATGTATGTTGATTCTAACTTTTTCTATCTTATAAATAGATGCCTAATGTTATTATCAGCACGGCTGAAGAGTTCAAGGGAACTCGCTTTGGCACTCGTCTCATTGAGCTTACTAGTTTGCTCAATCTTCCACTTCCTTCCATCATGATGCTTCCCCTCACCAAGTTTGAGAGGAAAGACCTTTGGGGCTTCAAGGTTATTCAGCCAGGACGCCAGACTGAGCCAGCCACGGAGGCAATCACCTTCAAGCTCATGCATGATGACAAGGAGAGAGGCCTAGAGGTAGTCATGCAGGATTTGCTTGGACGCTTAGTAGGCAGACACTCTCGAGAGGTTAGAGGTACTCACTTCCACGCCTTCGGCAGACGTGATGAGGATGGTGAGGCCATTGACTTTGAGGATACTGCTAGATAGATAACAGAGCCTGTTCGTCTGTACCTCCAGGACTTAGAGGTTCTTCTTAGGCACCTAGACACTGATAGGACCAACGTCATGCTTAGCAATGACGAACTCCAGGTGCAGCTTCGTGAGAAGGACAAGCTCTTCGCGGAGCAAGATGATATAGTCAAGGAGATGGAGACCAAGTTTGAGAGTCAAGATAAAAATTTCAAGAGTCAAGAGAGCGAGTCCAAGATAGGAACAAGAGGATTTGAGACATGACTGCAGAACTAGAGACCAAGGACTTAGATCTCGAGCATCAGCAAGGTGTGATTGAGAGACTTCGTGCACAGAAGAGGGATCTCAAAGCCAAAGTGGAGGCCTTGACCACCAATGTCGAGGAATACAAGACCACGATGGAGAATGCCGGTCTTACACTTGTTGATGAGGAGGTTGATGTAGAGGAATAGTGATGACTACTCATTTATCATTTATTTATCATGCTTTTGATTTTTGAGTCGCAATGATCATCCAACATGTGGATGACTTGCTATTGGTGTGTTTACTTTTCCAAAACTTGTTGCCTGTGTTGTTGAACTTTTACTACTATGATGCATGATTATTGTGATTTTCTATGTGATGTATTGTGCATGTTAGCATCTATGGTATCTCATTCTTATCCTTATTGAAAACCACAGATGCCTCCCCGACGTGCCAATCCCAACCCCAACAACAACAACATCACCCCTGAGATGCAGCAAATGATGACAGCTCAGACTCAGCTGATGCAAATGATGACTACGTTCATCCAGAATCAGAACAACAACAACAACAATAATAACAACAACAACAATCAGAACAACCCACCGGGTTTTGACATGCTTACCAGGTTCTTAAGACCGAGGCCAGCAAAGTTCTCAAGAACTACTGATCCTATGGTGGCCAATGATTGGCTACGCTCTGTGAACAAGGACTTGGTAACTATTGGCTGTACTGATGAGGAGAAAGTCAGATTTGCAGCACACTTGTTGGAAGGACCAGCAGCTACTTAGTGGGATAACTTCCAGATCACCACTCCCATTGCGAATGTGACATGGGCTATCTTCGAAGATGGTTTCCGTACTGCTCACATCTCATCCGGAGTGATGAGTCTGAAGAAGAAAGAGTTTCATAATCTGAAGCAGCGCCACCGCAACATGGCAGAGTATATTGAGGAGTTCAACAATCTGGCGCGTTATGCACCGGATGAAGTTGACACTGATGCAAAAAGAAGAGAGAAGTTTCTCGAAGGCCTGAATGATGAACTGAACCTGTAGCTATCAGTGGCCTATGTTCCCACTTATCAGTCTCTTTGTGACAAGGCTGCTATTTTGGAGAACAAGATGAAGCAGGTTGAAAGTAGGAAGAGAAAGCACTCTGACAAGCACAACTCGGGATCGTCTCACAAGCGTTCCCATTATGATGATAGTGGGAGTTCAGGATCCCACAAGCATGGGAAATTCAACAAGCACCACAACCACAACCGTTATCATGACAACAAGAATCACCGTAGTCATGACAATGACAAGTACAAAAATCACAAGGGTGGATATAAGAGCCACCACAGTGGTAGTGGAAGTGGCAGTGGAAACTAGCCTGTCAAGAAAGATCTTAGTCAGGTTGAATGTTTCAAGTGCAAGAAGATGGGGCATTATGCGAATGAGTGCCCAGAAAAGAAAGTTGAAGGACCCAACAAGCCCAAACCTTTTCAGAAGGGACAAGTGAACCACATCAATGTGGAGGAAATTTATGAGGAACCTGATGCTGTTGCTGGTAAGTTCAAACTCAATTCCATTCCAGCATTTGTTCTCTTTGATACTGGTGCATCTCATTCATTCATATCAAGAGCATTTGTTGAAAGAAATGAACTTCCGGTAGAAACTATTGGGTGTCCTATAAAAGTAAGTTCTCCTGGTGGAGAAATGATAGTGAATTCAGGATGTCATGATCTAGTCATAGAGTTTGGGAAGTATAAGTTTCCCGTTAACTTGATAATCCTAAACTCCCAAGGATTGGATGTTATTTTGGGAATGGACTGGATGACTAAGCACAGGGGAGTGATAGATTGTGCCAATCATACTGTCTCACTCACAACTGCAGAAAACAAAAGGATTAGATTCAAGACCAACTTTGAAGCAAAAAGGAGTAAGCTAAATTCTCTTAAGGGGGTTAGCATGGACAGTGTGCCAATTGTGAGTGAATATCCAGATGTGTTTCCGGAAGAATTGCCAGGAATGCCACCAGATAGAGATGTGGAATTTCTTATTGATTTGCTACCAGGATCTGGACCGATAGCAAAGAGACCGTACAAGATGTCAGTTGATGAACTGAAAGAACTCAAGAAACAACTTGGAGAACAATTGCAGAAAGGATTTATCCAACCAAGTTCTTCATCTTGGGGAGCACCAGTTTTGTTTGTAGAGAAGAAAGATAGAAGTCAAAGGTTATGTATAGATTACCATTCACTCAATGAGGTGACTATCAAGAACAAGTACCCTTTGCCCAGAATCAATGACTTGTTTGATCAGCTAGAAGGAGCTTGTGTGTTCTCAAAGATTGATCTCCGGTCAGGTTATTTCCAGCTCAAGATAAGGGAACAAGACATACCTAAAACAACTTTCACCACAAGGTATGGATTGTACGAGTATACCGTGATGCCATTTGGTTTAACCAATGCTCCAGCATACTTCATGAATATGATGAACAAGGTGTTCATGGAGTTCCTTGATAAGTTTGTTGTCGTTTTCATCGATGACATTTTGATCTACTCCAAGAGCAAAGAAGAGCATGAAGGACATCTATGTTTGATACTTGAGAAGCTTAGAGAGCATAAACTGTATGCCAAATTCAGCAAGTGTGAGTTTTGGTTGAATGAAGTTGGTTTTCTTGGACACGTTGTATCAGGAGATGGTGTAGCAGTTGATCCTGCTAAAGTTTCAGCTGTAACTGAATGGGAATCTCCTAAGTCAGTGAAAGAGGTTCGTAGTTTCCTTGGCTTAGCAGGATACTACAGAAGGTTTATTGAGAATTTCTCCAAGGTAGCTAAGCTATGACAGAATTGCTAAAGAAAGACAAGAAATTTGCTTGGTCTGAAGGCTGTGAACTTAGTTTCCAAGAATTAAAGAAGAGACTAGTGACAGCACCAGTCTTATGTTTGCCAGATTTGGAGAAAGATTTCCAAGTATATTGCGATGCATCTCATCATGGATTAGGTGCAGTACTTATGCAAGAAGGAAAAGTTGTGGCTTATGCCTCGAGACAACTCAAAACTCATGAGGTAAACTACCCTACTCATGATTTAGAGTTAGCCTCTATTGTCCATGCACTCAAAACATGGAGCCATTATGTTTTGGGAAAGCGATGTGAAGTGTTCACAGATCACAAAAGTTTGAAGTATATCTTCACTAAGAAAGAAATTAACATGAGACAAAGAAGATGGCTAGAACTCATCAAGGACTATGACTTGAGCTTGCAATACCACCCCGGTAAAGCAAATGTTGTAGCAGATGCTTTAAGCCATAAAGTTTTTATGAATGGCCTTACTAAGGGAGAATTGCCAGATGATCTATGTACTCAATTCAGAAATCTCAAATTGGAGATTGTGCCTGAGGGACATCTCATGTCTTTGGATGTTCAACCCACTTTGTTGGACAATATCAAAGAAGCCCAAAAGAAGGACAAGGAAATTGAAGACGTTAAGGAAAAGATTGGCAAGGGAAAAGCCAAAGGATTCCATGAAGATGAACAAGGTACTTTTTGGTATGGGAAACGTATCTGTGTTCCACAAGATCCAGAGCTTCTAAAACTGATTTTACAAGAAGTCCACAACTCACCATATTCCATTCATCCGGGTAACACCAAAATGTACATGGATATGAAGGAAAGATTTTGGTGGAACAATCTCAAGAAATACATTGCCGAACATATTGCTTTGTGTGATGTATGTAGTAGAGTGAAAGCGGAACACCAGAAACCAGTAGGATTGCTTCAACCACTACCTATTCCTGATTGGAAGTGGGACAATGTTGGTATGGATTTCATTACCAGATTGCCAAGGACCCGGTCATGATATGATTCTATTTGGGTAGTAGTGGATCGCCTAACTAAAGTAGCACATTTCATACCCGTGAAGACAACCTATACAAGTGCTAAGTTAGCCAAGATTTATATGAGTAGAATTGTGTGTCTACATGGTGTACCCAAGAGTATTGTGTCTAATAGGGGAACACAATTCACTTCTCATTTTTGGAGGCAACTACATGAGTCATTGGGAACGAGGTTGGAATTCAGCACTGCTTTTCATCCTTAGACTGATGGACAGACAGAAAGGACTAATCAGATTCTTGAAGATATGTTGAGGGCATGTGCCCTAGACTATGGAGCCAGTTGGGATGAAAGTCTGCCGTACGCAGAGTTCTCTTACAATAACAGCTATCAAGCCAGTATTGAGATGGCACCATTTGAGTTTCTCTATGGGAGAAAGTGTACCACCCCATTGCTATGGAATGGTGTAGGAGAAAGAAGTTTGTTCGGACCAGAACTAATCAAACAAGCTGAAGAAAAAGTCAAGCTGGTTAAGGACAGATTGAAGATAGCACAGTCTCGACAGAAGAGCTACGCAGATCCTAAGCGTAGAGAAGTCACCTATGAAGTAGGTGATAGAGCTTATCTTAGAGTGTCACCACTTCGTGGAGTGAAGAGGTTTGGTGTCAAAGGTAAATTGGCCCCAAGGTATGTTGGACCATTCAAGATTCTGAGTCGTAAAGGAGAAGTAGCTTATGAAATTGAATTGCCAGAGTCACTGTCTGTTGTTCATAATGTGTTTCATGTGAGTCAGCTTAAGAAATGCCATCCAGAAATGGAAGAGACTTCTTTGAAGGATACTATACCTTTGGAAGAGGTCCAATTGGAAAGTGATCTCACCTATGAAGAGAAACCTATCAAGATTCTTGAGACTGCAGAAAGAGTTACTCGGACTAAGACTATCAAGTTCTGCAAAGTTCAATGGAACCATCATTCCGAAGAAGAAGCAACATGGGAAAGAGAAGATGATCTTCGGAAAGACCATCCTCACCAATTTGCTAGCCAACCAGAATCTCGAGGGCGAGATTCACCTTAAGGGGGTTAGATTTGTAACATCCCTAAAATCATGTTTCAAAACACATGCATATCATCCATGCATCCATGAATCATTTAGGGTTTCATTTCAAAATCATTTCAAAAACAGGAGCATTGTTGCTCATTATTTTATGTATGAATACTCTAGCCTTTGTGCTACTTGCTAATGAGAAGGCTGCTTTTATCCATTCAGTATTGTTTAGAATTCAAACTTAAGTGTTTCCAAAAGCTTGATCAAAGTTTCAAAACAAAGTATGAAATAAAACCAAATTTATGCCTATTATTATATATCATAAAGGCTTGGTTTTATTTTATTTTCCAAATGGCCCAAGTTTGTTTGTGTAAACAGAAGTGTTTGACACATATTTGAGTACAAAGTACACTGTACAAAAAGCTAGTGAAGGTTTGAATTCAAACTGAATTGAAATGGAGTTTGAAAACCAATTCTAGAAAACCAAACAAAAAAAGAAAAGGAGTAAAGAGGAAAAAAATAAGCAAACAACCAATCTGGCCCAACCCAGCCCAACTCGACCCAGCTAGCCCAGCAGCCTCTCCCGCGAATTGTTTTTCTTTACTCGCACCCGCACCCACTGAGTCGCTGACCGCGTGGACCCATCCCCACTCCTTTACTCTCGCTGACAACCACGGCCCACACGACTATCGTCGTCTCCACCCAGCGACCAGTTCATCCCCAAAATTACGCTGGACGTTTCCTGTTTAATTCGCGACGTCAATTCCCGTTCAATGCCCGAGTAAATCACACCCGCGTCCTTGCTACTTAAACCCCCTCTGCCCGCTCTCCATTTTCCCCCAAACCCCAAGCACAGAGCGCCCCCAGGCTGCGAGAATTCCTCGCCGCAACCTCGCTGCTCCGACGAGTTCGCCAACGAATTACGGTGAGCACCGCACTCCCCTTTGTCTATGGTTCATGTTGGCTTGTTCTACATCTCCGTGCGCACCTACTGACGCTTTCCGTTTGCTCGCGCATGGTCTGTAGCCTCGACAACGTTACCGACTGAGCTCCGCCGCCCTCTGCTCGAACTTTGGCGACCTTATCCCGTAAGTCCTAGCCTCCCCTCTCCCTCTGTTTGATACGCGTAAGATCCCTAGTGTCCTGCGCATCTAACGGCAACCTTCTCTCATCTTAGCATGGCCCAGAGCGTCGCCAACGTAGACGAACAGAAGCCACCGTCATCAGGGACTACTCCGACGAGCAATCTGCGACAACTCCGAGCGCCCCTTCGCCAACCGAGCATACGTCGAGCTTCTCCTCGTCACGGCGATTCTAGTGAGCATCCTCCCACCTCCCCGTGTGACCTAGTTCGCCGGCTCCGCCACTAACTGAGCGCGCCGCCACATGCGCCGCCCGTCTGTGGTCAATAGAACTGTGGCCGTAGGATCTAAATCCAGTGGGTGAGATTAGAAGCTAGGCGAAGAGGTACGGGTAGATCTGAGCCGCGTGATTAAGTTAGATCCAACAGCTCGGAAGCGTGATCCAGCGCGAAGCGGTACCAGCCAGTTAGAAGGCGCCACGTGGCACGAGTTTAGTTTTAAAATTTGGAATTAGATCTATTAGATGTTTGTTTTTGTTTAAATCATAACTTTTGAATGCCACGTCCAAATTTGACAAATTTTATATCAATGGAATCAGGAGAGAAAATCCTTTCCATCTATGCAATGTGTTTAATGTTTTGCCTCTGTTAAAAAGGTTGTTTTTACAGAAACTTGTGTAGGCTTATTTTGTATATATTAATTATTTGGGAAATGATTTAATGTTCAAATAAAGTTTGTTTGGCAAGTTTTGAACTTGTTTATGAATTAGTACTGTGAACTTGTCTTGTTTGGTGTAGAAATTCATCACATGGCATTATGCATGCATCCATATATTTTTGCTTGTATTTAATATGTATGTGATTTTGGTGCTATGATTTTATGTGTATATTTTGGTGCAAATAGTGATTATGATTGTGAGGATTGTATCTACTCTCCAAACTACCAAGGAAAGTGGTGCTTCATGTTTTATTCCTAAGTTTTCCAACTTTGCATTAGAAATATTTTGCTAGTCTTGCATGGTTATTTTGATATATGCTATGCTTGGGAAACCCTAGTAGTTGTAGAATTGCTAGAAAAGTTTCTAAGTTAAGATTCTTGTCAATGCCATGCTTAGCCTAGCTAGTAGCAACCAAGGGTGGTTATATATTCATGCTATGAGAAAATATTTCTAAGTCTTTGGACTTGTGCTTTGTTAATAAAACAACTAAGTGAATGAAACACCTGGGTGGAATGGAAAGAATGGTTTGTGTTGAGTGGTTACACAAGGCACATTTCTATGGTTTACCTTGTGTATCTCACTTGTGGAAAGCCACCCAGGAACAAAGGGATTTGAGATGCCATATGTTAAGAAGCTTCTAGTGCAACCACTTGGCAATATGGGCTCTGCCTAGATCATATAGGTTGCAAAAACTTAGCCATTTGGACAGTTGGTGGTAGTGGGATGATAGGATGGAACACGTCCATTTGGTCTAAGGGAAGGCTTCTGAAAGGTCCTGTCTTGGTGAAAATCAAGTCTGGTGGGGAAAGTGCACAACCTCTGCAGATGGAAGAAACTAAGTACTTAGCCATGTCCCTGGTATTGGACAACTTGAGCATCAAGACATGGAAGCTATCAAGAATCTCCTCATCCCAATTTCTAAGTAAAAACTTGTGGTTGAACAAGGGTGAAGGTTCACCAATGTCTATTGGTGGTTCCTTGGGAAAGTTTTTGTCAAAGAAAAACTTAGTGTTTTCAACTAATAGGCAAAACCTATTTTGAGCAAAGCAAGCCTAAGCTACACTTAGCCAAAATGCATATAGTACTTAGTCCACCAATATTCTACTAAGGTATCACTCGCCAATACTATTCCAATGTATTGACCCACTGTGGCTGTAACTTGTGATGTTGCAGGTTATTCTGATGATGATTAGGAGTCATGAGTCTACACTCAACATGCTTGCCTGTGGCACATGAAGATGAAGACTTATTTATCTTATTACTTATTTAAACTCTTGTACTAGGCCTGTGGCCATGGAGTTTGTAAAAGACTATGTTGTCTCTGGAATGACTGTAATAATGACCTTTGTTTCTGTGTACTTCATCTTAAACTGTGGATGCTAGCATTGATCCAGGGACTAGCATTGCAATTACAGGGATCCCTTTTCCTTTATAAAGGAGGGATCTTACATCAACCCAAGCAAAGCATCAAAGGAGAATACCACAATACTATGCTTTTGCATGCTAAAACAACACATAATTTCTTCAAGGCACACTAAGCAATCCCAATTGTTTGGAACAAGACATGCTACAGCAATAATCACTAAGCATAATGCCAAAACAACACCTAGCATGTCATGCTAAAGTCTAAGTCATAGTCAATGCAAGCTCCTCTTGCACTTCAAGCAAGAACTTACTACTCCTTTCCAACACCAAGCAACTTATTTGCAAAACAACAGAGCAAGAACGGGGGTTCAAACTACTTTATTCAAGCAAACTAAACAACCTAAGCAAAGCAAACGAAAAATAAGACGCTCCAAGAACAACACAACTGTGCATGAAATAATAAAAACGAAGTGTCTAGACAGACCCGAGCTTTTTATTGATGAAGAAGGGGATGCCTTGGGCATCCCCAAGCTTTGACGCTTGTACCTCTTGGATATTTCTTGGGGTGACACCATGGTGGCATCCCCAATCTTGAGATTTTGTCCATTCTTCATCTCATTGCATCATTATCTCTCTACACCTGAAATTTTTCCTTCATACAAAACTTCACACAATCATCATTAGCAACATTAGTGTATTCAAAAGATATTAGACCTCCGGCAAAGCTTTGGAACAGCAATGCTTTTCAATAAAAACACAAACTACTGTAGTAACTCCTTCAAAAAGCTCAATTCACCTAAAGAGAACCCAAAAAGGAATCAATAAGAAGCAAATGCAAATAATGGCAGAAATTTGTCAAAACAGACCAGCAGATAGAAACCGATTTGTTCGAACATCTTCTGTTGCTCAAATCAAAAAGTGTTGAACTAACGAAAGTTAGCTAACATACTGGGGGATTTATTCGTAAATTGTGAGCTCAATCAGAGTTACAGAGACTCCTCACAAATTTTTATGGTGGAGGACAGAAATCTGTTTCGGAACAACAACTTCCCAAATCTTACTTCCCTCTCATTAGAGGTCATTCTTGGCACAAAAAGCAAACAAAAAGGATAAGGAGAGGCCATTACTAAATTAATAACTTCCAAGACTCAAGGAAACTCTTGGGTTATCTCCCAACAAGTACTTTTCTTTAACGCCTTTAAGTTAGGCACAAGAAGCAAGAAGAATCAAGTATTTTCAAATGAAGAATTGATATCCATACTTGCAAAGTCTTCAACTATGAAAGGTATCTCATCCAAATGGGTTTTGGAGGATCCCTTCTCATATCTTTTTGGTCTACTACTTTCATCAAAAAGATTTTTAGGAGCAATCCAATCAAAGTTCTTTTCAAAGGCTTCATGCATTCCAACAAGCTTAAAGGGGATGGGTATCTTGAATTCTTCTCTAGGCTTAGTTTTATCAGAAATACCCACAACATATACACTTGATCCTGGCATATTGAAATGCTCAAAAACCTTTTTGGCTTCCCTAGCAACATCATGGAATTCTTTTGATAAAGTTTCAAGGATGAATTCCCTCTTTTCAGCATTCTTCTCTTCTTTTAGTTTTAGGAATAAAAATTGTATGAAGGGATTAAGGATAACAAACCTATCCTCCAACATATGAACTAAAGAAGCTGCAGCAATCTCATAATTACAAGCAAGCTCTGCTATAGATTTATCCTCAATATCCTCTTGCTTGCTAACATAATTAAAGAATTCTTCAATATTATCTTTCTCAATTATGGAGCCACTACCTATTGCAAGATCTTTTAGGGCGAACTTGGGGAGCAACATGGTGAGCTAGAGCAAGGTGGCAACTAGAGCAGGAACTAATTTTTTGGGTTTTTTTTTGAAAGGAGGCAAACAAAACCAAGCAAAAGAAACAAAGCAAACGAAATACAAAGTAAAGAGAAAGGAAGTGAAGGACTCCCCTAGTGAAGACGTCCTTGGCTTCCCCGGCAACGGCGCCAGAAAAGCCTTTGATGGAGCTTGACGTGGAGGAAAGGTAAAAGCCCAAAACCTCCCCGCCAACGGCGCCAGAAAAGAGCTTTCTGGCTTGCTGTTGCTATGGGGTAACGTGTGTGAGCGCCTTTTACCTTTCTTCCCCAGCAACGGCGCCAGAGAAGAGCTTTCTGGTTTGTTGTTGCCATGGGGTAACATGTGTGAGCTCC
This sequence comes from Avena sativa, assembly GCA_916181665.1. Classification (NCBI taxonomy): domain Eukaryota; kingdom Viridiplantae; phylum Streptophyta; class Magnoliopsida; order Poales; family Poaceae; genus Avena; species Avena sativa. The sequence continues at coordinate 351,038,738 of OV702293.1, read as the reverse complement.
TTTTACCTTTCCTCCCCGGCAATGGCACCCGAAAAGAACTTGATGTCTACGCACTTCTATTCTTGTAGACAGTTGTTGTGCCTCCAAGTGCAGAGGTTTGTAGAACAACAAGTTTCTCTTAAGTGGATTACCCAAGGTTTATCAAACTCATGGAGGAAGTGGTCAAAGGTATTCCCTCTCAAGCAATCATGTAATCAAGATACAAGAAGTCTCTTGTGTCCCCAACACACCCAATATAGGTGCACTAGTTCGGTGAAGAGATAGTGAAATACAAGTGGTAACGGTGCCAGAAAATAGCTTGACGGTGAGGCAAAGACTAAAGGAAACAAGAAGGAAGCAAGAAAACATGCAACAGATCTAGTAGCAAACGGTGTTTCAATGCTTAGAAACAAGGCCTAGGGATCATACTTTCACTAGTGAACACTCTCTCATATAAATATCCTCTCTTCATGATACTACTCTTAACTACTCTCCGGTTGGACACTCTAATCCAAGGTAGGGCTATAACATCACACCTCAAAGTCCGCCTTCCCCAATCTAGATAACCCCACACTGTCACCTTGAGCACTAGATGGTTCCAACAAACACCACAATTTCATAGAGACATCCAACTCCAAATATAACTCATAACAAATATTCAATCTAGCCAAAGTGCCACACACGGTATGCACGCTGTCACTTTCACACACATGGGGAAAAGCATAGACCTATTAAAACACAAAGAGTATTTATGTAGACTCAAACCTAAGTGCCACCATGGCGTGCACGCTGTCACTTTCACACACATGGGGAGAGTAGAGATCTATTGAAGCACTTGAGTAGCAAGGTAGATCTACTTGATTACAAAGCTCATGACCACAACAAGATCGTGCATAGAGAGAGATGAACACATAGCTACCGGTAGAGCCCTTAGCCTCGAAGGAGAACTACCCCCTCCTCATCATGGGAATCAACAACGGTGATGGAGATGGTGGTGGAGATCGATGGAGATGGCTCCGGGGGCACTTCCCTGTCCCGGCAGGGTGCCGAAACAGAGATTTTCTCTCCCCCGAATCTCCCCTTCAGTGGCAACGGCACCAGAAAAGCCTTGATGATGCTCGATGCGACACTTCGTTGGTAACCCCAAACGTAGGGTGTGAAGAGCAAACAACAAGTTTTCCCTCAGTTGAGACCGAGGTTATCGAACCAGAAGGAGGAAGGAAACATCACACAGGTGTTGAAAGCAACACGAAGACCTGCACAACACAAACTCAAGACTTTGCCCCAATGAATCAGTGAGGTTGTCAAGCTCACCGGTTTGTTATAACAAAGGATTAAACGTATGGTGTGGAAGGCAATGGTTTGTAGAAAGTAAACAAGTAGCAGTGGAAGATGTATCAATGGTAAAGATTGGACTGGGGTCCATAGTTCACTAGAGGTGCTCTCCTGAGATAAACAACATGGCATGAAGGGTAAACAAATTACAGCAGGGCAATTGACAGGAACTGAGCAAGGCATAACAATGCCATTACTAGTCAGAAAGATCCTATAAGATTCGATTGGGAAATACAACAATATACATAGACCGCCATCCAGCTGCATCTATGACTAGAAGTCCACCTTTAGGTTATCATCCGAACCCCCTCCAGTATTAAGTTGCAAGCAAAAGACAACTGCTTTAATCTAAGTGTGTAAGGTAAATAGTCCACATGTTCCATGAACAAGAGACCCTTGTTTTCTCCCTAGTCGGAACATCACATCTACAACCGAAGAGTTGTCTGTCACTTCCCTTGGAAACTAGAGGCATGAACCCACTATCGAGCATAAATACCCCCTCTTGGAGTCACTAGCAACTACTTGGCCAAGATAGCTACTAACAACGGAGAGCATGTGAAAGGATACAGATGTCGCCTAGAGGGGGGGTGAATAGGCTATTAAAACTTTTCCTAGAGTGGCTCAACAAAGGCGGAATAAAACTAGTGTTTACTTTGTTAAGCACAACCTAGAACAACTAAGGTTCACCTATGTGCACCAACAACTTATGCTAAGCAATACAAGCAACAAAGTGATAGCAAGATATATAGTACTTCAAGCACGAAGGCTATCACAATGTAAAGTGCATAAGTAAAGAGCTCGGGTATAGAGATAATCGAGGCACGCGGGGACACCGATATTTTACCGAGCTCCTCCCAACTTGGAGTATGTATCGTTTGGAGAGGGGGTGGTATCAAACCACCAACGCCACAAAAGGCCTCCCTTATTCTCCGGTGAATCTCACCCCAATGGGATCGATCCACGCTTCCACTATCGGTGCACTTGTCGGTGGCAACCGGAACCTCTCAAAAGGTTGGGGCACTTCTCCACAGCTTAATTGGAGGCTCCCAACAAACGCCACAAAAGGCCTCAACAAATGCCACCAAGGCCACAATGCCACCAAGGCCACAAAACCGTCTAGGGTTCCAAGAACCCAAGAGGGACAAGCTCCAATGAGCAACTCAAACCAAATCCTCCGAGGAGAACTCAAACCGATGCACCAAATGCAAATGTCAAGAACACCACAAAGATGCTCAAATCCCTCACTCTCAAGTTCCAACAAAGCTACTAAAGCTATTGGGGGAACAAGAGAGGAGAAATCAAAGAGAGACACAAAATCCCCCAAAATCTAGATCCCCAAAGATGCACTCACAAAGAGATGAATCGGTTAGGTCAAAACGTGGGGCTAGATCTCCTCTCTCTTCCACTCAAATATGGGCAAGAATCATCGGAGGGAAAAGATTAGGCAAGCTTCAAGATCTAGAGCAAGTGTGGACAAAGTTTAGCCTAATAGATAAGTGAGGAGATTTTTAAACTAAAAACGGGCAAAGCTTAAATAGAGGCCCCAGAAAATATGGCCGTTGGGGCAAATTTTTGGTCTGGACCGGTAGTACCGGTTTTGACCGGTACTACCGCTCGGCAGCAGTGAATCGGGGCAGGCGCATAGAGGATTGGGGCCAGCAGGCAGCTGCAGCATGGCCCAGCGCAACAGCTAGGCAGCACAGCGCGCACGCAAGCAAGCGAGAGAGGCAGCAGCGCGAGGCGCGCGCGCGCCAGCGGGACTAGGCAGCAGCGCGAGCGAGGCGGGGCCGTAGCAGCAGGCCCAGCGGCGCCAACGCATGCGAGCATGCAGGGGAGCGTGCGGCAGCGCGCGCGAGCGGCCCGCTTGGTAGGGCGAGCGGAGCGCGCGAGAGGCAGAGCGAGGCGGCGGCAGTGGGAAGCGGGCCAAGCGGGAGCAGCGCAGGAGAGGAAGTAGGCTGGGCCAGGGAGTGGGCGGCCCGGTACTACCGGCCGCATGGGGCGGTAGTACCGCACGGGCCGATAGTGCCGACTTGGACTACCGCATGGGCCAGGAAGGGAGCGTGCTGAAACAGGCTCGTCCGGTACTGGGCCCGGTAGTACCGGACGGCCCAGAAAATATTTTTTCCTTTTTCTTTTTCAAACCGAATAGGCAAATATTCAAACGGTCATAACTTTTGAACGGTAGCTCCGATTGACCCGATTCCAATTGCGTTGGATAGAGGACGAGAAGTGCTTTCCAATAAAAGTGGAAATATTGGTTATCACTAAGTGAGAATGTATCAAGTAATATAATGTGATATACCTCACTTGGTGAGAAACCGAAAAGCCGCATAAATCAAAATCGCAACAAGATACAAATGGAAGATCCGATTTTGATGAACAAGAGCTTGTTATGGAGATTACCACAAGCTCATATCGTCACATGGATAAGACCAAATAACAACCAAATACGATGATGCAAGTACGCAAAGGTTTGAGCTCTCTCCGAACGATGTGACCGAATTACTCATACGAGAGCCCCTCTTGATAATACGTTATCTATCCTAAACCCGGTCTCACACACACAACGTGAGACCGGAAAAAGGGAAAACCTATCAAGATGATACCTTTTCCTGGAGCATTCCACTTGAGCTCGATGTAGACGGTCTTGCCCTTCTCAAGATGGAACGCCTTTCTTAATTCTTCATTATCGACCTCGCATATTGAGCTTTCACAGCATATCTTCTTTGCATTTCATCGACCTTGAAGCCAACACATGCTCCAAGCGATGCCAATGGACAAATCCTACAAGTATAACTTAATACACACATTAGTCCATAAAGATTGTCATTAATTACCAAAACCACACATGGGGGCCCAACATGTTCTTTCAATCTCCCCCATTTTGGTAATTGATGACAATCCCTTTAAGAGGGTTTATATAAGGAATATTAATGAATAAAACGGTAATACCAATATCAAATGCTACAAGAGTATGTGATATTGGTACCACCACCATATATAGAGAAAACTCGCCCATAATCTATGCATGTGTGATGAACTTGAATTTCAATGCATATATTGCCAATCATTATCATTGGTGGAGTTTCCTCTATATATACTACATGCTAAGCAACAACAAAGATGCAAGAGCATGAGAGGCAAATGCACAAGAACAAACTCAATGCATAAACCAACTTCCCTTAAACCCTCTAAAACTTCTCCCCCATTGGCATCGATTGCCGAAATGGGTGACAAGTTCTAGAAGGCAAATATAGTAATAATTCCTCCAAAGGTGTGCCTTCGCACATATCCAATGATGAATACTTGGGAGGGAGTAGAACTATATCGAGGATCCGAAAATTGCCAAAATAAAGTCAAATTATGCAAGAAATTTACAAGGTCTGACAAACCAATTGAAAACAACACATGAGTTCAAATGGAAACTACGAGATATTATGATATGAGCAAAAGCGTGTTTGAAATAACAAATAGAGAAGCTCCCCAAGATTTGTGCACAATTTTAAAATAAATGCATTGGAATACATAATGCACAAATATGGAATCCTTGCTCCCCCATAAGCATTTAAAACACACTAAATGAGAAAGGAGACAAATGAGCATTATTAAATGAATTAGATGAGCTCCCCAAAGATAATGCACCAATTATGATAAATGTAATTGGGAACAAGGTGCATAATCATGGAATCCTCACTCATCCGAATTCATTTAAAAATACAAGGCATGAGAGAACAAATATGAGTGCCCAAAGATGCAAACAATAGGAACAAGCACTCATAGGCAATTAAATTTGGAAGCCACCGAAGAATCAAAAGAAATAGAAAGGTGGTCTCCAAGGATTAAAAATCAACTAAAATTATCTCCTCATATGTGCATATGTATCTAATTGGAAAACATCACAAAGACATATGTCAAAGAAGAAATATGCACACATAAAGAAGATTATGCAAGAAAGCACATGAAAGGCAAAAATGAAGTCATAACATATATCAATAATATTTTAGCTTCAAAGCATGGCCAAAGGCTCACATATATCTTATTGTACATTAATGAGCTTCAAACACCAACACACTACATATATTACAACTATCACCAAGGGAAAAGGAGAAAGTTGGAATATATGGAGAAAGGCAACAAGTATCATAAGATAGAATAGACTAGCAAAAATCTCACTATTGCATATGAGAGAAGTTGATGAAATGATATGCAATAAAATTGCTAGATTGACATATTTGGGATTGGAGGATCATATGCATGATTTTGTATAGTCCCAATTATATGCACTCATCTCAACTTAAACACATATACAATAGAGAGTCCTCTTAAAACCATGGCTAGAACTACACCAATTACAAATACATTAATTCATACTAGAAGGCAACCGACAAACAATTGGAATCAAGATATGTGAGCATGAGAAAGAGATACTTGTTACCGAGATATAATTGGTAGGATGTAGAGAATATGAATTCGTTGATCATCCTATAGCTTGCCTCAAATTTTCTTCTAAGCATCACTTCTTCAAAATTGAGAGACAAGCGTCCAATATATCTCCAATGTACCTAAAACACATTTAAGTACAAAATGGTCCCCAAACATATTGGGTCCAAAGTAGTTAGTGCAACTACAATACTAGGAGAGACTCCACATAATTATGTGCATATTGATATGAAATTGAATTTCATGCACAACTTAGCCGATGGGAATCGGTGGAGTTTCCCTTATATATTGGATCAAAGAAAGCAAACATGCCTTAATATAAACATATAGTAAACATGCATGCATAAAGATTTCAAGAACCAAAAATGAGATACAATTTGAACAAAAACACCAAGTAAACCGAGTTGGCACACACAAGAGTGTGAGAAGAAAAGCGGTGTCCAAATTGTATCAAATAACCAATTCAACACATGAAAGAGCATAAGTTCAAAAATGAACTAGGCAAGAGCCAAAGAGCAAAAGATAGATAAAAATACAAATGCTCAAGGATTTATCTCATTCTAAAATGGTCAAAGTGTGAAACAAGGAATGAGACAAAACCAACTCCCAAAACGAGCAAGGTTCCAACAAGAAACCAAACTCCCTAAACTTCTCATGATGGCACAAAATACCAAAACGAAAATATTGAGGTTCCAAGCACATAAAACCCGATATGGACCAAACAAAAGAAGCATAAATATGAGTGTTCTAAATAATATAGGAGAGCTCCCCCATAGATAGTGCATTATGTAGGATTTTCCTTTTAAATGCAAAATGCACACAAATGGGATCATCACTAGTACCTACAATAAGTAAAACACAAGAGGATATCAATAAAATAAGAAGATCCACAAGAAGCAAGGAAGGCTTGGGAGACAACACAAAACATTTTCTTGGCCAAAGATAGGATAAAGTTAAGCAAGGGCCAAGGTGAATATGATCAATAAATTCTACCATAAGTTGGGTGCTCATTGTCCAAGGACAAGAAATATTGGGAATAATTTTCCCAAGGTAGGTTGCATGGATATCCAAGATCATAGTCACAACAAGAAGCGTATAACTAAATATAAGAAATTAAGCATGATACTTCGAACAAGATTCTTGGTAGCTTCCAATAGTCACACACTCACTAGTGATTAGAGTAACTTGAAGCAAATAGTTTCCATGAGGATATATATATATAAATATGAGGAAACACATACCAAGAACCATTCTCATATACAAGATCCAAAATAAGATCAATAAAGGCATTCAAGCAAATTGGAACTTGTATGAGCAAATGTGTCACATAGACGCTACATAATTATCAATATCAATTCTAAGTGACACAACCTCAAATATTCACATTTTCTAGGATTGTGATATGCACTAAGCGTATGACTCCCCCATAATGTGATACTACCATAAATCCAACCCGAGGCAAAAGGATACAAATAGAGATGATTAATGGACATTATAAAACTTAAATTTCTCATGAGAATTATACCACATAGAGACTAGACAATAATCAAATATACATACTAGGTGGTATTCCTCATGTATACATAATTTAGGATTGTGGAATGCCCAAGCATAACACTCCCCCAAAATGGGATAATACATTAATCTCTCACAAGAGCAAATAAGATATCAAATATAATCAATTAAGGCTCAAACATAAGAAACACACATACATTGTGTGCCACCTAATCATACACAAATATGCTTGATATATCAAGATAATTAAGTGGATAGCACAACATGTACAAAAGCATGGAAGATACAAAACCAACACATGTACAAGGGGGCGAGTAACTTTCAATGTAAAGAGTTTAGCATATTTTACCGCAAGGAGGAACATTGGAAATATAATATAATCAAGATAATCAAAATGGCTTGGCTTGACAATAATAATTGATGAAGATCCCTCAATTCTTCATAATGTAGCCAAGACTCCAATGCCCTCTAATAATACCTATTGATCAAGTTTTGGCTTGTTGGTCCTCAACCAAGTTGGGTCCTAAGAGGTTAGTCACAATAGGCTTGGCAACCCAAATGGTTCTTTTCTTGAACCCACATTGAGCACCAACAAATTTGGCAAACACATTGCCAATCTCATCCTTACAAAGTGAACAAGAATCATCAATCAAGATAGGATGGGATGAGGATATACCAATAGTGCATGAGGAAGAAATGTGTCCCTTCTCGCGGCATATGTAGCAAGTTCTACTCTTGCCATCTTTCTTTTTGGATGAAGGAACAACTTGAGGAAGAGCTTGAGTCTTCTTAGCAGGAGGCCCATCTCTAACAATATGTAGAGCTTGAGGCTGCTTCCCTTGTTGCTTCTTGCCAAGGGACTTCTTCTTGAATGGGCAATGTTTGACATGATGCCCTTCTTCCTTGCACTTGAAGAAAACAATGTTGGCCGGATTATTGACTTGATCTTGGCCATTCTTCTTGTTATCCTTGTGCTTCAACTTGATAGTGGACTTGTTCTTGACATTGGAGTTGAATCCAAGCCCACTCTTGTCATTGGGGGATTTTTGCACAATCAAGATTTTGTTGAGTGCGACCTTCCCTTGATGACCATTTTTCAAGTCATTCTTTAAAGAAGTGACTTGAGCCTTGAGCCTTTTGATTTCCTCTACATGGTTAGTTTCAACAAAAACACTAGAGGAAGTTGATGCTACATTGTTAGAGAACAAGGCACGGAATGTAATTCATCACAAGATATATCATGGTTGTGAGAGGATGAACTACAAGGACTAGCACATGACAATATAACATTTGGAGTAGATGTAGTGCTAATGTCCACATGAGGCCCACTAGATGTTACCTTTGACACGATGGCCTCATGAGCTACCTTTATCCTACCATGGGAGACTAGAAGATCCTCATGCGAGCTCGAGAGCTTAACATGACTTTCTTCTAATTTCCCATAGTTGCTAGTTAGCAACGCAAGTTGAGCCTTTAGCTCAACATTCTCCTTCAAAGTGGATGCTTCACAAGAAATAGATTTAGTAGCACAAGCATCATCACTATTTGCAAGAGGTGAGGGCAACTTGGCAAGCTCTTTTGAATATGAGGCTTTAAGTTGCTCATGTGACTCGGTGAGTTTGATGAGCTCACCCTTTATGACCCTAGAGCCATTTTTGAGGTGCTCGAAATCCTCAAGGAGTTTAGCATAAGCAACTTGAGTCTCATCATTTTTATGTTTGAGATCACTTGCCACCTCAAGATCTCTATCATGAGATTCCTTTACTCTAGATAGCTCTAAAGCAAAGGTCTCCTCAAGAGATTACTTGGTGGTTTGTTCCTCTTCAAGAGCTTTATTTAGGTTTGCAATTATATTAGCATACTCATGCTCAAGACTACACATTTTATCAACGTTGTTATCATGCACCTCAAGTTGTGTTTCTAACTTATCAATATGTTCTTTGCTCTTAATAGCAAAGTCCAAGACTTCAACAAAGTTAGAGAAAGCAATATCCTTTTTAAGAAGGGCACGATAAACAATCTCACCCTTCTCATATAAATCATAGATATCAAGCTCTTCTTCCACATTATCCACATCCTCCTCATCACAAGAGGTAATGGGTTCCAAAGTAGGAGTTACCTTAGAATCCCTAGCCATAAGGAATAGGTGGGTATCGGAAGAAGGTGAAGATGATATTGCATTTGTGGCTTCATTCAAAACCATGTCTTGTCCCATAGAATCTTCGGTTTCCTCTACATGGTTAGCAACACAAGCACTAGAGGAAATGGAAGCATTTTTATCATGGCAACAAGACAACACAAGCATATCATCATGAGATTTATTCAAGTCATTTCTACATGATATGCAAGGACTATTAACACAAGCATGTAAGGAGTTTGTAGTGCTAGAAGTGTTAAAGTCCAAAGATAGATCATTGCAACTAGATAGAGATGAGGGATTACAAATAGTAAGCACACTATCCAAATTGCAATTTCTATCACCACTCACCATATCATTACCTTGTGAAAAGTCACATGTTGGTGAAGTGGTAGAGGATGAGAACTCATCTTGACCGGAAGTGGAAGCAACACAATCATCCTCAATAATGTTGGACACAACATATTTATCTTGAAGTTTTGTCCATAACTCATGAGCGCTCCAAAAAGGAATGATTGAAGATGTAACTACATAGTTCAAAGCATTAACAAGCACATTAGAAGCTTGAGCATCGAGATATAAGTTTTTCTCACACTCACAAGATAGATTTTTGAAATCCATAGGAGGAGAAAAACCTATATCTACAATACGCTCCAAATTTGGGTCCATGTCCCGAAAATGAATGAGCATGCGATTTTTCCATATATCATAATTTGTGCCATCGAATATGAACATGTCATTGTGCACTAATCCTCTAGCCGACATCTTTACTCTCAAGGCGGTGAAGCCTAAAATGAGAGACCGGGCTCTGATACCAATTGAAAGGATACAGATTCGCCTAGAGGGGGGTGAATAGGCAATTAAAACTTTTCCTAGAGTGGCTCAACAAAGGCGGAATAAAACTAGTGTTTACTTTGTTAAGCACAACCTAGAACAACTAAGGTTCACCTATGTGCACCAACAACTTATGCTAAGCAATACAAGCAACAAAGTGATAGCAAGATATATAGTACTTCAAGCACGAAGGCTATCACAATGTAAAGTGCATAAGTAAAGAGCTCGGGTATAGAGATAACCGAGGCACGCGGGGACACCGATATTTTACCGAGTTCCTACCAACTTGGAGTACGTCTTGTTTGGAGAGGGGGTGGTATCAAACCACCAACGCCACAAAAGGCCTCCCTTATTCTCCGGTGAATCTCACCCCAATGGGATCGATCCACGCTTCCACTATCGGTGCACTTGTCGGTGGAAACCGGAACCTCTCACAAGGTCAGGGCACTTATCCACAACTTAATTGGAGGCTCCCAACAAACGCCACAAAAGGCCTCAACAAATGCCACCAAGGCCACAAAACCGTCTAGGGTTCCAAGAACCCAAGAGGAACAAGCTCCAATGAGCAACTCAAACCAAATCCTCCGAGGAGAACTCAAACCGATGCACCAAATGCAAATGGCAAGAACACCACAAAGATGCTCAAATCCCTCACTCTCAAGTTCCAACAAAGCTACTAAAGCTATTGGGGTAACAAGAGAGGAGAAATCAAAGAGAGACACAAAATCCCCCAAAATCTAGATCCCCAAAGATGCACTCACAAAGAGATGAATCGGTTAGCTCAAAACGTGGGGCTAGATCTCCTCTCTCTTCCACTCAAATATTGGTTATCACCAAGTGAGAATGTATCAAGAAATATTGGTTATCACCAAGTGAGAATGTATCAAGTAATATAATGTGAGATACCTCACTTGGTGAGAAACTAAAAAGCTGCATAAATCAAAATCACAACAAGATACAAATGGAAGATCCGATTTTGATGAACAAGAGCTTGTTATGGAGATTACCACAAGCTCATATCCTCACATGGATAAGACCAAATAACAACCAAATACGATGATGCAAGTATGCATAGGTTTGAGCTCTCTCCGAACGATGTGACTGAATTACTCATACGAGAGCCCCTCTTGATAGTATGTTATCTATCCTAAACCCGGTCTCACACACACAATGTGAGACTGGCAAAAGGGAAAACCTATCAAGATTATACCTTTGCCTTGAGCATTCCACTTGAGCTCGATGTAGACGGTCTTGCCCTTCTCAAGATGGAACGCCTTTCTTAATTCTTCATCATCGACCTCGCATATTGAGCTTTCACAACATATCTTCTTTGCATTTCATCGACCTTGAAGCCAAGACATGCTCCAAGCGATGCCAATGGACAAATCCAAGAAGTATAACTTAATACACACATTAGTCCATAAATATTGTCATTAATTACCAAAACCACACATGGGGGCCCAACATGTTCTTTCAGCATGCAAGATCACAAACAACAAAGACATGATAGAATCATAAAGACAAAACCATTAATTAAACCAACATAATATTCTCAATATCCATCGGATCCCCGCAAACACAACATGCATGATTACAAATAGATTAGATCTTGATCATGAACGGAGCTCACAAGATCTATACATGAAAGCACAAAGGAGGAGATACAACCATCTAGCTACTACATGGACCCATAGTCCAAGGTGGAACTACTCGCACATCATACCGGAGAGAAGGCCTCCGGGATGATCTCCCCTCCGACAAGGTGCCAGGAAGAACTTCAGATCCCCTCGATCTAGGGACGATGGTGGCGGCGGCTATAGACGGTTTCATGGATATTTGATCGGGTGCTTAGGGTTTCTGCATGAGGGGCTTCTTATAGGTGAAGGGGGAGGCTGAGGAGGCGGTCAGGATAGCCAAACCCTAGCCAGGCACGGGGCTGGGCCCACCCTAGCCATGCGCGGGGCTGGGCCCACCCGCGCCTGGGGTGGGTCTAGCCCCCATGGCTGCCCCCTCCGTCTCTCCTCTGGACTTCTTGTTCCCCATGGAAAGTAATTGACTTTTACGTTTGTCCTGTCCAATTCCAAGAATACTTCTTTACTAACTTTTTTGAAACCAAAAACAGCAGAAAACAGTCATCTGGCACTGTTGCAACTTGTTAGTAGGTTAGTACCAGAAAACATGTAAAAATCACCTCAAAGTGTGGACAAGTAAAGCAAAGTAGATACTAAACAAGCATGGAGCATCAAAAATTATAGATACATTTTCAACGTATCAGCGCTCTCACTTAATTTCTTGCAAATGCAAGCATTTTCATCGTCTCCGATGAATTTAAGCCTTTTAGTAGTTTTATCATGGTGAAGATTCCAACTCCGCGATGCTTACTTCAACCATTGAAGTTTGCTTGCCTTTTTAGCATCCTTTGAATCCATAAAACCCTTTGGATCGTGTCATGTACACGTCCTAGGTAACCATTCTATTAGAAGAACTTTGTTTTGTTTGTTCAACTACCATATACCAAAATTATATGTAGTGGTTGCTACATTAATCCGTCCAGACTAAATATCCCTATGAAAGATTAGATCTTGTCATAGTCAAATCCTTGAATATTGTCATTATAATATTTTATGACATGTCGACTATTTCATAGATGTGAAACATCCATTTCTGTTTCCAAATACGACCGATAGATTTTACACCTTTCCAAAGGGTCTTCCAAGTTCAAAAACTTGATTTCTCGTGTATGGAACTATCACGGATTTTATGGCTTCAAGCCATTTGAAGGAGTCAGGGCCCATCATCGCTTCTTTGCATGTAGTCGGTTCATCATTATCGAACAATAATGATTTACTCTCAAATCTTAGTATTTGATTGTTTACCTAACCTACTCGGCTCAATAGGAACTTAGACCTCCATGACCACAACTTTTGAGGCACGTGAGCCATGAGCATTATGGATGCCTCCAGCACATTTTCTGGCGCTGCGCAACTCAGCACATATAGCTAAGGTTTAATAACCTTATCAAAGTTCTATTATCCTCCCACTTAACTTTTCACAAAAAATTCCTTCTCAGAAAACTTGACGTTCTAAGCGACAAACACTTTTTATCTTCGGTGTTTATGGAGGAATACCCAACAGTTATTTGAAATAACCTACAAAGACATTCTTATACTACTTTGGTTGTAAACATCTTACTTATGCTTAGCATACCAAAATTTAATAAAGGACAACTTGGATTTTATCCCAGACAATAAATTATATGGCGTTGATACGTTGCAAACATATCTATATTTTTGATGATCCATGATTGTTTTGCACCAATTATATTATGTTTTTGTCTACACTTTGTGGAATCTTTATGAATTTTCTAGAACTAACATATTAACAAGTGCCACAGAGCCAGTTTCCTATTTTTTGCTTTTTTGGTTTTAGAAAAACTAGTAAAGAAATATTCTCGGAATTGGACGAAACAAAAGCTGAAGTTCCTATTTTTTGGACCCGACACGGAGTCCGGAGGAGAGGGAGAGAAGCACCCCAGGGCGGCCACACCTAGGCCAGGCATGGCAGGGGGGCGCCATCCTAGGGTGTGGGCCCCCTGTCGCTCCACCGACCTTTCCTCTTCGCCTATATAATCCACCCGAGATGAAAACCCTAAGTACCCGATCAGAATTCTAGGAAAAAGTCCATAGCCACCGCCACCGTTGTCCCTAGATCGGGAGGGATCTGAAGCTCTTCCCAGCACCCTGCCGGAGAGGGGAGATCATCCCGGAGGTCTTCTTCATCACCATGCCTTCCTCCAGAGTGATGTGTGAGTAGTTCATCCTTAGACTATGGGTCCATAGCAGTAGCTAGGTATTTATTTCTCCTATTTGTGCCGTCATGTTTAGATCTTGTGAGCTTCCTATCATGATCAAGATCATCTTATTGTAATGTTACATGTTGTGTTTGCTGGGATCTGATGAATATAGAGTATTATGTCAGATTGATTATTGTTCTATCATGTCTATGTTATTTGTGATCTTGCATGCTCTCCGTTGCTAGTAGTTACTCTAGCCAAGTATTTGCTTGTGACTCCAAGAGGGAGTATTTATGCTCGATAGTAGGTTCATGCCTCTAGTAATCTGGGAGAGTGACAGAAACTTCTAGGATTGTAGATGTGTTGTTGCTACTAGGGAGAAAACAATAATCCTTTGTCCAAGGGCAATTGTATTGTTTACATTACACACTTTGCTTAATGCAATTATCTGTTGCTTGCAACTTAATACCCAAGGGTTATTTGGATGATATCTCGGAGGTGGATTATTAGTCATAGATGCAGTTGGATTATGGTCTATGTGTCATGTTGTAATGCCCAAATGAATCTCATAGTGATCATTATGTCATGTGCACGCATTGTTATGCATTCTCTATTTGTCAATTGCCTAGGTGTAATTTGTTCACCTAGCATATTATTTATCTTATGGATAAACATCTCTAATGAACAATGGACCCTGGTCCATTCCTTCCCACTGATATTCGATCTACTATTTACTGTTACTTTCTGGAATTACTACGAGCAATTACTTTCTTCCACACTATACGTTTAATCCTTTGTTTTCAGCAAAACCAGTGAGCTTGACAACCTCACTGATAATTTGGGGCAAAGTATTTTGGTTGTGTTGTGTGCAGGTTCCACGTTGCTAGCAACACCTTCGGAAGTGGTTTCTTTCTCCTACTGGTTTGATAACCTTGGTTCCATAAATGAGGGAAAACTTGTTGCTGTGCTCATCATACCTTGCTCTTGGGGTTCCCAACAGGCTCTACATCAACTGAGCCATTAGGCTTCATTTCAACGGATCACGATGAAGCTCTTTTTAGTGTAAAAGCGATAGTCACTAAAGCTTTGATATTTAAAATATAATGGCAGTTTTTAACTCACACCTTTGATCTCACCATGTTAAACAAGGTTTCATTACATATCTCGAACACTCCATATTACTATGGTGTTTTAGGAAATGCAAATCTTTAGGTTTTTTGCTAAACTTGTAACTCAAATATCTTCCTTTATGATCTAATCATAAATTCTTTATTTTCTTATTACAACGATTTTCCACTTCATCTTGAAAGTCATTGAACATTTTCAAATATTTCAGACTTGTTCCTCATTAATTAATATTCACTCAAATTTTCGGAGAAAGCATATGAAGTTGAAATCCATTGCTCACGACTACACATAATGGACTACATACATCAATATGTACAAATTCCAATAAGTTAGTCGTTTGTTATTGCTTGGCCGTTGAACAAAATTTCAATTATCTCTAGGAAAATATCACAAGTGTCATCCGATCAAAATCAAGAGACTCCAAAATTCCATCAACATGGAGTTTCTCCATGTTTTCTTTCCAATATAATTTAAATGACAATGTCACTTCATAAGTGATCTTTCAACCATTTGTCTTACGACATTTTAGCATTAGTTTTTATGGATGTGATATCTCCAACTAGACTTTTATATCATCCATATATTATGAAATACGATAATTATTTGAACAAATTTGTGTTCTCATAATACCTAAACAAAATAAAAAATCTTGAAGGCAAGCTTTGATGTCAACGAGAAACACAACAATACTTTGCTTGTTCTCGATGAACATCATCACATATTCTCTTACTGGTTACTTAGGCCATTGCAGTTCATGAATTGTGTTGTCCTGTATGATATTTCTAACCAACCAATTCGGTATCCAATACCCAAGAGCAACATTGTTTAACAAGCAAAGAATACAACCATAACATGTATATCATCTATATACCTAAGCTGGACAATTTCAGTCTTTTCTTTTCTGCCAAATATTTCTGAGATTCTCTTTCAGCACTTCCTTTCCCCTTTTAAAAGAATCTATCAACATTAACAGTGGCGCCAAATACATGACACTTAATCCAAAGCGTGTATAGTGAAATACTAATACCTTTGGACTTACAATTTGAAGTAGATCATCATCAAATGACAGGCATTCTTTCAAAATTCATTCTTTAGTAATATTTTAGTGCAGTAACCATTTTTCCTACACCTTCTATTCATCCTTATCATGATAACTTTCATGATCAAGATATTATAGCTTATAAAGGTGAATCACGAGTATAATGTTATTTTCCAAAACCTTTTTGGAGAATTCTGACGTCTAGCCTCTTCGACCTTCGCAAATCCTCATCCAATATGAGAACATATATTTTGCTAAATTATACTCTATCATATTGCAACCAAAAACATTGTTTCAGATATCGTAATATATACCACACATGATGGTTTCTGAAACAATCCTTTCAGCTCCTAGATAACCATGATATTAAAACAATAAAGAATCATGGAGGCAAACATGATACTTTAGATACTAACACTGGAATTGTTACTCTTGATTTAGTACTAATTATTAAACTTCACGGAGTAAACGAAGTTTGCTGAAAGTTTGCAATAGGACTTTTAAACTTTAGATTGACACTCAAAACATTGCGATACCAGTTTGTAAAGTGAATATCCAAAATTCTATAGTTCTATTATCTCAATTATAACTATGCTCAAGGTAGTAAACGAATGCCAATGACTACAAAAAATTATGCAAATTCACTTTGATTTAATTTATGATAAATTGAGTTCGACTAATCCAAATTAGAAATGACCTCCCACTAAAAACCAACATACCTCTAGTTGTTTTGGTGATTACATGAACCAAATCCACTACACCAAGTCCGATCATCACGTGAGTCGGTGTAGCTTCAAAGGCGAGCATCTATATGGGCATCATATCAACCATGTGACTTATGCTTAACCTTTCAATCGTGTTCCGAGGCCATGTCTGTACATGCTAGGATCGCCAAGTAAGAACCTTAGTATCCGCATGTGTAAAACTATCTTAGACCCGGTGTATGCGAACATAGAGTCTATCACACCTGATCATCACGTGGTGTATCGAAACGATGAACTTTCTTAATGATGCATACTAAAGGAAGAACACATTTTTATCTTGATATTTAAAAGAGGGATCATCTTATAATGGTACTAAAGCGCCAAACAAGAAATATAATATGTATACAGACAACATATGCTAAAAGTGATATGATATGGTTATTGCACTTGATCATTATCTTGTGCATCGTGGTATGATCTTTATCATTCCTATATGTGTAAGGCCAAGGTCTATGGAACTTACAATTTTCCATATTATAATGTCCAATAGTATCAAACCATACTAAAAATTATAATACTACCATATCATAGTACTTGCCCGGCAAAACCAAAAAACTAGACACCTCTAATTTATCTTTTGCATATTTTTACGTGGCTGAGGGCTTTCGGAGATAGAACGATACGTCATAAACGTATCTATAATTTTTGATGTTCCATGCTTGTTTAGTATCAACTTTTTTTATGCTTTGTCTATACTTTGAGGTATTTTTATACATTTTCTGGGACTAACCTATTAACAAGATGTCGTACTGCCAGTTGCCTATTTTCTGCTATTTTTGGTTTTAGAAAAGCTAGTAAGGAAATATTCTCGGAATTGGACGGGACAAAAGCCAAAGTCAATATTTCACCGAGGAGAACACGAAGTCTAGAGGAGAGACAGAGGGGAGCCACATGGTGGCCGCACCCCCCCATGCATGGGCCCACCCTGGGTCACGCCTGGGCAGGGTGTGCCCCCCCTGGCCGCCCTCCTGCCTCGCCTCTTCGCCTATATAAACCCCTCGATGCCAAAACCCTTAGTACCCGATCAGACCTCCACAAAACAGTTCGTAGCCGCCGCCACTATCGTCCCTAGATCGGGTGGGGGATCTAAAGCTCTTCCTGGCACCCTTCCGGGGGGGAGAGATCATCCCGGAGGCCTTCTTCATCACCATGCCAGCCTCCGGTATGATGCGTAAGTAGTTCACGCTTGGACTATGGGTCCATACAGTAGCTAGATGGTTTTTTCTCCTCCTTTGTGCTATCATGTTTAGATCTTGTGAGGTTCGTTCATGATCAAGATCATCTATTTGTAATCATGCATGTTGTGTTTGCGGGGATCCGATGGATATTGAGATACTATGTTAGATTGATTATTGATTCTATCATGTCTTATTGATTATTGATTCTATCATGTCTTTGTTGTTTGAGATCTTGCATGCTCTCCATTTCTTGTAGCTATCTTGGCCAAGTAGATGCTAGTGACCCCAATAGGGAGTATTTATGCTTGATAGTGGGTTCATGCCTCTATTGAATCTGGGGAAGTGACAAAAATCTCTAAGGTTGTAGGTGTGTTGTTGCTACTAGGGAGAAAACAATAATCTTTTGTTCATAGAACAATTGTATTGTTTACTTTACACACATTACTTAATGTAGTTATCCGTTGCTAGCAACTTAATACTGGAGGGGGTTCGGATGATAACCTGAAGGTGGACTACTAGTCATAGATGTAGTTGGATGGCGGTCTATCTATATTGTTGTAATGCCAATCAAATCTCATAGGATCGTGAATGTCTAGTATTTGCATTGTTATGCCTTGCTCAGTTCCTGTCAATTTCCCCGTTGTAATTTGTTTACCCAGCATGTTATGTTATTTATCTTAAGGAGAACACCTCTAGTGAACTGTGGACCCCTGTCTAATCTTTACCATCGTTACATCATCTACTATTACTGTTACTTTCTACAAGCAACCATTACCTTCCACACCATACATTTAATCCTTTGTTTTCAGCAAACCAGTGAGATTGACAACCTCACTGTAAGTTGGGGTAAAGTCTTGAGTTTGTGTTGTGCAGGATTCCAACTTGTTAGCAACACCTTGGAGTTGTTTACTTCCTCCTACTGGTTCGATAATCTTGGTTTCATAACTGAGGGAAAACTTACTACTGTGCTCATCACACCTTCCTCTTGGGGTTTCCCAACGAAGCTCTACAGTGATCTAAGCCCATCATAGAACCATTCATACCTACGAACATGGAACCACAAAGATGATAATCAAATTATTGGCAACTCGTTGTAAACCACATATTGACTATAGTAGGAGAGACAGACACACGCAAGCCACTTATGCAAAACTAGTTGCATGTCAAGTGCGGAACATGTCTCTTGTGTGAGGAATGTAAAGTTTGTCCAGGCTGCTTCATCCCACTATGCCACCAATATAAAAATACACATATGAAGCAATAACGTGACCATCAGCTCCCACATAATCATATGTGTACTACCCGTGCAAAGCATCTATGCATAGATACGGCTCTGATACCATTGTTGGGTTCGGAACATAGAAAACAAAAAATTCCTACGATATGAACAACTGAGTACCAAGATCTATCTATCTAGATACAAGCAACAGGTGGATATACATCCATAGAGAACTTACCCTCGAAGACCGACAAAGTGTTACGAGATTGGTTCTAATGGATGATGTAGTTGTTCACTTGCCGATCTCAAGATCATGATGAAGTCCAGCCGGTCCAGCACCAGCAAGTCCAGTACCGCAAAGCAGTGGTGTATCCCTGATCGCACACATGTCTGTGTACCTCGACAACCTTAGAGTCCTTGCTCCAGCAAAGCAGCGGAAGCAACAAATCATTGCTCCAGAAAAATCCACCGGAAACATGTATCTCGCTAATCCAAGACCATGGGGAATATTCTAGAGGGGGAGAGAGATCCTTCGCGAGGAGGTGTGAGATGAGAGGAGAGGGGGGCCTTTTAGGGAGAGGGGGCAGCAACCTCCCATGGCGTTCCAGCCATGGTGGTGCCCCCACCTCTTCCATCAATCATGTGGGTGGATGTCAACACCCGGATTTTTAATCCCAGATGCCTGTTATGCCATACATCGCAATCCCAGGATTACCATTTTTGTGAGACATAATAGATTGGTACCATAGTTCATCATCCATTACAAACCATAATAAAGGTCTTACAAATAAAGGATCTCATGATCCAGTCTTAATACAATCAATGCAACGGAATAATAATAACGGTAGCATGGGCGAAGCTCCATCTTCATGGTCACAGACAATGGTGACGATGGGAGATGATCCTAGTTATCGTAGACTTCCTGTTGTCCATCATATAGGTAGTCCTCCTCATAGTATGGCCATGGGAATATCCAGGGACAAAGCCATGAGTACTCTTTAAGTACTCGCAAACTATCACTAACAAGTAAAGAGGTTTTAAGTGGAAATCCTAAGCTCTAGGTTGTTTTGCAAAAAGCCAGATTTATCTCTAACTGAGTTTAGAAGCAAAGAAAACTAGTTTAAGGTTTTATAACACCTAAGTGGGAACTTGAGTTTTTATGTTCACAACCCTGTTGTGGTCAAGTCAAAGTCATGATTCATTTCACAAGTCATTTTGAAAACATCTGACGACGGAACAGTATGGCCACTCCAACTGTCCATAACCGCGGACGCGGCTATTAGAATAGTTTGACACTCTGCAGAGGTGGTACACTTTCACCACAATATTCGATACATCCGTCAGGAACAATCCTGAATTCACCATACTCAGTATGCGTATAATCAATCCTAACCTTTCAATTACACACCCTAGTATAGGCACCTCTCCTATGAGTTTGGCCTCCCAACCATGACCATCTATCATCTTGGGAACTACACAGGTGGTCAATCATCACGAGGTAGCCTCAGCTCAAACCTCGACCACAAGGGAACCCATACTAAGATATATAAACTTCCAGTCAAGCCCTACCCAAATTCGGGTATTGTGGTTATATGGTAAAATTGGAATGGTATCGCATCCGAACACAACCATCAGTTTTATAAAGGACTAAGGCTCATGCCTCAACATTTTCATTGTCAAGATCATCTGGTGTGTAAGAACACATGTCAAAACATCTCATTAGAATGACTCATCATTCTAAGGTTTTCATAACCATTTTCACCAAGTCTTCCCATCTAAAGTGATCAAGTTTTATGCTTAGCACTAGCCACTAAGTTGGGGGTAATCACTAATGAGAGGTGCTAATCAAGTGTGACTTATCTAAGTATAATCTCATGCCTCAGGATGACATCTAATTCTATCTAACTTAGGCCAAGTTTTATGCTCTTAATGCTACCTTCAATATCTTTCCAACACTTCACAAGTCACTGAGTAAACATAAATAAAAAGTTTTGATAAGGAAATAAAAGAATAAAGCTTACAATTAAAACTGGGATTTGGTGTAATCAAATTTGTCTAATCAAGCATGCCTAATGCATTACATAGGTTATCTATGTAGGGTTCGCAGCATAGAAAACAAAAAATTTCCTACGATGGGAACAACTATGTACCAAGATCTATCTACTAGATACAAACAACGGGTGGATGTATATCCGTAGAGAACATACCCTTGAAGACCTACAAAGCATAACGAGTTAAACTCGTGGTTGATGTAGACGATCTCTTGCCGATCTCAAGATCGAGAGGCAGTCCTAGCGCCGCAAATCAGCAGTGCATCTGTGCTCGCACACACGTCCGAGGCACCGAGCAACCTCCGCCTCCTCGCTCCAGCGATGCAGCGGAAGCACAACTCTTTCTTGCCGAATAGCCACCAGGAACATGTATCTCGCTAGTCCGAGACCATGGGGGATAAATTCTAGAGGGGGAGAGAGATCCTTCACGAGGAGGTGTGAGTGAGAACTGAGGAGGGGGTGCCTTTTATAGGAGAGGGGGGAACCCCAAGGGGGTGGCCGGTGCATGGGGGCTGCCCCATTGCCCTCCCCTCTTCATGTGGGTGGACACTCCACTCACAAAATTCCTTTAAATTCCCTCCACTCAAAATCCCACTCAAACTTGCTATTAAATTTCCACCAAATTTAATGCAAACTCTCATTAAATAAAAATCTTTTTATTTATTCAGAATTTTGTTAGTTAATTTAATGACAAACATTCTCATATAATCCCTTGCTAGAATTCTATTTCACATGCAAAAACACTTTCTGCAATTTCACCCGAAAACCTGTTTCGGTATCTAGTGAAATAAATTCATGTGCTTGTTATTCTTTCCGGCATGAAACTTTTGCTCCAATTGGATGTCAGTGTCTCTTAAGTGTGTCACCCTACGGTTCGTGAATAATGCGGACATGATCGAGACCCTTCTCGGATCAATAATCAGAAACAGGATCTGGAGACCCATACTGAGTCCCACATATTCAACAATGACTTCCTTGTGATCATCGGAACCTTTTACGCTAGTATCTTAATCCCTTTGTTTCATGATATATTACATGTCCAAGATTCGATCATCTCCATACCTAGTTTGATCTCGTTACTGACATGCACTCTTTTCTTGTTCCCGTGATATAACATTCTAGTGATCAAATCACTTGCTTGCAAGCTAATCAATGTGATATCACCGAGAGGGCCCAGAGTATATCTATCCGTCATCAGGATGAACAAATTCCACTCTCGATCCATGGGCATCAACATAACACTTTATTAGTTCTGAACCCATCTTTATAATCACCCTGTTACGGTGTGACGTTTGATGTTATCAAGAAACTCTTCCGGTGTTAGTGATTGACATGATCTCATGGTCTAAGGATTAGAATTACTTCGTAAGTTGTTATAGCAATATAAACTCAATGACTTTGATCGTAATGCTATACTTCGGATGAATGTTCATCACACCATTACACTAATGTTGTGATCCCGTTATTAACAACATCCAATGTCCATGATCAGGAAACCTTGATCATCTTGTTAATCAACGAGCTAGTTTATGAGAGAGGCATAACTAGGAACTTTATGTTTGTTTATTAAACACACATGTATTAATGTTTCCATATTAATACAATTATATCATGCAAAATAAACATCTATCATATACTTGGAATACACATAATAAACACTTTATTATTGCCTCTTAGGGCATATTCCTTTCAGTCTTCCACTTGCACAAGAGACAATAATCTAGTTACATAGTGATGAATCTAACACCCATGGAGTTCTGGTGTTGATCATGTTTTGCTCTAGGGAGAGATTTAGTCAACGGATCTGCTACATTGAGATCCGTGTGTACTTAGAAATATTTATATCTCCATCCTTGACATGCTCGCGGATGGAGTGAAACCGGCGCTTAATATGCTTGGAATTCTTGTGAGACCTTGGTTCTTTGGCATTGGCAATGGCACCATTGTTGTCACAATAGATCATCATTGGGTCCAACGCACTTGCAACCACACCTAGTTAGGATATGAACTCCTTCATCCAAACCGCTTCCTGAGCCGCTTCCGAAGCAGCAACATATTCGGCCTCCGTTGTTGATCCCGCCACCACAGGTTGTTTGGAACTCCTCCAACTAACCGCTCTGCCATTCATGAGAAATACGTATCCGGATTGAGACTTAGAGTCAAAGCTTGCATCGACATAACACTTAGCGACGAGCTCTTCTTCACCTCTGTATACAAGAAACATATCCTTAGTTCTTCGTAAGTACTTAAGCATATTCTTGACCGCTATCCAGTGTTTCGAACCTGGATCCGATTGGTACCTACAAGTCAAACTAAAAGCATGTGCCACATCTGGTCTTGTACATAGCATGGCGTACATTATAGAGCCTATGGCTGAAGCATAGGGGACTTTGTCCATTATCTCTCTTTCTTCTGCCATAGCCGGACTTTGAGTCTTACTCAATGTCTTGCCTTGCAACATAGGTAAGAAGCCCTTATTACTTCCGTCCATTTTAAACTTCTTTAAAACCTTATCAAGGTATGTACTTTGCGATAGCCCTATTAGGCGCCTAGATCTATCTCTATAGATCTTTATGCCTAATATGTATGACGCTTCACCTAGGTCCTTCATTGAAAATTTGCTGTTTAGATAACTTTTAACACTGTTTAAAAGATCTATATTATTCCTGATCAATAATATTTCATCCACATATAATATTAGAAATGCCACATTGCTCCCACTCACTTTCTTGTAAATACAAGCTTCTCCATAAGTTTGGACAAATCCAAACTCTTTGATCACCTCATCAAAGCGGAGATTCCAACTTCGTGATGCTTGCTTCAATCCATAGATGGATCGCTGAAGCTTGCACACCTTGTTAGCATCCTTAGGATCGACAAAACCCTTTGGTTGTATCATATACAACTCTTCTTCAATATTACCATTGAGAAATGCAGTTTTGACATCCATCTGCCATATCTCATAATCGAAATATGCATCAATTGCTAACATAATCCTAACTGACTTTAGCACGCTACGGGAGAGAATGTCTCATCATAGTCAACTCCTTGAATTTGTTGAAACCCCTTTGCGACAAGTTGAGCTTTATAGACGGTCATATTACTATCAGCATCAATTTTCCTTTTAAAAATCCATTTGTTCTCCATGAACTTTCGGTCGTGAGGTAATTCCACCAAGTTCCAAACTTGATTTTCATACATGGATTCCATCTCGAATTTCATGGCTTCTAACCATTTGTTGGAATTCGGGCTCATCATCGCTTCTTCATACGTCGCAGGGTCATCAGTTTCATCAACCATGAAATTCATAACAAGGTTTCCGTACAACTCGGGAGCTGCATGCGCCCTGCTAGACCTACGAGGTTCGGTAGTACTCTCTTTCGGAGTTTCATGATCATTATCATTAGTTCCCTCTTCAACAGGTGAAGCCAACTCCGGAACAACTTCTGGCATTGCGCTACTCGCCATACTTTGAAGAGAAGGTTCAATAACCTCTTTGAGTTCTACCTTCCGACTACTCACACCTTTCGCGAGAAACTCTTTCTCTAGAAAGGATCCATTCTTGGCAACAAAAACCTTGCCCTCGGATCTATGATAGAAGGAATACCCAATAGTTTCCTTAGGGTATCCTATGAAGACGCACTTTTCCGCTTTGGGTTCAAGTTTATCCGGTTGAAGTTTCTTCACATAAACATCACATCCCCAAACTTTAAGAAATGACAGCTTAGGTTTGTTTCCAAACCACAATTCATACGGTGTCTTTTCAACGGATTTAGATGGTGCCCGATTTAAAGTGAATGCAGCAGTTTCTAGTGCATAACCCCAAAATGACAACGGCAAGTCCGTCAGAGACATCATAGATCGAACCATATCCAATAAAGTACGATTATGACGTTCCGACACACCATTTCGCTGTTGTGTTCTGGCAGGCGTGAGTTGTGAAACAATTCCACACTCTTTCATGTGAGTGCTAAACTCGTAACTTAGATACTCACCTCCACGGTCGGACCGTAAAAATTTGATCTTTCTATTACGATGATTTTCGACTTCATTCTGAAATTCCTTGAACTTTTCAAAGGTTTCAGACTTGTGTTTCATCAAGTAGATATAACCGTATCTAATCAAATCATCCTTGAAAGTAACAAAATAATGATATCCACCTCGCGCCGACACACTCATTGGACCACATACATCAGAATGTATAATTTCCAATAAATCTGTCGCCCGTTCCATTGAACCGGAAAACGGTGTTCTAGTCATCTTGCCCATAAGGCATGGCTCACATGTATCAAATGATTCAAAATCAAGTGATTCCAAAAGTCTATCCGAATGGAGCTTCTTCATGCGTTTAACGCCAATATGACCTAGACGGCAGTGCCACATATATGCGGATATATCATCATTAAGTTTAATCCTTTTAGCATCAACATTATGAATATGTGTAACATTATTATCAAGATCCAATAGAAATAAACCATTCATCATCGGTGCATGACCATAAAAGATTTCATTCATATAAATAGAACAACCATTGTTCTCGGATTTGAATGAATAACCACTTCGCATCAAACACGATCCAGATACAATGTTCATGCTTAGTACTGGCACCAGATAACAATTATTCAAGTTTATTACTAATCCCGACGGCAAGTGGAGAGGTAGCGTTCCGATGGCGATCACATCAACGCTTGATCCATTGCCGACACGCATCTTGACCTCACCCCTTGCTAGCGGTCGCTTGTTCCGCAACCCCTGATTCGAGTTACAAATATTAGCAACTGAATCGGTATCAAATACCCAGGTGCTACTGCGAGCACTAGTCAAGTACACATCAATAACATGTATATAATATATACCTTTGTTTGCCTTGCCGGCCTTATTGTCTGCCAAATACTTGGGGCAGTCGCGCTTCCAGTGGCCAGTCCCCTTACAATAGTAGCACTCAGTATCAGACTTAGGGCCAACTCGTGGTTTCTTTTCAGGAACGGCAACTGGCTTGTCGCCCTTACTTCCCTTCCATTTTCCCTTCTTGTCTTTCTTGAAACCAGTGTTCTTATTGATCATCAACACTTGATGTTCCTTTTTGATCTCCACTTCTGTAGTTTTAAGCATTGACAGAATCTCGGGGAGAGACTTCTTCATGCCTTGCATATGGGTTACAGGGAAAATTCCTAGCCGGACAGGTTACAAAGTCCTACACTGTCTATGACTGGTCTTGTGTGTCTTGTACTCCAAGGCTCCGGGTACGTCGGTGACTCCGACCGTAGCCTTCATTTATCCGGCATGGGCCTCCCTTCTGGATCCATCTAACTAGGCCACCCAGCAGGCCATAGGCCATGCTACCAACTGTGGGCCACCCGGGTTAGCCAGATAAGAGACATGCTATAGGGATACCCATATAGCATATCCCCAACAATATGTACACATCCAGATATGTCCTATGCTCTAAATGTTATGAGCATATACCAGAATGACTCATAATATGATCATTGGACGATAGTAAGGATATTCTTATGATCTTTGGAAGAACTAAGAATATGTTATTTTTGTATAGGTGACAAATAGATAGATAGTTCTTGTAAAGTGTTACATTGATACTAGTTTTGTCACAAGATACAAATTAAGTTTATCTCAATTTAAACTATGGCTGGCACAATGTAATGGAAAGGAGATTCCATAAAGGATTTGGATGAGTTCCAAAGTTAAGGCATTGTGACAGATACTACAACAAAAGGCTAAGTATATGACTGCTATTATAACAGTAAAATAGGGTATTTGTGTCAAGTAGTTTGTTATCAAACTAGGTATGGTTCACAGCGGGCTAGTACTATGAAGATATATTGTATGACAATCGTATCAACATGTTTTAACCCTAAGGAACTAAAGGTCTCACCAAAGGACCAAATTTATACAATGCCATCTCATTGCAGAATGAGTGATGCGTAGAGACGCAAACACATGCAAATACACATGGACCTGAAAGTGTCAGATCCGAAGATTATGTTTACCACTAGCAATCGTGTATATACAACACCAGAAATCCATAGGTGTTGAATGCACAAGTTTTTCAAACTAGATTTTTGACTCTAGTGCAAGTGGGAGACTGTTGGAGATATGCCCAAGAGGCAATAATAAAGTGTTTATTATCATATCTTTATGTCTATGATAAATTTTTACATCCCATGCTATAAGTGTATTAACTGGAAAAATTAATACTTGTGTGTTTTGTAAACATAAAAGAGTCCCTAGTAAGCCTATTGTTAAACTAGCTTGTTGATTAATAGATGATCAAGGTTTCCTGATCATGGACATTGGATGTTATTAATAACAAGGTCATGTCATTAGGAGAATGATGTGATGGACACACACCCATAGTAAGCATAGCATAAGATCAAGTCATTAAGTTCGTTTTGCTACAAGCTTTCAAATACATAGTAACCTAATTCTTCGACCATGAGATCATTTTAGTCACCATCACCGCATGAGTGCTTTGATGACATCAAACGCCACTTCCATAACTGGGTGGTTATAAAGGTGGCATTGGGTATTCTGAAAGTATGCGTTGAAGCGCATGTATCAAGAGTGGGATTTGTCCATCCATATGACGGATAGATATACTCTGGGCCCTCTCGGTGGAGTGTCATCCAATTGGCTTGCAAGAATGTTACTAGGTAACAAGGGATGTCACATCACAGTACGAGTAAAGAGTATTATCGGTAATGAAGTTGAACTAGGTATGGAGATACCGACGGTCGAACCTCGAATAAGTAAAGTATCGCGCGACAAAGGGAATCAGTATCATATGTTAATGGTTCATTCGATCATGAAGTCATCGTTGAATATGTGGGAGCCATTATGGATCTCCAGGTCTCTCTATTGGTTATTGATCAGAGAGGCATCTCGATCATGTCTACATAGTTCACGAACCGTAGGGTGACACACTTAAGGAATCGATGTTATTTAAGTAGATATGGAATATGAGTTGGAGACCGAATGTTGTTCAGAGTCTCGGATTGGATCCTAGACATCACGAGGAGATCTGGAATGGTCCGGAGAATAAGATTCATATAAGGAAAGTCTTTTTCCAGGGTTTGGAAAAGTTTTCAGTATTTTGATCAGAAGCTTCTAGAATGTTCTAGAGGGACCACCTATGGGTCCACCACCCCGGGAGGGGCCACTTGGGCTGAGGCATGCTGCAGGGGAGCCCTAGGTCCAGCCGCACCAAAGCCCAAGGGGGCGCATCCGGCTACCAAATGAATTGGGGTCAAACCGTATTTAAAAAAAAAGGTCAAACTCTAGTTTGAAAAGGGGAAGAGTTCCCACCTCTTTCCCCTTGGCCGAGTTAGGGGGAACTCGGCTTGGCCTGGGAACCCCTTGGTCGCCCCCTCTATATAAAGAGGGGTGGAGGTGCTTCCCCCTTACCCCTTGTCCTTGCGCCTCCTAACCCTAGGTGTCACCACCCCTCTCTCCTCCATCGACTACTCTGGCTTAGGTGAAGCCCTACAGAAATCTCTCCTCCACCACCACCATCACACCCTCGTGATATTGGGATTCCGAGGGGATCTACTACCTCCGTTGCCTGCTGGAACAGGGAGATGGAGGTCTTCATAGACTCCGTACGTGTGACCGAGTGCGGACACACTGCCGGAACGCGGCGCCGAAAGGATCGTCAACGCGATCTTGAGATCGACAAGTGATCGACTACAACAATCACGAGATCCAATCTCGTTAAATTCTTTGCATCTACAAGGGTTAGTTCTCTCCAATCTCGTTGCACCTATCTCATAGATTAGATCTTGGCTTTGCCATAGATTGGATCTTGGTTTTATGCGTTCTTGCGGTAGAATTTTTTGTTTTTCATGCAACAAACCCTATAGTGATGGACATTACCCAAAGATTCTGACACGATCAAGTCACGAAGTTCATCGTTGCAATTGTTAGAGACGTAGTATCCTCCTCCTTAGACCATGAGATCATATTAATCACTTTCTCCCGAGGATCCTTTGAGTGCATCAAACATCACTCTGTGAAACAGTGATTATAAAGGTGTATGTTGGGTATTCTAGAGGAACAGGTTGAGGCCTATGCATCAATACCAGGATTTGTTCACCTTGTGAAAGGGTAAGATACATAAGGCCGACTTGGTGAGATTACATCCATAATGTTGCAACATGTGACTAGGTCACAGGGATGTAATATCGCGGGAACAAGTGAAATAGTACTTGTCGGTAACAAGATTGAACAAGGTATGCGATACCAAATTATCAGATCTCGGACAAGTAGTATCAAAAAAATAAAGGGAATTAGACTCGACATTTACGGTTCAAACAACATTGTCATCATGGAATGTACATGGGTCATTATGGGCATCCCAGTCCCGCTGTTGATCATTGATGGAGATCATGTCTATGCCATTCCCGAGCCGTCGGGAAATACACTTAAGGGTACGATGAGCTAGAGATCATCTGTAAGTTGGAATCACATTGGAGAAAGAGAAAGCCGAAATTATTTTGAAAAGAGATCCGAAGTTGTTCGGAGAAAGAATAGAAGGAAAGGACCGAAAGGTATTTCAGATAAATGGCAATTTATAGTATGCATTTATTATATATTAATTATGAATTAATATGTATTAAATAAATATTTAAATTAAAATTTATTGGGAAACTTTATCATTAGGCTCAAACCCCGGAGGGAATTGTCCCATGAGAAAGCCACCCGGAAAAACAGCTCTCCTGAAGATGGGCAGGATCTGACCCAGCCCAGCCAGACAGGCGTGCAGCGGGTAATTTGTACCGCGCGGGCAGTAGGGCGCTGCGAGCGGGCAACGGTCGCTCAATCCATCAAGGGCATGAAGGCATGCGCCGCGCAGGCAGGCGCGAGGTGGGCCGGCTGTGGCCCACCCGACCGCTCCTTCCCTGTCGCCTCTCCTCCCGGGCTGCTGGCCGCCGCGGCTGGGCCACACGCGCGCCACACGTACTGTGGGCCGCGCTGAGCTACCGGGGGCGCCCCGGCCTGCCCGAATCTGTGACCGTCTGGGGCTGCTGTTGTGCCTGCTGGGCCACGACAGGGTGGCCCAGCCGGCCACCCATTTGGCCCAGCCGGCCAACACTTCCTTTTGCTCCTTTTCGTTTATACTATTAATCCCACATGGGGCACCTAATGGAGAGGGCACACCCCCGTCTGCCTATAAAAAGGGGTGCCCATGGATGGATTAGACACACCAATAAAAGATGTTTTCTAAGGCATTTTCCTTAGGGAATTCTCTCCTCTCTCTTTAGTTGTCTCCATGCGCTAGTATGGTCCCCTGAAAGGACTCTTCGTACAAGAGACAATGCACCAACATCATGTCGTTGTGTTGCGAAGATTCCAAGGAGGAGATCTAATTCTGCACTCTCGGCAGGGATCGGGGAGCCAGAGGTCGCCAGCGTACCCCGTATGTGTACAAAACCACGAGGAGCCACATTTGGGGCATCTCAGATGTCATGAGCCGGACTACCGCAAGATGGAGCAGGAGGTGACTTGCGAGGAGCTTCGTGACCTTGAGGTCGGCTACAAGCACGACTACATCAGCCATGTTCCTCTTGGAACGTTAACCGCTTTCGGACTACAAGGGTATGTATCTGAAACCTCGGCCATTACCGTATTACTCCTAGATAGATATTGTGAAATTAGGGTATTCAACATAGGAAATGTTTTGTTTTCTGCACTGGAACCCCTTCAGTCTTCACCACGACGTTCTAGTCCTCGATAACCCCTCCATGGTCGCCCAGGACCAATGAATCCTTGTCTCCAACCACATCCATGAGCAGGGCCGTCGCCTCTACCATCTCTGGCGACATAAGCCACTCGGTGAGCCTCTCCCCTTCACTCGCTTCCATCCGATCCAGAATTAGTGCGCTGGATTAGAAGCAGTAGACGAAGCGGTACCGTCCAATAGGACTTTGCCATGTGGCGTGCTCCGTCACCGTCGCGTCACCGTCGCGTCAGGAGCCATGTCACCTCCGCGTGTGCCCCCAGTCAGTGTCGCGTAAGTGCCACGTAAGCGCCTCTGCCCAATCGTGTGCCACCACGCGAACATCTTCATCCAATTGTTTTCTGCTTTTATTTTATTAGGCAAAAAATGTGTTTGACTTGTTAATTGCTTAGAAAATATCTTCTTATGATTAAAATGCTTATGATATATGGTTGGAATCAGAAAATTATGTATAACACATTTATGAATTAAGATTGGAGGTTTTCTAGAGAAAATTAATTAAAAAATTTAAACTCTAAACTAGGGTATTTTAATCATAATAAATGTTATGTAATTCCAATTTGTGCAAATGATAGATTTCTTGAATCCTTGTGAACAGTACTACAATACCCCCTATTATATTTCAAATTTGGACATTTTAAATTGAATAATATTTATAGAATTTCCATTTAAGTAATTTGAGCATATCTTTAATTCTAAAAAATGATTTTGGGATGTTTCTTTTTGCAAAATACTCATATTTTAGTCCTCTGTCTAGTAGGACCCGAGGGTAAAATTTTAATGTGTATTTACACTAGTGATGTTTTAAATATGGGGCTATACCCTTTTAAATGCTATTTTGGACATAACTAAGTGTAAAGAACTGATTTCAAAATGAAACCTTTTGCATGATTTACTTACATTCCTTTGTATTTCTTTGATTGGTATGTATGCTTGGTTTGTTTATTCATTGCATTGTTTGTGAAACGTGTAGTTTTTTTTGCGGGGATGAAACGTGTAGATTGACCGGAGAGTAGCTGTCATGTTTTGTGAAGAGAGTGAATCCAACAACTTCAACAAAAGTCAGGTTCCATACATAAATGTACGACTATTTTCTTACGTGCTTAGTTGTTTTACTAGATTGCATTTGTAGAACTACTATAGTATTATTGCTATGCTATGCAACCTAGTTAGGATAGTCATATGATTTCCTAAATGATGGGTAGAAAACAATGTATGAGTTGATTGCTTAGCCATGCTATAGCTTTCTTGGATGGGATCTTATCAAATTATTGAGATAGAGAAAGGGTGTATTTTTATAGGAAGGAGAAAAACAACTTAATTTAATGAACTGCCTGGGTGAATGGCACTGATATTTGAGGTTGAGTTCCTAATTCACGAGTCATATCTATGAGGCCCTATCAACGGTCGCATCTCCATATCTATGGAGCCATATCAATGGTTTGCCCCTGTCTTTTGTTGCACCCCCGGAAATCTCCTAGACTTAAAGAGACCGAAGGCGTTCATGTCTACGAGCTTCCATGTACAACCACATGTCATATGGGCCCTGTCTTGACTAACTAAGTTGTGAGAACTCAACCCGGCGTGACAGAAGATGGTAGATAGTGTAGGTGGAACGAGTCCGTTGTGGTTGAGGGACTACTTCTGAAAGGTCTTCTTCCGGCGATTCCACATCTGGGTGGTATATGTGCGGGGATTACTGTGTCTTGTGGGTAAAGTGTAGAAACCACTCGAGAGTGTCAAATCTAAGTACTTAGCCATGTCCCTGGTTACAGACGACTTTGAGCAACTGGACATTGAAGCAGTTCAACCATCTCATTTCTAGTTTTTTTTAATTAAAACTTAAAGGGTGAACAAGGGTAGGAGGGTTCATCGGTAACTATTGGTGGTAGGAAGGTTCACTGTTATCAAGAAGTGGTACCTCTTTAATTAGATAAAAAATTATGTTTATCAAATGACAGGATAAAACCATTGTTTTATGCAATTACAGCCAAACCCCATTTAGCCAAATATGC
Organism: Avena sativa; assembly: GCA_916181665.1. Classification (NCBI taxonomy): domain Eukaryota; kingdom Viridiplantae; phylum Streptophyta; class Magnoliopsida; order Poales; family Poaceae; genus Avena; species Avena sativa. The sequence goes on along the minus strand of OV702293.1, from coordinate 351,005,557 downwards.
ATGTACAATTTAGGTTGAGATTTGTGTCTACCATAAACAGTGAACTTGCCAATACATTCAAAGTATTGACCATTCACCCGCAAAAAAAAAGTATTGACCATTCGTGGCTGCAACCTTTCATGTTGTAGGTTGCCCCAAAGATGGGTGAGGTATAATGTTCTCGTAATGGAGCTCTTTATAGTAATAGTCTTCCATGGTTGATGTTTGTTTATGAGGAGCTAGCCCTTTTGATGTGAAACTTGTATGTAACTATGTAAAGTTCCAGATCATTCGATGTAATAGAATTATGACCTTTGTTTCGTGATATTACACCGTGAACAGTATGTGCTAGCAAGTCTATCTAGGGACTAGCACTAAAGATCACGGAAACTTGGATTCCTACCAGGTCGGGTCAATTCAGCCACGCGGGAGGAGCTGACCTCATGCAAGCAAGGAGCAGGATGACCGACGAGTGCGGAAGGCAACAAGCGGCGACGGCCCGAGACGAAGTGCTAGTCCCCGAGGGAATCCTTGCTAGGTGTCGGCACGTAGCATATGGTAGAAGCAGGTGTTGTTGACTGCTTGAAGAACCCACGCCAATTCTGCCCACCTACACACACGGGAGTCGGGAGAGGCCACCACAGAAACCGCAACTGGTTGTGAAGTCGAAACTCCAGGACCTTAGCATACGACGGATGCCCCTCGTGGCCTCCATAGTCACCAGCACGAGAGGACGCGACAGGGCAAGAGATCCTCGCCAAGTTGGCGTTGACATCATTGCGACTGGGAGCAACAATAGTGGTGGTCAATATCGCTAATTTTGAAGGCTAACTTGGTGAAGGGGAGCTCGGAGACAGACTCCACAAACAAGGGAGCCATGTTTGCAGTGACTGCCGACTGCGGTGAGGGACATGCGGCGGAGCCAAAGCCAGGAACCAGGGCCAGCGTGGTCGACGTTGGCACGTTAGGAGAGGTCGCAGGCCCGACGCGTGGGCGTGCACGAGGCCAAGCCATCCGAGCATGGATGGCCGGCCAGGTCAGACCTGCGGCACGTGAGGGCCTCCGCGGCAAGAGTGACAACATGAACGCAGGCGACACTAGGCGGTGAGGCCACCGCCGCAAGCTCTACCTCTATGGTGGGTAAGCTGATGAGTGCCACTATTTATATACCATCCATCTGAAAAGGTCTATTTATTTAGTGAAATGAAAATGAAGATTTGCGACAAGAGACTATTGGGTATTTTGCTTGGAAAATAGATTTGGTGGACGACCTCACCTGAGCCCTTTTTTAAAAAAGTTCAAAAATAACTTTTTTAAGTTCCTAAAATATCTGGAAAAAATATGTACATGTAGGTAATTGTGTATACTTCAAGCGTGCAATACGCTCGATCTGAAATACCTTGTATTATGAGCTACATAAAAAGACAAACTCTGACAAGATTTGAAAGTTAATGTTCACCTGCCAAGATCTGTAATTTTTTTTGTGTGTATCCTAAAATACTAATTATTTTGGATTGGGCATTTACAAACTTTTAGTATACATTATCGTGTTTTGCTGTGCTTGTTTGTGTCTTGGGTACGATCACAGGTTTGAAAATACAAAAAAAGAAAATCCAGATTTTTTTCAACACTTTGAAAATATAAATTTTGAGTGTTCAAACTGAAGGGCACTAGTGAGCTCGTCCGCAAAGAAGTTGCTCTCGTGTTTTGCTGTGCTTGTTTGTGTCTTGGGCACGATCCCAGGTTTAATCTGTTCCAAACAATTTATGCAAGTTTTATCAAGTCACATAATAATGAGCATGTACTACACAATATAATCAGCTTAATAAAATAGTACACAATATTATGCTAGCCTCAGAAATCACACCAACATTTTTTAACATTGTATACAGCTCAGGAATCTCCAACAGCCAGTCAACTCTAAATTAGATTATACCATAACACAGCATGTTACACAACATCATAAATATAGCAGTTCACCAGTGCTATAGACTTGTAACTCAAGTTTTAGACTTCTAGCTAGCAGTAGCAATAATGGATCACAATAGTAGTACTACTATTAACAGGCTGGCATCCCTTGAGGAAGGGCCTCCTGCTTCTCCATCAAACGGGATGTTGTCTTCAGTCTTCGCTTCTTGCGGCAAGACTAGTTCTTGATCTTGATCAGGTCAGAACTTGCCTTTGCTTTTCTTGCTTACGCATTTCTTGCATCATCAAGTCCCCCTTCTTGTCTCCAACGAAACGAACCAACGCAAGCACAACAGAATAAATTGCATAGGTTAATGCCACAAGCCCCGCTGTTTCCACCACATTGATAGCCCTTTTTGTAAAACGCATGCGCTGCCTGCAGGTAGGTCAAATGAGATCATATCAACTCCTGTCGCACAATACAAAAGGAACAAGGAACAGACAACTGCATATTTCTTGATACATACCACTTAAAGTCCTCTGGTCTTGGCTTCACCTGTACCGAAAGATGCTGGAGTAGCCGCTTGTTACTGAAGCTCGAAGTCCAAAAACTCTGCTCCGCCTTGCATACCACATCATAGAGCTCCTCTTTCTTCTGCTGGATCTTGCGCGTAAGTTCCTCAGAAGCTTGCTGGATACACATATAGATAAAGATCATTAATCAAGTGCTGATAAGAAGAATACTGTAAATTGAAGATTCAATGGGGAATGCATGATGTCAAGCAACAACTACTAAGAGAGTCGATATCGTGTAAATGTTTGCTTGCTAATTAGGGGCCCTGTTGAATGGATTGCTTGAAATAGCTTCTCTCAGTTGAATAGCTAGGAAATCAATCGTTGGCTAGTGTTATGAATTGCAACAGGGAGAAGAGGAACTTGTTCAATAGATCAAAACAGCAGGGCAACAAATTAGACATCTGATATGTTGCAATTTGCTAAAGGGATGAGTAAAAAATTACAACTTCAAGATGATCAACCAGGAAATAAGGCTGCTTTCTCTAAAAAAAATGCTACTTTGGGTAGGTTAAACTTGCTCTTGTTTCTAAAAGCAGAGACCAAACTGAGAAGTCAAACATTTTAGGTGTGAAGAATTCGATTATCACTCAGTAGATCCATGATCGTGTGAGGTATCTGCGCAGCAAAACAACTAGCTGGAAAATGATGCTAGTTCATATATCAGGGTGCTTAGAAAATCAGTGATTCACTAGTGTTATGAATTGGAGCAGGCAAAAGAGGAGATTGTTCAAGACATCAAAACAACAGAGCAACAAATTAAACATCTTATATGTTGCAACTTGCTATAGGGATGAGTAAAGGTCACAACTTTAAGATGATCAACCAGGAAATAAGGCTGCTTCCCCTAAAAATGCTACTGTGACAACTTTAATCTGCCTCTTGTTTCTAATAGCAGAGAGACCAAATTAAGAAGTCACACAGGTTAACTGTGAAGGACTCGATTAACGCTTGCTAGATCCATGACCGTGCGAGGTATTTGTGCAACAAAACAACTAGCCTGAAATCATGTGAGTTCCAAGGATTACGAGTCGACGAGTCACAACTTGTCGTTGGGGTGGTGACAAGGAGACTAGTCGTGACTAGTCTCGACTAGTGCTAGACTAGTCGATACGTAGTTGAGCTTTAATTACTAAAAAATACTAAGCAACTAGTCTACTGATAGTAGTATATTAACAAGTTGAGAGGCGGCACAAGGGGAGGGTGACCAGGAGAGAGGCGTCTCGGTGGGGGAAATAACGATCTGTGGGGGTTTAGGGTTTTCACTCACACGGGGGCTTTTTGTTCCCAGGCAACTAGTCGATCGACTCAAAATCATAGACTTGTCGTGAATAGTCAACGACTACTCAACTTGTCGACCGACAACCTCAACTAGTCGAGTCGCTCCAGGTTTTCAACATCAAAGTTGCGACTGGTAGACAGGTCGCGACTTGTCGAGCGACTCATAATCCTTGGTGAGTTCAGATACCAGGGTGCTTAGGATATCAACCAATGACTAGCATTATGAATTGTAGCAGGCAGAAGAGGAGATTGTTCAAGACATCAAAACAGCAGATCAACCAAATTAGACATCTTATATGTTGCAACTTGCTAAAGGGTTGAGTAAAAGTCACAACCTAGTATGATCAACCAGGAAATAAGGCCGCTTCCTCTAAAAAATGCTGCTTTGGGTAGGTTAATCTAGCTCTTGTTTCTAATAGCAGAGAGGCCAAATTAAGAAGTCACAGATGTTAGCTGTAAAGAATTCGATTATCCCTGGCTAGATCTATGATTTTGTAGGGTATTTGCGCAGCAAAACAACTAGCTGGAAATCATGCAAGGTAAAATATGTCAATTTTAGTTAAGATACCTCCTCGGGGGGCTAAGGAAATCAATAATTCACTAGTGTTACGAACTGCAGCAGGCAGAAGAGGAGGTTCAAGGAACCAAAACAGCTGAGCAAGAAATTAAATATCTTTTTTTTTCAAGCATGCCAACATCTTTTATGTTTCAATTTGCTATAGGTATGAGTAAAAGTGACAACTTTAAGATGATCAAACAGGGAAATAAGGCTGCTTCCTCTAAAAAAAATGCTACTTTGGGCAGGCTAATAAGTATTGCCCTTGTTTCTAAGCAAAGAGACCAAATTAAGATGTCACACAGCAAAAAAAACTAGCCGGAAATCATGCGGGGCAAAAGATGTGAGATGTGGTTAAGATACCTCCTCGGTACTGTACATGCGCCTCGGCACGAGCCGGCGTCGCTCCTCCGCAACCGCCGGTGATGTGAGCGCTGCCTGGGTTCGCTGGAGCACGGAGCCACCGATCCTCCTAGCCCCCTGTCGAAGAAGCGCCGCCATCGTCGCTGCCTACAAATAAATAGAGATTAGAAGGCACGGATCGACGCTGGCCGCTCCTCCTCCCCGATCTAGGCTATTGGGTTGCGATGGGTTGGAAAGGCGAGAAATTTCGGTAGGTTTTGGTGCGTACCTTGCGGGATCTGGGACTGCCTCCTCCTCCTTAGGGTTAGGGTTCCTCGCTTTGCCTGCCTTCAGCCTCTGGAGCCTGGACACGAACAGGGGGGTGGGTTCTTGCGCTCTCTAGAGGGTGCGGGGTGGTTTTTTTTGTATTCTCGCCCACACCGTGTATGATTCCCACAATCACACTCGGTTGGTCTACTTCTTTCTTTCCAATAATAGATTCTTTTTCGTTTGGCACAAAATATTCTTTCGATTTCACATAAAAGAAATTTCCTGATCTATCTATCTATATACTAACTACTTACCTCCAACCCATATTAGTTGATTTAGATTTGATTTGAATTTGTCTAGATACATTCGAATGTAGACAAATTTAAGACAACTAATATGGGTCAAAGGAAGTAGTAAAATGCATGTGCGTTGCTATGGGAGCAATATATGTTTTCTGTACATGTAAAGTTAATACACATGCATCAAAAAATATGGCCATATAATATTGCAAAAAATATATTTTTCATAAAATGACAAACTAAAAAAATAAAACTACTCAAAAAAATTAAACTACCCACCGTATTCTTGCGGGTTCTTGCGCTCTCTAGAGGGTGCTTTGGTGGTCTTTTGTATTCTCGCCCCCACCGTGTATGATTCACACTCGGTCGGTCTACTTCTTTCTTTTCAATAATAGATTTCTTTTTCGTTTGGCATAAACTATTTTTTTATTCGTTTAAAATAGTACTCTTTCCATTTGAAAATATAAGATGTTTTAGATTTATAAAGTAAATATATTTAGACATCTTTTAGTTCTTAGATTTATTTAAACCTATATATTAAAAGGTGTCTTGATACATTATTTTTACTAATCTAAAACATCTTATATTTTTAAACGGAGGGAGTAAAAGGCATGTGACTTTGCGTGTTTAAACAAACATCGTAGATTGAAGAATATAAGTGATTTCTTATAAATATATATATCATATTTTTGCAGAATTAGTTAAAACAACAGCGTGTCTTTGAAAAATACATTAAAAGTAAAAGGAGTATTTACAAACTATGTATAGTCTTGCGTTTCATTCTGATCTGACTAGAATAAGCTTTCTTCTGCGAAAGGGATTTCCTCACGCAACTAACATCTTTTACTCGCGTTACTCAAATAAGAACAATTAGCATGACTTTTAAAACCACCATTCAATTCAACAATTTTGGGGCTCCTTCTCACCTTAGAATTCACAAGTGGTTCCTTTCCCTTTTTTTAGGGGCACTTGGAGTATCCAGAGTTGGTAATGATTCAGCATTTAAGAATGGAGGGGCCATATGTCCAACACATTCATTAGGAATGATGAATGTAATAGTGTTTTCCTTGGCAATAGGTTCTTTGACAATTTCCCATAGTGGTAAAACAAGGAAATTCCTTGCCCAACTGAAATTTTCAGGAGTAATGAGCATGAGAGTAATGAAGTTAAACCAACTTACAGGAATGTCACATTTAAAGGTGTCTTTGAAAGAAAAAAGGTTCATTGATGTGACGAGCAAAGAACCTATCCCAAAGTTCCGTCCCTACTTGGTGAAAGTTTGCTTAGCAGCATGAACATCAGAGATAGTGACAAAAGGTGTTCTGGCCATTTCCACTTGCAAACGAGCTTCATTTGGTGACAGTGAACTGGCATCTTCCATCATCCAGTCACCTTTATCATTGTCATCACCTTCATGTGGATTTTCTTCTTCATCCTCATGGTAGTTTTGGAAAATATTTAGAAGCTTGTCCAATTCCCACCTCCTGGATATTCAAATTAGTCTGCTGATCCACTTCTTGTTCCAGAACTGCACTATCAGAGTTAAAATCATTGGCAGAGCTTAAATGCTCAACCTGGGCAGATCCAGTGACAGCACTGTTGGCCTCTTTTGGTGGCAGGTTGAGGTTGTCCACAGGCATATCTTCTCCTGCAATAATTGGTCCTTGCACACGTGAAGCCACATTTTCTGTTGCCACTGACCCTATCCATGTCAACATCCGGATTTTTAATCCCAGATGCCTGTTATGCCATACATCGCAATCCTAGGATTACCATTTTTGCGAGACATAACAGATTGGATATCACAGTACATCATCCATTATAAACCATACATAAGGTCTTACAACAAATAAAGGATCTCATGATCCAGTCTTAATACAATCATAGCAGCGGAATAACGTAATAGTAACGGCAGCGTGGGCGAAGCTCCATCTTCATGGTCACAAGCAATGCTGACGATGGGAGATGATCCTAGTTGTCGTAACCTTCCTACGGTCCGTCCTCCTGATAGTCCTCTTCATAGTCTGGCCACGGGAATAGCCAGGGACAAATCCATGAGTACTCTTTAAGTACTCGCAAACTAATACTAACAAGCGAAGGGGTCTTGAGTAGGAAGTACTAGGCTATAGGTTATTTTGCAAAAAGTCAGATTTACCTTAACTGAGTTCAGAAGCAAAGAAAGCTAGTTGAAAGTTTTATAGCACCTAAGTGGGAACTTGAGTTTCATAACACAACCCTGTTGTGGTCAAGTAAAAGTCATGATCAAGTCATTTTGAAAACATCCGACGACGGAATAGTATGGCCACTCCAACTGTCCATAACCACGGACGCGGCTATTCGAATAGTTTGACACTCTGCAGAGGTGGTACACTTTCACCACGATATTCGATACATCCATCAGGAACAATCCTGAATTCATCATACTCAGTATGCGGATAATCAATCCTAACCTTTCAATTACACGCCCTAGTATAGGCACCTCTCCTGTGAGTTTGTCCTCCCAACCATGACCAACTGTCATCTTGGGAACTGCATAGGTGGACAATCTTCACAAGGTAGCCTCAGCTCAAACCTTGGCCGCAAGGGATATAAATTTCCAGTCAAGCCCTACCAAATTTCGGGTATTGTGGTTGTACGGTAAAATTGGAATGGTATCGCATCCAGACAACCATCAATTTTGTAAAGGGCTAAGGCTCATGCCTCAACATTTTCATCATCAAAATCATCTGGTGTTCAAGAACACATGTCAAAACATTTCAGTAGAATGACTCATCATTCTAAGGTTTTCATAACCATTTTCACCAAGTATTCCCATCTAAAGTGATTAAGTTTTATGCTTAGCACTAGCATCTACAAGTGGGGGTAAACACTAATGAGGGGTGGTAAACAAGTGTGAATGATCTAAATTCAATCTCATGCCTCAGGATGACATCAAGATTATCTAACATAGGTCAAGTTTTATGCTCTTTATTCTACCTTTAATTCTCTTTCTAAAGTCTACAATTCACTAAGTAAACTCCAATAGAAAGCTTTGATAAAGAAATAAAATAACTAAGCTTGCAAGTAAAACTAGGATTGGGTATCAAGTGATGTAAGCTTGCAAGTAAACTTGCATGGTTTAGCTTAGCTTGCTAAGATAGTAGCTTGCTAAGTTAACTTGTATAGTAAGGCTTGCTAGGATAGCTTGCTAAGTAAGATAACTTGCAAGTTTTGGCTTGCCTTGTGCAGAGCAGTGGTTGAAGTTCTCCTCGGCTTCTTCCTCGTAGTATTCTCCTTCCTCCTCGTATCCTTGTTCGGTACTAGCGTCTATAAATAAATACGAGGTACACAATCACCAAACAATTCTTAACTACTCTATTTAGCACACAAAGGTTCACACTAGATGATCTAGCATCATCACTATTATCACAAAGATTAAAGCACTTGTCTTATCTATTTATTTTAGAAAAGTAATTTCTACTCATTGAAAAACTACTTAAGATTTAATATTCTCCAACTAAAACATGGGATCATGTTGACACATGTCATCACCACATATTTCAGTACATGGGAATGTGATTTAAAGTGGTGTCACAATTTGATAAGGTTTAACCCTTTTATTTCAATTAAATAAAGTGACTAGAAATGCCTATGGGGCATTCTTTTATTGCTTGACCAATATTTCTGCAATTAAACCTAGATATTTTTATATATTCAGAAAGGTCTTGTCAAATGTGATTTTTGAGAGTTGAAATCAACTCAATATGTTTTGTGGTTGAATTTTGAAAAAATGTTTGAATGCAGAAAAAGCTTTTGCCTTGTTATTTTTACTATAGGTGATATACAAATCTAAATGGTTTGAATCCAACGGGCTTGGATTAAGAATTCCAGTACCTTTTAGCAAAATTATTTTCATGCAATTTGGTTCAGTGAATCGATCTGGGTTGATTTTTAAATCTAGGTACAGAACTAAGTTTGAAACTAAATTAATAAACCTAAATTCAAACTACTGGGTCGCTCGGGAGTGTAACTGGGCCGGCCCACGGCACACAGCGCGTGCAGGTGGGTTTAAGTGATTGTCCCCACCAGTCAGTGAGACAGGAGGGTGTGAAGGGATACGAGGCAATCTAGACCACACGATCAACATCTAATCAAACAGATGTGGCTTGTCGTCTCCGTCGGGCAACGCCGGCGAGACAGAACCCTAGTGCGGCCAGTGGGGGTCGTGTGAGGCTCACCGGGGCTCAGGCGAGGGTCGGCGATGGGGTCGAACGATGAAGTCGATGATGGCGAACCTCCTGGTATCGGTGGCTTCTCCTGGGGCGGCTCTAATCGCTGGCTCCTCTTCTCCTCCTCCACGGCAAACTCCAGCGAAATTCTGGCGACCTGCTGCTCGCCTTTCTACGGGGATGAGGTGGGGTGGTTCTGAGAGAGAGGGGAGTGTGTTGGTGTGAAGAAATCGAACAGGGGTGGCCTCTATTTATAGTTCCAAGAGGGGACTGAAGGGCGCGGGTGGAGCTCGTCGTGGTCACCGTCACAGTGGGCTAATGGCATGGGCGACGGTAGGGGATGATTCTCTGCCTCCTGGCGAAGCTCAACGGCATGGTCGCGAGGCGTGGGATTGTTTCTGTTTGAAATCTTGGACTAGAAACACTCAAAGTGGTCTAGTGAGCAAGATTGGCAAAAATGACCATTAGCTTATTTTGTTTGTTTTTGAATTTCTCTTGATTTGTTTCTGCTTGGAAATGATTTATATGATGTTGTTTTCATCTTTAAACCAATCCTTGCTATTCACAATAATTACACAAGTCCATTCACGCATTCATACAATCATCACATATAAACATGCATTCATATGGTTTTAATTAACAAAAGTTTTTGTTAACCCTAATTTTGGTGATTGGAATTTGATAACCTTGATCAATATTTTTGGGATGTTACAATCCAGCAGCTTCTTCTTCAGGTTGTGGTAGGGGGATTCCCACTATCCCCAGCCCCGAGCATCTTGTTCAGGTTGTGGTGGTGGTGGAGGAGGAGGAGGGGGCCAAACTGCTGTCTCAAGTCAGGCAAAGGGTGTGGGTCCTCATTGTTGTTAGGCAGAGGATCCTCATCAAGGCCCCCCACCCAGTAGATTGCTATTCAGCAGTTCCACACAAAAAAGTCTAGGATTCAGACTCAGCCATGTCACCAATTTTAAACTTGACACTTTTAGGAATGTCCACTAAATTACTTACTCTCACTTTAGCAATGATTCTGCCTTTGTGATCAGGGTCCCTTTCCTAGAGCAGAGCTTTGCCAATATCAGGAAAGACAGAGTTGAGGTCCTTAGTGTGCCAGTGGTCTAGGGGAGGCCCAACCAACATGATCCAACACTCGTTGTTGAACTGTGCCCTATGCCAGTTATCTCCCTCGTTGTGCTTAACAAAGGAAATAGTCACATCTTGAAATGGAATTGGACTTTCAGCAATCAGGCTCTCTCTATCGTTGGCATGGTTGAACTGCACATCTACAGAACCAAAGGGGCATTTCTGAATGTACCTAAAACCCACCCTTGCAACATTGTGTAGGAAGTATAGAAGAACATCCCTAACATTCTCAAAAGGAATCGGACCAGGGGGAGTGGGTGAATAGTTGCAATTGCATATTGTTCATGGGAGCGTGGACGCCAAGGCACGACGACCCTCTTGACGCGAGTTCACCTGTCCACTTGCATAATCTGGAACCCATGAGAAAGGAAGGGCTCAGGGTTGATCGGAATGTTGGCCATTGGGCTAGCAGTTGCCGTCGGCGACAAGCAAAGCGAGGAGGTTAGGGTTTCTCCAGGCAGGGGAGTTAAGGAGACAGGGACCTCTGCTTGCAGTTTTTCCTTTTACAGGAAAAGGGCAAAGTCATTCAGGCAGGAAAACATCCTGGTCTGCATCTTCGGCACGGAATTATAGGCCTTGAACCAATCACGGTAAGAGCTGTCGAGCCACAAGTGTTTAGGGGAAGTTGGAAACTTTAGAAAGGTAAGAAGACCGGGCAAATTAAATGATGCGCGACTATCTCGCAGGAGGGCCATTTTGATCGAATTAACACCCCCATTAACCAATATATCTGTGTATGAAACGCTAGGTGCATGCACATTATTATCGCCATTAATCTGTTTGCTCCTTCATGGCAGTTGATCCATTAAATCAGCCAGGAACTTTAGACCTTAAAAAATAGTCCTGGCAGGTTGGTTTTTTTTGGGCACAATACGTTTTTTTGGCCATTAGTTGTGCTTATTTATAGCTTTTGACTTTTTATAGATAGACTTTTTTGTGGACTAGCATATTTTTTGGTACCTAAATAGATGCTTTTAATTTTGGGTTTTGGTTTATACCATCATACTACTATGTTCGGTTAAAAGACAAAAGCCAAAGAGAAAAGCATCTATTTCGGTGATTTTGTGACTAAACTCCAAAAGCTAGATTTAAGCCCAACCAAACAGACCCTTAGTATAGATGTTCTGCTCAAAAACTTGACCAATAGAGAAATCTAGTGCAATGGAATTATAACTCAAGTCAGACCTTGGATTCTTCATGATTTTTTCTGAGCAGGCTTGAATTTGTTCACCCACTGTGAACCTCTTGACATTCATATCAATAGTAATTCCAGTAGCAATACTTTCATCTTGTAGGAGATATCTTGCATCTATAACCACACTATTATGATTAAGAAGAAACTACAAGAAATGTTTCCTTCCGCAACGACTGGGTCCATCGGTCGTCGTAGAAGGCGCATCTTCCATGACAAAAATATCGGCTCGACCGTGGATGATGCATAACTTTTTTTCGGGTTCCTCGCCCCTCTACTACGACGAAACCGCTAAAAACATGGACGAAGCTCGATGGGCACGCGACAGAAGTAAGATTTCCGCAAGCAAAAAGGGCGTCCTTTCTCTTAATAGATCACCTTTCTCTGACCTGATAGAAGATGCCAAGATTCAAAATGGTAATGAAATTACTAAAGAAAAAGTCGTCCAACAAGGTTACCAACAAATCTTTCGATGCAGTGATTAAGGTGTACAGCGAGTCAATCCCTAGGGAAGGACTACCAAAATCCTTTTATAATATGAAACAGTACATCAAGGTACTCGGACTATCACATGAGAAGATCCATTTTTGTCCAAATGATTATGTACTGTTCTGGGAGGATTATGAAAACCTTGATGAATGCCTAGTATGTAACGAATCAAGATGGAAAAATGGTGATAAAAAGAAGAAAGATTCTTGTAAGGTTCCGAGATATTTTTCAATTATAGATAGACTATAGAGGATGTTTCAGTTAGAACAAACATCTAAGGAAACAAGACGGCATAAAGAGATTCTCAAGCCAGACAATTACTTACTGAGACATCCAGCTGATGGCGATGAATGGAAGAATTTTGACAAGGCTCGTCCAGGATTTGCTGCGGATCCAAGGAACCTGAGACTTGGCCTAGCTATAGATGGATTTAACCCATTTGGCAACATGAGTAACTCGTACAACATGTGGCCAGTACTTGTTACAATTTACAACGTGCCTCCCTGGGCATGCACTTATTAGTCGAACTGCTTGCTGACTTTACTAATCCCAGGTCCCAAATCACCTAGTAAGGATTTTGATCTGTTCATGCAGCCTCTTATACGAGACTTGCAGAAACTATGAAATAGTGTCATGACTCCTGATATCCTTGCAAGAAAACCTGAAGATGTCAAGTTCCCTCTGCATGCTGTTGTGCTGTTCTGCACCCATGATTTTCCATCTCTTGGCACTATGCCAGGCAAAGTGATAGGAGTTTACAATGCATGTGTTCGTTGTGAGCCAAAACAGGTCACAACGAGGCTACAAAATAAGACCGGCTACCTTGGCCACCGGGTTTTTCTTCCCACAGGCCACAAATTTTGAAAAAACTTAAAAAAATGCAGTTCTATGGAAAGAAGACTGAGTATGGCACTGCACCACGAAAGTTCACTGCAACTGAGTTGTAGGCGCATCTAGAAAAGGTCAGAAATGTCAAAACAGGAAAACAACCAGCTGCCAAACGAGGTAAAAGAAAGAATACAGAAGATGCACTGATAGCAGGAGCAGCATCCAAAAGGAAGAGAGCAGAAGAAGTAGCAATAGCTGCCCAAGGGAAGGAAAAGGAACCGAGAATATTTTATAAGCGCAGATCCATTCTATGGGGCCGATACATCCAATTTGCATCACCATTCTATATCATAATTTGCCTCTATTCATTGATATATGTCTTATTATGAGGTATTACTTATGTCTTTTCCTCTGTTTTTGCGTGTTGGATGATTCTTGGAGGATGGACTGCCGGAGTCTGGATTCTGATGGAAAAGGTGGTGTTTTGATGCAATTTCGCGAAGATCACAAAAATACCAGCAAAATATTGGAAAATCATATTTTCCCAGAAGACAAAGGAAGCCAGAAGGGGAGGCGTAGCTGGGCCACAGGGGGCCCACACCCCCTAGGCGTTGGTCCCCCCTAGGCTACGCCTAGGGCAGGTATGGCCCACCTGCCCAGCCTCCGACTACGCCCTCTCGCCTATATCTTCCTCACGGAACCCTAATACCAGGGGAGCGACCATAGATAGATTTCCGCCGCCTCTGCGGGGTGGAAAACACCGAGAGAGAAAGATCTCTCCGGTAGACAAATTTCTGCCGGGGAAATTCCTTCCCGTAGTGGGGAGATCGTCGCCATCAACACCATCGTCAAGCTAGACTTCATCGGGATCATCGTCATCATCATCATCCACACCATCATCTCCACCAGCACCATCATCATTACTCCATCCCGTTGTAACAATCGTGTTGAATACTTGCTTAGTTCATTAGGGGAAACTTTCCCGGTGTTGATTACTATTGTAGTTGATGCTTGTGAGTGGAACCATTGGATTATTGTTTATGTTCAGATTGTTATCCGTTACATCATCTTTGATCTTGATCCATATGATGTCTCGTGAGTAGTTCGTCTAGTTCTTGAGGACATGGGAGAAGTCATGTTGTTAGTAGTGGATTTGTGTTGAGTTATTATTCAATGGTTTAGTATTTAAGTTGTGGTGCTATTCTTCTAGTGGTGTCATGTGAACGTCGACTACATGATACTTCACCATTTATGGGCCTAGGGGAATGCATTGTGTATTTGGCTACTAATTGTGGGATTGCCGGAGTGACAGAAACCTAAACCCCCGTTAGGACACCTTTGCACAAGGGAGCGTAGGATCTCAGAGTTTAAGGCTGTGGTTAGTTTATATCTTAATTACTTTCTTGTAGTTGCAGATGCTTGTAGGGGGTTTAATCACAAGTATGTATTAGTCCAAGTAAGGTCGGTATGTTAGCACAGGTTCACCCACACAACACTTACAAACACCAAAGAAGGGTACTCAGCTATTTGAAGCAAAAGCACTTGACAGAATTCCCATGTGTCCTCGAGAACGTTTGGTCCTTATAAGTATTTCCACCGGCTTGTCCTTTGCTAAGAAAGGATTGGGCCACTTGCTCGTTGTCTTTATTACTTGCACCTTGTTTTGTTGCTTTATCAGAAAACCACTAAAAATCCATTTGCTAAGTATTTACAGAGAGTTCCTGCTCCATACCACTAGTCAACACCTTCTTCTCCTCATTGGGATCGACACTCCTATTTATCAAAAGTACTGCGATACACTCCCTATCCTTGTGGGTCATCAAGACTATTTTCTGGCACCGTTGCCGGGGAGTGAAGCGCTATTGAAGAGTGGAACTGGTAAAGAAAACTTCTACTGTGAGTATTTCTTTTGTTTCTGTCTGTTGCTTTGTTTCCAATATGGATAACCCACTTGGTTTATTTTTGGGAAAACTACTACCACTGTTAGGGTAGTAGATGATCCACCACCTGTTGAAATAGATCCTTTTAAGGTACCTACAAGTATTATTGATCGTGTTATGTGATACGTCGGAAACGTATCTATAATTTTTGATGCTCCATGCTTGTTTAGTATCTACTTTGCTTTGCTTTGTCTACACTTTGAGGTGTTTTTATTTATTTTCTGGAACTAACCTATTAACAAGTTGTCATAGTGCCAGTTGCATGTTTTCTTCTGTTTTTGGTTCCAGAAAGGCAGAAAATCAATATTCTCGGAATTGGATGGGACAAAAGCCAAAGTCAATATTTTACCGTGAGGGACAAGAATCCAGAAGACGAGACGGAGAAGCGAACAAGGGCGGCCAGACCCCCTAGGCGCGGGTGGGCCCTGCCCCATGCCTGGGTAGGGTGTGGGCCCCCTGGCCACCTCCCAGCATCGCCTCTTCTCCTATAAGAAGCCCCCGATGCAGAAACCCTAAGTACCCGATCAATATTCCACGAAACCTTCTGTAGCCGCTGCCATCATTGTCCCTAGATTGGGGGATCTGAAGTTCTTCCCGGCACCCTGCCAGAGGGGAGATCATCCCGGAGGCCTTCTCTCCGGTATGATGCGTGAGTAGTTCCACCTTGGACTATGGGTCAATGTAGTAGCTAGATGGTTCTATCTCCTCCTTGTGCTTTCATGTATAGATCTTGTGAGCTCCATTCATGATCAAGATCTAATCTATTTGTAAGCATGCATGTTGTGTTTGCGGGGATCCGATGGATATTGAGATTACTATGTCAAATTGATTAATGGTTTTGTCTTTATGATTCTATCATGTCTGTGTTGTTTGTGATCTTGCATGCTCTCCGTTGTTAGTAGCTATCTTGGCCGAGTAGTTGCTAGTGACTCCAAGAGGGGGTATTTATGCTCGATAGTGGGTTCATGCCTCTAGTTTCCAAGGGAAGTGACAGAAATCTCTTCGGTTGTAGATGTGTTGTTGCTACTAGGGAGAAAACAACGGTCTCTTGTTCATGGAACAAGTGGATTGTTTACCTTACACACTTTGCTTAAAGCAGTTGTCTATTGCTTGCAACTTAATACTGGAGGGGGTTCGGATGATAACCTGAAGGTGGACTTCTAGTCATAGATGCAGTTGGATGACGGTCTATGTATCTTGTTGTATTGCCCAATCGAATCTCGTAGGATCTTTTTGTCAAGTATTGCATTGTTATGCCTTGCTCAGTTCCTATCAATTGCGCTACTGTACTTTGTTTACCCTTCATGCCATGTTGTTTATCTAAGGAGAGCACCTCTAGTGAACTATAGACCCCGGTCCAATATTTACCATTGATACATCTTCCACTGTTACTTGTTACTTGCTGCACACCATTACCTTCCACACCATACGTTTAATCCTTTGTTACAGCAAACCGGTGAGCTTGATAACCTCACTGATTCGTTGGGGCAAAGTCTTGAGTTTGTGTTGTGCAGGTCTCCGCGTTGCTTGCAACACCTATGTGATGTTTCCTTCCTCCTACTGGTTTGATAACCTCGGTTTCTTACTGAGGGAAACTTCTTGTTGTGCTGCTTCATACCTTGCTCTTGGGGTTTCCAACGAAGCGTCCCACGACAAGTGTTGGGCGCCATCAAGCTATTTTCTATTGCCGTTTCCGGAGAGGCTAAGGACGTCTTCACTAGGGGAGTCCTTCACTTTCTTTCTCTTTACTTTGTTTTTACTTTTCTTTGCTTCTTTTGCTTGGTTTTGTTTGCCTCTTTCCAAACCCCCCCAAAAAAATAGTCTAGTTTGGTTAGCTTGATTTATTCAAAAACACAAAAAATTAGTTCCTGCTCTAGTTGCCACCATGTCTGGTTTTGGACCAATCTTTATTTCACCTATGGAAGAGATCTCCACTTTTAAGAAAAAAAGTGAAGAGAGTTTTAAAGAAGCTTGGTATAGAATTTCCGCTTTACAAAGGGAAACTGAGCCTAAGATGAGTCTTAGCTTGGTTATTGATAGTTTCTACCGTGATATTTCTCTTCGTTATAGATATGCTTTGGATGCTGTGGCTGAGAAAGATATTTTGCTATGTATTGAGGATGAAGCTTTTGATGCCATAAAAAAGTTGATTGCAATTTATAATACACCTGGCAAGTGTGATTCCTCTTTCACAAATATTTTTGCCAGGTTAAACACTCTTGAGACTAGTATTTCTGCTATGAATAGTTGATATCACATGCTTAGGGCTTACCATGATTATGTTCCCATAAATTCTGAGCCTTCAAAGTGGTTTCCCACAATCAAAGTCTCAATAAACACTACACTTTTTGATGCTCGCTGTGATATCATGTCTGAATTTTTCCTCATGCCTAAAGATATTTATGATTCCTTGAGTCTTTGGGGGATTACTGAAGGAGGAGAGGAAATCTCTCTTACCAACAATTCCACTATATTGTCCATTGGAATAGCTGAAGTTGTGTTTACAAAAACTCAGGGAAAATGGTGTCTACTGATTATCTTGTTATTGAATGTGTAGGCAAGTGACAGATTACACTTGGAAGATCCGTACTGAAACACTTTGGAGCGGTAATAGATGTGGGAAAAGGCATTATGCACTTTGCTCCTCCGGTAAGCAATCATATCTTCCCTAAAGAGAAGAAGAAAGGTAAGAAAGGAAAGAACAAGAGGGGCAATTCTTCATTTGAAAATACTTGATTCTTCTTGCTTCTTGTGCCTAACTTAAAGGCGTTAAAGAAAAGTACTTGTTGGGAGATAACCCAAGAGTTTCCTTGAGTATTGGAAGTTATTACTTCAGTAATGACCTCTCCTTATCCTTTTTTGTTTGCTTTTTGTGCCAATAATGACCTCTAATGAGAGAGAAGTAAGATTTGGGGAGTTGTTGTCTCGAAACAGATTTCTGTCCTCCACCAAAAAAATTCGTGAGGAGTCTCTGTAACTCTGATTGAGCTAAAACTTTACGAATAAATCCCCCGGTATGTTATCTAACTTTAGTTAGGTCAATACTTTTTGATTTGAGCAACAGAAGATGTTCGAAAAAATCGGTTTCTACCTGCTGGTCTGTTTTGACAGATTTCTGCCATTATTTGCATTTGCTTCTTATTGATTCCTTTTTGAGTTTTCTTTAGGTGAATTGAGCTTTTTGAAGGAGGTACTACAGTATCTTGTGTTTTTAGTGAAAAGCCTTGCTGTTTCAAAGCTTTGCCAGAGGTCTAATATCTTTTGAATAAACTAATGTTGCTAATGAAGATTATGTGAAGGAAAATTTTCAGGTGTAGAGAGAGAATGATGCAATGAGATGAAGAATGGACAAAAGCTCAAGCTTGGGTATGCCAACATGGTGTCGCCCCAAGAAATATCCAAGAGGTACAAGCATCCAAGCTTGGGGATGCCCAAGGCATCCCCTTCTTCATCAATAAAAAAGCTCAGGTCTTTCTAGACACTTCGTTTTTATTGTTTCATGCATTGTTGTGTTGTTCTTGGAGAGTCTTAGTTTTTGTTTGCTTTGCTTAGTTTATTTAGTTTGCTTGAGTAGTTTGGACCCCCGTTCTCGCTGTGTTGTTTTGCAAATAGGTTGCTTGGTGTTGGAAATGAGTAGTAAGTTCTTGCTTGAAGTGCAAGAGGAGCTTGCATTGACTATGACTTAGACTTTAGCATGACATGCTAGGTGTTGTTTTGACCTTATGCTTAGTGATTATTGATGTAGCATGTATTGTTCCAAACAATTAGGTTTTCTTACTGTGCCTTGAAGAAATTATGTGTTGTTTTAGCATGCAAAAGCATAGTATTATGGTATTCTCCTTTGATGTTTTGCTTGGGTTGACTTGGCACATACTCACACCATGTTATGACTATGACAAGTCACCATAGCCTCTATGATCATTTAGTCCTTGACTTAAAGTACCACTCTATGCTTTGATTAGTAATGCTTTGTTGCACTGCATGATTATGGCCATTATTGCTCTCTTAGTTGGTTGCTCCCAGTATTTTGCTAGCCTCCACTTGTATGAGTAAGCTCTACTCATACTTCCAAATCCCAAGAAACCAAGTTATTCCAAAGTGTCCACTATAAACTCCTATGCATGGTGTGTTACACCATTCCAAGTATATTCTTGTTTTCAGCTATCTTCCAATTTAAAACTATTTTGTTATGTGAAAAATTAGTGATTAAATCCCTCACAAACTCGATGGCACACTTTATATTCTTTGCCCCTAATAAACTTGAACCATTGTGTCATCTATGTTGTATATGCTTGCACTTATACATTGGAATTAGCAGAACCGTGCTGTCACGAGGAACGTTTTCAACATTGCACTTGTACTTTGTACTCAGTTGATATCATGCTCTTTTGTCTATGGATGTCACCGGTGTGAAATAAAGAGGGAACTTGTAAGTCAATGGAGTTTGTATCCTGTGTTAGAGAAACGCCTGGGCCGATAGCCTATGCCATGCCTAATCATGGTGGAAACTTGCAGCATCACCATAGTGACATCTATGAAGCATTCTTCTTATAAAAAAGAGACACATTGAGAAAAGAGGAAAGAGAGAAAAAGAACCATATTCCCATGGTAAATAAGAAGATTGCTGAGATACTCATTGTCTGCTTGCCTTGTCATTTTGGTTATGGGATAGCTCCTGTACCATGTGCAAGGGGTACCCCATTGGCGGTTCTCAATGATATGCAAATACTTATAATGACAAGAACTTACAGGTGACTAAAGTTGAGTAGCATGAGGTGTGGCCCTCGTATTCAAGGGACTTGAGATTGCCAATTTATACTTCGTTAAGCATATACTCCATCTTTGTTCACTTTAACCTTAACCACTTCAAGATGCTTATGATAGGGGCAATGAGGGCTGAAAGCTAACAAGTACCATAATTTTTGGAAGCTCTTTTTGAAACTTGAAATCTCCGCTTCCTTTATAAAAGGCCTTTCTTCCACCACTATTGAGTCTCCACCTTCTACCTTTAGGCACCATTAAGAGAGCATAGTTGTCATTCTGTGTACAGTGTTCCAAAGCTTATTGATTGATGCATATTGTGTTATTACTTGTTCTTGTTCTATTTGTTTCTAGTCACCCTTGTGAACTTTGAAGGTGTCCTATGCATCTATTTGTTACTCTATGAGGGACACGCTGGTTGCCACTATGCTATGTTTTCTGTATGTGAAACAAACAAACGTTTTTCAATGCATGTTATTCATGATCTTTGTTTGTAGCTTGTCATGTTGCATGCATAGTTACTATGTCCTATTGTTAGAACTCCATCTTTCATGCACATGTTTAGAGTTCTTTGATCCCAGCTTTCAATGTTTGCAAATGGTTGGATCTTTATTGCCAGGGTGCATGTCACCTCAAAAATTATTCTTTTTATCACTTACCTACTCGAGGACGAGAAGGAGTTAAGCTTGGGGATGCTTGATACGTCGAAAACATATCTATAATTTTATGCTCCATGCTTGTTTAGTATCTACTTTGCTTTGCTTTTCCACACTTTGAGGTGCTCTTTACATGTTTTGTGGTACTAACCTATTAACAAGTTGCCACCGTGCCAGTTGCCTGCTTTCTGCTGTTTTTGGTTTCAGAAAAGTTAGTAAAGAAATATTCTCGGAATTGGACGGGACAAACGTCAAAGTCAATTACTTTCCGTGGGGAACAAGAATCCAGAAGACGAGAGGGAGACACAAGCCTGGGCGGCCAGACCCCCCTAGGCACGGGTTGGCCCTGCCCCCCGACTGGGTAGGGTTTGGCCCCCTTGGTCGCCTCCCAACCTCGCCTCTTCGCCTATAAGAAGCCCTCGATGCAGAAACCCTAAGCACCCGATCAAATCTCCATGAAACTGTCTATAGCCGCCGCCACCATCGTCCCTAGATCGGGGGGATCTGAAGCTCTTCCCGGCACCCTACCAGAGGGGAGATCATCCCGGAGGCCTTCTCTCCGGTATGATTCGTGAGTAGTTCCACCTTGGACTATGGGTCCATGTAGTAGCTAGATGGTTGTATCTCCTCCTTTGTGCTTTCATGTATAGATCTTGTGAGCTCCGTTCATGATCAAGATCTAATATATTTGTAATCATGCATGTTGTGTTTGCGGGGATCCGATGGATATTGAGATTATTATGTTGGTTTGATTAATGGTTTTGTCTTTATGATTCTATCATGTCTGTGTTGTTTGTGATCTTGCATGCTCTCCGTTGTTAGTAGCTATCTTGGCCAAGTAGTTGCTAGTGACTACAAGAGGGAGTATTTATGCTCGATAGTGGGTTCATGCCTCTAGTTTCCAAGGGAAATGACAATAATCTCTTCGATTGTAGATGTGCTATTGCTACTAGGGAGAAAACAACGGTCTCTTGTTCATGGAACATGTGGACTGTTTACCTTACACACTTTGCTTAAAGCAGTTGTCTGTTGCTTGCAACTTAATACTAGAGGGGGTTCGGATGATAACCTAAAGGTGGACTTCTAGTCATAGATGCAGTTGGATGTCGGTCTATGTATCTTGTTGTTTTGCCTAATCGTATCTCATAGGATCTTTCTAACTAGTATTGCATTGTTATGCCTTGATCAGTTCTTGTCAATTGCCCTGCTGTAATTTGTTTACCCTTCATGCCATGTTATTTATCCAAGGAAAGCACCTCTAGTGAACTATGGACCCCAGTCCAATAGTTACCATTGATACATCTTCTACTGTTACTTGTTTACTTGATGCAAACTATTACCTTCCACACCATACATTTAATCCTTTGTTACAGCAAACCGGTGAGCTTGACAACCTCACTGATTCGTTGGGGCAAAGTCTTGAGTTTGTGTTATGCAGGTCTCCGTGTTGCTTGTAACACCTGTGTGACGTTTCCTTCCTCCTACTGGTTCGATAACCTCGGTTTCTTACTAAGGGAAACTTACTGCTGTGCTGCTTCATACCTTGCTCTTGGCGTTTCCAACAAAGCGTCCCACGACAAGTGCTGGGCGCCATCAATGGCGCATGGCCTGAAGGAGGGCAGTGAGGTCGTCCACTATGTCGGTGATAATGGCGAAGCTGATGAGGCAATCGTCGAGCGTCTTCTTGAGCCAGGCCACGAAGATGGCATCGGAAGGGTAGCGTGTCACGACACGCGTCAGCATGACATGGAGGCGCTTTAGAGCGTCGACGTGGGGTGAGCGTCCCTGGATTTCTTGCATAGACGGGTGGCGCTCACCATAAGAGCCTCCATCTTTCGTTCTCTCCATGTCTCTTCCCTTTCTCTGGATATCGCTCTGCGGCAGACTCCACAGCCGCTCAAGCTAGGTACAAGGGCCAGCTACCCAAGCCTGCATGCTTATATATTGGTAATTGTGGTCTCTCGCATGGTACCCAAATTCACATGTCTACTCGTTGATAGTACTAGTAGTACTCCTAATTACTATCCCGTCTGTTTGCGGCCGTTTTATTGGTACCAAGAACTGGCCTAGGAAAAAGATGATAAAATCTTGGGATTGCACTGTAATTCTCTCCTTTTGTTTCTTTTTTCCTTTGCTTGTTGTATCTCATGCACATGTCGTTTTTAGGGGAAGCTTGGTTCATTGGTCAAAGAAAGAACACAAAAAACAAGGTCCTCTTATTTATTCATTGTAATAGAGGGAGTAGGAACACTGTAACACCCTCGCCTGATAAGGCTGAGTTTATGTGTATAGTGCCAATCCCTGGATCGGTTCACTGGCACACACAGTACAGATGAATACCAAAGAATTTAATAGTGCATCATAAATAACGAATTGATCCAGAATTTGTAATTATTACAATAAAGCTTAGCACACGGGCTAGCTCAATATCAAGTAGCATACGGAAGCATAAACAATTGATAGACTCCATCTTCAATTGTGCCACAGGAGAACAACTGTTGAGTGGAGTATTGCGATCTAATCGATCACTCAAAATTTGAATAATAACCTGCAACATAAAATGTAGCAGCCCCGAAGGGTCAATACATGGAATGTATGGCAAGTAGAGCTATTGAAGGAGACAATAGAGCTAACATCTACATGCATATTTGGCAAGTGGAGCTGTGGTTAGCTTGCATTTGCAAATACCTTTGTCCTACTTTCATAAACAGTTTTTGATTTTCTTTGAAAAGATCCCAATTAAGTTATCCCAACAACATTAAATCAATTATGAAATTGGAATGAGCGAGAAACATGTCATGGAATCAATATCAAGCAACTCAGTCGTCCATAACCGGGGACACAGCTAATCGATTAGATTATACACCTTGCAGGGGTTAGTACACTTTACCCATGTGACTTGGCCAGCCCAGCTCATACCATCACTCTCATTTTGGGTGATGATAGGGAGAAGTCCAAGAAGAGACCGTTCGGGAAGTAGCTCCCCAATCCGGACGCGCACCGGTCCAACCTACCAAAATTCTATATCTCTGGATACGCGGGTTCGAGTTACCACAACCTACTGAGTCCAACCAACCGCCCATTTCATTATTGGCACATGGTTGTACACGTAAGTTACAAAATAAAGAAGCCAATCATTCTCTCTGATACCTGGGTGCCTTTCCGCAATGATACCACCAAAAATTATCAATCCCATCACACCCAGGAGATTCATTGATTAAGTTGTTTTTAGTTTTCACAAACCAACACATTTAGAAATAACTTTCAGTGATATAACCCAGCCCTCGTTCATCAAGCATGGCTAAGCACATCTACCAACGGTGGCTCATCTACAGGAAAACCCTACCACATAGTAGGACATAGCATAGCGATAGTATTATCCTACTCATGCATCTACAAAATACACAACAATGCAATGAAAATAGTAGGACAACATCATGAACAAAGTAGCATCTACTTGCCTTGGTAGTTGGTGAAGTCGTTCAAACACTCGTTGCAATCACGCACGTTGCACTCCTTGCAATCTATCGAGCAAACAATTGCATACAACATAAACAATAGCACATAGAGATCAAACAAATGCAACAAATGCATGCATGGCAATTTAATAAGTCACAATGGTTGTTACTTTAGTTCTCTAAACAATACTGAAGTATATGATGCATGCAAGAGGCCAATTAATGCAATGGAGTACTTGTTATTAATAATTACTTGTCAATATAGGGTTTTTAATAGTTCTGTTGTAACGCTTGTTCTAACTATCGAATTAAATTTGTTTCTTGGGTTTACTGGATAGAGGGCGTTAATACGAACCAGTAGGCGTTAGATTCACCCCAATCGGAGTTACAGATCTTTTCTTATGATTTAAATAGTGTTTAATGGGTTTTAAATAATTTAGATAGTTTCTGTTGCCTAAAAAATCAAACTAAAATTATACCTGTAATCTCCACGGAATTGTGATTCCAAGGACATACTATTTGTAATTTTCTGAACATTATTTATTTTCTTATGAATTTATTACTCTAAATAGGACATTAAACCATTTATTTAATTTCTGCGAAACCTTACAGTATTTTCCTGAACTATTTGCATATTGATGATCTACACACAATTGTGAATCCATTGGTATATTATTTAAGATTTTTGGACTAGTAGATCTTTTACTATGAATTTATTAACCTAAAATACCATTAAAACTAATTAAATTATTACAGTAAACACGTACTATAAAAGTTATATCCAATCTTATATTATTGTTCTACTCAATTTCCTGAATCCATGGATATATTATTTGCAATTTTTGGATCTACGAATCTTTTAATATAATTTTTACAATTTGAATAGAATTTCTGCAAATTTTATTTCATATTCAATTCCAAAAGGAATATTCTCGGAATATGCTACATTGACTGGCGCTGACGCAGCCTCCACGCAGGCGCCACGCGGCGTGCTGGGGTTGGCCGGTACCGGTTCGGTGGATGCTTCTAATCCTGGGCGTCCATCGGGGATCGAACGGCTGAGAGCGAAATCATCTGGGCTCACCGGTGCTGGTGGCAGTGGACGGCGGCGGCGGCTCGGGAGGTCGACGACGGCGAGGTTCTGGCGGTCCTTAGGCATGGGGGAGTAGTGTACCCAAAGCAGTGCTGCACGAAGAGCTCGAGCGTTCACTCGCCCTTGAGCGATTCCTCCTCTGCGGCCGGCAATGGAGGATCGGAGGCGACAACGGCTTCGGAGCTCCGGCGAGAAATTCCGCGTGATCCGGTGACCCTACGGGGGATATAAGGGGATGAGGGGAATCAGTGCAGAGAAAGGAGAAGCTCAGGGGAAATAAGGGGGCTCAGGGTGACTGCAACCTCGGCTTCGAGATCAATCCCGAAACGGCGGCGGCGACGAGATCAGACGCTCGGGATTGAGGTGGCTAGGGTTCGAGGTTTGCAAAAAAAGAGGAGGAAGGAGGCAGGGGGTTAAGTAGTGGGGGGTGCGTGCGAAGGGGCAACCGAATCGAACTAAACGGGCGAAATCGGCGGGGATTTGATCTCTGGTTCGGTGTTCGTCCAGAGGAGGGAGACGACAGTGGGTCCCTGCAGTCAGAGGGAGGAGAGGAGGGGAAGCGGGTTGCGCTGGGCCGCGACTGCTTGCTCTCGGCGCTGCGCGCGTGCAATAGAGAAGGGGCGGCGAGGGGTGCTTGCTGGGCCGCTGTGCGCTGCGCGCGCGGCTGTAGGTAGGCGCTGGGTCAGGTCGGCGGTAGGTTAGGTTAGTTAGGTTTTTTTTCTTTATTCTTTTATTCTTTTCTGTTTTACTATTTCTATTCTATCTTTTTCGTAAGAACTCCAAATGAGATGATTTTTGTGTCCATATTTTTCTAAAATTCAGGGGATCCAAATAGGATCTTATTTAGAAATAATTTGCCTAGCTTAAAATAGTGGTCTTACTCAACCTTGTATAATTCGTTTAGAGAAACAAACGGGCATTTTGAAATAGAAATCCAGCACATAGTTTTGGAATTGAAATTTTTGCATGATGCTTATGATGCAATGCCATGAATCCTATTCAATTTCCAATTTCTAAAATCTAGGATGTGACAAACACTGATACTAGTACTAGAGTAGTACTTCTCCTTTGCAAAAAGCAGTTCAACTTCTCCTTCGTGCTACTCTCTGGTGAAATTTCTTTATTCCTCAAAAGGCATGTTCCCCTCACAAATACTTGAAGAAATCCCGGTGGATTGGCTGCGTCGTCCTCGGAGGTATGCTTCGGCTCGAGGCCAGGCCCTGAATTTTTCTAAAATTCAGGGGATCCAAATAGGATCTTATTTAGAAATAATTTGCCTAGCTTAAAATAGTGGTCTTACTCAACCTTGTATAATTCGTTTAGAGAAACAAACGAGCATTTTGAAATAGAAATCCAGCACATAGTTTTGGAATTGAAATTTTTGCATGATGCTTATGATGCAATGCCATGAATCCTATTCAATTTCCAATTTCTAAAATCTAGGATGTGACAAACACTGATACTAGTACTAGAGTAGTACTTCTCCTTTGCAAAAAGCAGTTCAACTTCTCCTTCGTGCTACTCTCTGGTGAAATTTCTTTATTCCTCAAAAGGCATGTTCCCCTCACAAATACTTGAAGAAATCCCGATGGATTGGCTGCGTCGTCCTCGGAGGTCTGCTTCGGCTCGAGGCCAGGTCCGGGAATAGTTCATCTACCGGGAACATGCCGCTGTTGGATCCTCCTTTGTAGGGTGCCTGGATGCCCGCGGTAAACATGCTATGGCCGTGCCGGCCGACAACGCGATTTTGGGCCCCCTCAAGGGTACCGATCCTGCGTTGGCCGCCTCACGGAGGCGTTAATAAGGCAGCCAAAGAAAAGTGGACCTCTACAACAAAGCGCCGATGTGCTTCCACTTCTACTGCGATGGAGCTGTGTTCGGGGGGAGGGGGGCGCTCTGGATGTATATCAACTATGGCCAAGTTAAGCCTATGCAAGACAGCAGGAATCCTTCCGCTAGGTACTTGCGGCCAGCGAGCATGCGACCGGGGCAGATAACTCGGGTGGGCGCCAGGTCGCCCTGGCCGTGGCAGATGACCCGGTCCTGGGTCTCCTCGAACCTATCGATCCTATGTTGGCCCTTGCTTACGAGCAGGACATGCTCGAGTTCAAACTCAAACGCGAGGAACATGCGGCCGGCGGACGTGTGGCTAGGGAATCGACTTGGTAGGGGGGCATGTCGACCTCTTTAGACCTTCGCCTGCCATTAACCAGGTATAATAGTGACTTTAGTCCTTGAAATTGCTTCACATCCTTGTGTGCTCCTCTAATCCTTCCGAGCAATCTTGTCCCTTCGACCATGATCAACAGTAATGAGGGTGCTTTTTTCTGTGTGTGGCAAGCAGTTGCACGAGGAGTATGGCTTAGTTGCTCGGTTGAAATTGAGCCGGACCCGACTACTTTTCCAAGCTAAATTTTAGGCCCTTTGTGACAATTGTATGGACTTGTATGTAATTTTCTATTTTTTTATGTTCTTGATGTAACCTTTAATTCCACTAACAGTGTTGATTGAAGCATGTTGCTCTTTCGAGACCTACCCTAGTTAAAAATAAAAAGAATGCCACTACCACAATTTTCATATGAAGTGTATCATGCCAAATTTTAGGATTTTTTAAGCTTTATAACTAAAATTTTGCACACTTTAATGATTGTATGACAATAATACGATATTAGGCAAAACATGAATACATGTGACCATGATAGACTACTACTCTTGAAAATTTCCAAAATTCTTCTAAAATTCGACCGCTATTAATAACCATAAACACAAGTTCCAAAAATGCTCAAAAGTAACAATAATTACATATAGGTCCACGGACCACCTTGCGGTGACTAGAGGCCCTAGTGCGATAATTGAAGCGTCTCGCTCCTCTAGGACCTACGATACCCCGGTTACAAAAAATAAATAAAGAATGCCACCACCCCAATTTCAGACAAAGTGTACCATGCTCTCTTACAATTCCCAAGTTTTAGAAATTTTCAAGCGAGCATAGAAAGGTTTTTCATTTTATTCATGTTTAATCTTCTTACTTTTTGACGAGGTCGCTACATCGTGATGCTAGCTATTGTATAGTTTAATTGATAGGTATTGTATATGCTAGTATAAGGACAGTAGTAGATGACGTGTCACTTTGTTGTACCTAAGACTCGTTTATACTATTGAACTTGCTCTTGCTCTTGCGCACTTCTTGTAGATTATTAAATTAGACCTAATTTGTCATATCGACATAAAGTCGTCTGAGTGGGTTAAATTAGGTAGAAAATTAAGCTTGAAAAATATAACATGTAAATTATCCAACCACTTTATGTACTATAAAATAAATGGCACCTATGAACTCTAATTTAGCCATATTAACCATACTTCCTTCTTAAAAAAACTTTACTTCTTCACCATGCTAATTTTTACTTGAGAGGGCGGCTCTGTTCTATGTTCGGTAGCCGCATTGGTGTGGAGTAGGAGGAGTAATACATAGGAAGTAAACCACTTTGGTCCTTGACGGCAAAAATATTCAAACTTTTTAATTTTTGAAATTTTCACTTGCTTCCCAAACATCGGGAGGGAAAGGTTATTCAAAAGACCGACCATGCGCAGTAGTACTTCTTATCTTATCTTTTTCATAAAAAACTATATAGTGTACGGATAACTTTGAACATAGACCGTTGTACTGGCAAATCCAAACATTGCTAACCGTTGGATCTTTTTTTCCATTCTTAGCATCTAGAAGATTCTATTGATAGTTTTTATCACAATGAACGCTAGTATGCACAAACCTCAAGACATACTTCACCGCATAGTTTCAGTGACCTTGTGCTAACTGCATGGACTTGGATGTAATTTTCATTTTTTATGAGGTCCTTGATGTAACTCATACTTCCATCGACCGTGTTAACTGAAGCACCTCGCTCCTACGGGACATACCATAGTTAGAAGAAAATGCAACCGCCCTAATTATCACACGAAGTGGACCACGATTTCTTATAGTTCTACTTTTCAAGCTTCCTAGATAACTTTGCACACTTCACTGACTTCTTGCCGATTTAACAGAATTATTAGGTCAAACTTGATCTACAAGTAAGCGCGGTACATTGCTCTTGAATTAGATGTATTTTCTAAGGTAGATGGGTGCATATTCTTGTAGTAAAACAATGCCTTCGGTGTGAGTTTCCAACAATCTAGAAAAGAACATTCTCAATTTCTCGAGTGATGAAGAGATTGTTCTTTTACGTAAAGAAATCCCAAAGAATATGGTTATGAATGCCACAAGCCAAGCTTCCTGACATATTAAGTGGACCAACATGTTTTACTTAGGATTTCCATGTTTAATGCTATGAGTTTTCAAACTTTGTCCTAGCAAACTCTGCCCACTTGAATGACTTTATGCAGATTTATCGAAATTAGGTCAAATTTGAACTAAAAGTAAATTGTAGGTTGCTTTGAAAGTTTTGTGATTTTTTTGGAGGTAACCATCGAGGGCTCATTTAATATATCACATACCACCACCGAGAATTTTGACAAAAGGTTCAACTTCTTACTAAGATTTTTCATCTTGACAATTTAACGAAATTAGGTCAAACTTGAGCTACAAGTAGATTGATCTCGAATTAAATGTCATTTCGTGGGCAGATGAATGCATCTTCTCGCAGTAACCAACACCGTCAATGTGAGTTTCCAACTATCAGGAAATAACATTCTAAATTTCCACAGTGATGACGAGATTATTCCTTTTTGAAAAGAAAGTCTGAAGAATATGGATCTAAATGCCACAAGACTGTAACATCCCAATTTTAGCAACCCTGATTTGTTGTCCAAAAGGCAAAAATCAGGGGAACAAAAACTTTTTCTTGTTACATGTTGCAATGTTTGCTTACTTGTTTGCTTGTGTTCGTGCAACTGATTGTGTATTAGGTGATATACTCCTTATCTCAACACTAGTTAACAAAAACTATTTTTCCAAAAGAGATGTGTTGACTCCTCTTTAATATTCTCAAATGTTCTGGCATTCCAAACCTGAGAAAGATGACTTTGATAAAACCAACTATTTTACTAGTTCTATTAACAAAACTATGGAGACCTATATATAATCTCCTTATGTTTTCAAGACAGAACATTCAACTACTCTTATCTCTAGGTTTTCCAAAACCTCTCCACTCCAATCTAGGTAGAAATACCAAGAGGTACCTATCTTACTTCAAAGCACAACCAATTAAAAATACCCATCCTTACCTCAAGCTATGCTTAATGGTAACCCTAGTATTAGTTGGATAAGTTTGATAAGATGAATTGCCTTGATCTATTGTCTAATGAATTGCCTGGATCTGCTAATTGCCTTGTTTGCTTAGGAACTAGAGGGAGCTAATCTAGTAGCTCATCCCTTAGGACTGTTGGGGATATGCTATATGGGTATCCTCATAGCATGTCTCTTATCCGGATAACCCGGGTGGCCCACGGTTGGTAGCATGGCCTATGGCCTGCTGGGCGGCCCAGTTAGATGGATCCAGAAGGGAGGCCCATGTTGGATAAAGGAAGGCTATGGAGGAGTCACCGACGTATCCGGAGCCTTGGAGTGCAAGACACTCTAGACTAGCTGTAAGCAGTGTGTCGTGGTATTGCCGACGAGTACGCCATGGAGGGGTACTCACAATGCGTGTTTAGAGACATGGGGGAAGGCAGACGGTTGACGGGTACGAGGTAGCACAGCTTACCCAGGTTCAGATCCCACAACGGTGGCGAAATCCTACTCCTGCTATAAATCACTATAATGGCAATACGCCGAGTTACAGAGATAGGTTCGCTATGCGAGGTGTGACTAGAAAGTCTAAGTTATCGTCTGAGGTTGTGCCCTAAAGGCTCCCATAGCCCCGACTTATATAGTCGCCAGGTCCTAGGGTTATAGGGAGAAGTCCTAGCCGGACAGGTTACAGAGTCCTACACTGACTATAACTAGTCTAGCTTGTCTTGTACTCCAAGGCTCCGGGTACGCTGGTGACTCCACCGTAGCCTTCCTTTATCCGGCATGGGCCTCCCTTCTGGATCCATCTAACTGGGCCGCCCAGCAAGCCATGGGCCATGCTACCAACTGTGGGCCACCCGGGTTATCCGGATAGGAGACATGCTATGAGGATACCCATATAGCATATCCCCAACAGTAGCCCCGGAGAACTCCGAGATCTTGCGTCGTCTTGCCTCTTCATGTTGAATGCTCCATCTAGATGGATGTCGGCAAATCATCAAGCAATGTCTTGTAGTCCTCCCAAAGAACCCTACAAGGTTTTCTCCGTCTTCAACTTGTAAGTCGGAGAATTTCTGAATCTTCCATCGTACTCTTCCGTAGCCGGACTGGATTCGTCCATTCCGGAATCTTCCGATGTGATGGTTCATCTGCCTATGAAAGCTAGGGAGACGTAGACATAGGTCAGTAAAGCCTCGTAACTCACACATACAGAGAACACAATCATCTCCACTTTTCCCGCGCGAGCGATACGAACCGTTGGCGGCGATGGTTGATAACGTGGCGAAATTTCCGCGCACGTCCCCGCACACGTCGCCTATGCGTCAACCATTCGATCAAGCCACACGAATCTTGATGCCGAAGACCATAAATAGTAACTGCGGTGGAAAATTTACTTTTCACCTCATTCTCCTCTCCATCGTCTTCTTCCTCCTGCGAGTGCCTCCTCGAGCTCTACACGCCTCGCACGAAAAACCCTAGCTCCCAATCTCACCAGTCACCACTAAACGCACCCAATGGCCAGTAGCAGCTCCTCCCCTTCCATGGCAGCGTCAGGCGATGCCGCGGCAAAGCCGGCGAGCGCCGTCATTGTGCCTCTAGAGGGGCTGGTTATTCCCAAGTCCGCGGTGGTGGAAATGCGGTGAACAAACATACCACTGCATATGTAGTACACTATAGTCGTTGACATGACACTCATAGAACACCGTTTTGTAAATGTCACATCCCTCAGACTGGTACAACAGAAACATTGCGGGTCCATATTACAAACATTCACATATTATTATTACAATACCAAAAGTTCAATACTTCAAAAGATTCAACTTACAAACTAAAATATAAAGTGTTTCGGCGGAATTTAAAAGTAGCAACTCCGACTAGGAGTTGAGCTCAACAACTTATTCTATAGAGTTCGTGCTGCTCGGCTCAGTTGAATACTACTAGCTAGCATACTTAGTTGGATTCGTTATCGTTGACACCATAGCGGATTTCGTAATCCACTCCTTCAACACCTCCTGACAGGTCAGGCTCCTCGTAGAACACATCTTCTTGACATCCGGCTGCATACATTGGCACGTCTTCGGGATCCTCAGAGTCTAAGCAAGCGATCAAAGGAAAGGATGAGTAACAGCATTACCCCACAAGTTCATTATATGCAAGGTGGGAAGTTTGATGCTCTAACTACCACCTCGGATTATAAATCCTTGGCACTATGCAATTTTTGTAAATCTTTCTTCAAAGATTGATTTTATTATAAAAAATCTATGACCATCAGCCTTCACAGGTTGACCAGAACTTTCATGTAGTTCCTTTCCTGCCGCGTTCGTAGCTCCTTCCTGGAACAGGGAGATAACAAGTTACAGTTCTTACACTCTGCAGAGGTGCGTTACTTTTCCCATGAGAGATCAACTCCTTGTTGCACAACCGGGCGTACTTTCCCGTCCACAATTTCATGATGTGGGGCCTAGTAGTTGGTCCAAGCCAATCACTGCCCTCTCTGCGACCTCATATGTCTGCACGATCCTTCGGCTAGCTCACCTTCATTAAGCCCCCTTTCGGGCAGGCTAAAACCCTGATGAGTTTCCGAAGACTCTATGACCTAGTGATGCCCGGATTAGTACCATTTACATGGACTATCTCCCTAAACACCATTCATTGATAATCTAGACACCAAAAGTGTGGGGCATAAGAGTGCCCACCCATATGTTGTATTCGCACAAGGAATCACAACATCACGTTAAGGTCGTCTTGCCTCCATACAAGAGGAAAAGGATACAGCTGACTTCTCCGTCCCATTCCAAATCTCATGGTTAACGCGTAATATACATCGCTAGAATCACTGATGTCATGGGTTATTAATCCCTATTTGTTCATCATTATTGCAATTAGAACCCTAAGTTCTATTGCTTCATCACATCATCACTTAGGATGATATCTAAAGTTTAGTATCTTGAGAAAATAGTGTTTTCTTTTACTATAGTATAAATGATAACACACAATTTGCAAATATTTTGATAAAGACTCTTCAAAGGACATGAGCAAGAGATGAACTTGCCTTGTGATGGCAAGGTAGTGAAGTCTGATGCTTGCACTGTACCTTGAGCTTCTATGTCTATAAAAACATCATTATTGCCCGGTAAGGACAATATTTAAAGAAGCAAAATGATTATACAAAGTAATGTAATGCATCTTTTAACTTGATATGCATTTTCCCCATAAAAATTCTTTTTAATAATAAAGGATTTATAAATATTATCTTTTAATATTTATAACATACTAGCTAAATGCCCGTGCGTTGCTACGGGTAAATTTTATTTGTCTCACGGATGGATCCAAGATCCATGATGGCAGTTTCTCTTTTCTTATTCTCGGCGGCATCAAGCAATCAAGCATATACAAAAACGTTTAGATATCATGATACGAAGAGTTGATTCACTCAAAATCCACAAACTTACCTTAAAAAAACTTCTAGATTTTATTCTACAATCAGATATCATGAGAGTTCCTGTAACAAAATAATCATACGTGTGCTTATATGAATAATAGAATAATAGAATTGCATATAAAAGGCATAAAAATCTGGACTATCTTTTTTCTAGCATTGATACGCACATGGAATATTTTACGCCGATGCTGGGTGCACCTAGTACTGATTAGTCTTATCAATAGAACTTAGCGTGCTTACAAGCACAGATACTCTGAAGGACACGATGCCATCTCAGTTGCTAAATCATCTCATGTAATGGATGAAAACATCGATAACAGGTTTACCAATTATAACATACTCCCTCCATTCAGGAATAACTTACTTGAATTTATATAGATTCGAATGTATGTATACACTAAAATACGTTTAGATACATTCGAATTTAGACAAACTCATGTCAGTTATTTCTGAATGGAGTGAGTACAATTTAAGATGTCCCTGAAATAACCATGCTTTCTTTCACATTTTTTCTTCTAACAACTACACTCCTATCGACACTCCATTATCATCACAATAATGCTTGACTGGTTCACCATCCTTGGATAACTCCTAGATCGGTTATCACTTGCTGGGATAATTTGTTAGCAGAAGATATGTTGTACATACGAACAACATGTCATGTGTGCCAGTAGCACTGGCTATCCATGAACAGTCTTTAGATATCTGCTCTCGAGAGGATCCACCCCATTGTTCTACCACTCGTTGGCAGAAAAATGAAAAGATTTCTGAAAAATTGGAAACTGAAAAATAGAGGTAGAGATGCATTGTCATTTGTCAAATACCAATATCGCTTATGTAACCTCCATAACTTCTGACTCCCACCAGCTCTGCTCGTCACCTGACAGTCGTCCTATTTTTTGTATGTCATTATTATTAGGTAGTCAAATGAATCAGCTTATTGTTTGCAAGAAATATAAATGAAATGTTAGTTATTAAATATTTCCATGGACCAAAAGAAGCCTGTTAAATGGAATTTGAAGTAAATACCGATGCCCACACTTTAGCTGTTCAGATGTGTCTACTTGGCCATTATTGACGACAAAGAAGCACTCCATCGCAACAATCTAAGCAACAGTTGTTGGACACTAATTTAGAAAGTTAAATAGAGTTGCCTGATGATTTGAAGTGCCTTGATTTGGGTATTCGTCAATGATCTTCTTGACCAATTAACAACGAAAGCGACAAGGTAGCCAAGAGAAATTGGAAGACGAAATCTAAAAATCGAGAGATATGTGTTTGAGGGGACGTACCAGGTGAGGTGGGAGATGGCCTTGGCTAAGAGGTGGTGGTGCCTCCATCGCATCCAAACCATCTGACAACTCCGAGTGGTATATGTGGACGCTGTGGCCCTTGGCATGGCGTTCAATGGTAGTAGCATGGATTTATGGATCATCTGCATTCGTGGTTGAGAGGATGAAACTAAAGAAGATGACGATGTAGTTGCAGCAAAGCGAGCACACAGGGGCGGAGGCGCTCGCGGTCTGATATCCGTCTCAATCCATATCCCTCTCTCGAACCACCAGCCTGACCTCCCCTCCCCATCACCAATCCCGACCCACTCCCCCTTGCCCGGCGCCGCCATCTTCTTCCCTTCCATGCACCCCACCGCTGCTCCTCCTCACCTTCCCTCCATCAGCCCCTCCCCCTCTCTCTCCATGGCGCTGCCAAGCAAATTCTCCTGCGGATACATGCAACCCACTGATGTGAAGAACACATACAACGATTTTAGCACTTTGGGAGCATCTAATACCCATTGTGATTGTGCATAATTAAGGTGAATTCTAAGCAACGGTGACAGGGCAGACATTGGGAAAATTGTGGAATTGTTTAAGGATGTTTCTCCTGGAAACGTCAAAGGAGTCAACTGCCAGTTGGATCAAACCCCACGTGAGAACTGCAGCTCGATTTAAAACTCCACACAGAAATTCCTCCCAAGAGATAGACTAAAATCCATAGAATTTCTTCAAGAAAAGAAAAGCAGCAAACCGAGATCATCAGGGCGCGGCTGGGTCTTCCTGGACCATCAGCTCCTGTGGCGGCAGGTCGTAGTTGAGCTCGTACGGCGGTCGTTCGTCATGGTCGGGCACATACGACCTCCGCTGCGTCACAAATGGACGGAGGGGGCCGAGAGCCCGCGCAAGGATGGAGGGAACCCCTTAGTCGGGAGTCGTCGGGGACTGGGGCTCGGCCACAGGATAGCCCGGATCTCAGGGGCGATCACATCCGCATACATCCATCTCCCGCGCGGAGTCTTCCTCGGTGGCTCCTACCCGGCACGCAGTCGAGCCGGCGGCGCGGAGGAGGTCACTTGCGCCGTCTGGGACCATCTCGTTCCCGCGCCGCCTGGGACCATCTCGTTCCCGCAGATCCGCGTGCCCCGCGTGAGCCGCTGGTGCAAGGAATTTTCCAAAGCTTGATGTCACACAACTTCGGAGATTTCTTCGGTGCTGGGGGCTGAGAGGCGACGCTGTGGGGTGGGGAGGGGGTGACGGCGGAGGTGCCGCCGGCGCCGGGGAGGAGGTTGCGCTCGAGGGGAAGTGTCGCGTAGGGAGGAACGAAGGGGAGAGAGAAAGAAGGGTTATTTTGCGGTGGCATAGCTTGTAATACCTACAAACTGTCAGGGGCAAAATCGGAAATAGAAAAGCGGACGGAAATTTGTGCACGACGAACCTACCTCAAACTAAATTAGTAGATACTAGCTGAATGCCCGTGCGTTGCCACGGTCTCTATAGATCGAATAATTTAACTCTGTGGCAATGACTATAATGGTGTTAGTGCTTATGTCTTTTGATTTTTCTAAATCATCGACAGAATCTATTCCTCGCTCATGATCCGCAAAATTGGGATATATTTTGAAGTAATATTTATCAATAAATCTATATTGTTTCAACATTATACAATTAAAATAACACGTTGATAGGGTAAATAGAAAGTTAAAACGGACATGGTGCAATATCTTTTTTACAATGGCTATTGTCTAACACCCTGTTTAAAAAAAACTAATCATACTGTAAATGCATGTTTCCATACATATACATTTAAAAATGACCGATATTATGTAACACAAAAAGGACACATAGAAAAATTTATATATAGTTGTAACTTAGTTTCGTTCGAGGGTTCAGGATTAAGCTAAGTATCCGTGCGTTGCTACAGATTATATCCCTCTGCACCTGCACTCCACCCCTTCCTTCTCTTTTAAATAGAACATGGGAGCAGCACCGTGCACACCACCCTAGTACCGGGGCTCGTGCCGTGGTGCGTTGCAACAGCTCAATTACAACGCTAGAAAACAACATTTTATTTTTATACCATTTGAAATAGGTTACTAAGTATGTCTGTAGTAATAATAGTGAAAAAATTACTATAGAAAGTGTATCTACGAGTAGTAAATATGCCTTGGTTTCGCTAATTTTCAGTCAATCGACAGTCAATCGAGATTATGTCAATTTGGGGTCGTTGGATTTTGATCATGATTCGTGCATGGCAAGTTATTATTCGAAATATTTAAAGTACATATATTGACATATTATTTCTCTTGACTGTCTCTTTGATTCTCTTCTAAAACTTTAACAAATCTACAACATGGTCTTCACTGTCGCACTATACTATGTTATCCCATGACTCCATGTAAGGGATGTACAATAGTCCAACATCAGTTGTCTATGAAGGGTGCCAGCTAGGATCTTTTATGACGTGGTGAAAAGAAAGAGGAGAGTAAAAACGAGTCCGTCGGTAGAGATTCGGACAATTCGCAGCTCTTTCGTTGGTTATAGACAGTCAAAAAAGACTCTCTACTACTCCCTCCGTTTCAAAATATAAGATGTTTTAACTTTGTGAAAGAAATATATCTAAATCCTTTTAGTGTATAGATTTACGCTAAACCTATACACTAAAAGGATCTAGATACACTTTTTCTACAAAGCTAAAATATCTTATATAAGTATATACGTTATCTGCTGGGCGTCTCTATACCTGACATGGAGAAATTATAAAGACACTCCTCGTCAGAACTATTGTACATGTCTTTACCGATAGACGAAGATACTTGTAGACAGTGGTTGTACTATCCCTTCGTTTTAAAGTATAAGATGTTTTAGCTTTGTGAAAGAAGTGTATTTAGATCTTATTTGGAGTGAATCTACGTATTAAAAGAGGTCTCGATATACTCTTTATAAGACTAAAACATCTTATATTTTAAAACGAGAAATTACTATTTGCCGGTGACGTGGAGGCAACCTACAGACAGCAGTCGTCTGAACGAATGCACATGGTTCGCCATATTGAAAGAAATGAAGCAGTGGTTCAAACCAAATTCTGCCCGGTGCACGTGGTCGCTCTTGTCTACTACTTTTCTCCCTCTTTAGTTTTCTCGTTCTTGGAGTACTTGTTTCTTCTTTGTACCATGTTGTTCAACCAGATGGGCATGCTAGCATGGCCGGCAAGAATCTAAACTCTACCAAATTCCCACACGCAAACCTGTTAGTTCCTCTCCAAAAATCCCATTGCCGCGTCGGTGTACCAGGTCGTGAAATTGTCGATAACTGCTGTGCTGAGCTCGCGCTGCCAGCCACGGCTGTGTTTCCGACCATCCGCTGAAACGACGCCTTCGAGTTCGCGCCATGGCTGGATGAGTTTGGGCTGCCATGGTCACTTCCTCTGCATTCATGGGTGAATTTCTGCACCACCGGTTCAGCTGTTATATGGGGATCGATGGAGCATTGAGAGAGGAAAGGGTGGTACACACGCCACGCCTGACTACGGCGCGCCGCTAGTGCCGGCCATTCGTGCACGTGAGCGGGGTTTGCGAGAAGTCGTTGATGCGGTTGCGCCCTGCGGCTCTGTCGACCCGTGAGCTTGCAGATGCGATTTTGATTTGGACCAGCGCCACGGTCGTCGATTTTCCATCCCCGCCGCTGCCGCATGGCCAGCACTGGCGATGGCCTGTCCCTGTTGCCCGCGCTGCCACCAAAAGGGCAATGAACTGCCGGCTCCAGCGATGAGGACGACGACTCCGTGTCTCCGTCGCCCCCTTCCCACCCTCGCCTCTCCCCGATGAAGCTGCCTTCCTCTCCGTTCAGCCTCAATCTGGAGTTGATGAACATAGTTGGTTGGGGAGGGGCGACAGGCGGCTTCCCTGGCGGTGGAGAGAAGGCGTAGGATCGCCAAGGGCTGCAGGCGGAGGCAGGCTCCACGCCATCGGGGCCGTCGAGGCGCGTTGCAGGACGTGCGGCGGCGGAGGGAGGAGAGCGGATGAGGGAGAGGATAAGGGCAGCGGGTTCCAGTATTTCTTTTCCCGACCAGGATTCCACTTGGCGGTGGCAGTGGCGGGTAAATACCTAGAAGAAGCAAGGGTAAAGTCGTCCAAAGAAAATCGGACGGAAAATCTGGGTGAACAAACCTACCTCTAGCAAAACTAGCTGAATGCCCGTGCGTTGCTACGGAAAAATTTAAAAAGTTATCCATTGATTGCAACATGAGAGAAAACGTGACAACAAAACGCACAAGGCGGAAAGTTCTCGTTAGCAATGGGCACCATACTTAATTAGTGCAACTCCAGCTAGAATTAAAGCTCAAACAATGGACTTAAACTGTTTGGACCACTTAAGGGATTTCTGGGTTCTGTTAGAAAAAACTAAGTTTTCATTTTTGTGAATCCAAAATTTCTAGGTTTTCATGTTTTCTCGAAAGGAGGTGTCCTGATTTTCTATATTTGAAGGAAATTATACCTTTGCTTAATTAGCTGGAACCAGAAATATCTGCTTAACCTCCTTGTCAGTGAACATTGCTATAGGCTTATTTCACAGTTTCTAGCCAAACCATTTTGTACACAAAAGCAAATAAAGAATCACGGTATACTATATATTCGAATGAAACGAGCCTACACAAGCAGCAAATTGGTATCCATAGAAGAATCAAATAAACTTTCTATGTATTATCACTTTTCACTTTCCATAAAAATTGGGGAGAAAAATAGATGGATTAAACTGCAAAGTGGATGTCATGGACTCATCGTTATTGAGACCAATTCCAGATCTTGTGCCACCATTTTTTGTAGGCATGTGTTGCATCAGCGAGCTGTCAAAGATAATTCTGTCTACAAGTAAAAATCTAGTCAATCTATAAAGCTAGATAGCGTAAACCTTGCAACTCGGCTGAAACCATCTCAACCAGTCTCTAGGACTCCATGTCTCAATGTACACACTGGCCAATGCCAATGAAAAGCCGCAGGCAAGCAAACAGCAATGCCACCGAGCCGTGCTTTCAGCCCCTTCGCAAGTCCAGCGCCAACAGCGATGGTTGAGGACGAGCCGCTATCATCAACGACCGCCGCGGAGCCCACACCGCATGACCCACCCCGGTCGGACACGCCACACATGGCACAACACACCCAGCCTCCAACGCACGCACACGGGAACCCCACCTACCCCATATTCCTCCTTTCCCAACCCGACGCCGCCATCTCCTCCTCGACGCTGCATCCTCGTGTCCGCCCGCCGCTAGGGTCGAGCTCCGCTGCCTCCCCCAGCCCCTAGCGCACCTTCTGCGAGCCCCTTCTCCTATCGCCCCAGATCCGTCCCTCCCGTCCTCTGGTTTCGGTGACCGTGCCAAGCCCGCCGCCTCGCCATGGCCGTCGCCCGCGGCGCCCGCGGAGCCCGCGAGGACCTCGTCTGTCACCGCCTCCGTCTCCCTCTGCAGCTCTCCTTCCTCTGCTCGGCGACATCCTCGACCCTGCGATAAATCCTCCAAGTGCAAATCTCGTCGTTCCCTCCTCCTTGCTGTCCTGTGCTCGATCGCCATACCCACCGTGGGCTCCCTCCGCGTCGACCTCCCCACATGGCTCCCCTCTTTGCGAGCCTTCAGCATCTGATCCCCTTCAGCCGAGCCCGTCGCCGCCATGGTGTGCGCGCGGTCTGCGAGTACCGCACCGCCTAGCCGACACAACTCTGGTAATGCGATGTGGTGAAATAGAACCGGAAGATCATCTGAATGTGGTGGGCGTTCTCGTCGGATCCCAAGAAAAAGTGAGGCGAACGAATTTGACCGGACATAGACGAAGCGGTACTTACCGGTGGCAGTGGTGGGTAATATCCACCAAAGTGCAGGGGCAAAATCGACCAACGAAAAATCGGAACGAAACTGGGAAGACGAACCTACCGTTCTGTAAATTAGTAGATAGATTATAGTATAGATATATATGTATATATATACTAGCTAAATGTCCGTGTCGTTGCTACAGATTGTTTTTTATGTTTTTCACGACGTGGTCTTGAAGAAGTTTTGCATAAAATACTCGACCCAAAAATTGATAAAGAAAAACTTTGTCTTATTTCGCCCTTTTCTTATTCTCTCCTTAGGCACATTACGAGCGGCAGCTTCTCTTCTTATAGAATGACAAATTTATCTTTTTATTTGTCTGATCAATGAGCTCTAAAACAAACGGCCACTTCAATTAGCACCGACATTCTAAAGTAATTTCTAATTCTCACACTATATATTTCACCAATCTATATTTTTTATTCTTGTACCAAATCGACACAAATATGCTTTTTGCCATGTTCCACCGTTTGCCTTACCTGATCAATTTTGTTTCCTTGTTAAAAATGTGACGTGGAGAATGATGAGGATTCCCTTTTCTCGTTTTGTCTGCGGCCGTTCCAGAAACTCAGATTATCCTTTTTAAGTTATATCTAGCAACCCCAAGGTCATAATATATACTCCCTCCGTTTCAAAATATAAGATGTTTTAGGTTTGTGAAGAAAATAAATCTAGACATCTTTTAGTGTGTAGATTCATTCCAAAGTTGAGTGAACCTACATACTAAAACAAGTCTAGATTCATCTTCTTCACAGACCTAAAACATCTTATATTTTGAAACGGAGGGAGTAGTATTTTGCAAACACTTTTATATTGTTGCCATCGAATATTCACATCATATAGGATGATAGTATAGTTTACCCCTTCATATTAACAAAGCAGAAGAGGTTGGACGTTCCTCCTGGCCATCGACTCTCTGAATCAGTGTTCTTCTAGACGATGTCGCTTGGACGTTCCTCCTTGCAAGAGACCTCCGACGAAGCTGAACCGTCTGATGATACCATCCACTCTGCCATCTCTGAACATTTGTTTCTCTACTTTTGCAAAGTGTCAAAACATTTACGCTGCCAAGTTTCATGTACAGAATCACAAGACAAAAAATCGCACATTGCCAAACTCCATGTTCTTCACACCTGGCCCGATCTCGTTCCTCAACACCTACATTGTGGCACTACTGAATTGG
Organism: Avena sativa; assembly: GCA_916181665.1. Classification (NCBI taxonomy): domain Eukaryota; kingdom Viridiplantae; phylum Streptophyta; class Magnoliopsida; order Poales; family Poaceae; genus Avena; species Avena sativa. The sequence goes on along the minus strand of OV702293.1, from coordinate 350,963,592 downwards.
TATCTCCAATCTCATGGAAGCAGCAGATGGGATCTAGAGATAGTCGATGTGGCCAAGCAGGAGGTGGCTAAGGCAGGCCTGAACTGGAGAACTTCGCTGCGAGGCCGAGAGACGCCGACTGGGACCGACGTGCTTTGGTTGATGGGGGAAATTGACCAAGGGCGGGCGTGAATCGCAGACGAATGGCGTACATCCAGCGGCAGGCGCGGGCGAGGGCGAAGGGGCGCCGACGTGGTCGCGGCTGTTGGACTGGCGCCATGCCGTGTGGTTGGTGATGCGGTCAACGACCTCCCGCTGGAAACAACCTTTGTGGTTTTTTTTTGCCTCTCCAGGATTACAGCGGAGTTTCGCGGTGCCATGCTCCCGCTGGAAACAAGCTTCGAGGTTTTATTGGTGCGCCTCTCCAGGATCTATGTGCGGCGTGGTATGCAGCGGAGGCTTAACTTTCGTTTCCATCTACAACGGCGTCAACGGGAGGGAACATGCGCGGCGGCGCAGGTGGTCCGACCGAAGAATCTGATGGAGGCAGCCAGGGAGGGGACGAGACGACCGGGCATCTTGGAGCTCCGACAACTCCTATTCGTGGCAGAGGGTTACGGCTCGATCTCGAGAAGGCGGCGAGCGCGAGTCCGACTGCGGGAGCCTATTGCAGCGCCTGGAGTTGGGTCGATTCCAGCAGCGGCGACGCATGGATTCGAACGGTGGGATCAGATTGGAACAATGGAGGGCTCGATTTTCTCCGGCCTTGGGATAACAGAGAAGAGCGGCGACTGGTGGTGGCGCTAGGAAGTGACCGGATGCGCTACAGGAAGCTCCTGGTCCGCAGGTCCTCTCAATCCGCGTCAGAGAGCTCGGGGAAGAGCGCAGAGTCCATGACCGCCCGGTCGCTAACCAGGGCGGCGGTTGGGATTTTCTTTCTTTTCACGGAGCAGGACAGGCGGTGGCAGGTCTGGTAAATACCTCGAACTATCAGGGGCAAAAGCGTCCAGGGAAAATTCGGACGGAAATTCTGATAGACGAACCTACCTAGTAGATAGATAGATATTGAATTATTTTATTTTATTTTCCTTTTATTTGACTTTTATTTATTTAATAATTCTTTTAGGAATTATCACTTAAATACCAAAAATTGTTATTAAATATTTATTTAGTATTTTTCAAAAATACTACAATATTAATATATAATGAAAGTGATTTTTTTTTATTTTTATCATCTTTCAATAATTTTTTAAAATTCCATAAGGAATATATAAATTACAAAATTCTTAATAAAATTTAAATGTCTAAAATTTTATATCTTAATTTATTTGGATAGTTTGGATTTTTGTGAATCCAAGAGTATTTTATTTATAATTTTTGGATTTTAATTTTATTTTCTAAAATTTAATTAAGTTCAGGGGCATTTTGGTCTTTTCTATTAATTAAAAACAGGCCTTAAGGTTTTTGGGCTGGCTTAATCTTGTTGGGCCCTTGTGGCCCATTAGACATAGTCAAAATAGCCACCCCGAAGGGTTCTGGCCCAACTCAGCCCACTCCCTCGCCGCCTCTCACCCTCGAGCTGACTCCTCTCCTCCTCTATCCCCGACCTCGCGGTCGGTGATGTCGCCGCCGACGATTACTACCGTCATGGGCCCTTATGGTTGCCGCCGTGGTGTAGGAGGAGGTTGTCGACTATGCCCTTCCTTCCTATACAACTGGATTTGAGCATGGGGCTCTCCTGCGACAAATCGATGTCGTTCCAAACCCTAGGGTTTGGGGGTTGGCGTGGATCTTGGCGCTGCCGCTGCCGTCGAGCGTCATGGTGATTCACCTCGCCTCTAGGCATGGACATGGTCGCCGCCGTGGCGCTGTATGGGTTGCAGCGCCCCCCTGGGGGTGCTCCCCGTGCCGCCATGGTCGTCGGCCACCTTTGCTTCCTCTTCTAATCTTCAGCGAGGACCTTTGGTGAGTTCTTTTCCTCTCCCCGTGTGCTCTCTGTGCTCTCTCGTCCTATGCTGGATGTTGGCAGTGACCTCTCTGGTTACTGGCTTGTCCTGATTAAGATGATTTATTCCATTTAGGGTTCATATCCTGTGGTTGATCATATACTGGATGAATTAGATCATGTGTGGATGACTTGTAAGCACCGGCGGAGCTACACGAGGGCCAACCCGGGCCATGGCCCGCCCAAGGTTTTGGCTAAAAAACATTCACGCCTACGTATCTATGGCTCAGCTGCTCAATCCACTAGTTCTACCAAGAGCTGAAGATGCTTGCATACCCAAGCCAACCAAACGAGAAAGCACCGAGCAATTAGGAGGGACCCAGGCAGACAACGACCACGAAGAGCTTATTCCTAGCTAAAAGAACACATATGGCGTACTACTACTGTCTATTGGGTAGCGAGGGCATCTTCACCGTCACGACCCAAACGGTTCAAATACGTCTGAATCGGTCTACGCGGACTGGGGGACAGCTGCACACCGGCCCACCGGGGTGACCCATACGGATCGACTCGCGGGAGATAACTCATCCATGTACCAAATTTTGGGGACGGTTGCGTCAGCCCAGACGGCGCGCTTATCCTCCCGCGTTCTCTCCTAGTCTGTCCGGGCGCTTTGCGAGTGGCTGGCCGGCGCAGATAGATGGATCGCACGGCTGGGCGCGGCTGACTGAACAAGCCGGACTACGACCCAAAATTATCCGCGACCTGACCCAAACAGACAGAATCAGATTGTATAGGTCCTGTCGGTGGAGATGCGCTGAGAACTATAGATGCACGCGTATGTCCGCCTCCCTTTCCTAAGGCCAACTCCAACGATCCCCCGTATTTCGGACATCGATTTCGTTCGATTCGGTCTGTTTTCGGGGGTAGAGGACAGGTCGTCCGGGATCAGCCCGGTTGCGGTGGCATGTACCCCCAACTAGCAACCCCATATGCGCCCCCTGTCCGCGGGGAGCCATCAAGCTCAAGCTGATGGTACTCTCAACGCTAGGCCAGGCCATTTCCTGCCCGCCTCTCCCTTCCCGCTCGTCGTTCCTGTCGAGCCCTCCTGCGAATATGAATAGGGGGCGGCCGCCGGGACGGAGCACCAACCCCTCCCTCGCCATTGCCTCTCTTTCCATGCCGAACAATCTCCCTATGACCTGGGCCAAGCTTAGCAAGTTCGCCCTCGCCGCGTACCCCCTTCTTCCCCTTCCCCTTCCCCCCGAGCGCCGATGAATCTTCGGTGAAATCCCAAAAAAGATATCCTACAGCCATACAAAATCCCAATGCGAAATTCTTTTTATTATGGGCTACATAAAAATGACAAAATCTAATACATTTTGAAATTTGAAAATGTGATACTCACATCCATCATTTTGTCATTTTTATATAGCTCAAAATAATCATTGTTTTTAATTGTACATGGCTAGTTATATCCTGATTTGTTTTCTTAATTTTTTGGTAAAAATAAGGATATGTGCCAAATCTCCACTCCTAGTATCTTCGCTAGTCTAGTACGTGTTATTTATTCTTTGCCCAAATCTTTTAGCAGTTCAAGAGCGTGATTTTCACTCATATTTCTCTCCAAATTCCCAGTTAGTGAAAAAAAGCGCCATTTTTTTGTTTGGCCCGCCCAACGTTTCCTTTGAAGCTCCGCCACTGCCTGTAAGCATGCTAAATGATTATTAGCCTGAGGCTTGATGCTTAAGATGAACTATAATGGTTCTGGTGGCTTATCAGATGATTTTATGCTTAGATTTCATGTGATTCAGTTGATATAGTTGCTCTGAAATCAATGCTTGGTATAGTCAGTGGATTTGATAACTTACCACTGTCCTTACTTGATTAATGATAATGAGTATGGTGTGATGTAATCACTGTCCTAGTGCTGTTGGATTGAGAATTCATGTGTGGTTTGAGATCACAATGATCTTAGACAGTCAAGATTTACATAGGAATGTCCTAATTATGATTCCTGTAATGACAGGAAAATGATTGGTAGATTGATTAATTAAATCTATGAAAATGGAATGCTTATTCTGGTTCATGTAGAATTGTTCTTGTGACACCATCTTTGTATGGCACACAAGATTGATTCTAATCCACTGTTTTGGGTTGGTTTAAGCTTAAGACAATTTTGGCTTTAAAAGATAAGTAGAAATATTCTTTTCTGAAATCCCTAAGACCAATGATGTTGGTCTGAGGCTTAGGGATTAGGTTATATCTAGTTGATTCATATGGTTAGTTCTGGTAGTGGTACCAGCTACTGTTTCTTGAATCAAAGATTGGAAAAAATGATAGTAGGCTTGATCACTTATATGGATCCAAAAGATTAACTTCTAAGGTGCTACCCTTATCTTAGGGATGTGCCTATAAATTAAATCTTAGCTATATTTATTGGAATATAGCTTGATTGCCAAATCAATGATGTTGTTCTGAGTTTTGGTTGGATCTTTGTACTTTGCTGTTTGCTTTTAGAGTTTAAAACCTCAGTGATGGATTCACCCCACTTGGGTGCTTTCTAAGAGTTTGAATGTGATACAGATCATGTATGCTTGTCTAATCTTAGACAGATAGATCATGTGATGGTCTATGTACTCACCACTGTCACTTGATGTTGTGGTTGCTAGTGGTGGATCTTGTTGTAGCTTGATATTGTGGTTGATCTTGTTCTTCCCTGGTATATTTAGCTCATGTCTTGTCCTTGATCTAGCCCATCATCTCCTGATCTTGATGGCTTGTCCTTGGTCTTGCTATCCACCTGATCTTCCCCCTCCTTATGTCACCATTCTAGTGATGTGATCTTGGGCTTTGGTTGGTTTGGCTGCTGGCTGCTGTGCTTGGTTTAGCTGCTGGCTGCTGAGCTTGATGTGTAGGAGCAAAAGAATGATGTGGTTGTGTGCTTGCCCACGGCTGTGTTAATGGTTTTGTGTTGCTGGGATGTTGCTAAGGTGCTGACAGCACACACCATGCAATCTGGTGTGTGTGCTGCATGTGTGCTTGCTGTGCACTTGTGGATATGTTCAGAATTCTGAAATTGACTGTTATCTAGTTACTTTTACCTGGCTAGTGAAACTTGCCCCTCTTTGCTATCATTTGACTTTTGGCTTAAAATTATGAAAGATACATTCTTTCATATTGGTGAAACTTGCCCCTTTTAATATAATTACTCAATGATGAATCTTGATCAGTGCACTTCACTGACAAGTCTGAGAGTAAAACATTACTAACCCTAACCTTCTTTATTTTGTTATTTATGTTTGTTTTGCAGGTACCAGACTTGGAAATTCAAGATTCTAGTTTAGGTTTTCTTATTTATTTATAGAATAGTCAAATGTAATATTCTTATCCTTTTGTAATTTTAGTTTTATTCTTTTGTAAGCTTCATTTTATTATTTTGTAATAAAGAGTATACTATGATCAATAAAGAAATATTATTCTTTATTTATTTACCATTGTAAAATTTGTGAATGATCTCCATAATTTACATTTTTTGTAACTTATTTATTGAATAAAATTATGTATTGGATATTCATAATCTTAATTACTTTCTTTATATAAAGTTTGAGTTATTATTGGTTAACTTTTAATTGAATCACATATTCAAACATTATTCAAAAAAATCATTTGAATTATAATTCAAACACTCAAGTTTTTTAAAAATTCAAATTTCATTTCCCAAAACACATAAATCCACAAAGATCATATCAAAGTCTATATCAATCATCTTTTAAGACTAAACCTAATCTCAAAGTGTGAGAGAAACCTTGATCACTTTAGGTTTTTATTTGGCGAAAAATTTACTCACATTTTTACAAATGAATGCATGCAACATTCCAAATTCCTAAATCTACCCTTCGTTAGTTCCTAAATGCTGGGATGTTACAGACTTCCTCCCTTAAATTAAACTTTGTCCCGAAGTTTGTGGAGATGTACCTGAATAGTTCTAGATAGGTTTTTCTTAAGTCCTCCTCTTTCTCCCATGTAGCTTCTCTTTCAGGGTGATGTTCCCATTGTACTTTGCAATACTTGATTGCTCTGTTCCTCAACCTTTTCCAGTTTTCTTCCAAAATCTTACATGGCTTTTCAATATAAGTCAAGTCTGCTTGTAGTTCTATTTCTTGATGTGTGATTGCATCATCCGGAACTTTCAAACATTTACGAAGTTGTGACACATGGAAAACATTGTGCACTTGAGCCAATCTTGATGGTAACTCTAAAGCATTAGCTATAGTTCTGTGCTGACTCAATATCTTGAATGGTCCGATGTATCTTGGACTCAATTTTCCTTTAACTCTGAACCTTTTCACCCCTTTCATTGGACTTACTTTCAAATATACCATATCTCCCACTTCTGGATGCCATGATCTTCGACTTTGATCCGCATAACTTTTCTGCCTACTCTGGGATATTTTCAGTCTATCCCTGATCTTATCAATGATATCTTGTCTTTCCTTGATATAATATGGCGCAAATTCTTTGCTGCTTCCAGGCTCATACCAACATATTGGTGATCTACACTTCCTTCCATACATAACTTGGTATGGAGCTGCCTTTAGACTACTCTGATAGCTATTGTTATAAGAAAATTCTGCCAATGGTAGATGATCTTCCCATGTTCCTCCAAAATCTAGTGCACAAGCTCTTAACATGTCTTCTAGTATTTGATTTGTTCTTTCAGTTTGACCTACTGTCTCAGGATGATATGCTATGCTAAAATCTAACTTTGAGCCAAGTGCTTCATGCAATTGCTTCCAAAATGCTGAAGTAAACAATGATCCCCTGTCAGTTACGATATTTTTGGGTACTCCATGCTTACTTACGATCTCTTTGACATATACTTCAACTAACTTCTCTGCATTATCTTTTTGATTCATCAGAATAAAATGTGCACTCTTAGTGAGTCTGTCCACAATTACCTATATCATATCCTTCCTTTTTGGTGTCATGGGCAATCCTGTGATGAAGTCCATACCTATTTCTTCCCACTTCCATTCGGGAATTTCTAAAGGTTGTAATGGTCCTGCTGGGCTTTGATGTTCAGCCTTCACCCTTTGGCAAGTATGGCATTCAGATACATATTTAGCAATATCCCTTTTCATGTTATTCCACCAGAATAGTTTTTTCAAATCCATATACATCTTGGTACTTCCTGGATGTATAGAATACGGTGTTTCATGTGCTTCTTTGAGTATGACATTTCTAATCTCAGTCACATCTGGAACACAAAGACGGTCTTGAAACCATAAGGTCTCATATTCTCCAAGGCGAAAAACTGATTTTTTCCCTTGAGATATCCTTCGAATTTCCTCAGCAATAAAAGGATCTTCTGCTTGATGTCTAAAAATGTCTTGCTTAAGATCACTGTCCTGCTCTGCAACTACATGCATAGTAGCTAGACCTCCAAGAACCTCTGTTCTAATGAATTGAAGCTATAATCTTTCCAAGTCCATTTGTAACTCCTTTGGTAGCTCCCTATTGCTAGGCTTAATATCTTCACTCTTTTTGCTTAAAGCATCAGCTATAACATTTGCTTTCCTTGGAGTATAGTTGATTGTTAAATCATAATCCTTGATTAATTCCAACCAATGCTTCTGTCTCATATTTAATTCCTTTTGAGTGAAGAAATATTTGAGACTTTTATGGTAAGTGTATAACTCACATCTGGCTCCATATAGGAAATGCCTCCATCCTTTTAGCGCAAAAACTACAGCTGCTAACTCTAAATCATGAGTTGGATAGTTGACTTCATGTGGTTTCAGTTGTCTTGAACCATAAGCAATCACTTTCCGATCTTGCATTAATACATAACCCAAACCTTCTTTAGATGCATCACAGTATACTGTGAAGTCCTTCCCTGTTTCAGGAACTGCTAAGATTGGAGCTGTGGTTAACCTAGTCTTCAACTCTTGAAAAATTGCTTCACACTTCTCATCCCAATTGAATGGTGTATTCTTTCTTAACAATTTGGTCATTGGTCCAACTATTTTGGAGAAACCTTCAATGAATCTCCGATAATAACCAGCCATTCCTAAGAAACCTCAAATTTGCTTCACATTGATTGGTGCAGTCCACTCTACTACTGACTCAACTTTAGATGGATTCACAGCAATTCCATCCTTACTGATCACATGACCGAGGAATTCTACCTCATCTATCCAAAATTCACACTTACTAAACTTAGCATAAAGTTTGTGTTCCCTTAGAGTCTGCAATGCTATTCTCAAATGATCAGCATGCTCTTCCTTATCCTTGAAATATATCAGAATATCATCAATAAAAATTATGACGAACTTGTCCAAATATGGCATGAAGATCTTGTTCATCAGATTCCTTAATATTGCCAATGCATTGGTCAAACCAAATGGTACTACCAGATACTCATGGTGTCCATATCTTGAGACAAATGCTGTCTTTGGAACATCTTCAGGTTTGATTTTTATTTGATGGTATCCAGATCTTAAATCGATCTTTGAAAATACTCCGGCTCCTTTCACTTGGTCAAACAAATCTTGAATTCTTGGTAAAGGATACTTATTCTTGACAATAACGTTGTTCAGATTTCTATAATCTCCACACATCCTTCTTCCACCATCTCTCTTATCCACAAAGATTATTGGTGTTCCCCATGGAGATACACTTTCCTGAATAAATCCTTTTCTGGCTAACTCATCAATTTTATCTTTGAGTTCTTTTAACTCTTTGGGTCCCATTTTATATGGTGCTTGAGCTATTGGTGTTGTACTAGGAATTAGGTCAATAGTGAACTCTATCTCCCGGTCTGGTGGAATTCCCGGTAGCTCTGCTGGAAAAACATCTTGAAATTCATTTACTATAGGAATCTCTTCCAATTTGACCTCTTTCATTGAGTTCATCTGCAGATCCACCATGATATGACTGTGCTTATCTGCTTGGTAAACTATCCTTGCTCCACTTGGAGTTTTGATTGAGACAGTTTTCTTCTCACAATTTATCTGAGCTCCGTGTTCCATCATCCAATCCATTCCCAGCACTAATGCAATCCCCTTCAAAGGAATCACATAAAGGTCTGTGAAATATGTACAACCACAGATCAAGATAACCTGATATTGTTTTATGTGGCGTACAATCACATTTCCCCCTACCGTAACTACGGTCATAGGGTTCTCTAACGTTGCCCTTCTAATCCCAAACTTATCACAAAATTCTTCAAAAATGAATGAAGTAGTTGCACCAGTATCAAATAGAACTTTGCCGGGATTGGTAAGGATATTAAGCGTACCTATCACTGCATGCTCCGAATTATCCACCTCCTCAAGGGTTGCACAGTTCAGTTTCGCGGTAGGTCTGTTCCTCTTTCCATTGTTGTTCTTGCCATTATTTCCTCCTTTATTGGGCTGTCCATTTCCTCCACTGGCTTGCCTTCCATCTCGAGCCGGCCAACCACCTTGTGGTTTGCTTGGACAATTGGGCTTGATGTGACCTTTCTGACCACAAGCGTTACATACAATTACTGGTTTCGGGCAATCCCTACTAATATGTCCTGGGAGTTTGCAATTGTGACATATAATATTCTTTGCATTTGGATTGGCACTCCGATTGGGATTGTTGTTGTTATAAGGCCTATTTCTTGGTTTGAATTCCAAATTGGGCTTGGGCTTGCTCGCTTGTATCCTCTTGGTTTCCTTCTTAGCTCTCTTCCTTCTATCCTCTTGGAAATTCTTGTAGTCATCTTCGAAGGTAATAGCTGCATCTAGAAACTGCTGATAAGTTTGCTTATTAGCCAACCTCAACTGCATCTTCACAAATGGATTTAATCCACGCAGAAAGCGCTTCTTCTGCTTCTCTTCAGTGTTGACATCCTCCTCAGCATAGCGAGACAGTTGACTAAACTCCCGAATGTACTTCATGACACTAGTATATACCTGCTGAAGCTCATCAAATTCTCTCCGCTTCAACTCCATAACACTTTCTGGAACATGATATTCACAGAATCTCTGCTTGAACTCTTCCCAGGTAAACTCCCTTCCTGGTTGTTGCATGGCCAACTGATTCTCCCACCATGATGCTGCAGGTCCAGTCAGAAGATGAGTTGCATACCTCAATTTCTCCTCATCATTGCAACCTACAGTTTTCAGCTTCCTTTCAGTATCTGCTAGCCAATCTTCTACATCCATTGGTTCAGGAGCTGATGCAAAAGGTAATGGTCTTGCATTCTGAAAATCAGATAGACTCATGCCTCCACCTTCAGGTGCCCTCTGATTTGCTCGTCCCAGCAGCTCTTCCATGAACTTGTTCTGGGTCTCTTGCATCATTTGCATGCATTGCATAAAGTTCTGCTCCATTAATGGCCTCATTGGTGGTGGTGGTAATTCTCCTTGATTTGCTGCATCTGCATCGGCCTTCTCTTTGGCCTCTTGCTCCATCCACCGTTGCTCAGTTTCCATTTCTACACCCGTATCCATGACCCTCTAGTCCTGCAACATAAAGCGAATACTCATAATTAGATCATGCACATGTGTTCTGAGCTCGACTTTACGCACATAACTAGTCAAACAATGAAGATCCAAAGAAAATCCAAATGTGCATTTCACATATGATACATAATATCATAATAATACAAAGTCATTACAACATATACCATATAGGTATAATCACAAAACTACCTTATTCATCTCACTATCTTATTTCTTGGAGTACAATACACGGTACTTGATATCACTAACTAGTTGCCTCCTTCTAGTAGTAACTACGCTCCTCATACATGCCTGATGTCCAACCATGATGACGTGTTGTTCGTCGCACAGTTTGTGGAACAAATGGCCTTCCAGAAGGAACATACCCTGTATCTGAAGTCTCAGGACTTGAGTCGTTACTCAACCTGAGCGCATTGACTCCCTCTAGATCAGCTGGAAAGTCTTCAGAAACATATTCAACATTATCTCCCGCTTGCATCTCCTGAGCTTCATTCCTTGAGTTGTCAACAGGATACGCAGATCCTGCTGCTTCCCAGGTGCTCCCTTGGGCAAGATAGTTAAACACTGGATAATGTATATTCCCTGGGTTTTGAGAAGATGTTGATGATTCAAACACTCTCTCCTCAGGATCTTCTTCTTCATCCTGATTATCTATTGACATGGTATTTCTACTACTATTACTAGGGTTAATTCTTGCACCCATCCAGCTAGATTGTCCAACATTTCTGTCAGAACCATCTGTGGACATCTAGTGTTCGTGAGATACTTCATATGATCCCATTCTCCAACCATCGAAATTCTCAATAGGAAGTTCTGAGTCAGAACCATCCTCTGAGCCTTGTGGTACTGCATACCTCATATCCATAGTAGGATCATGTATAGGTTCAGGTCTTGGTGAATAAGGATATGGTATAAAAGGTTCAGGATCTATAGGTATATCCTTAAAGATAGGTGTTGCGCTACTACCTGCTTCCTTTTCTAACTGGAATGCTCACTGCTTCTTCCTTTCCGGATCAGTTAGATCCTCTAACATATCATTTTTATCTTCAACAATCACTTGATGTGTCTTGTAAAAAGACGCAACGAGTGTTCGATATCTATCCATAAACTTGGAAGCTAACTTAGGATGCTTCTTAACCAGAGTAAGATGATCCGGTGTAGGCTCCGAGTCTATAGAATCATGAGGTATCACGGAAAATGTGCTACCTTCTAACTCCTTGGTTTTATGCTCTCAGATATTAGCTATCGCCTCCACAACCACAACATGATATGCTGCTAAATGACTCCTACCTTCTCCTATAGGTAGATCGTGATATAATCCAAGCGCCTCTGGGAGTTGGATACTCACACGATACTTGGATAACATCCGACCATCAAGGTAAGTGATAGTGTTCACTGGAATTCTAGTTGGACAACTAAAGATCTTTAAAAGTTGACGAAGTTGGTCTGTGAATGATCCTTGATAATCATCCAGAGTCTCCTCTTTCCTTATCAAAGTCTGTTTTGGAAACTTTGGTGCCATATCTCTGTATATCAGAAAAAATAGTTTTGATTAGTATCCAATAATATATTGCATCATAACAAAGAATTATCGCACTAAAATATATAACGGAATATTCTCAATTGAATACCCATTATAATACTTTTAGAGCATTCTTCATCATTGCTAAACTTTCCTACAGGTAATACCCTTTATTAGGTTTCCAACCTAAGGTCAAAGAAGTTTGCTCTGATACCAACTATGGTGACCCAGCATACCACTGCATATGTAGTACACTATAGTCGTTGACATGACACTCACAGAACACCGTTCTGTAAATATCACATCCCTCAGAGTGGTACAACAGAAACATTGCGGGTCCATATTACAAACATTCACATATTATTATTATTACAATACCAGAAGTTCAAGACTTCAAAAGATTCAACTTACAAACCAAAATATAAAGTGTTTCAGCAGAATTTAAAAGTAGAAACTCCGACTAGGAGTTGAGCTCAATAGCTTATTCTATAGAGTTCGTTCTGCTCGGCTCAATTGATTATTACTAGCTAGGATACTTATTTTGATTTGTTATCATCGACACCATAGCGGATTTCGTAATCCACTCCTTCAACACCTCCTGACAGGTCAGGCTCCTCGTAGAACACATCTTCTTGACATTCGGCTGCATACATTGTCACGTCTTCGGGATCCTCAAAGTCTAAGCAAGGGATCAAAGTAAAGGATGAGTAACAACGTTACCCAACAAGTTCATTATATGCAAGGTGGGAAGTTTGATGCTCTAATTACCACCTCGGATTATAAATCCTTGACACTATGCAATTTTTGTAAATCTTTCTTCAAAGATTGATTTTATTATAAAAAAATCTATGACCATCATCCTTTACAGGTTGACCAGAACTTTCATGGAGTTCCTTTCCTACCGCATTCGTAGCTCCTTCCCGGAACAGGGAGTAACAATTTACAGTTCTTACACTCTGCAGAGGTGCGTTACTTTTCCCATGAGAGATCAACTCCTTGTTGCACAACCGGGCGTACTTTCCCGTCCACAATTCCATGATGTGGGGCCTAGTAGTTGGTCCAAGCCAATCACTGCCCTCTCCACGACCTGATATGTCTGCACGATCCTTCGGCTATCTCACCTTCGTTAATCCCCCTTTTGGGCAGGCTAAAACCCTGATGAGTTTCCGAAGACTCTATGACCTAGTGATGCCCGGATTAGTACCATTTACATGGACTATCTCCCTACACACCATTCATAGATAATCTAGACACCAAAAGTGTGGGGCTTAAGGGTGCCCACCCATATGTTGGATCCACACAAGGAATCACAACGTCACGTTAAGGTCGTCTTGCCTCCATACAAGAGGAAAAGTATAGAGCTGACTTCTCCGTCCCATTCCAAATCTCATGGTTAACGCGTAATATACGGCGCTAGAATCACTGATTTCATGGGTTATTAATCCCTATTTGTTCATCATTATTTCAATTAGAACCCTAAGTTCTATTGCTTCATCACATCATCACTTAGGATGATATCTAAAGTTTAGTATCTTGAGAAAATAGTGTTTTCTTTTACTATAGTATAAATGATAACACACAATTTGCAAATACTTTGATAAAGACTCTTTAAAGGACATGAGCAAGAGATGAACTTGCCTTGTGATGGCAAGGTAGTGAAGTCTGATGCTTGCACTGGACCTTGAGCTTCTATGTCTACAAAAACATCATTATTGCCTGGTAAGGACAATATTTAAAGAAGCAAAATGATTATGCAAAGTAATGTAATGCATCTTTTAACTTGATATGCATTTTCCCCATAAAAATTCTTTTTAATAATAAAGGATTTATAAATATTATCTTTTAATATTTATAACATATATTGAATTATTTTATTTTATTTCCCTTTTATTTGACTTTTATTGATTTAATAATTCTTTTAGGAATTATCACTTAAATATCAAAAAAAAATATTAAATATTTATTTAGTATTTTTCAAAAATACTACAATATTAATATATAATGAAAGTGATTTTTATTTATTTTTATCATCTTTCAATAATTTTGTAAAATTCCATAAGGAATATATAAATTACAAAATTCTTAATAAAATTTAAATGTCTAAAATTTTATATCTTAATTTATTTGGATAGTTTGGATTTTTTTGAATCCAAGAGTATTTTATTTATAATTTTTGGATTTTAATTTTATTTTCTAGAATTTAATTAAGTTCAGGGGCATTTTGGTCTTTTCTATTAATTAAAAATAGGCCTTAAGGTTTTTGGGCTGGCTTAATCCTGTTGGGCCCTTGTGGCCCATTAGACATAGTCAATATAGCCACCCGAAGGGTTCTGGCCCAACTCAGCCCACTCCCTCGCTGCCTCTCACCCTCGAGCTCACTCCTCTCCTCATCTATCCCCGACCCCATGGTCAGTGATGTCGCCGCCGACGATTCCCACTGTCGTGGGCCATTCTGGTTGCCGTCGTGGTGTAGGAGGAGTTTGTCGACTACGCCCTTCCTTCCTATCCAACTGGATTTGAGCATGGGGCTCTCCTGCGATAGATCGATGTCGTTCCAAACCCTAGGGTTTGGGGGTTGGCGTGGATCTTGGCGCTGCCGCTGTCATCGTGCGTCGTGGTGATTCACCTCACCTCTAGGGGTGTCCATGGTCTCCGTTGTGGCGTTGTATGGGTCACAGCGCCCCCCTGGGGGTGCTTCCCGTGCCGCCATGGTCGTCGGCCACCTCTGCTTCCTCTTCTAATCTTCAGCGAGGACCTTTGGTGAGTTCTTTTCTCTCCCCTTGTGCTCTCTATGCTCGCTCATCCTATGCTGGATGTTGGTAGTGACCTCTCTGGTTACTGTCTTGTCCTGATTAAGATGATTTATTCCATTTAGGGTTCATATCCTGTGGTTGATCATATACTGGATGAATTAGATCATGTGTGGATGACCTATAAGCATGCTAAATGATTATTAGCCCAAGGCTTGCTGCTTAAGATGAACTATAATGGTTCTGGTGGCTTATCAGATGATATTATGCTTAGATTTCATGTGATTCAGTTGATATAGTTGCTCTGAAATCAATGCTTGGTATAGTCAGTGGGTTTGATAACTTACCACTGTCCTTACTTGATTAATGATAATGAGTATGGTGTGATGTAATCACTGTCCTAGTGCTGTTGGCTTGAGAATTCATGTGTGGTTTGAGATCACAATGATCTTAGACAGTGAAGAGTCACATAGGAATGTCCTAATTATGATTCCTGTAATGACAGGAAAATGATTGGTAGATTGATTGATTAAATCTGTGAAAATGGAATGCTTATTCTGGTTCAGGTAGAATTGTTCTTGTGACACCATCTTTGTATGGTACACAAGATTGATTCTAATCCACTATTTTGGGTTGGTTTAAGCTTAAGACCATTTTGGCTTTAAAAGATAAGTAGAAATGTTCTTTTCTGAAATCCCTAAGACCAATGATGTTGGTCTAAGTCTTAGGGATTAGGCTATATCTAGTTGATTCATATGGTTAGTTCTGGTAGTGGTACCAGCTACTGTTTCTTGAATCAAAGATTGGAAAAAATGATAGTAGGCTTGATCACATATATGGATCCAAAAGATTAACTTCTAAGGTGCTACCCTTATCTTAGGGATATGCCTAGAAATTAAATCTTAGCTATATTTATTGGAATATAGCTTGATTGCCAAATCAATGATGTTGTTCTAAGTTTTGGTTGGATCTTTGTACTTTGCTGTTTGCTTTTAGAGTTTAAAACCTCAGTGATGGATTCACCCCACTTGGGTGCTTTCTGAGAGTTCGAATGTGATACAGATCATGTATGCTTGTCTAATCTTAGACAGATAGATCATGTGATGGTCTATGTACTCACCACTGTCACTTGATGTTGTGGTTGCTAGTGGTGGATCTTGTTGTAGCTTGATATTATGGTTGATCTTGTGCTCCCCTGGTATATTTAGCTCATGTCTTGTCCTTGATCTAGCCCATCATCTCCTGATCTTGATGGCTTGTCCTTGGTCTTGCTATCCACCTGATCTTCCCCCTCCTTATGTAACCATCCTGGTGATGTGATCTTGGGCTTTGGTTGGTTTGGCTGCTGGCTGCTGTGCTTGGTTTAGCTGCTGGCTGCTGAGCTTGATGTGTAGGAGCAAAAGAATGATGTGGTTGTGTGCTTGCCCACGGCTGTGTTAATGGTTTTGTGTTGCTGGGATGTTGCTAAGGTGCTGACAGCACACACCATGCAATCTGGTGTGTGTTGCATGTGTGCTTGCTGTGCACTTGTGGATATGTTCAGAATTCTGAAATTGACTGTTATCTAGTTACTTTTACCTGGCTAGTGAAACTTGCCCCTCTTTGCTATCATTTGACTTTTGGCTTAAAAGTATGAAAGATACATTCTTTCATATTGGTGAAACTTGCCCCTTTTAATAGAATTACTCAATGATGATCTTGATCAGTGCACTTCACTGACAAGTCTAAGAGTAAAACATTACTAACCCTAACCTTCTTTATTTTTTTATTTATGTTTGTTTTGTAGGTACCAGACTTGGGAATTCAAGATTCTAGTTTAGGTTTTCTTATTTATTTATTTATTTATTTATAGAATAGTCAAATGTAATATTCTTATCCTTTTGTAATTTTAGTTTTATTCTTTTGTAAGCTTCATTTTATTATTTTGTAATAAAGAGTATACTATGATCAATAAAGAAATATTATTCTTTATTTATTTACCATTGTAAAATTTGTGAATGATTTCCATAAGTTACATTTTTTGTAACTTATTTATTGAATAAAATTATGTAATGGATATTCATAATCTTAATTACTTTCTTTATATAAAGTTTGAGTTATTACTGGTTAACTTTTAATTGAATCACATATTCAAACATTATTCAAAAAAATCATTTGAATTATAATTCAAACACTCAAGTTTTTTAAAAATTCAAATTTCATTTCCCAAAACACATAAATCCACAAAGATCATATCAAAGTCTATAGCAATCATCTTTTAAGACTGAACCTAATCTCAAAGTATGAGAGAAACCTTTATCACTTTAGGTTTTTATTTGGCGAAAAATTTACCCACATTTTTTACAAATGAATGCATGCAACATTCCAAATTCCTAAATCTACCCTTCGTTAGTTCCTAAATGCTAGGATGTTACAGGAAACCACCAGCGGCAACCGTAACTCAGCGGCGCTGGAGCTGTTGGAGGAGGAATACGACTCCCATAAAGGCGATTGGCGCGGTTCGGATATCACGGACCGCGACATCAAGGAACTGATCAATGAGGGATACCTCCCCGCGATGGAGGGGCTCGCCTGGCGGGCGGCGCCGGCCGGCAAGGTCACACCTTCTCCCCAAGCCAGAGAAAAAGTGTACCTCAAGGCACAACTGGTATGCGGCGTCTCCCTGCCCATCTCCAACTTCTTCCTTGCTGTCCTGAATCATTACCGAGTACAGCCTCAGAACCTCCCCCCTAATAGCATCTTAGCGCTTAGCAACTACGTGACGCTTTGCGAGGGTTATCTAGGGATTAGGCCTAGGCTAGATCTCTTCATATATTTCTTCACTGTCAAGCGCGAAGCCGGAGCCAGCAAGGACGAACTCAGAAAGTGTGGCACCATTAGCTTTAAGATCCGGCCTGGCCGGCGGTTCCCCGACATCGTCGGCCACGAGTCCTGCAAGAACTGGCAGCATACTTACTTCTACAGCCCAGATATCCCTTTGGCCAGCCGAGAAGTAACGTACCCGGACTTCGTCGATGGAGGTGCCGCTGAAGCCCCGACATGGAGATCACAGGCCTCCCTTCCTTCCGACATTGACGCTTCCCGCGCCATAAGGCGGATAGAGTGGTTCGTAGATACAGGTTTGACCGGATTGGACCTAGCCATGTGCTGGTTCATCAGGAGGATCCAGCCTCTGCAGCACCGCTTGAAGATGATGCACGAGTATTCCAACGATAGAAGGGATAGCCTCCGCATCTTCGAGGACAACTTCTCGAGCGACTCCGTCAAGCTTCGCCTCAAGGACATCTTCAAGGTGAAGGATAGGAAGCGTGGCTTCACCATCACCTACGACATGTTCGTAGAGAGCAAGTGCCCAAAGGTACCTGTTTATTTTCCGTGTATGACGTATACTCCAGTTCTTCCGTCTTAACCTTTTCCATCTCATCTAACACGGTGGCCCTTCACTTAACAGTTTAGCGATCTAGAGGAGGATAGTATGGCTGTCCAAATCTATGATCCAAAGATGAAGGAAGTCACGGTCATGTCCGACGACGATGTTCCGTTGTCGCGAAAGCGGAAGAGCTCCACCTCTGACGCTGGCGACGGAGGTAATAAGAAGAAAGCGGAGGGTGGAGCCTCCAAGAAGACTACTGCCGCCCTGGAGGCGGAGAAAAGAAAGGTTATCGGGATCCCCTTTGCCAAAGCACCCCCTCTTGTGTAAGCTTCTTTCTCTCTGACATTGTCCATTGTCTGTCTTATTCCCATACTTATGCATTTTGCACGCTTCAGGAAGAAAGCCACAACCAGCTTGAAGAAGACCTCCAAAACTTTGGGGGCTTCTAGAACCATAAAGGATATGCTGCATCACGACGCATCTCCCGCCATCGCCCCTGTCACTCCCATTGTCCAGCCCTCGTCTTCTCCGACAAGCTCTCAAGCTAAAGAAGCATCTGGCCCTTCCGCCATGGAAGTGGACTCAGGCGCCTCCACAGAGATCACTATTATCGGTGAACAGGCGATGCAGGAGAGTGCCGCAAACCAAATGGCTGAAGCTTTGGCTAAGGATGCCATGGGTAGCGGTAAGGTGGTGGTGGAAGGTGGTACATATGCCGAAGGCGGCGTCCTCGCCCCCAAGAAAGCCATAGAGTTCCCGAAGATAGTCTATCCGGCACTTACACCGGGTAGCACCTCTCTGGTTCCTGGTGCGATGCCGACATCTCCAACGTGCGGTCTCGAGGAGCTTCTCTAGCAAGCAGAGATCTTGCAAGGAAACAATGTATCCTTCGGCAAGATGCTGGCTGAGAGTGCTACCAACCTCAAGATCATTGCACTTGTAAGTTTTATTTACCTTTTGTATTTCATATGAATAGCCCACTGTAGCCCCCGAGGGTTTAGATGGAAAACCATAGGTCTTTGCGTCTAAATGCTCTAAGATTGACTAAGCTAGAAAACTTCTCACTGTAGCCCCCAAGCATATAGTTTGAATGAATTATTCCGACTAGATGCTTTAAGAGTAGCATACGCAGTGTTTATAAATTTCGATACTGTAGCCCCTAAGCTTCTAGTTATAACTGAATTAGTTCCGACTAGATGCTTAAAGAGAAGCTAAGCATATGTCTGAGTTAAAAAACTTTATACTGTAGCCCCCAAGATTCTAATCGAAAACTGAATTAGTTCCGACTAAATGCTTAAAGAAAGACTAAGCATATTGCTAAGTTAAAAAACTCTCGCTGTAGCCCCCGAGCGTCTAGGTGGAAATTTTCTGGCTAGATGCCTCAAGTAGACCAAACAACATTTAACTTTCTTCTATTCACAGAATGAGAATGCTCGGAGGGGCATGGCCAACGATAAGTACCAGAAGATGCGCGCGGACTTGCAAGCTGAAAAGGGTAAAACTGCCTTCTTGAAGGAACAGATCACCAAGAGAAAGCGTCTGTTTTTCCTTTCTTTTTTGCATTCCGACTTGGTTTTGCACCCACATTGTCCGAGTACTCACTATGTACTGTTATTTCTCTGACTTACAGAAACCATTTCCAAGGCGAAGGATATTGTTGAGCAATCCAAGCATATTCAACAGCTGGATAGCAAAAACAAGATCCTCAAGCAGGAGAGGAAGGACATGCTGAAGATGCATGAAGACTCGATGAAAGCCCTGCAGGATTCCACCAGCAAGGAGATGATCAGTTTGAAGGAGGAGATCACGATTTTGAAGGAGCAGAAGAAAGCTGCTGATGAGCAAAATCAACGCCATCATGAAGCGCAAGCTCCTCCAACAAGAACGGGACTCCATGGCAGAGACACTCTGGCAGGTTGCGATCAGCATCTTCAGTAAGTGATTCTCCATCTTGGACTTCTGTAGTCTAGATACTCTGAATTTGTTGTATTATTGAACCCATGCGCTCTTTTGTCAGAAATTTGCAGCTCCTATGGGTTTAAACCAATCACCTCCTCCTCAAAAGGAATGCATGGTCCTTGCTGGCAACTTTATCAACACCGCCATCACGCAGACCAAGGAGATTGCCAAGCCCCTCCAGATTAACATCAAGGCAGTGGATTCTGTGACGAAGTTCTCGGAGATCCTGCGTCGAGCCCCCGAGCGTATCTCAAGCTGGAAAGCTTCATGTGCACGGGTCGGCGCCAGGATGGCATTTTCAATGGTGAAGGCACACTACGAGAATGCCTACATCGACACGGTAACCTCCGGTATCCCCGACGTAGACGACGAAAGCCAAAAGATAAACCACGAATCTATCTTGGCGTCACTCGCGGGTTATGACACCAGAGTCGCCGAGTTGGTCAACGTTAACGTCTTTGTTCCCGTGAAAACCATTGAAGACAAAGGCCAAAGCTCCTCCGAGTCCCTCAACACTGCCGACTTCGAGGGAGGTGACTCTCCTGCTGCCGATGATGTTGCTTCCAAGTCGCCTGCGCCAGAGGAATAAAAACAACTTGTAATATTTGTTTCCTTTGTAATTTGTTGTGCGGAAAAAACTATGTGTTAACTTAAGGCAGAAAACAATGGTGTATGTCCTTCTACTTAAGAACTAGTTCCTGCATGTATATATTTTTAAGCAAGTGTTGGCTTATCCATTACTTTGGTTTTTATGCTTGACCTTTCGTGAGTCGAAAGACTCATTGTCGGAACCATGCGCTCAGGTGATGATGTCCAATGACACCGTCAATAACCTAAACACAAAATCACCGACTTCGAGTGCCAAAAGTCACTACTCCAGAATCCACATAAAAACGACAAAGAATGTGTAGACCAGAAAACTTAAGCTAATGCCCGTAGGCAGAATTTTCACAAGTGCAAATGCAAAACTTGCACATAAATTTTTTATACGATCCAAAAATGAACACTAAAGGAGGTAAAAGACTCAAGCATATGAGTGAACCAAAGAGCTTTATTTCATTGATCATATAAGAGGTACACAGTAGATAAAAAATATGCTAAGTATAAAAAGGACGTAGTTGTGCTATGTTCCATGGCCGATCAAGCTCCGGGTAGTCATCATCCGGGTCATGTTACTTACGCTTATGATCCTCGTTTGGTCTATCCTCAAGTTCACGATTGCCAACAAGGTAGTAAGACCCATTGAGTAGTGACTTTCTTATGATGAACGGTCCTTCCCATGGCGGGTATAATTTGTATGACTTCTTTTGCTTAATTCGGAGCACCAGATCCCCCTCTTTAAACGAGCGATGCCGGACACGGCAACTATGGTAGCTGCGTAGCTTCTGCTGGTAGATGGCGGATCTTTGGCATTGCCAATACACGCTCTTCCTCGAGAAGGTCCACATCTAGGCGTCTGGATTCTTCAGCGTCATCTTCGTCGTAGGCGGCAAATCTTGGTGAATCATGAAGGATGTCGGAAGGCAGGATGGCTTCTGCTCCATATACCATAAAATAAGGGGTGTAGCCGGTAGACCTGTTTGGTGTAGTTCGTAAACTCCACAGAACATATGGTAACTCCTTCGCCTAGGCTCCAGCTGCTCTTTGTAGCGGTGCCTCGAGACGTGGCTTGATTCCTTCAGAATTAATCCATTGGCTCGCTGAACTTGCCCATTGGACTGTGGATGTGCCATAGATGCCAAGTCAAGTCGGATGCCATTCTCCTAACAATAGGCTTCCACTCCTCCGAGTGACAAGTTGCTATCGTTGTCGGTGATAATGCTATGTGGGAGACCAAATCTCACCACTAGATCTTGGACAAACCTAAGGGCAGTTGCCCCATCAAGCTTTCTAATGGGTTTAGCTTCTATCCATTTGGTGAATTTATCAACTGCTACTAGCATATGGGTAAACCCACATGGTGTCGTCTGTAACGGAACAACCATGTCCAGCCCCCAGATTGCAAACGGCCAAGTTATTGGTATGGTTCGCAATTCTTCAGCTGGAACATGTGGTTGACGGGCATAGTACTAGCATCCCATGCATGTCTCAACCAGCTTGTCAGCGTCCACCTTTGCGGTCAACCAATAGAATCCTTGCCGAAAGGCTTTGGAGACCAACGATCAAAGAGCGGCGTGATGCCCGCAATCTCCAAGATGAATCTCATGAAGGATTTCAATACCTTCTTGCTAGGAAACACACTTTAGGTATACACCAGTGGTGCTTCTTTTATAGAGCTGTCCATTGATTATGTATAGCCCTTTGCTCGACGTACTATTTACCGACTTTTGACCTCGTCGATGGGCAAAGTTTTGTGTACGAGATATTCCATGAACGGTTTTGTCCAAGCCAGAGGGACCTTTGTTACTTTATGAACAAAACCAAAGAGCTTTATTTCATTGATCATATAAGAGATACACAATAGATACAAAATATGCTAAGTGTAGAAAGGACGTAGCTGTGCTATGATCCATGTACGATCAAGCTCCGGGTAGTCATCATCCGGGTCACGTCGCTTACGCTTATTATCCTTGCTGGTTCTATCCTTCAGTTCACGATTGTCAACGAGGTAGTAAGACTCATTGAGTAGAGCCTTGCTTATGATGAACGGTCCTTCCCATGGCGGGGATAATTTGTGTGACTTCTTCTACTTAAGTCGGAGCACCAGATCCCCTTCTTTAAACGAGCGATGCCTAACGCGGTGACTATGGTAGCTGCATAGCTTCTGCTGGTAGATGGCGGATCTTTGGCATGCCAAAACATGCTCCTCCTCGAGAAGGTCCACATCTAGGCGTCTGGATTCTTCAACGTCCTCGTCGTAGGCGGCAACCCTTGGTGCATCGTGAAGTATGTCGGAAGGTAGGATGGCTTCTGCTCCATATACCATGAAGTAAGGGGTGTAGCCGGTGGATCTGTTGGGTGTAGTTCGTAAACTCCACAGCACAGATGGCAATTCTTCCGCCCAGGATCCAGCTGCTCTATGTAGCGGTGCCTCAAGACGTGGCTTTATTCCCTGCAGAATTAATCCATTGGCCCGCTCAACCTGACCATTGGATTGTGGATGTGCCACAGGTGCAAGGTCAAGTCGGATGACCTTCTCCCAACAATAAGCCTCCACTTCTCCGAGTGATAAGTTGCTACCGTTGTCAGTGATAATGCTATGTGGGAGACCAAATCTCACCACTAGATCCCGGACAAACCTGAGGGCAGTTGCCCCATCAAGCTTTCTAATGGGTTTAGCTTCTATCCATTTAGGAATTTATCAACTGCTACTAGCAGATGCGTGAACCCACATGGAGCCATTTGTAACGGTCCTACCATGTCTAGCCCCCAAACTGAAAACAGCCAAGTTATTGGTATTGTTCGCAGTTCATCAGCAGGAACATGTGGTTGTCGGGCATAATACTGGAATCCCATGCATGTCTCAACCAGCTTGTCGGCGTCTGCCTTCGCGGTCAACCAGTAGAATCCTTGCCGGAAGGCTTTCGTGACCAACGATCGAGGAGTGGCGTGATGCCCGCAATCTCCGAGATGGATTTCGTGCAGGATTTCAATACCTTCTAGCTGGGAAACACACCTAAGGTATACACCAGTAGTGCTCCTTTTGTAGAGTTGTCCATTAATTATGGTATAGCCCTTCTCTCATCGTACTATTTGCCGTCTTTCGACCTTGTCGTCGGGCAAAGTACGTGTTCAAGATATTCCATGAACGGTTTTGTCCAAGCCGGAGGAACCTTCGCCACCATGTGAACGAAAGAGTCAACTCTATCCGGGTTTTCGATGTATGCTCCCTTCACGGATGGTGTCCGAAAATGCTCTAGGAAAACTCCTGGCGGAATTCGCTTGTGCCCTGATCCAAGCTTAGACAGCAGATCAGCCGCCTTGTTTTTCTCCCTAGGTACGTACTTGACCTCGTAGCCCAAGACGCACTTGGCTATCTCATCCACTTTGTCTCGATATGCCGCCATCATAGGGTTCCGCACATTCCAGGTGCCAGCCACCTGCTGGGCAACCAAGTCGGAATCTCCACAGCAAACTATGCGCTTGATGCCAATATCCTTGGCTACGCGTAATCCGTGAATGAGTGCTTCGTACTCCGCCATGTTGTTCGTAGCCTCGAAGTGGATCTGCAGAACGTAGTGTAGTTTGTCCCCAGTTGGTGACTGTAGTAGTACACCAGCCCCGAGCCGTTGAGCAGCTTTGATCTGTTAAAGTGCATCACCCAGTATTCTGGTTCCGGCAACGGAGTAGCATCTGGCATCTCCGTCCAATCTGCAATAAAATCCGCCAAGGCTTGTGACTTGATAGTGTCGCGTATCTTGTAGGTGATCTTGAAGGCGGCAAGTTCAATGCCCCACTTCGCGACCCTTCCCGTAGCGTCGCTGTTGTTGATAATGTAGGATAGTGGAGTCTTGCTCACCACTGTGATTGGGTGCTCCTGAAAGTAATGCCTCAGCTTCCGAGAAGCAAGGAATACTCCATAAGCTATCTTCTGGTAGTGCGGGTAACGCTGCTTGGACTTCGTCAAGACCTCGCTTACATAGTAAACTGGTAGTTAAACTCCGTGCTCATAGCCTGGTTCCTTCCGCTCTAACACGACGACGATGCTGATTACCCGGTTGGTTGCCGCCATGTAAAGTAACATGGGCTATCCAGGCTCGGGTGCTGCAAGGATGAGCACTGGGGAAAGAATCTCCTTGAGCTGCTTCAATGCTACATCTGCCTCGTCCGTCCACGTGAATTTGTCTGCCTTCTTCAGCAACTTGTACAGTGGCAGAGCCTTCTCTCCAAGTCGGCTGATGAACCGACTAACTGCTGCAACACAACCTGTTAGTCGTTGAATGTCCTTTAGGCATGTCGGACGGTTTATGTTTAAGTTGGCCTTGATTTTCTCCGGGTTGACCTCGATACCACGCTGGGAAACGATGAAGCCCAACAATTTTCTGGCTGGAACCCCGAAGACGCACTTCTTAGGGTTAAGCATCATGTTGTATTTCCGAAGATTATCAAAGGTTTCTTTTAAGTTAGATATTAAGTCATTTGACTTTTTAGACATCACCGCTATATCGTACACATAGGCATGAACGTTCCGACCAATTTGATCGTGTAGGCAACATTGCATTGTCCGCTGGTACGTGGCACCTGCGTTTTTCAGCCCAAAGGGCATCGTGACATAGCAAAACATACCGTAGGGTGTAGGGAACGAAGTGGCCAATTGGTCCAACTTCCTCATTTTGATCTGGTGGTATCCTGTGTATGCGTCGAGAAAACACAAAAGTTCCATGCCAGCCGTTGAGTCAATGACTTGGTCAATGCGAGGCAAAGCAAACGGATCTTTGGGACATGATTTGTTCATGCTGGTGTAATCAACACACATTCTTAATTATTTGGTTCCCTTTTTGGGACAAGTACTGGACTGGCCACCCATTGGGTGTGAAGGACTTCTCGGATAAAACTAGCCTTAAGTAACCTAGCTATCTCCTTGCCTATGGCTCGTCTCTTCTCATCTCCAATGCGTCATAGAGGTTGCTTCACGGGTTTGCATTTTGGATCAATGTTCAAGTTGTGCTCGACAAGTTCCCTAGGTACACATTTCATGTCGACAGGTTGCCATGCAAAGATGTCCCTATTCTCATGGAGGAACTCGACGAGCGTGCTTTCCTATTTGGGATCCAGGTTCGTCCCAATGGTGGTGGTCTTGGAGGCATCGCCTACCACAAGTTCCACCGACTTGGTTTCGATGGCAACCTTGAATGCTGGGGTGGAGTCAGAAATCTGTTTCTTCGACACGGGCATCTCTGAGTCATCGACCTTGCTCTGGATCTCCTTGAATTCATCGTTGTAGAGGACAGCCTCCGCGTAGGCTGCTTCTCCAATCTCTCAGTCCCTAGCCTTTGCAAAGCTTCCGGATACGGCGATGACACCGTTTGGTCCGGGTATCTTCAGTTTGTTGTAGAAGAAGCATGGCTTGGCCATGAAGGTGTGGAATATGTCGCGGCCGAATATGACATGGTACACACTCTTGAAGGGGACCACCTCAAAGGTCATGCGCTCTTGGCGGTAATTATTGACATCGCCAAAGGCTACCTGAAGTGTGATGCACCCAAGGGACCGAGCCTCCCGACCAAGAACTACGCCATGGAAGATGGTGTTGGTCCGCCTTAGGTTTGCCTTTGTCAAGTTCATCTTCTGTAGTGTATCCAGGTACATATGTTGATGCTGCTTCCACTATCCACCATACACTTGGGGAACTCAATGCCGTCAATCAAGGGGTTGATGACCATGGCGTATTGGTTCTCCGTAGGGATGAGGTCTGGGTGATCCTTCCTGTCCCAAGTAATTGGAACCTCCGACCAGCGCAGCTACTGAGGAACTGGGGGTAGAGTAGCCATCAGGATCCTCATAGAGGTCTTCTGTTGTCGGGCGGAGGGTGTGCCAAGGAAAGTGTGGTAAACTGGCACCTTCTTCACGAAGGGGTTCTTGCCTTTGTCGTCGCTCTTGGCGGCGTGCTTGGGGTCAACATCCTCATCCATGTTACTTGAATCGTTGGACTCGTCCTCCTTCTTCTTCACCTTGCCCTTGCCTCGCGGTATGTTCTTCCGACTTTGCTTGTAGCCGGACTCCGGGTCCTCCTTAAGGTCGTTGACGAACTTGCAGTGTCGATTGGTGTGAGTGGCTTTGCCATTGACATCGAGGTGTACAAGGCACGGCATATCGCGGTACTCCTTGTAGGTTTGGGGAATGCGGAGCGCTGCCAAAGTAGTTTCACTTCCTCGCTGATGCCCACGACCAGCTCCTCGTCCTCGGCCATGTTGTCCGCCATCACCTCGTCCTGCAAAGGTCATGGCGACCATGTCGGGAGTTTGCTTTTCTTCTGGAGCAGTTTTCCGCTTTGTGCTGATGTTCCTCCGAGCCTGAGTTGGAACGGCCGTTGCCGACAGAGAGCCACGAGCATCATCGTCGGCAGCTGCGAACTCACTAGCCAACTGAATCATCTGGTTCAAGTCAAACTGGTGATTGTCCTGCAAGCGCTTCAACTTATGTCAGAGCAACATGCCCCTTTCCAACCCATCTATGAAGGCGGCCATGGCGGTCTGAGCGTGCACTCCTGCGCAAGAATTTTTCATATCCAGCCAGCGGGAGAGGTAGGCGCGAGATGTCTCGTCTTTCTCTTGCACGCACTACTGTAGATCGCCAATAGTGCAGGGACGTTTGTACGTACCCTCGAAGTTCTTGGTGAATGCTTCTTGCATGTCCAACCAATTGTAGATGGATTTCTCTGGCAAGTCATCAATCCATTGACGGGTAGTGCCCGCCAACATCAGTGGCAGGTACTTGACGACAACGTTGGGTTACCTCCGGCAATTTCCACCGCATTGCTGTAATCCTGCAACCATGTGGCTGGCTTGGCGGTGCCGTCATAGGTCTTGATGGTCTTGTCAATCCGGAAACCTGTGGGGTAAGTTGTGGACCGTATCACAGGTCCAAAGCAATGTGGTCCCAGGTATGGTCCTTCCCGGGCCTCGTGGATCTTATCGATCCGCGAACGCGTGTCGTATGGCTCCGGGCTTCTTTTCTTCTTGTCCACAAGGGATGGGCTGCGTGAACGACACGGGCCCCGTCCGCCATGGTGACTGCTAGGTGGCGACAGAGGCGGAGGTGGCGGTGGGTTAGCCTTCTTGCTGTTACCCTCCTGTGATGCCTCACGCCTGTCGTGATTGCTTGTCGGACGCGGAGGGTCATGTCATGACCTGCTCTTGTGTCCCTGGTTGCTCCCTCTATCATGAAATGTCTGCTCCGTGTTGTCGCGGATGACGATGCTGACCTGCCTTGGCGGGGGCATATCCGTACGCTGGTGAGCCTTTGGATCTTCGCGATGTCGGGGGGAGCGGGGCGGTGGCGATGGGCGACGAGGTTGGGCCTTTTCTCCATGGTCGGAGGATATGGGAATAGCATCCTTCCTGTTGCGTGCATCCCTTTGTCTTTGTTCTGATGATCCCATCTGGGACCCAACATCAAGAGGAGATCTGTCCCTTGGCGGCTTATGTTGACTAGACTGGCAAAGCGTTGGGTCGGACTCAAGCCTCTGAGAGGTGGCCTTTTCCTGTTGCTTTACCGCCTTGGCCACAAGGTCATAGACCTGGTCCACCGCCTCAGGCGATCTATCCTGCTCCATAAGGATCTTGGCGACGGCGAGGTTTAGGAGAGGGGTGGGCATCACCTGCCTGCCTTCACTGTCAATGTATGGCTTGGCCTATGCCGGCTTCGGGGGAGCCCATCCTAGGTTTCTCCGTACACTAGGATCGTTGATGACGCGAGCCGGAGCTTTTTTGGCCTTCTGCTGCTGCAGCAGAGTTTTGTACTCGGCCTCCATTGCTCTAGCTTTCTCCATGGATTTCTGCGCGTTGACCAGATCTCGATCTAGCTTAGCACCCTGCTCCGCAATATCTTGCGCTTCCTCTAGCAGCTGCTGGTGTTTCTCGTCAAGCTGGGTCACATTCCGGATATGAGCTACGGTCAGAGGCTCGATGAGGATATTGCCGTACATCACTCTATCAGCCGGAGTAACTTGGGCAGCAGCGGACATAGATGCCAGAGGCGGCAAGTTTGCGGTGTTGTTGTTGCTCGGACCGGTGCCGAGTTCCTGCGGCTGTTGCACTAGGTTAGGTGGAGGGGGCATGACTGTAACATCCCAAAAATATTAAGCTTGGATCATCAAACTCTAGTCATCAAAATTAGGGTTAACAAAAACTTTCCCAACTAAAAATATGAAAGCATTCATATGTATGTGTATTTGGAATTTGGATTCTTTTTGAATTGCCATGATTCTGTGTTTCTTTGATTGTAAAAGGATTCTTAGGTGAAATAAACATCATCTAAACAATCCCCAAACTTTTCCCAAAGACAAACAACTCAAAATAAACAAATGAAGTGAATGGTCACTTTGGCCAAATTAACTACCATGCCTACTTTGGCTATTCCAAGCACTCAAAACTTAACAGAAACATTTTTGAATCTTTGCACCCCTTGTTCGTACTCATAATGAGGTACCAAGGCCCACTTTGTGATCTTCCAAAAACATTCAAATGCTAGGTTTAAATGACAGTTTAAATTTGAATCTATCTTATATGGGAAGATCCCACTATTTCAAAAACCACTCAAACCAGTTCAATTTTCAAAACCCAAGCATCCACATCCCCAGCATATGCCTAGCACACCCACCAAAAAACTTTTCAAAATTCAAAAGTAAGTTTCTTGCGGCCATTTCATCAAACACCTTGCAGATTCAAATCAAACAAATCATAAACACTATAGTGTGAAGTGAATTTGGCCTAACTTGTTCCCTCTCTGGTTGCAACTAGTCTTTAGTAGATCATCTAGCTCAATTGTAAACATCTAGCACCACTATGAGCTTGCCTTGCCATCAATGGTGAGCAGGCCGAGCCTCAACATGCCACCCCATTGTCGCTGGCCAGATAGCAGCCACCCTAGCCCTGCCCACCTTGTCTGGGAGGTAGCCAGCATCTCACCGCCGCCCACTGTCCGCTCCCCAAGCCAGTGCAAGCCGTGGACCACCAGGAATGCCGCGCGCCCAGTGCCACTGCGACATGCCGAGCCCGCCCTAGAGCGCCGCACCCGGCACGCGTGCATACTGTTGGGGATATGCTATATGGGTATCCTAATAGCATGTCTCTTATCCGACTAACCCGGGTGGCCCATAGTCGGTAGCATGGCCTATGGCCTGCTGGGCGGCCCAGTTAGGTGGATCCAGAAGGGAGGCCCATGCTGGATAAAGGAAGGCTACGGTGGAGTCACCAGCGTACCCGGAGCCTTGGAGTGCAAGATACACACGACTAGTGATAGGCGGTGTAGGACTCTGTAACCTGTCCGGCTAGGACTTTTCCCTGTAACCCTAGGATCTGGTGACTATATAAGTCGGGCCTATGGGAGCCTTTAGGGCACAATAACTTAGACTCTCTAGTCACCTCGCACAGCAAACCTATCTCTGTAACTCGGCGTGTTGCCCTTATAGTGATTTATAGCAGGAGTAGGATTTCGCCACCGTCGTGGAATCTGAACCTGGTTAAGATGTGTTACCTCGTACCCGTCAACCATCCGCCTTATCCCACGTCTCTAAACACGCACTGTGAGGACCCCTCCATGGCGTACTCATCGGTAATACCACGACAGTTGGCGCCCACCGTGGGGCAAGAGGCGCTTCAGGCTCTTCAGCGGGCGAGGACCAAGATCTTCGCGGGAATCAGCGAAACCGTAGGCATCGGCCATGTTCTCTTCTCCGGCAACGTTCCGATCGTCCCCCCTGACGAATTATAGATCCCGGCGAAGACGAACCCTACGCGGTGTTTGATAGTTCCTATCGGAGACATCCACCTCTTCATCGGCGAAACCGACTCGGGCACTAGTTCCCTAGGAGTCGGAGGAGCATCAAGGCCCGCACGGACCGCCCACGGGCAGGATACGTTCGCGGAAGGATCAATGTCGGGTCTCTCCTCGGAGTCCGCCGGCAAAGATCGGAAAAATTCAAGGCCCGCACGAACCGCCCACGGGCAGGATGCGTTCGCGGAAGGATCAATGTCGGGTCTCTCCTCGGAGTTCGCCGGCAAAGATCGGAAAAATTCAAGGCCCACCCAAACCGCCCCTGTGCAGGATATAAAGGTGGAAGATCACTGCAAATCCGCCGGCTTTGTCCGTGCGTCTGGACAACAGAGATCCAAGTTCGTCGGCGTGGTTACCATCTTCGATCTGGCGCGCTGCGTTCAGAGAGAAGGCGAAGACCCCCGCGACTACCTAGCCAGATGGCTCCGTATACGATCCGATCTGGACCACTACCCCAATGATGATGCCATCTATCACTTTGTGGAAGGATTGAACCATGGCACGCTTCCCCGACATTCTCTTAGGCGGCAGCAGGCGTCAGGACGCCTTACCTTCGTAGGCATGGTGAACACCGTCAACAACTATGTGGAGGCCGAAGAGGCAGCTCAGACAGCACTTGCACTCATTGACGGAGCCCCTCCGATTCAGCCACCACCACCACCGCCTCCGGCCGCCATCGTCGTAGCAGCACCACCACCCCCAGTCATTGTCCAGGCCGTTGCACCTCCACCGCCCATCATCGAGGAAGTCCTGGCACCCTCCGACTCCGTCATTGACGCGCTTTATGATGATTTCAGTGCAGATTCAGAGGAGATAGACTTTAGTCCAGAAGAGCTAGACTCCGCTATGCATGAGATGGAGGAGGAGTACTCGCACGACGAGAAAGCTAACAACACCGTCATGTCTCGAGGGGTGTTCGTCACCATTGGGACGGCGATGAATGAAGATCAACCCGGGCAAGCTCCGCCTATGGCGCTAGAAAAGGGGAAGGGGCCACTTATTGCTGCTGATAATGATCGCACAAAGGTCATGCCTCCTCCGCCTAACCCAGTGCAGCAGCCGCAGGAACTCGGCACCGGCCCGAGCAACAAAAACACCGCAAACTTGCCGCCTCCAGCATCCACGTCGGCAGCAGCCCATGTTACTCCAGCTGACAGAGTGATGTACAGCAATCTCCTCGTCGAGCCACTAACCGTTGCTCATATCCGGAACGTGACTCAGCTTGACGAGAAGTGCCAGCAGCTGCTGGAGGAGGCACAAGCCATCGTGGAGCAAGGCGCTAAACTAGATCGAGATCTGGTCAACGCGCAGAAGTCCATAGAAAAAGCTAGAGCAATGGAAGCCGAGTACAAGACTCTGCTACAGCAGCAGAAGGCGAAGAAAGCTCCGGCTCGCGTCATCAACGATCCTGGTGTACGATGCAACCTAGGATGGACTCCCTCAAAGCCGGCATAGGCCAAGCCATACATTGACAGTGAAGGCAAGCAGGTGATGCCCACCCCACTCCTTAACCTCGCTGTCGCCAAGACTCTTCTGGAGCAGGATAGATCGCCTGAGGCAGTAGAACAGGTCTATGACCTAGTGGCCAAGGCGATAAAGCAGTAGGAAAAGGCCACCTCTCAGAGGCTTGAGTCTAACCCAGCGCTCTGCCGATCTAGCCAGTACAAACCGCCAAGGGACAGATCTCCTCAGGATGTCGGGTCACGGACGGGTTCATCAGAACGAAGACGGAGGGATGCGCGCAACAGGAAGGATGCTATCCCCATATCCTCCGACCACGGAGAAAAATCTTGACCTCGCCGCCCATCGCCACCGCCCCGATCCCCCCGACGTCAGGAAAACTACAAGGCTCACCATCATACGGATATGCCCCCACCAAAGCAGTGCGGCGTCGTCATCCACGACAACGCGACACAGACCCGTCATGATGAAGAGCGCCACCAAGGACGTGAGAGCAGGTCACACCATGACCCTCCACGTCCGACAAGCAACCGCGACAAACGTGAGGTGTCGCAGGAGGGTAATAGCAAGAAGGCTAACCCACTGCCACCTCCGCCTCCGTCGCCGCCAAGCAGTCACCATGGCGGAAGAGGCCCACATCGTTCACGCATCCCATCCCCTGTTGACAACAAGAAGAATAACCCGGAGCCGTACGATGCACGTTCGCAGATCGATAAGATCCACGAGGCCCGGGAAGGACCATACCTGGGACCATGTTGTTTTGGACCTACAATATGGTCCGCAACTTACCCCAAAGGTTTCCGGATTGACAAGACCATCAAGCCCTATGACGGCACCGCCAAGCCTGCCACATGGTTGCAGGACTACGGCAACGCGGTGGAGATTGCCGGAGGCAACCCCAACGTTGCCGTCAAGTACCTCCCATTAATGTTGGCGGGCACGGCCCGTCAATGGATCGACGACTTGCCGGAAATATCTATCTACAACTGGATGGATATGCAAGAAGCATTCACCAAGAACTTTGAGGGTACATACAAGCGTCCCTGCACTGTGGGCGATCTACAGCGGTGCGTGCAAAAAAAGACGAGACATCTCGCGCCTATCTCTCCCGCTGGCTGGATATGAAGAATTCCTGCGCAGGAGTGCACGCTCAGACCGCCATGGCCGCCTTCATCGATGGGTTGGAAAGGGGCACGTTGCTCCAACATAAGTTGAAGCGCTTGCAGGACAATCATCAGCTTGACTTGAATCAGATGATTCAGTTAGCTAGTCAGTTTGCCGCTGCCGACGACGATGCTCGTGGCTCTTTGCCGGCAACGGCCGTTCCAACCCAAGCTCGGAGGAACAGCAGTACAAAGCGGAAAACCGCTCCAGAAGAAAAGCAATCTACCGACATGGTCGCTATGACCTTTGCAGGACGAGGAGAAGGTGGACAACATGGCCGAGGAAGGGGAGCGGGCCGTGGGCAGCAACAAGGAAGTGAAACCACCTCGGCGTCGCTCCGCGTTCCCCAAACCTACAAGGAGTACCACGATATGCCGTGCCTCGTACACCTCGACGCCAACGGCAAGGCCACCCATACCAATCGACACTGCAAGTTCGTCAATGACCTCAAGGAAGATCCGGAGTCCGGCTACAAGCAAAGTCGGAAGAACAGACCGTGAGGCAAGGGCAAGGGGAAGAAGAAGGAGGAGGAGTCCATGGATTCAAGTGACATGGATGAGGACATCGACCCCAAACACGCCGCCAAGAGCAACGACAAGGGCAAGAACCCCTTCGCAAAGAAGGCCCCAGTCTACCACACTTTCCTTGGCACCCCCACTGCCCGACAACAGAAGACCTCTGTAAGGATCCTGATGGCCACTCTTCCCCCAGTTCCCCAATACTTGCGCTGGGCGGAGATTCCTATAACTTGGGACAGGACGGACCACCCAGACCTTGTGCCCACGGAGAACCAGTATGCCATGGTCATCAACCCATTGATTGACGGCATGGAGTTCACCAAGTGCATGGTGGATAGTGGAAGCAGCATCAACATCATGTACCTGGATACACTGCAGAAGATGAACTTGATGGAGGCAAACCTAAGGCGGACCAACACCGTTTTCCACGACGTAGTTCCTGGTCGGGAGGCTCGGTCCCTTGGGTGCATTACACTTCAGGTAGCCTTTGGTGATGTTAATAATTACCGCCAAGAACGCATGACCTTTGAGGTGGTCCCCTTCAAGAGCGTGTACCATGTCATATTCGGCTGCGACATATTCCACACGTTCATGGCCAAGCCATGCTTCGTCTATAACAAACTCAAGATACCTGGACGAAACGGTGTCATCGCCGTATCCGGAAGCTTTACCAAGGCAAGGGACTGGGAGATCAATGAAGCAGCCGTTGCAGAAGTTGTCCTTTATAGAAAAGAATTCAAAGAGATCCAGAGCAAGGTCAATGACTCAGAGATGCCCGCGTCGAAGAAGCAGATCTCCGACTCCGCTCCTGCGTTCAAGGCCGCCATCGAAACCAAGCCGGTGGAACTTGTGGTAGGCGATGCCTCCAAGACCGTCGCCATTGGGACGAACCTGGATCCCAAATAGGAAAGCGCGCTCATTGAGTTCCTCTGTGAGAATAGGGACATCTTTGCCTGGCAACCTGCCGACATGAAAGGTGTACCTAGGGAACTCGCCGAGCACAGCCTAAACATAGATCCAAAATGTAGAACAGTGAAACAACCTCTACGACGCTTCGGAGATGAGAAGAGACGCGCCATTGGCAAAGAGATAGCTAGGTTACTTAAGGCTGGGTTTATCCGAGAAGTCCTTCACACCCGATGGGTGGCCAATCCTGTACTTGTCCCCAAAAAGGGAACCGATGAATTAAGAATGTGCGTTGATTACACCGGCTTGAACAAAGCATGTCCCAAAGATCCGTTTTCTTTGCCTCGCATTGACCAAGTCATTGACTCGATGGCTGGCTCGGAACTTTTCTGTTTTCTCGATGCATACTCAGGATACCACCAGATCAATATGAGGAAGTCGGACCAATTGGCCACTTTGTTCACTACCCCATACGACACGTTTTTCTATGTCACGATGCCCTTTGGGCTAAAAAACGCAGGTGCTACCTACCAGCGGACAATGCAACGTTGCCTCCACGATCAAATTGGTCGGAACGTTCACGCCTATGTGGACGATATCGCGGTGATGTCTAAAAAATCAAACGACTTAATCTCCGACTTGAAAGAAACCTTTGATAATCTCCGGAAATAGAACATGATGATCAACCCTAAGAAGTGTGTCTTCGGGGGTCTAGCCGGCAAATTGTTGGGCTTCAACGTTTCCCAGCGCGGAATCGAGGTCAACCCGGAGAAAATCAAGGCCATCTTAAACATAAACCGTCCGACATGCCTAAAGGACATTCAACAATTAATAGGTTGTGTTGCAGCAGTTAGTTGGTTCGTCAGCCGACTTGGAGAGAAGGCTTTGCTGTTGTACAAGTTGCTGAAGAAGGCGGACAAATTCACATGGACGGACGAGGCAGATGCAGCATTGAAGCAGCTCAAGGAGATTCTTTCCTCAGCGCCCATCCTTGCAGCACCCGAGCCTGGTGAGCCCCTGTTAATTTACATGGCGGCAACTAACCGGGTTATCAGCATCGTCGTCGTCGTAGAGCGGAAGGAACCAGGCTATGAGCATGGAGTTTAACGAACAGTTTACTACGTAAGCGAGGTCTTGACAGAGTCCAAGCAGCGTTACCCGCACTACCAAAAGATAGCTTATGGGGTATTCCTCGCTTCTCGAAAGCTGAGGCATTACTTTCAGGAGCACCCAATCACAGTGGTGAGCAAGACTCCACTGTCCGACATTATCAATAACAGCGACACTACAGGAAGGGTCATGAAGTAGGGCATTGAACTTGCCGCCTTCGAGATCACCTACAAGAGACGCGACGCTATCAAGTCACAAGCCTTGGCGGATTTTATTGTAGATTGGACGGAGATGCCAGATGCTACTCCGTTGCCAGAACTAGAGTGCTAGGTGATGCACTTTGACGGATCAAAGTTGCTCAACGGCTCGGGGGCTGGTGTATTGCTATAGTCACCAACATGAGACAAGCTACACTACGTTCTGCAGATCCACTTCGAGGCTACAAACAACATGGCGGAATATGAAGCACTCATTCACGGACTACATGTAGCCAAAGATATTGGCATCAAGTGCATAGTTTGCTGTGGAGATTCCGACTTGGTTGCCCAGCAGGTGGCTGGCACCTGGAATGCGCAGAACCCTATGATGGCGACATATCTAGACGAAGTGGACGAGATAGCCAAGAGTTTCTTGGGCTACAAAGTCAAGTATGTGCCTAGGGAGCAAAACGAGGCGGCTGATCTGCTATCTAAACTTGGATCAAGGCGCAAGCGAATTCCGCCAGGAGTTTTCCTAGAGCATCTACGCACACCATCCGTGAAGGGTGCCGACATCGACAACCCGGATAGAGCTGACTCTTTCGTCAACATGGTGACAAAGATCCCTCCGGCTTGGAGAAAACCGTTCATGGAGTATCTCGAACACGGAACTTTGCCCGACGACAAAGTCGAAAGACGGCAAATAGTACGACGAGCAAAGGGTTATACCATAATCAATGGGCAACTCTATAAAAGGAGCACTACTGGTGTATACTGAAAGTGTGTTTCCCAGCTAGAAGGTATTGAAATTCTGCGCGAGATCCATCTCGGAGATTGCGGGCATCACGCCGCTCCCCGATCATTGGTCGCAAAAGCCTTCCGGCAAGGATTCTACTGGCTGACCGCGAAGGCGGACGCCGACAAGCTGGTTGAGACATGCACGGGATGCCAGTATTATGCCCGACAACCACATGTTCCTGCTGAAGAATTGCGAACAATACCAATAACTTGGCCATTTGCAGTCTGGGGGCTAGACATGGTGGGACCGTTACAGACGGCACCGTGTGGATTTACGCATCTGCGTGTAGCAGTTGACAAATTCACCAAATCGATAGAAGCTAAACCCATTAGAAAGCTTGATGGGGCAACTGCCCTCAGGTTTGTCCGAGATCTAGTGGTGAGATTTAGTCTCCCACATAGCATCATCACCGACAACGGAAGCAACTTGTCACTTGGAGAAGTGGAGGCCTATTGCTGGGACAAAGGCATCCGACTTGACCTTGCATCTATGGCACACCCACAATCCAATGGTCAGGTTGAGCGAGCCAATGGATTAATTCTGCAGGGAATCAAGCCACGTCTTGAGGCACCGCTACATAGAGCAGCTGGAGCCTGGGCGGAAGAATTGCCATCTGTGCTATGGAGTTTACGAACTACACCCAACAGATCCACCGGCTACACCCCTTACTTCATGATATACGGAGCAGAAGCCATCTTACCTTCTGACATCCTCCACGATGCACCAAGAGTTGCCGCCTACGACGAAGATGACGCCGAAGAATCCAGACATCTAGATGTGTACCTTCTCGAGGAGGAGCGTGTTTTGGCATGCCAAAGATCTGCCATTTACCAGCAGAAGCTACGCAGCTACCATAGTCGCCGCGTTCGGCATTGCTCGTTTAAAGAGGGGGATTTGGTGCTCCGACTTAAGCAGAAGAAGTCGCACAAATTATCCCAGCCATGGGAAGGACCGTTCATCATAAGCAAGGCGCTTCTCAATGGGTCTTACTACCTTGTTGACAATCGTGAACTCAAGGATAGACCCAACAAGGATCATAAGCATAAGCGACGTGACCCGGATGATGACTACCCGGAGCTTGATCGGCCATGGAACATAGCACAGCTACGTCCTTTCTACACTTAGCATTTTTTATCTAATTGTGTACCTCTTATATGATCAATGAAATAAAGCTCTTTGGTTCACTCATATTGCTGAGTCTTTTACCTCCTTTAGTGTTCATTTTTGGATCATGTAAAACCTTTATGCACAAGTCTTGCGTTTTGCACTTGTGAAAATTCCGCCTACGAGCGTTAGCTTAAGTTTTCTGGTCTACACGTTCTTTGTCGTTTTTATGTGGATTCTGGAGTAGTGACTTTTGGCACTTGTTGTCGGCGATTTTGTGTTCGGGTTATTGATGGTGCCATTGGGCATCATCACCTAAGCGCATGGTTCCGACAACGAGTCTTCCGACTCACGAAAAGTCAAGCATAAGAACCAGAGTAATGGATAATCCAGCACTTGCTTAAAAAATATATACATGCTGGGAATTAGTTCTTAAGTAGCAGGACATAACAATCATTGTTTTACGCCTTAACTTACATCACCAAGTTTTCAGTGCACACACCAAAGGTGAAACAAAGATTACAAAGTGTTTTTCATTCTTTGGGCGCAGGAGACTTGGAGGCAGCATCGTCACCAGCCGGAGAATCACCCTCAACGTCAGCGATGTGATGAGACTCGAAGGAATCTTGGTTGACACTGTCGATGGTGTTCCTGAGCACAAAGACGTCAACGTCCACCAACTCGGCAACTCTGGTGTCATAACCCGAGAGTGATGACAGGATGGCTTCGTGATCAATTTCCTTGCCGTCATCATCCACGTCGGGGATGCTGGAGGTCACCATATCGATGTCGGCATCATCGTAGTGTGCCTTCACCATTGACAGCGCCATCCTTGCGCCAGCCCATGCACATGAAGCTTTCCAGCTCGTGACACGCTCGGGGGCTCGGCGCAGAATCTCCGAGTACTTCGTCACGGAGTCCGAGGCCTTGATATATATCTGGAGGGGCTTGGCAATCTCCTTGGCTTGGGCGATGGTGGTGTTGATGAAGTTGCCGGCAAGAACCATGCATTCCTTGTCCGAAGGAGGCGAGCGGGTTAAACCCATAGGAGCTGCAAATTCCGACAAGGAGCGCATGAGTTCAATAAACTCTAAGTATCCAGACTACAGAAATACAAGGCGGAGGAAACTTACTGAAGATGCTGGCCTTGGCCTGCCAAAGGGTGTCCGCCAGGGATTCCTTCTCTTGTTGGAGGAGCTTAAACGCCTCGCTATGGCGATGGTTTTGCTCATCAGCAGCTTGCTTCTGATCCTTTAAGATCGCAAGCTCCTCCTTCAAGCGATCGATTTCAGCGGTGGCGGAGTCCTGCAGGGCTTTCATGCAATCCTCGTGCAACTTCAGCATCTCTTCCCTCTCCTTCTTAAGGATTTTGTTCTCGCTGTCCAGCTGCTGGATGTGCTTGGACTGCTCGACAATATCCTTGGCCCTGGCGACATGTTCTGCAAGTCGGAGAAAACAAAGTACACAATAAGTACTCGGAGATTATGGGCACAAAAATAAGACGGAAATGTGCAAAAAGAAAACAGACTCTTGTTTTTGATGATCTGTTCCTTCAAGATGGCAGTTTTACCCTTTTCGGCTTCAAGATCTCGTGCATCTTCTGATACTTGTCGTTGGCCATGCCCCTCCAAGCATTCTCGTTCTGTGAAAACAAGTATAAAGTTAAACCATTGTTTGGTCTACTTAGAGCATCTAGTCGGAGAGTTTCCACCTAGACGCTCGGGGGCTACAGCGAGAGTTTTTAACTTAGCAATATGCTTAGCTTTTCTTTAAGCATCTAGTCGGAGCTAATTTAGTTCTCGATTAGAAGCTTGGGGGCTACAGTATAAAGTTTTTAACTCCGAATCTGCTTAGCTTTTCTTTAAGCATCTAGTCGGAACTAATTCAGTTACAACTAGAGGCTTGGGGGCTACAGCATTGAAAATTATAAACACTGCGTATGCTACTCTTAAAGCATCTAGTTGGAATAGTATGTTCTCTAAATGCTTGGGGGCTACAGTGAGAGTTTTTTCTAACTTAGTGACTCTTAGAGCATATAGATACAAAACCTATGGTTTTCCGTCTACATCCTCGGGGGCTACAGTGGGATACTCATATGAAATGCAAAAGGCAAAGTAAAAACTTACAAGTGCAATAATCTTGAGGTTTGTAGCACTCTCGGCTAGCAGCTTGCCGAAGGAAATGCTATTTCCTCGCAAGATATCCGCTTGTCGGAGTAGCTCCTCAAGACCGCACATCGGAGATAACGGTACTCCTCCAGGAACCAGAGTTGTGTTACTCGGCATGAGCGCCAGGTAAACTATCTTCGGAAACTCAAAAGGTTTCTGGGGAGTAGAGGCACCTCCTTAGGCAGAGGTACCAACTCCCACCACCACCTTGCCGCTACCGATGGCATCCTTAGCCGGAGGTTCAGCCATTTGTAGAGCAGCGCTCTCCTGCGTCGCCTGCTCGCCGACAACAACAAGTTCGGTAGAGGCGCCAGAATCCACTTCCATGGCGGAAGGGCCTGGTGCCTCCTGGACTTGAGAGCTTGTCGGAGCAGAGGAGGGCTTGACGACAGGAGTAGCAGGAGCGATGGCGGGAGAGGAGTCGCGATGCAGCATGTCCTTGATATTTCTAGAAGCCCCCAAAGTTTTGGAGGACTTCTTGAGGCTGGTCGTGGCTTTCTTCCTGAAACGTGCAAAGTGCATAAGTACAGGAACAAGACAGATAAATAGACAATGTCGGAGAATGAGAGGCTTACACTAGGGGGGCGCTTTGGCAAAAATCCTGGTGGCTTTTCTCTTTTCCGCCTCTAGGGCGGCGGTAGTCTTCTTGGAGGCTCCACCCACCGTCTTCTTCTTCTTGCCTCCGTCGGCAGCGTCAGAGGTGGAGCTCTTCCTCTTTTGCACCAACAGGACATCGTCGTCGGACACGACCGTGACTTCCTTCATCTTTGGATCGTAGATTTGGGAAGCTAGGCTGCCCTCATCTAGATCGCTAAGCTGTTAAGTGAGAAATCACCGTGTTAGATAAGATGGTATTGGCAAGATGGAAAAACTGGAGCAATGCCATACATGGAAAATAAATACCTACCTTTGGGCACTTGCCGTCTACGAACATGTCAAAGGTGATGGTGAAGCCACACTTCTTATCCTTCACCTTGACGATGTCCTTAAGGCGAAGCTTGACGGAGTCGCTCGAGAAGTTATCCACGGAGATCCGGAGGGTATCCCTTCGATCACTGGTGTACTCGTGCATGAACTTCGCGCGGTGCTGCAGAGGTTGGATTCGCCTGATGAACCAGCACATGGCTAGGTCCAAGCCGGTCAAACCCATCTCTACGAACCATTCGATCCGCCTTATTACGCGAGAAGCGTCGAGGTCGGAGGGAAGGGAGGCATGGGATCTCCATGTGGAAACTTCAGCGGCGGCTCCATCCACGAAGTCCGGGTATGTCACTTCTCGGCCCGCCAAAGGAATGTCGGGGCCGTAGAAGTACGTCCGCTGCTAGTTCTTGCAGGACTCATGGCCGACGATGTCGGGGAACCGCCGGCCAGGACGAATCTTGAAGCTTATGGTGCCGCAGTTCCTAAGCTCCTCCCTACTATGTTCGGCTTCACGTTTGACGGTGAAGAAGCACACGAACAAGTCTAACCTAGGCCTTATCCCTAGGTAACCCTCACAAAGTTCCGCGAAGTTGCTAAGCACTAAGATGCCATTGGGGGAGAGGTTGTGGGGTTGGACCTTGTAGTGATTCAAGACGGAGAGAAAGAAGTGGGAGATGGGCAAGGAAACGCCGCATACCAGCTGAGCCTTGAGGTACACCTTTTCTCCGACTTGGGGAGAATGTGTCACCTCGCCGGCCAGCGCCGCCCGCCAGGCGAGCCCCTCCATCGCGGGAGGTAGCCTTCGGTGACCATCTCTTGGATGTCGCGGTTAGTGACGTCTGAGCCGCGCCAGTCGCCCTTGTGCGAGTCTGGCTCTTCTTCCAGTGGTTCTAGCGCCGCCAGATTATGGTCGCTGCCGGTGGTCTCGATCACCGCCGATGCGGGGATGACCAAACCCTCTGGAGGCACGACGATGGAGCTCGCCGGCTTCGCCGTGGCTTCGCTCGACGCCGCCATCGATGGGGAGGAGCTGCTGCTGGCCATGGGGGTTGGAAGGATGCGACTGACGCAGATGGAAGCTAGGGTTTTCGAAGTTTCTCGTGGAGAGCTCGAGGAGGCGTGCGGCTAGAGGAAGAAGATGATGACGCGAGAGAATGAGGTAAAATGTGGCAAGTGTCCCATGGTTACTATTTATCATGCTCTGCGTCAAGATTCATGCATCTAATCGGACGGTTGCCGCGTAGACGACGTGTTCGTGAACATGCGCGGTAATTTCGCCACGTCTCCAACCTCCGCCGCCAACGGTTCGTATCGCTCGCGCTGGAAAATCGGATATGATTGCGTTCTCTGCATGTGTGAGTTATGAGGCGTCGCTGACCTAAGCCTACATCATCATAACTGACATGGGTAGATGAGCCGTCGCATCGAAGATTCCGGCATGGATGGATTTAATCCGACTATGGAAAAGTACAATGGAAGATTCAGCATTTCTCCGGCTTACAAATCGAAGACAGAGAAAACCTTGCAGGGTTCTTTGGGAGGACTACAAGATATTGCTTGACGATTTGCCGACATCCATCTAGACGGAGCATTCCACGTGAAGAGGCAAGACGGCGCAAGATCTCGGAGTTCTCCGGGGGCTACTGTAGGGGATATGCTATATGGGTATCCTAATAGCATGTCTCTTATCCGACTAACCCGGGTGGCCCATAGTCGGTAGCATGGCCTATGGCCTGCTGGGCGGCCCAGTTAGGTGGATCCAGAAGGGAGGCCCATGCCGGATAAAGGAAGGCTACGGTGGAGTCACCAGCGTACCCGGAGCCTTGGAGTGCAAGATACACACGACTAGTGATAGGCGGTGTAGGACTCTGTAACCTGTCCGGCTTGGACTTTTCCCTGTAACCCTAGGACCTGGCGACTATATAAGTCGGGCCTATGGGAGACTTTAGGGCACGATAACTTAGAATCTCTAGTCACCTCGCACAGCGAACCTATCTCTGTAACTCGGCGTGTTGCCCTTATAGTGATTTATAGCAGGAGTAGGATTCCTCCATCGTCGTGGAATCTGAACCTGGGTAAGCTGTGTTACCTCGTACCCGTCAACCGTCCGCCTTACCCAACGTCTCTAAACACGCACTGTGAGGACCCCTCCATGGCATACTCGTCGGCAATACCACGACACACACACCGCCCCTCGACCGCAGCCCGTGCCCACCGCTTTGCCATGATCCCAGGAACACGCCAGACACCCCCGTTCGCCGCCCCGTACCCCGTAGCCACCGCTCGCCGCGGAGTTCGCCGCCTCTGCCTTGCAGAGCACCGCACGTTTTTGACCGATTACCACCGCCCCTACACACGCATTTAAGCTCTAGAGCATCGTCAGGAGACCGCCCGTCGATCGCCAACCTCAGCCATGCCGCTAGCAGCCCGTAGCCATGTCGCCATCGTCGCCTGCCCATCCCTCTCGGTCTCGCCGTCGAGCCTATAAAAGGAGGCCACCCCAAGCCATTTGAAGCACACCATCCTACTCCCCTCACCTCACTGATCATTCCACCCTCGAGCCGGAGCACGAGGAGCAGCAGCTCACCGGAATTGCGCT
Organism: Avena sativa; assembly: GCA_916181665.1. Taxonomy (NCBI): domain Eukaryota; kingdom Viridiplantae; phylum Streptophyta; class Magnoliopsida; order Poales; family Poaceae; genus Avena; species Avena sativa. The sequence goes on along the minus strand of OV702293.1, from coordinate 350,920,182 downwards.
GGAGCAGGCCGCCTCTGGAGGAGAAGGGGGCCGTTGATTTCGACCACCCCCGGAGCTGCCTCGACCGTCCCTGAGCTCGCCGTCGACCACTTGTTCGTTTGCATGCCTCGCCGTCATTTCTGGAGCCCTGGTATGCCCCCTATGCACCCCCACCGAGCCGCTAGGGTTCGAGCTCGCCGGTGACATGTTCATCGTCGACGATGACCCTCAGCCGTCGACCCCCCTTCTAATCCAACGACCCACATAGCCCTGTACCGCGTGTTATGAGCCGCTGACCGGTAGACCCCCCTGTCAGCTAAGCCTCGCTCTGCGGAGTGACACTGGTCCGGCCCATTAACCTCTCCCGCGCGACCCAACAGTTTGAATTTAGACTTTTCCTTTTTAATTCAAACCCAGTTCTGTACCTAGTTTCAAAAATCAACCCAGCTCGATTTAATAAACCAAATTGCATGAAACCAATTTTGTTAGAAAGGTACTGAAAATCTTAATCCAATCCCGTTGGATTCAAATCATTTGGATATGTAGATCAACCTTGGTAAAAATAACAAGTCAGAAGCTTTTCTGCATTCAAACATTTTTCAAATTTCAACCATAAGAGATTTTGAGTTGATTCCAACTCTCAAAAATCATATTTGATCATACCTTTCAGAATATTTAAAAACATATGGGTTTTACTACAGAAATAATGTCCAAGTAATAAAATAATGCCACATAGGCATTTCTAGTCATTTTATTTATTTAAAATAAAAAGGTTAAACCTTATTAAATTGTGACACCACTTTAAAAAACATTCCCATAAACTGAAATATATGGTGATGACATGTGTCAACATGATCCCATGTTTGAGTTGGAGAATATTAAACCTTAAGTAGTTTTTCAATGAGTAGAAATTACTTTTCTAAAAATAAAATAAATAAGACAAAAGCTTTAATCTTGTAATGTTAGTGATGATGCTAGATCATATATAGTACACTTTTGTGTGATGATTGAAAGTAGTTAAGTGTTGTTTGGTGAATGTGTACATCGTATTTATTTATCGATGCTAGGACCGACCAAGGATACGAGGAGGAAGGAGGATACTACGAGGAAGAAGCCGAGGAGAACTTCAACCACTGCTCAGCTCAAGGCAAGCTTATACTGATACTTATGCAAGCCTAATACCACTGGTTGATTTAGCAAGCTAACACTTGCAAGTTACCCTATCTATGCAACTATTAACTTAGCAATCTTATACCATTTGTTAAACCATCCTAGCTTTTACTTGCAAGCCTTAAGCTTTGTTTCTTTATCAACGCTCTCTCTTAGAGTTTACATAGTGATTTGTAGATACTAGAAAGATATTTGAAGTAGCATAAAGAGCATAAAATTTGGCCTAAGTTAGATAATCTTGATATCATCCTAAGGCATGAGATTGAACTTAGTTAATCTCCACTTGTTTACCACCCCGCATTAGTACTTACCACCACTTGTAGATGCTAGTGCTAAGCATATAACTTGATCAACTTTAGATGGGAATACTTGGTGAAAATGGATATGAAAACCTTGGAATGATGAGTCATTCTACTGAAATGTTTTGACATGTGTTTCCGAACACCAGATGATTTTGATGATGAAAATGTTGAGGCATGAGCCTTAGCCCTTTATAAAACTGATGGTTGTCTTGGATGCGCTACCATTCCAATTTTACCGTACAACCACAATACCCAAAAATTGGGTAGGGCTTGACTGGAAACTTATATACCTTAGTATGGGTTCCCTCACGGCCAAGGTCTAAGCTGAGGCTACCTTGTGAAGATTGTCCACGTGTGCAGTACCCAAGATGACAGTTGGTCATGGTTGGGAGGCCAAACTCACAGGAGAGGTGCCTATACTAGGGCGTGTAATCAAAAGGTTAGGATTGATTATCTGCATACTGAGTATGGTGAATTCAGGATTTGTTCCTGACGCATGTATCGAATGTTGTGGTGAAAGTGTACAATCTCTATAGAGTGTCAAACTATTCGAATAGCCGCATTCGCGGTTATGGACAGTTGAAGTGGCCATACTGTTCCCCCGTCAGATGTTTTCAAAATGACTTGTGAAATGGATTGAGACTTTCACTTGACCACAACAGGGTTGTGATATGAAATTCAAGTTCCCACTTAGGTGTTATAAAACTTCAACTAGCTTTCTTCGCTTTTGAACTTAGTAGAGGTAAATATGGCTTTTTGCAAAACAACCCTAGAGCTTAGTGTCCTACTACAAAACCCCCCTTAACTGTTAGTATTAGTTTGCGAGTACTTAAAGAGTACTCATGGCTTTGTCCTTGGATATTCCCGTGGCCAGACTATGAAGAGGAGTATCAGGATGATGGACCGCAGGAAGGTTACGACAACTAGGATCATCTCACATCGTCAGCATTGCCTGTGACTCCGAAGATGGAGCTTCGCCTACGCTATTGTTATTATGACGTTATTCTGCTGTTTGAGTTGTATTAAGAACTGGATCATGATATCCTTATTTGTGTAAGACCTTATGTATGGTTTGTAATGGATGATGTACTGTGATATCCAAATCTGTTATGTCTCGCAAAAATGGTAATCCTGGGATTGCGATGTATGGCATAATAGGCATTTGGGATTAAAAATCCGGGTGTTGACAAGTTGGTATCAGAGCCATCCTAACCATAGGAGACCCTAGTTAGACTGGACGTTGAATCAGAAACTTAGTTTCAAAACCAAAGGAAGTGAGTATTTACAAAAACTTATTCCCATTCTTATCACTTGATTCTTTCATGAAAATTCATGTTCCTCAAAAACTCTTGCAAAAATACATAAAATTTGACACACTTGATCACTCTACTAACTTACTCATCCTATATTCTTATAGATGGACGTGAAGTACAACAAGTTTTATCAGTTGGGGAATGGATGAGAACTTATCTCTGAGCGTGACTTGGACCAGCTTTTGGAACTTCTGGAGCGTCCGCACCCTGAGTTCTTCGGAGATCAGCTCAAGGATCAAGGAGGAGAATATCTGTAGTGGCTAATTGTTGCAAGTCTCAGAGGAAAGATTGAACCTCCCACTACAGAGGGAATTCAGTTTACCTTAAGAGAGAACAACTGGCTAGATGGACTTGCCAGGGCCATGCAAGAAGCTCTTGCCCGTCTATGTGGACAGAGTATCAATCAGATCAAGGGTACCCGCTTTGAGTTTTACCCAAGGCGTGATGCTATGGGACAGCCACTGGAAGCCCCACATCACCCGAGCTGAAGACTCAGTTGGACCACCTTAGCTTCATGATGTATGATCGTCAGCAGGAGTTGGACAATTCCCGTGATTACTCCAACCACAAGTCTGCCATCATCAAGACGAAGGATCAGACCATCGCCATGCTAGCAAAGGATCGCAAGTCTCGTTGCCGTCAGCTCGACAAGAAGGAGCGCATCATTTCCCGTCTTCACCACCGTATCTCGGATTTGGAGGAGACCATCCACGAGAGATACATGCAGTTGGAGGAAAGGGAGAATGCCGGAGAAGATCTTCGTGGAGATCCCTAATCCTATCTCAGCGATGATGATGACTTTCTGGAGGACCAGGCCATGGACTTCTTCACCGATGAGGATGACTTCGCCTTCATCGATGACGATGATGAGGATGACGATTACACTGACTCCAAGGAGTAGTAGCACTTGAGCACTAGCGTTAGTGAGCTGTATTCGGTCCCACTGTATCATAGTTTCCAGAATGGTTCTTAAAACCATCTGTTTTCCTTTGTTGTGGTGTGTGTTGTACCGTGTGTTATGAATGAATGAATGAAAAGCAAGTTGCAAAAAAATCTGAGTCAAACTTTAAAAACTTTTCAAAGTCCCGGAGCTGTAGAAATTCCCTCTTTTCGCATGATCTATCTCAATCTTCAGATGCCTCAGGGAGGAAGTGGTTCATCCCCGGACCCGATGTTGCAGATCTTGCAAATGTTGGTTTCTGACCGCGAAGCTGAAAGAGTGGAACATCAAGCCAACTTAGCCACCCTTCAATAGATAGCTCAGTTGGCCCACAACAATCAAGGCCAAGGAAATCAGGACAACCATGGATCTAATCTCAAGAATTTCCAGAACACCAACCCACCTGTTTTCACTAAGTCAGAAGAGCTCCTAGATGCAGATGATTGGCTGCAAACCATGGAAAACAACCTGGAAGTCGTCAGAGTGGAAGCCAATGATAAAGTTCTGTTCTCCACCCACTATCTAGCCAGAGATGCAAGAGCATGGTGGAACAGCGTTCGTGCAATGACCGGAGGGCAGATGATGACCTGGGAGGAATTCAAGGTCAAGTTCAGCAGAACCCATGTGCCACCAGGTTTGATCAAGAGGATGAGAGATGAATTCAGAGAACTTAAGCAAGGAAGGATGACCATAGTGGAATGCCGTGACAAAATTTTGTCACTAGCTAGGTATGCCCCGAATGAGATCGAAACTGAAGCCAAGAAGAAAGAAAGATTCATGAATGGTCTGCACGATGAGATGCAGACTGTGTTGGTCAATATTCCCTTTGCTGATATTGAAGCCCTCGTCGACTCTGCCATTCATATGGAAGGAAAGATCAACCAAGCCAATGAGAACCGCAAGCGCCGCATGATGCATCAGCCAGGAACCCATCACACACCAAATTATCGCCCTAACCCATCTCCAGGATTTACCCCGAGAACCAACAGACCCCTGATGAACCGTCCGACCTACCCCAACCGTGGAAACCCAAGGCCCGGAGGAAATCACAACAACCCCGGCAACTCTGGCAATTTCAATCGTGCACCACCCAAGTTCAACAACAATGCTGCCACCAACACCAACACTACCCCAAGGACTAGAAGCAATGTTGTGCCTGTTGCAGCAAAGGACAAGTCGCAAGTGACTTGTTATGACTGTGGAAATAAGGGTCACTACTCCAATGAGTTCCCCAAGAAGAATGTCGCAGCCCCCAATGCAAATGCCCCAGCTCAGCAGCAGCGTTGTGTTCAGCCAGGAAGAAGGTTTGCCCCAGGGAACTCTCTCAACCACAACGGTCGTCTTTTTCTCATGCATGCTGAAGAAGCCCAGGAAGCACCAGATGTCGTGCTGGGTATGTTTTCTGTTAATTCAGTACTTGCTAGAGTGTTGTTTGATTCTGGTGCATCGCATTCATTTGTCACCGAAGAATTTGCATGCACTAATAAGATTCAACCAACCAAACTGAAGCATGTTATGATTGTTCAAATCCCCGGTTCAACCACGAAAGCTAGGCAAATTTGCAAAGCCGTCCCTATCCGAATCCATGGCATAGACTCTTATGCTAATCTAATAGTACTTGGAACTAAATGTTTGGAAGTAGTACTAGGAATGGATTGGATGTCCAAACATAAAGGATTAATTGACTATGCCAAGAAAGCCATAACCATGACCAGTACAGCCGGAATATCAGTCGAGCATGTATCTGAAACCTTACCTCGTCAATTCAAGTGCAACAAGAGTATAGCCCAACCTACCATTGACCAAGTCTAGATAGTCTGTCAATACCCCGATGTATTTCCAGATGTTTTGCCCAGTATGCCCCCAGATCGAGATATCGAGTTTATCATTGAACTAATTCCTGGAACAGGGCCCATAGCCCAGAGACCATATAGTATGAACCCGTCTGAATTAGAAGAACTAAAGAAGCAACTGGATGCCATGCTGGAAATTGGATTGATTAAACCAAGTGCGTCACCATGGAGATCACCTGTCTTGTTCGTGGACAAGAAAGATGGAGGTAACCGTTTGTGTACGGATTATCAGAAATTGAATGATGTCACCATCAAGAACAAATACCATTGCCCAAGATAGAAGACCTGTTTGACCAGTTGACCGGTGCCAAGGTATTTTCTAAGATTGATCTTAGAACTGGCTATCATCAACTCAAGATTCGCGCAGAGGATATTCCCAAGACTGCCTTTATCACCAGATATGGATTATACGAGTATACTGTCATGTCTTTTGGATTAACTAATTCCCCCACTTATTTCATGAATCTCATGAATAAGATTTTTATGGACTTCCTGGATAAGTTTGTCGTTGTTTTCATCGACGACATTCTGATTTATTCCAAATCAGAAGAAGAACATGAGCTACACCTACGGACCATTCTTGGAACCCTTAGAGAGCATCAGTTGTATGCCAAGTTTAGCAAATGTGAATTCTGGTTACAGGAGGTAGGATTCCTCGGCCACATTGTATCAGCCAGAGGGATTGTTGTTGACCCTGCAAAGGTGAAAGATGTCGAAGATTGGCAAGCCCCAACCACTCAAACCCAAGTTTGTGCATTTCTTGGATTGGTGGGATACTACCGCAAGGATTCTCGAGTATCGCCAGACCCATGACCGAACTGTTGAAGAAGGACAAGAAGTTTGAATGGACGAACAAATGTGAAGCGAGTTTTCAAGAACTCAAGAGAAGATTGATTTCAGCCCCAATCTTAATCATGCCGGATATCACGAAGCCCTTTGACGTATATTGTGACGCATCCAAGATCGGTCTCGAATGTGTGATAATGCAAGAAGGCAAAGTTATATCTTATCTATCTCGACAACTGAAACAACATGAACAAAACTATCCAACCCATGACCTTGAACTCACAGTCGTAGTTCTAGCCCTGAAGACATGGAGGCATTACCTGATGGGAAACCGTTGTGAGATTTATTTGGATCACAAGATCCTGAAGTATATATTCACTCAGAAGGAGCTGAATATGAGACAGAGAATATGGATTGAGCTAATCAAGTATTATGACCTAGACATTCACTATCACCCCGGTAAAGCCAACGTTGTAGCAAATGCCCTTAGCAGATTGCCGTGCCGCTTGAACTCCATGATTTTGAAGGAGCAACCAAGCCTGCACAAAGAAATGGAGGATTTCCAAATGGAATTAGTGAGTGAAGGATTTTTGGCTAGCATAGAACTTCAACCCACTTTGATCAGTCAGATCAAAGAGGCGCAAAAAGGAAACGCTAGTATCGATGGAATCAAACGTCGTATTGGTACATGCAAAGTACCCGGATTCACCGAAGACGAAGAAGGAGTTATGTGGTACAAAGGACGTCTTTGTGTACCAGCAGATTCAAAGTTGAAAGAAGTTATTCTGAAGGAATCTCATGATACCCTTTACTCTATCCACCCCGGAGGAACGGAGATGTATCAGGATTTGAAAGCACAGTTTTGGTGGCATAAGATGAAGAGAGAAATCAGAAGCTATATCGCCAAGTGTGATATATGTCAGCGAGTCAAGGCGGGACATCAGAGACCCGCATGATTGTTGCAACCCCTGAAAATTCCGGAATGGAAATGGGATTCAGTTGGAATGGACTTTATCACCGGATTGCCTACTTCTAGTAGGGGAAATGACTCTATCTGGGTCATAGTTGACAGATTGTCCAAAGTAGCCCATTTCTTACCAGTCAAGACCACATATCAGAGTTTGAAGCTAGCGGAGTTATACATCGCTAGAATCATCAGTTTGCACGGATTCCCCAAGAACATCGTATCTGATCGAGGAACTCAGTTTACCTCGAGATTCTGGAAAAAATTCCAAGAAGGTTTAGGAACCCGACTAGATTTCAGCATAGCTTATCACCCTCAGACTGATGGACAAACGGAGCGGGTAAATCAAATACTCGAAGATATGTTGAGAGCATGGGAAGATTGTCTGCCTTTCGCAGAATTTTCATACAACAACAGTTATCAAGCTAGTTTGCAAATGGCCCCATTTGAATTCATGTATGGAAGGAAGTGTCGCACCCCTTTGAATTGGTCAGAAGTAGGAGAGAGTCAGATTTTCGGACCCGACATCTGTTGGGGATATGCTATATGGGTATCCCTATAGCATGTCTCTTATCTGGCTAACCCTAGTGGGCCATAGTTGGTAGCATGGCCTATGGCCTGCTGGGCGGCCCAGTTAGATGGATCCAGAAGGGAGGCCCATACCAGATAAAGGAAGGCTACGGTTGGAGTCGCCGACGTACCCTGAGCCTTGGAGTACAAGACACACAAGACTAGTCATAGACGGTGTAGGACTCTATAACCTGTCCGGCTAGGACTTTTCTGTAACATCCCAGTATTTAGGACCTAACGAAGGGTAGATTTAGGAATATGTATTGTTGCATGCATTCATTTGTGAAAATGTGGGTAAATTTTTTGCCAAATAAAAACTTTGAGTGATCATTGTTTCTTTCTTACTTTGAGAATAGGTTTAGTCTTAAAGGAGGATTGCTATAAACTTTGATATGAACTTAAAGGAATTATGTGTGTTTTGAAATGAGTTTGGACTTTAAAACTTAAAGTGTTTTATAATTTAAATGATTTTGATATAAGATTTGAATCTTAAATTAATTAAGAGAAAAGTATTATAACTTAAATCTTATCTAAAAACAATATTGTATATGAAATTCATTTTACATACTTAAACAAGTCACAAAGGATGGACTTACAGAAGTTATTCCAAAACTTCACAATTTACAAAGGTAAAGAATAAGAATATTCTTTATTAATAAATATGTAATCTTTATTACAAATGAACCAAATAAAGATTACAAGAATTATAAAAGAAAAATTACAAAAGAATAAGAAAACTACATTTGTATATTCACTAACTATCCTATATCTAAAACTACACTAAAACTCCATCTTTATCTTTGTACCTGCAAAACAATGATTAAATAGAAAACAAAATAGGATCAGTGTTAGTGTATTTCTCTCAGATATGTCAGTGAGGTGCACTTGACAATCTCATCATTGAGAAATATGGTAAAAGGGGCAAGTTTCACCAATCTGAAAGATTTCATCCTTCATAAATTCAAAACCAGAATTCAAATGACAGCCAAAAGGGACCAATTCACCAGCCAGGTAAAATTAGTTTGGTAATAGTAAAGTTCAAACTTTCTGAACTTATCCACATGTGCATAGCAGACACACAAGCTGCACACACACAAGCATGCAAAAGGGTGTGCTGTCGACCTCACAAGCATAGCCATTATCACAAAACCATAGCCCAGCCGTGGAGGAGCACCTTAGTGCATCTCTCCACTACACAATACACCAGCACAGCCAGGATGAATAGTAGCTAAACCAAGAACAGCAACCAAACCCAACCACCCAGATCAACTCAAACATCACAGGATGGTGACATAAGGAGGGGAATGGATCTGGTGGACAGCAAGGTCAAGCCTAGGAACTAGGAGGAGCATGCAAGCTCAAGAGCAAGTTCAGGAACCAGAAAAAGCAGATCAAGATCAAGATCAAGATCATCATCAATCTACTACACCAACATCAAATCTTATGGTGAGTGTCATAAAACCATCACATGCTTTCATCAGAATATCTAAACAACAGCATGTGTTGTTTTATGTAATGATCTCTCAATAAACACCCAAGAGGGGTAAATCTATCCTAGAGATTTCAAGTATAAGGATAAGAAATCAAGCTCAACCACAAACACTAAACCCTCAGACCAACCTCACTGGGTTCAGGGTTATTTTTGCAACTTAGATCATTTTCATTTGATCTTATCAGATCAGGGCACATCTCTCAAAGAGAGAGTAGCACCTCTAAACCTATAAGTTTCAAACAAACTATTGCCCAACTAACTAGGAATCACATCCTATAGCCTCAGACCAACATCATAGGCAGGAAAGATAATAAAAGCTTCCATATCATCTTATCAGTTTTAATCACAAGCTTTATCAAGCTAAGCCCAGAAATAAAACTCAATCACTTGTGTGCCAGAATACAATGGTATCACAAGGACAAGTTCTTAATGAACTAAAACCAATCTTTACTTAGCTTTCACAGATAAAAAGGTACAAACCAATAAACATCATTTTCCTGAAGCCAAGTGCCAGGAATCAACCTTAAATTCATTTATACATCCACAGAAATCATTGCAAGCAATGATTTGATTCAGTGAGTATAATCTCAGACAAGCCAACAGTATAATTGCAATAAGCAACTACTGTCAGTATAAGCAATCTGACAGTAGAGTAAAATTAGATCAACAACATAATCCAATCAAGGATTTCATTGATACACTAGCATGGATCATGATGGATTACCACTAGAATTTATCTGACAAGCAATTAGCAGCAACAAAGCTACTATTAATCATCAATCACAGCAAACAATCATTTCCATGATCAAATATGATCAACACTAGATCTGAAGCCTCATAGATATGATCAACAGGGGGTTATGAACCCTAATCCAGAGATGAAGCCAATCAGCACATAGTCACTCAACATGAGAAGCCACTAGAGACACACAGAAAGAATCATGGCAGTAGCAGGGACAAACATCACCACGACAACTTACCTGAGGTCCTCGCTGACGAATCGAAGAGGAAGTAGAGGGGCTGACGAATCGTGGTGGCACAGGGAGCACCCAGAGGGGCTCTGCAACCTGCACCTGCCACGACGGCAGTCGCAACAGCGCACGAGACCAGCACACCACCACAGGCGGGATCGCGGCGGCGACAACATCTTTTTTGAACCCTAGAGTCCGGGAAGGGGTGGAACTGACCACGGGGAAGCCCCAGAGTCAAATCCAAGTGGATAGAACGAACAAGCATCGTCGACAACCCCAACTCGCACCACGGCGGCGGCCAGAACAGCCGACGACGGCGAGAATCGATGGTGGCGGCATCGCCGGCCACGGGGGCGAGTCAGAGGAGGAGGAGATAAGGTCGAGGGAGAGAGAGGAGGCAGAGTGGGCTGGTGGGCCAAAACTCTTCGGGGTGGTCTTTTTGACACTACCCCATTGGGCCACCCCGTCCCAATAAGCCCAAGGGGCCAGCCCAAGTTATTTAATAAAGTCTTTATCAATTAAAAAACACCAAAATGCCCCTGGTCTCAATAAAAAATTTAGAAAATGAAATAAAAGTCCAAAATTTATAAGTGAAAGATTTTTGGATTCATAATAATCCACTCTGTCCAAAGAAAATAAAATATCAAACTTTGGACATTTAAATTTTTATAAGAATTTTGTATTCCTTATGGAATTTTACAAAATTATTGAAAGATGATAAAATAAATAAATAAATCACTTTTATTATTTATTAATATTATAGTATTTATGAAAAATACTAAATAAATATTTAGTAATAAAACTTTAATAATTCATATTCCTATAATGATAAATGTTTATAATATAAGTAAAATACCAAAAATCTTGGAAAAATAAGAATTCTAATTAAAAATATAATCATGTATTATTATTTCACTTAATTAAATATTTATTATTTATTAAGTAATTATAAAGTAATAATAAAAATCATAACTTATTGTTTATTAATCACAAAAATAAATATACCAAAATTATCTTAAAAATAATATATACATGATAAAAATCTCATATTATACTTTGAATTACATAAAAATTCAAATATTTTAATAACTCAAATTTAAACCTAGTCACTTCAATAATAATTCATAAAAGGATAAATAACATTTATTAATATCTTTTAAATGAGTAATATAAGTTTAATATATAGTACAAATCTTAAATATTAATGAAATGAAACTCTAATGGTTTAAAAACATTATAAACATCTTTATATTAAACTATCTTCTACTCTAAGTGAAAATTATATTCTCAAAGGATTCCAATTCATGATAAAAACCTTAAAGAACATCTTGTGAATAAATCAGATCCTTTCCATTAACTTTAAATTATCAAATTTCAATGATTACCACAACACTATAGAAAGTTCAAGGGTAGTTAAATGAAAATATATCTGCAATTATAAACTCTACTCACTTATCTATAAAAGATAAATGATACTACTCTATCATAAAATTAAGAAACCATTATCTCAAGTAATAGAATAAACATTCTTAAATAACTTAAAGGGCACATTTCAGATATACAAGATACCAATGTATAAGTATTATACTTTCAAAACCATCTATATTTTAAAGTTAACTTTAGTCTCCAAGAGTCTAAATATAATACCATACACATTATTAGATGTTTTATAGTTAACTTTGGTCTGAAGTAGTTAATCTATAAAGAAAATCAAGCCAAACCATTTGATCAAAACAAATAACATCGACCACCACTAACTAACCACAAGGTTTGTTTAGACCTTGGAAGAGAAACCTTTTTCTTCGAAGGTTATCCTTTTTTGCCACTTTAAATAAGAACTCTTGTATAAGTAATCCTAACTAGTATGTCATAAATATGTATACTTTACTCCTACATATGTGTTGTCTACAACCACTCATAAACTCTAATAAAAGTACAACTATGAAACTTATCTAAAAGGACCACACATTCCAAAGTAACCACTTTCGGAATCCAAACCCTAGGACAACGTTATTCTCGGGATTTGCGCCTAGAACGTGCATCACATTACTTATGCATAAAAGCATATTGCTTCTTTAAACATTAGTCCTTACCGGACCAATGATGCCGATTTCAGATTTTGGATCTTATACACTGATTCGAAGACCATGAGTGCATAATCTTGCAATCACAAAAGGCAAGTTCACACTTGTTCATGTCCTTTGTTTATTTTCTGTAAAGTATTTTAAAAATCCAGTGTTGTCTTCACATGCATTTAAAAAAGGTCAGAAAACACTATTTTCCAATAATAATGAGGACTATTGATTATTGATCCAGGGTGATCAGCTAATCTATTAAATCTGACAGTTGTGGTACCACTATTCAGAACTATATCACCTAGGACTTAACCACCAATGTCACTAGTGATTCTTGCGCCATATATTACGCGTTGACCATGAGATCTGGAATGGGACGGAGAAGTCAGTTGTATCTTATTCCTCTCGCATGAAGACGGATGTGCAGGTCGTGGCTGTTATCCTCGTAGCGTGCATTTTAATTGGTAATTCGTAGAGGATATGCAGCATATGGGTGGGAACCCTCATCGTCCCACGATAGTTCTGACATCTAACGGTTTGTACAAACCATTGCCGTAATCCTTTATGTGGGCATGGTGTACACCAAGGAGGCATGCGGGGTCGCGAAGGGGGCAGTGATTGGCTTGGATCATCTTTTGGTCCCCACATCATGGAATTGTGGACGGGAATAAGCTGCCCGGTTGTGCAACAAAGAGTTGATCTCTCATGGGAATAAGCTTATTTTTAGGTAACCAAAAATATTTTTGTTACACCACATAAGTTGGTGTGTTTGACTAAACTAAAATATGGTGGTCCATCTATATGGTTCACTTGTGATCTTTCCATCCTTCTTGGTTGATTCTTCTTGCATGAGATCATGGTTTCCTTGAGGAAAACTCTTGGTCACAAATCTTCAAAGGTGATGATGGTTCCTTCTAACTTGTGTTTCCTTAGTCTCCAAATCTTGAGCAAAATTCCTTGTCTCACTTGTGTTCCTTAGTGACATCCAAGATTGAAGTCCTTGGTGAACATGCTGAAGATGTTGAAGTCATTAGAGTTGATGGAGTCCTTTGCACATGGTGAAATCTTTGGTCATGGGGTAGGCTTTTCCATTAAGTTTGAAGTAGAAGAGATGTAGAGTTGAAACAAAAATGGTTGAGGAAAGGATTTACAAGTTTGTTTTGTAAATAAGTTTTGGAACAAGTATAACTCCTATTTTTTTCTAAGGGGTTTTATCCAATCCTAGGGTTACAAATCCTACAGGCAACACAATGCTCTGATACCATCTGTAGAGGTTGTGACCTTCAAGTAAGGCAGAGTCCCCTGTGATTGCAATGCTAGTCCCTGGATCAATAGCTAGCATCCACAGTTTAGATGTAATATCAAGAAACAGAGGTCATATTATAACTTTATAACCAGGAATAACAAAATTTTATTACATAAATTCATAGCTCATTTGGCTATTACATTACATTGCAGCGGAATATCTATAAGCATGGGGTCCTTCATCTTCAAAGTGCCACATGCAGACATGTTGGTTGTAGACTTTGTAATCCTAATCAATCAACTTCACTAATATCAAACAAACCTGCAACATAACAAGTTACAGCCACAAGGGTCAATACAATTGAATTGTATTGGCAAGTGATACTATGGTAGTTTAGTGGAGTCTATCATCTATATGCATTTGGCTAAGTGGAGTTGAGGCTTGCATTGCATAAAAATATATTTTTCCTTAACCTTTGAAAATACTAAGTTTTTGCTTGACAAAATCATTTTCTCAAACAAAGATTGAAATCCTTTAACCCTTTTTCAAACCACAAGTTTTACTTAGAAGTTGGAGTGATGAGATCCTTGATTGCTTCCATGTCTTGATGCTCAAATTGTCCTTTACCAGGGACATGGCTAAGTACTTAGATTTTACACTCTGCAGAGGTGGTGCACTTTCCCCACAAGACTTGGTTTCCCAAGACAAGATCTTTCAGAAGCCTTCCCTTAGACCAAAATGGACGCGTTCCAACCTATCAAACACTACCACCCACTGTCCATATGGCTAAGTTCTTGCAACCTATATGATCCAGGCAGAGCCCATAATGCCAAGTGGCTGCACTTGAAGCTTCTCAACATTTGACATCTCAAATCTCTTTGTTCCTGGGTGGCCATCCACAAGTGAGATACACAAGGTAAACCATAGACATGGGCCTTGTGAACCACTCAACACAAACCATTCCTTCCATTCCACCCAGGTAGTTCATTAACTTAGTTGTTTTATTAAACAAAAACACAAGTCCTCAGACTTAGAAACTTTTCCATAGTATGAATATATTTACACCCTTGTTTTCTATTAGCTAATCTAAGCATGATAGTAGTAGGAGTCTTAACTTAGGAAGTAATCCAATAAGGTTTCATCTACTAGGTTTTCCTAAAGCAAGGTTTACACTTAGCAAAAGTTCCATGCAAGTTTTACTTAGAGAAAAACACTAATGCATAGAGAAAGTAATGGGACAAAAAGATATGAAGAATCACTTGCCTTTTTGGTAGAGGGTATAAGCTCACTCCTTGTCCTTGCAACAATCACACTCTTCAAGTCACTATAAATCAATCAAGCAAGGCACAAACTCAATCTACCAATCAAGCAAAACAACACATAAAATGACAAAGTCTAAGTAATGCATGCAAGCATGCCAAGCTTTGTTTTGTTTGAAGGAGTGGTTCCTAATGGGTCATAATCATTTGAAAACACCTATTGGTCATTTAGTAAGGTGGCAAAGTCATTTGCAAAAGATTTCACTTCATAAACCATTTTAAAAACAAAGTATCATTTTATGTGGTGTAGAAATATTTTTACTAAGGCATTAACCTATAGGGTTCACCCAATATGTTTTCCAACCATAAAACTTGGTGTTTAGGGTCAGAGGGTTTAAACCAAAACATTTCCCAAAAGTTTTCTTCCAAAACCATTTTTAATAAATAAATCACATTTCTATTTGACTAGAAATGGTTTTAAATCAAAGAATCATTATTTTATTTCACCAAATACATTTTTGAATCCACAAAGTGTTTCCTAGGGTTAGTAGGTTCAAAATACACCTTTTCCCAAATATTTTATCCCCAAATTCATTTTTAAACAATTTTTATAATCTTAACAAGCATACAAATGTTTCTGCAAAAACAAACATTTTTCCAGAAGCTTTTTGCTAAACCAAGGGCATGGTTGGCTAGGGCTTGTTCTCCTGATTTCAACGATATAAAGTTTGCAAAATTTGGACGTGTGGTTTGAAAGTTACACCAATTACAAATTTGCATTCTAATCAGATCAAAATTCTGTTTTAAAACGAATCCAGTCCACGTGGCAGTTTCTGATTGGGTGGTACCGATTCGTGTGGATCGAGTGATACAGACCACAGGATTAAAAGGGGCAGGTGCGGCTCAGATCAACGCGTACCCCTTCGTTTAAGTGAACTATCCTATCACTCCGATCTGGATCTAACGGCTCTCAGTGCCTCGACCAGAAGTTGGCGGCGCTGCGGTGGCTACTGGCGGCAGAGCGGCCTGGCGGTGGCGTTGCCGGCGATGCAGGAAGCAGGAGAGGAAAAGGGGATGCTCACCGATTTCGTGAAGTGACGTTGATGCTCAACTCGCTTGCGGTTTGTCAGGGGGCGCACTGGTTCAGTCGTGATTCCTCGCCGGAGTTGAGAACGGCGTCAGGTGGTCCTGGTTGTGGTCGGAGGCGACGCTACAGATCACGCGGAGGCAAACAGAGGGCAAGGTTAGCTGCGCAAGGTCAGTGCGGTGACGCGTGCATGAAAGAGAAGAGGAGGGGCGGTCATATACTACCTGGGGACGTCGTCGGAGAAGAGCCAGACGGTGGCGGTGGCTCGAGGAAGACGTTGCCGACGCTCAGGGACGCTCGTGGTCAAACGAGGGGCACGGACGGATGCGTCAGGAGGTGGGGAATCTGCTAGGGTGCTCAGGGAGGCGCGGGGCGAAGAGGCTCGGCCGGATTCCTCACCGGAGTGTCGTCGGACAGAGGCGGTGTTCGAGTAAAATTCGACGGCCTGGGGGCGTGCTTGAGGGAGGAGTAAGAGGGGAACGAGAGAGGATGCGCTGGCGTTTAAATGTGCATGGTCGCTATGAGTAATGGTGGCTGCGTTAAGACGAATTCATGCCGCGAAATCAAAGCCTGTAACGGTGACGAGGGGAGGAAGAACAGGTCGTGGGGGTGGGGAAGATGACATCGTGTCTGCGGGGTCCTCTGGCAGGGAGTGAGGGAGTGAGGGGGAGGGTCCACCGGTCGGTGTCTGCGCGGGTTGCTTCTGCGGTGAAGAAAAAACGGTTCGGGGGCGAGGGTGAGGTGGGCTAGCTGGGCTGCTGCTGGGTTAGTTGGGCCGGCTGGGCTGGGTCGACTGTTCTCACATTTTTTTTCTTCTGAATTCTTTTTCCTTTTCTATTTCTATTTTTCTGTTTTGAATTTCAATCAACTATTCAAACATTCAAACAACCACCACACTTGTAATGAGTTTTTGGTTCTGTTTATCAACATAAACCAAATCCCAAAAATAAAATATTATTTTAATTCATTTTAGGATCCATTCATTAATTAAATAAAATGGACCTTTAGTTATTTAATCAAATAGGGTTTGATTTATTTAATAAATCTTCATTTGAAATCCAAATATTTTCAAAACCAAATAAGTAGGTTTTATTTGAAAATAAAGAATACTTGGAAAGTTTGTTTAGAATAAAATAACATTTTTGTTATAAGGTCCATCAATAATTAAATAAAATGGGCCTTAGTTAATAAATCAAATAGGATTGGTTTTATTTAAATCCTTATTTTGAAATCTAAAATAGTACCAAAACCATTCAGTAGGTTTTATTTGAGAATATAAAATACTTGGAAAAACTTATTTTAAACAAATAAATAAGTTTTGATGTTTTGGAAATAGTAAAACCTTTATTAATAAAACTTGTATATTTAGATCCTTTTTATTTTATTTTAAATAAACCTCTACTATTTTAATCAAAGCAAAACCTTTTTGTTTCAAAATTTTGGCCAAGGTTTAATTTGGCTTTTATAAAGTAATCTTTATTTAAAATATTTCTTTTCCCTTTGAAAAACCAAAACCTTTATAAAAAGATTTCAAAGTAGTAGTAAAATATTTTTATTTTTCCTTTAATAAATATTTATCTTTTTAATCCCTTTGGGATTTATTTAATCCAAATTGGTTTGAAGGTTTCCAATTGCATTTCAAAGTTTCTTCTGGCCCTAAAAATCAAACAAAGTTTTATTTTATTCATTTATTTTTCACATTACAAGATTTGGAAAATCTTGGGATGTGACAGGCTACCACCCTTAAAATAAATCTCGTCCCGAGATTTGGGAGGCTAGGGTTACAAGTTGGCTCAAGGCATCTAGGGTACTACCACCCTTAAAAATTTTCCAACTAGTTTACATGTTGGCTTGCTTGGAATCTTGGGAAAACTTCTCTGGAAAGCATCTGCATTGAGTCCTTTGTTTCCACACTCTCATGGGCCAAGGTTGAGATTTTCCATAGGCTTGTTCAACTTGTTCATCATCTTTTCTGGACAATTTTTTACATAGTGGCCTGGTTCCTTGCATTTGAAACATATCACTTGGCTGATATCTTTCTTTTCCTTTGGTATCATCGCCTCTTGTTTGTTTCTTTGGTTCTTCTTCTTTTCTGGGCATTCATTGGCATAATGTCCCATCTCTTTGCATTTGAAACATTGCACTTGTGTAATATCCTTCTTGCTAGTGTTGGGGCATTTCTTCTTCTTCTTTTTGGGTCTCTCCAAAGTTAGGGGTTCTTCTAATTCTTGTTCTTCATAGGTGGGAGATCTTTCTCTCTTCTTGGGGCATTGATCTTCATGCTCCTTGGATGCATGATCCTTGTCTCCACTAGTATTGTTAGCTTGGGTTCCTTCTAGAATAGCATCTTTGTCATCCTTGTTATCATTAGCTCTTTGGGAATAGTTTCCTCTCATGTTGATCATTTGAGTAACCAATCCTTGCAGCAATTGGGATTGAAGTTTCAAAATCCTTTGTATGGCTGGGTCTAGTCCATTGCTGTTGGCTAAAAGCTGAGTTGTCTCTTGGCTCAACTGGTTTTGGGTTGCTATAAGTTCTCTCATGTTGTCCTCTTGGTTGTTGTTGTTGTTTTCACCATCCTTGATGTTGGAGTTTCTTGGAGAAGTCATCTGGTTGGGTTGAAGGGATTAGAATAGGCAAAAATATTTCTAAGGGGAGTAGTTCCAATCACACACATCACAATTCACACAAGCAATGTGCAAGTAATCACAAACAAACATTTCCACTCAAACAACAAAGTTTAAGCTTATTTTTAGGCAACCAAAAATATTTTTGTTACACCACATAAGTTGGTGTGTTTGACTTAACTAAAATATGGTGGTCCATCTATATGGTTCACTTGTGATCTTTCCATCCTTCTTGGTTGATTCTTCTTGCATGAGATCATGGTTTCCTCGAGGAAAACTCTTGGTCACAAATCATCAAAGGTGATGATGGTTCCTTCTAACTTGTGTTTCCTTAGTCTCCAAATCTTGAGCAAAATTCCTTGTCTCACTTGTGTTCCTTAGTGACATCCAAGATTGAAGTCCTTGGTGAACATGCTGAAGATGTTGAAGTCATTAGAGTTGATGGAGTCCTTTGCACATGGTGAAATCTTTGGTCATGGGGTAGGCTTTTCCATTAAGTTTGAAGTAGAAGAGATGTAGAGTTGAAACCAAAATGGTTGAGGAAAGGATTTACAAGTTTGTTTTGTAAATAAGTTTTGGAACAAGTATAACTCCTATTTTTTTCTAAGGGGTTTTATCCAATCCTAGGGTTACAAATCCTACAGGCAACACAATGCTCTGATACCATCTGTAGAGGTTGTGACCTTCAAGTAAGGCAGAGTCCCCTGTGATTGCAATGCTAGTCCCTGGATCAATAGCTAGCATCCACAGTTTAGATGTAATATCAAGAAACAGAGGTCATATTATAACTTTATAACCAGGAATAACAAAAATTTATTACATAAATTCATAGCTCATTTGGCTATTACATTACATTGCAGCGGAATACCTATAAGCATGGGGTCCTTCATCTTCAAAGTGCCACAGGCAGACATGTTGGTTGTAGACTTTGTAATCCTAATCAATCAACTTCACTAATATCAAACAAACCTGCAACATAACAAGTTACAGCCACAAGGGTCAATACAATTGAATTGTATTGGCAAGTGATACTATGGTAGTATAGTGGAGTCTATCATCTATATGCATTTGGCTAAGTGGAGTTGAGGCTTGCATTGCATAAAAATATATTTTTCCTTAACCTTTGAAAATACTAAGTTTTTGCTTGACAAAATCATTTTCTCAAACAAAGATTGAAATCCTTTAACCCTTGTTCAAACCACAAGTTTTACTTAGAAGTTGGAGTGATGAGATCCTTGATTGCTTCCATGTCTTGATGCTCAAATTGTCCTTTACCAGGGACATGGCTAAGTACTTAGATTTTACACTCTGCAGAGGTGGTGCACTTTCCCCACAAGACTTGGTTTCCCAAGACAAGATCTTTCAGAAGCCTTCCCTTAGACCAAAATGGACGCGTTCCAACCTATCAAACACTACCACCCACTGTCCATATGGCTAAGTTCTTGCAACCTATATGATCCAGGCAGAGCCCATAATGCCAAGTGGCTGCACTTGAAGCTTCTCAACATTTGACATCTCAAATCTCTTTGTTCCTTGGTGGCCATCCACAAGTGAGATACACAAGGTAAACCATAGACATGGGCCTTGTGAACCACTCAACACAAACCATTCCTTCCATTCCACCCAGGTAGTTCATTAACTTAGTTGTTTTATTAAACAAAAACACAAGTCCTCAGACTTAGAAACTTTTCCATAGTATGAATATATTTCCACCCTTGTTTTCTATTAGCTAAGCTAAGCATGATAGTAGTAGGAGTCTTAACTTAGGAAGTAATCCAATAAGGTTTCATCTACTAGGTTTTCCTAAAGCAAGGTTTACACTTAGCAAAAGTTCCATGCAAGTTTTACTTAGAGAAAAACACTAATGCATAGAGAAAGTAATGGGACAAAAAGATATGAAGCATCACTTGCCTTTTTGGTAGAGGGTGTAAGCTCACTCCTTGTCCTTGCAACAATCACACTCTTCAAGTCACTATAAATCAATCAAGCAAGGCACAAACTCAATCTACCAATCAAGCAAAACAACACATAAAATGACAAAGTCTAAGTAATGCATGCAAGCATGCCAAGCTTTGTTTTGTTTGAAGGAGTGGTTCCTAATGGGTCATAATCATTTGAAAACACCTATTGGTCATTTAGTAAGGTGGCAAAGTCATTTGCAAAAGATTTCACTTCATAAACCATTTTAAAAACAAAGTATCATTTTATGTGGTGTAGAAATATTTTTACTAAGGCATTAACCTATAAGGTTCACCCAATATGTTTTCCAACCATAAAACTTGGTGTTTAGGGTCAGAGGGTTTAAACCAAAACATTTCCCAAAAGTTTTCTTCCAAAACCATTTTTAATAAATAAATCACATTTCTATTTGACTAGAAATGGTTTTAAATCAAAGAATCATTATTTTGTTTCACCAAATACATTTTTGAATCCACAAAGTGTTTCCTAGGGTTAGTAGGTTCAAAATACACCTTTTGCCAAATATTTTATCCCCAAATTCATTTTTAAACAATTTTTATAATCTTAACAAGCATACAAATGTTTCTGCAAAAACAAACATTTTTCCAGAAGCTTTTTTCTAAACCAAGGGCATGGTTGGCTAGGGCTTGTTCTTCTGATTTCAACGATATAAAGGTTGCAAAATTTGGACGTGTGGTTTGAAAGTTACACCAATTACAAATTTGCATTCTAATCAGATCAAAATTCTGTTTTAAAACTAATCCAGTCCACGTGGCAGTTTCTGATTGGGTGGTACCGATTCATGTGGATCGAGTGATACAGACCACAGGATTAAAAGGGGCAGGTGCGGCTCAGATCAATGCGTACCCCTTCGTTTAAGTGAACTATCCTATCGCTCCGATCTGGATCTAACGGCTCTTAGTGCCTCGACCAAAAGTTGGCGGCGCTGCGGTGGCTACTGGCGGCGGAGCGGCCTGGCGGTGGCGTTGCCGGCGATGCAGGAAGCGGGAGAGGAAAAGGGGATGTTCACCGAGTTCGTGAAGTGACGCTGATGCTCAACTCGCTTGCGGTTTGTCAGGGGGCGCACTGGTTCAGTCGTGATTCCTCGCCGGAGTTGAGAACGGCGTCAGGTGGTCCTGGTTGTGGTTGGAGGCGACGCTACAGATCACGCGGAGGCAAACAGAGGGCAAGGTTAGCTGCGCAAGGTCAGTGCGGTGACGCATGCGTGAAAGAGAAGAGGAGGGGCGGTCGGATACTACCTGGGGACGTCGTCGGAGAAGAGCCAGACGGTGGCGGTGGCTCGAGGAAGACGTTGCCGACGCTCAGGGACGCTCGTGGTCAAACGAGGGGCACGGACGGATGCGTCAGGAGGTGGGGAATCTGCTAGGGTGCTCAGGGAGGCGCGGGGCAAAGAGGCTCGGCCGGATTCCTCACCGGAGTGTCGTTGGACAGAGGCGGTGTTCGAGTAAAATTCGACGGCCTGGGGGCGTGCTTGAGGGAGGAGTCAGAGGGGAACGAGAGAGGATGCGCTGGCATTTAAATGTGCATGGTCGCTGCGAGTAATGGTGGCCACGTTAAGACGAATTCATGCCGCGAAATCAAAGCCTGCAACGGTGACGAGGGGAGGAAGAACAGGTCGTGGGGGTGGGGAAGATGACAGCGTGTCTGCGGGGTCCTCTGGCAGCGAGAGAGGGAGTGAGAGGGAGGGTCCACCGGTCGGTGTCTGCGCGGGTTGCTTCTATGGTGAAGAAAAAACGGTTCGGGGGCGAGGGTGAGGTGGGCTAGCTGGGCTGCTGCTGGGTTAGTTGGGCCGGCTGGGCTGGGTCGACAGTTCTCACTTTTTTTTTCTTCTGAATTCTTTTTCCTTTTCTATTTCTATTTTTCTGTTTTGAATTTCAATCAACTATTCAAACATTCAAACAATTTCAAACAACCACCACACTTGTAATGAGTTTTTGGTTCTGTTTATCAACATAAACCAAATCCCAAAAATAAAATATTATTTTAATTCATTTTAGGATCCATTCATTAATTAAATAAAATGGACCTTTAGTTATTTAATCAAATAGGGTTTGATTTATTTAATAAATCTTCATTTGAAATCCAAATATTTTCAAAACCAAATCAGTAGGTTTTATTTGAAAATAAAGAATACTTGGAAAGTTTGTTTAAAATAAAATAACATTTTTGTTATAAGGTCCATTAATAATTAAATAAAATGGGCCTTAGTTAATAAATCAAATAGGATTGGTTTTATTTAAATCCTTATTTTGAAATCTAAAATAGTACCAAAACCATTCAGTAGGTTTTATTTGAGAATATAAAATACTTGGAAAAACTTATTTTAAACAAATAAATAAGTTTTGATGTTTTGGAAATAGTAAAACCTTTATTAATAAAACTTGTATATTTAGATCCTTTTTATTTTATTTTAAATAAACCTCTACTATTTTAATCAAAGCAAAACCTTTTTGTTTCAAAATTTTGGCCAAGGTTTAATTTGGCTTTTATAAAGTAATCTTTATTTAAAATATTTCTTTTCCCTTTGAAAAACCAAAACCTTTATAAAAAGATTTCAAAGTAGTAGTAAAATATTTTTATTTTTCCTTTAATAAATATTTATCTTTTTAATACCTTTGGGATTTATTTAATCCAAATTGGTTTGAAGGTTTCCAATTGGATTTCAAAGTTTCTTCTGGCCCTAAAAATCAAACAAAGTTTTATTTTATTCATTTATTTTTCACATTACAAGATTTGGAAAATCTTGGGATGTGACACTAGTGAATTTGCTGAGTACGCTCGTACTCAAAATATCTTCTTAACCCTTGCTAGATTATGAAGCCATTAAAACGATGACTACATCAAGATATGCTCCAGGACTTATCAAGACCAACTAAAGCCCTTCAATAAAGACAAGGAAGTCAACATATACCTCAACTCAAGTGAAGACGAAAGTTACCGATTAGGTAGGAATATTTTCTCTAGCCAAAGAACCTATTTCTGTAGAACATTGCAATAGCAGCAATCCCAACCTCTTAGTCTGAATATTAGAGTTAATAGTATAATCGTTCTGGCATTGTTTAAACTTTGATTCTTCTCCGTAAGAAATTCTTTCTCTCTCTTTAACCTCGAATGTTCTCTGGATCTTATGTAAAGGAGTGAGTTCTAACCTTCAAGCCATGTTTTGGACCCGATGTGTTTCTGTTGTGCCATTCTGAGAGATGTAATACTAGTGAACGGTGTTTCATTGGTGTTATGTCAACGACTATAGTATACTACATCATGCAGTGGTATGCTGGGTCACCGCATTTTCCCTGTAACCCTAGGACCTGGCGACTATATAAGTCAGGCCTATGGGAGCCTTTAGGGCACAACTTCACACAATCTCAGACGATCATAGACAATTTCATACAACCTCGCACAGCGAACCTATCTCTGTAACACGGCGTATTGCCCTTATAGTGATTTATAGCAGGAGTAGGATTCCGCCACCATTGTGGGATTTGAACCTGGGTAAGCTGTGTTACCTCGTACCCATCAACCGTCCGCCTTCCCCCACGTCTCTAAACACGCACTGTGAGGACCCCTCCATGGCGTACTCGTCGGCAATACCACGATAGTTGGCGCCCACCCTGGGGCAAGAGGCGCTTCAGGCTCTTCAGCGGGCGAGGACCAAGATCTTCACGGGAATCGGCAAAACCGTAGCCATCGATCGTGTTCTCTTCTCCGGCAACGTTCCGATCATCCCCCCTGACGAGTTCTGGATCTCGACGAAGACGAACCCTACGCGATGCTCGATCGTCCCTATCGGAGACAATCACCTCTTCATCGGCGAAACCGACTCGGGCACTAGTTCCCTGGGAGTCGGAGGAGTATCAAGGCCCGCACGGACCGCCTACGTGCAGGATACGTTCATAGAAGGATCGATGTCGGATCTCTCTTTGGAGTTTGCCGGCAAAGATCGGAAAAATCCAAGGCCCGCACGGACCGCCTACGGGAAGGATACGTTCGCGGAATGATCGATGTAGGATCTCTCTTTGGAGTTTGCCGGCAAAGATCGGAAAAATTCAAGGCCCACCCATACCGCCCCTGTGTAGGATATAACGGTGGAAGATCGCTGCAAGTCCGCCGGCTTTGCCCGAGCGTCTGGACAACAGAGATCCAAGTTTGTCGGCGTGGTTACTATCTTCGACCTAGTGCATTGCGTTGAGAGAGAGGGGGAAAACCCCCGCGATTACCTGGCCAGGTGGCTCCATGTACGAGCCGATCTGGCCCACTACCCCAATGAGGACGCTATGTATCACTTCATGGAAGGACTAGATCGGGGCACGCTTCTCTGACATTCTCTGAGGCGATAACAAGCGGCAGGTCTCCTTACCTTCGAAGACATGGTGAACACCATCAACAGCTACGCGGAGGATAACGCGGCAGCTCAGTTAGCGCTCTCACTTGCTGACGGAGCCCCTCCGATTCAGCCACCTCCACCACCGCCTCCAGCCGCCATCGTCGTAGCAGCGCCTACCACGCCATACTAGGGCTCCCGGCCCTCACCAAGTTCATGGGAGTGCCACACTATGCGTACCTCAAGATGAAGTTGCCGGGCCCAAAGGGGATGATCACCATTGACGACTGCTACAAGCGTTCGATCGAGTGCGCCTCAGACGGCTCCAAGCTAGCCGAAGTAATGATCATCACTGAGGAGAAGCGCGTCATAATGCAGAACATGGCGACTCTGCAGAAGGATATGCCGGCTGGAGAATCACAGTACAAGCCCTTGCAAGGCACAAGGAAGATCCTGCTAAACGAGGAGGACCCAAGCAAGTTCGTCCTGGTCGGAGATGGCCTGGATAGCAAATAGGAAAGCGCGTTCGTTGACTTCCTCCGTGAGAATCGGGACATTTTCGCATGGTGCCCCAAAGACATGCCAGGTGCCCTGAGGATCTTCATGTTCGACCGGACGCGAAGCCGGTCCAACAATCTTTACGCTGCTTCGTAGAAGAAAAAAGAACCATCGGTGAGGAGATCACACGGCTGCTCGCAATAGGCTTCATCATGGAAGTTTTCCACCCAGAATGGCTCGCCAACCCGGTGCTGGTACTGAATAAGAACAAGACATGGCGCATGTGTGTCGACTACACCAGCCTCAACAAGGCATGGCCCAAGGATCCTTCTGTTCTACCGCGTATTGATCAAGTCATTGACTCCACCGCCGGATGTGATTTGTTTTCTTTTCTGGATGCTTACTCGGACTATCACCAGCTTAAGCTCAATGTAACCGATAAAATAGACATCATTCATAACCCCATATGGAGCTTACTGCTACACTACCATGCCCTTCGGCTAGAAAAATGCAGGAGCAACCTACCAGCGCTGCATGTAGAAATGCTTGCAGATGCAGATTGGTAAAAACGTGCACGCCTATGTCGACGACGTTGTCATCAAGACCAAGGAGCAGCACACACTGCTCGAGGACCTGAAGGAAACATTCGACAACCTCCGTCGTTTCCAGATCAAGCTGAACCCGGAGAAGTGCGTATTCGGCGCCCTAGCCGGCAAGCTCCTCGGTTTTCTCATCTCCGAGCGAGGAATCGAGGAGAACCCGGAGAAGATCAGGGCTATCGACCGCATGGAGCTGCCGCAAAGCCTGCACGATGTACAGAAGTTCACCATATGCCTAGCCTCCCTCAGCCGGCTGGGTGAGAAAGCCCTCCCCCTATACCAACTCATGAACAAGACGGACAAGTTCGTCTGGACAGCTCAGGCGGACGAGGCTTTCCGAGACCTCAAGCGCATGCTCACCTCACCGCCTATTTTGGTGGCACTAGCAGCAAAGGAGCCTATGCTGATGTACATCGCTGCAACAAATAGAGTGGTCGGCATGGTATTGGTAGTGGAAAGGCCAGAAGAGGGGAAGGCTCAGCAGGTCCAGCGCCCCGTATACTACCTAAGTGAAGTACTGTCGCTCTCCAAACAGAACTACCCCCACTACCAGAAGCTGGTGTATGGCGTGTACATGGCCGCCAAGAAACTCAAGCACTACTTCCAAGAGCACTCCATCCGGGTGGTGGCAGCGGCCCCGCTTGCAGAGATCATCGACAACAAGGACCCACCGGACGCGTGGCAAAATGGGCCATAGAGCTCGCCGCACACAACATCCAGTACGAGCCAAGGACAACAATCAAATCCCAAGCACTGGCCGATTTCATCGTCGATTGGGCGGAGACACAGTACATGCCGCCGGTACCTGATTCAATATACTGGAAGCTACACTTCATTGGCTCCAAGATGCGAGGAGGGCTTGGAGCCGGAATCGCGATAACTTCACCAAAGGGTGATCGGCTGGAGTACATCCTCCAGATCCACTTCAAGGCATCCAACAACATCGCCGAATATGAAGCACTCATCCACGGGCTCAAGATGGCCAAGCAGATAGGCATCCAGAGGATATTCTGCTTTGGAGATTCAGACCTGGTGGTGCAGCAGGTATCCGACGAGTGGGATGCAAGGGACGCGAACATGGCTCTCTACCGTTTCTTCGTTCAGCAGTTGTGCGCCTGTTTCGAAGGATGTGAGTTCCACCACGTGCCCAGGGCCAACAATGAAGCCGCTGACGCCTTGGCCAGGGTTGGCTCAATAAGACAGGTCATACCGCCTGGAGTCTCCCCCGAGCACCTGCGCAAGCCCTCCATCACCCCGTCACCAGAATCCTACTCCGTCGTACTCAACGCTGACACAGGAACAGCCGGTGTCGCGCCACACCCGAGGACTGCCTCGCCGCACCCTGGGACTGCCGCGCCACAGCCAGGGATCGCCGCGCCGTGCTCTCGGACAGCCTCGCTGCACCCGGGGATCGTCGCGCCGCACCTGGGGACTGCCTCGCTGAACCCAGGGACTGCCTTGTCGCGCCCAGGGACTGCCCCATGGCAGCCTACGGTCGACACCAGCAAGCTCCCACCCGACAAACCTCCCGACGTTCCAGAGCCTGCCATCCGTGAGGAGATCAAGCTCATCATGCATACGGTGTACACCATTCGGGAAACACCCAACTGGGCGAAGCCGTTCATGAACTTCTTAGCCAAAGATGAGCTCCCGGCGGAGGAAGTAGCAACACGACAAGTGCGGCGAAGAGAAAGCGTATACACCATCATCAACAACGAGCTGTACAAGCGCAGCGTCGGGTGCATCTATCAGCGATGTGTAAGCCAAGAGGAGGGAACCAGGCTCCTAGCGGAAATACACCAGGGCGAATGCAGCCACCATGCCTCGTCAAGGGCAATAGCATCCAAAGCTCTCCGCCACGGTTTCTATTGGCCCATAGCGCTGAAGGACGCTAAGGAGTTGGTCAAATCATGCAATGGTTGTCATCGATTCAGCCAGCTGAAGCACACACTGTTTACAACACTCAAGACGATACCAATCACCTGGCCATTTGCAGTCTGGGGGCTAGACATGGTTGGGCCGTTCAAAACAGCTCGATCCGGTATGACGCACCTACTCGTAGTTGTAGACAAGTTTACCAAGTGGATCGAGGCAAAGCCCATCACAAAGCTGGATGGAGTGACGGTAATCACGTTCTTCACGGACATCATCATCCGATTCGGATACCCGCACAGCATCATCACGGACAATGGCACCAATTTTGCGAAGGGGTTTTTCGCCCGTTTATGCGGAGGGAAGGGCATCCGTCTGGACCTGGCATCGGTCGCGCAAGCACAGTTCAATGGACAGTGCGAGCGTGCCAACGGCCTGGTTCTAGCCGGAATCAAGCCAAGACTGATCGAGCCACTCATCGGGTCAGCCGGATGCTGGATAGAGGAATTGCCAGCCGTGCTCTGGAGCTTACGCACCACCCCCAACCGCTCAACCGGATTCACACCGTTCTTCCTCGTCTATGGGGAAGAGGCAGTTCTCCCCACGGACATCCAGTTCGACACACCCTGCAAACAACTCTACATGGAGCAGGAAGCCAAAGAAGCACGAGAGGACAACGTGGACCTGCTCGAGGAAGCGCGAGAGTTAGCTCTGTCCAGGTCATCAATCTATCAGCAGGACATGCGCTGCTACCACGCCAGCCGGATCCGGCATGCTTCTTTTCGCGAAGGAGATCTGGTGTTGCGCCTGGTCCAGAGCACAAAAGGAATGCACAAGATGTCCCCACCATGGGAAGGCCCATTCATCGTCAGCCGGGCGCTGCACAACAATTCATATTATCCGATCGACGCTCAGCAGCCGGCAAAGAAAAAGGCAGATCGCTCGGACGAGGAGACGGAACAACCATGGAATGCGAGCCTACTACAACCATTTTACACTTGAACAAGAAGTGTATGTATCTCCCCTTTTCATGTAATAAATGAACAATCTTGGAAGTCTCGGCATAGTACCGAGGACTTTGTCCCAATTTCGCGCACCACATTCGTCTCCATACCGGCTGGCCCGGACACCCATGGTTTCTACATGCGGCATAGTATTGCATGAGGTGCCTAGAGCAAACTCTTCGGTTCTGGCTTCAGACCGCAAGCCGGTTGTCAACCCGGCAAGAGAGAAAACTCAAAGTACATACTGCAAGAAAATGCCAACGCAGAAAATAAGGGTGCTTGGGCGAACCGGTCACGCCTACACGAGCTAAGCTAACAACAATGAAACGAAGTACCGCAAGGCACGCCGGCTCAGCTGTTCCTTCGGTTCCGGCTGCAGACCGCAACCCGGCTGGCAGCCGGCAAGGGCAACGCTCGAAAGGCCAATGCTCGCTGAGAAAAGGGGAGCTGCTAACGGCCTAGACCGAAAGGGCACGTCTCCTTGTTTTTTCGTTCAGTCCTAACTATGAATGAGCGTATGCATAATGAAACTAACCCAAAGCAACGTTGTGTCTTGCGTGACACGAGCCACAACTTGACATGAAATACGATGGCAAAGAGCTTCGACCCGACTGGCTACCCCAGCCGGCCCGAACCTCGAGGACTACACCCAGTGGGCATGCTCCCGCGCACCCATCAACATAAGTCAAGGTGGAAAAGAGCTCCGACCCGGCTAGCTACCCCAGTCGGCCCGAACCTCGGGGACTACACCCAGTGGGCGTGCTCCCGCGCACCCATCAACCCAAGTCAAGGTGTCCAAGAGCCCCGACCCGGCCAGCTCCCCAGCCGGCAAAAATCCCAAAGGCCACAACTGATGAAGGCATAAAAACAAAAATACAGAATGAGCTCAAGAACTGAAGGGGCACTAAGGCATTTAGCAGAATACGAAGGTTCCGCGCACGATTCAAAGTCTGACGACAAAAGTTAACCCAAGTGTAGCACCAACAAAAGGCCAATTTCACAAATACACCCGGCATTCCGAGGATCAAGGTTCTGGAGCAGGAGCAGCAGAAGGAACATCAGCAGCAGGAGAAGGAGGCGGACTGGAAGGAGGGGCGCCAGAGTCGGCTGCATGAACTTGGCTAGTGGAGGCAACGCCGGTGGGATTCCAGGGCGCCGGGGTCTAGTGAAACGGCAGCGGCTTGGCGGGATCATGAAAGTAACGCTCCAGGTCCACATTGATGTCTATGCACTTCTATTCTTGTAGACAGTTGTTGGGCCTCCAAGTGTAGAGGTTTGTAGAACAGCAGCAAGTTTCCCTTAAGTGGATTACCCAAGGTTTATCGAACCTAGGGAGGAAGTGGTCAAAGGTATTCCCTCTCAAGCAATCCTGCAATCAAGATACACAAAGTCTCTTGTGTCCCCAACAAACCCAATACACTTGTCAGGTGTATAGGTGCACTAGTTCGGCGAAGAGATAGAGAAATACAAGTGGTAACGGTGCCAGAAAAGAGCTTGACGGTGAGGTAAAGACTAAAGCAAGCAAACATACAACAGATCTAGATGCAAACGGTGTTTCAATGTTTAGAAACAAGGCCTAGGGATCATACTTTCACTAGTGAACACTCTCTCATATAAATATCCTCTCTGCATGATACTACTCTCCGGTTGGACACTCTAATCCATGGTAGGGCTATAACATCACACCTCAAAGTCTGCCTTCCCCAATCTAGATAACCCCACACTATCACCTTGAGCGCTAGATGGTTCCAACAAACACCACAATTTCATAGAGACATCCAACTCCAAATATAACTCATAACAAATATTCAATCTAGTCAAAGTACCACACACGGTATGCACGCTGTCACTTTCACACACGTGGGGAAAAACATAGATCTATTAAAGCACAAAGAGTATTTATGTAGACTCAAACCTAAGTGCCACCATGGCATGCACGCTGTCACTTTCACACACATGGGGAGAGCAGAGATCTAATGAAGCACTTGAGTAGCAAGGTAGATCTACTTGATTACAAAGCTCATGACCACAACAAGATCATGCATAGATAGAGATGAACACATAGCTACCGATATATACCTTAGCCTCGAGGAAGAACTACTCCCTCCTCATCATGGGAATCAGCAACGGTGATGAAGATGGCGATGGAGATCGATGGAGATGGCTCCGGGGGCACATCCCTGTCCCGTCAGGCTGCAGGAACAGAGACATTCTGTCCCTCGAATCTCCCTTTCGGTGGCGGCGGCGCTACGGAGGTTTTCGTGGATTTCTTCTGGATTCCCTAGGGTTTTTGGGTCAGAGGCTTCTTATAGGCGCAGGAATCAAGGTCGGTGGGTGTACAGGGGGCCCACACCCCCTCCAGGCGCCTCCAGGGTTTGCCCGTGCCTAGGGGGTTTGGCCACCCTGTGGCCCCCCTCCGGCTCTGCTTCGTGGTTTCGTGTTGCTCCTTGAAAAATAATAACTTTGGCTTTTGTCCCGTCCTATTCCGAGAATATTGATTTTCTGCCTTTCTGAAACCAAAAACAGAAGAAAACATGCAACTGGCACTATGGCATCTTGTTAATAAGTTAGTTCCAGAAAAGATATAAAAACACCTCAAAGTGTAGACAAAGCAAAGCAAAGTAGATACAAAACAAGAATGGAGCATCAAAAATTATAGATACGTTTTCGACGTATCAAGCATCCCCAGGCTTAACTCCTGCTCGTCCTCGAGTAGGTAAGTGATAAAAAAGAATAATTTTTGAGGTTACCTTCACCCTCACAATAAATATCAAACCATTTGCAAGCATTGAAAGTTGTGATCAAAGAACTCTAAACATGAGCATGAAATAAGAAGTTCTAACAATAAGACAAAGTAACTATGCATGCAACATGTCAAGCTACAAACAAAGATCATGAATAAAATGCATTGAAAAACGTTTATTTGTTTCACATACAGAAAACATAGCATAGTGGCAATCAGCTTGTCCCTCATAGAGTAGCAAATAGATACATAGGACACCTTCAAAGTTCACAAGGGTGACTAGAAACAAGTAGCACAAGAACAAGTAATATCACAATATGCATCAATCAATAAGCTTTGGAACACTGCACACAGAATGAAAATTATGCTCTCTTAATGGTTCCTAAAGGTAGAAGGTGGAGACTCAATAATGGTGGAAGAAAAGCCTTTTATAAAAGAAGCAGGGATTTCAAGTTTCAAAAAGAGCTTCCAAAAATTATGGTACTTGTTAGCTTTCAGCCCCCATTGCCCCTATCATAAGCATCTTGAAGTGATTAAGGTTAAAGTGACAAAGATGGAGTATATGCTTGACGAAGTATAAGTTGGCAATATCAAGTCCCTTAAATATGAGGGCCCAGGTAAGTTCTTGTCATTGTAAGTATTTGTATATCATTGAGAACCGCCAATGGAGTACCCCTTGCACATGGTACAGGAGCTTTCTCATAACCAAAACGACAAGGCAAGCAGACAATGAGCATCTTAGCAATCTTCTTATGTACCATGGGAATATGGTGCTTTTTTCTCTCTTTCCTCTTTTCTCAATGTGTCTCTTTTTTATAAGAAGAATGCTTCATATATGTCACTATGGTGATGCTGCAAGTTTCCACCATGATTAGGCATGGCTTAGGCTAGCGGCCTAGGCATTTGTCTAACATAGAATCCAAACTCCATGGACTTACAAGTTCCCTCTTTATTTCACACCGATGACATCCATAGACAAAAGAACATGATATCAACTGAGTACAACAAGGTACAAGTGCAATGTTGAAAACGTTCCCCGTGATAGCACAGTTCTGCTAATTCCAACTTATAAGTGGAAGCATATACAACAAAGTTGTCACAATGGTTCAAGTTTATTAGGGGCAAAGAATATAAAGTGTGCCATCAAGTTCGTGAGGGCTTTAATCACTAAGTTTTCACATAACAAAATAGTTTTTAATTGGAAGATAGCTGAAAACAAGAGTATACTTGGAATGGTATAATACACCATGCATAGGAGTTTATAGTGGACACTTTGGAATAACTTGGTTTCTTGGGAGTTGGAAGCATGAGTAGAGCTTACTCATACAAGTGGAGGCTAGCAAAAGACTGGGAGCAACCAACTAAGAGAGCATAATGACCATAATCATGCAGAGCAACAAAGAATTACTAATCAAAGCATAGAGTGGTACTACAAGTCAAGGATTAAATTATCATAGAGGCTAATGGTGACGTGTCATAGTCATAACATGGTGTGAGCATGTGCCAAGTCAACCCAAGCAAATCATCAAAGGAGAAAACCACAATACTATCCTTTTGCTTGCTAAAACAACGCATAATTTCTTCAAGGCACACTAAGCAATCCCAATTGTTTGGAACAAGACATGCTACAGCAATAATCACTAAGCATAAGGTCAAAACAACGCCTAGCATGTCATGCTAAAGTCTAATTCACGGCCAATGCAAGCTCCCTTTTGTACCACTTAAGCATGAAGCTTTCTACTCCTTTCCAACACCAAACAACTTATTTGAAACAACTCGCAAAGATAATAATCAATAAGGATCAGTGAGCTTGTTTCACAAATCCGAAAAAGAAGAACTAAAAAGTTCTAAGCTGAAAGCACAAGAAAACTAAGGCTGAACGCAGTGCTAGCAAAAGTGAACACTCACAAAACAATAAGAGTGAAAACTAGAGTGTTCTAGGCAATGGAAACAGAGTGTGTCTCTCTCCAAAAAAAGTGCGGTGTAACCAACCAACTTACTCAAGCAAATGAAGCAAAGCAAACGAAAACTAAGACGCTCCAAGAACAACACAACTGTGCATGAAACAATAAAAACGAAGTGTCTAGAAAGACCTGAGATTTTTATTGATGAAGAAGGGGATGCCTTGGGCATCCCCAAGCTTTGACGCTTGTACCTCTTTAATATTTCTTGGGGTGACACCGGGGTGACATCCCCAAGCTTGAGATTTTGTCCATTCTTCATCTCATTGCATCATTCTCTCTCTACACCTGAATTTTTTCTTCATACAAAACTTCACACAATCTTCATTAGCAACATTAGCTTATTCAAAAGATATTAGACCTCTGGAAAAGCTTTGGAACAGCAAGAATTTTCACTAAAAACACAACCTATTGTAGCAACTCCTTCAAAAATCTCAATTCCCCTAAACAGAACTCAAAAACGAATCAATAAGAAGCAAATGCAAATAATGGCAGAAATCTGTCAAAACAGACCAGCAGGTAGAAACCGATTTTTTTGAACATCTTTTGTTGCTCAAATCAAAAAGTGTTGAACTAACGAAAGTTATCTAACATACTGGGGGATTTATTCGTAAATTTTCAGCTCAATCCGAGTTACAGAGCCTCCTCACGAATTTTTTTGGTGGAGGACAGAAATATGTTTCGGGACAGCAACTCCCCAAATCTTACTTCCCTCTCATTAGAGGTCATTCTTGGTACAAAAAGCAAACAAAAAGGATAAGGAGAGGTCATTACAAAAGTAATAACTTCCAAGACTCAAAAAAACTCTTGGGTTATCTCCCAACAAGTACTTTTCTTTAACGCCTTTAAGTTAGGCTTGATAGCTTGACAGGATGCTCACATAAGAATTATGAATTGAAGTCAAAGAGAGCATCAAGAAGCAAATTCAAAACACATTTAAGTCTAACCCACTTCCTATGCATAGGAATCTTGTAAAGAAACAAGTCATGAAATCACAAAGCAGCAAGCATAGGAAAGCAAAACAAGTGCAACTTCAAAATTTTCAACATAAAGAGGGGAAACTTAATATTATTGAAATGCATAAAACCATGTTTTCCTCTCTCATAATAACTTTCAGTAGCAACATGAACAAAATTAACAATATAACTATCACATAAAACATTCTTATCATGAGCCACATGCATATAATGATTATTACTCTTCACATAAGCATAGTCATTCTTATTAATTGTAGTGGGAGCAAATTCAACAACATAGCTATAACTATTATTCTCATCACCATAATCATCAAATATAGGAGGCATATTGTAATCATAATTACTTTCTCCTCAACAGTAGGTGGACTGAAAATATCAGATTCATCATTGTAATCATAATTACTTTTCTCCTCAACAGTAGGTTTGGTATCATCATAGGCAATAGAATAGCAATCTTCCAAAGATAGGGGACTAAAAAGATCATTTTCATAAAAACTAGCTTCCCCAAGCTTAGACTTTTCCATCGCATTAGCAATAATGGTGTCCAAAGAGTTCATACTAATAACATTGCTATTAGCATGCAAATAAAGCTCCATAGGTTTTTTAATTTTCTCTTCAAACACTTCATGTCCTAACTCAAGATAAACACTATAGAGCTCTCTAATTTTGTTGTTGTTTTCCATTAAGCCTAACTAGTGAAAACAAGAAACAAAAAGATAAAATTGCAGAGTCTAAAGGAAATAACTTTGAGCACTCACACCGGAGGATGTGAGTACCTTTTACCTTACCTCCCCGCCAACGGCGCCAGAAAGAGCTTGATGTCTACGCACTTATATTCTTGTAGACAGTTGTTGGGCCTCCAAGTGCATAGATTTGTAGAACAGCAGCAAGTTTCCCTTAAGTGGTTACCCAAGATTTATCAAACCTAGGGAGGAAGTGGTCAAAGGTATTCCCTCTCAAGCAATCCTGCAATCAAGATACAAGAAGTCTCTTGTATCCCCAACACACCCAATACACTTGTCAGGTGTATAGGTGCACTAGTTCGGCGAAGAGATAGTGAAATACAAGTGGTAACGGTGCCAGAAAAGAGCTTGACGGTGAGGTAAAGACTAAAGCAAGCAAACATGCAACAGATCTAGATGCAAACGGTGTTTCAATGTTTAGAAACAAGGACTAGGGATCATACTTTCACTAGTGAACACTCTCTCGTATAAATATCCTCTCTTCATGATACTACTCTTAACTACTCTCCGGTTGGACACTCTAATCCATGGTAGGGCTATAACAGCACACCTCAAAGTCTGCCTTCCCTAATCTAGATAACCCCACACTGTCACCTTGAGCGCTAGATGGTTCCAACAAACACCACAATTTCATAGAGACATCCAACTCCAAATATAACTCATAACAAATATTCAATCTAGCCAAAGTGCCACAAACGGTATGCATGCTGTCACTTTCACACACGTGGGGAAAAGCATAGATCTATTAAAGCACAAAGAGTATTTATGTAGACTCAAACCTAAGTGCCACCATGGCATGCACGCTGTCACTTTCACACACATGGGGAGAGCAGAGATCTAATGAAGCACTTGAGTAGCAAGGTAGATCTACTTGATTACAAAGATCATGACCACAACAAGATCATGCATAGAGAGAGATGAACACATAGCTACCGATATATACCTTAGCCTCGAGGAAGAACTACTCCCTCCTCATCATGGGAATCAGCAACGGCGATGAAGATGGCGATGGAGATCGATGGAGATGGCTATGGGGGCACATCCCTGTCCCGTCAGGGTGCCGGAACAGAGACTTTCTGTCCGCCGAATCTCCCTTTCGGTGGCGGCGGCGCTATGGAGGTTTTCGTGGATTTCTTCTGGATTCCCTAGGGTTTTTGGGTTGGAGGCTTCTTATAGGCGCAGGAATCAAGGTCGGTGGGTGTCCAGGGGGCCCACACCCCCTCCAGGCGCCTCCAGGGTTTGCCCATGCCTAGGGGGGTTTGGCCACCCTGTGGCCCCCTCTGCCTCTACTTCGTGGTTCCGTGTTGCTCCGGGAAAAATAATAACTTTGGCTTTTGTCCCGTCCAATTCCGAGAATATTGATTTTCTGCCTTTCTGAAACCAAAAACAGAAGAAAACAGGCAACTGGCACTGTGGCATCTTGTTAATAAGTTAGTTCTAGAAAAGATATAAAAACACCTCAAAGTGTAGATAAAGCAAAGCAAAATAGATACAAAACAAGCATGGAGCATCAAAAATTATAGATACGTTTCCGACGTATCACACGTAGGTGCCAATATTAACCCCGCATGACTGGATCGCCGGAATACTGTTGCAGAGGCCCTCGTAGCTCATCCCAAGACTGAAACCACGAGTGAGCACACTGAGATCGCCCCCCGGATACGACGACTTGACCAGGGCCAGAGCCATTTCCACACCACCTCGGGCCGCCCATTCCTTATGGATCTCCAGTACGTCGATGCCACGAGACAAGGCAATAGCTAAGCTGGCAATGTCAGGCACATCACCTGCATTCGGCCAGATGTAGTGAAAGAGGTCATTGGCAATGGCACGAAGACCGTTGCTCTCTTCTGCCAGCACCTTAACCAGATCCAAGGCGGTTAGGTCACAGCCAACATCCTCCATAGGAAGCTTCTCCAGATCCATCTCGGTCGACTCAGGGTAATGAGCTGCAACCAAAGGCAGGAGTGAGTGGCAAGACTAGATTCAACTAACCATGATACAACGGAGGATGGAAGCAGAAGAACTTACTGACGACCATCTCCGCGATGCTCTAGAGGTGCTGAGCCAGCTCCCCCCTCCCGGAAGCGGAGAATCTTGATCATCTCCTCCTGTTGGGTGGAGATCGTTTCAAAATTCTTCAACGCCTCCACCCGGATGTCAGCTTCCTTCTTGCCCCTCTCCATGCTAAACTCAAGCTGATGCTTGGCCACAGCTAGTTGGTCAAACTGCGCCTGCCGTGCCGTGTTCAATTCCTCCAGCCGGGCAACCTCAGCTTTGAGGCACTCCACCTCCTTCTCCTTGTCCAGGATCATGGTTGTAGGTGGATACCCGATAGTCAACAAAAAGCGGGAAAAGGGAGCCAATTGCCAAGACAGGTCGGAAGAAGCAATCTTACAGCCTAGATCCTGGGTGTTCTTCACCAACTCCGAAAATGCTCTCTACAGCAAGAAAACAAGTAAGAGACGAAACAGAAAACCGGCTGAAAAAGCAAAGCATGGAAAAAGATAATGGGGAGAGACATTTACCTCCATCAAAATAGATAAATTTTTGGCCTCGCCAAGGCCCCTCTCCATTCCTTCAACCAGGTGGCGAACCTGGTCGAGTGCGATGGGCGTCGCGCCCGAGAGCTGGGCGAGGATCGCACCCAGCATCAGCACAACCGGATCTGGCCTCGAGCCGGTAACGACGACCTCATCATCATCAGTCGCCGCACCCGAAGACGCGACCACCACCAACTCCCTCCCAGCCGGAACAGAAGCGCCCGGCTAGCCGCCACCCGCTGCAGCCACCAACGTAGCTCCAGCCTCCTCCGTCACCTCCGTGATGACGGACCTAGCAGAACTGCCCGGAGCATCGCTCCAGGTCGGGTTCACGCCAGCCCTAGGACGAAGGAGGGTGGTCTCCGGGTCCTGGGCAGCCGTAAACAGCAGCCCCAATCGCGAGGACGCGGGTGCCTGGTGCAGCAGCCCTGTGGTCGGGGAACCCTGAGGATCCCTGGGCGGAGATGGCACGGCAGGCGCAACAGGCACGGATGAAGCCGGCGCGGGCACAACTAGTGACCTCACAACCTCCTCAACCGTCGGAGGAGGGGGAGAAGCAACGACGACAACTCCACCATCGCCAAGCGACATCGCCTCGCTGCATGGAACGAAAAAAAAGAGAAAGCACCAACAGAACCACGGAACAACAAGGGAGAGGCAAAGGTGGATGCTAACCCAACGACGGAGGGAGGAGCAACGACTTGGCGCCCCCGGCACGTCCTTTTTTTCAACTGGAGCCGGCGTGGCAATAGGTGCCGCCCTCTTCCCCCGGGCCTTCGCCCCGACCTTCTCTCGGCCGCCCTCCTCGTCGGTGGCATCGACTGCAACAAAAACAAAGTCTTAAGCCACATCGCCATGGGCCAGGACGAAGGAAAGAGCTGCAACCGGCAACTTACCATGAGGATCCGAGGGGCCGTCGTCTGCCCGGACGGGAAACCCTTTGGGCTCCGTCTGGGGGTACTTTTTTTTAGATCAACAGGGATTCACCCCGGTTCCATTCCAAGAAATGAAACCAAAAACAGCCCGCATTCCAGGTTCAGATACAAAACAACTAAAAAGCAGAAAACTGCAGCAAAGGAAGCTAAAACTTCCAAACTAGATGCTAGACAAAAGCTACTATTCCGGCACCCAGAAGGGGAGACCCAGGAAACTCAAAATAGAGAGCTAGAACTAGTCTCATAACAGCAGTGGTTTTCCAAGTAGAGATCCACTCAAAGCCATTGCATATCAGGCTGCCATGAGCTCCAATGGGTTCTTTAGCCTGCTTATCATCCGTTCCATGAACAGAGTGATCATCCCCCCTACGGCTCTTTGAATGGGACCTTCCAATTCCTTAGATAGGATAGAACCAGTTGCCACACCTGTTTCATGTTAATCCAAGGGGTATGGTTAAAGACTATATTATTCCTATTATTCCAAATACTCCAAAGCACTGCAGCAGAAACCACATTAAAATGTAAATGTTTCTTACTAGAAAGCCATCTCAAAGCAATGGATTCAAAATTATCAACTAGAATTCCAAAGATGTCCTGAACCTCAGCCCAGATCGTCTTGGAAACCACACATTCAAAAAACAAATGCTTAACAGATTCAAATTCTTTACAAAGAGTACACTCTAAAGGTTTTGGAATACCCCTAGCTCTAAGGTTTTCTCTTGTGAGAATTTTATTCTGAGAGAAAAGCCAAAGAAAAATCTGAATCCTAGGGGGAACTTTAAGCTTCCAAACCGCAGGCAAATAAAGAGGGGTCAGTCCTCTAAAGTTCACCAAAGCATACATAGAGCTTGATGAGTAAACCCCCTTAGATTCATACTGCTAGATTAGTTGATCCTCTTCATCTGTCAAAGAGATAGATTGGGCAATGCCTAAAATTTCCCGCCACTGGACCATCATCTGGTCAGTGAAAGTTCTTCTAAAATCACATCTAAGATGACTACCATCCCAAAGATCAGCTATAGCTTTGGTTTGCTGGTTGGAAACTAAATAAACTTCCCAATATTGGGTAGCTAGAGTAGAATTACCAAACCAGACATCCTCCCAAAATTTGACAGATTTACCATTACCTACTTGCCACTTGTAACCTACTTCTACAGCTCTAGAAGCCCACATCACACCTTTCCAAAAAGTAGAAGGATGGACATCATGGCAACAGAGAATATTAGGGGTTTTAGTTCTATATTTAGCATCTATAATTTTCCTCCAGAGTGTCCCTTCACCCTGAATATATCTTTTAACCCAAGACCCTAGTAGACACAGATTAAGGTCTTGCAAATTTGGAATCCCCAGACCTCCAAACTCTTTTTTCATACAGACCGAAGGCCAATTAGCAAGGTGGATTTTATGTCTATCCTCTTCATCATTCCAGAAAAAATTAGCCATATGAGAATCTAGCAGTTTAATAGCTCACTTAGGGAATTTAAAGAAAGATAGCAAATAAACAGGGATGCTTGATAAGCAAGCCTGAATCAAGACTCTTTTAGCAGCATAAGAAAGAGTAAACTGTATGAGCGGTCCTAATTTTTTCTCTGTTCCTTCACTTTGGTCCTAGTTCTTTAAAATTGCACGTCTAGGTCATAAATCTTTCGTAAGTCGTTTATCAGAGGTCCTAAATTGGTTTGACCCGTGTTGACCGGTGCCACATCAACTATGGGGTCTGGGGGCGTACAGGTCACGCTGTATATTTGCAAATAGGCCTCCGAGGTTGTATTTATTCTAAAACATGGTCCTTGGAATATTTTCATCTGAGAATTTTTTGTCAAAAAAAGAAAGGTGGGGTGAGATTGTGTGGAAGGGAATTCAAACCCAAGGCAGCGCTACCTCCATGACCTCCTCGCCCGGAATGCCGTCGACGCACTGCACACGTCATTGTTTACCTCGCGGGCGTATATGGCAAGTGACCCTCGTTTGCTAGCCTGCTTGATGGCGCACTTGTGTTGCCCCGCTAATGCAGTTGGCTAGCTAGATTGCATGCTGAGTGCACATGATTATGCGCATCGATGTTGCGTCGGTCATGCAGTCTACCTCGGTCCAAGACTATGATGCCGATATCATCTGTGTTGCTCGTCTTCACAGTCGCTGGCGCCGTCTTCGTGTTCATGCGAGGCAGCGATGTTCGCTTATATCAAGGAGGACTGGATGCGGGGAAACCATCGCCTAGGGACTTCGGGCTAGTGCAACTGTACGACCACGACACCTACCCGGACACGATGCCGCACATGGTGGGCAACCATGGGGTACCTAGTGCTGGAGCTCGGGCACACCGGCAACTGGCAAGGCATGGCGTGAGACGTGTTTGGAGTCGAGGCATTCACGTTGGAGGTGGTATGCATGGCAACCATCTCCTGCTAATGGACTGGGTGCTCGACCAGTGGCCGGCCGAGACGCCTGGAAACCGTGCATAGGACTAGGATTTGAAGGGAATACAATCGGGGTCCTTTTCACAAAGTTTACACGGCCAGACAGTAAATATACAGGGTGACCTGTATGCCTCCTGGACCCCATAGTCAACGTGGCACCGGTCAAAAGTGGGTCAAACCGATTTAGGACCTTCAATGAACGATTTACAAAGATTTAGGATCTAAATGTGCAATTTTAAAGAACTGGGACCAAAGTGAAAGGGCGAGAAAAGAATTAGGACCGCTCATGCGGTTTACTCCATAAGAAAGGATTTTACCCCTCCAGCCAGTGATCCTTTTAAGAAGGTTTTCTATTAGAGGCTGAAGATCCTCTCTTCTCAACTTATCAAAATGCAGAGGGATTCCTAAATATTTAACAGGGAAACTACCTTTAACACACTCAAAAATGTCTAGAAAAGGTCTAACCTCATCATCATCTAAGTTAATTGGAATGAGTTCACTTTTATGGTAGTTAATCCTTATTCCAGAAATTTGTTCAAAACATGTAAGGATCCATTTGAGATTAATGGCACCAACTCTATCAGGTTTTAGGAAAAGTAAAGTGTCATCTGCATACTGCAAGAAACTAACACCCCCAGGCACAAAATTAGGACAAAGACCCACTATAGCTCCACAAACAGAGCCTTTAGCTAACATTCTAGAGAAAACATCAATCATGATGTTAAAAAGCAAAGGGGCAATGGGGTCACCCTGTCTAAGTCCTTTCCCGGTCAGAAAAAATCACTCCCAAAATCATTTACTCTGACCCCTATGGACCCCCCTAGAGAGATTTGTCTAATAAATCTAATGAAAATAGGACAAAAACCTCTAAGATCTAAGATTTCAAACAAAAAATCCAGATTAACTCTATCATAAGCTTTCTCATAATCTATCTTAAGGACAAGCCCTTCACTTTTGTTTCTGTGCACCTCATGAATGATCTCAGTAGCAGTCACCACACTTTCTAAAATAAATCTACCCCTAATAAAAGCAGATTGATTAAGAGTAATGATTCTGCCTATCACCTTGGCTAATCTATTCGTCAGAACCTTAGTAAAAAAATTAAAGGAGCAATTTAACAGACTAATAGGCCTAAATTTCTTCATGGTTTTAGCATCATTCTCTTTGGGAATCAAAGTAATCATGGCAAAATTTAATCTAAAAATATCAAGATGATCCTCATGCCATGCATTAAACATGGATAGTAGATCAACTTTAATAATATCCCAAAAAGATTGGTAAAACAAAAAGGAAAGACCATCAGGTCCAGGAGCACCTTCATCATAGGAGCCAAAGACTGCCAACCTAACTTCCTCTTCAGTAAAAGGAGCACTCAGGCCAAGATTTTCCTCATCACTAATTTTCTCTTCCTCAGAGAAAAAATCAAGTTTGAGCCTTAAATCAGGCCTAGGTTCCCAGGCAAAAAGCTCTTTATAATAATCCATAGCAATTTTAATCATACCACTAACCTCTGTAACTGGCCTGGGCCATCTGGCCCATCTAGGACAGAAATTAACTTTTATGGGGGTACTTCTTCGGCTTCATGTCCGCCAAGAAGGACGGGAGCGGGAAGTCACCCATACCGTCTTCGAATAGCTACGCCGTGAACAACTACTCAAAAAGGGGAGCATAAGGCACCCAAGGAAATCTAACAACGACGAAGAAAAAATGCAAAAGAACCAGAGA
Organism: Avena sativa; assembly: GCA_916181665.1. Classification (NCBI taxonomy): domain Eukaryota; kingdom Viridiplantae; phylum Streptophyta; class Magnoliopsida; order Poales; family Poaceae; genus Avena; species Avena sativa. Next base: position 350,877,227 of record OV702293.1, on the reverse strand, counting down.
ACAACTTACCCGGGACGGCAGGCGGCCGCGATGGTATGGCGGGTAGGAGTACGCCCAGGTTGCCTCCATGCGGAACTTGGAGATCATGGAGACCTAGTTCCGCAGGTCCTAGTAGGGCACTTCCTTCCGCGACGTCCTCGTCGGATCATCGGCGGTCGACATATGGCACATCTTGTGCGACCGCTTATGCAGCGGAAGCACGCGACGCACCATCCATGATAGCGTGATGTCCCGGGCGGTGAGCCGCTCCGTCTCCACCATCGCCTCCACCCGGGCAGCCATCCGATCGAGGTCCACTGTGGCGCCCATACCCTTCGTCGCCCAGCCTTCTGCGTCGAGGGCACGTTGATGAAGGGCGGCAGGCAGATTCAGTCCACCTCCGTGGCGTTACTCACATAAAAATATGAGCGTTGCCACAGCTTGACGGTGTTGGGAAGCTCGAATCGCGGCATCGGTGAAGAGGGCCGCGGATAAATGGTGCAGCAGCCCGTCTGCGTTAGAGGACCGTCCTTGGCGGTGTTCTGGGACTTGAAGTGGAAGAACTTGAGGAAGTTCGCCACCTCGAGCCACACCCCAAGGTACGATTGGCAGCAGGCCGCGTTATGCGACATCTGCGCGATGGCGTTCGCACCCAGGTGGTGGAGTTGGAGGTCAAAGAAGACGAAGAGCTGGAGGAGGAAGGGGCTGACGGGAAGGCCGAAGCCACGGGCGAAGTGCGCGAGGAAGACGATGCGCTCCCTCGGCCAAGGGTCCGGCACCCGCTCCCCCTCCAGCGTAAGCCGGTGCTTCACAAGCATCGACGAGGGAAGAAATCTACCCCGCCGATACGTGTAGATCAGATCATCGGTCACAGAGGACCCGCACCACCCACCTCGCTGCTCCGGCAGCATATCGGCAGAAGAAGAGGCCGTGATGGGCGGTATGCGGTGATTCCGGTGGAAACAGAGAGGAGGCGCAAGGAGCAAGGCGCACTAGGAGGCAGGAGGAGGAGAGCTGGAGGAAGAAGTGTAAACTCTGCTCCCCTCCAGAGCCCTATTTATGCCTGCGGAGGGTACCGCTGCCCCCTCATCTTCCGCGTGACGCGTGGCTGTAAGGTCCCTCGGCCACACGACGCTACGGCTCCGGATCCCCCGCGCCTACGGAACCAAACAAAGAAGATCCAACTGTTACCAGGAGACGAGGCGTGCATGCTATCCCCGAGAAACCACTGCGGCAAGTGGCGCGCGCAGTTGCCAAAAAACTGACGCAGCGACATGGAAGTCCAACTGACGCGACGTGCGCCAGAGAAGCAATCATGGATGACGTCATCACCAACCTCATCAAAACTGACGCTTCGTCTCCAGCTTCGCCAGTCGGTCACTGCCTTCGATGTTTACACCCAGTGGGCGGCCATCGATTCTGCAGCCGGTAAAATCCAGCTGGAAAGCAAAAGCTGCAGCCGGACGTAGACAACCAACTACATTGAGATGCAAAAATAGCACGCAAGACCTTACCCACCGGCCAAGTCCATACGCGCTCGAGGACTAGTGTCGGGGGGATAACCCCCGGGTGGGGAAAGCCAGGCACAAGTAGGCCGGCTCCAGAAGGAGCAGGCCGCCTGACCCTCAAGAAGGACAACTCCAGCTGGTTGGCGAATACCGCCCGGCTGGGCTCATAACTTTCCTGGCTAGCCCGTCTAGCCGGCAGCCAGAAGAATCAGCCAGATGGCCACTTCTACCCGGCGCACCTCGGATTTGATGGAGAGCACGAAAGGACTGGCGCTCCTTACAGGGTACGCCTCTGGCTCTCCTTCGTCATTAGGCAGGCTGGCGTGCCGTCACGACCAGCGCTACCCGACGAAGATAAAGCAAAGTGGTCGGCTGACTGGCGAAAGCAGTCCGGGACCGTTAAAGCAAGGGTGATGCCCCAAAGGAAGCCCGGGTGATCGCTAAATAAGAAGGTGACACTAAAAGAAGGGCGGACTGGGTCCTGGCCCACCGGCTGGGCCCTATAGCCGGCCCTGCCCAGTAAACCCGTATCCAAACAGTAAACCCTAGAGCCTGATTTGTAATCTGCCCCCTAGACCAGTATATAAGGGAGGGCAGAGCTGGGGTTCTAGGTAGGCAACAATAGAAGGATAGAAGTGCAAGACACTAGTTCTTCCTCTAGCTCTCGATAGTAGCTAAGGAAACAGCTCCAGGAGCACTTGTACTAGGCATTCACCCCCTCATATAGTTCATCTTACAGGAGTAGGGGTGTTACCTCGCCGAGAGGGCCCCAAACCTAGGTACATTGTTGTGTTTGCAGTTTACCGTGCCCAACCCGTTGCGTGAGCCACCGATTGCATCCGAGTGTCCCTTCTTAGCCATCCCTAATGGCACTGCCGTGTTCCACACCACGACATATCCATTCTTAGCATCTAGAATATTCTATTGATAGAATTTAGCACAATGAATGAACGCTAGTATGCGCAAACCCGAAAACACACTCCATTGCTTAGTTCGAGGGACCTTGTGCTAAATGCATGGACTTGGATGTAATTTTCATTTTTATGAGGTCCTCGATGTAACTGGTACTTCCACTGACCGAGTTAACTGAAGCACCTCGCTCCTACGGGGCCTGCCACGGTTAGAAGAAAATGAAACTGTCCCAATTATCACACAAAGTGGACCACGGTTTCTTATAGGAGTATAATTCCATTTTTCAAGATGCCTAGCTAACTTCGCACACTTCACCGACTTCTTCCCGATTTAACGAAATTAGGTTAAACTTGAGCTACAAGTAAGCGAGGTAGATTGCTCTTGAATTAAATGTCTTTTCGGAGGTAGATGGGTGCATCTTCTTGTAGTAAACAATGTCGTCGGTGTGAGTTTCCAACTATCAGGAAAGAACATTCTCAATTTCTTGAGTAATGACGAGATTGTTATTTTTCATAAAGATTGTCTGAAGAATATGGATCTTAATGCCACAAGCCAAGCTTCCATACATATTAAGTGGACCGACATGTTTCACTTACGATTCCTATGTTTAATTTTATGATTTCTCAAACTTCATCCTAGCTAACTCTGCCCACTTGAATGTCTTTATGCTGACTTATCGAAATTAGGTCAAATTTGAAGTACAGTAGAATAGGAGAGTTGGTTTGAAAGTTTTGCTATTTTTTTGAGGTAACCATCGGTGTTGTGGTGTGGAACACGGCAGTGCCATCGGGGATGGCTAAAGAGGGACACTCAGATGCAATCGGTGGCTCACGCAACGGGTTGGGCACGGTGAACTGCAAACACAAACGCGTACCCAGGTTCGGGGCCCTCTCGGCGAGGTAACACCCCTACTCCTGCAAGATCAACTATATGGGGGCGAACGCCCAGTACAAGTGCTCCTGGAGCTGTTTCCTTAGCTACTATCGAAGGTTAGAGGAAGAAGAAGAACTAGAGGCAAGCTCTTGCTACTATGGATGTTATTTACCTAGAACCCCAGCTCTACCCACCCTTATATACTGGTCGGGGGAGGTAGATTACAATTTGGGCTCTAGGGTTTACTGTTTGGATACGGGCTTGCAGGGCAGGGCCGGCTGCAGGGTCTAGCCAGTGGGCCAGGACCCAGTCAATCCTTCTTTTAGCGTCATTCCCTTCTTTAGCGGGCATCCGGGCTTCCTTTGGGGCGTCACCCTTGCTTTAACGGTCGCCCAGAATGCTTTGGCGGTCAGCCGACCGCTTTGCTTTATCTTCGTCGGGTAACGCAGGTTGTGATGGCACGCCAGCCTGTCTGATGACGAAGGAAGCCAGAGACATACCCTGCAAGGAGCATCTCCCCCTCTGTGCTCCCCATCGAACCAGAGGTTAGCCAGGTGGAAGCGGCCACCCGGCCAGTTCTTATGGCTACCCGGCTAGACGGGCCAGCCAGGAAAGCTTTAAACCCAGCCTGGTGGTACTAGCCAGGCGGCTGGAGTTGTCCTGCTTGATGGCCAGACGACTTGTATCTTCTAGAGTCGGCCTACTTAGGCTTGCTTTCCCCACCCGGGGGTTATCCCCCCGACACTAGTCCCCGAGCGCGTAAGGACTTGGCCAGTGGGTAAGGTCTCGCGAGCTCCTTTGTATCTTGATGTAGTTTGTTGACTGAGTCCGGCTGCAGCCTTTACTTTTGCTTTCCGGCTGGATTCAACCGGCTGCGGAATCGATGGCCGCCCACTAGGTGTAAACAGCGAATGCAGCGACCGTCTGGCGAAGCTGGAGCCGAAACGTCAGTTTGATGAGGTCAGTGATGTCGTCAGCCACGACTGTTGCTCTGGCGCACGTCGCGTCAGTTTGACTTCCGCGTTGCTGCGCCAGGTTTTTGTTAATTGCGTGTGCCACTTGCCGTAGCAGTTTCTCGGGGCGAGCGCGTACGCCTCGTCTCCTGGTAACGCATGTGGATATTCTGTGTTGGGTCAGGACGGCACAAAGGATCTGAAGCCGTAGCGTCGTGCGGCTGGGGCGCCTTGTGGCCACGTGTCGTGCGGGAGCTGAGGAGGCGATGGTGCCCCCGAGAGGATAAATAGAGCCCTGGAGGGGAACGAGGCTCGCACTTTGTCTTCCTCCAGCTCCTCCTTTCCTGTCTTTGTCGCACTCTGCTCTTTGCGCCTCCTCTTTGTGGTCGTCGGAGCCACTAGCCACCGTCCGCCACAGCCGCTCCACCTGCCGGCATGCTGCCGGAGCAGCGCGGAGGTTGGCGCGGGTCCTTTGTGACCGACGACCTCGTCTACAAGTATCGGCGGGGGAAGTTTATCCCCTCGTCGATGCTGGTGAAGCACCGGCTCGTGCCGGAGGGAGAGCGGGTGCCTGACCCCCAATAGGGTAGGGGTTGGGTCTCACAATTTGGATAGAAGAGGCGTATAAAAGAGGCTTCAAATTGAAGTTGAAGCACCGGGAGTAGTCAATGTTGTGGGAGTAATTGATATCGAGAAGAAAACCTTGTTGGAGAGGTGTCGGAGTCGGATGGCAAGGACTGGTGCGGCGTGACAGGATGGAGCCAAACTTATCAAAGAAAAACTTGGTTGACAGTGGAATAGATCGGACATGTTAAAATAGGAGAAGCCGAAATCGAAGCTGGTGCGGACATATTGTCGAACAAGTGTCAGGCAGGTGGCGACAGACACCATGGAAAAACGGCTGGACGTGGAGAAACAACCACTCTCCCTCCTCGAAGCTCCTTTTCCCCTCCCCTCTCTGCGTGTTGACCAGAAGCAGTCGGGATTCCCCCGAGCTATCTCCGCCGGCTCTGCTGGCCGGAGATGGCGAGGGGGAGGCGCCAGAGTAGTAGGCAGGTCTAGATTTAGGTCTTGTGGCTTTATGCCCGTAGATTGGAGTAGGGCGTCGACTCTCTCTGGCCGGATTCGACGCATCTGGGGATGCTGCTGCCTTCTGCTGTTGCTCCGATGGTGGGAGCTGGTGATGTGTGGCGTATCTGCAGAGATCTCCGCTAATAAGGCCCCCCTCTTCCCCTCCTTGGTCCAGTTCGTGGCTCCCCTGCATCCTCTCAGGATGGCCGACCGTGGCGGCGAGGGGGCGAGAGGATCCAGGCGCGACGGTGCTGGTTCGTTGGAAGGGTGGGGTTCTCGTTTCGGCTCGGTGTTTCAGCACATCGCCGGTTGACCGCCTTCTTCCCCTGCTACCTTTCCACCGAGGTGGTGGATGGTGGTGTTGGAGTCTAAGGCGAGGGAGGGTGGAATTGCTGGAAGTTGGATCCGTCCTTGGTCTGGTGGTCGTGTGGCTCTCTTTCCAGTGAGTCATTGTGGGTTCGTCAACACCGCCTCTTCTACGGCTTTCCCTCCTCATCTCGGGCAGGAGCTCTGAGGGGGAGGCTCGGTTTCCCCGCGCGGGGTCGACGAACTCTAGCTGCTCTACGTTGTTGCTCCATGTCGGGTCTTCTCCTTCTGGGTGTTGTGGTGGCATCGGGAGGTATTGGATCCCTGTGGTGCACCGACGATGATCAATCTTGCAGATGTGAAGCCATCCTTTTCTTCTGCAGATCCAAATCGGAAGCTTTGTGCCGCCCGATTATCTTGGCTAGGTCGAGGCCATCAAGCTCGCCGGCGATCACTGGCGACTCTTCAACCTCCGTTGCGAGGCCCTCCTGTTGCAGAGGCGGTCTGGAAGATGAACCTGATTGCGTTCTTCTGATCTTCTGTAGGGTTCTTTGTGCAAAGCGTTTGGGCATGATTGTAATTCTCTTTCTTTTAGAGTCCGACGTGAAAATCTGTAACTCTACCGTTTTATTTTAATATATATATGGCTTCCTGCCCCTTCGGGGGGCTCTCCTCTTTCAAAAAAAAAAAAACGTGGAGAAACAACCGCTAGAGTCGATGCTGGCCTCTAGAAAACGCGATAGAACAAACGAGCAGGAACTTCTCAACTGCATCAGAACAAGGCAAGGACAACAGGCCCGTCGCCGGAGTGAGCATGATCGGAAACAGCGTATAGGGCACTGCGCATGCGCGCGAGTGAAGAAGCGTGGGCGGCGTGGCTCTTGGTTGCTGCGAAGGGACAAGGCGGCGACTTGGCGCTGTTAGACGCGGAGAGGCATCGCAAGCTAGGCGCGTGTTATGCTGCTGAAGCTGGCGTGAGGAGAAAGGGCAGTGGTGATGTGGAGTAGAACTGCAGCTGCTGCTCGACGGGACAAAGCCACTGCTGGTCACGTACGCGCGGCAAGAAAGAGAACGGCGCCGTTTCCTAGGATCTGCACAATAGCATGCGGCAAGGAATTGATTGGTCGTGAGCTGGTTAGCTAATATCTTGCTCACGTGAAGGATTTGAATCAAGTGGAGACATGGATTCATGGTATGGAGTAGCAGATCGGAGCATACCTTGGACGCACGGTAACCCGGCGAGACCGCTTGTGTACCTTGATTGGAGATGGTTGCATATACATACCACAGAAGAGAAGACAAGCCTACAAGCCTACGTACCACAGAAGAAGGCGTCTTGCGCGGTCCCTGCTGCGGTGGCCCCTCTGGCGCTTGCTAGCGCCGCCCCGGCGTTCTTGGTCCTCATCCAGGGGCCGCTTCGGTTGCGAGGTCCGGTCTGCTGTCCGCGGCCTCCATCCCTCTTCGCAGAGAGGCCCTCGAGTACTACGGACATGGGGTCGATGGCGGCTTCTACGTCATCGACTTGGGAGGGGCCCAGATGACTGTCCCTGAGACCCTCGCCGTGGTGACGATTCTTCCAACCCAGGACACCCCCCTCGCGGTGGAGGTCACGGAGGATCTGATCCAGGAGGAGCTTCGGGCGGTCCTGCCTGGCCACGAGTGGCCGGTGCACAGGGTCTCCGCTTTCGAGTTTGATGTCCACTTCCCTTCTGTGGCGATTCTGCGCATGTGCGCCTGCGGCTCGTCCTTCACCTTGCCGACCCACCAGCTTCAGGTCTCCATCCAGCCGTCCTCGGCCGTGCAGGAGTCGGTGGCCACGCTCTCGGAGGTCTGGGTGCGGCTGATCGGTGTCCCTCTTGAGGCTCGACGTCCGGAGGTGGTGGCCCTCGTGTCCCAGGCGGTGGGCAAGCTCACGGAGCTGGATCTGGGCTCGCTGCCTGGCCACGGCCCGATTCGCCAGCGCCTGATCTGTCCAAGCACTGCGGTGTTCCCTGTCTCCCTTCCTCGCGTCTTCTTCGACAGGGTGGGCAGGGACCTCTTGGTGGAGCTGGATGAGGAGGTCGCGGATCACGGCGCCGCCCCCTCGCCCCCTCCGACCTCGGCGCCTGCTGATGACGGCGCGGACCTTGGGGGGCTCGGGCTCTGGTAGTGACTCGGGGTCCGACCCGGAGTCACCACCGACCGCCGACGCCTCACCTCCCCCCCCCCCCCCCCCCGACGCCGCCACCGCCGCAAGGCGGCGCCGGGGGCCCCGTGGCTCACCTCCGTGCCGTCTCTCCCCCGGGCGTCAGACCCTTCTTCCCTGGGAGACGCCCCCTGTCCGTGAGTGCGCCGGCCAAGCTTGCTCCTGTCGACGTCCCTTGCTTCTTCCGCCCCGACCAGCCGGACTCCTTCGGCCTCGACATTGCTCAGTATGGGTCCAACCTCGTCATCGAGCCCGGCCCGCGTCCCGCCTCTCCCCCCGCTGCTGTGCTGTCCCCCGAGGAGGAGACCTCGGGCAGCGTGGGGATGGTGGTCTGCTCCCCCCTGTCCCCGCGATCATCGGGAGTGGTGTGCTACTCCCTTGCCCCGACACCCCTGACCCGGCTACGGTTGAAACCAGAGAGTCGCCCCCCTCTCTCCGGTGGCACCCCCCAGCTGCGTCGAGCCAGGACTCCCAGGCCTTCCCCGCCGCCGCCCTCCCGCCACAGTGTCCAACTCGTGGGCGCGCGGGTGGGTCTCTCCGGCCCGGAGCCGACGGTGGCGGAGCGGGCTGCTCTCCGTGTCGCGGCTCGTGATGAGATCCCAGGTACTTCTGCCACATCTAGCTCTTCTGCTCCTGTTTCCTCAGGTCTTCCTGGTTCGCCGTTCTGCGTCTTGTCCGAGGTGTCGTTGGCCCACCTTGGCAAGGTGGCCGATGATTGCGGCATCGTCTTCCGTGGTGAGAAGGGTCCGCGGCTTGAGCAGATTGCCGCCATTAAGGCGCGCGAGGGGTATGCGGGCGCGATCACGGCTGCTCGGGCACGGGATGCCCGAGAGCGGGAACGCGCTCAGATCCTCACCAAAACTAGGTTGTTAGTACCTGGTCCCAGCGAGGATCCCCTCCTGCGCCTGATGGGAGGGAGGTAGCCCCGGAGCCCTCCCCTCGGGGTAGGCCGCGGGGAAGGCCTCCCAAGGCTGCTGCTGCCGCCCGCCCTCGTACCGGTCGTGCCTTCTCGGTCCCTGCCAAGGGGACCCTGGAGGAGTGAGTTCCCCTATGGATATCATCCGGGCCTTTCGGGTGTTCATCCGGAACATCTGAGGGTTCGGGCACGAGGGTCGCTGCCGCCAGATAAAGGAGTACCTTCGCCTTGAAGCGCCATATATTGTCAGCCTTCAGGAAACGATTCGCCAAGATTTTTCCATCTCCGAGCTTGAGGGTCTTAGTCGGTGCAAATTCTGTTGGTCCTGGCTCCCGGCGATTGGCCACTCTGGGGGCATTCTCCTTGGTGTCAAGGAGGACACCTTTGAGGTGGACGATATGGACCGCGGGGAGTTCTTCGTGAGCATGGCACTCACCCATAGACAATTGTGCTTCAAATGGGATATTATCATTGTCTATGGCCCCGCGGACCATAGGAGGTCCCCCGAGTTCCTGCTCGAGCTTAAGCTGAAAGTGGAACGGTCGGAGATCCCGGTGGTGGTGGCCGGGGACTTTAACCTGATCCGCTCGACTGAGGACAAGAGCTCGGCAAGCGTGGACCTCCCTAGGATGCGTTTGTTTAATGACTGCATTGCGGACCTGGCTCTTCGGGAGGTTGCACGTGTGGGGGCTAGATATACTTGGACCAATAAGCAGCTGGCCCCGATCCGCATCGTCCTCGATCGGGCTTTCGTATCGGTTGACTGGGAAGTGATGTTCCCCCTTTGCTCTTTGCGGGCTGTCACCCGGATTGGCTCGGACCACACTCCGCTTCTCCTCTCCTCAGGTAGGGGGCCTCCGCCTAGACTGAACAGATTCCATTTTGAATCCTTCTGGCTTCAGAGTCGAGGATTCGTGGAGGCTGTTCGGTCTAGGTGGCTCGAGGCCGCCACATCCCTCCCCCGTGTATTCTCGGCAGTTGATATTTGGCACCACTGTGCCAAGGTCTCCCGTCAGTTTATGCGAGGTTGGGGCGCCAACCTGGGGGCGGAACTTCGGGCCCGGAAGGGGTCCATCCTACAGGAGATTCAGGCGCTAGATTGAGAGGCTGACACTAATGGCCTCTCAGAGGATGCCTGGTCTCATAGATATTCCCTTGAGTCCTCCCTAATGGAGATTTTTAGGGGCGAGGAGGCGTTCTGGCGTCAGCGGAGCCGTCAGAACTGGACGGTTCAGGGGGAGTCGAACACGGCCTACTTCCATGCCATTGCGAATGGTCGAAGGAGGAAGTGTTCGATTCCCTGCCTCTGGGAGGGTGAGTCCCTGCTGGAATCCCCTCAGTCTCTCTCTTCCCACATTTATAGCTTCTACAAGTCCCTCTTCTCGGCCGCGGAACCCTCGGGCATCTCCCTCGCCCCGGACTTCTGGCCGTCAGGGGCGCGGGTCACCCCTGCTGAGAACGCGGACCTCACTCGCCTGTTTCTCGTAGAGGAGATTTCTACGGCCTTGAAGTCCATGAAGCCGGGGTCGGCCCCGGGTCCTGACGGTCTGCCAGTGATTTTCCTGCAGTCCTTCTGGGAGCAGTTGAGACCGGTGATCCTGCTGATGTTCCAGGAATTCTACACTGGGACCCTGGTGATGGCCCGTCTGAACTTTGGTGTGATAACTCTGATCCCCAAAGTAGTTGGGGCCACTGATATCCGCCAGTTCCGTCCCATCACAGTCATTAATGTGGTCCAGCGGCTCTTTGCGAAGGTCTGTGCTCTCCGTTTGGCCCCGGTCCTGGAGCGATTCACGCACCCTCTCCAGTTTGCTTTCCTTAAGGGTCGCCTCATTCATGATGATGTCCTTGCCCTTCATGAGATTATTCATGAGGTCAAGTCACGTCATCAGAAAGGGGTGTTCCTTAAACTAGACTTTTAGAAAGCCTATGACCGTCTGGACTAGGCTTTCTTGAGGCTAGTTCTGGAAAGAAGGGGCTTCGATGACCGTGTGATCTGCTGGATCATGCAGTTCGTGATGAGTGGTAGGACGGCGATCAACATCAATGGGGTGATTGGCCCCTACTTCTCCCCATCTTGTGGGGTTAGGCAAGGCGACCCGATCTCCCCTCTCCTATTCAATGCCGCGGTGGATTCCCTTGCAGAGATTCTGGATAGAGCCAAAATCGCTGGCCACATCTCTGGTGTGGTAGGGCATCTCATTCCGGGAGGGGGAGTCTCCCATCTCCAGTACGCAGATGATACCATGATCATGGTGCAGGGCTCGGAGGACGACATTAGGAATCTGAAATTCCTCCTTCTGTGCTTCGAGGAGATGTCTGGGCTCAAGATCAACTTCGACAAGAGTGAAGTCATGGTGCTCGGTTTCGACGAGGTCGATCGACAGCGTATCGCCGATAACCTCAACTGCAAGCTGGCGGAGTTCCCCATTACTTATCTGGGGATGCCCATTCGGGACACGAGAGTGTTGATCAGGGACCTTGCACCCCTAGTCACGAGAGTGCGCACTCGGGCCGAACCTTGGCATGCGAGACTCACGACTAAGGGGAGCAAAACGGTACTGATCAACTCATGTCTCTCGAGCCTTCCCATGTATCAGATGGGGCTGTACCTGCTACCTGAAGGAGTCCATGCCGACTTCGCCAAGGAGTTGTCTCGATTCTTTTGGGCGGCGAGGGATGGCCACCAAAAATACCACATGGTGAAGTGGGCGGACGTTTGCGCCCCCAAAGAGTTTGGAGGCATGGGTATCCTTGACTCGCGCCGCTTCAACGTGGCCCTGATGTTGAAATGGGTCTGGCGTATTCTGAGGGAGGACGGGGGTCTCTGGCTACAGCTTATCAAGGCCAAGTACCTCCGGGGCCGCCCCCTCTTGGCGTGCGAGCGCCGGGAGGGGTCGCAGTTCTGGAGGTCGATCTAGGACATTAAGCATTACATTGGCCGGGGCATTACTTTCATGGCAGGCAATGGCAGGGGCTCCCGCTTCTGGCTCGATGCCTGGTTGTCCCCCGTCCCCCTGGGAGTGCGGTTTCCCGCCTTGTTCGCCATAGCCACGTCCCTTACTTCGCTCGTGGCTGAGAATTTCTGGGGGGATCAGTGGGACTTGATCTTTCGTCGCACCTTTAATGAGGTGGAGACGGGGGAATATCAAGACCTGTTGGAGTCCCTTCCGGCATCTCTCTCCGAGGCGCAGGACGTGGTCTCCTGGCAGCTGTTACCCTCCGGGGAGTTCTTAGTGGGCTCGGCTTATAGGGCCCTCTTCCAGGGCCCTGAGCGTAGGTGGGTGGCTCCCCTTTGGAAGGCCCCCCTTCCTCTTAGTATTCGGATCTTTGTTTGGCAGCTCCTTCGTGACCGCCTCCCCTCGGGAACGGAGGTAGCCAAACGTAACGGCCCTGGTACTGGCCGGTGTCCCCTATGTGGGACCCCGGAGACGTGCGCCCACATTATGTTCTCTTGCTCTGCTGCGCAGTTTTTGTGGAGCTTTATGCGCGAAGCTCTGGGTCCGGCGTGGCAGGTGCAGGAACTGGGGGAGTTCCTGCAGGCCCAGGCTACCCGGACAGGCGGTGGCCGTCATCTCTTTTGGCTCCTCTTTGCGGCTCTGTCGTGGACACTTTGGAATGTCCGCAATAAGATGGTGATTGAACGTGTGTTCCCCACCCGGGCAACTGACTCTATTTTCACTTTGCTCGCTTTCTTGCAGCAGTGGTCCCCCTTGGTGCGGCAGCGTGACCGGCCGGCTTTCGAGTCCTCCCTCCAGGATCTGAGGTCGGCGGCGTCCCCCTTCTCGGCGCCGACTCCCCTCCCCCCCCCCCTCGTCGTCGCCGCCCGCGTCGTCCTGAGGGACCGCCGTGTACCTTCCTTTTGTTTTCTTTTTCCTTGGGCCGTGATGTGTTGTGGCCCCAGCGGTATGTGACCTTTGTCCGACTTTGTACTTGGGATTGTGCTTTATTTATAAAGCGGGGCGCGAGCCTGATTCGAGAGTTGGTGCGGGAAAAGAACAAATTCGCCGTCGGCTGGATTTGGAGAGGAAGTGAGCACAAAAGAAAGGGTTTTTTTTAGATCTAGAGCTGACTAAGATTTGGGGCTAGGGTAGTACTCCTAGTGTATATGTGGAATGTGAGGTGACGGCAGGACGCGAGGGCAAGTGGCTCTGGCTGGGTGGTTAATTTGGTGATGCGTGCTGGAATGGGGCCTGTCTTAGAGCAAGGGCAATAATAGAGTCAACTGCTCGCTATAAGCCATGTCCATATTATCAAAAGTCAGTCTAATAGTCAACGTGTAAAATAGATAGTCATAAAAATATACTAATTTATCAATATATGTCCCACTTTACACTCACATAGTGTCTAGGAGCACGTGTTGCAACTGGCTCTTAACTAAGAGTCCACTACTCTTCTCTCTCATCCAACTAAGTACAAATATACTAGTTTAAATTTTGTAGCCTGCTGACTAGATTGTACTTGCTCTTACGTTGGCAAACTGGTGGACCGATCTTTTTCACTAAAAAGTATTCTATTTTTTATAAAACACGTAAGCGTCAATCCTAGGATTTGATCCCTACTAGGTTGGGTACCGGTGCATCCTTGCCATCCAATCAAAGTTTGGTTCTCGCTTAACAAACTAATTAAGTCCCACTTTGGCTCTACTCCGGTTTAACCTCGCGAACAAATTAATCATGTGTGTTCGAGTTGTGTCGAACACGTGTATAAGGCTATAGCTGGATCGACTTGGATTATGCGTTGTGTTAGGTGTTCGAGTTGAACACTTGCAACGTGACCTGATATGTAAAGGCATCGGGTGCAAGCATAAAAGATTAGACGTAATTGTTGGTTAGACACACGATTTCCTTTCATGGACGGTCCATCGCATGTGGTAGGGGTTGCTTGGCCGACGTGGCGGTATAGATCTGACGTGTCCGTGGACCTCGGTGGCGGTATATACATGAGGAGCACTCATTAAGCATGCCCAACAGATGTAGATGTTTATCGCTTAATCGTGTTAACAAACATCGTTAACAAATATGCTAACAACGCGTGTAATGTTTTTGAAAAATGCCATATATGTAATGTACTAGTACTTACTTGCCAAGATCGTCGATCATGTGCTACTATTGCTCTTTCGGTTTATCACTGTGAACGGACAGTGGTGAACCCAGCGAGAAAATTTATCACTAGGGGCAATTCAGATGAGTGGGGGCATTTATAGTGTAATTTTAAAATATTTTCCTTCAAATATGAACATATTACACTGAAATTCAAAACATTCCTTACTGGGCCTCCCCTCTGAAGAGCACCTCGGTCGGTGCCAACGCGTGCGTACCTCATCGAGAAGATCGCCCTCTCAGCCTTCGACCCTCTGACCGAAGCCCTCGATCGTGTGATTGCTCCTCACATGCGCGCTTCTCCCGCGACGTTCGCTAGTGGCGGCGGTGCGACTTTCACCACCGCGTTTAGGTCGGGTCAGACGTCACAGATTGGGTGGTGCGTCTCCTGGAAGGCCACCGGAGAAACCAAGGCGTATACACCAATTTGACCGTGGAAGTCAAGAGGGGCACCAGAGGAAGAGGAAGTCAAGAGGGGCACCATTGCAACGGGACAATAAATAAATGTATAACGTCCATGATACTATACTTCTTATGCATTGAACTGGGACAAATGTATAACGTCCATGATACTATACTTCTTATGCATTGAGCATTCTTCTCCTATTTGCTACATTAGGTTAACTGAAACCTTAGACATCTATTTGCAAGTGTTTGTTTCTTCAGATATCAGATTCTGGATCATGAAACACATGTTCCCCGTGTTCTATCAAAGTACTCCTCCGTTCAGAAATATAAGACATTTTAGTTTTATTTAATAAATATATCTAGCGCCTTTTAGTGTATAGGTTCACTCTAAAACGAATCTATACGCTAAAACACGTCTAGGTACATTCAATTCACAAAGCCAAAATGTCTTATATTTCTGAAATCGAAGGGAGTAGCAATTGACGAGAGGAAGCCGAGTTCCTTTGAACAGAAGAAATGTGTGACGTGCACTGCAAAGGAGAGGTCACCATCGCACATTGAGCTCAGGCCACAGGCAACCAACCCCTTCCCTCAGTCCTCCTCCAACATCTTCGTGTGCTTCACGCTGCCGCCCCCGTTCGTCCAGGTGTCGCTGGCAACCGCTCCATTTCCCTAGTCCTCCACATCCATGTGTGCTCAGCACGCACGCCGCCGCTCCTGTCCGTCGTCAAGTCACCGGCATAGTATAGCGGCAACCCCTAACGGACACTGTTACAAGGGATAGATGACATATAGGCGATGCGCTCTACCGCCTACATGGATGCTTCTCGGCAAGGAGGCCCATCAAACGGTGACGAAGAGAACAAGCACAACTCATTCGTGCGCCCGGAGTGCTCACTTCGGCGCCGCTCACCTTGTTCTGCGATTTGAGATATTCAGACACTAAAGGGGAAAATTAGATTCCGAATTTAGTTTGAGCGCTCGATCCCCCTCCCCTTCCTCCCGTGAGAGCCCTGCAGCTACGCCTCGCCCCCACATCTCTTCCAACCTGCACTGTGTCGTTGCTCCTCCCCTGCTCAGCGCCGGCCCACCCTCCCCGTCCCTACAACCTAGCAACACCGCCGCTCGTCCTCACTCCCTCACCTCTCCACACTTTGCCCCTCTCTCCCAGGGGTGGACGCGGGCGGGCGGCGGTGGAAAGAGCACGGGAGCGGCCGGTGGCGTCACTAGTCTCCTTGCACACCCCAAACAGCGGAGCAACTTAGGGCAAGGATTTGGTCATGGGAGGACCTGGAGCTGGTCGAAGGAGGTCGAATTCGCCGGTGACCGGAGGTCAACGTGGTGGATGCCGGATGTGGGTAGCGGTCGGGGACCGCTCTGTACGGAGGAGGTTAGGCAGGGCGTCTTTCTGCAGGGGGAAGAAAAAAGGCACTGAACCGATACAATGGCAGTTGCGCGTAATATGCAATTCGGTGGGAGGACAAAATCATCCAAATAAAAATTGGAACAAAATTTTGTGCAGACCAAACTACCTCAAGACAAATTATAGTTTAGATAGATTGATATATATAATATTAGCTAAATGTCCATGCATTGTTACTTCGACGAAAAATATTGAGCATTAACTTGGTGCTTCCTCCAACAAGACGACGCACTCGCTGCCTCTACCGATGTATTTATAAATTCTAATGTATCCATATTTGGGTTACTACAGGTTGACTTTCGTTAAATCCCTTTTAGTCCTTTGATCATCTCATCAAAACGGAGATTCCAACTTTGGATGCTTGCTTCAGCCTATAAATAGAACACTGAAATTTGCACACCTTGTTAGCATCCTTAGGATCGATAAAACCTTTGGGCTACACCATGTACAACTCTTTGAATTGCTAACATAATCCGAACAGACTTCAACATCGCTACAGGTGAGAAAGTCTCATCGTAATTAACTCTTTAAATTTGTCAAAAACCTTTTGCGACAAGTGGAGCCTTATAGACAGTACATTACCGTCAGCGTCTGTGTTTCTTTTGAATATCCATTTGTTCTTAACAGCCTTTCGGTCGTTCGGTAAGTCCATCAAAGTTCACACTTGTTTTTCGTACATGGATTTCACCTCGGATTCCATGGCTTCTTGCCATTTATCAGAGTCTGGGCCTACCATTGCTTCCTCATAGTTCGTAGGTTCATCGTTGTCTAACAACATGACTTTTAAGATAGGATTACCATACTAATCACGAGTTGTACGATTCCTTGTCGACGTACGAACGCCGGTAGTAGTCTCGTCTAAAGTTTCATGATCACTATCATTAGGTTCCTCTCTAGGATGCTCAGGAACTTCTTTCGGCGTTGCGCCACTCGTATCCTCAAGAGTAGGTTCAACAACCTCATCGAGATCTACTTTCCTTCTAGTCACATCCTTCGAGAGAAACTCCTCCTTTAGAAAGGTTTCATTCTTTGCGACATACACTTTGCCTTTGAAATTATGATAGAAGGTATAGTCAATCGTTTCCTTAGGGTATCCTATGAAGACACACTTTTCTGACTTGGGTTCGAATTTATCAGGTTGTAGCATTTTTACATAAAAATCGCATCTCCAAACTTAAAAAAATGACAGCTTAGGTTTCTTGCAAAACCCATACGGTGCTGTTTCAACGAATTTTGATGGAGCCCTATCTAACATGAATGCGGCAGTTACTAATACATAACCCTAAAATAATAATGGCAAGTTTGTAAGAGACGTCATAGAGCGCACCATATTTAATAAAGTACGATTACGACGTTCGGACACACCGTTACACTGTGGTGTTCTAGGCGGCATGATTCGTGAAACAATTCCACATTTCTTCAAGTGCATGCCAAACTCGAAACTAAAATACTCGCCTCCACGATCATATCGAAGAAACATAATTTTCTTATTTTGATGATTCTCTACCTCACTCTGAAATTCCTTAAACTTTTCAAATTGTTTTAAACTTATGTTTCATTAAGTAAATATATCCATATCTACTCAAATCATCGGTAAAGGTTAAGAAGTAGCGACATCCACCGCGTGTTGAAGTGCTTAGTGGACCGCACACATCGGTATGTATGATTTCCAACAAGTCACTTGCTCTCTCCATCGTGTCGGAGAAGGGTGTTCGAGTCATCTTACCCATGAGGCCTCGTTCACATGTGTCAAACAATTCAAAATCAAGTGACTCCAAGAGCCCATCACTATGGAGTCTTTTCGTGCACTTTACACCAATATAACCTAAACGATAGTGCCATAAAATGGTATTATCATCATTCACTTTGCATCTTTTGGCACTAACATTATGAACATGTGTATCACTACTATCGAGATCCAATAGAAATAAACCATTCACATCAGGTGCATGACCATAAAAGATATTACTCATATAAATAGAATAACCTTTATTCTTGGATTTAAAAAAGTAACCGTCTCGCAATAAATAAGATACAAATATAATGTTCATGCTTAATACATGCACTAAATAACAATTATTGAGATTTAAAACTAACCCCGAAGGTAGACATACAGAGCGTTCTGATGGCGACCACATCAACTCTTAATTCGTTTCCCACGTGCATCGTCACCACGTCCCTCGCCAAGCGTTGTTTATTCTGTAGCCCCTGTTTCGAGTTACATATGTTAGCAACAGAACCAGTATAAAATACCTAGGCGCTACTACGAGCACTCGTAAGGTACATATCAATAATAGGTATATCAAATATATCTTTGTTGATGTTGCCAGCCTTCTTATCGGCCAAGTACTTTGGGTAGTTCTACTTCTAGTGACAATTCCCCTTGCAGTAGAAGCATTCAGTATCAGGCTTTGGACCAGGCGTGGTCTTCTTCGCGGGAGTGGCAACCTTTTTACCGCCCTTCTTGCCCTTAGCCTTGAAATTGGTGGTCTTATTGACCATCAATACTTGGTTCTCCTTCTTTATGTCTACCTCGGCAGTCTTCGGCATGGCTGCGAGTTTAGTGAGCAACTTGTTCGCAACACTCACATTGTAGTTCAGCACAAACCCTTTATAGCTTGGTGTGAGCGACTGCATAACCCTATCCGAGTTCAGCTGGAATCAGACATCCTAGTGTCTCAAAACGTTGAGTGTAGCCCTTCATCTTGATAACGTTCCCATTCACAGAGCTATGCTCCTCCATCTTTGCGCTAAAAAACTTATCATAGATCTCGTATCTCTCAGCACCCGATTTGGTCTCCAAACATGGTTTTGAGTTCCTCCGCCATAGCATCAGATCAGTAGGCTCAAAACACTTTTGGAGTTTAGGCTTCAGCGACTGGAGGATCACACACCGCACAAGAGTGTAGTCATCATACTTTGTTTCATACACAATGCGCTCATTCTGAGACGCATTATCTGCAGGAGCGTCACCTAGCGAACCATCTAGTACATAGGACTTCTTGCCCGCGAGGCTAATCCTCACGTTGTGGTGCCAGTTGGTGGTGCCAGTTGATGAAGTTCGACCTATTATCTTTCAGCTTTTCTCTATCTAGTAATGCATTAAAATTGAACGAAGCTATGGTTTTCGCTATCTACAACAAACATTTGCATGTACTTAGTTTAGACTGTGTTCATGACAATTAGTTCAAGTTAACCAAAAATTATTACATGAACTCCCACTAAACTCAACATTCCTCAAGTTTCTTAGTGACATATGATCCAAATTCACTAACCCAAGTCCGATCATCACGTGAGTTAGGATTGTTTCAATGGGAACCCAGACTCTTTAACTTAAATCTAGAAGGACTCTATAATTAAACTAGGACAGAACTATGGTGGCGCAGGGTCCTTGCGCCTATAAGTCTGGCCCCACATGACATTTTTACAGAAGGTATAGTAAAAATATCTTTTTTCTACTTGCTTGAAGGTGTAGTAACAATATCTTTTTGCTACTTGCTTGTTTTCAAGGGAGTGTAGGCTGCTCGTCTCCTCCAAGATCAAAATGCTACTATTCTTTTCTCCCAACTTACATCCGGTGATTCGGATCCAACGTCAACACACTGCATCAACATAAGTACTGAAACGAAACAAAGGACTTTGATGTGTGAAGCACCTATGTGTTGTATCTGAAAAATGTAGGTTCAGTTGTGCACCGGCTCCCTTGAAGTGCAGACAAAGAACATTGTCTACGTTTTTCTTCTCTCCTTTGTTCTGACAAAAAAAATCTGCTTATCAAAGAATCAGAAATTAAGTAGCCACCAGATCAAGGCGAATTGACATGTTCATTCAAGTGTCTAATACTCTAGCATGCACAGATGGAGTACGGCTGTAATCATACTTTGACAACATCAAATTTATTTCAAAGACAACCCTCTAAATTTGGCTAACCTACTTGCAAAAAAATTCCATGATACAGTACGGAGACATGCCATCTGAACTTTTACGCATCAAGTTGATCCTATAAGAGCATGTCTAACAGGCCCCGTATATTTTCGCCCCTTAAAACGCAAGTAGAAGGCCTTGTATTCACATTTCGCCGGCCGAAAATATTCTGTTTTACGGGGTGGGGATACGGGTTTTGCTAGCTCGTCCGAGTTTTCGACGCCTCAAAACAGGATTTTAGACAACAATTTGCACAACAATTTCAGATCAAACATAGCACATCCAAAATATGTGATGCATAATTCATAGTTTTTAACATCACAACGCGATCATAGGCAATGTTCAAGCCACGAAAGTTCCCAAATGTGATCAACCATCAACGAGTCCATCGCCAGCTAGGGGGGTTGTCGGCCACTTGATCCATGGCAGCACTCCAACGAGAACAAGCTGGTTTGATGATGTTCCATCGGCCTTCAAGGGAGCGGTAGGATCTGTCGGCCATGCTCTTGGTGCGAGGCTTTAGCTGGTGGTAGAGATCCTCAATGCGCTGCCAATAGCGCTTGCCGCCTTGGTCCACTCCGGTGTACGCATCCATCCCCACCTTGCTCCAAGCACGGACCAAGATGACGTCTTCGATCTCGTTGTAGTTCGCCGTGCGTGGCTTCGGCGTCGACGAAGAACCGGCGGCAGCCGGATCAACCTCAACCACCTCCTCCTCGTCACCCTCATCCTCCTCCTCGTCATCAATCTCTTCGACGTTGTACTCCCCATCGAACGCATCGATGCCGACGTCCAAATCCACCGCGGATTCATTGAGCATGTCCATGTACGATGTTGTGGACTCAACATCGAACACCTTGTCTACGTCCATGGTGGGTGGCGGCGGCGCGGGCATCGCATCGGACGGAACGGAGGGAGGAGGGGCCATGGACTTGGAAGATGGTGGAGGCGCGAGGCCGATGCGGCTGACCTGCTTTGTCTTCACCTTGGGCTACGGATCACCCCTCGGCCCGGCCGCCTTTGTCTTCATCATGCCCCCTTTCTTGGCAGTTGGCGGAGCTGCGGCCGCCGAAGGGGCTTCGAAGAATTGCTTCGGAATCCTCTTCCTCTTTGACGGGATGGTGGCGGATATCATGGCCGACACGTCGCCGGTGTTGGGAGGACCTCCGATGGGGAC
Organism: Avena sativa; assembly: GCA_916181665.1. NCBI lineage: Eukaryota > Viridiplantae > Streptophyta > Magnoliopsida > Poales > Poaceae > Avena > Avena sativa. The sequence continues at coordinate 350,856,490 of OV702293.1, read as the reverse complement.
ATCAACCACCACGGCCGTTGGAAATGCACCGCCGGCGGTAGGCGTCCCTTGCGGAGGATCCATGGCAGCGGGATCTGGCCGCGACGTTGCCGGGAAGGGCGGGGCGGAGGAGATCGAGCGACGGCGGCGGCGGTGGTTGGGTTTCGCTGAAACCGTTCGTGTGCAGTGGAGGGGAGGATACTGGTTTGGCCCTCTATTCCTGCTCCCACCCCGCACAAGTAGGGGGCGAAGGCCCGCCCCGTAATCGAAAACAGCAATTGGAGCGGGGGTCGTTTTTACGGGGCCTGCTAGACGGCCGGGTGGAGCTCAAACCTGTATTCCGGCGGTTATTATACGGGTTTGGCCCTTTTAAGGGGTCTGTTAGACATGCTCTAAACTTGTAGAGAAATGCGAGAGCTCTGGCAGGAGCAGGAAGTGGAACGACAACGGCATCAGAGAATGAGGAGTGACGGGCATCGGCGAGGCGTACTCTGCCAGATCGAGCGAGCCCAAGCCCCGCTCGTATCCTCCCCGTATGCTACCCCGCTTCCCCTTCGCCTTCACAGGCTAGCGCCACCGCCCACCCTAGGCTACCTCCTCCTCCCAGCAGGCAGATGCATCGCCCAACGCCTTCTCCTCTAACGAATCTGGCAATGAGATCAACGGCAGCGGCCGAAAAATATACCTTGCGACAGCTGGACGGCACGCGATGGTGAGCCCCCGAGAGTGACGCGGGTGTCCTCTTGGTTGGCTCCGGATGGGGTCGGGACCGCAGGAGAGAGCACGAGGAGGAGCATTCGGGGGCGCCACGGTCGTGCCTGGGCCACGCCCGCGCGAGGTGAGCTGTGGAGACAGTGGAGCGACTGCGTCCATGGCGACGGATGCGGCAGGGAGGAGCGCCGCGCCGCGCCGGGGAAGTTGGTCCGCCGCGGGGATGGGGAAGGGGCCAAGCGGGGGCAAAGGAAATCGGGCACAGGCCGTTGACTTTCTGTTCACTTCTTCACTTAGCGGAGTACTAAGATTTGTAGCCTGGAGGTTTTGGTCGATGGGCAAAGCCAAGGGCTCCTCTATGTTGATGATCGATCGGGCTTGCCACAGCACAGGCAGAACGCACACGGATGATCTCGGGAGTTAGTCAGGGACTCGATGGTACGTCTCGGTAGTCGATCGGCTATAGAGGAGGAGGAGGAGGAGGGGCAATGCAATTCCTCCCGTAGGAGGGGCCCCCGGCACCATCTTAGCCCTTTATTACTTGGAGATTCGTGCTACAATTTTTATAGAACAACCCTTCCACCTTATTTCTCAAGTTTATTGCTGTTTTGCTTATTAGCCTCTAGTTTTTTCATGTTTTATATATTTTTGTCACTGTCTTCAACGAAAGAACCGTGATTCACAGATACATCTTTATTTAATTTAATTAGCCAGTTTTAATTAGCCAATCTAATTAATATAATTTAATTAACAATTTCTTACATAATTATTTTTTCAATAATATTCAACAATATTTCATAGATTTTTTTTTAAGAATTTTTCTAGAAATATCCGTACAAGTTTTATATTTTTTTCAACAATTAATATAATTTGTTTTTTTAACAATCTCTTTTGATAAATTTTATTTTTCTACTTTTTATTTAACAATATTAGACACTCTTACTTTGTTTTATCTTAGATTCAGAAGTTTTATACAAGATTCACACGTTTTACAAACTTGTTTTTGCCAAGAGATATTCATATAATATAATCAACAATTTCTTATATAATTATTTTTTCAATAATACTCAACAGTATTTCATAGAATGTTTTTTAAGAACTTTTCTAGAAATATTGTATGAGCTTCATACTTTTTTCAAGATAATTTTTTTAAGATACATGGGCAACGCCGAAACTCAAATGACTTTTCAATAGAACTTTTTTGAAACTACTAACAACAATCAAACTTGATTATTATTTTTTGTAAGAACGTTTGTTATCACTAATAACAACAATCTGCATCAACCAAGATTAATACCAAGAACGTTTCATACAAGATTCACACAAGATTCACGATATTTCACACACTATCTAATCTGATTTCATAACAAGTTTTTAACACTATCTCACGGTCACTCCTCTCATTAACAGATCTACCATGATTTTTATTTGCAACCAAAGTATTTTTTTATATTGATTTTCTAAAATCCACATTAATAAGATTAATACCAAAAAATATATTACACATTCACCGTGGATTTTCAAGTGTGTCAAGATTTATAAAAGATACATACAAGAATCCTAGAATATTCGTACTTCTAGATTTGGGGAAAGCAATTTGGATAAAACTATGTTTCATCTTGACTGATTCATACAAGATAATTTAGGTACCAATATTTTCGGTAGCAATATTCAACCAATATTTTTAGTAACAAACAAACATTCATTTCATACATGATAAAATATTTTCAACAAAAAAAGTCATGGAATTTTTCTTACATATTATTTTTCACAGAATTTTCATGTAATATTTTTTCGTATATTTTATTCACAAAATATTGTTAGAATGTCTACATATGTTTCTGCCAAGAATCATACATGATTCATATAGTTTTTTCAAAGATTATCAAATCTGGTAGGTTTTATAGGATTTATACATCACAGACATTGATACAAATTCATAGAAGATTCATACAATAATCACTCATCATTCAGAACAAAATCATATGAATTGGATATGGATTTTTTCGATGCACCTTTTCAACATCAAATTCACCATAGATTTTTACAAGTTTCATGCGTAAGTAAAACTTAATTCACGGAACATCCACACTGCAAACATTCCAAGATATAAAAAAACTTTGCGAGAAACATGAATAAACTTGGCAGAAACTAAGGGGATTCAATACAGATTCAAATGGACCCATCTAAGAAACTTCAACTAGATTCAACAGGAAACGGAGCTCAACAAAAATTTCCAAATTAAATTGACCAATGAAAAGAATCAAAAGGAGGTGCCTTCCAGGCTCAGATCCGGGACCTCCATGGCTAGATCGGTCCTTCTATGGGAGAACACGGAATCTGCACGCGCAAAGGAGGCTGGCTAGCCTCTCACGGTCGAGGAGGAGGACCGGAGCTGCTGCTCCACGACGAACAAGTGGAGTGACCTTTCCCACGTCAAGCAGGGTGAGGGAGACCAAGGACGACGGGCTAGAGGAGGAGGAGGAGGAGGAGGAGGAGGCGGGCTGGAGGAGGAGGAGGCGTCGGGCTAGAGGAGGAGGATGGGTCGGCTCAGTACAGGGATGGGGTGAGGGTTGGGTTGGGGGCGGCAGCGTCAGACTGGGGAGTAGGGAGTTGGCTGAATAGGGATTTTGCCAAGGACTAAAATGCAAAAAAAAAATGAAAGCTTTGACTAGGAGACTTTTGTACGAATCTCCAATTAACTCGTGGTAGAGATGATGCCGAGGGCCCCTCCTAGGTGTGGGAAATCCGTTCTCCGAGGAGGAGGGCACCGTACCCGCGCCGCGCCGACAGAGAATGCCTGTCCGGCTGTTCCAACGATCACCCGCGCTCCGCCACGCGTGGCCGGCCGGCGGCTTCATGCTGCACCATATTCATTGTGATGAGAGATTATGGCCACGCGCGGTCATATATCCTCTCGTCGTATGCTCATGAGTGCAGGGACGCGCGTACCTCTCGGTCATCGTCTCGGCTACAGCGGAGGAGGAGCAAAGCAGGCGTGACGAGCAGCAACACAGGTATATAATATAGAACGCGCTGTGGCAACGAGGAAGACGGTGGCGTTCTCGTCTAATAAGCGCTGCACACAAATTCAACCAGCGAGTACTAGTCCGTCCGGCGAGAATAGGAGGAACGGGAGAAGCTTCAATACACATGGTCACGGACTCACGATATGGCGCCGGCCGGTGACCGGTCGGCCATGGGGCCGGGCTTGCTAACTCGTGTAGCCCGCCCATTGTCCGTCGACGTCGGCCGCGACCGCAAGGTGCTTAATTACGAGACATTCGCCATCCTCGTGCTCATGGCACTCGTCACCAGCCCCTCCATCAACCTGTGCGCGGCTGTGTCGTGTACGTACAGGCACCGCAGCGCATGCACCGTGGGCGGAGCGCGCTGGCTGCGAGGTGTGCGTGCCTCAGCTGCTTGATCACGAGGATACTCTCGGGGCGTAATCTATGCGCGGTCTTCCTCTACAGTGGAGGGGAGGGGAGGGGAGGGGAGGACGATGGCGCCGACGAGGAGAAGGAGAAGCAGAGAGCGCGGCGGCAGACCGGCATTGCCATGTCGGCGGCGCTTCCGAGCGCGATTTCACATTTCAGCGGGAGGCCAAGTTCTGGAGCGAGGCGGACCTGGTGGCGCGCGAAGCCTGGAGGGGTTTTGAGGACGATGGATGACAGCCGCGTCGGGATGGAGAAAGCTGTGTGCGCGTGCCGAATGCCAGCCGATCCCGTTCCCGTCAAAGTTCCGCATCATCAAATACAAATAGATAGATCCATCAACGAGGACTTGTGTGGGAACAGAAGGAGGTCGTGGACATGCTCGGAAACTGGTCGGAACGAGTGCACGGTCTCGCGGCTGGAGTCAGAGGTGGCGGACCGGCATATGCATGCCGGCGCCCGGAGCGCACACGCCGTTCTCCGTCTTCGGAACGAGGTTTCTGCGGGAGTTGAAGTGTAGACCAGGTGGATGACGACGTGAGGAGCCCTCCGATCAGACATGGCAGTGTGCATCCTTAAATCCTACACTAGTACAGTACTATCTTCCATGTTCCCAACTGGTAGCACTCCAACGGCTTATTAGCTATCTTTGCCAACCCAAGTTCTCGACTCTCAACAATTTGTTGTACACGGAACGGAACGGAACGGCAGTACTTCTCGCAAGAACAAGCAGGTTGCCCACGATTTCTAATCACCATCTACACAGCAACTCTGTTACCAAGATATTCGGTGTGTTCGGTTCTGGGATAGAGAGGAACGCAATGGGACGGTTCCATGGTTTTAGGCGATTCCTCAAAGTGGAATATTCCTTGTAGATGAGGAACCAACCCGTGCGACCAAATCGGTCTTGGTCGGGCCGCGAGGAACGGCTCGCTAACACAGCTATCAGAGAAAAGACGCCACATCTGATCACGAGCGAACCTTTCTTTTCCTCGTCTCTCTAGAAAAGCGGCAAGCATTTAGCAGGGTCAGCGGCGGCGAGCAGGTGCAGGGGCGGCGGTGGTGACCAGGAGCAGCAGCGGCCTGAACTAGACGCGGCAAGAATCAGGCATGGCGGCGGCGACGACGGGATCCAGGCACGGCGTTGGCGGGAGCCATGCGTGGTGACAGGGGCCAGGCGCGGCTGTGGACTAGGAGCAGCGACAGGATCCCAGAGCGGCACGGCGACGGACCGGGAGCAGCGATAGGATCCCAGGGCGGCGTTGGCGGTTGCCATGCGCGGTGACCCAATTTTGCCTCTTTCCCTTCCGATTTTGCTCTTTGTCCACTACAATTTTGAAAAACAAGAACATCTGTTGCCCTTTCTTTGTTTTGCCCCTGTTAAGTTTGTGATTAGATTCATAGAATGTTTAAGCAAAAATTAATCGAACCATTCTATTCTACTACTCCGATGCCAACCGAACATGAGGACAGAACCATCCCATTCCACTGGAATGGAGTGGAATGGAACCATTCCGTTCCGTTCTACTTCATCCCAAAAACGAACACACCCTACAGAATCAGACGAATGCAAAAAAAAATCCATGGCATGTAACTCTTGACAAAACTGCTTCACCAATCACCATGTAAGCAAGCATAGAACGAATACCATGCATGGACTATCAAAAATTCAGCAAAGCATTGCAACATGTAACTATCTATAGGTAGATACGAAATGGTCTTTCCCTTTCAGACCGCCCGCAGGGCAGTGGACTTTCAGCCAATGCGTGCCTAAATCATTTTAGATCGCCAACACACAACTTTTGTTCTCCTTCCTCATCCGCCTCTCTACCCATTGGCTTTGTCAGAGATATCTGATTTCCTCGACTGCATCATTGATGCCACCCTAAGCATCATCGGAGGCTGGGTTTTCACTCTTGTCTGAAACCTTGAGATCAACAAGCTTGGGCCGTTTCAACACCATAAAGGCAGAATTTTCAGTGTGCTATCTTGTATGGTTTGGAATCGGAGCTTCAGAAAAGGTTTGAGAACTTTGACCCACATGATATTGTCCGTGAACTCAAAATGATATTTGAGGCTCATGCGGCAGTTAAGAGTTATGAAGCTTCTGAAAAGTTCTTTAACTGCAAGATGGAAGAGGACGGCTCCATCAGTGAGCATGTGCTTAAGATGTCTAGGCACGCCAATAAGCTCCAGAGCTTGGATATAGTGATTCCTAATGCTTTGGGGATTCACTGTGTCCTGCAATCACTACCACCAACTTACAAGAACTTTATGATGAACTACAACATGCAGTGCATGGATAAGTCATCACCAGAACTCTTCTCTATGTTGAAGTCTGCAGAAGTGGAGATCAAAAAAGAGCACCAAGTGTTGATGGTCAATAAGACCACCAATTTCAAGAAGAAAGGCAAGCCAAAGAAAAAGGTAAACTTCAAGAAGGGCGGTAAGAAAGCTACCACGCCGGTGAAGAAGACCAAGGCTGGGCCTAAGCCTGATACTAAGTTCTTTTATTGCAAGGGAGAATGTCACTAAAAGCAGAATTGGCGGATCTGAAGAACGACAACATCAAGAAGAAAGGTATATCCAATATACATGTTATTGATGTGTATCTTACTAGTAGTCGTAGTATTTCATGGGTATTTCATACTAGTTCGGTTGCTCATATTTGTAACTCGAAACAGGTGCTGAAAATAAACGGAGACTAGCGAAGAACAAGGTGACGATGCGCGTTGGAAATGGATCAAAGGTTGATGTGATCGCGATCGGCAAGCTACCTCTTCATCTACCATTAGAATTCGTTTTATACTTAAATAATTGTTATTTGGTGCATGCGTTGAGCATGAACATTATATCAGGACCTTGTTTATTGCGAGACGGTTACTTGTTTAAGTCCGAGAAAAATGGTTGTTCGATTTATATGAGTAATATCTTTTATGGTCATTCATCGTTGATAGATGGTCTATTCTTAATGAATATCGGTAGTAGTGATACACATGTTCATAATATAGATGCTAAATGTTTGAAATTAAATGATAATTCTACAAACATGTGGCACTGTCATCTTGGTCACATTGGAGTGAAGCGTATGAAGAAACTCCATTCCGATGGACTTCTTGAATCACTTGATTTTGAATCACTTGAAAGATGCGAAGCATGTATGATGGAAAAAATGACTAAGATCCATTTTCTGGTATGATGGAGCGAGCTACGGACTTATTGGAAATCATACATACCAATATGTGTGGCCCGATGAGTGTAGCATCGTGCGGTGGTTATCGTTATGTTCTTACTTTCACGGATGACTTGAGTAGATATGTGTATATCTATTTCATGAAACATAAGTCCGGAACTTTCGAGAAGTTTAAGAAATTTCAAAGTGAAGTAGAGAATCAACATAACAAGAAGATTAAATTTCTACGATATGATCGTGGAGGTGAATATCTAAGTTACGAGTTTGGTGAGCATTTGAAGAAATACGGAATACTTTCACAATTGACACCGTCGAGAACACCACAGCGTAATGGTGTGCCCGAACATCGTAATCGAACTTTCTTATATATGGTTCGTTCTATGATGTCACTTACAGATTTACCATTATCGTTTTGGGGTTATGCATTAGAAACAGACGCATTCACTTTAAATAGGGCACCATATAAATCCGTTTAAACGACATCATATGAATTATGGTTTAGGAAGAAACCTAAATTTCCGTTCCTTAAAGTTTGGGGTTGTGAAGCTTATGTAAAGAATTTACAACCTGACAAGCTTGAACCCAAAGCGGAAAAATGCACCTTCATAGGATACCCGAAGGAAACTATTGGGTATACCTTCTATCATAGATCCGAAGGAAAAATCTTGGTTGCCAAGAATGGTTCCTTTCTAGAGAAGGAGTTTCTCTCGAAAGAAGTGACCAAAAGGAAAGTAGAACTCGACGAGGTTGTCGAACCTTCTCTCGGATTTGAGAGTAGCGCAGCACCGGAAGTAGTTCCTGTGGCGCCTACATCAATAGGAGAGGAATCTAATGATGGTGATCATGAAACTTTGGTCAAAGTTGCTATGGAACCTCGCAGGTCGACGAGGACTCGTACCACTCCCGATTGGTATGATCCCGTTATGAGTGTCATGTTGGTGGACAACACCGATGACCCTGAGACATATGAGGAAGCGATGATGAGCCCAGATTCCAATAAATACAAGATTGGATCCATGTACGAAAACCAAGTGTGGACTTTGGTGGACTTACCGGATGACCGGAAGGCTGTCAAGAACAAATGGATTTTCAAGAAGAAAACAGATGCTGATGGTAATGTAACAGTCTATAAAGCTCGACTTGTCACAAAAGGGTTTCAACAAATTCAAGGAGTTGACTATGATATCTGTGAGGATTTTGTTAGCAATCGCTGCATATTATGATTATAAGATATGGCAAATGGATGTCAAAACGACGTTCCTCAATGAAGACATTGATGAAGAGTTATATATGGTATGACCCGAAGGTTTTGTCGATCCTAAAGATGCTAACAAGGTATGCAAGCTTCACCTGTCCATTTATGGATGAAGCAAGCATCCCGAAGTTGAATCAACGTTTTGATAAGGTGATCAAAAGTTTTGATTTTATACAAACTTATGGAGAAGCTTGTATTTACAAGAAAGTGAGTGGGAGCTCTGTAGCATTCCTAGTACTATATGTGGATGACATATTGTTGATTGGGAATGATGTAGACCTTCTTAAAAGTGTCAAAGGTTATTTGAATAATAGTTTTTCAATGAAGGATCTTGGCGAAGCTGCTTACATATTAGGCATAAAGATTTATAGAGATAGATCGAGACGCCTAATATCGCTTTCACAGAGTACATATTTGGACAAAGTTATAAAGAGGTTTGGAATGGAAGATAGCAAGAAAGGGTTCTTGCTCATGTTGCCCAATACGACCTTGAGTAAAACTCAAAATCCCACAACGGCAAAAGATAAAGAGAGGATGAGTAAAACTCCCTATGCCTCGGCCATAGGATCTATCATGTATGCCATGCTATGTACTAGACCCGACATTGCATATGTTATTAGTTTTACTAGCAGATATCAAAGTGATCTAGGAGTGGATCATTGGACAGCGGTCAAAAACATCCTTAAGTACTTGAGAAGAACTAAGGATATGGTTCTTTTTTATGGAGGTGATGAACAACTCGTTGTTAATGGTTACACCAATGCTAGTTGGAACACCGATCCGGATGATACGTATTTACTTTGAATGGTGCAGCAGTGAGCTGGAGGAGTGTGATATGTCATAAACGTATCTATAATTTTTTATGCTCCATGCTTGGTTTGTGCCAACTATCTTATGTTTTGTCTACACTTTGAGGCATTTTTATACATTTTCTGGAACTAACCTATTAACAACATGCCGCAGTGCCAGTTGCCTGTTTTCTGTTGTTTTTAGTTTCAGAAAAGCTAGTAAAGAAAAATTCTCGGAATTGGACAGAACAAAAGTTGAAGTTCCTATTTTCCAAACGCAACACGGATCCCGAAGGAGAGATGAAGTGGAGCCACGAGGTGGCCACACCTAAGGCTGGCAGGGGTCCACCCTAGGCCGTGCCGCCCTATGGTGTGGGCCCCTCAGGCGTCCATCGACCTTGCCCCTTCGCCTATATAAACACCCCGAGGAGAAAACCCTAAGAACAAGATCAGAATTCCACAAAAAGTTCCACAATGCCGCCTCCACCGAAGACGAGATTCGGGGGACAAAAGTATCTGTTCCAGCACCCTGCCAGGGCGGGGAATTGCCCCCAGATCCATCTCCATCGACTCCACCACCATATCCATCGCTGTTGCTGACTCCCATGATGAGGAGGGAGTAGTTCTCCCTCGAGGCTAAGGGCTCTACCGGTATCTATGTGTTCATCTCTATGTCTCTATGCGTGATCTTCTTGTGATCATGAGCTTTGTAATATAGTTGAATAAGTAGATCTACTCTGCTACTCAAGTGCTTTAATTATTGTAATCTCCGCTTATCCCCACGTGTGTGAAGTTGACAGTGTGCACACTGTGTGGCACTTAGGCTAAAGATTACATAAATACTTATCATGAGTTATAATTTGAGTTGGATGTCTCTATGAGATTGTGGTGTTTGGTGGAACCAACTAGCACTCAAGGTGGCAGTGTGGGGTTATCTAGATGGGGAATGCGAACTTTGAGGTGTGCTATTATAGCCCTACATCGTTCAACCGGAGAGTAGTTCAGGGTAGCATAATGAAGAGAAGATATTTATATGAGAGTGTACACTAGTGAAATTATGATCCCTAGGCCTTGTTTCTAAGCATTGAAACACCATTTACAATCAGTCCTGCTACATGTTTGCTTGCTGCCATATTTATTTCAGATTGCAATTACCACTTATAATCATCCATATTACTTGTATTTCACTATCTCTTTGCCGAACTAGTGCACCTATACACCTGACAAGTGTATTGGGTGTGTTGGGGACACAGGAGACTTCTTGTATCTTGATTGCGGGGTTGCTTGAGAGGGATACCTTTGACCTCTTCCTCCCTGAGTTCGATAAACCTTGGGTGATCCACTTAAGGAAAACTTGATGTTGTTCTACAAACCTCTGCACTTGGAGGCCCAACACTGTCTACAAGAATAGAAGTGTGCGTAGACATCAGAGTGCAAAGCAAAGCATTGTGGCGAGATCTTCAACTGAATCGGAATACATAGCTGCTTCGGAGGCTTCACAAGAGGCGATATGGATGAAGGAGTTCATTACGGAGCTTGGTGTGGTTCCCAGTGTGCTGGACCCAATGGTTATCTACTATGATAACATGGGTGCCATAGCCAATGCACAGGAGCCAAGGTCACACAAGAAGCTGAAGCATATCAAGCTTCATTTTCATGCTATTTGAGAGCATGTCCAAGATGGTGACATAAAGATTTGCAAAGTACACACAGATCTGAATGTGGCAGATCTGTTGACTAAACCTCTCCCGAGGGAAAAACATGACCAGCACCAAAACGCCATGGGTGTTCGGTATATTACCGTGTAATCTAGATTATTGACTCTAGTGCAAGTGGGAGACTGTTGGATATATTCCCAAGAGGCAATAATAAAAATAGTTATTATTATATCTTTGTGTTTATGATAAATGTTTACATTCATGCTATAATTGTATTAACCGGAAACATTAATACTTGTGTGATTTGTATATTTGTTAGAGTCCCTAGTAAAGCCTCATTTGTAATACTAGCTTGTTGGTTGATAGATGATCATGGTTTCCTCATGAACATTGAGATGTTATAAACAACAAGATCATATCATTAGGAGAATGATGTGATGGACATACTCCTATAGTTAAGAGTAGCATTAAGACCAAGTCATTTCAATAGTTCGTTTGCTATAGCTTTAAGATACATAGTAACCTAGATCCTTCGACCATGATATCATTTTACATCACCATCACCGGATGGATGCTTCGATTACATCAAACACCACTTCATAACTGGGTGGTTATAAAGATGGCTGATGGGGCTCAGATCACTGTAGAGCCTCGTTGGGATATCCCAAGAGCAAGGTGTGATGAACACAGCAGCAAGTTTCCCCTCAGTTATGAAACCAAGGTTATCGAACCAGTAGGAGCAAGGAAACAACTCCAAGGTGCTGCTAACAACTTGGAACCTGCATAACACAAACTCAATACTTTGCCCCAACTTACAGTGAGGTTGTCCATCTCACTGGTTTGCTGAAAACAAAGGATTAAACGTATAGTGTGGAAGACAGTAGTTGCTTGTAGAAAGTAAACGGTAACAATAGGTAATGTATCAATGGTAAAGATTGGACCGGGGTCCATAGTTCACTAGAGGTGTTCTCCTTAAGATATATAGCATGCTGGGTGAACAAATTACAGCGGGGCAATTGACAGGATTAAGAAAGCATAACAATGCAAATACTAGACATCATGATTCCTATGAGATTTGATTGGGCATTACAACAATATACATACACCGTAATCCAACTGCATCTTTGACTAATAATCCACCTTCAGGTTATCATCCGAACCCCCTCCAGTATTAAGTTGCAAGCAACGGATAATTGCATTAAGCAATGTGTGTAAAGTAAACAATACAATTGTTCCATGAACAAAAGATTATTGTTTTCTCCCTAGTAGCAATAGCACATCTACAACCTTAGAGATTCCTGTCACTTCCCTTGATTACTAGAGGCATGAACCTACTACGAGCATAAATACTCCCTCTTGGAGTCACAAGCATCTACTTGGCCAAGATAGCTACTAGCAATGAAGAGCATGCAAGATCACAAACACCACACACATGATAGAATCAATAATCAATAATCAATAAGACATGATAGAATCAATAATCAATCTGACATAGTATCTCAATATCCATCGGATCCCTGCAAACACAACATGTATGATTACAAATAGATGATATTGATCATGAACGGAGCTCACAAGATCTAAACATAATAGCACAAAGGAGGAGAAACAACCATCTAGCTACTGTATGGACCCATAGTCCAAGGGTGAACTACTCATGCATCATACCAGAGGCTGGCATGGTGATGAAGAAGGCCTCCGGGATGATATCTCCCCTTCGGCAGGGTGCGGGGAAGAGCTTTAAACCCCCCGATCTAGGGACGATGGTGGCAGCGGCTACGGACTATTTCATGGAGATCTGATTGGGTGCTTAGGGTTTTTGCGTCGAGGGGTCTTATAAGCGAAGAGGCGAGGTCGAAGGCCGGCCAGGGGGACCACACCTTAGGGCGGCGCGCCCTAGGGTGGACCCGCGTGGCCCTGGGGTGTGGCCACCCTATGGCCCCCCTTCGGCTGCCCTTCGGTCTCTGTGTTTGTTTCGATAAAATATTGACTTTTGCTTTTGTCCCGTCCAATTCCGAGAATATTTCCTTACTAGCTTTTCTGAAACCAAAAACAACAGAAAACATGCAATTGGCACTGCGACATCTTGTTAATAGGTTTGTCCCAGAAAATGTATAAAAAATACCTCAAAGTGTAGACAAAGCATAGCAAAGTAGATACTAAACAAGCATGGAACATAAAAAATTATAGATACGTTTACGACGTATTAGTGGTATTAAGTTTTTGGAAAGTATGTGTTAAGGCACATGGATCAAGAGTGCGATTTGTCCATCCATATGACGGATAGATATACTCTGGGCCCTCTCGGTGGAATGTCATCCAATTAGCTTGCAAGCATGTGTCTGGCTCACAAGGGATCACATATCACAGGAACGAGTAAAGAGTACTTATTGGTAACGAGGTTGGACTAGGTATGCAGAGATACCGACGATCAAACCTCAGATAAGTAAAGTATTGCGAGACAAAGGGAAATTGGTATTCTATGTAAATGGTTCTTTCGATCACAAAGTAATCATAGAAATATGTGGGAGCCATATGAATTTATAGATTCCTCTATTGGTTATTGATAGGAGAAGAGTCTCAGTCATGTCTACATAATTCATGAACCGTAGGGAGACAGACTTAAGGATTCAATGTTGTTTAGTAGATATGGAAAGTGAGTAAAGAGACCCAATGTAGTTTGGAGTCTTGGATGGGATCCGGGATATCACGAGGAGATCCGGAATGGTCCAGAGAATAAGATTCATATAAGGAAAGTCCAATTTCGGAGTTCGGGAATGGTTTTGGTGTTTTCACCAGAATGTTGTAGAAGGGTCTAGAAGGTCCACCGACCTGGAGTGGGAAGGGTACATGGATGTTTCATGACAAAGTGGAATGGTTGCATCATGTCCTAGGTCACTTGGCTAGGCAACGGGAAGAGAGAAATCAAACTCTAGTTTGAAAAGTCAAATGCCAATTTGAAAAGTCAAACATTGACTAGTGGAGGGAGGGAAGGAGTCCTACCTAAGGAGGACTCCTCCCTCTCCTTGTCGCCGGCCAAGCAAGGGGAGTTAGGGGAGGACTCCCCTCCCCTTTCCGCCCCTCCCTCTCATAAATAGAGGGGAGGGGGCACCCCTTGGCCCTCCCACACATCAAACCCTAGATTGCCTGCAGCCTCTAAAGTTGAAGTCGATTTAGAGTCTCTAAAAGTAGCCGTCGTTTAAACCTCTCTAGCCACCGGCCACCTCTAAACATCAGCCCTCTAAACCCTAGATCACCAAGGCCTCTCTTCTACTCCACCATACACGCTCCGGCTTAGGCGAAGCCCTGCGGGATTTCCCCTATAAACTTTGACACCACGCCGTCGTGCTGCCAGATTCGCGAGGAGAGATCTTCAACCTCCGCTGCCTGCTGAAACAAGGGAGAGGAAGGTCCTCATCAAGTACCGAACATATGACCGACTACAGGAGCGCTACCGGAATGTGGCGTTGGAAGGATCGTCTATGTTATCTTAAGATCGACAAGTGAACGACTACATCACCCACGGGAATCCTCTCTCGTTAACCGCTTTGGAATCTTCGAGGGTGAATACTCTATCGACTCGTTGCTACAATCTAGTAGATATATCATGACTTGTGTGTGTTCACGCGGTAGAATTTTTTTTTCATGCTACGAACCCCTACAATTCCAGGTGTTACTTCTACCAAATGGTCTCCCTAGAAGACAAAGGGTTAACACGCTCTGGTAGGATCTATCTACCAAATTATTTTGAGCGCGTGCCTTCTCAAAGGCACAAAAAATTTATTGAAAAACTTTTGAGATCAAATAATGAAGTTGAAAACCTGAGTTATTTTATGGAAATCATGTCCATTTATAGGACAACTGCCAAGAAACCTGAGAAGAATCTCAGAGAATACAGTGCTCCAAATCCTGCTTATCTAAAATAACCAATAGAATTTCCTAATCCTGGAGTTAGAGAATATCAATTTGATGGTGAGATTATTAAAATTTTGTAGGAAAAAGCTTTTAGTGGAAGGGAGGATGAAGACCTAGGAAGACATCTTAGATAGTTCGATGATGTGATAACATCAATTGGACCAAAAGGTTTGCCTAGAGATTTCTCCCATCTAAAATTATTCCGTTGGTCTCTAAAAGGTAAGGCTCTAAACTGGTTATATTCTCTCCCTCATCATTACATTAATTGCTAGGAAACTGTATTGTCAAATTCATAAACAAATTTAATCCTTTTAAAAAGGTAACTGAAATTAGAAAGAATATAGGCAACTTTAGTGAGAACGTGGGAGAAAACTACCCACAAGCTTGGGATGGATTTTTTGGAATGATCAATAGTATTCTTAATCACGGCTATTCCGAATCAACTGTTTGCCACTTATTTTACCATGGTATTAATACTCAATGCAGAGAGTTGCTTGATTTATCAGCAGGAGGATCGATACATACTTTAACTGCTAAAGCATGTTTGGAATTGATGTCCACTAGGGCTAAGAATGATTCTCTTTATACTCCTGATTTTGGTACTAAGTTGGAAAAGGGAATACTTCGTATAACCCCAGATCTTATGCCTAAAGTATGCAAAACAATGAAAGAAAAAGGTATACCTTCTGAACTTGTTAAGGAAAACAATGTAGATCTGTTACAGATTTTTACCGAAGAAGATGAAACTAGGAAAGCTTTTCAAAAATTAAAACATCGACAAGCCAAATCTCATAATAACCTGCATAAGCAATTTAAAATACATAAGAAGATTTTGGTAAAACTCACAGAAAATTATGATGAGATTGCCAAGAAATAAAATTATTTCACAAGTACCTTAGTATGATTGAAACCCAATGTGAACAGATAGCATCTGGTTATCAAATTTTTCTTCAAGATGATATAAATATTCATGTTGCTACTAATGTTGTTACAAGGGGAGGTGCAGTTGTTACAGGACCATTAGGACCACTAGAATATGAAGCTTAAAAAGATCGAAGAGAAGAAGCCTTGCCCAGAGCAAGCCAGGAAGATGACACACTGGTGGATCCTCAAGATGAAACCGCTCAAGAAACACAAGACCAAACCTTGGAGGAGCAAAATGATGCACATGATTACCGATATGACTCTGATGCAAAGACTGTTGATCCAAGAGAAGAAAAATAGATACACAATGAAGCCGAAGTTGTTGAAGTAGAAAAGAAGAAAAACGATAAGCAGCAACAAAAAACAACTAAAGTGCATGATCCCCCACAAAAGGTAAAAGACAAGAATGAGAAAGGTCAGCAAAAACTTCCATATCCAGGTCGCAAAAAGAAAGCGCCTGATCAGGTAATCTATGATTCTTTCAAAAAAGGTACTTGGTGATCTCTGTCTAGAAATTCCATTTGCGGATGCAATAAAAGTACCTACCTATACTAAATTTCTCTGTGATATTCTTAAATAGAAAGAAAGAAATAACTGAAACCATTGCCATGGTGACTAGTAATCATGATAATGGGAGGTTATTGTCTAAGTCGCGAGATCCTGGAATACCAACTATTTCATGCTCAATTGGCAAAAATGATATTCACAATGCCTTGTGTGATTTAGGTGCAGGAGTTAGTGTAATGTCATATTCCCTCTATAAAGGGTTAGGATTGGGGAACTATTCTCCAACTTCTATCACATTACAGATGGCTTACAAATCCACTCAACAACCCATTTGTATGATTGAGGATGCTCTACTTATAATAGATGAGCATGTTATTACCACTTATTTTATTATTCTTGAAATGCCAGAGGATGGAAAATTATCTATAATACTTGGAAGAACTTTTCTCGGTACTGTAGGAGTGTCAGTTGATTGTGCTAAGGGGAAAATAATCTTCAATGTTTATGATGCTGAAATCATCTGGTATTTTCTAAATAAGCTAGAAGCAGGAGAAAGGTATATTCCACCGGCAAAACGAGTTCAAGTGGTAAGTACCCTTGATAAGGGGCAACCCAAGGTAAGAATTCGAGAACAAGGAGATGGTTGAAATATTCGACCATTCTTAATAAAATGTTTGATGGGAGTCAACCCATCACATTAATAAAATAGTTAAGAATAAAATGTTTATCGTATTCCTACAACTTTTTCACGGACAACCTCGCGGAAGCACGCCCGTAAAGATGCAGTTGTCAAAAAGTAGTAGAAATATTGACTAAATAAGCGTAGATTAAGTGTAAAAATTAAGTTTGAGTTTTATGTGCAAAAACTAGCATAAACATATTGTTCGGACTAAAAAAGTGTATCTCTAGAAAATTTGGGCAAAAAGCAGGTTCCCGGGAGTCTAACGACCAAATATACGATGGGAATATTTTTATGGCCATATAGTTGCGGGCGTATAGTTATCGACCCCTTCTCACGAATTGTATCTCTAGGGTACAGTATGTTTAACGACCAACTATATGGCGGGAGAAGTTTTCCCGCCCGTATAGTTGCGGCCGTATAGTTCAGATATAGCGAAAAGAAACCCTAATTTTAGCTGTCGTCGTAACTATACGGTGAGAACTACTTAACCCGCCAATATAGTTGCCGATGTATAGTTCATATGACCACTTAAACGCGTCGACATAGCTAGGGTTCCTCCTCCTCCTCACTTTTTCTCTCATATTCTCTCTGCAAACTCCTCAAAACCCACCTAGAATTCTTGATTCTTCGTGGATTTCATTCATTTGAGTTAGGGAATCAACAGATCGGTATGTTTATCTCCCTATCCATGCTTTATTTTCAGAATTCCATGGTTGAAACTCTCACATTGATCTAGTGTATGAACTCAAGTTTTATTTGATTTTCCCCTTTGATTTCTCATGTTAGGATTAAATTTTTACACGTAGAATCGCTCGTATATTATGTAGAAACTATATGCCTAAGATTTTATGTTGAAATTCTTCAGTACATCAATATGAACAAGCTTGGTAGCCTTTTCCGCAAGAACAAGCGCCAACATGGTGAAGGCTCGAGACTCCGGGCTAAGGTCGTCAACAAGTATGCCATGGTTTCATCGAGGCGGGTGATTCCCACACGTTGGTCCGATGATGCGTTTCTCATCACTGCAGGGTTGAGATCGGATTTTGACCACATGTGTGCGAGTGCAGGGTTATCGCTACTCGCCTACGTAAGCCACTACACCTACACTGAGATCACCTTTGAGTTCCTCGCCTCCTTCTATGATGACTACAGGGGAAAGGTAATGCGTGCATGGTGAGCTTCACCATAAACCAGCAGCCATATCAAATTTCTTTCCAACAATTTTGTGATGCTTTTGGATTCCCTCGTGATTGGGAACCAACTGTTACAAATTTATATGGCATCTCAAGCGGAGAAACTTGGGAGGTTATTTCTATTAACGGTGGCAGGGACTTCTACCAGAAGAAGATGTCCACCATTCAGAACTCGACAATCCTCTACTTTGCCTTGTTCCTCGCCAACACTTTGTTGGGAAGAGGAGATACTGGTTCCATGGCCCATGCAGACATGGCCATGATCACCAAGACACTCTTCCTCAATGCACCATAGAGTCCCAATCCTGCTGATATACTCCTCCAGCACCTCCTCCACTAGAGCAACAAAATAAAAGGTGACATTCGCATTGGTGGATTGGTAACCCACCTTGTCCAAGCCTGTGAAATTCCACTACCTATTATGCAACCCGTTGACGGCTCCATACTTATGGACGTCAAATATATAACTGTTTGTGGCTCTCTCGGTGCCTATCGAGCTGACAAAAGGCTCCGAGCATATCAAATTGGTTATCTTGATGCCTCACAGGATGAGAAGGTGCTGCTGCCTTGTCCACAAGATTTCTCGATTATGGGGAAGAACAAATGGATCCTCACCCTAGACCAAGTGAGGGAAATTATGGCTGAGCTCCAGCCCGACCCTGAAGAGGATGAAGAAGGAGAGCGGCAGGGAGACCAGGAGCAGGAGCAGCACAATCCTGCTTGGGAAGGATAGCAACAGAAACATGAAGGACCCTAGGACCCATGGCCCAATTAGTAGCAGGGGTTCAACGACATCCCCTATCAAAAATTTATGCAGCTCAACCAACGTGTTGGGGAGATCGACCACACTCTTCATGGAGTGAATGAGGATGTTAGTTCACTCACTAACAGCTTCAGTTACTTCATGCCAACTTCCCCAAATACTACCAACAGTACTCGTACCAGCCGCCGAATGATGGAAACAACTAAGCCTGGCAACAACCTAAGCTTGGGGAGGTTTGAAAACCTCCAAACTTTGCTTTCATATTTTTATTTATTCTTTTGATTTATTTTACTTCTTTAAAAATTGCATGTTTACTTTCATTTTTTCACCCCTAAATCAAAAACACAAAAAAAATAGTTGCAACTTCTATTGCAAATTTGCTTCTTTGTCTCTTGCATAGATTGCTCAATTTCAGGTGACTTGGCAATAGGGAAATATAGCGGGGTTCCACTCAAATACAAGAACGAAGCAAGTAAGAGGAGGTATCACATTCCTTTCATCACCTCTTCTATAATTTAAAATTAACCATACAACTATTTGCTCGCTTGCACTTGAGTCACTCCCTACTTAGGTTGTTATCCTATAAATTCTATTCCTTTGCTAGTGTCTCCTTTTTTAGCTTTGAAATAATGAGCAATGAACTTGGTTAAAATATTTCCAACATTTTACAACTATAAAAAGCATCGAAAAGATGACTTGAGTCCATGTTTAACCCAAAGGATTTGATTTTAGAAACTACTCAACCCCATTGAGCTTAATGTAATAAACTTGATAACACTTTTGAATGAAATTGTTTGATAAAATCGATGCTTTGAAGTAGTAGATATTATGCCACTGTTTTTCTAGTAATTAAAGTAAGATATTGCCTTACGCATGTCATCAAAATGCAATAATTTCTTTCAAGGAAACCATGATCTTGTTCCCTATGTAATATCTAAGAAGAAAGATTGAGTGATCTCAAGTGATACCCTATAGTTGGACCACCATACTAGTGTTTAGTTTAAAAATTGATTTGCCAATCATTTATTGAACATACCAACCTATGTGGTGTAGCAAAAAAATATTTTGTTTGCCTAAGATATGCTTGAACATTGTTGTTTGAGTGGAATGCATGATTGATATTGCTTCCACATTGCTTTGTGTGATTTGTTATGTATGAGTAGAATTCTTTTCCTAGAAATCTTTCGTCTATTCTAATCCCAACCCAACCCAAACAGATGACTTCTCCAAGAGACCACAACTCCAACATCAAGGATGGTGACAATAACAACCTAGAGATGCACATGACAGTACAACTCCTAGCAACCCAAACTAAGTTGAATCAAGTGACAACCCAGATTTTAGCCAACAACCACACCAACATTGAGTTATACCCAACCATGCTAAAGTTCTTGGGATCCCAATCCCAATTGTTGCAAAGGATGACCAATCAGATGATCAACATGAGAAGCAACCCTTCCCAAAGATATTGTGACAACAATGTTTTCAAGGAGGATATTGTGGAAAAAATCAAGCCTGCAAAATCTATGGAGACATAGGACACGCTCCTAAAGAGCATATTGACCAGTGCCCAAATTGTGAAGAGAACCATCCAACTAGACAATGCCCCACATCTCAAGTTACCTATTTCCCGTGTGAAGGAAATGATCATGTCCCTATCCAATGTCACATTTATCCTATAGTTCAACAGATGAAACATCAAGCTAAAGATGGAACACATCAAGTCTTTGGAAACTCCCACGAA
Organism: Avena sativa; assembly: GCA_916181665.1. Classification (NCBI taxonomy): domain Eukaryota; kingdom Viridiplantae; phylum Streptophyta; class Magnoliopsida; order Poales; family Poaceae; genus Avena; species Avena sativa. Next base: position 350,835,741 of record OV702293.1, on the reverse strand, counting down.
GGTGCAACTTCTACCAAAATGATGAAGACAAAGTCAAATCTCAGTATGCCCCTCCATATAATGTAACCAACTTTGGTGAGAAAAAGAGGAAACGTGGATGTTATCCTAGGAACCGTTCTAAGAACCGAGGAAGTTTTCCTACATTTGTAGTGAATTATGAAGAACATGAACTAAGAGACCTCCTAGCCTTGGAGAAACCCCAAAACAAGAAGAATCACCCCAACCCCAGCAAGAAAGACATTAGCCAGATGCAATGTTACAATTGCAAGGAGATGGGACACTATGCTAATCAATGCCTAGAAAAGAAGAAGGGCCAAGGAAACAAACAAGAGATAGTGATACCAAAGATAAAGAGGGATATTAGCCAGGTGATGTGCCACAAATGCAAAGAGCTAGGCCATTATGCATCAAATTGTCCAGAAAAGGAGAAGAACAAGTCAATCAAACCTATGAAGGATCTCAACCTTGTCACATGTTTCAAATGTGGTAATAAGGGACACTAGGCAAACAACTGGCTAGAGAAGTTACATCAAGACACCAAGTAAGCCAAGATGCAATCTAGTTAAAAATCCTTTTAAGGGTGGTAGTACCCTAGTTGTCTTGAAAACAACTTGTTGCTTCTAGCCTTCCCGAATCTCGGGACGAGATTCCTTTTAAGGGTGGTATTCTGTCACAACCCAAAATTTTCCAAATTTTGAAATGTGAAAAATAAACAAACAAAAGAAATAAATGTTGAAATTTAGAGGGAAAAGAAACTTTTTGTTTCTAAATGGAAACATCAAAACCCTACTTGAACAAAATTTGAATGAAAAAGCAACAAACAAATTTCCATACAAATCAAATGCATTCATGCATGGAATGTATCTTGATTTTGAACACTTGGAAAAGTTAAACCAAAAACCTAAACCCTAATAAGAGAAATCATCAACAAGATCACTCTAAGACTATAGCATTGTTCCATATAAATATTTAGCAACAAACATTTCTAAATGACCAATAATGGTAAACGAAAATATTACAAAACCATGGGAATTGGTTTCACTCCATTTGGAGCCATGGATAAAAACTTATGAATTTTATAAGATAAAAGAAAGTATTCCAAGGCTAATAAAGCTCCTAGCTAAAATCAATACCATATTTGTGAACAAAGTAATCCTAAAAGGAATTAAAAAGATAAATAATTATTAAATAAAATTATACAAATTGGAATCACTAATTTTGAAGCTATAAATAAAAAGATATCAATTATATAAGACAAATAAATAAATAAGAATTGTTGCAAAGACAATTTAAACCATGGATTAAATCCATAAATAAAAGGAATAAAAGTTATTCAAATAATATAAAAGGATAAAAGTTTATTTAAATAAAATTATATGGGCTTTTGGACCATATTCAATTTTATTTAAATAAATGCCAAAGAGCATCACTTAAATTTTAAATGAATATTTATTGATAAAATATATGAATTGGACTAATTAACCAACTAGGTTTTTGTATAAAACCTACTGAAAAGAATTGGTGAAGATTTGAAATCAAATTGAAATTTAAATCAATTGATTTGAATAAAAACAGAAAACAAAAATAGAAAAGGAAAAAGATTTGAAGAAAAAAAAACCTACCTACCCAACCTAGCCTAGCAACCCTGGCCCAACACAGTCCAACCAGCCTACCCGGGCCACACTCCCTCTCTCTCCCCCTCTCCTCCTTTTTCCAGCACGCAAAACTCTCACTCGCTCGTTGATGCCCTGGCCCCACCGCCACGTCGCCATCGTCGTCAACCCCCATGCGCCGGACCCGTTCCTTCCCAGGCCGTTTCTGCACGGAATTAACTCGCGTAAATTCGCATAACAGCATGAGTAATTTCCTCCCTCGACCATGCTCTCTTAATTCCCTCTCCCTCCTCTCTGTTTCCCCTCACTCCCCCACCTCAGAGAGCCCCTAGGCTGCCCGTAATCAAGCTCACGCCACCGCAGCACCGACGACCGGTGAGCCCAGACCTCCCCTTGCCCTTTAGCTCATGTTGTCGTGCTTTACTTTGCCTTGCGCTTCTTCTGGTACTTGCCGTTCACTTTCTCATGTTCTGTAGGCTCACCTTCGACCACCTCTGCTAGCAACCGACGACAGGAGATACTCCGGCGAGCCATTGCAGTAAGCCCCGAGCGCCCCTCGACCTCTAATTCAAACAAGCTTGATCTCCTTTATTTTTTGCTTCTCCTGATGCATGCCTTTTGTCCCCGCGTGCCCTGGAACGTCGCCCCCGTTATTGAATAAGCGCTCCCGATGGTGGCCTGATATGTCGGAAACGTATCTATAATTTTTGATGTTCCATGCTTGTTTAGTATCTACTTTGCTTTGCTTTGTCTACACTTTGAGGTGTTTTCTATATGTTTTCTGGTACTAACTTACTAACAAGATGCTGTAGTGCCAGTTTCCTGTTTTCTGCTGTTTTTGGTTCTAGAAAAGCTAGTAAGAAAATATTCTCGAAATTGGACGGAACAAAAGCCAAAGTAAATATTTCACCGAGGAGAACACGAAGTCCAGAGGAGAGACGAAGGGGAGCCATAGGGCGGCCGCACCCCCCAGGCATGGGCCCACCCTAGGCCGCGCCTAGGTATGGTGTGGGGCCCTTGGCTGCCTCCTAGCCTCGCCTCTTCGCCTATAAGAAGCCCCCGATGCCTAAACCCTAAGTACCCGATCAATATTTCATGAAACCATCTGTAGACGCCACCACCATTGTCCCTCGATCGGGGGGATCTGAAAATCTTCTCGGCACACTGCCGGAGGGGAGATCATCTCGGAGGCCTTCTTCTTCATCATGCCAGCCTCCGGTATGAAGCGTGAGTAGTTCTACCTTGGACTACGGGTCCATGTAGTAGCTAGATGGTTGTATCTCCTGCTTTGTGCTTTCATGTCTAGATCATGTGAGCTCCGTTCATGATCAAGATCTCATATATTTGTAATCATGCATGTTGTGTTTGTGGGGATCCGATGGATATTGAGATTACTATGGCAGATTGATTAATGGTTTTCTCTTATTGATTTTATCATGTCTGTGTTGTTTGTGATCTTGCATGCTCTCTGTTGTTAGTAGCTATCTTGGCCAAGTAGTTGCTAGTGACTCCAAGAGGGGGTATTTATGCTCGATAGTGGGTTCATGCCTCTATTTAATCTAAGGGAAGTGACAGAAATCTCTAAGGTTGTAGATGTGCCATTGCTACTAGGGAGAAAACAATGGTCTCTTGTTCATGGAACAAGTGGATTGTTTACCTTACACACTTTGCTTAAAGCACTTGTCTGTTGCTTGCAACTTAATACTGGAGGGGGTTCATATGATAACCCAAAGGTGGACTTCTAGTCATAGATGTAGTTGGATGGCGGTCTATGTATCTTGTTGTATTGCCCAATCGAATCTCATAGGATCATGATGTCTATTATTGCATTGTTATGCCTTGCTCAGTCTTGTCAATTGCCCTGCTGTAATTTGCTTACCCAGCATGCCATGTTTGTTTATATAAGGAGAACACCTCTAGTGAACTATGGACCCTGGTCCAATCTTTACCATTGATACATCTTCCACTGCTACTGTTTACTTTCTGCAAACCACCATCACCTTCCACACCATACAGTTAATCCTTTATTACAGCAACCGGCGAGATTGACAACCTCACTGTTCGTCGGGGCAAAGTCTTGAGTTTGTGTTGTGCAGGTTTCCAAGTTGCTTGCAACACCTTTGAGACGTTTCCTTCCTCCTACTGGTTCGACAACCTCAGTTTCTTACTGAGGGAAGACTTGCTGTTGTGTTGCATCACACCTTGCTCTTGGGGTTTCCCGAAGAAGCGCTTTTAGGCGCCATCAACATGGCCACAACTCTGATGAGGATTCACCGCTGCACCCGTGCACCCCGGCCTCGCCCACGACCACCTTGAGAACCGCCTTGCCATTACGACCCTAGTAACGCCCTGCATCCCCTCCCTTACCCCCTAGCGCCTCCAGTACACCGTCACCCGATGCACCGCCGTCGCAGTCGCCAGCAGCGCCGCCCATCTGTGGCCAGCATGCGCAGATCCACTAGATCTGAATCCTGCGGTTAGGATAGATCCACTGAACAAAGAGGTATCGCCTGATCTGATCCATGTGTTTGCAGTTAGATCTAATGTCCCATGTAGTGTGATCCGCATGAAGCGGTATCGACCAATCAGAACACGCCGGGTGTCTGCGAATTAGAATTAAAACCCAGATTTGATCTATTAGATGTTTAAACTTGTAAAATCAATAACTTTTGTTTTGTAAATCCAAAAATTACAAATTTGGTGTCTATGGATTCATAAAAATGAGACATTTGCATATATGGCCTTACTTTTGTCATTTCCTTCTAAAAAATTAGAGTTTTGTGAAGAGACTTGTTTAGGGCTATTTTTAGTATAAAAATTGTTCTAAAAATTATTTTTGAGTGAAACCTTTTGCAAATGGTTTTGTTTTGAACCCTCTAAACATAAACACTAACATTTGAAATTAAAAATATATTTTGTTAACACTAAGAATTATTCCTTGGAATAAAAGCTTTTCTAACCAAAGAAAAATGATTTAAATGACTTATTTTCACTAACTTGGTTTCAAATGAAATTCCACTTTTATAAAAGACCAGTGGGTGTTTTGAAATGTTTAGAACCTTTTTAGAAACAACTTTTTCAACAAAAATAACCTTTTGAATGCTTGCATGCATTTCTTTGTTTTTCTTGTTTTGTTTTGTTATTAGGTGTGCTAGTTTTGAATGTGTGCTTTGCTTGATTGTGATGTAGTGAACTTTGAGGAGTGTGACATTTGCAAGATCAAGGAGAGTACCTAGATTTTCTACTAAAAAGGCAAGTGATACTTTGGTCATCAAAAGTCCTATCTTTTCAATATTGCATTAGTGATATTTTTGTAGTATGCATGATAGGACTATTTTGTATATTGCTATGCCATGGTAGATCCTATAGAATATAACTTGGTAGAAATGTTCCTAAGATAAGAGACATATTATGCTAGTATGATTAGCCTAGCTAGTAGAACGCAAGGGTGGAACATTCATGTTAAGATACTATGCAAAGTTTATGCATATGTTTTTTATTAATAAAACAACATGTTAATGAATCACCTGGGTGGAATGGGAAGATTGGTTTGTGTTGAGTGGTTACACAAGGACCATGTCTATGGTTTACCTTGTGTATCACACATATGGATAGACACCCAGGAACAAAGAGATTTGAGATGTTTAGTGTTGAGAAGCTTCCAGTGCAACCACATGGCATATGGGCTCTGCCTTGACCAACTAAGTAGCAAGAACTCAGCCAGATGGACAGATGGTGGTAGTGATGATAGGATGGAATGCGTTCATGGTGGTCTGAGGGTTGCTTCTTAAAAGTCTCGTATCGATGCATGTCGAGTCTTATGGGGAAAGTGCACCACCTCTCGAGAGGGTAAAACCTAAGTACTTAGCCGTGTCCCCGGTAATGGACAATTTTGAGCCTCAAAGACATTGAAATGATCAAGGATCTCCTCATCCCAATTTCTCTAAGTTAAAACTTGCTGGGTGAACAAGGGTAGCACCTGGTGTTTACAAAGTATTTCATTCTCGCCATATGCATTCGGTTCAATAGTCTTTTTTCAGTAGATAGAGTAATCCTATTTGATGCATGTTTCCCTTTGTGAACTAAATACCTGATCCCCTACTCCTAGCATAACTAGGGTTTAGCTTGAGTATCGCTAGTTCCTCAGTTCAGTCAAGCTTATCCATGCTTAGTAGTCTGGTACTGATCATTCAGATGATGCACTGGAGATGCGAATGAATATAGTATGGTAGGATGTTGTGATATGATCAGAGATGGATAATAAACATGCTAAGGCTTGTATGGGAGGCCACGTGGGTTGTGGTTTTTGTAGTCCCATACTTGCCACCCTTAGGACCTGATGTTCTCGCCTCTTGAACCAAGACGAGCGTACAACCACATGGGGGCCTAGAAACCCCCTCGACCAACTAACTTGCCTAGCAGATTCCATGAGTCACATAGTTTGGGCTTTCCATTATACATACACATCTTGGTTGTTCTCGGATGGAGGTGAAGGAGGTGCATTCATACAGGTAGGTAAGCGTGGCAAGGAATGGGAGATGCCCGCATCCGTAATCTCAAACCCTGTTCATGTCGCTAGGGACCAACTTCGGGACTCGACCCATTACGACGGCATCTCCTTAGTGCGTGACTCATGGTCTCGGCGAAATCAAGGTAAAGGTCGTGGTCAACCATTCTCTGTCGGCTTCCAAGGAAGAGGTCTAATAATTTGGCATTAAGAATCAGTTGGTACGTGTGGGTAAAGTTGTGCAACCCTGCAGGGTTATAATCTTTTCGAAAAGCCATGTCCACGGTTATGGACAACTTGGGAACGGATTCTGTGATCATAGAAAACTATAACCGAATTATAAAACTTGGCCAACTAATGTGAGATCCGGATTACTTCCTCGGGGTTGTTTGAGGGGGTAGTCCGGGAAGAGAGGTTCGGTTGATGATGGTACTTGGTGGATATCAAAGATGACTTTGAAGATCTAGAGTTGTAGTCTTCTTATCCCTTTTGAAAATGATCTGATTAGACAAGTTTCTTATCCCTCTTGTTTTGAAAACAAAAGATGGCTTTATGCAAAATAACTCCACTAGCCATAAGTCTTGTGGAGTACACCCTGTACTCAGACTTGCCTCATTGATGTTTTTCTACAGATGAAGCTACTCCAACTGAAGGTCGTTTCTACGTCGAAGTCAACGAGTAGTTGGAGTTCCCGAGCAGCAGCCTAAGATCTATGGAAGGGTAGCTACTTCTGTTTAAGGCCTCTTAGGCCCTTTGCTAAGTTTGTTGTTTAGAACAACTTGTTTGCTTCCGTTGTTTATTGTAATGATGGGTCTGTGACCCCTAGCTTGTATGATTGGTTTGTAACTCTCTTAAGAGTTTACCTTATAATGTATGGTTTGTATGTCCTGTAATGTTACCGATCATCCCCTGCACGCTTTGGAATTTAGGTTAGGCTCATGTCAGATGAAGATCTGGTATTTGTCTAGCCCTGATCCCGGGTCGTGATAGCCCACCACCCCGTGAGGGTCCACTTGGGCTATGGCATGCCGCAAGGGACCTAGGGCTAGTCGCACCAAGCCCAAGGGGGCAGCCGACCAGCACAAGGAAAAAGGGGAAACCCTAATAAGGAAAGGGGAAGAAAACTTGAGGGGAAAGTTCCCCCTCCCTTCTTGGCCACCGAGTTAGGGAAGGACACGACTAGGGCTGGGAACCCTGGCCTCACCCCCATCTATATAATGAGTGGTGGGGGGCACCCTTGCCCCTCACCTTAACCCTAGCCGTCGGCCCTCTCCCTCCTGCATCGTCCTACTCCGGCTTAGGTGAAGCCCTATAGAGTTCTTCTCCTCCTCCACCACCACCACGCCATCGTGTTGATGGGATTCAAGGGATATACTACCTCCGCTGCCTGCTGGAACAGGGATAGGAAGGTGTTCATCGACTCCGTACGTGTGACCGAGTGTGGAAGCGCTGCCTGAACGTGGCGCCAGAAGGATCGTCATCGCGATCTTGAGATCAGCAAGTGATCGACTACATCAACCACAAGATCCGATCTCGTTAAATTCTTTGGGTCTACGAGGGTTAGTTCTCTTCTATCTAATTGCACCTATCTCGTAGATTAGATCTTGTCTTTACCATATATTGGATATTGGTTTTATGTGTTCTTGCGATAATTTTTTTTGTTTTCCATGAAACAAACCGTGCAGGCGAGCCTGACATGTACAGACATGGCCTCGTAACACAAGAGACTAAAAGGTTGAGCATGAGTCACATGTTGATGTGATCGACATTGGTAATGTCCACCTTTGAACCTATATCACTGGCGATGATGATCGAGGGTGGTATAGTGAATTAGGATCATGTGATCACTAAACAAATTGAGGGATGTTCATTTGAGTGGGATCTCTGCTAGTTTTAATTTAGTGTAAATTTAAACCTGAGCTCATTATTATGAACATGGTCTAAAGTACTTTGCAAATCCATTGTAGATGTCTCTCCCACCCACCTTCAACCTTAGCTCATTCCTAGAGAAGGACGAGCTGAAAACCGATAGGTCCAACTTCACCGCCTGGCACCGCAACCTAAGGATCCTCATAGTCCCCTACAAGTTGACTTATGTCGTCGAGGCTGAACTGCCCACTAAACCCGCAGAAACCGCCTCCCAGGACGAAAATAATGTTTGGAAGTCTAAGGCAGATGATTTCTCCCTCATCCAAAGTGGAATTCTATATGCCATATGGAGCCGGAGCTTCAAAAGCGTTTGGAGAATATGAGCGCTTTTGAGATCCTAGAAGATCTCAAGGCCGTCTTTGCTCCACAGGCTCGGGCTAAGAGGTATGAGACTTCTGAGCATTTCTTCTTTGCTAGGATGGAAGAACATAGAAACGTGAGCGAGCACGTAGTCAAGATGTATGGCTACATTCAACGCTTGAACACCCTGGATTGCAAGATCCCGGACGAGCTCGCGATTGATAGGTGATACACCCAATTTGCATCACCTTTCTATATCATAATTGACCTCTATTCATTGATGTTTGTCTTATTATGAGGTATTACTTATGGCTTTTTCATCTGTTTATGCATGTTGGATGATTCTTGGAGGATGGACTGCTGGAGTCTGGATTCTGATGGAAAAGAAGGCGTTTCGGTGCAATTTCGCAAAGATCAGAAAAATACTAGAAAAATATGGAAACATATTATTTTACCAGAAGACGAAGGAAGCCAGAAGGAGGGACGAAGTGGGGCCTCAAGGGGCCCACACCCCCTAGGCGCGGGCCCACCTGACCCCGCGCCTAGGGCAGGTGTGGCCCACCTGCCCGGCCTCTGACTCTGCCCCTTTGCCTATATCTTCCCTACGGAACCCTAATACCAGGGGAGCGACCACAGATAGATTTCCGCCGACTCTGGGGGCGAAAAACACCGAGAGAGAAAGATCTCTCTGGCAGACAGATTTCTGCCGAGGGAATTCCTTCCCGGAGAGGGGAGACCGTCGCCATCAACACCATCATCAAGATAGGCTTCATCGAGATCATCATCATCCACACCATCATATCCACCAGAACCATCATCACCACTCCGTCCCGCTATAACAATTGTGTTGGATATTGCTTTAGTTCTTAGGGGAAACTTTCCTGGTGGTGATTACTATTGTAGTTGATGCTTGTGAGTGGAACCATTGGATTATTGTTTATGTTCAGATTGTTATCCATTATCATATCATCTTTGATCTTGATCCATATGATGTCTTGTGAGTAGTTCGTCTAGTTCTTGAGGACATGGGAGAAGTCATGTTATTAGTAGTGAATATGTGATGAGTTATTATTCAATGGTTTAGTATTTAAGTTGTGGTGCTATTCTTCTAGTGGTGTCATGTGAACGTCGACTACATGACACTTCATAATTTATGGGCCTAGGGGGATGCATTGTGTATTTGGCTACTAATCGTGGGGTTGCCGGAGTGACAGAAACCTGAACCCCCGTTAGGACACCTTTGCACAAGGGAGTGTAGGATCTCATAGTTTAAGGTTGTGGTTAGATTTATATCTTAATTACTTTCCTGTAGTTGTGGATGTTTGTAGGAGGTTTAATCAGAAGTATGTATTAGTCCTAGGAAGGGCGGTATGTTAGCACGGGTTCACCCACACAACACCTACAAACACCAAAGAAGAGTACTCAGCTATTTGAAGCGAAACCACTTGACAGAATTCCCATGTGTCCTCAACAACGTTTGGTTCTTATAAAGTATTTCCGCCGGCTTGTCCTTTGCTAAGAAAGGATTGGGCCACTTGCTCCGTTTGTTCCACCGGCATGGGGTCTGCCCCCTTGCCCTCCCCTCATTCATGTGGGTGGACACTCCACTCACAAAAATCTCTTCAATTCCCTCCACTCAAAATCCCACTCAAAATTGCTATTAAATTTCCACCAAATTTAATGCAAACTCTCATTAAATAAAACTCCTTTTATTTATTCAGAATTTTGTCAATTACTTTAATGACAAACATTCACATAAAACCCCTTGCTAGAATTCCATTTCACATGCAAAAACACTTTCTGCAATTTCACCCGAAAACCTGTTTCGGTATCTAGTGAAATAAATTCTTGCGCTTGTTATTCTTTCCGGCATGAAACTTTTGCTCCAATTGGATGTCAGTGTCCCTTAAGTGTGCCACCCTACGGTTCGCGAATAATGCGGACATGATCGAGACCCTTCTTCGATCAATAATCAGAAGCAGAACCTGGAGATTCATACTGACTCCCACACATTCAACGATGACTTTCCTGTGATCGTTGGAACCTTTTACGCTAGTATCTTAATCCCTTTGTTTCACGATATATTACATGTACGAGATTCGATCATCGGTATCTCCATACCTAGTTTGATCTCGTTACCGACATGCACTCTTTTTCTTGTTCCCGTGATATAACATTCTAGTGATCAAATCACCTGCTTGCAAGCTAACCAATGTGATATCATCGAGAGGGCCCAGAGTATATCTATCCGTCATCGGGATGAAAAAATTCCACTCTCGATCCATGAGCCTCAACATAACACTTTAGTAGTTCTGAAGCCATCTTTATAATCACCTAGTTACGGTGTGACGTTTGATGTCATCAAGAAACTCTTTCGGTGTTAGTGATTGACATGATCTCATGGTCTAAGGATTAGGATCACTTTGTAAGTTGTTATAGCAATATAAACTTAATGACTTTGATCGTAATGCTATACTTTGGATGAATATTCATCACATCATTACACTAATGTTGTGACCTCGTTATTAACAACATCCAATGTCTTTGATCAGGAAAATTTGATCATCTTGTTAATCAACGAGCTAGTTTATGAGAGAGGCATAACTAGGAGCTTTCTGTTTGTTTATTAAACACACATGTATTAACGTTTCCGTATTAATACAATTATAGCATGCAAAATAAACATCTATCATATACTTGGAATACACATAATAAACACTTTATTATTGCCTCTCAGGGCATATTCCCTTCAGTCTCCCACTTGCACTAGAGACAATAATCTAGTTACATAGTGATGTATCTAACACCCATGGAGTTCTGGTGTTGATCATGTTTTGCTCTATGGAGATTTTTAGTCAACGGATCTGCTACATTGAGATCCGTATGTACTTTACAAATCTTTATATCTCCATCCTTGACATGTTCACGGATGGAGTGAAACCGACGCTTAATTGTAGAGGTCCCAACCTTTAATAAGGTAGAGATCCCTGTGTTTACAATGCTAGTCCCTGGATCAATAGCTAGCATCCACAGTTAAGATGTAATATCAAGATACAAAGGTCATAATACAACTTTATAACCAGGAATAAAATAATTCATTACATCTTACATAGATCATTTGGCTATCTCATTACAATGCAGCAGAAATAACTATAGCATGGAGTCCTTCATCTTCAAAGTGCCACGGGCAATCATGTTGGTTGTAGACTTGTAATCCTAATCAACACACTTCACTAACATCAAACAAACCTGCAACATAATAAGTTACATCCACAAGCGTCAATACATTTGAATTGTATTGGCAAGTGATACTATGGTAGTATAGTAGTATCTATCATCTATATGCATTTGGCTAAGTGGGGCTTTGACTTGCTTTGCTCAAAATATATTTTCCTTATCATTTGAAAACACTAAGTTTTTGTTTGTCAAAATAACCCAAGGCATCTCCCAATAGAAATTGGTGATCCTTAAACCCTTGTTCAACTACAAGTTTTAACTTAGAAATTGGGATGAGGAGATTCTTTATAGCTTCCATGTCTTGATGCTCAAATTTTCCATTGCCGGGGACACGGCTAAGTACTTAGATTTTACACTCTGCAGAGGTGGTGCACTTTCCCCACAAGACTCGACATGCATCGAGACAAGATCTTTTAGAAGCCTTCCCTTAGACCAGAATGGACGTGTTCCAACCTATCATCCCCTACCACCAACTATCCATTTGGCTAAGTTATTGCAACCTATATGATCCAGGCAGAGCCCATAATGCCAAGTGGCTGCACTTGAAGCTTCTCAACATTTGACATCTCAAATATCTTTGTTCTTGGGTGGCATTCCACAAGTGTGATACGCAAGGTAAATCATATAAATGGGCCTTGTGTAACCACTCAACACAAACCAATCCACCATTCCACCCAGGTGTTTCATTCACTTAGTTGTTTTATTAAACAAAACACAAGTCCTTGACTTAGAAATATTCCATAGCATGAATATAATCCACCCTTGTTTTCTACTAGCTAAGCTAAGCATGATAGTAGTAGGAATCTTAACTTAGGAAAATTCTACTAAGGTTTCATCTACTAGGGTTTCCCATGGCATAGTTTATACATAGCAAAAATTCCATGCAAGTCATAGTGAAAATAATAGGACAAAAGTATGAAGCACCACTTGCCTTTTTGGTAGAGAATATAAGTTCACTCCTTGATCTTGCAATAGTCACACTCTTCAAATTCCACTACAATTCAATCAAGCAAGCAAAAAATTCAATCTACCATTCAAGAAATCACCACATAGAATAATAAAAACAAAGCAATGCATGCAAGCATGACAAAGATTGTTTTATTTGGAAAAGTGCTTTCTAATAGGTTATAAACATTATAAAATACATATTGGTCATTTATAAAAGTGGCAAAACCATTGGATATCAAGTTAGTGAAAATGGCCACTTTAAGTCATTTTTGTTTTGCTAGAAATGGTTTAAATTAAAGTAATAATTCCTAGTGTTTGACAAATACATTTTAAAACACAAATGTTAGTGTTTTATGGTCAAGTGTTTAATATCAAAACCATTTGCAAAAGGTTTCACTTATAAACCATTTTTACACTAAAGCAATATTTTATTTTATTGGAAATGTCTTTTAGCAAAGTAATAATTTCATAGGGTTCATCAAATATATTTTTAAATCCTAAAACTTTGTGTTTAGGGTCAGAGAGTTTAAATCAAATCCTTTTCCAAAGGTTTTACTCAAAAAGCATTTTAAAACATATTCAACAATTTTTATTTAGCTAGAAATGCTTTTATTCAAAGATTTATTCTTTAGCTTCACAAAATACACTTTTAAATACATAAATTGGTTTCTATGGTCAGTAGGTTCAAAAAAATCCATTTACAAAAGATTTTACCTTAAAAACATTCCTAGAATAATTTTTATATTCAAATTATGCCTACACAAGTTTCTGTAAAACAACCAGTTTAACAGAAGCAATTTACTAGACAAAGTACATGGTTGGAAAGTGTTTGTGTTGCTGATTCCATTGATATAAAATTTGTAAAATTTGGACGTGTGGATCAAAAGTTATGCAATTTACAAATTCACATATCTAATTGCAATGTTTCTGTTTTTAAATCACACTCTGAGCCACGTGGTGTGTTCTGATTGGACCATACCGGTTCATGCGGATCGGCTGTTGTGGTGCGTTGGATCTAAAGATGATCGTGTGGCACAGAAGCAATGTACCCTTTCGCGTAAGTGATTCTATCGTGGCCGACAGATCAAGATCGAACGATGCAAAACACATTGACCACAAACGAGCGGCCCTGGCGGCGGAGCGATATGACAGTGGCGTCGCCGGCGATGTAGGAAGCGAGAGATGGTGGGGATAAGCTCACCAGATTCACCGTTCTTTGTTGATGCTTGACGTGTCCTTGTTTGACGAAGGAGCGCTCGAGGTCACTGGCGATTCCTCGCTGTAGTTACCATCGGCGTCTGGCGCTTGCTGTCGTTGTCGAGGGCGAGCCTACAGATCATGCGCGAGTTAATGGCGAGCACCTGGAGGTTCATAAGACATAGGCGAACAAGTTGGTATGAGTCTCTGGTCGAGGCGCGCACTGGTTCATGCGCTGAAGCTCACCGGAGATGTTGCAGACGGCGGTGGCGAGGAGGTGTCATTGCTGTCGAGGATACGGGGCACGCGCAGTCGAGTGCGAGGCACTAGGAGGTTCGTATGGGAGAGGGGAGAAGGCTCGAGTGGTTGAGGGGGCAAGGCGGTGGTTGGTGCTGCCGGAATCGTCGCTGGAGTATCGTTAGGCAGAGGGGGTTTGAGCTCAAAATTTGGGTAGCCTAGTGGCTCTCTGGCGACGGGGTGTGAGGGAAATGGAAGAGGGGAAGGAGGCATTTAAGGGATCATGGTCAGGGGACGGTTTAATGTCTTCGTTAACATGAATTTAATGAGAGGAATCGGCGGCAGAAACGGCTGGGGGAGAGGGCGTGGTCGTCGCTGTGGGGAAGAAGATGCCAACGCGGCGTGGGCCTACGTTGTCAGCGAGTGAGAGAGGGGGAAGGTGGGGTCCAGCGGTCAGTGAGTTCGCGGGTTGAGTTTGCGGTGTGAAACGTTTTCCTGCAGGGGAAGAGGGATGGGCTAGCTAGGCTGGACTAGGCTTGCTGGGCCTGGTCTGGCTGGTTCCCATTTTTTTATACTGAAACCTTTTTCTTTTTCCATTTTCATTTCTGTTTTGAATGCGTTTAAACATTTCAAACAACCATTTGAATTCATATCTTTAACAACTTTTCAGTAAGTTTTTAATATGTTTTAAACATGTATTTAAAGTCCTTTTTAGGAATAATTCCTTTATTTATTTATGGTTTATATTTTATTTGAAAAGGGCACTTTCCTTTATTGAATAAGATTTAATTAAATTTTCAAACCCTTATTTGAAATCAAAATTTCACCAAACCATTTCAGTAGGTTTTATTTATTAGGGTGTTAAATAACTCATTTTGAATTATTTTAATATGTTTTGTTAATCATTTAAATTGGTTATTTCCCTTTATTCAAATAATATCAAATATGGTTTTAATCTCATATAAATCTTATTTCAAATAATTCCTTGATTCCATTTAAGTTAATTAAATAAATTTTATTCCACTTGGGAAAATTCCAATTATTATTTTCCTATATTTAGTTAATCATTTTCATTTGGGTTTTTGTCCTTATTTAAATATAATTGGAATATGGTTTAATCCCATATAATTTTTATTGGAATAATCTTTATCCCTTTATTTTATTTGGATTTGGATTATCTTTATTCCATTTGCCTATGGATTTGGCCAAGATTTAATTTGGCCTTTTAAATACTCCTTATTTAATTATTTCTTTCTTTATCTTATAAAATCCATATCTTTTTATTTATAGATCCAAACTTGGTGATTCCAATTCGTAAAATCTTATTTAATATTTGTTTATCCCTTTATATCTCTTTAGGATTATTTTTCTCACAAATTGGTATGGAATTTAGATAGGTGCTTTATTAGCTTTGGGAATAGATTCCTTTTTAACTTATTAAATTCATAAGTTTCCATTTAAGGTTCCAAATTGAGTGAAACCAATTTCTATGGTTTTATTATCCTTTTTGATCATTTATAAATGTTTATTGATAATTCTTTATATGGATCAAATCCATAGTCTTAAGGATATCTTGGAATTACTTTATTCCATTTAGGGTTTTAGAGTTTTGGTTTAACTTTTCCAAGTGTTTAAATTTCAAGGTGCATTTATGAAGAATGCATTTCACTTGTTTTGAATTTAGTTGGATTCTAATTTTATTCAAATTTTGTTCAAGATGGGTTTTTAAGTTTCCATTTAGAAACAAAAAGTTTCTTTTCACCCTAAATTTCAACAATTATTTATTTTTCACATTACAAAATTTGGAAAATTTTGGGATTTGACATTAATATGCTTGGATTGGAATACTTGTGAGACCTTGGTTATTTGGCATTGGCAATGGCACCATTGTTGTCACAATAGATCACCATTGGGTCCAACGTGCTTGCAAACACAGCTAGTTCGGATATGAACTCCTTCATCCAAACTGCTTCCTGAGCCGCTTCCGAAGCAGCAACATATCCGGCCTCCATTGTTGATCCCGCCACCACAGGTTGTTTGGAGCTCCTCCAACTAACCGCTCTGCCATTCATGAGAAATATGTATCCGGATTGAGACTTAGAGTCATCCGGATCGATGTCAAATCTAGCGTCTACATAACACTTAGCGACGAGCTCTTCTTCACCTCCGTATACAAGAAACATATCCTTAGTTCTTCGCAAGTACTTAAGGATATTCTTGACCGCTTCCCAGTGTTCCGAACCTGGATCTGATTGGTACCTACTAGTCAAAGTAATAGCATGTGCCACATCCGGTCTTGTACATAGCATGTCGTACATTATAGAGCCTATGGCTGAAGCATAGGGGACTTTGTCCATTATCTCTCTTTCTTCCGCTGTAGCCGGACTTTGAGTCTTACTCAATGTCGTGCCTTGCAACATAGGTAAGAACCCCTTCTTACTTTCGTACATTTTAAACTTCTTTAAAATCTTATCAAGGTATGTACTTTGCGATAGCCCTATTAGGCGCCTAGATCTATCTCTATAGATCTTTATGCCTAATATGTATGACGCTTCACCTAGGTCCTTCATTGAAAAATTGTTGTTTAGATAACTTTTAACAATGTTTAAAAGATCTATATCATTTCCGATTAATAATATGTCATCCAGATATAATATCATAAATGCCACATTACTCCCACTCACTTTCTTGTAAATACAAGCTTTTCCATAAGTTTGGACAAATCCAAACTCTTTGATCACCTCATCAAAGCGGAGATTCCAACTTCGTGATGCTTGCTTCAATCCATAGATGGATCGTTGAAGCTCGCACACCTTGTTAGCATCCTTAGGATCGACAAAACCCTTTGGTTGTATCATATACAACTCTTCTTCAATATTGCCATTGAGGAACGCGGTTTTGACATCTATCTGCCATATCTCATAATCGAAATATGCAGCAATTGCTAACATAATCCTAACTGGTTTTAGCATCGCTACGGGAGAGAATGTATCATCATAGTCAACTCCTTGAATTTGTCGAAACCCCTTTGCGACAATTCGAGCTTTATAGACGGTCACATTACCATCAGCATCAGTTTTTCTTTTGAAAATCCATTTATTCTCCACGGCCTTTCGGTCATGAGTTAAGTCCACCAAGTTCCAAACTTGATTTTCATACATGGATTCCATCTCGGATTTCATGGCTTCTAACCATTGTTGGAATCCTGGCTCATCATCGCTTCTTCATACGTCGCAGGGTCATCATTTTCATCAACCATGAAATTCATGACAGGATTTCCGTACAGCTCGGGAGCTGCACGCGTCCTACTAGACCTGCGAGGTTCGGTAGTACTCTCTTTTGGAGTTTCATGATCATTGTCATTAGTTCCTTCTTCAACTGGTGAAGCCAACTCCGGAACGACTTCCGGTGCTACACTACTCGCCATACTTTGAAGAGAAGGTTCCATAACCTCTTCGAGTTCTACCTTCCAACTACTCACGCCTTTCATGAGAAACTCTTTCTCTAGAAAGGATACATTCTTGGCAACAAAAATCTTGGCTTCGGATCTGTGATAGAAGGAATACCCAATTGTTTCCTTAGGGTATCCTATGAAGATGCATTTTTCTGCTTTGGGTTCGAGTTTATCCGGTTGAAGTTTCTTCACATAAACATCACATCCCCAAAATTTAAGAAATGATAGCTTAGGTTTGTTTCCAAACCACAATTCATACGGTGTATTTTCAACAGATTTAGATGGTGCCCGATTTAAAGTGAATGCAGCAGTTTCTAGTGCATAACCCCAAAATGACAACAACAAGTCCGTCAGAGACATCATAGATCGAACCATATCCAATAAAGTATGATTACGGCGTTCCGACACACCATTTCGTTGTGGTGTTCTGGCAGGTGTGAGTTGTGAAACAATTCCACACTCTTTTATGTGAGTGCTAAACTCGTAACTTAGATACTCGCCTCCACGGTCGGACCATAGAAATTTGATCTTTCTATTATGATGATTTTCCACTTCATTCTGAAATTCCTTGAACTTTTCAAAGGTTTCAGACTTGTGTTTCATCAAGTAGATATAACCGTATCTACTCAAATCATCCGTGAAAGTAACAAAATAACAATATCCACCTCGCGCCGACACACTCATTGGACCACATATATCAGAATGTATGATTTCTAATAAATCTGTCGCCCATTCCATTGAACCGGAAAACGGCGTTCTAGCCATCTTGCCCGTAAGGCATGGCTCACATGTATCAAATGATTCAAAATCAAGTGATTCCAAAAGTCCATCCGAATGGAGCTTCTTCATGCGTTTAACGCCAATATGACCTAGACGACAGTGCCACATATATGCAGATATATCATCATTAAGTTTAATCCTTTTAGCATCAACATTACAAATATGTGTAACACTATTATCGAGATCCAATATAAATAAACCATTCATCATTGGTGCATGACCATAAAAGATTTCATTCATATAAATAGAACAACCATTGTTCTCATATTTAAATGAATAACCACTTCACATCAAACACGATCTAGATACAATGTTCATGCTCAGTGATGGCACCAGATAACAATTATTTAAGTTTATAACTAATCCCGACGGTAAGTGGAGAGGCAGAGTTCCGATGGCGATCACATCAACTCTTGATCCATTGTCGACACGCATCTTGAACTCACCCCTTACTAGCGGTCACTTGTTCCGTAGCCCCTGATTCAAGTTACAAATATTAGCAACTGAACCGGTATCAAATACCCAGGTGCTACTGCGAGCACTAGTCAACTACACATCAATAACAT
Source organism: Avena sativa (assembly GCA_916181665.1). NCBI lineage: Eukaryota > Viridiplantae > Streptophyta > Magnoliopsida > Poales > Poaceae > Avena > Avena sativa. The sequence goes on along the minus strand of OV702293.1, from coordinate 350,816,973 downwards.
GTATATCATATATACCTTTGTTTGCCTTGCCGACCTTCTTGTCTGCCAAATACTTGGGGCAGTTGCGCTTCCAGTGGCCAGTCCCCTTACAATAGTAGCACTTGGTATCAGACTTAGGTCCAACTCGGGGTTTCTTTTTAGGCACGGCAACCGACTTGCCGCCCTTACTTCCCTTCTGTTTTACCTTCTTGTCTTTCTTGAAACCAGTGTTCTTATTGATCATCAACACTTGATGTTCCTTTTTTATCTCCACTTCTGCAGTTTTAAGCATTGACAAAAGCTCGGGGAGAGACTTATTCATGCCTTTCATATTATAGTTCATCACAAAGCTCTTATAGCTAGGTGGCAGAGACTGCACAACACGATGGATGCCTAAGTCAATGGGAATCGTTATTCCCAAGGACACAAGCTTATCAGCGTAACCCGACATCTTGAGTACATGCTCACATATGAAGTTGTGCTCTTCCATCATGCAGCTAAAGAACTTTTCTGAAGCATTGTAGCTCTCTACAGCAACATGTGTGTCGAAAATCATTTTAAAATCACCCATTGTATCAAATGCATTGCCGTTTTCGAAACGATTTCGAAGTTCCGGCTCTAGCCCATACAATATGTCACAATGAACTAAGTTGTGGTCCTCCTGACGAGTCTGATAGACATTCTTTTCCTCGTCAGGGGCATCATCGAAAGGTGGGGGGCCTAGCGGCGCTTCTAGCACATATTGCTTTTATGCAGCAGAGAGGAGAATCCTCAAATTCATGACCCATTCGGTAAAGTTGCTACCGTTCGTTGCAAGTTTCTCTTTCTCCATGAACACATTGAAATTAAAAGCAGGTAGTGCCATCTACAACAGAATTTGTAAAGTTTAGACTAATTTTATGATAGATTGAGTTCAACTAATCCACATTACGAATGAACTCCCACTCAAAAACGACATCCCCCGTGCCTTTTTGGTGATTACATGAACCAAATCCACTACACCAAGTCCGATCATCACGTGAGTCGGTGTAGCTTCAAAGGCGAGCATCAAATGGGCATCATATCTACTATATGACTCATGCTTAACCTTTTGGTCCGTGTTCCGAGGCCATGTCTGTACATGCTAGTATTGCCAAGTTAGAACCTTAGTATTCGCGTGTGTAACTGTCTTACACCCGAAATATGGTCGTGGATCCAAGAACACCCGATCATCATGTGATGTCTTGGAGCGACGAAAACATAATCGGTGCATACTAAAGGAAGAACACATTCTTATCTTGATATTTAAATGAGGGATCATCTTATTATGCTAATAAAACGCCAAACAAGCAATATAAGATACTATCAAACATCACATGTTTATTAGTGAAATGATATGGTTCCCGCATATGATCTCTATCATGTGCACCGTGGTATGATCACTATCACACCTTTATGTGTAAGGCCAAGGTCTATGGAACTTACACATTATGTATGTTGTAAGAGTATCATCTCATACTTCTACTTACAACATCACCATATCATAACACTATCCCAGCAACAATCTAAACTAGACGCCTCTAATTTATCCATTGCAAGTTTTACGTGGCTTAGGGCTTTCGAAGATAGAATCGTTCATACCTACGAACATGAACTACAACGAGGATAACCAAATTGTTGACAACTCATTGCAAAATAGATATTGACTATAGTAGGAGAGACAGACACCCGCTAGCCACTTATTCAAACTAGTTGCATGTCAAGCGTGGAACAGGTCTCATGTGCGAGGACATGTAAAGTTTGTCCAGGCCGCTTCATCCCACTATGCCACCAATATCCAAAAGTACAACTAAGAAGCAACAACATGATCATCATCGCCGACATACTCATATGTGTACTACGCGTGTAAAGCATCTAAGCATAGATCTGGCTCTGATACCATTATAGGGTTCGTAGCATAGAAAACAAAAAAAATTCCTACGATGGGAACTATGTACCAAGATCTATCTACTAGATACAAACAGCGGGCAGATGTATATCCATAGAGAACATACCCTTGAAGACTGACAAAGCTTAACGAGTTAAACTCGTGGTTGATGTAGACGATCTCTTGGTGATCTCAAGATCGAGAGGAAGTCCTAGCGCTGCAAAACAGTAGCGCATTCGTGCTCGCACACACGTACAAGACACCGAGAAACCTCCGCATCCTCGCTCCAGCGATGCAGAGGAAGCACAACCCTTTCTTGCCGAATAGCCACCGGGAACATGTATCTCGCTAGTCCGAGACCATGGGGATAAATTCTAGAGAGGGAGAGAGATCCTTCACGAGGAGGTGTGAGTGAGAGAGAGGAGAGGGGTGCCTTTTATAGGAGAGGGGGATCCCAAGGGGGTGACCGGCGCATGGGGGATGCCCCTTTACCTCCCCTCATTCATGTGGGTGGACACTCCACTCACAAAAATCTCTTCAATTCCCTCCACTCAAAATCCCACTCAAAATTGCTATTAAATTTCCACCAAATTTAATGCAAACTCTCATTAACTAAAACTCCTTTTATTTATTCAGAATTTTGTCAATTACTTTAATGATAAACATTCACATAAAACCCCTTATAGTATTCCATTTCACACGCAAAAACACTTTCTGCAATTTCACCCGAAAACCTGTTTTGGTATCTAGTGAAATAAATTCCTGCGCTTGTTATTCTTTCCGGCATGAAAATTTTGCTCCAATTCGATGTCAGTGTCCCTTAAGTGTGCCACCCTACGGTTCGCGAATAATGCGTACATGATCGAGACCCTTCTCCGATCAATAATCAGAAGCGGGACCTAGAGATCCATACTGACTCCCACACATTTAACGATGACTTTCCTGTGATCGTCGGAACCTTTTACGCTAGTATCTTAATCCCTTTATTTCACGATATATTACATGTTCGAGATTCGATCATCGGTATCTCCATACCTAGTTTGATCTCGTTACCAACATGCACTCTTTTCTTGTTCCCGTGATATAACATTCTAGTGATCAAATCACTTGCTTGCAAGCTAACCAATGTGATATCACCGAAAGGGCCCAGAGTATATCTATCCGTCATCGGGATGAACAAATTACACTCTCGATCCACGAGCCTCAACATAACACTTTAGTAGTTCTGAAGCCATCTTTATAATCACCCAGTTATGGTGTGACGTTTGATGTCATCAAGAAACTCTTTCGGTGTTAGTGATTGACATGATCTCATGGTCTAAGGATTAGGATCACTTCGTAAGTTGTTATAGCAATATAAACTTAATGACTTTGATCGTAATGCTATACTTCGGATGAATGTCCATCACATCATTACACTAATGTTGTGACCTCGTTATTAACAACATCCAATGTCTATGATCAGGAAACTTTGATCATCTTGTTAATCAACGAGCTAGTTTATGAGAGAGGCATAACTAGGAACTTTTTGTTTGTTTATTAAACACACATGTATTAACGTTTCCATATTAATACAATTATAGCATGCAAAATAAACATCTATCATATACTTGTAATACACATAGTAAACACTTTATTATTGCCTCTCAGGGCATATTCCCTTCAGCTAGTTCTAGTTCTATTCCATGAGATTTACATGGAAATTATGCATGAGATTGGTCCTTGTGAGCTTGAGGACATTGATGTGGTTATCCACCTTGATAGTAAGGAAACCATTTGCCCCATTGGCATTGTAAGATATGTGGAGGTTCTTTGTGTTAATATTAAGTATCCTGCTGATTTTCTAGTGCTTAATTCAGTAGCTAGCAAAACTTGTCCTATCATTTTTGGTAGACCTTTCTTAAACACTTGTGGAGCTATTATTGATTGTAAGAAGGAAAAAGTTTTAACTAATTTTGATGGAGATTTTTATGAGTTTAACTTTTCCAATTTTGCTAAAGCTCCTTGTGAAAATAGCTTGCCTAATAAAGATTTCAGGATGGAACAACTTGCTTCTATTGATCTGGTTTATGACCTTGGACCTCTTTTTGATGACAGTAAGTATGCTTACTATGATGATAAAGTTATTTCCAGTGATAGTTATATTGTCAAATTTATTCAAAGTGCTACTGAAACTTATTTTGAGAGAGGGAAACATAGTTTTATTCATCTCAATGATGTTAAGTTTCCCCGTTTTATGTTGAAAGCTTTAAAGTTGCATCTGTTTTGTCTTCCTATGCTAGTGGCTTTTTGTTTCAACAATTAGTTTTCTCATGATACCCCCATGCATAGGAAGTGGGTTAGACTCAAGTGTGTTGGTTATTTGCTCCTTGATGCTCTCTTTCATTCCAGATATATATCTCCTCTGTGAGCATTTTTGGAAGTTTCAAGCCTAACTTAAAGGCATTAAAGAAAATTACTTGTTGGGAGATAACCCAAGAGTTTTGCCGAGTTTTGGAAGTTATTACCTCTGTAATAACCGCTCCTTATCCTTTTTGTTTTGGTTTTTGTGTCAAGTTCAACTACTTTTGTGAAGTGGAGGAGTTGTAAAAGTGGTTGTCCCGAGACAGATTTTTGTGCTGTATTGTAAAAATTCGTGAGGGATCTCAGTATGTCGGATGGAGATGCATTTTTATGTGCTTGTTCTCCAAGTTGTTACCCAACTTTCATTAGTTCTGCACTTTTTGATTTGAGCAACAAAAGGTCTTCGAAAAAATCAATCTTTACCTGCTGGTCTGTTTTGAAAGATTTCTGCCATCATTTGCATTTGCCTCTTACAGAAGCTTTTGTTTTGGTGGGTTTTCAGTTGAAGTGTGTATCTAATGGTTTGTTGTTTTTGCTTACACCAATGTTGTCATTGAGTTTGTGCAAGGGTTTTGTAAGAAGGAAATTTTTAGGAAAAAGAGAAAAGGAATCTGTAGAGTTCATCTTTGAATAGGTAAAAGTGGTGAAAACAGAAGGTTCGTGAAACTCCAATCTTTTTATATTTTTGATGTTTTTAATACACAAGGGAAGTTACGAGACGAAACTGAAGAGGAAACGAATCTCGGGGTGGACAGACCCACCCCAGGCGTGGGCCTAGCCTGGCCGCGCCTGAGGGGGGTGTTTCCTCCTCGAACTCTGTCTCTGCTTCGTTTCCGTATCAAAACCTTCCTTATGCATTGAAACTTCGTAATATATAAACCCCTGGATCCCCCGAGGTTCATGCATCGTGTTCTTGTCGTGTTTCAATCTGTTTCTGTCAGGAAATCTTCTCAAATTTAGAGCACCATGGCCTCCGCCAACAACAAAGGCAAGAAGCCCGAGGAAGAAGAACCTTAAGTCCCCAAGGAGGAGGAGATTTCGATATGGTATGAAGGTCACATGGAGGAGGACAAGCAACCGAACACTCACGCTACCGTCGCAAGCATTGGTTTGGTGGCAAGACCTACCAAGCTTAAGAGGACGACACGGATGTCCACAAGAGGGAAAACTCCACGTCTCTTCTACAATCCACAGGCATATCCTCCACGGAACAAGAGACTCTTCCATGCACTTATACATGAATATCAATATCAACATGTGCCCAAAGGGAATTTGCCCTCGGCTTGGGATTTGCCTCGTTCTAACAATGCAGAGAAGGATCATGCTAAGGATGAAGAGTGGGGGAAGAATAACAAGAACTGGGATTCTTGGACTGACATGATCATGAACCGTATAAAGCAAAACTCGAAGCTAATACGTACTCTTACTTTTGAGTTCGAGGATTTGAAGAAATTCATTGAGGAGCTTATCAAGATAACACCACCACCACCGAAGGAGTAATTCTTCATCAGGTTTGGCATCCCCTTGGCTTGTTCCAAGCTTGGGGGAGTGCCGCGGTATCACCACCATTATCTTTTATCTTTTACCTTTTTAGTGGATTCGTATCTGTGGTAGAGGGGTTATCTTATAGTTTGGTTTGCATGTGGAAGTATCTCTCTTTTAGTTGGTTATCTATGTATCCCTTGGTGTGAGTGCCTTTATTGGAATATTAATGAGAAGTCACATCTTTTACTTTTTGCACTTCTTATTTTAGTTTGCAATCTCTATTATATGATGGATCTTGTTGATCAGTATTGGCACCACTTTGGGATCATCAAGTGGATCTAAATTGGTTTTGGCGAACCGAGTTCTGGCAGTAGCATTACTATGAAAGAGAAAAAGAAAGAAAAATCTTACAGGTATTTTGTATCATTTGTTTTCTTTCTTGTTGGCTCATAAGCTTAGTATTCTTTATTTAAGATCCTTTTGTGTCTTCAAGGAAGATTGCATGTTTGGCTTTATTACTTGTATGTTTGCTTGTTTCTTTCAACTCTCTTGCTTGCTACCCAGCCTTGCTAGCCAAAAAACTATTTTGAGAAGGCATACTTCTCATGTTTCCAAAACCCTTTGAACCAAAAACCTTTGCCACTTGTGTCCACCATATATACCTAGTAGTTGTTGCTATTCCTAGCAAATTCTCAAACTTCATCTACCTTTCGAATTAAAAAGTATTTTGTTATGTGAAAACTAGTTAGTAAAGCTCTCACGAACTTGATGGCACACTTTATTTCTTTTCCCCTAATAAACTTGAACCATTGTGAACATCAAAGTTGTATATCCTTGCATCTATACGTTAGAATTAGTAGAACCGTGCTGTCACGAGGAACGTTTTCAACATTGCACTTGTACTCTGTACACAGTTGATATCGTGCTCTTTTGTCTATGGATGTCAACAGTGTGAAATAAAGAGGGAACTTGTAAGTCCATGGAGTTTGTATTCTGTGTTAGAGAAACGCCTGGGCCGCTATCCTAATCCATGCTTAATCATGGTGGAAACTTGCAGCATCACCATAGTGAGTCATCTATGAAGCATCCTCAATAAAAAGCTATGCATATGGTAAATAAAAAGATTGTTGAGATGCTCATTGTCTACTTGCCTTGTCATTTTGGTTATGGGAAAGCTCCTATTCCATGTGCAAGGGGTACCCCGCTGGCGGTTCTCAATGATATGCAAATACTTACAATGACAAGAACTTACCTGGGCCCAAAGTTGAGTATGCATGAGGAGTGGCCCTCATATTCAAGGGACATGAGATTGCAAACTTATATTTCTTCAAGCATATACTCCATCTTTGTTCACTTTAACCTTAATCATCTCAAGATGCTTATGATAGGGGCAATGAGGGCTCAAATCTAGTAAGTACCATCTTTTGGAAGCTCTTTATGACTTGCAATCCCTGCTACCCTCTATAAAGGGACCTTTCTCCTAGTTACTAGTTGAGTCAGTAAACCTACTTCCTCTCTATCTCTAGCAAGCATTTGAGTTGTTGTGTTTCAAGCTTTCATATGGTGATTTATTCAATCATGTTCTTTATCTTCCTTGTTTGCACAAAACTCTTATCTATTGAGTATTACTTTGAAAGCCTTCACTTGTGAAAAAACCTTTTTGAGCAAAGAGTGCTCCTGTTTTGAAACTTCTACAAAAAGCTTTTGTGAAACTGTTTGCCAGGTGTTCTCTGACCAAGAACAAGTTTGCCAATTCCAATTATGATTTATCTTTATGCATCTCTATTGTGACTGTTGTACTTGGTTGCAAGCTAAGTTATATAACGGTGGGTTGCTTTATTCTATGAGTTGTGCAATGGTAAGTGTGATGCTTCTTGTTCGTATTCTTTTATCAATACTTCACTCCATAAACCTGTGGACATGTTTACTGAGCCCAGTATTCGCTTGGGGACAAGCGAAGTCTAAGCTTGGGGGAGTTGATACGCCCAATTTGCATCACCTTTAGATATCATAATTTACCTCTATTCATTGATGTTTGTCTTATTATGAGGTATTACTTATGGCTTTTTCATCTGTTTATGCATGTTGGATGATTCTTGGAGGATGGACTGCCGGAGTCTGGATTCTGATGGAAAAGAAGGCATTTCGGTGCAATTTTGCAAAGATTAGAAAAATACCAGAAAAATATGGAAACATATTATTTTACCAGAAGATGAAGGAAGCTAGAAGGAGGGGCGAAGTGGGGCCTCACGGGGCCCACACCCCCTAGGCACGGGCCCACCTGACCCCGCGCCTAGGGCAGGTGTGGCCCACCTGCCCGGCCTCCGACTCCGCCCCTTCGCCTATAACTTCCCTACGTAATCCTAATACCAGGGGAGCGACCACAGATAGATTTCTGCTGCCTCTAGGGGGGCGGAAAACACCGAGAGAGAAAGATCTCTCCGGCAGACAGATTTCTACCGGGGGAATTCCTTCCCAGAGAGGGGAGACCGTCGCCATCAACACCGTCATCAAGCTAGGCTTCATCGGGATCATCTTCATCATCATCCACACCATCATCTCCACCAGCACCATCATCACCACTCTGTCCTGCTATAACAATTGTGTTGGATATTGCTTTAGTTCTTAGGGGAAACTTTCCCGGTGTTGATTACTATTGTAGTTGATGCTTGTGAGTGGAACCATTGGATTATTGTTTATGTTCAGATTGTTATCCATTATCATATCATCTTTGATCTTGATCCATATGATGTCTTGTGAGTAGTCCGTCTAGTTCTTGAGTACATGGGAGAAGTCATGTTGTTAGTAGTGAATTTGTAATGAGTTATTATTCAATGGTTTAGTATTTAAGTTGTGGTGCTATTCTTCTAGTGGTGTCATGTGAACGTCTACTACATGACACTTCACCATTTATGGGCCTAGGGGGATGCATTGTGTATTTGGCTACTAATCGTGGGGTTGCCGGAGTGACAGAAACCTGAACCCCCGTTAGGACACCTTTGCACAAGGGAGTGTAGGATCTCATAGTTTAAGGCTGTGGTTAGATTTATATCTTAATTACTTTCCTGTAGTTACGGATGTTTGAAGGGGGTTTAATCACAAGTATGTATTAGTCCTAGGAAGGGCGGTATGTTAGCACAGGTTCACCTACACAACACTTACAAACACCAAAGAAGAGTACTCAGATATTTGAAGCGAAAGCACTTGACAAAATTCCCATGTTTCCTCGAGAACGTTTGGTTCTTATAAGTATTTCCACCGGCTTGTCCTTTGCTAAGAAAGGATTGGGTCACTTGCTCCGTTTGTTAGTTACCTTTGTTACTTTCTCCTTGTTTTGTTGCCTTGTCAGAAAACCACTAAAAATACGTTTTCTAAGTATTCACAGGGATTTCCTGCTCCATACCACTGTTCAGCACATTCTGCTCCTCGTTGGGATCGACACTCCTATTTATTGAAAGTACTACGATACACCCCCTATACTTGTGGGTCATCAATAGGGTGCTTCACTCGCTGCCCCTAGCTACAAGGTCTTTGTGATGAACTACAACATGTAGGGTATGGTTAAGATCCTTGCTGAATTGCTCGCCATGCTCAAGACTGCTAAGGTTGAAATCAAGAAGGAGCACACGATGCTAATGGTTAATAAGACCACTAGCTTTAAGAGGTCTAGGCTCAAAGGCAAGGGCAAGAAGCCTAAGAAAGATGGAAAACCTGTTGCCAACACCTCTAAGGCTACAAGGCCTGGTCCTAAGCTTAGCGTCACGTGCTACTACTGCAAGGGGGGCACTAGAAGCGCAACTGCCCCAAGTACCTTGAGGATAATAAATCCGACAAGTTTGCCGCCAAAGACAAAGGTATATTTTATAGGGAATTCTATTTTCATGCTCTTGGTTCGTTAGTTGTACTTAGTTTTCCCCAACCGCTTAGTTTTTCCTTACTTTTCCCCTCTCCATGTTATGAAACCCTCGCGGGCGCTCGCGGGCGCTCGCAGGCGCTCGGACGGAGGGATGCCGTCAGGTCAAAGGCTTGACCATTACATGCTGACTGGTGGGACCGCGTTGGGGCGGGTCGGGCATTGAGTGTTATGTTACGAGGCCTTGACCGTTACATGCCTGACCGGTGGGGCCGTGTTGGGACGGATCCTGCATACATGGTGAAGGGTGGGGATGCGTTGGGGCAGATCTTGCATACACGATGAAGATTGGGGCCGCATGGAGACACGGCGGACCGACCATTCTCGCTCACCCAAAGCATTCGCTTCCCCCCGAGCCTGGAACAACTCCCACACCGCTGCTCCACTGTCCCGCCGTCGTGCCCTCCTACCTTATGTCGTCCTTGGCCCCAGAGCCGCCCCCTCCCCCTAGCCGTGGAGTCCACTCCACCTCCGGATTTTCTCTGGCCCTTGCTAGATCTACCCCTTTCGTGGAACAGTATGCAGCGCTAGCTGGTGCACCGTCCATCCCCGTCGAGCACGGAAAAGATTGGGTGGAATCGCAGGGATCTAACACATGGATTCCATATGGGTAAGCATAATTTCCCTTTTGTGGGTTGATTATTCGCAGTATTTGAACGCGAATCGCTGGTCTCAACTAACTACCTTGATTTTCGAATAGGATTGATCCAGTGCTGGCGTGATTCATGGTTGTGAACAATATCTCTTTGGATTTTACTTCCCAGTGGTGGTTTCAACCTCCATAACTTTCAGAGATAGATAAAATCTCCCTAAACTCTATTGTAAATTCCCCTAGAGCAGTGGAGATTTAGTTGGTTTGCAAGATTGTTTATAATTATGAAACTCTCGCGCGGTCTGAAACTATAATTGACACAACTCTCGCACGGCTAGCAATTCACTTTCAAATTTAAAAAATTATACAAATCTTAATGTACAAGAGTGTTTATAATTGACACAACTCTTGAACACTTTCAAATTTTTTAAAAAATATACAACTCTTAATGTAAAAGAGTGTTTATAATTGACACAACTCTTGAACACTTTCAAATTTAAAAAAAAACATACAACTCTTAATGTAAAAGAGTGTTTATATTTGACACAACTCTTGAACACTTTCAAATTGAAAAAATATACAACTCTTAATGTAAAAGAGTGTTTACAATTGACACTACTCTTGAACACTTTCAAATTAAAAAATTATACAACTCTTAATGTACAAGAGTGTTTATAATTGACACAACTCTTGAACACTTTCAAATTAAAAAAATATACAACTCTTAATGTAAAAGAGTATTTATAATTGACACAACTCTTGAACACTTTCAAATTTTAAAAAATTATACAACTCTTAATGTAAAAGAGTGTTTATAATTGACACTACTCTTGAAGACTTTCAAATTGAAAAATTATACAACTCTTAATGTAAAAGAGTGTTTATAATTGACACTACTCTTGAACACTTTCAAATTGAAAAATTATACAAGACTTAATGTAAAAGAGTGTTTATAATTGGCACTACTCTTGAACACTTTCAAATTGAAAAATTATACAACTCTTAATGTAAAGGAAAAGGGTGTTTACTTTGAACACTATGAAGTCGCACTTAATACGTGATAATGATGTTCTAAGAAAATCTCGAGAGATTATCATTTTCATAGAATGTAGGGATGTAATGCATAAACTTGCATATGGCAAAAATTATACACCTTTGAACTCTTTGAAATCGCACTTAGGACATGGAGTGAAATATAATGCAAAAATTATACACATTTGAACACTTTCCCTTCAAATTATACTCAAAATCATTTGTTTATGGAGTTAAAGCATCGGTGGCAAACTCGTTATTTTGCATGGATAGAGGGTGCCCCCCGACATATACAGGGGTTATCCTTTCTATAGATCACAGAGGATCAACGGTTGGTAGGTACGATCCGCGTGACAACTGTCTCGACCAATCAGAGCGCAGCAGCCAAGATGAACACATGTGTGAGAGTTTGTCACTAAGAGGGAGGGGAAAACTGAGTAGAACTTAAAAACCAAGGGCAAAACTGACAAGGGGGTTCAAATATAAAACAAAAAGAGATTTAAAAAATGGAAAATGCTTCTTTTATACAATAAAATATATATTGGCACACATCAAACTATTTGAAATTCAAATATACATCAGTTTGACAATTATTGCCTCATTCAGACAAATTATGTTTTGGGGAGGGATGTTTTTGAGAGAGGCTTGAGTAGAAAGCCATGAACCTTCATAGATAGTAGGTGATTTGAGAAGTGGTGATTTATGTTAAAACTTGATTTATATACATTTGTTATGGTGGCAGGTCACCTAATAAGACTCCCTGGGTAGATGCCACTATGTTTTGATCTTTTTGAATTTGTTGTGCATAAAATGACTCAATTAGCTAGCTAAAACCCATTCGTTGACTCTCTGTTGACCAGCCACCGGAGTGTAAAAGTGAGTATATTGCACATGGCAGTGTTAGTACTGGAGGGCAAAACTGAGTACAACCAAACTGCGAGTGCTACACTCGAGGTTATAACTGAGCACAACTAAGTGGCCAAGGTTAGACACGAGGGGGAAAACGTGACGCACGGTACACTTGTCGCGGTGCACGGGGCGGTAGCGGACACGTGTGGCCGTGCACGGTGCAGTAGCGCACGTGGTTACGTGGTGCATGGTGGTACAACGAAATGTCTCCTCCCTTCACCTTTATAGAGGCCTCCTCACTCTCACTCATCACTCGCTCACTCACTCACGCAACCATCTCCACTGTCCCATCACCTTCTGCTGACGAGGTTTAATCTCGTCAATGCCCATTGTTATGGACTTAGGTTTTGGAGAAGATGGGGATGCTGGAGATCGCGGAACGGTTAGCAAACAAGCAACACGGGACACGAGGTTTACCCAGGTTCAGGCCCCCGGAGGGAAAATCCTACTCCTGCTTGTCTGCTCTTGATTACGGCGGAACCAAGAGTTACAGGGGTGCGCAGATGCAATCTGGCGTGGAGGTGTGTATGCGAAAGTATGAGAGATTGTAAGAGATCGTAGATCTGTCTATTGTGTACGTCTCCTCCTCGTTGGACCCTCCTAGCCTTTATATATGGGGAGGCTAGGTCTTAGGTACCGATACGAGTAGGTTACAAGTTGTATTCAAACTCTAGTCTTGAGCTTTCCTTGTCTTGTGCGCTTGGGAGTCCGTGTCCATATGGGCTTCATAGCAGCCGAAACATCATAGGCATCATGGACCCTGGCAGGTCGTCGAGTGGGCCTTCCGTCGGGCTGGACCAGGTAGGCTAACATCGGGTACCCATAAGGCATATCCATGTCAGTAGCCCCGAGTGTCCATCCGAAACGTAGATTCGGGTGGAGACTTAGTTGTCTTGAATCTTGCATTTGGATGTCGGAGTCGAAAGTTGTATCGAGTGCGAAGAACTTCACCCGGAAGTTCATCGGGTCAGCTGAATTTGTTCGGTTGTTGTAAAGGAGTCAGCATTATGGACGTAGTCAACACAATGGACTATAGGGTGCGCGACCAGCGCTCCCTATGGGAGTAGCCCCCGAGTGTCTGTTCGAGTCATAGACTCGAGCAGAAACTTTGAAACTGAGGCAGTAGTTCTGTGGAATTTTAGTTTTGAACCTGTTATGTTAGGGAAATTCCTAGTGAGATTGGATTCTGAATGAAGTGCCTCGCAGCCTATTCTTGGTGCTTTTGTTATTTCATTTTGTTTGTGTGTTTGATCAGGTGTATGTGAAGACAATCTAATTAGATTAGACCTGATTGTGCATAGAATGCCTTATTCCTGAATCCACGGTAGAGCTTAAATGTGTAGTACTAGCAGGTCAACTAAGCTGCTACTACACATTTAAGCAATTGACCTGGCACATATACAAGTGACCTGGCACATATACAAGTAGAGGGTTGAAGACAGGGCAGTCGCTTACTATACTTCTTGTTTCTCAAGTAAGTTCACGCTGTGAGGTGCAGCCCACAAACTAGATTCCAAGTGGCGCAAACCACCAACACTAATGATGTTAGCAACCAATCATGCACAGACTGAGCTCTGGCAGTACTTCTTTTCTGTTGCCAAGGACAAATAATACTACAAGATCAATCTTCTGTTCCAATTTACACCGGGCCGACCCATTCGATTGTGGTCCGCCCAGACAGAACAACCTCGCAACCGGCTGACCCATTTGATGACTTTGGATTTTCATCCTAGACAGACCCATTTGATCAAATTGGACCTTGTTTCGAGTCGAGCCGACAGGACATGCCATCTGGTAGTCACCCACCCATCCCTTTTATGGGTCTCAACCCCTTGCCCAAACTGACCAGACCGATTTCTTGTGGAGACCCGTTTAACCACAAAACGGATAGATTTTGTGTCTAGATGCCCTGAAGAAGAGGGGATGCACATGCATGGTTCTAAAAGTTACACAATACATATGTTTAAAATAGGCATTCTACCGCAACTAAAATGGTATCTTTCAAGTTTAGTGTAAACTTTCCGCCATCCGTTCCTCCTCACTAAAAGGGGAGGGCCTGCTTCATTCTGCCTATACTACTTTTGCCCATCTTTCATACGTATAAAAATACACCCAGGTTCAAAAATGGATTTCAGATATATCAAGTCTTATGGAAGTGCCAAACCTGTATGGGGCAAAGATACTACATCCTGCAAACATTCTGAGAATGCAATACATTAATATGATGCTATTTTCTAGGAAACTAAAAGAGTATATGGCCTAACTTCCTCATTGGCTGGTGAAACAACTACAATAATCACCAACTAATTATGTAACTTGAGAACCAATGTTGACCACACATTACCGACAAACCATTCCTAAATGCGCAGCAATAGCCTCCTAACAAAATATTAACATGCAGAGTAAAGAGAAATGATCAATATTTCTTCATGTTTCGCTTCATATCATCAAATACAAAAGCTTGATTATGTCTCAACATCTACGGAAAGTGGGAAGTTTTGACCAAAATGAAGCTATCAAATCGTAGTATTTCAGTAGATGTATCACATTACTAAAGAAAGGCTACGAAATTACAATCAGGCAATTAGCTCACAACAACACCAGAAATGAGGTTACTCCATGCGTATTAGGACCATAACAGTTGAAACCCAGCCTTTCGAGGCAAAATGCTAATATCGACCCACTAACAATGAAAGGTTATATCAAACCAGGGATCACGAAGAATGTACCATCAGGAAAACACATCATGTGCCATAGGGCAACAAGTTTGACAAGGCGCAACTAATTGAGCTTTGTTAAATTATATATAACATGTACTTCACGAAAGAATTTATTAGAGAAATTCATGTGTAGAATTTTCTTCCTCTTACTAATAAAGTTTGTTCCAGGTAGCCTTTGAAATTCATGTTGAATGAACTTATTTTGAGTTAGTAAGAGTTCAGAAAGAAGGAATTAAACACCGGTACTATAATTTCACCCAAACATACAAAGCACCAAACATGACATGCGTAAATACCTTGGTTGACAAATGTCTCCCCGTGAACAAGAATATAGATTTCTGTCCTTTGGGTTAATATTCAACTTCTCTCTTAGTATCCATTTCCAAATTGTGCCTAAATCTTCTAAAACCTACACCATAATATTTGTTTTCCAAATCATCTTCCATTAAGATGCTAATCTAAGGAGAAATACTGCGACACTCATAGCTTTCATAACCACTTCGAAACACGGAGTTATCATGTGCTTCATCGCTTTTCCACCACCTTTTGTAGCCAGATACCATTAATTTCAAACAAGGAAAAATATTCCAGCTAACTGCTTTTAATGTTATTTTTCTAAAATTTATAAGCTAGGGTTTCAACTCATGCACCTAAATCTTAGCATTTCTTCATCGTTCATCATTGGCAGCGAAGACATAAAAAAAAGATAATATACACTATTAAAGCAGAAGGCTTTATATTCAAAACTTTAATACCGACTTATCGGCAGAATACACTCAATTTTGTGTGGTACCAGTGAAGCGACAGAAACAATAGGATCAAACATGAAGTATAAGCTAGAAAACAGAGAGGTACGCCTAAATAAGGTCCTGTTAGAGTATGCAAGATGTACAGATGAAGCTAGAAAAGTTCTCATGAAGATTTCCATAATAAAGCTCCAGGATGCTTATAGACTAGTTTATAGAAGAATAGTTTATGAAAGAAGGCAATAAGCAGGGTGCTGTAAATTTCACAACAAGAACAATTTTATCCATTGGTTTTTCTGAGAAAAATAAGCAGCATAATCTCAGATGATCTCAAGAAATCAGTTTCTGGCTTTTTTCGGTCCAATTCCATCCGGAGATCTGAGTTTTAGCAATGAGGTCGTAGTACAACTTATACTGTAGACCAAAAGAAACTGGAATAATTGCCCAGGTTCTCATGCAGATACCGGAGTAAATTTTCAGGCGATAGCATAAGGGCAAGTGTTCAACGTCATACATAAGAAATTAAACGGAGAACCATAAAGGAAGGGAGCACTACAAGGGAATCCCAACACTGTTTCCACAGATGGTAATAAAGCAAGTGATACTTCATAGATGATGATACCTGTTCTTTCCAGAACAGGTTACAGGTGTTTTGTCAAGTCAGCATATTCTGTGTTCCATCTACTTTCTCAAGGGCCTAATTCGAATTGGATTCGGTGGGAATCCAGAGAGTTAGTGCAGTTGATGCGGTTGCAAACATGGCTCGGCGAGGGGCCCATTTCAAAGCTGTGATAGGCCCAATATGACTGTTCCAACAAGCAATCTGCAACACAAAAGTAAAGCTAAGACAAATAACAACACACAATATTATACTAAGCAAAAATTAAGAGAGAGGTTACCTCTTGTACTGTATTGATGTTCCAAGCATGCAAGGTGCCATCACCCGATCCTGCAACACCAAGGAGCACATGTTATTTTCAGCATCAGCTTTCGCCACACAACCTGGGCCATTGTTTTACGAAAAAACAGTCTAGCAAATTTGAATTTCCAAGTTTCATTCTATCTTTACGTGAGCACACATATATAAGCGCTTAGGACTGTGAATGGGAAGCATACCAGCATATCAGACACATTATGATCCATATGGTTTTCACTGGATGTGAAAAAGAAGTGGTCAATATCTACACGGACTAGTAGATGTGCCATGCTGCTTAAGGATCTGTTCTCTAGATGGGAGCCGGCCACAGGCAAGTTGCCAGCATCATTCCCGCAGTTCTTTTATATTCTTTAGATCATCATTTTTGCTGCTCAGAGCTGGGCGCTCTGGCATATTCGCATACCATAGAATCTAAGTTTCCAAAGCATCCTGCTAACTGTATTTTCAAAACTATCATGTTTTTGCAGCAGTGGTGACAGCTCCTAAGAACTAAGGATCTTCCCCTGACGGAGGTGGTGTTGGCGGATGCTCAAAAGGCTGTTCAACTCCACTTACACCCCCTCCCAGCCACAGGCAACCTAATCTAGTACTCCCTCTGTCCTGAATTAGATGTCACAGATTTGTCTAGATTTGCATGCATCTATAAACTAAAATGCGTCTAGATACATGCAAATCTAGACAAATCTGCGACATCTAATTTAGGACAGAAGGAGTAGTTGGTTTTGCTTATTTGCCTTATAGCCGTATGTGGCTTTTAAAACTTCTTTCATGGCCTTGCGCCATGGTTGTAACTGTAAGCTCGTAACCCTAGCAAAACCTTTGTTCGCCTCCTGCAAACTCACCAGGGCTTTATTAATTTATAGCCAGGCGGAAAATGCCTTTTATCTAAAAAAGTGCCTCATGCTGATAAAATAGCTGCACGCAAGTTGAAGGCACTGAACATATTGATGAATTATTGTGAGTTCTGTTCTCACAATAGATGCAGAAAATACAAAGCGGCAAAGGGTATAGAAAATGTAAAATGCTAAGGTTATCAAGAGCTAGTATGCATCAGAATATCCTAAGAAAAGTTTCATAAAGAACCCAAATATTACCTGAAATTACATACTGACCATCAGGAGTGAAAGCAGCTTCAGTTGCTATGTTGCGAGATGGCTCCAAACTGAAGCCACACTTCTGCAGAATAACAGAAAAACACGAGTTCGTAAAGATTAGGGAACGAGCATGCTGGTATTGAACATAAGATACAGGAAGACATCTGAACCAAACTTCTGCAATGATAGCACAAACTGACCTTCTCCCCTCCATATGCATCCAGAACATATATATGGTTGTTAGTTGTCGTCAAAAGCATAGACTTTCCATCGTTGCTGAATTTAATATCAGACACTTCAGCCGTATCTCCACCGACCAAGAAAGTATCAAATGGCCCCTGAAGGTGAATTTATTGTCCAAGGTAAGAATTTCTCACGCTTTATAGAGATATGATTTCCAGATTGAAGTTCAATACAGACCTTGTCATATGACCGAGAATCAAATAGCTTAATAGCGCCTCCCTCCATTGCTACGGCAAAAACAAGTCCCTGTTGATCATATGCAACAGAAGGCCTACCACGCAAACGTAGTATACCCTGAATGCTAAACATGTAAGCATTGAAGGCGCTCAGAGGATAAATTTGTGCATTTCATCAGCTAAATAAAAACTGTACATATTGAATTGCTTTATGTAAAAAAAATGAAGTCTCGCAGGGGATTGGTGGCCCAACCTGACAAGCATTTACACGAAGATCCCATATTCTAACACTGTGATCAAGTGACCCGGACATAAAGCTATCATTGACAGGCGACATACATAGTGAAACAACCCTGAAATAAGGTAAGAGGAATGCAGCACTCATCATCTGTCCCTTGACATTGTTTCTACAAACAAGGAGGCTAGGAAAATATATTGAACCTGTCTTTGTGTCCTTTGAAATATCTCAAGCAACGGTTGTCATACAATGACAGATAACGAAGTGATTCTGCGGGCTCTAGATTGAACTTTGATGAACATAATATGGAGCTTGGGTGGTGAGTAAAACAGATACGGTCAGCACCATGTTTCTTATGATATGTTGTCTTCAATAACCTAAAACAGAAGTCCATGTTCTAGCATTCGTTACTAACAGAGCAGAGAAGTTACATAATAGTAGATAGTTAATAATCAATACCTCAATTACATGAAACAAAGCAAAATTTTGGCATCAATGCAGGGCTTACTTTACATGGGTTAAATCGAACAAGTAGAGAGGAAATAATGGAGCATGGGAAGAGGAGACCCTTCAGGATTGTGGTTAATTCGATAGAATACAACAATATATACTGTAAACAGACTGACCAAATGGACAGTAGTGACCAACATGCGACATCCGGTTACTAGGGGTTGACATCACCAATAGCTAATGGTGTTGCACTTCTCAACTAAATCGACACAAATTTATCAATACAACCAACGAATCATGTTCGCAAGATACCTTCAAATACCAAAATCTAAAGTCTAGTACTCCCTCCGATCCAAATTAATTGTCGCAGATTTAGGAAAAATGTTGCCTAAATCTGTCTAGTTTCAACGAACTTGCGAGAACTATTTTGGATCAGAGGTAAGTAGTAAATTATCAGCATCCCCCAATAGCATAATCCACTAAAAAATCACACACGCAACACAAAGCTGATCGCTAAACTTTCACTGACATCTATAGTTAAACAATCAAAATGCAATAGACTCCACACAATTTGCATCCAGATACTGTACCTCTCTAACACACCGAGGTCTAAATTACTGCAGAAGCAACAGAACAGATGTAAAACTCAGCGGCGCTCGTCGAACTCACGTGGCGTTGGTGGTGTTGTAGAGGCGAATGGAGTCGTCCTCGCTGGAGGTGACGAGGAGGTCGTCCTTGCGGTGGAAATCGAGGCAGTTTATCTTCCCGGCCTGCAACCGAACCGGGTGGGTGAGGGACGGCTCACGACGAAATTTAAGCGAGGGGGCGGGTCCGGGGGTTTACGCGAAGGGACTCACGTAGTCGGTGAAGACCGCGCCGATGGCCATGCCGCGGACGAT
The DNA here is from genome assembly GCA_916181665.1 of Avena sativa. Taxonomy (NCBI): domain Eukaryota; kingdom Viridiplantae; phylum Streptophyta; class Magnoliopsida; order Poales; family Poaceae; genus Avena; species Avena sativa. Next base: position 350,797,311 of record OV702293.1, on the reverse strand, counting down.
GCCGTCGTCCAGCTGCGACAGCGTGGCCGCCATCCTCCTCCCGACTGCGCCGCCGCCGCCGCCCGCGCGCACCTTTCGGATCTCGTGCTCCGGATGCTGGAGTGGTTGGTGGAGCTTTGGCCTACGCTGGTGACGGTGTGTGTGGTGGGGACTGGCGCGGCGGCTGCTGGTAGAGCAGGCGGAGGGGATATGAATATGAAGCCGTCGGAGGTCGAAGGAAGAAGAACCCGAGTCGAGTCAGAGAAAACTCTCCTTGGGAAGAAAGGGTCTGATGGGCTGGTCTGGGCTGGTCGAGCCGGAACATGGTTCCTCACAAAAAAAATTCTGTTCATGGATGGGGGTAAGTGCTATATGAGAACTTTTTTTCTTTGTATTTTTTTACCACGATCATTACAGTTTTATGGATAAATATAGTATTCGTTTGCACGAAGCTACTCGGTTACACTCTCCGACTTGCATAAAGAACTCTAGTAAAAGCACCACCAACCATCGATCTCGGCAACCTCTTTCAGCAAATGTGTTTTCACCACAGACGAATAATATGACTCCAGCAAGTTTGGAGATGCAAAGAAATGATCCCCAGGATTAAAACTTTTGCTTGGAGATTTCTCAGACGAGCCCTAGCCACTGGCGACAGAGCCTCTCAGTTCTCTAGACACATAGATAAGGTATGCAGTAGATGTGGAATACCTGAAACCGATTTGCACCTGTTCTTTTTGTGTCCTTTCGCTAAGGCTGCCTGGTTTCTCCCTCTGAAGCAAGTTTGGAGATGCAAAGAAATGATCCCCAGGATTAAAACTTTTGCTTGGAGACTTCTCAGACGAGCCCTAGCCACTGGCGACAGAGCCTCTCAGTTCTCTAGACACATAGATAAGGTATGCAGTAGATGTGGAATACCTGAAACCGATTTGCACCTGTTCTTTTTGTGTCCTTTCGCTAAGGCTGCTTGGTTTCTCCCTCCCCTGTTTGTCAAAACTGAGATGTTGGTTGCAAATTTGCCTGACATTTCGCATATTATACTTGACTTGCTTGCCCAAGGACATCCAACTTTAAATCTGAATTTTTTGTTCACGTTTCTCTGGTGTCTTTGGAAATCCCGTAATGACAACAGGTTCAACAGGAAAGCGGGCTTGCCCCAACAAGTGGCGATTCAATCCTTTGCTCTCATCAACAATCTGGAAGCTAGCTCTCTGGTGCGAGACTCAAAGAGGATCTCATCGCCAACTAACCTTGGTCTGTCTGTGCCTTCTGACTTCCATTTTACAGGACCAAAACTTTATGTTGATGCGTCCTGGAAGCTAAGGCGTCCTTTAAAGTTGGCCACTGCTGGACTAGGTGTCTACTTTGCAGAATCAACGGAGCTTGGTCGAACTGATGTTTTCATTCTGGCGTCGATTGGAGGAGTGGAATCTGCGCTGCAGGCTGAAGCCCATGCAATGCTCTTGGCTGCTCATTTTGCCTCAGCGCTCAAACTCAAGGAACCGGTCTTCTTCACCGACTGTCTAAACTTTGCAAAATCGGCAGTTGCTCCAGGTGTCAAAGATCATGAAATGCTCTGGGAGATAAGAAGACAGGCGGTTCAATTCCAGAATATTATACATCCTTTATAGGCATCGGTTTTCCACATCACTAGAAATGCCAACGGGGTGGCTCACAACTGTGCTCAGCAGGCAAAGCGATCTTCCAACGCTCTGCATATCTGTTCTTGTAGGAACTCGGCTCATAGCAATATCTCTTGCCCAGTGCTAGCCACTGTTGATGCGATTAGGCATTTGGGATTTGTATTCCACGATGTACAATGCTTTTGAGTCTATGATAATTTAGGGTGCGTCTACACCCCTTTCCGTTAAAAAAAAACGATAGTCAGGCATATGAAACCAATGACAAGGAGCCTCGACTTTCAAGCGCTTTCACCCTCCTAAAAAAGAAAACATTTCAATATACTCCCTCCGTCTAGGAATAACTGACTTGGATTTGTCTAGATTTGGATGTACCTATACACTAAAATACGTCTAGATACATTCGAATTTAGACAAATTCAAGTCAGTTATTTCTGAACGGAGGGAGTATTTTATTAAAAAAAGAAGGTACACCAATTTGATCTCATGCCGAGAAAGGTGCTATTTCTTTGAAGCATGAGCTTGACTATACCTAGATTTGAATACTGGATTCCCCACAAAACAAATTGAATACTGGATTTCATCTCATTATTTCTGTCTCTCCATTCAAAGTCCTAACGCTACATAGTTGCTAAACCTCATCGACTCTCATTTATGCTGCACACGATGAAAGAAAATGAGCCGATATATCCATGAACTTCCTATAGACTATAAGATTTTTTGGGCGAAGAATTCTTCTTACTCAATGATGATGGCTGCATTTCCCACATTATGTGAATTCTAATCTTTGAGAATTATGTTAGTACTATGTTTTTTCACATGTTCTATGTTTTACATTAAACATACTCAGATTGGTTTGTCTTCTCCCTAATCCTCAGATTGCGTCAATAGTGACTTTGCCTGCTAGTAAATTTTTGAACTGCTCAAAGATATTTTTAAATTTTATAACATTATAATTTGCCATTAGACCAGCCGATCGTCTTCCTGTCCACTTTCCACGTCGGACTAACTGGAACTCGAAGCCGACGAGCGGGTTGAACCTAGCCCACTGGGACAGTACAGCAGCCAACCGCCCGCGATCCGATCCAGCCAATCCAACACAACCTCCGCCGTCTTCAGTCCCGGCTACCGTCTCCGATCTCTCCGCCCACCACTGGAACACGCCGCGCGCGCTCACAGCAGCTTTGCTTATCCGGTGGGCTCAGCGGCCGCGCCGCTCGCCACCAGCCTGCCGCACCGTTCGCGGATCGACAACCCGACGGTTTGGTGCGTCGGCAGATCCAGATCCATCGGGCAGCGTGCCGGCGGGAGGCTTGCGCGCGCATGGCGGGGGCGGTGTCGGCGCTGTTCCTGCTCGACATCAAGGGCCGCGTCCTCGTCTGGCGCGACTACCGCGGCGACGTCACCGCGCTCCAGGCCGAGCGCTTCTTCACCAAGCTGCTCGACAAGGAGGTCAGTAAGCTCCCTCCCTCGCTGCCCTCCCCTCCCCTCGCCTCTTAGATCTGCGAAACGCCGAATTTCGTCTGAGATTTAACCTTGCTGCATCTTCGCATTGATCAGGGCGACGCGGAGGTCCACTCGCCCGTCGTCCATGACGGCGCCGGCGTCTCCTACACGTTCATCCAGCACAACAACGTGTTCCTCCTAACCGCCTCCCGGCAGAACTGCAATGCCGCCAGCATCCTCCTCTTCCTCCACCGGCTCGTCGATGTAACCTGCCGCCGCCATCCTCACTGCAGGGCACAGTGCTTTTAGCGTCTGCGAGTAGCATCGAAATTCTGCTCACGTGATTTATGCCTGGGCGCAGGTGTTCAAGCACTACTTTGAGGAGCTGGAAGAGGAATCTCTGAGGGATAACTTCGTCGTCGTGGTACGTGGTGCGTTTCTGCGTTACAGAGAGTTGGGTTTAGTTCAGTGGTAACTGCCAGTACTGATACTGGAGGGGCTGAATGATGCATGCCCTTTGTTAATTGCTTGCAGTATGAGCTACTTGATGAGATGATGGACTTTGGGTATCCGCAATACACGGAGGCGACGATCCTGAGCGAGTTCATTAAGACGGATGCGTACAGGATGGAGGTAACACAGAGGCCACCCATGGCAGTGACGAACGCCGTGTCGTGGAGGAGCGAAGGAATTCGGTACAAGAAGAATGAAGTATGATATATTACACCTCTGTTTTTTTGCTGGGATTGTTGATTTGGTTTGTGTGGAGGGCTATTTGATGGGATTGTCAATTTGGTTTGTGTTGCAGGTGTTCTTGGATGTGGTCGAGAGTGTCAACATACTTGTTAACAGCAATGGGCAGATCGTGAGATCTGACATCATTGGTGCGCTGAAGATGAGGACATTCCTGAGGTAACTCCATAGTATCATTCTCATACGGTCATACCACGAGTTGAGTCAGCTGCTTGTAGCAATAAATTTAATGGAATCACATTCATGTAGCTGTGTCCTGTGTGAAGATGTAGATAGATTATGTATCAAACACATCCCTGTATCGTTTAAAAATCAAGTGTGTATGACACAGTTGAAACAGATTGACAGTGATGAGTAAAGACTATTAAAGTGTGTATAAATACTCTTGCAACGAGCTAACGAGTACATTTGACTTAGTTGTCTTGCAGATTATAGCATCAAGTAGTACCTGATAAATGAACTGGATTAAATATATTACGAATGCTCATTGAGCTTTGCTTCGAAGCAACTCATTTAACATTTGAATTTCCCTTTTTTTAGAATAAAGGCACTTTGGCTATGCTTTATATTGAAAGCAAGTGGTTTGGTTTTGTTACAAGACCTGGGGTTTCATCTATTTTACAATAAAAGCAACATCTAAGAAAACATCCCTATTAGCCGGCCAAAATGCTTCAGAAACAAAACAATCCCTGCCCGAACACCAAATACTAGCTAAAACCAGTTCCAGATACACAACAACTATGCCACCGCCAGCACAACCAAAGGCCAGACTAAAGATTTCCAAGAAACAGATGCAGAACTTCCAAAAGCAGAAACAACATCATCAAGGACGGCACCGGAGATGAAGCATCTTCCTCTTGCCTTCGCTAATCGCCCAGCTAAGCAAGTCCTGAGTTTTGAGATCCCCTAGAGGCCGCCAATGCAGCCAAAAGGTTATGACGCCGAACATAGCATCAGCCGAAGAACTTTGCTTTCAAAATCACTTATTTCGTATGGTCCAGATAGACCACAACGTTGCAGCAATGCCAATCCAATGCAAAGAAAAGAATCCCCAGTCCTATATTTCGTCAGTGCCAGAATCTCAAGAACAGTTGAGGGCTTGCCGGCCAAATTAAAGTATCTCTGATCACATTCCAGATGAAGATAGCCAGTGGACACTGAAACAGAAGATGATCCAAAGTTTCCAACTCCCCACATAACTGGCGTTTGCCATCAGTTGGCCATGTCTTGTCAGGATCCGTTCTCTAGTTGGGAGTTGATCATGAACACCAGCCACAAAAAAAACCCTAATATTCAGAGGAACTTTGAGCTTCCATATCTTTTGTAAAGTAGGATCTGACAGTCCTCATGAGCTAATCATCTGTACATTGACTTAACAGCCCCCCGCCGCCCTTCTGAAAAGCACATGTAATTCTGTCCTGCTGTTCTGGTGACAAAATCTGTTGCAATTAATTCATCAAAGACTCCCATAACTCATTTCAATTTATAGTCTTCCGGAGAACAGTCTTAATATTATCTGAGTATGTTTTTCTAGTATACCCTGCGGAACTATTCATCATACTAATATGCATGCATCTGCAACAGTGGAATGCCCGAGTGCAAACTTGGGTTGAATGATAGAGTTCTTTTGGAGGCTCAAGGCCGAGCAACTAAAGGAAAAGCAATAGATCTGGACGATATCAAATTTCACCAGTAAGATTGAATGATTACTATATTTTTGGATCTCATATTAATCACGTTATGGTTCTATATTGACCAATCTCTTTATAGGTGTGTACGGTTGACCAGATTTGAGAATGATAGGACTATATCATTCGTCCCTCCAGATGGAGCTTTTGATCTAATGACCTACAGACTCACCACACAGGTTTGTCCTTTTGGCGTTATAACCAGAAATCATTTTATGACACATCAAATATCAACTCCTGGCACACACCCTGACTTTCGTGCATGACCCATCGCCCTTTGGTCCCTCATGCAGGTGAAACCTCTGATCTGGGTAGAAGCACAAGTTGAGAAACATTCAAGAAGTCGGATAGAGATCACGGTGAAGGCAAGGAGCCAGTACAAGGAAAGAAGGTGCCTTTTATATCAATAATGTTTCCCTGGTGGCATTGATGGCCAACTTTCATAGTATTTGTTTTTTCTCATTTCCAGCACTGGAACAAATATAGAAATCGAAGTACCTGTGCCTTATGATGCCACAAACCCAAATATAAGGACTTCAATGGGTTCCGCGGCATATGCACCTGAGAGAGACGCAATGGTCTGGAAGATTAAATCATTCCCTGGTGGCAAGGTAGGATCTGATCCAGCATCACATGAATACTTTGGCTTCCATGTTATGCTCCGCTGGATTAATCTAATTCCCTGTAATTATATTACTCTATCAGGAATATATGTGCAGAGCAGAATTTAGTCTTCCCAGCATAACCTCAGAAGAAGCGACCCCTGAAAAGAAGGCTCCAATACGCGTGAAGTTTGAGATACCATATTTCACTGTTTCGGGTATTCAGGTACCCTATCATCTTGTGTTGTATATTCTGTTGCCAAATAGCTTGATCGGGACATTCTCTTGCTTCCTGCTCACATAGTGACATACCATGTTATACTTTTCAGGTCCGCTATCTGAAAGTCATCGAGAAGAGTGGATACCAGGCCCTTCCCTGGGTTAGATACATCACAATGGCTGGTGAATATGAGCTGAGGCTTATCTGATCTGTTCTGGCTATTCGATTAATCGAAGAGCTCGCTAGAGTCTGAGGAGGGGAGGGAGGAGCACATGTAGTGCTGCACCTGAATTACGGCGGCAGGGTAGTTGGTATTTACCAGCAGGCTGGGGTTCTCCTGCCTAGAGCTCTGCCTCCAATCGTGCGGAGTTCTGTTAGTGTTTTTTTACCCATATTCGCTGTAAGTTGTCCATGAGTACAGTTCCTTAATTGGATCCTTGTTTTTTTTTGGGTTGATATCACTTGTACCATATTGAGTGTTTCACTCCATTGATGTTACTTACATGCTCGAGCCCTGTCTTTTGTGTTGCTGTTTTCCTTCCAAGCTAGTTTTGATTGGAGGTGTATGAATCTCTCATATTTTACATCTGTATAAAATCAAGTGGATCCCTGTCCCCTCTGTATTGCGGCCTGTGGAGCATCTGAAACTAGCAGTGCCAGTGTGATGACCTTTGGACCTATGGTGCAGACAACAGCATGTTCAACCAGCATCGAAAGATTTTTTCTTTTCAGCTGTTGGTTGCAAATTGAAACAAAATCACAAATTTCAGAGCTCCAGTGTAATTTTCTCACAAAATAAAAGAAGGTACCATCACTTGTCAGTCCTCGATCACAACCGTTAGTTGGACAGTCGGCAATCACGTTTCTTCTGAATCTGCAAGATTTGTAGTGCCGTCAGTGACGGTTGTTATTGCTATGCGTGTTTGCCCATAACACAACAACATGGCCGCCTTCATCATGCATGTCTTGATGATGAATAAATTCTAGCCCAAAATGGTGTAAACCGAGTTTGATGATCTAGGACAGGTGTGATATCCTAAACCGAACATTCATATAAATGCTTGGAGGCAGCGTGGCACATGGGGGTGCATGTTGCCTGCAAAACAGAGCATTTGCCTTGCTGGTCACAAATCAAAATTGAGTACTGACATATCATCATCATACATCAAAACTCTAGAGTAGGAGAGCGGGAAAAAAACCAAATGAGATGCATGCAATAATTGTACTCCTTTGTAACTTTGTTAACTTTACCACGAAACGCATTTTATGTGGCGAATAATGTGGTGCTTTTATGTATATATAGTATAGAATAACATCCAAAAAAATACGGCATAAAGAAACATGTCATGGACTATGGATGGACCTTGTCATGTTACACACTCTAATCCCCTTGTTTAGTTGAAGTGTGACAATCCCTCCTTGAATAGATCATAGCATAGCGGTGGCGGCTAATACTTTAGCAACCCCGATCATATGAAATGGGTTTAAAGTCCTCCTTGAAATAGATATTCGTCCCTCTTTACAAATAAAGCTACCACACGATACAAGATCCTGAAACACCGACAATGTTGGGACGACATAGAAAGAGAAAATAAAAAAAAGAATGAAGACCACGGCAACTTGACAAAGCGAAGATGACCCGAAATGGGTTTAATGTCCAATTATGAAATCCTTTGAAGAAACAGATGAACTGAACTATCGTTGCTACGCCAAAACTCGACGCAAAGAACCAATAAGGTTGCCCCCGTGGATAAATAAGGGATACATACAAAAAGAAAAAAAATGTTTTTGAACGAGAGAATGAGATTTGTACCTGGCAAGTTCAAATTGGGTGGCAACAAACAGATGAACGAAATCAGCCGCCGAAGGTGGCATGATATTTCATTTGAAAATCGAAATATATTAATAAGGTCAACCTGCTTGTGCCGTGTTAGCAGTAGTAGTACAGCATATACTAGCAGTACTACAAACTCCCTCAGGCCTTAATTGTGCACTTATATAGTCTCTCAAGTGCGGCATACACAGCACACCACGCATGCACCCCTTACAATCAATCAATCACAAGAAGAAGAGTTCATCTTCCGCTTAATTAACACGTACGTTAATCAGAGGTTCTTGCTAGTGGCGGCGACGCCGAGTGCGACGGAGACGGCCTGCGCTGCGTGGCGCTGCACGGCCTCGTACGGCGAGACCAGGTTCCGCTCCTGGTACCAGTTGTCGCAGTCGGTGGCGTAGGTGCTGGCGGCCGACATCTTGGAGACGAGGTCGGAGCCGCTCTTGCCCTTCTCCACGGCCCGGCTGGCCTCCTCCAGCGCGCTCACCAGGTCGTCGTAGTTCTTGTCGCAGGAACCCAGGATCGACTCCATCGGGTTGCCCATCTTCGCCGCCAGCTTCGCCGCGTCGAAGGTCGCCTTCAGAGCCCTCGCCCTGTTCAGGCCCACCCGTATCGCCATCTCCAGCAGCGTCCGGGGCGACGACACGCCGGGGAGCTTCGAGATCGTAAAGCACACCTTCTTGTTCCCCGCCAGCTTGTCGCACGCCTGCGTCACGCTCGCGGCCCCCGCGCCCGCGGCCGTGCCAGCGCCAGCGCCCGCGCCCGCGGCGGCGGCGCCGGCGAGCTTGCGGGCGAAGATGTGCTCGTTGGTGTTGGCGCCGGTCTGCTGCGCCTGCAGGACGCCGACGCTGGTGCCGGCGGCGACCTTGCGGCCCTGCGCGAAGATGTAGTCGGCGGTGTTGTCCTGGTGCGGGACGCTGACGCTGGTGCCGGCGGCGGCCACGAAGAGCGCGGCGGCGGCGACGACGAAGAAGGTGGCGGTGGTGGTGGCGGAGAGCCGTGCCATGGTTCTTGCTCTGCTTCGATCTCTTCTCGACCGCCCTCTGCGAGGTGTGTTTTTATTGGTGGGGAAGTGTGTGCGGAGGGCAGGTCAGGTTAAGAACGAGAGAGAGCAGGAGGGAGGCGACGGCTCCGAGGCTCTTGCTGCAGGTTGATAGCCTTTGCATCCTGTGCCGGATCGAGTTATATAGGACAAGTGGTGACAATTTAACCTGGGAGCTCGGCGTCCATGGCAATGGCTTTTCTTAGGCTTGGTGGTTGGTTGGTTTCGCGCCATGGGCTCGCCTTGGTTTTAGGAGGTCCGGACTTAGCTTAGCTTATTTTTTCTTTTCTATTTTGCTTTGCTTGGTGGACAGGGATTCCGCCTGGCTCTGTGAAAACGCCCAAACACACGCTCAGTTTATGAATTGTGTTAGCGATGTGATTATATTTTATAATAGGTGTGTCTAGATCTCAGGCGTCTGAGAACTTGTTATGTCTAAGTCACTGACATCATTTTACTTTTTGTGCTAATTCTCAGTTGCAACCTAGTTGTAACTTATATAATTTGTATTAATTCTCAGTTACAACCTAGTTGTAACTCATTAAAATCCCAGCTACAACCTAGTTGCAACTCATGTAGAAGTCCTATATTGCACGAATCGCGAGGTAAATCCAATGACGAGAGAGGTAACTAAGAACTAAGAAGTTCTCAGACGACTGAGAACTAGCAAATCCGTTTATAATATGACCATAAAAAGTTTAACAAAAAGAAGCAAGAATTTGTTTGGGGAAGAAGACTGTGATGATCTAGCTACCACTATGCCGAACGCAGCCATAATGCTCGAATAATCACCACACCAGAGTTCACGGATCTATAGTGAACATATGTTGATGCGAATCTGCAGAAAAAATAGTTTGGAACATTTTTTTTTGAATAATAAAAAAATAGTTTAGAACATTATTGCTTGGGTTTTGATTTCTGTAACAAAGATGAAATTAGATAGTACTATGAGATTTCGCTTCATTTTATATACCATTTACCTTCTCCATCCATGAATTTAGCTAGATTTTTTCAGAACATTTTCTTCCCCGAAAGCTGAAGTTCTTACATTTACAGGATCCCAACCTTGTATTCTCGGAGACGGGGCTGACACCCTCTTCTGGACAGACATATGGCTACCGTGTGGAAGACTCCGGAACGTTGCGCTGCATCTTTTCGCGGTGGTTCCGGTGGCCGCAATCGCAACTCGCAGGGTTCGCGAGGGCCTCGTTGGAGCCTGGCTGCATGATGTCCCCCCCTGACCTGACTGCTGCGGATATCCGAGAGCTGCTCGAAGTCGCGGATCGTATTGAGGGAGTCACCCTGGTAGAGGGGACGCGAGATGTCCTCAAGTGGACTTGGGATCCATCTGGCTGCTACACATCTAAGTCCTGCTACCAGGTCCTGTTTGCTGGTCGGACTTCGATGGCAGGTGCACTGCAGATCTTGCGCTCTCGAGCCCCTGCCAGTTGCAAGGTTTCTCTTTGGCTGGCGGTGAGGAATAGATGCTGGACCGCTGATAGGTCGAGCCGACGCGGGCTGCAGCACCCGGCGGCATGGTCCATTCTGCGACCAGTGCGGAGAATTCATTGATCACCTCCTCATGGGTTGTGTCCTTGCTCGTGAGGTGTGGAGCACCTGCCTTGGTTGGTGGGGCAGGAGCCAGTGGTTGCCCGATCAAGACACGAAGTTGGTCGCTTGGCTGCAAGGGAGACGCGGTGGGAAAGGCCAAGAGCGTGATCCCTGGACATGAATCTCCTTGGTGTGTTGGAAACTTTGGCACCACCGAAATGACGTCGTCTTCGAATGTGCCTCCCTCTCAGCGACAGTAGTCGTCCAGAAGATCTCCGAGGAAGCAGACTTGTGGAGAGCTGCACATCTCTCCCGAAACTGCTTGAGCCAGGTAGATAGGTGGAGATGTCGCGAGTAGTCGGTTAGGAGTTGTGGGGCCCTAGGGGCAGCGTGGTTTTTGTGCTCGAAGCGTCTGTGCCGCGGCGTGTTGTAAATCTTAGCCGCTTGACCCCCTTTCTATGAAAAAGATACGTCTTTCAGGAAGTATCTTTGAAAAATTTATCGTTCGCTTGATGAACTCCATATCTCTACCTCCATGCATGCACTGAAGGTAGACAACAACTTGACACACAAATGGCAACACTCAAGCTGCACGAATCTGTACCCCGGTACCTAATTAGGTACTACTGGTTCGAGGATACCGCAGATTATTTCAACTTTTCAACAAAAAAGAAAGAAGCACATATACAACGGATTTGTCCTATCGAAGAACAGGACACAACGCTAACTGAATCTTGTTGAGTTGCACATGAGAACAGAGCCTAACTTTGCACATCAGGACGAGATGTTAAAAAGTTTCCGTGAGATCTCTTAATATTTTGGTTGTGAGCTCCAGCGGTCTCACAATAGAGATGCCACAAGGGTAGATTACAGTTTGTGAAAAAAAGAAGGTTCTCTCAGTATTATGTTGTGAGATAAAGTGAAATATATCCTTGATTTCAGCTAGCCCATCAATTCTATGATACGTGTAGCCGACACATACAAACCATGCTCTTCATTTTATATACTCCCTCCGTCCTAAAATAGATGTTTTAGATTTGTCAAAATTTAGATGAATCTAGACACAATTTAGTATATAGATTCATTTAAATTTTGACAAACCTAAGACATCTATTTTAGGACGGGGGGAGTATGAGATGTGGGATAGCATGATTTTGAAGGTGAAGCCTAAAGTTTATCGCCATGAAGGAAAAGAGGGGAATGAAAAATCACCCTTTTGCAATATTGTTAATAATAGCTTATGGAGTCGATGCTTAAAATTTAACTTTTCTTTGGCACATTTGGAATCCCAAGTAATTTGCTAGCTTGTTGCCTAGAACAACTAACTTTGTTAGTGTCGACAATAATGTTGCTAATTAATGCCTTTGGTTGTTGTTGTTTTCAGGTATTACACTCTAGCTTAGATTTCTAAGGCTGATGGGTGCGAAGCACCACATGTTGATGAAGAGAAATCAATTCAAAGAAACACTATTTTAGGAGGATGTTTGGTGGTGGCCTTGAATTGCACATGGTGAAACAAAAATTTGGTAATTTCGCTTTGTTTGTTGCTAGATCTAATTCACTCAACTCAATTGAGGATAGCACCTACCTAGAGCCCAATATATGTCTGGGAGTTCATACTAACTCGGGCGCAAAGCTAAAAGAAACTGGTGAAAGAACATTCCCCGCATAAGTGGTTTTGGGTGTTTGCTAACAACACAAAAGAAGTCTAACCACGTGCTTAAGTGTTTTATGTGATATCTTATGAATCACCAGATGGTTATCGACCCCACAAAAAGTGAAAAGTATATGGAGCGATAGTACCTAGAATCTGAGTGTTGGAAATCCTTTTCGAGGCCTGAATTTTGAAGAGGGACGGAATTTCCGCCCCCTCCCCAGGGCTGGAATTTCTACCCTGTGCAAAATTTTCCGGTTAGCATTTCCGCCCCATCGATATTCGGCTAAGTCCCCGAAGAATCAGAAGTGGTACGAAGTTCATAACAAGGGGGGGGGGGCGGAAATTTTACTGCCTCCTCAAAAATTTTAGGGGGCGGAATTTCCAGGGTTATTTTTCCTCAACCGTCATATTCTGGGGTGGCTATAAATATCATTCCCTTCCTCAAGGGTAAGCTTCTTCGACCCCTCACTCTCCCACCTCCAAAAATGCAAGCTTTGAAACCCTAGATCTCCACTATCAAATCAAACTTTATGCCCTTCTAGGGATTGAGGGAGAAGACCTAGATCTGTATTCTCACCGAATGAATATCATTTCCCTTTCACTCCTTTGTGGAACTCGTAACTCTTAGGTTCTTGGAACCCTAGGAGAAATTGGGTGACTTTTGAGCTTGATCTTAGTGTTGTAAAGATACGTGGTCACGTTGGGATCCTCCAACTAAGTTGTGAAGATAGCCCCAATCTTGGTGTTAAGGTTTGAGTCGTCTCCTTTAAGGTCACCGCCTAGTGGAGCATAAACTAACCTTTGTGGCTATTCACCAGAGAATAGAGTGCGACCTTTGTGGCGTTTGTATGCCTTTGTTGTGCCACATCCCTCCAACGTCCATGTGCTTCCCTAAAAAAAGGAAGGAACTACTGAAATACATCTTCCCCTCTTCATTACGGTTATCTCATTCCCTACTTTTACTTGTTGTTTATTTACTTGCTTGTCTGTACCTTGCATATAGTTTTATTTACATAGTTGCATATCTAGACAATCTACATTCTAGTCAAGCCTAAATTACAGTAAGAAGTAAAAATTGTTAGTTGCCTAATCACCCCTATAGTTGACAATACCGATCATTTCAGTTTTTATAAAGATCCTTATACTTTAGAGGGTACTAGCAACATGGAGAATGTGCTCAATCACGTTCTCATAAAGGCTAATGCAGACATGAATGCAATACTCACGTCTGAATACAAGCCTGACAAAGTTAAAAAGATTATTTTCTAGATGCTTCCTCTAAAGCACCAGAGCATGATGGTTTCCCAACTCATTTTTTCCAGGTTACTGGGATATTTGTGGTGAGGATGTCACCAAGGAGCTTCCTAGCATTGTGAAAGGGGAGGAGTCACCAGAAGGAATACATAACCAATGCGCAGATAAACCTAAAAGAACAGGGTTTCAGTGCCCATCACCGTCGACGATGGCTCCTCTTATAGATCAACAACCTCCTCTTTCGTGAGAGTGTCCTGCTTGGCCGTCGTCGTATCCAAAGTCGATAATGTTGCCGCTTCCATCGCTGGTGATGTCGTTGTTGCCGTTGCCGCTACCGATGTAGTTGTCGTCGCCTTCTCCTTGGCGAATTCTTGCAGGATCATGTCGCAGTAGTACATGCGCATTGCTAACGCCTAGGTGTCCATCTTCGAAGTGTCAGCGGTAAATATCCGGAAGTACTCCATTCTTTTCTTCATAGTGACCCTCTCCTTCTCGATCACGATCTTCTCGTCTTGCTTCATCAACACAGCCTTCCACCTTTCATCACTCTTCTTCCCTTGGATGAGCAAGTTCGATGAGGCATCGGCAAGGCATTTGCCAATTGACGCCTACACCCTATCATACGATGCCACTTGAGCCACGGCTGCCTTCGCCTTCTTGTTGCCGATTGGGCGCCCCACCGAGGTTGCTAGTGGCGCGTCTAGATCAATGCCCCCGTCGGCTGCCTTTGCCATATGGATACGCGTTTACCTCCATTTCTCACATCCTTTAAGCTTGATGTAGCAATGCATCGAGACAAACCCTTTGCCCTCATTTTCGAAACGGCGGTTGTCTTGAGCCTTGTACAACTAGTGCTCTTGGGAAGAAGGGTGTCCCCCCCTCTCCCTGCTACAGTTCTCCTGAGCTTTCTCGAAGGCGCCGGGCTTCTCCAAAGCCAAACTCGTCGGCGCTGCCGGTCGAGGGAGGTGGAGGAGGAGCTCCAGCGCATGTAGTCTAGGTTGCTGGGCTCTCGCCGTAGGAGTCGTAGGACTAGGTTTAGGTTTTCTGTGTTTTGCCCTTGTGGTGTTTTGGCGAGATGCCGTTTGAGTTTTGTCTCCAGATTGCTGGCCTAGATCTGGAGCGGGCCGGTGCTGATCTCCGCTCTTGCAGTGCTCCGGTGGACGGAGTTGGTTGGGGTGTGTAGATCTTTCGCCGGAGACTCTCAATAAAGGCCTAGGACCTGGCACCGGGTGAGGAAGCTGGAGCTGCGACCCTCTCTTGGCCGTCCGCGGTGGCGGGGGAGTGAGGTGTGGTGGCGGATGGCTTGTGTGCTTCTCCTTCCCGGCCGGCCGTGGAGGCGAGGGGGATGTGAAGTGCTGAGCTCGTCTGCCTCTTTCTTGCCTGGATGCGGGGGCAGTTCTTGTCGCGGTGGGTTCCCCTCCTGCTTCTCCAAGCGACCATGGTGGTGGCTTGTGTGGTGCAGGTGTTGGCTTCCTGTGGCGGCGGTTTCGTTCCGGGAGCTTCTCTCCGGCGGCTTCTTGGCGGCTGATGCTTCGTCAACGCGTCGGACTCAAGGGCAGTGGGGCTGCCGCTGCTTCGCCCTGTGTGTCGGTCGTCTCCTGTGGCATGGTACGGGCCGATACCGGAGCTTCATCGTCGATCTGGAGGAGGAAGAAGATGGTGGACTTGATTGCTTTTTCAAGTTTCTTTTAGGGTCCTCGGTGCTTATTTTCTGGGCCTCTGTGTAATTCTTATTTCTCAGGCCTCCTGTACTCCAACGACGTTATTGCAGCAATATATTTCCCGGGTGCTCTGCACCCGTAATCCGTTAAAAAAAAAAAACTAGTGCTCTTGAAAACCAGATAGTACAACAGAGATAGAAATTGGCACATCGGCAACAGTACAACATTATGATTCAGTCGGCACAACTACCTGAACTACACATTGAAAACAAGGAAGCATGAATTCACATTGGATACAGACTATAGATTCGTCTACTGCTGCATCACATTCACATCATGGGATCAAAAACACGCTTGGCTTGGCCACGTTCAAAATTCTTGGAACAGCTTCACCAATCTGCATCTCCATCCGTGTCTCCCTGCAGCGCTCCGGGGGTCGTGGACTGCAGCCGCACGAAGTCCTCCTCGCCGAGGCACGACTCCGGGGCGACTTCCCCGACCTTCCTCCCGAACGCCTGGTGACAGTTGGCCGACGCGTTCCCGCCGCCGACCCTCGTCAGGTTCACCCCGGTCAGCGACAGGTGACTGCACGGCACGGCGTCGCTGCACGCGAACGTCACCGCCCGCTCCGTCGCCGACGTGCCGGTGATGTCGGCGTAGTCGATCTCCCCCACCGCCACCGCGCTCTCGTCCTGCACAAGATTTCCGAATCCAAAATTCAGAGTTCGGGTGTTCTGCTGCTAGTGAAATGCAGAATCGGATTGCTGGCGACTTCAGTGTACCGGGGTTCCGCATGGAGTTCCTCGGTTGGAGGCGGAGTAGTGCTGGTCGATGATGATGGGGTTGGAGACGTTCCTCATCACGATCTGCGCGAACTTCACCTTGCGCGCCGTGCCGCACCCGCCCTGAACCGTAAGAACATCACAGGTTTCAGTGACCTGAATACTGCTAGTCTGCTATGGTCTTGACGCGTCATAGATTCAGAGTTTCAGACACAGAACTGGGAATTCTTTGCTCTTTGTACCTCATAGGTCTTGACGCGCACGCCGTATTTGGTGTTGGAGATGAACATGGTGTCCGTCTTGATCTTCTCTATCTTGTGAAGTCTTCCGTTCTCCCCCAATCCCCCAATACTGACAATCATGTGGATTTGTGATGGACACGGAGACTTCGTGTGATTCTACTTCAGATTTCTGATGAAAGTTCTGCTGGCAAGTTGATACAATTACCTGATTCCGTGGCCAGGTCCGCACGAGATGGCTCTAAGCCGGACGTCCGTGCAGTTGCCCACAATCGACACGCAATCGCCACCTCAAAATGACATGAAGAACAGTAAGATTTAAAACAACAGCAAAATTTTGCCGGTCAGAGCAAATTCAGTTCAGAAACGCACCCACGGAGAACAGGTCATCCATGACATGGACATTGGTGGAGCTGACGAGGAGGACGCCGACGGTGCCGGTGCTGTGCTCCGGCGAGGTCACCCGCAGGTAGTTGGCCTCGACATTGTAGCAGCGGGTGAAGACCAGGTGCTCCCGCTGGCTGTTCTGCACCGTGATGCCCTTCACGCTGATGTCCCGGCAGTCCTCGAAGTGCAGCGCCTTGGGAGCGGACTGCGCTGGTGCTGCCCGCGCCCACCACTGCTGGCCCCTGCCGTCGACGATGCCGCCGCCGCTCAGCGCCAGGTCCCTCACGCCGGAGAAGTGGAGCCACCTGCCACGGTCTCCGTCGCGCCACTCGTCCGGGCTCTCCGGCGCGACGATGTTCCCGGAAATCTGACGAATCCAAGAGTGTGCTGTGAGTCTGTGAGTGACGCGATAGAGACAGAGGAAAGTAAGAGAAGCCGAATAGAGGACCAGGAGCTTGATCTCGTCGCGGCAGGGGCCGGAGAGCGTGACGGGCCAGATCTGGTAGGACTTGCCTGCGGGCACGTTGAGGTAGGTCTTGTCGCCGGCGGCGCACGCCGCCTTCCACGCGTCAACGAGTGCCTGGGTACCGTTGAAAGAAAGAAACAGAGCGTCAACGAAATGCCGAGCTCTGAATCCCGTGACGGACGCCGGCTCAGTGTACAGCGATCGACATTGTCATGCGTACCGTACCTGGGTGTCGTTGGCAATGCCGTCGCCGACGGCGCCGAAGTCGTCGAGCGTGAGGAGGACGCGTGCCTCGGCGGCGCGTGACAGGAGGAGCGCGACGACGGCGGCGCCGGCGAGAGCCGCGAGCAGGACCGGCGTCCTTTCACGAAACGCCATGAACGCACACGCCACTGTCCAGCTTAGGCTAGCAGCTGCCTCCTAGCTAGCTCGGTGTCGTTGTCATGAGTACAGACAGTGGCACTGCACGATCGCGGAAGCACCTGCACGAGTTCAGATCAGTAAACGAGGGGGCCAGCGTGCAGGCTGGCACGGCGTTGCACCTGCACGATCTGCGGGAGGGAGGAGCTAGCACGATCGATCGATCGATCTCGTGCAGTTGCAAGAGGGATCTTGCATTTATACCGACCGAAGAAAAGCCTCATCCGTGATCCAAGGGTCGCAGCTAACTCAGACTGAATCACGTGACGAACTGACGATGACTTTCTTCTTGGGGCAATACTATGTCTGACTCTGTACACGATCTTGATACAACTGTATTATATATCCGCTGGACGAGAAAAAAGACCTACCGAGCATGGGCGTCATTTCTTTTTTACTTTGATCAAGGGGGTTTCCTCCGCTTTGTTAATAAAGCAGAGCTTCGTGACATGGCCTTCATGATCCACGGACAATGCAATGGGCTATTTTTTTGAGAGAGAACTTGGCGTTTTATTGATCAAACAAAATCATTACAAAGTTCTTTTCGGATGGACTCCCGGACAACATAAAAAAAAGATTACAAATACGATGCTTTTTTTCAACATAACTACGGCGGGCTTACGTCAGCATAAACTTTCTCATTAATTTGAACGATTCGTTACAAGCAGTTATAGGGGGAGGAGAAAGAAAAGGAGGGGTACGACATTACAACAAGGGCCTCAAGGAGGCTCATAGCTATTACACCAAATTTGTAGTTTGGAGGCGGAGGAGGAGGTAGTGCATCTGTAAGCCCAGAGCCGGACATCCTCCAGGCAACGGTGCACTACCATTTGAAGAGGCTCATCAGTTGCGTTGAAGACCAAGGCGTTTCGACGCTTCCAGATGTTCCATGCATAGCAGTGACGATTGTTCTCATCTCGAAGGAGCAAGAAGTCGCATATAGAGCCGAGTCAAGATTATCAGTGTGTGTGTGTGTGGGGGGGGGGGGGGGGTCGGGAGGAAGTATCTCCAAACTTCTCGGGCACGATGACAACCTCCTAGGAGGTGGTCAGAATCTTCATCCAAGTCGCAAGAGGGGCAGGTAGCATCATCTGTCAGTCGATGACGAAAATGGCGCTCATTTGTAGGTAGGCGACGACACCGGGCAAGCCACACGAAGATTTTACATTTGAGAGGTGCAACACTTTTCTACGCCTTAGCTTCACGACCGTCCTTTTGCAAGTGCCTGAAAGAATTGACATAGAAATCTTTGTTCGAGAGGCTCTGGTTAGTAGCGTTGCATGTACGTTCATCAGTAGCGTCATCCCGAAGAGTGAAGGAGGCAAGGGCAGAATCAAGGGAGGTAATGTCGGAGGTGGTGACAGAGGACAAGCGGTGGGCGAGGTGCGCAGCGAGGCCGTGGCGAAAGGTGTCAGCAACGCTAGGGTTAGGTCTAGTAGAGTGATAGAAAAGGGCGGGGAAGCGGTCCTTGAGCGCGATGGGTTCGAGCCAAGAGTCCGACCAAAAAGCAGTGGATCACCCATTTCTGACCCGGATGAAGGTGAGAGACCATAAGGAGGGAAGCCCGGCCCTCATATCCTTCCAAACGGGAGTATCAAGTGGGTGCTCGTCCCCTAGATCCTTGCCCGGAGACCAGCCATATTGGCGGCGGAACCAACAGGCCCAAGGGGCGGAAGAGTTTAAGTGGAGTTTGGAGAGGAATTTTGAGAGGAGAGCGGAGTTTTACGACGGGAGGGAGAGGACGCCTAGACTCCCGTTTTCTTTGGGGCTACAGACATCTTGCCAGGAGACTTTATAGTGCCCTCCGGAACAAGTTTCTTCGGCAGTCCACAAAAAGGCCCGGCGGCGATTATCGATGGCACCGATAACCTCGGCGGGGAGCAGGCCAGTGCTCATGGCATGGGTAAGCATAGAAGTAAGGACATAATTTACCAAGAGGAGGCGGCGGCCGATGGGGAGAGATCGACCACGCCAACCCGAAAGGCGCATGTCACATTTCACGATAGCAGGTGCAAAGTCCGAAAGACGAAGTTTATGAGTAGATAAGGGAAGCTCGAGGTAAGTTTGGGAAGGAAGACACTTCACAGCCAAAAGAGGAGGCCATGCAGGAAGCCAGAGTATCCTCGGTCCGAATAGGGACGAAGGTGCTTTTATGGAAATTAATTTCGAGGCCCGAAGCAGCCAAGAAATCATCAATAAGATTTTTGAGATCGGCAACATGAGAGGGAATAGCATGGATTATAATAAGAGTATCGTCGCCATATTGGAGGATGGGGCACAGGAGGTCATCTGCCAAAGGGTAAAGAAGGAGGCCATCACGAAAAGCTTCCAGGCGTAGTTGTTAAAGGACGTCCACGACAATGTTGAATAGGAAGGGGACAAGGGGTCTCCTTGCCGCAGACCCCGACGACACGAGATCCAGGGACCGGGAACTCCATTAAGGAGCACGGTCGTTTGGCTGGAAGCATTCAACGCCTTAATCTAATTGATCCAAAGCTCTGGGAAACCCTTTTCCCGGAGGATACGTTCGAGAGCTTCCCAACTAATAGAGTCAAAGGCTTTACGGAAATCAATTTTGAACACGGTCGCGGGGGCCGAACGCTTGTGGCAAGTTTGAACAATGTCAGTCGCATAGACGAAGTTTTCAGCGATGGAGCGGCCAGATATGAACCCAGTCTGGTCTGGATGGACAAGGCAGGGGATGAGTTCACGAAGGTGGGTCGTGAGACACTTGGTAAGGATTTTTAGACAACTATTTTGGAGGGAGATAGGCCAAAAAAAAATCATCCGGTTTGCACCAGCTTTTTCGGGAAGCAGAATGATGAAGGACTTGTTGATGGGCCTGAGGTCCACAGTAAGCGAGTGGAAATTATTGAGGAAATAAAGGAGGTTTTGCTGAACCAAGGGCCAGTTTTTGTGAAAGAAAGCAGGCCCGAAGCCATCAGGGACGGGGCTAGAGTTTGCATTCATGGAGAGATCCGCTAAGAGAATCTCCTGAAGGGAGAAAGGCTTGACAAGGGAGTCCGCTTGGAAGGAGTCCATAGAGGTGGAGGAGACAAGAGAGGCAAGGTTTAAGTTGTCGGAGGAGGCTCTAGGGATGCCAAGGAGATTCTTAAAGAAGGAGTGAAGAATTTGGGCTTTATCTTTGTGGAAGAAAGTAGGAAGGCCGTCATCATCTCCTAAGACCTTAATTTGATTTTTCTACAATCTCCCAGAGGCACAAAGATGAAAGTAACGGGAGTTTTCGTCTCCAAGGGTACAATGCTTAATTTTTGCGCGTTGCCGCCAGTAGGTGGCTCTAGCAGCATTCATCTGGCTTGGAGACCCTTTGGCCAGAAAACGAAGGCGAGTTTCCGACGCAGAGATAAGACGGTATTCCTCCAGACAGTCAATCAGAGAGATGACAGCGCTACAATTAGTTAAGTAGATAGAAGGGAGTTTCCGGTTTATGGACCAAGCCCGAGCAGTCGGCCTGATCCGCTTGAGACGCAGACAAAGTTGCCCCACCATTGGAATATGGCTATGAGAGGGACCCACACTGTTCAAGTTGTTGGAGACAATAGAAGTGAAATCAGAATGGGAGAGCCACGAGTTTTCGATCTTAAAGATGGGGCTACGAGGAGCAGTGGAAGAAACCTCAAGGTGGAGTGGAACATGATCGGAGGTGGGCCTGACAGAGGAGGTGAGAGTGGATTCTGGGAGAGCCATGCTCCAAGCAGTATTGACAAGAACCTGATCCAACCGAGTGAGGATGGGGGGGGAGGGTTGTTGGTTTGACTAGGTGAATTGCCTAACAAGAAGAGGAATTTCTAGTAGACCAGTCGAGTGGGTGAAGTCATTAAAAAGGGAGGCTTCAGCGGATTGAAGTTGTCAGAGGATTTATCTTTAGGTAGCCTGATAAGGTTAAAGTCCCCCACAAAAGCTACGAGGGAAGAAAGACCCAGGGTAGCATGCTGAAGAGAAGAGAGAAAGAGGGGGTTTTGGGAGTGGTACAGGGGCCGTAGACATTGATCACCAAGAACAAAAGATTGTCAGGGCGAAAGGCAAAAGTGGTGGTGATAGAAAATTCATCGATGGAGTGGTGGACAAGGTCAAGTATAGATGAGTCCCAAGCTGTGAGGATCCCGCCAGAAGCCCCGCAAGAAGGCTTGAACACAAAGGTGTGGAGATAAGGCGGGAGGAAAGAATAAGCCAAGAAGGAGGATACCTCCAACATCTTAGTTTCTTGTAGAAACAGAATGGCAGGCTGGTAGGAATCAAAAGCAACTCGGACATCATCGCACTTTTGTCTACGACCGAGCCCTTTAACATTCCAACAAGTTAAAAGAGCTTAATTATCATCAGAACCAAAGCACAACAATAGGAGAAAAAAAGTCAAACAGTATCGAATGACCGCCTCCTAGCAAAAAAACTTAAAGATCTAGGAATATAATAAAGGATTACAAGTCCCACTCCAGTGGCACGAATAAAAGGATTGGTCTTAAAAGCAGAAATGAAAGGCCGGTAGTAGACATTAACGAAGCCAGGAAGGCGAGCAACAGGAGCAAGGCGGGCTCACTACTCAGAGCTAATATATGTGCCACGCCATTGACCTTGTGTTCCACATGTTGGAACATACAACTGGCAAACTCTGAATCCCGGCGTTCAGAGCCAACTAGAGATCGATCCCTTGTCATTGACGAAATATTCTGGATCACCGAGAGACAATTAGAGGCAAGGATAATATTAGGGAAGCCGTTATCTCGGGTGACCACTAGAGCCCTGTGTATCGACATCCCTTCTGACGAGGTTTAATCTCGTCAATGCCCATTGTTATGTTGGAATTATGCCCTAGAGGCAATAATAAAGATGTTATTATTATAATTCTTGTTCATGATAAAGTTTATATTCCATGCTAGAATTGTATTAAGCGGAAACATTAATACTTGTGTGGTTTGTGAACAACACCGTGTCCCTAGTACGCCTCTATGGACTAGCTCATTGATCAATGATGGTTAAGGTTTCCTAACCATAGACATGAGTTGTCAATTGATAATGAGATCATATCATTGGAGAATGATATGGTGGATAGACCCAAACTAAGCGAAGCAATTAGATCGTGTCATCGTGTTCGTCTTTGCGAAGCTTTTCTTATGTCAAATATTGTATTCCTTAGACCATGAGATAATGCAACTCCCTGGTATCGGAAGAAAGCTTTGAGGTCATCAAACGTCATCCTATGAGAGGGTGATCATAAAGGTGTCTCTCAGGTGATCGGAAAGTATCTGTTGGGTTGTATGTATCGAGATGGGATTTGTCCCTCCCAAGTCGGAGAGATATACTTCGGGCCCACTCGGTAATCGATATCAACACCGCTTGCAAGCATGTGGTTAAGGAGTTAATCACAAAGTGATATTGGATTACGGAACGAGTAAAGTACTTGCTGTGAACGAGATTGAACTAGGTATGACGATACCGACGATCGAATCTCGGGCAAGTAAAATATCACGAGACGAAGGGAATATATATATGGGATTGATTGAATCCTGGCATCGTGGTTCATCCGATATGATCATCGATGAATGTGTGGGAGTCAATATGGGTGCCCAGACCCCGCTGTTGATTATTGATAGAAGATCATGTCTGCATATTCTCGAACCCGCAGGGTCACACACTTAACGTGTCTCGACGCTAGGATAAATTGGATAATTGGTTTATGAGTTTTTGTTCGGAGTCTCGGATGGGATCCGGGATATCACGAGAGGTTCCGGAATGGTCCGGAGAATAAGATTCATATAAGGCAGTGCAGTTTTTGGAGTTCGGAATTGTTCCGGGTTAATCGGTATTGTACCGGAAGCTTCTAGAACCTTCCGGAAGGGGGCCAACGTGGTCCCACCTTCCGGGAGGGGGCATGGGCCTATGAGGGAGTGTCCTGGCCGCATTGGGCCAGGGGCACAAGGCCCCATAGGGCCCAGCCGATTCTAGATAGATTTAACTCGTTTAAATTTAGGGATAGAATTTCTAGATAAGGGGATAAGTTTAAATCGTTTAAACTAGAGATAGGCTTGGAGGAGGGGCTAGGGCTGGCCGCCGCCACCCCCTCTATATATAGAGGGCTGGTGCGCCCCCTCCCCCCTACACACACCTTCCTCCAAGCCCTAGTAGCCCTGCTGCCTTCCTCTCTCCCTCCCAACTGTTTGTAGGCGAAGCCCTGCAGCAGAAATTCTCCACCATATACACCACGCCGTCGTGCTGTAGATCCAATCCATCTCTCCACCCTACTTGCTGGTCCGAGGAAGGAGGAGACGTCGAGGTGCTGCACGTGTGCATCTCACGGAGGCACCGCCACTTGTGGTGCTAGATCGGATCGGATCGCGAGGAGGAGAAGCGAGTACGACTACATCACCCACGTTCCGACGAACGTTCCGCTGTGCGAATCTTCAAGGGTATGAAGATCTAATCCAATCTCTCTCGTTGTTTGCATATCCTAGATTAGATCTTGGCTTTCCCTCTGTTCGCTTCCGTAGAAAAATTTGATTTACTATGCTGCGAAACCCTTCAGTGGTATCAGAGCTAGATCTATGCGTAGATGTGATTCACGAGTAGAACGCAACATGGCTGTTGCGGGCGTTGATGTTTTCTGTTGCAAGCCTCTTGTTTGTGTTCTTCTTATGACGCGGGATAGTGAGATTGAAGCGGTCCAGGCCAACCTTACGCGACGTCGTTCGCGAGACCGGCTCCGCACTTGACATGTGGCTTGTACCACACATGCGGCTGGTGGATGCCTGTTTCTCTCACTATAGTTGTCATGGGTTTAACACCGGAGTTTGGCAACCATAACATCACCGTTGTGGCTTTCCGTAGGTAAGAATCGTTCTTAGCATCTACTCCCATAAGCCACGTAAAACATGCAACAACAAAGTAGAGGCGTCTAACTTGTTTTTGCAGGGAGTGTTTTCTGTGATATGGTATGGCCCAAGATGTGATGTGTATATTGTATGCGATGATCATGTTTTGTAATGTTTCACGACTTGCATGTCGATGAGTACACAACCGGCAGGATCTATATGGTTGTCTTTATAATTGTGTATGACCTGCGAGTCAACTTCTTATACGCCATGTAATAGCTTTACTTTATCGCTAAGTAGTTAGCCATAGTTGTAGTTGCTATTCGTGGTGGAGGCAATCATGGTGGAGTGATGGAGATCATGCCGGAATGCACAAGATGGAGATCATTGCGCGAAGATTGGCTATACCATGTCACATAAAGTTATATGCATGTGATGTTTATCCTTTTATGTATCTTATTATGCTTAGATCGCGACGGTAGCATTATAAGATGATTCCTCACTTAAAGATCAAGATAAAACTGTGTTCTCCCCATGTATGCACCGTTGCGAAAGTTCGTCGTGTCCAAGCATCACGTGATGATCGGGTGCTATAGACTCTACGCTCACATACAACGGGTGCAAGCCAGTTTTGCACACGCGGAAATACTTGGGTCTAGCTTGACGAGCCTAGCATGTACAGACATGGCCTCGGAACACAAGAACCGAAAGGTTAAGCATGAGTCATATGAATGATATGATCGACACTTCGTTGTCCACCATTGAAACCACATCTCTTCTCGTGATGATCGGATTAGGTGTGGTGAATTTGGATCGTGTTCACTGAACAACTTGAGGGATGTTGAATTTAGTGGGAGTTCATCTAGTAATTTGATTAAGTTGAACTATTTATCATGAACATAGTCTAAATTGTACTTGCAAATACTGTAGATCACATGGCCAAGTCCAACTTCAACTTCAACGTTTTTGCTGAGAAAGAAAAGCTTAGAAACAATGGGTCTAACTTCACCAACTGGTTCCGCAATCTAAGAATCATTCTGTCTGGCGGTCAAAAGGACTATGTCCTTGAGAAAGCGTTAGGTAACCCCCCTGCTGCAACTGCGCCGGCTGATGAGAAAGCTGTCTATCAGTCGCGCAAAGATGATTATAGTGTGATTAAGAGCACCATGTTGTTTGCTATGGAACCAGAACTTCAAAATCGTTTTGAAAACTATCCCGGGCCCTTTGAGATTCTCGAGGAGCTGAAAACCATGTTTCAGACTCAGGCCCGTTCTGAGAGATATGAGATCTCTGAGAAGTTCTTTAACTGCAAGATGGAGGAAGGGAGTTCCGTTAGTGAGCATGCCATTAAGATGTCGGGCTACACTCAACGCCTTGAGCAACTGGACTGCAAGATTCCAGAGGAGCTCAAGATTGACAGGGTTCTGCAATCACTCCCTCCCAGCTACAAAAGTTTTGTAGTGACTCATAATCAGATTGGTTCCACTGATACGATCATCGAGCTCTTCGCAAAGCTGAAGGCTGTGGAGGTGGACATCAAGAAGGATAATCATGTGTTGATGGTCAACAATCCCTCCTTTAAGAAAGGTAAAGGTGCAAAGAAGCCCTTCAAGAAGGGCGGCGGCAAGCGCAATGCCCCTGCTGAGAAGAAGCTCAGGTCTGGTCCCAAGCCGGACACTGAGTGCTTCTATTGCAAGGACAAGGGTCACTGGAAGCGCAACTGTCCGAAATACTTAGCGGACAAGAAGGCTGGCACCATCAAAGGTATATTTGATATACATGTTATTGATGTTTTCCTTACTAGCCCTCGTTGTAGTGCCTGGGTATTTGATACTGGTTCAGTTGCTAATATCTGTAACTCGAAACAGGAGCTACGGAATAGACGACGGCTTGCGAGGGATGAGGTGACGATGCGCGTTGGCAACGGATCAAGAGTTGATGTGATGGCCGTCGGCACGCTCTCCTTAGTTTTACCTTCGGGATTAGTTTTAAACCTTAATAAATGTTATTATGTGCCTGCGTTGAGCATGAACATTATTTCTGGATCGTGTTTATTGCAAGACGGTTATTCATTTAAATCGTAGATTAATGGTTGTTCTATTTATATGAGTAACATCTTTTATGGTCATGCACCTCTTGTGAATGGTTTATTTCTTCTAAATCTCGAAAGGGATGAAACACACATCCATACCATTAAGGCTAAGAGATGCAAAGTAGATAGTGATAATACTACTTATTTGTGGCACTGTCGTCTAGGTCATATTGGTGTAAAGCGCATGAAGAAACTCCATTCTGATGGACTTTTGGAGTCTCTTGATTTTGAATCATTTGACACATGCGAACCATGCCTCATGGGCAAGATGATCAAAACCCCGTTCTCCGGTATGATGGAGCGAGCAACGGACTTGTTGGAAATCATACATACCGATGTATGCGGACCGATGAGTGTTTCGACGCGCGATGGATATCGCTATTTTCTCACTTTTACCGATGACTTAAGTAGATATGGGTATATCTATTTAATGAAACATAAATCTGAAACGTTTGAAAAGTTCAAAGAATTTCAGAATGAAGTGGAGAACCATCATAACAGAAAGATTAAGTTTCTACGATCCGATCGTGGGGGCGAATATTTGAGTTATGATTTTCTCACGCATCTCAAAGCAAGTGGAATCGTTTCACAACTCACGCCACCCGGAACACCACAGTGCAATGGTGTGTCTGAACGCCGGAATCGAACCCTATTAGATATGGTCCGATCGATGATGTCTCTTACTGATTTGCCGTTATCATTTTGGGGTTATGCATTAGAAACCGCTGCATTCACTTTAAATAGGGCTCCATCTAAATCCGTTGAGATGACACCGTATGAACTGTGGTTTGGTGCTAAACCTAAGTTGTCGTTTCTTAAAGTTTGGGGATGCGAAGCTTACGTCAAGAAGTTGATGCCGGACCAGCTCGAACCCAAAGCGGAGAAATGCGTCTTCATAGGATACCTTAAGGAAAATATTGGGTATACCTTCTATCACAGAACCGAAGGCAAAGTGTTTGTCGCAAAGAACGGTTCCTTTCTTGAGAAGGAGTTTCTCTCGAAAGAAGTGAGTGGGAGGAAAGTAGAGCTAGACGAGGTTATTGAACCTTCTCTTGAATTGGAGAGTAGCGCAGCACCTGAAATTGTTCCAGTGCCGCCTGCACCAACAATAGAGGAAGCAAATGACAAGGATCATGAAGCTTCGGACGATGCTGCTACTAAACGTCGCAGGTCGACAAGGTCGCGTGCCCCTCCTGAGTGGTACGGCAACCCTGTCTTGACTGTCTTGTTAGTAGAAGACAGTGAACCTACGAACTATGATGAAGCGATGATGAGCCCAGACTCTGAGAAATGGCTAGAAGCCATGAAATCCGAATTGGGATCCATGAGCGAAAACCAAGTATGGACTTTGGTGGACCCTCCTAGCGACCGAAAGGCCGTTGAGTGCAAATGGATCTTCAAGAAGAAAACAGACGCGGATGGTAATGTTACCGTCTATAAAGCACGGCTTGTTGCGAAAGGTTTTCGACAAGTTCAAGGTGTTGACTACGATGAGACTTTCTCTCCCGTAGCGATGTTTAAGTCCATTCGGATTTTATTAGCAATTGCTGCGTTTCATGATTATGAAATATGGCAAATGGATGTCAAGACTGCTTTCCTCAATGGCAACATTGATGAAGAGTTGTATATGATGCAACCCGAAGGTTTTGTCGATCCTAAGGATGCTGATAAAGTATGCAAACTTCAGCGTTCCATTTATGGACTGAAGCAAGCATCTCGGAGTTGGAACCTTCGTTTTGATCAAGTGATCAAGAGCTTTGGATTTGTTCCAAATTGCTACGAAGCTTGCATCTACAAGAAAGTGAGTGGGAGCTCGGTGACATTTTTGGTACTATATGTGGATGACATATTGATTATTGGAAATGACATTAACATGCTTAACGATGTGAAGAGTTATTTGAACAAGTGTTTTTCAATGAAAGACCTAGGTGAAGCTGCTTATATATTGGGCATCAAAATCTATAGAGATAGACAAAGACGCCTGATAGCTTTAAGCCAGAGTACATACCTAGACAAAGTTCTGAAAAGGTTCAGAATGGATAGGGCATTGAAAGGTTCAGTGCCTATGTTGTCAGGTAAGATATTGAGCAAGGCTCAGTGTCCAGCTACGGTAAATGATAGGGAAGCTATGAGCAAAGTGCCTTATGCCTCGGCCATAGGTTCCATCATGTATGCCATGCTGTGTACTAGACCGGATGTGTCCAATGCTCTTAGTTTGACGAGCAGATATCAAAGTGATCCAGGAGTGGAACACTGGACAGCCGTGAAGAACATCCTAAGGTACCTAAATAGGACTAAAGAAATGTTCTTAGTCTATGGGGGTGATGAACAGCTCGTCGTAAAAGGTTACGTCGATGCTAGTTTCGATACAGACAAGGATGATTCTAAATCTCAGACAGGATATGTGTATATTTTGAATGGAGGAGCTGTGAGCTGGAGAAGCTGCAAGCAAAGCGTGATTGCGGGATCTACAGTAGAAGCGGAATACATGGCTGCTGTAGAAGCGTCAAGTGAAGGAGTTTGGATCAGAAACTTCATCACTGAGCTTGGCGTGGTTCCAAGTGCATTGGACCCACTGGAGATATTGTGTGACAACACTGGCGCCATAGCACTCGCTAAGGAACCAAGATATCATCCAAAGACCAAGCATATCAACCGCAAGTTTCATATAATCCGAGATTATATAGCAGATGGAGATCTGAAGATCAGCAAAGTACATACAGATCTGAATGTCGCAGATCCATTGACTAAACCTCTTCCACGTGTAAAACATGATCAACACCTCAGTGCCATGGGTGTGAGATTGTTGCCAAATGTAAACTAGATTATTGACTCTAGTGCAAGTGGGAGACTGTTGGAATTATGCCCTAGAGGCAATAATAAAGATGTTATTATTATAATTCTTGTTCATGATAAAGTTTATATTCCATGCTAGAATTGTATTAAGCGGAAACATTAATACTTGTGTGGTTTGTGAACAACACCGTGTCCCTAGTACGCCTCTATGGACTAGCTCATTGATCAATGATGGTTAAGGTTTCCTAACCATAGACATGAGTTGTCAATTGATAATGAGATCATATCATTGGAGAATGATATGGTGGATAGACCCAAACTAAGCGAAGCAATTAGATCGTGTCATCGTGTTCGTCTTTGCGAAGCTTTTCTTATGTCAAATATTGTATTCCTTAGACCATGAGATAATGCAACTCCCTGGTATCGGAATAAAGCTTTGAGGTCATCAAACGTCATCCTATGAGAGGGTGATCATAAAGGTGTCTCTCAGGTGATCGGAAAGTATCTGTTGGGTTGTATGTATCGAGATGGGATTTGTCCCTCCCAAGTCGGAGAGATATACTTCGGGCCCACTCGGTAATCGATATCAACACCGCTTGCAAGCATGTGGTTAAGGATTTAATCACAAAGTGATATTGGATTACGGAACGAGTAAAGTACTTGCTGTGAACGAGATTGAACTAGGTATGACGATACCGACGATCGAATCTCGGGCAAGTAAAATATCACGAGACGAAGGGAATATATATATGGGATTGATTGAATCCTGGCATCGTGGTTCATCCGATATGATCATCGATGAATGTGTGGGAGTCAATATGGGTGCCCAGACCCCGCTGTTGATTATTGATAGAAGATCATGTCTGCATATTCTCGAACCCGCAGGGTCACACACTTAACGTGTCTCGACGCTAGGATAGATTGGATAATTGGTTTATGAGTTTTTGTTCAGAGTCTCGGATGGGATCCGGGATATCACGAGAGGTTCCGGAATGGTCCGGAGAATAAGATTCATATAAGGCAGTGCAGTTTTTGGAGTTCGGAATTGTTCCGGGTTAATCGGTATTGTACCGGAAGCTTCTAGAACCTTCCGGAAGGGGGCCAACGTGGTCCCACCTTCTGGGAGGGGGCATGGGCCTATGAGGGAGTGTCCTGGCCGCATTGGGCCAGGGGCACAAGGCCCCATAGGGCCCAGCCGATTCTAGATAGATTTAACTCGTTTAAATCTAGGGATAGAATTTCTAGATAAGGGGATAAGTTTAAATCGTTTAAACTAGAGATAGGATTGGAGGAGGGGCTAGGGCTGGCCGCCACCACCCCCTCTATATATAGAGGGCTGGTGCGCCCCCTCCCCCCTACACACACCTTCCTCCAAGCCCTAGTAGCCCTGCTGCCTTCCTCTCTCCCTCCCGACTGTTTATAGGCGAAGCCCTGCAGCAGAAATTCTCCACCATATACACCACGCCGTCGTGCTGTAGATCCAATCCATCTCTCCACCCTACTTGCTGGTCCGAGGAAGGAGGAGACGTCGAGGTGCTGCACGTGTGCATCTCACGGAGGCACCGCCACTTGTGGTGCTAGATCGGATCGGATCGCGAGGAGGAGAAGCGAGTACGACTACATCACCCACGTTCCGACGAACGTTCCGCTGTGCGAATCTTCAAGGGTATGAAGATCTAATCCAATCTCTCTCGTTGTTTGCATCTCCTAGATTAGATCTTGGCTTTCCCTCTGTTCGCTTCCGTAGAAATTTTTGATTTACTATGCTGCGAAACCCTTCATGTTATGGACTTGGGTTTTGGAGAAGATGGGGATGCTGGAGATCGTGGCACGGTTAACAGACAAGCAACCAGGGGACACGAGATTTACCCAGGTTCAGGCCCCCGGAGGGAAAACCCTACTCCTGCTTGTCTGCTCTTTGATTACGGCGGAACCGAAGGTTACAGGGGTGCGCAGATTAGATCTGGCGTGGAGGTATGTATGTCGTAATCTAGTAGCTGCCCTCTCGTTGGACCCTCCTAGCCTTTATATATGGGGAGGCTAGGTCTCGGGTGCCGATACGAGTAGGTTACAAGTTGTATTCAAACTCTAGTCTTGTTCTCCAAGGACTCGAAGGCGTCATGGGCCTGGGCCACCCGAAAATCTTCATGGGCCAGCGTATATTTGCCGTGGGCCTTCCTTGGGCTGGACCGGGTATGCTGAAGTTACGTACCCGTAGGGTATAACCATGTCAGTAGCCCCCGAGTGATCAGTTGAATCGTAGATTCGGCTGAGGACTCTTCAGTCTTTCGGGTGCAGCTCTGTCTTTCAAGAGAATGTGTAGGGATTGTTGATGCGTGTGCCTGACTCACCCGACAGATCAGGGTCAGTTAATCGTCTTAGGACAAAACAACACGATCTTCTTCAGGTGCGAGTCCCTCGACTCGAACCCGGAACATATGCTGGCGTAATTCGACTCAGGCCGTGGAGGACTTATAGGAGCGGAATTCCAGTGTTTTTAAATGATGTACCCAACGCGTCCGTCGGGATTTTTCATCGTACCTGCTGGTACGGATTCATACTAGCAGAGCGCAGTCAGGTGCGTTGCCAGGCCATCAGATGATATCTGTAGGTCTTATCTTTGCGTCGCAGACGCAGCATCCGAATGTTTATCACCGCGGAGGTGTTTCGGGTGGCCAAGGAGGATGTTACTCACTTAGCATTAATTGGGGCAGAGTTGCTGAAAAGTTTTTGCATGCGGATCCGGAAGATCGCAGTCGAATATTTCATAGGGTGCGCGGCCAGCGCTCCCTATGGGAGTAGCCCCCGAGTGTCTGTTCGAGTCGTAGACTCGAGCGGAGACTTTAGTGCAAGCATTGCTCAGCTGTTTAGTCTGTAGGACTCAAAAATTTTCGGATGCTTGAATCCTTCCTCCCTATGGGAGTAGCCCCCGAGTCCGTAGTGGAGTCGTAGACTCGACGTAGGACTCAGAGAAGTGCGTTGTCTTCATTTGTCTTTCGGGTGCGCGGCCAGCGCTCCTGATAGGAGTAGCCCCTGAGTATTTAGTCGAATCGTAGATTCGAGTGAGTACTCTTAGCTGTGTAGCCGAAGTTGGTGCTAGTATAGCTTTTGATGACGTCAGTGTTGACGATCGATGACGTCAAGCGTCTGCTGCGCCAGAGATGACTTGACTTGAAGAAGTGTGGGTCCCACTTCCTGACTTTGAATTGACCGGTCACGCGCGGCGTGGAGATGATTACGGCGTTTCCTCGATTTCCGCGCGTAGTGGACGTCGTGGGAACGATGGTTCGTTTTGGTGCTGACACGTGTACGGCCAGATCTGCCGTTGGCGTTAGGTCTTCTCGATGGACGGCCAGCATGCGTCGTCTTTGCTGTTATAATCCGTGGTGAAATTGTGGTGTGTTTTTTACCGTAGCAGTTCATATGTCCATTGCTTCCTTGCGCTCGAGCGATTCTTGCTGCGTGCTGAGAGTTCCTTTCGCATTTCCTTTGTCTTCGTCGTTGGCAACGCCACCACCGCCGTAGCGCCATGGGGAAGCCAAAGAAGTCTTCGTCTACAGTGGGGACCAGCGCCGCCGGAGGCAAGAAGGGCGCCGCCGCTGCTCTTGTCACCGATGGTGGCTGGCGGCGATCAGAGACGCGGGAGAGTGATCTCCGCAAGCTGCGCGAGCGGAGCCTGATCCCACAGGATACGACGGCCGTGAGACTTTCCGGCAACGAGGTAATCCCCCGTCCCCCATCTGGGTATCGGGTTATGTTTGTCGCCTTCGTTTTGCGTGGGTTTTCGTATCCAGTCCATGACTTCCTTCGTGGGCTGCTCTTTTTCTATGGGGTTCAACTCCATCATCTGTCTCCCAACTCCCTTCTCCACATTGCGTGTTTTATCACGCTTTGCGAGTGTTGGCTTGGCATTGAGCCGCACTTTGGCCTCTTCCGGAAGCTGTATTCCGTGAGGAGGCAGTCTGGTTCGGATGGTGTGTATCCTATTGGGGGTTTCATCATCTCTCTTAGTCCCGATGTCCAATTCTTTTCCTTCTCCATGTCCGAATCTGTCCAGTACGTCGGGTGGAGGAGCTCCAATTGATTCCTGAGAAGGAGGTGAACGGTGTCGACATCATCCGGATGTTTCTTGAGCGTCAGGTGCAGCCTCTCCAGGCGAGAGCGCACCCGATGTTTCTGTACTCTGGGCACCGTGATCCGACGAGGGTTTCGAATGAGAAGATCTCCGAGGTGGACCTTGACAAGGATCTTCGCGTGCTGTTGAAGTTCAAGGCCGACGAAAAAATCCCGGGGAAGTCGCTGACTCCTCCCTTTTCTTCGACGTTGGCCGTGCCGAAGGTGTAGATTTGCGCACGTAGTGCTTCCCCTTTATTTTTGTCAGCTGTGTACTTTTTCCTTTGTTTGCTAACAAAGTTTCTCTTCGTTGTGCAGAGCTTCAAGGTGCCGGGCATGGCACCACCATTGCCCGAAAGGTATCCGAATGCCCCGGATAATGAAGTGGTGGATTCCGTGTCCGAGCTTCCGTCGGCGCGATCTCCGGCGGAGGATGCCGACGAGTCGAGTGAGGACCATACGCGCGAGCGGTCACCGAGCTCGAGCGAGTCTTCGGATGCCTCGACTCCTCCGACTCCCAGGAATCCTCTTGAGCGTCATGATGATGTTCAGGGGGGTTCGTCCTCTCCCATTCCTGCCATTCCTGTGCGAGCTGTTGCTCCGCACCCGCCAACAAAGCGGAAGAAGGAAGAGAAGAAGGAGGAGAAGAAGGAGGAGAAGAGGGCCCGGAGGGCTTCTCCTATCTTCGACCTGAGCGCGTTGGGCTCGTAAGTGTTCTTGTTGCCACTGTTGTCTTTTGCTCACTTGTTATTTTTGCGCCTGTGTTGATTGATTTCGTATGCAGGCAATCCTCCGACGGCTCTAGTGATGGAGCGCGCGAGATGATGGGGGAGTCGAATATTGCGTCGTCTCCTCCTCAGACAGTGGCGACTTCGGGTGGCGCTGCTCCAGATCCTCCTGTGCAGGAGAGGCTGGTGGTTGCGCCTCAAAATTTCGCAGGCGGGCCTGCGGGTTCGCCTTTGGAGCACGTAAGTTTTTCTACTTCATGTCACGGGGGGAGCCCCCGGGCGTTTTCGTGTGCTGATGTTGTGTTTGCTTCTTTGTTTTGGGCGTAGCCCCCAAGTCCTGCTCTTACTGCTATTGCCTTTTCCTGCAGCCTTGTATCCGAGAGGCCAAGCGGCTGGTGGAGGAGCACCTGGCGCTAGAGGTGAAACTGCGGCAGCTGCAAGGTATTCGTCTGCCTTGTAGTACTTTTCTTGTTTATCCTTGTCCTGTTTGTTGACACTGGCTTGTTGTGAATGCAGAGGAGCATAATGATTCTCTCCGTGAGGTTGATGCTCTGAAGAAGAGCCTTGGCCAATCGGAGCAGAAGGCCGAAGTTGCCGCTGCGGCGAAAGAGCGCCTTGAGCTGGAGCTGACGAAGGCAGCCGAAGCGAAAGAGCGTCTGCAGCAGGAAGCCGCAGGTCGTGAGAGGGGAGCGGCAGAGAAGCTCATGGCTGCTGCCAAGGCTATTTCGGGTGAGTGTTTGATTTTGCACTTGCTCCTTCTTTTGCGGGTCTTCTTCTATTTTAACTTTCTTCATATATTCGTCTTTTTGTCTCAGATGCCGCAGGCATCGAGTTCGACCGCGGTGCTCTGGAGCACGGGAGTGCTCTGGATGATGCCACTGTAGCGATCGAAGACCGCTGCAGCACCGTCGTCAACTCCCTTGCCAAGGCGAAGGAGGTCCTTGGTCGCTTCTACCAGGAGCTCTTCCCGAAGAGCGCATCCCTTGAAGACGTGGGTGCTCTAGCAGAGGCTCTGTCAGCCGAAGCGCCTGCAGCGTACAAGCGCAAGCAGAAGGGCATCGGCGCGTCCGTCGGGCTGGCGATGGCCATGGCGGCTGGGGCGGAGCTGGACTTGCCCCAGATCACTTCTCGGATGCCGACGGCTGCGGATGGATCAGAGGTAGCCTTTGCCGCCTACTCCGCTCGTTGCAGACGATATGGGCCCAATCTCATTGACTTGCTGTCTGAGTACGCGCTGCGGCAGCAGGGCGAGGCCAAAGCTAGGTAGTCTGGCTCTGAGGTGACTCGGTGTCCTACGCCTTAGGCATAGGAGATGTAGGGTAGTATGTAGTTTACTTTTGCTGTAAATATCTTTTTTGTAGCACCATCCTTGTGCCACGCAGTGGCCTTATTTGAATGAATTCCTCCAAGTTGAGCTTTTCCCTTGGCTGAATGTCTGTGTGCTTTCTTTTTTCTGCTGTTATAGGTTCCTTCGGGTGCTGACCCGGTTGACACGTCATCCGAAAGGCCCTTGCGAGCATCATTGGATGATTCCTCGCAGCTCGCATGTCTTCGAGATCGCGTGCGTAGCTTGGAGAGAGATTTACTTGGGTTGCGCGGTCGCGCTGATGTTTGGAAGTCCAAAGCAGATCGTAGTGCAGGCAGAGAGGAGTACTTGATGGCGGAGCTGGGTCGGCTGTCCGAGCAGCTGCAATGTAAGTTGATCCTTCTTTCGAGCTGTGGCTCGGTTCTTCGGGTGAGCCTGCTGGCCTTACCCTTGTTCTGTGCTGTTTTCGCAGGTGCGAATCTTGCTCCGAGGAAAAAAAAAGAGCGCATTGCTGTTCGAGTCAATTGCTTGACTCAACAGGACATGGAAGCCAGCGGCTTCTTCTGGATGGATCGCGATCGCGCCATAGTTATGGCGACGGTGCAGGATCGTGTCCACCAGGTTTCTCGGGTGCTCCGCCAGGTGCAGACGTCGCTGTCCTCGGTGCTGCACGTCATGTTTCCGTTGGATGGCGTGCCAACGATCCTTGCAGGTCTTCTGGCGAAGTTTCGGAGTGCCAGCAATGTCAAGGAGCTGGTGCGGCAGCAGCTTGTCGCAGGGGTGAAGGCTGCCTTGTCTCTTGTGAGGGTGCACCGTCCTGATGTAGATTTGGCTGCTGTGGCGACTGGGCCACCTCCTCGACCAGATGGTGGTGAGTGGAATATGCGTCCGCATTACGCGGCTGTAAGGCAGTATGCTGAATAGATTGTAGATTTGTTTGAGCAGCGTGCTCGGGCTATTCTTCAGAATAGGTAGGACCTGAAAATAAACAGATAGATGTAAAATTTGTATATTGCGGCTGGGCGTGTATGTGCCCTTTGTTGTAAAGGTTCGCTTGTTAGCGAGCACGCAGTGCTTTGATTTAGTACGTGCCCTTTTCGTTTGCCTGACGTGGTCAGCTACTCAGGTGTACACGTTTTGTCCTCAGTCGATGAAATCGTGAGGTGGGGGGAGCCCCCGAGCACGCAGTGCTTTGATTTAGTACGTGCCCTTTTCGTTTGCCTGACGTGGTCAGCTACTCAGGTGTACACGTTTTGTCCTCAGTCGATGAAATCGTGAGGTGGGGGGAGCCCCCGAGCACGCAGTGCTTTGATTTAGTACGTGCCATTTTCGTTTGCCTGACGTGGTCAGCTACTCAGGTGTACACGTTTTGTCCTCAGTCGATGAAATCGTGAGGTGGGGGGAGCCCCCGAGTGCGTATGTAGCATGTAGTAAAGTTGCAGCAAAATAGTCAACCGAAGGTTGGGGGCGAGGCACTTAGCTTTTTTTTTTGCATCGTAATGGAGGAGGTACATGGTTCGGCTGGGTAGCCTTGGCTGTAAGCCTTATTGAGAGTAAAAAGGGGGGGTATATTGCCCTTTGTTATGGGTAGAATCGTCGCAGGTGCGAGACGTTCCACGGGTTGGAGTATGCGACTCCAGACTCCACGTGCTTGAGGCGATAGGCGCCACCTGGGATGACTTCGGTGATGACATAGGGTCCTTCCCATGGCGAATCGAGTTTGTTCGGTCGCTTTTGCTTGAGTTGCAAGACGAGGTCTCCTTCGACGAAGGACCTGGGGCGCAGCCGGCGGCTGTGATAGTTGCGGAGACTTTGCTGGTACACCGCGGATCTAGCTGCTGCTATATCCCGTGCTTCGTCGAGTGTGTCGACGGCATCTTCGAGTGCAGCCGTAGATTCGGCTTCGCTGTAAGCGACGACTCGTGGAGCCTGGTGACGTACTTCGGCTGGTAGCACAGCCTCAGCTCCGTGTACCATGAAGAACGGTGTGTAGCCGGTGGAGCTGTTTGGCGTAGTTCGTAAGCTCCACAGGACAGACGGTAGCTCTTTCGTCCAGTTGCCAGCTTTGTGCTCGAGTGAGCTCATGAGTCGTTTCTTGATGCCAGCACCGATTAGGCCGTTGGCCTTTTCCACTTGCCCGTTTGTTTGCGGGTGCGCCACTGAGGCATACGTGATATTGATCCCGAGGCCTTCGCAGAAGTCCTGGAATTCTTCTGAGATGAAGTTCGATCCGTTGTCGGTGATGATGCTGTGTGGTACGCCAAATCGGTAGACAATGGATTCGAAGAACTTGACGATGGTTTTGCCCTTCTGGTTGGTGACTGGCATGGCCTCGATCCACTTGGTGAATTTGTCGACTGCGACCAAGAGGAAGACGTGTCCTCCCTTCGAGGATTTTGGCAGTTTGCCGATCATGTCAAGGCCCCATTGAGCGAAAGGCCAAGCTATGGGTATGGGTCGAAGTTCGGACCCAGGTGCGTGCGGTTTGTCGGCGAACCGTTGGCACCCGTTGCATCTTCGGACGATGTCCTTTGCGTCGCTCGTGGCCGTTGGCCAATAGAATCCTGCTCGTAGAGCTTTGGCGACAAGGGAGCGGCTGCCTGCGTGGTGGCCGCAGATGCCCTCGTGGATGTCTTGGAGTATGGCCTTGCCGTCATCGATGGTGACGCACCGTTGTAGGACGCCTGTAATGCTGCGTTTGTACAGCTCGCCGTTGATGATGGTGAAGGCTTTTGACCGACGAGATATGCGCCGGGCATCTGTCGGGCTGTCTGGCAGTTCTTCGTTTATCAGGAACTGGAGGTATGGACGTGTCCAAGTTTCTTCGACTGCCATGACCTGCATCAGGTTGACCATGGCCACTTCCGTGTCCAACTTTTCGGGTCCTTCATGGCCTTCGGGTAGCGTAGCCCCCGAGTGTTCTGCTTCTTCGGGTGATCCCTTGGGGAATTTCCGCTTGATGGATGGTACGCAGATCTGTTCAAGGAACACACCTGGTGGTACTTTTGCGCAAGTGGAGCCGATGTTGGCGAGTCTATCAGCCTCCTCGTTGCTCTCTCTTCCAACGTGCCGAAGTTCGCAGCCGTCAAATTCTCCTTCGAGTGCGTTGTATAGTGCGCGGTATGCGATCATGTTTTCGGCGTGTGCGTCGCACTCATTCATCGTCTGCTGGACGACAAGGTTGGAGTCACCGTAGATGACCAGGCGCGTTGCGCCGCATATCTTTGCCATCTTCATGCCATGGATGAGGGCTTCGTATTCGGCCTCGTTGTTGGAGGCTCTGAATTTCATCCGAAGGACGTACTTCATCTTGTCACCTTGCGGGGAGGTCAGTATGACTCCTGCCCCTGCTCCGGCTTCGCGTTTGGAGCCGTCAAAATGCATTGTCCAGGATTGCGACATGTCTGGGGTGTCAGGCAGCTGCAGCTCCATCCAGTGCACCAGAAAGTCCGGAAGGACTTGATATTTGATTGCGTGTCGCTTCTCATAGATGATGTCCAAGGGTGATAGTTCGATGCCCCACAAGGCCACGTGTCCCGTGGCCTCTGGATTGTTCAGGATGCTGTTGAGGGGTGCTTCGTTGATGACCATCACCTGATGCTCCTGGAAGTAGTGGCTCAGTCGTCGAGCTGTCATGAACACGCCGTAGGCCAGCTTCTGGTAGTGCGGGTACCGCTGTTTTGTTGGAGTGAGGACCTCGCTAAGGTAGTAAATTGGGCGTTGTACCCCGTGGGTCTTGCCTTCTTCGGGTCGTTCGACCACGAGTACTGTGCTGACCACCTGGTGTGTGGCTGCTATGTACAGCAACAGGGGCTCGCGCTCTTTTGGCGTGACCAAAACTGGCGAGGTGGAGAGGAGCCGCTTGAGGTTTTCGAATGCGTCGTTGGCTTCTGGTGTCCACTCGAACTTGTCTGCCTTGCGCAGCAGCTGGTAGAATGGTAGGGCCTTCTCACCCATGCGACTGATGAACCTGCTTAGTGCCGCTACTCGCCCTGCGAGCTGTTGAACGCCCTTGAGGTTTTTCGGCTTCTCCATTGTCATGATAGCTTTGATTTTCTTCGGGTTTGCTTCGATCCCTCGTTGAGAGATGAAGTACCCGAGCAGTTGACCCGAGGGGACGCCGAAGGCGCACTTTTCTGGATTGAGCTTGATCATGTAGCGATCGAGGTTGTCGAACGTCTCGCGGAGATCGTCGATAAGTGTTATTGCCTCCTTGGTTTTGATGACTATGTCGTCAACATAGACTTGGACGTTGCGACCGATCTGGTCCTTGAGGCAGGCCTGCATGCATCGCTGGTACGTGGCACCCGCGTTCTTTAGCCCGAAAGGCATTGTATTGTAGCAGTATACTCCGAACGGTGTGATGAACGCCGTTTTCTCTTGATCTTCGACCTTGAGTCGAATCTGGTTATAGCCTGAGTGGGCGTCGAGGAAGGAGAGTTTCTCACAACCTGCAGTCGAATCGATGATCTGGTCGATCCGAGGGAGAGGGAAGTGGTCCTTAGGGCAGTGTTTGTTCAGTGACGTGAAGTCTACGCACATCCGCAGGATGTCCGTGTCCTTCTTCGGGACCATCACTGTGTTTGCCAGCCACTCGTTTTCCTTGATTTCCCGGATGAAGTCTGTTGCGAGTAATCTGTTGATCTCTTTGCCGATGGCTTCGGCTCGTGGCTCCGACAGTCTTCGGATGGACTGCTTGACTGGCTTGGTGTCTGGGAAGACATTGAGTGCGTGCTCGGCGAATTCCCTGGGAACTCCTGGCATGTCTGCAGGACACCAGGCGAAGATTTCCCAGCGCTCACGGAGGAATTCGACGAGCGCGCCTTCCTATGCGGGGCTGAGGTCGCTGGCGATCAGCGCCGTTTTGGAGGCATCCGTTGGATGGACCTGCACTTTCTTGGTGTTGACGGTGGAGTCGAAGGACATGTCAGGTGCGTTCTGCTTTGTGACTGGGGGTAGCCCATTGTCTGTTACTTCGCGGAGCTTGACAAGCTCGTCTTGCATGCCGAAAGACTGGGAGATTTTGTTGAAATCTCTGTCGCATTGGTCCGATCGGGTGAAGCTCCCGTGGACTGTGATGACGCCCCTTGGTCCAGGCATCTTGAGTAGTAGGTATGCGTAGTGTGGGACGACCAAGAACCTTGCGAATGCTACGCGTCCCAGGATGGCGTGGTATTGCGACGGCCAGTCCACCACTTCGAATTCTAGGCGCTCCTGCCGAAAATTGTCCGGTGTTCCGAAGATGACGTCGAGCCCTATTTTTCCCAGGGGGAAGATGCCCTTCCCTGGGACAATGCCGTGGAACGTGGTGTCTGATTGTTCCAGGCTGCATTGCGGGATCCGCATAGCTGCTAGAGTGCTTGCGAACATTAGGTTGATGCCGCTGCCACCGTCCATGAAGACGCGACTCATCTCAAAACCTCCGATCTGCGCCTCCAGCACCAGGGCAGCATGACCTGGGCGAGGGATCTGGATAGGGTGATCCGCGCGAGTGAATGTGATGCAGGACTCCGATCCGCTGAGGTACTCAGGGATTGCAGGCGGAGTTGTCACGACCATGTTGATTTGTCGGGTGATTTTCTTCTGTACCCTGTTGGTGGGACGTCCCTTCTGTATCATATTGAGTGCTCCTTTTGGTGGAGGGTATGCGACCCCGGTGTTGTTTTGCGCTGGTGCGACTGGTTGATGTGGGCCTCCAGTAGGCGGCGGTGGAGGAGCTCCGTGTGCTATTTCGCCTGGCGCAAGTGCGTTTCCGAACGCAGGAATTGGAGTTTGTTGCCTCATCTGTACCATGCTTTCGCTGAGTTTCTGGAACTCGCGGCAGTCCTTGAGCATGTGGCTAGCTTTCTTTTTGCCATCTTGTTTGTCGATGTAGAAGTGGATGGTGCATGGACCCGAAAGTTTGTCGAGTGCTGAAGGTCCATTGCCGCGGTCGCGGCGTTGCCACGACTGCGTTGGTCGTCCGTTGTCGCGGAAGTTTCCGCTGCGGTATCCTCCGCTGTTGCGGCTGATGTCGTTACGGCGGTCGGCGTAGCCGGCTGCGACCATATCGGGTCCATCGCGGTCCTCGTAGACGCGCGGTCTCCTCTTGCTGCGTCGTTCACGTCTTCGGCTGTAGTCGTCCTCTTCATCTGATTGCGCCCGCTGGACGCAATCTTCGCCGTCTGCCCAACTGTTGGCGATTTCCATGAGTTGGTCGAGTGTTTTGGGCTTTACGCGTCCAAGTTTCTCCTTGAAGTCTGGGTGTTTGACGCCGTCCCTGAAGGCGTCGATGGCCCGTTCTTCGGAGATGTGTGCTGCGGAGTTCTTGGTCGTAGACCAGCATAGTATGTACGAGCGAATAAATTCACCCGTTCTCTGAGTGCAGGCTCGCAACTCCTCGATTGAGGCGGGCCTTTTGCTGGTGCCTTTGAAATTTCAGATGAAGCTATAAGCGAGCTCCTCCCAGTTTCGGATGGATCCTGATGATAGGCTGCTGAGCCAGACCCGTGCCGCGCCTGTCAGCTGCAGCTGAAGGCATTGCATGGCGGTTTCTTTGTTGCCTCCATGAAGCTTGACGGATGACAGATGGTCGCTGAGCCAGGACTTTGGATCTTGCGTGCCGTTGAACTTCGGAGTATCCGAAGGAAGCTTGAAGTTGCATGGCATCTGTGTTCGCCGGACGGATCTGCTGAAGCATCGAGCCCCGCAGAGCTCTCCTTCGTCTTCATCCATCTCAGATTCGGATGAGCATGCGCGTTTTGCGCGTGCTTTGTCGATCTTGCGCTGTGTAAGCCTGTCTCTGGCGTCGTAGTCGTGTTTATGGCGGTGCGAGCTCTTCTTCCTTCGAGGAAGATCGTGTTCTTCTTCATCTTCAGATGAGGGAGTGGGGCTCCGGTTGCGCCTGGCCGGAGCTTTCTTCTTCGGCTCCGTAGGAGCGTCTTCGTGGAGCGCAACTCCGATTAGTCCTAGTCCGGTGAGTGCGGACCTATGCATTGCTCTTTTCGGGTCCCCCTCCGGAGGTGGGTGAGCCGCGAGATACGTAGTGGCTGCCATGATCGCAGCTTGTGGCGTCTTCGGAGTGATGTTGCCGTCGGCGTCCATATCCATGAACGATGTGTGGAGGGTTCGGGTCACGTCACGCCGTTCCTTCGGGTCTAGGTTTTCCACCCGAGAGCGGTGCTTGTTTCCTTGGTTTCCGTTTGTGCTAGAGCCGGGTCCCATGGTGGAGAGCGCAGCTCGTCGCGCACTGGACTCAGAGGCTGCTTTCTTGCGTTTGTCGAGCGTCTCCTGCATCTTGAATTGCTTCTTGTGCTCCTCGATGAGGAGGTAGTGGTACGCCATCAGCAGATCACGTGGGGAGTCCAGAGGTAGGACTATTTCGCCTGCGACGGCGCGGCGTGCTTCGGCCCATCCTTCTTTGCTAAGTTGGATGAGGTGGCCCCTGTTTTCCCCGTCTTCGCCGTTTCTGTCCTACGGGTTGGGGTTGGGCGGAGGGTTAGGCGTTTCCTCGTCGGTTTGGATGATTGCGGCGCACAGATAGCGCCTGCAAATTGGTTGGCTGCTACCGCAGCT
This sequence comes from Avena sativa, assembly GCA_916181665.1. NCBI lineage: Eukaryota > Viridiplantae > Streptophyta > Magnoliopsida > Poales > Poaceae > Avena > Avena sativa. The sequence continues at coordinate 350,754,274 of OV702293.1, read as the reverse complement.
TTCGGATCCGGAACCGTAGGTCCCTTCATCCGAAGGTGGATCGCACAGATCGGAGTTGCAGCTACTGCCGCTATAGAACTCATCTGTTGATGGTGACGTGCGTAGCACGGGGTGCGGAGCCCACGAAGCGGGCCTGATGGACGGCACGGGCACCCGCTCAGGAAGGCGGAGGGTGCCAGTTTGCCCCACCTGGAAGCAGAAGCTCCCGAACAGAATTTCGAGTCCGTCGCCTACGGGCTCGAAATCCTTCATGGTATCCGGCGAGTGGGCGGTGAAATCGAAAGAGCCGAAGAGGAGGTGATTCTCCGTCGCCGAGGAGTTGTAGATCGATCGGGTCGAAACCGTCACGACCGCACAATCAGCAGCCCCAGTTCCCACAGACGGCGCCAATTGACGAGGTTTAATCTCGTCAATGCCCATTGTTATGGACTTGGGTTTTGGAGAAGATGGGGATGCTGGAGATCGTGGCACGGTTAACAGACAAGCAACCAGGGGACACGAGATTTACCCAGGTTCAGGCCCCCGGAGGGAAAACCCTACTCCTGCTTGTCTGCTCTTTGATTACGGCGGAACCGAAGGTTACAGGAGTGCGCAGATTAGATCTGGCGTGGAGGTATGTATGTCGTAATCTAGTAGCTGCCCTCTCGTTGGACCCTCCTAGCCTTTATATATGGGGAGGCTAGGTCTCGGGTGCCGATACGAGTAGGTTACAAGTTGTATTCAAACTCTAGTCTTGTTTTCCAAGGACTCGAAGGCGTCATGAGCCTGGGCCACCCGAAAATCTTCATGGGCCAGCGTATATTTGAGGTGGGCCTTCCTTGGGCTGGACCGGGTATGCTGAAGTTACGTACCCGTAGTGTATAACCATGTCACCTTCAGCTAGCTCAGGTAATACTGTGTCATTCACACCTTCAGTGCAAGTCATCTTGACATAGCCTCTATGGTCACCCACGACCATGCCCAAGCCAAAGCGATTTTCATCCTTGAAGAGAGTAGCATCCACATTCACACAATACTTCCCGACCGATGGTGGAACCCAACGAGCTAACGAAGGGGATTCACACCTGCTAGTCTTCGAGGCTTGAAAATAGCGCTGCTCAAAATTGTCCACACATGTTGTGATTCTGGCAGCAATTCTCTTAGGTAGGAGCTGCTCGATGCCATTTCGTGCATCATTCTGTGCTTCCCAGATGTGCCAACAAGTAACTGCCAAGGCTGTTGCTTGTATCTTCGAGGCTATGGCAATGAACTGAAAAAGGCAAGATTTCATGGATACCATAGACCCCTTGTCCAGCCTTATCGGAGTGTGTCCCTTCACCGCTTCCCAAACAGCTGAAGCGGAAGGGAAGAAGAGAAACAAGTGCTCCACTGATTCAAATCGACCACAATACACACAAAGGCCTTCAGCTGGGATATTATGCCTCTGAAACTGTTCACCAGTGGCTAAACAATCATGCGCCATACGCCAGGGTATAATCTTCATCTTCTCCGGGCAGGTGATGGCCCAAATGGATTTCCAGCTCCTATCCTGGAGCGCGTTATCAGAGTTATCACCCCGACCCTCACTACGTTTCGACAGTACATACTCAGTTTTGGCGAGAAGATATGCCGAACGTACCGTGTACAGACCGAACTTCGAGTGTGGCCAGGTGAAAAAATCATCCTCTATATACCTGCTAATTGGAACCTATTGGATCACTTGAGACATCGGCTCATAGAAGAAGCTACGAATTTTGTCCATGTTCCAGCCATCTGCAGTGTCATTGAGAAGGAATTTCACCTTGGCATTTGCATGGAGATCTTTCACATTAGCGAAAGTACCAGATCTGTATCTTGGCACCCATGACACTGATGTGCTCACCATTGCCAACGACCCAGCTCAACCCGCGAACCAGCAAGTCACGCCGAAACAGAATGGATCGCCACGTATAAGAGGACAATCTAGGTTTTACGGCTGATAAGAAATCCGTATATGGGAATCCATTCAGCACTCTTGTGCACATAGAGGAAGGCTCAGTCAGGAGGCGCCAAGCCTACTTCCCCAACATAGCCTGATTGAAGAGGAAAAAGTCTCTGAACCCCATACCACCGAGAGACTTGGGCGTCGTAAGCTAATCCCATGAACACCAGTGGATCTTTTTTTTACCATCCTCCATGCCCCACCAGTCATTGGCTACATAGGATTTCATCTTGTTGCAAATGCCAATAGGGACTTGGAAGCATCTCATAGCATAATTAGCAATGGACTGAGTCATTGACTTGAGCTTAGTTTCTTTACCAGCTCTAGATAGTGGTCGATACGACCAACCCGTCACACTTTTCCAAACACGGTTAAAGAAACTTGAAGGATGTTGAGGCTGATCGTGCAATCTCTGTGGGCATGCCCAAGTAAGAATCCTGAAGGATCTCATTGTTGACTTCTAGTGCATCCTTGACCGCATGCTTTACACTTTCCAAGGACTTGTAGCTGAAGAAAACCGAGGATTTTTGAAGATTAACCCTCTGTCCCGACGCCTCACAGTACTTATTGAGAACATCCTTGAGAGTACTCACACTCCTACTATCACTTCGATCAAAGAAGATACTGTCATCCGCGAAGAGTAAATGGGCTATTAGGCATCCACAACCACAACTATGATACGATCACACGACTACTACCTGTAATACTGTAATAAGAGCAACTCTAGTACACCCTTTAAATTCCCTAAAAAAAGCAGACCTCTTAAAAACACTGGATAAAGAACGTCCTTTATATCGCCGATCAAAAGTGTGTATGAGCGATTTGAGTTTGAACTCTATACCAAAATGGGATGACCGTGGGGGTGCAAATATTATTTGTACAAGATACTAATCCCCTATACTTTTCGATAGTGGACCCCCTCTCTTGATATTACAGGGTTCCTGAACACACACTAAGCAAAAACGTTTTGGAACACCTTCTTCATGTTGAACGAAACGTTTGTGTCATTGTGTGTAATCATTGGAATAACCTATAAGGCTCGAACGCAACATTAGGTCAACCCTTGTGTCCTCATAAACACCAAAATTACTTAGAGAGTAGAATGTTCTTTCACGTGACATGAAGCATTAACGCATCGACACTATGGAAAAACGTGTGCTTCACATAACTGATAATGTTCTCGTTGATGTATACTGGAATTCTCGTATTTGTTCACTTTATCATTAGGCATATGGTGAGTATGCCTTCTTGTCCTATTATTTCGGTAGACCATTCTTAAGAATTATAGATGTAGTTAATTATTTAAAATAAGTAAATATCAAATTATTTTATGTTCACACAAAAGAAGGCAATGGAGCATCAAGGATAAAAGTTCTTTATTACCTTACTGCTCACGATAACCCTATAGTGGACATATATACAAGACATAACAAGGTATGCGAAGATTAGCTATATGGCTACGCAGAGAGCACTTGCATGAAGCAACATGGTATGGTTATTTTACATGTGTTCCATGCTCAATCTATATTTGCTTAGAATTTTTCTTCTTGTACCAATTAAATAAAGTGTCAATAATTTCCTTTAGAATAAACTTAATTCACGATAACTATTAAATCCTTAAATATGCAACTTCGGTGCAATTTCTATAACTATCATTATGGAAAACATCCATAAATTACTTTTAAATCTCATATTCACTTGCTCTAGTGGATATAGTCGATCTTTCAGGTGGAGACGACAATGCACGTGGTGGTGGGCCCCAAACACATATTGTGCCTATGTGTAGATTCGTGTATGGGGAGGTGGGGCGGCGGTAGAGATTTTTTGAATAGATTCTATAATGGTAAGTGTGGGGAAGGAGTGGGAGAGGTTAGTGTGGGGAAGGAGTGGGAGAGGTTGTGTGACGGTAGCATGTTTGATCGGGGTGAGGCTTAGTTATTATATTTATAGATGGCAGCGGTCGATGGGAAGGTTGAAATATTAGGGACCAAATTGGTTGTCGGATATAGGTTGGTAGCGAGAGGGGCCACCGGGCATGGTTCGATATGACATTGTCTTCTCAATATCATCATAGTGGATCCTCGAATGTACAAGGATCAAAGAAAATATCTCAATAGAATGTCCTGGTTATGTGCCTCGTGGATGATAATAATTATATAAATAAGCAATTTGTAAAGTGTAGCAAGTCGGATAAGCAATCAAATGAATTAGAAACACAATGACCCTATATTATTGCATGTTATCTTGATTAAATATTACAACCATAACATGTTTATTGTCTAGTTTGTCTTATAAAAGTGTTAAGTTGTTTACCGCTGTGGAGAAATTTATTTGAAAAGATAGCTCATTTACTTACCCAATAGAATAATAGTATAAAATGCATAATTCATCTCAAGTAAGATAAGTTTCCTGGGTCCTTAACTCAGATGTGATAAATAGCATGTAAAATATAAACATGTTTAATGGAGTGAATTTATATTTATCAAAATTTCAATAGATGACACAAAATATTTGTAATGTTTTGACAAATTTTAAGACTTATAAAAAACAAATTGCAGTTTGGTTTGGAACCAAAAAGTATGACGTGTTATGAAGTCGACAAAAGTTGAGAGAATCAAAGATATTTAGAAGAGGGGCTATGAACTATAGCTTTTAAACTCATAGAAAGACACATTTTTATCCCACACAAAGAAATTAGAAATAGTTAGTGTAATGTTACATCATTGCCACAAACGGAAAAGGCTACTCGGATGGTAACAAATTGGAGCCTTTAAAATTTAGTCGTGAGCTACTAAAACTGGAAGGAAACCATGTTTCCTTGCACACAAACTCATAAATTGTAGAAACTCTATTTACAAGACGACCTTAATAGAATAGCTATGAGATTAAGATGAAATTTGTGCAGTTGATATGTCTTAGTTACTGTCTACCATAAGTCTTAGGATATTAAAAATAATATTATTTATTAAACTATTTTGACCATATTTTGTTAACAAAAGCTTCTTATATTTTTCTTTGTTTTTCACTGCCATGTCCAAACCATCGGTTTTCCTATCTCCTCAATGTCCACACTACTCCTCACTCACCTAACTGAACTTGTGATTCTTCTGTGATTACGTATTGCGAAGTGTGGCGCTTCGTTGAAGGATGCTCGCGAGCAAGTGTTGGTGTGAAGCTTTTTCTCGTTGAGTGTCATGGAGGCACGTGTTATCCTCACATGGGGTGATTTTGGTGCTAGCGAACTGTCAAAAAATTGTTTTTTTGTATTTCCCAAAATACAATGTATTTTTAAACCTTTCTGCGTACGTCGCTCTTGTATATATCTATCTATATATTTAATGCCATAACTTTTTAAGACATAGAAGTTTGAGGTCTTGAAATTTTCAAAAATATGGAAATGAATGGAGCACTAGAGCCCATGTGCCAAAGACACTTTCCGAGTATTGAAACTACATTTACAAATCTGCGTACTTGGTACGCGTGCGTGGATGTATGTGTGCGTGTGTGTGCGCGTGTTTATTCGTTCTCCAGAGCACGTTAAAACAGTTGCATTATGCAGAAACATTTACAAATCTGTATACAAAATGCCACTCCTTCCATTCCATAATATAAAATGCTATAACATCTAAGATATAAGTATATTGATTGCAATAACGTCTTGTAGTATGGATCTTTAGGAGTAGCAGTAATAGAGTACACAAACGGTGGCTAACATCGTTGCATGGCCATCACGAGTCGTGCCTCGCGAGGCAGGACCCCGGGACGACGGTGCCGGCCGCCTTGCCGAACGCCTTGTAGCACGACGCCGACGCCGCGCCCCCGCCTTCCAGCGTCAGGTTGACGTTCCTCAGCTCCAGCTCCCGGCACGGCACGGCGTCGCTGCACGCGATCTTGATCGCCTGCGCCGTCGCCGACGTGCCCCTGACGTCGATGAACTCCACCTTCCGCACCTCCACGGCCTCCGTCTGCACGCGCACACACGCAAGTTCAGTTCAGGCTTCAGCGATCTGCGTCAGATGATTCAGAGATACTAAGGGGAACATGTTAGGACGCGTGCATACCTGGTTCGCGCATGGCGTCGGCTGGTCGCAGTAGTACTGGTCGATGATGATGGGGTTGGACACATTCTTCATCACGACGCTCTCGAACCTCAGGTCGTGGGCAAACCCCATGCCTCCCTGAAACAACAACAACAGCAAAGATTGTAATCTGACTAAATTTTCTGAATGTTTTCGTCAGAGTGGAGATCGAATTACATGTGTTCTTTCAGTTACCTGCCAGCTCTTGATGCGGACGCCGTTAGTGGTGTTGGTGAGCAAGCAGGTGTCCACCCTCACGTTCTGGATCCTATCGGTGGTCCGGTTCTTGCCTAGGCTTCCGATGCTGACCAACACGCGCTGCGTGTTAGTACACCCTTAATTCCGAGTAGCTGAGTTTTTCAGCGAAGAAGTAATGAACTGTTGTACAGTACTACCTGATGCCATGGCCGGGCCCACACGAGATGTCTCTCACACGGATGTCAGAGCAGTTGCCGACCATTGACACGCAGTCGTCACCTGATAAAAAGTTTAGGTTAAACAATCGTGTGCAAGTGTGTTCTGCAATTTGAGTCTGACTTGTACTTCTGAGTTTTCATCAGGTTGTAGTAGAAGAAGTCTAAAATCGGCAGCAATGTAAGACCAAGCTACACTACAACGACCATACTACATCAGTATCCCGTTCACATCGTATCGCTGTCATGACATATTTCAAGCCCAGCCTCAGGCTGCTACGTATTTTGTCAGCTTCTATCAGGTCAGCCATTTGACTGGTTTGATCTTATCATGCAGAAGAAAAATACAGACAAAGCGGCCAGCTGAACCTGACTGGTCGAGTTCCAGCACAGCATGAATGAATGCTCTTAAGCCGTCACCGTCCGAGGCGACGAAAGGTACTCACTGTGGCCGGGCCGCCGGGGCACAGTGAGAGGTGGCGTACCTGTGGAGATGAGGTTGTCCATGATCTGGACGCTGGAGGTGTCGTTGAGGTGGATGCCGTCGGTGTTGGGGCTGTCCGCCGGCGCCACTACCCGGAGGAAGTTGGCCTTCACGTCCCTGCACCGCGTGAACGACAGGTGGAACTGCTGCCCGTTCTGCAGCGTCACGCCCTGCACGCTCACACCCCGGCACTCCTCGAAATGCACCGCCTGAAATCAAAAATCACACGCCGCCGGTCACTCCTCACCGCCGGCGACACATGACTCCGCTCGATAGAGGCATCGCAAGGATAACAATGGAGATGATGGTTTGGACTCACCCTGGGTGGAGACCGCGTGTTGCAGGGCTGCGAGAACGCGAGAGACATACGTGCGTCATGGTCGGGAGTTTCAGAGTTTCAGAGCAGAGACGACAGGCGAGGTGTTGGTTGGTGGTTGACTTGTAATTGCAGTAGTAACAGTACGTACCTGGGTCTTCTTGCGCTTGCAGGAGCGCGCCCACCACTCCTGCCCGGCGCCGTCGATGGTGCCGCCGCCGCTCACCGACAGCCCGTCCACGCCGTAGATGTACAGCCACTTCATCGGGTCCCTGCCCGCCCACTCGTCGGGGCTCGCCGGCGCCACGATCGTCCCGGCAATCTACCCACTGCCAACCGTGAACAAAACGTACGCGACAAAGAAGAAGAATACAGAGGAGGGCGAAACTGTTTGTAGGTACCAGCAGCTTGAGCTTCTTCTTGCAGGGGCCGGCGAGCTGCACCGGCCAGATCCGGTACGCCTTGGCGGCCGGCACGGCGAGGACGGCCTGCTGCTCCGAGCCGCACGCGGCGGTCCACGCGTTCACGAAAGCCTGTAACGGCCGAAAACAGAACAGAGTGCTGAGTGTCCTCGGCAACTAAATCACGGCGATCAATAAGCAATCACGGATCAATCGGGATACGCATGTAGTGCCCGTACCTGCGTGTCGTTGGCAATGCCGTCGCCGACGGCGCCGAAGTCGTCGAGGGTGAGCAGGACGCGGGCATCGGCAACGGCGCCGGAGAAATACAAGACCACCGCGGCGAGCACCACGAACCCACGCAGCGCGGACATGGGACTCCTCATCACGGCGAGCGCCATTGCCGGATCGATTAAACTGCCTACCTAGCTCGTGGCGCGCACCGCCGCGCCGGCACCGAGCGGCAGCGGCATAAAGAGGAAGAGTCCAGGGGAGGCGGCGAGAGGGGGGCCGAAGCGAATTGCTTGCACGACACCTAGCATGTGCCGCTCTTGTACCTGGCATGCTTTTCCCCGGGAGGAATGCGGGGCACGAAGCAAGTCAATTTCTTCCGTGATTTTGTCGGGCGGTCGCGAGATTTCTGCATGTGGCAATGGGATAATTTGAGCTGCCTATGGAGTACTGGATCGGGATCGGGGAAACGCATAGTTGTGCTTTTGTTTGATTGATATCCATGTCCTGATTAAATTGCACTGTGTTGATTTTTTGGGGGTTGGTACATTATGAATCAGTTGGAAAGATGCTTCCCCATGTGAAAATGTTAATCAGGTCCAATCCCCCTTTTATGATCCGCAGTACTAACGAATACAAAATAAAATAGTTTCCGTTTAGGTATTAGCAAAAGAAATATGAGCCTTGTAAAATCACTGAAAAATATTTGCTCAAATAGATATTGAGTTGAAGCTTATACATGTTTTTTCTCAAAGAAATATGACAATTTGTCAAGTTTTTCAAAAATATAATTGTTACATCTAAGTTAAAAAACTCGTGCGCATTATTTTAAATGTTTATGTATGTTTTAGAAGTGTGTCCCCGTGTTGAATAAGTTTGACATAAGTTTGTTATAAGATTTCACTCACTTAATCATGAACTGTTCACGACCCAAACATTGAAAACATGAGTATGGAAATTCTCTATACTTTTTCATACACCTTTAGGACAAGATACAAACACTTCATATTATAAAAATGGTTACAATGGTTGCAATACTTGCGGCGTTTTTTCCGTAGCGACCTATTTGTAGTGGTGTTTATGCTCCCGCAAAAGTATCTATTAGCACCAAATCTATACCAATATAAAAAGAGCGAGAGAGGCAGATCCAACACATCTTAGCCGGACAACCTATGCAATCAACACTCAGGATTAGTCCCGTTTTTAGCGGTAAAACATGGTTAGACGTCCGGCAAATTGCACGTCGCGCAAATCTCGCCTTATCAAACAACCGCAGTCCACGCCTCCGCCGACTCCTTGCCATCGCCCCATGTCCATCTCATCCAAAATATCAGATCTTCCCCGCCTCCGCCCGTCTCACTCGCTTTGTCCGACGATAGGACCCTCCGCCGCCCGCCGTCCCCAACGTCTCGCCCTGCCTTCACGCCGCCGACCGTCCGTCACCCACGTCGCTCCCTGTCTCCACGCCGCTAACCGTCCCCCAGGTCGCCCCTTGTCTCCACGTCGCCGCCCGTCCTCAACGCCGCTGATCATCCCCAACATCGCCCCATGTGTCCACGCCGCCAACCGTCCTCCAGGTCGCCCCTTGTCTCCATGCTGCCGCCGTCCTCAACTCCGCCGATCATGCCCAATGTCGCCCTGTCCACAAGAAGGCCAAGATATATTTCTCTTCAATCTGTGTGTGTAGAGAAAGGAAATACTAGGTTGCAGATTCCCGGCAAGATGAGGCAAGGATAGTACTCCGTGTATACAAACTTGTGTGGCGTGAAGCTAAATTTGTAGATCCGTCTTTTTATTTTCTTTACAGAATTATGATCATCATCCGGAATATGCTCTCTCTCTCTGCAGATTTTCCTTTTCAATTTCAGTTTACTGATTGGTCTCTGTATTTCATAATAGTATCACATACATGGCGAACTCCTAGCCCTGCAGATTCATATTTGAAATGACACCCAGTTTTGGAAAATGAATATGACAATTGTGGGTTTCTCTCCACAGCTAGCCGAGTTCCGTGATTCCTAGCATTGTTGTTTTTAGATTTCACTCCATGTTAAATGGAGTAGTTTATTCAGTGGTAAACCTTGTGCCTCTCCGAATTAGTTTTATTTTATTCTGTTCTCAGGCCTAATAAAGAATCTGTTCTCTTGCCCCCTGATAAAGAAGGGGCGAGAAAATAACATAAGTGGTGTTCTTGTCAGTTTCATGCGCTAGGTTATACAGTAATATACAGGGCTTAGGGCACAGAGGGTATTTTAGATAAACATGATGAGATGTTTCCCTCTAGAATCTAATAGACATAATTCATATGGTCGTGGAAAGTATTCAGATTTATCTTGCAAGCTAGGTCATGAAACCAATATTCATTTCCTTTGATTAGTAAAAAGCTTTCATGCCTAAGCTTTGTCCGGGTATTTTTCGCTTCTTCATATCGTGAGAGCATGCTTCATCCATCCCCAATGTTCCTGGTGAATGATATCAGCTAGCATTATTTGCAATTTGATCTGTTTCACAATCATACTGTAGCTTGATATTTTCTCTACTAATTGTTCTCTCAAGGTACATGTTATAGGATATTTGAGCAGAGTGAGAACATGGAGGTTATTATTGAAGGACGGTTGGTCCAGACCCATTTTTGTAGCTTAGGAGGTGGGTGACCGATCTGACATATGGTGTGAATTACTGATCTGAAGTTGACGAGGTAAAATCTCCTCACAAAAGCAATTGATCTTTCTATTTTGTAACATGTGAAGTCCAGGTGGTAGTACCATATAGGAAGTTCAGAACTAATGGATCCATAGAAGAGAAGCACTTCTGCTACAAACATATAATCACCTGATGTTGTTACAAGTTGGTAACTGCAGCTATTACATTTGAATTCATAATTTTTGATGATGGCATAATTTATTATTCATGTCCTCATTGATAGTTAACATGCAACTCTCCTAATTTTTTTAATTCCATACAGTCATGGTAGGATTAGAGAAAACACATGAAACTGTTCTTTTATCTTAGCTTAAAATTTCAACCGATGTGGTTTTATTTTTTAAACATGATGATTGCATAATATACATAGGAAAAAAAATGCAATCTGAACTTCATAAAATGGGTTAGTTTTATAGAGACAAGTATGGTCTGTAAAGCTATTTTTTCCAGATTATGATTTGGAGTTACATTTTAATATCTATTACATTTTGAATGCCATCTAGATGTTGTGAAAGTACCGGCCTTTGTTGTTTGTTTTGTTTAACCAGCCTGTTCATTGCTCGGTCCATCCTTCGATGATTCTATAGCTTGCATAAAACTTAATTATACTTGTGATTTAATAATCTTGGTCTGTTTGTGTTCTGCATGCATAATTTCAATAGTATGTGTTATTTGCTAGACCATTTTACTAGATAGATTGACTAAATATGCTCGTAAAATTTATGTTTATACATATGTATGAATTCCTTTCTGCAAGGTGTCTAACAGGATGTACGATGAGATGTGGACTGGCTTGAACAATCCCTTTAAGAGATTTTTACATTTAATAGTATAGATACTCCCAAATCTAAGTTTTAAAAATTGTAATTTTCTTTTTTGAAATCACAGAAGTTTGTAGTTGCGTGTATCCTGGCGTTTGATTTCTGTTATCAATAGAAATGGTATTATTAATACTGTAAATATACAGTATTTTAATTTTATTCTGAACCACATCTTTTATGTATATTAAAATCTATCAACTTGACGACTCGATTTAAAATTTAAAAGTTGGCATTTTACATTGGTTATTATCTTAAATCTTACAATGCTAACATATTTTATACAAAGTCAACATGTGCATTGCACGTGCATAATTACTAGTAAACAAATAAAAAAGTATCAACTTTTTCTGCTCACATGTTTATCTAAACTCCATAAATAATCACATAAAAGTTATAATAAAAACAATATAAATATTTTCTATTTCCATCTCGATAAACTAGATCATAACATAGATAATACTTATAATGTTGTCACATTTTCACACTAATATTTGACATTATGTATCGAACTAACACTAACAATATGTTTTTTTATAGTACTATTCATATCATTATTTCCCATGGAATCGTAATGTAAATTTTAACATGCAATTACATGATGAAATATTGAGGTACACACTAATATGCATACATAAGAGGCAGCTTTTTTCTATATAAATCAAAGTAGATGTTTCTGGAGTACACTAACTAATGTATGTGCAAAAAATCTTTTAAGTATATCTAGAGGGTTAATTGGTGAGGTGGGACTATAAAAAAGTGGGTCCCGGTCTTTGAGCACCTATTTTTACAAACCAAAATATGCTATGGTTAAACTTATGTACGGGAGAGTTCAACAGGTACATTCACTTCTTATACAACAAAAAGATCATGTTCCTAATCTCTACATCATGCAAGATGAAAACAACCAAGTTTTATTCAAACCATGTCCAAGACGTTGAGGCCAAACAGCTTTCTTAGAAACATAGTACAGACGCGTAGGATTCATAAACTCGCAAATAAACACTACCTAATGAGCACCTTCGAGAGACTTACCTGACAAATCTTCAGGTTGACAAAGCCAGCACAAATGCCTAATTATTGATGGGCATGTCATTACCACTAAAAGAGTATCAACAAAATAAATTCAGGTAAATATAAATACACACACAATCTGTGACTTGAACTGTGCGCTAGTTCCACCACAATAAACTTAACCATATGAGGTCAGAAGGCAAATATACCAGGCAAATATACCACGGGTTAACTTCAGAGAATCCCAAACAAATTATGGGAGAAACTACAATGATTACGAATTAACACAAATGCACTACTCCTATGAACTACTGTTGTTGAAGAGCCTAAGGTAGTTATTGCAACACCAAGAAAACATCTTCAAGGAAGGATACAACACTCATATGACAATGTTCGAACAATCCTATGATCTACTACTATGCCGTGAATGGCTATGGGCCGCGCAGCCTCACCATCGTAGGGGTGCGGATGCTGTATCACGTGCGCTACCCGTGTTTGCTGGAGCACTGCTTCCCAAACAACGACCGGAGGATGGCGCCGAACGATGTCGGCATCCCGCCGGTGCCTAGGCTCAGCAGCAAGGCCTGGTATGAGTAGATATGCAATCACCAGAGGGTCCTATCATCGGTGAAGCGTGCGTCTCCATTGTGGGCCGCGAACCACAACGATGAGTGGTGGCTCCCGATCTTTCAGGCGCGGTGGACGGAAGGCATGGCGGACCTCGACGACCTCATCGGGCACCCCAACTCCTACAACTAGTTGTTGTGCAACCGGTTCTATGGCGTGTCGAGTTGCACCATCGGGTTCTTCGTCGAGCCCGTCTGATGCAGCGACGATCGCCTGGAGATGTCGTTGCCCTCGCCGTCGCCACCACGAGCTCTAGCTTACCGGCGGCGCTCCTCCGACCTGTCCTCCTCGTGCGCCTCCCCTACTGTGTACGCAAAAGGGAGGTGAAGGAGGAGCTTTCCTTGCCGACAAGGCGCAACATATCGCGGGGGATCTTCATTGGTGAACCACGCCAGGCGGAGCCTCCCAAGAGTAGCAAACGCATGTGTCGCCCCAAGCCGGGTCCGGAGGAGACAGCAGGCGGCGAGTCCTCTCTACTTCCCTCCTTCACCATAAGCGGCTCTTGGCAAGCGCCGATGACCCCGAGGAGATGCCCGGTTTCGGCTAGGCGTGGTTGGACTCAGTGAACGCTCATGGCGCCTAGGAGGGGACGATCGACCGGTCCATCTACGAAGCCAACCGGGAGCTCGTCGACCCGACGCACGACGATGACGCTGGTCCAAGCGGCGTCGTCAAGGACGAGCCCACCGACGGCGCAGGGCCAAGCGGCATCGTCAAGGACGAATCGTTGGACTTCAACCTCTTCAACCACGACGATCTCTATCCCGGCAACCGCCGCCACTGTTAGATTAGTGTTTCGTTAAATTTTGTTTATTTTAGTTGAGTATCATTCGAACCTTCTAAAATATAACAAAGTTTGATTGATTGGAATTTTAGTTCTCGTTCGTATTCCTTCTTTAAAGAAAACATACGAGACACACGACTGGGAACATGTCGGTTTGGGAGGAGATGATCTAAATGTATGGACCTATTTGTAATCATCCTTGCTTCTCTTGGTCCTTGAGGTAAACTGTAACTCCACCGCTGATAATGAATGGTAGTTTCGTGGTCCTTCGGACCGTCCTCTGTTCAAAAAAAAATAAATCTGCAGGTTTGGTCGTTGCATATTTTCTCTTTCTCCATGGACTATCTTTTCCAACCGACAAGCAGAATTCAAGTAGCAGCTAGCGGAAGCTGAAGCTGAAGCAGGAATGTTTCAGGTTTCAAAGAATGCAGGTGGTCATCATGAATCGCGAGTGCCTCTGCCTTTCGGGAGGCAAAGAAACGCGGGAGATGATTGGGTTGTTCCCATGCGCAGCAATTGAGAAGAGTGCCCATGATTCCAGGTTCCACAAACGGGCAAAGTTGAGTTGCCTCTGAACATCGGCGATCACCCTGTGGTGAGGACCTACTTCGACTTGGGTAGCTTCAGGTTTCGGCACAAATGTAGTAGATGCCAAGCACAGGATAAAAGCAGCGTTGTCACAAAATGAAGTAAAAGTGCAGGCACATGTACGAGAAGCAGTACTATAGTATAGTAATTATACTGTCCTACAAATCTCTGATCAAATCCATGGAGCCTCATGCAGGTATCTAGCCTCTATAGATCATACTACATGCGTGCAGTGTGGCGCTGTGCGGTGCTATCGCTTCCTATACATGGATAGACAATCGTCGGTAGCAAGAACGAAGGAAAGAAACTACGGAGTGTACATACGTATATATACATACTGCAGGGAGCAGGGGAGGTGAATGAATCAGCCACTGGCCCGCCTCGCCCTGGGCGGATGGTTGGCGGCGGCCCTCGGAGCAACCTTGGGCTTGGCCTTGGCCTTGCCGGTCTTGCCGCGGAAGAAGGCGCAGAGGCCGCACACGGCGACGCGCGGCGACGGCGGGTCGAGCGCGGGCGAGACGCGCCCCGCCGACGCCCTGTACCCGCCGTGGCCGTGCGAGCGGCTCCGCTGCACCCGCGCGGCCGGAGGCCCGTCTGTCGACGGCCTGGCGATCTCCCCGGAGAGGGAGAGGGAGAGGTGCCTGTCCTCGTCCCCGCGGCGGCCTGCGGGCGACGGCCTGGCGAGCTCCCCGGAGAGGTGCCTGTCGTCGTCCCACACCATCCCCGACGAGCCCGAGCGCCGGAACGTGCCGCTCGACCGCTGCAGCCCCGCCATCGATCCGATCGGTTCGTCGCGGACGACGCCTGCCTCCCGCGACAGGGCTACGGAAGAGAGAGAAGCGCTGTGCCTGGTGCCTACGCGTCGCGTGTGGCGAGGTCGGCCACCGTTGTAGGAGTACTTGGCGTGCCGACGCGATTCAAAGCGACAACTACGCGATGAGAAGGAAACGGGCGGGCGCGGGAGCATCAAGTCTTTAATTTACTGGGGAAACGGAAAGGGACGTGGACGCTCGGCTCGAGTCGGGGGTGGGGAATAATGGCCGCCGGTTCCGGCCCGGAGATAATCTACTCTGGTCATCGGTCGCTGTCCGCCAACGTCCCTCGATCATCAGCTCGCCACCCTTCCGTTTCTGTCGGAGGAAGAGTCCGAGGGTTGGCTGCGGCGTTGGCGTGTGCGCGCGGCGACCCGACCAATTCAAATAAGAACGCGCGCGCCGGGGCCGGGCGACTTCGCCGTGGTTTCCCATGGCTGCCGACTCCATCTCCAACCTTGCCAGCCAGCCAGGGCCTACGCAGTTGGCGTCCACGGCTTCGTTGCCAATCAATCATGATCATTGAGCTCTACCTTCGCTCGCACGACACGACACGGCTCCGACCGGGCTGGCTGGGGCATACAGCGACGCGACGATCCTTCGTCGCTTTGATGCGAACCATCGTCGGTTTGCGTCCTTGTGTCCCGGTCGATCATTGACAGAAAGAGACGGGAACTGCTCATGACACCTACGTCGAACAGCAGCAGCCGAGGTCCACACCAGTCTCAGACCTCACGACGCATCAGGAGGCCCTTGCCGTCTTCCTCCTCCTGCTCGACATTTCATTTTCTTCTGCCCAGATAAAGTTAAAACCAAACACTGCAGCAGCAGATGGACTGGGACAAGTTGTTGGATCTGCCGACGGACGGCTGCGGAGGGCTCACCGGATTCTTTCGTCCTCCAGTACGGCGAAAACCTGTTGACATAAAGATGACACTAGTGTCATGCAGGTACACGGTACTATCCAGACTCCAGTGTCTCAACTTTGGATTGACTGAACATTTCAACAGCGAGGCTTGACTGAACATTTCAACAGTAGGATTGCTACAAGATCTTTTTCCAAGTTCCAACTACAGCAGTAGAAAGCAAAGGCAAGGTCCGTCTTTGCCTGCCTTGCCACAGAAACGTTGCGCCGTGCGGCACAACAGCTGTCAAGGTAACGCCCCCAGAGTGGAGATTACAAAAGCTCAGGGCAACCATACAAAAGGATCCACGGGAGGACAGGTGCTGAAAGGAGATGGGTATCTACAGTGGCAGCGTACGAGCGCCTTCATTCGTCCGTCATCGGTCGAGGGGTTCCACAAAGCATCGGGCAAGGCCACAGCTCTCACTATTCATGGTCACGACGTAACAAGCAAAGGTTGACATCAAGGGGCCTTCCTCCGGCTGCTACCGCTCGGGCTTCTAGGCCCTCCTTGGTTGGCGGAAGCTGCTGCTGAACCGATGCTGCTAGCCCCTTGACGCGTCAAGCGGCGAGGCGACTCCACTCTCATGCTCTGGTTCTCGGCCTCGAGTTGTTTAGCCTCCTCCTGAAGCATAGCTAACTGTTTTACATGAGAAAATAGCAGCTGTTAGCCCCTGAATGAACGAAAAGTGGCATGAAACGCAAGCTAAGTCTACTCACCCGAAGTTCATTCTCTTTCACGCGGTCCTGAAGTACAGTTATAGCTGGGCTCAAGCTAAGACAACGAAACTCAGATATGTTAACAGACGAATACACACGAATACACTATATTTGGCTAAAAGAGGGGGGGGGGGGGGGGGGGGCAAAGGTGATTTTGCTCTCACCAATATTCCATTAGTTTGCAGAGGGAGGAATTGTATGTAGATGTATGGTGCATAGATGTAAGCGGGTGCATCTTCCCATCACTGCAAAACAAAAAAGGTGCATCCTTTACATTGGGACCAGGCATGTGATATTTACATTGTCATAAAGCAACTTGAATTACCAAACATTTTGAAGCATGGCTTGATTATATGCTGACTGTTCCTCTTCAAAAAGGACACGTTGCATATCACAATACGAAGCCATTGTACTCTCCAGCTTCAGCAGATGTCTTGTTGGGAATACATACAGTGGCACTTCCTTCCTTCTATACTCTGCACCACTATTAGCAATAAAATGTAAATTAGAAACTAATAGGATGGTCATGTTAAAGCACAGCCCCCAGAACTTGACAGATCCACTCAGATATCAATAATCATGGAAGATAATAGTCATAAGATGTTCATTACCATGTGATACAGCATGGTTGTCAAGATTCATGCACTAGTCAACACAACCAACAGTCCAAACTTGATGGAAAGGGCTAGAGCAATCCACATATACTATAACACCGGAAGAGAGGGACAGCATGCGAATCTCAAGTATGACACAAGAGTCCTATACGTGGACACAAAAGGGGGGCTACCAGCAATTTTTAATAAATTGCGAAAGCTAGGACTCGAACTCGAGACCTTAGGCTTTGATACCATGTCAAGCTTCATGCACTAGCCAATGCAACCAAAAGTACGAACTGATGGAAAAGGCTAGTGCAATCCACATATACTGTAACAATGGTAAGGGACTCTAGTAAAGAAATAAGGAAATGATGACTGTAAATTACAACAAAGTTGTGTAAGGAAAACATGCTTACAACAACAGTGAGGCAATCTTTCGACATGAGCATAGATTCAAGCCCATAATGTTTAGTTCAAAGTCCTAGAAAGAATCACAGACATCCCCTCATCCTAACAAAAACTACTCGGTAATATTTTAGGAATTAACAATGATTTACTCAGAAAAGAACACTGCCACAGCGATAAGATTGCCTCTGGGAAACTTGAACAATAAGCCACATAGCTTTCTTTAATAACTAACCTATATAACCATTACTTGTTCTAACATGGAACCCATGAGTCTGTGGCTGTACATCCATGGGAAGTCATCATAATGAGGTTGTGCTTAATACATTTTCTGATAGACAAACATTCCAGGAAGATCTCCTAGGTTAGACTTAGACGATAACCCTTGTTTAAGATATTTTGAACGGCTGAAAGAGCCCAATAAGAATGGAAGTCTCAAGACTAAAGTGAAGCTTTCACAAAATCATGCAACTGAGACACACAAGAACTGAATCTCAAGAATAAAGGGTTATATATTTCTTAAGACTTCTCATATATACCATTCGCCTAATAAACAGAAGGTTTTGGGCAAGCATACCTTATGTCCATAGTTGACCGGTGCAAAGCCTCCTGTATGCTTGGGGACAGATCTGAACCATCATGATCAACAGAGGCTGCAGGAGTGTTGCCCGGTTCATAAAGAACAAGAGCATTTTCTCTGGGTTGATGTTTTTCCGATTGATTTCCATCCAAATGAGAATATAGATCCGCATCTGAAGATCTTCCCCACACCTACACAAACCAGGAATGCATAAACAATTTGCAAATGTACTAGTGGTACAAACACACAGAAGACCGCACAAATTAATCAGGACTCCTAGTACAGAGCCCAGAAGTGAGACCAACTAGCTATTTCACTACTCAAATGAGAAGTTAAAATAAATTACTAAATGATGATCTCCAATGCAATTAAAATGCAACGGCAGAACAACAACTTAGTAAGAAGCTAACAAGAAACCTTCTAAACATAGCATAAATCTAAAGCGCAAGTTCATCTAAATGGCAAATAAAAGCTGCGACGCTGTATAACTATTTACTAGGCTTGCACATTCAATCTGGAAATCATCTATCTGAAACTTCTGGGCACAAAAATGAGGACCTTATGCGGGCTTTGCTGATCAACTGGTGTCCGTGTTTAACATCAGAACCCACGTACCATATCTATAAAGTTCAATAATTCATTCAGTCAAAAGTTCCCTAAACATAATGCCTTTAGTAAATTGTTTCGTATTCGATTCCAAAACCATCTATATGCTAATTAACTACAAACAACTTTGATGATAAATGTGAACTTAGCCTGATCTTTCCTTATTACAAAATGGCCAACTGTTTCCCTTGCAGTTGTGCGGCATCCTTCGCACAAAAGGCTGCCTCATAGTAGAAAACCGTTACATAATCTACCCTCTATTTATGTTTTAAAAAAAATGAAGACCGGAGAATTTTAGCGATTTGAAATCCAGCATCATGTGGCACCTGCCTAATAATACTAAAACCACGCAAGAAAGGGCTGTCCCGCGTATCAAACACCACCCCAAAAAAGAAGAATTTCATGGAAAAAATTCAGTAACATTACAACAAACAGTATGAAAATACACCTTGCTTCCGTTTGAAGCTCTAGAATCCCCTGTGTCCTGTTCAATGCCATCAAACGCATACCGTGCAGTTAATGAGTTGTCTGATGAACTCCAAGATGAGTCAAGGTCAATGATTGGATTCCTAATAACAGGAACAATAGCACCCATTGTGGGCTGCGGCCCACCAAGTGACTGGAAGGCAATCACTTGGATTTTCCCAACCTGTTACAGCATAAAAATGCGATTCAGCAAGACAAAAGCATCTGCTTGTGTCGAAATAGCAAGTGACCTTAATGAATAATGCCTACATGAAGTACAAGCTTTCGTACCTTTTGAGCATCTTCACTAAAACAAGAAAATATCAACCCAACAAAGCCTGGATCTAGCAACTGAAACATAGCCTGGGTACGCACATCTGGAGAAAAAAATAGCAATGTTTAGTCTCACTGCAGGCGGGCACCATCTCATAAGAGAGAGAGAGATATAAGCATAAAACAGACGCACTAGCAAATTGCCTATATCTCTATTGTCACCACCAATTGGTCCAGAAGCAGTAATGGACCCTCGTACTCAGGGCAGTATAGGTTGGTGTTATCACAGAAATTCTGTAGCAAAGCCACATAGCTAAATATGGAACTCCACCATCCCAAATAGCCGAAAGCATAGGTGATTAGCTTACCACAGCCCCAACAAATTGGCATCCATTTTCCAAAATGGCAAGTGAACAACAATGGGGATAATAAGTGCTGCATCGCTTAAAAATAGCATGGCTACAATGACAGACTCGCTAGTAAACTCTCTGAACTGCGCAGAGAAAACCTACATATCATGGCACAGCTTTACAACAATGGAATTCGACAAATAAATCAACGCACCACGGGGCGCTTGAGCTTAGTGAAACACAGCGCTTGGCACACAATAGACTACCAATGCGGGAGAATTCGTGCCGCTTACCTACATGGGAAGGCAGGACAGTGATATGCGGGTGCGAGTGGTACCAGCCGATGACCCGGGTAGTCTTCCCGATGGTGGCCGTCATTACGTGCGAGCAGAGTTAAGGCCAACAGGCGACAGCCCCCAAACGAAACCCTACTCTCAATCCACACAGCACCAAATTCTCGAAAACTAAACAGGGGGGATCAAAAAATAAACAAGGATATCTCGGCCTGCGCCGACGCGGCAGCGAGCAGCTCGGGGTTGACCTCGACGCGGTCCTTCTTCCGGTCGCACCTCATCTGCGGCGACGCGCCCCATATCAGCGCGGTGGAGCCGCCCCTGCTCGAGGACTGCAAGTAGTGGGGAGAAACAGCGCGATCTCAGGAGATGAACCGAGACATTCGTGAAGGGGGAAGATGAGAGCTGGGGTTTGAGCTGAAGTTGGGGGGTTAGGGGTAAGACCTCGACGTCGCCGAGGAGGAGGCCCATGACCTCCTCGGTCTCGGTGGTGAGGGCGTGGGAGAGGCAGGTGAGCCACACCTCCTCGCCGATCCTGACCTCCTTCAGCGACATCTCCGCCGGCCGGCCGCCGCCGATCAGCTGGGGTTTCGGCCTTTCGGGGGCAGAGGACTCGGTGCCGGCCGGTGCGCCTCCTCTTCCCCTTTTGCTGTGGAGTCGGAGTGGGTTCAGTCGCTGACGGCTGCGCCGCTGGCTTGGGCTAGTGCTGTGTGTGTGTCTCGCTGGGAAGAGGGCCCCGGGACACGTTGTCCAGCACTGCTGCACTGGACTCCGGCGTGGGGTCGCGCCTCTTGTGCGGCCGCGCCAGCGGAGCCTGCCGGTGGATCTGAGTGCGGGGCTGCGGTGGTCGGACGTCGCATTTGGGTTGGTCGGGCCGTCTGAGGCCCTTTATGGGCTGGATTTAATTGGAGCGGCAATTATACATTTTGGTTCTCGTTCAATTTTTTTTCTCTATGGCTTTTTATACTCCCTTCGACTCATATTAATTGACTTAAATTTGTCTAGATTTGAATAAATCTAGACACTATTTAGTATATAGGTTTATCTAAATTTAAAAAATCCAAGTCAAGTAATATGGGTCAGAGGGAGTAGCAGATTCTATAAAGAAATTTATTTATGATGAACCTATGAAAAAAGAATGAGATCACAAAATTATTATGGACTTAGGGCCCACCCTCTATTTCCATATGATTTCTATCGTAAACTTAGTACTTCAACAATAAATATTTGCTTCTTGTATGACTCGCTTCTCTCTCTCGTTAAAAAGGTATAAGTTTTCGCAAGGTTACCTTAGCGAATATCTCAAGAATCATGTTTCAGCAAAGACTATTTCTTCTGATGATTTTGAACTCATGACATTCAATGAATAATATTATTGTTGTTGTGTTTTAAGAATCTCCTGCTTTCCAAAAATGCATATTTCAACTCTCGAGGATAGGCTTCAATGATAAAATGTAGTAGAAAATAACTCCGGAGAATAGTACGTTAACTTATAAAGAGTTAGTTGACTTGATTTTTTTATTGTCCCACCTCCAACTATGAAAATCTGTCAAACTTTTGAAACATCTTTTAGTAAGATTTTTCCTAGGAAGCATGTCGCTAACAATTACCATGTAATTGACGAAGAATGTATATATAGTTTTAAGTGAAAACTTTCGCGTTGAAATGTGCAAATTCGAATCAGTTGATTTGCATTTACATTTATGTGTATTAGAATCCATAGGATTTTCCAAGGGGAATGTTCGATTTTGCAGAATTGGATATTTTTTTAAAAATTATTTCTACTACTTTTTCAATTCGAACATAAGTGAATCGGATTTGTCTTCGCATGTATCTACACAGTAAGACGAGACAAATTTGTGTCACCTTTTCTGAACGGAGGGAGAATATCTTAAGGCAAATATTCAACTTACCTTAAACCTCCTGTGAGATTATTTTCTTGTTGTGTTGCAACCCAAAAAAAATGTACGAATTGAGATGCAAGAAAATAATGATCCTATCAGTTTGTGATAACATGTCCAATCGTGGTGCACTCATTGGCATGTCAGAGCTCGCGTTGCACTTGTCTCAGGCCCCCTCAGGGCCAGGCCTCGCAGTGACCGAGGATAGGAGAGTGGCAGCCAAGGAGAGGAAGTTGGACATGGAATAAAGTCCCAGAGCAATGGAACAAGAGCAGAAGTTAATGTTCATGGACACAAGTGGTGCCCTATCATCTGACTAAACCCTTTTTCATCTATTGACAAAATATTTTCTGGTGTCCTAAGACCAACCTTTTTGTACCTAAACCTTTTAATGCGTGCCCTAAACCTGTTGGAGACGCTCTTAGCGTCGCCACCACGAGAGACAAAATAATGAAAAATCTTTTTTGGTGTCCTAAGATCAATCTTTCTGTACTTAAAAACTTTTAACGGGCGCCCTAAACCTGTTGGAGATGCTCTTAGCGCCACCATCACCACGAGAGACGAAATAGCGAAGGAGGCGGCCCTCGCTACCTCGGGCATATTTTATCACGAATATCTTGAGATAATGCAAGCGGAGGCCAAGCTCAAAGTGGAGCCATTGATATCAAACTTAAAAAAATGATGTTTTGAAGTTTCAACTTTTTAAGAAAAATATGCATGTAGAAATAATGTTGTATACTTCAATGCAAAGTCTCGGTATGAAATAGTAATTGTATTACCGGCTACATAAAAAAGACAAACGTCACAAAATTTGAAGGTGCACTATTAACCTTTTTTTATTCAGTACATGATACAATATATATATATATAGAAACCCTATTTAGCACCCAGGGTTAGATTAAAAAAAT
Source organism: Avena sativa (assembly GCA_916181665.1). Lineage (NCBI taxonomy): Eukaryota > Viridiplantae > Streptophyta > Magnoliopsida > Poales > Poaceae > Avena > Avena sativa. Next base: position 350,731,043 of record OV702293.1, on the reverse strand, counting down.
ATGTTTTGTATATAAATAATTATGTTCATATATTTACCATAACAAAAAAATTCAACACAAAAATAAATTTTATGAGTCATTATAGTGTAAAAACATCAAAAAATACGAATTTTACATCGTAATTTTATATGGAAAGAAAATAAAAAAAAATTATGTCATTTCTAAATTTTATTATGTTCTTCTTAACTTATAGTGTAAGAAAAAATTTACATGATGTAAAAATAATATACAGTTCTAAAGATAGAGGGTGGGTGTAGAATAACTATTCTACACCCTGGGTGTCAAATAGCGCGACCCTATATATATATATATATATATAATTGAGATGCCTGAAAGATATTTTTGTAAGTTGAACGTTGATTTTTTTTTAATGTTCTAAGATAAAGGGCTCCATGGACCCCGGAGCCAAATCGATGCACTCATCCTGCTATTGTCACTAGCTCAAACTTGGCTTCACCTTTTTCTTTCTCGTGTCAAGTGTTCGCGTTTTGCTAGCTCAAATCAAGGTTTAGAACACATTTTAGTCTTCATGTTTTGGTGGCTCAGTTCAACCGGCCCGTGGCCATCACTCTTGGTTATTCTTTGATGAGAGGCGTCTGCACACTCTAATGCAGCAGGGGAAGTAGCAACACGTATTATATAAGCGTATAAAATTCACAACTTTGTTATTGACATCATATATAGAAACATAACACGAGAACCCTGACGAAAAGAAAGATACAAGCATCTCTCGTCAGACATTCTCACCCGACTCAACATCCATACAGACTCGAGACATAGATAAGCAAAGTTACAACCACATGTAAGTAAATTATGAAAGTGGAAAGATGTACTGTATGAAAAGAAGAGAAAACGAAGGCAAACGAGACAAGCAAAGCTTCTAGTGATCCCCGTTGATCTTCTTGGTGGCGGTGGTGGTGTCCTTGGTGGCGGCGTTGTCTCCTCCGGCGCCCATCCCCAGCGTGCTCGCCACCGCGTCCTTGGCGCCCACCACGGCGCCCTTGACCGTCTCGGTGGCTTGCTGGAGGACGCTGCCGGTCTTGTCCTTGCCGGCGACGGCGGACTCCTGGGTGTACTGCGCCGTCTCGGACGCCTTCTGCTTGGCCGCCTCGGTGGCCTCCGCGGCCTTCTGCTTCGCCATCTCTGTCTTCTCCCCGAGGAAGCTGCCGGTCTGGTCCTTGCTCTCGACGGTCTTGTCCTTGGCTGCCTGCGCCGTGCCTGCAGCCTTGTCCTTTGCGGCCTGCGCCGTGTCGAACGTCTTGTCCTTGGCCTCGCCGGCCTTCTGCTTGGCGGCGTCCGTGGCGCCCTGCCCCTGCCCGGACGCGTCCCCTGTCAGGCCCGCCGCCCGGTCCTTGGCCTCGTAGGCCTTGTCCTTGGCCGCGCCCATCACCTGCCCTGTCTTCTCCTGCAAACAAACCACCATTGATGCAGCATGAGACATTTTCTCGGAACCGATCGATGAAGATGGTGGGCAAGTTACACGTACCTGGGTGTGGCCCTTGGCCTCGCCGACGCGGTAGCTCGCCTGCTCCTGGTTGGATGCCATCTCTCGCGTACTAATCACTGGCGACACGAACTGGAATGCCTAGATTTTTCACTGCAAAAGTGCTCAACTCAGCTTTGAGATCGATCTGCCTGCCTTGACAAAAAGGAGGGCATCGTTTATATAGGCTGCAGCTACCGGACACGTCTTGGGGCCGAGCACGTACACGACGGACACGTAGGGATGACACGCAGACGCAGGTGTGGCGCCTCCGTACCTTCGCGAAGCCTGACAGCCGATTGGATCCAACACATGCGCAAGCTAATTAAAAACTCGAGGAGAAGTACAAGTAAACAAGTGGAAAGAGATCGAGTGGATAGCATACGATGATCTAGTACACTGACTCCCATTTTAAAACTGCGTCCATGAGTCGTGGCGGGACACGGCTAGCTGGCTGGGGATCAGACCAACTTCATGGGGTACAAGTGGGATACGCCTTTCTACATCCATTACTTGAATGCCCGTGCGATTTGCTAGGTTATGATAGAATTATATAGATAAACATACCAATTCGTTAAAATATATAATTCTCTTACACCTTGATGAAACATGTTTCCAAATAAAGAATAATAATTTATTATACTTGGGTTTGTGCAGCTTCGACATCATCATGCTCATGTTCTTTGTGACGCTAATTCTTTGTACTATTTGTTTCACATAAAGATACAAATGATATTGTCTCGTGAGTACCATGAAGTCAAAAGCTTAGGGTGTAGACCTCGAGGATGAAAGTCAACAGCGTCTGACAATAGACTATAGCCAATTGTTAAATTTACATAAACACACAAAGGTAAAAAAAAATTGCCCACGTCACCCCTGGATGATACATATCTTTGGGTAGCCGATGTTTCCTTCCTTCCTCGTCGATGTTCTCGGTGCCATTTAATCCATGAACAAGCGGTCCACAAAATAATACCTACATGAAGTAAAGATTCAATAAGCACTTCCAACTTTCAATATTAGGCTTAAGAATCATTAGCAGAACTTTCATAGGCTCTCTCAGTCTTATCATCACCGGCTTCTTCCTCACTGAACACAAGTGCAGTAAGGATTAGTATCTCTAGATATATATGGTTTGGTACAAAAAAAATTGAACTACTTATTGCTAAATTACATTCAAGAAGAAAGTGAAATTTGAAGAAATGATGTTGAAACAGACCTCAATAGTAGACTGAAACTTCATAGTTTCGGTTCCAAGTAATTGGGCCACACAACTACCTGAATTGTCGCCCAAACGGTAGCCGTGAGGAAAACCCGGTTGGAGAAGGGCACGAGCCACCACTCGATAAAATCATGCTTACATGCCAATCAGGATCAGGAAGCAAGTACTGCTTCCGCCATGACATCTGGTTGAAGAACTCCGACGCATCTTCAGCCGCTTCTTCGCCATCTCTGACCCTCTTGGCTCTCTTTGTCTTCAGCAACATACCAGTTTTCTAGGATCCCACACGCAAACACCATTGCTACTGGATGTCTTATGCTTAAATTTAGGTAAGTCCGAGTAAAGCTGTTACAACAAATAAGTTTAATAAATGAGAAGCATTGGAAGATACCATAGTTTAAGAAAATAAAGTTACCTAAGTTGAAGAATTATGAAGTTGCATTAATATTGCTGAAGAAACGGCGGTGAGCAATTGAGCAACTTACACTAACTTCTTTTATTGTGGATTCCCTGCTACTTCTGTAGTTTGATAATAGCCTATAAACACGTTGCTGCTTGTTCACATGAGGAAACCCTCAGAACAAAACATGAAACAAATAGAAACATGTATGTACTCATCTTGAAATGTTTTCTAAGATAAAATAAACTGTGAAACGTGAAATTTTCTAAACTTGAGGTATTACAACCAAGAACAGACAAGCATGCTGGGTAATAGGCGCCCAATTATATGCAACGACTATGCTGACACCAGTCTAATAAGATAATTTCTTTGCCTCAGAAAAAATCTGCAGCACAACGTTGTGATCCATTTTAGGCAACCAGAAGCAAAAAATAAAATGTTAACATCCCATAGCCTGTTAGGGTTAATATAAAAAAAAATTAATATTCCGTTTTGCTCATATGCTACTGGAAATAAGCTGCACAAAGAGAAAACAACGTATTCTTCTAGTAGTTCCTGCAACTACTTCAAAGTTATAGAGGCAAAGAGACCGGATATTCTTATGGATTTTCGGTGTAGAACCTGTTCTTGTCACTTCAAAACTATGGGAATTGCTTTAGATTCAAAGATTTCTCATTAGCAAACCAATTGTACAGATAATCTTTTATCTAAAGTCACCACAAGTTAGCTTATGAAATTGATTGTCAACTGAACTTTTAGAGGGGCTGATTTTGCTGTAGACCTGTAGTAGCATGCAACAAGGTTCAAGCCACACTGGAGCAGCAAACGTAGCAAAGAAAGAAAGCACAAGGAAAAAATAATTGATGAACATTGCAATGCCCAAAAAATATGCACTTCAGTATCTTTTTTTTTCTTTTTTTTTTTTGCAGAATCAGTAACCTTCTTCTACTGAAACATGAATGTTAGATATGCTATGGTACGTTCAGAAGGGTTGAAAAATTCTTTGACCTCAACCACTCGGAGATTGGAAGAGTCTAAATGGGAGTCCTCCACGAATGTGCTACGCGGCTGGGAGATGGAGCAAGCTACGGTTGGGAGGTCAGTTCGCCGAGAAAAAGCATAACTCGCCTGGGACTCTCCGCTGCAATCGTCTCTAGGTGAGATGTAGCCCGATCACAAGAAGGGAATATAGTCTGCAACCAAAAATAGAAAATGAACAGAGAAACCTTAAACCGTGCATCTCCTCCCCATCTCCTGTCTCCCTTCCGCCGCTGCCGCCGGCGTGGCCGCTGTGGCGGCGGCCCCTGGTGCCAAAGGCGCTAAGGGAGGAGGGTGACGAGGACTTCGTCGGGCTGCTGGGACGGCACCAACGGATGTGCTCGGGCGCGGTGGTCGGACGGCGATCTGGACCAGGCGGCGGCCATTGCCGTCCTTGGATCATCCTCTCGGGCGGAGGAGGCTGGTCGTAGATCTCGTTTCCCATCTAGATCCGGTGCTTCTGGCCTCGGCCAGTAGCGGCGCGGTTGGGAACCGGCCGGCGGTGTGGGGATCGCTGCGTCGGATCTAATAAAGGTGGTTGTCCTTTGATTTCCTGCACACGAAGACAAAGATCTGTTTGATGTCTGCCCTCCTTGATCTGGTCTGGAGAGGCGGGTTCCGGAAGGCTCCGCTGGCGAACTCCCATGGGCGTATCATGCCTGGAGATTGCTGGATCGAAAGGTATTCGGTCGCGCGCACCTTGTTTTTCTGGCCGTTTGGTTTCAGCGGGAGCGTTGCGAAGCTCTGTTGTTTGTTCCCACCTAGAGCCATGTAGAGCCATGGTGATGTCAGATGCGGAGAAGGTCAGGAAAGCGGAAATTTGAGGGTAGCAATGGAGATTTTTGTTCTTGTGGCGACGGAGATCTGGCGGCGTGATCTGGGACTCGTTGAAGCGACTGTTGGTGCGGAAAGACAACACAGGGGAGTTCTCAGTCTTATGCTACAGGATGAAAATCCAAGGTCTGGCCTTAGCTGGTTGTGCCTGACAATGACCTTGTTGAAGGCACTGTTTTGTGAGTAAGGACTTTCTCCAGGGTGAAAACCTATGACCATTGGTCGGGCAACGATGGCGCTTGGGCACTGTTTCCTTCTTGAAGGCGTTGTTATTGGAGTGGAGGACTACTGGTGTTGTTCTGATGGTGTCACTGTCGTTTCTTTGAGGATTAGTCCTCTGTAGCGGGACCTTTTTTTTTGAAATTTCTCTTTCTTTTTTCTGAGCTGTGTGCATCCGTAGATCCGCTAGGGCATGCGTTGTTGCAGAGGCTGGGTGTAATTGGTGTCCTTGTGATATTAATATATACTCTTTTCCAAAAAAAAACCTTTACAAAAACATACAGAGTCTTTCTCTATACACACATAAGATTGCCAAGATGAGGTTTCACTAAATAGTAGGTGCAAAAAAAACCTTGTCAGGGTCCAAAACTCTAAATTAAAGTAGTCCCTAGACTCACGATATGGATACAGAGAAATCGACTAAGAAAAAAAATTCATGTGCAGCCAGAGACATGAATATTGATTCTGTAAAATGTGATACTTTAAATTCTTGCTACACTTGATAAATTTTTAGGGGCCCTTGACTATCATATACTTTCAAATTCTTGCACACATAAGCAAGTTAAAAATAATGATAATGGATCAACAAATAACACCAGTAATTTGGCAGTACAACTCTAAGAATGAAACTACCAGGTTGGAGCTTTGGCATCCCAAATAAAAACAATATTGTATGTTCAAATTTATCCTTAGAAAGAAAAAAGGTGCATGGACAATTATCCTTTCGAGAGTTTGGTAATAAAGCATATTTGGTCATATCCTACGTCCATCCCCAAACTATGATCACCAAAGTAATCCGTGTGCACACCTAACTAAATTAGCATGCCACAACTCATGCCCATGCCCTTCAAAGGAACACATATTGTCAGCAATAAACTCATTTACATTACAAGTAAATTAACAAATTATAGAATAAAAACATTCTCTGGTGGGATAACAAAATATATAAGACTTTCTCAAGGTCTTCTGCATGTTGAATCATAGATGTTTTATCACATCAGAATAAAAATGTAAAAAAAATGCCCAAAAGTTTAGCTTCGTTGAGAAAGTCAACATTAATCGACTCATTCCAAGTACTAATGAAGTGTACATGAATGCCATTACCGAGTAGGTCTTCAGCAGACAAATACTTCTCAAATAGAGACTTGACAACAACAAGAGTATGGTTTGTTTTCCACCCTCCTATGACTTGACCAGGCTCAACAAGCCATGATTAGCAAACCTATCTCCCTCACAACAGTATGCAAGATTTTCGTACAGTGTAATGGAACGCACAACTTCCGCTCAGTTGTAACCATTTGCAAGCTTCACATCAGCCAAACACATCTAGCTAAACTACCTGTAAATCGTAACCATTGGTTTTCCTTGTTTCTTCCATCCTAACCTGCGTGGCTTAATAGGTTGTAAAAATGGGTTAACAAAAACTGGACAAAAGTACAATATTTTTCTTGTCTCATGCACAAGAAAACGACATAATGCCAAAAAAATAATTGAATGCCAACTAACCTCGATGGCTCCCCTAAGCAATTCTTGTATGCATCACACGGGAGTGGCAAACTTGAGTTACATCATGACTCCCCTACCAGTGAAGAACCAGAGGTGAGGTGTGGTGCCGAATTCCGTGCGTCCTGGTCCAGATCCGGCAGGGATGGCACTGTCTGCCCTGGCACTCCTCCGACGTGATGCTGTGGCTGACACATTCGAGTCAGAAATGAGATAGAGAGGCAGAGCGAAGCGGAAAGCTTTCGACGCGGCGAGACAGAGCTCCCGAGGGATGAAGCTGGCGTGTTTGCCGTGACCTCGAATCAGTTTTTGAGGTTTTATTTGCTCTTGTCCTGGTCACCAGGACTGTTTCTTCTTCAAAATAGAGTAAGATGCAGATAGGAGGTCAGAGCACATGAGTTTCTAGATCAACATAAGTTTTCATAAGTCTTGAAAGTAATTTAATTGTTCATTTGCAAGTCATGTACCTATTCAGTTAAGACAACACAAGTTTTCCCTTTAGATTCCAAAATTGCAAAACAATTTCTAGAACCTAAATATACTGTCAATCCTTTAGTCTGATCATATTTTTATGGATAGAGTGAAAGCAAGCAGACATCCAGTGTTACGCTAAGAGATTTTTTAGCATTAATCCAAATTTCATCCTGTTGTAACTTCTCTACCATAGCCCTATTGGCCAGAATCTACGCACAGTTCAGGCCTTTGGCATAACAGTATCTGCAAAATGGCCGAACCACCATCAGTCGTTGCACCTCTGCCATGAAGAACAAATAAAATGAGGTTTCCTTTAAGAATTAGGTAGATCTACTTCTGGCCTGAAGAGCAAATAGTCTCAGGAGAATTCAAATCAAAACAGGTTAATTTTTTAGAGAAATTCAGTTTGAATAATTGCTTACCTGTACATATAAAAAACACAGCGCACAACCAATATGGAAACAATCGAAAAACATTTTTAGGAAATTGTCAATAGAAACAACAACCTTGAGTATCTTACCAAATAACTAATTCATGTTGCATAGAACTAAAACAGTTTACAAGAAATATTGAATAATATTCACCTATAACTTGCTTCCTCTCCTTTGACAAGCAATTTGTTATCTGCTTTAGGGGAATCAACGAACCTATGTGCACATAGGCAAGATGTGCTCACTTTCGTTATTGGAGGAGAGCAACACAAGTGATTGTCCCCAAAATAATCAGCACTGAATCCTCACTTTGGTACAAGACTGAAAAAAGGTCGCAAAAGTACATGCTGTTCACCTCGTTCAGAGCTTTTTCAGCGGGATAAAACCAAAGGGAAGCCAGCCAGAGTGAGCTAAATCATAAATTTAGATGGTTGGTACATCCACTATCTGATTTTCTATGTATGTTCAGAGCTAAATCGGAAGAAAATTACCATACGTCTGTGCTTTCTTCCGGCGGTGACCCGCCGAACAACCACAAATATCGTCTCAAGAACCTGACCCATGCGCGTCAAGCACCGATCCCCCAAGTCCGAGAGGACACGAACCAGTCCATGGAGTCCGCGATGACACGGTTACCGACGGTTGTGTCCTTGGCGAGCGGCTAGGCCAGCAGCTTGCTTCCGGCCGAACAACTACCAACATCGTCTCCTGCCCGCCGCCGATGAGTCAGAGCGAGTGGACGGACGTATGAGGAAGGGATCTCGCCGGCAGCGCCGCCGCAGGGGTGAAGGCTGCGAACGGAGCACATAGGGGAACTGGGGAAGGCCGGGATCGGGGAGGAAGAGGGGACACGACAGGGTCTCCATGGATTGGATCAGCACGACCTCTCCGGTGCTTCCTACGCCGGCGGTGGATTAGCGCCCAGGCTCGAGGGAGAACCGGCAGCATTGGCGGCGGTTGGGCGAGGGAAATATGCGAGGGACGGGACGGCGCGCGCCGAGCGAGGAGGGAGGGGCACAGACAGAAACATGGACCACCTCTCTACGGTGGCACATACTGGTAAGTAGTTTAAAGTTTAAGGGTAGTTTCAAAGCGACGTACCATCATCATATCCACTTCTCCTTTAATAAGTAGTAAAGATGGCATAAGGTTCGCCGTGACGAATGACCAAGCAATGGTCGATGCGGTGGCAGATGTTCCAACCTCTTATGTTTCACATTTTTTACTGCTGACAATTCATGCAGATGGAGCTGATACCGATAGCCAGGGGTGGATCTAGAATTTAACCATAGGGAAACAAAGATGATTTTTTTAAAAAAAGTATATACTAATATCACAGAATATCAATTACACCTAGCCTCTGCAATAACGCATGTTCTAGCGGTCTTACGGATGCACACAGCCTAGAAAAAAAAATTACAAAAAAAAGTCCCGCTAGAGAGAACTCTTACTCAAAACAACGACACTGACACCACCAGAACTACACCATTAGTACTCCACTCCAATAACAATGTCTTCAAGAAGGAAACAGTACCCAAGCATCGTCGTTGCCCGATCAAAGATCATAGGTTTTCACCCTAGAGAAAGTTCTCGCTAGCAAAACAATACCTTTAACAAGCTCATTGCCAGAGACAACCAGTTAAGTCAAGACTTTGGATTTTCACCCTACAAGGTAAGACCGAGAACTCCTCCTATATTGCCCCCCATAAACAGTCGCTTATGCGGGTCATAGATCGCGCATTCAATTATCTGTCGCCACAAAAACTGAAATCACAATCGCTACCCTTATATTGTAGCAGGCTTTGCTATAATAGACTAAATTTTTTGCTACGAGGTCTTCGGTGACTTTTTTTGTCTGCGAGTCTCCTGCATGTCTCCAGTGAAGTCGATTTTGCTATATTAAAATATATTTTTTTGCTACACGGTCGCCAGCAAGGTCTCCGACGAAATCTCCGGCGAGATCCATTCTGTTTTTCTATTTTTTTGAAATGAATTATTTTTTACTACATGTAGCGAAAACGGATTATTGGGTGTTTTGTAGCAAAGTGGGTTTAAGCAAGAAAAAAAGTTTGGCTGAGGACCCGGGATAAAACCCCACCTTTGGCTGATTTTTTTTGGCGTTTCCCTTTTTTCACTCGATTCGTGGGAGGCTGAGAGCACGACATGGAAAGCATGTATTACACCAAACCTTGTGATACTGAACTGAATTATATTTTGTGTGGGGCTTTGAAATTGTGCGATAAAAAGAATATGTGCATCGACTTGATACATTGGCCGGGATGTACCCCATTTCGAAAAAATGTACTACATCAAACCATCGCACAATACAATAAACTTTAACACAAACATTTTTTATTACAGTGTAATGAAAATTGAAATTGGGATGCCTGAACGAACACAAAATACATCTGTCGTCATACATCATCGAACGTACAACATCCATGGACTTATATCTCAGAAAAAGAAGATCCATGGACACTAGACACGTAAATACATCAAAAGCAAATGTGTGTCTGGAAATCATGAAAATGCACCAAAGGAATGAAACGAAAGCAAATTAAGAAGCAAGGCAAGCATCTAATGGTCCCCGTTGATCTTCTCCGTGACACTAGTGGTGTCCTTCGTGGCGGGGCTGCCGGTGTTGTCTCCGGCGCCCATCCCCAGCGTGTTCACCACCGCGTCCTTGGCGCCCACCACCGCGCCCTTGACCGTCTCGGTGGCCTGCTGGAGCACGGTGCCAGTCTTGTCCTTGCCGGCGACGGCGGACTCCTTGGCGTACTGCGCGGCGTCGTAGGTCCTGTCCTGCGCGTACTGCGCCGTCTCCGCCGCCTTCTGCCTCGCCGCCTCCGCGGTCTCGGCGGTCTTCTGCTTCGCCATCTCCGTCTTCTCGCCAAGGAAGCTGCCCGTCTGGTCCTTGCTCTCCACGGTCTTGTCCTTGGCGGCCAGCGCCGTCCCGGCAGCCTTGTCCTTGGCCGCCTCCGCCGTCCCGGCCGCCTTGTCCTTTGCAGCATGTGCCGTCTGGGCCGTCTTGTCCTTGGCCTCGCCGGCCTTGTGCTTGGCGGCGTCCGTGGCGCCCTGCCCCTGCCCGGAGGCGTGCCCTGCAAGGCCCGCCGCCCGGTCCTTGGCCTCGTAGGCCTTGTCCTTGGCGGCGCCCATCACCTGCCCAGTCTTCTCCTGCAAACAAACCACCACGATTACGACATTTCAGACACGGCGCACGCAAGCATTTCAGACACATTTTCTTGGGAACGATCGATCGAGATGGTGGGCACTGGGCATGTACGTTACCTGGGTGTGGCCCTTGGCCTCGCCGACGCGGTAGCTCGCCTGATCCTGGTTGGAGGCCATCTCTCTCGTGCTAAGTTTTTGGCTGGGAAAATCAAAGATCACTCGCGAACACGAACTGGAATTTGCAGATTTTCTCTCGAAAAGAAGGCCACTCTTGCTCAACTCAGCTCTGCCTGCCTGACAAAAAGCGGGCATCGTTTATATAGGCTGCAGCTACGGGGCACGTCGCGGGGCCGAACACGTATATGACCGACACGTAGCCACGTAGGGATGACACGCAGGTATGGCGCATCCGTACCTTCGCGAAGCCTGACAGCTGATTCGATCGAACACATGCGCAAGCTAATTAAAAACTCAAGAAGAAAACAGGAAAAGTACAAGTAAAACAAGTGTAAAGAGAGATCGATAGAGTGGATAGCATACACGAGAGCAGCGATTTCTACCATGGACCGGATATCCCATCTAGTCTTATCATTTATGTACTATTACATACACTGTACTATATATTTATCTTTATACATATGTATGCATATTAATCCATTTCTAAACTTTAAACCTCCATAGCCTTTGAATTGAAACTTCAACTTATATTATGTTTGAACATTTGAGTTCCTAACAATGAGAGCTTCAAAGCAAGTCCAATATTGCACATATTTTGAAAAATCTTAAATTTCAAAATATAACACTTGATGATACTTTATGAAACAATATATTCTTAAACTTGTTGTATTTCGTGGTCACCTGTTTTATTTTACATGCATAAAAGAGTAGCATTGTGTACCATGGTGTATCATAATGTTACATTGTGTGATATTGTGAGTTATTGCTTGACAATAGACTACAACGTTTCAAAATAGTTTATCTCGGTTCATCATTTAATAAAAAATCTTGTTATACTGAATATTGAATATATTTTGTTACATTTATGGGAAAATTATAACGATGATTTTGTTTTTTACGAGAAAATTATATCAATCTATTTTTGACTAGAAAATTATAAAAATCGTGTTATGTTGAATATATTTTTGATTAATTTTTTAGGTTTGGAACTTACTAGAACTTGATATAACTTTAAAACCATGAAAACTACTAAAACAATGTGTCACATAATATAGAACTAGTTATGATGAATATATTTAAAATTTACTATAGTTCATTGCGTAACTTTATTTTACATGTGTACATGTAGTTTCACCAAGTTTCATAGAGATCTATTATGTTTCAAAAATTATTCTTTAAAACTTGGCAAAACATATTCAAAATTGGTCTTGTTTTGAAGTCCTTGTCATCTGGATCAGAAATATGCAATAAAACATAAAATAAAAATCTGATTCAAAATATATGGTATAAACAAGTTTTGGATCTTTTAAGCCATAAGGGGTGAGAGGAGAGAGGAAGTTTGCATGCACATAGTAGATGTATAGAAGATGTGATTGATATGACATAAAGTAACCAAGTCAAAAATATATACAAGAGAATATAACAAGATAAGGTGTTTATGTCCAAATCACAACGCCATAATGTGGTCTAGCCGTGCACGGGATCTAACGTGCACGCTAGACTTTCATTTCTTATAGCATACGACGATGGAGTACATTGTCTCCCATTTTAAAAGCAAACAAGTCCATGAGTCGTGGCAGGACACGGCTAGCTGGGGAGCAGACTAATTTGATCGGTACAGAATTACAAGCGCGCCTTCTGCGTCCATGGTGACGTTCGCTATGACGAATGACCAAGCAATGGTCGTCGATGCGGTGGACGATGTTCCACTCTCGGCTAAAGCTGATGTTGTTTTGTTTATGTTTGCCCCGCATCTCTAAGGAAAGCCTTCCTTCTAAATGAGCTCAAAGTATGGGGCCAATGGATGCTAGGGGATCCGGGGAGGAAAGATGTAGTTACTTCTACACTCAAATGACTAATATGCAGATCTTTATTTCCCTTCTCTTGGGCTACAAGTGCTCCTCGAGCTGTTTGCAAGAAGAGAACTACAACTCGAGCCTTACGGCCTCAAATGAAACGATACCCCTCTCAGGAGTCCGTGCCTCTCCTTATAAAGGGGTTCCTTGGCTCCTTCTAAGGCTGACGTGGCAAGCATATTCTTGGAATATGCTTGTCCTAAAGTGGTAACTTGGCGGGCTCCTTTCCGTGTCCCCCTTCTATCGGCGGCAAGGTTCCAGAGGGCCTCACATGTGTGCCTCGGGCTTCTTCACTGTCACCTTCGTGACGCCTGTCTGCCCCTCTGCATCTCTGCTCTTTGTCCTTAGCGTTTGGATCTGTCTAGATTCCTCCTACAGCAACTAGGGTTTGACCTTAGGCACCTCCTTCTCCCGCAAGCTTCATGTTACTCGGCCTTGTCTTGGATAACTCGGCTCGACCTTTACCTGCATTCAAGTTGTTCATACATACTCGGTCGACTTAACTCGTATGTCGGTCGGATTAGGTATCGCTCCCTTCGTAGGTATCATGGCTGTGCTTATCTCGGCCGACTTTTACAGGACTCGGCCGATATAAACAGTAACTCGGCATATGACAGGGGAAACTCCTTTTGTCTTCCCCTGTCTTGACCCTATCCGGGGTCACCTCTCCAACATTAGTCCCCGAAGCTGGTGTGGTCCTGCCCGTAACCTCGGCCGGGCCACATCAGTTTCCCAATATTCATTTCTCCGATCCTCATCTCCGAGTTACTTTTTCCTGTTCGAGGTATCTGCGCAGCTTCTCGTGCACGTCTCGTCCTACGTGTAACACTCATCATTATTTCTCTAGTTTTTTGTTCCTCTATAGTGCCCACTAACAAGCTACAGTGATTACTGCGCCTGTCGCGTCGGCGCTGCGATGCCTCGCGCACCGCATCGGTCAGGGGGCCTGATCCTCTCCTGCGTCGTGTGGTCTTCGGTGTGGCTCCACTCAGCCGCGAGCGGTTCCGCCGCACGCACGATCTACACGGTTAGCGCTTGTACGCACGATCCCACTACTGCCAGGGCCACGCGGTTATAAAGAGGGGCACGGGGCTAGAGGGTTCACTTTTCCCCCTTCGCCTACCGTTGCTCTTCTTCCTCCTTGTGCCCATGTGTCTGCTCGTGCTCCGACGGTTGCGCCATTGTCGACATCTTCGACGGCGAGGCCACAGTTCCTCTGCTCCGTCGACCTCATCGCCGTGCGCTTGCTCTGGCGCCGTTGCCGGTGAGTTTTTCTACGGTCCCACTGCTAGGTTCCCTCCCTAGACGCATTCGCTGTTTTCTAGATTTCCCGTGCCGCTCTTTTCTGCTTCGCCGCCGTCTTCGCTTAGAACCACGACAGGGCCATGCGCCTCTAAGCCTTGCTCCGCCGTTAGTTCTTCTTTCTTTGATTCCTCCGGCGACCCTATGTCGAGTTCAGTTAGTGGCGCGCTCGTCGAAGACGAAAACGTAGCGTCTGTTCCAGAGCGGGGCTCCTGGCAGGGTTCCTCCGTCACTCGTCGTGAGATCGAGTGGCTAATTAGGACTCGCCGGATTCCTGCCGAGGTAGGCTGTCGCTTACCCGGCAATGAATCTTCTCCCATACTCAACGAAGGCGAGTATGTTGTCTTCATGTCCCACTTTGCTCGTGGGTTCGGTCTTCCCCTTAGCGATTTTGCTAGGGATTTCCTCGATTACTTCGGCCTTCATCCGCATCACCTTCCGGCTAATGCCATTGCCTCCCTATCCGCTTTTATCTCTGCCTCGAAAGGATACTTCGGCCTCTGGCCGTCTGTGCATGTATGGTCCAAGTTCTTCCAGATCCGATCTAACGTCGTTCGAGGCAAATCCCTTCACCCCTCGGAGAAGTTGCTTACCCAGTGTGGAGCCGCGTCCATCACACCTCGGAGGAAATCCGAGTTCCCTCGTGTTGCTGGTCTCGAGTCTTGCAAGAAGTGGCATAGATCGTTTTTCTATGTCAAGAACACTGGAAAGGAAGACAAGATTCCGCTCCCTACCTTCTCCATCGGCCCCCCTTCCAAGAAGAACTGGACCTACAACCCCAGGAAGAGCCATGCTTTGGCCGAGGCCTTCGAGATTCGGCTGAAGGAGTTGATCCGCGCCGGACTATGTGGTGAGGATCTGATGACCACCTTCGTTAGTAGCCGAATCTGCCCTTTCCAGCGTCGCACGCACAAGATCTATTACATGAGCGGTCCCCTCGATCCCAACCGAGTCTCAACGGTTGAGCTCGAGGATTATCTTATTTTCAAGCGTGTCCGAGCTATCTTCAAGACTGATATGCTGGAGGACTAGACCTGGGGGCTGAAGTCGTTCACCGCGGGAATCCCCCTCCCGAGGTAAGTTAACGCATTTGTGTTCTGTTTCCTAATCGCGTTTGTGACTCCTTTTGCTAATTCCTCTTTGTCTCTTTTCTTGCAGAGATTTGCGGAGCAAAAGGTCGAGGATGCCGAGGTTCTGGCCCTCCCGTGGACCGCAGATCGGAACACCCCGGACAGCGGGGAGCCTGACTCGGAGGAGTTTGTTCCTAAGTCGGATGTTGCTCCGGTTCGCGCCCGTGGCAAGACCTCGGCCCACGGGGAGGAAGGTGACTCGGACGACGTCCAAATTCTTGAGGTAGTCGCCGCAATGCCTATCTCTTATGCATTTCCGGCATCTACTTTCCCAGCTAATCAGGCCGGTCAGGTGCACGACGCCGAGCCTCTCGCCTCTCAAGCTCCTACTACCTCGAGGAAGCGCAGTGCTCCGTCAGTTCCTTCCGAAGCTGCTCCAAGAAGCGAACCAAGAAATCAGCCCAGCACCCTCCGAAGCGTAAAGCCATGCCCGGAGTTACTGGGTGAGTTCATTTTCATTTGTATTTCTTGTTTCTCTCTTTCTGTCTTTTGATTCGACTTTTTGTGCTTTTGTAGCGCTCCTCTTTCTGCCAAGCCAAGCGGTCCGAGTATGATGAGTCACACAACTCGGCCGCCTTCTCCTCCGCCTCCTGAAGATACTCGGGCTCCTAGTCCCGCTCGTGTCGACTCTCCTCCTGCACCGACTCGGACGTCACCTCGGCAAGATGTACCCACAACTTTCGTTGCTGACGCCGACTTAACTCCGTCAGTAGATCCTGCTACCGAACATGTTGCCTCCGTTACGACCCCTGAAGTTTCCCCTAAGGTTCCTTTGACCCCCCCAATTCCAACTGCGACTCCAACTCCAGCCGAGGATGTCACCATCTCGGCCCCCTCGAAAACTATAGTCCCTCCTGCTTCCAAAGATGCCACCCCTAGTGCCGAGGTTGCAGCTCCTGTCGACACCTCTTCTAAGGCTAAGAAGGTCGTTGTCACCAAACCTCCCTCATCTCAGAAAGGACCTGCTAGATCTTCTCAACCCACCATTGCTGATGCGCTCCGCAAGGGGGTTTCCTCTGCTAAGACCGTTGTCATCCCGGCCGCTGATACTCAGCTTACTCTCCATAAGAGTCCCGCGGCGGCGGTGGTTACACAATGGGTCCGAGGTAAAGTGTTGACCCGCACTAAGAGTGGTAACAGCCTCGGATCTATGGTGGAGTACACCAATAATTGGAACGCTGCTGATCAGCTTGAGGGCAATCCGAGCAATCATCCATTTCAGCTCTCCGACATCAGCAGTCGTTTGCATATGGCTGCTAAGATCGTTCTTGACAGCGATAAGATGAACGAGTTAATTGCTTCCGCTGATATCTGGTTAGTTATTCAAATGATAGTATATATACCCTAATCCCCGAAGCTTGCGACCGAATAACTTGTTGTTCGTTTGGAAGCTTTGTTAAGCTTAAAGTGCGTTATTGTTGGAGATATGCCCTAGAGGCAATAATAAATGTAGTTATTATTATATCTTTGTGTTTATGATAAATGTTTACATTCATGCTATAATAGTATTAACAAGGAAACATTAATACTTGTGTGATTTGTAAACTTAAATTGAAGTCCCTAGTATAGCCTCTATACATCACTAGCTTGTTGGTTAATAAATGATTGTGGTTTCCCTATCATGAACATTGAGATGTTATTAACAACAAGATCATGTCATTAGGAGAATGATATGGTGGACATACTCCTATAGATAAGCATAGCATAAAGATCAAAGTCATTTTAATAGTTCAATTGCTATATGCTTTCTGATACATAGTAACCTAATTCCTTCGACCATGAGATCATGCGTATCACCTTTACCGGATGGATGCTTTGATGACATCAAACACCACACCGTAACTGGGTGGCTATAAAAGTGGCATTGAGTGTTCGGAAAGTATTGGTTGAGACACATGGATCAAGAGTGGGATTTGTCCATCCATATGACGGATAGATATACTCTGGGCCCTCTCGGTGAAATGTCATCCAATTAGCTTGCAAGCATGTGACTGGCTCACAAGGGATCACATATCACGGGAATGAGAAAAGAGTACTTATCAGTAACAAGGTTGAACTAGGTATGCAGAGATACCGACGATCATAACCTCGGATAAGTAAACTATCGTGAGACAAAGGGAAATTGGTATCGTATGTAAGTGGTTCATTCAATCGCAAAGTAATCGTAGAAATATGTGGGAGCCATATGAATTTCCAGATTCCTCTATTGGTTATTGTTCGGAGAAGTGTCTCGATCATGTCCGCATAATTCACGAACCGTAGGGAGACACACTTAAGGATTCGACGTTGTTTGAGTAGTTATGGAATGATGAGAAAGACACCGAATGTTGTTCGGAGTCTCGAATGGGATCCGGGATATCACGAGGAGATCCGGAATGGTCCGGAGAATAAGATTCATATAAGGAAAGTCCCGTTTCGGAGTTGGGGAATGATTCCGGTGTTTTCATCGGGAATGTTCTAGAAGGTTCCGGAATGTCCGGCACTCCGGAGGGGAAGGGTACATGAATGTGTTATATAAAGTTGGTATGATTGCATCATGTACTCTGTGTCATCGCTGAACAAAATAGAGGGATTAATCAAATCCTTGTTTGAAAAGTCAAACGCCAAGTTTGAAAGTCAAACGACAATTTTGGGAAGTGGAGGGGAGGTGGAATCCGAGTTGGGGAGGAGTCCCTCCTCCTCCACCGCCGGCCCACCTTGGGTCCGAGTTGGGGAGGGACTCCCCTCCCCTGGCGCGCCTCCCTCCACCCATAAAAGGAGGGGCAGGGCTCCCCTCCTAGACACACAAGTTCCCACCTCCAAACCCTAGCAGCTGCTGCCCACCATAGCCGCCGCCGCCCCCTAGGGTTTCTCCCCTAGCCACCGACTTGGGCACCTCCAAGCCCTAGCCGCCGGCCCTAGAACCTCTTCCTCGGCATGTCTAACCCCTAGATCGTCGAGAGCTCTCTCATAGTCCACCATACTCGCTCCGGCTTAAGGCGAAGCCCTTTGAGATCTCCCCTCTACTTCCGGTACCACGCCGTTGTGCTGCCGAAATCGCGAGGAGAGTGCTACAACCTCCGCTGCCTGCTGGAACAAGGGAGAGGAAGGTCTTCGTCGAGTACCGAACGTGTGACCGACTGTGGGAGCACTGCCGGAACGCAGCGCCGGAAGGATCGTCTACGCGATCTTGAGATCGGGAAGAGTACGACTACATCACCCACGAGAATCCGCTCTCGTTAAACACTTTGGAATCTTCGAGGGTGAGTTATTACATCGACTTGTTGCTACAATCTAGTAGATAGATCTTGGCTTGTTTGTTTGTATGTGATAGAAATTTTTTGTTTTCCATGCTACGAAACCCTACAGTGGTATCAGAGCCGTGTCTATATGTAGATCTGTTGCACGAGTAGAACACAATGGTCATTGTGGGCGTTGATGCTTTTATTGTCGATTGCTTCTTGTGTACTTTGCATCTTGCGGGATGTTGGGATGAAGCGGCCCGGGCTAACCTTACATGACATCGTTCATGAGACTTGCTCCACGCTTGACATGCAACTTGTATTGCATAAGTGGCTTTGCGGGTGCCTATTTCTCCAAGCATAGTTAAGATCCAATTTACAACAGGTGATTAACAATACTAGTATCAATGTTGTGGTTCATGTTCGTAAGTTAGAACGACACTTATGGAAAGCCCCAAACCACATAAAACATGCAAAGAAAGTAGAAGCGTCTAACTTTGTTTTGCAGGGGTGTGCAGTGATGTGATATGGCCATGATTGTGATTATATTTGATGTATGCAATGATCCTTATTGTAAGTTGGCAACCGGCAGGAGCCATATGGTTGTCTTTAAATTCCGTTAAGACCTGCGGTCTATTCAAAGTAGTTGTAATAGTTGAAGCCGGTGGACGACAACCATGGAGAAGCGTCATTGACCTTGATGCAATGCCGGTGATGATGGAGATCATGTTCGTTCTTGAAGATGGAGATCGGAAGCACAAAGAAGAAAGGCCATATCATATCACATATTATGAATTGTATGTGATGTTAATCCTTTATGCATCTTGTATTGCTTAGTAGACGACGGTAGCATTATAAGATGATCCCTCATGCACATGAATTTCAAATCATAAAGTGTTCACCCTTAGTTAGCACCGTTGCTAAGGCTTGTTGTTTCGAAGCACCACGTGATGATCGGGTGTGTTAGATTCCGCAAGTGTATACAACGTGAGCAAGCCAGATTTGCTCATGCGGAAACTAAGGTTTGATCTTGACGAGCCTAGCATGTACAGACATGGTCTCGGAACACGGATCACCGAAAGGTAAAGCATGAATCATATAGTAGATATGATGAACATGTCGATTGTTCGCCATTGAAACTATATCAACTCTCGTGATGATCGGTGTTGATGTGGTGGATTTGGTTCGTGTGATCACTAAAACAATGTGAGGGATGTTGTTTTGAGTGGGAGTTCACCTAGATTAATTTTATTATTAATTTGAACTCAATTTGTCATAAACTTAGTCTAAACTATTGCAAATATGTTGTAGATCAATGGCAGCCCCTACCATCAATTTTAATGCGTTCCTAGAGAAATAAAAGTTGAAAAACAATGGAAGCAACTTCGCGGATTGGTTCCGCAATTTGAGGATTGTCCTCACAGCTGGTAATTTGACCTATGTGCTGGATGCACCGCTGGGTGACCCACCTGCAGCTACTGCTACCGATGAAGTAAAGAATGTTTACCTCACTCGGAAGACACAGTACTCCATAGTTCAGTGTGCTATCTTGTATGGTTTAGAATCGGAGCTTCAGAAAAGGTTTGAGAATTCGGACCCACATGATATTGTCCGTGATCTCAAATTGATTTTTGAGACTCATGCGGCAATTGAGAGCTATGAGGCTTCTGAAAAGTTCTTTAACTGCAAGATGGAAGAGGGCAGCTCCGTCAGTGAGCATGTGCTTAAGATGTCTGGGCACGCAAACAAACTTCAAAGCTTGGGTATAGTGATTCCTAATGCTTTGGGGATTTACCGTGTCCTCCAATCAGTACCACCAAGTTACAAGAACTTTGTGATGAACTACAACATGCAGAACATGAACAAGACGTTGCCAGAACTCTTTGCCATGTTGAAATCTGCAGAAGTGGAGATCAAGAAAGAGCACCAAGTGTTGTTGGTCAATAAGACCACCAAATTCAAGAAAGGCAAGTCTAAGCAAAAGGGACACTTCAAGAAGGGTGGTAAGAAAGTTACCACGCCGACGAAGAAGACCAAGGCTGGACCTAAGCCTGATACTGAGTGTTTTTACTGCAAGGGAGAAGGTCACTGGAAGCGGAATTGCCCAAAGTACTTGGCGGATTTGAAGAACGGCAACATCAAGAAGAAAGGTATATCTGATATACATGTTATTGATGTGTATCTCACTAGTACATGTAGTAGTGCCTGGGTATTTGATACTGGTTTGGTTGCTCATAATTGTAACTCGAAACAGGTGCTGCAGAATAAACGGAAGCTAGCGAAGAACGAGGTGACGATGCGTGTTGGAAACGGATCAAAGGTTGATGTGATCGCGGTCGGCACGCTACCCCTTCATCTACCATCGGGATTAGTTTTATACTTAAATAATTGTTATTTGGTGCCTGCGTTAAGCATGAACATTATATCGGGATCTTGTTTATTGCGAGACAGTTACTTGTTTAAATCTGAGAATAATGGTTGTTCGATTTATATGAGTAATATGTTTTATGCACATGCACCTTTGATAGATGGTCTATTCTTATTGAATCTCGATAGTGGAAATACACATATTAATAACATTGAGGCTAAACGTTTGAAATCGAGCGATAACTCGACCTATATGTGGCACTGTCGTCTTGGTCACATTGGAGTGAAGCGTATGAAGAAACTCCATTCCGATGGACTTCTTGAATCACTTGAAAGATGCGAAGCATGTCTGATGGGTAAAATGACTAAGACTCCATTTTCAGGTGTGATGGAGCGAGCTACGGACTTATTGGAAATCATACATACCGATGTGTGTGGTCCAATGAGTGTAGCATCGCGCGGTGGTTATCGTTATGTTCTTACCTTCACGGATGACTTGAGTAGATATGGGTATATCTATTTCATGAAACATAAGTCCGAAACTTTTGAGAAGTTTAAGGAATTTCAAAGTGAGGTAGAGAATCAACGTAACAATAAGATTAAATTTCTACGTTCTGATCGTGGAGGTGAATATCTAAGTTACGAGTTTGGCGAGCATTTGAAGAAATACGGAATACTTTCACAATTGACACCGCCGGGAACACCACAGCATAATGGTGTGTCCGAACGTCGTAATCGAACTCTCTTAGATATGGTTCGTTCTATGATGTCACTTACAGATTTACCGCTATCATTTTGGGGTTATGCATTAGAAACAGCCGCATTCACTTAAATAGGGCACCATCTAAATCCATGGAAACGACACCGTATGAATTATGGTTTGGGAAGAAACCTAAATTGTCGTTCCTTAAAGTTTGGGGATGCGAAGCCTATGTAAAGAAGTTACAGCCGGACAAGCTAGAACCCAAAGCGAAAAAATGCGTCTTCATAGGATACCCAAAGGAAACTATTGGGTATACCTTCTATCATAGATCCGAGGGCAAAATCTTCGTTGCCAAGAATGGATCCCTTCTAGAGAAGGAATTTCTCTCGAAAGAAGTGACTGGAAGGAAAGTAGAACTCGACGAGGTTATCGAACATTCTCTCGAACTTGCGAGTAGCGCAGCACCGGAAGTAGTTCCTGTGACGCCTGCACCAGTAAGAGAGGAAGCTAATGATGATGATCATGAAACTTCGGTTGTAGTTGCTACAGAGCCTCGCAGGTCAACGAGAACTCGTACCACTCCTGATTGGTATGATCCCGTTATGAATGTCATGTTGGTGGATAACACCGATGACCCTGAGACATATGAGGAAGCGATGATGAGCCCAGATTCCAATAAATGGCAAGAAGCCATGAAATCTGAGATTGGATCCATGTACGAAAACCAAGTATGGACTTTGGTGGACTTAACGGATGGCCGGAAGGCCGTCGAGAATAAATGGATTTTCAAGAAGAAACAGATGCTGATGGTAATGTTACTATCTATAAAGCTTGACTTGTCGCAAAAGGGTTTCGACAAATTCAAGGAGTTGACTACGATGAGACTTTCTCACCGGTAGCGAAGCTAAAGTCTGTGAGGGTTATGTTAGCAATCGCTGCATATTATGATTATGAGATATGGCAGATGGATGTCAAAACAGCGTTCCTCAATGGAGACATTGATGAAGAGTTGCATATGATGCAACCCAAAGATTTTGTTGATCCTAAAGATGCTAACAAGGGATTCAAACTTCAACGGTCCATCTATGGATTGAAGCAAGCATCCTGAAGTTGGAATCAACGTTTTGATAAGGTAATCAAAAGTTTTGGTTTTATACAAACTTATGGAGAAGCTTGTATTTACAAGAAAGTGAGTGGGAGCTCTGTAGCATTCTTAATACTGTATGTAGATGACATAGTATTGATTGGGAATGATGTAGACCTTCTTAATAGTGTCAAGGAATATTTGAATAATAGTTTTTCAATGAAGGATCTTGGCGAAGCAGCTTACATATTAGGCATAAAGATTTATAGAGATAGATCGAGACGCCTAATATCATTGTCACAAAGTACATATTTGGACAAAGTTATAAAGAGGTTTGGAATGGAAGATAGCAAGAAAGGGTTCTTGCCCATGTTGCCCAATACGACCTTGAGTAAAACTCAAAGTCCGACAACGGCAGAAGATAGAGAAAGGATGAGTAAGACTCCCTATGCCTCAGCCATAGGATCTCTAATGTATGCCATGCTATGTACTAGACCCGACAGTGCATATGCTGTTAGTTTAACTAGCAGATATCAAAGTGATCCAGGAGTGGATCATTGGACAGCGGTCAAAAACATCCTTAAGTACTTGAGAAGAACTAAGGATATGGTTCTTTCTTATGGAGGTGATGAACAGCTCGTTGTTAATGGTTACACCGATGCTAGTTGGAACACCGATCCGGATGATTCTAAATCACAATCCGGATACGTATTTATTTTGAATGGTGCAGCAGTTAGCTGGAGGAGTGCAAAGCAAAGCGTTGTGGCGAGATCTTCAACTGAATCGGAATACATGGCTGCTTCGGAGGCTTCAAAAGAAGCGATATGGATGAAAGAGTTCATTACAGAGCTGGGTGTGGTTCCTAGTGCGCTGGACCCAATGTCTATCTACTGTGATAACATGGGCGCCATAGCCAATGCGCAAGAACCAAGGTCACACAAGAAGCTGAAGCATATCAAGCTACGTTTTCACGCTATTCGAGAACATGTCCAAGATGGGGACATAAAGATTTGCAAAGTACACACAGATATGAATGTGGCGGATCCGTTGACTAAACCTCTCCCAAGGGCAAAACATGACCAACACCAAACTGCCATGGGTGTTCGGTATATTACCATGTAATCTAGATTAGATGACTCTAGTGCAAGTGGGAGACTGTTGGAGATATGCCCTAGAGGCAATAATAAATGTAGTTATTATTATATCTTTGTGTTTATGATAAATGTTTCCATTCATGCTATAATAGTATTAACAAGGAAACATTAATACTTGTGTGATTTGTAAACTTAAATTGACGTCCCTAGTATAGCCTCTATACATCACTAGCTTGTTGGTTAATAAATGATTGTGGTTTCCCTATCATGAACATTGAGATGTTATTAACAACAAGATCATGTCATTAGGAGAATGATATGGTGGACATACTCCTATAGATAAGCATAGCATAAAGATCAAAGTCATTTTAATAGTTCAATTGCTATATGCTTTCTGATACATAGTAACCTAATTCCTTCGACCATGAGATCATGCGTATCACCTTTACCGGATGGATGCTTTGATGACATCAAACACCACACCATAACTGGGTGGCTATAAAAGTGGCATTGAGTGTTCGGAAAGTATTGGTTGAGACACATGGATCAAGAGTGGGATTTGTCCATCCATATGACGGATAGATATACTCTAGGCCCTCTCGGTGAAATGTCATCCAATTAGCTTACAAGAATGTGACTGGCTCACAAGGGATCACATATCACGGGAACGAGAAAAGAGTACTTATCAGTAACGAGGTTGAACTAGGTATGCAGAGATACCGACGATCATACTCGGATAAGTAAACTATCGTGAGACAAAGGGAAATTGGTATCGTATGTAAGTGGTTCATTCGATCGCAAAGTAATCGTAGAAATATGTGGGAGCCATATGAATTTCCAGATTCCTCTATTGGTTATTGTTCGGAGAAGTGTCTCGATCATGTCCGCATAATTCACGAACCGTAGGGAGACACACTTAAGGATTCGACGTTGTTTGAGTAGTTATGGAATGATGAGAAAGAGACCGAATGTTGTTCGGAGTCTCGGATGGGATCCAGGATATCACGAGGGGATCCGGAATGGTCCGGAGAATAAGATTCATATAAGGAAAGTCCCATTTCGGAGTTGGGGAATGATTCCGGTGTTTTCATCGGGAATGTTCTAGAAGGTTCCGGAATGTCCGGCACTCCGGAGGGGAAGGGTACATGAATGTGTTATATCAAGTTGGTATGATTGCATCATGTACTCGGTGTCATCGCTGAACAAAATAGAGGGATTAATCAAATCCTTGTTTGAAAAGTCAAACGCCAAGTTTGAAAGTCAAACGGCAATTTTGGGAAGTGGAGGGGAGGTGGAATACGAGTTGGGGAGGAGTCCCTCCTCCTCCACCGCCGGCCCACCTTGGGTCCGAGTTGGGGAGGGACTCCCCTCCCCTGGCGCGCCTCCCTCCACCCATAAAAGGAGGGGCAGGGCTCCCCTCCTAGACACACAAGTTCCCACCTCCAAACCCTAGCAGCTGCTGCCCACCATAGCCGCCGTCGCCCCCTAGGGTTTCTCCCCTAGCCGCCAACTTGGGCACCTCCAAGCCCTAGCCGCCGGCCCTAGCACCTCTTCCTCGGCGTGTCTAAACCCTAGATCGTCGAGAGCTCTCTCATAGTCCACCATACTCGCTCCGGCTTAAGGCGAAGCCCTGTGAGATCTCCCCTCTACTTCCGGTACCACGCCGTTGTGCTGCCGAAATCGCGAGGAGAGTGCTACAACCTCCGCTGCCTGCTGGAACAAGGGAGAGGAAGGTCTTCGTCGAGTACCGAACATGTGACCGACTGCGGGAGCGCTGCCGGAACGCAGCGCCGGAAGGATCGTCTATG
Organism: Avena sativa; assembly: GCA_916181665.1. NCBI lineage: Eukaryota > Viridiplantae > Streptophyta > Magnoliopsida > Poales > Poaceae > Avena > Avena sativa. The sequence continues at coordinate 350,705,526 of OV702293.1, read as the reverse complement.
CGATCTTGAGATCGGAAAGAGTATGACTACATCACCCACGAGAATCCGCTCTCGTTAAACACTTTGGAATCTTCGAGGGTGAGTTATTCCATCGACTCGTTGCTACAATCTAGTAGATAGATCTTGGCTTGTTTGTTTGTATGCGATAGAAATTTTTTGTTTTCCATGCTACGAAACCCTACAGTTATTTGCCGAGTAAATTTCCTGTATGACTTTGACTCATCGTGGTTCATTTATATTCCATATTAAGCGTTTGCTGAATCCGGATCTATTTCGGCTTTGATTATCTAGTCGTTTAGGTCCGAGATAGGTTTTGCTCGATTCGGATCTGTTTACCTTTGAATATCTAGCCACCTAGATCCGAGTTAAGCTTTGCTTGATTCGGATTTGTCTTAGCTTCAAATATCCAGCCACCTAGATCCGAGTTAAGCTTTGCTTGATTCGGATCTGTCTTAGCTTCGAATATCTAGCCGCCTAGATCCGAGTTAAGCTTTGCTTGATTCGGATCTGTCTTAGCTTCGAATATCCAGCCGCCTAGATCCGAGTTAAGCTTTGCTTGATTCAGATCTGTCTTAGCTTTGAATATCCAGCCGCCTAGATCCGAGTTAAGCTTTGCTTGATTCGAATCTGTCTTAGCTTCGAATATCCAGCCGCCTAGATCCGAGTTAAGCTTTGCTTGATTCGGATCTGTCTTAGCTTTAAATATCTGACTGTGTAATTTATTTTGTCGCTTAGGTTGCCCATGATCGGCGGACAGCCGAATTCCAAAGGCTGCTTTTCACGCACAAGAAATTGCAAGAGAAGTATGAGAAAGTTCTTCCCGTGGTGAAGAAAGTTGGTAACTTAACAAATCTTTGTATTGTCTCTTAAGTTCTTAATATTTTCGACTTGAGGTGCTAACCCATTTTGCTGGTAAACAGGTAATATCAATAATCTTAATATCCGTCTTGAGAAGAAAGTCAAAGCTCTGGAAGGTTAGTTATTCTTTTCCTCTATTGATTTTCGTTCGAAACCTATCCTGGGTTTCTTATAACCTTCGGGCTTTGGTATAGCCGAGTTACAAACTCTTGCAGCGTCGCATCAAGAATGCATACCCATGCCTGATATGATGCTGCATTTTTTAGAGCAAGCCACCACTCATTCGGCGCAACTGAAAGAGAAAGATGGCGAGATAACCCGGTTGCGTGCCGAGGTGGAGTCCCTCAAGCTTTCTCAGAAATCCGAGTTAGAGAAAGTTGATCAGGAGTTCTCCGAAGAAAAGAATCGGCTAAGTCTGCAACTGCAGAAAGATAAAGAACTCCTCGAGGCTGCCGAGCTGAAGAGTCGGACGATGAGCGAGGAAATCACTCGCTTTGAGAAGACCAAGGTTGATTGGACCCAGGATCTCCAGAAAATGTTGAGTTATATTCATCGTAAGTTTCTGATCGTGGCCAAGTTATTTTCTCCTCTTTCTTACCTTTAACTGATACGTTTGCCTCTTATATAGATCATTTTCCGGAAGCTAAGCCCGTGAGTTCTAAGGCAGTGATTTCTGCTCGTCAACGCCGAGGTGTCTCTGCAGATTCGGATCCTGAATATTCAATGGAAGACTTCCTGATTGCCGTTGGCGCTGCCATTGGGCCGATGAAAATTATGGGCTGAGATCTGGTGCAAGCAGCTATTCGGGCTTACCATGTTTTGTGGCCGAATACTTCTAGGACTCCTGACATCGACGAGGTTAAAGTACTTGTGGATAGACTGATGGCATCTCAGACCTAGTTAAATATCTGGAGGGAGTCTACTGGGAGAGCTGGTGCTGATATGGCGCTCATAGCCGTTATGTCTTAGTACGAGGATATTTCGCTCGACACTTTGATAAACTTGCGCACTGGCTTTCGTTGGGTTGAGGATCCAGAATTCGTCGCTCGCCGCCAAGCTCGTGCCTTCCAGCTTGTTGAGTATGCTGATGTGCATAACTGGATTAAAGGGCCGAGTTTTCTTCCCAACCCAGCGGATGACGTCAAAATCGAAGATGCCTCTGATAATGATTCGGCCGACCAGGATGAGGGTGAGGGCGACTCAGACAACTCTGGTGATTCCAGCGCAATCTCGGATGGAGACGGCGACGCGCAATCATCTTCCAAAGGGACTGGGCACTCTCAAGCTCAAACTAATGTGTCTCAGCAGCCCAGGACTTCCCCCGAAGTTACTATTGCTTTTGTGGAAGGCGAAGTAACTTCGGCTGAGGCGCCGTCTAGCTCGGAGCGCCCAGTGCCTGGTCATGCCATTGCCCCTTAGGTTCAAAACACTTCTTAAGTTATTTCCAGTCCCCGGTATGTCAGGCGTATGATGTGTGTGAAACAATTGTCTGCCTTTCTGTGTGGTACGAACCTTTTTTGCCTTTTGCCGCTGAGGCATGGGTGATGGTGATCATTATTAGTTTGTCTAAACAGATCTTGTTGCTTTATATCTTTGCTTTGGCTACCTTCAATCTCATAGGTTCAGATCGTATGTTTTCATGTGGTTGACCTTAGTTCGGCGCTTACATTTCCTGGCCTTTATAAATTCGACGGCTTAGCCATTGTGTTCTTGACCTCTATCCGAGATATGAAGCCCGAAGCCCATATCTGGCAAAGTGAAACAATAAGTTGCATCCCTTATCATACTTCGTTTCGCTGGGAGTATTATTCTTTTTGCATCATTCTCAGAGATCCTTGTTTGCTTTCGCTTTGCTATCTCCATGATTATTGAGACATGTTTACACTGTCTTCCAAGCTCGTAGCTGAGCTATGGACCTTTTATGTGTCTGATGGCAAACAGTGAGTAATACGGATTAGTCCCCGAGTTATCACTCAGGTTGATGAGTTGTTGCGCGTGCTGAAAGATTTGTCTTGGATCATGTGGCAGTCCCCGAGTTATGAACTTGATTGCCGAAATATGATTCATGGGTTAATGTATAGAATACTTCAGGGTAGCCTCCGACTTATTGTTCGGGGTGCCAAAGTTTAATACGCATTTTTTGGAACAGGAAAAAATCATGGGGCAGTCCCCTAGTCAGTGCTCTAAGAATCAGGGTTTTAATGCATAATCCGAGATAAGGGATGATTCGGCATAGTCCACGAGTCCCCTGCTCGAGGTTTTGAAACTTAACATATAATTCAGGAATAAGAAATAACATTGTACCGTCTCTGAGTCAATGCTCAGGGTGCCGAGGTTTCGTACATAACTCAAAATAAGAAATCACATAGAACAGTCCCTGAGTCACTGCTCGAGGTGCCAAAGTTGAATACATAACTCAAAATAATAAATCACCTAGAGCAGTCCCCGAGTCACTGCTCGAGGTGCCGAAGTTGAATACATAACTCAAAATAAGAAATCACCTAGAGCAGTCCCCGAGTCATTGCTCGAGGTGCCGAGGTTTACTACATAGTAGAAAAAAGACAACATTGTGCAATCCTCGAATCGTCGCTCGAGGTGGCGAGGTTCAATACATGCTTGATACTTTGACTTGAAGTGTTATATTACAACGAAACATATATGGCTTCTAAGTGTAGAATGGACAAAGTAAAGCTATGTTCCATGGTCTTTTCGATTCCTCGCCTGCTTTGTTTGCCTTGTTCTTTTCTGGTGACTGAGCATCGATTAGGTAATATGCATCGCTGTGCAATTCTTTACTCACGATGAATGGTCCTTCCCATGGGGGTGAGAGTTTGTGCATGCCGGCTATGCGCTGCACCAGCCGAAGAACCAAATCTCCTTCTTTAAAGACTCTTGGATTGACATTCTTGCTATGATATCGTCGCAAATCTTGCTGATAAATAGCTGATCTTGATAGTGCCAATTCCCTGGCCTCTGCTAGTAAATCGACGTCGTCTTGCCGAGCTACCTCGTTTACCTTGGCAGTCGTGTACTGGGTCACCCGTGGCGAATCATGCATTATGTCGGCTGGAAGGACAGCTTCTGCCCCGTATACCAGAAAAAATGGGGTATACCCTGTTGACCTGTTGGGTGTAGTCCTGAGGCTCCACAGTACTGCTGGCAGTTCCTCGATCCAACATCCTACCGACCTTTGTAGAGGTTCAACGAGCCGGGGTTTTATTCCGGACAATACCAGTCCATTCGATCTTTCTACTTGCCCGTTCGACGCCGGGTGAGCCACCGAGGAAACATCTAGTCTTATGTGTTTCTCTTGGCCGAATCTAGCAAATGCTCCTTCAGCAAAATTTGTGCCATTGTATGTGATAACACTATGTGGATAACCATATCTCAAGATGATATCTTTGAGAAATTTTACTGCTATTTGCCCATCACATTTTCTTATAGGTTTTACCTCAATCCACTTTGTGAATTTATCCACCATGACTAGAATGTGGGTCATTCTGCCTCGGGCTGGCTTGAACGGGCCTACCATATCCAAACACCATACAGAGAATGGCCAAGTGATTGGTATTGTTTTTAATTCGGATGATGGCATATGTATCTTGCTGGCGTATCTCTGGCAACCGTTATATTTTTCTGCCAGCTCTTTTGCCTCCTTTAACGCTGTCGGCCAATAAAATCCATGCCTGAATGCTTTGGCTACTAATGCTCTGGACGATGCGTGATGCCCGCATGCTCCCTGATGTATATCTAGGAGTATCTCCTGGCCTTCTGCCGAGTCAACACATCTTTGCAGCATGCTTGTGACACTTCTCTTATACAACTCATTGTTTATGATTGTGTAAGCTTTTGCTCTTCTTATTGTCTGTCTAGCCAGTATCTCATTATCCGGCAAAATTGCATCCTTTAGGAAGGAGAATATGGGTTGCGCCCATGTCGGCATGATTTTCTCTGGGACAATTTCACTGTCGATTTCCATGTTTTCTGCCGACATAACGGTTTTGAATCATTCTGTATTTATTCGTGCGATGGTCAGGTTCACCTTCAGAGAGCCTGGGTTGCACTCTTTGTCAATTTCCATTGGCACATTTCCTTCTTTTTATTCTGCCGAGATATGAATGGACTCGGACTCTGGTGACGGTATAATCGACGGTTTTCTCAGGTGCTCTAAGGCGATTCCTGGGGGAACCGACTGCCTAGTTGATCCGAGTTTTGACAATGTGTCCGCAGCGTTATTTTCCGCCCGAGGTATATGATGAAACTCACATCCATCGAAGTATCCACTTATTTTTTGCACATGGAACCTATATAAGGCCATATTTTCATCTAGTGTGTTCCAATTGCCTAATACTTGTTGTACTACCAAGTCAGAATCCCCGTAGCAGAGGATCCGGCGTATACCAATTTCTTTTGCTACCTTTAATCCATGGACGAGTGCTTCATATTCGGCTACATTGTTTGATGCGGTGAAATGTATTTGCAGCACGTATTACAGCTGAACTTTTTTCGGTGAGGTCAGCACTATCCCTGCTCCCAAGCCATTTCTCAACTTGGATCCATCAAAATGCATTATCCAATAATTCGGATCTGGCAATGGGTGTTCGTATTGTACCTCGGCCCAATCCACAAAGAAGTCAGCCACTGCCTGAGATTTGATTGCATCTCGCCTATCGAATTGCGGAGCATAAGGTGATAATTCGATTGCCCATTTTGCTATTCGGTCGCTTGCATATTTGTTGCTCAATATGTCGGCTATGGGTGCTTCACAGATCACTATGATCGGGTGTTCTTCGAAGTAATGTTTAAGTTTTTTCGCCGATATGTATACTCCATAGGCCATCTTCTGGTAGTGTGGGTAGTTTTGTTTTGAGGCTCATAGTACCTCGCTTAGGTAGTATACCGGCCTTTGTATTGATTTATCATCTTCATTCCGTTCTACAACGATCACCGCACTTACCACTCTGTTTGTGGCAGCTATGTAAAATAACATAGGATCTTTTGACAATGGAGAAGCCAGGATTGGTGCCGTGACCAACATTTTTTTCAGTTCATGAAACACATTATCTGCTTGCGGTGTCCAAATGAACTTATCAGATTTTTTTATCAGTTGATACAGTGGTAATGCCTTCTCTCCCAGCTGACATACAAATCGACTAAGCGAGTCCAGACAGCCCGTGAATTTCTGTACATCATTTAGACACCTCGGCAATTCCATTCTTTCTACCGCTCTTATTTAGTTGGATTGGCCTCTATACCTCGGCTGGATACGAGAAAACCGAGTAGTTTCCTAGCTGGTACACCGAAGGTGCATTTTTCCGGGTTAAGCTTTATTCGGAACCTTCTCCGGTTCGCGAATGTCCGTCGAATATCATCCAGTAGTGTTTTGCTCTCTTTGGTTTTTATAACCACATCGTCTACATATACTTGTACATATTTTCCTATCTGGTCATGTAGACATTTTTGCACACATCTCTGGTACGTTGCCCCTGCGTTACGCAGGCCGAATGGCATGGTGCGATAGCAATAAGCCCCATACGGGGTAGTAAACGCAATCTTTATTTGATCAGCCGGATTTAACGGTATCTGGTGGAAACCAGAATACGTGTCTACAAATGATAACAGCTCACAACCAACGGTCAAATCAATGACTTGGTCTATCCTAGGTAAAGGAAAAGGATCTTTGGGACACGCCTTGTTCAGGTTCGTGTAATCAATACACATTCGCCATACGACGGCTACATTTGGATCATCCTTTTTTTTTCTAATAACACCGGATTTGATAGCCAATCCGGATAAAGCACTTCCATGATGAACCCGACAGCAAGGAGCCGAGCTATCTCATCCCCTGTTATTTTTCTCCTGTCTTCGGCGAAGCGGCGGAGAGGTTGCTTCACCGGCCTTGCTCCTGGCCTTACATGCAAAGAGTGCTCAGCCAACTCCCTCGGCACACCTTGCAGGTCTTGAGTTTACCATGCAAAGATATCCCGATTCTCACGGAGGAAGTTGGTGAGCTCGCCTTCCTATTTGGCATCTAGGCCGACACCAATGCTGATGGTGCGTTCTGGGAACTGCTCATCTATCTGGACCTTTTTCGTTTCTTTAGTCGGCTGGAAAGAAACACTTCCATGTGGGTTGGATAATGCTGGCATATTCAGCTGTGCCGACTGAGCGAGAGACGCTACTTCTTGAATTCTTCTTTTTTCTCTTGCGATCACCAATGACTCGGCCAGGTTTGATCCGGCCGAAGCACATTCCATCGACTTCCTGTAATCTCCTGCTACTGTTATCACCCCTTGTGGTCCGGGTAACTTCATCTTCAAGTAAGTGATGTGGCAGCTGCTCATGAATTTGGCCAATGCCGGTCGCCCGAGTAAAGCATGATAGCAACTTTCTAGATCCACCACCTCAAACTCCAAATTTTCCGCTCTGCAGTTATTCCTTGTGCCGAATAATACATCTACTCGAACCTTCCCAATGGGTTCGCATGAAAGTCCCGGCACTATTCCATGGAACGTGGTTCTCGTGGATTGCAGCATATTCTGCGATATTCCGAGTTTATGCATTGTATATTTGTACATGATATTGATACTGCTCCCATTGTCAATGAGTACTTTTGAAAATTTCACATTAATGCTAGGCCCGACAAAAGTCGGATCTAGTACGAGTGCGTACGATCCTGGATTCGGCATTATTTTGGGGTGATCCTTTATGCTCCAAGTTACTTCTTGATCTGGCCAAGGTACGTATCTTGGTACTGTCGGCATAACTGCATTTACTTCCATATGCCGGCGCTGTACACTTTGCCTGTCTTGTTATTCTGTTGTGAACACGCAATATGATTGATGATGTTCCCTATAGTCATTGCGTCCATTATTTCTGGGGTTTGTCCTTCCTCTTGGCCCTGATTTATCACTTGATGCACTGCATCTCTCCGGTCCGAGTTATCATACCTCGGGGGAGGAGGGGGTAACATTAACTGTTGTGCATTTGCCCCAGTCAACTGTGGCTGCTGCTGCTGATGTGCCTGATGAGAAGGTGCTTGCATGCCCGCCGGGTTCCCCATTGCGTTTTTCATCCAGGCGCATTGCCGAGTTGTATGATTAGCCGGCTTGGCCGGGTTTGGAGTGTGAAACTTACACGGTTGATCCAACATGGATTCAAACGTGTACTTCGGCCTTTCCTGCCACTGCTTCTTCTGTTCTGATGTCCACTGTCTCTTCCCTTCTGCCGCTGACTGTTTCCGTGACTCGGCTGATCTTGCACTACCGCTGCCATCTGATTGGAGGCATATCTGTAATCCGGTCTTTCCTCTCTTCTTCTACCTCTAAACTCGTTGCGCCTCGATGATCCGGTCGCATCTCTTGCATATTGATCTTGATGCTCCTGATGCTCCGCCGACATTAGTTCTGGTTGTGTCGGATCACCTAATGCATACGAATCTGCTATCCTGATGGTTTCTGCCAAATTGGTTGGCATATCTCTTTGCAGTCTCTGCCACAAGACACTAGCATATCGGCATCCTTGAGCGAACCAAGCTATCGCATGAGTTCCTAAGGTTACACGACCGAGTTAAGAATTCTCTGTCTGTCTCATTCGGCCTCTGCTTGCACATTGCAAGCTGCTGTGGCCTGTTTGGTCTCTTGTAAGTACCGGTGAAGTTGCTGACAAACATCTCTACAAAATCTAGCCAGCAGTTGATACTGCCCGCTAGCAGATTATTCAGCCATACTGTGGCCGGTCCTTCTAGCATTTGCGGGACATATCTTACCGCCCATCGCAAGTTTCCGCTACCTATTTTTACTGCAGTGGCATAGTCAATTAACCAATCCTGTGGTTTGGTACTCCCATTGTATGTTTTCGTGCCCCTTGCCAGCTGAAAATTCGGCACAGGCGGCTCGCCCATGATCCGGGGTCCGAAACATGTCAGACCCGGCGGACCTTGCTCCTCTAACAACTCGGACCGGTACAACCTGTCCAGTTTTAATCTTGCATCATTTGATGGCAAGTTTCTGTACATGACTCTCTCCTGCATTCCATAATGGTTATTTCCACCATGCCCTACATACTCCATATCTGAGTAACCATCATTGTACCTCTCATTTGCCTGATTATGGCGAGCTGGTCTTAGTTCTCTTTCTTGCCGAGGTTCATACCTCGGCTGAGGATTGGGCGGCGGGTCCCTCCTTCCTTCCGCCGGGGTATTGTTCTCATGATTTCCTCTTCCGAGGTCTCCATTACCTCGGCTTCCGTTGCCTTTGTTGGCACGGTGGGGGTCTCTTTCGCCACTGTTACCTTGGGCTTCCATTGCCTCTGTTCTCATTGACCTTTTCGGCTACTGCTGGATCATACGGTACAATCTGCTAGTTTCTTTTTCCTGAAGTTACTGCTCTATCTTTTCGCGCATTGTTTCCGGGTGAAGATGCGTCCGCACAGATAGGGTGGGCGCTGCTCCAGCTGAATGAACCATACGTGAGGCACCTGGTCTTGCCGGGTCTGCCCTAAGCATTTCTTCATTTTGCTGGTTCGCAATGCGTACCAGCTCATTCACTCTTTCTTGCTGTTTCTGCCGGGCTTCACCGGTCAGCCCTTCCAACTCTAGTGCAGCGGCATTTGCCGCCCTTAGGTTCTTTGTCGGGGTGCTATACCTCGGCAAGCCTAGATCGACTGAATCTGCCTTATGAGTCTCATGATCTTTATTGATATCATTCATGAGGTTTTTCCCTCTCAATCTTAATTCATCGACCCGCTCGGGGGCAACATCTAGATTATTTGCCTTAGCATATTCTCGCAGGGTCCTGTTTAAGGATTCCCGCAATTCCGAGACCTTTTTGCCTCTACTAGCACTTTCTGCCTAGTTTCTTCCAACTCTGCCTGAGCATTAGCCGGATCAAGTATTGGTGCAACAGGCGTGGTTAAGTTATCTATAGTTGCCTGAAGAATATTCTCTGGTCTTTCCAGAGGTGGCCATCTTACCCTTGTTGCCTTAGGGGTTGTCTCCTGTACCTCGGCTGGTTTGGCTGCGGTAGGAACTACCTCGGTGGGCTGTGGATCCGCTTGCTTCGTGGTCACCTGTCCTCCCGTCGTTGTATCCTTGCTTGATTTGGCGCCTGCTGCTGCCGCCTGTACTCCGGCTACGACCATCACCTCGACGCTGCTGACGGGGCGTTCTCCACGCGGACCGTTTGCGGCGCTGAGGGGGGGCTCTCCTGCAACAATAACTCGGTGAGGATAAACGCAGGAGGTGTCGATGCCGACGTAGATCTGGTGCATGCCCAAGTTGATGAAGACGCTATTGCGCGGAGGAGCTTTTTTCCTGAAGCTGCCTGCGTTATCGCTGACATAGTCACAGAGATCAAATCTCTGGACTAAGCCAGAGACAACACGCTCGCCGGTGTGGATGAAGTTTCCCGTCTGGATCTTGACTCCAGCTAGCACCGCTGCTGGCCCCACGGTGGGCGCCAATTGTCGTGGTGGTGGCACGGCAGATGCCATGGGTAGGCTAAAGTATGGGGCCAATGGATGCTAGAGGGATCCGGGGAGGGAAGATGTAGTTACTTCTACACTCAAATGACTAATATGCAGATCTGTATTTCTCTTCTCTTGGGCTACAAGTGCTCCTCGAGCTGTTTGCAAGAAGAGAACTACAACTCGAGCCTTACAGCCTCAAATGAATCGATCCCCCTCTCAGGAGTCCGTGCCTTATAAAGGGGTTCCTTGGCTCCTTCTAGGGCTGACTGTCGTGGTGGTGGCACGGCAGATGCCATGGGTAGGCTAAAGTATGGGGCCAATGGATGCTAGAGGGATCTGGGGAGGGAAGATGTAGTTAATTCTACACACAAATGACTAACATACAGATCTTTATTTCTCCTTTCTTGGACTACAAGTGCTCCTTGAGCTGTATGCAGGAAGAGAGGATGAACTTTTACCAGCCTAACGGTATAGAATGAGCCGATCCCTTTCTCAGTATCCAAGCCTCTCCTTATAAAGGGGCGCCTTGGCTCCTCTAGGGTTGACGTGGCAAGCATATTCGAAGAATATGCTTGTCCCAATATAGTAACTCGGTGGCCTCCTTTCTGTGTCCCCCTTCTAATGACGGCAAGGTTTCAGAGAACCCCACCTACACGCCTCGGGCTCCAGGAGTGTCACCTCTATGACCTCCTTCTGCCCTTCTACTGCTCTGCGCCTTGTCCTTTGCGCTTGGCTCCGTTCAGATTCTTCCTAGCCTGTGACTAGGGTTTGACTATAGGCACCTCCTTCTCCTGCAAGCTTCATGTCATTCGGCCCTGTCTCGCTTAACTCGGCTTAGCCTTCACCTGCATTTAGGTTATTCGGACTTACCCGGCTGACTTAAACCGTACGTCGGCCGGGTAACGTTCAACCCTTCTCATAGGTGTCATGCTCATGCTTACCTCGGCCGACCTTTACATGATTCGGCCGATATAGACATTAACTCGGAATATGACAGGGGAACTCCTTTCGTCTTTCCCCGTCATGACCCTATCTGGGGTCACCTCCCCAACATTAGTCCCCGAAGCTGGTGTGGTCCTGCCCGTAACCTCGGCCGGGCCATATCAGTTTCCCAATATTCGTTTCTCCTTGTTTCCGAGTTATTTTCCCCCTGTCCGAGGTATCCGCATAGCTTCTCGTGCACACCGCATCCTACGTGTAACACTTATCATTGTTTCTCTAGTTTTTTGTTCCCCTACAGTGCCCACTGACAAGCTACAGTAATTACTGCGCCTGTCGCGTCGGCGCTGCGACGCCTCGCGCACCTTATCGGTCAGGGGACCTGATCATCTCCTGCGTTGTGTGGTCGTTGGTGTGGCTCCACTCAGCCGCGAGCGGTTACGCCGCACACACGATCTACACGGTTTGTGCCCGCACGCACGATCCAACTACCGCCAAGGCCACGCGGTTATAAAGAGGGGCACGGGGCTAGAGGATTTACTTTCCTCATTCGCTCACTGTTGCCCTTCTTCCTCCTTTCGCCCTTGCCCCTGTTCGTGCTCCCGCGGCCGCGCGCTCATCGGAATCTTCGACGACGAGGCCCTAATTCCTCTGCTCCGTCGACCTCGTCCCCGTACGCTTGCTCCGGCGCCGTCGCCGGTGAGTTTCTCTGTGGTCTCATCGCCTAGATTTTTATCTAGACGCGTCTGCCGCTCTCTAGGTTTCCCGCGGCGGTTCCTTTTCCGCTCCGATGCCGTTTTCTCCTAGGACCACGACGGGGCCTTGCACCTCTAGGCTTTGCTCCACCGCTAGTTCCTCTTCTGTGGACTCCTCCAGCGACCCTATGTCAAGCTCAGTTAGCGGCACGCTCATCGAGGATGACGATGCAGCGTCTGGTCCAGAGCGGGGCTCCTGGCAAGGTTCCTCCGTTACCCGCCGAGAGGTTGAGTGGTTAATTAGAACTCGCCGGATTCCTGCCGAGGCAGCCTGTCGCTTACCCGACAGCGAATATTCTCCCGTTCTTAACGAAGGCGAGTACGTCGTTTTTATGTCCCATTTCGGTCGCGGGTTTGGTCTTCCCCTTAGCGATTTTGCTAGGGAATTCCTCGATTACTTCGGCCTGCAGCCGCATCATCTTCCGGCTAACGCCATTGCTTCTCTATCCGCTTTCATCTCGGCCTCGGAAGGATACTTCGGCTTCTGGCCGTCTGTGCATGTATGGTCCAAGTTCTTCCAGATCCGATCCAATGTCGTTCCAGACAAATCCCTTCATCCTTCCGAGAAATTGCTTACCCAGTGTGGAGCCGCGTCCATCACACCTCGGAGGAAATACGAGTTTCCTCGCGTTGCTGGTGTCGAGTCATGCAAGAAATGGCATAGGTCGTTTTTCTATGTCAAGAATTCTGGGAAGGAAGACAGTATTCGGCTCCCTGCTTTCTCCATCGGCCCCCTTCCAAGAAGAACTGGACTTATAATCCCAGGAAGAGCCATGCTCTGGCCGAGGCCTTCAAGATTTGGCTGAAGAAGCTGATCCGCACCGGGTTACGTGGCGAGGATCTGATGACCACCTTCGTCAGCAGCCGGATCTGCCCTTTTCAGCAACGCACGCACAAGCTCTGCTATATGAGCGGTCCCCTTGATGTCAACCGAGTCTCAACGGTTGAGCTCGATAATTATCTTATTTTCAAGCGTGTCCGAGCTATCTTTAAGACAAAGATGCCGGAGGATTGGACCTGGGGACTGAAGCCGTCCACCCGCGGGAATCCCCCTCCCGAGGTAAGTTCATGCATTTATGTTTTGCCCCCCAATTGCGTTTGTGATTCCTTTTACTAATTCCTTTTTGTCTATTTTCTTGCAGAGATTTGCGGAGCAGAAGATTGAAGATGCCGAGGTTCTGGCCCTCCCGTGGACCGCAGATCGGAACACCCCGGATAGCGGGGAGCCTGATTCGGAGGAGTTCGTTCCCAAGTCGGACCTCGCTCCGGCTCACGCCCGTGGCAAGACCTCGGCTCACAGGGAGGAAGGTGATTCGGATGACGTCCAAATTCTTGAGGTAGTCGCCGCAATGCCTATATCTTATGCATTTCCGGCTTCTACTTCCTCAGCTAATCAGGCCGGTTAGGTGCACGACACCGAGCCTCTCGCCTCCCAACCTCCTGCTACCTCGCGGAAGCGTGCCGCTCCAACAGGTGCTTCCGAAGCCTCTCCCAAGAAGCGAACTAAAAAGTCATCCCAGTACCTTCTGAAGCGTAAAACTATGCCCGGAGTTACTAGGTACGCTCATTTTCATTTGTATTTCTTGTTTCTCTTTTTCCGTCTTTTGATTTGACTTTCTGTGCTTTTGCAGCGCTCCTCTTTCTGTTAAGCCCAGTGGTCCAAGCATGACGAGTCATACTACTCGGCTGCCTTCTCCTCCGCCTCCTGAAGATACCAGAGTTCCTAGTTCTTCTCGCGTGGACTCTCCTCCTGCTCCGAGTCAAACATTACCTCGGCAAGATGCACCCGTGGTTTCCGTTGCTGATGCCAACGTAACCCGGACAGTAAATCCTCCTACCGAACCCGCTGCCCCTATCGTGAACCCCGGAGTTTCCCCCGAGACTCCTTTGGCCCGCGCAGTTTCAACCACAACTCCAACTCCAGCCGAGGATGTCACCATCTTGGCGCCCTCAGAAACTATAGTTCCTCCTGTTTCCAAGGACACCACCCCTAGTGCCGAGGTAACGACTCCTGACGACGCCTCTTCTAAGGCCAAGAAGATCGTCGTCACCAAACCTCCCTCATCTCAGAAAGGACTTGCTAGCTCTTCTCAACCTACAATTGCTGATGCGCTCCGCAAAGGGGTTTCCTCTGCTAAGACCGTTGTCACCCCGGCCGCAGATACTCAGCTCACTCTTCACAAGAGTCCCATGGCGGCGGTGGTTACACAACGCGTCCGAGGTAAAGTCCTGACTCGTACTAAGAGTGGGAACAGCCTCGGCTCGTTGGTTGAGTATGCCAATAATTGGAACGCTGTTGATCAGCTCGAGGGCAATCCAAGCAGTCAGCCATTTCAACTCTCCGACATCAGCAGTCGCTTGCATCTGGCTGCCAAGATCGTGCTTGACAGCGATAAGATGAACGAGGTAATTGTTTTTATTGACATTTGATTAGTTATTCGAATGATATTATATATACTCTAGTCCCCGAAGCTTGCAACCGAATAACTTGTTATTCATTTGGAAGTTTTATTAGGCTTTGCCTGATTCGGATTTGTCTTAGTGTTCGAATATCCAGTCATCTAGATCCGAGTTATGCTTTGCTTGATTCGGATCTGTCCTAGTGTTCAAATATGTAGCCACCTAGATCCGAGTTAAGCTTTGCTTGATTCGGATTTGTCTTAGCTTCGAATATCCAGCCACCTAGGTCCGAGTTAAGCTTTGCTTGATTCGGATCTGTATTAGCTTCGAATATCCAGCCACCTAGGTCCGAGTTAAGCTTTGCTTGATTCGGATCTGTCTTAGCTTCGAATATCCAGCCATCTAGGTCCGAGTTAAGATTTGCTTGATTCGGATCTGTCTTAGCTTCGAATATCTCACTGCAATTTATTTTGTCGCTTAGGTTGCCCATGATCGGCGGACCGCCGAATTCCAAAGGCTGCTTTTCGCACATAAGAAATTGCAAGATAAGTATGAAAAAGTTGTTCCCGTGGTGAAGAAAGCTGGTAATTTAACAAACTTTTGTATTGTCCCTAAAGTTCTTAATATTTTCGACTTGAGGTGTTAGCTCATTTTGCTGGTAAATAGGTAATATCAACAATCTTAATATCCATCTTGAGAAGAAAGTCAAGGCCCTGGAAGGTTAGTTATCCTTTCTCTTTACAGATTTCTGTTCGAAATTTATCGCGGGTTCCTTTTAACCTTTTGGTTTTGGTATAGCCGAGTTACAAACTCTTGCAGCGTCACATCAAGAATGCATACCCATGCCTGATATGATGCTGCATTTTTTAGAGCAAGCCGCTACTCACTCGGCGCAGCTCAAAGAGAAAGATGACGAGATAATTCGCTTGCGCGCCGAGGTGGAGTCCCTCAAGCTCTCTCAGAAGTCTGAGTTAGAGAAAGTTGATCAGGAATTCTCCAAAGAGAAGAATCGGCTAGCTCTGCAATTGCAGAAAAATAAAGAACTCCTTGAGGCTGCCGAACTTAAGACACGGGCGATGAGCGAGGAGATCACTCGCTTTGAGAAGACCAAGGTTGATTGGGCTCAAAATCTTCAGAAAATGCTGAGCTATATTCATCGTAAGTCTCTGACCGTGGCCGAGTTATCTTCTTCTCTTTCTTACTTTTGAGTGATATACTTTTATTCTGCGCAGACCATTTTCCGGAAGCTAAGCCTGTGAGCTCTAGAGCGGTGATTAATGCTCGCGTGCGTCGAGGTGTTCCCGCAGATCCGAGCCCAGAATACTCGATGGAAGACTTCTTGGTTGCCGTTGGCGCTGATGTTGGTCCGATGAAGATTATGGGCAGGGATTTGGTGCAAGCAGCCATTCGGGCCTACCATGTTCTCTGGCCGAATACTTCTGGAACTCCTGATATTGATGAGATAAAGATACTGGTGGAAAGATTAATGGCATCCTAGAACCAGTTAAATCTCTGGAGGGAATCCGCTGGACGAGCTGGTGCTGATATGGCGCTCACAGTCATTATGTCATGGTACGAGGATATTTCGCTCGATACCTTGATAAACTTGCGCACTAGCTCCTGTTGGGTTGAGGATCCAGAATCCGTCGCTCGCCGACAAGCTCGTGCCTTCTAGCTTGTTGAGTATGCTGACGTGCATAACTGGATTGAAGGGCCGAGTTTCCTTCCTAACCCAGCAGATGACGTCGAAGTCGAAGATGCCTTTGATAATAGTTCGGCCGGTCAAGGCGAGAGTGAGGGCGACTCGGACAACTCTGGTGATTCCAGCGCCAGCTCGGATGGGGAGGGCAATGCACGATCATCTTCCAAAGGGACTGGGCACTCTCAAGCTCAACCTAACGTTTCTCAACAGCCCCAGGCTTCCCCCGAAGTCGCTCCTGGTTCTGTGGAGGGTGAAGCAACTTCGGCCGAGGTGCCGTCTACCTCGGAGCGCCTAGTGCCTGAGCAAGTCGCTGCCCCTTAGGTTCAAAAAACTTTAAGTTATTTCTTATCCCCGGTATGCCGGGCGTATGCTGTGTGTGAAACAATTGTCCGACTCTCTGTGTGGTATGAACTCTCTTTTGCCTTTTGCCGCTGAGGCACCTATGATGGTGATCGTTATTTGTCTGTCTAAATAGATCTTGTTGGTTTAAATCTTTGCTTTGGTGGCCTTCAATCTCATAAGTTCGGATTGTGTGTTTTCATTTGAGCCATCTTAGTTCAGCGTTAATATTGCCTGGCCTGTATAAATTCGATGGATCTACCATTGTGTTCTTGATATTTATCCGATCTATAAATCCCGAAGCCCATATTTGAGGAAAGCAAAATAATATCGTTCAAGGTAGCTTCTGACCTATCGTTCGGGATGCCGAAGTTTAATACCCATTTTTGTAACAGGAGACAATCATGGGGCAATTCCCTAGTCAGTGCTCTAGAAATCGAGGTTTTAATGCCTAATTCGAGATAAGGCATAATACGTCACAGTCCCCGAATTCCCTGCCCGAGGTCCTGAAGCTTAACACATAATTCCGTAAAAAATGACGTTGGGCAGTCCCCGAGTCACTGCTCCAAGTGCGTAACTCAAAGTGCCGAGGTTTAGTACATACCTCAAAATGTGAAACAATATAGGGCAATCCCCAAGTTACTGCTCAAGGTGTCGAGGTTTAATACATCACTCAAAATGCGAAATAACATAGGGCAGTCCCCGAGTCATTGCTCGAGGTGCCGAGGTTTAATACATAACCCAAACTGAGAAATAACATAGGGCAATCCCCGAGTGACTGCTCAAGGTGCCGAGGTTTAATACATAATCCAAAATGAAAAATAACGTAGGGCAGTCCCCGAGTCATTGCTCAAGGTGCCGAGGTTTAATACATAATCCAAAATGAAAAATAACGTAGGGCAGTCCCCGAGTCACTGCTCAAGGTGCCGAGGTTTAATACATAGTCGATACTTCGACTTAAAGCGTCACGTTACAACGTATCATAGATGACTCCTATGAGTAAAACGGACGAAGTAAAGCTATGTTCCATGGTCTTTTAGATTCTTTGCCGGCTTTGTTTGCCTTGTTCTTTTCTGGTGACTGAGCATCAATTAGGTAATATGCATCATTGTGCAATGCTTTGCTCACGATGAATGGTCCCTCCCATGGGGGTGATAGTTTGTGCATGCCGGCTATGCATTGCACTAGCTGAAGGACCAAATCTCCTTCTTTAAACACTCTCGGATTGACTTTCTTGCTGTGATATCGTCGTAAGTCTTGCTGATAAATAGCTGATCTTGATAGTGCCAACTCCCTGGCTTCTTCTAGTAGATCGACATTATCTTGCCGAGCTACCTCATTTACCTCAGCGGTTGTATATTGGGTGATTCTTGGCGAGTCATGTATTATGTCGGCTGGAAGCACGGCTTCTGCTCCATATACCAGAAAAAATGGGGTATACCCTGTTGACCTGTTTGGGGTAGTTATGAGGCTCCATAGTACCGCTGGTAGTTCCTCGATCCAGCACCCTGCCGACCTTTGCAGTGGTTCGACGAGTCGGGGTTTTATTCCGGACAATACTAGTCCATTATATCTTTCTACTTGCCCATTAGATGTTGGGTGAGCCATCGAGGCGACATCCAGTCTTATGTGTTTTTCTTGGCAGAATCTAGCAAAGGCCCCTTCAGCGAAGTTTGTGCCGTTGTCTGTAATAACACTATGTGGATAACCATATCTCCAGATAATATCTTTGAGGAATTTTACTGTTGTTGGTCCGTCACATATTTTTATCGGTTTTACTTCGATCCACTTTGTGAATTTATCCACCATGACTAAAATGTGGGTCATCCCGCCCCGGGCCGGCTTGAATGGTCCCACCATATCCAAGCACCATACCGAAAATGGCCAAGTGGTTGAGCATGGCGACTCTCTCTCCCACCCACCCACCCACCCATGGCGACTCCTTGGCGATCTAGGGTTTTCACTCCCTCTCCAAGGCAATGGAAACTCTACTCCATTGGGACTTCTCTCCTGGCCAGGCATTGGCTAATCAGGTGCGTCGATGTTTTGGATCTACGGTGCACTTTCTCCCTTCCTTGACTGCCAATGAGTTCTTGGTGGTGTCCTTCTCCTCGGCCTCTTTTTCCCTGAATGTTGAATCAGTGGGTCTTGCTCTTCAATGTTGCATTGGTGGAATTGCGGCTAGATTCAAGGTTTTTCAATTAAGTGATCGAAGATTTCGGTTCTCTGTTGCTTCAAATAAAGTGGGGCACTTCATCTATAGTTTGAGAGACAGAGTCTAGCCTGATTTTGTGTGCCATTTCAGTTTGTTTCGAGGTTATCATCCCCATATCTCTGGCTTCACACATGATCGCTTGTGTTCGGATTTGCCCCTTAATATTTCTGTGAAGAGTGCTCCATCTAGTCCTGTTCATTTTAAGCCAAATTTGGACTTCCTTAAGAAAAGTGTTGCACAAGATCTTCATTCGGACTCATCACATGAATTGGCTAAATTTGGATTTCATCAACATGGATCTCCTGGGTTTTCTTCGGATGGATCTGATCTGGCTAGACATCTGTTTTTTGGAACTTTCTCTGATCCTATTTTGGTGGATCATGAACGTGCTCATAAGGAAGTTTTTACTGGTTCAACGTTTGTACGTCACTTTTGCATGAAACTGCCTTCTGTCACGTTAGAGAAGATTGAAGATATGAGGCAGGCTCTATACTCTGATCAAGACATCATGCATGCATTGGACTTGAAATTTATTCCTACCAAAGCTATGGTTTTTGAAATTCTGGGACGCTGCTCAAATTGTGGAGATCATGATCATCTAGTGGATTCTTGCCAGAAATATTGTGATTGTATTTTTTCTTTGGGTCATAAATGTTTGAATTGCCTTTCTATGCGCAGCCAATGGTGTGGTAAATGTTTAATTTTTGGGCACCTGGCGAGTAAATGTGTTCTAGGCTGGCGTTGTCGGAACTGTCACTTATTGGGCCATTGGGCCAGGAACTGCCCAAAGAGGATACGAAGAGTTTGGCAAAAAAAAGAAAACTGCATTTAACAATCAAGCCGATATTTCTGGTCGGAATATCTGGGTAGTTAAGAAGCAGCCAGTTTTTTCACCTGGAGTTTCACCCCCTCCCTCTCCTGCCGCTTCATCTTCTTCTCCGCCGACCGCAGAAGCTTCTCTCCCTACCTCGACAATGGCCAACTTTCCTGTGAATCCTTTAGCTTTTCTCCCCAATGGCTTGACTATTGATCCAGGGCCAGTTGATCGCTTGGTGAGGTCACACATGGTGGTTCCTACGGAGGCTCCTCTGCAGCATGACCGAAAGGTAATTGCTGAGACCAACAGATTTATTCCGATTCAGCTTAGAGAAGACTATAGGATTCAGGTGATGAATCTTCTCAATGAGTCACAGTTGTTTGTCAGTCGCTTTGATGATCATCCCCTAGGACTTGGCATTTTTACTATGACTGAAACCCTGATTGCGGATGCTACAGTTGGAACTACCTTTGAGATTGATGAGATTACCACTGTCACATTTGTGAAACACAATGAAGCTAGAAATATGCGTCTTACTGCTTTTGGCAGGGAAACTTGGATATAGTTTTTAGCTTTTCCCCTTGACTATCAGACTAGCCATTATATTCATAATGCTGTTCAAGATTTTGGTTTGTTGTCCATGTGGCATAACCCAGGAGGGGATGATAAATCTATGTTAGTCAAAGTGTGGATTGTTCATCTTAAGTTTGTGCCCAAAAGTTTAGTTATTCACCAGCTTGGAGGGGCAAGGCATTCCTGGACTGTTCCTGTTATCTTACTCAGGTGTGCTGACTGGAATGCTCATCTGCCTGAAATTCTGCCACCTCCTGAAGACCCTGAACCTGATGATGGCAATCCACATCCCATGCATGGTGAAGGCTTATCTGCTGAACAGTTATACCAACAGCAGCTTAACAATTGGAATCAGCAGAATCAAATGCCTGGAGGGGGTTATGCTCAAGGAGGAAATGCTGGAGGGATGAACAATGCTGCTCTGTTTCATCAACATGGACATTTTGTCCCTGCTCAGGCCATTGCTGCACTTTTTGATAATAATGTTGCACAAGATGAAAATATTGTTGCACCAGTTGTGGAGGATGCAGTAGTTGTTCCCAACCCTCCATTGATCAACTTTCAATAGATCCTAGCTGCACAGGGGGTATCTTTTTTGGATGGTGTGTCACCCCCTGCCACCAATGTACAGGACAGTCCTATGCAAGCCTGGCATGAGAGTATCTCTGATGTTTCTGATGGAAGCTCCTCTGATTCAGATTTGATGCAGGTTGATACCACTCTATCCATTAACTTTGCTTTGCTTGAAGATCATCTCTTGGATACCAGTTCTGAAATCTGGATGACAAGAAACTTTGCTAGATCTGCATTTAAGGAGTTTTGTTTCCCTAACTTTGCTCTAGACAATGTCAAGCTCCTTTCTTTCACTCTTCCTGTGTCAAAGTGTATGCAGTTTGAGTTGGTGGATGAGTGGGTGTTATTGCTCAATTCAAGGAAGAAGCAGGAAATGGTCTATAACAGAGCTTTGGGATATCCTGATGTTACTCAAGCTGGCACCAAAAGGAAGATTCCTGAATTTGATGATAATGATGTGGTTTCCTTTGGGACACCTATCTCTACTAATCAAGTCAGAAGAAGCTCAAGGTCTACTAGATACAGGGGCTTTAAGCCTAAAATCATTTGTGATTCCAAGATCACTAAATCCAAAGTGAAACAAAGGAAGATTCCAGAGGTGAAGGCTGTTGAAGTCACAGAAGAAACTGCTCAGATTAATCATGGTCAGGTTGATATGGTTACTGATAGGACTCTCCTTGCAACACCAATCCCAGTACTCCAGTCTATTGGAATATCCCTTTGTGGGGTGCCTCAGGAAGACCTCACTCCTCTGAAGCTCATGGAAGACTGGCAGGAGAAGGAAAATGCTGACAGTGCCTAGTGCCTGTCTATTTCTACTTTGGTTTCTTTACTTTTGAGTTGTAATAATGTCTCTACTTAAACAATGGGTTATTTTGTGCTGGAACATCAGAGGGATTAATGCTAGAGAAAAACAATTAGCTTTAATGAATGCTATTAAAGTAAGTGGATGTTCAGTTATTTGCCTTCAAGAAACAAAGAAGGAGGATTTTGATCTGCAATTTATTAAATCCTGTTGTCCAGCAAAATTTGATGAGTTTGTCTTTGTGCCTTCTGCGGGGGCTTCTGGTGGACTCATTATCATATGGAATAGTTCAGTTTTTTCTGGAATGGTTATGCACTGTGAAAAGTTTGCTCTCTCTGTTCATTTCACTTCAACACTTTCTGGGCAGTCTTGGACTTTAATTAACATTTATGGCCCTTGTAATGGTGAATTGAGGGAGAAATTCATTGAATGGATGTTTGAGGTACATATTCCTGATGATGAAGACTGGATCTTAATGGGGGACTTTAATTTTATTAGGTCCCCTGCAAATAGGAATAAACTTGGGGGGAATGTTAATGACATGCTCATCTTCAATGACTTCATTAGAGAACAACATCTCACTGAATTGCCAATTAAAGGAAGAAAATATACTTGGAGTAACATGCAACAAGACCCTCTGTTGGAGCAACTTGATTGGTTTTTCACCTCCATTCACTGGACACCTAGTTTTCCTAACACAGTTGTTTCCACACAAGGCAAACCAACCTCTGATCACACTCCTTGTGTTGTCTCTATTCAGACTAAGATCCCTGGTAGTAGGATTTTTAGATTTGAAAACTTTTGGGTGGCCCATCCTGGTTTTCTGGAAGTGGTTGCAAAATGCTGGAGTAAGCCAACTCACAAATCCAACAGTGCTGCAAATCTTAATGCAAAGCTAAAAAAGCTGAGATATGATTTGAAATTTTGGAGTAAATCAATCTCAAAGCTGTCCACTTGTATTGAAAATACCAATAAAGTTCTCTCTGAACTGGATAATCTGGAGGATAAAAGACCTTTATTCTGTTAGGAAGCAAATTTCAGGAGAATTCTAAAAGCTCACCTTGCAAGACTATTACAATACCAAAATGCTTATTGGAAGAAAAGATGCACATTTAGATGGACAAAGTTTGGAGATGAAAATACAAAATTCTTTCATAATTTTGCTACTGAAAGATATAGAAAGAACAATATTGCCTCCCTCAAACTCTCAGATGGATCTTTTGTTATTGAGCATGCTAATAAAGAAAATGCTATTTTTCAAGCATAGAAAGAAAGATTGGGCACATCTACACAGCCTGAGATGCTTTTTAATCTTCAACATCTAATTACTCCAACTGAGGGCCTTGAGATTCTATCCATACCATTTACCAGAGAAGAAATTGACAAGGTGGTGAAAGAGATGCCAAGTGATAAAGCCCCAGGTCCAGATGGTTTTAATGGTCTTTTCCTAAAAAGTTGTTGGCACATCATCAAGGAGGATATCTATTCTTTATGCTCTCAATTCTATGAAGGAAATCTGAATCTGTAAAGTATAAATATGGGTCATATTACACTCATTCCAAAAATAGGTTCACCTGAATCTATCAATGATTTCAGGCCAATAACTCTGCTTAATTGTGTTTTGAAGCTTATAACAAAAATCTTGGCTAATAGGCTACAGAAGGTTATTTTGAAGATTATTCATAGAAATCAATATGGATTTCTAAAAGGCAGAAACATTCAGGATTGCCTTGCTTGGGCATTTGAATTTCTGTATCAATGTGAAGCTTCTAAGAAAGATATTATTTTGCTCAAGCTGGACTTTGCCAAAGCCTTTGATACCATTGATCATATGGCTATGATAAAAATTATGAAACAGATGGGTTTTGATGATAAGTGGCTGAAATGGATTGAAATTATTTTTGGAACTGGAAAGTCAGCTGTTCTGCTCAATGGAGTACCTGGAAGGCAATTTCATTGCAAAAGAGGAGTTAGACAAGGAGACCCTTTGTCCCCCCTTATTTTTGTGCTTGCTGCTGATTTACTACAATCTGCAATCAATAAGGCATTCAGAGATAATATACTCAGGGCCCCTTTTTCCCCTGATTTTGGACAGGATTTCCCAGTCGTTCAATATGCAGATGATACTTTGATTATAATGCAAGCAGACAAAGATCAAATACAGATAATGAAAGGGATTCTTCAAAACTATGTTGTTTCTACTGGATTACAAATTAATTTTCATAAGTCACACCTAATACCAATAAATCTGGCTGATAACTTTTCTAAGGAAATTGCAGATATTTTGGGATGTGCAATTGCCAAAATGCCTTTCACTTATTTGGGGCTTCCTCTTGGCACCACCAAACCCACTGTTTATGATCTTATGCCACTGATTGACAGAGTTGAAAGAAAGGTTTCTGCTTCATTCATGATGATGTCTTATAGTGGGAGAGTTACCGTGATTAATTCTTTACTGGCCTCAATTGCAACTTTCACCATGTGTGCAATCAAATTGCCAGATAAGATAGTGGGGCATATAGAAAAAATTCAGAGACACTGTTTGTGGAACAAGAAAACTGAAGAGGGGGGAAAATGCAATTCTCTAGCTGCTTGGGATATGATTTGCAGGCCAAAATGTAGAGGAGGTATTGGCATTCTCAACCTTAGAATTCAAAATGAAGGCCTGCTGCTTAAATTCCTGCATAAGTTCTATAATAAGGATGACACACCTTGGGTCTCCCTAGTATGGAATGCATATTACAACAACATTGTTCCTCATTCTTCTAGACCTTGTGGCTCTTTCTGGTGGAGAGATGTTTTTAGACTTTCACATTTATTCAGAGGAGTAGCTACAAGCGCTATTGGTAATGGGGCTACCACTTTGTTTTGGAAGGATCAATGGTCTGCAACTATCTTTGAAGAGAGTCACCCAACCATCTATTCCTATGTTAGGAAGGAAGATATCTCTACACAGGAGTTTCTTACAGCAGATAGCTTGACACGGCTTTTCCATCTCCCTTTATCACCTGAAGCACTAACTGAATTGAGAGACATTCAGAACAGCTGGAGAGAAATTCAACTGTCAGAACATTCACATGACACTTGGAGTTATGTTTGGGGGGCCAAAGAATACACTTCCAGCAAATATTATCAATACAATTTCAGAAATATTAATCCACACATATCCTTTAAATGGTTGTGGAAATCGAAGTGTACTGCAAAAGTGAAGTTCTTTGGGTGGCTGATTCTGTCTGACAGATTGAATACAAGAAGTATGTTAAGAAGAAGACATTATGCTCTGGGGACTGGATATGATTATTTTATGTGTAATCACAATACTGAGGAAACAATTGAACACCTGCTTTTTCATTGCCAATTTAGCCAAGCTTGCTGGAGCTCAATTAACATCTTTTGGTCTATGACCAATTCCAGACTTCAGATCATTGAGCAGGGAAAAAAGAGCTGGAATAAAAAACTGTTCATGGAAATCACCTTGCTGGGCTCTTGGAACATCTGGAAAGAGAGAAACAACCTTTGGTTTAATAACATACAACCCTCAGTTCAGGCTTGGAAGTCAAGATTAGCTACTGATCTGTCATTGTTGATTCATAGGACAAAAGAGGAGCTACATCCACTAATCAAGAGCATTATTCATAGTCTGTAATTCTTCTTGTAATCCTAGACTTACCTGTTCTGACTTTTTAGAGTCGTCCCCCCCTCTGTCTCTATGTAAATATGTAACTTTATAGACTCTGACCTATTATTAATGAAAATGAGGCAGTAGGAGTCTTTCCTACTGTTATTACCCTAAAAAAAAATGGCCAAGTGATTGGTATCGTCTTTAATTCGGACGATGGCATATGTATCTTGCTGGCATATCTCTGGCAACCATTGCATTTTTCTACCAATTCTTTGGCTTCTTTCAACGTCGTTGGCCAATAAAATCCGTGCCTGAATGCTTTGGCCACTAAAGCTCTAGACGAGGCATGATTCCCGCATTCTCCTTGATGTATATCTAGGAGAATTTCCTGGCCTTCCGCCGAGTCAACACATCTTTGCAGCACGCTTGTGACGCTCCTTTTATACAACTCATTATTTATGATTGTATAAGCTTTTGCTCTTCTCATTGTCTGTCTAGCCAGTACCTCATTACTCGGCAAAGTCGCATCTTTAAGGAAGGAAAATATGGGTTGCGCCCAGGTTGGCATGATTTTCTCTGGGATAATTCCACTATCTATTTCCATATTTTCTGCCGACATAACAACCTCGGGTTTTTCCATATCCATTCGTGTAACGGCCGGGTTTATTTTTGGAAACTCTGGGTTAAACTCTTCGTCAATCTCCATCGGCATACTATCTTCTTTTGATTTTGCCAGAATAAATATGGATTCTGGTGATGGTGCTATTGATGGTTTTCTCAGGTGCCCTAGGGCGATACCCGGGGGAATCGATTGCCTAGTTGATCCGAGTTTTGACAGTATATCTGCAGCGTCATTCTCTGCCCGAGGTATATGATGAAACTCACATCCGTCGAAATATCCGCTGATTTTATGCACATGGAATCTATATAGGGCCATATTCGCGTCTAGCGCCTCCCAAGTGCCTGATACTTGTTGTACTACTAGATCCAAATCCCCGTAACATAGAATTCGACGTATGCCGATCTCTTTTGCCACCTTTAACCCATGGACGAGTGCTTCATACTCGGCTACATTGTTTGACGCGGCAAAGTGTATTTGCAGCACATATTTCAGCTGATCTCTTTTTGGCGAGGTTAATACTATCCCTGCCCCCAAGCCATTCCTTAGCTTGGAACCGTCAAAGTGCATTGTCCAATAATTCGGATCTGGTAATGGCGTCTCATATTGTACCTCTGCCCAATCCACAAAGAAGTCGGCCACCGCCTGAGATTTGATTGCATCTCGCCTATCGAATTGCGGAGCATAAGGTGACAATTCAATTGCCCATTTTGCTATTCGGTCGCTTGCATCCTTGTTGCTCAATATGTCGGCTATGGGTGCTTCACAAACCACTTTGATCGGGTGTTCTTCGAAGTAATGTTTAAGTTTCTTTGCCGACATGTACACTCCATAGGCCATCTTCTGGTAGTGTGGGTAGTTTTGCTTCGAGGCTGATAGTACCTCGCTTAGGTAGTATACCGGCCTTTGTATTGACTTATCATTTTCATTCCGTTCCACAATGATCACTGCACTTACCACCGTGTTCGTGGCGGCTATGTAAAGTAACATAGGCTCTTTTGACAATGGAGAAGCCAGGATTGGTGCTGTGACCAACATATTTTTCAGTTCATGAAATGCATTATCTGCCTGCGGTGTCCAAATGAATTTATCAGTTTTTTTATCAGTTGATATAGCGGTAATGCCTTCTCTCCCAGCCTACATACGAATCGGCTAAGAGAAGCCAGGCAACCTGTGAACTTCTGTACGTCATTTAGACATCTCGGCAGTTCCATCCTTTCTAACGCTCTTATTTTAGTTGGATTGGCCTCTATGCCTCGGCTGGATACGAGAAAACCGAGTAGTTTCCCAGCTGGTACACCGAAGGTACATTTTTCCGGGTTAAGCTTCATTCGGAATCTTCTTAGGTTCAAGAATGTCTGCCGAATATCATCCAGTAGCGTTTTGCTCTCTTTAGTTTTGATAACCACATCGTCTACATATACTTGCACATTTTTCCCTATCTGGTCATGTAGACATTTTTGCATACATCTCTGGTACGTTACCCCTGCGTTACGCAGGCCGAATGGCATGGTGCGATAGCAATAGGCCCCGTACGAGGTAATAAACGCAGTCTTTATTTGATCAGCCGAATTTAACGGTATCTGGTGGAAACCAGAATACGCGTCTACAATCGATAAAAGCTCACAACCAGCGGTCGAATCAATGACTTGGTCTATCCTAGGTAAAGGAAAAGGATCTTTGGGACACGCCTTGTTTAGGTTCGTGTAATCAATACACATTCGCCATACGATGGCTACATTTGGATCATCCTTTTTCTTTTCTACTAACACCGGGTTTGATAGCCAATCCGGATAAAGCACTTCCATGATGAACTCGGCCACAAGGAGCCGAGCTATCTCATCCCCTATTATTTTTCTCCTGTCTTCGGCGAAGCGGCGGAGAGGTTGCTTCACCGGCCTTGCTCCTGGCCTTACATTCAGAGAGTGCTCAGCCAACTCCCTCGGCACACCTTGCAGGTCTTGAGTTGACCATGCAAAGATATTCCGATTCTCACGGAGGAAGTTGGTGAGCTCGTCTTCCTATTTGGCATCTAGGCCGGCACCAATAGTGACGGTGCGCTCTGGGAACTGCTCATCTATCTGGACCTTCTTTGTTTCTTTAGTCGGTTGGAACGAGACACTTCCATGTGGGTTGGCAAATGCCGGCATATTCAGTTGTGCCGATTGAGCGAGGGCCGCTACCTCCTGAATCCTTCTTTTTTCTCTTGCGATTACTAATGACTCGGCCAGGTTTGACCCGGCCGAAGCACATTCCATTGACTTCCTGTAATCTCCTGCTACAGTTATCACCCCTTGTGGTCCGGGTAGCTTCATTTTCAAGTAAGTGATGTGGCAGCTACTCATGAATTTGGCCAATGCTGGCCGCCCGAGTAAAGCATGATAGCAACTTTCGAGATCCACCACCTCAAACTCCAAATTTTCCGCTCTGCAGTTATCCCTTGTGCCGAATAACACATCTACTCGGACCTTCCCAATGGGTTCGCATGAAAGTCCCGGCACTATTCCATGGAACGTGGTTCTCGTGGACTGCAGCATATTCTGCAATATTCCGAGCTTGTGCATTGTATCTTTGTACATGATATTGATACTACTCCCATTGTCAATGAGTACTTTTGAGAATTTCACATTGATGCTGGGCCGGACAAATGTCGGATCTAGTACAAGTGCATATGACCCTGGATTCGGCATTATTTTGGGATGATCTCTTATACTCCAAGTTACTTCTTGATCTGACCAAGGTACATATCTTGGTACCGCCGGCATAACTGCGTTCACTTCCATATGCCGGTGTTGTACACTTTGCCTGTCTTGCTGTTCTGTTGTAAACACGCAATATGATTGATGATGCTCCCTGTAATCATTGCGTCCATTATTTCCGGGGTTAGTTCTTCCATCTTGGCCCTGATTCATCACTTGATGCACAACATCTCTCCGGTCCGAGTTATCATATCTCGGGGGAGGAGGGGGTAACATTAATTGCTGTGCATTTGCTCCAGTCAATTGCGGCTGCTGCTGCTGATGCGCCTGATGGGTAGGTGCTTGCATACCCGCCGGGTTCCCCATTGCGTTTTTCATCCAGGCGCATTGCCGGGTTGTATGATTAGCCGGCTTGGCTGGGTTTGGAGTGTGAAATTTACACGGTTGATCCAACATGGATTCAAACGTGTACTTTGGCCTCTCTTGCCATTGCTTCTTCTGTTCTGGTGTCCACTGTCTTTTCCCTTCATTCCTTGGTGTCCATTGCTGAGGACCATTTTTCTGCCGCTGACTGTTTCCGTGACGGCTGATCCTCCACTACTGCTGCCACCTGATTGGAGGCATATCTGTAATCCGGTCTTTCCTCTCTTCTTCTACCTCTAAACTTGTTGCGCCTCGATGATCCGGCCACATCCCTTGCATATTGTTCTTGATGCTCCCGATGGTCCGCCGACATTAATTCTGGTTGCGTCGGATCTCCCAATGCATACGAATCTGCTATCCTGATGGTTTCCGCCAAAGTGGTTGGCATATCTCTTTTTAGTCGCTGCCACAGGACACTGGCATATCTGCATCCTTGAGCGAACCAAGCTATCGCTTGCGATTCTATGACTCCTTCACATGAATTCCTGAGGTTACACCACCGAGTCAAGAATTCTCTGTCTGTCTCATTCGGCCTTTGATTGCACATTGCTAGCTGCTGTGGCCTGTTTGGCCTTTTGTAAGTACTGGTGAAGTTGCTGACAAACATCTCTTCAAAATCTAACCAACAGTTGATGTTGCCTGGAGGCAGATTATTCAGCCATACTCTGGCTGGTCCTTCCAACATTTGCGGGACATATCTTACTGCCCATCGCAAGTTTCCACTTGCTATTTTTACAGCAGTGGCATAGTCAATCAACCAATCCCGTGGTTTGGTGCTCCATTGTATGTTTTTGTGCCTCTTGCCAGCTGAAAGTTCGGCACTGGCGGCTCGCCCATGATCCGGGGTCCGAAACATGCCGGACCCGGCGGACCCTGCTCTTCTAACAACTCGGACCGGTACAGCCGGTCCAGTTTTAGTCTTGCATCACTTGATGACAAGTCTCTGTACATAACTCTTTCCTGCATTCCATAGTGGTTTTTCCCACCATGACCCGCATATTCCATATCTGAGTAACCATCATTGTATCTCCCGTTTTCCTGATTGTGGCGAGTTGGTCTCACTTCTCTTTCCTGCCAAGGTTCATACCTCAGCCGTGGATTAGGCGGCGGATCTCTCCTTCCTTCTGCCGGGATATTGTTCTCATGATTTCCTCTTCCGAGGTCTCCATTACCTCGGCTTCCGTTGCCTCTATCGGCACGGTGAGGGTTTCTTTCGCCATTGTTGTCTCGGCTTCCATTGCCTCTGTTCTCATTGATCTTTTCAGCTACTGCCGGATCATACGGTACAATCTGCTTGTTTCTTTTTCCTGAAGTTACTGCTCTATCTTTTCGCGCATTGTTTCCGGGTGAAGATGCAGCTGCAACGGAAAGGGAAGGTGCTGCTCCAGCCGAATGAAGCATACGTGAGGCGCCAGGTCTTGCCGGGTCTGCCTTAAGCATTTCTTCATTCTGCTGGTCAGCCCTTCCAATTCTAGTGCCGCGGCATTTGCCGCCCTTAGGTTTTTCACCGGGGTGTTATACCTCGGCAAACCTAGATCGACTGAATCTGCCTTATGAGCTTCATGCTCTTTGTTGGTATCATTCATGAGGTTTTTTCCTCTCAATCTTAACTCATCAACCCGCTCAGGGGCGACATCTAGCTTATTTGCCTTAGCATATTCACGCAGGGTCCTGTTCAAGGATTCCCACAAGGCCGATACCTTTTTTGCCTCTACAAGCACTTTTTGCCTGGTCTCTTATAACTCTGCCTGAGCATTAGCCAGATCAAGTATCGGCACTACAGGCATAGTAAGATTATCTATAGTCGCTTGGAGAATATTTTCTGGTCTTTCCAGAGGCGGCCATCTTACCCTTGGTGCCCTCGGGGTCGTCTCCTGCACCTCAGCTGGCTTTGATGCCGAAGGATCTACCTCAGTGGGCTGTGAAGCTGCCTGCTTTGTGGTCACCTGTCCTCCTGTCGTTGGGTCCTTGCTTGATCCGGCACCTCCTGCTGCTATCTGCACTCCTGCTGTGACCATTACCTCGATGCTGCTGGTGGGGCGTTCTCCACGCGGACCGTTCGCAACGCTGAGGGGGGCTCTCCTGCAACAATGACTCGGTGAGGATAGACGCAGGATGTGTCGACGTCGACGTAGATCTGGTGCATGCCCAGGTTGATGAAGACGTCGTTGCGCGGAGGAATTTTTCCCCTGAAGCTGCCTGCGTTATCACTGACATAGTCACAGAGATCAAATCTCTGAACTAAGCCAGAGACAACGCGCTCGCCAGTGTGGATGAAGTTTCCTGTCCGGATCTTGACTCCAGCTAGCACCGCTGCTGGCCCCACGGTGGGCGCCAACTGTCGTGGTGGTGGCACGGCAGATGCCATGGGTAGGCTAAAGTATGGGGCCAATGGATGCTAGAGGGATCTAGGGAGGGAAGATGTAGTTAATTCTACACACAAATGACTAACATACAGATCTTTATTTCTCCTTTCTTGGACTACAAGTGCTCCTTGAGCTGTATGCATGAAGAGAGGATGAACTTTTACCAGCCTAACGGTATAGAATGAGCCGATCCCTTTCTCAGTATCCAAGCCTCTCCTTATAAAGAGGCGCCTTGGCTCCTCTAGGGCTGACATGGCAAGCATATTCGAAGAATATGCTTGTCCCAATATAGTAACTCGGCGGCCTCCTTTCCGTGTCCCCCTTCTAATGATGGCAAGGTTTCAGAGAACCCCACCTGCATGCCTGGGGCTCCAGGAGTGTCACCTCCGTGACCTCCTTCTGCCCTTCCGCTGCTCTGCGCCTTGTCCTTTGCGCTTGGCTCCGTTCAGATTCTTCCTAGCCTGTGACTAGGGTTTGACTATAGGCACCTCCTTCTCCTGCAAGCTTCATGTCATTCGGCCCTGTCTTGCTTAACTCGGCTTGGCCTTCACCTGCATTTAGGTTATTCGAACTTACCCGGCCGACTTAAACCGTACGTTGGCCAGGTAACGTTCAACGCTTCTCATAGGTGTCATGCTCGTGCTTACCTCGGCCGACCTTTACATGATTTGGCCGATATAGACATTAACTCGGAATATGACAGGGGAAACTCTTTTCGTCTTTCCCCGTCATGACCCTATCTGGGGTCACCTCCCCAACACTGACATGGCAAGCATATTCTTGGAATATGCTTGTCCCAAAGTGGTAACTCGGCGGGCTCCTTTCCGTGTCCCCCTTCTATCGGCGGCAAGGTTCCAGAGGGCCTCACATGTGTGCCTCAGGCTTCTTCACTGTCACCTCCGTGATGCCTGTCTGCCTCTCTGCATCTCTGCTCTTTGTCCTTAGCGCTTGGCTCTGTCTAGATTCCTCCTACAGCAACTAGGGTTTGACCTTAGGCACCTCCTTCTCCTGCAAGCTTCATGTTACTCGGCCTTGTCTTGGATAACTCGGCTCGACCTTTACCTGTATTCAAGTTGTTCATACATACTCGGCCGACTTAACTCGTATGTCGGCCGGATTAGGTATCGCTCCCTTCGTAGGTATCATGGCCGTGCTTATCTCGGCCGACTTTTACAGGACTCAGCCGATATAAACAGTAACTCGGCATATGACAGGGGGAACTCCTTTTGTCTTCCCCTGTCTTGACCCTATCCGGGGTCACCTCCCCAACACATTGGGTAAAAGAAAACTAAATCCTTGGTCGTAATTATTGACGAAGTCAACCTGAAAAGGTTGTGCGTGGGGATACACAACGCCACGACAATGTTAGAAGACCCGACACGAAAACTTATTGATGCAATCACTAGCATCAACACGAGCTGAGGTCGACTTGTGGTAATTCATGTCTCCCCCACAGCTAGACGGAGTGTGCATTTGGGAAACGAACCCTAAGAGTGGGAATTCTACCATGCACGGAACATAGTGTATGCATGACTCACCCCTTTCTCTTTGTTTTTTTAAGTTGCATCAAATACTCTCTCCTTCTCCACTTTACTAGATGTAGTTTTAAATTTCAAACTCATGTAGATTTTGAACCACCAGTTCAATATGAGAGAACCGGCTAAATATATGACTTTCTAGTGAAGAGATCTTAAAAAGACTAATATTGAATATATTTTGAAAATTGAGCTTTTAAACTTGGTGCAACATTGAATTTTTTATGAAACCTGGTGATTTTTTTATTGAGACAGTTGGTTTCACTATGCTTCAAACGTCATTGATGATAGTTACAAAATAATTGAAAATTTACTTAGAGTTCAAATAATTCAATATATTAAGAAAAAAACAAGAAAAATAACACTAAATTTCGAGTTCAAATCCTAAGAAAATCACATAATTGTTGCACTAAAACAAACTACAAGTCGAATGCACAAAATATTAATGTTGTTTCATTGTACTTAAAAATCCACCATTAGTTTTCATTGTGTTTAGAAATTATAAACATATTTTGAGCATCTTTTAAATATATCATCAAAACAAATACATATGTTTAAAGGGATTGTTAATCTTGCATTCGTGAGAACACATATTGATTTTTTAAATCCAAAACAAGAAAATAGAGAGAGAGTATTATATGGTGGCAGAATGAGCAAAGATTGTTGCATGCATATGTGAGCCCACGAGAAAAAGGGTGATAAAATGGTGAGAACACAATAGGGGAGAGAGTGCCATGTCCTAATATTAAAGTAGAAAAAGGACTCTAGCATGCACACTATGTAATCCCTACATGTTCCGCATCGAAGTAAGAACCGGAGCCACCTGGGACATAACTAGAGTTACTTATTCCTACAATCCACAGACATAAAAAACCTATAAACGAGACTAAGGGCGTGTTTGGTAAGCTGCAAAGGTTTTTTGGTCTAGTCGGGCATGGTTGAAGTTAGCAGTGATAGACAACACCAACCATTGGACAACTTTGTGTAGTCCGTTTGATATCATGCATGCGGGGTGGATACTATGTCTAGGTAGTTTGGTTGCCTGTGGATTACTCTTGGCCCATCTCCCGCAAACTACTCTTGTTTGATTGCCTATAGGAGATTCTGTAAAATCACCTTCTTCTATCTTGTGGTGAGCTTACCATGAAAAAAGTAGCATCGCATACAAAATAAGTTCATGGAACACGAAGAACACAAGCATAACAACAAGAAGACCACTTGCATAAGAACATGAACAACAAAGGTAGAACATCAGAAACAACACGACCATGAATAACAAAGGAATAACATTCGGAACAACATGGCCAAAGAACAATAGGAATAACGTAAGTAGAAGAACATGAAGCACACAAACATAAGAACATGAATAACACAAGCAGAACATCAGGAACAACACATCCAGAACAACTAGAAGAACACAATCAGAATACTAGGTTGGACACAATCTGAACGATAGAAAGAACGGAAGCCAAACACCACAACAGAAGAACATGAAGAACACATGCATGTACTAGTCGTAACAAGCAACATATTACACTAACATGTCCATTCATGATCGTTGTCAAAAGGGGAAGAATCCATCATATCACGACCAGTTCACCATCACATGAGGGGTCCCTATATAACACCTCATTGTCGTGGTATTGCCGATGAGTATGCCATGGAGGGGTCCTCACAGTGCGTGTTTAGAGACGTGGGGTAAGGCAGACGGTTGACGGGTACGAGGTAACACAGCTTACCCAGGTTCAGATCCCACAACGGTGGCGGAATCCTACTCCTGCTATAAATCACTATAATGGCAATACGCCGACTTACAAAGATTAGGTTCGCTGTGCGAGGTGACTAGAAAGTCTAAGTAATCGTCTGAGATTGTGCCCTAAAGGCTCCCATAGGCCCGACTTATATAGTCGCCAGGTCCTAGGGTTATAGGGAAAAGTCCTAGCCGGACAGGTTACAAAGTTCTACACCGTCTATTACTAGTCTTGTGTATCTTGCACTCCAAGGCTCCGGGTACGCTGGTGACTCCACCGTAGCCTTCCTTTATCCGGCATGGGCCTCCCTTCTGGATCCACCTAACTGGGCCGCCCAGCAGGCCATAGGCCATGCTACCGACTATGGGCCACCCGGGTTAGTCGGATAAGAGACATGCTATGAGGATACCCATATAGCATATCCTCAACAGTAGCCCCCGGAGAACTCCAAGATCTTGCGCCGTCTTGCCTCTTCATGTGGAATGCTCCGTCTAGATGGATGTCGGCAAATCGTCAAGCAACATCTTGTAGTCCTCCCAAAGAACCCTGCAAAGGTTTCTCCGTCTTCTATCAGTAAGTCGGAGAAATGCTGAAACTTCCATCGTATGCTCCTGTTGTCGGATTTAATCCGTCCATGACGGAATCTTCGATGGGACGGCTCATCTACCATGTCAGTTATGGCGACGTAGGCTGTAGGTCAGCGACGCCTCGTAACTCACACATGCAGAGAACGTAATCATTACCGATTTTCCCGCGCGAGCGATACGAACCGTTGGCGGCGATGGTTGGAGACGTGGCGAAATTACCGCGCACGTTCACGAACACGTCGTCTACGTGGCAACCGTCCGATTAGCTGCACGAATCTTGACGCAGAGTAAGATAAATAGTAATCATGGGACACTCGCCACTTTTTCACCCCATTCTCTCGCGTCATCGTCTTCTTCCTCCAGCCACGCGCCTCCTCGAGCTCTTCACGAAAACCTCGAGAAACCTTAGCCTCTCTTTGCACCAGTCGCTTCCTTCCATTCCTTCCATGGGCTAGCAGCAGCTCCTTCCCGTCGATGGCGGCGTCGAGCGAAGCCACGGCAAAGCCAGCGAGCTCCGTCGTCGTGCCCCCAGAGGGCCTAGTCATCCCCGCGTCGGCGGTGATTGAAACCACCGGCGGCGACCACAATCTGGCGGCGCTAGAGCCTCTGGAAGAGGAACCAGATTCGCACAAAGGTGACTGGCGCGGCTCGGATATCACCGCCCACGACATCCAAGAGATGGTCGCCGAAGGCTACCTCCCCGCGACGGAGGGGCTCGCCTGGCGGGCGGCGCCGGCCGACGAGGTGACCCCTTCTCCCCAAGCCGGAGAGAAGGTGTACCTCAAGGCGCAATTGGTACGCGGCGTTTCTCTGCCCATCTCTCACTTCTTTCTGTCCGTCTTGAATCACTTCAAGGTCCAACCCCATAACCTCTTCCCCAATAGTATCTTAGTGCTTAGCAACTTCGCGGCACTTTGTGAGGGTTACCTAGGGATTAGGCCTAGGTTAGATTTGTTTGTATACTTCTTCACTGTCAAGCGTGAAGCCGGACACAGTAGGGAGGAGCTTAGAAACTGCGGCACCATGAGCTTCAAGATCCGTCCTGGCCGGCGTTTCCCCGACATCGGACGTACTTCTACGGCCCCGACATTCCTTTGGCGGGCCGAGAAGTAACGTACCCGGACTTCGTGGATGGAGCCGCCGCCGAAGTGTCCACATGGCGATCTCATGCCTCCCTTCCCTCCGACCTCGACGCTTCTCGCGCAATAAGGCGGATCGAGTGGTTCGTAGAGACGGGTCTGACCGGCTTGGACCTAGCCATGTGCTGGTTCATCAGGCGGATCCAACCTCTGCAGCACCGCATGAAGTTTATGCACGAGTACACCGGCGACCGAAGGGATTCCCTCCGGATCTCCTAGGACAACTTATCGAGCGACTCCGTCAAGTTCCGCCTCAAGGACATCGTCAAGGTGAAGGATAAGAAGCATGGCTTCACCCTCACCTACGACATGTTCGTAGACGGAAAGTGCCCAAAGGTAGACATTTATTTTCCGTGTATGACATTGCTCCAGTTTTTCCGTCTTGCCAATATCATCTTGTCTAACACGACGATTTCTTCACTTAACAGCTTAGCGATCTAGAGGAGGGCAACCTGGCTGCCCAAATCTATGATCCAAAGATGAAGGAAGTCACAGTCATGTCCGACGATGATGCCCCGTTGGCGTGAAAGCGGAAGAGCTCCACCTCTGACGCTGCCGACGGAGGTAAGAAGAAGAAGACGGAGGGTGGAGCCTCCAAAAAGAGTACCGCCGCCCTGGAGGCGGAAAAGAAGAAATCCACCAGGATGTTTGCCAAAGCGCCCCCCTAGTGTAAGCTTCTTATTCTCCGACATTGTCTCATTTATCTGTCTTATTCCTGTACTTATGCATTTTGCACGTTTCAGGAAGAAAGCCACAACCAGCCTCAAGAAGTCCTCCAAGACTCTTGGGGCTTCTAGAAATAACAAAGATATGCTGCATCGTGACTCCTATCCCGCCATCGCCCCTGCCACTCCTGCCGTCAAGCCCTCCTCTGCTCCGACAAGCTCTCAAGTCCAGGAGGCACCAGGCCCTTCCGCCATGGAAGTGGATTCTGGTGCCTCTACCGAGCTTGCTGTTGTCGGTGAGCAGGCGACGCAGGAGAGCGCTGCTCTTCAAATGGCTGAAGCTCCGGCTAAGGATGTCATCGGTAGCGGCAAGGCGGTGATGGGAGCTGGTACCTCTGCCCAAGGCGGCACCTCCACTCCCTAGAAACCCTTCGAGTTCCCGAAGATAGTTTACCCAGCGCTCCTGCCGAGTAACACAACTATGGTTAATGGAGGAGTGACGTCATCTCCGACGTGCGGTATTGAGGAGCTGCTCCGACAAGCAGATATCTTGCAGGGAAATAGCATTTCCTTTGGCAAGCTGCTGGCCAAGAGTGCTACAAACCTCAAGATCATCGCACTTGTAAGTTTTACTTTACCTTTTGCATTTTATATGAGTATCCCACTGTAGCCCCCGAGGATGTAGACGGAAAACCATTGGTTTTGCATCTATATGCTCTAAGAGTGACTAAGTTGGAAAGAATTCTCAGTGTAGCCTCCAAGCATTTAGATGGAATGAATTATTCCGACTAGATGCTTTAATAGTAGCATACACAGTGTTCATAAATTTAAGTGTTGTAGCCCCCAAGCCTCTAGTTGTAATTGAATTAGTTTCGACTAGATACTTAAAGAAAAGCTAAGCATTTTCCGAGTTAAAACTTTATACTGTAGCCCCCAAGCCTCTAGTTGAGAACTGAATTAGCTCCGACTAGATGCTTAAAGAAAAGCTAAGCATATTGCTAAGTTAAAATCTCTCGCTGTAGCCCCCGAGCATCTAGGTGGAAAATTTCCGACTAGAAGCTCCAAGCAGACGAAACAACGACTTAACTTTGTATTTGTTTCCACAGAACAAGAATGCTCGGAGGGGCATGGCCAACGATAAATACCAGAAGATGCGCGCAGACCTTGAAGCTGAAAAGGGTAAAACCGCCATCTTGAAGCAACAGATCATCAAAAACAAGAGTCCGTTTTCTTTTTGCGCATTTCCGTCTTACTTTTGTGCCCATAATCTCCGAGTACTCAATGTGTACTTTGTTTTCTCCGACTTGCAGAACATGTTGCCAAGGCTAAGGATATTGTCGAGAAGTCCAAGCATATCCAGCAGCTGGACAGCGAGAACAAGATCCTTAAGAAGGAGAGGGAAGAAATGCTGAAGATGCACGAGGATTCCATGAAAGCCCTGCAGGACTCCACCTCCGCTGAGATCAATCACTTGAAGTAGGAGCTTGCGATCCTAAAGGATCAGAAGCAAGCTGCCGATGAGCAAAACCTTCGCCATAGCGAGGCGTTTAAGCTCCTCCAACAAGAGAAGGAATCCTTGGCGGACGTCGTCTGGCAGGCTAAGGCCAGCATCTTTAGTAAGTGTCCTCCGCCTTGTAGTTCTATAGTATGGATACTTAGAATTTTTGAACTCATGCAGTCGTTGTCGGAATTTTCAGCTCCCATGGGCTTAACCCGCTCGCCTCCTTCGGACAAGGAATGCATGATTCTTTCCGGCAACTTCATAAACACCGCCATCGCCCAAGCCAAGGAGATCGCCAAGCCCCTCCAGATTTATATCAAGGCCTCGGACTTCGTGGTGAAGTACTCGGAGATTCTGCGTCGAGCCCCCCGAGCGTGTTGCAAGCTGGAAAGCTTCATGTGCACGGGCTGGCGCAAGGATGGCGCTGTCTATGGTGAAGGCACACTGTGAAGATGCCGACATCGACACGGTGACATCTGGTATCCCTGATGTGCATGATGACGGCAAGGAGATCGATCATGAAGCCATCTTGTCATCACTCGCGGGGTATGATACCAGGGTTGCCGAGTTGGTGGATGTGGACGTCTTCGTGCCCAGGAACTTTCTCGACAACGCCAACCAGGAATCCTCCGAGTCTCACCATAGCACCGATGCTGAGGGTGATTCTCCGGCTGGTGATGATGCGGCCTCCAAGTCTCCTGCACCCAAAGAGTGAAAAACACTTTGTAATTTCTGTTTCACCTCTGGAGTGTGCGCGGAAAAAACTTTGTTGATGTAATCTTAAGGCGGAAAACAATGGTTATCGTATACTGCTACTTAAGAATTAAGTTTCAGTATGTATATATTTTTTAAGCAAGTGCTGGCTTATCCATTACTTTGGTTCGTATGCTTGACTTTTCGTGAGTCGGAAGACTCGTTGTCGGAACCATGCGCTTTAGGTGATGATGCCCAATGGCACCGTAAAAAACCTAAGCACAAAATCGCCGATAATGAGTGCCGAAAGTCACTACTCCAGAATCCACATAAAAACAACAAAGAACGTGTAGACCAGAAAACTTAAGCTAACGCCCGTAGGCGGAATTTTCACAAGTGCAATCGCAAAGTTTGTGCATAAAGGTTTATATGATCCAAAAATGAACACTAAAGGAGGTAAAAGACTCAGCAATATGAGTGAACCAAAGAGCTTTATTTCATTGATCATATAAGAGGTACACGATTAGATAAAAAATGCTAAGTGTAGAAAGGACGTAGCTGTGCTATGTTCCATGGCCGATCAAGCTCTGGGTAGTTATCATCCGGGTCACGTCGCTTACGCTTATGATCCCCGTTGGGTCTATCCTTGAGCTCACGATTGTCGACAAGGTAGTAAGACCCATTGAGCAACGCCTTGCTTATGATGAACGGTCCTTCCCATGGCGGGGATAATTTGTGTGACCTCTTCTGCTTAAGTCGGAGCACCAAATCCCCATCTTTAAACGAGCGATGCCGAACACGGCGACTATGGTAGCTGCGTAGCTTCTGCTTGTAGATGGCGGATCTTTGGCATGCCAAAACGCGCTCCTCCTTGAGAAGGTCCACATCTAGGCGTCTGGATTCTTCAACGTCATCTTCATCGTAGGCGGCAACTCTTGGTGCATCGTGGAGGATGTCGGAAGGTAGGATGGCTTCTGCTCCATATACCATGAAATAGGGGGTGTAGCCGGTGGATCTGTTGGGTGTAGTTCGTAAACTCCACAGCACATATGGCAATTCTTCCGCCCAGGCTCCAGCTGCTCTATGTAGAGGTGCCTCAAGACGTGGCTTGATTCCCTGTAGAATTAATCCATTGGCTCGCTCAACTTGACCATTGGATTGTGGGTGTGCCACAGATGCAAGGTCAAGTCGGATGCCTTTGTCCCAGCAATAGGCCTCCACTTATCCGAGTGACAAGTTGCTTCCGTTGTCGGTGATGATGCTATGTGGGAGACCAAACCTCACCACTAGACCCCGGACAAATCTGAGGGCAGTTGCCCCATCAAGCTTTTGTAGGGTTTCGTAGCATGGAAAACAAAAAATTTCTATCGCATACAAACAAACAAGCCAAGATCTATCTACTAGATTGTAGCAACGAGTCGATGGAATAACTCACCCTCGAAGATTCCAAAGTGTTTAACGAGAGCGGATTCTCGTGGGTGATGTAGTCGTACTCTTCCCGATCTCAAGATCGCGTAGACGATCCTTCCGGCGCTGCGTTCCGGCAGCGCTCCCGCAGTCGGTCACACGTTCGGTACTCGACGAAGACCTTCCTCTCCCTTGTTCCAGCAGGCAGTGGAGGTTGTCGCACTCTCCTCGCGATTCCGGCAGCACAACGGCGTGGTACCGGAAGTAGAGGGGAGATCTCGCAGGGCTTCGCCTTAACCCGGAGCGAGTATGGTGGACTATGAGAGAGCCCTCGACGATCTAGGGTTTAGACATGCCGAGGAGGGGGCTAGGCCGGCAGCTAGGGTTTCACCTAGGCGGCGGCGATTTCTCTAGGGCCGGCGGCGGCTATGGAGGCGGCGGCGGCTTGGGCTAGGGTTTAGAGGTGTAGGAACTTGTGTATCTAGGAGGGGAGCCCTGCCCCTCCTTTTATGGGTGGAGGGGGCCGGCCAAGGGGAGGGGAGTCCCTTCCCAACTCGGGTTGGTGGTGCCGGCGGTGGGAGGAGGAACTCCTCCCCCAAGTCGGTTTCCACCTCCCTCTCCACTTCCCAAAATTGCCGTTTGACTTTCAAACTTGGCGTTTGACTTTTCAAACAAGGATTTGATTAATCCCTCTATTTTGTTCAGCGATGACACCGAGTACATGATGCAATCATACCAACTTGATATAACACATTCATGTACCCTTCCCCTCGGAGTGCCGGACATTCCAGAACCTTCTAGAACATTCCCGATGAAAACACCGGAACCATTCCCCAACTCCGAAACGGGACTTTCCTTATATGAATCTTATTCTCCGGACCATTCCGGATCTCCTCGTGATATCCCGGATCCCATCCGAGACTCCGAACAACATTCGGTCTCTTTCTCATCATTCCATAACTACTCAAACAACGTCGAATCCTTAAGTGTGTCTCCCTACGGTTCGTGAATTATCCGGACATGATCGAGACACTTCTCCGATCAATAACCAATAGAGGAATCTGGAAATTCATATGGCTCCCACATATTTCTACGATTACTTTGCGATCGAATGAACCACTTACATACGATACCAATTTCCCTTTGTCTCACGATAGTTTACTTATCTGAGGTTATGATCGTCGGTATCTCTGCATACCGAGTTCAACCTCGTTACTGATAAGTACTCTTTTCTCGTTCTCGTGATATGTGATCCCTTGTGAGCCAGTCACATGCTTGCAAGCTAATTGGATGACATTTCACCGAGAGGGCCCAGAGTATATCTATCTGTCATATGGATGGACAAATCCCACTCTTGATCCATGTGTCTCAACCAATACTTTTCTAACACTCAATGTCACCTTTATAGCCACCCAGTTACGGTGTGGTGTTTGATGTCATCAAAGCATCCATCCGGTAAAGGTGATATGCATGATCTCATGGTCGAAGGAATTAGGTTACTATGTATCAGAAAGCATATAGCAATTGAACTATTAAAATGACTTGATCTTTATGCTACGCTTATCTATAGGAGTATGTCCACCATATCATTCTCCTAATGACATGATCTTGTTGTTAATAACATCTCAATGTTCATGATAGGGAAACCACAATCATTTATTAACCAACAAGCTAGTGATGTATAGAGGCTACACTAGGGACTTCAATTTAAGTTTACAAATCACACAAGTATTAATGTTTCCTTGTTAATACTATTATAGCATGAATGTAAACATTTATCATAAACACAAAGATATAATAATAACTACATTTATTATTGCCTCTAGGGCATATCTCCAACAGCTTTCTAATGGGTTTAGATTCTATCCATTTGGTGAACTTGTCAACTGCTACAAGCAGATGCATAAATCCACACGGTGCCGTTTGTAACGGTCCTACCATGTCTAGCCCCCAGACTGCAAACGACCAAGTTATTGGTATTATTCGCAATTCTTCAGCAGGAACATGTGGTTGTCGGGCATAATACTGGCATCCTGTGCATGTCTTAACCAGCTTGTCGGCGTCTGCCTTCGCGGTCAGCCAGTAGAATCCTTGCCGGAAGGCTTTCGCGACAAACGATCGAGGAGCGGCATGATGCCCGCAATCTTCGATATGGATTTCGCGTAGGATTTCCATTCCTTCTAGCCGGGAAACGCACTTTAGGTATACCCCAGTAGTGCTTCTTTTATAGAGTTGCCCATTGATTATGGTATAACCCTTTGCTCGCCGTACTATTTGCCGTCTTTCGACCTCGTTTTTAGGCAAAGTTCCGTGTTCGAGATATTCCATGAACGGTTTTGTCCAAGCCGGAGGGATCTTTGTCACCATGTTGACAAAAGAGTCAGCTCTATCCTGGTTGTCGACGTCGGCTCCCTTCACGTATGGTGTGCGCAGATGCTCTAGGAAAACTCCTGGCGGAATTTGTTTGCGCCCTGATCCAAGTTTAGACAGTAGATCAGCCGCCTCGTTTTGCTCCCTAGGCACATACTTAACTTCGTATCCCAAGAAGCTCTTGGCTATCTCATCCACTTTGTCTCGATATGCCGCCATCATAGGGTTCCGCGCATTCTAGGTGCCAGCCACCTGCTGGGCAACCAAGTCGGAATCTCCACAGCAAACTATGCGCTTGATGCCAATATCCTTGGCTACACGTAGTCCGTGAATGAGTGTTT
Organism: Avena sativa; assembly: GCA_916181665.1. Lineage (NCBI taxonomy): Eukaryota > Viridiplantae > Streptophyta > Magnoliopsida > Poales > Poaceae > Avena > Avena sativa. Next base: position 350,662,364 of record OV702293.1, on the reverse strand, counting down.
CATACTCCACCATGTTGTTTGTAGCCTCGAAGTGGATCTGCAGAACGTAGTGTAGCTTGTCTCCTTTTGGTGACTGTAGCAATACACCAGCCCCCGAGCCGTTGAGCAGCTTTGATCTGTCAAAGTGCATCACCCAGTACTCTGGCTCCAGCAACGGAGTGGCATCTGGCATCTCCGTCCAATCTGTAATGATATCCGCCAAGGCTTGTGACTTGATAGCGTCGCGTCTCTTGTAGGTGATCTCGAAGGCGGAAAGTTCAATGCCCCACTTCGCGACCCGTCCTGTAGCGTCGCTGTTGTTGATGATGTCAGACAATGGAGTCTTGCTCACTACTGTGATTGGGTGCTCCTGAAAGTAATGCCTCAGCTTCCGCGAAGCGAGGAATACTCCATAAGCTATCTTTTGGTAGTGCGGGTAACGCTACTTGGACTCCGTCAAGACTTCGCTTACATAGTAAACTGGTCGTTGAACGCCGTGCTCATAGCCTGGTTCCTTCCGTTCTACCACGACGATGATGCTGATAACCCGGTTGGTTGCCGCCATGTAGATTAACAGGGGCTCCCCAGGCTCGGGTGCTGCAAGGATAGGCGCTGAGGAAAGAGCTTCTTAAGCTGCTTCAATGCGGCATCTGCCTCATTTGTCCATGTGAATTTGTCCGCCTTCTTCAGCAACTTGTACAGCGGCAGGGCCTTCTCCCCAAGTCGGCTGACAAACCGACTAACTGCTGCAACACAACCTGTTAGTCGTTGGATGTCCTTTAGGCATGTCGGACAATTTATGTTTAAGATGGCCTTGATTTTCTCCGGGTTGACCTCGATTCCACGCTAGGAAACGATGAAGCCTAACAGTTTGCCGGCTGGAACCCCGAAGACGCACTTCTTAGGGTTGAGCATCATGTTGTATTTCCGGAGATTATCAAAGGTTTCTTTTAAGTCGGAGATTAAGTCGTTTGATTTTTTAGACATCACCGTGATATCGTCCACATAAGCATGAACGTTCCGACCAATTTGGTCGTGAAGGCAACGTTGCATTTTCCGCTGGTAAGTAGCACATGCATTTTTCAGCCCAAAGGGCATTGTGATTAGCAAAACGCGCCGTACGGGGTAGTGAACGAAGTGGCCAATTGGTCCGACTTCCTCATCTTGATCTGGTGGTATCCTGAGTATGCATCGAGAAAACACAAAAGTTCCGAGCCAGCCGTCGAGTCAATGACTTGGTCAATGCGAGGCAAAGCAAACGGATCTTTGGGACATGCTTTGTTCAAGCCGGTATAATCAACGCACATTCTCAATTCAGTAGTTCCCTTTTTGGGGACAAGTACATGATTGGCCACCCATCGGGTGTGAAGGACTTCTCGGATAAAACCGGCCTTAAGTAACCTAGCTATCTCTCTACCAATGGCGCGTCTCTTCTCATCTCTGAAGCGTCGTAGAGGTTGTTTCACTGGTTTGCATTTTGGATCTATGTTTAAGCTGTGCTCGGCAAGTTCCCTTGGTACACCTTTCATGTCGGCAGGTTGCCAGGCAAAGATGTCCTTATTCTCACGGAGGAACTCGACGAGCGCGCTTTCCTATTTGGGATCTAGGTTCGTCCCAATGGCGACGGTCTTGGAGGCATCACCTACCACAAGTTCTACCGGCTTGGTCTCGATGGCGGTCTTGAACACAGGAGCGGAGTCGGAGATCTGCTTCTTCGACGCGGGCATCTCTGAGTCATTGACCTTGCTCTGGATCTCCTTGAATTCTTCGCTGTAGAGGACAGCTTCTGCAACGGCTGCTTCCTTGATCTTGTAGTCCCTTGCCTTGGTAAAGCTTTCGGATACGGCGATGACACCGTTTGGTCCGGGTATCTTGAGTTTGTTGTAGACGAAGCATGGCTTGGCCATGAACATGTGGAATATGTCGCGGCCGAATATGATGTGGTACACGCTCTTGAAGGGGACCACCTCAAAGGTCATGCGCTCTTGGCGGTAATTATTAACGTCGCCAAAGGCTACCTGAAGTGTGATGCACCCAAGGGACCGAGCCTCCCGACTAGGAACTATGCCAAGGAACACGATGTTGGTCCGCCTTAGGTTTGCCTCCGTCGAGTTCATCTTCTACAGTGTATCCAGGTACATGATGTTGATGCTGCTTCCACTATCCACCATGCACTTGGTGAACTCTACGCCATCAATCAATGGGTTGATGACCATGGCGTACTGGTTCTCCATGGGCACAAGGTCTAGGTGGTCCGTCCTGTCCCAAGTGATTGGAACCTCCGACCAGCGCAGGTATTGGGGGACTGGGGGGAGAGTAGCCATCAGGATCCTTAGAGACGTCTTCTATTGTTGGATGGTGGGGGTGCCAAGGAAAGTGTGGTAGACTGGGGCCTTCTTTGCAAAGGGGTTCTTGCCCTTGTCGTCGCCCTTGGCGGCGTGCTTGGGGTCAACGTCCTCGTCCATGTCACTTGAATCCTTGTACTCCTCCTCCTTCTTCTTCCCCTTGCCCTTGCCTCGCGGTCTATTCTTCCGACTTTGCTTATAGCCGGACTCCGGGTCTTCCTTGAGGTCGTTGACGAATTTGCAGTGTCGATTGGTGTGGGTGGCCTTGCCGTTGGCGTCGAGGTGTACGAGGCACGACATATCACGGTACTCTTCGTAGGTTTGGGGAACGCGGAGCGGCACCGAGATGGTTTCACTTCCTCGCTGGTGCCCGCGGCCTGCTCCCCTTCCTCGGCCACGTTGTCCGCCTTCGCCTCGTCCTGCAAAAGTCATGGCGACCATGTCGGTAGATTGCTTTTCTTCTGGAGCGGTTTTCCGCTTTGTACTGCTATTCCTCCGAGCTTGGGTTGGAACGGCCGTTGCCGGCAAAGAGCCACGAGCATCGTCGTTGGCCGCTGCGAACTCACTAGCTAACTGAATCATCTGATTCAAGTCAAGCTGATGATTATCCTGCAGGCGTTTTAGCTTATGTCGGAGCAACGTACCCCTTTCCAACCCATCGATGAAGGCGGCCATGGCGGTCTGGGCGTGCACTCCTGCGCAGGAATTTTTCATATCTAGCCAGCGGGAGAGGTAGGCGCGAGATGTCTCGTCTTTCTCTTGCACGCACCGCTGTAGATCGCCCACCGTGCAGGGACGCTTGTATGTACCCTCAAAGTTCTTGGTGAATGCTTCTTGCATGTCCAGCCAGTTGTAGATAGATTTTTCCGGCAAGTCGTCGATCCATTGACGGGCCGTGCCCGCCAACATTAACGGGAGGTACTTGACGGCGTCGTTGGGGTTGCCTCCGGCAATCTCCACCGTGTTGCCGTAGTCCTGCAACCATGTGGCAGGCTTGGCGGTGCCGTCATAGGGCTTGATGGTCTTGTCAATCCGGAAACCTTTGGGGTAAGTTGCGGACCGTATTGCAGGTCTGAAGCAACGTGGTCCCAGGTATGGTCCTTCCCGGGCCTCGTGGATCTCATCGATCCACGAACGTGCATCGTATGGCTCCGGGTTCTTCTTCTTGTTGTCAACAGGGGATGGGCTGCGTGAATGACGCGGGCCTCTTCCGCCATGGTGACTACTTGGCGGCGACGGAGGCGGAGGTGGCGGTGGGTTATCCTTCTTGCTGTTACCCTCCTGCGACGCCCCACGCCTGTCGCGGTTGCTTGTCGGACGCGGAGGGTCGTGGTGCGACCTGCTCTTATGTCCTTGGTGGTGCTCTTCATCATGACGGGTATGTGCCGCGTTGTCGCGGATGACGATGTCGCACTGCTTTGGTGGAGGCATATCCGTTCGATGGTGAGTCTTGTAGTCTTCCCGACGTCGGGGGGATCAGAGCGGTGGTGATGGACGGTGAGGTTGGGCTCTTTCTCCGTGGTCGGAAGATATGGGCATAGCATCCTTCCTGTTGCGTGCATCCCTCCGTCTTTGTTCTGATGAACCCGTCCGTGATCGGAGATCCGTCCCTTGGCGGCTTGTACTGGCTAGATCGGCAGAGCGCTGGGTCAGACTCAAACCTCTGAGAGGTGGCCTTTTCCTGCTGCTTTACCGCCTTGGCCACTAGGTCATAAACCTGTTCTACTGCCTCAGGCAATATATCCTGCTCCAGAAGGGTCTTGGCGACGGCGAGGTTAAGGAGTGGGGTGGGCATCACCTGTTTGCCTTCACTGTCAATGTATAGCTTGGCATGTGCCAGCTTTGAGGGAGCCCATCCTAGGTTGCGCCGTACACCAGGATCATTGATGACGCGAGCCGGAGCTTTCTTAGCCTTCTGCTGCTGTAGCAGAGTCTTGTACTCGGCCTCCATTGCTCTAGCTTTTTCTATGGACTTCTGCGCGTTGACCAGATCTCGATCTAGTTTAGCGCCTTGCTCCGCGATGGCTTGTGCTTCCTCCAGTAGCTACTGGCTCTTCTCGTCAAGATGAGTCACATTCTGGATATGATCAATAGTTAGTGGCTCAACCAGGAGATTGCCGTACATCGCTCCGTCAGCTGGGGTAACATGGGCTGCTGCCGACGTGGATGCTGGAGGCGGCAAGTTTGCGGTGTTGTTGTTGCTCGGACCGGTGCCGAGTTCCTGCGGCTGCTGTACTGGATTAGGCGGAGGAGGCATGACCTTTGTGCGAGCATCGTCGGCAGCAATAAGTGGTCCCTTCCCCTTATCCAGCGCCGTAGGCAGAGCTTGCCCGGGCTGGTCTTCATCCATCGCTGTCCCAATGGTGAAGAACACCCCTCGGGACATGACGGTGTTATTAACTTGTTCGTCGCGCGAGTATTCCTCCTCCATCTCCTGCATGGTGGAGTCTAGCTCTTCTGGACTGAAGTCTATTTCCTCTGAATCTGCATTGAAATCGGCATAAAGCGCGTCAATGACAGAGTCGGAGGGTTCCAGGGCTTCCTCGATGATGGGCGGTGGAGGTGCAACGGCCTCGATGATGACTGGAGGTGGTGGCGCTGCTGCGATGATGGCGGCCGGAGGCGGTGGTGGTGGCTGAATCGGAGGTGCTCCGTTAATGAGCGGAAGCACTGTCTGAGCTGCCGCTTTAGCCTCCGCGTATTTGTTGATGGTGTTCACCATGCCTTCGAAGGTAAGGTGTCCTGACGCCTGTTGCCGTCTTAGAGAGTGTCAGAGAAGCGTGCCATGGTCCAGTCCTTCCACAAAGTGATAGATGGCATCATCATTGGGGTAGTGGGCCAGATCGGCTCGTATACGGAGCCACCTGGCCAGGTAATCGCGGGGGTTTTCGCCTTCTCTCTGAATGCAGCGCGCCAGATCGAAGATGGTAACCACGCCGACAAACTTGGATCTCTGATGTCCAGACGCACGGACAAAGCCGGCGGATTTGCAGTGATCTTCCACCTTTATATCCTGCACAGGGGCGGTTTGGGTGGGTCTTGAATTTTTCCGATCTTTGCCAGCAAACTCCGAGGAGAGATCCGACATCGATCCTTCCGTGAACGTATCCTGCCCGTAGGCGGTCCGTGCGGGTCTTGACGCTTTCCGATCTTTGCCAGCAAACTCCAAAGACAGATCCGACATCGATCCTTCCGCGAGCGTATCCTGCCCGTAGGCAGTCCGTGCGGGTCTTGATGCTCCTCCGACTCCCAGGGAACTAGTGCCCGAGTCGGTTTCGCCGATGAAGAGGTGGATGTCTCTGATAGAAACGATCGAGCACCGCGTAGGGTTCGTCTTCGCCGGGATCCAGAACTCGTCGGGGGGGGGGGGACGATCAGAATGTTGCCGGAGAAGAGAACACGACCGATGGCTACGGTTTCTCCGATTCCCGTGAAGATCTTGGTCCTCGCCCGCTGAAGAGCCTGAAGCGCCTCTTGCCCCACGGTGGGTGCCAACTGTCGTGGTATTGCCGATGAGTACGCCATGGAGGGGTCCTCACAGTGCATGTTTAGAGACGTGGGGTAAGGCGGACGGTTGACGGGTACGAGGTAACACAGCTTACCCAGGTTCAGATCCCACAACGGTGGCGGAATCCTACTCCTGCTATAAATCACTATAATGGCAATACGCCGACTTACAGAGATTAGGTTCGCTGTGCAAGGTGACTAGAAAGTCTAAGTAATCGTCTGAGATTGCGCCCTAAATGCTCCCATAGTCCCGACTTATATAGTCGCCAGGTCCTAGGGTTATAGGGAAAAGTCCTAGCTAGACAGGTTACAGAGTTCTACACCGTCTATTACTAGTCTTGTGTATCTTGTACTCCAAGGCTCCGGGTACGCTGGTGACTCCACCGTAGCCTTCCATTATCCGGCATGGGCCTCCCTTCTGGATCCACCTAACTGGGCCGCCCAGCAGGCCATAGGCCATGCTACCGACTATGGGCCACCCGGGTTAGTCGGATAAGAGACATGCTATGAGGATACCCATATAGCATATCCTCAACACTCATGACCATATTCGATCATTAGAAGTTTTTAGGACATGCTACAACATCAATGCAAGTAGAAGTCATCCATCACAGATTTTCTTGATCTTTGTTAGCCTCATTAGTTGTGAGCATATCAAAGATAATGTACTCAAACTTTTTCTTTTGCTCCTTCAAACTGTGCATTTCCTTATCCTATTTCTTCTTCTTGGCTTTCATCATCTCTGCTAGGGTTTTCTACACCATCTTCAACATATCCACTTCATTCTTCGATGTTTTTGTCCGCTTGAAATTTATTTCCTTGTTCCGCGCCACTAATTCCTCAGAAGTGGTGCCCCTAATCTTGGTCAAGTTCTGATTTAGTACCTCTTTCTCAGTTTCATTCATGAATTTTTTCATATAAACTAACTTACTTGAGTACTTATTCTCAATTTTGTTCTTCTCATCAGCCAACTCGTTCACTAACTTTGCATTCCCCACCGTCTCGTCGATTCTTGCACTATTGTTGTCATGACACATGCCCTAAAGTCATCCTAATGCATTTTTCTTTGGTTCTGGACATTATTAATCAAAACAAGCCACAAAGCACAATTTGTGACTTCCTACAAAGCTGAATTACGTGCTCAACGCTAGTGGATGAGCTAGTAAAGGGCAGATCACAAGCTAATAACATACATTTTTTTGAAAGGAAAAAAACTCTTCGACAACTTCGACAGCGCGAGCTCTCGCCCCAGCCCCGGCCGCCTCCCTCCCTCCCTCCACCCCTCCCCTCCGTCGCCGCCGCCGGCAAGGGTCGCCGGGCGAAGCCTGGGCGACGCCGACGGCGGCGGCTTGTCCTTCCCCGCGGCATGGTGAGCGAGTCGGGGCTCTATAACCCTAGGCGGCGATGCAGCTCGGGAGGTGCTGGTCCGGCGTGGCCGGGTGATGGATGGTGGCGGCGTCAACATGGTGGCGCCAGCAAGGCGGGGCGCCATGGGTTCCGAGCTCCGTCGGCGGCTGTCCTGGCCCAGATCTGGCCATCTACGGGTGGATCCAGATGGGCTTGGGCGGGCCGGGCACGGCGGCGGCTGTGCTCGCTGGAGGTGGAGGCGACGACGGTGCTAGACTGGGGACGAAAGCGTCGTGCCCCGCTTGTTGCTGCAGGGCGGCCAGGGCTTTACGGGCCCTTCGTGGCCCGGCCTGGCCCTGCCAAGGCCTGGTGTACCCTCGCTGCTATGTCCGATCGATGACCGCCTCTCGGCGGTGGAGGTGGGTGATGAGGTTTGATCTCGTCAATGCCCATTGTTATGGACTTGGGTTTTGGAGAAGATGGGGATGCTGGAGATCGTGGAACGGTTAACAGACAAGCAACCAGGGGACATGAGATTTACCCAGGTTCAGGCCCCAGGAGGGAAAACCCTACTCCTGCTTGTCTGCTCTTGATTACGGCGGAACCGAAGGTTACAGGGTGCGCAGATTCGATTTGGCGTGGATGCGTGTGCGAGAGTATGAGTCGAGAGATCTAGGGCGTGCCCTCCTGGCCTTTATATAGACTTAGGCAGGTCCCGGGCATAGTCCTAGTCGGTTACAAGTTCTAGGGTTTTACCCCTTTGAATTTCCTATCTCCGCTAGTCTTTCTCTCCAAGGATCCGAAGGCGTCATGGGCCTTGGCCACCCGAAAATCTTCATGGGCCAGCGTATATCTGCTGTGGGCCTTCCTTGGGCTGGACCAGGTATGCTGAAGTCACGTACCCGTAGGGTATAACCATGTCAGTAGCCCCCGAGTGATCAGTCGAATCGTAGATTCGGCTGAGGACTCTTCCATCCTTCGGGTGCAACTATATTTTAATAGTATATGTGTGTAGGGATTGTTGATGCGTGTGCCTGACTCACCCGACGGATCAGGGTCAGTTAACTGTCCTAGGACGAAAAGACACGATCTTCTTCAGGTTCGAGTCCCTCAACCCGGACCTGGAACATATGCTGGCGTAATTCGACTCAGGCCGCGGAGGACTTAGAGGAGTGGAATTCCAGTGATTTTAATTGGTGTACCCAATGCGTCCATCGGGATTTTTCATCACGCCTGTTGGCATGGATTTATACTAGCAGAGCGCAGTCAGGTGCGTTGCCAGGCCATCAGATGATATCTGCAGGTCTTATCTTTGCGTCGCAGACGCAGCATCCGAACATTTATCACCTCGGAGGTGCTTCGGGTGGCCTAGGAGGTTGTCGCTCACTCGGTCATTTTGCTGGGGCAAAGTTGCCAAAAAGTTTTTTGCGTGCTGATCCGAAAGATCGCAGTTGAAGATTTCATAGGGTGCGCGACCAGCGCTCCCTATGGGAGTAGCCCCCAAGTGTCTGTTCGAGTCGTAGACTCGAACGGAGACTTTAGTTCAAGCATTGTTTTAGTCGTTAAGTCCGCAGGACTCGAAATTTTTCGGATGCTTAAATCCATCCTCCCTATGGGAGTAGCCCCCGAGTCCGTAGTGGAGTCGTAGACTCGACGTAGGACTCAGAGAAGTAATTTGTCCTCATTTGTCTGTCGGGTGCGCGGCCAGCGCTCCGGATAGGAGTAGTCCCGGAGTATTTAGTCGAATCAAAGATTCGAGTGAGTACTCTTAGCTGTGGAGCCGAAGTTGGTGCTAGTATAGCTTTTGATGACGTCAGTGCTGACGATCGATGACCTCAAGCGTCTGCTACGCCAGAGATGACTTGACTGGACGAAGCGTGGGTCCCACTTGCTGACTTTGAATTGACCGGTCACGCGCGGCATGGAGATAATTACGGCGTCTCCTCGATTTCCGCGCGTAGTGGACGACGTGGTAACGACGGTTCGTTGTGATGTTGACACGTGTACGGCCAGATCTGCCATTGGAGTTAGGTCTTCTGGATGGACGGCTGCCATGCGTCGTCTTCGCTGTTATAATCATTGGGGGAGACTGTGGTTTGTTTTCATCGCACCAGTTCATCTGTTCACTGCCTCCTTGTTCTTGAGCGATTCTTGCTGTGCGCTGAGATTTCCTTCCACATTTCCTTCGTTCTTTCTGCGTTGACATCGCCACCACCTCCGTAGCGCAATGGGGAAAACAAAGAAGTCTTCATCTGCGGTTGGGATCAGCGCCACCGGAGGCAAGAAGGGCACTGCCGCTGCTCGCGTCATCGATGGTGGCTGGCGGCGATCAGAGATGCGGGAGAGCGATCTCCGCAAACTGCGCGAGCGGGGCCTGATCCCGCAAGATACGACGGCCGTCAAACTTCCTGGTAATGAGGTAATCCCCCGTCCCCCATCTGGGTACCGGGTTATGTTTCTGGCCTTCGTGGTGCGCGGGTTTTCTTTTCCGGTCCACGACTTCCTCTGTGGACTGCTCTTCTTCTATGGGGTTCAGCTTCATCATCTGTCTCCCAATTCTCTTCTCCACATTGCGTGTTTTATCACATTTTGCGAGTGTTGGCTTGGCATTGAGCCGCACTTTGGCCTCTTCCGGAAGCTTTATTCCGTGAAGAGGCAATCTGGTTCGGATGGTGTGTATCCCATTGGGGGTTTTATCATCTCCCTCAGTCCCAATCTGCATTTCTTTTCCTTTTCCATGTCCGAATCTGTCCAGTACTGGCGGAGGCGATGGTTTTACATCCGTGACTCCGTATTGCCCGGGCAAGATTTTGGTCTTGTTCCCTTTGACCCCTCCCAATTGATTGAGAAGAAAAGATCCTGGAAAAACCAAATCTTGGACGGTGAAGTGGCAGAGATAGAGGCCCTTTATCGTCGGGTGGAGGATCTCCAATTGATTCCAGAGAAAGAGGTGAACGGCGTGGACATCATCCGGATGTTTCTTGAGCGTCGGGTGCAGCCTCTTCAAGCGAGGGCGCACCCGATGTTTATTTATTTTGGGCGCCGTGATCCGACGAGGGTTTCGAGTGAGAAAATCTCCGAGGGGAATCTTGACAAGGATCTTCATGCGCTGCTGAAGTTCAAGGCCGGAGAGGAAATCCCGGGGAAGTCGCTGACTCCGCCTTTTTCTTCGACGTTGGTCGTGCCGAAGGTGTAGATTTGTGCACGTAGTGCTCCTTTTTTTTGTTGGGTGTGTATTTGTTTCCTTTGTTTGCTAACAAAGTTCCTTCTCATCTTGTAGAGCTTCAAAGTGCCGGGCATGGTACCACCATTGCCCGAAAGGTATCCGAATGCCCCGGATAATGAAGTGGTTGATTCCGTGTCCGAGCTTTCGTCGGCGCGATCTCCGGCGGAGGATGCCGATGAGTCGAGTGAGGACCATAAGCGCAAGCGATCACGGAGCTCCAGCGAGTCTTCGGATGCCTCGACTCCTCCGACTCCCAGAAATCCTCTGGGCCTTGAGCGTCATAGTGATGGTCATGGAGGTTCTTCCTCTCCCCTTCCTGCCATTCCTGTGCGGGCTGTTGCGCCGCACCCGCCAGCAAAGCGGAAGAAGGAAGAAAAGAAGGAGGAGAAGAAGGAAGAGAAGAAAGAGGAGAAGAGGGCCCGAAGGGCTTCTCCTATCTTCGACCTGAGTGCATTGGGCTCGTAAGTTTTCTTGTTGTACTGTTGTCCTTTTCCCTTCATGATTTTTGCACCTGTGTTGATTGGTTTGTATGCAGGCAATCCTCCCACGACTCTAGTGATGGTGCGCGGGAGATGATGGGGGAGTCGAACATTGCGTCGCCTCCTCCTCAGACGGTGGCGACTTCGGGTGGCGCCGCTCTAGATCCTCCTGTGCGAGAGGTGCTGGTGGTTGCGCCTCAGAATTTCGCAGGCGGGGCTTCGGGGTCGCCATCGGAGCATGTAAGTTTTCTGCCTTATGTCACGGGGGAAGCCCCCGAGTGTCTTCGTGTGCTAATGTTGTTTTTACTCCTTTGTGTTGGGCGTAGCCCCCAAGTCCTTTTCTTACTGCTATTTCCTTTTTCTGCAGCCTTTGTACAGGAGGCCAAGCGGCTAGTGGGGGAGCGCCTGGCGCTGGAGGCGAAACTTCGGCAGCTTCAAGGTATCTGTCTGCCTTTTAATACCTCTCTTGTTTATCCTGGTCCTGTTCTTTGACACTTGCTTGTCGTAAATGCAGAGGAGCATAACGACTCTCTCCGTGAGGCCGACGCTCTTAAAAAGAGCCTTGGCCAATCGGAGCAGAAAGCCGAAGCCGCCATCGGCGCGAAAGAGCGCCTTGAGCTAGAGCTGTCGAAGGCAGCCGAAGCGAAGGAGCGTCTGTAGCAGGAGGCCGCAGATCGTGAGGAGCAGCTGGCCACCGTTGCGGCTGCTCGTGAAAGAGGGGTGGCGGCGAAGCTCATGGCTGCTGCCAAGGCTATTTCGGGTGAGTGCTAGTTTTTTTACTTGTTTCTTTTTCTACGGGTCTTCTTCTATGCTGCCTTTCTTCATGCTTTTCTTCGTTTTTGTCTCAGATGCCGCAGGCATCAAGTTCGACCGCGGTGCTCTGGAGCACGGTAGCGCTCTAGATGATGCCACTGTGGCGGTCGAAGACCGCTGCGCGCACCGTCGTCAACTCCCTTGCCAAGGTGAAAGAGGTCCTTGGTCGCTTCTACCAGGAGCTCTTCCCGAAGGGCGCAGCCCTTGAAGATGTGGATGCCCTGGCAGAGGCTCTGTCAGCCGAAGCGCCTGCGGCGTACAAGCGCAAGCAGAAGGGCATCGGCGCGTCCGTCGGGCTGGCGATGGCTTTGGCGGCTGGAGCAGAGCTGGACTTGCCCCAGATCACTTCTCGGATGCTGACGACTGCGGATGGATCTGAGGTAGCCTTTGCTGCCTACTCCGCTCGCTGTAGACGATATGGGCCCAAGCTCATTGACTTGCTATCTGAGCATGCACTACGGCAGGAGGGCGAGGCCAAAGCTAGGTAGTCTGGCTCTGAGGCGACTCAGTGTCCTGCACCTTAGGCATAGTAGGCGTAGGGTAGTTTGTAGTCTACTTTTTGTTGTAAATATCTTGAGGGATACCATCCTTGTGCCACGTAGTGGCCTTATATATTTAATGAATTCCTCCGAGTTGTGCTCTATCCTTGGCTGAATGTCTGTGCGCCTTCTTTTTTCTGCTGCTATAGGTTCCTTCGGGTGCTGACCCAGTTGACACTTTATCCGCAAAGCCCTTGTGACCATCGTTGGATGATTCCTCGCAGCTCACTTTCCTTCGAGATCGCGTGCGCAGCTTGGAGAGGGAATTGCTCGGGTTACGTGGTCGCGCCGACGTTTGGAAATCCAAGGCGGATCATGGTGCAGCCAGAGAGGAGTACTTGATGGCGGAGCTGGGTCGGCTGTCCGAGCAGCTGCAATGTAGGTTGATCCTTGTTTTGGGCTGTAGCTCAGTTCTTCGGGTGAGCCTGCTGGCCTTATTCTTGTTTTGTGCTGTTGTCGCAGGTGCGAATCTTGCTCCGAGGGAAGAAAAAGAGTGTGTCACTGTTCGGGTCAATTGTTTGACTCAACACGACATGGAGGCCGGCAGCTTCTTCTGGATGGATCGCGATCGCGCCATGGTTCTGGCGACGGTGCAGGATCGTGTTTATCAAGTTTTGCGGGTGCTCCGCCAGGTGCAGACATCACTTTCCTCGGTGTTGCACGTCATGTTTCCTTTGGATGCCGTGCCGACGACCCTTGCAGGTCTTCTGTCGAAGTTTCGGAGTGCCAACAATGTCAAGGAGCTGGTGCGGCAGCAGCTCGTCGCAGGAGTGAAGGCTGATTTGTCTCTTGTGAGGGTGCACCGCCCTGACGTAGATTTGGCTACTGTGGCAGCTGGGCCATCTCTTCGACCGGATGGTGGCGAGTGGAACATGCGTCCACATTACGCGGCTGTAAGGCAGTATGCCGAACAAATTGTATATTTGTTTGAGCAGCGTGCTCAGGTTATTCTTCAGAATAGGTAGGACCTGAAAATAAACAGATAGATGTAAAATTTGTATATTTCGGCTGGGCGTTTTTGTGCCGTTTGTTGTAAAGGTTTGCTTGTTTGTGAGCACGCAGTGCTTTGATTGAGTACGTGTCCTTTTCGTTTGCCTGACGTTGTCAGCTACTCAGGTGTACACGTTTGGTCCTCAGTCGATGAAATCGTGAGGTGGGGGGAGCCCCCGAGTGCGTTTGTAGCATGTAATAAAGTTGCAGAAAAATAGTCAACCGAAGTTTGGGAGCGAGACACTTAGCTTTATTTATATCGTAATGGAGCAGGTACATGGTTCGGATGAGTAGCCTTGGCTGAAAGCCTTATTGAAAGTAAAAGGGGGTAGGTTCCTACGGGTAGAATCGTCGCAGGTGCGAGATATTCCATGGGTTGGAGTATGCGACTCCAGACTCCACATGCTTGAGGCGATAGGCGCCACCTGGGATGACTTCGGTGATGACGTAGGGTCCTTCCCACGGTGACTCGAATTTATTCGGTCGCTTTTGCTTGAGTCGCAAGACGAGGTCTCCTTCGACGAAGGACCTTGGGCGCAGCCGGCGGCTGTGATAGTTGCGGAGACTTTGCTGGTACACCGCTGATCGAGCTGTTGCTATATCCCGTGCTTCATCGAGTGTGTCGACGGCATCTTCGAGTGCAGCCGTGGATTCGGCTTCGCTGTAAGCGACGACTCGTGGAGCCTGGTGGCGCACTTCGGCTGGTAGCACGGCCTCAGCTCCGTGCACCATGAAGAACGGTGTGTAGCCGGTGGAGCTGTTTGGCGTAGTCCGTAAGCTCCACAGGACGAACGGTAGCTCTTTCGTCCAGTTTCTAGCTTTTTGCTCGAGTGAGCTCATGAGGCGCTTCTTGATGCCGACACCAATTAGGCCATTGGCCTTTTCCACTTGCCCGTTTGTTTGCAGGTGTGCCACTGAGGCGTACGTGATGTTGATCCCGAGGCCTTCGCAGAAGTCCTGGAATTCTTCGGAGATGAAGTTCGATCCGTTGTCGGTGATGATGCTGTGCGGTACACCGAACCTGTAGACAATGGATTCGAAGAATTTGACGGCGGTTTTTCCCTTCTAGTTGGTGACTGGCATGGCCTCGATCCACTTGGTGAATTTGTCGACTGCGACCAGGAGGAAGACGTGTCCCCCTTTCGAGGACTTTGGCAGTTTGCCGATCATGTCGAGGCCCCATTGGGCAAAAGGCCAAGCTATGGGTATGGGTCGAAGTTCGGACCCAGGTGCGTGCGGTTTGTCGGCAAACCGTTGGCAGCCGTTGCATCTTCGGACGATGTCCTTCGCGTCGCTCATGGCCGTTGGCCAGTAGAATCCTGCTCGTAGAGCTTTGGCGACAAGGGAGCGGCTGCCTGCGTGGTGGCCGCAGATGCCCTCATGGATGTCTTGGAGTATGGCTTTGCCGTCGTCGATGGTGACGCACCGTTGTAGTACACCCGTGATGCTGCGTTTGTACAGTTCGCCGTTGATGATGGTGAAGGCTTTTGACCGACGAGATATGCGCCGGGCATCTGTCGGGCTGTCAGGCAATTCTCCGTTTATCAGGAACTGGAGGTATGGGCGTGTCCAGGTTTCTTCGACTGCCATGACCTGCATTAGGTTGACCATGGCAACTTCGGTGTCCAACCTTTCGGGTCCTTCATGACCTTCGGGTAGCGTAGCCCCCGAGTGTTCTGCTTCTTCGGGTGATCCCTTGGGGAATTTCCGCTTGATGGATGGCACGCAGATCTGTTCGAGGAACACACCTGGTGGCACCTTTGCACAAGTGGAGCCGATGTTGGCGAGTCTGTCGGCTTCCTCGTTGCTTTCTCTTCCAACGTGTCGAAGCTCGCAGCCGTCGAATTCTCCTTCGAGTGCGTTGTAGAGCGCGCGGTACGCGATCATGTTTTCGGCGTGTGCGTCGCACTCATTCATCGTCTGCTGGACGACGAGGTTGCAGTCACCGTAGATGACCAGGCGCGTTGCGCCACATATTTTTGCCATCCTCATGCCATGGATGAGGGCTTCGTATTCGGCTTCGTTGTTGGAGGCTCTGAATTTCATCCGAAGAACGTACTTCATCTTGTCACCTTGCGGGGAGGTCAGTATGACTCCTGCCCCTGCTCCGGCTTCGCTCTTGGAGCCGTCGAAATGCATTGTCCAGGACTGCGACATGTCTAGGGTGTCTGGCAGCTGCAGCTCCATCCAGTGCACCAGGAAGTCCAGAAGGACTTGAGATTTGATTGCGTGTCGCTTCTCGTAGACGATGTCTAAGGGTGATAGTTCGATGCCCCACAGGGCAACCCGTCCTGTTGCCTCTGGATTGTTCAGGATGCTGTTCAGGGGTGCCTCGTTGACGACCATCACTTGGTGCTCCTAGAAGTAATGGCTCAACCGTCGAGCCGTCATGAACACGCCGTAGGCTAGCCTCTGGATTTGTTGGAGTGAGAACCTCGCTGAGGTAGTAAATTGGGCGCTGGACCCCGTGGGTCTTGCCTTCTTCGGGTCGTTCGACCACGAGTACTGTGCTGACCACCTGGTGTGTGGCTGCTATGTACATCAGCAGGGGTTCGTGCTCCTTTGGCGTAACCAAGACTGGCGAGGTGGAGAGGAGCCGCTTGAGGCTTTCGAATGCGTCGTTGGCTTCTGGTGTCCACTCGAACTTGTCTGCCTTGCGCAGCAGCTGGTAGAATGGTAGGGCCTTCTCGCCCATGCGGCTGATGAACCTGCTTAGTGTCGCTACTCGTCCTGCGAGCTGCTGAACACCCTTGAGGTTTTTTGGCTTCTCCATTGTCATAATGGCTCTGATTTTCTTCGGGTTCGCCTCAATCCCTCGTTGAGAGATGAAGTACCCGAGCAGCTGACCCGAGGGGACGCCGAAGACGCACTTTTCTGGATTGAGCTTGATCCTGTAGCGATCAAGGTTGTCGAACGTCTCGCGGAGATCGTCGATAAGTGTCCTTGCCTCCTTGGTTTTTATTACTATGTCGTCGACATAGACTTGGACGTTGCGACCGATCTGGTCTTTGAGGCAGGCCTGCATGCATCGCTGGTACGTGGCACCCGCGTTCTTTAGCCCGAAGGGCATTGTGTTGTAACAGAATACTCCGAACGGTGTGATAAACGCCGTTTTCTCTTGATCTTCGACCTTGAGTCGAATCTGGTTATAGCCTGAGTAGGCGTCGAGGAAGGAGAGTTTCTCGCAACCTGCAGTCGAATCGATAATCTGGTCGATCCGTGGAAGAGGGAAGTGGTCCTTTGGGCAATGCTTATTTAGTGACGTGAAGTCCAGCACATCCGTAGGATGTCCGTGTCCTTCTTCGGGACCATCACCGTGTTTCCCAGCCACTCGCTTTCCTTGATTTCCCGAATGAAGTCTGCTGCGAGTAATCTATTGATTTCCTTGCCGATAGCTTCGGCTCGTGGCTCCGACAATCTTCGGATGGACTGCTTGACTGGCTTGGTGTCTGAAAAGACGTTGAGTGCATGCTCGGTGAATTCCCTAGGAACTCCTGGCATGTCCGTAGGACACTAGTCAAAGATTTCCCAGCGCTCACGGAGGAATTCGACGAGCGCGCCTTCCTATGCGGTGCTGAGATCATTGGCGATCAGCGCCGTCTTGGAGGCATCCGTCGGATGGACCTGCACTTTCTTGGTGTTGACGGTGGAGTCGAAGGACATGTCAGGTGCGTTCTGCCTTGTGACTGGGGGTAGCCCATTGTCCGTCACCTCGCGGAGCCTTACGAGCTCGTCTTGCATGCCGAAAGACTGGGAGATTTTGTTGAAATCCCTGTCGCATTGATCCGATCGGGTGAAGCTCCCGTGGACTATGATGAAGCCCCTTGGTCTTGGCATCTTGAGTAGTAGGTATGCATAGTGTGGGACGGCCAGGAACCTTGCGAATGCTACACGCCCCAGGATGGCGTGGTATTGCGACGGCCAGTCCACCACTTCGAATTCTAGGCGCTCCTGCCGAAAGTTGTCCGGCTTTTCGAAGATGACGTCGAGCCCTATTTTGCCCAGGGGGAATATGCCCTTTCCTAGGACAATGTCGTGGAACGTTGTGTCTGATTGTTCCAGGCTGCATTGCGGGATCGGCATAGCTGCTAGAGTGCTTGCGAACATTAGGTTGATACCACTGCCGCCGTCCATGAAGACGCGACTCATCTCAAAGCCTCCGATCTGCGCCTCCAGCACCAGGGCGGCATGACCTGGGCGAGGGATCTGGCAAGGGTGATCCACGCGAGTGAATGTGATGCAGGACTCCGATCCGCTGAGGTACTCAGGGATTGCAGGCGGAGTTGCCACGGCCAAGTTGATTTGTCGGATGATTTTCTTCTGCACCCTGTTTGTGGGGCGTCCCTTCTGGATCATATTTAGTGCTCCCTTTGGTGGGGGGTATCCGACCCCTGCATTGTTTTGCGCTGGTGCGACTGGTTGATTTGGGCCTCCAATAGGCGGTGGTGGAGGAGCTCCGTGTGCTATTTCACCTGGCGCAGGTGCGTTTCCGAACGCAGGGATTGGGGCTTGTTGCCTCATCTGCGTCATGCTTTCGCTGAGTTTCTGGAACTCGCGGCAGTCCTTGAGCATGTGGCTGGCTTTCTTTTTGCCATCTTGCTTGTCGATGTAGAAGTGGATGGTGCATGGACCCGAAAGTTTGTCGAATGCCGAGGGTCCGTTGTCGCGGTCGCGGCGTTGCCACGACTATGTGGAGCGTCCGTTGTCGCGGAAGTTTCCGACGCGATATCCTCCGCTGTTGCGGCTGTTGTCGTTGCGGCGGTCGGCGTAGCCGGCCGCGACCATGTCAGGTCCGTCGCGGTCCTCGTAGACGCGCGATCTCCTCTTGTTGCGGCGTTCACGTCTTCGGCTGTAGTCATCCTCTTCATCTGATTGCGCTCGCTGGATGCAATCTTCACCGTCTGCCCAGCTGTTGGCGATTTCCATGAGGTGATCGAGTGTCTTGGGCTTGACGCGCCCAAGTTCCTCCTTGAAATCTTGTCGTTTGACGCCGTCCCTGAAGGCGTCGATGGCCCTCTCCTCGGATATGTGTGCTGCGGAGTTCTTGGTTGTAGACCAGCGTAGTATGTACGAGCGAATAGATTCACCCGTTCTCTGAGTGCAGGCTCGCAACTCTTCGATTGAGGCGGGCCTCTTGCTAGTTCCCTTGAAATTTCGGATGAAGCTGTAGGCGAGCTCCTCCCAGCTTCGGATGGACCCTGATGTTAGGCTGCTGAGCCAGACCCGCGCCGCGCCTGTCAGCTGCAGCTGAAGGCATTGCATGGCGGTTTCTTTGTTGCCTCCATGCAGCTTGACGGATGACAGATGGTCGCTGAGCCATGATTTTGGATCTTGCATGCCGTTGAACTTCGGAGTATCCGAAGGAAGCTTGAAATTGTGTGGCATCTGCGTTCGTCGAACGGATCTGCTGAAGCATCGGGCTCCGCAGAGTTCTCCTTCGTCTTCGTCCATCTCGGATTCAGACGAACATGCACGTTTGGCTCGTGCTTTGTCGATCTTGCGCTGTGTAAGCTTGTCTCTGGCGTCATAGTCGCGTTTATGGTGACGCGGGCTCTTCTTCCTTCGAGGAAGGTCATGTTCCTCCTCTTCTTCGGATGAAGGGGTGGGACTCCGGTCGTGCCTGGCCTAAGCTTTCTTCTTCGGCTCCGCAGGAGCATCGTCGTGGAGCGCAGCTCCGACGAGTCCGAGTCTGGTGAGTGCGGACTTATGCATGGCTCTTTTCGGGTCCCCCTCCGGAGGGGGGTGGGCCGCTAGATATGCAGTGGCTGCCATGATCGCAGCTTGCGGTGTCTTCGGGATGATGTTGCCGTCGGCATCCATATCCATGAACGATGTGTGGAGAGTTCGGGTCACGTCACGGCGCTCCTTGGGATCCATGTTCTCCGTCCGAGAGCGATGCTTGTTTCCCTGGTTTCCGTTTGTGCTAGAGCCAGGTGCCATGGCGGAGAGCGCAGCTCGTCGCGCGCTGGACTCGGAAGCTGCTTCCTTGCGTTTGTCGAGTGTCTCCTGAATCTTGACTTGCTTCTTGTGCTCCTCGATGAGGAGGTAGTGGTATGCCATCAGTAGTTCGCGTGAGGCGTCCGCAGGTAGGACTATGTCACCTGCGACGGCACGGCGCGCCTGGACCCATCCTTCTTTGCTAAGTTGGATGACGTGGCCGTTGTTTTCCCTGTTGGGTGGGGGGGACTGGCTTCTTCTGTTTTTGCCGTTTCCGCCGTTTCGGTTGGGCGGCGGGTTAGGTGTTTCCTCGTCGCCTTGGATGACTGCGGCACATAGATAGCGCTCGTAGATTGGTCGGCTGCTGCCGCAGCTTTCGGGTCCAGAACCGTAGATTCCCTCATCCGAAGGTGGATCACACAGATCGGAGTTACAACTGCTGTTGTCGTAAAACTCATCTGTTGATGGTGATGTGCGTAGCACAGGGTGTGGAGCCCACGAACATGGCCTGATTGATGGCACGGGCACCCGCTCGGGGAGACGGAGGGTGCCAGTTTGACCCACCTGGAAGCAGAAGCTCCCGAACAAAATTTCGAGTCCGTCGCCTACGGGCTCGAAATCCTTCATGGTGGCCAGCGAGTGGACGGTGAAGTCGAAAGCACCAAAGAGGAGGTGATTCTCCATCGCCGCGGAGTTGTAGATCGATCGGGTCGGGACTGTCACGATCGCACAATCAGCAGCCCCTATTCCCACAGACGGCGCCAATTGACGAGGTTTGATCTCGTCAATGCCCATTGTTATGGACTTGGGTTTTGGAGAAGATGGGGATGCTGGAGATCGTGGAACGGTTAACAGACAAGCAACCAGGGGACACGAGATTTACCCAGGTTCAGGCCCCCGGAGGGAAAACCCTACTCCTGCTTGTCTGCTCTTGATTACGGCGGAACCGAAGGTTACAGGGTGCGCAGATTCGATTTGGCGTGGATGCGTTTGCGAGAGTATGAGTCGAGAGATCTAGGGCGTGCCCTCCTGGCCTTTATATAGACTTAGGCAGGTCCCGGGCATAGTCCTAGTCGGTTACAAGTTCTAGGGTTTTACCCCTTTGAATTTCCTATCTCCTCTAGTCTTGCTCTCCAAGGATCCGAAGGTGTCATGGGCCTTGGCCATCCGAAAATCTTCATGGGCCAGCGTATATCTGTTGTGGGCCTTCCTTGGGCTGGACCAGGTATGCTAAAGTCACGTACCCGTAGGGTATAACCATGTCAGTGGGCTCCTTCCGCACGGCTGCGAGGCTGCTCTTTCCCGGTCCGGCAATGTCGTGTGTCTTTGTCCTTTAGGTCGCGAGCCAGCGTTCACGAAGCGACGGTGTTGGTGACTTCCTGATCGTGGTGGCGCGTGTTGGTGGGCGTCGAAGTTTGTTGGTGGTGCGCCGTTGTGCCAGGGTTTTTTTGTGGACAGGGGGCGGGAGAAATCTCTGTCGGGTCATCCGACCCTGACGCGGTGCCGCCTTCGAGTGGCACCATTCCTTCCTGGACGCCCTCCAGGAAACCCTAGGGCCAGCGCGTCCGGGAAGCAGCTCCGTGTCGATGGTGCTCCCCTTCTTGAAGGTGCTGCTTGACACTCGGCGCTACGGGGTGCTTGGGAGTGTGGTGGGCATAAGTTGGACGGCGCAGCGATCGCGAGTCATCACCTTCTGTCAATTCACCATTGTCTTCATTTCTTTTTCTTTGGGCATGTTTGTGCTGTTGCCCCAGCTTTTCTTTGTTCGAACTCTTGTATCAGTGTGTGTGCTATATTAATAGCGGGGCGAAAGCCTATTTCGAGAGAGAGATAACATACATTTTTCACTTGGCACAGATAGAATCTGCGACCAATGTTGCTTCCTTTATATGCGGCACACTTGACATGCTGAAGCTTATGGACACGGCACACCTCAGGACAATCTACTGCTACGCTGCAGAATGTGTGATCTTCGATGCAACCAGGAGCACTGCCCATGTTCTTGAGGTCCTAACAGACCAAATCGAGTTCATCCGAGGCCTAATCATAAATTTTCAAATTGTCTGCAAACCCTAACCCCTAGGGAGGAATCCTAGAAAATTAAGCTTACCCCTAGATAGGATTTGTCCAAGCTCGCGCCGTCATTTCATCTCAGCATAGCGACTGGATAGACGGATCGACGCCGTCGTTGTTGCCGCCGATGAACGGAGTTAAGGGAGCCATCTACAGCTAACCGACCAGGAAAGATAACTCGATGGGGGGAACGGTGGTTTTTGTTTCGACGGTGAGCGGGAAGGGAGTGTATCGGTGGGTGGTGAGTGAATATCTCACGCCCCTTTTCCATGCGCCGTCGTTAGCCACGCTCATGCGGGAAGCACCGCTTTTGCATCTGGTGGACGCACGACGAGCCTAACTCGTTAGAAACGCTCAATTTGAACCTTGTCGATGGGTCTGGTTGTGGGATGCTTTACAGTTTATGCTGGCGTAGCCCAACCTCCTATCGGGCATCCAAATGACCCATTTTCGTCTTGTGCGGGCCAATCTGGACCTACTGCAGGCTACCAAACGCGTCCTTAGAATCCCATATGGTCTCTACGGGCGAGAAAACCGACCTCTGGAGGGTCTCCACCTTTCCAACATGTTATAAAGATCCCATTAATTTTTAAATTATTTCTTTGTTTTCCCATCGACGTATAACTATTTTTTTTCTTTTCCTTTCTATTTTTCAATCATTATTACTATTTTGTTGTCCCTGCCGATGGAAAACATGCCCCTAGAGACAAGGGAGGCGGACATAATCAGCTCACGAGGATGAGTAGCATCTAAGGTTCTTTGCCGCTAAAAGCAAGGGAAGCCGACATAATCATCACGAGGATAATAACTTCTAAGGGTTTTCTATTCAGATTCAGATTTCCAAGTCTAGTTTTCGGAGGTATGAGAACTTGCTAAATTTCAATCACCTCTCTCGCTATTGGATTTAACTCGTGACGTGATTTGTGCGTTTTAACAGTTGCTAAATCCCTGTCACCTCTCTTTCTATTGGATTTGTCTCGTGGTTTGTGTGTTCTAAGAGTTGTATATAAGTCGTGAACTAATTTTTTTTTTCAAAGCAGAAATTTTTTGTTGCATATGGTTTTTTCTTATGGGTTGAGTTGCATATGGGTCGTTAAGTAGAATTTTTGTTCAAAGCAGTACCATTTTTTGTTCACGCAGTACATGCATTGAAAAATAATCATAATTAGAAAAATTCATGTGTCACACATACCACTGAGATCTAGTCCGGCTTTTCTATCTGTAGGATGAGGTGTTGAGGTCGACGATATTTTTCTGACAGGCATCTTCGATAGAAATTTTCTCGCGTTTCTGTTTTTTTCACTCGGTTCGTCGGGGGCTGAGAGCAAAAACATGGAAAGCATCTACACCATACCATCGCACAATAAAATAAACTTAATACCAACATGATTTTTATATTACTATAAAAGAAAACTTGAAATTGAGATAGCTGACTAACACAAAAGGACATTTGTTATCAGACATCATCATCGCCCGACGAACAACATCCATGAACATGATCTCAGAAAAAGGAACATCCATGAACTCTAGACGACACCTCGTAACAAATACATCAAAAACAAAAAAAAATCATGAAATTGTACTGCCAAAGGAATGAAACGAAAGCAAATTAAGCTGCAAGGCAAGCATCTTGTTGAGAGTAGATATCTGTGTATAGGACATTAGTGATTAGGCCCCTCCTCTATTTTGTATTGAGGGTATGGAGGCCTCCCGTTATACCTATATATGTGTGCCTTTGCACCAGAGTAATACAACGTGTGTTATTCCACCTCTCTAAATGGTATCAGTTTTCTCCCGATCCTAACCTAGCCGCTGCCGCCACGCCGCCGCCACTGTGCAGCCGCCGGCTCCCTTGCCGCGCCGCCGCCTTCCTCCTTCCCCACCACCAAACCCTAGCCGCGCCTCCCTGCCACGCCTCTCTTCTCCCTTCCTCCCACCACCAAACCCTAGCCGCCGCCGCGCCGCCTTCCCCGCGCGCCGCCTCTTCGGCTCCACCTCTTCGGCTCCACCTCCTCCGGCAACCTCTTCGGCTCCACCTCCTCCGGTAACCCCTTCGGCTCCACCTCCGATGCATCCGATCCTCCGACTCCCGTGCTGATTCGCGAGGTGCAGATCACCGACCACGTCCCCGTCAAACTCTCCATCGCCGAGAAGAACCACCACGCCTGGAGGACATACTTCTACCTCCTCTTCCGCGAGTACCACCTGCGATCACGTGGACGGCTCCGTCGACCTCCTCGGCCACCGCGACCCTGACTGGCTCGCCATCGACGCCACCATCATCCGCTGGCTCTTCCTTACCATCTCGCCGGACATCTTCAAGACCGTCATTCGTGAGGGCGACGACGCTCGCACGGTGTGGAAGAAAATCAACGGGCTCTTCACCGACAACAAGCTGCAGCGGATCGTCTTCCTGCAGCAGGAATTTTTCGGCACACCGCAGGGCGACCAAACCCTCGACGCCTACTGCATTCGCCTCAAGGCGATCTCCGACGAGCTCCAGGATCTCGTCTTCAAGGTCGCCGATGAGATCATCCTCTCCACCCTCATCGCCGGCCTCAACGAGGATCTCGGGAATGCCGCCTCCGACCTCACCCTCATGGCCGAACCCACCTTCGAGCGCTGCGTCGCCTACCTTCGCCTCGAGGAGCGTCGCTTGAAGAACCTCCGCGCCCGCGCCGTCCACACCGCCTTCGCCGCCGGGCACCGTGCCCCGGCCCCGCCAGCCCCCGCGTTCTTCCAGCAGCCGCCGTGCCCCCCGGCGCCCGCGGCAGCCTTCCCCGCTGACGAGGTTTCGACTCGTCAATGCCCATTGTTATGGACTTTGGGTTTTGGAGAAGATGGGGATGCTGGAGATCGTGGAATGGTTAACAGACAAGCAACCAGGGGACACGAGATTTACCCAGGTTCAGGCCCCCGGAGGGAAAACCCTACTCCTGCTTGTCTGCTCTTGATTACGGCGGAACAGAAGGTTACAGGGTGCGCAGATTCGATCTGGCGTAGTGGTGTGTATGCGAAAGTATGAGTCGAGCGATCTAGGACGTGCCCTCCTGGCCTTTATATAGACTTAGGCAGGTCCCGGGCATAGTCCTAGTCGGTTACAGGTTCTAGGGTTTTACCCTTTTGAATTTCCTATCTATGCTAGTCTTGCTCTCCAAGGATCCGAAGGCGTCATGGGCCTTGTCCATCCGAAAATCTTCATGGGCCAGCGTATGTCTGCTGTGGGCCTTCCTTGGGCTGGACCAGGTATGCTGAAGTCACGTACCCGTAGGGTATAACCATGTCAGTAGCCCCCGAGTGATCAGTCGAATCGTAGATTCGGCTAAGGACTCTTCAATCCTTCAGGTGCAACTACGTATTAACAGTATATGTGTGTAGGGATTGTTGATACGTGTGCCTGACTCACCCGACGGATCAGGGTCAGTTAACTGTCTTAGGACGAAACAACACGATCGTCCTCAGGTTCGAATCCCTTAACCCGAACCCGGAACATATGCTGGCATAATTCGACTCAGGCCGTGAAGGACTTACAAGAGTGGAATCCCAGTGATTTTAATTGATGTACCCAACGCGTCCGTCGGCATTTTTCATCATGCCTATTGGCACGGATTTACACTAACAGAGCGCGGTCGTGTGCGTTGCCAGGCCATCAGATTGATATCTGCAGGTCTTATCTTTGTGTCGCAGACACAACATCCGAACATTTATCACCACGGAGGTGCTTCGGGTGGCCAAGGAGATCGTTGCTCACTCAGCGTTTTGTTGGGGCAGAGTTGCCGAAAAGTTTTCGCATGCTGATCCGAAAGATCGCAGTCGAAGATTTCATAGGGTGCGCGACCAGCGCTCCCTATGAGAGTAGCCCCCGAGTGTCTGTTCGAGTCGTAGTCTCGAGCGGAGACTTTAGTTCCAGCATTGTTCAGTTGTTAGGTCCGTAGGACACAAAAAAAATTCGGATGCTTAAATCCATCCTCCCTATGGGAGTAGCCCCCGAGTCCGTAATGGAGTCGTAGACTCGTCGTAGACTCGACGTAGGACTCGAAGAAATACTTTGTCTTTATTCATCTTTCGGTTGCACGGACAGCGCTCCTGATAGGAGTAGCCCCCGAGTATTTAGTCGAATCGAAGATTCGAGTGAGTACTCTTAGCTGTGGAGCCGGAGAATTGTAGTTGGTGCTAGTATAGCTTTTGATGACATCAGTGCTGACGATCAATGACCTCAAGCGTCTGCTACGCGAGAGATGACTTGACTGGACGGACGTGGGTGCCACTTGCTGACTTTGAATTGACCGGTCACGCGCGTCGTGGAGATAATTACGGCGTCTCCTCGATTTCCGCGCGTAGTGGACGGCGTGGTAACGACAGTTCGTTGTGATGCTGACACGTGTATGGTCAGATCTACCGTTGGCGTTAGGTCTTCTGGATGGACAGCTGCCGTGCGTCGTCTTCGTTGTTATAATCATTGGGGAAATCCGAGTTTTGTTTTCACCGCATCAGTTGTTTTTTTTGTAGGGTTTCGTAGCATGGAAAACAAAAAAATTCTATCGCATACAAACAAACAAGCCAAGATCTATCTACTAGATTGTAGCAACGAGTCGATGGAATAACTCACCCTCGAAGATTCCAAAGTGTTTAACGAGAGCGAATTCTCGTGGGTGATGTAGTCGTACTCTTCCCGATCTCAAGATCGCGTAGACGATCCTTCCGGCGCTGCGTTCCGGCAGCTCCCGCAGTCGGTCGCACGTTCAGTACTCGACGAAGACCTTCCTCTCCCTTGTTCCAGTAGGCAGCGGAGGTTGTAGCACTCTCCTCGCGATTCCGGCAGCACAACGGCGTGGTATCGGAAGTAGAGGGGAGATCTGCAGGGCTTCGCCTTAAGCCGGAGCGAGTATGGTGGACTATGAGAGAGTCCTCGGTGTTCTAGGGTTTAGACACACCAAGGAGGGGGCAAGACGGTGGCTAGGGTTTAGCTAGGCGGCAGCGGTTTGCCCTAGGGCCGACGGCGACTATGGAGGCGGCGGCGGCTTCGGGCTAGGGTTAGAGGTGTAGGAACTTGTGTGTCTAGGAGGGGAGCCCTGCCCCTCCTTTTATGGGTGGAGGGAGGCGCGCCAGGGGAGGGGAGTCCCTCCCCAACTCGGACCCAAGGTGGGCCAGCGGTGGAGGAGGAGGGACTCCTCCCCAACTCGGATTCCACCTCCCCTCCACTTCCCAAAATAGTCGTTTGACTTTCAAACTTGGCGTTTGACTTTTTAAACAAGGATTTGATTAATCCCTCTATTTTGTTCAGCGATGACACCGAGTACATGATGCAATCATACCAACTTGATATAACACATTCATGTACCCTTCCCCTCCAGAGTGCCGTGCATTCCGGAACCTTCTAGAACATTCCCGATGAAAACACCGGAACCATTCCCCAACTCCGAAACGGGACTTTCCTTATATGAATCTTATTCTCCGGACCATTCCGGATCTCCTCGTGATATCACGGATCCCATTCGAGACTCCGAACAACATTCGGTCTCTTTCTCATCATTCCATAACTATTCAAACAGCGTCGAATCCTTAAGTGTGTCTCCCTACGGTTCGTGAATTATGCGGACATGATCGAGACACTTCTCCGATCAATAACCAATAGAGGAATCTGGAAATTCATATGGCTCCCACATATTTCTACGATTACTTTGCGATCGAATGAACCACTTACATACGATACCAATTTCCCTTTGTCTCACGATAGTTTACTTATCCGAGGTTATGATCGTCGGTATCTCTGCATACCTAGTTCAACCTCGTTACTGATAAGTACTCTTTTCTCGTTCCCGTGATATGTGATCCCTTGTGAGCCAGTCACATGCTTGCAAGCTAATTGGATGACATTTCACCGAGAGGGCCCAGAGTATATCTATCCGTAATATGGATGGACAAATCCCACTCTTGATCCATGTGTCTCAACCAATACTTTCTGAACACTCAATGCCACCTTTATAGCCACCCAGTTACGGTGTGGTGTTTGATGTCATCAAAGCATCCATCCGGTAAAGGTGATATGCATGATCTCATGGTCGAAGGAATTAGGTTACTATGTATCAGAAAGCATATAGCAATTGAACTATTAAAATGACTTGATCTTTATGCTACGCTTATCTATAGGAGTATGTCCACCATATCATTCTCCTAATGACATGATCTTGTTGTTAATAACATCTCAATGTTCATGATAGGGAAACCACAATCATTTATTAACCAACAAGCTAGTGATGTATAGAGGCTACACTAGGGACTTCAATTTAAGTTTACAAATCACACAAGTATTAATGTTTCCTTGTTAATACTATTATAGCATGAATGTAAACATTTATCATAAACACAAAGGTATAATAATAACTACATTTATTATTGCCTCTAGGGCATATCTCCAACAGTTTTCACTGCCTCCTTGTGCTCTAGCGATTCTTGCTGCGCGCTGGGATTTCCTTCCACATTTCCATCTTCTCTTCTACGCTTTCACCGCCGGCGCCACCGTAGTGCAATGGGGAAACCGAAGAAATCGTCGTCGGCCGTTGGTACTAGCGTCGCCGGAGGAAAGAAAAGCATCGCCGCTACCCGTGTCGACGGTGGCTGGCGGCGATCAGAGATGCGGGAGAGCGATCTCCGCAAGCTTCACGAGCGGGGTCTGATACCACAAGATAGGGAGGCCGTCAGACTCCCCGGCAACGAGGTAATCCCCCGTCCCCCAGCTGGGTATCGGTTTATGTTTCTTGCCTTCGTTATGCGTGGGTTTTCCTTCCCAGTCCACGACTTCCTTCGGCGCTTTCTTCTATTCCCGCCGTTTTCGCCGTTTCTGTCTTGCGGGTTGGGGTTCGTGTTGGGCGGCGGGTTAGGCGTTTGCTGCTCCTGGATGACTGCGGCACATTGGTAGCGCTCGTAGATTGGTCCGCTGCTGCCACAGCTTTCGGACCCGGAACCGTAGGTCCCTTCATCCGAAGGTGGATCGCACAGATCAGAGTTGCAGCTGTTGCTGTCGTAGAACTCATCTGTCGATGGTGATGTGCACAGCACAGGGTGTGGAGCCCACGAGGCGGGCCTGATTGATGGCATGGGCACCCGCTCAGGAAGGCGGAGGGTGCCAGTTTGTCCCACCTGGAAGCAGAAGCTCCCGAACAAGATTTCGAGTCCGTCGCCTACAGGCTCGAAATCCTTCATGGTGGCCGGCGAGTGCGTGGTGAAGTCGAAAGCGCCGAAGAGGAGATGATTCTCTGTCGCCAAAGAGTTGTAGATCGATCGGGTCGGGACCGTCACGATCGCACAATCAGCAGCCCTGTTTCCCACAGACGGCGCCAATTGACGAGGTTTCGACTCGTCAATGCCCATTGTTATGGACTTTGGGTTTTGGAGAAGATGGGGATGCTGGAGATCGTGGAACGGTTAACAGACAAGCAACCAAGGGACAGGAGATTCACCCAGGTTCAGGCCCCCGGAGGGAAAACCCTACTCCTGCTTGTCTGCTCTTGATTACGGCGGAACCGAAGGTTACAGGGTGCGTAGATTCGATCTGGCGTGGTGGTGTGTATGCGAAAGTATGAGTCGAGCGATCTAGGACGTGCCCTCCTGGCCTTTATATAGACTTAGGCAGGTCCCGGGCATAGTCCTAGTCGGTTACAGGTTCTAGGGTTTTACCCTTTTAAATTTCCTATCTATGCTAGTCTTGCTCTCCAAGGATCCGAAGGCGTCATGGGCCTTGGCCATCCGAAAATCTTCATGGGCCAGCGTATGTCTGTTGTGGGCCTTCCTTGGGTTGGACCAGGTATGCTGAAGTCACGTACCCGTAGGGTATAACCATGTCACCCGCCCCCCAGCAGCCGCCGCAGCAGCAGCAGCGCAACGGCGATGGTGGCGACCGTCG
Source organism: Avena sativa (assembly GCA_916181665.1). Classification (NCBI taxonomy): domain Eukaryota; kingdom Viridiplantae; phylum Streptophyta; class Magnoliopsida; order Poales; family Poaceae; genus Avena; species Avena sativa. The sequence goes on along the minus strand of OV702293.1, from coordinate 350,633,226 downwards.
CCGTCGTGGCGGTGGTGGCCGCAATAACGGTGGTGGCGGTGGCGGTAAAGGCGGTGGAGGCAGTCACGGCGGGGGAAACCAGCAGCCGACGCCTCCATGGGGCGGCGGCCACAACCCATGGACGGGGATCGTCCACGCCTACACCATGCCGGTGCCCCGCCCGCCCATCCCCGGTCTTCTCGGCTCGCGCCTGCCGAACCACCAGGCGTTCTTCACCGCGATACCGCCCTACGCCCCGCCCTACAACGCCGCGCCACCGACCTACGCTCCGGCCTACGGCAGCGCGCCGGCCTACGCGCCCTCGCAGCCCGCCTGGGACCCGGCCCTCTCCGCCGCGCTCCAGCAGGCTCCCGCGCGTGGCGCCTACGCCGGTGGTGGCGACTGGTTCATGGATTCGGTCGCATCCACTCATATGGCAGCTCACCCGGGTAACCTCTCACATTCTTTCCCCACCTCCATCGAGTCTCGCATCATTGTCGGTAACGGCGCTGGTCTTCCTATCTCTCATATTGGTTCTACTAATTTTCCCTCTTCTTCCAAACCCTTGTCCCTAAGTAATGTCATCGTTTCTCCCCACCTAATTCAGAACTTAGTTTCCGTTAAAGCTCTTTCTCGTGACAATTCTGTGATTGTCGAATTTGACGCTTCTGGTTTTTCTGTTAAGGATGCCCGTACCCGGATGGTGCTCCACCGATGTGAGAGCCCCGACGACTTGTATCCAGTCCAGGCGTCCTCCACCCCCGGCGCCGGTCCTCGCGCGTTCTCCGCCGGCGTCGATCTTTGGCATGCTCGTCTTGGACATCCTAGTGCCAACACGCTTCATCAAATAATGAGGGGATTTTCTTTTTCATTTAATAAAAAGGCTGCACATAAATGTGAAGCCTGTCGTGTCGGCAAACATGTTCGTCTTCCGTTTAGCAATTCCTCCACAGTTGCGTCCTTTCCGTTTGAACTAATTCATAGTGATGTATGGACCTCTCCTATTCCGAGTAATTCCGGTTTTATTTATTACCTCGTTATTCTCGATGATTTCTCTCACTTTGTGTGGACGTTTCCTCCCCGTAAAAAGTCAGATGTCGCCACCACTCTCACCGCCTTTTACTCCTATGTCACCACTCAGTTCGGTCGTCCCATCCTTGCTTTACTGACTGACAACGGAAAACAATTTGACAACATCGCCGTCCGCAATCTTCTGTCCTATCACGGCACTATTTTTCGCCTTACTTGTCCATACACCTCGCAGCAAAACGGTCGTGCCGAGCGTGTGCTCCGCACCCTCAACGACTGCGTTCGCACCCTTCTCTTTCACGGTCATGTCCCACCCTCCTTCTGGCTCGACGCCCTAGCCACCGCCACCCTCCTTGTCAACCTCCATCTGTGCCATACTCGCTAGAACTACGCACCACAACACCTCCTTTTCGGTTCCCCTCCCTCCTATGACGATCTTCGGATCTTTGGTTGTCGTTGTTACCCCAACGTCGCTGCCACCGCCCAACACAAACTCGCCCCTCGTTCCATCCCGTGTGTCTTTCTCGGTTACCCGGCTAACACCAAGGGCTATAGCTACTATGATCCCGTGTCCCATCGGGTTATCACGTCGCGGCACGTGTACTTTGATGAGCATTGCTTTCCGTTTGCACAGGAACAGGTGGCGCCTTCTCCTCCATCCGCGGGCGCGATTCCGTGGCATCGTGTCGCCGCGCCGGCTGCGTCGACCGCGCCCTCGAGCTCTAGCTCGGGCGCCTCCTCGTCGAACCCGTCATCGTCGCCCTCGAGCCATCGCTCGGGCGCCGACCCGCCGACCTGTAGGGGTTCGTAGCATGGAAAACAAAAAATTTCTACCGCATGCAAACAAACAAGCCAAGATCTATCTACTAGATTGTAGCAATGAGTCGATAGAGGAACTCACCCTCGAAGATTCCAAAGCGGTTAGCGAGAGCAGATTCTCGTGGGTGATGTAGTCGTACACTTGCCGATCTCAAGATCGCGTAGACGATCCTTCCAGCGCTGCGTTCCGGCAGCGCTTCCGCTGTCGGTCACACGTTCGGTACTCGACGAAGACCTTCCTCTCCCTTGTTCCAGCAGGCAGCGGAGGTTGTAGCACTCTCCTCGCGATTCCGGCAGCACGACGGCGTGGTATCGGAAGTAGAGGGGAGATCTCGCAGGGCTTCACCTTAAGCCGGAGCGAGTATGGTGGACTATGAGAGAGCCTTGGTGATCTAGGGTTTAGACACACCAATTAGAAGGGGCTAAACCGGTGGCTAGGGCAATTATAAGCTCTAACTCGGCGGCTTGGGAGAAATCCCTAGGCTGTGGCTAGGGTTTAGGTTTAGAGGTAGGGAACTTGTGTGTCTAGGAGGGGAGCCCTGCCCCTCCTTATATAGGTGGAGGGAGGCGCCGGCCAAGGGGAGGGAGTCCCTCCCCAACTCGGATACCTAGTGGGCCGGCGGTGGAGGAGGAACTCCTCCCCAACTCGGTTTCCCACTTCTTCTCCACTTTCCAAAATAGCCGTTTGACTTTTCAAATTGGCGTTTGACTTTTCAAACTAGGATTTGATTGAACCCTTTATTTTGTACAGCGATGACACGTAGTACATGATGTAATCATTCCAACTTGCAATGAAACATTCATGTACCCTTCCCCTCCAGAGTGCCGGACATTCCGGAACCTTCTAGAACATTCCCGATGAAAACACCGGAATCATTCCCCAACTCCGAAACAGGACTTTCCTTATATGAATCTTATTCTTCGGACCATTCCGGATCTCCTCGTGATATCCCGGATCCCATCCGAGACTCCGAACAACATTCTGTCTCTTACTCATCATTCCATAACTACTCAACAACATCGAATCCTTAAGTGTGTCTCCCTACGGTTCGTGAATTATGCGGACATGACCAAGACACTTCTCCGATCAATAACCAATAGAGGAATCTGGAAATTCATATGGCTCCCACATATTTCTACGATTACTTTGCGATCGAATGAACCACTTACATACGATACCAATTTCCCTTTGTCTCACGATAGTTTACTTATCCGAGGTTATGATCGTCGGTATCTCTGCATACCTAGTTCAACCTCGTTACTGATAAGTACTCTTTTCTCGTTCCCGTGGTATGTGATCCCTTGTGAGCCAGTCACATGCTTGCAAGCTAATTGGATGACATTCCACCGAGAGGGCCCAGAGTATATCTATCCGTCATATGGATGGACAAACCCCACTCTTGATCCATGTGTCTCAACCAATACTTTCCGAACACTCAATGCCACCTTTATAGCCACCCTGTTACGGTGTGGTGTTTGATGTCATCAAAGCATCCTTCCGGTAAAGGTGATATGCATGATCTCATGGTCGAAGGAATTAGGTTACTATGTATCAGAAAGCTTATAGCAAATGAACTATATTAAATGACTTGATCTTTATGCTACGCTTAACTATAGGAGTATGTCCATAACATCATTCTCCTAATGATATGACCCTGTTGTTAATAACATCTCTATGTTCATGATCAGGAAACCATGATCATATATTAACCAACAAGCTAGTTTAACAAGAGGCTTTACTAGGGACTCTTTTATGTTTACAAATCATACAAGTATTAATGTTTCCGGTTAATAAAATTATAGCATGGTATGTAAACATTTATCATAAGTATGAAGATATGATAATAACCACTTTATTATTGCCTCTTGGGCATATCTCCAACAGTCTCCCACTTGCACTAGAGTCAATAATCTATTTTCAAACCTTTGTGTATTCAACACCTATGGCTTTACGGTGTTGTATGTACACGATTGCTAGTGGTCAACTGATCTCCGGATCTGACACTTCTAGGTCCGTGTGTAATTGCATGTCTTTGCGTCCCTACGCATCACTCATTCTCTAATGAGATGGCTTTGTATAATTTTGGTCCTTTGGTGAGACCTTTAGTTCTTTGGGGTTAAAACATGTTGATAATATTGTCGTACAATATATCTTCATAGTATTATCCCGCTGTGAACTACACCTAGTTTGATAACAAACTACTTGACACAAATGCCCTCTTTAGCTGCTATTATAGCAGTCATATACTTAGCCTTTTGTTGTAGTATCTGTCACAATGTCTTAACTTTGGAACTCATCCAAATCCATTATGGAACTTACTTTCCATTTTATTGTGCCACCCTTAGTTTAGATTGAGATAAACTTAATTTGTACTTTGTGACAAAACTAGTATCAATGTAGTACTTTTACAATGAACTAACCATCTATTTGTCACTTCTACAAATAATATACTCTTAGTTCTTCCAAAAGATCATAAGAATATCCTTACTATTGTCCAATGATCAACTTATGAATCATTCTGGTATATGCTCATAACATTTAGAGTATAGGACATATCTGGATTTGTACATATCACAGTATGATTGATATAAATACTCTTTGTGATTTCATACATCAAGTATCAATCTATACTTGAATCTTTGTTTCACTTATCCAGTGTCAATACACTTGAATATATCATCAATATTGAACTCATTCAATCCTTTCTGTGTGACAAGAACCTTTCTTGTAGTTTCTATATTGAACTCATTCAATACATCATCTATGTACTTTCGGCACAACCGTATTAGCGTCTATTGATGCCAAATATTTGGGTTTTGCCTAAGTCTTTCATCGGGATGAAATTCTTAATATGTGTTAATAAAAGATACATCATTTCCAATCAACAATATGTCTTCCACATAATGTATTAGAAACATGTCTTAGTGCTCCCACTTAATTTCTTGCAAATGCAAGCATCTTCATCGTCTCCGACGAATTTAAACTCCTTTAACAGTTTCATCATAGTGAAGATTCCAACTCCGTAATACTTACTTCAACCATTGAAGTTTGCATATGCATTTAGCATCCTTTGTATTAACAAAACCATTTGGACTGTGTCATGCACATGTCCTAGGTAACCCTTCTATTAGAAGAACTTGTTTTGTTTATCCAACATATAACAAAATTATATGTCATGGTTGCTACATTAATCCGTCTAGACTAAATATCGCTATGAAAGATCAAATCTTGTCATAGTCAACCTTTGAACATTGTTGTGAACTATTTCCCAACATGTCGACTATTTTATAGATGTGAAACATCCATGTCTACTTCTTTATAGATCCAAACACAACTGTAAGGTCTTACACCTTTCTCGAGGGTCCTTCAAGTTCAAAACTTGATTTCTCGTGTATGGAACTATCACGGATTTTATGGCTTCAAGCCATTTGACGGAGTCAGGGCCTATCATTGCTTCTTTGCATGTAGTCCGTTCATTATTCTCAAATAATGATTCAACCCTCAAATCTTGGTATTTGATTGTTTACTCGACCTACTTGTTTCAATAGGAACTTAGATCTCCGTGACCACAACCTTTGAGGCACGTGAGCCATGAGCATTGTTGCTGCCTCCGGAACACTTTTCGGCGTTGCGCAACTTTGCACATATAGCTAAGGTTCTTTTAACCTTATCAAAGTTCTATTGTCCTCCCACTTAACTTTTCACGAAAAATTCCTTCTCTAAGAAACTTGACGTTTTAAGCGACAAACATTTTTGTCTCCGATGTTATGGAGGAACAGTTATTCGAAATAACATACAAAGACAGGTTCATCCGACTTTGGTTGCAAACATCTTTCTTATGCATAGCATACCAATGTTTAAGAAAGGACAACTTGGGTTTTATCCCAAACCATAACTTTATATGGTGTCATTTCAACGGATTAGAATGAAGCTCTTTTCAGTGGAAAAACGGTAGTCCCTAAAGCTTTTAATCTTTAAAATATAATGGCAGTTTCTGAATTACACCTTCGATCTTACCATGTCAAACAAGGTTTAATTACATATCTCGAACGCTCCATACTCTTATGGTGTTTCGGGATATGCAAATCCACGGAACGATTCCTTAAATCTTAGGTATTATGCTAAACTTGTAACTCAAATATCTTCCTTTATGATCTTATCATAAACTATTTATATTCTTGTTACAATGATTTTGCACTTCATCTTGAAAGTCATTGAACTTTTCAAATGTTTCATACTTCATCCTTATTAAGTAAATATTCATATATTCACTCAAATTTTCGGAGAAAGCATATGAAGTTGAAATCCATCGCTTTTGACTACACATAATGGACTTTGTACAACAATATGTACAAGTTCCAATAAGCTAGTCATTTGTTCCCTTTTGGCCTATGAACGAAGTTTTAATTATCTCTAGGAAAGTTCCACAAGCGTCATTTGATCAAAATCAAATAGACTCCAAAATTCCATCCACATGGAGTTTCTTCATGTTTTCTTTCCAATATAATTTAAACGGCGATGTCACTTCCTAAGTGATCTTTCAATCAATTTGTCTTTTGACATTTTTAGCACTAGTTTTATGGATGTGATTTCTCCAACGAGATTTGTGAATCATCCATCTTTTATGGATTACGACAATTATTTGAACAACCCTTTTGTTCTCATAATACCTGATAAAACAAATCTTGAAGGCAAGCTTTGATGTTTAACGAACCACACAATAACCCTTTATTTGTTCTCGATGAACATCATCACATATTCTTTTGCTAGTTACTTAGGCCATTGTAGTTCATGAATTCTGTTGTTTCGTATGACGATTCACACCAACAAATTCAGTATCAAATACTTAAGAACCACATTGTTTAAGAAGCAAAGAATATAGCCATAACATGTATATCATCTATATACCTAAGCTGAACAATTCTAGTCTTTTCTTTTCTGCCACATACTTATGAGATTCTCTTTCAGTATTTCCTTTTCAGTTTGAAAGAATCTATCAACATCAATAGTGGAGTCATACATATGAGACATAGTCCAAAGCGTGTATAGTTAAATACCAATGTCTTTGGACTTGCACTTTGAAGTAGATCACCATCATCAAATGTTTGGTGTTCTTTCAAATTCCTTTCTTTAGTAATCTCTTGGTGTAGTAAACATTTTACCTACATCAAATATTCACCCTTATCATGGAATTATCCATGATCAAGCTACTTTTAGCTTGTAACGGTGAATCGCGAGTATAATGTTGCTCTCCAAAACCTTTTGGAGGATTAGGAAAACTAGTGTCTCCAACCTTTTGCAAATTCTCATCAAATATGAGAACATGACTTTTGCCATATTATACTCTATCATGTTGCAACCAAAAATTTCGTTTCAGATATCACAATATCTTCCACACATCATGGTTTCTGAAACAACTCTTTCAGATCCTACATAACCTTGATATTAAGACAATCCTTTGAATATCAAGAATCATGGAGACAAACATGATACTCATACACTAACACTTGGAATTGTCACTCTTGTTTTTAATACCAATTATTAAACTTCATGGAGTAACCGGAACTTTACTGAAAGTTTGCAACAGGACTTTTAAACTTTAGATTAACACTTCAAAACAATACTATACCAGTTCGTAAAGTAACTAACCAGAATTCTATAGTTCTATCATCTCAATTAAAACTAAGCGCAAGGTGGTAAACGGATGCCAATGACTACAACAACTATGCAAATTCACTTTGATTTAATTTATGATAAATAATGTTCAACTTTTAATCATATTGCCGTTGAACTCCCACTCAAAACAATATCCCTCACATTGCTTTAGTGATCACACGAACCAAACCCACCACATCAAAACCGATCATCACGAGAGTTGATGTAGCTTCAATGGCGAACAATCAACATGTTCATCATATCTACTATATGACTCATGCTTTACCTTTCGGTGATCCGTGTTCCGAGACCATGTCTGTACATGCTAGGCTCGTCAAGATCAACCTTAGCTTCCGCATGAGAAAATCTGGCTTGCTCACGTTGTATACACTCGCAGAATCTAACACACCCGATCATCACGTGGTGCTTCGAAACAACGAGCTTTAGCAACGGTGCTTACTAAGGATGAACACTTTAAAACTTGAAATTGTGTGCTTGAGGGATCATCTTATAATGCTACCGTCGTTAACTAAGCAATACAAGATGCATAAAAGGATTAACATCACATGCAATTCATAATGTGTGATATGATATGGCCTTTCTTCTTTGTGCTTCCGATCTCCATCTTCAAGCATGAACATGATCTGCATCATCACCAGCATGGCGTCAAGGTCAAAGGCGTCGCTTCATGGTTGTCGTCCACCAGCTTCAACTATTACAACTACTTCGAATAGACACGCGGGTCTTAACAGAATTTAAAGACAACCATATGGCTCCTGCCGGTTGCCAACTTACAATAAGGAACATTGCATACATCATATATAAACACAATCATGGCCATATCACATCACAGCACACCCCTGCAAAACAAAGTTAGACGCCTCTAATTTACTTTGCATGTTTTACGTGGTTTGGGACTTTCAATAAGTGTCGATCTAACTTACGAACAAGAACCACAACATTGATACTAGTATTGTCAATCACCCGTTGTAAATTGAATCTTAACTATGTTGGGAGAAACAGGCAATCGCAAAGCCACTTATGCAATACAAGTTGCATGTCAAGCGTGGAGCAAGTCTCATGAACGATGTCATGTAAGGTTAGCCCGGGCCGCTTCATCCCACCATCCCGCAAGATGCAAAGTACACAAGAAGCAATCGACAACAAAAGCATCAATGCCCACAATGACCATTGTGTTCTACTCGTGCAACAGATCTACATATAGACACGGCTCTGATACCACTGTAGGGGTTCGTAGCATGGAAAACAAAAAAATTCTACCGCATGCAAACAAACAAGCCAAGATCTATCTACTAGATTGTAGCAACGAGTCGATAGAGGAACTCACCCTCGAAGATTCCAAAGCGGTTAACGAGAGCAGATTCTCGTGGGTGATGTAGTCGTACACTTGCCGATCTCAAGATCGCGTAGACGATCCTTCCAGCGCTGCGTTCCGGCAGTGCTTCCGCAGTCGGTCACACGTTCGGTACTCGACGAAGATCTTCCTCTCCCTTGTTCCAGCAGGCAACGGAGGTTGTAGCACTCTCCTCGCGATTCCGGCAGCACGACGGCGTGGTACCGGAAGTAGAGGGGAGATCTCGCAGGGCTTCACCTTAAGCCGGAGCGAGTATGGTGGACTATGAGAGAGCCTTGGTGATCTAGGGTTTAGACACACCAATTAGAAGGGGCTAAACCAGTGGCTAGGGCAATTATAAGCTCTAACTCGGCGGCTTGGGAGAAATCCCTAGGCTGTGGCTAGGGTTTAGGTTTAGAGGTAGGGAACTTGTGTGTCTAGGAGGGGAGCCCTGCCCCTCCTTATATAGGTGGAGGGAGGCGCCGGCCAAGGGGAGGGAGTCCCTCCCCAACTCGGATCCCTAGTGGGTCGGCGGTGGAGGAGGAACTCCTCCCCAACTCGGTTTCCCACTTCTTCTCCACTTTCCAAAATAGCCGTTTGACTTTTCAAATTGGCGTTTGACTTTTCAAACTAGGATTTGATTAAACCCTTTATTTTGTACAGCGATGACACCTAGGACATGATGTAATCATTCCAAATTGCAATGACACATTCATGTACCCTTCCCCTCCAGAGTGCCGGACATTCCGGAACCTTCTAGAACATTCCCGATGAAAACACCGGAATCATTCCCCAACTCTGAAACAGGACTTTCCTTATATGAATCTTATTCTCCGGACCAGTCCGGATCTCCTCGTGATATCCCGAATCCCATTCGAGACTCCGAACAACATTCGGTCTCTTACTAATCATTCCATAACTACTCAACAACATCGAATCCTTAAGTGTGTCTCCCTACGGTTCGTGAATTATGCGGACATGACCGAGACACTTCTCCGATCAATAACCAATAGAGGGATATGGAAATTCATATGGCTCCCACATATTTCTATGATTACTTTGCGATCGAATGAACCACTTACATACGATACCAATTTCCCTTTGTCTCACGATAGTTTACTTATCCGAGGTTATGATCGTCGGTATCTCTGCATACCTAGTTCAACCTCGTTACTGATAAGTACTCTTTTCTCGTTCCCGTGGTATGTGATCCCTTGTGAGCCAGTCACATGCTTGCAAGCTAATTGGATGACATTCCACCGAGAGGGCCCAGAGTATATCTATCCGTCATATGGATGGACAAATCCCACTCTTGATCCATGTGTCTCAACCAATACTTTCCGAACACTCAATGCCACCTTTATAGCCACCCTGTTACGGTGTGGTGTTTGATGTCATCAAAGCATCCTTCCGGTAAAGGTGATATGCATGATCTCATGGTCGAAGGAATTAGGTTACTATGTATCAGAAAGCTTATAGCAAATGAACTATATTAAATGACTTGATCTTTATGCTACGCTTAACTATAGGAGTATGTCCATAACATCATTCTCCTAATGATATGACCCTGTTGTTAATAACATCTCTATGTTCATGATCAGGAAACCATGATCATATATTAACCAACAAGCTAGTTTAACAAGAGGCTTTACTAGGGACTCTTTTATGTTTACAAATCACACAAGTATTAATGTTTCCGGTTAATACAATTATAGCATGGTATGTAAACATTTATCATAAGTATGAAGATATGATAATAACCACTTTATTATTGCCTCTTGGGCATATCTCCAACAGTCTCCCACTTGCACTAGAGTCAATAATCTATTTTCAAACCTTTGTGTATTCAACACCTATGGCTTTACGGTGTTGTATGTACACGATTGCTAGTGGTCAACTGATCTCCGGATCTGACACTTCTAGGTCCGTGTGTAATTGCATGTCTTTGCGTCCCTACGCATCACTCATTCTCTAATGAGATGGCTTTGTATAATTTTGGTCCTTTGGTGAGACCTTTAGTTCTTTGGGGTTAAAACATGTTGATAATATTGTCGTACAATATATCTTCATAGTATTATCCCGCTGTGAACTACACCTAGTTTGATAACAAACTACTTGACACAAATGCCCTCTTTAGCTGCTATTATAGCAGTCATATACTTAGCCTTTTGTTGTAGTATCTGTCACAATGTCTTAACTTTGGAACTCATCCAAATCCATTATGGAACTTACTTTCCATTTTATTGTGCCACCCTTAGTTTAGATTGAGATAAACTTAATTTGTACTTTGTGACAAAACTAGTATCAATGTAGTACTTTTACAATGAACTAACCATCTATTTGTCACTTCTACAAATAATATACTCTTAGTTCTTCCAAAAGATCATAAGAATATCCTTACTATTGTCCAATGATCAACTTATGAATCATTCTGGTATATGCTCATAACATTTAGAGTATAGGACATATCTGGATTTGTACATATCACAGTATGATTGATATAAATACTCTTTGTGATTTCATACATCAAGTATCAATCTATACTTGAATCTTTGTTTCACTTATCCAGTGTCAATACACTTGAATATATCATCAATATTGAACTCATTCAATCCTTTCTGTGTGACAAGAACCTTTCTTGTAGTTTCTATATTGAACTCATTCAATACATCATCTATGTACTTTCGGCACAACCGTATTAGCGTCTATTGATGCCAAATATTTGGGTTCGGGCTAGGGTTAGAGGTGTAGGAACTTGTGTGTCTAGGAGGGGAGCCCTGCCCCTCCTTTTATGGGTGGAGGGAGGCGCGCCAGGGGAGGGGAGTCCCTCCCCAACTCGGACCCAAGGTGGGCCGGCGGTGGAGGAGGAGGGACTCCTCCCCAACTCGGATTCCACCTCCCCTCCACTTCCCAAAATAGTCGTTTGACTTTCAAACTTGGCGTTTGACTTTTTAAACAAGGATTTGATTAATCCCTCTATTTTGTTCAGCGATGACACCGAGTACATGATGCAATCATACCAACTTGATATAACACATTCATGTACCCTTCCCCTCCGGAGTGCCGTGCATTCCGGAACCTTCTAGAACATTCCCGATGAAAACACCGGAACCATTCCCCAACTCCGAAACGGGACTTTCCTTATATGAATCTTATTATCCGGACCATTCCGGATCTCCTCGTGATATCCCGGATCCCATTCGAGACTCCGAACAACATTCGGTCTCTTTCTCATCATTCCATAACTATTCAAACAGCGTCGAATCCTTAAGTGTGTCTCCCTACGGTTCGTGAATTATGCGGACATGATCGAGACACTTCTCCGATCAATAACCAATAGAGGAATCTGGAATTCATATGGCTCCCACATATTTCTACGATTACTTTGCGATCGAATGAACCACTTACATACGATACCAATTTCCCTTTGTCTCACGATAGTTTACTTATCTGAGGTTATGATCGTCGGTATCTCTGCATACCTAGTTCAACCTCGTTACTGATAAGTACTCTTTTCTCGTTCCCGTGATATGTGATCCCTTGTGAGCCAGTCACATGCTTGCAAGCTAATTGGATGACATTTCACCGAGAGGGCCCAGAGTATATCTATCCGTAATATGGATGGAGAAATCCCACTCTTGATCCATGTGTCTCAACCAATACATTCTGAACACTCAATGCCACCTTTATAGCCATCCAGTTACGGTGTGGTGTTTGATGTCATCAAAGCATCCATCCGGTAAAGGTGATATGCATGATCTCATGGTCGAAGGAATTAGGTTACTATGTATCAGAAAGCATATAGCAATTGAACTATTAAAATGACTTGATCTTTATGCTACGCTTATCTATAGGAGTATGTCCACCATATCATTTTCCTAATGACATGATCTTGTTGTTAATAACATCTCAATGTTCATGATAGGGAAACCACAATCATTTATTAACCAACAAGCTAGTGATGTATAGAGGCTACACTAGGGACTTCAATTTAAGTTTACCAATCACAGAAGTATTAATGTTTCCTTGTTAATACTATTATAGCATGAATGTAAACATTTATCATAAACACAAAGGTATAATAATAACTACATTTATTATTGCCTCTAGGGCATATCTCCAACAGTTTTCACTGCCTCCTTGTGCTCTAGCGATTCTTGCTGCGCGCTGGGATTTCCTTCCACATTTCCATCTTCTCTTCTACGCTTTCACCGCCGGCGCCACCGTAGCGCAATGGGGAAACCGAAGAAATCGTCGGCGGCCGTTGGTACTAGCGTCGCCGGAGGAAAGAAAAGCGTCGCCGCTACCCGTGTCACCGACGGTGGCTGGCGGCGATCAGAGACGCGGGAGAGCGATCTCCGCAAGCTTCGCGAGTGGGGTCTGATACCACAAGATAGGGAGGCCGTCAGACTCGCCGGCAGCGAGGTAATCCCCCGTCCCCCAGCTGGGTATCGGTTTATGTTTCTTGCCTTCGTTATGCGTGGGTTTTCCTTCCCAGTCCACGACTTCCTTCGGCGCTTTCTTCTGTTCCCGCCGTTTTCGCCGTTTCTGTCCTGCGGGTTAGGGTTCGTGTTGGGCGGCGGGTTAGGCGTTGCTGCTCCTGGATGACTGCGGCGCATTGGTAGCGCTCGTAGATTGGTCCGCTGCTGCCGCAGCTTTCGGACCCTTGTCCCTAAGTAATGTCATCGTTTCTCCCCACCTAATTCAGAACTTAGTTTCCGTTAAAGCTCTTTCTCGTGACAATTATGTGATTGTCGAATTTGACGCTTCTGGTTTTTCTGTTAAGGACGCCCGTACCCGGATGGTGCTCCACCGATGTGAGAGCCCCGGCGACTTGTATCCAGTCCAGGCGTCCTCCACCCCCGGCGCCGGTCCTCGCGCGTTCTCCGCCGGCGTCGATCTTTGGCATGCTCGTCTTGGACATCCTAGTGCCAACACGCTTCATCAAATAATGAGGGGATTTTCTTTTTCATTTAATAAAAAGGCTGCACATAGATGTGAAGCCTGTCGTGTCGGCAAACATGTTCGTCTTCCGTTTAGCAATTCCTCCACAGTTGCGTCCTTTCCGTTTGAACTAATTCATGGTGATGTATGGACCTCTCCTATTCCGAGTAATTCCGGTTTTGTTTATTACCTCGTTATTCTCGATGATTTCTCTCACTTTGTGTGGACGTTTCCTCTCCGTAAAAAGTCAGATGTCGCCACCACTCTCACCGCCTTTTACTCCTATGTCACCACTAAGTTTGGTCGTCCCATCCTTGCTTTACAGACTGACAATGGAAAAGAATTTGACAACATCGCCGTCCGCAATCTTCTGTCCTATCACGGCACTATTTTCCGCCTTACTTGTCCATACACCTCGCAGCAAAACGGTCGTGCCGAGCGTGTGCTCCGCACCCTCAACGACTGCGTTCGCACCCTTCTCTTTCACGGTCATGTCCCACCCTCCTTCTGGCCCGACGCCCTAGCCACCGCCACCCTCCTTGTCAACCTCCATCCGTGCCGTACTCGCTGGAACTACGCACCACACCACCTCCTTTTCGGTTCCCCTCCTCCTATGACGATCTTCGGATCTTTGGTTGTCGTTGTTACCCCAACGTCGCTGCCACCGCCCAACACAAACTCGCCCCTCGTTCCATCCCGTGTGTCTTTCTCGGTTACCCGGCTAACACCAAGGGCTATCGCTACTATGATCCCGTGTCCCATCGGGTTATCACGTCGCGCGGCACGTGTACTTTGATGAGCATTGCTTTCCGTTTGCACAGGAACAGGTGGCGCCTTCTCCTCCATCCGCGGGCGCGATTCCGTGGCATCGTGTCGCCGCGCCGGCTGCGTCGACCGCGCCCTCGAGCTCTAGCTCGGGCGCCTCCTCGTCGACCCCGTCATCGTCGCCCTCGAGCCATCGCTCGGGCGCCGACCCGCCGACCTGTAGGGGTTCGTAGCATGGAAAACAAAAAATTTCTACCGCATGCAAACAAACAAGCCAAGATCTATCTACTAGATTGTAGCAACGAGTCGATAGAGGAACTCACCCTCGAAGATTCCAAAGCGGTTAGCGAGAGCAGATTCTCGTGGGTGATGTAGTCGTACACTTGCCGATCTCAAGATCGCGTAGACGATCCTTCCAGCGCTGTGTTCCGGCAGCGCTTCCGCAGTCGGTCACACGTTCGGTACTCGACGAATACCTTCCTCTCCCTTGTTCCAGCAGGCAGCGGAGGTTGTAGCACTCTCCTCGCGATTCCGGCAGCACGACGGCGTGGTACCGGAAGTAGAGGGGAGATCTCGCAGGGCTTCACCTTAAGCCGGAGCGAGTATGGTGGACTATGAGAGAGCCTTGGTGATCTAGGGTTTAGACACACCAATTAGAAGGGGCTAAACCGGTGGCTATCGCTACTATGATCTCGTGTCCCATCGGGTTATCACGTCGCGGCACGTGTACTTTGATGAGCATTGCTTTCCGTTTGCACAGGAACATGTGGCGCCTTCTCCTCCATCCGCGGGCGCGATTCCGTGGCATCGTGTCGCCGCGCCGGCTGCGTCGACCGCGCCCTCGAGCTCTAGCTCAGGCGCCTCCTCGTCGACCCCGTCATCGTCGCCCTCGAGCCATCACTCGGGCGCCGACCCGCCGACCCTGTCATCGTCGCCCTCGAGCCCCAGCTCGGGCGTCGTCCCATCACCATCCCCTGCTACATCCTCGAGCTCCAACTCGGGTGCGGCCTCGCCGACACCACCTACGTCGCCTTTGAGCTCTCGCTCGGGCGCCGCCTCGTCGACTGCATCACCCTCGAGTGGCCACTCGGGTGATGTCGCACCTGCCCCCACGGGTCCAGTCACCCGTGCACGCGCCGGCATCTTCCGCCCGTCGACACGGTACCCCACGGACGCGTACGTCTGCACCGCCGTGGTCGCTCCGCTGCTGCCTCCGGCGCCCTCCGCCTTCTGGGCCAGCGGCAACAGCGTCCTGCCTCACGACGGTGGGCCGTCTCCATCGGACGACGGTACATCGCCCTCCCCGCTACCCGTCTCGGGTTGAGCCGCCCTCCGCGACCCGATGTGGCTCGCGGCCATGCAGGATGAGTTCGACGCCCTGCAGCGCAACCAGACATGGCAGCTTGTCCCTCGACCGCGCCATGCCAACATCATCACCGGTAGGGGTGGGCATATTAACCAAGGACCGAACAACCGAACCGAATAAACTGGGACCGAGCCTAAATAAACCAAAACCGAAATTTGCATTCACTGATTCGGTCATCATTTCATGAGAACCGAAATTAATTCGGTACGTTCGGTCATGTGCTTGTGTTACCCGAAGAGACCGAAGCAACCGATTAGATATTTGTAAGGTCTAAAATCTGTAATCCAGCCCACAACCAACGCATATGCACATCTAAATGTGAAAAGGAGGACTCACGCGTGGCCCAAAATGGAAATATCCAGTTCTCAGGTAGACAGGCCCCAGCTGTTCAGCACCTAAACGCTTCTTCCTACTCCCGATTCCCCACCCATAGTCTAATCGCTAGCTTCCATTGCGCCGCCGCTTCTTTTCTCCACTTAGTCAGCGGTGATAGCTTGCAGCCGATGCGCTTATCTTCACCCCGTACGGTGCCAATTTCCTGCAGAAGATGTTCGTCCACCCTGTCCAATGGCGGTTGCGAGCATACGATCTCCTCTCCATCCCGGCCCATGATGGTGGCGATGGCCTACAGGCGAGGATCCTTCTCTCCACCCGCCGGAGACGGTGGCGGAGGCCTGATGCTCAACTTCTTTCTTTCTCTGATCGAGGATCGTTTAATCTGCTGATTGGGGATTCCTGGCAATACACTGACTATTTCACATGATTTTTTTATTGCAGCGTCTGATTTCTATTGATTCACCGTGTGCATGATGTTTCTTTGCAAATCAATTCCAGAAGTTTGGCTGTTTTTGGTTCATTTCTCAGTACGTCGGTCACTTCGGTCTTACCCGAGCACCGAACCAAACTCTCAATGACTGAACTCCTCGGTTAACATTTTCTTTAATGACCGATCGGTTCTCAATATTCCAAAACCGAATTTCTGCAAAACCCGAAAAACCAAACCGATCGGTTCGGCCTAACCGAATGCACACCCCTAATCACCGGGAAATGGGTCTTCAAGCACAAGTTCCATCCAAATGGGACTCTTGATCGGCATAAGGCGCGCTGGGTCGTCCACGGTTTTCGTCAGCGCGCCGGCGTTGATTTCGCCGATACCTTCGCCCCGGTTGTCAAGCCCGGGACCATTCGCACCGTGCTCCAGCTTGCCGTGTCTCGTCGCTGGCCTGTTCACCAGATGGACGTCTCCAACGCCTTTCTCCATGGACATCTTGAGGAGCAAGTGTTCTGCCAGCAGCCCACCGGCTTCGTCGACTCCGCTCATCCGGATCATGTGTGCATGCTCTCGCGTTCATTATATGGGCTCAAGCAGGCGCCACGCGCGTGGTACCAGCGCATCGCAGCATTTCTTCACCAACTCGCTTCCGCTCCACACGCTCCGATGCCTCGCTGTTTGTCTACCATATGGGCGACACAACGGCTTACCTGCTGCTCTACGTCGACGACATCATCCTCATGGCCAGCGCACCTGCGCTCCTGCAGCAGCTCACCGACCGTCTCCGTGCCGAGTTCGCGCTCAAGGACTTGGGACCCCTGCACTACTTCCTCAGCATTGAAGTTGCGCGTCGACCGGATGGCTTCTTTCTTCACTAGAAGAAGTACGCCCACGAGCTCCTCGATCGCGCTGGGATGCTTAACTGCAGCCCTGTCTCTACGCCCGTCGACACCAAGGCCAAGCTCTCCGCCACGGACGGCTCTCCGGCGCCTGATGCCTCGCTGTACAGGTCCATTGTTGGTGCACTCCAGTACATCACTCTTACCAGACCAGAGCTCCAGTATGCCGTTCAGCAGGTGTGCCTCCACATGCACGCTCCCCGTGATGCTCATTGGACTTCGATGAAGCGGATACTCCGCTATATTCGAGGCACCCTGGATTTTGGTCTCTCGCTGCATGCCTCCACCGACACGGATATCATCTCCTACTCGGACGCGGACTGGGCCGGCTGCCCCGACACGCGGCGCTCCACCTCAGGCTACTGCGTTTACCTTGGACCCTCGCTCATCTCGTGGTCGTCCAAGCGACAGCCTACGGTCTCTCGCTCCAGTGCCGAGGCGGAGTATCGGGCTGTTGCTAACGCTGTCGCCGGGTGCTCTTGGCTTCGACAGCTCCTTCAGGAGCTCTCTTGTCCCGTCGACAAGGCTACCATTGTCTACTGCGACAACGTCTCCGCTGTCTATCTCTCCGCCAACCCCGTACATCATCGCCGGACGAAGCACATCGAGCTCGACATTTACTTTGTTCGCCATACGTGTTCTACACGTACCCACCTCCCAGCAGTTCGTGGATATCATGACTAAAGGATTGCCTACGGCGTCCTTCGAGGAGTTTCGATCCAGTCTTTGCGTCCGCTCTGCCGACGCTTCAACTGCAGGGGTGTTAAGAGTAGATATCTATATATAGGACATTAGTGATTAGGCCCCTCCTCTATTTTGTATTGAGGGTGCCTCCCATTGTGCATATATATATGTGTACCTTTGCATCAGAGTAATACAACGTGTGTTATTCCATTCCTCTACGTATCTAATAGTGATCCCCGTTGCCAGTGTTGTCGCCGGCCATCCTAGCGTGACTGTTCACTAGGTTCACTACTCCTAGCGTCCACCACCGCGCCCTTGATGGCGAGTCGCTCTCGCCGGGTCGATGGACACTCGACTCGAAGCTGGCTACTATTCCGATCGATCGCTAAGGCCCATGTGGTAAGGCTTGCCTTTTATTTTCCAGTTCCCGTGCGGCCATGGGCTGGAGGGAACAAAATTATTTTCTTCGCTGCATTGCTATATAGGCTGTATAGAAAGTTGGAGCCCCTAGAAAATACGGGACCTGTGTGTCCGCACAACGTGCGCTCCCGCAGGCCCGGGCCTTCTGCCTCGCCGCCTCCGCAGTCTCGGAGGAATTCTGCTTCGTCATCTCCGACTTCTCGCCGAGGAAGCTGCTCGTCTGGTCCTTGCTCTCCACGGTCTTGTCCTTGGCCTCGCCAGCCTCGTGCTTGGCGGCGTCCGCGGCTCCCTGGCCCTGGCCGGTCGAGTGCTCCGCCAGGCCCGCCGCCCGGTCCTTGGCCTCGCACGGCTTGTCCTCGGTCGCGCCCATCAGCTGCCCCGTCTTCTCCTGCAAAGAAACCACCACAATCACATCATATATATCAAACACGGCAACTCCATGAATTTTCTCCGGAACGATGGATCAAGAATTTCAAGATCGTGGACAAAGTACGTACTCCTACCTCTACCTGGGTGTGGCCCTTGGCCTCGCCGATGCGGTAGCTCGCCTGCTCCTGGCTGGATGCCATCGCTCACGGACACGGACAAGACAAATTTCACTGTGAAAACAAGATTACTTTGGCAATTGCTCGTCGTTTTGGCTTCGATTATTGATCTGTCTGGCATAGAGCAGGTGGCATTTATATGGCTCCGGCAACGGGACAGCACGGGGGGTCACGTCGCGCGCCGGGGCACCGACGAGGGACGCGTAGGGAGGAGAGAGGACACGCGGTATGCCGCCACCATACGGTACCTTCGCGAAGCCTGGACATATCATGAGCTGGTTCGATGGAACACATGTGCAGGGCTGCAGGCTAACTAACAATGAGAGAAGGAGACGAATAATTGCAAGTAACGGAGTAAACCAAGTGTAAAGAAAAAGTTCAGGAAAGATATCTCATGCGACCGAGAACATTTTATATCTTAGTCGGCTGATATTATTTTACTATTTATGTTAATTCTCGATGGTAGCTTATAAGTTTATACGTTTTCTCAATTGCAATTTCATTATAAGTTATTAAATTCTCAATTACAAGGTAGTTGCACACTCATGTATAACTATAACTTTCATGGAAAAAGATAATAAGAGGCGCCGCACCGACTGTTCTCTCGTGCGGCGCGTCGTGATGTGTGAAAAAAAGGCATTCTTCGTGGCTCCACCCCTCTCCATCTTATCTCTTATTGCCATGAACCGCTCTTGGCCACATATTCTCAACCACAGGAGATGAGCACCTCGCACGGGGATTTTTCGTAAAGCTCCGCGTCGGAGAAGCGCAAGAGGAGCAGGGACGTCGCCGGCGAGCACCAAGTGGAGGCGTCCAGTGGCTATCGCCAGGAGGCCACGCCGAGCACGAAGAAGGACGGCCGCCACGGAGTACAAGGCGAGGCCGCCGTCGAGCGCGAGGAGGCGAGGCCGCCACCGTCGAGCGTGAGGAGGCGAGGCCGCCACCGTCAAGCGCCAGTACGTTGCCATTGTCACCGTCGAGCGTGAGTAGGTCGTCGGTTGTCGAACTCATGGAGGTGTGCGTGCCATGAGGAGTTCAGTGGCCAGCGCGTTGCGCTGCCAGAGTTTTCTTCTTCCCATAGATCCGTTGCTCTCTTGTCTTTTCACGGTGATACTCTTGATTTTTCATGTGAACTTAATCTGGAGTGATCCCCTAATTATGTGTTGCATCAATTTCCTGGACGATGATGGATTCCTCTTAGTACGGCTGTAAATTTTGAGGTGTACCTGATTAATCGGGTAGCTAGCACCAATTTAATATGGCAATTAGATTTAATCAATCTGGAAACTACACGTAACCGACAGTTAGTAATCTCGCAATTAGTACTAATATAGTAAGTATAAAAATTACTAACTGTTGAACCGGGCAACTAAGCTATATTAAATCTGGCAATTTGGGCATAATTAATCTGGCAGTTACTAGTAACAATTAAACCTGGGCTTCATTTGTCTCACATTTTTTCGCTAAACCTAATTAATCTGATAGTTAGTAACAATTAAATATGGCAATAGGTAAAATTAATCTGGGAGTTATTAATCAGTCATGTCCTAGTTAATCTGGCAATTACTAGCGCTGTAGTTCGATTTGTATGGTATATGGAGACATGCACTTGGTAAAATTTTAGTGTATTTGTACTATGACAGGAGAAACGGAGGTGTACTAGAACATGTTAGAAACTTGACCTCCTCTCAAAATTATGTGGCTGACATACTTCACGTCAAGAATTTGTAGTCACACAGCCGCGTATTCACGCGCGTTGTCCTGTAGGAATACTGCCGCCGCACGATAACGCGTTGTCCTGTAGGAATACAGCCGCCGCCGCTCGGAAGCAGGTATGTGCGACGCCGCGTGTTAGCACAGGCCAACTTTCATATTGTAGGAATCACGAACTAAATTCAATACCATTAGAGAAACAACCGAGACGTAAGAAATTCTCTAAGCGCCTGAGCACAAGCAGCCGAGTCGATGTGTAGTGGTAGGACGGAACGGGATTGGCTCCGACAATTGATCGATTCGATCACGTACAAATGTACAAACAGTGTCGGTGGAGAAGTGTGCATGTAGTCGTGCCACATATCCTAGCTTGCGTTCTACCGACTCGTTCCAACGTCTTCTGTTTCATATTTTTTGATTGTTGATATCTTGTTTTATAAATAACTAGCACAAAACCCGTGCGTTGCTACGGCATCACGATTAAATCAAACAATGACATTTCATGAGTTTAAATTCCCATGCCAGTCGAATCCAAATGGCATAAAATCGATTAGTTATTGCACGGCCACTATTCATTTGCATTTCTAGATACAAAGCTGATTCATGTCACACACAAACACAAGCTACCTAGGAGGTGACCATAGCAACGACAGTGCATGGCATACAATGTCCATGATCACAGTGTCACTCAATCTCTCGCGATGAACAACTATACCCCTCGATAGTCTTGCGCAGATGGTTTTTTAGCTTGTACACGAACATGTGGTTGAAGTAAGCGTACATACCTCATGTGAGCCAAATATAGATTTGTCGATAGATGTTGTACATGCCAGGGGAACATTGGGATACCGCGTCACGCGTGCATGTCCCATAGCGCTCAGGTCGCACATGAAAGATCATCTGTAGGGTGATGCACGGCTGCACTTTGCAATTTACCGAGACTCACAAACTGGCCAAATTTCAAGCACGGAGAGAACGTCCCTTGAATGAACAGTCACCTCAACAACCTGGGCATTGTAGCTCGCGGTTGGTCATGTTCACCGTCGCTGGATAATGGCGTGGAGTCGTGTCCTCGACGGCACTCGACCACCGACCACGGATCCACGGCGTACACTGACGACGTTGGACGGCTCGACCGCATCTTTGGCTTACAAAGCTAGAAATCAGCAGCAGCAGCAGTATCTGCTCCTCCCTACTCAAAGCAACTTCAACAAAAACACCAGTATACTAATCTACGCTCTTATAGTGAATCTAGAGAAGCAAAGCAGTAGCAAGCTGACAAGCTCGTATTGTCATCGCGGCGTGCTTCTAGTGTTATCGGTGTCTAGTTTGCTTTCAGGATATTTTAGATGTGCCCAACGCAGCCCACTATAAACTAAGCTGCGCGTGTCATCCCTTCGAGGTTCCAGCCGGCCGACGAGATTGTGAAGTAGTAGCCGGCGACCTTCAACTTTTAATCTACCGCACGACTACAGATCCAATCAATCAATCTTCTTGGGGAAAAAGCGGCACAATCAATCCCTGAATACTCCAGATGAGATTGTGAAGTAGTAGCTGACGACCTCCAACTTTTAATCTACCGCACGACTACAGAGCCAATCAATCAATCTTCAGGGTTCCTGCCGGCCGACAAGACAACCTCCGTCTCGATCTAGATCTAGGTGACTTCCGGGAATCCTTGATGTGATCCACGACGACGACGTCCTCCCGGTTCATCCGATTCAACGGCACCCCCACCATCGTATAAATCCGAACGCTCGATTTTAGTCGCAACCTTGGATCTATTTGATTCACGACAATCAATAATCGCCCCATGTTTAAAGACTGTGAGAGGCAGGAAGAGATTGATCGGGTCTGGTCAGGATACTTTCATTGGACCGGTGTCTTGTTGAACACGGGAAGAGTTTCTAAGATTTATATTACACTTTTTTTTAGAGATCGACTATCGACAACTACACGTTACGATGCAGCCGGTTTTCTTACCGATGGGAGAGGCGTCTTGGAGTAGTTGACTTATGGATGATATGGTGGGTAATATCTCATGACTAATAGGGACAAATTTGTCCAAAAAAGTATTAGACCGGGAGAAACACTTCGTGCTTTATTATTATTAGTACTACTACACGTTACGATGCAGCCGGTTTTCTTACCGATGGGAGAGGCGTCTTGGAGTAGTTGACTTATGGATGGTATGGTGGGTAATATCTCATGACTAATAGGGGCAAATCTGTCCAAAAAAAATGTTGGACCGGGAGAAACACTTCTTGCTTTATTATTAGGTATAGATAGATAATATATTAATGTAAATTATATGATGTAACAACCCGGTGTCGAGAACTAGCTTAGTAGGGTATCTGGTGACATCTCATAGAAGCTCGAGCTGATACCTATTTATATTTCTTGCGACAATTATCTTTGTAGAGCTTATTATTGTAGAAAAATAAAAAGTCATCATGCTAAGTCTTGAAAGGTTCAACACACAAGAGCAGCAACCATCGCTGATAAAGAGAAGCGGAAATAGAGAAACACTAATTAAATCCGACGAGATCCACAAGAGACACACCTCCACGTGTCGTCCAACAACATTGAACGCACCACCGAGACGGAGAGGACTTTATCCCATCTTCGGGAAATCATATTCGCCACGTCTTTCTAATTAGGATACATGCATACATGTAAAAACATTAAAAAAGCCGTCCAGTGATTTGCGCCTCCATGGCCACAAGCCACTTCTCGCAAAAAAAAGTCATAGTCTCGTGAGCCCATCCACGACTCATGGGGATGACTCCAAGCCGCAAAACTCTTGCATTACCACCTTTGGAATCCAATGATCTCCAGATATCCCTGCTAAGCTAGTTCTCGACGCCGTGGCGTTGCATCATATAGTATATGGGAGGTGGTGTTTTGGCTCGGATGTGCAAATGAACCTATTGTAAAAAATATGTAAATAATAAATTTCAAAATATTGAAAGAGGAGAAAGATTTGGGAGCTTACTGGCTAGCTAATTTTTTTTAAATAATACATTTTTTTATTAATTTTCACAAATAATACGCAAATTTGGCAAATTTCAGTTCTGTCGGTCCGTCGTCCGTTAAACAGACGACCGAGCGCCTTCGTCGGTTGAGCAGACGACAGGTGGTGTCGTCCGTTGAGGAGACGACGCCCCTGAGCGTCGGCTGTTCGCCAGACGAATAGGTTGATCATCGGTTGAGGAGACGACGCGTGCTGTCGTCCGTTGAGGAGACGACGCCCCAGTGCTTCCGCCGTCGACAATACTGCCGCTAAATAATCGTCCGCTCCTCGGCAATCCTTTTCGCCGATTTTTCCCGCCGGTACTCCCCACCAATTTTTCCCGCCAGTAATCCCCGTCCTTTGTTCCCGCCACTACTTCCCGCCCTTTTTTCCCGCAACGACATCCCGCCCTTTTTTCCCGCCTATTCGGTTCGGTGCCTCTATAAATCCGGGCAACGGGATGTATCCTTTAACCCAGTTCATCTCTTCCTCCTCTTACTCTCTCATTTCCCTCCTCTTCTCTTGCTCTCGCATTTTCCTCCACTCCTCTCCACTATGACCGACGCGTCTCCCTGACCTGTAGATATGTCCATTGGGCTTTTCTTTATAGCCAGAACTGTTGTGATAGGCGATACGTATCCCGACTGGGATACGTTGGTAACGAACCATGATGCTCTCGTTATGCTTGGTAAGTCACTTCATCGAAGAGGGTGGAAACTGAAGACCCCAGATCAGGTACGAGCAGAGCTTGTCAGGATCCAGACAAGGTGGGACAAGCTCACCTTGGTCCTGGGAAAAGCTCGCAATTTGGAGCGGGCGGATGCACCTTGGTCCTGGATAGAAGATAGCGAAGATGAGGATGATATCTTCATGCCACCACCCGTTGGAAGCAAGGCAAGAGCTGAGTGGGACAAGAGGCAGGAGAAGAAGAAAGAGCAGGCCAAGAAGAGTCAAGCTGACATGACGGAGCAGGTTGTGGCACGTAGGCCCTGGATAGAAGAGAGCGAAGATGAGGATGATATCTTCATGCCGCCACCCGTTGGAAGCAAGGCGAGAGCTGATGGGACAAGAGGCAGAAGAAGAAGAAAGCGCAGGCCAAGAAGAGCAAGTGCGAAGGATCGTCCAAGGGAAAGGGCGAGGCATCATCGAAGGGAAAGGGAAAGGCATCATGCTAGGGATAGATAGGACTCTTATTTATGTACCGCAAGTTATGTTGAGTAGTTTGTCGAATAAAATCATGAAATAATAGAATGATGTCTCATACATAGATAGGTAAATGGCTGATACATAAGTAGATATCACTGGTGTCGACGACGAGGTGGCGGAGGCCTCGGTGTACTCCATCCATATCTGTGGGGTGGCATCACATCACGGCGAGGTGCAGTTGACCCTTCACCTTGATCCTGTGTATCCTGTGTGGGGATAAGTGGTGGAGTACCTGGCTGATACTGGCTAAACCAGTCTACCTGCTCGTGTTGTGTCTGCTGATGACGGTCGTCAGTACTGTCCCATGTAACGGAGTCTCCTGCTAGTGTACAAGAAATTAAGTACCGAACAATGGCATACGGCATCTAATAATAGTAGGAAGGGACACGCTTACCATGAGGATGAGATTGTGGTCGATAAGCAAAGTCCATGTAGGGGATCGGCTGCTGATGCTGCCATTGTTCGAAAGTAATCTGGTTCTGCTGCAACTGGTCGATATTAAACTGCGATTGCTGCCACGGGTCAGAAGTAAACTGTGATTGCTGCCACCCCGAGCCTCCATCCTGGTCTGGAGGTGGTGCTCTCGGCGGCGCCTGCTGTGAGAGTCGTGGACGAGGCCCGTGGCGGAGTGGTGGAGAAATATGCTCCTCGTGCCATCCCGAGCCTCCAGCATGGTCTAGAGAAGGTGGCTGCTCCATGGATCGACGTGGGGCGCGCTCCTCCACCGAGTGACGCGGTGGGCGCTGCTGCGTGGATCGACGTGGGGCGCGCTCCTCCACCGAGTGACGCGGTGGGCGTTGTGCTTCTCGGTGTTGAACGACGTCTGAGACGCTGGTGCACGTGATGGCCGCGTAGATACGCCACAGCTTCTCCTCGACCTGCCGGGCAAAGGACTGAGCCTGCTGACGGGGCACAAGAAGAACGTTCGAAAGCGATCGTCCGTACTGAGCCACCTCAGTCTGTAGCTCCCACGTCATATCGGCCTGCATTTGTCTCATAGTTAGGTATGCACTACATAGACACTCATGTTGATTATGCTCTAAATAAAGTACTTACCGCTGACTGTCTGGACTCCAGTGTTGACTGGCTAGGGTATATCTCATCGTCATGTGCGTGTGGAATGGGACGTAGCCGTGTCATCGACATGTACCTCTGTAAGTATCCGTGGAATAGCTCCATATCAAACGGGCCAGCGTGCCACACTTGTGTTGATGCATTCTGCCACTCGTTGACGTAAATCCCCACCCGTTGGAGCCATTGAGTGGCGATCTTGCTACTTTTCTGAGAGTACCTGTCATTAGAATTTGTTAGACCATCATTAAAGAACATAGATGAAGTATAAGACGCATTCCTTATGTACATATATTTACTTACGTGTGCACGACATCTGGAAGGGGAACATCCGGACGCGGGGGATCTACCATCTGGCAAACACCAAACTGTCGCATGACCCTCTGTTGAGACATCTCCTCAACTTGGCAATCAAAGATGATCTTCGATGTAGTCAGTCAGTACTCACGATCTCTAGTGCACATAATAGATAACCCGCCGGGATATCGTGCGTGTCGTGTCTGCAGGGTGTACGGCTCCCAAATCACGACATCCTCTTTCAGTGTGTCGAACTGCTCGCTGAACGATGGATAGCATCTAACGACTTGCTCTCCCGCGAAACGACACTGCATGACAAAATAGTTGTTAGTAACTTTCATATTGTAGTACCAGAAGTGCAATTTATTAAGATATTACACTGACCTTGCGACGGGTCCAGTGAGTGCCAAATGTAGGCAAATCAATTTGCTCTTCGTCGAACAGCAGGTCAGAGTGGTAGACAATTGTTTCATGTTCCTGGTTGCCGACTATTTGGTTGACACTTACATCTGGACGGCCGATAGGGAACCTCTCCCATGACCACAGTTGCAGCAACAATGGGCATCCTAGCAAGGTAGAACTGTCCTTGGTTAACTGGCAAGCATTGCACATACCTCGGTACGTAGCTGCTAAGACAGCTGAACCCCAACTCCACTGTGTGCATTCTTCCTGGCACGTCGCCTCCGCGATCCCTCTAGCAAAATGGATGTATCGCGCACTAATGGTCGACACGTGGTTCTCAGTGAACATCACCTTCCCGAGCAGCCACATAATGTATGCCTCCAGGCTGCGTGTAATCTGTGGCGCAGTCATCGGAGTGGACGAGAACCCAAACCTCTGTATCTGCATTGGCAAATAGAACAATTTTCAGTACATGATACTTCTCCAACAAAATAGAACAAATAAATGAAACACACATGATACTGCTCCAACCATCCAAATTTTGGCCCATGATTGTCATGGCCAAAGGCCTGAGCTCCATCACGGATGCCAAAGGATCGTTGGGCCATGTCTTGGGCCCAATTTGCCGGTGGATCCGCTGGGCCTATGAACACGCCAGCCAACGGAAGTCCCAGCAAGTACGAGACGTCCTGAAGGGTAGGAGCCATCTCTCCCCATCGAAAATGGAAAGTGTGAGTCTCGGGCCTCCATCGATCCACCAAGCACGTGAGCAAAGACGAGTCGTACTGTAAGCGACTAGTCTGAAACCCAAGTTGTCGCCTTTCTATCTCCTCCATACGAGTGGCCTCAACCAAACGAACGAATGGTAAGAGCCCAGCCCACTTCAATCTACATAAGAAGAAAACATAACAGTTTAGTCACATTGGCCCATAAATATCCCAATAGCAAGAAAAATAAATGTCACATGCCTCTGAAGCCAATCAGGATGTATGCACCAGTTCGAAATGGGAGTGCGAGTCACTAGGTGCTTCAAGGACCCCGGGTTAGCATCCAGTACCGTCGATCGGTGCTTTCTATCTATGTCAGCATTCAGCAAAGATCCCGCCATCTGCACATTAGTTCCACACATATTGCAAATTTAAGACATAGTTCCACACATATTACAAATTTAAGACATAGTTCCACACATATTATAAATTTAGTACATAGTTCCATACATATTACAAATTTAAGACATAGTTCCACACATATTACAAATTTAAGACATAGTTCCACACATATTACAAATTTAAGACATAGTTCCACACATCTAGTTTCTTCCTCTGCTTCTTCTTCCTCTGCCTCTTCTTCCTCGGCTGCCACGTCCACGAGGAGCAGCTCCACCAGTCCCAAAGATGTGGCAACTGGTGTCTATATGACCAAATTGATTACACAGAAAACATTGCCTAGTAGGGCCTCCGGCTTCAGATTCATCCATATCATTACGGATACGGACACATTGTCGCCTTCCTCTTCCTGTCCTTATCAGTTCAGGATCTGGGATGTAAACCCTTTCACCTGGATTTACTTTATTGAAATTTCCCCATGCCCTATATCCCATCATCTCGCCTGTCCATGTATTGACCACCGCGTCCTTAAGGAAATAAGGAGACACAAACGAGATCGCATCCATACCCATCAGCCCGCATGCAGCTAGTACATGAGAGCAAGGCAGATGCAACAGCTTGGGTTTATTGCACGTGCACTCACACGTTGGCCAGGCTTCGTTGCCTATCCTCACCTCCTGTGCCTTTACCTCTTCTCCTGTTCCAATCCGGTTGGAAGGGAGGCGTACCTCGAACCTTCTTTCCTGATTACCGATGGCGATGACATGCATGGACCGAGCCTTCTCCATCTTGGCATCTATGTAATGCATGATCTTTGAACAATACCTCGTGTTTGGGTTGTTCATGATATGCATGTGAGCCATCTGGAGTCTGTCTCTGAAATACTTCAGAGTTCCGGTGAAAATACACTCCACAATGGCTGTTAATGGTAGAGCCCTACTTCCTCTCAAGACAAAGTTGTAAGTTTCAGCCAGATTTGTAGTCATGACGCCAAACCTAGCACCATGAGTGTCATGCAGCAGAGACCACCTCTCTACAGGCTCGTGTTGTATCCATTCCTGAAAATTTTTAATCCTTCTGCCAGGCCTTCTCCTAGTACCGGGTTGTCAAATCCTGGCAAGTCACAAAGGGCAATGGGTTCTTCCTCCGGTGGTGCTGCTCCTGTTGTTGCCTGTGCAGCTAACGCCGCTGCATGAGCCGCGACCGCTGCTGCTCTAGCTGCTCTCCTCTGAGTCACATGTTTTTTAGTGAAGTCATCAAGATAGCCACGACACTTGATATACTTCCACTTTTGGTTCTGCTTGCAAAGCTTCTTGAATAGGTTCATAAGAGCCTTGTTCCTGAACTGTGAGAAAAAAATTGGCCCCTAGATTCCGCATGCACCAACGACTCTGCATGTCCAGCCATGGAGTTACTTCATCAGGAGTGGGCTATGTGAGCTTCTTTATCGCGCTTAGTATACCTGGATGCCTATCATGAAGCACGCATACATTCGGTGTATCTCTCGCAATTGCTATCTTCAGCTGCCTGAAAAACCATACCCAACTCTCGGTGTTCTCGCTCTCCACGAGAGCAAAAGCAAGTGGAACCACTTGATTGTTTCCATCTTGGCCTATGGCAGTCAATATCTGACCCCTATACTTGCCAGTGAGAAATGTACATCCACATAGATGACTGGTCGACAGTGAGTGAAAGCTTCTATGCATATAGCAAATGAGAAGAACACTCGATGAAGTACCCTCAAATTAGGTTCATGTGGCAATGTAAAGTGTTGGATGTCCACGTAGGTGCCTGGATTCCTAGCCTGCAGTGTCTGGAGCATCCTAACAACACAGTCATACCCGTCTCGAACCAAACCAAACCTTGCCTCCAGTGCCCTTTGCTTAGTCCTCCAAGCCTCCCCGTATGAAATATTGTAGCGGAATCTGACAGAAACTTTGTTAATGATAGCTTTCACCCCCATGGCTTTGCCCTCCACTATCTCTGTGTACAACAGTCTAGCCAGGAGGGTTGACGTGAGGTTACGATGGTCCTGAAGGACACTTTCAAGTGTGCATGTGTGCATCACAACATCGGTGACCTTCCAGTTTGTGTCATACCTAGGGACATGGGCATGCACCCTTGCAGGACATCCAGCTTCCTCGCAAACCAATGTCAAATATTGTTGTGATGACACCTTCGTTTTTATGACCCGTTGCATGGACATTGACCACTCAACAATTGCTTCCTACAGATGTCTCTTGCTAGGATATAATGCACCCAGAGAGATGTTGTTCGCGTGATAATGCCACGCCGAATCATGCCCATCGTTCACAGTCATTGCTGCTGTGTTGTCATTATTCCATGATGCCGGAATAGGTTGGCCGATCTCTTCTTGATCAGACTCGCCAGAATCATCAGCCGTATCACTGTTGCCTTCTGAGTCTTCGGCTTCCATTTGATGTTGCAACAAACCATCATATATCTCGTCCTCATCAGCTTCGCCACTGAATATGTCTTCCCCTAATCCTTCACCACCGTCCTCTGATACATAACCATCACCCCCGATGTGTGCATAGCTACTGTGACCTGATTCATACCCGCCGCCACCCTCTTGGGCCTGACTACTCTGGCCATGATCATAACTACCTCCAGCATGACCGGTCTGACTACTCTGGCCATCATCATAACTACCTCCAGCATGACCAATCTGACTACTCTAGCCATGATCATACCCAGCCTCTTTCGCCACAGGTAACACTAAGAGACTGGGGTTAACTTCTCTTTTCTGGCAAGCTTGCACAAATTTGACCCATTTCTGTTGCGCTTCTATTGGACTTAAATAAAAATTAGGGGTTTGCCTTGACTTAGTCCATAAAGCATGCACACCGACAGTATGAGTAGGAGGGAGCCCTAAACGAACACATAACCAATCCTTCAACTGAGTAACGGGCACTGTTTCAGGATTTTGAAGCACTTCATCCATAAATCTAAACTCGCTCAAATCAACTCCGTGCTGGTTTATTCTGACGGAACCAGAACCATACAAGAAACTAAACACTACATTATTTGACATGATTTTCGACCTAAAAAATACCAAAAATAATCAAAAACAGGTACATTGACACATAATACTCTACAAATATCTTGCATCTAACAGACCCCATCAAACGCTACCTATGAACATACACACATGACTGCAATAAGCAAGAAATTAGGGTTTACCCTTGAAGCGTGCGAAGTCCTGCCGTGCAGCTGCCTCAGGTCAACGGATCAGCACCTCCACCATGCACCTTCCTCAAGCCCCAGCACCAGCCTCCACCATGGCCATTGCTCAACAAGAACACCACCAGATCCCTCCACCAAAACGCCTCAAATCACTACACCAGGCTATTCCATTAGTAGATCGGGACTCTACTAGCTTGCTAATGTGTTAGAGCAACGAGTTTGGATAGAAATCTAGGCTACAAATCGGTGCAACGGCTGAAAAAATGAGAGCAAGCGAGAGAGGAAGAAGAGCTAGAGAGGAGCTAGCAGACGCGCGAGCTGGAAATGAGAGCAAGCAGACGACGGGCACGGGCGGGTGAGCTAATATAGCTGGGGCGCGTCGTCCGTTCAAGGGACGACAGGCGAGTCGTCCGTTCAACAGCCGACGCAGCTGACTCCCTGGCACCCGACAGCTTGGTCGTCTTTTGAAGAAAAGGAGACAGTGCCGTCGTCCGTTGAACCGCTGACACGGCTGATCCCTGGCACCCGACATGTTTGGTCGTCTTTTCAACAAAAGACGACATGTTGGTCGTCTGCTCAACCGACGAAGACGCTCCGACAGAACTGAAATTTGCCAAATTTACGTATTATTTGTGAAAATCAATAAAAAAAATGTATTATTTAAAAAAAAATAGCTACTGGCTAGCACAAGTGGTGGTGTCCCGGTAGGACGGAACGGAGTCGATGTGTCCTGGTAGCACAAGCTTACTGGCTAGCAACCGAGTCGATGTGTCCTAGTAGGACGGAACGGGCTTGACTCCGACAATTGATCGATGTGTCGTGGTAAAGCGGAACGGGCTTGGCTCCGACAACTGATCGATTTGATCACGTACAAATGTACAAGCAGTGCCGGTGGAGAAGTGTGCATGTAATTATGCCACGTATCCTAGCTCGCGTTCTACCCGACGTGCTCCAACGTTTTCTGATTCATAACTTCCGATTATTGATATCTTATTTTATAAAAAATAATATTTTAAAGTAAATTATATGATGTAACAACCCACTGTCGAGAACTACCTTAGTAGGGGGTAAATGGTGACATCTCATAGAAGCTAGAGCTGATACCTATCTACATTTCTTGCGACAATTGTCGTAGATTTTATTGTTGTAGGGAGATAAAAATTCGTCGTGCTAAGGCTTAAAAGATTCAACGCACGAGAGAAGCAACCGTTGCCGACAAAGAGAAACCGATAAAGAGAAGCGTAAATCAGAAGAAACACCGACCAAATCCGACGAGATCCACCGGAGACACACTTCCACACACCCTCCGTCAACGCTGGATGCACCACCGAGACGGTGACTACCTTGTCCTCGCCACGTCTTTTTAGTTAGGAAACAAACCCTAAAAACACATGTAAAAACATAAAAAACTGAAACCGTCCGGTCGACGAGGAACGGGATCCATGCCTCCATGGCCATAATGCCCAGGAGACGAGGCAGATAAGCCACAGTCTCGTGAGCCCATGTGACTCACTAGGATGACTCCATACCGCAAAACTCTTGTGTCGGCAAAACGTGGCAGGAATAGCGAGCTAAGTTTAATGATAAGAAAGGTGACCATAACAGAAATTTTCGGACACATAAAAACTAGGTAACGACTGAATGTGTTGTGACAGGATGAAACAGGCTTGGCTCCGACGAGTGATCAATTCGATCACGTGCAAATGTACAAGCAGTGACGGGGTTTATCAAGAAACTATACGGACCAAAAAATGTTCAATGCGGTGCCCCTGCGGAGAAGTGTGCATGTAGTCGTGCCACGTACCCTAGCTTGCGTTCTACCGATGTGTTCCGAGACTAAAAGTCCATGTGGGTGAATCTCCTAATAGTTTTCATAACACGGCAGTCAAAAGATGTAATGATTTGCTAAAACATGGCCAGTCTGTTGTTGTTGCTCTAGACAAACAAAGTAAAGTCACTCAAGAGGAGTATATGATTCGGCTAAATAATTTCATAACTGCTGCCCGATACTTACTGCATCAAGGTTTAGCATTCCGTGGCCACGATGAGTCTAAAGAGTCTAAGAATAGAGGAAATTTTCGAGAGTTGGCACATACTTTGGCGGAGCAAAATGAGGACACAAGGAGGATTGTGTTGATCGACACTCCTAAAAATATTCAAATGGTTGCTCCGGAAATTCAAAGGGACATTGCTGAATGTTATGCCGAGGTAATAATTTATTGCTTTTGTCATTTACTTTCCTTTCTTATTTACATGTGATAAATGTCGTGAGTTCTTATGGTTATAAAAATATTTTTTATGTGCAGATCATAGTTAAATCTATTATTGATGAAATTGGAGGTGGTGTGTTTTGTTTGTTGGTTGATGAGTCTGCTGATGTTTCTGACAAAGAACAGATGGCGGTAGTTCTGCGGTATGTCGACAAGTTTGGAGCAATCAAAGAGAGACTTATTGGTGTTGTTCATGTGAATGAGACGTCTGCTTTATGCCTCAAATCTAATATTGATTACTTGTTTGGTAAGTATGGATTGAACATGAAACAAGTTCGAGGCCAAGGTTACGACGGTGCGAGCAACATGAGAGGTGAGTTCAATGGCTTGAGAGCTTTGATCATGAGGGAAAATAGCTCAGCATATTATGTCCACTGCTTCGCTCATCAGCTTCAGTTAGTCATTGTGGCAGTAGCTAAAAAGAATGATGATGTTAGCGACTTTTTTGACATGGTAGCTCTTCTGATGAATGTGGCCGGAGCTTCTTGTAAGCGAAAAGACATGATAAGAGAGAGCCAACAGGAGAGAGTGAAGAAAGCCATTGGATGTGGACAACTTAGCACTGGTACAGGATTAAATCAAGAGCAATCTCTTCAAAGAGCCGGAAACACTCGTTGGGGATCTCACTATAAAACTCTTCTAAGCATAAATAACTTGTTTCCAGATGTTATTGGTGTGCTCAAATATGTTGAAAAAGATGGACCAAGTGATGCAAAGAAACGCCAAGCTCGTGGTCTCTTGGATTATGTCAATGATTTTGACTTTGTGTTTCATCTACACTTGATGTTGCTTATTTTAGGACATATGAATGCTTTATCTCTATCTTTGCAGAGGAAAGATAAGGACATCTTGGAGGCTATGCAAGAGGTGAAGTTAACTAAGAAAAAATTTCAGCAAATTAGAGACGATGGTTGGGACTCTTTATTGCAAAAAACTTACTCGTTTTGTGTGGAGTATGGTATTCCGAAGTTGGATATGGAAGAACAATATATAGACCGGCATAAACCAAGGAAGAAGATCAACCGCACTAACTATGAGCACTACAAGTTTGATTGCTTGAACCCTGTTATTGACTTGCAACTTGGAGAGTTCAGTGACCGTTTTACTGAGGTAAACTCAACTCTCCTTACCCAGATGGCTGCATTTAGTCCCAAGGATTCCTTTGATGCTTTCAAAATTGAGACCTTAGTGGAATTGGCTAAGTCATATCCAGATGATTTTGATTCCATCCAATTGAAAGATCTTGCCCATGAGCTTTCATTCTACATTGATAATGTGCGAGCGGATGAAAGATTTTTCGGTCTGAAAACTATCTCTGAACTTGCTAAGCTGATGGTTAGTACAAACAAGCATTTGGCATTTCCTTTGGTATATCAACTGCTCACGCTTGTGCTAGTTCTTCCTGTTGCCACTGCATCTGTTGAGAGGTGTTTTTCAGCAATGAAAATAGTGAAGACAGTGCTACGTAATCGCATTGGTGATGATTTCATGAATCACTGCATCATTTGCTTTTTGGAGCAAAGACTTCTATATTCAACTCCACGTAATGTTGTGATAGACCGCTTTCTAAAGATGAAAGACCGTAAAGGTCAAAAGAAATAGAGGTAATTGCTTTTGTAATCCGACTTTATTTGATATGATATATCAATAATTATTGTTTTTTATTTATATAAGTTTGCTACAATATACACTATAGAATTTTTAATTAATATACTAGCATTGAATCTAGCCATGCTGAGTTATGCAAATATATATTAGTGGTACGTTTTATGGGCATGTATTTTTTCTATTTGTTTGTGTTAACCCCAACGACCTTTTTTCCTGGCTTCGCCCCTGGTTCCAACCTATTCTATCTCATATTTTTCGATTGTTGATATCTTATTTTTTCAACCCTAAACAGACATGTAAAAAACAGCAAAAAAAAGTCATCCAGTAGACAAGGATCCGGATCCACACCTCCATAGCCACAAGGCACAGGAGACAAGACACATAAGCCACGGGCTCGTGAGCCCATCCACCATGCGACTCTGGGATGACTCCAAACCGCAAAACTCTTGTGTTGCCTTCTTCTGAAAATGCGATGATCACCAGATGTTTCCCATTAAGCTAGTTCTCGACACTAAGTTGTTGCCTCATATAATTAAAATTAATATATGCGAGATGGTGTTTTGACTCGGACATGCAAAATACGTAAAAAAAAATATTAAAAAATTTAAAACAAAATTTCTTGCGTATATCTAGATATTCTATGTCCGCACACAAGTTTTCGGGAAAACAAACATTATATGTTGCTTGCGTAAAAGAGACAAAAAAATGTCCAAAGATAGTCGGTTGTAGCATCTGAATTTATCTTTTTTTACACGGGATACACATGAATGTTCTTGTTTCTTGAAAGCTAATATGTGAACATCGATTTTTTCTTTTTGACAGGAGAACGTAGAATGTTTGGTTGTACGTGTGAATATTTTCTTAAAATTTTCAGATTTTTAAATATGTTTTTAAACAACAGGTTAATCTGACCGTGAGTCGAATTAGATTTCCGCCAGCACGCTATTTCAAAATGTTGTGGTTTTCTTTTCGTTGTGAAGAGACTGGATGTTCAGAGTTCACAACTCGATGGAAGTGAATTAAATCCTTTGCACTGTTTAGTGCCAACTTTACCTCTCCTCGATATGCAGCAAGCCCGGAACAAGTCCTAGTTCACCTGCCGACTGCCATGGTGACCCCACTATACGGTGAGTGAGGTCTATGAGCACCAGGTCCACCCGTCTCCTTCTATGCTGAAGTTGTAGGTGAAATCCATTTATGTATGGAGTTACTCATATCACCCTCACCAAATAACTAGAACGCCCCTCTAACCCACCAGGGGGATCAGAGAAAAGGCTAGAACTCTCTATCTCTCTCTTCCTGAAGGTGTTGCAGAGTATGCAGCATTTTCTGCTGACGGAGTTTTTAAGCAGCAAATGAAGACGGCTGGGAGTGGAAAGGGGTGTGAGAGGTGCAGGGAGTGGCAAGAACACTACTACTGGGAGCACATGGATGTGGACAAGATCAGGTTCTTCAAGCTCATGACAGGAGATTTCCAAGAGCGCATTGTAAGTACATTGATACTAAACTTGGGAAGTAACAAATTCTTTTCGTTGAAGTGACATGATTTTAAGCATCCTGTGCGAATGTTGAGTGCTTGTACTAATCTTTTCCTAAATACAAGAAATGGCGAAATAGAGTTACTTTTATGATCAGAGATTTAAGTACAATGAACTGGATTTTTTGTGTGGCCAGGATTAGGTTAATTTTCGTTTTGGTATGGACGGTTTACTACTTAAACTGAGTAATAAAAAGAGAACAAACTATTCGATTCTATTCCTTGTAAATCAAGATTGTACTTGTTTAATTAAAAGAGACTAAAACCTGCCCTGATTTTTTGGGAAGCATAAGCAAGTATTACAAGGCTTACACTATTTGATTAGTTCATCCACAGAATATAAAATGTATCGACGCAATCATGCAACTCTCTCAAATGACTATAATGTTGACTTTCAGCAATGTGCTGTGAAACTAACCATGTGAATGATCCCTTGCAAAACCATGTGAATAATTATTTGTAAAATTTATGTTTCTCTATCTCAGCGGATACCGGAAAAGTTCGCGAGCAATTTCATCAGGCAGATGGATATAGCGGAGGGACTTGACCTGAAAGCGCCAAGCGGCGAGACATGGCGTGTGGGTGTCAGCAAGGTTGCCGATGAGCTGTTCTTGGGGTCGGGATGGGGAGATTTTGCCGAGGCGAATGAGCTGCAGGAGAATGACCTCCTGCTCTTTACATGCAGCGGCAGATCCTCCTTTGAGGTCCTGATCTTCGACGCGAGTGGCTGCGAGAGACTGTCTCCTTTTTTTACCGGTAGGATGTGCAAACATTTCGACGAAATGGTGATGGGTCAACAGGTTGAGCTCTACTCTCCGTCTGTCGATGAGGATTCTGATGATGATACTAGTGTTCCGTCTCAGTTGGTTGGTTCCCCTCACAAGGCGTCCACGTCAAGGAAATGCAGTGTCAAGAGTAAACCAAGTAAGTAGCAACAGGATTCTGCGGCGTGCAGGATGCATGATTTCATAAGCCTGTGTAGTTAGATAACACAAACGACTATAACTCTGCAATTATGCATCATCAGATTATTAGGTTTCTCGAATCAAATTATGTATTTTTCTTGGTATAAGTTTCAGTAGACTGTAGTGTTCATCATGTATACTGAATTTTCTCCACAGGGAAACAGTTTTCTGAATCACCAAGCAGTAGCAGCTGTGATGTTAAGCTTGAGTCAACTGAGGAGGAGGAGGAGAGTGATCGTGATAGACACACTGACCCCGACGATTACTACTACTCGAAGGCTGCGGGTGAGCTAACTGGCGACGAAAGACAAGAAATAATTGGGCTGGCTTCAAATGGACCGGGCAATCCTGTGTTCGTGACGGTTCTGAAGAGGACCCATCTCCAAAGCAAGAACAACTTTCTGGTCAGTTTCATCTCAGTTATTTTGGACGACCACTTACTACTACTACTTGCATCTAGCTGAAAACCTTGATCTGTCAACCGTCAGTATTCATCATGTTTACTAGTAGCTAGCTACATTGTTAACATACCGATGCTTCTTCTTGTGCAGATCATCCCCTTTAAATTTGCTGCTGATCATCTTCAGAGGAGGCCTCCTGAGGTCCTTCTTTACAGGCCGAACAGAGAGGAGGAGTGGCGTGTGAGGTACTACCATTCCAGCCACACCAGAGGCTTCAACTGCCAACGCTGGGTCAGGTTTGTGAGGGACAACGGGCTACGCAAGGGAGACGTCTGCGTCTTCGAGCTGATCAAAGGATCGAAGAGCAATGCAGTGACGATGGCTGTCCATGTCGCCAGGAGGAGGAAGAAAGACGGACGGTTTGTTACAGTGGGATAAGCTCCCAAGCTCCTGAACACCCTTTCTCCTACATTTTGGTAAGCAATATGTGTATGGATGTGCCACTGGAAACTGAACCTGTAGTAGCTAGCCGGTGCTGCATTGCAGTTGCATGAAGTGCAAGTGCACATTTTGTACCCTAATTAAAGTTATCTATGCTGTCTATCCTTCGTATGCCACTACTCTTTCCTTGTTCCTTATTTGGCGCTTATTGTGTCGGCCAGACCAGCCTTGTCAGTGACACAGCAAGGGATCAGAGAAAATCCTGTGGCATATAAGGAATTTAGTTAGTTTCTTGAAGCAATGTAGCTTAGTAGAACAAGGTATGAGCTGTGTACTGTATATTCAAACCAAACGTGCATCCTAAACTAGTGTTTTTGTGACTTGTTCCTTGACTCCAGTCCTCGCTCCAGAATTTGTGGCTCCACCTGAGAAAAATTACAGCAGTTAACGTTCAGCTACTGACTCCACTCCTGGAATGCTAATGCGCACAACTAATGCTCACACGATTTCTCACCGAACTAATTTCTGGACAAAGTCACATTTAGAAACAGTGTCAAATCAATCGCAGTTTACAAAATTGCACACAGTGCATGTACATATTTGTCCCAAAATCAATTTTCACAAAGAGTGAAATTTCAGAGTATCAAATTTATCGTAGTTTTCCACATATCTCACATAAGAAAATTCTTCACAAAATCAAACAGTTTGGCACGAATGGCAAACTAACATGAACAAAAGAATGAGTTTGTAGATGACAAGGTTACTGGAACAAAAACTTCCGATGTGTTTCATTATGTCTATCTTTTGACTATTCATTTGTTGACATTCACACAAGAAAGATAGATCACAAAATCAAAATAGCAATTTTGACCAGGTTGATGCAATAGATGCTTGTATTCTTTTTTAAACTGGAGGCCTTAGCCCTGCATTATAAATTAATAATGCCGAAATGTTCATAACCGTTAGATCTACGATATGTTTGTAGGCCCCAAAACTATTTGATCGGTTTGTAGGCTCCAAAACTATGTGATCAACGATTTGTTATGTTTAAATTTGTCGATCTATTTGGGAGCCGCGGCCGGAAGCCAACACCTCCCATTTGACGAACCGACGCCGGCGCCCCCATAAGGCCATCCGCCGGACAACATGGGGGTACGAGTGGCTCTGAGTCATGATGAACTTTACGATGCACCTAGCCAAACAGAAAGACATATCCTAAGTGTACAAGTTAGAGCATCTTCACTCGTCCCCAATATGGCGTCTGGTGCTGACTTTTTTGCTCGTATGGGGGTGGGGGGAGGGAGGCAGTGGATCCTACCCGTGCCCCTCATACAAAAAAATCAAACATTCAAAATATGTTGAACTTTGAAATTAACGGTGATTCC
Organism: Avena sativa; assembly: GCA_916181665.1. Taxonomy (NCBI): domain Eukaryota; kingdom Viridiplantae; phylum Streptophyta; class Magnoliopsida; order Poales; family Poaceae; genus Avena; species Avena sativa. The sequence goes on along the minus strand of OV702293.1, from coordinate 350,593,372 downwards.
ATAGTTTTTTTAAACATATTTACATAAATACTAATGCAAATTTACATCAAAACAGAAACATAAAAACTAACGCCTCAGTCAGCCGAAGGCGCTGCTCTCGCTAGGAGGGCACAACGACGGCCCTCTGGCAACACCCTACAGGTCAAACAACGAGTTGTATCACGCTAGATGCGTCTTAGGCTCCTTCTTGGCTCGGTCACTGCTAGCACACAAGTCTGCGTCGCCGGGGTATCTGCACAATGCAAGGAGGTGTGGACATCATCGAGTGGTTGCAGTCGGAGGTGCTCTGGTAGAAAAACATCGTGGAAGACGTCCCACCCGTAAGGCTCGCCGGTGGTCCGGTAGCCGGCCCATGGGATGGTGGCATCCGCGGAAGCTCTCATCGGTGCTCATCTCAAACACAGCGGTTGATCGCCCGTTGTTCGAGTGGCATCCATGGAGGCTCCTCCGGCTCCTCGGACTCGACGTCGGCTCTTAAAATTTGAACATTTTTCAAAATCTAACATTTTTTTAGTATTTTATAACAGTAAAAACAACAACAAAAACTATCAAATTGGGTGATATTTTGGAGTGGCTCACGAAGGATGTGCTGCTGGGAGGAGTGATTTGCTCGCGCACTGAGGGGCTATAGGTGCTCCCGCGGAAGACGGACCCAGGTACCTCCAATACAACGTCCCAAATAACCCACTGATTTTGCACCCGATAGGTGATTAGCAGCCTGGAGTTGCAAAGTCTTAAGAAGGCAATTCACATGAGGAGAACGGTTGGATTCATCTAGAAGATTCAGAGATGCGCATCCTTTGTCTCCCGCACTCACCACGCAGCGAGTGGTGGGGCCCACCAACAAAACATATATTTTTAGGACATGTTCAATGGTAGGGTAGACATGACTTTCCTTAGCCTTCGCATCGTCTAGGGAAGACAATATATGTAAATTATACAATGTATTATTTCTTATTGTCATCTCTATCAATTAATAATAATTAAATATTTTTAGTAAAAAATTGATTTGCTAAGGAAGAATATATGGTAAAACAGAGAAAATAGTATTTTATTATTTTCAAGAGATCATTATTTAGCTAAGAGAAGACAACCTTTTTTATTTTAGTCTCGTCCAACTTAGAAGACAACATAGCAAGAAAAACAAGCTCATCGTCCGCCGTCTTTCGGATAGGCTTTGAAGGCCGACATGCTTCGTCGGTATTTGGACGAAAAGGGGAGTATGGTGGGGCACAGGGCTTTGACTACTAGGTTCCTCCGACTACGAAAAGGTGGACGAAAAAGGGGAGGAGAAGGTGGCGACGACTAGGGTTTTACCCGGACCCCCTGGAGCTAGTAACTCTAAATTGACAATTTGCTTGCCTCTAATAAAGCACATATAACTATTCTAAGGAAACTAAAATACTTTCTACTCCTAGGTGTAGTTACACTCATGTCTCCTGTACTACTAGAAGTATATGTGATACTTTATGGTTAGGTGGAGATTTTTGGCTCTCGAAAAGCATATGTTATTTAGAAAAAGGGAAAATCTATTTTCGAGTTTCAAAAAACTGAAAAAAATATCGGGATGTAGCTAATGATGTATCCTGCAAACGTGCAAAATATCAATTTCAAAAAATTGACGAAAAGTGTCGATATGTGAGTGTATATTTTCAAGTCCCAGAATTTACCTTATAATAGTATCACTCACTAATGAGTGCGTATGAATTTCCAGGTTCTTCTAGGAAGAGTATGTCTAGGTTCACTAGCACGTTGAAGAACAAAAAAAATCAAGGATCAACATGCGCTCTAAGTCAACATAGAATGCAGCCTGTCCAAACACGAGCAAAAGGAAAGGATAAATGCAACTTCTGGCACTCAAAAGTGTCTAGGGAGTCCTTTGAGGGATCCCAGGCTCGTGGTACCAAAAACACAAACTCTAAAATGCCACGAACCTTTGTAGAGAATTCAAGAAATCGTTTGGTAATTTTCTATGAGTTATGAGCAGCAGTTGTGCCTCCTCTATGATGTGAAAAAATAAATTTGTTTTAAGACGAGTTTGCTAATTTTCTAAGCTATCAGCAGCAATTGTGCCTCTTCTATGTTCTGCAAAAATTAATATGTGTTAAGATAATTGTTGCTGTATGACAGAACATAATGATACTTCTTGCTTATTGTCTTGTTAGTTCTTTCCATAATATTTGTCAGGTGTTCAAAAATTTAAATACATCTAAGTTTTTCTTATATGATTTTGGAACCAAGCAAGAATTTCTTTTCTTTTAGAATTTGGTTTCTTCATTTTAGAGTCAATACATTCTTAAACACATGATATTATAGTCACGTCATTATGTCATGGTTCTTAAATATCTAAACATTCTTAAACATTGTCTTCCTTATAATTTTAAACATCTTCTAGGACACCATACGCTGAGAAAGAAACTTGAATATTGGTGATGATGAGTAAGTAGCATTTGAATAGCGTAAGATGATATGAGGAAGTAACAGAATATGATAAAATGCGATGAGGAAGTAGCACTTGAATAGCGTGAGATGACGATAAAGTAAAACAATACAACATTGTCATAATACTATTTTGAATACTGGTGATGACGCGGGGGGGGGGGGGGGGGGAGGATTTGTGGCTCCCGGTCTCTAGTGAGTCCCGTATTTGAAAAATTCAAAATCTATTTGTATCATTTTGTTTCAATAAAAAGGTTGAATGACCGTGGCTCATTTTGTTTTAGGTTACGAGCTATATATAGTATTAAAAAAGCACTTACTTCTGTTAGAGATTTGTCTTTTTTTGTATTTTGCTAAATAAAAAGTATTTTTGTATAAAACTCTTGCGTATTTTCGGGATGTGTATTTATTTTTTGAATGATATGATACATGGAAAAAAACTTGAATGTTGGGTAAACGTACATGAATTTGTAAGTTGCAAAATGTTTAATGAAACTTTGCTTGATAGAAAAAATTATCATTTGAAATTATATTTTTATATAAAACTGGCTAATTAAGTAGTACATAGAATAATTATATAATTTTTGACGATTCTTTGAAGAAATATGTACATTTATGTGTTAAATAAAATTAAGATATTTTATTTGTGTATCATGTGAGAAGATAAAACAGAACAAAAATATGCATAGAACTGAAAAACGCTAGGTGCTGAGAAGCAAAACTACAACAGACTCAAAAAGTGAGAGGTGCTGAGAAACAGAACTACAATAGACTCGAAAAGTGAGAAGAATTCGAATTCTAACAAAAATAATGTGCAACAGAATTCTAACAAGAAGAATTTGAATTCTAACAAAAAGCCTGTTAGTTGCAGGAGAATTCTAACAAGGCGATGCGATGATACCCGGGGTGATCCCTGGTGACGTTCCCGGTGGTACTAATCTAGTACTAGTACTAGAGAAGATTAGACAATAGTATAAAGTTAGCTATTAGATTAGTACTAGTTACTATCTTCTCTATTTCTTTTTCCTCTTATTTAATGTTTTTGCTTAGACTAGTTACAATGGGGAGTATCATATAGTAGTATCATTCATATGATACTAGTATATAATACCATCTCCACAATGCATAGTATTATATAGTAGTATCATAGTTTGTGTATTTATTGTTTTGTAGAATTTCAATGTGAAATTATGGACAAGATTTGTTTAGAATTATTTTTTCTAGTTTTATGTGCTATGATACCAACACAATCTTTTTTATCATTAATTGCTATTACATATAAGCATTTTGCATGCATGTGGTGCATGATACCACCTATGATACCCTCGTTGGGGTTAGTCTTAGGAGCAAGTGTAGAGCTGGCTCTTAAATTAAAGCCACTTAGGAGCAAGTGTAGAGCCATTTAGGCTAGTCATAGTGCAATAAACTTTAAGAGTAACCAAGAATAAAATTATACAGTGAGTTAATAAAGAGAGAAGAAGATGAAGTAACATATTTGGTTACCGTAACATCACATATACCTAGACAAAATGAGTCTATCTTCTAATAAATAATATTTTGCATGACACCACTTGCATGTTACTCTCCACTATGACCAGTCTTAGGAGCGAGTGCAGAGCTTGTTACTCTCCGCGAGTGGAGAGCTGGCTCACATTAGAATGCCCGCTTATAGCCCATTGTTGTACTTGCTTTAGCACTTGCACATTAAAAAAAGAAAAATAGCACTTGAAGAAGTAGCACTTGGGCATTAAAAAAAGGAAATATCACTTGTATAGCGTGAGATGACTGACGATAAGTCTTTTTTGTCGGCCATTCATCTAATCATGCTTAAACTTTCTTCAAAATTTTAGACAAATATCAAACAAATGAGTTCTCTTGAAGAAGGGGGGCCATTGCCCCCCTTTGATCCACGATGTTCGGCCGCCCTGGCTAAGAGTAAGACAATCGGTTCTAAAATCAACTATTATTCCCTTCCCATCGTTCGGTAAGTGAAGCTAATTATGAACTGATTATGGATGGATGCTAACACAATCATTTAAACGAAAGATTTTTATAACATGCATGAACTTTTATTTCCAACTTTGACTGCCATCGTCGTCCATTTACACCAAGTACATGGATCATCGTACAATACTCATTACAGACCCGGACGCGAGTAGATCAAAGACAAACTTACAAACTGCTAAATGAGTGGGGCGTGCAGAAATCATGGAAGTGATGAAAAGATAAAAACATATGTGAAACCCCACATACGAAGGACTAAACGAAAGGCGAAGCAAACTACGAGATCAGGTCTAGTGATCCCTGGTGACGTTCCCAGTGGCGCCGGTGGTGTGGTCCTTGCCGGTGTTGGTGGTGGAGGTGTTGTCGCCGCCCATCCCGAGCGTGTTGACCACGGCGTCCTTGGCGCCCACCACGGCGCCCTTGACCGTCTCGGTGGCCTGCTGCAGCACGCCGCCGGTCTTGTCCTTGGCGGCGACGGCGGACTCCTGCGTGTACTGCGCCGTCTCGGACGCCTTCTGCTTGGCGGCCTCGGTGGCCTCCGCGGCCTTCTGCTTGGCGGCCTCCGTCTTCTCGCCCAGGAAGCTGCCGGTGCTGTCCTTGCTCTGGACGGTCTTCTCCTTGGCCGCCTGCGCCGTCTCGGCCGCCCTGTCCTTGGCCGCCTGCGCGGTCTGCGCCGTCTTGTCCTTGGCCTCGCAGGCCTTCTGCTTGGCGGCCTCCGTGGTCTCGCCGGCCTTCTGCTTGGCCGCCTCCGTGGTCTCGCCCGTCTTCTGCTTGGTGGCCTTCGTCGCGTGGCCCGCCTTGTCCTTGGTCGCGCCCATCATCTGCCCGGTCTTCTCCTGCGAGACGAAACAGCATTTCAGCGACGAACAGCGAGGCACGATGCGGTTGCTAAAGATTTAGACATCGATGCCGCTGCAGGGAAGAAGAAGACGATGGTTGTTACCTCGGTGCGGCCCTTGGTCTCGCCGGCGGTGTAGCTCGTCTGGTTCTGGTTGGAGGCCATCTTCTCTCTCGCTGAACTTGGCTCAAACAAAGCACGAACTGGAAAACACTACTAGGAAACTAATCTCGCTTTTTGCTGAACTCGACTTTGAAATGGGATCGACTGGATGTGGAAAGGAGCTTGGTAAGGACATCCCTTTATAGGCCGCAGCGAGGAGACGGGGCCAGGGACACGTCGCAGGGCGGTGCTCGTACATGGCCTCCACGTAGAAGCTACAAAAGGACACGCGTTGCCGATCTTCCAGCCGGTCCTTCGCGAAGCTCTGCCATGTAGACGGAGCTGATTCGACCGAGAGAACCCCATGCCAAGGCAAGACAAAGAAGCCGGAATAAACAATTCCGGAGCAGTCCAGCGCGTGTGCGGCGGCAACGAGTCCATGCATCCGCCGACGATGCCGGCGGGTGCAAAGTTGGATGCGGCTTTCTGCGTGGTCAGTTTAGCGGTTTACACTTGGTTGCGCCATGGTCGCCGCCATGTGCGTCGCCAGCTACCTCCATGATTCATCGACGTGTACGTTGCTCTCTCTTGTGATCGGCTGGCTAACTGGCATGTAATGACTCGTTTTGTTTATGCGAGCCCTGGTGTTGCGGATACACGTGCGATCCCTTACCGCAAAAGGAAACCACCCTGGCCACACGAATAGTTTAACGACGCTGATCGGAGGTTTCCAGAAGTAGCAGCAGCGACTGACAACGAACGCATCGAAGAAGGTAAAAAAATATGTTGGGAGATCTCGCGACTGTAATAATCCAGAGAAAATGATTTGGAGTCCACCTCAAAAGGAAAATTGGATTAGGCGGCCGTGGATATTTGCGGGCCAGGGCCTGGCCCAACTCATCTAGGCCTTCTCCCACCTCGAGAGTGAGAACGGAAGAGGCTCGCTTTGGGTTTAAATATTTTTAAACAAGGCCTTAGTTCTGCGTTAAATTTAGTCCAAAACTAGGCCGTCTCCCACCGCGAGAGTCAAGAACGGAAGGACACGCATTTAGGCTAGCAAGCACTTGGCCCGCGTTAAATTCATAACACCGAAAAAAGATCATATGGAGTGTTGAAAGATCAACTTACTGGCAACACCCAAAATAAGAAATAAGATTGTAAACAAACACAGATTGAAGGTCGAGGACCTCATCTATCCGCACGAACAGAACACTAGAGAAGGCCGTGAAGCAAGGCACGTAAGTAGAGAGATCTTGCCTTCATTAGCACCAGACTCACCATCAATATAGTGCCATCCCTCGGGCCAGAGCTCCTAGACCAGACAAATAGAATCCGGAGAGAACGCTAGGATTCAGAGGCGACGGGGGTGGGGCAGCACAAACGCGAGTTCCGTCTTCAGATCTTGAGGCGGAGGTCGGTGGGGCGTCCCCCGCACCGCAACCAGCAACCTCCGTCCCTTTGCTGCCGTGCAACCGAGAAGGACATGCAAAGGCACCAGGGAGGGCCTTGATGCCAGATCGAAGTTGTCCTTACCTCCCAAGGCCGCCGCCTCAGATGCCACAGCTCTCCCCATGGTAAGGATTAATAAAATCATCGCCGCCATCATCCTTGGCAGCCTTGCAGGCTTTACCAGCAAGCTCCTCTAGCAATGGTGAGGGAGAAGGTGAACGGAAAAGGGTGGCTTAACTAGGGTTTGCCGCCACCACCTGTGCGTGCGCGGAAGCGGAACGCGTTGTTTGACTGTGGGCAAAACGATGTGGTATGATAACCATATTAAACTAGACTGCAATATATCACTATCATAGAAGATAGTAACAAGTTCACAGCAAACACGATATTACCAATAAGTTCACACTACACACGATAGTGCCAACAAGTTCACATCACTGTTAGTATAGGGCACCCATACTTAGTAGACCACATAGATAAGAAACATTACCAGATCACCATAATCTTTCACTCAACGATCATTGCAAGGGATGGATCGTGCTCAGGGAACTTCTTGACCACTTCAGAAATGGAGTAGTGAAAGATTGTGACCTTGTAGATATCACCCTTGAGAACTTTGAAGGTCAGAAAATAGCCGATCTTGATCCGGTGAGAAAATGGCAAACCCTGGCTAACCTTGGTCAAGGCAAACCATGCCATTCCCGTCCTTCAGCCTCACCATCTAGTTGCATCGAGCGTTTGTGTTCAGAATTATGGTCCTCGAGATTATGTCGATGTAGGGATGAAAGTCATCAGGAATTGGTAGTAGACCAAACCCATCTTCCATGATGACCTTTGTGAAATGGGCTGGACCAACTTTGTCATGGAAGTGGCCAACCTTCGCCGGCCAACCCCTCGGCCTCTTGGAGGAACCTTGTCCAGCATCATTGGAACAACCTTCACCAAGGTTAGGAACAATACTACCGTTCATCAGCTTGGAGCACTGGAAAAATGCAAAGGCAATGTGTTATAGCAAAAGCATTGTGTTAAACAAATATTGCCTCACATAAACCACACACATCCCGTTCAAAAAAAGCACACACAATTCAAATGGATTCTCCATAGGACCAAGCACAAAAATGTGTTTTCTGGAAGGCACCGGGTATTGCAAAATCATCTCTCAAATACATGGTGCTACATATTTAAATAACCGGCACATGCAACAATTAAGTCCAAATATAAAAGGGTGTCTCATAGAACATAACATATACCGATGAAAGAGATGATCCTACTGAATAGAGGGACATGATCAACAACTGAGTGTACCACTTGGTTCGATAGGATCATCCCTTGCATTAAACTGTGTTGCATATTAATCTCCTTAGTGGCAGCAAAATATTGCCTCACATATTTGGCATCACGTGTCCAAGATCAAAGGCCTCAGATGATACCATGAACAATGAATCCTTAGTTTTGGACTGACAAAACCTTAAACAATGTGGTTGGCTAAATTGGGTTAATTTTCTTTTAAACGGTGACAGGGTGCAACGCACCCTAAGCTGCATTGAGAAAAATGTGCCATGTACAAATTACAAGGAGGCCCAAAACAATACTCGCCCTAAGAACCAACCTATTCGAAGATAATGCCTCCAAACTTTGAAAAAACACCCTAGCACAAGAAGATAAAAAAGCAATCAAGTCCTTTGGTGTATTTGCCACATCCGCCGGTGACCTCGGAGGTGTTGCCAGCGTCGAGGTCCGAGAAGAAGTGCTCGATCAATCTCATCCGGCAAAGAATCGCTGCTTCTGGCCACCACCAAGACTCCAGGGATGAAACCACTTGGAGAGAATGAGGCGTCGAGCTCTGGCTCAGGATATGAGGGGCCTCCAGTCGCATGAGCTTGAGAAACACGATCGCCCTTTGAACAACAAGGGAAGAGGCCCAGCGAATAAACACCACCAAAGATGAGACTCTACGGATGAACATCAGGGGTTGCAGCCGAAGGAGAAGAGGGAGTAGGCCGACGCAGACACGCCACTTATCAACAACCACCACCATGGTGGCTCTGACGAGGAGGCACTAACGCCGTCCACCTGCACCCCTGCTCCAAATACACGGCCTCCTTCACCGGAGAGGCCTAGAACCACCAGAAGGAGGAAGAAGCAGGTGCGATGTCACTCCCCACCCTCGCCGCCATGGCCAGCCACATGGGAAACAACACCAAGCACCCACTGATTGCCCTGCTGCTCCCCCTTGCCACCCTGGCCATCCAGGAGCACCACAACAGCACCACTTCCAGTGGCGGACCTACAGGGTATGCCCGGTATGCCACGGCATACCCTGCGGTCTGGCCAGCAGACGTATACACGTTTTGATCGATAGACCGATAAACAAGATAATACAAGCGGCCATGCATGTCTGCTAGTTCAGCGACGTGGGTTAACATAAATTGATCAGCTCCGGTAGTACACTAGTACTTGTCGATCCATTAGTACATTGGCTTTGGCCATCAGAAGTGGGCGTGATTATTTAGTCTTCCCTGTAAGCCTCCATGCTAGCTATGGTCATACACCAGCTGATTAGTGTCGACCTAGCTATCTTGCTAATGGATTAGACCAGCTGATTACTTATGATGACTAAGCAAATCAATATAGAAGCTATTGTAGTACATTTGAGCGACTCCGACTGTGTTTTAGTACTCCCTCCGACTTATATTAGTTGATTTAGATTCATCTAGGTACAAATGTATCTAGTCAAATTTTAGCGTATCTAGACTATCAATTAATATGGCTCGAAGGGGGTATTATATAGCTAACTGTGTAGCATCGGTTGATATTTAGTCTACTAATAATTAGTCTTCGGTAGTCAAGTGATTAGTTTTTTTACATTCTATTATAGCTTTTTAAATATATTTTTACATATTTTCTTGGTTATATATTGAAATGGTAGAATACTTTGGAAATTTAGGATCAATCAAACCATTGGAATTTAGTTCAGCGCTAGAAAGCCCCGTCGATGTTTGTGTCCAACAATTTACCTTTTTTATTAATAGTGCAAAATCTTTTTTTATTTAACCATTTTGACATATTTCGTAATCGTCATCCCTTATTTATATCCTAGGAAAAAAAAATCTTAATAGGGACTCAAATTTTTGATGCGGCATAACCTTTGCTAAAATCCTAGGTCCGCCACTGACCACTTCCACCACTCCAGCAGTAGAAAATGGCTTTATTCTTGAAGAAGCGCCTCACCTTGCCCGCCACCACATCCGGCTCCAACCACCGGAGTACCGCCGCGAGGGACAGAGAGAGGAGGCAGCCCTAGACCCAGCCGAATAGATCTTGAAGCTTTTTCTTCATGGCATGACGCCAGACCATGGCACCTGGCGGAACCCTACACCTAGGACTCCTACAGAAACTTAAGCCTACTCCGGCGCCGTCCTCCCGCCGCCACTTACCGGCTAGTCTGGAGAAGGTGCCAAGGAGAAGGCCCGGCTACGAGAGAGCGACCCTCAAAACTGCCGCTCTATTCGTGCGAAGCGGTGGGCGAGAACCAGACTGATTGGGTTAATTGAAACCCTAAATTGAAGCAATGTATAGGTGTAATTGCCAAGGTATCGGACATTGGAGAATAACAACAATGACGAGAGTATCAAATCGACCAAGAGTAAACCATAGGTCATGACAAGAGGTTAGGAGACTCATGGTGCGTGTTCTTCGTGCGCCGCGCCGTCTCTCGCTCTTTCCAGGCCTGCAGCCGCGTGCCCACTTTTGACTCGTCAGGACCTGTCACCAAGAAATACTCAACTCACGGGTCAGCTTTTTGGCTATTTTATGACTCTTGGCATGTCTGATCAGTCTAACACGTGTACAAGCAAACACGTGCAAATTTCGATTCGCTGGATACAAGAAACCCCCTTGGCCAGCAACCAAACACGCTGCTAGTGGAGGGCAAAGTTGCTCGCAACCACCAAATGGATCGGCCGGCTATCCCACTGATCACATGTAACCTGGTCATAGTGGCACTTCTAGCTAGAGCTGGCACGCATGGACTGTAACCATGCAAAATGTGAGTGGCTGTGCGCGCACGCGGCACTGTAGCAGGACCATGCACCATATCCACAGACCATATCCATATCTGCGTACAAACTAGCTAGGGTAGGCGAGGCTGCTAGTGCTAGGTTAGGACCGCTTGGCCTCCTCGACATGATATCATATATTCCTCCGATCCATATTACTTCCTCTGTTTTAAAATATAAGATGTTTTAGGTTTGTGAAGAGAATGTACCTAGACTTGTTTTAATGTGTAGATTCACTCCAAACATGAATAAAACTATATACTAAAAGTAGTCTAGATATATTTACTTCACAAAGCTAAAACATCTTATATTTTAAAACGGAGGGAATGCTAGATACATCCATTTCAATGACAAATAATATGGATCAGATGGAGTACGTGGCCACGCTCCCACAAGCTTCACGTTCCATCGTGCCACCGCACTCGCAGACGGATCACGGATTATTGTTGTTGCGCCCTACTCCATTTCTGCAACCCGGTGATACTGATATCGTGTTGCACTTTGGCAACCGGTCAATGGTGGTTACCTGCTCAATTTCAACCCCTGAATATATACATTGTCAGTAAAAAAAAAACTCTGAATATATAGAGCAGCTCATCGATCACCGTCTCTTGTGGAACAAATCATTGGTGGTCCGTGCCCCTGCACCGCATGCACACCAACACCATGTCGAAAAAGTTGACGCCACTTGACCTTATTTCACAGCTACACATGCACACTCTGCCGCACCACCCATCGTATATAAGAAGGGCGATGCCATACGAAATATACCAGCATAAACCCATATCCCGTCGCTCGTCACCACCAGAAACTACAAAGGCTCCTATACCACGAAGAGGATAATAAGATAAACTCTTATCATCACAGAAATTTCGATGACTGAACTCAAGCCTGTCTTCACTGCCATTTTCCTGATGGCCATACTGATCGCCGCATCCTCGTCAGGTACCACGCCATTTTCTTCAGGCTCTGCTTGTTTTTCCTCCCTCCAGTTTACCCTGCGCCTGCAACGAGCTTGATTAGTTTAAGTATCTGCTGGTTCCAACGCAGGGGAAACTTCGACGGTCGAGAGCCATGATAATGATACTTCGAAAGTGATAAAGGTAATGCATATTCTAATCCGAAAACATTTGGTTGACTTGAGATGGTAGCATTTTCATTACAGTTGTTGGTTTAGTTCAGACTTCTGAGTCAAAAATCTCTCTATCTACTCTCTCTCTCTCTCTCTCTCTCTCTCTCTCTCTCCAAATGCAGAGTCACGGCAGGAGGAGGAGGGTCCTGACGGAGGTTCTTGACTACGACTACGGAGCGGCCAACTCCAGGCACGATCCGCACAGGAAGCCCGGGAATGGACACTAGCTCTAGCTCGCTAATCACCTCCCCACCACCCATAGACAAAGTCAGGTTTCCTGGACTATACACATGGCTGGCTCCTCCTTTGTCATCTCATGACGCACGTTTACAATTCTGCAACGGCATGTCCTGATATACCTGAACTCTCGATCGCGTTGAGAAAATGGAAATTCATGAATTTGCGATCTGGTTCTCCTACGTGGAGATCGATGTGCTAAACGCGGATAGCTACTGTTTGTACTGTGGTGATGTTGTCATGATTCATGACTTGCATTCCCAATTTGCATGGCTGTTGTAACGGCTTGCGCCACGGCGACAGCCCCGAGCGGAAAGTCTCGAGACTTCCTCGCGGAAAAACACAAACAAAATAAAAATACGAAAACGGAAATAAAATTTTGTTGAAACGGATTTTTTTTCAAGAACGATACATCGTTTCCTAGCGGAATATACGTGGGTCTAATATACAATTTCCATTTTTGGGTAGATTTGCATGGCCAAATCAAATAGAGCAATTACATGACCTTGTCAACCAAACTTTCAAAGCCACTCATCCCAAACCGGCATCCATGTAATCGTTTCATGCATTCAAGGATGTTTCCATGGTTTGACCTCTCCCTTGTTTCTTTTTTTGATAACTCTCCCTTGTTTTCTTGTAAACCGAGTATCGTGCTAAAATTAGGGAATATATCGTGCTTGAGATTTTTTGCATGCTTCAAGGCTTCTTTGGTTCCATGTGACATATGCACCACGTATGCACCGTATTTGGTCTACACCTGTTTTCGACAATATCTACTTTTGTTTTTGTTTTTAGGCTTTCTATATTTGTTTCCGCTTCCGAAAATAAATGCGGCACCCACCGGCGGATCTTACTAGAGGCGAGAAAAGGGTCGCCGTTCCCCAGCCCATGAAGAATTTGCATACTATTTGCACGTATTTGTTTCATTTGTCAATTGAAAGTCAGCATGTAGCTTAATTTTAGCCTCCTCCCCCTCCCCCTATTTCGTCCAAGGTCCGCCACCGGCAGCACCACTCAATCTTGCAAATTTCCCGTCCTTACCTGCGCTGCATTGATATGCATGAGCTCGAATGGGGGGAGAAAAAGTTGCACACGCACGTGTTATTTATTCTTTCGACCCTGTCCATCCCCACCGTTACATCATTTTCCCGGGATTTCCATGTAGCTCCACCCAGTCACATCAAAGACCCAACTGAATTGCTCATGCTTAAACTTAATCTATGATGGTCTTAGCTTCCGTTTGGAGGGAAGAATGCCCACGAAGTGGGACTTCCTCTCGAAACAGCTTCCAGCATGGACGAGCACGAAGCAAATCTGGCCATCGGGCCGTGCCTGGGCGGGCCGGCCCGCGGCACGCCGAAAAAGGCCCGGCACCAGCCCGGGACGGCACGCGGCTGGCGGGCCCGTGCCGGCCCGTGGCACGTGGGTGTCGTGCCCGTGCCGGCAGGCCAGGAACGCGGGCTAGGCACGGCACGACCCGTTTAGGGCGGCACGCGGGCCGGCCCGCCAGGCACGCGACGGCCCGCCACGCGTGGAGCCAGGGGGAGCGGGCTGGGCGCCTTTTTTTTTGAATTTTGGGGGGAACGGGGGGTGGGGCCGGGGGGGCGTTTGAAATTTGAATCGACGAGGGGGCCCAGGGGAGCGGGGGAGCGGGGGGGGGGGCGGCTCGGGCGGGCAGGGGCCGTTTTTTTATTATTATTTTGACTGTTTGGTTAGGGTTTAAGGGTAGTTTGGTCCGTTTTTTTGTATTTTTAGGGTTTTAGGTCATTGGGAAGGGTTTTTTGGTCCAAAATTGATCAAATTTTTGCTATAAAAAGGACAGCACACCCCTCTCAATCTCCACACCATTCAACCCCTCTCTCATATCCTACACCAACACATGGCTAATCCCAACCAGTTTCTTTTCAATCCCGAAGATTTGGGGGTCGATATCAATATTCCTCCCGACTTCAATACTTCTCCCTTCCACGACAATGACAACATCGACACCATGCAATATCCATATACCCCCTTCGAGCAACCAACACCATCAAACACAAGTTCTCCTAATACATCCACCACTTCTGCTAGCCAAATTTCCACCTCTACCGGTAGCAAACGGCGGAAAAAAACCTCTAGCATCTGGCAGCACTTTGAGGAAGAAGAATATATTGACGCCAAAGGTGTGACGAAGATGAGAGCTCGGTGCTTGCATCCGGGTTGCTCGAGCAAGTTTGCTCTGTAGGTGGGAGGAGGGAACGGCCACATGACGAGGCACGCGAGGACCCACGCCAGGGCAGATGGAGAGGCCGCGGCGATCCAGAGCAGGATCAACTTCAACCCCGACGGCACCTCCCGAGGTATATTTGTCTATGATTCAGCTCGTCAAAGAGATGCTCTTGCAACATTGATTGCCGTTAATGATTTACCATTAGGGTTTGGCGAGTCTCCTGGTTTTGTTGAATATATTAGAACTGCTCACACCCCTAGTTTTATACCAGTCTCTAGACAAACTACAACTAGGGATATGAAAAAGCTAGCCAAAGCAGGTCGTGTCGCTATAAAAGAACAATTAGTATCGTCAACTTTTTCAGTTTCCATAACTTTTGATATTTGGAGTGGTCGTGCTAAGCAAGATTATATTACTGTTGTTGCTCATTATGTTAGCTCATCATGGGAATTAAATAAAAGGATAATAGGATTTGAGTTAATCGATGTATCACACAATGGTGTGAATATTGCTAATGCTATACTTAAAGTTGTTACTGAATTTGGTCTTACCGACAAAATATTTGGAGTAACTTTGGATAATGCTTCTTTCAAATACTACTGCAATGAATACTCTAATTCCTATATTTGAAGTATATGCATCAAAATTCCTACTTCATCAACGTTTGTGCCTGTCATATAATTAATCTTATTGCTAAAAGTGTTTTAGATGATCTAGAACCACATATTAATAAATTGTGTTTGGCAATATCATGGTTGAATGCTTCTAATACTAGACTTGGAGACTATAGAAATTATTGTGCTGTTATTAATGTACCATGCCATGGTCTTCATCTAGACATGCCGGTTAGATGGATCTCTACATATCTGATGCTTCAGTTAGTTCTACGTGACTAAGTTCAATTTTCCGCATTTGTTAATGCAAATTTTTATCAAAATGACGGGGAACCTTTACTTGTTGAAGCTACTTGGCACGTTGCTGAATCAATCTTTATGTTTCTAGCAACATTTTATGAATCAACTGTCACTTTATCTGAGGTTTATTATCCCACATCTCATTTGATTGTGCATCATACTTTAGAAATTTCCAACACCTGAAAGAGTATGAAAATGATGTCACCTTACTAGTAGCCATCTATAACATGAAACAAAAACATCTTAAATATTGGCAAACTATCCCTTTGCTCTATGCTATCGCATTTATTTTGGATCCTAGGGCTAAAATGGAAGGGTTTAGTGGGGTTCTTTCGCTCTTAAGTTTAACCGTAAATGTTAGCTATGATCAATATTCACTTGATGTCAAGGACAAGCTGCAGGATGTTTATTCTAAGTACGAGCTTAAGTATGGCCCAGCTGTGGCACACAGACCTCCGGCGGTACCGGCATCCGGTAGGGGTAAGAAAAAAGTGGGGGGCAAAATATTTGGTACTTCCACGGCCACGTCGAGCTCATCCACACAAACTCCCGTGCTTCAAGGTGGAGGGGAGTTAGCAAAGTATCTGAACAGTTCAGTACTTGCTACTAATGATGATGACGACGACGACTTCGACATACTTCAGTGGTGGCAGGAGAAAAGGTCAACATATCCGGTGCTTTCCATATTAGCACGGGATGTGCTATCAGTGCCTGTCTCAACTGTCTCATCGGAGTCTGCTTTCAGTCTTGCTGGAAGAATAATTGATGATAGAAGAACTAGTCTCACTCCCGATATGGTGAAAACACTGATGTCTGTCAAAGATGGAGAACTAGCCAGAAGAAGAGCCCAGCACACCACCGAGAACCCAGAACTGATAGCCGCGTTCGAAGCTATGCGGTGGACTGAAGACCAAGACGAAACTTAGTTGTAGTATTTTTTAATCTCTTTGTAATTTTTATTCGCTTGTGTAATTTTCTCTTCTTTTTAGAGCCAGCTGTACTCTTTTCCCTTCCTAGAGATGGAAGGTTTTGATGAGGCAGCTAATAATGAAGGCCAATTTTTATCCCCATACAAACTTGTCTCCCTTTCCTTCCCGCCCTTTCCTTCCGAGTCTATAAAACCCACCTATCCATTAAGGTGAGTAAGCATGCCAACATGTCGAGTTTTCCATCTGATCGTAGTTTTTTACCCCTGATGTCTGAACACCTTTTGCGTTTTGCTAGAATTTTAGAATAGACAAGATCCAAGTTCCATTTGAGGAACTCATCGGTAGTGATGTTTTTCTCAACGAGTTGGGTGAGGCATTATGTACAAAAGGGTGGCTATCGAGGAAATCTGAGGAAATACGACAAGAACTTCTCAGGATCAATGCAAGGTGGACCAAGCTGAAATTTGGTTGTGAAGCTTCGAGAGAGAGGTTTATTGATCAACCTTCGTTGTGGATAGAAGAGAGCGAGGACGAAGATGATATGTTCATGCCGCCTTTCGAGAAGAAGGCGAGAGCTGCCTGGGAGAAGGAGCAGGACAGGAAGGCCAAGAAAAAGGCATCATCAAAGGGCAAGGACGAGGCATCGTCGAAGGGTAAGGGTGAGGCATCAGTGGAGGATGACGATGATGACTTCATGCCGCCTTTCGGTAAAAAGGCGAGAGCTGCCTGAGAGAAGGAGCAGGCCAAGGGCAAGGGCAAGGGTAGGAATTTGTAAATCTTATATCCCCATATTGCCCCTCCCTTACTTTTTCTTCCATATTTCCCTTTAAATAGAGCAACCCACCACTCTCATTCTCCATACCACCACTCTCATTCTCCACACAACCACTCTCATGGCTGCTGAACCAAATACCAACCAACCGATACCCCCCAACCCCAATCAACCAAGAAGAAGACGCCACCTTTGGGAGCAGGACTACGATGAAGAATTTGTTATGATAGATGGTGTTGAAGTGCACCAAGTTAGGTGCAAAAGATGCGACCGTATCTTCATCTTGCACAAGGGATAGGGAGCTGGTCACTTGCACAGGCATGTCGAGTTTCATCTGAGATCAGTTCGAGGGAACTAATTAGTTGATGTAATTTTTCTTTTCTTTTCGAGCGGTTGTACTCTTTTTTCCTTGCTAGGGATGTAAGGTTTTTTAATGAGTCAACATCAATAAAGCTTAGTTTTTATCCCATATAAAATTTTGTGTCATTTTACTATTTTTTTGACATTTTTTAGCATATTTCGGACTCAAATCAAAAAAACAGACAAAACAGGAAAAAACAGGCGAAACGGGCCATAACAGGCCCCGCGGGCCAAACGTGCCGCGGGCCGGCCCATGTAGCGCTGGGGCCGGGCCCGGGCCGCGAGGCTGGGCACGTGTGCCGGCCTGGCCCGGCACGTGGCCTGGCGGGCCATGCCGCGTGCCGGCCCGTTTCCCGCGTGCCGGGCCGGCCCGTTGGCCAGATTTGGCACGAAGTGGGACTTTCCTTGAGCGAAGATAGGACGGTCAAAGGAGATGGACGAGGCGCCTACCTGATTGAGTACTTTTACAATACCCTGAAATCGATATGAGCCATTCATTTTGTCTAATCCAATGGCCATTCTTAACTAGTACTCCAGCGTAACTACAAAGGAGTACCGTCTAAGAAAATCTGGGAGTACCCTGAGTTTGGGGGTAAAGGCGTAATCACATAGGCAATTTGCAAGGATGCCCCGAGATTTAATTCGAGTGCCTTGTAGTGAATATCTGTTTCACACGGAACCCTAATCCTCTATTCACCGTGAGGGGTGCTGGCGGCCGGCTGCCACGGTCGTCTGCCATTGCTAACCACGGTGGCGCCGGCATACCAGGCCATGTCCTGTTGGATCAGCCTGGGACATGAACTAGTAGTATAGGAGTACGAGCAATGATCATTAATTAGCCAACATTATTGATAATTGATCGGGATGAACGGATCAAAAACTGACATTGGGTTGAAATTTCGGTGTAAGGAATCAAGATTTCATACGATGATTGATACTTCTGCTAGGTTTCATACGATAATTTGGAGAACACTCTAGTGCTATATATCCATTCATCAAAAAGAATCACAGATCAACTGCATATGATCGTTCAACCTCTCACACGATTGTCCGGTAGAGCCATAGCTTGATGGATCGAGATGCAGTGGCGGAACGCACGAAGGTGACGAGACGACCGGCCGAGCTGCTGCGAGGAGGACGAGAGCAGATTCGCGGCGGAGCCGTCGGCGACGGTTAGAGCGGACCAGGCGGTGACCACAAACAATATCGAGCGTTTCAATCGGAGACGCACCTCTTGGACCGGAATTAGTTCTTTTCCTAGAGACAAGAATTATATCAGGCTACGGGATAAAGGAGTAAACTAAATGGAGGGCTGGATTTAATTTGTACTCCCATCTCCACGTCCGGAGTACCAGGGTACTGTAAAACGCACCACCTGATTACAACTGAACATTAGGATTAACGCCGACTAAACAATCAAGTACTAACTTCATTAGCAATGGTTAATTGAACGTGTCTAAATAGCCGTGAAGAGCCGACAAGTCGCTAGAGAACAAGAGGCTTTCCGCCGTCGTCCACGTTCCTGCCGGGCTCTCTCGAAGATAAATAAAGATTTATTATTGCGTTTCTTCTTCAGGTACCCCATTTCTTCAACTTCGCTGGTTTCCCCCCTCGGGTGACCATGCGCAATGAGCTTGATTAGTTTGATTATCTGGTTTTTCAACGCAGGGGAAACTTCAACGGTTGAGAGCCTTGATAGGGATACTTCAAAATTGACAAAGGTATGCATCTGTTAATCCGAAAAGAATTGGTTGACTTGGTTAGGTTAAACATGCATATTCACAAAGGTATGGTAATTGGCTTGGTTAGGTAAGACAAGTTCATCTACGAAAAATATATACTCCTCTGTCCTGAAAAAGATCTCGCGGATTTCCTAAACTTGTATGTATCATACTCTAAAACACGTCTAAATGCATGTAAATTTAGACAAATTTACGACATTCTTTTGAGGTCGAACAGAGCATTACAAAAAAACTTGTTTGATCTGTCGGAAATAGAAAAGAATAAACGGTAGCAAAGGAGTGATGCTTCTGTAAAAGGCTTAAATATTTATGCGGGGGCGGGGAGCGGTTGAGAGGCTTGACAGGGATATACTTCAAAAGTGACAAAGGTGTAGGCATATGTTAATCCGAAAATAATTTGTTGACTTGGTTAGGTTAAACATGCATATTCATCTGAGAAAAAGTAAATATTACTGTACCAAAAACTTTTGCTTGATCCGTCTGAAAGAGAAAGGAATGAACGGCAGAGGATTGATTGTTTCTATAAAACGTTTAGTATCTGCCAAGTGATTGACCTGAGTCCTGAGGTGGTACATTGCAAAGGTGTATATATGTCGGTAGCCATATATGTACACAGTACTAGACACATGAACGGCCAAAAACTGCTTATACTGTCTACCCTGCTTTGCTCTCCAGCTGCAGAGTCACAGCAAGAGGAGGAGGAGGAGGGTTCTGACGGAGTGACGGATGTTCTTGATTACGACTACGGAGCAGCCAACTCGAAGCAGGACCCACACAAGAAGCCCGGGAACGGACACTAGCCCGCTAATCACCCCTAGACCGAGTCAGGTCTCTTGGACTCTGCTTGCATGCCCGAAGGCATTTTGTATTCCGAGAGACAGTTAACCGATCGATCTATAGATCTGGTAATGTACCCGTATCTGCTTTTTCTAGAGTTCAAATAGAACAATCTGACGATCCATTCCTGGAAGGATCGGACTCGGAGCATCGCTGGACAAACCAACCACTTCATGCGATCGATTGTTTTTTTTTGTGTGTGTGTGCGCGTGTGCGTGTGCGTGCGCCTGCGCGTGTGTGCGTGTGGGTGTGCGTGTGTGATGATACTCCTTTCCGGGGTATTTTCCGTGACTTATCCCTGGTCGCACGTGCGTATGTGACGATCTGCTCGTGTACGTGACGTCCCGGAGTGACTCTACCTTATCTCTTTCCTCGCATACAGCTATCACACGCAACCGCTTGTTTTGCTGCTTGTCGCCAGCGGTTACTACCTCGCCAGCTCCCGTCCGTCGTAGCAGCCGTCCACCGCCGCCGTTCGGCTCACCTGAACAGGCCGCCGCCGCCATCGGCCGGCCAGCCCACCGGAGCAGGCAGCCGCAGCCGCCACCAGAGCAGGGAACTTGCTGCCACCAGATCCGGGCCACCGGAGCAAGCAGCTGCAGCCGTCGCCGGACTTGGCCGCGCCGCCGGAGCAGGCACTCGTTGCCTGCCCGCCATGGTCGGCCCCGTCGCGCTTGCTGCATGTGCCGGTGTCAAGGACAACACGGACGCCTCCCCTGCCATGGCCTCGCTCCGACGGAGTTGCTCAGACGCGTGCACTGCCATGTCCACTGTCATAACCTCTAGGCCCCGACGAGCCATCCGCCTTCGTGGTCATCGTTTTGCAGTGGAGCCACGACACGGTGCTACACAGGTAGAAAGACAATGCTACTGGAAGTGGTCATCGTTGCTACAGATGAAGAGCCGTTATGCTACCGGTCAATAGATGCGTTTTGATATTTTTGCTACAGGATAATGCTATAATAGTAGCAAGTTTTTCTATTTCTGTTCTATGCTTTTGCTACAATAGTATAAAGTATTTGCTATGACATTTTTGGTTTTGCTACAACCAATCTCTACGGTTTTGCTATGAGATCTCGGGCGAGGAATATCCGACGATGTACCTTTTGCTATATTAGAAAAAATATTTTACTACAACCGTTTTGTGATTTTGCTAAAATAGCGCAAAGTTTTTGCTACAAGGTCTTGGGCGAGATCTCCGGCGAGTCTCCAGTAAGGTCGGGTTTGCTATATTGACACGACTTTTTTGCTACACGGTCGCCGGCGAAATCTCCGGCGAGGTCCAGTCTAATTTTCTATTTTTTGGATCGAACTATTTTCTGCTACATATAGCAAAAACGGGACTAATTGTATCAAAAATAGGACTTTTCGTAGCAAAAGCGAGATTTTGTCCCCAAAAAAGATACGTGGTTGGCTGGGATCCGGAATAAAAAGCACAAATCATCCTAGTACTATCCTTGTTTTTGGCTCGTGAGTATGGATCTTTCGACCGGTGACGTGCTAAGCGTGGCTATATCTCCTGCCTCGTTGGACCAGCCGGCGCCGATTCATAGCAAAATATGTCAGCGTTGTGAACTGCTTTCTTTGCGCCATAGTGTATTAAATCTCTTCATAAATCATTGAGGGTCCTACAACACAGTAAAATTCTCACTCTATGCGGCATGTGCCGGCCATTCTAGCTCACAGGAAAGCATTCTCTCATGTATTTATGTTGTGTCAGAGCTAAGAGGTGCTATTTAAATGCCAAGAAGCGAACCAACTTCATGCATCGTTTCTTTTGTCTGACAACTCGAACCGATGTTCCACACTGTGTTGAATCGGTTCAAAGGTAAGAGAGAGAATGTTTGGAATCTTTTTTTTAGCACAGTGTGGCTGGTCTTGTCACGCGACTCACGACTCGCATTCCAAATTTGCACGGCTGTTATAACGGCTTGCGCCACGGCGGCAAACCGCCTGCCACAGTCTGAATTCGCACGCGCGTGTTATTCGTTTTTGGAAAGAACGACCGTGTTATTATTATTTGGACCCTGTCCATCCTTAGACTAGTTTTAATGGGGGTATCATAGGTGGTATCATGCACTACATGCATGC
This sequence comes from Avena sativa, assembly GCA_916181665.1. Taxonomy (NCBI): domain Eukaryota; kingdom Viridiplantae; phylum Streptophyta; class Magnoliopsida; order Poales; family Poaceae; genus Avena; species Avena sativa. The sequence continues at coordinate 350,571,259 of OV702293.1, read as the reverse complement.
AAAATGCTTATGTGTCATAGCAATTAATGATGATGATGAAAGAGATTATGTTGGTATCATAGATAGATACGGTATTATAGTACATAAAACTAGAAAAATTAATCCCAAACAAATCTTGTCCACAATTTTACATTGAGATTTTACAAAACAATAAATACACCTAGACTATAATACTACTATATGATACTATGCATTGTGAAAATGGTATCATATACTAGTATTATATGTATGATACTACTATATGATACTCTCCATTGTGACTAGTCTTACGATTACATCATTCTCCTGGGATTTCCATGGAGCGTTGCCCCGTCACATCGATCGAAGCTCCAGCTGATTTGCTCATGCATGATTAGTATTAATGGAGTAGTATTATGCACTTTTTTAGCATCCGGTGTTTTGGAGGGAAGAAGAATGCCCACGAACCGGGACTTCCCTTCCGCGCGAAGATAGGCACCGCCGCCGGTCACGGTCAAACGAGATGGCTGGCTCGGCAGGATAGCTTCGACTTCGAGCATGGGCGATCCGCCTACCTGATCACAACTCAACATTAGGATTGACGCCGACTAAATAATTAAGTGTTAATACTCCTTCATTAGCGACGGTTAATAATCTTTACTACTATTGGCTAGTACGTAGCCGTGAAGAGCCGACAAGTCGCTATAGAACAAGAGGCTTTCCGCCGTCCACGTTCCTGCCGGGCTCTCTCGAAGATAAATAAAGATTTATTATTATATATTTATTGGGGGAGAATTAATCGGTGTATGGAGGAGGAAAGTCTCGAGTGTGTGCTCGTCTGCTCCACCACTCGACCATTTCCCTCCGCCAGACGTTTCTGAATTGCACATATCCCAATGTTTTCCCCGTCGGGCCGTCACCGTGCATGACTTCTTTCGTGATTTAGTCTGTAGCCCGTAGGGGTGGCTGCGATTGACACCTCACGATCGGAGTACGTGAGGTGAGGCAGCAACTGGTGGACCACGATCTCTTGCCTGCTCGTGGACGGGTACTCAGGATCACGTTGTTTAATCGAAAAAGCGACATGGTTTGAATGAATATTCTGAACGATTACTTTTAATTAAGAAAAATGGTGCACTTTTTCAAAAAGGAAAAACGAAATTATGATAGCGCTGCAACTATACTGTTAGCTCGTCCTTTTCTCGCCCACGAATCAAACGCGGTCGACTTTTTGCTCAAATAAATACTAGTAGTAAATAAATAAACGAAACAGGGACAGGGTGGGGTCACTGTCACTTGCATATAGTATATACCTATTTTTCTTCAGCTGCTGCACACGGTCCCGTTCGGTACCTTCCTTGTCCGGTCACCAACTCGAGATTGCCTTGGCCCGAGGAGAACACCGATTGACGCGCGGCCACACCACGGCCGGAGAGGAAACACGACAGTGCGGCCGGCGGTACCCCTCGTCGGTGTGGCAATGGCAATATGGCATACGCAAAACACGGCGGCGACGCGTGTGTTTGATAGTGCGGGAAAAGGATAGGGACGAACGACGGGCGACGGGCGACGGGCGACGCCATCGGCTCGCTCGATCACAGACCGAATTATTTTAAGCAGACCACCGCCGAACGCACGGGCCGGCGCGGCGGCACCGCCCGCCCGGCCCCATGTGAGGCTGAAGCTAGCGGCCGTGGAAGGTGAGCGGACGGCTCCCACCTCCACTGTGAGGTGTGGGTGTGGCCCGTTCGTGTCGCTTTTTCCTCGCCCCGCGCACGCGGTTCACGCGAGCGTTTGCCGTGCGCCCGCGATAGCGATTAGCGCGTCGTGTCGATGACCGACCGTAGTAGCCGAGCGAGTCTGGCAGGACTGGGTCCGTTACTCCGTTTCCTTTCCGTGCGACTCAATCTCGTCTCGCTGCTAATTGCTGAATCGTACTGTAACGTTTCTGAGGTTCAGTGTACGGAGTACTACCAAGTTTAGCTCCGACAAGGTTAATAATAAGCTGTCTGTTTCCTCGTCTTCACACACGAGGAAAACGATTTAGCTCCTGTACTCAACAACTCGACCTTCATTTCATTCACCACGTGATGTATGGGTCGGATACGACACATTTCCACGAGGGATACATGTATGTAAGGGTGTGCAATATAACCAGCTAAACCGGCAATTCGCCATAGTTCATTTTTCTTTCCAAATAAAATCCAAACTTTTGGAGCTACTAGTACAGAATTTTGGGTAAAACCACTCAAACCGGGTTTACACAGGGTTTGGGTCTACAAGCCTGGTTTCACGTTTCACTGCGCACTCGGCTCGTTGCAACCCGGCCGCTGCAGATTACATAAACGGGCTTAGGACGATATGATTACGTCGCAACGAAAAATATACTCCTCCGACATAAAAAGATGCAGCGATTTTTTTTTTTTTGCGAATAGGATCTTGACATAAAAAAACAACTAGTAGTACAAAACACCTCAATAAAAACGAAAATTACATCGAAATCCTTGAGATGCCCTTCATCTTTAACCTCCAGACTGTGTCGGCGGCACGCCACCGTTGCCGCTCCTCCTAGAGACGGCCCGACGTTGTTGGCTACGGAGGGGAAATCGCCGAACGGGCCCGGGAGGCCACATCAGGCCCGGAGACGAAGAAAAAGGATGAACCATCGATGAAACTCCTTGACGGTCCGAAGATACCCACAACCATAAGAAGTCCTTGAGGATCAGAACGCTCCCACAAGATTCTCTACGTCACCATCGCGGTGGGGCTGAAGCCGGAAAGAGATCATTCGAGAAGACACCTCCATAACCACCACCACCTGAACGTCGCCCCACGAAACTTTGAACCTAAAAAAACAAAGCCCTCCCGCTGACGGGGGCGAGATCCACCTTGTCTTCATGGCCCAAAGGCCACTGGAGCGGGGTAGATCATCGGCATCGTCGACAGGAGGCACGGAAACCCTAATTGCCTCCTCACGCTCTTTGGAGTCCAAGGGGTACGAGACAGTGATTTCTGCTGATCTCTTTGGGGCTAAATTTGTTTAATTTTGAATATATTTATATACTAAATAGTGTGTAGATATATTCAAATTTGAATAAATCTGTGACATAAGTATAATCTAGTTATTATGAAAAAAAAATGAAGTCAGACCTGAGAAAAAGAAACTGCATGCAAAGAAGACACAGTTTCGAATGATACTCACAAAACAAGCTCTACACAATTTTTTTCTAAACAATAGAATCTTCCAAAATTCCTTTGAATCCAAGGAACCCTTACTCTGAAAGTAGCAAGATTAGCCGGGTGTAGTCAAATCAACTATTGGTACCTCAGAGTGTTTCATTAGCGTTGTAGTCTTACTCGTGTGAATATTGTGTTTTGATTTCTTCCGTTTGTGTCAATCCCGTTCATCTGTTCTTTGTCCTTCTCATTATTATCACCATTGTTTCTCAAAACATAACTTGAGATTTTAAGCATGGTTTAGTTTGTAGATCTAGATTTCATAAGAAGAGATGGAAATGGTTCCTTTCGGATCCTAAGATAGTGAGGAGGCATGCAGATGTGATAGCACTAACCAACTTTTTGCGACCGTGTTCAACCGATTACCTAGGATTAGTATCCTAGAATGCAGTGTTCGTTTTGTAGCGTTACATAGTGAAACAACATCTTTTCCCCTCTCCATCGCTGAAACCGGCCATTCATCTCTTTTTCATTAGCACGCTTCCTTTTGCTACCTCACTCACTCTCATTTCTGCCTTCGATTCATATGGCTTCACTGGCCATTGCATATCTCGATGAGGTGAGATGTCAATGCTCATATCCGGCCTCCCCCAGCGTGTGTTCCCTCCTCATCCTTCCGAATCAAAGTGCGATAAGCATTCACTTTCTAAGATATAATAGCGAACCACCCCGTTCACTCCCTAAGACATAGTAGTAAACGACCCCTTGTTACATTCTCCTTATCTTTCTTTTTTAGATGTACATTCTCCATATCTGGTTTCTCTTTGGACCACACAATGTAAAATGACAAGCTCTTCAATCATCACCACTCCGTCTATCCACCCAGCCCTACTCTACTTCACAAGGCCAAATTGTACACCTCTCTATCTATCTATGATCTACACGACAAAAAGAGGCAAAAAATTATGGACAACAAATACTCCTCCTCCAATTCGGCAGCACGATCACAAAAACGCGCCCGCCCCAAAAATTATGGACCTCAATCTCGTTCCCATCCGCCCGAGCGCATCCGGTTTGACTCAGCAGACGGCGACACGCCCGGCCAACGTGTCCCCGCCGGCTCGCAGGCCGTATCCATCCATCCACGTGTTCCCGGCCAAACCCCGTCTCATCTCCTTCCCTCGCGCCCCGCCCGTACGACTCCGACTCCGAGTCTCGGCCCCTCTCGGGCGGGCGGGCGGCTATATATTACCCGCCGTTCCCCTCCCTCCGAAGCTCCGCTCCACAACTTTATTCTTTCCCTCGTGTTCCATTAGCATCGCCACAATTCGGCAGCTCAGCTCTCGAATCCAACTCAGAATCGGTTAACGGGGTTCCAAATCCGGCGATATACAGAGCCGATAGCCGCGGCGGTGCGAGGCGAGGCAGACCGGCGAAAGCAGCAATGCCTTACTGCGAGGTCGACCGGTACCAGAACGGCGACAAGTGGGAGGGCGTCCGCCTCTTCTACCGCCGCTACGGCCGCGGCGCCACCAAGGTGCTCCTCGTCGTCGGTACGCACGCCCCCATCCCCCTCCGCCTCGCCTTCGTCTCAAGGGGCCCCGTTGAACTTTTCTCTGAGAAAATGGCTCGGTTTTGATGCGTGCGCAGGATTGGCGGGGACGCACGACTCGTGGGGCCTGCAGATAAAGGGGCTGATCGGGTCCGTCGAGCCCACCGACGAGGATGCCCCGCGGACGGACGAGGAGGCCGGCGCCGGCGCCGGCGCCGTCTCCACGTCGGACGACGACGGCGACGGCGAGGGAGAGGGCGCCGGCATCGAGGTCTGCAGCTTCGACAACCGCGGCGTCGGCCGCAGCTCCATCCTCCCGCACAAGTCCCACTACTCGTGAGTTTTCCCCCTCTCCCTCGAATAGTCGAATCAAATCTCTCCCCCGTCGCCCGTCGCCGCCCTGTAGATCCGAATTCCGATCGTTCTGATGATCGGAGGGGGGAAGTTAGGTAGACGACATTGTTGCCCTTTCGAGATCCGGAAGGAAGATCGTAGCTTTCGGCCAGAAATAAATGCACCTTTTGCCCGATTCCTCCTCCCGCCGCGATTGCTTTCATCAGAAAACTATTGTTTGGCGGAAAATAGAAAGAGGGGAAAACATCTTCCTCGAAACGGCGCCGACGCGTTGAATTGAAAAAGTCAAACGTGCGGTGGGTTCTAGGTACTGACCGTGTGAACGCCCTTCTATTCTCTTGCAGGACGGCGATCATGGCGAGGGACGCGCTCGCCTTGATGGACCATTTGGGGTGGAAGAAAGCCCACGTGTTCGGCCACTCCATGGGTAAGTCACATTCATTCCCTCGCTCGCCCTTGATGCTAGAATAAACCACAGCTCCGAACCTTCAGGGAATATATGATTTTATATTTTGTTGCCGAAATTGATACTGTCGCTCTCTTCAAACAGGTGCGATGATCTCCTGCAAGCTGGCGGCGATAGCGCCTCACAGGCTGTGCTCCCTGGGATTGCTTAATGTCACTGGCGGTGGGCTGGAGTGTTTACCAAAGGTACTGGGATGCTGAAAACCTAATTTGTTCATGATATTTTTTTGGAAAATGGAATCATGCTTCCAGTTTTCTTTAGTAGTTCTCACCAATGATCTTTTATCCATTTTTCAGGTCGACGGGCAGATGCTCTCTCTTGCATTCCGTTTCTTAAGGGCAAAAACACCAGAGGAAAGAGCTCATGTGGATTTGGAAACTCACTACACAAAGGTGAGGAACTGTGGATGCTGCTGCCGCCGCCGTTTCCTGAGTATTAGTAAAAACTATTTTTCTTATACATTTGTCCTCACATGTGTTACTCAAATGCAGGAATACCTTGATGAGAAACTTGAGTCCAGCACAAGGAGAGCGATCCTCTACAAAGTGAGTGATATTCCTGTGCTTTTGCATCCCCTAGACTATGCTTTTGCGTCCCCTAGACTATGAGCATGATCCCTCGGCATGTTTTGATTTGATTGGACGGAATGAAACTTTGTCTGTAAACATTTGGAGTATTATCTTCATATATTTTGGCTGTTTCTGTTTGCGGGAAATTCATTTGCACTGTACATTGTACTTTCAGGAATATGTGAGGAACATATCATCTTCAGGGATGCAATCTAGTTGTGGCTTTGAAGGTCAAATTAATGCATGTTGGACCCACAAAATGACAACTAAAGAACTGGATACGATACGTGGTGCTGGTTTTCTAGTTTCGGTGATTCACGGAAGGTCAGTTGCTGATATAGAGAATTAATGTGTCCCTTTCTCATGCTTTGCGGGCATAATGTGCACCCCTTTTCATGCCTTTTGATTTTTTTAAACGCAGGTCTGATATTATTGCGCAAATATGCCATGCGAAACGGCTTGCGGAAAGGCTTCTTCCTGCTGCTAGAATGGTAGACCTTCAGGGTGCACATCTAGTAAGCCATGAAAGACCAGATGAGGTAAGCGTGAACTTTTGGTAAATTGATATCTTTAATTGTTTTAATGGTCACATGATCTATGAGTGCTTCTCATCTTTTTACCACTTATACACCCAACTTTACATTAGCACATTTGAGAAAAGATATTTAGACATTGGCCCTAGGCTACTATGGAATCTTTTTTGTCTCTCGATCACATATATCAGAAGAAAACATCAAAATAACATCAAAGGTACAGTCAAACAGCACACGGAAATAATGAAAGGCAGGGAATCAAACACAAATAAGACATCTAATCTAAGAATAAAAAGCAGTGTCAGGATTACAGATGTACAGGCCTGCTGCTGGTCAAGCAACCTATATATGAAGTTGCCAGCAATAGAACTTGTTAACAACATGATGTTTGGACATAATTGTAGTACATCCTCTCTTAAATCTAGTACGAGTCCTAGAGTTGAACATCTTAGTTTACGGACATGACTGTTTATAAGTACAGAGCAAACTGACCAGTCTAGTTCACAATTGAGATTCTTCTCTTCTCAAGCTTTGTTTCACCTCTAAGATCACTGCTTTGCTGTTCCAATGAAAACAAGAAAAAAAAAGAAAAAATTAGTATTGATTTGGTTTCTCCTTCTTGTTCTATACATCATCCTTAAGCATTACAGTAAGGGACAAGAAAACTGATATAGTATATTGATCTACTACAGGTCAACAACGCAATGATGGACCTGATAAAGGCCACTAAATACGCGATGAAACCTCACGAGTGGTCGTCCCAGCCAGAGATCACATCAGGTATGCGTAACTGGCTGAACGCCGCAAAATTCATTCAAAGGCTATGTTCGAAGGCACACTGCTTACGTTGACCTTTACCAGAAACTGGCGCACTTATTTCTACGAGATCTGTAACCCTCACTTTACGAAAAGAGGAAGCTGGCAACACTGCTGTAGCAGTGTATAACTTTCTTGCAAAGTTCCAACTGAGCTTTCTTTATCTAATAGGACTGATAGTGATGGGGTTTGAGCATATGAGGAACATTGTGAGAGTAATGAAGCCTGTGAGGGTTGCAGCAATCGAGTCATAAAGGTAAAAAGAAATCTCCAGGCATTCATCATTTTCTAACGGAATTGTGACAATCCCTAATTTGTAACAAATGCTTACTGCAGTGTGTTTGATTTCTTTGCAGAAACAGAGACATGTAAATTATTCCCGGACCCGTCGAGGAGATCATATTTCATGTCTCCTCCATATACCGTGGAGATGATTTTAGAGTAGCATCTCCAAAAAGGCTGAACTTATTTTTCCCCTCGAGAAAGCCTCTGCTCTCAGCAGAAGACCAGTACCGAGACGAGGAGCTACGTACAGTGTGCATGCACCTGGACAGAAGTGTCCCAGGGCGTAATTGAGATGTACTGTCTGTATTAGTAGCTCGGAGCGAGCAAATTGATGTACCTTGTATGGGTGTGATGTAAGCTGTAACCATGTATATGACGGCCATTTGTTGTGCCGGTGACTGTCACCGAAGTTCTTGTGTACCATACTGTGATTATCTCTTGAAATAAATCAACTCGATCTTCTCGTTGTTGCATCAGTTGTTTTCCTTTGTTGCACTGGCTAAACTTGGTTCCTTTTTTTTTTTGAGGGAAGCTAAACTTGGTTCCTGTACAAGGGTTAGTTGCAAATGTCACCTGGACAGAAGTGTCCCAGGGCGTAATTGAGATGTACTGTCTGTATTAGTAGCTCGGAGCGAGCAAATTGATGTACCTTGTATGGGTGTGATGTAAGCTGTGGCCATGTATATGACGGCCATTTGTTGTGCCGGTGACTGTCACCAAAGTTCTTGTGTACCATACTGTGATTATCCCTTGAAATAAATCAACTCTATCTTCTTGTTGTTGCATCAGTTGTATTCCTTTGTTGCATTGGCTAAACTTGGTTCCTATTTTTTTTGAGGGAAGCTAAATTTGATTCCTGTACAAGGGTTAGTTGCAAATGTGTAAGAGTTTGCATATAGTTGAAATGTATCAGACTCGCATGGGTAAAACAGTACCTTAGAAGTCAGAACAATAGAACAGAAACCATGCCATTGCCAATGTGAAGTTCATTTCACAATCGTGGATGTGGATTCAGTAGATAAAGCCTGTCCCTGATGCTCTTGCTGGAGAATCCACTGTCAAAATAGGAAGCACAGATTTTTTTTAACGAAGTGAAGAATTCAGTCTTTAAACCAAGTGCAGGGACATTCAACTGCGGGGGCCTGCACCATTTCTCCCCCTATGCGGTTCGTACCACTGCACCATTTCTCCCCCTATGCGGTTCGTACCACAGAAATCGACCTCGGTCATCGTGCTTGCTGCGCAGAAAGGAAGCTGCTTCCCTGGTAGTACAATTCTGTCAACGTGCAAAGTCAATTCATCCAAATCCACCATTATCTTCGGTGAGCATGTTCAGCTTATAATACCAACTCTGACATAAAAAACATCTTATATGTTCCTAATATATTGATATGAACTTCATTCATCTAGGGCCATCTCTCAGTCTTCCAGCCAAATACAGATCCTCAATTCCTCATCTTATAATCTTTCAAAGATTTAAATCCAAACTCAGTGTCTACAGAGCTTTCCCATGCTGCCAGACTTACTTTCATCCAATCTGTTTTTGCTTCAAATCCCTGTGCAATACATGTCCAATATCCTTTTCAACAAAAATTTCCTCGCAAAACTTATGGCCATCATTAGAACTTTTTTGGTGGACAAGGGTGAGAGAAGAACCAAATCCTAGACCTCCCTGTGTTAGCTTGGAAAGAAATCTGCACTTTTAAAACTGAAGGTGGTCTTGGTATCAAGAATCTCCAAGCCATGAACCGGGGCCTTATTCTCAAATCAAAGCATTTCCATGACACTTCCATTTGGAGAGGCAAACCAAATGTTCCAGAATCTGCTTTCTGGACCTCTGTTCTAGAAATCAAGCCTCTTCTCACAACCCACTCTTCCTACGGAATCACCACTAGCAATGTCTGTCTAGAGCATAATTATGTTTATCTGGTTGTGTTTCATGATCGTTGGGCCCCACATAAAAGACGATGGAATATGTGTCCCATAGATAACTCACTTTGATCAGCACACAGACACAGCCCAAATCATCAAGCAGACTCTTAGTATCATATCTGAAGATCAAGCCATTCTCTTCTAGAAGCTAACTCCAACAGGTAAATGCAATACCAAATCAGCATATACTTTATGTCTTCAGACTCTGCAGGAACAAGGCGAACCCATGCCAAGACAGGTTTCTACTCCCACAGAAAACAAATACTCGGACATATGTGGAAGAACAACAAAATGACTCCCAGGGCCAGGGTGCAAACTTTTGCTTGGAGAGTTCTTTGAAGAGCTGTACCATCAGGAAGCAGGGCTGGCAGGTACTCTGTTCACATCAGCACCACTTGCTCAAAATGCAGCACTGAAGGGGATGATTCACACCTCCTGTTCCTTTGCCACTTTGCAAGAGCAGCATGGTTTGCAGCCCTTGGTTCATCAGGTCAGACAATTTAGTTCATAAATCGCAACTCTATTTCTCAAGTAATTCAAGGCCTGCTCTCCATGGATCACCCTCTCGCTCTGGATAGCAGAGATCAGACAACTCAGTGCAGAATATCTTCAGTTCTTCACCACTCCTCCCAGCTCAATACATCCAGCAATTTACCCCACCTCTCTGTTAAGGAGTATTAGTATTGGTCTAGGAGTCCGTATTTGTCTAGATTTATCTTCTTGTACCTCAAGTCATATGTACTGTATATTGTGGCCTTTGGCCCTTGGTAATACAAGTTGCTTATTCCTAACATGGTATAAGAGCTAGGGTTTATGCGCATCGATATGCGTGGTCTTCGTCTGTGGAGTGTGCTCTCCGGCGAGGTCTTATGTCCGCCGTACCCCATTAATCTACGATTCCTACTCCGCCGACACCACCAGTCCTTGCTGCTGATGCTACTCAGTCTGCCAGGGATGCTGCCAAAGGCGGATGATGATGTTGTTGCCGCGTATGACCGGCAGGTCTAGGAGTATTTTGCCGCTCTTGCGACCTATCGGCTGGATCTGACTGCTTACACTCACTGGATGGATGATGATGCTCGTGCTGCAGCTGTTCTCACCTCCAGTGTTCTCCCACAGTTTGCGTCTGAGTTTATGGGCCTTGGTACTATTGCTGCTATGTGGGTTCACCTTCGTCAGCGCCATCGTTAGGAGCATGCTCTTCAGTAGGGTGACTCTACCATTGATTAGTTCTACACGCAAAGTGCTGCTATCTTGCGCCAGCTTGACTCTCTTCGCACTACTGTTTGTGGTACCTGCCCGTGTTGTCAGACTGTGCGTTCCAAACTGGAATTTTAGCGTGTCTATGAGTTCTTGTCTCGGCTCCGCAAGGAGTTTGAGCCCCGGCGTGCTAACCTCCTTGCTCGTGGCTGTATCCCTATCTCTGAGGTGCTTTCTAAGCTTCATGCTGGGGTTACTCGCCTACGTGGTGCTGGTTTGCTAGAGATTCCTTCTGTGCTCACAGCTCAAGCTCCTGCTACGCCATCTGTTGCGCCATTGGTTTCTCGCTCCAATTCCCCGCCGCTTCCACCCACCTCTTGTGGTGTAGAGGGTCGTCCTCGTACTCGTTCTCATTGTGGCTACTGCGACAAGGATGGTCATCCTGAGTCTAATTGCTTCAAGAAGCAGCATCACATGCGCAATATGGAGCATAATTCTTCTCCTTCGACATCGTCAACTGTCACCTTCACCGAGCAGGATATTTTCAAGCTTAAGCGTTTTCTTGCTGCTTCAGGATCTCCCTCGACAGGTTCTGCTGGTCTTGTTTCTAACTCTACCATCGAGCGACCACCTTCTTCACAGTCAGGAGAGCAACATAGGAGCTCTGGTTGGTCTTGGCCCTCGCCGCCATGATTTCTCTGCTTTTTGGGAGCTTGACTGGCTTCGTATTTCTTCTGCTGCCACTGCCAGTCTCTCTACTTTCTTGCTTGGTCTAGTTTAGTTTCTATTTTTCTGCTGCGTCCACCAAATCCGTTGTTCTCTTATGTTTCTCTTGTCATGTGAGTCCACCATACCTTCATCGTCAGCCTGCTTTCTGGTCCCTTTTGTGGCCTCCTTTTGCATTGTTGGTTGATCTACGCCTTTTGTCTTGCCCGTCTAGATTATTTCGTCGACGGTTTTCTTTGGGCTATGATCTGGTGCGCAATGCTTGATTCTCTTGATGTGCCATCTTTTGACAACCCATCTTCTCTTAATGCGGTGCGTGTCTTTCTCTGATGTGCCATCGTCGCATTGTCATTGATCTACGCACATTCTTTTGCCTGGTGAGCTTATATGTTGTTGGCTTCTTGTGCTATGATCTTTTGTGACATGCTGTTCTTCTGACCGTCTCTTGGTTTGTGTCGAACTCTTCTTCGATCGATTGTGGCGTGACTCAACAGGTTTTGAAGACTCTTCATGCTACGAGGACACTTTCATGACACGGATTTTGGATTATCAATTTTTTTCCTTTTCTAGTTTTCACTTCTTCAAATGCAATGCTATTGCATACACTTTGCATTTGAGGGGTGTGTGTGTGTGTGTGTGTAGGAGTACGAGTATTTGTCTAGATTTATCTTCTTGTACCTCAAGTCATATGTACTGTATGTTATGGCCTTTGGCCCCTGGTAATACAAGTTGCTTATTCCTAACACTCTCCAGGAATCTCAACGGCGTCGCCCACAGTTGTGCTGAGAAGGTTCTCATGCGAAACCTGAATCAACCTGCCTTTAGTTGTGTTATTAGACAATCTCATAGCAGCAGCCGATCTGGCCCTGTGCTGTTAGCTATCCACAAACCACAATGCAGTTTGGGAAGGCTTTGTAATTGTCAAGCTGTACTACTTTGCACATGAGCTGAATGAAAAATTGGCACCTAGCTCCTTTTTGTTAAGAGAAGGCGCAAATTAAGTCTGCATGCTAGAAGATGGATCACCAATCAAAATCGTCCGACTCCAGAAGTACGGTGACGATGTGTTTAGGCACATGACCAAACAGGTGAAATAATAAGACGGATCGAACACCTGCCACTGCCATGCGACGCACGCACACCTGCCCTGTCCTGCCACGCATGACGATTGTCGACGGGGTGGAGGAAGAATTCGGCGAGCGGCGCATCAGGACGTGGGCTGGACGTCGATAGGGGGATCACTCGACAGTCCTACCATGTAGCTGCTGCTTCAGTCACTCACTGCTCTCTTCCGATCTCGATCACAGCCGTTTCTGCATCAGGAACTAGCTAGCTACTTGCTGTGCCATGCCAAACGGCAGCTGATGTAGGGGAATAATAAACAAGAAATGATGCCATACAGATATGTAGCTAGGCTGACCTGGTAACTGGTGCGGTGATCCTGGCGCGGCTTGCACGAGCCGGCGACCGGCGGCTCCGACGACGAGGAAGAAATGGCCGGCAGAATGAAAAATGAGCTCGGAGACACAGAGAGAGAGAGAGGCGCGCGCACGCCAGGGCCGGAAGAAGAAGAGGAAGGATGGGTGGCCGTGCGCTGCAATAGAAGCCGGGTGGTAGATTCGCTCTCCCCGCCAAAAATATTCCGACTGGCCGGAGGATATTCGCCGGCGCCACGCGAATATGCTGACTGCGTTTCCTTGCGGTGAAAGCGTAGACGATGGCCTTACCTAACTTACCTCCTCGTGGGCGTTGTTGGGCTTTTTGCCTTTTGGGCCTACGTTTTTAGACGGAAGGCGTCGTTTCTCTTCGGGCCTTCGTTCATGACGCCTCGTTACTGCTAGTCCACTGTCCGCCCCGTCTCGTGTCTTGTCCAGCTACGACGGCGGCCTAGGAAGGAAGGGGAATCGCGGAGCAGCACCAGCAGCAGCAGCCATGGGCGTGATGGACAAGCTCAAGATCTTCGTCGTCAAGGAGCCCGTCGTCGCCGCCTCCTGCCTCATCGCCGGATTCGGTACCCACCCCGCCGCCTCCTCCTCTCTCTCCCTGCTCCTCTCCCGCCCGAAACCCTAGTACCCTGTGCCGACCTGCCCACGCGCGCGCTTGCATCCCAGGCCCCATTGATCCTGGCGCGCCGTCTCGCTTAGCTAGGTTCCCGATCTTTCGGAAATCGTGGGATCGGTACTCGCGGATGGACGCATGGCCTGGGGTTAAGGACGCTTCGATGTGAGTTTCGCCTGCCACGGTTCGTTGGATCTAGGATTCTCGCGGTCCTTTGGAGGCGTATCTCGTTTCAATTTACGAACCGCTAGCCCTGTTGTGTAGCTCCGTCCATGCTTCGCTGCAATTACATTTGATGCCCTCAATCAAGATAAAGATTATACGGTTGCTAACCAGCCAGAGCCAAAGAGTTGACTGCAAATCACTTGTATGGAGAACTAAGCATTCCCTTTCTTATGTGTTATAACCATTATTGATCCATATTATTATGCTTTCTGCGACGCATAAGTTGTGGGAGCTGGTAAGGGCTGCTCTGGATCTCATGCCAAAATGTAGCTCTGCTGAGTTTTATTCCTTCCTTCGGAATTGCGCTATATTGTTGATTTTTGCATGTGGATGAATTTTTTTATTGTGCTGCCAGTTATGAAATCAAAATGGTGCATATGAATTGGCTGTATAGCATTGGATGATGTCTTCGCTAGACTCTGTTATGCCTGTTTGCCAGTCACATGTTGTTTACTGCTTAAGGAAACCAGAACCTGCATATAACTGTTTATGATTTGAGCGACACATTTGGACCAGGCTTCTACACAAGATTCGCTGAATGTGTTCGATTCTAAGCTATTTTCCAGACAATATTACTGTCAGTTATTCTACGATTTGATTTGTCACCGCTCCTTTCCAATGTATTTGACTAATAATTTGCATGTTCATAATTCTCATGATCAGTCTTGGTTGCTGGTACCCGCTTTTCATCCGTGAAAGTTCAATAGTAATGAGATTTATCTCTGTAATTTATCCATGCCATGACTTCCCTAGCTATGTTCGACTGTTTTTTCACGAGAGATTCTTCAGCAATCTGGATGTTAAATTGAACAACTCTAGAAAAGCGTTTTACTAGAAGTTAGTTGCATCTGCAGTTTTACGGTCTATCACTTCTCCTTCATTGAAGCTTTCATGATTTTAAAACTGCCATGACTGCATATACTCCTGGTATGGAAGAGTTCGTCATTTTACACCGTGGCAACTGGATGCATTTTGTTGGCAACCAGTGTGGTCAAATACTAGTTTGCTGCATCATAAATAGTAGGAAACAATTATTTTCTAATTCACTGTGCAAGAAAACAAATTGGTGGGAACCAATAACATTTTGTGTTATGCCCCATTTCAGTGTTCAGTCATCATACTATAGGCTTTGTTGGTGTAGTACAGCTGTAGGGCGGGCATCCTATTTCCAGCGGTGTCCAGTTGTTGTCTTTTATGGTCATGAACAAATCGTCTGTACGTTTCTCAGACAGTACAGGTTTAGTGCGTGGTAGATATGATCTTCTGATTTGGCTGTGTGAGCTTATTTAATTATCGATTGATGTAGAGCTAGCTCTTTCCCAGTTCCGCCAGCCTGCCAAATATCTCATCTAACCCTATCATTTGCAATTTCAGGTCTATTTCTTCCAGCAGTTGTTAGGCCCATGTTGGATTCTTGGGCAACTGAGGAACAAGTCCCCCCAACTCCACTAAAGGATGTATGTGGTTTCCCCCGAAATTTTATTTAGTTTAAAGTGCTGCGACTTCATTAAAATTTGTTTGTATAATGCAGTCATCTCTAGTTTTCAAACCACGTGTTTTATCATTTTCCAATACTGTTATGTTGTGTGCCGATCGAGATATTCGCAAGTCAGTAACATCCTTGCAAATGGAACCTTTTATTCCGATTACTCTTAGTTATTGGCCACAGAATCCTAGGTATACTAAGGGTTCGTTTGGAATGCGAACTTCTTTTTATTCTGATTGGAACTGAGCTATTTCAGTGAAATTCATGCATTACTGCTAGTAGGTCTTAAATGGTTAGATTTTTTTTGAACAATAAATGGTTAGATTCATTAAACCCAGTTGCACATGGTATCTTTTGAAACTTGTCATCATCATGCTTTCGAATAATCATGGCATATCAAGCCCCCTTGTTTCATCCATACTGTGATTTTATCTGCTGAGATTGTCGGTGTTGATTGAGACGAAGTTTAACTTGTCCTTTCGGTACCTCCGCAGGTGATTGCAGGTGTCACCGGCAAGGCAAAGTAGTGACCTGCACATCTTCACTTGGTTGATGTTGTCTGCACAATTTTCTTTTCGCTTGTTTTTGGTGCCCAGACAAGGAGGCTCTCTCTGTCCGCACGGTAGCTCCATCGGCTGAAATAATCATTGTATCTGAACTCATTTTCACCGTAGTACAATGAGATGAACTTGTTTAAAAAAGTGATTGCTTGTTAAATGAATCCGTGTCACTGTCACTTGTTCTTGGACCATGCGAAGATTTTGTGGTGCTTGACTGTATCGCAACGTGTATTTGATTTTCGCTGACGTCTCATCAACCTCTTGCTGACACGCCAGTTGCTGTTCTAAGAGCGTGGCCCTAAGAACAATTTTTTGGCTTACACTTGTTTCCAGTACATTGTAACTTTGAAATGGTTCGTCCAAACTAAGAAATTACTGTGATGAGTTCATGAATATGGTGCTAGAACTTAAAAAATCATTTAAGTTCATGTCGCCCATTGCTGCAGAATTTTTGTTAGCAGTAACTTGTTGCTGGACGTTTTTTTTGCGCCCGTTGAAGGCTGGGCCACTTGCAACGTGAGGCGTAGGAAAGGCTGACCTCAAGTTAAGATGGGCTAGCGGCCGACACATTCAAGCCCGGCCCAGCGGTGCCCAAAGCGTCCACCAAACCTAGGGTTTACAAGCGCAGACTAGTATAAAGTGCCGAGCTCCGGTCTGCTCCAACCTTCCGCAGCCACCACCCCCCCCCCCCCCCCCCCCCCAAGCACCGGAGCACAGCAAGGCGGCGCCGAGGCTTCCTCATCTCCGGTAATCACTGGATCCCTTTTTCTCTCATGTCCCCTTCAGCGCTTGCTCGGTCGCACCTGTCATGGATCTTGGTTCCGCGACCCTGTTCGCTGCTGTTCTAGTATTTTTGCCCGTGGTGTTTGCATCTCCGTTCGAAATTGTTTTTGTTGTCCGGTGAAATTTGTTCGCCGTCTAGTGTAGCCTATTTAACCCTAGGCTAGGTAACATCCTGAGCTAAAAACTGCCCACTGTGATTGATTATGTTACCTCTCTTACCAGTAAGATCTACAGTATTTGGTAATAGTAAGTAACTGATGGATACGCCAATTTTTTCCACTGCTGCTCCATTCTATTTGGTTGCATCCTGAACTTCGATTTGCAGTTAACTCTCATTTCTGTCAAATGGTCATATGTTGCCTTGATCTCTAGGGTCTGACGTTTGCTTGTTTTTTTCTGATGTAGGCGAAGTAAAATGACTACCGTTCCAGGGTCTCTCGTCTGGGAGCTTGTCAAGAAGAACAACTGCTTCCTGATCAAGCAGTTCGGCAACAGCAACGCCAAGGTGCAGTTCAGCAAGGAGCCCAACAACCTCTACAATGTCCACTCCTACAAGTTCTCTGGTACGTTGCTTCCTGTGCTGTTTTAATCATTTGATGCGTTTAAACCCTAGTAATGCGTGTATGACTCTTAGCATAGAGCTAACTGGCTGTGTGCTTCTAATATGGTTTTTCAGGCCTGGCGAACAGCAAGACCGTGACTATCCAGCCGTCTGCTGGAGATGACAAGGCTGTCGTTCTCTCCACGACAAAGACCAAGAAGCAGAACGCCCCTTCTAAGCTCCAGCACAAGAATGTGATGCGCAAGGAGTTCCGCAAGATGGCCAAGGCCGTCAAGAACCAGGTATTAACATGGGACATTGCTTACTTGAAACAATCTTGTTATGCTTGGCTTTTGAGATGTGTCATTTGTTTGAGCATGTGCTCTTTATACTTCCATAATATGGTGAAACAGCTATTCTTCTGTGATACATAGGTCTAAAACATATGGAATGTTAATGATCACCAATGTTTTATATGGTATCCTATTGTATCGATTCATAGTGCTTTGTGTCCAAACTTATTTGGCTTTGTGAAATGTACCGTTAAGTTGTTAGAAGTATCTATCTCGCAAGCAAATCTGTTATGTTGTTTCTTTTTGGGTACATTGGTGACATTTGGAGGTGCTGCTATGATGAGCCGTAACAATAAGGATACCAACCGATCAATTGGTTATTCAATGAAATATTCTTAACGCTTGGCTTCTGAGCTATACCTGCTAGGAATCCGTTTTGTTTGTCTGTTTTAAGTTTCATTAGTTTCCAAAATTATTGCTGTGATGAGCCGTAACAATAAGAATACCAACCGATCAATTGGTTATTCAGTGAAATACTCTTAACGCTTGGCTTTTGAGCTGTACCTGCTAGGAATCCGTTTTGTTTGTCTGTTTTAAGTTTCATTAGTTTCCAAAAGTATTGCTGTGATGAGCCGTAACAATAAGAATACCAACCGATCAATTGGTTATTCAGTGAAATACTCTTAACGCTTGGCTTCTGAGCTAAATCTGCTAGGAATCTGTTCTGTATTTGTCTGTTTAGGCTTTTAGTTACCATAAGTATTGCTGTGTTGAGCCATAACAAGTCCAATTGATCAATTGGTTCTTCAGTGAAATATTATTTACAGCCTTCTAAGCTTAGTAAAGTATTAGGTTTGATTGTATGATTGTTTTTTTTTTGCTCTGATGAGCCGTAAACATAAGAAGGCCAACCGATCAATTGGTTCTTCAGTGATATTATCCTTTACGCTTGGCTTCTGAGCAAATCTAACTCTTTTGTTTTCATGATATTGTCTCCTTGCCTGATCAAAAGTTTGCTGTGATGAGCCGTAACTCATAAGAAGCCCAACCGATCAATTGGTTCTTCAGTGAAATATTATTTTACGCTTGGCTTCTGAGCTGAACTTGTTTGTGTTTTTGTTTTTGTTTGTTAGTTGCTTAGAAAGGCATTGCTGTGATGAGCCGTAACACATGAGAAGTCCAACCGATCAATTGGTCCTTCTGCGATATATTCTTTTACGCTTGGCTTCTGAGCTCGACCTTTAGGCAATCTCTTCTCTTTGTTTGCTCTGTTTTTAGCACTGGATCTAAGTTATTGATGTTGATATATAATTACGGTTGACTGTTGTACTCAACCTTACACAACTTGTCCTCCTGCTCAATAGCATTGTGTTCTGAGCTTTCTTGTGTGCATTTTGGAAAAATTGAAACTACCTTGAATAAAAAATTACACTGTTTGTACCTTGCCCTTAATGCCGGTTCTTCCTCATCTTCCAGGTTTGCAACAACTACTACAGGCCTGATCTGACCAAGCCGGCTCTTGCAAGGCTGAGCTCTGTGTACCGCAGCCTCCAGGTTTCCAAGTCTGGCATCAAGAAGAAGAACAGGCAGCCAACTAAGCTGTAAAATGCATTAAGCTCGCTTTGCTGTTCGAATCAGTTTTGAGTCTTGAGTGGAGAAACCATGTTACAAATCGTCCCTAGTTTGTACTCTGACGGTGATAGTATGCTTTGTGTCTACCTACAACTATTGTTTATTTTGCACTGATATCGCTTGAGTCCTTGATCTTGATGGTGCTCATGGTATTCTGCTGTTGGAATCGAATCCAGTGTGCATCTTCTCATACATAGTTCTAGTATGGCCTTGTTTTTGATCAACTCGAAATCTTAACCTGTTCGTGTTTGTTTGCCAAGTTCGTGGTGTTGGCAGTAGTTTATAAGCTAACTTCCACATCCGATCGACTTGTGATACGCTGAAACAAACTTCTAATAGGAAGGCAATCTTCCCGTCTGATCAGCTTTGCTTGAAACACTCAAGACAGACCAATACATAAATAAAATTTTCCTGACGTATATCTAGACAAATGACTTATTTGTAAATGCAGCAAGTAGAGATTCAAAAGTTGAGTACCTACCCATGAGTAAGTCCACAACCATCGGTTGCATGTACAAATTAGCGGTGGTGGAGAAGTCGACGACCATCGAGCGGGTGGTGGAGAAGTTGACGACCATCGGTTGCATGTACAAATTAGCGGTTGTGGAAAAGTTGACTACGCATAAGTGAGTCCATGCATGTACAAATTAGCGGTGGTGGAAAAGTTGACTATTTGAGGGCGTCCAAATGGAGCAAAAACTGTTAGAATCATGACACAAAACGGAGCGAGAAGATTTTCTCATATGTTTGAAAGCATCGATCGCATGCATGAATCCTGAAAGAATTGTCAACTTGCTTAGAAAGGTTTCTTCAAAGGGTATCATGAAGTGGTTCGTGGCAAACCAAATGCTGTGGATTTAGCATATTTTCTTTGGCATGACGGGATCTCAAAATGCCATCAACATTCTGCAGCTCTCGCCGGTGATTGCGAGACTGCTAAAGGCCAAGCTCTACGCTACAACTATGAGATCAACGGTCATACAAATACCAAAGGGTATTACCTAGTCGGTGGCATCTAATGATCGATGTTTGTAAAGACAAATCCTCGAGCATATAAGGTATATGAAGTCTTGGTTTTCTTCGCGCTAGGAGAGTTGCGTGAAGGATGTCTAACGGGTATTTGGTGTGCTCCAGTCTCTATTAGTTATTATCCGGTACCCTACTCTTATCAGGCGCCTCATTATCTGATGTGGGAGGTGATGAATATTTTCTGTGATCATGCACAACATGATGATTAATAGTGCGCGTAAGTATCCAATTAAACGCTGATCATTCCTATGAGTGTCAGGGTCGTTGTGATTCACCACGTGCCGACGGAGTTTGCAAATTTCTTCCCCATGCATGTAGAAACCCATGACTAGTTATGAGCAATCGCAAAATGATCTTATAGAGCATATGTAGGAGCTCAAAGAAGAGGTCGGTTGAATGAGTGGAACTTCGGTTTATTTGAATTTTATGAATTATTTTATTTCCATATTTAATAATTGTAAAATTAATAAATTTATGCATTAAAATTTAACTAGATTATTGAAACATCGTTGAAGTTGAAAAAAAAATGGTTGTCTGTTTGGGGCCATGGCTGGAACAGGCGTGCCCCAAATACGACAATATCGTCGATGTCCCACAATCGTCCGATTCGACGTTGTTATCAGACGATGTTTGGAGCACACAGCTAGAGATGTTCTAACCAGTCGGACACCCCATATCATGTCCGGTTACAACCTTGTGAGACTACGTATGTGGAGTGTCAGACGTTTTTTGCCTATGGTGGATGGGGCTCCCTAGTGGAAATCCCCAAATGGCGTTTTCCCATCCTGTGGAGCACCTCCTCATTGAACATAAAAAACGCCGCGAGCATAAAGATGTCACGCTGCTGATGAAGTTGCCGAGCCGCTCGTCACTGGCCACCGAGAGGACACGGTGGTTGCGGACGAACACCTCATGGAGCTCGGTGTCGTCAAGCCCGCTGTCACGATCGAATGCAGCGCCGACCCGGTTCTCCAAGCTCACCGTGTTCATGGGCGTGACTGCCACAAGGACCCTTGACAAGGTGATCAACTACGCTTCAGGACTCTCCAGGGCGGCTCCCATGTCGGCGTACGCGCATGCGTTGTCCTTGCCACCTTCCCCACCTGCTAACCCGTCAGACCCCACAACGCCGCTCTTGCCCTCCCCGCCTTCGGCATCTACAAAACCGTCGGACCTGCATTAGACCATGGGGAGGTGCGTTGTTGTTCCGTCCGGCATCCCCCAATGCCTTTGGAAAAGTCAGCTAGGTCTGTTCTTTTTTAATCAAGGGAATATATTTTTATCGCGCACATACCAATTACACCTAGCCTGTATACCTAGAAAATGTCTAAAGACATCGAAGATGCACACATCCAAAAAAAATATAGGAAAAAAGATCCCATTGAAAGATCAGGGATGCTGCCTAGAGGGGGGGGTGAATAGGTGGATAAAACTTTTACGGGATGGGATTATCAAAGGCGAAATAAAACTAGCATTTTATTTTGTCAAGCATAAAGGCTATATACTACGGTTCACCAATGTGCACCAACAACTTATATTAAGCAAGACAAGCAATAACGTGATAGCAAGATAGATTACTTAAAGCACGAAGGCTATCACAATATAAAGTACATAAGTAAAGGGCTCGGGTTTAGAGATAACCGAGGCATGCGGAGATAACGAAGTTTAAACGAGTTCCTCCCTATAAGGGAGTATGTCTCGTTGGAGGGGTAGACGGTACGAAGACCACCAACACCACAAGAGGCCTCACCCTATTCTCCCGAGTACGCTCCTTCACTCCCAAATTCTATCAAAGCTACAAAAGCTATTGGGAGAATAAGAGAGAAACAACACAAGAGGAAAACCACACAAGTCTCCAAGATCTAGATCCCAAGATATTCCCCTCACTTAGAGGAGAGATGGATTGGTGAAATTGTAGACCTAGATCTCCTCTCACTTTTCTCTCAACGAGATGCAAGAATCATGGGAGGAAGAGGGAGAGGACAAGATCAAGAGATTCAACAATGGATAAGTCCAATGGAGAAGAAGGGCCCCGTCTATAGGGGGGCCTAAAATATGACCATTGGAGCCTGATACAACCGGTGCTACCGGAACGAGAAGCGGTAGTACTAGAAGTGACCGGTACTACCGGACTGGTACCATAAGAGGTGCCGGGCATAAAAGAGGGAGAAATAAATACCTCTATCGCCATCAGTAGGACATGCTGCATGAAGGCGATAGTACTGGAAAATACAGCGGTACTACCAGACACCGCGGTAGTGCTGGGCTGGTGGTACCGCCCGGGCCTGAGAGGAGCCTCAGCTCACCAATGGGCTTAGACATGTCCGATACCGCCGGGCGGTACTAACGGTGCCAAGAGGTAGTACCGGATGGAATATCCGATACTACCGGTTGGTACAGACAACGCAGACAGCAGTAGCAAAACGCAAATAACTTGAGCAACCGAACTCCGAATGTGATGAAACCAATTTTGTTGGAAAGATAGCGACGAGTAGAATCAAACAAAAATCTACCTTGATGAGGTACCTCCAAGCGATAAAATATCAAGTATTATTATGTGAGATACCTCCCTTGGCGAGGAGCTGGAAAAACCTCCAAGATCAAAAACGCAATAAGGTATAAAAAGGAAAATTCGTTTTTGATAAACTAGAGCTTGTTATGAAGATTACCACAAGCTCTATAACCCCACTTGGATAAGATCCAAATAACAATCAATAAAGATGATGCTGAGTATATAAGGGTTTGAGCTCTTTTTGGAAGATATGATCGAGTTACTCACCCGAGAGCCCCTTTTTATAGTACGGCTATCTATCCTAAACCCGGTATCCCAACAAACAACATGAGACCGGCAAAAGGAAAAACATATCAATTATACCTTTGCCTTGAGCATTTCACTTGAGCTCGATGTAGATAATCTCTTGCTTCTCAAGATGGAACACCTTACTTGATTGCTCTTGCTCGCGCACGTTTGATGAAGACTTGCAACTTGCTCCCTCATACACCATGGGGAAACCTCTTCTTTGAACTTGTCTTCATCGATCCATGATCACCGTGGATGGAAAGCTTCAAGCATGAGATATTTTATAGATGGTGCATCTTGAGCTTTCACTTCATTTCTTCTAACTCCATTTGAATGATGCCTTAAAGATACACATAAGAAACTCCATATTCTTATTCAAGACACTCCATATTCTTAAAGATACACATAAGGAACTCCATATTCTTGAAGGAAAAAATTCGCAAGCATTGCCATTGCCTGAACAATGATCTTATGTTTTGACCCTGAAGAAAGACCGTGTTCCCAGAACAACGCGTTTAACAAGGCTACTGGCAGGTACAACCAACTAATGCCAGACCTTGGGTTTTCACTCTGGAAATTACAACTCGGTACTCGATGAGCACCACCAACAAATAAGTCCTCCAATGCTGCCGCCCCCACTTGCAGAGGCTATTATGCAAGACATGAACCACTAGTCTCACGGAACCTCATGTATAATCTAGACAGGAACATATGCAAGCCAACACCGAACAACATCATGTGTTGTAAATTCTTCATCGCATCAATACCACGCCTTTGCCACTATTTGAATATTTGATCCTCCAATCACAGTCGCCATAGCATTCTCTGCATGTGTCGATCCCTTGGAAATCTTGGTGCAGACATGTCCTATGGTGTCAACAAAAAACCAAGTTTCTCGATACACCAAGTGAAGCCGGTTAGGCTGATGCTACAGGCGCACACAACCGAACCCTATCCAAACAAGGTGTCCAAGGAGCGCCATATGCGGCGGTCCTTATTTTCTTCCAAAGAAGGAGTCCAGAACTCGCCGATGGCCAGATCGAAGAGGATGATCGCAAGAAGATCGGTGACTTTGAGAAAACACCACAAGGGATGCCGCCTGGCTCTTTATTTCGAAAGACATGGTACCCCGAGATCCACCTTATCTCGATGCCCACCTCCAGCGGAGAAGGAGGAGGCCGCTACCGCCATGCCCGGGGCCACCGCCCCGGCTCCCATGTGATGAGGCAGACAACGCATACCGTCATTGCCACAGAAAAGGCGAGCAAGGTGCAGCTATCCTGGGCTGTATGGGCCTAGATCGATCCTCCTCCTCCCCACCTCTGTTGCGGACCGCCTGCCACCGACACCTCCCGTTGCCGTCACCACACCACCACATCTCTAGGAGCAGGAATGGATGACATTGCCTCACCCCCAACCACTACTAGCAGAAACCCCGCCGCGCGGTCTTTGCCCAGCGATGCCTCTGGCAGCGGCGGAGGGAGGGCAGGGTGTGTGGGGAGGGGCTCTCTAGTCTCTAGGGTGCCGGCGGGATTTCCCCGGGACGGTTCAGCGTCGTCGTCACATGGGAGGGTTAGGTCGTCAATTGATCAATTGATAATGTGTGGTAAATAATGTTGCAGATCAATTGATCACCATAACCCATGCTTCAGACCTAACCAACAAACGGTATCTCACTGCCAGAAAATAAACCGACAACATCTCAGCATAATTTACATTCTCTTTCTGAAACGGACAATTGATTGATTTACCTGCGCCCAGAATCGCGCGTTCTGCTGACTGTAATTATACAAACCGTATCTCGCAGGTTCCGTTTCAGTCTGCTCGTGTATTGAATGTGCGGATTTCTTTCTGTCGGTTACCCTCTATACATACATGGGGATCGATCGTGGCCATTGCCTTCCCCGTTAGCAAACCAATCTCGATCACATCGGTCAAGAAGGCGAAGATCAGACATGAAGAAGCGGAGCATCCCGGCGTACGCGGTCGCCGTCCTGTTCGTCGGGCTCATCGTTGGCATCGGACAGTGTAAGGAACCTCCTGACATTCGCGTTCGTCATCGACATGTATCTATGCCATACCGCCTGTTCATCATGGCGTTCGTGTCCGGCAGGTCGCCTCGAAGGTGGAAGGAGGAGCTACCGCGACTACGGCGCCGCCGATGCGGGCGCCATCAATGGCACCGCCACCGCCGAGAGCAATAAGCTGAAGCTGAAAATCTGCGTCACCAGGGACTGCTACACCAAGGGCGAACCCGTAAGGGACAGCCGCTGCGTCTGCTGCATGGAGCTGCAGGGCTATCCGTGCTGGGATGACATCCAGACGTGCCAGGACCACTGTCCCACCATCAGTTCTAACCCAGGCTCGCCTCCGGCTACGGGGCGACGGGAGAACGACGTCCTTGGATGAGGGCTAGATCGACGAGGGTGGGTGCGGTGGAGGTGGTGCGTCGGTCTGATTGAAATGGTAGGGCGGTTCTGCTATTTGTTGACTGAAATAATCGTAGATGCACAACCTCCGTGCTTTCTCTCTTGTTTCGTAAGTGTTTTTAGAGTAAAATGCATCAACAGTCCTGAACTCTACGGCTATGTCTATAAAGGTCCTGGAACACAGGAAACACATCGTTATGGTCCTCAAACTTGTCTTGACCGTCTACATACGGTCCTGATACGTATTCTAATGACGTGTGAAGATAGTGGCCGGCCCACGACAGGCACGCACTGCCTTGCCACGGTTTTAATCGGCTGTGTAAATTGTTTCCCGAATTTGTTCCCCAATGTGTGTAATACAGTCATAAAAAAATAGAACAGATGGTTCCGTTAGGGATTATAAGGCCTAAGAGATTTTTTAAAATGTTAGGAATTATAAGTTCTTTCTTATTTATTACCATCTATTATCCAATGCATGGTCTTCTTTTTCTTTCTCTTCTCTCGTGCATGTATAGCTATTGGTGCATGTAGTAATCAAGAGGGTGAGTTAATGCTTTTCTTAATCCTATCAAAATGGTCCATAGGCCTTATAATCCCTAACAGAGAGAGTACTGCAGATATCAAAATGACATCATAAATATCAGGAACAGTAGTGCACTAAAGATAGGAAAAACAGGTAGCAAAATACTAATATCCCTATGACCTAGGTAGGAAATTAAAAGGTAGCAAAATCAGTGCATCCCAGCAACCTCCGGTGCACTAATGACAGGTAGCAACATGAAAAGTAGCAAAATAGCAGGTAGTATTGGATTAGCTAATACTAGTATCCCGCCGATCCATATTAGTTGATTTAAGTTTATCTAGATACAAACGTATTTAGCACTAAAACTTGACTAGATACATTTATATCTAGATGAATCTAAGTCAACTAATATGGATTGGAGGGAGTAGCAAAATAAAGATAATTTGTATATATCAGTTATCCTTCTATTTGTCCTTGTCATTGTCGTTTCTAGTTGAACCAGGAGGGGGGCCTCTCAGGTAATCAAACATAGACGTCTTTCTTGGTAGCTTGTAAGCTAACCTACTGCTTTGCTCCCCGTTCTCTTCTTGTTTTGTTGAGAGGCTCTGGTATCATGTAGCAGATAAGCTTGTTCTTCTCTGTACTAGTAGCCTGGGCCATGTTTGCTTCTTCAACAATTCTCCTCTTCTCCTTCCAGGCCAGAATCCTTTGTATCTCATCTCTGTCATGAGCATCCTTGACAGATTGTTCCTCTGCCATTGCATTTCTATGCAGGTAATCTTCCCAAGCCTTTTGCCTTGCCTCTTCTTCACTATGTTTCCTTGCTTCTTGTGCTTCTATCTTCCTAGCTTGGTCAGCTAGACTCTTCTTCTCTGCCAATGCAAGCTTGGCGGCCTCTGACTCCCTTTTCCTAATTTCCTGAGCAAGCTTCTTCTGGTCAGCTATTGCTTTTTCTCCTCTTGTGCTTTCCTCTTCTCTTCATTCACCCTCTTCTTTTCTACAGCCAGTTGTTGCTTTGCTTCCTTCTCAGCATTTCTCTTCTTCTCATTAGTTCTTTTCTTAGCTAAAGCTTCGGCTTTCTTCTTCTCAATTGCAGCAACTCTCTTTTCTTCATCTTCTTTAAGCTTGGCCATAGTTGCATCAAACTTTGCTTGATCAGCTATGTCCCTTCTAGCAGCTGCAACTTTCAACTTGGCTGCTGCTAGAACCTGTCTTTTTCTTAGCACATTTCCCTCTTTTGTGACTGTAGTTGTTTGACCAGGTTCTGGATTGAGCACCTGCTCCTGGATAAAAGCACATTCAGGTAATTGAGTAACCCGAGATGCCTCTCTTTGTGTAGATGGTCCCTGCAGCATGTTCCAGTTAAGTTTGTGTGTCCTGTTGTACAAGTGCCATTCAAATTTAGGCAAAAAAGAAATCAACATTACCTCAGCTAGTAAAGCACTCAATACTTCAGGCTCATATGTTGTTGTGTCCTGTTGCACAAATGCCATTGAATGCAAGTGATGTTCCTAAAAGAGCAATATTGAAGTAATCGGATCATGTAATTCAATGAGCCAAATTCTAATAGTAATACAAAATATATAGAATTAGCCATCAGCTCTAACGTTACCTTTTTACAAGAGGAATATGTTCAACATCATCATCTGACACTTCTGGTTCTGCCCTTATCTTCTTCTTTTCTTTCTTTTCAGGAATTAATCCTAACTTAGAGTCAATGCAACCACCTTTGTTGTGGTCTGCTTGTCCACAGTAGCTGCAGTGCATCAACACTACATGCTTGCTCATTTTCTTCTCTCCGTTCTTTCCTTCTTTCTCCTCAGGTTGGTGCCTTCTATTTTTTTGTGGCCTGCCTACTTTTTTCATAAACTTTGGTGCTTTAATTTCCCTTGCATCGACCTTCTCCCATTCCCTGACATCTCTACATGGCCAAATGATGTGCTTATAGGCTTTGCAGTACCTCTCAACCGAGTAGCATGAATTTACATAACTCTCTGGTGATATCTTGTCATGTCTCAGTGCTGAAACAACATGCCAACAAGGAATCCCAGAGAGGTCCCATCTCCTGCAGCTGCACGTTCTTTTCCGAAGATCAACAATGTAATTAATTCCCCTCTCCTCAATCTCAAATATTCTATTCCCGAATGGTTTTGCTTCACAAACATTTGACCATTCTACATGTTTCTGTAGCTTTTTCCTTATTTTGGGACAAATTGTGCCAGGCATGGCCTCAACTTTAAGTTGCTTGTTTTAGATTCTGGTTGTGATTTGACACTTGATCTTCATGATCATTGCAAGGACAGGCCTCTCCCTTGCTTCCAAGATATAGTTGTTGAAAACCTCACAATTGTTGTTCAATAGAACATCACATTTTGGAAAGTCACTCTGAAATGCTTTGACCCATGTGGCAGGATCCAATTCCTCTAGCCAGTCATGGGCTGTCTTGCTAAGAACCAACATGGCATCCATGTTTTCCTGCCACTTTGCAGCTGTCGTGCTTCTAGCACATTTCCACAATTGGTTCTTCAGCACCTCACTCCATTGCACTACCTTGTTTGCTGCCTCATGATCTAGATAAACCATGAGAAATCTGTGCCCCTTCTTAACCATTTCTATCATGCTCAAAGCATCCTTGTCCTCAGATATCAACCTCTATCCATCTTCGTTTATCTGCATTCCAGGCAACAACCAATACACCCCGATCCTGCCAGCTGATTCATATCCTAAATTTTCTATTATGTCATCAAGCCAAAGGGATGACCAAGTATCACCATCACAGTCATCAAAGCAGACTTTGTGACCATCAACATATGCCCTATTTGAACCAAAACCAACAAAAAAGCCACCATGGATCACCTCCAACGTAAAACAGTCACTCTGCTCCTCTGAAAATTGAACAAAAACGACCAAAGTTCAGAGATTCAGCAATCCTAGTATGTACCCATGGGCAGAGCTATAGCAGTACAAGATGTACACCCATTATTTTTGACAAACGTATCAATTAGGTGTGTTTCCTGTTGTCAAATACGCTCACTAGTTCGAAAATGCATTAGATTTCTTTTAGCCCACCAACATCTGAAATCATTCTCTAACTCTCGTCCCATTCTTTTTCTATATAAACCTATCTAGTACAGAGTTTAGCTAGGAGCCAAACCAAGAGACAAATAAACCCATTCGGCTAGCACCTACAATTCCCGGATTAGAACATTAGCTGCAGCAGACATCCATCGTATTTTTATACTCCTGAAGTTTGAAGGAAGATTCGATCGTCATAGCGCATTTGCAATCGCCACCTATGTACTGTTGCAACTCTGTACACCCAAAATCTGAAACTGGGTCCGCCCATGTATGTACCAGAACATTGCGAACTAACGTCCACTAAAACTAAACAGCCAGTTTGAGGAAGAAGAAGCACCAGAATCTAACTCACCGTAGAGAGGAACAGGGTCTCCTTTCGGTCGCCGCACGGGCGCCATCTTTGATGCGGAAAAGGCTCAACTGACTTCACCTCCGTCGACCACGTCGTCTGCGTCGGCCGATCAGCTTGTTCGGGAAACGATCACCTTCATCCGCCGCCGCCGTCGCTCCTCACCTCGAGCGCTCCATGTACGAGCAGGAAAACAGGGGAAAACCAGAGTACGTCTGGACCGATTTTTGATGGTAAGAAGAATAGCGAGGGCGGTTTCGCAATTTTGCCATCGGACGCGAGGCCGCGTGTGTCCGTCGTGGGCCGGCCACTACCTCCACGCGTCATTAGAATACGTATCAGGACCGTATGTAGACCGTACTAGACTGTCGAGACAAGCTTAAGGACCATAGCGATGTGTTTCTGGATTTCAGGACTGTTGATGCATTTTACTCGTGGTTTTATACCACGCCCGCTCGTGAATATATCTCTTGTCAGTTATCAAGCATTGTTTGTAGAAAGCGTCCGGCCGACGTTTTTCCTCCTATGATCGAGTCACGTGTCTTGTTAATTAAAACGTGTAATTACAGGCGTTAAGCGATTCGTGTGTGTCGATCTAATGGATTATTATAGCAGAGGTGAACGCCTATGTCGTATTCAGTGTTTCTTTCTAGAAAAAAGGCTATGCAAATTTTGAGTTAATGCGGTGCTTGGTACTCCGACGCATTTTCTCAGCCTCTTCTTACCCTGAAATAACATGTTTACCTTGTTTCTTTAAATCTATATATAGCCATCTTTCAGGGAACCTAGAGTCTTTCGGGCATTGGATTGTGACCCATGTTTTTGTTACTCGAGTCAACATTTTCGCTTCCCCTTGGTCGATAAGTCCATGTACGAGCGGAATCTATTGGCACCGAGCTGATTTCTCAGCCACACATTTTGGTTGAAAAAATGCAAATTTAATTTCGTTTGCATATTTGACTTTGTCATGGCGAGCTCTCAAAACGAGTCTAATTTTCAATATGGAAAAACTTATATAAAAATGATGGATCTATAGAGTCCATTGTTGTGTGTCGATAAGTCTGAGTAGGAGGTTGTATAGAGTCCTCCTATTTCATGAACCGAATCTATAAAGTACTTTTTGATAGTTTAAAGAGTACATATAAGTTTGTATAAAGTTCTACTTTATGAGGGGATCTAGACAAAAGAGTGAACGGTGTAGTTGGCCCCGCATAAATGGGCCTCACTAAAAATCAGTGGCTGAGAAATCAGCTTGGCAAAATGTGAGTCCCGACCCTCACCAACTCTTTGCGATTGTTTCCCTTGTAGACGGAACATTCCCCTACTAGGTTAGGAAGATAGAATAGTGTTATTTGAGTAAAATATATAATTTATAGATGCAAGGCTTCATCTGTGTGTATAATGTATTACTACCTCCTTTCTGAAATGTAAGCCTTTTTAAATATATGAAACATTTGATCAAACTTTTTACTAGGTTTGACGTCCTAAGTGTTTCTCATTTAAGTGGATTATTATTTTTCGGTAGAAGAGGATGTTCTTACCAATAGCGAGTAGTATGTATTTTGTTCAATGTGTTGTGTGCGCGAGCATGTGTGTACCTACATTGTGTTCGGTACTCTCACAAAAGAAAACACTTTTCTAACATTGAGTACTAAGAAATATATAAATGACATTACTTAAGATGAAAAATGTTTTTAGGTGACATCAGAATTATTTCCATAATATGAAGCTCCATATATTTCTATGAATGTAGTGACTGTAGAAATATACATATTGCAGACAGTGACAATGACCAAACCTTATCTTTCTTCCAACTAGAGTGTATGTTAAGTATTTCATTCTGGTGACAATGACAATGACCACTGGTTACTAGTAACTTACTCCGTAGTACGTATTGCGACTTGTCGTCTGAACCACGTTGCCGTTCTGATGTTGTTCCACTCTCGCCTCCGCCAGCTCGTCCTGCTGCTGCTGGGGCGCCGGCGCCGGCGCCGGACCGAGCCGTTGCATGACAGCGCGGTAGGCCATGAGCCCCATCTTCTGCACCTTGTCGTACACCTTCTCCGGCCGCAGCACCGCCACGTACATCCCGACGGCGTCCAGCTGCCACCCGCTCCTCCCGAAGAACCCCACGATCACGCCCCCCTCCACCGCGAACTCGAGCGGCGTGCCCTCCCCCGCCGCGGCGCCGAACGGCCCGTACGCCGCGCGCTCCGTCCTGAACGCCAGCGACCGGATCACCGGCGAGCCGCCGGGCGCCACCGGGCCGTACCGGCCGCTCACCGCCGTCAGGTGCTCGTCCGGGAAGACCAGCTTGATGTGGGTGGTGAGTTTGCCGGCGGCGCCGCCGTGCCGCTCGCCGGGGACCGCGAGACCGCTCCTGTCGTACTCCACGGTGATGGAATCAACGCAGCGGCTGTCGTATGACAGGGTGATGCTGCGGATCCCGGTGTGCCCGCCGTCGTCCCACGGGTTCCCGCCGGTGCCGCCCCACGGCCCCACCTTCATTAGCTTCTTCGACGCCACCATCCTTCTCTGAGCCGGCGGCGGCTGCTGCTGCTGAAATTAACGGTGCATCATGTGTTTTCATCGATGAAGTGGAGTGCATGACTTGTCAAGTAATCTATATTGTATTTTCCTAAAGGAGTAATCTAAAGAGTAGACAAACATATGTTTTTAATGGAGATTTTAAGAGGTTTTATATTAGAACATAAGTACAAACAAACATGAAGGAAGAGTTAAGAACTCAGACCGATGTGATGAGAATCCTATTTGCTTGACTGAAAATTAAATTGAATACTAGTCAGATCAGTCGTACCATGTTTGCCTCCAGATATGTGCAGGGCTATAACACCAGCTGGTTAAGATGAGCAGCTAAATCTTCTATAAAAAATGAGTACTTGTGGGCAAAAATAGCTCAGGTGCAAAAAGAACAAGTGTACTTATGAGTAAAAAAAGTGTCATTCTGATGGCAGCTGGCAAGATTGTAGTACATGGTGAGAAATATAAGTGGAGACCAGAACTGGATGCTCTAAAGGGCATCAGTACATATACCGGCATAATCTACAGAGCTAAGACGTGTAAAGGAACATGCTGTCCTTGAGCTACAAGTTACTAGTTCATGTCTGACAGAATCATCCAGAAAGGAACACGAGTTTAAGGTTAGCACGTCCCAAAAGGCCAAAACCGCATAGTTATTATTTTCTGAAACCATTGAGAAATTTTTATAAATCTTTTTTTTGTTTCTCTCAAGATCAATCCGTATGGAAATTCAAAATTTATTCAAGGTCCATCTATATATATCAGTGGGTGATAAACAGAGATGGTGTGGATTCCTAGCTTTATCTAAAGGCAGGAGCAGAGATGGTATGGATTCCGTGGTAGGTAATTGTCACCTACTGGAGAATATGATGCTGATTGGGAGAGGCCAATCAGAATGTGCATACGCAACCGATTCGGAGGAATCTATTCGTTCCCAAATTCATTTTGTTCTCTGGATATTTGGTAAGCTCTGATAAGGCACAACTGTACCCAACACTCCATTAGGATTGACCTGTCCAATTATCAGTTCTACAGTGTATCTTTTTCATTTGGTTAAGACAACAAGTTCTTTATCGACAGCTAGCTGCCATTGGAACGCACCAGTCCCTTGTCTGATAAGCTGAATGATTGGGGTGTTTTTGACAGGGCATCGTCCAATTCACACTCCATTTATTCTGTTAGTGCTAACCGTTAACAGCTCAAATTGTTGTTTTCTTGTGGCATTGTACAATCCAATAACTGTACACTTTTGCTTCGATATCTCCCCTCATTTTCTAACTTTGACAAACAAAACTTGATACCGATTCATTCTGAAGACCGTACGAATCCACCGGAAACCCCTATGGTCCTCCTAGACGTATACTCACGATATATGTATACTCACGTGTCTGTGGGAGGCGGAAATCGGGAGGTATATAGTAGCAGGAACAAAAATTTAAAACATGACATGCAAAGACGCAGATCGTGATAACGAAAGGTGAAATCAACCGGTTGGGACGTAGAGTATACCCTGCTCGACTAACTATACATATACTAAGGTATCCATGGCCTGGATATAAGTTTCGATGGATTTAAAATAAATTGGCCCATGCAAATTTAATTTTGAGGGAAAGACACCGAAGCACACCTTAGGCTGGTCATAGTGCATAGTAACTTAGACCGGTAACATGCTGAAAGGGCATGTATGTCCCATGTGTGGTTTTGGTAATTAATGATAATCTCTATGGACTAATGTGTAAATTGAGTTTCACTTGTAGGTTTGTCTATTGGCATCACTTGGGCCATGTGTTGGTCTCAAGGTTGGAAGATTAAGAAATGTCCATGGGCTTTGTGTTGGAATTATGCCCTAGAGGCAATAATAAAGATGTTATTATTATAATTCTTATTTATGATAAAGTTTATATTCCATGCTAGAATTATATTAAGCGGAAACTTTGATACTTGTGTGGTTTATGAACAACACCGTGTCCCTAGTACGCCTCTATGGACTAGCTCGTTGATTAATGATGGTTAAGGTTTCCTAACCATAGACATGAGTTGTCGATTAATAATGAGATCATGTCATTAGGAGAATGATATGATGGACATACCCAAATTAAGCAGAGCAAATAGATCGTGTCATCGTGTTCATCTTTGCGAAGTTTTTTCTTATGTCAAATATTGTATTCCTTAGACCATGAGATAATACAACTCCCTGGTATCGGAAGAAAGCTTTGAGGTCATCAAACGTCATCCTATGTGAGGGTGATCATAAAGGTGTCTCTCAGGTGATTGGAAAGTACTTGTTGGGTTGTATGTATTGAGATGGAATTTGTCCCTCCCGAGTCGGAGAGATATACTTCGGGCCCACTCGGTAATCGATATCAACACCTCTTGCAAGCACGTGGTTAATGAGTTAATCACAAAGTTATATCGGATTACGGAACGAGTAAAGTACTTGTTGTGAACGATATTGAACTAGGTATGCCGATACCAACGATCGAATCTCAGGCAAGTAAAATATCGCGTGAGGAAGGGAATACATATATGGGATTAACTGAATCCTGGCATCGTGGTTCATCCGATATGATCATCGATGAATATGTGGGAGTCAATATGGGTTTCTAGATCCCGATGTTGATTATTGATAGAAGATCATGTCTGCATATTCTCGAACCCGTAGGGTCACACACTTAACGTGCCTCGACGCTAGGATAGAATGGATAATTGGTTTATGAGTTTTTGTTCGGAGTCTCGGATGAGATCCAGGACATCACGAGAGTTTCCGAAATGGTCCGGAGAATAAGATTCATATAAAGGAAAGCAGTTTTTGGATTTTCGAAATCATTTCGGAGTATTCGGTATTGTACCGGAAGGTTCTAGAAGGTTCCGAAGTGGGACCAACGTGGGCCCACTTGTCGGAGGGCTGCGTGGGCCTAAAGGGGAGTGCCCTGGCCGCTTTGGGCCAGGGGCACAAGGCCCCATAGGCCCAGCCAGCCAAACCCTAGGGGAAACCCTAGGGAACCCTTCTAGAAGGAAGGGGGAAAACTTGCCCCCCACTCCACCCTTGGGGCCACCGCCCCTAGGGCTTGGAGGAGGGGCCAAGGGGGCCGGCCAGCCCCCTATATAAGGTGGGCAGGGGGCGCACCCTATCCCTCCTACTCCTCCAACCCTAGCCGCCAACCGTTGCCCCTTCCTCCTCTCTCTCTCCCGACTGCGTGTAGGCGAAGCCCTGCTGCAGAAATTCTCCACCATAAGCACCTCGCCATCGTGCTGCAGATCCAATCTATCTTTCCACCATTCTTGCTGGACCAAGGAGGCAGGAGACGTCGTGGCACCGTACGTGTGCATCTCTCGGAGGCGCCGCCACTTGCGACGTAGGATCGGATCGGATCGCGAGGAGGAGACGACTAGTACGACTACATCAACCACGTTCTGTTGAACGTTTCTGCTGTGCGATTTCTTCAAGGGTATGAAGATCTCATCTATCTATCTCATTGATTGCATCTCCTAAATTAGATTTTGGCTTTCTTGTTTGCATCCGTAGAATTTTTTTGATTTACTATGCTACGAAACCCTTCAGTGGTATCAGAGCTAGATCTATGCGTAGATGTGTTTCACGAGTAGAACGCAACATGCTTGTTGCGGGCGTTGATGTTTTCTGTTGCAAGCCTCTTGTTGTGTATTTCTTATGGCGCGGCATAGTGAGATTGAAGCGGTCCAGGCCAACTTTACGCGACCTCGTTCGCGAGACCGGCTCCGCACTTGACGTGTGGCTTGTTCCACACATGCGGCTGGTGGATGCCAGTTTTTCTCACTATAGTAGTCATGGGATTTACACCGGATGTTAGCAACCATAATATCACCGTTGTGGCTTTCTGTAGGTAAGAATCGTTCTTAGCTTGTTACTCCCATAAGCCACGTAAAACATGCAACAACAAAGTAGAGGCGTCTAACTTGTTTTTGCAGAGAGTGTTTTGTGATATGGTATGGCCCAAGACATGATGTGTATGATGTATGTAATGATAATGTTTTGTAATATTTCACGACTTGCATGTCGATGAGTTCACAACCGGCAGGAGCCATATGGTTGTCTTTATAATTGTGTATGACCTGTGTGTCAACTTCTTATACGCCATGTAATAGCTTTACTTTATCGCTAAGTAGTTAGCAATAGTTGTAGTTGCTATTCGTGGTGGAGGCAATCATGGTGGAGTGATGGAGATCATGCTGGCGCGCACAAGATGGAGATCATTGCGTGGAGGTTGGCTATACCATGTCACATAAAATTATATGCATGTGATGTTTATCCTTTTGTGTATCTTATTATGCTTAGATCGCGACGGTAGCATTATAAGATGATTCCTCACCTAAAGATCAAGATAAAATTGTGTTCTCCCCATGTATGCACCGTTGTGAAAGTTCGTCGTGTTCAAGCACCTCGTGATGATCGGGTGTTATAAACTCTACGTTCATATACAACGGGTGCAAGCCAGTTTTGCACACGCGGAAAAACTTGGTGAAAGAACATGTGGGCCCCCATGTGTGGTTTTGGTAATTAATGACAATCTTTATGGACTAATGTGTGTATTAAGTTATACTTGTAGGATTTGTCCATTAGCATCGCTTGGAGCATGTGTTGGCCTGAAGGTCGATGAAATGAGAAGAAGATGTGTTGTGTAAGCTCAAAATGCACCATCTATAGAAGATCTCATGTTTGATGCTTGCCATTCTCGGTGATCATGGATCGATGATGAGGAATTAAGAAAGGTGTTACATCTTGAGAAGGGCAAGATCGTCTACATCAAGCTCAAGTGGAATGCTCAAGGCAAAGGTATAATCTTGATAGGTTTTCCCTTTTGCCGGTCTCATATTGTTAGTAGGAGACCGGGTTTAGGATAGATAGCCGTACTATTAAGAGGGGCTCTCGAATGAGTAACTCGTTCACTTCATTCGGAGAGAGCTCAAACCTTTGCATATTTGCATCATCATATTTGGTTGTTATTTGGTCTTATCCATGTGAGGATATAGAGCATGTGGTAATATCCATAACAAGCTCTTGTTCATCAAAATCGGATCTTCCGTTTGTATCTTGTTGCGATTTTGATCTTGGCGGTTTTTCGGTTTCTCACCAAGTGAGGTATCTCACATTATTATACATGATACATTCTCACTTGGTGATAACCAATATTTTCACCTTTCATAGGGTAGCTCATGTCGTCCTTTTTCCAACGCAATTGGAATCGGGTCGATCCGAGTTACCAATCAAAAGTTATAGAGGTTTGAATTTTCCTAGGTACCAAAATGCGGTAGTACCGCATTTTAGTACCTAGCGCGGCAGTAGGTTTTGGCAAGTTGCCAAATGCCACTGCCCTCCTAGGTACCAAAATTCGGTAGTACCGTACCGCATTTTGGTACCTAGCACGGCAGAAGGTTTTTTACTTCGTCATTTGGATCTATCCTCCCTTGCTGGACTATGATGTTTCTTTGCATGATCTTATAGAGGTTGTTGTCCTCTTTGAAACGAGCCCAAGATCATCGAAAACGGAGTCCGGATGCAAAAGTTATGGTTGTTTTCGTTCTATGATGACCGGTAGTACCGGACCAGGATCCGGTAGTACCGAGGTTCGGTAGTACCACATTTTGGTACCGGGAAGCGCAGAGAAAAATGCGTTTGGATCCCCAGGAACCCCAGGAAATGTCCGGTAGTTCCGGGAAAAAGTCCGGTAGTACCGGGAATCGCGTTTTTGGGCTGCAACGGTTGGATTTTGGAGGGACCTATATAAGAGGCCTTCTTCCCCAATGGTTCTTCAACCATTCTTGCAAGTTTTCCCCTCCATTGTTGACCTTCTTGAGCTTTCTTTCTCTCAATCCCTCCTATGATTCTTGCATATTCTTGAGGGATTTGAAAGAGGAGATCTAGATCTATAATCCCACCAATCAATCTCTCCTCTAAGTGAGGGGAACATATTGGGATCTAGATCTTGGAGTCTTTTGTGGATTTCCTCCATTGTTCTTCCTCTCTTATTCCCCCATAAGCTTTTGTAGCTTTGGTGGAATTTGGGAGAGAAGGATTTGAACACCTTTGTGGTGTTCTTGCCATTTGCATTCGGTGCATCGGTTTGAGTTCTCTCCGGAGGATTTGGTGAGTGAAAGTTGAGAAGCTTTTTACTCTTGGGTTCTTGGAACCCTAGACGGTTTGTTGTGTTTCAGGTTGAGGCCTTGGTGGCATTTGTTGGGATCCTCCAATTAAGTTGTGGAGAAGTGCCCCAACCTTGTGGCCTTTGTGGCGTTTGTTGGGAGCCTCCAATTAAGTTGTGGAG
The DNA here is from genome assembly GCA_916181665.1 of Avena sativa. Lineage (NCBI taxonomy): Eukaryota > Viridiplantae > Streptophyta > Magnoliopsida > Poales > Poaceae > Avena > Avena sativa. The sequence goes on along the minus strand of OV702293.1, from coordinate 350,533,062 downwards.
AAGTGCCCCAACCTTGTGAGAGGTTCCGGTTGCCACCGACAAGTGCACCGATAGTGGAATCGTGGATCGATCCCATTGGGGTGAGATTCACCGGATAATAAGGGAGCCCTTTTGTGGCGTTGGTGGTTTGATACCACCCCCTCTCCAAACGAGACGTACTCCATGTTGGGAGGAACTCGGTAAAATATCGGTGTCCCCGCGTGCCTCGGTTATCTCTATACCCGAGATTTTTACTTATGCACTTTACATTGTGATAGCCTTCGTGCTTGAAGTAATATATATCTTGCTATCACTTGGTTGCTTGTTTTGCTTAGCATAAGTTGTTGGTGCACATAGGTGAACCTTAGTTGTTCTAGGTTGTGCTTAACAAAGTAAACACTAGTTTTATTTCGCCTTTGTTGAGCCACTCCAGGAAAAGTTTTAATCGCCTATTCACCCCCCTCTAGGCGACATCCGTATCCTTTCAATTGGTATCAGAGTCCGGTCTCTCATTTTTGGCTTCACCGCCTTGAGAGTAAAGATGTCGGCTAGAGGATTAGTGCACAATAACATGTTCACATTCGATGGCACAAATTATGATATATGGAAAAATCGCATGCTCATTCATTTTCGGGACATGGACCCAAATTTGGAGCGTATTGTAGATATAGGTTTTTCTCCTCCAATGGATTTCAAAAATCTATCTAGTGAGGATGAGAAAAACTTATATCTCGATGCTCAAGCTTCTAATGTGCTTGTTAATGCTTTGAGCTATGTAGTTACATCTTTAATCATTCCTTTTTGGAGCGCTCATGAGTTATGGACAAAACTTCAAGATAAATATGTTGTGTCCAACATTATTGAGGATGATTGTGTTGCTTCTACTTCCGGTCGAGATGAGTTCTCATCCTCTACCAAATCAACAACATGTGAATTTTCACAAGGTAATGATATGGTGAGTGGTGATAGAAGTTGCAATAGGGATAATGTGTTCACTATTTGTAATCCCTTGTATCTATCTAGTTGCAATGATCTATCTTTGGACCTTAACACTTCTAGCACTCAAAATTCCTCACATGCTTGTGTTAATAGTCCTTGCATATCATGTAGAAATGACTTGAATAAATCTCATGATGATATGCTCATGTTGTCTTGTTGCCATGATAAACATGCTTCTATTTCCTCTAGTTCTTGTGTTGCTTACCATGTAGAGGAAAATGAAGAGTTTATGGGCCAAGACAAGGTCTTGAAGAGAGCTACAAGTGCAATCTCATCATCACCTTCCTCCGGTTCTCACATATGCCTTATGGCTAAGGGAACAAAGGTAACCTCTTTAAATCCCATTGTATCTCATGATGATGAGGTTGAAAATGATAATGATGATTATAGAGGTAACTATGATATTACCTATATTAATAAAATGAGTGAGGTTGTCTATAGCGCTCTCTTCAAAAATAAAATTGCTTCCTCCAACTTTCTTGAAATCTTGAATTATGCAATAGAAGGCAATGATCTTATTGAGGAGCAAGAAAACTTAATTGATGAAAAGTTTGCACTTGAGCGTGAGTATGCTAATGAAGTTGCACAACTAAAGGACTCCCTTGAAGAAGAACAAACCACCAAAGAATCTCTTGAGGAGACTTTTACTCTAGAATTATCTAGAGTAAAGGAATACCATGATAGAGAACTTGCGGTGGCAAACTCCTTCAAGATTAAAAATGATGAACTTGAAGGTGCTTATGCTAAACTCCTTGAGGATTTTGAGCACCTCAAAAATGGCTCTAGGGTCATAAAGGGTGAGCTCATCAAACTCACCGAGTCACATGAGCAACTTAAAGCTTCATATTCTAAAGAGCTTGCCAAGTTGCCCTCACCTCTTGCTAATAATGATGATGCTTGTGCTACTAACTCTATGTATTGTGAAGCATCTATTTTAAAGGAGAATGTTGAGCTAAAGGCTCAACTTGCTTTGCTAACTAGCAACTATGGGAAGTTAGAAGAAAGCCATGGTAAGCTCTCAAGCTCGCATGAGGATCTCCTAGTCTCCCATGGTAGGCTAAAGTTGGCTCATGAGGCCATCATGTCAAAGGTAACATCTAGTGGGCCTCATGTGGACATTAGCAATATATCTACTCCAAATTTTATATTGCCATGTGCTAGTCCTTGTAATTCATCCCCTCATAAACATGCTATATCTTGTGATGAATTACATTCCTTGCCTTGTTGCTCTAACAATGTAGCATCTACTTCCTCTAGTACTTTTGTTGAAACTAACCATGTAGAGGAAATCAAAGAGATGAAGGCTCAAGTCACTTCTTTGAAGAATGACTTGAAAAAGGGTCATCAAGGGAAGGTCGCACTCAACAAAATCTTGAGTGTGCAAAAATCCCCCAATGACAAGAGTGAGCTTGGATTCAACTCCAATGTCAAGAACAAGTCCACTATAAAGTTGAAGCACAAGGACAACAAGAAGAGTGGCCAAGATCAAGTCAAGAATCCGGCCAATATTGTTTGCTTCAAGTTCAAGGAAGAAGGGCACCATGTTAGATCTTGCCCATTGAAGAAAAAGCCTCTTAGTGTGAAGCAACAAGGGAAGCGGCCTCAAGCTCCACCTCAATTCATTAATGGACCTCTTCCTAAGAGGACTACTCGAGCTCTTCCTCGAGTTGTGGCTTCACCTAAGAAGAAAGATGGCAAGAGTAGAACTTGCTACATATGCCGTGAGAAGGGGCATATTTCTTCATCATGCACTATCGGTATCTCCTCATCTAACCCTATCATTATTGATGATGCTTATTCTCTTTGTAAGGATGAGGTTGGCAATGTGTTTGCCAAATTTGTTGGTGCTCTATGTGGTGTCAAGAAAAGAACCATTTGGGTTGCCAAGCCTATTGTGACCAACCTCTTAGGACCCAACTTGGTTGGGGACCAACAAGCCAAAACTTGATCAATAGGTATTATTGGAGGGCATTGGAGCCTTGGATACATTATGAAGAATTGAGGGAACTTCATCAATTATTATTGTCAAGCCAAGCCATTTGGATTATCATGATTCTATTATATATCCAATGTTCCTCTTTGCGGTAACATATGCTTAACTCATTACATTGAAAGTTACTCGCCCCCTTGTGCATGTGTTGGTTTTGTATCTTCCATGCTTTTGTACATGTTGTGTTTTCCACTTAATTATCTTGATGTATCAAGCATATTTGTGTATAATTAGGTGGCACACCATGTATGTGTGTTTCTTGTGTTTGAGCCTTACTTGGTCATATTTGGTATCTTATTTGGCTCTTATGAGAGATTAATGGATTATCCCATTTTGGGGGAGTGTTATGCTTGGGCATTCCACAATCCTAAAATTGTGTGTACATGAGTAATACCACCTAGTATTTATATTGGATTATTGTCTAATCTCAATGTGGTATAATTCTCATGAGAAATTTAAGTTCTATAATGTCCATTAATTATCTCTATTTTTATCCTTTTGCCTCGTGATGGTTTTATGGTAGTATCACATTATGGGGGAGTCATATGCTTAGTGCATATTACAATCCTAGAAAATGTGAATATTCGAGGTTGTGTTACTTAGAATTGATATTGATAATTATCTAGCGCTTATGTGACACATTTGCTCATACAAGTTCCAATGTGCTTGAATGCCTTTATTGGTCATATTTTGGATCTTGTATATGAGAGTGTTTCTTGGTATGTGCTTCCTCATATTTAGATATATATATATATCCGCATGGAAACCATTTGCTTCAAGTTACTCTAATCACTAGTGATTGTGTGACTATTGGAGGCTACCAAGAATCATGTTTGAAGTATCATGCTTAATTCTTATATTTTGTTATATGCTTCTTGTTGTGACTATGATCTTGGATATCCATGCTAGCTACCTTGGGAAAAGTATACCCAATATTTCTTGTCCTTGGACAATGAATACTCAATTTATGGTAGAATTTATTGATCATATTCACGTTGGCCCTTGCTTAATCTTGTCCTATCTATGGCCAAGTAAATGTTTCGTGTGCTCCCATGCCTTACTTGCCTCTTATGAATCTTCTTATTTTATTGATATCCTCTTGTGTTTTATTTAATATAGGTAGTAGTGATGATCTCATTTGTGTACATTTTGCATTCAAAAGAAAATTATATATAATGTACTACTTATGGGTGAGCTCTCCTATATTATCTAGAACAATCCTTTTATGCTTCTTGTTTTGTTCCATATCATGTTTTATATGCTTGGAAGCTCAATCTTTTCGTTTTGGTATTTTCTGCCATCATGAAAAGTTTGGGGAGTTTGGTTTCTTGTTGGAACCTTGCTCTTTTTGGGAGTTGGTTTTGTCTCATTACTTGTTTCATGTTTTGTCTATTTTTAGAATGAGATAAATCCTTGAGCATTTGTATTCTTATATATCTTTTGCTCTTTGGATTTTACCTAGTTTATTTGTTGAACTTGTGAATCTTTCATGTGTTGAATTGGTTCTTTGATACAATTTGGACACCATTTGTCATGTCTCACTCTTGTGTGTGACATCTTGGTTTACTTGGTGCTTTTTTTTCAAATTGTATCTCCTTTTTGGTTCTTGAAAGCCTCATCCAGGCATATTTACTACATGTTTATATTATGGCATGTTTGCTTTCTTTGATCCAATGTATAGGGAAAACTCCACCAAAACCCATCGGCTAAGTTGTGCATGAAATTCAATTTCATATCAATATGCACATATTTATGTGGAGTCTCTCCTATGTATTGTAGTTGCACTAACTACATTGGACCCAATAAGTTTGGGGACCATTTTGTACTTAATTGTGTTTTAGGTACATTGGATATATATTGGATTCTTGTCTCTCAATTTTGAAGAAGTAGTGCTTACAAGAAAATTTTAGGCAAGCTGTAGGATGATCAACGAATTTCTATCCTCTACATCCTACCAATTATATCTCGGTAACAAGTATCTCTTGCTCATGCATATTTATCTTACTTCCAACCTTTTGTAGGTTGCATCTGGGCATGAATTCTTGTTATTGTATTTATTGTTGTATTTCTAGCCATGGTATTAAAAGAACTCTCTATTGTAAATGTGCATAAGTTGAGATGAGTGCATATAATTGGGACTATACAAAATCATGCATATGATCCACCAATCCCAAATATGTCAATCTAGCAATTTTATTGCCTATCTTTTCCTCAACTTCTCTCATGTGCAATAGTGAAATTTTGCTAGTTGATTTCTCCTTGTGATACTTGTTGCCTTTCTCCATATATTCCAACTTTCTCCTTTTCCCTTGGTGATAGTTGTAATGTATGGGGTGTGTTGGTTGTTGAAGCTCATCGATGTACAATAAGATATATGTGAGCCTTTGGCCATGCTTTGAAGCAAAAATCTTATTGGTATATGTTGTGACTTTATTTTTTCTTTCATGTGCTTTATTGTATATCTTCCTTGTGTGTGCTTGTTTCTTTATGGACATATGTCATTGTGATGTTATCCACTTAGAAACATATACACATATGAGAAGATAATTTTAGTTAAGATTTTATTCATTGGATACCACCTTTTATTCCTTTTTATTCTTTGGTGGATTCCAAATTTATTTGCCTATGAGTGATCGTTTCTCTTGTTTGCATCTTCGGGCACTCATATTTGTTCTCTCATGACTTGTATTGTTAAATGAATTTGGATGAGTGAGGATTCCATGATTATGCACCTTGTTCCCAAATGCAATTATCATAATTGGTGCATTATCTTTGGGGAGCTCATCTAATTCATTTAATAATGCTCATTTGTCTTCTATCTCATTTATTGTGCCTTAAATGTTTATGGAGGAGTGAGGATTCCATATTTGTTCATTTTTGTATTGAAATACACTGATTTTAAAGTATGCAGAAATCTTGGGGAGCTTCTCTATTTTATCTAAGCATTTATTTGATCTTTCATTTGTTGTGTTTTAAATACTTATGGGGGAGTAAGGATTCCATATTTGTGCATTATGTATTCCAATGCATTTATTTTAAATCATGCACAAATCTTGGGGAGCTTATCTATTTGTTATTTAAAACACTCTTTTGCTCATATCATAATATCTTGTTATTTCCATTTGGACTCATTTGTTGTTTTTTCAATTGGTTTGTCAGATCTTGTGATTGCTTGCGTCATTTGTGATGCGTCGTTTTATTTTATTCCTTTGGCAATCTTCGGGTCCTCGATATAGTTCTACTCCCTCCCAAGTACTCATCATTGGATATGTGCGAATGCACATCTTTGGAGGAAATATTACTATATTTGCCTTCTAGAACTTGTCACCCATTTCGGCAATCGATGCCAATGGGGGAGAAGTTTTAGAGGGTTTAAGGCAAATGGTTTATGCTTTGAGTTTGTTTCTAAGCATTTGCCTTTCATGCTCTTGCATCTTTGTTGTTGCTTAGCATGTGGTATATATAAAGGAAACTCCACCAATAATAATGATTGGCAATATATGCAATGAAGTTCAAGTTCATCACACATGCATAGATTATGGGGGAGTTTGCTCTATATATGGTGGTGGTACCAATATAACATACTTATGTAGTATTTGATATTGGTGTTACCATTTTTTTTCATTAAGATTCCTTATATAAACCCTCTTAAAGGGATTGTCCTCAATTACCAAAATGGGGGAGATTGAAAGAACATGTGGGCCCCCATGTGTGGTTTTGGTAATTAATGACAATCTTTATGGACTAATGTGTGTATTAAGTTATACTTGTAGGATTTTTCCATTAGCATCGCTTGGAGCATGTGTTGGCTTCAAGGTCGATGAAATGAGAAGAAGATGTGTTGTGCAAGCTCAAAATGCACCATCTATAGAAGATCTCATGTTTGATGCTTGCCATTCTCGGTGATCATGGATCGATGATGAGGAATTAAGAAAGGTGTTACATCTTGAGAAGGGCAAGATCGTCTACATCAAGCTCAAGTGGAATGCTCAAGTCAAAGGTATAATCTTGATAGGTTTTCCCTTTTGCCGGTGTCATATTATTAGTAGGAGACCGGGTTTAGGATAGATAGCCGTACTATCAAGAGGGGCTCTCGAATGAGTAACTCTTTCACTTCATTCGGAGAGAGCTCAAACCTTTGCATATTTGCAATATCATATTTGGTTGTTATTTGGTCTTATCCATGTGAGTATATAGAGCATGTGGTAATCTCCATAACAAGCTCTTGTTCATCAAAATCGGATCTTCCATTTGTATCTTGTTGCGATTTTGATCTTGGCGGTTTTTCGGTTTCTCACCAAGTGAGGTATCTCACATTATTATACATGATACATTATCACTTGGTGATAACCAATATTTTCACCTTTCATAGGGTATATCATGTCGTCCTTTTTCCAACGCAATTGGAATCGGGTCAATCGGAGTTACAAATCAAAAGTTATAGAGGTTTGAATTTTCCTAGGTACCAAAATGCGGTAGTACCGCATTTTAGTACCTAGCGCGATAGTAGGTTTTGGCAAGTTGCCAAATGCCACTGCCCTCCTAGGTACCAAAATGCGGTAGTACAGCATTTTAGTACCTAGCACGGCAGAAGGTTTTTGACAAGTTTCCAAAAGCCACTGCCGGGCTAGGTACCAAAAAGCGGTAGTACCGCATTTTAGTACCTAGCACGGCAGAAGGTTTTTTACTTCGTCATTTGGATCTATCCTCCCTTGCTGGACTATGATGTTTCTTTGCATGATCTTGTAGAGGTTGTTGTCCTCTTTGAAACGAGCCCAAGATCATCGAAAACAGAGTCCGGATGCAAAAGTTATGGCTGTTTTCGTTCTGTGATGACCGGTAGTACTGGACCAGGATCCGGTAGTACCGGGGTCCGGTAGTACCGCATTTTGGTACCGGGGAGCGCAGAGAAAATGCGTTTGGAGCCCCAGGAACCCCGGGAAATGTCCGTTAGTGCGGGGAAAGTCCGGTAGTACCGGGAAAAAGTCCGGTAGTACCGGGAATCGCGTTTTTAGGCTGCAACGGTTGGATTTTGGAGGGACCTATATAAGAGGCCTTCTTCCCCAATGGTTCTTCAACCATTCTTGCAAGTTTTCCCCTCCATTGTTGACCTTCTTAAGCTTGCTTTCTCTCAATCCCTCCTATGATTCTTGCATATTCTTGAGGGATTTGAAAGAGGAGATCTAGATCTACAATCCCACCAATCAATCTCTCCTCTAAGTGAGGGGAACATATTGGGATCTAGATCTTGGAGTCTTTTGTGGATTTCCTCCATTGTTCTTCCTCTCTTATTCCCCCATAAGATTTTGTAGCTTTGGTGGAATTTGGGAGAGAAGGATTTGAACACCTTTGTGGTGTTCTTGCCATTTGCATTCGGTGCATCGGTTTGAGTTCTCTCTAGAGGATTTGGTGAGTGAAAGTTGAGAAGCTTTTTACTCTTGGGGTTCTTGGAACCCTAGACGGTTTGTTGTGTTTCAGGTTGAGGCCTTGGTGGCATTTGTTGGGATCCTCCAATTAAGTTGTGGAGAAGTGCCCCAACCTTGTGGCCTTTGTGGCGTTGTTGGGAGCCTCCAATTAAGTTGTGGAGAAGTGCCCCAACCTTGTGAGAGGTTCCGGTTGCCACCGACAAGTGCACCGATAGTGGAAGCATGGATCGATCCCATTGCGGTGAGATTCACCAGAGAATAAGGGAGGCCTTTTGTGGCATTGGTGGTTTGATACCACCCCCTCTCCAAACGAGACGTACTCCATGTTGGGAGGAACTCGGTAAAATATCGGTGTCCCCGCGTGCCTCGATTATCTCAATACCCGAGCTCTTTACTTATGCACTTTACATTGTGATAGCTTCGTGCTTGAAGTAATATATATCTTGCTATCACTTGGTTGCTTGTTTTGCTTAGCATAAGTTGTTGGTGCACATAGGTGAACCTTAGTTGTTCTAGGTTGTGCTTAACAAAGTAAACACTAGTTTTATTCCGCCTTTGTTGAGCCACTCTAGGAAAAGTTTTAATCGCCTATTCACCCCCCTCTAGGCGACATCCGTATCCTTTCACTTGGGTTTGACTTGACGAGCCTAGCATGTACAGACATGGCCTCGGAACACACGAACCGAAAGGTTAAACATGAGTCATATGAATGATATGATCGACACTTTGTTGTCCACCATTGAAACCACATCTCTTCTCATGAAGATCGGATTAGGTGTGGTGAATATGGATCATGTTCACTAAACAACTTGAGGGATGTTGAATTTAGTGGGAGTTCATCTAGTAATTTGATTAAGTTGAACTAGTTATCATGAACATAGTCTAAATTGTATTTGCAAATTTTGTAGATCAAATGGCTAAGTCCAACTTCAACTTCAACATTTTTGCTGAGAAAGAAAAGCTTAAGAACAATGGGTCTAACTTCACCAACTGGTTCCGCAATCTGAGAATCATTCTCGCTGGCGGACAAAAGGACTATGTACTAGAGAAAGCGCTAGGTGACGCCCCTGCTACTGATGCGCCGGCTGATGAAAAAGCTGTTTATCAGTCGCGCAAAGATGATTATGGAGTGAGTAAGAGTACCATGTTGTTTGCTATGGAACAGGACCTTCAAAATCGTTTTGAGGAGTTCGCCGGGCCCTTTGAGATACTTGAGGAACTGAAAACCATGTTTCAGAATCAAGCCCATTCTGAGAGATATGAGATCTCTGAGAAGTTCTTTAACTACAAGATGGAGGAAGGGAGTTCCGTTAGTGAGCACGCCATTAAGATGTCGGGCTACACTCAACGTCTTGAGCAACTGGACTGCAAGATTCCAGAATATCTCAAAATTGAAAGAGTTCTGCAATCACTCCCTCCTATCGACAAAGGTTTTGTAGTTACTCACAATCAAATTGGTTCCACTGATACGATCACTGAGCTCTTCGCTAAGCTGAAAGTTGCGGAGGTGAATATCAAGAAAGATAATCATGTGTTGATGGTCAACAAGACCCCTAGCTTTAAGAAAGGTAAGGCTGCAAAGAAATCCTTCAAGAAAGGCAGCGGCAAGCGTGTTGCCCCTGCTGAGAAGAAGCTCAAGTATGGACCTAAGCCGGACACTGAGTGCTTCTATTGCAAGGACAAGGGTCACTGGAAGCGCAACTGTCCGAAGTACTTAGCGGACAAGAAGGCTGGAACCATTAAAGGTATATTTGATATACATGTTATTGATGCTTACCTTACTAGTGCTCGTTGTAGTGCCTGGGTATTTGATACTGGTTCAGTTGCTAATATTTGTAACTCGAAACAGGAACTACGGAATAGACGGTGGCTAGCAAGGGATGAGGTGACAATGCATGTTGGCAATGGATCAAAAGTTGATGTGATGGCCGTCGGCACGCTCTCCTTAGTTTTACCTTCGGGATTAGTTTTAAACCTTAATAAGTGTTATTATGTGCCTGCGTTGAGCATGAACATTATATCTGGATCGTGTTTATTGCAAGATGGTTATTCATTTAAATCGGAGAATAATGGTTGTTCTATTTATATGAATAACATCTTTTATGGCCATGCACCTGTTGTGAATGGTTTATTTCTTCTGAATCTCGAAAGCAATGAAACGCACATCCATAACATTGAGGCTAAGAGATGCAAAGTAGATAGTGATAATCCAACTTATTTGTGGCACTGCCGTCTAGGTCATATTGGTGTAAAACGCATGAAGAAACTCCATTTTGATGGACTTTTGGAGTCTCTTGATTTTGAATCATTTGACACATGCGAGCCGTGCCTCATGGGCAAGATGATCAAAACCCCGTTCTCCGGTATGATGGAGCGAGCAATGTACTTATTGGAAATCATACATACCGATATATGCGGACCAATGAGTGTTTCGACGCACGGTGGATATTGCTATTTTCTCACTTTTACTGATGACTTAAGTAGATATGGGTATATCTATTTAATGAAACATAAATCTGAAACATTTGAAAAGTTCAAAGAATTTCAGAATGAAGTGGAAAACCATCGTAACAGGAAAATTAAATTTCTACGATCCGATCATGGAGGTGAATATTTGAGTTATGATTTTCTCACGCATCTTAAAGCAAGCGGAATTGTTTCGCAACTCATGCCACCCGGAACACCACAGCGCAATGGTGTGTCTGAACGCCGGAATCGAACTCTATTAGATATGGTGCGATCAATGATGTCTCTTATAGATTTTCCGTTATCATTTTGGGGTTATGCATTAGAAACCGCTGCATTCACTTTAAATAGGGCACCATCTAAATCCGTTGAGACGACACCGTATGAACTATGGTTTGGTGCTAAACCTAAGTTGTCATTTCTTAAAGTTTGGGGATGCGAAGCTTACGTCAAGAAGTTGATGCCGGACAAGCTCGAACCCAAAGCGGAGAAATGCATCTTCATAGGATACCCTAAGGAAACGATTGGGTATACTTCTACCACAAACCCGAAGGCAAAGTGTTTGTTGCAAAGAACGGATCCTTTCTTGAGAAGGAGTTTCTCTTGAAAGAAGTGAGTGGGAGGAAGGTAGAGCTAGACGAGGTTATTGAACCTTCTCTCGAGTTGGAGAGTAGCGCAGCACCTGAAATTGTTCCAGTGCTGTAGCACCTCGGGTAAAACCAGTACTAGAAAATCGCCTGTTGTTCATATTTTGTGCATCATCATAACATCATGCATATATTTTGCATAAAAACTATTTTTATAAAAGTCTAAGTTGTTTTCTCATTAGCCCTCTCTTTAATCTTAAACTAAAACCTCGGTCTGTTCAGATCTTTTATTTGTCTAGAAAATATTTACAAAATGTTTTGAAAATAAATTAATAATAAAAAAAATTTGTTAGGGGAGGCAGCCGGCCAGGCCCAAAAGGCCCAACCGACCACCTACTACCCAATCTAAACCAAACCCTAGTCCTACCCCAAACCCTAGACCTAATCCACACCCCGCCGCTGCTCACACACCACGCCCCACCTGCAGCCACTCACCCCACCTACTACCGCCCCATCCCGCACGCGATTGACGCGAGGCCGGCCCCACCTCATGACCCTGTTCTCTCGATCCCATCGCCCCTCACGCCCGTCGAACCCAGCCCCGCCTCGCCCTCTGGCCTTGGAGCGCCGTCACCAGGACCCGAGCAAGCCGCCGCTGCTCACGATCTCCCTCGGCGTCGCGCCTTTGCCACGCCACCGTCGAGCTTCACCGTCGTCGAGCCCAAGCTCGTCCGCGGTGCCCTGCCAGCGACCCTCCCTCTCCGGCGCTACTCCGCCGCCTGGACCTCACCCTGCGTCTCCGGCCGTGGACGCGCCGGCCCTCGCTCCCTGCCGCAGTTCCTCCCCGAGGCCTAACTGCACTACTGCGTCCCCTGGTCCATGCGCGAGCCGCGTGGGCCCCTCCTTCACTGCAGAACCCCTCCCCCGCGCTGGCAAGCTCTTCGTCGATCCGGCCAGTGCATCCTCGCAAGGCCCTTCTGCACGCGTCTCGCGCCCAAGCTCGCCGCCGTTCCTCTGTTTCCTGAGCGCCATGGCCGCCCTCGAACCCTGCCAGAGCCCCTTTGGCGTAGGTCGTCGCCAAGCTCATTTCTTGTTCTTGCAACTGCTAGGTTGTCGGTCGCTTCCTTGTTCTCGTTGACCTCCTGGGTAGGGCCTCCTTTACACGTCCCTGGTGGTTTCCCGTTTTGCTCTAAAAACGATCCCTTGCTCTGCGTGTTTCTGGCTATGAGATGTGTGGTGAATTGTTGGTGTAGTGCTACGGAGGTTGTGATATATACAGAAGATGGGGGAAGATGGTGAGCATGGTGGAGCGAGGCAAGGTTAATGATGCGTTCGTTCAGGAACCGCGTAGCTGCGTTGGCCACCTCCAAGGAACTGTGTACCCCGTCGACAAGATCTCCGCAAGGACAAGGCCAACAAGACCTTCCGAGGCCCGATCTCGACGAGACCCTCGGGTGCGCCGATACCGATTCGAAGACCCTGTTCCCGGAGTCCTAAGACCTATGGATCCGGTGATGCCAAACACCAAGTTCTACCTCACGGACCGCCTCCCCGGACCGCGAAGACCGAACCCCCCAAAGACCGATCCCGCCGGACCCGAACCCCTCCGAAACCAAGATCTTCGACCCCTAATGTGTGATTCCCTTTCCAAGACCCCTATTTTTATAATATATGACATATACTTGTTGCATGTAAATTTTCATGCTTGCATACATGATTATTCGTTCGGGGATACTTTGTCGATTCACCTCATAATTATATATGGAGACCGTATGCGGGCTAATCTAGTCTTATATCGCCTCTATTTAAATTTGTGTAGCGAACCGATGCCATGTTTCGCCATGTTAATACAATATTTAAATTGTGGGGTAGCTAAATAACTTGAACCTTCTAATTAATTGTCGGGACCCCGGTTCCGCTTAATTTTGTCTAATTGCATCGCATCTTTGCCATGTCGTGCATCATATATGCATCATGCCGATTTTCTACCGTAGTATTAAATAGTCCATCCGGTGTTTCTTCTAGTATTTTGCTTCTTCGCGGATTAGGCCGATGAGTTGATGCGAGTGTCGACCCGATCTTCGGATGAACCTTCGGCAATGTTTTCAGGCGAGCATTCTCCCCCTTTCTACCTATTTTACATTTCTAGTCTTTATTTCCTCATGTTGATCTATTGCTATCTGTGTTGCGATGCTCTAGTTTTCGTGCCCGTGATATCCCTTGCAGCCTTATATTGCCTTGGACACATCCTATTACCTGTTGTTTGGTAGATAGTTGGACTTGCACGTCGTAGTCGCTTGCTCAAGTGCTGTTGCGTGTCATCAAGTACCACAGTTGTTGGAGTAATGCCGCATGTTTAATGTTGGAGATGATCATGGCTTTAATTATTGTTTAATAACTAAAATTGAAAGTAGGTAAATGCAGAGGCACCGGTGGGTAATAGACAATATTTGGTTTTTAACCGCTCACTGGTGTCCCGTAGGACCCCGAGTTCTTGACACCTGTTCCGAGATCGAGCGCGCTAACCACGGGTGGGGTGTGTGGGCACCCCCATCGATTAGTACCTGATTTCAAAGTATTGTACTGGGGGCCACAAAGTAGTTTGGGGCTTTATTACTATCCTGTACTTATGCCATGCTTTACTGCTTTATTTAAGATTGTGCGTGGAGCACCTATACTGTTTAGGATTGCGGAGTGTTTTTGCGGTATCGACAAGCCCAGTCACACTTTCGGGTTCCCAGTCGTTTACAGCCACTGACGCAAACCCTGGGTCCATTCCGGAGCCGGCCAACTTCGTTGCGGGTAGCTTAGTGGGGTGGCCCCCATGTACTTGCTTTGGGTCTGGGAAACGTCATGACTTAGGCCCCGCCGACATACCGATGGGTGTATGTTAACTGATCTGGAAAAAAGGGTCGAAGTGCGTGTGGATACTTTGGTGCACCCCTGCAGGGTTAAATCTTTTCGAAAAGCCGTGTCCGCGGTTATGGACGACTTGGAGCACAGTTCTCGATCATAGACAACTATAACTAAAGTTTACTGTTATAAATTGACTTGTATCCGGTATGGCTAGTAATCAGCTCCACTACAACGGAATGACTAAATAAAAGTACCAACAACTGCTGGGTTTGGGATATCTCATGTTAATCGTATCTGACTAGTAAGTGTTACAACTACAACGGAATGGTTAACTAAAACCGCCCACTGCTTATTATATCAGGATGACTCATGCTATCTACATTTGACTAGTAATTGCCGCAACTATAACGAAATGAATAAAACTGCCAACTGTGTGCGTTCCTCGGTTGACTTCCTCGTTTGGTCTCGAGGGGGAAATACCAGGATGGGTATGTTTGGTGGTAGTATCAGGTTGGTTGCGAATAGGTCTTTCTTACCCCTCTCTGATAGCCGCTATTTGTATCGAGTCTCTATAGGTTGTTTAGTGCATGCCGCGCTGCCGCTTCAGTCCACCATACCTATGTAGGCGAGGACCGCCGAATTCTAGTCTCGCCGTGTACTGGCCTCAGTACTGACCGCTCTCTCTTTTTCCTTTGCCCTTTTGTCGGCACCCGTTTTGTTTAAGCCGGTTTTGAGATCAACGACGTTAGCAGGGTTACCCTTCCGGCTTGGCCTGGGCAGGGTTATGGACGCCATTGGTTATTCTTCAGGGCTCTTAGCCCCATTTGCATCTTGTCCGTAGTCGGACGCTGTATCATTTTCAAGGTGATTTGGATCTTTGTGCTGTATATTTGTATTCTTGACTCATGGAGTCGTGTTGTATATATATATATGTTCTGTGGGTTCCATCGTGGACTATTTTGTAATGATATTACTTCGTTTTCCACCCGCACGAAAGTGCCTGGTGGGAACCTTTGAATCGTTTCTATGCGGGTTTGGCGGGAACCGCTGAAACTTGCATAGGGCCGATTCTGAGGGTGTTACAAGTGCCGTCTGCACCAACAAGAGAGGAAGCTAATGACGAGGATCATGAAACTTCGAACAATGCTACTACTGAACTTCGCAGGTCGACAAGGTCACGTACCACTCCTGAATGGTACGACAACCCTGTCTTAAATGTCTTGTTGTTAGACAACAGTGAACCTGCGAACTATGAGGAAGCAATGATGAGAAATGGCTACAGGCCATGAAATCCGAATTGGGATCCATGAGAGAAAACCAAGTATGGAATTTGGTGGACCCTCCTAGCGATCGTAAGGCCATTGAGTGCAAATGGATCTTCAAGAAGAAAACAGACGCGGATGGTAATGTTACTGTCTATAAAGCTCGGCTTGTCGCAAAAGGGTTTCGACAAGTTCAAGGTGTTGACTACGATGAGACTTTCTCTCCCATAGCGATGTTTAAGTCCATTCAGATTTTATTAGCAATTGCTGCATTTCATGATTATGAAATATGGCAGATGGATGTCAAGACTGCGTTCCTCAATGGCAACATTGATGAAGAGTTGTATATGATGCAGCCCGAAGGTTTTGTCGATCCTAAGGATGCTAATAAGGTGTGCAAACTTCAGTGTTCCATTTATGGACTGAAGCAAGCATCTCGGAGTTGGAACCTTTGTTTTGATCAAGTGATCAAGAGCTTTGGATTTGTTCCAAATTGCTATGAAGCTTGTATCTACAAGAAAGTGAGTGGGAGCTCGGTGACATTTTTAGTACTATATGTGGAGACATATTGATTATTGGAAATGACATTGGTATGCTTAACGATGTGAAGAGTTATTTGAATAAATGTTTTTCAATGAAAGACCTAGGAGAAGCTGCTTATATATTGGGCATCAAAATCTATAGAGATAGACAAAGACGCTTAATAGCTTTAAGCCAAAGTACATACCTAGACAAATTTCTGAAAAGGTTCATAATGGATAAAGCAAAGAAAGGTTCATTGCCCATGTTGTCAGGTAAGATATTGAGCAAGGCTCAATGTCCAGCTACGGTAAATGATAGAGACACTATGAGCAAAGTGCCATATGCCTCGGCCATAGGTTCTATCATGTATGCCATGCTATATACTAGACCGGATGTGTCCAATGCTCTTAGTTTGACGAGCAGATACCAAAGTGATCCAGAAGTGGAACACTGGACAGCCGTAAAGAACATCCTAAAGTATTTAAATAGGACTAAAGAAATGTTCTTGGTCTATGGAGGTGATGAGTAGCTCGTCGTAAAAGGTTACGTCGACGCCAGTTTTGACACCGACCCAGATGATTCTAAATCTCAGACAGGATATGTTTATATTTTGAATGGTGGAGCCGTGAGCTGGAGAAACTGCAAGCAAAGCGTGATCGCGGGATCTACAACAGAAGCGGAATACATGGCTGCTTCAGAAGCGTCAAGTGAAGGAGTTTGGATCAGGAACTTCATCACTGAGCTTGGTGTGGTTCCAAGTGCCTTAGACCCACTGGAGATATTGTGCGACAACACTGCGCCATAGCACTGGCTAAGGAACCAAGATATCATCCAAAGACCAAGCACATCAACCGCCGTTTTCATATAATTCGAAATTATATAGCAGATGGAGATCTGAAGATTAGCAAAGTACATATGGATCTGAATGTCGTAGATCCGTTGACTAAACCTCTTCCACGAGCAAAACATGATCAGCACCTTAATGCCATGGGTGTTAGATTGTTACCAGATGTAAACTAGATTATTGACTCTAGTGCAAGTGGGAGACTGTTGGAATTATGCCCTAGAGGCAATAATAAAGATGTTATTATTATAATTCTTATTCATGATAAAGTTTATATTCCATGCTAGAATTGTATTAAGCGGAAACTTTGATACTTGTGTGGTTTATGAACAACACTGTGTCCCTAGTACGCCTCTATGGACTAGCTCATTGATTAATGATGGTTAATGTTTCCTAACCATAGACATGAGTTGTCGATTAATAATGAGATCATGTCATTAGGAGAATGATATGATGGACAGACCCAAATTAAGCAGAGCAATTAGATCGTGTCATCGTGTTCATCGTTGCGAAGCTTTTTATTATGTCAAATATTGTATTCCTTAGACCATGAGATAATACAACTCCCTGGTATCGTAAGAAAGCTTTGAGGTCATCAAACGTCATCCTATGTGAGGGTGATCATAAAGGTGTCTCTCAGGTGATCGGAAAGTACTTGTTGGGTTGTATGTATCGAGATGGAATTTGTCCCTCCCGAGTCGGAGAGATATACTTCGGGCCCACTCGGTAATCGATATCAACACCGCTTGCAAGCACGTGGTTAAGGAGTTAATCACAAAGTGATATCAGATTACGGAACGAGTAAAGTACTTGTTGTGAATGAGATTGAACTAGGTATGCCGATACCAACGATCGAATCTCGGGCAAGTAAAATATCGCGTGACGAAGGGAATACATATATGGGATTAATTGAATCCTGGCATTGTGGTTCATCCGATATGATCATCAATGAATATGTGGGAGTCAATATGGGTTTCCAGATCCCGCTGTTGATTATTGATAGAAGATCATGTCTGCATATTCTCGAACCCATAGGGTCACACACTTAACGTGCCTTGACGCTAGGATAGAATGGATAATTGGTTTATGAGTTTATTCGGAGTCTCGGATGAGATCTAGGACATCACGAGAGGTTCCGAAATGGTCCGGAGAATAAGATTCATATAAAGGAAAGCAGTTTTTGGATTTTCGGAATCGTTTTGGAGTATTCGGTATTGTACCAAAAGGTTCTAGAAGGTTCCGGAGTGGGACCAACGTGGGCCCACTTGTCGGAGGGATGCATGGGCCTAAAGGGGAGTGACCTGGCCGCTTTGGGCCAGGGGCACAAGGCCCCATAGGCCCATCCGTACAAACCCTAGGGAAAACCCTAGGGAACCCTTCTAGAAGGAAGGGGGAAAACTTGCCCCCCACTCCACCCTTGGGGCTGCCGCCCTAGGGCTTGGAGGAGGGGACAAGGAGGCCGACCAGCCCCCTATATAAGGTGGGCAGGGGGCGCACCCTCCCCCTCCTACTCCTCCAACCCTAGCCGCCAACTGCTGCCCCTTCCTCCTCTCTCTCTCCCGACTGCGTGTAGGCGAAGCCCTGCTGCAGAAATTCTCCACCATAAGCACCTCGTCGTCGTGCTACAGATCCAATCTATCTCTCGACCATTCTTGATGTACCAAGGAGGGAGGAGACGTCGCGGCACCGTACGTGTGCATCTCTCGGAGGCGCCACCACTTGCGGCGTAGGATCGGATCGGATCGCGAGGAGGAGACGGCTAGTACGACTACATCAACCACGTTCTGTTGAACGTTTCCGCTGTGCGATTTCTTCAAGGGTATGAAGATCTCATCTATCTCTCTCGTTGATTGCATCTCCTAGATTAGATCTTGCTTTTCTTGTTCGCAACCATAGATTTTTTTTTGATTTACTATGGTACGAAACCCTTCACTTTGTGCCCATTGGAATCATGAAGAAAGGAGTTGCATCAAGATGGATCAACCTCAAGAAGGGATGAAGGGCAAGCTCAAGATGCGCCATCTCTAGAAGATCTCATGCTTGAAGCTTGCCATCCTCGTGATCATGCAGTGATGAAGACAAGTTCAAGAAGAGGTTTCCCCATGGAGTATGGGGGAGCAATTTACAAGTCTTCATCAAGCAAGAGCGAGCAAGAGCAAGCAAGAAAGGTGTTCCCACTTGAGAAGAACAAGACGGTCTACATCAAGTTCAAGTGGATTGCTCAAGCCAAAGGTATGCTCTTGATAGGGCTTCTCTTTTGTCGGTCTCGTATTGTTAGTTGGGAGACCGAGTTTAGGATAGATAGCCGTACTATCAAGAGGGGCTCTCAAGCGGGTGTCTCGTTTGCATCATTCGGAAAGAGCTCAAACTTTTGCATGCATAGCATCATCTTTCTTGGTTGTTATTTGGTTCTTGTCCATGAGAGGATCTAGAGCTTGTGGTTGATGACCCACAAGTATAGGGGGTGTATCGTAGTGCTTTCGATAAATAGGAGTGTCGATCCCAACGAGGAGCAGAAGGTGCTGAACAGTGGTATGGAACAGGAAATCCCTGTGAATACTTAGCAAACGGATTTTTAGTGGTTTTCTGACAAGGCAACAAAACAAGGACCAAGTGACAAAGGTAACAAACAAACGGAGCAAGTGGCCCAATCCTTTCTTAGCAAAGGACAAGATGGTGGAAATACTTATAAGGACCAAACGTTCTCGAGGACACATGAGAATTCTGTCAAGTTCTTTCGCTTCAAATAGTTGAGTACTCTTCTCTGGTGTTGTAAGTATTGTGTGGGTGAACCTGTGCTAACGTACCGCCCTTCCTAGGACTAATACATACTTGTGATTAAACCCCCTGCAAACATCCGTAACTACAAGAAAGTAATTAAGATATAAATCTAACCACAGCCTTAAACTCTGAGATCCTACGCTCCCTTGTGCAAAGGTGTCCTAACGGGGGTTCAGGTTTCTGTCACTCCGGCAACCCCACAATTAGTATCCAAATACATAATGCATTCCCCTAGGCCCATAAATGGTGAAGTATCATATAGTCAACGTTCACATGACACCACTAGAAGAATAGCACCACAACTTGAATACTAAACCATTGAATAATAACTCATCACAGATTCACTACTAACAACATGACTTCTCCCATGTCCTCAAGAACTAAACGAACTACTCACAAGACATCATATGGATCAAGATCAAAGATGATATGGTAATGGATAACAATCTGAACATAAACAATAATCCAATGGTTCTACTCACAAGCATCAACTACAATAGTAATCAACACCGGGAAAGTTTCTCCTAATGAACTAAGCAATATCCAACACAATTGTTACAGCGGGACGGAGTGGTGATGATGGTGCTGGTGGAGATGATGGTGTGGATGATGATGATAATCCCTATGAGTCCTAGCTTGATGACGGTGTTGATGGCGACGGTCTCCCCTTTCCGGGAAGGAATTCCCCCGGCAGAAATCTGTCTGCCGGAGAGATCTTTCTCTCTCGGTGTTTTCTGCCCCCTAGAGGCGGCGGAAATCTATTTGTGGTCGCCCCTGAGGCTTAGGGTTCCGTAGGAAAGATATAGGCGAAGGGGCGGAGTTGGAGGCCGGGCAGGTGGGCCACACCTGCCCTAGGCGCGGGGTCAGGTGGGCCCGCGCCTAGGGGGTGTGGGCCCCCTGAGGCCCTTCTTCGTACCTCCTTCTGGCTTCCTTCGTCCTTTAGTAAAATAATATGTTTCCATATTTTTCTGGTATTTTTCTGATCTTCATGAAATTGCACCGAAATGCCTTCTTTTCCATCAGAATCCAGACTCCGGCAGTCCATCCTCTAGGAATCATCCAACATGCATAAACAGATGAAAAGCCATAAGTAATACCTCATAATAAGACAAATATCAATGAATAGAGGTAAATTATGATATAGAAAGGTGATGCAAATTGGGCGTATCAGTGGTCATCATCATAACAAGCTCTAGTTCATCATCTAAGGATTTCCCTTGCATATCTTTTTGTTGGATTCTATTCATCATTATATTTCCAACAAAATTGGTTTCATCTCGTTTGGAGTTCGGATGCAAAAGTTATTGCATTTCTGGTTTCTAGAATTTCCCTGACCAGAAGTTCCACTAGGGCATTTTTGTCGCCAGAAGTTCCGGTGGAAGTTCCGGTTCTTCTTCCGCTCACGTCCAGTATTCTCTCTGTTTGATTTGTTGTATTTGACGGAATTTGGGCCAGAAGTTAGAGCGGTAATACCGCCCCCACCGGAAGTTCTGGCCAGGGACCGGAAGTTTTGCTCGGGCCTAGTTGCCGCCGGAAGTACCGATTGAAAATTCGGTTCTTGTTCCGCTCACGTTCAGTAATCTTCTGTTTTGGATGTGTCTATTTGATGGAACTTTCGTCGGAACTTCCACCGGAAGTTCCGCTCCCACCGGAAGTTCTGGTGGACCGGCGGAAGTTCCGACCAGGACTCGCATTTTTAGTTTCTAGCATCACAGTTTTTGACTGTTGGTTGTGTGCCACCGAAACTTCCCACCGGAAGTTCCGCCCAGGGTCGCGAATGCCCATAACGGGCAGATCTGGGAGCCCTTTAAAAGGGGCTCCTCTTCCCCTTCGTGGGGAACTCGTGGGGAACAACTCTTTTCTTGGTTCTTGGCTTTCTCTCTCCTCCATTGTTAACCTTGAAGAAGCTTTCGCTCTCCCCTTTCCCTTCCTATGATTCTTGCATCTATTTGAGGAATTTGAGAGAGGAGATCTAGATCTACAATTCCCCCAAACTAAATCCCTTCTTTGTGAAGGAATCATTGGGATATAGATCTTGGAGAGTTTTGTGTTCTCCTCTTGTGTTCTTCCTCCCTTATTCCCCCAATAGATTTTGTAGCTTTGTTGGAATTTGGGAGTGAAGGACTTGCCCTTGCATTTGTTGCATAGGTTTGAGTTCTCCTCGGAGTTTTGGCGAGTACAAGCTTGTGGGCTTGTTACTCTTGGGTTCTTGGAACCCTAGACGGTTGTGTGGTTGGATTGTTGACCTTTTGTGGTCTTGTTGACCTTTTGTGGTCTTGTAGCCTTTTGTGGCTTTGTTGGCATTTTCTGGCATTATAGCCGTTTGTGGATTTTGTTGTGGGGAGCCTCCAATTGAGTTGTGGAGGTAGCCCCAATCTTGTACGGGTTCGGTGACCGCCCTCAAGCATCCCATAGTGGAGCGAGTGCCCGCCTTTTGTGGTGCGCATTCGGGAGAATAGGGTG
Source organism: Avena sativa (assembly GCA_916181665.1). Lineage (NCBI taxonomy): Eukaryota > Viridiplantae > Streptophyta > Magnoliopsida > Poales > Poaceae > Avena > Avena sativa. Next base: position 350,510,887 of record OV702293.1, on the reverse strand, counting down.
AGTCTTTAGTGACATCGGTGAGTTCCGTGCTTCCGCATCCGGGTGAGGCCTTGTGTGGCGTTGGGTGAGCATCGAGCCACCACACCTCGAGGTGAGCCATTTGTGGCGTTTGGAGAGCATTGCGCCATCGCACCTCACTAACAGAGACGTAGCTTCTTTGAAAGTGAACTTCGAAAAAAAATCTTCGTCTCCGCGTCCATCGGTTATCTCTCAACCGAGCCCTTTATTTATGCACTTTACATTGTGATAGCCATCGTGCTTGAAGTACTTCTATCTTGCTATCATCTTGTTGCTTGTATTGCTTAGCATAGGTTGTTGGTGCACTTAGGTGAACCTAGTGGTTAGGTTTTGTGCTTAATAAATTAAACGTTAGTTTTATTCCACATTTACTTGAGCCTAAACCGTAATAATTTTAAAAGCCTATTCACCCCCCCTCTAGACGACGTCCTTTGCACTTTCACATGCACATATTACTAGCCTAAGTTGTTGGATGTAAAAGGGAGAGTCCCCTGTGTTTACAATGCTAGTCCCTGGATCAATAGCTAGCATCCACAGTTAAGATGTAATATCAAGAAACAAAGGTCATAATACAACTTTATAACCAGGAATAACATAATTTTATTACATCTTACATAACTCATTTGGCTATTACATTACATTGCAGCGGAGTATCTAATAGCATGGGTCCTTCCTCATCAAAGTGCCACAGGCAAACATGTTGGTTGTAGACTTTGTAATCCTAATCATTCAACTTCACTAATACCAATCAAACCTGCAACATAACAAGTTACAGCCACAAGGGTCAATACATTTGAATTGTATTGGCAAGTCTCACTACTATGTGGAATATAAGTGGATCCTATCATTACATGCATATTTGGCTAAGTAGGGTTCAAGGCTTAATTGCAGAAAGCAATAATTTATCCTATCTTTTCAAAACAGTTTTTATCTTTTGTCAAATCTTTCTGAACTCCTTGGTAAATCCCCAAGTGTTCAAGTCTTTGTCAAAATCTCTTGAGCTCCTTGGTAAATCCCCAAGTGCATCAAGTTTTTATCAAAATCTCTTGAGCTCCTTGGTAAAACCCCAAGTGCCTCAAGTCTTTTGTTATTACTTAAAAGTTTTTCTTTTAGAAATTGGAATGTCGAGATTTCCCATAGCTTCAGGATTTAGTTGCTCAGTATTGTCCATAACCGGGGACACGGCTAAGTACTTAGAATTTTTATCTTCTGCAGAAGTTGTACACTTTACCCACATGACACATTCTCCTCTTGTTGCCACCAGTGGCCGCTGGATAAGTACTCACCAAAATGGAATACTGGCAGATTGAGAATGTGACGAAGTCTTTCCAGAGGGTCCTCCCATACACCATTGCTAGCTTGTCTTCAGGCACCCATCTAGGGTTTTGAGTTCCCTCATTTTCAGTGAACTGAAGACAATGCATGGGTCTTTCCAATGTAGTTGACTAAGCCAGAGCCATAATAGCATGTGGCTGTACACGAAAGCCACAGTTGGAGAAACATGTTCAATCTCTAAGTTCCTGGGTGGTTTTCTTTTGGTGCACAACACAAAGAGATTGCCATATACATGGTTCCTTTTGTTGCCACCTTATCCAAAACTAAAAGTATCCTTGTCCACCCAGGTGGTTCATTGAGTACTTGTTTTATTATATAAAAACACAAGTCTTTTCTCAACTTTATAAAATCTCAACATGTATCTCTTCTCAAAATATGTAGCATGGCTAAGCATTTTACAACCACATTGTTTTCACTAAGGAATATATAAGGTATCCTATTAGGATTTAGCATAGCATAAGTATAGAAATCCTTTTCATGCATGTTTCAAAATCCACTAAGTATAATGAAAATAGTAGGACTTTAGATGATAGTGTAACTTGCCTTTTTGGTAGGGAATGTTGGTTCACTTCTTGATCTTGCTAGATTCACACTTTTCTAACTTCACTACAAATCAATCAAGCAAACACAATATCAACTAGCATTCCAACCAATATTCAAACAATCAAACACACATAAAATACTAGAAAACAAGTCATGCATGCAAGCATGCAAAAGATAGTTTTATTTGCAAAGATGGTTTCTACTAGGTTCTAGACTTTGTAAGGATCAAAGTGGTCCTTTTTTAAAAGTGGCAAAGTCATTTGCAAAAAGGGTTTTATCCATAAACCATTTTTAAATCCAACCATTATTTTATGTGTTTGGGAAATGTTTTTATCAAAGCAAAAAGTTTTATGTTGTTCACCAAATAAGTTGTTAATTCTCAAAACTTGGTGTTTAGGATCAGTAGGTTTGATTCAAATCATTTTCCCAAAGTTTTTACTCCAAAATCATTTTCATAGCAAAAATCAAATTTTTAATTGACTAGAAAATAGGCTAATTCAATTAATCAACCCTAATCTTTTCCAAATACATTTTTAAATCCATAAGTTGGTTCCTAGGGTCAGTAGGTTCACAATAAACCATTTTGCAAAGATTTCAACCTCAAAATCATTTGGAAATAATTTTTATAACCTAAACAAGCATACAAATGTTTCTGCAAAAACAAACATTTTACCAGAGGCTTTTTACTAAACAAATTGCATGGTTGGTTAGGGCTTGTTCTACTGGTTCCATTGATATAAAGTTTGCAAATTTTGGACGTGTGGATCAAAAGTTACAAGGGTTTCAAATCTGCATCTAATTCAGATTCAAACTTTGTTTTTAAACAGAACTGGTGACACGCGTCCTATTCCTATTCGTCGGTACTGCTTCGGCCGGATCACGTTCTCTGGTGCGTTGGATCAAGTCAGATCGAGCGGCACAGGTTGCGTACCCCTTCAGCGTTAAGTGATCTAATCGCATCCTTTGGATTTTCATCTAACGGCCATCGTCACCTTGACCAGTATCTGGCGGCGCTCGACGGCTGCGCGCGGCGGAGACGTTCGGCTAGCGGCGGAGATGGTGTTAGAGGATGCTAGGGGGAAGAAGAAATGGCTCACCGTGATCGCAGTGACGTGGGGATGCTCAACCTATTCGTGGTTGGTGAAGGGGCGCACTAGGTTGTGGTTAATTGCTCGCCAGAGACGTGGTCGGCGTCAGATGGTCCTGGAGCTCGTCGAGGGTGGTGCTGTGGTTTGCCCCGTGGAAAAGCAAGGGCATGGTTAGATGCAGCCGAGTGTGGCGAGTGTAGGAGCATCATTGGAAAGGAGAGGGGCGGTCAGATACTACCTGGAGGACTCGCCGGAGTAGCAAACAGACGCGGCGGTGCTCAGTGGTTGTCGGAGTCGACGCTCTGGGGCGCCCGCGGTTAAACGGATGGTACTGGGAGAAGCGCCAGAGGCTGGGAGTCACGGTCGTGTGCTCAGGGAGGCAAGGGGTGGCGAGGTTCGGCCGGAATCAAGGAGGAAGCTCATCGGAGCAGTGAGGGTTCTCTGGTGAAATTAGCGTAGCCTGGTGGCGTGTAGGCTATGGCGACAGAGGGAAAATGGGGAGGAGAGGGACGCGTTTAAGGGGGCGTGGTCGCGGCGAGATTAAGGCGCGGCATTGAAGCGAATTCAACCGCGGCATTACTGGCAGGAAACGGCCGGCACGGTCGTCGCGGGGTGGAGACGACGCTGAGCTGGCGTGGGGTCCTTTCGTCAGTGAGAGAGAGGAGAGGGAAGTTGGGTCCACCGGTCGGCGTCTCTACGGGTTAATTCGCGAGTGAAAGAAAACGTTTCGGGGGAGAGAGGGAAATGGGCTGGTTGTTGGGCTTATTGGGCTGGCCGTCTGGGCTGTGTCCATTTCTATTATTTTTTTTCTTCCTGATTGCTTTTTCTTTTTCTAATTCTATTTTCTGTTTTGAAATTCAAACAACAAATCAAACATTCAATTCAAATCAAACTTGTATTGAGTTTTTGGTTCTGTTCAGCAACATAAACCAAAGTCCCAAAACAAAAATAATATTTTTATTTTAGGGTCCATTATTAATTAAATAAATAGACCTTGTTTATTAAATCAAAATTAAGATTTGATTTATTCAACAAATCCATTTGAAATCTAATTATTTTCAAAACCAAATCAGTAGGTTTTATTTGGAAATAAAGGATACTTGGAAAACTTATTCAAAATAAGTAAATAAGTTTTGATGGTTAATTAAAATAGTAAATCCTTTATTTTTAATTAAACTTGGATATTAAATCCTTATTATTTTATTTTAAATAAACTTTTATTATTTTTATCAGATATAAATATTTTATTTCAAAGGCTTGGCCAAGTTTTAATTTGGCTTATTTCTAATTCTTCCTTTTTCATTTGAAAACCAAATCTTTTTATTTAAAAGAAACAAAACAGTAACTTCAAATATTTTTATTTTCCTTTATTAAATGTTTATCTTTTTAAATCCCTTTAGGATTTATCTTGATCAAAATAGGTTTGAAAGTTTCCAATTGGAATCAAAAAGTTTCTTCTCGCCCTTAAAATCAATAAGATTTTATTTTATTCATTTATTTTCTGCATTACAAGATTTGGAAAATCTTGGGATGTGACAGGCTAACACCCTTAAAATAAATCTCGTCCCGAGATTTGGGAAGGCTAGGGTTACAAGTTGGCTCGAAACATCTAGGGTACTACCACCCTTAAAATATTTTCCAACTAGACTACATCTTGTCTTGTTTGGGTTCTTGGGAAATCTTCTCTGGACAAATCTCTGCATAGTGTCCCTTGTTTCCACACTTGAAACATGTGATGAGGCTGAGATCTTTCATAGGCTTGTTTATCTTGTGCTTCATCTTATCTGGACAATTACTTGCATAATATCCTTGGTTACCACAATTGAAGCATGTGATAAGTTTGAGTTCTTCACGCATCTCTTGTGGACAGGTTGCTGCATAGTGGCCTAGCTCTTTGCAGTTGTTACACCATACTTGGCCAATCACTTTATACTTATTCTTCTCTGGGCATTCACTGGCATAGTGTCCCATTTCTTTGCAATGATTACATTGTATATGGCTTTTGTCTTTCTTGTTCTTGGGTTTCTCCAAAGCTAGAAGTGCATCTAGTTCATGTTGTTCATATGTTATCTGATAGGTAGGAATGTCTACATGTTTCTTGGACCTTCTATTGTTCTTTGGAAAATTCATATGCCTCTTCTTTGGTCCTTTAAATTGGGTTGTATTGCATGGAGGTATAAGTAGAGTTTTTCCTTTGTCCTCATTCTTCTTGGTAAGCTTGGACCCTTCTTGATTGTTTGCAATCATTTGTTGCACTCCACCTTGTTTCCTTTGTTCCACAATGGAATGGATGGGGCATTGGATAGGGACATGGTTATTCCCTTCACATAGGTAACAAGTAGCTTGGGATGTGGGACATTGGCCAACGGGATGTTTCTCATCACAGTTAGGGCATTGATCTCCATGCTCCTTGGAAGTGTGGTCCTTGTCTCCACAAATATTGCAAGCTTTGGGTCCTTCTAAGATAACATCCTTGTCTCCTTTGGAAAAGTTGCTTTCCATGTTGAGCATTTGGTCTGTCACCTTATGCAACATTTGGGCTTGGTCTTCCAAAAACTTTTGCAGGGTTGGTTCTTCCCCACTGGTGTTGGCTATGAATGTAGCTATCATTTGGTTCAACTGGTTCTGGGTTCCTATGAGTTCTCTCATGTTGTCCTCTTGGTTGGTGTTGGTGTCATCAACCTTGATGTTGGAGTCTCTTGGTGTAGTCATCTGTTTGGGTTGAATTGAGATTAGAATAGGCAAAATATTTCTAATGAATCAATTCTAATCACACACATCACAATTCACTCAGCAATGTGCAAGCAAACACAAACAAACACTTCACTCAAACAACAAAGTTCCAGAGGGTCCTCCCATACACCATTGCTAGCTTGTCTTCAGGCACCCATCTAGGGTTTTGAGTTCCCTCATTTTCAGTGAACTGAAGACAATGCATGGGTCTTTCCAATGTAGTTGACTAAGCCAGAGCCATAATAGCATGTGGCTGTACACGAAAGCCACAGTTGGAGAAACATGTTCAATCTCTAAGTTCCTGGGTGGTTTTCTTTTGGTGCACAACACAAAGAGATTGCCATATACATGGTTCCTTTTGTTGCCACCTTATCCAAAACTAAAAGTATCCTTGTCCACCCAGGTGGTTCATTGAGTACTTGTTTTATTATATAAAAACACAAGTCTTTTCTCAACTTTATAAAATCTCAACATGTATCTCTTCTCAAAATATGTAGCATGGCTAAGCATTTTACAACCACATTGTTTTCACTAAGGAATATATAAGGTATCCTATTAGGATTTAGCATAGCATAAGTATAGAAATCCTTTTCATGCATGTTTCAAAATCCACTAAGTATAATGAAAATAGTAGGACTTTAGATGATAGTGTAACTTGCCTTTTTGGTAGGGAATGTTGGTTCACTTCTTGATCTTGCTAGATTCACACTTTTCTAACTTCACTACAAATCAATCAAGCAAACACAATATCAACTAGCATTCCAACCAATATTCAAACAATCAAACACACATAAAATACTAGAAAACAAGTCATGCATGCAAGCATGCAAAAGATAGTTTTATTTGCAAAGATGGTTTCTACTAGGTTCTAGACTTTGTAAGGATCAAAGTGGTCCTTTTTTAAAAGTGGCAAAGTCATTTGCAAAAAGGGTTTTATCCATAAACCATTTTTAAATCCAACCATTATTTTATGTGTTTGGGAAATGTTTTTATCAAAGCAAAAAGTTTTATGTTGTTCACCAAATAAGTTGTTAATTCTCAAAACTTGGTGTTTAGGATCAGTAGGTTTGATTCAAATCATTTTCCCAAAGTTTTTACTCCAAAATCATTTTCATAGCAAAAATCAAATTTTTAATTGACTAGAAAATAGGCTAATTCAATTAATCAACCCTAATCTTTTCCAAATACATTTTTAAATCCATAAGTTGGTTCCTAGGGTCAGTAGGTTCACAACAAACCATTTTGCAAAGATTTCAACCTCAAAACCATTTTGAAATAATTTTTATAACCTAAACAAGCATACAAATGTTTCTGCAAAAACAAACATTTTACCAGAGGCTTTTTACTAAACAAATTGCATGGTTGGTTAGGGCTTGTTCCACTGATTCCATTGATATAAAGTTTGCAAATTTTGGACGTGTGGATCAAAAGTTACAAGAGTTTCAAATCTGCATCTAATTCAGATTCAAACTATGTTTTTAAACAGAACTGGTGACACGCGTCCTATTCCTATTCGTCGGTACCGCTTCGGCCGGATCACGTTCTCTGGTGCGTTGGATCAAGCACGGTTCTGAAAAGACCATGGCTTCTATGTGACATGCCAATCCCTGGATCGGTTCATTGGCCCACAATAGAATGAGATGAGTAACATAGCAAAATATCCGTGTATCATAAATAACGAAGATCCAGAATACCATTATTACAATAAAAGCTTAGCTCAAGGCTAGCTCAAATTATTCAGGTAGCAACATAAATAAAGCAAATCCTCCATTCTTCAAATTGCCTACAAGTGAACAAGTGCCGAGTGGAGTACCGTGGCCTATATCGATTACTCGGAATCGGAATATCCTGCAACATGAAACGTAGCAGCCCCGAAGGGTCAATACATAGAATGTATGGCAAGTAGAGCTAGTAAATGGAGACAATAGCACTAACATCTACATGCATATTTGGCAAGTGGAGCTGTGTCTGGCTTGCATTTGCAAATAACTTTGTCCTACTTTCATAAATAGTTTTTGATTTTCTTTGAAAAGATCCCAATTAAGTAAACCCAACAATGTTAAAACAATTATGAAATTAGAATGAGCGAGAAACGTGTCATGGAATCAATATCAAGCAACTCAGTTGTCCATAACCGGGGACACGGCTAATCGATTAGATTATACACCCTGCAGAGGTTAGTACACTTTACCCATGTGACTTGGCCAGTCCAGCTCGTACCATCACTCTCATTTTGGGTGATGATAGGGAGAAGTCCAAGTTGAGACCGTTCGGGAAGTAGCTCCCCAATCCCGACGCGCACCGGTCCAACCTACCAAAATTCTACATCTCTGTATACGCGGGTTCGGGTCACCACAACCTACTAAGTCCAACCAACCGCTCATTCCATTATTGGCACATGGTTGTACACGTAAGCTACACAATAAAGAAGCCAATCATTCTCTCTTGATACCTGGGTGCCTTTCCGCAATGAAACCACCAAAAATTATCAATACCATCACACCCAGGAGATTCATTGATTAAGTTGTTTTAGTTTTTGCAAACCAACTCATTTAGAAACAACTTTCAGCAATGTAACCCAGCCCTCGTTCATCATAACATGACTAAGCACATCTACCAACGGTGGTTCATCTACAAGGAAAGCCCTACCACATAATAGGACATAGCATAGCGATAGTATCATCCTACACATGCATCTACAAAATACACGACAATGCATTGAAAATAGTAGGACGATATCATGAACAAAGTAGCATCTACTTGCCTTGGTTGTAGCGGTCGGAAGAACAATTCACACACGAGCAAGCGTTGCACTCGTCACAATCTACACGATACAATTGCAATCATAAACAAACAATCCACAAGCATATGCAACAAAGATGATGCATGAATGCAAGTACGACAAGTGAATTGGTGCTACAGCTGCACTACATAATCCTATTCAATAATACTACTGATTGCATGCATGGAAAATAGTTTCAGCGCTAGGAAAACCATTTCGCAAAAGTAATGCTCAAAACTAGAGCTAGAACTCAAATAATTCGCTACCGGTAGTATACTGTTTGTAAAATCTTGGGAAAATTCTACTGCATAGGCATCGCTGATTAGAAACAGTACCAACTGGAATTACTCAAAAAGGAATTATAAAACTACCGGAGTAATTAAAACACTGCAGAAAGCCACTAGACGGTTTCTGCAGAAGTTTTCACTGTAAGCCTATCCTTTTAATTCACGATGAGATTCCCCTCGTTCCATTGAATCCAGAGACATATCATACGCGATTTTTGGAGCTACGGATCTTTTTCTATGAATTTATTACTCCGAAAATACCACTAGCTAGTTTGATTAAACTGTACTAAACCTTGCTGCAAAAGTCTGAACCAAAGGTACAGCAAGATTCTACACGACTTACTGAAACTACCCATATTTTATTTGCAATTTTTGGCCAAGCGGTTTAATTACTACGCAATTTACAAGTTTCTACCGAAATCTGTCAACTAAAAGGATTAACGAAATTAACCAGTCAACTGTGTCTGTTGACTGGTCAACGCGTCTGCTGACTGGACGCTGACTGGACGTCTGACTAGTCAACGCCTGAGTCTGACCGGTCAACGAACGATCTGAGCCGCTGATCTGAAATCTGACGGTGGCTGCAGGCTTACCGGAAACAAACGGCGAAACGGACTCCGGACGGTGCGGTGATCGGTTCCGGCGTCGGTGACTTTCCTGCGCGGGTGGAGAGAGTCAGCGCAATGGATTAAAACGGTCACGCAACGGCGGCGACGTTCGGCACGCGTGCATGCGTGTGTGCGCGCGCGTGTGCGTGTGGGTGCGCGTAGCGGCATGGCGCGGCGCAGCGGCGCGGCACGCAGCAGCTAGCGGGCGGTGCGCGGCGCAGCAGTAGGCGCGCAGCGGCGGCGGCACATCGCGCGTAGCGCGCGCGGCAAGCGGTGTTGGCGCGGCTCGGCGGCGGCGCAGCGCAGCGGAGCGCTGCGGAGGCGAGGCGCGCGGGGGCGGGTGTAGGCGCTACTGCGCAGCGCGCGGGGCGCGCGGGTGAAGGGCGGCGATGGCGGCGACTGGCCGCGGTGGCGTGGTGCGATGGCGGCGGTGGTGCGGGGTGCCGGCGCGGGAAGAGGAGAAGGAGGCGGCGCGGCAAGGGAAGAGGGCGGCGACGATGAACCTAGGAGGCGGCGCGAGACCCGAGGAGGAGGAGGCGGCGGTCGCGGCTCCTGGCGGCGCGCGCGTATCGAGGAGGAGGGGGCGGCTCGATCGTGGCAGGGCAGGGTCGGTGGGCGCGGTTCCCGAGGCCGGGTGGCCTCTTTTGTGGGGCCCCTTTGCGGGTCCTACTCCAATTCGGCGCAGAGTTAGACGCGGACTCGGAAATCGGTCCAAAATTTCGGACCGTTTTCCGATCTATTAAACAAACGGCCGTAACTTCTCCGTACGAGCTCCGAATCGAGCGATTCTTGCTCCTACGGTTTTGTACAGTCGAGGGGAACAATCTAAAGTCAAGGGTTGGGCGAAACCACTAGGCTACAAGGGTGGACAACGCTAGTCCTACTAAAGCCTCCCGTAGGAGCCTCATAGCAAAATAAAATAGGGTTTTGAAAATAGCGTTTCGCCGATTCTTTTTAGTCGACGGTTTTGCATGGAAAAGTATGATGCAATGATATGAAAGATATGCATAACCAAATCTAAAATTTGGTATGTGACAAGACTAACCCCCTTAAGATGAATCTCGTCCTCGAGATTCGGCGCGGCTAGCAAATAGGTGTGGGTAGTCCTCTCGGATGTCATCCTCACGCTCCCAAGTGGCTTCCTCTTCAGTGTGGTGGCTCCATTGCACCTTGCAAAACTTGACTGTCTTGGTACGGGTAGTCCTCTCCGCTGTCTCCAGAATCTTGACCGGTTTCTCCTCATAGGTCAAGTCGTTCTCAAGCTGAACCTCCTCTAGCGGTACAGTGTCTCTTAATGGTGTATCCACCATCTCCGGATGGCACTTCTTCAGCTGGGATACGTGGAACACATTATGAACAGCGGATAGAGCCTCTGGCAACTCCAACTGATAAGCAACTTCTCCTTTGCGTGCTAAGACTCGATATGGTCCAACAAATCGAGGTGCCAGCTTACCCTTAATTCCAAATCTCTTGATTCCTCGAAGTGGCGACACCCTGAGGTATGCTCTATCACCTATCTCATACACCACTTCCTTGCGCTTGGCGTCAGCGTAGCTCTTCTGCCTTGATTGTGCTACCTTTAGCCTGTCCCTAATATAAAATCGGGTCCAAACAACTGACGTTCTCCTACTCCATCCCATAGCAATGGTGTTCGGCACCGTTTCCCATACAGCACATCGAACGGTGACGTCTTGATGCTAGTTTGATAGTTGTTGTTGTAGGAAAACTCAGCATATGGCAAATTCTCATCCCAACTAGAAACATGAGCCAAAGCGCAAGCTCTCAGCATGTCCTCCAAAATCTGATTCACCCTCTCGGTCTGTCCATCAGTCTGCGGGTGAAACTCCAATCTAGTACCAAGTGACTCGTGTAGCTGGCGCCAGAAGTGTGAGGTAAATTGAGTGCCTCTATCAGATACGGTACTCTTGGGAACTCCGTGTAGGCACACAATTCTGTCCATGTAAATCTTGGCCAACTTTGCACTCGTGTAGGTTGTCTTCACCGGAATAAAGTGGGCTACCTTGGTCAAATGGTCGACCACTACCCAAATGGAGTCATATCCTGACCTATTCCTGGGCAGTCCTATGATAAAGTCCATTCCCACTCTATCCCACTTCCAATCCGGCACGGGCAATGGCTGTAGCAGTCCTGCTGGCTTCTGGTGTTCCGCCTTCACTCGGCTGCACACATCACATAGGGCAATATGCTTGGCGATATCTCCCTTCATGTTGTTCCACCAAAATCTGCTCTTCAAATCCATATACATCTTTGTGTTGCCCGGATGTATGGAGTATGGCGAGTTATGAGCCTCCTGCAGAATCAACTCCCTTATCTCTGGGTCGCTGGGCACACACAAACGATATCCATACCACAAGGTACCATGCTCATCCTTGCGAATATCCTTTTCCCTATTCTCCTTCATCTTTTCCTTTATCTCCTCTATTTCCTTGTCTCCTACCTGAGCCTTCATGATCCTGTCCTGTAGCGTCGGTTGGACTTCCATTGTTGCCAAGTATCCTTCAGATACTACCTCCAGTCTAAGGTCCTTGAATTGCTTGAACAAATCCTCGGGCAATTCACCAATTGTCAATCCATTGGCATAAACCTTCCGGCTCAGAGCATCTTCTACTACATTGGCCTTTCCTGGGTGGTATTGTAGATTCATATCATAATCCTTGATAAGTTCCAACCATCTCCTTTGCCTCATGTTTAGTTCCTTCTGCGTGAATATATACTTCAGGCTCTTGTGGTCGGTGTACACATCACAGTGTTTTCCCATCAAGTAATGTCTCCATACCTTGAGCGCATGAACCACTGAAGCTAACTCCAAGTCATGTGTGGGGTAATTCCGCTCATGGTGCTTGAGTTGTCGCGAGGCATATGACACTACTCTCCCATCTTGCATCAGCACACTCCCAAGTCCCTATCGAGAAGCATCACAGTACACTTGGAAATCCTTTTGAAGGTCTGGTAAGCACAGTACAGGGGCGGTCACTAGTCGACGCTTCAGTTCCTGAAAGCTAGCTTCACACACATCCATCCATTCAAACTTTCTATCCTTCTTCAGAAGTTCAGTCATCGGCTTAGCAATCTTGGAAAAGTTTTCAATGAACCTCCTGTAATATCCAGCAAGTCCCAAAAAGCTTCGAATCTCTCCTGCATTTTTGGGCGCTTCCCACTCAGTTACTGCAGTCACTTTGCTTGGATCAACAGCGACTCCTTCTCCTGACACTACGTGTCCAAGGAACCCAACGGTGTTAAGCCAGAATTCACACTTGCTGAATTTGGCATACAGCTGGTGTTCCCTCAGTTTCTCCATAATCAGTCGCAGATGTTTCTCATGCTCAGCATCATCCTTGGAATATATCAGTATGTCATCAATAAACACCACTACGAACTTGTCCAAGTACTCCATAAATACCTTGTTCATCATGGTCATGAAGTATGCCGGGGCATTCGGTAGTCCAAAAGACATAACCGTATACTCATATAAACCATACCTAGTGGTGAAGGCGGTTTTTGGTATGTCCTCCTCCCGGATCCTCAATTGGAAGTAGCCTGATCGCAGATCAATCTTGCTAAACACCTTTGCTCCTTCCAGTTGATCAAACAAATCATTTATGTTCAGAAGAGGGTACTTGTTCTTGATGGTTACTTCATTCAGCGAGCGATAGTCCACTACTAATCTCTTGCTGCTGTCTTTCTTCTCCACAAACAGAACAGGTGCTCCCCATGACGACGAACTAGGCTGAATGAATCCCTTGTCCAACTGCTCTTTCAGCTGCTTCTTCAATTCCTTCAGCTCATCCACATCCATCTTATATGGTCTCTTAGCTATAGGTCCTATTCCCAGCATCAGGTCGATAAGAAACTCTACTTCCCTGTCAGGTGGCATCTCTGGCAGCTCTTCCGGAAACACGTCGGGATAATCCCTAATCACTGGCACAGTATCCATGCTAACCCCCTTAAGAGAATTCAACTTACACCTTCCTGGTCGTACAGCTGACTTGAACCTAATCCTCTTACCATCCGGGGTTTTGAGTGAAACAGCTCGCTGTGCAAAATCTATGTGTCCCTCATGCATAGACATCCAATCCATACCCAGAATGACATCTAACCCATGTGATTCCAACACTACCAAATGTGCACTGAAGTTGTGTGTTCCAATCCTCACAGTTAAGTTGCGGCATCCCGCGCTAGCTATCATATCTCCCCCAGGTGAACTCACTCTAATAGCCCCTTTCATAGACTCCGTAGGTAGCTTATACTTATCCACAAATGCCCTTGATATGAATGAATGCGATGCACCAGTATCGAAAAGTATAAGTGCATGGTGAGTGTTGATTGGAAACTTACCAATCACAAGGTCAGGCTCATCTGGGATCTCCTCCACATTCATGTGGTTCACTGTGGCCTTCTCGTTGTTGGTTGGCTTCGGTCCCTTCCTCTCCGGACAGTTGTCAGCATAGTGTCCCTTCTGTTTACACTTGAAGCACGTCACCTCACTCAGATCCTTCTTCACAAAGTTGCGATCACGGTTGCGGTCATGTCCACCGTGTCCTCCAGAGTGGTGAGAGTGTCCTCCCTTGTGGCTGTGGTGGCTGCTCCTATGGTTGTCATGATGATGTCCATCGCCTCCATGGTGGTGGCGATCATGGCTCCCATGGTCACTCCCTCCATGCTTGGAGTATCCATCATATGAGGTGCGAGACTTGTGATGTGAACCAGAGTGATGGTTGTTGCTCTTTCTCTTGCGGCTTTCCACCTGCTTGTGCTTCCCTTCCAAGATCCTGGCCTTGTCCATAAGCTCCTGGAAAGTGGGGCAATAAACCACCAGTAGCTGCACTGAAAGCTCATCACTGAGGCCATCCAGAAATCTCTCCCTCCTTTTTTCATCAGTGTCAACATCCTCAGGTGCGTAACGGGACATGTTGTTGAACTCCTCAATGTACTCGGCCATGGTGCGATTGGTTTGGCGCAAGTTGCGGAACTCCTTCCTCTTCAGGCTCAGAACTCCTGAAGACACGTGGTTGGTCCTGAAACCTTCCTCAAACATAGCCCAAGTCACAGTATCCAGCGGGTGGGTGATCTGAAAAGTGTCCCACCAAGAAGCGGCTGGTCCCTCCAGTAAGTGAGCGGCAAACCTCACTTTCTCAGCATCAGTGCATCCGACAGTTATCAGATCCTTGTTGACTGAACGTAACCAGTCGAGAGCAACCATTGGTTCCGTTGCAGTAGAGAACTTAGCTGGCCTCAACCTCAGAAATCTGGTGAGAGCATCTCCCTGAGGCTGGTTGTTTCCATTGTTGCTGTTCTGAGCTGCCATGAACTGAGTCATCACTTGGGTCAGCTGTGCCTGAGCTGCCATGAGCTTCTCCAACTCAGTGGGTTGACGGCAGGGAGGCATCTGCGGTTTAGCACAGGTAAGTTTAGAAAGAATCAACTACGATAATAGGATTCTACCCATGCATATGATCAAGCAACAACAAACAATAGCAGACAATCACAAGCAAGCAACACATCAACAAACAAGCGATCCAGCAACATCCCAGGGGTTATCCTAGCAGTATATACCTACTGAAATAGTTTTACAAGAGTTGGCAATGTTTAGCTAAACAGTTGATCAACAAAACAACAAAACAGCAATTCTGCCAGAACAGTCCAGCAGCGTTCGCGAATTTTTCTGCCTGACTTAAACTCGTCATAAAAATAAGCCAATTTTTGCACATACAGTACAGAGAGTTTCGCATCAGCCCAATTTCTTTCAGATTTTTCCCAGTTACCAGAAAAATATGAAAAATCGTACAGTACTGTTGTACCAGCAGAAAAACTGCAACGAAAATAACATAGATAGTAACCAAACTTGCCATAACTCTTTCATAAAATTTTGCACAAATAATTCCTGGGATATTGGAGTACACAAATAAGCAACTAAACACTCTTAAACTAACAACAACTAAGTTTCACAACGATCGAGAATAATCCTAACGATTTTACCTAACGAGGACTAACTGGTGGACTTTTATCTACTTCTTGAAGAGGTTGCGGTAGGTCCTTGCGGTCATGCGTTGGCGCTTCGGTTCGCGGTTCAACCATGGCGGCGGAGTGTACACCTCTCCTGAATCATCACTTGAGATCTCAAACTCCACCTCTTCTGGATCCTCCTCTTCTTCTTCACTTTCTGCTGCAACTGCAACAGCTTCATCTCCTCCACCATCGTCGTTTCCATCATCATCATCCTCGTCCTCATCATCATCGTTCCCACTGTCATCATCATTGTTGTCGCCATCTCCATTGTCATCATCAGAGGGTGGGTTCAGCTGCGCTTGGAGAGCGGCAATCTAGGCTGCCATAGCTTCAATAGTTTGATCCCTTTCCTGGATGGTCCCTTGCAGCTGTTGTATGTTCTGGGTGTTCTCCTGCACAGTGCCATGAAGGTGAGCTATAGTTGCATCTCTGGCTATCAGGGCATTCTCCATAACTCCCACAGCTTCATGCAAGGTGTCAATTTCCTGTCCTTGGGCTGCCATAGTATTGCTGGCAAAATCTGCAATCTCCTTCACCATCATCACCTTCTCAGCTAGAGCTCCATTCTCCCTTTCCATGTCCTCTATGTGCCTCCGACGAGGCGGCATGTTGTTCCTGTCGCCTGGGGTAACCACAATATGCCCATCTTCATCACGCCTCCCATAGTCACGGTAGGGTGAATCTGCTGGCAGTAGGTGTCGGACTTGATGGCACTGGCGAGACAGAGCTTCATGCATGGCCAAGTTGATTCCAAGTCCCCAGTTGCAGTATGTCTTGGTGTAGATCAAATGCACTGGATTTGGCAAGGCGGCATCTCTGAATATGAAGGTAGTGATCTCCCATGCATTCTCTCCATATCCATAGGTATACAACCTTCTTCCCTTAAACATGGGCAGTGGCAATCCCAATGACTGCGAGAGCTGTGCTAACTGCCTTGCAAAGGGCCTTGGTGACTCCATGGTTGCATACTCAGTCCTGACTTCTCCCATCTATCAATTAAAAGAGGAAAGTGTGAGAATAGAATATGGTAAGAATTTACGAGGGTGAAAGGCATAAGATGAAAGATAGAATTAATATAGGCTTTAATAAATCTATGGTTTCCTAATCCAATCCTAGGTCACGATCCTACAGTTGACACACGGGCTCTGATACCATCCTGTAAGGACCGCAGTTCTGAAAAGACCGTGGCTTCTATGTGACATGCCAATCCCTGGATCGGTTCATTGGCCCACAATAGAATGAGATGAATAACATAGCAAAATATCCGTGTATCATAAATAACGAAGATCCAGAATACCATTATTACAATAAAAGCTTAGCTCAAGGCTAGCTCAAATTATTCAGGTAGCAACATAAATCAAGCAAATCCTCCATTCTTCAAATTGCCCACAAGTGAACAAGTGCCGAGTGGAGTACCGTGGCCTATATCGATTACTCGGAATCGGAATATCCTGCAACATGAAACGTAGCAGCCCCGAAGGGTCAATACATGGAATGTATGGCAAGTAGAGCTAGTAAATGGAGACAATAGCACTAACATCTACATGCATATTTGGCAAGTGGAGCTGTGTCTGGCTTGCATTTGCAAATAACTTTGTCCTACTTTCATAAACAGTTTTTGATTTTCTTTGAAAAGATCCCAATTAAGTAAACCCAACAATGTTAAAACAATTATGAAATTAGAATGAGCGAGAAACGTGTCATGGAATCAATATCAAGCAACTCAGTTGTCCATAACCGGGGACACGGCTAATCGATTAGATTATACACCCTGCAGAGGTTAGTACACTTTACCCATGTGACTTGGCCAGCCCAGCTCGTACCATCACTCTCATTTTGGGTGATGATAGGGAGAAGTCCAAGTTGAGACCGTTTGGGAAGTAGCTCCCCAATCCCGACGCGCACCGGTCCAACCTACCAAAATTCTACATCTCTGGATACGCGGGTTCGGGTCACCACAACCTACTAAGTCCAACCAACCGTCCATTCCATTATTGGCACATAGTTGTACACGTAAGCTACACAATAAAGAAGCCAATCATTCTCTCTTGATTCCTGGGTGCCTTTCCGCAATGAAACCACCAAAAATTATCAATACCATCACACCCAGGAGATTCATTGATTAAGTTGTTTTAGTTTTTGCAAACCAACTCATTTAGAAACAACTTTCAGCGATGTAACCCAGCCCTCGTTCATCATAGCATGACTAAGCACATCTACCAACGGTGGTTCATCTACAAGGAAAGCCCTACCACATAATAGGACATAGCATAGCGATAGTATCATCCTACACATGCATCTACAAAATACACGACAATGCATTAAAAATAGTAGGACGATATCATGAACAAAGTAGCATCTACTTGCCTTGGTTGTAGCGGTCGGAAGAACAATCCACACACGAGCAAGCGTTGCACTCGTCACAATATACACGATACAATTGCAATCATAAACAAACAATCCACAAGCATATGCAACAAAGATGATGCATGAATGCAAGTACGACAAGTGAATTGGTGCTACAGCTGCACCACATAATCCTATTCAATAATACTACTGATTGCATGCATGGAAAATAGTTTTAGCGCTAGGAAAACCATTTCGCAAAAGTAATGCTCAAAACTAGAGCTAGAACTCAAATAATTCGCTACCGGTAGTATACTGTTTGTAAAATCTTGGGAAAATTCTAGCGCATAGGCATTGCTGATTAGAAACAGTACCAACTGGAATTACTCAAAAAGGAATTATAAAACTACCAGAGTAATTAAAACACTGCAGAAAGCCACTAGACGGTTTCTGCAGAAGTTTTCACTGTAAGCCTATCCTTTTAATTCACGATGAGATTCCCCTCGTTCCACTGAATCCAGGGACATATCATACGTGATTTTTGGAGCTGCGGATCTTTTTCTACGAATTTATTACTCCGAAAATACCACTAGCTAGTTTGATTAAACTGTACTAAACCTTGCTGCAAAAGTCTGAACCAAAGGTACAGCAAGATTCTACACGACTTACTGAAACTACCCATATTTTATTTGCAATTTTTGGCCAAGCGGTTTAATTACTATGCAATTTACAAGTTTCTATCGAAATCTGTCAACTAAAAGGATTAACGAAATTAACCAGTCAAGTGTGTCTGTTGACTGGTCAACGCGTCTGCTGACTGGGCGTCTGACTAGTCAACGCCTGAGTCTGACCGGTCAACGAACGATCTGAGCCGCTGATCTGAAATCTGACGGTGGCTGCAGGCTTACCGGAAACAAACGGCGAAACGGACTCCAGACGGTGCGGCGATCGGTTCCGGCGTCGATGACTTTCCTGCGCGGGTGGAGAGAGTCAGCGCAACGGATTAAAACGGTCACGCAACGGCGGCGGCGTTCGGCACGCGTGCATGCGTGTGTGCGCGCGCGTGTGCGTGTGGGTGCGCGTAGCGGCATGGCGCGGCGCGGCACGCAGCAGCTAGCGGGCGGCGCGCGGCGCGGCATTAGGCGCGCAGCACAGCGGCTAGCGCGCAGCGGCGGCGGCACATCGCGCGCAGCACGCGCGGCAAGTGGCGTTGGCGCGGCTCGGCGGCGGCGCAGCGCAGCGGGGCGCTACGGAGGCGAGGCGCGCGGGTGAAGGGCGGCGATGGCGGCGGCTGGCCGCGGTGGCGTGGTGCGATGGCGGCGGTGGTGCGGGGTGCCGGCGCGGGAAGAGGAGAAGGAGGCGGCGCGGCAAGGGAAGAGGGCGGCGGCGACGAACCTGGGAGGCGGCGCGAGACCCGAGGAGGAGGAGGAGGCGCGCGCGTATCGAGGAGGAGGGGACGGCTCGATCGTGGCAGGGCAGGGTCGGTGGGCGCGGTTCCCGAGGCCGGGTGGCCTCTTTTGTGGGGCCCCTTTGCGGGTCCTACTCCAATTCGGCGCAGAGTTAGACGCGGACTCGGAAATCGGTCCAAAATTTCGGACCGTTTTCCGATCTATTAAACAAACGGCCATAACTTCTCCGTACGAGTTCCGAATCGAGCGATTCTTGCTCCTACGGTTTTGTACAGTCGAGGGGAACAATCTAAAGTCAAGGGTTGGGCGAAACCACTAGGCTACAAGGATGGACAACGCTAGTCCTACTAAAGCCTCCCGCAGGAGCCTCGTAACAAAATAAAATAGGGTTTTGAAACTAGCGTTTCGCCGATTCTTTTCAGTTGACGGTTTTGCATGGAAAAGTATGATGCAATGATATGAAAGATATGCAGAACCAAATCTAAAATTTGGGATGTGATACGTAGCCTGGTGGCGTGTAGGCTATGGCGACAGAGGGAAAATGGGGAGGAGAGGGACGCGTTTAAGGGGGCGTGGTCGCGGCGAGATTAAGGCGCGGCATTGAAGCGAATTCAACCACGGAATTACTGGCAGGAAACGGCTGGCGCGGTCGTCGCGGGGTGGAGACGATGCTGAGCTGGCGTGGGGTCCTTTCGTCAGCGAGAGAGAGGAGAGGGAAGTTGGGTCCACCAGTCGGCGTCTCTGCGGGTTAATTCGCGAGTGAAAGAAAACGTTTCGGGGGAGAGAGGGAAATGGGCTGGTTATTGGGATTATTGGGCTGGCCGTCTGGGCTGTGTCCATTTCTATTTTTTTCTTCCTGATTGCTTTTTCTTTTTCTAATTCTATTTTCTGTTTTGAAATTCAAACAACAAATCAAACATTCAATTCAAATCAAACTTTCATCAAACTTGTATTGAGTTTTTGGTTCTGTTCAGCAACATAAACCAAAGTCCCAAAACAAAAATAATATTTTTATTTTAGGGTCCATTATTAATTAAATAAATAGACCTTGTTTATTAAATCAAAATTAGGATTTGATTTATTCAACAACTCTATTTGAAATCTAATTATTTTCAAAACCAAATCAGTAGGTTTTATTTGGAAATAAAGGATACTTGGAAAACTTATTTAAAATAAGTAAATAAGTTTTGATGGTTAATTAAAATAGTAAAACCTTTATTTTTAATTAAACTTGGATATTAAATCCTTATTATTTTATTTTAAATAAACTTTTATTATTTTTATCAAATATAAATATTTTATTTCAAAGGCTTGGCCAAGTTTTAATTTGGCTTATTTCTAATTCTTCCTTTTTCATTTGAAAACCAAATCTTTTTATTTAAAAGAAACAAAACAGTAACTTCAAATATTTTTATTTTCCTTTATTAAATGTTTATCTTTTTAAATCCCTTTAGGATTTATCCTGATCAAAATAGGTTTGAAAGTTTCCAATTGGAATCAAAAAGTTTCTTCTCACCCTGAAAATCAATAAGATTTTATTTTATTCATTTATTTTCCACATTACAAGATTTGGAAAATCTTGGGATGTGACATTGGAGATATGCCCTAGAGGCAATAATAAATATAGTTATTATTATATCTTTGTGTTCATGATAAATGTTTACATTCATGCTATAATAGTATTAACAAGGAAACATTAATACTTGTGTGATTTGTAAACTAAAATAGAGTCCCTAGTAAGCCTCTTTATAATACTAGCTTGTTGGTTAATAAATGATTGTGGTTTCCCTATCATGAACATTGAGATGTTATTAACAACAAGATCATATCGTTAGGAGAATGATATGGTGGACATACTCATATAGATAAGCGTAGCATAAAGATCAAGTCATTTTAATAGTTCAATTGCTATATGCTTTCTGATACATAGTAACCTAATTCCTTCGACCATGAGATCATGCATATCACCTTTACCGGAAGGATGCTTTGATGACATCAAACACCACACCATAACTGGGTGGCTATAAAGGTGGCATTAAGTGTTCGGAAAGTATTGGTTGAAACACATGGATCAAGCGTGGGATTTGTCCATCCATATGACGGATAGATATACTCTGGGCCCTCTCGGTGGAATGTCATCCAATTAGCTTGCAAGCATGTGACTGGCTCACAAGGGATCACATATCACGGGAACAAGAAAAGAGTACTTATCAGTAACGAGGTTGAACTAGGTATGCAGAGATACCGACGATCATAACCTCGGATAAGTAAACTATCGTGAGACAAAGGGAAATTGGTATCGTATGTAAGTGGTTCATTCGATCACAAAGTAATCATAGAAATACGTGGGAGCCATATGAATTTCCAGATTCCTCTATTGGTTATTGTTCGGAGAAGTGTCTCGATCATGTCCGCATAATTCACGAACCGTAGGGAGACACACTTAAGGATTCGATGTTGTTTGAGTAGTTATGGAATGATGAGTAAGAGACCGAATGTTGTTCAGAGTCTCGGATGGGATCCGGGATATCACGAGGAGATCCGGAATGGTCCAGAGAATAAGATTCATATAAGGAAAGTCCTGTTTCGGGGTTGGAGAATGGTTCCGGTGTTTTCATCGGGAATGTTCTAGAAGGTTCCGGAATGTCCGGCACTCCGGAGGGGAAGGGTACATGAATGTGTTATATCAAGTTGGTATGATTGCATCATATACTAGGTGTCATCGCTAAACAAAATAAAGGGTTTAATCAAATCCTAGTTTGAAAAGTCAAACGCCAATTTGAAAAGTCAAATGGCTATTTTGTGAAGTGGAGGGGAAGGTGGAAACCGAGTTGGGGAGGAGTTCCTCCCCTCCACCGCCGGCCCCCTTGGGAAACCGAGTTGGGGAGGGACTCCCCTCCCCTGGCGCGCCCCCTCCACCTATATAAGGAGGGGCAGGGCTGCCCCTCCTAGCACCCAACACCTCCACCCGCAAACCCTAGCCCTAGCCGCCGGCCCCTCCTGCAGCCGCCGCCACCCTAGGGCAAGCCGCCGCCGCCTAGCTAACCCTAGCCACCGGCCAAGCCTCCTCCTCGGTGCGTATAAACCCTATATCGTCAAGGAGCTCTCTCATAGTCCACCATACTCGCTCCGACTTAAGACGAAGCCCTGCGAGATCTCCCCTCTACTTCCGGTACCACGCCGTCGTGCTGCCGGAATCGCGAGGAGAGTGCTACAACCTCCGCTGCCTGCTGGAACAAGGGAGAGGAAGGTCTTCGTCAAGTACCGAACGTGTGACCGACTGCGGAAGCGCTGCCGGAACGCAGCGCCGGAAGGATCGTCTACGCGATCTTGAGATCGGGAAGGGTACGACTACATCACCCACGAGAATCCGCTCTCGTTAAACACTTTGGAATCTTCGAGGGTGAGTTATTCCATCGACTCGTTGCTACAATCTAGTAGATAGATCTTGACTTGTTTGTTTGTATGTGATAGAATTTTTTTTGTTTTCCATGCTACGAAACCCTACATAAGTTACTACCTTTATAGTGGAAGTAACTTAGTGTACTTCCTCCGTCACGGTTTGGAGGGCGTCTTACAAAAGTCATGCGTTTCCAAAACTCCTCTCCTCCTAGGCGCGTTAGACTTAATTATAGAATTAATGCCCTCTTTTTTCCTCCCACTTTCTACTCCATGCAGCAAATAATTAATTCGTGCATGCAACTCCACCAATGCATACGCCTAAACTGCTCGTTTTCATTGAGTAATTACGTTTAATAGGACGCCGAATAATTAATAGGCGCATGTTTTTGACATAAATATGGCCCCAATCAGCGTCCACCTATGTTCCAACAATCTCTATAAAACGCCCTCCAAACTGTGACGGAGAGAGTAGTAACATAGACTACTACCTCTGGTCCAGTTTATTAGGTACGCAAGTAGTTTAACAAAAACTTGACCATTAATTTTGACCAATAAAATATGTAATATATGTTCAAAAAAATATATCATTGTGAACTACTTTTGAAGATGAATCCAATGGTATAATTTTTATGACATATTATGTAAAATTTGTTGACCAAAATTATTGATCAAAGTTGTTCTCAACCTACGTGCGCGCCTAATAAACCGGACCAGAGTGAGTATTATTTTATACTCATTTGTATTGGAAAGTGTGATGTGATGGTAATATATTAGAGCAATTACAATAAGTCCTAGTTAGCTGGCTGTAAAAACTAAGCTAGTATTATTTTGCTTAGTTGGATGAGAGAGAAGAGGTGAGAGAAAAGATGTGGACTCTTATGCAATAGCTAGCTCTTGCGCGTGCTTCTAGGCACCTTGTGAGTATGTGAGTGGGTCATTCACTTATAAAGTAGTACTCTTTAAAAATAACTATTGTACTTCTTGACTATAAGCTGACTATAGATAACCTTATAGCCAGCAAGCCGACTGTATTATTGGAATTGCTCTTATGTTACTCCATTTTTCTCTCTCTTTATTAATTGTTTGCCACTTTATCATTTTAGTCTATATGGCATCTATGTTACTACTCATATTACCCCCACTATGAGCGGTCTTGTAACTGCAAGATTATTCTTGGGTGGCTCAACGGTTCAACCCATTCGTTTACCTATCAGAGGGAATCTGCCGGCATTTCATATCTTTTTTCCTTGAATCAGTCGAAGGGCACCTAATACGAATTTGCCAACAATTAGACAGAATATAGTGCATAACAGATACATTGGCATTGGCAGCGGGTGCATGCACCGGCCTAATCATTCACACCCCTAAAGCCTGTGCTGTGCTGTGCTGGGGGCCAACCAAAAGGAAATTGGGATTAGAGACCCCACAGGAGCATCATAATCCTCTCTTTGACAGGTGTTTTTGCATGTCTAGACCATGATGCTCTTTTTCTTTGCATCGGCTGAAAGCACTAGTTTGCTGGCTTTGCTAAAAATAAAATAACTTGCTTGCTTCTTTTCAACAATTAGGACATGCTAAACATGGTTTCTGATGCTGTGTATCCTTCACAAAATAGCATTCTCCCATCTTTAAGCCATGGGTTGAAGCCACCAATTATTAGCTACTATGAGCTGCCTGGTGATGGAAATAGGCCGGCCTCTGAAACGTGGGGCCGGGAGGGGCCCTCCCTCCTCTCAAGGTTGCCTATAAAACAGACGCAGCGATTCTACCATGGCGATAGTGTCCCCGTCTTATCCAAAGGTCAGGGCCGCTCCAAGATCTGTGTATACAATTTTACACCAAGAACCTTGACATTGTATACTTCTTTTCCCTATAGAAACCAAGTTGTACACGCACACTTCAACCCCCTCCCTCTCACCGATTCTCCCCCGACCTGCCCCACCGCCTCCATCCCTAACCTCACCCACCGTTCTCCATCCCTGGTGCCCAACTAGCTATCGCGGCCGACGACCCTCGGCACTCCAAAAACCGTCGCTGCCATGGATCTAGCTAACCTGAGCCCCGCCGTCACCATCCCTGCTCATCTCCACGATGGCCACCACTGAGCTCTCCTCTCCTGGCCCTGGATCAGCCGTCGCCGCTGACGGGAGCGAGGCTGCCGGCGACGCGAAGATAAGAAGCGCCGGCGGGAACGGAGGCAGCCGTTCTTCATTCCCGATCTGGATTTATTTTTCGAGATTTCCTTACTATTCGCGGAGTTCGTTTCTTTTTTTGTCCCAATCCGAATCTAGTCGTTACTCCTATTCTTGTTCATGTACATGGATGGGATCCTGAATCCTTATTCTGTAGTTCATGTATGGGTACAAAATTAATTCTGTACAAGGCGTGGGTGGCAAAGTGCTCCCGGAGCTCCTCCACCATGCCTATGATTTTCTTCCTTTTTCCTCAAACCCAAGCCCCAGATTACTCCTTGATTTGCTTCCATGTTTGAAGATCTGATTTGTATCGATGAAGCACGATGGATTGGATGACAGGATTCCTATTTACAAACTAATTGTGCCTAATTCTGTACTAATAGTATAATCTTGTTTGTAAGCTGATTGTTAACAAGAAAAAATCTATACTAATTCTGGAACGGAACGAGCTTAGGCAAAAGCTAAAGGCCTTGTATACAAAAACAGCAGGGACTGTGCCAAGACAAATCGCTTTAGTGTGGGGTGTTCTCTGCAAAATTAAGGTTCGAATCTTGATGCAAAATAAGACAATTGGACGGCATGCGATAAGACCGTGACCCTAACGTATGGGTAGAGTTGCATTTTCGATAAAACAGGCACGCACACCATTCTCCTGGTCATCTCCCCCACACGCGCACCTCCCCCGCCTCCCTCTAATTCTTTCGTCCACGAACTTCTCGACACCTTTCGCCTTCTTCGTCGTCATGGACTCCAAGGTCTTGTACGCCGCCGCCGTCGCGGCCCTGGTGGCCGTCTCCTCGCTCGCGGGAGTCGCCTACGCCACCGAGGAGGCGCCCGCCGCCGCGCCAGGCCCCGAAACAGCCACCTCCGGCGCCACCGCCGCCGCCACCGCCCTGTCGTCGTCCCTCTTCGCCGCCTCCGTCCTCTGCCCGGCCCTGGCGCTCCTCTTCGCCAACCTGCGCCACTGAGCCGGCGGGCCAAGGCTGCTGCATGCTCGTAGATGGATGGATGGAATGATGTTAATTACAACTGTTAACGTGCGTACGTTGCTGTTCCTGTGTGTCGCGCGATGTCTTCTTGTACTATCTGCTTTGCTCGTTTGATTTCTGATGATTGATGATTCGCGCGCTGTACTGTACAACCCAATGGAAATTTGTTGATTCAGTTCAGAGTCCAGGCTACTGATTAATTTTCTGAATCCATGGCGGTCTTCCATGAATTCCAAACAGTATTTTTCATCTAATCGCACTGTAAAGCGTGAAAGAAGAGCTAAGAAAAGCAGCCGGTTGCCATACACATACTTTTTCTTAGCAATGCAAATGGCTGTAAAGCAGACACACGTAGGCACCCACACACGTAAATAATGCAGCCTGACCCGACATGCCTTCTCGGTACCGATCAACTCATCATCGTAGAATTCCCATTTCAAGTTTCATCTCTTTTTTTTTTCTAAATTCCTTTCGATATACTTCCTCCGTTTAGAAATATAAAATATTTTAACTTTGTATAATGAATATATATAGACATCTTTTAGCGTATTAATTCACTCCAAACCTCTATGAACATACACACTAAAGGACGACTAGATGCATTTCATTCATAAAGGTAAAATGTTTTATATTTCTAAACGAAGGGAGTACTGATCTATAGTTGCAAAAAAAGGATATTTTGCAGCTATGCAAAATACATCAATTTAAAATTGTGAGAGAATATCAAGTACTATCGTGCAGTGACGGAGCCAGCAGGGTGAAAGGGTGGGACGGACACTACTCTAAGATTTGGCCCAGCCCATATTGCATATATAGAAAATAAGAAAAAATAAAAAATCCCAGCCCAAGTACGGTCTGCCCCACCCTAGTAAAATGGGATGGATTCGCCACTGTGGCATGAGATGCTACCGAGCTCTCAAGACATGAAAGATAATTAAGCATAGATGCGGCAAAAAAAGCACAAAATAATTTAGTAGATTCAAGCACTATAACGCTATGAAATGTTCTTTAAAGTTCAATTAACACACTTAGAATAAAAGGACAACTTCATTAGTGAATGATAACCAAAAGTACTATTCTGCAACTTTTTTTTTGGTTTTGGCACTATGTGGAGTTCTCTTTTTTTTTTGTCGGTGTGTGGATTGAATTTGGTTGTGATATTTTTACGTGATTATACGAATTCATGTATCGAATACACCAATTGTTTTATGATAGTAGGTATTACCTGTGCTAGTGCATCAGGTTCATTTTGTGATTGTTATTATGAGTTTAGTTGGTCTGACGCGTGGGCCATGATCCTAGGCCACAGTAGCGCTGCATATGTTTCCCACACCCATCAACAGAAGATAGCACTGAGAAAATATCACGGGTTGTAGAGTGAAATTCATCGCTGAATACCTTTTCTTCTGTTTTCCAATGGTCAATGTTTAATCAAATAATAGTTCAAACATGCAACAGATGTGGTGTGGACAAATAAAGAGATGACACTCAGATTGGACACAGTAACATCATAACAACTTAATATGCCCGTCATGGTGCACAAGAAAAGTCTAATTTTGCAGCCCTCCACTACTACCAAGTCTAATTTTGGTTCATGACGCAATATTGACCTTTAACCTCTAAAAAATAGATATATTTGGTCCCTCACCAGTCACCATACTCAAAGCGGTTCAAATAATGCAGCCTAGCATACCAGCCTAATTGTTTGTCGTGACATCAGAAGAATAAGTCCATTTTTGTCCATCGATAACTAGCTAGGTTTAGTCTTGGTACATAAGCTCTAAAACTAAACAGGTTTGACTAAACCTTCAAAATAGATAGTTTTAGTCCATTGACACACTCAAAGAGTTTAATACAATGTTCTTCTCATCTATGCAGTTCTGTCATACTTTTAGTTCTTCTTGGCACCTCAAATATCTTATTTGAGCTCCTAAAAACTATTATTACTAAATTAACTTGTAGTCTAAGTAAATCATATGCTTTAGGTTTAATGGTGCTGGGTAGCATGGTGCCATGGTACAGAGTGACTAGGAGGTTAAAGAAAGGAAAATATGTAGTTGTCATGGTAACAAAGGTAAGCGCCAAGAGTATAAACCCATCCATCGACCATTGGGCTTGAGACTTTAGCCCATTCTTTTGATATACTTTTATTGAATTTCTTACTACCATAGCTAAGTGTTGTACGTTCAATAAACCATTAGTGTTAGTACCGGCTGTTAAGATTCTAATCTGATAAATCTTGTATGTGGTGAAATATCTAACGAGTTCTAGATGTGGCTTTTTCATAACTCTAGAGGTCTTTGAATTTTGATAAAAAAAATAGTTGCAAAGCAGAATTGAAAATAAATTGATAAGCTCTAATACTTTGTATTGTTTTGGCTATGAGTTCTCCCTTGTGATGCTCACTCAGAATGATTTTTGCATGAAGTTATTCCTACAACTCTAATTGAGGACAAGAAGGCATAACTTCTAAGCATGAACACACTTGCTTTTATTGGCAGGGGAAACTAATGTTCAGCCATAATTTAGATGGATACAAAGGGTGAAGCATCCAAGTTGAAATTTGGCAATCCATGCATAATCCATAGGCGAGTGAATGCATAATCCAAAGGATCTGGCTAAGATGGAGTTCTGCATTGTGGAAGAGTGTAGATACCCAAAAAAATCCAACCCCACATTCGAAGAATAGAATGGATAATTTTAGACTACCATCCACAGGTTGGTCGAAGGAAAATGGTTGCCTGGACTATAAAAAGGAGATAAGGGTGTTGGTCTCGTCTTAAGGCAAGAAGATGGAAGTTTCTAGGATGGAAAGTTGTAAACTTTGTACTTGGTACTTGAACGTTAATATCGTACTATAGTACTGAAAAAGGTTGTGTGCATAAAACAAGTGTACATCACTTTCTCTCTTTCGCTCAGCTTCTCTCTTGATAAGAGAATAAGCAGAGGATTTGTTGTGGTGGCAAGCAAATGACCTCGAGTCATCCCATATTTATTTCCTTGTCTATTAGTTTTTGCGCGTCACCGCCCTAAACAACTATTATTTTTTAATGCATGCACACATGTATAGTACTAATTGGATTATTTAATGAAAACATCAAAATTTCATACATGCCATACATATCACATACTCATTTCGGTCCAATTTATTAGACACACATGTAGTTTAAAAAAAATCTTTGACCATCAATTTTGACCAATAAAATATACAATATATGTCTCAAAAAATATACCATTGAAAACTACTCTTGAAGATAAATCCAGTGGTGTATGTTTTGTGATATATTATGTAAAAATTGTTGACCAAAATTATTAGTCAAAGTTATTCTTAAACTACATGCATGCCTAATAAACCGGACCGAAGGGAGTAGTGCGACTTGTCCTTTGTGATCAGCTTAATTGTTATATTTATTGTTTGTTGGCCAGTTAGTAAAATATGAGTTATTTTTACTCTCACAATGGATTTCAATGAAACCGTTTAATTCTCTATGCAACCATTGCTTATTGTAGGAAACCAGCCGGAAAGAGGACGATTTGGAAGACATCTAATATTCGGTATTCTCCACATATGTGTCATTTGCAGAGTTTTGTACTGTCTGCCTTAGGATTCATGGATTAAATATCTATTCCATATGTTTATGGTAAATATCTAGGGGATTTCTTGGGTACTTCTAGAAGATTTTTAAGTATGCTTTTGCATATTTCTGAACAACTTTACTTGTCAGAATCTAAAGTAGGGTATATCGCTATAGTGCAAGTCTGTTTACCGTACAGACATTGATGTTTCTGACCTATGTGAAGAGGAAGAGGGATGATGGAGAAAAGGGATTGATGTTTTCGACCTATGTGAAGAGGAAAAGGGGATGATGGAGAAAAGGGGAAAAATATCAAACGTATTCTAGAAAACTCCATATTTCCTAGTTTTTTAAGAATGTTCCTAAACTTTTTTTCCTTGTTATATTTGTTTAGAATTGTCCAATAATATATGTTATAAATATCAGTTTTTCCTTGAGTTCCAAAACAAAAAAATATATATTTTTCATGATTTTCCTTTTTCATATTTTTAAGCATTTGCCAAATCACTAGTATGTCATCCATCAATTCACTTTGAGCTAACTTTGGAAGTTGAGGGTCGAATTTGCCAGGTTTTAGAATTTAGGGACCAAAACTAAATTTAGCTAATAAAAACAAAACCCAAACGCTAAAAAACAACCGGTGGCCAGTTTGTCCGACGGAGCCATCGATTCCTGGCCGTCTGATCAGCTCGATCGACCTAGCATCGTACCTCCCCGTCCCGACACAATTCCACCTGAGGGCTCCACCGTGTCACGTCCCAGTGAGAAAGCGAGGCCCGTTTATCTCTCGATGCCCCTGCCCCTCCTGATTCCCTCGCTAGGCATTCACGGAGCAGGGCGATTTTGTTCGCGCGATGTCGGAGGAGCTCGAAGACGGGAGATCAGAGTGCGAGGTGCGCGCGAGGGCCGGAGGATCTCGGAGATGGGAGATCGGCGGTGCATGATTTTACTAGATCTAGGTCCCGAGGTAAGCCCTGTGCACAAATCCTCTAGATACGGCCGATTTTCGTGAAGTAGAAGCGTGATTCTATCTAGTTTGGTCCGATTTCATATTATGGATATCCTGTCTACAAGCAATTCCGATCGATTTCATCTCACTTGCTGCGGGTTATTTATTTGTGCATAGTTCGCTTAGTAGAGTGTGGATCAGTGTGTCCCTCTATCAAGCTCATGATGTTAAGAAACTAGATCCCTTTTTTGCAACCTCGGTTGCAAATACTGGCCTTTGGCTGGGGAATTAGGTGATTGGTTGATTGTATCCAACACTCCTTTGTGCATTTGGATATTCTGTCCATCCGTGCACTGAAATTCTTGGTGATTTTTTGTGGAGAAAGGCGGGCAAAAGGGTCGGGCCTCCATGAAGCTCCGATGTGGGAACTGAGTGGTAGGTTTATGTGCAGGCGTCTTGCTAGCTTGTTTAGATAGAAATTAACTAATCAATGTTTGCGTGTTGTGACACAAATGATATTTGCATTTTTCTACATGGTGGAAACACATGGTACTGAAATCTCATGACACGCTGATTTTTGTTTGGAATAAGTTTAGTTGTATTCAGGCTTGATAAATGTTGTAGGAATAGCACATAAACAACTGCATTTGAGTATATAGTCGTGAATATATTCCTTTATATAGATCACAGATGCCTTTGAGTACATAGTCATTGAAGACCTTCTCTGCACCACCACTAGCCAACACTGCATGGAAGACCTGCTCCATGCCACCGCCACTAGCTAGAGCTCCAGCTGTGGTGTTCCCTCCTTCCCAACCCTCCCACTACAAGGGGCGTTGTCGGGTATCATGCTTCTCTTTTTCTGCCTACCGGCCAAAAACGCCATGAAAAACCAAGTCCACCATTGCCGACCAACTCTAGGTTGTACTTGTATTTTTTTTCCTATTCCTGTGTTTGGAGGCATGCGTGGTTTAGTTCTTACAACCTGGAAATTATAGCTAGCAGCTAGTGGAATCTGCTGTGAAAGCTCATGTATATGAGTTGTCCATGGTTTGAATCCATTGTTTCAAATTGAAAACAGGGGATTGATTGGATGGTTTCATTTATTGCTATTTTTTCATCTTGGATGCATTGTTATTTAGTCAATTTTTATGTACTAGTGTTGCCACTGCACATCCATGGACCAGAAGGTGTATTGCTTTCAAACATATTTGTAGTTAATTAAGTCCCACTGTATGTATTAAGTTGCTTTGCAAACATACAAAAGTTGTATCTAGCATCATAGTTAAGTTTGCCTTTTCATGCTATTAACTTTGCTTTTTCGCAACCGATTAATTAGGTTCACTACATAGATTTAAGTTGCTTGCAAAACATAGATAAGTTGTTTCTGGCAACATAGTTTAAGTTGCTTTCCCATGCTATTAACTTTGCTTTTGTAGTAGTTAATTATTTAATTAAGTTGTTTTTTTCCATCTCACTAAGTTGTTTTTCATAAAAAATAAGTTGTACACCGATGATTTTAAACTACGTTGCTTTTTGTCATTTCTTCGGTTGTATACAATTTCTTATTAAATTGTATTATTCAGCATACTTAAGTTGTTTCTCAGTGATTCTAGGTGCCCTAGCCAGTCACTGTTCCAAATGATATTTGTCTTAGCTCCTTGAGTTTAATAGTTTTCCACCTTAGTAAGTTTACCTATACCTATTAACTTAGTTGCTTTTGTTCCTATGAATATTCTAGTTTTTAATTATTCTGTTTGTACCCAATCATCCAAATAGTTACTTGTTTATCTCTTTTGTTTAAGTTGTTTTCCTTTTTTAGTAAAGTTGTTTCCATCTCTTTTGTTTGTCAAGTTGCTTTAATCAACACGCTTAAGTTGTTTCCATCATTTCACTAAGTTTAGTTTTATCACCTAACCAAGTTAGTTTTACCAGCAATGTCCTAAGTTGCATATGTTAAAGTTGCCTTTATAGTTCTGTAAAATAGCCTGAAAATACTGATAAGTCTCCTTTACACTTATTTTGAGTTGCATGATGTTGTCTGATTAGTTGTTTTTTGAATCCTTACAACCAAGTTGGTTACATGTTTCTTATCTAGTTGTTCTTACTCTAACCTAAGTTGTAGTAGGGATCATGTAGAGTTGTATGATGGTGTCTGATTAGTTTATTATTGAATCCCTGCCACCAAGTTGATTATATGATTTTATCTAGTTGTATTTACTCTAGCCTAAGTTGATTTTATCTAGTTGTATGGTAGTGTGTGCTTTAGTTGCTCTTTTAAAACCCATGGAAGCAAGTTTGGTTACAATGATTTTTATCTAGTTGTATTTATTGTAGCCTAAGTTGTAGCCGAGATTATGTAGAGCTATAAGATGGTATTTGCTTCAGTTGCTTTTTAAAATCCATGCAACCAAGTTTCTCAACAATGCTTTTTCATCCGGTTGTATATTACTCTATCCTAAGTTGTATCAGAGATCATGTAGAGTTATATGATGGTGTCTGTTTTAGTTGCTCTTTTAAAACCCATGGAAGCAAGTTTCCTTACAATGCTTTTTGTAGGTGTGTGTTCTGCTTCACTATCCTTTAAGATGGTTTTGACAGCATACTAAACTTACTTTGTAACATGCACATAAATTGTTCACATGTTGCACTCAAAGTTGAATTTTTTTGTAAGAGATGGCTTATGTATCATGGGATGGTTTTGATCTGTAACGAAATACTTTACTTCCCATTTGTTGTTAATAAGCTTAACGCCCATCTTATTAGGGAATTTCATTTTCTTTGTTGATTCCCTTTTGCTCTTAACACACAACTTGCTAGCATTGGGCGTATTACTTTGATCCAGCTTCTTCACCTTCCTCGACGTCGTTGTCAATCTGAATAGGACTAACTTTTCCAAAACAGTCGTCCTCTCCTTCAGCAGTCCTTCTGTATTTCTTATTATGTTTAGGTGTTTGATACTTATTGTGGTTTTCTAGTCCCTTGCTCATGCAGGTTTCATCATGTGATAAGATGTTTTTGCTACCATGGTTTCGTATATCCTTATTAAGTTGCATATCTGCCTCTTCTCATATCATGGTGCAATTTTTTCCAGACATGTGACTTGGCTTAGGAGTGGAGATCAAGGACAAAGTGCAAGAATGGTCAAATTTGCACTAGAACAGCCATCGCGGCTTTTTCTGTGCCTTAGGCTCATCACCTGGAACAAAAGAGATCCTCCCATAATGACAACACACATAAGTTTGCGCAGATTTTTAAGTTATGTGATTTTTTTGCGAGACACGCTAGGTGTCGTCTTTTGGATATGAGACCGCTCATGTATTTATGTGTTCTTCGTGGCATTTTTATGTCCAAATGCATGTAGTGCGGCAAATTCTCTATAAGTTGTTCAATGATGGTTTGAATTTTGCATACTCTCGGGGTTTGTGGATCTAAGTAGTTTATTTCTCAATTCCCTATAGTTGCGTCAGGTTTGTTGGCAAGTTGTTGTTCTCCCTATATTGAGTTATCATAGGTTAAAGCTTTGGTTTTTTCATGTTTCTAGGGTTTATGGATCTAGTCTCAAGTGCATGTAGTTGTGGAAGGTTTGCTGGTAAGTAATTGTTCTCCCTATACTGAGTTGCTGCGTATTATGATTTGACTTTTGCATGCTCCCTGGGTTTGTGGATCTAACTAGTTTATATCTCAATTGCACGTAGTTATAGTAGGTTTGCTGGTAAGTTGATGTTCTCCCTATACTGAGTTATTGCAGATTGATGGTTCGTAGATGTATGTGTAGATTTCCACTTCTCTAGGGGTCAAAAATTGTGTACTCGTCTTAGTTAAGTTGTGTGCTCACCTTAGTTAAGTCGTATATGCATGGCCATAGATTCCTTTTGAGTTGGTGATCATTCAAATTATAAGCTCATTAATTAGCCCATTTAATCAGATTGTTTAAAAATAATAATTGAATTATTTACTGCTTTTTTCTTCTGCACATCCATGGACTAGGGGCTTGTGTTTTTGTCTTGTCTAGGTTGATAATCCAAATGACATGTTGTGTTTTAACACATAAGAAACACTCATTGTTTTGTCTATTTATAAGCACCCATATATGAATTTTCTTTGAGGGAGCAAGAGTAAAGGATCATATCATGCATATCAAGTTGTTCCCTTGTCATGTTCAAGTTGCTTATCCATTTTAATTAAGTTACCTACTGTTTCTTATTAAGTTGTTGTACATCCTTTTTTAGCTGTAGCTTTTGACGCCCTTGCTGTTTTTCGAATCTAGCTAAGTTGTTGTTTTCATTTCACCAAGTTGTAGTCTCGTTTCACTTAGTTGCTTGATTCAATCTAACTAAGTTGCAACTTTAAATGCCCCTTGAGTTCTTTTTGGATCCTTATAAGTTACGTTGTAGTCTACTTTTATTTTGTTGATTTGTTGTTTTGTACACGCGCTAAGTTGCATTTAATTCATTGCTAAGTTGCTTTTTCATATTGTCGATTCATATAGAATGTTCTTTTTGTTAAGTTGCTTTTGCAAAAAAAAGAATTTGTTGCTTCACACATGTGATAAGTTGCTTTTGTAATGCTTATTCTTATAATGCCAATTCATATATAATGTTTTTTGCCAAGTTGAATTTGCAAATAGTACTTTGTTGCTTCACACATGCTTAACACACATGCGATAAGTTGTGTTTGCCTTATTTATTTGGTACTAGATCGCACCTAATGTATAAGTATCTGTTTATATAATTGAAGCAATATTCTTTCTACATTGGAAGCAACTTATATTTTCCTTATACTAATGCTTCTTCGCTTTGTGCTTTCCTACAGATTAGTGAGAAGTAGTAAAAGTGAAGCATCAATTGTGGAAATACTCACAAGTGAATCTGACATGTGCATAGTTGCTAAGTAGTTGTTACTTTGCACAAGTTTTTTTTTTTTTTTTTTTTGAAGCTGTCACTGAAATTGGCTACTGTGTGTTAATCCCATTTTGATTATTTCTTTGCTTCCATATATACACTAGGTTTCTCGATTAAGTAGATTTGTATATGCTTTTTTGGGTTCTGCAACTAAGTGAAGTGAGGACTGCTATATGCCGCTGCAGCAGGTTGGTTGCCGGCGCCGCTGCTGTAACCATGACGCCTCCGCTGGTGATGCGTGGTCGCTGGAGCCGTTGCTGCAACGTCCAACCACGGCATCCTCGGCTGCTGCCTCTTGGTTGCTTACGCCACTGCTGCTGAATCGTGCAACAATAGCCGCTTGGTGGACGAACAAAGCGTGGTACAAAAAGTGTCATACAGTTTTTGGACGAAAAAGATCATATGTAAAGCAATTTCGGAAGTTTAAATCCGTTGGAGTGGCAAAATGGAAATCATGGCGTTTTTTAATGACTTGCGGCTGGTGTAGAGGTGCTAGGTAGGGAAGGCCACACGTGTTGGGTTACCGTCGGACAACCGGACACTTCCGTTTATGGCAACATGAAGTATGTTTGACTTTCCATATTGAGCGGAGGCTCGATCGGACGAGGGAGCAATCGAGCGCTCCCTAGACGCGTCCAAAACAAAATATATGTTTCCCAATTGCACAAGCGTCAGAATGCACAAATCTATACCGGGTCAAAAAAAAGGCGTCAGAATTCACAGATCAACCGTATCCACAAATTTATATCCACTAGTGTCCCCTGGCGAGGCCGAGGCATATCTGATGCCCCAAACTGGAATTACAGAGGAAGTTCTACAGCAGCTGGTAGCCAGCAGGGGATAAATAAATTATTACTGAATACCCTGTGAAATCCATGTTAAATTTAAGTATAACTGTCATTCGCCACCTGTACTTGATATCTGTTTGACACAGCGAGATGTTCTCAAAATGGTATAAACATGAGGGCCTCTGGAAACATGCACTGCAGAGCTGCCTTGCAGGAAGAGAGAGCCAGATGATACCCAACGCTCTCGGTATTCAGAGGCAGGCATGAAAATAACCTGCAGCCAACGCTCTGTGTTCTTCTCAACCACCGACAGCAGGCGTGAGAAGCGGTCAGCCCCGCTGATATCATTCCATCTGGGAAGGTCAATTTCAATCTTCGGCTACTGGATCTGTGGCGGTGTGTTTTTCTTTCTAATGTTCAGCTTCTCAGGTTCGATGACGATCATATTACTCCGACTCGCTGTCCATGTCGTGCATCGCTTTCAGTCCCCGGGGGCGCTGCAAAATCGAGTAAGAATGTCAGCCGATTGATTTTGGACTAGTGCATGATGCTGGATATACAGGGCTGGAACTGATAGCATGGTATGGTAGTCTGCTCACCTTCTTGGAAACCTTCTTCTCTCGTACTTCATATCTCTCCAGAGTCAAGTCGCATAGCCATGTTCCAGGGCATACAAACTGCATAAAGATGAACAAAACCTTAGGTGAGAACTGCATAGTCTGTAACGCAATTTGCAACGTAAACATATGAACACAACTGTAGACATTAATAATTATAATTATATCCTAATAAATAGGCACCAGCTGTGTTCTTAAGCTTAACTCCAAGTATCATTCCTTTTAGAAAAACTCCAAGTATCTAAAAAGAACTTCAACTCCAAGCATGCTTCGACCACAACCAAAAGGACTAATTATTGCTCCACCACATATTATAATTTAGAAATGGAGTTCAACAGAGATGGGCCATGGCCCCTACCAGGTTAGCTTCGTCATGAGATAAGTTAGAATGGCAATTAGTTTGTCTGTTTCAAAGAAAGAAGGTAATTAAGGTTAAACAGTAGGATCAGTAGAATAACACACCAGCTTTCAGACAGTCCTATATTTGCTTCAGACAGAAGCATGCTATGGTACTATGGACGCCCTCTTGGCAATCAAGTTAAGTATCATGCATAATAAATGAGGCACACACGGAATCTTGCTATTTTATTTGCACGTCTCCTTTGGTCCAGAGGCAAGCCAAGCATCGTGCAAAGAGATGGCCATATGGTCCATGTGATCTCATGCCCTGTATCTATTAAAAAAGCACATACAAATGTATTTACCCTTGGTAAAAAATTTGATTTCTTATCTAGCATTTAAGTTTGGGGTCCATGGTTGTTGTCTGTTAGTAGTGTTACACTATATTTATGTTTGGAATCTCTGTGCAACAAAGTACTAATTTATTTACTGTCTGTACCAAGATAAGAATCCTATGACTAGTAAAGAAAAAAAGGGAATAATCCTATGTGAAATGATGTGAACTGGGAGTATAGCGAGAACAGTTTATAAGTTTAAAAGCTAAGGAGAAGGTTCATACATTAACACTTCTCTGGATGGCTTTGACTCTCTTCTTGGGCCTTTGAGGCAGCTTGGATCCCTTGAACACCAAGAAGTCCTCTTCCTTCTCCTTGTTCGTCAGGGCGACTGCAAAGTTGGGCCAAATTGAACCTTCACTCCCTGATGACGAGCCCTTCTTGTCATCTACAGAGGTCGGTGGCACCCCGTTGTTGTCATTGTGGCCCTTTGCCGAGCGCTCCCTACCTGGGGTAACCGTGCGGATCGTGTTGTTCGGCTGCTGCTGTGAGGGTGGCGTCATTGCTCCAGGCTCCTCAGAATTCCTGCCAATTCAGTAGCACTACAGATTATTAAAAATAATAAAGAAAACTGCAATGTTAGAATGACAACAAAAAGAGGAACAAAGAAGTGATGTGTCCAAGACTGGTGAACTGTTTAGACGTTATTTTTTGTGAATTTGGAATGGTTGTGGTCACACCAAATTGAATTTCAAACATTTCCTTTAATTGCGCTATAAGTAGGCCCTAGAAAGACGGGGCGACAGTAAAGAGAACACATTTCATTTCTCATGCACTGAGTACATTAAGAGGTAATTTAATATGATTTATAAGTACCATGTGTATATATAAGAGGTAACTTACAACATGCACAAAATATGTTTTATAAATATTTTAGCTGTTCACTGAGTACATTAAGAGGTAATTTAATCATGTATAAGTACCATGTGTATATATAAGTCAGCAAGAAATGCAAAAAGGAAATGTGATTATCTACTGAAGGAAATAAATCTATTCAATCATGGTGTCTGATTTCACGACAAGAACCTGATACACAAACATATATTTTAACACTATTTACACATGACTGCAATAATGCTTGAATGCTGAGATGCAGGGAGAGTAGGAACTGCAAAATTTCATGATTCACACACATTTCAGGAAATGGGTAGCAAGCAGACAATAATTTCGACTTTGATCCAGCAATTACAAGAAAAAAATTGAAAATAGAAGGAATGATGAATGAATAAGCAATCACCATCACCATCCACTATTACGTGTGGTGGTGACTGATTTGAGATAAATATGGTGTTTCCTTCTCAAACTAAAAATAGTCGACAAGAAAATAGCTGGTACCATCCAAACACATATACTGACAAGCTATTGCCATCAATAACTTGCTGTAAACCTCATCCCTCACAGCATTCCCTGATCAGGTCTGTTTGAGAAGAGAACTGACATTGCAGACCTTGAATTGGGAAACTCCCAGCCAAGTCAGCTAACTTGAAACTTGGAGCTGGATTGACCAGACAAGTACTACCAATCTGACCGTGCTCCTAAGTTTAGCCTTAGCAAAAGTCTGGTTCTCCTACAGTTTCAGCCTCTTGACGACCTAACTTGAGCCACTAAATAAAACAGCACCTAGTCCCGCTGTAACTAAACCAAATTAAGGATATCAACGAAGGCGCAAACGGCAAAAACCTCGAGAACATCCTGGCCTTCACATCCTCTTAGACAATCCAGCGATACTGGACAAGGATCACTCCATTTTTGGCCCAATGATGGCATTAGCCAACCAACATCAATCATGTTGCCCCAAAACGAAAACAAAAAACTAATCATCACCATGAGTGCTACCATTCGGAATCACCAGCTCCGCTAGGAATATCGGTTACTGATAACAACCCACATTTTCTGAGGCAATATGTACCATAGATCATAGTACATCCACAGCAGAATTTGAAACTAAATTTGGATGAAAAACAGCCAAAACTTTCTGACGCTCCATGTCACGTGCCCACAGACGGGTACCACGTGACAGCCAGCTGCTGTTTCAACCCGGGGTGATTCTGAATCTTATCACCAACCACAAGGCAGTCAGAGATAAATGGTAAAGAACAGGCACAGACCTGAGGGCGCGGTGGTGGCCGGCGGGGTGGTGCTGGGCGGCCGCCGTGGCTGCAGCGACCGCGGCGGCGCGGCGCTGTCCTATCGCGGCCTTCTCGGCGGCCACGGTGGCTGCGGCCTCCACATCGCGACGCTGCACCTTGACGCAGCGCAGGCGCTTCCGGTTTCCCCACTGCAGCAGCAGGTCCCGCTCCGCTGCCGTGCCACCGCCACCGCCTCCGCCGCCGCCGCCGCCGCGCGCGGAGCCTCGCGTCTGGTAGTTCTTCCTCGACTCTCTCTCCATCGCCGGACTTGGCGCCGTGCCTGCAACAAAGAAACAAAGAAATTGTTGAAGGATTCTGAATGCAGAGCGCGAGAGAAATGAAGAATTCGGCCGATCAACTTGAAAAAATAAATCAGTCAACTTGAAATGAACAGAAGTTGGGGAATTTGGCCTATCAAAACAGCACGGGATGAATGAACACTTTAGATTCGGCTGAGTTTCCTCTCTGAAAGGATACTTAACTCCAATCAAGTGGGTGACC
Organism: Avena sativa; assembly: GCA_916181665.1. Classification (NCBI taxonomy): domain Eukaryota; kingdom Viridiplantae; phylum Streptophyta; class Magnoliopsida; order Poales; family Poaceae; genus Avena; species Avena sativa. The sequence continues at coordinate 350,470,928 of OV702293.1, read as the reverse complement.
AAATAAAGCTGCGACCCTTGCCACCAAAAGCGGTGAGCTGTTTTGCTTTCAGATCGAACCAACTTCAAATCAGGAAAGGTAACAGTTAAAATCCGCCTCCGAGAAATTCAGCTCGATTTAACTCACTTAATCTCGCCGCCCTGAAAATTCGAGATGGAATTGAAATGGAAAAGGAAATCGAACACACTTGCAAGAACACCAATTGGGAGCAGAAAAAAAGGCAGACTAAAAAAAGGGGATGAACTGGAAGCGGCGATCCAAACCACGACCAGCACGCTAGCTATATCGCTTCCCGATCGAACTGCTGCGAGTGAACAAACGTTAGCGAAAACGATCGTTCCTAATCAGGTACCACCAAATCGCGCGAATCCCGAGTCAAAGAGACCAGATTCTACCCAATCGTAGCGCAACTCGATGCGGCCCCGTGCCGAAATGCAGCTACGAGAATACGATCCAAATCACCCACTCCGGACTAGCGATCACTTCATCCGGCACAGGAAACGGGTAAACTGGATTCAAATCAACCACTCCAGGTTATCCCCTCACTTCAATTTGTAGAAGAGAACGCGGCGGAACCAGAAGAATCACAGCACAGGAAAATCGAACCTCAAGTGGAATTTAGGAATTCTCAGCAGAAGAGGCGAACTAGATCTTCCAGATCAAACATCCGGAGCCAAGAAACCGGAAATCCAGCCAAATCACAAGCTAGAACTCAAACAAAACAACCACAGAAAAATCCAGCCAAAAGTTCACCGCAGCGAAAACCACTTTCCCCCACCAAAATCACCCAGCGAGACGGAAATGAGCAAGAAGAACCGCAGATGAATCGGACAGGAGGATAGGCCCAGTACCTAGGAGAGATTGCCGCCTTCCCGGTGCTCCAATCCACAAAGAAACTGCCTCGCTCCTCTTCTCCTCCTCCTTGAGAGGCCGAGGCCGAGGCCGAAGACCGGATTCGGAGAAGAATAGTGGAGCAGAATCGGAGGGAATTCGAGTTTTTTTGCGTGTGATGATGTTCTCCTCTGTTCCTTCCTCCTCTCCACCTCTTCTTCTACAAGGCAAAGACAGAGGAGGAAGAAGAAGATGGCTCCCTCCATTTTATATGCCCGTCTACCCCACCCACTTCTGGATCCCTCGGGCACAACAAAACCGGATCCGGGCCGCGCTCCGCCGCTGATGCGGGGACGGACCGCCACGATCGGCCCAGCTCGTCGCCGTCCCGCTCCCACGCACGGGTGACTGGTGTCCAGAGTGTTTGCTCCGCTCCACACGCGGTTGATGCCGCGAGAGAACGCCAGGCCTGACTGCCCCCTGGAGATCTGGGGCCCGGCAGGGACTTGTTGGGCCATGATAGGGGTCTATTCTTACAAAACAAATTGAGACCTTTTTTGGAATAAAAAAAGTTGAGATCTATTCTTACAAATTTGTATATACTTCCGTCATCCCATATTATTTGCGTATAATTTTGCATGCAAGTCAAACTTTGTAAAATTTAATCAAAAATATATAAAATAATATGAATCTCCTAGGAACCTAGGCCTGATATTAAGCTGATACTCCCTCCGTTTCAAGAAATAAGGCGCACGCGTATTTCAAAGCAAAGCTTGACCAAATAAATAAAGCAACTAAATTTTTATTATATTATGTAAAATTAGTATCTTTGGATTCGTATTGAAACATACTTTCCAATGATGCTAATTTTGTACCAACATTCTTTATATATTTAGAGTAAATCTTGGTCAAAGAAAAAACACGCAAAACGAGAACGTCTTATTCCTTGGGATGGATATTAAGCTGAGAAATGATAATATGAATATCCTGGAAACCTAGGCCTGATATTAAGCTGAGAAATGATTTCTTCTCTCATGAAGAAATGGTTAGTGATGAGGAAATTTTAAATTTAGGGGCTGCCTTCTCTGAGAAAGAGATTAGAATAGCTGTTTTTGGTTCTTATGCAGAAGGAGCTCCTGGTTCTAATGGGATCTCTTTTATCTTTTACCAGTCCTTCTAGGACATTATTAAGGAGGATCTTCTCCTCATGTTCAATGCCTGGCATGGAGATCACATGAACCTCTTTAGGCTAATTTTTGATATGATCACTTTAATTCCAAAATAAAATGATGCTAGGACTATGAATTTTTTAGACCTATTAGTCTTCTAAATTGCTCTTTCAAAATCTTTACTAAGGTTTTGACTAATAGATTAGCAAGTGTTATAGGTAGGCTGATTTCCCCTAATCAATCCGCCTTCATTAAAAGCGGATTTATTTTGGAAAGTGTGGTTACTGCACATGAGATTATTCATGAAGTACATAGGAATAAAGAGAAATGGCTAGTTTTTAAAATAGATTATGAAAAAGCTTATGATAGAGTTAATCTAGACTTCCTTTTTGAAGTTTTAGAGGCTAGAGGTTTTTGTCCTATCTTTATTAGGTTTATTAAACAAATTGCTTTGGGGGGGTGTATAGGTGTGAAGGTAAATGACTTTGAAAGTGATTTCTTTCTAACTGGTAAGGGCCTCAGACAAGGAGACCCCATTGCTCCCCTTCCATTTAAACTTATGATTGATGTCTTCTCTAAGATGTTAATTAAAGGTTCTGCTTATGGAGCTATCAAAGGTATTTGTCCTAATTTTGTGTCAGGGAGTATTGTTTGCCTCCAATATGAAGATGATACTCGCTTGTTTCTAGAACCTAATGAGTTAGCTGTTGTTAATATTAAATGGGTTCTAACTTGTTTTGAACAGATCTCAGGTATGAGAATCAACTATCATAAAAGTGAGCTCATCCCTATCAATTTAGAGAATGATGAGGTTAAGCCTTTCCTAGATATTTTTGAATGTGTAGTAGGTAGTTTTCCCATTAAATATTTAGGAATTCCTTTACATTTTGATAAAGTTGAGGAGAGAGGACCTCCAACCTTTGATTGAAAACCTCCTAAGGAGGATCACTGGTTGGAGAGGGAAACTTCTCTCCTATGTTGCTAAGAAAGTACTTATCTAGGCTTGTTTATCTATTATACCCATTTATTTGATGTCCTTTTTCAAATTCCCCAAATGGGCTATTAAATTGCTAGATTCCCATATGGATAATTTTTTCTAGAATGATGAAGAAGGTAATCATAAATTACATCTAGCTAACTGACCCTCTGTCTGTATGAAGACAGACTTTGGGGGTTTAGGTATCCCAAATTTACAGGATCTCAATTTATGCTTGTTGGGAGCTTGGGTTAAAAGATACATTAAAGGTGAGGGTACCTTATGGAGAAAAGTTATTGATGCTAAATATAAAACTAAATCTCCAAACATTCTTTGATGTCATGATGTTCATCCTTCTACCTTTTGGAAAGGTGTGATGTGGGCATCCAGAGCAGTAGATTTAGGCCACTGATACGTCCAAAACGTATCTACTTTCTCGAACAATTTGTTATTGTTTTTCCTCTATACTTATGTGATTTGGATGCAACTAACACGGACTGACGCTGTTTTTAGCAGAATTACCTTGGTGTCTTGTTTTTGTGCAGAAAATGAACTATTAGGAAAAATCCCGGAAAATATGCCAAAAATTATATTTTACAAAAAGATCCACGGAGCCAGAAGGGGAGACAGAGGGGAGGCCTGGGAGGCCCAGACCCACCCCAGGCGCGGGCCCACTGACCCCGCGCCTAGGGGAGGTTTGGCCACCCCAGGCAGCTACTCGGCCTCCCTCCGCGTCTATAAGTTGTCTTCTGATCTAAAAACAGAGGGGGGTCGATAGTTTTTCAGAAAGAGTTCCGCTCCGCCGCCGCCACCAGAAACCAAGATTCGGATCCAGAAACTCCGTTCTGGCACCCTTCCGGGACGGGGAATTTGGAGAGGATCATCGCCATCGTCATCACCAACGCATCTCCATCAACCACCGATGTTTCCCTCATCCATGAGTGAGTAATCCCTCGCTGTAGGCTTGGGGATGGTAGGGATTGGATGAGTTTCTATCATGTAATCGAATAAGATCTGTTAGGGGCATAGTGCCTAGTATCTCTATTAATGCTATTTGACTTTGTTGCAAATTGTTGTGCTTAATGCTTGTCACTAGGGCCCGAGTGCCATGATCTCAGATCTGAACTTATTATTGAATCATTATGATAGTATTGTTTGTGATCTTATCTGCAAGTTGTGTACACATATCATTGTACGGATCCAAAGGCCCCAAAGTGATAATAATTGGGACAACTAGAGGGGATGGCTGTGGTGTGAGGATCACATGTGTTCACGGAGTGTTAATGCTTTGCTCCGGTGCTCTATTAAAAGGAGCACCTTAATTGTCAGTAGTTCCCTAGAGGCCCTGCTGCCACGGGCTGGCTGGACAGAAGATGTTGTGCAAGTTCTCACTGCGAGCACGTATGACTATATTTGGAGCACATGTCTAGGATTGTTTGGTACTTGGATGCTTGTTATTATTTATCTGCAATGCCCTAGATCTTGAAGTTACATGTTTAGACTCGTCCATGCAACGCCCGTCCATCCATCCCTATGCCTACCGCACTCGAATCCTACTGTTACCGTTACTGTTACTATTGCTACTGTTTCACTGTTGCTGTTACTGCTGTTGTTGCTTTGCTGTTGCTACTACAAACTATTGCCACTGATAAACTTCGGTGAGCAAGAACTATTTCCAGGTGCAGCTGAACTAACAACTCAGTTGTTAAGGCTTGCAAGTATTCTTTGGCTCCCCTTGTGTCGAATCAATAAATTGGGTAATACTACCCGCAAAGACTGTTGCGATCCCCTACACTTGTGGGTCATCAGCTACAAGTGGCATATAGGGAATGGTAAGTCTATTAAGTTTTGGGAGGATATTTGGTTTGACAATTCTACTCTAGACACCCAATACTGGGAAATATATTTAGTCTCTAATCAGCAAACTAAAACCATTGCTAATTTGTGGGATGGGAGCAACTTAGATGTGATTTTAGGAGAACCTTTACTGAGCAAATGATGTCTCAGTGGCAAGAAATCTTGGGGATTGCTCACACCATTTTGCTTAATGAAGAAGAAGATCAGTTAATTTGGAAGTATGAATATAAAGGAGTTTATTCTTCTAGTTCTATGTATTCTCTAGTTAATTTTAGAGGAATTAAACAGATTTATTTTCCTGTTGTTTGGAAGTTGAAAATACCACCTAGAATTTAGATTTTCTTGTGGTTGTTTTCACAGAATAAAATCATGACTAGAGATAGAGTTGGAGGAATTCCAAATCCTTTGGAGTGTAATCTGTGTAAAGAGTTTGAATCCGTGCACCATTTATTCTTTGAATGTGATGTCTCTAAGTTATTATGGCAGGAGGTGATGAGGTTCGATCTCGTCAATGCCCATTGTTATGAGCTTGGGTTTTGGAGAAGGTGGGGATGCTGGAGATCACGGAACGGTTAGCAAACAAGCAACACGGGGACACGAGGTTTATCCGGGTTTAGGCCCCTAGAGGGAAAACCCTACTCCTTCTTGTATGCTCTTGATTACGGTGGAACCGAAAATTACAGGGGTGCGCAGATGCAATCTGGCGTGAAGGTGTGTATGCGGTGAGAGGTGCCCTCCTCGCCGTGCCCTCCTAGCCTTTATATAGATAGGCAGGTCCCGGGAGCATGTCGAGTCAGTTACAGATTAGGGTTTGCCTTTTGAAATTCTATCTACACTAGCCTTGTTCTCCAAGCATCCGAAGGCGTCATGGGCCTAGGCCACCCGGAGTCTCCACAGGCCGCATATCTTGCAGTGGACCTTCCTTCGGGCTGGACTAGGTATGCTAATGTTGTGTACCCGTGGGGTATAACCATGTCAGTAGCCCCCGAGTGCTCAGTTGAATCGCAGATTCGGCTGGGGACTCTTCAATCTTTCGGTTGCCGTTTTATGCTTGTTTATAAGAGAATGGTGTTTTAGTTTGTAAGGATTGCTGATGCGTGTGCCTGACTCTCCTGACGGATCAGGACCAGTTAACTGTCATAGGACAAAACAACACGATCTTCTTCAGATTCGATTCCCTACACTCGAACCTAGAACGGATGTTGGTATAATTCGACTCAGGCCGCTAAGGTCTTATAGTAGTCAAATCTCAGTAATTTTCGAGTGATGTACCCAACGCGTCCTTCAGGATTTTCATCGCGTCTGTTGACACGGGTTTTTACTGATAGAGCGCAGTCAGGTGTGTTACCAGGCCATCAGATGATATCTGTAGGTCTTATCTTTGCGTCGCAGACACAGCATCCGAAAGCTTATCACCGCGGAGGTGTTTCGGGTGGCCAAGGAGGATGCTTCTCACTTAGCGTTTATTTGGGCAAATTTGCCAGTCCGGATTTTGTCGTGTTTGATCCGAAGGATCGCAGTCAAATAATTCATAGGGTTCGCGGCCAGCGCTTCCTATGGGAGTAGCCCCCGAGTGTTTGTTCGAGTCATAGACTCGAGCAGAGACTTTAGTTCAGTTAGTTGAGCTCCAGATCCGTAGGACACAATTTTTTCGGATGCTTGATCAATCCTCCCTATGGGAGTAGCCTCCTAGTACTTAGTGGAGTCGTAGACTCGACGTAGGGCTCGAAAAGATCGAGTGGTGTAGTACCTTAATCATGCCTCATGTGCGTGGCCAGCGCTCCTGATAGGAGTAGCCCCCGAGTAGTTGCTTGAATCGTAGATTCGAGTGAGTACTTTTAATTATCAGCTGAAGATTTCCAACCGTTGTTAGCTTTATTTTTGATGACGTCGGTGCTGACGATCGGTGACCTAAACCGTCTGCGGCGCTAGAGGTGACATAACAGGACGAACATGGGTCCCACTTTCTGACTTGAAGTTGACCAGTCATGCGCGTCGTGGCAAGAATTACGGCGTCTCCTTGATTTCCGTGCATAGTGGACAGCGTGCGTGTGACGGTTCACTGCTGCGTTGACACGTGGACGGTTGGATTTGACCCTAGCGTTAGGGATTCTGGATGAAGGGTTCCCATTCGTCGTCTTCATCCTTATAACCATGGGGAAAACAGTGATTTGTTTTCACCCTTTGCCATTTGCTTTCACTACCTCCATTTTCACGAGCTCGTCTTCGCACGCACTAGACGCTCTTTGATCTTTTCCTTCTTCGTTCTTGCGCACGCACCGCCATCGTCGATGTGCCGCGATGGTGAAGTCGAAGAAGGCCTCCGCCGGAGCAGGCTTAAGTGTTGCTGCCAGTGGCAAGAAAGCTGTCGCCCCTGCGCGCAACACTAATGGCAAGTGGAGGCGCTCCGACGTGCGTGACACCGATCTGCGCAAGTTGCGCGATGCAGGGTTAATCCCGCAAAGCAAGGAGGACGTCAAGATCCCCGGCGATGAGGCAATCCCTCGCCCACCCGTGGGTTTTTGGGTGATCTTCGTTGCCTTTATTCTGTGTGGCTTGTCGCTTACTGCCCACGAGTTTCTTCGTGGGCTCCTTTTTCTCTATGGGATTCAGATTCATCATCTGTCTCCCAATTCCCTTCTTCACATTGCGTGTTTCATCATGATTTGCGAGTGCTGGCTCGGCATCAAGCCGCACTTTGGTCTCTTCCAGAAACTCTATTCTGTGAAGAGGCAGTCCGGCTTCGACGGAGTCTATCCGCTCGGCGGCTGCATCATTTCTCTTCGTCCCTTTGTCCAGTTTTTCTCCCTCTCCATTTGCGATTCCATTCAGTATTGGCGTCGCAAGTGGTTTTACATCCGCGATGTCAATCTGGATGGTTAGCAATTTGGTCTTGCCCCCTTTGACTCCGAGCAGAAGATCGTTCGAAAGAGATCGTGGAAAAACCACATCTTGGAGGGTGAAGTGGCGGAGGTGGAGATGATCTACCAGCGGGTGGAGTCTCTCCAACTGGTGCCAGGCAAGGAGTTCAACAGAGTCGACATCATCCGCACCTTTCTGAAGCGTCGGGTGCAGCCGCTCCAAGCCAGGGCGCACCCGATGTTTCTCTACGTCGACCCTAGTGATCCCACCAGAGTGTCATCCGAAGAATTATCTTCGGGTGATCTTGATAGGGCCCTCCGTCCTCTAATGAAGTATATGGCTGGTGAGGACCTGTCGGGGGCATCGCTGATCCCTCCTCTTAGCGCCGGTAAAGGGGCCTCGAAGGTGAAGATTGTTCGTGAACGTTGCGCTTTGCTGTGTGTTTTTTCTTGTTGTAGTTTCTCATGTCTTTGTTATCTTTGCTTGCAGCGCCTCCAGGTTATGGGGTACATGCCCCCTCTGCCTGAGAAATATGGGGAGGCACCAGACAATGAGGAGGTAGACTCCGAGTCTGAGCTGCCGCCGGCGCAGTCGCCTACTCACGAAGCCCCCGAGGCGAGTGAGGGGCGCACCCAAAAGCGAGCACGAAGCCCGAGCGAGTCTTTAGATGTCTCGACTCCGCCAACGCCTAGGGACCCATCCTTCCTCGTGCGCCACAGCGAGGAGGACGGCGCTTATCCGCACCATTCCCGGTTGTGCCTCTGTAGGCAGTGGCGCCGCAGCCGCCGGCTAAGAAGAAGAAGAAGGAGAAGGCGCCACCCGTTTTCAACTTGAGCGATATTGAATCGTAAGTACCTTCGGATGCCTTTTGTTCTAAATTTTGCATTCGCAACTTTTCATGTTGTCTTGACTGGTACTATTTCTTGCAGCCACTCCTTAGAGGGTTCTCTTAGTGAGGGCGCTCAGGAGGCCGTAGGGGAGTCGAAGTTGAGAGCTCCTTACTCTCAGATGGTGGCCGACTCCAAGGATGACGCCCTGAATCCCTCTCCGCCGGAGGCTCGGGTGGTCGTTACTCAAAAGACCCCTGGTGGACCTTCGGAGTCTCCATCTGAGCACGCAAGTTGTTTTTCTTTTTTCGTCCTAGGGGAGCCCCCGAGCCCTTTTCGGGTTGTTCTGTTGAATGTTCTGCTCTTTTCGGTGCGTAACCCCCGAGCCCTTTTTTCTTGATGCTTTCTTGATTATTTGCTTCTGCTTCCTTTCGCATCCCTTTGTGCATACCGCAAATCTTCTCATCCAGCAGCATATGGCGCTGGAGGCCAGCATGAAGCAGCTGCAAGGTTCTATACTTTGCTTATTTCTGTTCGTCTGTCACATGAACAATGCTTGTGTCACTCATGTGTTTGTTGGTTTGTTTTCAGAAGAAAACAACGATGCCCTTCATCGGCTGGACGCTCTCGACAAGAGCCTCGGTCGAGCGGAGAAAAAGGCTGAGGATCCTGCTGAGCTGAGGGAGCGACTGGAAAAGAAGGTGGCCGCTGCTGTTGAGGCGCAAGAGCGCCTACGGAAGGAGTCTGCGGATCGTGAGAAGGATCTTGCTACTGCAGCAGCTGCTCGCGAGAAGGAGATGGTCGATAGGCTTATGGTTGCGGCCAAGGCGTTCTCCGGTTAGTGTCTTGCATGTGACTTGTTCTTTTCGATTTTCGACTACGCTTTTCTTCATGTCCTTATTCGGCTCCTGCATGTTCTTCTTTGCGCCAGATGCTTCGATAATTGCGTTTGATCGCAATGTCTTGGAGCACGGGAGCACTCTGGATGATGCCACCGCAATGGTCGAAGATCGCTGTGGCACTACTGCTGGCTCCCTTGTCAAGGCCAGGGAGGTTCTCCAGCGTTTCTACAAGGAGACCATGCCCAAGGGCGCTGCCCTTGAGGATGTTGATTCTCTAGCGGATGTGCTGTCAGAGGATGCCCCTGCGGCCTACAAGCGCAAGCACAAGGGCATCGATGCTTCCATGGGGCTGGCCATGGCCATGGCGTCCGGAGCGGAGTTGGATCTTCACCATGTCACCTCTCAGATGCCAACAGCGCCAGACGGCTCAGAGGTAGCCTTTTCTCTCTTTGCCTCTCGCTATAAGCATTATGGTCCGAAGCTTATCGACCTGTTGGCGAACTATGCTGCGAAGCAGCAGAGGGAGGCCAAGAGCAGGCACTCTGGCTCCAAGGCCACTCCGGATGCGGGTGCTTAGGCTTCGTTGCTGTACTTTTAGGATAGTGTATCCTATTTTGTAATGTATGATTTTGTTGATGAACAACCCGTCCTTTGCGCCACGTGGTGGTCACTAATGTATATAAGTTACGTTGGCGAGCTATCTTCAGAGATGTTTGTGATGTTTATCTCCTTGCATGTTTTGCCTTTTAGGGTCCTTCGAGTGGTGCACCCGTTGGTACTTCTACTGTGCCGGATCCACGACCATCGTTGGATGATGCGTCGCAGCTAGTTTTTCTTCGCGACCGTGTCCGCAGCCTGGAGAAGGAGATCCTTGGCGTTCGAGGTCATGCAGACGTGTGGAAGTATCTGATGGGGGCTACCGCCAGGGAGGAGTATCTGATGGGGAAGCTACGGCAGTTGAGCGAACACCTGCAATGTAAGTATTCTTGAGCTGCTGCTCGTTTTTGGTTGCGCCTTGTTTGCATGTCACCTTATCCTGAATGTTCTGCAGGTGCCAACCTTGTTCCAAGGGAGGATAAGGAGCGCGTTGCAGTTCGGATCAACTGCTTGACCCAACAAGACATGGAAGCTGGAGGATTTTTCTGGATGGACCGTGACCGGGCCATCGTCCTTGCGCCGGTGGAGGATTGTGTTCATCAGGTGTCACTGGTGCTAAGGCAGGTGAAGACTTTCCTAGTGTCAATTATGTACGTCATGTTTCCTCTGGATGAAGCGCTGTCCACCCTGTGGGGCTTGCTATCGAAGTTTCGGGACGTGAATCACATGAGGGAGTTGGTGCGGCAGCAGCTGGTAGCAGAGGTGAAAGCCGCCCTTTCGCTTGTTCGTCTACATCGCCCTGACGTTGATCTCCCGGCGGTGGCGGCTAGGCCGCCCCCTCGACAAGATGGGGGCCTCTGGTACATGCGCCCGCATTACGCGGCTGTGATACGTTGGAAACGTATCTATAATTTTTGATGCTCCATGCTTGTTTAGTATCTACTTTGCTTTTCTTGTCCACATTTTGAGGTGCTTTTTTACCTGTTTTCTGGTACTAACCTATGAACAAGTTGCAACAGTGCAGATGCTTGTTTTCTGCTATTTTTGGTTTCAGAAAAGTTAGTAAAGAAATATTCTTGGAATTGGACGGTACAAACGTCAAAGTCAAATACTTTCTAGGGGGAACAAGAAGTCCAGAGGAGAGCCGGAGGGGCCAGCCCCACCCCAGGCACGGGTGGGCCTAGCCCCGCGCCTGGCTAGGGTTTGCCACCCTTGGCCGCCTTCTCGGTCTCCCCCTTCGCCTATAAAAATCCCCCGATGCAGAAACCCTGAGTACCCGATCAAATCTCCATGAAACCGTCTGTAGCCACCGCCACCATCGTCCCCGGATCGGGGGGATCTAAAGTTATTCCCGGCACACTGCCAGAGGGTAGATCATCCCAGAGGCCTTCTCTCTGGTATGATGCGTGAGTAGTTCCACCTTGGACTATGGGTCCATGTAGTAGCTAGATGGTTGTATCTCCTCCTTTGTGCTTTCATGTATAGATCTTGTAACCTCCGTTCATGATCAAGATCTAATCTATTTATAAACATGCATGTTGTGTTTGCGGGGATCCGATGGATATTGAGATTATTATGTTGGTTTGATTAATGGTTTTTTCTTTATGATTCTATCATGTCTGTGTTGTTTGTGATCTTGCATGCACTCCGTCGTTAGTAGCTATCTTGGCCAAGTAGTTGCTAGTGACTCCAAGAGGGGGTATTTATGCTCGATAGTGGGTTCATGCCTCTAGTTTCCAAGGGAAGTGACAATAATCTCTTCGGTTGTAGATATGTTGTTGCTACTAGGGACAAAACAACGGTCTCTTGTTCATGGAACATGTGGACTATTTACCTTACACACTTTGCTTAAAGCAGTTGTCTGTTGCTTGAAACTTAATACTGGAGGGGGTTCGGATGATAACCTTAAGGTGGAATTCTAGTCATACATGCTTGGATGGCGGTCTATGTATCTTGTTGTATTGCCCAAACGAATCTCATAGGATATTTCTGACTAGTAATTGCATTGCTATGTCTTGCTCAGTTCCTCTCAATTGCCCTGCTGTCATTTGTTTACCCTTCCTGCCATGTTGTTTATCTAAGGAGAGCACCTCTAGTGAACTATGGACCCCGGTCCAATCTTTACCATTGATACATCTTCCACTTTTACTTGTTTACTTGCTACAAACCATTACCTTCCACACCATACGTTTAATCCTTTGTTACAGCAAAGCGATGAGCTTGACAACCTCACTAATTAGTTGGGTCAAAGTCTTGAGTTTGTGTTGTGCAGGTCTTCGCGTTGCTTGCAACACCTATGTGACGTTTCCTTCCTCCTGATTCGATAACCTCGGTCTCAACTGAGGGAAAACTTGCTGATGTGCTGCTTCTCACTTTGCTATTGGGGTTCCCAACGAAGCGCTCCTACATCAACTCAGCGTTGCATCAATGCTACAACAATAATCACGAAGCATAAGTTCAAAACAACATCTCACAAAGCATAAGTTCAAAACAACATCTAGCACGACATGTTAAAGTCTAAGTCACAATCAAAGCAAGCTCCTTCTTGTACCACTTAAGCATGAAGCTTTCTACTCTTTCCAACACCAATCAACTTATTTGAAACAACTCACAAAGATAATAATCAACAAAGATCAGTGACCTTGTCTCACAAATCCACAATGAAGAACTAAAAAGTTCTAAGCTGAAAGCACAAGAAAACTAAGGCTAAACACAGTGCTAGCAAAAGAGAACACTCACGGAACAATAAGAATGAAAACTTGAGTGTTCTAGGCAATGAAAACATAGTGTGTCTCTCTCCAAAAGAAGTGTGATGTGATCAACCAACTTACTCAAGCAAACTAAGAAAACTAAGCAAACCAAACGAAAACTAAGACGCTCCAAGAACAACACAACCTGCATGAAACAATAAAAACGAACTGTCTAGAAAGACCTGAGATTTTTATTGATGAAGAAGGGGATGCCCAGGCATCCCCAAGCTTTGACGCTTGTACCTCTTGAATATTTCTTGGGGTGACACAGGGTGGAATCCCCAACCTTGAGCTTGTGTCCATTCTTCATCTCATTACATCATTCTTTCTCTACACCTGAAAATTTTCCTTCATACAAAACTTCACACAATCTTCATTAGCAACATTAGTGTATTCAAAGACCTTTAGGTTTAGCTTTAGAACAGCAAAACTTTTCACTAAAAACTCAAGCTACTGTAGCAACTTCCTTTAAAATATCAATTCCCAAAAAGAACCCAAAAAAGAATCAATAAGAAGCAAATGCAAATAATGGCAGAAATCTGTTAAAACAGACCAACAGGTAGAAACCGATTTTTTCGAAGACCTTCTGTTGCTCAAATCAAAAATTGTTGAACTAACGGAAGTTATATAACATACTGGGGGATTTATTCGTAAATTTTCACCTCAATCCGACTTACATAGAGCACCTTTAAGTCGCTTGCTGCAAACTTCATGCCATGTTGTTTATCTAAGGAGAGCACCTCTAGTGAACTATGGACCCCGGTCCAATCTTTACCATTGATACATCGTCCATTGTTACTTGTTTACTTGCTGCAAACCATTATCTTCCACACCATACGTTTAATCCTTTGTTACAGCAAACCGGTGAGCTTGACAACCTCACTGATTTGTTGGGTCAAAGTCTTGAATTTGTGTTGTGCGGGTCTCCGTGTTGTTTGCATCACCTGTGTGACATTTTCTTCCTCCTACTGGTTCGATAACCTCAGTTTCTTACTGAGGGAAACTTGCTGCTTCATACCTTGCTCTTGGGGTTTCCAACGAAGCGTCCCACGACAAGTGTTGGGTGCCATCAAGCTATTTTCTAGCGCCGTTGCCGGGGAGGCTAAGGATGTCTTCACTAGGGGAGTCCTTCATTTCCTTTCTCTTACTTTGTTTTTAGTTTGTTTTGTTTCCTTTGCTTGGTTTTGTTTGCCTCTTTTCAAAAAAATAGTCTAGCTTGGTTTGCTTTCTTTATTTAAAAACACAAAAAAATTAGTTCCTGCTCTATCTCACCATGTTGCTCCCCAAGTTTGCCCTGAAATATATTGCAATACGTAGTGGCTCCATAATTGGAAAACATAATATTGAAGAATTCTTTAATTATGTTAGCAAGCATGAGGATATTAAGGATAAATCTATAGCAGATCTTGCTCCTAATTATGAGATTGTTGCAGCTTCTTTAGTTCATATGTTGGAGGCTAGGTTTGTTAGCCTTAACCCCTTCATACAATTCTTGTTCCTAAAACTAAAAGAAGAAAATAATGCTGAAAAGAGAGAATTCATCCTTGAAACTTTATCAAAAGAATTTCATGATGTTGCTAGGAAAGCCAAAAAGGTCTTTGAGCGTTTCAATATGCTAGGCTCAAGTGTAGATGTTGTGGGAATTTATGATAAAACTAAGCCTAGAGAAGAATTTAAGATACCCATACCCTTTAAGCTTGTTGGAATGCATGAAGCCTTTGAAAAGAATTTTGATTGGATTGCTCCTGAAAATCTTTTTGATGAAGGTAGTAGACCAAAGAGAGATGAGAAGGGATCCTCCAAAACCCATTTGGATGAGATACCTTTCATAGTTGAATACTTTTCAAGCATGGATGTTAATGCTTCTTCATTTGAAAATACTTGATTCTTCTTGCTTCTTGTGCCTAACTTAAAGGCGTTAAATAAAAGTACTTGTTGGGAGATAACCCAAGAGTTTCCTTGAGTTTTGGAAGTTATTAGTTTTGCAATGACCTCTCCTTATCCTTTTTGTTTGATTTTTGTGCCAAGAATGACCTCTAATGAGAGGGAAGTGAGATTTAGGGAGTTGTTGTCCCGAAACAGATTTCTGTCCTCTACCAAAAAATCCGTGAAGAGGCTCTGTAACTAAGATTGAGATGAAAATTTATGAAGAAATCCCCAAGTATGTTAGATAATTTTCGTTAGTTCAATACTTTTTGATTTGAGCAACAGAAGATGTTCGAAAAAATCGGTTTCTACCTGCTGGTCTGTTTTGACAGATTTCTGCCATTATGTGCATTTGCTTCTTATTGATTCCTTTTTGAGTTATCTTTAGGTGAATTGAGCTTTTTGAAGGAGTTACTACAGTAGCTTGTGTTTTTAGTGAAAAGCCTTGCTGTTTCAAAGCTTTGCCATAGGTCTAATATCTTTTGAATACACTAATGTTGCTAATGAAGTTTTGTGTGAAGGAAAAATTTCAGGTGTAAAGAGAGAATGATGCAATGAGATGAAGAATGGACAAAAGCTCAAGCTTGGGATGCCACCATTGAAAGGATACGGATGTCGCCTAGAGGGGGGTGAATAGGCGATTAAAACTTTTCCTAGAGTGGCTCAACAAAGGAGGAATAAAACTAGTGTTTACTTTGTAAAGCACAACCTAGAAACAACTAAGGTTTACCTATGTGCACCAACAACTTATGCTAAGAAATACAAGCAACAAAGTGATAGCAAGATATATATTACTTCAAGCACGAAGGCTATCACAATGTAAAGTGCATAAGTAAAGAGCTCGGGTATAGAGATAACCGAGGCACGCGGGGACACCGATATTTTACCGAGTTCCTCCCAACATGGAGTACGTCTCGTTTGGAGAGGGGGTGGTATCAAACCACCAACGCCACAAAAGGCCTCCCTTATTCTCCAGTGAATCTCACCCCAATGGGATCAATCCACGCTTCCACTATCGGTGCACTTGTCGGTGGCAACCGGAACCTCTCACAAGGTTGGGGCACAACTCCACAACTCAATTGGAGGCTCCCAACAAACGCCACAAAAGGCCTCAACAAATGCCACCAAGGCTACAATGCCATCAAGGCCACAAAACCGTTTAGGGTTCCAAGAACCCAAGAGGGACAAGCTCCAATGAGCAATTAAAACCAAATCCTCTGAGGAGAACCCAAACCGATGCAACAAATGCAAATGGCAAGAACACCACAAAGATGCTCAAATCCCTCACTCTCAAGTTCCAACAAAGCTACCAAAGCTATTGGGGGAACAAGAGAGGAGAAATCAAAGAGAGACACAAAATCCCCCAAAATCTAGATCCCCAAAGATACACTCACAAAGAGATGTTTTGGTTTGGTCAAAACATAGATCTAGATCTCCTCCAACAACCCCTCAAATATTTGCAAGAATCAATGGAGGGGTGTGTAGAAATCAAGCTTAAGGAGTAGAGCAAATGGGGGCAAAGCTTGGGCAAGAAAAGGAGGAAGAAGTAACCCTAAATAAAAATGGGGCAAGACTATTTAAAGAGAGGGGCTGATTCTGCCCGTTGGGGCAATTTTCTGAACGGTCCGGTAGTACCGGGTTTAACCGGTAGTACCGGACCAAACGGACCAAAAACAACGCGAGGCAGAGAGAGCAGTGCATGCGAGAGACCGTATGAGCGCGCGCAGCGAGGCGGGCCCAGCAAGCGGCAGCGCGCGAGCAGCACAGCGCAACAGTCGAGCAGAGCAGCGGGGCCCGCACGGGCCAGCAGCAGCATGCAGCAGCAGCGAAGCAGCGCGCGCGCGTGTGGCAGCAGTACATCGCCAGCAGGGGCATGCAGGCCTGGCCCAGCGCAGGCGCGCAGCAGCATGCATGCAGCAGCGGCTCGGCAGACACGCGCGCGCGGGCGTGCAGTAGCTAGCAGCGCAGCGGCGCGGCGGGGCCCAGCGTGCAGCGACCTAGCAGATGCACGGGTGGGCGGCATGCGGGTGAGAAGAGGGCGAGCGGCGCGCGTAGTAGCAGCAGCGCAACACAAAGCAACGGCACGCGGGCCAGCCAGCACATGCGCGCAGCGCAGCGCGGCAGCAGAGCCGCAGCAGCGCTTGCGGGGCTGCATGCGAGGAGGGCCCAGCAAGCAGGCTCACGCAGCGCGACGGGTGGGCAAGCGGCAGGTCAGTCAAAGCAATGGCGCGTGCAATGAGGCGAGTCAACGCGCGAGGCCAGGAACACAGATCTAGATCTAGGCAAATATCTGGCCCGACCGGTACTACCGGTCCACCCGGGCGGTACTACCGGGCCGGCCGGTAATACCGGAAAAAGGTACCTTGCGAGGCAGAGAGAAAATGGGTCGTTTTTAGGCCCGGGCGCTAGTACCGGCCCGTCCGGGCGGTACTACCGCTCGGCCCAGAAAACAGACAAACAGGCAAATATTCAAACGACAATAACTTTTGACTGGAAGCTCCGATTGACCCGATTCAAATTGCGTTGGATAGAGGACGACAAGGGCTTCCCAATAAAAAGTGGACATATTGATTATTACCAAGTGAGAAAGTATCAAATAGAATAATGTGATATACCTCACTTGGTGAGAAACCGAAAAGTCGCATAAATCAAAATCACAACAAGATACAAATGGGAGATCTGATTTAGATGAACAAGAGCTTGTTATGGAGATTACCACAAGCTCTATATCATCACATGGATAAGACCAAATAACAACCAAATATGATTATGCAAGTATGCAAAGGTTTGAGCTCTCTCCGAATGATGTGACCAAATTACTCATACGAGAGCCCCTCTTGATAGTACGGTTATCTATTCTAAACCCGGTCTCACACACACAACGTGAGACCGGCAAAAGGGAAAACCTATCAATATTATACCTTTGCCTTGAGCATTCCACTTGAGCTCGATGTAGACGATCTTGCCCTTCTCAAGATGGAACGCCTTCCTTAAATCCTCATCATCGACCTCGCATATTGAGCTTGCCCAACAAATATTCTTTGCATTTCATTGACCTTGAAGCCAACACATGCTCCAAGTGATGCCAATGGACAAATCCTACAAGTATAACTTAATACACACATTAGTCCATAAAGATTGTCATTAATTACCAAAACCACACATTGGGGCCCAACATGTTCTTTCAACCATGGTGTCACCCTAAGATATATCCAAGAGGTACAAGCATCAAAGCTTGGGGATGCCCAAGGCATCCGCTTCTTCATCAATAAAAAGCTCATGTCTGTCACACTTTGTTTTTATTGTTTCATGCACAATTATGTTGTTCTTGGAGCGTCTTAGTTTTCATTTGCTTTACTTAGTTTGTTTAGTTTTCTTAAGTAGTTTGGACCCCCATTTTCACTGTGTTGTTTTGCAAATAAGTTGCTTGGTGTTGAAAAGGAGTAGTAAGTTCTTGCTTGTAAGGGTGTGTTCGGCAGCTCCCTAGCTTCCAGCTTCTAGAAAATCCGCGACGAAGAAGCACCGAACACTCTAGATCCATGGAGCCAGATCCGAGAAGATGGCCAAATATCCTTCACAGGCCCCGGAGCACCACTTCCAGCGATTCCCGGATCAGCAAAAGCGTGGAGCAGCGATAAATTACAGGAGTATGCCACCGCCTAGTCAAAAAGTACCATTTCGCTGTGTGCAAAATACTCAATCGACAAACCCCGCGTCCGTTGACCCGCATCAACACCACGAATCATGTAGCCATGTTGCCTCCCTGCTAGCTCAATCGTGTGCCGCCCGAGCTCAACTGTGCGCCGCCAGAGTCCTCTCTGCCGGCGAGAAAGCAGTCGTCACCCTCGCCTTTCTCCTCACGCCCCTCACCAGCCGCCGCCAGGCATCCCACCGGCCCGACCTCCCTGTCCTCCGGCGACTATGCGACGTTGTTCCCTACTCCTCCATTCGGCGGCTACTCCTCCGCCTCTGCCACAGGTTGAGATACTATGTGTCCGGTTCCCGCATGAACCAGCATGATCTGCTGTCTCCACCCGCATCAACCGGCTGCGGAAGAGGGATTCAACGACGCCCTTCTCCCCTCCCCATCAAGCAGAAGCAGCATCTGGGTTCCCCGGCCTCGACCACCAGAATCAGCATGAAGGGAATCGACGGGAGGACCTGCGGTGCTAGGAAGATGGCGAGGAATAGCATGGCTGGAAAAATTGCTCTTGTGGGCTTAGTTAGCTTATTAAAATAGGCCCAAAACAGCAAAATGGGCTCCCAACGTATTCTGAAAACTGTGGAGCATCACAGAACATTTGGTGCTCTGTCTAGGAAGCTGGGAGCTAGCATACGGAGCCGGATCTAAGGATTTTGAGAAGTTGGACAGTTTTCCGAACACGCCCTAAGTGCAAGAGGAGCTTGCATTGATTGTGACTTAGACTTTAGCATGATATGCTAGGTGTTGTTTTGACCTTATGCATAGTGATTATTGTTGTAGCATGTCGTATTCCAAACAATTGGGATTGCTTAGTGTGCCTTCAAGAAATTATGCGTTGTTTTAGCATGCAAAAGCATAGTATTGTGGTATTCTCCTTTGATGTTTTGCTTGGGTTGACTTGGCACATGCTCACACCATGTTATGACTCTGACAAGTCACCATTAGCCTCTATGATCATTTAGTCATTGACTTGTAGTACCACTCTTTGCTTTGATCAGTAATGCTTTGTTGCACTGCATGATTATGGCTATTATTGCTCTCTTAGTTGGTTGCTCCTAGTCTTTTGCTAGCCACCACTTGTATGAGTAATTTCTACTCATGCTTCCAACTCCCAAGAAATCAAGTTATTCCAAAGTGTCCACTATAAACTCCTATGCATGGTGTGTTACACCATTCCAAGTATATTCTTGTTTTCAACTATCTTCCAATTAAAAACTATTTTGTTATGTGAAAAGTTAGTGATTAAAGCCCTCACGAACTTGATGACACACTTTATTCTTTGCCTCTAATAAACTTGAACCATTATGACAACTTTGTTGTATATGCTTGCACTTATAAGTTGGAATTAGCATAACCGTGTTGTCACGGGGAACGTTTTCAACATTGCACTAGTACTTTGTACTTAGTTGATATCATGTTCCTTTGTCTATGGATGTCACTGGTGTGAAATAAAGAGGGAACTTGTAAGTCCATGGAGTTTGTATCCTGTGTTAGAGAAACGCCTAGGCCGATAGCCTAAGCCATGTCTAATCATGGTGGAAACTTGCAGCATCACCATAGTGACATCTATGAAGCACTCTTCTTATATAAAAAAGAGACACATTGAGAAAAGAGGAAAGAGAGAAAAAAGCACCATATTCCCATGGTACATAAGAAGATTGCTGAGATGCTCATTGTCTGCTTGCCTTGTCATTTTGGTTATGGGAAAACTCCTGTACCATGTGCAAGGGGTACCCCGTTGGCGGTTCTCAATGATATGCAAATACTTACAGTGACAAGAACTTACCTGGACCCAAAGTTGAGTATGCATGAGGTGTGACCCTCGTATTCAAGGGACTTGATATTGCCAACTTATAATTCGACAAGCATATACTCCAGCTTTGCCACTTTTACCTTAACCACTTCAAGATGCTTATGATAGGGGCAATGAGGGCTGAAAGCTAACAAGTACCATAATTTTTGGAAGCTCTTTTTAAAACTTGTAATCCCTGCTTCCTTTATAAACAAAAGAACTTTCTTCCACCATTATTGAGTCTCCACCTTCTACCTTTAGGCACCATTAAGAGAGCATAGTTGTCATTCTGTGTGCAGTGTTCCAAAGCTTATTAATTGATGCATATTGTGATATTACTTGTTCTTGTGCTACTTGTTTCTAGTCACCCTTGTGAACTTTGCAGGTGTCCTATGCATCTATATTGCTACTCTATGAGGGACAAGCTGATTGCCACTATGCTATGTTTTATGTATGTGAAATAAACAAATGTTTTTCAATGCATGTTATTCATGATCTTTTTTTGTAGCTTGTCATGTTGCATGCATAGTTACTATGTCCTATTGTTAGAACTCCATCTTTCATGCACATGTTTAGAGTTCTTTGATCCCAGCTTTCAATGCTTGCAAATGGTTGGATCTTTGTGAGGGTGCATGTCACCTCAAAAAATATTCTTTTTATCACTTACCTACTCGAGGACGAGCAGGAGTTAAGCTTGGGGATGCTGATACGTTGGAGACGTATCTACAATTTTTGATGCTCCATGCTTGTTTAGTATCTACTTTGCTTTAATTGTCCACACTTTGAGGTGCTTTTTTACCTGTTTTCTGGTACAAACCTATTAACAAGTTGCAACAGTGCTAGATGTCTGTTTTCTGCTATTTTTGGTTCCAGAAAAGTTAGTAAAGAAATATTCTTAGAATTGGCCGGGACAAACGTCAAAGTCAATTACTTTCCGTAGGGAACAAGAAGTCCAGAGGAGAGTCGGAGAGGCCAGCCAGGGGGTCCAGATCCACCCCAGGCACGGGTGGGCCAAGCCCCGTGGCTGGCTAGGGTTTGCCACCCCTGGTCGCCGCCTCGGCCTCCCCCTTCGCCTATAAGAAGCCCCCGATGCAGAAACCCTAGGCACTCGATCAAATCTCCACGAAACCGTCTGTAGCCGCCGCCACCATCGTCCCTAGATCGGGGGGATCTGAACTTCTTCCCGGCACCCTGCCGGAGGGGAGATCATCCCGGAGGCCTTCTCTCCGGTATGATGCGTGAGTAGTTCCACCTTGGACTATGGGTCCATGTAGTAGCTAGATGGTTGTATCTCCTCCTTTGTGCTTTCATGTATAGATCTTGTGAGCTCCGTTCATGATCAAGATATAATCTATTTGTAATCATGCATGTTGTGTTTGCGGGGATCTGATGGATATTGAGATTATTATGTTGGTTTGATTAATGGTTTTGTCTTTATGATTCTATCATGTCTGTGTTGTTTGTGATCTTGCATGCTCCCCGTTGTTAGTATCTATCTTGGCCAAGTAGTTGCTAGTGACTCCAAGAGGGGGTATTTATGCTCGATAGTGGTTCATGCCTCTAGTTTCTAAGGGAAGTGACAATAATCTCTTCGGTTGTAGATGTGTTGTTTCTACTAGGGAGAAAACAACGGTCTCTTGTTTATGGAACATGTGGACTGTTTACCTTACACACTTTGCTTAAAGCAGTTGTTTGTTGCTTGCAACTTAATACTGGAGGGGGTTCGGATGATAACCTGAAGGTGGACTGCTAGTCATAGATGCAGTTGGATGGCGGTCTATGTATCTTGTTGTATTTCCCAAACGAATCTCATAGGATCTTTCTAACTAGTAATTGCATTGTTATGCCTTGCTCAGTTCCTGTCAATTGCCCTGCTGTAATTTGTTTAACCTTCATGCCATGTTGTTTATCTAAGGAGATCACCTCTAGTGAACTATGGACCCCGGTCCAATCTTTACCATTGATACATCTTCCACTGTTACTTGCTTGCTTGCTGCAAACCATTACCTTCCACGCCATATGTTTAATCCTTTGTTACAGCAAACCGGTGAGCTTGACAACCTCACTGATTTGTTGGGGCAAAGTCTTGAGTTTGTGTTGTGCAGGTCTCCGCGTTGCTTGCAACACCTGTGTGATGTTTCCTTCCTCCTACTGGTTCGATAACCTTGGTTTCTTACTGAGGGAAACTTGCTGCTGTGTTGCTTCATACCTTGCTCTTGGGGTTTCCAACGAAGCGTCCCACGACAAGTGCTAGGCTCCATCAGGCTGTTAGGCAGTATGCCGAAGAGATCGTGGATATTTTTGAGCATCGGGCACATGTGATTCTTCATAATAGGTAGGTCCTGTAAAAAGATAGATGTAAAATTTATATATGTTCGAGTGGGCTTGTTATGCCTTTTTTTGTAAAGCTTGTTTGTGGTAGCACGTGGTGCCTTTGATGTTTGTATGTACTTTTCGTTAGCCTGGCATGGTCAGCTACTCAGGTTACATGCGTTATTCTTAGTCGACGAAGTTGTGAGGTTAGGCGGAGCCCCCGAGCGTGTTATAGCGTAAAGTAACGCGAGGAAAAGAAAAATTTTTGGGCGAGACACTTAGATTTTATTCATATCATAATCAAGGAGGTACATTGTTCGGCTAAGTAGCCTTGGCTAAGTAGCCTTATTGAAAGTAAAGAGGGGTAGCTAGGGGTAGAAGCGTCACAATTGTGCAATGTTCCATGGGTTGGAGTATGCGACTCCTTACTTGACGTCCTTGAGGCGGTAGGCGCCACCTGGGATGACTTCGGTGACGATGTAGTGTCCTTCCCAAGGAGACTCGAGCTTCTTCGGCCACTCTTGCTTGAGTCGTAGGACGAGGTCTCCTTCGACGAAGGACCTTGGGCGCAGCCGACGACAATGATAGAGTCGGTGGCTCTGCTGGTAGACCGCCGGGCGAGCCATGGCGATGTCGCGTGCCTCGTCGAGTGTGTCGACGGCGTCTTAGAGTGCGGCCGTCAATTTGGCTTCGCTGTAGGCGACGACCCGTGGGGCCTTATGGCGTGCTTCTGCAGGTAGCACGGCTTCTGCTTCGTGCACCATGAAGAAAGGCGTGTAGCCAGTTGAGCTGTTTGGCGTTGTTCGCAAGCTCCAGAGGACGGAGGGTAGCTCTTCTTCCTAGGCTCCCGCAAGTCGTTCAAGTGGGCTGAGTAGGCGTTTCTTGATACCACCGCCTACGAGACCGTTGGCCTTTTCGACCTGCCCGTTGGTTTGCGGGTACGCCACAGAAGCGTATGATATGTTGATGCCAAGGCCTTCACAGAAATCCTGGAATTCTTTGGAGATGAAGTTCGACCCGTTGTCCGTGATGATGCTGTGCGGCACGCCGAACCTGTATACTAAGGACTCGAAGAACTTGACAGCCGTTTTGCCTTTTTGGTTGGTGACAGGCATGGCCTCGATCCACTTGGTGAACTTGTCGACTGCGACCAGGAGGTAGACGTGGCCTCCTTTCAAAGATTTGGGCAGTTTTCCGATCATGTCGAGGCCCCATTGGGCAAAGGGCCAGGCCAAGGGTATGGGCCTGAGCTCCGTCCCTGGTGCGTGTGGCTTGTCTGCAAACCTCTGGCAGGCGTTGCACCTCTGGATGATGTTCTTGGCATCGTTCATGGCCGTTGGACAATATAATCCAGCTCATAAAGCTTTGGCAACGAGGGCGCGACTGCCCGTGTGATGGCTGCAGATGCCCTCGTGGATGTCTTGGAGGATAGTTTTGCCATCACAGATGGTGACGCAACATTGGAGTACACCCGAAATGTTGCGCTTGTATAGCTCGCCATTGATGATGGTGAAGGCCTTGGACCGACGAGATATGCACTGGGCATCTGTCGGGTCATCAGGCAATTATCTGTTTATCAGGTACCGAAGGTACGGCTGCGTCCATGTTTCTTCAATTGCCATGACCTGCATCAGGCTGACTGATACATCGGAAACATATCTATAATTTTTGATGCTCCATGCTTGTTTAGTATCTACTTTGCTTTGCTTGTCTACACTTTGAGGTGCTTTTTACATGTTTTCTCGTACTAACCTATTAACAAGTTGCCACGGTGTCAGATGCCTGTTTTCTACTGTTTTTGGTTTCATAAAAGTTAGTAAAGAAATATTCTCGGAATTGGACAGGACAAACGTCAAAGTCAAATACTTTATGTGGGGAACAAGAAGTCCAAAGGGGAGCCGGAGGGGCCGGCCAGGGCGGCCAGACCCACCCTAGGCGCGGGTGGGCCCTGCCCCGCGCCTAGGAGGGGTGTGGGTCCCCTGGCCGCTGCCTCGGCCTCCCCCTTCGCCTATAAGAATCCCCTGATGCAGAAACCCTAGGCACCCGATCAAATCTCCACGAAACCGTCTGTAGCCTCCGCCACCATCGTCCCTAGATCGGGGGAATCTGAAGTTCTTCCCGGCACCCTGCCCGAGGGGAGATCACCCCGGAGGCCTTCTCTCCGGTATGATGCGTGAGTAGTTCCACCTTGGACTATGGGTCCATGTAGTAGATAAATGGTTGTATCTCCTCCTTTGTGCTTTCATGTATAGATCTTGTGAGCTCCGTTCATGATCAAGATCTAATCTATTTGTAATCATGCATGTTGTGTTTGCGAGGATCCGATGGATATTGAGATTATTATGTTGGTTTGATTAATGGTTTTGTCTTTATGATTCTATCATGTCTGTGTTGTTTGTGATCTTGCATGCTCTTCGTTGTTAGTAGCTATCTTGGCCAAGTAGTTGCTAGTGACTCCAAGAGGGGGTATTTATGCTCGATAGTGGGTTCATGCCTCTAGTTTCCAAGGGAAGTGACATAAATCTCTTCGGTTGTAGATGTGTTGTTGCTACTAGGGAGAAAACAATGGTCTCTTGTTCATGGAACATGTGGACTGTTTACCTTACACACTTTGCTTAAAGCAGTTGTCTGTTGCTTGCAACTTAATACTGGAGGAGGTTCAAATGATAACCTGAAGGTGGACTTCTAGTCATAGATGTAGTTGGATGGCGGTCTATGTATCTTGTTGTATTGCCCAATCGAATCCCATAGGATCTTTCTGACTAGTAATTGCATTGTTATGCCTTGCTCAATTTTTGTCAATTGCCCTGCTGTAATTTGTTTACCCTTCATGCCATGTTGTTTATCTAAGGAGAGCACCTCTAGTGAACTATGGACCCCGGTACAATCTTTACCATTGATACATCTTCCATTGTTACTTGTTTACTTGCTGCAAACCATTACCTTCCATATCATACGTTTAATCCTTTGTTACAACAAACCGGTGAGCTCGACAACCTCACTGATTCCTTGGGGCAAAGTCTTGAGTTTGTGTTGTGCAGGTCTCCGCGTTGCTTGCAACACCTGTGTGATGTTTCCTTCCTCCTTCTGGTTCGATAACCTTGGTCTCAACTGAGGGAAAACTTGCTGCTGTGCTGCTTCACACCTTGCTCTTGGGGTTCCCAACAGGCTCCACATCAACTGAGCCATCAACAAGTTTTTTGGCGCCGTTGCCGGGGAGGCTAAGGACGTCTTCACAAGGGGAGTCCTTCACTTCCTTTCTCTTTACTTTGTTTTTAGTTTTCTTTGTTTCTTTTGCTTGGTTTTGTTTGCCTCTTTCCAAAAAAACCCAAAAATTAGTCTAGTTTGGTTTGCTTGCTTTATTCAAAAACACAAAAAATTAGTTCCTGCTCTAGCTGCTGCTGCTATTTTTGTCTTGCCCACCTTTGCCAAAATGAACTCTGCCGAGAACACCAAGTTGTGTGACTTCACTAGCACCAACAACAATGATTTCCTAAGCACTCCTGTTGCTCCACCTGCTCCTGATGCTACCTTTTATGAAATTAAGCCTGCTTTGTTGAATCTTGTGATGAGAGAGCAATTTTCTGGTGCTGGTTCTGATGATCCCGCTGCCCATCTCAATAGCTTTGTTGAACTTTGTGAGATGCAAAAGTATAAGGATGTAGATGGAGATATTATTAAGCTCAAGCTTTTTCCTTTCTCCTTGAGGGGAAAAGCTAAAGAATGGTTGCTTTCTTTGCATAAAGATAGTATTGATTCTTGGACTAAGTGCAAAGATACTTTTATTGGAAAGTACTATCCTCCTGCTAAGATTATATCTATGAGTTGCTCCAGCTTGGGAAAGAATGAAATCTTTGGTTAAAAATTGCCCTACTCATGGACTCACTGCTTAGATGAATATTCAGACTTTTTATGCAGGTTTGAACTTATCCTCAAGAAATCTGTTGGATTCAGTTGCTGGAGGTACTTTTATGGGCCTCACTTTGGGTGCTGCAACAAGGCTCCTTGATAATATGATGGTTAACTACTCTGAATGTCATGTTGAGAGAGCTCACATGGTAAGAAGGTAAATTCTGTTGAGGAAACTTCCTCTTTGAGTGAAAATATTGATGTTATTATGGCTATGCTTGTTAATGGGAAAGCTCCTGTAGATCATAATAGTGTTCCCTTATCCTCTTTGGTTGCTCAAGAAGAGGAAGTCGATGTGAACTTCATTAGAAATAACAATTTCAACAACAATGCCTATAGGAATAATTTTGGTAGCAACAACAATTATAGGCCTTATCCTCCTAATAATGGCAATTCCTATGGAAGCTCTTACAGTATTGCTAGAAATGCCCCCTCTGAACTTGAACTCATGCTCAAAGACTTTATTAGTAAACAAATTACTTTCAATAAGACTATAGAGGAAAAGCTTTTAACTGTTGAGAAAAATATATCCTCTTTGTCTAAAGCTCAGTCCTCTTTGATTAGTAAAATGGCTGCTAAACCTGAAGCCATGGAAAACACCTTTGCTACTGCTCATGCCATACAAGTTACTATTGATGAAAATGTTAGGCTGTTAGCTCAACTCCATGCTAAGTGGGAAAGGGAAGCTAAATTGATAGAAACAATAGTGTGTGCACCATCACCACTAAACCACAAGTAGTCCCTATTCCTCCTCCTACTATGCCTAAGCCTATTGAGCCAACTACTAGTGATGCTAAGTTTGACTTTGATATTGATGGTTGCAATATTTCTGAAGTGATTATGTTCTTGCAAAAGCTTGCTATAAGTACTGATGCTAGTGACATGCATGTTGCTTTCACTAAACATATTACAGATGCTCTTGTGAAAATTATGGAAGAGAAGCTAAAACACAAAGCTTCTATTCCTAGGAAAGTAGAAGATAGTTAGGAACACATTATTAATATGCAAGTGAATGACTTTGATCTCAAAGCTTCATGTGATCTAGGTTCTAGTGTCTATTATGCCTAGGAAGATTTATGAAATGCTTGATTTGCCACCATTGGAAGATTGTCATTTAGATGTCCCACTCAATAATAATGCTAAGAAGAAACTCATGGGGAGTATTAATGATGTTCTCATTATGGTTAATAATGCTTATATCCCTGTGAATTTCTATGTTTTGGATGTTAAATACAATGCTTCTTGTCCTATTACTTTGGGAAGACCTTTTCTTAGAACAGTTGGTGCTATCATTGATATGAAAGAAGGCACCATTAAATATAATTTTCCATTCAAGAAAGGTATTGAACACTTCCCTATGAGGAGAGAGAAGTTGCTTTTTTCTCCTCCTTTGAAAGCAAGATTTGATGTTAATGCTTCTTCATTTGAAAATACTTTATTCTTCTTGGTTCTTGTGCCTAACTTAAAGGCGTTAAAGAAAAGTACTTGTTGGGAGATAACCCAAGAGTTTCCTTGAGTCTTGGAAGTTATTACTTCAGTAATGACCTCTCCTTATCCTTTTTGTTTGTTTTTTGTGCCAAGAATGACCTCTAATGAGAGGGAAGTAAGATTTGGGGAGTTGCTGTCCCGAACCTTTATCCTCCATCAAAAAGATTCGTGAGGAGTCTCTGTAACTATGATTTAGATCAAAATTTACGAATAAATCTCCCAGTATGTTAGCTAACTTTCGTTAGTTCAACACTTTTTGAGTTGAGCAACAAAAGGTGTTCGAAAAAATCGATTTCTACCTGCTGGTCTGTTTTGACAGATTTCTGCCATTATTTGCACTAGTTGAATGCCCGTGCGTTGCCACGGGTATTGAAATTTCCATGTCACACTCTATTTAGTTGTCATGGTGCATTTTCATCTTTCAATTTGTCAAATATCTCCGATATGGTTCACTTGCTGTTTTTTTTTTCCAAATTCACTCTTTGGTTAAGCCGACAACACAAGATGTCATCATTCTCTGTCTCTTCCCCTTTGCTATAGTGAAAGGGAGACAAAAGTTAGGAACTCCACTTCTCCCACTCTATAGCTAGCCAGACTGTAGGTCCCTCCCTCTCCATCATCCACTTCATTGGTGGGAGAGTAGAGGGAGCACAGATCGTGTCTCCTGCGTCTAGGTAGTGGTAGGGTTCTGGCTACTGACGGTGAGAAATAATCTACTGTATCTCCAGCCCCACTTTGATGGCTAAGTTAAGTACCTGGCAGCAGCGTCTTCATGCTTTCTCTTAGAGGTAGCGAGATTTGGTGCGCTAGGTGTGGGTGTCGCAGTTATGATGTCACCCACACAACAACTTTTTTCTCCAACTCCATTGTGGCGACGGCGCATCCTCCGGTGTCATGGAGTGTGTGAGACCTTGTACATGAGGTAGTCACAAGGCGCCAATTTTGCCTCCTCTCGATGATGTAGGAGTGGTAGGTGAGGACCTTGGCGTCGGTGGTTCTTCAACTTGATATTGCTTTCTAGTGTTGGTATGGAGATACATAAGTCGAAAACTTTGTGACAACGGAGATCCCATCTGCAGATACAAAGTTCACTGCGACTCAGAGTGGGAGTGGCAGCGACAGTGGTACAGTGGACCTCTATAGATCCAAAGTTCACGGCGACTCCAGGTGGGAGTGGCAGCGACAGGGCAGCACGATGTACCTCGTGTTGAGTTGTATCCCAGGGACTTGGGAGTAGTGTTTTATTTATTAGTTGTATGTTGTGTACCACCTGTCCTCCTTAATAGACCTAGGGTCTAAATCACAAAAAACACACGATCTTCAATAAATTACACTGCTTGTAGATGTATAACTTTACTTTATAAAACACCTTATTTTAATCACAAATCAACCTTATAACAAATTGCCTTCACAGTATGGTACATACATTAGAACTCCATGTTGACTTGTTGAGATAACAAATCAAGTTATCACGGACAAAAGCCTATGTGATTGAGTGTCAGGGTCTTAGGGAGGTCAAGGATTCATTTCATTTCCAAGGAAAAATAGAAAATAAGTATAATTATGAGAAAATCAAGTGCCATTCATAACACTAGAAGATCTTATCCTTCGGGAATCCAACAGAGAATATGTTTTTTTAGAAATAGGGTCATCAGACCCATCTTTATTACTCCCTCAGATCCATATTAATGTTCTCAGATTTGTCTAGATTTGGATGTATATCTACATACATTCGAATCTAGACAAATATGAGAACATTAATTTGGATCGGAGGGAGTAAGGGTGCTGTGTCAACCGCCCTCATTGGCATTCAACAGAGGCGACGGTTGATGTATCGATCTCGTCGCCGCAAACCTTGGTTGCACACCTGTGGCCTCCGTCTGTAGAGATGATCGCCTCCGACATGACGACCACCACAATGATGGTCTTGATCTCATCGTTGCAGGATGTTCTTGTGCACCACCCGCTCGCACTCCATTGGCGCTCTGATGCTGGGGCGACGGCCTCCTGGAGCTCGACGGAGACCGTGGGAGGACTGCGAGGGCGTGGAGAAGTCGCCCCAAATCGCGCACCTCCCGCCGGCACTCCATTGGTGCTCTGATTCTGGGGTAGCCACACGTCCTGGAGCTCGATGAATACCGCACCTCGTGACAGCGAGGGCGTGGATAAGTCGCTTGAAATCGTGCATCTCCCGCCAGCACTCCATTGGTGTTTTGATCCTAGAGCGGCTGCGCGTCTTGGAGCTCAATAGAGACCGTAGCCGGGAAAACAAGGGCGTGGATCATGCCTGCTATGCGGGTGAAGCCAAATTCCATTGTTGTGGAGACGATCGACATCCTGATAATGAAGGGAAACCGACGCCGACGGAAGGAGAGATCCCCTTTGCGGCGACAGAGGTGGGGAGGACCGGGCAATGTCGAAGATCGGGTGGACCGGGCAGGGTGCCTGATGTTGGTCTTAGCCATTAGGTGTGTGCGGGGCGAGCGGAGCAAAGCGCGGCAAAGAAATCGACGTAGTGCGAAACAACAGAAAACAGAACACCTTCTTTTTAGATAATAGAGATAGATAAGATAAAGTTTGTTAGTCTTGTTAGATAAGGTTTGTTAGTCTTTTTTATGGAGCTTAGGCAATTTGTTAACGGTGGCATTTTCTGTAATTTTTGCATGTGTGACACCAGGCATTCACCACACTTTTGAAATCGACGTAGTGCGGAACGACAGAAAACAGAACACCTTCTTTTTAGATAATAGAGGTAGATAAGATAAAGTTTGTTAGTCTTGTTAGATAAGGTTTGTTAGTCTTTTTTATGGAGCTTAGGCAATTTGTTAGCGGCGGCATTTTCTGTAATTTTTGCATGTGTGACACCAGACATTCACCACGCTTTTGAAATTAATAGTAAAGATTTGCTTCTTATTGATTCCTTTTTGAGTTCTCTTTAGGTGAATTGAGCTTTTTGAAGGAGTTACTACAGTAGCTTATGTTTTTAGTGAAAAGCCTTGCCGTTCCAAAGCTTTGCCAGAGGTCTAATATCTTTTGAATACACTAATGTTGCTAATAAAGATTGTGTAAAGTTTTGTATGAAGGAAAAATTTCAGGTGTAAAGAGAGAATGATGCAATGAGATGAAGAATGGATAAAAGTCAAGCTTGGGGATGCCACCACTGGCGGAGCTATGCACAAGTCAGAGGGGGCCACCGCCCCCCCAAACTTGGAACATTTACTGAAGAAAAAATATTTAAGAGGCTTAATTGGAATTTTTTTGAGTCTTTTGCCCCCCAAATGTTGAAATATTACCTTTTGCCCCCCAGTCAACCTGGGCTAGCTCCGCCAGTGGATGCCACCATGGTGTCACCCCAAGAAATATCCAAGAGGTACAAGCGTCAAAGCTTGGGGATGCCTAAGGTATCCCTTCTTCATCAATAAAAAGCTCAGGTCTATCTAGACACTTCGTTTTTATTGTTTCATGCACAGTTGTTTTGTTCTTGGAGCGTCTTAGTTTTCGTTTGATTTTCTTAGGTTGTTTAGTTTGCTTGAATAAAGAAGTTTGGACCCCCGTTCTCGCTGTGTTGTTTTGCAAATAAGTTGCTTGGTGATGGAAAGGAGTAGTAAGTTCTTGCTTGAAGTGCAAGAGGAGCTTGCATTGACTGTGACTTAGACTTTAGCATGACATGCTAGGTGTTGTTTTAGTATTATTCTTAGTGATTATTGTTATAGTATGTCTTGTACCAAACAATTGGGATTGTATAGTGTGTCTTGAAGAAATTATGCGTTGTTTTAGCATGCAAAAGCATAGTATTGTGGTATTATCCTTTAATGTTTTGTTTGGGTTGACTTGGCACATGCTCACACCATGTTATGACTATGACAAGTCACCATTAGCCTCTATGATCATTTAGTCCTTGACTTGTAGTACCACTCTTTGCTTTGATTAGTATGCTTTGTTGCTCTGTATGATTATGACCATTATGCTCTCTTAGTTGGTTGCTTCCAGTCTTTTGCTAACCTCCACTTGTATGAGTAAATTTTACTCATGCTTTCAACTCCTAAAAAACCAAGTTATTCCAAAGTATCCACTTATACTCCTATGCATGATGTGTTACACCATTCCAAGTATATTCTTGTTTTCAACTATCTTCTAATTAAAAACTATTTTGCCATGTAAAAACTTAGTGGTTAAAGCCCTCACGAACTTGATGGCATACTTTATATTTTTTGCCCCTAATAAATTTGAACCATTGTGACAACTTTGTTATATATGCTTGCACTTATAAGTTAGAATTAGTAGAACCATGCTGTCACGGAGAACATTTTCAACATTGCACTTGTACTCTGTACTCAGTTAATATTATTTTTTTTGTCTATGGATGTCACCGGTGTGAAATAAAAAGGAAACTTGTAAGTATATGAAGTTTATATCCCGTGTTAGAGAAACGCCTGAATCGCTAGCCTAAGCCATGCCTAATCATGGTGAAAACTTGTAGCATCATCATAGTGAGCTATCTATGAAGCATCCTCAATAAAAAGCTATGCATATGGTAAATAAAAAGATTGCTGAGATGCCCATTGTCTGCAATATTATATTTTGCACAAAATTACAGTATTTATAAAAAGAGCTTTGTACCTCTTTCTTGAATCGTACAAAAAACCTTGGTTTATTAAATACCATAGTTTTGAAACTTTAGTATTTTACTGTGTCCAAATTTTACTGCGTCCAAACGGCTCAAAGTATTGAAAAATTCAGTATTTTGAGATACTACGGTATCTTCCCAATGTTGAAAAAAAACAGCGGGTCCAAACATGCATGCACTTAGCTTTTAATTGTTGGTTCACACTTAAAATTCTTAGAAAGCACGATAGTACATTTTAAGAAAGTGTTCCAAGAACATTACTACTTTCTCCGTTTAAAAATATTTGATTTGGTTTTGTTTAAATTAAAAAATATCTAGACGTATTTTAGTGTAGACATGTTAGAACCTAAGCAAATCCAAATCAGTTACTTCAGTAGAGAGTAAGTACTCCCGTCAACCCATATTAGTTAACTCAACTTTGTTTATATTTATATATGTCTAGTCTAAATGTATTTTTATATATTTAAGATAAAGTTGAGTCGAATGGAAGGGAGTATAAAAATATGAGGTCGGGCTGCCGCCTTCGGTTCGAAAGAAAAAGAAAAACATCACACAAATTCGACGGGCCCACAGTTCCTTTTCTTTCCCCTGAAGTAGTATCAGTATTCCGTGATCCTTTCACCGGTTCCCAACACGGCACCCGTCTCCCCCTCGCGAACGAACTCGCCCCGACCAACCCATCAACAACCGCAGCTCGAATTCTCCGCGGCCTCGATCCGATTCGGCCGCGCCCCGCTAACTCGCGGCGGAATCAGGCGCAGCCACGTGCGTGCTTGCGTAGCGAGCAGCAGCCATGAGCGAGGTCTTCGAGGGCTACGAGCGGCAGTACTGCGAGATCTCCGCCTCCCTCTCCCGCAAGTGCGCCGCCGCCTCCGCTCTCGACGGCGGTACGTGCGCCTCCTCTCTACTCCCCTCCCCTTCGATTCCGGTGCCCGGGGCGCCATAGCTCCCCGGTTGCTTTACCGATTTGGTCTGATCTCGTCCGCCCCCTTTCTCGTCCCCTTTTACCAGAGAAGAAGAAGCAGAAGCTGTCCGAGATCCAGGCCGACGTGCAGGAGTCCGAATCGCTGGTAAAATAGACATAACTGAATTTCCCATGTGCAGAAATATTCGTAGTGTTAGTCTTCCGTGCTCAGTTTCAGCCGTGCTGTGGAAACTTCCCCACCTAAAGAAGTAGTGTTAGTTATGAACTTATGATGTCTAGCTGTGCGATTTATGCGTTCCTGTTTTTCTGGCTCAACGGTAGATCAGGAAGATGGACTTGGAGGCGCGGAGCCTGCAGCCGAGCGTGAAGGCGGGGCTGCTTGCCAAATTGAGAGAGTACAAATCTGATCTCAGCAGTGTCAAGAGCGAGGTTAAGAAGGTCTCGGCGCCTAATGCCCACCAGGCCACCCGGGAGGAGCTCCTCGAGGCCGGCATGTCGGACACGCTCGCGGTGAGCTCCCTATCGCTTACGCTTACGCCAACTCCTATGTATATTGTGCCTGTAGCACGCTATCTGATATTCTAAGTAATCACAGCTAACAGACATGATTGTAATAGATTCTGCTGCTGTAGTGTGTCTGTGTGTTCGTCGATAAAATAGTGTCTGTGCCTGACCCTAGTATAGCATGTTGGCTTAGATTGTGTGTTCAGAAAGTGTTTGCTTGGTACTGCGATGCCTGTCGTTCTGTGTTTGTCCATGTACTTATTGTACTGTTTTTCAAGTGGCCTTGTTAGGTCGGCTGCTGTGAATCGAGCCCATTGTTTTTCGACTTCATTCCATATTAATTGCATGCACTTGATACTTGATGATGTTGTTGGCCTGTTCGATGGTGTTGGTTCTATGTTACTAATGGTGTTAGTTCCTGTGTTTCTGATACTGTTAGTTCAGCTATGATACTGAACTATGTTGTAGGGTTACCCCATTACGTGGTGAATCTGGGGCAAAATTTTGCTTGGGAAGGCAATTCCCAAGCAGAGGGGTAAATATTGAGGGTTTTGTGTTCAGCATGGTTGAACACCGTTAGACTTTGAATTGTGAAATGGATGGGTTACAGTGCAACGCTGACCTTTGAAACATGACATGTAAAACAATATCCAGTATTGTGATGTGTAAAGAAGCGTTCTATACCGTTTATTTAATTTTAAATGTTTTGCATGGATATCAGTGAAGTAATAAATGCTACTGTTATAAAATTCTAATATTTTAGTTGCTAAATATAATGAGAACAGTGTTTCATGAACTTCAGAGGACTGTAATTTGAATTTTTCTAAGTTTTGAGTCTAGTATTTTGGTTATGGTTAGATATAGGCCTGTTGTAATCGGTGCATATTATAATGTGGAACCAGGGTGTGCTTGAACACAGAACTACATTTGGACTCCATTGTCAATAAGTGTTTTAAGCTGTACTTTTTCAGACCTCATTTTTCTAGGTGAACCGTCTTGGATGTATAATACGTTACCATTCCAAAGTATGAGCAAGATGGCAAAGCCACATTCAGATTATAACTTTAATATTTCTTGCAAACACTTAATTATGTTTTGATACCTATACTCTTGAAAATATATTATTTTAGTTGTAACAAAGCTTCATGGCATAAATTTTGGGTAAAAACCTAAATGTGACCTTCCCATCGATTTATTAGCTTGCAATTTAATTCATCTCTATTTAAGTGCACATGCTAAGAGGAAATTTATTTACTGGAAATCTCCAAATTTCCTTAATTTATTTCTGTATTTTAGTATCTTTTCTTTTATTCACCCTACTTGTAAGTATTCTGTTATCATGCCACTGTTTCCTTGTCTGATGTACCTTTGCAACGTTTGCTGGTTTGTTACATGGCTCAGGCGTCATCTGATCAGAGAGGAAGATTGATGATGACATCAGAAAGATTAAACCAGTCTTCAGATAGAATTAGAGAGAGCCAAAGAGCAGTATTCGAGACAGAAGAAATTGGTGTGTCAATTCTTCAGGACCTTCACAACCAACGGCAGTCACTGCTGCATTCTCACACAACAGTATGCGCTTTGTTCTTTCCAGTTATTTTTATTCGGGAATTTGAGCCACCGTTGGAGCTAACATGTTCTTTGCACCTTATTTATGGATCAATCATTTCAGACCTTACATGTTGATCAGCAACACAAATCTTAGCGAGCAAACTACATAGACAAGAAATGCCATCGGTTAGATTCTATTTTGATGCGTTTACACCACATAGGCTTATTGGAAGTTAGCCCTTTATGAATTCTAAAGTATTTATACCCAAACAGTGAAAGGTGCCATTGCTGCCAAATTAGGTGTATATTTGGTATGACAACTGAAAGAATCTAGCTGACCAAACTTTTGTAGAGTTATTCCATTGTCTGGTGCTAGATGCGTCACATCTAGATACAGCACATGCGCCCTGCTTCTTTGGACATGAGTTATAAAGTAGTTTGTTTTCAATGATGTCAAATCGTCAAAAAATATCCATTTGTCCCATTGGCAATGCAATTCTGGATGAGGTTTTCCTCGGTTTCAGTGTTCAGTATAAGAAAGATATTTGTCCCACTTGATCACTTGGTAATTTCAGTCAATAAACATATCTCGCCTGTTTACTGAATTAAACAAATTGTTACCTTTAATCTGCGAGGAAAATTCCCCAGAGCTAGTGGAAGGTTAGCTTTGCCCATTAGGTATAGCAACTCGGTAGGCTTTCTCTGGCATTACTTTGTGGTGCGTTGCCTGGATTAACCAAAGAAAGCAGCCATTACAAGATTCACCCTGCTAGTTAAGACTGAAGATGATGATTCTTGTATCAGCTATAGATTACATCGTCCGTTATATGCTGCTGGGTGCGTCCTAATGAAATCCTGCTCATGCTCACAGTTGCATGGCGTGGATGACTACATCGGCAAAAGCAAGAAGATCCTGGCGTCCATGTCCAAGAGGATGGACAGGAACAAATGGACCATGTTTGGCATCATCGCGGCCCTCGTGTTCGCCATCCTCTTCATACTGTACTTCAAGTTCGCTCGTTAGAGCTATATAAGCGTCTCCGACCCGAGCCACTCCAGACGCAGCATATGTGTGACGCAGCATGTGCATGAGCTGAATATTCGCTTCTCCGAGATAACTAACTCTGCTTCCTGAGGTGTGTTTGTGTGTGTGAAATGCGATGTACAGTGTCAGTGACGGTTGTGACCATTGTAAAACATGAGTGGACTCTTTCTAAGATGTGTGGCGAAAAGATACAACTCGAAACAGACTGATGTTGAAGATTCATCATGCCACAGAATTGAGAAAATTAGTAAGATGGCATAAACTGGTAATCGATAAATCTGGAGTACTATTCGCAGCAATACCTGTGCGTTGCTACGGGTTATTTTTACTATTTGACAACCTCGTGTAACCCCGACGTCGCTCATATCCCCCATGATGGCTAGCGCCGTCAATGTCATAGTTAACACCCTTATCTTCCGTGGCCACTACTGGCCGACGGCAGCTCATCATCTCTACGTGTTCTTTTTTCGATAGTTCTCTTTTTTCCTTTTTCCCTAAATAGTGCAGCCCACGGGAGAAGCGATGGCATGCGAGAGAGCGCACTGCCTCGTGTCGCCTCTTGCACTCGGGGCTATGCGGTGATCGCTGGCCTCCGCCTTGGGTAAATTTTTGGATTTTGTTTCAAATTTGATCTAAATAATTTCAAAAAGAAAGGCATCATATAAGTTCTAAGTTCTGAACATAAAATACAGTTGATAGTTGAAAGTGCCTCAGTGCAACTAATATAGTACAAACAAATATACTCTCTTCTTTAGCGAACTTACCCAACAAAATTTAAGTTAATAGACCGTGGACAGAAACGTTGCGTTCTTTATTAATAGGTATAGAATCCTCCACGACATACCCGCCACCAAGATTGACCCCAGCGCCGCCGGCCTCCGACCCGACCAGGAGAGCTCCTTTGCCTGCAGATCTTGGGTCCCGACAGTCTCTTTCATCGGCCGGAGGAGGTGGATGACGCCGATGGCCGAATCCTCCACGACATACCTGCACCAAGATAGACCCCAGCGCCGTCGGCATCCGACCCGACCAGGAGAGCTCCTTCGCCTCCGAGATCTCGCCAGCGGCCGCAAGGGATGTGGAGCAATACGGCGTGACGGGGAAGAATAGCAGGGTCAAGGCTTTATTTTTTTTCTAAATGAACTGTACGGTTTGACTTGGCGGTGGCAAAACGTGTAATATCTCCGAACACCAGGGGTAAAACCGTCTTTTCCAGACGGACCGTGGACAGAAACGTTGCGTTCTTTATTATTAGGTATAGATAAGATGTTTTAGGTTTGTGAAGGAGATATATCTAGACTCGTTTTAGTGTATAGGTTCAAATGAATCTAGACACTAAAATGTGTCTAGATACATCTCCTTCATAAACCTAAAACATCTTATATTTCTAAACGGAGGGAGTAAATAACAAAGAAAAGGAAAACAGGGCACATCATCAACATAAAGAAATTCAATGTACGCGAGCACTACCCAAAACAGGCTCTAAGCCCCAGCGCAAGCCCATCAAACCAGGCCTCTTCAGTCTTCACATTTCCTTTTATGTATTTCAGAATTTGGATGCGGTTTTGGACTAGTACTAGTTTGACAAGCGCACAGTGCGCAGGCATCGTTACAGAAGATCCGCTCGTTTAGCGGTGTCATTGCTGACCCGTAAAAGAGGCAAGTGAGTGTTCCGGTTCCGGCAGGACAGTTTACCGGATAAAACCACTTCCCATTTGGTTTGGCTTCTGCATCAGCTCGATTCAAGCAATTTCTCTATCCACTCGACAAGCGGATGATTTCTGGGCGTGGCAGCTTGAGCGCAGCGGCATCTTCTCGGTGAAACCTGCACACCGCATGTTGGTTAACTCCAAGCGGAGACGGGAGGCGTGGTTGGCTGAGACTGCGTCGAGCTCGGACCAACAGAGGGAGGAGAGATGATGGACCTCGCTGTGGAAAATTAAGGTGCCAACAAAGATCAAGGTTTTTTTATGGCGCCTTGCGAAACATTCTATACCCACGGGTGATGTGTGCTATCATAGACACATGGCAACAGATGATCTATGCTCGCTATGTGGTAGGCGGGATTCATGGAGGCATTCACTGCTGGAGTGTTCAATGAGCCGCTCGGTCTGGGCGTTGATGCCGGAGCTTGTTACTGAACATATGGACCAAACCACGGAGCCTGAACCAAAACAGTGGTTGTTCACACTGATGCAGACCCTTAAGCATGAGGATCTCACTCGGTGCTTTATTACGCTATGGGCAATCTGGTTTGCGCGGCGGAAGGCGATACATGAAGGAGAATACCAAAGCCCTATGTCCACCCATCTTTTTGTGGAATCGATGCTGCGGGACCTCGACCTCTCCACGGGTCCTATCACAAGGAGGGGAGGCCAGCAGCAAGAGACGACCGAGCCTCTGTGGATCGCTCCTCCGGAAGGCTCAGCAAAGATTAACGTCGACGCTGCAGTTCGGAAGCAAGGAAATTTCGGGGCTGTTGCAGCAGTCTGTCGAACAGATGAAGGGGTTTACCTGGGTGCTTCGGCTGTGGTGTTTCAAGGAATTACTGACCCTAGGACCCTTGAAGCGCTGGCGTGCCGTGAAGCTATTGCCTTGGGGAAGGATCTATCGCTGGAGCGCGTGTTGGTGGCATCAGATTGCTTGGAGGTGGTCAATAGCCTAAAAAATGCTAATCTGGGAAGATTTAGCACAATTGTGCAGGAAATCAAGGCAAGCAAGAGAAACTTTATGGATATGTCGTTTGCCCATGAGAAGCTCACAGTTTGGCTCGAAGTTCGGCTTCGCTTAGTGTTGGTCGTCATACTTGGCTTTTAAGAACTGCTGAT
Organism: Avena sativa; assembly: GCA_916181665.1. Classification (NCBI taxonomy): domain Eukaryota; kingdom Viridiplantae; phylum Streptophyta; class Magnoliopsida; order Poales; family Poaceae; genus Avena; species Avena sativa. The sequence continues at coordinate 350,431,606 of OV702293.1, read as the reverse complement.
ATCATTTGTATCCCTAGTAGACGATGTAATGAGTCTGTGAACATGGAGCAGCAAGTTTTTGACGCACTCGTTTCCTCACCAGGGTACCGAAGGGGACTGGGAGGTTTTTAATAAGACGTCTTGCTTGCTATAATAAAGTGTTTTTTACTCTTAAAAAAACTAGTTTGACAAGCGCACAGTGCGCAGGTGTCGCTATTCCACATGTTGACATCGCTACAGAAGATCCACTCGTTTAGCGTGTCATTGCTGACCCGTAAAAGAGGCAAGTGAGTGTTCCGGTTCCGGCAGGACAGTTTACCAGATAAAACCACTTCCCATTTGGTTTGACTTCTGCATCAGCTCGATTGCGTAAGGCAATATACCATTCCGTTACCCATGTAGTATAGCTGAGTGGGGGCAGTGGCCCGCACTCAATTTTTTGAATTTCAGTGTAATATGTTTATATTTGAAGAAAAATATTTCAAAATTACACTATAAATGCCTCACTCATCTGAATTGCCCCTAGTGATAAATTTTCTCGCTGGGTTCACCACTGTCCGTTCACAGTGATAAGCTGAAAGAGCAATAGTAGCACATGATCGACGATCTTGGCAAGTAAGTACTACGGTAGTACATTACATACATGACCATTTTTCAAAAAACTTACACCCGTTGTTAGCATATTTGTTAACACTGTTAAGCGATAAACATCTACATTCGTTGGACATGCTTGCTCCTCATGTATATTATAACATAGTACCACCGACAAGAAGCCCGCCAAGGTCCACGAACACGTCGGATCTATACCGCCACGTCGGCCAAGCAACCCCTACGACAGGCGATGGACCGTCCACGAAAAAAAATCTTGTGTCTAACCAACAATTACGTCTAATCTTTTATGGCTGCACCCGATGCCTTTACATATCAAGTCATGTTGCAAGCGTTCAACTCGAACACCTAACACACCGCATAATCCAAGTCGGTCCAGCTATAGCCTTATACACGTGTTCGACACAACTCGAACACACATGATTAGTTTGTTAGCGAGGTTAAACCCGTGACCACGTATGTACGAACCGGAGTAGAGCCAAAGTGTGACTTAATTAGTTTGTTAAGCGAGAAACAACCTTTGGTTGGATGGTTAGGAGGCACTGATACCCAACCTAGTAGGGATCAAATCCTAGGATTGACGCTTAGGTGTTTTATAAAAAAAATAGAATATTCTTCGGTGGAAGACGGCGTTTCCGTCGATAGCTGCATATGATGACTTTCAATTTCAAGACTCGCTGGACCAGTCTCCCTAACTCCGGTGCTCATAGGACAGGTTGTGCGGGTATGCGTTCTTCTGGGTGGGGTTTCGCAAAAAAAAACTAAAAATATATTTTTTAAGCTCCAAATGTGTGGCAAAAACGTACCGCGTAGTGGAGTACACGTACGTACCGATCCTTTGTGCGATCATGTTCAACCAGTTTGCCAACGTAAGGCAAACCAGTTTGCCAACTAAGATGAAGATCGGTCGACCAGTTTGCCAACGTAAGGCAGGCTCCGTTCCTCGAATTAATACCCAGCCGTTCAGGCACGCATCACCAAATTAACCACCCAACCAGAGCCACTTGCCCTCGCGTCCTGCCGTCACATGGCATTCCACATACTACTATACACTAGGAGTACAGTACAGTACTTCCCTAGCCAGCCAAAGAAACTCGGCCCAAAATTCACGATAATCTTCTCTAGTTCCTCTTCCTCTGGTGCCCCTCTTGACTTTCCACGGTCAAATTGGCGTATACGCGCCTTGGGTTTCTCCGGCGGCCTTCCGGGTGACGCACCGGCACCGCCGAGTCCGTGACGTCCGGACGAGACTCCACGCGGTGGCGGTGGTGAAAGTTGCACGGCCGGCGCCGCCGGCGAACGTTCCGGGAGAAGCGCGCGCGCGCATGTGAGGAGCAATCACGCGAGACGAGAGGGCTTCGGTCAGACGCTCGGAGTCTGCGAGCCAGGGTGGTCTTCTCGAGGAGCTTCGCACGCTTTGGCACCGACCGAGGTGCTCGTCAGAGGGGAGGCCCCCAGTAGAGCAGGGAATGTCTTTTTGGCATCGGGCAGCCAGCCGGCCAGCCCCCTCCAATCGTACGTACGCGGTGGTACCGGTGCACCGATTCATGCCATGATGAACTCGCATGATGTATGCCACACAAAAAGACCGTGGAAAGGCTTGAATGCTACAGTGCCCTGCTCGATCGAGCCACACAATCTCTGACGGTCGATTTTATAGACAATTATACTCCAATATATAAGGTGGCGGAGCCACACACTAGTTGTATAGCTGACTACACAGTTTTTTTTTGGATACGGAGGCAGAATCATGCAAAAAAATATAAATACATATATTTGACAAAACAGGTTTAAATTGACTACACATTTTATGTTCGGGCTCCCCCGCTGAACAAATATATATATGCAATCAAAATGGAGTATATTGTGGACAACATTTCAAAACGGGTCTAATGAAGCTTCGCTCGTGCCATAAATGTTGCTATATTTTCTATAAAATTGATTGATTTTTATTAAATTTGACTTATGACGAAAACTACAAGTCCATTTATTTGTTGATGGAGGGAGCAGTACTACTTACATGACATGATTCATTACCGGTACACGGTTAATTACAAGCACGCTGACACAATGCATGCATGCATGCGATGCAGCAGCGGTAGTACTAGTAATCATCAGAGCTAGAGTATCATGCGTAGTTTAGCGTCAGTACCTGCAACTCTGCATGCATGCATGCAGTGGAGAAAGTTTTCGAGTTTGGACAGACAATAAAAAAAAGGGACTTTCGCATGCATCTTTGCTTAATCAGTCCTACTAGATTGATTGGTAGCATAGCATGCATGGGAAAAGTTCGGCCGTGTCAGAACTTCAGATAGGGAAAAGCTCACACCTTTTGATCATTTTTCAGAAACTTTCCTCCTTGGAATTAGCTAAGAATGTACTATAATACTACGTTGTTAGCTCCTTTCAGCAGGGGCGAACACAAGGTGATTGGTAACTTGATCGGTGATTGGTAACTTGTTAGCCTCTTCCACTTGTTACCACACTATACATAAAAACACACGCTAGCTCCACTAGCTAGCTAGTTAGATTCATCCATGATTTGTTCTTCAATGAAATCAGGGGAAACCCCTTCCTTCAAAGAAAGAAGTCCATGATTTGTTCGTAAAAGTTACAGTAATTTCCATTAGTTAATTCCCGAGTGTCAACTTATTACACACTTTTATTCCTCTCAACATACAGTAATAATTCAGTAAATTTGTCAAACACTTCACCATCAATCCACCATAAAACGCAGAGATAACGCATCGATGTTACAATGACACGCGAACACAATGCACGTGTGTACGTGCTGTTACAACTGCATGTTTCTGTTGGACTTCACGTACCCAGCGACGCCGCCGTCCCTCCCAAAAGCGAGCACGGTAGCCCCGCCGGCGCCGCCACCGCCACCACGAGACGAAAGCCCAAAATTCCTCCCCGCGTACCGCTGCAGCGGCGACGCGTACCGGCCGTCGTCGTCAACGCCGCGGGCGCCGCCGTTCCCGCCGCCGAGGGTTTCGAGGGCGGCGACCTGGGACTTGAGGAACCGGAGGTAGCTGGCGGCCTCGTCGAGCATGGACGCCGTGTCCATCTTGCTCCCGCCCGGCACCAGCCTCTGCAGCGCGCGCAGCCGCTCGCTCACCCGCTCCCGCCGCAGCCGCGCCGCCACCGTCTGCGGGTCGCTCGAGATCCGCACGTTCTTGCGACGCCGCGGCTTCGATGACGACGGCTCGGCCGGCGTCGACGCCTCGCCGGGGCCGCGGCCGAGGCTCACGGGGCGCATGGCCGCGGCGCGGTAGATCATCTCCTTCACCTGTGCTATCGCCTCCGTGTCCGGCTCGTATCCGTGCCGCACGCCGCCGCCGCCGCTCTGCCCGAACGTGATGCTGGTCGTCGACGTTCTCGTTGCTGCCGTTGCCTTTGCTGTTGCTGGGTACTTGTCCGGTATCTTATTCCTTTTCGTCGGAGGAAGAGCTGTCCTGGGCTGAGGCAGTACCGGGCGCGACACGGCGCACGGCGAGGAGGCCACCTCCGTGTCACCACCGCCGTACGTGTTGGATTCACCGGAGGAGATGTTGCCGCCGCCGCCGCCTCCACCGGTGGTTGTGCTGTATCCGGAGAAGGCTGTGTTCGAGCCGTCGGCTTGAGCGAGCTCCACGGGGACGTTCGGGAACGCAAACCCGTCGATGGCCGGGAGCAAACCCACCGAGTCCAGAAAGACGTCGGATGACGCGTCGACGCGCCCGGGAAGCGTCGCCCCGTTCTGGCAGCGCAGGAGGCTCATATCGCTCTGGCACGGCGGCAGGCCGAGGGCACCGCCGTAGGCGTCCGAGCTGATGACGGTGCCTTGGCCGGCACCACCGCCGCAGTGGAGCTCCGCGAAGCTGCTCGCGCCTAAGAAGGCGGCGAGGAGGGAGTCGTCGCTCGGCGCGGGAGGTCCTGGCAGCTGCGTGCTCCACCCGAAGGCGTCCATGCTGCCGCCGGCCGGCTGGGAAGACGCGTACTTGATCCCAAGTTGCTGAGTAATCTTGTTCCGGATTTGAGTAGTAGAGATAGCCCTTGATGATGATTATCTTGGTACTTGCTAGCTAGCTTGGTGGTATATGCTACTACCACTGCACTGCAAACAAACAATTCATGGAAGTGAGCTTCGTCCCTCCCATCATTAGGTCGAAATGCATCCAAAGCATGAGCAACAACTAATTAATACCTTTGCACATAAAAAATTGAAATTCCAACAGACTAATGATGAATCAAGATTAACACGTACGATCAGAAGAGCAAAAATCAACACAAGTTAAGCCCTAAACATGCCAATTACACCCATCCAATCATCAGCAAGCCAACATCAGGGAAGAACAAGAAACTGAAGGGAATCATCATAATTCATGGTGTGGTACACACACACACGATCGACTACAGTACCTGAATTAAACCGGGGATCCGATCATCCCCCGAGCTGCACCGAAAGATTCCCGAGACGAATTGCTGGGCGCAGCGTAGCTAGCCTGCTAGGAATAGGATGGTCCTCCTCCTCCTGCGGGGATGGATGGCTGGCTGGGCATATGGTCGTCGTCTTTTATAGGCGTAGCTGCCCAGATTTGTTTCTCTTTTTCATTCGTCGGGGGAAAAAGAAAGAGGAGTCGTTTTCTCTCGCTCTTTTCTTGCATTCTGTGGGGGCGGGTTCAGTTGGGGGATGCACCCCAGCGCATGTGTCATCTACCAATTGACACTTACATGTGTCTGCTTATTCGTTCTCAATATAACACAACTCTCATCAGTCACAAAAAACATTATTTTATTTTCAGAATTATTGTCAAAGTATGGAAAAAAATCAGTTTGTTCTGAATTATTGTCGAAGTTAGATTGGTCCCTCAATTCTGTACAGGATATACTCGGTTCATTAAGTTTAAGAAACAGTGTAAATTTAGTCATTTCCCAAATGAAATGAAAAGAAAAAACTAAGTCATCTATCTTAGTCCTTGCCCAGATATACGTGGCGACCTACTAAACACATAATAAAATATTATAAAATATATAAAACGTGTTGACTAGTAAAAGAGAACAAATTTCAAATATTTATAATATGTAAATGGAAAAAAAATATGTTCGGAAATCTAAACCTACCAAAGTTAGTTTTGTCGATCTACTGTATACCGAATGTTGTCGGTTTGTTGAGTGTTTGAACAATTTACATTTAGTCCATTTTGAACTATATAAAGCACTTGATGTGGCAGTCATGTAGGGAGGTACTGATCCAAGCAAAACACCACACAACTCACGCTTATCCATTTGTGCTAGAGCATGCACCACTTTATTACTATTCCTCCCAACCGTGATAACGTGCACGTCCGGCATCCTGATCATTAGGTCTCTTGCCTCGTAGAATAAACTCCAGCATGCCGATCGATCCTTCTCTCCTGACGATAGCACCTTGGAAGTATTATTATTATTATTAAAGTTACATTGGACATGACAAATAGAAAACATTGATCTAAGCATGTTTGAATTCATACAAAAACAACATCTAACATTTACAAAAAAACATAGGGTAAAAACAAGAAAACTTGATGGATAATTAAAAAATAAAAGAAAAACTTAAGCGAGAATATTCCAAAACATTACTTAAATATTTTATAATTTTAAAAATAAATCCAAATATATAAAATCATTTCTTTATCTGAATATACAATTTTTTTATTAATAATATTTAAGACCAACTTTTTGGGGGGAAATTATGCTTCAAACTTTGGGTACATTTTACTTTTTACTCCCTAGTTGTGATCTTGTAACAACTTTGACCATAAAAAAATCATAACCACATTTTACTCCTTAGTTGAAACAATGTACATCTTTTTACCTCATTTTGTTGTTTTTGAAAACTAAATGGCTAGATCTACTAGTTAGGATGAGGTGACTGTCGACCCAACACTAATTAATTAGGCTAATATTAATATTTTTAAATGTACTTTGAATAAGATAAATAGAAAACAATTATGTTAGGAATTTATTTGTGTAATAATTTAGGAAATTTGAATTCGTATCAAAACTATTTTTAATATTTCAAGAGAAACATGTTAAAATTAAACATAATTAAGGATAATTAGAAAATAAAGAAAAAACATACAGAAATTAGAATATCCAAAAAAAAGTAACATAGGTATCTCCTATAATATTAAAACGGAAATTTCCCCCTTCGATTACTCCATCGGCACTCCTCCATGCTCTTCATGGTCTGTTCCAAGTTTGTTGGGGTCTAAGTTGTAATGATGGTGTTGTAGGCCTTGTCCGTGTCCTGTTTCTCCTCTTTGTTTTTCCGTTGTTTTTGTGTAGTGTTGGGTGCTACATGTGGTAGCCCTTGTGTTTGTATCCGGTTCGAGCTTTATATGAAAATGGTTCAGGCCGGCTTATGCCCGCCGTAGTTGCCTAAAAAAAAGGAAATTCCAAATATTATATACTGTACCTTTTTTGTACTAAAATGGTCTACTAACTATTTTCCTAGCCAAAATTCTGGTTAAGATTTTGGTTGCAAAGATAATAAGTAGAGTGGAGAAAGAGCCATTGGCATGCCAAAAAAATGTTGCCAACTATCCATCCGAAACAAGATTGGTAGGGTGAGCTTGTTCGTCATCCAAACATACCCATTGTTTGCGCTAGAATGTTGTGCCCTAGTTCATTCCAAATTTCCAATGATGAATGACATACACTCTACTCTATTACTAGTGTAATATTTTTGTAACTTTGGCTGCTTGTTCCTTTTCAGCTTCAGAGGTAAAATCTTTACAGGTACGTACCTTACCTGTATCTGCTATTGGCCGGTAGTGCATCACATGGAACTTTGGATCTTTCCGTGCTATGTCTCGTCGATCATGTGACAGGACAAATGATGAAACAGGAGTGCGCACCAACATTATTTCTGCATGGTTTTGTATCGTAGCAACGGGGCAGAGCTCGTCGTCCCTTTTACTACAAATAGGCTGAATCTAGCTGGTCCAATAAGATAACAAGATTTCCTGACCGTTTTTGAAAAGAACAAGATGTCAATAAAGCTACGACATATCCCTGAAACAGGTGCAGCGCATTGTTGACGAGAGGACAAATATGTGCAAGCAAAAGATAGAGGAGTGAGAGAGAACCGCACCTCTGGGTGGTGTTGTGGAACTATGGGTGGTGTATGATTTCACTCAAAGGTATTCTTTAGTTCTTGTGGAGTTGTGGGTGTATAATCTCACCCCAACACAAGTTCGGGTGGTCGGATAATTTGTGCAAAAAAACATTTTTAATAGTAGAATTTTTTGGAATAATCACGGGTGTTCTTTAGTTTAAGCATGTGATTTGGTGAGATAATGAGATGCAAAACATGACGTTTGCTCATGGCTATTTGATAGTTTTCCCTTTATTCAATCAAGTTTGTTTTTATTACTCAAACAAGGGTTGGGAACCATAAAATGCATATATAATATATGTATGCAGGATAAGGTGAGAGGACCACGCCGATGAGGATATAATATGGAACCGATTGTAAGATAAGAATTCCTTTGGAAATAAAAAAGAAACAAGCATCAAGATAAGAATACAAAGTATACTACATATGTCATCTCAATGTAACAAGTAGTATACGGATAATAATCAGGTAAAATGCGGAGCAGTGTCACAGAAGCAAGCAGGTTTCACACATGTATACGGTTAACTGTAAAGAACAGTGCTGCTATATTGTGAGTGGGGTTTGGATCTTAGACGACAGGGGCTGCTATGCTGTCAGTAGGATTTGGAATCTTGTCTCCAAGAGAGCCCCCATGTTTGCGTGGCTCAAGCATCCGGATGTGGGACATCAGGCCACATTAATTTCCAGAAACAATTTTGAAATTAGATTTCAAATTTATTGTGCAGTTGAATCTCGCTGCATTTGCATCTTATAGGGACGGCACTTCTGAAATCTCTGTAGCATGATATCATAGATGCAAGCTCCAAGGCCGCAAAAATGCAAAGTCTAGATAGGATCTTGTAGGGATTATATTGACGATACATTCTTCCATTTTTTTGGCCAAAGGTCGTCCAGATTATTTTGGATACGATTTGGCGATATCTGCACGTTTTAAACATGGGCAGAAATTCCAGTGCATGTGGAAGTTTGTCTTAGTGTAACATATGTTTGGTGCGCCTTCAGAGTAGTTCTCGGCATCATTGGCATACACTGGTCGTTAATAGGTACAGCTTTTGTCACTTTCAGTTTGTTCTAGGAGTAATTTAATTCCTGAACTCGAATCTCCTGTGCACACTTGTTGGTTCTGAAGGCAAACATTCCGGTCAAGTACTCACAGTACAGGTACCACGCTTGCACTGATCTACAGTGCAGGGAGCACAACCGTTACTTAACCCAGTCCTTACAACTGATTATTGTTGTTGAAGTAACCCATTTATTAATTCACCACTCAACTCCAAAGGAAGAAAGATAGTACTAGCTTATTTTCTATGAGAAAAAAATGCAAACACAGTAGACAGACGCACGCGCTAGCTCGCTGTAGCTAGCGTGCTTCGCACCACACTTCTAAAAACAAGCATTTGTGCTCCAACATTATTGGAAATTGCTTGGGCATGGTTAGAAATGGAAGCTAAGGGAACAAGAGGATCCACTGGAGAAAGGTGTCTCGGTAACCCTGGATGCATGATGAATCTGGTAGTGATGTGTATGTGGATGAGTTTAAATGGAAATTATTAGAAAGTGATAAATTTTTAGTGGACTCATTGTATAGAGCATTGATTTAACCTGATATTCCTGTCGATGATAATAGTAAAATTTAGGAATGAAAATACCCCTAAAAACAAAGATTTTCGCCTGGTATTTTTGAAAAGGAGTAATTCTTACTAAATATAATCTTGTAAAGAGGAATTGGTATGGAAGTACTCATTGCGTTTTTTGTCATCATGATGAGACAATCAGACATTTATTCTTCCATTGTAAATTTGCTCGCTCTATATGGTCATTCATCCAAATAGCTTCTGATTTATCTCTCCCACGTTCGGTGGCCAATGTTTTGGGTAACTGGCTATATGGGATAGATGATAAATACAAGATTTTGTTTAGGGTCGGAGTGTTTGCTATTATTTGGTCGCTATGGTTATGTAGAAATGACAAGATCTTTAATGACATTGTATCTTCTCCCTTGCAGGTTATATATCGGGCCACGACTATTCTTTGATCATTGACTACTCTCCAACGTATGGAGTTTTATGACTTGTTTGTGGAGGGGTGTACGCGGTTGGAGGGCACGACGAGGAATATTTTCTCCCGACATGGATGGACGCGTGATTTGCGGATTGATCTTCCATAGCTTGAGGCCGTTTTCTTTAGCAATTTTTGTAATGTTAGTCTACTTTCCTTATTCTATAGTTGTGTGGTTTGTGCGGCTATGTGCATCTTAGTTATATAGAGGCCGGGTGTAAATATTACTCAAGGTAATAAAAGCGCCCATTTCCAAAAAAAAGATAGTGATGTGCCAAAGGAAGGAAGAAACAAATGAGAAACCCAATGGAAGGAAGAAGGAAAAGGAGAAGGCCGGGAAAGAAAACAAGGCCTCAAGTTTGAGTGGGAAAATTGATGACTTGGTGAAGTCAAAGGAAAGCTTGATGGTTAAGCAATTGGAATTTTTTTTTGCCATGGCCGAGAAGAAGTAAGCCGACAAAGTGGCAAGAACTCCTAAAAGATGAGAGGCACAAGTCCGCCACCAAGGAGCGCCGAATCAAGCTCGAAGAGAACACGATGATGGCGGAGATCAATGCTGAGGAGAACAAGGTGATGATGATGGATCCCTGAGGAATGAATGGAATGCTAATAGAGCGAGGGAGATTAGAAGATGTGAGATCTTGGAAAGGAGAAGGCAAGCGAGGGCAGGTGGTTGTGGTACTCCCAGTGGTGGTGATGGTGGTGCTTCGGCTAGTGGTGGAGATTAGCTATGAGGGTATTGCTTGATTTGATCATTGGTGGTGTTTAATTGCGTATTCTTTTGGTTATGGCTGATTGCTACTTAGTTGATATCTCTTTCTTTTGGATATAAAGTATTGTGAAGTCAAGCTATTGGTAAGTGAAACTATTATCCAGCTAAACTGAGTAGCTATCGTGCTGAGCCAGCCCCACCCCTGGCGTGCTCCTAGCAACCTCCACGTGGCAAGATGAGCCGACGGCCTAGTCGTCGGCATAGTGGCGACGTCGTCAGCCGACCGTATTGTCAGTTCTGCGTGCCGACAACCAGCCCAAACCATAGACATAGGAGTGCTACGCCAAGAGCTAGACTATGCCGAGGGCCAGTGAGCGACGCCGATGAAACCTGTGTCGATGGCTCGGTGCCAACGGTGGCCGTCAGCATAGCATAACACCGACGACAAATGACCCTATGGCTATCGACATATCACTGGTTGCCTTGTTGTTGAAAATTCATTTGCAAATGCAACTGTTTTATGCGATCTCGCGTGGGTTTAGACAGAACAAATTTTATAAACTACTCTCCCCGTTTTAAAATATAAGATGTTTTAGCTTTGTGAAGCAAATGTATCTAGACTTATTTTAGTATATAGGTTCACTCATTTTTAGAGTGAATCTACAAACTAAAATAAGTCTAGATACATTCTATTTACAAATCTAAAACATCTTATATTTTGAAAGGGAGGGATTAGTATTATAAAATATTTATTATATGAGTTTATGAGATCCGTTATGCGTGAGTCCATGCGATGGTGTAAAACAATTTTTTGACGCTCCTTATATGCCATTTAAGGCACCTGGATACAAGTGATATGTTAAAGATGCTCGAATCGTGAGTTTACAATGGACCAAATTATTTTCTCAGTTACATGGAGCCCTAAATTCAATAGTACCAGATGTGGCACCTACGAATTAAGACCTCACGAATCACGACCAGGTCTAAAAGCCTACCGATCCTATCCACATTGCAACCTCCTCCGTTCTACAACCTCTCTCCCGCCGCCTCCTTGCGTCAGCGATCCTCGCGTACGTACACGTACGTTCTGCCCGGAGGCCGGCCGCCACGCACCGGCTCCTCTCCGTCTGGCGAGCACCGCCGTCGCCCGCTCGCCCCGCGAGATGCTCGACGCAGCGGCGTAACACATAGCAACGGCGGCGCCGCCGTCGAGACACGACGGAGACCCGCTCCTACAGAAACGGAACTGCTACGCAATGTAGACGTAGGGCCCGACGAGGATGCTGCGGATGAGCTGGAGATGCCAGTTGCCGCTGCGTGTGCGTACCCGCTGTTTGCATTTAAAGTGGGGGCCCGCGCCTGACGTCCCTCCGCGCTCATCTCGCCAACCGTCGCCGCGGGAGGACCGGAAGGCCGGTACGTACGAGCAGCGTCGTGGCCTGACTCCAGCGCACCGGTTCCTGACCTGGTCGGGCTCGATCGGCTCGGCCGATTGGCTCAAACGGATAGGACGTTCGGGTTAATCTTTTTTCTCTTACCTGGTCGGGCTCGATCCGCTCGGTCGTGGCATGCCTTGTGGGCCGCAGAATGGATCCCTCCCATTGGCTAGCCCGTAGTAATTTGCGGCCCCGAATTTCCTTATTCTTTGGCGGAGAAAAAAGAGAATTCTTTTGATCCGGTAAAGCCTAATGTAAAATTGCCTGCAAACATGAGTGATCCTGACCACATTTTTTACGAAGCATCGCACGATATTAAATCATCGACATTTAATATGGATCGGTCCGTTGTGTATGGCCATTCCATTCACTCAAGGATCATAGACATATGGATCCCGAGCTACATGAAGCATGGTGTTTTCAAAATTTTAAAACCAGCATTTTAAAAGTTCAAAATAAATTCTTATTTGTTTGTGTGTAGTTACATCGAGATGATATCTATGGACGTGTTAATTTTTTTGTTAAAAAATACGCTACTATGTATTTTTGGACTGAGCGGAATTCACAGGAATATAGCCGTACGTAGTATTTTTTTTTGGGGAAATCTACTCTCAGACCGGTCGATATTTTGAAAAACCTAGCAGGAAGTATGAACGTATGCTGTCAGCATTATTTTGAAAATTCAAAATGTCTTGTAGGTCAAACCGTTTGTCCAATTTAAGATCTGTTTTCACCGTTGGATTAGTCGCGACGAGATCTTTAAAACTAGATCCCATGTTGATATGTTTCGATAAAAAAAATTTCGTACCAAAAAGTTATCCACCACAAACACATAAGTTATCCGTTCCATAATATGTAAGTTACCCACCCAGTAATACATAAGTTATCCACCATATAAAAGTGTTGGATAGAGACGTTCTCGTATACATGTTGAGCAAATTTAATTGAAACATAGTAGACTAATTAGGGTACCGAGGCTTCATTCCCATCAATGTGTTAGCGTCGACGAGAGATGAAGCCTCGATATCCTAAAATTCTTCGAGGCTTCATCACCCATACGCCGCAGCAACGACGATGGACGACCAAGTCGAGCCGCTAGAATACTGGTTGTGTATCACGTTCACTATGACTTAGTGTGGTGGGTGGTTGGGCATAAAACCCTCTTTATTTATATCGTATGCAAACGAAGCTTAAATTTAGTTATTATGTCTAATGTTTGACATGATAGACTTTTCAGGTTAAGTAGTCCATACTGTGAGAGCGACGACGAGCGATGAGGCCGAGCCGTTAAAATAACTTTTTTATATTCTATATGTGATTAATTTTTATAGTGATGGATAACTTATATGTTATTGGATGGGTAACTTACTTGATAAAGCATGAATAACTCTCGTGTTACTAATGGGTAACTTGTGGATAAACAAAAAAGTTACATATTCCTAACATGTGATTTGTGGGTAATTTTATAATGGTGGATAACTTACGTGTTATTGGGTGGGTAACTTACATGCTGAAGTCCGGATAACTCGTGTGTTACGGGTGGATAACTTTTGGTCCAAAAAAAAGTTGTCAGAACATACCAACATGAGATCTAGTTTCGAAGATATCGTCGCGACTAGCCTAACGGTGAAAACGGATCTTAATTCGGACAAACAGTTTGATCTAGAAAATATTTTAAATTTTCGTACTTGAGTTGAGCTGGCTAATCAAAAATCCTGTCATTTAGTCCTATAAGATACCCGTGCATGCAATTGCTTGACAAGCTCCCGCCGGATTTCTATTTTCTCGGACCGGTCGCTAGGTAGTAATGTCCTTTAAAAAAATGGTATTGGCATTTGTCATCTTTGTGTAGGTCGCATACAAACACATAATCCTACGAGCATGGACCGGTCTATTTCCTGTCCTCATCGATCTCCACTCTCGGCCATCATCTCCCCGCCCCCTTTCTAAACTTGTCGCCCTGCCCTCGCCCACCTCCATATCCAACAGTCGTCGCTGCCATATTCGGTCGTACTTAGTTGCACTATTACCACCACAGTCAAGGGTCTACCGACATTCACCCATACTCATATTCATTATTAGCTTGACCTTGCCATTGACTTCCTCTCCTCGTCCTTAACTAGTGTTGGTGTTGGACTATTCATATCGAGAACAAGACTAATCGGGTTGAACAACAACAAAGTGGTTTGGAGATCAAAACACAATAATCTACCTGGATAGTAGGACATATGCTTTACTATGAAGGAATTAATCAACCGATCGATGTTAATCATGAGATTGTTAAAAAAAAACGCCCATTAGGCTAGCTCTATATGCGTATGCTTCGTTTGCATTGTTGGAACTTCAGGTGAGCGGGTCCTTCAAGCTTCTTCCTCCTGATCAATACGCTGAGGTTTTAGATGGCAAGCATTTGGCGTGCACATGAATTAGTTATGGCATTGTGAATCGAGAGCATTTACTACGTGAAGCAGATTCTAAGTCTAGACATACCATGATACTACATATTTTTCATGTATTTTATCTATTTATTGCAGTATTTATCAGTAAATATATATGATTTTATAGTTTAAAAAACCAGACAATGAACCAGTGAACCGGCGGTCCGACCAGTAAAAACCTAAACCGACCGTCTCATCGGTTAGATTACCGGTCCGGTTTTTCAAACCATGGATCTACCTGCACTCACGTAAGTACTTGCAACCTCGGGGACACGAGTACGGAAGGGGATGTGCGATGGACGATTATATCCCGACTCCGACTTGACACGCCGACAGCTCGCCAAGTCAAGCACAACGCCTACCATTGGAACTGTACTGGCCAAAACGCAATCATTTCGAAGTTCCTGATCGTCCGTCCGTGGTCCGTACTCTTATATTCCAAAACCTCTTTTTGTAGTCCAGACTTTGAACCAAGGCGTGCGTGCGTGCGTGCTGCGTACGATAAACGGATCGAGGACCAGACAGTGAGACAGACATCAAAGTATAGGAGTACTATTAATTAGCTGAAATAGTACTGTAGGCGAGCTGCTGACAGTTGAAATTTAGTGCACAAATAAGGTTGTTACATACTCGGTTGTGCATATATAATCCTTTCACTACGGGACGTGTGCGCTACGCCAAGGGCAAAAGACCGTCGGCGTAGGCCAAAATACCCTTGGCGTATGGTACGCCGAGGGCTTTGCCGTCGGCGTAGCGGCCGTCGGCATAGCCTGTCGGCCGGTTGCAAAACATTTTTTTTTGAAAAATAATAAATTTTTTAATTTTTTTCTCAATTCTTTTATTCTTTGAATTGTTTCACTTGTTAATCTCCTAATTTGAACATTTTTAACACTAATTATACTTACTATTTAATTAAATTGCAGTCTTAGTTAAACTTTCTAGCAGGTCACCCATCCTAATACTACTCCACCTTCAGCACGCTTAACTTCCTCGTTCCTTCAGAATCCGTTTCCGTAAAGTAATCCATACATTGGTGTCAATACTATGATATCAATCCTATTAACTCTTATATCATCATGTCACATGTTTGTATTTTTTGAAATTACAAACAATTATTTAAGTAAATATTAATGAATAAGTAAAAATATTATTAAATTCAAATAAAAATATAATATTTTTTTTGTATTTTTCTATCTATTTAATATAGAATCATTAATATCTTTAAATCTGTAAATCGAAATTCAACAAATAATATGTTTAAATTGATCATAAAAATAAGAGGAATCCAAATATGATATCCATATCAACTAATCATAAACCCTCCGTTTTTGAATTAGCTATTTGATGGTTGCTTTAGAAAATCCCCTTTTTGCGCTCGGATAATGAAAAATGTCTTTTTGGTGCGATGAAAAGGAAAACTTGCATTGGATCTTTGATAAAATAACATATTGTAAACCTAAAATAATTTTCGTAAAAAAACATGAGCATCGGATCATGTACCTGTAGTTCATATCTGATCCACTTCCTGCCGATTCAGCAGAAATTTGTCCTTTTCACCAAAGGTGGACGGAAAGGTTTCGGATCCCCCTGTTGGGACATTGTCCATATAAGGTGGTATAGTATTTTTTTAAAATGTGGTGGTAGTATTTTGAATTAGCCATTTGGTGGTTACTTCACAAAATTGTTCGTTTTTATGCTCGAAAAATAGAAAATGGCTTTTTGGTGCGACGAAAAGGAAAACTTCCTCCTGCAACATTGTTCGCCATCCCATGATGCATGTGTATGCATAATATGGGCATATTATCACAAACTATGCCTTGATTCTAGCCATAACATTGGTCATTTGACCCGAAAGCCAAGAAACCTCGAATGAGATAGGTCATTTTGTGAAGGTTTTTTTGAGACATAATCAATATATCAAGTTTGCTATTTTTCTTTATAACTATGTCACATAATATGACACCACGCGAAGGTTTCGCATTGTTTCGATTGTTTTTGAATTTTTTTATGCCCGTTTTAAACTATCGTCAAACTTTGTCGAACGGCGGACATAAAGATTCTTAGCTCGGGGCCGAGCCTCGCTAAACTTTCATTGGATCTTTGATAAAATAGCATATTGTGAACCTAAAAATGATTTTTGTAAAAAAACATGAGCATCGGATCATGTAACTGTAGTTTATATCTGACCCACTTCCTGCCGATTCGGCAGAAATTTATCTTTTTGGCCAAAGGTGGACAGAAAGGTTTCGGATCCCCTGTTAGGACATTGTCCATATAAGGTGGTATAGTATTTTTTTTTAAATATGGTGGTAGTATTTTGAATTAGCCATTTGGTGGTTGCTTCACAAAACCGTCCGTTTTTTATGCTCGGAAAATAGAAAATGGCTTTTTGGTACGACGAAAAGGAAAAATTCCTCCTACAACATTGTTCGACATCCCATGATGCATGTATATGCATAATATAGGCACATTATCACAAACTATGCCTTGATTCTAGCCATAACATTGGTCATTTGACCCGAAAGCCAAGAAACCTCGAATGAGATAGGTCATTTTATGAAGTTTTTTTTGAAACATAATCAATATATCAAGTTTGATATTTTTCATTATAACTATGTCACATAATATGACACCACGCGAAGGTTTCGATCGTTTTTGAATTTTTTATGCCCGTTTTAAACTATCGTCAAACTTTGTCGAACGGTGGACATAAAGATTCTTAGCTCGGGGCCGAGCCTCGCTAAAATTTCATTAGATCTTTGATAAAATAGCATATTGTGAACCTAAAAATGATTTTTGTAAAAAACATGAGCATCGTATCATGTACCTGTAGTTCATATCTGACCCACTTCCTGCCGATTCGGCAGAAATTTGTCTTTTTCACCAAAGGTGGATGAAAAGGTTTCGGATCCCCCTGTTGGGACATTGTCCATATAAGGTGGCATAGTATTTTTGTAAAATATGGTGGTAGTATTTTGAATTAGCCATTTGGTGGTTGTTTCACAAAACCGTTCGTTTTTTATGCTCGAAAAATAGAAAATGGCTTTTTGGTGCGACGAAAAGGAAAACTTGCTCCTGCAACATTGTTCGCCATCCCATGATGCATGTGTATACATAATATGGGCACATTATTACAAACTATGCCTTAATTCTAGCCATAACATTGGTCATTTGACCCGAAAGCCAAGAAACCTCGAATGAGATAGGTCATTTTGTGAAGGTTTTTTTGAGACATAATCAATATATCAAGTTTTCTATTTTTCCTTATAACTATGTCACATAATATGACACCACGCGAAGGTTTCGCATTGTTTCGATCTTTTTGAATTTTTTATGCCCATTTTAAACTATCGTCAAACTTTGTCGAACGGCGACATAAAGATTCTTAACTCGGGGCCGAGCCTCGCTAAACTTGCATTGGATCTTTGATAAAATATCATATTGTGAACCTAAAAATAATTTTTGTAAAAAAACATGAGCATCGGATCATATACTTGTAGTTCATATTTGACCCACTTCCTACCGATTCGGCAGGAATTTGTCTTTTTCACCAAAGGTGGACGGAAAGGTTTCGGATCCCCCTGTTGATACATTATCCGTATAAGGTTGTATAGTATTTTTGTAAAATGTGGTGGTAGTATTTTGAATTAGCCATTTGGTGGTTGCTTCACAAAACCGTTCGTTTTTTATGCTCGGAAAATAGAAAATGGCTTTTTGGTACGACGAAAAGGAAAACTTTCTCCTGCAACATTGTTCGCCATCCCATGATGCATGTGTATGCACAATATGGGCATATTATCACAAACTATGCCTTGATTCTAGCCATAACATTGGTCATTTGACCCGAAAGCCAAGAAACCTCGAATGAGATAGGTCATTTTGTGAAGGTTTCTTTGAGACATAATCAATATACCAAGTTTGATATTTTTTCTTCTAACTATGTCACATAATATAACACCACGCGAAGGTTTCACACTGTTTCGACCGTTTTTGAATTTTTTATGCCCGTTTTAAACTATATATAATGTTTTATGTTTTACTTAATTTTTATTTATAAATGTGTAATATTTGAGTGTAGATAGATAGGTCTTATATTTCTGCAAATTTTGATATATTATTTGTATTTTTCTGAATTAGAATGATTTAGTTATGATTTTTCAAAGTTTAATGAGATAAAATAAAAATAGCTACGCCGAGGGCAGCCGTCGGCGTAGCATAGAATATGGCGAGGGCAATTTTACGCCGACGGCTGCTTGGCGGGACTGGCCTGAACGATGGTTACGCCGACGGCCCTGACGTTTGGCCGTCGGCGTAGCTTCCCATTTCTATAGTGTTTTCATCCGTGTGTGACAGCCGATCGACACGTAGCTTTCTTCTTCGGCACTTGTTCGGTCTTCAGAAATTAAATTATAAGTACTATGGGACGATGAAAGAGAGAGAACTTAATTAGCCGCCGTAGATAAGCTCCACGCGCGTGTGTGCGCGCGGCACACTTATTCAAAAGGAAGTTAATTAAGCTGCTATAGCTAGTGGAACAGTAGTACGTGATCAGCGCTGGTTCTTGTACACACGTCGATCGCCACACATACTACTGTTTGGTTTGCGCGTCTCGCTAGCTACAGTCGAAAATCATGATCAGCAGAATCTAGGCAGAAGCTTCGTCACAAGTTATTAGTTCCCGTAATAAAATCTTTACTCGGTATCTTTGTCGAGGAGGTCATTCTCACTAAAAACAAACTTGTTAGACGGAATCGACATGAGAATCCTATATGTGTATCTAATGAGACGATCAAACACCTGTTTTTTTAATGTAATTTTACTAGGTCTATATGATCAGTTATCCAAGCAGCTTCAATCTTATATCCACCACATAATATTACTCCCTCCGACCCATATTAGTTGGCTCAAATTTGTCTAAATTTGGATGAATCTAGACAATATTTAGTATATAGGTTCATCCAAATTTTTACAAATCCAAGTCAACTAATATGGGTCGGAGGGAGTACCAAAATATTTGGGAATTGATTACTACATAATATAGATCACAAGTATAAGTTACTTCTTCGGGTTGAAGGGGATTGTCATCATATGGTCGTTATGGATAGAAAGGACAAAGTTTTTAATGATATGAACTGTTCTCTTTTGTAGGTTATCTATCGATGTACTAACACCCTGCGTTCTTGGTCAGTCCTGCATTGTGATGAGTATTACGATCTTTCTACGAGGTGTATATGCGGCTGAAGGATACGACGCGGGATTTCTTTACCCGACATGGATGCAGCATAATCTACGGATCGGTCCTCCTTCAGCATTCTAGGCCTTTTATAATTTCTCATTCTGATATATAACACAACATTTTTATTTTTTTCTGTTTGGATCTATGGGCTATGTCGGCTGTGTGCATTAGAGACCGAGTGTAATATTAAAAATTTAAAGTAATAAAGTGCATTATTAAAAAAAGGTTAACTAAAACGCGGAGCTTTCAGACTACAATGGAGCATATATACTCGTATTGCGGCACACTGTATACTGACTTGGATACATATAATATATATATATATATATATATAGAGAGAGAGAGAGAGAGAGAGAGAGAGAGAGTGGCGCTATTTGACACCCAGGGTGTCACCCTCTATCTTAAGAATCTTATATTATTTTACGTCACGTAAATTTTGTCTTACTTCGTAAGTCGAGAAGAACATAAGAAAATTTAGAAATTACATAATTTTTTTTGTTTACATGCCGTATAAAATTGCAATGTAAAATACGTATTTTTGGTGTTTTTTACAATATAATGACTCATAAACTTTATTTTTATGTCGAAATTTTTGGTTGTGGTGAATATATGAACATAATAATTCATATACAGAACATATTTTTTTCAATTTAACAATGTAAAAATATGTTGGGTGCAAAATAAGTATTCTGCATCCTGGGTGCCGAATAGGGTTTCTATATATATACATCCGGATGATCGATCCTTGAGTGTGCACGTAGTATGTGTACGTATTATGTATACGTAGTCGCGCGGCGCGTGCTGTGTACGTACCTCATGGCATTACTGTTCATGACCGTGTGTACTGACAGTGACAGCAAAAGGGGTATATATAGCCAGCCGTATATCGACATGATCGAGATGGTAGATAGTAGACGTCGTTGTGAGGACCATGGAACAGTACTTGCATGTACGTAGCGATCACCAGCTATACGTACATAGTACATGTCAGCTCAGGCCGCTGGCCCTTCTGCGGCGGCAACAGTGTTTATTTCTGCTGGTCACCGGCCGCCATATGTCTTGTGTGCGAGTGGTCGATCCACCGGCTACATGATCTAGTACAGGAGAGGGAGGTGAGGAGTGTACAAGCACGCATAATTCTAGTAGTCAGTCTTTGCAAGCGTGCGTGCATGGCCCTATGCGTTCCGGCCACGAGCATGTGCAGGCAATAGTAGCCGCCAGGAAGACGGCGATGGCGGCTGGGTCAGCAGTTCGTTCGTGCCTGTTGCGCCACAGGATCGATCAACGGCCGCCACCGCGATACATATGGCCCTTCTTCATTCCGCAGCCATGGATGGAAGCCTGTTCGATCGTCGTCTGAGCCGCCACCAAATGTCCCAACAGCTCAACACAGGTGCAACAAGATATCCGCTCAAAAAAAAGGTGCAACAAGATATGCTCCCTCCGTCCTAAAAAACGATGTCGCAAATTTATCTATAAATTCGAATTTATCTAGACATTATTTTGCATATAGATTCATCCAAATTCAGATAAATCCGAGACATCTTTTCTAGGATGGAGGGAGTGCGGAATTACATGGTGGAATAACTTTGGGACCAGCCCGAAAATCTAGTATTTCCAAGTCTCCAAATTTTAATCTTTAAAAAATGCAGGGGCCGCCACATATGTATGTGCGTGCAAAATTTCACACCGAAAATTGAAAATGTGTAGCTCAGGAGAACCCATGTTCTAAAAACTCACTCTCTAAGATTTGAACATTTTCGTCTTGGAGATATGGATCGAATGGATTAGTAGCCTGCGCAAATGCAACATGTGCCAGTGCTCCACAGGTTTAGCAAGTCGAAATTCTTGTGATATAGAACAGCGTGCAATATTTGCAATAGGAGGTACAGTTCACACTTCACAAGGATGGATTCTGGGAGAAGATCAGTGCATCGGAGATCAACACATAGGATATATGCAGCCTAAGGCAGCAAACAAGATGATATGCAGTCTGATTTGAGCACAGCAGCATCGGTCTGGTCTGCTTTCAGAGGGGTGGGTCCATTTAAGAAGCCTTAGCCGCTCAGCCGTTTTGTGGCTGGAGGCTAAGAAGCTTCCATGGACTTGAAACTAGGGGTCACCATTTCATTTCCTCAGCGAATCTTAGACTTGCAGTTCTCTTCCAATTTGACTGGAATTGGTACAGAATTTGCAGAGACTAGTCAAAGAAAAACCGGGCATGTTTGAACCTGGGTCAGACTCCCTTACACTGAAACCAATCAAGCCTGATGATTTTCGCGGAGACAACCATGGGAGGAACTTGACATGTCCCATCCATGGACTTTCAAACGCCAAGCTCCACCAGAAACTCCCCCGTGGCATCTCCAAGATCATCGTAGCACCGCTGCTGCTCTACTTCCCTACCAGTCAATACATATGTACAAAAATGCTTACGCTTTATAGGCCCAAAACTTCTGTCGTTGTTCCAGCAAATCCATGTTTTCCGTTGCTCCAATCATGCAGACTTCACAAAAGCAGCGAAAGCAAATGAGTATACCCTAAAAAGAAAAAGTATACAAATTTTCTGAAATGGACTTCACAAAAGCAGCGGAAGTGCTTACCAGAAATGTTACCTCTATATTAACGGGAAGAAGATATATTCCGCATAGAAGAGATTCCAGATGAACCGGTAGTACTGCGAAATAGCATCCTGCCACACAAAAGAAACATTAAAACCTGACTATTTCAGAAACAAAAAAAAAGTGCACTTGGAACTCAAAAAAGATATCTGTTCCGCATCCTTATATAAGATCATGGACATCTACTTCTGCCAATCATCTCCCATTCCAACAAATTTCTTATAGCAAAATCCATGTGAAGAGCACGATCGAAGGTAGAAAGGTCAACTATGTAAAGACGACCAGGCACACGAATAGAACTAATTTACATCTGCTATTAATCGGAACCTGACAGCTATTTACTTATGTTGGTTAAAACTCCATGTAAATTATTCTACTAAAGAACAAAAGAGATTGCATGTATGATACTGCATAAAAAAATAGCATGGGAGCTACTTATTCTACTAAAATAACCAAAATATATGCAAGCTCACAAACAATACTTCTCCTGGCAACCTATTTCAGTTATGAAGTCTTTATTATTCTCAAGAGTTGTATGTACAAACTGGAGCCGTGAAGAATATAAGCTAGAAGCTTCACCTTACTGTATTTTGCTTGCTCCAGAATCCATGTCTGAAATCATTCAACAGAACACATGCGGTTAGCAAGAAAGATGCAGATACTCCAGAACCAAAGGAACTAGCTCTGAATGAAAACGCTGCATTATGCACTGAGGTTTGGGTTCAAACTTGCTTAACAAATATTTGTATATTACTAGTGATTTGACCTCCACACTTCAATCTCAACAAGCACATGTGCTTGTGTCTCTTCAATTCTATATTTTACATCTGAAAATAAACAGCTAAGGACTATGGGCATCTCCCTTGAGGACAAGTTTATGTGATGCGTGTTGCACGTTTGGTTCCTAAGCTGGTGTCCGCTTCTTTCAAATTTGTGTCTTGTTTGTCTACCCAGCTAATAAAGCTGGACCATCTTTTTTTTTCAAGATTTAACCATTTTGTCTTTAGTCAAAAACAGTCAATCATAAGTTAAGTGGAAGCTAGTTATGAAGGATTGAACCGGTAGAGATCTTACAAACTGCAGCACTGATCATCTACATGGGTCTATGTGTTTACCTGTAAAATCAAAGCAACTGCAAGAGCAGCATGGAAGGGCACCATCACAGTACCCCTGAACGCCTGCAATTTTGAAAAAAACCACACCATCAGTGCAAGGACAAGGTAACACTGCTTAGCACAGAATTGTGCATTGTATTAGGCACCCACTGATAAGAAAGGCATCCTCGGTACACAGAATTTATCAAGGTAAAGAATGTTGTGGTTTTACTGGTCTAATTTATCTTACATGCATGTTTCTATCACCTGAGACATTGCTGCAGTTGAATTTGTGAAATTTTAAACAAACGAGAGAGATTAACAAATGCCAAGTTAAAATGCATGGCATGCATATTACGTGTGATGCTAATTGTGCCTCTAGCTGGAACGCGCGGAAGAAGATCAAAGGGCAGTCAGAAGCAGTAGAAATCTAACCTGAGGAATGAGAAAAGGTACAACAATAGCAGCAATATAATTTGCCAATAGTAAACCAGAACCAAGGAAGGCAATCTTTCTGACACCAAGCTTTGTCGCCAAAGTTGATATTTGGAATCTACACAGGGCGAAACATTATGAGTACATGATCAGTAATTCCATTAATGACATCTCTTAGACAAATAAATAGTTCAATAGAACTAGCTAAGGCTGATGACTGCTAATATTCAGTCTCAAAAGAAACAAAGTAGAAAATGACTACATTTAAACACAGGATTGTGCACAAATTTCATTACTATCTCTTATGTTTGGAGATCTTTCAAAATGACTACGTTGAAGATAAGTTTCCCGAAATAGACTGAAATTCCTCAATCCAGCTTCAAATTGTTTTGGCTCAGGTCAGTTTGGTAAGACTAAGAGAAATAATAGATATAGATTGGAGGCCAAAGCTCACAATCTTAATTTTATTGTTTAACCCTTCCAATCAGTAATGTGTTTGACCAATTACTGCCAGTTTTGGGCCTAGAGCTGATAATTTATTATAGAAACTAAAATTAGTGATGCAGAGACATGGATGTGCACCATAGAAATGTCTATCCACACAAATATAGCTGTTTAGCTATTGATTACAAAACCATGTACAGACTAGAAAACTCACTTGCGGTCTCCTTCAACATCTGGAAGATCTTTGGTTATAGCAATGACCAAAGCAAATACTGTCACAAAGCATGTAATAAAAGCAACAGGCGAGCTGCAGATGGAAAGGTATCATATAGCATTAGACATCATGAATATCTCTGAATTTCTGCAATGATATGCAACAAACCACTATAATTAGAGAGGTTGCATATTGACTCTACAAATACAATGCTAACTTCAGCAACAAGTCCAAACAAACTTCCAGTTGACTATTTTACCTCCATTGGAATGTAAGACCTAATGCAGCTCTAGTAGCATAGTAAACCCCAAAGTTGAGAAGAAATCCACGAACCTATTAAAAATCAAAGATAGGTTTGTCAAAACTAAAATACGAAGGTTGCAAGATAGCATAGTCTTAGAACAAAATAGAGAACATGATAGCATGGCCTCGAAATTAAAGAAGAAACATGGCAGCACAGCATAACTCAAAGAAATGAGGTCTTCAGAAATTGTATATTTTGTGAGTTGCTAAGAAATTAAGGACTAACCTGACAAGTAAAATAAATTTCGAGCAAATAAACTATTATAAAGGAGAGCATGCTTAAAATTCTAAATTATTCTCCAAAAACTCTCCCAAGCAAAAATCTGCAAACTGGCATAGCTAGAGTAATGGTGGAGGAGATTTGCTAGTTCTAATCTTGTTTTTCCCAAGAAATATATTTTTATAACTGAGTTATACACTGATAACGTTCTGAGCTGCATAAGGAACACCATGTGCACAAGATACTGCACTCGCGAGCACTCAACAAAGGAAAACCTGTGTGATGCTAACACTGCTAATTATTACTCATGCTAAACAAAAAAAAAATTCTGAGGCCAAATTGCCCTTTAAAACTTCCTTTCGTCATTACAGCCTATCTCGACATTTTCTTACAAATACTGCATAGAGAGTGCCATTACAAGTTAGATGAGTATGAAAATACCTAATGGATATATCTGTCATGTGCAGCCCATTACGAGCCCATAGGAATGGCACACAAAAGGGTCGCAGACTAGCAGTTATGACTGGCAACCACATCAAAGGCTTGCATCACTATCTTATGTTTAGTTGTTACACATTCGTTTTCAAGGCTTGCCTATAGATTGACTACAAGTAAGCAGTGATGAATTAAGCAAAGTTACCTAGTGCTTCATTGACAATCATTCTAAACACAAGAGCTACCAAAAAAAACTACTGCTGTCACTGTAGTAAATAAGAAGGGAAGAGCAAAGTACCGTTGCAATGATAAGAAAAGCAGCGACCGGATATTTCTTCAGTCTGAATGGAGGAACAGAATAAATAGTGCCAAGAAATAGACCAAGGCAGTAAAGAGAGGTAATGAAAGATCCAAAGTTTGAAACGACAATCGAGAAGCCCACCACTGCAAATGCTACGACCAATAACCATGCTGACTGAACTGAGAGATCACCAGCAGCAATAGGTAAATATGGCTTGTTTACCCTGTTCAAGTATTCAGTGTCATAAACTTAGAAATGACAAGGGATAGCATAAATAGTAGTTGACCTTGGCAAGATGCTACTCCCTCCGACCCATATTAGTTGACTCAAATTTGTCTAGATACGGCACTCAAACTTGACTAGATACATAGATGAATCTAAGCAACTAATATGGGTCGGAGGGAGTACTTCAAATGGTAATACTTTGTAACAGCACCGTTATGAAGGTAGTAAGTGTAAGTCAAGACTCAATACATGGAAGGCACTATACATACTTGTCGATTCCAATGTCATAGATCTGATTAATCCCAACAATGTAACCGTTGCCGCAGATCAATGCCACAAGCCCATATAATGCTTTGAATACCAAGCGCCAATCTATCAACTGGGGATTCTCTATCAAGGCTCTAGCAACCAAAGCCCTGCAATAACACAATGATTTCAGTGGTAGAAAATTACATTTCGGTTCAGCCATTATAAATCTAAAGCTCGACGCTCACGTGGATCCCAAAGCAGTTCCTCGAATTGTGTGTGGCCTCAAAAATCTCCAGCAGGAATCCTTTAGGTCTGACAGTGTCTTTAACAGTGGAGCTGGTCCAGCAGCACCAGCTTGAGAGCATGCCTGCACCCCGACCATGTCAAGTCAAGGTGATCATAATGCACGACAGGATGCATAGTCACATTGTTTGCTCGAGTAAATGCACTGATATGTGAATATTAGCAAACAGTGAATTTATGCAATCATTCCTACTTCTCATGAAAAATCTAGCGAGAAGGGGAAAGGAACAGGTAATCACATTCATCATGCTTGTGAATTATGATACTGTCCGATCTCCAATTTCTCAGAGGGTCAGAACCCTATGCTTATTTGGATTACAGTGCACTTGAAGTATCTAGGAGACTGCTACAGAATCATCAGGAATAATATGCGGGACGATCAGGATTCAGGACATTCAGGGAACTGCAGCATTGCATCCTCTCCCAGTCTCCCAGAACCAGAAGCACAAATGCAGTAAAATTAACTTGCTGGAACGAAGCTAAGCTTTCAAGGCTTATTCCGTGCTCGTAACGAACACCAAACCTTCTAATTGGGCAACCTAGAGGAAACAGCGGCTCGATTCACTTGAGGTCACTTGCCCGAGATACACCGCCGCCGCTGGCATCCAACAAGTCAACCTCGCAGCATTGGTTCGGAGGCATGGGATCGAAATCCTTACCCGTACGGTGTCGCGCCGGCGCTGGCGGGCGGCGCTGTAGGGGGCGCGCAGGGAGTGGGGGAAGCGAGCTGAGGCAGACGAGAAGAGGGGCGAAGCGGACGGCGAAGACGGGCTGAGGAGGTGAGGAGCGCGTCTGCTGCGGCCGGCAGGGGCGGGGAGGAAGCAAGCGGCGGTAGCAGGCGCGTGGGAGGGGACTGGAGGCGAGGCGAGGGAAGCCATGGATGGGGAGGGGAGTTCAGTCTGAACCTTTTTTTTTTCCTCAGCCACCCGTCGCCATAGGTTGCAGGTAGCGAGCGAGTGAAGGGAGATGCCACGAGGGCCGTGTACATGTTATCCTGTGGCTGAGGTAGGCGTTCCTGTTACACTGGTCTTAGTGGTAATATCATATTAACAGTATCATGCACGTGATACTAGTGTATGATACTATTTCTATAGTGCACGGTATTATATAGTAATATCATATTAGTACTATATTTAATGATTTGTAAAATCTTAATATAAAATTATGTACAAGATTTATTTGTATGAGGATTTTTTAGTTTTACGTGCTATGATACGATATCTACCTATGATACTCTAACCATCTCTTTCTTCATGAATTGTTGTGCCACATCAGATTTGCTAACATGGCATACATGATACTAGCTATGATACTCCCACTAGGACCAGCCTTACAGGCTTGTTGCAGATTTTCCACTTCGATCTAGCGACATCTTTCCTTGTCGGAAATAGCAAAATCCATGAACCAGCTGCTCGAACCGTGGCGGATGATACAAATTCTTTCTTGGACCATCTACATAGTGTACAAGGCTGATCTGCATAGTACACTTGACTGGAGAGGTCATCTGCGACGTGCAACCAAACATAAAAAATGCACATAAAGGCACATAGTTTACTCGAGTATCTAGAGTGTAAACCTAAAAGTTCAGTGAAGGTTCCATTCCCGATACCTCCAAATCCTAGCATATGCTCTTAATCCTTTCATACGTGTATATAGACATGGATAACACAGAGTGTCGATTAGAAATAGTGGTGATCCTCTCATGTAGTGGGCATAACATGGGATTGATGTTCTTCCTCTAGCTTTATATTGTTTCCTCTAGCGAGAGTGGTGTGTGAAACTTTAATCTTGTACCCACCTTTTGATTCCCTACATTTGTTGTTGTACTATGTGCGGCTTTAAATCATGGCTATGATTTCACTTCTCACGAGAAGTTCAGGACTTTATGTTGTGCAAATTTAGGACTTTATATCATTTTCTACGCTTTCTAGAAAATTTTAGGTGGAAGTACTTGCTTATGCATTACAATTTGCACTGCACATATAGAGCGGAATGAAAGAAAGGTCCATTCTCTTGGCTAGATAGAGACACAATATATAATCAATGGTCAAATGTTTTATTTTTCAGCATATTTCACCCTTTTAGTGGTTTACCACATGCTTTAAATACAATTTTTTTTAAGAAAATAGAACAATGTACATGGTAAGTACATAAACTTGACATAGGTGTTCTTTTTAGTATATCAACATGCATAAGTGATACTCTTTAGGATCAAATCACGCTAACCAAGCTAATGGGACTGACCTTGCATGCTCACCCAAACTGTTTGCATAATGTACGAGTGGATGCTAGTTTGCTTGGGTAATCACACTCGTAGGTGAATATTAACAAACAATGATTTTGTTCATTACAAGGTCTCATGAAAAAAATTGGCAAGAAAATTAAAGAAGACACATGTAATCCTATTAATCATCTTGTGAATTATAGTGCACTCCCCCTCCTCCAATTGGCACAAATAGTTAGTACACAATGTCTATTCGGATCAAATGAAGCATTGCCACTATAGAATTATCACGAAAATGTGTGGGCCAATCATGATTTAGGGCATTCAGGCAACTATTGCACCGTATCCTCTCTCTAGGCACAAAAGCAGTAAACAACTTAGCGAAATTATACTAAACTGTCGATGGTTAGTCTGTGCTTAAAATGGGCCATAGATGTTTATAAAAACATCTCTGGCATATTACCGTATCCCGTGGTACTGTAAAACGCGAATGCGGTGTATGGCAAACTGTTTTTGCGAGCCAAAAACAGCGACGCGAAATAGATACCGCGTACCGTACGATCGAATATTTCTCGTCTTCCTCGTATCCCCAATCCACCTGTTTGTCTTGTGCAATACAGACCGCCGTCGGCCGGCCGGCCACATGGACGACTCGCGCAAGCGGACAGGAGCTAGCTTGGCAGCCGCATGGACAGACGCTACGCGTACACGCGAGGCCAGGAGCTAGCCAGTCTACCGGCCGGCCGCATGGACGACACGGACGGGAGCTGCTTGCGTGCGTGCTTGATGCGAGCTGCCGCATGCTTGATGCGATGCTTGATGCGAGCTGCTGCGGCCGGTCCCTCTGCTTGATGCAGCTCCGGTTCCGGCCGGCCGGCCTGCGAGCTGCTGTTGTTCTTGGCCAGAAACTAATAAATAGATATGGGAATCGAATCTACTAGCCGGAAATAGAAGATTGGTAGACTTTCCATCATGGAATCGACCTTCAGAAGCGGCTGCACTGTCGACTCCGGGAGCGGTTGTACCCGTCGTGGGGTACAACCTGGATGGTCATTTGTATCCGACGTGGCATCCATACTGTCCAAACCGGTGTCCTCTCCTTCCTCTATTTTATTAAGCTCCAGCCTATGTTGCGGCAATGCAGAGATCTTTGTGCCAGCGTTTTAGACTCGACAATTACACTGACCACTGACAGTTTCTCCATAATATTCGGATAAATATTTTGAAAACGGAGGAAGTAACAATTCTGACAAGAGCTGAATATTCGGATAAATATTCATAAGAGTATGATAGCTACAGTCAACCTCCATCATAATAGGTTAGCACAACAAAGTTCCACGAACCAATAGCTCTTCTACTATTGCTCTGGCCTGTCCTGTCTGTAGTGAATCGTTGTAGGCCTCCGGATAACGGCATGGGTCGCCCTGTTCATCACCCGCTGCTGCGCCAGGTACCGACTTCGTCTCACATGATGCAACCTCGGCCATACCAATAGCGGATTCTGATGAGAGTGCGTCATATATGTGATGGCCAATAGCGGTAACTTGTGCCGTCGTTTGGGCAACTATGTGATCTCTGGAGGCGTGTCATGTCATGAGATGGCAAGGTTGTCGATGATCGACGATGCCGCTCGAGTGATCGCTTCTCACAATAGACGACAAGGTAAGCTCATTAGTGATTGACGAGGCTAGCAGGCAGCTAGTGAGAGGAGTTTCTCTTTTTTAATCTACTAGTGGCAATTCTATTTCTTTGAATGTTAAAATGACGTATTGATAATGGGCAAGTGTGTTTCGACTTTTCCATGCATCTCACTCTTCGTATAACATCTATCTTGTTGCTCAAAGTTTGCCAGATGCTACAACCTCGCCATCCATCTATCTAGCATGAGAGGTGAAAGGTTACAATGCTAATATGACTATGGTTCCTATGATCTCATTTTCAAAGGGACGCCAGATGTCCATTTTGTAGCCTTTGACAGTACTACACGTCGTAGCCTTGTAGGGATGCATATGGATTCAGAGCTGATTCGAGTGAAGATGTCGTGCCCGATGCGTCTAAATCCTAGTGTGTGTGTTTTAGTTCCCTTGGTAGATGCATATATATAGCCTTGTAGGGGTTGTAGTGCACACATGACACAGCATGGGATGGGTGGTCTTTAGCTTACGCTTATATTACCTTCTCCTGTGCGAGTTATATGTGACACTTTAACTCTGTATCGACTTTTTGATTCTCAACATTATATTTGTTGGTTGTACTACGTACTATGACTTTATTGGTGGCAGTAATTTACAAGTCGTTCACTCACGCCATTACTCGCAAATCAATCTCAGGTCTCCGATTTTCTGTATACACAATGCCTATTTGGCTTAAAGTGCATTCAAGGGATCGACCAGAGTACTACGAAATTATCAGGGCAACATGTTAGACGACCAGGACATTCAGGACACTAGTAGAAAAAGGGCCTATAGTCCCGGTTTGTAAGGGATTTTAGTCCCGAATTTGCACCCGAGACTGCGAAATCGGGACTAAAGGCCACTATCTCTAGTCCCGGTTTGTTACAACCGGGGACTAGAGGTCACCGCATGGCCATTTTTATAGCAGGGGGACGAAGGACCTTTAGTCCCGGGTCGTAATACGTCCCTGGACTAAAGATCTTTTTTCAAATATTTTTTATTATTTTTTTAAAAATTGTCTTGAATTTTTGAATTGTTTGGCTCGTAATCCTCTCACTTGGAACATTTTTACTACTAAGTATATCTAATCTTAGGTCAAATTACACTTACGGTAAACTTTCTAGTCGGTCACCCATCCTAGCACTACTCCATCCTCAGCACGCTTAACTTCTCTGTTCCATCAGGATGTCCTCGCGCGAAGCCATTTGTACCTTGTTGTCAACACTACCATATCTATCCTATTAGCCCATATCAATATGCTATACATCTTTATTTTTTGAAATTACAAACAACTATTTTAGTAAACAACAATAAATAAGTAATAATAATATTTTAACTAATAAAAGTAAAAAACCAAATAAAATAATATTTTATTCTTTTTCTTGCCATTTATTCATTTAATATGGCATAAATAATATCTTTAAATCTGTAAATCGAAATTTGACAAATAATATATCCATAATTATCAGAAAAATGTGAGGAATCCAAATATGGAATAAATAAAATTGCAAATAATAATGATTTTTTAAATATTTTTTTTTCTTTTCGAATTTTAAAAATCTAAAATAATCTAAAACGGCCTAAGGCTGTTGAAATCGAACTCACAGTTTTTTCTACATATTTTGATAGGTTGTACATTTTTTTCCGATATCGTACGCAAAAGTTATAGCCAATTTAAGTTTTCCTGCCGGAGCCCGCACCCCTTTAGTCCCGGGCCGTATCACGATCCGGGACTAAAGGGTGTCGTCCGTGTC
The DNA here is from genome assembly GCA_916181665.1 of Avena sativa. Taxonomy (NCBI): domain Eukaryota; kingdom Viridiplantae; phylum Streptophyta; class Magnoliopsida; order Poales; family Poaceae; genus Avena; species Avena sativa. The sequence continues at coordinate 350,399,496 of OV702293.1, read as the reverse complement.
CGAACCCTTTTAGTCCTGGGCCGTATCACGATCCGGGACTAAAGGTACGAAACGACCCGGGACTAGAGTTTCCTCGGGCTCCTAGCTACCGAAAATGGTACAAACCGGGACTAGTGCTCATACTAGTTCCGGCCCGGAACAAATCGGGACTAGTGTTAGACTCTAGATCGAACCAAAGACCCTTTTTCAACTAGTGGGAACTGCAAAAGCATCCTATATACAGTATTGTTCAAGACCGAATGTTGCAAAATTGTAAAAAGCAATAACTTCAAATATTAGTAATAACCTACCTAGGAGTAGCTACAGGACCCCCCCCCCCCCCCTCCTCTTTCTTTTAAATAAACAAAAACTTGATACCGATTGTTTAGAGGATCGTACGAACCCACGTGGAATTCGTATGATCCTCTTAGATGTATACTTCCAGTAGTATACGTATACTCATGTGCCTACAGAAGGCGAAAATTGGAAGTTATATAACAGCAACAAAAAAATTAAAAATATGATATGCAAAGACGTAGATCGCGATAATGGGAGGTGGGATCAGCCGACCAGAACGTGGATTATACCCAGTTCGACCGAGTACATATATACAGAGATATACGTGGCCCCAATTAGGGTTTTGACGGATCAAAAAAATAAAATGACCCATACAACTTAAGTTTAGAGGTGGGGACCGAAGCACACCTAAATTCACTATCCATCATTTATTATCAATTTATAATTAGTCACTAGTTATAAACCAGATGGTGAAGAAGTTCATCACTCATTAAGAATTATTCATCCTATAAAGATGGAGAATCCTACATATTTTTTATAATTTTAAAACAAAATAGCCGCCACAATGAAAAAGACTAAAATAGAAGGACACTCCTGATGGAACATCAACGTCTAGGACAACCATAAGACAAAACATGGACGACCCTTGTTGGCTGTGAGATGTCCCCTCAAAAAAGATGTTCCCTCTTCCCGATGCCCCCTTTCAATGCTTCCCGCTAGTCCCTCGTGCACGGATAAGCATCCCGATATCATGTCCCGAGCTCGGTGAGAGGCAGTCTCGTTGGATGACAGTATCCCCATTGTCCCTCGGACCAGTATAAGACTAAAAGTAAGGTCAACACAATTGAACCATTGTTGCCTCCAGCTTACCTAATTAGAAGTTACGGTGTTTGTTATGAGCACCGATACACCACTAACAACTATGTATAATTCTAGCAAGTTGATCTACTTCATCTAGGTTTGGAGGATAGAATGCAATGCTGCAATATCTGAATGTCCTGATTGGCGCACATTCCCTGAGATAATTTTGTAGTAGTCTCGTCAGTGGCGGAGCTATGCTTGCGACAAAGGGGGCCACTGCCCCCAAACTTGGAAACATTCGGTGAAGAAAAAAATATTTTAGGGGTTTAGATGGAATTGTTTTGAGTCGTTTGCCTCCCCCTTCCCCAAGGAACCTGAGCTAGCTCCACCACTGAGTCTAGTCCATACTTTCAGTGCACTTAATCCTCATAGACACTCGGTACTAGTCCTCCAACACATAGTATCACAATTCACAAGCTTGATGAATGTGATTACTTGCCCTTTGCCTTCTTGCAGACATTTTTTATGAGAAGTGGGAATGAATGGACCTTTTGCAAGTGAGCCAAATATAAACAAAACTCATAAATTATTGCTATAGCTCGAGTTGCACGTAGTACAACAACAAATACAGACTACGAATAGGTGGGTACAAAACTAAAATGTCACACATCACTCTCGAAAGGACATGGAACGTGATATATATAAGCCAACCGAAGAGCATTGATCCCATGTCACTGCCATATATTATACGAGAAGACTTATTTGATCCACATCATTTTGTGGTTACCCCGTGTCCATATAGACATCACAAGGAAAGTAGGGCAAGTTAGAATTAGGACTTAGGAGGCATCAAGAATGACACCTTCACCCATGTCATCTATCACGATATAGATGCTCCGGTTTTCTTTACTTTTTCATCGCATCCCGTAATGGAACCACGTGTCCTTGTGGTGATAGGGATCATGGGAGGATCCAGTGTCCCTATAACCTAGGCAGATTCCTAGCTTGCCGGCGGTTTCAAAACACTTCATGGGTCTACCACTGCTTGTGATCACATGCTAGCAACAACTTAGATGTCATTTTTCGACTAGGTGATCTATGAATTGTATGAGAAATATCGCCTACAAAGTATAATGTTGCCATATTTCTTGACTAGGTGATCTTTGAATTGTCTGACCAATATCGTCTATAAAGTACAATGTTGCCAATAGTAGCAATGAGGAGTTGAGCTTATATTGGAGGTACAACTAATACTAAAGTAGGAGAAGGTTGACTTGAATATCTAATTTGTTTTAGGACGGTTTACTGCTAATTAACTAGTCAACTCTCTTCAACTTTTTAAATAAAATGAGGCAATATTGCTCGTTGTTGCACCGGAAATGGTTCCCTTCTACACTGACACGTCCTCATGTACCTGTGGCATGGGAGGAGATGCTCCACAACTCGCATCACAGGAGGCTTGTTAGAAGCGTAATTCGCAAGACAATCTAGCCAACGCTCTTAAGATCTGAAACCCCAATTCCGTGGGAGGGACATGGTCAGAGATCCTGGCAACTATGGGCTAAGATAAGTCGGTTTAACCACCCTTAACTTGGTTGTGGATTCTACTAGAAAAATATGTACAAAGTCATCAAAGAAACGAAAGCAGGGTGAGGGTTTGAGGGTAAAAAGTAGATGTATTTGTGTTTCTCGATTGTTTTCTTAACTTATATGAGGTGACCGGTCTTTCCATTGAAGTCATGGAGTTTCTTTTACAAGTTTACAAGTCAAACTTTATCCTAACTTTAGATCTAAATTAGGTAATTAATTCGCTTCTGGCTTCGTACTAGATCCGACCTCAATTGTCCATGTCGTCCCCGGCGTAGAGCTTCCTCTATCCTTCCCTGTGAACTGAACATTCCTTTGTCTTAGTGCTTTAGCCGACTAAATCCATAGGTTTCAGGCATCAGCAGGCACCAACCTGGCCTCTATGATGATGATATGTAACACGGACGTTTCCTTTATTTCTTGCATAAAGAGCAGACATAAACATATTAGATCTTTGGCCTTGGGTATACCCAGGTCCGATTGGGTCTTACTAAATAAATTTATGCATCCATCCGGCTCCTTGTCTTATTAGTTGGCTTGCTCGTTGGCTCTTCCTGATTCTGGCTAAGAACCAAACGCGTTACCCTAACTCTTAAATCCTTAGTGGCTCCACCTTGGTAGGCCGTAAGCCGGCCAAAATGGGGGACAAGACATGTTTATTTGTTCAAAAAAAAGTTATAAGGTGCATATTAGTTTGTCCACGGAGAAAATAAACTAAGCCAGAACACACTCTCATTCTCCTTGTACAAGCTTCTTGCAATGCTCTGCCCTTTCAAAGACATGATATTTAACCTCCTTGAGGTGGCCGACATGTCCAGCCGGTTGCTTAATTTCACAGTCTAACGAAGAGAGTGCCACACTTCTGTAATACGGCATGCCACCAGATCACATGTTGGCTACCTCTGCATCTGAAATTTCCCTCTACGACTTCCGTCAAAGCGTTGCTTGGGCAGACTTGGTTAAGCACTTTTTTTCTGGAAATAGGCGCATTTATTAACATAAAATGTTTAATATTTACATCCGGTCTCTGCATAACTAAGATGCACATAGCCACACGAACGACAGAACTAAGAGAAAAAGTAGACACGCATTACAAAAAGACACTATCGAAATAATTGTCTTCAATCTAAGGTAGATCAATCCTCAAATCACGCGCCCATCCATGCCGGGAGAAAATATCTCTCGCTGTGTACTCAAATCGCGTACATCCCTCCATAAATAAGTCGCGAAACTCCATGGTTGGAGAATAGTCCATGATCAGAGGATAGTCGTGGCTCGATAAATAACCTGCAGAGGAGAAGACACAATGTTGTTAAAAATCTTGTCATTTCTATAAAGCCATAGTGACCATATAATGGCAAGCGCTCTCATCCTAAACAGAGTTCTGTACTTATCAACAATTTCATGCAACCAATTACAAAAAACATTGGTTACTAGAAGATAAACCAGAAGCTATTTGGATGAATGGCCATATAGAGCACTTAAGCTCATGTAGCTGAGCCTTACAAAAGTATCACCATTGCCGAAAATTGCTTCTGAAGGCAAGATGTTGGTAGCAGACTCTAGAGTTAATGAAGATGTCGACTGAGATATCTCATCCGATGCTGAATAGGAAGCCAAAATCATCAAAGAACATGTTGCTTCCTCCTTGCTTGTTCTGTTGTTTCGCTTGATTTCCATGGAGCTAGTATCAGAAAATTCTAAGGTAGTCTTGTTAGATGACACAGTGTCCAGATCGTGTCTCGGACCGGTAATCTCAACCAAATTGAGCTTTTGCTTCTTTTAGGTTATGGTTACCTACTTAGATGATATGGTGTTTGTTACAAGCAATGATTCACCGTTGATATCGAGTTGATACTACATTCGATCTTTTTGACGACATGACATAGTGCTGCAATTTGTTGGATGGCTTGATCGTCTCACATTCCCTACTAATTTCGTAGTAGTCTCGTCCATATGTCGAGTGCACTTAATCTAAATAGGCATTGGGTATTGGTCCGTTGGGAAAACTGGGGATATTTTTTGAGAACCAGGATTGAATGAACTCACTTTTTACAGTGAGTGAAATACAAATTATTTTCACAACTAGAGCAGTACATAGTACAACTACACATGCACACAATCAAAAGGTGGGTACCAAATTAAGACGTGACCCATCGCTTTGACAAGGGAAGATAGTATAAGCTAGCCGAAGAGCATTCATCTCATGTTATGCTCACTATAAGAGAAGACTTACTTGATCAATACCATTTTGTGGTTACCCATCTCCATATGGACATACCATGGAAACCATGGCTTGTTAGGATTAGGAAGCATCAAGAATGACACCTTTCACTAATGTTCTCTATCTCGTTTTAGATGCTCCACTAACAAGCACATCCATACACCCTATCCAACAACTTCCTCATAAGCCCTGTGATGACTGGGACCACATGCCACTGACATAATTGATGGCAGTTTTTTACTTAGTGATCTTTACATTAGACAAACGATCTTTTGTAATTGTACTATCACCTATAAAATATGATGGTGCCAATACAAACAATGTGGATTTGAGGTTAGATTGGAGGTGTTCGACTAATACTAAAGCATGAACAAGCTTGAGAAAAATATATGAGGTGCATATTAGTTTTTCCACATAGCAAATAAACTAGTCACAACTAGTTTCTCGATGAAGCGGATAACCTCTACGTACATCCATATATATAACTTTAACAATTCTCATTTTTTTTTCATTTTAGGAATACCCAACGCAATCGCTCCCCCATTTATCTTTAGTGTGTAGAAAATATCAAGTATTAGTCTTAATCTTATGATATGTTCTATTTCTCCCATTTATCCAATTTTCTTGCAAAATACTCTCTCCGTCTCAAAATAGTGTCTAGATTCATCCAAATTTTGACAAATCTAAGACATCTATTTTGACACGGAGGGAGTACACGATTTATTTTACAAGGACAAATTCTTAAAGGTGTAGTTTTGACCTTTATTAAACCGCAAAATTGTTTAACCTCTAATTTGTAGTCCCTCTGTTACTTTGTTACTTTTTATAAGTTGCATTACCTTTTTTAGTCGAACTTTTCTATCTTTAACTACTTTATAGAAAAAATTACATGTATCTATAATACTAAATAAAATATAAGAATATATTTCCTGATGGGTCCGACGATATTTACCGATATTTTTCATAAAGCGTGGTCAAAGATAATACAAGTTTGTTTCTGAATTTTTTTAATACACCTAATAAAAATAAATGTAGGGAGTATATGAATAGATGATTGTTTTGCTAAAAATAAAAAAATAAATTAAAATGTTTCTTAAGGAATATTAATGATATTGACCATTTTCTCAATATTATGTTTACGCAAGCGTCGAGCTGTAATGATTCTAACAAAACCAACCTACTGCAGAACCGCGTGTTCAATTGTTGTATACTTTATCATCCGACGATGCTCACACCAGTGTCTAATGACTTACAAACATGATGTGTGTCTGGTGCGCAAGAAAATTGCAGAAAACCACCACATTTGGGACAATTACTACAAAAAAAACCTTCGTTTTATTCTCAAATCACCACGGGTTTTCGGGCTGGCTATGGCAAACACCCACCGGTGTTGACTAAACTGGACGGTTAGTGAATTTAACTGATTTTTTGACAATGGGGCCCGCCTGCATGGGTGATGTGGCGCTAGAGGGGCAAGCCCCGTTCATGGCCACTAACTGATGTGTGCTCGTGTCCTAACCTAGATCTCACTCCTCCCCTCCCCTCAGTTTCTTGCTGGTACAGTATGGCGGGCCACATTGTCCTATCCTAGCGGCTCGGCCAACAGCGAGGGTGACGACGTCGATGGCACCGGAAGCAAGGAAGAAAGAGAGCATCTGGGGGCGGCGGATTGGGAGGAATTGAGCCGGAGTGTGCTAATTGGGAGCGATTGAGCCGGAGTGTGGGGACGACGTCGGCGACAGCTTCGACGGACAACAACAACGAATTGGTGGCGTCACTAGGCAACACGGGCGGGGTCAGAGGAGCTCAGGGCGTATGGAAAAGATGGAGTGAGAACAAGGTGGACGGGGGAATAGGTTGTGAACTAGGATTCATATGTCACCTTGGTCATCGTCAGTCCACACCACGTCACCCTGTAGGCGGGCCCCATCATCAGAAACCAGTTAAATTCACTAATCGGCCAGTTTAGTCAACACCGGTGAGTGTTTGCCACAGCCAGCCCCCGAAAACCCATGATGATTTCACAATAAAACAAAAACCAGTGGTTTTTTTTGCAGTATTTGCACCAAATGTGGTGGTTTTTTGCAATTCTCTCGCCGTGCGCATGTGCCAATATGGGAAAAGGTAAGAGTTGCAAAATATATCCATATAATTCTTCGGTGGATTTCTACTTAGGTGAACCCATACAATATGTCGTAATTGCGTAATTAGGTCTCTTAGTGCTTAACTTCAATCTCTTGGGTCCATGGTGTAATGTCTGAGAGTAAATTGCAGGAAGCTACCATATTTCGGGCTGTCAGAACGAGTCAGTACCAACATTCTTAATTTTTGTTTGTCAGTACCATTTTTTGGCCAGCCCATTGCGAATCACGCTGATCCCTCTCTGATCCCATTTTTGACAGCGCGGCCCCACTTCCAGGGTCCACGTGGACAAACGGCCGTTGCCGCGCCGTTTAGGCCGACCGCGTTGGACACACCCTGGTCCATGCTCGGTCAACAGACATCAGTCCCCGCTCGCTCTCACTCCTACTCCACTTGTTCTTGTCACCGCCGCCGCGCAGCTCCATTGCCGCTGCCGCCACCACCGTTGGGCCGTTGTCGCCGTCCGAGGCCGCTAGCCGTTGCCAGCATGCCTAGCTGGGACGATGGGGAGAGTTCTAGCTCGGACATTCTTGGGGTAAGCTCTAGGGTTAGGGTTGATTTTTGTCGATTTAGGAATTGTTCACCCCTACCCATTTACCTAATTTGTGTTTGTAATTTCTGCTTCACTAGGACCTGACGGACCTAGATTATGCTCCTGCATATGTTGAGGATCCCAATTTCAGCGGCATAGCCCCGGATTGCGCCCTGGTTTGTCGCAACCACAAGATGGCACCGCAGCAGTGTGTGGCTTTTGAAGGGAGCAACACTGGCCGTAGATTTTATCTGTGCCATGTGGAAAATGTGAGTTCTATTCCCAATTACAACAGTTTTAGTTGCTTTGCTCACTGTCTAGTTCTAGTTGATCTGCCTAGTTGCTTTGCTCACTGCCTAGTTCATCTTCCTAGGGGATTTGCTCAATGCCTAGTTGCTCTACCTAGTTGAACCATAGTTGCTAATTTCAATAGATTTTATCTGTGTTGAATCCTAGTTGCTAGTTGCTCTTATATGAAATTGTAAACAGAAGCTTCTTACATATATGGTTTTATTTATTTGTAAACAGAATCCTAGTTGTTAGTGTAATCCATCTCATATGGTTTTATTTATTTGTAATAGCAAGTGTTGAACTGTGGGTTTGTTGCATGGAAAGATGAAGAGTGGCCAGATCATTTGAGCAATGCAATAGTTAGTTTGTGGGCTATGTACCATGAAAGTAATGATGCCAGAATAGATGAGAAGGTGGAAAATGGTAAGGTGCTTGCTCTGCTTGCTGAAGAAAAAGCCAAGATAGAGAAGAAGCATGCCACCCTGCTTGCTGATGTCAAAAAAATATATGGAGAGCACCGAGAAGAAGGCCATGGTGGATAATTTGGTGAATGCTGAGAATAATGGTGAGAAGAAGGCAGAGAAGGAGGTGATGGAAGAAAGTGAGAGTGAGATGAATTTGCTGAAGAAAGAAGTTGAGAATTTAAAGACTGAAGCTAGCATGCTGAAACAGATTCAGATTACACAAGCTGATGTGCTTAGGGTTAGGCAGAAGGAATGGGAGGAAGAAAAGCAGGCTATGAAGGCAGAAAAGGAGGCTATGAAGGCAGAAAAGGAGGCTCTGCATGAACAAAAAGATGTTCTCAAGGCAGAAAATAAAAAGCTGGAGTATTTGCTTTTTGATCTTTTTAAAGCAAATACTGACAACAAGTAGAAACTGAAGAAGATTGCTGCAATCTGTGCTGAGTGAGATGAAGAAAAAGCTAGAGTATCTGCAGTAGTGTTTTAGCTGTGTTGAACCATTTGTGTATGTGAACCATTAGTGTATGTTGAATCTTCTTGTGTATGTGGTGCATTTGTCTATGTTGAACCATTAGTGTATGTTGAACCATTTGTCTATGTGGTGCATGTGTCTATGTTTCTATGTGGTGCATTTGTCTATGTTTGTATGGAGAGCATCTCAATTTCACATAACAACATCTCACAAAACACAACTGCCATCATATAACAACTGCCATCAAGGCTTGTAGAATAAGATAATTATTACACACAGGGAAAAGGAGGTGCACTATAAAAATTAATATGAGACTATAATCACGTATGAATGGCCTACAACCATTTATAAAACCCTCTCTGGCTCCATTGATACAAAAGAAGAAACCATGGAATGTTGGGCCAGGACAGGGTTTTCTGCTGTAGGTGTTGGTGTCACAGTTATCACAATCACCCTGCTACCAGGATTAGTATCAATGATAGCTTGAGCAAAATCTCTAAGCCTTACATACTGCTCCCTATGATCACCCAACACAGCATCTAGAGCCAAATTTTTTGCCCTGTAGGCCATATCCTTGCTGACTTCCACACCATATTGTTGCCTTGCTGCATCTATGAGTGACTGAATTCCTGTACTTGGATCTGAACTGAACATTCCTTCATTTGTGTGAGCTAACCATTTAGCACTGACCCTGGTACTTTCATTTATAGTATTACAAGTGTGTTGTAGTCTCATCTTCCTAATGACAAAGGTTTTCTCACCTTTTATCTCAGATGCCACCATCTTGAAGGGACAACCCTTCTTGATGCAATAAACAATGACTCTAACAATGGCCTTTTCTTTGCTCTACTCTTTCTGCCTTTTGGTGGCACCATTAACAATGGCTTCAATTCATTGTCTGATTCATCCTCCTCCTCAAGGAAACCAGTGTCCTTGTCTTCATCTGATGATGGTATGTAATCTGGTTCCTCTTGTATCTCAACTTCTTAATGACACCTCAAAGTGGGGCCTCTTTTCATAGGCAATTTCTTCTTATTGACTGAACTAGGTGCTGGTTCCAACTCATGTGCAACTTCTTCTTCTTCTGCAGTCACAAACAAATCTTCAATATCTGTGTCCCCTTCATAGTGCAGCAGGGGATCCTCTCTCTTCCTCCTCCTCTCCTCAATCCTCTCAGCCAGTTCTTTCAGTTCCTTCTTCCTCATTTCTTCCAAATGTGCAACATCAACTTGTCCTATGGAAATGTCCCACCATCTATCATCAAGCTCACTCTCTGAACCATTGTTGCCATCATCATCAGCATCACTGTCTTCATTTTGTATTGCTTTACCCTTATCCACATTCTGACTCTCTTGAGTTGGAACATGTACTCCTCTACTAGCAGGTGCATATTCATCACTCTGACTTGTAAAAATGCAACCTTCTCCATCATCAACATAGACATCAGGCTCACTCCAATCATAAGGAACAGGTTCTTCAAGCACCACAATAGAAGATGCAGTGGCTTCACTGGACTTGTATGAAGATTTATTATTCTTTCTAACTATAGCAGACTTGTCCCTCTTCACAAACAATGACAGCACCCTACTTGATTCAAAATGATTCAGTAGTTCATAGACCTTGCAGTTGTTCTGAACCAATTCATGTACACCCAACATTGTGCAGTAAATGGAATCCTGAAAACTAAACCCTTTTTCCTCAATCACTGCAACAATATTCATATAAGTAATGTCTTCTCTGGCTATTCTTCTCTCTAGATTGTCTACACCATCCAACTGAATTCTGACTTCCCATATTTCAGGATCCAGACTACAGAAATCGAGTAAACATTGCAAAATTCAGCAAACCCTAACCCTAGACAGAAAAATTCAGATAGGAATTTGGGGGAAAAGTGAACACGTACTCTACTCCGCCGAGGCCGCTGCTCCACCGTTCGCTTTCCGCCGGATTGTCCACCCAGAGATGCGCCAGCATCGCCGCCGCCCTCGATGGCCGAGACGGCCAGAGCTCATCCAATTCATCCTGCTCCGCCACTCTGCGTCTGTCGTGTGTGCTGTCTCCGCCGACAGCACTGGAGCTCCCAATGAGGCCCTCGTTGCCGGTGCCGCCTCCAGGACTCACCGGCTCCTCCATCGCCTCCTGGTCGAGCGAGAACGGTGGTAGGAGGAGTGGGAGCGAGCTGACACTGGTCCGTGCGACCGAGCGATGGACCAGTGTGTGTCTGCGCCGACGCAGTCGGTCCAAACGGCGCGGCAACGGCCGTTTGTCCATGTGGACCCTGACAGTGGGGCCTTGCTATCAAAACGGCATCAGACAGGGATCAGCGTGATTCGCAATGGGCTGGCCGAAAAATGGTACTGACAAACAAAAATTAAGAATGTTGGTAGTGATTCGTTCTGACAGCCCGAATTGTGGTAGCTATCTGCAATTTACTCAATGTCTGACATTAGATTTTATACTGAAGGTAGCATAAAAAACTACATGTTAGTAGTTTTATGGATGTGATTACCTTTTTTGAGACAAATGGATGTGATTACCTGCTCTTTCCTTTTTACCAAACATTTTTTATTAGGACTACGAATGAATAAACTCACTTTTTATGAGTGAATGCTTGCCACAATGAGTCGTTGGCAGTACAACAACAAATGCAACAGCCAAAAGGTGGGTATCAAATTAAGTGTCGCTCATCATCATTTTAAGAAGGGAAGGTAATATAAACCAGCCGAAGAGCATCGATCTCCTTTCATATGGACATACCAAGGAAACATGGCTCGTTAGGATTAGGAGGCATCAAGAATGACACCTTCACTAAGGTTCCCCGACAATTCTCATACACTCATGCAACCACGCAGTGTAAATCAGCCAGTTGTGACTGACACATTAGATGGCATTTCCTGACTCGGTGATCTTTGCAATTGTCTGACCAATATCACCTATAAAATGCAATGTTACCAATACAAGCAATGAGGAGTTGAGCTTAGATTGGTAGGAGGTGTGCAACTAATACAAAAGCAGGAACAGGCTTGTCGGGAATATCTATAAGATGCAAATTAGTTTGCCCACGGAGCAAATAAACAAAGTCAGAACCAGCCCTCATTCTCCTTGTCCAAGCTTCTTGTCATGCTCCGGCCTTGCAAAGACATGTTGTTCAATCTCCTTGACATGACTGAAATATCCGAGCCGGCATTGCTTTCCGAGTACAACGAAGAGAGTGCCACCCTTCTGTAATACGGCATGCCCCCAGATCGCTGTCTCTGCATCTGACATTGCCCTCTACGACTGCCACCGCAACCGTCCAGCCTTGCCTTGGCAGATTTGGTCAAGCTCATGTAGCTCAGCCCTCTAACACCATGACCACTGTCGGATCTTGCCTCCGATGCCAAGGCGTTTGTAACAGACTCTGGAGTTACCGAAGATGACGACAGAGAACTCTCATCGCACGCAAAGTCCGAAGAGGAAGCTGAGATCACAGAAGGAGGCTTTGCTTCCACCCTGGCCGTGTCATTGTATCTTCTTATCTTGATAGAGCTGGCATCAGAAAATTTGGAACCTTCTGAGTTTATATCCTCGTAGTTCCGTAGACGATGTGATTCTCCGAGGTTTGCCTCCATATGCCTGCTGTCCCAAGGTTTCGTTGCCATCCATCCTTCTACATAAGACTCATGGTTCCTGAGAGAGCTAGCAGGGGAGCTTGGCCTTCCACTGTATTTTGAACTCCGGAGCTGAAAGAATTGCGATTAAACAATTAGAAAGAAGAAGATAAATTGTTAGGTGCAACATTTATATCCGACTTAAGGTGTGTAGTAGCAGAGAGATCTCATTCGTTGAGCATATACCTGTTGAGAGTGAGCATAAGCAATTGCCCTTTGTCTCTTCACTGCACCCTCATGCTTCATCTGCATTCTCGATTTTACTTCGTTGACAGAACCTTGCCTGTCACACCATTGTTCCTGCAGTGATAACAATGTCAGATAATTAACAAACCAATATGACGCCACCTCCTTAATAAATGTTTACGTAGTTTCTCCTATGAAAACAACAAACATATATTATTCTTTTATCCCAATAAATTGGCAGAAATGTCACACTGTCCTCTGAGCTCCATTGGCTATAAGTTGCGGTGTGAACATGAAAGATGGTTGGCTATCACTAGTTTATTTCCTCACCTAACATTTTCACTAAGGGGATCTATTCAAACATGCATGGTACAATCATCAGTCAAAACAAAGGAAGTTTAACTGTCCATATCATTCTTAGTCTTACTGGTAGAAGTTTCAGGTAAAAATAACCCTGTTAAGCCACACATCCTTTTCTCTCCAAGGAACTAATACAGACCTTTCAGGTTATATATGGGTTGTTCCAGAAAAAGATTTGTGAGTTAAAATATAAAAGTATACTTCGTTTCAAAATTCTTCAGGAAAGTAGAACCCATTTTGTGAACAGGAAGTATAGTTGAACATTCAAATGCCAGTTTCCAGCTCCAAAGTTAACTCTGAATTCTCTCCTGTAAGGCGGCGAAACGATCTCCAAAACGAATGCTCAAATCAAATTTAGTTTGCACAAGTAATTATTTATCAACAACTGAATTCAAAATGTGAGCATGACAATTTTTTGGAGAAAAAGTATATTTGTGTTGTGGTTTTAAAACCTCTAACAGAGTGTGTTTTTTCAGAATGCAAGAGATGAACTCAACAACATAGCACATGGGCCACGGCTAAACAAAGAAACAGGAGGCCCATATTACAGGAAGGCACAATACGACCTCAACCTCCAATTCTCCACGATTTTTTTTACGGGGTCATCAATCTCTATTAAATTCGACTCAGAAGATGTGGAGCAATTTCATCAAATTTTCAGGAAATGACATTCTCAACATTACCAAGTGCTGCAGAAATTGCAGGAAGCATGCACTGCATTCAAGGATACGACACCCGCACATCCAAGACAAATAAGCACATATGAAATGCCGTGATGATCCACGTACCTCAGCTTCCCTGGCAGGGTCGGTGCGTCCGTTGCGGTCGCTGAGGGTTTCATGTGACTGTGCGTCCCCTGCTTCGGCAGAGCATCGCGCCCGTCGCTCCATGGCCCGCTCCTGCACCCGCAGCAGCGCCTGCATGCGGCTGACCGTGACGGCGAGCTGCCTCCGCACCAGCCGTCCGCGCACCAGCGCCTGCAGCCGCACGATGCCCCGCAGCGCCTTCAGCGCCCGCCTCGCCTGATCAATCAATCACACGACGCGCGCCACGCACATCGTCAGCACCCACACACACACACACACATCCGGCGCATCAGTTCAGAACAGTAGTGGTGGCAGCGGTTACCAGGAACGCGCGGAAGGCGGCCTGCACGCGGACAGCGGCCCACTCCTGCCGGATCACGCGGAAGTCCGCCGCCGGCGCGCGCGCCACGGCCGCGACGACGGAGCCGAACGCGCCGGCGGACGAGGCCGACGACGTATCGCACGGAGAAGCGCTGCGCGCGTCGGCGCCGCTCGATCTGGAGGCGGACGACGAGTTGCTGCGGAACAGCCGGGTCCACTTCCGCCCCGACGAGTTCCCCGCCGCCGACGAGGGCGGCGCCTTGAGACCCACCAGCGACTTGATCCACTTCCCCGACCCGCCCATCGTGGCCGCGACGGCACGCTATCGCAGCACTGCAACTGCACCCCCGACGACGCGCTGTGGGCTGGCTCGGTGGGCGCGAGCCGCGAGGAGATGAGAACAGAGGAGGCCGAGACGGGACAAAATGGAAGGAGAAGTAGCCAGAGCCAGAGAGAGAGCCGTTGTCTTTTTCCCCGACGACGCGCAACCGTTTTCGCTCGTGGGCATTCAAATTTCGAATAGCGACAAGCATCAAGTCGTCAGTGGGGACCCCAAGGCGAGCACGCTGGTGTCGCTGACCGTGGGCCAGGTACGTGAGGTGGAACCCGCGTGGCACTGGCTCAGGTGGGAGGAGCGGGACCGGAATGCTGGTGCTGCGTCGGTTTCCGGGAAAGAAGCTTTGGACGTGGCTTTCTCGTGGCACGGGCCGGAGACGCTGACTCGCCGGGTCCACGATGGAACGTGGGCGCACGTTTCAGACGGCATGGGACCACGAGCGAACTCGCGTTGCCTGACCGGCGGCCTCCGGAGTCTGGACCGACGACGGCGCGGGCACGGCACGGTGCGGAGCGGATGGCGATGGAAACCGCTCGTAGGCAGAACGGGCACGCCGAATATCAAAGGGCACGTTTGGTAGCCTGTAGATCCTTCGGGAAGGCCAGTGAAAAACGAAAGATGAAACTGACCCATTTGGTTATCTATAAGCAGTCCGGAGCTAGGCTTGAATCGATCTTTTCCGATGAGCCACCCTCGCCGTGTGTCCGCTGGATGTAAAACCGGCACTCCTTGCACGAGTTCGGCCGACGATGGCGCATGCGGAAGATTCCCGCAGGCCTGAAAAAGGGGCGGGATCCTGTCCCACACCTCCCGCCGAGACATACCCTACCCGCTCACTGCTGAAACTAGATCCACCTTTTTCCCCTTCTCCTTTTCCCGGTCAAATCCGGCCACCGGCGGGACATAGAAGACGCCCCCGACAAGACAAAACCGACAGGGCGGTGGCCATGCTGAGCTGGAATGATGGCGACAACTCCTCCCAATGGTATCTAGAGGTAAGTCCACTTTTCCCCAATCCTTTCACAGGGTTAGGGTTCGGTAGCGAGTTAGGAATCCTCGATTTACAATCATATGAACTCGATTTGATGTGCTAGAACATCATGGACATGGACTATGCTCTTGACTCCTTCGAACATCCTAGTTTCTGTGGCATAGCGAAAGATTGTCCCGATATGATACTGCCGCGTCCATAAACTTGAGCCTGTTAGGCATGCTGCATTTGAAGAAACCAACACAGGACGCAAATTCTACATCTGCCAAGTTTAGAACGTAAGTGCATAACCCTTGTATCGCCATTCACTTTTCTGGCAAGTAGTAGGTCCGTGCCAACGAATTTGTGACTTGCAGGAGGTCGAAAAATGTGGGTTTGTGGCTTGGGTAGACAATGAATGGCCATATGCTACGAAAAATGCACTTGCGAAGCTACGGGGAATGTACGATGATACAAGCAGTGTAAGAATCAACGAGAAGGTTGAGAATGCGCAGCTGGTGAAGCAATTGTCTGATGAGAAGAACAAGCTTGACAAAAAGTACTCAAGTGTGCTGGTTGATGTGAAGAAGTTCATCAAAGAAACAAAGAAGGCATTAGGGGAGAACTTGTCTCGGATGAATGACAACAATGAAGCGTTGAGGAATGAGGTTGAGATGCTGAAGAACATACAGAAATCCCAGGCTAATGTAATCAAAGAGAAGCAGAAGCAATGGGATAAGGACCGGGCGATCTTTAAGGAGAAAAAGAAGAAACTAGAGTACACGCTCTATGAATTGTTTAAAGCCAATGATGCTAACAAGGATGAATTGAAGAAGATCAAGGAAATTTGTGATGGTTGACTATTCAGTTCCACCTTGTTGTACTGCTGACGGTGAACTGGTGGTGGTGGTGGTAGGATGACACCCACTTTTGATGTGGTGGTAGGTTAACACCATGGTGGTATGTTGATCCCCTTTTGACGACGGTCATGCTTGTAAAGACTAATTCGACTTGTGTTGTTTCTGCTAAGGGTGTTCACCTGTTCATGGTCAACCGTGACCCCCTTTTGCTTGTGTTGTTCATGCTTTGTGGTGATCATGGTTGTAGGGGTCATGCTTGTGGGGATCATGCGTGTTGTTTCGGATTGTGTGATTCTAGATTGTGTGTTCATGTATATGGTGATGGTAACCTCACCATATGAAAGTGCAAGATAACCAGAACCAGTGTTGCATGTGAACCAAACAAGTGGAGAATGCATGACATGGGTCAAAAGTGCAATGTGTAGGCAACCAAACAACATGGTCCTAGTTGCCTAACCGGTGCACCAAATTTGATGCAGGCTACCAAACAACTTGCGCAATGTGGCTTTTGTGTTGTATGAGTATGGCACCGCTGACCATAGACATGCCGCAGTGTGCTCCAAAATGGATGCAGGCTACCAAACAGCCCCAAAGTGATCATAGGGGATAGTATACAATCACGTTCCATGAATTACAAGCTGAGCATCAAGCTAAAGAAGTAAGCTATAGAAGTAACATTTCGTTACTATACACGATCTGATAAGAGCATCTCCACTAGCGTTTTCAGGAGGCCACTTTTTGATGACTTTGCCATCCGAATGGGCAAAATTTGGCCCACTCACATTCCAAGGACATCGATTTTGTCCAGAGTAGACGTTTTTTCATCCGACGATTATCAGGCCGAACCCAACGCGCTGGTAATCACTTGGCAACGCTGGATGTAGAAAATCTCGTTCTGTGGCCCATGCTCCAGTGAGGAAAGTGTTCTCTCTCCTCCCACACGCCCACCTACTCTTTCCCGGCCCACATGCGGGCCTGGCCGATAGAGCTCGGCGCGGGTTTGGTCGGCTGAGCGGCGACGCGCGGGCCTGGCCAGCAGATCTCCACGTGGGCTTGGCTGACCGAGCGGCGCGTAAGCCTGACCGACAGAGCTCGACGCAGGCTTGACCTATGCAGATCGTCACCGTCTAGTCGTCAGGCTCGCTGCCGTGGATATTTTTAAGCCGAACTATGTGATAGATTTTTTTTGTGAATTTGAGCCGAGTTGTGGTAAAATGTCGCCAAATTTGTCCAAAAATCGTCTGTCTGGGAATGTCACCTAGAAATGCGAATGGGAATTCGGCCATTCCCAGACCGAAAGTTACATCCATCCAGTGATTTGTAGCTCCAAATTTCGGCCTGAAAATGCCTAGTGAGTGAAGATGCTCTAAGGTGTATTCCGTAGTTGTCACCAAATCAAAGAATAATTCCATGAGGTGAGGAATTTATCATTCGAAACTGCAAGTACTCCCCTTTTCCAAAATATAAGATGTTTTACCCATAAAAAACTAAAACATCTTATATTTTAAAAAAGGGGGAGTATAATAGATCAACTCATAAGGAAATGATTTTCTGGCTTTCAAACTTATTTTTTCTGAAAAGGGGAAACTACATCAATTGATACGACCTCTAATTAGTGTTTTTTTGAAGATAATGTTTTACAAATTATAAAAAACACGGGTCACATAGAGTCTTAACATGTATCAGCCATCTAAAGATTACAAACAACACTTGGCGCATTTGCATCAACATGATGTGGAGGATCAAACCGCCACACCTCAGCTTCTCGTGCTACCGTTCCCAAACGTTTGGATCCAATACAGTTGCCTGCGCTCCTCCACCGGTGAGAGAAAAGACCACGTATGGATCCAGTGTGTAGCTTGAGAGATAACCTATAAAAAGATATAAAAAACTTGATTTATTAAAAATAAAGTAATTTCAGACTTCCAAGATAGCACAAAATAAAGCGTGCACACCTACTCTAATGTGGCCTTTATTTCTTTTATCTTCCCCATTCAACCAATTTATAAACAAAGTTGTAAATACTAGTTGGTGATGGTATATTAAAAGCCATAGATACTATTCTCCATAAAATGTTTACAAATAGGCATGGTATAAATAAATATTGTATTGTCTCATTTTGATCACAAAAATAACATTTTACGCATGCATGCCAATTTCTTTTCACAAGATTATCCATAGTATAAGGATCACCTTCCTATGAAGGAACCGCATAAAATCCTTATATTAAATGGTACCTTCATTTTCTAGATGTATTTTTGAAGATATATGGTATGCCTATTAAGCACGTACAAAAACATACATTTCACAGTAAAAAGAACAGAAGATGTTAGTTTCAATTTAAAAAATTATTCATGCACGGATAATTAAACTAGCATAACTCTTCGTAACAACCGTAACCATATTTTTCGTTTATTCCTTGTCGGTGTCCTCCTAAATCCTATGTTGAGAGGTCTGGTTGACACTACATTGGCTACCATTGCATTCTTTGGATGAATAATACTATACTAGCTGGGCTCCGGCGCGGCGGCACGCCGCGCCATTGTTACTAATGTGTCTGCAAATCCAGCCAGGTCTGATCAGCATGGATTGTAAAGTGGTGATATATTTTGCCTGATTCATGGATAGTATGGTCTAATCGGCACTGCACGCATTCTAGCTAGCAGATGCATGTGATAGAAAAATAAACGCCTTACTATAATAAGTGTCCACTGTGTGGCCGCGACAAAATCTGCAAGAATGAGCTATAGGTCAACATACAACCACTACTGATTGTGCTAGCAAAATCAACAGCAAAACGCAGTTACCGTCATTACTACAGAAGGCTTTAGTAGAGGATAGAGGCTCGTTGCTTCAATGATTTTTTTGTCAAACATATGCAAGATGTACTACAAAGGAGCAACTATCGGTATGATAGAAAACTTCGGTGCAGAGTCTAAATTATCCAGTAGCTCCATAACTGGGGCATATCCGTTAATATTGGATAATTAATGCTAACACATATCTGCTCTAACCAAACGTCACAGAGAGTTCATAAAGGAGCTAAACATGCATATATTCAGCAGAAAATGAGTTGGCGTGAACTACCTAAGGAAGATCCAATCCATAAGGATATAGCATTGAATATATGCCGGCATGGAGATCTCACCTCTAGGCTAGAGTGCATTATTCTGCATTGCATCATGGCACAACCCTTACATGTTCCCATTCTCTGCAGGAAGGTATCAAAAATATGAGATAGTAAAATATATATGCTCCTTGTGCAATAAACAACATTTTTCCAGCGCACAACTACAAAATACATCCATAACGTACAATGCAGTCTAATGACAACATGCTTTCCTTGGATATGGTAGAAATTGCCAAAAAAAAAGGAGGAAACAGTACATCCGTTCAATTTAGGATCCGAATCAAAAATCCATTATATAACAAAACAAAGGGCATGGGAAAAAGAAGATCATGGAACTAAGACCTCAAAGAGGCTTTATCTTTCAAGGCTGCCTAATTTACTTCAAGTATAGCTGGGTTACCTAAGAATGACCTTTCTTCCGGGAACCCAGAGTGTGGATCTGTGCAATTGTGCAAACCTTTCCTCTTTAAAATCATAGGTTAGGACCTAAGCAACAAACTGTGTAGATTTGCATATATTAGCTAATCATCTCACGTTCAGGAGTTAATTGGAGTTAAAAAATGCATTACCAAGCAATAATAGGTGAAATAAGTTTTCAGCGCTAACTATCTGGCATTCAGGAGTTAATTGGAGTAAAAAAATGGATTGCCAAGCAGTAATATGTCATAGAAGGTTGGGTGTGGTCCAGTAAATTCTCTAAAACATCAAACCTACTCCCTCTGTTTCAAATTACTCCGCGCGCACGCTTACCTAGGTGGTCTAGTATACTCTCATTTTTCATCAAAAAATTCTTAGAATTTTTGGTATAAGTAGTACATATTTCATACTATCTATTTCAAAAATTCGCGGATTTTTTTGAGTGAAAAATGAGAGAGTACTAGTTCACCTACATAAGCACGCCGGCGGAGTAATTTGAAACAGAGAGAGTATATAGGAGATTTCCAAAAGTATGCCGTGCATGCTCCTCAGTGAGTGTCTAGCTCCTTACAGTATCATATCATCGTTTCTTGTGCAAGCACATAAAACCAATGAGAAGCTCTTCAGGGATGGTTGGCAAAATAGACAACAAACTCGAGTGGATGCATAAATAATGGTAATAATACTGCATTGAGATTAGAAACTAAACACTATAAACTTCAGGAAGTACCAACCTCTTTGATGCTACATTTTTACTATCCATATTTCATAAATGGATTAATATGATGTACGTTTTTATGCAAATAGAGAAGAATCCACAGTTTAATTAACAGTATGTGTTGCTTTCTTTTCGATTGAAAATCATTTTACTACAAAAGCTCACAATCAGAGTGTAACATACTATGATAGAACATTTAAGCAGACCTTACCGACCTCTTCATGTATCTGATAGCTATTCATATATATTATATAAACAATTAAATATGGCCACAAGTGATAGAAAAAAATAAGAGATAGGAAATCCAGAGCAATGCGCAGAAGTTTTCCCATCACCATGCTGATTGCAAATAATATTTTAGCATCGAGAAAATGACCTGGACTATTCTTGTTTACCTCTGTTGCAATTAGACCTACGAAATGCCCTGTTCTTGATGCAATCGCAGATGGCGATTTAAGATTTTCCCAAACATTCGATAAGGAACCTACATCACGTAAGTTTGCACCAAACCAAAGCCCAGGAAGTTGTAGAGAAGAATCCATCAGTAGATGACCCAATGGATGACCGGTTCACCTTCACGTTTTTTAGGTCGAAGAAGAACCTAAATTTACACATTATAGTACCCCATATCAGCAAGAAGTGTCTCAGCCGAGTAGAAGCCGGACTGACCCAATGCTAGTTGTGGGAGTACTTGTCATTTTTACGCCTCGTCGGCTCCAGGAACACAACACGCACGGTGCTGAAAAGACACAAACATGTGTAGGTGTGGAATTATCAAGTGCGGAATTATCAAATTCAGTTTCTTTATCTTACACCCTCTACATTCTACTCATGTAGCAAACACTTATGTTGCATATAAGTGGATGTATGAAAGGCTCAAACACAACTAACATGAAATGCTTACTTGGCAAGAAAATAGGTTCCTATAAGCTGTATCATAAACATGCCTAAAGTTTAAACGCTAAGATCTACTTACACGAGACCATACAAAAAGCGGCATTATCTGGTCTCGCAGTTTCGACAGAAATAAGCAGGCAACATAAAGTACCTAATATACATCTAAATTGATATATCATGGCTGTAAACTATACCACATGGGTTCTAGAAACATTGTTACTGAAAACATCGATGGTCATATAATTTCTGTAAGAGGAAAGCTAACCTGGCTGAGAAAATCCAAATTCTCTTCATGCCCAAAACGGATCACATGTATCATCGATGGTTTTTCTAGTTCACCACCACTAACAGGATAGAGTATATGTTATCCAGTGCATTGTTTTTTATATAAATTTTTGAACACTAATTACAGAATGAATGCAATTAAATTTGAAGAAACCAAAGATATCATCCAATAAGAACAGACTGGAACCTGATTAAACAAAGCAGCAGACCAATACCGGATGGACCAAATCATCCCAGAGGAACTATGGACCTCATCACTACCCCGTCAGAATTGGAAACCGTTGTGGAGGGGACTGGAGCAGGGGACGGTGCCTAGATCCTCCTCTGCGTCATCAGCCGTCTAGGGAACAGAGGAGGGCGGCCTCCTCCCCCACAACACCGCTAGCTAGCAGAAAGATTCTAGAGAGGGTGCGGTGTATCGTGGAGACAACCCCGGCCGTGGCGCTGGAGGGGGTGGCGGGGGACGCCGCCGTGGGGGATTCTGGCACGGGCGACGGCGGCGGGAGGTTGCGCTTGATGTAGAGATGAAGGAAGTAGAGAGCTCGCAGGGGATGAGTGAGCCGAGCACGAGGCCTCCCCGGCCCTGTACCACCCCCTGCAGCGGCACCACGATGTGTATCCTCCCGTCTGCCTTCCGCTGCCGCCCCCGGCCTCCTTGTCTCGCCCGGATCTTGGGGACGATGGTTCCTCTCGTGGTCGCCCTTCCTCATGGTCCCTCCGTGTCGGCGGTGGCACGCTCTGATGTGGCGAGCATTCGCCAGTGTTATTGGCCATAGTGCGTCCACCCGGCGAACCGTACGGCCGGGTCGAGATCAACTGTCCAGAAGAGGAGCTATGGCAGCGGCGGGGTAGCGGTGGTAGCACGCTGGTTGGGGAGGAGTTGGGGCGGTGGAACGGCCGGGGAAGCCGGGGAGGTGGTTGGGAAGGGGCCGAGGTAGTGGAAGGGCGGCGACACACTGATTGTTGCTTTGGTCTCCTTCTCTTTTATCGTCAGGAGAGGATGAAACCGGATCTTTCCTGAAATTCATACACAAGCCATGCGTAGGCAACGTGTCAAACACACAAGTTAGCTTCATGCCACGCATAGGTCCACTGCATGGGAACAGAGACACGGCCATGCCATCGCTATGAACGTGGCTAGCACAACCACGTGTTAGAATCGTGGCCACGTGCCCCAGTGCGCCAGCCAGCATGCAAAGAGAAAATACAAGTGGCATCATGAAGGGAGTAGGAAGCGATGAAATCAAGAAAATCCATGCCAGACATCACGCAAAGAAAAAATATAAGTGGCAACAAAGAGGAAGTAGGAAGAGGTGAAAATAAGGCAAATTGTCATCACATGCGAGGACAAGAAATCCATTATGCATATCCATTATGCATAAGGACAAGAAATACTCATCATATATGAACAAAGAGGGAGTAGGAAGCCGTGAAAACAAGACATTGTCATCATATGTGGGGACAAGAAACCCATTATGCATAAGGATAAGAAATATTCATCATGTATGAGGACAAGAAATTCATCATGCATATAGACAAGAGAGACATGATGAGGAAAGGAGAAGACAGATTATTATGATGACAATTGGCGCAAGGATTAATGAAAGGAGGCGTCGACAAACCAGCTGGAAAGAAACAATCATACAAAAATACAAGAGGCAATTGTAAAAAAAAACATAAATGTATGCATAGACATGACTACGTTGATAAGCCGCATGCAATGGCAAAGCAGGTGATATAGCTAGGTACACACCAAAAAGACCAGTATTTTATTCCCAAGACAATGACGGGTGGGCCATCCAGAACATGTAGCAGCAGGACAAATTGGTATGCTCACACGGGAACGCACACAGGCGATTAAAGAGGACACGTGTCGCTGGCAAACAAATCACCTGGGCTCCCCAAAATTCTGAGAAAAAAGATACGTCTCCTGGTTTAGGATATGTATATATTATATAAATTTTAGTAATATTGCTCACGTAGAGGTGTGTCTCCTAGCCATGTATCTTCCAAGAACCTAGTATTTATTTTATTACCAATCTCAAATTAAAGACTCTTTCAAAAAATCGTCTTTAACATTCATCAACCCTTTTTCGAAAAGGTGATTAGGTTAGTTTAGCTGAAATCTAAGATGAATTTAGATTGTAGATATTTGTTGTGGACTAGCTCTTGATATACCCCTCCTCATTGACCAGTTCAATTATTTAGTCACTTTCTAAGTAAACTTTTATTCTTTAACTATAAACTCTCAATCCACCTTGATCTCTTGGTCTACATATAAAATTTCGTTTTTCACCCTATATTTATTTTTGTGGCCATCACTTTGCCAAAAAAAGAGTGATCTAAAAAAGTCAAGTCTCTTCTATACCCCTTTTGGTATCTCTAGAAAAGAGAGCATGAGTATAGGTAAACTCGTAAGGACCGAATTAATAACAACTAAACGATCATCAGAAGAGCACACTTTGTCAACCCAGCTACTCAGTTCTTTCTCGAAATGGTCCTCAAGAGGGTTCCATTCACTACTTTTAAGCTTACTAAAGCGAAAACTGGAATCCCCAGATATCTAAACAGGAGAGGACCAACTTCAGCACCGAAAAGAAACTTATGATCACCCTCTACTTATTTTAATTTACCAAAGTAGAAGATGTCACTTTAATGAACGCCTTTCAGTCATATGGCTCAATCAAAGATATTGTTAGACAACGTCCATAGCTCCACACCATTTGATCGCGCTTATGTGACATTACCTCTGGTCTTTTGATTCTTTGCCTTCAATGCATTTTACACATGCTATATAATGGAGTTTGATAGTGAACCATTTTAAAACTTTCAGAATCTAATTACACGAATGTATACCTTCAATATGTACACCATGCATGGTCATATCCTTCAGGACAACATGTGAATTTGAAGTCCACAAAGTGTAGCTTAGAGGACAAGACCCAATCATTATCAGCATATTGACCACCTTATTCAACAAAGCTACAAAAACAACATAAAACAGTTGAATGGAAAATTTTAGTCACATAAATAGCATGTAAATTACACATGGTAACCTAGCTATATTTCTGTCATAGAATACAAGACGAAGTCCATGTTCCAATTAGGCCATCTCCAGTTCAGATGCTTAAACAAGCGTTGGGATTATTATTCCAGCCATTTTGCTATCATGGATTCATTCCTGTTCTAAGTCGATGCTTCATGTGGAGGCCGACATCTAGATAATTAAAATGGCACTACATTGTAAATAACCTTATCAAAATTGAGGATTCAAAACTACATCATCCAACTGAGTATTGCCAATACTACTTATATTGTGAATCAAAAGGAGCATTGTTTTCTCTCTAGAAGGCAAAAGAAAAAAATATGTATGCATGTTTTAGTTACGCCCGTGCTAGATACTTCCAAATCTATACAAATCTAAGTCCATTAATTTGGATCAAGGGGTATCTATTTTACATCTAAAATTCTTCCATCTTTTCCATTAAGTGTTTAGATCGCTAGTGTATTCTAGAAACTGGATATTTTCAAGTTTGAGGCTTTAGATGGTTTTCCCTTAGAACCAATCCAACTAGTTTTCCAAAATATATATATGTCAATAGGTTCGTCCTTCAACCCGGGAACAATGTAGCGACCATGAACGTATGAAGAGTGTTCCAACTTAATCTAGACTAGCCTAGTTAACAACAACTATTTCTTATACAAAATTCAAATTGATATAATGTGCATAACAAATATAGACGAATGAAATGCATATCTCAATATAGTATTAAGTATGGCAAAATAAATGCACAAAAGAATATGTCTACAACATCTAAACCACGATTTAAGCCACTCATATTGCACATGCATATAGGATTCCAGTTCTATATGTAGTAAGAATTATTTGATAATATAAGTTATCTTTTCAATAGAAATCAGTCAACTCGTTGAAACAAGAGAGATCCTTATCTTTGTTTAAGATAAATATAAAAATTAAATGAAAGTAAACTAAAAAAGATTCAACATTTTTGTATTTTTATAAATATATTTATTTAGGTATTAATATTAGACAACAATTCTAGGCATATAACATAAATCTGCTCCATCTGCGGTTCTGCCTTCTTATAATATATTCGAGCGCAACTTGCATGCCTGCAAAAAAACATAAATAATGGAGAAAAGGCATAGAAATAGGAAATTTGTCTTGGATGATACTAGTTAGCATTTGTTCAAAGGAATGAAAGCATTGAGAAAAGAGAGGAATGTTTTCTTTGGTTCAGGTTTTAAAAGGGAAATAAATAATTGCTACAATCCAATCCAAAAGATTTTTTTCCATTCTTACAAAAAACAAAACAAGATAAAGATATAAGTTTCATAATCAAAGATGTAGTGACATGTTGCAAGCAAAGTTTATGTAGAGATGTAGCTTTAAGGATTGAACATATGTTTAGCATGATTCTTAACCACTTCTAGGTAGAGGTGGGTGATACAAGTCCTAAAGAATGTAATTTTACTTGTTACTAGAACATAAAAGTGTTGCTGTGCCCGTCCATCCTATATAAAAACAATGATAGAAATATTTGACAAAGTTTGGCCAGTTGAAACATTTAATAATACAATTCAAATTAAAGTATTACCAATGATATCTGTTGGAGCAGTGTTCAAAACTATAACCGCTACTGCTCAACATGGTTTACTTTCCGTTTTACATTTCTTCGTATTAAATGCATGAGAAGAATGACAAGAGATAATAAAAAAAATGAACACAACTCCACCCTGCGTTAGTGAACATCGAAGGGCATCCTCATCTCTCCTACATTTACTACCTACAAACCCTACTAGAAACTGAATCAATCCTCCAAACCTAATATACTAGGATTTTTTTTGTAGCCTAGTGCCCAGAATATTTTCAGAACCTAGTTAAAAGATTGTTTTATAGAGATTTTCAGAAGTGCAGACAATTGAACATGTTGTATAACCCAATAACTATAGCTTCGAAAGTACTCCCTCTGTTCAGGATTGTTAGGCCTTTTACAGTGGGTGTTTCTTAGGTGTATCATAGGCACTTTGCCTATGTGACACTATATTTAATGAGGAAAGAGAGTGGGGTTATATGTTAGCTAAGAAACACCCCTTGTACGAAATCATAGGCAAAAATCATGGTTAGGCCAATCAAATGCATGTATGTCCTCTAAATCATTAAATGTAGAGACTACACTTAAGAAACAATGCATTATACTAGTTGTTTTTTAAGCTTTAACTGCTCCTATAAAAATGTGCTAAGATACAACCCATTGTGAAAGGCCTTAGGCCGAAGAGCCTTTCCAGATTTTTCGGATTTATTAGACCGAAGCATTAATTATCTCTAAATCTCAGTGCATGCAACCTCTTTAATTCCCTCCCACCCTCTGCATGCGCCCTCTATGATTAATGAGTCAGAATCCAATAAACCAATGCACAGGCGGTAAAAAAACATAGCAATTAAATAGGTAGACAAGAGGTATTTAAGGGAGAATTAATAGGTGCCTTAATCCACGAATTTTGGCCCTCCAGCCTTGCAATCCCGAACAGGGTAGTACATATATATGAGGGAGTATATATATTGAAAATTATAGTAGTCTAAGATAAGATATTGTGAGACCCTGGCGCATGACTCAATAGGATTGATAGAAAACCCATACCAGCAAGTTGTAACTTCTTTTCCGGAAGCTCATTCGAAAAGAACTCTAAGGTTAAGCATGTTTGGCCTAGAGAAATTCTAGGATGGGTGACCGACCGGGAAGTAGATACTGGGTGCGCACGAGTAAGGACAAAGTGCGCAGAAAAGACTAGTGTTGGTCTGTGGGGTTAGTCTAGAGATCCTATTGAGCTGCCAGAAGTGACAGTCGTCGGTCCGAAGTGACCAGGGGTGTTACAAGTGGTATCAGAGCCGACCCTCGTGGTTACATGGGCGTGTGCGGGTCAGTGGCGGACATATGTAGCATGGTGTGTGTGGCCCGAGTGGACACAACATGGCAATGTACCGACACTGGATGCACAGACGTGTGTCAAAAGGGAACGTTCTTGGCTTGTGGTTGATCGATGAGGACGTCGATCTTCTAAGGGTGGGTGTATGTGAGACCCTGTCGCATGGCTCAATAGGATTGATAGGAAACCCATACCAACAAGTTGCAGCTTCTTTTTCGGAAGCTCATTCGAAAAAAACTCTAAGGCTAAGCGTGCTTGGGCTAGAGCAATTCTAGGATGGGTGACCGACCGAGAAATGAGTACCGGGTACGCACGAGTGAGGACAAAATGCGCAGAAAAAATTAGTGTTGATCTGTGGAATTAGTCTAGAGATCCTATTAAGCTGTCAGAAGTGACAGCCGTCGGTCCGAAGTGACCAAGGATGTTACAGATATCCAATGCAGAACATACACATGCTCAGGTGTTCACGGCCGGCCTATACAATAAATAACTTCAGTGTATTAATCAGCCAAAAAGACATCTAGGGATCATAATGGAGTAACTGATCTAAAATTCATTTAGACCTTTCACAATGGAGTGTACTCCCTCCGTTTGGGATTATAGGTTACGCACGATTAACTAGATTGTCTTTTTACCAACAAAATATAAATAGAATAACATAAAAATTATATTATTAAAAACTTTAGATGCTATATTTTCTAATGGTATAATTTTTATGATATATAACTTTTATTTTATTAGTCAAATTAACGACCTAGATATACGCGTAGGACCTATAATCCCAAACAGAGGGAGTATCTTAACTCGTTATCCTAGGCAGTGGTGTATCTTAAGAAACAACCGGTAGTGTAATAGATTGTATCTTAAGAGTTGTATCTATATTTAATGATTTTAAGTACATGCATGCATTTGATTGGACCAACCATTATTTTGCCTATGATACCGTGCAAGGCTTATAGCTAAGCTAAGATACAATCTCATATTCTCTCTTCATTAAATATAGTGCCACATAAACAATTTATCTATAATACCGTGCTAAAAAACACCAATTAAAAAAAGCTTTAGATTCTATCAAAGTTTGAAGAAAAGGTGGAGATTGGCTTGCGCTGCACAGCAAAGCAAGCAGCCTCCCACTCCCAGCCTGCACGGGCCTCATCTTCACCATCTCAATGCCTTCACAAAATTAGCCTTTTCGGTGATTTTTTTTGTTGCGTAGATGCTAACTCTGCTTCATGACGAGAAAAATACCTCAGCAGGCAGTTGGTAAAGAATTATAATAGCCAGTCATGGACATGAATGTTGTAGAACCCTGTAAGCATAGCACGAATGTTGTTTTACAGGAGATGTCACCTACCGGCATAAGATCCACCGTAGATTCATGCTGTAAGATATGTGCCACAATCATAATTTTAGATTCATTATGGTTTCACTCCTAGGAATTTTTAGATTCATTATTGTTTTATCCCAGGTACGAATCTTAGGGCATGAATCAACGGTGAATCTCATATTGGTAGGTAACGGCTCCGATAAAATTTAAATCACAAGTAGATATCTTCTCAGGCATTTCAATCCATCGTGTTGGTAGTTAACCCATTTATGAAAACAAGAATCAAGCAAATAACAGCTCACTAGAGTGGTAGTATACACAAACTACATGTGATGCTGAAATTTGTAGGCATCTTTTTCTTTTTTTTTGAGGATGACTACGGCGGGCTTACGCCGGCCTGAACCTTTATAACTCAAAGCAGACCGGTACAATCAGTTTTTAGAAGAGGAGGAGGGGGGAGAGGAAGGAGCTCAGGGTGGTTCATAGCTATTACACCAATAGTTGAGCTTAGAGGATGAGGAGGTAGAATTACATCTGTTGGCCCAGAGCCGTACATCCTCAAGGCAATTACGAATTATAGCCTGAAGCGGTTCATCTCTTGCATTGAAGACCATAGCGTTGCGTCTCTTCCAGATGTTCCAAGCAATAGCAGTACTCACAGTTCTATCTTCAAACGTGCGGGGAGTGGACAGCACGTCGCTGACGCTGTTTGGAGAAATCGAGTTGCCATTGGAGGCGAAGAAGCTCCAGACCTCACAGGCGCGATGGCATCGAGCAAGGAGATGGTCAGTGTCCTCATCCAGAAGACATGAAGGGCAAGTCGCCGAGTCAGCCAGTCGATGACGAAAACGCCGCATGTTGGTGTAGAGGCGGTGCTTGCTTGCAAGCCAGACGAAGATCTTGCATTTAAGGGGGGCTGCGCTCCTCCAGATGTTGTCTGCTTGAGCATCGATCTGCGGGTGCTTAAATGAATGGACATAGTAATCTTTGTTCGAAAGGCTTTTATTAGTGGTACGACAAAGCCGCGTATCAGGAATATCAGACCGGAGGACGAAAGTTGCAAGAGCATCGTTACGGGTAGCGAATTCAGACGAAGCGGCGCTTGAAAGGCGAGGGATAAGTTGGCTATCAAGACCAAGCTGGAAGGTAGAGACCACGCTAGAATTTTTTTCTAGTGGTGTGAGAGAAGAGGGCAGAAAATTGGTCCTTAAGAGGGGAAGAATTGAGCCAAGAGTCAAGCCAGAAGGCCGTGGACTCGCCATTGCCAACCTGCACAATTATGGTAGAACGAAAGGTGGGGATCCCGGTCAGGATGTCTTTCCAAACTGGGGTGTCAAGAGAATGAGAGTCTCCAAAATCTCTGCCACTATCCCATCCATACCTGTGGCGAAACCAACAGGCCCAAGGAGCATTTGTTGTAGAGTGCAGTTTGGAGAGAAACTTGGAGAGGAGGGCAGAATTTTGAGCATGGAGGGAGAGGACGCCCATGCCACCAAGATTTTTTGGGGAACAGACAGTGGTCCAAGCAACTTTGCACTGTCCCCCGGAGCAGGATTCTTCTCCTGTCCAAAGAAAAGCACGCTGACGCTTATCGATGGCGTCAATGACACCGGCCGGAAGGAGGCCGGCACCCATGGCGTGGGAGAGCATAGCGAAGAGAACGGAATTGACCAGGATAAGACGTCCACCAATAGGGAGGGAGCGGCCCCGCCAACCAGAGAGGCGCATATCACTCTTAGAGATGATAGCAGAAAAATCGGAGAGGCGGAGTTTGTGAGTGGACAAGGGGAGGCCAAGGTAGGTCTGGGGGAAAGAGGAAATCTCACAACCAAAGGAGGAGGCCATGGCGGAGGCGGTAGAAGGATCGGTTTTAATGGGAACAAAGGTACTTTTGTGAAAGTTAATCTCTAATCCTGTTGGTGGACGTCTACTCTGTCCAAAAGACCACAAAACAAAGGCTCTAAGAGAACAATGTACACTGCAGTAGTAAATAAATAATTAAGCAACACTGAACTTTTTGACAGTCTAATCACGAGTAAGAGAATCGGTGCAATATATTGACAGTCTCATTACCGGAATTTTGAGGACAGAGCATTAACGATGATGCTCCAAGTCCAGGACATTGCAGAAGCTCGTTGTACATCAAATTCTGATTAAAAACAGCAGTAAGATAGCTGAATGGAACATTTCAGTCAAGATACATGGCATACGAATCACATCAAGCAATATTGTCTTCATTGATGGAGCAGGAGGTAATCCCCCACCCTCTCCGTAAGGCCGTTTTCACTAGTGTGTTTGCGTAGATTGAAAGGGTTATTTCAATTCTCGCAAAATCTCTGCAGTTCATTTACTGTGCCGGGATTGGCATGGATGATCCCAAGATATCCCCGCAAATCCTCTTATTTTGTCTAGATTAAATTTTCTTCCTCTATGGTAGAATCTTTCTGGGAAAAGATTTGAGGAAATTGGAGAGTATTGGGTGAATACCAAATCCCCTCCCATCTCTAATCCCATGAAGATTAAAATATGAGAAAAGTAACAAGGCCTTATTTAAATTGCAAAGCTACAAAAGTACATCGATCCACCTTCATCATTTGTCAAAGCTGACAAAGATCAAGCTCATGAGCATCACACATGCAACTATAAAACTACGTTGTTTCCTTCTCACGTATAATTTTACACCTTATGCGCTGTTTACTTCTCTCGTATTTTTACCTACTAGAGTTTTTGAGATAAGAATAGATTTGGTGTTTACTCAATACACTCCAATCCTCTCAACTACCCTTCCCTAATAATACTCTACCATGAGGAAGATGATTTGTGGAATATTCCAGGATTATTCTGGCCAAACGAGCATGCTAAACGGAGTACGAGGATTTTGCGTGAATTGGAATAAACCTCTCCGATCACCGCGAATACAACAACGAATACGAGAGACGTAAATAAAGCCTTGGAGGTTCCTGCAAATACACTTTCCCAAAATACTCTACTATATACAAGAGTTTTTAGTCTAGAAAAAAACAAAAAAAATGCAACGATCTAGATAAATCCAAATCAACTAATAATATGGGTAGCAAATAACACGAGAGAAATAAACAAGATTTACATGTTGTGACTTCAACCTAGCACCACTTCGATTTGTCCCGGCGAACAGCCGATCCCATCGAGAACGGCGAGTCTCTCCTCGTCGGTCCACGCGCTATGCTGGCTCACCACCTCCCAGTCGCAGCAGGGCCCCTTGTCCACGACACGTCCATGCTTGAGCAGTGAGACACGCCTGAGCGCCGTGGATACCTCCACGGCGAACCTCACAAGGCGCATCCGCCTCTCCGTTCTCTAGAAGCCAATGACAACCAGCTCCTTCAAATGGCCGTGGCGCCAAAGAGCCGAACGCGGCGACGACGGTATCTCCTGACCCGGCTCGTCTTCGCCATGCGTGACATGGACGTAGAGGCTCTCGAGCAACGGCGCGGCCTCAACGAGGAGGCGCGGCCAGGAGACGTCCCACGACGAAGGCACGTCGGCGACGAGCAGCCTTCTCAGGTTCGGCATTGCAGAAAAGGGATTCCTGGGCGCAATCCACATGTCTTGCCTGGTAAACCGCAAGACGAGGTCCTTCACGCTGATGGCACCCTGGAAGAACTCGAGGAGCAAGGGAATCAAGCAGTCGCGACGATGGCGGTTAAACAAGGCGACGAAGCTGTCCCTCCTTTCCAGCGGGCCAATGGAGAAGGCCAGGCTCACGCGCGCGAGGCAAGGTGCGGCGGCAGTGGAGCATAGCCACACGTCGGCCTGAGAGCTGGTGAGGCTCTCGAGCTTCGGGAGAGACCGGATCTCGACCACCATGCGCCACCCTGTTAGATAATCACGTGTCCTACACGTATTGGAATTGCAGTCCGAGTAGGTGTATGTGTCCAGGTACTATACGTATATGTATTAGACTAAAGAAAGCAAGGCTCGACAAGAGCCTTTGGTGATCAAAGTTGTTTTGCGTGTGCGTGCGTGAGTATACTACTTTGATCAAAAGAATCGATCGGCTAGCAGTACGGGCATCTCGGCGGAAGTTATCGGGTACGTGCGCGTCGTCTCGTCGAAATTTCCTCGTCGGTGTCGTCGGAAAGTACTCGGCGGCAGGGGCTGTGCTAACAATTGGTATCAGAGCCTCGTGGAGGATCTCCTAGTAACGGGAGGTCATGACGAAGGAGGTGGGCGAGTATTCTGGTGCGGCTACGGGTGCACCGGTGTCGATGCAGTATCCGCGGTACAGCCGCGACAACTACACGGTCTGGGCGGTCCAGATGGAGTGGGCGTTAGAAGGCGCCAGACTCTGGGAGGCTGTCGATCCAGGCGGCGACGAGTTTAAAAAGGGCGCGTCGAAGTACCACCTAGACCGACTAGCACTCACGGCCATCTGCTCGGTGGTGCCAACAGATCTGATGCAACACCTGATCTCGAAGAAATCTGCAAAGGAGGAGTGGGATACACTCAAAACGCTAAATCTTGGGCACGAGCGCGTCCGCGAGGCGACCCTGCAGACCTTGCAGAAGAAGTACGAGAATCTGGAGATGGGAGAAGATGAGACGCTAGATGCCTTTGCTTCAAGGGTCGCTACACTGGTCAATGGAATTCGCGGACTCGGCGAGAAGATGGATGAGATCTCTATTGTGAGGCGTTTCCTCCGCGTGGCGCATCCGCGTTACTCACCCGTTGTCTCGGCGATCGAGCAATGCGTTGATCTCAAGACTCTCACGATGGATGATCTAGTTGGACGGTTCAAGACGCACGATGAGCGGATGAAGATCACCTATGGCGACGCGAAAGTGGATGAGCATCTCATGCTTATGGCTCGAGCGTTGTTCGCCAAGGAGAAGAAGGGCGATAAAGCATCCGACAGCAGGAGTGATAGAGAAGATTCTCGCCCAGCGAAAAAGTATATCGCAGGGGAGGACGAGGACGAGGCTCCACCGCGGAGGAAGTTTGACATCAAGAAGGTAAGATGTCATAAGTGCGGCGAGCTCGGTCACTTCAAGAAGGATTGCAAGAAATCGTCGAAGGAGAGGGCTCTCATCATCCAGGAAGGAGATGATGGAACGATGGTGTTGATGCTCGAAGTAACTGAGCTGAAGGATGAGGAGGATCCTCCATCACCGGGTACGGATATTGTGGCGCAAGTGGATCACGATCTACCATGTGTGGATCACGAGCAACGGAGTGCCCCGTTTCTGCGTGAAGCCACGTTTGAGGCAAGTGAAGCTTCAGAATCTGATCATGGCGATCTATGCATGATTTCACCTGCAACTCCGTCCGGCAATAAGTTATTCATGCTTGTGGTGGATGATCATAGTAAATACATGTGGATTGTGTTGCTGAAAAGTAAGTATCAAGCACAACAAGCATTCGAGAAGATCAAGGAAGCCGAAGAGTTTAAGGTGGAGGCGAAGATAAGAGCCATACGCATTGATCAGGAAGGCGAGCTGCATCAAACCGTGTTGACCATGGCACGGAGGATGATGAAGAGTAAAGGTTTGCCAGGAAACTTCTGGGGTGAGGCAGTCAATACGGTTGTGTATTTGCTGAACATGGAGCCAACGGAGAGTGGAGTTGGTATGACTCCGTATGAAGCATGGTACGAACGGAAGCCCTCGGTTGATCATATTCGCACTTTTGGGTGCGTGGCGCATGTGGCGGAGCAGAGGACTCCAATGATCATGACATGATATGAAGGCTCGAATAAATACCGTTTGTGCAATCCCTATACCAATAAGGTGGTTTTCACGGACGACGTAGTCTTTGAGGAAGAGAAATCATGGAATTGGGGCTCCAAGGAACCGGAATATTCATTTTTTCACATCACGTGGGATCTTGAGTATGAAGAAAATATGGATCAACCAAGCTTATCTTTGTCAGCAAATTTGGACCCAGAAGAGATTGAAGGCCTAGGGAGTGCTCCAGACATGGACACCAGGCCAGAAGCACTAGGGATACTCCCAGAAGAAAGAGTGTCCGGAGAAAAGGCTAGCCCGTGGTCAGAAAAAACGGAGCTAGAAGGTGTTATGTTTAGCTCATCATGTGCTAGTACAGGAGGTGATGATCCACGTGAAGAGCTTGGGGCAAAGGAGTGTCCAGAAGTGCAAGAGCCATGTGATGTGGTGGCCAGTCAAGAAATTGGCTCAGAAATAGGCATGCAGGATACGCTGCATGTAGAGCCGTTGGCTCCAGGAGCTCTTCGTGGAGGCACACAAGGTTCAGAAACAGGAGAAACAAGCGCGTTGTCGGACGCAGAAGAGTATGTCGTGATGACTCCGATAGAACTGGAGACAAGGCAACTACGACCGACACGAGCACGCACGCGAGGCATGTTGGACTACTATCCGAGGAAAGAATTTCGGACGGTAAATTATCTGGTGAAGATGGAATACGAAAATCAATGTTTGTTCATCAAGGAACCAGTGAAGACTGAAGGCACGTTCATGGCCTTTATCAACAAGGAGAACGCAGACGAGGAGGATCGATGTGAAGCCATGGAGAAACCGATAAAAGCAAAGTCGGTGACATGGAGGATGACGCCTGGAGCAGCGAAAGCAATGCCGAGGTTGACGCTCGCGAGGAGCAGCTGGCGCATTTGGGACCCAGGTCGATGTAAAGAAGCACATCGTGATTAGTAGGTGATTGTTAGATAATCACGTGTCCTACATGCATTGGAATTGCAGTTCGAGTAGGTGTAGGTGTCCAGGTACTATAC
The DNA here is from genome assembly GCA_916181665.1 of Avena sativa. Taxonomy (NCBI): domain Eukaryota; kingdom Viridiplantae; phylum Streptophyta; class Magnoliopsida; order Poales; family Poaceae; genus Avena; species Avena sativa. The sequence continues at coordinate 350,363,755 of OV702293.1, read as the reverse complement.
GTATATGTATTAGACTAGGTTTAGCTACCGAGTCGGTTGTCTAGTCTTATGCGTGTATCCTGGTCTGTAAACACCACCGTGAGTTGAGCAATACAAGAAAGAAAGCAAGACTCGACAAGAGCCTTTGACGATCAAAGTTGTTTTGCGTGTGCGTGCGTGAGTATACTAGTTAGATCAAAAGAATCGATCGGCTAGCAGTTACGTGCATCTCGGCAGAAGTTATCGCGTACGTGCGTGTCGTCTCGTCGGAATTTTCTCGTCGGTGTCGTCGGAAAGTATTCGGCGGTAGGGGCTGTGCTAACACGCCCGTCGAGTAAAAGCTCCCTGATCTCCGACATGAGCGCGTCCAGCACAATCTTGTCGGTTCTGCTCGTGAACTCGCACGACACGAGGTGCAGCACCTGCAGCTGCGGGCACACGGCGACCACTCCCTCGTAGGCGGCCGCCGGCGTGGAAGCGGACAGGTCTCGCAGGACGAGCGTGGTGAGCGCGTTGAATCCCGCGAGCGGCGGGGGCAAGCAGTGGGCGAGATTGAGGCTCCGCAAGCGGGACTCGCCGGGCTTCCTGCTGATGAGACCACAAGGGAAGCTGTAGGACGGCGGGTCCCGAAAAGCGAGCGTCCCCGTGGGCGTGGCAACAACCTCCAAATCCCGGACACTCCAGGAATCGACGGCGTCCACGACCAAGCGGTTGATCCAGGTCGATGTGTCGTAGGCGAAGACCTCGAGTGACAGCCTTTCCACGCGCCGGGAAGCTCGGCTGGCCAGGAGTCTGCTGACGGAGCGGGCCATGGCGCGCATGGCGCACCGCTCGTAACGCCCGGTGGTGTCATTTAGCCGCCTCCTGTCGAGCAGGGTCGATCTGATCCTCCATTCCCTGGCGTCGTCGCGGAGGAGGCGGAGGCGGTGATAGCGGGGTGGCAGTATGTCCGTGACCTTTAGATCCATGGCGGGGAGCTCGCGTGGGAGGCCGACCCAGCGCCTGGAGAGCGCCGCGGCGCCGAGGGCAGTGCGCGTGTCGACGCGGCCCATGATATCGAGGAGCAGATCGTCCGGAAGGTCACTTAGGCGGTCCTCGTCGTCGGCGCAGTCCGCGCGTGGCCGCCGGCGGCGAGAAAACACATACATCCTGGTCATAGGAAGCCGCATCCGATACGACCAGCTTGGGAAGTTCTATCTATCTGTTCGTGTTCGTCAGGGGAGTCCGGTTTGGATGCAGAAACAGTATCGTCGATGCACTAACCGGAGTCGGAATCGAAACCTGGGCCAAAGGCTATGTCCAAGGTGGGCTGGGACCATTGTGCATTTTTCTGGCAGGCTGGGCGCAAATTATGGGCTAGATACTGGGTCCAGCTAGCTGTCTTGTGAGTTTGTGATGTACAGTAGTTCGAATTAAAAAAAAGGTTCGTGACTCGTGAAATGAGTGACCGGCCTCAACCTCGATGTGATAACACCCTACCACTTGATCAAGAAGATGTGTTTTTATCATTTCTGCCACCATGGCCATTTTTAGTTTTGTCATTTGACCGATCAAAACTATAATTCTGCTATCACTTCGTTACAATGTTTCTTAGTTTTGTCATTCCATCATCTCTTCATCGTTAGTTTATAATCACTCTTACCATTTCAGTTAGTAAAACAAAAGATAATTATTTAGACATCCAATTTATAAGCTAATCATGACTTAATTCATCTTTGTGCATAGAGGACAATGAACGAGCCAACACTTAGATGGTATTCACAGCACCGCGGAGGGTGCCAATTGCATCAACCAAATTTCATTTTCAATTTATTATAATTCATTCATAATTTGGTACCGAGTTATGTACATCAAGTGATGGTCGGTGTTTTGGTTTATGTGTAAATAGGATAATATTTGTTGGACGCAACTAGTACAGACAGGTATATGTGTTCTATCATACTATTTTTTTGCTACACACGGTACTTATTCTGAGATCATCGGTTGGTGAGTTGGGTGAGTTAGTTGTTTATCGATTGAATTTAATCCGTGTCCCTCTGCATGCTTTTTTGGCAAAGATTTTGTAAGTAGCACAGTAAGAGAGCAAGTAAAGTGTCATAAGGAGTGAACCGAAGTGCTGATGATGTTGAGATCAAACGGATTAAATTTCAATGCATATGAAATAAAATACCGAGTCTTAGGAGTTACCTAGCCGTGTACGCACATAATTAGCCGATGAATTAGAGTATTAGACAAACATGTGCTATTTCCATTGTAGGGCCTTGAATGGAAAAATTGATTATAATTTAATGGTAGAGAGACGATGGAATGACAAAAACTGAGAAGCGTTGTAACATAGAAGTGGCAAGATTGGAGTTTCAATGGGTCAAAGAGCAAGACTGAGTTTACAATAGGTCATAGTGTAAGAAATTATTAAATCCTAAAAAATGCATGAACGATAAAAAAAGAAGGACGGTTAAGCAATGGCAAAAACTATGTTGTGTAGTTTTTTTTTTTTTTTTGCTCTTGAAAACTTGGAGTCCCAACGGTGATTATCATTATTAACGAGCTTGCTCGTCCCAGTCTCAGCTAGGCATAAAGGTCAGGCCGAGTCGGTTGCCGGTTACGTACCATGTGGGCTCCCCGGTTCAGAAGCAGACAGCGGATCTGATCGTACCCGATACGTTTTGATGTCTCCGAAAGCGATGGCTGGCAAGGAAAATCTGTATACATCTGTGGCAACAGATCATCCCTGTCTGGTTAGGTTGTTTGGTAGCGTCGTTAAAAACGCTAATCAGCCAAAGCATTAATTTTGAAGTAATGAAAGGATAGTTAAGTTGACTTCCTGCGGGCCGGCCTAGCTAGCAAGCAAATCAACACGTGATGACACCCTTCCTTTGAAAATATAAGATGTTTTAGGTTTGTGAAGGAGATATATCTGAACCTATACACTAAAACGTGTCTAGATACATCTCCTTATCTTATATTTCTAAACGGAGAGAGTACTTCACCAAGTAAGCTTGGCGCTTCAGGCTGGACGGTCCATTCGTCTAAATCAAGCAAACCATTTAAATAAAACTCATGTTCTACTACTCCTCGGAGGATAAACTTCAGTGATCAGCCAGCATAGAGAAAACAATTGCAATAGAAAACATCAATTTTTTAGAATGTCACCTTTGAAATCTAATGCTAACACTAGATGTACTCAACTCAAACTTCGGTCATGGTCCAAGAAAATTGTGGAAGAATATTCTTATAAACATCCTGTAAAATAAATGCAATTATCATTTTCTGTCATTTTGTTTCTTGTTTCAAACGGTTTTGTTTGTCATTTTACCCTAGACAAAAATAGCAGCAAGTAGCAATAGTATTTTGTATAACTAAAGCTAATCCTGATCTTAGTTGATATCAAATGTTACAAGTAGATAATGCTATAGCTAAAATTGTTATCTTCTTTTACTTTTTTTTGTTTCTTAAGCAGGTTCAGCTTTTGAAACTAGGAGCAGCGGTTCTAATTTATCTTTTTTTTGTGAGCACACCAAAGACGTGCCTTATCTTTATAAAAGGCAGAAAAAATATTTAAAAGAACCCGTAACAACGCCAGGAACAACGAGTACAGGGAACCCAACACACACACCACTCCGAACACCCCTCCCAAGCCCTACGCCTAGTCTCGCGGCACGGTTGCACTCCCTCCTCTCCTAGCTATCCCCCAAAGGTTCCACTTGCTCCTGATCTTCTCCAGAAGTTGTTCCGCGCTGTGTTGGTGTTGCGTGTTACCAAAAACCCAGGCGTTTCGGTACATTATCTTCTCTGGAAAATGGCTTGGAGAAGTATGTTGATTTTAATTTGATTCATTGTCCTGCATGATCCGCAGCCCCCTTTTTTCCTGGTTCTATGCTTAGTTTTCTAGGCTCTGTTCCTGCCTAGCTTAGCTCCTGTAATACTCCTGTCAGGTTTGTTCTTACCTAGCTAGCTCTGTAATGTTACTGGTAGCATCTTAGTAGTAGTAGTGTGTAACATTGCAATGTAGAAGATCTTTTGATCAATCATCTAAATATGCAATGTAGAAGGGCTTTACTTTTTTTTTGGGAAAATGTGAAGGACCTTTGCATTCCATTGCATTGGAAAGGTAGAGTTTTTGTTTACATTCCTCCTAGAAGGTGGGGAAAACCCAAAAATGAAAAATACAATCAGTGGACGTCCCAGGAGCTTTTCAGATCGCTCTTCTTGTTTCACTTGCAGTCAGGGGTCGTTGTACTGTGTTACATATTGAGATTGACCTTGTGTTTGCAATGTAGTCAACAAACCTGCACTACAGAGGGGCAAGGGTTTGGAATGCCATCATCGAATATCTACTTGAGAAGGGGATGTAGCAGTAGCAGCTCTTGTAATGTAGGTAGAGCTAAAGCTGAACCATATGATCAGTTTAGGGACATTTGAGACCATAGCAGTTGACATATCTGCATTCTTAGAATGCTTAACTAAGAATGTTCTGCTAGTACATGTATGTGCACTGCTAGTGCTCCAAGAATAGCTACTTGCACTGAATATGTTCTGTCTGAAAATGCTTGAGTAATTTGAATCAGCATTGAAACTCCAACAGTAGAACTAATGGCATCATGCATTGAAATGCAGAAATGCAGCCAATTTGACTAAAGGGATACTGGCTGCATGTTGTGTGGCTAAGAGCCTAAGACTATTTAACTGAATATGGACAGTTTGAACTGAAAAGCAGAGTAGAGGCATAAGGAAAATATGCATGGTATTGTTCAATTCCATTGTTGCTAGTTCCACTCTGAAACTTTTCTACTCCCAGTTTGGTCATACCAATTTGGCCATGATCTGCAGGTAATATATTCAATTTTTGGTCATCAAGTTTGGTCATACTTTGAGTGCTAGTTTGGAGTAATTTACTGTAAATGCAGAGTTTAAACATGAACTGAAACTTTGCTACTCCCATTTTCTGCATACTGCCATTTTCTCCATGTTACTCCCATTTTCTCAAGTTTCAACACGAATTGAAATTTTGCTTTCTGTGGTTTAGAAGTAGTACCTGCATTTTGACCTTCAGGCGGATTATTTATTACTTCTTCTTCAGGTAGATGTTGACATTCTTGCGCATCAAGTGGACTGAAATTAAGATCTTGAAGCACCATTTTTCGCGACGGGCTCGAGCGCCTCGATGACCTTGGGAACGGGTAGCTACCTCTCCCACCTGGCCCTCTTCTTGGAGTGCAGTGTAAAGCTATGGCTGCGTCCCAGCTTCCTCCTCGACGTCTTCTTCTCAGCTACGGTGGCCAGCTCATCGCGCTCGTTCTGGTCCTTCGCCTGCGCAGATGGGAGAATGGGGATGAGCTGCCTAAGCACATGGTGCTGCTAGTGAGAAGCTGAAACAAGCTGCCGGAGCTGCCGACACTTCCTCATGCGCATCCTGGAGGTTGGGGACGAGCTGCCAGCGAGATGGAGAGCTAAGCTCCGGCTAGAAGCTGAGACGGGAGAAACTGAGGTTGTTTCGTTGGTTAGGTGATGCTGCCGGCACTGCCGATGAGACAGAGAGCTGAGCTCTGGCGAGAAGCGACTGAAGGATCCTGGTGCTGAGCGAGATTGACCAATCGCTGGATCGATTTGCTCGTGTGTGATGGATGCGCTAGATGGATCGATCGCTGTAGTGAGAGGCGTAGGGAGGCGGTGGAGGTGCGCTGTGCTGGGAAGATGCGCTCGCACTGCCAGAGATCAACCAGTCGGTGAGCTATGTTGGGCGGAGTGGAGCAGGAGCCGGTGTCGGGAGTGCCTTCAGGAATAAAGCTTTAGATCCATTAGTTAGAATTTGAATTGTACAAGGTTAAACTGTAAAATGTACTTGTGCTGGATTTTTTATCCCCTGGACATCCTTTTCGGGACGGAGGGAGTATGAGTTTTATTTGCTTCAATTGAACATATAATGATTTCATCTTGAAAGTAATGTGTGAGAGTTTGAGAACGACTTGATTATTTAGGATTTCTTTCAGTCACTTACTGGTCTGGTGCTATTTTGGGGATTTTGATAGCGACACACTTCCATTTACTTAGAAACATAAGGCCATGAAAAGATATATGTGCTATCTTGGTGCCACTCGGAAGATGTGTCATGTGATGCCTTCCTCTTGCCACCTACCACAAGCTTTACTGTCATTGGTGAATTACAGATATGTGTATGGAATCTGAAAGATGCTACGCAATCTCATCTTTCACACATAATATGTTATACCATTTAGATGATTTTGAGGAAAGGGAATAGTTTTATGGACATATAGCATTTTATTAGGTTAAGCATAAGTACAGTGCTAATTGTTAGGCTATTCTGGAATAATATTGTCTAAATATTGCATTTTTTCACATGTAGTTGCTTGAAGAAAATATTAGATATTATGGATTAATATTACTATTTGCTCTATGAGTAATATCTTTGCTTCCCTCCGTGCTGTTAGTCCATGTGCCATATTTTAGGATATTCTGCATACAGTATCTCATTGTCTTTATTACACTTTGGCTCAGATTTTTCCTGATTTTTTGTTTATTTCAGATGTTTGATTTGTTTTTTTATCGTGTTCAAGGCATCCTAATTCAACACTGCTCCTCCAGTTTTTTATGATAGAAAAAATTTCACCCTATGAGTGAAAATCTAAAATCAGTTGGAAATTATTTGAATTGCTTCACTATCCTGGTCTGATCAGAGTGAAACATAAGTTGGAAATTAAGAGGGAATACTTTTCTTTTCTGTTGAGCTTGAGTATCACATTATCCCTATCACAGTGTGCAGTTTTTACTGTCTCTCAAGGTTGAGTACTGTATAAGGTGAAGTAACTTCATGGAAGAATGCCCCATGGGAAGAGTTGATGTTTGTCAGGAGCAAGGTACACGATATCTATGTATTTCTAGGGCCTCATTGGTCAATATCTAAATGGATTTGCACTACAGGATAGTTATTCTTCCTTTTACTGTTAAGATCATTATTACTATTGTTTTTCCTGTTCTTTTCACTTTATCGCTGTCATTACCCTGTGGTTGCATATAGAGATGTTACCATGAAATTGTGTCTAGGATTCCTCAAACAGGGGAGTAATTACATACTAATGTCAGATACTAGATTTATAGATAAATAGTTGTGTACATTGTTTAATTTGAGTTTTTTTACCTTTTCCTTGGAAATAATGCAAACCCAACATAATGTGTTGCTGCATGCAGCTACGATTACTGGGATGAACTGATTTTAACTAGTTTAACTTTTTTCCTAATTTATATGATTCCATTACTATAGGTTGAGGAAGATTATAGCTGGCCCTTCAGGTGCTGACATGCATTCCATGAGAGGCAGAGATACAGGGCAAGCATATCACGGTGTGTATCCAAAGGAGCTTGTTTCAAAAGTGGGCGACGACCCCCTCCCCTCCCCTTTCAGAAGTAGTTCACATACTTGTCTAAGCATATTTTCCAATCTCCGTCGACCGTCTTTTGTTTCCTAGTTAACAATCAAGCACAAAAGAGAAGGAGACCTCGGTTATCATCCTCCCATCCAGCCTTTACTTCCCCAGTTCGGCACATTGATGATCGCTTGCTCTGTGATGGGATGGGTCCTGTGCAGTGCCTACTAGTTGTAGTAGGTTATATTTTTTTGTTTTACCTTGGGTCTATATTCCTTGGCCATCGGTGGATGGGTCTTGGGGTCAGCCTGGCAAGTCCTCTTTTTGTTACAAATAAAACTATCAAGTCTTTTACTATGCCAATTCCCAAATCAATTAGGAAATCATGGCTGGCATAGCCATGGATCCCAGCCAAAAAAAATCTCCTCCCTTGCTAAGTAATTCATGTGGAAAAATCAAGAAAGTGCATTTGTAAGCTTGAAAATCATCTCTTGTTGTTACCAACAGAACTTGAAATTACATGAAAATTTGGCTGCATAGTTTAAAAAACCTGAAAAGTCTCAATTTGGCCCCCGCTCTGCTTTTGTTCACGCTCCGCCACTGCAAAGGTGGGCAACCGAAGTGGAGGCAGTGGTGCCCAGGATGTTTCCTCTTGGTATCATCTAATGAGAAACCTCAGCTTGACTCCATGCCGTGGAAAAGGAGTAGACATAATAAGTCTTCTGACGGTCAGGTACTTATGGAAAAGATCATCGATCATGGTAGTGTGAAATAAAACGTTTCAAGTTAGATGCAAATAGTCTTCCCCTTCAAATGAAAGGCAAGCATGAAGAAGCTGACCAACTTTCGGTAAGTGTTGCGACTATTGTTGCTCCGACTATATTCACAGGATCGTTTTCCCCATGTAATTTCGAAATAATAAAAATTACAAAATAATGATGATTCAGTGATTCACAAATATTCATTAAATTTAAAACTCTAGGAACTGTGTAGCCTACCTAGTGTACTCATATAGTTAGTATGTGAACTATAGGAACTGCATCAGTCTCTACTGGCAATAAAAGATGGATAGTGTGTATGACCAACTCAGTTTAGGATTCAACGGCACAAATTTGCAAGCTCACATGACTTTTGAACTGATAGTTGTTCTTAGAGAAAAATGGAGGTTGTGCTTGGGGATGGAGGCACTTCTGTTGATGAACCTAGGCATGAAAAAGGAAGGATCTCAATCAGGTTACTCTATCTTATGGCAGAAAACATTTGCATTACCTATTACTAGTTGTTCTATGACTGCCCAGTATGTATGTTAAGTTGGTCTTTCTTCAGTTTGTAACTCCTTCATTTGCATTCAACCTCTCTGCTGATCAAAATCCTACCATTTAAGATCTGTTGCTTGGTGTATTTGTGTATGTTGTTTTTGCATAAACCAGTGCCGACGATAATTGACGTAGAAGTGAAACAAACCCACATTTATGAGACATATGGCATACCCTTAGTTTACTCATTCTGAAATACTCATGTACCGCTGTGTGGAGATTTTGTAATATTGATTATTAAACACTAGGCTGAAGTTCCTCTAGTTTATCTGCCTGCTTAACATACCATTGCCTTTTTTTTGCAACTGCAGGCATACGATAAAGCCGATTTCAGCTGAACGCGGGAAAGGAGAAGAAGATGCTGACCTTCATGCTGCAAATAAAATAATTCATAGCAAACATTTATATAATTATAGAGTATGAGTTGGGTGATGCTCCCAAAAGGAAGAGTGAAGGCGTGCATGAGAAGAAAAGTACTACTCATGGACATATCTTAACTCAGAAAGAGCACTGTTTGTGTTGTTTCGAGAACCCATCCAGGCCAAAGCATCTAGCTGTGGCTCTAAGGAAACTTCACTTGCCTGATGCTTCCACAGTTTGAGCCTACCTGAACTCTTAATGATTCTTTGATTTTTATTATGGTTGCAGCATGAGTGTAACAAGCAGGAGCGAATTCATGGGGTAGGCTTCGATAGGCTGAAGCCTACCCTCCGGTTTTACAAAAGAAAATTGAATATATATGCTTCTGTAAGTATACGATCAAGAAAGAGGTGTGTTTTTCCAGCCTTAAACGGAGTCGTATTCCATGCAAAAAAAAAACAGAACAGAGTCGTATTGTGTCCTTCACCCTCCGAACAGAATTTTGGCTTAACTGCTCAGCTAGCTAGCATTGCGTGTTGGCCATGAGAGAACCGAAAGAGCTAAGGTAGCAAAATAAGAAAAAAACTAGTGGAGAGCCACACGATCAGGTATAGAGCACTGTGTCTCAAACTCTCTATCGTTTTCCGCTGCTTTTAGGTTTGTCTGCCGTGTCGACACGATCGCCGGCTGACCATGACTCCAAGACAAAATATAGGCGGCACACGGTCATAGGATAGGAGCGAAGGCGATGAGCGGCCCAACGAAGGAGATGCTGATGCCGGCGGTGGCCAGCGGGGACCAGGGACGCGAGAAGAGGCCGGCATCGACACAAACCCTGGTGGCCGGAGGGAGTAAGCAGGGGAACAAGGAGAAGGCCAAGAAAAACAGAGGTATATAATCAGTAGATTACAATTTTTAGATCGAGTATTTCTTCTTGTAATTGTTGATTCTTCAGTATTGATAGACCGATAAGTTAAGATTTATGAAATTTATTCATCACTTAGAAGTTTGAACTGGTTAAAGATGCAATGTAATTTTTAATTTCTCAACTATGATGAGCAAGTAAGACCTAAGTAGATTTTACCTATTCTCAAATACTACGTTCCAAGTTAATCCTTCAACTAATCTGCCCATTGATCCTTCAACTAATCTGACCGAAGATATCTAGCGCCCCACCGATCCTTCAACCGATATCTAGCGCCCCACCGATCCTTCAACTAATCTGACTGAAGATATCGAGTGGCCTGATGCCGGTAGATTGGCACATTTTTCTGAACATGGTCTATATAATCAAGTAGTGATTAGTCTATTTTTCTACATTTCTTATTTTATATGAATTACAATTTATTAGCGACTTTATATTCGCATTTTTCGTGGCTTAGCTCCCTGCGATAGGATTTGAGCCTACCCTTTATTTTTATCCTGGATTCGCCACTGGTAACAAGAGCAGTTGATAGCGGTGTCTGGGAGGCTGAAGGTGTTTGCGTAGCAAGGCAAGCATGTGATTTTCATGGAGACTGTCATGTGCATGTGCTTGGCCAAGCAACGGAGACACACACTGCATGATTGAATGCATCCCCGTGCCCCATGATAGCAGTGTTTGGTATGAGCTTCACAACTTGAGAGAGAATCTGGTATTTGTGACGCACGTTTTTGAGACGGAATCCTAGGGTGTTGTACTTGTCACAGGTTCATTTTGCAGAAATACCCTTGAAAAATGACCGACAGAACCCGCAGTCCTCATCGTCACCACGCCACTCAGCTCGCTCACTCACTCTCCCGGTCTCCTCACGCCGCTCCTCAACCCCCGCCGCCCCATGCCGCCACCACCTTGCTTGCTTCATCCACACCGCACCAACCCTGCGCGTTGGCCTACACGCGCGAAGCCTGCGCCTGCGAGCCTGGGCGCAAGGTTATATTTTTTCTTGCTGGTGCTAGACTGGGCGCCAAGATGGTGCTATATCTGCGAGCAGCACTCCTCTATCTGCTCTCCGACCGCGAGGAGAAGATGGTGAGCTCTGCGAGGATGCCTCCGCCTCGCGCGTCGTCAGTGGATGGTATCATTCGGCATTGTTTCTTGAATTTGGAGCACCTGCAGTGGATGATATCATTCGGCAGTGTTTTCTAGGACAGTGTACCCTGAATTTAGATGTGATACTCGTTAGCCATCATCATTACAAAAGAACAGAATTTGTTTGTTTGAGGATACATTATAAAATGTTACCTAGATTTTCTCTTTATTTTCTTTCATATTCACTCAATCCATCACAGCATGAGAATATTTCTGTGACCATATGAATCTGATTTCTGAATATCTATGTGCTCAAGAAATTTCCATAAGGTAAAATTCATGAATGCAGTACTCAAACAAAAGATGAGTCTGGTATAGGAAGTCTATTCTCCTGGTTGTTGACACCCTTTCACCTCTTCTTGTATAGCTGTATGAGTAAATCATTTCCTGTAAGGTCAAGGTCAGGTGGCAAATTACTCTTGTTTGGACCAAAGCAGCAGCAACTTATCTATCCATTGGTTGACTCTGACTGGGCACGTTTTGTCTGCAAGCACTAAGTTCTCAACAGATTAGCTGTGTAAGCATCTCATCATACAGAATTGGTTCATCTCGGTTCTGGAAGAAAATGGATTCCAGGCAATCCACAAACCGAAATTCAGGTAATTATTATCACAGCATCAAAACAAAACAAGGCTATGAACCATTAGAGATCAACTTTCATTGGTTTATTGTTATGCACACAACGAAAGGAATAGTGACAGTGACACAACATAGCATGCAGACAAGTGACAGAAAATTAGCTACGACTACTACCACAGCATGCATTCGGTTACAGGTTTGTCAAACTCACGTTTTCCTGGTAGTAGCTTCCTATTTGCAGTTCTCTAAGGTTCTTCCAGGTCGTACTTTGCCTGTCATCTCTACTTTGTTATCAACTTCAATGTCTGAATCACCTCAAGTTACCCAGGAGACCGAGCTCGAACAGCCTCGTCTGCAAATCAGACAGCAACCTCGCGTAATCCTCTGTTAGCAATATTGGAATCAAAAGTTGTTGGTACTTTTTTGCTTGGTGCATGAAGCAGTCTATAATGGTCTCCAGCAGCCCAAACACATCAGCTTGTCTCTCTTTGGGTTCACAGCTAATGGTCTCCTCCGTGTCCATGCCCTTGTGTTTGTTCCTCAACCTGGTAAGCTCGATCTGATTAGGGTGAATGTATGTCAAACTGTGATTGAGCAAATCCCAGTCGAAGCCCTTCTCCTTCCAAGTCTTGTACCGCTCCATCATATTGGAATCTACCACCAGTAGGTATGTCAGCAAATCCTCCGGCGGCTCCTTGAGATTCAGCAGAACATAATACATGGCTGTGAAGCTTCCAAAGATGTCCAACTGGTGCTGCATGTTTATGTGCTTCTTCAAGACATTGTCAGGCACGCCATCCATGATACAAGATATCCAGACACAAATATCAGCTGGGACAGGCCAGTGCTTCTCATTGAAAAGTTTCTTTACCATCTTCACAAAGTGGTCCTTATTTTCTTTAGCCAGTTTTTCATCATACGGCACCAACTGCGCGTGCTCAAGTGTCACTTTATATGACTGAACTGAGACGATGAAGCCGCTTGCGGTTATTGCATTCCTGATACATTCACCTCTGTTGTGTATGTCCACAATTTCCATATAACAACCCAAAAGGACTCCCTTTATCAACTCGGTGCCGACATCCCTCTGCTTCCTGCTGCAGGGTATCTGTACAGTAACCACCAGATCCCTTCCACTTAAATCAGACAGCCGCTGACAGTTGAAACTGAGGAACCTCTTGCTGGATGTTGCTTGGTCTCTTTCTGGAGGAGGATGTAAGTTCTTGTTCCCAGAAGATTCTGCTTTCCTGTGTTCATAGAAGTTTTACTCAAATATGCCAATAGTGTAGTCAAAGGGAACACAGATATATGATATATCGTATGTATGAGTAGGTATTTTCAGAGACCAAGTTTTAAAAAGATATGGCAAAATTAGAAGACGTTCAGTACTGTAAAGCTCACAAACTTGATAATCATCTATAAGAGATGTGATAGACAGCCCGAGCTCAGCATGAACCAGCAAGTAAAGAAAAAAAACAATGACATTTTGATTCGATTACATTAGCGGTAGGTCAGCAAAATTAAATCCTCTTGAGATTCGATACTAACATTTTATCTGGCTAGCTTGTCAAAAATAGTCCAATGTAAATACCAGGTATTGCCTAGCAAGACAAAGGTAAGTAAAAGTAGAACCTACTGTGCTTTCTCGTGTGCTGAATAGCTCATAATCAAAACTCCAAACGGTACACAATATGTGACCACTAACCATCTAAGCCAGGTGCACAAACAACATTCACTCTGCAAGCATCAAGTGGATGAGTTTGTCTCTAGCAATAAGACACCTTTTGCATCTCGGCACACTGAGCCAAAGAAACAGAAGCAGTAAATGGTAATTGCTGAGAAAGTAATTTCAGTAAATCTAAAAAGGGTGATCTATGTGGGTACAATGATTCGAGTCATCAATTAACATAACACACTGTAGCTACAAACCAAGTAAGGAGTAGGATTGGCCACATCCATATACCATAGTCATTGTTAAACCATGTATTACCCAAATGGGCTTGCTAGCTAAATGGCAATTGGCACATATAATTCGTCCAGTTGTTTCTTGTGGGTTTTCATAGTTAAATGCAATTTCGAAAAAATCACTAGGTTTGCACAAATGCGAGACATGAGAGATGAGGAAATACCGTTTCACTAAAGTTTCTTCATCTGGAGAGCCTCTGGAACCTTTTCCTAATTGACTTTTGCTCTTATTTCCTGTTGACGGACCTTCCCTGTTTTCATATAAAAATCAGGAATTACGAGTGAGCATAGCTGGTTTAGAATTTCATAGTCACAGAAGAGAGAGGGCATGCCTTAAATTAAAAAAAACTGCACTAAGGTTTACCTCTGGCTGGTCACATGATCTTTTTCCTTGATTGGAGTTCTATAGTTTCTAACTTTCCTGGGCCTGGTGGCATAATATGAGTTTAGAGAACACTAAACAGAGTGTCATCCATACTGGAAATTGAAAAAAAGATGGAAAAAAATATTACCATGAAATGTATCTGTCATCATCAACAGAGAGAATCGTCCAATCACTCACGCAATCTTCTAGCCACTTTAAATTGACTCTAAACAGATCTCGCATTTCTTTGGATGCATTGTAGTCTACACAGTAATTTACATGTTGGTCACCTAAACATCCTAATTGATGAGAAAAAGAAGTAAGAGATTGTACTACCGACCTTCTAGTGTGTTACAAACCAAATAAGAGCAATCGGTTATTTCAACAGTTTCTGCACCCAACATCTCGACGAGCCTCTGTATAATATCAAAATTAAGATGCTTCCGTTAGTGCTATCATTGGTTGATATAAAAAGAGAAGTTGTAAGAAGATAACCTTGATGTACTCTGAATCCTTGCAATGAAATCCAGTGTGAGCAATTTTTAGACATTGAGAACCTTCCACACCACCAAGCTCAACAGGAGGCCGGTAGAGAATGTTTCCTGTATCAGCCAGTGCTCCATTCTTTAACGAGTCGTCTAACCACAGCTCGTTCACCACTATGGCACCTTTACTTCGAGCTAATACAGCAATTGGATCTAACTAGAGTCCAAGCATGTGCAATTCAATATAAAAGAAGAGGGGCGATAGTGCATTTATATTGAATGAATAAAACTAAAAGACTTACATTCTGAACTTTTTCACTCGATGTAATGAAATAGAGTCCCATCCAGTCATAGTTTTTTTCTATCTTTCCAGACTGTCTCCTTATGCGCTTGTGATACTGCCAACAACAAATGGTTATAGAGTTTATCACTGTATTGACAAATGAATTCAAAGAAAGATTCGCAAAGAAGCTCACACACACAGCTAACAGGTATCAACCAAGGAACAACAGCAACAGCAATACTTAAGCAGGACCGAGAGGCAAATATCCATCCTACTGCTCATTCGACACCACGAGTTCCCAAATCAACAGATACATCAGCCAAGAACAACACTCTAGAATACTAGGAGCACCTAGAGAATCTTGGAGCAGGGAGGGGAAGGCTTACCATCAGGAGCTTACCAAACCACAGCAAGGAGATCAAGCAAGAACTCTACAAGCAGCAGGTTAATACACCAAGATCATAGCAATTGTTCTTATCAGTTTTAGCTAAGGCAGCAGCCACAAGCGTGACCGAGCGGCAAGCGATGACAGATGACACCATGGCTGCAGCAGCGGGCGGCCGCGACCAAGCGGCAGTGGCAACAGCTGCAGATGTGGCAAGGACCAAGCGGCTGGGCAGATGGTGACCAAGACGAGAACAGCAAGGTCATGCAATTCAGGTTGCCTCGTATGGGTGTCAGACGTAATTCCTCCTATCTATACATCACAACTCAAATCAGCTAAACCTCATAGCACACAATCCCCAGAATTATACTTTGCGCATTTCATCGAAGATGTCCCGGCCTCCCCCGAATGTGAGGAAACCTAATCGACCCTCGGGACGGTTCAAACCTGACCTCCAAAAGTGGTAACACGAGGATTACCAGATCGAACAAACTCGAAGCCCTAAGCAAAAAATAACGGATCGAGCATAACGCAATCCCGCTAACACGCTCGAAACCCCACGATCGCGAACAGAGGAGATGGGAATCGGCTCGGACTCACCTCGTCCTCCCTCTCCGTGTCGAATCCCTCCAAACGGATTCTGAGTCCGTGGAAGACACCCCCGTCCCCTTCCGTGGCTGCATTCTCTTCCATGATTTCTCCGGAGTTGGCTCCTCGGGATTACGCTAGGTTTAGGGTTCCGCGCGAGGAGGGGAAGAGGCCTAGAGCGAAGGAACTGGGGGTGCGGGGAAGAGTAAAATACACCCATGGTACTTAAACTTGTCACGTAAGATCGATACGGTCACTGACCTTCAAAATACGCAATATACCATCTAAGTCACCGCCACACTGTAGGGAGTTGTATTTGCTGATGTGGCAGACCGGTTTCCAGCTATGACTCTATAAGAAAAGCCCCTTAATAAAAAAATATCTGTTCACCTGGCAGCCCCTTCCTCTAATATCATTGTAGATTACCCATGCTAGGGGCTTTTTTGCAAAGCCGGCTCTCTGCTCGATCCCCACCGACACAGGGAAATACAAATATCTAGCGTTGCCGCCACCTTTGGAGCACGTCGTCGTTCTGCTTGACCTCTTCGGAACGAGATCGTCTGACTTAGTTGACCAACGTCGTCCATGTGAAATCCTATTACTCTCAGGTGGAAGCCTGCTACTCGTACGTGTTGTGGCTGAATTCGCGACAGTGGCATGTATACGGCTGGATCGTGCCGCCACGACTCAAGAACCCATGTTTCCTACCAGATGGAGGTCAGGTCGCTGCCGTCCCGTGAAAGCTGCAACTCAACAAATGATTAGCTGAGGCTAGCTACATTGAATAATGGCGAGACGTGGGAGTGGATGCTTGCTTGCCATGGCTATGTGGCAGTGGTTGGACATGAACATGCGAGATGCGACTGTGACGGCAACGCGGGACATGAGAGCCGCCGTTCGCTGGCATGAGAAAGGTAGACAACTAAGATTTGCGTGCGGTTGGCGAGCAGCGAGACAGAGGAGATGCGAGGTCGAGCTGGGACCGGCCGGTGAGGAATAGGGCACATGCAGGATTGGGAGCCGTCGGTGGAGAGGACCGTAGCGCGAACCGGCGAGGAGGAGGTGGCCAGAGCCGAGCGCAGCACCCCACCCCTGGCGGCGCTGGAGGGTTGACCTCTAGACAGGGAGGTGGAAGGAATTTTACCATTTTCTTTTTCTTTCTTCACTCTAGTCCAGCTTTGTTTATTATTCAAAAAATGGTCCCAGTAAACAGCTAGGAGACCGACTTGTGGGCCCCGCGGTGCCATGTTGGTGGATACCTCACTCTGTACGGTGAGGCAGTGACCTGGATGAACATAACGACGTATTTAGATACCGTATATTGCGTATTTGAAAGGTGAATAACCGTATCGATTTTAGGTGTCATGTTTAATTACCTTGGGTGCTACGCCAAGGCTTAAAATTTTGGTGACTGGACGCAGCTTGGTACAGAGTCTAGCCCGTGACTTTGCTCCAAAGTTGATCCAAGGGACATAAATGAGTGGACGTTTTGAGTTTTTGGAAACATAAATCCTGACCGTGAATGACCGGAAGAAAACTCAAATGCAAACCATATGGTACTTATCCTAACAAAGTCGTGTAGTATGGTAAAAAAATAAAAATAAAAATAAAAAATCACAAACCACTCAAAAGCACAAGGGTTTAGTAGGCTAAACATTTAAAAAACGGAGTCCCTAAGTCGTAGCTAGTTGTGACCTACGCTACGAAGTCCTTTTTTTTAACACAAACAACACTTTATTAATTACTAAATCACATCAATACACAGCGTTCCCTAGATGCAACCGAGAACAGAATAAAAAACCTCATACAAGAAACCTCATACACAGCGTTCCCTGGATCAATCCCCGAATGTGACAACTATTACAAGATATTGCAGGAGTATGCGCTGCAACATTCAGAGACCGACTCACGTGAATAAAAGAAACTGAAAATAAAGACGCTGTAGTAGCCTTGATGCCACTATCTCACCCCATACGAGTTGAGTGTGTTTGGTAGACTGAGTGTCCTATCTCACCCCATACGAGTTGAGTCTAGTTATACCCACTACATACAAGTCTATTTTATTAGCTGTGTTTGTTAGGTTGTATGAGTTGAGATATGCCCAGCTGAGATCCTGTTTGGTAGGTTGTATGTGCTCAGTCATGTCAGCTATTTATAAAAAGCAATCAGGTCCTTGAATAGAAACTAGAAAAGCAATCGCGTCCCTGACTAAGAACTAAAAAAGCAATCGGGTCCTTTGGAGCTCAGGCTCCGACGCCGCTGCTGCCACGCGCCGTGCGCTGCCGCCAGGACGCCGCCGCTCGGGCTCCAGTGCCGCGCACTGCTGCTCTGTTCGCGCCGCCAGGACGCCGAGTCGCCGAGAAGCCGCCGCCAGGAGGGCCGTGCCACTGGTGTTCTGCTCGCGCCGCCAGGAGGGCCGGGCCACTGCTGCTCCGCTCGCGTGGTCGAGGCCAGGATAGGCGACGCAAAGGAGACCGACGCTAGCTTCGAGACCGGCGGAGAGAGCTTGGTTAGGATCGGGGGCGGAGCAGAGGAGAGAACGAAGGCGATGAAGAGGAGAGACGGAGCAGGGCGAGATGAGTTGTTGGGGGACAAAGGCGGTGCGTGATGGGAGCAGGTTCGTGACCCTTAATCAACTAGATATAAACAAAAAAAATCCCGCTGGTTCGAGATGGATTGGGCTTTAGTGTTGAGTTGTGGGTTTCGTTTCTCGCTTCCTAGATACTACTCCCTCGTCCGAAAATACCCTGTATTTTAGGTTTGGTCAAGGTCAAACTTTATGAAGTTTGATCAAATATATAGAAAAATGTATATACATCTATAATACAAGATAAATACCATTAGAATCGTCATAAGATATATTTTTATATTATATACCTTCGATGTTATAAATGTTTATAATTTTTTCTATATATTTTATCAAACTTTATAAAGTTTGACTTTGACTAAACCTAACATACAGAGTGATTATTGACAGAGGGAGTAGTAGCCTGCAACTTGTTAGACCAATCAAGGAATTCAAACATCCACTATCGATTGGAGGAGAAATTCTTGCGCTCGAGGCACCGCCACACAACACGTGCAAACTGGCAGGTCAGCGGGGCATGGTTAATTCCCTCAATCCTTCCACAAAACGCACAATGACATGTATTCGTGATTTGTCGCTTCCGTAGTTGAACCCCACTCGGAAGACACTCCTGGGCGAAGCTGGATCTTCATTTTACCCGGAGCTTTAATCCACCAAATCGCTTTCCATTGCTTCTCATTTGACAACAAGCTTGAGCTGAGACCCCCCCCCCCCCCCGCTTTACTCCTGGTTTGAACAAACTTCTCTGACTACGCCAGGTTATATCCTGATCAGACTGTGTATGTGTCGTGGCGAGTGAACGGCCAACACACAAAGTCGTCGCCGACATGCCTAGAGATGGGAGTTTGAAGGATTTTCTGCAATCGCTGATGCAAACAAGGCCTGGACATTCTCAAGATTCCACGAAGCTGACTCCTCATTCATAAGACAGTTAACCGTTGCCAGGTTCGGAATTGGGGATTGAGTTACGAGTCTATCTGGTGGAAATTAAACCCCGGTACCCAATTATCTCCTAGAATTTTGATTGACTTTCCATTGTTGACAGCCCAGCGAAAGCCTTGGTGAAGGACATCTCTCCCATGTAACAGACTCCTCCAAGTATACGACGCCGATGTTGGATTTGGAGCATGCCAAAAATAAGAATCTGAGAAGTATCTTCCTTTCAAAACCCTCGCACAAGGGGAATCCGGGACAATAAGAAGACGCCACGCTTGCTTGGCTAGCATTGCCTTGTTGAACAACCCCAAATTGCAAAATCCCATCCCGACAAGAGCTTTAGACAATGACAGCCAATCCCAGAATTTCCAGTGGATTTTCCTCATCCCATCTTCAAGCCCCACCAGCGGTTTGCAATCACGTCACATGTGATGGTGGGCAGCAAAAAACGGCTCATTATAAAAGTCGGAATAGCTTGGATCACTGCCTTGAGTAGGGTCTCGTTGCCGGACCTAGACAGTGGTCGACCAAATAAACCATTATTGTACTTCCACAATTTATCATACAAGAAATTAAAGGTGGTCATGGGGGAACGACCAACAGAAGTCGGCATCCCAAGGTAAAAGTCACTGAGAACTTCACTTTGCACCTCTAGTTTCCTCTTCACACACTCTTTCATACGGTCAGGACAATGGTGACCAAAGAACACCGATGACTTCTCAAGATTTATTTCCTGGCCAGAACCTTGACAATAAACCTGGAGAGTACTCTTAAGAGCTCCCACACTCCTGCTATCATTTCTTGCAAAGAAGATGTTGTCACCTACAAACAATAAATGGGATATAGGGGGACGAGCCTACCATTGCGAATACCTTGGAGCTCACCTCGACCCTTCTTTTGTTGCAGTAAACATGAAAACCCTCTGTGCAGAGAAGAAATATGTAAGGACTGATAGGATCTCCCTAACGAATTCCTCTGGATGGAACAACCGGTTCTGTCAGCTCGCCATTAACACGAATAGCATAACGAATACAGGTAACACATCTCATCACCGATTGTATCCAAACTGGATCGAAACCAAGTTTGCATAAACAACCAAGAAAGTAATGAAGGGAATATTCCCTAGAGACAAATATTAATGACATGTTTCATAAAGTTTATGATTAAGTTTTATATCATTCTATAACTGTATTGATTAGAAACGTCAATACACGTGTGATATATAAACAACCAGTAGTTCCTAGTGAAACTCTAGTCACTGGTTCATTAGTCAACTGATGATCAAAGGTTTCCTGATCATGTTGGTGCATCGACCCTAATTGACAATAGAGTCATTTCATTGGAGAATGAGATGGTGAACATACCTTATCTATAGCATCGTATCACGATCATGTCACTTAGTTCAGGTTACGATGATTAGGAAACATAGTGACTCTTTACTTAGACTGTGAGACCATATAAAATCACTGTCTCTCGAGGTTACTTTGATAACACTTAACGTCACTCGGTAGAATGGTGCTCATAAGGGTGTCTTTGGGTATCCAGAGGAACAGGTTGAGGAGACTGCGTTAAGAGTGGGATTTTTTATTCAGCGTGACGGGAGATACTCTGGGCCCACTCGGATAAGTTATATCCATAAGCTATGCAGCGTGTGACTCGGTCACGGGAATATCACTTACCGGATCGAGTAAAGAAGATGTTGTCGGTAACGAGGTTGAACCCTGACATGGAGATGTCATTTGATCAAACCTCGGACATACAGTATTACAGAGACAAAAGGAATAAAACACAATGTTTACGGTTCAACGACAAATTTTGTTCGGTACACAGGTGGTCATTATGGGTATCCAGGTCCCACTGTTGATCATTGGTCAGAGAGGAGTCTTGACCATGTATGTAGTATTCTTAAACCGTTGGATAGCACGCTTAAGGGCTTGATGAAGTTTAGAGATCGTTAATGGCTAGTTTGAAATCACTGAAGAAGTGAGAAGAGAGAGACCATAAAAGTTCTAGGGAGATCCGAAGCTGTTCAAAGAAAGAATGACCGGAAAGGGTTTTCAGATAAATGGTTATTTAAATATGTTTATTATATGTTAATTATGAATTAATATATTGTAAATAAATATTTATAAAGGCGTCTTATAATTTAGGCAAAATCGAGGGATTTATCCAAAAAAAACAGACGAAAAAGACAAAAGATGGAAGATGTTTGCCCACGTGGGCGGCACTTAGTGCGCGTCGCACGTGGGCGGTCGGCATTAGGCGTCGCGCGCCACCTAATGCTGAGCCGCTGCGGCTAACGGGCCAGGGAAGCCGGCCCACCTGGCAGGGGCAGCCACTGCTGCACCGGGTCACGTGAGCACGCGCCCTCGTGGGTCGTGTGTCAGCCCACTCGGCCGATGGCCATCGCCGCCTTCCCGCCTCCTGCTACCTGTAGCCGATGGGCTGTGCCGGGATGGCCCATCCGGCCGTCTATGGCCGATTCCTATTGCATTCTCTTGCCTTGTTTGCATGTTTATTAAAATATTATTTTAAAATATATTAATTTATAATTAATATATAATAATCATATTCAAATAACCATTTATCCGAAAACCCTTTTTTGGTCATTTTCCTTATTCTTTATCCTCCGAACAACTTCGGATCTCCCCAGAACTTTTCTGGTTTCTCTCTTCTCACTTCTTCAGTGATTCAAACTATCCATTAACAATCTCTAAGCTTTGTCAAACCCTTAAGTGTGTTATCCAATAGTTCGTGAATACTACAGACATGGCCAAAACTCCTCTATGAACAATGATCGATATCGGGATCTAGATATCCGTAATGACCACCTGTGTACTCAACGTATTTGTCGTTGAACCGTAAAAATTGTGTCTTATTACTTTTGTCTCTATGATACTATATTGTCCGAGGTTTTGATATGCCAGTGTTCAACTTCATTACCACAATACCTTATTTACTCGATCTGATAAGTAATATCCCCATGACCTAGTCACACGCTGCGCAGCTTATGGATATAACTTATCTGAGTGGGCTCATAGTATCTTCCGCCATGCAGATGGACACATACTGCTCTTGGCACATTCTCTTCAACATGTTCCTCCAGATACCCAATGTTAGTGTTCCTCCGGATACCCAATGTTACCTTTATGATCATTGATGGGCTCAGATCAGTGTAGAGCTTCGTTGGGAGACCCCAAGAGGAAGATATGATGAGCTGATGATGTGTAGCTCAGATCACTTTAAAGCTTCGTTGGGAGACCCCAAGAGGAAGGTATGATAAACACAACAGCAAGTTTTTCCTCAGTAAGAAACCAAGGTTATCGAACCAGTAGAAGGAAGGAAACAACTCAAAGGTGTTGCTAGCAACTTGGAAACCTGCACAACACAAACTTAAGACTTTTCCCCAACGAATAGTGAGGTTGTAAATCTCATCGGTTTTCTGAAAACAAAGGATAAACTGCATGATGTGTAAGGTAATGGTGGTTTGCAGAAAGTAAATAAGAACAGTGGAAGATGTATCAATGGTAAAGATTGAAGCGGGGTCCATAGTTCACTAGAGGTGTTCTCCTTAAGATAAACAACATAATATGCTGGGTAAACAAATTACAGCAGGGCAATTGATAGGACAGAGCAAGGCATAACAATGCAACACTAGACATTCATGATCCTATGAGATTTGATTGGGCAATACAACAAGATACATAGACCGCCATCCAACTGCATCTATGACTAGTAAACCACCTTCTGGTTATTATCCGAACCCCCTCCAGTATTGAGTTGCAAGCAACGGATAACTTGTTTAAGCAAAGTGTGTAAGGTAAACAATCCACTTGTTTCATGAACAAGAGATCGTTGTTTTCTCCTTAGTACCAACAACACATCTACAACCTTAGATACTTCTGTCACTTACCCAGATTAAATAGAGGCATGAACCCACTATCGAGCATAAATACTCACTGTTGGAGTCACTAGTATCTACTTGGCCAAGATAGCTACTAGAAACGGAGAGCATGCAAGATCCAAAACAACACAGACATGATAGAATCAATAAGATAGAATCATTAACCAATCTGACATAGTAATCTCAATATCCATTGGATCCCCCCAAACACAACAAGCATGATTACAAATAGATGATTTTGATCATGAACAGAGCTCACAAGATCTAAGCATGGTAGCACAAAGGAGGAGAAACAATCATCTAGCTACTACATGGACCCGTAGTCCAAGGTGGAACTACTCACGCATCATACCGGAGGCTGGCATGGTGATGAACAAGGCCTCAGGGATGCTCTCTCCCCTCCGGCAGGGTGCCGGGAAGATCTCCAGACCCCCAGATCTACGGAGGATGGTGGTGGCGGCTACAGACTGTTTCGTGGAAGATTGATCGGGTACTTAGGTTTTAGGTATCAACTTATTTGAAACAAAAGAGCGAATGCGGGGGTCCAACTACTTTATTCAAGCAAACTCAAACAAGAGAAAACCAAAAAACGAAAACTAAGACGCTCCAAGAACAACACAACAGTGTATGAAACAATAAAAACAAAGTGTCTAGAAAGAGACCTAAGATTTTTATTGAGGAAGAAGGGGATGCCTTGGGCATTCCCAAGCTTTGACGCTTGTACCTCTTTAATATTTATTGGGGTGACACGGGGTGACATCCCCAAGCTTGATATTTTGTCCATTCTTCATCTCATCACATCATTCTTCCCCTACACTTGAAAATTTCCTTCATACAAAACTTCACACAATCTTCATTAGCAACATTAGTTTATTCAAGATAATAAGTCTTTGAGTTTAGTTCCAACTCAAGTAAAATTTCCATTAAACACAAGATACTATAAAAATTCCTTTAATAAGCTCAGGTGATCAAGGAGAACTCAAAAAGAAACCGATTAAGAGGCAAATGCAAATAATGGCAGAAATCTGTCAAACAGACTAGCAGGTAAAAACCGATTTTTTAGAAGACCTTCTGTTCCTCAAATCTAAAAGTGTTTAACTAAGGAAAGTTAGATAACAACCTGGGTCATATACTCAGAAAATTACAGCTCAGTCCGACATACAGGGATTTTTTACGATTTTTTACAGTGAAGCACATAAATCTGTTTCGTGACAGCAACTTCCCCAAATCTTACTTCTCTCTCATTAGAGGTTATTCTTGACATAAAAACCACACACAAAATATAAGGAGAGGTTATTACAGAAGTAATATTTTCCAAGACTCAACAAAAGAAAATCCTAACGAAATTTGGGTTATCTCCCAATTAGTACTTTTCTTTAACGCCTTTAAGTTAGGCTTGATAGTTTGAGAAGATGCTCACATAAGAAATATGAATTTGAGTAAAAGAGAGCATCAAGAAGAAAATTCAAAACATATTTAAGTCTAACCCACTTCCTATGTATAGGAATCTTGTATACAAATAAATTCACAAACAACAAAGTGACAGGCATAAGAAGATAAAACAAGAGTAACTTCAAAACTTTCAGCACATAGAGAAGTGTTTCAGTACCATTAAAACTTTTACAACCATATTTTCCTCTCTCATAATTTTTTTTAGTAGCCTCATGAATAAACTCAACAATATAACTATCACATAAAGTATTATTTTCATGATCTACAAACACATAATTTTTATCAAGCTCAAAAATAGTGGGGTTAAAACTTCTAACCTACTTTTAACAATTTTCTAACAAGATGACTGATCATTCTCAAGAGGTATGGGGTTCCAAGATAAAGTCAAGGCCTCTCCAATCTCATTTTCAATAGTACTATTAATATTATCAACCAATATAGGACCATCATCTAGAGCTTTATCATAAACATTTTCTAAGCAAAAATCTTTAGTACCATGCATTTCAAAATTAGGCACAAATAAAGGATTATCATAGGTAACAAGAGCATAATTATTATCGCAAGTTTTACCCATAGTAGATATTTCAAAATAATCCACAGGAACATAACATTCAACCTCCTTTCTAAGCATGGGGGACAATCAAATAATGTAAGGGATAAAGAGTTACTCTCATTAGAAGGTAGGCATGGGTAGCTAATCCATTCTTCCTTCTTTTGTTCATCACTCTCCTCCTCTTTTTCATCTAGTGAGCTTTCAGTTTCAGCAATTTCTTCTTCCATGGGCTCCTAAAAGGTATTAGTCTCTTCCGTTTGTGGAAAGCATCTATTAATATATTCAAGAATATAGCCATTTTCTTCCTTGTAATTATCAAAGCAAAATTTAAGTATATCATAAACCTTATATTTATAAGGTGAATCATCAGTATTTTCAAGTAAACTAGCAAGTTCAAATGTACCCTTCCAAGCAATAAATTCTTCAATTTGTTCCACATCATAAAGGTCATAATTTTCTTTAACATAAGAAGATATGGTAACATTATCATTATACTCACATTGAAAAGGGAGGTGTTTATACCTCCTATAGCAACAAGATTTATCAAAGCAATAAGTAACATTGTAAGTAGAGCACACATTTCTAGCAATGGTATTCAATTTATCAATTTGTTCCCATAAGTGTTTCCCTTCTTGTGGCAAGCGGTGTTCCTTATAATAATATTTTTGTTCATCTGTGAACCCACCTTGCCAATAAGAACTAGTTTCAAAGAAACCAACAGTTGATAGAAAGCATGACAACGCAAGGCAATAACAGACCAACAACTATAGTAGGAACTATTTTTTTTGTGTTTTTGATAAGAAAAGGCAAACAAAACGAAACTATTTTTTTGTATTTTTGAAAAAGAGAAACAAGCAAAAAAAAGCAAAAGAAACTAAGCAAAACAAAAACAAAGTAAAGAGATTGGTTATGACAGACTCCCCTTGCGAGAATCTTCTTTCTCCCTGAAAGGTGACTGACGAGGAGGAAGAGATTGGAGCTGTTCTAAACTCCCCGACAACAGCGCCAGAAAAGATCTTGATGGTCTCAGATCACTGTAGAGCTTCGTGGGAGACCCCAAGAGGAAGGTACGATGATCACAACAACAAGTTTTCCCTCAGTTTTGAAACCAAGGTTATCGAACCAGTAGGAGCAAGGAAACAACTCCAAGGTGTTGCTAACAACTCGGAATCCTGCACAACACAAACTCAAGACTTCACCCCAACTTGCAGTGAGGTTATCAATCTCACTGGTTTGCTGAAAACGAACGATTAAACATATAGTATGGAAGGTAATGGTTGCTTATAGAAAGTAAATGGTAACAATAGATGATGTAACAATGGTAAAGATTGGACCGGGGCCCATCGGTCACTAGATGTGTTCTCCTTAAGATAGATAACATGTTGGGTGAACAAATTACAGCGGGGCAATTGATAGGACTGAGTAAGACATAACAATGCAAATACTAGACATCATGATTCCTATGAGATTTGATTGGGCATTACAACAATATACATAGACTGTCATCCAACTACACCTATGACTAATAATCCACCTTCAGGTTATCATCCGAACCCCCTCCAGTATTAAGTTGCAAGCAACGGATAATTGCATTAAGCAATGTGTGTAAAGTAAAAAATACAATTGTTTCATAAACAAAAGATTGTTGTTTTCTCCCTAGTAGCAACAACACATCTACAACCTTAGAGATTCCTGTCACTTCCCCAAATTACTATAGCCATGAACCCACTATCAAGCATAAATATTCCCTCTTGGAGTCACTAGCATCTACTTGGCCAAGATAGCTACTAGCAATGGAGAGCATGCAAGATCACAAACAACATAGACATGATAGAATCAATAATCAATATGACATGATAGAATCAATAATGAATCTGACATATTATCTCAATATCCATCGGATTCCCGCAAACATGTAACACCCCGTCCGCTGGGGCCCAGGGGTGTCACTCCTGGTAGCTTAATAGGATATCTAGACTGGCCTCACAGACCAACATTAGTCTTTTTTGCGCATCTTGTCTTCACTCATGTGCACCCGGTACCCACTTCCCGGTCGGTAACCCATCCTAGAATTGCTCTAGGCCAAGCACGCTTAACCTTAGAGTTCTTTTTGAATGAGCTTCCGGAAAAGAAAGTTGCAACTTGTTGGTATGAGTATCCTATCAATCCTAATAAGTCATGTGCTTGGATCTCACAAAACACAACATGTATGATTACAAATAGATGATCTTGATCATGAACGGAGATCACAAGATCTAAACATGATAGCACAAAGGAGGAGAAACAACCATCTAGCTATTGTATGGACCCATAGTCCAAGGGTGGACTACTCACGCATCATACCGAAGGCTAGCATGGTGATGAAGAAGGCCTCCGGGATGATCTCTCCCCTCCGGTAGGGTGCCGTGAAGAGCTTCAGATCCCCCCGATCTAGGGACGATTGTGGCGGAGGCTATAGACTGTTTCGTGGAGATCTAATCGGGTGCTTAGGGTTTCTACATCGAGGGCTTTTATAGGCGAAGAGGCGAGGCAGAAGGGCGGCCAGTGGGCCCACACCAGGTGGCGGCGCGCCCTAGGGGGCCCGCACCACCCTAGGGTGTGGTAGCCTCGTGGCCCTCCTTCGGTTGCCCTTCGGTCTCTATGTTCGTCCCGGTAAAATATTGGCTTTGGCATTTGTCCCGTCTAATTTCGAGAATATTTCCTTACTAGCTTTTCCGAAACAAAAAATAGCAGAAAATAGGCAACTGGCACTGCGGCATCTTGTTAATAGGTTAGTCCGAGAAAATGTATAAAAATACCTCAAAGTGTAGACAAAGCATAGCAAAGTTGATCCTAAAAAAGCATGGAACAACAAAAATTATAGATACGTTTAAGTAAAGCCCCACCCTCTCCGTAAGGCCGTATTCGCTAGTGTGTTTGCGTAGATTGAAAGGGTTATTTCAATTCTCGCAAAATCTCCGCAGTCCATTTACTGTGTCGGGATTGGCCTGGATGATCCCAAGATATCCCCACAAATCCCCTTATTTTGTCTAGATTAAAATTTCTCCCTCTATGGTAGAATCTTTCTGGGAAAAGTATTTGAGGAAATTGGAGAGTATTGGTGAATACCAAATCCCCTCCCATCTCCAATCCCATGAAGATAAAAATATGAGAAAAGTAAGAAGGCCTTATTTAAATTGCAACGCTACAAAAGTACATCGATCCACCTTCATCATTTGTCAAAGCTGACAAAGATCAAGCTCATGAGCATCACAAATGCAACTATAAAACTACTTTGTTTCCTTCTCACGTGCAATTTTACACCTTATGCCCTGTTTACTTCTCTCGTATTTTTACCTACTAGAGTTTTTGAGATAAGAAGGGATTTGGTGTTCACTCAATACACTCCAATCCTCTCAACTACCCCCTCCTAATAATACTCTACCATGAGGAAGAGTTTTTAGTCTAGACAAAACAAGATAATTTGTGGGATATTTCGGGATTATTCTGGCCAAACCAGCATGCTAAACGGAGTACGAGGATTTTGCGTGAATTGGAATAAACCTCTCCGATCACTGCGAATACACTAACGAATACGAGATATGTAAACAAAAGACTTGGAGGTTCCCACAAATACACTTTCCCAAAATACTCTACTATATACGAGAGTTTTTAATCTATACAAAAACAAGAGAATGCAACTATCTAGATAAATCCAAATCAACTAATAATATGGATAGCAAATAATACGAGAGAAATAAACAAGATTTACATGCTGCTGTGACTTCAACCTAACAACACTTGGATTTGTCCCGGCGAACAGCCGATCCCATCGAGAACGGCGAGTCTCTCCTCGTCGCTCCACGCGCTGTGCTGGCTCACCACCTCCCAGTCGCAGCAGGGCCCCTTGTCCACGACACGTCCATGCTTGAGCAGTGAGACACGCCTGAGCACCGTGGATACATCCACGGCGAACCTCACAAGGCGCATCCGCCTCTCCGTTCTCTGGAAGCCAATGACAACCAGCTCCTTCAAATGGTTGTGGCTCCAAAGAGCCGAACGCGGCGACGACGGTATCTCCTGACCCGGCTCGTCTTCGCCATGCGTGACATGGACGTAGAGGCTCTCGAGCAACGGCGCGGCCTCGACGAGGAGGCGCGGCCAGGAGACGTCCCACGACGAAGGCACGTCGGCGACGAGCAGCCTTCTCAGGTTCGGCATTGCAGAAAAGGGATTCCTAGGCGCGATCCACATGTCTGGCCCGGTAAACCGCAAGACGAGGTCCTTCACGCTGATGGCACCCTGGAAGAACTCGAGGAGCAAGGGAATCAAGCAGTCGCGACGATGGCGGTTAAACAAGGCGACGAAGCTGTCCCACCTTTCCAGCGGGCCAATGGAGAAGGCCAGGCTCACGCGTGCGAGGCAAGGTGCGGCGGCAGTGGAGCATAGCCACACGTCGGCATGCGAGCTGGTGAGGCTCTCGAGCTTCGGGAGAGTCCGGATCTCGACCACCATGCGCCGCCCGTCGAGTAAAAGCTCCCTGATCTCCGACATGAGCGCGTCTAGCACAATCTTGCCGGTTCTGCTCGTGAACTCGCACGACACGAGGTGCAGCACCTGCAGCTGAGGTCACGCGGCGACCACTTCCTCGTAGGCGGCCGCCGGCGTGGAAGCGGACAGGTCTCGCAGGACGAGCGTGGTGAGCGCGTTGAATCCCGCGAGCGGCGGGGGCAAGCAGTGGGCGAGATTGAGGCTCCGCAAGCGGGACTCGCCGGGCTTCCTGCTGATGAGACCACAAGGGAAGCTGTAGGACGGCGGGTCCCGAAAAGCGAGCGTCCCCGTGGGCGTGGCAACAACCTCCAAATCCCAGACACTCCAGGAATCGACGGCGTCCACGACCAAGCGGTTGATCCAGGTCGATGTGTCGTAGGCGAAGACCTCGAGTGACAGCCTTTCCACGCGCCGGGAAGCTCGGCTGGCCAGGAGTCTGTTGACGGAGCGGGCCATGGCGCGCATGGCGCACCGCTCGTAACGCCCGGTGGTGTCATTTAGCCGCCTCCTGTCGAGCAGGGTCGATCTGATCCTCCATTCCCTGGCGTCGTCGCGGAGGAGGCGGAGGCGGTGGTAGCGCGGTGGCAGTATGTCCGTGACCTTTAGATCCATGGCAGGGAGCTCGCGTGTGAGGCCGACCCCGCGCCTGGAGAGCGCCGCGGCGCCGAGGGCGGTGCGCGTGTCGACGCGGCCCATGATATCGAGGAGCAGATCGTCCGGAAGGTCACTTAGGCGGTACACACGGTACTTATACTGAGATCATCGGTTGGTGAGTTGGGTGAGTTAGTTGTTTATCGATTGAATTTAATCCGTGTCCCTCTGCATGCTTTTTTGGCAAAGATTTTGTAAGTAGCACAGTAAGAGAGCAAGTAAAGTGTCATAAGGAGTGAACCGAAGTGCTGATGATGTTGAGATCAAACGGATTAAATTTCAATGCATATGAAATAAAATACCGAGTCTTAGGAGTTACCTAGCCGTGTACGCACATAATTAGCCGATGAATTAGAGTATTAGACAAACATGTGCTATTTCCATTGTAGGGCCTTGAATGGAAAAATTGATTATAATTTAACGGTAGAGAGACGATGGAATGGCAAAAACTGAGAAGCGTTGTAACATAGAAGTGGCAAGATTGGAGTTTCAATGGGTCAAAGAGCAAGACTGATCAGTTTACAATAGGTCATAGTGGAAGAAATGAGTAAAACCTAAAAAGGCATGAACGATTAAAATAAAAAGGACGGTTAAGGAATGGCAAAAACTATGTTGCGTAGTTTTTTTTTGCTCTTGAAAACTTGGAGTCCCAACGGTGCCAGTCTCAGCTAGGCATAAAGGTCAGGTCGAGTCGGTTGCCGGTTACGTACCATGTGGGCTCCCCCGGTCCAGAAGCAGACAGCGGATGTGATCGTACCCGATACGTTTTGATGTCTCCGAAAGCGATGGTTGGCAAGGAAAATCTGTATACATCTATGGCAACAGATCATCCCTGTCTGGTTAGGTCGTCCGTTGATAGTGTCGTTAAAAACGCTAATCAGCCAAAGCATTAATTTTGAAGTAATGAAAGGATAGTTAAGTTCACTTTGTGCCGGCCGGCCTAGCTAGCAAGCAAATCAACACGTGATGGCACCTGTCCATGTGTCCCACCTACTTCACCAAGTACGCTTGGCGCATCAGGCTGCTCGATGGTCCATGCATCCATCCATTCATGTGCTTGTTGGTTTGAGGAGGAACTTCACCAATGGCGTCACTGACCAGTCAGATACGTACTCACATGTTGCAAGCAACCATGTGTAGCGACTAGCGAAGTCAACTATACCGTGTGATTAATATCGCAGGAACGTGAGTTCTCTCATCGCCCAGTGCGATGGCACGCGATCCGCTGGGTCTCAGGATAGACGGCGCCCTGGCAACTTTTAGTTTTTTCTTGTGTTTTTTAACACCACATGTCAAATTGCCACTGGATAGCTCTAAAAAAACACAGACGTGCGATTGGATCCCAATAGCTATGACGAGTTTATAGTTTGACTCATGAAAATGAATTGTCCGGATTGGTTAGAACATGTATCATTGAACGTCGTTTTTCCTTGCCTCGTGTCGCAGTGCCTGAAATTCACCCCACGTTTGTCACAAAACTGTTCCTCCTCGTTTTATCGGCAACGACGAGTCTTTGCATGATTTTATTATGTAAGTCACCCACAAACGATCGACATTATTACAACCCTCGTAGACACATGTCGGGTACTCCCTTCGTTCCATAATATAAGCCCTTTTAGCAAACTAAAACAGCTTGCTAGAAAGGCTTATATTATGAAACAGAGATAGTAAGAAGTGGTAGGATGAGAACTAGTACACCCACTCTAACAACACCGAACGAAAGTAGTCTTCATTTTTATCTTGTGCCGTGCATACAGTTACATGTCACCCGGAACTATTGTGTACCGGAAATATTTTAAAAAAATCTTGCATTACCAGCTCACCTTTTAGTGGACTGTAGTGAATGTCGCAACTCACAAGTGTTGATCTCCAAAAAATAATTCATAAGGCGTGTACTGCACCACAACAAGGTTTTTCTCCCACCCATCAATCCAACAAAAGCATAAGGAACCATCAATTTCTTAAGACACGTGTCGCACTGTGCAAGTGTCTCATTTCTGGTATACATTGTGCCAAGCCTAAGAACTATACTTGGTGGCATGTTCATCGACTTTTTTGTGTCATCATGTAAGAATGTCCTATTTTCTTTTAAGTTCGCGGTCGTGGTAGAGTCCATAACATACAAGCCAAGGAGGTGGTAGAGGTCGTGGCGGTAGTATGTTTACGTATCTCCGAGAAGAATTTTCGTATGTTTTTTTGCATATTTTTTAATAACTTTTATTGTGCATTTAAGTTTATTTCTATTTACTAACTATTATGTTGCATTCTTGTTATAGGTATGTTGACCCAACCCACCAAGGAGAACAACGTTGGGAACGGTATGAGCTACTCTAAAGTGTGGGCGGAGGCTTTGAGGAGGGTGAAGGAGAGGGAAGATGAAGTAGCTCAGTTGATCAAGAAAAGGCAAGAGGAAAGGAGGGAGGCTAAAGAAGTACGACGGTGGGAAAAAGATTTGAACAGGAGATTGCGTGAGGCAAGCATCAAGAAAGCAAAGAAAGAACATGAAAGGAAGGAAAAAGAAGCAAAATATGAAAGAGACATGTACTTGAAGAGCTTGAGGAATCATCGTCGGTTTAAGAAGGTATCTGAAGAGGCTAGCCTCATAATGGAGGAAGAAGAGAGTAAGAAGAAAGAAGAGAGTAGACGCCAATTCGAGACACAGTTCAACTCCGTTGTCCAGCTTGCACGCGACTTGAGGGAAAAGGAAGAGGCAGAGAAAGAGAGGAAAAGTAAGGCGAAGGGGAAGGAGCCTAGCACGACACAGTAGAATTGTCACCATGCTATGATCTATGTTATGGACTCCACTATGTGAAATTTATCTTGAACATTGTCATGCCGAATTTGTCGTCTTGGTTCTTGCGTATGTAAAACCCCTTAAGGGCTAAACGTCATGTATTTCGTAAACATTCACTGCACTTTCCTATAATGCTTCTTGTGTCTATAGACCTGTGTGTAATGCAATTTTCTGGAATGTTGCCACTAGCATAGGAACTAGCCCCAACTTATGAGAATTCATGTGCATGGCGCCCTCTTCAAAATTGCCATGATAGAAAGCATGGCACTTTTGACGAAGGCGCCATGCTACCATGGCGCTTTGGGCCAGCTCTGGCGCGCTGGGACACAGTGCCTGCGCGCGAGCGAAGAAAATGGACGTCAGAAAATCGTCTAAGTCATGTGCATGGCGCCCTCTCCAAAAACGCCATGCTAGGAAGCATGGCGCTTTTGACGAAGGCTCCATGCTACCATGGCGCTTTGGGCCAGCTCTAGCGCGCTGGGACACAGTGCCTGCGTGCGAGCGAAGAAAATGGACGCTAGAAAATCGGCTAAGTCATGTGCATGGCGCCCTCTTCGAAAACGCCACGCTAGGAAGCATGGCGCTTTTGACGAAGGCGTCATGCTACCATGGCGCTTTGGCAGGGGGCGCCATTCTACGTTGCATGGCGCTATGCTGAAAAACGCCATGCTTTTGAACACATCTAGTTTTTAACAGATCAAACAGATCAAACATGAACACATCAGAACATCCAGTTTTCAACACATCAACACACCAACAAGTTGAAACAAGTTCAAAACAACGACACCAAACAATAAGTTTAAACTACAGGTTCATAATGACCACAAGCACTAGTTCAAGCTACGAGGTCACTTTCTCCCTTCTCCCTTTTTGCCACCCGATCCTAGTTCGCCTTGCTACGCCCCTCGTGCCTCCTACTCCTCGGAGGTGGATCGTAGTCTTCATCCTCGTTGCTAGGAGCATTGCGTGTAAGGTTCCTTTCCTTGGCCAACATTTTCTTCTTCTCCCATTGACTTGGCATGTAAGGTCCCCTCGGTTGCCTCGGCTTTAGGTTGAAATGCCGCGGCCGTTGACTAGATTGCGGAGCATCGCGTAATTGAGACATGCCTATCTCATCTTGTCCCTCATCCTCATCCTCGTCCATATTCTTGAGTCCCTCCTACATTTGACATTCAATAGTGAGCGCATTCCCGCAATTTCCATGGCAACAAAAAAATACAAAGTTAACAATTGATTACCTCATCCTCATCCTCATACTCGCCCTCTTCATCATGGTCGACCTCAAGGCTAGAAGACCTAACTGATGATGCGGCCTCGATGGTGCGGCAACCAAGCAGAACACCTAATCCATGGCCCCAACGCTTGGTACGCTACGACATTGACGAATAGAAATTTAAGCACAGATGAAAGTACTATATCAATTTGAACGGTATGAACACATACCTCCACGAACTCTCGAAGGGCTGACTCGGACTCTTTGCCCGGAGGATGTTTTAGCGCTTCAGTGGCGTCATCCACATGTTTCGCGATCTCCTCGCACTAGCAAAAGGACAAAGTAGTCAATATTTTGTTGCTATACTTGCACATCACAATCTGCCGGTACAATACTTACCACAAAGTGGATAACCCCCGCTGAATTTGCGCACCTCCCACCTCGAACAAGTCTGTTGTACTCTAGCAAGCTTAGATCGTCAAAAGCAGGAAAAGGGTCCTCCACTACGTCATGAGATGCAAACGAATGCGACTGCAGGCACAAACGAGACACATTCCCAAGCCACACAAGATACTGATTGAACGCTGCAGCATCATGCGGCGCCTCTGGATGAGAGACCGCATTCGGGTTTTCAATCTCCTCAATCCTTGCATAGAACTTCTGAATATACTTGTGATGATATGCAACCCAATCTTTTTCCCTCTTCTGCTTGATCTTGTCCAATCTATAACCAAATTCATCGACTTAGTACTATCATGTGAAACCCAAGAAAATTAGCTAGTTAGGGTATAAGGATCACTCAACCGTGAAGAACTATGCTAGTGTCCTTGTATGGCGGCGAGGTCTCCTGAAATAAGCCAAATTGCCTCATCACCTGTTGTGGAAGGTGGAACTCAACAGCGTAGACACAAATCAACGGGGCACGAATCCTCCAGATATGTGCTTCTTGCATACATTTGCGGTTCAAGTCCGCCTGGAACCAAACACCTGTACCCACATTCCCTCTAGTTCCATATGGCTCCAATTCCACCTGAGCGGAACACAATATTAGCATGTGGACTCGAATTATATATGGTGGAAAAGATGAGTTCTTAAGACCAATCAAATTATTACCTTTTCCGGGGTCAGCAAGTCGATTTGGTTAGTGTAACACAAGTAGCATTCCTCGGATTCACCGTGGAATACTTCGGTATTATCCCACAAGTACGCCCATGTAGGAGCGCAGAGACGGCTATTGCCATGATCATCCCATGGTTTTCCTTCATCGGAATGGGTCGACCAACTGGTATACGCAACCAGGACCATATGGTCAGTAGCACCATAGGTCCACCAATACTTGCTCCTTTTACAGTTCTACAACACGCCTCGTCCAACTGCACATACAACAAGCATACATAAGTATCCGGTTGATCAAGCATATATGGTTTATTACCTATCGATACAAGTACGCAAGTGCCACCGAACCCCAGCTGTGCATATAGCCCCATTCCGCAAATAGAGTGAGCCACATTTATGAAGCGTTCCTTCCGATGCCATCTGAGAAAAGTGTCCTACTTATGGCATACCATAAGTATGCACGGGCATACATCTGGATCACCTCCTCATCGGCGTCCTCGGGGCACTTGCTGAAATTTTCTTGTATCCATTTGTAAGTAGCACCGGCAGACATCTTCTCTTGCGTTGGCGCCTTACCAATTAAGCCAATCATCACTTCACGCTACTTACCCAAATCCGAGCTTATACACACGGACTGTCCTTTGATGGGAAAGCGCAAAAATCATGGAGACATTCCGCAGATGACCGTTATCTCACCACAAGGGAGGTGAAAACTGTGTGTTTCCGGTCTCCATCTATCAACAAGCACTGTGATCAAACAAGGGTTCATATGCGGCGTCGAACGCGAGACAAGCTGGATGAAAGGGAAAAGTCCAGTCTGCTCAACATATGGAGTGTAGCGCTCATCATATGGCATCTTCTTGCTATGCACCTCCTTGGACCTTAGGTGCAACCACTTGAACACATGCTTATTCTCCGCGATGTACCGCCCATGATGCCGTTGATCATAATGCCCTTTCAAAATAGATTGTCCTTCCATTCTACAAGTGGTTGCAAAAAAACAAGTGAATACACCATCCACCACAATATGCATATATGAATACATATATGAGTATATTCATGAATACACCATTCATTCCATATCAACAATAGCCCAACAATTGCCATATAAGCCATATATGCCAAGAATAGCCCAACAATATATTATCCTATAAGCCATATATGCCAACAATAGCCCAACAATAATCCATATATTAATACATTCATTCCATATCATCTACACAAATCACAATATGAACACACCATTCAACTAAGCTATTAACCCTAACTAAGCATTTCATATCATCTACACACCATTTCATATCTTTGTATTCATATGCCCATATATACATGTCCAATATATACTACTCGCTCCGTCCCAAAATAGATGTCTTAGATTTGTCAAAAATTTGGATGAATCTAGACACTATTTAGTATATAGGTTCATCCAAATTTTGAAAATTTTGAGACATCTATTTTGGGACGGAGGGAGTACTAACTCTAACTAAGAAATTTCACTAATTTACTAACTAACTTTAACAAACTATCATTCTATCACACTTATGAATACAAAGAAATTTGGCATTATACCATATACATGCCTCATTGCCAAAGAACTAGGGTTAAGAGGAAGAGGACCATGTGATGATTTCAACCAATACAACAAGGAGAATCGAAGGAGAATACCTCAAGTGGGGGGAGAGGAAGAAATTCCACCAGAGAATCGGTTCAGATATGGGGGGAGCATGTGGATTTGAGGGGGATTGGGGGGAGCCGCCGCCGCCGTCTCTGTCTGCTCGGGGAGGGGGTATGGCGCTGGGAGGGGTGGGGGAAGGGCGCCCGAGCCGTTTTCTAGGGTTAAGGACCATGGCGCTTTTCGCAAAAGCGTCGTGCCTAGTAGCATGGCGCCCCCGTGGAAAGCGCCAAACATTAAAACGGGCCCGCGTGGGCCACGATGGCCGCCACGTCGGACCATGGCTTTTGCGGAGGGAGCGTCATAGATGCATGGCTTTTTTGCCGGGAGCGTCGTGCTACTGACCATGGCGCCCTCTGGTAAAGCGCCATAAAAATAGGTTAGATCGGGTTTTCTTCAAAAAAAGTAGGTAAATTCATAAGATCATTCGTTAATTAGATCAAATCTATGATTTTTGCCCTACCTTCGTGTGAAAACTCGGTTCCTGCAGCAGATCCAAGGATGATACTACTAGCTAGGCATGCATGCCCTTGCACATGTCGGCAGCTAGCTAGCTGGAAAAATCTTACGCATTCATCGTTACAGAGGCTGATGCGTTGATGGGAAGAAAACAAATAAATACTAGGGGATACAGATAAGCTAGGTGCTCATGATCGTTGGTCGGCAGAAGGAGAAGGAAGAGTTAACAGGTGGATTGTACTACGTACAGGGATGAGATTTTGCTAGCTAGTAATGCACGAGCCACTTTGTTGGGGGGCTCTCCTTGAAGTACGCAAGACTCCACGAGATCCCTGTAATGTGGCCCAGGAGCCGAATATCTGTCGCTCGCAAAAAGACCGCTCCATCTCTCTCTCGTCAATGACGAAGTAGATTAGATGCAGGTAAAGTGTAAAAAAGGTTGGATGCATGCGCAATAAGAAGTGTTCCTGTCGATGAGACTTGTACTGGTTTGCATGCAGTAGATGCGCCTTCGTAGCTACTACTAGTGGAGTAGTTCCGGCATTTCCACATCAACTTCCTCGCAAAGCCATGTCGTCCGAGTATAGGAGTAGTATCGATTTTCTCGTAGTACGATCTTGGATCGACAGATCTTGGATCTTTCTCCTGTACTGTATCCGTCAATCTAGGAAGAAGAAAAAACTAAAAAGGCCCTAGATTCGGGGGTACGAACCGAGAAGGGCGGCAGAACCAGAAGGCAATTTCTGGATACCGCGTCGGATGGAGGAAGGTACCATGATGAGCCAGTCGGCCGGCGATCCCGGCGGGACGGCTTGCGCGCGCGCGGCACGAGGGAGAGGGGGCTGGGCTGGGCGGCACAAGGATTCCCACGTTTTCCACCTGCCAAGTCAGCTGCGCCACGCCGCGTGTCTCCCCGATCGCCAGCCACCATTTAACGCTTCCCACTTCCCACCACCACTTGTACTCTACTTGTCCTCCTGTGGGACGGACTCCCCCTCGTCTCGCCTCGATCCCCACCAGCCACAATCTCCACCTCGCTCCAACCGCGAAGCCAAACTCGTCCGTGCCCACGGTCCCCTCCACGATCGTCTCTCCCTACCTGCCGGTACACAAACTGCCGGTGCAGCGCGCGCTCGCGTGGGGATGGACGCCACAGCGGACGCGACGGCCGCGGCGCTGGGCGCGTGGGCGTCGGTCCGGGGCTTCTTCACGCCGGCCACGCTGTTCCTCGTCGTCAACCTCGTCATCGGCACCATCTGGCTCACCTCCCGCTCCCACCAGCGCCGCCGTCGCGGCAACGGCTACAGCACCGCCCACGACGCCGACGCCAACGCCCAGCACCACCACCAAGAACAGCCGCCGTTCCACCACCAGCAGGAGCACCAGTACTACGACCACGACCAGCAGCAGCACGAGCAGCAGTACGTGCCCCCGCCGCCGGCTCCCGCACCGCTCGCGCGCACGTCGTCGGTGCTCGACCGCCTCCGCTCCATCGGCCTCTACCGCTTCCGCTCCGGCGACTTCCCGCCCGAGTACGCCGCCACGGACTCGCGGGACGTGGCCTTTTCTCCGGCGCCATCGGGCGCGGATGCTCACTACGAGAGGAGCCGGTCGGAGCCCGCGCCGGTGAGGGAGGAGCGGAGGAGGCCTGCCGCGCCGTCGAGGATGAAGAAGTCCTCCAGCTCCGAGGCGAGGAGAGCCGCGGTACCACCGGTGCCCGCGGCAAAGGTGGTCCAGGTTATTAGGGAGGCCGCCCTGGAGGAGCACGATGATTTCGTCACGCCGCATCATGAGGTGGAGGAGGAGGAGGAGCACGATGATTTCGTCACGCCGCATCATGAGGTGGAGGAGGAGGAGGAGCACGATGGTTTCGTCACGCCGCCGCCGGCTCATCACGAGGTGGAGGAGGAGGAGGAGCAGTACTACCGGGAGGAGTACGTCCCACCTCTCCGTCCCGCGCCGCTCGCGCGCGCGCCGTCCGTCCTGGAGCGCCTCCGCTCCTTCGGGCTCTACCGGTTCCGCTCGGGCGACCTCGGCGCCGCCGACGCCGCGTCGGCCGTGACGGAGCTGGAGCTGAACCAGACGCAGACGAAACAGGCGACGCAGTACAGCAGGAGCCGTTCGGAGCCGTCCAAGGAGCAGACGAAGAAGAAGAAGCAGCAGTCCACCGGTGCGAAGATGAGCAAGTCGAGCTCAGAGGCGCGGAAGCCAGCGCCGGCAGCGGTGGAGCCTGAGGCGGAGGTGGAGGGCGGCGTGGACGCGCGCGCGGACGACTTCATCAACAGCTTCCGGAAGCAGCTCCAGCTGCAGCGGCTCAACTCGCTGCTCAACTACAAGGACATGCTCAACCGCGGCGCCTAGCCTAGCGCGCGTGCCATGCAGATGCAGCTCTGCTCAGCCCGCCGGAGAAGGAGAAGTGCTCATCCGATCCGTAGCGATTATTTAATTTCACCTGCCGCGATTAGAGCGCGTGTCAATAGTATACAATGTTGCTAAATTAACCTGTCAATTACTTGCATAATTTGATTTTGTTTTGTCTATCTGCTGGGTTCTTTCGTTGCGAAATCTCTGTCAGGCTGTCTGCTGTTGTTTAGCATGGCATCCATCGTCTGGGCTGATACTGAGAAAGTGACAGAGATCGATGATACTAGTATTATAGATTAGCTGAGTTAGGCGTTGATGAGTGAACAGTGCGAGTGATGTTTATCACGTAGGTCTGGTGGCGCCCGGTGGTTTGTGCGTCTCTTTCTCCTCTACCTCCCTCGTGGCGCTCCCGATCGTTCGCTGTTTGCTTCCCTGGCCTCGAAAATGAAATTCGGGTGAGGATCTCAGTGATCTGGAGCCTAGTAGACGGACGAAGAAGACGCGGTACGGTGGACTTCCGAGTCATTGTTCACAGGAACACGCTGCCCGCGACCGTTCCCGTTGGAGCGATGCGTCAAGTGGTGGTAAACTTTTGTCGAGATTCTTTATACTAACACGACCTGTCAGCTGTGGAAAGCGGTAACGGATTTGAACTTATCACCGTCAGCGTACCAAAGGTGAAGAAGCCGACGCCAAGGCCGGAAGGCTTGACCGACGCAGAGTGGTTGTACGAAAGACGGCGTAGGAAGGTCGAAAGAGAGAGCCGCAAGGACAGGATGACAAGGTCGGAGGAGGCGCAGGAGATATGGAGGTGCAGGCGGCTTCAGAGCGCGTCGCGCATACGGCGATATCACGCCTGACGCCGATCGCCCCCGCGCAGTACGCCGCGCACTGGAGGAGCCAACCAAGCGTCAGATCTCCGACCGGGTTCTCGCCGATCTCGCTGGCCATGTTCCAGAAGAGCCAGGTGAACCCGTGCCAGAGGTTCTCGTCCTTTCCCGAGTTCGACGGCGAGTTCAACCTGAACGTGCTCTTTCCTTGCCCCGCACCTTGCCTTCCGGCCTTCAACGTCCCCTATGCCAGCTCTCCCGCGTACGACGGCACTTCGTCGGCCATGCACTACGGTCCTCTTCCATTCACCGGCAGCAGCTGCTCGCCCGTCCCCTTCGGCGACTCGGACGCCCGCAACATGTTCGGTGGAATGGCAGGCAACACCTACATGTCGGACATGATCGCCTCCGGTTCCGCAGCAGCCTCCAGCAGCTCCTTCTTCACTCAAGAACAGTCTCGGGCCGACGCCGAACATGTCTTCGAGTCCTAGGATTTCGCCAAAGGCCAGGCTGATCAGACGCAAACCAAGGATGGGGAGGAGGCCGAAGAGGACGCATTGGCGACGACGAAGGGCAAGGCGGCCAAAGGCAAGGGAAAGAAGAAGGGGAGGACGTCGACGCCGCCGGAGCCCCGCGTGAAGTGGACGCCGCTTGCGGACCTTTGCCTCGCCGAAGCATGAAAATCGTTGAGCATGGACCCCATCACCGGTGCAAACCAAAACTCGAAGAATTAATGGAGGCGTGTGAAGCAGGCGTTCGATGAGCGCAACATCTTGGACCTGAAGTTTAGCAAGGTCCACATGGAGCGTGGAGAGAAAGCCATGATCAATCATTGGGGACTCGTGCAGCAAGTGGCACGACATTATCGAAGAGATCGGGCGCACACCGGTCAGCGGCGCAAGCATGGATAACAAGGTAGTTCGCCGACCTCTAGCCGAAACTATGCCGACTTCATGCCTTTCCTTGACACACTTCGGCCGACGAGAGATGGACGCAGCTTCTCTAGAACCAAAGACAGGAAGCTCGACCTCCTCAAGGCGAACTTCGCCGCCAAGAAGAGCAACACATGCCTCCAGTTCCTGATGGGCGGTGAAGACACCTCGACGATGACCCCCAGGTCAAGGCCTGGTACATGGCGCGCCGCACCGCCATCCTCGACGTGGACGTCCCCGTCAGCATGCTGAGCCCTGTGCCGACCATCTCGGCCACCACTCCTTCGCCGAGCTCTGCCTTCACCTCCTCCAATCCGTCGGCAGGCCCTGTCCTGGCCGAGGAGCCCATCTCTCCGTCGCACCAGACACACCAGAGGAGCCCATCCCCGTCAACGAATGATCGCCGGATTTTATTCTGGTTTGTAATAATTTGGTCGACAAACCTTTTTTGGGTGTACATCGAACTCTTTTGGTCGATTTCTATCGAACACCTTTGGACAAGATTTCGCCAGTGAGAACAAAACAAAATTCAAATAAAATCGCTAATTTTGTCTCGCCTGAAAACCACACTTGATAACGCGAGCGAAAAGACGGCTATTCTCAGAGCCGAGAATTACATCCTTAAACGCCTCCCACGCAGACACGACACGAAGGTCGCTAGCAAGCTAGCTCCCCCAAGTCGGCCGGTACAGGCCAGCGGTAAAACTGCCAAACGGCGACGCAACGCATTCTGTCCTCACCGGTCGGGTTCATCCGCCGGCCCCCCCGTGATGACACGAGCGCGCGCGTGTCCAGACTCCAGAGCATATCCCGTCCCGTGCGTGGACCTATCGATCATCGGTCGAGGATGCAGCCGCGTCGCCCTCCGACTGCTAACGTGAGCAAAGTCCGTACGTCTTGTACCGGAACGCCGTCGTCTACGGTCCATTTCTTTTGGCGGCTTCTCTCAAAAACTATCTTACCCCTAATTTTTTAAATAAAGTCGGTTCAAAAGATTTATAAGACTTTTAAATTTATTTAGTCTTAACTATTTTAAAAGGCTCGCAAATTTTGTAAATCATCTTTTTAAGAAAGTTGGAAAGAGGACGGGTCCAGTCGGCGGCCTGATTCATAGTATGCGTTCGCTCGCTTCCGGCCGGTCAGAGTGTGTGTGTATTTCGATCAACTTTCGTGGTGGTGCACGGCGTCTCGTTGCACCTGTTGCTTCGCCAAAGATACGATGGTTAGTACTGATGCAATCGCGAAGTGCATGTAGTAGCGACCGGTCCTTTCTATGAAAGGAAGAAGTGAGTGGAAGAGTATCTTCACTCGTCTATCTAGTAGGTTGATTCGGACGTTCGAAAATTGATCCAGTCGTGTATTCAGGCATCTTTTTTTCGTTCAGATTTGGGCCAACTTTGATTCGAACTATCCAGACCGAACCCAGGATTCCGGATACGTCTTGGAAACGCTGGACGCAGTGAATTGAGTGGACCAGTCTGTCAGCGACAGAAGCCGAGTCGTCGCCATCCTTCCCGCAGTTTTGCATTTTTCCGCCCTCGCCGCTACACCCCTCCCACCCTCGCCGCCAAACTCGGCCTATAAAAGGCGTACATCTCGCTGTCTCTCTTCACAGTCTCTCACAGCACTCCCAACTCCGGCGAACTTCGGACGTTCACACCTTTCTTCCTCCTCAACTCCGCCGAGAAGCCATGGTCGAGGATTTCCCGGCCGACGCACGATGCCGCTGTGGGAAGCCCAGCTGCTCCACGAGGCGCGCTATACGGCGCCGCCGGACACTCGTCTCCCCTTCGGCTGGCAACTCAGCGGCGACGGGGTCCATGTTCCGCCGGTGCCGGCCGACGAGGACCTCGCCGGAGAG
The DNA here is from genome assembly GCA_916181665.1 of Avena sativa. Taxonomy (NCBI): domain Eukaryota; kingdom Viridiplantae; phylum Streptophyta; class Magnoliopsida; order Poales; family Poaceae; genus Avena; species Avena sativa. The sequence continues at coordinate 350,320,144 of OV702293.1, read as the reverse complement.
ATCTAGGCGGCTATCGCCGCCATGCAAGACCCGTATCTCGCAAAGGATCCTGCCAACCTGGTCTTCTGGAGACAGTTCTTCGCCGACAGGCGCTTCGAGGATTCCGCCCGACACGACGGACCGTCGGGCTCGCCGTTGCCGCCGCGTCACAGTGTGGCTTTCCGCAGCCGCTGGTGGAGCGTTCCAGGGCGAACTCTCGCCGACGTCATGGAGCACATCCATGCCGGCAACCACCCCCTCCTCGGCCTATAGTTGCGGCGTCCGGCGGTCTTTTCCTAGTTATTAAATTCGATGTATATGTGCGCCCTTGCCGTACTTAATGAAATCAGCCTATATTCGTCCATATTTCGCCGAGTTTAACTGGATTTCGCCGAACCTAGGACTCGGCCTGGATACACGAGTGGGAAGCTAGGCGGACCCAGGCCGAAAACGCGTTTCGTTCGGCCAAAAAAGTTCCGGTTTTCGGCCTGGGTTCGTCCAACGAATGGAATTGCTCCAAGGGAGAAGCGTGTGTGTACGATCTGAACTCCCGCACGTACATGTTCTGCAGAAAATTTTTCTTCTTGGCGAAAAATTCATCGAGAGGCGATTTGGATCTCCCAGTAACATTGGAGCATTTATCTAAAAAAAAGTAACATTGGAGCACAAATATTTCCAAAATCCGAAAACAGTATTTTTTAAAGTCTTTTTTTCTTGTAGCAAATCCGCATTTTAGTTGTGGCAAAGGCTAAAAAGATGTCTATGTTTGTAGCAGAACATACCAAAACCTTCAACATATATGCTAAACTCACCCAAAATGCAGAAATACGTTTCGTAGCATTAGGAAAAAAACTCTTTGTACCATACACCTGAAAACCTCAAACCTCAAACACTTATTATGGATCGGAGAGAGAGTAGCATTTTACTTGTGGCTACAGAAAAAAAACATTAAACAGGTGTTGCACTTAGAAACAACCCTTGCAATATCGAGAAAATCTAAAAAAAACTAACCCTATTTTAGAGAGCTCGCCATCTCCGGGTTGGCTGGCGACATATCCATCTTGTCGGAGGCTCGTCGTCGCCGGATCCGACAACTCTCTACCCATCCCTCTCGACCCTTGATCATCCCTGAGCTCGGTGCATGCATAGGGCTCAGAATTGGAGCTCTATTGTCGAGCATAGATGGTTGCACGCTACCTCCCACACCTAGGTCATGGACGAAGTTGATGGCGAAGCGTCTGATGTCGACATCCCCCGGGGAGCCTCTTCTATCAGCCTTGCAGCCTTCGGCTGGCTCGCCTCCTTTCGGGCCACTCCATTCCTCCTACTTTGGTCAGGCTGTCCTTGCTCCGTGTGGATGCTCCTAGTCCACTCCGTGGTTGTTGCAGCAAGCTCCACAACGAGGCCGTAGGCCGCAACAAGTTGAGAAATTGGCCCCTCCGTCTACAGCTCATCCAAAATTAACCTAGGTTCGCCGGAATTCCGGGCGGTGTAGCAAAAGGTTGGTCGGAGTCAGACGAGTCCATCGGTGGAACGTGGAAGGGCGCTTACCCGTCATGAAACTTCCCTTTTGCCAACGTTTTCTCGTTTATCCGGAGCTCTAAAATTTGCCTCAAATACTAGCAATCTGATGTTCTTGGAGGTCATTTATGGGGAGGTTTATTTTTTTACGGTTTTAGCAAATATTAGGGATCCTATGAGTTTGTTCTTTAATTTTCGGCCAAAACCATAAAAAACAGCTAGGTTAAATATCAACATTATATAAGGGATCTGCTAGAGACTCTCCTGACCGTCGTTGAAGCACTAGAGGAAAAAGGGTTATCCGTTCGCGACCCCTCAGAGCATTAGTCCCGGTTGCGCCACCAACCGGGACTAATGCTGGCACGCGTCCCGGTTGGAGCGGGCACGGGGCCAGGGGGCATGCGTCCCGGTTGGTAAGGGGGCATGCGTCCCGGTTGGAGCCACCAACCGGGACTAAAGGTTTGGCCACAGCCACGTGGCGTGGCACGCACCTTTAGTCCCGGTTGCTGGCTCCAACCGGGATTAAAGACCCCCTGCCCTCTATAAATGCAACGCTCCAGTCCCCTCTGCCTCCACTCTGTTTTTTCGAATGGTGGAAGGTGTGAGGGGGTGTGCTAGTTTTTTCTCATGCATGCATTGAAGGTGTTTGTTGAAATGTTTGAGTGAATAATCCCGTTGAATTTCTCATAGAACAAAAATATAGAAGGTGTCCGAGACGCACTTGAGCTTTCTCCTCTTTATTTCCCTCGATCGAGGTTAGCAATCTTATCTTTTCTAGGTCATTGATACAATTCATGTGTCGGTGTGAATTGGTTACTTCACTATTTATGATGTCCTGTTTTTTGATAAACTTACTTATATGATGCAGATGAACGGTCGGGAATGGATGTACGGTGACCGGCGGGTAGCCGGGTATATCAAAGGCGTGGATAAATTTATCGATGTGGCTACGGCAAACAAAGAGAATGGATTTATACGTTGTCCATGTGTTCAATGTCGGAACAACAAGGAGTACTCTTCCTCGAAAATCATTCGCGGCCACCTGATTATGAAAGGTTTCATGCCCAACTATATTTGCTGGACCAAGCACGGGGAAAGAGGGGTTATGATGGAAGATGGTGAAGAAGAAGATGATGATAACAACTATCATCATATGTTTCCTGAATACAGTGATACTGCAATGGAAGACAATGGAGAGGAAAGAGGTGAAGAACGGGCATCAGATGAGCCGGCTGATGAACTTGGTAGGGTCATTTCTGATGCAAAGCGAGACTGTGAAACAGAAAATGAGAAGTTGAAGTTAGAGGGCATGTTAGAAGATCACAAGAAATTGTTGTACCCAAATTGTGAAGATGGCAGCACAAAGCTCGGTACCACACTGGAATTGTTGCGATGGAAGGCAGAGTGTGGTCTAACTGACTCCTCATTTGAAAAGATGCTGAAAATAATGAAGCCGAAGTTTCCAAAACATAACGAACTTCCCGAGAGTACCTACGAAGCAAAGAAGACTCTCTGTCCTCTGGGATTAGATGTGCAAAAGATACATGCATGCATTAATGATTGCATCCTCTACCGCGGTAAGGAGTATGAGAATTTAGATAAATGCCCGGTATGCAACGCGTTGCGGTATAAGATCAGACGAGATGATCCTGGTGATGTTGAGGGAGAGCCCCTCCGGAAGAGGGTTTCTGCTAATGTTATGTGGTATGCTCCTATAATACCAAGGTTGAAACGCATGTTCAGAAACAAAGAGCATGCCAGGTTGTTGCGATGGCACAAAGAAGACCGTAAGAAAGACGGGAAGTTGAGACACCCTGCTGACGGGTCACAGTGGAGAAAAATCGAGAGAGACTTCCCAGACTTTACAGGTGACGCAAGGAACTTATGGTTTGGTCTAAGTACGGATGGCATGAATCCTTTTGGGGAGCAGAGCTGCAGTCACAGCACCTGGCCCGTGACTCTATGTATCTACAACCTGCCTCCTTGGTTGTGCATGAAGCGTAAGTTCAATATGATGCCAGTGCTCATCCAAGGCCCGAAGCAACCGGGCAACGACATTGATGTGTACCTTAGGCCATTAGTTGAAGAACTCTTACAGTTGTGGGGCAAACCAGGTGTACGTGCGTGGGATGAGAACAAACAGGAGCCATTTAATCTACGAGGGTTGTTATTCGTAACTGTTAGAATTATGCCCTAGAGGCAATAATAAAGATGTTATTATTATAATTCTTGTTCATGATAAAGTTTATATTCCATGCTAGAATTGTATTAAGCGGAAACATTAATACTTGTGTGGTTTGTGAACAACACCGTGTCCCTAGTACGCCTTTATGGACTAGCTCATTGATCAATGATGGTTAAGGTTTCCTAACCATAGACATGAGTTGTCAATTGATAATGAGATCATATTATTGGGAGAATGATATGGTGGACAGACCCAAACTAAGCGAAGCAATTAGATCGTGTCATCGTGTTCGTCTTTGCGAAGCTTTTCTTATGTCAAATATTGTATTCCTTAGACCATGAGATAATGCAACTCCCTGGTATCGGAAGAAAGCTTTGAGGTCATCAAATGTCATCCTATGAGAGGGTGATCATAAAGGTGTCTCTCAGGTGATCGGAAAGTATCTGTTGGGTTGTATGTATCGAGATGGAATTTGTCCCTCCCAAGTCGGAGAGATATACTTCGGGCCCACTCGGTAATCGATATCAACACCGCTTGCAAGCATGTGGTTAAGGAGTTAATCACAAAGTGATATCGGATTACGGAACGAGTAAAGTACTTGCTGTGAACGAGATTGAACTAGGTATGACGATACCGACGATCGAATCTCGGGCAAGTAAAATATCGCGAGACGAAGGGAATATATATATATATATGGGATTGATTGAATCCTGGCATCGTGGTTCATCCGATATGATCATCGATGAATGTGTGGGAGTCAATATGGGTGCCCAGAACCCGCTGTTGATTATTGATAGAAGATCATGTCTGCATATTCTCGAACCCGCAGGGTCACACACTTAACGTGTCTCGACGCTAGGATAGATTGGATAATTGGTTTATGAATTTTTGTTCGGAGTCTCGGATGGGATCCAGGATATCACGAGAGGTTCCGGAATGGTCCGGAGAATAAGATTCATATAAGGCAGTGCAGTTTTTGGAGTTCGGAATTGTTCCGGGTTAATCGGTATTGTACCGGAAGCTTCTAGAACCTTCCGGAAGGGGCTCAACATGGTCCCACCTTCCGGGAGGGGGCATGGGCCTATGAGGGAGTGTCCTGGCTGCATTGGGCCAGGGGCACAAGGCCCCATAGGGCCCAGCCGATTCTAGATAGATTTAACTCGTTTAAATCTAGGGATAGAATTTCTAGATAAGGGAGGAGTTTAAATCGTTTAAACTAGAGATAGGATTGGAGGAGGGGCTAGGGCTGGCCGCCGCCACCCCCTCTATATATAGAGGGCTGGTGCGCCCCCTCCCCCCCACACACACCTTCCTCCAAGCCCTAGTAGCCCTGCTGCCTTTCTCTCTCCCTCCCGACTGTTTATAGGCGAAGCCCTGCAGCAGAAATTCTCCACCATATACACCACGCCGTCGTGCTGTAGATCCAATCCATCTCTCCACAATAATTGCTGGTCCGAGGAAGGAGGAGACGTCGAGGTGCTGCACGTGTGCATCTCACTGAGGCACCGCCACTTGTGGTGCTAGATCGGATCGGATCGCAAGGAGGAGAAGCGAGTACGACTACATCACCCACGTTCCGACGAACGTTCCGCTGTGCGAATCTTCAAGGGTATGAAGATCTAATCCAATCTCTCTCGTTGTTTGCATCTCCTAGATTAGATCTTGGCTTTCCCTCTGTTCGCTTCCGTAGAAAATTTTGATTTACTATGCTGTGAAACCCTTCAGTAACCATCAATGGTTGGCCTGCTCTTAGTAACCTTTCAGGACAGACAAACAAGGGATATAAGGCATGCACCCACTGTTTAGATAAGACCGAAGGTACATATTTGTATAAATGCAAGAAGGTTGTGTACCTGGCGAATCGACGATTTCTTCCGACCAATCATCCCGTAAGAAAGAAAGGCAAGCATTTCAAAGGTGAGGCAGATCATCGGAAGAAGCCTGAACTCCCTGCTGGTGATGATGTATTTGGTATGGTCAAGGACATAGAAGTAATCTTTGGAAAGGGTCCCGACGGTCAATCAGTTCCGAACGACGCCGCTACAGGACACGCACCCATGTGGAAGAAGAAATCTATATTTTGGGAGCTGCCATATTGGAAAGTCCTGCGTGTCCGCTCTTCAATCGACGTGATGCACGTGACGAAGAATCTATGCGTGAACCTGCTAGGATTCCTAGGCGTGTATGGGAAGACAAAAGATATACCAGAAGCACGGGAGGACCAACAAATTATGAAAGACCCAAAGAACATGCATACAGATAACAAGACGGATAAAGGGCGTCACTTAAGTCGTGCCATCTATGCTCTTACCAAAGCAGAGAAGGAAATCTTTTTTGAAGTCCTTTACAGTATCAAGGTGCCGTCGGGCTTCTCATCTAATATAAAGGGGATAATAAATATGGCAGAGAAAAAGTTCCAAAACCTGAAGTCTCATGACTGTCACGTGATTATGACGTAGTTGCTTCCGATTGCATTGAGGGGGCTTCTACCGAAAAATGTTCGAGTACCCATTGTGAAGCTGTGTGCATTCCTCAATGCAATATCTCAGAAGGTAATCAATCCAGATATTCTGCCAAGGTTACAGAAGGATGTGGTACAATGTCTTGTTAGTTTTGAATTGGTGTTTCCACCATCCTTCTTCAATATTATGACGCATCTCCTGGTTCATCTAGTGGAAGAGATTGCCATTCTCGGTCCGGTATTTCTGCACAATATGTTCCCCTTTGAGAGGTTCATGGGAGTCTTAAAGAAATATGTTCATAACCGTGCTAGACCAGAAGGAAGCATCTCCAAGGGATATGGAACATAGGAGGTCATTGAGTTTTGTGTTGACTTTATTCCTGACCTTAAGCCGATTGGTGTTTCTGACTCGCGGCATGAGGGAAGACTAAGTGGAAAAGGCACGCTGGGAAAGAAAGCAATGATATGTAGGGACGGGGATTCTTTCACTAAAGCACACTACACAGTTCTACATAATTCCACCTTGGCAGCTCCGTATATCGAGGAACACAAGAATATTGTACGCTCCAAAAACCCGGGGAAGCCTGAATCATGGATTACAGATGAACACATGAAGTTTTTCGGTGGTTGGATGCGGACACATCTCTTGAATGACACCACTGTTGGAGATCAGCTATACTTGTTGGCCGCGTCACCATCTTCTACTGTATTGAATTTCCAAGGGTACGAAATAAATGGGAATACATTCTACACGATCGCCCAAGATAAAAAGAGCACCAACCAAAATAGTGGTGTCCGCTTTGATGCAATAGACGAGAATGGACAAAAGAACACATATTATGGTTACATAGAGGAGATATGGGAACTAGACTATGAGTCTCTTTTAAGGTTCCTTTGTTTTGCTGCAAATGGGTCAACCTGAATGGGGAAGGGTTAAAGATAGACCAGTTGTACGGAATGACAACAGTGGATCTCAACAATCTTGGTTATAGAGATGAACCATTCGTCCTAGCCAATGATGTGTCTCAGGTTTTCTATGTGAAGGACATGTCCTCCAGACCGAAAAAAAGAAAAAAATATGCAAACGAATACATCATATGATGAGCCAAAGCGTCACATAGTTCTTTCAGGGAAAAGAAACATCGTGGGAATCAAGGACAAGACAGACATGTCAGAAGATTATAATAAGTTTGATGAAATTCCGCCCTTCACAGTGAAAACTGACCCAAGCATTCTGTTAAGTAAAGAAGATGCTCCATGGTTACGTCTGAAGCGGTCATAAGGAATGACATATGCCAAGAAGTTCATGCTCATATTATGTAACTCTTGTTCATGTCTTTCGCGGTTTGTGGCTTGACCGAAGGATATCTTTCGCGGTTTGTGGCCTTTAGTCCCGGTTTTGTAGTCTCAGTTTTTAATATTAATTTCACATATTAGGGAGTGCCTCTATGACCAGTTTCTCGGAGATGCCGGAGGACTGGGCTCTGTCGGCATCTCCCTGAAACTGGCCGCAGTGGTGTCCCTGCTCTCGAAAACCATCTTGCAGCTTGTAACTTCACTAACTAGATCAATACGCCTTGGAGCTACCTAATTTCACATATTAGGGAGTGCCTCTATGACCAGTTTCTCGGAGATGCCGGAGGACTGGGCTCCGTCGGCATCTCCCTGAAATTGGCCGCAGTGGTGTCTCTGCTCTCGAAAACCATCTTGCAGCTTGTAACTTCACTACCTAGATCAATACGCCTCAGAGCTAACTAATTTCACATATTAGGGAGTGCCTCTATGACCAGTTTCTCGGAGATGCCGGAGGACTGGGCTTCGTCGGCATCTCCCTGAAACTGGCCGCAGTGGTGTCCCTGCTCTCGAAAACCATCTTGCAGCTTGTAACTTCACTAACTAGATCAATACGTCTCGGAGCTAACTAATTTCACATATTAGGGAGTGCCTCTATGACCAGTTTCTCGGAGATGTCGGAGGACTGGGCTCTGTCGGCATCTCCCTGAAACTGGCCGCAGTGGTGTCCCTGCTCTCGAAAACCATCTTGGAGATGCCTCAAACTGGCTGGAGGACTGGACTCACAAGGATGCATATTTATAGTACAAGCAACTCGGCATAATGTCGACACTCACGACATAATGTCGACACTCACCCCTATTATTAGTGCTGACTCATCTTTAGTCTCGGTTGGTGTCTCCAACCGGGACTAAAGGTTCATCTTTAGTCCCGGTTGGTGACACCATCCGGGACAAGGTACAAGCCGCACGACATAATGTCGACACTCACCCCTATTATTAGTGTTGCCTGGCCCACTCTGCCGCAATCCCTTCAGTCGCGGTTGGTTTCTCCAACCGGGACTAAATATGAACCCTCTCTTTATATAGGCATTTCCCTCTATTTATTAGGTAACACTCAAGACATTTAATAATATTAAAAACCGGGACAAACCGGGACTAGCTAACACTTAGGACTAAATCCGCCCCCTTTAGTCATAATCATGCCTAGTCCTATAGTACGCAGCTTCAGGGTCTTCATCATCGTCGTCATCATCATCGTCATCGTCACCTGCCACTCCGGGGATCCTCAGCCCATCCATGGCATATACCAGGGGCTATTCCAGCCTCGGATTCACGGCGGGTGGGAGAGGGGTCTCCTGGAAGACGATGCCGCTACCGCCGGGACAGTGTGGGGCCTGTGGCGGGTGGACTCGTGGGCACCGTAGGCGAGGATGGTCTCCCCCGGCGATGTAGCGCATCACTCCGATGATAGTACGGTTCGCCCACCACAGACGACGGCCGGCTTCGTTGTGGTTCACCGGTGGCGGGCCATCACCCTCGTACCTGGCGAGCTCCCTTTCCCGCCTATTAGCGAAGAAGGCATTCCAGGTGTCGTAGTTATCGGGATCCCACTGGGGATCCATCCGCTGCTCCGGCGTGAGCTCGTGGTAGAAGTGGTTTGTGATGGCCGCCTGGCGTGCGGAACCTTGAGGGACAGGAACCCCTCCAGCGCTCAGCATCCAGCCGGCGGGCGGCCGATAGCCCGGCGGACAAGGGTAGTTGGAGGCGCACAGCCCCTCGGTCTCCTCGAGGGTCAGAATGGACCAGTAGGCGTTGTCCATTGTTCTAAGAGAGGAAGGTGTGGATGTGTGGATAGCCATGATACGATCACCCTAAATATAGAGGGAAAGGGCGGGAAAACTTGGCGTGAAGCTTTGGGAAATGGCGGGAAATATCTTTAGTCCCGGTTAGTGACTACATCCGGGACTAAAAGCTCTAGTAGAAAGGAAAGGGCGGGAAAACTTGGCGGGAAGAGGTGGGTAATGGCGAAAAATATTTTTAGTCCCGGTTTGTGACTACATCCGGGACTAAATGTCTGCCGAACAATGAAAATCCTTCGCGTGGTAGTCCATAGTTAGAAATTCATATAATTCAAAACGGGCATAATAAATTCAAAAAAATCCGAACAATGAAAATCCTTCGCGTGGTGTCATATTTTGTTACATAGTTGAAAGAAAAAATACCAGACTTGGTATATTGATCATGTTTCGGAAAAACCTTCACAAAATGATCTATCATGTTCGAGATTTCATGGCTTTCGGTCCAAATGACCGATGTTATGTGCTGAATCACGGCATAGTTTGTGATGTTGTGCCCATATTATGCATGTGTGTGGACATTGGTATGGAGAACAATGTTGCAGGAGGAAGTTTTCTTTTTTGTCGCACGGAAAAGCCCTTTTCCATTTTCCGAGCGCAAAAAACGGGTCGTTTTGTGAAGTAACCACCAAAATGCCGTTTCAGAATGCTACCGTCCCATTTTACTAAAATACTAGACCACCTTACATGGACTATCTCCCAACCGGTACATCTCAAACCTTTTCGTCCATCCCGGGTAAAAAGGACAAATGTTTGCCGAATCGGCAGGAAGTGGGTCCGGTTTGTACTATAGGTACATGATCTATCGCCCGTGATTTTTTGAAAAAAATCATTTTTAGACTCGCAATATGTGGTTTCTTCAGAGATTCAATGCAAGTTCTAACGATGCTCGTCTCCTATTATTATGCATGTGTGTGGACGCGCCATATTATGCATGTGTGTGGACGCGCCATTTTTCATCTTTAGTCCCGGTTGGTGACACCATCCGGGACAAGGTACACTCCGCACGACATAATGTCGACACGCCATTTTTCCCGCCTTTTTTCTTCCCGCCATTTTTTCCCGCCAGTTCTTTCCGCCTGTTCTTTACTATATATATATGTAGGGTTGGCCTCCATTGTCATTGCACATCTCTAGACTCATATCTGCAACCTCATCACTCTTTCCCATGGATTCCACCGTAGCACTAACTCCCAGGGAGGCGGAGGCGCTTTGCGCCTCGAACTACCCCTGCCCGCCGGGCTACTGTGTCCCCGTCGGCTGGATGCTGAGCGCCGGAGGCGTGCCGGTTCCTCCTGTCCCTCTAGGTGTGGCGCGTCGGATGGCCATCACGAACCACTACTACTTCGAGCTCACTCTGGAGCAGCGGAGGAATCCCAGATGGCATCCCGACTATTTCCCAACTTGGGAAGCCTTCTTCGTGGATCGGCGTGAGAGGGTACTCGCCAGGCACGAGGAGGAGGGCCCACCTCCTCCGAACTTCAACGATGCCGGCCGGCGGCTGTGGTGGCGCGGCCGGACTCTCCAGAGCGTCATGGCCTACGACACGGCCGCCGACTCTAGCCCCCGCCTGCGCTACCCTCAAGTCCAACCCACTCGTACTCAACCTTCAAGGTTCAACTACGGCGACCCCGACGACGATAGCGACGACGACAGCGGCGAGTACGACGACTACAGTGGCGAGTATTACAGGTGTAGGCGGGAGCATGACTAAATTATTTTAACATTGCAAAACAAGTTCGGCCGATTGTCGCTTAATCTGTTCATGTATCTTAATTTTCAGTTCTTCTATGTAACTTTGTGTTAGTTGTGTTATGTACTTTAATTCCAGTTCTATCCTAATCAAATTTTATTTCCGCCCATTATTTTCCGTCCTCTTTTTTTCGCCCATTAAAAACAGAAAATGGTTTTGAATTACTTATAAGTTAGTTCATTTTTAATTGTAAATGGTTCATATTTTAAACGGTTACATTAATTATTTTTTAAAAATAGAAAATGGTTTTGAATTATTTATTCAAATCCAAACACTTTTTATGTTTAAAGTTTTTCTAAATTCCAAATTAATATTTAAAAAATATAAGTTAATTCATTTTTAATTTTAAATGGTTATATTAATTATTTTTTAAAAATAGAAAATGGTTTTGGATTATTTATTCAAATCCATACACTTTTTATGTTTAAAGTTTTTCTAAATTCCAAATTAATATTTAAAAAATATAAGTTAATTCATTTTTAATTTTAAATGGTTACATTAATTATTTTTTAAAAATAGAAAATGGTTTTGGATTATTTATTTAAATCCATACACTTTTTATGTTTAAAGTTTTTCTAAATTCCAAATTAATATTAAAAATATAAGTTATTTCATTATTAATTTTAAATGGTAACATTAATTATTTTTTAAAAATAGAAATTGGTTTTGGATTATTTATTCAAATCCATACACTTTTTATGTTTAAAGTTTTTCTAAATTCCAAATTAATATTTAAAAAATATAAGTTATTTCATTATTAGTTTTAAATGGTTACATTAATTATTTTTTAAAACAGAAAATGGTTTCGAATTAGTTATTCAAATTCAAACACTTTTTATGTTTAAAGTTTTTCTAAATTCCAAAGTAATTATTATTGAAAAAACATTACAAATTTAAACCCCAAAATAAAAAATAAGGCGGGAACAGAGAGAAAATAACTGAAAAAATTTGAAAACAGGGGAATACGTCCCGGTTGGTGCCACCAACCGGGACTAAAGAGCCCCCTGCGCGTGCGCCCCTTCAGCTGCTGAAAATTGGACTATACGTCCCGGTTGGTGGCTCCAACCGGGACGTATGCACTTTTAGTCCCGGTTGGAGCCACCAACCGGGACGTATACCCCCTCCCCTTTATATAACTTCTCTGCTTCTCTTCTCTGCTTCTCATCGACGACGACGCCAGGCTGCCCGCGCCTCCGCCTCCGCCTCCGTCGTCGTCAACGCCTCCGCCTCCGGCCGCCACCGCCGCGCGCTCCCCGTAGCGTCTCCTTCCCCGACGACCGGCGCCCGCGTCTCTTCCTGCCGACGACCGCGCCGCCCGCACCCTTCCCCCACCGCCGCGCGTCAGGTACGGCGCCCCTCCCTGCCTCTGTCCTCCCCCTCCCTCTGCTGCTGCTGGTGGGCGCGGTGGCTTCGATCGGGTGGTGCACCGTCGCCGGCGCCGTTTCCTCCACCGCCGCATCCTCCTTGTCCACGGCCACGGCGGCCGCGTCCTCCTTGACAGCGGCGGCGAGGTGGCTCCGGGCCCCACCTCTGTTTCCCCTTTGCTTGCGTGGCGAGGTGGCTCCGCGTCCTCTGTTACCCCTTTGCTTGCGTGGCTGCTGAGGTGGCTCCGGGCCCCACCTATCAGCCACTATGGCTAGTTGTTACTATGGTGCAAAAGGTTTAAACATTTGATTTAATAATTTCAGAATTTGAATAAAACTTGTAAATTCAATAACTTTTAATCTGTAATACAGAAAAATACAAATAATATACCAAAATGTTCAGAAAAATGAGAACTATTTATCTATTCTATAATCATGCATTGTTCAACAACTTAAATGACAAGTTTAATTAGAACACCCTAGTAACCCTAACAGGTGATTCCGGAGTTCCTTGAGTTAGGGTTTGCGCCCCTCGGAACCCCGATTAACTTGTCGAGCATGCTTTAGGGTACATTCCAATGCACATTAACTTGTCGTATCATCATCATTGCTTGAGCATTGCATCGATTCCATGTGTTGATTGTTTCCCTTTCTTTCCGGTGATTTGGTTCTTCTCGGTAGAATACGATATCGAGATCGAGATCGAAGACCGAGATCAAGACCATAGATAGATCTAATTAAATGACAAGTTTAATTAGAACACCCTAGTAACCCTAACAGGTGATTCCGGAGTTCCTTGAGTTAGGGTTTGCGCCCCTCGGAGCCCCGATTAACTTGTCGAGCATGCTTTAGGGTTACATTCCAATGCACATTAACTTGTCGTATCATCATTGCTTGAGAATTGCATCGATGCCATGTGTTGATTGTTTCCCTTTCTTTCCGGTGATTTGGTTCTTCTCGGTAGAATACGATATCGAGATCGAGATCGAAGACCGAGATTAAGACCATAAATAGATCTAATTAAATGATAAGTTTAATTAGAACACCCTAGTAACCCTAACAGGTGATTCCGGAGTTCCTTGAGTTAGGGTTTGCGCCCCTCGGAACCCCGATTAACTTGTCGAGCATGCTTTAGGGTTACATTCCAATGCACATTAACTTGTCGTATCATCATCATTGCTTGAGCATTGCATCGATGCCATGTGTTGATTGTTTCCCTTTCTTTCCGGTGATTTGGTTCTTCTCGGTAGAATACGATATCGAGATCAAGATCGAAGACCGAGATCAAGACCATAGATAGATCGAAGACCTTTTGTAGCCTTATACTCACGTTCCCCTCTCATAGCCTTAGGGTTTAGGGTTTCTCTTCATTTTTATTATGGTGTATGTATATATTAGGGTTTCACCTTCGATCCGGAAAATATTCGTTAGCCCCTTTGACTTATTCGTAACTTTCTCCTTTAGCCGCTTTGACTTATTCGTTTTTCCACCTATGCAGAAAATATGGACCCACACGTCAGAGACGAAGAAAAGGAAGAGTTGATCCAAGGTGTGATCCGTTGGGAAGATAATTTAGACGTATCAACGTTTCTGAACAACTCCGGTGAGGGTGATCCTCTTTTTACCGGAATAGACAACTTGTTTGAGGTTGAAGGTGTTGCCTTCCGCGAGGGAGAAGGCGATGCCTTGTGTAATCGAGAAGACGACCGCTCCGGCGAGGTGCATGTAATATAAATCAATTCATTAATTAATCATCTGCTATCTATATAGAAATAGTAACGACGATCTTTCTTATTTTAGCCCTCAGGATCGAAGGAATCTACTGAAAAGAGCAGACGAGGCCCAACCAAAAAGTTGCAAGACCATGAGAGGTTCAGGATCGAAGATGTCGCTGAAGACGGCAAACCGACAGCTCCCGAAGTTGTCGCAACCAAATTTGTGGCACAATGCGGAGTAATCGTTAGGGACTTAATCCCGATCACCATTAGAAATTGGAATAGGCCTGCTAATGCGGATGAAGAGGGAACATATTTATTTGTCCCTAACCACGCCAAAGATTTACTGTGGAAGAGGCTCATGGTTAATTTCAAACTACCGAAGATAGAGCTGGATCCAAATGCGGAGGATCCAGTTGAGGACGCCTTACAACATGGGAGAGCCATGGAGGCTAAGGTCAGGCAGTGGGCTTTGAAGAAGATGGCCCAGTGTTTCACCAACTGGAAGAAAAGATTGCACCTTGACTATGTCGTGAAAAAGAAGACTCCCGATTTCAAGAATATTCAGTTTGAGAAGATAAAACCATTATGGGCTGAGTTTGTGGAATACAAGAAATCAGAAAAGGCTAAGAAAATGTCTGAAACGAATAAGCTGAATGCTGCTAACAAGAAGTATCACCATACTATGGGGCAAGGTGGCTACAGGGTTGGCATTCCTAAGTGGGAGAAACTTGAGCAGGAACTGCGTGATAAAAAGATCACCCCAGAGACAGACGATTGGGTAGAACGTGCAAGGAATTGGTTTTACGGGCATGGGGGCACGTTGGACTCGGAAGGGAGGTGTATATATAACATACGACATAAAGAAGACCCCTTGCCAATCGAGAGTATCAGAAAAGCAGTAAAGGCTGTTAAAGATGGGGACTTCATTCCCGATAGAGAGAATGATGAGCTCACACTCGCCCTTGGAAATAAGGAACATGATGGACGAACATGAGGCACAAGAGGCTCCCAACCATGGAGGACTGGGTTTCCCGAAGAGAGGAAGAAATATCCTGATAGAAACCGTCAGAGGAGAAAGGACAGGGCGGCAGTTGAAGCAGATAGTCAGAAAGAGCGAATGCGTTTAATTGAAGAACGGTTAAAGCAACAACAAGATGAAATTAACACACTTAAAGAGCAAAGTACTACCGGCCCATCTCAGCAGCACACTGCATTCGATGCTACCGGCCTATCGAATAATCGAAAAAGCAGTGTGGCTTCCACCGAGGTCCCGGGTGATGACAATGGCGATGACGATGATGCACCGACGATGGCTCCTGTTGGCTACCCAGTGGATGATATTGTTGGAGATATGCCCTAGAGGCAATAATAAATATAGTTATTATTATATATCTTTGTGTTTATGATAAATGTTTGCATTCATGCTATAATAGTATTAACAAGGAAACCATTAATACTTGTGTGATTTGTAAACTTAATTTGAAGTCCCTAGTATAGCCTCTATACTTCACTAGCTTGTTGGTTGATTGATGATGTGGTTTCTTTGTCATGAACATTGAGATGTTATCAACAACAAGATCATATCGTTAGGAGAATGATATGGTGGACATACTCCTATAGACAAGCGTAGCATAAAGATCAAGTCATTTCAATAGTTCAATTGCTATATGCTTTCTGATACATAGTAACCTAATTCCTTCGACCATGAGATCATGCATATCACCTTTACTGGATGGATGCTTTGATGTCATCAAACACCACACCGTAACAGGGTGGCTATAAAGGTGGCATTGAGTGTTCGGAAAGTATTGGTTGAAACACATGGATCAAGAGTGGGATTTGTCCATCCACATGACGGATAGATATACTCTGGGCCCTCTCGGTGGAATGTCATCCAATTAGCTTGCAAGCATGTGACATGGTCACAAGGGATCACATATCACGGGAACGAGAAAAGAGTACTTATCGGTAACGAGGATGAACTAGGTATGCAGAGATACCGACGATCATAACCTCGGATAAGTAACATATCGTGAGACAAAGGGAAATTGGTATCGTATGTAAGTGGTTCATTCGATCGCAAAGTAATCGTAGAAATATGTGGGAGCCATATGAATTTCCAGATTCCTCTATTGGTTATTGTTCGGAGAAGTGTCTCGTTCATGTCTGCATAATTCACGAACCGTAGGGAGACACACTTAAGGATTCGACGTTGTTTGAGTAGTTATGGTATTATGAGAAAGAGACCGAATGTTGTTCGGAGTCTCGGATGGGATCCGGGATATCACGAGGTGATCCGGAATGGTCCGGAGAATAAGATTCATATAAGGAAAGTCCTGTTTCGGAGTTCGGGAATGATTCCGGTGTTTTCATCGGGGATATTCTAGAAGGTTCCGGATTGTCCGGCACTCCGGGGGAGAAGGGGTACATGAATGTGTCATTACATATTGGAATGATTGCATCATGTACTAAGTGTTCTTGCTGTCCCAAATATAGGATTAAATTGAATCCTAAAACAGAAAAGTCAAATGTCCAGTTTGAAAGTCAAACTGCCAAAAACAAGAAACTGTGGGAAACAAGCAAGAGGAGTTGGAGTCGACTTGGAGGAGGAGTTTCTCTCCTCCAAGCCGGCGGCCAGCCTAGGCCGAGTTGGGGAGGGACTCCCTCCCTCCCCTGGCGCGCCCACCCCTCCCACCTATATAAGGAGGGGCAGGGCTCCCCTCCTAGACACACAAGTTTCCTATCCTCTAAACTAAACCCTAGATCTAGACCCCGGTTTAGAGCTATTCGGTTTAGAGCCTTCTAATTGGTTTAGAGCCCTCTAATTGGTGTGTCTAATTACTAGACCACTAATAGCCTCTCTCATAAGCTCCACCATACTCGCACCGGCTTAAGGCGAAGCCCTGCGGGATTTCCCCTCTACCTCCGGTACCACGCCGTTGTGCTGCCGGAATCGCGAGGAGAGTGCTACAACCTCCGCTGCCTGCTGGAACAAGGGAGAGGAAGGTCTTCGTCGAGTACCGAACGTGTGACCGACTGCGGGAGCGCTGCGGGAACGCGGCGCCGGAAGGATCGTCTACGCGATCTTGAGATCGGAAAGAGTACGACTACATCACCCACGAGAATCTGCTCTCGTTAAACACTTTGGAATCTTCGAGGGTGAGTTATTCCATCGACTCGTTGCTACAATCTAGTAGATAGATCTTGGCTTGTTTGTTTGTATGCGATAGAAAATTTTTGTTTTCCATGCTACGAACCCCTACAGTGGTATCAGAGCCGTGTCTATATGTAGATCTGTTGCACGAGTAGAACACAATGGTCATTGTGGGCGTTGATGCTTTTATTGTAGATTGCTTTTTGTGTACTTTGCATCTTGCGGTATGTTGGGATGAAGCGGCCCGGGCTAACCTTACATGACATCGTTCATGAGACTTGCTCCACACTTGACATGCAACTCGTTTTGCATAAGTGGCTTTGCGGGTGCCTGTTTCTCCTAGCATAGTAAAGATCCAATTTACAACGGGTGATCAACAATGCTAGTATCAATGTTGTGGTTCTTGTTCGTAAGTTAGAACGACACTTATGGAAAGCCCCAAACCACGTAAAATATGCAAAGAAAGTAGAAGCGTCTAACTTTGTTTTGCAGGGGTGTGCAGTGATGTGATATGGCCATGATTGTGATTATATTTGATGTATGCAATGTTCCTTATTGTAAGTTGGCAACCGGCAGGAGCCATATGGTTGTCTTTAATTTCTGTTAAGACCTGCGTGTCTATTCAAAATAGTTGTAATAGTTGAAGCTGGTGGACGACAACCATGGAGAAGCGTCATTGACCTTGATGCTATGCCGGTGATGATGGAGATCATATTCGTGCTTGAAGATGGAGATCGGAAGCACAAAGAAGAAAGGCCATATCACATCACATATTATGAATTGCATGTGATGTTAATCCTTTATGCATCTTGTATTGCTTAGTAGACGACGGTAGCATTATAAGATGATCCCTCATGCACATAAAATTCAAGTTCTAGAGTGTTCACCCTTAGTATGCACCGTTGCCAAAGCTTGCTGCTTCGAAGCACCACGTGATGATCGGGTGTCTTTGATTCCGCGGGTGAATACAACGTAAGCAAGCCAGATTTGCTTATGCGGAAGCTAAGGTTTGATCTTGACGAGCCTAGCATGTACAGACATGGCCTCAGGAACACGGATCGCCGAAAGGCAAAGCATGAATCATATAGTAGATATGATGAACATGATGATTGTTCGCCATTAAAACTATATCAGCTCTCGTGATGATCGGTGTTGATGTAGTGGATTTGGTTCGTGTGATCACTAAAACAATGTGAGGGATGTTGTTTTGAGTGGGAGTTCACCTAGTTTAATTTCATTAATTAATTTGAACTCAATTTGTCATAAACTTAGTCTAAACTATTGCAAATATGTTGTAGATCAATGGCAGCCCCTACCATCAATTTTAATGCGTTCCTAGAGAAAGAAAAGTTGAAAAACAATGGAAGCAACTTCGCGGATTGGTTCCGCAATTTGAGGATTGTCCTCACAGCTGGTAATTTGACCTATGTGCTGGATGCACCGCTAGGTGACCCACCTGCAGCTGATGCTACCGATGAAGTAAAGAATGTTTACCTCGCTCGGAAGAATCAGTACTCCATAGTTCAGTGTGCTATCTTGTATGGTTTAGAATCGGAGCTTCAGAAAAGGTTTGAAGAGTCAGATCCATATGATATTGTCGAGGATCTCAAATTAATCTTTGAGACTCATGCGGCAATTGAAAGTTATGAAGCTTCTGAAAAGTTCTTTAACTGCAAGATGGAAGAGGGTAGCTCCGTCAGTGAGCATGTGCTTAAGATGTCTGGGCACGCAAATAAACTTCAAAGTTTGGGTATAGTGATTCCTAATACTTTGGGAGTTTACCGCATCCTCCAATCACTACCACCAAGTTACAAGAACTTTGTGATGAACTACAACATGCAGAACATGAACAAAGAGTTGCCAGAACTATTTGCTATGTTAAAATCTGCAGAAGTGGAGATCAAGAAAGAGCACCAAGTGTTGATGGTCAATAAGACCACCAAATTCAAGAAAGGCAAGTCTAAGCAAAAGGGACACTTCAAGAAGGGTGGTAAGAAAGTTACCACGCCGACGAAGAAGACCAAGGCTGGACCTAAACCTGAAACTGAGTGCTTTTACTGCAAGGGAGAAGGTCACTGGAAGCGGAATTGCCCAAGGTACTTGGCGGATTTGAAGAACGGCAACATCAAGAAGAAAAGTATATCTGATATACATGTTATTGATGTGTATCTCACTAGTAATCGTAGTAGTGCCTGGGTATTTGATACTGGTTCGGTTGCTCATATTTGTAACTCGAAACAGGAGCTGCAGAATAAACGGAAGCTAGTGAAGAACGAGGTGACGATGCGCGTAGGAAACGGATCAAAGGTTGATGTGATCGCGGTCGGCACGCTACCTCTTCATCTACCATCGGGATTAGTTTTATACTTAAATAATTGTTATTTGGTGCCTGCATTAAGCATGAACATTATATCAGGATCTTGTTTATTGCGAGACAGTTACTTGTTTAAATCCGAGAATAATGGTTGTTCGATTTATATGAGTAATGTGTTTTATGCACATGCACCTTTGATAGATGGTCTATTCATATTGAATCTCGATAGTAGAAATACACATATTAATAACATTGAGGCTAAACGTTTGAAATCAAGCGATAATTTGACCTATATATGGCACTGTCGTCTTGGTCACATTGGAGTGAAGCGTATGAAGAAACTCCATTCCGATGGACTTCTTGAATCACTTGATTTTGAATCACTTGAAAGATGCGAAGCATGTCTGATGGGTAAAATGACTAAGACTCCATTTTCTGGTATAATGGAGCGAGCTACGGACTTACTGGAAATCATACATACCGATGTGTGTGGTCCAATGAGTGTAGCATCGCGCAGTGGTTATCGTTATGTTCTTACCTTCACGGATGACTTGAGTAGATATGGGTATATCTATTTTATGAAACATAAGTCCGAAATTTTCGAGAAGTTTAAGGAGTTTCAAAGTGAGGTAGAGAATCAACGTAACAAGAAGATTAAATTTCTACGTTCTGATCGTGGAGGTGAATATCTAAGTTACGAGTTTGGCGAGCATTTAAAGAAGTGCGGAATACTTTCACAATTGACACCGCCGGGAACACCACAGCGTAATGGTGTGTCTGAACGTCGTAATCGAACTCTCTTAGATATGGTTCGTTCTATGATGTCACTTACAGATTTACCGCTATCATTTTGGGGTTATGCATTAGAAACAGCCACATTCACTTTAAATAGGGCACCATCTAAATCCGTTGAAACGACACCGTATGAATTATGGTTTGGGAAGAAACCTAAATTGTCGTTCCTTAAAGTTTGGGGATGCGAAGCCTATGTAAAGAAGTTACAGCCGGACAAGCTTGAACCCAAAGCGGAAAAATGCGTCTTCATAGGATACCCGAAGGAAACTATTGGGTATACCTTCTATCATAGATCCGAAGGCAAAATCTTTGTTGCCAAGAATGGATCCTTTCTAGAGAAGGAATTTCTCTCGAAAGAAGTGACTGGAAGGAAAGTAGAACTCGACGAGGTTGTCGAACCTTCTCTCGAAATTGCGAGTAGCGCAGCACCGGAAGAAGTTCCTGTGGTGCCTGCACCAATAAGAGAGGAAGCTAATGATAGTGATCATGAAACTTCGGTTGAAGTTGCTACAGAGCCTCGGAGGTCAACGAGAACTCGTACCACTCCAGATTGGTATGATTCCGTTATGAATGTCATGTTGGTGGACAACACCGATGACCCCGAGACATATGAGGAAGCGATGATGAGCCCAGATTCCAATAAATGGCAAGAAGCCATGAAATCCGAGATTGGATCCATGTACGAAAACCAAGTATGGACTTTGGTGGACTTACCGGATGGCCGGAAGGCTGTCGAGAACAAATGGATTTTCAAGAAGAAAACAGATGCTGATGGTAATGTTACTGTCTATAAAGCTCGACTTGTCGCAAAAGGGTTTCGACAAATTCAAGGAGTTGACTACGATGAGACTTTCTCACCGGTAGCGAAGCTAAAGTCTGTGAGGATTATGTTAGCAATCGCTGCATATTATGATTATGAGATATGGCAGATGGATGTCAAAACAGCATTCCTCAATGGAGACATTGATGAAGAGTTGTATATGATACAACCCAAAGGTTTTGTCGATCCTAAAGATGCTAACAAGGTATGCAAGCTTCAACGGTCCATCTATGGATTGAAGCAAGCATCCCGAAGTTGGAATCAACGTTTTGATAAGGTAATCAAAAGTTTTGGTTTTATACAAACTTATGGAGAAGCTTGTATTTACAAGAAAGTGAGTGGGAGCTCTGTAGCATTCTTAATACTGTATGTGGATGACATATTGTTGATTGGGAATGATGTAGACCTTCTTAATAGTGTCAAGGAATATTTGAATAATAGTTTTTCAATGAAGGATCTTGGCGAAGCAGCTTACATATTAGGCATAAAGATTTATAGAGATAGATCGAAACGCCAAATATCATTGTCACAAAGTACATATTTGGACAAAGTTCTAAAGAGGTTTGGAATGGAAGAAAGCAAGAAAGGGTTCTTGCCCATGTTGCCCAATACGACCTTGAGTAAAACTCAAAGTCCGACATCGGCAGAAGATAGAGAAAGGATGAGTAAGACTCCCTATGCCTCAGCCATAGGATCTCTAATGTATGCCATGCTATGTACTAGACCCGACATCGCATATGCTGTTAGTTTAACTAGCAGATATCAAAGTGATCCAGGAGTGGATCATTGGACAGCGGTCAAAAACATCCTTAAGTACTTGAGAAGAACTAAGGATATGGTTCTTTCTTATGGAGGTGATGAACAGCTCGTTGTTAATGGTTACACCGATGCTAGTTGGAACACCGATCCAGATGATTCTAAATCACAATCTGGATACGTATTTATTTTGAATGGTGCAGCAGTTAGCTGGAGGAGTGCAAAGCAAAGCGTTGTGGCGAGATCTTCAACTGAGTCGGAATACATGGCTGCTTCGGAGGCTTCACAAGAAGCGATATGGATGAAAGAGTTCATTACAGAGCTGGGTGTGGTTCCTAGTGCGCTGGACCCAATGTCTATCTACTGTGATAACATGGGCGCCATAGCCAATGCGCAAGAACCAAGGTCACACAAGAAGCTGAAGCATATCAAGCTACGTTTTCACGCTATTCGAGAACATATCCAGGATGGGGATATAAAGATTTGCAAAGTACACACAGATCTGAATGTGGCGGATCCGTTGACTAAACCTCTCCCGAGGGCAAAACATGACCTACACCAAACTGCCATGGGTGTTCGGTATATTACCATGTAATCTAGATTAGATGACTCTAGTGCAAGTGGGAGACTGTTGGAGATATGCCCTAGAGGCAATAATAAATATAGTTATTATTATATATCTTTGTGTTTATGATAAATGTTTGCATTCATGCTATAATAGTATTAACAAGGAAACCATTAATACTTGTGTGATTTGTAAACTTAATTTGAAGTCCCTAGTATAGCCTCTATACTTCACTAGCTTGTTGGTTGATTGATGATGTGGTTTCTTTGTCATGAACATTGAGATGTTATCAACAACAAGATCATATCGTTAGGAGAATGATATGGTGGACATACTCCTATAGACAAGCGTAGCATAAAGATCAAGTCATTTCAATAGTTCAATTGCTATATGCTTTCTGATACATAGTAACCTAATTCCTTCGACCATGAGATCATGCATATCACCTTTACTGGATGGATGCTTTGATGTCATCAAACACCACACCGTAACAGGGTGGCTATAAAGGTGGCATTGAGTGTTCGGAAAGTATTGGTTGAAACACATGGATCAAGAGTGGGATTTGTCCATCCACATGACGGATAGATATACTCTGGGCCCTCTCGGTGGAATGTCATCCAATTAGCTTGCAAGCATGTGACATGGTCACAAGGGATCACATATCACGGGAACGAGAAAAGAGTACTTATCGGTAACGAGGATGAACTAGGTATGCAGAGATACCGACGATCATAACCTCGGATAAGTAACATATCGTGAGACAAAGGGAAATTGGTATCGTATGTAAGTGGTTCATTCGATCGCAAAGTAATCGTAGAAATATGTGGGAGCCATATGAATTTCCAGATTCCTCTATTGGTTATTGTTCGGAGAAGTGTCTCGTTCATGTCTGCATAATTCACGAACCGTAGGGAGACACACTTAAGGATTCGACGTTGTTTGAGTAGTTATGGTATTATGAGAAAGAGACCGAATGTTGTTCGGAGTCTCGGATGGGATCCGGGATATCACGAGGTGATCCGGAATGGTCCGGAGAATAAGATTCATATAAGGAAAGTCCCGTTTCGGAGTTCGGGAATGATTCCGGTGTTTTCATCGGGGATATTCTAGAAGGTTCCGGATTGTCCGGCACTCCGGGGGAGAAGGGGTACATGAATGTGTCATTACATATTGGAATGATTGCATCATGTACTAAGTGTTCTTGCTGTCCCAAATATAGGATTAAATTGAATCCTAAAACAGAAAAGTCAAATGTCCAGTTTGAAAGTCAAACTGCCAAAAACAAGAAACTGTGGGAAACAAGCAAGAGGAGTTGGAGTCGACTTGGAGGAGGAGTTTCTCTCCTCCAAGCCGGCGGCCAGCCTAGGCCGAGTTGGGGAGGGACTCCCTCCCTCCCCTGGCGCGCCCACCCCTCCCACCTATATAAGGAGGGGCAGGGCTCCCCTCCTAGACACACAAGTTTCCTATCCTCTAAACTAAACCCTAGATCTAGACCCCGGTTTAGAGCTATTCGGTTTAGAGCCTTCTAATTGGTTTAGAGCCCTCTAATTGGTGTGTCTAATTACTAGACCACTAATAGCCTCTCTCATAAGCTCCACCATACTCGCACCGGCTTAAGGCGAAGCCCTGCGGGATTTCCCCTCTACCTCCGGTACCACGCCGTTGTGCTGCCGGAATCGCGAGGAGAGTGCTACAACCTCCGCTGCCTGCTGGAACAAGGGAGAGGAAGGTCTTCGTCGAGTACCGAACGTGTGACCGACTGCGGGAGCGCTGCGGGAACGCGGCGCCGGAAGGATCGTCTACGCGATCTTGAGATCGGAAAGAGTACGACTACATCACCCACGAGAATCTGCTCTCGTTAAACACTTTGGAATCTTCGAGGGTGAGTTATTCCATCGACTCGTTGCTACAATCTAGTAGATAGATCTTGGCTTGTTTGTTTGTATGCGATAGAAAATTTTTGTTTTCCATGCTACGAACCCCTACAGATATCACAGAGATGACACACTGCGAGCTACATGTCAAAGTTGTGAACATCTCAATGAAGGTGGCGGTCGGCTATGCCTTACCAATTGGACCCACACCAACTTACCACCGTCGTCCGGTTCCAGAGGGCTACGCTGTTGTCGGCGTGGATGAAATCATGCCCACCTTTGAGGTTTTGGATCTTCACTACCCTGCTGGTGAAGGGGATGTGACTGTGCTGGGTGACGCAAAAAACGTCACCATTCTATGGCCGAAGGAATGTATCGTGCTTCGAAATCACACGCCAAGGCCATCTTCGCTGCCGCCTCACCCGTCTCCAGCGAGGTCGTCGCCGCCGCGGCAGCCGTCTTCGTCGCCTCACCCGGCTCCGTCGCCTCACCAATCTCCGGTGCAGCCATCGCCGCGGGAGCCATCGCCGGCGCCTCAGGATAAAAAGCGTAAGCGTATCGCTACTGTGCGTCGTAAGCGATCGCCGAAACGTAAACAAGAGCCTCTTCCAAAAGTACCAAAGGTTCCTCCCAAGAGAGCTTATGACTGTACTGAAGAGGAGACTGCGGCGATCGTTGATGCGGAAACGACAGCGTTTTTCGCTAAGCTGAGGCGGCCGAAAGAGCCAGAGTTCCCCAGCACCAAAGAAGAAAAATCCAAAGTGTTTAAAATGCTAAAGAATCTTCATCAACCCGAGCCAAAGCTGTCATCAGACTTGACCGTTCTTTTCTCAAGTCACATGCGGCACAAAAAACCTCGAAGAGCAGTACTGATGCAAGCGGGAAATCTGTTGCCCAGCTCGGAGAACAAGCAAAACAGACTTGCGCCCCTCTCAAGGTGATTTCTCAAACCAATGTGGGGTCGAGCAAATATGGGGCCGAAGAGCAGTATGATCCAGAGGTAGTTGCACAATACGGAGAAGCTGCCGCTGCTCAAGGTATGAGTATTGCCCAGTACTTATCCCAGTTAGAGTTCTTCCCCGTGAGTGAAGTAGCATATAAATACCAGTACGGCAAACCTCTCGTCAAACCTGAGGAGGTAAACAATCTTTCAACAAAAATGCGAAGATTGCATAACTGGTACATGCATGCCACGTCCGCCGGGGCTAACTGGATAGTGCCGAGGGTTACAAAAAAGCATCATGGGAAAGAAAGGGATGACATGATATCCATTGAATTTGATGAACTATTTCAATTATTCAATCAAGACGCCTTGGACAAATCGATCATCAGTGCCTATTGTCTATAAGTACTAATTCTGTAATTAATTTAGTCTCCAGCTATATTAT
The DNA here is from genome assembly GCA_916181665.1 of Avena sativa. Classification (NCBI taxonomy): domain Eukaryota; kingdom Viridiplantae; phylum Streptophyta; class Magnoliopsida; order Poales; family Poaceae; genus Avena; species Avena sativa. The sequence goes on along the minus strand of OV702293.1, from coordinate 350,294,346 downwards.
TTTGTTTATTGCATGTATATAATCATACTGTAATATGCAGAATGAAGATTCTCGAATGCAGCAGAGGACAAATCTATGACATTGGCTTCATTGACCCATATTGGGTTCATGAAGCTAATCTCAAAATAATCCCCCAGGATACGGAGGATAATATAGTACACGCGTTAAGGTTTTAAGAAACCAAAAGGGAAATACTATTTCCTTACAACTTCCAGTGAGTGTTATTGTCTTGTATACACTTTCTATTTCGCTTACTCGATGTTAAGTATATAATTGATTAGTTATGCATTCGCATGTACCACTATATTCTGTTAATCATTCAACTTGACAAAGGGCGTGTACTAGTCATGGACTCGAAACATAAACCTCTTGAGACGTGGAAGGACATGCAGATACTTCTCCAGCGGTAATTCTAATCATTACGACACTATATCGGCAACGTTCGTGAATTTTATGATATCAAGTACTTAATAACTTATTTTATTCGTTTTCTTCGCCGGACAGCGCTTGGAAAAGGTTCACCCAAAAGGCTAGGGGTGTTTGGAAAGAGGAGCTTACATTTGAAGCACTAGATGTAAGCACCACTAGCTATATCCGCGCATCTCTTTGATTCTAGTTTTGATACAGTTATTATCATGCTTGATTATTATTTTGATTGAACTCTGTTCTCGTAAAGTGCCTGACGCAGGGACCAGGTAACAATCTCTGTGGATACTATGTTTACGAGTTCATCCGGCAGACGTGCGATGAGAAGGGCAGAAATTTAGAGCAACTCCACGTACGTAAACAATTTCTATAGTTTTTAATTTCAAACAAATTGTGTTTAGTTTCATTCATATAGGCTGACTCCTTTTTTAAATCAGATCGAATGTCTACGGGACGGTCTTCTGCCAAAGGATCGCGTACGAACAATTTCAGGAGGAATTGGCGGGATTCTTGGATGCAGAAGTCCTAGACCCGAAAGGGGAATACTATTCTGCTGTGTATAGACAATAGGGATTGTAAAAATAGCAACTTTGAAGGAATTGGCCGGTAGCATCGAATAGCAACTTTTGTATGTAGTGCATGAACTCGATCCGTGTATTGAATGTAATATTGTCATGATGAGCTTGTGTAATATAAGGTTCCTTCGTTGATAAGTGCAAAACACTAAATAAACAATAAAACAACCTAAATGAATTCTCTGCCGCGGCAACAAAATGTGCCAAAATGAATTCTCTGCCGCGGCAGAGAAATGGGCCAAATCTCTGCCGCGACAGCAGGTTATTAGTCCCGGTTCGTGTTACGAACCGGGACTAATGCTTCACCCCCCCCCCCCTCGCGCTCTGATGCCGCCACGTGTGCCCCCATTTATCCCGGTTGGTGGGGCAACCGGGACTAAAGGTTAGAGCTTTAGTCCCGATTGCCCCGTCCTGGTTGGGCAACCGGGACTAATGCCCCTTACCAACCGGGACCAATGGGGCGTTTTCTACCAGTGAAGCATCGACGGGATAAATATTCCACAACACAGTAGGCACTTTCAGGCTATAAACCCTATCTAGTTTCGCTCTAACTGATACACTAAAATTGTCAAAACTGTAAAATTCTGGCGAGTTTCCTATTTAGTGGCATTTTTGGGCCAGAACAAAAACCTTAAAACGGCCCGGGCTAGTAAAAAGTTTTCGATCGGTCCCCTATAAATATCTTATTAAGTGAGGTAGGCGTTGATGAGTGGACAACATCGAGACCACCGAAGACGTTCAGGCCTACGTACGTATACGTGCGTTGCTGGTGCTGGGTCGTTTGTGCGCTCCTCTCATTCTCGATCCTTTTCTTCTGATGATGGTTCCGTCTCTGGCTCCCGAAATTTTAACTTGAGGGGGAGCAAGTTTGTTTAGGTCGCAGTCTCTGGCACACTGTGGCCCGTGCAAGCGATGCGTCCAACAAGATGCCAAGATGGATAGAGACGGTGGGGGGCTTGCTTTTCGTCCCATCGATCGGACACGCTGAGATCGTACGTACATATACCTGTTGGCGTTGGACCAATGCGTCCAGTACGAGAGAAACCGGTATTCCGGTAACGGACGGTTCGTACTATTCCGCACGAAGGGTCGCTAGCTAGCTTGCGGAAGTCGGCCACTCGATCCAGCGGTAAAAAAAAAAACTGCCGAAGAACGGCGACGTGACACACTATTAATTTGTCCCGACCGGCCGGTCGGCTGCCTCCGGTCCCCGGCTGACACGACCGCGCGAGTCCAGATAAGCATTGTCCCGTGCACCGACCCCACCAGATGACCACACGGCGTGCAGGTGCAGTCGAGTCTCGTGTCCATGAACGCCGCCCGGCCGGTGACCTGCCGCGGTTTCGTACCTTAGCCGACCAGAAGTAGCCATGGATCGTACGTAGCCATAGAATCTCAGCCTCTCAGGCACGGTGGCCCGCGCGCGTGCAAGCGACGCGACCCAACCCCAATCCAAGATGGATATATGATGAGACGACGCTGGACTTCCAAGTCATTGTATACGTCGCCCGTCTGTGCAATTGTCCATTTCCCGATGCATCGTGCTCCAAAAAAAAATGAACACGCCGCGATCGTTCCCGTTCGACCCATGCATCGAGTGGTCACCTTTTTCTCGCGATTTTTTATGCTCACACGACCTGTCAATCGTAGAAACCGGTAGAATTCACCACCGTCCATGTCGTTGTCCCATTGGAGAGTTGTGTATATGTATATACCGTTGCAAAGGCGCATATGCCGATCGATAGCGCCACGCATGGGCGCACACAGTGCACGTCGTTTCATCGTCCAACAAGTCGATCGGGCACTCCTTTTGGTAACCCGCTCTAATGGTAGGTATTTGAGTCGAACGAGACACAGATAGGTTAGACACTAGGTCAAATTTTCAAGGCCGTGGCTGGGGCCATCGTGGCGTTGTAAACCGTGATGGGATTGTCGTTAATGGTACCATGACGATTAACTAGGGAGGAGCGCATGTAAAGCAATACTCTACAGACGTAGACGTTTAAACTGAACCACGTTACCGAACATCGTCTCCCGTCTATTCCCTTCGTTTGATAATATAAGTTGTTTTTAGGTTTATGAATCAAATGTATCTAGACTTTTTTAATATGTAAGTTCATATCTAGACTTCTTTTAGTATGTAGGTTTACTCAGATTTAGAGTAAATCTACACAGTAAAATAAGTCTAGATATTTTTTTTTACAAACCTAAAAATTCTTATATTTTGAAACGGAGGGGATACTTTCTAAAATGATCTAATCGCATATTATGCTAACAAGTGATATCAGAGCCAAGTTATAGGTTGGCATCATAGTGCGGATGATCTAGAGGAAGGCATGGTGGTTGTGGTGGGAGGCGGGATTTTATCGGAGCGGAGGCTGGAGTGGGCGAGGTTCCTTAGGCGTACCCTCCGCGCTACGGTACACATTGATCACATGCATGGCGACTCAAGGCAGCCATGTCATCAAAGAAGATCCGATCGGCAAGCACCATCGTTGGATGGCTTGGCGCGTAAGTTGGTGGAGATCGTAATGACCGATGTGGCGTAACAGGTCTGAGCGTTAGACCGGTCCGTTCAACCAGAGAGGTCTGCTCGACGAGAAGAGACCATGTGCAGTCCGACAAGGACCCAATGATTTCTAATGTCGTCTTGGTTGTGGTCTCTAACCCACTTATAACAAACGTGCGCGTGCAGCTCTAAGATTCGGAATATCTGGTGGAGCTACACGAGTTCGATTCGACAAAGGTGTGAACCGACTTAATTTTGGATGCGGACAAGAGAACAAAGGACGACCGAGTTAGATGACACAAGGCGTGACTTGGAGCTTAGAAAAATTACGTGGGGTCGGATTAAAGGTGGAGATAGATCTAATGGCCTGATCCTTCGCTGTTTGGTTCCCTGGCATCGATAATGAAATTTTGGTGACGAAGAGGACGCGGTACGGTGGACTTCCGAGTCATTGTTCACAGGGACACGCTGCCCGCGACCGTTCCCGTTGGAGCGATGCGTCAAGTGGTGGTAAACTTTTTTCGAGATTCTTTATTTATATATACTAATAACACGACCTGACCTGTCAGTCAACCGTGGAAAGCGGTAACGGAGTTTGAACTTATCACCGTCCTCCTCGCCAATGGGTATTGAGACGAGATCTCTTGGATATTCTATTTGGACGCGTTGACCCCTCCCTCACACTATGTACTTGGCCGCAAAGATTACCGCACCGGTTACGGTCGTCGGTCGCCATCCTTAAACGCCGTGTCACGCACAAACGACACGACGGTCGCTAGCTAGCCCCAAGTCGGCCGGTACAGTCCAGGGGGTAAAAACTGCCAAACGGCGACGCGACGCATCTGTCCTCACCGGTCGGGCTCATCGGGCCGGGCCGGTCCCCGTGATGACACGAGCGCGCGCGTGTGCAGAGCATATCCCGTCCCGTGCGTGCGTGGACCTATGGCTATCTATCCATATCCCCGCGGTCGAGTCGATCGATCGATCATCGGTCGAGGATGTAGCCGCGTCGCCCTCCCGCTGCTAACGTGAGCAAAGTCCGCACGTACGTCTTGTACCGGAACGCCGTCGTCTACATCTCGGCAAATTAAAGGACAGCTGACAGAGACGGTCGGCGGCCTGATTCATGCATGGTATGCGTTTAATTGCACCGGTTGCTTCGCCGGAGATACGATGATACGATGATCCACTCGCCAAGTGCATGCAGCCAGCGGTCCTTTGTACGTACTAGGAAAGGGAGATGTGTCTCTGTGTGCGTGTGTGTACAATTTGAACTCCCAAACACGTACGTGTTCTGAAGAAATTCTTTGTAGGAATCGGACAAGCCTCGACAGTGGCGGTTTGCATCTCCCAGCAGTGACAGTAATATTTGCAAAATCCAAAAACAATATTTATAAGTTGAAAAAATCCTACTATACGATACCAAGTTTTGTTGTTGTTATTGTTGTTGTTGTTGTTGTTGTTGTTGTTGTTGTTGTTGTAGCAAATCCCCGTTGTTGTTGTAGCAAATCCCCGTTTTAGTTGTTCCAAATAAACCCTAAAGGATGTCAATGTTTGGCGCAAAACATACAAATGCCTCCAACATATATGCTAAACTCATCCAACAATGCATAAATACGTTAACATTTGAAGAAAAAAAAACTCTTTGTGCCATACACCCTAACACCTTGTAGCATTTTGCTTGTGGCTACGGAACAAAAACGTTAAACAGATGTTGCACTTACTTCCTCCGTTAGGGATTATAAGGCCTATGAGTTTTTTTAAAATATTAGAAATTATAAGTTCTTTCTTATTTATTATCATCTCTCCTCCAATGCATGGTCTTATTTTTCTTTCTTTTCTCTCATGTATGTACAACTATTGGTGCATGTAGTAATCAAGAGAATGAGTTATTGATTTTCTTAATCCTATCAAAATGGTCCATAGTCCTTATAATCCCTAACAGAAGGAGTAGAAATAACCCTTGCAACATTGAAAAAATCCGAAAAAAACCGACCCCATATGAGAGAGCTCGCCATCCCGAAGCTGGCTGACGACAGATCCAGCTTGTCGGAGGCTCGTCGTCGCTGATAATAACCCAAGAGTAGGAAATCGTTGTAACACAATTAAATAAGTACTAAGTGTCGAACTCATCGGTAGCTGAAGGTAAACTGTATATTCTATAAATCCCTATAACCCACTTTATATGGCTCTGTGCAATGCAATGAAATAATAATGCAAAATATTTTTTACTCAAAATACTACTGCTAGAAAGTGGTAAACTAAAACAACAAGATGCAAATGAAGCTTATACAAGGAAGACTTGTGCAAGAGAGAGTGGAAGAACGTAACTCAAGGGAGCAAATGTTCTGAGAATATGGTTGTTTCATTTCTTTTGGTTGTCTATGTTTCTTCTAGAGATGGGTCATACATAAGTACAATAGTGTGCATGTGCAAGTACACCACTAGTGATAGCCTCCAAACTACTTCCATGCTAGCAAGAGAGTTATAAGTTGTAAGGTCCCCATTAGTTTAACCCTCATTGATTAACACGTTATTACTAGTCATGCATCCAAAAGGCGAGACACGGTTTCCATCATCTACATCCATTCCTAACCTCCTATACACACCCGTCGACTCATCCCGAAACTTCCCTCTTGCCAAAAAAATCCGGTTTATGTGGAGCTCCCACCGAACCACATGATCATTTTGCATCCGTGCCCACACCAAACCACATGATCATTATGGGCTGAACCCGCGGGTTCAACTCGTGGGTCTTTGCGCACTAGTTTGGTCAAGGAATATTGGTACATAGCTGCAGCCACTAGTCAACAAGACAAGCAGGACAATCTATTCAAGAATTTATGGAAAAAAGGTTAGCTAGGGAAAGAGATCTACCACCGTGGAAGAATACAATGGTAGGAAGATGAAATCGTAGATGAGGCTGAGTGTGGATGAGGGAGAAGAGGTTGCATCCGAGATAGTAGTCGTACAAGGGGAACAAGACGCCAAGGGTCAGGGCTGTCGGGGAGGTGTTGCAGGGAGAGAGGCCGGGAGATGGAGAGCTTGTGGTCGGGCGGTGTTGCGTGATGGTGCAGAACAACGACAATAGTAGAGCTCCAGGGCGGTGGCAATAGAGGTGTTGGGGAATGTGGAGTTGTTGGCTCGGGGCTCACTGCAGGTTGAGCCCATGGGTTCAACCCGTTTACACCTTATTTTCTAGAGACCACACCGCACCACCCCAATCCATTATCGTGGAAAGCCCACACCTCTCCAGACCACTAATCCGCTGGAACCATTTAACCCCAGACCAAACGATACGACAACACAACCTGCTCCAAAATCCCTGTTATTGCTCGCACCATTCCCAACCTAAGTGGATACAAATCAAACAAGAGCCTAACAAGTTCACCAAAGCCTATGATGGCATCAAGAACCGCCCCGTGAGTGGAGTTGGCATGGCCACCCAAGCCCCGCAAGCGTTGGGAGCTTTCAAATCCCAAAATGAAGGACAAAGCTTCAGCATGATCTGTTGTTATCCCAAACTTCATCAAGCTCCAAAGTGGACTGATCTTATTGCATCTATCAAACTCCAAGCCCAAAATTCCGCCAATCATGGAAATAAGAGAAGCAATGATGGAGTCACCATTGATCTTGATGGTCCAAGTGAAACAACGGGAGGTTTGGGAGCTTGCTCGGACTGACCCTAGGAAAAGAAGCCATCCAAGGAAGATTTGAAGCGTGACGTGTCCATTGTCGAATTACAAGGATCGTTGAAAAAAATGATCTTCGCCAAAGAGAACTCTAGTGGAAAAAGAGTAGAGGTTCGATAACTCAAAAAGGATGAGCTCTTCTAGAGCTTCATTGATACTATTCAAGAGAAGTACCAGCCGATACTGCTGCAGATGCCGAGAAGCTTCGTATTGATGCGGAGGTGGCACGCTGCCAAGTTGGAGGCTACAACAAGGGAAAAAAGGGATTAACGAGAGGTTTTCATGAAGGAGAACCATGTGATAATGGCCGATTTTAACCTCTGCAACGAGTTGATGAGAGCTAAATGAGAAGAAGAAGCAAACAATCTTGATTCGTCCCATATGATCTCCTTTTATCATTCTTGTTGTTTTGGGTTTGATGTGGTACTTCCATGTCCCGGTTTTGGGAAGCATTCATGACTTTGAACCACTTAAAATGTATAAATATTTACTCAAATCTATTTGGGCTAGTGTTGAAAATAAATGGTCAATACCAGCCCTAGGACAAAATTTAGGACGCAAAATTTAGTGTTGAAAATTAACTTTAACTCTTGTGAGGCCATCTGCCTCGCGCAATCTGGCTGGGCGTCGTCCCGTACCATAGTTTATTTTTTTTTGTATCGGTGGGTGTGGGTTTTTCGTGTTCAATGTTGCTGTTTGGGAACTGTGGGCTTGGGTGTTGCCATCAGGTGTATGCGATGAAGCTGTGGGGGAAGCTGCGGGGCGACACGTCAGGGAAAAAAAAATTGGCCCCGGTCCATGACTTGATTAGGTGTACCCTTCTCATTAACTGACGCGTGGCACTGTTTTTTTCTACGCATGGCACTGCTAATCTTAAAGCATAGGGTCACGGTAATTGCCCAAAAACTCAGAATACCATATAGTATAATTTTCCAGCGCCGTGACTATTGTATGAATACGATACACAACTCCGGCGACGCGGTGGCGTAAGCTCTCAGCCGAGTTATGCCCAAGACCGATGCCGGCACAGTGGTTGCCGATGAGCATCGAGGTGTGGCAAGAAATCCCATGTGGACAAGGCGATGCAAGAATAATTTAGGACAATGCTCGGCGCGGCCGCGCGGCGTTCCACGCTGTCGTTGTCGGTAGCTCAATTTAGGAGCACGGACATGGTGCCAAAATTTATTATATTTGTCTTTTTTGTTGCGTTTTAAATATAAGATATTTTCCATTAATTTTTTGTATACTTGTATTTTATACTGTTGACTACATGTAGCTATTTTTTCTAAAATATTTGATGAATTTAAAAAAAATTGAAAAGGTCTCCATGGAGCCCGTGCTCTAAAGAGATTTTCCGTGGAGTTGACCCTATCTATTTATCTTTCTCAAGAGCTCTGGGCTAGGATTTACGGCTTTCAGCTACGATTCTTTGACTGCTACCACACTAAGCCCGTTCAGCCGCAACTCCTTTAGGCTGCCTCCCCAAGACTCATCTTAACCACTGTGCGGCCATGTGCGAGGAGGGGTATATAGAATTGTTGCTTCAGGCAGAGGTGTCGCGCAGGAGGACAAGCCAACGGTGATGAGGCGCTGCAAGAGGCACTTGTCAGGCGGGGGGCTTGGAGACGCATCTCGAGGCATGGTCTTTGGCGTGAAGTTGAGCCTAAAGGGAAGGCGTGGGGACATCGACTCTGGGGCAGGACTGCATGGAAGAGGGATGCGTCTAGGCGGGTCACTCCATCTAAACCTTCCCGCATGTCCTTGCATAGAGACAAAGAAAGGCGTTTCCTCCTCTGGCCGTCCACCCCTCTCATCTGCTCCTTTTCTCCACTCTCATCTCTCTCTTCTCCTTCAACTTGTGGGTAACAAGCAGACATCTTGAGTAGGCATTGTTGTGAATATGGTGATTGCAGAATCCACCCTCGGGTTGAGCTGTCATTTCCTTCTTCTCGGCTCTTTTTTTCTTCTTCTTATCAATTTGCAAAATTTACTACAGACAGGCATAATTTTTTCTGAATTTTGTCCTTCGTGTGTTAATTTATTGGTTAGAGAAAATCCTGTGTTTAGAGAAAGAAAATAAATATTTATTTATTTTTAACCTTAAAATATCTATTTATATTCTAATAATACGATTGGGTCCAAGTGCTAACAACACTTCACCAAATAATCGTGTAGGCACTGTTAGTATATAAAAAGAACTGGACATAACAATAAAATAAATACGTGATCGAAAACTCGCATGCTCGTTCGCGATACGTGATATAGACGACGAGGGGAAGCTCGCAACGCCCACCCACCTAGTCGGATAAATGCAGGATAAAAGAGGACAATATTTGAGGCTCCCGGGGAGATGCTCTTACCGGAAGTAGACGTTGATTTGTGAACGATGATGTCGATGCTCAGGGCTAGGTACGTTACTGGTGCTTTTTCGTCTCTTTCTCCTCTCACTCTCGATTCTGGCGCCCGAAATTTAACTTGGGAGCAAGTTTGTTTAGGACATGGGTCTCTGTGGCTGTGGCTCTGGTGCAAGCGACGCGCGGCCAAGACCCAAGCGGCCAAGATGGATTGAGATGGGTGGGTTTGCTTTCGTCCCCGCAGACACGCTAAGATCGAACGCGAGAAACCGGGATTCAGATAACAGATTCGTATTCCTCACCGTCCACGTCCTTCTCAAAGAAAAAGAAGTCCTTCATGTTGACGTTCCCTGTATGTACACACTTAGAACGTGTTTGGTTCGACATTGTATAAACGTAAACGTAATGGGAATCAAAAATATCGGTAATATAAACGAAATGGGGTAAATCACAAACATGTTTGGTTCAGCTCGGGTATCAGGTATGGAATCACACGGAAGTTTTCACCTGTTAAAAAACAGAGAAGGGGCTTCTTGGCGCAATGGATCTTGGCTGCCACAAGTTGTCCTCGTCACCAGGGTCGCCGACTTGCCGATGCTCGTGTTCTCCGGCGAGATGCCCCAAGGACCATGCTATCTATTCACGACTTCACCTCAAGTTCTGGCCGCATCGAGTGCCTCGCTGTAGCTCAGTGCTTACAAGAACATGGATGGCGGTGGCTTCCAGATCGGGGCTGCGCCGGGTGCTAGAGGCTAAATCCGAGAGGCACGGGGACTGCGGCGGCTCAGAGCTCCTGTGCACAGAAAGCTTTCTTCCATGGCGGCCCGCCAGTGAGGCTCATGAGGGCGTGAGAGAGATAGAGGAGAGAGAGAAAGTCGCGTGAGAGCGACGGAATCAGATTACACGGAGGTAGGACCAGAATCAGTTTTGACTAGCGATGTAATCCGATTCCGAGGAGATCTGATTACGGAAAAATCGAACCAAACAGAAAGTAACGTAAATAGCAACCAAACAGCTTCTTAGCAGCAAAGATTACTGCTCCGACCATGTACGACTCGTCGTCCCGTCTTTCCACTCGGCAGGGTCGCTACTTGCTAGCTAGCTTATGGAAGTCGGCCACTCGATCCAGCGGTGAAAAAAACTGCCGAACGGCGACGTGACACACTATTTGTCCTGACCGGTCGGGCTCGTCCGGTCCCCGGCTGACACGAGCACCCGAGTCTCGATATGATAAGCATGTCCCGTGCACCCCGTGTATCGACCCACGAGATGACCACATGTGGATGTGCGGCCGAGTCCATGAACGCCGGTGACCTGCGCGGTCTTGTAGTACGTTAGCCGACCGGAAGTAGCCACGCACTACATTGGATGCCTGCGTCGCTGTCCGGCAAGTCGAGTCCAAATCCGTCTCACATCGGCGGGCCGAGGTGTACGACCGTGCACCCATGACAGGCCCAGACGGTCGGCGACTCGGCGGCCTTGAATATGTGATTCGTGGTGATGCGCGGAGCCCAGCAGTTCTCTTGATCTTTTCCTGTTCGTTTCCCTTCTCCCCTGGCCACAGATTAAAATGAAATTTCGAGCGCGAGTTTAGAATCTCAGGCACGGTGGCCCGCGCGTGCAAGCGACGCGCCTAGAGCCAAGATGGATGGATATGATGAGACGCTGGACTTCCAAGTCATTGTATACGTCGCCTGTGCCTTGGTCATTTCCCGATTCCTCCTGCTCCACATGAACACGCCGCGATCGGTTCCCGTTGGACCGATGCGTCCAGTGGTCACCTTTTTCTCACGATTTCTTATGCTCACACGACCTGTCAATCCTACAAACCGGTAGAATTCACCACCGTCCATGTCGTTGTCCCATTGGAGATTTGTAACGGTAGGTATTTGAGTCGGACGAAGACGCGGGATAGGTTAGACACAATGTCAAATTTTCAAGAACGATCCGGCGCCCGTGGCTGGGGCGCTAGCTGGGAGCGCCGGTAAAGCAATACTCCGCAGATGTTGGCATTTAAGCTGAACCGCGTTACCAAACTATGTCTCCCGTCTATTTTCTAAAATGATCTAATCGCGTAGTGCGGATGATCTAGAGGAAGGCATGGTGGTTCTGACGAGAGGCGGGCTTTTATCGGAGCGGAGGCTGGAGTGAGCGAGGTTCCTTACGCGTACCCTTCGCGCTTACGCATTGTTGATGATGACGCAACATCATCAACAAAGGACGGCATTGATCGCGAGCATGACGACTCAAGGCTGCCATGTCATCAAAGAAGATCCGATCGGCAAGCACCATCGTTGGATGGCTTGGCGCGTAAGTTGGGGGAGATCGTAATGACTGATGCGGCGCAACGGGTTTGAGGGGCAGTTCAACCAGAGAGGTCTGCTCGACGAGAAGAGACCATGTGCGTCCGACAAGGACCCGATGAGTTCTAATGTCATCTTGGTTGTGGTCTCTAACACACTTACAACAAACGTGCGCGTGCAGCTCTAAGATTCGGAATATCTGGTGGAGCTACACGAGTTCGATTCGACAAAGGTGTGGACCGACTTAATTTTGGGTGCTGACAAGAGAACAAAGGACGGCCAAGTTAGATGACCCAAGGTGTGACTTCAAGCTTAGGAAAGTCACGTGGGGTCGGATTAAAGGTGCAGATAGATCTAAACTATCTTGAGGTCAATAAAAGGTGGGTCGCAAGGTGCCGTGGAAAGATCTCATGAGTTGCATGGCCGTAAATATTGAGCATGGAATTTAGGAAGCAAGGCGATGCATACAAGAAGCCTTTGCGGAACCGAAGAAAAGGTTTGGTCGGTTCGATCGCTCTAACCTAAATAATCTGATCGGCATCTGTTCATGGGAGAGCAGCAGGAGGATGAGATGTCTTCCACAACCAGGTTCGAGGTGACGAAGTTCGATGGTATGGACAACTTTATGCTATGGCAATCGAGGGTCGAGGATTTTTTGGGGCAGCAGGGACTCCTGAAAACAATCAAAGTTGATGAGTCTCTTCTATGCCTCTACTACCATCTCCATCGGTAATGGGAAGATTGCACCGTTTTTGGAAGCGTCATGGCTTAATGGTAGCGCGCCCAAAGATATTGTCAGGCTCATTTTTGACGCATACATTAGGAAAAATAGAATGTCAAGCAAGTCCGCTATGATAATGCTTGGATTTCAAAAAATTAAAATGGACATCAACTTGACTATCCCGCATCTCTAGGAGTCTGCTGTTAGATGTATATATTTGTATATTGTAGTTTCCCCATATGTTAGGAGGCTTCCTGCACATTTGCACATGTACCTGTATTATATATTGTGGCCTTTGGCCCCCAGAGGAATACACATTGCCTATTCCTAACATGGTATCAGAGCCTCGTTAGCCCCGTCCTCTTTCTCGCAATTTCGTCGGCCGCCACCATCCCTGTCGCCGCCGGCCTTGCCGTCGTCGTCGCCGCCTATTTTGTCCCATTTCAGATCTGGACCGATCCGGTCGCCGTTTCAGATCTGGAACGATCTGTTTTCCGATCAAGACCCAAATTGGATCCAACTCCGGTCGCTCCTGATCCTGCTTCGCCTCTATCTGCAACTCCGGTAGGGCCACCCATCGCTCCTGCTTCAGATCCGGTCGGGCAAATTGGTTACAGATCCTGCCCAACTCCCCGTCCCCGCCTCTGCACATCGCCATGCGGGACCCGCCTCGATCTGCTCGACACCGCGCCCCCACCTCGACCACGTGGGACCCCGCCTCGACCACGCCACGCGGGACCTCTCCCCGCCTCGATCTGCTCGACAAGGCCACGCGGGAAGCAGATCCTGCCATCGCCACCTCGAGCCACTCGTCGCCTGCCTAGGCCACGCGGGACCCCTGCCTCTGCTCGACTAGTTGCTGGCCCGCCGTCTCTCGCCCAAGCCTGCTGGCCGCCTCTCGCTCGTCTCAGTCGCCTTCTCTTTCGGTCTCAATTTTCCCCGAAATTGGTTCGCGCCGCCCCGATCTACCTTGTCCCAGTGCTCAGATCATCGGTGGTGCCCTGTTCTAGGCGGAATTGGCTAGAGATTGCTGGTTTGCGAGCGTTGACTTCCAGTCAGATCTAGTCAGAGAGAGAGAGAGAGATGTCTTCTTCATCGGGTTATGTCGCGATTCCTCGCTGCCCGGTGATCTTTGATGGCGCGAATTATCCTGATTTCGCTGCCTTTATGCGCGTTCACATGCGCGGTCTCCGTCTTTGGGGTGTGCTATCCGGCGAGGTCTCCTGTCCGTCGTGCCCCTGCTCCTGTGGCTCCTCTCCTGCCGACGCCGATTGTTCTCGGCGCTGATGCTTCTGAGGAGGCCAAGGATGCTGCTCATAGTGCTGATGATAGTGATGTTGCTGCTTATGACCTTAAGTTCAAGCAGTATTCTTCTGATCTCGAGGCCTATCGCCATGCTCTGACTAACTACACTCAGTGGATCGATGAGGATGCTCGTGTTGCTGCTGTTCTCACCTCCAGTGTTCTTCTCCAGTATGCTGCTGAGTTCATGAATCTTCCTACTGTTGCGGCTTAGTGGGCACATCTTCGTCAGCGCTATCAGCTGTCTGGGATGCTCTTTACCTGTCTGTGGTTCGCCAGGAGCATGCTCTTCAGCAGGGTGATTCCACTATTGATGAGTTCTATACTCAGAGTGCTGCTATCTGGCGTCAGCTTGATTCTTTCTGTACTATTGTTTGTGGCACATGCTCGTGCTGCCAGATTGTGCGCTCGGATTTGGAGTTTCACCGTATTTATGAGTTTCTGTCTCGGCTCCGCCAGGAGTTTGAGCCCCGGCGTGCTCAGCTGAATGCTCGTGGTCGTGTTCCGCTCTCTGAGATGTTGTCTGAGCTTCAGGCTGAGGAGGCCCATCTCCGTGGTGCTGGTCTTCTTGCGGTTCCATCTGTGCTTGCTACCCGTGGTCCTCCTATGCCGTCTACTCCCTCGACTCAGCCGCGGTCCTGTGTGCCGCCGTCGATACTACCCACTCCTCCAGGTCAGGGCCAGAGTTAGCACCAGCCGTCTCAGGGTCAGAGTCAGCACCAGCAGGCTCGTGGTCAGGATCGCCGTGGTTCTCTTCGTCACTGCTATTACTGTAACAAGGATGGTCACACTTGGGCCACCTGTTATACACGGGATCCCAGTTTACGTCAGCAGCACTAGGCTCGTGGGCAGTCGGCTCCTTCCAGATCTTTAGCAGTTGCTCTCTCCGATCAGGACATTATCAGGAGTCTTCGCGGTCTGCTTGCTGCTACAGGCTCTTCTTCAACAGGCACTGCTGGTTCTATGACTGATTCTTCATGCACTCGCGACCACCACCTTCTACACATTCAGGTACGTCCCCATGGTATCTGGATTCTGGAGCTTCCTTTCATATGACCTCTGAGTCTTTTTTTCTGTCCGCTCTTCGTTCTCTCCCTTCTCCTATCCGTGTTTTCACGGCTGATGGTACCTCACTTCCTGTTTCTAGTCGGGGCACCCTTTCTACTTCTTCTTTTTTTGTTCCTGATATTTCTCATGTTCCTCTTCTTAAGATGAATCTGTTCTCTGCTAGCCAGCTTACTGACTCCGGTTGTCCCCTCATTCTTGATGATGATTCTTGTGTTGTTCAGGACCGTCGCACACAGGCCCTGCTTGGGGATGGCCCTCGCAGCCGTGATATTTCAGGGCTTTGGGAGTTAGATTGGCTTCGTGTTGCTTCTGCTGCCACTTCATCTGCCAGCTCTTCTTCGGTCGTCGCCTCTGCTACCGGCTCCTTTCAGCAGTGACATCATCGTCTTTGTCAACTTTGTGACTCTCGCCTGTCGTCATTAGTTCATCGTGGTCTTCTAGGGTATGTCTCAGGAGATGGGTCTTTACATTGTCAGGGTTGTAGGTTGGGCAAACAGATTCAGCTTCTCTACCCTACTAGCGCGTCTGTATCTCAGCGACCTTTTGATTTAGTTCATTCCGATGTTTGGGGTCCGGCTCCTTTCGCTTCGAAAGGGGCCATTGCTACTATATTTTATTCATCAATGATTTTTCTCGGTACACTTGGTTGTATTTTATGCGCTCTCGTAGTCAAGTTCTCTCCATATATCAGCGTTTTGCGGCCATGGTCCGCACTCAATATTCTACCCCCATTCGCGTGTTTCGTGCTTATTCTACTGGTGAGTATATCTCCCAGATGTTGCGTAGTGTTCTTGCTGAGCAGGGCACCCTTGCTCAGTTCTCCTGTCCTGGTGCACATGCCCAGAATGGCGTTGCTGAGCGTAAGCATCGTCATCTTCTTGAGACCACTCGTGCCATGATGATTGCTTCTTCCCTTCCTCCGCATTTCTGGGCTAAGGTTGTCGCTACGTCGGCTTACCTCATCAATATTCAGCCTTCTGCTGCTCTGTAGGGTGGTATCCCTTTTGAGCGCCTATCTGGACAGTCTCCAGACTACTCCATGCTTCGCTTGTTTGGTTGTGTTTGCTATGTTCTCCTTGCTTCTCGCGAACACACCAAACTGACTGCTCAGTCTGTTGAGTGTGTCTTCCTTGGATACAGTGATGAGCATAAGGGCTATCGCTGTTGAGACCCCGTTGGTCGTCGGATGCGTATCTCTCGTGATGTTACTTTTGATGAGACGCGTCCTTCCTATCCTCGTCCCACCGCTGGTACCTACCCGGTGGAAGATATCTCTTTTCTTCTCTTTCCTGACACACCTCCTTCTACTCCTATTGTCTCTTGTTCGACAACGTCCGCCTCTGCTCCATCTAGTTCTCCTAGTTCTCCTCATTCTCCGGAGTCTTCCTCTGCTATACCTTATTCTTCATCGTCGTCTCCTGAGTCGTCTTCCTCTGATGAGCTTCCCTCTACTCGTCCTGTTCGTCAGCGTCGTGCCCCCAATCGTTACTCTCCCAGTCAGTATGGTATATTTGTTGCCTCCGAGCCGACTTCTTATCGGGATGCTGAGCATCATCCTGAATGGCAGCTGGCCATGGCTGAGGAGATTGCTGCGCTTGAGCGCACTGGCACCTGGGATCTTGTTTCTCCCCCTCCCGGTGTTCGTCCTATCACGTGTAAGTGGGTCTATAAGATTAAGACCCTCTCTGATGGATCTCTTGAGTGCTATAAAGCGCGTCTTGTGGCTCGTGGTTTTCAGCAGGAGCATGGTCGTGACTATGATGAGACCTTTGCTCCTGTGGCTCATATGACCACTGTGCGTACTCTTTTTGTTGTTGCTTTTGTTCGTCACTGGTCTGTGTCCCAGCTTGGTGTTCAGAACGCCTTTCTCAATGGTGAGTTGAGTGAGGAAGTTTATATGCAGCCTCCTCCTAGGTATTCTGTTCCCGAGAGGATGGTTTGTCGTCTTCGACGTTCTCTTTATGGCCTCAAACAGGCCCCTCGTGCCTGGTTTGAGCGCTTTGCTTCTGTAGTGACTGCTGCTGGTTTCTCCCCTAGTGATTATGATCCAGCGTTGTTTGTTCACACTTCTCCTCGTGGACGCACTCTTCTTCTTCTCTATGTTGATGATATGATCATTACTGGTGATGATTCTGAGTATATCGCCTTTCTTAAGGCTCGTCTTCGTGATCAGTTTCTTATGATTGATCTTGGTCCTCTTCGATACTTTCTTGGGATTGAGGTTTCCTCCACTTCTGATGGCTTTTACATCTTCCATGAAAAGTATATTCAGGATCTTCTTGCTCGTGCTTCTCTTGGGGATGAGCGCACTGTTGAGACCCCTATGGAGGTTAATGTTAAGCTTCAACCTCATGATGGTGATCCTCTTCCTGATCCGACGCGTTATCGTCATCTTGTCGGGAGTCTTGTTTATCTTGCTGTCACTCGTCCTGACATCTCTTATCCTGTTCATATTCTGAGTCAGTTTGTTTCTGCTCCTACCACTGTTCACTATAGTCATCTTCTCCATGTTCTTCGTTATCTTCGTGGTACGATCACTCGTCGCCTTTTCTTTCCGTGTTCCAGCTCCCTCCAGCTCTAGTGCTATTTTGATGCTACGTGGGTGAGTGATCCTTCGGATCGCCGTTCCCTTTCTGCTTACTGTGTGTTTCTTGGTGGTTCGCTCATTGCTTGGAAGACGAAGAAACAGACAGCGGTTTCCCGTTCGAGTGTCGAGGCTGAGTTGCGTGCTATGGTCTTGTTGACTGCTGAGGTGACCTGGTTACGGTGGTTACTTGCGGATTTTGGGGTCTCTATTACCACACCCACTCTGGTTTTGTCTGACAGTACAGGTGCTATTAGTGTTGCATGTGATCCGGTCAAGCATGAGCTTACCAAGCATATTGGTGTTGATGCTTTCTATACACGTGCTCAGGTGCAGACTCAGGTTGTTGCGCTTTAGTATGTGCCTTCAGATTTACAGTTGGCGGATTTCTTTACGAAGACACAGACCAGAGCGCAGCATGATTTCTTACTCTCCAAACTTAGTGTTGTGGATCCACCATGAGTTTGAGGGGGGTGTTAGATGTATATATTTGTATATTGTAGTTTCACCATATATTAGGGGGCTTCCTGCATATTTGCACTTATACCTGTATTATATATTGTGGCCTTTGGCCCCCAGAGGAATACAAGTTGCCTATTCCTAACATCTGCCACCTTTGGTTGGAGCTAAGGAATGTGCACCTTCATGAGGAGGTCGAAGACTCAATTTTGTGGAATCTCACCGCCAACTTCGGCTTACAAGGATCAATTCTTTGGATCCAAGAGCACATACATGAACAAGACGGTTTGGAAGGTTTAGGCACCTTCTAAGATAAAAATATTTGCTTCGCTAGCCATCAAAAATAGACTTTGGATGGCGGACCACTTAGAGAAACAAGGATGGCCAAATTGCATCCTTTGTCCTCTATGCAAGCAAACTCGAGATATGGTCACTACTAGGGAAAATCCTACTCAAGTCGCATATGAAAAGCCATTAGAGGCGCATATGTGATGTGCCTCGAGCCCTGTGCTACTAGTATTTCTTACCCGAGTCGTAGTTTGCATGCGCCTTGTATAAGCTACATATGCGAGGCGCATATCAATATGTGCCTCCTATATAGAAGTCGCACTGTTTAGACATGCGTCTTGTATATTTAGTGGAGGCACATGTTTGATGATACGCCTCCTATAAGCATGTCTCCTATAGGCTTTCCTCTAGTAGTGGGTGGCACACCTTTTTTTCCAATGCCGCTACACGAAGTAGTCTTTGGGGTATGATCAAAGATTGGCTTGGCCTACCTTCTATTAGCATCGGAGGGACGACGGGGCTATCTACTAGCCCTTGGTGGACCAACATTCGAGGCATCCCAAACCGCAAGGCCATGGCGTCCCTCACTATGTTCATCTCATGGATGATTTGGAATGAAATAAATGCAGGAGTTTTCCAAAATGAATCCGCCCCTATGGCTATCCTATTAAACACCATCAAGAATGAGGCAAAGCTTTGGGTCACCGCGGGTGCCAAACAATTGAGTTTTGTAATATCCGGAGAGTAATCCCTTGGTTTTTTCTTTGTGTGCTCAAACTTCTTGTCGTAACTCTCTCCTTAATTAATGGATAGAGGCAAGTCTTTTGCCTCTGTTTCAAAATAAAAAAAACTACTTTCGACCACCATGCTTCTCTTAAAAGTCGAAACCATCACCATCATACAACACACCACCGCATCTGCATGGAAGCCATTGGAGCCGACCTTGTCGACAAACTCATCGCCTTTTCTATTACACGTCCATGAAGGAAGATGAAGTTCCTTTAGATGAAAATCTAAGGGATATATGAGCGTTAGAAGTTAGGGAATATATTAACAACATCTTACATCTATAAATTTGTTTTACCGATTAAGCCTAAGCCTCACTTTGTTGGCTCTAAGGTAATATATTGTTCTGATATAAGTTTGAACTAGTTAAATAAACATCATCTCTTAAACATTGGTGTCCATTCAAGTGGTGCTTCAAAACTAAGCCATAATATTACTATATATGTGGGAAGCAAAAACTTCTAAATTTTGTGCCACCCAAGCGCTTGCGGTGCATATACTCTAATAAAGAACTTATAGATTAAGGGCAAATGCTATATATATCTCAGCTTCTGAAAACTATTTCCACGAGAACAAGTATTTCACTCAAGCTAGTTACTCTACTGAGGAGGTCAGCAAGACCACAATGACCAACGCATAGACGCTACTGCTGAGGCGAACTTCTCAGACCTCAGTTAATGTCAGCAAAGCCAAAACCAACGCGTGCTGAAAACCTTCACTTTTTTTTATTAGGGGCAACGTGTCATCCAGAATCACCGTGTCACCCATACATGTCAAAGCTTTCACCTGGCTGGGAGAAGCTCGTGGAGGCCCATTCCTGGAACTGGTCGTCCGTTCCTGCACGTATCACCAATATCAGATCAATAAGATCTATGGAACTGTATGATGTACTCCCTCCAATCAATACTAGTTATGCTAAACCAATCAGACTTATTATGAATCGAAGGGGATACTATAAAATAAAGAGACGGCGTTTGTCGAGCATACCTGGATTCGACAGGATGGTTTCGTAGAAGGACATCTGGCCCATGCTGCTTGACGGCCCCGACCCATTGTCATCGTTGGATCCATACATCGTACCATGCTCGTGCTCCGCGTCCATTCCTGCAAAGATCAACCAATATCCGATTCAGTAAGATCAATGAATTGTATGTTGTACTATAAAATGAAGAAGAGACGGTGTTTGTCGAGCATACCAGCTGGATTCGACAGGATGGTCTCGTAGAAGGACATCTGGCCCATACTGCCTGACGGCCCCGAATCATTGTGGTCGTTGGATCCATACATCATACTATGCTCATGCTCCATGTCGACGTGATGATGCATCTCCGAGAACCTTTCAGGATTGTGAGCCCCCATGGCCATGCTCTGCTGCTGCTGTGACCTATCCGATCTAGCCTTTTTGTCAGTCGGGGACTCCTCGTCCCGCTCGGGTTCAGATTCACCGTTGTTCGGTACTAGGACAGAAGCACCCTGCTGTTTCCGCTTCGACCTTGCCCGTCTGTTCTGGAACCAGTTGTAGACATTAGTCTCCGAGATCCGACCGTGCTGCGAGAGCTCCGCCGTGATATCTTCTATCTTTCGCTTGCCAGGAGTTCCATCTCCTTGCTCAAAGAGGCTCTCAAGAATCCGCAGCTGCATCCAGGTCGGTGTCCATCGCTGCCTCGCCGTGATCTTGTGATGACCTCCATGAACCGTTAGAGGATCATCAAAGTACGGATCACCAAGCCTCGTACCTGAAGAAATGAGATGTCAGCTGACTACACACACAAGTTACTGACTCTTCTGTCAATAACACCATACAGTAGAGTATACCAAGAGAAAGATTTCAGAATCATCTAAAGAAAAAAGAGCCTATCTAGAATATAGCTCTATAATAGTCTCTGTTTTGGGAGTACCGAACCATAAAAGCACAACCTTTAGCGCCTTAGTGTGGTATTAGATGAATTGCATATTTAAAAATCCTTTGGATGATGAAAAAACTCTTGTAAGGAGATGATTAGGATGAATTGGCATCAAAACTTTCATTTGATTTGTTAATTGGAAAAAATCAAGCATACAGTGGCGGACCCAGCCAAAAATTTCAGTGGGGGCAGTTTAGATAAGTGGGGGTATTCCTAGTATAATTTCAGTTTTTTTAGAAGCATTTTCCTGAAAATATGAATGAATTACACTAGAATTCAAAAAATTGAGTGAGGGGCAGTGCCCCCACTCAGCTCTACATGTGTCCGTCCCTGCATGCATTAGTTTTGAGAGGGAATCGTGTTGGTTGATAGTATAAATTATTAACTACTATAGAATTGTACATGAGTGATAAATTATTAGAATGGCCCAATAAGAATTATTGTTTGACCTAACATGGTATGAGATTGTATGGAAGATTGTGGAACAATAAAGGAGCACATGGGAACATGGCAAAATTTACTAATTGGTCATCCCACATGACAAATCTGGTGTCACTTCATATGCATCATTGGCTCTTTTTCATTTATTCGAACCGTTTGAGACCCTCTCTCTGGATCAAAACATAATGCTTCGAATATTAACACTTAACACATAATACTGCCCACTCCCCACGATGACTGATCATAAAGGTTTTGCACAGCTAGCTGTAACCTTTGGGTTCGACAAGCTCCAACGGACGGGAGTCTTGCTTAATTGCAAGTTATAATTCAGGTAAGTAATGAAATGTTGCTTTCAAGTTATAAATCAGCTAAGTGACGCCATGCTTCCAGTGACCTAACAACACTAGGGAGGAAATATTATGGATAGTCATGAGTATGCTAAACAGAGAAGAAGCATCAACAGAACCCTGCACACTTAATGATAGAATTGAAAACGACACACGATGAACCGCAATCTTTACTATATCCGTGCTGTAAAATTATACTATTCCCTCTGACCCATATTAGTTGATTAGATTCATCTAGATACATTTACATTCTACAAATGTATCTAGTCAAGTTTTAGTGCTATATACATCCGTATCTAGACAAATTTGAGTCAACTAATATGGGTCCGAGGGAGTATAAATAATCTCAGAGGATGATGCATAGCCACGAGTAAGCATTTACTAGCATTAACAGAGTCAAATGGTACTGTTTTCATCACTGCTAGTCTGAACACCCAATAGACTGAACAATGTATGGGCATGAGTAAGAACAACAATATCAATGAGTGGGGCTTTGCAAGTGACAAACAACTGAAAAAAGAAAGAAAATCGTGAATTAGTTAAGTTGTATTACCACTAACTTTTACAGATCCTGCAGTAAACCGCAACGTCTGAATTTTATTCAGAGAGGAACAAAGCTGCGCTCCTTGATTAGTAAAAAAAGAGATGGAGATACTAGACTTTTCTTCCCTCGAACTCAGGCATGCATCATGTGTACTGTGGTTGCCGCAGGTGTATACTAGTACATAGACCTGACCTGCAAGGGAGTCCTGGCGCGCGGTGATGGCGCGGTGCATCTCGGCGAGCTGCTCGCAGAGGGCGGCGTAGATGGAGATCTGCATCCGGAGGACCTCCACCTGCTCCTCCGTCATCACCTTGACGTACCCGACCGTCACCCCTGCGCCGCCCGTCTCCTCCGCCGGATCGCCGGCCGCGGCAGCAGCGGCGACGCCGGAGGAGTTCGCATTGTAGGACTCCATGCCTCCCCGCCGGCCGCTACAGGAAATCTTGGAAATGAAATGAGCACCCCCCAGATAATGGCATTTGAATGAGCTGGATTTCCGGCGAAGGCGGGAGGGGCGTGATTTGGGCAAGTTACCACTCCCCACAATTCCCTCGCTCCGCTTGACTCCACTCCGACTGTGTTAGCGCTCTCCCGATCAAGACGAGGAGCGATCAGCGTTCGGCTCGCTTCGCTCTGTCAGCGCTCGGGCTGTCAGCCCATTCCGGGCAGATGGAGCCCGTTTGGGCGTCTTTGTTGAGCCCATTAGTATATGAAAGCTGCATGGGCTGAATATTGGGGATGATCACGAGCTGTTTTTCTCCCTTTCATGTTCGACTTGTTTTTGTTTGCATGTTTGACTTATTTATACACAGAGATAAACACAGAACTGTGCAGGGGATATTTGTCTACTTTTTCAGGTTGCTAATTTAGTTGCAGTTGATGTATGCTACTCCGTAAATTTTTGCAGAATTCTCGACACATAGAAAGAAAATTTGATGTCAAAAAGAAAGCATGTCACATGTCTCTACGCCAAAAGTACCGCATTCGCAATATGATTGCAAATCAAAATATCATAGTACATGTCAGCACCATGTACTGCTAACATGGCCTCAAAATCAGCAACCTAGAGCAATGGTGGTAGCTGCTCGATCCCTAATTTCATCCATGTCACGACCACTTTGCCTTTTTTTTTTTTGAGCTTACGACCACTTTGCCTTAGTAGTTGATGAATCGGATGCACCCACCCCGGCGGAACTGCATACCGCTTATACCGTTTCGGAGTTTGTTGATACGTTTTCTCTTGTTCCCCAGTATTTCATTTGAACCACAGTGTATAATGATGGCTAGTCCTTTGAAAGATCGTTCAGGTATAATGGACCGGATCCATGTGCAGCTGTATGTACATGCATTGCAGCGCTGGGTGCAGTTGTTGGAGCAGAGCAGAGCAGCTACTCCGCTTCACTCCAGCTCAGCTGCTGCTCCTCTCTCAGGGCAAGCATCAATGATCAAGAAAGCTAAATACTACATTTCTCAGCTCCTGTCAATGATATATACTACAAACGCAAGAGAGGAAAGCTAAATACATTTTTAAGATTAGTAGAAGCATCCATGCATGCCAAGGCTAATTAATCTAGTAGTTCCATGATAAATGATCTCCCAGTGAACCACTACACAAACCTAGCTCAAACTAATCGACGGGCACTACGACTGCATGCATCAGGTCACACCACCCCAGCCTGCAGATCGAGAGCTCAGCGCTTCCTCTTGTGTGACTGCCACTGTCTCACGACGAAATGGACGGCCTCCTCCAGCGTCGCTTTCCGGTCTTCCTTGCAGTTCCACAGCTCCGGCACGACGTAGCGCCCGCTTGGATTGTACTCGTTGATCTCAATCAGCGCCTTTGTCACCAAGGCGTAGATCTCCTCGCCGTGCTCTCCTTTCAACTCGCGGAGCTTCTCATCGTCCTCCAAGAGAATTTCCTAGACAAAAGAGAAGAAAGAATGTCACACAGCTGGAAGCATGTAAATACTTGCGAACACATAAAGAGAAGGGGAAAGTATTTGCAAAAAATAGATTGTGTTTTTTTCTATGAATGTAGTAATGCCACAGAGCCAGGGAAAATTTACATGTCTATGTACATGGGAAAGGAAAAACAAGAAAAGAACAGAGAAGGAAACAAAACTAGAAAGAGTCAAACCAGGTGAGGCCTTACGTGAGGGTTTAACACTTTGATCAATCAGACCTAGGCCCTTGAAAACAACTCTCCAAGTCCAACTAACTGTGGATGGCTGTTTGCCTTCAAAACTCAAAACCATTCCTTTGTTTCCAAATCACCCATAGACCACATGTGGCAACCTCAAAGAACTTTGGCCCTGAAAACTCTGTTTTGCCACCTCAAACATAGTGCCAGAATTCCAGAAAAATGCCTAATTCCCTCCAACATTTAGCAGCAAAGTGGCAATTAAAAATTAGGTGATCACAGGTCTCCCTTTGTCTTTCAGAGCACAGAACACAATTTACCCTATAAGCTAAATGCCAATTTTTGAGAATTTGATGACTCAGTTTTAAGCTAGCAGAGCATGGAAACTAGGAACAACAATAGAGAGCTTCTACACTCCGCATACCGTCGGTTTACCATCAACAGTGACTATCCTAAAAGGATGCCACTTTGAGTTTGCAATTTTCGCTTGCCATTTCGAACAAAGAACAGCCGAGTTAAATTGGGCATCCTCATGTGGTACACTTGGTCTACAAGCATTCGCAAATGCTTTAGGATCCAGCTCGCCCATTCTTTTGACAACTATATGTGACCGCCCATTTGTAAATTTCTGCAAAGCCTGCCCAGCATGCAATAGATAATTAATGGTAAAAATAGCGAGATTATCTTATCAAAATATAAAATGCTGCATCAATGAAGGCTGTGTTAGTTGCTCAGTTACCTCTATGAGCATCTTCCTAGCACATTGCAACTCATCGTTGCTTTCTCTTTCCTTCGTAATCAATGTGTTGATAAGCGACATGTCACCCTGTTGCTCTCCAAGCTGTTTTGTTCTTGCGTCGAGCTTGCACTCTTGCTCTCCAAGCTGTTTTGCTCTTGCGTCGAGCTCACACTCTTGCTCGGCAAGCTGTTTTGCTCTTGTGTCAAGCTCACACTCTTGCTCCCCAAGCTGTTTTGCTCTTAAGTCAAACTCGCCCCCTTGCTCGCCAATCTTTTTTGATCTAGTGTTAAGCTTGCACTCTTGCTCGCCAAGCAGTTTTGCTCTCGCTTCGAACTTGCTCTCTTGCTCGCCAAGATTTTCTGCTCTCGCGTCAAGCTTGCCCTCTTGCTCGCCAAACTTTTCCGCTCTTGCGTCAAGCTTGCCGTCTTGCTCATCAAGATTTTTTGCTCTTGCGTCAAGCTTGCCCTCTTCCTCGTCGAGCTGTTTTGCTCTCGTGTCAAGCCTGCCCTCTTCCTCGTCGAGCTGTTTTGCTCTCACGTCAAGCTTGCACTTTTCCTCGTCAAGCTGTTTTGCTCTCGCGTCAAGCTTGCCCTCTTGCTCGACAAGCTGTTCTGCTGTTGCGTCAAGCTTGCCCTTTTGCTGGCAAAGCTTTTTTGCTGTTGCGTCAAGCTTGCCCTCTTGCTCACCAAGCTGCTTTTCTCTCGCGTCAAGATGGTTGGATGTGGCTTCGATCATCTGACACGCTTCATCCATCATCTTGGTTGCTGCATCAAGCTTCTTAGATGCCGCATCGAACCTCTCGGATGCCGGATCAATCTTCTTGGATGTAGCATCGATCATAATAGATGCCGAACCGAAATTCTTAGATGCTGCAGCGAACCTCTCTGATGCCAAATCAAACTTCTGAGATGTCGCGTCGTACTTTGTGCACTCCGGCAGCAGCCGGAAGAGCTCCGGCTTCTGGACCCAGATGAGCCTCTGTAGGTGTGCGCCGTGGTAGCACACCCTGCTGCTGCTGGTGCTCTGATTCGCAATCAGGAGTTTGATTTCCACCTTGACTTGGCGACAGATTAGCCCCGTCCAGTAGATATCATGCGCTTACCCTCCTTCACCGCCGTCAACACCGCGTCCTTCAGATTCTTCCGCAAGATGTAAACCTTTGCGAACTCTTGCGCGGCGGAGGCCACGACGGAGGGGTCTACGCCGGCCAGGCTACGGTGCATAGCTCTTTCCGGGAGGCAGAGCGCCTTGGCGAGTACTCTGGGGGAGACCTCAATTGTATTGCCACGGACGGAGCTCCACCCGCGGTCGGAGCCAGTAGACTTACATCTGTAGTTGGCGATGAGCTCGGCGACGAGGTCAGGTCGCGGGGCACCCGAGACGGAGAGGTCGAGGTGGACGAAGTGGAAGAGGTCGAGGGCACGGAGGCCGTCCTCGTGGGCCGCGGACAGGGCCGGGAAGAAGAGGATGGCCCGGAGCCGCTGCGCTGCCGCCTCTGCCTCCGTTGGGGGAATGCCCGGATCGGCGCCGGTAGGAGCGGTTCCGGCCATGTGGGGAGAAAGAAGGTGGAGGCCGACGGGCTAGGCGCGGCGCCGCCGCTTTGCCGGTGGAGGCGGAGAGTGTGAGTGGGTATAAACAATAAAATCGCCCGAGATTGTCTTTTTTCCTATTTTTTTTTTTTTGTGAACGTTTAGCCCCCACTCAAAAAAGAGGCGTATTGTTCACCAATGAATTTTCGTGCTTTCTTTGGGTCGTGGCTAAGACCAACCTGCTAATATTAATTCAGTATACACTATTCGATCTTTTTCTAATACCAGTAGCTTATTGATTTGAAACTTTTATCATCATAATCAGTGGAAGTGTGATTCCTGGCCTTAGATGTATGCTAATTTAGATAAACCTGCAACATCCTTTTCAAACCGGGGGAGTACAACCTTTTCCATGGTAGCTGCATCGAAGAAAACAACCTCCAAAAAGAATCGTGGCTACCTGTCACCAGTGAGAATTTGTGCTGTCTTCCCACATGAAGCAAAAGTTTGTGCAAGCAAAAGTTTGTGCAGGGGAGCAGAGAGCAAAACATCGATAATAAGGACCGACATATTCACACATGATAAATCATCAAAAGTGAATGGGAAGGCTTTGACCGGCAGCGAAAGCAGAAATGCTTCGTCTATACATCAGGTATACATACAGGATGATATATTACACGGTGAAACCCGAAACAAAACATGACTACGGCAACTCCAGGTCCGAGGCAAGGAAATGGCCACACACCATCTATGATGAGCCAATCACACCTTCTAGACACAGAAGTAGATTCTTGCTAAAAAAAAGTTGTCCAGCCACACTACCTTCCATTCAAGACTTGAACTGATCCTACTGAAGTTAGTTCTCGCTGAACTCTAGCTGTCAGGCATTTGAGGACAATGCACACAAGTGTCAGTTCTTTTATACTGCTTCCAAGTGTTAAATTTGAAACTCGACTCAAGGAAAATATGGATTTAAAAGCAAAAAATATGAAATGGCATACCGAAGATGTTTGCCTACTCCCAAGGTCTTATGTCTTGCTATCTGAAAACTGCCATCAATCTGAAGCCTTCATCTTCCGAGGCCTCTTGCCCTGAGTTGGTGAGGAGGGTGCATCCAGAAATCTTCCACCAGACTAAGAAAAGAATGAGATTTATCAGTCACAGATGACGCATAATAAGAGACGGAATGAAGATGTCTACCATAGAGATCTATACATGATAATAGGTCTAGCCACTGACAAAATGTGGACTGCTCAAACATAGATCATCAAAGGAACCCTGGTAGTGCACCAGGGATGCAACACTGTAAGATTTCAATGCTAACTATCGACTCCCATCAAAATGATCATTAAAAACTACAAGTTATGCCCTTCATCTTGATAATGGAAGACCTAACATTCTCATTCACTTCAATTTTGTGTACTTGTGTAGAAAGTCAACATACTAAAGATGCATGATGCATCATAGATGTACACATCAGGGAGATAATGAAAAGGGAGAACAAACCTTCCGCTTGTGGTCCCGTTTGACTGCTCTTTCACCTGAAGTAACATGCAAAATATGTATAGAGAAGCTTAACCCCTCATCAAGATCGAAGAGAAAAGAAGAGTGTAAAACCAAATGTTCTGCCTTAAATTACCTCCAAACCCACCCATATCAGGGACAAAAGGTCGATCAATATCTCTATTAGAACGCTGCAAGAAAGAATCATTATTATTAACTAAATAGCAATTAATGTTTTCCAGGCATTGGCATTTGGCACTGGTAGCACAACTATTCAAGTAAAGAAAATAATTCCCATTCCGTCTCTCCCAGAACTTTCCTCTAACTACATGGTACATAGGCTGTATGATGGATTATCAGACATCTTAATATTCAAATTAACAAACTTTAGTTGCCATGCTTTGCACCATCTTGTTAAGACGTCACTAAGCCTTTAGTTATCATTACTTCTATTCAAGGGCTGCCTTTTGTAGTCATATAAAGCTTTTTGCGCTACTTCTTTCGTAGAATCAAAATATACATGATTTATCAAATCACATTCTCTTCCACTTGGACACAGAGAAAAAGGGCAGTTAGCCATACTGTATGTACCTTAGGTGTGCTCGGTGCCTCTGTGAACGAACTTTCTCTGTTTGCTAAAACTTCAGCCTCTTTATTTTGTAGCTACACATGTTGCAAAAGAGAATGAACTGTTAGTTCAACAGGAGGGTACTTAACCACATAAATACGCTGGATGATATTGCCAGTTTTCTCTTTTTTTTATGGTATTTTCAACCAGCGTTTCTCAAAAAAACCATTGAAGTCCAAATATCACATTAAAGCAGACATCCAATGGCTAAAGCATGGGAGCTCAAAACCTTTAGGAAAGTACCTGCTTCTGTATGTTAAGCAATGTGAGTATCTCATTCCGTAATTCCAGATGTTCAGCACAAACTGCTTTTGTTGGGACCTTAGGCTTCAAATTTACCTACAAAACGGTTATGGTTGCACCATATATGTAAGTTAATATAAGTTCGTAGCGAAAATTAGTAAGTGGACCTATAATACAACTGAGGCATATTGTGTTGGTGCATGTCGAATACAGACTGATGTCAAGAAAACAAACCCCAAGATCTTGTAGAGTTTGGTCCACCCTTTTAATCATCCTAATGCCAGCTGGACCAGTTACTGCTTGCACCATTTGGTCAAGTGCATGGGTTCTCAAATACACTTTATGCTGAAACAGAAAGTACAGTGAGTCAAATTCATCTAGAAAGAATAGTATGCAGACAGAGATATCATTCTTCAATTGCTCAGTAGACACCTACATCTAATACGATAACAAGACCATTTGTGATATACTTAACCTAACCTAAGGTCTACTTATGATTCATTTAGTGGCATGCAAGATCAGCTGGTTCCCTTGGAAGGAACAAGGCTCAACTTCGAAAGTGGGTATATAGTTTCAACCTAATGTTTCGAAAGCACAATCAAGAGATCACTTAGATAACACAAGTCCAGGGGAACAGAAGCAAGACAAAACAAAGGGACATGGCGTGCAGTTAAAGAACAAGATTCCTACTGCAAGTACAAATGTCAGCTCATCAACAGCGGAATATAAGACTTAATAGAAAAAACTATGAAGTCAAGCAATAGTTTCAGGGTTACCAGCCGCAGTGAATCAGGTGTGGAGGTATTCACTGCTGCAACTGTAGGTGCAGCAGTTGACGATGGGTGACTGTTACCCAAGGGAGATACACCATCAGCAGGAACCGCGGCATTATTAAAGGTCGCTGGTGCACCAGCTTCTTCCAGATTCTGCAGACGAATTCTTGCACAATTAACCATTTGACAATACAGATAATTAACCAGATAGAGAAAGCAATATAATCACTAGGAATTAGCTATAACTAAGTATAGCGAGCATAGTCAATGAACAAGCATATACTCTACACTTCAGCACAACCTGGAATATGCAAAACGGAGAAAATGATATACTTGCTTGAAAAAATTGTGAATATCTGGATGATTGCCATTAGTGGTTTTACACATAAAATTTCCCCATGTGAATATCTTACAAGTTACAATTCAATTCTTGCTTAAGATTACTTTAGTGATAACAAGGAATCCAATGTACCGATACACTCACTTTGCTAGCAGCACGGGATTCCATAATACGTTTTGCTTCTGCCAAAACCTGAAAAGGCAACACTTGGGGATCAGATATGTGACTATAGAATCTTAAGAATGGCAAACATCATAAATCAGGTAATCATGATATCAGTATCAAGAGATTTCTCACCTCAGCATCCTTCCGTTCTTGCTGTTTTGTTTGGGCAAAGAGAGCCGATAATGCACGCTTTCTCTCAGTCTCATGAGCAGCATTGAAGGTCTCCTGAGAAGAAATACAGATGAAGATATGTGGCTATGGCAGAAACTATATAATAACAATGATGCAATTACTTTTGGTAGGGAAAACAATCAACTTGTACCTTCACCAGAGGGTTCCCCGCAACTTCATCGAATGACCTAGCTCTTGCAATTAAAAGAGCCCGGGTAACTGCAATAAGGAAGACGGCAATAGACTGAATTGCTGGACATACAATAAGACAGATCACACATGCTACTATGCTTGCCTTAACAATTAGTTAAATATTCTAAATGAAAAGTCAGGACAACATTTAACCTCTCATAATAATGCTACATAGTACATAGAGAGACATGTCCACAGACAAGTGTGAGTGCATAATAGATCAAATGCCATTGTACAAATAGCAACTTTGTTCACTGATTTAATGGAAAATCGGAAAAAAAAAACTAGAAGTTACAACAGCATATGGTTTAGAAGATATATTATAGACAATAATTACTTGTTTGTTCCATATAATGAATGGCAGAACAGATAAAAACAACCCTAAGTAACAGAGTGTTGTTTGCTTTGAGCATCTAAAATGCATGCATACAACATTAAAGTAGCAAGTGGAGAACTTTGCTAGGTGACTTCTATCTTCTGAACATAAAAATAGTATAACTTTAGTAGTACCAGAATAATAGCGGCTCTTCAGATCCTCCACACTGCGAGCAGTTGGAAACCTATCTGCTATTACTATGAAACGGAGGTCAAAGCGTTCACACAATTCAAAGAGCTGGTCTGTTTCTTCTCTGCTCCATGTCTGAAACAAGCACATCAAATATTCTACTTTAGAAGCAGCAGCTTTTGAACAAAAACGAACTTTCAAAATTAAATGCAACACCCCAAATGATCAATAGGTCTGTCAATGCCAGAATGGCTGCTCAAAGGACAGATAAACATTGTAGACATCAGAAACATGTTATTGTTATGAAAATGTTTATGTTAAGGATGTTAAGGTAGACGAAAGGTAAGGGCAATTCATAATTAAATAATTTTCTAACTTCCCAACTTTGTGATTGTTGCACCCAAGAGCAGATATTTAACATAAAACTATTAAGCACCTAGAGGCTATATCCACCAATTAAGAATTGTTTCTGGCATTTTTAAATAACTGACGGCAAAAAGTGTCAACGATAAATAGATATATTTCATTTGTTTCAAATCTTTGAACTAAACAGAATTCCATCTAGTAGTGGTAACACATGTTCATAGGTATTAAGTGACAACACAAGGTTGGCGCATATCAGCACAATATTTGTATTGGAAAAATAAAAAATGAGAGAGAATCAACAACTGAGTGTCCATAATTTTACTGTAAGCAGTACCTACAGGTTCAGTTAAATATTTCTCATACTCCTCGTCGGTGTATTTAAGAACATCCACCTTCTGCAAAAAGAATGACAAACAAACCATAGTAAGCTCCAATTGTTCAAGCGAACATTCCTTGCCCGATGATATAAGTAACACAATATACTCACTGTGTTATATTTTACAAAGTCATAATCACCAGTTGGTGGAACACTATTTACCACTCTAACCTGAAATAAAAGGGCCGGGGTACTGTGAGTTAGTCATGCTAAATATTTTAAGATGTACACGAGATTGGTAAAGCATCGGAGACAAACCCAGTGGCAAAGTTGCAGATTGTCAGTTCGTGCCGAGGACGTGAAAGGTAGCCACTGCCATGATACCTGCAGAAGTAATTGATATTCTCAAGTCAAAGTACCTACAGGAGTTCCAACAGCATTCGACAGGTATATGTGACAAAACTGGACACTTCTCTTGGAATTCTTGTTATGAACAAAGCCAATGGTATGATTAAAACTAGCTGTGTGAAAACTATTACGGTGCCCTCATGCAGTGGTAAACAAGATAAAGTTGCTGAACAGAGCACAAAACTTTATAATGATTTGAATTAAAAGGAACAAATCACCTGAAACCAAATTCTGAACTAGAATAATAAAGGGTTGGCATAGAAGACTAATCATGCTCTGCATTCTATGACAAGAAGTTCAACACAAGTTGAATGGTCATGCTACTTGATAATAGACTCAACCTTACACAACTACGCAATAACACTAACTGCCAAAATTTTGTTCAACGGAGGAAGCACAACTCTAACTGCGGTTTATAGAGTAATTAAGAAAGACACAATCCAGTTTCAGGCCAGAATGCTTCATTAAGTGCGAGCATATCATTTGAAATATCTTTCTATCACTGGGTGGCACAAAAGTCTTTGCTGGCAGCCACCTAGATGATACAATGTCCCTATGCAATTTACTTTGATTATGAAGAAGTTGTTTGACCGGTACACGAATCAGTGAACATTTCGTGTGTCCTCCGCAGGTAATGACACTCAATTCCAGATTTCTCATATGCATTAGTGTGTGGATAGCTAAAGACTCGGCTCAGTTCAAATGCTACAGAAGCAACATGATATTTCTACTGACGCCTGAAGCACGAAGATTTTGCTCGCTCACCTTCTCCTTCCCGGCAGCAGGCCGCCACTTCAGGTGCGAGGCCTCGATGGTCGGCATGAGCGGCGCCATTCCGACCCCACCGGTGAGCGCGTACACCTACACCCGCGCAAGAGCCATTAGCACGGGGAGAGCAAGCAAAACAACCGGCAGAGAGCAGGCAGCGGGCCGGATGGCGATACCTCGCGCGAGACGCCATCGGGCTTGCGCTGCGTCTCCTTGGGCTGCCGCGGCTTCTTGTCCTGGGCGGACGGGAAGGAGTTCTTCTGGAGCCCGAGGATTTCCTTCGCGTCCATGGAGATGGCCGGAGGAAAGAGGAGGACGCCGGAGCTAGGGTTAGGGTTCTCTGAGGTCGTCTCGTACCGCTAACCGCGACATGGGTGACTGGGATGGGGAGGCCGAGCTGGTGGGTCGGACTCGCGAGGCGAATCGGGCGGATGGCCGGTTCGACTTTCGAGAACAAAATGGTTAGCGGGCCCGGAACTCGATCTAACCCGATAAGTGAACGGGCTATTTGATAAAATGCCCCACTTTACTCTGGCATTTGCTCCAAACGGCACATTTACTTTGCCATGGATAAAATGCCCCTTTTTACTTGGCTCATTTGCTAAAATGCCCCACTTTGAGTTTAACAGATTTCTCCATCTAATCTCAGACTTGCAATGACTGCTTTGCCCCTGCCCTCTCCTTTCTCATGGCTGAGCTTGTTTCTCTTCCACCATTACCACAAATCAGATCAAATGTGAACAATACCTTAAAATCTGAATTTGGCTACAAACGCACTTAATATATGACAGAAATTGTATACTAGAAATAAGATACTCAACCATAGCCAAAGAGAGCACAGTCTGGCATCTTTGGTTGCATAACAAAAGGAGCACAAATCTAAAATTTTCTAGCGAGTTTGTATCTCACAAACTACAGACCAACATAGTGTTTTAGTGGTATACATCTCACAAAAAGACCAATATCAACGTCCAGAACTTGCAAAAGCTAGTTATTTTTCTTCTTCCTTGGAGTTATCTTCTTTGGAGCAGTCTTCTGAACATTTCTTGGTGGCGACACAGCAAATTCTAATGCAGCATCCTCAGCCATAGCCAAAGACAGTTTCCTACAAAAGAAAGGTGTGCAATGGTTAGAATCAGTTATAAAATCTTTTTTATGACATAATACAAAGACAAGTTGTGCACCTTCTAGTGACCGGCCCAGGGCTAGCTTGCAACGTAGCTACAGCAGAGTTCTTTCTGGGCGTGCACTCAGCAGCTAGTGAACTTTCAACATTTGGTAGCTCCACACATGCAGCTCTTGCTGCTGCCCCATCTATTGTCAATGCACCTCCACTTGAGTTCTTTTTACTCTTTCTTTTCCTGTGAACAGAACATTAGTAAATTTCTAAATAAATTTTGTAATGGAAAGTGACAAACACATTTGAGTACCTTTTCCTAACGCCATTTGTTGGGCAAGTATTCTGCCTATGGCCCAACACACCACATTTTTTGCATCTGTTTTGGCTGCCCAACCTTTTAACTTCCTTTTCCTTTGCCTTTGCCTTGCTTTTGCTGCCACCACCTTCCAAGAAACTCTTAATCCTATTCTTCCTACGCCTTCCTGCGGACACCTTCGGACGTGGTGGATACATTACAAATCCAAGGTTCACCTTAGGCCACTGTGACTTATCTGTCAATGGCTCAACCTCTCCTTGGTAGGCAGCCCTAAACTTATCTAATGAGTAATACTCATGAACATAATTTTCAAGTGGGACATTTCTCTTTCCTATCAAGAAGACAAGAGCATGCCAACAAGGCTTTCCGGTGTGCTGCCACCTAAGACAAGTGCATTCATGAGTAGCTACATTTACCACATGCCTTATGTTGTCATGTAATATGTCTCGGACCTCAGCTTTTGTTGCACTAGATTTCTCAACCTTCAAGTGACCAAGACCTCTTGTCTGGCTGTGTATTTGTTGTATCACAGCAGGAAGGATTTTTCCTTGAAGCAAGGACCCAATTGTTCTCCTAAGCTGAAATAACCTCATTACTCGTTGCCTGTATGTGTCAGCTAGCTGATCCACGGGGAGATCCTTT
The DNA here is from genome assembly GCA_916181665.1 of Avena sativa. Taxonomy (NCBI): domain Eukaryota; kingdom Viridiplantae; phylum Streptophyta; class Magnoliopsida; order Poales; family Poaceae; genus Avena; species Avena sativa. The sequence goes on along the minus strand of OV702293.1, from coordinate 350,259,179 downwards.
ATCTCTTTGATCCAAGAATTGAAAGACTCGGCAAGGTTGTTATGTATGTAATCACATTTTATCTCGGTGTTGAAGCTAGATCTCATCCACAACAAATTATGATATTGGTTCAAATATGGACCAACATCAGGACAAGCATTAAGAACATTTTGCATGTGGTAAATAAAACGTTCAGGCCTGTAGGTTTTAGCTGCTGGCCACATGTTCTTGTGAGTGTCACCATGGAATTTTTTAATAAAATTCTGCATTAAATGCCTAAAGCATTCTCTTTGTTCAGCTTGTGGGAAAACTTTCTTTACGGCATTTTCTAATCCTTTACATGCATCTGTACTTATAGCAAGAAGAGGAAGTGGACCAATGGCTTTACGCACTTGTTCCATGAACCATGTCCAGTTATCATCGGTCTCTCCATCTATGAACCCAATTGCAATAGGGAACATCCAATTGTTCCCATCCAATGCTGTACATGAAGCTAAGTGTCCATTCCATTTACCATTAAGAGCAGTAGAATCTATGCTAAGGTATGGCCTACAACCAGCAATGAATCCATCTATGCAAGGCCTAAGCGCCATAAAGAATCTGTGAAAGCAAATTTTACCTGCATCATCTACAATGGTGCCAACCTCCACGATGCTGCCTGGATCTCTCTTTTCCATCTCTGCTTTAAAGTTGAATAAGAACTGAAAGCTATTACCCCAAGTGCCAAAAACCTCATCCAAAGCTTTTTCCTTGCCCTTCCACACGGTGTGATACCCCATTTGAACATTGTAAGATTCCTGCAGCTTCTCTCTAAGGGCCTTAGCACCTATGTTTGGCTCTTTTCGGAGTATCTTGATTGACCTTTGTTTCACCCATGCTTGAGAGGCCATGGAAGATGTCACCTGGCTGCTTGAATAACAATTGTGGGGCCCAACTATCTGGTTTATCTGCATATATAAAGATAAAGATAAGTGAAACAACAATTGATAATTCAGTACAAGTGAAACAATTCATTTTGTTATTATCTACGAAAGATAGATTATAGTACCCGTGTTGTTTTCTTATCTGCCATTACACGTGCTGTTATAGTCCATGGGCAACCATCGGCCAAACATTCTCCGGACCATCTAGTCCGGTCAGCCTTTTTGGTGCCAAGATCAAATTCCTCATTGATGGCAAATTGCCTTATTGCCATTCTACAATCAGTCATAGAAGGAAACATTGTCCCAACCTCTATAGTTGGGTGGTCTATGTCATATGAAATGTTTAACTCTTCTGGCATGTTGTCATCAACTGCTATCGCTGCTTCTGCCAACATCTCCTTATCGACAACACAACCAACTATAGGTGAAGGAGGATGAAGAATAGAATTTTCATTGATGCCTAAAGCCAGGCACATCTTTTCTTGAGATATAGGAGCATCCATGGAACCATCTTCAATTGCTGCAATCTCAATGGTGGACCAGTCCACAATGGGTAGATGATCTATATTCACATCACTAGAATCGCCCCCGTCTACGTTGTCATCTTTTTGTAAATAATTAGAAATTTCAGCAGTTGATATAATACTACATTGGCTAGCAGCACTTGATGGTATATTAGCAAAGTCCACAACTTTAGCTAGAATAAAGAGTTGTTTTGATTCCCATCTGTCCATAAATGCAACAAGCAACTCGCTGGCATTTTGGATCATACCATCAACCCCTCCTGAAGCTTTGTCTTCACAGAAAAGATGCACCTCCTGTCTTGAACCATAGAAAATAGACTCGCTTAGTCTTGACTTTAGCTTCTCTAGTGTTATCCCTCTAATGTTAACCTGCTGCCACACCACATCTTGCTTTGGACAATGAATTTGGCGACCATCATCAAGCTTGGCGACAAACTCAGTGACTCTAAAAGTTATTTTATAATTATCGTCTGCGTCGCTCCTACTCGATTTGGGGAAAATGAACACAAGTTAGAGATAAACCACTAAATCGTGTTATTTTGGCTCTACCATCACGAAGATTACAAGGAGAAAAATACCCATCAGGAGCCGTGATATTGCTCATGGAATCCATCGGACCGCTCAGTCCAAAACCATCTAGGGTTTCCTCCTACCGAATGAGAGAACAACCACAAAATCAGATACGTACTGAGTACCATAGGGGAGTAAGAAGTGGAGAATACTGACCTCGACAAGCCGGGATGCGCAGCAACGCTGTTTGTAGTCGCCGTCGAGGTCGCCACACAAGGACGCGGACGTACGTAGCGGTCGAGAGAGAGCGCAGCGGAGCGGGGCGAGGCAGGCGAGGCGAGACACGGCGGCAGAGAGACAGCGCGCCGATGGGCTTGGTCGCCGGTCGTCTCCGGCGTCGCCGGCCGGTCGTCGCTCGCGTCAGTTCTAAGGGAGAGATAAGGCAGCGATGGATGTGTGGCACCGGTCTTGCCCAGCTCTAGATAAATCCACTCAAGGGTAAAAAAGTAACTGCAGGCTACATGTTAGATTAGATTAGGAGCAGCTTGTTTTAATTAGTTGTAAACCTCCGTAATTGGGCATTTCAGCAAATGAACCAAGTAAAATGGGGCATTTTGTCCATGGCAAAGTAAATGTGCCGTTTGGGGCAAATGCCAGAGTAAAGTGGGGCATTTTATCAAATAGCCCTAAGTGAACTGATTGGCCTGGAAACTCATTTCCGGACTATTGCGCGTCGACTGGACAAAAAAATGAAGAAAAATAGAGTGAAAATCGTATCTTAAGCGAAATTTCAAATTCATACTATTCGGAGCACAGCTTGGTATAGAGATTTTATATATAGTATATATTTTTTCTAAAAATTTCTAGAAACTAAAAAAGCAAGATAGCTCAAGTTTCCATATTTGGCAACAAGCTGGACATAGGTATCAAAGGCCGAGTTCATATTTGACATTGCTATTTGGCACCCATCATGGGTGTAAAGTATCGATCTTCATGTTTCTCGTGTTTTTTTCCACGTTTTAGAGATGTGTTTGATTTTGTCAATGTTACAAGTAGTTGATATTTTGCATGCAGCGTAGTTAGGCTTAGATGTTTCAACACAAGATCGTAAACAAAAACATTTGTACATATTTCTTCACCTATCAAGAGTTTTGGACATCCGATGGTATGCCGCTCTGCAACGTGATTTTGTGCAATTAGACCTAATTTGCATTTTTTTTGTCTCGTGATAACCATGGATCGATGTCCGAGATTAGTCGTTTGTTTGGCTGACACCACACTTACCGTTTCTTTGGATAACTAGTTGCTACTAACGTGGGTATGCTCCGAGGGTGCCTAACGTTAGCTTATCCAGACTAACCCAGCAGAAGCTCATACAACAATGTACCCTGATGACAAAGGCCAGAAGGAATTCGGGTGGCCCAGGCCTATGAACACGACTAGCTATAGATAGAAAGTTAAAAGAAAACTCTAATTTGTAACTGACTCGACCTTTCTCTAAGATTTGGACTCCCCATATAAAGGCCAAGAGTGCATGACGAGGAGGACAATACACAACCCTAGCATACACACTTGTCAGATCTTATCTACGCACCCCCTGTAACCTTCGGTTTCGCCATCAATCAAGAATAGACAAGCAGAAGTAAGGTTTCCCTTTCAAGGGGCCGAACCTGGATAAATCTCATGTCCCACATTGCTTGTTTGTTAGTCGTTCCGTGATCTCTAGCGTTCCCCTCTTCTCTAAAACCCAACCAAATAACAATGGACGCTGATGAGTTTAACCCTCGTCAATTGGCGCCATTTGTAGGAAATAAGAAAGAAGAAAAGAGAAAAAAAGAGAAGAGAAGAAGAAAGAAGAAAAGAAAATAAAATAATGAAGAAAAGGAGAAAAGAAAGAAGAAGAGAAAGGAAAAAGGGGAAAAGAAGAGAGAGAAAATAAAGAAAAGGGAAAGAGAAGAGAGATGTAAAGGAGGGGAAAAAAGAGAATGAAAGAAGGAAAAAGAGAGAGAAAGAAAAGAGAAATAAAGAGAAGAGAGAAAAATGTAAAAAAAGGAAAATAAAAAAGGAGTGAAAGAGTGAATAGATGGCGCTGGAGTTGCCATCGCTATGCTCGGGGGCTTCTTCCTCCAGATGCGACTGGGCAACGGGGATGGTCGACTCCGACTCATCCACGTCCCCGCCATCCGGAGCCTTCAAGTATTTCTCAGGAAGGGGAGGCGTCGTGTCCTCCACCTTTAAATCATCTAGGCCAGGAGAACAATGGGTTAGAACCAAGCAAAATAAGGACACACATGATGCATTGCATGCAAGTACAAAACTAACCTAGGAAACCTCCTTGAGCGCACTGAAAGTCTTAGTCGATGTCTCCATCGACAAAGCCTTATCAGCCTTGAAGCACAACAAAGGCCTCAATGCCCTGTCGAGGTCCAATGGGGATAACTCCTCAGATGACACCCTCGTCGGGTCGTTCGTGCCGGCATATAGGAACATCGGGTACGCCCTAAGCCTGGAGGGGTTGTACCCGACGCTTGAGAAAGGTGTGAATGATGTCGATGTCGGTCACCTCTTGGCCGTGCCGCAGCTACAGAGCCTCCGCGCGCTTGTGCAGCGCCTTGATGACCTCGGTTTCACATGAGGGAACGTCATTCAACCATGCACGCTTCCTAGCGATCACCGCGCCCGCGTCGAATGGAGCAAGGTCGTACAGCTGGTCGTCCATCTTCTTGTCATGGATTTATAACCACTTGTTCCTTCATCCTTGCGTGGACTCGACAAGGTTGAAAGAGAAGTATTGTTGGTTGGGGCGGAAATATATTGTAACATCCCAAAAATACTAAACTTGAATCATCAAACTCTAATCATTTATGTTAGGGTTAACAAAAACTTTTCTAAATAAAATTATGGAAGCATGCATGTGAGTATGCATTTCATTTTGAATTCTTTTGAACCACCTTGTTTGTGTGTTTCTTTGCTTGTAAAATGTTTTTTAGGTGAAATAAACATCATCTAAACATTCCCCAAACTTTTCCCAAAGACAAATAAATCAAAACAAAGCTAAATGAGTGAATGGTCATTTTGACCAATTTAACTCCCATGCCTACTTTGGCTGTCTCAAACTTTCAGAACCTAACAGAAAATTTTCTGGATCTTTGCACCCCTTGATTGTACTCATAACAAAGTATCAAGGCCCACTTTGTGATCATCCAGAAACTTTCAAATGCATAGTTTAAATGGCAATTCAAAATTGAATCTTTATCATATGAGAAGACCCCACTTTTTCAAAAACCACTCAAACAAGCTCAACTTTCAAAACCCAAGCATCTGCAGACTCACCAGCACCAACCTAGCACACCCACCAAAAATCTTTTCAAAATTCAAAACTTGAATTCTTGCGGCCATTTCATCAAACACTTGGCAGACACAAATCAAACAAAATCTAAACACTATTGTGAGCAGTGATTGAAGCCTAACTAGTTCCATCTCTAACTCACAACCATCTCAGTAGACCATCTAGCAAGATTAACCAAGCACTAGCACCACTTTAAGCTTAGCAATGTCATCAATGGTGAACAGCCGAAGCCACTCATGCCACCCCAGTGGAGACAACAAGCTAGGAGGAGAAACAAACCTAGCCAGCATGTCTAGGAGGCAGCCCACCGTCCACCGCCACTCCCTGTCCAGCGCTCGAACCCTGCCAGCCACTGGACCACACGCACGGACCGCGCCCAGCTCGCCAGCAAGCATGCCGAGCATGCGCCAGAGCGCCACGCTCGACCGACGCCCACAGACCGCACGCCGCCCTCGCCGCGTGCATACATGATCACCATCGTCCCAGGAGACCGTCAGACATCCCCGTTCGCCGCCCCATGCCTCACAGCCACCGCTCGCCGTCGAAGACGCCGCCTCTGCCGCGCAGAGCGTCGCGTGTTCCAGACCAAACCGCACTGCCCCTATGCACGCATTAAAGCCGTAGAGCATCGCCAGGAGACCACCAAGCGATCGCCACCACCGGCCATGCCTCTAGCCGCCCGTAGCCGTGTCGCCACCGTCGCCTGCCCATGCCGTTCGGTCTCACCGTCACGACTATAAATAGAGGCCACCCCCAGCCGAATTGAGCACACCATATCACTCCCCTCTCTTCACTGATCGTGCCACCCCGTTCCCGGAGCAAGGCGAGCAGCGCATCGCCGGAATTGCGCCGGAGCAGGACGCCTCTAGAGAAGAAGGGGCCAGCGATTGGAGCCACCCCAGGAGCTGCCGCGACCACCCCTGAGTTCGCCATCGTCGACTTCATCGTTCGCCCGCCTCGCCGACCCTCGCCCGAACCCCGGTGAGCCCCCAGCAACCCCCACTGGCCGTGCTAGGTTTCTGTCTCGCCGGTGTTGCCCAACGTCGACGATGACTCTCAGCCGTTGGATTAGAACCAGATCGAACGCACCACATCGCCCCATACCACTTCGCACCCCCTCGTCTCACTGACGTGTGGGGACAGCCACTTAAACAGCCCGCGGAAGCGCTGCACTTAGCAGGCCGGCCTAGTATCATTTCCCGCGCAGCCCAGTTATTTGAATTAAACCTTTTCCATTTTATTTCAAACTCACTTCTGTACCCAGTTTCAAAAATCAACCCAGGTCGATTCAGTGAACCAAATTGAATGAAACTAATTTTGTTGGAAAGGTCTGGGAATGCTGAATCCAATCCCGTTGGATCAAGTCATTTGGATCTATAGATCACCCATGGTAAAAATAACAAGGCAGAAGCTTTTCTGCATTCAAACATTTTTCAAATTTAAACCATCATAGCTTTTGAGTTGATTCTAACTCTCAAAAATCACATTTAATCATACCTTTCAGAATATATAAAAAATATATAGGTTTACTTACAAAAACAATGTTCAAGTAATAAAAGAATGCCCCATAGGCATTTCTAGTCACTTTATTTAATTAAAATAAAAGGGTAAAACCTTACTAAATTGTGACACCACTTTAAATCATATTCCAATGGACTAAAATATGTGGTGATGACATGTGTCAACATGATCCCATGTTTGGTTTGGAGAATATTAAATATCAAGTAGTTTTTCAATGATTAGAAATTACTTTTCTAAAAATAAAAGGAATTAAACCAAGCCTTAATCTTGTAATGTTAGAGATGATGTTAGATCATCTATATGATCCTTTTTGTGTGATGATTGCCAGTAGTTAAGTATTGTTTGATGATTGTGTACCTCGTATTTATTCATAGACGCTAGTACCGACCAAGGATACGAGGAGGAAGGAGGATACTACGAAGAAGAGGCCGAAGAGAACTTCAACCACTACTCTGCACAAGGCAAGCCTAATACTTCCAGTTGAATGTGCAAGCTAACACTTGCAAGATACCCTACTAATGCAAGCTTATACTGATACTTATGCAAGCTAATACTTGCTTGTTACCATGACCACTATATGCCTTAAGCATATGTGATCATATCCACTTGATAAACCAATCCTAGTTTTACTTGCAAGGTTCTTACTTTATTTATTTATCAAAGCTCCTACTTAGAGTTTACTTAAGAGAATTGTAGATACTAGAAAGATATATGAAGGTTGCATAAAGATCATAAAATTTGGCCTAAGCTAGATAATCTTGATGTCATCCTAAGGCATGAGATTGAACCTAGTTAAAACTCCACTAGTTTACCACCCCTCATTAGTGCTTAACCCCACTTGTAGATGCTAGTGCTAAGCATAAAACCTGATCAACTTTAGATGGGAATACTAGGTGGAAAAATGGTTATGAAAACTTTGGAATGATGGATCATTCTATTGAAATGTTTTGGACATGTGTTTCCGAACACCTGATGATTTTGGTGATGAAAATATTGAGGCATGAGCCTTAGCCCTTTATAAAACTGATGGTTGTTTGGATGCGATACCATTCCAATTTTATCGTACAACCACAATACCCGAAGATTGGGTAGGGCTTGACTGAAACTTATGTACCTTAGTATTAGTTCCCTCACGGTCAAGGTCTGAGCTGAGGCTACCTTGTGAAGATTGTCCACCTGTGCAGTACCCAAGATGATAGTTGGTCATGGTTGGGAGGCCAAACTCACAGGAGAGGTGCTTATACTAGGGCGTGTAATTGAAAGGTTAGGATTGATTATCCGCATACTGAGTATGGTGAATTCAGGATTTGTTCCTGACGGATGTATCGAATGTTGTGGTGAAAGTGTACAATCTCTGCAGAGTGTCAAACTATTCGAATAGCCGCGTCCGCGGTTATGGACAGTTGGAGTGGCCATACTATTCCCCCGTCAGACTTTTCAAAATGACCTGTGAAATGAATTTAGACTTTGACTTGACCACAACAGGGTTGTGATATGAGATACAAGTTTCCATTTAGGTGTTATAAAACTTCAACTAGCATTCATTGCTTCTAAACTTAGTAGAGATAGATCTGACTTTTGCAAAACAACCCTAGAGCCTAATGCCCTATTACCAAAAACCCCTTTCACTTGTTAGTACTAGTTTGCGAGTACTTGAAGAGTACTCATGGCTTTGTCCCTGGCTATTCCCGTGGCCAGACTATGAAGAGGAGTACCTGGAGGATGGACCCTAGAAAGGTTACGACAACTAGGATCATCTCTCATCGTCAGCATTGCCTGTGATCCCGAAGATGAAGCTTCGCCTATGCTACCGTTATTATTACGTATTCCGCTGCTTGAAGTTGTATTAAGAACTGGATCATGAGATCCCTATTTGTGTAAGAACTTATGTACGGTTTGTAACGGATGATGTACCGTGGTATCCAATTCTGTTATGTCTCGCAAAAATGATAATCCTGGGATTGCGATGTATGGCATAACAGGCATCTGGGATTAAAAATCCGGGTGTTGACATATATCCCGCACCGACCAAGCTCGTAGACTGCGCTACCGAAGCTGGATTGTCTCTTCAAGGCATGGAGCTTCTTGAAGAGGCTGAAATGCGGCGCGATGCCGAGCCAGCACTCGAAAAGAGTGATGAAGCAGACAATGTAGAGGATAGAGTTGGGCGTCAATTGATGCAGTTGAAGCCCATAGAGGAAAAGAAGCCCATGAACGAAATTGTGGGCAGAAAGAGACAAGCCCCGAAGGACGAAAGCAGCAAACATGACCCAAAAACCAGCCGGTGGGTCAGGGATTACCTCTAGGCCAAGAATTTTTACATCTCCCTCATTCTGGAGATGAGGTGGGCCTCGTGCAAATGGCGTTGCTCCACCGATCGAATCGTCGACCGCCGCCAGCTGCCGTTGGTGACGCGGCCCGCGATGGTCTTCTTGGCGGCACTGGCGGCGCTCGTCCTAGCTCCGACGACCTTCTTCGGCTTTCCTACCTTGGTGCGGTGCGCTTTGCGTTGCGCTCGGATGAGGGAAGAAGGAAACACACGAAAGCTTTCCAGCGCAAGGAGGAATGGTGGGCTAAAAAGTGGCGAGAATAGGAAGAACAAGGAAGCAAAGAGAAACGACGAAGACAAAGGGAAAAAATTACCAGGACCCTTGGCCGTATAAAACGATGATGACGACGCAAAGTCGTTGATCTGCAGAACTTCACACGCGTCACTCATCCAAGTGCACACGTGGCGGCTACCGCCCGAGCCGTCGGAAGCACGCTCTCCACTACGCACGGAAATCGAGGAGACTTAGTTAAATTTGTTTAAACTATGTGTGATTAGTCGAATCCCAATTAGAAGTGGGACCCACAATCATCTCGTCCGATCAACACTGTTGCTGCAGACGATTGAGCTTACCAATCATCAGCAGTGACGTCATCAATCGTAAAAGCAGAGGTGAAGCAACGGCTTCAATTGTTCAAATCAGAACATATTACTTATTCGAGTCTACGACTCAACTAAATACTCAGGGGCTATTCCAATCAGGAGCGTTGATCGCGCACCTGGAGAATTGACCAGGTCCCTACGATACTCGAAGATAGCTTTCAACAGACTTGATGCTTCGACTCCTTCGAGTCCTTGACTTGATTACGCACTCGGGGGATACTCCCATAGGCAGCGTTGATCAATATTCGGTCAATTTGAGTCATCAACGACATTTGCAAAACTAAAATCTCTTCTCAAGTCTATGACTCGAATAGACACTCGGGGGCTACTTCCATAGAGAGCGTTGGTCGCGCACCCTATGAATCAATTAAGTTTGATCCTTCGGATCCTTCGCATAAGATTAACATGCAGTCAAGAAAATCGACGACTCTGCCCAAGAATTTTATGCTAAGAGGTAACATATCTTTAGCCACCCGAAACGTCTCCGCGACGATAAAAATTCGGATGCTGCATCTGTGACGCAAAGGTAAGACCTACAGACACAGTCTAATGGCCTGGTAACGCACCCGAATGCGTTCTGCCAGTAATATTCCGTGTAAGCAGGCATGATAAAAATCCCGATGGACGCGTTGGATACATACTTAAAAAACACTGAAATTTGACTCATGTAAAACCTCCGCGGCCTAAGTCGAAGTACACTATCAATTTTCTAGTTTCGAGTCCAGGAACTCGAAGTCTAAGTAGATCGCGTTATTTTTTCCCAAGACAGATAATTAACCTTGATCGGTCGGGAGAGCTAGAGACACGTATCAACTATCCCTATGAACTCACATCTTGATCTGAAAATACGTTCGGATGAAGGCACTCGAAGATTTCAGAGACTGAACACTCGAGGGCTACTGCATGGGTATACCCTATGGGTGCCTAACGTTAGCCTATCCGGTCTGACCCAACAGAATCCCATACAACAATATACCCCTGATGACGAATCCCATGAGGATTTCGGATGTCCTAGGCCCATAAAGGATGCGACTCCTTGGAGAACACAACTAGCTATAGATAGAAAGTTAAAGAAAAACCCTAATCTGTAACTGACTCGCCCTATCCCCTGTTGAAGTGTATAAGTGGATTGCACTAGCCCTTTCCATCAGTTCAGACTTTTGGTTGTGTTGGCTAGTGCATGAAGCTTGGCATGGTATCAGAGCCTAAGGTCTCGAGTTCGAGTCCTGGCTTTCGCAATTTATCCTAAAATTGTTGTTGACCCCTCTATGTCCACGTATAGGCCTCTTGAGTCATACGTGAGTTTCGCACGCCGTCGCTCTCTCCCGGTTGCACGTGCTAACTTCTCTCCGTCACACGTGAGAGGGGGTGTTGAAGTGTATAAGTGAATTGCACTAGCCCTTTTCATCAGTTTGGACTTTTGGTTGCGTTGGCTAGTGCATGAAGCTTGACATCCCCGAGACTGACCCCCATATAAAGGTCGGGAGGGCACGTCGAGGAGGGCAATACACAACCCTAGCATACACACCTGCCAGATCTTATCTATGCACCCCCTATAACCTTCACTTTCTTCATCAATTATGAACAGACAAGCAAGAGTAAGGTTTCCCTCCGGGGGCCTGAACCTGGATAAATCTCGTGTCCCACATTGCTTATTTGTTAGTCGTTCCGCGATCTCCAACATTCTGCTCTTCTCTAAAACCCAAGCCCATAACAATGAACATTGATGAGTTTAACCCTCGTCAGCTACCCAGCGCGTTGTTGCGTAAATGATAGATTTCATATATATACATATATAACATGGTCATATTCGAAGTTTAAAGAAGCAGAATGAACTTTGGTTGGCATGCGAGAATTTAACAATCATTTGTCAACTGGTAACCGACGTCTAGCTGAAGTGTTGAACTTGTGGTTTGATGAGAAATCAGTACTAGAAGAAGGGTCCAATGGGCACTATCATCATGGGCGAGCATGGCAGTTCTTTGATCATGGTAAACAACATGTGGCAACACAAATACAAAGAGACGGTTAGAAAATGTTACACTTGGAACAAAATTGTTGGACCAAACAAATTATTCGATGTACAAATCTGTCTTTTCTCATAGAGCGTCTACTAGGAAGAAATAACACATAAAAGTACTACAAACAGAGCTCCAGAAAATACATAGAAAGAGATAATTTGATCAAAGAGAGGAGAGTTAGTATGGATGAGATCAAGACGTGATGCCGAGAAGCTCGTAAGAATGTAAAAATTGTGTTTCATCACATCCGAGGCAAGCGCAGACAACAGTCAAAATGATAAAAGACAACTGAGGAGCTGAAATAATGAATATACCGCACCATCCAACAATCGACGAAACGTCTCTTTACATTGCCGTGTGGGAGATGTCTTTTTTTAGGGGAACCGTACGAGAGATGCCAAGCATGTGAATGTTCTATGTTAACATGAATGTTCTATATTAACACGACGATTCGTAAGTCGTAACACAGCCGCATATGATTAAAGCTTGATTTAGACACATAGCATCTCAAAAGTTTCATTGGCATGATAAACCAGAATCGAGATCCTACTATATAGTAAAAATGTCTACGGATAAGCAATTATCTTATCGTGATTATAGTCAGCCTTTCTAGATGCCTTAGAAGTGGTGTTCGCAAATTGTAGTGTATGCTTTTATTTGAATTGATGAATGGCATAATTTCCTATCAAAATAAGAATTTCGACGGGAAAAGAAAAACTGTGATTCAAAACTGTCCACAGCAACCACACGATCTGACCTCGGACGGCTCAGATTCGACAAATTCCCATCTCCGTCTCGCCCCACAAGGCGACGCCGCCGTGCTCTTGCTTGTGGGGTGAAGGAGGCAGGCCAGTACGATCGAAGCTTCCAGAACCCCCAAACCCCCGCTCCCCCAACATAAACCCTCCCCCCAATCTCCAGACGAGTCCGAGCTCGAGAAACCCCACCAGAACAGCCCCACACCCGACACCCCACACGCCCGAGGCAGCCATGTACCGTGCAGCGGCGGCGGCCGCGGCCATTTCCAGGTCCTCCTCCTCGGCGCTGCGGCGGCAGCTCGCGCGCGGGGGCGGGGCCGAGCAGCGGCAGTGGGCGCGCGGTTATGCGGTGAAGGAGATCACCTTCGGCGTCGACGCCCGCGCCGCCATGCTGCGGGGCGTCAACGACCTCGCGGACGCCGTCAAGGTCACCATGGGCCCCAAGGTTCGTCCCTTTCCTCCCTCAAGCGTCGATTCGGGCATGGATCTAGCGGGGAGACGCTGGGCTAGGGTTATCGCGCTCGATTTCTCGACTTGATTGTGCTGCCTGCTCGTTCTGTGTTCTGTAGGGGCGCAACGTGATTATCGAGAGAGCGCATAAGTCGCCCAAGGTCACCAAGGACGGGGTCACCGTTGCCAAAAGCATCGAGTTCGAGGACAAAGCTAAGAACGTTGGGGCGAACCTGGTCAAGCAAGTCGCTGATGCTACTAACAAGGTCGCTGGAGATGGTAATGGCTCGGGGCTCATGGAAATTTCCTTACTTGATCTACCATCTTAACTACTACATGTTTTGTTCAGGAAAGCATTCCCTTTCTTTTCACAAGAGCAGTGTTAATTTTGATGCTCTTACCTTATCCATCATCTGTTACTAATACTTTTGTTAACTACTGGTAAAAAACTTTTGTGCTGTCAGGACATGAATTTTTATGCTCTGTCAGTGTTTAATTCTTACTAGTAATCAGGCACGTGCAACGCACGTCTCCGCCAATAGTTTTTGAATTGAACATAGTGAAAGGGTAACTAATTTAGAAGATATATTTCATAATAAAATGTATGCAATTTTTATAAAGGGAGACATATTCTGCATGGCACTTCTCAGACAAACTATAACATAACAAAAGATTGGTATGAACAAAACTAATACATGGTCATATATACATATATATCAAACTATAACATAACAAGAGGGTATGAACAAAACTAATACATGGTCATATATACATATACATATATATATATACACATATATATATATGTATGGCGACCTATATTGCATAATCATAGACAACCTTCACTAACATGATTCGTGGAGTGGCTATATGAAAAAAAATTAGAACATCAAACACTCTAAACTTTCTGCCTCTTGAAATTCCCACCCAATTTTTTGGGCTTAGTGAGTGTAGCAGGTACTGCTGGTGGAATACACGTCATCGTGAAGGCAAACATTCCTAATATGAAATAATGCTCCTCTTGTAATTTAGATGTTAGAAAAACATTCATAATTATAATTATGCTTTGTTAGAAATCTACTATAATCCCCGACAGTGAGGTTCTCTTCAATCTTGAGCTTCATTTTCATTGTACCTGGTGGACATGATATATTCAGAGATAATTTTAGAGTAGCATAAATTAATTCAGGATGAAGCAAAATTTAGAAGTAACACCCGTCTAAGGTTAACAAATCCAGTTTAGAAAAATAATGCAAAATTTGAGAAAAAAACATGTTGCATACTGAGACAAATAAATATATGCATCTTATAATTTAAAGACTCACATGCTCAAATAACACACTCTCGCTATTTTAGCATCAGCATCAAAATCGGAATAAATAAACCAATAAAACAGAAGAAACATGACAAAAAATGAACAGCTAAAATCTGCAATGGACAATAACATTAACCTGATGTGCTAACTTCTTGCATGGGAATAGCCGTTTGATCACAAGAAAGCATAACAAGCAATAGTTCAGTCATGGAGTATCGGGGTAAATGCACAGCGCTTCACGTTCCATGGCATTGATACTGAGACGCACAACATGGAGTCCATAAAACAATTACAGATGCCCACTGCCATTTCTTGGATACTTGCAAGATAGAAAATTGTCCAAATAATTTAAAGATATTGATCGGTGAGTTAGGCATATATACCATGCACAGTTTAATATTACTGATATGCATGCTGATGATGCGTGATAGCATAAGGTTGAGAGACTTAGGTGAGGAAAGGGTGTGGGACTTACAGTTCTGAGAAGACCATCCTATCTCATGTGAGTCACATGAGTAGCCTTAATGAACTGCGGTCTTCTCTTATACTGGAACCTTTACATCAAATTTCTGCCCATCATGTGTTGTGGCGGCGTGAACTTGTGCAACAGAAGAACTTGCAAGTGGGACAGGGTAAGATTCTGCAAGAACATACATCGACATGATAAGGTGAAAGAGAAACTCCAAGCCAGAGTTTTATTCTGAAATAACACAAGCTGAACATGAATCCATTATATGATTCAAGCATGAATAGTTTATAGTTGAATACACCATTTAGAAGCATGTTCATTCATGGGGTTTTGTTAATTAATCTACCATGACGGATCGTGATGTGCACTTTGTGCACACTCTAAGTTCCTACAGCAAGATGCAGGAAAATATAGTATTACAGGAAATGGATGTTGTGATGTGGGTGGGCCCATTAAAGATAGACACCGAACTAACATATTTTCTGGTAGTACTCCAATATCTTTCTTCACCCCGCGGATGGGGCATCACTTCAGCATCCTTCACCGCTTAGCCGTGCCACAATGTACTCCTAGAACAACTGCTGGTAACAAAATTACACTCGATCTAACATTCAAAATGAACCTGCGAACGCCCAAACCAAAACCAATTCATATGTGTCGACACACAATTGAATTCCACACCAGTTGCGTGATGTGCTGGTTGATCTTGATGTAGATGCCGCCGATTGAGGACACATCTCTCGCCACTTCTGCGGCCGTCGCGGAGGCGAACTCCGATAGAAGCTCTCAACGCGGTTGTTGTGGAGGCGGCCCCGGTCATCTCTCGCCACAGGAGTAGGTCGCTGGGAATAGAAGTACGATGGAGGATGCTAGCAGCGATGCTACCGACAAAATAAGATTAAATTGGTGGATGGAAAACAAAGAAGGCATCAACAAAGATCACGCCATAGTGACAAACTGGAAGGAGATCCATGGCGGAGGAGTGCCGTCTGAACTGGGGAAGGAGGCGTTGATGCCCGCATAGCACACGTCGAGCGAGGTGTCAATGAATGTGGTCGTCATCCGCAAATCAGCTAGCACACACCTCCTGCTGGCAGCATCGTCGCGGGGCGACACCTTGGAGGAGAACTGCGGCGACGTGCACGAGGTTGGGCAGACGACGGCGCATGCGACATGAGCGGAGCAGCGTTGCTAGAATTGCGGAAGGAGGCGCTAGGGCAGCAGGCTCGCTGTGCAGGCAGGCGACCGGACTGCTGGGCGGCGTTTGGCTTGGCTGTGATTGGTTTCCTTTTTTCTCAAATATGATTGCGTGATTATAGGGGTGTGAATGCGGGATTGGGAAGTCTTCTTTTTAATGAAAGAAGGGACCTGGAAGTCAAATTTCCCTCTGCGGTGGAGTTGGTCAGTCCACTAAAATTGCTATGTGCACACCATACAACGATTGGGTTAATGTTGACTGTTAGATCGATATTGGTGGCCCTGATCATGCGGTGCTGATTTGGTTGTATACAATAGGCAGGGTGTGCATAAGAAAGTTCATGTTTGCTTGTTTAATAGTAGTAGAGATTATTGTTCGCTGCGATGCGATACTTAGTAATTGGTGGCTGCAGCGAATGACAGATGAATATCAATAGCTTGTGGTTCTAGTATGGTTTTGGATGTTGCAGTTATTCTTGAGCGTCACATGTGCCTCTGGGCTCTGCCTTCATGCTGAACTTAGTTAGTTCCAGTGCATTATCTCTGTTCATATGTTGTCTTTACATGATTTAACATGCTCCAGTCTAGGTCCAGATTTAAATGCAGATATATCTCAAGTTCACAATATGTTTTATGCTGATGGAGCAACTTTAGCCTAGGCATTCTTGAGAGATCATCTGTTTTCTTGCATACATTCTCACATTACTGTTTTTAGGAAAAACATGAGATTTCCATTACAAACATTGTTGGTAGCTGTTTTACTTTATGTGATACATTAGCTGCATGTAATCTGAATCAACCTGATACGATGAGTTGGAAGTTGTAACTACTCGTACGTGTGTGTGTCTAGTGCTTGTGTTTTTTGTGCATCTTCCGTTTCCTCCTAGATAGAAAGTAGGAAACTGCTTGGTCTACTTGCCTGAATGTAGCATAACGTGCCACTCACTTTGTTTCTGATTGGATGGGTAAACAGGTACCACCTGCGCAACTGTACTCACACAGGCCATTCTTACGGAAGGGTGCAAGGCTGTGGCAGCAGGAGTCAATGTTATGGACTTGCGTAAGGGTATAAACAAGGCCATAAGTGCTGTCACTGCTCACCTCAAAAGTAAAGCATGGATGATCGATTCCCCAGAGGAAATAAACCAGGTGAGATACTTAAATTGTGGTGGTGGTCTGATATGTCCTCCCTCTTCAATCCAGTAACAATATATGAGTTGCTTATGTATCTTTGATGCAGTCATTATTTGTGTCTGCTGTAGATAATTGACAATCGTCATTGTGATTCTGATCTAGCAGCACACTTCAGTTGGAAATCAATCTTATCCAGCTCATTTTTCTCCTGTAAAACAGGTAGCTACCATTTCTGCAAATGGTGAAAAGGAAATTGGAGATTTGATATCAAAAGCGATGGGGATAGTTGGAAAGGACGGAGTCATTACTATTGTTGTGAGTATTAGATGATGCTTTTTTTATCACGCCTATCTGTTATTCTGCAACTTATTCTTAGAAACTGGCAGGATGGTAAAACACTGGACAATGAGCTGGAAGCAGTACAGGGAATGAAGCTGTCAAGAGGCTACATATCTCCTTACTTTGTGACTGATCAGAAGACTCAGAAATGTGTAAGTCTATCATCTCAAAATTAAGTGCCAGTTTGTATTATTTTCGCTATACCAGTGAATTCAGCACCCCAAGTCTGTAAGCTAAAGGCGTTTTTAGATCCTCCTCTTGCTTTAATATTTTTCATGGCAGTATGCATGGAGGTGAAAACTTATCAATAGTACTTGTGGATTTCAATGATCGTAGTTTGTTTGCTCTTTGTTTTGAGAAGCTTCAGTTTAATCACAGATAGGCTACTATGTCTCGTACTATTGAGGATGATGCAAGGTGCTTGTGTTTGTTCATCTGAATTTGCATTTCGCGTGTTTAGTATCTGCCTACTCTTTCACCGAACTTTGGAGTCTGAGATAGTTTTAGGGATGTAACAGAAGAATAGCCTTCTAAAGCATGTTTCTGAATTATCCTTTATATATATGTGCAGGAGATGGAAAATCCTCTTATTCTTATTCATGACAAGAAAATCTCAAACATGAATTCACTTCTTCCAGTATTGCAAATTTCCATCAAGGTAACTGTGTTTCATTATGCGTCACACTGTCCACTTCTGTCAATTACATGATGGAAGTTTGGTGTTGCCAACTGTAAATCGTGATTGATCTATGTAGGAACGGAAACCTCTTCTCATTTTTGCTGATGTAGAGGGAGAAGCTCTATCAATGCTTGTACTAAACAAGCATCGTGCTGGACTAAAGGTAATATTAATCATTTCTTTAGTTTCTACATATATTATTACTGGTATAGCCTGGTTGGCAATTTGTGCTATTGGTATTGAAGAAAGCCTCTTCGATTTATTTTTCCTTTTGTCTGTGGTGTTTATTTCCTGCATAAGCCTCGAGTTATTTTGATTGTTTTTATCCAGTGAACTTATGTAAGCAAGATTCTGAACTAATTATGAGGCCTTGGCTGTAGCTATGTGCTGTCAAAGCTCCTGGATTTGGTGAAAACAAAAAGGCCAACCTGGATGATCTGGCTGTTTTGACAGGAGGGCAGGTTAGCCATTATGAAAACAATTCGGAAGTTGGTTAACAGGGGTGACATTGCTAGGAATGAAATTAACTTGACATATTTGCATTTGAAGGTTGTTAGTGAGGACCAAGGTCTTGATCTCAGTAAAGTGGAATTACAAATGTTCGGCACAGCTAAGAAGGTATGCCAACATCCTTAAATTGCTACATCTGAGTACAACATAGCAATATTAATTTTAGAAAAGAACCATACAGTGACATTTTCCTTCACAGGTTACCGTATCTCTTGATGATACTATCATTCTAGATGGTGGAGGTGACAGGCTACAGATAGAAGAGAGATGTGAACAGGTACTCATTAGAATCATCACATTGACTCAGCTCATGTTAAGGCAATCTTGATACCATTTTTAGGCAGCTTGTTCGATACAAGTCAACATCTATTTGTGTGTGTGTGGATGTCCTTGACAGCTTAGAGAATCATTTGAGAACAGCACCGCAGTGTTTGACAAAGAAAAGGCTCAAGAGCGTTTATCGAACTTATCTGGAGGTGTTGCTGTCCTCAAGGTTTGTTAGTTTTTAAGTATGGTTCAACTGTCAAGTCCCTTTTCTCTGTGCTTTCTCAGCGTGCACACTTATATTGCAGATTGGTGGAGCTAGTGAAGCTGAAGTTGGTGAGAAAAAAGATAGGGTAACAGATGCTCTAAATGCTGCAAGAGCTGCTGTGAAGGAGGGTATTGTTCCAGGTAATCGCATTTTTCTTGATCAGCTTATATGATATCCTTCCATCTGTTTCTTATCGCTTTGTTTTTTTCATCCTGATTATATGGTGTATGTGTTTCTCCAATTCATGTCATGCCAACAGGTGGTGGAGTTGCCCTTTTATATGCCAGCAAGGAGCTAGACAAGATTAGCACATCACACGAGGATGAAAAGATTGGAGTTCAAATTGTCAAGAATGCTTTGAAGGTTACTTCTTGTACCAATTATGATGGTGCTTTTGCACTTCATGCACTTGGTTATTCCATTTTTTTATTGAACATACATTAATTGTCCCTGAATTTCTGCAGGCCCCCTTGATGACCATAGCTGCAAATGCTGGAGTTGATGGTTCTGTAGTTATTGGGAAGCTACTGGAACAAGATAATCTTAGCTTGGGCTATGATGCAGCAAAAGGTATGTGCTGATTAATTGTGTTTTTGCTGATCATTCTTAATTTGAGCTTCTCCAGATTGCAGTTAAAATTGCAATCCTGACATTTCTCCAACATTGTAAGCTTAAGTGGTTCCTTCATTTTGCTTACTGCAGGGCAGTATGTTGACATGATCAAGGCTGGTATCATCGACCCTGTGAAAGTGATCCGAACTGCACTTCAAGATGCAGCAAGGCACAGCTTAAGTTCTCTAACCATGTACTTCTGTATGACCGTGATGGAAGTAATCAAAACTTGTTTGACAATCTGTGCTTCTGTACAGTGTTTCTCTGTTGATGGTAACCACTGAGGCTGCAGTTTCTGAACTGCCTGCGACAACAGCCAGAATCGCCAGTCGTATGCCAGATATGAGCGGAATGGGTTTCTGAGGACTGTGCGGCATGATTCTGTTTAACCCCTTTTTGGTGAAAGAAAATTACTGGATGAGAAACTTAACTCCCCCTGCGGATACATGGATAGGAATTCCCCTCTCTATCAGATGAGAGGAGCAAAGCTGGCACTTATTTTGATTTCTGAACTTATGGTTCAGTGCTGATGTAACCCTAAGCCCTTTTTAGGGTGTTCAGATACTCTGGGATGACGAGCCTCACCTCTGGTTTTGTATGCTCGGTGGGCAACACCTGGTGTTGTTATTTAAGTGCTTCTTTCGATCAGTGCAGTTTTTCTGTCTTCTTGTTTTCCTTGTGGTGTGTGCTCTTGGCTGCTGCGGTTCACCATGCAGGCAAAATTGCATAAGTTCCCTGTCTGATCACCATTTCTACCTTGTCCATTGACATTTGAGTCGTTCCCTGTTAGAATATGGGAACCTTTCCAATCATGCCAATACATTGTTAAGGTAGCAATGACTAAATTTTGCTTTCAGTTTTTTTGTTGAGGGAAAGCCATCATGGCTAGTTTTATTCCACAGAAATCAAAGTTACATCATTGACCAAAACCGATACCAGGAAATCGGGAGGTTCCTCATGCCATACAATTGATATGGGAATATCTAGCTAAAGAATCCGCTGCCAATATTGGCCTCCCTAGGACAACGAGAGAAGCATACATCTGTGAAACCATGGCAAAGAAAAATACGTTCTTCGAATATTGCCGCTGCTGGACAAGGGTATTCCCACCTGCTTGCATGACATGAATCACCTCCACGCAGTTGAAATTTATCTCAATGGGTGCAGCCCAACCCATGACAGAGTATCATCAAATCAATAATTTATCTGTTCTGCAAACGAAAATCATCAAGTAATGTGTTTTGCCGACAGGAAAAATAACATCACATTGCCTACAATTGGTTACATGACATACATGAGTCTTGCCCCATTCGAATCTGGCAATACGAAAACTGCTTTGCTTTCCAATCATGACAATTCTCTGTTAAGCTACCAGTGACTGGAACCTTTTGCTATCTGATGCAGTGTAGGAACATTTGTTTAGCAGATGCAGAATAGGTGAGGGGTCGAGTACCATCAAATCAGTAAGCAATCTGCTTCACAACCATATCAATAGGTAATCTCCAAACCGTGTGAAATACCACCGATCAATTTATTCATGCAAGCAAGAATGCATAGAAGGCCATCATGATTCATGGCGCCCAAATCACCGGAATGTAAATTACTCCGTACAAAACACGCAGTAATGCAATAGCTACACAGCAGACACTGAGTAAATTTTTAGAACCCTCCAGAGCTCCCATCAAGAGAAAGGAGGACAGCAAGCATATCACTGGAATCCTACCGATAGTTCTACGCCGTCTTCGCTTCATCAGGTGGCTGGATGAAGCGTGGAACCTCTCCGTTAACCACCCTCCACGGCCCCCAGTAGAACTTCGGCTCCATGATGGGCACCTTGGGGGGAGGGAGGAGTCATAGAATCGATCCGGAGTGATCCTGACCTTGTAGAGCTGCTCGGTGAGGGCGGCTCCGACGACGGCGGTGTAGAAAGCGGCGACGTACGTGCCGACGAGCGGCGCGAAGGTGCGCGGCGGGCGGTAGGGCTCCACCATGTCCCACAGCACCGTCTTCTCCCACTTGTGGAACTGCCTGTCCGCGTACCACCTCCATAGCCGGCTCGACATCTCCCCTCCCCTCCGGCACCCTCACGCTCGCGCTCGCTTCAACCTCGCCGGCGGCAATGGCAGCCTCTACTCTTGTGTGATGCGGCCGGGTCCCCGAGGTCAGGGACTCAGGGTCCCACTAGATTATTTGTGCCGGCCCGGCCCGGCCCAGCCCACATGACCACATGCACCTCTGCGGCGCTCTGGAAATACAAAGGCCAGGGGAAAAGAAAAAGAAACTCGAAACAGCCCGCGGCCACTCCTCCCTCTTGCCCCCTCTCCGTCTCCGCCGCCTTCGAGCGCCGCCACCGTCGTCGCAGGCGAGATGGGTGTCAAGGTGAGTGCGACGCGAGAGGCCGCCTGAGACTCCTCCTCTTTCCCTGTGGATTTTAGTTTCCTGTGTTTGTTTCCCCGCCAACATTCGAATGAACATGCGATGTGTGTGTAGGGTTTGACGAAGCTGCTGGCGGACCACGCGCCCAAGTCGATGAGGGAGCAGAAGTTCGAGAGCTATTTCGGCCGCCGCATCGCGGTCGACGCCAGCATGAGCATCTACCAGTTCCTCGTATGCTCCTCGTGTACCCTAACCCACATGGCTCCTCCTCCATTTCTGATTTGCTTGCGCTACAATGATTTAGGCTTGTTTTGTGTTCAATGGGTCCATCTCTGTGCGCCGTGGATGGATGCTTCTATGCCCATTGGTCGATTTGACCTGAAAATCTTGCTCTCTTAGGTTGGGTTTAGGGTTTTGTAACCCCCCCCCCCCCCCCCCCCCCCCCCCTGACGCAGATTGTTTTCTGCTACATGGTTTCTTGTGCTGTATTCATTTCCCATTTTACATTACGTTTCATAGATTGTGTCAGTTAGCAGTCACATTTTCACCAACCCCTTTACATTGTGTCAGTTAGCTGTTGTGATTTGTGAAAGATTGGGTAGCCTTTTTTTATCTACTGTGATGAAAATTGGGATATGTATCTTATGCTTTTCTTTGTACAGATTGTAGTTGGAAGGACAGGGGCGGAAACCCTTACAAACGAAGCTGGTGACGTCACCAGGTTCAGATATACATCTCTCTACAACCGCACTTTGATACTTCAAGTACTGCACGGTGTTTCTAGCACTAGTATCTACCTTAATGTGTCTTTACCTTTTCTTTTTCCTGCACAGTCATGTGCTAGGTATGTTCAACAGGACGATAAGGCTGCTCGAGGCAGGAATTAAACCAGTGTAAATCTGAATTCCCTCATTTCTGAATAGAATTCTTCCATATGATTGAATTTAAACATATATATTTAAATGCAACATTGCTCATGCAGATATGTTTTTGATGGCAAGCCTCCTGAGATGAAGGGGGGAGAGCTTGCAAAAAGGCACGGGACAATGCTTTCATTCTTTGATTGTTTTCTACCATAGTTAATATGTTTTCCTAACATAACATGGTGTACTTGTCAGGGGCGCAAAGAGGGCGGATGCCACCGAAGAGCTGACCAAGGCAGTAGAGGTGTGCTAATATTGCTTTGATCCATTTGTTTGTTCATGTTGTTATTATATATTCTCTTTCTTCGACCCCTAAGGTAAATACATTTGATGTTTTAGACAGGAGATGCGGATGCAATTGAAAAATTCAGCAAGAGAACTGTAAAGGTGAGAATTTTTTTTCAGGTTTTTTGTCGATTATTTCTCCTGGAAAATGTTCATCAGTCGCATTGTCCACAAAGCAGAATCATTTCTATTTGTCAGGGCCAACAGATTCTCTCAATTAGAAAATATCAATTGGATTCTTTTGTTTTGCATAAAGTGATGTTTTTGTAATGTATGCAAGCAATTAGAGTTTTCGGAGTAAGTTCTAGCTTTACATTTTCTATGTGCTTTATGAGCAGGTCACTAAGCAGCATAATGAGGATTGTAAGCTACTACTAAGACTGATGGGCGTTCCTGTTGTAGAGGTAAATTCAGTTTTGTTCAGGGTCCTACATATATCGATCATTAGCATATAATAATCTTGTTTTATGAAACCATCGAATTTGATATCTTCTGGCATACAGTTTATGGGTTATTGTGTGTTTGTAATGTTCGTAATTTCACTCAATGATCTCTACCCTGTACCAACAGGCTCCTTGCGAAGCAGAATCACAATGTGCTGCGCTTTGCAAAAATGACAAGGTAATATTAACAAAGTGGATCACACCAACTTCATGTTTTCGCTCTTTGCTTCCATTTGTGTATTTAGTACATTCTATTTTATAGGTGTATGCTGTTGCATCAGAAGATATGGACTCACTTACTTTTGGAGCTCCACGGTTTGTCCGTCATTTGATGGATCCAAGTTCCAAGAAAATACCTGTTATGGAATTTGAAGTCGCGAAAGTAAGCAGTGTTGTGTTGGGATTGAAATTTATTCATATCTTGTATACACATCACAAAATTTCATACTGCAGATTTTGGAGGAGCTTGAATTCACGATGGACCAATTTATTGACTTGTGCATCCTCTGTGGATGTGACTACTGTGATAACATTAAAGGTGTCATTGCTACTATTTTCTCTTTTGTTGGTGTAGTACACATTTCTCAAATTATGTAGCTAGTCAAGACTTAAAAGTTTTCTAAATGTGTATCCGTGCTTGTCTAGGTATTGGGGGTCTAACAGCTCTGAAGCTTATTCGTCAACATGGGTCCATCGAGGGAATTCTGGAAAATATTAATAAAGAGAAGTTAGTCCTGAACCATTTTGAAGAACTTTCTGTTGACTCAGTACCCAATTTGAACCTTGCATTTCAGCTGGGTAGCACAGTGCCCCAAATTACTAGATTTAAACTTCTATGTCCTTTGGCCAGTGAAATTTTGGTTTATGTGTTGCTTTCTTTTCTTCTGTAATGTTTTTTCTATTGATAGATGTTCTCATTGTGACATGAGGTAGACAGTTTGGTATGTTAGTTGTGAGTTGCATTTTCACATGTGGCCATTGTCTACTATAGATATCACATTGCTGAGGACTGGCCTTATCAAGAAGCTCGGCGCTTGTTCAAGGAACCCGATGTTACTTTGGATATTCCTGAGCTCAAATGGACTGCACCTGATGAGGAGGTATGTCTACTACTGACCTAGTTTACTTGCCTCCAAACCATTAAGTGAACAATTGTACATATCCATTACATCTAATCTTTCTCCAGGGCCTCGTGAATTTTCTGGTGAAAGAAAACGGTTTCAATCAAGATCGTGTGACGAAGGCATGCTCTTTTCTTTTAGCTCTCTCTGTTCCAGTTATATTAAACATTTTTATCAGCCATATGTATCGGGTTTTTCTGCAGGCCATAGAGAAGATTAAGTCGGCGAAGAATAAATCATCACAAGGAAGGTGAGGATTGTTACATGTATACTCACATACTGGGTTCTAAAAATAATACATGTTTTGATAGTCACTTGCTGCAAACTTTAACTTCATCATACCCGTAATAACTATTGTCTCCCATGTAACCAGGCTCGAGTCATTTTTCAAGCCAACTGTTAGCACATCAGTGCCATTGAAGCGGAAGGTACATCCACCGAAATGCCAATCCATGTTACTGTGCTTATGTTTATAACTTTGCCATTTTCCAGAAACATCATTTATAAGTCATATACAACCCAGTAAATATGTTAGAAGTCAGAACTTTGAACTGTACATATTAATGGTCTCAACTTTGTCTAGATACGAATGCATCTAGTCTAAATACTTAACTAGATAAACTTGAGGCCATTAATATGCAGAAATTGTACTATTTTGAAATATAGTGCTGCAAGTATTCTAGATTATTTCCTCTTGGACTCCTATAGATTGTGGTTCGTGCTGCATCTTATACTTACTAATAATAAGTGTGCACCGTTCGGAAGAGTATTTTCTTTTTTCATGACAGTATTTCAGAACATGAATATCCTTTGTGGTACAATTTGCAGGAAACTTCAGAGAAACCAAGCAGCGCAGCCGCAAACAAGAAAACAAAGTCGACCCGCGGAAGGAAGAAATAAGCCTGATGCGCCAAGCGAACAACAAGGTCTGCAGCGGCATTCTTAGTTAGATCGTTAACCTCATGTTGTGTAACTCGAACCTGTGTTCATTGCTTTCTTGTGCTAGTAAGGTTAGGTAAATTAGTGACTTGGACTGGAAGAGGCGAAAATCTGTTCCATGTTTGTTCATGTGCTGACGGTTGGGTGTACTCTTTTCTTTTGATGTGAGATTCAACGTTGCACTTTTATGGTGTCTTGCATTTGATTGTTTGCATGCGATTGTGCAATGAAAACTTGGCTAGGTATAGACGGGTTTTAGTACTCTTTCTGGTGTGCCAAGATCGTCTGGTAGAGTAGTGGTAAGCAGATATGGCACTCACGCTATGAAGTACCACTTCGGAATTTCTTAGTCGATTTAATATCACCTTTGCATGTCTTGATTTTGGAGAATCAGGCAGCACTCTATGCTTCAAGCAACGCCAAAAGGCATGCTACCAGGGATGTTCTATACTCATCACACGCATTTTGTTCTATAAAATTACCATTCTTTTCTCCCGAGCTATAAAATTGCCCATCACACGCATTTTATTCTACTCTGTAATGCTTGCTTGTCTTGGTAGCACGGGCATGATCGATAGTACAGTGGTCGAAAGCAGTTTGGCGAAGTAAGCAGTCTTGGATAATGATCAGAAGTTCCAGCATATAGTCCTGAATCTCTTCAGAAATCACCGACTCTTCCTCATGGTCCATAAGGTCTCGTTCCAGCAGCTCACGCGTGATATAACAGCCTCCGGCCTTCAGGCCCTTCATGACACCATTCTTTTAACAATCAGAGACCAGAAGTCATCGATGTAAATGTATATTCAAATTAGGTAAACTACTCCAAGAGCACACAGAAGGAAAGCTAGATAAAAGATGCATATGCTGCAGACAAACGAATGTGTCATCGTGAAAAGTTTGACACTCTAGGCCTCTAGCCAAACCTAACATGTTCGTCGACAAACTTCTTTTCTTACTATATATATTTTGCATCGACAAACTTGTACTCAAGAAGGCTATATGCGTACCATTTTCCCTTTTACAGCCTCCCTTTTCATGCCCTTCAGAACATCACAGGAACTAGAGCTGTAAGGCCCTCTGGGCATATGACCTAGAGGGGGTGCGCTCGAAACGAGTGATCCGCTGAACTCCTTCCTCTTCTTCAGGTCTAGGTCAGGACTCGTCGTGATCTTCTTATCGGGGTCTAGGTCAGGGTCAGAGTCCATTGTCTTCGTCTTCTCGGGATCTAGGGATTTCATCAAGATGGCTGGATCGGGTACGCGAGGAGAGGACGACCAAGGTTTGTAGGTGAAATGGTGCGGCGGGTGCTATAATAACAATATAACCTGTGTGTGTATCGCTACTAGAGAACATTTCACCATTTACAGTACTACTAGAGAACCACTGCAGAATAGGAAGGACAGCGGCCAAGTGCAGGACCTACTGAATCTCAGAGCATTGCATTTAGCCTGCTTGAGCATCGGTCGTCACAAGTTCTTTTTTTTTTCTGAAAAATTAGACACCACTTTGAACAGATCTTGATCTACAGCATTCTAGGCCTCTCTCTCTCTAGCTTACATCGACAAACAAAAAGAAGACGGTAGTTCTACAAAGAAAGGTTATACTGTAACATTTTCTTCCCATGCTGCAAAACTTCCCATGGGAGGGAGCAACAAAAAAAGAGTTCTACAATTTGCAAGTGTTGGCTGTGCCAACCTGTGTACTATTTTCCCGCCCCTGCCCTGCTGCCCAGACTATTTGTCCCAGCCATCTTCCCGCCTGCCAAACTCCCATTTCTGGGGTAGCGGGCCGTATAAGGAGGCAAACTTGGCGAGGCAGCTCGTTCTGACGTCGTAGTGCTTCTGGGTGTCGCGGCTGATAGCAACAGAAGAAAGCTTGGAGGTGTCGATGGCCCACGCCGGGTGGACGTACTCGACGGTCCTCCTGTTACCGGAGCTCGCATTCGCGTACAGGAAGTTCATGAGCAGGTCCTCGCAGTTGAAGTTCTTGTGCACGTACTCTCTCCCTTCCCTGGCCTCCTCGCTCCAGTACCTCTTGAAGGCGAACGCGCTGTCCATGAAAGCCGCGCCGGTCAGGATCAGGTTGTACCCCTTCTTGCCCCTGGCGTACCGCTCGTTCCTGTACAGCAGTGGGTCGCCGTCGATCATCCGCGGATAGAAGCCGACCATCCTCTCGGGGTGTTCCCTCCAGACCTTGAACCCTTTCTCGACGTCGCTGCACGTCATCATGATGTCGTCGTCCAGCTCGAGGACGGCCCGGGTCTTTATCAGAGGGTCGACTCTGAACCTGTTGTTGAGGGAGTTGATCTCTTCCACTCGTATCCTGACAGGCACTGTGGAATCGAAGGCGTCGCTGGTCGGGTGGTTGCCTTTGTTCCAGACGACGACTATCTCCCTGACCGACTCACATCTGGAATAGTGTTCCACAAATAGCTTCAAGTTCCAGAGTCGAGCCTCATATGTCATCGTGACCATTGTGAACTGGGAGTGCTGCCCTTGATGTGTATATGCCTGTTCAGCACCGTTGCCACTGAAAAAGAAATGCACAGCGATGCAGACATTCACGGTCCCTAACAGAGCAATCACCCAGAAGAAGAGTGTGTTGGACCATGTATTCTCGTTGAGCCTTGCTTTGGTAGAAGAGAAAAATCTGCCACAACAGGTAGACAATCTGCGGACTTTCAGGTTGAGGCGGTGCACAGGCAAGTTACGGGACAAGTCATTTCTCCTAGTCAGGGAAGCCCAGAAACCTGGAGTAATGTAGCAGTTGACTGCACCTTTCACAAAACCCACAAAGATGACCACAGCAATGGCTAAGAGAAAGCCCATGGAACCAGAGAGCAACCGTCGAGTTGAATCACCTGAAGGAACACGGTCACCATCCATCACAGCTATCCATCCACCAGAGTCAAGTTGCTGCGCGTCCAAGTGATGGTACCTCATGCCATTCCAAGCATTTCTCCCTTTCTTTGGCTCTTCAATCCCAAGGTTTACCGGTACCTCTTTGTATTCTTCCTTGGTAAGCTTTTCAACTTTGAACAACTTAACCTTCCGTCCATAGGTTCCACCACAATCCTGACCTGGGCGATACAATGAACCTTCAAAGATGAAGAGCCTTCCACCATTTCGAGCTCCTAGACTTTTGTCAGCTTTGTAAATAGGGTTCTGCTTGTGCTCATTCCAAGGACCAAGAGGAGAGCTACTGTACCAAATCTCAAGCTCTGCATTCTTCTCAGTTCCATGCCGTGTAAAGTCTGAGGCGAAAAGCCACCAGTTTCCCTCGTATTGGATTAATGCGGCATCAACAAGTGGTTTGTTGACGAGCACCTTCTCAAATGTCCATTCAAGAGGAAATTTAGTAGCACGATAAAGTCGGAGCTCCTTCTTTTTGTTGCCTTCTGGCATCATGTAAATCTAAAGAAGAGGAAGTTAGTGTTCTGACATCTTCAGAAATAGCCCGTTAGTTCTCAAGCAACAGATGCAAAGTTAGAAATATACCTCATTCTCATATTTGAACACAAAAGGGTAGGACAGGTGCCATGCCTCATCTAGAGCAATACCAAGAAATTCCCATGTTGCACCTTGATCAAAGCTTCTTGCAACAGCAATATCGCCCTGCATTGTGGCTGTTGTTTTTGTTTCAAAGAAGAGAAATAATGTGTCCCCCTGAGAGATGCATAAAAAGTCATATCAGTTTGAGAATTCCAGAAAAATCCCAAAGTAAAACAGAATGCGGAAGGCACATCGATTTGACACGAAGTTGTTTCTGGACTCCTTTTTTTTTGCGAATAGTTGTTTCCGGACTCAAGAATGCTATTCTTCTATGATATACATCCAAACTGAGGACTGCATCTCTAGGTTGACAAAATGTATTAAGAAACACTATGGTTTTAGATGTCTTGTATAAAAGAACAGAACATAAATTTCATCTAGAACAGAGAATTGCGCAAACCAATATCCGTAAATATGTCTGTAGGCCTTGTAAAAACTATTATTGGGCAAACCCATGACTGTTGCCATGCAATGCACAAATACTGAAACGTCATCCTTTCATTGGCACTTTGGTACATGAATGTATAGAACCGTAAACCAAGTAAGTAGCATTGCAGGATCCACATTTCGCTTAAACATACATTCCAGACTTGCATGAAAAAGAACTAGAAGCATGCATATTCCAACGACAGTTAGGCTGTTTAAAAGATGA
The DNA here is from genome assembly GCA_916181665.1 of Avena sativa. Classification (NCBI taxonomy): domain Eukaryota; kingdom Viridiplantae; phylum Streptophyta; class Magnoliopsida; order Poales; family Poaceae; genus Avena; species Avena sativa. Next base: position 350,229,135 of record OV702293.1, on the reverse strand, counting down.
GGCTATAGCTTAAGTGTTGGATTATTCCACGGAGACAAGTCTCAGTGTAAACAATACGAGATCCTCTCCGCAAGTCATATTGTTCATCATACATACACTGGGAATTCAGACATTCAGCATGCGCCAGCAGGCTTAGCGAATCGTTGCATTCCCAACTGGAACAGTTGATGTAGAATACTGGTAGACCTACGCTGCTGACGTTCACATGCTACTCCAGCTACTCAGCTAGACAAAATAGTCCTAAATTCTCCCCCAAGCATCTGAAAGTCAACGTCAAGCCCTTGCTAAACCCCGCCTGCAGAGGAGGTGACTTGAGAGACACTGCAGCTGCCATTGAATTCATCCAGTCAACTCGACCTTTGCGTGTTTAGCTAAATGATTTTGCTGACCGAAGAACCCAGCAATTTCGGAATGCATCCTTTGTTTACATCTACGAAACAGAAGCACAACTCTAGAGCGGAGTGAAGTACAGGCCTGAAGCAGGCGCCTCACCTGCAGGAAGAGGAAGGGGTCGGCGACGAAGTTGCTGGGGTACCCGGCCTCGGTGGCGGACGCGCAGGTGAGCACGGGGTTGGCCACCGGCCACGCGGAGCCGTTGGCGTTGCTCCTCCCTTCCTGCCCAACCGAAACCAAATCACGCACAGCAGCAACAGTAAGCGCCCGTCACCTCAAAACCCACAGAGAACACTGCAGCAGAGGCACTACTAGAGCGTTGAAGCTAAGGGGAGCTCACCAGTTCGATGGGACGGAGCTCGAGGGGGCTCCTCCCGTAGTACATCCCGATGGCCCAGGACCCCTCGCCGTCGGGGAGGCACCCGCGTGCCCCGCGCTCCGGGAGGCGGAACGAGGCCAGCACCACCCAGAAGTAGAGCCCTCCGACGAGCGCGGCCGCGGCCGCCGCGGCCAGCAGGAAGGAGAGCGCGGGCGAGGACCGCGCCGCCGCCGCCAGCCCGCGCATGCCGCCTGCGCTCGGCCTCATCGCTCGCCGCCCGGCCATGCCCAGCCACCCTTCGCCACCGGCATCGACCGCCCGATCCGACGCCTCGCTGGCTCCGCGCGCCGCTGGAGATCCTCGGCCCCGGGCGCAGCTAGGGGGGGGCGTTTAATTAATGGGGGGTAAAGCGCGGAATGGGAGGAAGGGGCTCAAGGAGAGCGGAGAGTATTAAGTGGGTGATTAGCGCGAGGATCGTGTTGTGCTGCCGGCGGCTGCTTCGCTGTCTCTCAGCAGGTCTGTGTCTGTCCTGCCCCTGCGGGCTGCGGCTGCGGCTGCCTGTGGCCTGTGGGTGTGGGGCGAAGGTGGCGGCCCGCCCGCGTGTGTGACGAGACGAGACACGGGTCGGTGCGTTTTCAGCTGGTAGCGGTGCGGGAGTACGCGGGTCGGACGACCTGGAGGCGGCGACGGCTGCTTGACCGAAAACGGAAATGGACTTCGTTTCCTTCGCTCCGAATTTTCCGATTTTACTCGTACTCCTTCTTTCGAAAATAAAAAATATTGAGCGTCAATCTTTTTGAGTTAAATCCATCATAGGTACCTGTACTTGCTTATCAAGTTTAATACAGTCAAATAAATAGACGGGAATGTTTGGAGAAGGAAGAAGTTCGGAGGTGGTTCTTGCAAAATCCCCTACCTGGTACTAACCCCCTGGTCCGAGCGGACCCGTTCAGTCCGACCGCGCCGTACCCCTGCCCGCGCCGTTCCCCTCTCCTTACCCTAAATCGGCGGCGCCGCCGCAGCAGAGTCACCGCCGCCGCAGTAGAGTGGCCGCCGCGCCAGGAAGGGACCACCGCCGACCAAGGGAACTTCTCCGCCATGTCTAGCGCAAGCTCATCCCGCTGTGCGCTCCGTCGCGCTGCTCCTACATTTCCCCTCATCGGTTGCCCCGATTGCGGTCGTACGGTGAAGCAGGCGAGGTCGGGGACGTCAGATCACCTGTTGTGGATATACCAAATGGGTATACCTACGGCATAGTCTCATACCGGCAAGCCCGGGTGGCCCACAGTTGGTGGTTAGGCATATGGCATAACCGGGCGGCCCAGTTGCTGATAGACAAGCGGAGGTCCAGCCAGGAGATGGAAGGCGACGTGCCACCGCCTTAGATGGAAGACAGAGCCTTAGAGGACACAAAGACTAGCTAGTATTAGTCTAGGACTCTGTAATCGTATCCGACTGGGACTCTCCATGTAACCCTAGGTCCTGGCGCTCTTATAAGCCGGCCTACGAGAGCCTTTAGGACACAAGAACACCAAGTGCATAGCACCATCCGCACACAGCGAACCCCCAATCCTGTAACTCGGCCTTTGCCATTATAGTGATTTATAGCAGGAGTAGGATCTCGCCACCGTCGTGAGATCTGAACCTGGGTAAACTATGTCAAGCCAACCCGGACGCTCTCCGTCTTCCCCCACGTCTCTAAACTCGTCGTTGGTATACCCCTATGGCGTACGTGTCGACAAAACCACGACATCACCCAGGATGGATCTACTACAAGTGCAAAAATCACGGGGTAAGCTTTTCTGTTGTTAGGATTTAGCTGGAGCTTGATTTAGCTTGCATTTTGATTCAGCTGTTCTTCTCTATAGTCCGGGTGCAATTTCTGGCACTCGGAGCTCGAGTACGTCAGCTATTTGATCAAGAAAAATCACATTCGAGGGGATGTTTGCATTGAAGCTTATGGCTGGGCAGAAGAAAGAAGAGAAGAAGTTGATCTTAGGAAGCAGGAGGCAAGAGTTACACGTGTGCAAGGCCAGGAGAAGCAATTGATCTTGATTTTGCTGGAACTCAGGCAATTCAATCTTCTTCTAAAGATTGCAGTTGGTGTCATGTGTGTGCTTTGTGCTATGGTTGTTGTTCTTCTGGTGAAGCGGTGAGGTCTGATGGTGATAGTGTAGTGGATGATGTCATAGTGTGTGTGTGTGGGGGGGGGGGGGGTATGATAGGCTAGTACTGATGTATGGTGCACTGTAATGATCTAGTGATGCTTTTGTTGCTGTAGTACTCAGTGAACCTGATGAATATGATGCATTTTGGCATAATGTATGTGACCTGAAGTAATGGAGTAAAATGTACTATGTTGTGGTCATAGGTGCTTGATTTTTCTCAATACAAATAATATTCTGCATATTTACATTGGTAGACAAGATTCTTAAGTGCTAAATAAAGAGACATCAAAAAGAGCAAACAATATTGATAACAAGACACATTAGGACAAGTGATAACATAAGTACATGACTCAAAGCCACTTAAGTGTGCTTGGATTACAGAAAGCATTTATTCAGCAGGTGCAGACCAAATGGTCATAGCCAACACATCAAAAGGGCACTAGAGATAACATGTGCATAATTCATAAGTATCTGGTACATCAAAAGGACACAGTGATTAATGACCCATAAGTATAGGAGACCGCAACAGTCTTCGAGGGTAGTATTACCCAATTTATTGATTCGACACAAGGGGAGCCAAATAATACTTGCAAGCCTTAACAACTGAGTTGTCAGTTCAGCTGTACCTGAAAATAGTTCTTGCTCACAAAAGTTTATCAGTAGCAACAATTTGTAGTGACAACAACAAAGCAACAGCAACAGCAATAACAACAACAATAACAGGAGCAATAGTAATAGTAACGGTAACAGTAGGATTCAAGTGCAGTAGGCATAGAGATGGATGGACGGGCGTTGCATGGACGAGTCTAAACATGTAACTTTAAGACCTAGGGCATTGCAGATAAATAATAATAACAAGTACTAAACAATCCTAGGCATGTGCTCCATATATAGTCATACGTGCTCGCAATGAGAACTTGCACAACATCTTCTGTCCAGCTAGCCCGTGGCAGCGGGGCCTCTAGGAAACTACTGTCAATTAAGGTGATCCTTTTAATAGAGCATCGGAGCAAAACCTTAACACTCCGTGAACACATGTAATCCTCACACCATAGCCATCCCCTCCGGTTGTCCCAATTATTGTCACTTTGGGGCCTTTGGATCCGGACAATGATATGTATACACAACTTGCAGATAAGATCACAAACAATACTATCATAATGATTCAATAATAAGTTTAGATCTGAGATTATGGCACTCGGGTCCTAGTAACAAGCATTAAGCATAACAAGTTGCAACAAAGTCAAATAGCACTAATAGAGATATTAGGCACTATGCCCTTAACAGATCTTATTCGATTACACGATAGAACTCATCCAATCCCTATCATCCCCAATCCTACAGCGGGGGATTACTCACTCATGAATGAGGGAAACATCGGTGGTTGATGGAGATGCGTTGGTGATGACGATGGCGATGATCCTCTCCAAAGTCCCCGACCCAGCAGGGTGCCAGAACGGAGTTTAATGAGCATCTTTACCAGGTGGTAGGAGGGGCTCTCTGAAATTAATTGCTTGTCCGGAGGGCCTATGGGCTAATAAATGTTCGGTGCAGACATATCTATTCAGATGTGAAGCTGACAGCGGGTCCCACTGAGCGGCTACTCATCACATACATCGCACCGTATTGCCTAGTGACCTCGCGTGACGCTCTCGTAAGAGTTTAATTACCTTAAACTTGTATTCTATCTGTACAGTGATCGTATTGACTTTGCTAAGCAAGTTCAATGATTACCCATGGATTTAACTCTAAAATATTTTAGGTTTATACGTGTAGGTTTATTTTAAATCTACAAGTTACAAGACGTCTGCGTATATTTGTTTTACAAATCTAAAACATCTTATATTTTTAAATAAAGGGATTACTACTAATAAAGTTTGTGTTTTCTCGAGACATTTTGGAAGAGAAGTCTCATGGCCCCGTTCTTTGTAGTCAATTTTTTTAAGCAACCACATATTTTTTTAATTAAAAATCAAGTTACAAGATGCAACATACGTGCATATAAAAAATACAAACCGAAATAAAATGATTATCTTGAAAACTCTGCAGATAAAATTGTTAGAAATCGAGATATACAAATCGATCCTTAGGGTTTCCTGCAACCACCGAAACTAGCGTCCGCCGTCCAACTTTAGCGCCACTGAGACCACATAGGTGGGAACATGTCGTTGTGGCACGTTGACCGGGGACGTCCCTGTGATATCTTGGACCAAGATCCGCCGCGTCCTATCGACAAAGTCAGAGAAGAACGGCAGATCCGCTACCTCCGGAACAGCATCCTTGCGCCAGAGAAACTACCCCGCCCCGGCCACCAGTGTCGTCGCAGATAACAACCAACGCCAGCGACACACCAAGAAATAGATCTCGCTAGATCTAAAGTCCGATGAGAAGACCAAGACGTCGATGTGGGAGTAGAGTTGAGGCAGATTTATTCTTCCGGGCGCCACTTCCAGCACCACAACGGTGCACCATAAGAAAAAGACTCTAACCCTAACTACTAGGTTGAGGAACGAGGTCCCCCCTCCTCCTGCCGCCGGAGCGACAAGCGGAGGGAGAGGGAACCAGCCTTCCTACCGGCTGAGATCGGGAGTGGGAGAGTTGGGGTCGCCTCCTCGAGAGAGAGACACACAAAAGAAAATGTTTTTCCTGACATCGGCTGGTTGACTGGAAACGGATGGGTCCATCCTCTCGCGTGTTCTTGCGATTTGTTGTATTTCCTCGGTTAATAAATAACTGACTTGAATTTATCTAAGTTCGCATATATTGACACATTAAAATGAATCTAGATACATATGACTCTATACAAGTCCAATTCACTTATTTCCGGACGGAGGAAATTCTTCTTTCCACGAGAACTCCATGAGCGCCCCTCAATAGGATTTAGGGGTGTCGGGCAAAAAATGACCGCACTGGCAGCCCCAATCGGTGCTAGCACCGCATGCGCTTTAAAACACTACCTAGCACTCCCACGTCGGTCCCGACCCATAGGGGTGGGCAGGTAGCAACACGCGCCAAGTCGTACCGGTTGAGTGGCCCCCTTCACAGAGACTCAATCCAAACCATATACCCTTTATCATTTTCTACCAAAATTTCATCGTTCATTCCATTTTCTTGTCTGCTGTCCAGTTGTCGCTCTCTTCCCGCCTAGGCCAAGCTGTCGGCCCTGTCGCGTGCACCCTTGACCCGATGACTCTGCGAGATGCCATAGCTCAGAAATCCACGAAAGAAGCGCACGATGTCGAAGCCAGAAGAGATGATGTATGAGGAATGTGAGGCTGATCTAGTGCGGCGAAAGACCCTCCCAGCTGACCGCAACAGCCATTGCGACCGCGTCGATGAGAGGAAGGAGGTGACCATGGCGGTGGTTTCGGTGGCGACGTACATCGACATCTAAGCCCGGTACAATGGGACCCAGGGTAGCACCATCACGTCCAGGTGAGAGGTGGGAAAGCATCGCATCCTCGATCTCGGTTCAAGATTCCCAATGATCCGAGAACTGCCTTCTCGTTGATTCTGCCTGAAGGGGTGTAGCTCCACCAAGGTCGTGTCGCCCTCGCCCTCGACCTCAACCAATCCTATTCTAGGTCACCGGCCATGCGGCGGGCACCACTCTCATTTGGCAACACAGGCACAAGAATCTCCCACTCTGCATATAGTTTGTTTCACCGCTAAGGGAACTAACGCCGGCTAGGTGCTTGACGAAATGGCCAAGGCTGAGTGTGCCAACATCTTGTAAAGCATGATCTGTGTTGAGGGTGGCGCTTCCTATGGCAGCTAGGACAATGCCGCCACGCAAGGGGTGGATGAGGATGAGCCGGGGGACAATGTTTGGCCGTTGCATGGAAGGCCATGAGCCTCGACTCCATCACGGACGCCCAACAAACTGCCAGAGCTTATTGGAAGAGGATCTTCCAACAATTCAATGGACCAAAGCTCTATGGAGAATAGGCCAAGATACACATGATCCGCAATGAAAAATGCATTGGCACATAGGTGGGGCATCATACAGGCGGCGTGCAACAAATTTCATGGAAATGTGGAGACATTTCCAAAAAGAGAAGTTAGTGGCACGTCCATGGAGGATCAAGTAAAAGCCATCACATACTTTGTTCTAATTTAGTGTGTATTGATTCTCAATGTCTTAATGTTTCTTTGTTTTGCTAGTTGAAAGATGCATGCAAGATGTACAAGGTCACAAAACGAGGAAAAAGAAGCTATTTTCATGCACATCTTCACCAAAATTAAGACTTGCAAGAAATGGGAGGAAATCCGGCTCGGCCTCAACAATGTTAAACCCTTTGATGTGGATGCCGCAACAATCGTGAACAAGAAGGTAAAGGCCGAGAGAAATGGTGCGGAATTAACAGTCTCGATGGAAGCCTCTTGGTAGAATGACCGAGAACTGACATCCAACACAAAAGGTAGAGATGAAAAGAATGATACAAGAGTCGCCCTCCTTTTCCTCTCCCTGCTACAGATCTGAGAGACGATTTTGAGAGTCCACCGTCGATCCACCTCTTCCACCGGTGAGGCGTGGTTTCCCTCCCCTTCGGCGGCTGCTCCGGCGGCGGGAGGGTGGGGGAAGCCCGTCTCACGACGTGTATTTATGGTAGGGTTTGGCAGGTGTCCGGCCGGCGGCGCTTCGGAGGTGGAGGTGCTATTGGTTTGTCTGTTGTCCGCGCAGATCCCCTCCGACGGTGGCGTTCATTGGTGCTTCACCGACCTGCACGCGACTTTCCCTGCACCACGGCCAGATCCAGGTATGCGGTGGATCTGGATGCAGTTCAATAAGAGGATGATACAGAGGTTCTTCGCGGCGGCGTCGACGTTCCCGACAGTAGTCTCTTTGGAGGCGGTGCTCGGTGACTTCCCGTCTGCGGTGTGGTGCGCTCCGGCGATCCATTGTTTGAGGAGCTTCAGCAGCGACGCGCCATCGTCAGCTCCGGCTCGTCGTCGGGATCCAGAGAGCTTCCTTGTAATTTTTCTTTTGTTTCTAGACCTTTCTGTAAGTTCGGAGAATTAATATATCATCATTTTCGCAAAAAAAAAAAGAAAAAAAAAATAATGATACAAGGTGGAATGCTATGTTGGCTAAGTAAGGTTGACAAGAAGACCAAGCTTGAGGTGAAGGCTCGAGTTGAAGCCACCAACTACGTACCATCCCAGGCCGGTATGATCTAGACGAGGTGAAGGGTAGAGGATCTTCCCAGGCCGGTATGATCTAGACGCGGAGTGTGACCTCGCAAGCCACGGTTAGCAAAATATTCCAGACCCAAGCTTGGATGAGTTATCGTGTAAGCTTTGATGAGTTGCGAGGGAACCGACTTAAAAGATTCCGATGTGACCTTGACCAATTCTGCTTTCGTAGTGCTAATAAACTTAGAAAAAGTTTACGCGATTTTATGTTTCCTGGATCTGTTCCGGGGAAAAACGCCATAGAGAGAGAACACGCTTTGAGCAGGCACGTCGTTGTCTCAGGCAACTACCCAGTCGGTCTCGGCGGCCGGCACGGGCACAGCACACAAGACGAGAAACACGCTCCTCCGCGTCACGACAGCATCGCCCCCCGAAGCGACGAGACTTGGGCGGATAACCCAATGACGTCAACGTCATCTACCGACGACTCATCTTGGTCCGAGCCAATGACTAGCCAACATTGCTAAAAACAGGCAGCAGGTATCGTATACGTACACTCCATTCCTCGGCCACGAAGATACATTTATACAGGAGCGAGACCTATATATATACAGTGGATTTTGTGCAATCTATCACTACGTACAGGTCAAATATTTACATTACCCGGACGAGTAAACCCCACCATTTACAGTTACAGTTACAAAGATGAATACGAGATCGATCTTGGCATCGCCTTCCATCATCAGAACACCAATGCAAATATGCAATGGCATATGTGACGCATCCACCATTTACAGTTACAGTTACAAAGATCGCCTGCCAGGTCATATCACCCCCATATTATGCACCGTCCACACGGTGCAGCACTACGACTGGTCGCCGAGATCGGGTTCGCCGCAGAACGCGTCGGGCTCGAACGACCTCGCGGCGCTATCGCTGTACACCCCGGGGATGGCCCTCGCGGAACCGGTGCTCTCGTATGGCTCCTTGGGCTTCTCGGTGTTGGCGTAGAGGAGGATGCACAGGGTCAGGGACACCGCCAGACCCACCAGGGTGAACTTCACCCTGGTCAGCACCGGCTTGACCTGAATCAAGCAATATCTACCAAGTTAGTTTTCCTTTCTTTCTTTCTTGCTGCACAACCCATAAAAGCACGATTGATTCATAAAGAAACTTAGTTCTTGACAGGGTCAATATACCATACAGAACATTGCAAGCACGCAGGCGCTAAGGAAACCGGATAGTACTAGAAAAGGGAGAAACGGACCAAACGAGCAAGAAGACTTTGGTTGATGTCAAGCCCAGCCGTTTCTTCTTGCTCTGTCTCGTAAGCTCCAATAAGTGGCCTTTTTACATCAAACTCCCGGAGAAAGATTCCTAAAGCTTTGTTACAGCAACTCACACAGGACCCATGTGGCCATGACAGTTCAATATAGTACCTTTTTAGAAACATGACAGTTTAATATTGTGGTATTTTAGAAACAGACTGGCCCAGATAACGCCATAACAGGTAGATCCAAGAAATAGATTGTTTATAAGAGTATATTCTTTTCAAGGATTACACAAACAGTATTATTCTTTTCAAGAATTACACAGATCATGCCATTTAATATCCATTTCCCAAGTTTCGTGACAAGCATCTCAGCAGAAAAGAAGAACCTAACATACTCAATCCGACAAGCAATAGCCAAGCCTTTGAAGGGGTATATGGTTAACTTACAGAAAATGACCTGAGGCAGGCAATCCTACCATGTTAGTTTTTTTTCTTTCTTTGTTGCTGCATGACCATACAAGCATGATCTGTTTCATAAAGGAACGTTGTTCTTGACAGGGTCAATAGCATACCGAACATGGCAAGCACACAGGCATTAAGGAAACCGGATTACTAGAAAAGGGAGAAACGGACCAAATGAGAAAGAAGACTTTGGTTGATGTCAAGACCAACCGTTTCTTCTTGCTGTCTCATAAGCTACAATAAGTGGCCTTTTTACATCAAACTCCCGGAGAAAGATTCCTAAAGCTTTGTTACAGCAACTCACACAGGACCCATGTGGCCATGACAGTTCAATATACCTTTCTAGAAACATGACAGTTTGATATTGTGATATTTTAGAAACAGACTGGTCCAGATAACGCCCATAACAGGTAGATCCAAGAAATCGATTGTTTATCAGAGTATATTCTTTTCAAGAATTACGCAAAGAGTATATTCTTTTCAAGAATTACACAGCTCATGCCATGTGCACACGCCATTTAATATTCATTTCTCAGCAGAAAAGAAGATCCTAACATACTCATTCCGACAAAAGTGGATGTATGGTTGCAACAATAACCAAGCCTTTGAAGGGGTATATGGTTAACTTACAGAAAATGAACCGAGAAGCCGATCACGAGCTAAAACTTCTGGGGTTTTAACCCATATCTGCCAAGAGTAAGAAAAAATGTCAGGATGATGGAGCTAATTCCAATGCCTCCTGCTGAAAACGTATACTATTCTCTGATAGTATCAATCACCGTCCTTGCATAATTAATCTAGCCAACATAACGATTAGAATAACATCGTCATAAACGAACGAAGCGGGTAACCTAGACTCCATCTAGATTAAATAAATGAGCCATATTGAATAGCATCTAAGGAATGCGTCAATGCTACCAGGAAGAATAAGTCGCCATGTGTACATCATAGCTTATGGAGACTGCAGAGTAAAGAGCTTATACTAGACTTATTTTGTCAGAATAGAGCTGTTTTACGTTCCAACCCATACTTTTCAGAGGCGATTAAATAATTGGCATACAATCAAAATGCGCATGCTATGTCATCTGTGACTTGCATAGAAAACTTGCCAAAAGTTTCATTATGTGAGGCTTCTATCGGAAAAATATATAAGCAAATTTAACACTTCGGTACTTGGTACATCAGTAATTCCAGATAGACTTTAATTCCAGCAAAAAAAACTATTTAGAAATGATCTTGATCCTTTTGGTGATGCGATGATACTTATATTGCTTATTCAGTGGCCATTCGGTGGTGTGGTGTTACTCATATTGCTTATTCAGTGACCATTTGTTGGCATGATGTTACTTATATTACTTATTCAGTGATCATTTGTCGGCATGATGCTACTTATTCAGTGATCTTTTGGTGGCGTTATGCTATTTATATATTACTAATTCAGAGCTTCCCGTAGCTTCTCTAGTTCAAACCCCATTACATCCCGCCACTTGCTTCACTAAAAGCCACTAAGCTCTTGAACAATCATATCATCCGAAAGTCATCTGAGCACGTCAGTAGTACAACACACAATCACAGAGATTAGCTATCAGGAGTAGCATCTCACCTGCCCGTCGTACCATCCGGTCTCCTCATCTGCGAGAAACCACACACAGGGATAAGTTTGCACAGCTACACAATTTCGAAGTTGAGCAAGAGAGTGAGATGAATTTGGATGCCTCACTCACACTCCACGGTGGCGCTGAGCAGGCGGTTCCCGACGTAGGCCCAGCCGAGGTACATCCGCACGACGGCCAGCGTGACGGCGAGGATCCCGGACCCGGTGGCCCCCAGCGCGAGGTGCACGGCGTCGCCGCGGCCGCCGAAGGCCGCGACGGGGAGGCCGACGAAGATCGCGAAGGCAGCGCCGGTGAAGGCGAGGCGGGAGCAGTAGACCTTCAGGTCCCCCGCCGCCCAGGAGAAGGGCAGCGACGCGGCCAGCGCCTCGTACTCGTTCACGGGCCGCTGCTCCGGCGGCACCGGGCACCAGTCCGTCCCCGCGGAGCTCCCGTTCCGCGACGGGGGCACCGCCGCGACCTGTGCGAAGCGCCGCCGCTGCCCTCGCCGGGGCCTGCCGAGGCTCGGGGTGGGGTTTGGGAGGAGCGGGAGGAGGCGGGGGCCGTGGAGGGAGGAGGCCATGGGGAACGGAAGGGGGATGCAGCGGGCAGCAGCCAGCAGCAAGCGACGCGAGGCAGGTAGCGGCGAACCGGAAGCAACCACGGCTTGGTGGCTCGGCTCGGTCGCGGTTTTTGCGTGGCCGCCTCCTCCTCGTGCCGTGTACAATGGGTGGACTGTTTGGACTCATACGGAGCTGGATTACGATCGAGTCCAAGCTGCTACTGTGTCTAAAATGTTTAATCCAAATGGATTTTTAATCTAAATTGATTAAATCTTCTCTGCATAGTTTGCACTTATCAGAGTAATTGCCAATGCAGAATGATAAACCTTAGAACATCTTCTCCAACCGCGGCTGCATATTTTCGAGTTGTATATCACGTTTACAGCACGTGACATCGACGCGAACTTCACCGAAAGCTGCATTTTGCAGCGCTTGCACAGTGACGAAAAAGAGATTCTAACAGGCGCTCAAACTAACGCGCGGCACCAGCACAAGCAACATTCACACACTAGAATCAACAAGAACAAACAAACCCAGATAACTTAACAATAAATTGTCTAGTTATTATTACAATAAAACAAATAATTCATGGGAAATGCAACAAATATTCACCAACAAATATAAAAAAAATTCATCAACAATACAACATATTGTTTTCAAAGAATACAACAAATATGCAAGTAAAGTTGCCACTATCTTTGTCCATTCCATTATCACTCCTTCATGAGATCTTTTTGAAGCCCATCATATGTATTGGACCGAATCGAATGATACGAGGCAATAAAATGAGCCATCCTATATTGGCTTTAAGAAGAATGGTCGCCGTCGGTCAGCACGCAGCAGGCGGTAGCACGACGCGTCGCCAAATCGACTGAGGCGCGGCGCTAATCGACCGCGGAGAGGCGTTGTGCTTGCAACAAATGTAAGAACATGATTACTGTAACAAATGTTACCCGTCGAATAAGAATACAACTGCTATGTTCATATCTACTCTCTCCGTTTTTAAATATAAGATGTTTTAGATTTGTGAAAAAAATATACCTAGACTTCTTTTAGCGTGTAAATTCACTCGAAACCTAAGTAACCTACGTACTAAAATTAGTCTAGTTATATCTGCTTCACAAAGCTAAAATATTTTATATTTTAAAACAAAGAAAGTAGGATGTAAATCCACATGAATTTTTTAATCTACATTGATTCTTTCTCATAGAGACTAAATGACTGCATAGTACTGTGCTTCCATTCTCATCATCACAGCCAACATGAAATAAGAATGTATATCCTCAACAATCTTATTTTCAGGGAAATCATGCTCCTCAAAGAAGGCAACAAAGTCGCTCAAAGCACAAGTATGTTCAGAAAATCCAGTGTTAAACTTTCTTAAGTAGTACTCTCTCAATTCTAAAATATAATATGTTTTAGTTATTTTCTAAAACATAAGTATTTAGACGTCTTTTCAAAAAGGTGTCTAGATATATACATTTCAAAGTAAAATATGACTAGATACATACGTTTTAAGGAAAAACTAAAACATCTTATATGTTAAACAGAAGGAGTAGATAATACCACATCCTGAAAGCTAGACATGAATAGTGGGCACTGCCTGCTGGTGCTGCTCCAAAATCGAAGACACGGCTTCAAAGTAAACTCTAGTGGATGTCGGTCTAGGATACCAAAATCTTGTCTAAAGATCTGAAACCTTTAGTTGAACGGGTTAAGGCGAAATCCGAACCGTGGCAAGGAAGGTTCACCTCCAAAAGGGGAGCAAAACTATCATCATCGACTTATGCCTCTCCAGCCTCCCCATGTATATCTTGGGACTATATCTCCTGTAAGAAGGTGTCCATGGCAGCTTCAACAAGGAGCTATCGTAGTTCTTTTGGATAGCCAACGATGGTCACCAAAAATACCACATGGTCAAATGGGATGATATTTACGCCCCCAACGATCTTGGGGGCATATGTATCCTATCCTCACGCCACATGGATGTGGCATTGATGTTGAAATGGTTTTGGCAGATTCTCACGAATGAGGGAGGCCTTTGGTTGTAGTTGGTGAAAGCTAAGTATCTCCGGGGCGACCACTGATGGTGTGTGAACGTTTGGAGGGATCTCCTTCTCCATAAGCAATGGAGAGGACACCCTATTCTGGCTTGACTCCTGGTTTAAAGGACATCCCCTGAAGCACCTCATGCCTACGTTATTTGCGATTTGCTCGGACCCTTGATCTTGGTTGCTGAGGATTTCTGAGACGGGGCCTGGACTATTGAGTTTCGGCGGAACCTTGGTGCAGGTGAGATGGTAGCCTGGGAAGGGCTTCGAGACAGCCTCCCGCTATCCCTTTCCCATTCCCCGGATATTGTGTCATGGCACTTGGCCTCCTCAGGGACCTTTACTGTTAGTTCGGTGTACATGGCCCTCCCTCACCTGGACCTCCCCTCTTTGGAAGGCCCCTTTGCCCCTGAAGATTAAAATCTTCGTGTGGCAACTCTTGCGAGACCGGATCCCTTCAGGCGTGGAGGTGGCCAAGCGGCACGGGCCGGGAAATGGCCTGTGTCCCCTATGTGTGGTTCCGGAATCTGAAACCCACATTTTATTTATCTGTCCTGCAGCTCGCTTCCACCCATGAGGCATGTAAATGGTCTGAGTACGTATTATGTGAGCACGGAAATTCCCCAATCCCGATGAGAACCTGTACCGAATTCCACTGTAATCCCCACCACAATTCGTGGGAAGACTCAAGATCAAAGTAGTTGACAACTAATGGAATGAAGCAATTCTGTCGGATCTGGATTTAAGAGGCTAGAGAGTCATGACAATGAACAATTTAAAATATTGACTATGAAATAGAAAATTCTTAAGCATACAACATCTATCTGCATACAAAAGCTAGTTCGATGACTTTGATTAAAAGCAAAGCCTGTTGATAACATACCCACTACACCTATTTGAAAGTTTAAACAGCAGATAGATAGTGTACTACTTCCTCCGTTTCAAGGCTTAAGGCGTCCTCGTTTTGCGTGTTTTTTCTTTAACCAAGAATTACTCTAAATACGTAAAGAGTTTTGGTATAAAACTAGTATCACTGGAAAATATTTTTCAATACGAATCCAATAGTACTAATTATGTACAATATAATCAAGATTTTGTTGCTCAATTCTTTTGGTCAAACTTTGCTTTGGAAAGCGTGTGCGCCTTAAGAAACGGAGGTGGTACTAAACAGAGTCGAACATAAATCAGCTGTATGGCTTAAGTGGCTGTGAACCCACCTTGCAGGTTTATGATCTCTGGAGGATACCCTCTAGTTGGGCGCAGACACCTTTCTGAACTTTCCGCACCTGTGCAAGCAGTGCATCATCAGCAGAGGTATCGCCTACTTCAGCTTCTTCTTCCCGCACCTGCTCCGCCAGTGTCCTCCCTTCAGCCTGTGCAGCCATCCCCATGCTCTTCTCTTGGGCGATGGAGGCTGGAAGATCATTCAGCTTCGAGTCGATCTTCTCCAGCTCTGAGCGGAGGACCTCCTTCCGTTTTTTCAGCTGGGTTTGCTGCATGGCGAGCTTCCTCGCTTCGACCGCGTGTTCTTGCATGACAGCCTTGAGCTTGGCGCACTGGGATTTCTTCTCGTTTATCTGCGCCTTTCGAGCTGCTCGATCTGTTGCTCTTTTGATTCTGTCATCTTCATCCTTCGAAAGCGCCACGAGGTCCATTAAACCGGCTTGCAGGTCTTCAGAAGGTGCGCACCCCACACCGCTAGCAATAATTTCGTTCACCATCTCCTCAATGAAACCACTGGATTCTGCAATCTGATGGGGGAAGATGTCATGGAGAGCTTCATATAGTTGTTTCAAGGCTTTCTTCGTTTTCTTTTCTTGCTTTATAGGTGCATTGGTTGAGTCAAGTTCATCAGCACTAGGTTCTTCTTCGTAAGTCGCATCAAAATCCAGTGTGAAGTCAAGCAGGTCACTATCAGGGTCACTTGGAGTAGAGCGAACTGAAGTGTGATCACTCGCACTAGTTGGAGTAGCATCTATGCAGAGGTAGCTGCAAGGTGCCGCACTCGAAGAATTTATGGCCACTGTCTTTGATTTGTCCGACGAAGCCTCGTCAGGGTATAATAGCAACACCTCTTCATGCCAAAATATATAATCAAAAGTCAGTGGCCTAAACAAAAGATTGTGTGCTACTATGTAGAACTTAACATAATGGTGTCCTAGAACATGCACTTTCTGTTACTTTAGCTCATACTCTCTCCTGTTTTATAATTTAAGGTGTGTTAAGACAAGGGTTTGATCAATAGTTAATCTATTTGTAAAGTTTATGTGACACAAAAATATGTCACTGGATTGGTATTCAATGCACTATGATTACAGTCTTTTATCACATAAAGTACATTCAACAAAGTAAATATTGGTCAAATCCTTGTCTTACGGAATCATAATATACCTTACATCATGAAATGGAGGGAGTTGTGTAAATTTTAGATATCTAATGTTGTTATGATTTACTAAAATATTGATAAAGAAAGTAACTGCCGGAGTTGCATATCTATTGTCGTCATGTATTTAGATACATGGAGAAAAATATTGATTTTACCTTGTTGCTGCTCCTCCTGGCTTCCATCCTTATTGTCTGCTAACATATTATTTGGTGTGATCACCTGCTTGGTTTAAAAGTGAATTTGTATTAGAGATTGGAACAGAATGCCATGTATTGTAAATTATTTAGTTACAGTTGAAATGGCCTCTGATACCTCTATGTATTCTAATGTAGCCTTCTTCTCAAGTTCATCTGTGAAAGACTCTTGTCGTCTGCTCGCATTACTCCTCCGCAATGGTTTTCTTACCTTTCCTTCTGCGATTTGAGCAAGATTCAGTGATATCTGGGCTATGTTAGGCCTTTTGTACTCATCAGTTTCAACACAGTTTAGAGCTATTTCAATACATTCCTGTATTTCTTCTTGGTAAGCGGTACCTAAGGACTGATCTATCAATGTGTACAGATCATTCCTTTCCTTGTGATTTTGTACCTGCATCATGTCAACCAATTATATACTACATGGATCGGAAAACTAATTCTAGTAGACACACCTAGGTCAGAACAAGATGATCAAATCGTGACAAAATCATAACAAAATCTGCAGTTTTTCATTAGCTTAAAGCTACATTGGCATTGAGGTGGATTATGATAATTTAGCTTTCCAACCAGCTTTTCACTAAGTTCAGCATGTTAAAATTCACCAGCTGCAAACTGATGCTAAGATCTAAGGTTGTGTTTGGGTTGAATTAATAATCTCGTATTGCCTTTCATCTTATCTCTCATAATCTGATTTCTAAAGAATACGATTCTAGAAATCTTGCATGGTTTCCAGCGATACTGCAAGTTGTTTAGAATTTGTTCAAATAGTTCAAAATTTTAATACAACTCATCGTTTTTTCACAACTGAATTTCAGTGTAAATAGTTTGTGGACCGAAGGTTGGCAAATTTGGAAGTATGGAAACTTTCACATCAAAATCGAAATTCAAATACATGTCTTTGTAATTCTAGTTTGGTATCAAACCCTTTGAATATAAAGTAGAATTTGAGGATTTTAATTTGGAGTTTAAAAACTATAATGTTAAAATTTGAAAATTAGATTATATTGTCGGTGGTTCAGAATTTGTAATTTCAGAATTATAAATCAGTATTTCCTTTTCTTACTATATTGTTGGTAGTTTAAATAAAATATTAAATAATTCTAATCTGAAATTGAAACAAACTACCATTGGAATATGTCAAGACAAAACAATGTTCTTGGAATGCCCGATGAACATAAAGGAAATTAGACTCCCTGTTCTGTGAAAATAATTTTCTAAAACAGGTGGTACGTAACTAGGAAGGAAAATTTTCTTCCAATAGATTCATGAAAAATTCTCCTGACTAAACACACCCTCAATAATTCTAATCGTGTCCAATTGCTAGAACAGAGGATCCTAAAAGGTGTTACATGAACCAAAAAGTACATAAGTGCTCTCATGTCACATGCTTCATTGTGCAGAAAAAAAACACTTGCATTTTCTTGAAGTTCTGAAAAAACACATATGCACACATTGGGTGAAAATACAATATACTAGAGAATGGTCATTCTGAAATATGCCACTTTGTGAGCCGTGCAAAGAAGTTTGTACGGGCATAGATGTTATTAGTCATTCATCTCTTCCTCATTTCTTTTACAACTAACAGATGGGTTTGGAACACAATTTTTGCTATTATGGATTGTGTTCAATAATATAGATAAATAGTTTGACGATTGTTTATGCAAAAGTAGTTCTGGATTCATATAAAAAGAGGAGAACAAACTCACTTGGTCAACAATGCGTAGCCCATAATGGCTCTTATTATCAGTGTGTGTGTTTGCCTGGCCTATTATCATCTCCAGCATGATCAGACCGAAACTATATATGTCCACTCCGGTCGATATCTTCCCATCCTGTTGGTATTCTGGAGGGGTGATATTGCTGCAGAGAAATTAATACAGATCATGTATACATATAACGATGCATGCTATGCTGGGTATGAAACCACAATAAAAATTTAATTAATTAACCCAAAATCAGTAGAATGTTGACTATCTAATAAATTGGCCAAATTTGTTCATTTATATCTCTCTGAAGAATAGCGCACAAAGTATCAGGTGAACACTAAAACTGTATGGAAGTATTCCAAACTACGATCTCTCATCGCGAAGTTATTGCTGTTGAATGTTTGAAGTTCAAACATTATTCCACAACATTGCTACATGATAATGATTGAACATAGTGCCGCTATAGACCGCGATGGTAGATTGAGAATCTTACATGTTTCCAGCAGGCTTGTCAACGTGCTCATACTGTTTATTCAAATCAAGAGGCCATGAGATACCAAAGTCTCCGATTTTTGGGGTTAGTACTCCACTTGTGCTGACGTGAACTAGTATGTTGTCTGTTTTCAAGTCCATATGGACGATACGGACACCATCTGGGCACTCATCATGGAGGTACTGCAGCCCTTTGCAAATTCCTTGAATTATGTGGTACCTCTGTTTCCAATCAAGGTCGCCACTTTGGCCTAGAAAAAAATTAAATATGTTATGAGACAGCTACTTCATATATCATGCATAAACATAAAAAAAATTATTATTTAAGTTATATGCAACAGGAACTAACTTCTGCATCGGAGGATTATTTTTTTAGCAAATTAAATCCCTATCCTAGACATCACCGCATCAGCTCTCGACATAATATGTATATCCTACAGAAGACGCTTTTGAAGGATTTGTACATAGATGTAACGAAAGGTCTGTACCTTGAAGGCGATCTTGAAGTGTCCCACCAGGGAGATGCTCGTAGCAAAGCATGGTCCCATGTCTATTGAAGCAGTACCCTTCTAATTTCACTAGGTTTTTGTGCCTCAGGGCTGTTAGTATACTTACTTCATTCAGGAACTGTCCTGAGAACTTTTCTTTCTGAAGCTTCTTCACTGCAATTACCTTGTCATTAAGTACTGCCTGTTGTATTGACAGAAACAAATCTTCGTTAATTATAAAGCTAGTTGTTGATGGTTAGTTATCTGGTACATTTTTTTTGCAAAATAAATATTTATCTGGTACATGACCGAATCGCCGTTTGCAACTTTCTCGAAATAAATATTATTAATTTTGAATCGAGAGATACCGTTGGCACTTGCTTACCTTATAGACAATACCAAATGCTCCACGTCCGATCTCACAATGATCAGCAAAATTGTCAGTAGCGCTTCTGAGTTCATCATATCCATATTCCCGCACATGGTCTACCTTAACATGCCCTGATCCTTCTGAAGTTTCATCGTCATGTCTAAGGTTCTGTTGCAGGTTATGGAATCTTCTTTTGTTATAGCCTCCAAAATTTTCTTCTTGCTTTTTTCCTCCGAGATTGGCCAGGCTCTGGGCTATCTCAGCTAAGGTAGGCCTCAAGTCTTGATACTGACTGGTGGTGCTCAAGGCTAATTCGATGCATTCTTCAATTTCATTTTGGCAATCATCCTTGGATAAGAATGGATCCCTCCATGACACAAGATCATTGTTGTTGAAGTGTTGTTTCGCCTGTATGACACAATTGATTGTACTTTTATGAACATATATATGTATCAAACTCGACGATAGGGTTTATGTACATACTATCCTAAGAGATAAAATATAGCAGATATATTATATGGACAACTTACATCCGCAATCAGTTCCTTGCCAAAAGGATCTAGCTTGTTTGATGTCTTCAACAGACCAGATACCATGACCATGAGGATAATACCAAAGCTTTTAATGTCAATTTCCGGTGAACAGTCAGTTCGCCCATATCCACCCTGGGATGCATCCTCATCAGGTTGTTTAGAAATACCAAACTCCGCAAGTTTTGGTGTTAGAACCCTAGTGGCCTCATCCTCGCGAAGCAGTATGTTGTCGACTTTCAAGGAAACTCGAATTTTAATTGCACTTTTGCGGTCTTCGAGGTACTGCAACCCTTCACAGATGCCTCTCAGTATGCCGACTCGCTGTTGCCAATTCAACTGTGTATTGTACGTCCCTGCTGCACTCAGAACATGATGGATTTATTTAGAATCTTACTAAGGTATCATGATCAAGTACTACTGTAAGAACTGAGCTCAGATATATACAGGTAAGCCGACATATCAGTGATCATTACCAAGGAGGCAGTCCTGAAGGGTTTGATAGGGCTGCTGGTGTTCATAGCAAAGAAAAGTTCTATGTCTATCCATGCAGTAGCCCTCTAACTTCAATAAGTTTTTGTGGTCCAGTGTAGAGAGGGCGTAAGCGAAGTTCTTATGATTTCTCTCACTTTTCTTTTCTTTTTGGAGCGTTTGCACAGCTAATACCTTCCCATTAAGTACTGCCTGTTGGACCAATATAAGGAATTAGTGAGGTACACACCTATATATATTGTAGTTTTTAGTTGAAATTTTGGCATACTAACGAGCATATAAAAGTAAAATTCAAAACAAAAAAGTTAAAAAATCCATGAAGTAATAAATTGCTATGCAGCAAACCAATATCCATGAAACAACTAATAGTAGATCGAGTCAGTATGAATTCATGTCACGTGGAAATAATGGCTAAGCCAATGGATTTGACATTCTCTCAACAATTGATTAGACATGTTTATGATATATTAAGGGTATACAAAATTACAAACTGTCTATAAACTATCTTGTTGTTTATTCCAATGTGTGAAGACATCGTCTAACTCTGACAATTCCGAGCTAGAGTCATCGGTAACACATAGAATCTGACACTTCGTGGAGAGGAATTTGTGCAGATAACACTACTCCCCTGCTATTCAGAATCTTGAGTAGTTTCAATGATATCCATGCAATTTATGTCTGATGAATGTCTCAATATGTAGTACTCGCGTTGTTATGTGGGCCAATGTCAGCACACTATAATTCCCGAGTAACTTTTAGAAGCAATTTTGTTTAATCAACATAATTTTTCTCATATTTCATACGTGCAATTTGTGAAGTCAAAAGTGTTCGATACCTAATACAATATTTGACGCCTGCAGTCAGTTCTACTATCTCCATTCTGAAATATAATATGTTTCGGTATATCTTGGTAGGCAAGGTCTTACGTTTTGAAACAAAGATAGTACTTAATTAGTAGTCTAGACTAGAGATGCATTACTAACCCATGAATACTAGCTAGTACTACACATATGGTCAACTTTCCTTCTGGCTCCTGGCACAAAAAAAAAAAAAACTTTCCTTCTGGCTGATTGTGAGACCATTAGTTCTTGTTCAGTTAAAGCCCAAGCTTCCCATTGAACAGAAGAAGACCAAACTAATAGCTGCGCAGATAGCTAAGCATAGCTAACCGATTGGGGTTAGTCGCTTACGGAACTCGCCCGGCCATTTTCTTCCAACTTGCAAATCACAGTTGAACAGTTTTAAAAACCGAAATACAGTTCAATGATTTGCTACGGAACTATAAACACTACGATGGAGAATGTATGGAGATGCATGAAAGCGAAACATATCTAGAAGAGTATTAAGACTCGTTACCATGTTGACGACCCCAAATTCCCCAAGTCTTAATAGGCTCGTGAACTTCTTGGTAGCCTTGGCCAACTCGCTGTATGCATACTTCGTCAAGGGGTTGCTTGGTGGGTCTTCTCGAGGAGCAGACGGGCGACCCACGAAGTAATCGCCAATCTGTGAAATAATGCCGCCTTTTGGAGGTTCTGCAGTTTCCAGGTTAGCCGGGCGACCCACGAAATAGTCGCCGATCTTCTCGCCGATCTGCTGCATCTTGGTGCTGATGCTACGCTGGTTTCTGGTTCTTTGGGGTGAGAAGTGGGAGTCTTGTGATTTCCCGTAAACAACTGGCAGACGTAAATAGGGAGAAGCTCGATCGGGGTTGCCTGGAGATTGGCGATCGACGCAGATTGTTTACTGCACAAGTAGCACAGATGCAGCCTTCACCTACAGTATACAATGATGACGGCTGGTTTCTCAAAGTCTTGAGGAAAGCGACAAGAGGAGTCAACTTTCTCAACCACTCTCTACAAAAAAGATCAACCACTTGTCTTTTAAAAAATAACTTTCGCAATCACTAAGATCCATCGAATTGTGGAGAATCATCGAGGAAGAATTCGGGCCAATTGGTCCAAGGAACTTAATTCTAAGAGATGTAGTGGTGGACAATCAATCATCTCAATGCTACCTCTTTTCCAAAAGGCTTTGACTCCAAAGTCGCGCACATCCAACCACTCACCACCACCAAACAAGTTTGGTATTAACTCACCGAGTTTGCAACTGAGATATTTCTAGGCTTGCAACTCATCGCTAGTTCCCAGTAGACTGACAATTAGACACACTCTGAAAACTGAATCTTTCACTCGGCTTGATGTCAAGCGATGCCAAAGGAACTGAGGCAGTTTCCACGAAGCTCCATGTCTTTGTGGGCAGGTCGTCGTCGTCTCCGTTCTTGTGCAAGACTTGGGAAGTCATTGTTTTCAAGATCCCAAACTAAACGGTAGTGGTTGAGAAAGTTCTTATTTATAGAGACCAGTGGTTGAGAAAGTTGACTCGGCGCCTCACCTCTTGTCGCCTTCCCCAAGACTTGAGAAACCCGACGTCATATATTGTATACCGTAGGTCAAGGCTGCATCTGCGCGACTTGTGCATTAAACAATCTGCTTCGATCGCCAATCTCCAGGCAACCCCGATCGAGCTTCTCCCTATTTACGTCTGCCACTGCCGAGCAACACCTAGATGGAGAAGACTGCATGCCAGTTAGCTAGAGAGAAGCTCCACAAAGCACTCTGACAAACACATGGATACAGCAAGCTAGAGAAGGCTGCCAAGCTAGTCGAATCATCATACTTGGGGAATTTGGAGTCTTCAACAAGGTAACGAGTCATATACTCTTCTAGATATGTTCCCTTTCACCGGGTTCATCCATCTTTAAATGCTTCACGTATTTAGTTTGATTTCTCATCGTTGAACTGCGATTTATTCTGAAATCAAATTGAACTGCACCTCGTCGCGCCGAGAGGCCGCTCCCAGACAAGGCGGTATGCCTTTGGTAATTGGGTTCTAGTTTCTCGGCTCCTCGCATGATAGCATGGAGGACAGTGGCGGAGCTAGGGGGGACGAGCAGCGGACTTTCAGAGATAATTACTATGGTTGGCCCCCCTTAATAGATGATTACCATGGTTGGCCCCCCTTAAGCTGGATTCCTGCCTCTGCCTCTGATGGAGGATGGGGTGCATGCTTCCTAGGGATGGTGTGGCATGTTCGTGCCATTCGCTAAATTGAAGCCTTACTTACTTCTAGTGTATTTGTGGGGATCGAGGGGATTATCATAATCCCACAAAGTCCCTGTAGTCCATTTATCAAGCCGTGTTTGGATAGGATAATCCTAAGATAACCCCATAAAATCTCTTAGTTTTGCCCAGATTAAAAATTCTCGACCATACTAGTGTACTTTTAGGGAGTATTTGAGGGGATTAGTGATCCCCTTCCATTTCCAAACCTCTTGGAGGTGAAAATGCGAGAGAAGTAAACAAGGCCTGGGAGAGGGTGTTGGGGTTTGGTGTTAGTACTAGTGTTTCTTGGTACTTGAATTTTTTAGTACTCTAAAAACTGCTTTTTGAGTACCCATTTTTTGCATATCTGCTAGGGTTGCTGGCGCTCTCTGCCCCGCCCCCCTTCCTCTGTGATGTGGTGGTGTCTTTTCTCTCTCCCTCATGTTCTTGATACCTAGAACAACAACAGTCTGGAAATCCTAATCATCTCTCCTTTTGCAGGTTAATTCCAGTTACTGTAGAAAATCAGCTGCAATCAAGTTAAGAGGTAACACAAATACAATATCTTCTGATTTTCTTTCGTGATAATTTTTGGTGACTAGGCTCAGGGCGAAGTGAACGATATGTATATTTTTTTCAGTTGTGAATCACATGGTATCTTGCACATGCAGAGTACTATGTACACTATGATTACTCCGTCGGTCCCAAAAAAGAATGTTACAGATTTGTCTGGATCATGGTTTTAAAGGCGTCGCCTGGCGTCCAGGCGTCCCTCCTCCGCTTTGCAAAAATGAGCGCTTTAGGCGCCTAGGCGTCCAAAGCGCCCGCCTAGGCGTCAGAGCGTCCCCCTGTCGCCTTAAGACGCCTTAACGCCTTAAAAACCATGGTCTGGATACATACAAATTTAAAAAAATCTGCGACATCCTTTTTAGGGCGGCTGACATAGGGTACTAGTACTAAGTACGTGAGATACAACATGTGTTAACTTCATATTAGTGCTTCTAATTTTTATATCTGTATATGGAGAAATTTTGAAAATGATACGATCAGGACCTGTCGGCAACGGCGCAGCGGTGCAGCTCTATGTCAAAAATATACTTCCTATTGTTTATGTTCATTTAACAGATTCAATTTGGAAAATAATATGAAAAATGATTGTAATGCAAATGCTACAATCATTTTCACAGTCCATATTCATAACAGTAGAAACACCAAATCCTCAATAGTGCTCATCCAAACATGAAGTAGAATTGGCTACTTTACTTGATTCCAACTAGCAATTACATCCACCAACTAAATATCAGAATTTGTTTTAGCCCATCTCCACTTCCAACTTGATCTACTATTGCCACTCAATTCAAATCCTCAAGCGCCACACTGACATCCAAACAAAGCCTAAGGTTAATCACACACATTGTCTTCTTTGGTCTTCCATGCTCTACCGCCATCTCTACTGACTCCAGTCTTTAGTGGCCACCGCCACCTAAAGGATTCCGATCACACTGACCACGTCACAAACAAATCCAGGTGATCAATAAATGATACTCCCTCGGATCCATAATATGTGTCGCTGATTTAGTATAAAGTTGAACTAAATCAGCGACACTTATTATGGATCAGAGAGAGTGCTAAAGCATAATCAAACGTTAAGAAACTTTGTAGCTGCCTTGAAATTTCTGCAGGCTGTCTTGGCTAGGATGACACATTATATAAGCACAAAACTACTATCTGAATCTTACGCAATGTTAGCAAAATGATATGGTAGTTTTCAGTCTACAGGTTACACTTAGAGTAATGTGAAGATGTGAATAGCTGAACTGAGCCATGTGCTTAGAAAGTGACTGAGATTAAAAAAAGCTGAGACAACGTAGAAATAGACAATTCCTATATATTAAAGACAGGTGTGTGTTTCTCTCAATGCATATTGTTTATTTATTTCCCTAGTAAGGGCAAACATATAGTAATGACATGCATGCACGCATTAATCACATTTATCTGACAAAACTAAATATTTACCTTTTTTTGTGTATCAACAGAAAACTAAATGGCGGAGTCTCTCCTCATTGCGCTCACAAAGGTCGGCTACTACTTAGCCGAACAAGCTGGTAACAGGCTATCTGAAGAAATAAAAAAGCTGAGGGATCTTCCAAGTAAGATCGGAAAAATCGAACGGGAACTGAGGATGATGAATGCAGTTGTACGGCACATTGACACCGTGGATACAAGCGACCTCCTCAAGGAATGGATTGTGGATGTGAGGAAGCTGGCATACCGTGTGGAGGATGTGATGGATAACTTCACCCATCATGCTCTTCAACTTGAGGGAGAGTCCTTCATGTTAAGACAGGCCAAGAAGCTGTACTACAGTAAGCTTTTCAGTGAAATGGCATCTGACATAATCCAGATAGATGAGGACATCCAGCATGTTTCGACCCTGAGAGAACGGTATGTGCAAGTTGACTTGACTCAACAGGTGCAAGCTCCCCAAGAAGAAATTTTGCCTCAAGTTCGATTCCCGCAGTTTGTAAATGATGAAGATCTGGTGGGGATGGAAGCATACAAGGTTCCGCTGACACAATGGCTGTGCTCCGCCGAAGCAGATAGAACAGTGATAACAGTTTGCGGCATGGGAGGTTTGGGAAAGACCACCCTAGTCGCCAATGCCTATGAGCGGGCCAAGAGTGAGTTCCAGGCTCATTCATGGATTGCCGTCTCCAAGACATATGCCCCAGATGCTCTATTGAGGACATTGATTAGGAGTATTGGTGAGGACAAGCAAGAGCAACTGGGAAATGACAAGAATATTCAAGATTTGAGAGCAATACTGAACAAGAAACTGAAGGACCACAAGACTATTCTAGTGTTGGATGATGTATGGGATCAGCGTGTGTTTTTAGACATACAGGATGCATTTAAAGATCTTGAAACAAGTCGTGTTATCATCACAACAAGATCAGATGATGTGGCCTCTCTTGCTAACCCAGCTCGTCGGCTTAAACTAAAACCTCTAGAAAGCCGTGATGCATCTGAGCTCTTCAGCAAGAGGGCATTTGCCAAGAATAGAGACCACAAGTGCCCTGACCATCTGAAGGAGCTTGCGGAAAATATTGTGAAAAGATGCCATGGCCTGCCACTGGCAATCGTATCAATCGGCACCCTCTTGTCTTCAAGGAAGCAGATAAAGACTGTGTGGACTCAAATTTATAACCAGCTTCGGTATCATCTAGCCAAGAATGATGATGTACGAGGAATCATAAACCTGAGCTACCGTGACTTGCCTCCAGAGCTCCGAAACTGTTTCCTGTACTGCAGTATGTTCCCGCAGAATTGCTATCTGGCACGGAGAAGCCTTGTGCTGCTATGGGTTGCAGAAGGGTTTGCCGTGAAAGCAGATCAGAGCACAGCAGAAGAGGTGGCTGAGGGGTATCTGGAGGAGCTGATAAGGAGGAACATGCTGCAACTTGTGGAGACGGATGAGTTAGGCAGGGTGAACACATGCAAGATGCACGACATAGTGCGCGACCTGGCTCTTTCTATTGCCAGGAAGGTGAGGTTTGGCACAACAAATGACTCCTCTGAAGCAATCTCAACAATGGACACAGAGATAATTCGCCGCCTGTCCGCAAGTGGAGACACATACATTAACCAGAAGAAGGGACTGCCACATCTCCGTACCCTGATAGCACTTGGGAGAAAGCCTGCATCGTCCCCGGACAAAATATGGTCAGTTCTGCTTAAATCCAAGTACATAACTGTTCTCGAGCTGCAAGATTCCAACATCACTCTTGTGCCATCATCCATTGGGGATCTGTTTAATCTGCGATACATCGGCCTAAGAGGGACTGCAATCAAGATGCTACCAGATTCTATTGAGAAGTTACTGAATTTGCAGACTCTGGATGTCAAATCAACTGGCATAGAGAAGCTGCCACGAGGGATCGCCAAGGTAAAGAATCTGAGGCACCTATTAGCTGACCGTTCTGATGACAACAAGGATTTGGAGTTCACATGCCTAGGAGTGGCTGCCCCAAGAGATCTATCAAACCTGGAACAGCTGCAAACACTTGAGACAGTCGAAGCAAGCAATGATTTGGCAGAGCAGCTCGAGAAACTGATGAAACTAGAGAGCCTGTGGATTGACAATATCAGCGCAGATCAGTGTGTACAGTTGTTTGCCGCAGTGTCCAGGCTGCCTCTTCTTTCGAGCCTGTCTCTTGCTGCGAGTGATCAGAAGATGGAACTTTCTTTCGAGGCTCTCCAACCCACATCCAGCAAGCTCCAGAGGTTGATCGTGAAAGGGCTTTGGGCCACCAGGACGCTGGATTGCCCGATATTCAAGGATCACGGAGGGAATCTCAAGTACCTTGACATGAGTTGGTGCCAGCTTGGGGAAGACACACTCAAGAAACTCTCATCTTATCTGCAAAACCTCACTCACTTAAACCTCAACAGAGTGAAGAGTGCGCAGCATTTGGTCATTCCTGCAGCCATCTTCCCCCTCCTCAAGACACTTTCCCTTCAGGATATGCACGATGTCGTCAAGTTGACAATCGAAGCCGGTGCCATTCCAAAAATTGAAGCATTATATCTTAGATCAATGCCAAAGCTGGGGATAATTCCTGATGGTATGGAATCCCTTGACTCCCTCAAGAAGCTCTGGATGGTTGGCCTGCACCCCGAGTTCAGAACCCGATGGAAGAAGAAGAGTGAGTGGCAGCAGAAGGTAAAGAAAATCCCGGAGCTGCGAATTCTCTAGGCTGGATGAATTGGTCAATATACCACCCCTGCAAAGCACGGATCTGCTCACTATTCGTTGCTCGGTGCTTCGGCATCTTTTATTTGCTCTTCCAGTTGAGACTATCAACTTATTTTCTTGTGCATGTTTTGTGTCACATTCCCTTCCTTACTACGTTGGAGGGATTCTTGTAAGGATATCTGGCATGTTTAATTACTTTGTCAATAATAAGCGAAGGACTTGTCTTCCTTTGATTTATCATTTTGTTAGTGAGTTCTGTTGCATGCATTGAACAGCAATCCTTTTGTTCTTGTCCTAATTTGAGCCCGTTTCTCTGTTGATTTGTCTGTCTAATTCCTAAATTTCAAATCAAGTGGCCTTACCATGCTCATATGGCTTGACCCCTGTCCACAGTAGTAGCTTTGGTTCCTACCATCGCTGGAGCTAGCTTCCATCGAAATTTAACTTACCCATCCACAGTATTTGTGACATCACTTTAGGTTTCTTCCCAAACTGAGAAGGTGATTTCTCATCCGTGAAGCGTTACTTTGTTCTTTACATGCCATGCCCTCTAGAGAACAAGGCCTCTAGGGAACAAGGGAAAGGCTATATAGTTACCGACTTAAGCATTTGGACACAGGAAAGCTACAGGCGGCAGGAATACGAAACCACGCTCCTTGAAGAAGGCAACGAAGACGCACGAAGCTGAAGACATTCAGAAAACTCTCATACTTCCAAGTACAGTCAAGCAGAAGAAAAACATCACCTACACAGTTCCAGGACATGCACTAAAGCGGAGGTTGAAGAGCCCCTGATACTCCCTCTTCTTGACTCAGTCGGAGTGCACATTGGCAGCTACCAAGGCTAGGGCAACAACAGCAGATGCATATGCCACTACCCTATCCTGTCGCTTGTACCTGCAGGTTACAATAGACCATAGTTAGCATATAATACATACCTGCATGCTTATCCAGAAACAATGAACTGCTTCCTTACACTTGCGCTCGTTTTATTTCGTTCTCTTGAAACACTTCAAGCTGTTCCCTGATAGCCCTCCAGCCAAGAGCATCATCCTTCACTGCCCTGTTAATGCTGGCCAGCTTGTCCTCCATCCCCATAGGCCCCCGGTTGAATTTACAAGGATGCTGAGGACAAAATCAATTTTATTATGTCACAAACAAACAATATTGCTTATCTACGGTGCTCATGGTGTTATATCAAGGTAAAATTGATAAAATACAACTTGATCAACACTTTGCTTATTTACAGTGTATCCTATAAATCCTTGGGTTTGGTCAACTTTTAACCAGAACATATGCGAATAGGAATACTTAATAGAGTGGCAGATAAAATAACAAACTAACAGTTGAGAATAGGCAGATTGAATGGAGCGGCAGATGAATCAACAAGCTAACAGTTGATTGTTTCAGTGGTTCTCTGGCAAAAATGTATTTGGACAGCTATGTATGTAAACCGTTCCAGTTTCTCCTCGATTTTGGTGTATGATAAACTGTACGTTTAATAACAGGTATGAGTCTACGTTTCATAGTATAGCATGTTCCAATTTTAATATTTATCCTCTTCTTTTATTTCGTCAAATTGTAAGTCATGAGATGTTCTCTGTGAGCATTTGCAATGCAGCAAGTTCTTTATTCCTCTCGACTAATTACTTAATTCTTCAGTTCATCTAATACTATCCCTCCATACTAAATCACCCCTCTTTTCAGGTTTGGGAAATGAGGAACTTGAAAATATAAAACCACATAGTTTTAACAGACACCTTATCAAGTCACAGCACATATTTAGCTAAAATCCCCAAAAATTAAACAACTAACACTTTGGAACACTGGCAGTTCACAGTTCAGTACATACAGAGTTAAAATTAGAACAATCATTTGTATGCTGGAACGGTTACAGTACACTGCCAGTACATACAGAGTTAAAATTGACAGTACACTGCCAGTTCACAGTTTGAAAGTGATTGTTCGAAAGGAAGTACCATGATTTTACAGTACACTGGCAGTACATACAGAGTTAAAATTGATAAGGTGAAGAAAAAGGAAGTACCACGATTTTACAGTGCACTGCCAAGTGTTGGAAAGGAAGTACCATGATTAACTCTATATTAACAATCATTTGTAAAATTAGAACACTGGCAGTTCACAGTTCAGTACACCTTATCAAGTCAGAGTTCATAGTTTCGTCTTGTATGCCAACAACTCTAGCACGAAAGGGCACTTACTAAAATTACCACAAATCAATATCATCTTAGCAAACTTCTGTTTCGAAATGTAATAACCTGCCCGCCTGCATTGGACCACGGAGGAGCCGTTGGTTGTTCTGCCCCTTCATCCAAATACTTAGTAGCAATTACATTCACAGGAGGACATCATCCTCACCCGTACCAGCAAGATGTTCTACAGAACCAAGATGATTGGCACAAAACACACTCGTTCCAGAACATGAATAAAACTGCAGGTACCAATCGACGGCCACATCGTTTGATTTCACCTTTGGCGAAGGTGTGATCGCAGGTACTAATCGATAGCGAATTAGCGAGTCACCTGGTTTCACCCTAAACTATGGAGCAAGTTTCAGATTTACCTTGTAGCACTTCCCGACGGCACTAGAGCAAGTTTCTGACTCGTGTTAATATTTTTTTCTGAGGGATCTTTCTCCTGTGATTTCCCCCTGGGGATTGGACGGGCCGGAAGTGGATCGGCGGACTTGGAATGACCTTTGAAAAAGCCGAAAGAGACCCTTAGACGGATATGTTCTAGTTGGGCCATCTAGCCCACAATTATACACCCACGAATTTACACTTTTCCTTCCCGACAGCCGAAATACGAATCAGAATCCATTAACTAATGGTTTCGAGCCAATCTCAAGCAACTTTTGAGTACAAAATAATCTTACCAACAATAATAATATGATTGGCTAAAAAGTGGCAGTTATGTGTTTTTCCATATCAGACACTGAAAAAAATCTCATGCCACTTAGAAAATAAGAAAAAGGATACTGAAAAAACATCTCATGCCAGTTAGAGAA
The DNA here is from genome assembly GCA_916181665.1 of Avena sativa. Classification (NCBI taxonomy): domain Eukaryota; kingdom Viridiplantae; phylum Streptophyta; class Magnoliopsida; order Poales; family Poaceae; genus Avena; species Avena sativa. Next base: position 350,197,630 of record OV702293.1, on the reverse strand, counting down.
GTAAGGGAAAGGGTACAATATCATGCTACAATAAAAAAGCTCATGCCAGTTAGAAAGTAAGGGAAAAGGTACAACTAGGAATCTCATGACTAGCATCATGCTTTTGTACTATCATGTGTGGTTACTTTTTGCATTAGCTTATAGAAGAAAGTGTTTGAAAATAGAACGGAGGATTAAGATTAGAGAGCTAAGAGGGCAGAATTTGTATGAACTAATTAGTTCAGAGCGACACAATGTGTATAAGTCAGCTTCGTATGGATAGGAGAACATTTAGCATATTGTGTGAGATGGTTCGAGATGTTGGTGGTCTAGAGGGTTCAAGAAATATGTCATTGGAGGAGATAGTGGCATCATTCCTTTACATACTATCTCACCACTTTAAGAATAGGACTGTAGGGAAAAAAAATTACCGGAGCCCAAAATCAGTTAGTAGAAATTTCAATGCATGTCTTCTAGCTGTTCTGAAGCTCCACCACCTTCTACTTAAGAAACCGGAACCTATACCTGAGGATTGCATAGATGGTAGATGGAAGTATTTCAAGGTAAGTAGCTACTTAATAAAATATACTATTCACTAGCTGAAACGTGATATTTGTAGAAGATACTAATATCATCTCATGGTTTGTTTATGTTGTAGAATTGTTTGGGTGCATTAGATGGTACGCACATAAAGGTTACTGTCCCAGCTAATCTAAAAGAGAGATATAGATCAAGGTTGGGTAATATAGATACAAACGTGTTAGGTGTATGTGCACCTGATATGCAGTTCATCTATGTATTACCTGGCTGGGAGGGTTCTGCACATGATGGTGGTGTGCTTAGGGATGCCATCACAAGGCCAAATGGGTTACCTGTCCCTGAAGGCCAATATTACCTTGTTGATGCTGGATACACTAATGCTAGAGGATTTTTAGCTCCATACCGAGGCCAAAGGTACCACCTAGGTGGTTGGAAGCGCAAAATCCACCTAATAGTCTAGAGGAGTATTTTAACATGCTGCATGCTAAAGCCCGAAATATTGTAGAAAGGTGCTTTGCAAGACTCAAGGGACGGTGGGCGATTTTGAGGTCCCAGTCTTTTTATCCTATCAAAACCCAAGGAAGAATTATAATGGCATGTGCACTCTTGCATAATCTTATATTGCAAAAGATGCCTTTCGACCCACTCGATAATGAAGACTACATAATGGAAGATACATGGGATGTCGTGGAGGGAGAATTAGCCGAACCAGAATTTATTACATCTATCTCAACGAGCAATGAGTGGACCAATTTCCGAAATGTTCTTGCTCAGGAGCTGTATAATAACTATAGGGCTGCTAGGAATCATTGAGGTACAATGCTTATGCTAGTTTTATTTAATCTTGTGCATTATGTAGTTTGATTTAATTCATGATACCTTATAGATATATATGTGTTGTGTTAATTCTATGGTTGACTTGCAGATATGGATTCTTTGGGTAGCTCAAGTGTGTCACGAGGAAGGGGCAGGAATAAACGAACCTGGACTTCTGCTGAGGATGATGAGCTTATTAAAGCACTGTATGAGTTGTCTTTAGATCCAAGATGGAAAGGAGAAGGTGGTTTCAAGAATGGTTACTCTACAGTGATAGAGAAGATACTTGCTGAGAAGTGCCCAGGTTGTGGTCTTACCGCAGTTCTACATATTGAGTCACGAGTTAGGCACTTCAGGAAAAAATATGGTGCAATTGAAGTAATGTTATCAAGAAGTGGTTTCACATGGAATGGAAACCGGCATATGATTCAGTGTGAGAAGGCACAATATGATGCACATTGTAAGGTAAATCCCTTACCTAGTAATTAATGAGTGACCTGGTTGTTCTTCTTTACTTGATTTTCTGTTACGGAATCACATCAGTAGTTTTGTGTTGGAAATTGATAATATGTTTTAAACTTGTAGATCAACAAAGAAGCTAAAGGATTGTATGGTGTTTCATTTCCTTACTTTGAGAAGTTGTGTGCTATCTATAGCAAGGATATAGCAACATGGGAAGGTGCTGAAGGTTTAAATTATCAGACTTGGTTTGGCTCATTAAGTGGATTCAAGTACACCATGCTATTTGTAATGCCATGAAATTCTTCTACCTATGAAGTCCTTTTAAATTATTAGTATCTTATTATTATCCGGTGCCAAATTTTTTTAATTTGTGGTGATTTCTTAAAATTTGATGCTTCAATGTTAAGAGGTATTGAATCAGTATATATATCATGTTCTAATTTGAAGTTACACGGTTTAAATGTGTTATCTTTTCTGGAAAAACCATCAGCTTTAAAGCTGGTCTTATTCTATGGTTAATTGAGTATAACTGTTACCAGCTGCACAACCAAACAGTGGTAAGGGATCTATTTACTTTACATTAGCGAACCAAACAAAATAGAGTTTGTCCATTCCACCCGTGATACCCTAGGTATCTGATTCCATTTACATTACCATTACCGCTTTTGAACCAAACACGTCGTCAGTGTTTTTGTTTTACAATACTAGCTCGAGCTATATATGGAATTGAAACCAATTAAGTCGGCTTTCGCTCAAACTTGGCTCGTTCATAAACAAGTTATACAGTATGAAAAGCCTCATACTCATCTTGAGCTTTTCTTACAACCAAACCCTGAAACATCTAGGGGTAGCTTTTAGACTCGGACACGGCAGAGGTTTCTCGGGCTCCTGTTTCAGCTTCAGTACCTTCAGTCAAATATCTTGTTCTACCTCCTACACGCTCTTTTTTCTGCTTCATCATGGCTTTCTCGCGCGCTGGATCTTCCACTGCTCCCTGTTGTGCTCAAGTATAGCTCGGAGTGCACCGGCCATGGCGAGGTAACCGAGTGAAATCTGTACTCCAGAAGTCGATACTCCTGCCCCCTGCAACGAGCCGGGAACCCATCGCCCTTTGTATGCCCCGGTCTTAGAGCATGTCTCCCTGATAGTCCCCATTTCCCTTCTTCCGATCGAGCTCAGCACGAACTATTGCTATCAGAAAAAAAATTAGCACCTTTTTCACACCTTTCTGCTTGCAGCAGTGACATCCTCGTGAGCGCCGATCCACCCAAACTGAACACATCAACATCAAGCTTAGTCCCCAAAAGAATTTCAATGTGACATGACTCAAATCCCATAATAGGATTACAGAACTTTGAATCGAAGGATTTTATTCAATATTTAATTGGAATGGATTCACAATAATTCTACTAAAACAAATTTGAATTTTTTTATTTCAGAATTCAGTGTTACTTTCGTATTTCTCAAAGGTCATGTTTCTGGAGAGCATCAATTCGCCTAAAAGATAAATATAAAACATCCCTCCAAAAAGGGAGGCACACAGATCTTTTTTGGAGGAAATTAAGCATGCAACCATCAGCAGCGTATGACTTGAAGTCAGTGTTCAAATCTACTGATACCCAGGCTGAATCATCGCAACCATGTCACCACAGAGTGCTACACACCAATCACATGGTTAAAGATAAATATTAGCAACAGTTTCTACTTTCTAGCACCCAGCGCAGTCAGTACGCATGACCAGCCAAATGTTCAGGGTTGCAGCCGCAAACACAACGAACCTACACTTCAGCAGGGCATCAAACACCATGTTCTTCAGCACGACACACACGCAGCAAGCTATTTGTCAAAAGAGTTGATGTCTCAGACTTTGCTCTCTTGGAAGGAAAACACGTGTTTCAAGACGTAGCCTTTCTGAGCCGTCCTTGTCGGCACGAGACACTTTCAATAAGTTCAGAGCTTGCCTGCATGTTCCAGAAAATACAGATCAGCAAAGCATCTGAATGCCTTTCCATAGAAATTCTTGTGAAAATGGGCCGAACAGGTAAAATGGAACACAGAAATTATAGCCATATACCCTGTTGTTGATGCACGTAGTAAACAGAATTTCATGCAAAGGTATGATTGTTGTACTGTACAAAGACAACATATTATGTTTGCGTCTCTTTTTTTGGTAAAACAAGTCCATTTATTTGTTTGCCTTTGTACAGTTTCGACGCACTACGGTACTGTCTATAGACATTGCCATGCTAACTGAATCATGGAATCTAAATATTACTATATATATCACAACAAGCTGGACTTTGAATAAAGCATACAGCTTTAAGTAGATCAGGTAGGCTACCTTAACCCCTTCTCGATTCCAACTAAACATGGCTTCAATTTGAGACCATCAAGAAATGCATCGCATGCCTTTTCATACTCCTAAGAATGAAGAGATAGATTTGAGAGGATTGCCAAAATGGTTTAGCCGCAAGATTTGAACAAGTGCCAAATCTTGATTCTGTATCACCTTTAGTACCAAATGTGAGTACCCCTGCAGCCAGCATGAATCTGCACAGTCAGGTCGCATTGTCCTGCAATGACGGGCATCGTTTAAAGCACCCTCTCCATTTCCCAGTAGAAGACGGGCAAAACCCCTAGTGCCGACCAAGTTTGAATCAACGTTTTCAGGATCAACAACCATAGCCTACAGCCAATAAATCAAATGATTAATTACATAGTTTCTGACAAACATGTATACAATCCTCACATTTCTAGGACAAAGAGTCGGAAGTAAATGAATGACAAATACTTAGTACCAAACAAAGAACAGCATATAACATGAATGGCGAGATAAATCACAAAGCCCAACACCACACAATTCCCAAACTAAAACCACTGTGATGAAAACAGTGATCATGATTCACCATGGTCTCAATGAAGGGCCGCTTTATTTAAGAAAATATGCTAAGAAGGTTTCCAGACATGGTGATACTCATATTAGCACAGAAGTGACCAGTCATGCACCCAATGCTCATTGATTCCACCGTCGTGCCAGGGACCAAATGCTCATTGATTCCACCGCTGTGCTATCAGGGCCACTGTGAAGGTGAGACTGCTCGGTGATATCAATATGAACAACACTGCAGCGATGACACGCTCAAAAGCAACTCCATTGTGCTGGCTTGCAGGTTTATCTGTGCTAGCACTAACAAGGGCACCATTAAGCCATAACTCACAAGCGTCGATACTGTAAATGGAAGTACCTATACACTTCCTGCCATGGTTTTGAGTGTCCATGAGCCTTGAGATACATATTTGTCCCTTGACGAATGCAATAGAATTAGCCATTCACACTTGCACTACCTCCTTACATCGAGAAATACAACATTAAAAGGAGTAGGAAAATACGAGCAAATAAAAATAAAGCTACGTATGTTTGCACAAGCATCCAAAAAACATCAGATAGTGATGTAAACCAGTGCAATGGATACAAATGAGACAACGATAATGGGGGAATAGAAATTATCTTCAGGACCACAAAAGGTGCAATAGATACCATGGTATAGAATTCTAATGCAGCATTGTAATCCCCTTCATGCAAAGCTTTGTGTCCTTTCAACTTAGCTCTTGACATTTTAGACAAAGGGAGATCCTGAAAAGTTAAATCAAAATTAAACGACATAGACATTGCTGACATTTATGTGCAAAGAAACTTAAAAGGTATACAAATATATTCATATTTAAGTGTTATAATTTCACTGATTTGGTACGGTTGCATGTTACTGACTTACCGTAAACAAGCTGAAATTCAGGTACCACATTAACCCCAAACCCCCCAAGCTCAGTTGCACGGTTACATTTGTCATACTCTGACACGCCCCATGGGATCTCACTGTATCTATCTTTGCTTTCTTATTTTTTCTTCATGAAATTTTTATGGCGCATCACAATTTTGAATGAAATACCAAAAACAGGGAATGTCATCTAGTGTCAAAATAAGAAGTTTGATAGTTCAAAAGTGTCAAAACAGAATTAACCAAAAATACAAGATCAACAGTCTTTACAGTATGAGAGATGAATATAGAGTTTCATGCCTATACAGTTTTCAAAATTACTTGGGACTACGGTACATAAGTAAATACATATTCTCATGTGCCAAGGATGTTCTTGATCATACCTCCAACTTTGGCTGTGACTTTACATAACTAATTATTCCATCAACGCTCCATTCATGTTTAGCTGGAATACGAGAAGTAACTTCAAACAGGATCTCAACATCTTCGCGTGTACCAAGACATGCCGCGACTTGTATTGGCAACTGACCATACTGTTAAGAAAAAGATAAAGATAAATCTCATCAATGTATTTGTAGGAGAGATAAACTAACAGAAATTCAGCAACATGCAAGGTGTATAGACAAGAATTTGACCAATAGTGCTCCATTCATGCCTAAAAGATGTGTTCATCCTTATCCATAAGATAGTGCACATGTCTCCAAACAATCCAGCAATTCCCTTTTGTCGCAAATTATTGGCTCTCTGCAGCCTAGATGAAGAGGTCAGGAGATTAACTCGTCCATTATCCAAAAAAACTGCCAGAAAGTTCCTAAACAACCTTTCATCACTAGTACCTTTTACGTCTTTTGGCTTGTGTGGTCTTTGTCGGGTTTCGTCTCTATCCTACACCAACTTGATTGGGACTGAAGTTTTTATTGTCAGTGGTGGTGGTATTGTTTATTTTTACCTTTTGCGTTTTTTGGTTGTTGTTGCAAGTGCCTAGGCATTATATAGAAGACATACTATGTGGAGACTGAAGACTAACACGTCTTCCCATATCACAAATTCAAATTATAAGGGAAAATGCATTTAAAATTGACAAGATAAATCAATCAAAATTATTTCTTTGAAAATTGTTGTAATTTTAAGAATTTTCGATATGTTATCGCTCCAAAAGATTGATCTTCAATTACACCGGACAAAAAATATCAGAAGGCATGAAATACATGCCACTAGTTTTCATCACTAAGTTTATATTATGCATCTAACCTGAGTTAACTATTAGTTAGATATGACTGACTGTGGGACTCGTATTACCAAAGTTGAAGGATGGACAATGCTTAGTTATTTCATGGTACAGTTTTCATCACTGAGTTTATATTAGTGCATCTAACCTGAGTTAACTATTAGTTAGATATGACTGACTGTGGGACTCGTATTACCAAAGTTGAAGGATGGACAATGCTTAGTTATTTAATGGTACACCCACATGTATAAACAACCAACCACGATGTGACTAAAATATACACAGATAGAAGACAAAACATACATCATTTCGAACATTGGGATCTGCACCAGCATCCAATAGGGGCTTCAAGACGTCAGTTAGGCCAGTTGCTACGGCAACTTGCAAGGGGATCATACCATGCATACCCTTCACGTCGGCACCAGCCTATCATATAAGAGAATCATACATGGTTCCTCTGAGTAATATTTGTCAAAATTTATCTGTGCACATCTTCGCTAAAGTGGGTTACATTTTCAGCTTAAGGCATAAAATGGAACAGTACCTCTAGCAGTAGGTTCACACATTTCACTGCACGAGTATAGATAGCAATCATGAGAGGTGAACAGAAATCTTTTAGAATCTTGTTGCACTAACAAAGAGAAGCAAGTAATTAGCTCACCAGATTAATTACAAATATCAGATACATAAATAAAAAATACATATTAACAAAAAGAAGGAACCATGTCACTGTGAATAAGAGAGCAGTTGGTGCACATTGCAAAAAAGAGATGAGGAAATTGCACAGCATCAACAATTCAACATGACAATATTTTGGTAGTTGAGTATTCAGTGCGTCACTAGTCAGTTCTCAACTATTCGTCTTCAAATCCTTATGAAAACCAAAAAAATAGATATAAAGATAACAACTAAGATGTATGCCTTGCTTCAATCGCCGGGATTCCATATTAAACAGGCCCAAGAATAAATACAAAAATGGTGACCTTAACAGTTGTGCTTGGGTACGCCGTACACCAGAAAAAGTTCAGAATCTGGGTAATGTGGGCTTTCTTTTAAGTGTGAAAAAGTTTGATCCACTGAGGTGCTCTTATTTTCAACCAACTTTGTGTCCACCTCCCATTCCCATACAAGTTCAACCTCTACTACTCAATGTGTCCCCCAACCCCATAATTCGCACGACATGTACTGCCTCTGTTCCCCTTTTTGTATTGATGTTCGCACATGTTGCCCTCCTTGTTCTCTAATTCCCTTGATGCTCCTCATCAGCTCCACGGATCATTGTACTGACTCTAATCATCTCCAACATTTCATTATTTTAGCATGACTGTAGCAACACCGACAAGCAAGGAAGCTTGTGCAAGTAGATTTTATCTCCAATATTTTAGGACACCAAGTGCTAATCATTCTTTTAAACCATCGTTATCAGTTTGTGGGACTTAAACCTCTATTTTCTGATATAGTTGGCTTGGGTGGGATATTTTCTTAAGTTGAGAGGTGTGAATATCACATTCCTAACTAAAATGCATAAGATCTATCTTCATTACAGGTGTATCTGAAGTGATTCTTGTGTTACAAATTTTATTAACTTGTAAAAAGGAAAAAACTGGCCGGTATGCTTCGCGGCAGGAATTTGGAACCTATGGAAGAGAAGGAACGATCGAGTCTTCAATGATAAACAGAGCAGCAGGAGGATTTTCCTACAACAGATGGCAGAGGATATAAAGCTTTGATCTGTCAGAACACCAAGATTACAACATGAGCTTCGGCTTTGGGCGGCCAAGCTTTCTAACTAATAGCGGGGTCCTGTTCTGACTTTCTGGCTTTCAGCCGTTTGTATAGTTTTTTTGATATAGTTTCTCTCTCTTCTTCTTTTCTTTTCTTTGTTGCTGTTCTCTTTGTCGCTGTTTTTTCTTTTTGCAGCCGCTTGGCTGAGTCTGTAACTATAAGGTAGAGACATCCTCTACCTTTTATTAATTCAAAAAAAAAGGAAAAAACTATCGAACAGGCCCTAGGAAATTATTAGGCTACTTCTTGTCAAGCAATCCACATAGAGAAACGGTGTCAAAATATCAGCGATTTCGTACATGTAAACTTCGATCTTGAAACTTTGACATAGTAATAGATAAGAAAGGTGGAGACAGGAAACTTCAATGGAAATGACACTTTAGTGGAGGTCTATCTATTGAATGTGCTACATGATCATCTTTTTCAACCTTAGAAGGTGAAACGATGTGTACACAAGAAACATATAATTCATAGAAAGAGTCCACGACTCTCTGCTTACTGCAGAACAGCATGTACAGTGCAACTACTTTCTCAACACCACTTAAAAATTTGACGGGACATGATTGTTCTAATTAATGAGTAAAGGAGAATGTTTATCTAATTTCCAAATGTTCATAACTATGTCTATTTCTCCAGATTCCAGAGACAAAACAGCAAAATACAACTGTGAGAAATGGAGAAAGTAGACAGCCCAAGACTATCAAATACAACTGTGAGTAACTATAAAGAAACGTATAATGGGACTTACATCTGCATGGTGATCCAACAAAATCTTCATGGCACCATCCTGCTTATGTTCAGTGGCAACATGCAACGGTGTTCCATGATTAGTAGAAAATGGATCGACATAAGCGCCTCTGGAGAGCAAGAGTTCTACTATTTCACAGTGCCCTGAATCAGACGTTCGGAATGTAAATATAATTATAAATAACTGACAATTATTTTTATAAGCCATTTTTCTATGCTCCACTACAGTTCTTTTGACTCGTAACAATTGAGTAGTAACACGAATCAATTCTACAAAGCCATAGACCACTACGTGCATGGGTGTGCATTACGGCACAAAATGGGCTGTGCACATATGAACAATTTGTGACATTGTTCAATGCCAAAGAATATATATTTAGACATATTTTCTACTCTATTAGCACAAGTATAAATCTATCTCCCATAATTGCAATCCCTTATGTATCACTTCATCCACTAAATATAACTAAATACATGACAAGTCTTTTTTATTACTCCCTCCAATCCATATTAGTTTTAGCTGTTTGAGTACAACTTTGTACAGAATCAGCGACAACTAATATGGATCGGAGGGAGAAGCGATTCCTCTATGCTACACTTCAGATCTTTTGACTCGTATCAATTGAGTTGTGACACGAACCAACTGTACAAAGGCATAGACCACTACATGCATGGGTATGCATTACGCACAAAAGGCTCTGAACAGATGAACAATTTGTGGCATTGTTCTATGCCAAAAAAATATATCATTCGTATTTTCTACTCTATTAGCACAGAGAAAATTACTACCTTTTTTGGCAGCCTCGTGGAGGGGAGTAAACCCTTGTATGTCGACATTACCTGGATTGGCACCCTGATCAAGCAGATACTTGACAATATCCACGTGCCCACCTCGACAAGTAATTGCATAAACCAGAGGTGTTCTACCTGTCAAGAACGAGAGGAAGATTATACATTTACGACACCAGAACAAACAAATGAAGTTTTATATGCATAGATCCAGACTTTCTATGTTAGAAAAATGAGGGAGCAGACACAGACCGCCTGTGTCAACGGCATCCACATTCACCCGGACGTCCTCGACCAGGTACTCGCACACTTCCGCCCTGTTGCCCGCGGCGGCGAGGTGCAGCGCCCCAGCGCCGTGGTCTTTGACGGCTTCCACCGCCTCCGCGAGCCGGCCGCGGCCACCATCGAGCTGCATCGCCATCCCTGCGCGTACGTACGGTACGGGTCGATCGGCCCCCAAAATCAAATACGGCGTACAAGAAAGGAAATCAGGGCTGGCTCACACCACGCAAGAACGAGGAGAGGTGGAGGAGGGGCGGAATCGTACGCTCGAGGTGGGCGAGGTCGCCCGAGATCGCCGCGCCGAGGAGCTGCAACTCCGGCGTCCCGTCAGCTGCAGATAGAGGCGGAGCCGGCCGAGTGAGTTGTTGTTAGGGTTTTGGGAGGCGGAGGGAGAGGGGCAGAAGGAGAGCTTACCGTAGGGGAATTCGTGGCTGGGGCGCGCCATGGCGGCGGGGTGGGAGCTAGTTGGTGAGGGTTTGAAGCGGAGAAGCGGGAGGGTTTGGCCGGAGTGGAGAAGAAGAGCGGAAAGGACGGTAGCCGGATCCAGTCGCTGGCTCGCTGCAAATTAACCTCTCTATCTGGCGTCCAAAGCTAATCCGGTGGACAGGATTGATCCAAGAAAAACAACTACGGGCTAGATAATAAATTATACTCCGTATTAACTGAACTGATAATGCATGAGCATTTCTTTTACTGCAATCCACTGTTTTATTAAACTAGGAACCGTGCCCGTGTGCTACGGGAGAAAAAAGTCAACTTTTGGATGACGAACTCAGGAACGACTAACATTTTGCCCAAAACAAATCGATGTATCAAATCCTAGCTTCCCATTTTGCATTTTCTACTCCAACGGTACATGAGTGGCGGCGAAGTCTAATGGTTTCAAATTTGACTCTAGAGCGGCGGTGCATGGTGCAAGTGTTGTCACGGCGATAGATATTAGTTTTGGCTCGAGCAGGCCAATCACACCATGGTCCTAGCCTCTCCAAGCTCCAAACCGAGGCCGCCCAGCCGGCTAGCTTCCCCTCCCGTGTTCCAAATTTCACGTCCATGCCCAGTTGCCCATCATTTAGGTCATTTTCCATCTCGCAGCTAGAACATGTGAGTTCCACTTCCAATGCACGCTTCTGCTATGGCATGGGTCCATCTTTGGTGCTCACCAACCGGAATTTTTAGTTAACGCTCGTTTTTCATAAGCATCCATGCGCTGCACCCTCCTATATGCAACTTGCTTGTAACTTGAGAGAGAGGGGTTCTATTTAAGGTGGTTGTTTTTTCACTAATTTTGCAATATGGGACTACTAAAAAGCCCGAGCCTTTTCACTAATTTTGCAATATGGGACTACTAAAAAGCCCGAGTTGCATCTGTCACACAGAGGCACAGGGCATCGTTCGGCTTCCAGCCGGTGACTTACGAATTAAGATGGTGTGAGCCTTCCTATGATGTTCCATAATTAAACCAAGCACGCTCACCGTGGGGCTGTGACTTGCTGGATCAGGCCTTGCATTTATGTTCAAGATAATTATCGGAAGCATAGAAGTTACTAACGGCACCACAAGTGTCGAGCCAACCCGTGGACTGGCGCAGGCTGGAGCTCGCATCTGGTCGAAACGGTACTTTGGAATTCATGGATGGCAGGCTAGATAATTTGGAGTGTGTTCGGTTTAAGCTCAACTAGCCCAACCAAAATTTTGTCATGACCCTGAACTGGCCAAAATTTTGGTATGCTATTGTTGTTTGGATCATGATCATTGCACCTACCAAAAAATGGCTAGCTCTATTTGGATCGCAACCAAGATAAGCCCGTTGTTGGCTGGCTGTTACATGGTTGTGCAACATAGGATTAAAAGTATTGGCAGTTTAGACCAATCATCACATAAAAAATCACATCAATACTATTGGTTGGTTGTTATAGAGTACGATCGAGCTGCCACAAACATTAAAGGCGTGTTTGATAGCTTGCATCGATTTCTTGGCCCGGTCCGGCAGTGCCACAGGCAGCACTGCCTGCTTGAGGCAAGCATCGAGCCTCTTTTTGCAGGCCGTTGGTAGTCTGCATGGGCTACCTAGGTATGGTTTGGACCTTTTTGCCCTTTGTGTTTGGTTGCCTACATCGGTGATTTTTGGCCCATTGCATGCAAAAAAAACTTGTTTGGTTGCACATAGGCTGGCCCTTGTGGTCACGCTTTTCAAAAACTAGTGTGCTTACTACCACTACAAACACATCCGATCATATGCACCACCCTAAAAGAAGATCAACTTGATGATCACCATAAAAAGAAAGACGATGATGAAGTTCTTGAGGCTATCATGTTGGATATGATGTTGTTCTTCATAGCCAGCAATGGGCAGCTGTTGTTCTTCTTCTCCGGTAGCAACTTGCACCTGTTGTTGTTCTTCATGGGCTGCATTGTACAGGTGATGTTCTCCTTGGTTGATGTAGTTGAAAAAACATGAACAAGGTTGTTGTTGTTGTGCTCAGCTATGTAGTTGCGGTATGCCTCAAATGCCTCCTTGGCGGTGTCAAACCCTTCATAGATATTGTCGGAGTAACCTGATACTTGATCATGGCAGTGTCTCCATTTGACGTAAACCTGATTTCCTGCCTTTGAACACCGCATAGAATTTTCTCTATAAGGCATAAGAGTAACATGTCAATGTGTAACAGCACAAGATCATCATATGCATGTACCATCCATAACTAGCATCACAAGTTCATAAGGCAGGCAAGTACATACTAACATGTGCGTGCATGATCATACTTAAAAGGGGATCACAGATTCATCCTACACTATATGGTGTTAACCTACCACCACATCAAAAGGGGGTGTCGTCCTACCACCGCAATCAGGTTCAGAATCACATGAGGGGTTAGTATATACCACCTCATCGATTCATACAAGCCATAGAAGTTTTGGGGTCCTAGCTACTGCCAAAATGTACATCACAAAGGTCCTAAGTTCATCATCACCACCATCACCATCACCATCGCCACCATCATGCACACCACCTCGTACTTCGACAGGAGCCAAAGCTCTAGTTGAAGTACTTTGCCAGGAATGTACTGATCCACAGGATCATGTGTGGCTCACGCATGCTAACGAAGTTGGTGCCCTGCGCCTTGTTGTCGACGCGGTGGCCGAGAGCCGCCATGAGATGGCACTCCGCAAAGCCAGCAATGTCCATCACTAACGTGTAGAGGCCAGGGTGCATGTCAGTGGGCTTGTTGTCCCTGATGGCCTGCGCAACGTCTGATGAGTGCAGCAGCACTTCGTTGGGAGACCCCAAGCGGAAGGTATGATGCAGTACAGCTGGCAAGTTTCACAGTAAGAAACCGAGGTTATCGAACCAGTAGGAGGAAGGAAACGCCCCAAAGGTGCTACAAGCAATGTGGAGACCTGCACAACACAAACTCAAGACTTTGCCCCAACTAACAGTGAGGTTGTCAATCTCACCGGTGCCGTAACAAAGGATTAACTGTATGGTGTAGAAGGTGATGATGGTTTGTAGCAAGTAAACAGTAATAGTGGAAGATGTATCGATGGTAAAGACTGGACCGGGGTCCATAGTTCACTAGAGGTGATCTCCTTAGATAAACAACATGGCATGAAGGGTAAACAAATTACAGCAAGGCAATTGACAGGAACTGAGCAAGGCATAACAATACAATACCAGACAAAAAGATCCTATGAGATTCGATTGGGCAATACAACAATATACATAGACCGCCATCCAACTGCATCTATGACTAGTAGTCCACCTTCAGGTTATCATCCGAACCCCCTCCAGTATTAAGTTGAAAGCAACAGACAACTGCTTTAAGCAAAATGTGTAAGGTAAACAATCCACTTGTTCCATGAACAAGAGACCGTTGTTTTCTCCCTAGTGGCAACAACACATCTACAACCGAAGAGATTTCCGTCACTTCCCTTGGAAACTAGAGGCATGAACCCACTATCGAGCATAAAAAACCCATCTTGGAGTCACTAGCAACTACTTGGCCAAGATAGCTACTAACAACGGAAAGCATGCAAGATCATAAACAACACAGACATGATAGAATCAATAAGACAAAACCATTAATCAATTTGACATAGTAATCTCAATATCCATCGGATCCCCGCAAACACAACATGCATGATTACAAAAAGATTAGATCTTGATCATGAACGGAGCTCACAAGATCTATACATGAAAGCACAAGGAGGAGATACAACCATCTAGATACTACATGGACCCATAGTCCAAGATGGAACTACTCACAATTCATACCGGAGAAGAAGGTCTCCAGGATGATCTCCCCTCCGGCAGGGTGCCGGGAAGAACTTCAAATCCCCCTGATCTAGGGACGATGGTGGCGGAGGCTACAGAAGGTTTTGTGGAGTTTTGATCGGGTGCCTAGGGTTTCTGTATCGAGGGCTTCTTATAGGCGAAGAGGCGAAGCAGGGGGCCGCCAGGGGGGTCACATCCTGCCTAGGCGCGGGTTGGTCCCACCCGCGCCTAGGTGGTTTGGCCGCCTTGTGGCGCCCCTCCGTATCGTCTTCTGACTTCGTGTCGCCCACGGTAAAATATTGACTATGGCTTTTGTCCCGTACAATTCCGAAAATATTGATGTTCTGCCTTTCTGGAACCAAAAACAGAAGAAAACAGGCAACTGGCACTGTGGCAACTTGTTAATAGGTTAGTTCCAGAAAAGATATAAAAACACCTCAAAGTGTAGACAAAGCAAAGCAAAGTAGATACTAAACAAGCATGGAGCATAAAAAATTATAGATACATTTCCGACGTATCAAGCATCCCCAAGCTTAACTCCTGCTCGTCCTCGAGTAGGTAAGTGATAAAAGAATAATTTTTGAGGTGACATGCACCATCAAAACCAAGATCAAACCATTTGCAAGCATTGAAAGCTGGGATCAAAGAACTCTAAACATGTGCATGAAATATGGAGTTCTAACAATAAGACAAAGTAACCATGCATGCAACATGAAAGGTTACAAACAAAGACCATGAATAACATCCATTGAAAAATATTTGTTTGTTTCACAAACAGAAAACATGGCATAGTGGCAATCAGCTTGTCCCTCATGGAGTAGCAAATAGATGCATGGGACACATTCAAAGTTCATAAGAGTGACTAGATACAAGTAGCACAAGAACAAGTAATATCACAATATGCATCAATCAATAAGTTCTGGGACACTGCACATGGAACTAAGAATGACAACTATGCTCTCTTAATGGTACCTAAAGGTAGAAGGTGGAGACTCAACATAATAGTGGAAGAAAGGCCCTTCATAAAGGGAAGCAGGGATTTCAAGTTTCAAAAAGAGCTTCCAAAAATTATGGTACTTGTTAGCTTTCAACCCTCATTGCCCCTATCATAAGCATCTTGAAGTTATTAAGGTTAAAGTGAACAAACTATGGAGTATATGCTTGACAAAGTATAAGTTGACAATCTCAAGTCCCTTGAATACGAGGGCCACACCTCATGCTACTCAACTTCAGTCACCTGTAAGTTCTTGCCATAGTAAGTACATGCGTATCATAGAAAACCGCCAACGGGGTACCCCTTGCACATTGTACAAGAGCTATCCCATGACCAAAATGACAAGGCAAGCAGACAATGAGCATCTCAACGATCTTTTTATTTACTATGTGCATAGCTTTTTATTGAGGATGCTTCATAGATAGCTCATTATGGTGATGCTGCAAGTTTCCACCATGATTCGGCATGGCTTAGGCTAGCGGCCCGGGCGTTTTTCTAACACAAAATACATAACTCCATGGACTTACAATCTCCCTCTTTATTTCATACCGTGACATTCGTAGACAAAAGAGCATGATATCAACTGTGTACAAAGTACAAATGCAATGTTGAAAACGTTCCCCATGATAGCATGGTTCTGCTAATTCCAACGTATAAGTGCAAGCATATACAACACAGACGACACAATGGTTCAAGTTTATTAGGGGCAAAGAATAATAAAGTGTGACATCAAGTTCGTGAGGGATTTAATCACTAAGTTTTCACATAACAAAATAGTTTAATTGGAAGATAGCTGAAAACAAGAATATACTTGGAATGTGTAACACACCATGCATAGGAGTTTATAGTGGACACTTTGGAAAAACTTGGTTTCTTGGGAGTTGGATGCATGAGTAGAGCTTACTCATACAAGTGGAGGCTAGCAAAAGACCGGGAGCAACCAACTAAGAGAGCAATAATGGCCATAATCATGCAGAGCGACAAAACGTTACTAATCAAAGCATAGAGTGGTACTACAAGTCAAGGACTAAATGATCATAGAGGCTATGGTGACTTGTTCATAGTCATAACATGGTGTGAGCATGTGCCAAGTCAACCCAAACAAAGCATCAAAGGAGAATACCACAATAATATGCTTTTGCATGCTAAAACAACGCATAATCCTTCAAGGCACACTAAGCAATCCCAATTTTCTGGAACAAGACATGCTACAACAATAATCACTAAGCATAAGGTCAAAACAACACCTATCATGTCATGCTAAAGTCTAAGTCACAGTCAATGCAACCTCCTTCTGCACTTTCAAGCAAGAACTTTCTACTCCTTTCCAACAACAATCGACTTATTTGAAACAACACAGCGAGAACAGGCGTCCAAACTACTTTATTAAAGCAAACTAAGCAAAGCAAATGAAAACTAAGACGCTCCAAAACAACACAACAGTGCATGAAACAATAAAAACGAAGTGTCTAGACAGACCTGAGCTTTTTATTGATGATGAAGGGGATGCCTTGGGCATCCCCAAGCTTTGACGCTTGTAACTCTTGAATATTTCTTGGGGTGACACTGGGGTGGCATCCCCAAGCTTGAGATTTTGTCCATTCTTCATCTCATTACATCATTTTCTCTCTACACCTGAAATTTTTCCTTCATACAAAACTTCACACAATCTTCATTAGCAACATTAGTGTATTCAAAAGATAATAGACCTTTGGGCTAAGCTTTGTAACAGCAAAACTTTTCACTAAAAACACAAGCTACTATAGTAACTCCTTCAAAAACCTCAATTCCCCAAAAGAGAACTCAAAAAGGAATTAATAAGAAGCTAATGCAAATAATGGCAGAAATCTGTCAAAACAGACCATCAGGTAGAAACCGATTTTTTAGAAAATCTTCTGTTGCTCAAATAAAAAAGTGTTAGCTAACATACTGAGGGATTTATTCGTAAATTTTCAATTCAATCCGACTTATAGAGACTCCTCACGAATTTTTATGGTGGAGGACAGAAATCTGTTTCGGGACAGCAACTCCCCAAATCTTAGTTCCCTCTCATTAGAGGTCATTCTTGGCACAAAAAGCAAACAAAAAGGATAAGGATAGGTCATTACTGAATTAATAACTTCCAAGACTCAAGGAAACTCTTGGGTTATCTCCCAACAAGTACTTTTCTTTAACGCCTTTAAGTTAGGCACAAGAATCAAGAAAACAAGTATTTTCAAATGAGGAAGCATTAACATCAAACCTTGCTTTCAAAGGAGGAGCAAAAAACAACTTCTCTCTCCTCATAGGGAAGTGTTCAATACCTTTCTTGAATGGAAATTGATATTTAATGGTGCTTTCTTTCATATCAATGATGGCACCAACAGTTCTAAGAAAAGGTCTTCCCAAAGTAATAGGACAAGAAGCATTGTATTCAACATCCAAAACATAGAAATCAACAGGGACATAAGCATTGTTAACAATAATGAGAACATCATTAATACTCCCCATGAGTTTCTTCTTAGCATCATCATCAAGTGGGACATTCAAATAACAATCTTTCAAAGGTGGTAAATCAAGCATTTCATAAATCTTCCTAGGCATAATAGAGACATTAGAACCAAGATCACATGAAGCTTTGATATCAAAGTCATTCATTTGCATATTAATAATGGGTTCCCAACTATCTTCTACTTTCCTAGGAATAGAAGCTTTGTGTTTTAGCTTCTCTTCCTTAATCTTAACAAGAGCATCTATAATGTGTTTGGTGAAAGCAACATGCATATCACTAGCATCAGGACTTCTAGCAAGCTTTTGCAGGAATAGAATCACTTCAGAAACATTGCAACCTTCTATATAAAAATCAAACTTAGCATCACTAGTAGTAGACTCAATAGGCTTAGGCACTGTAGGAGGAGGAATAGGGACTTCTTGTGGTTTAGTGGTATCCATTCTAGTGATGGTGCACACACTATCGTTTCTATCAATTTCAGCTTCCCTTTCCCACTTAGCATGAAGTTGAGCTAACAGTCTAACATTTTCATCAATAGTAACTTGTATGGAATGAGTGGCAGCAAAGGTACTTTCCATGGTTTCAGGTTTAGCAACCATTTTATTAATCAAGGAGGACTGTGCTTCAGACAAAGAGGATACATTTTTCTCAACATTCAAAAGCTTTTCCTCTATAGTCTTGTTGAAAGTGGCTTGTTTACTAATAAAGTCTTTGAGCATGACTTCAAGTTCAGAGGGAGCACTTCTAGCATTATTGTAGGAGTTTCCATAGGTATTGCCATTATTAGGAGGATAAGGCCTATAGTTGTTACCACCCAAATTACTCCTATAGGCATTGTTGTTGAAATTGTTGTTTCTAATGAAGTTCACATCAACTTGCTCTTCTTGAGCAACCAAAGAGGCCAAGGGAACATTATTTGGAACTAAAGGAGCTTTCCCATTAACAAGCATTGCCATAATGACATCAATCTTATTACTCAAAGAGGAGGTTTCTTCAACAGAATTTACCTTCTTACCATGTGGAGCTCTCTCAGTGTGCCATTCAGAGTAATTAACCATCATATTATCAAGGAGTTTTGTTGCAACACCCAAAGTGATGCCCATAAAGGTACCTCTAGTAGCTGAATCCAACAGGTTTCTTGAAGAGAAGTTCAAACCTGCATAAAAAGTCTGGATAATCATCTAAGCAGTGAGTCCATGAGTAGGACAATTCTTAACCAAATATTTCATTCTTTCCCAGGCTTGAGCAACATGTTCATTATCAAGTTGTTTAAATTTCATAATGTCACTTCTCATAGATATAATCTTAGCAGGAGGATAGTACTTTCCAATAAAAGCATCTTTGCACTTAGTCCAAGAATCAATACTATTTCTAGGCAAGGATAGCAACCATTCTTTAGATTTTCCTCTCAAGGAGAAAGGAAACAACTTGAGCTTAATAATATCTCCATCTACATCCTTATACTTTTGCATCTCACAAAGTTCAACAAAGTTATTGAGATGGACAGCAGCAGCATCAGAACTAGCACCAGAAAATTGCTCTCTCATCACAAGATTCAACAAAGCAGGCTTAATTTCATAAAAGGTAGCATCAGGAGCAGGTGGAGCAATAGGAGTGCTAAGGAAATCATTGTTGTTTGTGATAGTGAAGTCACACAATTTTTTGTTCTCAGCAGAGTTCATTTTGGCAGAGGTGGGCAAGCCAAAAACAGCAGCAACAGCTAGAGCAGGAACTAATTTTTTGTGTTTTTTATAAGAGAAAGCAAACTAAACTAAACTATTTTTTTAGTTTTTGATAAAAAAGGCAAACAAAACCAAGCAAAAGAAAACAAGCAAACTAAAAACAAAGAAAAGAGAAAGGTTGAGGAGGACTCCCCTTGTGAAGACGTCCTTAGCCTCTCCGACAATAGCGCCAGAAAAAGCCTTGATGAGTGCAGCAGCACTTCGTTGGGAGACCCCAAGTGGAAGGTATGATGCAGTAAAGTAGGCAAGTTTCCCTCAGTAAGAAACTGAGGTTATCGAACCAGTAGAGGAAACGTCCCAAAGGTGCTGCAAGCAACGTGGAGACCTGCACAACACAAACTCAAGACTTTGCCCCAACTAACAATGAGGTCATCAATCTCACCGGTTGTTGTAACAAAGGATTAACTGTATGGTGTGGAAGGTGATGATGGTTTGCAACAATTAAACAATAACAGTGGAAGATGTATCAATGGTAAAGACTGGACCGGGTCCATAGTTCACTAGAGGTGCTCTCCTTAGATAAACAACATGGCATGAATGGTAAACAAAA
The DNA here is from genome assembly GCA_916181665.1 of Avena sativa. Taxonomy (NCBI): domain Eukaryota; kingdom Viridiplantae; phylum Streptophyta; class Magnoliopsida; order Poales; family Poaceae; genus Avena; species Avena sativa. The sequence continues at coordinate 350,177,176 of OV702293.1, read as the reverse complement.
TACAGCAGGGCAATTGACAGGAACTGAGCAAGGCATAAAAATGCAATACCAGACAAAAAGATCCTATGAGATTCGATTGGGCAATACAACAATATACATAGTCCACCATCCAACTGCATCTATGACTAGTAGTCCACCTTCAGGTTATCATCCGAACCCCCTCCAGTATTAAGTTGCAAGCAACAGACAACTGCTTTAAACAAAGTGTGTAAGGTAAACAATCCACTTGTTCCATGAACAAGAGAACGTTGTTTTCTCCCTAGTGGCAACAACACATCTACAACCGAAGAGATTTCTGTCACTTCCCTTGGAAACTAGAGGCATAAACCCACTATCGAGCATAAATACCCCCTCTTGTAGTCACTAGCAACTACTTGGCCAAGATAGCTACAAACAACAGAGAGCATGCAAGATCACAAACAACACAGACATGATAGAATCAATAAGACAAAACCATTAATCAATCTAACATAGTAATCTCAATATCCACCAGATCCCCGTAAACACAACATGCATGATTACAAAAAGATTAGATCTTGATCATGAACGGAGCTCACAAGATCTATACATGAAAGCACAAGTAGGAGATACAACCATCTAGCTACTACATGGACTCGTAGTCCAAGGTGGAACTACTCACGATTCATACCAGAGAAGAAGGCCTCCGGGATGATCTCCCCTCCGGTAGGGTGCCGAGAAGAACTTCATATCCCCCCGATATAGGGACGATGGTGGCAGCGGCTACAGAAGGTTTCGTGGAGTTTTGATCGGGTGCCTAGGGTTTGTGTATCAGGGGCTTCTTATAGGCGAAGAGGCGAGGCAGGGCCGCCAGGGGGGCCACACCCTGCCCAGGCGCGGGCTGGGCCCACTCGCGCCTAGGGGGGTCTAGCCGCCCTGTGGCGCCCCTCCATCTCGTCTTCTGGCTTCGTGTCGACCACGGTAAAATATTGACTTTGGCTTTTGTCCCGTCCAATTCCGAGAATATTGATTTTCTGCCTTTCTAGAACCAAAAACAGAAGAAAACAGGCAACTGGCACTGTGGCAACTTGTTAATAGGTTAGTTCCAGAAAAGATAAAAAAACACCTCAAAGTGTAGACAAAGCAAAGCAAAGTAGATACTAAACAAGCATGGAGCATCAAAAATTATAGATACGTTTCCAACGTATCAACGTCATTCATGGCGTCGGTCATGCTGCTGAAGGCCTTGATCTTGTCGTTAGCAAGCACGTCCATCTTCCTCTTGCCGTTAACGACAACAACAATAGCTCTTGCAGATGCTACCGCAGTTGTTGCTGCAGCTCGAGCATCGATCGACTTCTCTAAGGCATATGTGTTCATGGTGTCAGACTCTTGGGTGTCAGGGTCTTCAGTAGTGCCAAGGGGCTCGCCTGACCCCATGGCATACCTCTCGGTGGCAAGGCTGTAGGAGAATATGGTCTGCATCTGGACATAGTTATGGATGGGCTTGTTCAGGTACTCTGCGTCCCTTGCATGCGCCTACGAGTTGCAAGAAAGAGTGTGTTAGCGGTGAAAATGTTGTATACGAAGACAGGTGTAGTGATCATAGCTGCAAACCTGAACATGTCCCTGGAAGTGCTCAGTGGCAAGAAGAATGGTGAATGTGTCCTCATCCCATTACGCGCCGCTAAGGTTTCTTAGCTTGTTGATTTGTATCCAACGCACACTCCACTTCCTCAAGTGGTTTTACACCTAAGTGTCTGAGACCTCAGCACCACAATGCTCGAATAAAGCTTTAGCGCACGCATTGATATGGATCTCCTTGAACCCCTTCTCAGTATGGACGCCGCTCTTCACTATATCACACATCTTGTTAAGCACGAAGGTACACATGTAAGGGAGTCATTTCATGGTCCCCTTCATATGCTGATACGCCTAATTTTCATCACCATTCTATATCATAATTTACCTCTATTCATTGATATTTGTCTTATTATGAGGTATTACTTATGGCTTTTCATCTGTTTATGCATGTTGGATGATTCTTGGAGGATGGACTGCCGGAGTCTGGATTGTAATGGAAAAGAAGGCGTTTTGGTGCAATTTCGTGAAGATCAGAAAAATATAGAAACATATTATTTTAACAGAAGACGAAGGAAGACAGAAGGAGGGATGAAGTGGGGCCTCAGGGGGGCCACACACCCCTAGGCGTGGGCCCACCTGACCCCGCGCCTAGGGCAGGTGTGGCCCACCTGCCCGGCCTCCGACTCTGCCCCTTCGCCTATATCTTCCCTATGAAACCCTAAGCTTAAGGGAGCAACCACAGATAGATTTCCGCCGCCTCCGGGGACGGAAAACATGGAGAGAGAAAGATCTCTCCGGCACATAGATTTTTGCCGGGGGAATTCCTTCCCAGAGAGGGGAGACCGTCACCATCAACACCATCATCAAGCTAGGCTTCATCGGGATCATCATCCACACCATCATCTCCACCAGCACCAGCACGACCACTTCGTCCCGCTGTAACAATTGTGTTGGATATTGCTTTAGTCGTTAGGGGAACTTTCCCCGTGTTGATTACTATTGTAGTTGATGATTGTGAGTGGAACCATTGGATTATTGTTTATGTTCATATTGTTATCCATTATCATATCATCTTTGATCTTGATCCATATGATGTCTTGTGAGTAGTTCGTTTAGTTCTTGAGGACATGGGAGAAGTCATGTTGTTAGTAGTGAATCTGTGATAAGTTATTATTCAATGGTTTAGTATTTAAGTTGTGGTGCTATTCTTCTAGTGGTGTCATGTGAACGTCGACTACATGATACTTCACCATTTATGGGCCTAGGGGAATGCATTGTGTATTTGGCTACTAATCGCGGGGTTTTCGGAGTGATAGAAACCTGAACCCCCGTTAGGACACCTTTGCATAAGGGAGCGTAGGATCTCAGAGCTTAAGGTTGTGGTTACATTTATATCTTAATTACTTTCATGTAGTTACGTATGTTTGCAGAGGGTTTAATCACAAGTATGTATTAGTCCTAGGAAGGGCGGTATGTTAGCATAGGTTCACCCACACAACACTTACAAACACCAGAGAAGAGTACTCAGCTATTTGAAGCGAAAGCACTTGACAGAATTCCAATGTGTCCTCGAGAATGTTTGGTCCTTATAAGTATTTCCACCAGCTTGTCCTTTGATAAGAAAGGATTGGGCCACTTGCTCTATTTGTTCGTTACTTATGTTACTTACTCTTTGTTTTGTTACCTTGTCAAAAAAAACACTAAAAATCCATTTGCTAAGTATTCACAGGGATTTCCTGCTCCATACCACTATTCAGCACCTTCTGCTCCTCATTGGGACCGACACTCCTATTTATCGAAAGTACTACGATACACCCCCTATACTTGTGGGTCATCAAGACTATTTTCTAGCGCTGTTGCCGGGGAGTGAAGCGCTATTGAAGAGTGGAACTGGTAAGGGAAACTTTCACTGTGAGTATTGTTTTTGTTACTGCTTGTTACTTTGTTTCCCATATGGATAACCCACTTGGTTTTCTGTTTGGGAAAACTACTACCACTGCTATGGTAGTAGATGAACCACCTCCTGTTGAGATAGATCATTTTAATATACCTACAAGTATTGTTAATCGTGTTATGGATAATTATTAATTTGGGAATGGAACTGTCCATCCCGGTGACCATTTGCTTTTTATCCATGAATTATGCGAGTTGTTTAAGTGTGCAAGTATCACAACTAAACAGGTGAAGAAGAAGTTACTCTCCATATCCTTGAAAGGGAGAGCTGAAGAATGGTATAAGCTGCTGAAGAATGGACAATCCATGGAATGAGAGGAGATGACATCTCTCTTTTACTCTAGATTTTATCCTCCCAGTGAGATTCATAAGGATAGAAGTCTTATATATAACTTTTGGCCTCTTGATGGAGAGAGTACAACTCAAGCTTGGGGGAGATTGAAGTTACTAATGCTTAAATGTCCTATTCATGAACTCCCTAACAATATCATTCTCAATAACTTTTATGCTAGGCTTTCTCTTCATGACAAAGATTTACTAGATGTTTCTTGTGCTGGATCATTCACACGTATGAAGGAAGAAGCTAAATGGGACCTTCTAGACCGTATTCAAGAGAACGCTGAAGCTTGGGAGGATGACAAAGGAAGAAAGTCAGGTATAAACTGTGATTATGATTGCATTAAATCTTTTATGAGAACTGATGACTTCCGTGATATTAGCAATGAGTTTGGTCTTGATTCCCAAAGTATTGCCAACTATTTTAAGGCCTTTGCCTCTTACATTGAAATTCCCAAGAAGAAGTGGTATAAGTACCATGCTCCTTATAAATATGTTGTTAATCATGCTCCCGTTAGAAGTACTCAAGTTTGTACTACTAATCATTATTTGCATGAACCCCATGTTTAGAAAATCCCTTTCCCATCTAAGGTAAAGGAGTATTCTATGATTATTAGTGAAAATAGCAAAGGTACAATGAAAACTGTGGAACCTGGTAAGCATTTGAGTGATGAACCTATGGTAACTATTGTGAAAGACACTGTCAGTAGAAATATAGAGGATGAGCACATTGTCTTCTGTGAAGACGCTTCTAATATTATCTCTCATCCTGGTAAGGTTAGAAAAGCTAGTGTCCATGTGCTTTCTGTTAAAATTGGTGATCATTTCTACTATGGTTTATGTGATATTGGTGCTAGTTCTAGTGTTATTCCTTATAAGCTTTACAGGGAAATTATGCATGAGATTGGTCCTTGTGAGCTTGAGGACATTGATGTAGTTATTCACCTTGCTAACAAGGAGACCATTTGCCCCATTGGCATTGTTAGAGATGTGGAGGTTCTCTGTGGTAAGATTAAGTATCCTGCTGATTTTCAAGTGCTTAATTCAGCAGCTAGCAAAACTTGTCCTATCATTTTTGGTAGACCTTTCTTGAACACTTGTGGAGCTATTATTGATTGTAAGAAGGAAAAAGTTTTAACTAATTTTGATGGAGATTCTTATGAGTTTAACTTTTCCAAATTTGCTAAAGCTCCTTGTGAAAATAGCTTGCCTAATAAAGATTTCAGGATGGAACAACTTGCTTCTATTGATCTAGTCTATGACCTTGGACCTCTTTTTGATGACTGTAAGTATGCTTACTCTGATGATAAAGTTGTTTCTAGTGATAGTTATATTGTCAAATTTATTCATACTGCAACTAAAAGTTATTTTGAGAGAGGGAAACATGGTTTTATGCATCTCAATGATGTTAAGTTTCCCTGTTTTATGTTGAAAGCTTTAAAGTTGCATCTGTTTTGTCTTCCTATGCTAGTGGCTTTTTGTTTCAACAATTCGTTTTCTCATGATACCCCCATGCATAGGAAGTGGGTTAGACTCAAGTGTGTTGGTTATTTTCTTCTTGATGCTCTCTTTCACTTCAAATATATATCTCCTTTGTGAGCATCTTTGGAAGTTTCAAGCCTAACTTAAAGGCATTAAAGAAAAGTACTTGTTGGGAGATAACCCAAGAGTTTTGTCGTGTCTTGGAAGTTATTACTTCAGTAATAACCGCTCCTTATCCTTTTTGTTTTAGTTTTTGTGTCAAGTTCAACTACTTTTGTGAAGTAGAGGAGTTGTGAAAAGTGGCTGTCCTGGGACAGATTTTTATGCTGCATTGTAAAAATTCGTGAGGAAGAGCAGTACTTCGAATGGAGCTGCATTTTTCTGAGCTTGTTCTCCAAGTTGTTACCCAACTTTCATCAGTTCTGCACTTTTTGATATGAGCAACAGAAGGTCTTCGGAAAAATCAATCTTTACCTGCTGGTCTGTTTTGACAAATTTCCGCCATCATTTGCATTTGCCTCTTACAGAAGCTTTTGTTTTGATGGGTTTTCAGTTGAAGTGTTTACCAAAGGTTTATTGTTTTTGCTTACACTAATATTGTCATCGAGTTTGTGCAAAAGTTTTGTATGAAGGAAATTCTCAGGAGAAAGAGAGAAGGAATCTGCAGAGTTCGTCTTTGAATAGGTAAAAGTGGTGAAAACAGAAGGTTCGTGAAACCCCAACCTTTTTATATTTTTGATGTTTTTTAGTACATAAGGGAAGTTACAAGACGAAACTGAGGAGGAAACGGAGCCCGAGGTGGACAAACCCACCCCAGGCGCGGGCCTAGCCTAGCCGCACCTGAGGGGGGTGTTCCCCCCTCGAACTTCGTATCTGCCTCGTTTCCATGTCAAAACCTTCCTTATGCACTGAAACTTCTTAATATATAACCCCCCGGGTTCCCCGAGGTTCGTGCATGGTGTTCTCGTCGTGTTTTCGTTTCGATCTGTTTCTGTCAGGAAATATTCTCAAGTTTAGAGCACCATGGTCTCCGCCAACGACAAAGGCAAGAAGCCCGTGGAGAAAGAGTCGGAAGAACAGACCGCCGCAGGAACAAGGGGAAGAAAACCTACTTTTGTAGGAGCAACTAACACTACGGATGCTTTTTCTCGTCACATGCAGGGAATCATAGCCTTCCGTCCAGGACTCATATACTGCCCCGAGGCAGCGGAAGCCCTTTGTACCACCAACGAGTTTTGTGATAAGTACCGTGCTTTGAGGATGAAGGTGGATATGCTTCAAGAGGAGAATAACAGGCTTCGTAAGATGTTGGAAGATTTCCTAACCCATGACAACAGAACACCACCACCACCTAAGGAGTAATTCGTCATCAGGTTTGGCATCCCCTTGTCTTGTTCCAAGCTTGGGGGAGTGTCGCGGTATCACCACCATTATCTTTTATCTTTTACCTTTTTAGTGGATTCATATCTGTGGTAGAGGGGTTATCTTATAGTTTGGTTTGCATGTGGAAGTACCTCTCCTTTAGTTGATTATATATCTATCCCTTGGTGTGAGTGCCTTTATTGGAATATTAATGAGAAGTCTCATCTTTTACTTTTTGCACTTCTTATTTTAGTTTGCAATCTCTATTATATGATGGATCTTGTTGTTCAGTATTGTCACCACTTTGGGATCATCAAGTGGATCTAAATTTGTTTTGGCAAACCAAGTTCTGGTTAGTGTCTTTAGTTTGAAAGAAAAAGAAAGAAAGAAAAAGCTTATAGGTATTTGGTATCATTTGTTTTCTTTCTTGTTAACTCATAGGCTTAGTATTCTTTATTTAAGATTATTTTGTGTCTTCAAGGAAGATTGCATGTTTGGCTTTATTACTTGTATGTTTGCTTGTTTCTTTCAACTCTCTTGCTTGCTACCCAGCCTTGCTAGCCAAAAACCTGTTTTGAGAAGGCATACTTCTCATGTTTCCAAAATCATTTAAACCCAAAACTTTTGCCACTTGTGTCCACCATATCTACCTAGTAGCTCTTGCTATTCCAAGCAAATTCTCAAGCTTCATCTACCTTTCAAATTAAAAAGTATTTTGTTATGTGAAAACTAGTTAGTAAATCTCTCACGAACTTGATGGCACACTTTATTTACTTGCCCCTAATAGACTTGAACCATTGTGAACATCGAAGTTGTATATGCTTGCATCTATACGTTGGAATTAGCAGAACCTTGATGTCACGGGGAATGTTTTCAACATTGCACTTGTAACTCTATACACAGTTGATATCGTGTTGTTTTGTCTAAGGATGTCAACGGTGTAAAATAAAGAGGGAACTTGTAAGTCCATGGAGTCTGTATTCTGTGTTAGAGAAACGCCTGGGCCGCTAGTCTAATCCATGCCTAATCATGGTGGAAACTTGTAGCCTCACCATAGTGAGTCATCTATGAAGCATCCTCAATAAAAAGCTATACACATAGTAAATAAAAAGATCGTTGAGATGCTCATTGTCTGCTTGCCTTGTCATTTTGGTTATGGGAAAACTCTTGTACCAAGTGCAAGGGGTACCCCTTTGGCCGTTCTCAACGATATGCAAATACTTACAATGACAAAAACTTACCTGGGCCCAAAGTTGAGTATGCATGAGGAGTGGCCCTCATATTCAAGGGACATGAGATTTCCAACTTATATTTCGTCAAGCATATACTCCATCTTTGTTCACTTTAACCTTAATCATCTCAAGATGCTTATGATAGGGGCAATGAGGGCTCAAAGCTAGTAAGTACCATAATCTTTTCTAATCTCTTTATGACTTGTAATCCCTGCTACCCTCTAAGTAGGGACATTTCTCATAGTTACCAGTTGAGTCAGTAAACCTACTTCCTCTCTATCTCCAGCAAGCTTTTGAGTTGTTGTGTTTCAAGCATTCATATAGTGATTTATTCAATCATGTTCTTTATCTTATTTGTTTGCACAAAACTCTTATCTATTAAGTATTACTTTGAAAGCCTTCACTTGTGAAAAACCTTTTTGAGCAAAGAGTGTTCCTGTTTTGAAACTTCTACAAAAAGCTTTTTGTGAAACTGTTTGCCAGGTGTTCTCTGACCAAGAACAAGTTTGCCAATTCTAATTATGATTTATCTTTATGCATCTCTATTGTGACTGGTGTACTTGGTTGCAAGCTAAGTTATATAATGGTGAGTTGCTTTCTTCTAAGAGTTGTGCAATGGTAAGTGTGATGCTTCTTGTTCGTATTTTTTTATCGACACTTCACTCCATAAACCTATGGAATTGTTTACTAAGCTCAGTTTTCGCTTGGGGACAAGCGAAGTCTAAGCTTGGGGAGTTGATACACCCAAATTGCATCACCATTCTATATCATAATTTACCTCTATTCATTGATATGTGTCATATTATGAGGTATTACTTATGACTTTTCATCTGTTTATGCATGTTGGATGATTCTTGGAGGATGGACTGCCGGAGTCTGGATTCTGATGGAAAAGAAGGCGTTTCGGCGCAACTTCGCGAAGATCGGAAAAATACCAGAAAAATATAGAAACATATTATTTTACCAGGAGATGAAGGAAGCCACAAGGAGGGACGAAGTGGGGCCTCAGGGAGCCCACACCCCCTAGGCGTGGGCCCACCTGACCCCGCGCCTAGGGCAGGTGCGGCCCACCTGCCCGACCTTCGACTCCGCCCCTTGGCCTATATCTTCCCTATGAAACCCTAAGCCTAAGGGAGCGACCACAGATAGATTTTTGCCGCCTCTGGGGGCGGAAAACACCGAGAGAGAAAGATCTATCCAGTAGACAGATTTATGCCGGGGGAATTCCTTCCCGGAGAGGGGAGACCGTCACCATCAACACCGTCATAAAGCTAGGCTTCATCAGGATCATCATCATCATCCACGCCATCATCTCCACCAGCACCATCACCACCACTTTGTCCCGCTGTAACAATTGTGTTGGATATTGCTTTAGTCATTAGGGGAAACTTTCCCGGTGTTAATTACTATTGTAGTTGATGCTTGTGAGTGGAACCATTGGATTATTGTTTATGTTCAGATTGTTATCCATTATCATATCATCTTTGATCTTGATCCATATGATGTCTTGTGAGTAGTTCGTTTAGTTCTTGAGGACATGGGAGAAGTCATGTTGTTAGTAGTGAATCGGTGATGAGTTATTATTCAATGGTTTAGTATTTAAGTTGTGGTGTTATTCTTCTAGTGATGTCATGTGAACATCGACTACATGGTATTTCACCATTTATGGGCCTAGGGGAATGCATTGTGTATTTTGCTACTAATCGTGGGGTTTCCGGAGTGACAGAAACCTGAACCCCCGTTAGGACACATTTGCACAAGGGAGCGTAGGATCTCAGAGTTTAAGGTTGTGGTTAGATTTATATCTTAATTACTTTCATGTAGTTATGGATGTTTGCGGGGGGTTTAATCACAAGTATGTATTAGTCCTAGGAATGGCTGTATGTTAGCACAGGTTCACCCACACAACACTTCCAAACACCAGAGAAGAGTACTCAGCTATTTGAAGCGAAAGCACTCGATAGAATTCCCATGTGTCCTCGAGAACGTTTGGTCCTTATAAGTATTTCCACCGGCTTGTCCTTTGCTAAGAAAGGATTGGGCCACTTTCTCCGTTTGTTCGTTACTTCTATTACTTGCTCTTTGTTTTGTTGCCTTGTCAAAAGACCACTAAAAATCCGTTTGCTAAGTATTCACAGGGATTTCCTGCTCCATACCACTATTCAGCACCTTCTGCTCCTCGTTGGGATCGACACTCCTATTTATCGAAAGTACTACGATACACCCCCTATACTTGTGGGTCATCATATGCGCCTTCTTGAGCTTAGCCGCGACCTTAGCCTCGATGGAGGAGACATAGGTCTAGACAGAAGTGGAAGTAGATACAATGCCACCCTCTAGAGTGGGTGACATCGACGACACTATATGGTCCTGTGTGAGAGGCTGGCTGGCATCCACATAAGAACAGGGGATCTGGGAGTCCCCAATGGGAATCAAAGCCTGGCTAAACTGGTCCCAAAACGATTCCTACAACAAGGACGCAATAATGACACAAATGAATCAAGGTGCAAAAAGAAGGTGTACATATGGAGGAAACTAGCATATGCATCAAATTCATATCAAACTATCAACAGTAATAGTCCACCCACAAGATCGAGCCAAACATAGCCGAACTATCATATTCTACAGAGAAAATCCTACAAATCTGGCTGAAACCTACACCTGCTATTTGCACAACAATCTACCATGTACTTGAATGAAGCTACGGACTACATCTCCTAAACCTAGCAGCTATATAGATATAAGCTAACCCTAGCTAGAAGTGGAGATGCTTACCGCCATCGCAGGAGGTGGTCGACGTAGCTCAGCCGTATAGGAGGAGGAGGAGGTGCCCTTCACGCCGCCATGGCCGCCGTCGCTGGTACTTCGGAAACGTTTCTATAATTTTTGATGATCCATGCTTGTTTACTATCTACTTTGCTTTGCTTTGTCTATACTTTGAGGTGTTTTTATATCTTTTCTGAAACTAACCTATTAACAAGTTGCCACAGTGCCATTTGCTTGTTTTCTTCTGTTTTTAGTTCCAGAAAGGCAGAAAATCAATATTCTCAGAATTGGACGGGACAAAATCCAAAGTCAATATTTTATCGTGGGCGACACGAAGTCCAGAGGAGAGACGGAGAGGCAATATGATACGTCGGAAACGTATATATAATTTTTGATGCTCCATGCTTGTTTAGTATCTACTTTGCTTTACTTGTCCACACTTTGAGGTACTTTTTACATGTTTTCTGGTACTAACCTATTAACAAGTTGCAACAGTGCCAAGTGCTTGTTTTCTGTTTTTTGGTTTTGGAAAAGTTAGTAAAGAAATATTCTCGAAATTGGACGGGACAAACGACAAAGTCAGTTACTTTCTGTGGGGAACAAGAAGTCTAGAGGAGAGCCGGAGGGGCCAGCCAGTGGGGCCAGACCCACCCCAGGCGCGGGTGGGCCTAGCCCCGCGCCTGTCTAGGGTTTGGTGACCCTGGCCACCTCCTGGGTCTCCCCCTTTGCCTATAAGAAGCCCCCGATGCAAAAACCCTGAGTACCCGATCAAATGTCCACGAAACTGTCTGTAGCCGCCACCACCATCGTCCCTAGATCGGGGGGATCTGAAGTTCTTCCCGGCACCCTGCCGGAGGGGAGATCATCCTGGAGGCCTTCTCTCCGGTATGATGTGTGAGTAGTTCCACCTTGGACTATGGGTCCATGTAGTAGCTAGATGGTTGTATCTCCTCCTTTGTGCTTTCATGTATAGATCTTGTGAGCTCCGTTCATGATCAAGATATAATCTATTTATAATCATGCATGTTGTGTTTTCAGGGATCCGATGGATATTGAGATTATTATGTTAATTAGATTAATGGTTTTGTCTTTATGATTCTATCATGTCTGTGTTGTTTGTGATCTTGCATGCTCTCCGTTGTTAGTAGCTATCTTGGCCAAGTAGTTGCTAGTGACTCCAAGAGGGGGTATTTATGCTCGATAGTGGGTTCATGCATCTAGTTTTCAAGGGAAGTGACAATAATCTCTTCGGTTGTAGATGTGCTATTTCTACTAGGGAGAAAACAACGGTCTCTTGTTCATAGAACATGTGGACTGTTTACCTTACACACTTTGCTTAAAGCAGTTGTCAGTTGCTTGCAACTTAATACTGGAGGGGGTTTAGATGATAACCTGAAGGTAGACTTCTAGTCATAGATGCAGTTGATGGCGGTCTATGTATATTATTGTATTGCCCAATCGAATCTCAAAGGATCTTTCTGACTAGTAATTGCATTGTTATGCCTTTCTCAGTTCCTGTCAATTGCCCTACTGTAATTTGTTTACCCTTCATGCCATGTTGTTTATCTAAGGAGAGCACCTCTAGTGAACTATGGACCCCGGTCCAATCTTTACCATTGATACATCTTCCACTGTTACTTGTTTACTTGCTGCAAATCACTATTACCTTCCACACCATACGTTTAATCCTTTGTTACAGCAAACCGGTGAGCTTGACAACCTCACTGATTTGTTGGGACAAACTCTTGAGTTTGTGTTGTGCAGGTCTCCGGGCTTGCAACACCTGTGTGATGTTTCCTTTCTCCTTCTGGTTCGATAACCTCGGTCTCTACTGAGGGAAGACTTGCTGTTTGCTGCTTCACACCCTGCGCTTGGGGTTACCAACGAAGTGCTCCACGTCATCACGCCATCAAGTTTTCTGGCGCCGTTGCCTGGGAACAAAGAAAGAAGCTCCCACGTCAACGAGGCGCCATCACAAGCCAGGGCCGCCACACACCCCTAGGCGCGGGTGGGCCCACACCGCGCCTGGGCAGGGTGTGGGCCCTCTGGCCGCCTCCCAGCCTCGCCTCTTCGCCTATAAGAAGCCCCTGATGCAGAAAACCTAGGCACCCGATCAAAACTCCACGAAACCTTCTGTAGCCGCCACCATCGTTCCTAGATCAGGGGAATCTGAAGTTCTTCCCGACACCCTGCCAGAGGGGAGATCATCCCGGAGGCCTTCTTATCCGGTATGAAGCGTGAGTAATTCAACCTTGGACTACGGGTCCATGTAGTAGCTAGATGGTTGTATCTCCTCCTTGTGCTTTCATGTATAGATCTTGTGAGCTCCGTTCATGATCAAGATCTAATCTATTTGTAATCATGCATGTAGTATTTGTGGGGATCCGATGGATATTGAGATTACTATGTCAGATTGATTAATGGTTTTGTCTATTTTATACTATCATGCCTGTGTTGTTGTGATCTTGCATGCTCTCCGTTGTTAGTAGCTATCTTGGCCAAGTAGTTGCTAGTGACTCCAAGAGGGGGTATTTATGCTCGATAGTGGGTTCATGCCTCTAGTTTCCAATGGAAGTGACAGAAATCTCTTCGGTTATAGATGTGCTGTTGCTACTAGGGAGGAAACAACGGTCTTTGTTCATGGAACAAGTGGATTGTTTACCTTACACACTTTTCTTAAAGTAGTTGTCTGTTGCTTGCAACTTAACAATGGAGGGGGTTCGGATGATAACCTGAAGGTGGACTTCTAGTCATAGATGCAGTTGGATGGTGGTCTATGTATATTGTTGTATTGCCCAATCGAATCTTATAGGATCTTTTTGTCTGGTATTGCATTGTTATGCCTTGCTCAATTCCTGTCAATTGTCCTACTGTAATTTGTTTACCCTTCATGCCATGTTGTTTATCTAAGGAGAGCACCTCTAGTGAACTGTGGACCCCGGTCCAGTCTTTACCATTGATACATCTTCAACTGTTACTGTTTACTTGCTGCAAACCATCATCACCTTCCACACCATACAATTAATCCTTTGTTACAGCAAACCGGTGAGATTGACAACCTCACTAATTCGTTGGGGCAAAGTCTTGAGTTTGTGTTATGCAGGTTTTCATGTTGCTTGCAACACATGTGTGACGTTTCCTTCCTCCTACTGGTTCGATAACCTCGATTTCTTACCGAGGGAAAACTTGCGGCTGTGCTCACCACTCCTTGCTCTTGGGGTTCCCAACAAAGCGCTCCTACATCAACTCAGCGCTGTACCAGTCGCTCATTAGAGAAGTAGTTGCTTACCTGGCGCGGACGGAGTGGGAAACAGAGCTCGATCTGGGGGGAGGGAGGGGAAATGGCGGGTGTTTTTTCCCTTGTTGGGAGGGGCAGTAGAAGTAGGGGGTTCGACAGGAGAGATGAGCTCACCTCTCGCGCCAGCTTTTCGATGCAGCCGAAAAGTTCACGCCATCGCCATCCTTGGCCGCGCTCGTGCAGGGGAGGAGCGGTTTTGCATCTACGGGGCGCACGAGGAGGGTGGGTGGCTTGCTAGAAATGGCCGAATCGACCGTAGTCGTTGGGCCTAGCTACACGCTGCTTTAATGTTCGCGCCATCGCAGCCCAACCAGCTTTACAGGAAACCAAACGACCCATTTTCTGCTCCGCCAGGCCTGTCTGGGCTTTATGTGGCTACCAAACGCACCCTAATTAATGTATCTTAGTGCATGGGGTCCAATGGGATCCACCAAAACAAGCAGGTGGGCAGTTCTGCCAATTTTTTGGCGAAGCTTTTTCGGGCCCTCGGTTGCCAAGGCACGAGTGGAAATTGCATGGGCAGGCCGATCGTGGCGTGGGCGAGCCAAAATCCTGGTACCGATTTAAACAACATGCAAATACCATCGGCTAGCCAAAAATCAGGTTTGATTGAGATTGGTCGCAAACCAAACGAACCCTTGGTGCTTTGTGGGAGGACAAAAACGTCTAAAAAACTGGTGCAGAAAATATCAAATAGTTTCTTACTTACCGATGGCATTGGTGGGTAATTTCGTGTTTAATGGGAGGGTAAAATAGTCCAAAAAAATGGAATCCGTAACAAAGAATCCGTACTTTATTATAGAAAATATAGGTATATAGAAGGATAGTAGTTACATTTCTGAGTGAATCACGTCCGTAAAAAATCTAGATATTACATCAAAACGAACAAAGTCTACTATGCTAAGAGCTTCTTTGGCGCACTGATGCATTCCTTTATTTGCTTTTATGGTGATATAAGAAGCTTGACTTCTTGTAAACCAGAACATAAACCTTTCATCTGACGCAACACACAACATATGAGTATAATCAATTTGGATTCCAAGGAGCTACAGTCAGTTTGGATGATTACAACAGGGATACCTAGCCTAGGTGCAGCTTGGAGACCCTCCCTAGTCCCTACTAGCCAAGACTTCACTAATAAATGGATCATCAACGTGGTTGTATTTCTTGTACCCTGCTTCATAAACGTCCCGATATGATCAAGGGTCACATACTTTGCTCCCACTTCACTCGCATGACAGTTTATTAAACCATCTGTAATCACCATACACCATCCCACTGGCGTTGATCATTTGCATTCAAGCTTTGTGGAGACTTTTTTGTCGTGGTGGTAGTTCCAGCAAAGTAAGATGCTCTTCAATCAAAAGCATGGATCCTAGGGGTTTATACTACTTATTCCGAATTGGCCAAATGCACCATAGCACCATGATGGAGATCAATATTTGTTCGGTAGCAAGGAACTAGCCAAGCAACAAATCATGCATCCATGTCGCTGGGTGCAACCTCGGGATCATAAAGCCAAAGTGATCCAGTGTCGGCGTCTACAACTTTTACAATGAAGGTAGAAAATCTGACATTGATACCAATGAACTATATATTGAGTTGAACCTTCTTAAGAATTTCATTCCAAAAGAAAATATGGGACCTGTTGAAGTTCTGAATTTTTTAAAGTGGCATGGTTGTTTTCCCAATGCAAGCATTGCATATATAGTTTTATTATAGTTTTTCTAATTTAGAACTATTGAAGTCCTATATGCGTACTACGACGACACAACAAAGACTCAATGATTTTGATACAATAGCACTTGAGAGTGAGCTCTTGGAGAAGATTGATTATGAGTATATTATTTTTAGATTTCATCTCCAAAAACACTATAATATTGTTGTTTAAATAAATATTATGCATCCGGGAGTTTAATAGGTATGTTTATTCATATATCCACTTTATATGTAAGATACTCTGGCATATACATTAAATAGTAAAAAAAAATAGTGTCACGGGGGGCCCAATTTTAGAGTTTCACACATGACCCTGATTTTGCCAGCTTCGGCATGGGTTGTAGATATCTTAAGCGATCATCCGCATTCGGTTGCCTCGAATAGCAATAAGTTCCCACTGATCCTCCGGGAGCAAGAGTAACCATAGTTGGATACAGTGCGTAGTCAATATGAAAAACCTGCAAAAGTTTGGAAGTGGAGCTTTGTTGAAAATGTTTCTACATTGTCATATCGACTAACATAAAGGATAACTCCAATTTGTATTCTAGTTTTGGTTCTGCATACATTCCGTTAAACCAATTCCCAAGCATGGTTTTGATGTTGGTAGGTGGTCGAGTGTTGTAGGTAAAAAATACAATAGGTCAAACAAAACATTCTTGAGTCGTTCAACAAAACAGGGCAGAATAAAATTTCATTTGGTCAGTCCGGTGTAGTAATCGCATAGAATTTTCCTCTCTTGGACAACACAACACAAAAAGAGATGCGCTTACACACAGGCGAGCTTACCATCAGGTATTCTTGATCTGTTGATGATGGGTCCATGTAGGCGAGACGGCGAGGTCGATTTAAAACAGAGATGATGATCGTAACGGCTCTGTTTCGTTCAGGTAACTGACGGCCGGCCTGATTATGTGGAATTTCCAGAACATGCGTATCGTACTGTTTTCCAAGCGACGCGTGAAGCTAGCCTGCGCTCGTGGTCGTGCACTGCCCATGGACGAGCGAGCGATTAACGTCACGATATGTTTTTCGTCGGTGACGTACGGTGAGTCGATCGACCGGTGGCCCGATCGATCCGTGCGATTCGTCTCGAGCAGAGAGGCATTGAATGTCGATCTACTACTACTTGTTCTCGCCGTACCGGTGAGTACGTACATACGTGAACGATCGAGTCCGTGGCCGCACGCCGTTCGTCCCACGGTTCACGTGTAGTCGTGGCGCGCCATAAAGCACTGATCATTTCCGATCGCGTCACTGAATGCACGATCGGTTCCAGGCCCAGCTGCACAGGAACGGTGGAGAGTTGGCCACGAGCACGGGTGCTTGCCTTGCCGCCAAAAATGACCGGGAGGTCCGGCAAGCAAGCGATCGATGAACAGATGCGTAGCACGAAAAAGATTTTTACTTAGATTCTTCTCCTGGCCGGCCTCCTGGCCCTGGGAATCGAAATGGGAGGGCTGCACGAAAAGGATGTCGTCGGAAGCAAGACCACCTCTCAAGGCGAGAATCGTGCTGACGACCACTTTCAGGTTCAGGCCAGGCTCAGGTGCTTAAACTGAAGAAGAGGAAAATAAAGGAGAGTGTCGATCCATCTCCATCACTGAACCTGCCAACGGCCGGCGGCCTCCAAGATCGTATACACTCCTTTTCGCAACAAAAATAATCGTATATACACTCATCCTAGCTCTAGCTTCGTTTGTCCGTGTTCTGTTTTGGCAATTTATGGAGAGATCGGCTCCGTACGGAATTGTTCGTACCTACGCGCATTGTTGCAGCAAAAAGCTCAACGGGCACGGGAAGCGGGGAAGGTGATAGAAAAGCTCGATCGCGAGCGACAACTACACCGCCGCACGTCCACGTCCACGCCCACTTTGGGCAACAAGTTGGATCGTTTCATTTTCCGTCCACGCATGTTTCTCGCAAACTGTCTCGACCAAGGCCGCCCCCTTTCCTCCTCACAAAATATAAAGGAAGTGGAGGCACAACGCACGCTTTGCCGGCAAACTGCAGCTGCCTTCCTGCTACAACCAAACACCAAAAAGGTGGTCAAATGTCATCAAAAAGGAGAAAAAACACTTTATATAACAACTTCATTAAATCCTTATCCCTCTCGTCCCCTTAAGTTCACGAACAAAATATCTTTCTAGTGATTTCGCAAAAAAAATAGATCTTCCTAGTGTATTGTACGTCTTGATGCATCGTAACTTCATCGCAATTTCTCCGGTTGCAATTTTGCAGAACACAAAGTCCAGCACGAAATGAGTATTTATCAACCGGTGAAAATGCTCACATATACATGTCATAGCCACGGGCTCACGACATTCACACCTACCTGGTAAAGGAAAATTTCGAGGTAATGGCTCATATTCCACTGACATGTGGGTCCGAGACCCACAATCACGACCATGGGTTCAAACCCCAAACCCTAACCGTCCCGCCCCTTCACGGAACTTTCTCGGCTATAAATCGTAGCCTCCCATTCGGTATGCCGCGTGCCTCCACTTCTCCGCCCCCACAAAGTTGCGCCGCCACCTCGCTCCCTGGTCGCCGCGTCCAAAATTTCCAGCCTGGATTGAGCTTGCTCTCTGGCCAGGGTGATTGAAGGAGGTGGCGAGACAGATGGACTAGCGCTAGCTGGGCCGATCACAGAGGTAACGACATGGCGGTCACGTTGTGCTCCCACCCCTCGCCCCAATTTAGAAACCCTACTTGACCATATTTGAGGGGACCATCTAGCACCAAGGTGCTGGAATTTTCTTAGATCTTCTTTGATGTCGCCTCCCTCATCCATGCTCCCCTCCGCCCACACCACATGTTTTGGCTGGGCGTGTCCTGTGGCTTCTGAAGTTATTGGACCAAGCATCAAGTCTAACCCGATTTGCTCTGGGAAGCACCGTAACCCCTCATCGTAGCAACTCCGACGAGTTCTCCCTCCTCGACTTTGAAATTGTCGCCGCCGCACAATGGGTGGTTGCCCTAGCAAATTAGGTATGTAGTAACACAAAAATCCTCATTACTTCTTTTTATTGCAAAGATTTTCACAGCATTTATTGCAATAAGTTCATCACAAATCTGTGCATCGCAATTCTGGAGGCAAGGAGTACAACTGATTGACTGACGATGAGCTGGCCAATGCGAAAGCAGCCAGTCATGTCACAGCTCAGCACAGGACTCCCAATCGCGTGAAGGAATATTTCGGCCGAGGAAAAAAAAGAGAAATTGACCCTCCTCCCACCGACACGCGGGCCCGCCCCGCGCTCCCGCGAGCCTCCCGACCGCGCCGCTCCCTAGTCCAAACTTCCAAAGAGAACCGCGCCTCACGGCTTTTTCCCGGCTATAAATCGCGGCCCTCGACTCGATCTCTTTTTTTATCCCTTCCCTCCGCCTCCACCCCTCCACTCCCCCCACGCAGCAGCGCCCCCCAACCCCCCACGCGCCGCCGCCCCTAGGGTTTCTCTCCTCGCCGCCTCCCGCGCAGCAGAACCCTTGCCCCGCGCCGCCGCAGCCATGAGCGACGGCAAGGACTCCCTCGACCTCTCCGCCCTCGGCGCCGCCGTCCCCAACGCCGCAGGTTTGTTCGTTGCTCCGCATCCTTGCTGTCGTTGTTACTGTTGCTACGGTGAGGCCGTGATGTCTTATTGGTTTCGGTGGTTCTAATGCAGAGCTCAGCGCCGAGGACAAAGCGAACCTCGTGGAGTCTATTAAGGTGAGGTTTCCCATAGCAGTTATGCGGGGGGATTTGGTGTTTCTTCATTCATCGCTCGTTCATATTTGGGGGCGATTTTGGATTGCTTATGTCTTATGTGGCGGAGCTGTGCTGATTCGGTGGTTGGGTCTGTGCAGAACACGCTGCAGGGATTGGCCGCCCGGCACACGGACGTGCTCGAGAGCCTCGAGCCCAAGGTCAGGAAGCGTGTGGAAGCGCTCAGGGAGATCCAGGTATAACAGGGGTTCCACTATGGTCTTCCCGTTTGCCATATGAGTTGGTGATTTGTGCCATCTGGATCATTATTGTGACTTAACTAAGTGCGATTTCTGTGATTCTGATGCCACTTGCTGTAAACGGTACAGCTTGGCGTGGCGTGTACTGCCACGATTAATTACGATCCTGATTAAGCATGGACTGTGCTGAATATAGGTTGCACGGTTGCTCGTTATAGTTGGCACCAGTGCTGTGCTGCTGTTTCTATTTACATTCTAGCGAATTGCCAGTAGCTGTCTGTGTGTGAGGTTGGTTACTAGTTCGGTGTGGCTCCATTATCCACTGCATCTTATCAGTAGTGTCTAAACTAGATTGTTTTGCCTTATCAATTGTTTGTCTTGACGGTGTGATGTTTGAACTGGGTAGGACAAGTTGGATAACAGCGTGGCAGATGTAATATTGTTTCATAGTTTCTAGTATATCCATCCATTTGTTGAAGCTTTGTTCATTGTTTGATGATAGTCCTTTTATTGTACCTATCTGCTTGTAGTTTCACCCTGCTTTTTAGTTTGTGTCAGTATATTCTCACCACCTTGATGTTGCCCAGCTCTATCACCAGTAATTTTTCATTTGAATGAATTGTATAGTGTTATACCGATCAATCCTTCACTGTGTATTTATGAATCATGACTGGAATGCTTGAATTTTGGAGAAATCCAGTTGTTTCTGATGGTGACTTGCTTGCATTTGTTTACCATTTGACAGAGCCAGCATGATGACCTTGAGGCAAAGTTTTTCGAGGAGAGAGCTGCACTTGAAGCTAAATACCAGAAGATGTACGAACCACTGTACTCAAAGGTAACCTATTACTATAATTGGTGTACTATGTTATTTTGCTGTGTTGTCCTGTTGCCAAAGGTTACTTTAAACTCCCTGAATAATTGTAAAACCCTCTCCTGAACCATGAAATACAAAACAGGAATTCTCTGTTTTAGAAAGAGTCATTTCTATTTTGCATGGTTCATAGAGTGCGACTCTGGTCTCTCATGTTTTCTGTGCCATATTTGATGTCACACATACCATGACCCATCTGATGTATTTCTTGACCTGCAAATTGACAGCGCTATGAGGTTGTCAACGGTGTTGTTGAGGTCGAAGGCGTAACTAAAGATGATGCAGGAGAAGCTGCTGCAGATCAGAAAGGTGAATATGTTTTGCCTGCCCCAAGATCTTTTGATTATTTTAAAACTAAAAAATGAATATCTAGCCTCTAACTGTCTTTGACCTTTTTCATAATGCTTCCCTGCAGAGGAAAAGGGTGTGCCAGATTTCTGGTTCAATGCAATGAAGAACCATGAAATCCTTGCTGAGGAGGTGAGACCTTGCGTGATTTTGCATAAAAGTTCATTCTCTGAACTTGTCTTTAGATTCATTTGCACATAATTTCATTGTTTGGCATCTAGTTAATGGTTTACATGCATCCAGATCCAAGAGAGGGATGAGGAGGCTCTTAAGTACCTGAAGGACATCAAATGGTACAGGATTAGTGAGCCAAAAGGTTTCAAGCTTGAATTTCACTTCAATACTAATCCATTCTTCAAGAATGAAGTGCTTACAAAAACGTATCACATGATTGATGAAGACGAGCCAATCCTAGAGAAAGCAATTGGGTAATTAATATTTCTACTCACGTGGAGTTCTCATGTTTTGGGAGCAAACATGGTTTCATTAATGTTTCTGTTTTTGACATTTTTTCAGTACTGAAATTGAATGGTATCCTGGGAAGTGCTTGACACAAAAGGTGCTTAAAAAGAAGCCAAAGAAGGGGTCAAAGAACGCAAAGCCTATCACGAAAATTGAAAATTGCGAGAGCTTCTTTAATTTCTTCAGTCCACCACAAGTTCCCGACGATGACGAGGAAATTGACGAGGATACAGTAAGTTCTCCCTCCTGTGTATGTCTGCTCCTTTGCTTGATACTTGAGCATGAACTTGACTCCTCACATTTCTATAGGCTGAGCAGTTGCAAAACCAAATGGAGCAAGATTATGATATCGGGTATGCATATTATTTTGTGTCCTGTACTGCAGAATTAGTGTTAAGGTCTGTTCTCTGTTCTAAATGTCCCTTCTTGCTTGCCAGATCTACCATCAGGGACAAGATTATCCCACACGCTGTTTCGTGGTTCACTGGAGAGGCTGTTCAGGATGAGGAATTTGATGGCATGATGGATGATGATGAAGACGAGGATGAAGATGGTGACGAGGATGAAGATGAGGACGAGGATGATGAGGAAGACGAAGACGACGATGACGATGATGCTGCTCCTAAGAAGGTACAGAAACCTGAGAGTTGTGCTTTTGTCACAATTTAAGTAGAATCAAGAGCCCTCAAATCTCGCCTTTTTTCTTTCCTGATTTCAACAGAAGGGCGGTCGTGTTCCTGCAGGGGAAGGGCAGGGGGAGCGGCCTGCAGAGTGCAAGCAACAGTGAGGTGCATCATACATGACCGTTTCCGAAGACCTGTTCTCTGTTGAAGAATGTTTGGTTCTACTTGATGCGCTATGTCGTTGAGTTGGTTCTGTGGAGCCAGTGGGGGGATTCAGTTGGTTTTGTGGAACCGGTGGGGGATTTCTTTCTTGGTGACATGGTCTTGTATGCTGGTAGCCTTTCCATTGTTGTATTGGGTCGAAATACTTTATGCGCTGCTTGGAGTGATCAATGTTGCCAGTTTGGTATGTCTTATTGCAAATACCACCGGCATACTACTTGTTTTGCCCGGAAATTTTGATCTAGGTATCTTGTTTTATCTATGTTGTTCTGAACTGCATCTTAGCTAGTAGCCCATGTTTTGGAATTGCAGCTCAACAATGGTTCTATGGGAAGTTTTTTCTGTCACATGGAACCCTTTTTATTTTTCAAGGAGTCCTGTCGAACCTTTTGGTTTCACTGGTTTCACCTGCCATACGTGCATGTTTTGCGGATTGGCTAAAACCATGTCAGGGATTCAGATGCTTAGAGCAGCTCTAACAACTCGCGAACGGTAAAAGTCGGATACAGGCTGCGGTAAACCCTTTTACCGTTTGTGTTTGCGGGCTTCGTTCTGTGTTGGCTATTTTTGAACGGTAAAATAGGGATTACCATGGCCAAAACATGGTTTTGCATGTTTCATCACATTTTAGACAATGTTAATGAATACTATGACAATTAAACAATGCAATCCATCATAGTTTTTACATCAAACTGTTATGATCATAGCAACCCAAATATAGCTTGGGCAATGTTCAACCATACGGTCCAAAATATATGTCGGCCACAATGAATGCAAGGGAGATCATCAAGCCAAATTGTCGCCGCCGACCTTACCATCATCATGATCTCCTCCTTGGCAATGAGCTCCTTCATTGCCTTGGCCTCCTTTATCTTGAGCCTCCTCTCCTCTAACTCGGTCTTGTATTTGGCATCACTTTGAATTTCTTCCCACCTCCAGTGTTTCATCACTATCTTCTTCTCATGCATCATCATTTTCATCTCCAACGTCTTGGTCATCAACACGTCCTTTGACTTCACCATGTCATCAATCTTATCTCTCAATCAGTGGCGAAAACAACTATGCGATACCAATTTGTTCGGTAACATCGATAGCTTGTAGCAGTGCCTGTACTTCAGAGTGAATCGGTTCAGATACGTTCTTTAGAGAGCCTGCCTGCACACAAGGTCTGTATCGCTGTCTCTTGCAATGACGCTACATGACCTTTTTTTTTTAAAACGGAGGCACAAGCTTTGCCCCAACAATTAATTAAGCTATGTACATGACTTTTCATAACCCACTTGCAACACCCATCTATCTACTGGGTGACAATCACAGACCGGAACTGGTTCTTGTTTCCAACTTCTGAATTCGACATGGTAAGTTTTTTTTTAGGGAAATTTCGACATGGTAAGCTGATAAAACCTGTAAAACTCTGGCCTTCATTTGCACCGATCAGCATGAAAAAGGTCATGCGCCTGCCCTGCCATGAAGCAAGCTTGCACAGATATTCACATTATTACCAGTGTTCCGTTGTCACTTGCAATTTCAGCAACACCAAAAGGCATGCTGGCAGAGGCAGACAGACAATGAATCCACTGGAACTTCGAGCCACACGCAAGAGAGACGTAACTGAAATCAAATAAACAACAGCCAACAATCTTCTCACTGCTGGTTAGTGGTAAAGAGCAGGAAACCAGAACACTCTTACAAAACGCTCGAGCTGGTACGACTGCTGCTCCCTGTACCCCTTTCTGGTCTAATCCCCGTGTTGAGTCCAAAATCAGTGGAGAACCACCCTCTATTACACCTATCACAACCTACGGCCGTTCATGAACTTCTTGACCTCATCGTACAGGACCAGTATGGCGGCCGCGCCTGTGCTCCGGAACATGTTAGACAGCGCTCCTCGGTAGAATGACTTGACCCCCTCCACCTTGTACACCTTCCTCCAGCAGTCGAGGGTGCTGCTGTACATCTGCACCTCCATCCCTGACTGCATCATCATCCTCCGCCGCACGGTGTCTAAGGGGTACGAGATGAGCCCCGCCGTGGATGTGACCGCCTGCGCCGTCGCCCAGCGCTGCCACAGGGGGGAGTCGAGCGGTACCAGCATGTCCTTCGCGGTGTCGAAGCCTCCGAAGTATAAGCCCCGGTGGACGATCATCCCGTGGAGCGACGCTGGCAGTCCTCTATAGATACCCCGTATGCCGTTTTTCTTGTAGATGGTCTGGATGAAGTGCCGGATGCCTTTGAACTGGCGGTTGTCTGTGCGACCAATGTCGGCCGCAAGACGTGTATGAGCTATGTCAAGCGGGTAAATGATGACCAGGGTAGTACATCCCGCAGCGGCACCAGCGATGAAGTTGGTAAGAGCAATAGATGTGAACTTGTTGTCTGCTGAGGTCCCTGCATCTTTCAGTATGCTCCTGTACAAGTCCTGCAAAAATATTTAAGAGGGACTTTGATATGAGATAACCATTTGATGGTCTTTCTGAGCTAACAGGCAATCCAAAATTCCACATCATTATTAGACTGGGTGTAATTTCATGCTTTGGCGCTTTGCATAATAACTGCCTTCTCTATATACTTGAACTATGCATTCGAGGTTGCAACATTTAAAAAACGATCATGACCGTATTGCCAAAAAATTGGATACCTCTATTTATAACAAATTGAATGGAAAAAACCACAAATAATTGTTTTGAATCCTTGATTATACTTAGTATAACATTATAAGTTATTGTACAAGATTTCTTTTAGCATTAAGATCTACGAGCAGTTCTCACTTCCCCATAACCAAGTGTTATGGTAAAAATAAACCACTAACTGAAGCATAGCAAACGCAAGGGAGAGTAAAATTTTTCATTTTGCTAGTAAGGAAAATGCAGATATGTCATATGTGCTTCTAAATGTATTTGTTGTTATACTTTTTAAAAGGAATAGAAAGGTACAAGCAATATGCCACTTGTTGGGTACCAACGAAACCATCAACCTAAAGAATATTAGCAAGCGCATGCGACCAGGGATTCTCTGGTACCGGTTGTCTCAGTACGATTGATCATCTGGTATCTAGTGTCCTAATCATGCACTTGACACAACTTTTGTTACTTTTCAAAGATGATATGTTCTTTGGTCTTACTAGTTATTACTGCACCATAAATTCACTTTCTTTTCACATTAAGATTAGACCCATAAGGCCCCAATGATTCAGCACATCAACCGACACAGCATGCCATTACTGAGATCTGTATTTGCTACCTTCAAAAGCTATGACATCAAATGCCAAGTCAAAATCTGCTTGAATAATTCTTTCTGTAAATCAGTTATTCGTTGATGACATCAGGTACCTTTGAGAAATAACTCGTTGTCGTTTTGTCAGAAAGCCATTACATAATTCTAATCCTGCTCTAGGCTTTCATAATGCACTACTAACATGTTGATGATCTCATATGGTAGCCTTATACGACATACCAAAAATAAGTGAAGTACTAAGTGATGAACCAGTCAGAAAGGCCACATAAAGCTTTCTTTACCAACGAACTATAGTTGATGTAACCAGATGTTCATTATACGTCAGCTAACAAGACATCACTGCATATTGGTATAGTTCTATTGCGTCATTCCTACCTCCTAAATCCTCAGAAGAAAAGCTTGACCAAATAAATCTCGAGCAGTCACGCTTTTAATGGAATTCTACAACTACACCATTTATTAATATCTCACTGGTCCCTACTGCTACTGGAGATTAGTGCCACAGGCACCAGAGCACATTATTGTTTGCTCTTTGATTTGTTGCCATTTACGGAGGCAAACATTAACCCCTGGAAAGCGAAACCCCACCAAATCTCATCAGCTTCTTAACACATTTGTCATTATCCTTTTTAAAAGTAACAAAAATGGACAAGATCCAGGAAATATATGGCTTGCTTCCTTGCTGGGTACTGATGCAACAATCAGTCAAGACGGTTAGCAGAAGCATATGATGAGCGTTGAGGGACATCTCTAGTATCGGTTGTCTGACTATGATCTATCATCTGGTGTCCTAATCATTCACTTGACACAACTCCCGTTAGTTTTAAATGATAAGTTGTACTTTATTACTGCACTTTAAAATCACTTTCTGTTCACATTAAGATTAGACCCACAATGTTTTTCAGTATGTCAACCGACATAGCGTGACAGTAAAGATATCTGCCGTTAGCTACCATCACATGGCAAGTCAAGATCTGCTGAATAACTGTTTCCGGTAACCCGTTATACATTGATGACATCAGCTAGCTTTGAGAAATCACTCTTTGTCGTTTTGTCAGAAAGCCGTTACATAATTTAAATCCTACTCTAAGTTTTCGTAAACCACTAGTCCACTAGTACTAACATTGACGATGTCATGTGGTGGCCTTACATGGCATGCCAAAAATAAGCGAACTACTAGGTGATGAACCAATCAGCAAATCCCCATACTGCTTTCTCTACCAATTAATTATAGCTGATGTAACCAGATGTTCACTGTAAGTCAGCTTACAAGACATCACTTAATAGACCTTAACCAGCCACGCTGTTGATGGGAATTCTACAACTAGCATGTAAAAGTGCAGAATATATGCACCTGTACTACTAGTACCATTTTATGCCATTCATTTATTAATATCTAATAACTGGTCTCTACTACGGCTCTTGGAGGCAGGTGAGCACTTTATTGATTATTCCTTGATTCGTTGCCATTTCCGGAGGCAAAGATTTATCCCTGGAAAGCGAAATCCCACCATATCTCTCATCTGTTGTCGGTAAAGACATGTCATGAGCCCCATTACCGAATCTAATCTTTTGTCCCCAAGAATTCGCCTCGCATCAAGACGAATAGCACTGGTTGCTCCTCACCAAGCACCTAGCGACAACACCAAGACTTCCAATCTCTCTTGCATCACGACCTAGTATCATAATTCCTAAGCACATGAATCAATGGAGCAATTAATGGGACAACAATGATCCCCCAAATTGGCAGCACCAGCAGCACGAGAAATGGCAGCTGAAATGCGCCGAGCCCATGAAACCAGAACCAGAGTAAAACGGGCGGGGGAGGAGGAGGGCGAGAGGGGTGGGAACCTTGAGTGAGAAGTTGAGGGCGACGGAGGGGTAGTAGCGGATGACGGCGGTGCCGTTGCCCCGCCAGAGGGAGAGCACGCCCTCCTCCCGGACGGTGCGCGCGACGCAGTCGAAGAATCCCACGAAGCGGCGCGACCTGCCGAGCAGCGCGGCGTTGCCGTCCTGCGTCTGCAGCAGCAGCTTGACCCGCTCGATGGGGGCCACCACCGTGTGCACCGCGCCCCCCATCAGCGCCCCCGCCGCCAGATCCCGCTTGAACGCCCACGCCCTCCCCGCCCGCACGGCCTCCGCCGCGGCGCTGGCGGCCCCACCATCCCCCGCTGCGACCCGCGCCGCCGCGGCCTCCTCGCTCATTCGTTCTGGTGTCGGGTCGACGGGGGTGCGATGCTTTGCTTGCTGTATCGGCGAGCCGCGTTTGTCTCGCTCCGCTCGGTCGGTTGGTCGCTCGGTGAGGGTGGCTCGGGCCTCGGGGTCGCTGGACCTGGAGCGAGTCGAAACGAGTCGGTTTTGTTGGGCTCAGCCGCTCAGGCTCAGCGGCGGGTAGGGATGGTGGGCGCGAGCGATTCTGGATGGGCTTGGCCGTTCCGTTCCGTTCCGTAGCGTGTCGGGAGTGCGAAACGGCCGTGCTCATCTTCGAAACTAACGAGAAAGAGAGGTGGCGCGGCGTGGGGTCCACTGTCATTGTCGCTTAGAGCATCGCAGATAAGACCGTGACGAGAGGGAGCACTGTCATCGACTGCCGTAAGGACCAGTACTTCCTCAGGGCTCACTTGTTCTTCCAACCAACGATGAGCACCGCTAAATTTCTCGAATTTCCAGTGTCATTCATGAAAATGATAGCCAACTGTCCAAATTTCATAAGCACATGCCGTGACATGCAGAGAGCGGTAAGCAAGGGACAGGACGAGTTATCATAACTTGTAACTCACGGACCTCGGACCTTGGACCTGCCCTCGACGTTGTAGAAGGTTCCCTAAAGTTGGAGTTTGGTCAAACGGCATCAATGGTATGGTGGTTATGGCGACGTTGTGTGGGACAGGAATAAGTATACTTGTCTCATCGTCCACCTTGTCGGCAAAGATCTCGCCGATGGCGCCGAAGAGGGCAGAGATTCGGCTGGTCGCTGCTTCCATGGAATAGTCAATCTCCTTCTGTCTATGTGTGTTATAGGCTTAGTGTTTGAAGTTTCGAATCAATTCAATGGTTTAAGGACGACAACTTTGGCTCTGGAGCACTGGTCTTTAGGAGTACGTGCAGGAAGACTTTCCACCGGGTGCTCCGGCCATGGGGCAGCGCAGAGTAGGAGGAAGGAGACGACCTCCTTCTTAGTTTCTGATTTCTTTTTCTTTTTAGTTTTTTTTCATTTGGCTGACCAGTGGATCAGATGTTCGCATCAGCAACTTCACTAAGTTTTGTGCCACATCAGCTTTCAGGGTTGGTCCTGCTGTCAATTTAAGCATCGGTTCATTGTCATCCAGTTTATCCTAAATTGCATAAAAAACAAAATTTGGTGGTTTTTATTACTGAGAAGTAAAGTGATGCTTTTCAAAATTTAATCACAAAACTAGTGGTTTTATTATGATATAAACTCTCAATTACACAGCATGCAAACTACTGTTATAGAAAAAGAGAAATAACAAAACAACTCTTTGTACCCTCTTGGCTAGATTACTAGCATAGCGCTATCCACCATTATACTCCATCCGTTTTAAAATATAAAAAGTTTTAGGTTTGTAAAAAAATGTATCTAGACTTTTTTTAATGTGTAGATTCACTTCAAATCTGAGTGAATGTATATGCTAAAAAAATCTTGATACATTTGCTTTAGTTTCTTGTGCCTTGTTCCCCAACTCACCATATATATGGCTCCGACGACATGGTTGTCTTCGCCTTGGCACCACCCTCCCCGCTCTAATTCTTTCTTCACTTTCTCCACGTTATCGCCGGACGTGCTATCATCATAATGGCCTTGTCCAAAGTTTCTATGGATTTCCTATAAACCAAACATGTCTTTAGATTTTGGATCCTCCCTCTCGTTTGCTAAAGGTCCGGTCATATAAAAAGAAAGCAGACTATGTTAGTAAATAAAATTCCTTATTTGACACTATTCTTAAATATGATACTTGAATATTTTGACTTCTTTGTTTGACACATGTGTAAATTTTGATGCCATATATGACACTAGTGCATTTTGAAAAACTAACAGTGTTACGTGAGACCTAAAATTACACTTTTTCCCCTGAAGCATAACATGACCAAAATCCATACATTATATAATTATTGGAACACAAAATAATTAAAATATAGAGTTATTACATAAAAAGGAAAAGGTTTATGCAAAAAAGATCACTCAATCGGATCTATGCAAAAAAAGAAAAGAAAAGAAGAGCTAGCTTCCTTTCTCGGCCTGAAGATTTAAAGAAAACACATATACGGAGTACATATTAATTGGCGCATGGATACGAATAGACACGTACTGCCGGTGTTTGTGCTCTGCCCGCTCGCCTGAGCGCAACATCATGAGTGCACCTCTATATATACAAGCTTCACGACTCTGTGCTCCTCACAGCACCACAACAACACGAGCTAGCTCGAGCATACGCAGACCAGAACGCGTGATTGATATTTTGCTAGAAAACACATGTGCAAACGGTGAAGAACAATGACACATAGTATTTCAATACAAGTCTGCAATAGCTGAAATATACATGCGGAGAGAAGCATTCACACACGGACGGGTTCAGTATTATTCAATTAGGGCATGTTTTTTTTTTGGGTTGGGCAGTTTGGACACGTGGTTACTATGTCTAGGATATTTTGGTCCACCCAAAACAAAACTAACGAAACCATCTAAAGGAACTAATGGTAGTGTCATATCAAAATTTACAACAAGTGTCAAATAAAGAAGTCAAAAAAAATTAGTATCATATAAAGAATCATATGTAATAGTAGTGTTAAATAAGGAATTCTCTTATATTAATAACACATGAGGAAGAAAATATGGGCAAAATAATACCATTTAATAATACGGGCAAAGTGGGTACAATAGTTAGCCAATTTCAACCACTGGCACCACCTAGTCCAAACTGCCCGCAAAAAGAAAAATATGATTAAAATTTTGTGATATTATAACAATGAATGGGCTGAAGGTACGACTATGCTTAAACCTCTCATATTGCAATACTTCTAAAATATGTTCATGTATAAGATCTAGGAGGTTGATCCGGCGTTTCTGGAGAAGATACAACCGAAAGTAACTGGAAATATGAATGATAGACTGTTGGATCCTTTTGTTTCCGAAGAAAGTTAACAAAGTTGTGTTTAGTATTGGGTGCCCGGTCTTGATGGGATACATGCGGTATTCTATAAGAATCTTACGATCTTTGTGGTGTTGATATTAGAGTATCTCCACTCGTCCCCCCCTCCCATACGGCGTCCTGCGCGGCCCGATTTTGGGCCGTAGGGGGGCGCCGGACTGGTTTACGATTTGGGGCGCGCTGGCTACTAGCCGTGACCCCCATACAAAAAAATCAATAATTTTTTTATCAAATCAACTTGTAATTTAAACATGTTCAATATAGCAAATAAATAATTGAACATTCAGATTTATTACAGATTTATGAAATTAAACAAACAACTCAAAATATTAATTGTAGCAAACAAATAAACAAACTAGCTGACTCATTTGAGCCTCCACAGATACTCCACTAGATCATCCTGCAGTTGGCTATGAGTATTCGTGTCTCGAACTTCCCGCCGCCTAGTAAGAAAAGTAGCAAACGCAGGTGGCACTTGATGGTCAATATCTGCAAGAGTACCTTAGCGAAAATAGGGTTCAGTGTCAAACACTGGAGTCTCTCGCTCGCTCTAGATGATCATGTTATACAATATCACACGGACAGTCATGACCTCCCATATCTGATCTTTTGACCAGGTAAGGGCAGAGTACCTGATAATGGCAAATTGAGCTTGCAGGACACCGAATGCCCTCTCCATAACCTTCCTGCAAGCCTCCTACTGTTGGGCAAACCAATCTTTTTTTCCTCCAGGCACAGGGTTTAAGATTATCTTTACAAATATTTACCATTTTGGGTAGATGCCATCTGCCAAGTAGTATCCCTTGTCATACTGGTGGCCATTGATCTCGAAATGAACTGGAAGAGCTCTTCCGTCAACAAGCTTGGCAAACACATTTGAACACTGCAGCACGTTGATGTCGTTGTGTGATCCTGCCATTTCAAAGAAAACATGTCAAATCCATAGACCCTGATCTGCCACTGCCTCAAGCACCACACTGCATGATACTTTGTGACCTTTGCACATGCCCTGGAGCGCGAATAGATAGTTCTTCCAAGCCCAGTGCATACAGTCAATGCTTCTAAGCATTCCTAGGAAACCCCTTGCAACATTATGTTCCAAGATTCGAGTTGTGTCTTCTACATTGGGTGTTCTCAAGTATTTCTTCTCGTACACTTCCACAATAGCCCTGCAAAATTTGTACATGCAGTCGATGGCTGTGGACTCTGCCATGCAGACGTAGTCATCCTGTGTGTCTCCAGCAACTCCATATGCAAGCAACCGGAGAGCAACTGTGCATTTTTTGATTGTGGAGAAACCAAGCGTGATGACGACATCTCTCTTTTGTTTAAAGTAGTCGTCAAAGTTTCTCAATTCCTCGACAATCTTCAAGAAAAGCTTCCGGCACATTCTTAAATGGAACCGAAATGTGACATTGTCGTGCAATGGGTCGTCGGCGAAGTAGTCAGCATAGAGTATGCAGTATCCTCCCATCCTCTGTCTTGGTTTGCTATTGCACCGCCCAGGCTTTGAACCCCCAGCAAGCGGCTTCTCATCGGCACTGACGATCATGCCCAGGATGGACGTGATAATCAAGATATGCTCATCATCACCGACGTTGTCTCGGATGCCAACAACAATGGTGACTTGATCGTCCATCAGAGCGGCCAACATCTCTTTCTCGTCTGAATCCATGCCTTCGGCAAACCGCCCAACACCTCACGGGCAGGGCGGTGGTGTGGCGGGCTTGGGGATATCGACGGGCATGGAGCCGGGCAAGGAGTGAGTGTGGGTGGCTCGGGAGGGTTGGGGGAGTATTCTTGGCGGCTGCGGCAACGGCTCTAGTAGGCTGAACGGCGAACATCGACGATGGGTGGTAGCGGCGTCGAGTGATGACAGTGGGGGAAGGGAGGATGGGTGGGTGAGAATGCGACATGTGGGTGTTTCGCAGGTGTGTGTCGCCGACAAGGGTGGCCCGTGTTGCTATCAGCTCCATCCCGTGGACTGGGTTCGGCCTAGGGGTGCCGAATAACTAAATTGTCGTGGTGGTGGCACGGCAGATGCCATGGGTAGGCTTAAGTTTGGGCCCGAATGGATGCTTGTGGTCACCGGGGAGGGAGTGCATGGTCGTGCCATACACGAAGAACAGGAAGAGCTCTCCACACTTAGTGATTTTATTAACAACTGAGTATTACAAGTGCTCCTTGCCCTGAACGAACTAGTGTTCAGTGCCGTAGTCCCCTACTTGGTCCAACCTTCCTCTACTACAACTATGCCCCCTTCTTATATAGGCAGTGCTAGCTAGCTTATACCCCTTTGGGTTCTAGGGTTTACTGTTTGGATCTTGGTCCCTACAATGCGGGTCGGGTCATGGGCTTGCCCTATGCCCAATGGCCCAGTCCATAAAGCTTGACAGCTAACGGTCTTCTGGTACGTCGCCTCCTGTTCCTTTTGGCATCATGCAGTAACTTTGTACATCAGCGTTTGCTTTTGGCGTCACCCGGCTCCTTTTGTGTCACCCGGCGTCGCCCTTCTCTTTTTGACCATGCTTTGCCGTGGTCCCTCCTAAACCTTACTCGGAAAGGTGCCACGCGTCTTATCCGACTCGGCGCTTCCTCGGTAGACTCGGCTCGTCGGTCCCTGCAAGAATAACAACTTTGTCTTATGCGGGCCAACATAGTTCATATGTCGGCCGCACACGCTTCTCTTTCCCGGCCGTCCTTACCCGGCCTGGTTCTTTCTTCACTCAGAGCTTACCCACCTATGCTATGTTTCATCCCTCGTAACCCTACTAGGGGTTATCCCCCGACATAAACGGATTGCGCCGGCGGCAAAAAACATTTGGGGGGCATGGCTGGGTGTCAATTTGGGCGCCAACACACCCCCAAAGGCTTTTGGGGGCCTTTAGGGATCCCGAGTAGAGATGCTCTTAGTAATTAGATTTTACAAGACATGCAAACATGTATTATACCAGAAGGATGAAATAACACCACTGTGGTCCTTATTTCTAAGGTGTACAATCCAGAGAATGTCACATGATTCTAGCCCATAAGTTTGTGAAGTTTCATTTATAAAATCATATCAAAGATGTCGACTCTCCAACTAAAAGATATACTTTTTGATGTTACTTCTATGCAGAGTGATTTTGTTCCTAGACATATGATTACGGATAATGTGTTGGTTGCATATGAGCATGTATATGCCATCAAGAATTAAAGATCCGAGCGTCGTGCACTACAAGAAATCTGGCTATATATGACCCTTCATTTTCGTCACAGAATCGTCATAGTAGTCCGTTTATGACGATTCTATGACGATTTTGAGATCATCAAAAGTTGGACGTCGCAAATGAACTATAACGACGTTTTTTGTAAAATCGTCATAACCGTCTATGACGATATTGGATCGTCATAATGTCTATGACGATCCAATATCGTCACGGGCCATCTATCCAGGCCAGCTCAGATCCTACGTGGCCAATCCTACGTGACAAAATTGTGACGAAATGAATTCGTCATAATGTAAATTTAGCCCGGTCGATCTTTTATATGGGGTGAGCCCAATAATTCGTCTGATTTATGATTCTTGCTTCACCAATTCTAGTTGGCTACATGGGTCAACCCATGAAAATTAGCGTTTATATTATTGGGCCTTGGCCTTTTCAAATTATTTTATTTTCTATTTTTGTGGTTTTTATTTTATTCTGAAGCCGATCCCACTATGTAGATGGTTCCTAGATCTCACATGTTGTTTACACTCATCGATCAGGTATTTGCACAATAACCATTAATTCGGTTCAAAGAAGGCCAATATACTCAAAAGTATTTTATACGACAGCCAAAAAATGTATATTACAATCATGTACAATTCAAATCTGGTATTCAGCTACCAAAATACAACTAGATAACCAGTTCTACAGAGTAGAACACTTTGTTGGATGAGGTTTCTCCAGGCTTCATCCTGGAGGTCTTGGTACATGCATCAATGGAGAGATGCCCATCCAAGTGTCGCCATCTTAGGATGAGAAAAGGAGGTCATTGTTAAGTTAAATCACAAGATATTGTATAACATACATAGATGTGCTATAGACTCCGTCTTTAAAACTCGCATTTTGCTGTCACATGAACATTGGCCATCACATACATGAACATTGGACATATGTACAACATTCCTCCAACAAGTACAGATCTGGTTCTCTAAACAAAACGAACTATAGCAAAAAGTACAACAAGCACTTACGATAGGACTGGCAGAAATATCAATCAAGATATCCCAGTGCAAGATAACAGAGTAACTATGTCAAGAAAAAATTACTAATTTGTTTGTCACATGATACATGCATAAAGCATCAGGCACATATATGTCTAAGAAGACAAGTAGATACTTGACTTCATGTTGATTCGGTGGATGGGGCGGTAGTTAAAGATATGGTCTACATTGTTGTCAAACAACTTTAAAGGTTTGCCCGAAGTTGTTACAACTACAAAAAAGATATTGTTACTGTATAAAGCACACTGAACATATGAATTTTTCCTGTAAACATGTCGTCTACACACGCATGAGGTACTAGTAGATACTAAAAGAAAACAGACAGCATACCACCTATTCATGTGATTTATTGCAGAATTCAATAGCACCATACCAAGCATTTGGCAGACAACACACATGACAGTACTGAATTATCAGTACTAATTGCCTACTTCCAGCATTATTGAAAATACATCATTGTCACAACTCAGCAATCAGGACTGACTATTAATGCCACTTGTAGACAATAATGTTACTATTACGCATGCATAAAACAACCTAGAATGAACATAAAATATTCCATGAGACGCTTATGGAGTTACCTATTGAGTATTGACAAGCAAAAAGATCGAGTGAATGATATACCTTGAGACACTTGGAGAGCATGGAGGGGATGTTATTCTCGTACTTGGGGTCTAGCAACTTGAGGAGTGGCTTGGTGGCATAACAGCACATTGTTTACGTTGTCCTTTTGCTTCCCATTGCTCCACTTTTGCATCTCACACAAAACAACAGAATTAAGATCTGTTGGAATTATGCCCTAGAGGCAATAATAAAGATGTTATTATTATAATTCTTGTTCATGATAAAGTTTATATTCCATGCTAGAATTGTATTAAGCGGAAACATTAATACTTGTGTGGTTTGTGAACAACACCGTGTCCCTAGTACGCCTCTATGGACTAGCTCATTGATCAATGATGGTTAAGGTTTCCTAACCATAGACATGAGTTGTCAATTGATAATGAGATCATATCATTGGAGAATGATATGGTGGATAGACCCAAACTAAGCGAAGCAATTAGATCGTGTCATTGTGTTCATCTTTGCGAAGCTTTTCTTATGTCAAATATTGTATTCCTTAGACCATGAGATAATACAACTCCCTGGTATCGGAAGAAAGCTTTGAGGTCATCAAACGTCATCCTATGAGAGGGTGATCATAAAGGTGTCTCTCAGGTAATCGGAAAGTATCTGTTGGGTTGTATGTATCGAGATGGGATTTGTCCCTCCCAAGTCGGAGAGATATACTTCGGGCCTACTCGGTAATCGATATCAACACCGCTTGCAAGCATGTGGTTAAGGAGTTAATCACAAAGTGATATCGGATTACGGAACGAGTAAAGTACTTGCTGTGAACGAGATTGAACTAGGTATGACGATACCGACGATCGAATCTCGGGCAAGTAAAATATCGCGAGACGAAGGGAATATATATGGGATTGATTGAATCCTGGCATCGTGGTTCATCCGATATGATCATCGATGAATGTGTGGGAGTCAATATGGGTGCCCAGACCCCGCTGTTGATTATTGATAGAAGATCATGTCTGCATATTCTCGAACCCGCAGGGTCACACACTTAACGTGTCTCGACGCTAGGATAGATTGGATAATTGGTTTATGAATTTTTGTTCGGAGTCTCGGATGGGATCCGGGATATCACGAGAGGTTCTGGAATGGTCCGGAGAATAAGATTCATATAAGGCAGTATAGTTTTTGGAGTTCGGAATAGTTCCGGGTTAATCGGTATTGTACCGGAAGCTTCTAGAACCTTCCGGAAGGGGGCCAACGTGGTCCCACCTTCCGGGAGGGGGCATGGGCCTATGAGGGAGTGTCCTGGCCGCATTGGGCCAGGGGCACAAGGCCCCAAAGGGCCCAGCCGATCCTAGATAAGTTTAAACTCGTTTAAACTAGAGATAGGGTTTCTAGATAAGGGATAAGTTTAAATCGTTTAAACTAGAGATAGGCTTGGAGGATGGGCAAAGGCTGGCCGCACCCCCCCCTCTATATATAGAGGGCTGGTGCGCCCCCTTCCCCCCTACACACACCTTCCTCCAAACCCTAGTTGCCCTGCTGCCCTCCTCTCTCCCTCCCGACTGTTTGTAGGCGAAGCCCTGCTGCAGAAATTCTCCACCATATACACCACGCCGTCGTGTTGTAGATCCAATCTATCTCTCCATCCTACTTGCTGGTCCGAGGAAGGAGGAGACGTCGAGGTGCTGCACGTGTGCATCTCACGGAGGCACCGCCACTTGTGGTGCTAGATCGGATCGGATCGCGAGGAGGAGAAGCGAGTACGACTACATCACCCACGTTCCGACGAACGTTCCGCTGTGCGAATCTTCAAGGGTATGAAGATCTAATCCAATCTCTCTCGTTGTTTGCATCTCCTAGATTAGATCTTGGCTTTCCCTCTGTTCGCATCCGTAGAAAATTTTGATTTACTATGCCGCGAAACCCTTCAGTGGTATCAGAGCTAGATCTATGCGTAGATGTGATTCACGAGTAGAACGCAACATGGTTGTTGCGGGCGTTGATGTTTTTTGTTGCAAGCCTCTTGTTTGTGTTCTTCTTATGATGCGGGATAGTGAGATTGAAGCGGTCCAGGCCAACCTTACGCGACGTCGTTCGCGAGACCGGCTCCGCACTTGACGTGTGGCTTGTACCATACATGCGGCTGGTGGATGTCAGTTTCTCTCACTATAGTTGTCATGGGATTAACATCGGAGTTTGGCAACCATAATATCACCGTTGTGGCTTTCCGTAGGTAAGAATCGTTCTTAGCATCTACTCCCATAAGCCACGTAAAACATGCAACAACAAAGTAGAGGCGTCTAACTTGTTTTTGCAGGGAGTGTTTTCTGTGATATGGTATGGCCCAAGATGTGATGTGTATATTGTATGCGATGATAATGTTTTGTAATGTTTCACGACTTGCATGTCGATGAGTACACAACCGACAGGAGCCAAATGGTTGTCTTTATAATTGTGTATGACCTGCGAGTCAACTTCTTATACGCCATGTAATAGCTTTACTTTATCGCTAAGTAGTTAGCAATAGTTGTAGTTGCTATTCGTGGTGGAGGCAATCATGGTGGAGTGATGGAGATCATGCCGGAACGCACAAGATGGAGATCATTGCGCGAAGATTGGCTATACCATGTCACATAAAGTTATATGCATGTGATATTTATCCTTTTATGTATCTTATTATGCTTAGATCGCGACGGTAGCATTATAAGATGATTCCTCACTTAAAGATTAAGATAAAAACTGTGTTCTCCCCAAGTATGCACCGTTGCGAAAGTTCGTCGTGTCCAAGCATCACGTGATGATCGGGTGCTATAGACTCTACGCTCACATACAACGGGTGCAAGCCAGTTTTGCACACGCGGAAATACTTGGGTCTAACTTGACGAGCCTAGCATGTACAGACATGGCCTCGGAACACAAGAACCGAAAGGTTAAGCATGAGTCATATGAATGATATGATCGACACTTCGTTGTCCACCATTGAAACCACATCTCTTCTCGTGATGATCGGATTAGGTGTGGTGAATTTGGATCGTGTTCACTAAACAACTTGAGGGATGTTGAATTTAGTGGGAGTTCATCTAGTAATTTGATTAAGTTGAACTATTTATCATGAACATAGTCTAAATTGTACTTGCAAATACTGTAGATCACATGGCCAAGTCCAACTTCAACTTCAACGTTTTTGCTGAGAAAGAAAAGCTTAGAAACAATGGGTCTAACTTCACCAACTGGTTCCGCAATCTAAGAATCATTCTGTCTGGCGGACAAAAGGACTATGTCCTTGAGAAAGCGTTAGGTAACCCCCCTGCTGCAACTGCGCCGGCTGATGAGAAAGCTGTCTATCAGTCGTGCAAAGATGATTATGGTGTGATTAAGAGCACCATGTTGTTTGCTATGGAACCGGAACTTCAAAATCGTTTTGAAAACTATCCCGGGCCCTTTGAGATTCTCGAGGAGCTGAAAACCATGTTTCAGACTCAGGCCCGTTCTGAGAGATATGAGATCTTTGAGAAGTTCTTTAACTGCAAGATGGAGGAAGGGAGTTCCGTTAGTGAGCACGCCATTAAGATGTCGGGCTACACTCAACGCCTTGAGCAACTGGACTGCAAGATTCCAGAGGAGCTCAAGATTGACAGGGTTCTGCAATCACTCCCTCCCAGCTACAAAAGTTTTGTAGTGACTCATAGTCAGATTGGTTCCACTGATATGATCACCGAGCTCTTCGCAAAGCTGAAGGCTGCGGAGGTGGACATCAAGAAGGATAATCATGTGTTGATGGTCAACAAGCCCTCCTTTAAGAAAGGTAAAGGTGCAAAGAAGCCCTTCAAGAAGGGCGGCGGCAAGCGCAATGCCCCTGCTAAGAAGAAGCTCAGGTCTGGTCCCAAGCCGGAAACTGAGTGCTTCTATTGCAAGGACAAGGGTCACTGGAAGCGCAACTGTCCGAAGTACTTAGCAGACAAGAAGGCTGGCACCATCAAAGGTATATTTGATATACATGTTATTGATGTTTTCCTTACTAGCCCTCGTTGTAGTGCCTGGGTATTTGATACCGGTTCAGTTGCTAATATTTGTAACTCGAAACAGGAGCTGCGGAATAGACGGCGGCTTGCGAGGGATGAGGTGACGATGCGCGTTGGCAACGGATCAAGAGTTGATGTGATGGCCGTCGGCACGCTCTCCTTAGTTTTACCTTCGGGATTAGTTTTAAACCTTAATAAATGTTATTATGTGCCTGCGTTGAGCATGAACATTATTTTTGGATCGTGTTTATTGCAAGACAGTTATTCATTTAAATCGGAGAATAATGGTTGTTCTATTTATATGAGTAACATCTTTTATGGTCATGCACCTCTTGTGAGTGGTTTATTTCTTCTAAATCTCGAAAGGGATGAAACACACATCCATAACATTGAGGCTAAGAGATGCAAAGTAGATAGTGATAATACTACTT
Source organism: Avena sativa (assembly GCA_916181665.1). Lineage (NCBI taxonomy): Eukaryota > Viridiplantae > Streptophyta > Magnoliopsida > Poales > Poaceae > Avena > Avena sativa. Next base: position 350,137,335 of record OV702293.1, on the reverse strand, counting down.
ATTTGTGGCACTGTCGTCTAGGTCATATTGGTGTAAAGCGCATGAAGAAACTCCATTCTGATGGACTTTTGGAGTCTCTTGATTTTGAATCATTTGACACATGCGAACCATGCCTCATGGGCAAGATGATCAAAACCCCGTTCTCCGGTATGATGGAGCGAGCAACGGACTTGTTGGAAATCATACATACCGATGTATGCGGACCGATGAGTGTTTCGACGCGTGGTGGATATCGCTATTTTCTCACTTTTACCGATGACTTAAGTAGATATGGGTATATCTATTTAATGAAACATAAATCTGAAACGTTTGAAAAGTTCAAAGAATTTCAGAATGAAGTGGAGAACCATCGTAACAGAAAGATTAAGTTTCTACGATCCGATCGTGGGGGCGAATATTTGAGTTATGATTTTCTCACGCATCTCAAAGCAAGTGGAATCGTTTCACAACTCACGCCACCCGGAACACCACAGTGCAATGGTGTGTCTGAACGCCGGAATCGAACCCTATTAGATATGGTCCGATCGATGATGTCTCTTACTGATTTGCCGTTATCATTTCGGGGTTATGCATTAGAAGTCGCTGCATTCACTTTAAATAGGGCTCCATCTAAATCCGTTGAGACGACACCGTATGAACTATGGTTTGGTGCTAAACCTAAGTTGTCGTTTCTTAAAGTTTGGGCATGCGAAGCTTACGTCAAGAAGTTGATGCCGGACAAGCTCGAACCCAAAGCGGAGAAATGCGTCTTCATAGGATACCCTAAGGAAACTATTGGGTATACCTTCTATCACAGAACCGAAGGCAAAGTGTTTGTCGCAAAGAACGGTTCCTTTCTTGAGAAGGAGTTTCTCTCGAAAGAAGTGAGTGGGAGGAAAGTAGAGCTAGACAAGGTTATTGAACCTTCTCTTGAATTGGAGAGTAGCGCAGCACCTGAAATTGTTCCAGTGCCGCCTGCACCAACAATAGAGGAAGCTAATGACAAGGATCATGAAGCTTCGGACGATGCTGCTACTGAACGTCGCAGGTCGACAAGGTCGCGTGCCCCTCCTGAGTGGTACGGCAACCCTGTCTTGACTGTCTTGTTAGTAGAAGACAGCGAACCTACGAACTATGAGGAAGCGATGATGAGCCCAGACTCTGAGAAATGGCTAGAAGCCATGAAATCCGAATTGGGATCCATGAGCGAAAACCAAGTATGGACTTTGGTGGACCCTCCTAGCGACCGAAAGGCCGTTGAGTGCAAATGGATCTTCAAGAAGAAAACGGACGCGGATGGTAATGTTACCGTCTATAAAGCACGGCTTGTTGCGAAAGGTTTTCGACAAGTTCAAGGTGTTGACTATGATGAGACTTTCTCTCCCGTAGCGATGTTTAAGTCCATTCGGATTTTATTAGCAATTGCTGCGTTTCATGATTATGAAATATGGCAAATGGATGTCAAGACTGCTTTCCTCAATGGCAACATTGATGAACAGTTGTATATGATGCAACCCGGAGGTTTTGTCGATCCTAAGGATGCTGATAAAATATGCAAACTTCAGCGTTCCATTTATGGACTGAAGCAAGCGTCTCGGAGTTGGAACCTTCGTTTTGATCAAGTGATCAAGAGCTTTGGATTTGTTCCAAATTGCTACGAAGCTTGCATCTACAAGAAAGTGAGTGGGAGCTCGGTGACGTTTCTGGTACTATATGTGGATGACATATTGATTATTGGAAATGACATCGACATGCTTAACGATGTGAAGAGTTATTTGAACAAGTGTTTTTCAATAAAAGACCTACGTGAAGCTGCTTATATATGGGGCATCAAAATCTATAGAGATAGACAAAGACGCCTGATAGCTTTAAGCCAGAGTACATACCTAGACAAAGTTCTGAAAAGGTTCAGAATAGATAAGGCATTGAAAGGTTCAGTACCTATGTTGTCAGGTAAGATATTGAGCAAGGCTCAGTGTCCAGCTACGGTAAATGATAGGGAAGCTATGAGCAAAGTGCCTTATGCCTCGGCCATAGGTTCCATCATGTATGCCATGCTGTGTACTAGACCGGATGTGTCCAATGCTCTTAGTTTGACGAGCAGATATCAAAGTGATCCAGGAGTGGAACACTGGACAGCCGTGAAGAACACCCTAAGGTACCTAAATAGGACTAAAGAAATGTTCTTAGTCTATGGGGGTGATGAACAACTCGTTGTAAAAGGTTACGTCGATGCTAGTTTCGACACCGACAAGGATGATGCTAAATCTCAGACAGGATATGTGTATATTTTGAATGGAGGAGCTGTGAGTTGGAGAAGCTGCAAGCAAAGCGTTGTCGCGGGATCTACAGTAGAAGCAGAATACATGGCTACTGCAGAAGCGTCAAGTGAAGGAGTTTGGACCAGAAACTTCATCACTGAGCTTGGCGTGGTTCCAAGTGCATTGGACCCACTGGAGATATTGTGTGACAACACTAGCGCCATAGCACTCGCTAAGGAACCAAGATATCATCCAAAGACCAAGCATATCAACCGCAAGTTTCATATAATCCGAGATTATATAGCAGATGGAGATCTGAAGATCAGCAAAGTACATACAGATCTGAATGTCGCAGATCCATTGACTAAACCTCTTCCACGTGTAAAACATGATCAGCACCTCAGTGCCATGGGTGTGAGATTGTTGCCAAATGTAAACTAGATTATTGACTCTAGTGCAAGTGGGAGACTGTTGGAATTATGCCCTAGAGGCAATAATAAAGATGTTATTATTATAATTCTTGTTCATGATAAAGTTTATATTCCATGCTAGAATTGTATTAAGCGGAAACATTAATACTTGTGTGGTTTGTGAACAACACCGTGTCCCTAGTACGCCTCTATGGACTAGCTCATTGATCAATGACGGTTAAGGTTTCCTAACCATAGACATGAGTTGTCAATTGATAATGAGATCATATCATTGGAGAATGATATGGTGGATAGACCCAAACTAAGCGAAGCAATTAGATCGTGTCATTGTGTTCATCTTTGCGAAGCTTTTCTTATGTCAAATATTGTATTCCTTAGACCATGAGATAATACAACTCCCTGGTATCGGAAGAAAGCTTTGAGGTCATCAAACGTCATCCTATGAGAGGGTGATCATAAAGGTGTCTCTCAGGTAATCGGAAAGTATCTATTGGGTTGTATGTATCGAGATGGGATTTGTCCCTCCCAAGTCGGAGAGATATACTTCGGGCCCACTCGGTAATCGATATCAACACCGCTTGCAAGCATGTGGTTAAGGAGTTAATCACAAAGTGATATCGGATTACGGAACGAGTAAAGTACTTGCTGTGAACGAGATTGAACTAGGTATGACGATACCGACGATCGAATCTCGGGCAAGTAAAATATCGCGAGACGAAGGGAATATATATATGGGATTGATTGAATCCTGGCATCGTGGTTCATTCGATATGATCATCGATGAATGTGTGGGAGTCAATATGGGTGTCCAGACCCCGCTGTTGATTATTGATAGAAGATCATGTCTGCATATTCTCGAACCCGCAGGGTCACACACTTAACGTGTCTCGACGCTAGGATAGATTGGATAATTGGTTTATGAATTCTTGTTCGGAGTCTCGGATGGGATCCGGGATATCACGAGAGGTTCTGGAATGGTCCGGAGAATAAGATTCATATAAGGCAGTGTAGTTTTTGGAGTTCGGAATAGTTCCGGGTTAATCGGTATTGTACCGGAAGCTTCTAGAACCTTCCGGAAGGGGGCCAACGTGGTCCCACCTTCTGGGAGGGGGCATGGGCCTATGAGGGAGTGTCCTGGCCGCATTGGGCCAGGGGCACAAGGCCCCAAAGGGCCCAGCCGATCCTAGATAAGTTTAAACTCGTTTAAACTAGAGATAGGGTTTCTAGATAAGGGATAAGTTTAAATCGTTTAAACTAGAGATAGGCTTGGAGGATGGGCAAAGGCTGGCCGCACCCCCCCCTCTATATATAGAGGGCTGGTGCACCCCCTTCCCCCCTACACACACCTTCCTCCAAACCCTAGTTGCCCTGCTGCCCTCCTCTCTCCCTCCCGACTGGTCAAGCAGAATGTCATGGTTTATGATCAGGTCAAAGAAAAAAGAATTTAGGAGATATATGGACAAATTAAAGCTAGATTATACCATGAACTCTCATTAGGAATCAGATCTAATACGGGACTAACTAGCAGCACAAAACCCAGAATAGATCACTAGATAACATCCCGTACCACACGAATATTATAAAAATAAAGAGAAGGTCAACAAGAGGACAAAAAGTATAATTATATCATGCTAATTACAAAATTCAACAAGACTCAAAATAAATATTAACAGAAAAAACTTAAGAAAGTGTCCCACTGTGATCGTTCTTAGTACATATCTTAGTCTTACTAATTTGTTAGCTTACCCCAGAATTCTCAAAAGTGAAATACATGAACCTACCACCTTTTTACATGTGGAAGTGACCACTCTGATCAACCTTTTAGGTCCAAAGAAAAATTCCCTAATCACCACTATGGAAAAACATAAAAAATATATATATATATATATAAACCATCCCTTCGTATTATTGCTGGGTAGTAAAGAAAGAAAACGAGATTAATCAGTATCGTCCAGAAGAATATGAGATTAAGTATCACAGTGAAATTTATATCTTTGACTAGTCATCAGTTATTTTCATTTGCAAGACTACAAAGTCGCATGCATTCCTTTATCTTGATTGCCTAAACTGGATATGTTTCAGCATTCAGTTGAAGTTCAGAATTGTCATGTATTAGTTTCTGAGAAGGTAATCTTACGATGTTCGTTATCTCTTGATGTCATCATGTGAAAAAATTTCAGTAATACTAAAAAATGCATGATTTTATAAGAGCACTAAAAATAAGGGAGCCCCGCTACACTAACAAGTAAAGAGGATTGAGGCAGAACCGCATCATAAGTACATATACTATTCACACTCTTAAAAAGAGATGGAAACTACTTAGTCATTGTCACAGCTACCAGGGCCTTAAAAAATTAAATTCATGGCAATTATCATTGTATGGTCCATTAAAATTATCATTTTGTGATTGCATACAGGAGGAACATACCATCAGAGAGAAAGAGCCATTACTCTATGAAGAAGCAGCTCCAAGCTACTAGTTTCGGCAAATGTAATCTTTTGTGATAATCTACTGAAACTCAACCCTACTTTTCATATACTCCTACACCTTGCTCAGACACGCAAATAGAAGAAACTACAACCCTGCAACAACTTGCTCATACACGAATAGACGAAACAACTAATTAGCACAGAAACAGTATTGCATTTCCATGAGGACGTACATATTTTATTCAGTGGACATGAAGAGGAAAACATGCGGACCTTACCTTGATGAACCGAAAGGGGACCAACTGAAGGTGGTCGTAGTGGAGGACCTCGCGAACGGCGTCGACGACCAGCAGCTGATGGAGGAGCTTGTGAAGTCGTCCCACGAGCAGCAGAAGAAGGCCACCTCCGGAGCAAGGGTGGGGAGAAGCGAAGTCGCCGGATCTGGAGAGGCAGGGGCTGGCAAGGGGATCGAGAGGATGGAGAGAAGCTGTGGGAGGTCGTCGGGGGGATGGGGAGGATGCCGGGGCGGAAGCTATGGGAGGACATCGAGGCTAGATCTGGAGGGAACAGGTGCGGGGAAGAGAGCACGTGGTGTGGGCACGGTGGCTGCGACGGGAGAGGGTTAGACGTGCTAGGGAGAAGAGGAGATAGGGGTGGCGGCGGGGAGAGAAGAACAGAGGGGTTGCCGGCAGGGATAGAGGTGGGCGCCGGTGCAGGGAAGAGAGAGGCGGTTGCTTGGATTTGATCTGGAAGCGCGGCGTGGCGGTGGGGGAGAGATAAGGTTAGGGTTAGAGAAGAGTGCCAGGTGTGCGCGTGAAGGGTGCCAGGTCATCGATCCACAACAGGTTTCCCAAATCATCATCTCATCCATCCATCTTGTTCACATCCAACGGTCGATATTGTTCTTCTCTTATATCTAGATCTACCTAGCGATTATGACGATTTCATTCAAAGAAATTACGACGTTTTTGAGTGACATCGTCATAATTTTATAAGGTTTTCGCCCTCCCGAATAGCTTACGACTATATGTTGCAAAATCGTCATAACTCTATGACGATTTTGTCCATAGTCACTATCAAAAGGTCATAGATTGACACATTTCTTGTAGTGGTGGTGTGACCCAGATGCACCCGTCGCATCGGGCTCACAACATCTCCTTCTGCCTTGTGGCGCCACAACCGCCGTGCATTGACGAGCGCACATACTAGTAGGGCCTCATTGCCTAGGCGGCTGAGCCGATGGCCGCCAGCGTTGACCAGGTGGTGAAGGAGGAGGAGGACGTCATGCCCCTCATGCCGGCGAAGCTCAGTGAGGAGGCGTTCGAGCTAGCCTTGCACGAGTCACAGGCGCAACGGGCGTAGTGCGGCCTAGTGCGGCCACATAGTGGTACTTTATCTTTTTAGTTTATGTTTAGATTCGCCCAAATTTCATTCAAACCTTATATGTTTTTCTAAATTTGAACGAAATTCCCTTATATTTTTTTCAAGGCTTAATCGTTGGGGGCGCCGGTGGGACGGCATCTTCATACTGCCGATGGTTTGGGCGACGCCCTCAAACCAACTGCCAGTGTGCTTGCCGTCCATCGGTTGAGGGCGCCGTGGAGATGCTCCTATTCATGAACACATTGTGTCCCACTCGTATTGGAGGCAAAAGCAAAAAAAAAATACAAGCAAGTAAAAAGTTTTTTTAAATGAAGCAAAAAGGTTTTGGTTTGGCATGATGGCGGCAAAGAGCGAACATCGCCGCGTTCAATTCATTGCGTGGCTACATGCAAATTGGAACACAACGGCACAGCCCGCCTTCTCGATCCGCCTATCTCGTTTCAAACCAATCAGAGCACGCGAGCACCCCTACCCACGGATCATTCCGGCAAAACCCAATCCTAACCATTCACACCCTAGCGGATCCAACGCTCCACACCCACCTCCCCCTCACGAAAACACAAAACTGTCGCGCCCACGACGCCAGCGTCCCCCGAAAATCTCCCGCCCGCACGCCCGCCTATTTAAAACTGCACCCTCCGCATCGTCCTCCTCACTTCCAAACCCAAATCCCCCAAATCCCAAGCGCGCTCTTCTCCTCCTCCTCCACCCCACGCACCAAGCCATGGCCCGCACCAAGCAGACGGCGAGGAAGTCCACCGGCGGCAAGGCCCCGCGCAAGCAGCTGGCGACCAAGGCCGCCCGGAAGTCCGCGCCCGCCACCGGCGGCGTGAAGAAGCCCCACCGCTTCCGCCCCGGCACCGTCGCGCTCCGTGAGATCCGCAAGTACCAGAAGAGCACGGAGCTTCTCATCCGCAAGCTCCCCTTCCAGCGCCTCGTCCGGGAGATCGCGCAGGACTTCAAGACCGACCTCAGGTTCCAGTCCTCCGCCGTCTCCGCCTTGCAGGAGGCCGCCGAGGCGTACCTCGTCGGGCTCTTCGAAGACACCAACCTCTGCGCCATCCACGCCAAGCGCGTCACCATCATGCCCAAGGACATCCAGCTCGCCCGCCGCATCCGTGGTGAGAGGGCCTAGGCGCGAGTCTGCGAAACTGCTGAGATGTGTTAGATCCCTGCTAGCCCGTGTTGAGTAATGGAGATGTGCTAGTGCTGTAGGAAGTTCCCTTCTTGCCATGGTGGCTTTGTAATGGCTTGATCTGTTGTTACCGTGTTGTTGTCATGTGCAATCGAGAAGTTGTCTATCTGATCTCAACTTGTGCCTCTCAATGCCTGTATTTTCCTTGTATGCGCTCCTTGTGCTCGACTGATTTCACCAACTGGTGCATACGATTATTCCAGGTAGTAAACCTTTGTGTCAATTCTAGCTCGTGATCAAAATTTCTTCCAATTTCAGTTTAAATTGATTGCTGTACTCGACGTTGGATGTCACTAATTTGGTGGGATCCCTCTGAACCTGGTCCAACATGATGTTAAGACTGTTCAGTTCAGTGTATCCACTAGTTGACAGCAGTACTTGTATGTTTATCTGCTCAGTCCGCAGATTCTTGCTAATTTCTGCTAGTGCCCGAACGTAATTTCTCCAAAATGGTGGATTATGCTTACCGAACTAGCAAACTCCCATTTTTAGCTAGTGTGTTCTAAACTGGTTTAATCTTTAGGCTATATGATGAATTGTATGGTAAGCATCAGATTTTGTAATTACCAATCTTGTTGTCTGCCGCTGAACCTGAACAAACTTGTTGATATGCTCGTGTTCAGTCTGTGGATGCACTAGTTACATGCTAGTATCAATACATGTTTAATGTTCAGTGCGCAGATCCTTGGAAGCTTCTCTTGGCTTACTGTTGTTCACAACTACTGGAGTCTGAACCCTGCTCCTTTGCTGTATAATCTTGAAACTACATAGTTACAGTACAACTTAAATGGACATCTTCACCAACAGTCTTTAATTTTTGATGATGAATCACAACATTCAGTACTTATTCAGAGATCTTTAGCCGCTCCCACGGCAATGCAAGTGCCAATTTGTCAGCACCAATTATCCAATGAATTGGCACATCTTGCTCCCAACACAAAACATAAATTCTTGGAAGCTCACAATTGTGCTTGAAAAGTTAGATTATCCATGGTCCTAAAAAAAAGGGTTAGATTTTCTGATATCGAACATATGCTTGGCAATGCATGTATTTTTCTTGCATGTGAGCCTGTGTCCGTATGCTATTTCAGAAAATCGTCGATCAGATTATCCCAACTTATGAATTTTTCTGCCACTTTTAGGTATTGTGTTGTGGACTTGTCTTTTTTAGCTTAAATGATGTGTGGCTGTGTCAAATTTCTTAATCGCCGCTCCTCTGGCTTTCTTCTGAACCTGAACTAACAGTAAGAGTATGTTATAGTCCGTAGATTCTTGAAAAAGATCATAACAAACCCAGAAGTTTTCGTAATCACTAATCTGTCTGCATGCCTCTGAACCTGAACCAACTGTCTGTTAATATTCTCCTGTACAGTTTCGTCTATCTACAAGTTGCATAACCCTACCAGTCAGTTTTATGTTGAGTGCGCCTACCGATCACAGCGATCCTGGAATCCTCTGAACCCTGCTCCGGTGCCGTATAATTTCAACACCACACCCAGTCTGAACCCTGCCACTGTGCTTAGTTACGGTACATCTTACTACATGGATGTCTTCAACTACAGTATTCTTTTTGGAAGTGGTTATCACTGAGTACAGTAGCTGAAATCTTGCACTGGACAAGCTTAAATGGTACGGAGTAGCTGCTTGCGTCAAACGTCACTAATCTGGTTTGGTGGCCTCTGAACCTGAACGAACATGATGTTGCCCTGGTCGGTGTTCAGTTCCATGTATCCACGTGTCGTTAAGTACCAATAGTATGTGTTAAATCAACTTTGTAATGGATCTAGTCTAGATTTATCAGTAGCACTATACTTTACCTTTCTTAGATCGAAACAGAGAGAGAGAGAGAGAGAGAGAGAGAGAGAGAGAGAGAGAGAGAAAGAGAGAGACCACCTGCTCCCTGGCTCGACAGACATGAGCCAGAGGGGATGCTGGAACTAGTTCTGGAGCTGGACCCGCCGTTGTTGGCCATGGGGAGAAAGGGGCGACGGCGTGGGTGTGCGGTAATGACGGTGCTTCCCGTCGGCTCGCGCTAAACCCTAGATCGATAGGGATGTAGGTAGGGCCGTTGGCACAGCGGTGAACCTCGTACCATGCGCTGCCAGCTCCCGACCACTTTATATAGCGCGGCGACAGGGGCCCGCCAACCAGATAGGGTTGGGACGCCACCGTTCAGGGCGCGGATAGGGGCGTGCTGGGCCGTTGGGCCCAGTCACGTTGAGATCTATCTAAAAAGATGTTTCATGTTCAGAGTGCAGATTCAGGTTCTTGGAAGCTTCTCTCTTGGCCTTCTGATGGCAGCAATCTGTAATGTTTCTGAACCCTGCAGGCAGTATTTCTTTTGCGCGGTAATCACAACTTAAACTACTCGTTGGCCTCGTGGGAATTCTTGGTCGTTTCCCAGATCGTTGAGCTCACTCTGAACATGACGCTGTTTGTTCTTTAGAAATGCAGTGTACCAGCGAGCAGCGATATGTCACATGAAATAGAATATTAGTAAAAAAAAAAGTGTTACACCAAAATGTCAGCATGCCACCGACACCATACTACCTAGCAGTACAACCGAATAAGAGTAATTACACTTGAAAACAAACAAGTGATCAAGTTCAGCATTACTCATATATCTCGACTGTCACTACAACAGATTGGAGCCAAATCTGGCCAACGGGCCGGCCCGACACGACCCAGGCCCGACACATGCCAAACGGGCCGGCACGCGGCACGGCCCGTCGTGGCCCGCCAAGCCACGTGCCGTGCCGGGCCGTGCTACGTGCCCCGCCTGGCGACCCGAGCCCGGCACATGGGCTAAACAGGCCGGCCCGCGGCACGTCAAGCACGCTGGGCCGTGGCCTTTTTCTGCAGGCCCGTCAAAATTTAGCATTAAAAACCTGTTAAACTGAACTATAACAGCTAGAATTCATTGTCTTCATGGTAGAATGCAGCGTGGGAGACTAGAAGGTCTGGGGTTCGACCCTCGGCGCCTCCTATTTTTGCATATATATTTCAAATGTCGCCGCGGTGCTGCTAACGGGCCGTGCCGGGCCGACCCGCGTGCCTGGGAAGGCGCCGCGGCTGCTGCTAACGGGCCGTGCCGGGCCGGCCCGCATGCCTGGGAAGGCGGCACGGACACGGTACGGGCACGGCACCCGCTTGCCACGTGCCAGACACGGCCCGTTAAACCACGTGCCGGGCCGTGCTCAGGCCGGGCTTTTTTTGCGTGCCGCGTGCCGGCCCGCCCAGGCACGGCCCGATGGCCAGGTTTGATTGGAGCCCAGCATAGTCTGAGTCGGCATCCACGGTAAGCGTAGCGGAGAAGAGAGAGCCCAACAAGGGATCCACCGGCGTTCTGTCGGGTTCCTTTCGGGAAAGAGAAAAAAAAAAAACAGTGAGGCTCTCTGCTCGGCTCGCGGCTCCGCCTCCCTTCCAAATCGGACAGCCCCTCGAGCCAAGCAGGCCTCTCCGTATATCTATCCCCACGCGGGCATCTTCAAATCCGAAGAACACGGAGGGGGAACAAGGACGGGAGCAGCGGAGCCGCCGGCAGCTCGAACCGTACCGGTGTTCATCCAGTCCAGGCAAGTCTTGCTATTCTGATGGAGGGCATGCCGCGCCGAAGCAGGACGGCGACGAGGTCAAGCGTTTGCGGTGGCAAACCGATCTGCAAAACGAGAAAACCGAAGTCCCAATTTTTAAACCTTCCGGAGGTATGCTGACCTTACATCCTTTCCTTCACTGTTGATTGTGAATAAAATCGGAGATTTTTGGGGTTCGTGGAAGAGCCGGAAATTTTACATGTGGTGTTTCTGCCGATGCAGGACATACAGTGCAAGGTTCTGTCAGAGTTGTCACTCAAGGAGGCTGCCAGGACCAGTATCCTGTCCAGCGAATGGGGATCCGTCCGTTCGGTCCATCCCAAGCTGAGATTCGACGGAGCCACGATGTGCGGCGGCAAGACGGCCGCCTCGTCGTCATCGGAACAGTATGCCCAGGAGTTTGTTCAGAACGTCAATGCTGTCCTGCAGAGACACAACGGCATGTTTGTGGAAGATTTCGAGGTCAAGTACGGGTTTAGCAGGGAGCTGGCTGTCCATCTCGACAACTGGATCAGGTTCGTCGTGGCCTCTCAGACGAAGAATCTAGCTTTTGATCTGGTTCCAGCCGAGTTCCGTGGTCGCAACGATCGGTACTTACTCCCTATCGAGCTGCTCCTGGACTGCAGAACCACGTCCCGTCTACGGACTATTCAGCTTAGCTTCGTGTCTATCGTTTTGCCACCCCGTTTTAATGGGTTCCCCAATTTAAGAAATCTTGATCTGCACCTGGTACACATCACGGCAAAGGATCTTCAGGAGCTGTTGTCTAGTTGCTCTAAGATTGAATCGTTGAGTATAGTTAGGTGCCATCTGGAGGATGAACTCAAGGCGGATCATCCATTGTCTTGCCTGCTGCACTTGCATATTGCATACTGCGAGGTAACCAAGATACAATTCGATGCCGTGAACCTCAAAACTTTCGTGTATAGAGGGGAGTGGCTTCCTATCGACCTGAGTTAATCTTCCGACCTGAAAGACGTGCACCTTTATCTTGATGACTTCATAACTCTTGAGCTTGCTCTCACCACATTTCCCGCTGCACTTCCAACTGTCCAAAACCTGACCCTGAAAGCTGCTGCACCATTGAAGGTTTGCAGCTGTCTCATCCGTTTTATGCCATTATTATTTAAAGTTTTTATCTTTGCACCTTTCTGGTTGTAACCTATTAATTTTCTATCTCTCAGATGCCTGGGTTGCTAGAGAACCCGGGCAAGTTTTGTCAGCTGAAATACCTACATTTGGATTTGATGATCATTGATGAAGATGATGCCAACATTCTCTCTTTAGCCTCGTATTTGAGAGCTGCTCCTCTTATTGAAAAGCTTGAGCTGCATGTAAGTACCTCATGCTCATCCTACCTACTCTGCTAGTAGTCGTAATTCATTTCATATGCGTGTTGCATTCATACTTTTAAGATTCTACTATCATCAGCATTTCCTATTTTGTTGACTATCTAATTTTGTGTTTCTGTGCCCTTCTGTAAAATCATACTCGGAGCATTACACCATGCTTAAGATACTAGTTTGGGAGAAATTACACCATGCTTCAGTAACTAGGTTCCCTTTAATTTGTTTATAGAACTTATAACTTACTTTTGGAGGAAATGGATCATCAAAACTAAAGTGGGGCCTGAATTCAAACTTAAACCTCGTGCTTTGGAATGTCGTAGATAATAGTATGTACTAGTTTATTAGTTTGGACCAACCCCAAGGTGGTGAAGGATTGAAGTTTGACTAATATGATGTATGCATCATTGTACCTCTGCATGTTAACCATATCACCATGTTTAGGATTAGGGAACCTATGTAACTATGTGTGAGGGTGACAACAGAACTTGATTTTCTTGTATTTGTGCTTAGGAAAAGTGTCGCGGGATTATGTTATACTATCTATTTGCCTCCTGGTTAAAAAAATTTCATGATGTTGTTCTGCTTCATGAAAATGTCCCCATTTCTCTCTCGTCTTTTCACCTGTCAAGCAAGAATCATACAAAAATATTGTTGCTCGCATTTAATCATCGATTTTCACAACTAAACTACACAGCGGCTAATAGCTGCCAGATAATGCTTAGTTTAGAATTCATCATTATCATTGTGATAGATGTATCAGTTGATTAGTAAGATAATGATCATGTTATTTCCCTTATCTCCTGCAGTTTGGTAGCTTTGCCATTCCTCATTATGGACAAGAGCCTATTAGAACCCTTCCAGGATGTCGACATAACTATCTCAAGAATATAAATGTCATGGGATTTATGGGGTCCACGGGTCAACTTGAATTCCTACTACACGCCGTGGAAAATGCCCCTGCTCTCGAGGTTTTAACTTTGGATCCAGCTTGCACATTCAATGCGGATCATCAAGGGCGAACATATTTCATAGAAATTGTTCGTAAAATTGGCATAAAACACCTCGGTGAAAGAGTACTACCAACTACAAAGCTTTGTGTTCTCTAAAGCTAAGGGGTTTAATCCCATGGGATGACACGCGGAGAGATTCTTGTGCATGAGAATATTATCTAACTTGTATTGTACCATCTATATGTGAGAGACAATCATGTACAATTTGTGTTTTTTTAGGGTAATCTTGAGGTTGTGTTTAAAAAAATTGTGGTTGGTTTTGTCAAATGTGCTGTTCCCCTCTTATTTTGATTGTATGCTTGGTCCACTTGGTTTTATAATACCGTTACCTGATTGGGTTGAGGGCCAAGAAGTATAAAAATGGAGAAAATTGCAGGCAACACCATGCTTTGTGGCATGTGTTGCACAGAACACACAAACAAACGTTTTGTTGCAGCTAGCACAACTTTGTGGCTAAACTGTTGCAGCTGGCCCAAATTAGTCCAGTCAATTTGCAAACCCATGTGGTTCTCACAGCTATACACTCACAACCCCAGATTTGCAGCTAAAAATACCGGAGATATAACACACAAAAATTGGGCAGCATAACATTTGAAAATGGCTCCTTTTTTTATTTTATTGAAATTTCATTTTACACAATTAATTTCATTGTATTTACATTACAGAATACATCGAAATTAAAACTGAATTAAACTACAGGATAAACAGAGTAAAATCAACTAAAGTACCACAAAAACTAGAATTTCATCAAAATCTGTATTTTTTGTATATATATTATTTATTTTATTGTTTTGTATCTAGCAAAATTGTAAGGTAGAAAACATAAAAGATCCTGGATTCTCAAGTAATTTGAGCAACACAATTATATCACAATATACCAATAACAGTAATGGCAACAAATTAAGCAAAAACTATCTCAGATTTCAAAAGCAAATGGTACCACCACAAGTCAAGTGTTTCACAGGCATACAAAAGAGTCGAGTCTTCAGATTATACAATTATCAAATAAACTTACATCATTCGCCAGATGGCTCGTAAGAAAAATAGGCAGATCCTCAAACCAAATAGTTGAATGAGGCCCCTCTGCATTACAAGCAAGATTATTATGAGCCACAAAATTACTCTCTCTAGGACAATTATAAGCAAATTAAACACTAGCAAAACCAATCGTCCTCCTTCTAGTTGCTGCAGTTAGAATTAAACACCACGTGTGTGTCCGAATAGTATACATATAACAGTCCGTGAATCATACGAGTAGCACGCCCCGATCGAGTCCCCTAGCTGCACTTTTTGTACGTTCGCATCTGGCCGTACGTACAAGAGTTGATCGAGCTGCGGCGCTAGCTTTGCGCAACGACGACGTACGGATCGTTCCGGTCGCCGTCTTCGCGACGACGTTCTCGCCGGAAAGTAGGAGTAGCTCGCAAACAATAGCCCGTACGTTCATCTCGCCGTCGCCATGTCATTCGCAGGCGTCTCCCTGATCCGCGACGGCAGGCTATGACCATCCGCGTCGGCCACAAACGATGCATGCGCCGCCAGCGGGTACCATCTGCTCGTGGTGGAAGGCTACTCGCGCACCAAGGCCGACGTCCTCAACGGCTGCCACATCGAGTCTGGCTCTTTTAGGGTCGGAGGGTACCTCTGGTTTCTCAAGTACTACCCAAACCGCTCGGAACATGCCGACTCTATCTCCGCTTCTCTCGTCCTTGCTCAGGATGTTGCACGGCCCGTAAAGGTGCAATTCTGCTTTACTTTCATAAACCAGACAGATGAGCACAAGCCGAGTAGGGTACTTGAGTTCAGCGTCAAATCTCATGCTTTTCGCTACCGACGTCTTATAATAAGGAGGGACGACTTTGAGAATTCAGGACATCTCAAGGATGACAGTTTCACACTCCGGTGCGATATCATCGTGGTCGAGGGGACTGACACTAAAGGCACCAACGCCACTTCGCCGTTTGTTAAGGTGCCACCGCCTGACATGCATCGACACTTCACCGATCTCCTGATGGCCAAGGAAGGCACCGACGTGACGTTCAAGGTTGGCGGCGAGACTTTTGCTGCACACCGCTGCGTCCTTGCGGCCCGGTCCAGGGTCTTCAAGGCCGAGCTTTTTGGCCCGATGAAGGAGGGCACTTCCAGTACCGAAGGCATCGTACATGTTGACGACATGGATGCTGAAGTTTTCAGGGCAATGCTCGCATTCATTTACAACGACTCGGAGCCAGAGCTGGAGAAGGATGGCGATGAAGCTGTGATGTGGCAGCACCTTCTTGCTGCCGCGGATAGGTATGATCTCCAACGGCTGAAGCTCATGTGCGAAGAAAAGTTGTGCGGGTTCATCGACGTGAACACAACGACGACCATCCTCGCGATAGCTGAGCGCCACACTTGTGACGGGCTAAAGAAGGCGTGCTACGGTTTTCTGGCCACTCCGGGAAATGCAAAGGCTGTCGCGACCACTGATGGCTTCCATGATCTGATTAGGAGCTTCCCCTCTGTTATGAAGGAGTTGATTGTTATGCTTTCGCCTTAGTGACCAGGGATTCTAGATTTTATTATCATGTATCCCTTTTACAACGACATGGATGCTGAGGTTTTTTAGGGTTATCTTGAGGCTGTCTTCAAAAAAATTGTAGTTGGTTTTGTCAAATGTTCCCCCTCTTATTGTGACTGTATGCTTGGTCCACTTTGTTTTCTGATATCATGGATGTGCATACCATGACCTTTTGATAAAAATCTACTCAATTCGTCCGAAAATAAGTGATTTGGATTTGTCTAAATTCACATATATCTAAACGCGTTTTAGTGTGTACATATATCTGAATCTAGACAAATTCAAGTCACTTATTTTCGGACGAAGGTTTTTTTGTGTGTGGATATGGTAGATTACTCCGGGAGGGGGGGGGGGGTCTATTGGGATCAGTGTAAATAATGAAGATAGTTTTTTTTTTATCAATTTAGTGGTAGATCAACAGGCTTTGCCCAAATTTTTGTCGAGGCTGCTCTGTTCATTTCAATATAAAGAGGCTTCATTAGTTATAAATTTAAATGGATTTTAACTAATTTGAAGAAATTGTCTAGAGTTAGTATCAATTATCACAAGAGTTAGATAACTTCTTTTTTTATTCTAATGTGCGGTTGGAAATTTTCTCACATGCTTTCTATGTATATCACTTTACAATAGGACAAGCTCAAGTGGGATGATCTACGACCAAATTGTATCAGCACACCGTACAACCAACACAAGGGTGCTTTTGAAAAGAACGACGTTGTCCGTAAGGCCATTGAGCCCCCTTTCTATAGGAAATTCTAGTTAAGAGACGTCATGCTAGAAATTTATTACCCCCTAGTATTTTTTTGGACATGGGAGCTAATTGCATGTAATGTGTTAACTAATTAACAATGCTAGTCAAGGACCAGTGCCTAGTTAAGCTAACTAATAGTAATCAGCAAGAATGACAAAAAAATCATCATGGCATGAACTGTTATGTCGGACATCCAAATCACAGGGCAAGTGACAACCAACAAAACTATGCATATTATACCACAAGCTCATCTGACATCTCGAACATGCAATCCATCAACTCAGACCACCAGAGGTCTAGCTAACTGAACAACCAACCAAAAGAGCAAATTAATCACGCAGAACACCAAATAACATAGAGGCAAAGCTTTCCGCGATCGATCCATCCTTCCTAGAACGGGCAGTTACTTATTACAACACATGGATGGACGGCTGCTGCTGCTGCTGTGTTACAAACTAGTCCTTTCGAGATCTGAGATTTCGCCTGACTAGATGCATCGTAACAATGTACGTATATATGTATCGCAGAAACTAGCAAAAAATCATGATGTTCTTCTGCTTCATGAAAATGTCCCCATTTCTCTCTTGCATTTTCACCAGTCAAGCAAGAATAATACAAAATATTGTTGCTCGCATTTAATCATCTATTTTCACAACTAAACTACATAGCGGCTAATAGCTGCCAGATAATGCTTACTTTAGAATTCATCATTATCATTGTGATAGATGTATCAATTGATTAGTAAGATAATGATCACGTTATTTCCCTTATCTCCTGCAGTTTGGTAGCTTTGCCATTCCTCATTATGGACAAGAGCCTATCAGAACCCTTCCAGGATGCGGACATAACTATCTCAAAAATATAAATGTCATGGGATTTATGGGGTCCATGGGTCAACTTGAATTCCTACTACACGCCGTGGAAAATGCCCCTGTTCTTGAGGTTTTAACTCTAGATCCAGCTTGCACATTCAATGTGGATCATCAAGGGCGAACATATTGTAGGGGTTCGTAGCATGGAAAACAAAAAATTTCTACCACATGCACACAAACAAGCCAAGATCTATCTACTAGATTGTAGCAACGAGTCAATTAGATAACTCACCTCGAAGATTTCAAAGCGGTTAACGAGAGCAGATTCTCGTGGGTGATGTAGTCGTACAGTTGCCGATCTCAAGATCGCGTAGACGATCCTTCCGGCGCTGCGTTCCGGCAGCGCTTCCGCAGTCGGTCACACGTTCGGTACTCGATGAATACCATCCTCTCCCTTGTTCCATCAGGCAGCGGAGGTTGTAGTTCTCCCCTCGCGATTCCGGCAGCACGACGGCGTGGTGTCGGAAGTAGAGGGAAAATCCTGCAGGGCTTCGCCTAAGCCGGAGCAGGTTATGGTGGATCTAGGGTTTCCGGCGATCTAGGTTTAGAGGGCCGGAGAGGAGGAGGTGGAGTCGGCGGCGGCTAGGGCGACAACGACGGACCGGCGGTGGCGCGGCTTGGAGGTGGGGAGGGATGGTTGCGGCCTCTTGGGGCATCCCCTCCCCTCTATTTATGAGAGGGTGGGAAGCTTGGGAGAGGGGAGTTTGAATTCTTCCCCAAACCCAAGTTGGAGAGAAATAAGGACTCTTTCCTTCTTCTACTAGGAAACCATTGTTCCAGTTTGACTTTTCAAACCTGCCTTTTGACTTTCAATTTAGAGCTTTATTTCTCTCTCGCAAATGCCCAACCAAGTGACCTAGGACATGATCCAATCATTCCACTTAACCATGACACATTCATGAACCATTACCCTTCCGGTCCGGTGAACCTTCTAGACCCTTCTAGAACCTCTCCGATGAAAACATCGAAATCATTCCCGAACTCCGGAATCAGACTTTCCTTATATGAATCTTATTCTCTGGACCATTCCGAATCTCCTCGTGATATCCCAGATCCCATCCGACACTTCGAACAACATTCGGCCTCCCTACTTACATTCCATATCTACTAAACAACATCGAATCCTTAAGTGTGTCTCCCTACGGTTCGTCAATTATGCGGACATGACCGAGACACTTCTCCAATCAATAACTAATAGAGGAATCTGGAAATTCATATGGCTCCCACATATTTCTATGATTACTTTGTGATCGAATGAACCACTTACATACGATACCAATTTTCCTTTGTCTCGCGATAGTTTACTTATCCGAGGTCTGATCGTCGGTATCTCTGCATACCTAGTTCAACCTCGTTACCGATAAGTACTCTTTTCTCGTTCCCGTGATATGTGATCCCTTGTGAGCCAGTCACATGCTTGCAAGCTAATTGGATGACATTCCACTGAGAGGGCCCAGTGTAGGGGTTCGTAGCATGGAAAACAAAAAATTTCTACCGCATGCACACAAACAAGCCAAGATCTATCTACTAGATTGTAGCAACGAGTCGATAGAAGAACTCACCCTCAAAGATTCCAAAGCGGTTAATGAGAGCAGATTCTCGTGGGTGATGTAGTCGTACACTTGCCTATCTCAAGATCGCGTAGACGATCCTTTCGGCGCTGCGTTCTGGCAGCGCTTCCGCAGTCGGTCACACGTTCGGTACTCGATGAAGACCTTCCTCTCCCTTGTTCCAGCAGGCAGCGGAGGTTGTAGCACTCTCCTCGTGATTCTGGCAGCATGACGGCGTGGTGTCGGAAGTAGAGGGGAGATCCCGCAGGGCTTCGCCTTAAGCCGGAGCGAGTATGGTGGAGTATGAGAGAGGCCTTGGCGATCTACAGTTTAGAAGGCACCAAGGGGAGGGTGTGGCCGGCGGCTAGGGTTTGGGGAAACCCTAGTCGGTGACTTGGGAGATCCCTAGGCGGTGCGACAACACTTGTGGTGGAGGCGCCAGGAGCTAGGGTTTTGGTCTGAGGTGTAGGGGGTGCCCTACCCCTCCTTATATAGGTGGGAGGGGCGGTTTGGGAGGAGGGAGTCCTCCTCAAACTCCTCCTCATGGCCGACAGGTGGAGGGAGTGGGACTTCCTCCCCAAGTAGGTTTCCTACTCTCCCTCCACCAAGCAAACTTCGGATTTGACTTTTCAAATTGGCGTTTGACTTTCAAACTTGGATTTGATTTATCTCTCCATATTGCCCAACCAAGTGACCTAGTACATGATGCAACCATTCCACATTGTCATGCCACATCCCTGTACCCTTCCCCTCCGGAGTGCCGGACCTTCCAGACCCTTCTAGAACATTCCTGGTGAAAACACCAGAATCATTTCCGAACTCCGAAATAGGACTTTCCTTATATGAATCTTATTCTCCGGACCATTCTGGATCTCCTCGTGATATCCCGGATCCCATCCGAGTCTCCGAACAACATTTGGTCTCTTACTCATCATTCCATTGTAGGGGCTCGTAGCATGGAAAACAAAAAATTTCTACCGCATATAAACAAACAAGCCAAGATCTATCTACTAGATTGTAGCAACGAGTCGATGGAATAACTCACCCTCGAAGATTCCAAAGTGTTTAACGAGAGCGGATTCTCGTGGGTGATGTAGTCGTACTCTTGCCGATCTCAAGATCGCGTAGACGATCCTTCCGGCGCTGTGTTCCGGCAGCGCTCCCGCAGTCGGTCACACATTCGGTACTCGATGAATACCTTCCTCTCCCTTGTTCCAGCAGGCAGCGGAGGTTGTAGCACTCTCCTCGTGATTCCGGCAGCACGACGGCGTGGTACCGGAAGTAGAGGGGAGATCTCGCAGGGCTTTGCCTTAAGCCGGAGCGAGTATGGTGGACTATGAGAGAGGCCTCGGTGATCTAGGGTTTAGACACACCAAGGAGAGGGAGCTAGGCCGGCGGCTAGGGCAAGGGGATTGCCCCGAGTCGTCGGCTAGGGTTTGCCCTAGGGCGGCGGCGGCTGCAGGAGGGCCGGCGGCTAGGGCTAGGGTTTGCCCTAGGGCGGCGGCGGCTGCAGGAGGGCCGGCGGCTAGGGCTAGGGTTTGGAGAGGGCAAGGTGTGTACTTGGAGGGGCAGCCCTGCCCATCCTTATATAGGTGGAGGGCGCCGGCCAAGGGGAGGGGAGTCCCTCCCCCACTCGGCTTCCAAGGCCGGCGGTGGAGGGAGAGGGACTTCCTCCCCAAGTAGGTTTCCTACTCTCCCTCCACCAAGCAAACTTGCCGTTTGACTTTTCAAACTAGGATTTGATTTATCCCTTTATTTTGCTCAGAGATGACACCTAGTACAGGATGCAACCATTCCAACTTGTTATGACACATTCATTTACCCTTCCCCTCCGGAGTGCCGGACCTTCCGGAACCTTCTAGAACATTCCCGATGAAAACACCGGAACTATTCTCCAACCCCGAAACAGGACGTTCCTTATATGAATCTTATTCTCCGGACCATTCCGGATCTCCTCGTGATATCCCGGATCCCATCCAAGACTTCGAACAACATTCGATCTCTTACTCATCATTCCATAACTACTCAACAACATCGAATCCTTAAGTGTGTCTCCCTACGGTTCGTGAATTATGCAGACATGATCGAGACACTTCTCCGAACAATAACCAATAGAGGAATCTGGAAATTCATATGGCTCCCACATATTTCTACGATTACTTTGCAATCGAATGAACCACTTACATACGATACCAATTTCCCTTTGTCTCACGATAGTTTACTTATCCGAGGTTTTGATCGTCGGTATCTCTGCATACCTAGTTCAACCTCGTTACTGATAAGTACTCTTTTCTCGTTCCCGTGATATGTGATCCCTTGTGATCCAGTCACATGCTTGCAAGCCAATTGGATGACATTCCACCGAGAGGGCCCAAAGTATATCTATCCGTCATATGGATGGACAAATCCCACTCTTGATCCATGTGTCTCAACCAATACTTTCTGAACACTCAATGCCACCTTTATAACCACCCAGTTACGGTGTGGTGTTTGATATCCTCAAAGCATCCTTCCGGTGATGGTGATATGCATGATCTCATGGTCGAAGGAATTAGGTTACCATGTATCAGAAAGCATATAGCAATTTGAACTATTAAAATGACTTGATCTTTATGCTACACTTATCTATAGGAGTATGTCCATCATATCATTCTCCTAACGATATGATCTTGTTGTTAATAACATCTCAATGTTCATGATAGGGAAACCACAATCATTTATTAACCAACAAGCTAGTATTATAAAGAGGCTTTACTAGGGACTCTAATTTAGTTTACAAATCACACAAGTATTAATGTTTCCTTGTTAATACTTTTATAGCACGAATGTAAACATTTATCATAAACACAAAGATATAATAATAACTACATTTATTATTGCCTCTAGGGCATATCTCCAACAGTCTCCCACTTGCACTAGAGTCAACTAATCTGGATTACATGGTAATATACCGAACACCCATGGCAGTTTGGTGTTGGTCATGTTTTGTCCTCGGGAGAGGTTTAGTCAACGGATCTGCCACATTCAAATCTGTGTGTACTTTGCAAATCTTTATGTCACCATCTTGGACATGTTCTCGAATAGCGTGAAAACGTAGCTTGATGTGCTTCAGCTTCTTGTGTGACCTTGGTTCTTGCACATTGGCTATGGCGCCCATGTTATCACAGTAGATAGACATTGGGTCCATTGCACTTGGACCACACCGAGCTCTATAATGAACTCCTTCATCCATATCGCTTCTTGTGAAGCCTCCGAAGCAGCTATGTATTCCGATTCAGTTGAAGATCTCGCCACAACGCTTTGCTTTGCACTCCTCCATCTAACTGCTGCACCATTCAAAGTAAATACGTATCCAGATTGAGATTTAGAATCATCCGGATCGGTGTTCCAACTAGCATCGGTGTAAGCATTAACAATGAGCTGTTCATCACCTCCATAAGAAAGAACCATATCCTTAGTTCTTCTCAAGTACTTAAGGATGTTTTTGACCGCTGTCCAATGATCCACTCCTGGATCACTTTGATATCTGCTAGTCAAACTAACAACATATGCAATGTCGGGTCTAGTACATAGCATGACATACATTAGAGATCCTATGGCTGAGGCATAGGGAGTCTTACTCATCCTTTCTCTATCTTCTGCCATTGCAGGACTTTGAGTTTTACTCAAGGTCATATTGGGCAACATGGGCAAGAACCCTTTCTTGCTATCCTCCATTCCAAATCTCTTTAGAACGTTGTCCAAATATGTACTTTGTGACAATGATATTAGGCGTCTCGATCTATCTCTATAAATCTTTATGCCTAATATGTAAGCTACTTCGCCAAGATCCTTCATTGAAAAACTATTATTCAAATATTCCTTGACACTATTAAGAAGGTCTACATCATTCCCAATCAACAATATGTCATCTACATATAGTATTAAGAATGCTACAGAGCTCCCACTCACTTTCTTGTAAATACAAGCTTCTCCATCAGTTTGTATAAAACCAAAACTTTTGATTACTTTATCAAAATGTTGATTCCAACTTCGGGATGCTTGCTTCAATCCATATATGGACCGTTGAAGTTTGCATACCTTGTTAGCATCTTTAGGATCGACAAAACCTTTGGGTTGCATCATATACAACTCTTCATCAATGTCTCCATTGAGGAATGCTGTTTTGACATCCATCTGACATATCTCATAATCATAATATGGAGCGATTGCTAACATAATCCTCACAGACTTTAGCTTCGCTACTGGTGAGAAGGTCTCATCATAGTCAACTCCTTGAATTTGTCGAAACCCTTTTGCGACAAGTCAAGCTTTATAGACAGTAACATTACCATCAGCATCTGTTTTCTTCTTGAAAATCCATTTATTCTCGATAGCCTTCCGGCCATCCGGTAAGTCCACCAAAGTCCATACTTGGTTTTCGTACATGGATCCAATCTCGGATTTCATGGCTTCTTGCCATTTATTGGAATCTGGGCTCATCATCGCTTCCTCATATGTCGCAGGGTCATCGGTGTTGTCCACCAACATGACACTTATAACGGGATCATACCAATCAGGAGTGGTACGAGTTCTCGTTGACCTGCGAGGTTCTGTAGCAACTACAACCGAAGTTTCATGATCATCATCATTAGCTTCCTCTCTTATTGGTGCAGGCACCACAGGAACTTCTTCCGGTGCTGCGCTACTCGCAAGTTCGAGAGAAGGTTCGACAACCTCGTCGAGTTCTACTTTCCTTCCAGTCACTTCTTTCGAGAGAAATTCCTTCTCTAGAAAGGATCCATTCTTGGCAACGAAGATTTTGCCTTCGGATCTATGATAGAAAGTATACCCAATAGTTTCCTTTGGGTATCCTATGAAGACGCATTTTTCCGCTTTGGGTTCAAGCTTGTTCGGCTATAACTTCTTTACATAGGCTTCGCAACCCCAAACTTTAAGGAACGAAAATTTAGGTTTCTTCCCAAACCATAATTCATACGGTGTCGTTTCAACGGATTTAGATGGTGCCCTATTTAAAGTGAATGCGGCTGTTTCTAATGCATAACCCCAAAATGATAGCGATAAATCTGTAAGTTACATCATAGAACGAACCATATCTAAGAGAGTTCGATTACGACGTTCGGACACACCATTACGCTATGGTGTTCCCGGCGGTGTTAATTGTGAAAGTATTCCGCATTTCTTCAAATGCTCGCCAAACTCGTAACTTAGATATTCACCTCCACGATCAGATCATAGAAATTTAATCTTCTTGTTACGTTGATTCTCCACCTCACTTTGAAATTCCTTAAACTTCTCGAAAGTTTCGCACTTATGTTTCATGAAATAGATATACCCATATCTACTCAAGTCATCCGTGAAGGTAAGAACATAACGATAACCACCGCGCGATGCTACACTCATTGGACCACACACATCGGTATGTATGATTTCTAATAAGTCCGTAGCTCGCTCCATCATCCCAGAAAATGGAGTCTTAGTCATTTTACCCATCAGACATGCTTCGCATCTTTCAAGTGATTCGAAATCAAGTGATTCAAGAAGTCCATCGGAATGGAGTTTCTTCATACACTTCACTCCAACGTGACCAAGACGACAGTGCCACATATAGGTCGAGTTATCGCTCAATTTCAAACGTTTAGCTTCAATGTTATTAATATGTGTATTTCCACTATCGAGATTCAATAAGAATAGACCATCTATCAAAGGTGCATGTGCATAAAACATATTACTCATATAAATCGAACAACCATTATTCTCGGACTTAAACAAGTAACCGTCTCGTAATAAACAAGATCCCGATATAATGTTCATGCTTAACGCAGGCACCAAATAACAATTATTTAAGTATAAAACTAATCCCGATGGTAGATGAAGAGGTAGCATGCCGACCGCGATCACATCAACCTTTGATCCATTTCCTACGCGCATCGTCACCTCGTTCTTCGCTAGCTTCCGTTTATTCTGCAGCACCTATTTCGAGTTACAAATATGAGCAACCGAACCAGTATCAAATACCCAGGCACTACTACGAGTACTAGTGAGATACACATCAATAACATGTATATCAAATATACCTTTCTTCTTGATGTTGCCGTTCTTCAAATCCGCCAAGTACTTTGGGCAATTCCGCTTCCAGTGACCTTCTCCCTTGCAGTAAAAGCACTCACTACCAGGCTTAGGTCCAGCCTTGGTCTCCTTCGTAGATGCGGTAACTTTCTTACCACCCTTCTTGAAGTGTCCCTTTTGCTTAGACTTGCCTTTCTTGAATTTGGTGGTCTTATTGACCATCAACACTTGGTGCTCTTTCTTGATCTCCACTTCTGCAGATTTTAACATGGAGAAGAGTTCTGGCAACTTCTTGTTCATGCTTTGCATATTGTAGTTCATCACAAAGTTCTTGTAACTTGGTGGCAGTGATTGGAGGACACGGTAAATCCCCAAAGCATTAGAAATCACTATACCCAAGCTTTGGAGTTTGTTTGCGTGCCCAGACATCTTAAGCACATGCTCACTGACTGAGCTGCCCTCTTCCATCTTGCAGTTAAAGAACTTTTCAGAAGCCTCATAGCTCTCAACTGCCGCGTGAATCTCAAATATCAGTTTGAGTTCACGGACAATATCATGTGGGTCTGAATTCTCAAACCTTTTCTGAAGCTCCGATTCTAAACCATACAAGATAGCACACTGAACTGTGGAGTACTGAGTCTTCCGAGCGAGGTAAACATTCTTTACTTCATCGGTAGCATCAGCTGCAGGCGGGTCACCCAGCGGTGCATCCAGCACATAGGTCAAATTACCAGTATTGAGGACAATCCTCAAATTGCGGAACCAATCCGCGAAGTTGCTTCCATTGTTTTTCAACTTTTCTTTCTCTAGGAACGCATTAAAATTGATGGTAGGGGCCTCCATTGATCTACAACATATTTGCAATAGTTTAGACTAAGTTTATGACAAATTGAGTTCTAATTAATAGTTAAATTAATCTAGGTGAACTCCCACTCAAAACAATATCCCTCACATTGTTTTAGTGATCACACGAACCAAATCCACCACATCAACACCGATCATCACGAGAGTTGATGTAGTTTCAATGGCGAACAATCGACATGTTCATCATATCTACTATATGATTCATGCTTTACCTTTCGGTGATCCGTGTTCCAAGACCATGTCTGTACATGCTAGGCTCGTCAAGATCAAACCTTAGGTTCCGCATGAGCAAATCTGGCTTGCTCATGTTGTATACACTTGCAGAATCTAACACACCCGATCATCACGTGGTGCTTCGAAACAACAAGCTTTAGCAACGGTGCTTACTAAGGATGAACACTTTAGAACTTGAAATTTATGTGCATGAGGGATCATCTTATAATGCTACCGTCGTTAACTAAGCAATACAAGATGCATAAAGGATTAACATCACATGCAATTCATAATATGTGATATGATATGGCCTTTCTTCTTTGTGCTTCCAATCTCCATCTTCAAGCACGAACATGATCTCCATCATCACCGATATTGCATCAAGGTCAATGACGCTGCTCCATGGTTGTCGTCCACCATCTTCAACTATTACAACTACTTTGAATAGACACGCGGGTCTTAACAGAAATTAAAGACAACCATATGGCTCCTGCCGGTTGCCAACTTACAATAAGGAACATTGCATACATCAAATATAATCACAATCATGGCCATATCACATCACAGCACACCCCTGGAAAACAAAGTTAGACGCCTCTAATTTCTTTGCATATTTTACGTGGTTTGGGGCTTTCAATAAGTGTCGATCTAACTTACGAACAAGAACCACAACGTTGATGTTTGAACTATCAAGTGCCCGTTGTAAATTGGATCTATACTATAATGGGAGAGACAGACACCCGCAAAGCCACTTATGCAATACAAGTTGCATGTTGAGCGTGGAGCAAGTCTCATGAACGATGTCATGTAAGGTTAGCCTGGGCCGCTTCATCTCATCATACCGCAAGATGCAAAGTACACAAGAAGCAATTAATAATAAAAGCACCACCGCCCACAATGACCATTGTGTTCTACTCGTGCAACAGATCTACATATAGACACGACTCTGATACCACTGTAGGGGATCGTAGCATGGAAAACAAATTTTTTCTACCGCATACAAATAAACAAGCCAAGATCTATCTACTAGATTGTAGCAACGAGTCGATGGAATAACTCACCCTCGAAGATTCCAAAGTGTTTAACGAGAGCGGATTCTCGTGGGTGATGTAGTCGTACTCTTGCCGATCTCAAGATCGCGTAGACGATCCTTCCGGCGCTGTGTTCCGGCAGCGCTCCCGCAGTCGGTCACACATTCGGTACTCGATGAAGACCTTCCTCTCCCTTGTTCCAGCAGGCAGCGGAGGTTGTAGCACTCTCCTCGTGATTCCGGCAGCATGACGGCGTGGTACCGGAAGTAGAGGGGAGATCTCGCAGGGCTTCGCCTTAAGCCGGAGCGAGTATGGTGGACTATGAGAGAGGCCTCGGTGATCTAGGGTTTAGAAACACCAAGGAGAGGGAGCTAGGCCGGCGGATAGGGCAAGGGGATTGCCCCAAGTTGGCGGCTAGGGTTTGCCCTAGGGCGGCGGCGGCTGCAGGAGGGCCGGCGGCTAGGGCTAGGGTTTCGAGAGGGCAAGGTGTGTACTTGGAGGGGCAGCCCTGCCCCTCCTTATATAGGTGGAGGGCGCCGGCCAAGGGGAGGGGAGTCCCTTCCCAACTCGGCTTCCAAGAACGGCGGTGGAGGGAGAGGGACTTCCTCTCCAAGTAGGTTTCCTACTCTCCCTCCACCAAGCAAACTTGCCGTTTGACTTTTCAAATTGGCGTTTGACTTTTCAAACTAGGATTTGATTTATCCCTTTATTTTGCTCAGCGATGACACCTAGTACATGATGCAACCATTCCAACTTGTTATGACACATTCATGTACCCTTCCCCTCTGGAGTGCCGGACCTTCCGGAACCTTCTAGAACATTCTCGATGAAAACACCGAAACCATTCTCCAACCCCGAAACAGGACTTTCCTTATATGAATCTTATTCTCCGGACCATTCCGGATCTCCTCGTGATATCCCGGATCCCATCCGAGACTCCAAACAACATTCAGTCTCTTACACATCATTCCATAACTACTCAACAACATCGAATCCTTAAGTGTGTCTCCCTACGGTTCGTGAATTATGCAGACATGATCGAGACACTTCTCCGAACAATAACCAATAGAGGAATCTGGAAATTCATATGGCTCCCACATATTTCTATGATTACTTTGCAATCGAATGAACCACTTACATACGATACCAATTTCCCTTTGTCTCACAATAGTTTACTTATCCGAGGTTTTGATCGTCGGTATCTCTGCATACCTAGTTCAACCTCGTTACTGATAAGTACTCTTTTCTCGTTTCCGTGATATGTGATCCCTTGTGAGCCAGTCACATGCTTGCAAGCCAATTGGATGACATTCCACCAAGAGGGCCCAGAGTATATCTATCCGTCATATGGATGGACAAATCCCACTCTTGATCCATGTGTCTCAACCAATACTTTTCGAACACTCAATGCCACCTTTATAACCACCCAGTTATGGTGTGGTGTTTGATGTCATCAAAGCATCCTTCCGGTGATGGTGATATGCATGATCTCATGGTCGAAGGAATTAGGTTACCATGTGTCATAAAGCATATAGCAATTTGAACTATTAAAATGACTTGATCTTTATGCTACGCTTATCTATAGGAGTATGTCCATCATATCATTCTCCTAACGATATGATCTTGTTGTTAATAACATCTCAACGTTCATGATAGGGAAACCACAATCATTTATTAACCAACAAGCTAGTATTATAAAGAGGCTTTACTAGGGACTCTATTTAGTTTACAAATCACACAAGTATTAATGTTTCCTTGTTAATACTTTTATAGCATGAATGTAAACATTTATCATAAACACAAAGATATAATAATAACTACATCTATTATTGCCTCTAGGGCATATCTCCAACATCCATAACTACTCAACAACATCGAATCCTTAAGTGTGTCTCCCTACGGTTCGTGAATTATGCGGACATGACCGAGACACTTCTCCGATCAATAACCAATAGAGGAATCTGGAAATTCATATGGCTCCCACATATTTCTACGATTACTTTGTGATCGAATGAACCACTTACATATGATACCAATTTCCCTTTGTCTCATGATAGTTTACTTATCCGAGGTTTTGATCGTCGGTATCTCTGCATACCTAGTTCAACCTCGTTACTGATAAGTACTCTTTTCTCGTTCCCGTGATATGTGATCCTTTGTGAGCTAGTCACATGTTTGCAAGGTAATTGGATGACATTCCACCGAGAGGGCCCAGAGTATATCTATCTGTCATATGGATGGACAAATCCCACTCTTGATCCATGTGCCTCAACCCATACTTTTCGAACACTCAATGCCACCTTTATAGCCACCCAGTTACGGTGTGGTGTTTGATGTCATCAAAGCATCCTTCCGATGATGGTGATTAACATGATCTCATGGTCGAAGGAATTAGGTTACTATGTATCAGAAAGCATATAGCAAATGAACTATATTAAATGACTTGATCTTTATGCTACGCTTAACTATAGGAGTATGTCCATCACATCATTCTCCTAATGATATGACCCTGTTGTTAATAACATCTTCTATGTTCATGATCAGGAAACCATGATCATATAATAACCAACAAGCTAGTTTAACAAGAGGCTTTACTAGGGACTCTTTTTTATGTTTACAAATCACACAAGCATTAATGTTTCCGGTTAATACTATTATAGCATGAATGTAAACGTTTATCATAAGCATGAATATATGATAATAACCACTTTATTATTGCCTCTTGGGCATATCTCCAACAGTCTCCCACTTGCACTAGAGTCAATAATCTAGTTTCAAACCTTTGTGTATTCAACACCTATGGCTTTCCGGTGCCGTATTTACACGATTGCTAGTGGTCAACTGATCTCCAGATCTGACACTTCCTGGTCCGTGTGTAATTGCATGTCTTTGCGTCTCTACGCATCACTCATTCTCTAATGAGATGGCTTTGTATAAATTTGGTCCTTTGGTGAGACCATTAGTTCTTTGGGGTTAAAACATGTTGATAATATTGTCGTACAATATATCTTCATAGTACTATCCCGTTGTGAACCACACGTAGTTTGATAACAAACTACTGGACATAAATGCCCTCTTTTGCTGCTATTATAGCAGTCATATACTTAGCCTTTTGTTGTAGTATCTGTCACAATGTCTTAACTTTGGAACTCATCCAAATCCATTATGGAACTTACTTTCCATTATATTGTGCCACCCTTAGTTCAGACTGAGATAAACTTAATTTGTACTTTGTGACAAAACTAGTATCAATGCAGTACTTTTACAATGAACTAACCATCTATTTGTCACTTCTACAAAATAATATACTCTTAGTTCTTCCAAAATATCATAAGAATATCCTTACTATTGTCCAATGATCATCTTATGAATCATTCTGTTATATGCTCATAACATTTAGAGCATAGGACATATCTGGATTTGTACATATCACAGTATGATTGATATAAATACTCTTTGTGATTTCATACATCAAGTATCAATCTATACTTGAATCTTTGTTTCACTTACCAAGTGTCAATACACTTGAATATATCATTATTATTGAACTCATTCAATCCTTTATGTGCGACAAGAACCTTTCTTGTAGTTTCTATATTGAACTTGTTCAATATCTCATCTATGTACATTTGGCACAACCATATTAGCGTCTATTGATGCCAAATATTTGGGTTTTGCCTAAGTCTTTCATCGGGATGAAATTCTTAACATGTTTTAATAAAAGATACATCATTTCCAATCAACAATATGTCTTCCACATAATGTATTAGAAACATGTCTTAGTGCTCCCACTTAATTTCTTGCAAATGCAAGCATCTTCATCGTCTCCGACGAATTTAAACTCCTTTAACAGTTTCATCATAGTGAAGATTCCAACTCTGCAATGCTTACTTCAACCATTGAAGTTTGCATATGCTTTTAGCATCCTTTGAATTAAAAAAAACCCTATGGACTGTGTTATGCACATGTCCTAGGTAACAATTCTATTCGAAGAACTTGTTTTGCTTATTCAACTACCACATAACAAAATTATATGTAGTGGTTGCTACATTAATTCGTCTAGACTAAATATCGCTATGAAAGATCAAATCTTTTCATAGTCAACCTTTGAACATTGTTGTGAACTCTTTCCCAACATGTCGACTATTTCATAGATGTGAAACATCCATATCTATTTCTTTATAGATCCAAACACAACTGTAAGGTCTTACACCTTTCTCGAGGGTCCTTCAAGTTCAAAACTTGATTTCTCGTGTATGGAACTATCACGGATTTTATGGCTTCAAGCCATTTTATGGAGTTAGGGCCCACCATTGCTTCTTTGCATGTAGTCCGTTCATTATTCTTAAATAATGATTCAACCCTCAAATCTTGGTATTTGATTGTTTACCCGACCTACTTGGTTCAATAGAAACTTTGACCTCCGTAACCACAACCTTTGAGTCACGTGAGCCATGAACATTGTTGCTGCCTCTGGAACACTTTTCGGTGCTGCGCAACTTTGCACATATAGCTAAGGTTCTTTTAACCTTATCAAAGTTCTAGTGTCCTCCCACTTATCTTTTCACGAAAAATTCCTTCTCAAAGAAACTTGATGTTCTAAGTGACAAACACTTTTTTCTCCGATGTTATGGAGGAATACTTAACAGTTATTCGAAATAACATACAAATACAGGTTCATCCGACTTTGGTTGCAAACATCTTTCTTATGCATAGCATATCGATGTTTAAGAAAGGACAACTTGGGTTTTATCCCAAACCATAACTTTATATGGTGTCATTTCAACGGATTATGATGGAGCTCTTTTCAGTGGAAAAACGGTAGTCTCTAAAGCTTTTAATCTTTAAAATACAATGGCAGTTTTATGAATTACACCTTTGATCTTACCATATCAAACAAGGTTTAATTACATATCTCGAACGCTCCATACTCTTATGGTGTTTTGGGACATGCAAATCCACGGAACAATTCCTTAAATCTTAGGTATTATGCTAAACTTATAACTCAAATATCTTCCTTTATGATCTTATCATAAACTATTTATATTCTTGTTGCAATGATTTTGCACTTCATCTTGAATAGTCTTTGAACTTTTTCAAATGTTTCATACTTCATCCTTATTAAGTAAATATTCATATATTCACTCATTTTTTTGGAGAAAGTTTATGAAGTTGAAATTCATCGCTCTTGACTACACATAATGGACTTCATACAATAATATGTACAAGTTCCAATAAGCTAGTCATACATTCCCTTTTGGCCTATGAACGAAGTTTTAATTATCTCTAGGAAAGTTTCACGTGTCATTTGATCAAAAATCAAAAGACTCCAAAATTCCATCCACATGGAGTTTCTTCATGTTTTCTTTCCAATATAATTTAAACGGTGATGTCACTTCCTAAGTGATTTTTCAATCAATTTGTCTTTCGACATTTTTAGCACTAGTTTTATGGATGTGATTTCTCCAACGAGATTTGTAAATCATCCATCTTTTATGAATTACGGCAATTATTTGAACAAACCTTTTGTTCTCATAATACCTGATAAAACAAATCTTGAAGGCAAGCTTTGATGTTTAACGAGCAACAATAACCCTTTATTTGTTCTCGATGAACATCATCACATATTCTTTTGCTAGTTACTTAGGCCATTGTAGTTCATGAATTCTGTTGTTTCGTATGACGATTCATACCAACAAATTCAGTATCCAATACTTAAGAACCACATTATTTATCAAGCAAAGAATACAGCCATAACACGTATATCCTCTATATACTTAAGCTAGACAATTCTAGTCTTTTATATTCTGCCATATATTTATGAGATTCTCTTTCAGTATTTCCTTTTCTGTTTGAAATAATCTATCATAAATAGTGGAGCCATACACATGACACATAGTCCAAAGCGTGTATAGTTAAATACCAATGTCTTTGGACTTGCACTTTGAAGTAGATCACCATCATCAAATGTTTGGTGTTCTTTCAAATTACTTTATTTAGTAATCTATTGGTGTAGTAAACATTTTACCTACATCAAATATTCACCCTTATCATGGAATTATTCATGATCAAGCTACTTTAGCTTATAACAGTGAATCGTGAGTATAATGTTGCTCTCCAAAACCTTTTGGAGGATTAGGACAACTAGTGTCTCCAACCTTTTGTAAATTCTCATCAAATATGAGAACATAAACTTTGCCATATTAAACTCTATCATGTTGTAACCAAAACATCATTTTAGATATCGCCAATATCTTCCATACATGATGGTTTCTGAAACAACTCTTTCAACTCCTAGATTACCTTGATATTGAAACTATCTTTCGAATATCAAGTATCATGGAGATAAACATGATACTTATATACTAACACTGGAATTGTTACTCTTGATTTAATACTAACTATTAAACTTCACGGAGTAATCGAAACTTACTGAAAGTTCGCAATGGGACTTTTAAACTTTAGATTAACACTTCAAAACAATACGATACCAGTTCCTAAAGTAACTAACCAGAATTCTATAGTTCTATCATCTCAATTAAAACTAAGCGCAAGGTGGTAAACGGATGCCAATGACTACAACAACTATGCAAATTCACTTTGATTTAATTTATGATAAATAGTGTTCAACTCTTAATCATATTGCTATTGAACTCCCACTAAAAACAATATCCCTCACATTGTTTTAGTGATCACACGAACCAAATCCACCACATCAAAACCGATCATCACGAGAGTTGATGTAGCTTCAATGGCGAACAATCAACATGTTCATCATATCTACTATATGACTCATGCTTTACCTTTCGGTGATCCGTGTTCCGAGACCATGTCTGTACATGTTAGGCTCGTCAAGATCAAACCTTAGCTTCCGCATGAGCAAATCTGGCTTGCTCATGTTGTATACACTCGCAGAATCTAACACACCCAATCATCACGTGATGCTTCGAAACAACAAGCTTTAGCAACGGTGCTTACTAAGGATGAACACTTTAAAACTTGAAATTGTGTGCTTGAGGGATCATCTTATAATGCTACCGTCATGAACTAAGCAATACAAGATGCATAAAAGGATTAACATCACATACAATTCATAATATGTGATATGATATGGCCTTTTTCTTGTGCTTCCGATCTCCATCTTCAAGCACGAACATGATCTCCATCATCACCGGTGTGGCGTCAAGGTCAATGGCGCCGCTTCATGGTTATCTTCCACCAGCATCAATTATTACAACTACTTTGAATAATAGACACGCAGGTCTTAACGGAATTAAAAGACAACCATATGGCTCCTGCCGGTTGCCAACTTACAATAAGGAACATTGCATACATCATATATAATCACAATCACGGCCATATCACATCACAGCACACCCCTGCAAAACAAAGTTAGACGCCTCTAATTTTCTTTGCATGTTTTACGTGGTTTGGGGCTTTCAATAAGTGTCGTTCTAACTTACGAACAAGAACCACAACGTTGATACTAGTATTGTCAATCACCCGTTGTAAATTGAATCTTAACTATGTAGGGAGAAACAGGCACCCACAAAGCCACTTATGCAATACAAGTTGCATGTCAAGCGTGGAGCAAGTCTCATGAACGATGTCATGTAAGGTTAGCTCGGGCCGCTTCATCCCACCATCCCGCAAGATGCAAAGTACACAAGAAACAATAGACAACAAAAGCATCAACGCCCACAATGACCATTGTGTTCTACTCGTGCAACAGATCTACATATAGACACGGCTCTGATACCACTGTAGGGGTTCGTAGCATGGAAAACAAAATTTTTCTACCGCATGCACACAAACAAGCCAAGATCTATCTACTATATTGTAGCAACGAGTCAACAGAAGAACTCACCCTCGAAGATTCCAAAGCGGTTAACGAGAGCAGATTCTCATGGGTGATGTAGTCGTACACTTGCTGATCTCAAGATCGCGTAGACGATCCTTCCGGCGCTGCGTTCCGGCAGCGCTTCCGCAGTCGGTCACACATTCGGTACTTGATGAATACCTTCCTCTCCCTTGTTCCAGCAGGCAGCGGAGGTTGTAGCACTCTCCTCGTGATTTTGCCAGCACGACGGCGTGGTGTCGGAAGTAGAGGGGAGATCCCGCAGGGCTTCGCCTTAAGCCAGAGCGAGTATGGTGGAGTATGAGAGAGGCCTTGGTGATCTACAGTTTAGAGGGCACCAAGGGGAGGGTGTGGCCGGCGGCTAGGGTTTAGGGAAACCCTAGTCGGCGACTTGGGAGATCCCTAGGCGGCGGCAGCACTTGTGGTGGAGTCACCAGGAGCTAGGGTTTTGGTCTGAGGGGTAGGGGCGCCCTACCCCTCCTTATATAGGTTGGAGGGGGTGGTTTGGGAGGAGGGAGTCCTCCTCCAACTCCTCCTCATGGCCGGCGGGTGGAGGTAGTGGGACTTCCTCCCCAAGTAGGTTTCCTACTCTCCCTCCACCAAGCAAACTTCGGATTTGACTTTTCAAATTGGCATTTGACTTTCAAACTTGGATTTGATTTATCTCTCCATATTGCCCAGCCAAGTGACCTAGTACATGATGCAACCATTCCACATTGTCATGACACATACATGTACCCTTCCCCTCCGGAGTGCCGGACCTTCCAGACCCTTCTAGAACATTCCTGGTGAAAACACCGGAATCATTTCCGAACTCCGAAACAGGACTTTCCTTATATGAATCTTATTCTCTAGACCATTCTGGATCTCCTCATGATATCCCAGATCCCATCCGAGTCTCCGAACAACATTCGGTCTCTTACTCATCATTCCATAACTACTCAACAACATCGAATCCTTAAGTGTGTCTCCCTACGGTTCGTGAATTATGCGGACATGACCGAGACACTTCTCCGATCAATAACCAATAGAGGAATCTGGAAATTCATATGGCTCCCACATATTTCTACGATTACTTTGCGATCGAATGAACCACTTACATACGATACCAATTTCCCTTTGTCTCACGATAGTTTACTTATCCGAGGTTTTGATCGTCGGTATCTCCGCATACCTAGTTCAACCTCGTTATTGATAAGTACTCTTTTCTCGTTCCCGTGATATGTGATCCCTTGTGAGCTAGTCACA
This sequence comes from Avena sativa, assembly GCA_916181665.1. Taxonomy (NCBI): domain Eukaryota; kingdom Viridiplantae; phylum Streptophyta; class Magnoliopsida; order Poales; family Poaceae; genus Avena; species Avena sativa. The sequence goes on along the minus strand of OV702293.1, from coordinate 350,100,688 downwards.
TGCTTGCAAGCTAATTGGATGACATTCCACCGAGAGGGCCCAGAGTATATCTATCCGTCATATGGATGGACAAATCCCACTCTTGATCCATGTGCCTCAACCCATACTTTCCAAACACTCAATGCCACTTTTATAGCCACCGAGTTACGGTGTGGTGTTTGATGTCATCAAAGCATCCTTCCGATGATGGTGATTAACATGATCTCATGGTCGAAGGAATTAGGTTACTATGTATCAGAAAGCATATGGCAAATGAACTATATTAAATGACTTGATCTTTATGCTACGCTTAACTATAGGAGAATGTCCATCACATCATTCTCCTAATGATATGACCCTGTTGTTAATAACATATTCTATGTTCATGATCAGGAAACCATGATCATATAATAACCAACAAGCTAGTTTAACAAGAGCCTTTACTAGGGACTCTTTTTTATGTTTACAAATCACACAAGCATTAATGTTTCCGGTTAATACTATTATAGCATGAATGTAAACATTTATCATTAGCACGAAGATATGATAATAACCACTTTATTTGCCTCTTGGGCATATCTCCAACACCTAGAGTACATCTATCCGTCATATGGATGGACAAATCCCACTCTTGATCCATGTGCCTCAACACATACTTTCCGAACACTCAATGCCACCTTTATAGCCACCCAGTTACGGTGTGGTGTTTGATGTCATCAAAGCATCCTTCCGGTGATGGTGATTAGCATGATCTCATGGTCGAAGGAATTAGGTTACTATGTATTAGAAAGCTTATAGCAAACAAACTATTGAAATGACTTGATCTTAATGCTACACTTATCTATAGGAGTATGGCCATCATACCATTCTCCTAATGATATGATCTTGTTGTTAATAACATCTCAATATTCATGATCGGGAAACCACGATCATCTATCAACCAACAGGCTAGTATTACAAAGAGGCTTTACTAGGGACTCTAATTTAGTTTACAAATCACATAAGTATTAATGTTCCGGTTAATACTATTATAGCATGAATGTAAACATTTATCATAAACACAAATATATAATAATAACCACTTTTATTATTGCCTCTAGGGCATATCTCCAACAGTCTCCCACTTGCACTAGAGTCAACTAATCTAGATTACATGGTAATATACCGAACACCCATGGCGGTCTCGTGCTGGTCATGTTTTGCCCCCGGGAGAGGTTTAGTCAACGGATCTACCACATTCAGATCTGTGTGTACTTTGCAAATCTTTATGTCACCATCTTGGACATGCTCTCGAATAGCGTGAAAATGCAGCTTGATATGCTTCAGCTTCTTGTGTGACCTTGGTTCTTGCGCATTGGCTATGGCGCCTATGTTATCACAATAGATAGACATTGGGTCCAGCGCACTGGGAACCACACCGAGCTCTATAATGAACTCCTTCGTCCATATCTCCTCTTGTGAAGCCTCTGAAGCAGCTATGTATTCTGATTCAGTTGAAGATCTTACCACAACGCTTTGTTTTGCACTCCTCCATCTAACTGCTGCACCATTCAAATTAAATACGTATCCAGATTGAGATTTAGAATCATCCGGATCGGTGTTCCAACTAGCATCGCTGTAACTATTAACAACGAGTTGTTCATCACCTCCATAAGAAATAAACATATCCTTAGTTCTTCTCAAGTACTTAAGGATGTTTTTGACCATTTTCCAATGATCCACTCCTGGATCACTTTGATATCTGCTAGTCAAACTAACATCATATGCAATGTCGGGTCTAGTACATTGTAGAGGTCCCAACCTGATAAGGTAGAGATCCCTGTGTTTACAATGCTAGTCCCTGGATCAATAGCTAGCATCCATAGTTTAAGATGTAATATCAAGAAACAAAGGTCATAATACAACTTTATAACCAGGAATAAAATAATTCATTACATCTTACATAGCTCATTTGGCTATCTCATTACAATGCAGCATAAATATCTATATAGCATGGAGTCCTTCATCTTCAAAGTGCCACATGCAGTCATGTTGGTTGTAGACTTGTAATCCTATTCAACACACTTCACTAACATCAAACAAACCTGCAACATAATAAGTTACAGCCGTAAGGGTCAATACATTTGATTTGTATTGGCAAGTGATACTATGGTAGTATAATGGAGTCTATCATCTATATGCAGTGTCTAAGTGGAGCTTAGGCTTGCTTTGCTCAAAATAGATTTTCCTTATAAGTTGAAAACACTAAGTTTTTGTTTGTCAATATCACCCAAAGCATCTACCAATAGACATTGGTGATCCTTTGACCCTTGTTTAACAACAAGCTTTTAACTTAGAAATTGAGATGAGGAGATCCTTGATAGATTCCATGTCTTGATGCTCAAATTGTCCATTGTCGGGGACACGGCTAAGTACTTAGATTTTACTCTCTCGATAGGTGGTGCACTTTCCCCACAAGACTCGACATGCATCGAGATAAGATCTTTCAGAAGCCTTCCCTTAGACCAGAATGGACGTGCTCCAAACCTATCACCCCCTACCACCAACAGTCCATTTGGCTAAGTTATTGCAACCTATATGATCCAGGCAGAGCCCATATTGCCAAATGGCTGCACTAGAAGCTTCTGAACATTTGACATCTCAAATCTCTTTGTTCCTGGGTGTCTTTCCACAAGTGAGATACACTAGGGTAGTCCATAAATATGTGGCCCTGTGTAACCACTCAACATAACCCATTCACACCATTCCACCCAGGTGATTCATTCACATAGTTGTTTTATTAAACAAAACACAAGTCATAGACTTAGAAATATTTCATAGCATGAATATAATCCACCCTTGTTTTCTACTAGCTAAGCTAAGCATGATAGTAGTAGGGATCTTAACTTAGGGAAAATTCTACTAAGGCATCATCTACTAGGATTTCCCAAGGCATAGCATACTTAGTAAAAATTCTATGCAAGTCTTACTCAAAATATCACTAATGCATAGTGAAAATAATGGGACAAAAGTATGAAGCACCACTTGCCTTTTTAGTAGAGAATACTAGATTCACTCATTGATCTTGCAATTTTCGCACTCTTCAAAGTTCACTACAATTTCAATCAAGGCACAAATTCAAACTAGCATTCAAACAATTCACCACATAAAATAATAAAAACAAAGCAATGCATGCAAGCATGCAAAAGATTATTTTATTGTAAAAGTGGTTTCTACTAAGGCTATAAACATTTTAAAACACCTATTGGTCATTTATAAAAGTGGCAAAACCATTTTAAATCAAGTTAGTGAAAATGGGCCATTTAAATCATTTTTGTTTTGTTAGAAATGATTTAAATCAAGGTAATAATTTCTAATGCTTGAAAAATGTATTTTTAAACACAAATGTTAGTGTTTAATGTCAAAGTATTTAAATCAAATCCATTTTCAAAAGGTTTCACTCAAAACCATTTTTAAATCAAAGCAACCTTTTATTTTACTAGAAATGCCTTTAATCAAAGTAATAATTTTCTAGGGTTAATCAAATACATTTTTAAAACCCAAAACTTAGTGTTTAGGGTCAGAGGGTTTAAATCAAACCATTTTCAAAAGGTTTTACTCAAAAATTATTTTTAGAATAATTTTTATACACAAAATAAGCCTAAATATGTTTCTACAAAAACAACCAATTTTACGGAAGCAAAATACTAAAGTAAGGGCATGGTTGGAAATTTTTCTTTTTCTTAATTCCAATGATATACAATTTGCAAAATGTGGCCATGCAGAACAATATTTATGAATTTTACAAGTTTGAACAATCAAAATTCATTTCTAGAAATTTAAATAGACAGATTTGCCACGCGTCATAATTCTATTGGCTCATACCGGTTCGATTGAATCGGCTGATACAGAGCGCATGATCTCATTTAGATCGCACGGTGCAGATCGAGTGATACCCCTTCGTTAAGTTGTTCTATCGTATCCATCAGATCTAAATCGAACGACTTACATTGGTTTGACCAGAGATGGGTGGCGCTAGCTGGCGGCATGCGGCGGCGCGCTCTGTCTACGGTGTTTCAGCGGCTACAGGAAGCGAGGGAGGAAAAAGAGTGGCTCACCAGGTTCGTGGGATCGTTGCGATGCTCAACGTGCTCGTGGGGAGGTAGGGGCGCTCGGAGTCACTGGCGATTCCTCGCCGAAGATGGTCCTGGAGGCTAGCGCTCATTGTCGATGACGGAGGCGACGCTACGGTGTGAGCTAAGACAAACAAACGCTTGCGTTAGATGCACACGAGGTCACTGGTCAGACGCGTATCCTTGAGAGGGAGAGGGAAGGTCAGTAGATACCAGGGGGCATCGCCGGAGTTGGAGCAGGAGGCGGTGACGCTCTGACGTTGTTGTTTCCGAGGCTGTGGGGCACATGCGGCTGTGCGGGGGTTACTGGTAGGTGCAGGAAACGATGGCGAGGACGCTCGTAGATTCTAGGGGAAAAGGGGAGGTCGGACATTGCCGAAATTCGTCGGGAAAGCTCGTCGGGGCAGCAAGGTTGCAAGAAGAAATCCAGGCAGCCACTTTTTATTTGTTCAGGGAGAGAGGGGGAGATGGGCTCCTGCTGGGCTAGTTGGGCTGGGCTGCTTCTTTTTATTTGTTTCTTCTTCTTCCGTTTTCTTTTCTTTTTCCTGTTTCTATTTTCTGTTTTCATTTTGTTTAAATAATTCAAACACACATTTGAATTTAGAACTTTTCCAAACTTTCAGTAATCTTTTAATACTATTTATTAATATATTCTAAAGTCCATTTTAGAATAATTTCTTTTATTCCCTTAGGGTTTATTATTTATTTTAAATAGACATTTTTGTCTTTATTAAATAGGATTTTAAATATGGTTCCAATCCATATTATTTTATTTAAATGATTTAAATATCCGTTTTAAATTCAAATGTTTATCAAACCTTTTTCCTTAGGTCTTATTTATTCATTAGTGTGTTAAATAATTCATTTTGAATTATTTAAAATATTTTAATATGATTTAATATTCATTTAAATTAGCATTTGTCCTTATTCAAATAAATTTGAATTTAGTTAAAGTCCATATAATTTTAATTGAATAATCTTTATCCCTTTATTTTGGATTATCTTTATTCCATTTGCTTATGGATTTAATTCAAGATTTAAATTGTCTTCTAAATAATTTTATTGGGATTTATTATTTATTTAGTTTAGGCAATTTGTCTTTATTTAATTAAAATTGGATATTGTTCAATCCTTATGATTTTATTTAAATAATCTTTTACCCTTATTTATTATTCAATAATCTTTCATTTTATTTATTTATGGATTTGGCCAAGATTTAATTTGGCTTTTAAATATTCCTTATTTATTTATTTCTTTCTTTATCTTATAAAATCCATATATTTCTTTTATTTATAGATCCAAAATTGGTGATTCCAATTTGTATAATATTATTTAATATTTGTTTATCCTTTTAAATCTTTTTAGGATTATTTTGCTCACAATTTGGTATGGATTTTAGATAGGAACTTTATTTAGCTTTGGAAATTACTTCCTTTTATCTTATTAAATTCATAAGTTTTTATCCATGGTTCCTGATTGATTGAAACCAATTTCTATGGTTTTATAATATTTTTGTTTATCACTTTTGATCATTTTAAAATGATTGTTGCTGAATTTTTATATGGATCAAATCCATAGTCTTTGAGAGATCTTGGAAATGATTTCTTTTATTAGGGTTTTAGTGTTTTGGTTTAACTTTTCCAAATGTTTAAATTTCAAGATACATTCATTGATGAATGCATTTCACTTGATTGAAATTTGTTGGATTCCATTTTATTCAAATTTGTTCGAGAAGGGTTTTTGATGTTTCCATTTTGAAACAAAAAGTTTCTTTTCACCTTAAATTTCAACAATTATTTCTTTTGTTTATTTATTTTTCACATTTTAAAATTTGGAAAATTTTGGGATGTGACATACATAGCATGGCATACATAAGAGATCCTATGGCTGAGGCATAGGGAGTCTTACTCATCCTTTCTCTATCTTCTGCCGTTGCAGGACTTTGAGTTTTACTCAAGGTCGTATTGGGAAACATGGGCAAGAATCCTTTCTTGCTATCTTCCATTCGAAACCTCTTTAGAACTTTGTCCAAATATGTACTCTGTGACAATGATATTAGGCGTCTTGATCTATCTCTATAAATCTTTATGCCTAATATGTAAGCTGCTTCGCCAATATCGTTCATTGAAAAACTATTATTAAAATATTGCTTGACACTATTAAGAAGGTATACATCATTCCCAATCAACAATATGTCGTCTACATATAGTATTACGAATGCTGCAGAGCACCCACTCACTTTCTTATAAATACAAGCTTCTCCATAAGTTTGTATAAAACCAAAGCTTTTGATTACCTTATCAAAACGTTGATTCCAACTCCGGGATGCTTGCTTCAATCCATAAATGGACCGTTGAAGTTTGCATACCTTGTTAGCATCTTTAGGATCGACAAAACCTTTGGATTGTACCATATACAACTGTTTTCATCAATATCTCCATTGAGGAATGCCGTTTTGACATCCATCTGCTATATCTCATAATCATAATATGCAGCGATTGCTAATAAAATCCTTACAGACTTTAGCTTCTCTACCGGCGAGAAAGTCTCATCATAGTCAACTCCTTGAATTTGTCGAAACCCTTTCGCGACAAGTCGAGCTTTATAGACAGTAACATTACCATCAACATCTATTTTCTTCTTGAAAATCCATTTGTTCTCAACAGCCTTCCGGCCATCCGGTAAGTCCACCAAAGTCCATACTTGGTTTTCGTACTTGGATCCAATCTCAGATTTCATGGCTTCTTGCCATTTATTGGAATCTAGGCTCATCAGCACTTCCTCATATGTCGCAGGGTCATCGGTGTTGTCCACCAACATGACACTCATAACGGGATCATACCAATCATGAGTGGTACGAGTTCTTGTTGACCTGCAAGGTACCGTAGTAACTTTAACCAAAGTTTCATGATCACCATCATTATCTTCCTCTCTTATTGGTGTAGGCACCACAGGAACTACTTCCGGTGCTGCGCTACTCTCAAGTCCGAGAGAACATTCAACAACCTCGCCGAGTTCTACTTTTCTTCTAGCACTTCTTTCGAGAGAAACTCCTTCTCTAGAAAGGATCCATTCTTGGCAACGAAGATTTTGCCCTCGGATCTATGATAGAAGGTATACCCAATAGTTTCCTTCGGGTATCCTATGAAGACGCATTTTTCCGCTTTGGGTTCAAGCTTGTCGGGTTGTAACTTCTTTACATAAGCTTCGCAACCCCAAACTTTAAGGAACGACAATTTAGGTTTCTTCCCAAACCATAATTCATACGGTGTCGTTTCAACGGATTTAGATGGTGTCCTATTTAAATTGAATGCGGCTGTTTCTAATGCATAACCCCAAAACGATAGCGGTAAATCTATAAGTGACATCATAGAACGAATCATATCTAAGAGAGTTCGATTATGACGTTCGGACACACCATTACGTTGTGGTGTTCCAGGTGGTGTCAATTGTGAAAGTATTACACATTTCTTCAAATGCTCGCCAAACTCGTAACTTAGATTTTCACCTCCACGATCAGATCGTAGAAATTTAATCTTCTTGTTACGTTGATTCTCTACCTTTGAAATTCCCTAAACTTCTCGAAAGTTTTGGACTTATGTTTCATGAAATAGATATATCCATATCTACTCAAGTCATCCTTGAAGGTAAGAACATAACGATAACCACCGCGCGATGCTATACTCATTGGACCACACACATCGGTATGTATGATTTCCAATAAGTCCGTAGCTCGCTCCATCATACCAGAAAATGGAGTCTTAGTCATTATACCCATCAGACATGCTTCACATCTTTCAAGTGATTCGAAATCAAGTGATTCAAGAAGTCCATCAGAATGGAGTTTCTTCATACGCTTCACTCCAATGTGACCAAGATGACAGTGCCACATATAGGTCGAATTATCGCTTAATTCCAAACGTTTAGTTTCAATGTTTTTAATATGTGTATTACTACAATCGAGATTCAACAAGAATAGACCGTCTATCAAAGGTGCATGTGCATAAAACATATTACTCATATAAATCGAACAACCATTATTCTCGGACTTAAACAAGTAACCGTCTCGCAATAAACATGATCCAGATATAATGTTCATGCTCAACGCAGGCACCAAATAACAATTATTTAAGTATAAAACTAATCCCGATGGTAGATGAAGAGGTAGCGTGCCGACCGCGATCACATCAACCTTTGATCCTGCGGTGACCCAGCATACCACTGCATGATGTACTACACTATAGTCGTTGATATAACACCAATGAAACACTGTTCACTAGTATTACATCCCTCAGAGTGGTACAACAGAAACACAGCAGGTCCAAGACATGACTATAGGTTACAACTAAACTCTTTACACAAGATACAGAGAACACTCTAGGTTAAAGAGAGAGAAAAAAATCTTCTTACAAAGAAGAATCAGAAATAAACAACTCAAAAACTATCATACTATTAAGACTAGTATTTTAACTAATGGTCTGGCATTGCTGCTATTGTAATACGCTATAGAAATAGGTTCTATGGCTAGAGATTTTATTCCTATCTAATTAGTAACTTCGTCTTCACTTGAGTTGATGTATATGTTGACTTTCTTGACTTCATTGAAGAACTTTAGTTTCTGGTGATGATTCCTGGAACATAACTTGATGTACACATCGTCTATACCGGCTTCAGAACCTAGCAAGGGTTAAGAAGATACGTTGAGTATGAGCGTACTCAGCAAGTTCACTAGAAAAGGAGTATTTGATGCAATATATCTACAGCCACAGACTGTAGGTCGTAGGCAATGCAAGTTTTCGTAAACATTTCTTGAAAGGTTGCTTTTATTCTGAAAAGCTATGTCCGTCAGCCTTCGCAGGTTTACCAGAACTTTTATGGAGTTCCTTTCATGCCGCGTTCGTAGCTCCTTCCCTGAACAGGGAGTAACAAGTTACAGTTCTTACACTCTGCAGAGGTGCGTTACTTTACCCATGAGAGACCTTAGCCTTGGTACACAACCAAGTCATGACCTTGTCCATACTTCCTTGGTATGGGGCCTAGTCTAAGATCCAAGCAAATCACTGCCCCCTTCGCAACCTCGCATGGCTCCTTGGTGTACACCATGCCCACACATTGAATTACGACAATGGTTTGTACAAACCGTTAGATGCCAGAACTATCGTGGGATGTTGAGGGCTCCCACACATATGCTATATATCCTCTACGAATTACCAATTAATATGCATGCTACGAGGATAACAACCACGACCTGCACATCCGGCTACATGCGAGAGGAAGAAGATACAGCTGACTTCTCTGTCCCATTCCAAATCTCATGGTTAACGCGTGATATACGGCGCAAGATCACTGACGACATTGGTTGTTAAGTCCTAGATAATATGTTCCTTTACCACCGGAACTTTCATAGTAGGTTATTACCTCATGGTAAATAACCTATAATCATATTATTATGAAAATAGTGTTTTTGAACCTTTTTCAAATGCAGGTGATGACAACACTGGATTTGTAAAATACTTTATAGAAAATAACCAAAGGACATGAGCAAGTGTGAACTTGCCTTTTGTGATTGCAAGATTATGGACTCACAGTCTTCAAGACAATATAAGATCCAACATCTGAAATCAGCATCATTGTTCTAGTAAGGACTAATGTTTAAAGAAGTAAGATGCTATTATGCATAAGTAATGTAATGCAATTTCGTAAACTCGAATCCCAGGGTTAACGTTGTTCTAGGGTTTAGATACTGGAAATGGTTACTTTAGAATGTGTTGCCCTTTTAGATTAAGTTTCACACATGTGCTTCTTATTAAGGCTGGTGAGTGTGTGTGAAACAACATGTAATTATAACACCATAAAACAATGAGATACACACAATGTGCAATGCTACTCAAGATTGCTTATACAATACTTGTTTATCTTCAAATTTTTTTTTACAAGTAATGTCACTTATAAAGAGCTTAAGTGTTATCAATCCTAAGTTAACAAGTAAAGTATAAAGTAATGTGATTATGATTAATTGTTATCTGTTGACTAAAGTGGCAAAAAGAATAACATTTGAAGAAAAGATTTCTTTTCTAAGGTCTAAACAATCTTTGTGGTTAATCAGATGTGGTCGATGTTCTTTGTGCTTGCTTGAATAGTTTGGACTTGAGATGCTTTACGACTTAATTATAATAGACCAAATTAAACTACAAAACACATAATAAAGTCTTTAGCCTAATATTTAAAGTCTTGTGGACTAAAGTTAACTTTAAAGACATAGATAGACTTATGGTGTATTACTTATGATACTTGTATCTTGTTCACTTAATATTGTTTCCTTAAAGTTACTTAAGAATAGCATTACTTCTATTTGAGTAGTGGTTTCTTAATTGTTTAGTGGAATAGAATCATTTATCTTTTTATAAAGGTGTGGTTATGATTTATAATCAAGGAAACAATATTACTTAACTACTTATGAATTTACTATAGGGTTTTGGTATGTTTATACATTTGTGATTAAAACAATGGTAATAGAATTTATCAAGTCAAAATAATAATCTTGAGAATTTAATATTTGATAACTCCATTTGAATAATAATATACACTTAATCTTGAATGATAAATCAAATAGAATTATATTTAAAATGTGTTGAACCATTTTGACTTAATATAATCAATATTTAATACTAATACTATTTATTAGACTCAATTGGCTAATTTTAGAAATATTAACAAATTTTATTTACCCTTATATGAATTATGAACTAAGGAATATGTTTAAATTCAGGTTGCTAAAGTGTTTTAATTTTTTTATTTATCTCAAAAGTGGAATATTATATTTTTAACATGTAGGTAATGTTTTTGTGATCATTTTGGTATATTACATTTTTTTATGATTTATAAATAATAAGATATGATTTTTATAAGATTTATTACTTTATAAATACTTAATAAATAATAAATATTTAATTAAGTGAAGTAGTAGTGCATAATTATAGTTTTAAAGTATAGTTCTTATTTTTCTAAGATTTTTGGTATTTTATTTATATTTTTAATATTTACCATTATTAAAATATGAATTATCAAAGTATTAATATTTCTAAAATCTTTATTAAATAATAATTATTTAAATTATTCTCATAATAATGTTTGATAATGATTTAATGTTATAGATTTTATTTTTTTGAAAATTTTCATATATTACACATATTTTCTGAATTATAAAACAAAAGATATTGATTTTATAAGTTTTATTCATTTTATTTCATTTCTGGAATATTGATATTTGAATTTATATTGTTTTTACCAATTTACTAAACAAGGAGTACTTTTCTTACAGAGGCTAAACCTAGACTAGGTCACTGACTGGTGGGTCACATACCACATGGCATGCCCAGTTTGATTCATGTTTTTGTTACCGAAGTTGTTTCTACTCCCAGAAGATGACAGATGGGCTAGGGGCCACGTCACACGCCACACAGGCAAAGACCAGGTCAAATGGCTGACCGGGTCAACTCCAACGTAACGATGACGTACACACGGACGCCACCATCGGGAAATGGTCACCGGCGATGATCCACGACGCCCCATCACCTGATGTTGAGTGTGCTAGAAAGAGGGTGACGAGGCGAATCGACCAAGCCTATTAACGCTAGCTATTGGTCATCAGAACAATGGTTATGACGAGCATCCACGACAACGCTCTCCGGTGACAAGACAAACTCGAGCTAGAGGTGGAATTAGGAAGCTATAATGAGGCAGGAGGTGCGTATGCGTACCCTGAGACTGATGCAGTGGTCGACAATGACCGACATGGTCGGAGATGAGTTCTTCTCAAGAATTCCGGTGAAGACCGAGGAAAGGGAAAGATGAAATTCACCCTCCTCAGAGTTACCCTTGATGTTTTACTTCACCCAAAATATCTACGGAGCACGGCGCTTCTCCCCAACCACACCATAGGCTTCGAGGAGCATTGCATCGACGGCTAGCCAAAGCTCGCCGGCGATGGCGTCGGGTTGAAACGAGAGATAGAGAGCAAGACGGAGGATGAGGATTGACTAGGAGCTCGAGGCGGTCTCAGGCGGCAGCTTTATACGGTTCGGCAGGCTTGGACACGTCGGCACGATGACGATGACGGTCGAGGCCTCGCGATGGTTTTGTGCTTGATTCGAGCACGAATCTTGATGGGACAGGTGGATATGGACTCCGGGCGAATAGGGCGAAGCTAAGGAGTAGTCCTCACGTCCGAGACGGTCCACAATGTCGGCGGCGACGTGGCTCGCCGACGGCGTGTCGGTCAGCCAGAGGAAGACGAAGACGACGGTTCTCTCTCGCGTGGGACCCGCTTGCCAGTGAGAGAACGAAACGGTATGTGGGATCGGGCCGAGGTGGGCTGCTGCAAACCAAGCGAAATGTTTCTGCTGCTACATGTGAGCGTCAGTTAGAAAGTGAGGTAATGGGCTTTGGGCCACTTTCTGGACCGAGTTCGTTTCCTTTTCTTTATTCTTTCTATTTTCTGTTTTAAAATTTTCTTTTCAATTTAAATTTCCAGATGGTTAAATACCATAAATTATGTACAATATTTAAAATATTTCAGAGGTAATTATACTAATTGATTGCTCTACTCATCTTGGTATTTTTTTAATACTCATAATTTTATTCAAAATTATTTATTAAGTAAAATAATTAAGAACTAGTGAAAGAACATGTTGGCGCCCATGTGTGGTTTTGGTAATTAATGACAATCTTTATGGACTAATGTGTGTATTAAGTTATCCTTGTAGGATTTGTCCATTGGCATCTCTTGGAGCATGTGTTGGCTTCAAGGTCGATGAAATGCAAAGAAGATATGTTGTGCAAGCTCAATATGCGAGGTCGATGATGAGGAATTAAGAAAGGCGTTCCATCTTGAGAAGGGCAAGACCGTCTACATCGAGTTCAAGTGGAATGCTCAAGGCAAAGGTATAATCTTGATAGGTTTTCCCTTTTGTCGGTCTCTTGTTGTGTGTAGGAGACCGGGTTTAGGATAGATAACCGTACTATCAAGAGGGGATCTCGAATGAGTAACTCGATCACATCGTTCAGAGAGAGCTCAAACCTTTGCATACTTGCATCATCATATTTGGTTGCTATTTGGTCTTATCCATGTGAGGATTTAGAGATTGTGGTAATCTCCATAACAAACTCTTGTTCATCAAAATCGGATCTTCCGTTTACATCTTGTTGCGATTTTGATCTTGACGGCTTTCTGGTTTCTCACCAAGTGTGGTATCTCACATTATTATACTTGATACATTCTCACTTGGTGATAACCAATATTTTCAACGCAATTGGAATCGGGTCAATCGGAGTTACCAATCAAAAGTTATTGTGGTTTGAATTTGCCCCTCTTTTATTAAAAAGAAAAGGAATCAGGTTTCTGGGCTGAGCGGTAGTACCGCCTGGGCGGGCCGGTACTACCGCCCGCCCCTGGGCGGCCCCCAATTATCTTCTGCCTCGCTAGGTAGTCAAATCCGGCACTACGGCCGGCCCAGATCCCTGCTTGCAGCGCCCCGTGTTGACCCTGTTGCCGCTGCGTGCGCTAGCCCTGCCTCGATCCAGCCGCCACCAGTCTCGCGCCCACCTCGCGCCGCGTGGGCCCGCGCGCTACCTGCCGCGTTGACCTGCGCACGCTGCTGCTGGCTTCGCGTGCATCGCCCGCGCACTAGCTATATCTCGCGCGTGCCCACTTCCCTTGATTGATTGCTGGCCTCGCGCGGGCCCCGCATTGGCCCCGATTTCTTGATATCGCATGCGCTCGCTCGCCCCTGACCGCTCCCTTCGCATGCGCTCGCGTTGACCTGTGCCGCTCGCTGCACACACGCGGCCCCGCTTGCGCAGCTACCGCGACACTACGCGTGCCCCTGGCTAGCCCCACTCGCTGGGCCCAGCGTCTGCCGCCGCTGCTACGCGCACGACTCGCGTGGCTGCTCGCCAGGATCGCCAGATCGCTCGCTCGCTGCGCGTGTTGACCCGGCCGCCTGATTTGTCCATTCGTTTTGCCCGGGACTGGTGCGGTACTACCGGTCCCATCCGGTACTACCGTTCCGTCCATAAAAATAGCCCCAACGGCCAGATTTTTGGGGTCTCTATTTAAGGCTTTGCTCGTTTTGAGTTTAGTTAGCTTCTTCCTCTTTTATTAGGCTAAGCTTTGTCCACACCTTGCTCTAGATCTTGAAGCTTGCCTAATCTTTTCCCTCCGATGATTCTTGCCCATATTTGAGTGGAAGAGAGAGGAGATCTAGATCCACGTTTTGACCTAACCAATTCATCTCTTTGTGAGTGCATCTTTGAGGATCTAGATTTTGGGGGATTTTGTGTCTCTCTTTGATTTCTCCTCTCTTGTTCCCCCAATAGCTTTAGTAGCTTTGTTGGAACTTGAGAGTGAGGGATTTGAGCACCTTTGTGGTGTTCTTGCCATTTGCATTTGGTGCATCGGTTTGAGTTCTTCTCGGAGGATTTGGTTCGTGTGACTCATTGAAGCTTGTCCCTCTTGGGTTCTTGGAACCCTAGATGGTTTTGTGGACTTGGTGGCATTGTGGCCTTTTGTGGCATTTGTTGGGAGCCTCCAATTAAGTTGTGGAGAAGTGCCCCAATCTTGTGAGAGGTTCCGGTTGCCACCGACAAGTGCACCGATAGTGGAAGCATGGATCGATCCCGTTGGGGTGAGATTCACCAGAGAATAAGGGAGGCCTTTTGTGGAGTTGGTGGTTTGATACCACCCCCTCTCCAAATGAGACGTACTCCATGTTGGGAGGAACTCGGTAAAATATCGGTGTCCCCGCGTGCCTCAGTTATCTCTATACCCGAGCTCTTTACTTATGCACTTTACATTGTGATAGCCTTCGTGATTGAAGTAATATATATCTTGCTATCACTTTGTTGCTTGTATTGCTTAGCATAAGTTGTTGGTGCACATAGGTGAACTTTAGTTGTTCTAGGTTGTTATTAACAAAGTAAACACTAGTTTTATTCCGCCTTTGTTGAGCCACTCTAGGAAAAGTTTTAATCGCCTATTCACCCCCCTCTAGGCGACATCCGTATCCTTTCAACTAGGATTTTAGAATTTTGTTTAAAACCTTAAAACTTTTCTATAACATTGTTTTCACTTTTATTTGGAGTAATGAAGTTTTAAAATGTTTACTAATAGCCATAGAGTTTATTTATATGAATTTAAGCACATAATAAGGTATATATTTCATTATGACTAACATAAAAGTTAAAGGTTTGGGATTATAAATGTCTACCATGAATTCTGGGAGTTTTTATATCCTTTTTTAATTGTGAATTAAGGTGAATGGTTAAGACATATTGTCTTTATGTTTATGATCATGAATGATATCACCATTTAAAGTAAAATAGTGGAATTGTTTTCTAGGCTAACTTATGAGAAAGAATTGATAAAGATAGTTCCTAAGCACCTATGATAATGAGGGTTGAAAATGACAAAGATGTGCTTAAGTAATTTAATATAGGAAAATACTCCTATAAGGCATTGGGGAAAAAAGATGATAGATCAATTATATGAAATAAATTTTATGTTTGGTTAAAGATTTAGGGTTTAGGTTTCATCCAGAATTTGTATCTTCCATACTTCAATAATTCTAGACTTCTAATTAAGGAATTCCTTTCCTAGATATACTACTTTATATCCAACATCAAGTGTTAACATCATGAGCTTTACTTCACAAGAATCTTCTTATCCACCTTTTATTCTTCTAAATACATTTATAAATGCAATGATCTTGTTACTAAAGCTTTTCATAATCTGCTCACATCTATAATTAGGTTATATCAAACTACTCTGGTAATGATAACCTCTAATCTACTAAGTAATTACTTCTAACTCCATTCATATACTTCCTTTATCACCATCACTAATATTACTCCAATGGATATATATATCAAATTACTTTCCTCAAAAGCTTACTATCTTGTAAGAGGAATAACACTACTTTAATCACTCCATGCTACTCTAGCTTCAACTTAATTATACTGTCTTGTCTCTACTTAACTCCAGTAACTAATACTCCAACCTCATATTATATTAATGTGACTTGTAATGACTAATCTAGAATAATATATCTAGACTAGGGTTTAATCATGTTCTACCCACCAATGTCACTTATACAGGATATAAGTATTCAATATTGGTGGCTAAAGCATCATCATTATAATCCTTTAATCATTTATGGCTTAGGTTTCCAGTTGGCTAATCAAGGTCTCATCAATACAACATTACAGTTGTATTATGGTTATCTTCTCAATGTATCTATTTGACTAAGAGAGATTATTCATTTACTATACCTACTTGATTCAATAGGACTACTCCTGGTAACTAACTTCAATGTTCATCTTTATAAACTTCTAGATGACTCTTCTATTCATTCAGGATTGAGTTAACTCCATCAATTATCACATTAATCTTATTCCCTTCCAACACTCACATCTTATAGTTGATATCCAGATCTAGCATTACCACCTACCCCTTCTTACTTCTTTCTTTATAGGCTTGGGTGAATGCCATTGAAAGAGCAAGAGTTGATAGATCAAGGATTGATAGATTAAGAATTTATGAATCAATAGTTGATTACTCAACATTGATGAACAACAGATATTGGAATATGATTCCAATAGGAATGGTAAAGATTGATATGGATAAAAAAATACATGGTGAATGATCTTTGAATTGGTTTCCCTCCTACTCCATATAACTAAAGAGTTAGGGTTAAGTATTACCATGATACTTATGGTATAAGTAGATGAGATTAAAATAGATCAAGATTTAATTGTTACATTCCTATTACTTAAGTTATGTTTATAACTTGGTATTCATGAGTTGTGTAATGAATAATAGGATATGATTACTTAAGGATCAAATATAAATCATTAAGTAATGTATTAGGGTTATCTTTTATTACATTTGATCTACCCTCAGATCAAATCTCCCTTACCCAAAATAAGGTTTTAGCAAAGGTCATATTGAAACTTATCGCAGTCAACTTGATGATCTAATTCAATTCCATAAAGTTGAGAGAAGCTTCAATCACTTTGACAAGTTTTTCTCAAAAGCGCGAAAATTATTCAGATTTTCTATGCACGAATGCAATGCACACATCTGTGTTCAGCTTATTTCTAAGCTCTAATACTGGGATGTTACTGATCCATTTCCAACGCGCATCGTCACCTCTTTCTTTGCTAGTTTCCGTCTATTCCGCAACACCTATTTCGAGTTATAAATATGAGCAACCGAACCAGTATCAAATACCCAGGCACTATTATGAGTACTAGTGAGATACACATCAATAACATGTATATCGGATATACCTTTCTTCTTGATGTTTCCTTTCTTCAAATCCTCCAATTACTTAGGGCAATTCCGCTTCTAGTGACCTTCTCCCTTGCATTAAAAGCATTTAGTATTAGGCTTAGGCCCAGCCTTGGTCTTCTTCGCCGGCGCGGTAGCTTTCTTACCGGACTTCTTGAAGTTTCCCTTTTTCTTAGACTTGCCTTGCTTATTGAATTTGATGGTCTTATTGACCATCAAAACTTGGTGCTCTTTCTTGATCTCCACTTTCGCAGACTTTAACATGGAGAAGAGTCACGCAACGACTTGTCCATGTTTTGCATATTGTAGTTCATCACAAAGTTCTTGTAACTTGGTGGTAGTGATTGGAGGACACGGTGAATCCCCAAAGCATTAGGAATCACTATGCCTAAGCTTTGAAGCTTGCTTGCATGCCCATACATCTTGAGCACGTGCTCACTAACGGAGCTGCCCTCTTCCATCTTGTAGTTAAAGAACTTTCCAGAAGCCTCATAAATCTCAACTGCCGCGTGAGCCTCAAATATCATTTTTAGTTCACGGACAATATCATGTGGTTCATGGTTCTCAAACCTTTTCTGAAGCTCCGATTCCAAACCATACAAGATAGCACACTGAACTATGGAGTAATGATTCTTTTGAGTGAGGAAAACATTCTTCACCTCATCGTTAGCATCAACTGCAGGTTGGGTCACCCAGCGGTGCATCCAGCACATAGGTCAAATTACCAGCATTGAGGACAATACTCAAGTTGCAGAGCCAATCCGCAAAGTTGCTTCCATGGTTTTTCAACTTTTATTTCTCTAGGAACACATTAAAATTGATGGTAGGGGCCGCCATTGATCTACAACATATTTGCAATAGTTTAGACTAAGTTTATGACAAATTGAGTTCTAGTTAATAGTTAAATTAATCTAGGTGAACTCACACTCAAAACAATATCCCTCACATTGTTTTAGTGATCACACGAACCAAATCCACCACATCAAAACCGATCATCACGAGAGATAATGTAGCTTCAATGGCGAACAATCAACATGTTCATCATATCTACTATATGACTCATGCTTTACCTTTCGGTGATCCGTGTTCCGAGACCATGTTTGTACATGCTAGGCTCGTCAAGATCAAACCTTAGCTTCCGCATGAGCAAATCTGGCTTGCTCCCATTGTATACACTCGCAGAATCTAACACACCCGATCATCACGTGGTGCTTCGAAACAACGAGCTTTAGCAACGGTGCTTACTAAGGTTGAACATTTTATAACATGAAATTTTGTGAGAGGGATCATCTTATAATGCTACCGTCGCGAACTAAGCAATAAAAGATGCATAAAAGGATTAACATCACATTAAATTCATAATATGTGATATGATATGGCCTTTATTCTTGTGCTTCCGATCTCCATCTTCAAGCACGAACATGATCTCCATCATCACCGGCATTAATTCAAGGTCAATGGCGCCGCTCCATGGTTGTCGTCCACCAGCATCAACTATTACAACTACTTTGAATAATAGACACGCAGGTCTTAACAAAATTAAAAAGACAACCATATGGCCCCTGCCGGTTGCCGACTTACAATAAGGAACATTGTATGCATCACATATAATCACAATCATGGCCATATCACATCACAACACAACCCTGCAAAATAAAGTTAGATGCCTCTAATTTACTTTGCATTTTTTACGTGGTTTAGGGCTTTCAATAAGTGTCGTTCTAACTTACAAACAAGAACCACAACGTTGATGCTTGAACTATCAAGTGCCCGTTGTAAATTGAATCTATACTATGATGGGAGAGACAGACACTCGTGAAGCCACTTATGTAATACAAGTTGCATGTCAAGCGTGGAGCAAGTCTCATGAACGACGTCATGTAAGGTTAGGTCGGGCCGCTTCATCCCATCATACTGCAAGATGCAAAGTACACAAAAAGAATTGATAATAAAAGCACCACCACCCATAATGACCATTGTGTTCTACTCGTGCAACAGATCTACATATAGATATGGCTCTGATACCACTGTAGGTGTTCGTAGCATGGAAAACAAAAAATTTCTATTGCATGCACACAAACAAGCCAAGATCTATCTACTAGATTTTAGCAACGAGTCGATTAGATAACTCACCCTCGAAGATTCCAAAGCGGTTAACGGGAGCAGATTCTCGTGGGTGATGTAGTCATACACTTGCCGATCTCAAGATCGTGTAGACAATCCTTCCGGCGCTGCGTTCCGGCAGCGCTTCCGCAGTCGGTCACACGTTCGGTACTCGATGAAGACCTTCCTATCTCTTGTTCCAGCAGGCAGCAGAGGTTGTAGTTCTCCCCTCGCGATTCTGACAGCACGACAGCGTCGTGTCGGAAGTAGAGGGAAAATCCTACAGGGCTTCGCCTAAGCCGGAGCAGGTTATGGTGGATCTAGGGTTTCCGACGATCTAGGTTTAGAGGGACGGAGAGGAGGAGGTGGAGTCGGCGGTAGCGATGGACCGGCGGCGGTGCAAGGCGGCGGCGGCGTGGCTTGGAGGTGGGGAGGGCTGGTTGTGGCCTCTTGGGGAAGCCCCTCCCCTCTATTAATGAGAGGGAGGATAGCTTGGGAGAGGGGAGTTTGAATCCTTCCCCAAACCCAAGTTGGAGAGAAAGAAGGACTCTTTCCTTCTTCCACTAGGAAATCATTGTTCCAGTTTGACTTTTCAAACCTGTCTTTTGACTTTCAATTTAGAGCTTTATTTCTCTCTCGCAAATGCCCAACCAAGTGACCTAGGACATGATCCAATCATTCCACTTAACCATGACACATTCATGAACCATTCCCCTTCCGGTCCGGTGAACCTTCTAGATCCTTCTAGAACCTCTCCAATGAAAACATCGAAATCATTCCCGAACTCCGGAATCGGACTTTCCTTATATGAATCTTATTCTCCGGACCATTCCGGATCTCCTCGTGATATCTCAGATCCCATCCGAGACTCCGAACAACATTCGGTCTCCCTACTTACATTCCATATCTACTAAACAACATTGAATCCTTAAGTGTGTCTCCCTACGGTTCGTGAATTATGCGGACATGACCGAGACACTTCTCCTATCAATAACCAATAGAGGAATCTTGAAATTCATATGGCTCCCACATATTTGTATGATTACTTTGCGATCGAATGAACCACTTATATACGATACCAATTTCCCTTTGTCTCGCGATAGTTTACTTATCCGAGGTCTAATCGTCGGTATCTCTGCATACCTAGTTCAACCTCGTTACTGATAAGTACTCTTTTCTCGTTCCCGTTATATGTGATCCCTTGTGAGCCAGTCACATGCTTTCAAGCTAATTGGATGACATTCCACCGAGAGGGCCCAGAGTATATCTATCCGTCATATGGATGGACAAATCCCACTCTTGATCCATGTGCCTCAACACATACTTTCGAACACTCAATGCCACCTTTATAGCCACCCAGTTACGATGTGGTGTTTGATGTCATCAAAGCATCCTTCCGGTGATGGTGATTAGCATGATCTCATGGTCGAAGGAATTAGGTTACTATGTATTAGAAAGCTTATAGCAAACGAACTATTAAAATGACTTGATCTTAATGCTACGCTTATCTATAGGAGTATGTCCATCATACCATTCTCCTAATGATATGATCTTGTTGTTAATAACATCTCAATGTTCATGATTGGAAAACCACGATCATCTATCAACAAACAAGCTAGTATTACAAAGAGGCTTTACCAGGAACTCTAATTTAGTTTACAAATCACACAAGTATTAATGTTTCCGGTTAATACTATTATACCATGAATGTAAACATTTATCATAAACACAAAGATATAATAATAACCACTTTTATTATTGCCTCTAGGGCATATCTCCAACACATATTTCACAGAAATTGTTTGTGAAATTGGCATAAAACACCTCCGTGAAACAGTACTACCAACTACAAAGCTTTGTGTTCTCTAAAGCTAAGGGGTTTAATCCCATGGGACGACACGCGGAGCGATTCTTGTGCATGGGAATATTATCCAGCTTGTATTGTACCATCTATGTGAGAGACAATCGTGTACAATTTGAGGGTTTTTAAAGGTAATATTGAGGTTGTGTTTAACAAAATTGTGGTTGATTTTGTCAAATGTTCCCCTCTTATTATGATTGTACGATTGGTCCACTTTGTTTTTCTATACCATGGATGTGCATTCCTTGACTTAGTACCTGATTGGGTTGAGGGCCAAGAAGTATAAAAATGTACATGAGAGTTGTAACACATTCCACTGGTGATCTCAACAAGTAAGCATTACCCGCACAAATATTTTGATGAATAAGGTTAACATATACTGGAGTGGCATCCCATAGAAGCAGTTCCCACAAAAATACCTCGTACTTCTCCTAGGTACCAAAGGTCTGTCATCTTTGCGTCCTATTTCAAGGACAGATTTTGCTCCAAACTCTATAGTGCAATTTACGTAAAAATAATACTCTCTCTAATCCATATTAACTGTTACTGGATTGGATGTATTTAGCACTAAAACATGTCTAGATACATCCATTTTTGCGACAAGTAATATGGATCAGAGTGAGTAGAAAATCTAGATGCAAGGTTGTACAAAATAGATAAGATAATAATAAGATAGACAAGTTACCTCCAAATTACTTGATAAAAATTACATGCATGAGCACGCCTCTAGGCCATCCCAAGGCGCTTGTGATTAGACCGGATCGAACCGGTAGAGGCAAGCATCCGTTTGGGAGGCGACATAAAACCATCTAGGGTTTGGTACTCCTGATGCGGCTCGGATCACTGTAGAGCTTCATTGGGAAACCCCAACAGGAAGGTATGATGAGCATAGCAGTAAATCTTCCCTCAGTATGACACCAAGGTTATCGAACCAGTAGAAGGAAGGAAACGACTCAAAGGTGTTGCTAATAACTTGGAAACCTGCACAACACAAACTCAAGACTTTGCCACAATGAACAGTGAGGTTGTCAATCTCACTGGTTTGCTGAAAACAAAAAATTAAACGTATGGTGTGGAAGGTAATGGTAGCTTGCAGAAAGTAAACAGTAACAATGAGAGGTGTATCAATGGTAAAGATTGGACCGGCGTCCACAGTTCACTAGAGGTGTTCTACTTAAGATAAAAACATAACATGTTGGGTAAACAAATTATAGCGGGGCAATTGACAGGACAAATCAAGGCATAACAATGAAATACTAGACATTCATGATCCTATAAGATTTGATTGGGTATTACAGCAATATACATAGACCGCCATCCAACTGAATCTATGACTAGTAATCCACCTTCAGGTTATCATCTGAACCCCCTCCAGTATTAAGTTGCAAGCAACGGATAACTGCTTTAAGTAATATGTGTACATTAAACAATATAATTGTTCCGTGAACAAAATATCGCTGTTCTATCCCTAGTAGCAACAACACATCTACAACCTTAGAGATTTCTGTCACTTCCCTAGATTCAATAGAGTCATGAACCCACTATCGAGCATAAATACTCCCTCTTGGAGTCACTAGCATCTACTTGGACAAGATAGCTACTAGAAACGGAGAGCATGCAAGATCTCAAACAACACAGACATGATAGAAATAACAAGATAGAACCATTAATCAATCTGACATAGTAATCGTTGGATCCCGCAAACACAATATGCATGATTACAAATAGATGATCTTGATCATGAACGGAGCCCACAAGATCTAAACATGGTAGCACAAAGGAGGAGAAACAACCATCTAGCTACTGTATGGACCCATAGTCAAGGTGGAACTACTCACGCATCATACCAGAGGCTGGCATGGTGATGAAGAAGGCCTCCGGGATGATCTCTCCCCTCTGGCAGGGTGTCGGAAAGAGCTTCAGATCTCCCCCGATCTAAGGATGATGGTGGTGGCAGCTACGGACTGTTTCGTGGAGATCTGATCGGGTACTTAGGGTTTTGACATCAGGGGCTTCTTATAGGCGAAGGGGGAGACCGAGGGGGTGCCCGAGGTGGCCGCACCCCCAGGCGCGGGCCAAGCCTAGCCACGCGGCCAGGGGGTGTGGGCCCCTCATGGCCCTCCTCCGTCTCGTCTTCTTGCTCCGTGTTTTCCTCGGTGAAATATTGACTGTCCCGTCCAATTCTGAAAATATTCATTTTATGGTTTTTCTGGAACCAAAAACAGCAGAAAACAGGCAACTGGCACTGTGGCATCTTGTTAATAGGTTAGTCCCAGAAAATATATAAAAATACCTCAAAGTGTAGACAAAGCAAAGCAAAGCAAAGTGGATACTAAACAAGCATAGAACATCAAAAATTATAGATACGTTTACGACGTATCAACTCCCGCCGGCGATGCCGTCGGCCCGCTATGTCTTCAGTGTCCTCGTGATGACGGCTACATCTTGAGGTCAGAATAAGGTCCTTCCGCCTTATCATTGCTCCGGTGCTGCATCTAGTGCCGGCGGAGGACGCATGGAGTTGTGTGTCCGGTGGATCTCCTGGAATCTGGTCCGTTTTCGTGGTTGTTGGTGTGACATCAGGCCAATCTCTTCCAATTTATGGATGATATTATTGATGATGGTTGCTGCTCTAGTGTGCCGATTCTTTGAAGCCTTAGCACGACGACTTCCCGTCTGTCTACTACAACAAGCTCTACTACGACAAGCTTTGCCCAGCTGCGGTGATGGAGGGGCGAGGACAGCAGCGCGCCTTCGGCTTGTGCTAATGCTTGTAGTCGTCGTTTGGTGGTCCATATACCTATTTATAATGTTTATTATTTTTAGGTGATGATTATTCATGAATCGGTGGAATTTCGTAAAAAAAAAGGGCGCTTGTGATTGAGAAAAGAACGACATTGTTCCTGAGGCAATTGACCCCCCCTTTCAAACAAGAAGCTCTGTACTCATAGGCTCAACGTCGGGAAGGATAACAGACAACGCAAAGGTATGTGTCTGAGGTAAACATCGTGGGAACCTTGGTGCCCACTCCTCTGCCAAAACTGGCAATCACTACCCTCACATTCACATCGAAGACGATGAGGGAATCTGAGAAAATCAATTTGATTTTTTAGGTTAATTTTTTACATGATTTACTTTAGGTTATGTGTCTGAGGTAAACATATTTTTCACATCGAAGACGATGAGGGAATCTGAGATACACACAGCCTAGTTCATCACGTCTATTTACACATTAAAACATATTTTTTGTGGCAGAAAGTGTAAGCTGATCCAATCGTACGTCCTCCTTCTAGTTGCTTCTGTTAGAATTAAGGGCACCACGTGTGTGTCCGAATAGTATAGGAATAACAGTCCGTGTATCATACGAGTAGCACACCCCGATCGAGTCCCCTAGCTGCAGTTTTTGTACGTTCGCATCTGCCCGTACAAGAGTTGATCAAGCTGCGGCGCTGTTCTCAAAAAAAAAGCTGCGGCGCTAGCTTTGCGCAACGACGACGGATCGTTCGGGTCGCCGTCTTCGCGACGACGTTGTCGCCGGAAAGTAGTAGGAGTAGCTCGCAAACAGCCCGGACGTTCATCTCGCCATGACCTTCGCAGGCGTATCCCTGATCCAAGATGGAAGGCTATTACCATCCGCGTCGGCCATCAACGACGCTGGCTCCGCCAGTGGGTACCACCTGCTCGTGGTCGAAGGATACTCGCGCACCAAAGCCGACGTCCTCAACGGCCGCCACATCGAGTCTCGCCCTTTCAGGGTCGGAGGGTACCTCTGGTTTCTCCAGTACTATCCAAACGGTTTCTTGACAGGGAACACCGACTTCATCTCCGCTGCTCTCATCCTTGCTCAGGATGTTGCAGAGCCCGTAAAGGTCAAGTATGGGTTTAGTTTCATCGACCAGGCCAACGAGCATTCGTCATCGCACATTCGCAAGCTCACAGCATATGACTTCTCTGTAAAAGATCATGGTATGTGCTCCTTTAAATTTGTAAGGAGGGATGCCTTTGAGAGTTCAGAACATCTCAAGAATGACAGTTTCACCATCAGGTGCGATGTCCTCGTCATCGAGGACGTTAATTCCAAGGGCACCGCCTCACCATTCGTCACGGTGCCGCCACCCGACATGCAGCGGCACTTTGCCGGCCTCCTGATGGCCAAGGAAGGCACCGACGTGACCTTCAAGGTCGGTGCCGAGACGTTCGCCGCACACCGGTGCGTCCTCGCGGCCCGGTCTAGAGTTTTCAAGGCTGAGCTTTTTGGCCCGATGAAGGAGGGCATGGTTACTGCAGGCGCCATACTTGTAGAAGACATGGACGCTCAAGTTTTTAGGGCAATGCTGGCGTTCATTTACAGTGACTCTGAGCCAGAGATGGACAAGGAAGAGGATGAAGATGTGATTTGGCAGCAGCTGCTTGTTGCGGCGGATAGGTATGATCTCCAGCGACTGAAGCTCATGTGTGAAGATAAACTGTGCGGGTTCATTGGCCTGAACACCACCACGGCCATCCTGGCGCTAGCCGAGAGCCATCATTGTGACGGGCTGAAGAGGGCGTGCTACCATTTTCTGGGAACTCCGGGAAACCTGAAGGCTGTCATGGCAACCGAAGGCTTTGATCATATGGTCAAGACCTGCCCCTGTGTTATGAAGGAGTTGATCGCCATGCTTGCACCTTAGTGTTCACGGCTTCTACATTTTAGTTGTTCTCTATCGGTTATTTGATCTACCAGTTAAAATTGGGTTATGATTTTACTGAATCTTTGCTGGACTTGCTTGTTCACTGGTCATGATGTTTTGTTTTCTCATGATAGAACGCTTCTAGTGAAACGCGATATCCATTTTGTCGCCGTTCTGAGCTGATTGTTCCTCTATCTGCAGATTATAATTTGGAAAGAATAGACCTTATTTTCACTATTTTTTCAGTTAAAAAGTTTGATACTAGCTAGTCCACTCCATCTCCACAGGCCTACAGCCCTACAGTTGCAACTGGCGGCATCACATTGTACTGGTTAATTTTCTGTTTGTTTCAATCAGTACCTCGCGGTGTACAAAATCGCTACAGTGGGGAAACATTTGGTAATAAACAACAGAAAATTCTTTAAAGCTAAAACACAGAGAGAAATACAAGTTAGATAGTGTCTCATGTACAAGAATTGCTCAGCATGTCTGTCTCATGACATTAAACCACTTAGCTTTACATAACATAAAGCTTTGTAGTTTGTAATAAAGTTGGCCTGTGGATCCCATAAATCCCATGACATGTAGATTCTTGAGGTAGTTATGCTGACATCCTGGAAGGCTTCTGATAGGATGCTGTCTAGTATGAGGAATGGCGAAACTACGAAACTGCAGCAGATAGGGGAAACAAAATGATGAGCAGACTTATCTACTAACCAATTGATATATCTGTAGCAATGATAATGATCACTTATAAATAAAGATTTGTCTGGCAGAAATTCAGCTATTGGGTAGTTTAGTTTCATAAAAATCAATCATTAAATGTGAGAAACGATACTATGTTTATGATTGCTTGCTTAAACGTTGAGAAGGCCAGAGAGAAACAGAGACATGCATGTTCCTGTCATGTTTTTTTTCACCAGAAACAAATAGCTATAACGTGTTCCCCAACACCTTTCTTGAGCCCAAATACAAGAAAATCAAGTCTAATGTCACACTCACACATAGTCTAATAGGTTCCAGAATCCTGAACAAGGCGATATGGTAAATATGCAGAGGCAAAGTGATGCATACATCACATTAGTCAAACCTCAATCCTTAACCTTGGGGTTGGTCCCCAACTTACATCCTATTATCTATGACATCCAAACCATGAGGTATAAGATTGAATTAACGCCTCATGAGTTATGTAAAGAAATGAAAGAAGATAATCCTAAGTATGGGAGAATGGTGTAATTTTTCCCAAACCAGTGTAAGCATGGTGTAATGATCTCGTATGATTTTACGAAGGTTGCAAAAACATAAATTAGAGGGTCAACGAAATTTGAAATTTGGAACACATGATGACAAAATCTTGAAAGTCTGAATGCAACACGCATACAAAATAAATGACGACTACTAACAAAGTAGGTAAGAGGTACTTACATTCAGCTCAAGCTTTTCAATAAGAGGAGCAGCTCTCAAACAAGAGGCTAAAGAGAGAATGTTGCCCGCATCTTTATGAGTGATAATTAAATCCAAATGTAAGTACTTCAGCTTGGAAAACTTGCTGGGGTTCTCTAGCAACCCAGGCGTCTGTTAAAGGTTACAATAAGAAATATGCAAGATGAATTTAAATAGTGACAATAAACAGCTGGGACAACACACCTTCAATCGAGTAGTAGCTATCAGAGTCAGGCTTTGAATAGTTGGAAGTGCAGTGGGTAATGTAGTGAGGGCATGCTCCAGAGTTATGCATCCAGTAAGATGAAGGTGCACGTCTTTCAGCTCTCGCGATTGACCGAGGTCAATAGGATGCCACTCCCCTCTGTACACGAAGGTTTTGAGGTTCTCGGCATTGAATTGTATTTTGGTTACATCACAGTATGCAACATGCAAGTGCACCAGGCAAGATAATGGACGATCCACCTTTAGTTCATCATCCAGATGACACCTAACTATACTCAACCATTCAAGCTTAGAGCAACTAGATAACATATCTTCAAGATCCTTTGCTGTGACATGTACCAAGTTGAGATCGAGCTTTCTTAAATTGGGGAAACCATTGAAACGAGACCGCAATTTGATAAACACAAAGCTAAGCTGAATACACTGTAGACAGGATGTGCTTCTGCTGTCCAGATACTCAATAGGGAATAAATACCGACCATTACGACCATGGAACTCGGCCGGTACTAAATCAAAAGCTAGATTCTTTGTCTGAGATGCCACAACAAACCTAACCCAATTATCGAGATGAACAATCAGCGCTCTGTTAAACTCAAATTGGACCTCGAAATCTTCCACAAACATGCCACTGTGTCTTTGAAGGACAGTATTGACATTCCGAACAAACTTCGAAGTGTACTGTATCAACCCGGTGGCAATCATGCGGCCGCACATTGTGGCACCAACGAATCTCAGTTTGGGATGGATCGACCAGACATACCTCCATTTGCTGGACAGAATACTAGTCCTCATAACCTCCTTGAGCGGCAACTCTGACAGAACCTTGCACTGTATGTCCTGCATGGGCAGTTGGCACAATATCACAAGTAAGCCCTGTTTTGGAGAGCTCCTGCTCCCAACTCCCTCACTGGAGCAGGAGGCGCTGCCCCGAAATGCCCCAGCACCACAGTTTTGCTGGAGTTGAATTAGACCCTGCTCTTCCCACGCCAGTGAAAACGACCGGAGCAGCAAAATGATTTATTTGGCTGCTCCACCCGTGCCCTGCACCCTTTCAGTTTCTAAACATACCTACAATTTTTGGTAATTACTGGCAATATGCCTTTAGAGAAAAACCCAACCTTGTGCCTGGCTCGCCCCTAACTCCTTTGTCTCCCTTCGATCGAGGGATTGCTCATGTAACGCCCCCTCCTCCAAACCCTAGGGGTTCCCATTTGGTGGTGGTGGCGTACCTCACGCGGTCGATATTAGTGAAATGATATGTGTGAAAATGATAATAGCGAAATGATATGTTAGACCCCCAATACCTATATATCGCCTGTATTGCGGTCATATCAACCTAGATTTAAAAGCTTGCCCCCACCCTATCAACCGGCATGGTGGCATATCGTTCTCTTCCCCCTTGGGCCTTGGCAACCGGCATGGCAGCACCTAGTCGCTTCTTCCCGCTGGCTAACGACTTGACTACGCCTCATGTATGTTACCCAGGTAGCAGAATCCCCTTCCATATGATAATCATGTACAGAGAAAAGGAATTATGTCTAACACAGATAAGAAACATAGCCATTATTGTCTTTCCATCCCAGATTCCCAAAGCAGCTGTTTGACCCAAACAATTTTTAAAACTCTGAAATTTGCAGGTGAAGTTGCGCTTCTAGTGAAGATGGAGGTCTCCCAAACAGGGCTCAAATACAACAAAGCCACCAAGGCGGTGGCGAGGAAAAGGATCTAAGTTCAAACATACCTCCGGAAGATCTAGAAACTGGAGCTCTGGTCTTCTCCTTTTGCAGATCGGTTTGCCGCGGCAAACGCTCGTCGACCTTGCCGTGCTGCTTCTGCGCGGCATTGGCTCCATCGGAATAGAGACTTGCGTGGGGTGGACAACGGTACGGTTCGAGCCGCCGGTGGCTCTGCTGCAGCAGTTCGCCGGGATACCCGCCCCCTCCGTAATCCCCTCCGGCCGTGTTCGTCGGATATTGCGACGAGCTCCGCGTGGGCCGTGGGGGATAGGTATCGTGGAGACGCCTGTTTGGTTCGAGGGGATGTCCGATTTGGTGAAGAGAAGGAACCGGAGCCGGCGGTGAGGAGCTCACTAGCACCTTCTCTCTTTTCCCAAAGCGAGCCGACCTGACTTTCGGTATTTTCAAAAAATCATCATAAATGGTATTTAAAAGTTTCAAAAAAATCTACTTCATCCCGCGTACCAGCATGCACCGGTGAACGGAACGAGAGAGCAGGTCTTCGAAACTATTTGTTTTTGCGATCCTGTAAAGAAGAATGAATAAGATTTTTGGAAAACGCTCCGCGACTGCTCAAGTTTGTCATCACGGCGTGTCTTCCCGGTCGTCAAGTCCGACCTTGTGCTTATCGTATTCAACGTCGTCTTCTTCGTTAAGTTTCTGAACGTCTGCACCAACGACAGCCGATCAGTATGTACACCGTGATCCGATCTGTTGCTATAATATGACCGATTTTGTATATACACCGCTACTGTTCATGTTGATTAATACATCTAGTATGTTAGACTTTCACGTGATAGTAGCGATTGTAGTAATGTTTTCTCTATCTCTACTAATAATAACTAAAAAGAAGTTCAGTGTTTCGTTTTCTGCCGGACGCACTACGTTCTTTCTTTCGTCACGCCTCCCAGCTCCGCTCGTCCCCTTCGTCCATCGCAGATTTTACAATTAAGCCGCGGTTCACATCCCGCAAATTGTGCCCCTCAACGCCACAATACACATCCCACAGCCTGATGGCATCACGCAGTCGTGCCCCTCAACGTTGATCCTCTTGATCCAATCGTGCCTCCGCCGCCTCTGCGTCCCACCTCGCCGGCCACCCAACGCGCCTAATGGCCGACCAACATGCTCGCAATCGCTCCCGTGGACGACCGCGCTACGGCGAGCAGCCGAAGGCAACCCCCCTCCTCCCGGTCGATTCCCTCCGCCGGTACTTGGGAAAATCGAGGTCCTGGTCGTCCTCCATGAGAGAGGCGGCTGGCCGCCCGAGGTGCCCAGCGGCGGCGATGTAGACCAAGAGCAAGGAGAAGGTCGGCGATGGAGCGTCCGACGATGTGGGAGGGCATGCGCCTGGTGCTGTTGGCGTTCAGTAGCCACCTCTAGAAGCAGGGGATAAAGATCAGGGGGCACTCAAAACATTGGCTAAATCAGCAGGAGGTGACAGATAATTATTCAACACAGTGTGTTAGCTTAGCTGGTGGGCGTCAGAACATGGATCGAGTCAGGTACATCCAGCCCTCCATCCGCCCCTCCTCCCCGCTACCCAGCTACTCTTCCAAATTGCCGTATAAACTCTGTATGCCATGTAGATGTGCTTTCTACTTGAACATCTGAATTATGCGTTTCCTTTTTCCATCCATCAATCAATGGGTAATACTTTTCGTAGGTAGGACTTCATAGTTTGAGCACCTATGGTCTAAAACTCCGAAAGAAATTAAGATGGGATTGGCCACCATGGTCTGGAGTTGAGTGAATTTATTATTAGATCGATCTATCATGTAAAAATATGTATATTGTTTATTCTTTTGGGAGTTAGAAAGAGAGATCTACGATATTGGAGTACTATTGTTGACACAAAAATTATAAATTATCTGTTTGACAATGATCGAGGGCGCTGCTAATCCCCCAAGGCGACAGGTTCTGTGTTGGCTCCATGTTGAATCATTTTATAACCACAGAAAAAGTGATAAAAGGTCAAATCCATTTCTTTATCATTATGTTCTAAAAATATGTATTATATATATATTATTTTGGGAGTTAGAAATCTAAGATATTGGAGTACTATTGCTGACACAAAAATGATAAATTATTTGTTTGACAATGATCAAGGGCGCTGCAGATCCCCCAAGGCGACAGGTTCTGTGTTGGCTCCATGTCGAATCAGTTAATAACCACAGAAAAAGTGATAAAAGGTCACATCCATTTCTTTATCATTAAGTTCTAAAAATATGTATTATATCTATTCTTTTGGGAGTTTGATAGGGAGATCTACGATATTGGAGTACTATTGTTAACACAAAAATGATAAATTATCTGTTTGACAATGATCGAGGGCGCTGCAGATTCCCTAAGGCGTCAGGTTCTGTGTTGGATTCATGTCGAATCAGTTTATAACCACAGAAATGGTGATAAAAGGTGAAAGCCGTTTCCAAACTGGTACTATAATTGCACCATACAGAATGAACTACAGGGAGTACATGTTCTTCTCAGAGGCCAGTTCATCATAGGTTAGTCGTGATGAATTTCTCGAAAAAATAGTGTATATTCTCCAATGTTAGTTAATGAGTACTATTACTTATTTCAGAAGGTTCTACATTAATATTTTTTAAAAAGTATGTTGCAAATAGTTTCACTAACATTGGAAAATACACACTTTTGCAGTTCTGTTTGCTTGGTGATTTGATTTTGTGAGGGTCGCCCATTGCCAAGGCTTTGTCTACACTTGTCTTTGCATCACTGTAGGCCTCGGCTAGAGAAACCGGCGGGGTAGTTTTTGAGAATGTATAAATAATGAATGTGAAACAACTAGGCGACATGGGAGAAAGATCTCTACATCGATCGGGTCAATGTGTTCAATTACAACATGCTATTTTCTTATTTATGTTTTTTAGATTGTAACATTGCCAATTACAAAATATTATTTTCTATCGTTTTTTCAAGTTTCGATGTCGAGTTAAGTCTCTGAATATTTCCTTTTTACCTTGTGTTAACCCTGACCTCAATACAAAAAATGGTTGTGTCCTTGTCAAGCGATATGACTGTTACGCATGCTGTAATGGTAAACGAGACACCGCAAGAATTCAGAAGACCATTCCCCGATGCTATGTTTCATGAAATGTGCATGCTTGGCTTTGTCTACTATAAGTCACATCATTTACATGTTTCCTTTGATTACATGGGTAGGGTATATTTATTTTCAAAAATAATAATCAGGGAGACGCGCTCCTTTGCTTAACTGGGCAGGGTCGTTTACAAAAAGTTTTTTTTTTCCAAAAAGAATAATCAGAGAGATGCGCTCTGGTGTTCATATTTTATCATTCTTGTCTTGCAAAAAGTATTGCTACTGTAAGTTTTTTGTTCCTGATATATCTTCAATATCTTAAATATGTCATCTTCAAGACAAGGAAATTGATAATAAGGCAGATGTTGATGTTTAGATAAGTTTCTGATTTTTGTAGTAGGGAAGGTGACTGAATTAGGCTTCTCACTATAATGGGTTTTCAATGTGCTACGTGGTTTATGTATTTTTATTATATCAGGAAACAAATTATCTCTAAGCAAGTTTTAATTGAACTTTCTAAGGTTAGATTTATCCAATAAGAGTTAGCTGTGATGTCGCCTCAATCTTCTGCATGGATACATTGACCTGATCCGTACGTTGCAGACTCGCCTACCTGGATGCCGCACGATGGTACTCAAGCTGCTCAGGCCTTTTTTTGTTCTATGTGATATATAAATTCAGTTATCATAGTTTGCAATATGTATATTAGCTGAAATATTGGATGATTGCTAAATCTTTACCTGGTTGGTCAGTTATTTAATCTGGGTATTATCAATTGTTCATACAAGTACTTCATAAATTGGTTAATCAGGGCTTTGTCAATTGTTTTATAAGTGTACGAGTATCCGTGTTGTTCGGCTACATATCTTTACATATCTGCTTCAATGAGTTTTGTTAATAAGGTATATTACCTGAATGTTGATGAACTGTAAGTATTCTTGCTCTCAGAATCTTTGGGATTTTACGCTCTCATCCTCTTGGATTAGATTATCTTGACCAAATTTTTGCCCCTTCGATTTCGATTTTGATTTCGGTTCTCTCTGATGCTTTATTCCGCTGTATATTCTCAATGGTTTAGGAGAAACAACAAGCTTTCATCTTGTGCACTATTTTTTCAGCTAATTTCTGAACTACTCTATTTCCTGGCGAACAGAGCAAACTAGCTCTAGAATAGAGCACGACAAGGCAATGCATCTATTCAAGGAGACCAAGATCCTCCTCCTCTCCACCATGTCGTCCTTGGGCAGTGGGTCAATAAGTAAATCTCGTTGTCTTCATCCTCCCACCTCCCGGTTCGGCACCATGTAAGCTACCTAAACTTTGTGCTTTCATGTGGTTATAGCTGAGAAGATCGAGAGGTCCTGGTCTGCTTGTGTTCTCTACTGCGTGTCAAAGTTCAGCGCAGGGTCGAATGCGAAGGCAGATGATGGCATCACGCTGCATCAAATCTTGAGGGCATTTGAACTCAAGTAAGTGTTACAAAAAAATTAATTTTCTAAATGCTACATGTGCAATTATTTTTGTTTAAGAAAGTGCTCAGTTGTGCTAACCTGTTTATTTTCTTTGCTGATGCCCTGCAGAATTGTCGATTGTTTCATGGGCCTCAGTTCTGCATAAAGACTAGATTCATTCTGACTGATATGTATGGTTCAGATTTTATGAAGAAGCTTGAGGTATTTATGCACACACAATTGGCAATTCTCTCATGTTTCGAAACTGGAACACATTTTAGGCGTTTGTTCCTTATTGATCAGTGCATTTTCTTTGTTTTGTGCTCTATTACAGGAGATACAAGCCAGTATTGTGCATTTATTCTCCCTAGGCCGATTACTTTATGTTGTATCTTTGCTCTGCTTGATCGTTTTACTTGTGGCTACATGTAACCTAAAATGGCCATATAGCAGTTATGTTCACTGGAACCTAGCCCATTTGCCCATCTCCCTCTTGTAGTTTTTCTTTGGTTTAGATAATTATGAACTGTGATGTTTTGATACTCAATAACAATGTTTGCTTGGTTCAGGTATTACAAATGTGCATACCCGGAGCTATTCCTGTCAAGTGACGACAAGTCTGCAGACAATTCTTCAGAGACAAATCTGCAGCAATGTTCTGAATATTATCGCTTTGGATGGTTACTCGTCTTAGCTCTTAGAATCCAAACAAATAGCCTATCCAAGAATATTTTAACATCCAAAACTGAGATGTTATTAAGTATAGATTTGTTACACTCATCATGGTCCAGCTATTTGCATACTGGAGATGGAAGCTGTATTGGCTTGTGCGGGATGCAGCCGTAGCCATTGTCAAATACTGTATTTTTTTCTCCCTACGTCTTATATTTGAAAAATAAGCAAATTGGACATCTACTATTGGCTCTTTCGGTTCCAGGCTAAGCAGGTCTATCGCATACTTCTTTGGGTCATGGTATAGAATCGTAGCACTTACCAAGGTGGATGGACAGTTACAAAACATTTTTTTTTTGAGAATTTACAGAAAATATATTTGAATTTAAATTCGGTGTGATTCCCTATAGCACTTGATTTAAGTTCGGTGAATATGATGATTGCATGATTCCAGACCACTCTTTTTATAAGAGAATATTGTACCAAGTTTCTTTGCTCTAACCATAGTGTTCAAATAAGATTTTATATTTCTAGAGTTTAAGTGTAGAAGCTAGCGGGACAGAGGCTGAAGTATGTGAGCATGGATTACGGCGAGCTTGGGTTAGAGGATGGTCAACCACAGCCCCTTGCGCTCGAGATCGCCTTAATACATAGAAGGTGTGTTCATGTCGTATATTCTAACTATTTAAAGTGACGATTTATTTGGCTAATATCACTTCCATTTTCCTACATTGACTCTCTTAATGACTTCTTTCTCCTTAGCGTTTAACTTCAACTACAACATGGCAACTCAATCGACAAATGATTTCCTTCTTTACTAAAATCAACTCATAGCTTCATGATAAATGATGATTATGAAATTGCTATCCAGTTACTCCTTCGGTATGACGGTCCCATGACACATATTCATGAAGTTTTATTTGACGTGTGTTTATTTACATGGTGTTATCTTGGCGATGCAATTTTTAATCTCCCGTTGCAATGCACGGGCATATTTCCTAGTATATTCTGAAATTAATTGTAGAAATTTTGCCTAATAATTCAACATGTACTCCCTCTGTCTTGAAATAGATGTCAGAGATTTGTCTAGATTTGCATATACCTATACATTAAACCGTGTCTACATACATATAAATCTGGATAAATCTCCAACATCTATTTTAAGAGCAAGGAAATAGAATTTTTTTTTTGCTAACGCAACTGAAATGGTCCAGTGTGCAAACAAACTAAAAAAGTGTTGTTGAAGGTTGATTTTCATAAAGCGTTTGATTCAGTACATTGGGAGGCTATCATGTTTTCGCTGACCCACTTGAGAAAATCGAATGTTCTTGAAGCTACTATGAAGCCATGACCTCTTATATCCAGCATATAACTGTGATGCAGTTTACAGTACTGTCACCATTGTGCCGACTCCAGGTGCATGCATAGAACACTCATCTTCCTCTCAAGATTTGTAGGTATGTTGTCATCTCCATATTGAGATCCAATTATGCAAGATTAGAGAGGTAGCTGACAAATAGTGTGTACTCTATCTACCGATAAGAAGTAACATATTGTTTATTTGCAATTCACATTGTCTTCCCAAGTTTACAAAGAAAATTCATAGTTACAGGTTTTTAAAACAATGGAAGTTCACCTGGTAGTTTTTGTAAATAGGATATTTTTTCGACAAAGGTAAACAGACTGATTGCTTAAGATACAGAAGAGGACCACGTCACTATTGATGCAAAAGATCTCCCTTTTCCCAGATTTCTTTGCACTTAAATTTTAAATTGTGTTTCCAAGAAAATTGAGTTGTTTTTTCTATGCAGTTAAGTAACAGATATAGAGTTATCTTTCCAAAATCCAGGTGGGTATTATTAGCCTATGTTCATCCTTTTGTGTTCTTCCTTCCTCCCTTCATTACAAACCTTAAATAATTGCAAGTTACATTGAACAATATTATTGCCGTGACTCCTATTTTCCATTTGGTCTCCCGTTTCCTCTTCACGGTGGTCCAGTCAAAATCATCGATGCCATCAAGAAATCCCTAGACTATGCGCTGGTCCAATGCGCCCCGCCGCCGAACACTTCACTGCTGAAAAGGAGAAGCTCCTCATCCTTACGTGCGCCAGCGAGGGAGTGTCGTCCGTGGCGGCGACGGGGCTGTGGGAGGAGACGAGGTGGGGGTTGTCCAGCGTGGCGCCGGACCCGCCGCCGTTGCACAACTTCGGCGAGGAGCCGCTCCTCCTCATGTGTCACCGCTGGCAGGCGAAAGAGCCGCATCTCGCGTCACCCCTTCCCCCAATAGTCCCGTGGTGGCCAGAAGGCCGCAACCCCATGGCGTCCCCTTCCACCATCCTCTTGCGCAACTGCCGGCCAGTAAGAGGGCTGCAGTCCCGAGCCGCCCCCTCCCCAGTCTTTCAAGCATGGCATAGGGGTCCCAATGGCGGCGGTCAGCGGCCATGGTTCTCCATGAATGGTTGCTCCTCTGTAGCTCGGTGCCATGCCGTGTATGCGTAAATTTCAATAATTTCTTCGTATTTAATTTTCTTCCCCTTCTTTGACAACCGAATCCATCTTCTTCCTTTTTATAGTTATAAATTAGTGCGGATGACACATGGCAGCATCATGCGCCCGCTATCTCGTGGGACAAGGATCAACGGCTGGCGCACATTACGCGTGGAACACTAACTTGCCTACAACATCGTTCGGAGGCGATGGCTGTTGATGTTGTCAGTTTATATTTTGATTTCAATATACCGTGCCTGATCTGGTATGCCTTTTCTCATCCTTGGCAACAAGAGCTAAATGTTTTATCAACACATTCTGTAACTATGATTCTTACTACCGTTTCATCATTAGCAAATCATCACTTGCACCATGCATATGAAAACCTGATTCTTCTACCCGGCGATTGATGTTTCCTATTTCAGTGTAGTGCGCCTGATATATTATGTATTTCTCATTCTATTAAAAACAACTAGATGTTATATCAGAATACTTTTTAACTTTATTCCTTCGTACCGGTTCAAGTTTAACTTATTTGTCAGATCAGACTTGCACGAAATACCAATTTTCATTATACTCACCGAGATGATCACTAGGAACGCCTCCTATCTATGTGACTGGTGGTACTTGGCATGAGGAACTGCGAGAGGCTGCTAGATGGAGGCACAAAGGAGACATCTCTTGCGGCCAAGTCAGGGTGGAGCAGGGCAAGAAGGCGACATTCATGGAAATCCTAGGGATACATGTCATGTCGTGCTGCGATGTAGCCCAGAATTAGTGGTATAAAGATGTCTCCCATTATTTACTAATGCATAGAAGGTATATATTACGATTTTAATAATGTATTTGCAATTTAGTATCATGGGTGGAGAGTTGCTTTTGAAATTAGTTTGAATTAGTGCAGAATATTTTACATTTTTCAGAGAATAAGAGACAGGGGAGATCCAATCGGAGCCGATTATAAAATTTACTCCAATATTTCAAGAGTTAAGGTATCTTCTTCCTTGCTAGATTAAAGTTTGGATCTTTGTTTTAACAACAAGTTGACTGACTAAAGTTGCTGCCACAATTTAGAAGGTAAGATGCTGAGAAGGTTCAGTTTTAACGTATTTTTTTCCTTGCTACATAAAGTTTGGCTCTGCGTTTTAACACGAAGTTAATCGACTAAAGCTATTGCCATAATTCAGAAGATAATATGAAGAGCAGGTTCAGTTTAAACGTTGTTCGTAGTATATAACATTGCATAGAGATAATGTCGGTTGATGTGCATTGCTAGGATTCAGCCAATTTAGTTACAATGAATTTTGAAATATGTCCGACCTTCAGAGGTCTTTTAGTCGACCATATAAGTTACAACAAAATAAAATAGCTTTATATTTGCATATTTTCTCTACTAAAGAGGATTTTAAGAAGAGACCACATTAGTCTGAAGTCAAACATGTGTTTTGTTCTCCCGGGTTAGATGGAGTCCTTAACAAGTCTAATAGGAGAGGCAGCTCCTCAACAGGAAAAACTATATTGCACATTTACTTCCTTTTTGCATTTGCGCGCTTTGTTTTCGCTGACCCACTTGAGAAAATCGGATGTTCTTGAAGGTACTATGAAGCCATGACCTCTTATATCCAGCACATAACTGTGATGCAGTTTACTACTGTCACCATTGTGCCGACTCCAGGTGCATGCATAGAACACTCATCTTCCTCTCAAGATTTGTAGGTATGTTGTCATCTCCATATTGAGATCCAACTATGCAAGATTAGAGAGGTAGCTGACAAATAGTGTGTACTCTATCTACCAATAAGAAGTAACATATTGTTTATTTGCAATTCACATTGTCTTCCCAAGTTTACAAAACAAATTCATAGATACAGGTTTTTAAAACAATGAAAGTTCACCTGGCAGTTTTTGTGAACAGGTATTTTTTCGACAAAGGTAAACTGACTGATTGCTTAAGATACAGAAGAGGACCACGTCACTATTGATGCAAAAGATATCCCTTTTCCCAGATTTCTTTGCACTTAAATTTTAAATTGTGTTTCCAAGAAAATTGAGTTGTTTTTTCTATGCAGTTAAGTAACAGATATAGAGTTATCTTTCCAAAATCCAGGTGGGTATTATTAGCCTATGTTCATCCTTCTGTGTTCTTCCTTCCTCCCTTCATTACAAACCTTAAATAATTGCAAGTTACATTGAACAATATTATGCCGTGACTCCTATTTCCCGTTTGGTCTCCCGTTTCCTCTTCTCCAATCCCTTTACGCCTCTTCCCTTCCTTTCAGCAGCAAGCCTTCACGGTGTTCCAGTCAAAATCATCGATGCCATCAAGAAATCCCTAGACTATGCGCTGGTCCAATGCGCCCCGCCGCCGAACGCTTCACTGCTGAAAAGGAGAAGCTCCTCATCCTTGCGTGCGCCGGCGAGGGAGTGTCGTCCATGGCGGCGACGGGGGCTGTGGGAGGAGACGAGGTGGGGGTTGTCCAGCATGGCGCCGGACCCGCCGCCGTTGCACAACTTCGGCGAGGAGCCGCTCCTCCTCATGTGTCACCGCTGGCAGGCGAAAGAGCCGCATCCCGCGTCACCCCTTCCCCCAATAGTCCCGTGGTGGCCAGAAGGCCGCAACCCCATGGCGTCCCCTTCCACCTTCCTCTTGCGCAACTGCCGGCCAATAAGAGGGCTGCAGTCCCGAGTCGCCCCCTCCCCAGTCTTTCAAGCATGGCATAGGGGTCCCAATGGCGGCGGTCAGCGGCCATGGTTCTCCATGAATGGCTGGTCCTCTGTAGCTTGGTGCCATGCCGTGTATGCGTAAATTTCAATAATTTCTTCGTATTTAATTTTCTTCCCCTTCTTTGACAACCGAATCCATCTTCTTCCTTAGTTACTAGCAGAAAAGCCCGTGCGCTGCACCGGAAATAAAAGCGATCCATGTCCTACTCCGACTACAACACGTATCCGACTTCAACAAACTTAGACGCTCCACTTTCTTTGTCCGATTGTTTCACCTGTCCCACTATACCCATTATTGAATTGGTTATCCCTTCCATTCAAAGATATAACGTATTACCCAGCCACACTTCTTTGATTTGATTGCATTTACTCTTTAATATATTTCTCTAAATATCACCTAGTTCAATGAAATAACTTTCCACATCTTTTTCATATTTTTGGAGTATGTAATAGCCATGTGATATTATGTAGATATTGCTAATACTTCCGCAAAAGATCCAAAGATAGGACAGCAAGACACACTCACTTGCATGCCATAAGAGCTGCTTGTGTTCAATATTTAGGGAAAATAGAGAGAATGAAGTTTATATGGACAAACTAAGGATTCTCTAACGAGTTTAAATTTTAAACAATGAATGTCCAATGTAAAAAGGTCATATCAAAGTAAAAAAAGAGAGAGTTTCCAAAATATTATTTTCGACACCATTTGAAACATGTTCCCTTTGCTCCACCATAAAGCATTTATTATATATAGAAAAATAAATAAAATTGGCACTTACTTTTGAATCATATGGCGGTTATCCAATAGGAAGGTCAGTATAGTTTCCTTTGCAGTCGAAACCAATGACCCATTATGTAGAGACATGAGATGCGGACCTCAGCGAATTGTCGGGGACCTCAGCGGATATGACCCTCACGTTTTGAAGTCTCCATTGCTGTCGAGATCAAAGATTGGATGAAGATTTACATCATGCTTCCGAGTCCGCATCGCTTCTGATTTATCCTCAACTGCGACAAAAGTTGACACATGTCTGCTATGACCGTTCGACTTGTGAGTATCATGAAAAGAGGAGTAATAGATTGATTAGTAGATTACTGCAGGGCTGCCCATATATACTACTCCCTCCGTTTCAAATATAAGATGTTTTAGGTTTATGAAGAAAATGAATCTAGACTTGTTTTAGTGTGTAGATTCACTCAATGAATCTAGACTTGTTTTAGTACATAGATTCACTCAACTTTGGGATGAATCTACACACTAAAACAAGTCTAGATTTATTTTCTTCATAAACCTAAAACATCTTATATTTTGAAACGGAGGAGGAAGTACATCTTGCCGTACGTACGGATCAAAACCGGTCCTAACGCAAGTCAGGATCTTTCCATATGATTACAACAACACCATACTGACGTCATGATGACCTATCATGTACAGATATATATGATATACGTGGATTCTGGCATGCCTCCTTGGCTCATGAGAAACCCAATCATGGCCATGTCGTGAGCACCGGCGCCACGCCGCGGGGGGAGCTAGGACAGTGTCTCGCTTCTCCCAATGACCCGTCGTTCTGATCAAACCTGCATGAACTTTCGTCCTCAGGCGCACCTTAACACGGTCAGAGGCACAAATCATCGCCCCAAAAGGATCTTGTAGGCGTGCCCGGGCGTAGTGTGCATGTCGCCATAGCCATTAGACAGCTCATAAAGATCAGTGATATTGTGGCGGTCCTTAGGCAAGATAATTTCCGATCGTGTAGACAAATTCCGATCGTACTCGTGCCGGTCAAATCCAATTGAAATCGCGGTCGAGTGCATATATAAATTAAGGGAGGCGAGTGTATAAGTAGAGGAGGGGAGATCTGCGGCTGGGGAGATGGAGATCGGGACGGTCACGACAGGCGCACAGGACGGTCTTCGGAACCTTCCATCTTGGATGCACTTGGTATCGGGCGCAGGGGAAAGAGCCGAACCTTTTTCTTAACTTACCGGTGGCATGAGTGAGTAATTTGGTGTTTGGTGAAAGGACAAAGTCGTCTGAAAAATAGTTGGACCGGAAGAAACACTTCATCTTTTATTATTAGGTAGGTATAGATAAATTAGTGCGGATGGCACATGGCAGGATCATGCGCCCGCTATCTCGTGGGACAAGGATCAACGGCTGGCGCACATTACGCGTGGAACACTAACTTGCCCACAACATCGTTTGGAGGTGATGACTGCTGATGTTGTTAGTTTATATTTTGATTTTAATATATTGTGCCTGATCTGGTGTAACATCTCAGCATTAGAGCTTAGAAATAAGCTGGACCCAGATATGTGCATTGCATTCATGCATAGAAAATCTGAATAATTTTCGTGCTTTTAAACAAAACTGGTCAAAGTGATTGAAGCTTCTCTTAGCTTGATGGAATTGAAGTAGATCATCAAGTTGATTGCGATAAGTTTCAATAAGACCTTTGCTAAAACCTCATTTTTGGGTAAGGGAGATTTGATCTAAGGATAGATCAAATGTATTATAAGTTAAACCTTAATTCAATATGATTTATACTTGATCATTCGGTGAACATATTATGGTATTCATTATAATCACTCATGAGTACCAAGTTAGAGGATATAAAACCAAATATGAAATTAACAACTATATCTTAAACTCATCTGCATACATCCTGAGTATCATGGTAATATCTAACTCTACTTCTTAAGTAAGATTGAGTAGGAAAGAAACTAAGTTTAGATCATCCACCCTATACTTTTCTTTCCATATTAATCCTTATCATCCCTATTGAGTTATATGCCAATACCTGTTGTTCATCAATAAGGGGAAATCAATTATTAATTCACCAATTCTCAATATACCAACTCTGGACCAGAACATAGCTCACATTTAAGTGTCTATAAAGAAACAACTAAGCAGAGACAAATAGAAATGCTAGCTTTAGAAATCATTTATAGGATGGGAATGATTGAAAAGAATCAAATCAATAGGATAGTTGATGGAGTTAAATTCCTCCTTGATAGAAAAGAAGATTACAAGGATGAGGTCTAGAGATAGTTGCCAGGAGTAGTCCTATTGGATCAAGTAGGTATAATCAATGAATTATATCTCTTAATCCAATAGAACTAAACAAAAGATAATTATCATACAGCTGCAATGTTGTATGGATGGAAGCCTTGATTAGCCAACTGGAAACCTAAACCATAAAAGGTCACAAGATTATAATGATCAATCCTT
Source organism: Avena sativa (assembly GCA_916181665.1). Lineage (NCBI taxonomy): Eukaryota > Viridiplantae > Streptophyta > Magnoliopsida > Poales > Poaceae > Avena > Avena sativa. The sequence goes on along the minus strand of OV702293.1, from coordinate 350,057,575 downwards.
ATTCACCAAGAAGGAATGCTTACATCATGTATAAGTGACATTGGGAACAGAATATTATTGAACTCTAGTATAGATATATTAACCTAGGTTAACTATTCCAAGTTACATTAATATAGTTTAAGGTTGGTGTATGAGTTATTAGAGAGAATATAACAAAATATGATTCAATTAAAACAAGCAAAGTATGAAGTATGGAAGTAGTGTTATTCATCCTAAAGGATAGTCAACTTTAGAGAAGGGTAGTTGGATGCATACAACTATCAGAGAAATATTAGTGATGGAGGATTAAGAAAGGTTATGAGTGGAATTTGAAAGAACTACTTGTTGAATTGAATATTTTGAATAGAAGAGTAGTGGGTATAATCAAGCAAGGATATAAGAAAATTATAAAATGCTTTAATATCAAACTCATTGGATTCATCCATGAGTTTAGAAGAATGATATATAAATAAGAAGATTTAAAGGAGTAAGCCATCATACTAACCTAGATGATGGATAGGAAGGAGTATTATATCTAGGAAAGAAATTCCTTAATTAGAGATCCAAGATTGTGAAATATAATGATATGTTATAAATCATTTTCCTATTTAATCTTGGTAAGCAATCAACTTTAAATCTCAAATCAAACATCATATCCATCTCAAACTATTGATCCATCATCTGATGTCTACAACACTTTATAGAATATTTCCATATAGCAAATCACATAAGCACATCTCTGTTAATTCTAACCATCATAACTATATGTGCTTAAGTATATTCTTATCAATTTACTTCTATAAAACAATCTAATTATAACTTTCTATTAAAAAGGGAGATTTCATCAAATACTATATACATAAGGCAATTTGCTTAGTCATTAAATCTTGACTCCTAAAAGGAATCTAAGTTTATACAAAACCCTAAAGCCAAGGGTAGTACTCATAATTCAAAACCCTAATTCTCTTTGTTTATCACAATAGAATATATACATTTCATTTTCTAAATTAATGGGAATAGTAATAACCATAGCAATGTCTTTCATGTTTCATGCATCAAATAATGATCCAGGATCATTATACATATAAAATTTATATTCAAACTATGAGCCAATTAGAGTTAAGTCTATAAACAAATAAGAAGATATCATTCAAGAAATCCCTAACTAAAATAGGAGAGAAAAATAATGAAGAAAGTTTCTATAAACTATTAACAAGGGGATTCATATTAAGTAAATAAAAGAAATACAAAAAGATGATATAATAAAAATTCACAAATGAGACTAAGTATATTTTAGTATTGTTGTAAATATCCAACAAACAAATCATACAAAGAAAGGTTCAAAATATAAATCAAATTCAAATATGAATAAGAAAACAAAAAATAGAAAAAGGATAAAACAAATAAAAATACTACCTGGTCGTGGCCCAACAACCCTACACCTATCTGACGCTCCTGAGTAGCCCACAACAGCCCAGTAACCAGCCCAGATTCTTTTCTGTCTGTGACTAACAAGTGGGGTAAGGAGAGGACCGCGGGTTGAGATGAAGAAATTGCTAGGGGGTTATCCGCAAAATTTGCATCGTCGTCATCGTCACGCACATAGGCAGCTCGCTGGCGGAGCTCGCCGCCGCTCGATGCCGTCGTCGTCGCCAGCCTTGCGCCAAGATACTCGACGTCGTTCCAGGAAGGGATAAGAAGGCCACTATGATGCCCTGCCTCAAACCTTATCCCCAATTCCTCCTTATCCTCTCAGATGCGAACGAGATCGAAACCCTATCTCACCGTATCCACTCCTCGCTGTCGAACCACGTCTCCCCACACTATTCTGAGCAGCCATGGAGGAGCGCCTTCCTCCGTAGATCCTCGGGTAGAATCTTGCATCAAGGGAAGCACTAGAGCGGGTGAATTTTGTCGTTCCTCTTTGCTGCAGCTCGCCGGAATCCTCGTCGAGAAGCTCGATTCCGACCGCGCCTGTCCTCGCCGACCACTCAATCATCATCAAGGTGAGTTCCTGAACCTCCCACTAACATTCAATCGCTGGATCTCGTTGTAAATCGTTGTTTCACCATATGCCACCATCGGCCACTATCGGAGCTCGTCAGAGCTGAAGCTCCGATGACTATTTCCGAGCGGCGCTGCCACTATTAGGTTCAGTAGGTTGTGCTTATTCGAACTAGGCTTATCTCGCTTGCTAGGGCTCAGTAGATCGTCGCCGGGGACCAACCTCTGGCGGCGGTGGTGGTGCGGACGCCATCGTTACGTCATGATCGCACCACGTCAGCTAGTTTGACTGGTCGTTTTCCTGCGTGGCAAGTGACATGGCCTGGGGCCCATGTGTCATCAACTGAGAGTGGAGAGAAGGTCAGTAACAAATGTATTTTTTAACCAGTAAGCTGAGGTGGACAATGGCCCACAGGTCAGTGACTAAGGCTAGCTCTTGGTACGGTGTAAAAAGTATTTTCTGTTAAGAAATAAATAAAATGTGATAAGTCAATTAATAATATTCCAGAAATCTAATAAAGGATTAAATCTTATTTAATCAATAACTTTTGATTTATAATTCAGAAAATATGTATAATATATGAAAATTTTCAGAAAAATAAAATCTACAACTTAAAACTATTATCAAATATTATTATGAAAAATATTTAAATAAATATTATTGAGTAAAGGTTTTATAAGTAATAAAACTTTGATAATTCATATTTTTATAATGATAAATGTAAATATATAAATAAAATACCAAAAATCTTAGAAAATTAAGAATTCTAATTTAAAACTATAATCATGTATTATTAGTTCACTTAATTAAATATTTGTTATCTATTAAGTAATTATAAAGTAATAAGAAATATAAAAATCATATCTTATTATTTATAAATCACAAAAATAAATGTGATATACCAAAATGATCACAAAAATAATATATACATGTTAAAAATCTAATATTCTACTTTTGAGTTAAATAAAATTTAAATACTTTAATAACTCAAATTAAAAACTTATTTACTTCATTAATAATTCATATAAGGATAAATAAAATTTATTAATATTCCTAAAATGAGTAAATTAAGTTTAATAAATAGTATTAGTCTTAAATATTAATAAAAATGAAGCTTAAATGGTTTAAAACATTATAAATGTCTTTTTATTAACTTATCATTAACCCTAAGTGAAGATTTTATTCTAAAAATATTCCGATCTATAATAAAACCTTCAAGAACAACTTATGAATACACCAAACCTTTTCTATATATATTAACCATCAAATTAAGAAAACTACCACAACACTATAGAAAGATGAAGAATAGTTAAGTAACAATCTACCATGGTTTATAAACTATACTCACTTAACTACAAAAGATAATTGATATTACTCTATTATAGAATCAAGAAACCATTACACCCAATAAAAGAATAACCATTCTTAAATAACTTTAAGAAAACATTCCAGATACACAAAGTACGAATATCATATGCATTATACTTACAGAACTATCTATATTTTAAAGTTAACTTTAGTCTATAGAATCTTAATACAACACTATAAACATTATTATATGTTTTATAGTTAACTTTGGTCTGAAGTAATTAAGTTATAAAGCAACTCAAGCCAAACCATTTGGGAAAACCAATAACATCAACCACCACTAACTAACCACAAAGCTTGTTTAGACCTTAGAAGAGAAACCTTTTCTTCGAAGGTTATTCTTTTTGTCACTTCAAACAAGAAATCTTGTATAAGCAATCTTGACTAGTATGTCCTAAGTATATATATTTTACTACTACATATGTGTTGTTCACAACCACTCATAAACCCTAATAGAAGCACAAATGTAAAACTTATCCAAAAGAACCACACATTCCAAAGTAACCGTTTTCGGAATCCAAACCCTAACACAACGTTATCCCCGGGATTTGCGCTTAGAACGTGCATCACATTACTTATGCATAAAAGAATATTGCTTATTTAAACATTAGTCCTTACCGGACCAATGATGCTGATTTCCGATTTTGGATCTTATACTAACTCGAAGACCGTGAGTGCATAATCTTCCAATCACAAAAGGCAAGTTCACACTTGCTCACGTCCTTTGTTTATTTTCTGTAAAGTATTTTACAAATTCAGTGTTGTTATCACCTGCATTTGAAAAGGGTCTTAAAACACTATTTTTGATAATAATGTAAACTATTGGTTACTGATCCAGGGTGATCAGTTAATCTATTAAATCTGACAGTTGTAATACCACTGTTCAGAACTATATCACATAGGACTTAACAACCAATGTCGCCAGTGATTCTTGCGCCGTATATTACGCGTTGACCATGAGATTTGGAATGGGACGGAGAAGTCAGCTGTATCTTCTTCCTCTCGCATGAAGCCGAATGTGCAGGTCGTGGCTGTTATCCTCGTAGCATGCATATTAATTGGTAATTCGTAGAAGATATGCAGCATATGGGTGGGAACCCTCATCGTCCCACGATAGTTCTGACATCTAACGGTTTGTACAAACCATTGCCGTAATTATTTATGTGGGCATGGTGTACACCAAGGAGGCATGCGAGGTCGCGAAGGCGGCAGTGATTGGCTTGGATCATCTTCTAGGCCCCACATCATGGAATTGTGGACGGGAATAAGCTGCCCGATTGTGCAACAAAGAGTTGATCTCTCATGGGTAAAGTAACGCACCTCTGTAGAGTGTAAGAACTGTAACTTGTTACTCCCTGTTCCGGGAAGGAGCTGCGAACGCGGCGGGAAAGGAACTCCATGAAAGTTCTGGTAAACCCGTGAAGGTTGAGGGACATAGCTTTTCAGAATAAAAGCAACCTTTGAAGAAATGTTTATGAAAACTTGCATTGCCTACGACCTACGGTCTATGGCTATAGTTATAGTGCATCAAACACTCCTTTTCTAGTGAATTTGCTGCGTACGCTCATACTCAAAGTATCTTCTTAACCCTTGCTAGATTCTGAAGCCATTAAGACGATGTCTACATCAAGTTATGCTCCAGGAATCATCAAAAGCTAAGGCTTTTCAGTGAAGTCAAGGAAGTCAACACATTCATCAACTCAAGTGAAGACGAAGTTACGGATTAGATAGGAGTGTAATCTCTAGCCAACGAACCTATTTCTGTAGTGCGTTGCAATAGCAGCAATGCCAACCTCTTAGCCAGAATACTAAACTCAATAGTATAATTGTTCTTGCATTATTTATCTTTGATTCTTTGTCGTAAGAATTTCCTTCTCTCTCTTTAACGTAGAGTGTTCTCTGGATCTTGTGTAAAGAGTGAGTTGTAACCTCTAGCCATGTATTGGACCTATTGTGTTTCTGTTGTGCTATTCTGAGGGATGTAATACTAGTGAACGGTGTTTCATTGGTGTTATGTCAACGACTATAGTATACTAGATCATGCAGTGGTATGCTGGGTCACCGCAGTTGGTATCAGAGCATATGCTTTGACCTTAGGTTGGAAACCTAGTAATTGGGTAGAACCTATAGGACACACCTAGTTATAGTAAAGAGTTCTCTAGTGATATGAGGGATATTCACTTGAGAATAATAATGTTATGTTACTAGTGCGATAACTCTTTTATATGATTGCAATTTCCAATCATTACCCAAGAGTTTTAACTCTATGTGACTGATGATAATTTCTTATCCACAGTTCCACATGGCACCTCGGTATCCACCCCGAAATGTTCAAGTGTTGAACATGACGTTAGATGACTACGGAGGGGATTGGACAGACAATCTCCAAAAACTTCTATGGAGTTTGGAATGTGAATCAAGACTTTTGGTCAAGATTTACACTTACTATGATGGGCAAGTATTAGCTAAATACCGTGCCATGATCATGTTACCCAGGAAGTTAGGACTTAAGGGAGAAATGCCATCAGGTGAGGCAAGGTGCATGGCATCTGCATATCAGATTGCCGTAGCAGCAGCCATAACCATGACCCGAGAACAAAAATCCCAAGCTCTAGAAGGTAGTACTCACACCATTATACCACATGAAACCTCAAACTCAGAGCATGAGTTAGATCACTCTACTCTAGTCCAAGTTGAACCAACTCTAGCTGTATAGTATATGGATCGTTATTGGTCTTTGCTAAACACTTATCATAACACTCACCAAGTCTTAGTTCAGGAGCTGGATACGGTCATTGAGGATTTTACTGATCCTGATAAAGCAATGGCTCGTAGGAAGAAGCTAGATAAAGAAGCTAGGCATCCCAAATACATACCTTCGGGAGAAGTGTTTGAGGAAACTGAGTTTGATGACCCAAACTCAGAAAATTATGCCTATTACCAAAATGACTTCAAGCCACCTGAAGACCTATGGACCAAATATAACTCCGAACAATAGGAATGGAATAAAGTTATTTCAAATAAACCTGAGCCTAACAAATATGGATGGGAAATAGAATCTCAAGGTAGAACCATATGAAATCCTATACCTTGTGATACAGGTATTAAAAAGGGACCAATTATAACCATAGAGAGCCTTATGGACCATATGGGGGTAATACGAATCCAATCAACTTAGAAGAGTATTTCGATAGCTACCACACCAATATATATGACTGGATCCAAGAAAAAGCTAAGGAACCAAATTACTATGAGGAAGCGTTGCCAGAAAACCTGGATTATTCAGTGGAAGATTACGCCAACTCTTGTCATTTTTCAATGACTAATCTCAGTCTCGGTACTTCTAATCAAGAATACACACCTCCTGGATGCTCTTATGCTCCAGAAGGCAGTCGTAGGACTTCACGTCATCATGGACGGAACTCCAGGAAGCACTAGAGGAAGATGAAAGTGAGAGAGAAACAACATCCCAAGAGACGAGGGCTTGAATAATGTATATAGAGGGTAATGCGTATTGTAGTTTGAAGGGTTTGCCGAAATAAGTGAAGATATATCCACAAGAACAAGAGGTTCTTGTAAGATAGTTGTATACAGAGGTTTGGAGCAAACCGTTGGAACACCTGGTACAATTGTAAATTATTTAAAACCTATGTATAATACAGGGCATATGCTTTGTTGTTTATCGACTTTTGGATCTTTTTAACTCTTCTTGATTGACTAGATCTGTACATGAAGTTTAATTCGGTGTGCAAATGCATGATGTAACACCCAGTTATTACTTGATGTTATAAACCTAGATAGAAACGGGAATTCGTGTGAGGGAGTGACGAGTTTCAAAGATCATAAGGAAGATTAACTTGAAGGATGTAGCATGATAGAAGGGGTACTAATCCCATTTGGAGGATAGATAGAACATAAGTCACATTTTTTTGGCTAGCTCAGGAAGAAAGCTTGATGTAGAAGATGTGAGGAGCAAAAAGATATGATAAATTGAAAGTACATTCAAAGTAGGTAAGATGCTAAGAAGTTTATGGAGAGTTGTATCAAGTTCATGGAAGTATCATGAAAAAGTACCAAGAAGATGCCTTGGAACCAAAAGGGTATTCAAGCTCTGACAATTCAGAGAGAATGTAACTCGTAGGTCGAAAACTATAAGATAATACCTACCACTCAGAATGTTCCGTCTTGGGTACCTAATCCCTTGCCGGCCTTCAAATCCGCAGTCGGTATTCTGTCCGCGGCTAGTATTTGGTTGACATAGTTAATCAAATTATCATAAAGGTTGCATAAAGAGCATTAAATTTGGCCTAAATTAAGTAAAACTTCAGGAAGTATAATTTTTTTAAGATGATCGTCTCTCAAGAGGTTTCGCAAAGTTAGATTTATCCCAGCGAAAATGTCCAATAGTAAGTACCACATATAGTGCTGAAAGATTTGCTTCGGAGATCCACAACTATGTGGATACACCGTATAATCTTTCATCAGATCCTAAACCGATAAATTATGAGTTGAACAAGAACTAGCATTCTAAGTTAAGAACCAATGGTCTCTATGTATGTAGTTTAAAGACTATTAGTAAAATCTAAGGGGGGGAGTAGACATTATGAATAAAGGATGAAGAAAGTACTATAGGTAATAATGGAGATTAGTGGAAATCTTGAGAAGGTTTAAACTTGAAGGTGATAAAGGATACATTTAACCGACTAATCCAAAAAGAAACAACTTTTAAGTAACCCTTAAGAAGTAATATAGAACACCTAATTGGGCAAGTATTGAGGAACAAGAAATTCCAATGGGTATGTACTAAATGAGTTCAAATCCAATCTAGGAAGGAGTACCAGTATCCACTATACTATGACAGGAATAGAAAGGTAGTGTTTTGACTACTAACACGGGTATATAGAAACGTAAAATTTGATTTAGTAAGGAACCCTAAACTATACTTAAAATAGTAATAAAGTTTGATGATAAAATAAAAAGATTTGGATTATAAGATCTAATCAGGTTATGGAATACTACAATTAATCCCATTTGAGGTCATCATGGAGTGGAGAATGTAGCAACCACTACAAATATATTTATTACTCTGAAACGTGAGAGTTTGCGAACTTCGAGGACGATGTTTATTTTAAGGGGGAGAGTCTGTAACATTCTAGCATTAGAGCTTAGGAATAAGCTGGACCTAGATGTGTGCATTGCATTCGTGCATAGAAAATCCGAATAATTTTCGCGCTTTTAAACAAAACTGGTCAAAGTGATTGAAGCTTCTCTTAGCTTGATGGAATTGAAGTAGATCATCAAGTTGACTGCGATAAGTTTGAATAAGACCTTTGCTAAAACCTCATTTTTGGGTAAGGGAGATTTGATCTAAGGGTAGATCAAATGTATTATAAGTTAAACCTTAATTCAATATGATTTATACTTGATCATTCGGTGAACATATTATGGTATTCATTATAATCACTCATGAGTACCAAGTTAGAGGATATAAAACCAAATATGAAATTAACAACTATATCTTAAACTCATCTGCATATATCCTGAGTATCATGCTAATATCTAACTCTACTTCTTAAGTAAGATTGAGTAGGAAAGAAACTAAGTTTAGATCATCCACCCTATACCTTTTTTTCCATATCAATCCTTATCATCCCTATTGAGTTATATGCCAATACCTGTTGTTCATCAATAAGGGGAAATCAATTATTGATTCACCAATTCTCAATCTACCAACTCTGGACCAGAACATAGCTCACATTTAAGTGTCTATAAAGAAACAACTAAGCGGAGACAAATAGTAATGCTAGCTTTAGAAATCATTTATAGGATGGAAATGATTGAAAAGAATCAAATCAATAGGATAGTTGATGGAGTTAAATTCCTCCTTGATAGAAAATAAGATTACAAGGATGAGGTCTGGAGATAGTTGCCAGGAGTAGTACTATTGGATCAAGTAGGTATAATCAATGAATTATATCTCTTAATACAATAGAACTAAACAGAAGATAATTATCATACAACTACAATGTTGTATGGATGGAAGCCTTGATTAGCCAACTGGAAACCTAAACCATAAACGGTCACAAGATTATAATGATCAAGCCTTATTCACCAAGAAGGAATGCTTACATCATGTATAAGTGACATTGGGAACAGAATATTATTGAACTCTAGTATAGATATATTAACCTAGGTTAACTATTCCAAGTTAAATTAATATAGTTTAAGATTGGTGTATGAGTTATTAGAGAGAATATAACAAAATATGATTCAATTAAAACAAGCATAGTATGAAGTATGGAAGTAGTGTTATTCATCCTAAAGGATAGTCAACTTTAGATAAGGGTAGTTGGATGCATACAACTATCAGAGAAATATTAGTGATGGAGGATTAAGAAAGGTTATGAGTGGAATTTGAAAGAACTACTTGTTGAATTGAATATTTTCAATAGAAGAATAGTGGGTATAATCAAGCAGGGATATAAGAAATTTATAAAATGCTTTAATATCAAACTCATTGGATTCATCCATGAGTTTAGAAGAATGATATATAGATAAGAAGATTTTAAGGAGTAAAGCCATCATACTAACCCTGATGATGGATAGGAAGGAGTATTATATCTAGGAAAGAAATTCCTTAATTAGAGATCCAAGATTGTGAAATATAATGATATGTTATAAATCATTTTCCCATTTAATCTTGGTAAGCAACCAACTTTAAATCTCAAATCAAACATCATATCCATCTCAAACTATTGATCCATCATCTGATGTCTATAACACTTTATAGAATATTTCCCTATCGCAAATCACATAAGCACATCTCTGTTAATTCTAACCATCATAACTACATGTGCTTAAGTATATTCTTATCAATTCACTTCTATAAAACAATCTAATTATAACTTTCTATTAAAAAGGGAGATTTCATCAAATACTATATACATAAGGCAATGTGCTTAGTCATTAAATCTTGACTCCTAAAAGGAATCTAAGTTTATACAAAACCCTAAAGCCAAGGGTAGTACTCATAATTCAAAACCCTAAACCTCTTTGTTTATCACAATAGAATAATACATTTCATTTTCTAAATTAATGGGAATAGTAATAACCATATCAATGTCTTTCATGTTTCATGCATCAAATAATAATCCAGGATCATTATACATATAAAATCTATATTCAAACTATGAGCCAATTAGAGTTAAGTCTATAAACAAATAATAAGATATCATTCAAGAAATCCCTAACTAAAATAGGAGAGAAAAATAATGAAGAAAGTTTCTACAAACTATTAACAAGGGGATTCATATTAAGTAAATAAAAGAAATACAAAAAGATGATATAATAAAAATTCACAAATGAGACTAAGTATATTTTAGTATTGTTGTAAATATCCAGCAAACAAATCATACAAAGAAAGGTTCAAAATATAAATCAAATTCAAATCTGAATAAGAAAACAGAAAATAGAAAAAGGATAAAACAAATAAAAATACTACCTGGCCGTGGCCCAACAACCTGTTGGAGATATGCCCAAGAGGCAATAATAAAGTGGTTATTATCATATCTTCATACTTATGACAAATGTTTACATACCATGCTAAAATTGTATTAACCGGAAACACTAATACTTGTATGATTTGTAAACATAAAATAGTCCCTAGTAAAGCCTCTTGTTAAACTAGCATTGTTGGTTAATATATGATCATGGTTTCCTAATCATGAACATAGAGATGTTATTAACAACAGGGTCATATCATTAGGAGAATGATGTGATGGACATACTCCTATAGTTAAGCGTAGCATAAAGATCAAGTCATTTAATATAGTTCATTTGCTATAAGCTTTCTGATACATAGTAACCTAATTCCTTCGACCATGAGATCATGCTAATCACCATCACCGGAAGGATGCTTTGATGACATTAAACACCACACCGTAACAGGGTGGCTATAAAGGTGGCATTGAGTGTTCGGGAAGTATGGGTTGAGGCACATGGATCAAGAGTGGGATTTGTCCATCCATATGACGGATAGATATACTCTAGGCCCTCTCGATGGAATGTCATCCAATTAGCTTGCAAGCATGTGACTGGATCACAAGGGATCACATATCACGGTAACGAGAAAAGAGTACTTATCAGTAACGAGGTTGAACTAGGTATGCAGAGATACCGACGATCAAAACCTCGGATAAGTAAACTATCGTGAGACAAAGGGAAATTGGTATCGTATGTAAGTGGTTCATTCGATCGCAAAGTAATCGTAGAAATATGTGGGAGCCATATGAATTTCCAGATTCCTCTATTAGTTATTGATCAGAGAAGTGTCTTGGTCATGTCCACATAATTCACGAACCGTAGGGAGACACACTTAAGGATTCGATGTTGTTGAATAGTTATGGAATGATGAGTAAGAGACCGAATGTTGTTCGGAGTCTTGGATGGGATCCGGGATATAACGAGGAGATCCGCAATGGTCCGGAGAATAAGATTCATATAAGGAAAGTCCTGTTTCAGAGTTCGGGAATGATTCTGGTGTTTTCACCAGGAATGTTCTAGAAGGGTCTGGAAGGTCCGGCACTCCGGAGGGGAAGGGTACATGGATGTGTCATGACAATATGGAATGGTTGCATCATGTACTAGGTCACTTGGCTGGGCAAATATGGAGAGAGAAATCAAATCCTAGTTTGAAAGTCAAACGCCAATTTGAAAAGTCAAATCTGAAGTTTGCTTGGTGGAGGGAGACTAGGAAACCTACTTGGGGAGGAAGTCCCACTCCCTCCACCCGCTGGCCATGAGGAGGAGTTGGAGGAGGACTCCCAAACTGCCCCCTCCCACCTATATAAGGAGGGGTAGGGCGCCCCCTACCACTCACACGCAAACCCTAGCCCAAAGTCGCCGGCCACCTCCAAGTGTTGTCGTCGCCTAGGGATCCTCCCAAGTCGCCAACTAGGGTTTCCCCAAACCCTATCCGCCGGCTACCACCCTCCTTGGCGCCTCTAAACCCTAGATCGCCAAGGCCCCTCTCTTGCTCCACCATACTCGCTCCGGCTTAAGGCGAAGCCCTGCGAGATCTCCCCTCTACTTTCGACACCACGCCGTCGTGCTGCCGGAATCGCGAGGAGAGTGCTACAACCTCCGCTGCCTGCTGGAACAATGGAGAGGAAGGTCTTCATCGAGTATCGAACGTGTGACCGACTGCGGGAGCGCTGCCGGAACGCAGCGCCGGAAGGATCGTCTACGCGATCTTGAGATCGGCAAGAGTACGACTACATCACCCACGAGAATCTGCTCTCGTTAACCGCTTTGGAATCTTCGAGGGTGAGTTCCTCTATCGACTCATTGCTATAATCTAGTAGATAGATCTTGGCTTGTTTGTGTGCATGCGGTAGAAATATTTTGTTTTCCATGCTACGAACCCCTACAATGGTATCAGAGCCGTGTCTATATGTAGATCTGTTGCATGAGTAGAACACAATGGTCATTGTGGACGGTGGTGCTTTTATTATCAATTGCTTCTTGTGTACTTTGCATCTTGCGGTATGGTGGGATGAAGCGGCCCGGGCTAACCTTACATGACATCGTTCATGAGACTTGCTCCACACTTAACATGCAACTTGTATTGCATAAGTGGCTTTGTGGGTGTCTGTCTCTCCCATCATAGTAAAGATTCAATTTACAACGGGCACTTGATAGTTCAAGCATCAACGTTGTGGTTCTTATTCGTAAGTTAGAACGACACTTATTGAAAGCCCCAAACCACGTAAAATATGCAAAGAAAATTAGAGGCGTCTAAATTTGTTTTCCAGGGGTGTGCTGTGATGTGGTATGGCCATGATTGTGATTATATATGATGTATGCAATGTTCCTTATTGTAAGTTGGCAACCGGCAGGAGCCATATGGTTGTCTTTTAAAATTCCGTTAAGACTCGCGTGTCTATTATTCAAAGTAGTTGTAATAGTTGATGCTGGTGGATGACAACCATGAAGCGTCGCCATTGACCTTGACGCCATGGTGATGATGGAGATCATGTTCGTGCTTAAAGATGGAGATCGAAAGCACAAGAAGAAAGACCATATCATATCACATATTATGAATTGCATGTGATGTTAATCCTTTTATGCATCTTGTATTGCTTAGTTAACGACGGTAGCATTATAAGATGATCCCTCAAGCACACAATTTCAAGTTTTAAAGTGTTCATCCTTAGTAAGCATTGTTGCTAAAGCTCGTTGTTTTGAAGCACCACGTGATGATCGGGTGTGCTAGATTCTGCGAGTGTATACAATGTGAGCAAGCCAGATTTTCTCATGCAGAAGCTAAGGTTTGATCTTGACAAGCCTAGCATGTACAGACATGGTCTCGGAACACGGAATACCGAAAGGTAAAGCATGAGTCATATAGATGATATGATGAACATGATGATTATTCGCCTTTGAAACTATATCATGTCACGTGATGATCGGACTTGGTGTAGTGAATTTGGTTCGTGTGATCACTAAAACAATGTGAGGGATATTGTTTTAAGTGGGGGTTCAACAGCAATATGATTAAAATTTGAACACTATTTATCATAATTTAAATCAAAGTGAATTTGCATAGTTGTTGTAGTCATTGGCATCCGTTTATCACCTTGCGCTTAGTTATAATTGAGATAATAGAACTATAGAATTCTGGTTAGTTACTTTACGAACTGGTATTGTATTGTTTTGAAGTGTTAATCTAAAGTTTAAAAGTCCTATTGCAAACTTTTAGTAAATTCCGGTTACTCCATGAAGTTTAATACTTGGTATTAAATCAAGAGTGACAATTCCAGTGTTAGTATATAAGTATCATGTTTGTCTCCATGATTCTTGATATTCAAAAAGATTGTTTTAATATCAAGGTTATCTAGGAGTTGAAAGAGTTGTTTCAGAAACCATCATGTGTGGAAGATATTGCGATATCTGAAATGATGTTTTGGTTACAACATGATAGAGTATAATATGGCAAAGTTTATGTTCTCATATTTGATGAGAATTTACAAAAGGTTAGAGACACTAGTTGTTCTAATCCTCCAAAAGGTTTTGAAGAGCAACATTATACTCGCGATTCACCGTTATAAGCTAAAATTAGCTTGATCATGAATTTCCATGATATGGGTGAATATTTGATAAAATGTTTACTACACTAAAAGATTACTAAAGAATGGAATTTGAAAGAACACCAAGTATTTGATGATGGTGATCTACTTCAAAGTGCAAGTCCAAAGACATTGGTATTTAACTATACACGCTTTGGACTATGTGTCATGTGTGTGACTCCACTATTGATGTTGATAGATTCTTTCAAACAGAAAAGGAAATACTGAAAGAGAATCTCATAAATATATGGCAGAAAAGAAAAGACTAGAATTGTTCAGCTTAGGTATATAGAGGATATACAAGTTATGGCTATATTCTTTGCTTATTAAACAATGTGGTTCTTAAATATTGGATACTGAATTTGTTGGTGTGAATCGTCATACAAAACAACACAATTCATGAACTACAATGGCCTAAGTAACTAGAAAAAGAATATGTGATGATGTTCATCGAGAACAAATAAAGGGTTGTTGTGTTGCTCGTTAACATCAAAGCTTGCCTTCAAGATTTGTTTTATCAGGTATTATGAGAACAAAAGGGTTGTTCAAATAATTGCCGTAATCCATAAAAGATGGATGATTTACAAATCTCATTGGATAAATCACATCCATAAAAAATTTGCTAAAAATGTCAAAAGACAATTGATAAGAAATATTACTTAGGAAGTGACATCGTCGTTTAAATTATGTTGGAAAGAAAACATGAAGAAACTCCACGTGGATGGAATTTTGGAGTCTTTTGATTTTTTGATCAAATGACACTTGTGAAACTTTCCTAGAGATAATTAAAACTTCGTTCATAGGCCAAAAGGGAACGAATGACTAGCTTATTGGAACTTGTACATATTGTTGTATGAAGTCCATTATGTGTAGTCAAGAGCGATGAATTTCAACTTCATATGCTTTCTCCGAAAATTTGAGTGAATATATGAATATTTACTTAATAAGGATGAAGTATGAAACATTTGAAAAGTTCAAAGACTTTCAAGATGAAGTGCAAAATCATTGTAACAAGAATATAAATAGTTTATGATAAGATCATAAAGGAAGATATTTGAGTTACAAGTTTAGCATAAAACACCTAAGATTTAAGGAATCGTTCCATGGATTTGCATTTCCCGAAACACCATAAGAGTATGGAGCGTTCAAGATATGTAATTAAACCTTGTTTGACATGGTAAGATCAAAGGTGTTATTTATAAAACTGCCATTATATTTTAAAGATTAAAAGCTTTAGAGACTACCGTTTTTCCATTGAAAAGAGCTCCATCATAATCCGTTGAATTGACACCATATAAAGTTATGGTTTGGGATGAAACCCAAGTTGTACTTTCTTAAAAATTGGTATGCTATGCATAAGAAAGATGTTTGCAACCAAAATCGGATGAACATATCTTTGTATGTTATTTTGAATAATAGTTAAGTAATCCTCCATAACATCGAAGGCAAAAGTGTTTGTCGCTTAGAACGTCAAGTTTCTTTAAGAAGGAATTTTCCGTGAAAAGTTAAGTGGGAGGACAATAGAACTTTGATGAGGTTAAAAGAACCTTAGCTATATGTGCAAAGCTGCGCAGCATCGAAAAGTGTTCCGGAGGCAGCAACAATGCTCATGGCTCACGTGCCTCAAAGGTTGTGGTCACAGAGGTCTAAGTTCCTATTGAACCAAGTAGGTCTGGTAAACAATCAAATACCAAGATTTGAGAGTTAAATCATTATTTAACAATAATGATCAGACTACATGCAAAGAAGCGATGATGGGCTCTGACTCCGTCAAATGGCTTGAAGCCATAAAATCCGTGATGGTTCCATATACGAGAGATCAAGCTTTGAACTTGAAAGACCCCCTGGAAAGGTACATGACCTTATAGTCATATTTGGATCTATGAAGAAATAGACATATATGTTTCACATCTATGAAATTATGACATGTCGGAAAAGAGTTCACGACAATGTTCAAAGAGTTGACTATGACAAGATCTGATCTTTCATTAAGCGATATTTAGTCTAGACGGATTAATGTGGCAACCACGACATAT
The DNA here is from genome assembly GCA_916181665.1 of Avena sativa. Lineage (NCBI taxonomy): Eukaryota > Viridiplantae > Streptophyta > Magnoliopsida > Poales > Poaceae > Avena > Avena sativa. The sequence goes on along the minus strand of OV702293.1, from coordinate 350,041,061 downwards.
AATCTTGTTATGTATTGAATAAACAAAATAAGTTCTTTTAATAGAATGGTTACCTAGGACGTGTGCATGACACGGTCCAAAGGGTTTTTGTAACGCCCCCGAATCGGGTCTATGCAGGTCTCAGCATTTCCCGCCAAAACCCGCATAGAAGCGATTCAAAGACGCCCACCAGACACTTTCGTGTGGGTGGGATTTGAATACAAGTAGTTACATCACAGTAGTTTACAACAGAGTCCACAAGATCTTATATATACAACATCGACTCAACGAGTCAAGAATACAAAAGATACAAATCATAAAGAAAGCCAAATAGTATCCGAGTACGGACAAGATCCAAATGGGACTAAGAGCCCTGAAGAATAACCAAGCGGTGTCCATAACCCTGCCCAGGCCAAGCCGGAAGGTTAACATTGCTAACGTCGTCAATCACATACCTGTCAAGCCAAAAGTGTGCCGACAAAGGGCAAAGGAAAACAGAAAGAGAGTGGTCAGTACTGAGGCCAGTACACGGCGAGACTAGAATTCGGCGGTCCTTGACTACATAGGTATGGTGGGCTCAGCGCAGCAAAGCTTGCACTATCTAACTTATAGAGACACTCTACAACTTCGGCTATTAGAGAGAGATAAGAGAGCACTATATGATAGCAATATATATCACCAAACATAACCCATCCGAATATTTCCCCCTCGAAAACCAGTCGAGGAAGTCCCCTTGCGGAACACACACGGTGGCAATTTTAGTTAAGCAGGTGTTTAGTTGGTAAGGCTAATTACTAGTCATATTATTAGAGGCAAAACATTAGTGGCGTTATCTATGATCATGACACTGTACTCCTGAGGCGTCCATAACCGTGGACACACGGCTTCTCAAAAATATTTACCCTGCAGGGGTGCACTACTGTACCCAAACGCATGCTCAACCCATCAGGCAACATATTACGCGTGCCATCCGAATCTCACAACAAGAACTATCCCATAACTACGCGCATATCCAGAGGCATCACCTACTGTGTCTTACCCACACAAGAGATACAGCTGATTCTCCAGGTGGCACAGCGTTTGAGTCTACGGCCAGGCGATGATCGGAAGATAACTTGTAGAGCTCCATCCCACCTCTGGCACGATATCTCAATTTTATGCAATGCAAGCCATGGCAGTCCACCAAAATATCAAGTCCGAAGACATATAAACTCACCCATGTCTGAGGACATATTATGCGTATGCACCAAATGGAAAACCAATTTTGTAACCCTCTGGATATACGAATAGCGCCGGTAGTTGAGGGGGGGATCCCAGAGGCCCCCACGTTTGGTTAGCGCGATCAACTCAGAACTGGTATCATAGAACGAACGGGTCCTAGGTTGGCTCAAGCAGTTCCCAAAGGTGGTCCCTGCCGAGGCCTTATCATTAGGTGAAACCATAACCAACAACATCAGATTAATTATCTTATCACCAAGCATATCCAAGTATCATGTTCCACATGTATGAGAGCGATACTAAGCATGCCTACGACTCGCAAGGACAAAGCTAGCTAATCAAACAAGGCAATAGGATAACCAAGACAATATAGTGGAGCAGGTATTTAAAGGTACGGTACTAAAGCATCGACAATAAGGATAGCAATAGATCAATTGGAGGAAGTAAAGACTATAAATGCAAAATAGGTAGAAGGGGGAGAATGCTCGCCTGAAAACATTGCCAAAGTTTCATAATAGAAGAACTTGTTGAAGCTCACAACATCTCATCGTCCTATCCGGGAAGAAGCAAAACACTAAAAGGAACAAGCGATGCAGCAATTACAACTAATGTGGAAGAATCGACATGATCATGATATGATGTATGACATGACAAGTTAACGATGCAAACTATGTCAAAAAGATCTTAGAGGCATAGCACATTGATGATATAGCATTCATGAGGCATCATTAATAAGAAACAATTAGTTCCCAATTTTATTTATCATGTTTTCCTTGCATAAACAGTACTGATTATAAAACTGCTCTTAATGCATGATGCAAATGATAATATGGATATCATGGTTGGAGAGGTCTCGTCGCGCTGATCGATTTAGACATATCATTTGTTGAATTCGAAGTTACGGATTTAAAGTTATGCAATTAAAATAGGCATTTATTAATTCGAAATTTTTAAATTGCTCAAATGATATTATGAATAGCATAAACAGATTCCTCACATTTTTCTGATTCAAAAACATATATCATTTGTATTATTTCAAATTATGAATTTAAAATAGTATTAAAGTCAACTTATTAAAAGGGGTCAAAGTCAAAGGTTGACTAGATTGAAACAGATTTGAAAACATTCAAATATTTGGTTGGATTCATATTTGAAAACCAAACACTTTTCATGTTGAGCAAAAAATTCAAATTCGAATTTATTTAAAAGTTATAAATGAATTTGATATGTATCATATTTCTGGATTTTATTTGGATTTAGAAAAACAGGCAAAAACTTCTCTTACCCGGGCAAACCTACACAGAGAGAATGACAGGTGGGGACAAGGGGTAGCGGGTCCACCTCATGCTCAACCGGCAGCTGGATGACACTTGGCGGATCTAGGGAAGGTGGATGGAAAAAGGGAAAACGGAGGGGCCTTTTTGCAAAGGGTCCTGGCACACGATGACCGAACGAAGAACAGGTTTGATCGGTTCGTTTTGGGCTAGCTGGTCCAATATTTGAATGACTATGGCGAGAAATCCGCTGCGAATCTCGATATTCCGCAAAAAGCAAAGTTGTAGAGGGGGTCAATTTCTACAATATTGGTTCAGGAATTTTTTCTTCAGGAGGGCTTTAGAGACGGTAAAACAGTGACGAACATAAGGCGAAAGTTGGTCGAAACTGAACATGGCGTCACTGAATTTTCTGACAGATTTTCTGCGAGATTGTATCGATTTCGGAGGATGATTTCGAGAGATTTACTACTCCGTTTCATGCGCCGTTTGATCCTACTGAAAGCTGGAAGTGCCCTCTTTGTAATAGTGCAAGGGTATGTGCCTAAATAGATCTATGTAGGCTAGGAGATGAGTGGGAACTTCGGTACTGCAGGTATCGTGCAGGGTGCTGCTGAAACTGTCGAGCTCTTGTCTGGGCCTGACGTGCACGACGGTGACGAGGGAGGGGGAACTATGGCTGCGGTGGCGAGCTCTCGGGTGGAAGGGAGGGCATAGGAAGGAGGGGAATGGAAAGGGGGGCTTACCACGAGGCCGGAGGTGTACTCGGTGGGCTCGAAGGAGGCCGAAGACGACGACGACGACGCTGAGGCATGGCGGCGGTGCTTCGGCAGCCGTCGACAGGGAAGGGGAACGGCGTCGGTGCTCTGGGTGCTGCAGGGGAAAAGAGTGTTGGAGATATGCCCAAGAGGCAATAATAAAGTGGTTATTATCATATCTTCATACTTATGATAAATGTTTACATACCATGCTATAATTGTATTAACCGGAAACATTAATACTTGTGTGATTTGTAAACATAAAAGAGTCCCTAGTAAAGCCTCTTGTTAAACAAGCTTGTTGGTTAATATATGATCATGGTTTCCTGATCATGAACATAGAGATGTTATTAACAACAGGGTCATATCATTAGGAGAATGATCTGATGGACATACTCCTATAGTTAAGCGTAGCATAAAGATCAAGTCATTTAATATAGTTCATTTGCTATAAGCTTTCTGATACATAGTAACCTAATTCCTTCGACCATGATATCATGCTTATCACCATCACCGGAAGGATGCTTTGATGACATCAAACACCACACCGTAACTGGGTGGCTATAAAGATGGCATTGAGTGTTCGGAAAGTATGGGTTGAGACACATGGATCAAGAGTGTGATTTGTCTATCCATATGACGGATAGATATACTCTGGGCCCTCTCGGTGGAATGTCATCCAATTAGCTTGCAAGCATGTGACTGGCTCACAAGGGATCACATACCACGGGAACGAGAAAAGAGTACTTATCGGTAACGAGGTTGAACTAGGTATACCGACGATCAAAACCTCAGATAAGTAAACTATCGTGAGACAAAGGGAAATTGGTATCGTATGTAAGTGGTTCATTCGATCGCAAAGTAATCGTAGAAATATGTGGAAGCCATATGAATTTCTAGATTCCTCTATTGGTTATTGATCGGAGAAGTGTCTCGATCATGTCCGCATAATTCACGAACCGTAGGGAGACACACTTAAGGATTCGATGTTGTTGAGTAGTTATGGAATGATGAGTAAGAGACCGAATTCTGTTCGGTGTCTCGGATGGGATCCGGAATATCACGAGGAGATCTGGAATGGTCCGGAGAATAAAATTCATATAAGGAAAGTCCTGTTTCGGGGTTGGAGAATGGTTCCGGTGTTTTCATCGGGAATGTTCTAGAAGGTTCTGAAAGGTCCAACACTCCGGAGGGGAAGGGTACATGAATGTGTCATAACAATTTGGAATGGTTGCATCATGTACTAGGTGTCATCGCTGAGCAAAATAAAGGGATAAATCAAATCCTAGTTTGAAAAGTCAAACGCCAATTTGAAAAGTCAAACGGCAAGTTTGCTTGGTGGAGGGAGAGTAGGAAACCTACTTGGGGAGGAAGTCCTACTCCCTCCACCCGCCGGCCAAGGAGGAGGAGTTGGAGGAGGACTCCCTCCTCCCAACCGTGCCTCCCTCCCACCTATAAAAGAAGGGGCAGGGGTGCCCCATCTTCCCTACACCTCACACACCCAAACCCTAGCCTCTAAGTCGCCGGCCACCTCCAAGTCGCCACCGCCTAGGGCCTCCTCTAACTCGGCGAGTTAGGGTTTCCCCAAACCCTAGCCGCCGACCAAGCCCTCCCCTTGGTGCCCTCTAAACCGTAGATCGCCAAGGCCTCTCTCATACTCCACCATACTCGCTCCGGCTTAAGGCGAAGCCCTGCGAGATCTCCCCTCTACTTCCGGTACCACACCGTCGTGCTGCCCGAATCACGAGGAGAGTGCTACAACCTCCGCGGCCTACTGGAACAAGGGAGAGGAAGGTCTTCATCGAGTACCGAACGTGTGACCGACTGCGGGAGGGCTGCCGGAACGCAGTGCCGGAAGGATCGTCTACGCGATCTTGAGATCGGCAAGTGTACGACTACATCATCCACGAGAATCTGCTCTCGTTAACCGCTTTGGATCTTCGAGGGTTAGTATTCCATCGACTCATTGCTACAATCTAGTAGATAGATCTTGGCTTGATCATAGATTAGATCTTGATTGTGTGTTCATGCAGTAGAAATTTTTTGTTGTCCATGCTACGAATCCCTACAGTGGTATCAGAGTCGTGTCTATATGTAGATCTGTTGCACGAGTAGAACACAATGGTCATTGTGGGCGTTGATGCTTTTGTTGTCGATTGCTTCTTGTGTACTTTGCATCTTGCGGGATGGTGGGATGAAGCGGCCCGGGCTAACCTTACATGACATCGTTCATGAGACTTGCTCCACGCTTGACATGCAACTTGTATTGCATAAGTGGCTTTGCGGGTGCCTGTTTCTCCCAACAAAGTTAAGATTCAATTTACAACGGGTGATTGACAATACTAGTATCAATGTTGTGGTTCTTGTTCGTAAGTTAGAACGACACTTATAGAAAGCCCCAAACCACGTAAAACATGCAAAGAAAATTAGAGGCGTCTAACTTTGTTTTGCAGGGGTGTGATGTGATGTGATATGGCCATGATTGTGATTATATTTGATGTATGCAATGTTCCTTATTGTAAGTTGACAACCGGCAGGAGCCATATGGTTGTCTTTAAATTCTGTTAAGATCCGCATGTCTATTCAAGGTAGTTGTAATAGTTCAAGCTGGTGTACGACAACCATGAAACGGCGCCATTGACCTTGACGCCATGCTGGTGATGATGGAGATCATGTTCGTGCTTGAAGATGGAGATCAGAAGCACAAGAAGAAAGGCCATATCATATCACATATTATGAATTGCATGTGATGTTAATCCTTTTATGCATCTTGTATTGCTTAGTTAGCGACGGTAGCATTATAAGATGATCCCTCAAGCACACAATTTCAAGTTTTAAAGTGTTCATCCTTAGTAAGCACCGTTGCTAAAGCTCGTTGTTTCGAAGCATCACGTGATGATCGAGTGTGTTAGATTCTGCGAGTGTATACAACGTGAGCAAGCAAGATTTGCTCATGCGGAAGCTAAGGTTTGATCTTGACGAGCCTAGCATGTACAGACATGGTCTCGGAACATGGATCACCGAAAGGTAAAACATGAGTCATATAGTAAATATGATGAACATGTCGATTATTCGCCATTGAAGCTACATCAACTCTCGTGATGATCGGTTTTGATGTGGTGGATTTGGTTCGTGTGATCACTAAAACAATGTGAGGGATATTGTTTTGAGTGGGAGTTCAACGGCAATATGATTAAAAGTTGAACACTATTTATCATAAATTAAATCAAAGTGAATTTGCATAATTGTTGTAGTCATTGGCATCCGTTTACCACCTTGCGCTTAGTTATAATTGAGATGATAGAACTATAGAATTCTGGTTAGTTACTTTATAAACTGGTATCGTATTGTTTTGAAGTGTTAATCTTAAGTTTAGAAGTCCTATTGCAAACTTTCAGTAAGTTCTGGTTACTCCATGAAGTTTAATAATTGGTATTAAATCAAGAGTGAAAATTCCAAGTGTTAGTGTATGAGTATCATGTTTGTCTCCATGATTCTTGATATTCAAAGGATTGTCTTAATATCAAGGTTATCTAGGATCTGAAAGAGTTGTTTCAGAAACCATGATGTGTGGAAGATATTGTGATATCTGAAACAAAGTTTTGGTTGCAACATGATAGAGTATAATATGGCAAAAGTCATGTTCTCATATTTGATGAGAATTTGCAAAGTGTTGGAGACACTAGTTGTCCTAAACCTCCAAAAGGTTTTGGAGAGCAACATTATACTCGTGATTCACCGTTATAAGCTAAAAGTAGCTTGATCATGGATAATTCCATGATAAGGGTGAATATTTGATGTAGGTAAAATATTTACTACACCAAGAGATTACTAAAGAAAGGAATTTGAAAGAACACCAAACATTTGATGATGGTAATCTACTTCAAAGTGCAAGTCCAAAGACATTGGTATTTAACTATACATGCTTTGGACTATGTGTCATGTCTATGGCTCCACTATTGATGTTGATAGATTCTTTCAAACAGAAAAAAAATACTGAAAGAGAATCTCATAAATATATGGCAAAAAAGAAAAGACTAGAATTGTTTAGCTTAGGTATATAGAGGATATACATGTTATGGTTGTATTCTTTGCTTGTTAAACAATGTAGTTCTTAAGTATTTGATACTGAATTTGTTGGTATGAATTGTCATATGAAACAACAGAATTCATGAACTACAATGGCCTAAGTAACTAGCAAAAGAATATGTGATGATGTTCATCGAGAACAAATAAAGAGTTATTGTGTTGCTCGTTAAAAGCTTGCCTTCAAGATTTGTTTTATCAGGTATTATGAAAACAAAAGGGTTGTTCAAATAATTGCCGTAATCCATAAAATATGGATGATTTACAAATCTCGTTGGAGAAATCGCATCCATAAAACTAGTGCTAAAAATGTTGAAAGACAAATTGATTAAAAGATCACTTAGGAAGTGACATCGCCATTTAAATTATATTAGAAAGAAAACATGAAGAAACTCCATGTGGATGGAATTTTAGAGTCTTTTGATTTTTGATCAAATGATGCTTGTGAAACTTTTCTAGAGATAATTAAAACTTCGTTCATAGGCCAAAAGGGAACGAATGACTAGCTTATTGGAACTTGTACATATTGTTGTATGAAGTCCATTATGTGTAGTCAAGAGCGATGGATTTCAACTTCATATGCTTCCTCCGAAAATTTGAGTGAATATATGAATATTTACTTAATAAGGATGAAGTATGAAACATTTGAAAAGTTCAAAGACTTTCAAGATGAAGTGCAAAATCATTGTAACAAGAATATAAATAGTTTATGATAAGATCATAAAGAAAGATATTTGAGTTACAAGTTTAGCATAATACCTAAGATTTAAGGAATCGTTCCGTGGATTTGCATTTTTTGAAACACCATAAGAGTATAGAGCATTCGAGATTTCTAATTAAACCTTGTTTGACATGGTAAGATCAAAGGTGTAATTCATAAAACTGCCATTATATTTTAAAGATTCAAAGCTTTCGAGATTACCGTTTTTCCACTGAAAAGAGCTCCATCATAATCCGTTGAATTGACACCATATAAAGTTATGGTTTGGGATAAAACCCAAGTTGTCCTTTCTTAAACATTGGTATGCTATGCATAAGAAAGATGTTTGCAACCAAAGACGGATGAACATATCTTTGTATGTTATTTTGAATAATAGTTAAGTATTCCTCCATAACACCAAATACAAAAGTGTTTGTCGCTTAGAACGTCAAGTTTCTTTGAGAAGGAATTTTTCGTGAAAAGTTAAGTGGGAGGACAATAGAACTTTGATAAGGTTAAAAGAACCTTAGTTATATGTGCAGAGTTGCGCAGCGCTGAAAAGTGTTCCGGAGGAAGCAACAATGCTAATGGCTCACGTGCCTCAAAGGTTGTGGCCATGGAGGACTAAGTTCCTATTGAAACAAGAAGGTCGGGTAAACAATCAAATACCAAGTTTTGAGAGTTAAATCATTATTTAACAATAATGATCCGACTACATGCAAAGAAGCAATGATGGGCCCTGACTCCGTGAAATGGCTTGAAGCCATAAAATCCGTGATAGTTCCATATACGAGAGATCAAGCTTTGAACTTGAAAGGCCCTCTGGAAAGGTACAAGACCTTACAGTCGTATTTGGATCTATAAAGAAATAGACATGGATGTTTCACATCTATGAAATAGTTGACATGTTGGGAAAGAGTTCACAACAATGTTCAAAGGTTGACTATGACAAGATCTGATCTTTCATAGCGATATTTAGTCTAGATGGATTAATGTAGCAACCATGACATATAATTTTGTTATGTGTTGAATAAACAAAATAAGTTCTTCTAATAGAATGGTTACCAAGGATGTGTGCATGACACGGTCCAAAGGGTTTTGTTAATTCAAAGGATGCTAAAAGCATATGCAAACTTCAATGGTTGAAGTAAGCATCACGGAGTTGGAATCTTCACTATGATGAAACTGTTAAAATAGTTTAATTTCATAAGAGACGATGAAGATGCTTGCATTTGCAAGAAATTAAGTGGGAGCACCAAGACATGTTTCTAATACATTATGTGGAAGACATATTGTTGATTGGAAATAATGTATCTTTTATTAACACAGGATAAGAATTTCATCTCGATGAAAGACTTAGGCAAAACCCAAATATTTGGCATCAATAGACGCTAATATGATTATGCCGAAAGTACATAGATGATATATTGAATGAGTTCAATATAGAAACTACAAGAAACGTTCTTGTCGCACAGAAAGGATTGAATGAGTTCAATATTGATGATATATTCAAGTGTATTGACATTTGGTAAGTGAAACAAAGATTCAAGTATAGATTGATACTTGATGTATAAAATCACAAAGAGTATTTTATCAATCATGCTGTGATGTGTACAAATCCAGATATGTCCTATGCTCTAAATGTTACGAGCGTATACCAGAATGATTCATAAGATGATTATTGGACAATAGTAAAGATATTCTTATGATCTTGTAAAAGAAATAAGAATATATTATTTTATAGAAGTGACAAATAGATGGTTAGTTCATTGTAAATGAATTACATTGATACTAGTTTTGTCACAAAGTACAAATTAAGTTTATCTCAATCTAAACTAAGGGTGGCACAATATGATGGAAAGTAAGTTCCATAATGGATTTGGATGAGTTCCAAAGTTAAGACATTGTGACAGATACTACAACAAAAGGTTAAGTATATGACTGCTATTATAGCAGCTAAAGAGGGCATTTGTGTTAAGTAGTTTGTTATCAAACTAGGTGTAGTTCACAGCGGGATAATACTATGAAGATATATTGTACGACAATATTATCAACATGTTTTAACCCCAAAGAACTAAAGGTCTCACCAAAGGACCAAATTTATACAAAGCCATCTCATTAGAGAATGAGTGATGCGTAGAGACGCAAAGACATGCAATTACACACGGACCTGGAAGTGTCAGATCCGGAGATCAATTAACCACTAGCAATCGGGTACATACGACACCAGAAAGCCATAGGTGTTGAATACACAAAGGTTTGAAACTAGATTATTGACTCTAGTGCAAGTGGGAGACTGTTGGAGATATGCCCAAGAGGCAATAATAAAGTGGTTATTATCATATCTTCATACTTATGATAAATGTTTACATACCATGCTATAATTGTATTAACCGGAAACATTAATACTTGTGTGATTTGTAAACATAAAAGAGTCCCTAGTAAAGCCTCTTGTTAAACTAGCTTGTTGGTTAATATATGATCATGGTTTCCTAATCATGAACATAGAGATGTTATTAACAACAGGGTCATATCATTAGGAGAATGATGTGATGGACATACTCCTATAGTTAAGCGTAGCATAAAGATCAAGTCATTTAATATAGTTCATGTGCTATAAGCTTTCCGATACATAGTAACCTAATTCCTTCGACCATGAGATCATGCTTATCACCATCATCGGAAGGATGCTTTGATGACATCAAACACCACACTGTAACTGGGTGGCTATAAAGATGGCATTGAGTGTTCGGAAAGTATGAGTTGAGACACATGGATCAAGAGTGGGATTTGTCCATCCATATGACGGATAGATATACTCTGGGCCCTCTCGGTGGAATGTCATCCAATTAGCTTGCAAGCATGTGACTGGCTCACAAGGGATCACATACCACGGGAACGAGAAAAGAGTACTTATCGGTAACGAGGTTGAACTAGGTATGCAGAGATACCGACGATCAAAACCTCAGATAAGTAAACTATCGTGAGACAAAGGGAAATTGGTATCGTATGTAAGTGGTTCATTCGATCGCAAAGTAATCGTAGAAATATGTGGAAGCCATATGAATTTCCAGATTCCTCTATTGGTTATTGATCGGAGAAGTGTCTCGATCATGTCCGCATAATTCACGAACCGTAGGGAGACACACTTAAGGATTCGATGTTGTTGAGTAGTTATGGAATGATGAGTAAGAGACGGAATGTTGTTCGGAGTCTTGGATGGGATCCGGAATATCACGAGGAGATCCAGAATGGTCCGGAGAATAAGATTCATATAAGGAAAGTCCTGTTTCGGGGTTGGAGAATGGTTCCGGTGTTTTCATCGGGAATGTTCTAGAAGGTTCCGGAAGGTCCGGCACTCCGGAGGGGAAGGGTACATGAATGTGTCATAACAAGTTGGAATGGTTGCATCTTGTATTAGGTGTCATCGCTGAGCAAAATAAAGGGATAAATCAAATCCTAGTTTGAAAAGTCAAACGCCAATTTGAAAAGTCAAACGACAAGTTTGCTTGGTGGAGGGAGAGTAGGAAACCTACTTGGGGAGGAAGTCCTACTCCCTCCACCCGCCGGCCAAGGAGGAGGAGTTGGAGGAGGACTCCCTCCTCCCAACCGTTCCTCCCTCCCACCTATAAAAGAAGGGGCAGGGGTGCCCCCTCTTCCCTACACCTCACACACCCAAACCCTAGCCTCTAAGTCGCCGGCCACCTCCAAGTCGCCGCCGCCTAGGGCCTCCTCTAACTCGGCGAGTTAGGGTTTCCCCTAACCCTAGCTGCCGACCAAGCCCTCCCCTTGGTGCCCTCTAAACCGTAGATCGCCAAGGCCTCTCTCATACTCCACCATACTCGCTCCGGCTTAAGGCGAAGCCCTGCAAGATCTCCCCTCTACTTCCGGTACCACGCCGTCGTGCTGCCGGAATCACGAGGAGAGTGCTACAACCTCCGCTTCCTACTGGAACAAGGGAGAGGAAGGTCTTCATCGAGTACCGAACGTGTGACCGACTGCGGGAGCGCTGCCGGAACGCAGCGCCGGAAGGATCGTCTACGCGATCTTGAGATCGCAAGTGTACAACTACATCACCCACGAGAATCTGCTCTCGTTAACCGCTTTGGATATTCGAGGGTTAGTATTCCATCGACTCGTTGCTACAATCTAGTAGATAGATCTTGGCTTGATCATAGATTAGATCTTGATTGTGTGTTCATGCGGTAGAATTTTTTTGTTTTCCATGCTACGAACCCCTACAAAGAGTGGCGGCGCACGCAGAGGGAGAAAGAGGAGAACTGGGGTTCTTGGGCTCGATGCGGGATAAGAAGGGGAGGCAGGGGCTGTGGTGACGCGGCTGACGGAAGGGACGGCGACCTGCTCCGTTTGCTGGTCTTCGGAGAGGAGGGAGCGAACGGAGAAGAGGCACAGGGGCGACGGCGTCGAAGCGGTGAAGGGGTACGGCCAAGAAGAAAATGTTTTGGGCCGGCCCACTTGGAGGAGGAAGGAAGAATCCATGGTGGGCTGGCTGGCTCTCTCCCCTTATTATTCGCTATGTTCACTTTTTTTGTATAGGTTTCTTTCAAATTCAAACCAACAAACTAACTCAAATTATTTTGAAACTTTTCCAGTAATTTTGAATAGAGGGATGTGGCATACAAATAGGGATTAAGAGGGAATAGCTCAAAGGGGAGGAGATGCCCACATACATAATATGTGTATGTGCCAATTTGGGCATTTTATCAGATTAGGGTTTTAGTAGAAGAACAAAAACATTTATGGAAATATTGGAACCTAGCAATGGATCCTCCTTTGTAGAAAACAAAATAGAGATATCAAAGAGGGGTAGATTTGGTTAATAGAAACATCACAAGCAAGATAAGCATATGCAATGTTTGGTATAATGCTCAAATGCAATGTGGCATGATGACATGAGTATGATACCATGATGATGCACAAAACAAAAACACCAAGCGATTTTCTAGTAGTGGTTTTACCCGGGGTGCTACAATTCGACACCACTAACAATGGATCTCGCCCTCGAGATCCGCCTCATGGTACGGGGAAGAAGGCCGATGATCTGAATCTTCTTGCTTCAGGTAGGTCCTCGCGACACCACTAACAAAGATCCTTGCTCCATCTTTAAATCGGCGACACCACCAACAAGGGGTGTTGCTCACGTTCGTCGAGGGATCACTCCGGATAAACAAAGGACGAAGGTAAAGGTATCAAAAGGTAAGGCCACCTCTAACTTCTAAGGAAGGAGTAAATTGCATCGATCCACCATTCAACATACAAAAGCGAATGATAGAGTAGTGGTATGGTCGCGACTCCATCCCGCACTCAAAGCATTACTCTGTACACGAACCGACGGATTATGCAACCAACCCTCCGAATTCAGACTGAAGATCTCGACAAGCAAGGTTTGGAAGCAAAGAAGTGATTCAAAGTCGTTATTGGATCTGATGGAGATGAGGTAGTCGCGTTGAAAAACACCGGAAGATACAAAGAAAATTTTTAGTGAATTTTTGGTCCACTAAAAGGTACAACGGAGGATTCCTCAAGTAGCATGAAGACCAGATGTCAAAGCCCCGTTCCAAGAGAAAGGAATTGAAACCCTAAAGGTACGACGGAAACCCAACCACGAGAATTCCTAGACTCGAAGAAAAGTTAAGAGAGAAGATTCAAAACATGCAGAGGTAAGGAGAGAATAGCACAAGGGTAAGGAGTAAAAACAGACCTAATCAGATCTATCCAACCGATTATTCCAAAATAGTTTTAACACTAGACATCGGCTGTTAGCTAGGCTATCCTACAGGCTGGACCAGTGGGGTATCGTAAACCTTGGCTCTGATACCACTTGTAACGCCCCCGAATCGGGTCTATGCAGGTCTCAGCATTTCCCGCCAAAACCCGCATAGAAGCGATTCAAAGACGCCCACCAGACACTTTCGTGTGGGTGGGATTTGAATACAAGTAGTTACATCACAGTAGTTTACAACAGAGTCCACAAGATCTTATATATACAACATCGACTCAACGAGTCAAGAATACAAAAGATACAAATCATAAAGAAAGCCAAATAGTATCCGAGTACGGACAAGATCCAAATGGGACTAAGAGCCCTGAAGAATAACCAAGCGGTGTCCATAACCCTGCCCAAGCCAAGCCGGAAGGTTAACATTGCTAACATCGTCAATCACATACCTGTCAAGCCAAAAGTGTGCCGACAAAGGGCAAAGGAAAATAGAAAGAGAGCGGTCAGTACTGAGGCCAGTACACGGCGAGACTAGAATTCGGCGGTCCTCGCCTACATAGGTATGGTGGGCTCAGCGGCAGCAAAGCTTTCACTATCTAACTTATAGAGACACTCTACAACTTCGGCTATTAGAGAGAGATAAGAGAGCACTATATGATAGCAATATATATCACCAAACATAACCCATCCAAATATTTCCCCCTCGAAAACCAGTCGAGGAAGTCCCCTTGCGGAACACACACGATGGCAATTTTAGTTAAGCAGGTGTTTAGTTGGTAAGGCTAATTACTAGTCATATTATTAGAGGCAAAACATTAGTGGCGTTATCTATGATCATGACACTGTACTCCTGAGGCGTCCATAACCGTGGACACACGGCTTCTCAAAAATATTTACCCTGCAGGGGTGCACTACTGTACCCAAACGCATGCTCAACCCATCAGGCAACATATTACGCGTGCCATCCGAATCTCACAACAAGAACTGTCCCATAACTACGCGCATATCCAGAGGCATCACCTACTGTGTCTTACCCACACAAGAGATACAGCTGATTCTCCAGGTGGCACAGCGTTTGAGTCTACGGCCGGGCGATGATCGGAAGATAACTTGTAGAGCTCCATCCCACCTCTGGCACGATATCCCAATTTTATGCAATGCAAGCCATGGCAGTCCACCAAAATATCAAGTCCGAAGACATATCAACTCACCCATGTCCGAGGACATATTATGCGTATGCACCAAATGGAAAACCAATTTTGTAACCCTCTAGATATACGAATAGCGCCGGTAGTTGAGGGGGGGATCCCAAAGGCCCCCACGTTTGGTTAGCGCGATAAACTCAGAACTGGTATCATAGAACGAACGGGTCCTAGGTCGGCTCAAGCAGTTCCCAAAGGTGGTCCCTGCCGGGGTCTTATCATTAGGTGAAACCATAACCAACAACATCAGATTAATTATCTTATCACCAACCATATCCAAGTATCATGTTCCACATGTATGAGAGCGATACTAAGCATGCCTACGACTCGCAAGGACAAAGCTAGCTAATCAAACAAGGCAATAGGATAACCAAGACAATATAGTGGAGCAGGTATTTAAAGGTACGGTACTAAAGCATCGACAATAAGGATAGCAATAGATCAATTGGAGGAAGTAAAGACTATAAATGCAAAATAGGTAGAAGGGGGAGAATGCTCGCCTGAAAACATTGCCAAAGTTTCATAACAGAAGAACTTGTTGAAGCTCACAACATCTCATCGTCCTATCCGGGAAGAAGCAAAACACTAAAAGGAACAAGCGATGCAGCAATTACAACTAATGTGGAAGAATCGACATGATCATGATATGATGTATGACATGACAAGTTAACGATGCAAACTATGTCAAAAAGATCTTAGAGGCATAGCACATTGATGATATAGCATTCATGAGGCATCATTAATAAGAAACAATTAGTTCCCAATTTTATTTATCATGTTTTCCTTGCATAAACAGTACTGATTATAAAACTGCTCTTAATGCATGATGCAAATGATAATATGGATATCATGGTTGGAGAGGTCTCGTCGCGCTGATCGATTTAGACATATCATTTATTGAATTCGAAGTTACGGATTTAAAGTTATGCAATTATGAAGAAATAAGCATTTATTAATTCGAAATTTTTAAATTGCTCAAATGATATTATGAATAGCATAAACAGATTCCTCACATTTTTCTAATTCAAAAACATATATCATTTGTATTATTTCAAATTATGAATTTAAAATAGTATTAAAGTCAACTTATTAAAAGGGGTCAAAGTCAAAGGTTGACTAGATTGAAACAGATTTGAAAACATTCAAATATTTGGTTGGATTCATATTTGAAAACCAAACACTTTTCATGTTGAGCAAAAAATTCAAATTCGAATTTATTTAAAAGTTATAAATGAATTTGATATGTATCATATTTCTGGATTTTATTTGGATTTAGAAAAACAGGCAAAAACTTCTCTTACCCGGGCAAACCTACACAGAGAGAATGACAGGTGGGGACAGGGGGTAGCGGGTCCACCTCATGCTCAACCGGCAGTTGGATGACACTTGGCGGATCTAGCGAAGGTGGATGGAAAAAGGGATAACGGAGGGGCCTTTTTGCAAAGGGTCCTGGCACACGCTGACCAAACGAAAAACAGGTTTGATCGGTTCGTTTTGGGCTAGCTGGTCCAATATTTGAATGACTATGGCGAGAAATCCGCTGCGAATCTCGATATTCCGCAAAAAGCAAAGTTGTAGAGGGGGTCAATTTCTACAATATTGGTTTAGGAAGTTTTTCTTCAGGAGGGCTTTGGAGATGGTAAAACAGTGACGAACATAAGGCGAAAGTTGGTCGAAACTGAACATGGCGTCACTGAATTTTCTGACAGATTTTTTGCGAGATTGTATCGATTTCGGAGGATGATTTCGAGAGATTTACTACTCCGTTTCATGCGCCGTTTGATCCTACTGAAATCTGGAAGTGTCCTCTTTGTAATAGTGCAAGGGTATGTGCCTAAATAGATCTATGTAGGCCAGGAGATGAGTGGGAACTTCGGTACTGCAGGTATCGTGCAGGGTGCTGCTGAAATTGTCGAGCTCTTGCCTGGGCCTGACGTGCACGACGGTGACGAGGGAGGGGGAACTATGGCTGCGGTGGAGAGTTCTCGGGCGGCAGGGAGGGCATAGGAAGGAGGGGAATGGAAAGGGGGGCTTACCACAAGGCCGGAGGTGTACTCGGTGGGCTCGAAGGAGGCCGGAGACGACGACGACGCTGAGGCATGGCGGCGGTGCTTCGGCAGCCGTCGACAGGGAAGGGAAACGGCGTCGGCGCTCTGGGTGCTGCAGGGGAAAAGAGTGGCGGCGCACTCAGAGGGAGAGAGAGGAGAACTAGGGTTCTTGGGCTCGATGTGGGATAAGAAGGGGAGGCAGGGGCTGTGGTGACGCGGCTGACGGAAGGGACGGCGACCTGCTCCGTTTGCTGGTCTTCGGAGAGGAGGGAGCGAACGGAGAAGAGGCACAGGGGCGACGGCGTCTAAGCGGTGAAGGGGTACGGCCAAGAAGAAAAGGTTTTGGGCCGGCTGACGGAAGGGACGGCGACCTGCTCCGTTTACTAGTTTTGTCACAAAGTACAAATTAAGTTTATCTCAATCTAAACTAAGGGTGGCACAATATGATGGAAAGTAAGTTCCATAATGAATTTGGATGAGTTCCAAAGTTAAGACATTGTGATAGATACTACAACAAAAGGCTAAGTATATGACTGCTGTTATAGCAGCAAAAGAGGGCATTTGTGTCAAGTAGTTTGTTATCAAACTAGGTGTAGTTCACAGCAGGATAGTACTATGAAGATATATTGTATGACAATATTATCAACATGTTTTAACCCCAAGGAACTAAAGGTCTCACCAAAGGACCAAATTTGTATAAAGCCATATCATTAGAGAATGAGTGATGCGTAGAGACGCAAAGACATGCAATTACACACGGACCTGAAAGTGTCGGATCCGGAGATCGGTTGACCACTAGCAATCGTGTAAATACAACACTGGAAAGCCATAGGTGTTGAATGCACAAAGGTTTGAAACTAGATTATTGACTCTAGTGCAAGTGAGAGACTGTTGGAGATATGCCCAAGAGGTAATAGTAAAGTGGTTATTATCATATCTTCATACTTATGATAAATGTTTACATACCATGCTAAAATTGTATTAATCAGAAACATTAATACTTGTATGATTTGTAAACATAAAAGAGTCCCTAGTAAAGCCTCTTGTTAAACTAGCATTGTTGGTTAATATATGATCATGGTTTCCTGATCATGAACATAGAGATGTTATTAACAACAGGGTCATATCATTAGGAGAATCATGTGATGTACATACTCCTATAGTTAAGCGTAGCATAAAGATCAAGTCATTTAATATAGTTCATTTGCTATAAGCTTTCTGATACATAGTAACCTAATTCCTTCGACCATGAGATCATGCTAATCACCATCACCAGAAGGATGCTTTGATGACATCAAACACCACACCGTAACAGGGTGGCTATAAAGGTGGCATTGAGTGTTCGGAAAGTATGGGTTGAGGCACATGGATCAAGAGTGGGATTTGTCCATCCATATGACGGATAGATATACTCTGGGCCCTCTCGGTGGAATGTCATCCAATTAGCTTGCAAGCATGTGACTGGCTCACAAGGGATCACATATCACGGGAACGAGAAAAGAGTACTTATCAGTAACGAGGTTGAACTAGGTATGCAGAGATACTGACGATCAAAACATCGGATAAGTAAACTATCGTGAGACAAAGGGAAATTGGTATCATATGTAAGTGGTTCATTCGATCTCAAAGTAATCGTAGAAATATGTGGGAGCCATATGAATTTCCAGATTCCTCTATTAGTTATTGATCGGAGAAGTGTCTCGGTCATGTCCGCATAATTCACAGACCATAGGGAGACACACTTAAGGATTCGATGTTGTTGAGTAGTTATGGAATGATGAGTAAGATAACGAATGTTGCTCGGAGTCTAGGATGGGATCCGGGATATCACGAGGAGATCCGGAATGGTCCGGAGAATAAGATTCATATAAGGAAAGTCATGTTTCGGAGTTCGGGAATGATTCCGGTGTTTTCACCAGGAATGTTCTAGAAGGGTCTGAAAGGTCCGGCACTCTGGAGGGGAAGGGTACATGGATGTTTCATGACAATGTGGAATGGTTGCATCATGTACTAGGTCACTTGGCTGGGCAAATATGGAGAGATAAATCAAATCCTAGTTTGAAAGTCAAACGCCAATTTGAAAAGTCAAATCTGAAGTTTGCTTGGTGGAGGGAGAGTAGGAAACCTACTTGGGGAGGAAGTCCCACTCCCTCCACCCGCCGGCCATGAAGAGGAGTTGGAGGAGGACTCCCTCCTCCCAAACCGCCCCCTCCCACCTATATAAGGAGGGGTAGGGCACCCCCTACCCCTCACACCCAAACCCTAGCCCCAAGTCGCCGGCCACCTCCAAGTGCTGTCGCCGCCTAGGGCTCCTCCCAAATCGCCGACTAGGGTTTCCCCAAACCCTAGCCGCCGTCTACACCACCCTCCTTGGCGCCTCTAAACCCTAGATCGCCAAGGCCCCTCTCTTTCTCCACCATACTCGCTCCGGCTTAAGGCGAAGCCCTGCGAGATCTCCCCTCTACTTCCGACACCACGCCGTCGTGCTGCCGGAATCGCGAGAAGAGTGCTACAACCTTCGCTGCTTGCTGGAACAAGGGAGAGGAAGGTCTTCATCGAGTACCAAACGTGTGACCGACTGCGGAAGCGCTGCCGGAACACAGCGCCGGAAGGATCGTCTACGCGATCTTGAGATCGGCAAGAGTATGACTACATCACCCACGAGAATCTGCTCTGGTTAACCGCTTTGGAATCTTCGAGGGTGAGTTCCTCTATCGACTCGTTGCTACAATCTAGTAGATAGATCTTGGCTTGTTTGTGTGCATGCGGTAGAATTTTTTTGTTTTCCATGCTACGAACCCCTACACAACCCTACACCTATCTGACGCTCCTGAAAAGCCCACAATAGCCCAGTAACCAACCCAGATTCTTTTCTGTCTGTGACTGACAAGAGGGGTCAAGAGAGGACCGCAGGTTGAGATGAAGAAATTGCTAGGGGGTTATCCGCAAAACTTTCATCGTCGTCATCGTCATGCACACAGGCAACTCACTGGCGGAGCTCGCCGCCGCTCGATGCCGTCGTCGTCGTTAGCCTTGTGCCAAGATACTCGTCGTCGTTCGAGGAAGGGATAAGAAGGCCACCGCGATGCCCTGCCTCAAACCTTATCCCCAATTCCTCGTTATCCTCTCAGATGCGAACGGGACCGAAACCCTAGCTCACCGGAGCCACTCCTCGCCGTCGAACCACGTCTCCCCATACTATTCTGAGCGGCCATAGAGGAGCGCCTTCCTCCGTAGATCCTCAGGGTAGAATCTTGCATCAAGGGGAGCAATGGAGCGGGTGAATTTTGTCGTTCCTCTTCGCAGCAGCTCGTCGGAATCCTCGTCGGGAAGCTCGATTCCGACCGCGCCTGTCCTTGCCGACCACTCAATCATCATCAGGGTGAGTTCCTGAACCTCCCAGTAACATTCAATCGCCAGATCTCGTTGTAAATTGCCGTTTCACCATATGCCACCGTCGGAGCTCGTCGGAGCTCGTCGGAGCTGAAGCTCCGATGACTATTTCCGAGCGGCGCTGCCACTATTAGGTTCAGTAGGTTGCGCTTATTCGAACTAGGCTTATCTTGCTTGCTAGGGAGCAGTAGATCGTCGCCGGCGACCAACCTCTGGGGGCGGTGGTGGTGTTGACGCCATCATTACGTCATGATCGCACCACGTCAGCTAGTTTGACTGGTCATTTTCCTGCGTGGCAAGTGACGTGGCCTAGGGCCCATGTGTCATCAACTGAGAGTAGAGAGAAGGTCAGTAACAGATGTATTTTTTTAACCAGTAAGCTGAGGTGGACAATGGCCCACAGGTCAGTGATTAGGGCTAGCTCTTGGTACGGTGTAAAAAGTATTTTCTGTTAAGAAATAAATAAAATGTTATAAGTCAATTAATAATATTCCAGAAATCTAATAAAAGATTAAATGTTATTTAATCAATAACTTTTGATTTATAATTCAGAAAAATATGTATAATATATGACTTTTTTTAGAAAAATAAAATCTACAACTTAAAAGTATTATCAAATATTATTATGAAAATTATTTAAATAAATATTATTGAGTAAAGGTTTTATAAGTAATAAAACTTTGATAATTCATATTTTTAAAATGATAAATGTTAATAATATAAATAAAATACCAAAAATCTTAGAAAAATAAGAATTCTAATTTAAAACTATAATCATGTACTATTAGTTCACCTAATTAAATATTTGTTATCTATTAAGTAATTATAAAGTAATAAGAAATATACAAATCATATCTTATTATTTATAAATCACAAAAATAAATGTGATATACCAAAATGATCACAAAAATAATATCTACATGTTAAAAATCTAATATTCTACTTTTGAGTTAAATAAAATTTAAATACTTTAATAACTCAAATTAAAAACTTATTTACTTCATTAATAATTCATATAAGGAGAAATAAAATTTATTAATATTCCTAAAATGAGTAAATTAAGTTTAATAAATAGTATTAGTCTTATATATTAATAAAAATGAAGCTTAAATGGTTTAAAACATTATAAATTTATTTTTATTAACTTATCATCAACCCTAAGTGAAGATTTTATTCTAAAAAGATTCCCATCTATAATAAAACCTTCAAGAATAATTTATGAATACACCAAACCTTTTCTATCTATATTAACCATCAAATTAAGAAAACTACCACTACACTATAGAAAGATGAAGAATAGTTAAGTAACAATCTACCATGGTTTATAAACTATACTCACTTAACTAGAAAAGATAATTGATATTACTCTATTATAGAATCAAGAAACCATTACACCCAATAAAAGAATAACCATTCTTAAATAACTTTAAGAAAACATTCCAGATACACAAAGTACGAATATCATAAGCATTATACTTACAAAACTATCTATATTTTAAAGTTAACTTTAGTCTACAGAATCTTAATACAACATTATAAACATTATTATATGTTTTATAGTTAACTTTGGTCTGAAGTAATTAAGTTATAAAGCAACTCAAGCCAAACCATTTGGGAAAACCAATAACATCAACCACCACTAACTAACCACAAAGCTTGTTTAGACCTTAGAAGATAAATCTTTTCTTCGAAGGTTATTCTTTTTGCCACTTCAAACAAGAAATCTTGTATAAGCAACTTGACTAGTATGTCCTAAGTATATATATTTTACTACTACATATGTGTTGTTCACAACCACTCATAAACCCTAATAGAAGCACAAATGTAAAACTTATCCAAAAGAACCACACATTCCAAAGTAACCGTTTTCGAAATCCAAACCCTAAAACAACATTATCCCCGAGATTTGCACTTAGAACGTGCATCACATTACTTATGCATAAAAGAATATTGCTTCTTTAAACATTAGTCCTTACTGGACCAATGATGCTGATTTCAGATTTTGGATCTTATACTGACTCGAAGACCGTGAGTGCATAATCTTGCAATCACAAAAGGCAGGTTCACACTTGCTCATGTCCTTTGTTTATTTTCTGTAAAGTATTTTACAAAACCAGTGTTGTTATCACCTGCATTTTAAAAGGGTCTTAAAACACTATTTTTTATAATAATGTGAACTATTGGTTACTGATCCAGGGTGATCAATTAATCTATTAAATCGTAAGAAGTTCCTTCTCTCTCTTTAACCTAGAGTGTTCTCTGAATCTTGTGTAAAGAGTGAGTTGTAACCTCTAGCCATGTATTGGACCCGCTGTGTTTCTGTTTTGCCATTCTGAGGGATGTAATACTAGTGAACGGTGTTTCATTGATGTTATGTCAACGACTATAGTATACTACATCATGCAGTGGTATTGCTGGATCATCGCATCTGGTATGCCTTTTCTCATCCTTGGCAACAAGAGCTAAATGTTTTATCAACACATTTTGTAACTTTGATTCTTACTACTGTTTCATCATTAGCAAATCATCACTTGCACCATGCATATGAAAACCTGATTCTTCTACCCGGCGATTGATGTTTCCTATTTCAGTGTAGTGCGCCTGATATATTATGTATTTCTCATTCTAGAAAAAACATCTAGATGTTATATCAGAATTTTTTTTAACTTTATTCCTTCGTACCGGTTCAAGTTTAACTTATTTGTCAGATCAGACTTACACAGATCAGACTTGCAGGAAATACCAATTTTCATTATACTCACCGAGATGATCACTAGGAACGCCTCCTATCTATGTGACTGGTGGTACTTGGCATGAGGATCTTCGAGAGGCTGCTAGATGGAGGCACAAAGGAGACATCTCTTGCGGCCAAGTCAGGGTGGAGGAGGGCAAGAAGACGACATTCATGGAAGTCCTAGGGATACCTGTCATGCCGTGCTGCGATGTAGCCCAGAATTAGTGGTATAAAGATGTCTCCCATTAGTTACTAATGCATAGAAGGTATATATTACGATTTTAATAATGTATTTGCAATTTAGTATCATGGGTGGAGAGTTGCTTTTGAATTAGTTTGAATTAGTGCAGAATATTTTACATTTTTCAGAGAATAGGAGATAGGAGAGATCCAATCGGAGCCGATTATAAAATATACTCCAATATTTCAAGAGTTCAGGTATCTTCTTCCTTGCTAGATTAAAGTTTGGATCTGTGTTTTAACAACATGTTGACTGACTAAAGTTGCTGCCACAATTTAGAAGGTAAGATGGTGAGAAGGTTCAGTTTTAACGTATTTTTTCCTTGCTACATAAAGTTTGGCTCTGCGTTTTAACACGAAGTTGATCGACTAAAGCTATTGCCATAATTCAGAAGATAATATGAAGAGCAGGTTCAGTTTAAACGTTGTTCGTAGTATATAACATTGCATAGCGATAATGTCGGTTGATGTGCATTGCTAGGATTCAGCCAATTTAGTTACAATGAATTTTGAAATATGTCCGACCTTCAGAGGTCTTTTAGTCGACCATATAAGTTACAACAAAATAAAATAGCTTTATATTTGCATATTTTCTCTACTAAAGAGGATTTTAAGAAGAGGCCACATTAGTCTGGAGTCAAACATGTGTTTTGTTCTCCCGGGTTAGATGGAGTCCTTAACAAGTCTAATAGGAGAGGCAGCTCCTCAGCAGGAAAAACTATACTGCACATTTACTTCCTTTTTGCACTTGCGCGCTTTGTTTTCGCTGACCCACTTGAGAAAATCGGATGTTCTTGAAGCTACTATGAAGCCATGACCTCTTATATCCAGCACATAACTGTGATGCAGTTTACAGTACTATCACCATTGTGCCGACTCCAGGTGCATGCATAGAACACTCATCTTCCTCTCAAAATGTGTAGGTATGTTGTCATCTCCATATTGAGATCCAACTATGCAAGATTAGAGAGGTAGCTGACAAATAGTGTGTACTCTATCTACTGATAAGAAGTAATTTGCAATTCACATTGTCTTCCCAAGTTTACAAAGAAAATTCATAGTTACAGGTTTTTAAAACAATGGAAGTTCACCTGGTACTTTTTGTGAACAGGATATTTTTTCGACAAAGGTAAACAGACTAATTGCTTAAGATACAGAAGAGGACCACATCACTATTGATGCAAAAGATCTCCCTTTTCCCAGATTTCTTTGCACTTAAATTTTAAATTGCGTTTCCAAGAAAATTGAGTTGTTTTTTCTATGCAGTTAAGTAACAGATATAAAGTTATCTTTCCAAAATCCAGGCGGGTATTATTAGCCTATGCTCATCCTTCTGTGTTCTTCCTTCCTCCCTTTATTACAAACCTTAAATAATTGCAAGTTACATTGAACAATATTATGCCAGATTGGGTAACCTTCCCTGATTTTTAGCTAAGGTAACATTACATGTGGCACAAATATATGTTGTATTTGGCTAGGTACTTCTGTTTTACTACATGTCAACTCGAGAAGTGTTAAATGAGTTGCTTATTTTACTATTCTAGAAAAAATATCATAGATTGCAGGAGGTTTGGTAGATGTTACTTTATTCAGTTCTGAAAGACGGAACTAAGAGAAGGTGTTTTTGCAGGTTGTGCATTTCGTTTTACTTGCTAAATAGTTCCTACATAGTACGAACCGTCCTCAGTTTCAGCTTGAAGGAAAAAAGGGTATCTATGTAATTTATGTTATGATCTTACTCATTATATGTACCATGCTTTTTATCTTCTCAATCTGCAGCCCTATTTTTAGATCCTTTCATTCAGGCTAAAAATAACGATGTAGTTCCAGATTCAGACTATTGTGTAAGTAGTACCAAAGATAAACGAATGGATGACATGTTTTTTTGGCTGTATGAGATGACTCAAGTGCCTCCATGTATTGGAGCCGAATATGTGACTGATAATACATGAAAAGTACTACATGTAGATTTGAGAATGGAAGTTCAGGTCTGTCATAACCCACAGGCGATAAATTAACAAGTAGGAATTGTTAGATTAACAATTATATCTTATGTCCACCTTTTGGAAGATTTTTCGTTGATAGTTAGAGTTCATTATTTTCACCACTACTTTGATTATGCATATTAAAGAAAAGTTTAGGAAGTACTTGAATACCTGGATCTTCTCCATAGTGACAGGACAAAGGTTTGGTACTCAGTATGGTCCCAAGCGTAGCATGTCCCTGGTGGTAGAGTTTTCTGCTAATTCCGCCAATGCATCGACAAACCGGCAGGTGCTAGATACGGAGCACGCTTGCCTTTCTTCTCCCTGCTTCATTCTGGACCTAGGGTGCAATGGTAACCATATGTGTGGTTTTCTCCTGATGTGAAACTATGCTTCTGAGTTTGCAAAAATTCAAATGAAATGATGGTGCCTTCCCAGCTACTGTTATCATTCGCAAAGTGGAAAAGATAAGACTGGACATTACCGTATTTACAGCTTACATTGAAGAGTATCTTCTCTTACTATAAGGATACCAAGTGAGTAGAGTGTATCTACAAGGCTGATATTGTATTCATGTATATTTTTGGATGAAGAATGGAGAATGAAACAACCTATGTATATAGATGGCATTGTTATGTTTTATTTGAATGTATTCCCAAACATCTCAGTTTATCTAGAAGGAAGTGTTTTACTTATGTCCACCTTTACTAACTTGATGGTAATACCTTTACTAAAGGAGTGAGCAATCTCGTGCAGATTTACATCACGGGCGCGGCGTATCGCCGCGCCTACTTACCTAGTTCACACTCTAATCGTGAGGGGTTTTCATGAACAGTGGATTGGATGAGTAAAGGAGCTCTTACAAACATAATGCACAGCTACTAGGAAAAGGGCTGTTCGTGGCGCACCTGAAAAGCCCATCCGTGGCGCACTAGTGGTGCGCCACTAGGCGTACGCTGCGGCTAAAAAGTGCCCTAGCGCACTACCCTGGTGCGCTGCGGTTATATGAGGATAGGCGTAGCGCACTACCAGATGCGCCACGGGTAGGGGTACAGGTGCGCCACGGATGTGTTATTCAAAAAACAAAAAAAATGCAAACAACACCCTCGTTTTGAATTGCAAAAGCAATCGGGTCCAGAAATCGCCGTCGTCGCCTCGCCGGAGCAGTGGCCGTGGCCACGACCTACCACCGCAGGTATGTGCGGGATGCCGTGGTCGTGCTAGTTCTCGTCGACGTCGAGGCAGTAGGAGGAGGTGTCGTCGTAGGAGACAGCCGGAGGTGCGTCGGAGGTGCAGTCGGAGGTATGGTCGGAGGAGGTGGTGGCGACGACGGCTGGAGGACATGTGGTCGGAGGAGGCGCCGACGACTACTGAAGGAGATGGTTACTGGAAGTAAGGAGAAGGAGAAGAGGGAGTAAGAGAAGAGGAAGAGTAAGAGGAAGAGAAGAAGAGAGGGGGGAGGAAGAGAAGATGAATAGAAGAGGAAGAGAAGAAGAGAGGGAGGAAGATAAGAAGAGAGGAAGGAAGAGAAGAGGAAGAGAAGAAAAGAGGGAGGAAGGAAGATAAGAGGAAGGAAGAGAGGGAGAGAGGCAGGTAGGTGGGCGGGGTGGTGATTCGAATTTCGAATCCTGCCCATCTTACTCGTGGCGCACTAGGTGGTGGTGCGCTATGGGTAAGTTGCCTCAATTTTTTTCTGCAGCAAAAAATCTTGTTTTTGCCATAACTTTTTACTTTTTTTGAATTTTGAGATTCTAAAAAATTGCTAAACGACCTAAAGGGTTTGCAAGCGGATCTGGAATCTCGTTCTGGCCATTTTGGTATATTATACTTTTTTGACATCGTATGCAAAAGTTACGGCCGTTTTACCGTGGCATGACTTTTTTTGTAGAAAAAGTCGAAATTCGAAATTCATGTTTGTTAATTTTTATAGAAACTAGACCACATTATCTACCTAAATATGAAAGGATTTTATTTTTAAATTGTTTTTCATTTTCTTTTATTTTTTGCAAAGCTAAAAAGGCGATCCACCGGGGGGGTGGAGTTGGTGTAGGCCACTTAGCCGTAGGGCACTCTGCCCTACGGCTAAGTTGACCCAGCTACTGCAGCACACATGTCCGTAGCGCACTAGGTCAAGGTGCACTACGGCTAAGTTTCATATCAGTAGCGCACCTTGACATAGTGCGCTACGGGTATGTGTGTTGCGGCCACCTGTGCCCTGGCCCACACATAGCCGTGGCGCACCATCCTCATGTGTGCCACGCTTACGGCAGTTAGCCGTAGGGCACCTGTGGACAGTGCACCAAGCCTATTTTACCCATGGGACACCACTGGCACGTGTGCCACGGATGTATGGATTATCTATAGCCCTTTTCCTAGTAGTGACTACTGATTAATGGTCAGAGTGGAAGGAAATTCTGCAGTTGATGTTTAAAAAGACATATGAGAACGGATTTCTACATCATCCAATTCAACAAAGGGCACCTTTACCAGATTTGTAATACGATGGATGACACCCTCTTAGTTTTGCACGAATCAGTTCAGCAAGCTGTCTTCGCTATACACATGCTTGATGCGTTTGCGGCGTTCATGGGTCTTCAGATAAATTTTCAAAAGAGCACATTCGTGCCCCTGCACATGTCAGATCAGGAGACCAATGAAACTGCACAAATTCTGGGATGGCCAATTACGCAGTTGCCATGCACCTATCTAGGCCTTTCGCTGTCCACGAATAAGATCACAAGGAAAGTTCTTCAGCCGGGTCGATAAGATCATCAGGAGGCTACCAGGATTGGTGCCAAGGTTGATGACAGCCTGGGGAAGAGTGTAGATGGTGAACTCAGTCCTATCTTCCATCCCCAATTTCTTCATGGCCCGTATGGAGTGGGGTAGGCAAGCATTTATGCGGTAGAAAAGCTTCGCCGAGCTTTTGTTTGGAATAATAATGGATAAGTTTTTTGTGGACATTGTCTTGTGGCTTGGGATGTTGTCACAATGCCGAAGAAACAAGGGGATTAGGATTCATAAATCTGCGTACCCACTATTGAGCTCTCATGGCAAATCTCACAACCAAGTTGCTCTCCTCAGGAATGGGCCCTTGTTTCTCTTGGCTAGTGAATTGGTGTATGAGGAGTAACATTTCACACTATCCATCTCATGGAGAATATCCTTTCTAGAAATCTATTCTAGCACCTATGGTACAGAATGCAACTTACTGCAGATCGTCTCTAGGGCAAGAACAACTTTCTAGCAAGACAAGTGGACATAGCTCGGCCATTTATGTCAGGCTATGCCAATTCTATTCTCCTTTGCGGTAGACCAATATTGCACTGTGCAATCCTAGCGGAAAAATGGAGCCTAGGAGTTACAGTTGCACAGCCCTCGGAAAAATGGAGCCTAGGAGTTACAGTTGCACAGCCCTCTGTCACACACGGCTTAACTACAACTATAGTTATTGAGGGGTGAATTGAATAATTATGAACATACAAGAGACTCCTCTGATGACGCCAGGTGCGGTGACCCAGCATAACACTGCATGATGTAGTACGTTATAGTCGTTGACATAACACCAATGAAACACCATTCACTAGTATTACATCCCTCGGAGTGGTACAACAGAAACAAAGCAGGTCCAAGATAGGACTATAGGTTACAACTCAACTCTCTACACAAGATCCAGAGAACACTCTAGGTTCAAGAGAGAGAAAGAAAATTCTTACAAAGAAGAATCATAAATAAGCAACTCAAAACTATCATACTATTAAAACTAATATTTAAACTAATGGTCTGGCATTGCTTCTATTGCAATACACTACAGAAATAGGTTCTATGACTAGAGAATATATTCCTATCTAATCACTAACTTCGTCTTCACATGAGTTGATGTATATGTTGACTTCCTTGGCTTCACTGAAGAGCTCGAGCTTTTGATGATGATTACTGGAGAATAACTTGATGTAGACATCGTCTTAGTGGCTATAGAATCTAGCAAGGGTTAAGAAGATACTTTGAGTACGAGCGTACTTAGCAAGTTTACTAGAAAAGGAGTGTTTGATGCACTATATCTACAACCACAGACCGTAGGTCGTAGGCAATGCAGGTTTTCGTAAACATTTCTTCAAAGGTTGCTTTTATTCTGAAAAGCTATGTCCGTCAGCCTTCACGGGTTTACCAGAACTTTCATGGAGTTCCTTTCCTGCCGCGTTCGTAGCTCCTTCCCGGAATAGGGAGTAACAAGTTACAGTTCTTACACTCTACAGAGGTGCGTCACTTTACCCATGAGAGACCTTAGGCTTTGTTGCACGACCGGGATTATGTTCTTGTTCAAACTTCCTTGGTTTGAGTCCCAATCTAAGATCCAAGCCAATCACTGCCCCCTTCGCGACCTTGCATGCCTCCTTGGTGTACACCATGCCCACATAAAGAATTACGGCAATGGTTTGTACAGACCGTTAGATGCCAGAACTATTGTGGGACATTGAGGGTTCCCACCCATATGCTGCATATCCTCTACGAATTACCAATTCATATGCATGCTACTAGGATAACAACCACGACCTGCACATCCGGCTTCATGCAAGAGGAAGAAGATACAGCTGACTTCTCCGTCCCATTCCAAATCTCATGGTCAACACGTAATATACGGTGCAAGAATCACTGGCGACATTGGTTGTTAAGTCCTAGGTGATATAGTTCTGAATAGTGGTATTCTAACTATCAGATTTAATATATTAACTGATCACCCTGGATCAGTAACCAATAGTTCACATTATTATCGAAAATAGTGTTTTCTGTCCTTTTTCAAATGTAGGTGATGACAACACTGGATTTGTAGAATACTTTTCAGAAAATAAACAAAGGACATGAGCAAGTGTGAACTTGCCTTGTGTGATTGCAAGATTATGCACTCACGGTCTTCAAGACAATATAAGATCCAATATCTGAAATCAGCATCATTGGTCCGGTAAGGACTAATGTTTAAAGAAGCAAGATGCTACTATGCATAAGTAATGTAATGCATTTTCGTAAACTCGAATCCCGGGGATAGCGTTGATCTAGGGTTTGGAAACTGGAAATGGCTTCTTTGGAATGTGTTGCCCTTTTAGATTAAGTTTCACACATGTTCTTCTTATTAAGGCTTGTGAGTGTGTGTGAAACAATATGTAAGTATAGTAAAGCACACACAATAATGGAATACTCAAGTGGAAAATATATCTGTAGACTATGTATATAAGGTTCGTTCATCATTTAGAGCTTTCATAAAAATGCTTATGTCTTGCTTTATAATGTTCCTTAAAAGAATAACTTTTGAAGAAAATCTTACTTAGCTAAGGAGAAGTATTTAAATTTTAAGTTAACCTTATTAGGGTTTCTTTTAAGTTATAGTCTTTAAGTAAGAAAGAATTGCTTTATTGGAATAATGGTATTAGTAGTATTTGAGACTTATCTATCTTGGTTTTGAACTTGGTTAGTTTGGGATTAAGATGCTTTAACAATTAATTATAACAGACCAAAGTTAACTATAAGGTATATAATAAAGTTTTTAGCATTATACATAAAGTCTGGTAGACTGAAGTTAACTTTAAAACATAGATGGACTTTAGGTGTAATGCTTATTATACTTATACCTTGTTCACTTCATAATATTTCTTTAAAGTTACTTAAGAATGGTATTACTTTTATTTGGTAGTGGTTTCTTTATATTCTAAATGTAAAAAGGGATTTACCTCCCTATAAGGGTGTGGTTAAGGTTTGTGAATAAGTAAACAATATTATTTACTACTTATGAATTCACTTATAGTGTTTTGATTTGTTTGTAAACTTGTGGTTAAAGTAAAGGAATAGGTTTTATTTCACTACAAATTATTCTTGGAGATTTTATATTAAATAAGAATCCTTTTATAAAATAATCTACATTAATGGTTGAGAGATAATTTAATAGAATTGTATTTAAAGTGTGTTAATTCATTTTGATTTCATACTACCAATATTTAAGACTAATACTATTTATTAGACTCAATTGACTAATTTTTAAAATTATTAGCAAATTTTATTTACCTTTATATGAATTATTAATTAAGGAAATGACTTCAAATTCAAGTTATTAAAGTGTTTGAATTTTTATTTAACTATAAAGTAGGATATTATATTTTTAATATGTAGGTATTATTTTTTTGATTATTTTGGTATATTACATTTATTTTTATGATTTAAAAATAATAAGATATGATTTTTACAATGTTTAATACTTTATAAACACTTAATAAATATTAAATATTTAATTAAGTGAAATAATAATGCATGATTATAATTTTCAATTATAGTTCTTATTTTTCAAATATTATTGGTATTTTATTTATATTTTTAACAATTATTAATATTAAAATATGATTTATCAAAGTATTAAAACTTATAAAATCTTTATTAAATAATAATTATTTGAATTGTTAACATAATAATGTTTAATAATAGTGTTAAGTTATAGATTTTATTTTTCTACAAATTTTCATATATTATACACATTTTTCTGAATTATAAATCAAAAGTTATTAAATTAAACAAGTTTTAATTCTTTTATTACATTTCAGGAAATATTTATATTTGAATTAATATTGTTTTACCAATTTACTAAACAGATACATAACTTTTTATACCTAGCCTAAACCTACCCAAGTCACTGACCAGTGGGCCACATGCCACATCATCCTTTAGGTTAGTGAAAACATTTGTTACTCGCCTTATTTCTACCCACAGCTAATGACAGATGGGCCAGGGGCCACGTCACACGCCACATGGTCAAAGACTGGTCAAATAAACTGACTTGACGCAAGCATGACGTCGTTGTGACGTCATCTCGCCGGTGATGGTCAGGTGGCTGGCAACGGCGATGATCTAGTGGAGTTTGGCATGCATGGTTGCTACGGTTCGAAAGAGCATACTCCAGGGAACCTACTAGCAGCGGTACCGCTCGGATATGGTCACCGGAGGATGACTGGCGATGAGGTACGGCGACGGCGGTTACAGATGAACGTGGTGGAGATGATTCCAGAAGCGATAGAGAGATTAGAGAGGTGCCTGAGTATCAGCAACTCATCAGTGTTGCAGTGGAGGGCTTAGTGTGACTAGAGGTGGTCGGAATCGAGGGAGACAACGGCAGAACCTGGCGGAGATGGAGGTGTCGATTGGCGCGATTAGAGCTCCTTTGGCTTGTGCTTCGTGGGGCAATCAAACCAGATGATCAAGGGGATCCTAACTGCGGCCTCAGCAGTTGAAGGGGAGCTCAGAAACGTTGGCGACGAGCGGCTCCGGCGAGGCTATGTTTTCGGTATAGAGGATACAGAGAGAGGGAGGTTGCTGAGAAGGGGAAATGAGGATGAGGATGAGCGGGGCGTCGCCGTGGCCTTCTTATCCACTCCTAACGACGGCGGCGTGCATCTTGACGCACGAACGGCGGCGGACGACATCGGCCACTGCCACCGAGCAACTTCCAGTCGGAAAGGAAGACGACGACAGACGTTTCGCAGAAAACCCCCTGGCAGTTTTTCGAACTCACTCCACACTCCCTCCACGGCCCCACCTGCCAGCGAGACAACGAAGAGGTATCCTGGCTGGGCCGCTGTTGGGTTACTGCTGGGCTGCAACTAGGTGCACCATGCAGTAAATAAGAGAGGGAAACATCTGGGCTGGCCTGTTACTCGGGCCAGATTCTTTTTTATTCCGTTTTGTATTTTCACCTTTGTTTTAAGATTTGTGTTTTACTTATTTGTTTGAAATTTTCTATAGAATTTTATCTGGTAGATAATTGCAGCAAATCCTAAAATGTATTCAAAGTCTTTTTGTGAGTTTTATTGTATAATGATTATTTCTTTATTTTCTTTATATATATATATTTCCTATTATTATTTGTAAGGCTTTTGATATGCATTTAATTGATCTAATATCCAATAACTTATTAATTCATGAGTTTTGAGTAATATGTATTACTATAAATTCATGAGTTTTAATTCCTATTGATTTATAATATTAAAGAAACTTTTATATATATTGATCCTTCATTATTATTTGATACATAAAGTTTTGAGTAATTAGTATGGTTAATATCATTCTTATAAATTTAGTAAATAGCAATGTAATTATTTTATTATAACTAATATGGAAGTTAGGGTTTGAATTGCAATGCTAACCCTAGGCTTTAGGGTTCTTAATATACTTATATTCTTTTGTTGATGTGAATAAAGATTAATTGCTAAACACATTGTCTTTATGTTTGTGATTTTTAATGATATCACCATTTAAAGTAAAATAGTGGGATTGTTTTCTAGACTAACTTATGAGAAAGAATTCATAAAGATAGTTCCTAAGTACCTATAAGAATGATGGCTGAAAATGACAGAGATGTGCTTAAGTGATTTGCCATAGGAAAACATTCCTATATAGCATTATGAAAATAAAATGATTATCCAACAGATGAGATGGATGTTAAGCTTGGTTATAGATTTAGGGTTTTGTGTTTATCAAGAATTCCTATCTTCCATAATTCACAATCCTATACTTCTAATTAAGGAATTCCTTTCCTAGATATACTACTTCTTCCTATCCATCATCATGTGTTAACATGATGAGCTTTATTTCACAAGATATTCTTATCCACCTTTTATTCTTCTAAATCCATTTATAAATCCAATGAGCTTGACACTGAAGCTTTCATAATCTTTTTATATCCATACTTGGTTATAACAACTACTCTACTGCTGATAACCTCCAACCTAACAAATGTTTACAGTTACTTCCATTCATGCTCTTCCCTTATCATCCTTCACTAATATCATTTCAATAAATGTATACATCAATCCCTACTTCACCTTAAGCTCTAGTATTTCCAAAGAGGAAAATATGACTTCTTTAATCCAATGTTGCTCTAATATAATCTTAATCATACTATCTTGTCTCTACTTAACTCTAGTAACAGATACTCCAACCTCACATTAAATTAATATGGCTTGTCATGGCTAACCTAGAATAACATTGCTATACTAGGGTTCAATCATGTTTTATCCACCAATGTCACTTATACATGATATAATCATTCAATGTTGGTGAATAAGGCATGGTCATTATAATCCTTTGTGGTTTCGGTTTCCAGCTGGCTAATGAAGCTTCATCAATACTACATTACATTTGTATTGAAATTATCTTCTGTTTATCTCTATTGTATTAAGAGATATAATTCATTGACTATACCTACTTGATCCAATAGGATTACTCCTGGGAACTTGCTTCAGGGTTCATCCTTGTAATCTTCTTTGTTACCATATTGATTTGATTTTCTTCAATCACTCCCATCCTAAAGATGATATCTAATATTAGCATATACCTCTTCTTACTTCTTTCTTTATAGGCCTTAAGTGAATGCTATAATATGATCAAGAGTTGATAAATTAAGAATTGGTGAATCAATAGTTGATTACTCAACATTGATGAACAATAGGTATTGAGATAGGATTCCATAAGGATTGATATGGAAAGAAGGAGATGTGGGGAATGGTCTTGAATTGCTTTCCTTCCTACTTAATCTCACTAAAGAAGTAGGGTTAGGTATTACCATGATACTCATGGTATAAGCAGATGAGATTAAGATAGATCAAGATTTAGTTATTCCATTCCTATTACTTAAGTTATATTTATAACTTGGTATTCATGAGTGTATAATGAATACTAGGATATGATTACTTAAGGATCAAATATAACCATTAAGTAATGTATTAGGGTTTTAACTTTTATTACATTTGATCTACCCTTAGATCAAATCATGTTACCCAAAATAAGGTTTTAGCAAAGGTCATATTGAAACTTATCGCAGTCAACTTGATGATCTACTTCAATTCCATCAAGTTACGAGAAGCTTCAATCATTTTGACAAGTTTTTATTTAAAAGCGCGAAAATTATTTAGATTTTCTATGCATGAATGCAATGTACAAATCTGTGTTCAGCTTATTTTTAAGCTCTAATGCTGGGATGTTACACCAGGCTATTGGTTACAACTGGTAAAGCTCCCATGACAAAATACTTCTTCATGCTATTCACTAATCGAGGAATGAAATGGGTTTGGCGTACAATAATCCCCCATAGAAACAAAATATTCTTTTAGTTAGCTTACAGAGGAAGGCTGGACACAAAAAACAACATGGCAGATAAAAAGTGGTGCACTAATGGTTGTGATCAATGTCTAGCTCTGGAATCCTTTAAACACATTGCACTACATTGTCGCCAGGCAATGTTTAGCTGTGGAATCCTTTCAATTCCTGCGACTCGAAGCCCACATCCAGATACTTTAGGAACTTGAGAAAATGACAGAAACTGCAAACCGGATGAAGCTGATATGGGAGTACAACGTGAGTTTAGGAACTTCTAGGTTCACTAGTTCATCTGCTCGATCATATGTAAGCACTAGTTGTAACTTGTGCAATAGATGTGTCACTATTATAGATTTTCTCTTCTCATTTTTGTTGTGTCTGAGAGCTTTATCCAAAAGTTAGTGAAGATGATCCTAGCAAAAAATTCTCCCAGTATGGTGAGATTTTTTTGTGAGGATTTCAGTTGGGAAACAGTGTGGCTTTGGACGGTTTCTTCAGGTATAAATGATTATCCCAGAGATTTTGTACTTCTCAGTTCTTCTCCATATAGAGTTTTATGCGGTTAAATTGCCCATGTATCACCATGATGAAAAGGTGAAGTTAGCATTTCCCTTTCCCATGCTCGCACGTGTGTGTTCTTCAGAAATTTCCACACCTAAGTATTTCATTCCTTCGCTTATAGATTTAGTCCAAAGTTGTTCACTATTAATTCTAGTTTTTTTTGCTTTAATGTAGATTAATTGGCAAGCCCTCTAGACATACATGATTATTATATGATGCATGAATGGTGATAAATTATTGATAGGCAAGGAGTTAAAGATGGCAGCCTCCTTATGACATGGAAACAATTTCTAGTACTTTAGAATTAATTGCCACGGCTAAATTCAGTCAATTAGCTTGACCATGCTGATACATAGGCGAAAGATAATTGGATTTTCTGAGCGAGAGAATTGCAAAGAATAGGGTAAGCTTTGCTCTGATAAAGTTAAATGATCCACCTTAACCATATTATCTCTTTGAACATGATTTCTCCGATTTTACATGTAACTCGATGAGTAGTTGGATGAAAAAACCGATGCTTTGGAATGCGTTCATTAATTACTTTATACTACTTGACCAGGTGCACCATATCATAGTGAGATATCACAACATGCTGTACACATATACAACTTATAAGGAATTAAAGCTAAACTTTTAGGAGACAAAAATAGTATTGTTGTACACATATGCAAGTTTCTTTAGATCTTATGGTTTACATCTTAACTTTTGTTTTATTTCTGAAACATATTAAGTTTAAGTGAATTTTACCAATGGATTTAGAAAGTTGGGTAGAGGAGATTACTTATTATCCCATGCAGGTATATTGTTTCATTTCTATTTGTATGCCTTTCCCCGTATACCATTTTATTCATGCATCTGGGGTTACTATATCTTGATTTAAAAATTGTTATATTTTCTTATATTATATAAAGAACAAAGATATACTTTTATGTTCTGCATACCTCTAAATTGTAAACCGGGTAGATGACCTAGTTCCTCAGGCAACTCCCACGCACACGTTTTTTGCCATAGGATCTTTATTTTGAGCCATCTAGGTCGTCCATTTGGGTAGATAGAAACTCAGATCTAAACACACAATAGTGCATACTTTGTTAGTATTTGCACCTTCTAGGTGAGCTTAATTGATCAATATGTCTTACATATATCTTTGAGATTTCTAAAACAGGATGTCATATTTCCCTGATATTATGATCTTATGGTATGTCTATATCTTATATTCGTGCCTACAATAATTTTATGAATAAGATTCGATTTCCAACTTGGCCAAATGGATTATACTTTACCTTCACTAGCAACATTTAGGAGCTCTGTATTCTTAGGTGGCATTTGCTTGGTCTTCGAACCAGTGAGAGAGATATTTTGCTATTATGTGGACGGATTAATGTGTAGATTGACTGCTCCTATGTCGATAATTTTGATAATATAAGGGTGTGT
Organism: Avena sativa; assembly: GCA_916181665.1. NCBI lineage: Eukaryota > Viridiplantae > Streptophyta > Magnoliopsida > Poales > Poaceae > Avena > Avena sativa. Next base: position 350,003,578 of record OV702293.1, on the reverse strand, counting down.
AGTAAGCTATTTTGTATGTATGTGGAGAATTATGAAGGTGTGTTGCTTCACCGGTGTTGTAGTACCATCGCAATGGAGCACCCTGGATGGAAGTGCATAAGTGTACCCTCCTACCCAATAGAACCGAGGATGCTGCACAAGGTATACTCAGTTCTTTAAAGTTCACCATGTTCTTTGTATTATCAATAGTATGGAATCTCTATTCTCTATGTGCTAGGCCTGCTTACATGTGCAAATTGCCTATTGTAGATGCTAACTACTACTCCCTTTGTTCTAGAATGGGGTACCAATCGAGATCTGGGAGGTCTGGGACATTTGCTTCTGCAGAACGCATTAGAGAGTTGAACAACATAAGAGAGAGTCTACAGAGGTACATTAGATGTACCAACAAAAGTTAACTGAGAGGATTAAAGCGCAAGAGACTGCACTTTGAAGAGATGAAAATGAGGTAACAAGAAGAATTGAAAGCGGCGAAGAAGAGTGGGGAAGAAAAGATGAAAACATATGAAAAAAAGTATAAGGCTTTGTTTCCTCTTATAAAAACATGCAACTCAGAATTAAGCGCCATGTACTTGACGGTGCATGAAAGCCATCATTACATGATGGTGCTATTCTATCAACATAGTTTGTCGGTCTTTAGTCCTATCAATTTTATATTGCAACTTATTTAGTTATGTACGATGATATTTGGTTGTGAGTTAGATAAATATTGTGATTTCGATGGCAATTCAGTTATCGCTGTCTACCTGTTTTGTTGTACTAGACTGTTTTCATGGAATAATTTATATTGTTTTAATAACCCAAAAAGTTCCCAGGCGAACTAACAAATCTGTTTTTATTAAATCTCAAAAGTACAGTGTGCTGCAAATCGTCCAAGTTCTCTAGAAAACATTGGGCTTTCCCGACAAGCGTCAGGAAAGAAGGCCGTTTGTTCAATGAGATCTCTTGGCTTGGTCAATAGTCTGTGCCAAAATCCCTAATCCCAGTCACTTCTCTTCCCATCGCGCCGCCACTCGACCCTGTCTTGCTGTCCAGCCTCCAGCGACGCCGCCTCCCTTCCCTTCCCCGTTCAGCGCCGCCTCCATCCCCTGTCCAGCGACTCCGCCTCCCTTCTCTTCCCCGTTCAGCGCCGCCTCCATCCAAGTCTAGCGCCGCCTCCGTTCCCGGTCAAGCGCCGCCTCCGTTCCCCGTCCAGCGCTGCCTCCGTTCCCCGTCCAGCGCCGCCTCCGTCCAAGTCCAGCGCCGCGCCGCCTAGATTCCCCGTCCAAGTTAACGCTCATTTCTCGGCTGCTGGTTCGTTCATCTCGCCATGCCATTCGCAGGCGTATCCCTGATCCAAGACGGCAGACTATTGCCTTTCCCGTCGGCCATCAACGACGCTGGATCTGCCAGTGGGTACCACCTGCTTGCGGTCGAGGGCTACTCGCGCACCAAGGCTGACGTCCTCAACGGCCGCCACATCGAGTCTCGCTCTTTCAGGGTTGGAGGGTATCTATGGCGTCTCCGGTGCTACCCGAACGGCTCATCGGGCATCGCCGACTTCATCGCCGCTTCTCTCATCCTTGCTCAGGATGTTGCAATGCCCGTAAAGGCGAAGTACGTGTTTAGTTTCATCGATCAGGCTGACAAGCAGGAGCCATCGCACATTCGCGCTCGCAACGAATCTGAATTCTCTGTCAAATACCATGGTAAGTGCCAGACGGAGTTTATAAGGCGGAGTGCCCTTGAGAGTTCAGAACATCTCAAGGATGACAGCTTCACCATCAGGTGTGATGTTCTCGTCATCGAGGATGTTGATTCCAAGGGCACCCCTTCACCGTTCGTCACGGTGCCTCCGCCTGATATGCAACGTCACTTCACAGATCTCCTGATGGCCAAGGAAGGCACCGATGTGACGTTCAAGGTCGGTGCCGAGACGTTCGCCGCACACCGGTGCGTCCTCGCGGCCCGGTCTAGAGTTTTCAAGGCTGAGCTTTTTGGCCCGATGAAGGAGGGCATGGTTACTGCAGGTGCCATATTTATAGAGGACATGGATGCTCAAGTTTTCAGGGAAATGCTCGCGTTCATTTACAGTGACACTAAGCCAGATTTGGAGGAGGAAGATGATGAAGATGTGATGTGGCAGCAGCTGCTTGTTGCGGCAGATAGGTATGATCTCCAGCGGCTGAAGCTCATGTGTGAAGATAACCTTTGTAGGTTCATCAACGTGAACACCACGACAGCCATCCTGGCGCTAGCCGAGAGCCACCATTGTGATGGGCTGAAAAAGGCGTGCTACGATTTTCTGGGCACTCCAGGAAATCTGAAGGCTGTCCTGGCCACTGATGGCTTCGATCACCTTGCCAAGAGTTGCCCCTTTGTTATGAAGGAGTTGATTGCCATGCTTGCACCTTAGTGTTCGCGGCTTCTAGATTTTAGTTGTTCTCTGCCAAGTAAATTTGGGTTTGGGATTGTGGTTTTACTGAACATTGGACCTGCTTGTTTTCTGGTCATGGTTTTTTCTTCCCATGCTAGAATGCTTCTGCTGAAAAGGTGAGTGCTGCAAGTCATCTGTGCTCAGTTTCTCTCTTCTATGAGATGCAAGGTCAAATTTATCGCTATATTGTTGTTAGGTGGGGGGGAGGTTCCCCACCTGAATATTTCATTGATGATACCAGCAGACCCAACAGGTCGGATGTTTACAGGGAAGGAAGTAGGGAGAGCAGATTACAAGGGGTAGCAAATTATCCGGGGCCGAGGCCCTGGTTGCTAAGCCACACATCAGCATCAGCTTGACGATTCCAAGGAAGGCGAGCCCTCCACAGGTGGGCGTCACAATTAGATGAAATTGTTTTCACTCTTTGCTTAAAAAGTTTGATAGTCCACTCCATCTCCACGGTTATACAGTTGCAACTGCCGGCATCACATTGTGTTGGTTAACTTGCTGTATCCTTCAATTAGTACGTGGCCGTTTACAATCACTTTAAGGGGAAACATTTGACAAAACATGCTGCAAATTCATTAAACACAACCTCAAGATTGTGCATGAGCGTCGCTCACATACAGGGAGATACACGTTACATATAATATTCTCATGGACAAGAATCTTTTATCTCTTATGGGACTAAACCACTTAGCTTTAGAGAACAAAAAACTCTGTAGTTGGTAATACTCTTCACCAAGGTGTTTTCTGCCAATCCTATGAACCATTTCTGTGGAACATGTCCAATTGTCCACCCTTGATGATCCACACTGAATTTTCAAGCTGGATCCAGAGTTAACCTCAAGTGTGGGTGCTTTTTTCCACGGCGTGTAGCAGGAATTCAAGTTGGCCCGTGAAACCCATAAATCCCATCACATCTAAATTCGTGAGGCAGTTATGTCATCTTGGAAGGCTTCTGATAGGCTGCTGTCCATATGAGGAAGTGTGAAAGCACCAAACTAAAGAAACTGAAGAGAACCTAGTTACTGAATCATGGTGTAATTTCTCCCAATCTACTATGTTAGGCACTGTATGTCCTGCATCGACAGAAATATCACACCCAAGTCCCAACACAGATGCTTAGGCGAGGAAAGGGATAAGCTCGACGTACCTCCTCAAGGTTTTAAGAATTGGGACTTAGGTCTTCTCCTTTTACAGATTGGTTTGCCACCGCAAACGCCGTTCTGCATCTCCATTAGAATAGCGAGACTTGCCTGGATGAACACTGGGATGGTTCAAGCTGATCCCCGTCCGTGTTCTTCGGTTTTGACAAGGAATAGGACGGTGCCCACGTGGGGATAAACACATGGAGAGGCTTTTGTTGGATTTGGAGAGGGAGATGTGGTAGCACAAACCGGAGCCGCGAACCAAAGCGGAGGAGCTCACAAGACGAATTCAGTGATACTTCCACCTCAGCGATCGACTTCACACAGCCAACCAACTCTACGATGACTGCCACATCCACATGCTTGTCTTTTAACACAACAGAAACTGATTACAAAAAGCTTCTCTTTTCAGAAGATGCAGCACACAAGATCTAACTGGTATCAGCACATCAGCTATACATAAACCGGGCCTGTAGGGCCCCTCACGGATTGGAAACCAAGAGCAAATCAGCCAAACACCTATAATTTTGGACGCAAGGACGACACGGTTCGAGGGCGGCGCTTGATGAAATCCAGCACAAGTGAAGTCAGCTCTCACTCGTGGCCTGTGTACCGATGGTTGGCTCCCGCGATGATGTGCAGCTCATGGTTTGGGATATTCGCGGCGAACATCAGGGCGTCTCTCGCTGGGACAATTTCATCTTTGGAGCCGTGAACCGTGAGTACCCTGCAGATGGTCGGTACATATTCTCCTTTAGGATTGGGTTGTCCATGCCAGTTGATTCAGTCAGGTGTAAGAGAGTAGTACTAGGCTTAGAACCTGTAGTCTTTGCTTATGGAGCGGCTCGAAAGAAGGGTGTCGGTGCTCAGCCGATCCCTTAGACTCTCTTCTGTTACCCGGTACTCAAATTGCCCTGCATAAGTGCATAACAACGAAAATGGTGTGATAAGGTAAGCAAGAATAACATGGGGCTGCCGTCTGCAAAATAAATCTTTCAGTTACTGTATTTTGCAGGTTCAGTCTATAGACATAAGCAGAGACACAGAATGATTATCCAGCCTACGGTTGATGTAAGGATGATGACGCTTACAAGTAATTGCTAAGCTGCACAATTCGGTGCAATAAGTATGTGTACCGAAGGAGAAATAAAGGACTTTCATGTACTGTAAGCCATCACATTGATGCCAAATCACATGTCATATCTTGATCTTGTTAACTTGTTTCACCAGATAAAGCCTGTGATGCAGATACAAGACCACCAGGAGGGAGGAGCCCCTGCGGCATTGTATATTAAGACAGGAGGAGCTCTAGGCACTAAACCGAGGAGCCGGGGGCTCGAACTCTGGTCGCCGGTGCGCGCGCAGATAGACTGCGGGCAAGCAACCAACTGGACGACGCCCAGTTCCCCATGTGATGCAGATACACTACTAGATTCGACATGCAGCTATTTTACTAGGGATAAACTTGGGCACCAAGGATAAACATGGCAAAATTTTATTGATTCATAGACATGCGATGAGCTTAAGATTTGTAGTATTTTAACAAAAATAAATGTCATGTGATAGCCTTATTATTTGAAGTAGTACTTGCACAAAATAAATGCCATATCAAATGTATCAAACTTGCACCTCTTTTGTTCCTGACATCTATGAATCCTTCTTTCTTTATTTTCTGCATAAAATTCTTCCCCAGACGCCCATCAATTCCTTGCTCTAATGCAAACCGTCCAGAAATATTCACAATGGCAGTAACATCATGGTACATGGAAGCATACAAAAGCACAGCATTTCCTCCTATAAGTAAGAAATACAAGTAGTGAAAATACAGAAGGTGAACTGTCTAAACTAACATGTATGAAAGCATGGGCGGCACACAAACTTCAACAAAGAAAGGGAGATCAGGACATAATGCATGGCACATTATATAACAAGTGATTACTTCCAATTATACATGAATACACCTGTAGAGGTACTTCAACAAGGAAGCAAATACAGAAAACAGTAGACCAAGGATTTCTACCAACTTTTGATGTTGACTATGCATGTTAATGGAGCTAATAGTCTGCAGTATGTTCACATAGGAATACAGCAAACCACCTTTATGGGTATAAGCAATGACTACACATGACAGCAAATTACAATACCTTTGCTATGCCCAACAAGGGCAATTATATCATACTTTTGTTCTGAGAAGTAAGAAACTACAGAGCGCAAGTCATTCGCCTCTTTTCGGTAGTTCCCGTATTGGAAACCACCCTCACTTTCCCTGGGGAAAAAAGCCACCTATAAGTAAACAATGGAAGGTAACTCTGAGGTGACAGTTAGCAAGCGCAGTACTCAAGGAACATTGTGTTACTGATATGAACATACAATTTTCTCTAAAACAATAACTTAAATATACAATTTTTATGGTTGAAGTGTGGCAGTTTTTTATGGCTCAGTGCTCACATAGTAGAACATGTATGAAAAATACCTTTTCACAACTCAGAAACATTTTCAACACTGCAAGTAAAAGTCTATATCATGACTAATTATCATACTACGATGCTATTTGGTGACCACCGCAATGTCTTTACAAATGGCTTACCCATTTCCAGCAAAATCAAACCGAAAAGCATTAGTTCCTTCCCTTGTTAGTGTAGCGGCAAGGTCGACCAAGATGCTGTCATCCTGTGAAGAACCAAAGATTCAGAGAGCCATATCACACATGGAAAAGAAAGACAGCAAAGTAAGAATTTTAGACTGTTGAACTGAATAACTCATTCACTTTGTAAGGCCTCGTTTGATAGCTCTGTATTGTTAAATATTCTGGGAATACTTCAATTTTTAAAATTATCAAAGTATCAAATTCTGTGAGCTGTTTGGCTACCACTAAAAACTGTACTATTAGTACTACGGTATGTCCAAAAATGTGGTATTTCCAGTGTACAAGAAAGAACACATGGCCTCTTTTTTAGAAACTGAGAACCAAGAAAAATGTCCTGGATGCCTCGCTCGCTGTTCCAAGCTCCATCATGTGTTTATACAATGGCTGGGTCGCTTCTCACTTGGAATACAGAGGAAATACCACAGTTTTGGAGTTACTGCAGTATTTATACTACAGTTTTTAGTGGTAGCCAAACAGCTCACATGGTTTCATACTTTGGTAATTTAAAAAATTGTAGTATTCTCAGAATAATTGAAAAGTACGGAGAGCTATCAAACAGGGGCTAATAAAAGTTTCATACAAGTGGTACAAACTTGCCTTTGTAGCTCGAAATCCATGACAAAGGATCACAAGTTCCTTCGAACACGCTTCATGCAATAAACCGACAAGCTTCTCTCCATGTTCGTTCGAAATCAGAACTCTTTGTCCACAGACAACTGTACGCCATACATCAGAACAAAAAATAACATCAAGAACAAAAAATAACATCAAGAAACACATTACCTAACAAGTTTTCTTTTCCTTTTTGCAGGTAACCTCACAAGTTAGAACTATCAAGGTGTTTGACAGTGCAATGCTGAGGTTAAAACATCTACGGTTGGAATCAAAGATACCATCCGTCTGCGCACTGCGCTTCAGCAAACAGGTTGACATGAGTCTCCAACTGCAGCTTGGAGAGCTAAAGCCTTACAGCTCTTCACGCAGCCATCCATACGAAAACATCGTGCGGGTCAACAAATTATCTAGTTGAACCTAGTACATTATATGATGATCTGACAACCCACTCCACAATCTAAACATTTCCTTGCAGGGAAACAGCAAGTGGGTAACACCCTGCGGACACAAATAATCCACGGCCCGACTAAACCTGGAGAGCTGACTAAAAACCACTGCATAAACGCTCGCGTCGAAGTGAAGGAAGAACATTGCACGGGCATAAACACCCTACACAGCTAGAATCAATCGTACAAACTCTTTTACAGTACTGTATTTCAATTGAGCGTCTCAAATTTCCCGATCTAGCGGTATCACATCATCCCAGCTGAAGGGAATCTACTGAGGAGCAACGCCGGAGGGATACACCTGAGCCTCTGCGCAGAGCTCGCGCGTGATCGAGCGGAGATGGGAGGGAGGATGCGGCGTACCTGGGGACTGTGGCGATTTCTCCGGCGGCATCGACAGGGACAGCGCGGCCGGAGTTTAGCTCGGCCGAACAGAGCTCGCCTCACGCGGTATATTGGGCTTTGAATGGGCCTCCTCAAATGCGCATGGCCCAGTATTTCGTTGGTGTCCCACTTCCCAACGTGGGAAGACGTGTCTAGCTAAGCCTAAAAAGGAGTAGAGATTTGGTACTTCCTCCTATCCATATTATTCGATTTAAAATCGTCAAAATTTAAAAGTGTCTAGATTTATTCAAATTTAAACAAATTTATATCAACTAATATGGGTCAGAGAAAGTACAATTTGTTGAAATAAATTGCATAACCCTTTCTATTACTCTCTCTATCATGTGAGCTTAATTTATTTTTCATCACCATCAAGACATCTTTTAGTTTGGCCTTTTGGTTTAGTGCATGTAGTTTAATACACTATGAGAGCAAGCCCTAGGGCGTGTTTGGTAGCCTGCATGAGGCCTAGCCAGCCTCTAGGGAGCAGAAATCGGGTTGTTTGGTTACCTGCATGACGTTTGGGCCGCGCCAGCGCGCTTCTTAAAACAACCCAGGGACATGCCCAAGGAAAACGCTTGAATCGGCCGTTCCTCTAGAGCCGGGCCACAACAAGCGCATGATGCACCAGCTTGTGCAGCTATGTCTCCTCCTCCACTTTCTCTCTTCTCTACTAAACATGTTTATCCAAACCACTTGTGATTAGCACATACAAGCTTCAAATCAAGTCGAGTTGTACATAAAAAGATGTGCATCTATGATGGGGTTCTATTTTGATCATCGGCTTTGAGGTTTGTGATCCGTATCTTCTCCTATTCGTGGTTAAAGTTGGAGTTTTTCTAGATGTTTTTCTTCAGATTCTTTGCACACAATCAATCTTTCAAACTCTCCTTTGAGGAGTAGCTTTATCTTACTATTCCCCATAACTCTCATGTTGCAGGTTTTCGTTTTGATGAAGATAGAAAAATCCATATATAGCTTCCTAACTTGCATGTGAGGTTGAAGAAGAAGATGAGGTTGAGGAAGAAGATGAGGTTGAGGAAGAAGATGTACAGGCGGGACATACAGGAAGAGGACGGACAAGGACGTCGTCATCATTGACCTCGGTTGTGACCGCGTGGAGCGCCTCTTGGCCGTGTCAAGCTCCCCTTCATCGATGTCGATCGCGGCTGTGATCGCGCTGAGGTCCCTGTTGCCACGTATGTGTTCCAGGCGGTCCAGTCCGTCGTGTTCGAGCTCGAGTTCTTGAAAGCCGTGGGCAGGGGCGCCGACACGAAGCAAGATAGAGTAGTTCCATGTCCATCACGACATCGAGCGACAGTACTGTGTCTCGCCGTGTTTGCGTTCTGCGACACCAGCGCAGCCATAGCAGGTGTCCCGTCGGCCTCCATCGCCGGCGCAACCACAGTAGGTGTCCCGCCGACCTCCGTCGCCGGCGCAGTTGCAATAGTTGTGTTGTCACCCTCCGTCACCGGCGCAGTGCAACAGCTGTCCCGCTGCCCTCTGTCGTCGGGCACGAACATGAAGAACAAGAGCTGCTAATGACGGTTTAGGTGTGCATATTAGTGTGCCAATCAATCCGGCAACCAAACAACATACATTTGTTGTTGTTCTCATGCAATGCATGCTATCAAACAAGATACAAAAGGTGGCTCAGAGGTCGTATGAGTGTGGCAGTGCCCATCGCAACACTGCCTAACCGATGCAGGCTACCAAACGCACCCTAGTATTAAATCCTGGTCAACGCAAAAATTAAAAGAATATATTACGGCTCTCCAAACACATGTTAGAATAGTCAAAGAGTAAAGGCATAGAGTGAGTCTTAAAATAAATTATCTAATCCTTTTTATCAGTTCGTGCTTTTGATCTGGTTGGTTAGTATGTGCAATTCAATACACATAGACTAGAGTGCTTTCTTCATTTTTTAAAACAAAAAATAATCATTTTGAGTTTTAAAAAAGTTTCAAAAATATATAGAAATGCATGTACATGATTCATGCGAAATTTCACAAAAAGTGTTTTATTTTTGGCCATAGGAGAAAACAAAATTCTGACAGTAAAATAACATTAGAAATACATATATTTTGTCAGAAATTTATCTTTTGAGTAGAAAAATATAATATATTTTCAAACGAAATTTATATGGTATCAAGGAAGTTTGGAAAGATGATTGCTAGGAGTACCCTTGGGATATGTTTAAGATAAATAAAGAGGATGTGACTTAGTCATGAGGGAAGATAAGAATGAGTTTGGTTTTGACCAGAGATGGTCGAAGATTCTTTAAAAAGGGATTTTACTATAAAACTATTTTCAAAAAATTGAACAAGGATATGGGATATCCAGACTTTCTAAAAGGAGACATATTTTCTAAAAGCTCTTTTTTAACAAAGATATAAAGATATCTTTGTTAGGCTTTTCAGAAACAACTATAATGTAGAGCCATCTCGCCACATCCCAATATGCATTCTCTTGTTACCTTACCTTGGTGGTCTGCGATATCTAGTTATTATATATTTATTTTTATAATTTTTAGAGACCTAAAAGTACAAGTTTTAATTATTTTTTAAACAAGAGGACTAGTGCGCATGGACAGTTTTAGAAGTAAAAGAGACGGTGGAGATGGCAGCTATGCCTGGTGCGCCGCTGGAGGACACCGACTTAGGTGTACTTGGTTTCCTTGTCCAGCTTGAATAGCTCAATGGTGCGCGTGGTGACTCACGATGCAAGTGGATAGGCCGCCGGCGCGTCCGCCTCGTCCGCTCCATCCGCCAGCGCTAATAACAGGATTAGCGTCGCACCGCGTTAGCTGATTTGGGTGACCACTCGGTCCAGCGGACATAGCGGATTAGCCGCCGCCGCTATGCACCAGTTTTTCCACAGCAGCAGCTCTGAGGCCTGAGCTAGAGTCGTTTTACTGGCACATGAATATTAATCATACTACTAAGAACTTCTGTTTAGCTGATCGATCGTAGCATAAAAATGTTGAAATAATTAGCAGTTTTCGCATTAATTTAATCCAAATGTAAATCATAACAAAATAATTTCCAAAACTAACTAGCATACGCATAGTAGACATGCACCATACAGGCAAGTAAAAACCTAACACATTTACGCATACTGCAATACTAGTAATCATCATAGGAAATATCAGGAGGGCGTAGAACACGTATGAGTTCGTCGATGGTATAATCAACGGCGCAACAGAAGTGGAGCCACCACCGACAGCAACGTCGTCAGACATGGCGATGAAGTCGAGAAAGCCGAACAAAGAAGAGCTTGAGCAGTCGCATCTAGACGCTCCCCAAAAACCTTATCGCCTCTCTCCCGGTGCAGGATCAGAGAGACGGGGTTCTGGAGGCCTGCTCTCCCGGACGACCGTGCACGCAGCCGGCAGGATGGAGTAGCAGAGGGCAGCACAGAAAGGTGGAACGGCGATGCAATCTAATTGGTGGTAACTGCTATGGTTCGCGTCTACCTGCTTATATAGTGTGAGTCGGGTAGGACGTGGGCAACAGCCCATGACCGAGTCAGTACCAGCCCACGATGTAGAAACGGCCGGTTGATTAACACGTCCATAATGACGCATTAATGACTCATAATTAATACACAATTAATTTTTCCAATCAGCAAAATAAAGCGAGATTCCCGCAACCCGCAACCCGCGGCGCGCAACCCACGGCGCGCGCGTCGTGATGAGGCGAGGCGGGCGGCGTCGGAGGAGGAGTGTGCGAGGGCTTCTCTTCTTCTCACACCTTAGTGAGTGGTGCAACACTCTACTATATAAGATGGTCCAACTCCCCTTCCACTAGCAATGTGAGACTAAACTTTGTCACCATTAACACACACATGAGCTGCCATAATAATGGGCCAAAGAGAATTTCAGAATTTGTATTTGTTATGGACAAAAAACCCAACATCAAATATGCCTCAAATTCCAACAAGAATATTCTCATCGCACGCTGAATATCAACTAGGGAGCACAGGGAGCTCATGAATAACACCATTACTCTTTCCATCCCAAAAAAGATGTTGCGGATTTGTCTAGATTTGCATGTATTTATACACTACACTAAAACGTGTCTAGATACATATGAATCTAGACAAATCTAAGAGCATTTTCACAGGTTCTTCCCATACTCTGTCCGACAAGCCTGTCGGCGGAGTCTTTGGGGGGAGTGTCAGCAAGCTTGTCCGGCAAGACGGGCGAGGTTGCTCCCATCAGTAAACTCCTAACACAACCCCCAATAATCGCGACCACAATTGAGCGTTGTGGCCCAATGCAAAGCTCGCCGTCGGCGGCGAAGGGGAAGTAGGGGCCCTGGCAAGCTCGACCTCGCCATCCAGCAATTTCAGCACTATAGCCTCCATCATGCCAGTTGGTTTTCAAAAGTATCATCTGGTTTCACCCAAAAAGCAATTCGAAAGTAAGCATAATAAAAGTAATGACAACATGTGTAACTAAATCTAGGTTCTCAAGTTAAGTTACTCAATGGACATAGCTCAAGGCACAGGTCTACTCCATGGCTAAACAATAGCATAAGTGCGTGACTCCATGAAATAAAATGACCACATGCACAACACTGCTACAACGGTTTCTTTCTAGAATAACCAAAAGAACATCTACTAGTGTTCTCGTGGAGACTAAATAATTACAGTTTCTTGCTAGAATAACCACCCAACTGCTGTGGTTGTTGCCCATCTAATGTGTTTCCAAGTGGAGATAATTTGTAGTAATATTAACATGAATTTTATTAAATAGATGAGTACATAAATTAGTACAAAAGGGATTATAGATAAAATCAGTCACCCATTCATGTTTGACTTATTAGCTAGCGTTTCTTAAATCAAACAAGAAGATAAACTAGCTAGACATGTTCTTGGTGGTATCAGGTGAGAAGACAAACGATAAACTAGCTAGACATGTTCTTGGTAATCTTGGAGAAGGAACAGACCTGCTCCTTGTTGTTCTATGGATTAGAGTGGACGCCCTCGCCTACCTTCTTGTCCCCCTCCTGTGGCGGCTTCTTTTCCTCCTCCATCGATGGATCTTGGCAGGAACGGCCGGGGAGTTGGGCGGCGGTCGAGCCGAGGCGGCACTGCCGGGTATACCCGTCGATGGGTTTGGGCGGGGACGACCTTGGAGTTGGGCGGCGGAATACTTGCGCGTTGATGGGTCTAGGCAGCGATGGGCGGCGAGCTGGACGGCGGCCGAGCGCGGGCGCTGGCGGTGGCGATGCGCGAGGCCTACGACTCTGCGAGGCGAGACGGACACGGCCCCTGGAGGCTACGTGGACGCTTTCCGCCAGGTCCGCCTAATTTCAGCGGCCCGTCCATCTAGCCGTTTAGGCCTTTTAAGCGGCGCAGCCCGAGCGGACAGGCGGACGCCGCCTCCGCCTGCATCCTGAGTGGTGACCGTCTCCTCGTCTCCTTGTCGTAGCCTGGCGGGAGGGCGATCCTGTCCTACTGCTTCACGACGACGCCTGCTTTGTCGTCGCCATCGATCTCCTTCTAGTCGTCAAAGTGCGCGGGCAAGTTGTCTTACTCCAGTCCCGTCTGGAACTCGCCCTGGTACCAACTTCCGTGCCGCGCATCGTGCTTCTAGGCGAGAAACTTCGCCCAGAAGTCCTTCCGGTGGTACCGACGAGAGCAGCTCGATGCATGCGACGCATCTCCGCATCTAGCGTCAGCCCATCGGCAGGCGCAGGTGGCACCGACACCTGTCAATGTTGATGTTAGAAAATAAATGTTAGTGTCAGTTTTAGGCTAAACATAGCAGTTAGGATTTCCTTAGTATAACTGATTGCAGTTAGTATTGCCCATTGCCGAAGAGCCACCGTGCCTATTAATAAGAGACATCACGTCTACTCAGAAAAGGCACCGACATTGTAACCGACTATGTACATACCTGTTCGTATGCTATATAAGGCTGAACAGTAAAATCAATGAATCATTCATTCCTTTCAATCCTCTGTCTCTCTTCACGTCATCAGCACTTGCTCTGCCTACAACGACTAGGCCGCACTGAGAGAACATAAAAAAGGTAAGAAAAGATGGCTTCCCTGCCATCGTTGGTTTTTGCTTTTGCTCACTTTGTGGCACGAGAGGACCGTCGCTTCCATGCTCGTCGCCGCGCTTTTGGTTTTGCTGCTGGTCGCCGGACCTTCGGCCGGAACTTTGGTCGTCGCCATCAGCATCGCCAGAACACGAATGGTGGTCTCCGCCACCGCAGGGCACCAGCCCCTCGCCATCGCTACGGCCCTGGTGCTGACCTGCGCCGCCACCACAACCAACGCCAACACTTTCACAATGTGCGGCGCCGCCACAGCCCTGCAAGACCAAGAACAAGGGCGGTTGTGCCCCAGGAAGAGGTCCTGGTCTTACCGGAGGTTGTTTCCTCTACGCCGGAGGTCGCCATTGTGCCTGAAGTTGCCATGGTGTCGGAGGTTGCCGTCGCCAAACACCAAGATGAGGCCTCTGCCTCCAACACAACCGCAGACATCCACGACCTGTTGCCTCCTCCGCCCGCGTTCTCTGTCCCGCCCATGGAGTGGATGTTGGGCGGGCCTAGTGCCGGGTGGCTCGTCGACGACCATGAGCGCTACTTCAGCGACAAGGAAGAAGAGGCAACGCCTCCGCTGCTGTATTACCAGCGCTACGGGAAAGGACCCTGCCCCCGTCTCTGACGCCCTCCGACGAGGACTCGGAACACTTCGCCCCACCGGGCTACGCCCTCGTGGAGGAATTTTTCCAACTGCCGACAGCGGCTCCCATGGACGCGCTGCAGCCAGAGATGAAGAAGATGGAGAGCGACGTCGCAGCCCCTGCTCGCGTCGTCGCGGCGCTCCCCGACCTCAACCTCACCACGCCAGAGGAGGTGGAGAACGAGGACATGAAGCCTTTGCTCGCCCTCCCGACACCCTCGCGGGAGGCCCGCGTGCTCCCCCGCCGCTTCGCATCAGCCATGGCCGCTCGCCCTGCCGGCATCCGCACCGGGACTTGGTCCCCGGTGAAGCTAGGCCTCACCAACTGTGAGGGAGGCCTCCGCCTCGACGAACCATACACTGGAACTAGCCGGCGCTGACTCCCGACTGTGGACGCTGGAGTACGACGTCGACTGGAGAAATTAGAGCATCTCCACTCGTTGGGCGAACCCATGCCGAAATCCGGACCTTTTTTTGGCCGGACGGAGCTTGATTTCGGCCTGGGTACGCAGTTTCCCACTCGCGTACCCAGGCGAGTTCCCACGTTTGGCTAAAATTTAACAAATTTCGGCAAACTTTGGGCGAACTTTGGGCGAACTTTGGGCGAATATAAGCGGTTTTGGGCGAATAAGGGCGAACTTTGGACGAATATGGACGTACCGACGAACTTTGAGCAAATATGCCCGAATTTTGGGCAAACTTTGGGCGAATCTGGTCTATATGGGCGAAATTTGGGCGAATATGGTCGATATGGACCAACTTTGGGCAAATATGGCCGAATTTTGGGTGAATTTTGGGCGAATGTGGTCTACATGGGCGAAATTTGGGCTAATATGGTCGATACAGAGCAACTTTGGGCGAATATGCCCGAATTTTGGGCGAATCTGGTATATATGGACAACTTTGGGCAAAATTCAGACGAATATGGGCGATACGAACGAACTTTGGGCGGATATGCCCAAATTTTGGGTGAACTTTAGGCGAATATGGTCTACATGGACGAACTTTGGGCGAATATGGTCTATTTGGGCGAACTTTGGGCGAATATGGACGAAATTTGGGCGAATATGGGTGAAATTTGGGCAAACTTTGGATAAATAAGGGCGAATATATGCTGACTAGGCGGGTCCACTCGTCGAATTTGCTTCGTCCGGCGTTCCCAGGATCCTGGGTTCAGCCTGGGTAGGCCGGACCAAAGCACGCCGAAATCCGGACGAAAACAGGTCCTTGGGTATGCGACTGGACCAATTTTTGGCGTCCAGACAGAAATTCGACGTCCGAATCGGCCTCCTAGATAGGCGAGTGGAGATGCTCTTAAGGAGAGAACGCCCGAGCTTATCCACTCCGCTGATTCCTCTTTTATTTAACTAGTCATGGTAGTGTCTAGGAGGTCCTAGACCAAAAGACCTAACAGGTCATCGGTCGTTGTGTCTCGTTCATGAAAATAAAAGCTAACTTACTGTTCTAAGTATTCGAAGATATCCACTAGTACTAGCACTGTAGTAATATAGACAGTCTATAAACTTCTATTTAGGACATTATATTTATTCAGTGTTATAGTCTATAGTGATGTAAATATATTTTAGACCTTACGTCTATTAAGTAATATGACATGTTATCAATATATTTGCCTTCAGCATTTTATAACATGTTATTTGGTACAACAATTTAATTTTGAGCTTGAAACTAAATCTTCTTGCAAAAATGAAAATATGTGACTATCTCGAATATTATTTGTGAAACACAAGGTAATGGCATCTACTGCATAAATGTAGATTATTCATTACTATGAGGCGTACTTATTAGTCCTTTCGACAATAAGATTACCTACAAGTGCTCTTCTAAATAAATTAAGATAAAAGTATAACACAAGGTAATAGGATAAGGCGTCTATCGACATTCGTCGGACTATTCTTCCTACTACCGAGAGATGTACTCTACAAATATGGAGATTATCTACAATGTGTTAACTTGAAATTCGAAGATCTACACATATACGAGTTATAAGCATCCGTTTAAATCCAAATGTTCTCCTAGAACAATTTTGTTGTTTACCAAACTACATTTTACTCTCTAGTAAAATTAATTAAATGCATGATCACATGCAGGAAAAATGGGTGACATCAATAAAAAACATTTCCAAGAACTGCAAGTTGATGGAAGTAATTATTTATCATGGGCTATGGATACGAAAATAAACTTAACTAGTCGTAACCTTGGTCCTACAATTATCACACCCCCTGAAGATGCTCCAGAAATACCACTAGTGGTAAAGTATGCGGCATTACATTTTATAAGGCACCACCTTCATCCTGATTTAAAAAATGAATATATGATGGAGGAGGAGCCACTAGCCTTATGGAACTCCCTCAAGGAGAGATACGACCAACAAAGAGCGGTTATGTTGCCGGAAGCCGAGAGAGAATGGTCTCTCATAAGGTTTCAGTACTTCAAGTCTGTTGCGGCATATAATTCTGCCGTGCATAAAGTTAACTCCAAACTGAGATTTTGCAACAAACAAGTTTCAGATGCGGACTTAATAGATAAAACTTTATGCACCTTCCACCCCTCGATGAGGATATTGCAGCAACAATATCGTCAACAGAAATACACAAAGTACTCTGAGCTTATATACACATTACTTCAGGCCGAAAAGCATGATGAACTTCTCATGAAAAATCTATTGCAGAGTAATGTCACTCCCTGAAGCACATGCTAATGCTCATTTTACTAATAAATTTGGAAACCGTAAAAGGAACTTCCGAAAATTCAAGGGAAAGTGGAAAAAGAACGATGGCCAATCTAAGGGGAAAGGTCATTTCAAGAAAAATGATCGAACTGACAAATCTCAAGTTTGTCAAAGGTGTGGATGTGCGAATCATCGTATAAACAAATGTCGTATTCCCAAGCACCTCGTGGATCTATACATGAAGTATGGAGAAAAAGTTAAGCAAGTTCATGGAAACAAGGTTGAAGCTCACTTCAATGCCATAGAAGACAACCCTCAAGATGGTCCTTCTCAAAGTGCTATAGAAGAATTTAAGCCAAAGGACGACATCATCCTTGATGAAGACATGCTTGTGGATTACACTCAAGATGTTTTTGGAGACCTAAATTAATCTCCATAAAAAATTGATGTCATTTAGCCATTTAAACACTACGATATGTTATATATTGTATAACAATAAGTAGAATAAAGCCTTTCAGACTATGTATATTATGTGAATCAGACATAATATTGTAATGTATTTATATTTTAGATTTGTGATGTAAATACTATGTATGTAATTTGATGAATATATAAATAAAATAAATTTATTCTAAAATATTCTCTTTCTACTTTATAGAAATTTTACGGGAAACAATCTGATGGAAGAAAAATTATGTCTAGTGGATAGTGCTACCACTAACACAATTTTAAGGGAAATAAAATACTTCCAAACTCTTACCAGGAGAAAGGAAGATGTTATGACTATAACTGGGAGTAACAAAGCAATTATTGGTTCGGGAAGAGCCACATTCACACTCCCTATGGGTACTACTATTGTAATTCAGAATGCGCTCTTGTATCCTGAATCCACACGTACCCTTATAAGTTTTAAAGATATCCGATCAAATGATTTCCATCTTAAAACTGTAAAGATGGATAAGAAAGAATATTTGCTTTTAACAAAAAGCGACGGATACGAGGAATAAACTCTTGAAAAATTCCCTTCATTTTCATTCGGATTATACTTTACATACATCAAACCCATACATTTTGTTGCGTACAAAATAATTTTTCAAAATCTTGATAAATTCAAGACTTGGCATGATCGCCTTGTTCATCCTGGAATAGGTATGATGAGAAAAATTATAAGCAATTATGTTGGTCATAATTTATCAATTAAACGATTTCCCAAATCATCAGATTTTGTATGTACTGCATGTGCTACGAGAAAACTAATAACTAAGCCATCTCACCTCAAGGTGAAAAATGAGTCACTCAATTTTCTTGAAAGAATTCAAGGAGATATATGTGGTCCAATACAACCTTTATCTGGACCATTTAGGCACTTCATGATGCTAATTGATGCATCCACTAGATGATCACATGTGTGTTTATTATCCACACGTAATCATGCCTTTACCAAATTAATTGCTTAAATTATCAAATTACGAGCAAATCATCCTGAACATAGGATAAAAACAATAAGAATGGATAATGCGACTGAATTTAGTTCACGCGCATATAATGATTATTGTATGGCTTTAGGTATCCATCTAGAACATTCGGTACCTTATGTGCATACTTAAAATGGTATGGCCGAATCTTTAATCAAAAGAGTAAAGCTAATTGCTAGACCACTATTGCAGAATTGCAATTTACCAACCTCTTGTTGAGGACATGCGGTTTTACACGCCGCAGATCTGATATAAGTCAGACCAACTGCATATCATGAAACTTCCCCGTTTCAAATAGGACGAGGCAATCAGCCAAGTATTTTCCACCTGCGAAAACTCGGTTGTGCTGTATACGTGCCGATATCACCACCGCAGCGTACCTCCATGGGCTCCTATAGAAAATTAGGAATCTATGTGGGATATAATTCTCCGTCAATTATAAAATATTTAGAACCCCTAACAGGGGACCTGTTTACAGCCCGGTATGCTGATTCAATTTTTGATGAGGATCATTTTCCGGCATTAGGGGGAGAAACAAACCACAATGAATGCCAGGAAATAGATTGGAATGTGACAGGCATCCAATCCTTAGATCCACGTACTAAAGAATCTGAATCTGAAGTTCAGAGAATAATAGATCTGCAACACTTTGCAAACAACTTGCCAGACGCATTTACTGATTACAAAGGTGTCAGTAAATCTTATATCCCTGCAGTTAATGCACCAGAACGAGTAGAGGTACCAAATAAAACTACTCAACCCCTAATTATAAATAAAAGGGGGAGAAATCTGGTCATCAGGGAAAAGGCTTCTCAAATGCCACCGCGGAAACATAGAAAATCACTAAATGCAAATCAACCTGAAGTTGATAGACACCAAAAAGATGTTCAACATCAAGACCCAGCGTAAATGTGCACACAAATTCTAATGTTGGGACATCGAAACAACCAGACTCCGTTGTTATGGGAAATCACACGGTGCCTGAGGTAATCAATGAAATCTCCACAAACTATATCGATTCGGGAGAATCATATAATAAAAAGACTACACTTGTCGACACATATTTCTCCTCTAAAATTGCTAAAACCCTTCAACTAGATCCAGAGCCAACATCTATGAAAGAGTGCCTGAAGCGCTCAGATTGGCCTAAATAGAAGGAAGCAATTGAGGCAGAATTGCACTCGCTTAATAAAAGAGAGGTTTTCTCTAAAGTAATACCTACTCCTCATAAAGTTTTCCCCGTGGGAGCTAAATGGGTTTTCGTTCGAAAAAGGAACGAAAATAATGAGGTGGTGAGATATAAAGCGAGGCTAGTAGCACAAGGGTTTACGCAGAGACCCGGTATCGACTAGGACAATACATATTCTCCTGTAATGAGTGGAATTACGTTTCGATACTTAATATCATTGGTAGTACAAATGAATTTATCAATGCAGTTAATGGATATAGTGACCGCTTATCTATATGGATCACTCGATGCAGATATTTATATGAAAGTCCCTGATGGACTTAAAATTCCGAATCCAAACATAAATCGCAACATGTATTGTGTAAAATTACAAAAGTCACTCTATGGCTTAAAGCAGTCGGGTAAAATATGGTATAACCGGCTTAGTGAGTTTCTTATCCATAAAGGATACTCAAATAATGATGATTGCCCATGCGTTTTCATAAAGAAATCCTCAAAGGGATTTTGCATCATCTCAGTTTATGTTGATGACCTCAACATCATTGGTAACGCAGTAGATATATCTGTAGCACGCAATCATTTAATAACGGAATTTGAGATGGAGGATTTGGGAAAAACCAAATTCTGCTTAGGTTTACAACTTTAGCACCTTCCCTCAGGAATACTTGTTTATCAGCCCGCATATATTCAAAAAGTTTTGGGAAATTCAATATGGATAAATCATATCCATCCAAAACACCCATGGTCGTCAGATCCCTTGATAGAGAAAATGATCCCTTTAGACCTAGGGATGATAACGAAAATGTATTGGGATCCGAGTTTTCATACCTTAGTGCTATAGGAGCACTAATGTATCTTGCTAATTGTACTAGACCAGATATTGCCTTCGTAGTAAATTTGCTGGCTAGACATAGTGCAGCTCCAACAAAACGCCATTGGGCTGGTGTAAAGAATATCTTCAGATATTTATAAGGCACTAAAGATCTTGGTTTATTCTATCAGAAAAATCAAGAGATGACTTTGACTGGCTATGCTGATGCTGGCTATCTTTCTGATCCCCATAATGCTAGATCACAAACAGGATTTGTATTTTTATATGGTGGAACTGCTATTTCATGGAAGTCCATAAAACAGACTCTTGTAGCAACTTCCACTAACCACTCTGAATAATTGCATTATATGAAGCCTCACGAGTGTGTGTATGGCTTCGCAGCGTGATTAATCATATACAAACATCACGTGGTATTGGTTCATTAGAATCACCAACTATTATCTATGAGGATAATGCTGCATGTGTTACTCAAATGCATATGGGATATATTAAAAGTAATATTACAAAACATATTGCTCCAAAACTGTTCTTTCCTCATGAATTACAGAAAAATGGAGAAA
The DNA here is from genome assembly GCA_916181665.1 of Avena sativa. Lineage (NCBI taxonomy): Eukaryota > Viridiplantae > Streptophyta > Magnoliopsida > Poales > Poaceae > Avena > Avena sativa. The sequence continues at coordinate 349,982,473 of OV702293.1, read as the reverse complement.
TTAATATTTTGCAAACAAAGTCATGTGACAATCTTACAGATTTGTTCACTAAGTCTTTACCAACATCTGCATTTCAAAAATGCATTCATGGCATTGGTATGAGACGACTTCGAAATTTGTAAAGTTCAGGGGGAGAAATCTCCTAGGACTGAACTTAGTATTTATCATCCGATAACAATATATTGTACTCTTTCATATGAGTTTTCCAATGGATTTCTCATACAGATTTTATGGTACAATTATTATACCAACGGTATATCGGATTCCTATATTCTCCTTATATTTTCCACAGGATTCTGGAGGACATATGTTGTACAAGATCAAGCTTTCAAGATAAAGAACAATCAAGATATTCTAGCACTCAAGATATTATGATGGATTCAATATCTCGAAGACAAGCAATGTTCAAGGGGGAGTGTTAGGAAATAAATGTTAGCGTTAGTTTTAGGCTAAACATAGCAGTTAGGATTTCCTTAGTCTAACTGATTGCAGTTAGTATTGTCCATTGCCGAAGAGCCACCGTGCCTATTAGAAAAGACATCACGTCTACTCAGAAAAGGCACACATTATAACCGACTATGTACATACCTGTTCGTATGCTATATAAGGCTGAACAGTAAAATCAATGAATCACTTATTCCTTTCAATCCTATGTCTCTCCTCAGTTGAGGTGCTAGCCGCCAAGCAGGGACACGTCATGGTGATCTCATGGATCCCCCTCTCCCTACTGCCGTATGCAGTCGTGGACCGGCACGTACGACAGTCACATTCCCGTTGTTCGGGCCGTGCCGCGGGTACATTCGCCAGGGCCTAGAAAATCTTTCGCCTGTAGAGGTGGCGGCAGGTTACGGCGGCGTCTGACTGCCATTGGCGGCCGCCAAGCTCGAAGAAGACCCAAAGACGAGCCCGCCTCTTGGTCGTTTGCAGCCTGTTTTAGCCAGGACGACATTTTCATGTGCGCTAGCTAGCAGTGGCGGAGCTATGTATAGCTCAGGGGGGGCCACCGCCCCCCCAAACTTTGTATATTCATTGAAGAAAATATTTTTTTAAAACTTAGATCAAAGAAAATACTCTAATTTGCCCCCCCAAATATTCATAGTTCACATTTTGCCCCCCCATAATTCTTGTGCTAGCTCCGCCACTGCTAGCTAGGACGATATCTTCATCTTTGATGGCATCTGTATTGTATTTTTTCTGCTGGAAGCATTATCTGAATTATTAAACTATATATACATTTCTCAGTCGTGTTGATAAATTTATAATCCAAAAGGTTCCTCCGTATCTTATCATTTCGTATCATATCACATCTGATGAGCCACGTTATTAATAATAATATAAGTAAAAAACTCTGATGAGTCTGAAGTGTCATCAGAATATAAAATTACCAAATGACCTGGCTACTGTCCGCTTTGTCGTCCACCACCGTGCGGTGGCACGTCACTACCACTCCGGCCGCCGAGCCACAGCGCGCTTCCCAGCGTCAGTCGCCTACCCCCCCCGCCGGATTCCACCATCCCCCCAGTCCCCGCGCCGCCGGCCGCGAAGCCTCGTCTCCGTCTATACTAACCAGAGAGGCGGCGTCCAGTTCACGGCATCGATCTCCCCCGGCAAACGCAGTCTAGCTTCGGATTGGGGGCGTAGCCCATAAGCCACGCTCCCGCGGTACAAAGGAGAGGAATCCAGCACCGGCAGCGGGTGAGCGGAAGCAACCGGAGCTCAGCAATGGCGGCGACCGGCCGAAGCTTCCGGAACCTCTCGCTCCTCCTTGCTCTGTCGATGTCGCTGGGCTGCGCACTCGCCTCCTCGGTACGTGCGCTCCGCTCTCCCTTTGCTGATTTGGTGAGGCGATAGCCCGGCGATTTCGCGTTGATCGTTCATTGATTCGGGCTTGATTTGGGGCCACTGATTCGTCTGTGTCGGCGTGTGGATGTTTGTAGGTGGACAACAATGCTTCGAGAAGGTTTTGGATCGAGAACGACGCCTTCTGGAAGGACGGGGAGCAGTTCCAGATCGTCGGCGGCGACGTGCACTACTTCCGCATTGTCCCCGAGGTGAATGAATCCTTTTCCGACTAGCTTATTACATGGCACTGCAGCATTTGGTTCCGATGGAGTGGAATGGTTGACTCTGTAAATTCGTGATAACAAGGGAGAATTATGTATGCGGAAAGGTGGTTTTTGACACATTCAAAAATATTACTCCCTCCGATCCATAATAAGCGTGTTGTACTAAATTAGCGACACTTATTGGATCGGAGGGAGTAGTAGTAATCAAGTTCGGTCAGTTCTGCACCTATAGTTCAGTTATCCAGGAGTACGATTTGTAAGATGTCACTGTCTGAAATTTTGGCTGTATTCAACAAATTGGGCAGCCTTGATCTTGCACACCTCTAGCATTTTGTCATACTCATGGTCACGGACTATTTTGTGCTACACCCAGTTTGCGCACTGACTGAAGAGGCTCTGCACATGAATTTCTATTGTTGGCAAAAATACCACTTGCATATCTATCTGAATTAGGTCTGTATCTATGGATCATGGCCCATTTATTGGTTTATGCCACTAAGCTCTTCCTGATATCCTTACTGACAGCTTACATCTACATCGTATTATATGCCTGCAGTATTGGAAAGACCGCCTCCTAAGGGCTAAGGCACTAGGCTTGAACACAATCCAAACATATGTTCCTTGGAATTTGCATGAGCCGGAACCACGGAGCTGGGAATTCAGGGGATTTGCTGACATTGAGTCGTATTTAAGACTTGCTCATGAATTAGATATGCTTGTCATGCTTCGTGTAGGTCCATATATTTGTGGAGGTAATTCCATTTCGTATTGAAATTTTACTCTTAAAGCATGCAATCATGACTAATTAAGGAGTCATATCTGCGTATAAGGGAGACAAAAAATATGGCCAAAGATGATCTACAGAATTCAGATAACTACAGTAATCGAAAGAGTCACCATTACATCCTCTGTAGTATGTATTCAGTAGCCTGTTGATCATATGGCAACATAATGTTTTCTAGCTCTTTAGTCTATAATAATTCTGTTAGTAGAAGAAGAAGGAACAATAACTCTGTTAGCAGAGGAAGAACGTGCTATGCTAAAAAGGAAATCGGCAAAGTCTTTTTTTGAAGATGAAAAGCGGCTATATATGTATACACTGTATACTCATTCTCATGTTATGATCTTCCCTGTCGACTCGTCATAGAGTAGAATACCTTAACTTAAGAAAAAAATACTATGAGATAGTTTTCTGGTGCTATGATTTATATTCTCTTGTAAATTTCACAGTTAGTTCCATACTCAAAATTACTCAATTCAGAAGTTTGTTTTCTTAATACATATCTATATGGTTTCAGACTTGTAGTTTACTGGTTTGTGATGGACTGGTAGGCGGTAGTGCATGCGCTTCAGTTGAGCTGTCTTCTATACGGTATATAAATTTTGTAAGCTGTGCATTGCAGAATGGGACTTGGGGGGATTTCCACCTTGGTTGCTCACTATAAAGCCAGCTCTTAAACTGCGATCATCAGATTCAACCTATCTTTCCTTGGTATGCTGCCCAAAGCTTTCATCAATTTTAAGGTTTTATGTATGATTCCCAACTCATTGCTTTATATTTTCTGGAGAAATATTGACCAAGGTTACCTAGTTCTCTAGGTGGAGAGATGGTGGAGCGTATTACTCCCAAAAGTAGCACCACTATTGTACAGCAATGGAGGCCCAATTATCATGGTGCAGGTAGGTTCATCATTGTATAAATTGGTTAACTAATTCATATTCATTTTCCTTCTAATTTATACAGGTAACAACAAAACTAATATTACGGCTGATCTTGCAGATTGAAAATGAATTTGGTTCATTTGGAAACGACAAGAGATACCTTCATTACCTTGTTCTACTGGCCAGACGATATCTGGGGAATGATGTTATTCTGTACGTAGTTTCTGTGCTCATAATTTTCACCATGGAAATGCATGCAATTTACTTTTAGTATAACCTGCTATAATTTATAACCCATTTTACAGATTATTCATATAGCCATCTTAGAGTATAATTGCAACTTTGGATACTCGCTAGGTATGGGCAGTATTTAATTTGGTGCAGCAGCACACAGATAGGCATCTGTATGCTACAACCACAACTGGCCTTTTTGTGGGTGCACAAATATCACTTATCAGCACTGTATTTGTTTTCATCTTAGACTTTTGTGTTCTTTGAATTTCACGTCCAGAATTAGGCTAATAATCTCTTCATGCTTTTACTTAGTATATGGAAAATCAGATATATGTTTAACATTGCATGTCGTGAAACACTTTGTATGAAGCGCTATACAATACAATGTCTAGTCTTTGTTGACACTTTACAGTCAACCAGAACAAACTGGTTTTGCATTGACAAACCAGAAAGGTGAAAAGCGAGTCAAGAGATATTTAAGCTTCACTGGTACATTGTTGATGATGAAATCATCAGTACACTCCCATTTGGTTGATCTATTTTTATTTATTTAATTTAATGATGGTTCAGACCAAAGGTTACGTAAATGTATTACTATCAACATGTCTGTTTCTATGTAAACAGTAGTTATCGAAGCCATTATGATTTCTCAAAAATCATTTTTCAGGTATACAACTGATGGGGGCACCATTGGGACCTTAAAGAATGGCTCAATTCCTCAAGATGATGTTTTTGCTGGTAAACTATCAAATAAACTTGTGTGATGATTTGAATGCTCTTTCTGTAAAAAGATGTCATGAGTGTTACCCACATGTTTGACGGTCATGCACGTGTAATACCGCACTGGGGCTTTTTCTCCTCACTTTGCTTAAAAAGGTCAATCTGTAAGGGCCATGATTTGGGCCAACATCCATATGCTAATCTAATGCAACGTAGACTAGCAATGAGGTGCTAAATGTCGGGTTAGGATGTTACAGTCATGTTTCTTATAGTAATTAATAAATCCTGTCTTCTGGACACCTCATATGAAGGTTCATCCTATATAAGCCTAGAAGCTAGACCTTCTTTTTGTTGCTCTATATGCATGCATGGTGTGTTAAGCTAAACTCTATGATGGCTAATCTGTGGGGATTTTAGTTAAACAATATCCATTGTACTTAAACTGAAGAATATTTGATATCAACCTCAGTATGGTTTCTTAAGGGATTTGAATCAGAAAATAATTTGATCTGCCTAATTTCGTAATTGTCAAGGACATTATTATGCCTTTGGATCCTCAGTCATCATATATGCAAATAACTATATGTTCAATTGCAGCTGTTGATTTTTCTACTGGCGATAATCCATGGCCAATATTCAGATTGCAGAAGCAATACAACTTTCCAGGAAAATCAGCCCCGTTAACCGCGTAAGTGGTCTGTGCACCACACATTTGATAAATCATTATTCTTCTTGTCACGCATTCCTTTTTTGTAACACCTATTAATGATATTAACCTCATACTTTTCAGGGAATTTTATACCGGATGGCTAACACACTGGGGTGAAAGCATTGCAACAACAGATGCTAGGAGCACAGCTAAAGCACTTAAAGATATTCTGTGCCGCAATGGTTCTGCTGTACTTTATGTCTGTCACTGGAACCTTTTTGTTAGTGCATTTCATTTGCTTTTTAGCTGAACTAATTTTTTGTCTCATGAGATATGTTTTTAGATGGCACATGGTGGGACCAATTTTGGGTTTTACAATGGGGCCAATACTGGTCAAAACGAGGCCGAGTACAAGGCTGACCTCACTTCTTATGACTATGCAAGTATTTTTCCAAATAAGACATCTCATTTATTGAACCATTTCTGCACGTGTACTTATTTACGTGATGTCCTTGACCAGGATGCGCCTATTAAGGAGCATGGAGACGTGCAGAATCCAAAATACAAAGGCATGCTATATTATATTTGAACTTTTTCTGTTTGAAGCATGCGTATTCACTCAAAAAATCTTGTTTGTACCTTCTCTTAAGCAGTTGCTGTTGGTAATTCGTACGGTTGATATGAAAATAGATTTGTCTCGCCTGCAATTTTTGGCTCTGCTTTTCTGCTATCATGACAACTTAAGCTGAAAATGCTAAATGGGTTTGGAATGCCATATCTGTATGCCAAGGATATATGATCACCAGTTTTAAGTTGTGCTATGAATGTCTAGAAAAGTCTTGAAGAGCAATTTTATGCTTGAGATGTATTTTAAGGTACTGTTTTGTTCTTATGTTTCTCGTTACAACTGGTGGTATCAAGCAGCACTGAGAAGAGTAATACATGAATGCGCCGGCACTCCTCTTCGCCCTCTCCCTGCCAAAATTGAAAGAGGAAATTATGGGCTTGTGAAATTGCAAAAGGTTGCTTCTTTGTTTGACATACTTGATAAGATCTGTGATCCACTGAAAGTGGCTGTTTCAGAGCAGCCACTGTCCATGGAACTGTCAGGGCAGGTAGGAACCTATCCGAGTATATACATTTCCAGTCCCTTTTTGATTACAGAAGTTATCAGTCAGGTTCACTTTTTGTATATTCATGGTCATGTTTCTTTCATTCCAGATGTTTGGGTTTCTACTGTACTTCTCGGAATACCAAGGAAGAGGTCCTTCCAACATTCTATCGATTCCAAAGGTTCACAATCATCATTCTTTAGTTGGCATGAATTTAAGTTCATTGCTCTTAAGATGTAAATTATGCTGCAGGTACATGACAGAGCCCAGGTTTTTGTGTCCTGCTCACATGATGGCATCAGAAATCGAAGATATGCTGGCATTATTGAGAGATGGTCTAATAAACCCCTTCAGATACCAAGCTTAAGCTGCTCATCTAATACTAGCTTATATATCCTGGTAATATGCTTGCACTTTTTATTTCTAAAGCATGAAATGAGAAATCTTCTTGCTTCCACAGATGTTACAGTTGCTAGTAACTGATTTAATGACATTGCAATTTTATAGTCCTGCTACTATTCTTAAATTCTTGAGAAAATGTCTGCAAAGTCTACCAATGGTACTCTACTTAGTAGAAACAAAACTTTGGAAGAGACTCCTAAACCTTATTGATAGAAGACCGACATAGCCTGTGCCATTTACTTATTATAGCCTCACGACAATTGGCATGATAATAACTTGGTAAAAGAAGATTACCTTGAAATCCAATTCAAATCTTCAGTACACATCGATGACTAGATAATTCTTTGTGCGTAGCTTATTTGGCGGTCTGCCTATGTGAAAGTATTAGCCTGGCCAAAAGAGGGAACACATTAAACGACTTTATTTAATATCTATACATACATTATCGGAGCACTATTGGAAAATACTTCGACTGCTTTCCTTTTGAATAATCAAATAGACCTTCATATTTTGTGCCTTACCTGCATATATTGCAATTTGTTTACAGGTAGAAAATATGGGCCGCGTCAATTATGGGCCATATATTTTTGACCAGAAGGTAAGTCCTGTAGAACCTCTCTCAATTGCATCATCTAGATGGACCATGGTTGTAAGCTTCTTGGGCTGACCAGAAACCACTTTCCCAAAACAGGGGATACTATCTTCTGTTGAAATAGATGGCATTACTCTCCGTCACTGGAAAATGTATCCTCTGTCATTTGATGCACCGGGCAACCTTCCAAAATTCCAACCAATCCAGCAGATCACTAATGCCAGAAACTGTGAAGTGCCCATTCATGCTTATTCCCAAAATAAGTTACGTGCTTCGTCATTCTATCGAAATGGTAAGCTCATGTATATGCTTCTCGTAAATAGTCAGCATAAAGAATTCTCATGCAGTCGTGATTAAATAGCTTGGTATAACTCAAGATCTTTCCTCTGGGATATTTCTGCTTGATCCTAGTAACTTGTGACAACATAAGTTGCATACCAAGTAATGGAAATAGAAGAATTGCTCTGTTTGTGCTATAATAAGTAGTCAGAAGTTGCATTTATCCACACAAAAAATCATATTATGTGTGCTGATATCATCTTCATATTTACATACTGCCCTTTATCGGAAAAAAATGTTTGCAATGGAAGGAGTATAGATTACTAAGTTGCACTTCTTAATCTCATGAGATAGTAACAGCCTTATTTGTCATCCCTAATACAAGGTCAGGAAAAAATAATCAATTATCACAAAAAGGAAGGAAACAGTAGTCGATCACTGTGGTTCTTATTGTACCAATAAGCAGTATAGTTGAAACTTGAGAAATGCTGGAACTAAAAGTTTGCATCTTTCTCGTGTATGTTCTTGTTGAATTATCCATGAACATGGAACAATAATCTGAATTGTACCTTTTTTTTTCATAATTGGCAATGTACATGTTCCCTTGTTGCATTTGTACTTAGATTTCATATCCGGTTGCTGTTTCGAACAAATATGCTGCATACTCTTTGTTGGGCCAGGGGACTCTAATAAACTATTCCTTTTCCACAAACTGATTGTTCCTTGCTTTTGTAAGGCATATCAGAAGGGCCAGAATTTTATGAAGGACATTTCCACATTGACTCTGATAGTGCAGCAAAGGATACATTCATATCATTTCGTGGTTGGAACAAAGGGGTTGCTTTCGTGAACAACTTCAACATTGGAAGGTTTTGGCCGGTAAACTACTGAGACCTCCACTCCACATGATACATTATTTATCAATTCCAGGTGCATACAGATTTTTATTTGGCACAAGTGAGCTAAAAATGAACTGTTTTTTAGGCAATGGGACCGCAATGTGCTCTCTATGTTCCTGCGCCAATTCTCAGAGCTGGCGACAATGTTGTTGTATGTGCTTTCTCTATTCCTTACATGAACTCTTTCATATGTTCTATGTATATCATGTCAAATCGTGGAGAAGAAGCTTTACGTCCTGAGATTAGAACTCATATCCGGACACACGGATTATTTCTTACACTTGATTATCTTGGCAGGTTATATTCGAACTGCACAGTCCAAATCGTGAACATACTATCAACCTAGTAGAAGATCCAGATTTCACATGTGGTCCAAACCGATGAAAATGTTTGCACATGTTTTTTTGTAGTACAGACTATAGATCGAGGTTCTCAACTGGAAATGCTGTTTTACAAAGGTTCAAGGTTGTCAACTGAAAAGCACGAGTATATTCACGGAACACCATACTTGCATTGCATTTTCAGAAATGTATCTTCTGTCAATGGATTCAAGCTTGCTTATGTAGTTGATGTATATGATTACAATCCTTCACAAGTTCACGTGGAGCTCATGTGTGCATGTTTGGGACGACAGTTGCTAGACAGCAGAGTGAACATTCTTCCTGGCCAATGAAATCTCATGTGCGCTTTCATTGCATTTTGTTGATATCTTGAAACTTGAAATCTAGGTAGGAGCATGCAATCTCATGAGCGATCTTATTGGATTCTCGCGACACATTGAAAACTTGGATTCTCATTAGCCAAACACCTTCTAAACAGCCCATTGTTTATGCATTCTCCGCGCTTCCACATAGCGCCAAATATCTCCACGAAGGGAACTTCACCTTGGCGCTTGCGGACCTACGGCGGCGCAAGCTTGACATGCATCACAATTCACACATCATGGGCATTCGCACATCTAAAACTCTTTTCTACCGGCAACGACACATGCCGGTAATGCACCCACCGTCTGCTTTGAGATTGGTGCAGCACCTAGCCTTTTTCCTGACCAGCACGTTGGATGATGTCATGCTGGCGTTACCAACTGAAACCAAACTAAAACATTAAAACAGACTGTGAACGGTACAAAATGTTTCACTAATTTTAGACAAGTTTCACATGTTTCATTTCTGTTTCACAAAATTTTCAAAAGTTTGACCAGCACATGTCTAACGTCATGCTGATGTGGCTCCGGTACATACCGATGCCGCCGGGTTCAATGGCACATGAACACACGCTACGCCACCTCAGGTATCGTCTCTTCTGCCCAGCCTTGTCATTCCACGTCACGAATCATTAAGGTACTAATCATACTGCTAAAATACTACTCCCCTCCGTATATCTATATACTAAATAGTGTCTAGCTATATTCAAGTTTAGATAAATTTGAGACATTCTTTTAGGACGGAGAAAATACTACTCCTATACAAATACGAAGGACCCATCTATGCACCCAACACGTACAGCGTAGTTTGACCTCAGAAGAAGAACACACACCGTGGTTTCTTGGCAGTTTGCAGCATGGTGCGATCCGTGCCCGTGGTCGCGTCTGCCACCGAAGACGACGGAATGGCTGGCGAGCTCGTGATCTCCTCGCTCCCGCTAGAGACCCGCTGCCTGCCGTTCCCGCTCAGGCGGTACGGCGGCTTCTGGTTCGCCGAGCCGATGCTGCCAGGCATCGCGGCCGTACGCGCGCGCTTCCAGCCGAGGCCGTCCGACGTCTTCCTCGTCACCTACCCCAAGGCCGGCACCACCTGGCTCAAAGCCCTGGCCTTCGCCACGACCAACCGTGTCCAGCACCCGCCGCGCGGCCCCGACCACCCGCTCCGCCACCGCAACCCCCACGACTGCGTCCACTTCCTGGAGATGGCCTTCGCCGGCGCGCCGGCGGCGGACGGGGGCGAAGACGTGTTGGCGGCGCTCCCTTTGCCGCGCGTGCTCGCCACCCACATGCCCTACCCGCTCCTGCCGGCGCGCGTCGCGGCGGAAGGTGGCTCCGGCGGCAGGATGGTGTACGTCTGTCGGGACCCCAAGGACGCGCTCGTATCCATGTGGCTGTTCACCCAGAAGAAGCTGGCGGCCGAGGCCAACGGCAGTGACCCGCCGAAGCCGTACACGATCGAGGAGGCGGTCGAGCTCTTCTGCGACGGTCGGGCCATCTGCGGTCCGCAGTGGCGCCACGCCGCGGGATACTGGGAGGCCAGCCAGAAGTTCCCCGGCAAGGTGCTCTTCCTTCGGTACGAGGAGATGCTCCGTGACCCGGCGGGCAACGTGCGGAAGCTGGCGGAGTTCATGGGGTGCGCGTTCTCTGGCGAGGAGGAGGCCGCGGGGGTGGCTCAGGACATCGTCGAGCTGTGCAGCATCGACGTCCTCAAGAACATGGAGGTGAACAAGAAGGGCAGCCAGAAGTACATGAAGAACGAGACCTTCTTCAGGAAGGGGGTCGCCGGAGACTGGAGCAACCACATGACGCCGGCCATGGCGGAGCGTCTGGACAAGATCGTCGAGGAAGCGCTGCAAGGTACCGGGTTCACGTTCGCTCCTGCTCAGTCCGCCTGAGAGCCGCCGACCGGCCGGCCATACGCATGACCACATCCTGGAGTCCGAACACAAGGACATGGAACCGGCGTGCGTCATCGTCGATGACCGCGCAAAAAAGCCCTCAGTTCTGTAAAATCTGGGGTAAAATCAATAAAGTTCGCCGTTTTCATGTCAGAAACCTTCGCTTGCGGCCACTAGCCCAGAGCTGTGTACATACGTTCCATTTCCACATCTTAAGACCATCTCCGGCCGAGGTCTCCAAACGATGTTGTCGGACAGAAACCGTGTGCTACAAACACCGCTTCTGTCCGGCGCGCCTAGACTGCCCCGGCTCCACATGGCTCTTTGCAAGCGTGCCGGACACAACGCGATAGCGTCGTCGCGGCGCAAAATGCTATGTGGGCACCACCTGCAAGCGGCACATCCAAATCCCCCCACTACCCTGACGCGCATCCTGCTCAGCGCCAACCCTCCCAAATTGTTGTTGATGTCGCTCACCTCGACGTTAGTAGATCGTCGACGCTTGCCTCCTCCCTCACCTCCTCCTCTGCCTCTGGCAATTCTGCAGTTGTAGGCATTCGTCAATGTGCAGCCGAAGCAACGGCCACCTCGCGTGCTCGCCTTGCAACCGACATGGCGGCCACCTCGCGCGCACACCTTGCACACAAGGTGTTCGTTGGTTTGCTTGGGTAGTCTGTATTTTCAGAGTTCTTGTCTGCCTTGCCGTCAGGCCATTGACAACAACGACAGGATGATGATCCATGCATTGTTGTAGGAGGAGGCTGTCGAGGACTTGGATGATCAGGAGCGACTCGTGATCCTAACTTGTCTTCTCCAACTCAAAGTCGAGCAGAATAAGGTCGGTCCATGACGTGGAGGATCAAAGCACGAGAGAAGGAAAAGCAAGCCAAGGCAAAGGATGGAGGGACATACCATGCTATACTTGGGACTATTTTTGCCAATGATGGAATATGTAGTCCGAAGGATTTTTAGAGGCGCTACAGGATGAACAGGGAGGTGTTTATGATGATTCTTCATGGTGTGAGGGTATGATGATTAATTTGTGCTGAACAAGGAATACACCGGCACGGTTGGTTTCTCTACAATTTAGGATGCTTGCATATAGAGCGCCTGGAGATTCAAAAGATGAGTGTTTGCGCATGGGTGCGTCCACAGTCATTGAGTACATGTACAAATTCCGCAGAGGAGTGGTGTAAAAGTTTGGTGTGCAGACTAATTGTGACCAGTGCCCCGTCCACTATCTCATTAGCCGAACATCTTCTAAACACCCATCAATTGTTTCTGCCTTCTTTGAGCTCCCACACAGCGTAATTCACCTATGGGCGGCGCAAGCCCGAGTGGCCGACATGCATCACAATTCACACATGCACACGAGCACACGCTGCGCCTCCTCCGGCCGGTATCGTCCCCACCTGCTCGACCTTGTCATTTTACATCAGCGCATCATGTGGACATCATTTGGTACTACTACTCGTACATCTAAAATAGTATACTATTACACTGAACCGCCAAGAGCACTCACTTTTGATCTATACAAATAAACTAGTGTACTCCTTCGTTTTAAAATATAAAATGTTTTAGGTTTACAAAGGGAGTGTATCTAGACCACTTTTTGGTATAGATTCGGACGAAATCTATATCAAAAAGCGGTCTAGATACACTCTTTTTATAAATCTAAAATATCTTATATTTTAAAACGGAGGAGGGAGTACTTAATTAACAACTTGGCTCAAGCTCTAGCAGTACTATAAAATAAAAGGCGCGTCACTAAGCAATCATACCGTTTAAAATTCTTAAGTTGTTATACGTAGCGAAGCTGGTGGAAATAAACTAAAGCAGCTCCAAACCGCGCTGCAAGCGTGGCCAACTATCTCTAAAGAATAATCATAATGATGTACTAGTACTAATCTACAATCACTACGGCTGACAGAACCACCATTGCACCGAACACACTCACAGCGATCAATGGCCGGGTTTCCTCAAGACGACGACATGGCCGAGATTGTGATCTCCTCGCTCCCACTCGAGACGCGGTGCCCGCCACTCTCGCTCAGGCTGTACCGCGGCTTCTGGATGCCCGAGCCGATGCTCCCGGGCATCCCTGCCACCGAATCGCGGTTCGAGCCGAGGCCGTCCGACGTCTTCCTCGCCAGCTTCCCCAAATCCGGCACCACCTGGCTCAAGGCGCTCGCCTTCGCCACGATGAACCGCGTGGTGCACCCGCCGCGCAGCCCCGACCACCCGCTCCGCCACCGCAACCCACATGAGTGCGTGGATTTCATGGAGATGGCCTTCGCGGGCTCTGCGGACGGAGACGACGACGACGTGTTCGCGGAACTCCCTTCGCCGCGCGTTCTTGCCACCCACCTTCCCTACCCCCTCCTGCCGACGCGCATCGCGGCGGAGGGAAGCCCAGGTAAGATCGTGTACGTCTGCCGCGACCCCAAGGACGCCTTCGTGTCCACCTGGCTGTTCCTCCTCAAGAGTATGGCTGCCATGGCTACAACCGGCGCCGGCGACGACCCTCCCACGGCGGAGTTCAAGATCGAGGATGCGTTCGAGCTGTTCTGCGACGGCCGGAGCGGGGCCGGCCCGCAGTGGCGCCACGTAGCCGGGTACTGGGAGGCGAGCCGGAGGTGGCCCACCAAGGTGCTGTTTCTCAAGTACGAGGAGATGCTCCAGGATCCCGTGGGAAACGTCCGGAAGCTGGCGGAGTTCCTGGGGTGCGCGTTCTCCGACGAGGAGGAGGCCGCGCGGGTGGTGCAGGACATCGTGGAGCTGTGCAGCATCGATGCCCTCAAGAACATGGAGGTGAACAAGAGTGGTTCTCAGAAATACTTCCCCAACGAGTCCTTCTTCCGGAAGGGCGTGGCCGGGGACTGGAGCAACCACATGACACCGGCCATGGCGGAGCGTCTCGACAGGATCGTCGAGGAGGCGCTGCAAGGTACGGGGTTCACCTTCGCTCCTGCCCAGTCCACGTGAGCCGCCGACCGGCCGGCCGGCCGTATGCATGACCACATCCATGAACGCAAGATATATGGAACACGCGCCATCGATCGATGCCACGCAAAAAATACGTACTACATTGTGTGCACTGAGTTCCGTCAAATTTAGGGTAAAAAATCAATAAAGCTCCTGCATTTTCATGTAGAAACGTTCGCGTGCCACAAGAGTTCTTTTTTGTTTTTTGACCAGGGTGCCACAGGAGCTGTGTACCTATGTTCATTTGATTTGGAGTCTTAGAGCATCTCCACCCGTCTACCCAGGACGCCGGTTAGGACGCCGAAAATCGGCTCAGTCGCGTACCCAGGGACCTGTTTTCGTCCGGATTTCGGCGTGTTTTGGTCCGACCTACCTAGGCCGTACCCAGGATCCCGGGTACGCCCCGGGAACGCCGGACTCAGCGAAAACGGGCGTGGGCCAGCTCTCTCGGCGAGAGAAGGCACCACTCCCACCAATTCGCGGAGCTCCCCGCCCTTTTCTTCCCTCCTCCCGCCTTTCTTCCCCATTCCCCCACCCCCGAAGCTCCGCCGATCACCGCGCCCGACATGCCGCCCAAGAGTTTTGTCCAACCCAGATCGATCCTCGGCGAGGGTCCGGCGGAGAAGAAGGCGAGGAAGCCGAGAGCGCCGCCGACCAAGCCGGAGGGCATCTCCTCGGCCGAGTGGGAGAAGAGGGAGCACGCCAGGCAGATCTCGTCGGTCGAATGGAAGGACAGGAAGGAGAGGGCGAAGCTCCGGCAACAGCAAGCGGAGGAGGAGAAGGCGATGGTGAAGGCGGCGGCGGAAGAACAGGCGATGGTGAAGGCGAAGCAGGCGGCGGCGACGCGTTCGACGTTGATGGCCGTGCCGTACCCACCACACTGGGGGAGCCAGGCTAGCGTCGGCTCGCCCGCCGGATTCTCGCCGATCTCGCCGGCCAGCTTCCAGGAGAGCCAGGCGGCTGCTCGGCAGAGGTACTCCTCGTCGCCGGAGTTCGACGGCGGCTTCAACCCGAACGTGCTCTTCCCCTGCCCGGCGCCGCTCCCTCCTTCGGCCTTCGACGTCGACATCAACCTCCCCTACTCCGCCTCTCCGGCGTACGCAAGCCCCGCTCTTCGCCATGGACCGCTGCCCTTCGGCGGAAGCTCGGCGCCCTTCGGCGAGGCCGACGCGCGCAACCTATTCGGCGGAATGTCGGGCGCCCTTCCGGCCGGCATGACGGCCGATGCGTACATGGAGGACCTGATCGCATAGGCTCGGCGACGAACCACCCCTCCTTCTTCACGGAAGAGCATACTCGGACCGACGCCGAGCACGGCATCGAGTCCCAGGACCTCGCCGACGTCGATGTCGAGGAGACCCAGGCCAAGCAGACGCAACCAAAGGACGCCGAGACTGAGGCGAAAGGCAAGAAGGGGAAGAAGAAGCCGGGAACTTCGGTGGATGCTCGGCTCAAATGGACCATGGCCGAGGACATCTGCCTCGCCGAAGCATGGAAGACAGTGAGCATGGATCCGATAACGGGTGTGAACCAAAATTCCGACAATTATTGGCGGCGCGTGAAGGCAGCATTCGACGAGCGAAGCATGTGCGACCCAAAGTATCGCAAGATCCACATGGAGCGAGGGAAGAAGGCAATAACGAACCACTGGGCGATCATCCAAACTGCGTGCAGCAAGTGACACAGCTGCGTGGAAGAAGTCAACCGCACACAAGCCAGTGGGGAGAATATGGACAACAAGGTACTCGCGAACACTATCTTTGTCGTACACTGTCTTGACAGGCTCGCGAGCATGGACAACTTGACACACTTCCATTTTGCAGCTGCGTCGTGCACTTGCTCTGTTTCGAGAGGACATGAAGATGGAGTTCAAGTTCCATCATGTCTTCGAGAAAATCGAGCATTGCGAGAAGTGGAAGGACACTCGGCTGAGTCTCTCCAAGAGCAAGGACGGCGTCTACAACCCCGAGACCCTAGCCGCTGCTGCCAGCGAAGGAAGACCTGAGCTCGGCCAGAAGAAGGCGAAGATGCTCAAGGCCGCCGGACCTCCCGCCGAGCGTCTCCAGGCTTCGATCGAGAAATGCCTCGCCGACACGAGGGCGCAGGCCGAGAAGAGGACTGAGAAGAGCGAGGAGCGCTGAAAGAAGCTGATGGAGACATAAGGGGAAAAGGTGGCCCTCATCAAGGCCAGCCTCGCCGAGAAGAAGGCCAACTACGCCGCCAAGAAGCGCCACACGGACCTCAAGTTCCTCATGGGCGGCGAGGACACGTCGAAGATGAGCTCGCCGGTCAAGGCCTGGTACATGGCGCAACGTCAGGCCATCCTAGAGGGCATGACCATGACTTCCCCTTCCCCTTCCTCTGCGCCGAACGTTCCAGCACCGAATGCTCCCACGCCGAGCTCTGCTTCGACTTCCTCCAACCCGGGGGCCTTCACCGGCGAGATGGACGACAACGCCGCGTCGGCCACGCCGCAGGAGCCCATCCCCCATCGACGACTGATGGTTGTTTCCCCTGTTATGTAATAAAAATATGTCGCCGAACATGTAGGCGCATCTGTCGAACACCTTGTGGTCGAGCACTCGCCGGCGGGAACTATGCAGATTCAAATATATAGCCGTTTTGTGTCCGCCTGGGTACTCGGTCTGGGTATCCGAGTGGGAAACTGAGCGTACCCAGGCCAAAAATTTGCGCCGTCCGGCCGAAAAAAGGTCCGGATTTCGGTCTGGGTTCGGCCAACGAGTGGAGATGCTCTTAGGCTATACACTCAACGGTGCCCCCATCTGTCCGGCCTTTTTTCAGGAACCAATTGAACTAAATTAAAAGAGGATCAGCGAAGTATCAAATTGAAGCAAATTTTAAAACCAGCAAAGTACGAAAACATGAAACGCACGTAGGCAAAAGAACAAAACAAAACAGCAACAAGGCCCGACGAACGACAAGCTGGCGACTAGGGGGCAACACGGGACAAGCAGCACGCACATGTGGCAAGAAGCTAGCGACGATGGGCACGCACCAATCTCAACGATCGATACAAAACCAACTGCAGACAAGGTAGCTACGACATAAGCTATTTCATAGCTAGCAATTCCGGTAGCTTTATTCACAGTTGCCGATGTTGGTTCAACTTTATTTGACTTAAATTAACTTTGTCAGTTTGCCACGTGGGACTCCGCAGCTCCAAATAGAAGATCATGGAGAGATTTTGTGTACAGAGACTTTTATTTCCGATCGCGTGAATCGATTTGCTTCTACAGTAGTATATTTTATTTATCCATCAATCACGTAGTAGGCATCAAGAAGATGCTCACAAAAATGAGAGTAGATCGATGACGCTCAGCAAAATCAAAAAGTCCACTGCTTTTGCTACTTCCTTCAATTCAAATTAATTGACTTAAATTTATCTAGATACATATGTATATCTAAACATATTTTAGTGCAGTGGCGGAGCTTAGTTGAAACAAAACCGGGCTATGGCCTGCCTAGCTTAGTAGATTTTCTGCCAACGTACCAGTAAATTTAGCTCAATAACAACCTATTTTTGTCTCCTTTAAGCCTGCTGGCCCGCCCAGATTTTCCTAGCAAGCTCCCCTACTGTTTTAATGCCATATACATCCATATCAAAATGAATCTAAATCAACTAATTTAAACCTAAGTCCATTATATATAGTAAAAAAAAGAGCAAATCGATTCACGCGAGATCTTTCTTCAAGCAAACAAACTTTCTTCACAACTCCTTTTCAAGCAAACAAACAAAGGAGCAATTAAGCATTAGCGCGCGGCAAGCGTGGTTCGGTATCTTATTAGCTCATCTACTAGTAGTATAAAAAACGATGAAGCTCCATTGCCCCTAAAACACACACGGATCAATGGCCACTTCTCCCGATGGCGAGGTCCAGGAGGACATGAGCAAGATCGTGATCTCCTCGCTCCCACTCGAGACACGATGCCCACCGTTCCCGCTCAGGCAGTACGGCGGCTTCTGGATGCCGGAGCTGACGCTCCCGAGCGTCGCCGCCGCGCACGTGCGATTCGAGCCGAGGTCTTCCGATGTCTTGCTCGCCAGCTTCCCAAAATCCGGCACCACCTGGCTCAAGGCCCTCGCATATTCCACTCTCAACCGAGCCGACCACCCACCGCGCTGCCGCAAACACCCGCTCCGTTGTCGCAACCCCCACGACTGCGTCGAGTTTTTCGAGCTAGCCTTGGCATCCTCATGCGACGGCGGCGAGGTGTTCGGCGCGCTCCCTTCGCCGCGCTTGATCTCCACCCACATTCCCTACTCCCTCCTCCCGGCGCGCGTCACGACGGAGGGACCTGGACCCCGGATCGTGTATATCTGATGGGACCCGAAGGACGCGCTCGTCTCCATGTGGTTGTTCACCAAGAAGAAGCTGGAGGCCGCCGCGGCTGAAGCCAACAATGGCGAAGTGCCGCCGTACACGCTGAAGGAGGCGTTTGAGCTCTTCTGTGATGGCCGGTGCATGTCCGGTCCGCAATGGCACCATGTTATCGGCTACTGGGAGGCGAGCCGTAGGCGACCGGACAAGGTGCTCTTCCTCCGGTACGAGGAGATGCTCCAGGACCCCGTCGGCAACCTGAGGAAGCTGGCGGAGTTCATGGGTGCGCGTTCTCCGAAGAGGAGGAGGAGGTAGGCTTATAGCTCCTATGCGACGTATTTACGTGGAATTGGAAGGAAATCGACATTGTTGAGAAGAATAGCTCGCGTGCGACGGTTGTGAGGCAGCTAATATCCCAGGGCTACACGGGCCTTAAAACGGTCGTAAGGACACATTTAACTTTGTTCTAAGATTAGGGTTAAGCCAAACCGGACGGTTGGGACAGCCAGTCAAGCCAGTCAAACCAACCGTTTCTGACCGAGAGCGCGCGTCACACTGACTGTAGCTTCCCCCACGGCGGCGGCGGACCTCACCCATCGTTCTCGGCGCCGCCGGCGGCGGCGGCGGCACGGCAATTAATTTAGGCGGCGGCGCTTTCGTTCAACGGCGAAGGTGGTGTGTCGTGGTGGTGACACGGCAGATGCCATGGGTAGGCTAAAGTAAGGAGCCAATGGATGCTAGAGGGATCTGGGGAGGGAAGATGCAGTTAATTCTACACACAAAAGACTAAGGCAAAGATCTTTATTTCTTCTTCCTTATAGCTACAAGTGCTCCTTGGGCTGTATACAAGAAGAAAAGAAGAACTTTACCAGCCTAACGGTACTAAAAATGAGCCGATCCCTTCCTCAGGGTCCAAGCCTCCCCTTATAAAGGAGAGCCTTGGGTTCCTTTAGGGCTGACGGGGCAAGCATATTCGAGGAATATGCTTTTCCCAAAATAGTAGTTCGGCGACCTCCTTTCCCTGTCGCCCTTCTAACGACGGCAAGGCTCCAGAGGGCCCCTCCTGCGTGCCTCGGGCTTCAGGACTGTCACCTCCGTGACCTCCTTCTGCCCCTCTGATGCTCTGCGCTTTTGTCCTTTCTGCTTGGCTCCGCTCAGATTCTTCCTAGCCTGCAGCTAGAGTTTGATTTTAGGTTTCTCCTTCTCCTGCAAGCTTCGTATCATTCGGACCTGCCTCGCGTAACTCGGCTCGTCCTTTACCTGTATTAAGATTACCCGGGCTAACCCGACCGACTTACGTAGTATCTCGGCCGGGTAATGCCTTGCCATTATCATAAGGGTCCTGCCCTTCCCTGTCTTGGCCGACCTCTACAGGATTCGGCCGACTCAGACAGTAACTCGGAAACTAGACGGGCAACTTCCTTTCGTCTTTCCCCATCTTTACCCTACCCGAGGTCATCTCCCCAACATTAGTCCCCGAAGCTGGTATGGCCCCGCCAACAACTTCGGCCGGGCCGTATCAGTTTCATGAGATTTCTTTTGCCTCGTTTCCGAGTTATCTCGTTTGAGGTATCATCGTATCTTCCCGCATACGCCTCATCCTACGTGTCTTACTCATCATTGTTTCTCTAGTTTTTTGTTCCTCTACAGTATTTATTGTCATGCTACAGTTACTGCTGCGCCTGTCGCGTCGGCGCTACGACGCCTCATGTGCCGTTTCCATCGGGGATCGTGGCTTTCTATCCCACCGTGCGGTCGCTGGTGCGGTTCCACTCATCGTCGTGCGTTGGTGCTACGTACACGATCTACACGGTCAACCACCACACCCACGATCCCATTACCTTGCGGGTAGCGCGGTTATAAAGAGGGGCGCGGCGCTGGGGGATTCACTTTCCCCCTTTCGCTCACCCGTGCCCTTCTTCTTCCTCTCGCCTCTGCGCCCGCTCGTACTTCCGCCGCCGTGCGCTCGTCTGAGTCCTTGACGGCAGGGATCCCGCCGTACTGCTCCGTCGCCTTCATCCTCGCTCGCTCGCTCTGGCACCGTCGCCGGTGAGTTCGTCCGGTCCTATTGCCTAGTTGTTTCTCTACAGATCTCTGTTTCTCTTCTGTTATCGCGCGGCAGTTCTTTCTCCGTTCCGCCGCCGTTTTTTGGTAGAACCAAGACAGGGCCTTGTAGTTCTAGACTCTCCTCCGCCGCTAGTTCTTCCTCCGTAGATTTCTCCGGCGACACTATGTCTAGCTCCGTCAGCGGTGCCCTGATAGAGGATGACGATACTGCCTCTAGGACCGAGCGAGGCTCGTGGCAGGGCTCCTCCGTCACTCGCCGCGAGATCAAGTGGCTAATCCGGACTCACATGATTCCCGCTGAGGTAGCTTGTCGCTTACCCGGCAGCGAGTCCTCTCCAGACCTCAGGGAAGGCGAGTATGTAGTTTTCATGTCGCATTTCGCACGCGGCTTTGGTCTCCCTCTCAGCGACTTTGCTAGGGAGTTTCTTGATTACTTCGGCCTCCAGCCGCATCATCTTCCTGCCAACGCCATTGCCTCTCTCTCTGCCTACATCTCTGCCTCGGAGGGATACTTTGGCCTATGGCCGTCCGTGCATGTCTGGTCAAAGTTTTTCCAGATTCGCTCCAACGTCGTCCCATACAAATCTCTGCACCCCTCCGAAAAGTTGCTCACCCAATGTGGAGCAGCATCCATCACACCTCGGAGGAAATCCGAATTCCCTCGTGTCGCGGGGCTAGAATCGTGCAAGAAGTGGCACAAGTCCTTCTTTTATGTCAAGAACACGGGGAATGAGGATAAGATTCGGCTTCCTGCCCTCTCTATTGGCCCTCCTTCCAAGAAGAATTGGACGTATAATCCGAGGAAGAGTCATGCTTTGGCCGAGGCTTTTGAGATTCGGCTGAAGGAGCTGATCCGCGCCGGACTACGCGGCGAGGATCTGATGACTACCTTCGTCAGCAGCCGAATCTGCCCGTTCCAGAAACGCACACACAAACTCTGCTATATGAGCGGTCCCCTTGACCCCAACCGAGTCTCGACGGTGGAGCTGGACAACTACCTCATTTTCAAGCGTGTCCGGGCTATTTTTAGAACGGAGATGCCGGAGGATTGGGCTTGGGGACTGAAGCCGTTCACCCGCGAGCGTCCCCCACCCGAAGTAAGTTTGCTCTTTAGTGTTTTGCTTCTTAATTGCGTTCGTAACTCTCTTTGCTAATTTTTCTCCTTCTTGTCCTGCAGAGGTTTGATGAGCAGAAGAATGAGGATGCCGAGGTTTTGTCACTCCCGTGGCCTGCGGATCGGAATACTCCGGATAGTGGGGAGCCAGACTCAGAAGAGTTCGTCCCCAAGGCTGATCTTGCTCCGGCTCCCGCTCGTGGCAAGACCCCGGCCCACGAGGAGGAAGGTGATTCGGACGAGGTCCAAGTTCTAGAGGTAGTTGCCGCAATGCCAATTTCTTATCCATTTCCGGCTTCTACTTTCTCAGCTAATCCGGCCGGTCAGGTTCACGACGCCGAGCCTCTTGCCTCCCGGCCTCCTGTTACCTCGGGGAAACATGGTGCTCCCGCTGGTGCCTCAGAAACGGCTCCCAAGAAGCGAATGAAGAAGTCAGCTCCGAATCCTCCCAGGCGCAAGACCATGCCCGGGGTCACAGGGTGAGTTTCTTTTGCTCGTATTTCTTGCTTTTCTCTTTCCGCTTTTTGACTTGACCTTTTTTCTTTGTTTTCGCAGTGCTCCACTTTCTGCTAAGCCCAGCGGTCCCAGCATGACGTGTTGTACGACTCGGCAGCCGTCCCCTCCACCTACTAAAAATACCAAGATTCCGAGTCCTGTTCACGCTGCATCTCCTCCAGCTCCGAATCAGACGCCACCTTGCCATGATGCGCCTGAGATTCCTCCCGTTGATATCGATTCCACTCGGCCAACAGACATTCCTACCGAACCTGTTGCCTCCTCTGTGAACCCTAATGTCTCGCTGAGCCTCTTTCGACCCCTACGGTTTCTATAGTGACTCGCACTCCGGCCAATGACGTCAATATCTCGGCGCCCTCTGCAACCATGATTCCTCCGGCTCCTAAAGACGCCGCTCCTAGTGCCGAGGTATCAGCTCCTACTGATGCCTCTTCTAAAACAAGAAAGGTTGTCGTCATCAAGGCTTCCTCCTCTCAGAAAGGTCTTGTTGGCTCTTCTCAGCCTAGTATTGATGATGCGCTGTGCAAGGGGGTTGCTTCTGCCAAAGCTTCCGTTACCCCGGCCGCCAGCACCCAGCTCGCTCTTCACAAAAGCCCTATGGCAGCGGTGGCTACACAGCATGTCCGAGGTAAGGTCCTAACTCGCACAGAGAGTGGGGACAGTCTCGGCTCGCTGGTTGAGTATGCCAATAATTGGAATGCTGCCGATCAATTCAAGGGTAATCCAAGCAGCCAGCCGTTTCAACTCTCCGACATCAGCAGCCGACTGCATCAGGCTGCCAAGATCGTTCTTGAAAGTGATAAGATGAATGAGGTAATTGTTTTTTTATGGAGTTTTGTTTAGTTCTCTGGATACTATTATATACTCTAGTCCCCGAAGCTTGCAAGCGAATAACTTGTTATTCGTTTGGAAGTTTTATGATGCTTTACTTAGTTCAGTTTTATCTTAGAGTTCGAACCTCCATCCAACTAGATCTGCCTTAAATTTTGCTTGATTTGGGTCTATCTGTACTTCGAATATCCAGCCGCCTAGGTCCGGGTTAAGTTTTGCTTGACTCGGATCTGTTTTAACTTGGAATATCTAGCCACCTAGATCCGGGTTAAGTTTTTCTTGACTCGGATCTATTTTAGCTTCGAATATCCAGCCACCTAGATCCGGGTTAAGTTTTGCTTGACTCAGATCTGTTTTAGCTTCGAATATCCAGCCACCTAGATCTGGGTTAAGTTTTGCTTGACTCGGATCTGTTTTAGATTCGAATATCCAGCCACCTAGATCCGGGTTAAGTTTTGCTTGACTCGGATCTGTTTTAGGCTTCGAATATCTAGCCACCTAGATCCGGGTTAAGTTTTGCTTGACTCGGATCTGTTTTAGGCTTCGAATATCTATTTACTATTTGCTCTATTGCTTAGGTTGCGCATGAACGGCGGACCGCCGAATTTCAAAGGCTGCTTTTTGCGCATAGAAAATTGCAAGAAAAGTATGAGAAAGTTATTCCTGTGGTGAAAAAAGCTGGTAAGTCAACAAATCTTTTTGTCATCTCCGACGCTCTTATTGTTTTGTACACGAGATGTTGGCTCACTTTGTTGGTAAACAGGGAACATCAATAATCTTAACATCCGTCTTGAGAAGAAAGTCAAGGCCCTGGAAGGTTAGTTACTCTTTTACTTTATATATTCCCCTTTGAAATGTGCGCTAAGTTTCTTTTAACTCTTTTGGCTTTTGTAAAGCCGAGTTACAAACCTTTGCAGCATCTCACCAAGATTGCACGTCCATGCCTGATGTGATGCTGCATTTTTTAGAATAAAGCGCTACTCACTCGGCGCAGCTGAAGGATAAAGATGACGAGATAGCTCGCTTGCGTGCCAAGGTGGAGTCCCTTAAGCTCTCTCAGAATTCTGAATTAGAAAAGGTCGACCAGGAGTTCTCCGAGGAGAAAAATCGGCTAGCTCTGCAATTGCAGAAAAATAAAGAGCTCCTCGAGGCTGCCGAACTGAAGACACGTGGGATGAGCGAGGAAATCACTCGCTTTGAGAAGAGCAAGATTGACTGGGCTAAAGATCATCAGATAATGCTGAGTTATATTCATCGTAAGCTTCTCACCGTGGCCGGGTTATCTTTTTTCCTTCTCTTACTGCTGACTGATGCAGTCGTGTCTTGCGCAGACCATTTTCCAGAAGCTAAGCCCGTGAGCTCTAAAGCGGTGATTAGTGCTCATGTGCGCCGATGTGTTCCTTCTGATGCGAACTCGATGGAAGACTTTTTGGTTGCTGTTGGTGCTGCAGTTGGTCCGATGAAGATTATGGGCAGGGATTTGGTGCAGGCAACTATCCGAGCTTACCATGTTCTCTGGCCGAATACTTCTGGGACTCCAAATATTGATGAGGTCAAATTGTTGGTGGAAAGATTAATGGCCTCTGAGAAGCAGCTAAGTCTTTGGAGGGAGTCGGCCGGACGAGCTGGTGCTGATATGGCTCTCACTGTCATCATGTCATGGTATGAAGATATTTCTCTTGATATCTTGAGAAATTTGCGCACTGGCTCTCGTTGGGTTGAGGACCCAGACTTTGTCGCTCTCCGGCAAGCTCGTGCCTATCAACTTGTGGAGTATGCCGACGTGCATAACTGGAATGAAGGTCCGAGCTTCCTTCCTAACCCGGAGGACGAGGTCCAAGTTGAGGATGCCTCGGACGATAACTCTGCTGAAAAATGTGAAGATGACGGTGACTCGGCTGCTTCTACTGATTCCAGTTCGAGCTCGGATGGCAGCGGCGACGCGCGATCCTCCTCCAAAGGTACTGGGCATTCCACTGCGCAAGCTGACGCTCCTCAATAGCCTCGGGCTTCCTTCGAAGTCGCTCCTGGGTCTATGGAGGGCGAGGCTACCTCGGCCGAAGTTCCCCCTACTTCGGAGTGCGCAGCTCCTGACCAAACCACTGCCTCTCCAGCTAAAAAACTCTAAGTTACTTCTTGCCCCTGGTATGCCGGGCGTACGATGTATGTCAGACATTTGTCCGTCTTTTGTGTGGTGTGAACTTCTTTTGCCGTGTGCCAGTGAGACACATGCGGTTGTAATCGTCGTTACTTTGTTTAAACAGGTCTTGTTCGCCTGAATCCTTGTGTTGGCAGTTCTCAATTTCTTGAGTCTGTAATGTGTATTTGCCTTTTCTTTACCGCAGTTTGACGTTCACTATTTCCTGACTTTTAATAAGCCTTGCAACTTGACCACTGTAGTTTGGACCGTTAATCTGGGCGTAGACCTCGAAGATCGTATGAGAGTAAAATACTATTACTCTGGGTGTCGAAGTCCGATTACCTATTCTTGTAATGAATGAAAATCTCTACTTGGAAACAATATAGGACAGTTCCAGAGTCGCTGCTCAGGGTGCCGAAGTGAAATATATAAACCAAATTTGGAGACAATGTCGGACAGTCCCCGAGTCATTTCTCAGGGTGCTGAGGTTTAATACTTAACACAAAATCAAAAATGATGCATGTCAGTCCCCGAGCCCCTGCTCTAGCGCCGAGGTCTAATACATGAGTCAAGCTTAGAAACAATATGGGGCAGTCCCCGAGTCACCGCTCAGGGTGCCGGGGTTTAGTACATAAACCAATCTCAAAAACAATATAGTGCAGTCCCCGAGCCACTGCTCGAGGTGCCGAGGTTCAATACATAACATGAAATTTAAAACAAGATATGGCAGTCCCCGAGTCACTGCTCTGGACGCCGAGGTTTAATACATAGTTGGTGCTCCGGCTCGAGGCATCACTTTACAATGTGTCATAGATGACTGCTACGAGTAAAATGGACGAAGTAAAGCTACGTTCCATGGTCTTTTCGATTCTTCGCCGGCTTTGTCTTCCCTGTTCTTTCCTGGTGATTGAGCATCGATCAGGTAATACGCATCATTGTGCAATGCTTTACTTACGATGAATGGTCCTTCCCATGGAGGCGACAGCTTGTGCATGTCGGCCGTGCGTTGCACCAGCCGGAGAACTAAATCTCCTTCTTTGAACACTCTTGGATTCACCTTCTTGCTGTGATATCGTCGCAAGTCCTGCTGATAGATAGCTGATCTTGATAACGCCAGCTCTCTGGCTTCTTCTAACAGATCGACATCGTCTTGCCGAGCTACCTCATTTACTTCAGCGGTTGTATACTAAGTAACCCTTGGTGAGTCATGTATTATGTCGGCTGGAAGCACAGCTTCTGCCCCATACACTAGAAAAAATGGTGTATAACCTGTTGATCTATTTGGGGTAGTCCTGAGGCTCCATAGTACTGCTGGTAATTCCTCAATCCAACATCCTGCCGACCTTTGCAGCGGTTCGACGAGTCGTGGTTTTATTCCGGACAATACCAGTCCATTAGACCTTTCCACTTGACCATTGGATGCTGGGTGAGCCACATAGGTGACATCTAATCTTATGTGCTTCTCTTGACAGAATCTGGCGAAATCTCCTTCTGCGAAGTTTGTGCTGTTGTCTGTAATAACACTGTGTGGGTACCCATATCTTAAGATAATATCCTTCAGGAATTTCACTGTTGTGGGTCCGTCGCATTTCTTTATTGGTTTCACTTCAATCCATTTTGTGAATTTGTCCACCATTACTAATATGTGGGTCATCCCGCCTCCGGCCGGCTTAAATGGTCCCACCATATCTAAGCACCACACAGAAAATGGCCAAGTAATTGGTATCGTCTTTAATTCGGATGAAGGCATATGTATTTTGCTGGCATATCTTTGACAACCATTACATTTTTCGACCAGTTCTTTGGCTTCTTTCAACGCTGTTGGCCAATAAAACCCATGCCTGAATGCTTTGGCACTAAGGCTCGGGATGAGGCATGATGTCCACATTCTCCTTGATGTATATATAGGAGGATCTCCTGGCCTTCTGCCGAGCTCACGCATCTTTGTAATACACTTGTGACACTCCTTTTATACAGCTCATTGTTTATGATTGTATAAGCTTTAGCTCTTCTCACTGTCTGTCTTGCCAATATCTCGTTATTCGGCAAAATTGCATCTCTAAGGAAAGAGAATATGGGTTGCGCCCATATAGGTGTGATTTTCTCCGGTGTAGTCTCACTATATATTTCCATATTTTCTGCCGACATAACTACCTCAGATTTCTCCATACTCATGCTTTCATCAACTGTCTTTATTTTTGGGAATTCCGGGTTATATTGCTTATCAATTTCCATCGGCACATTATCTTCTCTTGATTTTGCCGGAATAAAGATGGATTCGGACTCTGGTGACGGTGTTATTGATGGCCTCCTTAGGTGCTCTAGGGCGATACCTGGGGGAATTGACTATCTAGTTGATCCGAGTTTTGACAATGTGTCTGCGGCGTCGTTTTCTGCCCGAGGTACATGATGAAATTCACATCCTTCGAAGTATCCACTGAGTTTTTACACATGAAATCTATACAAAGCCATATTATCATCCAATGCATCCCAATTGCCTGAGACTTGCTGCACTACTAAATCTGAATCTCCATAGCACAAGATTCGGCGTATGCCAATCTCTTTTGCCACTTTCAAGCCATGGACTAGTGCTTCATATTCGGCTACATTGTTTGACGCGGAAAAATGTATCTGCAGCACATATCTCAGCTGATCTCTTTTTGGCGAGGTTAACACTATTCCTACCCCAGACCATTTCTTAGTTTGGAACCGTCAAAGTGCATCGTCCAATAGTTCGGATCTGGTAATGGTGGCTCATATTGCACTTCGGCCCAATCTACGAAGAAGTCGGCCACAGCCTGAGATTTGATTGCATCTCTCCTATCGAATTGCGGAGCATAAGGTGACAATTAAATTGTCCATTTTGCTATTCTGCCACTTGCATCTTTGTTGCTTAATATGTCGGCTATGGGTGCTTCACAAATCACTTTGATGGGATGCTCTTCGAAGTAATGTTTAAGTTTCTTTGCCAACATGTACACTCCATAAGCCATCTTCTGATAATGTGGGTAATTTTGTTTTGAGGCTGATAGTACCTCGCTCAGGTAATACACCGGCCTTTGTACTGATTTATCATTTTCAATTCGTTCTACGACGATCACAGCGCTCACTACTCTGTTGGTGGCCGCTATGTAGAGTAACATAGGCTCTTTCGATAATGGAGAAGCTAAGACAGGCGCTGTGACCAACATCTTTTTTAATTCGTGAAATGCACTGTCTGCTTGTGGAGTCCAAATGAACTTATCCGAATTTTTCATCAGCTGGTAAAGTGGTAGTGCTTTCTCTCCCAGCCGACATACAAATCGGCTGAGCGAGGCTAAACAACCTGTGAACTTTTGTACGTCATTTAGACATCTTGGCAATTCCATCCTTTCCACTGCTTTTATTTTAGTTGGGTTGGCCTCTATACCTCGGCTAGATACGAGAAAACCGAGCAGTTTTCCCGCCGGCACACCAAATATGCATTTTTCCGGGTTAAGCTTCATTCGGAACCTTCTCAGGTTCGCGAAAGTCTGTCGGACATCCTCCAGTAGCGTTTTGCTTTCTTTGGTCTTGATTACCACATCATCCACATATACTTGAACATTTTCCCTATCTGGTCGTGTAAACACTTCTGCATGCATCTCTGATACGTCGCTCCTGCGTTGCGCAGGCCGAATGGCATGGTGCGATAGCAATAAGCCCCGTACGGGGTAATAAACGCAGTATTTATTTGATCGGCCGGATTTAATGGTATCTGGTGAAAACCAGAATACGCGTCTACAAATGATAATAGCTCACAACTAGCGGTCGAATCAATGACTTGGTCTATTCTAGGTAAAGGAAAAGGATCTTTTGGACACGCTTTGTTTAGGTTCGTGTAATCGATACACATTCGTCATACAATGGCTACATTTGGATCATCTTTCTTCTTTTCTACTAGCACCGGGTTTGATAGCCAATCCGGATACAACACCTCCATGATGAACCCGGCCGCAAGTAGCCGAGCTATTTCATCCCCTATTATCTTTCTCCTGTCTTCAGTGAAGCGTCGGAGAGGTTGCTTCACCGGCCTTGCTCCTGGCCTTACATTCAGAGAGTGCTCAGCCAACTCCCTCGGCACACCTTGCAGATCCTGAGTTGACCATGCAAAGATATACCGATTCTCACGGAGGAAGTTGGTGAGCTCGCTTTCCTATTTAGCATCTAGGCCAGCACCAATAGTGACGGTGCGCTCTGGGAATTGAAGGGTTTCGCAGCATAGTAAATCAAAATTTTCTACGGAAGCGAACAGAGGGAAAGCCAAGATCTAATCTAGGAGATGCAAACAACGAGAGAGATTGGATTAGATATTCATACCCTTGAAGATTCGCACAGCGGAACGTTCGTCGGAACGTGGGTGATGTAGTCGTACTCGCTTCTCCTCCTCGCGATCCGATCCGATCCAGCACCACAAGTGGCGGTGCCTCCGTGAGATGCACACGTGCGGCACCTCGACGTCTCCTCCTTCCTCGGACCAGCAAGTATGGTGGAGAGATAGATTGGATCTACAACACGACGGCGTGGTGTATATGGTGGAGAATTTCTGCAGCAGGGCTTTGCCTACAAACAGTCGGGAGGGAGAGAGGAGGGCAGCAGGGCAACTAGGGTTTGGAGGAAGGTGTAGGTTGGGGGGGAGGGGCGCACCAGCCCTCTATATATAGAGGGGGGGGGTGCGGCCAGCCCTTGCCCATCCTCCAAGCCTATCTCTAGTTTAAACGATTTAAACTCTCCCTTCTAGAAACCCTATCTTATCTCTAGTTTAAACGATTCAAACTTATCTAGGATCGGCTGGGCCCTATGGGGCCTTGTGCCCCTGGCCCAATGCGGCCAGGACACTCCCTCATAGGCCCATGCCCCCTCCCGGAAGGTGGGACCATGTTGGCCCCCTTCCGGAAGGTTCTAGAAGCTTCCGGTACAATACCGATTAATCCGGATCAATTCCGAACTCCAAAAACTGCACTGCCTTATATGAATCTTATTCTCCGGACCACTCCGGAACCTCTCGTGATGTCCCGGATCCCATCCGAGACTCCGAACAAAAATTTATAAACCAAGTATCCAATCTATCCTAGCGTCGAGACACGTTAAGTGTGTGACCCTGCGGGTTCGAGAATATGCAGACATGATCTTCTATCAATAATCAACAGCGGGGTCTGGGCACCCATATTGACTCCCACACATTCATCGATGATCATATCGGATGAACCACGATGCCAGGATTCAATCAATCCCATATATATATTCCCTTCGTCTCGCGATATTTTACTTGCCCGAGATTCGATCGTCGGTATCGTCATACCTAGTTCAATCTCGTTCACAGCAAGTACTTTACTCATTCCGTAATCCAATATCACTTTGTGATCAACTCCTTAACCACATGCTTGCAAGCGGTGTTGATATCGATTACCGAGTGGGCCCGAAGTATATCTCTCCGACTTGGGAGGGACAAATCCCATCTCGATACATACAACCCAACAGATACTTTCCGATTACCCGAGAGACACCTTTATGATCACCCTCTCATAGGATGATGTTTGATGACCTCAAAGCTTTCTTCCGATACCAGGGAGTTGTATTATCTCATGGTCCAAGGAATACAATATTTGACATAGGAAAAACTTCGCAAAGACGAACACGATGACACGATCTAATTGCTTCGCTTAGTTTGGGTCTATCCACCATATCATTCTCCAATGATATGATCTCATTATCAATTGACAACTCATGTCTATGGTTAGGAAACCTTAACCATCATTGATCAATGAGCTAGTCCATAGAGGCGTACTAGGGACACGGTGTTGTTCACAAACCACACAAGTATTAAAGTTTCCGCTTAATACAATTCTAGCATGGAATATAAACTTTATCATGAACAAGAATTATAATAATAACATCTTTATTATTGCCTCTAGGGCATAATTCCAACAGTCTCCCACTTGCACTAGAGTCAATAATCTAGTTTACATTTGGCAACAATCTCACACCCATGGCACTGATGTGCTGATCATGTTTTACACGTGGAAGAGGTTTAGTTAATGGATCTGCGACATTCAGATCTGTATGTACTTTGCTGATCTTCAGATCTCCATCTGCTATATAATCTCGGATTATATGAAACTTGCGGTTGATATGCTTGGTCTTTGGATGATATCTTGGTTCCTTAGCGAGTGCTATGGCGCCAGTGTTGTCACACAATATCTCCAGTGGGTCCAATGCACTTGGAACTACGCCAAGCTCAGTGATGAAGTTTCTGATCCAAACTCCTTCACTTGACGCTTCTGCAGCAGCCATGTATTCCGCTTCTACTGTAGATCCCGCGACCACGCTTTGCTTGCAGCTTCTCCAGCTCACAGCTCCTCCATTCAAAATATACACGTATCCTGTCTGAGATTTAGCATCATCCTTTTCGGTGTCGAAACTAGCATCGACGTAACCTTTTACGACGAGCTGTTCATCACCCCCATAGACTAAGAACATTTCTTTAGTCCTATTTAGGTACCTTAGGATGTTCTTCACGGCTGTCCAGTGTTCCACTCCTGGATCACTTTGATATCTGCTCGTCAAACTAAGAGCATTGGACACATCCGGTCTAGTACACAGCATGGCATACATGATGGAACCTATGGCCGAGGCATAAGGCACTTTGCTCATAGCTTCCCTATCATTTACCGTAGCTGGACACTGAGCTTTGCTCAATATCTTACCTGACAACATAGGCACTGAACCTTTCAATGCCTTATCCATTCTGAACCTTTTCAGAACTTTGTCTATGTATGTACTCTGGCTTAAAGCTATCAGGCGTCTTTGTCTATCTCTATAGATTTTGATGCCCAATTAATAAGCAGCTTCACCTAGGTCTTTCATTGAAAAACACTTGTTCAAATAACTCTTCACATCGTTAAGCATGTCGATGTCATTTCCAATAATCAATATGTCATCCACATATAGTACCAGAAACGTCACCGAGCTCCCACTCACTTTCTTGTAGATGCAAGCTTCGTAGCAATTTGGAACAAATCCAAAGCTCTTGATCACTTGATCAAAACGAAGGTTCCAACTCCGAGACGCTTGCTTCAGTCCACAAATGGAACGCTGAAGTTTGCATACTTTATCAGCATCCTTAGGATCGACAAAACCTTCGGGTTGCATCATATACAACTCTTCATCAATGTTGCCATTGAGGAAAGCAGTCTTGACGTCCATTTGCCATATTTCATAATCATGAAACGCAACAATTGCTAATAAAATCCGAATGGACTTAAACATCGCTACGGGAAAGTCTCATCGTAGTCAACACCTTGAACTTGTCGAAAACCTTTCGCAACAAGCCGTGCTTTATAGACGGTAACATTACCATCCGCGTCCGTTTTCTTCTTGAAGATCCATTTGCTCTCAACGGCCTTTCGGTCGCTAGGAGGGTCCACCAAAGTCCATACTTGGTTTTCGCTCATGGATCCCAATTCGGATTTCATGGCTTCTAGCCATTTCTCAGAGTCTGGGCTCTTCATCGCTTCCTCATAGTTCGTAGGTTCACTGTCTTCTACTAACAAGACAGTCAAGACAGGGTTGCCGTACCACTCAGGAGGGGCACGCGACCTTGTCGACCTGCGACGTTCAGTAGCAGCATCGTCCGAAGCTTCATGATCCTTGTCATTAGCTTCCTCTATTGTTGGTGCAGGCGGCACTGGAACAATTTCAGGTGCTGCGCTACTCTCCAATTCAAGAGAAGGTTCAATAACCTCGTCTAGCTCTACTTTCCTCCCACTCACTTCTTTCGAGAGAAACTCCTTCTCAAGAAAGGAACCGTTCTTTGCGACAAACACTTTGCCTTCGGTTCTGTGATAGAAGGTATACCCAATAGTTTCCTTAGGGTATCCTATGAAGACGCATTTCTCCGCTTTGGGTTCGAGCTTGTCCGGCATCAACTTCTTGACGTAAGCTTCGCATCCCCAAACTTTAAGAAACGACAACTTAGGTTTAGCACCAAACCATAGTTCATACGGTGTCGTCTCAACGGATTTAGATGGAGCCCTATTTAAAGTGAATGCAGCGGTTTCTAATGCATAACCCCAAAATGATAACGGCAAATCAGTAAGAGACATCATCGATCGGACCATATCTAATAGGGTTCGATTCCGGCGTTCAGACACACCATTGCGCTGTGGTGTTCCGGGTGGCGTGAGTTGTGAAACGATTCCACTTGCTTTGAGATGCGTGAGAAAATCATAACTCAAATATTCGCCCCCACGATCGGATCGTAGAAACTTAATCTTTCTGTTACGATGGTTCTCCACTTCATTCTGAAATTCTTTGAACTTTTCAAACGTTTCAGATTTATGTTTCATTAAATAGATATACCCATATCTACTTAAGTCATCGGTAAAAGTGAGAAAGTAGCGATATCCACCGCGCGTCGAAACACTCATCGGTCCGCATACATCGGTATGTATGATTTCCAACAAGTCCGTTGCTCGCTCCATCATACCGGAGAACGGGGTTTTGATCATCTTGCCCATGAGGCATGGTTCGCATGTGTCAAATGATTCAAAATCAAGAGACTCCAAAAGTCCATCAGAATGGAGTTTCTTCATACGCTTTACACCAATATGACCTAGACGACAGTGCCACAAATAAGTAGTATTATCACTATCTACTTTGCATCTCTTAGCCTCAATGTTATGGATGTGTGTTTCATCCCTTTCGAGATTTAGAAGAAATAAACCACTCACAAGAGGTGCATGACCATAAAAGATGTTACTCATATAAATAGAACAACCATTATTCTCCGATTTAAATGAATAACCGTCTTGCAATAAACACGATCCAGAAATAATGTTCATGCTCAACGCAGGCACATAATAACATTTATTAAGGTTTAAAACTAATCCCGAAGGTAAACCTAAGGAGAGCGTGCCGACGGCCATCACATTAACTCTTGATCCGTTGCCAACACGCATCGTCACCTCATCCCTCGCAAGCCGTCGTCTATTCCGTAGCTCCTGTTTCGAGTTACAAATATTAGCAACTGAACCAGTATCAAATACCCAGGCACTACAACGAGGGCTAGTAAGGAAAACATCAATAACATGTATATCAAATATACCTTTGATGGTGCCAGCCTTCTTGTCCGCTAAGTACTTCGGACAGTTGCGCTTCCAGTGACCCTTGTCCTTGCAATAGAAGCACTCAGTGTCCGGCTTAGGTCCAGACTTGAGCTTCTTCTCAGCAGGGGCAACGTGCTTGCCGCCGCTTTTCTTGAAGGGATTCTTTGCACCTTTACCTTTCTTAAAGGAGGGCTTGTTGACCATCAACACATGATTATCCTTCTTGATGTCCACCTCCGCAGCCTTCAGCTTTGCGAAGAGCTCGGTGATCGTATCAGTGGAACCAATCTGATTATGAGTCACTACAAAACTTTTGTAGCTGGGAGGGAGTGATTGCAGAACCCTGTCAATCTTGAGCTCCTCTGGAATCTTGCAGTCCAGTTGCTCAAGGCGTTGAGTGTAGCCCGACATCTTAATGGCGTGCTCACTAACGGAACTCCCTTCCTCCATCTTGCAGTTAAAGAACTTCTCGAAGATCTCATATCTCTCAGAACGGGCCTGAGTCTGAAACATGGTTTTTAGCTCCTCGAGAATCTCAAAGGGCCCGGGATAGTTTTCAAAACGATTTTGAAGTTCCGGTTCCATAGCAAACAACATGGTGCTCTTAATCACACCATAATCATCTTTGCACGACTGATAGACAGCTTTCTCATCAGCCGGCGCAGTTGCAGCAGGGGGGTCACCTAACGCTTTCCCAAGGACATAGTCCTTTTGTCCGCCAGACAGAATGATTCTTAGATTGCGGAACCAATTGGTGAAGTTAGACCCATTGTTTCTAAGCTTTTCTTTCTCAGCAAAAACGTTGAAGTTGAAGTTGGACTTGGCCATGTGATCTACAGTATTTGCAAGTACAATTTAGACTATGTTCATGATAAATAGTTCAACTTAATCAAATTACTAGATGAACTCCCACTAAATTCAACATCCCTCAAGTTGTTTAGTGAACACGATCCAAATTCACCACACCTAATCCGATCATCACGAGAAGAGATGTGGTTTCAATGGTGGACAATGAAGTGTCGATCATATCATTCATATGAATCATGCTTAACCTTTCGGTTCTTGTGTTCCGAGGCCATGTCTGTACATGCTAGGCTCGTCAAGTTAGACCCAAGTATTTCCGCGTGTGCAAAACTAGCTTGCACCCGTTGTATGTGAGCATAGAGTCTATAGCACCCGATCATCACGTGATGCTTGGACACGACGAACTTTCGCAACGGTGCATACTTGGGGAGAACACAGTTTTTATCTTGATCTTTAAGTGAGGAATCATCTTATAATGCTACCGTCGCGATCTAAGCATAATAAGATACATAAAAGGATAAACATCACATGCATATAACTTTATGTGACATGGTATAGCCAATCTTCGCGCAATGATATCCATCTTGTGCGTTCCGGCATGATCTCCATCACTCCACCATGATTGCCTCCACCACGAATAGCAACTACAACTATTGCTAACTACTTAGCGATAAAGTAAAGCTATTACATGGCGTATAAGAAGTTGACTCGCAGGTCATACACAATTATAAAGACAACCATATGGCTCCTGCCGGTTGTGTACTCATCGACATGCAAGTCGTGAAACATTACAAAACATGATCATCGCATACAATATACACATCACATCTTGGGCCATACCATATCACAGAAAACACTCCCTGCAAAAACAAGTTAGACGCCTCTACTTTGTTGTTGCATGTTTTACGTGGCTTATGGGAGTAGATGCTAAGAACGATTCTTACCTACGGAAAGCCACAACGGTGATATTATGGTTGCCAAACTCCGGTGTTAATCCCATGACAACTATAGTGAGAGAAACTGACATCCACCAGCCGCATGTATGGTACAAGCCACACGTCAAGTGCGGAGCCGGTCTCGCGAACGACGTCGCGTAAGGTTGGCCTGGACCGCTTCAATCTCACTATCTCGCGTCATAAGAAGAACACAAACAAGAGGCTTGCAACAGAAAACATCAACGCCCACAACAACCATGTTGCGTTCTACTCGTGAAACACATCTACGCATAGATCTAGCTCTGATACCACTGAAGGGTTTCGCAGCATAGTAAATCAAAATTTTCTACGGAAGCGAACAGAGGGAAAGCCAAGATCTAATCTAGGAGATGCAAACAATGAGAGAGATTGGATTAGATCTTCATACCCTTGAAGATTCGCACAGCGGAACGTTCGTCGGAACGTGGGTGATGTAGTCGTACTCGCTTCTCCTCCTCGCGATCCGATCCGATCCAGCACCACAAGTGGCGGTGCCTCCGTGAGATGCACACGTGCGGCACCTCGACGTCTCCTCCTTCCTCGGACCAGCAAGTATGGTGGAGAGATAGATTGGATCTACAACACGACGGCGTGGTGTATATGGTGGAGAATTTCTGCAGCAGGGCTTCGCCTACAAACAATCGGGAGGGAGAGAGGAGGGCAGCAGGGCAACTAGGGTTTGGAGGAAGGTGTAGGTTGGGGGGGAGGGGGCGCACCAGCCCTCTATATATAGAGGGGGGGTGCGGCCAGCCCTTGCCCATCCTCCAAGCCTATCTCTAGTTTAAACGATTTAAACTCTCCCTTCTAGAAACCCTATCTTATCTCTAGTTTAAACGATTCAAACTTATCTAGGATCGGCTGGGCCCTATGGGGCCTTGTGCCCCTGGCCCAATGCGGCCAGGACACTCCCTCATAGGCCCATGCCCCCTCTCGGAAGGTGGTACCACGTTGGCCCCCTTCTGGAAGGTTCTAGAAGCTTCCGGTACAATACCGATTAATCCGGAACAATTCCGAACTCCAAAAACTGCACTGCCTTATATGAATCTTATTCTCCGGACCACTCCGGAACCTCTCGTGATGTCCCGGATCCCATCCGAGACTCCGAACAAAAATTCATAAACCAAGTATCCAATCTATCCTAGCGTCGAGACACGTTAAGTGTGTGACCCTGCGGGTTCGAGAATATGCAGACATGATCTTCTATCAATAATCAACAGCGGGGTCTGGGCACCCATATTGACTCCCACACATTCATCGATGATCATATCGGATGAACCACGATGCCAGGATTCAATCAATCGCATATATATATTCCCTTCGTCTCGCGATATTTTACTTGCCCGAGATTCGATCGTCGGTATCGTCATACCTAGTTCAATCTCGTTCACAGCAAGTACTTTACTCGTTCCGTAATCCAATATCACTTTGTGATCAACTCCTTAACCACATGCTTGCAAGCGGTGTTGATATCGATTACCGAGTGGGCCCGAAGTATATCTCTCCGACTTGGGAGGGACAAATCCCATCTCGATACATATAACCCAACAGATACTTTCCAATTACCCGAGAGACACCTTTATGATCACCCTCTCATAGGATGACGTTTGATGACCTCAAAGCTTTCTTCCGATACCAGGGAGTTGTATTATCTCATGGTCCAAGGAATACAATATTTGACATAGGAAAAACTTCGCAAAGACGAACACGATGATACGATCTAATTGCTTCGCTTAGTTTGGGTCTATCCACCATATCATTCTCCAATGATATGATATCATTATCAATTGACAACTCATGTCTATGGTTAGGAAACCTTAACCATCATTGATCAATGAGCTAGTCCATAGAGGCGTACTAGGGACACGGAGTTGTTCACAAACCACACAAGTATTAAAGTTTCCGCTTAATACAATTCTAGCATGGAATATAAACTTTATCATGAACAAGAATTATAATAATAACATCTTTATTATTGCCTCTAGGGCATAATTCCAACAGGAATTGCTCATCTATCTGGAACTTTTTTGTTTCTTTAGTCGGCTAAAAAGAGACACTTCCATGTGGGTTGGCTAATGCCGGCATATTCAGCTGTGCCGACTGAGCGAGGGCTGCTATCTCGTGAATTCTTCTTTTTTCTCTTGCTATTACCAATGACTCGGCCAAATTTGACCCGGCTGAAGCACATTCTATTGACTTCCTGTAATCTCCTGCTACTGTTATCACCCCTTGCGGTCCGGGTAACTTCATTTTCAGATAACTTACACGGCAACTGCTCATGAATTTGGCCAACGCTGGCCGTCCGAGTAGCGCATGATAGCAACTTTCTAGATCCACCACCTCAAACTCTAAGCTTTCTGCTCTGCAGTTATCTCTCGTGCCGAATAATACATCCACTCGAACCTTACCAATGGGTTCGCATGAAAGCCCTGGTACTATCCCATGGAAAGTGGTCATCATGGATTGCAGCATGTTCTGCGATATTCCGAGTTTATGCATTGTATCTTTGTACATGATGTTGATACTGCTCCCATTGTCAATGAGTACCTTTGAAAATTTCACATTAATGCTTGGTCCAACAAATGTCGGATTTAACACGAGTGCATACGACCCTGGACTAGGCATTATCTTGGGGTGGTCCTTTATGCTCCAGGTTACCTCCTGATCTGACCAAGGCACATATCTTGGTACTGCCGGCATCACTGCATTTACTTCCATATGCCGGCGCTGCACACTCTGCTTGTCTTGCTGTTCTGTTGTGAACACGCAATACGACTGATGATGTTCTCTGTAATCATTGCGTCCATTATTTCCTGGATTTGTCCTTCCATCCGGACCTTGGTTCATCACTTGATGCACCGCATCCCTCCGGTCCGAGTTGTCATACCTCGGGGGAGGAGGTGGTAACATTAGTTGCTGTGCATTTGCTCCAGTCAACTGCGGCTGATGCTGCGGATGTGCCTGGAGAGGCGCTGCCTGTATGCCTGCGGGGTTTCCCATTGCATTTTTCATCCATGCACATTGGCGGGTCGTATGGTTGGCTGGCCTGGCTGGGTTTGACGTGTGAAATTTACACGGCTGATCTAACATAGACTCGAACGTGTACTTCGGCCTCTCCTGCCACTGCTTCTTTGTTCTGGTGTCCACTGTCTTTTTCCTTCATTCCTTGGTGTCCACTGCTGAGGACCATTCTTTTGCCGTTGAGTAGTTCCGTGACTCGGCTGATCTTGCGCTACTGCTGCCACCTGGGCTGAACCATATCTATAATCCGGTCTCTCTTCTCTTCTTCTTCCTCTGAAGTCACTGCGCCTGGATGACCCGGCCATATCTCTTGCATATTGATCTTGATGCTCCCGATGATCTGCCGACATTAATTCTGGCTGCGTCGGATCTCCCAACGCATAGGAATCCGCTATTCTGATGGTTTCTGCCAACGTGGTTGGCATATCTCTTTGCAGTCGCTGCCATAACACACTGCCATAGCGGCACCCTTGAGCGAACCAAGCTATTGCTTGTGATTCTATAACTCCTTCACACGAGTTTTTCAGGTTACACCACCGAGTTAAAAACTCTCTGTCCGTCTCATTCGGTCTTTGCTTGCACATGGCTAATTGCTGCGGCCTATTTGGCCTCTTGTAAGTACTGGTAAAGTTGCTAACGAACATTTCTTCAAAGTCCAACCAGCAGTTGATGCTGCCTGCTGGCAGATTATTCAGCCATACTCTAGCTGGTCCTTCCAACATTTGCGGGACATACCGCACTGCCCATCGTAGGTTCCCACCTGCTATTTTCATAGCAGTGGCATAATCAATCAACCAGTCTTGTGGTTTGGTGCTCCCATTATATGTTTTCGTGCCTCTTGCCAACTGAAAGTTCGGCACAGGTGGTTCGCCCATAATCCGTGGTCCGAAGCATGTCGGACCCGGTGGACCCTGTTCTTCCAGCAGCTCGGATCGGTATAGTCGGTCTAGATTTACCCTGGCATCATTTGACGGCAAATCTCTGTACAGAACTCTGTCATGCATTCCATAGTGGTTATTTCCACCATGGATCGCATATTCCATCTCGGAGTAACCATCATTGTACCTTTCATTTACCTGATTGTGGCGAGCTGGTCTCGCTTCTCTTTCCTGCCGAGGTTCATGTCTTGGCTGTGGGTTGTGCGGCGGTTCTCTCCTTCCTTCGACCGGGATATTGTTCTCGTGATTTCCTCTTCCGAGTTCTGCTCTGCCGAGATCTCCATTCCCTCGGCTTCCGCCGCCTTTCTCAGCACGGCCGGGGTTCCTCTCGCCACTGTTAGCTTGGCTTCCATTGCCTCTGTTCTTGTTTGCTTTCCTGGCTATCGCCGGATCATATGGAACAATTTGCTTGTTTCTTTTTCCCGAAGCTACCGCTCTGTCCTTTCGTACATTTTTTCCGGGTGAAGATGTTGCTGCCACAGATAAGGCAGGTGCTGCCCCAGCCGAGTGAACCATCCGCGAAGCCCCTGGCCTCGCCGGATCTGCCCTGAGCATTTCTTCATTCTGCTGGTTCGCAATGCGTACCATCTCATTCACTCTTTCTTGTTGTTTCTGTCGGGCTTCGCCGGTCAATCCCTCTAACTCTAATGCTACGGCATTTGCCGCTCTCAGGTTCTTTGCCGGGGTACTGTACCTCGGTAAGCCTAAATCAACTGATTCTGCCTTATGAGCATCATGCTCCTTGTTGATATCATCTATGAGGTTTTTTCCTCTTAATCTCAACTCGTCAACCCGTTCGGGGGCGACGTCAAGCTTGTTTGCTTTGGCATACTCTCGCAGGGTCCTGTTCAAGGACTCCCGCAAGGCCGACACCTTTTTTGCTTCTACCAGCACTTTCTGCCTGGTTTCTTCCAAATCTGCCTGAGCATTTGCCGGATCAAGTATCGGCGCTACAGGTGTAGTCAGATTATCTATGGTTGCCTGAAGAATGTTTTCTGGTCTTTCCAGAGGTGGCCCTCTTATTCTTGGTGCCTTAGGGGTTGTCTCCTTCACCTCGGCCTGATTGACCACTGAAGGAATTACCTCGGTGGGTGGTGGTGCCGTCTGCCTGGGCGCGACCTGCACGCCCACGGCAGGGTCTCTGTTTGATCCGGCACCCGCTACTCCCGCCTGCACTCCGGCTGCGACCATCACCTCGACGCTGCTGACCGGGCGCGCTCCGCGCGGACGGCTCACGACGCTAAGGGGAGGTTCTCCTGCAACAACAACCTGGTGAGGATAAATGTCGGAGATGTCGACGCCGACGTAGACCCAGTGCATGCCCAAGCTGATGAAGACGCCGTTGCGTGGGGGAGGGGGGTATTTCCCCTGAAGCTGCCTGCGTTGTCGCTGACGTAGTCACAGAGATCAAGTCTCCAGACCAAGCCAGAGACAATGCGCTCGCCAGTGTTGATGAAGTTTCCCGTCCGGATCATGACTCCAGCTAGCACCGCTGCTGGCCCCACGGTGGGCGCCAACTGTCGTGGTGGTGACACGGCAGATGCCATGGGTAGGCTAAAGTAAGGGGCCAATGGATGCTAGAGGGATCTGGGGAGGGAAGATGCAGTTAATTCTACACACAAATGACTAAGACAAAGATCTTTATTTCTCCTTCCTTGTAGCTACAAGTGCTCCTTGAGCTGTATACAAGGAGAAAAGAAGAACTTTACCAGCCTAACGGTACTAAAAAATGAGTCGATCCCTTCCTCAGGGTCCAAGCCTCCCCTTATAAAGGAGAGCCTTGGGGTTCCTTTAGGGCTGACGGGGCAAGCATATTCGAGGAATATGCTTGTCCCAAAATAGTAGTTCGGCGGCCTCCTTTCCCTATCGCCCTTCTAACGACAGCAAGGCTCCAGAGGGCCCCTCCTGCGTGCCTCGGGCTTCAGGACTGTCACCTCCGTGACCTCCTTCTGCCCCTCTGGTGCTTTGCGCCTTTGTCCTTTCTGCTTGGCTCCGCTCAGATTCTTCCTAGCCTACAGCTAGAGTTTGACTTTAGGTTTCTCCTTCTCCTGCAAGCTTCGTATCATTCGGACCTGCCTCGCGTAACTCGGCTCGTCCTTTACCTGTATTAAGATTAATCGGGCTAACCCGGCCGACTTACGTAGTATCTTGTCCGGGTAATGCCTTGCCATTATCATAAGGGTCCTGCGCTTCCCTGTCTTGGCCGACCTCTACAGGATTCGGCCGAATCAGACAGTAACTCGGAAACTAGACGGGCAACTTCCTTTCGTCTTTCCTCATCTTTACCCTACCCGAGGTCATCTCCCCAACATGGTGAGTGCCATTTGAAAGCTAATTCCTCTCCCATTCTTCTCAATTCGAGATCTGAGCGTGCCCATTGATGCTAGATTGTGGAGGCGAGGGTGTGCTAAACGGGGCGAGGGGGAACGATATGGAGCATGGAGAGGGGACTTCTAATCGGTATATCCCGTATCTCTGCACTTAATTTCTCTAAGGTTGAGCTCTTTGTTCGCTTCCGCTAGCTCACAGTGCCCGCCAAAAACAGGGGAGACGATGTTGCGCGCCAAACCTTCGAATTTCGCATCAATTTCTTTCCCTCTAGGGCTGTTTTAGTTGATGGCAGCATGCAGCTCATTGAGAGAGACACGGTTGTTAAATGGGAGGTGGAATTAGAACATGTTGATCCTCAAGAGCTAATAAACATGGGAGAGGAGGCGGTGAGGAAAATGGTGGAAAAAATTGGGGATAGTGTGGTTTGGGGACCAGGGCAAGAAGTTTCTTTGTTACGATTTGATGATTACAAATGTGACTATGTTAGGGTGACAGGTGAACATATAGTTGATGAAATCGATGAGCGAAACCGTTGGACAAGCAAAACTGTTCTGTTTTTAGCACAACTCATTGATCTGGAACCTGATTCAAGGGTTGGATATGTGGCCTCGAAGCTGGCTGCTCAGATGGTCGAGGATGATTGGGCT
This sequence comes from Avena sativa, assembly GCA_916181665.1. Taxonomy (NCBI): domain Eukaryota; kingdom Viridiplantae; phylum Streptophyta; class Magnoliopsida; order Poales; family Poaceae; genus Avena; species Avena sativa. Next base: position 349,939,427 of record OV702293.1, on the reverse strand, counting down.
GCACAAAGGCAAGTAATGCCTATACTTACTGAGTTGGAAGTGTTAACAGTGGAGGATGATGCTAATGCATAAGGGGAGGATGCAGATGGTAATGCACAAAGGATTGTAACTGTTGATTGGAATTCAGTTGAGATACATGACCAGACTGATTTGGTCATTGCACCAATATATGACATTGAAATGGCAAAGCTTTTTGGCATTCCTATAGATGACAGAGACAAGGAGAAGAAGAGGGATGAAGCTGCAAATGATGGTGACAACCATTTAAGAGATGAAGAGGCAGATATAGATCTAGAGTTGTTGGAAAATGCTGCAGTTCATGTAGATGATGCACATGATGATGAGCTAGTAACAGTTTATGACAAAGAGGACCCCGTTATTGAAGTTGGGAGATTGTTTCCAAGCATGGATGAATTCAGGATGTGTTTCAGGACATATGCAGTCAAACGTGAGTTTGCTGCCAAGACTATGTGGACTGATAAAAAGAAGTTCTATGCAAAATGCATAGGTTATGATGGTGGTGCCAAGCCTTGCAAGTGGTATATATCTGCTAGACGCCAACCTGATAGAAGGACAATAAGAGTGAATCAAATTCCAAAACCTCATACTTGCATTACAAGTTCTCAAATAGTTACAAAGATGAAATCACAATTATGGGTTGCAGAAAATATCAAGCCCATTTTAGCCACAACACCAAACAGCACTGCAAAGAGACTGAAAATAGACTTGGAAAAGCAGTACCCCATTAAGCTGAATTATACTACAACGTGGAAGGCAAAGCAAAGGGCAATGAAAGAGCTATATGGTGATTGGGCAAATACCTTTCGAATGCTTTATAACTTCAAAGCAGAAGTAGAGAAGAGGTCACCTGGTAGTGTTGTGGAGATAGATACTGAGGTAACAGCTGATTGGAAAGTCTTCTTCTCTAAATTCTTCATGGCTTTAAAGCCTTGCATCGATGACTTCAAAGTAGGGTGCCGTCCATATTTGAGTATAGACTCATCTTTCTTGACTGGAAAGTGGAATGGTCAACTAGCAGCATGCAATGCTTTAGATGGACACAATTGGATATTCCATGTAGCTATTGGCATGTTTCAGTCTGAGACAGAGGCATCATGAAGCATAGGGCCAGTCTCTCCATTGGCAGTGCACACAGATGCATGTAAAGGTTTAGAAAATGCAGTGAAGATTGTTTTCCCTCATTCTGAGGAGAGGGAGTGCTTCGGCCATATGTGGATGAATTTGATCAAAAAATTCAGAGGAGATGATTTTGGACGCATGTGGCCAGCAGCAAGATCTTACACCAGGCAGACACATTCATATCACCTTGAGAAGATTAAGGCGACATGCTCTGAGGAGGATAGGGTCAAGTTTTGTACATGGTTGGAAACCTACCATTCTCTTTTATGGTACAGGTCTGGTTTTAACACTGCCATCAAATATGATCGTATCAACAATAATTTGGCAGAAAGTTTCAACAACAAAGTGAAGGAGTTAAAAGACTTGCCTGTCCATGACATGGTTGACCAGATCAGGATCATGATCATGAGCTTGTGGGAATTGAGAAGAAGGCTTGGTGATGTTCTTCAAGGAGATAAGCTTCCTGATGTTGTGCAGCAGGTGGTCAACAGGAGCAGAAATCTTGCACATTTGCGTGTTTAGAAATCCTCATTGTGGGGTGCTGAAGTCAGAGATACAAATACTGGCAGGAGGCATGTTGTTGACACTCAATTGCATGAATGCACTTGCCTTGAGTGGCAACACACTGGGAAGCCTTCTGAGCATGCCATACTTTTCTTGTCCTCCAAACACAAGCTAAATATGCACCCATATTTGCATGAGTATTATTCTGTAGAAAATTCAAGGACGCATATGGAACACCAATTCCAGCACTTACAGATCAGTCTTAGTGGCCTGAAGTGGACATTCAGTTCTCCTTGTGTCCTCCTTTGATGAAAAGAAAGGCCGGCAGGCCCAAGCAGAGTAGATTCAAGGCTTGGTTTGAGAAAGGTGGGAGCAGCAAGAAGGGAAAGAAAGATGCCAAGCCAAAAAGGGCCCAAAAAGGTAACAAGAATAGATGCAAACTCTGTGAAGAACTTGGACACCGAGCTGGCTCTACCAAGTGCAGATACACTGCTGAAAAGCCAAAGTATGTTCATCCAAAATCTATCCCATTTCTTGTTGATGATTTTTCTCCCCCATCTAACTTGCTTGTTTTCAGGAGGAAGCGTGGAGAAAAAGGCCCACCTCTTGTTGTTGACGAATGCTGGCCAGTGAAAAGGGCAAGAATCAATGGCCAAAGAAAGAAGAGAACTAACCAGATCATGTTTGGTGCTGCTGAGGTGCAATCTGAACTTGTTTTGGAGGATGATGTGCAAACTGTTGAGGCTTTAGGGCACACCGTTTCTGATTTGGAAGCTCTGGTGCAAAATGAGCCTGTTGTTGAGGCTCTGGTGCAAAATGAGCCTGTTGTTGAGGCTCTGGTGCAAAATGATCCTGTTGTTGAGGCTCTGGTGCAAACTGACCATGTTGTTGAGGCTCTGGTGCAAACTGACCATGTTGATGAGGCTCTGGATCATGATCATGAGGTTGTTGAGGAGGTGCAGGAGGTGCAGGAGACTCTTGGACGTGCTGTGGGGAGGCCAGATGGTAATGGTAAGAAAAAGAATAGCATAAACTTGTGTGGTGTGAAACTTGTGAAGGAGAAGAAAACGGGGGGTAAGAAGAGCCAAAAGAAATAAACTTTGAATTTGACACTTGTTGTTGTAAACATTTGTTATTGTAATAATTTGGCAGTTGTTATTGTTGTAAACATTTGTTATTGTAATAATTTGGCAGTTGTTGTTGTAAACATTTGTTATTATAATAATTTGTCACTTGTTGATAATTTGGACAAAATTCAAATATGATGGTAAATTTGAATTTCAACAAATGTAGCTATGTCACTTTTCTATGTTTGTATGAGCTTCCAACATTTTTCTCATATGTACAATACAACTCATCCTCACCCTGATCCCTTTTGTGAAGTACAACTCACCCTCACCCAAAATGGGGTAGAAATGGGCTCCAAAGCTAGGGTAAACCACCCCATTTCTAAGCAAGTTTTTTTTTGACCATTTCTAAAACCAAGTTTGATATTTTTCCTCAGAACTATGTCACATAACATGACACCATGCGAAGGTTTTGTATTTTTTTGATTTTTTTGAATTAGTTATGCACATTTGAATGTCTGGTCAAACTTGAAGGGTTTTCATAAATATTCTTAGCTAGGGGCTGAGGCTCACAAAACTAGCATTGGATCTCTGATGAAATAGCATGTTGTGAACCTAAAAATTATTTTTACAAAAAATCATCAGCATGAAATCATGTACCTGTAGTTCATATCTTACCCACTTCCAGCCGATTCGGCAGGATTTGTCTTTTTCACCAGGGATGGAATAAAAGGTTTGAGATACTCAAGTTGGGAAATGGTACATGCTAGGTGGTCTAGTATTTTTGAAAAATAGGATGTTACCATTTTGAAACTTCAATTTGGTGGTTGCTTCACAAATCCCCCCTCTTTCGGCACTTAGAAAATAGAAAATGGATTTTCTGTGCGTCGAAAATGAAAACTTTGTGCTACAACATTGTTAGTCATCCCATTATTGACATGCATGCCAAATATGGGCACATTATCACAAACTATGCCTTGATTCTAGCCATATCATTGGTCATTTGACCCGAAAGCCAGAAAACCTCGGAGGAGATAGGTCAATTTGTGAAGGTTTTTTTGAAATATGATCAATAGACCAAGTTTGATATTTTTCCTCATAACTATGTCACGTAACATGACACCATGCGAAGGTTTTGTATTTTTTTGATTTTTTTGAATTAGTTATGCACATTTGAATGTCTGGTCAAACTTGTGAAACCTCATTAACTGCATCCTAAACCCAGCTAACCCTAAGGCCGAATGAGAAACGTAGATCTAACTCTAGCGCGACACCGTGGCCGTCCAATCGCGTCTTCTAGAAGGATTCCGCGGGTGGCTCTAGGCGATCCGTGGAAGGGCTTGTTCTGCAACTTGATTGGTTGGCGTCTCTTAGAAGGATTTCGCGGCTAGCTCTTGGCGATCCGTGGGATGGATGATTCTGGAATCTGATTGACTTCATCGTTTTTCCATGAACAGATAAGGTACAGCGTGACACACTCCATTGACCGTTGGACCGAGCGTGGCATGCGAGGGCGCTGGGCGGGGCGGGCTGCACCATGCATGCAGCTGCCCCTAGCATCGCAGTCTAGCTATTTTACGTGCAACAGCGCTGCAGCGTATTTACTCCCTCCGTCGCATTAAATAAGTGTACGTGTAACAACTTTTTTCAGTCAAACTTACTACCCTCAGGTTCATTGTAATAAATGAGACTTTGTACCACATCTATGTTATTTTGCACTATGGAGTAGTAACTTAGACTATTAACATATGCATGATACCACATCTAAGTTACTCCCACGTGCTCCCTCCGTCCGTAAATAAATTGAAGAGACCATTTGCTAAATGTTATTGGACTTGATTTCTACGAAGCAATTTTTTCTACTTTAAAGTGCATTGGAAAGGTAGGTACACTTTTTGTGGATAAATTTTGAAGCCAAACATACACTTATTTGTGGACAGAGAGAGTATGCATGTCACTATGACCAACCTAAGAAAAAATATTAAAATCTAAAATATGTAATAAATACAACGCACAGCGTGGCACACTCCATTGACCGTTGGACCGAGCGTGGCATGCGTTGGCGCTAGGCGGGGCGGGCTACACCATGCATGCAACTGCCCCTAGCATCGCAGTGTAGCTATTTTGCGTGCAACAGCGCTGCAGCGTATTAAATAAGTGTACGTCGAACAACTTTCTTCAGTCAAACTTACACCCATCTGGTTCATGCGCCATACAAAAAGTCAATATTTATAAATCTAAAATATCAACTTTGACTACGTATATAAGAAAAAAATCAAAATCTAAAATATTATAAACTTAGTTTCATACTTCCTCTATTCCCTCCAATTGACATCCCTCTGATTACTCCCACCGATTTTTCTTGCGTGTGTAAAAACGAACGAGTTTGTTGCATGCGGTGTGTAAAAACGAACGAGTACCTTGGTACTAGATTCCTGCATTTATTATCGAAGTAAATCAAGGCCAAATTCTATTTTTTCTTTTATTTTTCACTGTCAATGAACAACTACCTTGGACGTTTTTTCTCTCTTTCGCACTAATGCATGCATGCATGCAGGGGCGGGGGCGGCGGTGCAGGGGTCACGTCGCATCCTAGCAAATTTTCTCTCTCTTTCGCATTGATCACGCCCGCTGCCCACAGGCAACGCAGCGCACGGGTCTGCGCCAACGCGACGCTGGATTCCCACGCCGCCCTTCACGCTCCGCCCTCAATAAATAGACAAAACGCCTTTGCCTCCTCATCTCATCTTGCCCCTCATCTTCAACCTCGATCGAGCCCGTCCCTTTGCCTCCTCCCAGCCCCCAAACACTCCGGCGACCATGGCGACCTCCCCCCTCCGCTTCCTTTCCGACACCGAAGTAAGCGACGAGGACAACCACCTGGACCACAAGTAGTTCTGGGAGCAGGAGGCGCCCACGCGCCCCAAGCGTGGCAAGAAGGGACGCAAATCCCCGCCCTGCCCCTGGGAGCAGGGCCCCATCGTCCACAACCCAGTCCCCGGCGGCGGCAACCTCCCCTCCGAAGCGTACTGGGCTAAGGCGGAGAAGGAGGAGGCAAAGCAGGAGGCTGCTTACGCCAGGTGGGAGGAGAAGCAGGCCAAGCGCGCCTTGAAGAAAAGGCGCAGACGGGAGGACGAGGAGCGACGGGAGGCCAATCGCTGGGCCTTCCAGGAGGAGCAGCGGAAGCGGGAGCAGCGGGAGAGGCTGGCGGCGTGGAATGCTGCGGCGGCGGCTCGGTGGGCGGCGGCACCGGCACCGCCTCCACCGGCGATGGAGTAGGGTAGCTAGGGTTAGGGTTTAGGGGCTAGCCCAGGGTTTAGGCGGGACGCCTATTCCCTTCTATATTATTGTACTTTTTTCTTTTTATTGTAATGTTATTCTAATGTTATCGATCCGGCTATCTTATATAAGGACTGTTATCCCAATATTATCTATCCCCTTGTTTTATTGTAATCTGTGTTTTATTGTATTGTCATTTGTCAAAACACCCAAAACAACAAGTGCATAAAACAAAAGACACAAAAACAAATTCTCATATAATAGTCGTGCAATATTTATAAAATAAGTGAAATTAGAAAAGCTCAAAAGGAAGAATAAGTTAACGTAAAGATGGTTGATTATTTTCAAACAACACATGGTTCATTTTTAAACAAGACATTTACATATTTACATAAGTTACAGGAGCGCCCAAGTTTTGTTAGTTAAATGGATGTCCTTGGACTTTATTTATATATTTACTTTCGTAAAAAAAAAAGATTGCGACCTGAGCACGAGTATCTACAGATCCACACGTCCCTATTTAGATTGTAACGTGAGTACCATTTTTTTGCCCAATCAACATATAGTTACTATTGGGGTCTGAATACGACCATTTTGGCCTGGCTAAGTTCTATTTGGGTCTGGCCTTTTTCAATCCTCGTCAATTGTTTTTTTTAACTTTTCAACCCCTCCCCCTCCCCTGCACACGGGCGCCCCCTGCACGCTGATAAAAGGAACACTGACGAAACTGACGAAACTAAAGAAACGGTGATTTCGAAAACATAGCAGCTCAAAATTAGCCCGAATTTGTGTTGCATTTTATTGAAGCCAAAGACATAGACCATTACATCCATTACAAAGCATCACTCGAACACTGACTGCGCTGTCTAATGACTAACGATCAGGAGATAAACTAATCCGAGAGAAATTACACAAAAATAAAAAAACCGGCCATCAGATTGTCATGTTTTTTCAATTCGATGATTTGCCTTAGCTGCTTGTTCATCTTGTTCAGCTCGGCCTTCACTTCCGTATCCACCGTAGTACCAGCGGAAATAGGGTTGCCACATCCCAATTGCTCCACCACGGACGGGTTTTCGAGCTCCCGGGATGCTACCTCCACCCCAATTCGCTCGATGTACTCATCAAGCCACTCAAAATGCCCACATTTTGGCAGTTCCTGAAATCGCAGAGATGAACCCTAAATCCCAAATTCGATGAAATGCATGAAATTTCGAAAGAAAAGCGAGAAATTGGCGTTCGGAACACTCAGATCTCACCTTTCCCGGCTCGGGCTTGCTCTCACACTTCACAAATTCCCGGCCAATGTTGATGTTCTTGTCGGTGGATGTGACAAGCCGCTTCAGGGACGCGGTACGGGGGCAATCGGGGCACCTCCTCATCGGCACCGCACCGTACCGAGGCCATGAGCGGTGGGAGGAAGCAGAGCTCGACATCCCTCGCCGGCGTTGCCGCACTTGCTCGCCAGAGAAGAAAACGGAAGGGGATGAGATGCTGGAACGGTGGCGGGAGTGCTCGGGTGCGGGGACGGATCGGGGCCAACGGCTCTCTTCAACCACAGGATGGGTTCCACGATATGAGGTGGACATCAGGTGAGTTCCGCCGTGACGTGGAGAGGATGTGGATCCTACTGTGCTCAGCTGATTCGAATTCGTTGACGGTCTCGTGGGGTTAAGTAGAAGTGTCGCACGGGAGCTATTTGTCGCCTCACAACCGTCGCATGCGAGCTATTCTTTTCAACGATGTCGCTTTCCTTCTATTTCCACGTAAAAACGTCGCATAGGAGCTATAAGCTCGGAGGAGGTGGGGGTGGCGCTGGACATCGTTGAGTTGTGCAGCATCGACGCCATGAAGAGCATGGATGTGAACATGAACGGCACGGAGAAGCACGTCAAGAACGAGTTCTTCTTCCAGAAGGGGGTCGCTGGGGACTGGAGCAACCACATGACGCCGGCCATGGCGGCACGGCTGGATAAGATCGAGGAAGAGGCGCTGCGAGGGTCGGGGTTCACGTTCGCCGTAGCCGACTCCGCGTGAGCCGCTGGCCGGCCGTACGTATCAGCAGATACATGAATCGAAGAACACAGGGCCATATGGAAGGGTACGCTATCCATTGATGACCACGCAAGGAAACGAACAGTGTATTCATTGCTTCCGGTAACATTTGGGGATAAAATCAATAAAGTTTGTGCATTTTCATGTACTAGCACAAAACCCGTGCGTTGCTACGGCATCACATTAAACCAAAATATAATCTTGTAGATTTCGTGTGTGCATTAGCTTCTCGGTGGGCTTCCCCTGGTGGTAAACAAGCCTTTCATTCTCATTTTCTCACGCTGAAATCAAATCCCCATGGCCAAAGTCCAGCGTCCTGAAAACTGAAAAGTATCGTCATGCATTCATCAATCCACACTTCCACAAAGAAACGCCGAAGTGCTGTTAGCACTGAAGTATGCCCTATGCAACTACCAAACAATTACTACTCCATGTCCAAAAGGCAAAACACTTAAAAAGACAAAGGCTTGTTTTAGTGGATTCAGAGATTCGTTACGTCTCTTTGCTTCCATGCACCGCCACTTTCTTTTCCTTCGTGTCTCCTCGCTTCCAGTGAAGCAACCAAATGCAGTGGCAAGTAACGACACTTGAGAAAGGTTCATCCTCAATGATCAATCAATCCTTCCCAAATGCCCTATTTATCGATCATTACATTAGACGCCTGTTCATTAATTCTGCGTGATTTGGAATCCAAACACCGCAAATTGTGGTTTTCCGGCCGGCTGTACACGCAGACGCAGGTCGTTCTCCACGATCCTGTCCGGCCTGGCGTCATGCGGCTACTTCAATCACGTCGGCAACCCTTCTCTTGAAGTGTCATTGGAGACGTTGTCCAGCATGTTCGCCTGCACCCTCCACAGGTTCCTCGACTTTGCAGACTTGCACAGCTCCACGATCGCATCAATCATGACGCATCCCGCTCCGCCGACATGAACGGGCACCCAAGGAATTACAAGGGGTGGGAGGGGCGGGGGAAACAGAGAAACTACGCGGCGCCGTCTGGATCCACGCGATGTGGGGCGAGGACATGAAGGATGGGGATGGGTTGGGAGCTCGGGAGAGAGTTCAGTCGGGGGTTGAGGGCGGGGAGAAGACACTCCGATTTTTCGTGGCCTGATTCGATCTGGAAACGTCCGTCTCAGGGTTGTGATTGACACGGTGGATATTAATGAGAGAACAATTCGGTTGTGATTCTTAGTTGAAACTTTTTTTTTTTGGCTTAGAAGAGGTGGAACGGTTGGTAATATGTGATTTAGTGGGAGTGTAAATCGGTCTAAAAAAATGTTGGACCGGAAGAAACACTTCGTACTTTATTATTAGTATATAGGTATAGACTACTAGGAAACATTAGCCGCCGCGGTGTCGCGAGAGTCATGCCAATTCCACGCCTGAATCGCGGTTTTCTTTATACTCAGGAGCTAGAGCTGTTTGGTTGTATTTATTTGTGTCTTAGTTTTTGGTTTACAAACTACAAAAGTATCTATAACTATATCCAGCTAAAAGCAAAAAATCAAAGGTAAATGCATCTATTCAATTGATTTCCCAAATGGTAAAAAGTGCTCGGTGACCCGTTTGCTCGATCGAGCCATTGCTTGTTGACCGTCGGATGTCACCTGATCAAGTCCGCGTCGATGGAGTCGTTCCGACAGTGCATCGGCCGGTGAAGGACAACCTCCACTAGATGGAGTCGTTCCGTCGATGCCCCCGACGCTGCCTGCTGCCATGAAGGGCAATCTCCACTAGATGGACTTCTTCCTCTCGCTCCCCGGGGCTTGCTGTCCGCGAGGCCGGTGACCATGGTGGGACACGCACGGAGCTCGGCGGTGTAGGAGCGGATTCGCGGGAGGGGTTGGGAGATCTGTTCGTGGAAGAGGCTGTGTGGTGGATGCATCTCCTCGTTGCCAAATTCACAGAGGTAATCCCCCTACATGGATCTCAAGCACATGTCGGTTGAACATCACATGGTACAATTAGCCATCTATGTCCCAATTTTCGTGTGATTTTTGGTGGTTTTTGTCATGACTGTTTAGTTTTGGAGGTGATTGAATGGCTTGATTGAGGAGGCCGCGTGGTTGGTGCGGTACATCGTGGAGCTGTGCAGCATCGATGCCCTCAAGAACATGGAGGTGAACTAGAGTGGTTCTCAGAAATACTTCCCCAACGAGTCCTTCTTCCGGAAGGGCGTGGCCGGAGACTGGAGCAACCACATGACGCCGGCCATGGCGGAGCGTCTCGACAGGATCGTCCAGGAGGCGCTGCAAGGCACGGGGTTCACGTTCGCTCCCGCCCAGTCCTCGTGAGCTGCCGACCGGCCGGCCGTACGCACGATGATCGACTACTGTGGAACAGGCGCCATCCATCGATGGCCACGCAAAATAAGGAGCAATGTGTGCGCTGCGTTCGTAAAATTTACGGTAAAAATCAATAAAGCTCGTGCGGTTTCATGTAAAAAACGTTCGCGTTCTTATTTTACCTTCGTCAGTTCGCCACATAGGACTCCGCGGCTCCAAATTATTTAGGGAGAGATTTGTGTACAAAGACTTTTACTTCCGATCGTCGTGAATCGATTTGCTTCTGTTTTTATATGTGCATCACGTACGGTACTAGGCATCAACAAGAAGATGCTTACAAAAATGAGAGTAGATCGATGACGCTCAACGAAATCAATAAGATGCTCACAACTTTCTTCAAGCAAACAAACAAAGGAGTAAGTAAGCAATAGCGCGCGGCAAGCGTGTTTCGGTGTAGTAAAAAATGATGAAGCTACAATGCCCCTAACACCAATAATGCTACACTTATGAGGCAAATGCTTACGGGATTATGTGTCGATTACGTAATGACCGTGGGAGATTAGTCTGGAACTGCCGTACTCCTTTCTTCCACCTATGCTCGTAAGAAAATCCCGTAACAGTTTGCCCGTAGGTGTAGCATTGTTGCCCTAACACACACGGGGCACGGATCAATGTCCACTTCTCCCGATCAGGCAGTACGGCGGCTTATGGATTAGCCACCGCTCCAAGCGTCGTCACCGTTGTAGAAGGTACCCTCATTGCCGCTCCAAGCTAGGTTCAGGATGAAGTATGAGAGCAGTGTGGCCTTGTTTTAATCTATCCCGTTTTCTAATTCTTGCCTGGGCTTGCTCTCGCCTTACGCGGTGCTCACTCTTCGTGCCCGTTGGATCGTGAGTTGATGGCATTGATGAAGCGGCGCTAGCATCCAAAAGAAACGCACGGACAACACTCCCCGTCTTCAGGCGTTACGTCGACTGTTCAAACTCGTCGAGCTATCCTCTCCCCTTCCTCTTCTTCCTCTCTCTCCCCTATCAAATCCGCCACAAAATCAACCGACGCGGCGGCAACCTGGCCGACGGGAAGTCGAGAGGGCGGAGTAGTGGTCGAGCTCCGTCGACGGCGGGGGACGAGCGGATCCGGAGTGACGCATTCGAGGCGGGGTGTGCGGCTCGGCGAATCGCCCGGTAGCTGCGTGGAGTTGGCGGAGGTGATTTCCGAGGTGGTGGCGGGGTGGCCGTGCTCGGAGGTGTCGGCAAGTCAGCATTGACGGCGTTGTTCCGCTTCCAAACGGCGGTGCACTTCTCTCAGATTTTTGAGCTGGTTAGTGGTTCCCGATTCGCATTCTCTGATGTTTCGATTGTTCGTGGTCTAGTTTGTTTACTCTGAAACGAATTCACCAAGTGCTATTGCTGCTTGGGGGCTGGCTATTTAGATCGAAACGCCTATAGAGTAAGGACATGTTATCCCAATTTTCTTCGGTCACGGCAGTACTTCCCTATTGTTCTACTCTAGTAGGCAGTGTTTTTTTTGCTGGTAATACAAAACCGTGATACTCGTCTAGTAGTCTTTAGATTTGCTCATAGGGTTTAGTTAACTTTTCCATAAGATAAGTGTCCTTAGTTAATTTCTCTAGTAGTCAGCAGGTTTAATATGCACGCATCCCATGTATTTTTTGACACATGAACCCCTAGCAACTTTTCTATAGAAAACATCAGCCACATTATGTTAGGTTGGCTCAAAAAACATCTGCTTATCATATTTTTACAGGATGTAAATTTTCTATAATTAATACAGGCTATGTTCGTACCGTCGCATAAAATAGGATGTATTTTTTTTGACCCTTTTTACATTTGCTGGTCAATATGATTTTTGTTAGCATGTAAATAAACGTGTTTAGCATGTAAATGTTCTAGGGTATGGATTGTGAAATCCTGCTAATATAAAGTAGTCAGGGGTGGTGCTATGTTCATAGGATGTATTTTTTGACCCTTTTTACATTTGCTGGTCAATATGATTTTTGTTAGCATGTAAATAAACATGTTTAGCATGTAAATGTTCTAGGGTATGGATTGTGAAATCCTGCTAATATAAAGTAGTCAGGGGTGGTGCTATGTTCATAGGATGTAAAATTTCTCTAAATAATACAGGCTATGTTCGTACTGTCGCAGAATAGGTCTGCAAAATTAATAGACATGTTTGTTAGCATGTAAATGTTCTGGACATGGACTGTGAAATACTGCTAATGTAAAGTAGAGCTCATAAAGTAGTCAAGGAATTGTTCAGTACTGATTATTGTTTTACCATGTGTTTGTATCGTGTACGTGGGGAAGGGCCGTGGAGACCACTTTTCTTTTTCTTTGACAATAAATACATGATAAATGGGGAGGGCATGTGATGTAATCATTTTGAGAGATGTATATTTTTGCATACGCATATATGGTGCTAATGATTTAGCACGAGATGTAAACCTTTTGCCAATAAAAACATTTTCAAATGGTTAAAACACATTTTCTACATGTTAGATGTACAATGACCACATTCAGCCTGATTCATGCTATGGGGGTTTGAACCCTGATTCATAAATACATGTTGTTTTTAAAATGATTACCACACCTTTATACTTAGACAGCATGAGATATAAATTATAGGGGGATAATTACATGCTGCTTCTTAAATGGTGTTTAACTCATTTTTTTGCCACTGTTTTGCAGGCTTTTTAATTCTATCTGAAGGAAATCCTTTATTTTGTTTTCCCTCTATTATAAGATGATTCCAGCAGTAGCTACGGTATGAACACATATAGAATTAAAAATAGTAGTAGTTTCATTTTTGCGTACTAATAGTTCCTTTTTTTTGTTGCTTATAGAAAGTCTCTCGCACACCCAAAATTGGACAGTCCAAGTTAGGGAGGATGAAGCAGCGATTGCAGTACAAGACGAATGTTACTGAAGGAGAGCACACGGAGCCACCTGGAAATGAAGACAATGGGGATGACGACCAAGGAGATGTGGAAGGACCATCCAGAAACAATAAAAATCAAGTAATGGACAGTCACTTTCCTCTCTGTTTTTACTTTCTTTACTGTCATTTTTAGCTTGTTAGTTCTGACATATTTAGTCCTCTTTTTGTGCTTCTTTTTCAGAGCAATTTATTCAACCTCTCATCCCCGATGAAGATTGTCAGGGTTTGCAGATCAATGACAGATGATCAGCGGGCTGTTATCCGCGAAGCAGAATTCACGGGCTTGTTAGGAATGAAGGTTTCCAAGCTTATGCCAGAGTTATGCAGATATTTAATGGGATCCTTCAATCCTCAAACATGCGAGCTGGATTTTGGTGATAGGGGGAAGATCCCTATAACCACTCAGTCTGTTGTCAGGGTTATGGGAGTACCCGGGGGCGGCAATAAAGTTCCTTATTGTCTAGATGTGAACTCCACCGGCTTGATTCTGGAGATGTTTGGGATCCACAATGGGAAGCAGCCAACAGTAGCATTTGTCGAGAAGCTGCTAGGCCCAACCAACCCTCCTAATCAGGATTACTTGAGAAAGTTTGTCATCTACAGCGTGTCCTCAGTTTTCGCCCCAAACACAGGGACTCTTGTTAGCCCTAGATGCTACCCATCTATCATCAACGCAAACGCAATCCGTCATCTCAACTGGGCCAGATTCATTATCGATGTTCTAATCCAGACAGCAACTGCTAAAGATACCAAGAATTGGTTTAAAGCATGCATGCCATATCTCATGGTGAGTTTACATAATCCAACTCCTGTTTTTACTTTTTTTTACCAAGTTCTGTTTTATGCTATGTAGGATGTATTTTTTTCATAGTGAATTTGTCTGATGTAGTATCCACGGCGTGATTAGTAGTAGTTTATGGTAGGATGTAAATATCATGTTCAAAGATGGACAAATATTTAATGTACTATGCCATTAGAACTAGGCTGCATGTAAGTATTGTTCATTTTTTACATGGGAAACACTAGATAGGTGGTGCATCATTTTAATACCTATGATGTATATGAGCATGTTTATCTAGTTGTTTCTGATGCATCATTTCTTCTACATGCTCATAAAATGATTTTACATTCTGCTATGTAGGGTAACTCATCTTTAGGATGTAATAAGCTTATCCTATCGTGTTTTTACCTGCATTTCTGCACGTAACTTTCTGCATTTTTGTCTTTTAAGAGATATGTTCTTGTGGATTTTTTAGTATGTGTTTTGTTTGACAAATCAGATACATATGATATATATCATATTTTTGTCTTGTACAGGTTTTATATGTTGATTCTCTTGAGACAGATGCATTAGATATACCTGAGGATGGAACTAGGATATGCATTTGGACAAACAAGATGGTGAGACTTATATTTGACCTTGATACAAACGGCGATGGCTCGTTTGGGAAATTACCGGTAGATTCTCATAAAGCAGTGTTTTCTTAGGCTTTAAGCATATCTTTCTCATGCGTTTTTTCCACTGTTTTCTGAAATGTTTATGCACATGATTTTTTTCGCCTACAGCTAAAGAAATGTTTTAGGATTAGGCTCTCTCTGTTCTCAGCAGAGCCTTCTGATGTGGATATGTTCGTCAAGCGCCATGTTCCGGGCGACCATACTGACGAGGTTTGGACCATAGTGTCTCTTTTATTTACATCTAGCAGTTCCTTTTTTCTCTTTCTTTTTTTGCTTATTCAAGTGTATTTTTACTAAGCTAGCTTTTTTTGTATGTGTACTACACAGGACTTGGCAAAATACAGGGAAGTGGTAATAGAGATGTGTAATGTGTTTGAAGATGGGCTTGCCAAGTTTCTTACCTTGTCAAACAAAGAACACAAGGATTTCAGACCAGAGCAGAAGAAATTTTTTGCGGAGGAGGTGCAACGAGTCGTGCAGCAGCCCAAACGAAGAATGCGGAGACGCCGATCAAGGCCACTGCTGGTGGAAGTAAGTGAACAGATTGTAGATGATACAGAATCTGCGCCGACAGAAGTAGAGTTGACGGAGCAAGTTGTTGTCAGCAATAATAACATGCAGGGATAAAATGGGGACTGTGCTGAAAATGGAGGCGTGCAAAAAACAGCACCTGAGATGGAAACAGGGAAGGATCGCGAGGATGAAATGCAGACTGAGGATGGAGAAAAAGAGACAGAAAAGGAGGCTATTTTGGAATGCCACTTACATGCAGCTGGTAGTGGCACTCCAGAGATTTCAAAAGAGAGTGAGCTTAGTCTTGCAGAACCTGAACATGTGCCAACAGGACAATATTCGACATTGCCGCTGGACCCACTAAAGTTGCTTCAATTATATGGGTTTGGGTCACAGTCCAGTGCAGATAACCTTGGTGGGGCTGCCCCGCTGCTATCTCCTTTACCAGCTGCGCCTCCTTGCAAACAGCAACAACCTAAAGTATCATCAAGCAAGAGAAAGAAGTGTGTATCATTTGTGGACCAATTAAAGGAAACTGAAAAGGAAGATGAAAGTAAATGCATGCAGCCCAACAACATCTCTGCTGAAGTGAAAGCATCTCCTGTTGAGCAACTCAAAGCTACAGCTTTAGGAGGGAGTCCAATTGGTAGACCAATCACTAGATCAATGTCTCCTCTAAAATCATTGGTTGCCACTTCCAAAGCAAGTCCTCGGCAAAAGAAGGGCTGGTCCATGAAGATGTGACAGTTGTTTCACCTAGCCCAAGAAGGTCAAGTAGGTTTGCTACAGCTGAAGCAAGGGCAAACTGTAACAACCAGATGGCAATAACAACAAGCTCAGGAATTGTTGCTGAAGGTTGTAAAGTTGCAGATTCTACTATTCTATGTGATAGCATGAATAAGAGGTTGTTTGGAAGTGTAGAAGGTATAAATGAAAGTGAACAAAAAATGAAGCGCCTAAAGCTGATAGAAGATTGCCCCTCGTTCGATCTAGATGAATCACCTTGTGAGGATTTTGAAGCTGCCAAAACAGAGGTACCGGTTCAAGTAGAAGGAGATCATGTTATTGCATGTAGCAATGATGATAGCGGGGATTCTTTGGACAAAATCTATGCCATCATCGATATGCCTACCAGGACACCAGTTGGCGAGGATGGTCATAAAGTCCTAGAAGAAACAGTTTCACTTAATGCACCCAACAGTATTACACCAATCCCTCAAGCTCATCAGAGAAGGGTGGTGAAGCCAGGCCCAGCAAGGAAGTCGCCGTTTGTTGATGTTGAGAGAAAGGCATTTGCGTCAAAGTCAGCAATTGAGCTGTACAACAAAGTTTGCGAATACACGGGAAAGGATGTAAATGACCCTAATGAAGAACCTATCATCATCGACGATGGACGATGGTTCATCAACCTGAAAGATTTGGCTGACTCAGTCAGGCCAGGCGGAAAGTTGAGCAACTCAACATGCGAGATGGCTCTTAACGCTATGTCCATGGAGATGGCGCAACAGAAGAAATTTCTGATGCCACTTAGGATTGCGGTATGATATACATTTTTCTTTGCAAAAACATATGCTTATGAGATGCCACTTAGCTATTTCAACCTTACATTCTTCTAAAACTCCTACTTACAGGGAAAGCTTAGGAGTGCCACATGCTTTATGGATAAATCTGTCAAGAAAGCATTCGAAAACTCCCCCTCAAACCGGCTAGACCACAAGGAGATGGTAATTTGTTTTGTACTCTTTTTTACGTCTATGTTTTAACTTTTTCAATTCAGACCCACAATATCATGTGCATATCATGTTTTACAAGTGTTTAAGTTTTCTCCATGTACAGATCATGTTCTTTGTTCTCCAAGATCTCACACCGGATATTGAAGCAACAACAGGGCACTATTATCTGATTGTTCTGAACCTAAAGGCAGAGAGGTTTGAAGTGATGGACTCATTGAGGAGGGAGGGGGGCAAGGGATTTCAATCAGACTACAGAGCAATTATTGGGTCTATCAAGAATATGTGGTCGCGAAACTACAATCAGTCCAAGTTCAACATCTCAAAATACAAAACATTGTACATTCCTACTCCAATGCAAAGCACGAAGTAAGATATCCCTTTTTGCTCCAAAATAAGAATGTATAACTGCAACTACAGTAGCTTTTTTATAACATGTAAATTGCTAAAAAAAATTACATTTTCTTGGAACACCAGTTTTAGAACATGTAAATTTTACCAACATGTTTACTTTACATACAGATCATGTAAATTTGTATATGTAAATTTTACATACAGATCATGTAATTTTTAGGTTTTTTACATTTTATTAACATGTCAAAAATTGATGCAGTGTACTTGTGATGCATATACATTCAGAACATGTAAATTTGTACATGTAAATTTTTACTCCACCTTTTCAACTAACTTTAATAATGCTTTTCTACACTAATGTAAAATTTGAAACTTGTTTGTTTTCATTCATGTACTGTTCACATTCTTTTTTTACATTGCTAACCATTGTTTTGCCACAAACAGTTTCGATTGTGGGTTTTTCATGCTGAAGTTTATTGAGTGCTAGAACGGGAGGATGATGCTGCCTTTCAAGCAATCTGATATGCCTGTGATCAAGAAGCTTCTCGTGAAGAAATGGTTGGATCGCGAGGAGAACAAAGTAATCAACTGGCACGAAGTGCTTTTTCAGACATGATGTTCATTCAGGAGAACAAAGTAATACATGTCCTGTTAGAAAGGTACAAAATGATTCTTTTTAATTACCGAAATTTGAATTTAACTTTGAGGATACATTTTTTACATGTGTTTTAGTGTGAAAAGTTGTGAATGTACCATGACACAGATTGCATCATATAATTCAAACTAAAAAAGGCTGCATCAAACTGACTTCAGGTTTTTTACATACAATAAAACATTCTAGCCAGCAAAAAAAATAGAACATTCTTTGCATTTCTTTAACACTAGTACTTAATAAAACATGTTTGCACACTAAACCATATCAGTAAAGAAGTTGAACACTGGTGGCTTTGGAACAGGAGAGATTTTGCTGGGTTTCTTTGACTTCAAATGTAGCCCGGACTTCTTCCTCTTCTCTGGAGGACGACCTTTAGTTGTAGTACATTCAGGGTCCCGAACATGCTGATATTGCGATGCACTCCCTTGACCGTCATCACCCACAAACTCCAGCCCAGAAGGAGCTTCTTTTGTTTTGGTTTTACCCTTATTTGCTTTCCTCTTAGCTGATTCACTTAACTTCATAGCTTTTAGCTCATTACCCAATGCTTGCATGTACTTATCCGCTAGAGCTTTTCCTTTGTCTGATTCGGCTGCAACCTTAGCGTGATGCGTCCAGTCATTGCATAGTGTCCCGTAACGCAGCAACTTCCTTTCCTTGTTTGTCAATTTCCTATCAGTTGGCACATCAGGGAGCTCCACCTTTTCCGGCACAATTACATCCTGTGCCTTTGTCCATCTAGGAAGTATATATCGTGGCGGAATAGACTGTACAGCACCAAGCTGTGCCATGACCTTCAACACATGGCAGCATAAAATACCATCCCTACTAAATTTACTACACTCACACTGATATATTGATTCCTGCAAGTTAGCTTCCACTCTGTATGATCTGTTTCCATACCCAAACACAGCTCCCGATATTGGCACAACATCAAAGTGTTGCCCATCGACATGGTTAACATTGTAGGACGTAACTTTTCGGAGCTCACCACGGAAACGCAAGTAAATGGGGCATGTGTACACGCTCAAAGCTTGCTTTTCCAGAGGGTAATCTCCCCACACCCTTAGAACTTTGTCTTCCATCTGAAACTCATTCGACTCTTCTGCCACATCTATCTTCTCTTGCAACTTCATGTACTGCTGGAAGAAATGGAAGAGGCTATTGTTAGGCTTTACATATCTTTTCAGAACTGCATTAAACCCTTCACTACGCACTGTAGTTTGTAGGAATGGGAAAAAGTGATCTTTGTGGTATGCAGGGACAAACTCGGCCCTCAGATCATACAAATCCATCAAATTTTTATTGTCCCCCACATTGTGCTGTAATATCATTTCTGCCCACCTTGCTTCAAATTCTCCAATTGACATGCTGTGATCTATAATATCATTCAATTCCTTTCGCAGTTCCTCATGTGTGAACAAGAAATTACCCAACACATTTTGCACATTTTGCATGATGTGCCATCTACAACTCCGATGCCACGTGTCCAGAAACACAACTAAGATAGCACTCTTCATGGACCCATCCTGATCAGTGATGAAGTTTGTAGGCTGCAAACCACCATGAGCTTCAAGGAATTGATTGTACAGCCAAACATAATCTTCAATTCTTTCATTTTTTAAAAACCCACATCCCAGCTGAATAGACTTCCCATACCGATTTATACCAATGAATGGTGCAAATGGCATTTTGTAAGCATTAGTCATATACGTTGCATCAAATGACACACAATCGTTGTAGAGCTTGTACGCAGCCCTTGCTGGCCCATCAGCCCAAAAGATGCGCTGAACTCTGTCTGCATGATCAAGATCCAGCCTGTAGAAGAAATTTGGATCATCCTTTTTTACTTTTTCAAACTCGGCAAGCAACAAAGACATGTCTTTATATTCATGCCCTTCATCTAGTGTAGACATGAAGTTGCTGACATCCTTTGAATGATATGGAACATTAGCCAAGTTTCCATACAACTCTGCCATAATAGACATCACCCTCCCGGCCGAGAGGTTAACCTTATGCAGTATCTTGATAAAATCTCTTTCTTCCTTGGGTATTCCTCTATGAGACCTCAAGTACTTTTTGAAGGAAAATTTCTTGATGCATGGATGATTGTGTTCCTCTATGAACATTGTGACATGCCACTTTTCAGCTCTTCTTTTAACTCTCAGACGCGCCTTGCAGTCCGTCTTCTTTGTTATGCTACGGTTCCTCTGCCTTACAGGTGGAGCTCCTTGCCGGTTAATGTCTTCATTTTTCCCACTTTTGTTGCATACAAAAAGCTGTTTGTCCTTCTGTTTGTCCAGGGCAGAATTTTTGGAAGTGCTGGCTTTGATGGAAAAACCAACACTCTTAGCATATCTATTATAGCATAACCTTGCATCTTCTAGAGTTTCAAAAATCATCTGTGGGTATGGTTTTTCTACCGGAGTAAGGCTAGGTGTTGACTCAACCTCTTCATCTCCACCTGAATCGGCGCTAGACAATGTATTTTCTGTTTCAGGACCCGTGTCAATAGATGGCCCGGTATCAGCCCCAGAAGGAGGAACATTGCCTGTATCCCCTGTAAGATCATCCCCAGGGTTGCCTAGCATGTCCTGGTCAGCATCATCTTCTTGTGCAGGGTTGTTTAGGTCAATACCAGCATCACCGAACCAAAAAGCCATACCTGTAAAAAAAACACAAAAGAAATTTACATTTTCTTCTACACAAAAACAACAAAAGTTAACCAAGTGTGTAAACTTTTTTACATGTTACTTTCTATCCTGCTACTAAAAAAACAGAAGTTTTTACATGTTAGTATATCCCAGCTACTTTAGTGTCAACCTAACATATAATAAACTTGCATGTACAAAACATTGAACCAGCATTTACTTTCTTTTACATATAAGCTAATAAAACCCTGTTTTTTTACAACTAGAGTTATTCTGGAGATGCCCAATGCTGGAAGAGGATTGCTGCTACTGAAGGTTGTTTCTCTACATGCTATGTTTGATGGATCCCTGTAAATGATTCATGCTCGATGAAATCTACATGCAAGTTGAACAGCTACTGTTTTCTTTTACATCTGGTTCACTTCTGTTCTTATGATGCAGTGATGTTTTTTTACATCTTGAAAACCTGTTGATCAGCATCCAGATACCCCCCCTTGCAAGTATCTACTTTGGACATGGAAGTGGTCTATTTTTGTACATAGTAAGAAAGATCTGGAAAATCATGATGTTCATGACAACTGCTTGTAAAAAAGCAAAATCGAGCAGGGATATACCTGTGTTCTTGCTTTTTATCCCTTTGTTATGTATTTTTACTCCAGTAATCTGCCTGTAGTTTTCTGCTCCCCTGTATTGGGAGAAGGGGGGAGGACAGATCCCCCTATATTATTGTTTCCTGAAGTTTTGTACAAGAACGGCCATGGAGATTTTGTAGCAGGCGGCTGGAGAAGGAAGAAAGTGAGTAGGTAGGGTTTGGGAAAGGAAACGTGGGGGATGGAGATCTCGTTGCCCCTGTACTTTTTTTCGTGGGCTGGCAACTGAAAAACACGAGCTGGGCTAGTGTCTGAAACAGGAGATGAGCTGGGCTGGGTTGGGAAGCGGTACCTCTTTCTACTTTGGGAAAGTTTTAAATTTGGACAGGGGGAGCACCGCGTAAGACAATATAGAGCCCGGACACTGTGTAGCAACGTCCTTAATCTATTTGTTCATCACTCCGATCCGGGTGTTTTCTGTTTTGTAATAAGCTAGTATTACTATTACTTTGGCGATTCCTTAAATTTCTCTCTGCCTACTTGGTTACTTAGCATATCCCTTGGTGCTAATTTTTTTTAAATAATACATTTTTTTATTTAATTTCACAAATAATACACGAAATGAAAAATTTGCAAATCTAAGGGGCCGTCTGATTTTGAAAAGACGACGGGAGCTGGTCTTTTTTTGAAAAGACGACGCGCTACTTCTTTGGTTGAAAAGACGACGGGCTGCACTGGCCGATGGCAGTACGAGATTAGCCCGGCTGTCGTCTTTTGGAAAGACGATGGAGGTGGCCGTCTTTCGAAATGAAGAAGACGACATTGATCATACACGCTACGTGTTGTTTAGCACGTCCAAATAATACATTTTAGGGGTCTGTCGTCCGTTCAAAAGACAAAGACGCGGAGTGTGTCGTCCGTTCAAAAGACAAAGGCGCCATCGTCTTTCCAAAAGACGAGCCCGGGCTGCACTCTCCTTGTCGCACGCCGGTCGTCTGTTCAAATAAAGAAGGCCGCGGTCGGCTTTTGAAATAAAGACGATATGATGGTCGTCTTTTGAATTAAAAAACCCACGCGGTCGTCTTTTGAAAAGAAGACGGCCCGTTAGATTTGCAAATTTCTCGTTTCGTGTATTATTTGTAAAACTGAATAAAAAAATATTATTTAAAAAAATTAGCTCCCTTGGTGATCATATGTCTTAGTACTAGTTTATTTCTGTTTTTTCTGCCTTGCTTCTGTTTAAGACCTTATTATCCATTTTAATAATGGAACCCGCGGCTCCTGTTGGAGGCGTATGAAAAAAAAACTACAGTGCTGCATTAGTTAACCCGTTCAAACCAACGGATAAACTATTTCTGCAAGGATCTGGTGGCAAATAAAGTATGTAGGTAGCACCAGCCATGTGTAGAGTACAAAACTAGTAGCGCCGCCGATCGATGCACCTAACACGCCGTGATGCCATCGCCAAGCAGCCACCTAATCACGGAGCAGTCAAACGACATGGCTGAGCTCGCCGCGATCTCCTCGCTCCCGCTGGAGACACGGTTCCCGCCGTTCCAGCTCAGGCAGCACGGCGGCTTCTGGATCCCCGAGGCGCGATCCTCCCAGGCGTCGCGGCCGCCCACGCCCGGTTCGAGCCCAGGCCGTCCGACGTGTTCCTAGCTAGCTTCCCCAAGAAACCCTCAAAAAAAAAAAAAAAAAAAGCTAGCTTCCCCAAGTCCGGCACCACCTGGCTCAAGGGTCAAGGCGCTCGCCTTCGCCACTGTCCACCGCGCCGACAACCCGCCACGCGATCGACCCCAGCCACCCTCTCTGCCACCGTAACCCGCACGACTGCGTCAAGTTCCTGGAGGAGCCCTTGGCGGTGGACGGTGGCATGCTCGAGGCGCTCCATTCGCCGCGCGTGATCGCCACCCACCTGCCCTACTCCCTCCTCCCGGGACGCATCACGGCCGAGGGCGGCTCCGGTGCCCGGATCGTGTATATCTGCCGGGACCCCAAGGACGCGCTCGTCTCCACTTGGTTGTTCGCCAGGAAGATGGTCGCGGCTGCTGCGGCCCGCCATGGCGACGGCGTCAAGACCCCGCCAGCGCCGTTCATGATCGAGGAGGCGTTCAAGCTCTTCTGCGATGGCCGGTGCAACGCCGGCCCGCAGTGGCACCACGTCGCCAGCTATTGGGAGGCGAGCCGGAAATGGCCGGAGAAGGTGCTCTTCCTCCGCTACGAGGACATGCTCCGTGACCCCATGGGCCACGTGCGGAAGCTGGCGGAGTTCATGGGTTGCCCTTTCTCCGGTGAGGAGGAGGCGGCGGGGGTTGTGCAGGACATCGTCGAGCTGTGCAGCATCGACGCACTGAAGAACATGGAGGTGAACAAGAGTGGTGCTCAGGAATACGTCAAGAACGAGTCATTCTCCCGAAAAGGCGTGGCTGGGGATTGGAGTAACCACATGACGCCGGCCATGGCGGAGCGTCTGGACAAGATCGTTGAGGATGCGCTGCAAGGGTCAGGGTTCACGTTTGACGTCGCCAAGTTCGCGTGAGCTGCCGGCCGGCCGGATGCAGGACATGGAAACAGGGCGCCGTCGATCGAATCGATGACCACACGCAAGAAAACATACAGTATATGCACTTCGCTCTGCAAAATTTGGGGCTCGTGCGTTTTCTTGTCAAGATCAATAAAATTTCGTGGCTGAACTTTTATTCCTTTGATTTTGGGTCTGACAACACGGCATGCGCCTTACGTCGCGCTTAATTTGCGAGTGTGTCCGTCTTTACACAATTTGGGCGTCGTCATCCTGTTCTGAAACGCATCTCAAACTCTCAACTGACTTTATATATCGAATAGAATCAAGCAGGTTTGGCACATCGATTCATCGCGTCAGTACTTCGGCGACTTGTAAACCCGATAAACCATTCACACAGCACCCAGATAAGTTCAGGATATATTGCTTCAGGCTCCATTGGAGTCAAATTTATGTACGCCGATACGAGTACCGAGAACAGTCGTTTCCGTAGGAAATTACGCGAACTAAAAATTTAGCTTAACTGGTAATTTATCTGGCATATGGTTCCAGCTAGAGTTCATTCTGGGCCCGCTGACATGAGCCAGAGCAGAAAATTTTGAAGTGAATAATGTAGATCAGGGTGTGTTCTTCTGTAATATGACTGTTACGGAAAACTACGTACAGGTCATAAGTGGGAGGTTATGTTAGAAATAATGGGCTAAATCATTAGATCCATGTGTGATTTCAGATTTTTTTTAAATCTTAAAGCCTATGTATGTGGAAGCCCATATGTGATTTGGCTCAAGTTAGTGGCAGCTCACATGTGTGTGGCAAAAGCAGTGGGAGCTAAAGTTTAGTCCCATACGAGAAGTTGAAGGAGAGTTGCACAATCTTATAAGGTGGAGTGTTGCACCACTTTATAAGTGAGGTTGCTCGTCGAGCCGAGCTTTATTTTGCTGCTCAGAAAAATGTGTGCTGTTAGACAGACATCAAGTTCGTCATCACGACGACTGCTCAAGTTTGTCATCACGACGCATCTTTCCGGTCGTCAAGCCGGATCTACTGCACGTCGACTTTTTCGACAGGCTACTGCACCAACGGCAACTACATCGACAACCGATCAGTACGTACACCGTCATCAGATCTGCTATTTTACTATGGCTGTTAGTGCGTATACTCTTCTACTGTTCATGTTGATCAATATGTTACAATTGCGACAAGAAGATAACGAAGAACGAAAACGAAAAACACAGCAAGGGAACACAGATTTAACGTGGAAAACCTCTCCAACAAAGAGAGGAAAAAACCACGGGCGCCAGCCAGCGAAACTTCACTATATCGAGGAGTGTTTACAAACGCCGGGGATTTCACAGATGCAACTCATCCCAACCGGCGGCTTACAAGGGGTTTATATATCGGTGGAAACCTAGGTCTTCGTTACACTCGGCCCAAGCCTCCCGGCGACGGGCCTCGCTCCACTCGTCAGAAGTTGGCCTATACTTTGTAGAATTTGGATCAACATATAACACAATACATCTAGTATGTTAGAGGTTCACGTAATTGTAGTTGTTGCTGTCATGATTTATATTCTGAAATTAATTGTGGAAATTATGCCTAATAATCCAACAGGTTATTTATGTATATGACCTGCCCATCAAGATTTATCTCAAGATTACTTGTGAGAATTAAGTGACAGATTAATGATGTGCACTGTTCCTGTTATTATTTGGGAGGGGGAGGATTTCAACCTAATTAGATATTCACATGAAAAATCAACTTGGAATGTTAATCATTCTCTGATGCACATATTTAACATATTCATTGTTGATATGGATGTTAGGGAAGTACATAGAGTTGGTCCTAAATTAAATGGTCCAATAAACAAGAATCTTCTGTCATGGTTATGCTTGATAGGGTGTTAGTCTCGAGTTCTTGGGATTCTTTATATCCCTTGGCCATAGTTCAGACTTGGTTCAGAGTTGGTTCTGATCAAGCTCCTCTGAAGGTATTCATTGCCTCGAGGCTACCTGACAAACCAAGATCCTTTAAGATGGAGCCATCATGGTTTCTTGAGCCTAGTTTTAAGACAGAGATTCTAGAGCATTGGCCCATTAGAAATGAGGTGAATATTTTGGATGTTTGGCAACACTAACAATAAAGCCTTAGGTGGTTTATGAAAGGGTGTGGAGTTAACTTGAGAGGGCAGTACAGAAGAGAGAGAGAAACTTAGTTGAAGCCATTCCACAATTAGATACTAAAGAGAATCTAGTTGGTTTGAATGATTCTGAATGGAGAGCTAGATATGATTTAGAGAAGGCTATCATGCACTTATATGCAGCTAAGGAGGCATACTGGCATAAGAGAGGAGGTGAGGAATGGATCTTGCAAGGAGAAACTAATACAACATTTTTCTACGGTATTGCAAATGGTAGGACACGAAGCAAAACTATTCCATCACTTGAAGATGGCAATATACTATCATAGATGGGGGGATTAAAGAACATATAATTAATTATTACAAAAGTCTATTTGGGAGTGACCTTTGTCGCGAGTACATTTAGCTAAAAGTTTGTGGCCAGCTAACAAGAAAGTGTCTGAATTAGACAATACTATGCAAACCCAGCCATTTAGTGCTGAGGAAATTGAGGATACTGTTGGGTAACTTAAGAAAAATACAGCTCCAGGACCTGATGGGTTTCCTATGGCTTTCTACAAGGAATTCAAAGAAGAGGTTAAGCCTCTAATTAAAGAGATGTTGGATGGTTTAGCAAAGGGTGAGATGGATCTTAAGAGAATCAACTATGGTGTGATTATCCTGCTTACAAAAATCCTAGATTTTAATTACATTAAGCAATATAGGCCTAATCTCTCATAAATGTGATGTTTAAGATAATCATAAATAATTGACTAAAAGGTTGACCTTAATTGCTTATAGGTACATTGCTCCTACACAAACTGCTTTTATTCCTGATAGAGATATTTTGGATGGTGTAGTGGTACTTCATGAGATCTTACATGACTAAAAAATGAATAATAAACTAGAATTTTCATTAAGATAGATTTAAAAAAGCTTATGACAAAATCCACTAGAGTTTCCTAGTGGAAGTGCTACAGAGAAACATGTTTAGTGAACTCTGGATCTCATGGATTAGATGGGTTGTGCAATTAGGAGGGTTTGTGTGGATGTGAATATAGATAGAAGAGTGGTTACTTTAGAACCTACAAAATATTAAGGCAAGGGGACCCTTTGTCTTCTCTCCTTTTTAATTTTGTAAGAGAAGCTCTCTCTGAAATGCTTAATTTGGTTAGCACAGATGTGCGTATCAAAGGGCTGCTACACCACTTGGGTGGATGGAGGTGTGACTCATCTATAGTATGCAGATGAGACCATATTGATGAAGAATGATAAGAATGGATTTATTACTATGAATTTTTTTTTGTATTGTTATGAAGCCATGTATAGCCTAAAGATTAATTACCAGAAAAGTGAGGTGTTTGGGTAGGCATAGATGAATTTGAGATTCCAAAGGTGGCCTCCATTTTTATTGGGAAATTCCCATTGAAATATCTAGTCTTACGAGTTAGTAAAGATAAAATTGGGGAATGGTTTTAATGATATGGTATTTGTGACACAGAAGTTGGGGGAATGGTTTTAGTTCTGACACAACCTTTGGTGGGAGGTCTATCTTGATTAATTATTCCTTAGAAAGTATTAATAAGTGTGTTATGGGTTTTTATTTACTGAAGGAACTCACTATAAAATGGATATGTCCAGGGCCAGGTTTTTCTGGGAAGGTGTGGGTGAAAAGAGGAAGTATCATATGGTGAAATGGGAACATCCGTACAAATCAAAAGAGTTTGGGGGCATGGGTTTTGCTGAAAGCGGGGTAAGGAATGTTTGCTTGTTAAGAAAGTGGATATATATAGGCTAGAGATTGGATATACTAATTTGAGATGTCAAATATTAAGAAGAAACTACATGGGGTGCTTGTTTTTCCCAATCTAGAGATGTTAATGGCCCCCATTTCTTGAAAGGTCTACATAATATTAATAGTGGGTTTAAGTTAGCTTCCTCTTATAAACTAGGGAATGAAAAAATAGTGGGTTTAAGAAATTTGTTCAGTCCTGCTCTTGGGGACTATTTATTATTAGAATTTCTAGTCTTTGTTGTGTGGATCTGCATTCTTGAAAACTTTTGTTAGGCCGAGCTTTGTGTGCTCCTGCTTTGATCTTGTAATTGCTTAGCATTTCTTGTTGATTTGCCTTTAAAACCCTTTTTCCAATTTTGAACACTTGCTTTCACTATAAGCCAGGCCTTTCCTAAAAAACATCTCTTAAGATCAAGATCGTCATGTGGTACTTATGCAAATGTACAAATTAACAAAAGATACCAATTGCCCCGCGTATGTATGCGCTTATATGAAATGTTGAGTTGGAAATCTAGGTTGCTTTGCTTCATGATTTTGGCTCCTAAATTTCTTGAGAGGGTTAAAATTTAGAGAGAATGTACGGTTGTTTCCTGAACCTCCGTTCTGGTGTATTCCTATGAGCACACAACTGATTGAGCATCGTGCCATTCCATGACTGGTTGAGCATCGTGCCATCCCACGATCTGATCAAAGAGAAAGATCTATGCTAACAACCTAACCGAGTCATGGTTGGGCATATTTCTGCTAACTAAAACCTGCTAATTGTTAACTGACGAAACTGAAGAAACTAACAACTTACGGCTATTATTCTGATGAAACTGAAGATTCATAATATCTGCAACAG
This sequence comes from Avena sativa, assembly GCA_916181665.1. NCBI lineage: Eukaryota > Viridiplantae > Streptophyta > Magnoliopsida > Poales > Poaceae > Avena > Avena sativa. The sequence continues at coordinate 349,910,900 of OV702293.1, read as the reverse complement.
TTGTTAACTGATAGGGAACAGCTCCAAAATCACAAAACCTTTTTTGATTAAACCAAGATCGGAATCGCACCAAAACCTGAATCAGTTCACCCCCGTAGAGGCAAGACCACCAAAACATCACCAAGATTCATGTAATGGAGACAAAACAAACCTGACAATACCAAGAAAACTATTGCTACTTAACAACCGGTCTCACGCGAAAAAACATAGGCCTAAGTAAGCAGTTGCCTACCGCACCCGCGTGCTCAACAATCTTCTATATAAAAAAGATGTGATGTACAAATATGGCAGATGACATTGCGGAGATCGTGATCCCCACACTCCTCTTTGTCACATACTTGTGCAGACTATGGTTTTCAGTTGACGGCTAGTCGACCACGCGCGAGTGTTGGTGTTGATCTGTCATGTTTAACAGGATAAGGATAAACTAATATTAAGTCAAAGTGTGGCCCACAAAACCAACATTTTCATCACCTCGTACGTATCTAACGCGCCCTGATCGGGGGCACCAAAACCAACTCGATGGTTTGGTTCCCTGTCGCTTGCGCCATATAAAGAAGGAGAGTCTGGCAGCGATCTGGTACGCAAGTCCACGATTTGTTTTCCTTACTCCCCTACATCCCAAAACCCTATAGATCTAGGGAGGCGCAGCAGCGACGGGAAGGTCAGCCTACACCCCGCCGGTACCAGGGCAGTGCCGCTGGAGGCCAAAGCATAACCGTACCTTCCCGCATCATCTTTCTCGACTACAGCACAAGCCTGCATCAACCAGGCAGTAATGGCGTCTTGCTCGACCCTCCATCTAGCTTAGTTTGCTGCCTTGTTCTGTTAGATGGCAAGTGTTGCTAGTCTGTCGCTATTTGGGCCTCGGCCGTTTGTAAACTCGTCTTATGTTGGTCTGTTTGGCTCTGTGTGAGCGGTGAACCTGGGCCTTCGCGCTTCTGTTATGAACTTTTGTGGCTTTATTAATTTAAAGTCGGACAACCTTGGCTAATAGCAGATCAAGATTCCTATCCTAGCTAACATAAAGAAAACTATTCCTACTTAACAACTCTGGTCAAACATATCTAAATGAATGGTCGTAAGTAAGCAATAATCGTATCACTGAAGATTATTAACTTGTTACTAGAACTGGAAGCGAAGCTCGTGGAAATAAACTAAACTAGATTTAGGGGTACGCCTTAGCGCACGACCCGTTGAGTTTAAACTAATTTTTATTTTGTATAGTGCGTTAATTGTCAGGCACAAAAATGAGAGTATATATCTAAGATTTCAAAGAAACTCAAGAATGGGTGAAAAGTGGGACTATATATCTCAGTTTTCAAAGAATCTAAAGTAGAACAGTTCTAACTTTAAGTTTTATTTAATCTGCAATAAGACAAAATAACATAAATTTGAAGAATTGTTTTATTTTACCAGATACTATAGTACACTATGTAGTGGCAGAGTGCTTGAACTGGAATTAAAAGGAGTAAACGCAGGGAAATATATTACATTATTTTCAAATAGGCTGTTTCGAAATAACAGTAGTTCAGTAGGTAGCGAAACCTGTTAGGAATAATAGCAGAGTTCGTTACCATTTTTACATATAGCCTAAGAAGAAATACGAAATAGAAAGTTCAGTGCCCATAATGAAGTAGGAGAAGTTGTAATCAGTCTGTCATTGGTTTAACCATCTGAATTGAAGTCGTACACATTGCTTGTTCTGTAAACTTCACTCGAGTCATAGGATCCAGAAGACTGGCCATCATCAGAAGCAGCCTTGAGCAAGACAAGTGTTTTAGCAGTAAGAGACGAATAGAAATGGCCTAAATGTCAAGGAGTCCAGCTTGTTGGTTTCCATACAGCACAGCAGGATTTGGAGCTAAGTTGTCCAAGACTATGTTTTTTGATGCGGCGTGCGTAGTTAGATACATCTTGAATATGGATATCAAGGGCCAGCGTGGTTTTTATCAGCGGTGGACTTTCTGATAGCCTCTTCATTTCTGTTGTCCAGTCGGCATCAAAGAAACTCAATAGAAATAATTTGACTTACATCGCCTTTTGCAAGACAAAGTAAAAAAACTACAACTGAATATGCATATGTTTTGAAACAGATTGGAAATAATAGCAAGACTTTACGTGCTGAAAAGTCACTTTCGCATGTTAAGACTAATCATCTACTGCCAAAAAACATAGCAAGATCACATGAATTTTTTTCTCTCCTAGGTTTTCAGAAGCATTACAGATATCAGAAGAATGTTAGAATCTCACACAAAAGTTCAGAACATACATCCCAATTGCTGGTGCATCTCATATTCAAGATAGTTTCTGCTAGACAGTTCAATATATCGTTGGAAAGGAAGAAAAAGACTAACGAAGTGATACCTTAGCCTTATCTTTCAATTATAGTTGAATCTCTATCCATATTCCATGGAATGATATTGTGCTTCTATGAGAAACGACCATTGAGCTTACACTAAAATCTCACTTCAACAAATAACTGAATGCTTACTCCATCATGAAACCCTGTAATATATCATTTTATGAGCACTGCCCCTTCTCTCAACAACTATAGAGAATTGTCGTGAGCAAAAACGGGTAAGAAATGAAGTACATACATGCAAAGCAAGGAATTAAGAAAAATGACCAGAAACTGATGATGTTTTGTCACTATATTATATTGGTACCTGAGAAAAGATGACGTGCATGAAAAAGATGACTGGAGCATAATTGGATCGCTTGATTTCTTAATCGTTATCTGCAGGAACACATGAGACAAATTTCTTACCTCATGGACTAAGTAATCAGACATCTAAAATTATAGTTTAAGCATATAAATAGTCTGTGCATACAGAAATATAAAATATATCAGGTCGCATAGTCAAAAGTGAAAAATCACATGTGATTCTAAATAAAAGAAAAAAAATTACCACTTCAAAATCATATGTCCGAGATCTTGTGCCATTCTGAGTATAAGAATTGGTTATCACATCATCGATATTTTTAGGTGAAAGACAAGCAGCAAAGTTAGGGAGACCATCATGTGTAACTGGAGCCCTACTGATTCTAAGTTGGACTCAGCTGCTAGTGCTCCGAAACCTATCCAGACAAAGAATCGGACTTACTCCAGCTGATGGATGAATCAAGATAAACGTTGACGCTTATGTTGAGGTGAACCTGGGTATGTGCTCTATCGCCTGTGCCACCCGTAACCAATCTGGAAAGGTTCTATTGGCTCACAGTACTGTCGGGATTAAGTGCCAGGATGTAAAGCCAGGGTGTGCCTTCTTGGTCTTCAGAGGGTCCATGCTGTTGAAACTGCCTCAATAATCTTGGAGTCCAACAATTCTTGTATCGTTGAAGCAATCAAGCAGAAGAAATAGGGCCTCTCATTTATGTGAAAGCATTAATATGAGATTAAAAATCCAAGAAAGTTGTCATCATTTGAAGTAGTGAAAATTGGAAAAGAGAGTAACAAAGTTGCCCATATGCGAGCCGCTCTAGATAGACATTCAGGTCAAGCCCTTTATTTTGGAATCCTTATTTGTAGTTAGCTAGGAGATTATCAAATCTCAATATCTAAATTCTTGGTTTGTACGTCCTCACACCGGATGATCCATGCCCTGAAGAGATACAATTCAAGTGTCGAGTGTCAGTGTAAGTTAACGAAAGTCACACATGCCCAAATTCAGCCCAAGCTCTCGTAAGCAAACTGACACGATAGGCCTGCACATGGAATACCTCCTGCCGTTTCATTGGATCAGAATGAGCACCAACTACAAAATAGTAATAAAACAAGTAGAATACCTCCTGCAAGAATAAGAGAATATTTTTATCAAATAGCAGAAGAAAAAAATAGTTTCACATCCATAAACAAGCAGAATACTTGTTCCATACTTATGAGGTAAGCTTGGAACTGTCAACTAAACAAAGAAATGCCAATGAGGACAAAGAAAAGTAAATACCTTGAGAAGCATCTTTATGCTAGTTACAGATAGTTGTGTCCAAACCACTCTTGGCTTGTCATATTTTGATAATGAACTGAACATCCTGCAGTTAAAATATGTCATAACAAATTACCCGATGAGATAAAAACAAAGGAGGAGGAAATTCTTACATTTCCACCCATAAGAGGAACCAATATTTCATTAAAATGCGCTCAAAGAGGATACCAACATTTTTGACAACCTATACATTCAGAAACCAGAACATGAATGGCTTTGTCTCATTAGGAAAATCATAGTATATATTTCTTAAATTTGCTCAAGATTTTAGGCTAAATAATAAGGTACTATATACCATGAAGAAGAACTACTCTAGTCGGTTTTAAGACCATTGTCCCATGACTGCCGCTAGCGACTCCCATCCCTGCTCTTATAACCTGAAATAAAGACCACGAACTACACCCATTTCATTATGAAATTCATTAAACACATGACATTCACAAAGGAGGGCACATAGAGAGGAGGTCGATTAATTTATATACTACTATTTTTACTGTTACTCACTATGCTCAAACGAATTTGTTGAGTTGTCTTCTACTATATAAAATGCATGCTAGCACAAATGAAAGAGCATATGGGATGCTTACTTTTGGAGGCTTATATTCGAGGGGGTGAAGTGTAGCAGCCAATGTAGTTGTTCAGTCCATGTCTTCATGATGCCAAACCTCATCTTCAACACTGCCCACTGTTGGAGGGGGTGGAGTCTAGAACCTGCAAAATATTCTGCCTAAGCTTCTTTCTTCTAATGTTTGAGTACAGAGAATGCTGAAACAACTGCTAATCCTGCCTTGTAGAGGCTAAATTTGAAGAAGACATTTTAAACAACTAAACTGGATATTCAAGCACCTAAAGAGCTTCTTGATGTACATCTGGTTGCCTCCCAACAAGAAACTTCTTTCTTCTAATGTTTGAGTACAGAGAATGCTGAAACAACTGTTAATCCTGCCTTGTAGAGGCTAAATTTGACCAATACATTTTAAACAACTAAACTGGAGATTCAAGCACCTAAAGAGCTTCTTGATGTACATATGATTGCCTCCCAGACATAACCAAATGGTGGAGATCAGCACAAGCAGCAAATTTGTTCACCACCATGAAATCTTCTTACTAACTTTGTCGCTTTGGCCTTGCTGGCATGGTCGGCTAGCTAGTCACTGTTACTGGAATCTGCACATACCAGAGCACGGTAATTCATAGAAAAAACCCTCTATGTTATATGAATGTCAAGAATAATTACCTAAAAGAGTTCTATATGTATTATACTGACTAAACTACAGACATGGCAAACTAATTATTGTAGGATCTTAGTATCCTCTTACTTGAGCTATTATCACTGATGTCTATTGAGCATATCCATTCTCTTACTTGGGCTGTTAGTGCTTTCTCGTGAGCAGGATATTGAGTATCCTCTACAAATATACAAGGTTAGAACATAGCAAACAAATTGACATAGCCTGATTCTGTATGAAAATTGTACATATGCATGCGTAAATAAAGCTCTTTTGAACAAAATCAACCGACCTTCTGAAACTGAACCACTTTGACCATTGTAATTTCTATCTGTTTTAGTAAGTATATTAGCACCAATAACAAAAGTAACCACAGAAGAATCATTTAATAAATGTTACCATTAGGAGCAAAAACGTAGCGATCAACTTGAGATGGGCAAACCTAATAGAATCAAGGGTTATGTAATGTCATGAATACACTGATAAAAACAAAATGAAATATGTATAAGCATTAACATGTAGATCCACAAGTGCATAACACAATACAGAGCAATTTAAGATAATTTCACTTGCACTTATCAGCTATATGATCTTTTTCTCAAGCACATATTTTACATTAAGAGATATCAGTTATATGATTCGAGTGGCCTTTACCTCAGTGTCAGAAAAGCATACAATTCTGCACTGAACAATGTATATGATAAAATTATTAGAATAGGCAAGAATCCAACTTAACAATCATATCATAAAGCATTTCAAAGAGATTCCCTTACTGAACTAACTGATCTTGACAGCAACAAATCAGAATAATGATACCAACAAATTAATGAAGATCCATTATTTACCTATCAAACATGGAGAACCTTCCATCCGTTTTTTTTGGATGCATGATATTTTTTCTTTAATCCTACATCCACAACAACCACATGTCCACATCAATTGGAAATGAATGAATTTGATAAAAAGGTAAAGTATCATTGCCAATATTTTAAACCCTAGAGAATCAGAAGGTAGTAACCCTTAAATGTAGTAATATAGGAATTTCCGTAGCATATAAGACTCACATTGGAGAATTACTTTTGATTATTTCTAAAATACCCTACTTCAGACCATCCACCCTTCTTGCACTCTATTCAAATAATTGTACTATATGCAGCAAACCAATATACTTTTAGCTCTATAATAATTTGTTCTATACTTATATTATAAAGCCATAGCTGAATAAAAATTAAAATAAAATTTAAGTCTAGAAAAGGAACCAAGGGAGTACATCAACTAAAAGCAACACAATAGTAGGGAAGTGCACTAAAGCTGAATAGTTAGCCCGTTATCGTCGCTACCAACTAAATTTGTCATTGCACGGCAAACTTACAGTGGAAGAGGTTTTGGGGAGGGTTTCGTTGGGCATGAACTCAACGACGAGGAACCGTAGCCAATCAGGGTCCAGCCGCCGGTGCCGCAGCTCCCGACGCCCCTTTGCCTCCTCCTGCGAACCAAACAAACAAAGAAACCAGAGTGAACACTTCACCACCGCCGAGCGAATTTATAATTATAATGCAGCAAAAAGTAAAACTCTGTCTTCCGGGGATCCGGGCATACCTTGAACTTATCGGGAAAGGGCCAAGCCATCTCGGTGAACTTCTTGACAGCGATCATGCAACGGTATTGCCTAGCAGGTGTCCTCGGTAGAAGAAATTGGGCAATAAGTACATGTTGTACCGTACTTTGTCAATATTATCTCAAACACCAAGGTGTCAATGGCATAGATATACGAAAAAGCGTGCTTAATTAACAATAGAAAGATTGGAGCACAGATATGAGAAAAATAAATAATTTCCTTAAGATATAGCCATTCTTGAATTATTTTGAACTTATTCACCTAATTTACTTCCAAGCAACCTCCGCAATTTAGCCTAGCCTTGTGTTGTTCACCTAATTTACTTCCAAGCAACCTCCACAATTTATCCTAGCCTTGAGTTGTCAATGAACTTTGGCATGCAGAAAAAAATCAAGGACAATGAGCATCAAAGGGAGAGAGAGAGAGGGAGGGAGAGGGGCAAACCAAAATCCCTTGAGTTGAGGTCATGTAGCATCTGCTGGCCACCAACCATTCTGCTTGGATACTCATCTTTTCGCTGGCTTCGGACTCCATGTCTAGAAGATCGCAGACGACTGCACCCACGACGGTCAAGAGAGGCGCGGAGGTGTTGCACCACTTCCACTCCTCCTTGCCCACTTCACCACCGTCTCCAGCAGTAGCAGGCTAGCAGCCTCGTGGAGGGATTCCTCCTCCGCATCCTCCCCCCGATTCGGCCTAGAAGACCATGAGCGAAACCTTGGGGCTGGGAAGGTGGCTAGGAGAGGGAGCGATAGGTGGGGGAGAGGGAGCGCATGGGGGTGGGGCGGCGTCCAGGGAGGGAGTGCGTGGGGATGGGGCAGCGGCCAAGGGAGGAGAAGGGAACTCGCGTGGGGCAGCCGCCTCAGCACGAGAGAAAGAGGGGAAAGGGGAGAGACGCGAGCGTGGGGGCTGGGAGGCGGCTAGGGTTTCACTGTGGGTCTGGTCTTTTATAAGATGCGGTCAAAAATGAACCAATGGTTGTGATTCGTTCCAGGGCTCGATCCAACGGCTGAGCAACGTGGTTCGCTGTGAGAGCCCCTTGACCCCTCACCAATTACATCTTTATAATGCAGCAAAAAGAAAAACTCTGTCTTCCGGGGATCCGGGCATACCTTGAACTTATCGGGAAAGGGCCAAGCCATCTCGGTGAACTTCTTGACAGCGATCATGCAACGGTGTTGCCTAGCAGGTGTCCTCGGTAGAAGAAAATTGGGCAAGAAGTACATGTTGTACCATATTTTGTCAATATTATCTCAAACACCATGGTGTCAATGGCATAGATATACGAAAAAAGCGTGCTTAATTAACAATAGAAAGATTGGAGCACAAATATGAGAAAAATAAATAATTTCCTTAAGATATAGCCATTCTTGAATTATTTTGAACTTATTCACCTAATTTACTTCCAAGCAACCTCCGCAATTTAGCCTAGCCTTGTGTTGTTCACCTAATTTACTTCCAAGCAACCTCCACAATTTATCCTAGCCTTGAGTTGTCAATGAACTTTGGCATGCATAAAAAAATCAAGGACAATGAGCATCAAAGATATATATATATATATATATATATATATATATATAGAGAGAGAGAGAGAGAGAGGGGGGGAAACCAAAATCCCTTGAGTTGAGGCCATGTAGCATCTGCTGGCCGCCAACCATTCTGCTTGGATACTCATCTTTTCGCTGGCTTCGGACTCCATGTCTAGAAGATCGCAGACGACTGCACCCACGGCGGTCAAGAGAGACGCGGAGGTGCTGCACCGTGAGCCGCGCTGGCACGATGACCGTACCCCCTTGCCAGCCGGCAACTGATCTTTTGACGACTGCACCCCGATGTCTGGACAAGATCGTCGAGGAGGCGCTGCGATCGAGGGTCAGGGTTCACGTTCGCCATCGGGGAGTCGAGTCCACGTGAGCCGCGCTGGCAAGGGGGTACGGCCATCGACTGTACGGTATGACCAGAAGCATGATTAATTCTAGGAGCGCAACGGCAAGGTGCGCCACCGACCGATGACCACGGAGAAGAGTGCCTTTGAGTAAAATTATTTGGGGTAAAAGAAGTCAATAAAAAGGTCGTGCGTTTTTATGTCAAAAGCTTTCAGCTGCCGGCCGCCAGAGTAATTGTGCTGTGCAGCACATGATGTGTTCCATTTCCACGCCTGAATTACCGTACGTACGTGGTTCGTTCCTCTTCATATATATCGAGTCTGACAACTTTGTTATGATCCATTTTCACTGTCCGACGAGAGTCGTCGTGGAACTCGTAATACGCAGTATTCATGTTCCGAGACTCTTCGATCTATCTCAGATCTTTAACTACGTTTGACAACTGCGAGTGGTACGTACTATATTGATATATTCACGGCAGTGCCGATCCACGTACGACGCGGACTCGCCGTCTACGATGATCCTAGTTTTTTTTTTAGCACAACGAGGATCCTAGGTAGATGTACGGGACTCAATTAGATGATCCGATTTTTTGTTTTTTGAAAGGCAGTATCCCATATTTTTAATCACTCCTCTACAAAACCGGTCCATAACCCAGAGCCCAGAGGCAAAGAGTTGGGACTCCCTATATCCCACTCGACGCGGGAGGGAGCGGGGCAACGCCTGATACATTTCTTAAACGGGCCAAACCAACTCCTCCCAAACGCAAGTACTCCATCCAATCCATATCAGTTCAATTGAATTTGTCTACATTTCTAGCACTAAAACATATCTAAATATATCTAAATTTAGACTAATCCAAATCAACTAATATGGGCCGGAGGGAGTATACTTTTTTTCTTTTTGTCCTCTTTTCTCTCTTAGCTAAAATTTATAAATTAATACTATATTTATGAGATACATTTTTGAAAAGTTCAGATTTTTCAAAACAAATGTTCAAATTTTAAAATATTCAAAACCATTAAAATATTTAAATTTTAAAAGTTCATATTTTGAAAATCTTCAGGTTTGAAATTTGTTCAGATTTCAAACAAGTTCAAATTTGAAATATGTTTAAAAATTGAAAATTTTCATATCCTCGATCTGTTCGATTCAAAGACATAGAAAAATCCAGTCAAAAAAGAGAACCGTAAACCAATCAAAACAACCCAGAAAACCACTCGGCAAAGCTGACCGAAAAACCCGACAAAAACAACGCAAGTAAATCAAGAAATGCATAGATTCACTCCTACGGTTTGTCCTTCTGTTTAAGGGTAATTACCTTGTTCGAGTATTTTGTTGGAGACGACTCATTTGGGTTGTTCTTGGTCTGGAGGAGAAGACTAGCATGTGCTTAGGTACGCGCTGGGTCAGCATGAAACTAATACCTTGACTTCTTAGCCTTCTCTAACCCTATTGCAAAGGCGTTCCGTTCAAAAAAAATCCGGTCGTGCTAATTGGGCCGCGGCCCAGTTCCCCTACACTTGTGAGTGGGACGGAATACGTCCCACATGTAGGATATAGTATTCCCTCCGTCCAAGAATAGATGTCTTGAGTTTTTTAAATTTTGGATGAATCTATATACTAAATAGTGTCTAAATTTATTCAAATTTTGACAAATTTAAAACATTTATTTTAGGACAGAGGAAGTAGGTTTTTCCAAATCTATCAACACTCTCCATCCCATCGCGGATTGACCCATCTCATAGCGTTTAGCATTCGCAAATCTCTACTAGACCGAGTTCTCTTGACACAGAAAATGCTTTGGATCATCGGATCGCGAGCGCAAGCGACTCTGGACTCTGGAGCCAAACAAATCCGACCTAAATAAATGGGTACTCCTATACAAGGCTTTAGGCGTCAGCGAGGATGTCGATGCTTAAAGGAGTCCCTGGTGGGCTGGCCCACTTTAGTACTCGTTGGTTGTTTCCTAAGGCTTGGTTTCGTTATTTCTCTCGTTCGGCTCGAATAGGATTTGGTTCACTACCTCCTGGATCCTCTTCGTTTTCATGTTCATTGGTTTATTCTCAGGTCAGTATCTTCCGATCTACGGTTGTCATTATTGGCGATAGTTGTTGCTTTGGTGTGTTAGTCCTTTGTGGCCTTAGCATAATAACTTTCCGTCTGTCTTCTACAACAAGCTCTATTACGACAAGCTTTGTCCGCTTCCGATGATGAAAGGACGAGGACGGCGACGCATCTTCGGCTCGTACTAGGTGGTCCAATGACCTATTTATAATTTTTATTACTTTTAGATCACTTTGTAGAACTGTTGATGATTATTAATAGATCGGTGAATTTTCGCAAATAATTATTTTTTAAATAAAAGTAATAATTAAAATGTCAAATTTGTTTCAAATTTGTAAAAATTCAAAATAAAAAAGTTCAAACTTAAAAAACATTCAAAAATTAATTCTCCAAATTTAAAATATTCAAAAAAATCATGTTTAAAACTGTTCAGATTACTTAAAAAATAAAAAATAAACAAAAAGATAAAATAGAAAAAAAGGAAACAGGAAAGAAAAAGAAAACCGAAAGGAACCAGGAAAACTGAATGAGAAGATTTTGAACCTTCCTAAAATAGAAAAAAAAACTACCCACATTAGCTTATATAGGTCGGCCCAACTAGATACTTAGGGATGGCAGGCGACGCGGTAGGCGTCGTAACCCAAATAAATCGCCTTCCCCTGCATTTTGTCGGCCCAACGCGCCTCCTAAAATTGTTTGAGATTGTTAGACAATTTGGAGAACGCTCTCCACCCCCGGCATTCGATGCCTCGACGCCACCACAGCGACGGCCCAACGCACCTGCTATCCACAAACACCGGCGAACCTAAGAAAAAAAAGTAAAAAATATACTATAGGACATAGGCGACACAACTGCTTGACTGGTACGATCCACAGGGAGTTGGGTCAGGCGCCCAGGGCCAGTTATTTTCTTTCTGGAATAATACGAAGAAATGATTCGAGAGACTGGGCCTGACCCCACGTCTATTAATAAGCCTTACCAGGGCAAGTTTTGCCTTGCTTCGGTGATGAAGAAGAAGAGCGGCGCGTCTTTGGTTCGCGCTAGTGTTTGAGGATATCGTTAGGTGATTCATGGATATTACTTTAAAATAAATTATATTGTTGTTGATGATTATTAATAGACTTGTAAAACTTTCGTAAAAGAAAAAAAAACACTAATTTGTGGATAGAAAGAGTATGCACGTTAAGCATCTAGTATTTCTGCATGCATGCTACTCCCAGACATCAATTTACGCGACGCATGAAACCTTTCGTGATCACTCGAGCAGCAATATATGTGGGTTGTACGGGATATTCATTCTAGACCCGGATCCTACCTAGAAAGCTACTCCCTTCGTTTAGAAAGATAAGATATTTAAATTTATAAAATAAATATATCTAGACACCTTTTAGTAAACCATATCTACATACTAAAAGATGTCTAGATACATTAGCATTATTAATTTAAAACGTATATATTTTCAGACGGAGGGAGTACACATGATCCCAGCCGCATCATCATCATGAACTCGTGATTCATGGAGAGGAAGATGCCCATCTCGCCAGCCGTGTTCACACGCGCGCGAACAGCTCGATCACCCGGCCAGAGAGGTGGACCAATGGGAGCGCTCCGCTTGGAGGATAACACGTAGCCATCCACTGGCGAACGTGAATCGAAAATGATGTGCGCGCGAGATTATCCCCTGCATGCCAGGCTGCTGCTACTTTAACGGCAGTTTTTTTCTCCTTCTCTTCGGTTGCTTCCGATCGAGGCTGTCATTTCACTAGTGCAAATGATCGACGGTTGCCAACAGATTCGCATGCACGTACCACCAATAATCGAGATCCTGATCGAGCGATTTCTTCCGACACACGTAATAAGGGCGCGCGAAGCACGTAACAGTCTCTCAAGCTCGCATAGGCTAGGGTGCGTTACGTGTGTGGATTGTAGATGTTTGATAGGGAAATCGGAACGAAGTGATAGATATGTACAACACACGTCACTAATTTATCGGAGCTGTTCGGGGACAAATGATCGCAATCCATTCATCACGGATACTCCTATCAATTATGGGAGCTGCTTTGGAGATGACACCTCATCCATGCCAGCAAGGCTAGCTGCGTAGCATCCACAATGGTGGCTCATGATTAACGTGTTGGAATTATAGTGGGCCCTGCGTTATTTCAATCATAATGGGGACCGTCTCTGAACTACTTCTTTTTGTGACAATAATAATAGATTATGTTAATGTATCATTAAAAATGCACCAGCCTTTTGTGAGAACACTGACGTCAAAACTCAATCCGTTTTCGATAAAAGAAAAGTGTTAATATCAAGATGAGATCTATTACACTCGGTCTCTGCGTCAAGACGATACCTGAGAGCTAAACAAAATATCGAGGATGCATAAAACCGATTTAGCCCGAGATCTCGTGGAATTATAACGGGCCTGAGATCCAAAATTGGAATTATAATGGGCCCTGTGTCATTTCAATCATAATAGGGACGGTCTCTGAACTCATTTTTTATGTGACAATAATAGGTTGTATTAATGTATATTAAAAATGCACCAGCCTTTTGTGAGAACACGACGTCAACACTCCATCCGTTTTCGATAAAAGAAATGTGTTAATATCAAGACGGGATCTATTACACTTTGCTGGATGTGCTTGATGGTCCCCAATAATATGCTAACTTGGGGAGTTTTTAGTCCATCTTTTTCAAGAGTCTCCGCTAGTTGAACCACGTCCAGGGTCTATCCGTCAAGACGATACATGAGAGCTAATCAAAATATCAAGGATACATAAAACCGATTGGTTACAAAATAAAAGAGTGATCAACGGAACGGTTCCATCACACCTCCGCATCAACCAACAATGATGGGTACATGAGGTTAAGAGGAAAATGCTCCAACAACAACGCCTTCAAGAAGGGAACGACGCATGATACCGAAATCGTTGGATCCAATGGTCGAGGCTAGATTATGGGTTTTCACCTGAAGATAAACCTGAGCAAGCTACATGCAATTTCTTCAACAAGTAAATCAAGTGTGAACACCCTCGCAAGGTTCAGAAAATGAAGACCGGATCGAGCTATTATACTTTGCACCTCTCGAAGTCTAGAAATCTAGACACATAACTCAAAGAGCGCCATCTAACCGAAGTCTCCATGTGCTGCAGTGAAATCTAATATCAATCACCTAGAAGCTCTTAAGCATTGGTGAATCACGTAAAGTAGTAGATCTTAACCTCTTTTGAGATATTGATGTTGTTGTTGTGGTTTTTCTCCTGAATTTTCTTTCCTTGTAAGATGGTGTCATTGGTTGTAAAAGATCTCAGAACTATAGAGAATACCGTCAACAAGAGAATGTCGTGTGAACATGTCATTGCTAAATTGTTATGCCCCAACTGCAATCTTGATTTTAATCTCAATTTAATATTATGAAGAAAAAATAATATGAAATTTATTTTATTTCGTAATAATCCTCTTTTGATCCTTTTGTACATTATATTACTTCAATAATGTTTGTAAATATATGCTCAATTATTCCATAAAGATTTGTATTTATTGTAATATTATTATCATAGTTATTAAATTTGTTTAAAAAACAAAAAATAGCTTCAAAACAAGATAAGATTAGTTGTATAGATATTTCATGCTCTGCGACAGAGAGATGAAGCACACGCGTAGTAGATGTGTAGGGTCCTCCAAGTAGAGCACGCCCTTAGTTGAGGAGCTCGGCTGCTGCCACTACAGCCCATTGCACTCCAATCAAAGTCTGGTCTAAACAAATTTTGGACTTGCCCGAATCACAAAAAGAAAATTTATATTAAACTTTAATAATTTAACCTATTTTTATTATAGTATAGTCTTAGTGAGTGTATATTTCTAGATATGTAGTTAGCACGGTTAACCAAATTTGGAATATAACTATCATTAATTGTAGCATTCTTTGTACTATAATATACATTCAAAAATATGCTTTACCTTGTGCTAAATTTAGATATAGTTTGTAACGAAAAATGTGGTAGTTTTTTATCTATAGACATTGCCTGAAAATTGATAAAATTGTACTCCTTATTTTCTTGTGAATGGATTAATATTTAAATATCATAAATATTTTGGTAGACATTGTACTATCTAATAAATATCTTAGTAGTGACATCCATTGTTTCATTATTTAGACAAATTTACTGAAATTCTCGAGTATAAATTAAACTGTTGGGTTGACTCTCTACGGTTTTTTGTTGGTTAAATGTGCCTTACAAGCTACAATGTGTTTAGTAATAATCCGGCAACACATGCATTCCATATAATTGATATTGAAATATCAATACTTATACTAATCACCAATGGTCCAAACAATACCGTACATTCTGCAATATTCGTATAGGATAGATATTGTTAGGCTCATAAACAAGTGCGGTGTCCTCTGTTGTGCATAACTTTTCATGTGACTTTCTGAAGAAAAAGTTTGTGCACAATATTAAAATAGAAAATTTAGTTATCATAACTTCTATAGAACTAGCAGAGCATCCATCTGATAGAGAACAATCCCTGAACAAAACTTGCCACCATCATTGGGTTGGTTTTGTGCTACATGATACATGACCTCTGGTGTGGCTTGCTCAAACAAACTAACTAATATGTTTCTTCAAGATTTTTAATCATTTATCAGACATATATTAGACAATAGTGCATCGGTTATAGTAGTATATTATTTCGGCACTCTGCATGATGTACTATGAAGTCGTCCCGTTTGGCTGGCCGGACTCTACTCTCATGTCCTCAACATACTATAGGAGCACTGTCGCGAGGAATAGACATAGTTGTTTTTGTGAGGGCATGAATGGACATACATGAAGATATAGCATGCTGTTGTGAGTGTGTCCTTTTGGCACACAGGGTTATATTGAGCCTGGTATTTCAAAAAAAAGGAAAAAAAATGATATTTCAATGTGTCAAAATATTCTTGTTTTCTTGTACAAGGGTACACGATGGTGTGATATATATACCTAAAACGTTTACCTAAAAATACATTATATCTTGGGCTACTTATAAATCACATATTTGTGTTTCTAAGAAGTAAATAAAAAACTCACTGTTGCTTCACATTTGTGTTTTTTGTGAAGATCAGTGGACGATACTATATTTTGATGACATTTGATTCATGTATAATAGACATGTATATGTGCCCTATACATGAATCAAATTACCATGGTCTACATGTCTAGTGTATATATATATATATATATATATATATATATATATATATATATATATATATATATATATGGAAAATAGTGGCCTATCTAGAATGCTACCTATGCATACTAATCCAATCATTGGATATTCTATAAAGAGCATGAAGTTGAGCAGCAAGAACATAAAATATCTAATGGAAAACATCACACTCCGTTACATCAAGAGCATTTTTCATGCATTTGCTAGTACATGCAAGTACACATGCAAGCTAGCACATGCATGC
The DNA here is from genome assembly GCA_916181665.1 of Avena sativa. Taxonomy (NCBI): domain Eukaryota; kingdom Viridiplantae; phylum Streptophyta; class Magnoliopsida; order Poales; family Poaceae; genus Avena; species Avena sativa. The sequence continues at coordinate 349,894,646 of OV702293.1, read as the reverse complement.
AAACTAGCAACGGCTCACGCATGCATGGAACTAGCAATACTAGTAGACCATTGAATTGGCTAAAATTTCAGCACGCATTCTAGCAATACATTCAGACCATTGAACCGGCCAAAATTTCAGCACGCATTCTAGCACTACATGTAGACCATTGAACAGACCATTTTTCGAGCATGTAAATTAGCACTACACATAGACAATTGAGTAGACCAATATTTGAGCAACCCATTAAGTAGACCAATTTTTGAGCAACTCGTATGTTGGTCTACTCCCACGTTGGTTTTATTGCAAAAATTCTTGTATGTTTTTATGCTAGTATTCATGCTAACAGGCACACATCCCATCAACTAGTACAGCTAGCAGGTCTAGTGCATGCAAGTGCAACTAGCATATCTGGTGCAGTTTGTAGAAATTTTTGTAACAATAGAGGCTAGTTGGTATGCTACAATACAGTCTGGTCTTGCCATTCTACAAACAGCAAATAACACTGTTAACTGCATGCAAGATTTTGGTTCTCTCTCATCTTGGCAGCTAGTTCACGTACTCTCTGTATCGAACGTCAACACTTGCGTGTATTGGTAGCATCCTATATATATATATATATATATATATATATATATATATATATATATATATATATATATATATATATATATATATTCAGATTTTGTTGAGATTTCAAAATGCGGTTTTTGATTCATCGATTACCATGGTCCATAAAAGGCTGCAACAGCACTTTTCGGCTGTGTGCCGATGTATCCGAATCATCTTTGTCCATAACTAGTCTATAACTCGGAGGCAATGAGTTGACAGCCCACCGTAGTTCTAGAGTATATATACGCGACCTCTGGTGTGTCTTGCTCAAACAAACTAACTAAGATGTTTCTGCTACATGATACATGCATGATACGCGACCTCTGGTGTGTCTTTCTGCTACATGATACATGACCTCTGGTGTGTCTTGCTCAAACAAACTAACTAAGATGTTTCTTCAAGATTTTTAATCATTTATCAGACATATATTAGATAATAGTGCATCGATTGTAGTAGTAGATTATTTTGGCACTCTGCACGATGTATTATGAAGTCGTCCAGTTTGGCTGGTGGGACTCTACTCTCATCTCCTCGACCTACTATAGGAGCACTGTCGCGAGTAATAGACATAGTTGTTTGTGTGAGGGCATGAATGGGCATACATGGAGATATAGCATGTTGTCGTGAGTGTGTCGTCTTGGCACACGGGCTATATTGAGCCTGGTATTTTAGAAAAAGGGGGAAAATGATATTTCAATGTGTCAAAATATTCTAGTTTTCTTGTACATGGGTACACTATGGTGTGATGTATATATCTGAAAAGTTTACCTAAAAATACCTTGTATCTTGGGCTACTTATAAATCACATATTTGTGTTTCTAAGAAGTAAATAAAAAACTCACATTTGATTTTTCACATTTGTGTTTTTTGTGAAGATCAGCGGACGATACTATATTTTGATGACATTTGGTTCATGTATACTAGACATGTATTATGTATATGTGCCTTATATATATTTTCAGATTTTGTTGAGATTTCAAAATGCGGTTTTTGATTTATCGATTACCATGGTACATAAAAGGCTGCAACGGCACTTTTCGGCTGTGTGCCGATGTATCCGAATCATCTTTTTCCATAACTGGTCTATAACTCGGAGGCAAAAAAAGAGTTGACAGCCCACCGTAGTTCTAGAGCATATATACGCGGTGAGAACGATAGGCCCATCAAAGAGAGACTCTGTTTCTGTCTAGTCCATCTCGCACCGATCGACCGTGCATTTTCAATGCGGTTGAATTTCAGAAACCTTCACTTTGGGTAACCATGCATGCATATCTCATCTCGCGTGACTGCTAGACATTATTAATTGTGCGACCCATGAAAAACCCTCTATGATCATGCAACCAGACGAGCAGCACGTACGTGCGAAAGCTACATATATTACACATGACCCCAGCTGCATGCCTGCATCATCGTGAATTTCATGATTCACGCAGGAAGATGCTCGCCTTGCCTTCACACACCTACGCGAGGTGGACCGATGGGAGCGCGCCGCTTGGAGGATAGCACGATGAAACGAAAACGATGTGCCACGGTGCGCGCGCGAGAGTTTATCCCGACTGCTTTCACGGCAGTTTTTCTTGCACTTCAGTTGCTTCAATTCCGCTCCAGAAATATCGGGGTTGTTCATTTTACCCGCTGCGATAATCGCTCATAGATTCCTACTAGGTACCAATCGAGATCCTGACTGATTGATTTCTTCCTGCCGACGTAAACCCAAGCTCCTTCAGGAAGGTACATGTATGGAATGTAAATGTTTAATAGGGAAATCGGAACGAGGTGACAGCTACATACACAACTCGATCGAGTCACACGTCATCTGTTCGGGGACAAATGATCGCAATCCATTCATCACAGGGCTACTCCTACTATCAATCATCGGAGCTGCTCTGGAGATGCCTCCCGTACGAGGCAGCAAGCACTACAGGAGAAAGGAAAGATGTCAATAGCCTATTTCTACGCCGACGGTAAAAGATCGAGGCCGTCGTCGTAGGTGGACAGGGTCGGCAGCTGGACGACGCGGTTGTCGGTCCAGCATTGCCGTCGGCATAGCCTCATACCGGCCTGAGAGTTATATCGTAGGTAAGACCGTCGGCGTAGAACGTTACATGGCCTAGGTAAACAACCCGTGTTAGGGCACGGAGCTACACCGACGGAAAATCCATCGGCATAGCTAGGGCACGGGATCTATTTTTCTTTTTTCCATATTAATCGTACAAAAATCATAACTAAATTATTCTAATTAAAAAAAATATATATATATAATACATCAAAATTTGTAGAAAAATAAGATCTATCTATCTAAACTCAAATATTACAAATTTTGTTAAATAAAATATAAAAACATTATATGTACTTTCGTATAACACATTTTTCATTTTTCAAGTGTCAAAAACGGGGTATTTTATGAAGCAACCACCAAATAAAAGTTTTAAAATAGTACCACCCTATTTTTCAAAAATACTAGGCAACCTTGCATGGACAACAACCATGATAACTTAAACCTTTTCGTCGACCCCTGGTGAAAAATATAAATTTCTACCAAATCGGGAGGAAGTGGTCTAGATTTAAACTACAAGTACATGATATGATGCTCATGATTTTGTGGAAAAATCATTTTTAGGTTCATAATATGCTATTTCATCAGAGATCCACTGCAAGTTTAGCGAGGCTCAGCCCCGAGTTAAGAATCTTCATGCCTGCCGTTTTGACCATATTTTAAAACGGGCATAAGAAATTCAAAAACGATCTGAACAATGTAAATTCTTTGCGTGGTATCATATTTTGTGATATAGTTGCAAGAAAAAATATCAAACTTGGAATATTGTAAATATCACAAAAAAAAACTTTTCAAAATGAGCTATCATGTTCGAGGTTAAATGACTTTCAGGCTAAACAACTAATTTTATGCACTACTGCAGAATAGGCCATCAGTGACAGACTCAAAACACCCATGACTAGTCATTGGTACAAGGTTACTAGTGACGGGCAAGTGCCTGTCACTAGTATGTGTACCAGTGACAGTCATTTTCTGTGCCTGTCACTAGTATATGTGAATTAGTGACAGGCAAAAATGAATGCATGTCACTGGTTGCAATCAGAGGCCACATACCTACGATGTTTTCAGTGACAGGCCCATTACCAGCGTGTCACTGGTGTGCATTTCAATAATAATAAAAATTAAATAGGTTTTCCCTAAATATTCGAGATATCACAATAAATAGATTTTTCATAAATATTTTAGATAGCATAATAAAATATTATACCAATAATACATTCACATGTGCAAATATGATATAAGTTTTGCATAGATAACACAATGACATAGGACTAAGCCCGTGCAAAAAATGAAACAAGTCAAAAAAATTCTAGTTCAATCTCATTCACAAATCCAATCTAAACTTCGAAACTAGTACAAAATTTTGAACTAGCACAAACCGGTGAAACCGGCCACACCGTTTTTGCCTAGGCTTACATAGGACCATCGTCCACAAAAATTTGGCTTAGCCTGTTTCCTCGCCTTTGAACTCCAAAGATCATGTTAGACCCACATGACGCATAAGAACTACCAACATATATGGCATGTTTAAGTACCCTCGAGCAGACCACCATGCCTCCATGCCTATTTGCATAAATGAGAAAACACTAAACAATTTAGACATAGTATTTATGTACCCAGCACTAAGATGTGAGTATGTACTAACTAGCATCAGCCAAGGATAAAAGAAAGTAGAACCCCGAAAGCAGAAGATGAATAGTTTTGAAATAACAAGGACGTATCAGTATAGACTAGGCAACTTGGCACAACGACACGCCGCGCCCGTGGTGTAATTGTTAGCAGAAACTAAAGCTAGGTATATGCATGTTTAGATGGATTGATAGTGTAGAACTGCCTCAAATTGTTCATCTCAAGTTACTGCATGTTAACCCTTTGGCATGCGTGCATGTACAAAGCAAAAAAATGAGCAAATAAGAGTTCTTTTTAAGATCATTTGAATAGGTCCGTGTGCTGAACTGTACATCTCATAAGAAGAAACAGAAACGAATTGTCATAGTTAAGAGACAACTTGGTGGGCTTCTCTATGTAATCTTTCATGTAAATCTTGTAGGAGTGAAGCGTGTGGGAATCTGCATGGAAGCCTGCAAGGCTCAGAACTGCTAGGTACATTTGATTGTACATACATAGCATAGCAGTAGTCAGTGTTAAAAGAAGGTAGGTAAGATAATTATACATGGATACCCAGATACATAATACTGTAGTGGGTAGAGAGTGCCCAAGCTTGGTAGTGTCAGACCAATTGATAATATTGACATATATCTCTGGTAAAAATGCTTTGCAGAGTAACTTGCATTGAGATTAGTATTCTCTTATTTTTTTGCATTTGGAGGAGGCTTGAACTGACCAAGCTGAAACTCACCCAATTGCTGCAAGAAAGAAGCTAAAATTATTTCCTGATATTCAGTCTACTTACTGATTCTAGTAAAGTGAATCTATTTGTTTAATGATTAGTAAGGTTGCACCAAATAGTGATACTGATGTGAAATAAACAGTCACATGCCCTTTTCTAGCTGATGTACCACATGGTATTGAATATTTCCCTTTTTTATTATTTGTTGTGGATGTTGTATCTTTGTGCGAGGAAAATTGTAATTCATTAGATAGTTTCTCACTAGTAAATTCTGCATATATTGGCTGGTTATTTTCTCACCGACGTGAGTTATCCTCATATTGCCCTGAGGCACGGCACTGGAGGCGAGGAGTAGCAGAGCAGCGCATGGGAGGGGCGGGGAGCCCTGGGTCCAATCCTTGATCAAAGCGGTGTAGGGAGCGTGAAAGACGGACGGATCCTAGATATTTCTACAGAAAGAAATGAAAAAAAAACAGAAAAGAAACCCACACGCGGGAGTCCATCTAGAGGTGCAACGCGTGACACGGCAGCCGATCGTTTCCGCAAAACAGGAATCTCTACAAACGCCAAATCTACAGTAACCGCAAGTCACCGGATCGCTTGTAAATTGGGTTTGTATGGAAATTTCAGGGTTCTGGCTCAATGGTATACTTTCCGGCAATTGTTTCTGTTGAGTCACTCTCACATATTTTTCACAATAAGCACAGAGTGCATGATGTTTGATACATCTCTCACTAAAATTTACAAATTGTAGTTAATGTTAACGGAACCATTCTATCTAATGTTAAATCATTTCATTTACAGTGAGATATCTTAAGTAAAATGGGCACTAAGAGTGCATGTATTTTTCGCTTTGTGAATGTGATATCTACATGGTTCTAAAGTATATTACTCTTGTAATTAATTTCAACTCTTCCTTTTCCTAGAGTTATCTTGCACATAATGGTTGAAAATACTCGCAAGCATATTAAATAGCGCAAGAATAGATCTATGATGGTGTTACTTATGTATCAGCATATCAACCCATTATAAACTCGATTAACAATTTGCAGAGACAAAGAATCAAGAAAAAAAGAAATAAACAAAATAAAATGCCACATACCTCATTCTAGGATCATGCATGCTTGATCAATTGGGTTGCAGCCACCTATGTACGTGAATCATGAACCTCCAGCGAGTCATCACCGTCATGGAAAACCTACAGAGATACAAAGATACAAATGAGACAGTAGTAAGTAGTATGTACAAAAATATCTAGTTAATCAAATGCACGGTTATAATATTGACTGAAAGTAATAAGCAGTATTTATAAAAAGATATATAAACACAATAAAATATGATGGAAGTGCATACGTGCAGTGCAGCACGACATGTGTTAAAGTTGTAAACACGTGCATACTACAACATGTGTTTGACCAACTCGAGTGGATTTGCACTATCTACCATTACATATTGGAACAAACAAATGCCGAGAGTAAATCTTATCAAGACTTAGAAATCCCAATATAAACAAGACTGAAAAGTACAGTACAACTTAGGAGTAAACTAGAGGCACATATGAAAAACTGAAAAGTATGGTACAACTTAGGAGCAAAGGCCTCATATAAGTCTACACATAGCTAATTTCCAGTCAATTCAAATTCACTTGATTTTATAAACAAGACTAAATAATCAACAAGAGGATAAACTAACTATAGTTTGATATTAAATATCCAATTGACACACAGAGGTTGATTGGTCACCACATGTGGCGATTAGAGTATACAAATCATGCTGTCAAACGAATGTATTAGTAGATTTTATCATTATCCATATCAGAGGTAGAAATATAGTACGACTTGGAGTACTAGTGCATGAGACCACCAAGAAGACTGCAGAGTGCACGGCCGTGGGGAGGTGTCACGCAGAGAGAGACCGAGAGGCTGAGGAAGGGCACCGCTGGGCTGTGCTGATGGTCGACGGTAGATGTAGCAGTGCAGGGTGGCAGAAGTAGTGATGCAGGCGCCGGCGGTGGAGGTGCTGGGAACCCTAGTCAGCCATGGGGACGAACAGAGCAAGGAGGGGAGGAAGCAGCGCAGCTCAGAGCAGCGGCGGTGGTGGGCCTGGTGGTGTAGGGAAGGAAGCAGCGCAGCTCCGAGCAGCGGCGTCCTCACGGCGGGGTGTTGGATGGACGGCGGCGTCCTCGCGTCGAGGGGAGGCGCCGCCGCGAGCGACGGCGTTGGAGGGGATGGCGGCGTTGGATGGGTGGGGAGTGGGAATCGGGGATGGGAACAGGGAGCGACGAGGCGGTGGTTGGGGAAAGGGTACTCGACGGTCTCGACTACTCGTGTATATTAGGGAAAATAGAAAAACATGGACATTATTCTCTCTTCTGATCCGATTTATCTCCTAAATTAGCTTAACTAATTCCATAATTCTCTCTCTGATTGACTCTCCTGGATCAGTATTACCCTCGCAGTTTCCGCGAGAGAAAGAAAAACGGAAGATCTGATCGTGACATAGTTAGAGAAAAGAAAAACCAAATTCGTTTTCTCACGTACAAGACACGAGCTCGAGTACGTGCAGCCATAAATCAAAAAGTAAAATGATAGTGTGGAAGTACGAACAACTATTTTCTATGGTATGGAGGAAGCTTGCGCATACAACATTTTTTTCAAGATCGCATCAGGTTCTTGGCCGGGAAACCTTAGCGATAAAAAAAACTCCACGATATTAGGTATTTTTACTCGTGATTACATGCGGAAGTATTAGTGAAGAGAGGTAAATTTTCCAGCCCAACAATACACCTTATATTTGGAAAAATTTCATACGAAACTATACACCTTATAATATAAGGAAAGCCTACACGAAAAGTAGTAGCGACGGGCACAAATTTAGCCTGTCAATCCAGTGACAAGCATTTATATATGCCTGTCACTTGGTAATTTTTCATTCGGATGAACTCAAAAAAATAATGCTAGTGACAGCCACATTTGTATGCCTGTCACAACTATTTTGTACTAGTGACAGGCTTATCCTTTCCTGTCACTAGGAAAGCTTAGTAGTGACGGACACGATATTGCCTGTCACTAATCACCTGGAGGCTATAAGCCTTTTTGCAGTAGTGATGGCTAGAATCGTGGCATAGTTTGTGATAATATACCCATATTATGCATACATCTGCATCATGGAATGGCGAAAATTGTTTTAGATGGAAGTTTTCTTTTTCGTCGCACCAAAAAGTCATTTTCAGTTTTTCGGGTGCAAAAAACGAGGTGTTTTGTAAAGCAACCACCAAATGAAAGTTTCAAAATGGTACCACGTCATTTTTCAAAAATACTAGGCCACCTTGCATGGACAATGTCCCAACCGAGATAACTTAAACATTCCCTTTCACTCCTTGTGAAAAGACAAATTCTGCCGAATTGGTAGGAAGTGGGTCAGATTTGAACTACAAATACATGATCTGATTCTTATGATTTTTCAGAAAAATAATTTGTAGGTTCACGATATGCTATTTCATCAGAGATCCACTACAAGTTTAGTGAGGCTCAGCCCCAAACTAGAATATTGATGTCCGTCGTTTTGACCATAGTTTGAAATAGGCATAAAAATTCAAAAAATGATCCAAACAATTTAAATACTTCGCATGTAATATTATTTGATATAGTTACAAGGAAAATATCAAACTTAGAATATCGTAAATATCACAAAAAACCTTCTCAAAATGAGCTATCAGATTCGAGGTTTCATGGCTTTCAGGCCAGACAACCAATGTTATTGAAAAATCGCGGCGTAGTTTGTGTATGCCCATATTATGCACACATGTGCATCATGGTATGAAGAACAATATTGCAGGAGAAAGTTTTTCTTTTCGTCGCACCAAAAAGTTATTTTACATTTTCTGAGTGACAAAAATGGGGTGTTTTAATTTGTGAAGCAACCATAAAATGAAAATTTCAAAATGGTACCACATCATTTTTCAAAAAATACTAGGCCACCTTGCATGGACAATGTCCCAACCTGGTATCTTAAACTTTTCCGTCCACCGCTCGTGAAAAAGATAAATTTCTGCTGAATCAGTATGAAGTGGGTCAGATTTGAACTACATGTACATAATCAAGTGCTCATGATTTTTTGTAAAATCAATTTTAGGTTCACAATATGCTATTTCATTAGAGATCCGCTGCAAGTTTAGCAAGACTTAGCCCAGAGCTAAGAATATTTGATATCTACGCACTTCTATTCTTGTAGACAGTTGTTGGGCCTACAAGTGTAGAGTTTTGTAGAACAACAGCAAGTTTCCGTTAAGTGGATTACCTAAGGTTTATCGAACTCAGGGAGAAAGTGGTCAAAAGTATCCCTCTCAAGCAACCCTGCAATCAAGATACAAGAAGTCTCTTATGTCCCCAACACACCCAATACACTTGTCAAGTGTAAAGGTGCACTAGTTCGGCGAATTGATAATAAAATACAAGTGGTATGGATGATTATAAGTGGCAACAACGCCAGAAAAGAGCTTCCGATAGGGAGGAAAAGACTAAAGACAAAAATATGGAAACAAGCAAACATGTAATAGATCTAAATGCAAATGGTGTTTCAATAATTAGAAACAAGGCCTAGGGATTATACTTCCACTAGTGAACACTCTTATATAAATATATTATCTTCATGATACTACTCTTAACTACTCTCCGATTGGACACTCTAATCCATGATAGGGCTATAACAGCACTCATCAAAGTCTGTCTTTCCTAATCTAGATAACCCCACACTATCACCTTGAGCGCTAGATGGTTCCAACAAACACCACAATTTCATAAAAACATTCAACTCCGAATATAACTCATGATAAATATATATGTAGTCTAGCCTAAGTGCCACACACGGTGTGCACGCTGTCACTTTCGCACACATGGGGAAAAGCATAGATCTATTAAAGCACGATGAGTATTTATATAGACTCTAGCCTAAGTACCACCACGGTATGCATGTTGTCACTTTCATACACGTGGGGAGAGCAGAGATCTATTTGAAGCACTTGAGTATTTAGGTAGATCTACTTGATTACAAAGTTTATGATCACAATATGACCATGCATAGAGAGAGAGATGAACACATAGCTACAGGTAGAGCCCTTAGCCTCGAGGAAGAACTACTCCCTCCTCATCATGGGAATCAGCAATGGTGATGAAGATGGTGGTGGAGATTGATGGAGATGGCTCCGGGGGCACTTCCTCGTCCCGACAGGGTGCCGGAACAGAGACTTTATGTCCCCCGAATCTCTCCTTCGGTGGCGGCGGTACTGTGGAGGTTTTCGTAGATTTCCACCAAATGATTTAGGGTTTCTGAGTCGGGACTTCTTATAGGCGAAGGATGCAAGGTCGGTGGAGGCCCAGGGAGGCCACACCCCCTGGTGGCGCCACCAGGGCTAGCCCGCGCCTGGGGAGGGTGCGGCCACCCTGGTGTCCTCCTCCATTTCTGCTTCGTGGTTCCGTGTCGGGTAAAATAATGACTTTAGCTTTTGTCTCGTCCAATTCCGAGAATATTCATTTTTAGCTTTTCTAAAACCAAAACTAGCAGATAACAGCCAACTGGCACTGTGGTATCTTGTCAATAGGTTAGTTCTAGAAAGTGTATAAAAATAACTCAAAGTATAGACAAAACTTAAGACAAATTATATAAAATAAGCATGGAGCATAAAAAATTATAGATACGTTCACGACGTATCAATGTCGTGCCCACCGTTTTGACCATAGTTTGAAACGGGCATATAAAATTAAAAACGATTCAAATAAAGTAAAACCTTCGCGTGATGTCATATTATGTGACATAGTTTCAAAGAAAATTATCAAACTTGGTATTTGATTGTATCTAAAAAAATCTTCTCAGAAATTAGCTATCATGTTCGAGGTTAATAGTTTTCAGGCCAATCGACCATTGTTATGGCTAGAATCATGGTATATTTTGTGATAATATATCCATATTGTGCATACATGTGCATCATGGGATGGAAACAATGTTGTAGGAAAAAGTTTTACCTTTCCTCGCACCAAAAAGACATTTTCATTTTCCGAGTATCAAAAACAGACTGTTTTGTGAAGCAACCACCAAATGAAATATTCAAAACGGTACCACCCCATTTTTCAAAATACTAGGCCACCTTGCATGGACAATGTCCCAACCAGGAAATCTTAAACTTTTCGGTCCACCTCTGGGAAAAAAAGATAAATTTCTGCTGAATCAGTAGGAAGTAGGTCAGATTTGAACTACACGTACATGATTTTATGTTCATGATTTTTGGAAAAACCTTTTTAGGTTCACAATAAGGTATTTCATCAAAGATTCACTACAAGTTTCGAGAGGCTCGGCCCTGAGCTAACGATTTTTTTAGAATCCTCGAATTGATAAGAGAAAATTTGATATGATTTTTTGAAGATTTGAACACTATTAAATTAATTTTATTAAAAATATATGATTCATGATTAATAAGATGATAGTGATGTTATGTTTGGAATCTTCTTGTTTTATGGTCGATTTAGACATATTATTTATTGAATTCTGATTTACATATTTAAAGATATAAATTATTCCATATTAAGTACAAAAAGGGAAAAATAAATTCCTTTTATTTTATTTGAATTTAAGATTATTATTACCACTACTAGGAAACCAGCTATAGATAAACGGATCTTCTGTGACGCATATGTGTGACCATGCGCCATAGACAAATTACAGTGGAAATGCGCCATAGAAAACTTCACTATTCTCTAGAGCATATAGGGGAACAATGCGTCAGAAAAATTTGGTGGGATCCGCCATCAGGTCTAGGCGAGCAACTTTCTGTGACGCATATGTCCATATGCACCACAGAAAGTGACGAGGGGCCCACCATAGAATTCAGTTGACCAACATTCTATGACGCATATGTCTATATGCGTCATAGAAAGTGATGTTTCTATGGCACATATAAAGGTATGCGCCAGAGAATGTGGAAAAATAGATCTCACCCCGCTCATGGATCACCTTTTAACTTTTGTAAAAAATAAATAAAAATGATAAAAACTTTAAAAAAAATTCCTTTGAGATGTAGTTATATTTTTGGGTATAGTTGTACGGAAACTTTAAAAACATGAATTTTGATGTATTTTTTCCAAAAAGATCATGGCACGGTAAAACGGCCATAACTTTTGCATACAATGTCGAAAAAAATGTTTTACCTATCAAAATGATCATTTCAAAATTTCCTACTCGAATTGAACTGCCAAAGGCTGTTCTGAATTTTAGAGATTCCCCAAATTGAGTAACAATTTATGGCAAAAAGAATTTTTTTTGCAAAAAATAAAAAAGGGGATAAAATTTTGTGCCGCATATCTCCAATATGCGCCAAAGAATCGGGATTCGAAATTTGAATCCCGTTGGCGCCCCTTCTAATTATATATGATCAACATCATCATATTTATTTGGTTAGTAGTAAATTTTCCTGTTGTTATATATATTTGGTTAGTAGATTTCTAATTATTTTAGGAGTACTATTTTCTTCGTTAGCAGTAAATCTTCCTAATGTTATGTGTATGATGAACATCATCATATTTTATTAGGAATTTTTTCTCGAACTGTTCTTTGTCACTTTAAGGAAAAACTCAACTAGTTTGTCTATAAGTGGTTTGATATTTTCCTAGTAAAAAGGGAAGAAGCTACAGCCATAATAAGAGGACCATTATGGTTATCTTTTTTAAACATATACAATGTTGATATCCATGATGTGGTGACCTTTAGCTTAATTACACAAGATGATGATGATATGGTTATACCCTACGGGTACGTAACTTCAGCATACCTGGTCCAACCCAAGGAAGGCCCACGGCAGATATACGCCGGCCCATGAAGATTTTCGGGTGGCCCAGGCCCATGACGCCTTCGGATCCTTGGAGAGCAAGACTAGAGTTTGAATACAACTTGTAACCTACTCGTACTGGCACCCGAGACCTAGCCTCCTCATATATAAAGGCTAGGAGGGTCCAACGAGGAGGAAGACGATTACACACGACATACACACCTCCACGCCAGATCGAATCTGCGCACCTTGTAATCTTCGGTTCCGGCGTAATAAAAGAGCAGACAAGAAGGAGTAGGGTTTTCCCTCCGGGGGCCTGAACCTGGGTAAATCTCGTGTCCCCTGGTTGCTTGTCTGTTAACCGTGCCACGATCTCCAGCATCCCCATCTTCTCCAAAACCCAAGTCCATAACAATGGGCATTGACGAGATTAAACCTCGTCAATTGGCGCCGTCTGTGGGAACTGGGGCTGCTGATTGTGCGGTCGTGACGGTTCCGACCCGATCGATCTACAACTCCGCGGCGACGGAGAATCACCTCCTCTTCGGCGCTTTCGACTTCACCGCCCACTCGCCGGATACCATGAAGGATTTCGAGCCCGTAGGCGACGGACTCGAAATTCTGTTCGGGAGCTTCTGCTTCCAGGTGGGACAAACTGGCACCCTCCGCCTCCCTGAGCGGGTGCCCGTGCCGCCAATCAGGCCCGCTTCGTGGGCTCCGCACCCCGTGCTACGCACGTCATCATCAACAGATGAGCTCTACATCAGCAGCAGCTGCAACTCCGATCTGTGCGATCCACCTTCGGAGGAAGGGACCTACGGTTCCGGATCCGAAAGCTGCGTCAGCAGCCAACCAATCTGCAAGCGCTATCTGTGCGCCGCAATCATCCAAACCGACGAGGAAACGCCTAACCCGCCGCCCAACCCCAACCCGCAGGACACAAACGGCGAAAACGGGGACAACAGGGGCCACCTCATCCAACTTAGCAAAGAAGGATGGGCCGAAGCACGCCGCGCCGTCGCAGGCGAAATAGTCCTACCTCTGGACTCCCCACGTGATCTGCTGATGGCATACCACTACCTCCTCATCGAGGAACACAAGAAGCAAGTCAAGATGCAGGAGACGCTCGACAAACGCAAGAAAGCAGCCTCTGAGTCCAGTGCGCGATGAGCTGCGCTCTCCGCCATGGGACCCGGCTCTAGCACGAACGGAAACCAGGGAAACAAGCACCACTCTCGGGTGGAAAACATGGACCCGAAGGAGTGGCGTGACGTGACCCGAACCCTCCACACATCGTTCATGGATATGGACGCCGACGGCAACATCACTCCGAAGACGCCACAAGCTGCGATCATGGCAGCCACTGCGTATCTCGCGGCTCACCCACCTCCGGAGGGGGACCCGAAAAGGGCCATGCATAGGTCCGCACTCACCGGACTAGGACTAATCGGAGCTGCGCTCCACGAAGACGCTCCTACGGAGCCGAAGAAGAAAGCTCCGGCCAGGCGCGACCGGAGCCCCACTCCCTCATCCGAAGATGAAGAAGAACACGACCTTCCTCGAAGGAAGAAGAGCTCGCACCGCCATAAACACGACTACGACGCCAGAGACAAGCTTACACAGCGCAAGATCGACAAAGCACGCGCCAAACGCGCATGCTCGTCTGAATCTGAGATGGATGAAGACGAAGGAGAACTCTGCGGAGCTCGATGCTTCAGCAGATCCGTCAGGCGAACACAAATGCCACGCAACTTCACGCTTCCTTCGGATACTCCGAAATTCAGCGGCACGCAAGATCCAAAGTCCTGGCTCAGTGACCATCTGTCATCCGTTAAGCTTCACGGAGGCAACAAAGAAACCGCCATGCAATACCTTCAGCTGCAGCTGACAGGCGCGGCGCGGGTCTGGCTTAGCAGCCTATCATCAGGATCCATCCGAAGCTGGGAGGAGCTCGCTTATAGCTTCATCCGAAACTTCAAAGGCACCAGCAAGAGGCCCGCCTCAATCGAAGAGTTGCGAGCCTGCACTCAGAGAACGGGTGAATCTATTCGCTCGTACATACTACGCTGGTCTACAACCAAGAACTCTGCAGCACACATCTCCGAAGAGCGGGCCATCGACGCCTTCAGGGACGGCGTCAAACGCCCAGACTTGAAGGAGAAACTTGGACGTGTAAAGCCCAAGACACTCGACCAGCTCATGGAAATCGCCAACAGTTGGGCAGACGGCGAAGATTGCATCCAGCGGGCGCAATCAGATGAAGAGGACGACTACGGCCGAAGACGCGAACGCCGCAGCAAGAGGAGAGCGCGCGTCTACGAGGACCGCGACGGACCCGACATGGTCGCAGCCGGCTACGCCAACCGCCGTAATGACAACAGCCGCAACAGCGGAGGATACCGCAGCAAAAACTTCCGCGACAACGGACGACCAACGCAGTCGTGGCAACGTCGCGACCACGATAACGGACCCTCAGCATTCGATAAACTTTCGGGTCCATGCACCATCCACTTCTACATCGACAAACAAGATGGCAAAAAGAAAGCTAGCCACATGCTCAAGGACTACCGCGAGTTCCAGAAACTCAGCGAAGGCATGATGCAGATGAGGCAACAAGCTCCAATTCCTGCGTTCGGAAACGCACCTGCGCC
Source organism: Avena sativa (assembly GCA_916181665.1). Lineage (NCBI taxonomy): Eukaryota > Viridiplantae > Streptophyta > Magnoliopsida > Poales > Poaceae > Avena > Avena sativa. The sequence goes on along the minus strand of OV702293.1, from coordinate 349,879,182 downwards.
AGGTGAAATAGCACACGGAGCTCCTCCACCGCCGCCTATTGGAGGCCCACATCAACCAGTCGCACCAGCGCAAAACAACACCGGGGCCGCATACCCCCCACCAAAGGGAGCACTAAATATGATCCAGAAGGGACGCCCAACCAACAGGGTGCAGAAGAAAATCACCCGACAAATCAACATGGCCGTGGCAACTCCGCCTGCAATCCCTGAGTACCTCAGCGGATCGGAGTCCTGCATCACATTCACTCGCACGGATCACCCTTGCCAGATCCCTCGCCCAGGTCATGCTGCCCTGGTGCTGGAGGCGCAGATCGGAGGCTTCGAGATGAGTCGCGTCTTCATGGATGGCGGCAGCGGCATCAACCTAATATTCGCAAGCACTCTAGCAGCTATGCGGATCCCGCAATGCAGCCTAGAACAATCAGACACAACGTTCCACGGCATTGTCCCAGGGAAGGGCATCTTCCCCCTGGGCAAAATAGGGCTCGACGTCATCTTCGGGAAGCCGGACAACTTTCGGCAGGAGCGCCTAGAATTCGAAGTGGTGGACTGGCCGTCGCAATACCACGCCATCCTAGGACGCGTAGCATTCGCAAGGTTCCTGGCCGTCCCACACTACGCATACCTACTACTCAAGATGCCAGGACCAAGGGGCGTCATCACAGTCCACGGGAGCTTCACCCGATCGGACCAATGCGACAGGGATTTCAACAAAATCTCCCAGTCTTTCGGCATGCAAGACGAGCTTGTAAGGCTCCGCGAAGTGACAGACAATGGGCTACCCCCAGTCACCAAGCAGAACGCACCTGACATGTCTTTCGACTCCACCATCAACACCAAAAAAGTGCAGGTCCATCCAACGGATGCCTCCAAGACGGCGCTGATCGCCAACGACCCCAGCACCGCATAGGAAGGCGCGCTCGTCGAATTCCTCCGTGAGCGCTGGGAAATCTTCGCCTGGTGTCCTGCGGACATGCCAGGAGTTCCCAGGGAATTCGCCGAGCACGCACTCAATGTCTTCCCAGACACCAAGCCAGTCAAGCAGTCCATTCGGCGACTTTCGGAACCATGAGCCGAAGCTATCGGCAAGGAGATCAACAGATTACTCGCAGCAGACTTCATCCGGGAAATCAAGGAAAGTGAGTGGCTGGCAAACACGGTGATGGTCCCGAAGAAGGACACGGACATCCTGCGGATGTGCGTGGACTTCACGTCACTAAATAAACACTGCCCTAAAGACCACTTCCCTCTTCCTCGGATCGACCAGATCATCGATTCGACTGCAGGTTGTGAGAAACTCTCCTTCCTCGACGCCTACTCAGGCTATAACCAGATTCGACTCAAGGTCGAAGATCAAGAGAAAACGGCGTTCATCACACCGTTCGGAGTATACTGCTACAACACAATGCCCTTCGGGCTAAAGAACGCGGGTGCCACGTACCAGCGATGCATGCAGGCCTGCCTCAAGGACCAGATCGTTCGCAACGTCCAAGTCTATATCGACGACATAGTCATAAAAACCAAGGAGGCAAGAACACTTATCGACGATCTCCGCGAGACGTTCGACAACCTCGATCGCTACAGGATCAAGCTCAATCCAGAAAAGTGCGCCTTCGGCGTCCCCTCGGGTCAGCTGCTCGGGTACTTCATCTCTCAACGAGGGATCGAAGCGAACCCGAAGAAAATCAAAGCTATCATGACAATGGAGAAGCCGAAAAACCTCAAGGGCGTTCAGCAGCTCGCAGGGCGAGTAGCGGCACTAAGCAGGTTCATCAGCCGCATGGGCGAGAAGGCCCTACCATTTTACCAGTTGCTGCGCAAGGCAGACAAGTTCGAGTGGACACCAGAAGCCAACGACGCATTCGAAAGCCTCAAACGGCTCCTCTCCACCTCGCCAGTTTTGGTCACACCAAAAGAGCGCGAGCCCCTGTTGCTATACATAGCAGCCACACACCAGGTGGTCAGCACAGTACTCGTGGTCGAACGACCCGAAGAAGGCAAGACCCACGGGGTACAACGCCCAATTTACTACCTCAGCGAGGTTCTCACTCCAACAAAACAGCGGTACCCGCACTACCAGAAGCTGGCCTACGGCGTGTTCATGACGGCTCGACGACTGAGCCACTACTTCCAGGAGCATCAGGTGATGGTCGTCAACGAGGCACCCCTAAACAGCATCCTGAATAACCCAGAGGCCACAGGACGCGTGGCCCTGTGGGGCATTGAACTATCACCCCTGGACATCATCTACGAGAAGCGACACGCAATCAAATCTCAAGTCCTTCCGGACTTTCTGGTGCACTGGATGGAGCTGCAGCTGCCTGACACCCCAGACATGTCGCAGTCCTGGACAATGCATTTCGACGGCTCCAAACGCGAAGCCGGAGCAGGGGCAGGAGTCATACTGACCTCCCCGCAAGGTGACAAGATGAAGTACGTCCTTCGGATGAAATTCAGAGCCTCCAACAACGAGGCCGAATACGAAGCCCTTATCCATGGCATGAAGATGGCAAAAATATGCGGCGCAACGCGCCTGGTCATCTACGGTGACTCCAACCTTGTCGTACAGCAGGCGATGAATGAGTGCGACGCACACGCCGAAAACATGATCGCGTACCGCGCGCTATACAACGCACTCGAAGGAGAATTCGACGGCTGCGAACTTCGGCACGTTGGAAGAGAGAGCAACGAGGAGGCCGATAGACTCGCCAACATCGGCTCCACTTGTGCAAAGGTACCACCAGGTGTGTTCCTCGAACAGATCTGCGTGCCATCCATCAAGCGGAAATTCCCCAAGGGATCACCTGAAGAAGCAGAACACTCGGGGGCTACGCTACCCGAAGGTCACGAAGGACCCGAAAAGTTGGACACCGAAGTTGCCATGGTCAACCTGATGTAGGTCATGGCAGTCGAAGAAACTTGGACACGTCCATACGTCCAGTTCCTGATAAACGGAGAATTGCCAGACAGCCCGACAGATGCCCGGCGCGTATCCCGTCGGTCAAAAGCCTTCACCATCATCAACGGCGAGCTGTACAAACGCAGCATTACGGGCGTACTACAACGGTGCGTCACCATCAACGACGGCAAAGCCATACTCCAAGATATCCACGAGGGCATCTGCGGCCACCATGCAGGCAGCCGCTCCCTTGTCGCCAAAGCTCTACGAGCAGGATTCTACTGGCCAACGGCCATGAGCGACGCAAAAGACATCGTCCGAAGATGCAACGGGTGCCAACGGTTCGCCGACAAACCGCACGCACCTGGGTCCGAACTTCGACCCATACCCATAGCCTAGCCTTTTGCCCAATGGGGCCTCGACATGATCGGCAAACTGCCAAAATCCTCGAAGGGAGGACACGTCTTCCTCCTGGTCGCAGTCGACAAATTCACCAAGTGGATCGAAGCCATGCAAGTCACCAACCAGAAGGGCAAAACCGCCGTCAAATTCTTCGAATCCATTGTCTACAGATTTGGCGTACCGCACAGCATCATCACCGACAACGGATCGAACTTCATCTCCGAAGAATTCCAGGACTTCTGCGAAGGCCTCGGGATCAATATCACGTATGCCTCAGTGGCACACCCGCAAACAAACGAGCAAGTGGAAAAGGCCAACGGCCTAATCGGCGCCGGCATCAAGAAACGCCTCATGAGCTCACTCGAGCACAAAGCTGGAAACTGGACGAAAGAGCTACCGTCTGTCCTGTGGAGCTTACGGACTACGCCAAACAGCTCCACCGGCTACACACCATTCTTCATGGTGCACGGAGCTGAGGCCGTGCTACCAGCCGAAGTACGCCACCAGGCTCCACGAGTCGTCGCTTACAGCGAAGCCGAATCCACGGCTGCACTCGAAGATGCCGTCGACACACTCGACGAAGCACGTGATATAGCAGCAGCTAGATCCGCGGTGTACCAGCAAAGTCTCCGCAACTACCACAGCCGCCGGCTGCGCCCAAGGTCCTTCGTCGAAGGAGACCTCGTCTTGCGACTCAAGCAAAAACGACCGAATAAACTCGAGTCACCATGGGAAGGACCCTATGCCATCACCGAGGTCATCCCAGGTGGCGCCTATCGCCTCAAGCACGTGGAGTCTGGAGTCGCATACTCCAACCCATGGAACATCTCGCACCTGCGACGATTCTACCCCTTTTTTTTACTCTCAATAAGGCTTACAGCCAAGGCTACTCAGCCGAACCATGTACCTCCTACATTACGCTATAAATAAAGCTAAGTGTCTCGCCCCAACCTTCGGTTGACTATTTCTCTGCAACTTTATTACATGCTACATACGCATCCGGGGGCTCCCCCCACCTCACGATTTCATCGACTGAGGACAAAACGTGTACACCTGAGTAGCTGACCACGTCAGGCTAACGAAAAGGGCACGTACTACATCAAAGCACTCGGGGGCTCCCCCACCTCACGATTTCATCGACTGAGGACAAAACGTGTACACCTGAGTAGCTGACCACGTCAGGCAAATGAAAAGGGCACGTACTCAATCAAAGCACTGCGTGCTCGCTAACAAGCGAACCTTTACAACAAAGGGCACATACACGCCCAGCCGCAATATACAAATTTTACATCTATCTGTTTATTTTCAGGTACTACCTATTCTGAAGAATAACCTGAGCATGCTGCTCAAACAAATCTACAATCTGTTCGGCATACTGCCTTACAGCCGCGTAATGCGGACGCATATTCCATTCGCCACCATCTGGTCGAGGAGGTGGCCCAGTCGCCACAGCAGCCAAATCCACATCAGGGCGATGCACCCTCACAAGAGACAAGGCAGCCTTCACCCCTGCGACGAGCTGCTGCCGCACCAGCTCCTTGACATTGCTGGCACTCCGAAACTTCGCCAGAAGACCTGCAAGGGTCGTTGGCACGGCATCCAACGGAAATATAACGTGCAGCACCGAGGAAAGCGATGTCTGCACCTGGCGGAGCACCCGCGAAACCTGGTAGACACGATCCTGCACCGTCGCCAGAACTATGGCGCGATCACGATCCATCCAGAAGAAGCCGCCGGCTTCCATGTCCTGTTGAGTCAAGCAATTGACTCGAACAGCAATGCGCTCCTTTTCTTCCCTCGGAGCAAGATTCGCACCTGCGACAACCGCACGAAACAAGAGTAAGGCCAGCAGGCTCACCCGAAGAACTAAGCTACAGCCCGAACGAAGGATCAACTTAAATTGCAGCTGCTCGGACAACCGACCCAGCTCCGCCATCAAATACTCCTCTCTGGCAGCACCACGGTTTGCTTTGGACTTCCAAACGTCAGCGCGACCGCGCAACCCAAGCAAATCTCTCTCCAAACTGCGCACGCGATCTCGAAGAAACGCGAGCTGCGAGGAATCATCCAATGATGCTCGCAAGGGCCTTTCGGATGAAGTGTCAACCGGGTCAGCACCCGAAGGAACCTACAGCAGCAGAAAAAAGAAGGCACATAAACATTCAGCCAAGGATAGAGCTCAACTCGGAGGAATTCATTAAATAAGGCCACTGCGTGGCACAAGGATGGTGCTACAAAAGATATTTACAGCAAAATTAAACTACATACTACCCTACATCTCCTATGCCTAAGGCGTAGGACACCGAGTCGCCTCAGAGCCAGACTGCCTAGCTTTGGCCTCGCCCTGCTGCCGCAGCGCATACTCAGACAGCAAGTCAATGAGCTTGGGCCCATATCGTCTGCAGCGAGCGGAGTAGGCAGCGAAGGCTACCTCTGATCCATCCGCAGCCGTCAGCATCCGAGAAGTGATCTGGGGCAAGTCCAGCTCCGCCCCAGCCGCCATGGCCATCGCCAGCCCGACGGACGCGCCGATGCCCTTCTGCTTGCGCTTGTACGCTGCAGGCGCTTCGGCTGACAGAGCCTCTGCCAGAGCACCCACGTCTTCAAGGGATGCGCCCTTCGGGAAGAGCTCCTGGTAGAAGCAACCAAGGACCTCTTTCGCCTTGGCAAGGGAGTTGACGACGGTGCTGCAGCGGTCTTCGACGGCTACAGTGGCATCATCTAGAGCACTCCCGTGCTCCAGAGCACCGCGGTCAAACTCGATGCCTGCGGCATCTGAGACAAAAAAGAAGAAAACATGAAGAAAGGCAACATAGAAGAAGATCCGAAGAAAAAGAAGCAAGTACAAAAGCTAGCGCTCACCCGAAATAGCCTTGGCAGCAGCCATGAGTTTCTCCGCCACCCCTACCTCACGACCTGCGGCTTCCTGCTGCAGACACTCTTTCGCTTCGGCTGCCTTCGTCAGCTCCAGCTCAAGGCGCTTTTTCGCCTCAGCGGCAGCTTCGGCCTTCTGCTCCGATTGGCCAAGGCTCTTCTTCAGAGCATCAACCTCACGGAGAGAGTCGTTATGCTCCTCTGCATTTACAACAAGCAAGTGTCAAAGAACAGGACCAGGATAAGTAAGAGAAGTACTACAAGGCAGACGAATACCTTGAAGCTGTCGCAGTTTCGCCTCCAGCGTCAGGCGTTCCTCCACCAGCCGCTTGGCCTCTTGGACAAAAGGCTACAACACCAGGCAATAATAGTAAGAGCAGGACTTGGGGGCTACGCCCAACACAAAGAAGCATAAACAACATCAGCACACGAAGACGCTCGGGGGCTCCCCCCGTAACATCCAGCAGGAAAACTTACGTGCTCCGAAGGCGAACCCGCAGGCCCGCCTGCGACATTCTGAGGCGCAACCACCAGCCTCTCCTGCACAAGAGGAACTGGCGCAACACCACCCGAAGTCGCCACCGTCTGAGGAGGAGGCGACGCAATGTTCGACTCCCCCATCATCTCTCCCGCACCATCACTGGAGCCGTTGGAAGATTGCCTGAATACGAAGCCAATCAGCACAGGTGCAAAAAATAACAAGGGAACCAAGGACAACAGTGGCAACAAGAAAACTTACGAGCCCAACGCGCTCAGGTCGAAGATAGGAGAAGCCCTTCGGGCCCTCTTCTCCTCCTTCTTTTCTTCCTTCTTCTCCCCCTTCTTCTCTTCCTTCTTCCGCTTTGCTGGCGGGTGCGGAGCAACAACCCGCACAGGAATGGCAGGAATGGGAGAGGAAGAACCCCCATGAACATCATCATGACGCTCAAGGCCCAGAGGATTTCTGGGAGTCGGAGGAGTCGAGGCATCCGAAGACTCGCTCGAGCTCCGTGATCGCTTGCTCGAATGGTCCTCACTCGATTCGTCGGCACCCTCTGCTGGGGATCGCGCTGACGGTAGCTCGGACACGGAATCCACCACTTCATTATCCGGGGCATTCAGATACCTTTCGGGCAATGGTGGCGCCATGCCCGGCACTTTGAAGCTCTGCAAAAGGAAAAGGAACTTTGTTAGCAAACAAAGGAAAAAATACACAACTGACAAAACAAATGGGAAGCACTACGTGCGCAAATATACACCTTCGGTACGACCAATGTTGAAGAAAAGGGAGGAGTCAGCGACTTCCCCGGGATTTTTTCGTCGGCCTTGAACTTCAACAGCGCGCGAAGATCCTTGTCAAGTTCCACCTCGGAGATCTTCTCACTCGAAACCCTCGTCGGATCACGGCGCCCAGAGTAAAGAAACATCGGATGCGCCCTCGCTTGGAGAGGATGCACCCGACGCTCAAGAAACGTCCGGATGATGTCGACACCGTTCACCTCCTTCTCAGGAATCAATTGGAGATCCTCCACCCGACGGTACAGGGCCTCTATCTCTGCCACCTCACCATCCAAGATTTGGTTTTTCCAGGATCTTTTCTTCACAATCAACTGGGAGGGGTCAAAAGGAACGATACCAAAATCTTGCGCAGGCAGTACGGAGTCACGGATGTAAAACCATTTCCTCCGCCAGTACTGGACAGATTCGGACATGGAAAAGGAAAAGAATTGCACATTGGGACTGAGGGAGATGATGAAACCCCCAATGGGATACACACCATCCGAACCAGACTGCCTCTTCATGGAATAAAGCTTCCGGAAGAGGCCAAAGTGCGGCTCAATGCCAAGCCAACACTCGCAAAGCGTAATAAAACACGCAATGTGGAGAAGGGAGTTGGGAGACAAATGATGGAGCTGAACCCCATAGAAGAAGAGCAGTCCACGAAGGAAGTCGTGGACCGGAAAAGAAAACCCGCGAATCACAAAGGCAACAAACATAACCCGGAACCCAGATGGGGGACGGGGGATTACCTCATTGCCGGGGAGTATCACGGCCGTCGCGTCTTGCGGGATCAGGCTCCGCTCGCGCAGCTTGCGGAGATCGCTCTCCCGCGTCTCTGATCGCCGCCAGCCACCATCGGTGACACGAGCAGCGGCGGCGCCCTTCTTTCCTCCGGCAGCGCTGGTCCCAACTGCAGATGAGGACTTCTTTTTCCCCATGACGCTACGGCGGTGGTGGCGTTACCCACGAAGAAAGACAAAGGAAATATGCAGCAAACTCTCAGCGCGCAGCAAGAATCGCTCAAGAACAAGGAAGCAGTGAACAGATGAACTGCTGCGGTGAAAAACAAACCACGATTTCACCACGGATTATAACAGCGAAGACGACGCACGCTGGCCGTCCATCGAGAAGACCTAACGACAATGATAGATCTGGCCGTACACGTGTCAGCACTAAAACGAACCGTCGTTACCACGCCGTCCACTACGCGCGGAAATCGAGGAGACGCCGTAATCATATCCACGCCGCGCGTGACCGGTCAATTCAAAGTCAGGAAGTGGGACCCACGCTTCGTCCAGTCAAGTCACCTCTGGCGTAGCAGACGCTTGAGATCATCGATCGTCAGCACTGACGTCATCAAAAGCTATACTAGCACCACTTCGGCTCCACAGCTAAAAGTACTCACTCGAATCTATGATTCGACTAAATACTTGGGGGCTACTCCTATCAGGAGCGCTGGTCGCGCACCCGATGTACTTCCGGGTCAGCGGTACGCCCACGAGATTTCCTACTACAACTGTGCGATACCAGACTCGAGTCTCTGCCCGAGTCTACGACTCCGCCGGACACTCGGGGGCTACTCCAAACTGGAGCGCCGGTCGCGCACACACAAGATCTTCGAGCCCTACGTCGAGTCTACGACTCCACTACGGACTCGGGGGCTACTCCCATAGGGAGGATGGATTCACGTATCCGAAAATTTTCGAGTCCTTCGGACTTAATGATTGAAACAATGCTCGAACTAAAAGTCTCCGTTTGAGTCTACGACTCGAACAGACACTTGGGGGCTACTCCCATAGGGAGCGCTGGTCGCGCACCCTATGAACTCTTCGATTGCGATCCTTCGGATCAGCGTACAAACTTTTTCGGCAACTATGCCGTAATTAATGCAAAGTGAGCAACGACCTCCTTGGCCACCCGAAACACCTCCGCGGTGATAAACATTCGGATGCTGCGTCTGCGACGCAAAGATAAGACCTACAGATATCATCTGATGGCCTGGCAACGCACCTGACTGCGCTCTGCTAGTATGAATCCGTACCAGCAGGTACGATGAAAAATTCCGACGGACGCGTTGGGTACACCAATTAAAATCACTGGAATTCCACTCCTGTAAGTCCTCCGCGGCCTGAGTTGAATTACGCCAGCATATGTTCCAGTTTCGAGTTGAGGGACTCGAATCTGAAGAAGATCGTGTTGTTTTGTCCTAAGACAGTTAACTGACCCTGATCCGTCGGGAGAGTCAGGCACACGCATCAACAATCCCTACACATTCTCTTGAAAGACAGAGCTGCACCCAAAGGATTGAAGAGTCCTCAGCCGAATCTACGATTCGACTGAACACTCGGGGGCTACTGACATGGTTATACCCTACGGGTACGTAACTTCAGCATACCTGGTCCAGCCCAAGGAAGGCCCACGGCAGATATACGCCGGCCCATGAAGATTTTCGGGTGGCCCAGGCCCATGACGCCTTCGGATCCTTGGAGAGCAAGACTAGAGTTTGAATACAACTTGTAACCTACTCGTACTGGCACCCGAGACCTAGCCTCCTCATATATAAAGGCTAGGAGGGTCCAACGAGGAGGAAGACGATTACACACGACATACACACCTCCACGCCAGATCGAATCTGCGCACCTTGTAATCTTCGGTTCCGCCGTAATAAAAGAGCAGACAAGCAGTAGGGTTTTCCCTCCGGGGGCCTGAACCTGGGTAAATCTCGTGTCCCCTGGTTGCTTGTCTGTTAACCGTGCCACGATCTCCAGCATCCCCATCTTCTCCAAAACCCAAGTCCATAACAATGGGCATTGACGAGATTAAACCTCGTCAGATGATGAAAAGATGAAGGAGGCAAGACGATGAAGATGAGGAATGTGATGATTAGTCCGTATTTAGGGTGGAAGTACATGTACCTAATGGTGACATCAAATGACTCCAGAATATTTATGGCATGTTGTTTTTTTCCATCAAACGTATGCACATGCAATATTATCTAGAATTCCTTTTAATGGTAATTGAATTTTACAAGATTTAGGGTGCCATATATGGTCCTTACATTAGAGGTGTTTTCTACAGAGGTGTTTTCACAGATATGCATCTAATTACGGTGGAATACATGTATGCCATTAATTTTGAGATAATGAAGCATGTAAGCAGGATATGTCGGCTTCATGATGAACATTATTTTTTCTATCTCTCTGACATGAATACTAGGTTACAAATCTTAGTGCACTTAATGTTGCTAACAACACGTTTGTGAGTTATTCTACTAAGGATATAGTTTAAATTTTACTAATGTGTTTAGTAATGTGTTTTAATTTATTTTGTACCTGGCCAAGTTACACTAATAAAATTTATACTAAACTTTTATATTTTAACTTACTTTTATTATAGTATAGTCTTAATGAGTGTATATTTCCAATTATGTAGTTAGCACTATAAACCAAATATAAAATATCACTAACATTAAATGTAACATTTCTTTGTAGTGTAATATACATTCAAAAATATACTCTACCTTGTTCCAAATTTAGATATATTTTGGAACAAAAAATGTGGTAGTTTTTACATATAGATTTTGCTAAAAAATTATAATGTACACCTCCTTTTCTTGTGAGTCGATTAATATTTAAATATTATACATATTTAGTAGACATATATATATTGCATATTGTCTAATAAATATCTTGGTAGTGACCTCCATTGTTTCATTATTTAAACAAATTTACTAAAATTCTCGAGTATAAATTAAACTATTGGGTTGACTAGTTTTTTGTTGGTCAAATGTGCCCTACAAGCTACAATGTGTTTCTAATAATCCGGCAACACGTGCATTCTATATAATTGATATTGGAATATCCCTACTTATAATAATCACCAATGATCCAAACAATACTATAAATTCTGTAATATTTGTATAGGATAGATATTGTTAGGCTCATAAACAAGTATGTGGTGTCCTCTGTTGTACACAACTTTTCATGTCAGTTTATCAAACAAAAATTCGTGCACAATATCAAAACAGAACATTTAGTTATCATAACTTATGTACAACCAGCGGGGCATCCATCTGAGAGACTAACCCTCAAAGAAAACTCGCCACCATCATCAGGTTGGTTTTTTACTACCTGATATATGATCTCTGTGTGAACTTGCTCATACAAACTAACTAAGACATTTATTTAGATTTTTTATAATTTATTATAAATATATTAGATAACAGTGCATCGACTATAGTAAAATATTATTTCGGCACTCCGCATCATGTCTTGGGATGGTCGTCTTGTTTGGCAGTCCAGACTCTTCTCTCATATCCCTAACCTACTGTAGGAGCACTGTCGAGGAATAGACATAGTTTTTTTGTGATGGCATGAATGGACATACATGGAAATATAGCACGCTGTTGTGAGTGCATCGTTTTGGCACCCAGGCTACATTGAGCCTGGTATATTGGAAGAAAAAAAATGATATTTCGATGTGTCAAAAAATTCTATTCCTTTTGTATGTGGATACACGGTAATGTGATCTACATATTTGAAAAGTTCCCTAAAACTACCTTGTATTTTGGGCTACATACAAATCACAAATTTGTGTTTTAAGAAGTAAAGGAACAACTCAGTTTTGATCTTGACATTTGTGTTTTTTTGTGAAGATCACGGATGGTATACTATATTTTGATGACATTTGGTTCCTATCTTCCCTATTTTGGTAACCATGCGTATTTCCTCGATCGTAATGCTGCTAGACGAATTCAATTGCACACAACGCATGCAATGCATGGAACTTTCAGTGATCATGCAACAACTTTTGCAGCACGTAGCTAGATAGTGCCTATGTGGCACTACAGTTAATGAGGAAAGAGAGTGGGGTTGTATCTTAGCTAAGAAACACCTTTTGCACAAAACCATAGGCAAAAAACCATGGTTAGGCCAATCAAATGCATGCATGTCATCTAAATCATTAAATGTAGAGACACCACTTAAGAAACAATGTATTGGAGAAGTTGTATCTTAACCATTTATTTTTCCTAAGATGACGTGCTAAGATACACCCCATTGTGAAAGGCCTTACCCTATCCTAGCCGCATCATCGTGAACTCATGATTCATGCATAGAAAGATGCTCGCCTGGCCAGCTGTGTACACACACACTCATGAAATTAAAGCTCAACCGGCGAGGTGGACCAACGGGAGCGCTCCAGCCATCCACCAGTGAAACGAAAACGATGTGCCGCGGTGATCGGGAATATCCCCGCAGCTTACTTTAAGGCCTTTGACAATGGGTGTTTCTTAGCGCCGTATCTTAGGTATTTTGCTTATGTGGCATGTGAGTTAATGAAGAAAGAGATGGTACTTTGCTTAGGAGTACTCCCTCCGTTAGGGAATACTAGTCCGGAGGCCTTTCTCAGATATTTTTAAAATATTAGTTCGAAGACTTTACTCTCCTTAATTCCCGTGCATGACTTAATTTCCCTGCGCATGCTAGCCCTTCTCTCTCCACTCATCCGTCTGCCTCCTCCTCGCTAATTGGCGGCATGACAGGAATTAACAGCTAGGCAGTTTCAGTTGAGATAATGCATAGGCAATTAAGAGGAGGGATCTCTAGGGTTTCAAGGATAGCTCCAATTTTCCAGACCGCGTCTTGGTCCTGCTGCTATGGCCCTCCGGACTAGTATTCCCTAAGAGCAAGTACAATAGTGGGCTATAAGCCTGCTGGCATTTTTGTCTATGTGGAGAAGAGAGATAAACAAAAATACAAGTTGTTGGCTCTCATGCAAAAGCCACCTCTACATTTGCTCCTAGTCAAAACATTAAATGAGAGGAAAGAGAAAGCAAGAAGATATCAACTAGTACTAATCTAATAAACAACCTTATAGCCAACACTATTGTACAAACTAACTCTTGATGACATGACAGCCTCATATAGCCAACTTGCTAGCTATACTATTGCCCTTGCTCTAATAGAGGGAGTAAGATACAACCCTTGCACGCTATATCATAGGCAAATTTTTTGGCTAGTCCAATTACACACATGCATGAGACTGAAATCATTAAATACAACCCTCCTAAAAAACAATAATCGAGGCTCCGTAGCATCCACAATGGCTGCCTCATGATTAGCGTGTTCGAATAATAGTGGGCCTAGCGTTATCTCCATCATAATGGGGCTCTCTCTCTCTCGGAACTAATCTTGTGATGATAATAGACCTCCTCGAAACACGCGATCATAATAGACCTTTGTTAATGCATTTTGGAAAATACAAATGCCAACACGACGAGTCGACACTCTATCCTTTTTCAATAAACGGACTATATTCATATCAAGACAATATCTGTTGCACCAGGCACGGACGGAGGAAGCGATGTGGGTATGTAGGGGTCCCGGTCCCTGGCAGGGCGGATCCACATGTTTACTCGGGGTGCACACGACACCGGTTAAAAATAAAATCCTTTGTAAAATAGAATCAAAATTATACCAAAAATCAAAATGTCAAGATTCGTTAAAAAGGAAATTTGTATGGAGCGTATGTTCGAATTTTAATCCCATGGAACAAATGCATCGGAGCAGTCGAATCTTTATGTCCACGTTGGATGATAACTCCTTTTTTCTGTAATGCCATGTGGCAACTAGCCAGGGCCCACCAATGTTTTTCCCCTAGTGACTTTCTATGGAGTCACACTAGGGCGCAACAGTGGGTATATTCACATGATATGGCGGTCCAAAAAAAAGAGCGATCAACAAAATGGTTGGATCATACTTCGGGATGATCCACCGGTGATGGGAACACGAGGGTAACTAGAGAGTGTTCCAACAAGGATGTCTTCAAGAAGGGAATAGTGCCGACGTCAATAAAAGAATGTCTAGGTGAACGCCCTATTGCAAAGTCAACTAACGAAGGTTGTGTGTCTATAGTTTTCACCCCTGGAAGGCTAGAACTCAAGACTTGTTAATCAAACAACACCATTTAACCATACTTAGTGAAATTGAATATCAACCATGTAGCGGCCGGTTGTTAGCTACTCCCTTCATACCGGTTTAAAGGATCATCACGTAATCCAAGAAAAAAGTTTGACCATATATTTAGCCAACAAAACATGAATTGTATATCACAAAAATTATAACATTGAAAAGATATTTTGAATATAAATACAATGGTATAATTTTTGAAAATTATAATTTATATTTTGTTGATCAAACTTGTGACCAAACTTTTTTATTGGACTATATGCTGGCCCTTTAAACCGGTATGAAGGGAGTACTAGTGATCCCACAAGACGCATTGTCTCCCTGCTCGACAGTGGACCCGTGTCAGCGCGCCTCGTCTTAACTGTGTCCATGAAAGAGCGCGCACTTCAAGTTTTCTTGGAGATTCAATCTATGTTTAAATTTAAGCAAGTTTATACAAAAAAAAATATAACAACACTTATGAAACTCATAAAATAGCTATATGATAAAAAATATATTTCATAAATCTAATATACCCTGAAGTTGGAAACGCAGTGAAGGAGGGAGTACCCTGTGTGCTCGCCACGCGCCGGCCTCGAGTGGAAGCTAGTGCCCGCAGCCACACGTCCCAGCCCGTGCCACGCCGGTGCAGTGCACGCCCCCGGCGCTCATACATGTGCGCGCGCCCACGCCTGCCCGCCGATCCGGTTGGGCCTGAATCTCTAGGGACGACGAACGGGGAGAAAAAGAGTAATCCCGAATCCTCGACGGGATTGGATCAAATCTATGTGTGGCTGGACAGACGCGCGCCCATCCACCCACGTACAGTACGACCTAAACAAAATAAAGCACACATCCATCCATCCATCCTTACTAGACCACCCTAGCTACCTGTGAGAAAAATACATCACGCAGTCATCGTGATTCTGCCTTGTACTCCCTCCTTCCACAAATAGTTACTTCTAGCTTTTGTCTAAGTCAAACTTTATAAAATTTGACAAATTATATATAAATATAACAAGATATATATTAGATTATATTGACATATTATAAAACTAAATTTAAAAACATATCTATCAGTACCAATTTAAAGTCATAAATATTGGCATGTTTTCTTATAAAATCAGTTAAACTTTATTAACTTTGACTTAAGACATATCTAAAAGTACACTTATTTGCGGACGGTTGCGAACGGAGAGAGTACGCGTCTTCCTCGTCACTCACCTCCTCATCACTCATGACCAGCGTCTCTTCTCGTCCTAGCTAGGTGTGCGATCTGGGACACGCGAACGCGTAATAATTTTCGCCAAGGGTCTGGCGCCGTAGCCCGAGGTAGCTGCTAGCGATCGACCGAGGTTGTCACTGCACTACCCCAATAGGAATGAAGGAGTATGATCGAATAGGGGTCCGTAGAGGGTAAAAAGCAAAAGAAAAAAAAAACTATGCCACGTTCTCGGAGGGGACTGCATCGAGACACTCACTGTCCAGCTGCGCAGCCGCTGCTTGCTCGCGCCCACGGGCGCATGCGTTGTCTCCCGGCGGCGCCCGCGCACGCGCTGTCGAGGTAGTTGTTAGAATTTAATTAGTCTTTAATTAAATAGGTTAATTCCTGCTTGTAACTGCTACATGGATAGCCACTCATTTAGAGAACCGTCATTAGACGGTTATTTCCTGGAAGGTTGCCTCCACAAACCGACTTAATCATGTCGGTTCTCCCTCTCTATATATGTAAAATCTTCATCAATCAATACAAGGATTCATTCTAGTCTTTTGTCTCTGGCTGTCAATCCTTCTAGTTCTAACACGTCATCAGCACGCTCCCAGCGAGAGCAAAATCCGGCGATCACCGGAGTAAGAACAAGAAAAGCTCTCTACGGGGACAATCCGATGGAAGAGGAATTATGCCTTGTGGACAGTGCTACCACAAACTCCATACTGAGGGAGTTGAAATATTTTCAAACTCTAAAAAAGATGAATGGAGATATTTTGACTATCGCTGGACGCGATACGGTAATTGTTGGCACTGCACGTGCCATATTTACCCTCCCAAACGGTACACAAGTGACAATTGAGGATGCCTTATTGTATCTCGACTCGTCGTGTACCTTAATCAGTTATCGAGATATCCGTAAGAATGGATTTCACATTGAAACCCATGAAGACAACAAAGAAGAGTATCTGCTCTTCACAAAAGATAACGGATATGGCAAGCAAGTACTTGAAAAAATTCCTTCTCTGTCGTCCGGACTGTACTATACGTACATCAAGCCCGTAGAACATGTTGCTTACAAGGTAATCTTCCAGAATATTGACGCATTTCAAACTTGGCATGATCGCATAGGCCATCCCGGCATCGGGATGATGAGGAAGATTACTAGCAATTCCATTGGTCATAATTTGCATGAGTCCAAATTCCCTCAGTCATCAGACTTTGTGTGTACATCATGTGCCACAGGGAAGCTAATTTTGAGGCCTTCGCACCTCAAAATACAAGTTGAACCACTTCAGTTCCTTGAACGAATTCAAGGTGATATTTGTGGTCCTATCCAACCATTATCTGGACCATTCAGGTATTTCATGGTTTTGATTGACGCATCTACACGATAGTCACACGTGTGTCTTCTTTCCACACGAAATCATGCATTTGCCAAGATAATGAGGGAAGTAATTAAGTTACAGGCCCATTATCCAGAAAGTCGAATTAAATCAATTCGCATGGATAATGCTGCAGAATTCTCTTCATGCGCCTTCAATGACTATTGCATGGCCTTGGGGATTGAAGTTCAGCACTCTGTTCCATATGTCCACACTCAAAATGGTTTGGCTGAGTCCCTAATAAAGAGGATCAAACTCATTGCAAGACCTTTGTTAATGAATTGCAGCTTGCCAACTTCGTGTTGGGGTCACGCAGTTTTACACGCCGCTGACCTAATCCAATTGCGACCTACTGCATATCACAGTACTTCCCCTCTGCAATTGGTACGTGGAAATCCTCCCAGCATTTCCCATCTGCGTAAGTTCGGATGTGCTACATACATCCCGATCTCACCACCACAGCGGACATCCATGGGACCACACAGAAAACTAGGGATCTATGTGGGGTACAAATCGCCGTTGATTATTAAGTACCTGGAACCCCTCACTGGGGATCTATTCACAGCCCGTCACGCTGATTGCATATTTGATGAGGAACATTTTCCGGTATTAGGGGGAGATTTCAAGTACCAGAAAGAATGCCCAGAAATTGATTGGAATGCTATCGCCATTTCAACCTCTGATCCACGTACCCAAGAGACCGAACTCCAAGTTCGGAAAATTATCAATTTGCAACATCTTGCAAATAATCTGCCAGATTCATTTACTGATCTAAAAGGTGTTACTAAATCCTGGAAACCGGCCAGAAATGCGCCCGAAAGAGTGGAGGTACCAACAAAAACCACTCAACTCCCTGATCCTAAGAAGAGGGGGAGTAGTACGGCCACTGACCCGGAACCTGCTTCTCGCAAGCAACAAAGGAGAGAGAGGAGAAAATCCTCCAAATCAGTAAATGCAAGTCAGCTCAACGTTGACAAACACCTTATGGGTAGTATACACCCAGTGGAAGGACAACCTCCACAACCCAGCTCCAGCTTGCACACACTGGCTGGGACATCGGAACACCTAGACTCACGCGTATTGGGAAATCACGAAGAGTCATCAAGGGTGCATGAGATATCCACCAACTATATCGATTCTGGAGAATCATTCAACCGTAAGTCTACGATTGTCGAAACTTATTTTTCTGCTACAATTGCTGATACCCTTCTCAATGATCATGATCCAAGGACTATCGTTGAGTGTGAGAAACGCTCCGACTGGCCTAAATGAAAGGAAGCAATACAAGCAGAATTTGCTTCGCTTAATAAAAGGAAGGTATTCACAGAAGCAATACCAACACCTCCCAATGTTTTCCCTGTGGGATTCAAATGGGTTTTCCTCCGGAAACGGAATGAGAACAATGAGGTGGTGAGATACAAAGCGAGGCTCGTAGCACAGGGTTTCACGCAGAGACCCGGCATTGATTTCAATGAGACATATTCTCCAGTAATGAGTGGTATCACTTTCCGATATCTTATATCTTTGGCAGTGCAAAATCGTCTATCTATGCAGTTGATGGATGTCGTGACCGCATATCTTTACGGGTCACTAGATTCAGACATATATATGAAGGTTCCTGATGGAATCTCTGTCCCGAATGCAAGCGCTAAACGCAACATGTACTGTGTAAAACTGAACAAGTATTTATACGGCTTGAAACAGTCGGGACGGATGTGGTACAACCGACTTAGTGACTTCCTTCTTCAGAAGGGTTACTCCAACAATGATGACTGTCCATGTGTCTTCATCAAGAAGTCCTCTTCAGGATTTTGCATCATTTCAGTGTATGTCGATGATCTCAACATCATTGGCAACACACAAGATATTGATGAAGCACGCAATCATCTAAAGACAGAATTTGAGATGAAGGATTTGGGTTAAACCAAATTTTGCTTGGGTCTTCAACTCGAGCACCTTCCCTCAGGAATAATGGTACACCAAGCTGCCTATATCCAGAAAATATTGGAGAAATTCAATATGGACAAATCCTATCCATCTAAAACTCCCATGGTGGTTCGTTCTCTAGACGTAGAGAAAGATCCGTTCAGGCCAAGGGATGATGAAGAAGAGATGTTGGGACCCAAGGTTCCATATCTCAGTGCCATTGGTGCGCTCATGTATCTTGCAAATTGTACGAGACCTGACCTCGCATTTGCAGTGAATCTACTTGCTAGACACAGCGCAGCTCCTACCAAACGCCATTGGTCGGGAGTCAAGAATGTCTTTCGATATCTCCAAGGCACAAAGGATCTTGGCCTATACTTTCAGTTTCAGAGAAATCTGGACTCCAGTATGATTGGATACACTGATGCTGGCTACTTATCTGATCCCCATAATGCTAGATCACAGACTGGCTTTGTGTTCCTACATGGTGGAACTGCTATATCATGAAAGTCTTCGAAACAGACTCTGGTTGCCACTTCTACCAATCATTCTGAAATAATTGCATTATATGAGGCATCACGCGAATGTGTGTGGCTTCGCAGAATGATAAACCACATACAACAGTCATGTGGAATTGGTTCTATCGAATCACCTACCATTATCTATGAGGATAATGCGGCTTGTGTTGCACAGATGCAAACAGGATACATCAAGAGCAATATCACTAAGCATATTTCCCCAAAGTTGTTTTATCCTCATGAACTCCAAAAGAGTGGGGAAATAAACATCTTGCAAGTCAAATCATGCGATAATCTCGCCGACTTGTTTACGAAGTCTTTACCAACTTCAACATTCCAGAAATATATTCATGGAATCGGTATGCGACGGCTTCGAGATTTGCAAGAATCAGGGGGAGTATCTTCCTAAACTATTCCTGTTCAAAGCATCATATTACACTCTTTTTCCCTTAGATGAGTTTACTTTACAGGTTCTCATTAAGGTTTTTAATGAGGTAATATCAACATAAGATCATATGTCATACTATCCGTTTTCCCCATCGGGGTTTTTAAGATGGTATAAACGACATATTTATTGACCTCTAGATTCTATGGATTTATTTCATATTGAGTTAACAGAGGCGATAATCATTATATGCTGTGCCATTTTTTCCTTATTTTCCCACAGGGTTTTTGAAAGAGTTTTAACAGCATATCCTACTCAACTCCTCACATTTTTCCCACAGGGTTTTTGAGGAGACTATTTAAAGATAATGAAGATTCACAAGTACAAGCATAGATTAGAGGGAGTGTTAGAATTTAATTAGTCTTTAATTAAATAGGTTAATCCCTGCTTGTAACTGCTACATGGATAGCCACTCATTTAGAGAACCGTCATTAAACGGTTATCCCCTGGAGCGTTGCCTCCACAAACCGACTTAATCATGTCGGTTCTCTCTCTCTATATATGTAAAATCTTCATCAATCAATACAAGGATTCATTCTAGTCTTTTGTCTCTGGCTGTCAATCCTTCTAGTTCTAACAGTAGTGGCCGGTATAAACACTACGGGAAAAATGCCACTGTCGTCGTCTCTCTTCTTTGCCGTGTGCCAAAAAGCCCGGAACACAGCAAAAAGAATCTTTGTCGTGTGTAAACCAAGAACACGGCAAAGGACAGATGCACGGCAAACAGCAGAAAAAGAACACGGCAAAGAAACAAACACGGCAATGGACCGACGAGAACACGGCAAAGTCAATGAAGAAACACGGCAAAGTTTTCCTCACGGCAAAGAAGTGGGCCCCGTGGCCTCGCAGGGCCACCCGCCGGCAGGGGCTGACGTTAGACGGACGAAACCGTCAAATACTTTACTTTGCCGTGTCGATGCAGTAAACACACGGCAAAGGCTTTGCCGTGTTCCGAGTACAAAGACACACGGCAAAGAGCCTTTGCCGTGACTGTCGTTGCCGTGTGGCGTTTGCCGTGTGCATGTACACGACAAAGGCTTTGCCGAGTTCCGGGAGGCCTTTGCCGTGTCTTTTTTCCACACGGCAAAGAGCCTGTGTTATATATACACACGAGCGCTCGGCGGCGTCATGTCCCCCAATTGAACCGTACGTACGTACGGAGTACGTGGAATCGCCACGCGCCGGCCTCGCCCGTCACGTCGCTGCCCGCGCGGTGCCGTGCCGTGCCGGTGCAACGCACGCGCAGCCCTCGCCACGCCGCGCATGTGCACGCGCCCGCGCACGGCCGCCGATCCGGTCCGGCCAGAAGCTCCACGGCCGAATCAACAGAGCCTCGACCGGATTAGATCGACCGCCGATGGATGAACTGCCATCCACCCACGTACATACTACGTACGCAAAAGCACATCCGTCGCAGTTACCTGCATGTGACTGCGTGACTGTGATGTACACGCGCAGCCCAGTCGCGATCCTTGCAGCCAGGCTTACACGCGTCCTACTCGCCAATCGCAGTTACCACGTCGACGTGTTCTGCCCCGAGCTAAACAAATCCGTCCGATCGATTAATTAACCTAGCTAGTACTCTAATCCAGCTACGGGCTAGCTATATATCTGGGACGACACGCAAACGCTACCCTCGGAACATTTCACTAGCTGCTAGCGACCGAGGTTGTCATGTCATGGTACTACCGCAAATATGAATATACTGTATGATCGATCAGTTGCCATGCATGCACGAGGGATACATGTAGCATTCTTCGTACGAGAGTTCATTAATATATATTTTTATTGGTTTATGTTTCACTAGTGGAAACGAGGCTTTTCGTTGATCCTGGAAAAGGACTTTAACACCGGTACTTTTACACCGGTTCGTGGCATGAACCGGTGTTAAAGGGGGAGCTATATAAGACACCACCGCAGCCCACACACCCCACTCTTCCATTTTTTCACTATCTCATTTTGGAGCCTAGCAAGAGGGTGTGAAGCGTGCTAGTTTGTGTTTTTTTCATATGCATAAGAGGTGTTCGGTGAAATGCCCGAGAGCTCAAAATAAGTTTTCTCGTTGCTCTTTCCTTCTCGGTCGAGGTCGGCAACTATCCTTTCATGTGTCATTGATGTACTATATATATAAATGGTCATCTCCCTATTAATTTTTGATATATACTACATATTAATGCAGATGAACCGGCAATGGATGTACGGTGACCGTCGCACTTCCGAGTACATTACGGGCCTCCAAAATTTCATCGTTGTGGCTAATGCAAACCGTGGTCACAATGGTTTTATGTGTTGTCCGTGTGTTCACTATCAGAACAAGAAAGACTACTCAAATACCAGAACCATTCACGCCCACCTGCTTCGATCCGGTTTCATGCCCATCTATAATTGTTGGACCAAGCACGGAGAAAAAGGGGTTGTGATGGAAGACAACGAAGAAGAAGAGGATGATGACAACTATCATAATATGTATCCTGAATATGATGATACTGCAACAGGGGTAGATAATGAAGATCAAGAGGGAGCAGATGGGCCCGCTGATGACGATCTTGGTCGGGCCATTACTGATGCAAAGGAAGAATGTGAAACTGAAAAGGAGAAGGAGAAGCTGGAGCAGATGTTAAAGGATCACAAAACATTGTTGTATCCAACTTGCGAAGATGGCCACAAAAAGTTAGGTACCACACTGGATTTGCTGCAATGGAAGGCAGAGAACGGTGTGACTGACAGCGCATTTTCAAAGTTGTTGGTAAAAATGAAGAATCTTCTTCCAAGAAATAATGAGTTGCCCGACAGTACATACCAAGCAAAAAAGGTTGTCTGCCCTCTAGGATTAGACGTGCAGAAGATACATGCCTGCATTAATGACTGCATCCTCTACCGCGGTGAGAAGTACGAGAATTTGGATGCATGCCCGGTATGCACTGCACTGCGGTATAAGATCAGACGAGACGATCCTGGCGATGATGAGGGCGAGGCCCCTAGGAAGAAGGTTCCCGCCAAGGTTATTGGTATGCTCCTATAATACTACGGTTAAAACGTCTCTTCAGAAATAAAGAGCATGCCAAGTTGTTGCGATGGCACATGGAAGACCGTAAGAAAGACGCGATGTTGAGACACCCTGCTGATGGGTCACAGTGGAGAAAAGTCGAGCGAGAGTACCTGGACTTCGCACGTGACGCAAGGAACTTAAGGTTGGTCTAAGTACAGACGGCATGAATCCTTTTGGTGAGCAGAGCTGCAGTCACAGCACCTGGCATGTGACTCTATGTATCTATAACCTTCCTCCTTGGTTGTGTATGAAGAGGAAGTTCATTATGATGCCAGTGCTCATCCAAGGCCCGAGGCAACCCGGCAACGACATTGATATGTACCTAAGGCCATTAGTTGAAGAACTTTTACAGCTGTGGGCCAAACCAGGTGTACATATGTGGGATGAGCACAAAGGGGAGCCATTTGACCTACGAGCATTGCTTTTCGTAACCATCAATGATTGGCCTGCTCTTAGTAACATTTCAGGGCAGACAAACAAGGGATACAATGCATGCACACACTGTTTAGATGAGACTGAAAGTGTATATTTGGATAAATGTAAGAAGGTTGTGTACCTAGGGTATCGCCGATTTCTTCCGAACCTACATCTAGTAAGGAAGGCAAGCATTTCAAACGTCTGGCAGAACCCTGGAGGAAGCCTGTCCTCCGTACCGGTGAGGAGGTATTTGGTATGGTCAAGGACCTAGAAGTAATCTTTGGAAAAGGTCCTGGCAGTCTATCTGTTTCGAATGACGATGCCAGACACGCGCCCATGTGGAAGAAGCAATCTATATTTTGGGACCTACCCTATTGGAAAGTCTTAGAGGTCCGCTCTTCAATCAACGTGATGCACGTGACGAAAAATGTTTGCGTGAACCTGCTAGGCTTTCTAGGAGTGTATGGGAAGACAAAAGATACACCGGAAGCACGGCAGGACCAACAACGTCTGAAAGCCCCTGAACAGCCTATGCATCCTGAGAACGAGAAGGGTAAACGATGCCACTTAACTCCTGCCAGCTACGCTCTTACGAAAGCAGAGAAGGAAATCTTTTTTGAATGTCTGAGCAGTATCAAGGTCTCATCTGGCTTCTCGTCGAATATAAAGGGAATAATAAATATGGCAGAGAAAAAATTCCAAAACCTGAAGTCTCATGACTGCCACGTGATTATGACACAATTGCTTCCGATTGCATTGAGGGGGCTTCTACCTGAAAATGTTCGAGTACCCATTGTGAAGCTATGTGCATTCCTCAATGCAATATCTCAGAAGGTAATCGATCCAGAAAGCCTACCAGGGTTACAAACAGATGTGGCCCAATGTCTTGTCAGCTTTGAGTTGGTGTTCCCACCATCCTTCTTCAATATTATGACGCATCTCCTGGTTCACCTAGTAGAAGAGATTGCCATTCTGGATCGTGTATTTCTACACAATATGTTCCCCTTTGAGAGGTACATGGGAGTCTTAAAGAAATATGTTCATAATCGTGCTAGGCCAGAAGGAAGCATCTCCAAGGGTTATGTAACAGAGGAGGTCATTGAGTTCTGTGTTGATTTTATTCCTGACCTTAAGGCGATTGGTGTTCCAGAATCACGACATGAGGGGAGATTGTGTGGAAAAGGCACCCTAGGATGTAAAGCAATGATATGTAGTGACGGGCATTCTCTCAATCAAGCACACTACACGGTTTTACAAAGATCTATCTTGGTTGCCCCGTATATCAATGAACACAAGAATTTAATACGCCTCAAACACCCGGGGCAGTCTGATGAATGGATTATAAGTGAACACATGGCGAGTTTTGGCGGCTGGCTGCAAAGACTTCTCACGAATAACACCACTGTTGGGGATCAGCTGTACTTGCTGGCCAGGACACCATCTTCAATTGTATGTACTTTCCAAGGGTACGAGATAAATGGGAATACATCTTACACGATAGGCCAAGATAAAAAGAGCACCAACCAAAATAGTGGTGTCCGCTTCGATGCAGCAGAAGACAATGGGCAGAATACCACGTATTATGGATTCATAGAGGAGATATGAGAACTTGACTATGGACCTAATTTTAAGGTCCCCTTGTTTCGATGCAAATGGGTCAAGCTAACAGGAGGAGGGGTTGAGGTAGACAAGAAGTACGGAATGACAACGGTGGATCTCAATAATCTTATGAAGGTAGACAAGAACTTAGACGAACCATTCATCCTAGCCAATGATGTGGCTCAGGTTTTCTATGTGAAGGACATGTCCTCCAGACCAAAAAAAGAAAAAATATGTAAACGAATACATCATATGATGAGCCAAAGCGTCACATAGTTCTTTCAGGGAAAAGAAACATCGTGGTAATCGAGGACAAGACAGACATGTCAGAAGATTATAATAAGTTTGATGAAATTCCGCCCTTCACAGTGAAAACTGACCCAAGCATTCCGTTAAGTAAAGAAGATGCTCCATGGTTACGTCTGAAGCGATCATAAGGAAGGACATATGCCAAGAAATTCATGCTCATATTATGTAACTCTAGTTCATGTTTTTAATATTAATAAATGTCTTGAGTGTTAGTCTTGTTTTGTGGATGGACCGGGACTATGAGAAGAAGTTGTCCCGATTCGTACTTACCATTAAGATCTGATCTCCAAACGTGCGCGGTCACATATTAGGGAGTGCCTCTATGACCAGTTTCTTGGAGATGCCGAAGGACTGGGCTCCGTCGGCATCTCCCTGAAACTGGCCGTAGTGGTGTCCCTGCTCTCGAAAATCATCTTGCAGCTTGTAACTTCTCTAACTAGATCAATACACCTAGGAGCTAACTAATTTCATATATTAGGGAGTGCCTCTATGACCAGTTTCTCGGAGATGCCGGAGGACTGGGCTCCGTCGGCATCTCCCTGAAACTGGCCGTAGTGGTGTCCCTGCTCTCGAAAACCATCTCGGAGATGCCTCAAACTGGCTGGAGGACTGGACTCACAAGGATGCCTATTTATAGTACAAGCAGCTCGACATAGTGTCGACACTTACGAAATAATGTCGACACTCGCCACTATTATTAGTGCTGACTCGTGTTTTGTCTCGGTTGGTGTCTCCAACCGGGACTAAAGGTTCATCTTTAGTCCCGGTTGGTGACACCATCCGGAACAAGGTACACGCCGCACGACATAATGTCGACACTCACCCCTATCATTAGTGCTGCCTGGCCCAGCCTGAAATCCCTCCAACCGTCCCATTTTTAGAACAATGTCATATTTCTTCTGTTAACAGTATATGTATTAAATGAGCCATTTTTATTCCTTCTATTTCTTCCCTTCATATTTTTTCCCGCCATTTTTCTTCCCGCCATTTTTATTCCCGCCAGTTCTTCCCTCCAGTTCTTCCCGCCAGTTCACTATATATATATGTAGGGTTGGCCTCCATTGTCATTGCGCATCTCTAGACTCAGATCTGCAGCCTCATCACTCTTTCCCATGGCTTCCACCATAGCACTAACCCCCAGGGAGGCGGAGGCGCTTTGCGCCTCGAACTACCCCTGCCTGCTGGGCTACTGTGTCCCTGTCGGCTGGATGCTGAGCGCTGGAGGCGTGCCGGTTCCTCCTGTCCCTCTAGGTGTGGCGCGTCGGATGGCCATCACGAACCACTACTACTTCGAGCTAACGCCGGAGCAGCGGAGGAATCCCAGATGGCATCCCGACTATTTCCCTACTTGGGAAGCCTTCTTCGTGGATCGGCGTGAGAGAGCGCTCGCCAGGCACGAGGAGGACGGCCCACCTCCTCCTAACTTCAACGAGGCCGGCCGTCGACTATGGTGGCGCGGTCGGACTCTCCAGAGCGTCATGGCCTATGACACTGCCGCTGACTCTAACCCCCGTCTGCGCTACCCTCAAGTCCAGCCCACGCGTACTCAGCCTTCAAGGTTCAATTACGGCGACCCCGACGACGACAGCGATGACGGCGGCGGCGAGTACGACGACTACAGTGGCGAGTATTACAGGTGTAGGTAGGAGCATGACTGAATCACTCCAACATTTCAAAACAAGTTCGGCCGATTGTTACTTAATCTGGCCATGTATCTTAATTTTCAGTTCTTTTATGTATCTTAATTTTCAGTCGTGCTTTATGTAACTTACTATTAGTTGCATTCTGTATTTTAATTCCAGTTCTATCTCCTTCACACAATGACCTATCTCATTCGAGGTTTCTTGGCTTCCCGGTTAAATGACCAATATTATGGCTAGAATCAAGGCATAGTTTGTGATAATATGGCCATATTGTGCATACATGTGCATCATGGCATGGCAAACAATGTTGCAAGAGGAAGTTTTCCTTTTTATCGCACCAAAAAGGTATTTTCCATTTTCCGAGCATAAAAAACGGACGGTTTTGTGAAGCAACCACCAAATGGCTAATTCAAAAAACCACCAACACATTTTACAAAAATACTAGACCACCTTATATGGACAATGTACCAACTGTGAGATCTGAAACCTTTCTGTCCACCTCTGGTGAAAAAGACAAATTTCTGCCGAATCGGTAGGAAGTGGGTCAGATATGAACTACAGGTACATGATACGATGCTCATGATTTTTTACAAAAATCATTTTTAGGTTCACAATATGCTATTTTATCAAAAAACCAATGCAAGTTGAGCGAGGCTTGGTCAGATTCAAGTGTATACAAAAGATGCGGCATTTAAATATCCAATCAATTCAAAAATGTTAATACAAAAGATGCGGCATTAAAATATGACAATTGAATAATCAAAGGGTTAGATTCCTTTTTAGATGCTTAATATTTCTTATGTTCAAAGTTTTAGGATTTGACAATTTATTTTGTTTGAATTGAATAATCAAAATTTATATGTAAGTGTTTTAATCATTTTGAAAATTTTCATCTAAAGTAAATATAAAATGTTTTTACATGAATGGATAGATATTATTTTTCTGAAAATTATGATATATTATTCATATTTTTCTGAGTTGAAATGAAAAAGATATGAATTTTCTAAATTCATATCCTATTTTTTGAATTAAAAATGCCCCTTTAATGCATGAAATAAATGCCCCCCTTTAACACCGGTTCCAGACACGAACCGGTGTTAAAGGGGGGGGCGCATTTATTTCGTTTCGCGCGCGCACCCCCCCCCCCCTTTAACACCGGTTCGGGGCTGGAACCGGTGTTAAAGGGGGGTATTAAATGCGCGCGCGAAACGAATTCCCCCCTTTAACACCGGTTCCAGCCCCGAACCGGTGTTAAAGGGGGGTATTAAATGCGCCATCCCCTTCCTTTCTTCCCCCTAGAGCCAGATCGATCGAACCCCTCGCCGTCGCCATCGCGTGCCCTCGCCACCGGAGCCCTCTAGCCCTCGCCGTCGCCGCCCTCGCCACCGCGCGCGCCATCGAAGCCGACGACCGCCACCGCGCGCGCGCCACCGAAGCCGATGACCGCCACCGCCACCGTGCACGCGCCACCGAAGCCGACGACGACGCCGGCGCCTACAAGAACCCCGACGCCGTGGTGAGCTAGCGGACCGTGCCTGGTCGTCCCCTCTGTTTCCCTGCTCCTTTCTCTGTTTCCTCCTGGCGGCGGTGTGGAGCTCGCGTGGTGGCGCCGCCGGCCGGCGAGCTCGTGCGGTGGCGCCACTCCGTCCACGCCTCTGCGTCGTTCGAGGAGGATTCATCCTTTGCTATTGATTCCATTTACAATCTACAAGAAATGTTGTAAGCTAGAGGGTTAGAAATTTACTATGATTTTTTATTCAATTTCATATACTTTTGTATATAAATCAAACCATTTTACTTATTAGTAGTAGGATCAAATCGGACACGAAAACTGCAAGCGCGTCATCGGGTGTGGCGGGCAGGAGTGGCTACACGAGCGCGTCCACGGATTGGGGCCAACGACAGGGATGTGGAGGGGATGGGTCAGGGAGGCGGATTCGTCGGGGAGGCCCAGGGCCCAGGCGCGGTACGGGGACGACCTCCCCTCTCGGCTGCGGGGGTGGCCTAGGTGGGGTGCGAGCTCCGGTGGTGGCCATGGGGTGCGAGCTCGCGATGCGGCCTAGGTGGGGTGCAAGCTCCGGTGCGGCCTAGGTGGGGTGCCTTATGCCAGCGATGTCGGGGTGTATGCATGGTCCTTCTGGGTTGCAGGTGTGTCCGCTGGTAACGACGGCACGGCGTCCCTCTCTTCGGCGATGTGATGTGTCGTTGGTCGTCGGAGTGGTGGCTAGAGTTCGTGGATGTCGGTGGCGGCCTTAGAAGGTGGACTGCGCGGGCAGCTCTTTGGCGAGCATCGTGGCTTCTCCCCTCGGTCTGGGGCCTATCTTGGGGACATCCCATCCACATTGTATCTGTTCTGCCAAGTTGTTTGCCGTCGCTATAATGTTTGCCTCGGCCTCCTCTTTCGAACAACGCCCGTTTTAGGTAGGCCGCATCACGCTACCTCGCGCGCCCTAGGTCGCTCTCCAACGCCGCCAGCCTCCGGTCAGCCACTGTAGCTAGCCCCTCTCATATGCATCCGGGATTTCTCCGAATTAGGGTTTGGACCCCTCGGAACTCGTTTAAAATGATCAAGCATCCTTAGGGTTTTAATTTCATTTGTGTATTTATTTGTGTATTTATTTGTGTATTTTTGTATGAATAATATGTATATTTGTGTATGAATCCAAGTCCACTTGAATGTTTACTCTCTTACTCTAGGTAATATTATTGTTTTAGAAACTATGGATCCACTTAGTAGAAACCTTGAAGAAGAAGAAATAATGGAGAACATTATTGATGAGGACACCTCACAATATCTGAACTTGGAGGGACATGATGACAGCTCAAGTAGTCATGGAGAAGATGAAGACTCCGGTGAACGCAATTTAGTGATTACAAAGTCCGGCGAGGTATATGCATTGATTAAGCCTCTACTGACTTCCACCAACAATCTTATTCTACATGTATTAATTAACGCTTCTTTCTTCTTTTAGCCCTCTGGATCGACCAGCCAGCAACCATCTTTTTCTACGGAAAAGAGCAAGCGAGGCGCGAGCCATCGGTTGAAAGATCGTGCAAAGTTCACGATCGAAGCAGTCTGTGTTGATGGCAGGCCGATGGAGCCCAAGAAGGCCGCAGACAAATTTATACGTCAGGCTAGAGTTCTTGTTAGGGACCAAATCCCAATCATAATTGAAAATTGGAATAAGCCAAAGAAGGGCGATGGTACCTTTGTCGATGAAAGATCCAAAGAAACGCTTTGGAATTCGTTGTTGGTAAATTTCACCCTTCCGCCAGAGGAGGATGAAAACAACCCGGTTATAAAGGAAAATGTCAAAGAGTGGACTCTAAAGAAGATGGCTGACGCTTTCCGCAACTGGAAGACAAAATTAAACAAATTTGTCAAAGCTAGCGAGACTCCAAATTTCGAAGACGCATATTTTGCGAAGATAAGACCTCACTGGCCCGAATTTGTGACATATAAAAAAGGTGCTATAGCTAAAAAGAGGTCAGAAACCAATACGCTTAATGCCAAGAAGAAGGAATATCACCAGAGGACGGGGTCAGGTGGCTACATATCTCAGAGGCTTAAGTGGGAGGAAGTTGAGAAGGCCCTGCGCGCTAGAGGGATCACACCCCAGACAGATGGGTGGGACCTACGTGCAAAGACTTGGTTCTACAGAATCGGGGCAAGGTTGGACCCAGAAACAGGATTGTGTATCTTCCCAACCTCCTTGCCAAACCCGTCACTGAACTCATCACGGCATACGAGGAAACATCCGCCAGGACCTTCCATCCCGACAGAGAGAATGACCAGCTCACACGTGCCATCGATAAAAAAGAACACCCTGGACAAGCACGAGGCACAGGGGGTATGACGTGGAAGGATGGGTTTGCCGAGTGGAGCGACTCTTACAGATGGCGCGGCAGAAAAGAAAAAGAGCGTACAGAGCGGATGACACAGATAGA
The DNA here is from genome assembly GCA_916181665.1 of Avena sativa. Lineage (NCBI taxonomy): Eukaryota > Viridiplantae > Streptophyta > Magnoliopsida > Poales > Poaceae > Avena > Avena sativa. The sequence continues at coordinate 349,848,351 of OV702293.1, read as the reverse complement.
ACATGCACTTGTGGCACTGCAGGCGCAAGTGAATGCACAACAGAGCCATCAAGCTACCGGCCCATCTCAGCAGCACGAAGAGCCTGCATTGGAAGCTGCCGGCGGCCTAGACTCTGCGCGGAAAAGCAGCATGGATTCCACGGAGAACGTGCATCCCACACTTGAAATGGCGGGTCCTCGATACCCCGTGGATGAGATCACGGAGAGCGAACACGTTGAGCTGCATGTGAGATTAATGGGCTTATCCATTAAGGTGGCTGTCGGCTATGCCTTACCTCCTGTAGATGGTGGAACTTACCACTGCCGACCGATTCCAGATGGCTATGTTATTGTCGGGGTGGATGAGGTTGTGAAGGAATATGAGGAAGCACAGCTTGACCATGCTACAGGTGAAGGGGAAACTCAACTCAAATTTGCAGTGAAAACAACCATTCTTTGGTAGAAGGAACACATCGTGCTTCCAAATTGGAGGCCACTGGCACCCCCGTCGTCTCCACAGCGTCAGCAGTCTGAGCCGCTTCAGCTATCTCCTGCGCGGCAGCCATCTCCGGCACTTCAGCCATCTCCTGCGCCCCGTCGTCTCCACAGCGTCAGCAGTCTGAGCCGCTTCAGCTATCTCCTGCGCGGCAGCCATCTCCGGCACTTCAGCCATCTCCGGCACTTCAGCCATCTCCTGCACGGCAGCCATCTCCGGCGCGCCAGCCATCTCCGGTGCTTCAGCCATCTCCTCAGCGTAAGCGGAATATCACTGCCACAAAGAGCATCACTAGCACTTCCACAAAGAAATCCGCAGGAAACCGTACGCCAAAGAGTTCAAAAAACTACGTCTCGCGGCCTTCCGCCAAGCCATTGCCGGTTTTACCGTGGAATCGCAGCGACGAGGAGACCAATAGGATCTCGGAAGAAGAGGTCAAGAAATTCTTTGCAACTAGACGGGCCGAGCCAAAGGATAAAATAGATCCGGCGGTGGTGGAGAAGTTTTACAAAAATCTTTTGAAACCTGAAACCCCACTTGTGCCGGACTACGAGCGCCAGATTTTGAAGGCAGATGCAAGGCGCCGTAGGGAGACAGAAAGTAGCAGTCGTGTGGCACCCCAGAAAACAGTTCCCATGCTCGGAGAGCAGGAAAACCAATCATGCGCCCCGCTTCAAATGTTCGACACACGGGACGCTCCTCCCGTAAATGATTACGAGGCAGAGCTACAAAGAAAGGCCAATGAGATGGGGATGAGTTACATTGCATACTTGAACATCATGGGAGACAACTTGCCCAAATGCGATGCCAACCCCATACAGCCATAGAAGTATGGGAAGAATCTCGTCAAGAAAGAAGAGCTAAAGAATCTACCAACAAAGATGTGAAAATTGCACAAGTGGTACCTTGATTTCTGCAAGACGAGAAAGGAAGAATGGACCACGGCGCATATAAGAGATGATATTTTCTTGTGCGGAGACGACGAGATCGACTTCAACATTCAAGACTTGCATTTTCTATTCAATCAGAAGGAACTCGACAAAGCTGCCATCAGCCTTTATTGTGTGTAAGTACTATTTCTGTAATTTATATCTCATCTCATTCACTTCATTAATTGCATGTATATATATATATGCTCACCATATATGTATATACTATTATGCAGGAAAAAGGTTATGAAATGCAGGAAAGGAGGCCCTTTTAACATTGGGTTCGTTGACCCAAATAGAGTTCATGAAGAAGTGGTAAAAACCAAACCCGGGCAAACAGAAGATTACTTGCTAAGGTCTTTACTGAGACAACAAACCAAAAGGGAAATACTATTGCCTTACAACTTCTCGTGAGTACTGTTACCCTCTCTCTTGTACACATTCTGTTTCGGCTTACTCGATGTTAAGTGTAACTGACGATGAGTTATGCGTACGTAGCTTCCACTTTATTCTGCTAGTCATTCAACCCGACTCAGGAAAAGTCCTTGTCATGGACTCGTTACGAAAAGAAAAAGAGCTATGGGCAGACTTTAGAGAGATGCTCCAGAGGTAATTTCAATCATATTATCGCACTAGATCAACAACTTTCGTGACAACAAGTAATTAATTACTCCTTTATCCATTTTCTTTGCCGGACAGGGTTTGGAAAAGGTTCACGGGCAGGGCCGTGGGTGAATGGTCATAAGAAATAAAATTTGTAGACCAAAATGTAAGTAATACTAGCTAGCTAGGTCTGCGTATCTCTTTGATTCCGCTTCCAATTCCATTATATCATGCTTTATTGATTATTATTTTGATTGAACTCTCTATTCTCGTAAAGTGCGCGCATCAGGGACCCGGCAATAACTTATGTGGGTACTATGTTTGCGAGTTAATTCGCAACACGATATGTGCGATGGGCCAAGCCGCACTAGAACAACTTAGAGTAAGTAAACAAAGTTCACAACATTATTTTATTACCATCAATTGTGTTGAGTTTTATTCTTATATATATATTGACCCCATTCTTCATATATATTCAGATTGAACGGATGCGGGACCAACTCCTACCATTTGACCGCATACGAGCCATTCAAGAGGAATTGGCGGGGTTCATACTTGATGAGGTCGTCACGCCTGGCGGAGAACTCTTTAGATATCCACCAAAATGAACGATGACGATGTATGTGCCGATGACGATGTTTGTGTATAATAATAGTTGCTTAATTATTCATGTACTCGTATGTACCGATGACGATGTATGTGTATACCGCTCCCGATCAATTCCCCCTCCCCCCCTCCCGTAGAAATACGCCCAGAACGGGGCAGAGGCAGAACTCTGCCGCGGCAGAAACTCTGCCGCGGCAGAGATTTAGACCGTTTTCCTGCCGCGGTAGAGTTCTGCCGCGGCAGGAAAACGGTCTAAATCTCTGCCGCGGCAGAAGAACCTTTAACACCGGTTCGTGTTCTGAGGCCTGCGGCAGCCCCACGTGCGCCACCCTTTAACACCGGTTCGTATAAGAACCGGTGTTAAAGGGGGCCCCCCCTCTAACACCGAACCCTCAACAGCGGTTGTAGAACCGTTGTTAGAGGGCCCTCCCAACCGGAGTTAAAGGAGGGGTCTGCACTAGTGTTTGTATATGTTATATCTACAAGGACAACAAAGATTGCACTAGTGGAAAAAAGACATGTAGTGCCGGTTTGAAAGGGCATTTAGTCTCGGTTTTGCACCGAGACTGCGAAATCGGGACTAAAGACCACTATCTCTAGTTCCGGTTTATTACAATCCGGGACTAGAGGCCACCACATGATCGTTTCTTCAGAGGGGAGGAATTAAGAACCTTTAGTCTCGGTTCATCATATGCCTTGGACTAAAGATTTTTATAAATTTTAATTTATTTTGTTTTCGAATTTTTTTCTCTAACTTTTGAATTGTTTGACTCGTAATCTTCTCACTTGAAATATTTTTAGGACTAAGTATATTTAATCTTAGGTCAAATTACACTTGTGGTCAAACTTCTAGGTCGGTCACCCATCCTAACACTACTCCACCCTCAGCACGCTTAACTTCTATATTCCATCAGAATGTCCTTGCGCGAAGCGCATTTGTACCTTTTTGTCAACCCTACCATATCAATCCTATTAGCCCATATCAATATGACATATATCCTTATTTTTTTAAATTACAAACAACTATTTTAGTAAAAAACAATAAATAATTAATAATTATATTTTAATCCAATGAAAGTAAAAAAACTAAATAAAATAATATTTTATTCATTTTTTTGCCATTTATTTATTTAATATGGCATAAATAATATCTTTAAATATGTAAATCGAAATTCGACAAATAATATATCCATAATTATCAGGAAAATGTGAGGAATCCAAATATGGAACAAATAAAATTGCAAAAAAAATACTTTTTAAATAACTTTTTTCCTTTTCAAAATTTAAAAATCTAAAATAATCCAAAACGGCCTAAGTCTGTAGAAATCAAACTCACAATTGTTTTCCGCACATTTTGATTGATTGTACATTTTTTTCTAATATCGTACGCAAAAGTTATAGTCATTTTTAGTTTTTCTGTCCGGCCCGCACCACTTTAGTCCCGGGCCGTATCACGACCCGAGACTAAAGAGTGTTGCCCGTGCCCGAATCCCCCCCCTCCCCCGGGCCGTGTCACGACCCGGGACTAAAGGTCCGAAACGACATGGGACTAGAGTTTTCTCGGGCTCCTAGCCACCGAAAATGGTACGAACCGGGACTAGTGCTCATACTAGTCCCGGCCAGTAACAAATCGAGACTAGTGTTAGACTCTGGACCGAACCGAAGACTCCTTTTCTACTAGTGTTGGGACCAAGATTCCACCAGTAGTCCTCCGTTTGATCTGTGGCAGGAGTTTTCTCCTACACGCTCGACACTTTTTATGTGTTATCGCATGCAAGTGAACATGATCAGAATCGAGAGCTATGAATTGCATCACTACTAGGAAAGCAGCTATAGATAGACAAGGCTCCTATAGATAGACAAGGCTCCTGTGGCTATTCTATGGTGCATGCAAAGGGTCGGTGCGCCACAGAAGTTTTCACCGGGGTTGGGCAACCAGGCTTTCTGTGGCGCATATAGCCATATGCGCCACAGGAGTTGAAACTTCTGTGGCGCAACTCCTGTGGCGCATTTAACCATATGCGCGCCACAAAAAGCTCAGGTGAATCCTACCACAGAATCTCGTTGACTGTAGTCTAACCAACATTCTGTGGCGCATATGACCATATGCGCGTCAGAAGGGTTCATCTTCTGTGGCGCATATAGAGGTATGCGTCATAGAATTGGAGTAGGAAAAGTAGATCCCACACCCCCTTCCCTCGCCCGTGTGGATCGCCTTTTTAGCCTTGCAAAAAATAATAGAAAATGAAAAACACTTCAAAAAATAAAAATCCTTTCACATAGTGGTAGGTAATGTGGTCTATTTTGTAGGAAAATTAATAAACATGCATTTCGATTTTTTATGCAAAAAAGTTAATGCCACGGTAAAACGGCCGTAACTTTTACATACGATGTCGGAAAAATACGTATAATATACCAAAATGATCAGAACGAGATTTCGCATCCGCTCGCAACCACCTATGATCGTTTAGTGATTTTTTAGATTTTTAAAATTCGAAAAAGGTAAAAAAAAGTTATGGCCAAAAGATCGTTTTTTCTGCAAAAAAATAAAAAAGAGGAGAAACTTCTATGGCGTATTTCTCCCATACGTGCCACAGAAGTCTTGGGCGGGATCGAAATTTGAATCCCGCCGCCCCTTATCCCTCTCTTATCCTCTTCCATTCCTCCACCCTTATCCTCCTCCACCATCCTCCTCCTCCACTTCTTTCATCCTTCTCCTCCCCTTCTTCCTCACCTTATCCTCCTCCCTCCTCCTCCACCCCGGTGAGCGACTCCTCCTCCTCCACTCCGGTGAGCTCCTCTACCTCCACCATCCCGGTGGGATCCTCCTTCTCCACCACCCCGGTGAGCTCCTCCCTCCTCCTCTACCCCGGCGAGCTCCTCCTCCGGTGACCTTCTCCTCCTCCTTCGGCGTCCTCCTCCTCTCCTCCATCGGCGACCTCCACCTCCTCCGGCGAGCCCCTCCTCCACTGGCGGCCTCCTCTCCTCCATCGGCGACCTCCTCCGGTGACCCCCACCTCCGGTGATCCCCACCTCCGGTCAGATCTGGCCGTTTTTTTAAATTTGATAAAAAAAAACTATGGCGCATATTGGCAATATGCGCCACAGAAGTTTGAGAGATGGTTCGGGACTTCTGTGGAAATATGCGCCACCGAAGTTTTTGAGACTTCTATGGCGCATTTAAATATGCGCCATAGAACTATACTTTAGTGGCGTGATAACTATGGCGCATCCCATATGCGCCACAGAAGTCCCAAATTGGTGCGCCACTGATTAACCTTTTCCTAGTAGTGCATCTATGGACCTTCCACCACACTTGTACACGTATTATAGGGCCACTTGCAAGTTTTCGTGTGATTCCGGTCATTACTTATTGGCAGGGCGGCATCTAGCTAGTTGCATAGCACCTTGCTAGCTTGCTAATAGCAACGCTAAGGGGATTCCTCTCGGCGTAGGTCCGGCCAGGTGTTCTATGACGCCAGCAACGCTGAGAGGATTCCCCTCGGCGTAGACCCTGCCAGGTGCGCTATGCTGCTAGCAACACTGAGAGGAATCCCCTCGGCGTGGATCCTGCCAGGTGTTCTATCCCACTAGCTTGCTAATAGCACTGCTGAGGGGATTCCCCTCGAAGTAGGTCCTGCCAGGTATGCTATGCTGCTAGCAACGCTGAGAGGAATCCCCTCGGTGTAGGTCTTGCCAGGTGTGCTATGCTGCTAGCAACGCTGAGAGGAATCCCCTCAGCGTAGGTCCTGCCAGGTGTGCTATCCCGCTAGCTTTCTAATAGCAATGCCGAGAGGATTCCCCTCGGTGTAGGTATCGCAATGATGAGCGGATTCCTCTCGGCTTTGCTATGTGCCGTTAACTTTCACTACGCAGAGCTATGCCAACGGTAAGCCTCTCGGCACTGCCATATACTGTGAACTGTCCATCCGCAACGCGGGAAGGAGACCCGTGCTCAGCTTGCACCGATGGTACCCCTCGGCATTTCTACATCTACGCTGAGGGTATAGCTACGCCGAGGGTCCCTCTCGGCATTGCTCGTCTGTGTCGATAGTTTTGCTATGCCGATGGCATTTTTGCGGTCCACGGCACTGCGCGAGCTATGCTGAGCGGCCCGACCATTTCCCCTCAGCGTTGATATCCCGTTCAGCATCTGCGTTCGTTCCCGTAGTGCACATGTTACGTGTTAATATGCAAGTCTTGAAACAAAAATTGATACTCACTAGGTAGCAATCGAGCTCCTCATATTGAGTGGTCTCTTCCTGCCCACGTAATTAAGGAAGTACGTAGTACGCGAGATGGGGCTCGCGTAGGTTGGGCACAGTTTGCTCATGCGTCTAAAATGCAATATTTACGTTCACACTTAATTCAAATAGGTGGGTGATCTTAGGAAGATCATTTAATTATATGGTGACTTGATCCAATTTGACTCCATCAATGTCACTATTGAATCCAACGAACCAATTATTCCACGTGGCTTGAGAATGGTCATAGGAAGCTTTTGAACATTTGGGCTCGGTTCCACTTGGCTAATCAATGCCAACCTAGAGTTTTCTATAAGAGTTAACTTACATAGGAGGTTTTACTAATCGAAGTTGTCATTTGGCTCAACTGGCTTATGCCTTGGTTACCTTGTCCTTGCGCTGCCTTTTTTTTGGAAAAAGTATATATTAATATAACAGGATGCCAATTACACTCAGTCTCTGCAACAACGCATGCCCTAGCGATCCTACGGATGCACACAGCCCAGAAAAAATAAAGAAAAATTACAAAAAAGAAAAGTCTCGCTACAGAGAACTAATCCTCAAAGCAACGACACTGACACCATCAGACAACACCAGTAGTCCTCCACTCCAATAACAACGCCCTCAAGAAGAAAACAGTGTCCAAGCGTCGTCGTTGTTCGATTAAAGATCATAGGTTTTCACCCTAGAAAAAGTCCTCGCTCACAAAACAATGCCTTCAACAAGGTCATTGTCAGACACAACCAGTTAAGGCCAGACCTTGGATTTTCACCCTGCAAGGTAGGACTGGGAACTCCCCTGTGTTATCTTTCCGCACCAACAGTCGTTGAGTCCCAGATCATGCAGCCAGTTCTCCGTCGCTATAAGAACAAAAATCACCATCGCTACCCTCATATTTCCGCTTTCTTGACATTCTCCCCATCTGACTTTACCATGGCTCTAAGAATGGCATTTGGTGGGAACAAACAACAGAGCTTCGCAATGCTCCCGCTGAAACCAAACGGCCAGAAAAACAAGGTGCGCACGACCGAATACCCCAGAAATCTCCAGGCATGATACGCCCATGAGAGTTCGTCGGCGGAGCCTTCCGGAACCCGCCTCTCCAGGCCAGATAAACGAGGGCAGACATCAAGCAGATCTTCGTCTTCATGCGAAAGAAACCAAAGGGACCAGCTCCTTTATTAGATCTGACACAGCGATCCCCACACCGTCGGCTGGTTTCCGGAGAACGGATCGAGTAGGCAATTAGGGTTAGAGAGCCGATCTAGGTCTTCCAACGAATCCGGCCCATCACCGGCACCTCCTCCACCAGATCGCCACCACAGGGAACCGCTGCCTCCACCCCGACCAAGGGACACCGCCTAGGTCCGCGCTTCAGCCTCCGCCGCCGCCCCAATAGCTCTGGCTTCCGCCTTCGACACACCACCCCCCAGCCACCTTCGACAACTAGGCCCGCCGCCACAATAAGGCGATTGGATCCGAATGGGGGCTCTGGCGGGGGCGACGCAAGGGGATGGGGTACTGTCTATTAGACCAGACAACCCTTCTGTCTTCTTATATTGTGCTTATTGTTTATTGATATATTAAAGTCCAGACAACCCTTCTGGCCTATTAGACTAGGAGAAGTTATTAATCTAGCCAAGTTAATTTTTTTATTACTAAAGTTTCTCACCCAAAGGTGATGGTATCACTTTAACAAAAATTTCTCTTCTCTCAACTTCTTGTTGGCTTGTTGGATTTAGGTGAAGAAGAAAACAAGATAATCAAGAAAAGAATAATAATAATTTTACTTTACTTTTTTGTAGTACTCTTTTATTTCTTTTGTACATTATAATACTCCAATAATCGTTGTAAAGATATTCCGATACTACAGAAGGATTTGTGATACTTTTATTATTATTACCTTATTTATTTAATTTGTTTCAAAAAACTGAAAACTTAGCTTCTAAATAAAATAATAAAGGTTGTAAAGATATTTCATCCAAAATGTGATCTCATGGTAACAAATGCATAGTATAACCTATTAGATCTATTGGCACCTCCAAGGAAAGCACACTCTCGATCAGGGAGCTCAAATGATCTTGCAATGTTGTCATTTGCGCTCCCATGAAAATCCATTCCAAACAAATGTTGTACCTAACTAAGTTACAAAAAATATAATTTATACTAAACTTTTATATTTTAACTTATTTTCTTATAGTACTGCAATAATGATTGTATATTTCTAGTTACATACTCCCTTTGTCCCGGTTTACAGGGCCCAAATCGTTTTGCATCAAGACCAAGGCATTTTTTTTCATTGGATGCTAAAATCTACCCCGAGAGTTGTCTCTCTCCTCTCATATGCCTCGATCAGTAGTTAGCACGGTTAACCAAATATGGAATATAACTATCTTTAATTGTACCATTCTTTGTAGTGCAATGTACATTCAAATATATGCTTTACCTTGTGCTAAATTTAGATATAGTTTGTAACAAAAAATGTTGTAGTTTTCTATTAATAGTCTTTGGCTGCAAATTGATAAAATTGTACGCCTTCTTTTCTTGTGAATCGATTAATACTTAAATATCATTCATATTTTGGTAGGCATATATATATTGCATACAGTCTTAGTAGCGCTTTCTAGTGTTTCATTATTTAAACAAATTTATTGAATTTTTTTAGTATAAATTGAACTGTTGGGTTGGCTCTCTACCATCTTTCCGTTGGTCAAATATGTTCAGTAATAATCTGGCAACACATGTATTCAATATAACTGATATTGAAATATCCATACTTATACTAATCACTAACAATCCAAACAATACCATAGATTCTGCAATATTTGTATAGGATAGGTACTAATAGGTTCATTAACAAGTGTGTGGTGTCCTCAGCTATGAGTTCCTCAAACAAAAAAATAGTGCCCATATCAAAACGGAAAATTTAGTTATCATTACTTTTATACAACCAGCTGGGCATCTCATTTCTGAGAGAGACTAACCCTGAACTAAACTCGTCACCATCATCAGGTTGGGTTTTTTCTACTATATTTTTATGACATTTGGTTCCTATATATCTTTCCTTATTGATTTTCCCTTCCCTATTTCGCGTAACAATGTGTATTTCCTCGATCCTCATGCGTGTGCTAGACATTCAATTGCGCAACACGATTACATGAAACCTTCGGTGATCATGCAACAACTTTTGCAGCACGTAGTTAGATTAGGATCTTACCATATCCTAGCCGCATTATCATGAACTCATGATGCATGCATATTGTTAGGAAATAAATGTTAGCGTCAGTTTTAGGCTAAACATAGCAGTTGGGATTTCCTTAGTCTAACTGATTGCAGTTAGTATTGTCCATTGCCGAAGAGCCACCGTGCCTATTAGAAGAGACATCACGTCTACTCAGAAAAGGCACCGACATTGTAACCGACTATTTACATACCTGTTCGTATGCTATATAAGCCTGAACAGTAAAATCAATGAATCATTCATTCCTTTCAATCCTTTGTCTCTCTTCACGTCATCAGCACTTGCTCTGCCCAGAGTGAGTAGGCCTAAGAAGAAGAACAGAGAAAAGGTAAGAAAAAGGAAGAATGGCTTTCCGTCCGCCGCCGCTGCCGGAACTTGCTTTTTCCTTTGCACGTTTTGTTGCCCGGGAGAATCGTCGCTCCCATTTTCGTCACCGGACATTCGGCCTTGCCGCTGCACGTTGCCGGAATTTCGGCCGGAACTTTGGCCGCCGATTTCAGCGTCGCCAGCACATGAATGGTGGCCTCCGCCACCACAGAACACCGCTTGGTCGTCGTCCCTATGGGCGTGGCAGTCTCCGCCGCCGCCACCGCCACAACCAGCACCACCTCCGTGGTAACCAGTGGGCGCAGCACCGCCACTTCCCTGGAGCACCAGGACCTTCTACAAGCAGAGTTGTGCCCAGGGAAGAGGCTCCAGCAGTGCAGGAGAGCGCCGCTGCGCCGGTGGTTGTCGCCGCCGCGCCGGACGACGCCGCAGCGCCGGTGGTTGTCGTCGCTGTGCCAGAGGTTGCCGCACCGGACGACGCCGCAGTGCCGATGGTTGCCGCTGAAGAAGCCAACGCCGTGTACGAAGACGAGGCCTCAGCCTCGAACGTAACCGCCGACACAGGCGATCTGCTGCCTCCTCCAGCGGCCTTCGCAGCCCCGCCCATGGAATGGCTCCTAGGCGGGCCGAGCGCCGGTTGGCTCATCGACGACCCGGAGCGATACTTCAGCAACGAGGAAGAAGAGGCAATGCCTCCGCTGCAGTACTACTTGCGCCACTGGTACGGCCCCTGCCCCCCGTCTCCGACGCCCACCGACAAGGACCCGGAACACTTCGCTCCGCCAGGCTACGCCCCCGTGACGGAGTCGTTCCAACCGCCGACTGCGGTTCCCATGGACGTACCCCAGCCGGAGATGAAGGAGAAGGAGAACGACGTCGCAGCCTCTGCTCGCATTGTCCCCGCGCTCCCCGACCTCAACCTCCCCGCGTCGGATCTGAAGGAGAAGGCCGAGGACACGACGCCATCGGCCTCGCTTCCGACGCCCTCGCCGGAGGCCCGCGTGGTCCTCCGACGCTTCGCATCGGCCATGGCGGCCCGACCCTCTGGAATCCGCATCGGGACTTGGTCCCCGGCGCACCTTGGGTTCACCGGTCTTGCCGCGGAGCCTCGCCTTCCCTCCTCCTCCGTGGAGGCGTCGAGCCGCCGCTGAAGAAGCCGACCGCGGGCGCTAGCATGAAGCAGGGCGTCGGCATCGAGTGGATAGGAGGAGGCAGACGGGATTTTTCCCCAACGTCGCTCCTCTCTGACCTTTTATTTGGATTTATCCTTTTATTCAACCGACCGGTCCAGGTCTAGCAATGCTAGCAGCCCGTCCGTGAAAAAAAAATAGGCTCACTTATATTATCTAAATTTCTGACTAGTATCTATCTGTACTAGTATTAGATGTCCTGTAAACTTCTGTTTCGGACGTACCGTTTGTTTATCATTCAGTGTACTATGATTGCACTAGTAGTACTGTAGCAGTATAGTGCGAACTTCTGTTTATCTATCATGCAATGTAACAGTCTATAGTGATGTAAATATATATATATTAGACCTTATGTCTATTAATAATATGACCTGTTATTAATATATTTGCCTTTAGCATTTTGTATAATGTTATTTGGTACAACAATTTAATTTTGCGCTTGAAACTAAATTTTCTTGCAAAATAAAAATATGTGACTATCTCGAATATTATTTGTGAAACACAAGGTGATGGTATCTACTGCATAAAATGCAGATTATCCATTACTATGAGGCGTACTTATTAGTCTTTTCGACAATAAGATTACCTACAAGTGCTCTTCCAAATAAATTAAGATGAAAGTATAACACAAGGTAATAGGATAAGGCGTCTACCGACACTCGTCGAACTATGCTTCCTACTACTGAGAGATGTACTCCGCAAATATGGAGATTATCTACAATGTGTTAACTTGAAATTCGAAGATCTAACACATATACGACTTATAAGCATATGCTTAAATCCAAATGTTCCCCTAGAACCATTTTGTTGTTTACCAAACTACATTTTACTCTCTAGTAAAATTAATTAAATGCATGATCACACGCAGGAAAAATGGGTGACATCAATAAAAAAGATTTCCAAGAACTGCAAGTTGATGGAAGTAATTATCTATCATGGGCCATGGATACGAAAATAAACTTAACTAGTCGTAACCTTGGTCCCATAATTATCACACCCCCTGAAGATGCTCCAGAAATACCCCTAGTGGTAAAGTATGCGGCATTACATTTTATAAGGCACCACCTCCATCCTGATCTAAAAAATGAATATATGATGGAGGAGGACCCACTAGCCTTATGGAACTCCCTCAAGGAGAGATACGACCAACAAAGAGCGGTTATGTTGCCGGAAGCCGAGAGAGAATGGTCTCTCATAAGGTTTCAGGACTTCAAGTCTGTTGCGGCATATAATTCTGTCGTGCATAAAGTTAACTCCAAACTGAGATTTTGCAACAAACAAGTTTTAGATGCGGACTTAATAGAGAAAACTTTATGCACCTTCCATCCCTCGATGAGGATATTGCAGCAACAATATCGTCAACAGAAATACACAAAGTACTCTGAGCTTATATACACATTACTTCAGGCTGAGAAGCATGATGAACTTCTCATGAAAAATCATAATTCCCGCCCAAACGGGCGCCATGCCACTCCCTGAAGCACATGCTAATGCTCATTTTACTAATAAATTTGGAAACCGTAAAAGGAACTTTCGAAAATTCAAGGGAAAGTGGAAAAAGAACGATGGTCAATCTAAGGGAAAAGGTCATTTCAAGAAAAATGATCGAACTGACAAATCTCAAGTTTGTCAAAGTGTGGATGTGCGAATCACCATACAAACAAATGTCGTATTCCCAAGCACCTCGTGGATCTATACATGAAGTATGGAGGAAAAGGGAAGCAAGTTCATGGAAACAAGGCTGAAGCTCACTTCAATGCCATAGAAGACAACCCTCAAGCTGGTCCTTCTCAAAGTGCTATAGAAGAATTTAAGCCAAAGGACGATATCATCCTCGATGAAGACATGCTTGTGTATTACACTCAAGATGTTTTTGGAGACCTAAATTAATCTCCATAAACAATTGATGTCATTTAGCCATTTAAACACAATGATATGTTATATATTGTATAACAATATCTAGAATAAAGTCTTTCAGACTATGTATATTATGTGAATCAGACATAATATTGTAATGTATTTATAGTTCATATTTGTGATATAAATACTATGTATGTAATTTGATGAATATATGAATAAAATAAACTTATTCTAAAATATTCCCTTTCTACTTTTTAGAAATTTTACAGGAAACAATCTGATGGAAGAAGAATTATGTCTAGTGGATAGTGCTACCACTAACACAATTTTAAGGGAAACAAAATACTTCCAAACTCTTACTAAGAGAAAGGAAGATGTTATGACCATAACTGGGAGTAACAAAGCAATTGTTGGTTCGGGAAGAGCCACATTCACACTTCCTATGGGTACTACTATAGTAATTCAGAATGCGCTCTTGTATCCTGAATCTACACGTACCCTTATAAGTTTCAAAGATATTCGATCAAATGATTTCCATCTTAAAACTGTAAAGATGGATAAGAAAGAATATTTGCTTTTAACAAAAAGCGACGGATATGAGGAACAAACTCTTGAAAAATTCCCTTCATTTTCTTCCGGATTATACTTTACATACATCAAACCCGTACCTTATGTTGCGTACAAAATAATTTTTCAAAATCTTGATAAATTCAAGACTTGGCATGATCGTCTTGGTCATCCTGGAATAGGTATGCTGAGAAAAATTATTAGCAATTCTGTTGGTCAAAATTTACCAATTAAAATATTTCCCAAATCATCGGATTTTGTATGTACTGCATGTGCTATGGGAAAACTAATAACTAAGCCATTCCACCTCAAGGTGAAAAATGAGTCACTCAATTTTCTTGAAAGAATTTAAGGAGGTATATGTGGTCCAATACAACCTTTATCTGGACCATTTAGGTACTTCATGGTGCTAATTGATGCATCCACTAGATGGTCACATGTGTGTTTATTATCCACACGTAATCATGCCTTCGCCAAATTAATTGCTCAAATTATCAAATTACGAGCAAATCATCCTGAACATACGATAAAAACAATAAGAATGGATAATGCGGCTGAATTTAGTTCACGCGCATTTAATGATTATTGTATGGCTTTAGGTATCCATCTAGAACATTCGGTACCTTATGTGCATACTCAAAATGGAATGGCCAATCTTTAATCAAAAGAGTAAAGCTAATTGCTAGACCATTATTGCAGAATTGCAATTTACCAACCTCTTGTTGGGGACATGCAGTTTTACATGCCGCAGATCTGATACAAGTCAGACCAACTGCATATCATGAAACTTCCCCGTTTCAAATAGTACGAGGCAATCAGCCAAGTATTTCCCACCTGCGAAAATTCGGTTGCGCTGTATACGTGCCGATATCACCACCGCAGCGTACCTCCATGGGCCCCCATAGAAAATTAGGAATCTATGTGGGATATAACTATCTGTCAATTATAAAATATTTGGAACCCCTTGTTTACAGCCCGGTACGCTGATTCAATTTTTGATGAGGATCATTTCCCGGCATTAGGGGGAGAAACAAACCACAATGAATGCTAGGAAATAGATTGGAATGTGACAGACATCCAGTCCTTAGATCCACGTACTAAAGAATCTGAATCTGAAGTTCAGAGAATAATAGATTTGCAACACTTTGCAAACAGCTTGCCAGACGCATTTACTGATCACAAAGGTGTCACTAAATCTTATATCCCTGCAGTTAATGCACCAGAACGAGTAGAGGTACCAAATAAAACTACTCAACCCCCAATTACAAATAAAAGGGGAAGAAATCTGGTCACCGGGGAAAAGGATTCTCAAATGCCACCGCGGAAACAAAGAAAATCACTAAATGCAAATCGACCTGAAGTTGATAGACACCAAACAGATGTTCAACATCAAGAGCCCATCATAAATGTGCACACAAATTCTAATGCTGGGACATCGAAACAACCAGACTCCGTTGTTATGGGAAATCACACGGTGCCTGAGGTAATCAATGAAATCTCCACAAACTATATCGATTCGTGAGAATCATATAATAGAAAGACTACACTTGTCGACACATATTTCTCCTCTAAAATTGCTAAAACCCTTCAACTGGATCCAGAGCCAACATCTATGAAAGAGTGCCTGAAGCGCTCAGATTGGCCTAAATGGAAGGAGGCAATTGAGGCAGAACTGCGATCGCTTAATAAAAGAGAGGTATTCTCTAAAGTAATACCTACTCCTCATAAAGTTTTCCCTGTGGGAGCTAAATGGGTTTTCGTTCGAAAAAGGAACAAAAATAATGAGGTGGTGAGATATAAAGCGAGGCTAGTAGCACAAGGGTTTACACAGAGACCCGGTATCGACTACGACGATACATATTCTCCTGTAACGAGTGGAATTACGTTTCGATACTTAATATCATTGGCAGTACAAATGAATTTATCAATGCAGTTAATGGATATAGTGACCGCTTATCTATATGGATCACTCGATGCGGATATTTATATGAAAGTCCCTGATGGACTTAAAATTCCGAATCCAAACATAAATCGCAACATGTATTGTGTAAGATTACAAAAGTCACTCTATGGCTTAAAACAGTCGGGTAAAATGTGGTATAACCGGCTTAGTGAGTTCCTTCTCAATAAAGGATACTCGAATAATGATGATTGCCCATGCGTTTTCATAAAGAAATCCTCGAAGGGTTTTTGCATCATCTCATTTTATGTTGATGACCTCAACATAATTGGTAACACAATATATATATCTATAGCACGCAATCATTTAATGACGGAATTTGAGATGAAGAATTTGGGTAAAACCAAATTCTGCTTAGGTTTACAACTTGAACACCTTCCCTCAGGAATACTCGTTTATCAACCCGCATATATTCAGAAAGTTTTGGAAAAATTCAATATGGATAAATCATATCCATCCAAGACACCCATGGTCGTAGGATCCCTTGACATGGAAAAGGATCCCTTTAGACCTAGGGACGATAACTAAGATGTATTGGGACCTGAGTTCCCATACCTTAGTGCCATAGGAGCACTAATGTACCTTGCTAATTGTACTAGACCAGATATTGCCTTCGCAGTAAATTTGCTGGCTAGACATAGTGCAGCTCCAACAAAACGCCATTGGGCTGGTGTAAAGAATATCTTCAGATATTTACAAGGTACTAAAGATCTTGGTTTATTCTATCAGAAAAATCAAGATATGACTTTGACTGGCTATACTGATGCTGGCTATCTTTCTGATCCCCATAATGCTAGATCACAAACAGGGTTTGTATTTTTATATGGTGGAACTGCTATTTCATGGAAATCCACAAAACAGACTCTTGTAGCAACTTCCACTAACCACTCTGAAATAATTGCTTTATATGAAGCCTCACGAGAGTGTGTATGGCTTCGCAGAGTGATTAATCATATACAAACAACATGTGGTATCGGTTCATTAGAATCACCAACTATTATCTATGAGGATAATGCCGCATGTGTTACTCAAATGCATATGGGATACATTAAAAGTAATATCACAAAACATATTGCTCCAAAACTGTTTTTTCCTCATGAATTACAGAAAAATGGAGAAATTAATATTTTGCAAACAAAGTCATGTGACAATCTTGCAGATTTGTTCACTAAGTCTTTACCAACAGCTGCATTTCAAAAGTGCATTCATGGCATTGGTATGAGACGACTTCGAAATTTGCAAAGTTCAGGGGGAGAAATCTCCTAGGACTGAACTCAGTGTTTAATATCCGATAACAATATATTGTACTCTTTCATATGAGTTCTCCAATGGATTTCTCATACAGATTTTATGGTATAATTATTATACCAACGGTATATCGGATTCCTATATTCTCCTTATATTTTCCACAGGATTCTGGAGGGCATATGTTGTACAAGATCAAGCTTTCAAGATAAAGAACAATCAAGATATTCTAGCACTCAGGACATTATGATGGATTCAATATCTCGAAGACAAGCAATGTTCAAAGGGGAGTGTTAGGAAATAAATGTTAGCGTCAGTTTTAGGCTAAACATAGCAGTTGGGATTTCCTTAGTCTAACTGATTGCAGTTAGTATTGTCCATTGCCGAAGAGCCACCGTGCCTATTAGAAGAGACATCACGTCTACTCAGAAAAGGCACCGACTATGTACATACTTGTTCGTATGCTATATAAGGCTAAACAGTAAAATTAATGAATCATTCATTCCTTTCAATCCTCTGTCTCTCTTCACATATATAGGAAGATGCTCGCCTGGCCAGCCGTGTTCACACGCGCATGAAATTAAAGCTCGATCACTCGGTTGGAGAGGTGGACCAACGGGAGCGCTCCGCTTGGAGGATAACACGTAGCCATCCATCGGTGAAACGAAAACGATGTGCCGCGGTACGCGCGAGCGAGCGAGAATATCCCTGCAGGCAGCAGCTACTTTAACGGCAGTTTTTTCCTTCCCTTGTTGGGTTGCTTCCACTCGGAAAAAAAGGCCGGCCGTAGTCAATAATCGAGGCTATCTCATTTTATCGATCGGTCCATGATCAAGATCCTGATCAAGTGATCTCTTCCTGCACACGTAAGGAATCACGTAAGCTGGCCGGCCGGATCTCCCCCGTAGGGCACGGTACGTGTGTGGGTTGTAGATGTTTGATAGGGAAATCGATCGTGACGAGGTGACAGCTACTCATCTGGGACGACAAATGATCGCAGTCCATTCATCCCAGATAGATACTCCTATCAATTATCCGAGCTGCTTCGAAGACGCCTCCCTAAGTGCCAGCAACGCTGTCAAGCATCCACAATGGCCGGCTCATGTCATGATTAGCGTGTTGGAATAGTAGTGGGCCTTGTGTTATTTCCATCATAATGGCTCTCTCGGAACTAATTTTTCTGATGGTAATAGACCTTGTTAATGCATATTAAAAAAATATAAACGCCAATAGATGAGGTGACACTCTATATATCATTCTTCAGTAAAGGGACTATATTCATATGAAGACCAAAGAAGGGACAGATGAAGGGACTATATTCAACTGGGTGGGACACCCCTATCATTGGTTCTCTAGCTGCGCCACCGGTCCCTGCTACCATGTCTCTGCACCAACATGATGTAATAAAAAAAATTATACAAAGAGGTGATCAAAATAGCAAGGATGAACACAACCAATTGGTTAAAAAGAAATTTGTATGGAGCGTATGTTCGAATTTAAGTCCCGGGGAACTAATGCATTGGAGTCGTCAGATATTTAAGTCCACGGTGGATGATAACTCTTTTTTTGTAATGCCATGTGGCAACTTGCCAGGGCCCACTACTGTTTTTCCCCTAGTGATTTTCTACGGAGACGCAGTAGCAGGTATATTCGCACGATATAACAGTCCAAAAAAAGAGCGATAAACAAAACGGTTGCGTCATACTTTGTGATGATCCACTGGTGATAGGAACACGAGGGTAACTAGAGAGTATCCCAACAACAACGTCTTCAAGAAGAGAACAATGTCGATATAGTTGGATCCAACCATTGAGGCAAGATTGCATGGGTTTTCACTTGAATTGTTTTTACCAAACAATAGGGAATTCCTTCGATAAGAGAATGTCCAGTTGAACGCCCTATTGCAAAGTCAAGATTGGGTCTATAGTTTTCATCTTTGGAAGGCTGGAACTCAGGACTCGACAGTCAAACAACACCGTTTAACCATACTTACTGAAATTTAATATCAATCATGTAGCGGTTGTTAAGCTAGCGTCCCACAAGCGCATTGTCTGCATGCTCGATAGTCAGGCCAGCGCAGCACGCTGCATGGACCTGTGTGCCGGTGCCTCTTCTTTCCTGTGTCCACGAAAGAGCGCACTTCAAGTTTTCTTAGAGAGTCAATCTATGTTAAACTTTAAGCGAGTTTACAGAAAAAACAACACTTATGAAACTAAATAGCTATATAATAAGAATATATTTTATATATCTAGTAATACTAATTTGATGTCATAAAAGTTGGTTTGTTTTTATATCAACACGACCGAATTTTAAAAGAATTGGATTTCACAAAAGTTGGCCTGGAAACGCAGTGAAGTAGGGAGTACCCTGTGCTCGCCACGCGCCGCCCTCGAGTGGAAGCTACACGTCGTCCCTGCCCGTGCCTGCCGTGCCAGTACAATGCACGCCCCCACGCCGCGCATGTGCGTGCGCCCACGCCTTGCCGGCCGATCCGGTCGGGGGGCTACAGACGACGAACGGGGAGAAAATGAGTAATCCCGAATCCTGGACTGGATTGGATCGAAATCAATGGAAGGCTGGACAGACGCGCGCCCATCCACCCACGTAAACAAAAGCACACGTCCATGGCCCTACATGCGAGAAACATACATCACGCACGCAGCTTAGCTCCTTTCCGTGTGCTCGATCGTGCCATCGCGATCCTGCCTTGTACGCGTTGTCCTCCTCATCACTCACGACCAACTTAACGTCTCTGTTTGCTAGGCTATCCTTAGCGCCTACCGGCTGCGTACGTGCGATATGCGACACGCAAACGCGGAATTTTACACCAAGCGTGTTTGGGTCGCCCTACCTAGCTGCTAGCGACCTACTACTATCGATCAAGCACTAGTACAAAAAAATTCTTTGGTTTGCATTCTCTAGTTCCAGGCATGTCTTGGGTCAGAACCGGTGTGTGAGCACTAGTTTCAGTTGTCATTTTTAGCTGCTAGGAGGTTGGGGAAGCTTTAGTCTCGAATCATTTCGGACCTTTAGTCTCGACTCGTGATACGATCCGGGACTAAAAAGGTGCGGCGGCGCGGGCAACGTTTTTTAGTACCGGACGAAAGCAACATCCTCTAGTCCCGCACTAATAGGAAAAGGCCCAATGGCGTCGTTCCGAAAAGGTGGTTCATGACGTTGAATGTGCACGCCACTAATCTCACATCACTGTTAGAAGATAGTGGTGGTGTCTCATGTGAACGCTAAGAGCGTGTTTGGTAGCCCCGCTCCACTCAGAATCTCCCACCTCAGACCGATTTCGCGTGTTTGTTAGGTCGGGTCGTTGGTCTGGGCACTGTCCACCTCATGCAAAAAAGGCTTCTGGGCACTGCCCAGTTGAGAAGCCGAAAAGGAGCTTCGCTCTTGGGCAGGGCTGAGCTCGCACCAAAAATCAGCCCCCGTCGGACAAGACCAATAGGGGTCAACCGCTTCCCACCTCATTCTCCCCCAGCCCACACCCCCAACCCGCTCTCTCTCGGTCTCTCCCCCACCCAGAGCCACCATCACCTCCTCATCTCACTGCCTCCTCTGCACGCCGACCTTCGCCGCCTCCTCTCCGACGCCGGTGAGGTCCTATCGAGCTCCGCCGCGCGAGGTCCTTTCGAGCGCCTCTCAACCACCCGTGTGTGTCGCCTATGTTGCCATATCATCTCCTATGTCACCGGTGCCACATCGCCGGCCACCCGACACCTCTGGCGCCCCTCCTCCCCCTGCGCCACCTCCGCTCCCTCACCTTCGACACCCATCTCCTGTCACGGGATTTCTCCCCTGCGCCCGACACCAATCAAATGAGGAGATGACAGCAAGGTCCTGGCGAGCTCCGTCGCGCGAGATCCTGGTGAGCGCCGCCACGGCGCGAGCTCCAGCCCATCCTCCGCCCGTCGCGTGGCCAAGCTCCGTCTCACCGCGCCGCCACCCAGCGACGCAAGCTCCGCCTCCTAGTGCCGGCCATGGCCTCACGGCGGAGCACGCAGCAAGGAGATGAACTCGCGAGGACCCGATTGCTTTTATATTTTTCTGTCTAAGGATCCGATTGCTTTTTTATTTTCTGTCCAGGGATCTTTGTGTAAATGTTTTGACAATAGCAAGTCTCAACTCACACGGGCCACCAAACAACATCTCAGTAACCCGGGCCACCAAACATAGGAGAAAATCTGAGATAAGCTTGTCTAGGGGCAGCATGTATGGGTGGAGATAGTGATTCTAAGTTGACACAGTCTACCAAACACACCCTAAGTATGCTACTAGTGGCGTTTGGTCCAATGCCACTAGTACGATAATCTTTCATGGCATTCGATCCCTACCTAACGTCATTAATATTAATTCAACAATTAAAGAAAATACAGAAACTCTTGATTATAACAGCAATAGCAAATAACAAAATACAACAATATTAAACATCATTCAGAATATAACAATATTAAACATCATTCAGAATACAAAAACAAGATACAACAAAGTTTACTGGATAACATTCAGAATACAACAATATGATACAACAAAAGTTCAGTGGATAGCACTCAATATACAACGATACAAACAACTAACTAACTTAGATGACTATCTAGTTTGCTCTAACTAGGCATGGTCTTCAAAATTAGAAGACTAGTTCTATTTAAGAGAATGATCTTCAAAGTCAGAAAACCCCTAGTCAGGAATCTCGTACGAGAAAAATATGACTCCACAAGTTTTATCGAGGTAGATTCTCAACCTTATCCCGGCATCCATCCCAAACCTTTCTACCAAATATGTCCAAAGTGGTCCTGTAAAGTATGTACGGTTCATCTTGTTGATGACTAGAATCTTGTAGCTCTTGTCAGGTATTGCCTCTTCCACTAAGGTAACATCAAATTGTCCCTGGTGATTGACACGTCTGTTCACATGGTCAATAAAGTCCTTTTTTGTGTGGCAAGGAATGCTATGAGAAAAAGATATATCAAAACAATAGTTAATTATTTTCAATCAAAACACATGCAAGGCTAGAAATCATCATAATTAAGCCAAACATGCCTCCATAGTCTTGAAGTCTTTGGGAAGCACTATGATAAACTTCTTATCCTGACAATTTTCATGGCCATGGTTGATGCAAGGATGCATTTGCTGCATTTTTATTAGGCCATATGCAAAATAATTTCAAAAATGGAGTAAGCGAGCTAAAATAATTTCAAACACTCAAACATAAAGGCAGACAACTAATCTTACCAATACAAGGTGTCACAGCTAAACTGACGGTCTCATATATAAAGACACACAACACAAAAAGAGTGCATATAAGACCAAATCAAATGTACAAAATATTCATGGACATACGATAAGGTCTTACGGGAACCTTTTCAAATTAGATTGTGTCATAGTATAATCATTGACCGTTGGAAGGAAAAACAACTAAAATAATCTACAATCATCTATATCTACAATTTCTCTATATCTCTATATCTACAATTTGAGCTAAAACATAATATCTAACACACATATGCATCTACAATTTGTCTAAAACGCTTAAAACAGGGATTGGAGGCGTGGTTGGTGGCTCACCGAGGTCGTGGATGGGGAAGCTGCGGCGAGCGGTTCGGGGACGGACAGGACGGTGGCAGCGACGGTCGGGGATGGCTTTGGTGGTTGCAGCAGTTAGCGGCTCGGCGAGAGGTGAGAGGTAAAGCGACTAGCGGCTCGGGAACGGACCGGGCGGTGCCGGCGATGGTCGATCGGGGATGGCCGTGGTCGGTGTAGAGACCGGCGGCTCGGGAACGGACGCAGCGGTGGCGGCGACGGTCGATCGGGGATGGACGCGGTCGGTGCGGCGACCGGCGGCTCGGAGAGGAGGTGAGAGGTGCGGCGACCGGCGGCTCGAGAACGGACGGGGCATTTGATGCGCGCGTGGTGGTGGGGGCGAGAGAGACGACATGATAGAGTGTAAGGTAGTGATCGATACGATCGAAGGGCGAGGCGTTATAAAAGGCCGCGGCGTGCTTATTAGTCGTGGAGTTTAATTCGTGCCGAACGCCACTGGCACGGAGCATAGCCATGGTGTTTGGTTGTTAACAACGCCACCAATAGATTTGTTCTGGCTTCGTCCGTGGGATCCCTTCATTGTTGGCGTCTTAGTATAACAAGACGCCACTAACATGTACTGGTGGCATTTCGTAATTTACGAACGCCATTACAATTTCAGCTTCAGGTGGTGGCGCGCATTTTGTTATGAACGCCACTAGTGAAATAATTATTATAAGGGTTTTTATACTAGTGCTCGTTTGAGACATTAATATGGACTAAAAAATGTGGTAAACTTTTTTTGGCGGGTTCTGCCACCACGGCAGGAAAACGGGCAAAAACCCTGTCGTGGCAGGAGATTTCTGTCCACCACAACACCCTTCCCCCTTTCCCGAGATCGCATTTTCTAGTTTCAAAAGCATACCACAAAATTATAAAAAATCCTCTATCCTTCAAACTATAGTTATATTAAGTGATTCAGTTATTAGGAAAAATAACAAACATGAATTTCAACATATTTTGCCAAAAAATGTCATGAAAACTTCAAGTGGCTATAACTTTTGCGTATAATGTCAGGAAAAAATGTACAACCTACCAAAATGTGCGGAAAAAGTTCGAGTTCGATTACAACCGCCTAGGCCATTTTGGATTCTTTTAGATTTGTAAAATTCGAAAAGGAAGAAGTTATTTAAAAAATATTATTTTTACCAATTTTTTATGCCATATTTGGATTCCTCACATTTTTTGATAATAATGAATATATTAGTTGTCGAATTTCAATTTACACATTTAAAGATATTATTTACGCCATATTAAATGAATAAATATAAAAAATGAATAAAATATTATTTTAATTAGTTTTTTATTTTAGTTGGAATAAAATATTGTTTACTAAAATAGCTGTTTATAATTTTAAAAATATAGACGTGTGACATATTGATATGAGCTAATAGGATTGATATGGTAGTCTTGACAACAAGATATAATATCTTTTGCGCAAGAACATCCTAATAGAACAGAGAAGTTAAGCATGCTAGTGTTGGACTAATGCACGGTGGGTGACCATGAGAATAATTTGACGTAATATTAAATATAGTTAGTGTTAAAAAATATTTCCAAGTGAGAGGATCGACGAGTCAAACAATTTAGAAGTTCAAACAAAAATTAAAAAAATAAAAAAACCGAAAAAATTCAGAAGTAAAAAGTTGAAAAAAAATCTCTAGTCCGGACCGTGTTACGACCCTGGACTAAAGGTCCTCCGTCCCCCTACTCCAGAAAGCGGCCACGTGGTAGCCTCTAATCCCGATTCGTAACAAACTAGGACTAGAGATATGGTCCATTAGTCCCGAATTCGAATCCCGAATGCTAAACCAGGATTAAAGACTTTGATGAACTAGGACTAAAGACCCGTTTTCTATCGATGGAGGTTGTCATGACTCATGAGGGATATCACAGGTTAGCATGCAGTCTTAAAATTAAACAAAATTGATCTCTACTACTCCCTCCGTTAGGGATTATAAGGCATATGGAGGTTTTGATAGGATTAAAAAAAATCAATAACTCGTCCTCTTAATTACTTCATGCACCAATAGTTTCATATGCATAGGAGAAGATAGAGAAAAAGGAGAACATGCATTGAATAAGAGATGCTAATAAATGAGTAAAAACTTATAATTTCTAACATTTTAAAAAAGCTCTCGGACGCCTTTTAATCCCTAGCGAAGTACTCTGTAGCTAGGTAGGGTAGCAATCGAGATTAATTAAGGAACTGGTGGTACGCGAGATGGAGTTTCTATAGGTACGTACGTGTGTGGGATGTAAATGCTTGGTAAGGAAATCGGAACAAATATACTATTTGACTGCACAAACAGTAACCGCAAGTTATCTGTTCGTGGACGATTGATCAATAACAACAGTTCATCGAGACATGCATCATCCTAACTGGTACCATGCAGCAAGTGAGAGGTAGCTCTCCAGCAAGTAGCAGAGCATTCGAACTGGCCAGGGCACGCGAAAATGCTTGCCACGTACGTACAGTACGTGTTGCCTCCCGTTGTCGGAGGGGACTGCATCGAGACACTGTCCAGCTAGCCGCACACGGATCTCCCACACGCGCGTGCCTTGTCTCCCGGCCGAAGGCGTCCGCGCGCTGTCGAGGTAGTAGCCGGTATACGCACGAGCGCTCGGCGGCGCCCGGTCCCCCGATCATCGAACCGTACGTACGTGGAATCGCCACGCGCCGGAATAATCGCCCGTCACGTCGCTGCCCGCGCGGTGCGGTGCCGTGCCGGGATTTTTTTATAAATATACCCCTCTAAAAATTCGCATCGCCAAAATTAACCCCATCTGAATTCAATTGACAAAAATGCCATGGCGGAAGGTGAAAAAGGATCCACCTGGCACGTCCCGCCATTGCACCTGGCGGAGAAGACAACCCGCCAAAGGGACAGGCGGAAGGGCCTTGCCGCCCATGGCAACGGCGGGATGTAGCTGTGTCAAGTGGATGCGTGGCGGAAGAAAGCTTCCCGCCATGGCCTTTGGCGGACACGAGCTACACTGCAGAGCATCGCTTCCTTGCATCAGAGCTGAGGGCGATTCACGTTCTTGGTTCGCGTCTAGGCCAATAAAGAAAAAGCTATTTGCTCACCGTACCGTGCCTCCTCTCTCTCCTTCCAAATTGAATGCCCGTGTCTTCCATTGTTAGCCCTCAAGGAGAGAGCTGGGGCTTAGAAATGAGGTATATACATATTTAGTCTCACAACTTGCACCGTAAAAGCATTTTAGTCTCATATCTTGCAAAGTGGGCAATACTAATCCCACAACTTGCATTCTAAGAGTATTTTAGTCCAATTTAATTGAATTTCGGCGAGTTTGATCAAATTCGTCTTCCTACAGGTCAAAATTCATTCGGGGACATGTGGTATCACAAGTTTTACAAAATGATCCTAAGTATTTTTTTTCTCTGCTATTTACGACTTCGGTACGAAGCCCACCTTTCAGTGATTGTGCAAATAATAAAATTTCAATGTGCATTGGAGCAAATTCAAACTCGCGACCTGCCATGTTAAAAAGACACAAGGTTGCCACTACAGCTCGTTCACTGACGTGATATTTTAAGAACGCAATGTTTATTATACAAAACAATTGGAAGAACTGAACTGAAATAAAAAACGCCATATTAGCGAATCAGGGAATGACCCAGCAAGACTGGACAGCAAGCAGGCAGCTAACAAGAGAAGAAATTGCAAAAAAAAAAAAACATATCGTGTTGCTCTCATGAATGGATGATTCTCTATTGCAAATCTTCTTCTTCTCTCTCTCCATTCCCTGGCTGGGAGAAAAGAACCAAAAGTACATCCCACCGATTCCATCCACATGACGAATTATTCTTACTTTTACATACATCTTTACATACAGTCTGCGAGCGGCAATTAATTACAAAAAAAAAGATCGATTTTTATTTTTCCCTGCAAAACTCAAGGAACAACGTTAAGTTTAGATCAACAGCTTAAAGCCATTAACTTGCAGAATTCAGTTAAATTGTGCTTATCATAAAGACACTAGCTTGACAGAATTCAGTTAAGTTCAGAAATTCTTTCCTCGCTCTTCAGGTTCTGAGTAGTTCTCTTACAATTGAGACATTTTTTGAACCGTTCTCTATAATAGCACTAGTTCATGATAATTAGAAATTGTCTTACAACTCCTGTTCTTTTCCCCAAACATTAATCCCTATATAAATAACAACCTTTTCAATTATGCTACACCTTCACACAAACACACTAAAAATCTGAGAAGAAAGGTCAAAACTCCGATAAGTTAAATCATGTGTTCTTCAAATTATCTTGTATGATAAAAAAGCATTCATCAAATTACCAGCAAGCGTGAGCTGTAGTGGTGAGGTTGTATCTCCTTTGCACTGCAGGTCCTCAGTTCGAATCCCTTTGATGCACGCAGATATTTTATTGTTTGTAGAATCATTGACAGATGGAGCCAGTATGTCGGGCCGTATGAAGGTTGTAAAGAAAAATACACATGGGTCATTTTGTAAAACTTGTGATGCCACGTGTAAGCTCTGGTAGACGAATTCAGTCAAACTCGTTAAAATTTGATTAAATTGGACTAAAATGCTTTTGAGATGCAAGTTGTGGGACTAGAGTTGCTCAGTTTGCAAGTTATGGGACTAAAATGCTCCCACGGTGCAAGTTGTGGGACTAAAAATGTATGTACCTCCTTAGAAATTAGGATAGTAGAAGACTTAATTGAAGTGGAAAGTATGGTTTATGGCCACCGGAAGGGATGGAGATTCCATTTCTGGTGACTAGTTGCCATATCCGCCAACTCTGGCCATGAGTTTTGATGGGTGGGATCTGAGTTCTTGGGTAAGAGAGAGGAATACGGGAGGAAGAAGAAAGGGAAATCAGTTATATGCAGAGAATCAGCCGCATGCGTAGAATACACATCCTGGCGACCCACGTGACGCGACGTGGGCTTCTCGCTCATCCCGCCAAGCGGCGTGGCGGTAACAACCTTCGGCGTGTCGGGTACCCCTTCCGCCAGCATCGACGTGGCCCCAGCATCCTCCCGCAGGTCGACGTGGCGGGAAGGACGTTTGGCCATCCTCGGTGGCGGGACGTGTGACCCGGCTCTGGCCGTGGCGGGATGTGCCACGCGCCACTATTTGCATACCCCGCCATGTATGGGGTCATGTTTGTAAAAAAATCCCGTGCCGGTGCAACGCACGCGCAGCCCCCACCACGCCGCGCATGTGCACGAGGCGCCCACGCCTGTCCGCCGCCGATCCGGCCGGCGGTCGGGCCTGAAGCTCGACGGCCGAATCAAAAGAGCCTCGACCGGATTAGATCGACCGCGGCTGGATAAACTGCCATCCACCCACGTACGTACGTACGCAAAAGCACATCCGTCGTCGCAATTACCTGCCCGTGACGTACTCCATGCGTGACTGTGATGTACACGCGCAGCCCAGTCGTGATCCTTGCAGCCAGGATAGCATGCATGTACGTATACAGGCTTACTCACCATCACCACGACGTACGTGTTCTGCCCCGATCGAGCTAAACAAATCCGTCCGATCGACTAATTAACCTAGCTAGTACTCTAATCCAGCTACGGGCTATAATACGTACATACTATCTGGGACACGCAAACGCTATCCTCGGAACATTTCACGAGCTGCTAGTGCTAGCGACCGAGGTTGTCGTCATTGTACTACCGCAAATATGAATAGTCGAATACCACTACTGTACGATCGATCAGTTGCCATGCATGAAGGATATATATCACAGGTTACGTTAGCATGCGGCTCTTGAAACAAAAATTATATTGTGTGGTTTCTTCCTGCCCACGTAAATTAAGGAAGTGGTACGCGAGATGGAGTTCGCGTACGTATAATTGGGCAGTTTGCTCATGTGTCTAAAATTGCAATGTTTACGTTCACACACTTAATTTGAATAAGTGGATGGTCTAAGGAAGATCATTTAAGTATATGGTGACTTAATCCAATTTGACTCCATCAATGTCACTATTGAATCCAAAGAATCAATTATTCCACATGGCTTGAGAATGATCATTGGATGCTTTTGATCATTTTGGGCCTTAGTTCCACTTGGCTAATCAATGTTAACTTACATTGTAGGTTTTACTAATTGAAGTTGTCATTTTCCCTCAAATAAAAATTGAAGTTATCATTTGGCTCAACTGGCTTACCCCTTGGTTACCTTGTCCTTGTGTTGCCTTCTTATCAGGGGCGAAGCTCCTTAGTGGGCAAGGTAGGGCAGCTGCCCTACCTCAATTTTTTGCAAAAAATCGTGTATATATATATATAAATAAATTAATTGGCTCAAAATTGTCTAGATTTGAATGAATCTAGACACCATTTAGTATATAGGCTTTTCATAATTTAATGGCGTGCTACATCGAGCAAGAGATATTTAAAAGTCTTGATCTTGGTGATATTAAAAAAGATTTTTAGAAGCCAGGTAGAGCTTTGCCATTGCCGGGGACTTCAAGAAGGCATTAAATTTTATTATTGGTATATTTGTTTGTTTTAGTTCGATTTATACATGTCGCTATTATCATTGTACTAAGTGACTGTGCTTAAGATCATATAAATTATTTATGTGTCGACACAATCTTGATTTTTTGCATCAATTTTTTTTAGTGCTTTGAAGTTCGCCAGACCTCAATTTTTTTCGTCCTTCGCCACTGCTTCTTATTATCCTTATTGCCGATTGATATATTAAAGTCTAGATAGCCATTCTGACCTATTTTAGACTAAGAGAAGTTTTTAATCTCACCAAGTTAATTTTTTATCACTAAAGTTTCTCACCCAAAAGTGACGGTATCACTTTAACAAAAAAGTTCTCTTCTCTCAACTTCTTGTTTGCTTGTTGGATTTAGGTGAAGAAGAAAACAAGATGGTCAAGAAAAAATAATTTATTTTCTTGTAGTCCTCTTCTATTCTTTTTGTACAGCATAATACTCCAATAATGGTTGTAAATATACTCCATTACTAGAAAAGAATGTGTATTACTTTTATTATTATTATTATCTTATTTATTTAATTTTTTCCGAGAACTGAAAACTTAGCTTCTAAATAAAATAATATCGGTTGTAAAAATATTCCATCCTCCATGTCATCTTACGAAAATAAATGCATACTAGAACGTGTTAGATCTATTGGCTTCACAGAGGTGAGCACGCCTTCGATTAAGGAGCTCGGTTGATCTCGCCACCATCATCAGGTTGGGTTTTTGCTACCCGATACACGATCGTCGGTGGCTCTGGCGAGGCGATGGCAGTGGCAGCGTTCACTGGGCGCGGCCACGGCCTACCGCACCTCCATGCAGTAGTAGCTTGTGGCCACGACCACCACGCCTGAGCTTCGACGAGACGACGGTGGCGACAGGACTCGGTTGCTATTGATTTTTAAAATTAGGGTGTTAACTGTATAAAAATTGTGAAAGAGGGCGACAGTGTAATTTCTAACTTTCACCAAATTCTCCGCATGAAAAGATTCAGGTCTAACCGTAACAATACATTTGCATGTATATGATGAAGATAAGAATAGTGGCATGTAGGGTTAAAGAAGAATTAACAAATTAGATAGATTAAGTTATTTATTTTCTAAATAAGGTAATCTGGATCCGCAGCATCTCACTGAAGCACATGCTACTAAACTCATAGATCAGCCAGTTGCTTTAAGAAAAAGCACGTCCACTGTAAAGAAGCTCAGTTGATCTACCAACGCGGCCCATTGCGCTCCTATCAAAGTATGGTGCAAATAAATTTTTAACCTGGCCGAGTTACAGAAGTAAAATTTATACTAAAGTTTTATATTTTAACTTATTTTTATTACAGTATAATCTTAATGAGTTTATATTTCCAATTAATTAGTTATAGCACTGTCCACAAAATCTAAAATATAACTAATATTAAATATGTAGCATTTTTTTGTAGTGTAACATCATTCAAAAATACACTTTACCTTGTTATAGTTTAGATATAGTTTGTAACAAAAAATGTGGTAGTTTTCTATCTATAGACATTGTTGAAAATTGATAAAATTGTACACCTCCTTTTATTGCTACTGGATTAATATTTAAATGTCATAAATATTTTGGTAGACATACTGTCTAATAAATATCTTAGTAGCACCTTCCCGTGTTTCATTATTTAAACAAATTTACTGAAATTCTCGAGTACAAATTGAACTGTTGGGTTGACCCTCTACAATTTTTTGTTGGCCAAATGTGTCTTACAAGCTACAATGTGATCGATAACAATCTGGCAGCACATGCATTTTATATAATTTATATTAAAATATCCATACTTATACTAATCACCAACGATCCAAACAATACCATACATTCTACAATATTCGTATAGGGTAGATATTGTTGGGCTCATAAACAAGTGTGTGGTATTCTCTGTTGTACATAAATTTTCATTTGAATTTCTCAAACAAAAATTCATGAACAATATCAAAACAAAAAACTTAGTTATCAGAACTTTTATACAATCAGTAGGGCATCCATGAGAGAGAGACTAACCCCAAACTAAACTCGCAAGCCTCAATCAGGTTGGTTTGTTCCTACCTGATAAACGATTTCCGGCGTGGACTTTCTATACAAACTAACTAATACGTTCTTAGACCCATATATTAGACACTAGTGTATTGATTATAGTAGAATATTATTTCGGCACTCTGAATTATGTCATGGGACAGTCGTCCTGTTTGGCCGGCTGAACTCTACTCCCATCTCCCCGATCTACCGTAGGAGCACTACCGAGGAATATACATAGATTTTTGTGAGGGCGGGAATGGACATAGACGGAGATGTAGGACGCTGTTGTGAACGCATCCTTTTGGCACTCGTGCTCCATTGAGCCCAGTATTTTAAAAAGAAAAAAATATATTTTTTGATGTGTCGAAAAAATCTAGTAGTGGTTTTGTACATGGATACACGATAATGTGATCTATATGTTTGAAAAGTTTCCCTAAAATACTTTGTATGGATACAAATAAATCACAAATTTGTGTTTCTAGGAAGTAAAGAAAAAACTCATTTTTGATTTTGACATTTGTGTTTTTTGTGAAGATCACGGATGATACAATATTTTTATAACAATTGGTTCCTATATATAACCTTCATTATTGATTTCCCTACCCCATTCTGCGTAAGCATGCCTATATCCTCGATCCTCATGCGTCAATGTCGTGCTAGACATTCAATTGCGCAAAGCAACGCATGGAACCTTTGCTGATCATGCAACCACTCGAGCAGCACGTAGCTAGACTAAGATATTGTTGGATTATTAGAGATAATATATCCTTCATTATTGATTTCTCTTTCCCATTCTGCGTAAACATGCCTATCCTCGATCCTCATGCGTGCTAGACATTCAATTGCGCAAAGCAACGCATGGAACCTTTGCTATCATGCAACCACTCGAGCAGCACGATAGCTAAACTAAGATATTATTGGATTATTAGACATAATTTCATGTTTAATTTCAGAATATAAACTTAACAGCAACAACAACAATCACATGAACCTCTAACATACTAGATATATTGATCAACATGAACAGTAGCAGAGTATACGCACTAACAATCATAGTAAAGCAACAGATCTAATGATGGTATACGTACTGATCGGTTGCCGATAAAGTCACCGTTGGTGCAGTAGCCTGTCGAAGAAGTCGGCGTGCAGTAGGTCCGGCTTGACGACCGGGAAGATGCGCTGTGATGACGAACTTGAGCAGTCGGTCGGAGCACTTCCCAAAAACCTTATACGCCCTCTTCCGTACAGGATCACAAAGGCGAGTGGTTCCGGAGACCTGCTCTCCCAACTGTTGGTGCACGCCGACAAACGAGATGGAGGTAGACTACGGTGACGGCGCAAGCAGAGAGGATGGCAAAACCCTAGATTGGTTATTGGTGTGTTGTGACGGTAGCCGCGCAGGACATTATATAGAGCGGCTCAGGAAACCCTAACGGAGGCGAACATGGGCCGAGTCCATGTTGCGCACCTTCGGGTCGGTTACAGTAGCCCACGATCCTGAAGCGATCCGAATAAGCTAACTGTTTGACACGTTTGTCAAAACCTCATAATTTTTCTGAGCAGCAAAATAAAGCTCCGCTCGGCGAGATTCCCATAACCCACAAGTGTAACTCTCTTATTGTCACTCACTTACAAAGTGGTGCAACACTCCATCTTATAAGGTGATGCAACTCTCATTCAACTTTCCATGTGAGACTAAACTTTAGCTTTCACTCCACTTCCACGTAAGCTGCCACAAACATGAGTCCAAACACATATGGGCTACCACAAACCTGGACTTTGAGATTTAGAAAAATCTGAAATATACATAGGCCTAAATGGACTAGCCTATTATTTCTAACAGATCTTGCCCTATCCTACCTCTACATGATCCTACCCGCATCATCATGAACTCATGATTCATGCATAGGAAGATGCTCGCCTGGCCAGCAGTGTTCACACGCGCATGAAATTAAAGCTCGATCACCCGGCGAGGTGGACCAACGGGAGCGCTCCGCTTGGAGGATAACACGTAGCTATCCACCGGAGAAACGAAAACGACGAGCGCGCCGAGAATATCCCTGCCAGGCTTCTACTTTAACGGCAGTTCTTCCTTCGTGGGTTGCTTCCACTCGAAAAAAAAAGGCCGGCCGTAGACAATAATCGAGGCTGTCATTTTATCGATCGGTCCATGACCGAGATCCTGATCAAGTGATCTCTTCCTGCCCACGTAAGGAGTCACACGTCATCTGTTTGGGAAGACAAATGATCACAATCCATTCATCACAGATAGATACTCCTATTATCGCAATCCGTTATGGAGCAAGGCTGCGTAGTGCGTAGCATCCACAATGCATAGCTGGCTCATGATTAGCGTGTTGGAATAATAGTGGGCCCTGCGTTTTTTCCATCATAATGGGGTTCTCTCTTGGAACTAATTCTTGAGTCGACACTATCATTTTTCATAAAGAGACTATATTTATACGAAGACAATATCTATTGCACCAGCCAGGGACGAAGGAAGCAATGTGAGTATGTGCACTACAGCACGTGACGGCTACGCCGACGGCAAAAAGCCCTCGGCGTAGCCAGCTTTGCCGTCGGCATACGCTACGCCGAGGGCTGCCGTCGGCGTAGCCCTCTCGGCGAAGGTCTCCCTCGGCGGAGCAAAAATGGCCGTCGGCGTAGGCCTACGCCGACGGCCGTAGCGTGTCCATCGGCGTAACGGCCGTCGGCGAACGGCGGCGCTGCCGTTAGACGGCCGCTAACGGCGCACCGTATACGCCGACGGCCCTACCCTCGGCGTACGGTCGCCACGTGGCACCCGTTGGGCCTCCCCAGGAGGGGGCTACGCCGACGGCCTCGCCCTCGGCATATGTGGACGCGTGTCCACCGCCTGGGCCTCCTAGGCTGGCGCGAGGATGGCGCTAGGCCGACGGCCTGCCCTCGGCGTAGGCGCAGGTGCTACGCCGACGGCAGTGCCCTCGGCGTAGCCCTGACCATATGGCACATGGCAGAGGGCTGCGCCGAGGGCATTGCCGTCGGCGTATCACATGCACAGTTTTTTTTGAATTTTTCACAGCAGCACACTCATAGCAGTACAATCATCCATACATCAGTCATACAATTGAAACAAGATATATTCCATGCAATATATATTCCATACCAATTGAAACAAGATCACATATACCATACATGTATCAACATCATCCATACATCAGTCATACAAGATCATCCATACATTAGTCATACAAGATCATCGATATCATTACACATGCCTACAACTCTGGAGGAGAGGGGGTGTACCCGAGATCTCCCCTGGTGAAAAGTGGCGACCTCTGGAGAGGGTTGCGTCCAGTAGAAGCAGCAGAAGAGCCACCTGGCGAGGGAGTAGGAGAAGTGTGAAGCTCGGGAGAACCACCTGCAGAATGGCCAGGAGATGGACCATTGTCATGAAGCGGTGTGATCTGACGC
Organism: Avena sativa; assembly: GCA_916181665.1. Classification (NCBI taxonomy): domain Eukaryota; kingdom Viridiplantae; phylum Streptophyta; class Magnoliopsida; order Poales; family Poaceae; genus Avena; species Avena sativa. The sequence continues at coordinate 349,813,537 of OV702293.1, read as the reverse complement.
CCATCCGGCGAGGCGTGGCCAAAGTGCCGGTTCCCAGAAGCTCCCGTTCCCTACATGTTGCCTACATGTTAGCAACTTGCGAGGCAAAGTAAAGCGATAACCAGTGGGTTAGCAAAGAACTTACCGGTGTCGATGCGTAGTAGGTCCTAGCGAAGCTGTCCTTCGATTGCAAAAATGGCGTCGGACCTGGCATGGGAGGCACGGGCCCTAAATCTCTATTCTGGCCAGTTTGAATATTCACCAACATGGCCTGCAAGATAGTTTAGAAGTCAGGCCGTAGTTAGGGGGGAAGTGGAACTTGTATCTTTTGCAAAAATAAAGGTTCGAACTTACATTTACGTATTGCATGTAGATCGCATTCGCCTCCTGATGCTGCCGAAAGGCCACCTGATATTCCTCATGAGCGGCATCGTAGGCCGCGTCTAACTTAGGCTACAATTTCAAATACAAGGAATCTCATCAGCGGTTAGCCATGCAGGAACAAAAGTCATAAAGATGATGAAAACGAGAAAAACTTACATCCTCTCTGGATCGACGAGGCTGGCCACGAGGCGGGATAGGGGGGCCGTCGGCGGGGTAGGTAGCCTTGAGACGGCTGAAGCTCGTGCTGAGGGTAGGCTTGACCTTCTTATTCAGAATCTTGAGGCGTCCATGCTGTAATCCGTGCCCCGACAGGACCAACGACTCCTCGTCGATCTCCGCGTGAATGAGGTCATCCACATGGGGGTGACGAGCCTTCACCATCGTGCTGTAGTTCCCCAAGTCGTTCTGGGCAGTGCCGAAGTACACAAGCAACGAGGGTTGAGGCTCCGAGTAATTGGGCTTCTTTCGCCGCATCATCTCATAGACGGCGACGTCATGAATCACCTCCCCGGGTTATGCCTCGGCCACCTGTATCGTGAAAAGAAATATTATGCATATGAAGTACAAACATGACGAGAAATACACGCAGGTCGTTCCATGTATATACGTACCACCTTCCCCTTGAAGCGGTCAAAGTTGCGGTTTCCCGCGCAGTGCGTTCCACCATCGCCTCGGTTATCCGCGTTCCGCCTCGACAAGGCTGCAAACTCCTCGTCTTCTCTGAGCCACCTCGTCCTAACCAGCTCCTCCTATGCGAGTCGATGCGGCTCGGCCCAATCGGGGATAACCTGAAAATGCAATACTCAACTCCAGACAATGCAATGGCAACTTAGCAGCAATGTAGAATCTTATTGACATTTTACTCACCGACATGTACTCTTCTGGCGTCATCGAGTACTCAGGATTAGGGTTCCTACCGACAATGTCTTCCTTCCTGACCCTCACGCCCCTGTTAGCCCAGAAGTGGCTAGCGGCCGTGACCTTCTGGTTGTACCACACCTGGGGGTCAACTTCACACAAGCCCCAAGCAAAGTCCTCTGCGCCTTCTCCTGGTCCTCCTCGGCCACACGGTAAAAGCACTTCAATCATGCATAAGAGTCATGAGTTAGGACGGTGGGGTCATCAAGTATGAACATAACTCAAGAAATATGCCTTACCCAAAACTTGGTGATGACAGCATCAGCAGCTGTCGGAAAGCCCGGGACACGGGTAGTCTGGTAGTCCGCCCAAGTAGTAGCTAGCTTCCTGTCACCCTCGTGGGTAATGTGATAGCCCGGCCAGAACTTCCTAATCACAGCTCCAACGAGGCTGTTAGGAAGGCGAGCCTTGGTCCCCGGAGGAAATGTCCAATTGCTGCACAATAATAAACATTAGTACACAATAATTATTTATGACCAACATGAAATAAAATGTTTTAAATTGCCAAATTAGTACACTTACTCAAGGCCATCTGGAATAATAAGGGCTTTCGCCTCCTGAGTCCTAGGCTCAAACTTCTCGTCAGGGACTCCTGATTCCCCACGATTCCGCAATTTCTTCGGCCCCACCAACTCGCGGCTAGTGTCCGCCTCCGTATCGGTCCCCGCCTCCCTCTCAGACTCTGCCTCCCTCTCGGACTCTGCCTCCCTCTCGGCCCTGAAAGGCTGCTCTGTCAGGAACAACTCAGGAGCCACGTCGCCAGAAGCAGAGGGTGGTGGGTCAAAGTCCACGCCTCCTCCCGTGGCACCTCGTCCTCGTCCTCCTCGACCTCGGCCTCGACCCCGTCCTCCGCCAGCAGGAGCAAGATCGGGGTAACGCGGATTGGGATTTGGCTGTCTCCCACTCCGTGTAGCTCTTTTCTTGCGCTGCTTCAGCGCATTAAGCAAGGACGAACTGGTTGCCTTGCTGCTGCTCATATTGTTCAATCACCTGCATTAAGTAAGAGAAAACAGTTAAGCACAAAGACATAATAAAATGTATACACAAAGAATAAAGACATAATGCAATTAAGAAAACAGTTAAGCACAAAGACAAAATAAAATGCATTAAAAACTAAATACTCACTATCATTTTCATTCTCATTCTCATTCTCATTCTCACTATCACTATCTTTTGAGTAGAAATCTGGATTCTCATCGAAGGGTGTAGGCTCATCATCGTTGTCATTCTCGGTATGGAGCTTCTGGAGCATACTTATGTCATGTAGATTCACCACTGACTCACCCTGAGTTTCTACATCGTTCCCAAGGTCCTCAAGATCAACCGGTTCTAAATCAAAGTGTCCGAAGTCCTCTTGCTCTTGATAGAAAATTCCCTCGTACGTTACAGGGTTAATGTTGTTGTAATCGTCCTCGGAGGGAATCGGTAGGTTACCATGTGGCGATACCTGGAACATGACTTCCCAGCCCTGGAGTTCCGCTTTCTGGCATGGGTAGGGCATATAATAAACTTGGTTGGCTTGGTGAGCAACAACAAAGACGTCGGCTCCGCTATAGGTGGTTGAAGGCCTAACTTCAACTAACCCAATGATTTCTTTTGAGGTATCTCGGCATCAACAGCTGCACCCACGAACTTTGATACCTCTTTTACTTCATGCACAACTTTGCCCTTCTTGAAGTTCTTTCTATCTTCTCTGAACGAATGATTTCTTTTGAGGTACTATCGATTCGTGTCAAATGCAACATATTTGCGACCCGACTTTAGCCAAAGGAACTCAAGTCGGTGCCTGCACACTGGGCATGGCCACTTACTAGCTGTACACCATCCGCACATTAGGGCGTACCCGGGCATCTCATGCATAGTATACTGTAACCAAACTTTCATCAAAAAGTTTCTCTTTGATGCTCGGTCGTATGTCAACGTCCCGTGTATCCAAGAGTGGTTCAAATCATCCACAATCGGCTGCATGTAGACACTCAAGTTCTTCCCCGGATACTCAGGTCCTGAAATTATCAGCGACAAAAACATGGTCTTCCGTTGCATTAATACTCCGGGAGGGAGATTGAGCGGAATAACATACACCGGCCAGCGGCTGTACGAGGCCGTCGACATACCATATGGGTTGAAGCCATCTGTTGCTATCGCAATTCTAACATTCTGAGCCTCTTCTACCCACCGGAGGTATTTGTCATCGAAGTTCTTCCATGCCTTACCATCAGATGGATGTCCCATCTTATTCCGTCTGTGCTCGTCCTCGTATCTTTTCCCCTTCTTGTGCCACGTCATCTGTTTGGCAGTCTCCTTGCTCAAGTAAAGCCGCTGGATTCTTTTTATGAATGGGAGATACCGAAGTATCTTCTTAGCGACCTTCGACTGCCTCACCTGACCATCCTTCCCCTTTATCTCTTTATATCTAGAGGCCTTACAAATGCAGCAGTACTTGTCACCCTCAAACTGTTTCCAAAACAAAAGGCAGCCTTTTGGACAACAATCTATCTTTTCATAATCCATGTTGAGCTCCTTCATGAGTTTCTTCGTTTCGTGAAAGGTTTTAGGCAGACAATGCCCTTCGGGCAACATGTTACCACATGTTCTCAGATTAGCTTCAAAGTGAGAACGGGTGGCGGAGTACTGGCACTTGTCGGCTAGACACTGAGAGATGGCATCGAGCTAAGAAATCTTTGCACCCTCGTACAGAGGCCTCTTAGCCGCGGCCATCATATCAAGGAAGGCCTTCGCGGTTGGCTCCGGTTCCTCCGGTTCTAGCGGTTCCTCCAGTTCTGGTGATTCCTCCCGTGGAGGTGGTGAATTCGGCTGGTCGGCATCGATAAGATCATCTAGCATGTTTCTAATCCCATCGTGCTCATTGTCATTGAGCCGCTGACGCATCACCTCACCTCTGTCATGTTCGTACCGAGCAAAGTCGACTTGCGTGACATAGTTAGACATGTACCCATATTGCAGAAGGTGTTTGTACATGTCATCCTTTCCCTGACGATGACGCTTAGTGCAATGAGCGCAGGGACAAAGTGCCCGAACCATTGCCTTCGAACCACGTGCTAACTCATTTACTAACAAATGAGTGTTCCGTACCCAATCGTCTGTTTTATTAGTCGCATTAATACGACCACTGTACATCCACCCATTATCAGCCATCCTCTTCTGATTTGTTGGGAGACAAACACCAAATATAACATTTTATATCAAACAGGAGATTAAATGCTTCATATTTTTACGCATTCATCAACCTACATGTCCAATAGGAAAAGAGGGTCCTAACCAGCCGCCGGATCCGTAGATTGGGTAAGTTCTCCCTGGTTCTACCCCGATCCAAGCAGAATTTCGGCAGCACCTCCCCGCTGCTCTCCCGATACACGTCTCGACAAAAAGCCAAGAGGATGTGCATCCGGAGAACAACGAGGAGGCGCCACCGAAATCCTGTCTCGAATCGAGGTAGAGCCAGGGAGAACCAAACCCAACTACGAATCCGCCGACTGCCCGATAAATCCATAAGCGTTACGGTCCAAAATATGCGAGACCATTAATGCATATTAAGTCGCGTAACGCTTACGGTCGGGATGACGCCTAGGTGACGCGACAGACTTGGTGATCTAGACACGAAAATAAACCTAGGTACAAGAGAGGCGAACAGATTCTCACCCTCGAAGCGTGATCAAATCGTTGAAGATGATCCGGGACCCCGCTGTCGAAACACTCCCCCCGCTCACCCTCCGGTAACTGCAAACAACATACCATATGCAACATCTATTTAACAAATTTCATCCATTTTTTACTAAACATGAACTATTGTTTTGCATAGTACAAACTACAAACTACCTCTAGATACTACAAACTACAAACTACTAGTACATAAGATAAACTACATACTACAAACTATAAACTACTACTACAAACTAAAACTACAAACTACTACTACAAACTAAAATTACAAACTATAATTAGTACAAACTAAAAATAAAACGGTGGCGGGGAGGGGCAGGGGAGGCGGCGGCGCTCGGGGAGGAGGGGAGGCGGCGGCGACGCTCGGGGAGGAGGAGGGAGACGTTGGAGGGAGGAGAAGGCAGATGGCGGAGGGAGGAGGCAGGGTCGGGGACAGGCTCGGGGGCCGGCGGGGTTGCAGCGGCGGCGGGGTCGCGACGGCGGCGGGGTGGCTCTAGTGCGGGGCGGGCGCGGGGTGGGGAAATTGGGGTCGGGTGCGGGGAGAGTGGGGTGTGGGTGAGTGGCCCGGGTGGGCCGTGGGGCAAGTAAGAGGATAAGGCCACGCCGACGGCCAGGCGTACGCCGAGGGCAGCCGTCGGTGTAGCTAGGTTTTTTTTTCCAGGGCCCCTATACGCCGACGGCCACGCAAACGCCGAGGGCAGCCGTCGACGTAGCCAGGTTTTTTTGAGGGATATCAAAAGGGGATTAAAAACATTATAACACCAAGCAACTACATTTAATAAGGAGAGTGCATAAAGAAACTTTTCACACTTGTGGTCTTCCTCCAGCGAAACCCTTCTCTGTGCACACTCGGATCGTCAACCCCCCTAGACGTTCCTCTGACAGGGGTAGCCCGGCGTAGCTCTCTCTTGTTTTGTGTTTGTTTAGGTCATAGGGTGATGTAAAACCATGTTGGTTCACAAGTAGGGGCACTATCCTACCCGGTTTCACCTAAACGGGGAGTTTCCCCCCTTATACGGGTCCGGAACCTTCGCCTCTAGGTTAGAGCGCATGCATGCGAGGGGGGACACATCCAAGCACCTATACCAACCTCTCACCATACTCAAACACATATGCTAGGGACACATGCAAGTTTTCATCTGATTCCGATGTTCTCGTGGTCTTCCTCCGACGAAACCCTGATCTCTGTGCACACTCGGATCGTCTACCCCCTTAGACGTTCCTCTGACAGGGGTAGCCCGGCGTAGCTCTCTTTTGTTTTGTGTTTGTTTAGGTCATAGGGTGATGTAAAACCATGTTGGTTCACAAGTTGGGGCACTATCCTACCCGGTTTCACCTAAACGGGGAGATTCCCCCCTTATACGGGTCCGGAACCTTCGCCTCTAGGTTAGAGCGCATGCATGCAGGGGGACACATGCAAGCACCTATATAAACCTCTCACCACACTCACACACATATGCTAGGGACACATGCAAGTTTTCATCTGATTCCGATGTTCTCGTGGTCTTCCTCCGAGGAAACCCTGATCTCTCTACACACTCGGATCGTCTACCCCCTTAGACGTTCCTCTGACAGGGGTAGCCCGGCGTAGCTCTCTCTTGTTTTGTGTTTGTTTAGGTCATAGGGTGATGGAAAAACACGTTGGTTCACAAGTTGGGCCACTATCCTACCCAGTTTCACCTAAACGGGTAGATTCCCCCTTATACGGGTCCGGAACCTTCGCCTCTAGGTTAGAGCGCATGCATGCGAGGGGGGACACATGCAAGCACCTATACCAACCTATCACCACACTCACACATATATGCTAGGTACACATGCAAGTTTTCATCTGATTCCGATGTTCTCGTGGTCTTCCTCCGAGGAAACCCTGATCTGTGCACACTCGGATAGTCTACCCCCTTAGACGTTCCTCTGACAGGGGTAGCCCGACGTAGCTCTCTCTTGTTTTGTGTTTGTTTAGGTCATAGGGTGATGTAAAACCATGTTGGTTCACAAGTTGGGGCACTATCCTACCCGGTTTCACCTAAACGGGGAGATTCCCCCCTTATACGGGTCCGGAACCTTCGCCTCTAGGTTAGAGCGCATGCATGCGAGGGGGGACACATGCAAGCACCTATACCAACATCTCACCACACTCACACACATATTCTAGGGACACATGCAAGTTTTCATCTGATTCCGATGTTCTCGTGGTCTTCCTCCGGCGAAACCCTGATCTCTGTGCACACTCGGATCGTCTACCCCCCTAGACGTTCCTCTGACAGGAGTAGCCCGGCGTAGCTCTCTCTTGTTTTGTGTTTGTTTAGGTCATAGGGTGATGTAAAACCATGTTGGTTCACAAGTTGGGGCACTATCCTACCCGGTTTCACCTAAACGGTGAGATTCCCCCCTTATACGGGTCCGGAACCTTCGCCTCTAGGTTAGAGCGCATGCATGCGAGGGGGGACACATGCAAGCACCTATACCAACCTCTCACCACACTCACACACATATGCTAGGGACACATGCAAGTTTTCATCTGATTCCGATGTTCTCGTGGTCTTCCTCCGACGAAACCCTGATCTCTGTGCACACTCGGATCGTCTACCCCCTTAGACGTTCCTCTGACAGGGGTAGCCCGTCGTAGCTCTATCTTGTTTTGTGTTTGTTTAGGTCATAGGGTGATGTAAAACCATGTTGGTTCACAAGTTGGGCCACTATCCTACCCGGTTTCACCTAAACGGGGAGATTCCCCCCTTATACGGGTCCGGAACCTTCGCCTCTAGGTTAGAGCGCATGCATGCGAGGGGGGGCACATGCAAGCACCTATACCAACCTCTCACCACACTCACACACATATGCTAGGGACACATGCAAGTTTTCATCTGATTCCGATGTTCTCGTGGTCTTCCTCCGAGAAAACCCTGATCTATGCACACCCGGATCGTCTACCCCCTTAGACGTTCCTCTGACAGGGGTAGCCCGGCGTAGCTCTCTCTTGTTTTGTGTTTGTTTAGGTCATAGGGTGATGTAAAACCATGTTGCTTCACAAGTTGGGGCACTATCCTACCCGGTTTCACCTAAATGGGGAGATTCCCCCCTTATACGGGTCCGGAACCTTCGCCTCTAGGTTAGAGCGCATGCATGCGAGGGGGGACACATGCAAGCACCTATACCAACCTCTCACCACACTCACACACATATTCTAGGGACACATGCAAGTTTTCATCTGATTCCGATGTTCTCGTGGTCTTCATCCGACGAAACCCTGATCTCTGTGCACACTCGGATCGTCTACCCCCTTAGACGTTCCTCTAACAGGGGTAGCCCGACGTAGCTCTCTCTTGTTTTGTGTTTGTTTAGGTCATAGTGTAATGTAAAACCATGTTGGTTCACAAGTTGGGCCACTATCCTACCCGGTTTCACCTAAACGGGGAGATTCCCCCCTTATACGGGTCCGGAACCTTCGCCTCTAGGTTAGAGCGCATGCATGCGAGGGGGGACACATGCAAGCACCTATACCAACCTCTCACCACACTCACACACATATGCTAGGGACACATGCAAGTTTTCATCAGATTCCGATGTTCTCGTGGTCTTCCTCCGAGGAAACCCTGATCTATGCACACTCGGATCGTCTACCCCCTTAGACGTTCCTCTGACAAGGGTAGCCCGGCGTAGCTCTCTCTTGTTTTGTGTTTGTTTACGTCATAGGGTGATGTAAAACCATGTTGCTTCACAAGTTGGGGCACTATCCTACCCGGTTTCACCTAAACGGGGAGATTCCCCCCTTATACGGGTCCGGAACCTTCGCCTCTAGGTTAGAGCGCATGCATGCGAGGGGGGACACATGCAAGCACCTATACCAACCTCTCACCACACTCACACACATATGCTAGGGACACATGCAAGTTTTCATCTGACTCCGATGTTCTCGTGGTCTTCCTCCGGCGAAACCCTGATCTCTGTGCACACTCGGATCGTCTACCCCCCTAGACGTTCCTCTGACAGGGGTAGCCCGGCGTATCTCTCTCTTGTTTTGTGTTTGTTTAGGTCATAGGGTGATGTAAAACCATGTTGGTTCACAAGTTGGGGCACTATCCTACCCGGTTTCACCTAAACGGGGAGATTCCCCCCTTATACGGGTCCGGAACCTTCGCCTCTAGGTTAGAGCGCATGCATGCGAGGAGGGAAACATGCAAGAACCTATACCAACCTCTCACCACAGTCACACACATATGCTAGGGACACATGCAAGTTTTCATCTTATTCCGATGTTCTCGTGGTCTTCCTCCGACGAAACCCTCATTTGTGCACACTCGGATCGTCTACCCCCTAGACGTTCCTCTGACAGGGGTAGACCGGAGTAGCTCTCTCTTGTTTTGTGTTTGTTTAGGTCATAGGGTGATGTAAAACCATGTTGGTTCACAAGTTGGGGAACTATCCTACCCGATTTCACCTAAACGAGGAGATTCCCCCCTTATACGGGTCCGCAACCTTCGCCTCTAGGTTAGAGCGCATGCATGCGAGGGGGGACACATGCAAGCACCTATACCAACCTCTCACCACACTCACACACATATGCTAGGGACACATGCAAGTTTTCATCTGATTCCGATGTTCTCGTGGTCTTCCTCCGGCGAAACCCTGATCTCTGTGCACACTCGGATCGTCTACCCCCCTAGACGTTCCTCTGACAGGGGTAGCCCGGCGTAGCTCTCTCTTGTTTTGTGTTTGTTTAGGTCATAGGGTGATGTAAAACCATGTTGGTTCACAAGTTGGGGCACTATCCTACCCGGTTTCACCTAAACGGGGAGATTCCCCCTTATACGGGTCCGGAACCTTCGCCTCTAGGTTAGAGCGCATGCATGCGAGGGGGGACACATGCAAGCACCTATACCAACCTCTCACCACACTCACACACATATGCTAGGGACACATGCAAGTTTTCATCTGATTCCGATGTTCTCGTGGTCTTCCTCCGGCGAAACCCTGATCTCTGTGCACACTCGGATCGTCTACCCCCCTAGACGTTCCTCTGACAGGGGTAGCCCGGCGTAGCTCTCTCTTGTTTTGTGTTTTTTTTAGGTCATAGGGTGATGTAAAACCATGTTGGTTCACAAGTTGGGGCACTATCCTACCCGGTTTCACCTAAACGGGGAGATTCCCCCCTTATACGGGTCCGGAACCTTCGCCTCTAGGTTAGAGCGCATGCATGCGAGGGGGTACACATGCAAGCACCTATACCAACCTCTCACCACACTCACACACATATTCTAGGGACACATGCAAGTTTTCATCTGATTCCGATGTTCTCGTGGTCTTCCTCCGACGAAACCCTCATCTGTGCACACTCGGATCGTCTACCCCCCTAGACGTTCCTCTGACAGGGGTAGCCCGGTGTAGCTCTCTCTTGTTTTGTGTTTGTTTAGGTCATAGGGTGATTTAAAACCATGTTGGTTCACAAGTTGGGGCACTATCCTACCCGGTTTCACCTAAACGGGGAGATTCCCCCCTTATACTGGTCCGGAACCTTCGCCTCTAGGTTAGAGCGCATGCATGCGAGGGGGACACATGCAAGCACCTATACCAACCTCTCACCACACTCACACACATATGCTACAGACACATGCAAGTTTTCATCTGATTCCGATGTTCTCGTGGTCTTCCTCCGACGAAACCCTGATCTCTGTGCACACTCGGATCGTCTACCCCCTTAGACGTTCCTCTGACAGGGGTATCCCGGCATAGCTCTCTCTCTTGTTTTGTGTTTGTTTAGGTCATAGGATGATGTAAAACCATGTTGGTTCACAAGTTGGGGCACTATCCTACCCGGTTTCACCTAAACGGGGAGATTCCCCCCTTATACGGGTCCGAAACCTTCGCCTCTAGGTTAGAGCGCATGCATGCGAGGGGGGACACATGCAAGCACCTATACCAACCTCTCACCACACTCACACACATATGCTAGGGACACATGCAAGTTTTCATCTGATTCCGATGTTCTCGTGGTCTTCCTCCGACGAAACCCTGATCTCTGTGCACACTCGGATCGTCTACCCCCTTAGACGTTCCTCTGACAGGGGTAGCCCGGCATAGCTCTCTCTTGTTTTGTGTTTGTTTAGGTCATAGGGTGATGTAAAACCATGTTGGTTCACAAGTTGGGGCACTATCCTACCCGGTTTCACCTAAACGGGGAGATTCCCCCCTTATACGGGTCCGGAACCTTCGCCTCTAGGTTAGAGCGCATGCATGCGAGGGGGGACACATGCAAGCACCTATACCAACCTCTCACCACACTCACACACATATGCTAGGGACACATGCAAGTTTTCATCAGATTCCGATGTTCTCGTGGTCTTCCTCCGAGGAAACCCTGATCTGTGCACACTCGGATCGTCTACCCCCTTAGACGTTCCTCTAACAGGGGTAGCCCGGCGTAGCTCTCTCTTGTTTTGTGTTTGTTTAGGTCATAGGGTGATGTAAAACCATGTTGCTTCACAAGTTGGGGCACTATCCTACCCGGTTTCACCTAAATGGGGAGATTCCCCCCTTATACGGGTCCGGAACCTTCGCCTCTAGGTTAGAGCGCATGCATGCGATGGGGGACACATGCAAGCACCTATACCAACCTCTCACCACACTCACACACATATTCTAGGGACACATGCAAGTTTTCATCTGATTCCGATGTTCTCGTGGTCTTCCTCCGGCGAAACCCTGATCTCTGTGCACACTCGGATCGTCTACCCCCCTAGACATTCCTCTGACAGGGGTAGCCCGGCGTAGCTCTCTCTTGTTTTGTGTATGTTTAGGTCATAGGGTGATGTAAAACCATGTTGGTTCACAAGTTGGGGCACTATCCTACCCGGTTTCACCTAAACGGGGAGATTCCCCCCTTATACGGGTCCGGAACCTTCGCCTCTAGGTTAGAGCGCATGCATGCGAGGGGGGACACATGCAAGCACCTATACCAACCTCTCACCACACTCACACACATATGCTAGGGACACATGCAAGTTTTCATCTGATTCCGATGTTCTCGTGATCTTCCTCCGACGAAACCCTGATCTCTGTGCACACTCGGATCGTCTACCCCCTTAGACGTTCCTCTGACAGGGGTAGCCCGTCGTAGCTCTCTCTTGTTTTGTGTTTGTTTAGGTCATAGGGTGATGTAAAACCATGTTGGTTCACAAGTTGGGCCACTATCCTACCCGGTTTCACCTAAACGGGGAGATTCCCCCCTTATACGGGTCCGGAACATTCGCCTCTAGGTTAGAGCGCATGCATGCGAGGGGGGACACGTGCAAGTACCTTTACCAACCTCTCACCACACTCACACACATATGCTAGGGATACATGCAAGTTTTCATCTGATTCCGATGTTCTCGTGGTCTTCCTCTGACGAAACCCTGATCTCTGTGCACACTCGGATCGTCTACCCCCTAGACGTTCCTCTGACAGGGGTAGCCCAGCGTACCTCTCTCTTGTTTTGTGTTTGTTTAGGTCATAGGGTGATGTAAAACCATGTTGGTTCACAAGTTGGGGCACTATCCTACCCGGTTTCACCTCAACGGGGAGATTCCCCCTTATACGGGTCCGCAACCTTCGCTTCTAGGTTAGAGCGCATGCATGCGAGGGGGACACATGCAAGCAGCTATACCAACCTCTCACCACAGTCACACACATATGCTAGGGACACATGCAAGTTTTCATCTGATTCCGATGTTCTCGTGGTCTTCCTCTAACGAAACCCTGATCTGTGCACACTCGGATCGTCTACCCCCCTAGACGTTCCTCTGACAGGGGTAGCCCGGCATAGCTCTCTCTTGTTTTGTGTTTGTTTAGGTCATAGGGTGATGTAAAACCATGTTGGTTCACAAGTTGGGGCACTATCCTACCCGGTTTCACCTAAACGGGGAGATTCCCCCTTATACGGGTCCGGAACCTTCGCCTCTAGGTTAGAGCGCATGCATGCGAGGGGGACACATGCAAGCACCTATACCAACCGCTCACCACACTCACACACATATGCTAGGGACACATGCAAGTTTTCATCTGATTCCGATGTTCTCGTGGTCTTCCTCCGGCGAAACCCTGATCTCTGTGCACACTCGGATCGTCTACCCCCCTAGACGTTCCTCTGATAGGGGTAGCCCGGCGTAGCTCTCTCTTGTTTTGTGTTTGTTTAGGTCATAGGGTGATGTAAAACCATGTTGGTTCACAAGTTGGGGCACTATCCTATCCGATTTCACCTAAACCATGTTGGTTCACAAGTTGGGGCGCTATTCAATCTTTGAACAGCTTCTCCAAAATGTGTGATACATAAAATTCACACACACTTCATGTGGGTATGGTGAGTTCTTTTCAGAACCACATGCGATAATAACACTTACAAACATATAGAAATTTCTCGGGGTGTGAGAAGATTCGCAACGACATTTCATGTGGACGTGTAGACAGCTATTCAGAGGGTACGAAATTATCCAATTAATAAAAAAACATAAATAATTGATACAAATAAGTGAAAAATATAAGTGAAAATAATTGATACAAACATATAAAATAAGTAAAAAATACAGAAGGCTACGCCGAGGGTGACCGTCGGCGTACGTGGCTGGTATGCCGAGGGTCGCCGTCGGCGTATAGTATGCCGAGGGTCGCCGTCGGCCTAACGGACGGCACCGTTAGCGCGCCGTTCGTGCTGGCCGGCATGTGCCACGCGTCCGCTTGCTACGTCGAGGGCCGCCACTACGCCGAGGGTGACCGTCGGCGTAGAGTATACTACGCCGACGGCTTGGCTACGCCGAGGGCTGGCCAGTTGGGCTGGCCTGGTCCGGTGCTACGCCGATGGCCCCGACGTTTGGCCGTCGGCGTAGCAAACGGCCGTCGGCGCATCTGGCCATTCCTGTAGTGGTGGCAACTGGGGTGGTGGGTGGGGTGGAGGGGGAGGGGTGTTGCATAGGAGGCCCCGGTCCCTGGTACCATGTCTCTGCACCAACACAATGTAATAAAAAAAATATACCAAGAGATAATCAAAATATCAAGGATGAACTCAACCAATTGGTTAAAAAGGAAATTTACATGGAATGTATGTTGGAATTTTAGTCCCGTGGAACTATTGCATCAGAGCCACTGGATCTTTATAAGTCCACGATGGATGATAACTCCTTTTTCTGTAATGCCATGTGGCAAGTTGCCAGGGCCCACCATCGTTTTCCCGTGGTAACTTTCTATGGAGTCGTGCTAGGGCACAACATCAGGTATAATCTCACGATATGGCGGTCCAAAAAAAAGAGCGATCAACGAAACAGCCGCATCACGCTTCGGGGTGATCCACCGGCGATGGGAACACGAGGGCAACTAGAGAATGTCCCAACAACAATGCCTTTAAGAAGGGAACAATGTCGACATCGTTGCATCCAACCATTGAGGCCAGATCATGGGTTTTCACCAGAATTGTTTTGAATTCCTTCAATAAGAGAATGTCAAGGTGAACGCCCTATTGCAAAGTAAACTAATGAAGGTTTGGTCTGTAATTTTCACCTCTGGAAGGCTAGAACTCAAGACTCGGCAGTCAAACAACACCGTTCAACCATACTTGGTGAAATTGTCTGCCTGCTTGATAGTTCGTCCCAGCACGCTGTCATGGACCTGTGCGTGTGCCTGTGTCCACGAAAAGAACGCAAACTTTGACGTTTCCTTGGAGAGACAACCTATGTTAAGCTTTAAGCGAGTTTACAGAAAAAATATAGCAACACTTATTAAACTAAATAGATAAAAATATATTTTATAAGACTAATAATACTAATTTGATGTTATGGAGGTTGGTGTGTTTTTATATCAACACGATCGAATTTTGAGAGAATTGGATTTCACAAAAGTTGGAAAGGCAGCGAAGGAGGGAGTACCCTGTGCTCGCCACGCGCCGGCCTCGAGTGGAAGCTAGCGCCCGCAGTCACGTCCTGCCCGTGCCGGTGCAGCGCACGCCCCCACGCCGCGCATGCGCCTGCCGGCCGATCCGGTCGGGTCCTGAAGCTCTACGGCTACGGACGGCGAACAGGGAGGAAAAGGAGTAATCCCGAATCCTGGACCGGATCGGATCAAATCCATGGAAGGCTGCTGGACAGACGTGCGCCCATCCACCCACGTACGTACGTGCCTAAACAAACAAATACTAAAGCACACTTTCACCACCCTACCTGTGAGAAAAATACATGACGCGTCATCCTCATCACTCACCACCAACGTAACGTCTCTTCTCTTCGTAGCTACTCCGTAGGTTATGCTTAGCGCGCGCCTACCGCCGGCTATGTACGTGCGATCTGGGACACGCAAACCCGGACTTTTTCACCAAGCGTGTTGGCGTACCCCGAGCTAGCTGCTCGCGAGCGATCGATATCGATCGGTTGCATTCATGAGGGATAACATGGAGCAAGTGAGCTTTCCAGCAATTAGCAGCGCATTCGAACCGGCCAGGATCGACGTCCAAAAATGCTGCCACGTACGTATGCGTTGCCTCCCGTTCCCGGAGGGGACTGCATCGAGACACTGTCCAGCTGCACGGATCTACTAGTAGGTAGCTACTGTACTACCCCCTCCCGCGCGCGGCCGCTGGTCGCCCGCGCCCACGCGCGCATGCGTCGTCTTCCGGTATATGCACGCACGAGCGCTCGGCGGCGTCTGGTCCCCCGATCCAACCGTACGTACTACGTGGAATCGCCACGCGCGGTGCCGTGCCGGTGCAACGCACGCGCAGCCCTCTCGCCACGCCCGCGCCCACGCCCGTCCGCCGATCCGGTCGGGCCTGAAGCTCCACGACCGAATCAGCTTCGACCAACGGAGAAAGAAAATGAATCCTCAGCCTCGACCGGATTAGATCGAACGCCGCTCGACCAACGCCTGTCCACCCACGTACGTACATACACAAAAAGCACATCCATCGCAGTTACCTGCCTGTGACTGCCTGACAGTGATGTAGTAGTACGCGCGCAGCGCCGTCGCGATCCTTCTCACTCGCCGTTAACACGACGACGCGTTCTGCCCCTAGTAGCTAAACAAACACGTCCGATCGATTAACTATTAATTAACCCACTCTATAAAATCCAGCTACGGCCTGTACTACGTGCGATCTGGGACACGCAAACGCTATCCTCGGAACATTTCACGACGCGCGCGACACGTGGCCACGCCAAACCGTACGCGTGCAGAACGGTTTCTCCCATCCCTCTCTCTCTCTCCCGCGCCGCGTCAAGTGGCGCGGCCCCATTGGCCGGAGCGCGTCCGGGCTGGGCCCCACAGCTTCCGAGAAAGGCCACGAGCTCAGACAGGCGAACGCGGCGACGTGTCCAGGCGGGGTCCACCGGAAAGGGAAAGGTTTTTGGGAGGAAAACGCAACGAACACCTGTTGGCGCGGACTGGACCGGCAGCGCTGGACACATACACATGGTCCCCTCCCGGCAGCACGCCGCTCTTAATAATAACTCGTTAATATTTTTTCTCTCTTGTCTGTTAGCAGCAGTATTGGATTATCGTTGTTTACTCCTTCGTGTCGCCCATCCCATCCTCCCGAAAATCTCGTCTCATCAACATCGGAGGACACGTTGAGAGGATTTGGAAGAAGATCTAATACAGTAGTAGTAGCTGACTGTATTATTGCAGGCTTTTAGTAGTTGTAGCCATTATTGTAAGTATTTGAATGATTGAGAACTCATGTACGTATGTTAGAGATAGATTGGTACTACAAGCATGGGTAAGCACTGCCCGCCATTAATACGTGCCACCAGTTCCTTCACAATGCACCGATGTCGATCCGGCCAATCATCAATTTGCCATTTTTTCCCCAACTCAGCCATTGCATTTGCCATTTTTCTTTTAAGAAGAAAAGCTCTAGCTGTGACACGTGTACGAATCAGACGAGTGCTTGCTTACTTAAAAGAGCTTGTTTCTTTCGCTTACGACCGTCCACGTTGTATCTGTGGTGAAATTTCACGTCAACAATCGTCGTAGGCATCATTCCATACGCCAACTAAAATCGAAAAGAGACTCCGAATCTCAAAAAGAAAAAATGCCATATCAGTCCAAAACTGTGGTTGATCACTAATAACATCTCCCAATCCCCTTCAAACAGCTAGGAATTTCAAAAACAGATCGGGAAACTTTTCCCCCTCCACCTAGATATATTAGAAAAAAAGACGATGGATTCAATCGAGGAGGAAAAATGACTGAGTAGTATATAGGAATCCCTAACCTTCTATCGGTGCTAGTGTCATTCCCTCTAGATAAGAGGCATAATGACTCCCAATTTCTTTTCGCTTTTTCTTTAGTTAATTAATCATACAATTCTGTTCTTATTTAATTCAAGAGATGAGACAAAACTTTTGCCTCCATTTTAGAAAAAAAAAACTTTTATTTTCTCTTCTATCTTGGGAGCCATTGTGAGGACTCTTATGGGAGATGCTCTTGCTCCAACTGCATTTCCCTACTGCAAAAGCATAATCTGTTAGTAACTCGAAAAGGACAGGAGCATTTTTTTCCGAGCACACAACTGACAAATCAGCAGGAGGGTGCCACGGAGAGCAGAGCAGCTCAACAAGTGTACTCGGGTGGCGTGACGGTAGCAGAAACCGTGGCCGGGGCGACAAGAAGGAGAGAGAAATTAAATCAGAGAGGGTGGCCACGCGGACCCCTCCGGCAGCAGAGACGGGAAGGGAAGACCTGTCCGGTACGGCGCGCCCCCGCCAATCCCCTCTCCCCACCTCTCCTCTCCCTTCTCCCTCCATCTTTCCTTTCCTTTCCTTTCCCCTCCCCGCACACGCACGCGCGCGCAAGCACCACACCACCATCCTTCCTTTCCTTTTTCCCCCAACCCTCCTCCCTCCCCCCGCTCCACCCACCACTCCTCGTCTCCTCCCCCTACCTAGAACTATAGCTACACGCCGCCTCCCTCTCCCGCTGCAGCCACTCGTGTGGGGTGTGCGCGTCTCTCGCTTTGGCTGCCTAGCTTTGGCTGCGGTGCCGCTGTATCTGCTTGGGGCTGACGAGCCGTTCCGGGGCCGGCGGGCGGAGGTGTTTTCTCTCTCCCTCTCTCGAGATGGCGGCGGCGGCGGCGATCTGCAGCGAGGACGAGCCGGCGCCGCGCGGGGAACCCGCTGCGGAATGCGCGGCAGGGGCCGGGATCGAGAGGCTGGATCTCGGCGACGGGAGGGCGGCGCTCGTGGCGGGCGGGAAGCGGAGCGTCTACCTCATGGAGTGCGAGCCGGTGTGGGGCAGCGTCGCCACGCCCGGCCGCGGCGGGGAGATGGAGGACGCCTGCGCCGCGGTGCCGCGCTTCGCCGACGTGCCCGTGCGCCTCCTCGCCAGGCGCCGCGACCTCGACGGCCTCGGCCTCGACGCCGACGCGCTCCGCCTGCCCTCGCACCTCTTCGCCGTCTTCGACGGACACGGCGGCGCCGAGGTACGCACGGGGATCTCACAACAGAAACACCACCGCCTGAGGAAGCCCCCATGATCTCACGATTTGCCGTGCCTTCCCGTTCAGGTGTCCAACTACCTCCGGGAGAGGCTCCACGTCGTGCTGAGCAAGGAGCTGAGGCGGCCCGCTACGGATTTGGGCGAGATGAGCGACGTGGACATGAAGGAGCACTGGGACGGCCTCTTCACCAGGTGTTTCCAGAGAGTGGACGACGAAGTGTCCGGCCTCTCCAGCAGGCTCGTCGACGGAGAGCCCCGGCTAGAACCGATCGCCGCGGAGAACGTCGGCTCGACGGCGGTCGTCGTGGTCGTCTGCTCCTCCCATGTAATAGTGGCCAACTGCGGGGACTCACGCATCGTGCTGTCGCGCGGGAAGGAGCCTGTGGCTCTGTCCATTGATCAGAAGGTAGTTAAGGTTCTGTGAGCATCATCGCAGTCCACAGTTCACTTGTTTCATCTAACCTTACTGTATCTTGTTGTTTCAGCCTGACAGGAAGGATGAGCGTGCGAGGATTGAAGCTGCGGGAGGCAAGGTCATCCAGTGGAACGGTCACCGCGTGTCCGGCATACTTGCTATGTCGCGTTCGATCGGTATGCAGCTAGATTCATTTTGCACTGAATGTTGCTATCTTTTTATTGTAAAATAAATGTAAGGCAAGTACCGCGAACTATGCTAGGAGTTTCAAATTGTGGTCGTAGCAAGATCAGAGCATGATGCGAGATTAATGGTCTATATGCTGGACGCAACCGGCTTGATGCATTGGTGGCTTTAGGGATTAGTTCTTGTTTAGATGCTACCATTTTAAGATTCCCCATTTATCGAAGCTGAAGTCCCGTCGTAGTTTGCTCAAAATCAAACGCCACACCGTCTCATGTTGATCTACATTATGCCGTATAGGTCGCTATATAAGAATTTCCATGTTCTGTTCTTCATTAGGTTATATGTTCTTTCATCTGAAAAAAAAAATGTTCACTTGAAAGTATCAACAGACTGTTTTGACAGTGTATTTTTTTTGTCTGAGATGTAAAGCACGTTATACTTAACTCTTATGCAATCATGTTACTTGTCGACTGCCTGGATTTTGCACTCTAATCCTGTTGTTGAACTTGCAAAGTAAGGTTAGATGTAGCTCTGCGGTAGAATCAAGTATGAAGATGTTGTTAAGAAAAGAAGATGCCTAGTATGCAGATGTGATTGATTAAGAAAAGAAGTCACCTGCCAACCTAGAAAAACCATCTTTTATCGAAGCAACAAAGGTACCTTATGGCATGTTAATGCAAGTGGCACTTGCAGCTTGGACCATGGCTAACGCTGGGTCTTAGTTGTATCTGTTCACATCTCTTGTGCCATTAAAATCAGATGTATAATAAACACTTGGACAACATTGTTCCTCCAATTTCAACCGAAAATTTGTTGAACGAATGATAGTTCAGCTGAATTCTCTGTGCATTGGATAACATGTCCAATCTTGTTGCAACCTCTGCTAACTAGAACCGGAAACCTCTGATGCTGCAGGTGACCGATATTTGAAGCCATACGTCATTGCAAAACCAGAAGTTACAGTTGTTCCTCGGGCGAAAGATGATGACTGTCTTATCCTGGCCAGTGATGGGCTGTGGGACGTTGTGTCGAATGAAGAGGCATGCAAGGTCGCACGCCGGCAAATCCAGCAGTGGCACAAAAATAACAGCGTTGCCACATCATCGTCAGATGGAGGTGATGGAAACACCGATCCTGCCGCGCAAGCAGCTGCTGATTACCTCGCGAGGCTTGCACTGAAGAAAGGGAGTCAGGACAACATCAGTGTAATTGTGGTTGACTTGAAACCACGGAGGAAAGCCAAGAACAATTCCTGACAGTGCTTGAATACACCTGGACCCTGATATTTTGTCTAGACTTGACCCACAATTTTTTTTTGTTGGGTTTCAAGAATTGTACATGTATATGCTAGATGTATTTTTGATCTAGGGGGTTATGATTAATTGTATCCCCATTTTGCATCCATGCGGTCAAAAATACAGCTTCACTCACAGCCATGGCATGCCCAGTGATCTGCCTGTCATGTAAAGAATTTAACCTGTAAAGAGCCAGGCAGCTCAGATGATAGTAAGATTAACAAACTGCTATCTCTTCTCCTCTGTTAACTTCTACTAAAGTCGTTGCATAGCATGCCAACTATTGATATCTAAAAGATTTCTCTATATTAGCTTATGCCACTCAAATAATGGAGAAAATGGTGTTGTAGTCAAAGATGCCCTAAGCAGAGAAGCACAACTGCTTAACCATCAATCTACAACTTTAGAAGCCTAGATATTCTTGGTGAAACCTCTCTTACATTTCATGGCTTCCTATCTACTACAACGAGAATATATACAGAGAATATGTACACCCTACAGAGAGGCAGTCCTCGTTTATCCGAGGCCGGTGAGGCTCTTCCAAGAGAGGACCACTCATTCCCTCCTTTGCAATATAAATGAGAGGATTTGGTTTTCATGAATAAAGGGCAGCAGGTCGCCCTCCACCGTGTCCTCAATGTTCGGCATCGACTTCGCGATGTCATCAAGCGAAAAAGGTATGCTGCAAAGAGAAATGAAAACAATAGAGGTGAGAAAAGGAGCAATGGTTGTTTCCAAGGGGCACGAACAATGGAACCTGCGCTCTCTCTTCTGGCATGATACAGACCTGGAATCATCATCCAGCAGGACTGAAAAGCTGGAGAGGCTATTATTTGACTCTTCATGCATCATTGCTCTCATGCTTGATGTGAACTACAAATGGTAAGGAAATAACGCTGGAAATTAACACTTTCAGATGGAGCAGAGAATCAAATTATGTAAGTGCGTAAGCAGTATGATTACACCGTTTTAGCCTATCAACACACCTCTGCCGAAATTACGTTTGTACCGTTCACGTCGTCCCAGTACATACCAACTATTCTCTCTAGCTGCTGTAAGCTGAGAGCCTGGACAGATGGTACAACAATTGAAGAAAGAAAGTTAAGGAATAGCATGACAAGATACTTGGTCAAAGCAAACAACACCTACCGGACAAACATCATTGCGTATCTCTCTCCATGTCCTTATCGGTTTGAGAGAAACGATCTGATGAACGAAAAGAGCAGGAAAATATATCAGAAATTTAAGTTACCTGCAATTCAGTTTGTGTATAAGGGCCACATAGGTTGCTTTTTCTTATAATATGAGAAAAAAGAAAATCGAACACACCAGAAAATCAGCAGCTTGTCTTATATGCCTCAATGCTTCCCAGGCTGAATCTGCAAGCTGTACTAAAACATAAGCTGACAGCATCTGAAAATAGACTCCATAATAAAAAAAGGAGAGTGAGCAACCTCTTGAGCAACATCGTTGCACCAATGTTTTAGTTGAGCTAATCCAGCTCTAATATGTTCCCCGTTGCTAAATGAACAACACTCACGACGCAAAAGGAGTCTATTTTCAAAGTACAAAACAAAAGCAAATTAGAACAGCTTATACTTTGAAGTTTAAAGAAAATGCTAGCGGAGGGCAAAATTATGCTTATACCTGTTAAATAACTGAACGTTCACCATAGAAAATACTTGGGTTAGCAACTTGTGGACCAAAATAGTTGGGACCTGCAAATTTACAGATTGGACTTGCACTCATAATTCAGAACTTTGCAAATGGAACTGCAGTGATGTTTGTATTCATTTAGCACCTACATGGTTGGCTACTAGCAGATACAAGTAGTTGTTGAGAATTTTCACGATGCCCAGCCAATGTGCGAGTTGGTTGTGTTGGCCCAAGCCACTAGTAATCGAGGCCTTTGCTTGGGAAGTTCTTGGATCCTAAATATCACAAAATTTACTGGGCTCTCAACACACAAAATTTCACAGCTGATGAGCAATTTTCCTCGAGAGAGGCATTACCTGAATGCACAGCTCAAGTAATGGATTTAGTTCCTTCTTCAATTTGTCACTTATCAAGCCATACACCTTTTCAATCAGATCTACAAGCTGCTGCTTGAAGAGCAAAGCCGGATATTTTGCATCAATTTGGTGTGCTCCACTAGGTTCATCCAACGATTGACCACTGAAATAAGCAAGCCCACTTGATGCCTGACTAGCTTGAAAAATCCTGTCGTACGAAACTTTTCGTCTGTATGGAGTTGAGGTTGCTGCCCTACTAGTTCTGAAACAGCGCTGCAGGAGAACTGATAAGGTTGACAAGTTGGATAACCAATAGGCCAAGCTTCTTGTATCATGTTGAACCTTGAAGTAAAGAGGAATGTGAGTTAATATAAGAACACTGCAGTGATTCTGGATTTCAGGTACTGGAAAAATTGGCTGCATAAAGCTGTTATGTATTATGTTACAAGGTTCAGGATAGATGCTTCTCAAGTACCACTACACTATAACTTAAAACAAAACAAAAAACAGAGTGCTACAAACCTCTGTTGCTGAGTTTATAGCTTGTAGGATACTGTCAAAGACACCTGTCTTTGCAACTTCAAACGATCTTGAATGAAGAAGATACTGGAATATAAGAAGAGCAGCAACAGGTTTGCTCCCAGAGAACCCAAGATGTTGGGTAATGTACTTGAGTAATAACTTTTGATCATCCTGGGGCTGCTGATGTGAGAAGGGTCAAAGAATATTTCAGCAAGTATGGAGGGGGTTGTAGGTAAATTAAGCAAGTATCAACTAGCCTACCTGATATGATTCACTAAGTACCCTTTGCATTTTCTCCCCATTATCATAGTCCCTGTAGCTAGTCAAATCAGGGGCAGAGCCCTGCCATATTGTTTTAGTCAAAGTCATGACAGCTCAATCAAACTATATAAGAAATTGAGAATTGATATGCAGCCATGTGCTTGGTTAAACTACCATATAGGGTCTTGTTTCTGCTGGACCAAATGACGACCTGGTTTCAGCATATGGTATGGTGCCATTTAAAATATGACCATTTTCTGGATTTCTCTGTTGAAATGCATCTAAAAATTCAGATGAGAACATTCACAGTCATGCAAATGTAAGCTTTATTGAAGACACATTACATGGATCATACTGATTTTTGAGTATGCAGCTTGAGATTTGGCGGTAGATGGAGTCGCGTTTGCGTATGCAGCTTGCGATTTGGCAGTAGATGGAGTCGCATTTGAGTATGCAGCTTGAGATTTGGCGGTAGATGGAGTCGTCGAAATTGATTGCTGACGAAGAGCATGACTTTCAGCCTCTAAGTTAGCTGCTTTTCCTTCTAGCCTGTGTTGAGGTACAATTGTGCCATCATAAGTTAATCACAATAAATGGCATGATTTGGACAGATGAATTACCAAAGTTGGAGAAGTTATTCTAAATGAATACCTTTGTACGGTCTCCTGAAGCTGAGCAATAGTTCTGCCGGAATCTTCGATTTTCGTGATAAGGTCATCATTTCTTTCGAGGAGGTCTTCATTTCTCCTTATGAGATCTTCATTTCTTCCACGAGCCTCGGTGAGCGCTTTCTTCACAGCGTCACTTTCTTGTTTCTCCAGTACAAAGGACGACAGTCTTGATATGGCATCTACTTGAAGCCTAATTGTTAAGACGTTAGTCTCCAAAAAGGACAACACGATGATTGATAATGATGGTATTGTACTTAGTGCAGAAAACTGTACAAAACCAGATAGGAAGTTAAAATACCAACTTTTGCACGGTATCTTGAAGCTGTTGGGCCTTGTATTCACTGTCTCTAACTTTCATAAATATCTCATCATTTCTCTCCTGAGCTTCAACAAGAGATTTCCTAATTGCATCATTATCTTGTTTTTCAGCTTCCAAAGAAGAATCTTTTGCTGCTATTTCTTGTTCAAGCCTGTTTTTTGGCAGAGAACTGTTAATTGCATGGGTTTGACAACCAATACCGTAAATTTCACAAAATCTAATGTTATACTGCAAACTATTGCAAGACTAAACAATTAAGAACCAGTTCCACAAAATTCCACATAAGGTCACAATGTATTGCAGAACACCGCATTTAGGTTTTCTTCAAGAAATGAAAAGAAATCAATCTGAAACGGAAAAACTAGGATAATGAACTTGTATCACAGAAATTTATCAAAGGTACATACATATGTATGGTGTTTTGCAGATGTTCAATTTTTTTGCTGGTTTCGCCAATTTTTATCATTAAATCTTCATTTTTTTGTTCAGTCTCAGTGAGTGCTTTCTTCAATTCATCCTTCTCTCGTCTCTCAGATAGCAGCAAAGCGTCTTTTTCTGTATGATCGCCAAGCCTGAATAAAATCAACAAAGAAATACATTAAAAAAGATTCAACAAAGAAATGTCATCATTAATATTTTCATCTACAGATGTGAAGATGTATTGAGCATCGACACATCGAAACACAGATTGAACAGATCGGTGCATAAAGTACCTTTGTATGGTGCCTTGAAGAAGATCAATTTTCTTGTCAACATCCTCGAATTTCTTTAGTAATTGAGAATTTCTTTCTTGACTTTCTTCTTGTGCCTTCACGGCTGCATTGCTCTGCTCTTGTTCTCTCAACAATAAAGCCTCCTTTGCAGATGCATTTTCTTGAAGCCTGTAATCATGAGAGAAAGTTCATTAAGAGGCATAGAGCACATGAATGATTTACTTGATAGGATCTCAGAAAGTTTCTTAAATAAGAACATACTGCCAAGAATGATTATCAACCTCTCAACAGTTAGCTGAAGCTGAAGATTATGCTTATCAGAATCCTGAATTTTCTTGATTAACTCTTCATTTCTCCCCAGAGTTTCAGTCAGCGTTTTCTTGGTCGCCTCATGTGTTTGTTTTTCTGATACCAATAAAGCATCTCTGGTAGTAGCATCTTGTTCAAGTCTGAGATCATTAAAATGAGAACTCACTATAACATTCTAATAAAAAGTTGAGAAAATATGGGACATTTTATCCACTTAAGAGAAGTGCCAGACCCTTTAATGATATCTTCGAGTTGTTTTTTGGTTTCTTGACAATGTTGTAACTCATTTACTAATTCCTTCATCTTTTCCTGGGCATTGGCTAGTTCTTCCTTGGTAGCATTATTTTCTTGTATTTCTAATTCCAACTGAGAGTCTTTTGCTGCAGTACGTTCTTCTAGCCTATACACAAGAAAAAGAAACATTATCGTCAGGGCCACTTAATATGGTAATCGGAGAAAGAGCAGAAGACTATAGTTGGCCAAGAAATACTAGTTGCCAAGCTGTTTAAAGGTTGTAAATATATGTAAAGCAATGGAATAAAACCTGTTTACTGAATCCTCAAGCAGACTGATTTTCTTATCTGAATCCTCAGAGCTTTTCATTAACTCTCGGTTTCTCTTTTCAGCTTCAGCTAGTGCTTTTGTGGTGCAATCCTGATTTTGCTTGGTCTTCAGTAGCAATGACTCCCTTGATGTTGCATGTTTCTCAAGTCTAAATTCATTGAAGGAAATGTGTGTGTTAGCTCATAACTTTGAAGAGACTAGTGGCTCTATAGTTTTCAGAAAGCTAATGATGTTAAGCTAACAATGATGGAAGTGAGACCAGAACCTCTGAACATTCTCCTGCAGCTTAGTTATACTTCTCTCAGATTCATCAACTTTCTTAAGCAATTCCCAATTTTTCTCCTGATAGTTAGAAAGTGCCTGTTTGGTTTGATCATGCTCTTGCTTTTCTGCTAAGTACAAGGCATCCCTTGTGGTTGCATTTTCTTCAGACCTATATCCAGTGAAGAAAATGTTACTGGTTAGCTCGTAATACTGAGGGCAGGAGTAAAGGTATAAACAATAGTGATGCTACATTGCTAAAGAGCTGACAAGAGAAAGTTGCATGGACATATATAGCACCCTCTCACAAACAATGACCAATTCCCTAGGATGTCCTAAATTCTTTGTCCTCTATATATTACAAACCGAGATTCAGCACCATGATTATTCTTTTGCATCTTTAAAACCATGTCTTAGTTTTAAGCCTTTATTCCAAAAGAGGTATTGCAGATGAAAGTCATTTGTAGTTTACACAAATAAGAATAGATATAAATTGGAATAAAACTAAGAACATAATGTTGTTCTCCGAAAAGTACATACAAATATGAAGATTAGAGCTTGGATGAATGAGAGTGATATATATTGTTAACTGGAACATCAACTGATGCTCGTGTCAGTAGTAGAAGTATGATTACATTGAGTAATTAATGTGGCATGAGAACTAAACCTCTTCAAAGAATCTTGAAGCACATCATTTGTCCTACTGGCATCTGTAAACTTCTTTTGTAGTTCTTCAATTTCCTCCTTTGTTTCAGCTAATTGTGACATGATTCCAGTACTGTGTTGTTTTTCAGCTAGCAATGAAGTCTCCAATGTTCTTGCAGTTTCTTCAAGTCTGCCAAATTGCCAGTTGTCAAAAACAATCAGCATTCGCATCCCTAAGATTATGATAGTCTAAAATAACGAGTGAAAACTTGGATGACTAGAAGCATTAAAACTAATGCCAGCTATTGGGTGCAATCAAATGTCTTGCAAAACGAAAATGACCTTTGCACAGTAGTTTGAAGCACTGCAGATTTTCCATTAGCATCTACAACTTGTCCCAGTAGTTCTTCAATTCTCTGATGTGCCTCACCAAGTTCCCTTCTGGTTGCTTCATTGTGTTGCTTCTCCAGCATCAGTGAAGACTCCAGTTCTGTCACATCCTCTTCATATCTGTATCCAACAGAAAGGGAGTTCTTGATGTAAACATTGAAGTCTAATAAAAAGCGCCCTTTATCGGAAAAAAAAACAGAAAGGGAGTAAGCTCTTATCCCAGACAGTAGGACTGGATGAAAGCGGATTTACTTGGTTAAACTTTTAGTCACTTCCTGTGGTACGAGAAATAATTTTGTACACTTACAGAAGGTGACAAATGCCAGCACGTAACTCTATCTTTGCAATGGAATGAAACGCAAACACCTCTTTACGTTTTCTCAAAAAAAGTAATAAGGACTGTGGGATAAAAATGTCTTTTCTAGCTTTTCCATCAACCATATGCACATGGCTCATATTTGTGGATAGACCAGATTGAATTTTGTCTACTAAGAGCAAGTCAACCAGCAACTAACCTTTTCCCATTATCTCTAAGCTGTTTGATGTTTTCATCTGCAACCTCGATTTTCATATTCAGGCCTTCACATCTTTCCTGAGCAATGGCAAGCTCACTCTTTGTTGCAATATTTTCTTCTCGTTCTCTTGATAGTAGTCCCTGTCAAAGGAACAACCATCGTCCAATCAAATATCATGACATAACTGAAGTTAATTGTAACACTGCCTCTGTCGAAACAGAGAACTACTTCCCCACAAAAAAAAGAAACAGGGAAATACTTTATAGTCATACTTTGTTAAAAAAAAAAAATTACAGCCATACATATTTGTTTAATTGAAACAATGAATGATGCAATCCTTAGACCCATCCAATTTTGTACTGTTTTGAACTTCTGGTGATACATAAGTTGAGCATGGGGAGAAGTACCTGTTAGAATAGTTCTACCAACCAACTATCCTAAAAGACCGATCTGTTAGAAAGTGGTGATATAGTATACTTAACACCCCCCTTCACATCCGACTAGGATGTGGAAATAACAACAATGCCTCCCCTCACGCCCTTTACTGAGTGGAAATGGAGAAAGAAGCGGGGCTGAGACTTAAACTCAAGACCTCAGGCTCTAATACCATGTTAGAATAGTTCTACCAACCAACTATTCTAAAAGACCGATCTGTTAGAAAGTGGTGATATAGTATACTTAGCAATACCTTCATCTCTTCAACTTCCTTAGTAAATATACTGATTTTTTCTCTTTCTTGAGCTAGAGCTTCTTCAACAGCCTTTTTGGCTGATTCACTTTCCTGCATTGCTGTGGCTTCTTCTACTCGATGCTCCATCTCACGAAGGGCAGCCTGTAATTTGGAAATCTCTCCTGCTTTGTTCTTCTCTAAATCCGTCTGAAAATGGACATATGTGTGTCAATAAAGCGTGACCAGATAACTCAGCAAGTCGGCATCATATTTTCTTATCTAAATATGGCTTAAATTAAAGGAACAGTATTTACTCGTAGTTTCTTTTCCAAACTTAAACGGCTTGTTAGCTCTTCCACGTGTTCCTCAAGTTTCTCCTTCTCCACCTTCAGAGCTTCTGTATCTCTTGCAGCCTACGATAATTATGCAAAAAAAAAAAAATAGAAGGCCACACAAGTAAAATAATTAACAGAAATTAGCAAAAATGGGCTTGGCTGCTTGAGTACCATTTTGAGCTTTCTGAGTTCTGCTCTAGCGACACGTCTTCGCCATGCACACTGATAAATCAATACCGATCTCTTCAATTTAAGATAATTAGAATTATCTCTGTGACAACGCCACCGAGCCTGTGGAAAATTATCAGAGTACTGATTGATAGTGCAACCAAAAGTTAAACAGAAAAGGCTTATAAAATGTCAGGAGACCGATTGTTGACTTTTTCCTTAGTAAGGACTGATTATTAAATCATGTATCATAAGCTAGATGTGTAAAATGGCTTAAATGATATGTTACAAACATTTCCCTTAAATAAAAAGAAAGAGAATGAATCAATAGTTTACCTGGATATTGATAGAAGCTTTCTCTTGTTTTTTGAGAACATATTCCTTGTAAGCACCAAAAGCCCTCAATCCTGTCTGCAATGTAATGGCTGACCATCGCAGTTTAGAATAACCCTTCCAAGCAAAGTACCAGCGAACACTTTTCTGCATCTTCAATGCCGCGGCTTGCTTTCTCAGGAATACACGTTTCTTAAAAGCCAATAATGCTGCAAATGAGAAGGGAACTCTTTGTAAGTATGTGCTCCACACATCCACCAGTGCGCATCGTCTCCCACTAGAGATCATATAGTGCAACCTTACCTCTAACAATAGATTGCATATCTACAGATTTGTTGCGCACTGTAAGGAATCTCTGACGAGCTACATGAGTGTGAAATCTACTCTGAATAGCTCTAGCTGCTTTGCTCCGCACTTCAGTTCTTCTAGCATCCAGTTCAGCCATCTGACCAGCTCTCAAGAAAACCTTAGTTCTTCCTATCTGCCAAACAGAAATTATTTAGAATTTTGACAAAGATCATGACTAAACAGTGCCTTAAATGTCCTCTCGATATGATGCATGCATACATTCCTTCCATGCAATCTCATGAAAAAAGACCATGAGCCAAAATATGTGAACAAAATACATTTATGTTGTGTATGTTTATTCTCGCCTTGCATTGTTTACCATGAAAATATCTAGTGAAAATCTGAAAAAAAAATCAAGTGATTCTCAAGTTTGAGTGCCAAATGGTCTCAATCTACATGAAATTTTTCCAGAAAGCTGAGTTATGATCTCATACTAAAAAAAGCTTTCAAGTTTTTGAAACATGACGATTGTTTTCACCGACATTCCCCCACGATTTATCACTTCAGTCACACATGGTAACAACTCAATAAGAACAAGCATCTCATTTTTAGTTCCCTGTCTTTTTTGCAAGATGCAGAATAAAGAAAAATGTGATGCACCGCATACATAAAGAAGGATCCATTCTGGTAAGAGCATGCTTCACCTGATAACCCTGGAGTCCAACTTTGTCCATAATCTTTTGGCAGATTTCTTTTTCATCGTTTCTATCAGATATCATGAGAACAGTTATAAATGCAGGTCACAGGTGATAGAATTAGCAGGCATTGGGGATCTTTTTTATATCAATATCAAAGAACTTACACACCTTCCTTTCAAAAGTTCTGGCACAAGGAGGTCAAAGCGGTGAAGAAAATCACGAAATAATTTTCGTGTAGGGTATCCAGCACAGCTGATTCTGATAGCTTCAAGAACACCCTGAAAGGGTGAAGAATCATTAGGGATATACAGTGGTACTGAGCTTCTGTGAAACTTTGTGATGAATGGTGTTCCTTACCGAACACCGAAGTTGCTGCAGAACGTTGATGTTCTCAAAAGTAGCAGGTTTAAGAAGATTATTGGGCTTAACACATCGAATGTAGTGAGGTTCTGTAGAACTCAAAGTCTCCATTAGTTCATGGAGTTGCCCCTAAGAATTACATGGAATAATCAGACATCGCAATCATACCAAAGTTCAATGGCCATGATCACTTCATTAGATCTATCAAGTAATACCCATTCACTTCCTAAAACATACTTGCTTCATCCTTTTTTGGAGACATGCATATGTGTTTGCTCGTTATATTCAATATATTTGTTATTTACTCCCCCTTGCCAAAATGTAGTGCATATTAGTTTTTCAAAAGTCAAACGGTGTAAAGTTTGACCAAGTGTGTAGAAAAATATAGCACCTACAACGTCAAATACATAAGGCGGAGCGAATCTGGAAAGGTTGCCTCAGTTCGGATTGTTCTCTGCAACTCCGGAACATGAAGTTGAAATCGCTACTAATCGCGGATCAGCATGCCACGGTGAATATGTACCCGGGCCCTGTACACACCGCTTGTCACACCCTGGGAATTGGTTTCGCCCGAAGCATCAGACCAATGATCACCCATGACTTCTGTGTACCACTAGTGCCACAAAGGCCTTTGGTGGTCTTATTGGCGATACCAAGGGGAACCTGTGGCTGGATTGAATCCTTCACGATGGACGCCTACTTGACTAAACTAAGGACCTCAAAGGTTACATTAGTTTCCGCTTGGCATGCACTTCTCTCTAGTTGCTGCTTGATTTGCACTTTTCACTAGTTTATGTTTGGGTTTCATATCTAGCCTACCCCAACTTGCTTGGGACAAAAGGCTTGGTTGTTGCTGTTGTAGATGTTGACATATTTTCCTACATATTTGGTCAAACTTTACATCATTTTTTTTTATGGTCACTGGGGGAGGGAGAAAACCCTCCACCTGAACGCCAAGGCAATGAAGCCAAACATCAGCATCTTGCGCGCGATCGGGAGGCAACCGCACTCTCCACAGCTTCGCATCATCGCGGCACATCCGAAAAAGCAGGGGAATGCCGGGGTTTTGTTCTCTGAAGGCCACCGCGTTACGGTGCTTCCACAGGTTCCAGCAGCACAGCAGGGTGAAAGTAGAGGCGGTGGCAGCAGGTACAGACGGGGGTGGATCATAGGAGTATAGCATGCGCAGCTCAGCACCCAGGGGAAAGCTGAACCCAGCTGACGCCCAGAACCGCCGAGCGAAGCAGCGACCAAACACAATGATTTGACTTTTCATCATTTGACTTTTCAAAGAACTAAGATGGACAACATTTTGGCAGAGGGAGATTTTTTTTTGGCAAAAACTCAGATGACATAAATATTCTTTCTACCCGCAGCAAAATTCATAATCAAGTCATAGAACAACCATTTGTCTTAATTTTTTATGGGGACAGTAGGGAACTAGACTAAACTGAGTACAGACACCTTTTAAATATTTGCATGCTGATTTGATGCGCAAACCAAGGTAGTTACACGATTTCCCTAGTAACGAATTTGCGATGGTATACCGCAGTTATACATTCTGCATAGGATTGTAAGAAACTATCAAAAGGTTACGTGCACAAAACCTCACGGACTAAAATAGGACTTTACCTAAACTTGGTGTCTAAGAACAATGAGGAAACATATATATACACAAGAAATAGCTAGCATAATCATACCTTAAAGCGATTAGCGATTGATGACTTTGACGATTTCGTGTTCTCCTCTGGTACTGATGGGAATAACCTTGACACAAAGGAACACTTGGAGGCATTAAGCAATTCTTCATGTTCTACCACCACATAATCTCTGTTTTTGTCCAGGAAATGATCAGACTGATACGTTACCTGTAAAGAAAATCAGAAGATTGGAATGGAAGGAGTTTATTCAATTTAATACAGAAGCAAAGAACGATGTGTTTCAACAAATGCTTACTTCTCCCGCATAATGTTGGATTGTAAATGCAGTACGAGAAAGCTTCGGTTTGCTAAACCTTTTGTTGTTCTTGAACTTCTCATACAGCTTCTGAACAAATGATTCATGCGTGCATTTCGGGAACATACTGATGCATACAGGATGAAGAAACAAAAGAACCATTGTTAGAATCATCAATTCAGGTATTCATTCACACAAAAAAACCAGATATAGAAACAAGTAATGTTGATCATAACAAGAAATCAACTATTTACAAGATGCTTGTTACATGTAGTGCAATAGAAGAATACATCAAACTCACCAAGCTTCGTCAAGAAGTGCAATAATCCCACCAGGTTTCTGAAAAAGCGAAAAATGATTGAGTTAATGAAAAAAAGATGACACAACTATCAAGCATACACAAATGCGTTACCCACTGACTCTGAACACCACGGCTATTCCTAAACCACTTATCATGCACAAAACTACTGGTGCTTATGATGATCAGCTTATCATAATAAGTTAACAACTATGAAATACTTCAACAGGCGGCAGCTCCAAGCCTCAAAATCAGAGTACAGTAGCAGCCTCGAAATCATAGTACAGCAGCAGTGTTCGAAGAGAAATGGTGCACAATTTATTATACTACACCTAGTTGGTACTTCAACTGACACTCAGTGAGAAAAAGATATATTTATACCCGCATTACATTCAAGAAACAACAAATAGTTAATTTATAAGTCAACCAGTATCGGACTACCGCGACAGCAGCCTCGAAATCAGAGTACAGCAGCAGTGTTCGAAGAGAAATGGTGCATAATTTATTATACTACACCTAGTTGGTACTTCAACTGACACTCAGTGAGAAAAAGATATATTTATACCCGCATTACATTCAAGAAACAACAAATAGTCAATTTATAAGTCAACCAGTATCGGACTACCGCGACAAATAGATCTTAAAACCCAGTATTTTGACTTGCTGACAACGACTATTGCAAGGCTGCAACACATATAAATGCCATATGTGCACATACCCTCTCAATCAAGTCCAGCACATCTTGGTTGTCAACAAATTCTATGTAACTCCAGTCGATCTGCTCTCTATTATACTCTTCCTGCTCCATTTTGAAGACATTCTGCAAAGATATAACACTACCTAATTTACCAAACACTAGAAGCAAAGATAAGTCCAATATCATAGACTACCAAGCACCACATGTACCTGATTAAAATGCTGTTGAAGTTTTTCGTTGGTGAAATTGATGCATAATTGTTCAAAGCTGTCTCCATCAGAGAATTATAAAGACATGAGTATGAGACTTCTATAAACGGTCATCAATCGATATTGGATTACTTTAAGAATTTTACCTATTAGTCTTAAAACTTTCAAAACCATATATGTCAAGCACCCCAATCAAATGTTCTGAGCTTGCATCTTGTCCTATGGATGCATTTAACCTGTTTACAAGCCTGCACAAGTGCAACCATATATACTTAGACCAATAGGTATCTCGAGAATGAAAAACAGTGCCATATTCATTACCAGTCAAATAGTCGACAGTATATTTGTTTTGCTAAGCCATCCCTACTAACAGTAGCATAATTAGGATCAACTGCTGTGGTAATCACTCCTTCTGGTGTATTTATTTTCCTCTTTATCAGTGCATTCTCCAGCTTCTCACGGTCACACCTGTAATAAGAATTCCACAATGTATACAGTATGAACATTAAAACAGAATATTAGGAATAATAATTATAGAACAACAGGGTAAGCATACATCAAGAGCTCGGCTGCTGCATTCAGATGGAACCTAGCTTTTTCATCCTTTAATACAGATGAATCTGCTTCTC
Organism: Avena sativa; assembly: GCA_916181665.1. NCBI lineage: Eukaryota > Viridiplantae > Streptophyta > Magnoliopsida > Poales > Poaceae > Avena > Avena sativa. The sequence goes on along the minus strand of OV702293.1, from coordinate 349,779,404 downwards.
TCCCTTTGACAAAATTGATGTTCCCAAGGTGCAGCACAACAGCAACAACCCGAAATGTAGCCTCCTACATTATATGTTACATTAAAAGGTTACATAGATATCCACATAGAGTATCAATTATCAAAAAGGTCCATAAACTGAAGGGCGAAAACCTGTTCCTCCTCAGTTATGCCAACTGTATTCATCGCACTTCTTGTTGCAAGATACTCCTCAGCATCACTCATTCCGTCAACTTTAATGCAAGCGGATTGGTTGAGATAGTGAAATGACGAAGGATCACCCAGCTTATATCTTTTAATGTCCTGTCATTATGGTTTGTTTATCAAGAAATGATGTGGAGACTCAGCTGATCAAGCACATTGAGTTAGGAAAAATACCTCTGATGGTGCTGAACATAGGAAGTAAAAACAATGATAGTTTCTCTCTGGACTATTGATTTGGCAAACGCGAGATCTCTCAAGCAAATATGTCCTAATGGCTGCACCAGATATCTTCCCGCTCTTGTCAAATTGGATTTCAACAAATTTTCCAAATCGACTTTACCATGTTGTCCAAAATGTAAACAGATAAGTAAGCAAATAGTATGAGTGAAAAGAGAAAAAATGATGCATTGATTACATCCCATTTATGTCCATGAAAAATAGTGTATAGAGAATACCTTGAGTTGTTGTTCCGAACAGTTTTTGCATTACCGAATGCTTCAAGGACTGGATTAGACTGCAATGAGGCAAAATTAGATGCAAGAGATTAGTTGCAGGTGAAAGTACTACGTACGGCATATAACGTTACCACCTTCACTGCATTTTGAGTAGACAGAATATTACCACAAACAACGGGAAAGAACTGTAAGAAATATTATGATTCCTAACTTACTTCTAGAACTTGTTGTTCAACTGTCCTCCCTCCCGTTTTGGATCGTCCACCCAAAAATGCAAGATATGTCATAAGCAACTTTGTGGTTTCAGTTTTACCAGCACCACTTTCACCACTCACCAAAATGGAGTTGCTCTTTCCTTCATTTATCATCTGCCTGTTTCCTTATTCAAAACAATGTCACAAGGGGTACCATTAATATTGGTACTGCCCATGCAATATTCACGTTAAAGAAACTATCCATCAATATTGTTATAGGCATTCACCTGTAAGAAACATCTGCAATTGCAAATACATGAGGATCAAGCTCACCAAAATTTGCACCTCTGTACTTCTCCATGGTACTGGGATCAGAAATATGAGGCAGCCTTTGGAATGGATTTATTGCAATCAAAATATTACCAGTATAGGTCTGGAACTCGAAAAAATAATGCATTAGAAAAGGTAAACCCCTTTTTGCTTCGGACATTTCTCTGGTTATACAAGAGAATAGCAAACACTCACATAAATTATATTTTTGGCATAACGCACGGCGAGATTGTCTAAAACACCAGGCTCATGCAAGTATGATAGTCGTGTCATGTCATCAATTCCATCAGATAGAACTTCTGTGTCCTTTGGATGAATGTCTGATATGCTTGCGGTAACCTGGTCTCCATAAATTTAAGTTTTCAGGAGTAGAAGCATATCAATATAATCATAATACCAAACTGCGATATAAAGGGCGCATCATAGATATGCATAAGTGTTTTAGGTATGTATTGAAGCTGCTATATAGTTACGATACATATCTATACATGGGCATTGTATAAGGATATCTAAAAGGCTAAAACCTATAATACCCAAAAATATGATGAGTGCCTTACGTAAAAAAACTATAAATGTAGCCCATCATGAACAAGAAAAGGGCGCATTTGGACAACACAGAGAATCATTACTGGAGCAGGTAGGTAATAACTGACATCAGCCACACGCCCACACATACCGTCTTTCCTTTGGTAGTACGGACATGGGCATTTCGACCTTCAATTCGGAAGACCTCGCCATCAATCCAAGCTAAATCTTTATCCTCCACCCATATATGGGAGCCTACAACAATGTTTAATGCGCCAGCCTGCAAATGTGGCAGGTGGGAGAAAATAATAGGTCAGAAAAAAATCAACTAGTTCATAAGTAAAATGGTTGTGTATTTTTGTCTACATTGGCATTGCAACAAAGCTCAAAGCACTATTAGAGACACGGTTTAATATGGAGTATATATGAAAAGCAAATAGCATACGAGGCATGGGTCATTGTTGAAATCGGCATTCTTTGTGCGGTAAACCTCAGAATGGCCCGTCAAATTATGGAACTGAACCTATACGCTCAATCTGGAAACAACTGACGCTAACAGCACATTGTGCAACATTTATCTTGGCTGGTACTTCTTTGCAAGACAACTATTTGAACTATGTCACAAATTAACCAAAACCTAAAACTCTGTCCAACATGTCTAAGTCAAGCCTGACAATATATTATGTAGAAATAAGAACTTGATGAGAGGTAGTAATCAACCTCCTTAGGCCTAGTGAATTGGCCTTATAATCGCTAACAGAGGGAGTACCTAGAAATATGAAGTTATCGCGCCAAACGGGACCAGACTTTACCCCCCAGAAGACAGAATCAGCAAAGCAATACTGCTTAAGCAAATCAGATATTTTCCCATGTAAAGAAAAAAAATACAGCTTCTAGCTGCTCATATTTACTTCCTGTACGAAAAAATGAACTGAGTTTTAACTAAAAGTGCAATTAAGCATACAGCTCTGCTTACCGCAGCTGACTGTCACCCACAAATCAAACACTTCAGTTATCCTAAACAATTACGTACTACATAAAGCACAGTAGGTCCATTCAACGAGAACAGACTGTGCAATCCTAATCTATTCGGTCACCCGTTCATCGATCAAACCCCTCCAAAACCGAACCGCTCGCCCGCGGGGCGACGCGTATGAACTGGCCAGCGTGCACTGAGCTTTTCAAGCACCATTGCCACACAACTCCAGCCCAATAAGCATATACGACGAGACAAACTGAGGACGGCGAGAAGCGAGCGCACCACGCATCGCACCAAATCAACCAACAAAACAAGGGAATGCCGCCAGCGGCCAGCCATCCTACAGGCTACAGCAACGGCGCAAACAGCTCACCATGGGGTCACGCGTGGGAGAGCCGAAATGCTACAATCATGCACGATCGACAGGGAAGAACCGAATCGTCCTCGCCGGTGTCGGCGGCGGCCGGAGGCGGGGCAGCGGCGGTGTCTCCCTCCCTTGGGCCGCTCGCCGGTCGCCTCGCGGCCGCGGGGGAACAGCCCGAGCCCTGCGCGTTCCGCCTCGATCGTTCGTGCGCGCGCGTGCGGAGGCGCGCAATGCCGGCACCAGCGGCGAGCGCGCAGAAGGAGGGAGGCGAGCCGGAGCCGGAGCCGGAGGGGGGACGGGAGCGTGGTGGGGCGCGAACCAGAGGCGAGGCGAATCCCATCTATTTTTGGCACTGGTGGGCATGGCCGCATGGGGTGGGGGGAAGGAGGAGGGCGAGTAGGGGGCGGACGTGCGATTCTGGGAAAGCCCGCCACCAACACCGGCGCCTTCGCCAGAAGCCACGGTGGTGGGACGGGAGGGGAGGGGAGGGGAGAGCGGCGCTGTTGCTGTGCGGCCGTGCGGGCATGTAGGGTGTGTGTGTGTGTACTGCGGTAGGGAACGCACCAAATTCGAAATGTCGCTGCACTGCACGAGCGAGCAACTACGCTTTCCTATTTTTTTTTCTTTAAAATACCATAAGTAACATGGCTTTCATTTTGGAATTGGTTTTTCAAACAGTCATTTTGGAATTAATTGACAAGCTAAGAAATGGATGACAATGGTATGTGCTGTAAGGGCAACTCCAACGGGTTACTCCAAATCAGATACCTTGCGGTGTCGGAAGCGTCAGGTCATTGTACCGCGTCACTCATTTTGACCGCAGCTGAACCTTTTATCAATTTGCACATTTTAACGCATAAATAGGCACGTATTAATAAAAATGGTAGCAAATTAATTACCACTACGTGGTGGTTCAATCAAGCCTCAATGATATACCTCAAAGTATCAAACGGACGGCAAAATGACATGCATAGATCGTGAATGAACACACGGATTGAGATAAAGATCGAGTAATCGCGCATCTCGATCATGTATCATCTTTTTCTTCTTCTCAAATTGTTGGTTAGGATCCATAAAGTCAAGTCAGACGTCATGATCGGGGCCTCCTCGGCTAGTAGGGCGGCCTCTGTTTCCTTCTGCTTGATATCTACTTTCTAGGCTCTTGATCGGGCATTGATCTCTTCGATTTCGAGCTTTTCTATTTTACATATCATGAAAGATCTTGATTTTCATCCTTTTCCCAACTTTTTCTCTCATCCTCATCTTCTCACTTCACACCTCCTTCTCGGCTATCCACCCCTTCAACGTCTCTTGCAATGCAAGAGACGAAGCCCCACACTTTGTATCTTGCTTGGAGTTGGTCCTTCCCCTTGGCTGAACTACACGAGACCCTGCACTTGGGGTGGGCGCCAGTGGCGGAGGGTGAACAAAACACAAGAGGGGGCAAATTCCATAAAAAATAGCAAATATGCATAAATATACTAGGGCAAGTAAGAGAACATAGGTATATATTATATTACAATGTCATGATGATGGTATATATGTATCTTGTTCACGCAAATATACATATAACTGGTTCGAATATACCTGGGTATTGTGATGAAGTAATCTTTGGTACACCAAAAGAAAAGAACGTATATAATGACCAAAAGGCAATTCAATATGACCAATAAATAGCTAGAGAAATCCTCTTCGGTTCTTCTTAGCTTTGAAATCAGCAATTATATCTTCATATGAAATTTTTGAAGCAATTTCCCTTTCTATTTGTAGCAGCATGCTGTCCGCAAGAAAACCATCTTCCATTCTATTACGCAGCCTTGACTTGATAATCTTCAAGCTAGAAAAGGCACGCTCAGCACTTGCTGTGGAAACCGGAAGAGTAACGAGCAAACGAAGCAACCTGTCAAGCCAATTATAGATTCTATCTCGTCCTGTCTCAACAAGGCAACGACATAAAGAAGCAATAGTTGCAGGCTTCCTTAATTCTTCACTATTTTTAGCATCCACAATGAAATGCTTCAATTGAATCTCTAAACCATACCTCTCCTGTTGTGTAAAGTCGGCTGGATAGTATTTATCCACCATTGAACAAATTGCTTTAGCATCGAATGATACTAATCCATGTCTTGGTATGAGTGTAGCACTAATGGATAAGAGATCCATCACTTTCTCATTGAACCTAAGATTCAGTTCCGTGAGTTGGCTGTCAATTGTTGCTCGATATATCTCCACCCGTAAATACCTTTCAGTAGTAAACTGATCAGGCTGACAACGGGCACGCCCACCACGCAAAATATATGTTCCCTCCATGTCTGGAATATCGATGTCATGCTCTACACAAAACTCAATAACTGTCAGAATAAACTCATCCCATCCTTCATCTGATCTCATAGTTTCTAGAAGCACTTTCGTGGAATGCACAAGACGAACTGCATTTACTATGTCTTGAGTTTTCTTTTGTAAAGCCTTTCCAAGATTTTCACTGGTTTCTAATATCTATTTCATCATGCATAGGATAAATACGAACTCAAAGGAGGTCAAGTAGGTGAAACCGGTGTCCCCATCAGCTCGGTTTGCTCCTGCCGTGGAATCACCTCCTAATTTTTCTAAAACCGTTCTTACCGGATTAAACAAGTGCATAAGACTAGAGACAAAACCTAAATGGGAACCCCATCTAGTCTCTCCTGGCCGCTTCAGTGAACGAATCTGATTGACTCCTTGACCTGTCTCAATTTGATCAATAGCTAGCAAACGTGTTATCTCATCCACTTGGGCATCATGGAGCTCATCATGGCGCTTTGAAGAGGAGTCGACTGTATTTATAATAAAGAGAAGCTTCTGGAAAAATTGGTAGACAGGAACCACATCCTTTGCTGCACCAACAAGAGCAAGTTGTAAACGATGTGCATAGCAATGAACATAATATGCATAGGGGCAATCTTTAATAAAAAGAGCCTGCAATCCATTCAACTCCCCCTTCATGTTGCTGGCCCCATCGTATCCTTGGCCTCGCATATTCTGTACATCAAATCCATGCTTGGATAAAACTGAAGTTAACTCCCTTTTTAGTGTCAATGATTTTGTGTTGGCCACATGTATGAGATGAAAGAACCTTTCTTGTGAATAACCATCTGTATCAACAAATCTGAAAACTAGTGCCATTTGCTCTCTTTTGGAGACGTCACATGTTTCATCCACAAGAATAGAGTACTTGGAGTCCCCAATTTCCGCTCTAATATGCTCCCTTACTTTCATAGCATAAATGCCCAATATCTCATTTTGTATGTCATGTGAATTGTATTTGCAAACTTGTGGAGCATTCCCGTCGACTACAGCTGCAATATCAGGACAAAATTCTGCAAGAAGTTTTTGCATTTCAAGGAAGTTCCCTCTATTTCTTGACTCTGGTCTCTCATCATGGCCTCTTAAAGCACAAGACTGAAATGTGAGCCACTTAACACATGCAATCGTCGTTTTCAGTCTTAAACGATCCTTTTCTTTCTCCTCTTTGCTCTTCACCTCTAAAATATTTGCTAAGTGGTTTGGCTGATTCAATAAGGCTTGGGTATCTCTCACTGCATTGTTGTGTTGCGAGCAAGGATTTGATCCCATATGAGTTAGAAACGCACACTTCTTTCCATCATGAACTTTCTTCCACCTATCAAAACCTTGTGTTGTGAACACATCAAAGCCATCTCTTTTCTTTATATTTTTGCTAAAAAGAAAGCAAAGCAGACAGTATGCACGGCCACTACTCACTGAATACTCCAGCCATGATGGGAAATGGCTAAAATAGCTGTACTGGAAACGCCTTTTTTGTCCTTGTATTCCAGTAGCTTTATATTTATTTAGCCTAGGCTGCATAGGGCCTAACCTCAGGTATGCTCTTCTTACATCATCTTGCTGATTCGGAGGGTATTGCCAGACTTGCGGACGTAAAGCCGGATCTCGCTCCAAGAATTCAGTTCCACGAAATATCACAGGTCCACTTGCTTGCTGCTCTTCTTCTTCATCTTGACCACCATGATTTTCTTGCTCTTCTTCATCCTGCATATGGTATTTCTGTCCATCTTCATCTTGTATTTGATCTACAAATTCCACTAATGCCAGGGCATCAGGAGCAGACGCATGTTCATCCACTTCTTCATCTCGTTTCCTTTTAAAAAAAGACTACATCTTTTGTTGTTTCCCCATTGCTACACAAATAAGAAATTTACAATGAATCATTTTCCGTCGAGTAATCAAACAAGTGCAGCATAATGGACACGAAAACTACCAGTAAGTACTGAAAAATCTAAAGGACGTGTACACACTACAATCAGCATATGCGTTTGATTCAGTTTGATTCAGAATTCGAGTACGCTAACCAAAAATTACTTGAGAAATACTAGCAGGTGTAAAGGATTACTTGAGAAATTACTAGTCTAATTAATGTGACACCTGATCACAATTTGTAGAAGATTCAGAATTTGCAAATTGCAAAGTGTTAGCCTGTAAAAGATTCAGAATCTTAAAAAATTCAGAATTCTCGGCACTAGAACTAATATTACCTTAACCTAGGCGTCTGGGTGCTGGCCGTCTATGCCTGTCCGGTGAAGAATACCGTGGCCAATCACCGGTAGGAGTGCCGAAGTGCTGGAGTGGGACGCCACCGCGCCGGGAAAGAGCAGCAGTAGGCAAACGACGCGGATAAGAGGACTGCAGAAGGACGAACTTGAGGAGGAGGAGGAGGAGGATCGGGGGGCAAGGATGAAGGCCAATCGATTGATCCAAGTGGAACTGCAGTCAATCTTGAACTAGAGGAATACCTAACCGTGTACGGCGTACCGATGTCGCCGAGGCGTTCGCGAGAACTCCAGACGCAGCTCTGTTTGTTCGTGATCGAACTGGGGAAGAGAGGAAAAACGGACTGATCTGCTCTTGTGGGCTGGGCCTGGCTTAGACTAATACCTAGTATTTTTTTTTTGCAATTTGTGAAGGGGGGGTTGCAGCCCAGTATCGCCTCCAGGAGGCTCCGCCGTTGGTGGGCGCATCAAGATCGATGACCGATTAATCATTGCCATGTTTCATCCCTTGGGTTGAATCCATGCCTACGTTATTTTGGACTCGCGCATAGAGCTCGCACCACTTTTGATATTCCTTGAGTGCCCTCCAACAATGCGTAAATGTGGCCCTTTTTAATTGCACGCCTTGAAGTGTTCCAAGCTTGCCACACCTAAACATCATGATTGAAATTAGTAAGATAGATGACATGTACACATAGCAAATATCCATATATTTAGAGTGCAATAGATTGTACCGTGACTTGGACACCAATGCCACTTTACAAGGAAGTTTCTTCACATGGTCATATGCGAAACAAAACTTGATACACTCCACTTGGATAAAAACCCAACTTTTCGCAAGAGTTTTCATTTTGATCACTCTTAGACTGGTGCTTACCAAAGTGCTTATACTCATGGAAGTTCCTGTTGGGGATAATGCCCTAGAGGTAAATAATAAAGAGAGTTAATTATAATATCACAATGGGTTTATAATAGTTTTATACCGTGCTATAATTGTATTGGTTGGAAACATTAGTACAGGTGTGTTATGTAAACAAACCAAATCCCTGGTAGCGTTTGTTCAACTAGTTCATTAGTCAACCGATGATCAAGGTTTCTTGATCATGGATCATTTATGCCAATTGACAATAAGGTCATGACATTAGTGAATGATATGATGGACACACTTATCCAACATAAGTATTGCAGTACAATCAAGTTACATAGTTCATCATTGCAATAATTGGGAAACGAAGTGACCTTCTCATTTGACCGTGAGATCATACATAATCACTATCACCTGCGGTTGCTTTAATTGCATCAACCGTCGCACCATAACGGGGTGATCATAAAGGTGTATGTCAGATATTCCAAAGGTATAGGTCAGGCATATGCCTCAAGATAGAGATTTATTCTCCTGTGTAACGGGAAGATACACTGGGCCCACTCGGTGAGATTGCATCCAAGAAGCTGCAGCGAATGACTGGGTCGTGAGGATGTGATAACATGAGAACGAGATAAGTAGACTTGTCGATAATGAGATTGAACAAGGTATGTTGATACTGATGATCAGATATTGGACGAGTTATGTATCAAAGTAACAAAAGGAATTAGACTTAACGTTTATGGTTCAAACGATAATAACACTATGGAATGCATAGGATCATTATGGGTATCTAGATCCTGCTGGTGATCATTGATATGGGAGATGTCTCAATCATGTTTGTGATATTCCTGGGTAACACACTTAAGGGTTCTATAACGCCTGGAGATCGTTTTGAAATCATCGGGATCACGGAATAAAGAAGAGAGAAAACTAAAAGTGTTTCGGGTAAAGTCCGAAGTTGTTCGGAATGATCGAAAAGGAGTTTTTGATCATGAGGAAATGTTAAATTTGAGTTTTTATAATTATATGAATTAATAAATAAAATCTTATTTAAAAATATTTTTGGGCAAATCCTCCCTAATGTGCCACTTCCCGAAGGGAAGAGCCCATGGGGGAGGGCCGCCATCCTAGGCCATCCGCCCCGTCGGCTTCGGCCACACGCGGGATGGGGGTGGGGCCCACCTGGCCTTCCTCCCTCCCATGGTGTGCCCCCCTCCTCCTTTAGTCCCACCTTGCCAGCTGGTAGGTGGCAGTCCCTTCTATTATATAAAGAGGGTCCAAGGGAGAGGGAAGATACCAATAAATAAATTGAAAAATCCTAAGGAATATTTTCTAGGGGATCTCTCTCTCGTTGGCTCTCATGCTTGCGGTTCCAAGAAGAAATGCACGCGTGGGATATGACACCACTCCGGCATGCCGTCGCCCTGCTGGATCCCGGTTCTAGAAGGTCTACTTCATCAATCCCGACTGGATCAGGGAGAACGAGAGTCTTTGTTGAGCACCGAACGTGTGCAAAACTACGAGGGTTTTGACACTTGTGGCACCAGGATTGTCGTTTGAGGAGCAACGTGACCTTGAGGTCGGCTACGAGTACGATTATATCATCAATGTTCACACGAAAGTTAAATGCTTTCAGTCTACAAGGATATGTCATTGAAACCTCTCTATGTTATTGCATTAACTCATAAATAGATCTTGGCATTGGTGTTGTGCTAGTCATGAAAAATTATTGTTTTCTACTGCAAACCCTTCAGTTTTCCCAAATTATCCTCCAAAATTCCCCCCTTTTGCTAGGATCCTCAAATTGGATCTTGTCCAATTTACTTTCAAGCCTCGCAAAGCATCAAGTCTGCATGGCCGTTGTATGCTCTAGTTCTTATACTTTTTCCTTTTTTGCTCGACTTATTGAGTGAGCACATCTTCCAACAATGTATCTTCATCGATGGAGATCTCATCTTGTTGAGTTCCATGTTGGGTCTCTTGGCTGCCCCTCATTGATAATATCCTCCATTGTACAACCGATATCAAGGTAGGCATATTCGTAATTGCATATTTTCAAACAATTTGTAAAGAAAAATATGGATACATAGATGATTCTGGATTCATATTGGGTTGGACGACATCACGACCGACATTTCAACAAGTAAGTTGCAGGAATCCGGGATGTTATCGTCAGACAAGACCCATTGGGTCTTAATATGCACCATCAGTGAAGAGGAACCACCAGCCACGGGTGTGTTGCATTCAGATCAAGGACATGTTCTTACTCATTAGTATTCTTATATCCTTTAGGGCAAAGAGGAAGGCAAGAGAAGATGTGACAGTCATGAAGATGTAGGAGCGAGGCTCCGTCAACGGTGATCTGAAGCCGGCATCTTCCAGAACAACAATATTTTGTGCAGTAGGAGCCGAGGGAGAAAAGGACGATGACCATTCGGTGGGTGTGAAGACAATGGAGCCTTGTTCCATTGTTGGTGCATTGAAGTTGGTGTAATACAAGAAGTTGGTACACTCCAGTGGTCGTCAGGTCAAAATAGGTGGGCTCCATGCAGATGCATCCGACATTATCAACCTTCTTTTGTTTCCTATAGTCCTCATTAGAAATGGTTATAAACAATCCTCATAACTGATGTAAAGACGTTAGGCAACTGTTACTATACTAATATTTGGAAATATATTATGGCCAATGACCACAACCTATGTCGCAATGGAGCCTCCAAATCAACAACACCTCTAGGGTGAAGGGTTTAGACCCGTGTCCATAGATTCGCTCTATACTAGTGTGTAGTGTTGCTTTTGTTGATGCTGGTACAAAGAGGAATAGGTCGTGCTTGGGAGAGGAGGAGGAGTTGGTGTTAGCCATCACCTACATGATCATGGCCATGAAAGTTGTGGCGATCGCCATAACGAGTGCTTCCCACCCCGATTTGCACCCAGGCCTCTGCACCACCATCATGGAGGCTGGTGAATTTATCCCTAGGACCCTTATGGTCGCTCTAAGCCACCTCTTCGACAATAGGACCTAGGGTAATGTGTTTGTTCATATGGTAGAGGATCACATGAAGATGTGGGCTTAGGATCTTCCCGTCCAAGCACTACTACGTGTATTGTCCCTAGTGATGGTGGTGGTGTGATGATTGCATGATGATGAAAATGATGTTCGTTGTATATTTTGAAGTAGCTAGGACTTGACGAAAACTTATTCCAGGCCCATACATTTTGTGAGGTCGTATATACTAACCACTCACATGATGGTAAACTTGTAGTGGTAGGATTACACCCTCTTTTGATGTGGTGGTAGGATTACATCCACTTTTTATGTGGTGGTAGGATATAGTTGGGGTGATTGTTTGGATAGCACTAGCTATTAGATTGTACTTATGATGCTTTTGCCTATATATGCATGTTTATGTTAGCTTGTGTTTTGAACTTGATTTGCTTACTCGTGTTCCTTATGTTGCATATCCTCTAGCTTGGTAGAACTACAACCGGTATATGGTGTGCTACCAAGGTCCTAGGAGTCTAAAATTCATGGGAGGACTATAGTGAACAAGTGACAGGTTACGAGAAAAACCTCCATAAAGGGCATACCACTAAATAGACCAACTATGTTGCTCCAAAGGGTGTAGCTCATGGTGACGATAGCAAGCTCCAGGACTTCATTATTGTCAGTCTGGTCATGTGGATTATGTATTTGCTATTATCCTAAACATGTGTGATCACATGTAAGACCCTAAACCTGAACTACTAGATAGTAATCTCACCAATAGGGTGTAAGGTTACCATATCATGTCTTACGTGGGGGGACAAACATAGTGGTTTGCATTATCCTACCCCTAAAACCCAAAATGTGGGCACCAAACAATGAGGACATAAATGGTGTCCTCATAAGTCAAAGACTACATGAGAAACCAAATAAACTGCACAAAATAGATGAGGATGCACTTTACTTCATCTAGTCTCTAATAGGCAAAAACTGAAAAACACGAAATTTCCATGCGAGCAACCAATCATGACCTTTGTCCTCACGTCCTTTCCTTCAGCCTCTCCACCAACACAACCATGGATCCTCTGTGCAGCCTCATCCACCTGACTACCTCTGGAACCTCATCCGCCTGACCATCTCCAGCGCCTGAGCCCTCAGAGCCTCAGCCCTCGGAGACTATCAGGTACGCTCCCATTTCTCCCCTTTGTACCCCCGTGCTAGGTTTAGGATTCTTGTATATTTGTTCTGGTTCTTGTAGATTCATTCCAGTCCTTGTAGACTAGTTCTGGTTCTTGTAGATTTGTTCTAGTTCTTGTAGATCAGTTTTGGTTCTTGTAGATTTGTTCTGGTTCTTGATTTGGTTCTCTAAACTAATGTTACATTTACATTACTAGACCTAGAAGCCACATTACGGGACAAGACTACTTTGGTGGGGAGGATGATGAACACTACAGTGACTGGCAACAAATCACTATCAGAGGCTGGCTTATGATGTAGCTTTGGGTGATTTAACTAGCTTTGTGTGACTAACTCATGGTGTTTTCCATTTGTTAGGCACATGATACGCATGAGAGAATTCACTTGATAAAAATTGTATTTTTGGAAATAAGGTGCAGATGAATTTCAACCAAGTGATGCAGCTTAGAAGCTATGTAGAGGACTACCCAAACCTAGAAGTGAAGGAGTATATTAGCATAATGAAAAAATTAATTTCATTCCTGGTGAGGGAAAAATGGTAAGTGTTATATGAGTATTAACATGGTCAACTACAATTAATGCCTTTAGTTCCATTTGTCAACTACATTTAGGTTCCCATGATTGTTTGTAATATGAGTATTAACATGGTTGTTTGTATTTTATCATGCAGTTCTAGAAATTTACCCTAGAATTCACAAGTAAATACATGATGCAATTCCTAATTGATAAACACGTCATGATGCATTTTATTCCAATCAGGTCCCAGGTGGTTAGTGTAGGGGTCAAGCTCAAGTTAAGATCTCCCATCAAGTGCTGCAGGATGATGCTTTAGGTGAATGGCAAGGCCCAAATCATCCCTCAGGGATTGACAAAGGTGGTAGAGCAATTCAAAATCAAGGATGGTGATGTCTGCATCTTTAGTTCCATAAATGAGAGGAAGCTCCCACCAAGACGCATAGATCAGTGGTTTTGGCTGAAGTTAGAGATACTCAATCTTGAAGAGTAATACCTTCTTTGTATAAAAATATTCCACGAATAACTCTTAATATGTATGAATATATTTGAACATCTTTGAATAACTTTGAATATTTCTGAAAATCTAAATTATTGATGCATGTGTAGTTCTGCATATATTTCTAAATATAATTCTTGATCACTGGTTTAATATGAAGTTGCATGTATTGTTCTGACTTTTAAGTACTTGTTTGCATGTAGTTGTTCCTTTAGTGATGTAAACTTTTAGCTGTCAAATAATTTGTGAGATTAATTTGACATTGTAGGGACATAATGAACACCAACAATAACAATGTAACTGTCATTCTAGAAGAAGATGGTCACATCACCCTTGAAGAAGATTACTTGATACAAAGATTTTGGCTCGATCTTTCACGACGCACCTCTTGATCTAATGGATCTGATAGATCTCCCAATCACGTGAGCAGAACACGTAACCTGGAGATTAGGGAACTTCAATCTTGCGAGTAAATCGACGATAAAGGAAGAACCTCATGTCGGGATAGACGCGCCAAAGCTCGATAACCCTCGATAATTCGAGGACCTTCGCGCATTCACAATTACTCTTGACAATTCAAGAACTCTCTTGTCTTTATTCATGGATAAATGTACGAACGTCCGAGATGCCATCACACACGCCGATTCTAGAGGGATTGTGATAATATGAACTTCAAGTTCTACATTATTCTGAATAAACTCAAAGCTAACCCTAACCCTAGACCGGCCAGCTCCTTATATAAGGGCTGGGGCGGCCAAACTCGACCTAGTCGGTTGGACTGGTACAAAACGACATCTAAACTAACTGGACTCTAAAATAGGATACATCCGATTCAGACTGATCCAAACCGGGTTGGACACTCCGGTCGGAATAGGCCGGACTATCTGGTGCAGCCATATATTCCGGGCTGATTAGGCCGGAAACTCTGGGCTTGGTCCCTCACCATCCTCCCCTTCTTCAAAGGTGTTGTCCTCAATGCCATAGGGTCATCTCCAGAACATGGCGTCAAATCAGCAACATCGCCACTCTCCATCTTCAAGCCTTGCCAGTCCTCCACACCTCATCCTCCTGCTTGACTAGCTAACTTCAAGTCTTGCTCGCCTTCCACACATCATCCTCCCTCTCGGCTTTCTTGACTTGATACTGCCCTTGTCGCTCTTTGTTCTTCGACACCATCAACTTGACCGAGACACAAGGATCCACCAACTGCAACTAACGGTATACCATGCATATCACCCAAAACAAACAGAACAAATTCCTATATGCCATGGATCCAAATAAGTTGAATACACCTGAGTATGCACTCAACTGAAATATGTGTCCATAGACTGTTTGACAATATTCGTAGACTATTTCACAAACTGGCAGAAAAAATCTGTTCACCGGATACTCCGATCTGAGTAGGCCGTATACTCCGGTCCTTGGCAACAGAAAACATTCCACTCCTGCATCTTGATCTGCTGAAACCGATCGGTGCTAACCCAACTCAGGCCACTAGATACTCCGGTAGGTCGACGACGGAGATTCCGTCCTGGGTTGGTCAGAACATAACAGTCGTATTTTTCTCCTGGACTCTCCACGCGCCGCCACAGAAACCAATCTAAGACGAGCGCTTTCTTCTCCCTTGATGTTCATGGCCACCTCCGCTTGAACGAAGGTCTCCTCGATTTTCGCCCAATGGTACCCACTTCAAATCAAGCAAAAACAGTCGATAACAAATCAGTCTACACCATCATCAACCTAGCGCTCTGATACCAAGATGATACAGATATTTTGGCCTGATCTTTCATGATGCACCTCCTAATCTAATGGATCTGATAGATCTCCCAATCACGTGAGCGGAACACGTAACCTGGAGATTGGGAACGCCAATCCTGCGAGCAACTCGATGACTAACGACGAACCTCACACTGGGATAGACACGCCAAAGCTCGACAACCCTCAACAATTTGAGGACCTTCGCGCACACACAATTACTCTTGACAATTCAAGAACTCTCTTGTCTTTATTCATGGATAAGTGGACGAACGTCCGAGATGCCATCACACACGCCGATCCCAGAGGGACAGTGACATGGGTATGAACTATCGGGTCCCTATGATTAGTTACCCTAGGTGCATAAAAGGTTATGGCCCATAAAGGCCAAAAAGAGTCCAAGAGGCACCCGACGAATAAAGACTTGCCTTACTGATTAAGGAATAGTCATGAACCAACATAGAGTTCGCATTGTAAACATAAACTTGTAACCTCTCTAGCTACGAATCTAGGACCCAACCTCTCATATAAAGGATGGGAGGACCCAACGGAGAGGGCACCTTAGCTTTTCTGCAATCTGCCGTGAGCTAGATCGCAACTAGCAAATTGGTGACTTTGTAACCGGGCTTTCTCTATAATCAGACTACATCAACTTCCTTATTTATCTGATCAGCTAATGAAATCCCCAACGCTCTCTTTTCCATGAAACCCTAAGTCCATAATAATGGGCATTGCCAAGGTCACCCCTCGTCAATTGGCGCCATCTGTGAGAAATTTGAGCGTTGGAGCCATGGATTCGGTGGCTTCTCCTTCATCAAGCAGCAACCCAACGATCAAGGTTTGTGAGGTCCATTACGATCTTGCTGATCCACGCCCTCCCACCCCTCTTTCGGCTCTCATAGACTTCAACCAGGAGACCGATCTCATGATCGAAAGTTTCCACTTTCACGTGGGATCACCCGAGAATATCTGCCTTTTGGCTCTGCTAGCTCGGATCCTTCGACCACACCCACGTTGCCAGCGGCGACACCAGCATCATCCATCGGCTCAACAGGATGGGTCGTCTCTGATCCGATGAATGTTGAAGAAACTTGTGGAAACTCCACAGATCTGGAAGATTTGGCTGATCTATATGACGGTCTCTCTTTCGGCTCGATCTCCTAGTCAACGCTGAAGCGCAACCTAAGTTCATACAGAACAGTTCCCGATGAAGCTGGAGAAAGCATCGACTCCGGAATCAGGAAGAGGGGATCATACCCAGAGCAAGATCCCTGGTACTTCACTGGATCACAGATCAACGTCTCTTGTGGGTACAACAACTATGATAATCAATCAAACATGATGCACCGCCAAGTGTGTGTGATCCAGGAGGAAGGAACCTCAACGCGCGTAGACTCCCACGGTAAGCCAATCATTAACCCTGATGAAATTTTTCCGGATGATGCGGCAGGGCATCACGAAGAAAGACAGGACCCGCCAGAAGGAGACCGTTGTGTCATGCAAAGAGGAGGAGAATGCGCTGGCGAGTGCATGAGCTTCAGATGCCTCCAACAGCCTGGCAGAAGGCCCGAGACGTCATATTGGGTGCGATGCTCATGGCAGCAGACGCCACAAGAGAAGAACTAATGGCCAACCAGTACTTGCTGCACCACAAGAGGAAGGATATACTGTGATTGCAGGAGTCTCTGGATGAAAGGAAAAGGTTAGCTGATGAATCCATCTTGCGCCAGGCACAACTCATCTCCACCCAAAATTCTGGCAGCGTCGCTGAAGGACAACAGCCCAAGAGGAGCACCTCGCAGCTGCAACGCATCCCAGAGACCAAGAGGCACAAGATGGCCAGATATTTGGACATGTCATTCATGTCAGTTGATTCTGCGAGTAACATCAGGGCAAAAATAGAATAGGTTGTAGGGGTTCGTACCATGGAAAACAAAAAAATTCTACCGCATGAACACACACAAGCCAAGATCTATCTACTAGATTGTAGCAACGAGTCGATTAGAGTACTCACCCTCGCAGATTCCAAAGAGGTTAACGAGAGCAGATTCTCATGGGTGATGTAGTCATACACTTGTCGATCTCAAGATCGCGTAGACGATCCTTCTGGCGCTGTGTTTCGGCAACGCTTCCGCAGTCGGTCACACGTTCGGTACTCGATGAAGACCTTCCTCTCCCTTGTTCCAGCAGGCAGCGAAGGTTGTAGTTATCTCCTCGCAATTCCGGCAGCACGAGGGTGTGGTGTCGGAAGTAGAGGGAAGATCCCGCAGGGCTTCGCCTAAGCCGGAGCGGGTTATGGTGGAGTATTAGGGTGTTGGAGATATGCCCTAGAGGCAATAATAAATATAGTTATTATTATATCTTTGTGTTTATGATAAATGTTTACATTCATGCTATAATAGTATTAACAAGGAAACATTGATACTTGTGTGATTTGTAAACTAAAATAGAGTCCCTAGTAAAGCCTCTTTATAATACTAGCTTGTTGGTTAATAAATGATTGTGGTTTCCCTATCATGAACATTGAGATGTTATTAACAACAAGATCATATCGTTAGGAGAATGATATGGTGGACATACTCCTATAGATTAGCGTAGCATAAAGATCAAGTCATTTTAATAGTTCAATTGCTATATGCTTTCTGATACATAGTAACCTAATTCCTTCGACCATGAGATCATGCATATCACCTTCACCGGAAGGATGCTTTGATGACATCAAACACCACACCGTAACTGGGTGGCTATAAAGGTGGCATTAAGTGTTCGGAAAGTATTGGTTGAGACACATGGATCAAGAGTGGGATTTGTCCATCCATATGACGGATAGATATACTCTGGGCCCTCTCGGTGGAATGTCATCCAATTAGCTTGCAAGCATGTGACTGGCTCACAAGGGATCACATATCACGGGAACGAGAAAAGAGTACTTATCAGTAACGAGGTTGAACTAGGTATGCAGAAATACCGACGATCATAACCTCGGATAAGTAAACTATCGTGAGATAAAGGGAAATTGGTATCGTATGTAAGTGGTTCATTCGATCGCAAAGTAATCATAGAAATATGTGGGAGCCATATGAATTTCCAGATTCCTCTATTGGTTATTGTTCAGAGAAATGTCTCGATCATGTCCGCATAATTCATGAACCGTAGGGAGACACACTTAAGGATTCGACATTGTTTGAGTAGTTATGGAATGATGAGTAAGAGACCGAATGTTGTTCGGAGTCTCGGATGGGATCCGGGATATCACGAGGAGATCCGGAATGGTCCGGAGAATAAGATTCATATAAGGAAAGTCCTGTTTCGGGTTTGGAGAATGGTTCCGATGTTTTCATCGAGAATGTTCTAGAAGGTTCCGGAATGTCCGGCACTCCGGAGGGGAAGGGTACATGAATGTGTCATATCAAGTTTGAATGATTGCATCATGTACTAGGTGTCATCGTTGAACAAAATAAAGGGTTTAATCAAATCCTAGTTTGAAAAGTCAAACGCCAATTTGAAAAGTCAAACGACTATTTTGTGAGGTGGAGGGGAAGTAGGAAACCTACTTGGGGAGGAGTTCCTCCCCTCCACCGCTGGCCCACTTGGGATCCGAGTTGGGGAGGGACTCACCTCCCCTTGGCCGGCGCCTCCCACCTATAAGAGGAGGGGCAGGGCTGCCCCTCCTAGCACACAAGTTGCCCCCTCTAAACCCTAACCCTAGCCGCCGCCCTCCATAGCCGCCGCCTAGGGCACTCGCCGCCGCCTAGGGCAAACCCTAGCCGCCGGCCTTGCCTCCTCCTTGGTGCGTCTAAACCCTAGATTGCCGAGGATCTCTCTCATAGTCCACCATACTCGCTCCGGCTTAAGGCGAAGCCCTGCGAGATCTCCCCTCTACTTCCGGTACCACGCCGTCGTGCTGCCGGAATCGCGAGGAGAGTGCTACAACCTCCGCTGCCTGCTGGAACAAGGGATAGGAAGGTCTTCGTCGAGTACCGAACGTGTGACTGACTGCGGAAGCGCTGCTGGAACGCAGCGCCGGAAGGATCGTCTATGCTATCTTGAGATTGGAAAGAGTACGACTACATCACCCACGAGAATCCGCTCTCGTTAAACACTTTGGAATCTTTGAGGGTGAGTTATTCTATCGACTCATTGCTACAATCTAGTAGATAGATCTTGGCTTGTTTGTTTGTATGCGGTAGAATTTTTTTGTTTTCCATGCTACGAAACCCTACATAGGGTTTCTCTGGCGATCTAGGGTTTAGAAGCCGGAGAGGAGGAGATGGATCCGGCGGCGACTAGGGCAGTGATGTCTACGCACTTCTATTCTTGTAGATAGTTGTTGGGCCTCCAAGTGCAGAGGTTTGTAGAATAGCAGCAAGTTTCCCTTAAGTGGATCACCCAAGGTTTATCGAACTCAGGGAGTAAGTGGTCAAAGGTATTCCGTCTCAAGCAATCCTGCAATCAAGATACAAGAAGTCTCTTGTGCCCCAACACACCCAATACACTTGTCAGGTGTATAGGTGCACTAGTTCAGCGAAGAGATAGTGAAATATAAGTGTAACGGTGCTAGAAAATAGCTTCTGACTTGTTGTTGACGTGGGGTAACGGTGCCAGAAAAGAGCTAATGGCGTGGAGGAAAGGTAAAAGCCAAAACCTCCCCGGCAAACGAAACAAAGATGGAAGCAAGCAAACATGCAACAGATCTAGTAGCAAACAGTGTTTCAATGTTTAGAAACAAGGCCTAGGGATCATACTTTCACTAGTGAACACTCTCTCATATAAATATCCTCTCTTCATGATACTACTCTTAACTACTCTCCGGTTGGACACTCTAATCATCGGTAGGGCTATAACAACACTCCTCAAAGTCCGCCTTCCCCAATCTAGATAACCCCACACTGTCATCTTGAGTGCTAGATGGTTCCAACAAACACCACAATTTCATAGAGACATCCAACTCCAAATATAACTCATAACAAATATTCAATCTAGCCAAAGTGCCACACACGGTATGCACGCTGTCACTTTCGCACACGTGGGGAAAATCATAGATCTATTAAAGCACAAAGAGTATTTATGTAGACTCAAATCTAAGTGCCACCATGGTGTGCACGCTGTCACTTTCACACACATGGGGAGAGCAGAGATCTATTAAATCACTTGAGTAGCAAGGTAGATCTACTTGATTACAAAGCTCATGACCACATCAAGATCATGCATAGGGAGAGAGATGAATACATAGCTACCGGTAGAGCCCTTAGCCCTGAGGAAGAACTACTCCCTCCTCATCATGGGAATCAGTAATGGTTATGAAGATGGTGGTGGAGATCGATGGACATGGCTCCGGGGGAACTTCCCCGTCCCGGCAAGGTGCCGGAACAGAGACTTTCTATCCCCCGATGTCACGACCCGGGATAAGGGCTAGACAAATACCAGATCCTCATCTGACATAATCCTAACCTAAATTCCGAAACACGCAGGGAAAAATCGATAACATTACATAACATACAAACCATACATTAATAAGGTAAACTCTTAAGAGAGTTGCAAACCAGTCATCCAAGCCAAGGGTCAAAGACCCATCATTACATCAAACAACGGAAGCAAACAAGTTGTTCTAAACAACAAACTTAGCAAAGGGCCTAAGAGGCCTTAAACAGAATTAGCGACCCTTCCATAGACCTAGGTTGCTGCCCGGGAACCCCGACTACGCATCGACTTCGACGTAGAAACCACCTTCAGTTGGAGTAGCTTCATCTGTATAAAACATCAACGAAGCAAGGCTGAGTACAAGGTGTACTCCGCAAGACATATGGCTAGTGGAGTTATTTTGCATAAATCCATCTTTGGTTTTCAAAACAAGAGGGAGAAGATACTCGTCTAGTCGGATCATTTTCAAAAGGGGATAAGAAGACTTCAACTATAGCTCTTAAATTCATCTTTGATATCCACCAAGCATCATCATCAACTGAACCACTCTTCCCGGACTACCCCCTCAACAACCCCGAGGAAGTATTCCGGATCTCACTTTAGTTGGCAAGTTTTATCATTCGGTTATAGTTCTCTATGATAAAAGAATCCGTTCCCAAGTCGTCCATAACCGTGGACACGGCTTTTAGAAAAGATTAATAACCCTACAGGGGTGCACAACTTTACCCACACGTACCAACCGATTCTTAATGCCAAATTATTAGCCCTCTTCCTTGGAAGGCCGGCAGAGAGTGGTTGACCACGACCTTTACCTTGCTTTCGTCGAGACCATGAGTCACGCACTAAGGAGATGCCGCCGTAACAGGTCGAGTCCTGAAGTCGGTCCCTAGCAATGTGAACAGGGTTTGAGATTACAGATGCCGGGCATCTCCCATTCCCTGCCACGCTTACCTACCCGTGTGGTTGTACGCTCGTCTTGGTTCAAGAGGCGAGAACATCAGATCCTAAGGGTGGCAAGTATGGGACTATAAAAACCACAACCCACGTGGCCTCCCATACAAACCTTAGCATGTTTATCATCCACTTCTGATCACATCACCACACCCTACCATACTAGATTCATCCGCATCTCCGATGCATCACATGAGTGATTAGCATCAGACCACTAAGCATGGCTAAGCTTGACTGAACTATGGCACTAGCGACGCTCATAAGCCAAACCCTAGTTATGCTAGGAGCGGTGGATCAGGTAATATAGTTCACAAAGGAAAACATGCATCAGATAGGATTACTTTGTCTACTGATAAAAGATTGTCTGAACCGAATGCATATGACGAAAATGAAATACTTTGTAATCATAGGATTCATATGTATGAGTGGGGCTTCGCTTGCCTTGTCCGTTGTTGGACTGGTACTGCTCTTCGGTGGCATTGACTTCAGCTTCGAGTTCGGTTCCTATTCGCGAGAATCAATCACCGGAAAAGAGAAAGCAACACTCAACACATGGCATGTGCAATGCTCATACAATATGGATGATATGACAAGTTGAATAGTGTTGAATTGAACCCTAAAACATGCTTGGTCACTTTAAAGGGGGTTCTGAAGATCCAAACCCTAAAACAGGGAAATCATCGGAATCACCTATGGGGTTCAATTAGTTCTTCTAATTAAACTTGCTACCAAAGTTGATTAACAATGTATGATTTATAGCTTAGTTAGATAGGTTTCATTGTTCTGAACATTTTGGTATATTATTTGTATTTTTCTGATTTAAAATGAATTAGTTATGAATTTCCCAAATTTTAATTCATTTAAAATCATTTTTGGAATATTTGAAATAATTTCCAACTTGGGCTCACATGTCAGACTTTTATTAATTTCAGAAAATATTTATGGAAATGATTAAAACCTGACATGCAGGGCCCACCTGTCATATATTTTCTATTTACAGAAATAATTAAAAGAAAAGAAAAGGAGATATGACATCAGCATGACATCATGCTGATGTCATCAATGGAGTTGCTCCTAGGTCGAGCTCGAATCCAGCGATTCTGAGCGCGCCTGGATGCGAGGTTGGGGGCGTTGGACGCAGACGATGTTGGGGAGTTGATTGGCGGAGGCGCCACCTATTCTTGGTCACCAGAGACGGCGGTGCAACAACGGCGAGCGGCGGCGGCGTCGGTCACATGCGGGGAAAGCGACTCAGGGGGAGATGGAGGAAACGGAGGCCACTGCGAGGATCAGAAGCTCACCGTGAGCAAGACAAGTTTGACAGCGAGGCGAGCTCAGGGTCGGCGGGGATCGATGATGACCGACGGCGGCCGGAGCTTCCGATTCGCTCAAACGAGGTCGCGTGCAAGGGGGGAAAGAGGCTAGGGAGAGAGAGTCGAGCACGGCGGTTCCATCGGTGGCATCGGCTTGAGATAGGGCGGTCGGAAACGGCGAGGCCGATGGCGACTGGTGGCTAGGATGCTTCGGCCATGGCGCTGCCGCGAGGGAGAGAAGGAGAGGAAGTGAAATGGGTATTGGGAGAGAGAGTGCAGCACGACGGTTCTTATCCACGGCTCCAGGGGCGACGGAGGGCATCACAACACGCAGGAGATCAACGGCGAGCGCGCTGCCAGGCAGCTGCTTGCCGACGACGGGAAAGAAGAAAGGGGAAGGCCGAAGGGGTACGGGTTAGAGGTGGGCTGTCTTGGGCCCTGGGTGGGCTGGCTGCTAGCGCTGCTGACGGCAGGGAGAGAGGAGAGGAAAGATGGGCTCGGCCCAGAGAGGATTAGGTTTAGATTTTTTTTCAGGAAATCCTTTTCTATTTCTGTTTTTCTGGTTTCTTTTTATATTTGGAATTCAAACCTGTTTTGAATAATTTCAATTTACAGAAACTTTTGTATAATATCTGAAAACACTAAGGGGCACTTATAACTATTTGAGCTCCTCTTGTTTTGGTAGTTATCAAAATATAGAACCATTTGAATAGTTTGAGAGGTAAAAATAATTAGGGTTTTGCTTGCTCTTATTTGGTTAAATCTAAGTGCAAGTGTAATGCATGCATGCAATGCTCAAACATGTCTTATTTATATTACACAAAAGGGTGGTATGTTACAGCTCTACCCCACTTACAAGAATCTCGACCCCAGATTCCTAGGTTTTAGAAAAGAAGGCAGGGTACTCAGATCGAAGACGATCTTCGTGTTCCCAGGTTGCTTCTGACTCAGAGTGATGAGACCATTGAACTTTTAGGAACTTGATGGTTTGGCGACGAGTCTTGCGCTCGGTTTCATCAAGAATACGAACAGGGTATTCTCGGTAGGTTAGATCATCTTGGAGATCCAAAGTTTCATGGTCCACACCATGAATGGGATCTTTGAAGCAACGCTTGAGTTGAGACACGTGAAAGACATCATGAACCTCTAGAAAATATGAAGGTAGATCCAATTTATAGGCAAGCTCACCCCGCTTAGAGAGAATGCGAAAGGGACCAACGTAGAGAGGAGCCAATTTGCCTTTGATACCGAATCGATGGATACCCTTCAGAGGAGTGACCCGGAGATAGACTTGGTCACCAACTTCATAATGAACATCAAGATGATGACGATCGTAGTTGGTCTTCTGACAGGATTGAGCGGCCTTCAGACGCTCTCGGATTATGCGAACTTGATCTTCTGCTTCTTGGATCATGTCCGGACCAAAGAATTGTCTTTTGTCGGTTTCTGTCCATTTCAGAGGTGTTCGACATGTTCTCCCATAAAGGAATTGGAAAGGTGCCATGCCCAAACTGGATTGAAAACTATTGTTATAAGAGAACTCCGCAAAAGGAAGACATTTCTCCCAGTTCTTTCCAAAGGATATGACACACGCTCTGAGCATGTCTTCAAGAATTTGATTCACTCTTTCGGTTTGACCACCGGTTTTAGGATGATAGGCTGTACTGAAGGAAACTTGAGTTCCCATTGCTTGTTGGATACTAGCCCAAAATTTGGAAGTGAACAAGATTCCACGATCAGATATGATCTTCTTGGGAACACCATGAAGAACGACGATCCGAGATAGGTATAGCGCTGCCAACTGGCTTGCAGTAATGCTTTCCCGAACAGCAAGGAAGTGAGCAACTTTGGATAGTCGATCGATAACTACCCATATGGCATCATGTCCAGATTATGTCTTTGGGAGTCCAGTAATGAAATCCATACCAATTTCATCCCATTTCCACTCAGGAATTTTCAATGGTTGCAGAAGTCTAGCAGGTCTTTGGTGTTCAGCCTTCACACGACGGCAAACGTCGCACTCTGCAACAAAGCGAGCGATTTCTGGTTTCATTCCACTCCACCAGAATCTTTGACGGAGATCTCGGTACATCTTGGTACCACCAGGATGGATAGACAAAGGGGATTCATGAGCTTCTAGTAGGATTAGATCTTTGATTTTCCGACTGTTTGGAACCACTAACCGGTTACTGAAGTATAGAATACCTTGATCATTGACGGAGAAACATTTAGCTTCACCGCTTGCAACATGTTCTTTGATCTTGGTAACTTCATCATCTTGCTTTTGAGATTCCTTGATTTGACCCTCAAGAGAAGATTTTATTTCAAGGTTAGCAAGGAATCCACAAGGAACCACTTCAAGGTTAAGATGCTTGATTTCCTCGTAGAGAACAGGTTGGGTTTGTGAAATCATCAGATTGTTGCAATAAGACTTCCGACTTAGCGCATCAGCTACGACATTGGCTTTGTCAGGTTGATATTTGAGACCCAAATCATAATCTTTGATGAGTTCCAACCATCGTCTTTGCCTGAGATTCAGATCTGGCTGGGTAAAGAGATACTTCGGACTTTGATGATCCAAATAAAGTTTGCAACGGTTACCGATGAGGTAATGTCGCCATTGCTTAAGAGCATGAACAACAACAATGAGCTCGAGATCATGGGTTGGATAATTGTTCTCATGTGGCTTCAACTGCCGAGAAGCATAGGCCACTACATGACCATCTTGCATCAACACACAACCGAGCCCTTGGAGAGAAGCATCACAATAGATGACGAAATCCTTGCTTGTGTCCAGAAGAACAAGCACAGGTGCGGTGGTTAGCTTAGTTTTCAAAGCTTGGAAGATTTCTTCTGCCTTTTCTGACCATTCAAATTTCTTATCTTTCTTAAGAAGATCGGTCATAGGCTTGGCTATCCTGGAGAAGTTCTCGATGAATCGACGGTAATATCCTGCCATTCCAAGAAAACTTCGGACTTCCTTGACTGAAGTAGGTGACTTCCATTCCAGAATGGTCTGAACCTTATCCGGTATGACAACAACACCACTTGCAGACACAACATGACCAAGGAAGACGAGCTCTTGTAACCATAACTCACATTTGGAAAACTTAGCGTAGAGGCGATGTTCACGAAGTTTAGTCAACACCAAACGTAGATGTTCGGCATGCTCTTCTTCGATTTTGGAGTAGATTAGAATATCATCAATGTATACCACGACGAACTTGTCGAGATATTCCATGAAGACGGAGTTCATGAGCCTCATAAATGTGGCAGTGGCATTGGTTAACCCAAAGGACATCATTGTATACTCGTAAAGACCATAACAAGTTGTGAATGCTGTCTTTGGGATATCCTCCTTTCTGATCTTGATTTGATGATACCATGATCTTAAATCCATTTTGGAGAAGACAGTGGCACCACTTAATTGATCAAAGAGGTCATTTATCCGGGGAAGTGGGTACTTATTCTTGATGGTCACCGCGTTGAGTGGATGGTAATCAACCACCAATCTTGGAATATTTGTATCCCGCTTCTTGACAAAGATGGTAGGGCAACCCCAAGAGGATGTGCTAGGTTGGATGTATCCTAAACCCTCTAACTCTTCAAGTTGCTTCTTCAACTCAACCAACTCATGAGGAGTCATGCGGTAAGGTCTTTTGGAGATAGGAGCAGTTCCAGGAACTAGCTCTATGACAAACTCCACACTTCGATCAGGTGGCATGCCAGGCAACTCTTCAGGAAAGACATCCGGGAAATCACAGACTACATGGACATCTTGAACTTCAAGAGTAGGTAGGACATCCATGGCATACAACTCCGAGAAAGGTTTAAGAACTGCCGACGGAGACTTGGAACCATCAGTCCAATACTTGACAGTTATGCCAGCAGGAGAGGTCACAACAACTATTCTAAGTGCACAATCAATGACGGCTTGATACTTGGTTAACCAGTCCATGCCTAGAATAACATCTATGTCAGTTGACTTGAGTGCAATGAGGGAAGTGGGAAACTTCTAATATGCTATATCTATCTCAACCCCATGAGTAACCCAGATGGTCTACCAACGAGACCCAGGAGTTCGAATCTCTAGAGGAGAGTCCATAGCTTGAAAAGTGATATCATGCATTTGCGCAAAATCTTGTGATATGAATGTATGCGATGCTCTAGAATCAAACAGGATTGTTGCAAGAATTGAATTGACATGGAGCATACCCAGAATGACATGTGGATCTTCCTGAGCTTCCTCAACAGTGACATGGGTCAGACGACCACGTCCAGCACCTTGAGATTTATCATTCTTCTTTGCCTGCTGATTATTGCGTCCGTCAGCCCTTTGAGAACACTCCCTTGAGTAGTGACCAGGCTGACCACATGAGTAGTAGGTAACTCCAGTGTGGGAACCAGCAGGAGGATGATAGTTTGCTCCACCAGTATTTGACTATGGCTGCCGATAATTATTGCCAGAAGACTTGGGTGCATAAGGAGCACGAGGCACAACACTGTATGGAACAAAGACACGACGCTTCTTATTACCAGAGGAAGAAGCACGAGAATTTCCTTCTTCACGCTTCTGAGATACTTCCATATCCTTCCTTCCATGCTCTAAGGTAAGAGCCTGATTGTGCAAGTCCTGGAAAGACTGGAACTTGAAGGGCAGCAACTCATAGCGAAGTGCAGGGTTAAGTCCTTTACGGAACAACTCTTGCTTATCTTGATCATTGGTCACATCCCTGGTTGCATAACGAGCCAGGCGAGTAAACTCACGTCCATAGGTTTCAATATCCTTGCGCCCCTGAGTTAGATCCAGAAACTCCCTCCTTTTGAGATCCATGACGGGCTTAGGGATATAAGAGGAACGAAATGCTGCAACAAACTCCTCCTAGGTAACAACATGTCCCTGAGCTTGCAGATTCTGAAAACCTTCCCACCAAACACCAGCCTCACCTTCCAGTTGATAGGTGGAAAAGTTGACGCGGTCAGCGGGGCGGACACGAAGAGCACTAAACTTGCGCTCTATGGTGCGGAGCCAATCATCAGCTTCAAGGGTCTCCTTGGAGTGGGTGAAGATTGGAGGAAAAGAGCGGATGAAATCTCCAAGTGTGACACAGTCGTCAGGACGACGTTCAGTGTTCTGCGCCACACGCTCCAGAAGGCGTTCATTCCTCAAACGGTTGGTCTCAATGTTGTTGAGAACCTCGGCCATTGTGGGAGGTGGCGGAAGTTCCTGTTCAGCATTGTTGTTTCCTCGACGGCCAACAGAACCACGAGTCCTAGACCACATCCCGAGGAGAAAACAGAAACCATGAGAATGGATTCACCAAGAAGGGTACATCAAGGAATAACGGAAACCATATCAAAAGACCATGGTAGGAGTGATCATGTAGAGGAAGATTATATCGATGCATTAAGTATGGCAGTAGAACAAGCATACGGAACATATACGCTACCAACTTAGATACAAACCATAACAATGGAATGCAAGCATGATATGATACCAACAAGTCACAAAAGAATTTGGAACGGGATTAGAGGCATCCTTAGCAAAGTTGAAAAACATTGCTTCAGTTGCATAGATTTATCTTAGAAACTTTGAGCCTTGCAACCAAGTATGGAGTATTAAGAAAAACAACCCAAACCCGTATATCCTAGAAGTTTGAAATGATAGACGAGAAGTGAAAACCTTGCAAAGCAAACGAGATAAGATAACTCAGCAATAGAACAACCTTGGATAAGGAGTAAAAAGAGTCCTATTCAGAGTGTTGCAAATAATTTTAGCTTTCAAATAGTTTTCTCAAACTCTAGACTCAACATCGACCAGCTAGAAGGGTTTCCTACAGGCAGTCATGCTCTGATACCAAAATCTGTCATGACCCGGGATCAGGGCTAGACAAATACCAGATCCTCATCTGACATAAGCCTAACCTAAATTCCAAAACGCGCAGGAAAAAATCGGTAACATTACAGAACATACACACCATACATTAATAAGGTAAACTCTTAAGAGAGTTACAAACCAGTCATACAAGCCAAGGGTCACAGACCCATCATTACATCAAACAACGGAAGCAAACAAGTTGTTCTAAACAACGAACTTAGCAAAGGGCCTAAGAGGCCTTAAACAGAAGTAGCGACCCTTCCATAGACCTAGGCTGCTGCCCGGGAACCCCGACTACTCGTCGACTTCGACGTAGAAACCACCTTCAGTTGGAGTAGCTTCATATGTATAAAACATCAACGAAGCAAGGCTGAGTACAGGGTGTACTCCGCAAGACTTATGGCTAGTAGAGTTATTTTGCATAAAGCCATCTTTGATTTTCAAAACAAGAGGGAGAAGAAACTCGTCTAGTCAGATCATTTTCAAAAGGGGATAAGAAGACTTCAACTATAGCTCTTAAATTCATCTTTGATATCCACCAAGCATCATCATCAACTGAACCACTCTTCCCGGACTACCCCCTCAACAACCCCGAGGAAGTATTCCGGATCTCACTTTAGTTGGCAAGTTTTATCATTCAGTTATAGTTCTCTATGATCAATGATTACGTTCCGAGGTCGTCCATAACCGTGGACACGGCTTTTCGAAAATATTAATAACCCTGCAGGGGTGCACAACTTTACCCACACGTACCAACCGATTCTTAATGCCAACTTATTAGCCCTCTTCCTGGGAAGGCCGACAGAGAGTGGTTGACCATGACTTTTACCTTGCTTTCGCCGAGACCATGAGTCACGCACTAAGGAGATGCCGCCATAACGGGTCGAGTCCTGAAGTCGTTCCCTAGCGATGTGAACAGGGTTTGAGATTACGTATGCCGGGCATCTCCCATTCCCTGCCACGCTTACCTACCTGTATGAATGCACCTCCTTCACCTCCATTCAAGAACAACCAATATGCGTATGTCAAATGGAAAGCCTGAACTATGTGACTCATGGAATCTACTAGGCAAGTTAATGAGTCGAGGGGGTTTCCAGGCCCTGGTGTGGTTGTACGCTCGTCTTGGTTCAAGAGGAGAGAACATCAGATACTAAGGGTGGCAAGTATGGGACTATAAAAACCACAACCCATGTGGCTCCCATACAAACCTTAGCATGTTTATCATCCACTTCTGATCACATCACCACACCCTACCATACTAGATTCATTCACATCTCCGGTGCATCACATGAGTGATTAGCATCAGACCACTAAGCATGGCTAAGCTTGACTGAACTGTGGCACTAGCGACGCTCATAAGCCAAACCCTAGTTATGATAGGAGCGGCGGATTAGGTAATATAGTTCACAAAGGAAAACATGCATCATATAGGATTACTCTGTCTACTGATGAAAGACTATTTGAACCAAATGCATATGACGAGAATGAAATACTTTGTAATCATAGGATTCATGCGTATGAGTGGGGCTTCGCTTGCCTTGTCCATTGTTGGACTGGTACTGCCCTTCGGTGGCGTTGACTTCAGCTTCGAGTTCGGTTCCTATTCGCGAGAATCAATCACCGGAAAAGAGAAAGAAACACTCAACACATGGCATGTGCAATGCTCATACAATATGGATGATATGACAAGTTGAATAGTGTTGAATTGAACCCTAAAACATGCTTGGTAACTTTAAAGGGGGTTCCAAAGATCCAAACCCTAAAACAGGGAAATCATAGGAATCACCTGTGGGGTTCAATTAGTTCTTGTAATTAAACTTGTTACCAAAGTTGATTAACAATGTATGATTATAGCTTAGTTAGATAGGTTTCGTTTTTCTGAACATTTTGATATATTATTTGTATTTTTCTGATTTAAAATGAATTAGTTATGAATTTCCCAAATTTTAAATCATTTTGGAATATTTGAAATAATTTCCAACTTGGGCCCACATGTCAGACTTTTATTAATTTCAGAAAATATTTATGGAAATGATTAAAACCCTGACAGGCAGGTCCCACCTGTCATATATTTTCTATTTACAGAAAATAACTAAAAGAAAAGAAAAAGAGATATGACATCAGCATGTCATCAATGGAGTTGCTCCCAGGTCGAGCTCGAATCCAGCAATTCCGAGAGCGTCTGGATGCGAGGTTGGGGGTGTTGGACGCAGACGACGTTGGGGAGTTGATTGGTGGTGGCGCCGCCTATTCTTGGTCATCGGAGACGGCGGTGCAACGACGGCGAGCGGCGGCAGCGTCGGGCACATGCGGGGAAAGAGACTCAGGGGGAGATGGAGGAAACGGAGGCCACTGCGAGGATCAGAAGCTCACCATGATCAAGATGAGCTTGACAGCGAGGCGAGGCGAGCTCGGGGTCGGCGGGGATCGACGATGACCGACGGCGGCCGGAGCTTCCGATTCGCTCAAACGAGGTTGCACGCGAGGGGGAAAAGAGGCTAGGGAGAGAGAGTCGAGCACGGCGGTTCCAGCGGTGGCGTCGAATTGAGCTGGGGTGACCGGAAACAGCGAGGCCGACGGCGACTGGCGGCTAGGATGCTTCGTCCATGGCGCTGCCACGAGGGAGAGGAAGAGAGGAAGTGAAATGGGTACTGGGAGAGAAAGCACAGCGCGGAGGTTCTTATCCGCGGCTCTAGGGGCGACGGCGGGCATCGCAACACGCAGGAGATCGACGGCGAGCGTGCTGCCAGGCAGCTGCTTGTCGGCGACGGGAAAGAAGAAAGGGGAAAGGTCGAAGGGGTACGGGCCAGAGGTGGGCTGGCTGCTGGCGCTGCTGGCGGCAGGGAGAGAGAAGAGGAAAGATGGGCTCGGCCCAGAGAGGATTAGGTTTAGATTTTTTTCCAGGAAATCCTTTTCTATTTCTATTTTTTTGGTTTCTTTTTATATTTGGAATTCAAACCTATTTTGAATAATTTCAATTTACAGAAACTTTTGTATAATATCTGAAAACACTAAGGGGCACTTATAACTATTTGAGCTCCTCTTGTTTTGGTAGTTATCAAAATATAGATCCATTTGAATAGTTTGAGAGGGAAAAATAATTGGGGTTTTGCTTGCTCTTATTTGGTTAAATCTAAGTGCAAGTGTAATGCATGCATGCAATGTCCAAACATGTCTTATTTATATTACACAAAAGGGTGGTATGTTACACCCGAATCTGCCCTTCGGTGGCGGCGGCGCTACGAAGGTTTTCGTGGATTTCTTCTGGATGCCCTAGGGTTTTTGGGTCGGAGGCTTCTTATAGGCGCGGGAATCAAGGTCGGTGGGGGTCCAGGGGGCCCACACCCCCTGTGGGCGCCTCCAGGGCTTGCCCGTGCCTAGGAGGGTGCGACCACCCTGTGCCCCCCCTCTGGCTCTGCTTCGTGGTTCCGTGTTGCTCCAGGAAAATAATGACTTTGGCTTTTGTCCCGTCCAATTCCGAGAATATTGATTTTCTGCCTTTCTGGAACCAAAAACAGAAGAAAACAGGCAACTGACACTGTGGTATCTTGTAAATAGGTTAGTTCCAGAAAGTGTATAAAAATACCTCAAAGTGTAGACAAAACATAAGACAAATGATACAAAATAAGCATGGAGCATCAAAAATTATAGATACGTTTCCGACGTATCAGGCAGCGGCAGCAAGCCGGTGCCAGTGCGAGGCAGCAGCGCAGCGGCGGCGCGGGCTTTGGTCGTGGTGGTGTTCTTGGGGGGCACCCCTCCCCTCTATTTATGAGAGGGAGGGGCAGCTTGCGAGAGAGGAGTTTAATTTCTCTCTTTCAAACGCCCAGCCAAGTGACCTAGGTCATGATGCAGTCATTCTACTTAGTCATGACACATTCATGTACTCTTCCCTTCCGTTTCGGTGAACCTTCTAGACCCTTCTAGATCATTCCGGTGAAAACACCAGAATTATTTCTGAACTCCGGAATTGGACTTTCCTTATATGAATATAATTCTCCGGACCATTCTGGATCTCCTCGTGATATCCTGGATCCCATCCGAGACTCCAAACAACATTCTGTCTCCCTACTTACAATCCATATCTACTAAACAACATTGAATCCTTAAGTGTGTCTCCCTACGGTTCATGAATTATGCAGACATGATCGAGACTCTTCTCCGATCAATAACCAATAGAGTAATCTGGAAATTAATATGGCTCCCACATATTTCTACGATTACTTAGCGATCGATGAACCATTTACATACGATACCAATTTCCCTTTGTCTCACGATATTTTACTTATTCGAGGTCTGATTGTTGGTATCTCTGCATACCTAGATCAACCTCATTACCGATAAGTACTCTTTTCTCGTTCCCGTGATATGTGATCCCTTGTGATCCAGTCACATGCTTGCAAGCTAATTGGATGACATTCCACCGAGAGGGCCCAAAGTATATCTATCCTTCATATAGATGGGCAAATCCCACTCTTGATCCATGTTCCTCAACACACACTTTCTGAACACTCAATGCCACCTTTATAGCCACCCAGTTATGATGTGGTGTTTGATGTCATCAAAGTATCCATCCGGTGATAGTGATGATCTCATGGTCAAAGGAATTAGGTTACTATGTATCATAAAGCTTATAGCAAACAAACTAATGAAATGACTTGATCTTTATGCTACGGTTATCTATAGGAGTATGTCCATCATACCATTCTTCTAATGAAATGATCTTGTTGTTAATAACATATCACTATTCATCATTAGGAAACCATGATCATCTATCAACCAACAAGCTAGTATTATAAAGATGTTTTACTAGGGACTCTAATTAGTTTACAAATCACACAAGTATTAATGTTTCCGGTTAATACTATTATAGCATGAATGCGAAAATTTATTATAAACACAAAGATATAATAATAACTACTTTTATTATTGCCTCTAGGGCATATTTCCAACAGTCTCCCACTTGCACTAGAGTCAACTAATCTAGATTACATGGTAATATACCGAACACCCATGGTGGTTTGGTGTTGGACATGTTTTGCCCTCGCGAGAGGTTTAGTCAACGGATCCTCCACATTCAGATCTGTGTGTACTTTGCAAATCTTTATGTCACCATCTTGGACATGCTCTCGAATAGCGTGAAAACGCAGCTTGATATGCTTCAGCTTCTTGTGTGACCTTGGTTCTTGCGCATTGGCTATGGCGCCCATGTTATCACAATAGATAGACAATGGGTCCAGCGCACTGGAAACCACACCGAGATCTGTAATGAACTCCTTCATCCATATTGCCTCTTGTGAAGCCTCCGAAGAAGCTATGTATTTCGATTCAATTGAAGATCTCGCCACAATGCTTTGCTTTGCACTCCTCCAGCTCACTACTACACCATTCAAAGTAAATACGTATCCTTATTGAGATTTAGAATCATCCGGATCGGTGTTCCAACTAGCATCGGTGTAACCATTAACAACAAGCTATTCATCACCTCCATAAGAAAGAACCATATCCTTAGTTCTTATCAAGTACTTAAGAATGTTTTTGACCGCTGTCCAATGATACACTCCTAAATCACTTTGTTATCTGCTTGTTAAACTAACATCACATGCAATGTCGGGTCTAGTACATAGCATGGCATACATGATAGATCCTATGGCTAAGGCATAGGGATTCTTACTCATCCTTTCTCTATCTTCTGTCGTAGTAGGACTTTGAGTTTTACTCAAGGTCATATTGGGCAACATGGGCAAGAACCCTTTCTTGCTATCTTCCATTCCAAACCTCTTTAGAACTTTGTCCAAATATGTACTCTGTGACAATGATATTTGGCGTCTCGATCTATCTCTATAAATCTTTATGCCTAATATGTAAGCTGCTTCACCAAGATCTTTCATTGAAAAACTATTATTCAAACAATCCTTGACACTTTTAAGAAGGTCTATATCATTCCCAATTAACAATATGTCATTCACATATAGTACTAGGAATGCTACAAAGCTCCCACTCACTTTCTTGTAAATACAAGCTTCTACATAAGTTTGTATAAATCCAAAACTTTTGATTACCTTATCAAAATGTTGATTCCAACTTCGGGATGATTGCTTCAATCCATAAATGGATCATTAAATATTGCATACCTTGTTAGCATCTTTAGGATCAACAAAACCTTTGGGTTGTACCATATACAACTCTTCATCAATGTCACCATTGAGGAACGTTGTTTTGAAATTCATCTGTCATGTCTCATAATCATAATATGCAACGATTGCTAACAAAATCCTCATAGACTTTAGCTTCGCTACTGGTGAGAAAGTCTCATCGTAGTCAACTCCTTGAATTTGTCAAAACCCTTTTGTGACAAGTCAAGCTTTATAAACGGTCACATTACCATCAACATCTATTTTCTTCTTGAAAATCTATTTATTCTCGACAGCCTTCCGGCCATCCGGTAAGTCCACCAAAGTCCATACTTGGTTTTCATACATGGATCCAATCTTGGATTTCATGGCTTCTTGCCATTTATTAGAATCTGGGCTCATCATCGCTTCCTCATATGTCGCAAGGTCATCGGTGTCATCTGATACGTCGTAAACGTATCTATAATTTTTGATGTTCAATGCTTGTTTAGTATCTACTTTACTTTGCTCTGTCTTCACTTTCAGGTATTTTTATATGTTTTTTGGGACTAACCTATTAACAAGATGCCACAGTGCCAGTTGCATGTTTTCTTCTGTTTTTGGTTTCAGAAAAGGCAGAAAATCAATATTCTCGGAATTGGATGGGACAAAATCCAAAGTCAATATTTTACCGTGGGGAAAATGGAGCTAGAGTACGAGACGGAGGGGAGCCACCAGGGGGCCACACCCCCTGGCCGCGCAGCTAGGCCTGGCCCACGCCTGGGGGTGCGGCCACCCCGGGTGCCCCTGCCTTGCCTCTTCACCTATAAGAATCCCCCGATACCAAAACCCTAAGTACCCGATCAATCTTCCACGAAACAGTCTATAGCCTCCACCACCATCGTCCCTATATCGGGGGGATCTGAAGCTCTTCCCGGCACCCTGCCGGAGGGGAGATCATCCCGGAGGCCTTCTTCATCACCATGCCAGCCTTCGGTATGGTGCGTAAGTAGTTCCACCTTGGACTACAGGTCCATGTAGTAGCTAGATGGTTGTTTCTCCTCCTTTGTGCTACCATGTTTAGATCTTGTGAGCTCTGTTCATGATCAAGATCATCTATTTGTAATCAACATGTTGTGTTTGTGGGGATCCGATGGATATTGAGATTACTATGTCAAATTGATTAATGGTTCTATCTTATTGATTCTATCATGTCTGTGTTATTTGTGATCTTGCATGCTCTCTATTTCTAGTAGCTATCTTGGCCAAGTATATGCTAGTGACTCCAAGAGGGAGTATTTATGCTCGATAGTGGGTTCATGACTCTATTTAATATGGGGAAGTGACATAAATCTCCAAGGTTGTAGATGTGTTGTTGCTACTAGGGAGAAAACAACGATCTCTTGTTCATGGAACAAGTGGATTTTTTACCTTACACACTTTGCTTAAAGAAGTTATCCGTTGCTGACAACTTAATACTGGAGGGGGGTTGGATGATAACCTGAAGGTGGATTACTAGTCATAGATGCAGTTGGATGGCGATCTATGTATCTTGTTGTATTGCCCAATCAAATCTCATAGGATCATGAATGTCTAGTATTGCATTGTTATGCCTTGCTCTGTCCTATGAATTGCCTCGTTGTAATTTGTTTACCCAACATTCCATGTTTGTTTATCTTAAGGAGAACACCTCTAGTGAACTATGGACCCCGGTCTAATCTTTATCATTGATACATATTCCACTGTTACTGTTTACTTTCTGCAAACCATTATTACCTTCCACACCATACAGTTAATCCTTTGTTTTCAGCAAACCGGTGAGATTGACAACCTCACTGTTCGTTGGGGCAAAGTCTTGAGTTTGTGTGGTGCAGGTTTCCAAGTTGCTATTAACACCTTTGGGTCATTTCCTTCCTCCTACTGGTTCGATAACCTTGGTTTCTTTCTGAGGGAAGACTTGCTGTTGTGCTCATCATACCTTCCTCTTGGGGTCTCCCAACGAAGCTCTACAGTGATCTGAGCGCATCAAGCTATTTTCTGGCACTGTTGCTGGGGAGGCTAAGGACGACTTCACAAGGGGAGTCCTTCACAACCTTTCTCTTTACTTTGTTTTTGTTTTGCTTAGTTTGTTTGTTTTGCCTCTTTTTATCAAAAACTCCAAAAAATTTAGTTTCGTTTGGTTTGCTTTCTCTTATAAAAACACACAAAAAATAGTTCCTAATTCAAGTTGTTTTTATGTCTAGTTCTACTCCAGTCACTATTTCATTATGGATAACCCACTCGGTTTCCTATTTGGGAAAACTACCATCACTACTAAGGTAGTAGATGAACCACCGCCTGCTAGAACCTCCACGAAAGATTTTATAAGGTATAGAGAATCTTATAAGGGTAAAGTCATGAGAGCCGTGTTAAAAAGGTTATCTAATTGCTAAAATTTTGCTTAAACGCCATGATATAAATTGTTGCTCTGAACAAGATACTAAACATCTTAAATTCCAATGTGGCTTTAGTAAAGAATTTTTAATTATGAACTATCATTGGAATAACTATATTCATCTTGTATTTGAAGAAGTAGAACAATTTGTTTTGTTTATGGGAGCTTCTGAAATAGAATCCTTCATGTCTAAAAACTATGAAACCTGTGTTGCTTGTAAAGACCTTAAAAATATGGTCTCTTCTATCCTTGATCATTGCATAGAAAAATTCAGCAATAATTATTATACCATTGATTATAAAGAGAGACTCTGCCATGCACAAGAATGTGTCCACAATTTGCAGGAGCCTATGGAAGAAGAAATTGCTGAACCTGAAAGCTGATTAAATGAAAATGAGGAGGAGAGTGATTAACAAAAGGAGGAAGAATGGATTAGCTACCCATGCCTACCTTCTAATGAGAGTAACTATTTATCCCTTACATTATTTGATTGTCCCCATGCTTATCAAAGGAGGATGAATGTTATGTTCCTGTGGATTCTTTTGAGATACCTAATATGGGTAAAACTTGTGATAATAATTATGCTCCAGTTATCTATGATAATCCTTTATTTGTGCCTGACTTTGAAATGCATGGTACTAAAGATTTTTGCTTAGAAAATGTTTATGATAAAGCTCTAGATGATGGTACTATATTGAATGATCAGTCACCTTGTTATAAAATTGTTAAAAGTGGGTTTGAAGGTTTTAATACCACTATTTTTGACCTTGATAGAAATTATGTGTTTGTAGATCGTGAAAAGCATGCGTTATGTGATAGTTATATTGTCGAGTTTATTCATGATGCTACTGAAAATTATTATGAGAGAGGAAAATATGGTTGTAAAAGTTTTCATGGTACTGAAACACCTCTCTATGTGCTGAAAGTTTTGAAGTTGCTCTTATTTTATCTACCCATTCTTGTTACTATGTGCTTCTTTGATTTATTTTCTTACAAAATTCCTATGCATAGGAAGTGGGTTAGACTTAAATGTGTTTTCAATTTTCTTCTTCATGCTCTCTTTTACTTCAATTCATATTTCTTATGTGAGCATCTTCTCAAACTCTCAAGCCTAACTTAAAGGCGTTAAAGAAAAGTACTTCTTGGAAGATAACCCAATAGTTTTCTTGAGTCTTGGAAGTTATTACCTCTGTAATAACCGCTCCTTATCCTTTTTATTTGCTTTTTGTGCCAAGAATAACCTCTAATGAGAGGGAAGTAAGATTTGGGGAGTTGTTGTCCCGTAACAGATTTTTGTGCTCCACTGTAAAAACTAGTGTAAAATATATGTAAGTCGGATTGAGCTGTAATTTTCTGAATAAATCCTCCAGGTTGTTAGATAACTTTCTTTAGTTCAACACTTGTTGATTTGAGCAACATAAGGTCTTTGAAAAAATCGGTTTCTACCTGCTGGTCTGTTTTGACAGATTTCTGCCATTATTTGCATTTGCTTCTTATTGATTCCTTTTTGGGAAATTGAGATTTTTGA
This sequence comes from Avena sativa, assembly GCA_916181665.1. NCBI lineage: Eukaryota > Viridiplantae > Streptophyta > Magnoliopsida > Poales > Poaceae > Avena > Avena sativa. The sequence goes on along the minus strand of OV702293.1, from coordinate 349,740,336 downwards.
GGGAATTTCTACAGTAGCTTGTGTTTTTAGTGAAACTTTTGCTCTTTTGAAACTAAACCCAAAGGTCTATTATCTTTTGAATTCACTAATATTGCTAATGAATATTGTGTGAAGTTTTGTATGAAGGAAAAATTTCAGGTGTAAGGAAAAGATGATATAATGAGATGAAGAATGGACAAAATCTCAATCTTGGGGATGCCACCCCAAGAAATATTCAAGGGGTACAAGCGTCAAAGCTTGGGGATTCCCAAGGCATCCCCTTCTTCATCAATAAAAAATCTCAGGTCTTTCTAGACACTTTGGTTTTATTGTTTCATGCACTGTTGTGTTATTCTCGGAGCGTCTTAGTTTTTGTTTTTGGTTTTAGTTTGCTTGAATAAAGTAGTTTGGACCCCCGTTCTCGCTTGTTGTTTCAAATAAGTTGATTGGTGTTGGAGAGGAGTAGGAAGTTCTTGCTTAGTAGTATAAGAGGATCTTGCTTTGACTGTGACTTAGACTTTAGCATGTCATGCTAGATGTTGTTTTGGCCTTATGCTTAGTGATTATTGCTGTAGCATGACTTGTTCCAAACAATTAGGATTGCTTAATGTGCCTTGAAAGAATCATGCGTTGTTTTAGCATACAAAAGCATAGTATTGTGGTATTCTCCTTTGATGCTTTGTTTGGGTTGACTTGGCACATGCTCACACCATGTTATGACTATGAACCAGTCACCATAGCCTCTATGATCATTTAGTTTTTGACTTGTGGTACCACTTTATGCTTTGATTAGTAATGTTTTGTCACTCTGCATGATTATGGCCATTATTGCTCTCTTAGTTGGTCGCTCCCAGTCTTTTGCTAGCCTCCACTTGTATGAGTAATCTCTACTCATGCATCCAACTCCCAATAAACCAAGTTATTCCAAAGTGTCCACTATAAATTCCTATGCATGGTGTGTTACAGCATTCCAAGTATATTCTTGTTTCATTTACCTTCCAATTAAAAAGCCACTTTGTTATGTGAAAACTTAGTGATTAAATCTCTCACAAACTTGATGGCACACTTTACTTTTTTCTTGCCCCTAATAAAATTGAACCATTGTGTCATCTATGTTGTATATGCTTGCACTTATACGTTGGAATTAGCAAAACCATGCTATCATGGGGAACGCTTTCAACATTGCACTTGTACATTGTACCTAGTTGATATCATGCTCTATCGTTTGCGGATGTCGTCGGTGTGAAATGAAAGGGGAGCTTGTAAGTCCATGGAGTTATGTATGTATGTTAGAGAAACGCCTGGGCCGCTAGCCTAAGCCATGCCTAATCATGGTGGAAACTTGCAGCATCACCATAGTGAGCAATCTATGAAGCTTTCTTCTTATAAAAAGTGACATTTGAAAAGAGGAAAGAGAGAAAAAATCACCATTTTCCCATGGTAAATAAGAAGATTGCTGAGATGCTCATTATCTGCTTGCCTTGTCATTTTGATTATGGGATAGCTCTTGTATCATGTGCAAGGGGTACCCCGTTGGCAGTTCTCTATGATACACATGTACTTACTATGACAAGAACTTACCGGTGACTAAAGTTGAGTAGCATGAGGAGCGACCCTCGTACTCAAGGGACATGAGATTGCCAACTTATACTTTGTCAATTATATACTCCATAGTTTGTTCACTTTAACCTTAATAACTTCAAGATGCTTATGATAGGGGCAATGAGAGCTGAAAGCTAACAGGTACCATAATTTTTGGAAGCTCTTTATGAGACTTGAAATCCCTGCTTCCCTTTTATGAATGGGCCTTTCTTCCACTATTATATTGAGTCTCCAACTTCTATCCTTAGGCACCAATTAAGAGAGCATAGTTGCCATTCTTAGTTCTATGTGCATTGTCCCAAAACTTATTGATTGATGCATATTATTGATATTGCTTGCTCATTAACTATTTGTATCTAGTCACTCTTATGAACTTTGAAGGTGTCCTATGCATTTATTTGCTACTCCATGAGGGACAAGCTAAATGCCACTATGCTATGTTTTCTGTATGTGAAACAAACAAACAAACGTCTTTCAATGCATTATTATTCATGATCTTTGTTTGTAACCTTTCATGTTGCATGCATAGTTACTTTGTCTTAATGTTAGAACTTCTTCTTTCATGCTCATGTTCAGAGTTCTTTGATCCTAGCTTTCAATGCTTGCAAATGGTTTGATCTTGATTTTGATGGTGCATGTCACCTAAAAAATTATTCTTTTTATCACTTACCTACTCGAGGACAAGCAGGAGTTAATCTTGGGGATGCTTGATACGTCGTAAACGTATCTATAATTTTTGATATTCCATGCTTGTTTAGTATCTACTTTGCTTTGCTTTGTCTTCACTTTGAGGTATTTTTATATGTTTTTTGGGACTAACCTATTAACAAGATGCCATAGTGCCAGTTGCCTGCTTTCTTCTGTTTTTGGTTCCAAAAAAGACAGAAAATCAATATTCTCGGAATTGGACGGGACAAAAGATAAAGTCAATATTTTACCGTGGGGAACACGGAGCGAGAGTACAAGATGGAGGGGAGCCACCAGGGGGCCACACCCCCTGGCCGCACGACCAGGCCTAGCCCGCACCTAGGGGTGCAGCCACCCCGTGAGCCCCCTGCCTCGCCTCTTCGCCTATAAGAAGCCCCCGATACCAAAACCCTAAGTACCCGGTCAATCTTCCACGAAACAGTCCATAGCCACCGCCACCATTGTCCCTAGATCGAGGGGGCTCTGAAGCTCTTCTCGGCACCCTGCCGGAGGGGAGATCATCCCGGAGGCCTTCTTCATCACCATGCCAGCCTCCGGTATGATGCGTGAGTAGTTCCACCTTGGACCACGGGTCCATGTAGTAGCTAGATGGTTGTTTCTCCTCCTTTGTGCTACCATGTTTAGATCTTGTGAGCTCCGTTCATGATCAAGATCATCTATTTGTAATCATGCGTGTTGTGTTTGTAGGGATCCAATGTATATTGAGATTAATATGTTAGATTGATTAATGGTTCTATCTTATTGATTCTATCATGTTTGTGTTGTTTGTGATCTTGCATGCTCTCTGTTTATAGTAGCTATCTTGGCCGAGTAGATGCTAGTGACTCCAAGAGGGAGTATTTATGCTCGATAGTGGGTTCATGCCTCTATTTAATCTAGGGAAGTGACAGAAATCTCTAAGGTTGTAGATGTGATGTTGCTACTAGGGAGAAAACAACGATCTCTTTTTTATGGAACAAGTGGATTGTTTATCTTACACACTTTGCTTAAAGCAGTTATCCATTGCTGGCAACTTAATACTGGAGGGGGTTCGGACGATAACCTGAAGGTGGATTACTAGTCATAGATGCAGTTGGATTGCGGTCTATGTATCTTATTGTTATGTCTTGCTCTATCCTGTCAATTGCCCCGCTGTAATTTGTTTACCCAGCATGCCATGTTTGTTTATCTTAAGTACAACACCTCTAGTGAACTATGGACACTGGTACAATCTTTACCATTGATACATCTTCCACTGTTACTGTTTACTTTCTGCAAACCACTATTACCTTCCACACCATACAGTTAATCCTTTGTTTTCAGCAAACCGGCGAGATTGACAACCTCACTGTTTGTTGGGGCAAAGTCTTGAGTTTGTGTTGTGCAGGTTTCCAAGTTGCTAGCAACATCTTTGGGTCGTTTCCTTCCTCCTACTGGTTCGATAACCTTGGTTTCTTTCTGAGGGAAGACTTGCTGCCGTGCTCATGATACCTTCCTCTTAGGGTCTCCCAATGAAGCTCTACAGTATCCGACTTAGGCCTAGCCTTGGTATTCTTCGTCGGGTGATAACTTTCTTACCGCCCTTCTTGAAGTTTCCCTTTTTCTTGGACTTGCCTTGCCATTTGAATTTGGTGGTCTTATTGACCATCAACACTTGGTGCTCTTTCTTGATCTCCACTTCCACAGACTTTAACATGGAGAAGAGTTCAGGTAACGACTTATCCATGTTTTGCATATTGTAGTTCATCACAAAGTTCTTGTAACTTGGTGGTAGTGATTGGAGGACACGGTGAATCCCAAAGCATTAGGAATCACTATACCCAAGATTTGGAGATTATTTGCGTGCCCAGACATCTTAAGCACATGCTCGCTGACGGAGCTGCCATCTTCCATCTTGCAGTTAAAGAACTTTTCAGAAGCCTCATAACTCTCAACTGCCGCGTGGGTCTCAAATATCATTTTGAGTTCACGAACAATATCACGTGGGTCAAAGTTCTCAAACCTTTTCTAAAGATCTGATTCCAAACCATACAAGATAGCACACTGAACTGTGGAGTACTGATTCTTCCGAGTGAGGAAGACATTCTTCACCTCATCGGTAGCGTCAGCTGTAGGTGGGTCACCCAGCGGTGCATCCAGCACATAGGTAAAATTACCAGCATTGAGGACAACCCTCAAGTTGTGGAACCAATCCGCGAAGTTGCTTCCATTGTTTTTCAACTTTTCTTTCTCTAGGAACGCATTAAATTTGATGGTAGGGGCCGCCATTGATCTACAACATATTTGCAATAGTTTAGACTAAGTTTATGACAAATTGAGTTCTAATTAATAGTTAAATTAATCTAGGTGAACTCCCACTCAAAACAATATCCCTCACATTGTTTTAGTGATCACACGAACCAAATCCACCACATCAAAACCGATCATCACGAGAGATGATGTAGCTTCAAAGGCGAACAATCAACATGTTCATCATATCTACTATATGACTCATGCTTTACCCTTCGGTGATCCATGTTCTGAGACCATGTTTGTACATGCTAGGCTCGTCAAGATCAAACCTTAGCTTCCGCATGAGCAAATCTGGCTTGCTCCCATTGTATACACTCGCAGAATTTAACACACCCGTCATCACGTGGTGCTTCGAAACAACGAGTCTTGGCAACGGTGCCTACTAAGGACGAACACTTTATAACTTGATATTTTGTGAGAGGGATCATCTTATAATGCTACCGCCGCAAACTAAGCAATACAAGATGCATAAAAGGATTAACATCACATGCAATTCAAAATATGTGATATGATATGGCCTTTCTTCTTGTGCCTTCGATCTCCATCTTCAAGCACAGACATGATCTCCATCATCACCGGCATGGTGTCAAGGTCAATGGCACCACTCCATGGTTGTCGTCCACCAGCATCAAATATTACAACTACTTTGAATAATAGACACGCAGGTCTTAAAGAAATTAAAAGACAACCATAAGGCTCCTGCCGGTTGAAAGAGCATTTCCTATCCTTGTGATTTTGATGTTTGATAACAACACACTTATCGTTTTAATCGTGCGCTAAGTGTATCCCAGGTTTGCTAGATTGTGGCACAAATATTGCCTTGCCCACATTTTCCCTTGCCAAAGTCTCTATGCCAACCGATAGTACCGGAAAAATGACCGGTACTACCGCTTGGCACCGGTACTACCGCTCCTAGTACCGGTTGCATCCGAGCAAGGTGGGAAGGTCTAGTCTTTTCTCAGTACCACCCGGTACCGCGGAGCGGCACTACCGCTCCAACCGGTAGTACCGCTTGTGGAAAGCGGTACTACCGCTTGGACACGGTAGTACCGCTCGGATGTACCGGGCAGCCCTGAGGAAGGACCAACCCTTCCCCTCTCGCTCAGTACCAACCGGTACTTGGGACCGGTACTACCGCCCTGGCCGGTAGTACCGCGTCTACTGACCGGTACTACCGCTTGGGGGTACTACCGCAAGGCTGTACCGGGCATGTCTGGCGCTGGGTCGACCAAGTGATGCCACCTTTGGTACTTGGTCCAGTACTGGACCGGTAGTACCGCTTGAGTACCGGTAGTACTGGTGCATTTAATGCTCCAACGGCCAGATTTCTTCAGGGGGTATAAATACCCCTCCACCTACCTTGGGACAAGATGCTCATTTGCATTGAAGACTACCACCTCCATTTGAGCCACCAAATCGCCAAGATCTCTTCACTCCACCATCCAAAGTCTTTGATCTTTGGAGAATCGAAGGAGGAGGCCTTGATCTACTACTTCACCAAGAGAGATCTTCATTTCCCCCTCATTCACTTGAGGGCCCCTTGATCTAGTGTTTTCTTGGAAACCCTAGTTCTAGATTTGGTTCTTACAAGCTTGTCTTTGATTGTATTGATAGCTTGCTTGTATTTGGGAGCCTCCAATTAAGTTGTGGATGTGTGCCCCAAACTTGTAAAGGTGCCGACTTCCACCTTGAAGGTTGCCGATATAGTGGAAGGTGGATCGATCCCGTTGGGGTGAGGTTCATCGGAGAACAAGGGAGGCCTTTCATGGCGTAGGTGGTTTGATACCACCCCCTCTCCAAACGTAGACATACTTCCCCTCAAAAGGAAGGAACTACGGGAAACTAATCCTTGTGTCTCCACGTCCACCACTTTGGTTACTTCTATCCTTTACCGCACTTTACTTACTTGTTCTTGCTTAGTGTTGTGTTAGCTAGTGCATGTTCGTCATATAGGTAAATTCACCTTAGTTGCATTATCTAGAGAATTTACCTTTCTTGTCGAACCTTAATTTGAAAAAGAAGAAAATTTGAAGTAGCACCTATTCACCCCCCTCTAGGTGCCCATACGATCCTTCCAATTGGTATCAGAGCGTCAGCTCTTTATTCGGGCTTTACCGCCTAAGAGAATATGGGTAGCCATGATGGGGAAGGTGGTGGTGAGCACACCACGGTGACCATGGAAGATATCAAAAACATGGAAACAATATTGAGCTCTTCCTTGGTCAATGAAGTCAAGAAAATGCTTGAGCAAATTCTTAAAGACAAAGATGGCTCATCATCCCCTTCTCCTCAAGAGGAGCCTCCATCAGTTTTACCTAAAGGAAATGCTCCGGTATCTCCCGAGGGTATGATGGTGGGGGGTAATCAAGACAACACTAACTCCTCCACACAAAAGGATGGTGGGAAGGGTGAGCACCGTGAGTCATGGTACTCTCCCGACCCACCAATTCCTCACCCTCATATAAACAATAGAGGTGACCCACCTAAGCTTGAAGCATCTACTACTTTTGCTCAATGGCAACCTCTAATGAAGACTCATGTGCACAGCTCTTGCATTGAACTATGGAACATCATTGAACAAGGAATCTATATTGGGGATCCAGACAACTTGATAAGAAGAGAAGTTGTCAATAGTCAACTCAATGCCACCGCCTTGCACATGATTCAACAAGGATTGGGTACAAAGGATTATCCACACATTGAGCACCTCAGCACTGCCAAGGAAGCTTGGGATGCTCTCACTGTGTTGTTCATTGGGAATGAGAGCATGAGGAGGAACCAGTACGATGCACTAAGCAATGAAGACGAAGGCTTCTATATGAAGGAAGATGAAGATCATGAAGACATGTATCGTAGGCTCAAATACACCGCCACCGCTTTTAGGAATGTGGGTGCCTCACATGTGGATGATGCATGGATAAAAATAAAATATGTGAGTGCACTCATGCCCTTCGAGCCCACCGACTTGAAGAGCCTACAAGAAAGACACAACTACCACCTCATGACCTCCAATGAAGTTATGCAAGAGATGGACTCTTTCAAGGTTGCCGCCAAGAATGCCAAAGATGCCCGTGCTCGAGCCCTTGGAATGACCAATGTTGTCAACCTTGCATTGAAGGCCAAAGTTGTTGAACATGGGGATGGTGATGACAGTGATGATGGCCTATGCATGAGCAACCCCGAAGATGTCAAGAAGTTTCATGGTCAATATATGGCTTTCTATGCAAACAACTTCTGGAAGAACGCCGCGAAGGCCAAGATGGAAATGCAACGAAAAATCAACCCCAATGGACTAAGAGGCAATATGCTAAGATTGAGAACTTGCTACAATTGTGGCGACAAAAATCACTTCTTGGCCAGTTGTCCCTATGAGAGAAGAGAAGATCATGATGGAAAACTAGTGCCAAAGATAGCTTCCAAAGCTCCTTACAAGAAGCCCTTCATCAAGAAGAATTCCAACAATAAGAAGAAGGGTGAGATTGTATTGATCACTCATGAAGAATACTCATCAGACAATGAAGATGATGAAGATGAGGAAGAGGAAACATCAAGTGGTGTGGCTGCTCTAGCCACTACTTCTACTCTGACACTCTCCCTCTTTGATTTTCCAAATGAGAATGCTCCCAACAAGAACGTCACTTGCCTTATGGCAACAGGAAAGGAGGTATCCTCATCATCTCACTCCACCCCCTTAGCTAATGATGAAATTGATGATGAGATGTCTCTTGAAGTAAAGAGGGAATTAATTGCTTTTGATGAGTTTGTGACTAACTTACAAGGGGAAGCCAAGACACATTTTGGGAGTATCTTAGATCAACTTTCCCACACACAAGAGCTTCTAGATGTAAGATGTAAACTCGGGCATGAACACATGATTGAACTAGAAGCCCTAAATAATGCTCTAGAAGAAGAGCAAGAGACTAGAATGTCTCTTGAACTAAAACTTGAAGGACTTGATGAGGCCAATGATGTCATTGTCAATAGACTCATCAAGGAACGTGATCATGCTATTGCTAAATATAAAAAGGCTAAAAAGGACAAGATTGAGTTTGGTGTGGTTCATAAAAAACTTGCCGAGGACTTTAGTTCACTTGACAAGGCTCACAAGGCATTGGAAATTGAACTCTTGTCTCTCACAAAGTCCTATGAAACGTTTCAAACTCAATTGATCAATACTCCTTCACCTAGTAATTTCATTCCTTCTAGTAGTACAACTATTCTTGAAGAAAATGCTAGGTTGAAGGGGGAGCTTGCCAAGGCCACATTTCCACAAGGAAACAAGTCCATTGATGACCTTTTAAGTAAGCAAAGGTCTAAAGGTGAAAAGGGGGGAATTGGCTTTGTATCCAAAGCCAAGAATAAGAACAACAAGAAGAAGAAGGCCAAGCCTGCCCAAGAGAGAAACAAGACCATTGTGGATAGTAAGACCACAAGTGGTAAAACTATGTCTCATGATGACTTTGCGGGAAGTGCTAACCCTCACTATGTTCTTATGCGTGATTATTATGGTGGTGTGTATGCACAATATGTTGGCCCATATGATGGTTATATTGCTTGGTCTATTTGGGTTCCCAAGACCCTTGTTGCTAACAAAAGAGGACCCGTTGAAAAATGGGTACCTAAAAAATAGCTCGATCTTCTGTAGACATATGCTTCTGGAGGGTCAAAGTGGGTGCTTGATAGTGGTTGCACGAGTCATATGACCGGAAGCTCGTCTATTGTCAAGGACTAAAAGCCAAATGATGATCAAATCACCGTGACATATGTCGAAAAGTCAAAGTCTAAGGTAATGGGTTTCGGCAAGGTAGTGGTTGCTCACGAAAGTACACTCGTGAACGTCATGCTTGTTGAGACCCTTGGATACAATTTACTTTTAGTCCGTTCTCTTGGAAAGATGGGCTTTGCCGTCTTTGTTGATGATGATATTGTGGTCCTCATGTGGAGCAAGTCTCTCAAGATCGCTTTCGTTGGGTACGTCAAACATGACTTGTATGTGGTGGACTTTTCGGGGCAAGCCACTACAAGTGCGATGTACTTATTCGGAAAGGATGATGTGGGTTGGTTATGGCATCGCCGACTAGCCCATGTCAATATGAGAACTTTGCAAAGTCTCCACAAGGAGGGCCATATTGTTGGACTAAAAAATGTTTCCTTTGCCAAAGATCGTGTTTGCAGGGCATGTGTTCTAGGGAAGATGCATGATGCTCCTCACAAGCCTAAGAACCGCATCAAGTAAACCAAGATCTTGGAGCTCCTCCATGTGGACCTCTTTGGTCCTCCATCTCATGCATGTCTTGGTGGGAAGAAATGTTGCTTGGTGATTGTTGATGACTTTTCAAGATACTCTTGGGTATATTTATTCAAGTTGAAAAGTGAGACCCAAAAGACCTTCATCGACTTCATCAACTTGGTTCAATGGCAATACTATGTTCCCGTGTTGATTATAAGAAGCGACAATGCACCAAGTTCAAGAACTACACCTTGAATGATTTCCTTAGTGATGAGGGGATAAGACACCAATATTCCGCTGCATACACCCCTCAACAAAATGGTGTGGCCGAGAGGAAGAACCGGACTCTTATTGAGATGGCTAGGACCATGTTGGCGGATTTTAAATCTCCATACAACTTTTGGGCCGAAGCCATCTCCACCGCTTGCCATGCATCAAACCGGCTCTACCTCCGCAAATAAATCAACAAGACTCCATATGAAATACTTACCGATAACAAGCCCAACATATCTTACTTTCGGGTGTTCGGTTGTAAGTGTTTCTATCTCATAAAAGGTTGTCATTTGTCCAAATTCGAGTCGAAAGAATTAGAGGGTATTTTTGTTGGCTATGGTCTCGAATCTCACACTTATAGAATCTATGATAAGCTCTCCGGAGCCGTCATAGAATCTTGTAGTGTGACCTTCGAAGAATATGATGGTCCCCAAGAGGGGCGTGTTGATGCTTGTGATGCAGATGATTAAATGCCTTAGGATGCCATTGGAAGAATGGGTGTGGGATATATCCGCCCCGTTGAGGAACCCCCAGTGGCGGAGCGAGAAGAACTATGCTCTACTCAAGTGGAGCCCTCATCTTCACAACAACAACATGTTCCATCTACCGAGGTGGACAATGACCCAAGCCAAATACAAGCTGTGGACCCTCAACATGTTGATCAAGGTGACATCTCTAGTGAGGAGGAGCTTGATTCATTCTCCAGGATGTCAAGTGGGGCCAAGGCAATTACTCAAGGAAGATACGTACAAACTGCTTTGAGACAAGCTCAAACCGATGCTAGAAGAGCGCTTGATCAAGACCAAGGTCAATCTTTACCTCTTAATGAAGAGAATGATACCGACAATGATCAAGGTCAAGTTGATGGTCAAGACGAGGACCAAAATGATGAAGAGGGTCCCACAAGAAACAACTTGGAGATCCACGCTTGTCGTGAAGCTAGAAAGGAGAGAATGTTGGAATTGAGAGATCACTCTCTACAAAATGTGGTTGGTGACCTAAGGAAATGCATTTCCACAAGAGCACAATTGAAGAGGTTCAGTGAACACCAAGCTCACATCTCCATGATTGAACCAAAGAAAGTATGGGAAGCTCTTAAAGATTCAGATTGGTTGGAAGCAATGCACAAAGAGCTCAACAACTTTGAGAGAAACAAAGTATGGAAGCTAGATGAGAAGCCAAAGGATTGCCGCAATGTTATAGGCATGAAGTGGATATTCAAGAACAAGCAAGATGAGCATGGAATTATAGTAAAGAACAAGGATAGATTGGTTGCACAAGGGTTCTCTCAAATTGAAGGCATTGACTATGGAGAGACTTATGCACCCATGGCTCGCCTTGAGTCCATCCGTATCCTTCTTGCTTATGCGGCACATCATAACTTTAAGTTGCAACAAATGGATGTAGAAAGTGCATTTCTTTATGATCCATTAAATGAGTTGGTATATGTAAAGCAACCCCCGGGATTTGAGGATCCCAACTTCCCAAACCATGTCTACAAACTCGATAAGGCGCTCTATGGGCTCAAGCAAGCCCCTCGCACGTGGTATGAGCACCTTAGAGAGTTGTTGTTTGACCGTGGATTTGAGGTTGGGAAAATCGATCCCACTCTTTTTACTAAGAAGGTCAATGGAGAGCTTTTTGTATGCCAAATATATGTTGATGATATTATCTTTGGCTCATCTAACAAAGCTTTTAATGGTGAATTCTCAAATCTTATGACTAGTAGGTTTTGGATGTCTTTAATGGGGGAGTTGAAAGTATTTCTTGGTTTTGAGATCAAGCAAGTTAGAGGAGGGACATTCTTCAACCAAGCCAAGTATACTCAAGATATGCTCAAGAGATTCAAAATGCAAGATTTAAATGGAGCTCCTACTCCCATGGCTACAAAGACTCATCTAGAACAAAATCCAAATGGTAAAGATGTGGATCAAAATTTATATCGGTCTATGATTGGTTCTTTGCTTTACCTTTGTGCATCTAGACCCGATATTGTGTTGAGTGTAGGTGTGTGTGCAAGATATCAAGCGGCTCCTAAATAAAGCCATTTAATGGCGGTCAAGAGAATCTTTCGATATTTAGTTCATACCCCATTTTATGGTCTTTGGTATCCTCGAGGGTCAACATTTGCTCTTTGTGGATACACGAATTCAGATTGGGCGGGTGATAAGGATGATAGAAAATCAACATCCGGGGCTTGCCAATTCCTTGGTAGGTCCTTGGTATGTTGGTCTTCTAAGAAGCAAAATTGTATATCTCTCTCCACCGCTGAAGCCGAGTATGTGGCAGATGCTAGTGCTTGCACCCAATTGCTATGGATGAGGCAAACTTTAAAGGAATACGCTGTCCATTGTGACAAAGTTCCTCTTCTATGTGACAATGAAAGTGCCATCAAGATTGCCTACAATCCGGTGGATCACACAAGGACAAAGCATATTGAGATTCGCCATCACTTTATTAGAGATCATGTTGCTCAAGGTGATATTGATCTATCATATGTGTCAACCAAAGACCAACTTGCCGACATCTTCACGAAGCCACTTGACGAAGCAAGGTTTACTTAAGGAATGAACTAAATATCATAGATTCAAGGAGCTTGACTTGATTATCTTGCATTCTCACCTATGATTTGACCCGTATTTGGTTTAGGTGTAGGCATGGATATAGGGGGAGTGCGGTCCTAATTGATTGGACTATCCCCCCCCATTATGCCCAAAGCAATCAAAATCATTCCTCTTAATATCATTTTGTGATATGTGAGCTTAAATGATGAGTTTTGCTAATGGACCCAAGATATATCTTCGTGGTGCCAAGCCGAGTATACTCAAATATGGTGGCCTAGGCCACCGCCCTCTCTCACTCGAGAGGTTGGTGCTTACTCATGTTTATCATTTTCAAGTTGTCATTGGTTCTAAAGTCATGCACTCTCGCTTGGCTCTTCATATGTTTTTCCCTTATTTTAGAGTGCATGTGCTTCACATAGTTTGACTATATCAACCCAAGCCTATCTACTCCCTCGAAAAACCCTCATCCATTTCGCACAAGAACCCTTCCTTGAACCTAGGCTACGGAATCAGGTGGGACTGGTACTACCGGATTAGGGGCGGTACTACCGGACCTGGGTGGTTCCCAGATCATTTCCTGGAAACTACTCTAGGCGCGGTACTACCGCTCGTATGCCCAGTACTACCGGTCACCGGTACTACCAGTTTGTCAACCGGTACTACCTCTTGCGAGCGGTACTACCGCTTGATGAACCGGTACTACCGGTTGGTGTTTTTCTGGTATATAATGGTCGCGCGTGGGAAGGCACCCTTCAGTGCCTTATTATTCTCCCCACCCTCCACGCATACCACCGCCACCGCCGGAGCCCGTGACGCCGCCGGAGCCCTGCCATGCCCCCTCTCCCCGGATCCTCCTTGGATTTGGACTCCTTACGGGCTCCCCCTCCTTCTCCACCGCTATGGATCCCGGTACAACCGCCCCCCTTCTCTCACTTTTAATTTCCTCATTGGATCTAGGCCTTGCTTAGATTTGTGAAGAAATTGACGTGTTGTGAGGTTGTACTGCCATACATTCCTTGTTCCTTAGTAGAATCGATGTTTTATAGATTGTTGAGGCCACTTTTGGACCGTACTCTACCGTTGATGTGCCTGTACCGCTCGACCGGTAGTACTAAAAAAATTTCTGGTACTACCGCTCGCAAGCGGTACTACCGCTCGCAAGCGGTACTACCGGTTGCCAGGTCTGGTAGTACCGGTCCCAACTGTCCTCAACATGTTTACTAAATCATGGATTCTTCTTTGTTCATTAGTGGTTCTTGTGCCCTTACCCCCTTGTTGTTCTCCCTCTTGCTATCACAGATGCAGGTGGTTCTAGGGGTGCGCGTAAGCGCTCCAAAGCAAGCCGTGAGATTGTTGAGGAAGATATGGAGTCCGAGGAAGGAGTTTTGCCTTAGCCTAGACGTCGTTCGAAGATGCCTACTACTCGAGGTGGTCGTGGGGGTCGTGAGGGGGTCACCTAGCGCTCTGCTAGGCGTGTTAGCGCTCCCCCTCCTCGCCCCCCCTCCTCGGGGCACACCAAGAGTTGCAACTTAGGGCCATCGGGGCCAAGGAAACTGTCTGATATTTCTGATTCTGAGTTCCGCTCTCTGAGGATTGACAATGCATATGCCCGCAACCATGATGAGAGCAGGGAATACAGTCTGTTTTACAATGACTTCCAAGAGCGCGTCTATCATGAGGTCCTTATGACAAATATCCAGATGGTTGTGCCTCAGCCATGGATTGATATGGAACACATCAACAAGAACCTTGATTATTTTGATGAAGCTAAGGAAATCTTCTCTAACCTTGGCTTGTTCCCCATCATGGAATTTTAGCATGACTATGAGCCTCTTCTCATTGCCCAGTTTTGTGCCACTGCTCATTTCTCCACTGGACGCACTCGGAAAATCACTTGGATGACTCAGGGTGCAATCAAGGAGTCCACCCTTGCGGAATTTGCTGCAATTCTGGGGTATGAAGATCGTGGTCGTGACACTCCTTGTGGTTTCCACTGTCACTTGCACGAGAACCCCGCCAAGAAGGATGTTCTTGCACCTCTATATATCCAAGGCTGCTGTATTCCGGGCAAGATCAAGGATCTTCTCCCCACATATGATATTCTCCACCGCATCTTCCGTGAGACCGTTGCTCCTCAGGCGGGCAACAAGGATGAGATTCACGTTTTTTCTGTTGATTTGTTGTTCAACACCTTCCTCAACCGCGACTCCGACACTGCTCTTGATGTGATGGATTATATATGGAATGAGATGGTTTCTGCTGCTCTCTCTCGGAGGGTCCCGCCATTTTCTCCCTACATTATGTCACTCATTGTTGCCAAGTGCCCTCCCATTGACAGGACCCTCTCCACTCGTCCTCTCATTGTGCATACGCCCAAGGCACTCAAGCTCAAGAAACATTCCAAACCTCGCAATGTGCTGGGTCAGGAGGTGGATGAAGAAGGGAATGTGATTGAGGATGATTCTGAGGATGCTGACAGTGGTCATGACACAGATTATGTTGTCTCCCATCGCAAGAATGCTAAGCCATCTTGGGCCAAGAGGATGGAAGCCAAGCTCAAAAATATTTTTTGCTTCCAAGTTGACAATCAAAAGCGCATGTATGAGGCTCATGTGTATGCCAAGAAAGCTTGTGCTCGGCAGAAGGACATCATGGTAGCTCAAGGATTGACCATCTCCGAGGGGTCCGAGACCAACATCACCCTTGAAGACCAATGGATCTCCCAGCACAGCCATTGGGATGATGATGTCTCTTCCTCGCACCGCGCTCCACCCTCTATGAGGAGGACTTTGATGATGAGGAGGAGGATTGACTGTCGGGACGTTAGTCTTGCACTTGTCCCTTTTTGGCATCTTGATGCCAAAGGGGGAGAAGTTGCACCTTAGGCACGGGTGTTGCATGGGAAGTCACAAGCTCGTTCTTACTTTGATCTTTTTATTGCTTGTGAACTTTGATTTCCTCCTATTTATGTGTGAACTTCTATTTTATGTGTGAACTCTATGTACTAACTATTTAGGAAGCACTTGTGCTAAGATTGTTGAGACTATGTGGGTTATGTAATGGATCCATCTTGTGATGATATGCGTTATTCATTGTCAATATATTTATCATCACAAGTTATTATGCAAAGGTATGGTTTCAAATGCTAGTATCTATATTTGTGCACTTGTGTTGGGTTTGTAAAATAGAGGGGAGGTTTGATTCTACTCATCCAGGGGGAGCCCCGTCTCTATTTTAAAAATGCCATGAGTATCTTCATAAAATCATCTTGCAAAGGTGTGTTGTCATCAAACACCAAAAAGGGGGAGATTGAAAGAGAATTTCCTATCCTTGTGATTTTGATGTTTGATAACAACACACTTATCGTTTTAATCGTGCGCTAAGTGTATCCCAGGTTTTCTAGACTGTGGCACAAATATTGCCTTGCCCACATTTGCCCTTGCCAAAGTCTCTGTGCCAACCGGTAGTACCGAAAAAACGACCGGTACTACCGCTTGGCACCGGTACTACCGCTCCTAGTACCGGTTGCATCCGAGCAAGGTGGGAAGGTCTAGTATTTTATGAGTACCACCCGATACCGCAGAGCGGCACTACCGCTCCAACCGGTAGTACCGCTTGTGGCAAGCGGTACTACCGCTTGGACACGGTAGTATCGCTCGGCGGTACCGGGCAGCCCTGAGGAAGGACCAACCCTTCCCCTCTCGCTCAGTACCAACCGGTACTTGGGACTCGTACTACCATCCTGACAGGTAGTACCGCGTCTACTGACCAGTACTACCGCTTGGGGGGTACTACCGCAAGGCTGTACCGGGCATGTCTGGCGTTGGGTCGACCAAGTGATGCCACCTTCGGTACTTGGTCCGGTACTGGACCGGTAGTACCGCTTGCAACCGGTACTACCGCTTGAGTACCGGTAGTACCGGTGCATTTAATGCTCCAACGGCCAGATTTCTTCAGGGGGTATAAATACCCCTCCACCTACCTTGGGACAAGCTGCTCATTTGCATTGAAGATTACTACCTCCATTTGAGCCACCAAATCGCCAAGATCTCTTCACTCCACCATCCAAAGTCTTTGATCTTTGGAGAATCAAAGGAGGAGGCCTTGATCTACTAATTCACCAAAAGAGATCTTCATTTCCCCCTCATTCACTTGATGGCCCCTTGATCTAGTGTTTTCTTGGAAACCCTAGTTCTAGATTTGGTTCTTACAAGCTTGTCTTTGATTGTCTTGACAGCTTGCTTGTATTTGGGAGCCTCCAATGAAGTTGTGGATGTGTGCCCCAAACTTGTAAAGGTGTCGGCTTCCACCTTGAATGTTTACGATATAGTGGAAGGTGGATCGATCCCATTGGGGTGAGGTTCATCGAAGAACAAGGGAGGCCTTTCGTGGCGTAGGTGGTTTGATACCACCCCCTCTCCAAATGTAGACGTACTTCCCCTCAAAAGGAAGGAACTACGGGAAACAAATCCTTGTGTCTCCGTGTCCACCACTTTGGTTACTTCTATCCTTTACCGCACTTTACTTACTTGTTCTTGCTTAGTGTTGTGTTAGCTAGTGCATGTTCGTCATATAGGTAAATTCACCTTAGTTGCATTATCTAGAGAATTTACCTTTCTTTTCAAACCTTAATTTGAAAAAGAGGAAAATTTGAAGTAGCACCTATTCACCCCCCTCTAGGTGCCCATATGATCCTTTCACCGGTTGTCGACTTACAATAAGGAACATTGCATACATCATATATAATCACAATCATGGCCATATCACATCACAACACACCCCTACAAAAATAAGTTAGACACCTCCAATTTTCTTTGCATATTTTACGTGGTTTGGGCTTTCAATAAGTACCGTTCTAACTTACGAACAAGAACCACAACATTGATGCTTGAACAATCAAGTCCCCGTTGTAATTTGAATCTATACTATGATGGGAGAGACAAACACCCGCAAAGCCACTTATGCAATACAAGTTGCATGTTGAGCGTGGATCAAGTATCATGAACGATGTCATGCAAGGTTAGCCCGGGCCGCTTCATCCCATCATACCGCAAGATGCAAAGTACACAAAAATCAATTGATAATAAAAGCACCACCGCCCACAATGACCATTGTGTTCTACTCGTGCAACATATCTACATATAGACACGGCTCTGATACCACCGCAGGGGTTTGTAGCATGGAAAACAAAAAAATTCTGCCGCATGAACACATACAAGCCAAGATCTATCTACTAGATTGTAGCAACGAGTCGACTAGAGTACTCACCCTCGAAGATTCCAAAGAGGTTAACGAGAGCAGATTCTCGTGGGTGATGTAGTCGTACACTTTCCGATCCCAAGATCGTGTAGACGATCCTTCCGGCGCTGCGTTCTGGCAGCGCTTCCGCAGTCGGTCACACGTTCAGTACTCGATGAAGACCTTCCTCTCTCTTATTCCAGCAGGCAGCGCATGTTGTAGTTCTCTCCTCGCGATTCCGGCAGCACGACGACGTGGTGTCGTAAGTAGAGGGAAGATCTCGCAGGGCTTCGCCTAAGCAGGAGCGGGTTATGGTGGAGTATTACGGTTTCTCTGGCGATCTAGGGTTTAGAATCCGGAGAGGAGGAGGTGGATCCGGCGGCGACTAGGGCGGCGGCAAGCCGGTGGCGCAGCGGCGCGGGCTTGGGTGGTGGTTGTGTTCTTGGGGGGGGGCACCCCTCCCCTCTATTTATGAAATGGAGGGGCAACTTGGGAGAGAGGAGTTTAATTTCTCTCTTTCAAAAGCCCAGCCAAGTGACCTAGGACATGATGCAATCATTCCACTTAGTAATGACACATTCATATACCCTTCCCCTTCCGGTCCGGTGAACCTTCTAGAGACTTCTAGATCATTCTGATGAAAACACCGAAATTATTTCCGAACTCCGGAATTGGACTTTCCTTATATGAATCTTATTCTCCGGACCATTCCAGATCTCCTCGTGATATCCCGGATCCCATCCGAGACTCCAAACAACATTTGGTCTCTCTACTTACATTCCATATCTACTAAACAACATCGAATCCTTAAGTGTGTCTCCCTACGGTTCGTGAATTATGCAGACATGATCGAGACTCTTCCCCGATCAATAACCAATATAGGAATCTGGAAATTCATATGACTCCCACATATTTCTATGATTACTTTGCGATTGAATAAACCATTTGCATACGATACCAATTCCCCTTGTCTCGCGATATTTTACTTATCCGAAGTCTGATCGTCGGTATCTATGCATACCTAGTTCAACCTCGTTACCGATAAGTACTCTTTTCTTGTTCCCGTGATATGTGATCCCTTGTGAGCCAGTCACATGCTTGCAAGCTAATTGGATGACATTCCACCGAGAGGGCCCAGAGTATATCTATCTGTCATATGGATGGACAAATCCCACTCTTGATCCATGTTCCTCAACACACACTTTCCGAACACTCAATGGCACCTTTATAGCCACCCAGTTACGGTGTGGTGTTTGATGTCATCAAAGTATCCATCTGGTGATAGTGATTAGTATGATCTCATGGTCGAAGGAATTAGGTTACTATGTATCAAAAAGCTTATAGCAAACGAACTAATGAGATGACTTGATCTTTATGCTACGCTTATCTATAGGAGTATGTCCATCACACCATTCTCCTAATGATATGATCTCGTTGTTAATAACATCTCAATGTTCATGATTAGGAAACCATGATCATCTATCAACCAACAAGCTAGTATTATAAAGAGGCTTTACTAGGGACTCTAATTAGTTTACAAATCACACAAGTATTAATGTTTCCGGTTAATACTATTATAGCATGAATGCAAACATTTATCATAAACACAAAGATATAATAATAACTACTTTTATTATTGCCTCTAGGGCATATATCCAACATAGGCCGCCCTTGTCACCGCCCAAACATACCTTTTAACAACCCAACAAACAACCGATGATCCACAAGAAGCTATTTATTGCTCCGCCCTCATGGGATTAGACATGGTAGACGGAACTCTTGCACAAGAAGAACAAGGAATCGCGCAGCCAGCCAATATCATCACGCCATCGCAGCAGCCCTCGGCACACAGGGATCACCCGACGATCCAGCTCCCCTCACCACGTGCGATTCACACATTCTTCGTGTGAGGGCAACGCCAGAAATGACATCACACAAAGGAGGGTCGATAGATCTAGGTAGGAGCGCAGTAGCCACATATATTCTGACAGAGAAAGTGACGACGCGCACGAACCTTGCGGCGCCAGCTGCTTTACTTATCGGGTTCGCAAAACTTTAGTGCCCAAGGAATTCAAGCTCCCTCATGACCGCCAAAAATACTACAGACTCCAGGAACCCGAGGCATGGCTAGCCGATTATTTGCAAACCGTCAAACTTCAGGGTGGTTCAAAGTCCACCGTGATGCAAAACCTCCAATTACACTTGAGCGATGTGGCATGCTCGTGGCTCAGGCAGTTACCCGAAGCATCTATCAGCAGCTGGAGCGATCTGGAGGACAAGTTCATCTAAAACTTCAAGTCCACGTTTAAGCGACCCGCATCTATCGAGGAACTACGGGCCTCCAAGAAGAAACCCGGAGAATCTATCAGGGCATACATCCAGCGGTGGAACATCATCAAAAATTCTGTGGAACACATCTCTGATGAGAGGGCAACAGATGATTTTAATGATGGTCTACAAAGGAAGGATTTCATTGAAGAGATGGGGCAGGTAAAGCTGAAAACAATCTCTCAACTGATGGATATGGCAAACTGTTGGGCTGATGGCGAAGATGCCATGCACAACAAACACGGGCGCTCACCCAAGGAAGACCGCGACAGGTGGAACAATGATAACAGGAGATGGCACAATTTTGACGTATATAGCGAACCAAGCTACATAGCAACTGGTTTCGCGCGGGGGGGGGGGGGATAACAGGAGGAGTGACAACCGAGTGGCGGATACCGCAGAAGCTGAGAGGATGCAGAGAAAAGCAGGCCAAGCCAGCAGTATCGATCGAGGGAACCCCTGATGTCCCCAATGCAAATGCTGGAGGGACCATGTAATATGCACTTTTACGTCAACTCAGAGGGAAGGCGATGATTGACTCACCTCATGAAGGATTGTTGCAGTTTCCTCGAGATGCAGGAAGTATGCAGTGCGAAAGTAAACGATGCAACAAACCGTGGATTCACCGCAACACCAGGAACACTTGCTCTTGTGACACCACCGCCACCACCAGGACCAGCGCCAGCGAGGCTGCCGCAACCTGCCGGAAACAGAAACCAAGAGGAGGAATACCCGAGGTCTATAGGAGCGATGTCCATGATTCAAAAGGGACGCCCGTCCAACATGATCCAAATGTTAATTTCCTGATAAGTCAATATGGCGGTGATAGCGACACCGCCAACTCCTGAATTTCTCCACTGGTCAGAACATGAAATCACTTTGAGTAGAGCTGATACTCCTCTTAGAGTACCTCCACCAGGTCATTTGTCTCCCATTGTTGATGCACAAATTGGCAGGTTTGATACGAGCAAGGTCTTCATGGACGCCGGTAGCAGCATCAACCTCATATACGCCAAAAATCTACGAGCCATGAACATCTCCTTGACGAATCTAGTACCAACGAAGATATCTTTTCACGGGATAGTCCCAGGTAAACCCGAAATTCCTTTAAGCAAAATCTATTGATGTTGTCTTTGGATCGAGAAACAATTTTAGGCGGAGGAACTCGAGTTCGAAGTTATGGATTGGCCATCAAAGTACCACGCGATCCTGGGGTGCCCAGCTTTCGCTAGATTCATGGCGGTACCGCATTATGCTTATATGGTAATGAAGATGCTAGAACCCAACATGATCATCATGGTGAGAGGAAGCTTCACTCGGTCCGACAATTGTGACCAGGAATTTAACAAAATCTCTGAATTTTTCGGGATGGAGATAGAGTTTGAGCAGTTGAGGATATCATCAGATACGGAGCTCCCTCCAGAATCTCAGGTTATGCCTGACTTGGCTTTCGACACCACAAAAGATACAAGGGAGATACAGGTCCACCCTACGGACACAAAGAAAACGGCCTTGGTATCCACCAACCTCAGTCATGCATAGGAAAGCACGCTCATGAAGTTCCTCTGTGAGCACTGGGAGATTTTTGCATGGGTACCATCAGACATGCCAGGAATCCCTAGGGACCTCACTAGGCATGCACTTAACTTATATCCCGACATCATACCTGTGAAGTAATCGCTTCGTCGTTTCGCTCGCAGTACTTTGTTGTTCTTCCTCTTTAGTGTGAACTTGGAATTCTGAAATTTATATCTGTTCAGTTATGTAGTTCCTATTTGCAATAATATGGAAGGCTTGTAAATGTTTGATTGCTACAAGTTTAATTATTTAATGTACTACAATAGAATTATTTGATTGCTAGTTGCAAATATATTTTTCTAATAGTATTCTATATAAACATCATGTTCGCCAGTTAAGTAGTTTTCAAGTGAGTTCACATCTCATTGAACATAATTCTTGATAAATTATGGTATCACTACAAAAAATACCCCGTGCACGATACTTTTTTGGGGCGGCGTAAGCAAAAAGCGCCTACAAAAGTTAATTAGCCGGCGGATGAGCAACCGCGACACCATTTAGTCGCAGCAGCCATGTATATGCAGTGGTACACACAATACCGATAGATATTTGTATCGTTGTAGGTGGTACACGATAGTGACTATTTTTAATGCCACGCTTGGCCAACACATGCATTTGAGGTTGCGCTGTTCAATGTATGCGCCGTTAATTGTGGGCGAAAATGATCAAAAACACCTTCCACTGGCTGGCCAGGCATCTCTCGCTGACATGTGTGTCTCACCATCATACCAGTCGTTGGACCTGGTGTTTTTCGTCTCTCTCAATAAACCTCTGACTTTGCAATTTGATCGGAAGCACAAAGTGTCAATGCGCATAGGAGAGAACACATCTCCTTTATGGGCCATTTGAGCAAACGGGGGCCAAAAGCTGGAAGCCTGAACCGCATTGGCCCAAGTTGCCCATACATCCCACTCTCTACACTCCTCACACTTAATATAATAGATAAACCCTAGCCACTAACCCCATTAATTCTTAGTACTCACTATCTATTTCCCACCCCTCCTCCATAGAGAGTAACATAGAACGAATCCTAATCTCCACGCGTAGCATCTAGGCGCCCCTAGACGGACAGGATATAGAGAACCCTAGCCACGCATGATCGGGCATACCTATGCCAATCAGCTCTCCGGATCTTGTGTGGCCTGGCTGCAACTGATCATGCGTGTCCGTCAGATCTCCTGATCTTGTGTGGACTGGCCGCGCTGGATCCTGCGCGCACCGGTCCTACCCATCTAGTCCATTGGATTGTCCAATCCGCAAGTTTGTTCGTCATCCTTTGTACACATCTCGGCTAGGCTTGTTTTTAGATCCGCTTACTTGTTCTTTCACGTTTTAATCATCTCCCTTATTTGTCTTTCAGTTCCAAGCGAAGTTGTCACCAAATGGCATGTGGTGAAGAGCATATCCGCTATGATGTTGCTGTGAATAGATCCTTCGGCACCGACGTAACTTTGATGTCAAACGGAATAGGAAGTCACTCAAGAACGCTAGGATTAGATAGGATATTTCTCCTAATTAGGTGTAGTTTTAGTTTCTAGAGATACAACTACTGAATAGAGAGAGGCTCAAGACCTTCTATGTTGTTAGAAGGTGCTACCTTTGATATAATGATTAGAGAGGGGCTCAAATGCAGTGTAATATGATGTAATGAATATTTTATATATCAATAAACTGAAATTTTTCAATTTCAATGGAATTAGCAACATAAATTGATTACTGCAAATGTATAATGTTAACATGTATTATTAATTAAAATAACTTTTTTAACGTTGGAAGGTGTAACATGACAATTAACATGCCGTTACATGTCACTAAAGTTCCACTGTCCTTTGATAATGTACTGAGGCGTAACCTCTGTGGTGCCGGCGAAGTTCTAGCTCAGCGAATGTCGATGTGCCGAGCCAAAAAAATGCCGCCTGAAAATTTTCCTCGACGTAGTTATCTCTAGCGTTTTTTGCCACGCTAGGGTGAGCGCGGCAATGAGGTGTGTGCCTTGGCGTTAATAAGCACCAAGGCACACGATATCATGTTGTAGTGTATTGAAATGAATAACAATGCATATTATTTATTATTATGTGTGTTTTTTCAAGGTGATGGACGAAATGAATCGTGTTATTTGTAACCAAGCTATTGACAATTGTGTAAGATCCAAGAGAAAAGCAAATGGTTTTGAAGTTGTCATGGGGAATGGTTTTAGGCATGGTGTGGTAAGTTTGCATGCCTATAATGTGATGTACTAATTGCTGAATTTTACTCTGAGATTTTTATTGAAGGATATTTGTGTAGTACAATATATGTTAACTAGTTAACTAGTACTTGTGACAACTATATAAAGGTCCTGAAAAGTAACTAGTACTTGTATAGCTAAAGAATAAACATTATATGCAAGCTAGTGTTTGCATAAATATGTAAGCTAATTATATTGCAAAGAATATTAAATGGAGTTTAGGGATTGAATTGCTTATAATTTTGTAAAATGACATTGATTAACTGTACAAAGTGTTGTTTAACTGGATTCTAGTTTCTGGTTTAACTGAAATTTGTTGTTTAACTGCAGAATGTGCCCTGCTCATTCAAAATAGAGGCTTAACCATTTTGTTCCTAGTAATTCGCTAGTTTCTAGGAACCCCAGATTCTGCAGATTTGATTTATTTCTATAGAAGGATGAGTCAAATGCACTAATCTATGGTCCTTACTAGAAATATTTAATAAGGGTTTATGATCTGGGTTTGATAGATGTTGTTCATTTTGAATATATTGATGACCCATTTGAGTCTTTGGAGAACTTACTCAATAGGGAATGGCATCAGCGGCCCTAATTCTTTTCGCGTGCCTTCACATTGGTTTTTATTTTTTAAAATTGCACGTCTAGGCCCTAATTGTTTCGTAGGTGTGTAACGAGAGGTCCTAAACTGGTCTGACCTTCGTTGACCAGTGCTATGTTGGGTGGTGGGGCCCAAGCTTAACAGACAGAGCTAAAATTTTGCAAATAGACCCGTATGGTCCATTTCGCCTGAAAAGAACTTGAGGCCATGGTCGCACCCAACCGGAACTTCAGTCGCACGCACGCCGCCGCCCTCCATCGACCCTGCCCTCACCTCCAACCTTTGTTGTTCACAAATTTGTCTAAAAATGATCCGCCACCAACCTGACGTTGTCCCCCGGAGCAGAGGACCTGCAGGCTCACGGGGCCGAGCCCGTTGCTCCAGATGCATCTCTGCACGACGTCTATAGAGGAAGTACCCGCTCTCCCTCCTCCAGTGACCGACGTGTGCATGTGAGCACATCCGCTGCCGGATCGATTTGATTTCTTGTTGAAGACGAGAGAGTGAGAATAGGGTCTTCGGTTGGGCGTCTCTAGATTGATTTGTTTGGGATTTTATCTAGCGGGTCTGCATGGTTGAATCGACTCCAGCAACTTCCTCTTCTTTGCTCAGCCGAAAAGAACAAGGAAAATCCCATCCCCGCCGTGCGTGTTCATTACTAGCTACTTCTAGTATAATTGTATTCGTGTGTAAATTGCTTTGTCATGATTTGAGCTCGGCTTGTTAGTTAAATTGGAATTCGGTGTTGAATTGGGTCTGTTTATTAGTCAAATTGCAATTGTAGGGAAGAGAGACATGTGTGTGGTTCTCTATCTAAAAGAGATAATTATACCAGCGGTCCTAATTTTTTACATCGTGTATAAATAAGAGGAACAGGACCGAGATATAATACAAAGTATATTAGACGGGTCTATTTGCAAAATTTTAGCTCTGTTAGTTAAGCTTTCGGTTCCACCAGCCAACTGGCACCTGCCAACGTGGGTCAGACCAGTTTAAGACCTTCCATATGCACTTACGAAACAATTAGGACTTAGACGTGCAATTTTAAAAAATAAGAACCAATGTGAAGGCACGTGAAAAGAATTAGGAGCGCTGATGCGGTTATCTCTTTTCAATACAATTGTTCACAACAACAATGTTGAGAAACATAACGTTGAAGAAACTGGTATCTGCTTTCTAAATCTATTTATTTATAATATACTTTTTACTATTATTGTTGTTTTGTTCAATACCGGAACTGAACTCATTCTCTTTGATCAGTAGTAGGAGATTTTAGTGACCCAATAAGAAGTATCCTATACAGTACTATTTTCTCAAACATTCACTCCGTCACTGAGCAGGATATGGCTACCATATTATTTGACATCTTTAAAGATGTTTATGTGGAGAAGAAATTCTATAAACCAAAGGATCAGAAACATTTCTGGGTGCACAAGATGAATAAAGAAGAATGAATATTGGAATGCATTGGTTAGTTTGAACATCAATCATGTTTGAACTTCATTGACTACACCTATCACATCAGTCATGTTTGAAAATTTTCATGTGTATTATTTTTGTTTGTAATGCAAATATACTAACTTATGAATCAATTCTTGAAATAATTTCAGAACATTCCTACCGAGGCTATAGATGGATACAAGTACCTAGGTTTTGGCACAACCCATCTTTACAGGGAGGGACAACTCCTTGGAGAAGTATAAGAATTCATAGACTACCGTTACTCCATTGAGTGGGACCTGGGGCATGTATGCTTTCAGAATGGATGGACTGACTTCACAAGTGTTGCTAACATTGGAGAGGAAACACTACCTCTGATCAAAGTAGAACACATAGAAGAGTACATTGGTCTCAACTTTGTTGAGATCATCAATTAGATTGCCGCTAGGTTGTTGCAATGTTGTCCGTTGAGATAATATGAGTGTGTTGAATAATGTTGCAAGATTGTTAATTAGGACGTTGGTTCTTATATCATGTATTAATGTTGCATGCAAGGTTGTTTGGGTGTTGGTTCTTATGTCATGTATTGAACTACGTTTTAAGATTGTTTGAATCCACTATAGTTTGTATTGAACTATGTTTGTTCCAATGTTCTTATGTCATTTGGTGTTGCTTGTGGTGTAGCCATCTTTTGGGGCACTTTGCATAATGCCCCCAAAGATAGTATTTTTAGTGGCTTTTGCCAAAATGCCAGATAGAATCATTTGGGACACTATGCCAAAGTGCCTAAATGGTATTACCTTTTGAGGCACTATGACAAAATGCCCCAAACGATACTACCTTTAGAGGTACTTTGGCAAAATGCCCTAAATGATACTACCGTTTGAGGTATTTTGGCAGAATGCCTCAAATAACCTATCTTTAGAGGCACTTTGTTAAAATGCCTTAAATGGACACCATTTAGGGGCAATAAGAGTAATGCCCAACCAATGTGCCCAATATCCCTACCGTGTACTAGTGATAGTGGGACGAGCTTGTCCGCAAGGCATATGTAATGAAAGGCAAAGATGCAATATAACTTATTCTCCCGCAAGAGGCTCAATGGCGCATTGAAGAAGTCAGAAGTCAACTAAGTTCGTTGGCTGACTCGTAATGAAAGTCAAGTAGTCAACTCATCGCCCACGTTATGTGCAAGTATACTAGTCCTACTACCTCGTTATTCGAGATTGCCTGCCATGGATGTGCTGTCTGCCGCTTAGACTAGTATCCTATCAGTTTTGCTGGAGTAGGGGATATATATTCAGAGTTAGAGTGGAGTAGCTATCTGCTGGCACATTGTGCGATGGGAGGACCATGGACGAGATCGGAAGTGGCCGCGCGGTGGCTGCCGTTGATCCTTCTCGGCGCCGGCGTTCTTCGAGTCCATGGCCAGGCCGATATCTTAGGTGAGCACATACATCACACAACATGCTTTCATTCCTCGAAAGAAAAATTACATGCTTCATCGAATCCATCTCTCTAGCAGCAGATGCTCATTGCGCTATATCTGCAGGTTTCATAAGCATCGACTGCGGTCTGCCGGAGACCGCCGCCGGGTACGTCGACGACGCCACCAAGCTTAGCCTCACCTCGGACGCCGGCTTCATCGACACCGGTACCAACTATAACATGTCGGCGGAGTACATCACGCCCTCGATGGGGAGGGACTGGCACAGCGTGCGCAGCTTCGCCGGTGCCAGCAGCGCGCGGAACTGCTACACGCTCCGCTCCCTCGTCACCGGGCTCAAGTACCTCATCCGTGCCAGGTTCATGTACGGCAACTACGACGGCCTCAACAAAGCGCCGGCGTTCGACCTCCACCTCGGCGTCAACTACTGGACGACCGTGAACATCTCGGACTCTGACACGCCGGTGACGGTGGAGGTGATCGCCGTCATCGCCGGCGACTCGGCGCAGGTGTGCCTCGTCGACACCGGCTCCGGCACGCCCTTCATCTCCAGCCTCGACGTCAGGCCCCTCAAGAACTCGCTATACCCGATGGCCAACGCCACGCAGGGCCTCGTCCTCCTCTCCAGGAGCAACCTCGGCCCGACCGACAGCACGGCCATCATCAGGTACCCCGACGACAAGCACGACCGCATATGGGTCCCGGAGAGCAAGCCGAGGGAGTGGGTGGGGTTCACGACGACGAAGAAGGTGCAGAACATCCACGACGACAAGTTCGAGGCGCCGTCGGCGGTGATGCAGACGGCCGTGATGCCCATCAGCCCGACGGGTCCAATCGAGCTCTCCTGGGATGCCCAGCCCAGCGCCAAGGACCCGGCGCCCGGCTACATCTGCGTCCTGCACATCTCCGAGCTGCAGGATCTCTCACGCCGCTCCACGCGGCAGTTCGACGTCACCATCAACGGCCTGATCTCGCTCGGCGGCAAGGGCTTCACGCCGGAGTACCTCCGCTCTAACGCCCTCTTTAACGCTAACGCCAACGCGTACTACGGCTTCCACCATTACAACGTGTCGCTCAACGCGACAGCCAACTCCAATTTCCGGCCGATCCTCAACGCCGTCGAGGTCTTCTCCGTCGTGCCCACGGCCGGCGTACCAACCGCCACCCAGGACGGTAAGAAAATCGAGTATGTTCAGTTTCAAATGCATGTATATATCTCCAAAGATTGTATATACTCACTCAGTCCCAAAATAAACTTGGATTTGTCTAGATTGTATATACTCACTCAGTCCCAAAATAAACGGATCGGAGTATACACTAAAACTGGATGGGAGATTCTCAGCTGACAGAATTTTCTTTTGCTTCTGTGCTACTGTGAAATGCAACAGTTTCTGCCATCATGACGATCAGAGGCAAGTACCAGGTGAAGAAGAACTGGATGGGAGATCCGTGTATGCCTAAGAATTTCGCATGGAATGGATTGAGTTGCAGCTATGCTGGTACCACATCACCAGTTATCACAGGCTTGTGAGTTGTTGATTTTTGAATGTTTCTTCCTTTGGGTAAAGTTGAACTATTTTAGGATACCCTCTGACCCTCTGTAGTCAAATCTAATCGAGCTATCTTTTCAGTAGTGATGTGTTTTTTAAAATTTTAACTCATTAGATTATACTAAAAAGGGCCAGAGGGGCACCAACTTGCATCCTTATGAAGTAGTAACTGGAATTATCTGAGGTGCTGTACACATATGTTACAGGAATTTATCTTCTAGTGGTATGAGTGGCAATGTGTCATCTTCTTTTGCCGGTCTCAAAAAGCTACAATACTTGTAAGTAGGAGACGGTTATTTTGTTAAGCCGTTGTATATTATACTGGATGCTCATGTATTTTCAAGTTATTTGTTTCTTTATTGGCCACTTTACTAATTTACAGGGATTTGTCACGCAATAATCTGACAGGATCTATTCCTGAAACCCTTTCGCAGTTATCATTGCTCGCACTTTTGTAAGAAATTCGTTATGTGTGTTCTCCATGTTCATCTTGCAATGAACTATTTGATCTGAAACCATTATTTTGTTCATTCAGAGATCTGACAGGCAATCGGCTCAGTGGATCAATTCCTTCTGGGCTTCTAAAAAGATCACAAGATGGTTCTCTAACACTTAGGTTTGCACATGATACATCCCCTCTTTCCTAGTAGGAAAGTTGTGAGTGAGCACCATGACATCATCTGCACCCTCACTAACTTTTGATTCTGTTTACATACTAAACTCAAAAAAATATAGTACAAGATTATACTATGTCACAAAAAAATATTTCATATAGGATACTTATAGTATGTGGCCTACACAAAAACAACAAGTGGTAGCAAATATATGTATATACAAAATTGATTATTTTTTCTCTCGGATATCACAACTTATTAACCTCAAACTTCACAGATCAACATTACTTTTGTACTACATACAACGTGTAGATATTTTTAAAAGAAACCGTTACTTAAAAAATGTCTACTAAAAGAAGCGAGGGTGTAGATGCACCCCTACTTAGAAAATGTTCAAATTAGGATTATATAATCTTAATTAAATATTTTTCTTTTGCTAGATATGGTAACAATCCAGACCTCTGCACCAATGGTGACTCGTGTCAGCCTCTGAAAAATATGAAAAGCTCTAAGGTTGCCGTCTATGTTGTTGTTTCGATAGCTGCAGTGTCGGTGATTGTGCTTCTATTAGTACTACTCATTTGCATGCTAAGGAGAAAGCAAGGAACAACAACAAGAAATAGCGTTAGGCCGCAGAACGAGTCAGGTATCAGGCACTCTCGGGGCGGCAACGGACATAGCTCGGTTCGCCTCAACAATCGCCGGTTCACATACGCCGACCTGGAGGCCATGACGGACGGCTTCCGACAAGTGATTGGCCGTGGAGGGTTTGGGAAAGTCTACGATGGATTCTTGGAGGATGGTACCCAGGTGGCTGTTAAACTGCGATCTGAATCTTCAGACCAAGGTGTACATGAATTTCTTGCAGAGGTGCGATCTCCGTAAGTGTAACTGACGCCACACAAATTTTTGGATTCAGTTTGGTGATGCACTGATCTTGTTGGGTAATTGCAGGCTCAGACCTTGGCTAAGATCCATCATAAGAATCTCGTGTCCTTGATTGGCTACTGCAAGGACATGGAGTACATGGCCCTGGTGTATGAATACATGTCTGAAGGTGCCCTACATGAACATCTTAGAGGTATGCAAATTACTCAGATAATTAGAGCTTCAAATATTCAATGTCATGAATTTATAAGGTAGTTATGAAACTGAGAAGCATGTGACGGAAATACCAGAGTATGCTAGTCATCTGATGATCTGTTGCATTGCAGGGAGAGAGAGCCGTACAAAACGTTTAACCTGGAGACAAAGACTTCGTATCGCGTCGGAATCCGCACAAGGCGAGCTCTTGCTTCTTTCTTATATTTCCGTCAAATACGTTTATACGGGAAAATTCAGAAGGTGATTTGGTCATATATGCTGATTTAGGGCTTGAGTATCTGCACAAGGGGTGCAACCCACCACTCATCCACAGGGATGTGAAGACGTCTAACATCCTGCTGAATGCAAACATGGAGGCAAAGATTGCCGATTTTGGCTTACTCAAGGCTTTTAATAGCAGTGGTGATACCCATGTGTCCACGGCCAGGGTAGTCGGCACACGAGGTTACCTTGCACCCGAGTAAGCCTTTCAAGATGCTCTGAAAAATATCTTGCTAATTGTCAACATTTGACGTGTTTTGCTATCCTAGGAACACATATACATTTTTGGAAATCGTGGTATACCTTTTTCTCATAGGGTGATAAGAGCCATATAAGTTCAAAATTTTCAAACTAACTTGTAAAGTCAATTATTTTGATTCACAAAAATACTTGATGCTTCAGGAATCAGGTTGCCTTTTGTGAAATGTGTGCAAATTCTTGTGAACTTCATGTGAATCAAAGATGCTCTAAAGAACTCAAGTTTCAACATTTTCCTGGATTCTCATATGCATATCTTGAATTTTAAGGTACATAGTAACATTTCAGCTCACCAACAAGAGCGATGTGTTCAGCTTCGGAGTAGTGCTGTTGGAGATAGTCACCGGGCAACCGCACATCTTGAACGACCCAGATCCGATGAGCATCATCCAATGGGTGCAACAGCGTCTCGCTTGTGGCAACATCGAGAGCGTGGTGGACACTTGCATGCGGGGCGACTACGATGTCAATGGTGTGTGGAAAGCCGCCGACATCGCGCTAAAGTGTACTGCACAAACGCCAGAGCAGCGACCCACAATGGCCGACGTGGTGGCACAACTGCAGGAATGCCTTGACCTTGAGGCAGCCCGAGGTAATGTGAATGGCGGATTTTACACGGCCGAGAGTGGTGGAAACCCAAGCGAATATAGTGGGTACGGGACTGACGTGTCCATTGATATGAGTCAGAGCACCACTGCATTTGAAATGGAGCATTTGGGCAGAGCGTTAACAATGTCTACTGGTCCATCAACGAGGTGAGGTGAGGAGACGACTTGGACAATGGATTTGAATCTTCCTCAAGTTTCCTTGTGTTTTCTCTAGCAGGAATTCAACAAGTATTTTAATGATGTTATTATTATAGGAAGTGCAAATGTACACAATGAATATTGAAAGGTTTACGAGTTAACTTTTTTATTTTCTCCCATGTCTTGAATCAGACAGTTAGAAAATAACAGTAAGGATGACGATTCTCAACAAGGCAACAAGCTAAATTCTTTAACATCATTCACAACTGTCACATGATCGATCCAGATGACAATGTTCCGGGAAAATGAAATGGCAAAAGAAGATTCACCAAGAAAGTATGGTCTATGATAATGCTCTCTTGATAATATGACATACATGTTACTAAAAAAACAAAATTACAACTTGAGGTAGCCTATACATTTCCTCACTTTTAAGGATCACCGTTGGCACAATCTGTCGGGGGTGTACCCCCGGGTACCCCAGAGTTGATGAGTTAAGTGAATCAATAAGAAATATATATGAGAAAATAATACTCAATATCAGTCCAATAGAAAAATACTAAGGCAGAAAACGAGTCTGGGCCGAGTTAACACTAAGTTGGCCCAGCCCTCACCACTACTGGACCAGACCAACAACGAACAGGCCGAATTAAAGCTCTCAAAGCCGAATTACCCTCCTGGGCCGAGTCCTCCAGTCTGGCCCACCAAACGACCTGGCCCAGCACCGAACTACTCCAGCCAGCCACCTCAACGCCGGACTCCCACCCGCGTTACCAGCTCCTGCCGACGTCGCCAGCCCCCGCCTGCATCCCGCTAGCATCCCGCCAAGCCTCCCATTCCCGGGTGGGCCGGCATCCACCTCAGCCCGGCCGGCCCACCGCGGGCCTCCGTCTGCGCCGAACCGGCCAGCACTCCCCCGCGCCAACCCAGCGTCGCCCGGGTGGGCCGACGCGGCCCACCACGAGCTCTCCTGCAAGTATGATGACCCAGCTGGGCTGTCGGCGTCCTGGGCCGAGTAAGCAGCCACTCGGCCGGGCTGTTTTGCTCCGGCCAGGACTGGGCTGAGTCAGTTCCCTTGGGCCGAATCAAAGGTAAGACAGGCCGAGTTTTACCTAAGGAAGAGGCATCTGGGCCAAATCAGATCACAAAATACGCCCTAATATCTACCCCGGGGCCGAATCAGAGAGCTTCTACCTCCAGCACAACGCACCATCGAGACAAAACAAGATGAACAAGTCTCGTGCCAGTCTTGGGACGCCCATGGCTCAGACTGGCACGTGGGCGTATGGAGTATGCCCTTGGCATCATAAAGATGCTAGGGAATATGCCCTTGGCATCAAGAATATGCTGAGGGATATGCGATGGCATCTCCAAAGATGCCAAGGCATATGCTGAGCATCTAAAAAGATGCTAGGAATATGCTACACAGATGCCAAGCGTGGGGAACAAGCTTTGTCCCCTGGGCTCCCCTTTATAAGGAGCACCAGGGGGATCGTTCCCAGGGAGGCCCCCCGAAGGGCTCCTCCCCTCTCAGCTCAATAGGAGCTCTCCTTCTTCTTCCTCCTCCACTCTGATAGAGAGATCTAGATAGAGGCATAGGAGATACAGCTCAAGGAGCATGATTGTAGCCACAAGTATGGCCGGATTATAAGAGATTAGAGGTAGAGAATAAGGTGTTACCTCCACTTGAGAGCTTCAATGCAATATACATAGTATTTCTCTTTGTTCATACGAGTGCGGTCTTCACTGCATCATCCCTCCCCGGATTCCTCCACGTCCATCGGCCCCAACTTTAGCCTACCCATGGCATATGCCGTGATACCACCACGACATTTGGCGTCCACCTTGGGGCTTTTAGTGGCGTTGGTTGGGTTTCCATCCGGACGGGAACACCTTCATCAATTTTCTTCCTCATAGGGCTCATTTGGCTTCACCAAGCCAACAGAGAACAAGTAGGTAAGCACAGAGGCTCTCCAAGTCTAACTTATCAAAGCAGGTAAGACCAAGCAAGAAGGACTCAAGCACTACTCCAAGCTTACTGTAAGTACCAAGTAACTCAGCAGGGCAGTTATGACCTAGCAAAACTTACCCAAACACTTCTCCAAGTTTACTGTAAGTACCATGTAACTCAGCCACCTACATTCAATCCTTCACCCCGGGAAGAGAATAACTTAACCCGGGGACTAGTCAACTTATTCGTAGAGTCACCTTTAGATTAAGAGAGCATTGTGTTGATTTAGATCTGTACTCCCGCCAGCTTGTTTATAACTCGGCCAAAAGTTGAATCAGCTTATTGGTAATTCATATAGATTTTGAGTCAGTTAGTTTATGCCATGGGTTGTCCTGTGACTCAGCTCACAGGCCAGCTTATTTATAACTCGGCCATAAGTTGAGTCTACTTATTTGTGATTCAGATAGTTTCTGAGTCAGTTTACTTATGCTTTGGATTACCCTGTAACTCAGCTCCCCAGCCAATTTATTTATAACTCAGACAGAAGTTGAGTCAGCTTATTTATGATCCAGGTAGAATTTGAGTCAGCTTACTTATGATTCGGATATGATTTGAAGTCAATTTATTTATACTTCGAATTGACCTTTAACGCAGCTCAGTAGATTGTCTTTGATTCGGACTAACATTTGATTCAGCTTGACAGGGGATATTATAATTTGGATTGGTATTCAGACTCGGCGTACTAATCATATCTTTGATTCATGCCGAAGCTTTATTCAGTTCCCCAGATTGCCAGGTTATGTTATGACTCGGATTGATATCTCACCATCTTGCCAGATTATCCCATATCACGAATGACTATTGGCCAGCTCATCACATCTCCAATCTATATCTCATATCTACATCTCGAATCAGATCTCTCAGCGGTTAGCCCTATTATCATATCCCAAAGCTTAATCTCGGATCCATATCTCGGATCCATATCAAAGGCAAAATATCGTCATCACACCAAATCAAGCTATATCATGGCAAACGAATAACTCGGATTTGAGTAATATAACTCGGATTTGAGCCAGATGACTCAGACTTAAGACATAAAGTCAAATTTGAGTAAAGTAACTCGGATTTGGGATGAGTTAACTCGGATTTGAGTAATATAACTCGGATTTGAGCCAGATGACTCAGACTTAAGACATAAAGTCAATTTTGAGTAAAGTAACTCGGATTTGGGATGAGTTAACTCGGATTTGAGTAATATAACTCGGATTTGAGCCAGATGACTCAGACTTAAGACATAAAGTCAATTTTGAGTAAAGTAACTCGGATTTGGAACGAGTTAACTCGGATTTGAGTAATATAACTCGGATTTGAGCCAGATGACTCAGACTTAAGACATAAAGTCAATTTTGAGTAAAGTAACTCGGATTTGGGATGAGTTAACTCGGAACTGAGTAATATAACTCGGACTTGAGCCAGATGACTCAGACTTAAGACATAAAGTCAATTTTGAGTAAAGTAACTCGGATTTGGGATGAGTTAACTCGGATTTGAGTAATATAACTCGGATTTGAGCCAGATGACTCAAACTTAAGACATAAAGCCAATTTTGAGTAAAGTAACTCGGATTTGGGATGAGTTAACTCGGAATTGAGGCAGATGACTCAGACTTAAAGACATAAAGTCAATTTTGAGTAAAGTAACTCGGATTTGGAATCAGATGACTCAGATAACAACTTACCCAAAGAGGTTAAAAGAGCAGTGCCCAATAAGGCCAGAACTCATAACTTACCCAAAGAGGTTAAAAGAGCAGTGCCCAATAGGGCCAGAGCTCAAGACTTACCCAAAGAGGTTAAAAGAGCAGTACCCAATAAGGCCAGAGCTCATGACTTACCCAAAGAGGTTAAAAGAGCAGTGCCTAATAAGGCCAGAACTCATAACTTACCCAAAGAGGTTAAAAGAGCAGTGCCCAATAAGGCCAGAGCTCAAGACTTACCCAAAGAGGTTAAAAGAGCAGTGCCCAATAAGGCCAGAGCTCATGACTTACCCAAAGAGGTTAAGAGGGCAGTGCCCAATAAGGCCAGAACTCATGACTTACCCAAAGGGGTTATGACCAGTGCCCATAAAGGCCAGAAGTCTAGAAACTTACCCAAAGGGGCTATGACTAGTGCCCAATAAGGCCAGAAGTCCAAAATCTTACCCAAAGGGGTTATGACCAGTGCCCATGAAGGCCAGAAGTCTAGAAACTTACCCAATGAGGTTAAAAGAGCAATGCCCAAGAAGGCAGGAACTCGTAACTTACCCAATGAGGTTAAAAGAGCAATGCCAAAGAAGGCAAGAACTTGAAACATACCCAATGAGGTTAAAAGAGCAATGCCAGAGAAGGCAAGAACTCATAGCTTACCTAATGAGGTTAAAAGACCAGTACCCATAAAGGCCAGAAGTCCAGAAACGGGTTATGATCAGTGCCCAGAAGGCCCGAAGTCCTGAAACGTACCCGAGGAGGTTAAGACCACGACCCAAGAAGGCCAGGAGTCCAGAAACTCATCCAAAGAGGTTATGACCGGAGCCAAAGCAAGCCAGAAGTCTAAAAACTTACCCAAAAGAGGTTATGAACCAGTACCTTAGAGGGCTAGAAATCAATGAAATATGAAAAGACTACAGGCCGAATAAACAACTCTGGAGATATTAACTATAGAGCCTATGCACGACTCTATGAGTCCCACATAGCCTCGGGGACTAATGTCGGGGGTGTACCCCCGGGTACCCCAGAGTTGATGAGTTAAGTGAATCAATAAGAAATATATATGAGAAAATAATACTCAATATCAGTCCAATAGAAAAATACTAAGGCAGAAAACGAGTCTGGGCCGAGTTAACACTAAGTCGGCCCAGCCCTCACCACTACTAGACCAGACCAACAGCGAACAGGCCGAACTAAAGTTCTCAAAGCCGAATTACCCTCCTGGGCCGAGTCCTCCAGTCCGGCCCACCAAACGACCTGGCCCAGCACCGAACTACTCCAGCCAGCCACCTCAACACCGGACTCCCACCCGCGTTACCAGCTCCTGCCGACGTCGCCAGCCCCCGCCTGCATCCCGCTAGCATCCCGCCAAGCCTCCCATTCCCGGGTGGGCCGGCATCCACCTCACCCCGGCTGGCCCACCGCGGGCCTCCGTCTGCGCCGAACCGGCCAGCACTCCCCTGCGCCAACCCAGCGTCGCCCGGGTGGGCCGACCCGGCCCACCGCGAGCTCTCCTGCAAGTATGATGACCCAGCTGGGCTGCCGACGTCCTGGGCCGAGTAAGCAGCCACTCGGTCGGGCTGTTTTGCTCCGGCCAGGACTGGGCTGAGTCAGTTCCCTTGGGCCTAATCAAAGGTAAGACATGCCGAGTTTTACCTAAGGAAGAGGCATCTGGGCCGAATCAAATCACAGAATACGCCCTAATATCTACCCCGGGGCCGAATCAGAGAGCTTCTACCTCCAGCACAACGCACCATCGAGACAAAACAAGATGAACAAGTCTCGTGCCAGTCTTGGGACGCCCATGGCTCAGACTGGCACGTGGGCGTATGGAGTATGCCCTTGGCATCATAAAGATGCTAGGGAATATGCCCTTGGCATCAAGAATATGCTGAGGGATATGCCATGGCATCTCCAAAGATGCCAAGGCATATGCTGAGCATCTAAGAAGATGCTAGGAATATGCTACACAGATGCCAAGCGTGGGGAACAAGCTTTGTCCCCTGGGCTCCCCTTTATAAGGAGCACCAGGGGGATCGTTCCCAGGGAGGCCCCCCGAAGGGCTCCTCCCCTCTCAGCTCAATAGGAGCTCTCCTTCTTCTTCCTCCTCCACTCTGATAGAGAGATCTAGATAGAGGCATAGGAGATACAGCTCAAGGAGCATGATTGTAGCCACAAGTATGGCCGGATTGTAAGAGATTAGAGGTAGAGAATAAGGTGTTACCTCCACTTGAGAGCTTTAATGCAATATACATAGTATTTCTCTTTGTTCATACGAGTGCGGTCTTCACTGCATCATCCCTCCCCGGATTCCTCCACGTCCATCGGCCCCAACTTTAGCCTACCCATGGCATGCCGTGATACCACCACGACACAATCCATCTAGCAATGTAAACTAAAAAAACATTTATAACATTGGTTAGTTCATTAACTGTCTTAGACGGTTATAGTACCGTGACATCAAGTATATCCATCGTCATTGAAGAGTTGATGTTGTCACATGAAAAATTGCATAATCATTGAAATGATTAGGATGTGCACCATTCGTTGTGACCTATTTACCTTACCAGGTGCCTCCTAGCTAGTGGGTCGGCTTCTAGCCAACTGGTAGGCTTCTCAGCTGCATGTCAGCTTTAGGCCTAGCTAGCCAGGCCAGTCGCCCCTGATCCAGTTTTAGCCCTCTTACCGGCTCAGCTCTTAGCAGCATGGCTGATTGGCCGACCACTTGCTAATTTCTAGGAAGCAGGTCGGTCCTGAGATTTTGGGGCCCAGGACAAACCTTGGGCCTCCACCTAGCTAGTGCTTGTAACACGTCTAAGACCTAATGAACCAACCTAATTAATAGCCTAATTAATAGTGGATGCTACCAATCTTTTAAATTCCATGATCATGTGCTCTAATTCATGGAAACAGCGCATCAGATATAGGCTGAAGGGTACTAACTAGAAAGAGACTTTGCACATTGCAAAAGCCGCCTAACAATTTTTGGCTTTATGAAGAAAGCACAATGTATATATAAAACATAAATTATATTTTGAACTTTTTCACATAGCAGGAGACACAAATTAGATATTTATTCATTGCCCGTGAGCTCGCAAGTGCATATAATTCTCAAGAATGTATAAAAGGTTTTTTGAAACCTTATGTCTGAATTTTCTTCAATGAAAAAACCATTTTATTAGGGAGTAGTAGGTACATATTGGATTCCTACGTGTTGAGCGATACCACAACGGAGATTTTTATTTTTAACCGATGCCACGATCCCATGATAGAGTTAATAGGGAACTACTAATTATTATCGATATTACAAAGTACAAGTGGAAATTATTGGGCCATGCATCCTGTTCTAGTTAGCTAAATTCTATCCATTTTAGGCTTTACTAGCTCTCACATGTCATTGGAACTGCATAAATATATGTAAGAGATGCTGGACACTACACACATGGACCTGATGTGGGGGGGGGGGGGGGGGCTGTCGACTTGGACAAGGGCGGTCACCCCCACTTCCCCCTTAGCACTGGCCCGACCAAGATAGTTCAGGCATCCTACGGCAGATTTTTTTATAGACTTTCTTTTCCAATAATTTTTCTTACACTTTCTGAGCAAGTCTTTCGGCTCCATTGTTGTGTCTCCGAAGCTTGCCTTACTCCAATTCCTTCTATATTTTTTGCATCTTATTGAGGGGTTTAAGATACGACATCTAGATCTATAATCCCACCAATCATTTTTTTCGATAAGAATTTTTTGGATCTAGATCTTGAAGTCATTAGTTCATTTTTTCCCATTGTTCATCCTCTCTAATCCCCCCCACCATTTGTTTCTTTTGAATTCTTTAATCTTTAATCTTCTTTCTTTTGAATTCTTGCTTAGTGTTGAACTCTCCATTTTGATTGGGTTCAAGTGTGAGCACTGTACGGGCGGTACCTCTTCGTGGAAAATTGTAAAGAGACCTATGCTTTTCCTTCGTGGAGCTTGTGAAGTGGTCCTGGAGCTTGCCATATCTAGAGTGGAGAAAAATCTAGCCAGGAAGGGAACTAACTTGTCGTAGGGGCTCAAAGAAGAAATGTGATATTTCTTAGTGTTCGAGGGTCTTTTTTGGCAACTCACACCTCTCAATAGTAACAGAAAAACTTGTGGAACCATCGAGTTTGAACTTTATAAATCTTGTTTACCACTTTTGAAATATCTCTTGTGCTTATCTTGCTTAACTTATTATGTTAGTGCACTTAGTTGAGCCTAGCTTATTTATGTTTTGTGCTTGAAAAATAAATGTTTGTTTAATTCTATATTCTTTCAAGGGAAAATCAGAATTGTTTTAAAAATGCCAATTCACCCCCGTGGGCGACATATCGATATTTAAGTTGGCATACTTCTTCGCCCAATGGACTTGTTTCCTAGAAAATATTACAAGCATATTGTTCTTACATTTTATTTCCTTCATGTTTTCCGCAAGTAAAAAGACAGAAAGGTATTTTTTTTATTAAAAAATAAGTTTCGGCAATTTTATTCCAAGTTTGGTGAGATTTTGAATAGAACTTGAAGTAAAGTGATTGGAAATGTAGATATGTTTTCGATGTAACAACCCTTTATCCCCAATACTATGTGTTCGAAAGTGAACTATTTCAATATGCCACCAATGATTCATGGCAACAAGGAACTATTAGTCTCTCTGTTGACTCTTCAGATGGACAAGATGTCCCCACTATGTTGTTGATGATACGCTCATTGTTTTGCCTATTATTTTATCATAGCTACAAAATATTAAGTATTTGTTACATAAGTTCTCAGCATAAACAAGATCAAAAGGTGAACCACAAAAAAACCTATGGTTCGCATCAGCCTATCTGTTGATAGATGCGAAGGACTTGATGATAATTTTGATGTGAACTAGAAGGATTGCCTTTCAGTTATCTTGGTTGTTGATGGGAACTACTAAACCAATAATAAAACATTTTATAAGTCATTTAGAGATAATTTATAGATATTAGGTGGTATTTCTACTACCTTGTCATATGATGAAAAGTCAAACAAAAGAAAACCTATTATTTTAGCCATGCCAAAGTTTGCTATGTTCAGCCTAAAAATACCACTTGGTTTCCTTGACCTTGTTGAAGGGTCAAAGGGAGGATATTTGTGGATAGGAAAGGACATTGAAAATAAAGGAATTTATCTAGTTCAATAGGAAATTGTATGCAAACCTAAGTCAGCTGATTGACCGGGTGCATTAGACCTTAGAAAACAGAACTCTGTCTTACTCATAAAGAATCTATATAATGTTATGAATCAACAAGACATCCCCTAAGTCAAACTCATATGGCAAGCACATTATCCCTCTTGGAAAACGTCACAAATTATGGTTCTAGCCTCCAGTTAGCTCATTCTAGTGGAAGGATAAATTGAATGGAACTCCGATCAAGGACAATTTCCCTTACCTATTCTCCTTTTCCAAATATTAGAATATATCTCTGAAGGATGCATGTGTCCTTGTTCTTGCTAATACATATGATCATTTACACCTTCCTTTATCCATGATTGACTCTCAAAAATCCTATGATCTCCTACATATGTTGACTTTTGGTTCCTTCATGATAACGCAAATAAATTCACCGGCAAGAAAGTATACACTGCATTGCACTACTAGGAAAAATGTTAGAAAGGTTTGTTACTCTAGGTGCATCAATATATGGATTCACTACAAGTATATACTCGTGACACGCCATATATTGATGCGCCATGACCATTCACATACTATTGACGCATTATGTATAAGATGCGCCATGGTTAGTTGAAGTACAGGCCGACAGGGGTGTCCCCTCTTTTATTCATGGCGCATGGCACAATGGTGTTCCATGAGTATTTGGATAGTCATAGCGCACCTAGGTGTCATGCATCACGTATAAGAGGGGACACCCCTGCTATACACGGGTGGCAGATTACTCCACGAGTAACATGGCGGCACCAACTCCACACCCCCACCTAGTGGATCGTCTTTTCAGTTTTTTTTAAATAAAATAAAATAATAAAAACGTTAAATTTGAAATACCTTTCATTGTAGTTATGTGAAGGGGTATAGTTGTAGGAAAAAATAACAAACATAAATTTTGCCATATTTTGCAAAAAAAAGTTATGTCTCGGTAAACCGTCTCTAACTTTTGCATACGATATCAGATAAAAATCTTGAGTTTATGAAAAAATATCTACTCAAAATTTCCAGTCCGATTTCAACCTCCTATAGATCTTATCAATTTTTTTAGTATCCCAAAATTCGAAAAGGGAAAAAGTTACATCAAAAATTAGATTTTTTTCTCTACAATAAAGAGGCTCACTTACCCATGTCGCACCCCGTGGTGATGCGCAACAGGTAAGTGAGAGCGGGATTCGTATTTGAACCAGTCACCTACCACTTCTCGTTTTCCTTCCCTTCTTCTTCTCCTTTCTCTTTCTCTTTCTTCTCCGCCCCTTCTCCTTTCTCCTTCTCCTCTCCTTCTCTTTGGCCGCCAGCCACCGCACCGTCCTCCCACTCTCCCTCGCCCCGAGCTCTTCCCCTACCCCCGCCTCGGGCTCATTACGCTCACACTCCACCTTGTCGTCGCACCCTGAGCGCGTCGTGACCCCGAGCCACAATAGAGGTATTCCCTAGTGTTTTCCCTAAAAAAAAGCACGACATTAGCTACGAAGACATTTTGTTCTCTCTTTAGATGATGATTCTTCAGGCTTGGGACAACCTCCCCAATGTCAACAGTACAAAATCAAGAGGGAGGGGAAATTCTCGGGCAGGTGCCACTAGAATGAACCAAAAGGGAAGACGACAACGACACTTACCTTTGAATACGAGAATTGATGCCCACACACTCATGTGCACCTCTTCGGGGTTTCCAATCTTAGGAAATTCAAAGACAAAACAAGCAAATCATACGGGTGGATAAAAAACGGAGGGTTACACCCACTTGCAAAATTTCCACCTAAAGAAAAGACTCTTTGTGTCCTACACAAAAGAAAAATATATAATGGTAACCTGATATATTTTTTACAAAAAATTGCCTCTGGCTCTGAAATTTCGGGAAGCTTGCGAACACAGATGCTCGAAACCCATGGAAGGGGTGCACATGTATTTTCACTATGTCGACAAGGCGTTGCGACAGCCCAAATGAGTGCCAATTGGAGGTGGATTGTCTCAAGTGATTATTCGAAATTCCAGGCGAAGTGATGCCCAAATTCAGAGGCCGGTCTCTTTGGCCGTAAGAACTGAAGGGAATGGCACGGAGCTCTGTACATTTTTATTGCACGGTTAAGTAGTACTAGTACTGCTGGTTGTATGTCACATTTTCCTGGCGACCTCTTTCAGCTAATTAAGCAAGAGGCATGACCCGAATCAACCTCGTGATCGAGCCGACACTGCAGTAGTACAACATCTCGGTCGATCGCTACATGACGGGGAGAGAAGAAAAGATCGAGATATATCGATCCCAAAAAGGTCCCGCGTCTCGAGAAACCGAACCTGAATATCTGATGATCGACTGATCGAGTAGTC
The DNA here is from genome assembly GCA_916181665.1 of Avena sativa. NCBI lineage: Eukaryota > Viridiplantae > Streptophyta > Magnoliopsida > Poales > Poaceae > Avena > Avena sativa. Next base: position 349,697,097 of record OV702293.1, on the reverse strand, counting down.
CACTAGTACTAGCTACCTTTACCAACTTGCACCTAGCTTGCTTGGCCGTACGATCGAGAAGCCCCGTGCTGATCTCGACGTACCCCGTGTTGCCGGTGTGGACGGCTAGTCGAGCGAGCCCGGTGGCGGGTGGGTGCCGGCGACGAAGAAGCGGCCGGAGGCGGCGTCCTGGCTGGCGTAGTAGACGGTGCTGGGGCTGACGTGGCTGTGCGTCCCCTCGTAGGTGGTCACCACGTAGGCCGGGTCGTCCCTGTCCCGCTCCACCCGCTTCTTCACGCTGCACCCTTCCGTCGAGCACCGGTAGTAGTTCCTGCACGCACATACTCAAATCAGTTCTCAACCTCCCTCGTTGCGCAATGTGTTCGTGTAATTGGTAGAGATTCCTGATTGAACATTATGTGACGATGAACTGCCGATCAATTGGCGCGAAAGTTCGGGTCGAATCATGCTTAATTTTGCGGTGGTGATTAGATTGGGGAAAGCTCTGCTCTTACCTCGGGTTGGGGCTGTTCTTGACGGACTTCTTGCCGTACTTGCGCCACTTGTACCCGTCGTCCAGGATCTCGATCTCCGACTTGGTCCGGAACGCGATGCGCTCCGTCCTTGGGCGCTCCATCGCCGCCGGCTCGGCCGCCCTCCTAGCGTGAGTGCTCGTCCCCGCGCTCGCACCGACATCCGGCACCGCGACCACGGGCGGCGGCGCGGCGAACACTCCGTCGTCGAAGAGGTACTCGGATATGTCGAACTGCGCCGCAGCTTCCGCAACCGCCGGCTGAGGCGGCAGCTGAACAGGGGCGGCGCCGAGCGCGGCGGAGAAGCTGGACGCGGGGCTGGACGTGCTGGAGCTTCCCCCGTGCGAGAAGTACGATGACATCGGAGAGGGGGAGGAGAAGAAGCAGCAGGCGTCGCCCGCCGCCGCCGCCGCCGGTTGGTAGAGCACTGGTGCAGCTCCGACTGCCGCCATGACCGGGTGCAAGACCGCCGCGCGCTCTCCGTATTTATAAGTGTCCCCAAATCGCCGGTGCGCTGCTGCTGCTGCATGGATGATGGAGGAGTGGGGATTTGGCGGGTGGATTTGTACTGGCTGAGGGCGCCGGTTGCGGGCGAGCTCGTATTGTTTTTCGGGGGATTTCGGTCGGCTTCCCGGTGAGCTTCCTGCGGTGAGAAGGTTCGGCGATGGTGAGTGGGTTGCCGCCCGCCGCCGCAGGCTCGTGCGCGCGCGCGTGCCCACTTTGAGCTGGGTCGACCGAATTGTCTCGAAAGAAAGACTCAGAAAGGTCTTTGCCTCGGAATGCCTGGCAGGTGGGTCCGTACGACTCGAGTCAAGCAATCAAGCCGCATTCTTCCTTTGTCTACTGCTGAAAATCACTTCCGGGCCAGATCTGGAAAGTGAACACATTCTAAATCGGTCTACCGCGCAAATATATACTCCCTCTGTCAATAATTATCTTACATTTTAGATTTAGTCAAAATCAAATTTTATAAAATTTGATAGAATATATAGAAAAAACTATAAACATCTATAACACCGAATGTATATATAAAAAAAACTATAAACATCTATACTGCTGAAAATCATTTCCGGGCCAGATCTGGAAAGTGAACACGTTCTAAATCGGTCTACCACGCGCAATATATACATCCATGCAAGATTTACTATAGTGTAATTTTTTAGTTCAAAATATCGTATTGTTCGCGTGAATCATATATTATCTAAGATATTTATGTTAACTCATCTTCTCATAATGTGATATACTTTTACTTTTCAGGATAAATCTAGAGATAATAAAATATTAACCAATGTGGACGGACCCAGAGCGTATATATATACTGCTCTACGGAAAAGAAGTTCATTACCAAACATTGCCATTATAGTATATGATTTTTTTTAAACTTCTCACTTTGGTTAGGGAAATACATGATTTCATAGAAAGATTTGCATATCAAGGTGCGTCAAAACAAAATGTGTTTTAGTGAAATGGGTCACTATAAACCAACCTAAGGATATAATGGAACAGGTTACAAGAACAATACACTTGCTTTAGATATAATGAACCAAGGCAAGATAGGTATTTTTTTCTGGAAAGCGAAGAGCACCTACTGTGTGTAGTAAACCGTTCTTGTGAATAAGTATTGTAAGAGGCAGTGATAAATTAGAATCTAGCATAGAACTAAATATTCGCAACTTTGGCTGGTCTTCTAGGCTAAAAGAGCCTTTTCTTTATGTAAAAAGATGATAGGAAATGAATAAAAACACTAGTTCAAAAATATATGTGGGTACATGAAAGAATAAGTTATCCTTAAGGACAGTGGCGGAGGACGAAAAAAAATCAAGGTAGGGCAAACTCCAAAAAAAAGTAAATATCAACTCGGTCTTGATGATCTTTGCCACCGAGAAAGCCCTTTCAACTATTGTTGTTTCTACTAGTAAAAACAATACCAGCTTAACAAAGCGATAAACGATATGAAGCATAATATATCATTCAAATATTAAGATAATCTCTGAAGTCTTTAATTCTCTGTATATGAATAAAGAGTATCTCAAGGTTATCTTATATAAGTTCATGCTCATGATAATATAAATCTCCATGATAAATCTCTGTAAGCCGAGAAATCTTATTCGCGTTGAACCTATAAAATGGTTCATTTCAGGCAAGGCAAAACAAAGAAACTCTAACGAAAACTCATCAAATCGATGGTCAAAATCAGTTGTAATAGATTTTATTGAAAAATAGAAGGTGGCCACACACCAAAAAAATCAATAGTGACCTAGTATATTCTCGTTTTTAATGACTTTTCACTTATTTTTGTTATCATTTCGTCCATACTTAGGATTGTGATCTTATTTTTTGCGCGAATTCACATCTTTAGGAGGGTTCTAAACCATCATTTCTCTAATTGAGAAAGCATGCATTAGAAATTTTTACCAATAGTAAGCCAAAGTACAAACATAAAATATAAACCGTCACATAATAAGAGTTGGTTTTGGCCACATGCCATAAGACGGCCAAAATACTCTCATGACCTCATTAGATACCTCATCTAGGACATTGTTTAGAGTTGATTTTGATTAGATTGAGAATTAGCAAATGTAGAGAGAAAAGTTTAGTTTAAAACTAGACTACACATAGTCCTTATTTCACTTCAGAATCAATTTTACACAGTATTTACTAAAATAAGCATAACTTTCTCATACGAAGTCTGTTTTCAGCGTATAACCACTCAAAATGTTCAGAAAAAACATACGCATCTAAAGGTTTTCTCCAAAAATCAAGGTAGGGCGGCTGCCCTACCTTGACCTACTGGGAGCTCCGCCCCTGCTTAAGGATGGAACTCTTTGATTCATCGCATAACAAAAATTTCTGATCTCTTTTCTAGTAACTTAAGATCATTAATGTGATGATGTGTTTTTCCTTATAGTACACTTATGAAACTCTTTGTATAGCAGGATCTCCATCCATCTAACTTAGTCAGACTAACTCGATCAACACTTGATCGAGTAGCGCATGGCCATGACTTTCGAATCATATCACATGGAAGGGCCTAGAGAATATCTCTCTCTGAGTGGAAGGGGTAAATTTTGTCTTGGTCGATCCACGTCAAGATGCTTACTTCTTAGTCGGCCCAAACACCGCCCTTACGACTACCGGCTAGCGTTATGCAGACATAAAGTCGGCTAGTCCATAACCCAAACCGTGGTGATGGCCTCAGGTCTAACGTTGACCGGATCGATGACGTCATACTCACGCCGGCTAAGCCTTGGGTTCAGACCAGCTAGTATAGCTATTTTGCATAGACAATGTTAGTTAGATGGCATATCCACGCCTATGTCTGGTGGAACCATGACATCGTCCGACTTACACATTAGTTTCGGTAGTGGGTCCAGCACAACCTCAAACAACTAAGTACAAAAATGCATAAACTTAATTAAGTATAAGATTTCATAAGACATATCACATATGTAGTGTATTAATACAATTAGTTTACACATGACTAAACTTCTGAATACAAGTAAATAAGATGGAGCCCCATTCCTAACATCTCCCAATCCATTCTCGTTGATCTTCCGTGCCACCGAATCACCCACATGGATGCAACATCACAACCGATCATTCGATCCGGGGTCACGTAGCCGCATCCCGTGGCTCACCAAGCTCCCAACCCTGTTGTTGGCAATGTCGCGCCCCCAATCCTGGGGATGCCGTGGACAAATGAATGCAGCATGGAAAACACATCATGCAACTTGCCATTTTCGGTTCTATTCCCATGGTGGCGGTTCCGGTGGCCAGAATATTGGCGTCCGCTGCCAAGCGAAATCCACACCCCAAGAAGCGCCAAAAGATTCGATGAAGCCTTCCAAGTGAGGCCGAATCACACCTCGCTGGTAGTGGTGTTTACGTATTTCAAATGCCACTACTAAGTTTTCTTGGTAAGAGATGTGAGTCTTAAATAGTAGTGGCGTTTAAATCTCCTTGAATGCCACTAGTATGACAATATTAGTGGCGTTCGAGAATTTTCACACGCCTTTGCAATTTTGGGACATACCGGCGGCGTTTAGAGAATGGTGCAAGCCACTAATAAAATGTCTTATATAAGGGTTCTCCTACTATTTCCTCCTTTGCCGTCCGCCTTCTTCATGCTCGATGAATTGTTCGAGTGGTATGTATTATCCCCCTTTTCCCCCTGAAATCTTGTCTAAACGGGTTACTTAGTTCTTTTGATATTCGATTGTATATCCTGCATTCCGTTCCTTGCTCCTATGTGGATTTGTTGGCGTTGAATGATGTCAACATTGGTATGGTTCCACTTGACCACTTCGACGCCCGCTTTGAATATGGGGACAATGAGGTAGAGGTGGGGAATGATGTCGTGGGTGGAAATTAGAATATGGAGGGTGATGACGTAGAGGAGATTGGGGAGGAAGTATTTGATGCTTCTCAACTGACAAAGGGCAAAGCATTAAAAAGTTCCAATTACACGGAGATATAAGACATTTGTTTGGTGAAAGCATGGGAGCAAGTGTCACTCGTTGTTGTGTCCGGTAATGATTAAACTGGAAAAAATTATTGGAAAAGACCGAAAAATCCCCACGCTGGTATCTCACCCCACGTGGGTGAATAGAAGCTCCTCCATCATGCCGCCCCTCCCCTTCTCCCTCACCGCCTCCCCTGATGCGGGCCATCGGGCTTTGGTGGCGACCAGACATCCCCCACATGCGTCGTATGGTGACACAAAATACGGCGGCCAGCGGCGGTGCATCTAGTTCAAACGACGCGGTCCAGTGAGGAATGGGTGGCCATGGCGGTGATAGAGCAGCGTCTTCATGGAGGTGTCAAGGTAGTTTGAGCACTTCCAGTGGGATCGAATGGAGAGGCCAGTGGTGCCCCACCCTCCCTTGATCTAGGCCATTTGGGCCCCATCTAGCTTAGGACGGGCCTTAGGCGTTATGGCGGCATCTTAGACGTACTGAGGAGCGGGGGCTGGTTTCGGGGGTGGCCAAAACTGTGGCATGCCTGATGCAGTGCGGAGGTGGGGCTTTACAGGTCCAATTCAGGCCACGCCGGTAAGGGCATGATGTGTCCCTGCTGAAGGTCGATTCCTCCCACGTGATGCTATACTGATACCCCTCACAGGACTTCCTTCTTCCCAGTCTTGCCAGCCTCACTACGTTGGTCATGGTGAGATGGCGGTGGTGATTGCAAGACCGTAGTGGCATCTGCTGGTGAGTGGCAATCTTGGTGGAGTGCTTCAGTTTGTCTGATGTGTGGTTTTTTGGAGGTTGGGAGAAATCCCTGTCATATTGACATGGTCGCGTTGATGCCTGCAGGTTTCGCCGTCCTTGAAGGGTTTCGCAGCATAGTAAATCAAAAATTTCTACGGATGCGAACGGGGAAAGCCAAGATCTAATCTAAGGAGATGCAAACAACGAGGGGGTATAGATGAGATCTTCATACCCTTGAAGATTCGCACAGCGGAACGTTCGATGGAACGTGGGTGATGTAGTCGTACTCGCTTCTCCTCCTCGTGATCCGATCCGATCTAACACCGCAAGTGGCGATGCCTCCGAGAGATGCACACGTGCGGCACCTCGACGTCTCCTCCTTCCTCGGTCCAACAAGTGGGGTGGAGAGATGGATTGGATCTACAATGCGACGACGCGGTGCAAGCGGTGGAGAGTTTATGCGGCAGGGCTTCGCCTACACGCAGTCGGGAGAGAGAGATCTGGAGGGCAGCAGTATGGCGGCTAGGGTTGAAGGAGTGGGGGAGGAGGGCTGCACCCCTGCCCTCTATATATAGGGGGCTGGACGTCCCCCTTGGCCCCTCCTCCAAGCCCTAGGGCGGCGGCCCCAAGGGTTGGAGTGGGGGGCAAGTTTTCCTCCTCCTTCTAGAAGGTTTCCCTAGGGTTTTGGACGGCTGGGCCTATGGGGCCTTGTGCCCTGGCCCAATGCGGCCAGGGCACTCCCTCGTAGGCCCACGCCCCCTCCCGACAAGTGGGGCCACGTTGGTCCCACTCCGGAAGGTTCTAGAAGCTTCTGGTACAATACCGATTAACCCGAAACAATTCCGAACTCCAAAAACTGCATTGCCTTATATGAATCTTATTCTCCGGACCATTTCGGAACCTCTCGTGATGTCCCAGATCTCATCCAAGACTCCGAAAAAAACTCATAAACCAATTATCCAATCTATCCTAGCGTCGAGACACGTTAAGTGTGTGACCCTTCGGGTTCGAGAACATGCAGACATGATCTTATATCAATAATCAACAACGGGGTCTAGAAACCCATATTGACTCCCACACATTCATCAATGATCATATCGGATGAACCACGTGAAGGGTTTCGCGGCATAGTAAATCAAAATTTTCTACGGATGCGAACAGAGGGAAGGCCAAGATCTAATCTAGGAGATACAAACAACAAGAGAGATTGGATTAGATCTTCATACCCTTGAAGATTCACACAGCGGAATGTTCGTCGGAACGTGGGTGATGTAGTCGTACTCGCTTCTCCTCCTCGCGATCCGATCCGATCTAGCACCACAAGTGGCGGTGCCTCCGTGAGATGCACACGTGCAGCACCTCGACGTCTCCTCCTTCCTTGGTCCAGCAAGTATGGTGGAGAGATGGGTTGGATCTACAACGCGACGGCGCGGTGCAATTGGTGGAGAATTTCTGCAGCAGGGCTTCGCCTACAAGCAGTCGGGAGGGAGAGAGGAGGGCAGCAGGGCGGCTAGGGTTGGAGGGGAAGGTGTGGGGGGTTGGTGCGCCCCCACCCCTCTTTATATATAGGGGGGGCGCAGCCCTAGCCCCTCCCCCAAGCCCAAACCGGCGGCCCCAAGGAGGAAGAGTGGGGGGCAAGGAAACCCCCCTTCTAGAAGGTTTATCTAGGGTTTAAACCCTCTTTGGCCGGCTGGGCCCTATGGGGCCTTGTGCCCCTGGCCCAATGCGGCCAGGGCAATCCCTCATAGGCCCAAGCCCCCTCCCGGAAGGTGGGGTCATGTTGGTCCCCTTCCGGAAGGTTCTAGAAGCTTCCGGTATAATACCGATTAACCCGGAACAATTCCGAACTCCAAAAACTGCACTGCCTTATATGAATCTTATTCTCCGGACCATTTCGGAACCTCTCGTGATGTCCCGGATCCCATCCGAGACTCCGAACAAAAACTCATAAACCAATTATCCAATCTATCCTAGCGTCGAGACACGTTAAGTGTGTGACCCTGCGGGTTCGAGAATATGCGGACATGATCTTCTATCAATAATCAACAGCGGGGTCTGGAAACCCATATTGACTCCCACACATTCATCGATGATCATATCGGATGAACCACGATGCCAAGATTCAATCAATCCCATATATATATTCCCTTCGTCTCGCGATATTTTACTTGCCCGAGATTCGATCGTCGGTACCGTCATACCTAGTTCAATCTCGTTCACAGCAAGTACTTTACTCGTTCCGTAATCCGGGAATAACTTTGTGATTAACTCCTTAACCACATGCCTGCAAGCGGTGTTGATATCGATTACCGAGTGGTCCCGAAGTATATCTCTCCGACTTGGGAGGGACAAATCCCATCTCGATACATACAACCCAACAGGTACTTTCCGATCACCTGAGAGACACCTTTATGATCACCCTCTCATAGGATGACGTTTGATGACCTCAAAGCTTTCATCCGATACCAGGGAGTTGCATTATCTCATGGTCTAAGGAATACAATATTTGACATTAGAAAAGCTTCGCAAAGACGAACACGATGACACGATCTAATTTCTTCGCTTAATTTGGGTCTGTCCATCATATCATTCTCCCAATGATATGATCTCATTATCAATTGACAACTCATGTCTATGGTTAGGAAACCTTAACCATCATTAATCAATGAGCTAGTCCATAGAGGCGTACTAGGGACACGGTGTTGTTCACAAACCACACAAGTATTAAAGTTTCCGCTTAATCCAATTCTAGCATGGAATATAAACTTTATCATGAACAAGAATTATAATAATAACATCTTTATTATTGCCTTTAGGGCATAATTCCAACAGTCTCCTGGTCAGTACCCGAAAGAGAGGCGGAGCCTCGCGTCGCTCCCACGAGCGGTGCCGGCTCCCGGCGGCGCGCCCCTCCCCTTCCCCCTCCCGCCGCCGCCAGAGAGGGTCGTTGGGCAAAGCCCGTGCGGCTTCATCGGTGGCAGGGCCCTTCTCCCCCTCTCTAGGTCGTGGCGGCGCGGGCGTCGGCGGCCAGCGGGGGCACGACGCTGTGTGTCGGGCGCGGCGGCGCAGTGCGTTGGCGACGGCGTGGTGGCGATGCGGGTGCGGGGTCGTGGTGGTGGTGGCTCCCTGGAGCCCCCACGACGGCGGCTGGCGCTAGGATCGGGCGACGGAGGTCCGGCGTGGGTGATGGCGTCACGGCGGCGTAGATCCCGCGATCACGCTTTGCTTGTAGCTTCTCCAGCTCACAACTCCTCCATTCAAAATATAAACGTATCCTGTCTGAGATTTAGAATCATCCTTGTCGGTATCAAAATTAGCGTCGACGTAACCCTTTACGACGAGCTGTTCATCACCTCCATAGAGTAAGAACATTTCTTTAGTCCTATTTAGGTACTTTAGGATGTTCTTCACGGCTATCCAGTGTTCCACTCCTGGATCACTTTGATATCTACTCGTCAAACTAAGAGCATTGGACACATCCGGTCTAGTACACAGCATGGCATACATGATAGAACCTATGGCCGAGGCATATGGCACTTTGCTCATAGCTTCTCTATCATTTACCATAGCTGGACACTGAGCCTTGCTCAATATCTTACCTGACAACATAGGCACTGAACCTTTCTTTGCCTTATCCATTCTGAACCTTTTCAGAACTTTGTCTAGGTATGTACTTTGGCTTAAAGCTATCAGGCGTCTTTGTCTATCTCTATAGATTTTGATGCCCAATATATAAGCAGCTTCACCTAGGTCTTTCATTGAAAAACACTTGTTCAAATAACTTTTCACATCGTTAAGCATGTTAATGTCATTTCCAATAATCAATATGTCATCCACATATAGTACCAGAAATGTCACCGAGCTCCCACTCACTTTCTTGTAGATAAAAGCTTCGTAGCTATTTGGAACAAATCCAAAGCTCTTGATCACTTGATCAAAACGAAGGTTCTAACTCCGAGACGCTTGCTCCAGTCCATAAATGGAACACTGAAGTTTGCATACTTTATCAGCATCCTTAGGATCGACAAAACCTTCGGGTTGCATCATATACAACTCTTCATCAATGTTGCCATTGTGGAACGTAGTCTTGACATCCATCTGCCATATTTCATAATCATGAAACACAACAATTGCTAATAAAATCCGAATGGACTTAAACATCGCTACGGGAGAGAAAGTCTCATCGTAGTCAACACCTTGAACTTGTCGAAAACCTTTCGCGACAAGCCGTGCTTTATAGATGGTAACATTACCATCCGTGTCCGTTTTCTTCTTGAAAATCCATTTGCACTCAACGACCTTTCAGTCGCTAGGAGGGTCTACCAAAGTCCATACTTGGTTTTCGCTCATGGATCCAAATTCGGATTTCATGGCCTCTAGCCATTTCTCAGAGTCTGGGCTCATCATCGCTTCCTCATAGTTCGTAGGTTCACTGTCTTCTACCAACAAGACAGTCAAGACAGGGTTGCCGTACCACTCAGGAGGGGCACGCGACCTTGTCGACCTGCGACGTTCAGTAGTAGCATCGTCCGAAACTTCATGATCCTTGTCATTAGCTTCCTCTATTGTTGGTGCAGACGGCACTGGAACAATTTCAGGTGCTGCGCTATTCTCCAACTCAAGAGAAGGTTCAACAACCTTGTCTAGCTCTACTTTCCTCCCACTCACTTATTTCGAGAGAAACTCCTTCTCAAGAAAAGAACCGTTCTTTGCGACAAACACTTTGCCTTCGGTTCTGTGATAGAAGGTATACCCAATAGTTTCCTTAGGGTATCCTATGAAGACGTATTTCTCCGCTTTGGGTTCGAGCTTGTCCGGCATCAACTTCTTGACGTAAGCTTCGCATCCCAAACTTTAAGAAACGACAACTTAGGTTTAGCACCAAACCACAGTTCATACGGTGTCGTCTCAACGGATTTAGATGGTGTCCTATTTAAAGTGAATGCAGCGGTTTCTAATGCATAACCCCAAAATGATAACGGCAAATCAGTAAGAGACATCATCGATCGGACCATATCTAATAGGGTTCGATTCCGGCGTTCAGACACACCATTGCGCTGTGGTGTTCCGGGTGGCGTGAGTTGCGAAATGATTCCACTTGCTTTAAGATGCGTGAGAAAATCATAACTCAAATATTCACCTCCACGATCGGATCATAGAAACTTAATTTTTTTGTTACGATGGTTCTCCACTTCATTCTGAAATTCTTTGAACTTTTCAAATGTTTCAGATTTATGTTTCATCAAATAGATATACCCATATCTACTTAAGTCATCGGTAAAAGTGAGAAAGTAGCGATATCCACTGCGCGTCGAAACACTCATAGGTCCGCATACATCGGTATGTATGATTTCCAACAAGTCCGTTGCTTGCTCCATCATTCTGGAGAACAGGGTTTTGATCATCTTGCCCATGAGGCATGGTTCGCATGTCTCAAATGATTCAAAATCAAGAGACTCCAAAAGTCCATCAGAATGGAGTTTCTTCATGCGCTTTACACCAATATGACCTAGGCGACAGTACCACAAATAAGTAGTATTATCACTATCTACTTTGCATCTCTTAGCCTCAATGTTATGGATGTGTGTTTCATCCCTTTCGAGATTCAGAAGAAATAAACCATTCATAGCAGGTGCATGACCATAAAAGATGTTACTCATATAAATAGAACAACCATTATTCTCTGATTTAAATGAATAACCGTCTTGCAATAAACACGATCCAGAAATAATGTTCATGCTCAACGCAGGCACATAATAACACTTATTAAGGTTTAAAACTAATCCCGAAGGTAAAACTAAGGAGAGCGTGCCGACGGCCATCACATCAACTCTTGATCCGTTGCCAACGCGCATCGTCACCTCATCCCTCGCAAGCCGCCGTCTATTCCGTAGCTCCTGTTTCGAGTCACAAATATTAGCAACTGAACCAGTATCAAATACCCAGGCACTACAACGAGGGCTAGTAAGGAAAACATCAATAACATGTATATCAAATATACCTTTGATGGTGCCAGCCTTCTTGTCTGCTAAGTACTTCGGACAGTTGCGCTTCCAGTGACCCTTGTCCTTGCAATAGAAGCACTCAGTGTCCGGCTTGGGTCTAGACTTGAGCTTCTTCTCAGCAGGGGCAACGCGCTTGCCGCCGCCTTTCTTGAAGGGCTTCTTTGCACCCTTACCTTTCTTGAAGGTGGGGGGCTTGTTGACCATCAACACATGATTATCCTTTTTGATGTCCACCTCTGCAGCCTTCAGCTTTGCGAAGAGCTCGGTGATCGTATCAGTGGAACCGATCTGATTATGAGTCACTACAAAACTTTTGTAGCTGGGAGGGAGTGATTGCAGAACCCTGTCAATCTTGAGCTCCTCTGGAATCTTGCAGTCCAGTTGCTCAAGGTGTTGAGTGTAGCCCGACATCTTTATGGCGTGCTCACTAACGGAACTCCCTTCCTCCATCTTGCAGTTAAAGAATTTCTCAGAGATCTCATATCTCTCAGAACGGGCCTGGGTCTGAAACATAGTTTTCAGCTCCTCAAGAATCTCAAAGGGCTTGGGATAGTCTTCAAAACGATTTTGAAGGTCCGATTCCATAGCAAACAACATGGTGCTCTTAATCACACCATAATCATCTTTGCGCGACTGATAGACAACTTTCTCATCAGCCGGCGCAGTTGCAGCAGGGGCGTCACCTAACACTTTCTCAAGGACATAGTCCTTTTGACCGCCAGAGAGAATGATTCTCAGATTGCGGAACTAGTTGGTGAAGTTAGACCCATTGTTTCTAAGCTTTTCCTTCTCAGCAAAAACGTTGAAGTTGAAGTTGGACTTAGCCATTTGATCTACAATGTTTGCAAGTACAAATTAGACTATGTTCATGATAACTAGTTCAACTTTTAATCAAATTACTAGATGAACTCCCACTAAATTCAACATCTCTCAAGTTGTTTAGTGAACATGATCCAAATTCACCACACCTAATCCGATCTTCACGAGAAGAGATGTGGTTTCAATGGTGGACAACGAAGTGTCGATCATATCATTCATATGACTCATGCTTAACCTTTCGGTTCATGTGTTTCGAGGCCATGTCTGTACATGCTAGGCTCGTCAAGTCAAACCCAAGTATTTCCGCGTGTGCAAAACTGGCTTGCACCCGTTGTATGTGAACGTAGAGTCTATAGCACCCGATCATCATGTGATGCTTGGACACGACGAACTTTCGCAATGGTGCATACATGGGGAGAACACAGTTTTATCTTGATCTTTAAGTGAGGAATCATCTTATAATGCTACCGTCGCGATCTAAGCATAATAAGATACATAAAAGGATAAACATCACATGCATATAACTTTATGTGACATGGTATAGCCAATCTTCGCGCAATGATCTCCATCTTGTGCATGCCGGCATGATCTCCATCACTCCACCATGATTGCCTCCACCATGAATAGCAACTACAACTATTGCTAACTACTTAGCGATAAAGTAAAACTATTACATGGCGTATAAGAAGTTGACTCGCAGGTCATACACAATTATAAAGACAACCATATGGCTCCTGCCGGTTGTGTACTCATCGACATGCAAGTCATGAAACATTACAAAACATGATCATCACATACAATACACACATCACATCTTGGGCCATACCATATCACAGAAAACACTCCCTGCAAAAATAAGTTAGACGCCTCTACTTTGTTGTTGCATGTTTTACGTGGCTTATGGGAGTAGCAAGCTAAGAATGATTCTTACCTACGGAAAGCCACAACGGTGATATTATGGTTGCCAAACTCCGGTGTTAAACCCATGACAACTATAGTGAGAGAAACAGGCATCCACCAGCCGCATGTGTGGAACAAGCCACACGTCAAGTGCGGAGCCGGTCTCCCGAACGACGTCGCGTAAGGTTGGCCTGGACCGCTTCAATCTCACTATCAGGCGTCATAAGAAGAACACAAACAAGAGGCTTGCAACAGAAAACATCAACGCCCGCAACAACCATGTTGCGTTCTACTCGTGAAACACATCAACGCCCGCAGCAGTTTGGCGGCTAGGGTTGAAGGAGTGGGGGAGGAGGGCTGCGCCCCTGACCTCTATATATAGGGGGCTGGCCGGCCCCTTTGCCCCTCCTCCAAGCCCTACGGCGGCGGCCCCAAGGGTTGGAGTGGGGGGCAAGTTTTCCCCCTCCTTCTAGAAGGTTTCCCTAGGGTTTTGGCCGGCTGGGCCTATGGGGCCATGTGCCCCTGGCCCAATGCGGCCAGGGCACTCCCTCGTAGGCCCACGCCCCTCCCGACAAGTGGGGCCACGTTGGTCCCACTCCGGAAGGTTCTAGAAGCTTCCGGTACAATACCGATTAATCCGAAACAATTCCGAACTCCAAAAACTGCATTGCCTTATATGAATCTTATTCTCCGGACCATTCTGGAACCTCTCGTGATGTCCCGGATCCCATCCGAGACTACGAACAAAAACTCATAAACAAATTATCCAATCTATCCTAGCGTCGAGACACGTTAAGTGTGTGACCCTTCGGGTTCGAGAACATGCAGACATGATCTTTTATCAATAATCAACAGCGGGGTCTGGAAACCCATATTGACTCCCACACATTCATTGATGATCATATCGAATGAACCACAATGCCAGGATTCAATCAATCCCATATATATTCCCTTCGTCTCGCGATATTTTACTTGCCCGAGATTTGATCGTCGGTACCGTCATACCTAGTTCAATCTCGTTCACAGCAAGTACTTTACTCGTTCCGTAATCCGATATCACTTTGTGATTAACTCCTTAACCACATGCTTGCAAGCGGTGTTGATATCGATTACCGAGTGGGCCCGAAGTATATCTCTCCGACTTGGGAGGGACAAATCCCATCTTGATACATACAACCCAATAGGTACTTTCCGATCACCTGAGAGACACCTTTATGATCACCCTCTCATAGGATGACGTTTGATGACCTCAAAGCTTTCATCCGATACCAGGGAGTTGCATTATCTCATGGTCTAAGGAATACAATATTTGACATAAGAAAAGCTTTGCAAAGACGAACACGATGACACGATCTAATTTCTCCGCTTAATTTGGGTCTGTCCATCATATCATTCTCCCAATGATATGATCTTATTATCAATTGACAACTCATGTCTATGGTTAGTATACCTTAACCATCATTAATCAATGAGATAGTCCATAGAGGCGTACTAGGGACACGGTGTTATTCACAAACCACACAAGTATTAAAGTTTCCGCTTAATACAATTCTAGCATAAAATATAAACTTTATCATGAACAAGAATTATAATAATAACATCTTTATTATTGCCTCTAGGGCATAATTCTAACAGTCTCCTGGTCATTACCCGAAAGAGAGGCGGAGCCTCGCGTCGCTCCCGCGAGCGGCGATGGCTCCCGGCGGCACGCCCCTCCCCTTCCCCCCTCCCGCCGCTGCAAGAGAGGGTCGCCGGGCGAAGCCTGTGCGGCTTCGGCGGCGGCAGGGCCCTTCTCCCCCTCTCTAGGTCATGGCGGCGTGGGCGGCGGCGGCCAGCGGGGGCGCGACGCTGTGTGTCGGGCGCGGCGGCGAAGTGCTTTGGCGACGGCATGGTGGCGATGCGGGTGCGGGGTCGTGGTGGCGGTGGCTCCCTGGAGCCCCCACGACGGCGGCTGGCGCTAGGATCGGGCGATGGAGGTCCGGCGTGGGTGATGGCGTCACGGCGGCGTTGCTGTTGGCGGCGGGGTGGAGCCGTAGGTGGCAGGCGGTAGGCAGCGGCGTGGCTGCGCTGGCCAGCCCCAATCGACCTAGATCTGGGCCCCCTTGGGCTCCATCTGGGCCTGGGGCGGGCTGGCGGGCCTGACCCGCTGCTTGATCTGCGGGCAGTTGCAGGGTAGCTCGTGCAGGGATCCAGCGGCCGCTATGTTCGGGCTTGTTGCAGCGTGGCGGCGAACTTTGTGGGCCCGTTCGGGCCCGACCGGACCCTATTGGAACTGGTTTGCCCCCGCAGGGGCTTCACGGGTCGGCTAGACCCGACTGGATCTAACTGGGACTAGGTGTTTGCGGTCGCGTCCGGTCGACTACCGCCCAGGCGGTGGAGGTAGTTCCCTCCCGCGGGCACGTGGCTCTGCTGGCCCGATTCTAGTTGCCTCTCGCCGTTGCTTGCAGACCTCGCGACGGGCAGTTGCAAGGTAGCTCGTGCAGGGATCCAGCGGCCGCTATGTTCGGGCTTGTTGCAGCGTGGCGGCGAACTTTGTGGGCCCGTTCGGGCCCGACCGGACCCTATTGGAACTGGTTTGCCCCCGCGGGGGCTTCACGGGTCGGCTAGACCTGACCGGATCTAACTGGGAATGGGTGTTTGCGGTCGCGTCCGGTCGACTACCGCCCAGGCGGTGGAGGTAGTTCCTTCCCGCGGGCATGTGGCTCTGCTGGCCCGATTCTAGTTGCCTCTCGCCGTTGCTTGCAGACCTCGCGACGGGCAGTTGCAGGGTAGCTCGTGCAGGGATCCAGCGGCCGCTATGTTCGGGCTTGTTGCAGCGTGGCGGCAAACTTTGCGGACCCGTTCGGGCCCGACCGGACCCTATTGGAACTGGTTTGCCCCCGCGGGGGCTTCACGGGTCGGCTAGACCCGACCAGATCTAACTGAGACTGGGTGTTTGCGGTCGCGTTCGGTCGACTACCGCCCAGGCGGTAGTTCCCTCCCGCGGGCACGTGGCTCTGCTGGCCCGATTCTAGTTGCCTGTCGCCGTTGCTTGCAGACCTCGCGACGGGCAGTTGCAGGGTAGCTCGTGCAGGGATCCAGCGGCCGTTATGTTCGGGCTTGTTGCAGCGTGGCGGCGAACTTTGCGGGCCCGTTCGGGCCCGACCGGACCCTATTGGAACTGGTTTGCCCCCGCGGGGGCTTCACGGGTTGGCTAGACCCGACCGAATCTAACTGGGACTGGGTGTTTGCGGTCGCGTCCGGTCGACTATCGCCCAGGCGGTGGAGGTAGTTCCCTCCCGCGGGCACGTGGCTCTGCTGACCCGATTCTAGTTGCCTCTCGCCGTTGCTTGCAGACCTCGCGACGGGTATCTCGGTGATCTGACATTGGTCACCCCGTGACCGTGGTGGCGCATTCTCGTGGACGACAAGTTTTGTTGGTGGCGAGGCCTCGTCCTCGCGGGGCTCCTGTGCAACAGCTCGTCCGAAGGGGGTGGATAGGGTTCTCGGGAGAAATCCTTGTCGGCTTGCCCGACACCGACGCGGTGCCGCCCGCGGGTGGCATCTCTCCTTCCTGAAGGGCGTCGTGGCTACCCTTCTCCCATCCCCCTCTGTGTGCCGGGGGAAACCCTAGGACCATTCTGGTCCGGGCAACAGCGGTTGCTTTCCCTCTTGAGGGTGTTGCTTGGTGCTCGACGTGTTGGGGCTTGGAGCGTGGTGGCCATTCTCCGGTGGGCGCAGCAGCTGCGGGTGTCCGACGTTTAGCTGATCCGTCTCCGTCCCCTGTCCCTTTTGTTTTTCTTTGTTTCGTTCGGGTGTGTGTGTTGCTGCTCCAGCATCTTGTATCTTGTTGTGTCTTTGGGCGTTGTGCTGTCTGACCCAGCAGCGGTCTCACCTGTGTGCTTTATTTATAAAGCGGGGCGAAATCCTATTTCGAGAGTAATGGTGATGGCACGATAGCCCAAGGTGACCATGACATCATGGCTAGTGGTGTTGAAGATACTGCCGGAGATGATCTTGACAACAATAATGTTTGATCCAACGAAGAAAAAATGGAAGTTGAGGTCCAACGAAGAAAGGTGCATTTGTTACATTGGATGATCCCGATGAAAGGGATGGATGACTTGGAAAGAGAGTTCTGGGAAATTGAAAGAATGAAGATTATGCGAAGTAAAAGTTGAGAACTTCTTGCTAGCTACAATGGCCTCGGGCCTCGGCGAGTAATGGTGGTGGCACGACAGCCCAAGGTGACCATGACAGCCTGGCCAGTGATGATGAAGATAGTGTCGGAGATGATCTTGACAACAACAGTGTCCCATTCCCAGCAGCTAGCTAGCGCCTCACTGCTCACTGACCCGCCGCCGCCGCAAGGCGAGGTAGCAAACCGATCGTGCATCAGGGGAGACACTAGCTAAGCTGTAAGCAAGCTAGGTAGTACTAGTAGGTAGCTAAGCCACCATCACGAGATGATCCAAAACGTACGACGTCTTTTCCAATTATTAACCAGGCGTCCCGGTCGTTCGGTACCTTTAGGTCTACGTGCGCCGTATGTTGTGCTTGGGGCGTCACTTTCGCCCGTCTCCAATTATAGAACTGGAATTACCCCACGAGGCCAGGCAGCCATCGAGCCACGTATGTACGTACGTACGATGTCTCAGCTCAGCTCAGCTCTATCTAGAAGCCATGGACGTTCTCGGATGAGTTCCCAGCAGCTTCCCACCGGTCCCCAGCGATCTATCCTTTTTTTTACAGTTTTCGCAGGCTCACGAATTCCGATCCGGGAGTCGCTGTCGTCCCCGAATCTGGCCGCAGTTGGGCCTGCTGAGTGCTGACCTTTGTTTGTTTAGCGGCTCTGGCCCCCTCTCTCGGAGACTCGATCGCACTTCCTATTTTATCTCGCGAGCTGAGAGATGCCGGCCGGCGCCCGGCGGCGGGCACGTGCGTGTTTATCAGCCGGCCGGCAATGTCTGGCACTCTCGCTCACGCGCGCGTCACGTACGCCCAACCCGCACACGTCGATCACCGAGGGTCGCTCTCGAAGGGCCAAGTAAAAAATTGATCCAAGGGCCACCGAGAGGGTCGCTCTGGACGAGCACCGAAACTCAAGTTCCACGGAAAGATACTCCTCCAGCACACCACTACTCCCTCGGTCCGCAAATAAGTGTACATCTAGCTTTTGTCTGATTTGAACGGGATCGACCACGTGCGCGATGCCGATCGATTCTCGCCGCCCGCACTCTTCTCGGAAGGCTCCGGCCGGTCACGCTCGGACGCACGACATGCCACGCCACGACACATGAATTTGTCGTCCGGGCCGGGGCGTCTGCGTCGCAGCCCGCGCCCGTCGCCGTCACCCTATCTCCACATTAACGTCAGGTAAAATAATTCGGTTCGGTAGAATTGGCGGCCACGCCGCTGCTTTCAAGTTCGATCGGGTCGCCGTCGCTCGAGGCTGGCCCGCCGTACCATGGATGGATGCCTGCCTGAGCCTGACACTGAGAGCTTACCAGGATACCACACAGGCACAGCAGGACGTGGCGCCCAGATATACAGTGGCATCGCGATCGTGCGATAAATCCATTCGAACCTGCCACGAACGCCGGCCGGGTTTGGGGCTTGCGCATCTGGCTGGCAGGGCTTGCAATCGTACCTGATAGCGCCGTCTTTCGCGCGATCATCAAATATGTCATTGTATGTGATTATTATTTGGAGTATATGATACCTCTTACTCCCTCCGTTCCAAATACATATCTCAAGTTTATTAAAATTTAATAAATCTAGACACTATTTAGCATATAGATTTATCTAAATTTTAAAAAACTTAAAACATTTATTTTAAGACGGAGTGAGTATAAAATTTTTTGTCGGGATTAGAGAAACACTTGATTTCTTAGGGTCTCATATTGTAAAGGCAAGGAGACAATGCCAGAACAAAATATCATTTATTAGTGAAACGGGGTATCGGTATGCAAGCAAAGGGTGTATACTCCCTCCACCTCAAAATATATGTCTTAGATTTGCTAAAATTTAGATGAACCGATATACTAAATAATGTCTAGATTCATCCAAATTTTAATAAATCTAAGAAATCTATTTTAAGACAGGAGAGTACTTAATTTAGATATGCCCTCTAATTTTTAATACAAGTCCATAACCAAAAATATATTTTGTAACTATACAAGACTATTACTCCCTCCATACGTCCTGAAAAGGATAACGGAGATTTGTCAAAACATCTAGGAATTTAGGCATGTTTTATATATAAATATATTTAATTTTTTATAAACCATGAGACATCCTTAAAGGACGGAGGGAGTATATTTTCCCGTGAAGAATTGATTTGATTTTCACCTCTAGGTCGTGCTCAGTAATGTGAATGTTGCATGGAACCATAGAGAAAGGAACACCATATGCAACATGTCTAGTTAGCCAGAAACATGAGAGATTTTTCTGAAATTAATCGTGATATTGATTAGTTGGTTTTATTTTCTTGGTATCTGGAAAATTAGACGGTGACCCTGTGTAAGATCACAAAGGGACCATAATAAACCAAGCCTTATAGGTGAATGGTTTTTGAAAATAGGACCACCTACAGTATGCAGCAAAATATTTTTATGCATAATTTTTTTAAAAAGTAGAATATCAACAGTCAACACAAA
Organism: Avena sativa; assembly: GCA_916181665.1. Classification (NCBI taxonomy): domain Eukaryota; kingdom Viridiplantae; phylum Streptophyta; class Magnoliopsida; order Poales; family Poaceae; genus Avena; species Avena sativa. The sequence goes on along the minus strand of OV702293.1, from coordinate 349,677,013 downwards.
TTCGGAGGTTGTAAATTTTGACAGGTCTTTTTTTTTTTGACAGGTCTTATTGATGTTAAAATAGTTGTTCTTCATCTTGTAAAAGTATCGACATGGCAAAGATGACGTCTTTTCGAATAAAACAAGGCGTCCCGGTCCGGTGGGTACCTATGTTGTATTGGGGATTTGGGGCGTCACTTTCGTCTCCAATTATACAACTCGATTTACCCCACGAGGACAGGCAGCCACGTACGCACGTAGCCACGTACCATGTCTCACAAGCTAGCTCAGCACACAGTCTAGAAACCATGGACGTTCTCGGATTCCCAGCAGCTTCCCCCGGTCCCCGGTGATCTTCCTTTTTTTACAGTTTTCGCAGGCTCACGTACTGAACGAATTCCGGGAGTCGCTGTCTTCCCGGAATCTGGATCGCCATGGTTGGTTTGGTTGGCCCGCTGACCTTTGTTTGTTCAGTGGCTCCGCCCGCTCTCTTGCGTGCAGTTCATATTCTATCTCGCGTCACCTCACTCGCCCGGCAGTCCGCACAGTGGCTCGCCACCATGCTGCGTCGAGCGCGAGATCTGAGCGACGTCGACGGCTTCGGCCGGTGCGTGGCGGCGAGCACACGCGCTTGAGTGTCGACGTCGATCGTGCTGCTGATAGGCGTGCCGGCATCAAGTCCAGCCGCACACAGACGCACGTCGACCATTCTAAGAGGAAACAAGTCTATTTTCAACCCTAAATTCGTAGAGGTTCACCGGTTTAAACTCTCGAATCAAAATCCCTGTCGTTTGAACCCTGAACTATTATATCCTGGTCTAAATTCGTAGAGGTTCACCGGTTTAAATTCTCGAATCAAAATCCCTGTCGTTTGAACCCTGAACTATTATATCCTGGTCTAAATTAAACCTAGAACGGTTTGACAGAGTTGACCGATAGACACCTATGCAATTTTTTTTAAAAAAAACCAGTATAATTATGTATTTTAATCGAGCGTCCTTAATAATAATTGTCTAATGTTGATCTCTATTGTCGTGATGTGCGCCGGCGGCCGCCTCGAGCAGCAACAACGAGCGCGTCGACCATAGCCCAGCACGAGCGCGGCCGCGGCGCAGCGCCGCGAGGACGAAGAGGACCATGAGAGCGTCCAACACGGCCTCTCCATGGACGTCGTCGTCTGCATGGCCTTGGGCAGCCAACGCGCACAACGGCAAGTGCGCTACAGTGAGCGCGTGCAGTAGCTAGCACGCTGCAGCGGGCGCGCTCAGAGGCAGCGTGCAAGCGGCGGCCAACGTATTGCAACGAGCACGCACAGCAGGTCAGCAGCTAAACGTGCCAATACACGCATCAGATCTCAGCGAATTAAATTGGTATAGCTGGTTGGTATGTTCAGATCACAGGGAAAGAAATTGACAAAAATCGTCCCCAATTTGACAAATACAATAGCTAATTCAAGTCTTAGATCGAAATTTCGTCAAGGTCTCTTGATAATTTTATCTATTGGACTGTACGACGGCACCAAATTGCTGAGCTCTGCTCGTGTCGCCCTCGAGCAAGAAGTGGCGGACCAAGGAGGAGAGGTGCACGGCGGTAGCGGGAGAAGGCGCGGCCCGCTTGCTCACTGCGCGCGAGCTCTTCATGGCTATGCGGCGGCGCGCGAGCTCAGGCCACGACTCAGCTTAAAAGGAAGACGCAGAAGAGGTAAAAGATCATATTATCCCTGGGCCGAACCGTCAGTGAGAGTAGCATGTAATCCCGGCCAGGATAATGCTTTCCCGTTGTACCAAACAGCATCAGGGTTTAATTTAGACCGGAATTAAATAGTTCAGGGTAGACGACAGGGATTTCGACTTGAGGATTTAAAACACCGAACCTCTATGAATTCAGGGTTGAAAATAGACTTTTTCCTTCTAAAACGGTCGCTGGGACAGGCAAAAATCACTGTTTTGACCTAATTAACGATTGATCTTACAAATTGACCTACTTTTTGGAAGATATTTTGATCTGACCTGTTTTCATGGCGCTTTACCAGAGGGCGCCATGGTCAGTAGCACGGCGCTCTCGGCAAAAGCGCCATGCACCCATGGCGCTCCCTCAGAAAACACCATGGCCCCATCCGACGTGGCGGCAGTCGTGGCACACGCGGGCCCGTTTTAATGTTTGGCGCTTTCCGCGGGGGCGCCATGCTACTAGGCACAACGCTTTTGCGAAAAACGCCATGGTCCTTAACCCTAGAAAACGGCGCGGGCGCCCTCCCCCTACCCCTCCTAGCGCCATACCCCCCCCCCCCCCCCCGCGCGCCATACCCCTTCCCGAGCAGACAGAGACAGCGACGGCGGCGGCTCCCCCCAATCCCCCTCAAATCCAGATGCTCCCCCCTCATATCTGAGTCAATTTCCTGGTGGAATTTCTTCCTCTCCCCCCACTTGAGGTATTCTCCTTCGATTCTCCTTGTTGTATTGGTTGAAATCATCACATGGTCCTCTTCCTCCTAACCCTAGTTCTTGTGTAATGATGCATGTATATTGTGCAATGTGTAATTTGTTTGAAGAAATTAGTGTGGTAGAATGATAGTGTGGTAGAATGTCTAATCCTAACCCTAGAAATCATCACATGATCCTCTTCCTCCTAACCCTAGAAATTAGTGTGGTAGAATGTCTAATTTGTTTGAAGAAATTAGATGGGCTATTGTTGGCATATATGGCTTTGTGTAGATGATATGGAATTAATGTATTAATACATGGATTATTGTTGGCATATATGGCTTATAGGATAATATATTATTGGGCTATTGTTGGATAATATATAGTTTGGCTATTGTTGATATGGAATGCATGGTGTATTCATGAATGTACTCATATATGTATTCATATATGCATATTGTGGTGTATGGTGTATTCATTTTTTTTCAACCACTTGTAGGATGGAAGGACAATCTATTTTGCATGGGAATTATGATCAACGGCACCGTGGGCGGTACATCGCGGAGAATAAGCATGTCTTCAAGTGGTTGCACCTAAGGTCCAAGGAGGTGCATAGCAAGAAGATGCCATATGATGAGCGCTACACTCCATATGTTGAGCGGACTGGACTTCTCCCTTTCATCCAGCTTGTCTCGCGTTCGACGCCGCATATGAACCCTTATTTGATCACAACGCTTGTTGATAGATGGAGACCGGAGACACACAGTTTTCACCTCCCTTGTGGTGAGATGACGGTCACTCTGCAGGACGTCTCCATGATTTTTGCGCTTCCCATCAAAGGACAGCCCGTGTGTATGAGCTTAGATTCGGGTAAGTGGCGTGAAGTGATGATTGGCTTAATTGGTAAGGCGCCAACACAAGAAAAGATGTCTGCCGGTGCTACTTACAAATGGATACAAGAAAATTTCAGCAAGTGCCCCGAGGACGCCGATGAGGAGGTGATTCAGATGTATGCCCGTGCATACTTATGGTATCATTAGTAGGACACTTTTCTCAGATGGCACTAGAAGGAATGCTTCATTCATGTGTCTCACTCTATTTGCGGAATGGGGCTATATGCATAGCTGGGGTTCGGCGGCACTTGCTTACTTGTATCGACAGGTAATAAACCATATATATTGCATGGTAGTAGTACATATGCTTGATCGACCGGATACTTATGTATGCTTGTTGTATGTGCAGCTGGACGAGGCGTGTTGTAGAACTGGAAAAGGAGCAAGTATTGGTGGACCTATGGTGCTACTGACCATATGGTCCTGGTTGCGCATACCAGTTGGTCGATCCATTCCGATGAAGGAACAACCGTGGGATGATCATGGCAATAGTCGTATCCGTGCTCCTACATGGGCGTACTTGTGGGATAATACCGAAGTATTCCACGGTGAATTCGAGAAATGCTACTTGCGTTACACTAACCAAATCGACTTGCTAACCCCGGAGAAGGTAATAATTTGATTATTCTCAAGAACTCATCTTTTCCACCATATATACTTCGAGTCGATATGCTAATATTGTGTTCCTCGCTCAGGTGGAATGAGAGCCATACAGAACTAGAGGGAATGTGGGTACGGGTGTTTGGTTCCAGGCGGACTTGAATCGCAAATGTATGCAAGAAGCACATCTCTGGAGGATTCGTGCCCTGTTGATTTGTGTCTACGCTGTTGAGTTCCACCTTCCACAACGGGTGATAAGGCAATTTGGATTATTTCAGGAGACCCCGCCGCCATACAAGGACACTAGCATAGCTCTTCACGGGTGAGTGATCCTTATACACTCAGTATCTAATTTTCTTGGGTGTCTCATGATAGTATTAAGTCGATGAATTTGATTGTAGATTGGACAAGATCAAGCAGAAGAGGGAAAAAGATTTGGCTGCATATCATCACAAGTATATTCAGAAGTTCTATGCAAGGATTGAGGAGATCGAAAACCCGAATGTGGTCTCTCATCCTGAGGCGCCGCATGATGCTGCAACATTCAATCGGTACCTTGTGTGGCTTGGGAAGGTGTCTCGTTTATATCTGCAGTCGGCTTCGTTTGCATCTCATGACATAGTGGAGGATCCTTATCCTGCTTTTAACGATCTGAGCCAGCTAGAGTACAACAGACTTGTCCAAGGCGGCAGGGGTGCAAATTCAGCGGGGGTTATCCGCTTTGTGGTAAGCATTGTCATGGGGACCGTTATATGCGATTATAGCGACATAAAATTGACTTTTTGTTCTTTTTCTAGCGCGAGGAGATCTCAAAACACGTGGACGAGGCTGAGGAAGCACTTAAACATCCTCCTGGCAAGGAGTCTGAGTCAGCCCTTTGAGCATTTGTGGAGGTATGTGTTCATACCGTTCCTAGTTCTATTGTATTTTTATGTGTGTTGACATGTTCTAACATATTCGTCAATGTCATAGCGTACCAAGCATTGGGGCCGTGGATTAGGTGTCTTGCTTGGTTGCCGTACCGTCGACGCCGCATCGCCAGTTAGGTCTTCCAGCCTAGAAGATGATGCACAAGATGAACAGGAGGAAGAGGGCGAGTATGAGGAGGAGGAAGCTGGCCAGGATGAGGACGAGGAGGAAGATGGTGAGGACGAGGATGAACAGGAGGAGATAAGCATGTCTCAATTACACGACGCCCCGCAGTCTAGTCAACGGTCGCGGGTGAGGAGGAGGAGGCTACCGAGGAATCCATACACGCCAAGTGAATGGGAGAACAAGCGTCGGGCACATGTGTCACGCCGTGATCCTAGCTGCGAGGAGGAAGACTTCGATCCTCCACGGAGGGCTAGGAGGCAGGAGGGACGGAGCAAGGCGAATGAGGATCGAGTGGCCAAAAGGGGGAAAGGGAGAAAGTGAACTCGTAGCTTGAACTAGTGCTTGTGGTCATTATGAACTTTTAGTTTAAACTTGTTGTTTGGTGTAGTCGTTTTGAACTTGTTGGTGTGTTGATGTGCTAAAAAACTGGATGCTTGTTGATGTTTGGATATGTTGATGTGAGGAAAACTTGATCTCTTGATGTTGATGTTTGGATCTGTTGATGTTGGTGTTTGGATCTGTAAACAACTAAACTAGATGCTTGTTCATGTGTTTGGATCTGTTTATCTGCTAAAAACTGAATGTGCTAAAAAACATGGCGTTTTTTCAGCACAACGCCATGCAACGTAGCATGGCGTGTTGGAGATATGCCCTAGAGGCAATAATAAATGAAGTTATTATAATATCTTTGTGTTTATGATAAATGTTTATATTCATGCTATAACAGTATTAACCAGAAACATTAATACTTGTGTGATTTATAAACTAAATTAGAGTCCCTAGTAAAGCCTCTTCATAATACTAGCTTGTTGATTAATAGATGATCATGGTTTCTTGATCATGAACATTTGAGATGTTGTTAATAACAAGATCATATCATTAGGAGAATGGTATGGTTGACATACTCCTATAGATAAGTGTAGCATAAAGATCAAGTCATTTTAATAGTTCAATTGCTATAAGCTTTCTGATACATAGTAACCTAATTCCTTCGACCATGAGATCATGCTAATCACCATTACCGGAAGGATGCTTTGATGACATCAAACACCACACCGTAACTGGGTGGCTATAAAGGTGGCATTGAGTATTCGGAAAGTATGGGTTGAGGCACATGGATCAAGAGTGGGATTTGTCCATCCATATGACGGATAGATATACTCGGGGCCTTCTCGGTGGAATGTCATACAATTAGCTTGCAAGCATGTGACTGGATCACAAGGGATCACATATCACGGGAACGAGAAAGAGTACTTATCGGTAACGAGGTTGAACTAGGTATGCAGAGATACCGACGATCAAAACCTCGGATAAGTAAACTATCGTGAGACAAAAGGAAATTGGTATCGTATGTAAGTGGTTCATTCGATCGCAAAGTAATCGTAGAAATATATGGGAGCCATATGAATTTCCAGATTCCTCTATTGGTTATTGTTCGGAGAAGTGTCTCGATCATGTCCGCATAATTCACGAACCGTAGGGAGACACACTTAAGGATTCGATGTTGTTGAGTAGTTATGGAATGATGAGTAAGAGACCGAATGTTGTTCGGAGTCTCGGATGGGATCCGGGATATCACGAGGAGATCCGGAATGGTACGGAAAATAAGATTCATATAAGAAAAGTCCTGTTTCGGAGTTGGGGAATGATTCCGGTGTTTTCATCGGAAATGTTCTAGAAGGTTCCGGAAGGTCCGGCACTCCGGAGGGGAAGGGTACAAGAATGTGTCATGACAATGTGGAATGGTTTCATCATGTACTAGGTATCATGGCTGGGCAAAATAAAGGGATAAATCAAATCCTAGTTTGAAAAGTCAAACGGCAGTTTTGCTTGGTGGAGGGAGAGTAGGAAACCTACTTGGGGAGGAGTTCCTCTCCCTCCACCCGCCGGCCAAGGAGGCCGACTTGGGGGAGGACTCCCTCCCCCTGGCCGGCGCGCTCCCACCTATAAAAGAAGGGGCAGGGGTTCCCCCTCTAGCCTACACCTCTCTCCACCAAAACCCTAACCCTAGCCGCCAGCCTCCACCAAGTTGCCGCCGCCCCTAGGGTTTGCCCTAGCCGCCGAGTTGGGGATCTCCCCAAGCCCTAGCCGCCGGCCTAGCCCCCTCCCCTTGGTGCCTCTAAACCCTAGATCGCCAAGGCCTCTCTCATAGTCCACCATACTCGCTTCGGCTTAAGGCGAAGCCCTGTGAGATCTCCCCTCTACTTCCGGTACCACGCTGTCGTGCTGCCGGAATCGCGAGAAGAGTGCTACAACCTCCGCTGCCTGCTGGAACAAGGGAGAGGAAGGTCTTCATCGAGTACCGAACGTGTGACCGACTGCGGAAGCGCTGCCGGAACGCAGTGCCGGAAGGATCGTCTACACGATCTTGAGATCGGCAAGAGTACGACTACATCACCCACGAGAATCTGCTCTCGTTAACCGCTTTGAAATCTTCGAGGATGAGTTCCTCTATCGACTCATTGCTACAATCTAGTAGATAGATCTTGGCTTGTTTGTTTGCATGCGGTAGAAAATTTTGTTTTCCATGCTACGAACCCCTACATGGCGCCCCCTGATAAAGCGCCATGGTAGCATGGCGTCCTCCAGGAAAGCGCCATGCTTCCTAGCATGGCGTTTTTGGAGAGGGCGCCATGTGCCTGACTTAGTCGATTTTTTGGTCTAGGTTTTCTTCGCCCGCGCGCGGGCACTGTTTCCCAGCGCGCCAGAGCTGGCTCAAAGCGCCATGGTAGCACGCCCTCCAGGAAAGCGCCATGCTTCCGAGCATGGCGTTTTTGGAGAGGGCGCCATGCGCCTGACTTAGCCGATTTTCTGGTCTAGGTTTTCTTCGCCCGCGCACGAGCACTGTGTCCCAGCGCGCCAGAGCTGGCTCAAAGCGCCATGGTAGCATGGCACCCTCCAGGAAAGCTCCATGCTTCCGAGCATGGCGTTTTTGGAGAGGGCGCCATGTGCCTGACTTAGCCGATTTTCTGGTCTAGGTTTTCTTCGTCCGCGCGCGAGCACTGTGTCCCAGCGCGCCAGAGCTGGCTCAAAGTGCCATGGTAGCATGGCGCCCTCGAGGAAAGCGCCATGCTTCCTAGCATGGCGTTTTTGGAGAGGGCGCCATGCCCCTGACTTAGCAGATTTTCTGGTTTAGGTTTTCTTCGACCGCGCGCGGGCACTATGTCCCAGCGCGCCAGAATAATGAAGGTCGATGATCCCGACCTACTACTTTTTTGTGAGCTTCGGCGAATTTAACCGTTAGACCATCCTCATCCACATCTTCATCCGGTCCTTCATCCTCGGAGTCCGATGCATGACACCTCAAATAAGGGAGATCATGGTCCATGTCCTCCTCATGGCAATTTGCCTCCACATCTCCTACTTCATTGTCACGAAGCCCATACTCAACCTCATCACCCTCAAAGTCATCATCCTCCATTTGAGATGCTTCATAGTTGTCATTGCGAACAGGGCTCATGGAAGGTTGCATCGTTGTTGTATCATCGTAGGTTGGCTCTACGCGAACTGGGCTCAATGGAGGTTGGCTCATTGTTGTGTCATACACATGTGGCTCACCTCGAGCCGGGCTCATGAAAGCATGTCGGTTCAAGTCAATGTGCAACCGAGCCGCAACCTTTCTTGTGGCAAATATCTCGAGTGACTTATCTTCAGATTCCGCCACCATCTCCTTATACGCACTCCAATTCAACTCGGAGTTGATAGGCATTATCTTCAATCTATTGTGATGGCCAAACCCGGCGTTATACCTTCCAACCAACTCATACACATCACTAGGTTCCATCCATTTCAAATCATTCCTCACTCTTTCCACAACCTCGGCATATGTAGGACTTGTGCCAAACACCATGACTACCTCCTCCGGGTCACACTCGGTATTGCCTTTCAAGAATGCGGCCTTGTCCACATGATGAACATTAACGATTCTTGCCATCTAAAAAACAATGACACCAACCATTACGCATCAAAGACAACTATATTACACCACCAACCGTAGCTACCAACTAAAACAAGTCATGCCACTTTGCTAATTCTAACATACAAATCCTAGCCATAAGCTACCAATCTAATAACTGGAAGCCACAACATCAAGCCAAGATATAACTAGGGTTAGGGTTAGGGTTCTACATTCTTTACCAAAATAGAACCAAATTTCACAAATCTATTTGGACAAAACCAAGGGGTTAGGGGGAGATTGCCTCTTGAAGCAAGGGGAAGTCCAAATCCACGGAGAAAAGCAACCGATTCGAAGGGATTCGAGTAGGGGAAGAGCTTGGGGCGCGCGCGCGCGAGAGAGAGAGAGAGAGAGAGAGAGAGAGGAGCTTGGAGAAACGAAGAGGTATGGCGCTGGGAGGGCGCCCACGCCGTTTTCTAGGGTTAAGGACCATGGCGCTTTTCGCAAAAGCACCGTGCCTAGTAGCATGGGCCCCGTGGAAAGCGCCAAACATTAAAACGGGCCCGCGTGTGCCACGACTGTCGCCACGTCGAACGGGGCCATGGCGTTTTCTGAGGGAGCGCCATGAGTGCATGGCACTTTTGCCGAGAGCGCCGTGCTACGGACCATGGCGCTCTCTGGTAAAGCGCCGTGAAAATAGGTCAGATCAAGATATTTTCAAAAAAGTAGGTCAATTTGTGAGATCAATCGTTAATTAGGTCAAAACAGTGATTTTTGTTCGCGTGGACACGCAGCCGAAGATTGAGTACTGATGCTAGCTCAGTACACTGGCAACAGAAGTGGTATGCACGTACGCACTAGATCCAAGATACCATGCATCCCTACTCTTTCCTAATTCGAGCGGGGTCGAGCACGTGCACGATGCCGATTCGCCGCTCCCTTTCTTCGCGGAAGGCTCCGGCCGGTCACGGTCGGACACACGCGACATGCCACGCCACGACACATGAATTTGTCGCACCCCGCGACTGTCGCCGTCTCTCTATCTCGATTTAAACGTCAGGCCAAAAAAATTGGTTCGGTAGAATTGACGGCGACGCCGCCGCTTTCAAGTTCGATCTCGGGTCCCCGCCGGTCGACTGGCGTCGCCGTCGCTCGAGGCTGACCCGCCGTGCCATGGATGCCTGCCTGCCTGACACTGAGAGCCTACCAGGCTACCACACAGGCACAACAGGACGTGGCGCCCAGATGTACGGTGGCATCGCGATCGTGCGATAAATGCATCCGAACCTGCCAACGCCGGCCGGGTTTGGGGCTTGCGCATCTGGCTGGCAGGGCTTGCGCTCGTACCTGATAACGCCGTCATGCGCGCGATCAGCAAAGATACTGTATCATTGTTTGTCATTACATTATTTGGAGTATATGATACCTCTCATAAAATTCCTGTACGTCGGTATTAGAAAAACACTTGATTTCTTGGGGGCTAAGATTGTAAAGGCAAGGAGACAATGCCAGAACACAATACTCATTTATTAGTGAAACGGGGTATCAGTATGCAAGCAAAGGTTGACGGTCTTTGTATACTTAATTTAGATATTCCCTCTAATTCTTAATACAAGTCCACTGCCAAAAATATATTTTGTATCTATACAACACTATTACTCCTTCCGTCCTAAAAATGATGTCGCGAATTTGTCGAAACTTATATGAATTTAGACATATTTTAGTATATAGAATTATAGATACATCTAAATTTTGATGAATCCGAGACATCCTTTTTAAGACGGAGGGAGTATCTTTTCCCGAGAAGAATTGATTAAAATTCTTAAAAAGGATGTCTCAGATTTATTAAAATTAATTCTTCGGTGGCGCTTGCATACTTCCTCCGTCTTTAAAAGGATGTCTTCCTTGTTTTCGTCGAGCCGCTATTGTCAGCTTTATTGTCTCTTCTTTCTTCTTCTTCTTAGTTTTCTTTGTTTGTCTTTGGATATTATGCTTTCTGGCATAGTAACGGTCTCAAACAATTGCTATATTAATTCGAAGAAAGACAACGTCTTTTCGAATACGGAAATGCTAGACCTATGGATGAATCTTACGGAATCTAACCAGGCGTCCCGGTCGGTACCTACGCGGGCTGTATGTTGTATTGGGGCGTCACTTTCGTCTCCAATTATACTACGTACTCGATTTACCCCACGAGGACAGGAAGCCACGTACGCACGTACCATGTCTCAGAAGCTAACTCAGCGCAATCTAGCTAGAAGCCATGGACGTTCTCAGATTCCCAGCAGCTTCCCCCGGATCCCCGGCGATATTTGTTTACAGTTTTCGCAGGCTCATGGGGCCGAATTCCGGGTACGTGTCGCTGTCTTCCCCGAATCTTGATCGCCATGGTTGGCCCGCTGACCTCTGTTTGTTCAGTGGCTCCGCCCGCTCTTGTCTGCAGTTGATATTCTATCTCGAGTGACCTCGCTCGCCCGGCAGCTAGCCTGCACAGTGGCTTCGGCCGACGTACGAGCGCGATCTGAGCGGTGACGCCGACGGCTTCGGCCGGTGCGTGGCGGCGAGCACATCCGTATGAGTGTCGACGGTGTTTGCGGGCGCATGAGTGTCGACGTCGATCGCGGTGCTGATGGGCTCGCCGGCGTCGCGTCGCGTCCAGCCGCACACACGTACGCACGACCTTCCCAAGAGGGGTCGCGTGGCGTCAGACGCAGCCGAAGATTGAGTACTGATGCTAGCTCAGTACACTGGTAACAGAAGTCACTCTTTCCTAATTCGAGCGGGGTCCGTCGAGCACGTGCGCGATGGCGATCGATTCGCCGCTCCCTCTCTTCCTGGAAGGCTCCGGCCGGCTACTCTCGGACACACGACAAGCTATACAGCGACGCATGGATCAGTCGTCTGAACCGGGCCGGGGCGTCCACGTCGCACCCAGTCACCATCGGCTGCCGCTCCATTCCCGGACTACACGTCAGAAGTAAAATGGATCGATCGACCGATCGAATTGACGACGGCGCCTCCGCTTTCTAGTTCGATCGGGCCCCGCCGGTGGACTGCTGTCGCCGTCGCCGTCGCTCGTGCCTGGCCCGCCGTACGTATATATGGACACATGCCTGCCTGAGACCGAGAGCCTACCACGCATTAATCCATCCGAACCTGCCACGAACCCCGGCTGGGTTTTGGGGTGGGCGCGCGATCAGCTTGCGAGCGTAGCTCATAGCGACAATAGCATATGCTCTCTGATATCGTCTTGGCCTTGTATATAAAGATGACAAGCAGCGACAAGTGAAAGAGATGATCATTGTTCAAACTAAATTTTGCATAAGGGGGCCGGTCAAACTAATTTTCACTAATTATGTCCTCTAATCACCTCTAAAACTAGTATTTTGAACTATGGCTAAAGAGAACCAAAATATACCTAAATTTTAATGCCTAGTCCAAATTTTCCAATTTTTTTGAGATTAACAAGTTAACATTGATTGAATAGAGTCAAACATATATTGAAACTAAAAACAAAGAACCCAGTAGTTGAACTAATTTCCCAATGTAGTAGACTTTCTCAAAACCAACACAAAATGCGGGGTGGTTTTTGCAATTTTTGCCATGTTTAATGGCTGATGTGTCAAGTCTTCTGCCACATGACCATTGACATGCGGGGTCCACCTATCAAACACACGGATAAGCCATGATTTGATATTATCTGTAGATGATTAGGCCAATGAACCAATGTACCAAACTGAAATAACAAGTGATGTGTCTAAACATAAACACCAAAAGGTGCCGATTTTTGTACTCCCTCCGACCCATATTAGTTGACTCGAATTTGTCTAGATTCAGATGTATCTAGACATGTTTTACTAGTAGATACATCCAAATTTAGATAAATCTAAGTCAACTAATATGGGTCGGAGGGAGTAAAAACAATCTCTGGCTCACATGAAAGCTGGTGGTTCCATTCTAGCGGTAAACACGTCCGCGATCTGAAGCGTGTGCATCCATAGATAAGTATCCAGCACAGTGGTGGTTTTGTGGTTATCCTGGCTCTGGTTTGATGTCTTCATTTATTTTTAAATAAAAAAGAACAATATAAAAATATATTACTCTTCTAAAAAATGCCACACAATTTCAAAAAAATAATTATAATAAAAGGATAGAAAAAAGATCAACAATGGCCCATTATCACTATGGATAATAAATTTAGAGCTAAACCTTTAATGTCAATTTACTCCCTCTGTCCAGAAATAAGTAACTTGGATTTGTTAGATTCGCATGTATCTAGACGTATTGTGTATAGATACATGAGAATCTATACCGAACCGAAAGGATTAGATTTTATTGTGTTAGTGGAGTTTGCTTTTATAATTTCTTTTCCACTTTTGTTGACTTTTAATCGCCAGGTCTTTTTTCTCCAATGCAAGTGCACATGCCACGCGGGAGCGGTGATCGAGCACAGAAGCCACTGGTTGAATAGACGCATATGGAGTACTAATTAGGGTGTAGGTGGGAGTCGGCTGCTCATAGAGCCCACTACCCAAGCCCACATAAGAGGCTACGTGGAGCATCCACGGGTACACAAGAAAAAAAACGAGCGCATCTGTGAGAAGCCCACATCGGCCCCAACAGGCGCAGAATTCATCGACGAGACACCCTCGACCAGACGCCTCCTCATCGTTAGGGCGCGGACACGTGAGCCGCCGAAGCCCTGCCGGCTAGCTCCGACATGACAGCTCCTCCTCCGGCTACGGGAGAAGGTCCACTCCCACCTCCTTCCACTCGTCCACCCCCCTTTCTCCCCGTACCTCCTCCTCCGATCTCGGTGGTCGCCTCTGCTCCTATGATCCCGATGGTCGCCGATCCTCCTCTGATCCCGGTGGCCGCCGCCGCTGCTCCTCCTCCGGTTCTTGGGGACGACGAGTTTTGCAAGGCGAGGCAGCTCGGGGGCATGCTCAGCTAGGAGCACATAGTTGGTGGGGAAATCCATGGACACAGATCTAATATGGGCACCGGCAAGGAATCTCCAAAATCCAAGAAAAAGAAGCACAAGGTAATTTTTTTACTTAATATGAGCAACTGAATATATACAATGTTGGATCGACATAGCAGTTGTTGTGCCATGTACTTCGAATTCTGTTACTGTGTCGTTGTGTATACTGATTGCTCATGGGGATATGCAAGAGATTCCGTAAGAAGAACACGTTCACGCAGTGGTCATGATTCATGATTGACAGTAGCTCATGCAGTAGTCATTCGCCAGTAGCTCATGCAATATCTATGCCTAGAACAATGGCCTTTAGCGAACCAGACAGAGTAGAATATCACCTTCTCCTGCCGTATTAACTTGTTATGGAAGTAGTACTTGTTCATATTGATGAATTTTGGTATTCTTTTTCCTCTCAGTGATCGTATTTCATTTGTAAATGTTTACTCCTACAAAGATGCCAATCGCTGGTGGCTGTCAGTCACTTCTGATGCAAGTTGTTAAATCTGTTACTCTCTTGCATGTACCTACTTGATTGCATCATGTTTACTGATTCCTTTTATTGCACCATACTTATTGATTTCTAGTACATGGACATTGATATAGCATTTTGATCACATCATGTTTACTAATTCTTTTTATCAACACTATACAAACAACAATTACATTGACGCATTTGCGGGCATATATGGGCATACATGGGATGGAGGGCACCCATATAATTTTCACGGGCTCCCGCGAGATGTCCCTTTAAAATGTGTGGGACTGTGCGAACATAAGCGGGCCTCCCCCGGGTAGTCCCACCTACACCCTAAAATACTACACTAGCAACAAAAGTGTGCCCACTCGTTCTGAAGCCACTTCTGACTTCAGCGCTCCTCCCTATGTCAATTTTAAACACAACAACCGAATTGAGATCGTTATGTACCCTTCGTAAGTAAGGATATGATGGTTCTTAACGAATAATTAATTTTTTATATATATCCTTTATAAACCTGTACGTACTCATATACATATATAATCTGTATATTGTGGTGTGCACTTCACTTACGATTCATGGTGGTTTCATTCTCTTCAGCAACCAGCGATGGCACACTCTCGACACAGTCAGTGGCGAGCAGTAGTTGTCTTCTATAAGTATCGAGTGTCGTTGTCGCTAGAGGTAACGATCAACGTGAATTCGATCCTCTAAGCGTGCAATGGTTTATAATTGAGCTAGCGACGACTAACGGGTTCGGTGCAAGGTGGAAGGAAAGGGACGATTGAAGAGAAATTGTGTCGCTACCTGGTAGCCTTCACGTCTTGCGGCTTTCATTCCTCGTCCTTACATGCGTCTATCAGGACGCTTATGACAAGAACAACGGATAGCTAGACCGATCTTCATATAGGAAAACATGGATACACATATGGATAATACGTGTTTATCGTTTGAATCTAAGCGACTAAAATAATTAATATGATATTAGCGAATTAATGATAAAAGACCAGGTTATCCTTTTAAGTTCAGGGAAGGGAGGAGCACTACAGCATGCTCACAAGCCATCACGTACGCGAGCGGAAGAAGCCTCCACGTGCTTGCGGTTCCGATGCCGATTCGTCCTTCCTTCTCTTCGCGGAAGGCTCCGGGCTCCAGCCGGCCCGGGAAGCTCGGGCAAACGACATACAGTAGCAAATTTTCGTCAGAACCTGGCCGTACGTGCCCGTCAGGACGAGGACGAGGACGTCGCCGTCGCCCGACGCTGGAGTAACGAAAAAAATGGATCGATCAGATCAATGGACCGGTCGATTTGACGGCGCCGCCGCTTTCAGTTCGCTCGAGGCTGGCCCGCCGATCTAGCCTACCCACACAATAGGACGTGGCGAGCGCCGAGACAGTAGCGTCGCGCTCGGTCCGAACCTGCCACGAACGCCGGCGGGGGGGTTTGGGCTTGCCGGCTTGGGGTTTGCGCACCTGGGTGGGTCATCTTGTTTGCGTATGTGCAGGCTGTCGGCTCATCTCGTCTGTGGAGCTGCTCTCGTCTTGTATATCCACACGACAGGCGAAAGAGATGTGAAAAATACCACTGACCTTAGGTAGTGGCTGTAGCTGCTGGCCTTAGGTAGTGCAGTTTTTGGGCTATTTTTGTTTTTCAGCTGTGGTTGTGTTTCCTCTCTGTATGTTTGAGGCATGCACAGTTTTCTCCCAATTATTCTATCTGTTTCAAAATATAAGATGTTTTAGTTTTGTAAAGAGAATGTATCTAAACTACTTTTCGTGTGTAGGTTCACTGAGGTTTAGAGTGAACTACACACTAAAATAAGCCTTGATACATTCTCTTTACAAAATTAAAACATCTTATATTTTGAAACGGAGAGAGTATAAGTGAAATAAGCAGGGCCATGCAGTTTGGGTCAAAAAAGTACTCCCTCCGACATTATTAGTTGACTTGGATTTATTTTCGATGAACATATATACTAAATAGTGTCTAGTTTTATCCAAATTTTGACAAACTTGAGTCAACTAATATAAGTTCGAGAGAGTACCACTGACTAGCTAGGAATATCAGCATTCACCCTGATCATGAAACTTTTGCCGCGCCCTGAGTAAAACTACCGACCTTGTGTCGACCGCGGATTTGCAGCTCTCGAGGGTCAGTGATCCACGTTTTTTGGAAAAAAAATACCTTTAAGTTTAAAATATAACTATTTTCCATGTCTGAATGTCGGTGCCAAATTAAGATATTCCCTTCGACCCATATTAGTTGATTTAGATTTGTCAAAATTTAGATAAACCTATATACTAAATAGTGTCTAGATTCATCTACATTTTGATAAAATTGAGTCAACTAATATGGATCGGAGGGAATAAAAAACTCGTCATGTTTTGGGCTGTAGAAAAAATATCTTATTATATACAGATTACGCAAACAAGGTGATCGTCGAAATTTGTCTATTTTATATTTCACACAATACATCGGATTTTTCCCCAGCGCACCATCGAAATGTAGATATGTTTGCGAGTATTTGAAATTTCTTTTCTGTTTTTTTTTTCAAAATCAAGTGCCCTGACGCGGTAAGCTCCCTCTCTTCCTCGAAGGCTCCGGCCGGCTACTCTCGGACACACAGGACGTGCTACACAACGACACATGAATTTTGTCGCCGGGGAGGCGTCCACCTCGCCGTCGCCCTATCTGCTGTCGCCGGCGCTCGAGGCTGGCCCGCCGTGTACATATGGATGGACGCATGCCTACCTGAGACCGAGAGCCTACCACGCAGCGGGACGACGTGGCGCCGAGATGCATGGTGGCATCGCGCTCGTGCGATTAATCCATCCGAACCTGCCAACAACGCCGGCTTGGTTTGGCCGGTTGGGGTGGGCGCGCGATCAGCTTGCCTGATAGCGGCACTGCGCATGTCATAGTGTTGGACGTGATATCATGTGCCGTTTGATATCGTCGTCTTGCCCTTGTATATACAGACGACAAGTAAAGGAGATGTAAAAAATGATCATTATTCACGTACGCTGATACCCAGTTTCTTTTATGTTTGACCATCACACGCCTCGCTTCTTCGAGCAAATTGAAAAGACCACCATGTATTTTCTGTGTAGTTTTTTCTTTTAGAACCAAGCGCTGGCTTGGTGGCAAGGCTAGCGAGTGCGCAGCCAGCCCACCTGGATTGGACTGAATTAAACGAGGTTTTAACCGAGCGGGTCAACGTTTTTTTTTCTGTGTAGTTTTTCCGATTCTCATGGGTTGGAAGCGCAAGTCAGCTGTGTTCACGTGCTGATCGAGGATTACCCACATCAGACGTCCCGCATGGAAGAAATTGGTGAAACCACTATTCGTTGATGCTTATTTTGCGCAAACCACCCTTTACTCGAAAAAAAAGTCCACACATATTAAAAAAAAAACTTTCAAAAATGGACATAGGCTGATAAAAAAAGACCGGACTTTCAAACGTTCCTAAAAAACGTTTCAAAATTCTTGTAATTAGTGGATACTGATTAATAATAACAACTTTTGTTTTCAAAATTAACTACACAAAATAACCAAACTTTTCAGCGGCTGATCAAAATTGTCTACTCAAATGGGCTAATGACTCTTTTTAGAAAACTATATAAAGTCTTAATTAATTAGTCCCTCTTTTGGTAAAGTTAGAGGTAGTCGTTTTGCCATCCGGTTAGATAGAAAATAAATTGTTTATGTACAGAGTTGCCACGAGGCGCTGAAAACGAAAAAGGAAAATTACAAGAGCCTGACCGCAACTTCAACCATCTCCGAGGTCTTGGGCATGATATTGGGCGGGTCCTTCTAGTGGTTTCACAATTTTAACGAAATCTCGAAAGTTTGTTTTAAGTGCTGCTTCATCTTATTAGCATGAACGTATTGGCGGTTGCGTAGCAAGGTCTTGGGTCAATACTATGGCCACGCTACAACCTCGACGCATGCTTCTTTCTTGCTTATTTCTCATTTCTGTGTATTTGTAAGGAAATCAGAGGGATAATAACCCTTTTTTTAGAAAAAGACGACGTGTGGCCACTCATGCATGCCAGGGGAAGCTAGCACCTAGCCATCACGAACATAAAAAAACGATGTCGTTTCCAATAAAACTAGGCGTCACTTTCGTCTCCATTTATAGAACTGGGATTACACCACGAGGACAGGCAGCCACGTACGCACGTACCATGTCTCGGAATCTAGCTCAGCGCAATCTAGCTAGAAGCCATGCATGGACGTTCTCGGATTCCCAGCAGCTTCCCACCGGTCCCCGGCGATCCTTTTTTACAGTTTTCGCACAGGCTCACGAATTCCGGGAGTCGCTGTCGTCCCCACTGAATCTGGATCGCCATGGTTGGTTGGCCCTCTGACGACGACCATCGGCTGTTTAGTGGATGCGCCCGGTCTTGTCTGCAGTTCCTATTCTATCTCGCCAGTCGGCACAGTGGGCAGTGGCTCTCGCCACGCTGCGTCGAGCGCGATCTGCGGGATGCCCCGATGTGTGGCGTGGCGGCGAGCACATGCGTAGGAGTATATTGTATTTACCGGGCAACGGATCGGGATACGGCCGGCCGGGTGCTTGCATGTCGACGTCGATCGCGGTGCTGAAAGGTACTGGTGCTAGTTCAGTACACTGATACCCTCCCCACTCTTTCCTAGTTCGAGCGGGATCGAGCACGTGCGCGATGGCGCGATGCCGATTCGCCGCTCCCTCTCTTCTCGGAAGGCTCCGGCCGGTTTACTCTCGGACATGCAACGCCACGACACAGAAACTTGTCGTTCATAAACCGGGCCTGGCCGGGCGTCCACGTCGCACCCAGTCACACCATCGGCCGCCGCTCCATTCCCGGACTACACGTCATCAGAAATAAAATGGATGGATCGTCGACCGGTCGAATTGACGACGGCGCCCCTCCGCTTTCTAGTTCGGTAGATCGGGCCCCGCCGGCGGACTGCCGTCGCCGTCCCTCGAGCGGCCGAGCCTGGCCCCCCGTCCGTACGTATGGACGCATGCCTGCTGCCGGTGCCCGGAGACCGAGAGAGCGGGATGTGGCGCCGAGATGGTGGCGTCGCGCTGGCGCGCGATTAATCCATCCGAACCTGCCACGAACCCCGGCTGGGTTTTGGGGTGGGCGCGCGATCAGCTTGCGAGCGTAGCTCATAGCGGCATCTGCACTGCGCACATGTCATATTGTGCTCTTACGCATTATACGGTGTGCCGTTATTTGATAATATCGTCTTTGTGTATATATATACAGACGACAAGTGAAAGCTGGTGGTTCCAATCTAGTGTGTGGTAGACACATGCGAGATCCGAAGGGTTGTCATTATCCGGCGAAGTGGGGTTTATTTTGTGGTTCTCCAGGCGCTTGTTTGAAGTCCTTATTTATTTTTAAATAATAAAGAACAATATGAAAAATATAATACTCTTCTTCTCAAACATGCCACACAGTTTCAAATAAAAAATTATAATACTAAAAGAATAGAAAAAAGATCAAATAAACAAATTTGGACTAGATTTTATTGTGTCTATATGTGTTAGTTTGCCTGGTCCTTTTCCCCCCGATGCAGGTGCACGTGCCTGACGCCGGGGTGGTGATCGAGCGTAGGAGCCACTGATTGAGTAGACGCATATGGAGTACTATAGCAAATCTAACATGCAATCAGTTTTGGGTTGATGCACTTGAGCCACTGGTTGAGTAGATGCACTTGACACTACTACACGTACGTACGATGCAATCAGTTCTGGGTTTCAGAAGCCTCCACGTACGTACGAGCGGAAGAAACAGAAAGAAGATCTCACGTACTTGCGGTCCGATGCCGATTCGCCGTTCCTTCTCTTCGCGGAAGGCTCCGGCCGGCACGCTCGAGCAAACGACATAGTAGCAAATTTTCGTCAGAACCTGGCCGTACGTGCCCGTCAGGCCGTCGCCGTCGCCCGCCGTTGGAGTGACAAAAAAAATGGATCGATCAGATCAATCGACCGGTCGATTTGACGGCGCCGCCGCTTTCAGTTAGCTCGAGGCTGGCCCGCCGCCGTATATAGACGCATACGCCTGCCTGATGAGACAGCTGAGATCTAGCCTATCCACGCGCACTACAGGACGTGGCGGCGCCGAGAGCAGTAGCGCCGCGCTCGGTCCGAACTCCGAACGTGCCACGAACGCCGGCAGGGGGTTGGTGTTGGGGTTTGCGCAGCTGGGTGGGTCGTCGTCCGTGGACCTGCTCTTGTCTTGTATATCCACACGACAGGCGAAAGAGATGTGAAAAATACCACTGACTAGTGACTAGCTACGGTATCAGCATTCACGTTGATCAATTACCGCGCCCTGCGAACCTGCCTCGGCTGGTGGGGAAAGGGCCAATGGCTGCCTGATCAAGATATGAAGCTCATCGCATGGCTCCAAGGCAGGCGTGGTGGTGAGGGCCGTGAGCGCGATTTTTAGACTGATTTTGGGTATTGAATCTTGCGCTTATGTGGAGTCCAAGTTCAAAATCAATTGTTCAAAAAAAAAGTTCAAAATCAAATTTATCTTTTTTTTGCGGGTAAAAAATCTAATTTATATGGGAGGTATAAAATACAAATTTAGCATTGAATTAGCAAATTTTCTACTTATATCTACTTTTTTTCTTACTGCTGAAATAAAATTTCTGAAGGTTTTCATCGCCTGTCCACCATAAAAAAAATTGTGAATTTTGTAGACCTTTTTTTTGTAAGTTAATTTCCACATGATACTTCCTCTAGGTGGTTACCCTCACGACAACACCCTTGCTTGAATCACTATTGTAGAGACAGTCATGATGGTTCTAGAAAACATTACCGACATTGCACCTGATTTTTCTGTAAAATTCACATTGTTGACTGTCTGTACCATATACAAATATGAAATGTCACCCCACACGTATGTCTGTCACTATTACTACTATTCGGTGACAGATATTTGAACTCAGCCATTGCGAATAAGACACATCCTAATACAACACGTATAAGAGCAAGACTGGCTGACCAAAACCCTCGCAAAACCTTTCCCTCTGCCCCTCCCATTTTCTCTCTCGTGTATATTGTCAGGCGGGCAGCTGAGTCCCAATATGTACATACCTAATTATAGCACTTCACGAGATATGTGTACTAATAATAAGTATTTTATGGAGGGGAATTACTAATATACCCTACCTATCTACACTTGTTGTTAACCCATTACCACTTCAAACGCTATTCTAGAAAGTTCACTTACTCCTTAAAAATAAGATAGTCGTACTGATTGAAAAACAAGGCTTTGACTATAGCTTATCTGACAGAGAATTAGCTCGGTCAGATGATGTGATTCAAACGTTATGAGATACGTTTTGTTAGGCTCAAGAAGAATGAAGCTAGTCATATGCTCGCATCCTTTTATCGATCTTCAGCTAGAACAATGACTTGGCCACGTTCTGGGCTGGCTGAAGTCCTGGCATGCTATCAGGCGGCCGATTGTACTTCTGTGATTTAATTTAATAAAAAAGCCCCATTCGAAAAATCACGACCAAAATCCAAAGGTTGAGAACTCGATCAAGGTTTAACTTGATTGTCAACTATTTTCTCTTAGTTGCAATTCATGTGCAATTGGAAACAAAATCAGTTGTAACATAGGTACGGTGCAACTCTCGGACGAGAAATCACGAAGCAAATCCAACAATTGAGAACTTATCGAGTCGAAACTTAATTCTCAACTAGAGATGAGAAATAATAAATCCAGAAAAGGCAAAAGAGGCGGTTCTGTTTGCCTCCAACCGGAATCTGTCTTGTTTTGAATTGAATTGAGCTCGTGAGGATTACAAGGGGGCGGGAACCTCGGGATCAGCACCCACATACTATGATAGGAGTATCTAGCTTCCTACACAGCCAATGGAATCACTCCCTGAAAGCGTGAAGGCTCCGGTGCGGCGACGAGCAGATTCTCGCCGGCAGCACGAAAAGGTCCGGTGTACGTGCCCAGGTGTTGTGCTGTGGCTAGTCGTCGAGCGAGCCTGGTGGCGGGTGGGTGCCGGCGACGAAGAAGCGGCCGGAGGCGGCGTCCTGGGTGGCGTAGTAGACCGTGCTGGGGCTGACGTGGTTGTGCGTCCCGTCGTATGTCGTCACCACGTAGGCCGGGTCGTCACTGTCCCGCTCCACCCGCTTCTTCACGTCGCACCCTTCCGTCGAGCACCGGAAGTAGTTCCTGCGCACCAACAGATTCAATACTCGCTCGTCAGATGGCCAAATTGCAATTTGTTACAGAGCGAATCTTGTCTGATTATCCGGTGGTGAACTGGCGATTAGGGGTACCTTGGGTTTGGGCTGTTCTTTAGGGACTTCTTGCCGTACTTGCGCCACT
Source organism: Avena sativa (assembly GCA_916181665.1). Taxonomy (NCBI): domain Eukaryota; kingdom Viridiplantae; phylum Streptophyta; class Magnoliopsida; order Poales; family Poaceae; genus Avena; species Avena sativa. The sequence goes on along the minus strand of OV702293.1, from coordinate 349,654,317 downwards.
TGTACCCGTCGTCCAGGATCTCGACCTCCGACCTCGTCCGGAACGCGATCCGTCCCGTCCGTGGCCTCTCCGCCGCCGCCGGCTCGGCGGCGCTCACAGCGTGAGTGGTCGTCGGCGCGATTGCACCGTGGCTGCCGGCGCCGTCATGCACGATCACCGACGGGCCAACTGGCGGAGGCGCCGCGAACACGCCGTCGTCGAAGAGGTACTCGGAGATGTCGAACTGCGCTGCCAGGTGGTCGGTGACCGCCGTCTGCGGCGGCGACGGCACCGGGGAGGCGCCGAGCGAGGCGGAGAAGCTGGACGCCGGGCTGGATGACATCGAGGAGGGGAAGAAGAAACAGGAGGCGTCGCCCGCCGCCGGTTGGTAGAGGAATGGTGCAGCTCCGACTGCCGCCATGACCGGGTGCAAGACCACCGCGCGCGCTCTGTACTTATAAGTGTCCCCGGATTGCAGGTGAGCTGCTGCTCCATGGATGATGGAGGAGTGGGGATTTGGCGGGTGGATTTGTACTGGCACAAAGCGCTGGTTGCGAGCTCGTCTTCTTGCTCGAGGCAATTCAGCTGGCTTCCCGGTGAGCTTCCTGCAGTGAGAAGGTTCGGCGATGGTGAGTGGGTTGCCGCCCGCCGCCGCAGGCTCATCAGCTTGTGACCTGTGACTACGCGCGCGTGCCCACTCATGGCATCAGTGGGAGAATTGTCTCCCGGACAAAGACTTGAAAGGTCTTGGCCACATTGTCACTGAGGGGTGGGCCCTCTAGTGTAGCCATCCGACACGATTCAAGCAATCAAGCCGCATTCTTCAGTTGTGTACCGTTGAATAGTATCATTTCCGGAGTAGCTTTTCTTAATGTGGAAAGTGAAAACATTCTAAATCGGTACACCACGCCCAAATATACATATGTACAAGTACAAGATTTAATTTCACTTTTTAGCTCATATATATTGTATCTAATCCTAAATCCTCCAAGATTATTAGAATATATTAAATCCATTTTTGATAATTAGAATTCTTTTCACCAAAATGAAGTTGATCTTTTCTAGATCAATTTAGTGATAAGAAAATATTTACGACTTAGATATGCGAAATGACCTGATGTGTATATCTATATATACAACACTACCGAAGAAGAGCTCTAGTCACAATAGCATCATCAAACATGCATTATATATGATATCATTCTAGAAACTTCAAGTTGGAGTTTAGAAACTTCAACTTGATTTATTCAAAGCAAGGTTTTTAGGGTAAAGAGACAATGCCATTTGGTGAATTGGTGTATGTTATGTTGGAAATATAAGCAATAATCCATATGATTTAATCCGAATAATAAACTGATAAAGCATGATCATACAAACAGTAGTAAAACCAATCATGCAGATCAACAAAGTAGATAAACAGATTACATCTATACAAGATAAATCTATCACATCTACGCCAAACGCTAGAACTAGAAACTCTAGCATAATCCGAAAGAGAGAGATTAAGATCACATACGATGCAGTTGCGGCAGTAGCCGCAGCAGAGCTGTCGCCCATGTTGAGGTTGCCGAAGAGGTCGCTGACGTCCGGAAGAAGTCGTCATTCGGAAACTCGTCGTCGGACGACGTCGTGGTTGCCAGTAGTCGCGCTTGAGCGCTCCCCACAAACATGATCGCCCCTCACCCGTACAGGTTCACGAGAGGCGGGGTTCCGGAGGCCTACTGTCCCGATCTGCGGTGCACCCCATAAGCGGGGATGGGGAAGACGAAAGCGGCGGCGAAAGGTTTTGGAGGTAGGCGTGTGTGTGGATTGATTCAACGATTAGGTTTAGCGCAGACGCTTATATAGTGCAGGTTAGGGAGATCGTGGGGCTCGGCCCACGTCCGAATCGGTAACAGTCCATGTCCATAAAAACTGGAAACGACTGTAATTAACGCGTTCGTTAATGACTCATAATTAGTTTTTCCAACCAGCAAAATAAAGCTCGGCTCAGCGAGATTCTCGCAACCCGCGGCGCGCGCGCGTCGTGGCGTGGCGTGGCGAGGCGAGGCGAGGCGGGCGGCGTCGGAGGAGGAGCGTGCGAGGGCTTCTCTTCTTATCACACCTTAGTGAGTGGTGCAACACTCTACTATATAAGGTGGTCCAACTCCCTTTCAACTAGCAATGTGGGACTAAACTTTAGCACCACTAGCACAGCCATATGCTGCCTTGCACAAGTGGTCCAAAGAGAATTTCAGAATTTGTCTAATGGGCCAATAGCAAAAACTCATCAAATTCTAACAATCCCCCACAAAGTCTCATTGACACATCACATCACTTTTATTCCAGAACATTGTTTTATATACCGGTGTGTAGTGGAGACTGTTAAGTTGAACTTCCACGTTAAACTTCATGCTACACTAGCTAGCAACTTGAATAGTGGACTATGCCTTGAACTACAAGTTTTCTGCGTGCTAGTTTCACACAAGTCTAGACCGGTACAGGGCTATCGTCGGCTTTCCCACGGTTTGGAGCTTATGCATCATACTCCAGGGCCTTTCATGAGTTTATTAGGGAGAACCCAACTCTCACGGACTACGACGTTTAACAGTCAGACTCATATAGGTGTGTTCCTCAAGAGATGTTATGCAGGACAATATCTCCGCTTATAAAAGCCACTTGGAACACATTAAGATAAATATCAACCTGCCATGCAAATTAAGAGAGTATTGCATCTTTATGGAGATGTAAATATAATATGGGAATACTCTCCTCTCAGCTGACCAACAGCTTGTCTCCCAACCCTAATTCACGGGATCTCCGATCACATAGAGAGGGTTGCCACTGAGATCAACTCATAGCGTGGGTCTCAAACCCATCTCCCTCGATGCATTATCTATCACATTTCATGATAAACCCTTTGTGAAGGGATCTGCCAGGTTCTTACTTGTTTGGATATAATCCAACGCAATAACTCCGGAGTTTCTCAATTTCCTGACAGATTTTAATCTCCTCTTCACATGCCTTGATGACTTCATATTATCCTTAGAACTCTTTACTTTGATGATCACAATTTGATTATCACAGTTCATCAGGATGGCGGGTATTGGTTTTTCAACCACAGGTAAATCCATCAAGAGCTCACGAAGCCACTCTGCTTCAACAGTGGTCGTGTCTAATGCTGTGAGTTCTGCTTCCATTGTTGACCTCGTTAAGATGGTCTGCTTGCAAGACTTCCAGGAAACAACGCCACCACCAAGTGTAAACAAATAACTACTTGTGGCCTTAATCTCATCAGCATCAGATATCCAGTTTGAAACACTATAACCCTCAAGTACTCGTGGATACCCAGTATAGTGAATACCATAACTCGCAGTGCCTTTCAAATAGCGCAAAACTCTTTCAAGAGCATGCCAATGATCATCTCCAGGATTTGACACAAATCGACTCAGTTTGCTTACAGCAAAGGATATGTCAGGTCTAGTAGCGCTGGCTAAATACATGAGCGAGCCAATAATTTGAGAATATCTCAATTGATCTTTAGCAGTCCTACGATTCTTTCGAAGTAGCACACTCGGATCATAAGGTGTTGGAGAAGAATTGCAGTCGCTATACCCGAAGCGACTCAATATCTTTTCCACATAGTGAGACTGAAGCAATGTAATCCCACCATTGTCATCCTTTAGTAGTTTGATGTTTAATATTACATCAGCCACTCCCAAGTCCTTCATCTCAAAGCAGCGAGATAGGAACTCTTTGACCTCCTCGATAACAGCGAGGTTGGTCCCGAATATCAATATGTCATCAACGTAGAGACACATAATAACTCCCTCGCTCCTACCATGGCGATAGTACACACATTTGTTAGCTTTGTTTACAACAAAGCCTTCAGCAGTTAAAGTTCTTTCAAACTTCTCGTGCCACTGCTTAGGAGCTTGCTTAAGACCATCCAAAGACTTCAGTAACTTACACACCTTTCCTTCTTGACCATCTACTACAAATCCTTCAGGCTGCTCCATATAAATTTCCTCTTCTAACTCTCCATTTAGAAAAGCTGTCTTAACGTCCATTTAATGAACGAGAAGACCATGTGAGGCAGCCAACGAAAGTAGTACTCGAATAGTGGTCAATCTGGCTACAGGTGAGTAGGTATCGAAGAAGTCTTCACCTTCCTTTTGGGTATAACCCTTAGCTACAAGACGTGCCTTGTACTTTTCAATAGTACCATCAGGTCTAAGCTTTTTCTTGAACACCCACTTACATCCTACAGATTTGCACCCATAAGGACGATCAGTGACTTCCCAAGTACCATTAGCTAATATGGAGTCCATCTCTCTTCGGACAGCTTCTTTCCAGTAGTCAGCATCTTGAGATGCATAGGCTTCTGAAATAGAAGTGGGAGTATCATCCACAAGGTACACAATGAAATCATCACCAAATGACTTTGCAGTCCTTTGTCTCTTGCTCCTTTTGGGAGCTTCATTGTCATCCTCCATAGGATCATCAGAGTGTTCTATCAGCATAGTGGGTTCAGGAATTATAGAAAATTCTTGACTAGATGAACTAGTCATCTCCTGATTTGATGAGATGGACATACCTTTCATAGGAAAGATGTCCTCAAAGAAAGTCGCATCATTCGACTCCATAATTGTACCAACATGCATGTCGGATACCTCAGATTTTACTATCAAAAATCTATAGCCAATGCTATGAAAAGCATATCCCAGAAAAACACAATCAACGGATTTTGGTCCAAGCTTTCGCTTCTTGGGTATTGGAATATTGACTTTCGCCAAACAACCCCAAGTTCGTAAGTAAGAGAGTTTAAGCCTTTTCTTTTCCCACTCCTCAAATGGAGTCATGATTTTATCCTTCACAGGAACATGGTTTAGGACATGACACGCGGTCATTAGCGCCTCCCCCCACCATTCCTTGGAGACACCCGATGTATCTAACATGGCGTTAACCAAATCAGTTAGAGTGCGGTTCTTTCTTTCGGCCACCCCATTTGACTGAGGTGAGTAGGGAGGCGTTCTATCATGTATAATACCATGTTTCGCACAGAATAAATCAAATTCATTTGAAAAGTACTCTCCACCACGATCAGACCTTAGCCGCTTGATTTTAAGATAAAGTTGATTTTCTGCCTCAGCTTTATAGATTTTGAAGTAGTTCAAAGCTTCATCTTTAGATTTTAGGAGATAAACATAGCAGTATCTAGTGGAGTCATCAATCAACGTCATAAAGTATCTTTTTCCACCTTTTGTCCACACACCATTCATCTCACAAAGATCTGAACGTATAAGTTCCAGTGGTGCTAAGTTTCTCGGTTCCGCAGTCGTATGAGACTTGCGGGGTTGCTTTGCTTGCACACAAACTTGGCACTTAGAACCTTTGACAGTGGTAAATTTCGGAATTAAACTCATATTGGCTAGACGCGTCATGCAACCAAAGTTAATATGAAAGAGTCGTGAATGCCAAACATTGGACTCATTATCATTGCACACATGATTAATAACTTTAGTACATGAGTCTGACAAAGACAAGCGGAACAGACCTCCGCACTCATAACCCTTTCCAACAAATCGTAAATAGTTAGAAATTACAACTTTATTGGACTCAAAAACCAACTTAAAGCCATCTCGACATAAAAGCGATCCGCTGACGAGATTCTTATTGATGGAGGGAACGTGCTGCACATTCTTCAGCTGTACGGTCTTCCCCGAAGTAAACTTTAGATTTACCGTACCAACACAATGAACAAAAGCACGTGAGCCGTTTCCCATCAGTACGGAAGAGGTCCTTGAGACCTGATAAGAGGAAAACATGGAAATATCAGAACATACATGTGTATTAGCATCCTTGTCTATCCACCAATCAGGAGAGTGACATACTGATAGGATAGTAGGTAAAATACCGTACCCAACATCCTTCATCTCAGTATCGCTAATAACAACATTAGCGGCCTTGCCGCTGTTCCCATGTCGACGCTTGTCAAAGCGATTAGGGCAGCTAGGAGCCCAATGATCAGGATCACCACAGACGTGGCAAGAGCCTTTCCTCTTAACATTTTTCTTCTTGAAGTTGGTTGAGTGTGTGGCATTGTTCTTGCCATCAAACTTCCCCTTTCCTTCAGTTTTGTTCTTATTCTTGAACTTGTGGGATTGGAAGTTTTTCCTCTGCACCAAATTGGCAGTAGAACCTCCCTCAAATCCTCGAGCAGTTTTGTCCTTTGCTCTCGCCTTCTCTTCCACATGAAGAGACCCAATGAGAACCGTAACGGAAAACTCTCGTCTCTTATGTTTCAGATAAGTAGCAAAGTTCCTCCACGAGGGAGGAAGCTTGGCAATAATGCCACCGACCACAAATTTGTCTGGTAAGGAACACTTGAACTTCTCAAGTTCTTTGGCAAGTGATTGTATCTCATGAGCTTGCTCAACGACGGAGCGCTCATCAACCATCTTGTAATCATAGAATTGCTTTCCTCGAGCGCTTCCCACGCGTCCTTGCCATTATCAAATGACATATACGGGTCAACAATGTTGTCCCCAAGAACACTGAACAAAGCCGCCATAAACATGGTATCGGCTGTCTTAAAGGTCGCTTCCTGCTCAGCAGAAAGATCTCCTTCAGTCTTGCCAAGAGTGGCGCTATAGCAGTTTAGGTTTTCAAACCAGAGAACTACTCTCTTGCGCTATCTCTTATAGTGCATGCCATCAAAAGGAGGCGGCCTAGTAGCCGCGGCTATACCAGTGGAATTCAGTTGCCTATAATCAGGTTTTTGGATTGTTGGAAATATAAGCAATAATCCATATGATTTAATCTGGATAATAAACTGATAAAGCATGATCATACAAACAGTAGTAAAACCAATCATGCAGATCAACAAAGTAGATGAACAGATTACATCTATACAAGATAAACCTATCACATCTACGCCAAACGCTAGAACTAGAAACTCTAGCATAATCCGAAAGAGAGAGATTGAGATCACATACGATGCAGTTGCGGCAGTAGCCGCAGCAGAGCTGTCACCCATGTTGAGGTTGCCGAAGAGGTCGCTGACGTCCGGGAAGAAGTCGTCGTTCGGGAACTCGTCGTTCGATGGCCTCGTGGTTGCCAGTAGTCGCGCTTGAGCGCTCCCCAAAAACCTGATCGCCCCTCACCCGTACAGGTTCACGAGAGGCGGGGTTCCGGAGGCCTACTGTCCCGATCTGCGGTGCACGCCACAAGCCAAGATGGGGAAGATGACAGTGGCGACACAAGGTTTGGAGGTAGGCGCGTGTGTGGATTGATTCACCAATTAGGTTTAGCGCAGACGCTTATATAGTACAGGTTAGGAAGATCGTGGGACTCAGCCCACGTCAAAATTGGTAAAAGTCCACGTCCATAAAAACTGGAAACGGCTGTAATTAACGCGTTAGTTAATGACTCATAATTGGTTTTCCTAACCAGCAAAATAAAGCTTGGCTCGACAAGATTCCTGCAACCCGCGGCGCGCGCGCGTCGTGACGAGGCAAGGCGAGGCATGGCATGGCATGGCGAGGCGGGCGGCGTCGGAGAAGGAGTGCACAAGGGCTTCTCTCCTTATCGCACCTTAGTGAGTGGTGCAACACTCTACTATATAAGGTGGTCCAACTCCCCTTCAACTAGCAATGTGAGACTAAACTTTAGCACCGCTAGCACAGCCATATGCTGCCATACACAAGTGGGCCAAAGAGAATTTCAGAATTTGTCTAATGGGACAATAGCCAAAACTCATCAAATTCCAACATGCTATACCAACCTAAGGACCATATATACATACGGTTGATATACTTAAGTTAGACATAATGAACCAGGACGTAAGGCTAAATGGGTGTTGAAAATGGAGACCACCCGTGGATGTGTCAAACTATTATCATGAATAAATATATGTTCAAAACAAAAATCACTCGTGCCAAAAGAAGAATTGAAGATCATCAATTATGGCTAGTCTTTTAGTGTAGGGGTTCATAGCATGGAAAACAAAAAAAATCTACCGCATGCACACAAACAAGTCAAGATCTATCTACTAGATTGTAGCAACGACTCGATTAGATTACTCACCTTTAAGGATTCCAAAGCGGTTAACAAGACCAGATTCTCGTGGGTAATGTAGTTGTACATTTGCCGATCTCAAGATTGCGTAGACGATCCTTCCGGCATTGCGTTCCGGCAGCGCTTCCGCAGTCGGTCACATGTTCGGTACTCGATGAAGACCTTCCTCTCCCTTGTTCTAGCAGGCAGCAAAGGCTGTAGTTCTCTCCTCGCAATTCCGGCAGCATGATAGCATGGTGTCGGAAGTACAGGGAAGATCCCGCAGGGCTTCGCCTAAGCCAGAGCGGGTTATGGTGGAGAATTAGGGTTTCCGATGATCTATTTAGAGGGCCGGAGAGGAGGAGGCGTGGCCGACGACGGCTAATGCGGTAGTGGCGAGCTGGCGGCGCACTGTGGCCCTTGTCGTTGCAGTTGTAGCACGACCTTGCCTTGGGAGACTTGTTGGGTGAGTTTAATCTTGAGTTGTCCCTTGATCTTGACTTGAATCCGGAATTGTTACAAAAGGCCCTTGAAGCGAGAGCAAGATGTTCGTTGAAGGCACATTTGAGATCCTCTTGAGACCACTCATTTGGTGTATCATCATCATCAACTTCAATAGCCTTGGCCTTCAAAGCAAGATTCACTTTGGTTGACCCAATGGCCCTAGCTCGAGTGGACTCCGCATTCTTCTTGGCAATAGTCATGGCAATTACTTCACTCAAGACTTCTTGGGAGGTCATTAGGTGAAAGTTGGTTCTTCCCTTGATAGAGTTGAGCTTTTGTTCTTCAAATGGAAGGAGAGCTTGGATGAACTTCCTCTTCGTAAACTTGTCATCAACATAGTGGGCCCCAAGGTCCCTCATAGTGGAACAAAGGACCTTAAGGCGCCTATACATGTCTTCGGGGGTCTCATCATCTTGCATTGCGAAACCATCGCACTCGTTGTTGATCTCATCAAACTTGGAGCTTTGGATGCTTGCATTCCCAACAAAGAGCTCGGTGAGTTGATCCCAAGCTCCCTTGGCGGTGTCGAATTGGCGAATGTGAGCAAAATCCTTTGGAGTCAAGGCCTTTTGAATCATTCCCAAAGCTGTGGCATTGAGTTGCTTGTCCACCACTTCACCTCGTGTCAACTTCTTTGGGTCATATGGAGAGAATCCATCCTCCACAATCCTCATTAACTCAATAGAAGAGCTGGAAATATGTGAACGCATTAGATATTGCCAATTGGCGAAATTAGAAGTATCTAGCATGGGTGGTGCTCCTTGAGGTATAATGTGTGGCATGGGAATGGGTGGATCCGGAGTGTACTTTGGCGGTGGGGGTACCGCCGAGTAGTCCTTTCCTCCATTTTCCTCTTTGGAAGTTGGGTTCTCGGGCTCCTCGATGTTCTCACTTGGAAGCTTGGTAGAGGTTTGAGCAACAAAACCAAGTCCCAAGTGAGTGGTGGCGGCCGCGGGAGTTACCCCGGGGGCGGACACCGTAACGGTGGGAGGAACCTCGGTGGGTTGGGGTGTGTCAAGAGCAACCATGGGGTTTGGCTTGAGAGACTGCAAGATAGTCTTCATTTCCTCGAACTTGGACATCATGGACGACTCCAATTGCTTGAGGTCATCCATAGTGGCCAAGTTCTTGGATTTTTCGGTTTCACTACCCCCTTCGTTGGCCATAGTCTCTTAGGCGGTAAAGCCCGAAATAAGAGCCTTGGCTCTAATACCAATTGAAAGTACCGACTTGATACGACTAGAGGGGAGGTGAATAGGCGTCTACCCAATTTTAATTTGTTTCTCACTTTTAGGCTCAACGAGAAGGAAAGTTATCTAGAGATGCAACTAAGTGAACAACCTAAATGCAAGAAAACAAACACCAACCACAAAAACGGTAAATAGCAAGAAGTAAAGGAAGGGAACGAAGTAATCGGAGCGGGGACACGGAGATGTAATTCCCGTAGTTCACTCCCAAGGAGCTACATCTATGTTGGAGAGGTGTCGGGGCCACACAAGGTCACCCAAGCGCCACAAAGGCCTCACCTTCTTCTCCGATGAGCTCCCCCACAAAGGAGGCCTCACAATCCACTAACCGATGACCTTGAAGGCGCCAACCGAAACCTTTACACCAAGGTTGAGGGGGAGGCTCCACAACTCAATTGGAGGCCCTCAACGACATCTCGAGGCTTTACAACACAAGACTTAGCTCCGAGGATGCCCTACACCGTCTAGGTTTTCAAGAAACCCAAGAGAAACAAGATCCACAAAGGATGGGTGGGGGAAATCAAATCTTCTTTTGTGGAAGTGTAGATCTAGGTCACCTCCCTCACCTCTCAAAAGATCAAGTCATTTGAGTGGCTAGAGAGAGAGATCTAGTGAGGTGAAGCTCAAGCATTAATGGAGGAGAGAGAAAAAATTCGAGAGAGAGTGGGAGGAAGAAGAGGGGTGCCTTAAATAGGCCCCCTCGCGCTGAACCGTTACAGCCCCCGCGACCTCACCGGAAGTTCCGGTGAGAGGCCGGAAGTTCCGCCCAGCCTGGCTCCAACGGTCATCAGACCGTTGATGCCCGCTCTAGAAGCGCAATCGGAAGTTCCGGTCCAAACAGACCGGAAGTTTCGGTGAACTTCCGACGCAAGTTCTGACCAAGTTCCGGCAAATAGAACACTTCAAAACAGAAGGTTACTGAGCCAGCACCGGAACTTGGAGCGAAACTAGGGGCAGAATTTCTGGGTCGCGAACTGAATCTGGCCGGAAGTTCCGGCGTCTGGGCGGAAGTTCCGCTCAGGACCTTTTGGCAGGACAAGTTCCAACGCAAGTTTCGGCCCAAGTTCCGGCAAATAGAACGCTTCATACAGAAGGTTACTGATTCACCACCGGAACTTGGGGTGGAACTAGCGTCGGAACAAAGCTTAGAACAGCCTGCAGAAAAAGCCTGAGCGGAACTTCCAGCGCCAGGCCGGAAGTTCCGGTGAGACACAAAAGGCTCCAACAGAACAGGAACACGCTCTCTCTCACGGAATAGTGGGATGGCTGTGGCGGTGCATATAGGTTTGTGCAAGAACAAGAGATTTCCCATAGCCTTCCAAGATGGACCCCCTCTTAATAGTACGGTGACCTAAAAACAACAATCGGAGAGAAACTAGGAGAAAACTAAAAGGGCCACCGTCTTCAAGAGATCCCAAGAGAGCATCCACCACAATAGAAGGAGACATCAACAACGTTTCCCCTGAAACTCAAGCACACAATTAAAAACACAATTGGGATTATCATTAACACCAAAAACATCATGGGAAGATATAGTCCTTTCAGTCTCTTGGGCATATCTCCAACAGTCTCCCACTTGCACTAGAGACAATAATCTAGTTTCAAATCTTTGTGTATTCAACACCTATGGATTTCCGGTGTTGTATGTACACGATTGCTAGTGATCAACCGATCTTCGGATCCGACACTTTCAGGTCCGCATGTAATTACATGCCTTTGCGTCTCTACGCATCACTCATTCTCTAATGAGATGACTTTGTATAAATTTGGTCCTTTGGTGAGTCCTTTAGTTCCTAGGGGTTAAAACATGTTGACAATATTGTCATACAATATATCTTCATAGTATTATCCCGCTGTGAACTATACCTAGTTTGATAAAAAACTACTTGACACAAATGCCCTCTTTTGCTGTTATAATAGCAGTCATATACTTAGCCTTTTGTTATAGTATCTGTCACAATGTCTTAACTTTGGAACTCATCCAAATCCATTATGGAACTTAATTTCCATCATATTGTGCCACCCTTAGTTTAGATTGAGATAAGCTTAATTTGTACTTTGTGACAAAACTAGTATCAATGTAGTACCTTTTACAATGAACTAACCATCTATTTGTCACTTCTACAAAATAATATATTCTTAGTTCTTCCAAAAGATCATAAGAATATCCTTACTATATTCCAATGATCATCTTATGAATCATTCTGGTATATTCTCATAACATTTAAAGCATAGGACATATAGGGATTTGTACATATCACAGTTTGATTGAAAAATACCTTTTGTGATTTTATTCATCAAGTATTAATCAATACTTGAATCTTTGTTTCACTTACCAAGTGTCGATATACTTGGATTTCGATTTCATCCTTTCTGTCTGGCAAGAACCTTTCTAGTCATTTCCATATTGAACTCATTCCATATCTCATCTATGTACATTTGGCACAATAATATTAGCGTCTCAATCTATCTATATAGATATTGATGCCAAATATTCGGGTTTTGCCTAAGTCTTTCATCCAGATGAAATTCTTAACATGTGTTAATAAAAGATACACCATTTCCAACCAACAATATGTCTTCCACATTATGTATTAGAATCATGTCTTAGCGCTCCCACTTAATTTCTTGCAAATGCAAGCATCTTCATCGTATCTGATGAATTTAAACTCTTTTAACAGTTTCATCATGGTGAAGATTCCAACTCTACGACGCTCACTTCAACCATTGAAGTTTGCATACGCTTTTAGCATCCTTTGAATTAACAAAACCCTTTGGACCATGTTATGCACACATACTAGGTAACAATTCTATTAGAAGAACTTGTTTTATTTATTCAACTACCACATAACAAAATTATATGTAGTGGTTGCTACATTAATCCGTCTAGACTAAGTATCGCTTAATGAAAGATCAGATCTTGTCATAGTCAACGCTTTGAACATTGTCGTGAACTCTTTCCCGACATGTCGACAATTTCATAGATGTGAAACATCCATGTCTATTTCTTTATAGATCCAAATACAACTATAAGGTCTTGCACCTTTTTACAGGGTCTTTCAAGTTCAAATCTTGATCTCTCGTGTATGGAACTATTATGGATTTTATGGCTTCAAACCATTTGACGGAGTAAGGGCCCATCATCGCTTCTTTGCATGTAGTCGGTTCATTATTGTCAAATAATGATTCAACCCTCAAATCTTGGTATTTGATTGTTTACCCGATCTACTTGGTTCAATAGGAACTTAGACCTCCGTGACCACAACCTTTGAGGCACGTGAGCCATGAGCATAGTTGCTGCCAGAACACTTTTCGGCGCTGCGTAACTTTGCACTTATAGCTAAGGTTCATTTAACCTTATGAAAGCTCTATTGTCCTCCCACTTAACTTTTCACGGAAAATTCCTTCTCAAAGAAACTTGACGTACTAAGCGACAAATATTTTTTTGTCTTCGGTGTTATGGAGTAATAGTCAACGATTATTCGAAATAACATACAAAGACATGTTCATCCGACTTTGTAGTAAACATCTCACTTATGCATAGCATACCAATGTTTAAGAAATGACAACTTGGGTTTTATCCCAAACTATAACTTTATATGGTGTCGTTTCAACGGATCATGATGAAGCTCTTTTCAGTATAAAAGCGGTAGTCTCTAAAGCTTTTATCTTTAAAATATAATGGGAGTTTTATAAATGACACATTTGATCTTACCATGTGACGAGGTTTAATCTCGTCAATGCCCATTGTTATGGACTTGGGTTTTGGAGAAGATGGGGATGCTGGAGATCGTGGCACGGTTAACAGACAAGCAACCAGGGGACACGAGATTTACCCAGGTTCAGGCCCCCGGAGGGAAAACCCTACTCCTGCTTGTCTGCTCTTTGATTACGGCGGAACCGAAGGTTACAGGGTGCGCAGATTCGATCTGGCGTGGATGCGTGTGCGAAAGTATGAGTCTGGTCTGTCTAGGACGTGCCCTCCTGGCCTTTATATAGACTTAGGCAGGTCCCGGGCGTAGTCCTAGTCGGTTACAAGTTCTAGGGTTTTACCCCTTTGAATTTCCTATCTCCGCTAGTCTTGCTCTCCAAGGATCCGAAGACGTCATGGGCATTGGCCACCCGAAAATCTTCATGGGCCAGCGTATGTCTGCCGTGGGCCTTCCTTGGGCTGGACTAGGTATGCTGAAGTTACGTACCCGTAGGGTATAACCATGTCAGTAGCCCCCGAGTGATCAGTCGAATCGTAGATTCGGCTGAGGACTCTTCAATCCTTCGGGTGCAGCTATCTCTGTCTTTCAAGAGAATGATTTGAGTGTGTAGGGATTGTTGATGCGTGTGCCCGACTCTCCCGACGGATCAGGGTCAGTTAACTGTCTTAGGACAAAACAACACGATCTTCTTCAGATTTGAGTCCCTCGACTCGAACCCGGAACATATGCTGGCGTAATTCGACTCAGGCCATGGAGGACTTACAGGAGTGGAATTCTAGTGAATTTAAATGATGTACCCAACGCGTCCGTCGGGATTTTTCATCGTACCTGCTGGTACGGATTCATACTAGCAGAGCGCAGTCAGGTGCGTTGTCAGGCCATCAGATGATATCTGTAGGTCTTATCTTTGCGTCGCAGACGCAGCATCCGAATGTTTGTCACCGCGGAGGTGTTTCGGGTGGCCAAGGAGGATGTTACTAACTTAGCATTAATTGGGGCAGAGTTGCCGAAAAGTTTTGCGTGCTGATCCGAAAGATCGCAGTCGAAGATTTCATAGGGTGCGCGACCAGCGCTCCCTATGGGAGTAGCCCCCAAGTGTCTGTTCGAGTCGTACACTCGAACGGAGAATTTTAGTTCAAGCATTGTTTCAATCATAAGTCCGCAGGACTCGAAATTTTTTGGATGCTTAAATCCATCCTCCCTATGGGAGTAGCCCCCGAGTCCGTAGTGGAGTCGTAGACTCGACGTAGGACTCAGAGAAATAATTTTGTCCTCATTTGTTTGTCGGGTGCGCGACCAGCGCTCCTGATAGGAGTAGCCCCCAAGTATTTAGTCGAATCGTAGATTCGAGTGAGTACTTTTAGCTGTGGAGCCGAAGTGGTGCTAGTATAGCTTTTGATGACGTTAGTGCTTACGATCGATGACCTCAAGCGTCTGCTACGCCAGAGATGACTTGACTGGACGAAGCGTGGGTCCCACTGGCTGACTTTGAATTGACCGGTCACGCGCGGCGTGGAGATGAGTACGGCGTCTCCTCGATTTCCGCAGGTAGTGGACGGCGTGGTAACGATGGTTCGTTTTGGTGCTGACACGTGTACGGCCAGATCTACCGTTGGCGTTAGGTCTTCTCGATGGACGGCCAGCGTGCGTCGTCTTCGCTGTTATAATCCCTGGTGAAATCGTTGTTTGTTTTTCACCGCAGCAGTTCATCTATTCACTGCCCCCTCGTTCTTGAGCTATTCTTGCTGCGCGCTGAGAGTTTCCTCCATATTTCCTTTGTCTTTCTTCGTTGGCAACGCCACCACCGCCGTAGCGCCATGGGGAAACCAAAGAAGTCCTCATCTGCAGTTGGGACCAGCGCCGCCGGAGGCAAGAAGGGCACCGCCACTGCTCGCGTCACTGACGGTGGCTGGCGGCGATCAGAAGCGCGGGAGAGCGATCTCCGCAAACTGCGCGAGCGGAGCCTGATCCCGCAAGACACGACGGCCGTGAGACTCCCCGGCAATGAGGTAATCCCCCGTCCCCCGTCTGGGTATCGGGTTATGTTTGTTGCCTTCATGATTCGCGGGTTTTCTTTTCCGGTCCATGACTTCCTTCGTGGACTGCTCTTTTTCTATGAGGTTCAACTCTATCATCTGTCTTCCCAACTCCCTTCTCCACATTGCATGTTTTATCACGCTTTGCGAGTGTTGGCTTGGCATTGAGCCGCACTTTGGCCTCTTCCGGAAGCTTTATTCCGTGAAGAGGCAGTCTGGTTCGGATGGTGTGTATGCCATTGGGGGTTTCATCATATCCCTCAGTCCCAATGTGCAATTCTTTTCCTTTTCCATGTCCGAATCTGTCCAGTACTGGCGGAGGAAATGGTTTTACATCCGTGACTCCGTACTGACTGGGCAAGATTTTGGTCTCGTTCCTTTTGACCCCTCCCAATTGATTGAGAAGAAAAGATCCTGGAAAAACCAAATCTTAGACGGTGAGGTGGCGGAGATAGAGGCCCTGTACCGTCGGGTGGAGGATCTCCAATTGATTCCTGAGAAGGAGGTGAACGGTGTCGACATCATCCGGACGTTTCTTGAGCGTCGGGTGCAGCCGCTCCAAGCGAGGGCGCATCCGATGTTTCTTTACTCTGGGCACCGTGACCCGACGAGGGTTTCGAGTGAGAAAATCTCCGAGGTGGAACTTGACAAGGCTCTTCACGTGCTGTTGAAGTTCAAGGTCGACGAAGAAATCCCGGGGAAGTCGCTGACTCCTCCCTTTTCTTCGACATTGGTTGTACCGAAGGTGTAGATTTGCGCACGTAGTGCTTCCCTTTTGTTTTGTACTTTTTCCTTTGTTTGCTAACAAAGTTCCTTTTCCTTTTGCAGAGCTTCAAAGTACCGGGCATGGCACCACCGTTGCCCGAGAGGTATCCGAATGCCCCGGATAATGAAGTGGTGGATTTCGTGTCCGAGCTACCGTCAGCGCGATCCCCAGCGGAGGATGCCGACAAATCGAGTGAGGACCATCCGCGCAAGCGGTCACGGAGTTCTAGCGAGTCGTCAGATGCCTCGACTCCTCCGACTCCCAGAAATCCTCTGGGCCTTGAGCGTCATGATGATGTTCATGGGGGTTCTTCCTCTCCCGTTCCTGCCATTCCTGTGCGGGCTGTTGCTCCGCACCCGCCAGCAAAGCGGAAGAAGGAAGAGAAGAAGGAGGAGAAGAAGGAAGAAAAGAAGGAGGAGAAGAGGGCCCGAAGGGCTTCTCCTATCTTCGACCTGAGCGCGTTGGGCTCGTAAGTTTTCTTGTTGCCACTGTTGTCCTTTGTTCCCTTGTTATTTTTATGATGTTTGCACCTGTGCTGATTGGCTTCGTATGCAGGCAATCCTCCGACGGCTCCAGTGATGGTGCGGGGGAGATGATGGGGGAGTCGAACATTGCGTCGCCTCCTCCTCAGATGGTGGCGACTTCGGGTGACGCTGCGCCAGTTCCTCCTGTGCAGGAGAGGCTGGTGGTTGCGCCTCAGAATTTCGCAGGCGGGCCTGCGGGTTCGCCTTCGGAGCACGTAAGTTTTCCTGCTTGATGTTACGGGGGGAGCCCCCGAGTGTCTTCGTATGCTGATGTTGTTTATGCTTCTTTGTGTTGGGCGTAGCCCCCAAGTCCTGCTCTTACTACTATTGCCTGTTGCTACAGCCTTTTGTCCAAGAGGCCAAGCGGCTGGTGGAGGAACGCCTGACGCTGGAGGCGAAACTACGGCAGCTTCAAGGTATTCGTCTGCCTTGTAGTACTTCTCCTGCTTATCCTGGTCCTATTCTTTGACACTTGCTTGTTGTAAATGCAGAGGAGCATAACGACTTTCTCCGTGAGGTTGATGCTCTGAAGAAGAGCCTTGGCCAATCGAAGCAGAAGGCCGAAGCTGCCGCTGGGGCGAGAGAGCGCCTTGAGCTAGAGCTAACGAAGGCAGCCGAAGTGAAAGAGCGTCTACAGCAGGAGGCCGCAGATCGTGAGGAGCAGCTGGCCACCGTTGTGGCTGCTCGTGAAAAAGGGGTGGCAGAGAAGCTCATGGCTGCTGCCAAGGCTATTTCGGGTGAGCGCTAGCTTTTGTACTTGCTCATTTTTCTACGGATCTTCTTCTATGTTGCCTTTCTTCATGTTTTCTTCTTTTTTGTCTCAGATGCCGCAGGCATCGAGTTTGACCGTGGTGCTCTGGAGCACGGGAGTGCTCTAGATGATGCCACTGTAGCGGTCGAAGACCGCTGCAGCACCGTCGTCAACTCCCTTGCCAAGGCGAAAGAGGTCCTTGGTCGCTTCTACCAGGAGCTCTTCCCGAAGGGCGCATCCCTTGAAGACGTGGGTGCCCTGGCAGAGGCTCTGTCAGCCGAAGCGCCTGCAGCGTACAAGCGCAAGCAGAAGGGCATCGGCGCGTCCGTCGGGCTGGCGATGGCCATGGCGGCTGGGGCGGAGCTGGACCTGCCCCAGATTACTTCTCGGATGCCTACAGCTGCGGATGGATCCGAGGTAGCCTTCGCCGCCTACTCCGCTCGCTGCAGACGATATGGGCCCAAGCTCATTGACTTGCTGTCTGAGTATGCATTGCGGCAGCAGGGCGAGGCCAAAGCTAGGCAGTCTGGTTCTGAGGCGACTCAGTGCCCTCCGCCTTAGGCGTAGTAGACGTAGGGTAGCTTGTAGTCTATTTTTGTTGTAAATATCTTTTGTAGTATCATCCTTGTGCCACGTAGTGGCCTTATATACTTTAATGAATTCCTCCGAGTTATGCTCTATCCTTGGCTGAATGTCTGTGTGCCTTCTTTTTCTGCTGCTATAGGTTTCTTCGGGTGCTGACCCAGTTGACGCTTCATCCGAAAGGCCCTTGCGAGCATCATTGGATGATTCCGCGCAGCTCGCGTTTCTTCGAGATCGCGTGCGCAGCTTGGAGAGAGATTTGCTTGGGTTACGCGGTCGCGCTGACGTTTGGAAATCCAAAGCAGACCGTGGTGCAGCCAGAGAGGAGTATTTGATGGCGGAGCTGGGTCGGCTGTCCGAGCAGCTGCAATGTAAGTTGATCCTTCTTTCTGGCTGTAGCTCAGTTCTTCGGGTGAGCCTGCTGGCCTTACTCTTGTTTTGTGCGGTTGTCGTAGGTGCCAATCTTGCTCCGAGGGAAGAAACGGAGCGTATTGCTGTTCGAGTCAATTGCTTGACTCAACAGGACATGGAGGCCGGTGGCTTCTTCTGGATGGATCGTGCTCGCGCCATAGTTCTGGCGACGGTGCAGGATCGTGTCTACCAGGTTTCGCGGGTGCTCCGCCAGGTGCAGACATCACTTTCCTCGGTGCTGCACGTTATGTTTCCGTTGGATGCCGTGCCAACGACCCTTGCAGGTCTTCTGACGAAGTTTCGGAGTGCCAGCAATGTCAAGGAGCTGGTGCAGCAGCAGATCATCGCAGGGGTGAAGGCTGCCTTGTCTCTTGTGAGGGTGCATCGCCCTGACGTAGATTTGGCTGTTGTGGCGACTGGGCCACCTCCTCGACCAGATGGTAGCGAGTGGAACATGCGTCCGCATTACGCGGCTGTAAGGCAGTATGCCGAACAGATTGTAGATTTGTTTGAGCAGCGTGCTCAGGTTATTCTTCAGAGTAGGTAGGACCTGAAAATAAACAGATAGATGTAAAATTTGTATATTGCGGCTGGGCGTGTATGTTCCCTTTGTTGTAAAGGTTTGCTTGTTTGCGAGCACGTAGTGCTTTGATTTAGTACGTGCCCTTTTCGTTTGCCTGACGTGGTCAGCTACTCAGGTGTACACGTTTTGTCCACAGTCGATAAAATCGTGAGGTGGGGGGAGCCCCCGAGTGCATTTGTAGCATGTAATAAAGTTGCAGAGAAATAGTCAACCGAAGGTTGGGGGCGAGACACTTAGCTTTATTTGTATCGTAATGGAGGAGGTACATGGTTCGGCTGAGTAGCCTTGGCTGTAAGCCTTATCGAAAAGGGGGTACATTGCTATGGGTAGAATCGTCGCAGGTGCGAGATGTTCCATGGGTTGGAGTATGCGACTCCAGACTCCACGTGCTTGAGGCGATAGGCGCCACCTGGGATGACCTCGGTGATGGCATAGGGTCCTTCCCATGGTGACTCGAGTTTATTCGGTCGCTTTTGCTTAAGTCGCAAGACGAGGTCTCCTTCGACGAAGGACCTTGAGCGCAGCCGGTGGCTGTGGTAGTTGCGGAGACTTTGCTGGTACACCGCTGATCTAGCTGCTGCTATATCCCGTGCTTCGTCGAGTGTGTCGACGGCATCTTCGAGTGCAGCCGTGGATTCGGCTTCGCTGTAAGCGACGACTCGTGGAGCCTGGTGGCGTACTTCGGCTGGTAGCACGGCCTCAGCTCCGTGCACCATGAAGAACGGTGTGTAGCCGGTGGAGCTGTTTGGCGTAGTCCGTAAGCTCCACAGGACAGACGGTAGCTCTTTCGTCCAGTTTCCAGCTTTGTGCTCGAGTGAGCTCATGAGGCGCTTCTTGATGCCAGCGCCGATTAGGCCGTTGGCCTTTTCCACTTGCCCGTTTGTTTGCGGGTGTGCCACTGAGGCATACGTGATATTGATCCCGAGGCCTTCGCAGAAGTCCTGGAATTCTTCGGAGATGAAGTTCGATCCGTTGTCGGTGATGATGCTGTGCGGTACGCCAAATATGTAGACAATGCATTCGAAGAATTTGACGGCGGTTTTGCCCTTCTGGTTGGTGACTGGCATTGCCTCGATCCACTTGGTGAATTTGTCGACTGCGACCAGGAGGAAGACGTGTCCTCCCTTCGAGGATTTTGGCAGTTTACCGATCATGTCGAGGCCCCATTGGGCAAAAGGCCAGGCTATGGGTATGGGTCGAAGTTCGGACCCAGGTGTGTGCGGTTTGTCGGCGAACCTTTGGCACCCGTTGCATCTTCAGAAGATGTCCTTCGCGTCGCTCATGGCCGTTGGCCAGTAGAATCCTGCTCGCAGAGCTTTGGCGACGAGGGAGCGGCTACCTGCATGGTGGCCACAGATGCCCTCGTGGATATCTTGGAGTATGGCCTTGCCGTCATTGATGGTGACGCACCGTTGTAGTACGCCCGTAATGCTGCGTTTGTACAGCTCGTCGTTGATGATGGTGAAGGATTTTGACCGACGGGATATGCGCCGGGCATCTGTCGGGCTGTCTGGCAATTCTCCGTTTATCAGGAACTGGAGGTATGGACGTGTCCAAGTTTCGTCGACTGCCATGACCTGCATCAGGTTGACCATGGCAACTTCGGTATCCAGCTTTTCGGGTCCTTCATGACCTTCGGGTAGCGTAGCCCCCGAGTGTTCTTCTTCTTCGGGTGACCCTTTGGGGAATTTTTGCTTGATGGATGGCACGCAGATCTGTTCGAGGAACACACCTGGTGGTACCTTTGCACAAGTGGAGCCGATGTTGGCGAGTCTATCGGCCTCCTCGTTGCTCTCTCTTCCAACGTGCCGAAGTTCGCAGCCGTCAAATTCTCCTTCGAGTGCATTGTATAGCGCGCGGTACGCGATCATGTTTTCGGCGTGTGCGTCGCACTCATTCATCGTCTGCTGTGCGACAAGATTGGAGTCACCGTAGATGACCAGGCGCGTTGCGCCACATATTTTTGCCATCTTCATGCCATGGATGAGCGCTTCGTATTCGGCCTCATTGTTGGAGGCTCTGAATTTCATCCGAAGGACGTACTTCATCTTGTCACCTTGCGGGGGGGTCAGTATGACTCCTTCCCCTGCTCCGGCTTCGCGTTTGGAGCCGTCAAAATGCATTGTCCAGGACTGCGACATGTCTAGGGTGTCAGGCAGCTGCAGCTCCATCCAGTGCACCAGGAAGTCCGGAAGGACTTGAGATTTGATTGCGTGTCGCTTCTCGTAGATGATGTCCAGGGGTGATAGTTCAATGCCCCACAGGGCCACGCGTCCTGTGGCCTCTGGGTTATTCAGGATGCTGTTTAGGGGTGCCCCGTTGACGACCATCACCTGATGCTCCTGGAAGTAGTGGCTCAATCGTCGAGCCGTCATGAACACGCCGTAGGCCAGCTTCTGGTAGTGCGGGTACCGCTGTTTTGTTGGAGTGAGAACCTCGCTGAGGTAGTAAATTGGGCGTTGTACCCCGTGGGTCTTGCCTTCTTCGGGTCGTTCGACCACGAGTACTGTGCTAATCACCTGGTGTGTGGCTGCTATGTACAGCAACAGGGGCTCGCGCTCTTTTGGCGTGACCAAAACGAGCGAGGTGGAGAGGAGCCGCTTGAGGCTTTCGAATGCGTCGTTGGCTTCTGGTGTCCACTCGAACTTGTCTACTTTGCGCAGCAGCTGGTAAAATGGTAGGGCCTTCTCGCCCATGCGGCTGATGAACCTGCTTAGTGCCGCTACTCGCCCTGCGAGCTGCTGAACGCCCTTAAGGTTTTTTGGCTTCTCCATTGTCATGATAGCTTTGATTTTCTTCGGGTTTGCTTCGATCCCTCGTTGAGAGATGAAGTACCCGAGCAGCTGACCCGAGGGGACGCCGAAGGCGCACTTTTCTGGATTGAGCTTGATCCTGTAGTGATCAAGGTTGTCGAACGTCTCGCGGAGATCGTCGATAAGTGTTCTTGCCTCCTTGGTTTTTATGACTATGTCGTCGACATAGACTTGGACGTTGCGACCGATCTGGTCCTTGAGGCAGGCCTGCATGCATCGCTGGTACGTGGCACCCGCGTTCTTTAGCCCGAAGGGCATTGTGTTGTAACAGTATACTCCGAACGGTGTGATGAACGCCGTTTTCTCTTGATCTTCGACCTTGAGTTGAATCTGGTTATAGCCTGAGTAGGCGTCGAGGAAGGAGAGTTTCTCACAACCTGCAGTCGAATCGATGATCTGGTCGATCCGAGGAAGAGGGAAGTGGTCCTTAGGGCAGTGTTTTTTTAGTGACGTGAAGTCCACGCACATCCGCAGGATGTCCGTGTCCTTCTTCGGGACCATCACCGTATTTGCCAGCCACTCGCTTTCCTTGATTTCCCGGATGAAGTCTGCTGCGAGTAATCTGTTGATCTCCTTGCCGATAGCTTCGGCTCGTGTCTCCGACAGTCTTCGGATGGACTGCTTGACTGGCTTGGTGTCTGGGAAGACATTGAGTGCGTGCTCGGCGAATTCCCTGGGAACTCCTGGCATGTCCGCAGGACACCAGGCGAATATTTCCCAGCGCTCACGGAGGAATTCGACGAGCGCGCCTTCCTATGCGGTGCTGAGGTCGTTGGCGATCAGCGTCGTCTTGGAGGCATCCGTTGGATGGACCTGCACTTTCTTGGTGTTGATGGTGGAGTCGAAAGACATGTCAGGTGCGTTCTGCTTTGTGACTGGGGGTAGCCCATTGTCCGTCACCTCGCGGAGCCTTACAAGCTCGTCTTGCATGCCGAAAGACTGGGAGATTTTGTTGAAATCCCTGTCGCATTGGTCCGATCGGGTGAAGCTCCCGTGGACTGTGATGACGCCCCTTGGTCCTGGCATCTTGAGTAGTAGGTATGTGTAGTGTGGGACGGCCAGGAACCTTGCGAATGCTACACGTCCCAGGATGGCATGGTATTGCGACGGCCAGTCCACCACTTCGAATTCTAGGCGCTCCTGCCGAAAGTTGTCCGGCTTCCCGAAGATGACGTCGAGCCCTATTTTTCCCAGGGGGAAGATGCCTTTCCCTGGGACAATGCTGTGGAATGTTGTGTCTGATTGTTCCAGGCTGCATTGCGGGATCCGCATAGCTGCTAGAGTGCTTGCGAACAGTAGGTTGATGCCGTTGCCGCCGTCCATGAAGACGCGACTCATCTCGAAGCCTCCGATCTGCGCCTCCAGCACCAGGGCAGCATGACCTGGGCGAGGGATCTGGCAAGGGTGATCCGCGCGAGTGAATGTGATGCAGGACTCCGATCCACTGAGGTACTCAGGGATTACAGGCGGAGTTGCTACGGCCAAGTTGATTTGTCGGGTGATTTTCTTCTGCACCCTGTTGGTGGGGCGTCCCTTCTGGATCATATTTAGCGCTCCCTTTGGTGGGGGGTATGCGACCCCGGCGTTGTTTTGCGCTGGTGCGACTGGTTGATTTGGGCCTCCAATAGGCGGCGGTGGAGGAGCTCCGTGTGCTATTTCACCTGGCGCAGGTGCGTTTCCGAACGCAGGAATTGGAGCTTGTTGCCTCATCTGCATCATGCCTTCGCTGAGCTTCTGGAACTCGCGGCAGTCCTTGAGCATGTGGTTAGCTTTCTTTTTGCCATCTTGTTTGTCGATGTAGAAGTGGATGGTGCATGGACCCGAAAGTTTGTCGAATGCTGAGGGTCCATTGTCGCGGTCGCGGCGTTGCCACGACTGTGTTGGTCGTCCGTTGTCGCGGAAGTTTCCGCTGCGGTATCCCTCGCTGTTGCGGCTGTTGTCGTTATGGCGGTCGGCGTAGCCGGCTGCGACCATGTCGGGTCCGTCGTGGTCCTCGTAGACGCGTGATCTCCTCTTGCTGCGGCGTTCGCGTCTTCGGCCATAGTCGTCCTCTTCATCTGATTGCGCCCGCTGGATGCAATCTTCGCCGTCTGCCCAACTGTTGGCGATTTCCATGAGGTGGTCGAGTGTCTTGGGCTTTACACGCCCAAGTTCCTCTTTGAAGTCTGGGCGCTTGACGCCGTCCCTGAAGGCGTCGATGGCCCTTTCTTCGGAGATGTGTGCTGCGGAGTTCTTGGTTGTAGACCAGCGTAGTATGTACGAGCGAATAGATTCACCCGTTCTCTGAGTGCAGGCTCGCAACTCTTCGATTGAGGCGGGCCTCTTGCTGGTGCCTTTGAAATTTCGGATGAAGCTATAAGCTAGCTCCTCCCAGCTTCGGATGGATCCTGATGATAGGCTGCTAAGCCAGACCCGCGCCGCGCCTGTCAGCTGCAGCTGAAGGCATTGCATGGCGGTTTCTTTGTTGCCTCCGTGAAGCTTGACGGATGACAGATGGTCACTGAGCCAGGACTTTGGATCTTGCGTGCCGTTGAACTTCGGAGTATCCGAAGGAAGCTTGAAGTTGCGTGGCATCTGTGTTCGCCGGACGGATCTGCTGAAGCATCGAGCCCCGCAGAGTTCTCCTTCGTCTTCATCCATCTCAGATTCAGACGAGCATGCTCGTTTGGCGCGTGCTTTGTCGATCTTGCGCTGTGTAAGCTTGTCTCTGGCGTCGTAGTCGTGTTTATGGCGGTGCGAGCTCTTCTTCCTTCGAGGAAGATCGTGTTCCTCTTCATCTTCAGATGAGGGAGTGGGGCTCCGGTCACGCCTGGCCGGAGCTTTCTTCTTCGGCTCCGTAGGAGCGTCTTCGTGGAGCGCAGCTCCGATTAGTCCTAGTCCGGTGAGTGCGGACCTATGCATGGCCCTTTTCGGGTCCCCCTCCGGAGGTGGGTGAGCCGCAAGATACGCAGTGGCTGCCATGATCGCAGCTTGTGGCGTCTTCGGGATGATGTTGCCATCGGCGTCCGTATCCATGAACGATGTATGGAGAGTTCGGTTCACGTCACGCCGCTCCTTCGGGTCCATGTTTTCCACCCGAGAGTGGTGCTTGTTTCCCTGGTTTCCGTTTGTGCTAGAGCCGGGTCCTTTGGCGGAGAGCGCAGCTCGTCACGCACTGGACTTGGAGGCTGCTTGCTTGCGTTTGTCGAGCGTCTCCTGCATGTTGACTTGTTTATTGTGCTCCTCGATGAGGAGGTAGTGGTATGCCATCAGTAGGTCACGTGAGGAGTCTAGAGGTAGGACTATTTCGCCTGCGACGGCGCGGCGTGCTTCGACCCATCCTTCTTTGCTAAGTTGGATGAGGTGGCCCCTGTTTTCCCCGTTTTCGCCGTTTCCACCTTTTTCGCCATTTCCGTCCTGCGGGTTGGGGTTGGGCGGCGGGTTAGGCGTTTCCTCGTCGGTTTGGATGACTGCGGCGCACAGATAGCGCCTGCAGATTGGTTGGCTGCTGCCGCAGCTTTCGGATCCGGAACCGTAGGTCCCTTCATCCGAAGGTGGATCGCACAGATCGGAGTTGCAGCTGCTGCTGCTGTAGAACTCATCTGTTGATGGTGACGTGCGTAGCACGGGGTGTGGAGCCCACGAAGCGGGCCTGATTGACGGCACGGGCACCCGCTCAGGGAGTCGGAGGGTGCCAGTTTGTCCCACCTTGAAGCAGAAGCTCCCGAATAGAATTTCGAGTCCGTCGCCTACGGGCTCGAAATCCTTCATGGTATCCGGCGAGTGGGCGGTGAAGTCGAAAGCGCCGAAGAGGAGGTGATTCTCCGTCACCGCGGAGTTGTAGATCGATCGGGTCGGAACCGTCACGACCGCACAATCAGCAGCCCCAATTCCCATAGACGGCGCCAATTGACGAGGTTTAATCTCGTCAATGCCCATTGTTATGGACTTGGGTTTTGGAGAAGATGGGGATGCTGGAGATCGTGGCACGGTTAACAGACAAGCAACCAGGGGACATGAGATTTACCCAGGTTCAGGCCCCCGGAGGGAAAACCCTACTCCTGCTTGTCTGCTCTTTGATTACGGCGGAACCGAAGGTTACAGGGTGCGTAGATTCGATCTGGCGTGGATGCGTGTGCGAAAGTATGAGTCTGGTCTGTCTAGGACGTGCCCTCCTGGCCTTTATATAGACTTAGGCAGGTCCCGGGCGTAGTCCTAGTCGGTTACAAGTTCTAGGGTTTTACCCCTTTGAATTTCCTATCTCCGCTCGTCTTGCTCTCCAAGGATCGAAGGCGTCATGGGCCTTGGCCACCCGAAAATCTTCATGGGCCAGCGTATGTCTGCCGTGGGCCTTCCTTGGGCTGGACTAGGTATGCTGAAGTTACGTACCCGTAGGGTATAACCATGTCACCATGTCAAACAAGGTTTTATTTACATATCTCGAACACACCAAACTCATATGGTGTTTCAGGGAACGTAAATTCACGGAATGATTCCTCTAATCTTAGGTGTTATGCTAAACTTGTAACTCAAATATCTCCCTTTATGATCCTATCATAAATTCTTTATTTTCTTGTTACATTGATTTTGCACTTCATCTTGAAAGTCTTCGAACTTTTTCAAATGTTTCACACTTCATCCTCATTAAGTAAATATTCATATATTCACTCAAATTTTCGGAGAAAGCATATGAAGTTGAAATCCATCGCTCTTGACGACATATAATGGTCTTTATACATCTATATGTACAAGTTCCAATAAGCTAGTCATTCGTTCACTTTTGGCCTATGAATGGAGTTTTAATTATCTCTAGGAAAGTTTCACAAGCGTTACTTTATCGAAATCAAAATACTCCAAAATTCCATCCATATGGAGTTTCGTCATGTTTTTTTTTAATATAATTTAAACGACGATGTCACTTTCTAAGTTATCTTTTAATCAATTGTCTTTCGACATTTTTAGCATTTATTTTATGGATGTGATTTATCCAACAACATTTGTAAATCATCCGTATTTTATGGATTATGACAATTATTTGAACAACCCTTTTGTTCTCATAATACCTGATAAAACAAATCTTGAAGGCAAGCTTTTATGTCAACGAGAAACACATCAATACTTTTCTCGATGAACATCATCACATATTCTCTTGCTAGTTATTTAGGCCATTGTAGTTCATGAATTGTGTTGTTCCGTATGATGATTCACACCAACAAATTCAGTATCCAATACTTAAGAACCACATTGTTTAACAAGCAAAGAATACAACCATAACACGTATATCCTCCAAATACCTAAGCTGAACAATTCTAGTCTTTTCTTTTCTGCCATGTATTTCTAAAATTCTCTTTTAGTATTTCCTTTTCTGTTTGAAAGAATCTATCAACATCAATAGTGGGGCCATACACATGACACATAGTCCAAAACATGTATAGTTAAATACCAATGTCTTTGGACTTGCACTTTGAAGTAGATTACCATTATCAAATACTTGGTGTTCTTTCAAATTCCATTCTTTAGTAATCTTTTAGTGTAGTAAACATTTTACCCACATCAAATATTAATCCTTATCATGGAACTATTCATGATCAAGCTACTTTAGCTTATAATGGTGAATCGCGAGTATAATGTTGCTCTCCAAAACCTTTGGAGGATTAGGACGACAAGTGTCTCTAACCTTTTGCAAATTCTCATCAAATATGAGAACATAAACTTTGCCATATTATACTCTCTCATGTTGTAACCAAAACATCGTTTTAGATATCACAATATCTTCCACACATCATGGTTTTTGAAACAACTCTTTCAGCTCCTAGATAACCTTGATATTATAACAATCTTTTGAATATCAAGAATCATGGAGACAAACATGATACCTATATACTAACACTGGAATTTTCACTCTTGATTTGATACCAATTATTAAACTTCACGGAGTAACCGGAACTTACTAAAAGTTTGCAATAGGACTTTAAACTTTAGATTAACACTTAAAAACAATACGATACCAGTTCGTAAAGTAACTAACCAGAATTCTATAGTTCTATTATCTCAATTATAACTAAGCGCAAGATTGTAAATGGATGCCAATGACTACAACAACTATGCAAATTCACTTTGATTTGATTTATGATAAATAGTGTTCAACTTTTAATCATATTACTGTTAAACTCCCACTCAAAACAATATTCTTCACAATGTTTTAGTGATTACATGAACCAAATCCACTACACCAAGTCCGATCATCACGTGACATGATTTAGTTTCAAAGGCGAACAATCATCATGTTCATCATATCATCTATATGACTCATGCTTTATCTTTCGGTATTCCGTGTTCCAAGACCATGTCTGTACATGTTAGGCTCGTCAAGATCAAACCTTATCTTCCGCATGAACAAATATGGCTTGCTCCCGTTGTATACACTCGCAGAATCTAACACACCCGATCATCACGTGGTGCTTCGAAACAACGAGTCTTGGCAACGGTGCTTACTAAGCATGAACACTTTATAACTTGATATTTTTTGAGAGGGATCATCTTATAATGCTATCGTCGCGATCTAAGCAATACAAGATGCATAAAAGGATTAACATCACATGCAATTCATAATATGTGATATGATATGGCCTTTATTCTTGTGCTTCCGATCTCCATCTTCAAGCACGAACATGATCTCCATCATCACCGGCGTGGCGTCAAGGTCAATGGCACCGCTCCATGGTTATCGTCGACCAACATCAACTATTACAACTACTTGGAATAATAGACACACATGTCTTAACAAAATTAAAAGACAACCATAAGGCTCCTGCCGGTTTCCGACTTACAATAAGGATACATCATATATAATCACAATCATGGGCATATCACATCACAGCACACCCCTGCAAAACAAAGTTAGACGCCTCTAATTTTCTTTGCATATTTTACATGGTTTGGGGCTTTCAATAAGTGTCATTCTAACTTACGAACAAGAACCACAACGTTGATGCTTGAACTATCAAGTGCCCGTTGTAAATTGAATCTTTACTATGATGGGATAGACCAACACCCGCAAAGCCACTTATGCAATACAAGTTGCATGTTGAGCGTGGAGCAAGTCTCATGAACAATGTCATGTAAGGTTAGCCCGGGCCGCTTTATCCCACCATACCGCAAGATGCAAAGTACAAAAAAGAAATTGATAATAAAATCACCACCGCCCACAATAACCATTGTGTTCTACTCGTGCAACAGATCTACATATAGACATGGCTCTGATACCACTATAGGGGTTCGTAGCATGAAAAACAAAAAAATTCTACCGCATGCATACAAACAAGCCAAGATCTATCTACTAGATTGTAGCAACGAGTTGATTAGAGTACTCACCCTTGAGGATTCCAAAGCGGTTAACAAGATCAGATTCTCGTGGGTGATAGTTATACACTTGCCGATCTCAAGATCGCGTAGACGATCCTTACGGCGCTGTGTTCCGGCAGCACTTCCGCAGTCGGTCACATGTTCGGTACTCGATGAAGACCTTCCACTCCCTTGTTCCAGCAGGCAGCGGAGGTTGTAGTTCTCTCCTCGCAATTCCGGCAGCACGACGACGTGGTGTTGAAAGTAGAGGGAAGATCCTGTAGGGCTTCGCCTAAGCCGGAGCGGGTTATGGTGGAGAATTAGGGTTTCCGGCGATCTAGGGTTTATAGGGCCGGAGAGGAGGAGGCGTGGCCGACGGCTAATGCGACGACGGCGAGCCGGCGGCGGCTGGCGGCGCGCTGCGGCGGCGGCGCTGGTGGGCGGCGGCATGGCGGCTATGTGGGGAGGGGATAGTGTTGTGTCACCTTGGGGCACCCCCTCCCCTCTATTTATGAGAGGAAGGGCATCTTGGGAGAGGGGAGTTTGAATCCTTCCCCAACTCCCTCTCCTTGTTGGCTTGTGGTGGAGGGAAAGAAGGATTCTTTCCTTCCTCCATCGGATACATTGTCCCAGTTTGACTTTTCAAACTTGCCTTTGACTTTCAATTTGGAGCTTAATTTCTTTCTTATAAATGCCCAACCAAGTGACCTAAGAAATGATTCAATCATTCCACTTATCCATGACACATTCATGTACCCTTCCCCTTCCGGTCCGGTGAACCTTCTAGATCCTTCTTGAACCTCTCCGATGAAATCATCGGTATTATTCCCGAACTCCGGAATTGGACTTTCCTGAAATGAATCTTATTCTCCGGACCATTCCGGATCTCCTCGTGATATCCCGTATCCCATCCGAGACTCTGAACAATATTTGGTCTCCCTACTTACATTCCATATCTACTAAACAACATCGAATCCTTAAGTGTGTCTCCCTATGGTTCGTGAATTATGCAGACATAAACGAGACTCTTCTCCGATCAATAACCAATAGAGGAATCTGGAAATTCATATGGTTTCCACATATTTCTACGATTACTTTGCGATCGAATGAACCACTTACATACGATACCAATTTCCCTTTGTCTTGTGATAGTTTACTTATCCGAGGTCTGATCGTCGGTATCTCTTATAGCAAACGAACTATTGAAATGACTTGATGTCACATCCCAAATTTTAGATTTGGTTCTGCATATCATTCATCTAATTGCATCATGTTCTTCCATGCAAAACCATCGTTTGAAATGATTCGACAAAATGCTATTTTCCAAAGCCCTATTTTATTTTACTACAATGCTCCTACGGGAGGGTTTACTAAGACCAGTGATTTCCACCCTTGTAGCCTAGTGGTTTCACTCACCACTTGACCCTAGATTGATCCCCTGGATTTTAGAAAAAATTAGAAAGAAGAATCGTTCGATTCGGAGTACGTTTGCAAAAGTTGCGGTGGTTTTACTAAACAGGAAATTGGAAAAAGATAAGAGATCAAAAAAAAAAAGCAGCACATGCCGCTGGGCCGAGCCGGCCCACGCAGCAGCCGACAGTGCGCAGCCGCCGCCGCCCGCGCAGCGCGTAGCTAGGCGCCGCCCGCGCCAGCAGCTGACGCGCGGGGCCCGCCCGTCGGCCTCCTCCTGTCACCGCCACGCTGGGCCCGCCTGTCAGCCGAGTTCGTCCCGAGCTCCAACTACTAGCAGATTTTATCGCGAGGATTCCCGTGTCGTTTCCGAACCGATTTTAATGAATTTTTTCCTATAACGATCCCCTTGAGCCCCTCTTCCAAACCCCCTACCTAATTGCAAACGAGACACCCTAAATCTCCGGCGATTTCTCGCCGGAGTTCGAGCCGCCGCCGCCATTGCTCAAGGTGAGTTCGCCGCCTTACCTCGCTGCGCTGCCGCCCGACGCCACCCGCGCGCGCGCCGCCACCGCGCCGCCCTTCTCCTCTTGCGCGCCGCCCGAACCGAGCCGCCGCCCGAATCGCGCCGCCGCCGCCGCTCGGTAACCGCCACCGCCGCCTCCCTTCCCCGCGCCCGCGCCGTCCTCACCTCCTCGCCGTGACCGCGAGCCGCCGCGCCACCTCGCTGACCGCGCCTCTCTCTCTCCCGCGCAGGAACCGCCGCCGCCTCTCTCCGCCCGACGCGGACGCCGACGCCGAGCCGCCGCCTCGCCCGCGCGGACCGCGCCGACCCCGCCGCCTCTCCACGCCAACCCGCCGCCGACCCGCCGCCACCCCGACCCGCCGGAGCGCCGCCCCGAGCCGCCGCTGCCGCCCGCCGGTAAGCCGTAGCCGCCGCCTCGCCCGCGTGGACCGCGCCGACCCCGCCGCCGACCCGCCGCCGCCCCGAGCCGCCGGAGCGCCGCCCCGAGCCGCCGCCGCCGCCCGCCGGAGCGCCGTCTCGAGCCGCCGCCGCACCTCCCTCTGCCGCACGATCTGCGGCCAACGACCCAGATCGGCCGTTGACCGGTCAGCCCCAGGCGCTGACTAGTCAACCGCCCAGTCAGCGCCCAGTCAGCTGCCACGCGGGCCAGTCAACAGTCAGAGTTGACTGGGTAATTTCCTAATTGATTTAATTGGCAGATTTTCGTAGGAACTTGTAAATTGCATAGAAATTAATCTATTGGGCCAAAAATTGCAAATAAAATATGTGTAGATTCAGTAAGTCGTGTAGAATCCTGCTGTACCATTGTTTCACACTTTTGAGGCAAGATTTTGTCCAGTTTAATTAATTGAGTTAATGGCCTTTTTGGAGTAATTAATTCGTAGAAAAAGATCTGTAACTCCAAAAATTGCATATGATATGTCCCTGGATTCAGTAGAACAAGGAGAATCTCAAAATGAATTAAAAGGATAGGCTTACAGTAAAAACTTTAGCAGAAACTATTTAGTGGCTTTCTGTAGTGTTTTAATTACTCAGGGAGTTTTATAATTCCTTTTTGAGTAATTCCAGTTGGTACTGTTCTTAAATAGCAATGCCTATACAGTAGAATTTTCCCAAGATTTTACAAACAGTATACTATCGGTAGTGAATTATTTGGTTTCTAGCTCTAGTTTTGAGCGTTATATTTTGCATAATAGTTTTCCTTGCGCTAAAACTATTTTTCATGCATGCAATCAGTAGCTTTACTAAATAGTATTATGTGGTGCTGCTGTAGCACCAATCCACTTGTCATGCATGTACTCATGCATCATCTTTGTTGCATATGCTTGTGAATTATTTGTTTATGATTGCAATTGTATCGTGTAGATTGTGACGAGTGCAACGCTTGCTCGTGTGTGGATTGTTCTTCCGACCGCTACAACCAAGGCAAGTAGATGCTACTTTGTTCATGATATTGTCCTACTATTTTCTATGCATTGTCGTGTATTTTATAGACGCATGTGTAGGATGATACTATCGCTATGCTATGTCCTATTATGTGGTAGGGCCTCCCTTGTAGATGAACCACCGTTGGTAGATGTGCTTAGCCATGCTATGATGAACGAGGGCTGGATTACATCACTAAGAGTTGTTTCTAAATGTGTTGGTTTCTGAAAACTAAAACAACTTAATTAATGAATCCCCTGGGTGTGATGGGATTGATAATTTTTTGGTGGTATCATTGCGGAAAGGCACCCATGCATCAAGAGAGAATGATTGGCTTCTTTATTTTGTAGCTTACGTGTACAACCATGTGCCAATAATGAAATGGGCGGTTGGTTGGACTTAGTAGGTTGTGGTAACTCGAACCCGCGTATCCAGAGATGTAGAATTTTGGTAGGTTGGACCGGTGCGCGTCGGGATTGGGGAGCTACTTCCCGAACAGTCTCTTCTTGGACTTCTCCCTATCATCACCCAAAATGAGAGTGATGGTACGAGCTGGGCTGGCCAAGTCACATGGGTAAAGTGTACTAACCCCTGCAGGGTGTGTAATCTAATCGATTAGCCGTGTCCCCGGTTATGGACAACTCAGTTGCTTGATATTGATTCCATGACATGTTTCTCGCTCATTCCAATTTCGTAATTGCTTTAACATTGTTGGGTTAACTTAATTGGGATCTTTTCAAAGAAAATCAAAAACTGTTTATGAAAGTAGGACAAAGGTATTTGCAAATGCAAGCCAGACACAGCTCCACTTGCCAAATATGCATGTAGATGTTAGCACTATTGTCTCCTTTACTAGCTCTACTTGCCATACATTCCATGTATTGACCCTTCGGGGCTGCTACGTTTCATGTTCCAGGTTATTCCGATTCTGAGTAATCGATATAGGCCACGGTACTCCACTCGGCACTTGTTCACTTGTGGGCAATTTGAAGAATGGAGGATTTGCTTTATTTGTGTTGCTACCTGAATAATTTGAGCTAGCCTTGGGCTAAGCTTTTATTGTAATAATGGTACTCTGGATCTTCGTTATTTATGGTACACGGATATTTTGCTATGTTATTCATCTTATTCTATTGTGGGCCAATGAACCGATCCAGGGATTGGCATGTCACATAGAAGCCACGGTCTTTTCAGAACCGCGGTGTTACAAGATGGTATCAGACCCGTGTGTCGACTGTAGGATAGTGACCTAGGATTGGATTAGGAAGCCAAAGAATTATTAAAGCTTATATTAACTCTGTCATTCATCTTATGCCTTCCACTCTCGTAAATCCTTATCATATGCTATTCTCACACTTTCCTCTTTTAATTGATAGATGGGAGAAGTCAGGACTGAGTATGCAACCATGGAGTCACCAAGGCCCTTTGCAAGACAGTTAGCACAGCTCTCGCAGTCACTGGGATTGCCACTGCCCATGTTCAAGGGAAGGAGGCTGTACACCTATGGATATGGTGAGGATGCATGGGAGATCACTAACTTCATATTCAGGGATGCCGCCTTACCAAACCCTGTGCATTTGATCTACACCAAGACATACTGCAACTGGGGACTTGGAATCAACTTGGCCATACATGAAGCCCTGTCTCGCCAGTGCCATCAAGTCCGACACCTACTGCCAGCAGACTCACCCTACCGTGACTATGGGAGGCATGACGAAGATGGGCACATTGTGGTTACCCCGGGCGACAGGAACAACATGCTGCCCCATCGGAGGCACATAGAGGACATGGAAAGAGAGAATGGAGCTCTAGCTGAGAAAGTGATGATGATCAAGGAGATTGCAGATTTTGCTAGCAATGGTATGGTGGTCCAAGGACAGGAGATTGACACCTTGCATGAAGCTGTGGGAGTTCTGGAGAATGCCCTGATAGCCAGAGATGCAACCATATCTCATCTTCATGGTACTGTGCAGGAGAACACCCAGAACATACAACAGCTGCAAGGGACCGTCCAGGAAAGGGATCAAACTATTGAAGCTATGACAGCCCAGATTGCCGCTCTCCAAGCACAGCTGAATCCACCCTCTGATGATGACAATGGACATGGTGGCAACAATGATGATGATGATGACAGTGGGAACGATGATGATGAGGAGGACGAGGATGATGATGGAGACGATGATGGTGGAGGAGATGAAGCTGTTGCAGTTGCAGCTGAGAGTGAAGAAGAAGAGGTGGAGTTTGAGATTTCAAGTGATGACTCAGGAGAGGTGTACACTCCGCCGCCATGGTTGAACCATGGACCGAAGCGCCAACGCATGAGTGCAAGGACCTACCGCAACCTCTTCAAGAAGTAGATAGAAGACCACCAATTAGTCCTCGTTAGGATTAGTCTCGATCGATGTGAAACTTAATTACTGTTAGTTTAAGAGTGTTTAGTTGCTTATTTGTGTACTCCAATATCCCAGGATTTATTTGTGCGAATTTTATGAAAGAGTTATGGCAAGTTTTGTTACTATCTGTGTTATTTTCGCTGCAGTTTTCTGCTGATACAGCAGTACTGTACGAATTTGCATATTTTTCTGGTAACTAGGAAAAATCTGAAAAAAATAGGGCTGGTGCGAAACTCTCTGTACTGTATGTGAAAAAATAAGCATAATTTTCTGACGAGTCTAAGTCAGGTAGAAAAAATCGTGAATGCTGCTGGACTGTTCTGGCAGATTGCTGTTTTTGTTGCTTAGTTGATCAACCGTTTGGTTAACCGTTGCCAACTCTTGTAAAACTAATTCAGTAGGTATATACCGCTAGGATAACCCCTGGGATGTTGCTGGATCACTTGTTTGTTGATGTGTTGCTTGCTTGTGTTTGTCTGCTATTGATTGTTGTTGTTTGATCATATGCATGGGTAGAATCCTATTATCGTAGTTGATTCTTTCTAAGCTTACCTGTGCTGAACCGCAGATGCCTCCCCGCCGTCAACCCACTGAGTTGGAGCAGCTCATGGCAGCTCAGACAGAGCTGACCCAAGTTATGACTCAGTTCATGGAAGCTCAGAACAACAACAACAATGGAAACAACCAGCCCCAGGGAGATGCTCTCACCAGATTTCTGAGGCTAAGGCCAGCTAAGTTTTCTACTGCAACGGAACCAATGGTTGCTCTCGATTGGTTGCGTTCAGTCAACAAGGATCTGGTAACTGTTGGATGCACTGATGCTGAGAAGGTGAGGTTTGCCGCTCACCTACTGGAGGGACCAACCGCTTCTTGGTGGGACACTTTTCAGATCACCCACCCGCTGGATACTGTGACTTGGGCAATGTTTGAGGAAGGTTTCAGGACCAACCACGTGTCATAAGGAGTTCTGAGCCTGAAGAGGAAGGAGTTTCGCAACTTGCGCCAAACCAATCGCACCGTGGCCGAGTACATTGAGGAGTTCAACAACCTGTCCCGTTATGCACCTGAGGATGTTGACACTGATGCAAAAAGGAGGGAGAGATTCCTGGATGGCCTCAGTGATGAGCTTTCCGTGCAGCTACTGGTGGTTTATTGCCCCACTTTCCAAGAGCTTATGGACAAGACCAGGATCTTGGAAGGGAAGCACAAGCAGGTGGAAAGCCGCAAGAGAAAGAGTAACAATCACCACTCTGGTTCACATCACAAGTCTCGCACTTCATATGATGGATACTCCAAGCATGGAGGGAGTGACCATGGGAGCCATGACCGCCACCACCATGGAGGCGATGGGCATCGTCATGACAACCACAAGAGCAGCCACCACAGCCACAAGGGAGGACACTCTCACCACTCTGGAGGACATGGTGGACATGACCGCAACCGTGATCGCAGCTTTGTGAAGAAGGATCTGAGTGAGGTGACATGCTTCAAGTGTGGATAGAAGGGACATTATGCTGACAACTGTCCGGAGAGGAAGGGACTGAAGCCAACCAACAACCAGAAGGCCATAGTGAACCACATGAATGTGGAGGAGATCCCAGATGAGCCTGACCTTGTGATTGGTAAGTTTCCAATCAACACTCACCCTGCACTTATACTTTTCGATACTGGTGCATCGCATTCATTCATATCAAGGGCATTTGTGGATAAGTATAAGCTACCTACTGAGTCTATGAAAGGGTCTATTAGAGTGAGTTCACCTAGAGGAGATATGATAGCTAGCGCGGGATGCCGTGACTTAACTGTGAGGATTGGAACACACAACTTCATTGCACATCTGGTAGTGTTGGAATCACAAGGGTTAGATGTTATTCTGGGTATGGATTGGATGTATATGCATGGGGACACATAGATTGTGCACAGCGAGCTGTTTCACTCAAAACCCCGGATGGTAAGAGAATTAGGTTCAAGTCGGCAGTGCGACCGAGAAGGTGTAAGCTGAATTCTCTTAAGGGGGTTAGCATGGATACTGTGCCTGTGATTAGGGATTACCCCGACGTGTTTCCGGAAGAGCTGCCAGGAATGCCACCTGACAGGGAAGTGGAGTTTCTCATCGACCTGATGCCGGGAACAGGACCAATAGCAAAGAGACCATATAAGATGGATGTGGATGAGCTAAAGGAATTGAAGAAGCAACTGAAAGAGCAGTTGGACAAGGGATTCATTCAGCCTAGTTCGTCGTCATGGGGTGCACCTGTTCTGTTTGTGGAGAAGAAAGACAACAACAAGAGATTAGTGGTGGACTATCGCTC
This sequence comes from Avena sativa, assembly GCA_916181665.1. Classification (NCBI taxonomy): domain Eukaryota; kingdom Viridiplantae; phylum Streptophyta; class Magnoliopsida; order Poales; family Poaceae; genus Avena; species Avena sativa. The sequence continues at coordinate 349,616,982 of OV702293.1, read as the reverse complement.
GCTGAATGAGGTGACTATCAAGAACAAATACCCCCTGCCGAACATAAATGATTTGTTTGATCAACTGGAAGGAGCAAAGGTGTTTAGCAAGATTGATCTGCGATCGGGCTACTTCCAATTGAAGATCCGGGAGGAGGACATACCAAAAACCGCTTTCACCACTAGGTATGGTTTATATGAGTATACAGTTATGTCTTTTGGACTAACAAATGCCCCGGCATACTTCATGACCATGATGAACAAGGTATTTATGGAGTACTTGGACAAGTTCGTGGTGGTGTTTATTGATGACATACTGATATATTCCAAGGATGATGCTGAGCATGAGAAACATCTGCGACTGATTATGGAGAAGCTGAGGGAACACAAGCTGTATGCCAAATTCAGCAAGTGTGAATTCTGGCTCAACACTGTTGGATTTCTTGGACATGTGGTGTCAGGAGAAGGAGTCGCTGTTGATCCAAGCAAAGTGACTGCAGTAACTGAGTGGGAAGCGCCCAAGAATGCGGGAGAGATACGAAGCTTTCTGGGACTTGCTGGATATTACAGGAGATTCATTGAAAACTTCTCCAAGATTGCTAAGCCGATGATAGAACTTCTGAAGAAGGAGAGGAAGTTTGAATGGTCAGACGTGTGTGAAGCCAGCTTTCAGGAACTAAAGCATCGATTAGTGACTGCACCTGTTATGTGTTTACCAGACCTTCGGAAGGATTTCCAAGTGTACTGTGATGCTTCTCGACAGGGACTTGGGACTGTGCTGATGCAAGATGGGAGAGTAGTGTCATATGCCTCGCGACAACTTAAACACCATGAGCGGAATTACCCCACACACGACTTGGAGTTAGCGTTAGTGGTTCATGCGCTCAAGGTATGGAGGCATTACTTAATGGGAAAACACTGTGATGTGTACAACGACCACAAGAGCCTGAAGTACATATTTACACAGAAGGAACTGAATATGAGGAAAAGGAGATGGTTGGAACTTATCAAGTATTATGATATGAATCTGCAATACCACCCAGGAAAGGCCAATGTAGTAGCAGATGCTCTGAGCCGGAAGGTTTACGCCAATGGACTGGCAATTGGGGAATTGCCGGAGGATTTGTGCAAGCAGTTCAAGGACCTTAGACTGGAGGTAGTATCAGAAGGATACTTGGCAGCAATGGAAGTCCAACCAAAGCTACAGGACGGAATCAGGAAGGCTCAAGTGGGAGACAAAGAGATAGATGAAGTAAAAGAAAAGATGAAGGAGGATCGAGCAAGGGAATTCCGCGAGGATGAGCAAGGAACCTTGTGGTATGGAGATCGTTTGTGCGTTCCCAATGATCCGGAGATAAGGAAGTTGATTCTGCAGGAAGCTCATGACTCGCCGTATTCCATACATCCGGGCAATACGAAGATGTATATGGACCTAAAGGACAGATTCTGGTGGAACGACTGTTGGAATTATGCCCTAGAGGCAATAATAAAGATGTTATTATTATAATTCTTGTTCATGATAATGTTTATATTCCATGCTAGAATTGTATTAAGCGGAAACTTTAATACTTGTGTGGTTTGTAAACAACACCGTGTCCCTAGTACGCCTCTATGGACTAGCTCATTGATTAATGATGGTTAAGGTTTCCTAACCATGGACATGAGTTGTCGATTAATAATGAGATCATATCATTGGGAGAATGATATGGTGGACAGACCCAAACTAAGCGAAGCAATTAGATCGTGTCATCGTGTTCATCTTTGCGAAGCTTTCCTTATGTCAAATATTGTATTCCTTAGACCATGAGATAATACAACTCCCTGGTATCGGAAGAAAGCTTTGAGGTCATCAAACGTCATCCTATGAGAGGGTGATCATAAAGGTGTCTCTCAGGTGATCGGAAAGTATCTGTTGGGTTGTATGTATCGAGATGGGATTTGTCCCTCCCAAGTCGGAGAGATATACTTCGGGCCCACTCGGTAATCGATATCAACACCGCTTGCAAGCATGTGGTTAAGGAGTTAATCACAAAGTGATATCGGATTACGGAACAAGTAAAGTACTTGATGTGAACGAGATTGAACTAGGTATGACGGAACTGACGATCAAATCTCGGGCAAGTAAAATATCGCGAGACGAAGGGAATATATATATGGGATTGATTGAATCCTGGCATCGTGGTTCATCCGATATGATCATCGATGAATGTGTGGGAGTCAATATGGGTGTCCAGACCCCGCTGTTGATTATTGATAGAAGATCATGTCTGCATATTCTCGAACCCGCAGGGTCACACACTTGACGTGTCTCGACGCTAGGATATATTGGATAATTGGTTTATGAGTTTTTGTTTGGAGTCTCGGATGGGATCCGGGACATCACGAGAGGTTCCGGATTGGTCCGGAGAATAAGATTCATATAAGGCAGTGCAGTTTTTGGAGTTCGGAATTGTTCCGGGTTAATCGGTATTGTACCGGAAGCTTCTAGAACCTTCCGGAAGGGGACCAACATGGCCCCACCTTCCGGGAGGGGGCATGGGCCTATGAGGGAGTGCCCTGGCCGCATTGGGCCAGGGGCACAAGGCCCCATAGGGCCCAGCCGGCCAAGAGAGGTTTAAACTCGAGATAGACCTTCTAGAAGGGGGGATTTCCTTGCCCCCCACTCCTTATCCTTTGGGGCCGCCGGTTTGGGCTTGGGGGAGGGGCTAGGGCTGCGCCCCCCTCTATATAAATAGGGGTGGGGGTGCACCAACCCCCCACACCTTCCCCTCCAACCCTAGCCGCCCTGCTGCCCTCCTCTCTCCCTCCCGACTGCTTGTAGGCGAAGCCCTGCTGCAGAAATTCTCCACCATATACACCACGCCGTCATGTTGTAGATCCAATCCGTCTCTCCACCATACTTTCTGGTCCAAGGAAGGAGGAGACGTCGAGGTTCCGCACGTGTGCATCTCACGGAGGCATCGCCACTTGTGGTGCTAGATCGGATCGGATCGGATCGCGAGGAGGAGAAGCGAGTACGACTACATCACCCACGTTCCGACGAACGTTCCGCTGTGCGAATCTTCAAGGGTATGAAGATATAATCCAATCTCTCTCGTTGTTTGCATCTCCTAGATTAGATCCTGGCTTTCCCTCTGTTCGCTCCGTAGAAAATTTTGATTTACTATGCCGCGAAACCCTTCAGTGGTATCAGAGCTAGATCTATGCGTAGATGTGTTTCACGAGTAGAACGCAACATGGTTGTTGCGGGCGTTGATGTTTTCTGTTGCAAGCCTCTTGTTTGTGTTCTTCTTATGACGCGGGATAGTGAGATTGAAGCGGTCCAGGCCAACCTTACGCGACGTCGTTCGCGAGACCGGCTCCGCACTTGACGTGTGGCTTGTTCCACACATGCGGCTGGTGGATGTCAGTTTCTCTCACTATAGTGGTCATGGGATTAACACCGGAGTTTGGCAACCATAATATCACCGTTGTGGCTTTCCGTACGTAAGAATCATTCTTAGCATCTACTCCCATAAGGCACGTAAAACATGCAACAACAAAGTAGAGGCGTCTAACTTGTTTTTGCAGGGAGTGTTTTCTGTGATATGGTATGGCCCAAGATGTGATGTGTATAATGTATGCGATGATCATGTTTTGTAATGTTTCACGACTTGCATGTCGATGAGTACACAACCGGCAGGAGCCATATGGTTGTTTTTATAATTGTGTATGACCTGTGTGTCAACTTCTTATGCGCCATAATAGTTTCACTTTATCGCTAAGTAGTTAGCAATAGTTGTAGTTGCTATTCGTGGTGGAGGCAATCATGGTGGAGTGATGGAGATCATGCCGAAACGCACAAGATGGAGATCATTGCGCGAAGATTGGCTATACCATGTCACATTAAAGTTATATGCATGTGATGTTTATCCTTTTATGTATCTTATCATGCTTAGATCGCGACGGTAGCATTATAAGATGATTCCTCACTAAAAGATCAAGATAAAAACTGTGTTCTCCCCAAGTATGCACCGTTGCGAAAGTTCGTCGTGTCCAAGCATCACGTGATGATCGGGTGCTATAGACTCTACGCTCACATACAACGGGTGCAAGCCAGTTTTGCACACGCGGAAATACTTGGGTCTAACTTGACGAGCCTAGCATGTACAGACATGGCCTCGGAACACATGAACCGAAAGGTTAAGCATGAGTCATATGAATGATATGATCGACACTTCGTTGTCCACCATTGAAGCCACATCTCTTCTCGTGATGATCGGATTAGGTGTGGTGAATTTGGATCGTGTTCACTAAACAACTTGAGGGATGTTGAATTTAGTGGGAGTTCATCTAGTAATTTGATTAAAAGTTGAACTAGTTATCATGAACATAGTCTAATTGTACTTGCAAATACTGTAGATCACATGGACAAGTCCAACTTCAACTTCAACGTTTTTGCTGAGATAGAATAGCTTAGAAACAATAGGTCTAACTTCACCAAATGGTTCTGCATTTTGAGAATCATTCTCGCTGGCGGACAAAAGGACTATGTCCTTGAGAAAGCGCTAGGTGACGCCCCTGCTATAGATGCGCCGGCTGATGAAAAAGCTGTTTATCAGTCGCGCAAGGATGATTATGATTTGATTAAGATCGCCATGTTGTATGCTATGGAATCGGATCTTCAAAATCGTTTTGAGGAGTTCGCCGGGCCCTTTGAGATTCTCGAGGAGCTGAAAAACATGTTTCATACTCAAGCCCGTTCTGAGAGATATGAGATCTCTAAGAAATTATTTAACTACAAGATGGAGGAAGGGAGTTCCGTTAGTGAGCACGCCATTAAGATGACGGGCTACACTCAACGCCTTGAGCAACTGGACTGCAAGATTCCAGAGGAGCTCAAGAATGACACTCCTAGCTACAAAAGTTTTGTAGTTGATCACAATCAGATTGGTTCCACTGATATGATCACTGAGCTCTTTGCTAAGATGAAAGTAGCGGAGGTGAACATCAAAAAGAATAATCATGTGTTGATGGTCAACAAGCCCCCCACCTTCAAGAAAGGTAAGGGTGCAAGGAAGCCCTTCAAGAAAGGCGGCGGCAAGCGCGTTGCCCCTGCTGAGAAGAAGCTCAACTCTGGTCCTAAACCGGACACTGAGTGCTTCTATTGCAAGGACAAGGGTCACTGGAAGCGCAACTGTCCGAAGTACTTAGCGGACAAGAAGGCTGGCACCATCAAAGGTATATTTGATATACATGTTATTGATGTTTTCCTTACTAGCCCTCGTTGTAGTGCCTGGGTATTTGATACCGGTTCAGTTGCTAATATTTGTAACTCGAAACAGGAGCTACGGAATAGACGGCGGCTTGCGAGGGATGAGGTGACGATGTGCGTTGGCAACGGATCAAGAGTTGATGTGATGGCCGTCGGCACGCTCTCCTTAGTTTTACCTTCGGGATTAGTTTTAAACCTTAATAAGTGTTATTATGTGCCTGCGTTGAGCATGAACATTATTTCTGGATATTGTTTATTGCAAGACGGTTATTCATTTAAATCGGAGAATAATGGTTATTCTATTTATATGAATAACATCTTTTATGTTCATGCACCTATTGTGAATGGTTTATTTCTTCTAAATCTCGAAAGGGATGAAACACACATCCATAACATTGAGGCTAAGAGATGCAAAGTAGATAGTGATAATACTACTTATTTGTGGCACTGTCGTCTAGGTCATATTGTTGTAAAGCGCATGAAGAAACTCCATTCTGATGGACTTTTGGAGTCTCTTGATTTTGAATCATTTGACACATGCGAACCATGCCTCATGGGCAAGATGATCAAAACCCCGTTCTCCGGTATGATGGAGCGAGCAACGGACTTGTTGGAAATCATACATACCGATGTATGCGGACCGATGAGTGTTTCGACGCGTGGTGGATATCGCTATTTTCTCACTTTTACCGATGACTTAAGTAGATATGGGTATATCTATTTAATGAAACATAAATCTGAAACGTTTGAAAAGTTCAAAGAATTTCAGAATGAAGTGGAGAACCATCGTAACAGAAAGATTAAGTTTCTACGATCCGATCGTGGAGGTGAATATTTGAGTTATGATTTTCTCACGCATCTTAAAGCAAGTGGAATCGTTTCACAACTCACGCCACCCGGAACACCACAGCGCAATGGTGTGTCTGAACGCCGGAATCGAACCCTATTAGATATGGTCCGATCAATGATGTCTCTTACTGATTTGCCGTTATCATTTTGGGGTTATGCATTAGAAACCGCTGCATTCACTTTAAATAGGGCTCCATCTAAATCCGTTGAGACGACACCGTATGAACTGTGGTTTGGTGCTAAACCTAAGTTTTCGTTTCTTAAAGTTTGGGGATGCAAAGCTTACGTCAAGAAGTTGATGCCGGACAAGCTCGAACCCAAAGCGGAGAAATGCGTCTTCATAGGATACCCTAAGGAAACTATTGGGTATACCTTCTATCACAGAACCAAAGGCAAAGTGTTTGTCGCAAAGAACGGTTCCTTTCTTGAGAAGGAGTTTCTCTCGAAAGAAGTGAGTCGGAGGAAAGTAGAGCTAGACGAGGTTATTGAACCTTCTCTTGAATTGGAGAGTAGTGCAGCACCTGAAATTGTTCCAGTGCCGCCTGCACCAACAATAGAGGAAGCTAATGACAAGGATCATGAAGCTTCGGACGATGCTGCTACTGAACGTCGCAGGTCGACAAGGTCGCGTGCCCCTCCTGAGTGGTACGGCAACCCTATCTTGACTGTCTTGTTAGTAGAAGACAGTGAACCTACGAACTATGAGGAAGCGATGATGAGCCCAGACTCTGAGAAATGGCTAGAAGCCATGAAATCCGAATTGGGATCCATGAGCGAAAACCAAGTATGGACTTTGGTGGACCCTCCTAGCGACCGAAAGGCCGTTGAGTGCAAATGGATTTTGAAGAAGAAAACGGACGCGGATGGTAATGTTACCGTCTATAAAGCACGGCTTGTCGCGAAAGGTTTTCGACAAGTTCAAGGTGTTGACTACGATGAGAATTTCTCTCCCGTAGTGATGTTTAAGTCCATTCGGATTTTATTAGCAATTGCTGCGTTTCATGATTATGAAATATGGCAGATGGATGTCAAGACTGCGTTCCTCAATGGCAACATTGATGAAGAGTTGTATATGATGCAACCCGAAGGTTTTGTCGATCCTAAGGATGCTGATAAAGTATGCAAGCTTGAGCGTTCCATTTATGGACTAAAGCAAGCATCTCGGAGTTGGAACCTTCGTTTTGATCAAGTGATCAAGAGCTTTGGATTTGTTCCAAATTGCTACGAAGCTTGTATCTACAAGAAAGTGAGTGGGAGCTCGGTGACATTTCTGGTACTATATGTGGATGACATATTGATTATTGGAAATGACATTAACATGCTTAACGATGTGAAGAGTTATTTGAACAAGTGTTTTTTAATGAAAGACCTAGGTGAAGCTGCTTATATATTGGGCATCAAAATCTATAGCGATAGACAAAGACACCTGATAGCTTTAAGCCAGAGTACATACCTAGACAAAGTTCTGAAAAGGTTCAGAATGGATAAGGCAAAGAAAGGTTCAGTGCCTATGTTGTCAGGTAAGATATTGAGCAAGGCTCAGTGTCCAGCTACGGTAAATGATAGGGAAACTATGAGCAAAGTGCCTTATGCCTCAGCCATAGGTTCTATCATGTATGCCATGCTGTGTACTAGACCGGATGTGTCCAATGCTCTTAGTTTGACGAGCTGATATCAAAGTGATCCAGGAGTGGAACACTGGACAGCCGTGAAGAACATCCTAAAGTACCTAAATAGGACTAAAGAAATGTTCTTAGTCTATGGGGGTGATGAACAACTCGTCGTAAAAGGTTACGTCGACGCTAGTTTCAACACCGACAAGGATGATTCCAAATCTCAGACAGGATACATTTATATTTTGAATGGAGGAGCTGCGAGCTGGAGAAGTTGCAAGCAAAGCGTGATCGCGGGATCTACAGTAGAAGCGGAATACATGGCTGCTGCAGAAGCGTCAAGTGAAGGAGTTTGGATCAGAAACTTCATCACTGAGCTTGGCGTGGTTCTAAGTGCATTGGACCCACTGGAGATATTGTGTGACAACACTGGCGCCATAACACTCGCTAAGGAACCAAGATATCATCCAAAGACCAAGCATATCAACCGCAAGTTTCATATAATCTGAGATTATATAGCAGATGGAGATCTGAAGATTAGCAAAGTACATACAGATCTGAATGTCGCAGATCCATTGACTAAACCTCTTCCACGTGTAAAACATGATCAGCACCTCAGTGCCATGGGTGTGAGATTGTTGCCAGATGTAAACTAGATTATTGACTCTAGTGCAAGTGGGAGACTGTTGGAATTATGCCCTAGAGGCAATAATAAAGATGTTATTATTATAATTCTTGTTCATGATAATGTTTATATTCCATGCTAGAATTGTATTAAGCGGAAACTTTAATACTTGTGTGGTTTGTAAACAACACCGTGTCCCTAGTACACCTCTATGGACTAGCTCATTGATTAATGATGGTTAAGGTTTCCTAACCATGGACATGAGTTGTCGATTAATAATGAGATCATATCATTGGGAGAATGATATGGTGGACAGACCCAAACTAAGCGAAGCAATTAGATCGTGTCATCGTGTTCATCTTTGCGAAGCTTTCCTTATGTCAAATATTGTATTCCTTAGACCATGAGATAATACAACTCCCTGGTATCGGAAGAAAGCTTTGAGGTCATCAAACGTCATCCTATGAGAGGGTGATCATAAAGGTGTCTCTCAGGTGATCGGAAAGTATCTGTTGGGTTGTATGTATCGAGATGGGATTTGTCCCTCCCAAGTCGGAGAGATATACTTCGGGCCCACTCGGTAATCGATATCAACACCGCTTGCAAGCATGTGGTTAAGGAGTTAATCACAAAGTGATATCGGATTACGGAACGAGTAAAGTACTTGCTGTGAACGAGATTGAACTAGGTATGACGGTACCGACGATCAAATCTCGGGCAAGTAAAATATCGCGAGACGAAGGGAATATATATATGGGATTGATTGAATCCTGGCATCGTGGTTCATCCGATATGATCATCGATGAATGTGTGGGAGTCAATATGGGTGTCCAGACCCCGCTGTTGATTATTGATAGAAGATCATGTCTGCATATTCTCGAACCCGCAGGGTCACACACTTGACGTGTCTCGACGCTAGGATAGATTGGATAATTGGTTTATGAGTTTTTGTTCGGAGTCTCGGATGGGATCCGGGACATCACGAGAGGTTCCGGATTGGTCCGGAGAATAAGATTCATATAAGGCAGTGCAGTTTTTGGAGTTCGGAATTGTTCCGGGTTAATCGGTATTGTACCGGAAGCTTCTAGAACCTTCCGGAAGGGGACCAACGTGGCCCCACCTTCCGGGAGGGGGCATGGGCCTATGAGGGAGTGCCCTGGCCGCATTGGGCCAGGGGCACAAGGCCCCATAGGGCCCAGTCGGCCAAGACAGGTTTAAACTCGAGATAGACCTTCTAGAAGGGGGGGTTTCCTTGCCCCCCACTCCTTATCCTTTGGGGCCGCCGGTTTGGGCTTGGGGGAGGGGCTAGGGCTGCGCCCCTCCTCTATATAAAGAGGGGTGGGGGCGCACCAACCCCCCACACCTTCCCCTCCAACCCTAGCCGCCCTGCTGCCCTCCTCTCTCCCTCCCGACTGCTTGTAGGCGAAGCCCTGCTGCAGAAATTCTCCACCATATACACCACGCCGTCGTGTTGTAGATCCAATCCGTCTCTCCACCATACTTGTTGGTCCAAGGAAGGAGGAGACGTCGAGGTGTCGCACATGTGCATCTCACGGAGGCATCGCCACTTGTGGTGCTAGATCGGATCGGATCGGATCGCGAGGAGGAGAAGCGAGTACGGCTACATCACCCACGTTCCGACGAACGTTCCGCTGTGCGAATCTTCAAGGGTATGAAGATATAATCCAATCTCTCTCGTTGTTTGCATCTCCTAGATTAGATCTTGGCTTTCCCTCTATTCGCTCCGTAGAAAATTTTGATTTACTATGCCGCGAAACCCTTCAGTGGTATCAGAGCTAGATCTATGCGTAGATGTGTTTCACGAGTAGAACGCAACATGGTTGTTGCGGGTGTTGATGTTTTCTGTTGCAAGCCTCTTGTTTGTGTTCTTATGACGCGGGATAGTGAGATTGAAGCGGTCCAGGCCAACCTTACACGACGTCGTTCGCGAGACCGGCTCCGCACTTGACGTGTGGCTTGTTCCACACATGCGGCTGGTGGATGTCAGTTTCTCTCACTATAGTTGTCATGGGATTAACACCGGAGTTTGGCAACCATAATATCACCGTTGTGGCTTTCCGTACGTAAGAATCGTTCTTAGCATCTACTCCCATAAGCCACGTAAAACATGCAACAACAAAGTAGAGGCGTCTAACTTGTTTTTGCAGGGAGTGTTTTCTGTGATATGGTATGGCCCAAGATGTGATGTGTATAATGTATGCGATGATCATGTTTTGTAATGTTTCACGACTTGCATGTCGATGAGTACACAACCGGCAGGAGCCATATGGTTGTCTTTATAATTGTGTATGACCTGTGTGTCAACGTCTTATGCGCCATGTAATAGTTTCACTTTATCGCTAAGTAGTTAGCAATAGTTGTAGTTGCTATTCGTGGTGGAGGCAATCATGGTGGAGTGATGGAGATCATGCCGGAACGCACAAGATGGAGTTGCCAGAGGCTCTGTCCGCTGTTCATAATGTGTTCCACGTGTCCCAGCTGAAGAAGTGCCATCCGGAGATGGTGGATACGCCATTGAGGGACACTGTGCCACTAGAGAAGGTTCAGCTTGAGAATGACTTGACCTACGAGGAGAAGCCGGTCAAGATTCTGGAGACAGCGGAGAGGATTACCTGTACCAAGACGATCACGTTTTGCAAGGTGCAGTGGAGCCACCACACCGAAGAGGAAGCCACTTGGGAGCGTGAGGATGACATCCGAGAGGACTACCCGCACCTATTTGCTAGCCGCGCCGAATCTCGGGGACGAGATTCATCTTAAGGGGGTTAGTCTTGTCACATCCCAAATTTTAGATTTGGTTCTGCATATCATTCATCTCATTGCATCATGTTCTTCCATGCAAAACCATCGTTTGAAATGATTCGACAAAACGCTATTTTCCAAAGCCCTATTTTATTTTACTACAATGCTCCTACGGGAGGGTTTACTAAGACCAGTGATTTCCACCCTTGTAGCCTAGTGGTTTCACTCACCACTTGACCCTAGATTGATCCCCTGGATTTTAGAAAAATTTAGAAATAAGAATCGTTCGATTCGGAGTCCGTTTACAAAAGTTGCGGTGGTTTTACTAAACAGGAAATTGGAAAAAGATAAGAGATAAAAAAAAAGCAGCGCATGCCGCTGGGCCGAGCCGGCCCACGCAGCAGCCGGCAGCGCGCAGCAGCCGCCGCCCACGCAGCGCGTAGCTAGGCGCCGCCCGCGCCAGCCGCCAGCAGCTGACGCGCGGGGCCCGCCCGTCGGCCTCCTCCTGTCACCGCCACGCCGGGCCCGCCTGTCAGCCGAGTTCGTCCCGAGCTCCAACTACTAGCAGATTTTCTCGCGAGGATTCCCGTGTCGTTTTCGAACCGATTTCAACGAATTTTTGCCTATAACGATCCCCTCGAGCCCCTCTTCCAAACCCCTACCTAATTGCAAACGAGACACCCTAAATCTCTGGCGATTTCTTGCCGGAGTTCGAGCCGCCGCCGCCATTGCTCAAGGTGAGTTCGCTGCCTCACCTCGCTACGCCGCCGCCCGACGCCGCCCGCGCGCATGCCGCCACCGCGCCGCCCTTCTCCTCTCGCGCGCCGCCTGAACCGATCCGCCGCCGCCGCCGCCCGAATCGCGCCGCCGCCGCCGCTCGGTAACCGCCGCCGCCGCCTCCCTTCCCAGCGCCCGCGCCGCTCTCGCCTCCTCGCCGCGACCGCGAGCCGCCGTGCCACCGCGCCACCTCGCTGACCGTGCCTCTCTCTCTCTCCCGTGCAGGAACCGCCGCCGCCTCTCTCCGCCCGACGCCGACGACGAGCTGCCGAGCCGCCGCCTCGCCCGCGCGGACCGCGCCGACCCCGCCGCCGACCCGCCGCCGCCCCGAGCCGCCGGAGCGCCGCCCCGAGCCGCCGCCGCCGCCCGCCGGAGCGCCGTCTCGAGCCGCCGCCGCACCTCCCTCTGCCGCACGATCTGCGGCCAACGGCCCAGATCGGCCGTTGACCGGTCAGCCCCAGGCGCTGACTAGTCAACCGCCCAGTCAGCGCCCAGTCAGCTGCCACGCGGGCCAGTCAACAGTCAGAGTTGACTGGGTAATTTCCTAATTGATTTAATTGGCAGATTTTCGTAGGAACTTGTAAATTGCATAGAAATTAATCTACTGGGCCAAAAATTGCAAATAAAATATGTGTAGATTCAGTAAGTCGTGTAGAATCCTGCTGTACCATTGTTTTACAGTTTTGCAGCAAGATTTTGTCCAGTTTAATTAATTGAATTAATGGCCTTTTTGGAGTAATTAATTCGTAGAAAAAGATCTGTAACTCCAAAAATTGCATATGATATGTCCCTGGATTCAGTAGAACAAGGAGAATCTCAAAGTGAATTAAAAGGATAGGCTTACAGTAAAAACTTTAGCATAAACTATTTAGAGGCTTTCTGTAGTGTTTTAATTACTCAGGGAGTTTTATAATTCCTTTTTGAGTAATTCCAGTTGGTACTGTTCTTAAATAGCAATGCCTATACAGTAGAATTTTCCTAAGATTTTACAAACAGTATACTATCGGTAGTGAATTATTTGGTTTCTAGCTCTAGTTTTGAGCGTTATATTTTGCATAATAGTTTTCCTTGCGCTAAAACTATTTTCCATGCATGCAATCAGTAGCTTTACTGAATAGTATTATGTGGTGCTGTTGTAGCACTAATCCACTTGTCATGCATGCACTCATGCATCATCTTTGTTGCATATGCTTGTGGATTGTTTCTTTATGATTGCAATTGTATCGTGTAGATTGTGACGAGTGCAACGCTTGGTCGTGTGTGGATTGTTCTTCCGACCGCTACAACCAAGGCAAGTAGATGCTACTTTGTTCATGATATTGTCCTACTATTTTCTACCCTCAGAATCGGCCCTATGCAAGTTTCAGCGCTTCCCGCCAAACCCGCATAGAAACGATTCAAAGGTGCCCACCAGGCACTTGCGTGCGGGTGGAAAACGAAGTAATATCATTACACAATAGTCCTCGATGGAACCCACAAAACATATATGTACAACAACGACTCAAAGATTCAAGAATACAGATTTACAGTACAAAGATCCAAATCACCTTGAAAACAATACAGCGTCCGAGTACGGACAAGATGCAAATTGAGCTAAGAGCCCTGAAGAATAACCAATGGTGTCCATAACCCTGCCCAGGCCAAGCCGGAAGGGTAACCCTGCTAACGACATCGATCTCAAACCTGCTTAAACAAAAGGGGTGCCGACAAAGGGCAAAGGAAAAAGAGAGCGGTCAGTACTGAGGCCAGTACACGGCGAGACTAGAATTCGGCGGTCCTCGCCTACATAGGTATGGTGGACTGAAGCGGCAGCGCGGCATGCACTAAACAACCTATAGAGACTTGATGTAACTGTCGGCTATCAGAGAGGGATAAGAAAGACCTATTCGGAACCAACCTGATACTACCACCAAACCTACCCATCCTGGTTTTTTCCCCCTCGATACCAGACGAGGAAGTCAACCGAGGAACTCACACCGTTGGCAGTTTTATTTATTCAGTTATCGTTGCAGCAATTACTAGTCAGGTGTAGATAGTCATCCTGATATAATAAGCAGTGGGCACTTTTAGTTAACCATTCCATTGTAGTTGCAACACTTACTAGTCAGATACAATAAGGATGAGATATCCCAAACCCAGCAGTTGTTGGTACTTTTATTTAGCCATTCCGTTGTGGTGAAGCTGATTACTAGTCACATCGGATACAAGTCAATTTATAACAGTAAACTTTAGTTATAGTTGTCTATGATCGAGAACTATGCTCCAAGTCGTCCATAACCGCGGACACGGCTTTTCGAAAAGATTTAACCCTGCAGGGGTGCACCAAAGTATCCACACGCACTTCGACCCTTTTTGCCAGATCAGTTAACATACACCCATCGGTATGTCGGCGGGGCCTAAGTCATGACGTTTCCCAGACCCAAAGCAAGTACATGGGGGCCACCCCACTAAGCTACCCGCAGCGAAGCTGGCCGGCTCCGGAACGGACCCAGGGTTTGCGTCAGTGGCTGTAAACGACTGGGAACCCGAAAGTGTGACTGGGCTTGTCGATACCGCGAAAACACTCCGCAATCCTAAACAGTATAGGTGCTCCATGCACAATCTTAAATAAAGCAGTAAAGCATGGCATAAGTACAGGATAGTAATAAAGCCCCAAACTACTTTGTGGCCCCTAGTACAATACTTTGAAATCAGGTACTAATCGATGGGGGTGCCCACACACCCCACCTGTGGTTAGCGCGCTCGATCTCGGAACAGGTGTCAAGAACTCGGGGTCCTACGGGACACCAGTGAGCGGTTAAAATCCAAATATTGTCTATTACCCACCGGTGCCTCTGCATTTACCTACTTCCAATTTTAGTTATTAAACAGTAGTTAAAGCCATGATCATCTCCAACATTAAACATGCGGCAATACTCCAACAACTGTGGTACTTGACGACACGCTACAGCACTTGAGCAAGCGACTACGACGCGCAAGTCCAACTATCTACCAATCAACAGGTAATAGGATGTGTCCAAGGCAATATAAGGCTGCAAGGGATATCACGGGCACGAAAACTAGAGCACCGCAACACAGATAGCAATAGATCAACAGGAGGGAATAAATACTATAAAAGTAAGATAGGTAGAAAAGGGGGAGATGCTCGCCTGAAAACATTGCCGAAGGTTCATCCGAAGATCGGGTCGACACTCGCATCAACTCATCGGCCTAATCCGCGAAGAAGCAAAACACTAGAAGAAACACCGGGTGCACTATTTAATTCTAGGACATAAGAACGGGCATGATGCATGTATGATGTATGGCATGGCAAAGATGCGATGCAATTAGGCAATATTAAGCGGAACCGGGGTCCCGACATTTAATTAAACGGTTCAAGTTATTTATCTACTCCGCAAATTAAATGTTGGATTAGCAAGACAAAACATGGCTTCGGTTCGCTATGCCAATTTAAATGGAGTCCGGAATAAGACAAAGATATCCCGCATATAGACTCCATATTTAATTATGAGATGAATTGGCATAATGCCCCCAAACCACAATATGTATGCAAGCATGACAATTTAATATGCAACAAGTATATTATATATATTACAAAAATATAGGGGTCTTAGGAAAAGGGGTCACACATTAGAGGTCTCGACGATCTTGGGGGTTTGAAGGGGTTCGGTTCGGATGGGTCTTCGAATCCATGACGAAGGTCATGGCATCCGGGAAGGCGATCTTGACATGCCGAGGGTTCAGTCCTCGGGGAACTTTTCGATCCATCACATGGTCTCCGGTCTTGACGGAAGGAAGGTCTTGTCGAGATCCTCGGGTTCAAGCGGCCTCTAACTGCGAACTTGACGATGCGGTCCTGTTAGGTGGTCGCGAGCGTCTTGGTGGTACTTGGGTCTATGGAAGGTCTCGGTGATGCAAAACTTGTGTCGAACATGCTACAGACGAGCACTGCACTGCCAAAGAGCAACCATACATTGCAAGGATCAAACGGAGGAAGCCTCCCGACGACCAAAGCGAGATGGAAACTAGCAGAGCACGGCTAGCGGCATGCAGCCCAAAGGATACGAGGCCATGTGAGTATCAACTCAGATGTCCTAGGAGACCAGAGAACCCGTAGAGACGATGCTGGCGTCGGTGCCTTGCATGCTGTGGTGGCGACGGAAGCCAGAGGGCGGAGGCGCTCAGGCCGGCGAGGGAGCTCGGGGAGGCAGAGCGGGAACGGCGGGCGGCTCCCTGGCGCAGCGGACGAATCGCTCGCGAGGAGGCGCGCGGGACAGAGGTGGGGCCGACGGAGGCCGAGGTGGTGACGGCGAGGAGGAGCCCGGCGGCAGACTCGGGGGGCATGGCGCCGGCGAGAGAGAGGTTCGCGGGGAGGCACTAGTGTCCGCGGAGGAGGCAGCCAAGAGGTCGAGGTGGCAGACGACGACGTAGGGCAGACGGGCGTCCTGGGGCGGTGCCGGGGAGCTCGGCTCGACGGTGGGGTGGAAGCTCGCGAGGCGGCCGCCGAAGCTCGGATCGAGAGGAACCGAAGCGGGGTCGGCCCAAGGAGGAGGGAGCGGCCACGAGGCTCGCTGGCGAGGCGGAGGGTGGCTCGAGGCCAGGCGGCGGCGGGTGAAGGAGGAGGGAGCGGCCTCAGGCATCAGGGATGGAGAGGGGCGACGGAGGAGGGACCCAGGCGAGGCGGAGGACGGACAGGCACGGGGTCGAGGCGACGTCTGCGTCCGTCGCAAAGGAGGGAGCCGGGGAAGAGCTTGCGAGGGAGGCCCGGCCGGAGGCGGGTACGAGGACGGCTCGGGGGCGCTCAGCACAGAGGAGCTCCTGGCGTCGGCTGTTCGCGCGTGAGGAGGGATAGGCGGCTCCGCGGGGAGGCTCGCGGGAGGCGGCTGAGGCCGGGCGGCGCGCTGCAGAGGTGGCCGGCGGCGAGGATTGGAGTAGGGGCAGACAGGGTCGACAAGCGAACGGAAGGAGGAGGGGATCGCCAGGGGATGGTTGGGGACAGCCACGGGATCGCGTGTGGGTACTGGATCCCGTGCGCGTGTGCGCTGTTCGCTCTGCAGGGTGGGGCTGGGGAGAATGTGTGAGCGCGCGGGGTGAGACGAGGTGGGTGGGTGCGGTTGTGTTTAGCGTGTAGGTGCGCCGCAGGTGCCGCTGCGTTGCGACGCTGCACGCGGGCCTTGTCGGGTCGGTGGCAGGTGGGGAGTGGCGCGTGCCCAGGCGGGGTGGGACCAGGCGGCGGGGTGGAGAGTTGGCCCGGGGTGGGCAGTGTGTGTGTGTCGTGTGGAGAGGGGTGGGTCAGGAGGTGAGGTGGCGGCATGGGATTGGAGGGAGTGAGGTGGCTGAAGGGTGGGTAGATAGGCTGGGTAGGTTATTTGGTAGCATAGGTTTTGGATGTTCTGGGGTAGGTAGAGTTTTTGGTCTGGAGGTGGCCGGCTGGGCTTTCGGGCCTGGCTGGCTGCCTCCCAAAATAATTTAAATATTTTATTTATTAAAAACGAGGCGTTTGTAAACCGTTGGTAGACAAAACAAAATATTCCGGAGACCCGGGTTTTGGTTTTGAACTAAAGACGGGCGTTTAGAAAACAAAACCAGGCTTTTCAAAAATAGTTTTATGCAAACAAATGGAAGATGACATGACGACGCTCAAATGCAAGGTGGCATGATGACATGAGCATGCGGTCATGATGATGCAATGCACAAAAACACCGCGATTTTCTAGTAGTGGTTTTTGCGGGGCGCCACAATGAATCCCCTGGGTGTGATGGGATTGATAATTTTTTGGTGGTATCATTGCGGAAAGGCACCCAGGCATCAAGAGAGAATGATTGGCTTTTTTATTTTGTAGCTTACGTGTACAACCATGTGCCAATAATAAAATGGACGGTTGGTTGGACTTAGTAGGTTGTGGTAACTCGAACCCGCTTATCCAGAGATGTAGAATTTTGGTAGGTTGGACCGGTGCGCGTCGGGATTGGGGAGCTACTTCCCGAACAGTCTCTTCTTGGACTTCTCCCTATCATCACCCAAAATGAGAGTGATGGTACGAGCTGGGCTGGCCAAGTCACATGGGTAAAGTGTACTAACCCCTGCAGGGTGTGTAATCTAATCGATTAGCCGTGTCCCCGGTTATGGACAACTGAGTTGCTTGATATTGATTCCATGACATGTTTCTCGCTCATTCCAATTTCGTAATTGCTTTAACATTGTTGGGTTAACTTAATTGGGATCTTTTCAAAAAAAATCAAAAACTATTTATAAAAGTAGGACAAAGGTATTTGCAAATGCAAGCCAGACACAGCTCCACTTGCCAAATATGCATGTAGATGTTAGCACTATTGTCTCCTTTACTAGCTCTACTTGCCATACATTCCATGTATTGACCCTTCGGGGCTGCTACGTTTCATGTTGCAGGTTATTCCGATTCTGACTAATCGATATAGGTCACGGTACTCCACTCGGCACTTGTTCACTTGTGGGCAATTTGAAGAATGGAGGATTTGCTTTATTTGTGTTGCTACCTGAATAATTTGAGCTAGCCTTGGGCTAAGCTTTTATTGTAATAATGGTACTCTGGATCTTCATTATTTATGGTACACAGATATTTTGCTATGTTATTCATCTTATTCTATTATGGGCCAATGAACCGATCCAGGGATTGGCATGTCACATAGAAGCCACGGTCTTTTCAGAACCGCGGTGTTACACTTGATCTTTATGCTACGCTTATCTATAGGAGTATGTCCATCACACCATTCTCCTAATGATATGATCTTGTTGTTAATAACATCTTAATGTTCATGATGAGGAAACCATGATCATATATTAACCAACAAGCTAGTTTATCAAGAGGCTTTACTAGGAACTCATTTATATTTACAAATCACACAAGTATTAATGTTTCCGGTTAATACAATTATAGCATGGTATATAAACATTTATCATAAGCAAGAAGATATGATAATAACCTCTTTATTATTGCCTCTTGGGCATATCTCCAACATTTAGATGTACAAAAGATGGTGGGAAATGGCAAAACACTAGATTTAGTGAATATTAGTCGTGGATAAAAAACAAACTTGAAACCATCTCTACTCTAAATTGTGAAATTTATGTATTAACAAAAAATGATTTGTAATCACTTTAGAATGAATAGAATCGAAGACCATGGAGTGGTTAGTATTAAGATTGCCTTACAAAAATCATATTTACTAGTATTTTTTAACCATGTTTCATTTATGCTCACTGCATTCATATGATAGAATATGAGTTTAAATAAATCAAACCATTGTGGCCCTACATGAATGATGGATATTCCAAAATTAATTTATCAAATCTTATGATATTATCATGTCATATTTCACACCTATTGACATTTTTACTGTGATCATTTGATAAGATTTTTTAATGAATTAAGTTCTAACAAGATTTTCTGAACAAATAAAATTCCTTTTGAGATTATAAATCTTCCTTTGGTTGATAATACGAAATAGCATCCTTGGTAAAGTCCACTTTACTTAAGAGAGGGGGGAAACGAGAGAAGGCATATCAAGTATAAGTAAGAGAGGAGTAGATTGATCATCATCCATGGTGTTTTGGCTCTTGGGTCCATATGCTCCCTTTATTTAAGATGTATTTAGAACACATTTTCAAATTCAAACAATTTTAAAAAATGTGACAACACCTAAATCTTCTCATTCTAGTTACGCACAAAATGGTTTCACAAAAAATCAAATTTTTGTGTGCCATGTGTAGAAAAAATAAACTGGTGCTAAAATAAGACTCTTCATGAAACTTTTTTTTTACACAACCAATAAAATTATCTTTTTTCATGAAACTTTATGAACATAGAATGCGGAGACACTCACGCGGATATGTTTCAGAGTTTTTCAATAATTCGTAATTTGTGTTTTTGTTAAAGGGAGCATATACCCCTGAGATCAAAAGTGAATTTCTGATATATTTCTACAATGTCTAGTTGCTAGGCATATTTGGAATGAAATGTTCTTGGGAATATGCATGATCTATTTCATTCATGGGCACCCGGATTTTGGAAACAACATAAAACATTATTATTGTGGGCAGCGTTGCTTGTTTTGTTCAAGAATACCGGTTAACGAGAAGAAATTTTGTTGACTATATTGGCTCACGCTTTGCATCATGCCGTAATTTTTCTATAGTTGAGACCCAACCGTATCTTTTGTTTTTTGTTTGTTTTAAAAACAAAGAAGGGATCGCGAAGGATCCCTAGCTGCATACATTAATCAAGCGATGGGTACATTTGATAAACCAGGCCTTGATCAAGGCGCGACACTACACAACACGAAGCCCTTGGAAAAGACACGATAGCCGCAGCGCAACAGAACAGGAACCATACCAGCACCACTCGTCTTTCTTTCCTCGCCTCATCAATCACAATCAGTCACTCCCTCCCTCGCTTTGAGAGTCGCCACCGCCTTCCCGGGCCGACCCCGACTCATCTCTGGCGGCACAGCCGGCTGGAGATGGAGAAGGGAAGGCGCCGGAGTAGTTTTTAGGGGTAGGTTTTTTAGTTTTGGCAGTTTGCCAGTAGTTTGGAGCTGTTTTCCAGATCTTGGCGCCTAGATCTGGAGAGTAGGACCTCTGTTCTTGCGTTTCTGGCTTCTCTGGCTGGAGCAGAGCTGTGAGAGGATGGTCACCGTCTCCGAAAATAAATTAGGGGTTGCAGTAGGTGTGTGGGTGCTGCTGAGATGCTTCGCCGCGGTGATTCTCCTGGCCGGCTGTGGAAGCGGGGGGAGAAGCAAGGCGATGTGGTCATGTGTGTGGTGGACGCTCTCCTGGCCGGCCGTGGGGGCGAGGAGGGGAGCCGAAATCGACTCTCTCTCTCGGCAGCAACTACCGGGTGGCTCTGGCCGCGATTCCCCCAGCTGACGCTGCCCTGTAGCCCTTCTTCCCCTCCTTGTGGTCGTGGTGATATACAGGAGGTTGGAGAGGACTACAGGTTCGGTCGATCTGGAGCTCGTGGTCTGGGTTGCGGGCGTACAGTTCGTCGTACGCTGGAAGCTATCTTTCTCGGAGATTCCAAGCTTCGGCAGCTTCATGCCGCGGCTATCCATGGTCAGAGAGGCCGCTCCGAGCGCATGTGTGTTCTTCGCCTGTGCCTCTTTATCCTCCAGGGCTTCGTCCGGATGCGGAGGATCTTGTTCGAGCTTCAGCTGGGAGTTCTCGCCAGCTTCGCCCCAAGTGGTGCCGTCCCCGGCGGTGAAGAGGGTGCCCGGCGTTGGAGCTTGCTGGTGTATCGTCGTGGTGGAGGAGACCAAGGACCCGATTGCTTTTTTATTTCTTGTCCTAGGGTCTTTTTTGCAACTTTCGAGCCCTTATCCTCAACAAGAATTGTAAGGGGCCTCCATGTATTTCGGTACCCACCTGACTAATACAGCTTCCTGGCCTTTCTAGGCCTTTACCGTTCAAAAAAAAAGACACGATACTAACCAATCTAGGGCCCATACGGACCCATGATGCCACGCTGGCACCTAGTGCGGCGTCTTTCAGAAGGACGTGGCATTGTGGAGTACGACGCCATTGTGACAGGCGTGACACAAAAGAGTTAGTTTTGTAAAATATTTTTACCATGAGTTTATTATTTAAATTTGTTTCATGTTTAGATTATTTGTGTCTATTTAAATAGGAGGTATATACATTTTTTGTCCCACAACTTGCATGGTATGAGCAGATTGGTCCCAGATCTTGCAAATAGTGTAAAACTAGTCCTACAACTTTCATGGCTGGACTAATTAGTCCAATTTCACCGAATTTCACTTTTTTTGACCAAATTTGACTGGACGGACACTTTTGCATAAACCCCCTCGAACTATGGCTAACCGCACTAAAACCAAACTTGACACGTGGTATTTTAATTTTTATGAAAAGACCCCTATATATTTTTACACCGGCATTTTCGACCTGCGTGTCTTACATGCGGGTCCCACTTGTCTATAGGTGAAGAAATACAAAATAATAAAATAGGTGCATACGGGATTCGAGCTCACGTGCAAACTACATCTTCTAGGAAAACTCGTGCATACCAATATGTCACAGAAGGATTCTTCCTACGATCAAGCACGTTAGGTTATTAGACGCACTTAGCAAGTATAGGGGTCTTTTTATAAAAGTTCAAACACCACGTGTTAGGGTTTCGTTTAAGTACGGTTAGCCATAGTCTGAGGGATTTTCTGCAAAAGCGTCCATCCAGTCCAAATTTGGTTAAAAAGATGAAATTCAATGAAATAGGCCTAATTCGTCCTAGCTATACAAGTTGTGGGACTAGTTTTACACTATTTGCAAGATGTGGAACTAATCTGCTTCTATCGCGCAAGTTGTGGGATCAAAAGTACATATCTATATACCTAATAATAAAGGAAGGAGCGTTTCTTGTAGTACCTATACTTTTTTAGACGGCTTTACCCTTTGAGCAGAAAATAAATTACCCACCAATACCACCGGTAAGTGAAAACCCATCAATGTCCGCTCCATGATTTTTCGTTCCGATTTTCACTATGGACAGTTTCGCCCCTAGTGGTCAAAAGCTGGAGGTTTGTTTTTTGCCCAATCCGGTCGTCTTCTCTGTCCCTCCCCATCCCTCCCTCTCCACCGACCACGAGCGGAGGCGGGTTGACCTGCAGAGGGGAGGCTGGAGGAGTTCGTCCGTGAGATGGAGTAGAGGAGCGGCGACCAGCGAGTTTTGCGGCCAGTTTTGCCCAGCGCGGGGCATCCTCATCCCTCGCCATACTACTCTCTCTCACACAGCCGCCGCCAGCCACAGCTCCTCCTCTCTCTCTTCCCCGACGGCGCCCGTCCACTTCCCTGCGTGAAGCCGTGCTGACCCGCACGGAACGAACCCTGTAGATGACGAGTCGAGGCAAGGGGGATCTCCTTCCTACGAGCAGAACACATCAGTGCCCAGGCAGATTAGACGACAACCACACTCGGTAGGTTCCTACAAAACTACCGTTGTCTGCCTGGCGTCCTCAGGGTCGTGGTGACCTCGGTGCTGGGATCCAGCGAGCAGGATCTACCGACTTCTTGATTTTCCCCTTTGATTTGTGCGTTTTCTCCAGAGCTGTGATTTCCCCCCTTGGATTTGTGTTTTTCTCTCCTCCATGGTGATCTGCTGGTTCGAAATCCAAGAAGAAGGCGGTTCAGGTGACGGAGATCTCGCCCAGAATGGGTGCGACCTCAATTCGATCCGCTCGGGCGATGGCACTGGCTCGATTCGATTTGTGGGCTTCTTTCGTTCTGTGCAGGTGAATCTGACTCCCGAAGACTCTGTTTTCGACCTCAGCTTCAGAACCAACGAGAACAACCCTATCACCATCAGACTGTTTGATTTGGATACAGGTTTGTTACTCGGAAGTCCATTCTGACGAGTGACGGACAATGCCACAACAACCCATCCGTACCCAGATTTAACCACTCTTTTTATGCGTGATCAACTCGGCAATGCCGCCTCCGTCCAGCTTACTGGACCTCCAAAAGCTGAGCGTTACGCTCCTTTCTACATTCAGTCTGAGCGATTCTTTTATTTGTCTTACAAACTATGCTCCTCTTTTGACAAGCTAACATTGTTATAGTACTGAAACTATCAGAAGAGAACATCGAAATCCTGAGAGCAGTCCGACCTTGAAGGACTCTTAAATTTCTTTTGTATGCTGGTGTCATATATCAATGTTAGTTTATCTTGCTTTAGAATGCACCGACAGGATTAAGTGATAGCTTGCAAGGTTCTGTTTCCCTAATGCTTTTTTCACAACCAATATTTAATTTACAGATCTTACTCTTAATTCTTTATAAGTATTTGTATATCCGAGAAGTTACAATGCACACATGTAGATGTCATCTTCTTTTTCTAAGGGCCATAGAAGGCGTTGTGTACACGCGCTAAATTTTCTAAGAAGCACATATACTCTGCCGGTAGGACATTAACTGTAGCATATCTACTCCATTTGTCTCTAAATAAGTGACTCAACTTTGTCTAGATACATCTGTATATAAAACATATCTTAGTGTATAGATACATATGTATATATGTATCTGAAAAAAATGAGTCAATTATTTTGCAACATTCCTATCAACGAGAAATTACTTTGTGCATATTTTCAATCCCGTAGCAACCCACGAACGTGTTTTCTATAATTTCTAAGTTGCAACATAATTCTGTGACCGGTGTGAATATGTTCTGCCAAGATAAGAAAAATATCTAGCTCGATATCGTTGTCCTGGCGCATGATAAAGTTTTTCCATACAAATTGGATTAGTCTTCCCGGTACAACGCACGGACACTTTTGCTAGTATCTCTTTAAATAGCCACACCACAAAGCGGGCGGTGGCGTCTGAGGCGGAGCCGTTGCGCTCGTGCCGTCTCGATTGGTCTGAACCTGCCACGAACGTACGCCGGCTGGGCTTTGAGGTTTTGCGCTGCTGGGTGGGCGCGTTGGTCAGCTTGCGATAGCTGATAGCGGGACATGTTAATCTGTACTCCGTTTACGCATTACCCTGTGCCCTGTACCGTTGTTGTCTGTACTGTTTGATCTCGTTGACGGCTACGGAAAGAGATGTAAAAATAGATCACTGCTCACGATTATCACCGGTTCTTTCTAGGTTATGCGATCACACACAGGCCTGATCTTTTGTTTCTTGTGCTACTCAATAAATAATTTCTTCTACGTACTACCTTTGTTTGGTCGACTGTTTTCTGAAGAACTTATTAGTGGACTGAAAATTGATGAATGTTGAGTCCACTGATGCGCGACAGGGCCTCGTCCATTTCTCGAAGCTACCGCGGAAACGGGATTAGTTTAACTAGCAACAGAAGTGGTATGCCAACCATGTTCACTCGTTCCTGGTATCAGAACCCTCCACGTGCGTGCGTGCGTCTCGACGCCACATTCTCATCTCCCTCTCTTCCCGGAAGGCTCCCGCTGGTCCTGTTCGCTCGGACACACGAGGTCGACGCATCTATCTTTCGTCGGAACATTGCCGCGGCGTCCACGTCGGCCGTCGCCTGCCGTCGCTGGCAGCTGCTCCTTTTCAGAATCAGAACGTCAGATTAAAATGGATCGACCGCCGGTAGAATTGACGGCGCGGCCACTTTCAGGTTCCATCCGGCCGACTCATCGCCGTCGCTCGCGCTCGCGGCCGAAGCGCCGTATAGATGCAACCCCGACCTGATCAGACCGAGAGCCTATATCCACACCGCGGGACGTACGTGGCGCGCGCCGAGACAGTGGCGTCGCGGTCGTGCGATCTCGATCGGCCCGAACCTGCCACGAACGCCGGCCGGTTTTGGAAGGTTTTGCGCGCGCGGCTGGGTGGCCGGCCGGGGGTGCTCGCGATCGAAGGATAGTAGTACTACGTAGCTGATAGCGCCGCCGGCACACGTCATCGCTTGTTCGCGTATGCTAATTTGCACGCTGTCTGCTCATCGTCCGTCCGTGCTGTTCGATAAACATACACAGTTGCGTATACTTGCGGCCGGCGTCACTTTCGGCATGCACCTCTCTTTCGTCTCCGTCTCCAATTATATATAGAACTGGGATTACCCCACGAGGCCAGACAGCCAGCCACGTACGATCGATGGCAACCAACAAGTTACAGCGCTGTCCAGCTAGTATAGAATTCATGGACGTACTCGATCGGATTCACTCCTCAACTGACATCATACTCACTCAACCGAATAGGAGTAGTATTTTTGTCTGAACGAGCACTGAAACTGAAGCTCAACTGACAGTGAGAGACACCCTGGTACACTAGCAACAGAAGTGGTAAGCACGCACCGAATCGAAGATACCCCACCCTTTCCTGATTTGAGTTGGAGCACGTGAGCGATGGCGATTCGATTCGCAGCTCCCTGGCTTCTCCGAAGGCTCCGGGCGGGTCGCGCTCGGAACACACGACATGCCACGCCACGACATAGCAATAATATTTGTCGTCCGATCCGTCCACTGTCGTCTACACTACACGAGCACGTCGCCGTCATCGATCCTGTCTCGGATTAAACGTCAGGTTTGGATCTACTACCTAACCGGTCGAATTGACGGCGCCACCGCTTTCAGGTTCTATCAGGGCCCGGCTAGCCGGCGTCACCGTCCCTGGATCGAGGCTAGCCCCCTACCCTACGTACGGATGCATGCCTGCCTGCATATCCACAGAAGAGGATGTGATGCCGTCTCTGAAGCGTCGCGCTCGTGCAGTCTTGATCGGTCTGAACCTGCCGCGAACACGCCGGCTGGGGTTCGAGGCTTGCGATAGCTGAGAGCGGCATCTGTGCATGTCGATCTGTTTGATCTCGTCCATGTAAAACAGATCGATGCTGACGCTGATGATCACCGGTTCTTTCTACCTTTGGCGATTACACGCATGCAGGCACACAGCCGACCTTTGTTTCTTTCTTTGTAGTATATTATTAGTGGCTTGGTTCGATCGTCGCTCCTTTTCAGAATCAAAACGTCAGAATAAAATGGATCGACCGGCCGTAGAGCTGACGGCGCCGCCGCTTTCAGGTTCCTTCGGGCCAATCCGGCCGGCCGGCGTCGCCGTCGCTCGCGGCTAGCCCGGCCGCCGTATAGATGCAAACCGAGAGCCTATCCACACTGCGGGACGTGGCGCGCGCCGAGACAGTGGCGTCGCGCTCGTGCGATCTCGATCTTGTCCGAACCTGCCACGAACGCCGGCCGGTTTTGGATTTGGAAGGTCTGCGCGGCTGAACATCATGAGTTCTTACCGCGCACTAAATAAAGTTACCAACCTGATTGATGGTGACAGAAAATTACCGTCCTTTTGCTTTCTATATGATTCGCATGCACTCACTTGGAAGTAGTGAACTGTTTTTACTCTGACCTTGGCTCATGTGTCCGTGTCAATTTGTCAAAGTAAGATAGGCACGTCATCTATACGCAAGCGACAAAAACTAACAAAATGCATTTGCCCTAGTATTCACGAGTCTAGATATATATTTTTTTTTGAAAGGTAAGACACAATATATTTATCAGCAAGCCGCCTCATTAAAAACCTTCCAGTCCCCTCAGGTACCCTGGTAAGGAAAAGAGTGCGTAAAAAACTTGCTGCTTTCAGATTACATAGTGTTCTTACAATCTAACATGACCAGGTCCAGAACACACTCCGGAACCGAATCACGAGATAGCCCAGAGAGCCCTGATCTACCAACCTGAGCTAAAACATGTGCAGCGCCATTACACACACGATCGACCTTTGTGATCTTAATATCTTGGTAAATCTTCAAAAGCTCTCGGGCCTCCAAAATCGCCGTCCAGCTGGCAGACTGTTCTTGCGTTTCACTGTTGATAGCCCGGACAACACGTAGGCAGTCGGACTCTAGGGTAGCAGGCCAGCGCCGAAGAGCAATCAAATGCCGAAGCCCCTCCAGGCAAGCGAGGACCTCGGCTTCCTCTGAACTGCCGCAGAACGGGATGAATTTCCATTCAGCGAGGATAAGACGTCCTTGATGATCGCGTATAAGGATGCCAACTCCTGCAGTCTTCGATGTGGAGTCCCAGCCAGCATCAACATTCATCTTTACAGTGCCTATATTAGGAGGCGACCAAGACACAACACTACCAAGAGTCTCTTCACCAGTATGAGTACGATGGTAGCTTACCAAGTAAGGAACAGAAGAGGAGACCAAAGCTTTTCCGTCGCCATGCACGACATTGTTGCGGTGGTGCCAGGCGCGCCATAGCAAAAAGATGATCTGAGGCCTCTGCTCCAGCGTTGCATTACCGAGAAGTTCAAACAACCATTCATCCTTGTTAACTCTGAAAACAGACTCCTCCGGTAAGTTCCAGTGCTCCCGCAGCTCCTCGCGAAGAGCACACGCCATAGTACAGTTAATAAGAGCATGGTGGGTATCCTCAACCTCCCGAGCATAGATGGTACAAATGGGATCTACCGATGGGAGCCTTCGGCTAAGATTTAGCTTCGATCCCAACGAGTCAGACGCAACCCGCCAAGCAAAAATTCTCAGTTTCGGGGGAACGTTAGATTTCCAAACCAAAACCTAGATTTTCCTTTCTCCCTCTGCTGCCATGGAGCTAGACTGACCTCCATTCATCCCTTGGAGCTTTGGGAGAATACCAATCCGGTAGGCCGACCTGACGCTAAATATACCATTGTCCTCACCCGACCAAGCAACAAAGTCCTCCGATGCTCGAGCTGGCAGTTTGATATTCAGGATCACCGCCGCATCATGGGGAAAGCAGCACTCACGCACCGCGTCCTCATTCCACGTTCTGCCGTCTTGATCAATAAGTTCTGACACCCATCTACGACGAGACAAGCCTTTCCTTCCATCCACCTGCAACGCACCCGGTCTGGGAAGCCAATTATCACGGAATATTTTGACCTTGGACCATGTACCTATCCGCCAAATGATTCCTTTCTTCAGTAATTCGAGCCCATGGACAATCCCCTGCCAAGTCGGTGACTGGTTCTTGATGAAAGCCGTATCAAGCAAATGACCAGAGGGGTAGTACCTGGCTTTTAGGAGACAAGCACAAAGGCTTCCAGGGTAATGGATCAGGCGCCAAGCTTGTTTCGCCAGGAGGGCCTGGTTAAAAACACGAAGATCCCGAAAGCCAGTGCCTCCATAATTTTTTGGTCTGGCCACTTTATCCCACGACATCCAATGCATTTTCCTCTTATTGACTTCATCACCCCACCAGAAGGTTCGGATTATCTGTTCCAACTCATCAATGAGCCCCAGCGGGAATCTGAACACTCCCATAGCATATGTCTAGACTGATTGCAACACTGATTTAATGAGAATATCTTTCGCTCCTGCAGATATATATTTCTCGGACCAATCGCTTGCATGTTTTGAAAATTTTCCTTTGGTAGACTTGAACTTGCCTTTTGATATTCTGCCTTCAGGGACCGGCAACCCCAGATATTTTTCTTCAAAACACGAAGTCTCATATTTCAGGATGTCCTTTATTTCATTTTGCATAGCATCTGTACAACTATTCCCATACAATATTGAGCATTTGCCAAGACTAACCAGTTGCCCAGTGCCATGCTCATACCGATCAAGAATGGTTTTGATTACTCTAGCCTGGTCCCCCGAGGCTTCGAAGAACAAGAGACTATCATCAGCAAAAAATAGATGCGAGATGCCCGGTGCACGACGGCAAATAACCAGCTCACGAAGTGAAGACGCCTCGATTTCCTTTCGAATAAGACAGGAGAGACCGTCAGCAACAAACAGGAAAAGGTACGGCGAAAGAGGATCACCTTGGCGAATACCGCGGGAGGGAGTGAAGGAGTCCAACATGTTTCCGTTAAAGCGAACTGAATAACGAACGGTCGTGACGCAGGCCATCACCCACCGAATCCACTGTCTCTAAAAGCCCAACTTCGCTAAAACCCCTTCCAGGAACCTCCAGTCCACACGATCATACGCTTTAGCCATATCCAATTTATACGCACAGGAATTTTTACAAGCTGCCGAGCCATGTTGAATCGAGTGTAAGCACTCAAAGGCCATAAGAGCATTGTCAGTAATGAGGCGTCCAGGAATAAACGCACTCTGGGTTGGTGAGATGATATCCTGAAGATGAGGCCTTAACCTGTTCACCAGGCATTTAAATACAACCTTGAAGATGACATTGCAGAGGCTCATTGGTCTGAAATCGTTGAGGTGTTCAGGATCATTTTTCTTTGGAATCAAGACTATTGCTATGTCGTTAACCATCTCTGGCATGACACTGGAGGATAAGAATTGCTGCACCGCCTGAATGACATCTTCCTTTAGAAGGTCCCAGTTTCTCTGTAGAAAACGAGCAGGGAAGCCATCGGGTCCTGGAGCCTTTAACGGACCGATCTGGAAGAGTGCATCACTAATTTCCTTCTCAGTATAGGGGGCACATTGCTTCACATTCATCTCATCATCCACACAACATCTCATAGCCTCAATTACCGGAGTCGGAACAATGCTGTCATGACGCGTGTATAGCTTCTGGAAGAATTCTGTAGCCATATTCTCCATCTCCTCCGGGTCAGAAGTCCAAGTTCCATCATCTCTTCTTAAGCGCCGAACCCTGTTTTCCGTCGCCTCCAGGAAGCTCAACGGTGGAAGTACTTGGTATTGCGATCACCCTCTCTCAACCATGCAACTCTCGAGCGCTGCATCCACATAATCTCTTCCCTGTAGAGAAGTTCATCCATCTCCTTCTCTAACCCAATACCACTAGACAAACTAGCTTCGTCAGAACAGTTTCACAGTTCCTCCAGTACCGCGCGTTTCTTTTCCAGCTCCTTAGGCACAGACTTAAAATGAGTTTTACGCCACCTCTGCAAGGTACTCATAACAGTATTTAAGGAGGCAGCCACATCGGCCAGGTCACTAACAACCACTCTACGCGACCAGGATTCCTCAACAGCCGCTGATAGGGAAGGTTCACGTTCCCAGACCACCTCATATCTTCGAATCGGTCTATTAGAGCTGCAGTTCCTACCTTCCTCAGCAGACAATAGGATAGGGCAGTGATCAGACCGGGTTGAGACAATATGCCGAAGACGATGCATCGGGAACAAGGTCGACCAAGCCGGCAAGGCCACTCCTCTGTCTAGCCGAACCTTAACATGCCGCTCACCCTTCTGCTTATTATCAAAGGTCCAAGGAGTTCCAACAAAACCGATATCATGTAGATCACAATGTGATAAAACCTCACGGAAGTCCATCATTAGGCGTTCCGAGCGAGCCGTATTTGAAAAGTTCTCTTCTTGCCAAAGGGCTTCGTTGAAGGCTCCTAGCATAAGCCATGGTTTCTCCGATTCATCCCTCATTTGCCGAAGCTTTGACCACACAAGATGTCGGTCGCATGCTTTAGGCTCACCGTATATAAACGTACCTCGCCACATCTGATCAAATGGGCCACCGCTGATATGAGCATCAATATGATATTTGCTGAAAGACAGGAGATCAACCGAAACATCCTCCGTCCAGTAGATGGCCAGTCCCCCACCTTTCCCAGTGCCACTAACTTGAAAACAATCCTTCATGCCAATCCTGAAGCGAAGGTTTGCAACTCTTTCTTTACTTTGCCTAGTCTCACAGATAAAAACTAGGCTGGGCTTGTATGTCTGCACCTAGCAGACGAGCTCCTGAACAGTCGCGGGTTGCCCTAGTCCACGGCTGTTCCAGCCTAATGTTGTCATTGGGCTCGGCGGTCCTCCTCGGAGGAGGCCGCCGATGTTGCCAAGTCCTGTGATAAGTCTGTCATCTTCCGTAGCTTCGAGCGTTCTCGAGGATCAGTGTATGTTGGTGGTGGCGGGGGAATATTCCCCGGATCTGCAGATGGAACTAGAGGGTTGCCATCTGGTCCTAAGGCTTCACTCCCATACACTAAGGTCTTCCTAGCACTGGTATCCCCATCTACAGCAGTTTCCATGGGGGTATCTTTCATCGGGCTGACAGCAGTGCAGAATATCATCCTCGCCATCCAGCGAGGCCTCTTGGGACGAGCGTTTCCGGGGGGCCGGAACACCCCTGCCTGTCCTACCGCCTCGTCCTCGCGGAATAAAGGTACGTGCTTCCATGATCGGAGGGTTTGCACGTCGCTTGGCTAGCATGAAATCACCATATTGTAGTTCGCGATCCATCCAGACACAATCCCCACACTCCTCATGGTTATGCCCAATCAAACCGCAGTGCTTGCAGAAGTATGGAACCTTCTCGTATTTGACCAGTAGCCTCTTCTTCCCTTCTCCTTCCACATTGAGAGAAACCACCCAAGAAAGGTTTTTTTTTAACCTCGAGCATTACTCTGATTCTAACATAGTTCCCCTCATAGAACAGCTTCAGAGTCATCTGGACCTCCTTTGTTTTCCCAATGCGGCGAGCCAAATCATCCACAATATGTACCTTTCGATACAGCTCCGGTATGCCATGGATTTGAGCCCAAACGTACAAACCTCCAAAGGAGATTTTTTCCGGAACCTCCTGGCCATCATAATCCTCAATGAGTACAGCCCCGCCTCGGAACGTCCAAGGACCTTGGTGCACGACCTTTTTCCAATCTCCTAAACAGTGCATCTGGAACACAAACAGATTCTCCCCTGCCTCCCTGCATATAGGATCTTTGGAGAGATTCCAGATCGCTTTCATCTTGCCGAACAGAGCCTCTGAGCTGAATTTCCTGGTGGTGTGAACTTTGCCGATCGCCATCCAGCGAGCCTCTTTCTGAAATTCCTTGACCTCATCCGCTCCAATCATCACATCATCAAGCTCATCATCCCGTAGATCTAAGTGCATGAGGAGATCGTCCAACTCAGGCTCAGATTCCTTTGCAGCACCCGAAGTGCCAGTTTCCGATCTAGTCGCCATGGCGCCGAACAGCAAAACCCTATCTCGTCTCAGGAGAAACCTTCCAGGAGCAATGGGAGAAGCCCTGAGGGAGAGGCGAAAGACGTATGTAGGGTGCAATCCGATGAGAAAACAGGGTCAGGATCGAAGAGATCTCACGGCGGCGAAATCGCTCGGGAGCCAGAAAACCCTAACGAGGAGGGTGCGTCGTACAGTCCGTTGCAGTGAGTCTAGATATTTTTTTTTTACAAACATAAAATATCTTATATTTTGAAATAGAGGAAGTACTAGTAGTGAGTAGAGGAATTTATGAGTAATCAATCGGCTTGCTTTTATCCACTTCAAACGTTCTTGATCGGCCCAAACCTGCCACGAACGCCGGCCGGTTTTGGAGGATTTGCCTTTGCGCGGCTGGGTGGCCGGGCGCGCTCGCGCCATCGTAGGATCGTACTAGCTGATAGCGCCGCCGGTACACGTCATCTTGTTTGCGTATGCCGTGCATGCTATCTGCTCATCGTCCGTGCTGTTCGATCTCGCCTTGTATATCGAGACGACAGCCGGAAAAGATGTGATAACTACTCGCTCTGAATAGATCATAGATTTATCTGAATTTTGATAATTTATGATATCTATTTTAAAACGGACGAAGTAATATATACCCCTCACTATCAAGCTATGGCATTATTCATGCCGACCATGAATTCTTACGACGTATTCCTTTGTTTAACAAGAATGAGTATTATTCGTGCCGACCATGAATTCTTACCGCGCACTGAATAAAGTTGCCAACCTGATTGATGGTGACAGAAATTACCCTCTTTTTGCTTTGAATGATTTGGTGATGCACTCACTTGAAGTAGTGAACTATTTTTTACTCTAACCTTGGCCTCAATTTGTCAAAGTAAGATGCACTCACTTGTAGTGGTAGTGAGTAGGGGAAATTATGAGTAATCAATCGGCTTGCTTTTACCCACTTCAAACGTTATTAAAGAAAGCTCAACTTCTCCTTAAAATAAGACAACCGTTCTTTTTGTCTCCATCCGGAGCCTACTTTTGTCCCGATAAACCAGCACGTGAGGATTAAGAAGGGGGCAGGAAAGCGGCTCTTCATAACGTAGAGCAAGATACCGTGGATCTGTGGTCAGTGTGGTGTGTAGCTTTGTTTTGTATAATTGTATTTGTACGTACGTCATCATCGTGAATTATTCCTGACAACGAAATCAACACGATCTACATACCAACAATTTCCTTACTTATGTGCATGCATGCGTTCTTCTTAGTCCTCTAGCTATAGCTTATAGTTTAAAAAGAAAAACCGATAGAAACTAAGATGAGGTAGAAACCAGTAAAAACAAGTGAACATTATTTTTCAAAGTTTTAAGTTTTTTATGAAAATACTTATTATGTTAGGCTGTGATGTTCTACAAAAATGTCAAAAGTCAATTTCAAACCAAATTTACTAGGGGTTACAAAGAATCTTGTCAATTTTAAAGTTGTATAGACATTTTAAGTTATCGAATATGATGTTGGGATAAAAAACTGATCAGCTCTGGGTCTTCGAACTCAAGGATTGCAGATAGGACGCTAGATCGGCCGTAGCAAATATGACTGCCTAGTTTATAATTAGGATAAGCAGTTCTTGTAATCTAAGTACACCTATACCTACTTCTACAACTTAGCACAAAACATAGAAAACGAGATTTCTACAACATAAATTTTAAAACTTAAGCGATGGGAATCTCATTCTTGTTAAAGATAGCAAATGGTTATACTACCCCCGTTTCAAGAAATAAAACGCACATGCATTCCAAAACAAAATTTGGTCGAATAAATAAAGGGCAAGTAAAATTTGATTATATTATGTGAAATTAGTATAGTTGGATTCGTGTTGAAACACACTTTAAAATAATGCTAAATTTGTACCAGCATTTTTATATATTTAAAGTAAATCTTGGTCAAAAAAAAACACGCAAAACGAGGATGCCTTATTCGCTGGGATGGAGGTATTACTACACGGGAATTTATATGGGTAATCTCAACTTATCATGTTTGTGCGTGACTTTTTCAAAGATTCTATTTTTCAAGATTTTGTAGAACCTACAATCACATTTTTGCTAAGTTTTAAATTTTGAGTGCATTCTCGCGCCTTTTTTTTCTTCTTTCCTGCATGTGTCCATCTAAAAGTGCTCGTTTATAGTAAGAGTAGCCACTGAAACTGCAGATGCGACTGACTTGGATACGCTAATTAACCAAAGCGCGCAGACTCACCAAGATACCAACCATATACCGACTATTTCCTGATTCGAGAAGCATCGACGCCACGCAAACGAGATCGGCCTTTTTTTTTTGTCTAGTTCCCGTGTGACTGAGAACTAGCAAATCAGTATATATGAACGCACACGCGCACACTACGCAAGGGTAGCTAGCTTACGTTGCATGAATGGATCAGCACTAATGACTCCCTGGCCGGCTATAAGATAAGCAAATTGTGTGACAAGTCTTCTAGACCTACTTCCTCCGTTACGGTTTAGAGGACGTTTTAGAGAGATTGTTGAAACCTAGGTGGACACTGATTATGCCAGATTTGTTCTAAAAACATGCACCCGTTAATTACTCGGCGCCTTATTAAACGTAATTAGTCAATAGAACAAGGAGTTTAGGCGCATGCATCGGTGAAGTTGTATGCATGAATTAATTACTTGGATGCATGGAGTAGAAAGTGGGAGGAAAAAAGGAGACATTAATTTTGTAATTAAGTCTAACACGCATAGGAGGAGAGAAGTTTTGAAAACGCATGGCTTTTATAAGGCGCCTTCCAAACCGTGACGGAGGGAGTAGCTAACTAGGTTAGTACTCCCTCCGTTTCAAAATATCAGATGTTTTAGGTTTGTGAAAAGAATGTATCTAGACTTATTTTAGTATGTAGATTCACTCATGTTTAGAGTAAATCTAGACACTAAAATAAGTCTACGTACATTTTCCTCACAAAGCTAAAACATCTTTATATTTTGAAAGCGGAGGGAGTACTTATTAATCAGGAAGGTTGAATTGAACCAAGTCGAATCCCTCACACGCGCAGCGATCGAGGACACGGAAGCTGAGAACAACCAGACTGTTCGCCCGGACGTCGGCGAGTCGGTCGCATGCACACGCGCAGACACTAGCCTCTCAGTCTCACTGAGAGCTGAGTCACTTCCTCGAGTGACGGTCCAAAGGTTTGACCTTCCCCATGGCCCCCGGTGCTTTTTTCTTCCGAAGCTTCTGGCCGGCGACACGGCAGCGTCCGGGAAGCAGGTCAGCAAAGTCCAGGAAACCAAAGCCCAAAGGCTCCTACACCGTACCTTTTTCGCCGTGGCTCTCTCTTGCTGCACGCTGAAGCCAGCGACCAGCAGGGTGGTTTTTCGATCGTGGATGACCAAACGGCCGGTAATGTCTTGCAGATGCGCGGTTATTATATGATCGAACTGACGACGACGTCTTTTGCGAACGGCACGTACCTTGTCGCTTTAATTCCCATAGGAATCCAACAACTAAATCTTTTATACGCCATGAAAAGAATGTACTTCCTCTATCTAGAAATAAATGACTTGCATTATTCTAGATTCGCATATATCGATATATATTTTAGTGCATAAATATATGCGAACCTATTCAAATCTAAGTCATGTATTTCTAGACAGAGTAGGTATCACTTTTCGTTGAAGAAGTAGCCAAGTGGATAGAACGACGCCTTTTAGACTTACAATGCCAATCCGGAAGCTAGCAAACACACATCCTACAAACGCTAGGCAAAGGTCATGCCACACCCAAACTGATCCTCAATGGCCCATCGGATAGGGTTTCCATAGGAAAAATTCCTAATGATATTAACTTTTTTCCCAACCGGGCTTCTTACCCCTTTCCATTTCATAACAAAACATAAATGCATTATATTATTCGAACAGATATCACTCAAAAGAACAAAACAAAGAAAGAGGTAGAAAACTTAAAGAAACGAGTTGGAGCACTAACAGGAAACCCACTATGGCGTTCGATCTTGAAACGCCACCATGGGGCAAAACCTATTACAACCAAAATCTACCAACCGAGTTCAAGCCACCCAAAAAAGCCATTACACCTCACAACCGGAACCCGGACTATCCATCCAAGGCTATCCACCAAAAGAGAGAAGCAACAACTCATGAAAAGGAATCTCAGCTAATATATTATCTGGGACAAATGAATAGGAATCTCATGTAGTCCCTAAGAATTTTGCATGAAAACAAAATGCACTCTCACCTCATTTTTCATCTCTTTGTGTCTACGACTCAGGCTCGTTCTTCTTACATCTATACCTGAGCATTTTTCTAGCCAAGCCTGAAAAGGCCACGGCAAAAAAAAACAGGCCCGAGCCTGGCCCGACTAGTGGGCCAAAAAACCAGGCCTGAGCTCAGCCCGCACATGCAGATTTCCTTGGGCCGTCGGGCCATGCCTTCTTTATTTCAGGCTTTTCTAGTCCCAAGCCTGGCCTGATATACACGCGGGCTTCGGATCTGCCATCCAAGCATGGCCTGCAGGCCAGAAAAGCCTGACCCGTCGGGCTTTTTTTCTGGCCAGGCCAAGCACGTCAGACTGCTCACACCCAGATATAATGATTCACATCCAAACCGAACTTCAGAAGCTTTATGTGGTTCTCCATGGATCATACCTGGACATGGGCAGCCCGATCCGACCCGAAAAAACCCCGACGGGCCAGGCTTTTAAGGCCCGCAGGCCAGGCCTAGGCTCCAGATTTGCGGCCCGAAGGTTGCACAGGCTAGGCTCGGGCCAAAGAAAAACACAAAATAGGGAAAGGCATGGCCCCAAGGAATATATGCTACATGGGCCAGGCTCGGGCTTAGTTTTCAAGCCTGAGGTTTGCACGGACAGGCTTTGTCAGACTCGGCGCGAGCCGGCTCAGAAAATGCCTAGGTATGCGGTGGATGAGTTAGACGACCAGGACAACGGCTTTTTTTTTTGAGTATAGGCCAGCGGCTGGTAATAATGTCATGTATTGTCACGAAGATGCGGGAATTATATGAACCTTGGCCTAAATGCTAGTTGGGCTCCCACCGGACCATTTTGCACTTTGGGCTGCCACCGTGCTCTTCTAGTTTGTTCGAGGCCTCGACCATGAAAAGGCCACAACAAAAAAAACCAGGCCCGAGCCTGGCCCGACTGGTGGGCCAAAAAACCAGGCCTGAGCTCGGCCCACACATGCAGATTTTCTCGAGACGTCGGGCCATGCCTTCCTTATTTCAGGCGTTTTCAGTCCCAAGCCTGTCCTGAGATAGACGCGGGCTTCAGATCTGCCATCCAAGCATGACCTATGGACCAGAAAAGCCAGGCTCGTCGGGCTTTTTTGACCGGGCCGCGCAGGCCGAACGATTCGCATCCAAACAGGAATTCCGAGCTTTATTTGATTTTTCATGGATCATACTGGGCGTGGGCAGCTCGGCCCGACCCAAAATGAAGCCCGATGGGTCGGGCTTTTAAGCGCCACGGGCTGGACCTGGGTTCTAGATTTGCGTCGCGAAGTCTGCACGGGCCAGGCTCAGACCATAGAAAACACACAATAGGGAAGGGCCTATCCCACGGCCCGACGACCCGAAGGAATATACGAAACATGGGCCGAGATCGATCTTAGTTTTTAGGCCCGACAACTAAGCCCAAGCCCGAGATTTGCATGGACGGGCTTTGTCAAGCCCGGCCGAGCCCGGCCTGGCCGGGAAAATGCCCACGTATGCTGTGTATGAGTTAGCCAACTCATACATTGTCACGAATTAAAGGCCCTGCAGTCTCTTCTGATCGACGGTCAGAATATAAACTTTTCCACCAGACCATACTTTTACGCGTCTAAAAGATTTCATGATTATTTTTTGTGTAATAGTAATACTTGATACTCTTATTTAATTGAAGATTTTTGTTGCCTCTTCATGCATCTATTGTAGCATTGATTTATCTGCCGATTTTGTCAGCAAAATTCTGTAGCAACGCGCGGGTATTATCTAGTTTTTTTAGTATAAGCCACCGGCTAGTAATAATGTCATATATTGTCACGAAGATATTTTTTTATGGGCCACCGGCTAGTAATAATGTCATATATTGTCCACGCATATATTATATATTGTCACGAAGATATGTCCACCGGCTAGTAATAATGTCATATATTGTCACGAAGATGCGGTAATTATATGAACCTGGGCCCAAATGCTAGTTGGGGCTTCCACCGGACCATTTTGCAGTTTGGGCAGCCACCGTGCTCTTCTAGTTTATTCGATGCCTCGACCATGACGCATCTTAACCTCATAAAAAAAAGACCATGACGCATCGGCATCTCCTCTGTTCGACACACCGGCCGCTGCTCGCCTCGCCCTAAGCCGCCGGAGCGCGTTCGGTCCTGCCGCCGCCGCCACGCGCCCGCCGGCGAGTTTCCTGCTCGTGTTCCAGCCCCTTTCCCGCCCCTGACACCCCCCCCCCCCCCCCTGCCACGTGCCGCACGACGCAGCGCACGGCCGAGCTCCTAAATTATCCCCTGTCGCGGGCTCGCGGCGGCCGACAGTGCATCCGTGTTCCAGCAAGAGCGACGGTGCGTCGGCACCGTATCAGAAGAAACAGTGCAGCGCCTGCCAACTGTCCCACTCCAACATCATTCAAATTTCAGAATTCTAGAATTTATAAGTTCCAGACCGTGAATGCAGACAGTGTGCTTAGTCTTTTCTTTTTCTGATTTGCCCCAATTGAGATTAGACGATTTGTAGGTCTGAAAAACGAAGAAGAAGCATGGAAGTATAGCATCAATTCTTCTTGCAAATAAAGGATGATGACATCATTTCTGCTTCCAAAACGGAAATAGCAGAGGTAGTACTATATTTGTCTCTTTGGTCTTGCAATGCAGTTTAATTATCAGAGATGTCTCACTAATATGAAAAATTTGCAGTTTCATTCTTGTTATTGTGAACTTCCATAGTACAAATTGTTGTGTTCAATTTTTTTGTGTGACATCAAATACTCATTATGAAAATCCCAGCTCCGCCCTTGCCTTGTGGAGTCGATTATGGTGCGTTTTTTTGAAGCATTTAGCTGTTTTTAATTAGGTTGTTCGTTGCTTCGGGGTTTCTGTTCAATGGGCTGTGCTGATTCAGTGTGGCGCTTGTGCAGAACACACTCCAGGATTGGCTGCGTGGCACACAGAAGTGCTCAAGAATCTCGTGCCCAAGGTCAGCAACGGCATGGAAGCGCTCAGAGATCCAGGTATAGCAAGCTGCTCTCGTTTCTGCAGCAGTGATGCTGTTATTTTATGGTGATTTTACCATGCTTTGGTACATGGGATTTTTGGTGATCCTGCAACATTAGTTGTATCTAGTAAACCGTGGATTCCTTGATTTTGATGTCAGTGTGTTCATGGTACAGTCTGGTATGTACAGCCGGGAGATATTTGTAAATCTACACTGTGAAATTAGGATGCACAGCTGCTTACTTGCTGGGATACTGCAGTGTTGTAAATTTTGTTCATCACAGATTGTGTGATAATTCTAGCAACTCTGTTTGTGTGCGCTCACTTATTATTACTCCAGTGTATGGTTCATGATCCACTGGATGCTATTGTGGTGCGTAATCTTGTTTTGTGGCTGCCATAAACTGTTTCAGACACAAACAATGCGATATTGGGAAAGGGCAGGAATTAATAGATATTTGTATGATAGATGGCTTATCTTTTACTTGAAACTTTGTTCCTTGATTTGTTGATAGTATTTCCTTCATACCTGTGTGGCAGTGTGCGTAAATTTTCTCTATTTATACTTTGTGCAAAATTCCACCACCTTGGTGATGCCCAACTCTATCACCAATTTACTATTCCTTTGATTGTCTGTCATATTTATCAGTTCTGTACTTATGAAGCATGATGTATGATTGGATTCTGGAATAATCTAGTTGTATCTTGTCCTGACTTACTAGCCGTTATTTGACATTTGTTAGACCAACTTGATAACCTCGAGAGTAATTTTATTGAGGAGAAGCCACACTGGAAGCTAAGTATCAGAAGATGTACGAACCACTATACCCAAAGGTGAACTTCTGATGGTGCCTTGCTATCTTTTGTTGTACTATAATATTGCTATGCTTTTTATCCAATCACTAAATTCACTTTTTAACTCCCTGAACTGGTGCCACAACTTCTTCTATCGTGGCAATAAAGCTTGATTAGCATAGGGACGATATTTCGTTTGTATGTTGTATGGCCCATACAATGTTGATGTTTCTTCCCTTCAATGTTTCATCTGAGTGATTTGTTGCTCCTCAAATTTGACAGCGTTATGATGTTGTCAACGATGTGGTTGAGGTAGAAGGTGTCACCAAAGAGGACTAAGATGAAACTGCTAAAGTTCAGATAGGTGAACATTCTTCCTGTATTTGAGATATTTGACTAGTTCCATTGTCAGTGGACATCGAATAATAAAGAAGGAACATATCTATTTGACTAGATATTTGACTAGTCAACTGATTTTTGACTATGTTCATCATATGTTCTTGCATAGGGAAAAGGTGTGTCAGATTTCTGGCTTAATGCAATGAAGAACAAAGAAAGCTTGACTCAGGAGGTGAGGTCTTTTGTATTTGCAAAAGGCATTTCTGTGTCTGAACTGCTAACACTTTCTTTTACGTGCCGTCATTAGGCTTATTTCTACATAGTTCCTTCTTTTGGCTGATTATTAATGATCTTGATTTATCTGTAGGAAAGGGACGTGGAGGCTCTTAAGTATCTCAAGGACATCAAGTGTTTCGAAATAACTAAGACAAACTGTTTCAAACTTGAATTTCACTTTGATACTAACCCATTCTTCAAGAACGCAGTGCTTACGAAAACCTTTCAGATGATTGCTGAAGATGAACCAATTCTAGAGAAAGCCATTGGGTAATTAATTACAATTTTCATATCTCAGCTCATCCTTTTGTTTTGAATGGGTATATGATTTCGCTAATACCACCATTTTGGAACTTTTCCAGTACGGAAATTGAATGGTATCCTGGGAAGTGCTTGACACAAAAGGTGCTAAAAAGGAAGCCAGAGAAGGGGTCAAAGAATGCTAAACCTAATGCAAAAACTGAAACTTACGAGAGCTTCTTTAATTTCTTCTGTCCACCTCAAGTTCCTTATGATGACAAGGATACAGTGAGTTTCGCCTTTTTATATATATTTTAAACTTCTACATGAACATGACTCAATGCTTCTTCCCTTTCCAACAGGCTGAACGGTTGCAGTACCAAATGGAACAGGATTATGCTATTGGGTATGGGTATGCTCGTATGTATTGTATTGTATTTTATGCAGTCCAATGCTTAGTTTGGTCCCCTAACATTCTTATTTGCCAGATGTATTATCAAAGACATGGTTATTCCACATTCTGTTTCATGGTTTGTTGGAGAGGCTTCTCGGGATAAGGAATTCAAATTAGAGGATGAAGAAGACAAGGACAATAAAGATCATGATGACTCAGCCTCTAGCTGCCCTATCCCAGTCATCCAAATCCAGCGCCTCATCCTGCAAGGGTTATTCAACCACAGGGGCATCGTCATCAGAGGAAGAAGCCGCTATCCTGTGGTCTGCCTTTTGCCGTCGCCAAGCCCTGGGGCTTACCCAGGCACTGGATCTTTGTACCTGGTGCCATCTCTGCCAGACGACGTGCTGGCAGATGTCCTCCACCGCCTCGCGCCGCGCGACCTTGCTGCGTCCCGCCGTGTTTGCAAGTCATGGCGCCGCGTTGTTGACAACCATTGCCTGTTGCGTGAGGACCTCCTCCCACTCTCGTTGGGTGGCATCTTCCTCAACTTCCATCACATATGCTCCACACAGTACCTCTCCCGCCCCACGATGGGCGCCAATGTCTCCGGCGAGCTCGACTACACCTTGACTGCTCGTCATCCGGACTACGAATTTGTGTCCTATCCCAAAGTACTTGACCACTGCAATGGCCTCCTTTTGCTCCGTCACTGTGTGGTTAACCCTGCTACACGGCAGTGGGCGCCCCAGCCCCCAGCCCCAGACCAGCCCCAACCCCCACCAGGCATGGATTTTAGCACACATCGGTACCTCGTGTTTGACCCCACCCTGTCGCCCAACTATTTTCGTGTGCTCATAATGCCCACAGTTCCTTCCAAGATGAACAGCGAATGTGAGGAACTTGAATGGCCGCCGTATACATTGGCTCTTCCTGTATTTTCATCAAAGACTTGTTCATGGGAGGAGAGGACATTTCGTCGGGAAGGGGAGGCTGCAGGGATGTTACCAGGCATGGTTGGTTCGAACCAGTTTTGCAATGAGTATCAGTGTGAGGCAAGCACTTTATGTATGTTGCTCCGACTGTTTTGTTCTGAGGTATACCAACTCTACTCCTTAAGCATCGTAGCTCAGTCTGGTTTTGGTTTTGAGCTTTATTTTATTTTATTTTTGTTGCAGAATATCACTGTCAGACAATACATATCGAGTAATAAGATTGCCACCGGTAAGATTGCCTAAAGACCCCCTAGATCGTCATGTATTTTATCTTGGAAAATCACTCGAGGGGATATATTGCGCATCAATACTATGTTTGTCGAGTACTGAACTTCAGGTTTGGTTCCTTAATGACCTGAATGAGTGGGTGTTGAAGCATGACAGAGATATTTTCCCAATACTACCAAATCTCAACTATGACAATCCATGCCATGGGCCTTGGATATTGCAAGAATTTGATTATCAGCACGATGCAGGTGAAAATGGTTCTGTTTTGGAGGATAACAAGGAAGCGATTGTAGAAAAAGAGAAATTTGAGTGGGACTCTGATAATGATAATGTCCTTAAACCTGGAAGTAGTAGGAGCTACTATAGGTGTATTGATTTCCTTGGATTTCATCCGTACAAAGAGGTTGTGTTGTTGGGTTTATGGGACAGAGTGCTAGCCTATCATTGGTCTAGCTCAAAGCTTCAAGATTTGGGCAAGCTTTTCCCAAAATTCTATTATGACGTTGACCGTGATTTCTTCGATAAACTGGTAACAGAGTCTTTCCTATACACTCCCTGCTGGTTGGGAGAGCTCCCTGAAAAACAGAATTTGGGAGCTATGCTATAATATCAGAATACTTTTTTTGCAAGCTGTTTGAAGAATTGAATAGGTAGCCTACTCTTGTCGGGTTACTTTTGATATTTGTGTACAAGACATCGTTTACCTGAGATAAACTATCCTACATTTCCTGCTGGTTCTGCTGTGCATGCTTGCAAGTGGAGTGGCTCGTGATAGTGAACTAAGCTAGAAAATTATTGGTGGTCGGTATACCATTGTGACCGTACGTGACAGAATTCTGATGGGATTGCTGTTAGCACTTGCGATAATATTTGACTTAGGTACGCTGAGTCTAACCTTGTAAATGGCCTACAAGCAAACAAATAGGAGGAGACCTTGTAAATGGCCTACAAGCAAACATATTAAATGGACAGAAAACTGAGACAAGAAGGCTAGATGACCTGAGTTGGTTCAATACATGCAAGCCAAAACAGATTAAATGGTCGATGAGTGTACATCTATTGGCTTGAAGCGGTGCTAACTATTTCCGTCCACACCGACCATGAGACCAACATTATTGGCAAACTAAATTTTGCGCTGGTTTGTTGAGGTAAGCTCAGTCTTCTCTCTGTCCACCATTCTTGGAGCGAGACTTCCATTGAGTAACTTGTTGCAGGTTTGCCCAGTGAAGTATGTTTCTCCAAATTATGTTGGTGACAACACACCCAATTAACATATGGCGAACATTTTTATTTGCTGAATTGCATAAAACACATTTGTTACCGTGTGAGAGATTACACTTTGCTAAGCGATCCGCGGTCCAGACTCTTCCCTGGGTAATGTTAAAATATGTTTCTGTTGCCGTGCCAGCTTTTGTGCTAAATACTACTTTGATATGCTTGTGTCGTCTATGTATTTTTTTTTTTGCTAAATTTTGATGCATCTTTGTG
The DNA here is from genome assembly GCA_916181665.1 of Avena sativa. Lineage (NCBI taxonomy): Eukaryota > Viridiplantae > Streptophyta > Magnoliopsida > Poales > Poaceae > Avena > Avena sativa. Next base: position 349,572,762 of record OV702293.1, on the reverse strand, counting down.
AAAGGGATCAGCTTGCTAATTGAATTTGAGTACAAGAATAAATCCATTCACTTGTTACAGCAGTAAGGAGAGACGGAGCGGTCCTTTGTAGTTTTCAAAAAAAAAAAGGTTGCTTGATGAGTTTAGGTTTTGACAACGCGCGGACTGAGCTCGTAAGGGGCGATACATCTTCTGGCTAGTGTTCGCTGCCTTGATACGGACTCTCTGGACCATTCGCAGCAAGACGGTGATAAAGAAGTTATTTCCTCCATGTGTGTCCGACTTGTCTTTTAAATTCCTAGCGGTTTTACAACTCTCATACCTGCTCGGAACCCCTACCTGCTCTATAAGCAGTGGGAGAAGGAATGGTTCTTCGACAACTTCTGAAGACGGCCCGCCGGATCTCCTCCTCGTCTTTCTGCCTTCTTTGTTTTTGCTTGGGAGAGCTTGCTCTTTGCTCATCTCTCAGCCTTTTTTGTTTTCGTTTGGGAGAGCTTGCTCTTTGCTGTCTCGGTTTGGACATGTTTCTCCGAGTGCTTGTACTCGATAATAACTGGCTGTAACTCTGTTTGGATGGGGACGACGGTGGGTTTGGGGAAAAGACGGCCTGCAGGCCCAACAACAATGTGGCCTGCGGTACTAGTTCGGGGGGCTTCGGGCTTCCACCGGACCATCTTTCTTTAGCTGGGGTTGCCACCGCACCTCCTCAGCTCGTCCAAATCTCCTCTGTTCGACACCTCGGCCGCCGAAGCGCCGTTCGGTCGTGCCGCCGCGACTCGCCCGCCGGCGAGCTCGCTGCTCGCGATCCAGCGCCCTTTCCCGCACCTGATCTCTCCTCCCCCACCCACCCACCCACCACGGCCGTGCTCCAAAACTATCCCCCCTCGCGGGCTTGCCTAGGCCGGCGGCAGATCATCCATATTCCGACAAGAACGACGACACCGTAGCAGCAGAAGCATCAGTAGCATCCGTGCAGCGCCTGCCCGTAGTCCCACTCCAACATCATTCAAATTTCAGAAAGAATTTAAAAGTTTCAGACCGTGAGTGCAGACAGAGTGCTTAATCTTTTTTCCTTCTGATTTTCCCCAATTTAGATTAGATGATATGTAGGTCTGAAAAATAAAGAACAAGCAGGAAAAGTTATAGCGTCAATTCTTGTTGCAAGTACAGAATGGTGGCATCATTTCTCACTTAAAAAGGGAAACGGCAGAGGTAGTACTATACTTTTCCCTTTGTTCTTGCAATAACTAGAGATATTCTCACTAATATGAAAAATTTGCAGTTCCATTCTTGTTATTGTGAACATCCATACTTCAAATTGTTATGTTCAGATTTTTTTTCTTCTGCCCTTGCCTCACGGAGTCGATTTTCAAGAGGTTTTTGAAGCATTTAGCTGATTTTGATTCAGTGTCGCGCTTGTGCAGAACACTCTCCAGGGATTGGCTGCGCGACACACGGACGTGCTCGAGAATCTCGTGCCCAAGGTCAGCAACCGCTGTGGAAGCGCTCAGGGAGATCCAGGTATAGCAGGCCGCTCTCGTTTCTGTGGCAGTGTTGCTGTTGTTATATGGTGGTTTTAGCATTCTTCGGTACAGGGGCTTTTCCTGAGCCCGCAACATTAGTTGTATCTAGTAAACCATGGATTCCTTGATTTTGATGTCACTGTGTACACGGTACAGTCTGGTCTGTACAGCCGCGAGATATTTGTAAATCTACACTGTGAAATTAGGATGCACGGCTGCTTACTTGCTGGGCTACTGCAGTGTTGTAATTTTTGTTCATCACAGATTGTATGATAATTCCAGCAACTCTGTTTGTGTGCGCTCACTTATTATTACTCTACTGTATTGTTCATGATCCACTGGATGCTATTGTGGTGCCTAATCTTGTTTTGTGGCTGCCATAAACTGTTTTCAGACACAAACGATGCGATATTGGGGTTGGGCGGGACTTTTTATATATATGTATGATAGAAGGCTTATCTTTTACTTGAAATTTCTTCCTTGATTTGGTGATAGTATTTCCTTCATACCTGTGTGTCTGTGTGCATGAGTTTTCTCTATTTATACTTTGTGCAAATGTGCAAATATCCACCACCTTGGTGATGTCCAACTCTATCACGAATTTACTATTCATTTGATTGTTTATCATATTAATCAATTCTGTACTTATTAACCACGATGTAAATGTTTGGATTCTGGAATAATCTAGAGGTTGTGTTGTTGGGTTTATATGACAGAGTGCTATCCTATCATTGGTCTAGCTCAAAGCTTCAAGATTTGGGCAAACTTTTCCCAAAATTCTATTGTGATGCTGACCGTGGTTTCTTCAATAAACTGGTAACAGAGTCTTTCCCATACACTCCCTGCTGGTTGGGGGAGCTCCCCGAAAAACAGAATTTGGGAGCAATGCTATAAGATCACAACGCCTTTCTTGCAAGCTGTTTGAAGAAATGAATAGCTGCTAGCCTGCTCTTGTTGGGTTCTTCTTTTAGATATTTGTGTACACAACATATCGTTCCCCTGAGATAAACTATACTTTCTTTTCCTGCTTGTTCTGCTGTGCTGTCGGGATACCATGCACTTTGAGAATTGAATGTGAGATTTGAGAATGAATCCATGCACTTTGATATACGAGCAAAGCAAGCTCGAATGTTGTCTGAAATTTTTGAAAAATTTGATTGCTTGATGAGTTTAGGCTATGACCTGACAAAAATTTCTTATTTAGAACTTTTTATTATTATTCTTGTACGTGTAGCTAGCTAGCTAGTCGACTTGTCTGGACCATCGAGGAGGTTCCACGAGCAAATTAATTAATAGTGAAAAAGTTGAGCGACAGTTGGTGCATGAAAAACAAATAAGCTCCTAGGAGACTTGTAAACTGAGCTTTCCCTTTTTCAATGAAAAGAAACATATCGTTTCCCTGAGAGAAACTATACTTACATTTCCCTGTTTGTCTTGTGCATGCTTGCAAGTGGAGTGGCTGGTGACAGTGAACTCAGCTAGAAATAGTGGTCGTCTCAGAAAGGGGTGTTCCTGAAGTTGGATTTTTAGAAGGCCTATGATCGCTTAGACTGGGCCTTCTTGAGACTCGTCCTGGAGAGGAGGGGCGTTGATGACCGCATGATCTGCTGGATCATGCAGTTCGTGAGGAGTGGCACGACGGCGATCAACATCAACGGGGAGATCGGTCCTTACTTTAGTCCGTCCTGCGGGGTTAGACAAGGGGACCCGATTTCCCCTATATTGTTTAACGCCGCGGTGGACGCCCTGGCGGAGATTTTGGATAGAGCCCAACGCTCGGGGTACATCTCCGGGGTGGTGGGACACTTGATCCCTGGGGGTGGGATCTCCCACCTGCAGTATGCGGATGACACCATGATCATGGTGCAGGGTTCGGACTGGGACATCATTCACCTGAAGTTCCTGCTCCTCTGCTTCGAGTCCACGTCAGGTCTGACGATCAATTTTGACAAGAGTGAGGTGATGGTTCTTGGGTACCCCGAGGAGGAGCGCCAGCGGATCGCGGATGGGCTGAATTGTAGGCTCACGGACTTCCCGATTACGTATCTGGGGATGCCCAGCAGGGAGACGTGTGTGTTGATCAGAGACCGGACCCCTTTGGTCGCGAGGGTGCGCTCGAGGGCGGAACCCTGGAGAGCGCGCCTTACGTCTAAGGGGAGCAAGTCGGTCCTGATTAACTCGTGTCTCTCGAGTCTGCCCATGTACCAGATGGGGTTGTACCTGCTGCTCGAAGGGACCCATGCCGACTTCGATAAGGAGTTGTCTAGGTTCTTTTGGTCGGCAAGGGACGGCCATCAGAAATACCACATGGTCAAATGGGCGGACGTCTGCGCCCCCAAGAACTTAGGGGGCATAGGTATCCTTGACTCTCGCCGCTTTAATGTGGCGCTGATGTTGAAGTGGGTTTGGCGCATTCTTCGAGACGACGGTGGGCTCTGGCTTCAACTTATCAAAGCCAAGTATCTCCGGGGCCGGCCCCTTTTAGCTTGCGAGCGGAGGGAGGGCTCTCAGTTCTGGAGAGCCCTCCAGGAGATTAAGCATTTCATCGGGCTAGGCCTCTCCTTTGAGGTTGGTTGCGGACAGGGGATTCGACTTTGGCTTGATCCCTGGCTGCTCCCGATCCCGTTGGGGGTCCTTTACCCCAGCCTTTTTGCTATCTCCGCTTCCCCTGAGATCCTTGTGCAGGAGGCCTTCCGGGAGGGCCACTGGAACGTCTTGTTCCGGAGGCACCTTAGTGCAGCGGAGGACGCGGACCGCCAGCGGCTGCTACGCTCCCTACCGGGGGCCTTATCCGAGGCCCCTGACTTGGCAGCGTGGCATCTGCATCCCTCTGGCAAGTTCACGGTGAACTCGGCTTATCGCGCCCTCTTCCAGGGCCCTGAGTTGGGGTGGACGACTCCTCTGTGGAAGGCCCCCTGCCGCTTAGTATCCGCATCTTCGTGTGGCAGCTGCTGTGGAACCGGCTACCTTCGGGGGTGGAGGTGGCCAAGCGTAACGGCCCGGGCGATGGCTTGTGTCCCCTATGTGGGACGCTGGAAACCTGTGCCCATATTATGTTCTCCTGTTCGGCGGCCCAGGCTCTTTGGGGCTTCGTCAGAGAGGTGCTAGGGCCGGCCTGGGAAGCGCAGGAACTTGGGGAGTTCCTGCAGTCCCAGGCTATCAGGGCCGGAGGAGGTCGCCGTCTCTTCTGGCTCGTGTTTGCGGCTATCTCGTGGTCCTTATGGAACATGCAGAATAAGATGGTGATTGAGAAGGTTTATCCTTCTCCCATGTCTGACCCTGTGTTTTCCTTTCTTGCCTTTCTCCAGCAGTGGTCTCCCCTGGTGAGGCAACGTGATCGGGCGGCTTTCGACAGCTCGATGCGGGCCCTGAGGACGGCAGCAATCCCCCTAGTTGCTCCGACTTCCCCGGCCCCGGCGTCCTGAGTCCTCCCGCATCCTCCTTGCGGTTTTTGTTTTCGTTTGGGCGTGCTTGTGCTGTTGCCCCAGCGGTTGTGTGGACACCCCTTTTTCCTTTTCGTTTGGCCTAGGCCGTGGTGGATGCTTGCTGAACTCTGTACCTGGATGTTGCTTTATTTATAAAGCGGGACGAAAGCCTGTTTCGAAAAAAAAAATAGTGGTCGTCTCGGTATTTTCCCTTGTGACTGACATAATTCTATTGCTATTGCTCTTAGCACTTGGAATAAATGAAGGGCTTATATTAATGTGAGGGTACTGTAAGGCTGAAGATGTTATAAATGAAGGGCTCATATTAGTGTGAGGATACTGTATTTGCTGATTTGATATGGAGTACTACTGCTTGCCCCGTCTCTGTCCCTTGTGCAAAACTTTAATGCATTTTGTGCTAGCTAGCGAATTCAACTTGAGATTCAAGAATGAATCCACTCACTTTGATACATGAGCAAAGCGAGCCCCAACGTTGTTTGGTGTTTTTGAAAAAAATCGTTTGCTTGACGAGTTTAGGTTTTTGACATGACCAAAATTTCTTATTTCGAATCTTTTTTTTATTCTAGCTAGTGGACTTGTCTGGACTTCCATCCCGAAGGTTCCCTGAGCAAATTATAACATTGAAAGAGAGATAAGCCACAATTTGTGCACGAGAAGGAAAGCTCTCCTAGGAGGCTATTAAAAACTTCAGATCGACCCATTGTTTGGAGTTTTCGAAAAACTTGGCTGCCTGATGATGAGTTAAAGTTTTGACCTGAACAAAATTTCGAAATAGTGCAGAAAACAAACAAACAAATTAAAGAGAGAATGGTAGTAGTACTACAGTAAACTGCATGCATGCATGCATGTTTGGATTAAATTAAGTTCGAGGTGGTGGAACCATCAATTATTACATGCCACACGGGGTGCGGTCACAAGAGGACATTGCTCGATCACAAGAGGACAGCGCACGTACTAGGTAGCGCAGTTCGTCGCGGAGAGGACGAAGTAGAGATTGGCGGCGGCTGCCTTGGCGTCTTTCATCGCCGGGTCGCCGTAGTTCTTTATCTTGGCCGCCTCGGGAATGTCTTCCCACTTCTTCTTCTTCTTCTTCTTCTTATTCTTCTTCTGCGTCTCCAGCAGAGCGCATGACAATCTCCTTCCAGAGCACCAGCAGATTGACTCCTGCAGTTGAGACTTGACCGCCCGCCTCCCAGAGCTCGGTGATGTTTTGCTGGACCACGACGAAGCGTTGGCCCTCGCAGAATGTGAGGACCATGGTGGCCAGCGCCTTCCGCACCTCCTCCTCCGTGATGGCGCCGCCAATCTTGTACTGCGCGAGCGTGGATGCGGCCTGCCCTGTCACGGTCTTGCCGACGGCGACGTTCCGCATCTCCCTGTAGGTCTTGCCGCCGGTGAGACTATGGTAGTCGCCAGCGAAGCTGAGCGCCTTTGCGGTGGGAACCGGAGGAGGGGTTCCCTTGAAGGAGAACTAGCTGCCGTCGCGCGCCTTGAAGCCGGAAAGGTACAGGTTGTCCGACCTGATGGCGAGGGTGGCTCCGGCCTTGAAGGGCACGTGGATCCACGTGTCCGGCTCCTGGCTTAGCTGATGCTTGCCCAGCTGCGGGCGCCCCTCTACATGGGCAATCGCGCTGTCTTCAGCACCTCGTTGTATAGGTCGTACGTGTCTCATGAACCTAAGGTAGCTATCCTTGGTCTCGTCGAACGGCAGAGTCTTGGTCACCGCCGCGGACCTGAGAAAGAGAATCGATGGACACAAAACGTACTCCATCCGATCCTAAATAAACGTCACGGTTCTGAACTAAGTCTAGTTCAAAATAACGACGCAATATTTAGGATCGGAGGTAGTAGAAAATTAGCTAGATTCATCGAAGGATCGATGATGCGTACACCTCTATGCATGAATTAATGATCGATGATACAGTAGCTAGCTAGCCGAACTTACACGTTGAATCCGGTACTCGCGGCAGGGCGTCACGTCGAAATTGACGGTGGTCTCGGCGGACCTGAGATCGAAACAAACACAACATCAGTATTATTCCCTTTAGAAATATAAAATATTTTAGTTTTGTGAAACGAATGTATATAAATGCTTTTTAGACTAGGTTTACTTTAAATCTATACACGGAAGTTATTTAGATATATTTATTTTACAAAGTTAGAACGAATTATATTTCTAGACGGAGAGTGTACATAGTTTTGTGACTAACGAGCAGACAGAAAGAAATCAAGGAACGGCCGACACTTACACATTCGCGAGGAGCGATAGGAGCAGAAATAAACCAAGCAGCAGGGAACGGCTTCATCGGCATCTCGATCGCCGGACGGCGGGTCACTTTTTCTTGGACGGCGGGTAGCTCTAGGGTCTCTTCTCTCGGTGCGACGGCCGGTGTGCTTTTGCTTGCCGAGACAGTAGGCTCCCAGCCTAGCCGCGTCGGGGCGTGTCGGTCGATGACGTGTTGATATGCTGCGGGATCGGCACAATCACAGGGAGTAATTATGAGGAGAGATTACAGCTACAGCTAGGGCCTAGGGGGATTAAGGATAGAATGAGGGGATTATATTGACACATCACCCGAATATGCTGCTTTACCACATATTCGGTTTACATAATAGGGAAAGGATCAAACTATCCTAACACATTTTTTTGCAAGTGGAAAGAGATTCTAAGTACTACCACCGGGTAGTATAGTACCACCTGAACCGTCCTAGCTGCTAGGACGTGAATGATCACAGGCTGCCCCCGGGAACACCCAGAGTCTCCATGATCAACTTCAAAAGCACACTACTGTAAAAAAAAAACTTAAAATGCACGCAGTCGAGACAATCATGGGCATAATGTCGATGACCGGTACATCGTGAGGGGATCCTCTTGACAAGGGAAAGAAGGAGTAAGGCGGGTGGATGTTCGAGAGGCCGATGCACGTAGCACTAGTAAAGAAATCCTTATAAGCACCGGAAGATAGTAGCGGGCAGCAGAAAAGTAACACCACAGGTGATACGTGCTTAATTACTAGTAGCATTGATCCGTTTCCAGTGAGTGGGCTCCATCGGCGGTAGTACAGGCTTAATGACGTTGGTGTATCATAACACTGGCGATACTGCACACTGGTAGCTGCCACGCCACACCGCAAATAACCTCGGCCCAGTTTTTCACGCATGCGTTACTGCAGGCTATTAGCCTTTTCTATGACACGACGCTTGACGAAGTGACATGGTGTCTTTACGGCAATATCCACGGTTGATGGGCTTGGGTTTTCGGGAAGAGGATGTGCGCGACTGACAAAAATAGGGAGACATGATTTACCTAGGCTCAAACCTTCAGAGGGTAGTACCATACTTACTGCTTGTCTGCTCTTAATAGATGATGAAGATGAATGTTACAATGTCGCTCAGATGGCTATGGGCGTGCAGATTGGATCTAGCGTGAGCTACGGGTGCTATGATTGTGGATCGGATGTCCTCCTTAGCGGCCCCTCCTAGCCTTTATATGGGAAGGCTAGGTCTCAGATACCGTCCAAGTCGGTTACAAATTAAACTCTATTTTTCTAAATAAAATATTCTTCTTGCTACTCATGTCGGGAGTCGATATCTTCATGGGCTTCGTGGCAGCCAAATCGCCTTGGGATCCGTGGACCTTAGCATATCATCATGTGGGCCTCCCATTGGGCCAATGGAGGTCGGCTAAAGGCAGTTGCCCGCTGAGATATACCTATGTCAGTAGCCTCCGAGTGTCCAGCCAAACCATAGATTCAGGTGGGTGCTTTGAAGTCTTGAACACGTAGTTGAAGTCAGACAGTCTCATAGGGTTAGGTACTGACCCATAAGTACATTATGTCAGTAATCTGTATATTGTAGATGCTTAGTAGCCATAGGGATGCTGGTAAACGTGTCCATTACTCTCAATGGATTGGGACCAATTAATTTCTCTTGCGCAAAAACAATGCTATATGTTCAGACTCGAGTCCCTGGACTCGAACTTGGTATGAGCTAGGGTAATTCGACTCATGCCGCTGAGGCCTTACCGAGTCAAGCTCCATCCGATAAGTGTATACCTAATATGTCCGTCGGGATTTTCTTCACGACGTAAGCATATTTATCTGGTAGAGCATAGTGGATGTGATTGCCAGGCTAGCAGAACAGATCTATAGGTCTTATCTTTATGTCGTAGACACATCATCCATATATTTTTCGCAACAGATGCGATCTGGGTAGTTGAGGAGATGTGTCCTTCGAACTTGATGTTGGTGTAAGGTGCTTAATGAGCGGAGCCTCCAAGTGTTCGGTTATTTCATGTATGGAGTCGACATTGTGTACGCAATTGACACAATGGTCAAACATTATATATTTATTTTCTATATGCTGTGTGACCGGCACTCTATATGGGAGTAGCCCCCAAATGTCTAGTCGAGTTGTAGACTCGAGTAGAGACTAAAAATTGCAAGTTCTGTACCATGTAGTCACAATCGAGAACCTTATGAGGTGAAAACACTGACCCAGAAGTTCATCAGGTCAGCATTTCCTTGTAGTTTGCAGATGACCATCAGTCGACATCGCTAACAAAGACAACACATACATCTTTGTAGGGTGAGCGACCAACGCTGCCATTGGGAGTAGTCCTCGAGTCTATGATGGGTAACTTGTTGCCGAGCATAGGCTCGTTCTTCCATGGCATCAAGCAAGGTAGCCTTCTAAGAAGGTACTCGACTCGGTTGACGCGTCTGTAGACGTAACTGGTTTTCTATCGACTCCTGTTGCAGAACCCGATGAACTAAAGAGTTGGATGGCATCATGGTTGATGCTCAGGGCACTAAAGCGTCAGTATGGGTAGCTGATGGGATGCAACAATGCGGGCCTACCGTAAAAGCTGACCAGATTTGACCACACGACGCGTAAAAACCGGGGTTTGATAGTGGCTTCCTCGATTCTTGCACAAGTTGGGGTTAACGGGACGACGGTTTTCCCTCATGCCTCCACGTGTCGCCCCGGATGCGCACCACGTGGTCTTGAAGTCCATCCATCGGACATGATCAATCTTGTCGGTATTATAAGAAAAGGGTAAATGACACAGTAAAATCTACTTCTTCTCCCCATTTCCACTTCCATCATCTTCTTCCTTGCGCTCTCCACCATATCCAGTGAATCTGTTGTGTTGGATATTATCAAAGTGTTTCCAAGAAACTTTCTGCGTGCGGCCATGGGGAAACCGAAGAAGATCGCGGGCTCCACTTCCGGCACTGCCACTACGAATAAGGTCACTAACGTCACCGGGAAGAGGAAATCCTGCAATGATTGGCAGCCATCAACCTACAGCGCCAAGGATCTCAACCCCGTGAAGGTGATTGGGTTGCTTCCCGCTGATGACAATGTCCGCCTCCCCCGAGGAGAGGTGATCCTGAATCCTAGACCTGGGTGGAGGGTTATGTTCGTCCCCTATATTCTTTGGGGTCTTTATCTTCCTGCCCACGAATTTTTTCGTGGGCTCCTCTTTGTTTACAGTGTTCAGCTTCATCAGCTAACACCCAACTCCATTCTGCATGTTGCATATTTTATCATGCTATGCGACTTCTTTCTAGGCATAGAGCCCCACTTGGGTGTTTGGAAGAGTATATACTTTGTGAAGAGGCAATCTGGAGCCCAAGTCCCCTATGTCGTTGGTGGCTTTGGCATCTCCATCATCCCTAATGACTCCAATTTGTCACACGTTTGTACTACATAGAGTCTCGTGTCATTGCCATTTGCGCAAGTCAATAATACACTCCAGATCAAAGGATCGCATGAACTCATCTATCTCCTCCTTGTCACTGGAGGATAGAGTAATATAATAGATCAAACCACAAAGTCTAGGGTTGCATACTAGATCATACCTTACCCTAGAACCGAATCAATTACTCAAACATAGATGAATAACAACACAAAGGATAATCCATGGAGGTAATCATCATGTTCAATCTTACAAATACTAAATACAAGAGAGAAGGAGATGGAGGCATTGATAGAGATGGAGATGGTGATGAAGCCGGTGCTCGGTACGCGGTGGTGATGGTGATGGCCTCCTTATCCTCTTCTTATTGATTGGATGGTGTGAAGGTGTAGATGGAGATCTAGATCTTGGAGGTGTGGCGGCTATGGAGATGGCACAGCGGCAGCGCTTTGCTGTGGAGGCGTGTGAGGATGGGTCCTTATCCCTTGACCCCTATCATCTTTATATAGGCCTAGGAGGTCCCCCAATTTCCCCTCCTATGTTGCCTATGCCCTAAGGAAGGTCTAGAAATGAACGGGACGCTAAACGGTGAAGAACTGCGTCAGTTCTAGGGTTTTCCGTCGCCCAGAACCAGCAGTACGGGCGGGCGGTATGACTGGCCTCGCCTATACCGGCGGTTGTTACGCTTGTAGATGCTTTTTGTATTTTGGCCATCATTTTTCATACGGACTCTGATTTGGGTGTCCTTCGGCTCGTTGGATTTGTATGGATGAGGGCTACAACACGGTGGCTTTGGATCTTCATTTGGAGTTGATGGAAAAATTCACTATTTCCACCCCTCATATGGCTAAGTCTGGTGCCTAGAGCTCTTTCATATTGCATCCTCTTGGCTCCTCTTTCCTTGCTTTATCCATAATCAATCACAACACCTACACACAAGTCAAAGACAAGGAAAAGTAATAAAATCCTAATAAAAATTAATAGTTGTGCAACACTCATATGAAAATGAATGAGAACTAGTAATCATGCATAATAGGCATAGTTGTAGCTAGATATAGCATGAGATGAGTGACAATATGTCTGTCGGTGGCGCCGTACAGGAACCGGACACTCCAATTCGTCTCGTCTGTGGCGGCTGCGCCACCGCTACATGTTCCTTGCCCTCCTCCTCCCGCCTCACCGGTAGCCTCTCACGGTAGACGTCATACTTGGCTGGCGATCGCCTTCTCGTGGGATTTTTTCTGATCGAAGGGATAACATATGAAGGAGAGAAGCTTGTCGCCTAGTGGGTACACTCGGTTTGACTAACCAGCGTAACTGCGCTTTCAAGTTTCTAGGAAAGAGTATAGCTAAAAAAGCTCCAATTTTTTGCCTAGAAGAATTACTTCCATTGTCGTACTCTTCTTTCCGTATGTGTGTGTGGGGGGGAGGGTTATTAACAATAAAATACATAGTTCCTCATTACTTACCTACGGATGTTGATCCGTGATACCAGGACTCTTATCAAAGACCTAGAACTCCTAGTGAGGGGCATTAGATCTAAATATGAACTATGGTGTGGCAGATGCACCTCGAAAGGTAGCAAGATTGTCCTGATCGACTCATGTCTGTCTAGTCTCCCCATGTATGTGAGGGGTATACCTCCTATAGGTGGGTGTGCACGACTCCTTTTACAAGGATCCCCATGTGTGTCATGCTCCTTCTAGAAGGATCTCAAGGGTCATCAAAATACCATATGATCAAATGAGCAGACATTTCAATAAGGAGGCATTGATGCTATAGTGGGTTTGGCAGATTTTGAAAGATGAAAGCATCCTTTGGATATAGCTGATCAAGGTCAAATATCTAAGGGTACGCCCGCTCTTGGATTGTGATTACCGGGATGGTTCCCAATTCCGGCGTTCTATCCAGGAGATTAAGCATGAGATCCGTCTAGGGCTTACCTTGTCCATATGGGACGGGGAGGCTGCCCTCTTTTGGATGGATCCTTGGCTTAGCTAGGGATCCCCCCTGTGGGAGGAGTATCCTAGCCTCTTCTCTATTTGCTCTGGACCATCACTAAGGGTAGACGTTGCGGCCTAGGAGGGGACATGGAACATTTCGCTCCATAGAACCTTTGGCTAGAGGAAACCAAGGCATGGTTAGAGCTTTGGGCGTCCTTACATGGATCAATCACTCTTAGATGATTTAGATAGTATGTCAAGGAGGCCTTCCTCTTAGGGGGCCTTAACCGTTAGCTCTACGTATCATGCCCTCTTTAGAGGACCGCTATTGATATGGATCAAACCCTTATGGAAGACACTTATACCTCTTAAGACGAGGATCTTCCTATGGCAACCGCTACGAGACCGCCTTCCGTCTAGGGAGGAGGTCAAAACGACATGGGCCATGGGATGGGTTATGTCTATTAAGTGGCGTCCTTGAGTTGGGAACCCACATAATGTTCTCCCACCCTGCGGCTCGGTTTCTCTGGAATTTCACTCAGGAAGGCTTGTGCATGAATTGGCAGGCCCAAGACCTCGGTCAATTCCTGGAAGCCCGCGCGGACCGGGCTCATAAGGGGCCGCCTATTCTGGCTAGTGTTCGCTGCCTTGACATGGACTATCTGGACCATTCACAGCAAGATGGTGATAAAGCGGATATTTCCTCGATGTGCGTCTGACTCGTCTTTTAAATTCCTAGCAGTTTCGTATTTTAAATTCCTAGCGGTTTTACAACTCTCATACTGCTCTACAGGAAGTGGACAAGGAACGGTTGGACATTCTTCTTCTTCGACAACTTCTGGAGATGGTCTGCCGGATCTCCTCCTCGTCTCTCTACCTTTTTTGTTTTCGCTTGGGAGAGCTTGCTCTTTGCTCATCTATCTGCCTTTTTTGTTTTCGTTTGGAAGAGGTTGCTCTTTGCTCTCTCAGTTTGGGCATGTTGTTTCTCCAAGTGCTTGCCTTTTTTTTTGCTTGGGAGAGCTTACTCTTTGCTCTCTCAGTTTGGGCATGTTGTTTCTCCAAGTGCTTGTACTCGATAACTAGTTGTAACTCGGTTTGTATGGTTGATTTACTTATAAAGCGGGGCAAAAACATGTTTCGAGAAATATTTAGAAGAAAAGAGATATAGTTTATAGCCAGAATAGGAACATACTCTGGAATTTGAACAAAGCTATAGTACTTCCACAAATCTTACTACTACGAGTCCTACGACCAAGGTGAGGGCCTAACATGCCCTTCAATATTATAGAGTTCAACCATCAGAATTAACATACGACTAGCATAAATAAAATACTATAACTCACTCACAACCCACCCGTCGATAATCAGGCGACTTAGAACCCTTTGGAAGGAGAGTATATCTATGGAAGAAGTCAGTCCACTCCGGCGGATCACGAACAACAGTCCAATTGACCTTCACTTTCAGTTTGGGGGAACCGTGCTCCCAAACAGTCTCACCTATAGGGTATATGAGAGTGAAAACGTTCTTAGGACCCTCCTCTTCCTCATATCCATCTCTATCTTCATCCCCATCTTCATTATTATTTTTCTCTTCGTCGTCATCCTCCTCTTTGTCATCCTCCTCCTCTTCGTCATCATCCTCTTGCTCTGGGAGCTTCTTATTGTAGCAAAGAGGACTCCGTCGTAGACATCGCCAGAATTTATAGACCAAATTTTGTACAGGAAACAATGCAACATATAGAGAACACCACTGTAGCATAAAAAACAAATACATAGCAAAACAAAAACAAGCATGTAGCAAAATAAGTCCCCACTTCACCCAAAGTAGCACCCGACGCAGGATTTCGTAGTAACACTGAATGCCTATGGTAGCAGTCGACGTCGCTACTTGTAGCAACCCGCACTGCGGCTAGTAGCAATGCCGCCCGCCGTCCGTAGCATTGTCGGGCACCGTATGGTAGCAACTCCACCCTCCTTCAGTAGCAACTCCGCACCCCTTCGGTAGCAAGGGAAGCACCCATCAGTAGGGCAGCACCTCCATCTCCCATCTATGGCCTCCTCCTCGCCCTCGTGCTCCAGCATCACCCCTGCCGCAGGCCCGGGACAAGACCTCGCCGGAGATGGGAGGGTCGGAAGATGGCGAGGAAGTGGGTAGCGGCAGAGATCTGCCGGAGATCTCGTGAGCGCTGCCGGAGCGCGTGCGGTGAGGGTCTTATGTCCCTGTCCCTTTGCCTGATGACAAGCTCATCGTCGGTGAGCTCCTCCCCTAACTATTTCTCTGCTTTGGAACTCCCTGGGCGCAAGATCGAGCACCCATGGTGAGGGTGGGGCACACGGAGGCGCATGACAAGGCGCACGGCGACATGGGGGGCGCAAGATCGAGCACCCATGGTGAGGGTGGGGCGCACGGCAGCGCATGACAAGGCGCACGGCGACATGGGGGAGGAGCATGACGAGATGCGCACTGCAAGGCAGAACCGCTAGGCAGTTTTCATGGAGTAGGAAAGAAACATGGCGACTACGTGCAACAGTTTTCGTGGAGGAGCCAGAGATAAGGAAGGGGCGGCACAGCGTCTGTTTCCTTGGAAGGTGGGCCTCACACGTCGTGAGGGAGCGAAGACCCGAGGGATCCTATTGTACGATCCCTAGAGGATTTGTATCGTTTTCCTTAAAATATTTCTTAGGTCGTATGGGAAAAATAGGAAATGATGAGCTATTATCATGGCGAAGTTCTTTTTGTTCGAAGATAATGTTGCAGTTTGTGAACTGAATGGTAGTATCAATAGCACTATTTTTGGGCCAAGATCATAAAGTTGACATGTTGTTACTAGATTAATGAATTAAGAAAATGGACATGGTAGTTTTTGTAAGGTGAAACTAATCACAATTCACAACCATGTAATATATTTAATTGTAGAGAAAATAAAGCATTTTATTCATTATCTATTTAAAGCTTTTAATTCCACCTAGGATCAAAACCTAAAAAGCATCCACCGATGCACATTCCTAGGATTTTCCGGACTTGGATCCTAGGTAAACCAATATTGTTGCTTGTGGCAAACCAATATCAAAACCTACAAAAGTGCTAAAAATTGGTACTACTACAAAGTTAAACCAACATCATTGCTTACAGTTGTTCGACATTGTACAGATACATATGTGAAGTTTGCAAAACCTCAAGACCCTTACAATAATAATTATTATATACAAAAGATATGCTACAAAAGCGATCGGTCCATATACAATAATGAGTAATATGCATATTGTATCAATGTTCTAGAAAACTCATGGTCACTTGTAATTTTATAGGAGCTTTCTCTTTCTCCCGTGAACGGTTCTCCTTCCGAATCGCAGGAACATGAAGATCAAAATATAATCTAGCAATATGTATGCTCGGAATTCCGTAGAAAGGAGCATCTGTTGTTTTGTAAGACAGTATTATATCCTTAAATTTCCCAAGAATATCCTTGAACTTTAATCCCAGTTACAGTGATAAGATAGATGAATACATCAGAACTGACATTGATACTCTGGAGCAGTTTTTTCAAAAGTTAATCTACAAGGGTCCAAAAAGGTTTAGAACCTGATAAAATAAAGAAAAAAACTAAATCAAGAAATGCAAGCATATACAGCTTTAGGGCTCTGAAGAACATGCAAAAGTATGTAGGATAAAATCACGCACTAAGCTATGTTCTAAATTGAGATTCATTTTAGAGGGTAGTGAAATGAAGTTGTTCTCGAAGAGTCTTGCAAGCTGGAATGTATTTGTCCCAAAATATACCACTGCCCCTGACGTGCACATAGATTTGTAGTGTCCATATCACTTGTAGTTTAAAGAAATGCAGTCTAACTAAGACATTTTCTCAATGGTTTTCTTTGAAGTATAGGCTCATTGTTGTGATAAAACACTAACTGTAGTTGTTTCATACAATGAACTCCGAAAATTTGAAGTAACTTTTTTCTACATTGGCTGCA
This sequence comes from Avena sativa, assembly GCA_916181665.1. Classification (NCBI taxonomy): domain Eukaryota; kingdom Viridiplantae; phylum Streptophyta; class Magnoliopsida; order Poales; family Poaceae; genus Avena; species Avena sativa. Next base: position 349,556,192 of record OV702293.1, on the reverse strand, counting down.
CATTGTCGAAAAATGCTAACAACAACATCTCATTTAGTTTCATTCTTTTTCCAATGGTATAGTAATCTGAAAAGAAAAGTGATAGGCGGAATCATATCAGATTCCTAGTACAAATCATATCTTGAGGAAAATATATAAGCTTTATACTTGTGTGCATGCATATAGAAAGGAGACAGCAAGCAGAGAAACAAATTTGCTGAAAAAGAGAGGTGAAACAAGATCGCATACCAAGCTTGAGCGTCGTCCACTGGAGCGTCGACGACAACTTCCTCCGGCTAAGACCCACTGCCAAGCTGGCTTGTCTTGCTTCCAATGTTTCAATTTATTAGCTGTCCAGCTCATCTGCATTATTAGCTGTCCAGCTCATCTGCAGGTCAAATACCAGATCTGAATCTATGTGAAGCCACCCAATGTATAAAGAATTTTCAGGCTGTCTGCAGAAGCATAAAAACAGAGTTTCTGTTATGCAGATTTTCTTGGGCATGCAGTAAAGCTGAGTTCATAAATTCTGAATAGTTTGTAGTGCAATATGTAAGTATCTATGCATGAGGATCTTGAGGAAGGCAAAAGATGGAGCAAAAATATCATTCTACAAGTTGGAGTTCTACGGATTCGGTAGAAGCAACAGCCACAAAGCTCAATCGCTCCCGATTTTGAACGTGTACTAATTAAATAGCTTTATTCCAACGGTGAAATTCCATGGAAAAAGACACGCAGATACTATTTGTATCTTGACCTGATATTCATAATCTGCATTCTGATTTTAAAGGTACCTTCCATATCCTTACCCAGAACTGCAAGCCACCAGGTTGTTTGACCTGGCATGATGTTCTACAATTTCTGTTTCCATGCTCCAAAAAAAAAAGAAAAAGTCAAGCTACGTTTGGTCCCAATATTTTTGTGAGCTCATTTATTGAAATTAATAAGCTATACCTTTCTTGATTTGTCCTGGACTTTGCAGGGAATCAATGGACGATACAGGGGAATGGTATAAGATTGCTTTTGTCTCGAGCTATAGCATTGCATGTAGCAGGTCGCACCACCCAGAGGCGCTAAACTCCGGCCTCCACCCAGTAGGTTCAGATTGATGTCTCCGGTCACACATGTTTCACAGAAATTGCCCTACCAATAAAACATCCACTACCACCGCTGATGCTATGAAATTTCTTTGTAGTCTCTGCTCTAGCATAATGAAACATACATTAAGAGGTATTTGGTCATAGGCTGGCCCTTCTTCTCAATGCAGTGCTGCCAAACCCAGCTCCAAGTTTTTTAGGACCTGTTTGAGTTCGCGTTTGGAGATACAATATACAGAAATAACAACTATGCGAGAACTGAATACACCTTCTACCATTGGTTCTAGATGACACACATACACAAAGCTTTAAAAATATCAATAGGTGACATCAATATTTGGTTGGAAGTTACTGGAATGTAAAATATGTAATAAAGATAACAACAAGAAAAACAAGGGGCAAAAAAATTTGCTGATCAATCAGTTTGTGGAGTTTAAATGGACTCAAACCACATTCCCGAGCCTTCACAACGAACATGAAGCCTTTTTTTAGAAATATCTGAATGGTAAATGAGATAATTCATGGTCAGAAAATAATTTGATGACCATTTTTGTATGACTAAGTGTCTACATTAAGCCAGTATGAAATGTACTTTGAAGATGCTTATACAAAACTAAAAAACGAGGAACGTTATCGAATATTTCAGTAGCAAAATTTTCTTCACTAAGGATGTAAAGAGTAACAAATTCCCCATCACCTCCAATATACTCCATAGCGATGATTGTGATTTATGAATGAGTACGGATAATAAATAAAGAGGATAAATGGTTTATGTTGCAACCTACTGAACAACCAAAATCTAGTGCCTTTAAACTACATGGATGTGCCTGGAAATGATTTATAGAAGGGAGCATAGATTAAAGTTTCATGTTTGTTGGATCTCCTCTTATGTTGACAGTGGCAGATTTCATGTTCTTGGTTGTTATTACCAGATATGTTGCTGTATGTTCAGTTCTGACTTTGAATTTTTGGTAAATGTATGTTAATGCCTAAGGAAGTTATAAATATTGATGTTCAACATACAAAAGTTATATAGAAAATGTATGTTCCATTAGACAGGCCTAATCATGGAAACATGCCTAAGCAGGAAATTTCACTTGAACATTAAATTTTCACTCTTACAATTTGACACACATCAGCAGTGTTTATATGCAATGGAAAAGGTTGTCTCTGAATCTTAAAGCAATGTACTAAAGAAAATAAGAAATATATGAGTAGGAACAATCCAGTACCTATTCTAGTGTAGGGAATAATGAGCGAGCTCTCTATAAGACTAATCACCTGGGAGAATGGAGATCTAAGCAATTACTACTAATACCCAAAAGAAACTACGTAGCTAAGTAATTGAAGATGCAGTCCAAATTTTCTTCACAAAACTGCACTCCATGGCAAACCATCAACGGAACCTCCTAAGGATTGTGAAAACAGCGGCATCTCAGGTTTAAGATTTGTGGGCAGTGATAGTCGGGGATTAGGCTTAATCATTGGTGTGGTTGGCATGTTTCCATTCCTGGACAGGATATGCCGGGAACTTCAGAACATCCATGTGTTCCTGGACATGGACAACAACCTTGACTATCGGCAGCCAAAGGCAGGATATACTGGAAAGCAACAGCTGCTGGAAGAAACAAAATCATGGAGAAATAAGATAGCTACATGCGCATCATTCTACAACCATCTTGGTGTCTCTATCGCTAACTTTTAGATTGCACATGCAATCAACCATCTAACATGCTCAACTTTATTGGATCAACTGGTAAGTCGGTAGGTTGTTGGGCAGGATAAAAACATGTAATGCAACATATTTCTAACTCAGATGGTAAAGAGGCAGGCATCTTGTTACCTGCGTGAGCTCCAAGTCTATCAGCAACAGAGCTGAGTATAGAGTGCTGGCCAATGCTTCGGGAGATGTTTGCGCAATCTTTTTGTACTCTATACAATTTGTTTAGACAATCCATCAAACACTTGGTGTATATGGAACCTTAATTGGATACATTAAGTAAAAGTCTCTAGTGATCAAATATCCAATCTGCACGTCACCTAACTTGATGTATAAAAGAGTGAATTCTTGCTGTTTGTTATTAGAAGATAAAAATCAATAGTTAATTGATAGGCCTTTATAGAGCGCCAACACGATGCAAGCCATTGACATGATTGGATTGGATTGACATGAGCAGGATTGACGCATAGTCCTGTCCGCTGACCTCGCTGGTCCGCCACCGCCGCCACACGTTACCATATGCGCGGCCTTCTACGTCCCTCTAGCTCAGCACGAGCACGCCCGCAGTTCTCCGCCAGTTGCTGCTATGTGCCACCGCGAAAACGCTGCATCCAAAGGCACCTCACCAGATCCCCTCCTCCACCTCGCGCCCTGCCCCATGGATTATTCTGACTGCTCACGGCCTCCTTCATGGATCCATATCCAGAACTGGCCGCATCCCTCCAATACAATCAACGTTGGCAGCACGCTCAGCCGGGAATCGGCGCCGGCTGCGTAGGGGATTTGGGGGAGGAGGTGTGTTGGCTAGGAGGAGCATGGAGATGCCGCAGATGCTTGAAGGAGCACAGGGCGGTGTGAGGGGGCCTTCGGGCGGTGGAGAATCAGCACCAGCACGATGAGCGGCCGACGAATCGACACCGGCGGCGCGGGGGATTTGGGTAAGGAGAACAGACTCGCGATGGGAGTTGCGGGCCGATTGTTTGGGGTTGAGTTTAGCTCGTGGGTGCGACAACTAATGAATGCTCGGTTTTTGGAAGATAGGGTTGTTATGAAATTTGTTAGGATAAGATAAGTTTGTTGGTGCTGCTGTAGCATGTTGAGAGATTTTTGGAAGAGAGATTGCGGTGGTATATTCACTGTAATTTTTTAAAGTGTGACACCAGGCATTCGTAGCTTTGGAAATAATAGTAAAGATCCTATCGTCTGCCCTTTGCCTCCGTCAAGCCTTGGGTCTTACCTAGATGCTGGATCTTTGTACCTGGTGTCGTCTCTGCTTGACGACGTGCTGGCGGATGTCCTCCACCGCCTCGCGCCACGTGGCCTTGCCGCGTCCCGCCGTGTCTGCAAGGCATGGCGTCGCGTTGTTGATAGCCATTGCCTGCTGCGCGAGGACCTCCTCCCACTCTCGTTGGGTGGTATCTTCCTGAACTTCCATCACATATGGTCCACACAGTACCTCTCCCGCCCAACGATGTGTGCCGCCGTCTCTGGCCAGCTCCAATACACCTTGGCTACTCGCCATCTGGACTACGAATTTGTGTCCTATCCCCAAGTACTTGATCACTACAATGGCCTCCTTTTGCTCCGTCACTGCGTGGTTAAACCTGCTACACGGCACTGGGAGCCCCTGCCCCCTGCCCCAACCCCCACCAGGCATGGATTTTAGCACACATCACTACAGGATAAGCTGAATACGCCGACGGCTGGGTCCCGTCGGCGTAGGCCCTAAATGCCGTCGGCGTACAGCCCCGTAGGCGTAGCCTCTTCTCCCGCCGGCGTAGACCATATGGGGCTTTACCGTCGGCCTAGATTTTTTCAATTTTTTTTCCAATTTTTTTTTTCAAATTTTTTTCTTCAATTTTTTTTTCAATTTTTTTTAACATTTTTGTATTGTTTAACTTGTTAATCTCACATGGATATTTTTAATTTTAAGTATACTTAGTCTCAAATCAAATTGCATAATTAGTCAAACTTTCCAACCGGTCACCCATCCTAATACTACTTCAGCCCCAGCACGCTTAACTTCTTCGTTCCTTCCACATGAGCTTCCGACAAAGAAACTAGAACTTGTTGTGAATATTATCATATCAAACCTATTAACCATTACACTATAATATTAGACATATTTGTTTTTTACATTCCATACAATTTTTTGAGTAAACAACAATAAATAAGTAATAATAATCTTGAATTCAAATAAAAATAAAATAAATTTTATTTATTTTGCTTTTTTATTTAAATTTGAATAATTCATATCTACAAATCCGTAAATCACAATTCGACAAATAATATATCCAAATCGATCAGAAAAATGAGAGGAATCCAAATATAACATCCCTGTCATCTATTTAATTATATATCATAAATTTTAAATATTAGACCAACTGAAACTATGTCAAGATTCATGAAACACCCCGTTTTTGGCACTCGAAAAATAAAAAATTGCTTTTTGGCGTGACGAAAAGGAAAACTTCCTCCTGCAACATTGTTCGCCATCCCATGATACACATGTGTGTACAATATGGACACATTATCGCAAACTATACCGCGATTATAGCAATAACATTGGTCATTTGACCTGAAATCTAGAAAACCTCGATTGAGATAGGCCATTTTGTGAAGGTTTTTTTAAGACTCAATGAATATACCAAGTGTGGTATTTTTCCATGGAACTATGTCATATAATATGACACCAGCGAAGCTTTTGCATTGTTTCGATTGTTTTTTAATTTTTTATGCACATTTCAAACTATCATCAAACTTCCTAAATCGAGGGGCATGATGATTCTTATCTCGGGGATGAGTCTCACTATTGCATTAGATCTCTGATGAAATAGCATATTGTGAACCTAAAAATGATTTTTACAAAAAATCATGAGCAATATATCATGTACCTGTAGTTCAAATCTAACTCATTTCCTATCGATTCAGCAGGAATTTATCTTTTTCACGAGAGGTGAACGGAAAGGTTTGAGATTCCTAGGTTGGGAAATTGTACATTCAATATGGTCTAGTATTTTTAAAAAATGTGGTATTATCATTTTGAAACTTTTATTTGGTGGTTGCTTCACAAAACACCCCTTTTTTGCACTCGGAAAATGAAAAATGGCTTTTCGGTGCGACGAAAAGGAAAACTTTCTCCTGCAACATTGTTCACCATCCCATGATACACATGTGTGCACAATATGGACACATTATCGCAAACTACACTGCGATTATAGCAATAATATTGGTCATTTGACCTGAAATCCAGAAAACCTCGATTGAGATAGGCCATTTTGTGAAGGTTTTTTTAAGACTCAATAAATATACCTAGTCTGGTATTTTTCCATGGAACTATGTCATATAATATGACACCACGCGAAGGTTTTGCATTGTTTCGATCGTTTTTTAATTTTTTATGTCCATTTCAAACTATCGTCAAACTTCCTTAATCGAGGGGCATGATGATTCTTAGCTCGGGGGCGAGTCTCACTAAACTTGCATTAGATCTCTGATGAAATAGCATATTGTGAACCCAAAAATGATTTTTACAAAAAATCATGAGCAATATATCATGTACCTGTAATTCAAATCTAACTCATTTCCTACCGATTCAGCAGGAATTTGTCTTTTTCACGAGAGGTGAACGGAAAGGTTTCCGATTCCTAGGTTGGGAAATTGTCCATTTAATATGGTCTGGTATTTTTGAAAAATGTGGTATTATCATTTTGAAACTTTCAGTTGGTGGTTGCTTCACAAAAACACCCCGTTTTTTGCACTCGGAAAATGAAAAATGACTTTTCGGTGCGACGAAAAGAAAACTTTCTCCTGCAACATTTTTCACCATCCAATGCACACATGTGTGCACAATATGGACACATTATCGCAAACTATACCGCGATTATAGCAATAACATTGGACATTTGACCTGAAATCCAGAAAACCTCGATTGAGATAGGCCATTTTGTGAAGGTTTTTTTAAGACTCAATGAATATACCAAGTCTGGTATTTTTTCCATGGAACTATGTCATATAATATGACACCACGCGAAGGTTTTGCATTGTTTCGATCGTTTTTTAATTTTTTATGCACATTTCAAACTATCGTCAAACTTCCAAAATCGAGGGGCATGATGATTCTTATCTCGGGGACGAGTCTCACTAAACTTGCATTAGATCTCTGATGAAATAGCATATTGTGAACCTAAAAATGATTTTTACAAAAAATCATGAGCAATATATCATGTACCTATAGTTCAAATCTAACTCATTTCCTACCGATTCAGCATAAAATTGTCTTTTTCACGAGAGGTGAACGAAAAGGTTTGACATTCCTAGGTTGGGAAATTGTCCATTCAATATGGTCTAGTATTTTTAAAAAATGTGGTATTATCATTTTGAAACTTTCATTTGGTGGTTGCTTCACAAAAACACCCCGTTTTTTGCACTCGGAAAATGAAAAATGGATTTTCGGTGCGACGAAAAGGAAAACTTTCTCCTGCAACATTGTTCACCATCCCATGATACACATGTGTGCACAATATGGACACATTATCGCAAACTATACCGCGATTATAGCAATAACATTGGTCATTTGACCTGAAATCCAGAAAACCTCGATTGAGATAGGCCATTTTGTGAAGGTTTTTTTAAGACTCAATGAATATACCAAGTGTGGTATTTTTCCATGGAACTATGTCATATAATATGACACCACGCGAAGGTTTTGCATTGTTTCGATCTTTTTTAATTTTTTATGCCCATTTCAAACTATCGTCAAACTTCCTAAATCGAGGGGCATGATGATTCTTAGCTCGGGGACGAGTCTCACTAAACTTGCATTAGATCTATGATGAAATAGCATATTGTGAACCTAAAAATGATTTTTACAAAAAATCATGAGCAATATATCATGTACCTGTAGTTCAAATCTAACTCATTTCCTACCGATTCAACAGGAATTTGTCTTTTTCACGAGAGGTGAACGGAAAGGTTTGAGATTCCTAGGTTGGGAAATTGTCCATTCAATATGGTCTAGTATTTTTGAAAAATGTGGTATTATCATTTTGAAACTTTCATTTGGTGGTTGCTTCACAAAAACACTCCGTTTTTTGTACTCGGAAAATGAAAAATGGCCTTTCGGTGCGACGAAAAGGAAAAATTTCTCCTGCAACATTGTTCACCATCCAATGACACACATGTGTGCACAATATGGACACATTATTGCAAACTATACCGCGATTATAGCAATAACATTGGTCATTTGACCTGAAATCTAGAAAACCTCGATTGAGATAGGCCATTTTGTGAAGGTTTTTTTAAGACTCAATGAATATACCAAGTCTGGTATTTTTCCATGGAACTATGTCATATAATATGACACCACGCGAAGGTTTTGCATTGTTTCGATCGTTTTTTAATTTTTTATGCCCATTTCAAACTATCGTCAAACTTCCTAAATCGAGGGGCATGATGATTTTTAGCTCGGGGACGAGTCTCACTAAACTTGCATTAGATCTCTAATGAAATAGCATATTGTGAATCTAAAAATGATTTTTACAAAAAAATCATGAGCAATATATCATGTACCTATAGTTCAAATCTAACTCATTTCCTACCGATTCAGCAGGAATTTGTCTTTTTCACGAGAGGTGAATGGAAAGGTTTCAGATTCCTAGGTTGGGAAATTGTCCATTCAATATGGTCTAGTATTTTTAAAAAATATGGTATTATCATTTTGAACCTTTCATTTGGTGGTTGCTTCACAAAAACACCCCGTTTTTTGCACTCGGAAAATGAAAAATGGCTTTTCGGTGCGACGAAAAAGAAAACTTACTCCTGCAACATTGTTAACCATCCCATGACACACATGTGTGCATAATATGGACACATTATCGCAAACTATACCGCGATTATAGCAATAACATTGGTCATTTGACCTGAAATCCAGAAAACCTCGATTGAGATAGGCCATTTTGTGAAGGTTTTTTTAAGACTCAATGAATATACCAAGTGTGGTATTTTTCCATGGAACTATGTCATATAATATGACACCACGCGAAGGTTTTGCATTGCTTCGATCGTTTGTTAATTTTTTATGCACATTTCAAACTATCGTCAAACTTCCTAAATCGAGGGGCATGATGATTCTTAGCTCGGGGACGAGTCTCACTAAACTTGCATTAGATATCTGATGAAATAGCATATTGTGAATCTAAAAATAATTTTTACAAAAAATCATGAGCAATATATCATGTACCTGTAGTTTAAATCTAACTCATTTCCTACCGATTCAGCAGGAATTTGTCTTTTTCACGAGAGGTAAACGGAAAGGTTTGAGATTGCTAGGTCGGAAAATTGTCCATTCAATATGGTCTAGTATTTTTTAAAAATACGGTATTATCATTTTGAAACTTTATTTTGGTGGTTGTTTCACAAAACACCCCGTTTTTTGCACTTGGAAAATGAAAAATATGTTATACGAAAGTATTTGTATTTTTTATGTGTTTTTTTGAATAAAAATATATAATATATGAGTTTATATAGATATATCTTATTTTTCTACAAATTTTGATATATTATATGTATTTTTCTGAATTTAAATGATTTAGTTATGATTTTTCTAAGATTAATGTGGCAAAAAAAGAAAAATAGCTACGCCGACGGCAAAGCCGTCGGCATAGGTCTGAAACCTACGCCGTCGGCGTAGACTTGACGCCGTTGCTCTGCCGTTAGCCCAATAGGCTACGCCGACGGTCATGTTTACGCCGACGGCGGCCGTCGGCCTATTTATTCTACGCCGACGGCAGAACTGGGCCGACGGCCCCGACATTTTGCCCTCGGCGTATAAAAAGGCCGTCGGCCTATTTAGTTATTCCCGTAGTGCATCGGTACCTCAGTGTTTGACCCCACCCTGTCGCCAACAATTTTGATGTGCTCATAGTGCCCACAGTTCCTTACAAGCAGAACAACGAATGTCAGGAACTTGAATGGCCGCCGTATACATTGACCCTTCTTGTATTTTCATCAAAGACTTGTTCGTGGGAGGAGAGGACATTTTGTCGGGAAGGGGGGGGCTGCAGGGTTGTTACCGAGAATGGTCGGTTCGAACCAGTCTTGCAATGCGTATCCGTGTGCCTACTGGAGGGAAGCACTTTATGTATGTTGCTCCAACTGTTTCATTTTGAGGTATAGAAACTCAACTCCTTAAGCATTGTAGCTCATTCTGGTTTTGGTTTTAAGCTTTATTTTATTTTTTATTGCAGGATATCACTGTCAAATAATAGTATTGAGTAATAAGATTGCCACCAATAAGTTTGCCCAAAGACAACCCCCGAGATCGTTTTGAATTTTATGTTGGAAAATCAATCAAGGGGATATGTTGCGCATCACTACACTATCTGCCAAGTACCGAACTTCATGTTTGGTTCCTTAATGACCTCAACGAGTGGGTGTTGAAGCATGACAGAGATATTTTCCCCATACTTCCAAATCTCAACTACGACGAACCATGTGATGGACCTTGGATCTTGCAAGAGTTTGACTATCAGCGAGAGCGAGATGCATATGAAAATGGTTCTGTTTTGGAGGATAACAAGGAACCAATAGTCGAAGAGAAATTTGAGTGGGACTCGGATAATGATAATGTCCTTGAACCTGGAAGTAGCAGAAGCTACTATAAGTGTTTTGATTTCCTTGGATTTCATCCTTACAAAGAGGTCGTGTTGTTGGGTTTATGGGACAGAGTGCTAGCCTATCATTGGTCTAGTTCAAATTAAGCTTCAAGATTTGGGCAAGCTTTTCCCAAAATTCTATCATGATGCTGACCGTGATTTCTTCGATAAACTAGTAACAGAGTCTTTCCCATACACTCCATGCTGGGTGGGGGAGCTCCCTGAAAAACAGAATTTGGGAGATATGCTATAAGATCAGAATGCTCTTCTTGCAAGCTGTTTTAAGAATTGAATAGCTAGCCTGCTCTTGTCGGGTTCTTCTTTAGATATTTGTGTACAGAACAATATCTTTTCCCTGAGAGAAACTATACTTCCATTTCCTGCTTGTTCTGTTGTGCCGTTGTTATACCCTTGTGACTATACGTGACAGAATTCTGTTGCCATTTCTGTTAGCACTCGGAATATATTAAGGCACTGAAAGCTTATAATGTTAAGAGTACGTTGCCCTGATGCTTTTATAGTGCCAGCTTATTATTTGCTTAGATATACTACTTGTCCCGTCTCTGTCTTTTGTGCTAAATTTTGATGAATAAGGGATCAGCTAGCGAATTGAATGTGAGATTTGAGAATGAATCCATGCACTTTGATACACGAGCAAAGCGAGCTCTGTCTGGAGTTTTCAAAAAAATTGATTGCTTGATGAGTTTAGGTTATGACCTCACCAAAATTTGTTACTCCCTCCGTCTCAAAATAGATGTCTCATGTTTTTCAAACTTTTGATGAATCTATATACTAAATAGTCTCTAGATTCATTCAAATTTTGACAAATCTGTGATACACCTATTTTAAAACGAAGGGAGTACTTATTTCAAACCTTTTATTATTATTTTTGTACGTGTCGTGGACTTGTCTGGACTTCCATCTAGGAGTTTCCACGTTTAAATTAACTAGCAAATGGACCCGTGCGTTGCTACGGTTTGACCTGCCCACTTCATCTGACCTCCACATCGCACCACTCTCTCTACCCGTGTGCCTCCTTTCCCTCCACCACTGCTCCGGCCCTCTCATCCTCTTTCTCGAATTCCCTGCGTGTCGTCCAATTCGAGGACCCGCCGGCCTACACAGTGTGACGCACAATCTCGGGGAATAGGAGGCAATCACCAACATCGCCACCCTACTCGGTTCTAGGGAGCCTCCCTCCTACATGCTGCCCGGTTCGTCAGGCGTCACATCTCGGGATCACCTTTTGTTGATCTGCTACTTGGTGAGAAAAGAGTCGCTTGTCACCGAACTCTAGGGCGAGCGAGGAAAAGCTTCTGATCACACATCTGTCTTTTAGGGATCAGCCATATTGATTCATTGTTTCGTTGTGGGGCGAAATTCCCGTTAATGGACGAGATGTTCAGTCCACTCCCTTGCTCCCTTTGTGGGGGTCTAGACCCCTACGAGTTAGTAGAAAAGGGAGGAGGAAAGAGGCGGGAAGGACCATCTGTAGATATTTGTGGCCTCAAAGTGCATCTCAGTTGAATAGTTTACTCAAAACAATATAATTGGATCGGCTGTGTTGTGTGTTCCTTTTATCAGAATTGTGGAAATCGTGCTTTGTAAAATGGGTTTCCATTAAACATACTACTCGTATAAAGTAGTATTCTAGTTAGTTCTCGCACATCCTATGCATCTACCGAGTGGTGGAAGGATCGAGGGGAGTTTTTATTTTACAAATAACTCACAATACCGCTGCCTGATTGGTTTTACCTGATCGGAAGGTTGCAGCTCGATCTTTATTTAGAAGGACGATCAGCCACTTTACATGGATGGTGGGACAGCAGCTCGTGTGGGCGTCCATATGGAGAATCGCGACAGCGCCGCAACAGTGTCTTTAAATTCCTTACAGAGTCTAGCGATCGTGGTAGCGATTGGACGGATCAAAAATCGAACCGGACGGACGAACAAAAAACAGTCTAAAAAATCAGATTTCTGTTTTTTTTGACTTAGCGGTGGCACGGGGTAATACGTTGTTTGGTGGGAGGGCAAACCCGTCCAAAAAAGTGTTGGGAGAAACCTTCGTGCTTTATTATTAGGTATAGATTAACAGTGAAAGAGATAGATGAGCGACAGTTGGTGCAGGAGACTTGTAAACTGAACTTTCCCTTTTCCAACGAAAATAAACATATCATTTCATTGAGATAAACTATACTAACATTTCATGCTGTTTCTGTTGTGCATGCTTGCAAGTGGAGTGGCTCGTGACAGAGAACCAAGCTAGAAATAGTGGTGGTCGGTACCGTGACAGAATTCTACTGCGATTGGTGTTAGCACTTGGAATCAATGAAGGCTTATACTAACGTGAGGGTACTATAAAGCCCAAAATGTTAGAATACGTTGCCGATGCTTTGACTATGCAAGATTATCATTTGCTGATTTGATAGTACTCCCTTCTTTTCATAACTAGCATGGTGGCCCTCGCAAATGCGAGGGCACCACCTTTAGTTTTTTATAGAAGCGATAAGTGCATCGTATTTTGTATGTCAAAAATAATAATAAAATATTTTCACATTTTTGGACTCAATATTATCTAATTGAAAGTAGCACATTATATATCCATCGTATGTACATATATGCTAAATAGATGGCATGTCCATAGATGTGATATTTAATCATATTTCATTTCTGGTTCAAAGATTATTAGGATATTTTGGATACACTGCTTTAGTGAATATATGTGAAATTTATGTGTGAGATTAAATTTTTATATGCAATTGGAGTGTAAACCTGAGGTAGCTGGTTATGGGGAGAAACATTCAGATTGTTAGTTAGACTTTACTTGAGCAATGAACCCTGATACTTAGACCATTTGGATGGAACAACAAATGTATGTTTTTATCCTCATTTATATATAGGTCGACTAAACATTAAGAATTTTAATTCTACTTTTACATAATATTCTTTACCTATTGTCCCTTCATTTGTCGTAAAAATACACAATATTGTCATTGTATTTTGAAATACACGACGTCTTACAAATGGTATGTCTAATATATACAACTTGGACCATTATTTATGTTGTTACCAAAATAAGGAAAACTTTTAATCTCAAATTTACCGATCTTACTTTATTTTGTAAGGTTTAGAAAATATGTTTTGCATACCAATAATAATACCATTTCTTTTATTTTCCAATGGATGTCATATTATGTTTAACTATTTTTAACTCTCTCCTATTAGTCCCACTATTCAATCAAGTCATTAAGTACTCTCTTGCTTATATTTGTCTTGTCATGTAACATGGCTACACTTTCATGGATGACATAGTTATGGCATCTTAATCAATCACTATTTGTTCTACATGATTGCAAGTTCTAGTGACATGTCCAAATAAATTTTAAGGATAAGAAACTACATAAACGCCCCCATCATTTTTTAATTTATGTATTTAGTCACATACATCTATGAAATCTATGACCACACATTACACATAAATAATTTCTGAAGGTTTTATTTCCAGGTGACTATGATTGATACATATACTTTATAAGAATTGAGATCCTAAGAAATAAACAATCTTGATTCGCATGAAATTCCTAAAAAATAAATTTGTAGAGAGATTTGAAATTATCTTGAAAATATGCAGCATGAAGATATTGTATTCTAGAGCACATATTATCAATGAAATCTCTTGACAACAACCTGACTTGTCGGTATTGATACTTATGTAGTGATACCATTGTTCTACCTCAAGCAACCACATTCTTAAAAATCGACCACCGACTGTACACCATATCTTTAACCTGATACCATTATGTTTCTCTTACTCCAGTCGTTCCAATGTGTTATTGTTGATTCTGTCCTATGCACATGTATAGTTACGGAACTCAAATCTAGTTCACCCTTCGACACTAAATCATAAGATTATATAGGAAAATACACCTCTTCACTATATCATACGCCTAAGATAAGGTGGCACTCACACTTCTACTTGCATATATATACTCCATAAGGGAGTGTACACATTTTGATTTAATAAAATGCCTTTTCAGCTTTCTTAATCAGACTATACTATCCTTGAATGGCGTTTATATATGAGATTTTAGTAAAACACAATATATTTGGATTCTATGATATTTATTTTTAACTATTAAGAACTTGATACACTTTAGGAATATCTATTGTTAATTGTTAAAACTTGATGTAGTTTAAGAACACCTATAAGTTGTGATATGTTCAGGTGCAATTATGATGATCTATTGACATTGATTTGTTATTGACTATGATTTGGTTTAAGTAAAATTATGATAAGATGTTCTTTTGATATTTTCTACGCATAGTAATTTTTTTATTTATGATCTATTAATAAAATAGGGTTTGCTTGTTTGATCCGAATGTTTTGCTTCCGCTACAACTTCTAGCACATCTCTTTATCCACCATGATGTACTTTGTATGTCATTTTGTATAATGAAGTAGTCTTCCTTTGAGGCGTGGATAGTTAAAATTGTGAATGATGCATTAAGAATCATATATTTGAGTGCACTAATGAATATATGTTTAGGTTGGTTAATATAACGTCTTATATTGTATTTTGCTTTGATTGTGTCACTAAAAATGGGAGTATCTATTGATCATGAAATAGGGTTTGCTTGTTTGATCCGAATGTTTTGCTTCCGCTAGAACTTCTAGCACATCTCTTTATCCACCATGATGTACTTTGTATGTCACTTTGTATAATGAAGTAGTCTTCCTTTGAGGCGTGGATAGTTAAAATTGTGAATGATGCATTAAGAATCATATATTTGAGTGCACTAATGAATATATGTATAGGTTGGTTAATATAACGTCTTATATTGTATTTTGCTTTGATTGTGTCACTGAAAATGGGAGTATCTATTGATCATGAAAGATTTCCGCGAGGGAAGTTTAGATATTTTCTGTAACAATAATCACTGCCTTGAGTATGTGACTATATGGATCAATAACAAATATAATTTTTCATGAGTTTTAATTCTTATTGGAGAATGCGTGGACATTATTTTTCTTATGTTAGTGCCAAAGTTCAATGCCTTCTATTGTCAAAATAAATTGTACAGCCACGTAAGTCATCCAGAAATGAGCCTTTTTTTTCAAAATGGGGTAATCCCAAACCTCTGTATAAGATAAAAGGAGTCTTGCCACTTCTTTGACTATGAAATTAGCTTCGTCTCGAACCTTCGCTTTTCGTTTTCATTGAAAAATAACTTATTTTAATCCCCATCCCCTCCATTTAGTCCCATCAACTGATTAAGGTTCTGGGAGATGAGAGAAGCACTAATCATTTTCTAGATTGTAGTTTACGTATGTTTTGTTGATGCTTTTTTTGACAATGCCTTGGTGGTTGATACAGTGTTGTAATTAATAAAGGTATATTGGTTTTATTTAAATTTTGGTATTTCTATACAAATCGAATTTTATGGTAGTTCTTCGTGGAACCGATGGTTCTCATGGATCGTCTTTTCAACATTTTTGTCGTAGTTTAGCGATTTGATGTGTATTTGGTGCTATATGTGTATATTTGTATATATGTACATACTCCCTCCGTTTAGAAATATAAGATGTTTTAGATTAGTGAAGCTAACGTATCTAGACATCTTTTAGTGTATAGGTTCAAATAAATCTATATACTAAAAAATATCTAGATACATTTACTTCACAAACCTAAAACATTTTATATTTCTAAACGGAGGGAGTATGAATAGTCTAATCTTAGCATCTTTTTTTTTTCTTGCTAGGCTGGCAATAGAACTCCTGCTATATCGTAACGCATATGGACGTGTGTAGCCTAAATAAATCTGACCTTTTTTTAAACGGATAATCTATCGTGGAGTTAACTTGCTGGCTAATACACATACTAAAGCTAGCTCATTGATTACGGTCCGATCAGTCTGGTGACCAAGCTATAGCTAGCTAGTAAGATGGAAGTATGAAACCGATCATAGCACCGATCTTTGACTTTTCTTGTATAGCATGGTTAGACACGTACAGGGTGTGTGTTTTTTTTTGAAATGTCTCCGTGAGTTACACGGCTGTCTCCGTGAGTTACACGGCTTCTTATCAACTTGACATGCATTGCATAACATGTTCGGGAATTCTAAGTATCAGTCGACCTCGTTTTATTCTACAGCGAGGTCACGTCTCCCGACCGCGCGATCTCGATCCAACGACCCGTGAGGAGAGTGACCGTTCCCCATTTTTCCAGTCTCTTCTCCTGCTCACCTGAAATCCACCCAATCCATGTTGATTACTCCGTTGATCCGAACGGAGTGGCGGTGAGTTTGGACGGCGCACATCCTCGTCGGAGCTGGCTACATCCCCCACCCCCCACCCCCACCCCCCGCGTCACCGGTTGCAGCGACGTCGGGGCCGGCTACTTCTCCCCGTCGTCGGCTACATCCCGCGTCGCCGGCCGCTCCCTCGCGCCGCCGGTTACATCAACACGTTGTAGGCTGCGTCAGCGCTTCGCTAAGTGCTTCCCTCGTGTCCACGGGTGCTCCCCCGCGTTGGCGGCTCCATCTCCGCGACACCTTCTTCCTTCCTCCACGTCGTCGACTACTTCCTTCGCGTCGCCGGTGGCTCCCTCACGACGCTGGTTACATCCACGCGTTGTAGGCTGCTTCCCCGCGCGTCAGGCTACTTCCCCCGCGACACTGGATACATCTCAGGTTAGGTAACTTTTGAATACCCCGTCCTGATGTTCTGCATTCAGTAGATGTACTCCTGATCTAGTAGATGTACTTGATTTTAGGGGTGTAGCACATAAGTTTGTTGTAAATTGGTTTTGGAGGAATTGATGTTTTCACAGTAGGAGAAATTTTCAATCGACTCTTGCGCGTGTGTGCTTTAGATTGTTTTTCTGTGATGCCTGTGTACTCCAAATGTCGAACTGAACTGAAGTGAACTGGTAGTGCACGTTGGTGAAGTTTTCTTCCTGCTGAAAACACCAGCCTGATCGAATCCACCAACAGAACAGGTGGTACATGCGAGCTGAGCAATCAGGGCATCAGGCGATGTAGCAAGAGGAACAGGAAGGGAACATCCCCATGTTGATCCACCAAGGATGGTTGTGTAGTGATGTGTTGGACAGGTGTTGAATTTGATTAATTCTTGCTACGACGTAGTACTATGGGTTTATTTCAGTGTGGTAATTAAGGAACATAATATTCTCTGTAGCTTATGCTCTTCTGAGTTGTCTGTGTCGTGATGATAGCTTACATTCTACTTTTATAACACGTAAGTTTGATGATAACTTGGTTTTGAGGGAATTGATGTTTTCATATTAGGTTGATCTAGTAGATGTACATCGTTTTTGCCCCCTGATTTTACTGCACATGTACTTCACGATTTTTTAGAAGCTTAACACATAAATTGATGCAACTAGTTTTTTTGGAGGATAATTTATGTTCTCACAGTAGGTTGATATAGTAGATGTACATCGTTTTGCCCCTGATTTTACTGCAGATGTACTTCACGTTTTTAGGGGCGTAACGCATAAGCTGATGAAACTAGTTTCTTTTAGGGGAATTGATTTTAAACGGTCCGGCGCCGCAATGTAGCAGCCATTGACGGCAAAGGTGAATCATTTGACAATGAGAGGTTCGTCGTCCACTCTCGCCGGAATTTCTCCGGTTGAGGGGGGGGGGGGGGGCAGACGAGGCAGAGTCACGAGTTGAATGGAGAAAAGGATTTTGATACGACGGCCTTAGCTAGGTGTACCCCGTGATATCCCTGGGCACTGGGCCTTAGGAAGTGGACTGCACCGCGCGATGCATGACGTCTGATCTTGATCGCGCGGCCGAGAGACCTGACCTCGCTAGATACTAGATCGGTCGACTACGGGTTAGAATTTTTTGGGGCGTTACGCGAGGAGAGAGAACTATTCCTCATTTCTGTCCAATTTTCCCCCTCCTTGTCTGAATCCAGGGATTTCATGGCGATGTTCTCGTCGATTCGCGCGGCGCGGTGGTGAGGTTGGTCGGCGCAGCTCCCCATCGACGTTTGCATCCTTGAAGGAGCCAGCGACATCCTCAGGTAGTCAGGTTGAATCGTTGTCGGGGGACTGCTACATCCTCCTCTGTCACCGGCTGAATCATCGCCAGGGCCGGCTACTTCTCCGTGTCGTGGACTACATCTCGTGTCACCAGCTAGTCTCTCGCGCTTGCCGGGTACATCCAAGCGTCGTCGGCTTCTTACCCGCGGTGGCTGCTACATCCCAGCGATGGCTTCTTCTTCCGCCGCGTCGCCTGCTGCTCCCCCTGCATCGCTGGGTACATCCTCAAGACTCCAGCTGCTACTGCGCGACACCGGATGTTTCCCCTGAGTCCCTGGCTGTGTTCCTTCGTGCTTGGCTGCTCCCTGGCGACCCCAGCTACTCTCGTGTGTTGGAGGCTACCTCGTCCATGCCACTGCTACATCCTTTAGTCAGTTAACCTTTGATACACCCTCCTGATTTTATACATCTACTAGTAGCAACAATGTAACCAGAACAACCACATGAAGGATGTGCTTCAGATTTTACTTTAAAACATCTCTGCCCCCTGACCTTTATTAGATGTACTTCAGATTTTTTGATGCGAAACTTTTGTTTGATATAACTAGTTTTTGGATGTGCTTCAGATTTACTTCAAAAACTAGATGTAACATCTATGTGCCTTGACCTAGTAGATGTAATTGAGATTTTGGATGTGACACATTAGTTTTGATGTAACTAATTGTTTATTTCTCAAGCTTTTGGTCAAACGATGTAACCAGAACAATCTCTTGGGGTGAAATTTTATTGGATGTAAAAATAGTCACCAGGGTTCACCGGTCTGCTTTACTGGATTTCTAAAATTATTGATGTAACAAAGATGCAAAGAATGTCATGATTTGTCATGGGATGTAACTAGGTCAGACTCAGGGATGGGGAAATAGAACTTATAGGTGATAGTTCTGGGAACAATGTACTCCCTCCGTTTTAAAATATAAGATGTTTTAGGTTTGTAAAGAAAATACATCTAAACTTGTTTTAGTGTATAGATTCATTCTAAATCTGAGTGAACCATGCATTAAAACAAGTCTAGGTACATGTTCTTAACAAACCTAAAACATCTTATATTTTAAAACAGAGGGAGTAGCATAGATACCCTTAGATGTAGCTGCTGGTCTCCAGATCCAGGAACGATGAAGAGCACGGGTAAGGCTTTGATGTATCTCTGACCCTAAAGAACTATCGAGATCTAGATTGAACGTATGTGTTCTTCTTTGCGAAGAAAGGATGTTCTCCAGATGAGCACCACATAGCGTGCGTCGAGGCGTTGGTAGTGGTTCTCGCCTAAAAACGCGGGCACCGATTGATAGCTCCCCTGATTTTCTGTCTATTCTTTTCCGGGAAATACCGGGAACAATTTCGGGTACTATAAAAGGAAGACATGTCGGAGCAACCTCGTTTTTTCTTAAATCTAGGTCGACCTCGTTGTAGTCGTGTCCTAACATGTTCGGCCTGTCACGATTAATGTGTTACGTAATCTACAACTTAAAATAAACCATAACCACATATTATGCATCCAATGGTTCAAATATTTTTTGATGATGTGGGTTAACGTGGTGCCTCGAAGAACAACCTTATATTGCTTTTAGTATATAATAGATATAAGATGTTTTAGCTTTATAAAGGTAATGTATCTAGAAGTTTTTCAATGCACTCCAAATCTATACAGTAAAAGAAGTCTAGATATATTATCTTCATAAAACTAAAACATCTTATATTTTGAAACGGAGGGAGTACTACTTATCTCCGTATCTGCCCTTTGTGCAAAATTTCAATACATTTTGTGCTAGCTAGCGAATTGAATTTGAGAATCAAGAATGAATCCGCGCACTTTGATACACGGGCAAAGCGAGCCCGGACATTGTTTGGTGTTTTCGAAAAATTTGATTGCTTGATGAGTTTAGGTTTTGACCTGACCAAAATTTCTTATTTTGAATATTTTTTATTCTAGCTAGTGAACTTGTCTGGACTTCCATCCAGGAGGTTCCACGAGTAAATTATGACAGTAAAAGAGAGATAAGCCACAATTGGTGCACGAGAAGCAAATCTAAGAGGCTTGTAAACTGACCTTGTCCTTTTCAATGAAAATAAACGCAAAGTCTTTGATATACTACTTGTGTTGTCTCTGCCATTTTTGCTAGATTTTGATGCATCTTTGTGAAAGGGATCAGCTAGCGAATTAAATTTGAGATTCAAGGATGAATCCATGGATCACTGATACAGGAGCAAAGCTAGCCTGGCCGTTGTTTGAAGTTTTGAAAAAAAATTGGTTGCTTGATGAGTTTAAGTTTTGATCTGAACAATATTTCTTAATTGGAAATAGTGCAGAAAACAAACAAAAGAGAGAAGGAAACAACACTAGTAAACGGTATGCATGTATGCATGCTTTGGACTATAGTAAAGTTTGGAGTTGTGGAGCCATCAATTATTACATGTAGGGCCAGGCCATATGACGGGGCAGAGGGACGCTCGGCCAGGGACAACATAAGCTATGGGCCCTGATCCAAGACTTTTTTGATTACTCATTTATATTAGTCATCTCCTATTGAGACCTAATGGTGTGTAATATAGATGGCCCATTCATTCACATAAGTCCTCTCCTATTGAGACCTAATGGTGTGAAACATAGATGGAGAGGACTAATATGAATGTGTAATCAAAAAAATCTTGGATCAGGACACCATTAGGTCTCAATAGGAGAGGACTAATATGAATGAGTAATCAAAAAAAGTCTTGGATCGAGGCCCCTAGGGTGAGCACCCCTCTGCCCAGCCCTATGGGTCGACCCTGATTTGCTCGATCAATAGAAATAAATAGTTTTGAATGTCTTCACCGAGATTTCAAAAACCATGGAGCTATCAAATCTACAAACTATTTTGCTATTGCATAACATTAATATTTTTCATGAGGAATACAAATATTTTTAAATTATTCATGTGTAAACAAGTGGCGATGTTTGATGTACATTGTTGAGAGTACAAGAACGCTAATCATGATTAAACTATGAATACTATTCACCCGAGGACTGCCTCACCGCACCCGGGGACTGCCCCGCCGCACCCGGGGACTGCCGCGGCGCGGTCCGCGGTCGACACCAGCAAGCTACCACCCGACAAGCCTCTCGGCGTTCTAGATCCTGCCGTCCGTGAGGAGATCAAACTCATCATGCAGACTGTGCACACCATTTGGGAAACACCCGACTGGGCGAAGCCTTTCATGAACTTCTTGGCCAAAGACGAGCTCCCGACGGAGGAAGTGGCAGCACGACAAGTGCCGCGAAGAGCAAGCGCACACACGATCATCAACAACGAGCTGTACAAGCGCAACATCGGAGGCATCTATCAGCGATGCGTAAGCCAAGAGGAGGGAATCAGGCTCCTAGCCGACATACGCCAGGGTGAATGCGGCCACCACGCTTCATCAAGGGCAATAACGGCCAAGGCTCTCCGCCACGGTTTCTATTGGCCCACGACGCTGAAGGACGCTCAGGAGTTGGTCAAAACATGCAACGGTTGTCAGCGATTCAGCCAGCTAAAGCACACACCGTCTGCAGCACTAAAGACAATACCAATCACCTGGACATTCGCAGTCTGGGGCTAGACATGGTTGGGCCGTTCAAAACAGCTCGATCCGACATGACACACCTACTCGTAGCCATAGACAAGTTTACCAAGTGGATCGAGACAAAGCCCATCAAGAAGCTGGATGGAGCAACGGTGATCAAGTTCTTCACGGACATCATCATCCGATTCGGCTACGCGCACAACATCATCACAGACAACGGAACCAATTTCGCGAAAGGAGTTTTCGCCCGCTTCTGCGGAGAGAAGGGCATCCGCCTGGACCTGGCATCAGTCGTGCACCCACAATCCAATGGACAGTGCGAGCATGCTAACGGCCTGGTCCTAGCCGGAATCAAGCCAAGGCTAATCGAACCACTCATCAGATCACCCGGATGTTGGATAGAGGAATTGTCGGCCGTGCTCTGGAGCCTACGCACCACCCCTAACCGCTCAACCGGTTTCACTCTGTTCTTCCTCGTCTATGGGGAAGAGGCAGTTCTCCCTACGGACATCCAGTTCGACGCACCCCGCAAACAACTCTACACAGAGCAGGAAGCCAAAGAAGCGTGGGAGGACGGTGTGGACCTGCTTGAAGAAGCGCGAGAGTTAGCTTTGTCCAGATCAGCAATCTACCAGCAAGACCTACACCGCTACCACGCCAGCCGGATCCGGCCTACTTCTTTCTGCGAGGGAGATCTGGTGCTGCGCCTGGTCCAGAGCACAAAAGGAATGCACAAGCTGTCCCCACCATGGGAAGGCCCATTCATCGTCAGCCGGGCGCTGCACAACAATTCATATTATCTGATCGATGCCCAGCAGCCGGTGAAGAACAAGGCAGACCGCTCGGATGAGGAGACGGAACGCCCATGGAACGCGAGCCTACTCCGACCATTTTACACTTGAGCAAGAAGTGTATGTATCTCCCCTTTCATGTAATAAATGAACAAGCTTGGAAGCCTCGGCGTAGTACCGAGGACTTTGTCCCAATTTCGCGTACCACATTCGCCCCTGTGCCGGCTGGCCTGGACGCCCATGATTTCTACAGGCAACATAGTATTGCATAAGGTGCCTAGAGCAAACTCTTCGGTTTCGGCTTCAGACCGCAAGCCGGCTGTCGACCCGGCAAGAGCGAAGCTCAAAGCACACACTACAATAAAAATGCCAATGCAGAAGACATGGGCGCTTGGACGAGCCGGTCGCGCCCACACGAGTTAAGCCAACAACAACGAACCGAAGTATCGCGAGGCACGCCAGCTCAGCCTTTCCTTCGGTTCCGGCTGCAGACCGCAACCCGGCTGGCAGCCGGCAAGGGTATCGCTCGAAAGGCCAATGCTCGCTGAGAAAAGGGGAGCTTCTAACGGCCTAGCTCGAAAGGGCACGTCTCCTTGTTTCTTTTTGTTGTTCAGTCCTAACTACGAATAAATGCATGCATAATGAAACTAACCCAAAGCAATGTTGTGTCTCGTGTGACACGAGCCACAACTTGACAATAATATGAAGGCAAAGAGCTTCGACCCGGCTGGCTACCCTAGCCGGCCCGAACCTCGGGGACTACACCCAGTGGGCGCGCTCCTGTGCACCCATCAACATAAGTGAAGATGGCAAAGAGCTTCGACCCGGCTGGCTAACCCAGCCGGCCCGAACCTCGGGCACTACACCCAGTGGGCGTGCTCCTGCGCACGCATCAACATAAGTGAAGATGGCAAAGAGCTTCGACCCGGATGGCTAACCCAGCCGGCCCGAACCTCGGGGACTACACCCACTGGGCGCGCTCCCGTGCACCCATCAACATAAGTGAAGATGGCAAAGAGCTTCGAACCCGGCTAGCTACCCCAGCCGGCCCGAACCTCGGGGACTACACCCAGTGGGCGCGCTCCCGCGCACCCATCAACTCAAGTCAAAGCGGCCAAGATCCCCGACCCGGCCGGCCCCCAGCCGGCAGCAATCCCAAAAACCAAAAATAATGAAGGCATAACAGCAAGCAGACGGAGTGCGCTCAAGAATTGAAGGGGCACCAAGACATTTAAGCAGAACACGAAGGTTCTGCGCCCAACTCAAAGTCTGATGTAAAAAATTAATCAAAATGTAGCACCAACAAAAGGCCAAATTCACAAATACACTCGGCATCCCGGGGATCAAGGTTCAGCGGCAGGAGCAGCAGAGGGAGCGTCAGCAGCTGGAGCAGGAGGCAGACCGGCAGGAGGGGCGCTAGAGCCGTCTGCAGGAACTTGGCTGGTGGAAGCAACGTCGATGGGGTTCCAGGGCGTCGGGGTCCAGTGTAGTGGCAGCGGCTTGGCGGGATCGTGAAAATCACGCTCCAGGTCCACGTAGGTGCCAATCTTCACCCCGCGGGACCGGATCGCCGGAATGCTGTCGCGGAGGCCCTCGTAGCTCGTCCCAAGACGGAAACCACGCGTGAGCACACCGAGATCATCCCCGGGATACCACGACTTGAACAAGGCCATAGCCATTTCCACACCGCCTCAGGCCGCCCATTCCATGTGGATATCCAGGACGTCGATTCCATGAGACAAGGCAACCGCCAAGCTGGCGATGTCATGCACATCACCTGCATCCGGCCAGATGTAGTGAAAGAGGTCGTTGGCAACGGAACAAAGACCATTGCTCTCTTTCGCTAGCACCTTCACCAGATCCAAGGCGGTCAGGTCGCGGCCAACATCCTCCACAGGAAGCTTCTCTAGAGCCATCTCGGTCGCCTCAAGGTAATGAGATGCAACCGAAGACATGAGTAGGCAGAAGGACTAGACTAAATTAACCACGATGCAGCGGAGGGTAGAAGCAGAAGAACTTACTGATGACCATCTCCGAGATGCTCTGGAGGTGCTGAGTCAATTCTCCCTCCCGGGAGCGAAGAATCTTGATCGTCTCCTTCTGTTGGGCGGAGATTGTTTCAAAATTCTTCAACGCCTCTACCCGGATGTCAGCGGCCTTCTTGCCCTGCTCCACGCTAACCTCAACCTAATGCTTAGCCGTGGCAAGTTGATCGAACTGCGCCTGCCGCGCCTTGTTCGATTCCTCCAGCCGAGCAACCTCGGCTTTGAGGCGCTCCACCTCCTTCTCTTTGTCCAGGATCATGGTTGTAGGAGGATACCCGATGGTCTACAAAAAAGGGGAAAAGGGAGCCAATCGCCAAGACAGATCTGAAGAAGCAATCTTACGGCCTAGATCCCGGGTGCTCTTCACCGACTCCGAAAACGCTCTCTGCAATGAGAAAACCGAGTAAGAGACGGAACAGAAAACCGGCTAAAAAAGCAACGCACAAAAAAGATAACAAGGAGAGACATTTACCTCCATCAAAACAGACAAATTTTTGGCCTCGCCAAGGCCCTTTTCCAATCCCTCAACCAGGTGGCGAACCTGGTCGAGTGCAACGGGCGCCGCGCCCGAGAGCTGAGTGAGAATCGCACCCGGCGTCAGCACAGCCGGAGCTGGCCTAGAGTCGGTAACAACAACCTCGTCATCATTAGTAGCCGCACCCGAAGGTGCGGCCACCACCAACTCCCTCCCAGTCGGCACGGAGACGCCCGGCTGGCCGCCACCCGCTGCAGCCGCCTGCGTGGCTCCAGCCTCCTCCATCACCTCCGTGATAATGGGCCTGGCGGAGCTGCCTGGAGCATCGATCCAGGCCGGGTTCACGCCAGCCCTAGGACGAAGAGGGGGGTCTCCGGGTCCTGAGCAGCCGCAAACAGCTGCCCCAACCACGAGGACGCGGGCTCCTGATGCAGCAACCATGTGGTCGGGGAGCCTTGAGGGGCCCTGGGCGGAGATGGCGCGGCGGGAGCGGTCGACGCGGCCGGCGCAGCCGGATTGGTCGTAGCCGGGGCGGAGGTAGCCATTGACCTCACCACCTCCTCAACCGCTGGCGGAAGAGGAGGAGCAACGACGGCGGCGCCACCATCGCCAAGCGACATCGCCTCGCTGCGTGGAACGAAAAATAAGAGAAAGGGCCAACAGAGCCACAGAAAAACAAGGAAGATGCAAGGAGGACTCTAACCCGACAACGAATGGTGGAGCAACGACTTGACGCCCCCGACGCGTCCATTTTTGTTCAACTGGAGCAGGAGCGGCAACAGGCGCCACCCTCTTCCCCTGGGCTTTCGCTGCGGGTTTCTCTCGGCCGCCCTCCTCGTCGGTGACATCGAATGCGACAAAAACAAAGCCTTAAACCACAACCTCATGGGCTAGGACGAAAGAAGGAGCTGCAGCTGGCAACTTACCATGAGGATCCGAGGGGCCGTCGTCCGCCTGGATAGGAAACCCTTCGGGCTCCGTCTGGGGGTACTTCTTCGGCTTCCTGTCCGCCAAGAAGGACGGAAGCAGGAAGTCACCCATACCATATTCGGCTAGTTGCACCGTGAACAACTACTCAAAAAGGGGAGCATAAGGCACCCAAGGAAAGCTAATAACGATGAGGAAAAAATGCAAAAGAGCCAGAGGACAACTCACCTGGGACGGCAGGCGACCGCGATGGTACGGCGGGCAGGAGTACGCCCAGGTTGCCTCCATGCGGAACTTGGAGATCATGGAGACCCGGTTCCGCAGATCCTGGTAGGGAACTTCCTTCTGCGACGTCCTCGTCGGATCATCGGCGGTTAACATATGGCACATCTTGTGCGACCGCTTCTGCAGTGGAAGCACGCGCCGCACCATCCACGATAGCGTGATGTCCCGGGCGGTGAGCCTTTCCGTCTCCACCATCGCCTCCACCCGGGTGGCCATCCGATCGAGGTCTGCTGAGGCGCCCATACCTTTCGTCGACCATCCCTTCTGCGTTGAGGGCACGTTGACGAAAGGAGGAAGGCATATCCAGTCCACCTATGTGGCGTTGCTCACATAAAAATATGAGCGCTGCCATAGCTTGACGGTGTCGGGAAGCTCGAACCGCGGCATCAGCGGAGAGGGCCGCGGATAAATGGCGTAGCAGCCCGTCTGCGTCAGTGGACCGTCCTTGGCGGTGTTCTGGGCCTTGAAGTGGAAGAACTTGAGGAAGTTCACCACCTCGGGCCACACCTCAAGGTACGATTCACAGCAGGCCGCGTGATGCGACAGCTGTGCGATGCCATTCGCGTCCGGATGATGGAGTTGGAGGTCGAAGAAGACGAAGAGCTGGAGGAGGAAGGGGCTGATGGGAAGGCCGAAGCCACGAGCGAAGTGCACGAGGAAGACGACGCGCTCCCCCGGTCGAGGGTCTAGCACCCGCTCCTCCTCTGACGCGAGCCGATGCTTCACCAGCATCGACGAGGGAAGAAATCTACCCCGTCGATACTTGTAGACAAGGTCGTCGGTCACGAATGACCCACACCAACCCCCGCACTACTCCGGCAACATATCTGCAGGAGGGGTGGCTGTGGTGAACAGTGTGCGGTGGCTCTGGCGGCGGCAAGGAAAAGGGGCGTAAGGAGCAAGGTGCGCTGGAGGAGGAGAAGATGAGCTGGAGGACGAAGAAGTGTGGGAATTGTTCCCCCTCCAGATCTCTATTTATCCCCGTGGGCGGTACCGTCGCCCCCTCAGCTCCCGCATGACGCGTGGCATCCAGGCGCCACAGCCGCACGACGTTACGGCTTCGGATCCTTTGCGCCATAATAACCACCACAGCAGATCCACGAGCGTTACTGGGAGACGAGGTGTGCGCGCTCGCCCCGAGAAACCGCTGCGGAAAGTTGTGTGCGCAGTTGCCGAAAACTGACGCAGCGACGTGGAAGTCCAACTGACGCGACGTGCACCAAAGCAGCAGTCGTGGGTGACGACATCAACAACATCATCAAGCTAACGCTTCGTCTCCAGCTACGCTAGTCGGTCCCTGCCTTTGCTGTCTACACCCAGTGGGCGGCCATCGATTCCGGAGCCGGTTAAATCCAGCCGGAAAGCAAAAGCAAAATCTGCAGCCGAATGCGGTCAAACAATCACTTCAAGACGAAAAAGAGCACACAAGACCTTACCCACCGGCCAAGTCCATACGTGCTCAGGGACTAGTGTCGGGGGGATAACCCCGGGTGGGGAAATCCAAGCACAAGTAGACCGGCTCCAGACGAAACAGGTCGCCTGGCCTTCAAGAAGGACAACTCTAGCTGGTTGGGGAACACCGCCCGGCTGGGCTTATAACCTTCCTGGCTGGCCCGTCTAGCCGGTAGCCAGAAGAACCGTCCGGGTGGTCGCTCCCACCCGGCTCACCTCGGATTTGATGGAGAGCACGGAAGAGCTGACGCTCCTTGCGGGGTATGCCTCTGGCTCTCCCTCGTCATCAGGCAAGCTGGTGTGCCGTCACGACCAGCGCTACCCGAAAAAGATAAAGCAAAGTGGTCGGTTGACTGGCGAAAGCAGTCCGGGTGACCGTTAAAGCAAGGGTGAAGCCCCAAAGGAAGCCCGGATGATCGCTAAAGAAGAGGATGACGCTAAAAGAAGGGCGGACTGGGTCCTGGCCCACCGGCTAGGCCCTATAGCCGGCCCTGTCCTATAAACCCATATCCAAACAGTAAACCCTAGGGCCCGATTTATAATCTGCCCCTCTCGGGCCAGTATATAAGGGAGGGCAGAGCTAGGGTTCTAGGTAGGCAACAATAGAAGGAGAGAAATGTCAGTAGCTAGTTCCCATCTTCCTCTAGCTCTCGATAGTGGCTAAGGAAACAGCTCAAGGAGCATCTGTACTGGGCATTAGCTCCCTCATATAGTTCATCTTGCAGGAGTAGGGGTGTTACCTCTCCGAGAGGGCCCCGAACCTGGGTACGCCACTGTGTTTGCAGTCTACCGTGCCCAACCCGTTGCGTGAGCCACCGATTGCATCCGAGTGTCCCTTCTTTGCCACCCCCGATGGCACTACCGTGTTCCACACCACGACAGGCACGCCTCCTCGTCTCCCCTCTGGACTTCTTGTTACCCACGGAAAGTAATTGACTTTGACGTTTGTCCTGTCCAATTCCGAGAATATTTCTTAACTAACTTTTCTGAAACCAAAAACAACAGAAAACAACCAACTAGCACTGTGGCAACTTGTTAATAGGTTAGTACCAGAAAACATGTAAAAAGCACCTCAAAGTGTAGACAAGCAAGCAAAGTAGATACTAAACAAGCATGGAGCATCAAAAATTATAGATATTTTTCCGACATATCACCTTTCACGCCATCTATTACTATGGCATATCTCTGATGCCGTACATGTTTTCCGCAGATGGATGTTCCTTGCACTCTATTATGTTAAGTGAACCATGAGCTGAGGGATGTTGCCAAGGGTACCATCGTTCAACATACCTTAGCTCGTTGTTCACGTAGCATAAGAGAGTGCAAGGAACATCCGTCTGCGGAAAACATGTACGGCGTCAAAGAAATGCCATATGAGTAATAAATGGCGTGAAAGGTGATACGTCGGAAACGTATCTATAATTTTTGATGCTCCATGATTGTTTAGTATCTACTTTGCTTTGCTTGTCTACACTTTGAGGCGCTTTTTACATGTTTTCTAGTACTAACCTATTAACAAGTTCCCACAGTGCCAGTTGCCTGTTTTCTGCTGTTTTTGGTTTCAGAAAAGTTAGTAAAGAAATATTCTCATAATTGGACGGGACAAACGTCAAAGTCAATTACTTTCTGTGGGGAACAAGAAGTCCAGAGGGGAGCCGGAGAGGCCGGCCAGGGCGGTCAGACCCACCCTAGGCGCGGGTGTGCCCTGCCCTGCGCCTGGGAGGGGTGTGGGGCCCCTGGTCGCCGCCTCGGCCTCCCCCTTCGCCTATAAGAAGCCCCCGATGCAGAAACCCTAAGCACCCGATCAAATCTCCACGAAACCGTCTGTAGCCGCCGCCACCATCATCCCTCGATTGGGGGGGTCTAAAGTTCTTCCCGGCACCCTGCTAGAGGGGAGATCATCCCGGAGGCCTTCTCTCCGGTATGATGCGTGAGTAGTTCCACCTTGGACTATGGGTCCATGTAGTAGCTAGATGGTTGTATCTCCTCCTTTGTGCTTTCATGTATAGATCTTGTGAGCTCCGTTCATGATCAAGATCAAATGTATTTGTAATCATGCATGTTGTGTTTGCGGGGATCCGATGGATATTGAGATTATTATGTTGGTTTGATTAATGGTTTTGTCTTTATGATTCTATCATGTATGTGTTGTTTGTGATCTTGCATGCTCTTTGTTGTTACTAGCTATCTTGGCCAAGTAGTTGCTAGTGACTCTAAGAAGGGGTATTTATGCTCGATAGTGGGTTCATGCCTCTAGTTTCCAAGGGAAGTGACAATACTCTCTTTGGTTGTAGATGTGATGTTGCTACTAGGGAGAAAACAATGATCTCTTGTTCATGGAACATGTGGACTATTTACCTTACACACTTTGCTTAAAGCAGTTGTCTGTTTCTTGCAACTTAATACTGGAGGGGGTTCGGATGATAACCTGAAGGTGGACTTCTAGTCATAGATGCAGTTGGATGGCGGTCTATGTATCTTGTTGTATTTCCCAATCGAATCTCATATGATCTTTCTGACTAGTAATTGCATTGTTATGCCTTGCTTAGTTCCTGTCAATTGCCCTGCTGTAATTTGTTTACCCTTCATGCCATGTTGTTTATCTAAGGAGAGCACCTCTAGTGAACTATGGGCCCCGGTCCAATCTTTACCATTGATACATCTTCCACTGTTACTTGTTTACTTGTTGCAAACCATTACCTTCCACACCATACGTTTAATCCTTTGTTACAGCAAACCGGTGAGCTTGACAACCTCACTGATTCGTTGGGGCAAAGTCTTGAGTTTGAGTTGTGCAGGTCTCCGCGTTGCTTGCAACACATGTGTGATGTTTCCTTCCTCCTTCTGGTTCGATAACCTCGGTCTCAACTGAGGGAAAACTTTATGCTTGCTCTTCACACCCTACGCTTGGGGTTACCAACGAAGTGCCACGTCGAGCATCAGCAAAAGGCGTTAAAGCAATTTGTTTACCGTGATGGCGTCGAGATCGGCTACTATCGAGGCACCACATACAAAGACGGGCGTGAAAGAGACGGAGGGGCTGCTTGATGGCATGGTGCCGGCCGCCGGTGTATTCTCCCTACCGGGTGCTTGGAGCTTCGGTGCCGCCGCGACGATGGCTGGGGGAGTCACCAACATGTCTGGCGCCGCGGTGATGGCAGGGGAGTCACCAACACTTCTGGCGCTGCGGTGCTAGCGGGCGGAGTCACGAACACATAATTCGCCTGATTCGTCGGCGCCGCGTTGTTCGAGTGGCTGCTGACCATGCTTGGAATTGGGCACGACCCTTGTCGACCACCCGCACTCTAGTTAGCTATTGACTCCGCCAAGGTAGGTAGGATGGACGTGAGGGTGATTGCCAGGTTGTCTTGGACGATCTGTAGGATCCGTGCCACTTGTTCCTTAAGTTCTTGAACCTCGCGGTTTTCCTAATCGCTCCTTCCCGATGGCGCCACACGCGTCCTTGGTGGTGGACCAAAATGATCCACCCAATTCTTACCCCCGAGGCTGGCCAGACGGCCAGTCTACGACGGCTTCTTTGTAACCGGCGTGATTTTCTTGGCCCGGTTCATCGCCCTGTTAAAAGGGTTATCCCACCGGGTGGCCGCCATCGACCCTAGGGATGAGGAACCCTGGGATCCATGACTAGCAATTTCCTCCTCCTGTAGAAGAAGTAACAGTGAACCGTTTAGAAACTCGACTTCATCGATTACAATGCAATCGAGTTGATCCGCGGTAATTAAATTACTTATCACAATTTACTCGAATTCCTTTACCGCAGGATCCGCGTGAGTTGTTTGGTTTTTGGGTCCACATGGTAATGGGCACTGATGAAGTTTCGAAGCTGCCCCTTTCATCGTCCTCGCTCTCCGAAGGATGGTATTCTTCATCGTCTTCTAGCCGCCTCCCAGAATGTCAATTGTTTATTCGGAGGTCTAACTTCTCCTTCAACGTCGATGCGCTTAGAACAGCCAGCCTCGGCATTGTCACACATGTTTGCACTAATAAAAAGCAAATAATTGATTAGTAATAAAGTGCATGAAAAAATCCGGCATGACCTTTGCTAATTTTCTTAAACTAGGAGTGCCCGATTTCTGCCGAAACGGAAGTTAATCAACATTCCGGCAAAAATCAAGACTCATTTCATATAAGAACCTGCATACACGACATAAGAAAGTGCTTCATACAAGTACAAGCACAATTTCAAGTGCTACAACAATAACAAAAATGAGAATACACCATAACCAAGTGCTTCTGGTCATAACCAAGTGCTAGCTTTCAAACAACTATCTCAGAACTTAACTAATGCTTGATGATATCAAATGATAGCATGCAAATGATGACAGCAAGCAAATACAACATGAAATCTCAGAACTTAGCAAATGACAGCATGCAAATGATGACAGCAAGCAAACCATAGATCTTGTTGGCTTACAAATGATAACAACAAGCAAACCAAAGATCAATGTTACACTATAGGTTGTTATTTGGATAATAGAACTAAATACAACATTGTTATAAGCTGATAACATAACTAAAATGTACAAACTGCCATGCTACAACTCTAAACCTGATGCATATTTGCAAGGATACAAGGGAGCAAAACTGAACCATTTACCTACTCTAAACAAGATTACTGCTCTGAACCTGTCATTTACCTACTCTAATTTAGCTG
Source organism: Avena sativa (assembly GCA_916181665.1). Lineage (NCBI taxonomy): Eukaryota > Viridiplantae > Streptophyta > Magnoliopsida > Poales > Poaceae > Avena > Avena sativa. The sequence continues at coordinate 349,523,473 of OV702293.1, read as the reverse complement.
AAATGAATTTATACTTGATTGCTTCTTGGATCAAAATATATCACCTATGCACGAGATGATGCAGAATAGATTCATTGGATATACTATACTTGACAGCAAACAAATGATACTCCTATGCATGAAGATTATTATTGTTTTTATATCACCTGTCATTTACCTGATTTTTATACTGTTTTTATATCACCTATGCACTATAGATTGTTAGCGTTTCAATGTCACTAACAGGCAGACATTAAAAACAAGTGCGAGAAGACATTGTGAATTTCATATCATCAGTTTATAACTAAAGGTTGTCACTGCCATGCGATCTAAGCTGCAATGAAGCTCAATATTCTAGTTGGACTGATACAACTCAAGTCTCAAAGACTAATCACAATTGGGTTTCAGCAACCAAGATCCATATGGATTTGAGAACTGAAACAAAAGAAATATTTGGTTCCCACTAACAAGAGCTGGCTGCATTGGTAGGTGAATAAAAGATGGCAGTAAAATGTGTTAACAAAAAAATAGTTATGGTTATACAAGCCTACAACTATTAGCAGCCAAAATATCTCTTCTGTCATGTTGATTTTTTGTAAGGTAGTAAAACATCATACTAATGCAGCAACTTAGACTGAGTTTGACAATTTGTAGAGGAGCTATCTAATCTAATCTAATCCAGCCCTAATCTGAACCCAGCTAGTCAGTGTCTTAAAAGGATGGAAACATGTTTTCTTGAGTACTAGCTAGTTCTTGCAGTATGCCACTATGCAAGGTCCCTTCATTCTATGTTTTCAATGGGTCACACTAATCTGGCTGTGTTTCATATTGTTGACCACAATCTCAGAGCTCACTGTCATTAGAGCTCAACCTCACTGTCAACTGAGCTCAACCTCACTGTCAACCTCACTGTCAACTGAGCTCAAACAAGTGTGTCAACCTCACTGCTAAATTTCTAATCTAAACCCTAAAATGGAGCAACAACCAAGCCTGTTGGTAATCAATGTTGGTAATCGTGTTCTACTCTGAACCCTAATGTGAGAGGGGAGAGAGGGAGAGAGAGAGGGAGAGAGGGAGAGAGGGCAGGGGTGACTCTCACCTCTGAGACAAGCACAAAGACAGCGGGTAGACGACGGCTGGCGGGGCTGGCGACCTCCTCGAGCGACGGCGGCCTCCTCCTCCTCGAGCCACGGCGACCTCCTCCTCCATGGATAGGCAGCGACGACGGCCTCCTCCTCCACGGATTGGCAGCGGCGACCTCCTCCTCCACGGATCGGCAGCGGCGCGGGCCTCCTCCTCCATGGTCTCCTCCTCGAGCGGCGGCGGCTGGCGAGGCAGCGTATCAACAGCGGCCGCGGGGGCTCGCGCTCGAGATGGTGGGCACGTCTGAGATGGGGATGAGGGACGTGTGCCCATGCACGTGGATAAAGCACATATAGGCGTAGTGTACTCTGGCATAGTGCCTTACAGAGCGCACTCCGGTCTAGTGCGCTACGCCTATCTCCTCTAGCACCTGTATAAGAAACCAATCGCTCCACTATCTAAAAACTACACTAGCCTATCCCACTGGTTTCGCCCACTACTCTATCTCAACCTGTGAGCACCCAGGTTCGAATCCTGGTGCCCACCTTTTTTGTTTTTATTTTAAAAATACTATTTAATGTTCCAAAAAATGCCCAAAAGTTGTAATATATGCCATAAAAGTTTTGTTTTTATTTTAGAAATACTTTTAAATGTTCCAAAAATGCCCAAAAATGATAATATATGTCATAAAAGTGGTACAAATAATATGATTCAAAGTATAATTAAATTAAATAATAATTTGTCCATAAATATTACAATCTTTTTTGACCACGTGTTTTACAATATTTTTTGAGCTAGCGTTTTACAATATTTTTCCCTTCTTTGTCGCGGTTGAATAATTTAGCCCCAGCACTTTAATGTTTCTTCTTTCGAACGGGCTACCTTTTTTGGGTAGGGTTGTCCTTTTTCTTCTTGTGATGTATGTTGTTGCATCGTAGTCGTCGTCATCTTCAATCTTTGGATTGCCGTACTAGTTGAAGTCTTGCTCGTTGGCGACTCTATCCATTCCGATGATGTTTCTTTTTCCTCTCCTCATGACAACACGGCTAGGCTTTGTCGGGTCGGTAATAAAAAACATTGGTCCACTTTTCTAGCCAGTACCCACGGTTCATTTTTCGTGGCCACGTTCGCACCGGCGGCCTTGGATTTGGCTGCTTCGGGTATAACCATGGTTGTGAAATACCAGTGTTCTCTTTCGACGCTCTTTTCCCATCTGACAATGAACATCGGCACCTTTTCTCCATAGTAGTCGAGATCCCAGATCTCCTCGATCCTTCCGTAGAATCTTTCCTTCATGTTGTCATCGGTGTAGAATTCCGACGTAATGCCTGAGTTCTGATAATCACACTTGTTGTCCTCTTCCTTCGTGTAGAATGTGTAGCCGTTGATATCATACACCTGATAGGTCACTAGGTTTTGCATGGGTCCCTGCGACAAGGTGAATATGATCTTTTCCGTGTCAGAAGAATGCGACCGCGGGGGATTATCAAGGAGCGTCTGCCTAAATCGACGCGTGAAATCTGAATTGTGCTCTTTGATTATTTCTCCCTGTGTCCTCTGTATGCCCCGGTCGCTGTACTTCTTCTCGATTAACCTTTTGTGCTTCTATACCCAAGGATCAACAAGTTCTAAATGTTGTAGCGCGACGAGGTTTGCTCGATCAAAGTCTGCGCATCGACAATCGAAGTCTGCATGCAGTACGCGACGACCCTCTCGGTGACCAGATCCGTCGAGCTTGCCAAGGTGCCTGTTGACGGGAAGACCGACAGGGTTCTCGATGTCTAGATAATTCGTGCAGAAAGAGATGCACTCTTCGGTCAGAAAGCCCTTGGCTATGCTTCCATCTAGACGAGACCTATTGTGAACGTATCCTTTGATGTGTTCATTCATTCTTTCGAACGCCATCATGCTGCAGAGGAACATCAGCCCGAGTTGGACGATGTCCTCCACAACATGGACCAGCAGATGCACCATAATGTCAAAGAATGCGGGCGGGAAGTAGACCTTAAGCTCGCATAGTATCACCATGATCTCCTCCTATAGCCTCCCAAGCTGATTCACGCCAATCGACTTTCTAGAGATGACGTCGAAAAACTTGCAGAGGCCAAACAACGTTTCACTGATGTGCTCGTCCATTATCCCTCTTAGTGCAACCGGAAGTACCTGTGTCATTAGCACGACACAGTCGTGATACTTCATGCAACTGAACCTCTGCTTCGCCTTGTCTAGGTATCTGCTTATCTTGCCCGCGTAGCCGTAAGAAAATTTGACTCCTAGAAGGCACTTGAAAAACTATTTGATCTCATCTTGGCTTAGAGTGAAGCAATAAGGAGGGCAGTAATATTCGTTCTTCTTGACCTTTTTACCCTTCCAACGACCTTGTGTCGCCTCCGACTCTTGATCGTCGTCATCTTCCCGATCATCAGGAGTAGTGCCTCCTCTGTGAAGCTCCTTCCAGATGCCCATGAATATCAGGTCGTGCCTTGATTTTGGACCATCTTTCGTCCTATCTGGCATGTTGATTATGGTGGCGAACAGACTCTCGCACACCTTTTTCGTGGTATGCATGATGTCAAGGCTATGAGGCATGCGGAGAAACTTCTAGTATGGAAACTCCCAGAAAACAGACCTTGTTTTCCATACCTTCAACAGCGGCTTGTCTTCCTACCTCTTTCGCTTCTTTCCAGGCTTAGGAAAATCTTTCCAGTTTTTCAGCAATTCTTCCACTTCTTCGCTGCTCCTCTGCTCTGGGATTCCTCGGGTCTCGGATTTTCCATCGAACAGATCTCCATGTTTTATCCATGGATCATTCTTGCCGAGCTAGCTCTGGTGCGCCATGAACACGGTTTTCGAAGACCCTGGATCTTTCTCTAGTTGGAGATAGCTTGTGTTATCCATGCACCTAATGCATGTGGAGAATCCTTGGATAACCTGCCCCGAGATATACCCGCAACCTGGATAGTCTTGCACCGTAGTGACCAACACGTCTCTCATAGTGAAATAATCTTGTGCGACAGCGTTGTAAGTATTGGCTCCATATTCTCATAACGTGGCTAGATCCTCTTTCAACAACCCGAGATACAGACTGATGTCGGTACCAGGTTGTTTTGGCCCTTGAATTAGCATACTCATTTGTATGTACTTCTTCTTCATACACAGCCATGGAGGGAGGTTGTACATCCATACAAACACGGGCCAAGTGCTATGCGTGATGCTCTGGCTACCGAACGGATTGAGTCCATCGATGCTTGCACCAAGCCTGATGTTCCTCAAATCTCCACCGAATTCTGGGAATTCGAGGTACAATGCTTTCCACTGGCTAGCATATGAAGGGTGCGTCAGCAACTCGTCCTTTTCGGGGTCATTGTCATCTCCTTGCTTCTTCCTTTCCGCATGCCATTGCATGAGCTTCGCTTCCTTATGGTCTGTAAAATAGCGCTGCAGACGAGGAGTTATAGGAAAGTACCATACCACTTTTCGAGGTGCTTTCTTCCCTTTCTTGTATCGACTCACACCGCACACTGGACATGTGGTTTTCTCCGCGTCCTCGCCCCGATAAATGATGAAATCATTGATGCATACGTGGTATCTAACATGCGGTAGATCGAGAGGACAAACGATTTTCTTGGCGTCCTCGATACTAGTTGGACATGTTTTTCCCTCCGGGAGACGATCATGCCAGAATGCCATCATATCGTCGAAGCTTGCGTCGCTCAATTTGTGTTTTGCCTTCATATCCATATACTTGAACGTTACATTCAACCGGGTATCATTGGGCCTGCATCCTTCATATAATAGAGTAACCGCGTCTTTCTCAAGTTGCACAAGCTTGGCTTTCTCTCTAGCGGCAGCCCTGGCGTAACTTGTCTGCTTGAGAAGCAACTCTTGCACATAAGGGTCCCGCACCCAGCCTGATGTTTTTCCATCGTCGTCTGCTTCTCCGGCATCTAGATCATCATCATCCCGGTCTGCTTCCGCACCTTCACCATCTCCAGGAGACTCTTCATCATCTCGCCCGTCCTTGCCATAATGATCATCGTCATGTTTCCCACCTTCACCGTCTCCATCGTCTTCGTCATCGCTTATCCAACGAGTGTATCCATCCATGAAACCATGGAGGAGAAGGTGCGTCTGCAGATGCCCGGAATCTGTGTCGATCAACTTGTTGAGTTTGCATCTTCTGCACGGACATCTTATCTCTGTCTTGTTATTTCGTATCATGTCGGTCGTCCCACATTTCAAAAATCTAGCCACAATGCCTTCGCTCATTATGCGGACCATTTTTGCCTGCGCGGTGTACACGGTATAATTAGAATTTTATTGGAACCACATAATCAATGCATGCATGCAATGGTCGATAGAAAATTTTGGCACGACCTATCCTAAAATAAGGACCTTTGCGAAATGCCAAAGTCTTGCCAAAATGGAAATGAATCAACATTTTGGCAAAACAAATGGCAACTCATTCACACACAAACACAAGAGAGAGACCGATCCATACACATGAACATATCATCCTATCCATACACACATGCATGAGCATCGATCCTCTCCATATACACACACATGAGCATCGATCCTCTCCATACACACATGAGCATCGATCCTCTACATACATATGAGCATATCATCCATATACACATGAACACATCCTTACATGGACAACTTACCGAGATGAGAGACCGATCGAGAAGATGGAAAGGAGAGGTGCGCGCGAGATCGACTGAGAGGATGACGTGTCCGGAAGGAGAGCTTCCTCTATTATGTATGTAGCATCCAAGGTAAGTTCTACATGCTAAAAATGGTGAATGAGTAGAGAAATTGAGGTGGGAAGGAGGAGGGTCCCGACTAGATCTAAGGAGGAAGAAGGAGGGGAAAGTGAAGTGTGGGTGTGGTAGTGGATAGTCACATGTGCAAAGTGGAGCTGCCAAAAAAAGGTCGACACATCCGTGGTGCACATGGCCCTAGTGCGCCACATGAACTAATCACAACTGTGGCGCACATGCCAGGAGTACGCCACGGATGTGTTTTCCCATTTACAGAGCAAAGGGGCCTTCGCTTAGGCGTAGCGCACGCCCATCATGTGCGCCACGGCTAAACCCTAACAACCGTAGCGCACATACCCCATGTACGCTACGAGTATGTGTCATGCGGCCAGCAGGCCCCTGGCCCACCCATATCTGTGGCTCACTATCACCACGTGTGCCATGGTTGTTCTAGTTACTAGTAGGGCACTGCCCACAGGTGAGCCACGCCTGTTTTACCCGTGGGGCACTTCAACCACGTGAGCCACAGATGTGTGGATTATCTATAGCCCTTTTCCTAGTAGTGAAGACGTCGCTGCGGCACTGGAGGTTGCTGCTATACCGTAGGTTGTCGATGCCGAGTATGAAGATGAGGCCTCTGCCTCCAACATTACTACCGACATCGACGACTTGTTGCCTCCTCTGCCAGCTTTCGTCGTCCGCCCATGGAATGTCTGCTGGGTGGGCCGAGCGCCGGTTGGCTCATCGATGACCCAGAGCACGACTTCAGCGATGAGTATTTTGAGGCACCGCCTCCACTGCTATACTACCAGCACCACGAGTTCGACCCCTGCCTCCCATCTCCAATGCCCTCCGATAAGGACCCGACGCACTTCGCCCTGCCGGGCTATGACCCCTTGCCGGAGATGGAGGAAGATATCGACAACGCAGCCCTACTCGCGTCCCGATGTTCCCCAACCTCAACCTCCCAGCGCACAGGATGTGAAGGAGAAGGCCGAGGACCTGGTGTCGTCGGCCGCCCTTCTGACGCCCTCGCCAGAGGCACGCGAACTCCTCCATCTTCTTCGCATCAGCCATGGCGGCTCTCCTGTCGGCATCCGCATTGGGACTTGGTCCTCGGTGAATCTTAGCCTCGCAGACCGCTTGGCGGCGCTCTGCCTCGACAAACCCTTCGAGGGAACGAGCAAGCACTGAGCCGCTGCACATAGGCGCAGACATGAGGACCTAATCCAAAATGTGCTACCTTAATCCGAGCCCGGGGATCCCTCCCTCCTGACACTCGACCCTGCTCCTCTCCCTCTCTCCCTCCTCCGCCGTCGGAGGCACCGCCAGGCAAAGCCCACACGGTGTGGTGATGACGGGGTATCTGCTGGTTGTGGTTAGGTGTGGCGGTGGAGCGCTCTACTCCTCCATTGGCTGCAGGGAAGCTAGGAGATGGTGGCCGTACGCGGTGGCTGGAGCAGCGGCAGGCAGTCAGAGGCGACATGGCGGTTTGGGCCCGATCTAGACCTGTTTGGGCCTAGAGGGTCCCGATCCCCTTCTCCAATTTCGGTATGCGCGTGGCATCGAAAGCTTGCTGCTCTGCTTGCGTCACTAGGGAGCCGGGGCGGCGGCCCCAGGCATGGCTGTGTCTATGTCCTCCTTCCGCCGAAGGTGGGTAACGATATATGGTGGATCCCAGGATCCCATGGCTTGCACAATAATTACTGTGGGCGGTCCTAGGGTTCATCCTCCTGTCGAGATGAAGACTGTCCGGATGCATGTCCTTATCAATTCGGTTGCAGTGGCGTGTTCCGGAAGGATCCGTCGACGACCTCCATTGGGCGACACATGCGTGGAGTTTGCTGGATCGGGAGATTCGGTCGTGCGAACCCATGTTTTACTCTGACCGTTTGGTTTCATAGGGAGCGTTTCGAAGCTCTGCTAGCTATTAATATCATGGGGCATGCTCTCGTTCCATGGTGCTAGCGGAGAAGGTCATGAAAGCCGAGATCTAAGGACTAGCAATGGTAGTTCGAAACTTTGTGACGACAAGGAATTGGCTTGATATTTCTTGAATTGCAGGAGGGGCTTGCAAGTGGGGGAGATTGCATAGGAGAAGTTTAAAGTCTTGTCTTTTAAGGTGAAAATCCAAAGTCTAGCATTTATTAGTTGTGCCTGGCAATAGTCTTTGTTGAAGTCTCTTGGTTTATTTCTTTTATGTTCGTTCGCTCATTCATTCGTCGTGAAACTATGTATAGTTGTACTGATGTTGTGTTTCGATCTCAGGTCCATGGAGTCCGCCGTCAATTTAAACCTGATGCCTGCCGCGAGTACTGGATTCAATCGTATAAGTTATCTATTGTATCATCCATCATTCATGTATACAGTTGTAGGAATCATCGATCCATCTAATTTTCTATGCTTTCTCAGATCCATGATCGTGACCAAGACTCTGTCGTTTGATGAGACCAGGTATAACTACCTTAGAGCATCTTCACTTGGTCGACCCAATCCGTCTGAGCATGTCTGAACTCGTTTGTGCGGGACATGCGTGGCGCCCTAGCGACATGACCCATCCGGACGCACGCACCCGGCTCGACCTATCTGTGCACCAAATCTGGGCAACGGTTGGGTCGATCCGTATAACGCGCTTATCCTCGCGTGTCATCCCACTAGTTCGCTCGGGCACTCTCGCCATTGGCACAAAAGACACTCTCCTCCCCCAAACCCACGCCCTCCATATTCCGCGACTAGAGTAGGCGCAACCGTTGCCACCGCCACTGCCCGCTGCCGCCGACGCCCCCGCGATATCAAGCAGCACTGCATGACACGCACATTGCCGGAGTTGTCTGGATGTGCCACAGGCAATCCCGCCGCCCCGGACTCCGCCTGTCGACTGTACGCACGACAACCTCTACATGGCGCACAACCTGCTCGATCGTTTGCCTGACTACGGTTGAGGTATGTTCGCCGGTCCTTTCAAGGTTATCTAGCCTGCTGCAGGAGTTGGCATCGCCATTGATGGTCGTATACTTTACATATGGGTAGCAGTTGAAGGGCAATGGAGTTCTTCTACAAGAGTTTCATGAAGTCATCGTTTGAGGAGTCCGATGGTGAGACCGAGATTCTGTTGGCAGGTGCACATATGGTGCACGAACACTACCTTTTGCATGACCAAGAAGAAGGCCACATACACCTTTACAAGGACTACTTCCACCCAACTAATCCGGTCTTCAAAGAGAAGGCATTTTGTCGTCGCTATCGGATGTCCAGGAATCTGCTCTTGGACATTCTGAATGGGGTGAGGGACTACGATGACTACTTCGAGGCCAAGTACGATTGTATGGGTAAGATTGTCTTCACCTCTTACCAGAAATGTTCCGCTGCCATTCGGCATCTTGCATATAAAGTGTTCGGTGATCTCCTCGACGACTATATGCGCATGAGTGAGTCCACATGCCATGAGGCAATGTATCGGTTTTGCAGCGTAGTTATTGCAGTGTTTGACAAAGTTTACTTGAGAGAGTCAAACATCGAAGACACTACCCGCCTATTGTCCATCAATGAGCAAGGGGGTTTCCTGGGATGTTTGCCAGCATTGACTGCATGCATTGGCAGTGAAAGAACTGGCCGTTTGGTTGGTCAGGGCAGTTCAAAGGCCATGTAGATGGGTGCACCGTCATACTAGAGGTTGTTGCATCATAGGATCTCTGGATTTGGCACTTCTTTTTTGGCATGGCTGGATCAAACAGTGACATCAATGTGTTGCAGCGGTCTCCTGTGTTTTCTAGGCTGGTAGAAGGCAATGCCACACAGGTATCCTATGAGATATCTAGCTGACGGTATCTATCCCTCCTGGGCCATCTTTGTGAAGACAATCCGCAACCCTGCAGATGAGAAATGCAAGAGGTTTGCGAAAGAGCAAGAAGCCACTAGGAAAGATATGTAGCGAGCATTTCGTGTGCTTCAGTCAAGGTGGGCTATTGCTCGATACCCTACTAGAACCTGGAGCACATAGAGGATGTGGAATGTGATGACTGCTTGTGTGATTATGCACAACATGATCGTCGAGGATGAGCATGATGACAACATCTTGGACCAAGGCTGAGACTTTCAAGGTCAGTTGGTTGAGCCAGAGCCAGGTTTAGCGTCATGGGAAGCTTTCATGCAAGTGCATGAAAATTTAAGTCATAGGCAGACCCAGGATCAGCTTCAACTAGATTTGATTGAGAATATATGGGCACGTGTGTGGTAAACCTAAACGGTTAATCCCTTAATTGTTTCTTGTAATTTGAATGACGTTTGGTCGTTTTCTATCGAACCATGTGAGTGTGAATTATTTATATGTAAGCACTATTTTAATTAGATTGCCTAATCTAGTTTATTTTTTTGTCAAAATCTGCAAACATATGAAAATTCTGACTAGCACGAACAAATGGGTCACGCGGCTGGACGCGGTCGGCCGGACAGGCCGGACCCCGACCCAAAAGCGACCATGGCCCATCCTAAACAGACAGAAATAAACCTTAGATCGACCATTCGAGTAGGCCCGGTGAAGATACCGTTAGGTTCATGAGACACGTCATGTACAATGAGGTGCAGAAGACAGCGATTGCCTAGATAGAGGGACACCCGCAGCTGGGCAAGCAACAGCTAAGCCAGGAGCCAGACACGTGGATCCACGTGGCCCTCAAGGCCGGAGCCACACCCACGACCACCCTCGCCATGATGTCCGACAACTTGTACCTTTCTGGCTTCAAGACGGGTGAAGGCAACTGGTTCTCCTTTAAGGGCACCCCTCCTCCAGTTCCCACCGCAAAGGCTCTCAGCTTTGCTGGCGACAAGGGCCGTAGGACGGGGCAAAGGGACGCTCACCCCGGGGCCAATGAGGTAGGGGCCCTCGGGCAAAGACCTTTTATGTATTTATATTAGTCTTCTGTTTTTAGACTAAGATATTCTGTAATATAATGGCTTAAGGTGTAGTCTACTATTTGTCTTCTTTAACTCTTCTTTCATAAAAATATACTTCATTATTTCTAAAAAAATTGATGCCGCATTTCTTCTAGTCTCTCTAAATATATAGACCAACAACTATGCTTATGCGTCTTTACAAGGTTATGAGTATTCATTGGCAGAGACTAAAAATACGATCACATGACTATACCATTTCACAAGCGTCTCTCATCCGATTCCAACGCTACATGTTCGAGAGACTATTCCGTCCTATATTAATATTTTGGCATGTTTATTCTTTTATTCATTTTTTGCACATACATATGGATCTCTTACTTCCGCAATATTGTTTTGTGATTAAATTCTAGAGGTATGTATGTATACACAGGTTTATACAAGAAGCAATTGGTATAAATAAATATCATGGTACATAGTTTGCTAGATAAATATAAATTAGTAGTTTCAAAATTCTTCGCCAAGATTTCAAAGACAATGGATCTATCAAATATACATACTATATAACTTGTTGTGTGAAGAAGTGGTGGAGTTTGACAGACATTGTTTGAGCAACAACTCTATTCATGCTTGAACATAGAATAATTTTAAAATTTTAGATAAATATTAAAAATATCTTTAAGAATTTTTCTGAAGTAGGGGGGCCATTGCCCCCTTGACCATAAGGAAGCTCTTTCACTTTAAAACAGAGGGCTCATGGTGTCGTGTTTCCCTAGGGCCCCCAAAATCCATGGATCGGCCTTGCTGGCGACTAAGCCGGCAAGACCACGACGGGGCAGGCCGCATCCACACTCGCGCAGTACAAGGTTGGTGGCGACATCCCGGAGGTGGACATGCGGAAGGCGCTAGCCACCATGGTCCTCACATTCTGTGAGGGCTAGCGCTTCGTCGTGCTCCAGCAGAACATCACCGAGCAGTGGGAAGCGGGTGGTCACCTCTCAACTACAGGACTGGATCTGCCCGTGCATTGGAAGGACACGTCATGTGCTTTCCTATAGATGCAGAAGAAGAAGAAGAAGAAGAAGAAGAAGAAGTGGCAAAGCATTCCGAAGGCGACCAAGATAAAGAACTACGGCAATCCCGCAATGAAAGACACCAAGACAGCCGCCACCAATATCTACTTTGTCCTTAGATTGACTACCTGCTATACCTAGTATGTGCACTTCATAGTCGAGGCACAATACAGCAGGTGATATTGTTGCCCGTGTTGCATGTAATAATTGATGGCTCCACGACCCTAACTTAATATAATCCAAAGCATGCATACATATGCATCTATTTTACTAGTTGTTTGTTTGTTTTCTGCACTATTTCCAATTAAGGAAATTTTGTTCAGCTCAAAACCTAAACTCATCAAGAACTCCAAACAACGGTCAGGCTAGCTTTGCTCCGGTATCAAAGTATGCATGGATTCATACTTGAATCTGAAATTTAATTCTCTAGCTGATCCCTTTGGCAAAGTTGCATCAAAATCTAGCAGAAACGACGGAGGCAACACAAATAGTATATCAAAGACTTTCCGTTTATTTTCATTGAAAAGGACAAGTTCAGTTTACAAGCCTCCTAGGAGTTTTGTTTCTGGTGCACCAATTATCGCTTATCTCTTTCGCTATTATAATTTGCTCGTACAACCTCCTGGATGGAAGTCCAGACAAGTCCACTAGCTAAAATAAAAAAAAGATTCAAAGTAAGAAATTTGGTCATGTCAAAACCTAAACTCATCAAACAACCTTTTTTTTTGAAAACAGCAAACAATGTTCGGTCTCGCTTTGCTCATGTATCAAAGTGCTTGGATTCATTCTTGAACCTTAAATTCAATTTGCTAACTAGCACAAAATGCATTACAATTTCGCACACGCATACAAGAATAAAAAAAGATTCCCGAGTTAAGAAATTTTGGTCAGGTTAAAACATGAACTCATCATGCAACTAATGTTTTCCAAACAATGTTTGGGCTTGCTTTTCTCATGTCTCACCAACAGGAGTGAATCTGCTCACACTCTGGAAGGACGCGTCCTGTGCTTTGCTGGAGATGTAGAAGAAGAAATGGGAAAACATTTCTGATGCGACCAAGATAAAGAACTACGGCAACCCGGCAATGAAAGACTCCAAGGCAGTCGCCGCCAATATCTACTTCGTTCTCTCCACGACTACATTCGATACCTAGTATGTGCTCTATGTGTCAGTCCTCTTGTGATCGATCAAAAACTGAAAGTAGATTGTCGTCCGTGTTGCATGTAGTTAGATTTGGTCCACGGATTTTGGGGACACTAGGGCAACATAACAGCAAGGGACCCTTGTTTAAAGTGGCAGAGCTTCCCTGGGTTCAAGGGGGGCAATGGCCCTCCTACTCCAAAAAATTCCTTTAAAATATCTTTAATATTAGGGTTAAAATTTTAAATATTGTTCATAGTTTAAGCATGATTAGAATTCTTGGGATTCTCAACAATGTATATCAAACTTCGCCACTTGTTCACACATGATTAATTTAAAAGTATTTGTATGCCACATGAAAAATATTACTCTTATGCAATAGCAAAATAGTTTGTAGGCTTGATAGATCCATGGTTTTTAAAATCTCGGTAAAAACATTTGGAACTATTTATTTCTATTGATCGAGCAAACCAGGGCCGACCCATAGGGCAAGGCAGAGGAGCACTCTCCCTAGGGCGCCCGATCCAAGAGTTTTTTTGATTACTCATTCATAGTATTAGTCTTCTACTAATTGGAAATAGTGCAGAAATTTTGTTTAGATCAAAACCTAAACTCATGAGGCAACCAAATTTTTCGAAAACTCCAAACAGCGGTTGGGCTAGCTTTGCTCCTGTATCAAAGAGATGCATGGATTCATCCTTGAATCTCAAATTTAATTCGCTAGCTGCTCTCTTTCGCAAAGATGCATCAAAATCTAGCACAAATGACAGAGACAACACAAGTAGTATATCAAAGACTTTGCGTTTATTTTCATTGAAAAAGGACAAGTTCAGTTTACAAGCCTCCTGGGAGCTTTGCTTCTCGTGCACCAATTGTGGCTTATCTCTCTTTCACTGTTATAATTTGCTCGGGCAACCTCCTGGATGGAAGTCCAGACAAGTCCACTAGCTAAAATAAAAAACGGTTTGAAATGTAAGAAATTTTGGTCATGTCAAAACCTAAACTCATCAAGCAACCCATTTTTTCGAAAACGCCAAACAATGTCCGGGCTCTCTTTGCTCATGTATCAAAGTGCGTGGATTCATTCTTGAATCCCAAATTCAATTCGCTAGTTAGCACAGAATGCATTAAAGTTTTGCACAAGGGACAGAGACGGGACAAGTAGTATATCAAATCAGCAAATACAGTATCCTCACACTAATATGAGCCCTTCATTTATAACATTTTCAGCTTTAGAGTACCCTCACATTAATATAAGCCCTTCATTTATTCTAAGTGCTAAACAGCAGGAAATACCGACGACCACTATTTCTAGCTCAGTTCATCAGCCACTCCACTTGCAAGCATGCACAAGAAAAACAGCAGGAAATGTAAGTATAGTTTCTCTCGGGGAAATGATATGTTTCTTTTCGTTGAAAAAGGGAAAGCTCAGTTTACAAGTCTCCTAGGAGCTTATTTGTTTTTCATGCACCAACTGTCGCTCAACTCTTACACTGTTAATTAATTTGCTCGTGGAACCTCTCCTGGATGAAAGTCCAGACAAGTCCACTAGCTACACGTACAAGAATAATAATAAAAGGTTCTAAATAAGAAATTTTTGTTAGGTCATAACCTAAACTCATCAAACAATCAAATTTTTCGAAAACTTCTAACAACGTTCGAGCTTGCTTTAATTTGCATTTATTCTCAAATTTTTTGAAAACTTCTAACAACTCTTACACTGTATATTCCAAGTATATGATAGATGTTTATTTTGCATGCTATAATTGTATTAATACGGAAACATTAATACATGTGTGTTTAACAAATAAACAGAAAATTCCTAGTTATGCCTCTCTCATAAACTAGCTCGTTGATTAACAAGATGATCAAAGTTTCCTGATCATGGACATTGGATGTTGTTAATAACAAGGTCACAACATTAGTGTAATGGTGTGATGAACATTACTTCGAAGTATAGCATTACGATCAAAGTCATTGAGTTTATATTGCTATAACATCATACGAAGTAATCCTAATCCTTAGACCATGAGATCATGTCAATCACTAACACCGGAAGAGTATCTTGATAACATCAAACGTCACACCGTAACAGGGTGATTATAAAGATGGGCTTAGTACTACTAAAATGTTATGTTGAGGCCCATGGATCGAGAGTGGAATTTGTTCATCCCGATGACGGATAGATATACTTTGGACCCTCTCGGTGATATCACATTGATTAGCTTGCAAGCAAGTGATTTGATCACTAGAATGTTATATCACGGGAAAGAGAAAAGAGTGTATGTCAGTAACGAGATCAAACTAGGTATGGAGATACCGATGATCGAATCTCGGACATGTAATATATCGTGAAACAAAGGAATTAAGATACTAGCGTAAAAGGTTCTGACGATCACAAGAAAGTCATCGTTGAATGTGTGGGAGTCAGTATGGGTCTCCAGATCCCGCTTCTGATTATTGGTCGGAGAGGGTTCTCGATCATGTCCACACTATTCGTGAACCGTAGGGTGACACACTTAAGAGACACCGACATCATTTGGAGCAAAAGTTTCATGTCGAAAAGAATAACAAGCGTAGGAATTTATTTCACTAGATACCGAAACAGGTTTTCGGGTGAAATTGCAGAAAGTGTTTTTGCATGTGAAATGAAATACTAGCAAGGGGTTATATGTGAATGTTTGTCATTAAAGTAATTGACAAAATTCTAAATAAATAAAAGGAGTTTTATTTAATGAGAGTTTGCACTAAATTTGGTGGAAATTTATTGGGAATTTGAGTGGAGGGAATTGAAAGGATTTTTGTGAGTGGAGTGTCCACCCACATGAATGAGGGGAGGGCAAGGGGGCAGCCCCATGCGCCAGCCACCCCCTTGGGGTCCCTCCTCTCCTATAAAAGGCACCCCTCCTCACTTCTCACTCACACCTCCTCGTGAAGGATCTCTCTCCCCTCTAGTATTTATCCCCCATAGTCTCGTACTAGCGAGATACATGTTCCCGGTGGCTATTCGGCAAGAAAGAGTTGTGCTTCCGCTGCATCGCTGGAGCGAGGAGGCGGAGGTTGCTTGGTGCCTCGGACGTGTGTGCGAGCATGGATGCGCCGCTAAGTTGCGGTGCTAAGGACTTCCTCTCAATCTTGAGATCGGCAAGAGATCGTCTACATCAACCACAAGTTTAACTCGTTAAGCTTTGTCGGTCTTCAAGGGTATGTTCTATATGGATATACATCCGCCGGTTGTTTGTATCTAGTAGATAGATCTTTGGTACATAGTTGTTCCCATCGTAGGATTTTTTTGTTTTCTATGTTGCGAACCCTACAGTGGTATCAGAGCCGGATCTATGCGTAGATGCTTTACACGGGTAGTACACATATGAGTATGTGGGCGATGATGATCATGTTATTGCTTCTTAGTTGTATTTTGGATATTGGTGGCATAGTGGGATGAAGCGGCCCGGACAAACTTTACATATCCTCGCACATGAGACCTGTTCCACGCTTGACACGCAACTAGTTTGCATAAGTTTCTAGCGGGTGTCTGTCTCTCCTACTATAGTCAATATCTAATTTACAACGAGTTGTCAACAATTTGGTTATCGTCGTTGTGGTTCATGTTCGTAGGTAAGAACGGTTATATCTTGAAATCCCTAAGCTAGGTAAAACTTGCAATGGATAAATTAGAGGCGTCTAGTTTAGATTGTTGCTGGGCTAGTGTCATGATATGGTGATGTTGTAAGTAGAAGTATAAGTTGATACTCTTACAACACACATAACATGTAAGTTCCATATACCTTGGCATTACACATAGAGGTATGATAGTGATCATATCATGATGCACATGCTGGAGATCAAGTGCGGGAACCATATCATTTCACTTATAAACATGTGATGTTTGATTGCATCTTATGTTGCTTGTTTGGCGTTTTATTAGCATAATAAGATGATCCCTCATTAAATATCAAGATAAGAATGTGTTCTTCCTTAAGTATGCACCGATTATGTTTTGTCACTCCAAGACATCACGTGATGATCAGATATTCTTGGATCCACGACCATATTCCGGGCGTAAGATAGTTACACACGCGAATACTAAGGTTCTTACTTAGCGAGCCTAGCATGTACAGACATGGCCTCGGAACACAGACTGAAAGGTTAAGCATGAGTCATATGGTAGATATGATGCCCATTTGATGCTCGCCTTTGAAGCTACACTGACTCACATGATGATCGAACTTGGTGTAGTGGATTTGGTTCATGTAATCACCAAAAAGGCACGAGGGATGTCATTTTTGAGTGGGAGTTCATTCTTAATGTGGATTAGTTGAACTCAATCTATCATAAACTTAGTCTAAACTTTACAAATTCTATTGTAGATGGCATCACCTGCTTTTAATTTCAATGTGTTCATGGAGAAAGAGAAACTTGCAACGAACGGTAGCAACTTTACCGAATGGGCCATGCATTTGAGGATTCTCCTCTCTGCTGCACAAAAGCAATATGTGCTAGAAGCGCCGCTAGGTCCCCACCATTCTATGATGCCCCTGACGAGGAGAAGAATGTCTATCAGACTCGTCAGGAGGACCACAACTTAGTTCATTGCGGCATATTGTATGGGCTAGAGCCAGAACTTCGAAAGCGTTTTGAAAACGTCAATGCATTTGATACAATGGGTGAGTTGAAAATGATTTTCGACACACATGCTGCTGTAGAGAGCTACAATGCTTCAAAAAGTTCTTTAGCTACATGATGGAAGAGCACAACTTCGTAAGTGAGCATGTACTCAAGATGTCGGGTTACGCCGATAAGCTTGTGTCCTTGGGAATATCGATTCCCATTGACTTAGGAATCCATCGTGTTCTGCAGTCTCTGCCACCTAGCTATAAAAGCTTCGTGATGAACTATAATATGCAAGGCATGAAGAAGTCTCTCCTCGAGCTTCTGTCAATGCTTAAAACTGCATAAGTGGAGATCAAGAAGGAACATCAAGTGTTGATGATCAATAAGAACACTGGTTTCAAGAAAGACAAGAAGGGTAAACAGAAGGGAAGTAAGGGCAGCAAGTCAGTTGCCGTGCCTGAAAAGAAACCCCGAGTTGGCCCTAAGTCTGATACCGAGTGCTATTATTGTAAGGGACTGGCCACTGGAAGCGCAATAGCCCCAAGTGTTGGGGATATGCTATATGGGTATCCCCATAGCATGTCTCCTATCCGGATAACCCGGGTGGCCCACAGTTGGTAGCATGGCCCATGTCCTGCTGGGCGGCCCAGTTATATGGATCCAGAAGGGAGGCCCATGCCGGATAAAGGAAGGCTACGATTGGAGTCACCGACGTACTCGGAGCCTTGGAGTACAAGACAAGCAAGACTAGTAATAGACGGTGTAGGACTCTGTAACCTGTTCGGCTAGGACTTTTCCCTGTAACCCTAGGACCTGGCGACTATATAAGTCGGGCCTATGGGAGCCTTTAGGGCACAATTTCAGACGACCAAGTAGCGATTAGCATACACCTCGCATAGCAAACCTATCTCTGTAACTCGGCGTATTGCCATTATAGTGATTTATAGCAGGAGTAGGATTCCGCCACCGTTGTGGGATCTGAACCTGGGTAAGCTGTGTTACCTCGTACCCGTCAACCGTCTACCTTCCCCCACGTCTCTAAACACGCACTATGAGGACTCCTCCATGGCGTACTCGTCGGCAATACCACGACACCAAGTATTCGGCAGACAAGAAGGCCGGTAAGGCAAACCAAGGTATATATGATATACATTGTCACATCCCAAGATTTTCCAAATCTTGTAATGTGAAAATAAATGAATAAAAATAAAACTTTGTTTGATTTTCAGAGCCAGAAGAAAGTTTTTAAATTCAATTGGAACTTCAAACCAATTTGGATCAAATAAATTCCTAAAGAGATTTGAAAAGATAAACATTTAAATAGAGGAAAATAAAATATTTTATTACTACTTTGAAATCTTTTTATAAAAGGTTTTGTTCTCAAAAAGAAGAGGAAGGATTTTAAATAAAGATAATTTTGTAAAGCCCAATTAAACCTTGGCCAAGATTTTGAAACCAAAGGTTTTGATTTGATTAAAATAGTAGAGGTTTACTTGAAATAAAACAATAAGGATTAAATATCCAAGTTTTATTAATACAGATTTTATTATTTCTAAACCATCAAAACTTGTTTATTGGTTTAAAAATGAGTTTTCCAAGTATATTATATTCTCAAATAAAACCTACTGATTTGGTTTTGGAAAATATTTGGATTTAAATAGAGCTTTGAAATAAATCAAATTCTATTTCGATTTAATAACAATGGTCCATTTATTTAATTAATAATGGACCCTATTATTAAAATTATTATTTTGATTTTGGATTTTGGTTCATGTTACTGAACAGAACTAATTTCAAAATTACAAAGTTTGGTGTTGTTTGAATTGATTTGGTTGGTGTTTGTTTGTTTGGAATTTCAAAACAGAAATCAAAAATAGAAATAGAAAAAGGTTCAGGAAAGAAAAAAAATAGATTTGGACCTGACCCAACCCAGCAGCCCAGCAAGGCCCAGGAACCAGCCCAGCTTCCCTCCCCGAAGAAAAACGATTCGCACTCGATTTTAAACCCACAGAGAAGCTGACCAGTGGACCCTTTCCTCACTCTTTTTCTCGCTGACGACTGGACCCTACTCTCCTGTTCATCCTCTTCACCCGCGCGACCACCTCTCCCCAAACCTCGCTGCCGTTCACTGTCATTCAACCTGCGCGCTTAATTCCTCTTAATGGCTACGTTAATCTCGCCCCCGACCATGCGTACATAAGCGCCTCTCCTCCCTCTGTCATCTCCCTCAAACACCAACTCCACATCGCCACCAGGCTGCCTCGAATTGGCCCTGCACCGCCGCTGTTCCGACGAGCTCCTCCGGTGAAATCCGACAAACCACAGCCACCTCCTGCCTTCCCGAGCACACGAGCACATTCACCACTCCCTGGCGCATCTGCCGGTACCCTTCGTTCGACCGCGGGCACCCCAGAGTGTCACCTTCGACAAGTTCCAGCCTCGCTGCCGCGTCTGTCTTCAACTCCGGCAAGCGCCCAGGTAGTTTCAGACCTCCCCGCGCTTTCTAAATCACGCTCACACATTCGCCTCACTCTCCTACGTCTGAACACACTTTTGGTTTGCCTTCTCATGAACCACAGCATCGTCTCCGACTGCGACCAGAGCACGCCGTCGCCAGAACGAACTCCGGCGAGCGATTACTCCTACAACCGTGCGCCCCCTGCCTCGTCGACCACACGATGAACTTCCCCAGCCTCCTGCGAATCTAGTGAGCTTACTCCCTTCCTTTTACGCTTCCTGCGACGCCAGCGCCGCCACTATCTGGCCGCTCCGCCGCTCGCCATTATCCTAGCGCCGCCAGCTTTTGGCAAGCCAGTAGGAGCCGTTCGATCTAGATCGGGCGAGCACGATGGAATCACTTAACCGCGAAAGGGTACGCCCTCTGGACCACCCGATCTAATTAGATCCAACGCACCGCAACACCGATCTGGCCGAACCGGTACCGTCCAACCAGAATGCGACGCGTGGCCAGGTCTGTTTAAAACAGAATTTGGAAATCAGATTTAAGTTGCAATTTCAAACCTTTGTAACTTTTGTTCCACACGTCCAAAATTTACAAATTTGATACCATTGGAATCAGTGGAACAAACCCTAGCCAACCATGCCTTTGGTTTAGCAAATAGTATCTATTAGCTTGTTGGTTTTTGCAGAAACTTTTGAATGCTTGATAAGACTAGAAAAATGATTCAAAAATGTTTTTGAGTTTGAAACCTTGGCAAAATAGTTTATGGTGAACTTACTGACCCTAGGAACCAACCCATAGTTTGGAAAATGAGTTTGATAATATCTAAGATGGATTAATTGATTTAGCCCAATTCTAGCCAAATAAAAGAATGGTTTTTGTTATGGAAATGTTTATGGAAAGAAAACTTTGAGAAAATGGTTGGATCAAACCTACTGACCCAAAACACCAAGTTTTGAGAAACAACAACTTATTTGGTGAACCACATAGAGTTGTTGCTATTATAAAAATGTTTTTCCACCACATAAAATAATGAAGGGATTTAAAAATGGTTCATGGACAAAACCCTTTTGCAAATGACTTTGCCACTTTCGAAAATGACCAATTTGGAACTTACAAGTTTAGAAGCCTAGTGGAGACCATCTTTGCAATTAGAACCATCTCTTGCATGCTTACATGCATGACTTAGATCCCATAGTATTATGTGTGTGAATTGTTGTTTGGTTGATTATTTGGAATGCTAGTTGATTTGGTGTTTGCTTGATTGATTGTAGTGAATTTAGCAAAGTGTGAGACTAGCAAGATCAAGGAGTGAACCATCATTCCCTACCAAAAAGGCAAGTTACACTATCATCTAAAAGTCCTACTATTTTCATTATACTTAGTGGATTTTGAAACATGCATGAAAACAAATTTGATACATATGCTATGCTAAATCCTAGTAGGACACCCTATATATTCCTTAGAGAAAACATTGTAGTTATACATGCTTAGCCATGCTTTATTGGGAAAAGAGACATATGTTGAGATTTTACAAAGTTGAGAAAAGGACTTGTGTTTTATATAATAAAACAAGGACTCAATGAACCACCTAGGTGGAGGATACCTTAAGTTTTGGAGAAGGTGGCAACAAAAGGAACCATGTCTATGGGAATCACTTTGTGTTGTGCTCCAAAAGAAAACCACCTAGGAAACTTAGAGATTGAACATGATTCTCCAATTGTGGCTTTCGTGTGCAACCACATGCTATTATGGCTCTGGCTTAGTCAACTACATTGGGAAGACCCATACATTGTCTTCAGATTACTGGACATGGGGATCTGGAATGCTTCATGGGTGCTGAAGACAAGCTAGCAATGGTGTATGGGAGGACCCTTTGGAAAGACTTCGTCACATTCTCAATCTGCCAGTACTCCATCTTGGTGAGCACTAATCCAGTAGGCCACTGGTGGCAAAAGGATGGGATTGTGACATGTGGGTAAAGTGTACTCCTTCTGCAGAAGATAATAAAATCTAAGTACTTAGCCGTGTCCCCGGTTATGGACAATACTGAGCAACTAAAGTTTGAACTATGGGAGATCTCGACACTCCAACTTCTAAAATAAAAATTTGATGCACTTGGGGGTACCAAGGAATTCAAAGAGGTTTTGTTAAGCTTGATGCACTTGGGGTTACCAAGGAGCTCAAGAGATTTTGATGAAAACATGAACACTTGGGGTTACCAAGGAACTCATGAGATTTTATAAAACTTGATGCACTTGGGGTTACCAAGGAGCTCAAGGGATTTTTGACAAGAACTTGAACACTTGAGTGTCTACCAAGGAGTTCAAGGGATTTGGAAAAAGAGATTTGACAAAGGACCAAAACCATTTTGAAAAGATAGGATAAATTATTGCTTCAAGCAAATGAGCCTAAAACTCTACTTAGCCAAATATGCATGTAATAGTAGGATCCACTCATATTCAGCAAAGTAGTGAAACTTGCCAATACAATTCAAATGTATTGACCCTTGTGGTTGTAACTTGTAATGTTGCAGGTTTGATTGATTTTTAGTGAAGATTGATTGATTAGGATTACAAAGTCTACAACCAGCATTTGCCTGTGGCACTTTGAAGATGAAGGACCCCATGACTATAGTTATTCCGCTGCAATGTAATGTAATAGCCAAATGAGCTATGTATGATGTAATAAAATTATGTTATTCCTGGTTATAAAGTTATATTATGACCTTTGTTTCTTGATATTACATCTAAACTGTGGATGCTAGCTATTGATCCAGGGACTAGCATTGTAAACACAGGGGACACCACCTTATGTTATTTAAAGGTTGGGCCACTCCCTCTACATACATGTTATTGATGTGTACTTGACTAGTACTCGCAGTAGCACCTGGGTATTTGATACCGGTTCAGTTGCTAATATTTGTAACTCGAATCAGGGGCTGCAGAACAAGCGACCGCTAGCAAGGGATGAGGTCAAGATGCGTGTCGGCAATGGATCAAGTGTTGATGTGATCGCCGTCGAAACGCTACCTCTCCACTTACCGTTGGGATTAGTAATAAACTTGAATAATTTTTATCTGGTGCCAGCACTGAGTATGAACATTATATCTGGATCGTGTTTGATGCGAAGTGGTTATTCATTTAAATCCGAGAATAATGGTTGTTCTATTTTTATGAATGAAATCTTTTATGGTCATGCACCGATGATGAATGGTTTATTTCTGTTGGATCTCGATAATAGTGTTACACATATTCATAATGTTGATGCTAAAAGGATTAAACTTAATGATGATATATCTGCATATATGTGGCACTGCCGTCTAGGTCATATTGGCGTTAAACGCATGAAGAAGCTCCATTCGGATGGACTTTTGGAATCACTTGATTTTGAATCATTTGATACATGTGAGCCATGCCTTATGGGCAAGATGACTAGAACGCCGTTTTCCGGTTCAATGGAATGGGCGACAGATTGGTTGGAGATCATACATTCTGATGTATATGGTCCAATGAGTGTGTCGGCGCGAGGTGGATATCGTTATTTTGTTACTTTCACGGATGTTTTGAATAGATACGGTTATATCTACTTGATGAAACACAAGTCTGAAACCTTTGAAAAGTTCAAGGAATTTCAGAGTGAAGTGGAAAATCATCGCAATAGAAAGATCAAATTTCTACGGTCCAACCATGGAGGTGAGTATCTAAGTTACGAGTTTAGCACTCATATGAAAGAGTGTGGAATTGTTTCATAACTCACACCTGTCGGAACACCACAGTGAAATGGTGTGTCGGAGCGTCGTAATCGTACTTTATTAGATATGGTTCGATCTATGATGTCTCTGACGGACTTGCCGTTGTCATTTTGGGGTTATGCACTAGAAACTGCTGCATTCACTTTAAATCGGGCACCATCTAAATCCGTTGAGAAGACACCGTATGAATTGTGGTTTGGAAACAAACCTAAGCTATCATTTCTTAAAGTTTGGGGATGCGATGTTTATGTGAAGAAACTTCAACCGGATAAACTCGAACCCAAAGCGGAAAAATGCGTCTTCATAGGATACCCTAAGCAAACTATTATGTATTCCTTCTATCACAGATCCGAGGGCAAGGTTTTTGTTGCCACGAATGGATCCTTTCTAGAGAAAGAGTTTCTCGCGAAAGGTGTGAGTAGTCGGAAGGTAGAACTTGAAGAGGTTATTGAACCTTCTCTTCAAAGTATGGCGAGTAGCGCAGCACCGGAATTTGTTCCAAAGTTGGCTTCACCGATTGAAGAGGGAACTAATGATAATGATCATGAAACTCCGAAAGAGAGTACTACCGAACCTCGCAGGTCTAGCAGGACGCGTGCAGCTCCCGAACTATACGGAAACCCTATTATGAATTTCATGGTTGATGAAATTGATGACCCTGTGACGTATGAAGAAGCAACGATGAGCCCGGATTCCAACAAATGGTTAGAAGCCATGAAATCCGAGATGGAATCCATGTACGAAAACCAAGTTTGGAACTTGGTGGACTTACCTCACGACCGAAAGGCCGTGGAGAATAAATGGATTTTCAAATGGAAAACTGATGCTGATGGTAATGTGACCGTCTATAAAGCTCGACTTGTCGCAAAGGGGTTTCGACAAATTCAAGGAGTTGACTACGATGAGACATTCTCTCCCGTAGCGATGCTAAAGTCAGTTAGGATTATGTTAGCAATTGCTGCATATTCCGATTATGAGATATGGCAGATGGATGTCAAAACCGCGTTCCTCAATGGTAATATTGAAGAAGAGTTGTATATGATACAACCTAAGGGTTTTGTCGATCCTAAGGATGCTAACAAGGTGTGCAAGCTTCAGCGATCCATCTATGGACTGAAGCAAGCATCACGAAGTTGGAATCTCCGCTTTGATGAGGTGATCAAAGAGTTTGGATTTGTCCAAACTTACGGAGAGGCTTGTATTTACAAGAAAGTGAGTGGGAGAAATGTGGCATTTCTGATATTATATGTGGATGACATATTGTTGATCGGAAATGATATAGATCTTTTAAACAGTGTTAAAATTTTCAATGAAGGACCTAGGTGAAGCGTCGTACATATTAGGCATAAATATCTATAGAGATAGATCTAGGCGCCTAATAGGGCTATCGCAAAGTACATACCTTGATAAGATTTTAAAGAAGTTTAAAATGGACGGAAGTAAGAAGGGGTTCTTACCTATGTTGCAAGGCAAGACATTGAGTAAAGACTCAAAGTCCGACTACGGCAGAAGAAAGAGAGATAATGGACAAAGTCCCCTATACTTCAGCCACAGGCTCTATAATGTGCACCATGCTATATACAAGACCGGATGTGGCACATGCTATTAGTTTGACTAGTAGATACCAATCGGATCCAAGTTCGGAACACTGGATAGCAGTCAAGAATATCCTTAAGTACTTGCGAAGAACTAAGGATATGTTTATTGTGTACGGAGGTGAAGAAGAGCTCGTCCCTAAGTGTTATGTCGATGCTAGCTTTGACACCAATCCGGATGACTCTAAGTCTCAATCCGGATACGTATTTCTCATGAATGGAAGAGCGGTTAGTTGGAGGAGCTCCAAACAACCTGTGGTGGCGGGATCAACAACGGAGGTCGAATATGTTGTTGCTTCGGAAGCGTCTCAGGAAGAGGTTTGGATGAAGGAGTTCATATCCGAACTAGGTGTGGTTGCGAGCGCGTTGGACCCAATGGTGACCTATTGTGACAACAATGGTGCCATTGCCAATGCCAAAGAACCAAGGTCTCACAAGAATTCCAAGCATATTAAGAGCCGGTTTC
Source organism: Avena sativa (assembly GCA_916181665.1). Lineage (NCBI taxonomy): Eukaryota > Viridiplantae > Streptophyta > Magnoliopsida > Poales > Poaceae > Avena > Avena sativa. Next base: position 349,497,651 of record OV702293.1, on the reverse strand, counting down.
ACTCCATCCGCGAACATTTCAAGGATGGAGATATAAAGATTTGTAAAGTACACACGGATCTCAATGTAGCAGATCCGTTGACTAAAACTCTCCCTAGAGCAAAACATGATCAACAGCAGAACTCCATGGGTGTTAGATTTATCACTATGTAACTAGATTATTGTCTCTAGTGCAAGTGGGAGACTGGAGGGAATATGCCCTGAGAGGCAATAATAAAGTGTTTATTATGTATATTCCAAGTATATGATAGATGTTTATTTTGCATGCTATAATTGTATTAATACAGAAACATTAATACATGTGTGTTTAATAAACAAACAGAAAGTTCCTAGTTATTGTAGGGTTTCGTAGCATGGAAAACAAAAAATTTCTACCGCATACAAACAAACAAGCCAAGATCTATCTACTAGATTGTAGCAACGAGTCGATGGAATAACTCACCCTCGAATATTCCAAAGTGTTTAACGAGAGCGGATTCTCGTGGGTGATGTAGTCGTACTCTTGCCGATCTCAAGATCGCGTAGACGATCCTTCCGGCGCTGCGTTCCGGCAGCGCTTCCGCAGTCGGTCACACGTTCGGTACTCAACGAAGACCTTCCTCTCCCTTGTTCCAGCAGGCAGCGGAGGTTGTAGCACTCTCCTCGCGATTCCGGCAGCACAACGACGTGGTACCGGAAGTAGAGGGGAGATCTCGCAGGGCTTCGCCTTAAGCCGGAGCGAGTATGGTGGACTATGAGAGAGATCCTCGGCGATCTAGGGTTTAGACGCACCAAGGAGGGGGCAAGGCCGGCGGCTAGGGTTTTCCCTAGGCGGCGGCGAGATGCCCTAGGCGGCGGCGTCTATGGAGGGCGGCGGCGGCTAGTGTTAGGGTTTAGAGGTGGAGGTGTTATCTACTTGGAGGGGCAGCCCTGCCCCTCCTTATATAGGTGGAGGGGGCGCACCAAGGGGAGGGGAGTACCTCCCCAACTCGGTCTCCAAGTGGGACGGCGGTGGAGGGAGGGAACTCCTCCCCAAGTAGGTTTCCTACTTCCCATCCACCTCCCAAAATAGCCGTTTGACTTTTCAAATTGGCGTTTGACTTTTCAAACTAGGATTTGATTAAACCCTTTATTTTGTTCAGCGATGACACCTGGTACATGATGCAATCATTCCAACTTGTTATGACACATTCATGTACCCTTCCCCTCCGGAGTGCCGGACATTCCGGAACCTTCTAGAACATTCCCGATGAAAACATCGGAACCATTCTCCAACCCCAAAACAGGACTTTCCTTATATGAATCTTATTCTCCAGACCATTTAGGATCTCCTCGTGATATCCCGGATCCCATCCGAGACTCCGAACAACATTCAGTCTCTTACTCATCATTCCATAACTACTCAAACAACATCGAATCCTTAAGTGTGTCTCCCTACGGTTCGTGAATTATGCGGACATGATCGAGACACTTCTCCGAACAATAACCAATAGAGGAATCTGGAAATTCATATGTCTCCCACATATTTCTACGATTACTTTGCGATCGAATGAACCACTTACATACAATACCAATTTCCCTTTGTCTCACGATAGTTTACTTATCCGAGGTTATGATCGTCGGTATCTCTGCATACCTAGTTCAACCTCGTTACTGATAAGTACTCTATTCTCGTTCCCGTGATATGTGATCCCTTGTGAGCCAGTCACATGCTTGCAAGATAATTGGATGACATTCCACCGAGAGGGCCTAGAGTATATCTATCCGTCATATGGATGGACAAATCCCACTCTTGATCCATGTGTCTCAACCAATATTTTCCGAATACTCAATGCCACCTTTATAGCCATCCAGTTACGGTGTGGTGTTTGATGTCATCAAAGCATCCTTCCGATGAAGGTGATATGCATGATCTCATGGTCGAAGGAATTAGGTTACTATGTATCAGAAAGCATATAGCAATTGAACTATTAAAATGACTTGATCTTTATGCTACGCTTATCTATAGGAGTATGTCCACCATATCATTCTCCTAACGATATGATCTTGTTGTTAATAACATCTCAATGTTCATGATAGGGAAACCACAATCATTTATTAACCAACAGGCTAGTATTATAAAGAGGCTTTACTAGGGACTCTATTTTAGTTTACAAATCACACAAGTATTAATGTTTCCTTGTTAATACTATTATAGCATGAATGTAAACATTTATCATAAACACAAAGATATAATAATAACTAGATTTATTATTGCCTCTAGGGCATATCTCCAACAGTCTCCCACTTGCACTAGAGTCATCTAATCTAGATTACATGGTAATATACCGAACACCCATGATAGTTTGGTGTTGGTCATGTTTTGCCCTCGAGAGAGGTTTAGTCAACGGATCCGCCACATTCAGATCTGTGTGTACTTTGCAAATCTTTATGTCCCCATCTTGGACATGTTCTCGAATAGCGTGAAAACGTAGCTTGATGTGCTTCAGCTTCTTGTGTGACCTTGGTTCTTGCGCATTGGCTATGGCGCCCATGTTATCACAGTAGATAGACATTGGGTCCAGCGCACTTGGAACCACACCCAGCTCTGTAATGAACTCTTTCCTCCATATCGCTTCTTGTGAAGCCTCCGAAGCAGCCATGTATTCCGATTCAGTTGAAGATCTCGCCACAACGCTTTGCTTTGCACTCCTCCAGCTAACTGCTGCACCATTCAAAGTAAATACGTATCCAGATTGTGATTTAGAATCATCCGGATCAGTGTTCCAACTAGCATCGGTGTAACCATTAACAACGAGCTGTTCATCACCTCCATAAGAAAGAAACATATCCTTAGTTCTTCTCAAGTACTTAAGGATGTTTTTGACCGCTGTCCAATGATCCACTCCTGGATCACTTTGATATCTGCTAGTTAAACTAACAGCATATGCAATGTCGGGTCTAGTACATAGCATGGCATACATTAGAGATCCTATGGCTGAGGCATAGGGAGTCTTACTCATCCTTTCTCTATCTTCTGCCGTTGTTGGACTTTGAGTTTTACTCAAGGTCGTATTGGGCAACATGGGCAAGAACCCTTTCTTGCTATCTTCCATTCCAAACCTCTTTAGAACTTTGTCCAAATATGTACTTTGTGACAATGATATTAGGCGTCTCGATCTATCTCTATAAATCTTTATGCCCAATATATAAGCTGCTTCGCCAAGATCCTTCATTGAAAAACTATTATTCAAATATTCCTTGACACTATTAAGAAGGTCTACATCATTCCCAATCAACAATATGTCATCTACATATAGTATTAAGAATGCTACAGAGCTCCCACTCACTTTCTTGTAAATACAAGCTTCTCCATAAGTTTGTATAAAACCAAAACGTTTGATTACCTTATCAAAACGTTGATTCCAACTTCGGGATGCTTGATTCAATCCATAGATGGATTGTTGAAGTTTGCATACCTTGTTAGCATCTTTAGGATCGACAAAACCTTTGGGTTGCATCATATACAACTCTTCATCAATGTCTCCATTGAGGAACGCTGTTTTGACATCCATCTGCCATATCTCATAATCATAATATGGAGCGATTGCTAACATAATCCTCACAGACTTTAGCTTCGCTACAGGTGAGAAAGTCTCATCGTAGTCAACTCCTTGAATTTGTCGAAACCCTTTTGCGACAAGTTGTGCTTTATAGATAGTAACATTACCATCAGCATTTGTTTTCTTCTTGAAAATCCATTTGTTCTCGACAGCCTTCCGGCCATCCGGTAAGTCCACCAAAGTCCATACTTGGTTTTCGTACATGGATCCAATCTCGGATTTCATGGCTTCTTGCCATTTATTGGAATCTGGGCTCATCATCGCTTCCTCATATGTCGCAGGGTCATCGATGTTGTCCACCAACATGACATTCATAACGGGATCGTACCAATCAGGAGTGGTACGAGTTCTCATTGACCTGCGAGGCTCTATAGCAACTACAACCAAAGTTTCATGATCATCATCATTAGCTTCCTCTCTTATTGGTGCAGGCACCACAGGAACTTCTTCCGGTGCTGTGCTACTCGCAAGTTCGAGAGAAGGTTCAACAACCTCATCGAGTTCTACTTTCCTTCCAGTCACTTCTTTCGAGAGAAATTCCTTCTCTAGAAAGGATCCATTTTTAGCAACGAAGATTTTGCCTTCGGATCTATGATAGAAGGTATACCCAATAGTTTCCTTCGGGTATCCTATGAAGACGCATTTTTCCGCTTTGGGTTCAAGCTTGTCCGTCTGTAACTTCTTTACATAGGCTTCGCAACCCCAAACTTTAAGGAACGACAATTTAGGTTTCTTCCCAAACCATAATTCATACGGTGTCGTTTCAACGGATTTAGATGGTGCCCTATTTAAAGTGAATGCGTCTGTTTCTAATGCATAACCCCAAAATGATAGCGGTAAATCTGTAAGTGACATCATAGAACGAACCATATCTAAGAGAGTTCGATTACGATGTTCGGACACACCATTACGCTGTGGTGTTCCCGGCGGTGTCAATTGTGAAAGTATTCCGCATTTCTTCAAATGCTCGCCAAACTCGTAACTTAGATATTCACCTCCACGATCAGAACATAGAAATTTAATCTTCTTGTTACATTGATTCTCTACCTCACTTTGAAATTCCTTAAACTTCTTGAAAGTTTCGGACTTACCTTCATGAAATAGATATACCCATATCTACTCAAGTCATCCGTGAAGGTAAGAACATAACGATAACCACCGCGCGATGCTACACTCATTGGACCACACACATCGGTATGTATGATTTCCAATAAGTCCGTAGCTCGCTCCATCATACCAGAAAATGGAGTCTTAGTCATTTTACCCATTAGACATGCTTCGCATCTTTCAAGTGATTCGAAATCAAGTGATTCAAGAAGTCCATCGGAATGGAGTTTCTTCATGCGCTTCACTCCAATGTGACCAAGACGACAATGCCACATATAGGTCGAGTTATCGCTCGATTTCAAACGTTTAGCCTCAATGTTATTAATATGTGTATTTCCACTATCGAGATTCAATAAGAATAGACCATCTATCAAAGGTGCATGTGCATAAAACATATTACTCATATAAGTCGAACAACCATTATTCTCGGACTTAAATAAGTAACCCTCTCGCAATAAACAAGATCCCGATATAATGTTCATGCTTAACGCAGGCACCAAATAACAATTATTTAAGTATAAAACTAATCCCGATGGTAGATGAAGAGGTAGCGTGCCGACCGCGATCACATCAACCTTTGATCCGTTTCCCACGCGCATCATCACCTCGTTCTTCGCTAGCTTCCGTTTATTCTGCAGCACCTGTTTCGAGTTACAAATATGAGCAACCGAACCAGTATCAAATACCCAGGCACTACTACGAGTACTAGTGAGATACACATCAATAACATGTATATCGGATATACCTTTCTTCTTGATGTTGCCGTTCTTCAAATCCGCCAAGTACTTTGGGCAATTCCGCTTCCAGTGACCTTCTCCCTTGCAGTAAAAGCACTCAGTATCAGGCTTAGGTCCAGCCTTGGTCTTCTTCGTCGGCGCGGTAACTTTCTTACCACCCTTCTTGAAGTGTCCCTTTTGCTTAGACTTTCCTTTCTTGAATTTGGTGGTCTTATTGACCATCAACACTTGGTGCTCTTTCTTGATCTCCACTTCTGCAGATTTCAACATGGCAAAGAGTTCTGGCAACTGCTTGTTCATGTTTTGCATATTGTAGTTCATCACAAAGTTCTTGTAACTTGTTGGTAGTGATTGGAGGACACGATAAATCCCCAAAGCATTAGGAATCACTATACCCAAGCTTTGAAGTTTGTTTGCGTGCCCAGACATCTTAAGCACATTCTCACTGACGGAGCTGCCCTCTTCCATCTTGCAGTTAAAGAACTTTTCAGAAGCCTCATAGCTCTCAATTGCCGCGTGAGTCTCAAAGATCAATTTGAGATCACGGACAATATCATGTGGGTCTGAATTCTCAAACCTTTTCTGAAGATCCGATTCTAAACCATACAAGATAGCACACTGAACTGTGGAGTACTGAGTCTTCCGAGCGAGGTAAACATTCTTTACTTCATCGGTAGCAGTAGCTGCAGGTGGGTCACCCAGCGGTGCATCCAGCACATAGGTCAAATTACCAGCTGTGAGGACAATCCTCAAATTGTGGAACCAATCCGCAAAGTTGCTTCCATTGTTTTTCAACTTTTCTTTCTCTAGGAACGCATTAAAATTGATGGTAGGGGCCGCCATTGATCAACAACATATTTGCAATAGTTTAGACTAAGTTTATGACAAATTGAGTTCTAATTAATAGTTAAATTAATCTAGGTGAACTCCCACTCAAAACAATATCCCTCACATTGTTTTAGTGATCACATGAACCAAATCCACCACATCAACGCCGATCATCACGAGAGTTGATGTAGCTTCAATGGCGAACAATCGACATGTTCATCATAACTACTATATGATTCATGCTTTACCTTTCGGTGATCCGTGTTCCGAGACCATGTCTGTACATGCTAGGCTCGTCAAGATCAAACACACCCGATCATCACGTGGTGCTTCGAAACAACAAGCTTTAGCAACGGTGCTTACTAAGGGTGAACACTTTAGGACTTGAAATTCATGTGCATGAGGGATCATCTTATAATGCTACCGTCGTTAGCTAAGCAATACAAGATGCATAAAGGATTAACATCACATGCAATTCATAATATGTGATATGATATGGCCTTTCTTCTTTGTGCTTCCGATCTCCATCTTCAAGCACGAACATGATCTCCATCATCACCGGCATTGCATCAAGGTCAATGACGCTGCTCCATGGTTGTCGTCCACCGGCTTCAACTATTACAACTACTTTGAATAGACACGCGGGTCTTAACAAAATTAAAGACAACCATATGGCTCCTGCCGGTTGCCAACTTACAATAAGGAACATTGCATACATCAAATATAATCACAATCATGGCCATATCGCATCATAACACACCCCTGCAAAACAAAGTTAGACGCCTCTACTTTCTTTGCATGTTTTACGTGGTTTGGGGCTTTCAATAAGTGTCGTTCTAACTTATGAACAAGAACCACAACATTGATACTAGCATTGTCAATCACCCGTTGTAAATTGAATCTTAACTATGTTGGGAGAAACAGGCACCCGCAAAGCCACTTATGCAATACACGTTGCATGTCAAGCGTGGAGCAAGTCTCATGAACGATGTCATGTAAGGTTAGCCCGGGCCGCTTCATCCCACCATCCCGCAAGATGCAAAGTACACAAGAAGCAATCGACAACAAAAGCATCAACGCCCACAATGACCATTGTGTTCTACTCGTGCAACAGATCTACATATAGACACGGCTCTGATACCACTGTAGGGTTTCGTAGCATGGAAAACCAAAAAATTCTACCGCATACAAACAAACAAGCCAAGATCTATCTACTAGATTGTAGCAACGAGTCGATGGAATAACTCACCCTCGAAGATTCCAAAGTGTTTAACGAGAGTGGATTCTCGTGGGTGATGTACTCGTACTCTTGCCGATCTCAAGATCGCGTAGACGATCCTTCCGGCGCTGCGTTCCGGCAGCGCTTCCGCAGTCGGTCACACGTTCGGTACTCGACGAAGACCTTCCTCTCCCTTGTTCCAGCAGGCAGCGGAGGTTGTAGCACTCTCCTCGCGATTCCGGCAGCACAATGGCGTGGTACCGGAAGTAGAGGGGAGATCTCGCAGGGCTTCGCCTTAAGCCGGAGCGAGTATAGTGGACTATGAGAGAGATCCTCGGCGATCTAGGGTTTAGACGCACCAAGGAGGGGCAAGGCCGGCAGCTAGGGTTTGCCCTAGGCGGCGGCGAGATGCCCTAGGCGGCGGCTATGGAGGGTGGCGGCTAGGGTTAGGGTTTAGAGGTGGAGGTGTTGTCTACTTGGACGGGCAGCCCTGCCCCTCCTTATATAGGTGGAGGGGGCACGCCAAGGGGAGGAGAGTCCCTCCCCAACTCGGTCTCCAAGTGGGCCGGCGGTGGAGGGAGGGAACTCCTCCCCAAGTAGGTTTCCTACTTCCCCTCCACCTCCCAAAATAGCCGTTTGACTTTTCAAATTGGCGTTTGACTTTTCAAACTAGGATTTGATTAAACCCTTTATTTTGTTCAGCGATGACACCTAGTACATGATGCAATCATTCCAACTTGTTATGACACATTCATGTACCCTTCCCCTCCGGAGTGCCGGACATTCCGGAACCTTCTAGAACATTCCCGATGAAAACACCGGAACCATTCTCCAACCCCGAAACAGGACTTTCCTTATATGAATCTTATTCTCTAGACCATTCCGGATCTCCTCGTGATATACCGGATCCCATCCGAGACTCCAAACAACATTCAGTCTCTTACTCATCATTCCATAACTACTCAGACAACGTCGAATCCTTAAGTGTGTCTCCCTACGGTTCGTGAATTATGCGGACATGATCGAGACACTTCTCCGAACAATAACCAATAGAGGAATCTGGAAATTCATATGGCTCCCACATATTTCTACGATTACTTTGCGATCGAATGAACCACTTACATACGATACCAATTTCCCTTTGTCTCACGATAGTTTACTTATCCGAGGTTATGATCGTCGGTATCTCTGCATACCTAGTTCAACCTCGTTACTGATAAGTACTCTTTTCTCGTTCCCGTGATATGTGATCCCTTGTGAGCCAGTCACATGCTTGCAAGCTAATTGGATGACATTCCACCGAGAGGGCCCAGAGTATATATATCCGTCATATGGATGGACAAATCCCACTCTTGATCCATGTGTCTCAACCAATACTTTCCGAACACTCAATGCCACCTTTATATCCATCCAGTTACGGTGTGGTGTTTGATGTCATCAAAGCATCCTTCCGGTGAAGGTGATATGCATGATCTCATGGTCGAAGGAATTAGGTTACTATGTATCAGAAAGCATATAGCAATTGAACTATTAAAATGACTTGATCTTTATGCTACGCTTATCTATAGGAGTATGTCCACCATATTATTCTCCTAACGATATGATCTTGTTGTTAATAACATCTCAATGTTCATGATATGGAAACCACAATCATTTATTAACCAACAAGCTAGTATTATAAAGAGGCTTTACTAGGGACTCTATTTTAGTTTACAAATAACACAAGTATTAATGTTTCCTTATTAATACTATTATAGCATGAATGTAAACATTTATCATAAACACAAAGATATAATAATAACTAGATTTATTGTTGCCTCTAGGGCATATCTCCAACAGTTATGTCTCTCTCATAAACTAGCTCGTTGATTAACAAGATGATCAAAGTTTCCTGATCATGGACATTGGATGCTGTTAATAACAAGGTCACAACATTAGTGTAATGGTGTGATGAACATTCATCCGAAGTATAGCATTATGATCAAAGTCATTGAGTTTATATTGCTATAACATCATACGAAGTGATCCTAATCCTTAGACCATGAGATCATGTCAATCACTAACACGGGAAGAGTATCTTGATAACATCAAACGTCACACCGTAACAGGGTGATTATAAAGATGGGTTCAGTACTACTAAAATGTTATGTTGAGGCCCATGGATGGAGAATGGAATTTGTTCATCCCAATGACCGATAGATATACTCTGGGCCCTCTTGGTGATATCACATTGATTAGCTTGCAAGGAAGTGATTTGATCACTAGAATGTTATATCACGGAAACGAGAAAAAAGTGCATGTCAGTAACGAGATAAAACTAGGTATGGAGATATTGATGATCGAATCTCGGCCATGTAATATATCGCGAAACAAAGGGATTAAGATACTAGCGTAAAAGGTTCTGACGATCACAAGAAAGTCATCGTTGAATGTGTGAGAGTCAGTATGGGTCTCCAGACCCCGCTTCTGATTATTGATCGGAGAGGGTTCTCGATCATGTCCATATTATTCGCGAACCTAGGGTGACACACTTAAGAGACACCGACATCCATTTGGAGCAAAAGTTTCACGCAGAAAAGAATAACAAGCACGGGAATTTATTTCACTAGATACCGAAACAGGTTTTCGGGTGAAATTACAGAAAGTGTTTTTGCATGTGAAATGAAATACTAGCAAGGGGTTATATGTGAATGTTTGTCATTAAAGTAATTGACAAAATTCTGAATAAATAAGAGGAGTTTTATTTAATAAGAGTTTGCATTAAATTTGGTGGAAATTTAATGGGAATTTGAATGGGATTTTGAGTGGAGGAAATTGAAAGGATTTTTGTGAGTGGAGTGTCCACCCACATGAATGAGGGGAGGGCAAGGGGGTAGCCCCATGCGTGGCCACTCCCTTGGGGTCCCCCCTATCCTATAAAAGGCACCCCCTCCTCACTTCTCACTCACACCTCCTCGTGAAGGATCTCTCTCCCTCTAGTATTTATCCCCATGGTCTCGGACTAGCGAGATACATGTTCCCGGTGGCTATTCGGCAAGAAAGAGTTGTGCTTTCGCTGCATCGCTAGAGCGAGGAGGCGTAGGTTTCTCGGTGCCTCGGACGTGTGTGCGAGCACGGATGCACCGCTAAGTTGCGGTGCTAAGGACTTCCTCTCGATCTTGAGATCGGCAAGAGATCGTCTACAACAACCACGAGTTTAACTCGCTAAGCTTTGTCGGTCTTCAAGGGTATGTTCTCTACGGATATACATCCGCCCGTTGTTTGTATCTAGTAGATAGCTCTTGGTACATAGTTGTTCCTATCATAGGATTTTTTTTGTTTTCTATGTTGCGAACCTATAGTTGTGTTGTTGGCAACTCTGGAATAGGTGAAAGCTGGGTGCTTGTGCGGTGTGGTGGTGTCACAAAGGTATGAGCTTGGCCTGTGTCCGGCGAGTTCGTACCTTCCCTTGGCGCGATCTTGTCGAGGCTAAGCTGCATCTGGGCCATCATCGCGGCCATGTTCTCCATATGGCCAGTAAGCGTGCCGATGGCTGCTGTTGACTCTTCTTGGAAGACGCTCAGACGACGGCCTACCGAGTGAGCGTCACACTCCACGCGTTGTCGTGCGCGTCGGGCGGCGAGGTCCGCATCTGTAGTCGACCCGGATCCGATGATCGGTGCCCCATCTTGGCTCCTCTCGCGGGATGAGTGGCGCGACGGCTTGAGGCTCGGGAGCTGATCCTCTCCGACATGGTGAGTGGTGGGGTTTGGTGGCGACGTGGATTTGGGTGGGAGGGAAGGGAGCGTTCCGCTGGTGCGGTGCTCGTGGTCCGAGGGGCGCTGGCTTCTGATACCACCTTGTCAGGACCCGGTGGTCGCCGACGTCGATAGAGGAGGAAGAAGGGGAGCTCAGTGCTCGGATCCGAAGCAAGAGGGGACAAGATACCAAAATTTTAGGGTTTATTATTAGCGTGCCTCCCATCCACCCTCTCCTACTCCTTTATACTGCAGGAGTAGGACCACCTAAGTTACAAATTCATATTACAAGTTCAAAAACGGATTCTACACTGATGCCGACCAAATTCAAATTACATGAGCCTCAGCCATTGGATGAGGCGAAGCAATGTGGACCATTGATCTTGTCGCTGATGGTGAACCGGTCCTGACACGAGGTGAGGCGAGGAGCACAAGAAAAGATGGTCCGGTGGAAACCCGGACATTTATTTCAGCAAGGTTGAGAATTTTGTTCGGTCTGCAGGCAGCCTTTCCCGAAACCACAGTCCTCCCCCACCTGGAACCCTAACCTTTTCTCTCCGCGGCGTCGGCGTCGGCGCCGGTGACGGTGGCGACCGGATCCTCACCTCGGTACTTTTCTCGACTGGTTCCCTCCTCTTATTGTTCCTTTTATTGTTCTGTGCATATGGACAATGGAACGACGAAATCTCACTCTTTCTTCCACCATGGCGAGAAGCCAGAAGAATCTGCCCTGCAACCTGGACATCATCACAGTTTAATAATCGCGTTTGGACTCTGGTAGCTGATCAGGCGAGTGTTCTGTACGTGCAGTGTCCAGGTCTTGTCTGCATAGGTCACCGATTCCACCATCGTCATCGATTAGTAGTTGAGTCAGGCTGCTTGTGTGTCATAGAGATACAGGTGCGTGAATTTGCACCCTGAGATTGATACTACGAGGAAATAGTAGACTGCTGTTTAATTTTGAGGAGCCCAAGCACATTTGCCTTTCGATCAGCTTAAAATTCCTAACAAGTGCTTTGCCAAAAATCGCAGCTGGTGCACCCTGTTCGATCGGCTAGCAAGATGGGGTACCCGTTGCGCCAGCTTACGTTCGGTGAACTGGTGGACGGCACGGATGAGTCTGAACTGGCCGCCATTCACAAGGAGAAAGTGGAGGCGCTCATGGTCTACGATCCCAAGAGGAAGGCCCACGTCGCCAGCCGCTTCTGCAGCTTCCACCTAGCCGGCTTCGACCTCGATGAAAAGTGTGAGTACCCATATTCAGAAATCACAAATCCTTTCTATGATTAGCCATCGATTCATCAGAGGCATTCACCCATCTTGTAATTTGTTCTGATATGTATTTTCTGCTCTTGGTTGATTTGCAGCGAATGCTCCCCTCGGGCCACCGTATCAACCCGACCCGTCATTGCCAAGAAAGTGCTCGACTGAATATGACACGGCAAATGAATGTTTTGAGAAGGCGGATTCAGCCATCAACGTCGTTTCCTTGAGGGTGGTCAGAGCTGGTCCTGATCATACCTACCCTGTCGAGGTTTATGGTAAAGTTATCGTGAGGGACGAGGTTGACCACAAATGTGTCTATCTATTTGATCGTGAATGGAAGGATGCCCAGCTCATCAACTCGGAGGTATTTCTACCTTGATTCTATTTCCTCACTCCGTTCCATCTATATAGTAATCAGTTCCAGATAGATGATGTATTTATACACTTCACGGTGTAATTCTGCTATGCACCTTGAAGTGCACCCATAATGTTATCTAGACATGTTTTGGTTCACACGAATGCAATGTGTTATCTAGTCCAATGTGTCCACTATAATAATTATTTGGCTGCAAATATATCGATTCAGATGCTTCTTGCGTACTTCTCAAGGAAACAGTTTGATGGATATCCATTTCAATTTGAATCCTTTAAATACATTTTAAGCGGAACATTATATTGTTAGCAGGTTGTCATCATGGCCAAGCAATTTTTTTGTCGATATAGCTCCTAATTATCTGCCTTTCCATTGTCAAACAGCACTTATATTTTCTGTGAGACTAATTTCTCCACTGAGGTCCTGCCACTTCTTTAATTTGTTCACATGTGTTGATTTTGTTTTTTTTGAATCAGGAAGCGTCTTAACATTTACATGCTTTAGTCATAAAATATATTATGTCTACTTCATTTCACCATATGCCATAAATGTCCTGGAGTTTGAGGAACAGTAATGCAACATCAGAAGTAATTAAGGTTGCGTAGTGTAATTTTGAAATCATCTAAATACATTGTCGCTAGTCATGGTTTTCATGCCGAACTGTATAAGTTTGTTCAGCTACCTGGAGTCATGTTTTGGTTCTAACTATTTTTCCAAACCTTTTTGCAGAAGGACATGTTGGCTCTGACAGGTCCAAACCGAGCACTGGTTACATTAGGTTGGATGTATTTCGAGTTCGATTTAAAGATCAAGGGCAAGGATGAGCACGGTGCTGAAGTGCAGTTCAGCAAAGGTGTAATACCGTACTATTACAACCCGTTTGACATGCGCATCATCTCACAGCTACCTAGTTTCCAGAGTACAGTGAAATTGGTATTGCAACGTGTGTCACTCCCTGTCGCAGCTAGCATCGAAGTCAATGTTGTGAACGAAGGGCACGATGACACTATTCTCGATTACAATGGTAAAATAACAGCTGGGACTAGTAGAAACTATAGACAGCATATGGTTCTATATGATACTAGTGTGCCTACCGGGAGCTTGGTGAGAGGAAATGGCTCTCTTGTGTTAAATCGTAATCTGGTAGCTGTCAAAGGGTATGTAGAAGACCCCGCATTGAAGGAAGATGAAAAATTGGTGGTGTATGTTTGTTTTCTTGATCCCGGTTGTGAGATTGAGGATGAGGATGAGGAGAGCCTTGAGCAAGAAGATGATGATGATGATGATGATGATGATGATGATGATGATGATGAAGAGGAAGGGGGAGAGGGAGAGGGAGAGGGAGAGGGAGAGGGAGAGGGAGAGGGAGAGGGAGAGGAAGAGGAAGATGAAGAGGAAGAGGAAGAGGAAGAGGAAGAGGAAGAGGAGGAAGAGCAGGAAGAGGAGGAGGAGGATGATGCTAAGAATGTTGTCACTCTAAAATACCCTCAATGCGAGACTGTTTGGGAGAACGGTTCTTGCAAACTGAAAGTGAAGGTCGATTGGACTGTCGTTCATGATACGCCGAAGCGTACTGATTTTTTCCATAGATATACTCTCCTTCCAGAGGGTTATACATCACCTAATTATCGATTTGGTGGATTCTTTGAGTGAGAGTGATTGTATATTTTCTTTATGCTATTTTAGTTCTGATGGTCGAACTCTATAGTGCTGGAGGGCATGTTAGGCTCTCACCAAACTACGTCGTAGCAATAAGAATTGTGCTTGTGGAGAGTGTACTTTTGGGTTCCTTAGCAATGAATGTAAATTTTCTTGGATATAAATAAGACTATCCATATTATGGAGGCTATGGAAGTAAAAAAGGGAGCAGTGATCTAACTGCAGTCATGTAAGTAAAAAATGTTTTGTCTAGTCCAATATGTACACTATAACAATTATTTGGGAGCAAATATGGCGATTCAGATACTTGTTGCATACTCTTTCTTAAGGAAACAACACTTATATTGTCTGAGATTTCTCCACTGTGGTCCTGCCACTTCTTTAACCGTCTGTTCACATCTAAAGTTAAATTTCTTTTTTGAATCGGGAAGTGTCCAACAATCTACATGTTTTAGTCATAAAATATATATTATGTCTACCTCATTTCACCATATGTCACAAACGTGTAGGAGTTCGAGGAACAGTAGTACATCAGCAGAAGTGAGGTTGTGTGGTGTAATTTTGAAATCATCTAAATACATGTTGCCAGTCATGGTTTTCATGCCGAATTGTATAAGTTTGTTGAGCTACCTGGAGTCATGTTTTGATTCTAAATATTTTTCTAAACCCCTTTGCAGAAGGACATCTTAGCTCTGACAAGTCCAAACCAAGCACTCGTTACATTAGGTTGGATGTATTTCGAGTTTGATTTAAAGATCAAGGGCAAGGGTGAGCACGGTGCTGAAGTTCAGTTCAGCAAAGGTGTAATACCGTACTATTACAACCCGTTTGACAAGCGCATCATCTCACAGCTACCTAGTTTCCAAGAATACATTGAAATTTGCAACTTGTGTCACTCATCAAAGTCAATGTTGTGAACTAAGGGCACGATGACACAATTGTCCACTACAATGGTAAAATAATAGCTGGGACTACTAGAAACTATAGACATCATATGGTTCTATATGATACTAGTGTGCCTACCGGAAGCTTGGTGAGAGGAAATGGCTCTTTTGTGTTAAATCGTAATGTGGTACATGTCAAAGGGTATGTAGAAGACCCTGCATTGAGGGAAGATGAAAAACTCATGTTGTATGTTTGTTTTCTTGACGCCGGTTGTGAGATTGAGGATGAGGATAAGGAGCGTCCTGAGCAAGGAGATGACGGCGACAACGATGAAGAGGAAGAGGAAGGGGAGGAAGAAGTGGAGGATCCTAAGAATGTTTTCACTCTCAAATACCCTCAACGCGAGTTTATTTTGGAGCATGGTTCCTGCAAACTAAAAGTGAATGTCGATTGGACTACTTCATGATACGCTGAAGCGTACTGATTTCTTCCATAAATGTACTCTCCTTCCAGTTGGTTATAAATCTCTGATACCATGTTAGAATAGTTCTACCAACCAACTATCCTAAAAAACCGACCTATTAGAAAGTGGTGATATAGTATACTTAACAGAAGTAAGTTGTTTTATTGAATATGTAGGAATATTGAACTTTTTCATAAAGGTAGCTAACAACTGAAAAGTCTCAGAGTAAAAAAACAGTTCTCAAAATATGACGGGAAATAGGAGGCGCTCTCCTTTTGCATTTATAAGAGGGGGAAAACTGTACAAAGGCTGAGCCAGGAAACAAACAAAAGGGGAAAATAACTAGCTAGCTAGTGGATTACTCTATCAAAGCTTTACACCAGAGCTCCCAGTCTGCTTTGATTTGGGAAAACAGCCCAGCAGCCGAGTAGCTCTTGTTCTCAAACACTCTTCTATTCCTTTCCTTCCATAGGTGCCAAGCCGTGTAGGCTGCAATGGAGGTTTGAATCTAGCAATCTTCTTCCACCAGGCTTTAATAGAGGTTGCTCGAGAAGCAATGCGCGCAGCAGTAGGGAAGGATGCTGACAGCATGCCAAACCTCTTTGGAGTAGGGGCATGTCAGAATTAAGTGATTTGCCGTCTTGATCTGCTGATCACAAAAGACACATTTATCCTGATGGGGCCAATCTCTAGAAGCAAAGCCTATCAGCAGTCCATAGCCTGTTTTGAATAAGCAGCCAGATGAAGAATCTGATTTTTCCTTCGACTTTGGTCTCCCAGGCCGTAGCTAGCCTTGGCTGCAACTCTTTACCCCCAAATTGAGCTTCATAAGCCGAGCTTGCCAAATATGAGCTGGTGCTGGTTCCCAACTAGGTCAACGAGTTAGGGTTTTGGGTTAACTTCACCTGTTGAATAGGGTGACAAAAAGATCAATGAGGTGAGGTGAATCAATGCGGTGGAGGCCCCTCATCCATCTCCCATTGTTGAGGCCTTGCTAGACAGAGAGGTTCTTCCTGAAGGCAAGCTTGAACAGATCGGGATAAAGCTGGTGCAGAGAGGAGCCATCAATCCAAGCATCTTTCCAAAATCTTGCTTTAATTCCATTTCCAAGGTGAATCGATGTGCACTTTTGAAAGTCAGCCAAATCCTCATTGTTGATCGGCATGGGTAAATCTTTCCACGGCTTATCTTCTGGTTGCCAATCTAACCAAGGCCAACGTAGCCGTAACGATCTGCTAAAAAGGTTTAGGTCCTTGATTCCTAACCCACCAAATTTATTTTGGGGCACAGACATGCTTCCAACTGACTAAGCATTTGGCACCTGACGCTGTGTCTTCCCCACACCACAAGAATCTTCTTATTTTGTCAAGCTTCTTGATTAACCAATTGGGAGGATCATTGACAGTCCATTCTTCTTAGTTTGTTGTAGCTCAGAGATCAGAGTTGCAGTGACCACCGAGTGAGCCTTCCAGTCCTTGTCATTAGCTTGCCTTTCCAAGGTTTGAGTCTGCCAGCAAGCTTGTCAATGTAAGGTTGACAGTCCACTCTTCTTAGTTTGTTGTAGCTCAGAGACAGGCCCAGATAGCTGCAAGGAAAAGTGCCCACGTGCCCTCCAAAGTCCGCAAGCAAACAGTTCTCAAAATAACGCTCAAGACAACTCTAGAATTTCTCTCAAGACAACTCTGGAATTTCTCCTGTACTAATAACGCTCACCAAACAGAATTATGTGTATCTCATGGAAATCCTGCTGCTTCACTGCAAAGTGTAACGCTGAAAACCCAGAAATCCATTATTTCCATTGTATTAGGGTGCATGTTCTCTGTTATGGATTAGATATAAAAAGGAGTCCAAAAGTTGCAAGTTACAATCCACGAAGAACACGCCGGAACTGTTGACATCTTATTGTCCTATGGAGCAAATGTAAGAAATAACTTTCAACTGTCTATCGTAGATTCATTCGAGAATGGTTACATAAGTGGGGTTAAATAGATGTTATATGTCATTTATTGTACAAATCATCAAATAGAGTATGCGTCGAATCGGTTGGAAATTTCCGTAGCCATTGAGGGTAGAGATTCCAAGGTGTTAGCAGGCGCATCCGCTTGTCTGTTCTTCCGTTTTAGTGGCTTGTTCTGCAACCGAATGGAAGTATCTGGGGACAGAACATAAACATATTTTAAGTGATCAGAATGATGAAGTAAGTCCAAACCTGCCAGCCTCTACATACAAATTCTCTGATGACAACCTGAACTCTCTACATTTGTACAAACATCTTAGGCCCTATCTGTCCGTGAAGAATACATTAAAGATGCTTCAACTTACATGTCTTCATCGTGCTCATTCTCCAAGGCGAGCTTGGCGATGCAGAGGAAAGCAGTGTCGACGTTGTAGTCGTCCTTGGCGGAGGTTTCGAAATATGGAATGTTGCCCTTAGCCACGCACCAGTCTTTTGCTTTCTTCTCAGGGACCTGCAGGGCAACACTAATAAATAAAGAAATTGCAGAGCTTGTGTGTGGTATAAGGGTTGGGTGCTCGAGTAACTAACCACTCTCCTGCTCCCAGAGTCCAGATCAACCTTGTTGCCGACTAAAATGAAGGGGAATTGGTTGGGATCTGATGGGCCAGCCTGGAAGTGCAAATGGCAAATACTTTCAGTTAGAGTATGTCAATGCCATGGATAGTTAATACTGTATTGTGTGTTTCAACAATCCAGAGAACTAAACAACAACTGGTTTCTATTGATTTACGCCGAGGATTTGAAGACAGTACTATAAATAGCTTATTCGCATGCCGACTAACTGGTAGCCAAACTGCAAACATGAATTTTTGCTTGTCAGAAAACAGACAAAAGACCAGAAAAATGCAGAGACATGCCTACACTTGAGGAAGGTGTGATCACAGAAAAGCATACAGGCTGGCATGCTTACACCCAGGGACGGATCCAGAAATTTAATTTTGGGTGTACAAATTTCAACCAAGTCAAAATGTAAAGGGCAAAAAGGCTAAAAATGGGTTATTTGACTAGGCCTACTATTTGCTAATTCGAGATTTGAGTTTGATTCGGATGAGAAAATGTAGCATATATAGGCTAAAAAATCTCACAATTGATACATATGTCCACAGTATATTATATATAAATTTTTTTGCAGAAAATTTTGGGTGTACATCTGTACACCCTTGAACCATTATGGATCCGTCCATGCTTACACTTGTGGCATTTTTTCATTGGATGTTAGTGATCTAAACTACTTGGCATCTGTGGTCATAATATGGCATGATGGCAGTAACTTCTGGTAAAGAGTTTCTTACTTGGTTGATGAATTCATCGTGCCAGGTACCAAGTGTATTAAATGATCTTTTAGCGTTGACGTCATAGACCAGGACGCAGCAATCCGCTCCTCTGTAGAAGGCCACGCCGAGGCTCTGGAACCTCTCCTGCCCTGCCGTATCCCAGATCTGCACCAGAGCAACAGCACAACACAACAACTAATGATGATTTTATTAAGCGTCGCGGTATATTGCGTCTTAGCTAGCTGTGCAGGGAGTATGAGGCAGTGTCGGAGGCCGACCTGCAAGGTGACGAGCCTGTCTTCGATGAGGACCTCCTTGGTGAGGAAATCGGCGCCGATCGTCGCCTTGTACTGCTGACTGAACTTCTTGTGCACGTATCTGATCCGTGTCAAGGAAAATGCCAAGCACTGGATGCAACATTTGATCGAACATCTTGCAGGCACATATCTAAAGCCCCACTCACAGAACATGACATGACATCGCTGGGACACACAACACTCTATGCTGATCGAGTCAATGAAGCATCGTAAAACAAGGCATGGACGCACGCACGTACTGAGCATTTCACCACGCTATCTACAGCTAATCGAACTCTGAAACCGAAAACTGAAGCTGCTGCTGATGCTCAAGTAATGGCTGTCTGTTTCGCCAGCAAGCCAGACGCGCTCGATGAGAGTCAAGCCGGACTGAATCGTCAGTCGCGCGAGCCGGTGAGCCCGGCAGGCAGAACTAGTACTAGTAGAAAAGGAAGGCAGAGCAAGCACCGATTGGGTGATTTGCTACCGCGGCAGAGCTAAAAGGATACTGGTTCATCAGCGACGTCTTCCCGACCCTGCACGCACGCACGCACGTATGCACGACAAAGCAAATCAAAGTCAAACCCGGCGTTAGAACAACCAGCACGAAGCATAGACTCGCCCAAACAGAACCCAGCAAAATGGTAAGTAACGGCAGAGGAGGCTGACCCGCTGTCGCCGAGGACGATGACCTTGAGCAGCGTCCGCCTCTGGGAAGACGCCATGGCCGGGCAATCGATCGAATAATGCTTCCGGCGACTGCGAGTGGGCGATCTCTCGCTCTCTCCCCTTCTCCCGCCCCTATCTTCTTGCGGTTGTGTCACGGGGCGGTGCCCGGCGAGCGAGGGAAAGGGGGAAAAAGGAGTTGGGGCAGTTGAGAGGGGCGGCGGCCTCCGAAAACGAACCAATGGGTACACGAACCTGGGCCGCGGGCTACATCTCACCTGTTACCGAACTCGCGGGCCAGTTCCGCGAGGTTTCATGGGTGGGCCAAGATGGAGCGAGCCCGGCCCATGCGCAACCCGTGCACACCGATCGGAGGTCGCAGCAGCAATTTTTTTATAACTACGAGCTAAAAATAAAAATAAAGATTATCCTCCCACGAGGGATCCGTGGTAGACAAGCTGAGCAGGTGACTTGTCGGTAGTGCGCGGAAAGCCGTGACTTTCGGGATCCGCCCGCAAACGTGTCACTACGTGGTCGGTGGATTGCAGGTCGTACTGCGTTGCTTCTGACGGTTATGCCCTTCTCTGTCCTCCGTGTGTGTACGTGTCCCAACACCCATGTGGCTTGTTAAATTCAGTGGACGGACCGTAAGTGGCCAAATATGTGCTGCAAATAAATTCTTTTTGAGGGTAAATATGTGCTGCAAATATTAACCCCCATTTTTCGCTATTCTAGGTGGAAACGACTTGCATTTCAAATCGAGACAGTTAGATAAAGTCATTTGTTGCTGCATTTCCATGGTGGAACAAACACTACCAATCGTGTGGTTTGCCTCTCGCCGGTCCGCCACGGGTGATTGTGAACTACAGATAAATGCCATCTCGAAAAATCCTCGAGGTCCACGCAGTCCTCCAATGTGATGTTTACAGAGATGAGACAGCAAATCATAAACCAGTGCGTGGAATTTTGATACCATTTGGTAAGTTTGTGTGTCTTTGTTGCCGAGGTCTTCGTGGTGAAGAGACGTTGCACTTCTTATAGCTCTGTGTCGTCATGGTGTCGATGGTTCTCATAGCTCGTTTACAAGTGCTTATTTTTTTTCTTGGCTATTTGGCGATGGAACATCGGCTTGATAGGAGTACTTCTTTGCGATGGGTATTTACCACACAAGGGGTTTTTCAATCTAAATTAGGCATTCCCTTCTGAAACTTGCGATTCATACGCTATTCAAGTCGTATGGGGTTAATGCGGGCTTTGGTATTCCGTATAGTGGTTTTATCGAAGATCTTTGTTGTCGTTGTTCACTTCAATTGTTTCGACCGATGGTACTTTCTCCAGTAACTTAGTAAAAACTAATAGTTGATAAAAAAAAGCAGAATAGGAGTAAATTCATCAAAAAGTAACACCCTTTGGTAACATTTTGGACTACGTGTATTGCCTTGGCAATCATAGATAATATGATACTAGTAGCATTATTTGGGCAACTGGACAATAAGATTTTTTTTAAAAATTCACCTCCTGTAGTCATACAGGTTTTTTTTCGTTTATAAAAGCGTGCGCACTGCGCAGCACAGGACGATACTGCAGACTGCTGCAGTGAGCGAGCCGACGACGTCACTCCACACAAGTCGAACCACACTGCCTGCCGCCGCGTCCCATCCTCCCGATCGAGTGCGAGTGGCCGATGAGCCGCCTCATTTCCCGGCGGCACCTCGCCGCCGCGGCAGCCCTCCGACGACCCCCCACTGCCTTCGCTTCCAGGTGAGCTCCCTCTCACCCCGCTCCGTTTTTCTGTCGCGATCCGATCCCGTCGAAGCTTATCCTCATCAGTGGCGTGCGCGAGGCTTAGTCTCTGGCGGCGCTGGGTGATTTGATGATGCGAATCTGATACGCGGACGCTCGAATCGCTTGCTCCGGGGCTGCGATTTCAGGGGCGATCTGGGTTTGGTAGCTGTCAGGGCTTTGAGGGGGCCTGCGCTGCGATTGAGTCGATTTGCTACTGCCCGAGTCTGCACTAACTGTGGGTCGTTTGGTTGTCTTGTGCGGTTGTGATGCGCAGGTGGTTGCACACGCCGGCATTCGCGACCGTGTCTCCCGAGGAGATCTCAGGTTCAAGCCCAGCGGAAGTGCAGAATTTTGGTAAGATAGCTGTCATTTATGGCGAAGTTAGATCCAAATAATTTCACTTGAGAAGGCAGTTTCTATTGTATCTGATCTGTGCTATCAGATGCAATTCCTATGAGGTTCCTAACAGGCAAAATGTTCAATGTGTTTTTGGTCATTGTCATGCTCTATTTTAGAGGCTCATGTTATGATTCCTTGATGCCACACTTTCATGCTAGAGTTTTTTCAGAACTATGCCATCTGTTTGGCTTCCAGATACAGGAACATTCAATAATGTTGAGCAAGTACTTATTAAAAGACAGTACTCCCTCCGATCTGATTTAAACCTTGCCTAAACCTGCGACAGTTAAATCAGATCGGAGGTTAAATTGCTTAAAACGGAATCATTTTTCTGCTTCGTAGCTTCACCTCTGACTAGCATGTACCCCACTGAAGTGAAACATGTTATTTAGCCACGGCCATTGATTAGTTAAGTTCAGTGCAGGGAAAATGGATAAAGTCTGCTAACTGGAATTGGATAGTTGATCCCTTAAATGGCGATAAATTTATCAAAGTTGCTGAGATTCAGGGACCTGAATTAAAGGTATGGATGCTTCTCTTCTGATTTCCATGTTACAGTGCTATGAGTGTAATTTAGTTATAACTGGTTGTTCAGTAAAATACAAGTACTGACTTTGTACTATGCGTATATGTTAGTTCTGAAATGTTTTCTGTAACAATATGCAATAATTTTTGTGATGCAGCCGTTTGTGGAGAGTTTAACTAAATGCCCAAAACATGGACTTCACAATCCACTCAGAGCTCCGGAGAGGTATTCAACCTTTTCCTGTACTACACGTGTAATGCGTATAAAACATTTCATAGCAAGTCATGCTGTTTTCTGTCCATCTGATGTTTTTTACTTGATTCTTCAAGGCTAACATAATGAGTTGCTTGTCAGATTTTATTTGACTGGTCCAGTTATCTAATTATCAACCTTCTAATCTATCACAAACTACAATTTTCAAAGATTTTCCTCACCCTTTACTTGGTTGCTGAAAATTTTACCCTACATGGCTATAGTTCACAAATCATTATGCTCTATATTAAATTTCTGTACATTTACTCCTAGACAGCACCTCCTTAAAGAAGGATCCATAGCTACTTTGTTGTCTCTACTATCACGGATTATTGATTTCTGCACTTCTTAGTCTCTGTATGCATTATTTTCCATTAATTTTTACCACAAATACTTTTAGCAACTATATGAAAAATATAAACTGCAAAATTTTTACGTCTTATTTTCATTTCACATCTAAGTATTTTTTTGAAAATACTGTTGATCAGATATTCAAAGGTTCTACCCTGCTTCCCACAGTAACATGTTTTTGTGACTCGAAAGAGTAGGCAGCAAACATGGTATATGAACAAACCCACATGCCCTATATGAACTTGTTCTAAAACTTCTCATAGTGGCAATGGTGTTGGTATATCAGTAATTCTATCTTGATGAATTTTGCAACCTCTAATATGCAGGTATCTCATGTATGGAGATATATCTGCAAAAGCTGCACAAGTGCTTGGTCAACCTGAGGTATGACATTTGAAACCAAAATGTTTCAACTACCTTTTAGTCACAACATGTTTGTAAGTAAATCTACATGTACATGGACAAATTTTTCCTGGGATTTACTTTAAATGAATGCAAAAACATGTCAATTGGAGAGAAAAGAATAATAACACTAGTTTCCATCTATTTCTTTACACCACTTCTTTTTGTCATTGGTCATCGACAGGTCTTAGATTTTTTCGCTAAGCTCGTCCAGAGGGTTGCTCCAAAGAGCTATCAACAAGCTCTTGCAGAAGTTCAAGTTACGCAAAAGTTCTTGGAGAATTTCTGTGGAGATCAGGTACGTGAATCTACATAGCATTTTCTTCATTTTTAGCTGTTCACAAGCATCGTGGTACACTTTTATATGAATGCACGCATTGTTACCAAGGAGCTTACAAATGCTCAAGTCTGCAGATTGAAAGAACCCGTAATTATACTTTTTAATCTTCTCTATGACCGGTATATCAGGTACGTTTCTTGGCTCGGTCGTTTGCTGTGCCTGGCAATCATCTTGGACAAATGAGTAATGGCTATCGTTGGCCGTATGGCCCGGTAAGTACTCAGAACTTCTTTGGTAGATCAAATGTCGTATTTATATTTCTTGATTTTTTTAGGGTCTTTACACTATTTAGCAGCCTATCTTATGTACTGGTACAGTGTAACTGAAAGGCTGGTACCCTTATTTACATGCTATTGGACACAGGGAATTATTTTTTTGCAAAATGTGAGTTGCATCTGATGCACCAGGAAAAACAATTTCTTAGCATGAGTTTCTGATGTGTTTTCGCTTCATAGACATGTTATTTGATGAATGGATTGCAATTGTTAAGCTGCTAGACGAGAGACATCAAGTTCATTCCTTAACCTAATTATTTCTCAATAGTAGACTCAATCCCATTTGAACTAGAAGGCAACTTTCATGTTGATGCAAAAGATGGTTGGTTTCACCATATCTGTTAACTGTTCAGCATGCCATACATTATTTTTTGAATTTGAGCTTTAACTCAAATAAGCTTTAATTGTTTAATTAGTTTTGAGTTACTTCATGCTGTAGACATTATGATGTATGCAGTATATACAACATGAATAACCTTTTGAAATCCTACTGAGTACAATCGTTTTGTAGAGGATCAAGTTGATCTACTCTTGGCAATTATGTTTTTCGATTTGACTGCTGCCTACTCATTCCTGGGTGATGCCTGGTTTTGTATATCCATTTGAACATTCAATGCAAACTGCCACATATTAGCTCTAAATATATAACTTGGTGTTAAGCTGTTTAGAGTTGAGCACTGTCAGTATTTTTTTAACCTATGGCATGTTAGCTCTAATTTGTTTGTAACTTTGAACAGGTTGCAATAATCACACCATTCAATTTTCCATTAGAGATCCCTTTACTGCAACTAATGGGTGCACTCTACATGGGGAATAAACCAGTCCTCAAAGTTGACAGCAAAGTTAGCATTGTGATGGAACAGATGATCAGGTTGCTTCATGATTGTGGGTTGCCTGCAGAAGATGTAGACTTCATAAATTCTGATGGTATCACAATGAACAAGCTTCTGTTGGAGGTTTGACTTCTATCTGGCGACTTATTGGAAGAATGTGTGTTATAGCAAGATGAAATAATAACTAACTAATCAATCTGTGACAAGCAAATTTGATGTCTGTACATGTACATGTAACATCGTGTTCGTTATTTTAGTGATAAGAAGCATTATGGCGGATCAACCATCGTTTCCGTTTGCAATACTTGGTACATCATGTTCAGCAATGAGGTTTTATGGAGTTTAATACATGACAAAATGCATCCCTCAGTTTTGTATCTCAGGACAGAACTGGCTATTAACCATGGGGGCTAGCAGCCTAGCACTATTGTCTTACATGCAACACATATTTCATTGTTGGATTTATTTTTCAGTTTTCACACAATCTCTTGTAGGCCAATCCGAAAATGACCCTTTTCACTGGGAGCTCGCGTGTAGCAGAGAAATTGGCTGCTGATTTGCAAGGCCGAATCAAGTTGGAAGATGCTGGTTTTGATTGGAAAATTCTTGGTCCAGATGTTCAAGAGGTCTGAAGTCGCTTCTGTTCTATCTTTGACGACGTGTATTCATAGTTCGGTATCATGAATTTACCAGCCGAAGCTGAAATGAATTGCTTTTGTGATATGATGCCCAAACAGGTTGATTATATTTCATGGGTTTGCGATCAGGATGCGTATGCTTGCAGTGGTCAGAAGTGCTCTGCTCAGAGTATGCTATTCATGCATAAGGTAAAGATTAAAAAATGATATCACAATTGCCCAACTTTTCTTGGTGGTTTTATCCTTGACTTATGGACCATGTGTTGATATCTTTAGGAGCTGTAAGTTGATGAACACTAGGTTTAAGTCTGCTGTCTCTTATCTTATTCATTTTATTATTTGGATACAATAGGTAAGATGGTTAAGCATCAACGCAAAGGGAAAAATGCTCTTATGATTTGGAGCTTATTACAATCTTGCTCTTCCCTATCAACAGATTGCAATAATAACTGTGCATGTTTGGTTTTAGTTTGTTTCATAGTTTTCTTCTAATTGCAGAATTGGTCATCTAGTGGCCTACTTGAGAAAATGAAGGGACTCTCTGAAAGAAGGAAGCTTGAAGATTTGACAATCGGCCCAGTCCTTACTGTGAGTGACCATCTTTAATGATTAATCAGTTATGGCATACTATTTTGTAGTAGCTTTGTTGAAATGTTGTTGTTCTCAGCAGCATTTAGTTGTTAAAATTGAGCTGAGCAACAGTAATAGTCTCCTGATACTTTTGTTGCTGTGGTAATCCAAACAGCAAGTAATGAGTAAAAGTAGAAAACTGAATTTACATAAAAAAGAAGATGAAGACTGATAGGAACTTATCCTTGCACAGTATAATATAATATGGAGGAAAAGAACACCTAGTCATTTAACCAACCCTTTTGGTTTAAACTGTTGGTGTCGCTTAACTCACCTCTATGTAAAACTGAATTTGTGTAAAAAATAGGATGAAAAGTTGAAAACTGAAGAACTTGTCTTTTGCACAGTATGATACATGTGGAGAAAAAGAACACATAATCAGTTAACACCAACTTTTCTGGTTTAAACTGTTGGTGCAGTTGCCCAACTGGATGAGCAGTGTAGGCAGTTTCAGGTAGGGATGCAAGTGGATCGGTCCATTGGCCAACCTCACTTGGTTAATGATTTATTTCCGACTTAATTGGCTGGTCCGGTGTTGTACTCATGTCATTGCATACTTGAATTATTTTTCGAAACAAAAGAACTAGTATGGGTTGGTGGCTTGACCCAACCCACTTCCATTCCTAATTTATGGTTTATAAGTGGTTTCAAGTTTCAGCATAGAATTAATTTGTCATCCTTTTCTGCTTATTCAGGTTACAACAGCAAGCATGATGGAGCACACAAACAACCTTCTCAAAATACCAGGATCAAAGGTTCTGTTTGGTGGCGAACCTTTGGAGAATCATTCCATCCCAGAAGTATATGGTGCCTTCAAGCCGACTGCTGTGTTTGTTCCTCTGGTAGAAATCCTTAAAAGTGATAACTTTGAGCTTGTGACAAAGGAGATATTCGGGCCGTTCCAGGTACACTTTCAGATGCTGATGCTTCCATTTTGTTGTGGTAAAATACGGCATTTTGATGGTAACTGGTTTTCTTACGTCACTAGTGTATTAACCTACTGGTATCCTCCATAAGTGTGAATCAGATGAGCCCATTGCAATGTGCTTATTTATGGCATAGCTGAAGACTAATTTTTCCTGGTTATGGAGTGTACATCTATTTGTAGTTCATTCGTAGGTCCATCCTATATTCGAGGATCCTTGCAAACAAAAACTAGTCTTACTCATCCTTGGTGTCTACCGATAAAGGGTCCTATGCACAGTTTGAAAGATAGCTAGGTTAAAGGTTTCATTGGTATTCTACAGTACTGCTCATTACTTGTTTAAGTCAGATTTGTGTGGCATTGTTTTGAAATAATAACCTAGTACTTACTTATTCCGAGTTCATAATTCAGGTGGTTACGGAGTACTCAGAGGATCAACTTGAATTGGTATTAGAAGCCTTGGAAAAGATGAACGCGCATCTGACAGCTGCAGTAGTTTCGAACGACCCGTTGTTCCTGCAGGCAAGTTCGTTCGTCCCTGTTGAGTGTTGACATTTATATTCGTTTACTGCTTGGTTACGATGAAATCCCTAATTTCCTTTACTGAGCAGTCTGATAAAGTTGTGATTTCTCAAGTCATCGTCTAGCAGTACTATTTATTTATGTTATTTCCTGTTCTCTTCCATCAGTACTAAATCATCAAAATGACCTCTGCTTGGTGGATGATTCTCTATTCTCATCTCGGTTTTCAGGAAGTACTTGGGAGGTCAGTTAACGGGACAACATACGCTGGCATTCGAGCAAGGACCACTGGCGCTCCGCAGAACCACTGGTGAGCTTATTCCCGGTGCCAATACCGATGATCCCCGGTGTATGTTATTGGATAATCTAACACTTGATGCTCTGTAATTCAGGTTTGGACCTGCTGGCGACCCAAGAGGCGCAGGGATCGGTACTCCAGAAGCCATTAAGCTCGTCTGGTCTTGCCACAGGGAGATCATATACGACATCGGACCCTTGCCCAAGAAGTGGGCGCTTCCTTCCGCCACATGATATGCCTAGGATAGCTAGCTAGCTAGAAGAAGACATTTGCTCAAGAATAAATGGAGAGATAGCGATACGAACCGGGTTTGTCGAGAACTGACAGCTGTTTGAATAATATTGAAGAAGTAAAGCCTCATCTAGGCAATTTGGCGTTCTATTGACCCCCATACAAGAACACAATAAATGGCAGGATTGGGAATGGGATGGAATGGAATGTTCCGCTGGTGGTAATGTGCTACACAGTTCACAAAATTGTTGGTGGGTTACGGTATGCAGTTCTTTCAGACTGTAGGCAAGCACACTTGTTGAGCTTTTAGCTGAGAGAAGATGATGCCTGATCTGTAGCCTAGATGCAGGTTAGGCACTGCAGACTGCACACAGAAATTGAAATTATGTTCGTTTGCGTTTGTTTTTTGCGCGTCTCCGTATCCGAGTGTAATTTTCCCACAACTACCGAGTTCACGCCTAGTGCGTTCCAAAAGACCACTCCTAGAATAAATAGAGGAGGAATCCGTTAATTGTTCTCCAAGGAAACTCCGACTCGAAACATGATCCGGAAAGCGGTCTCCTCAACTTGGAGTCCAAGCCGGTAGACAAAAAGGCCCCGCGAGATCCGGTGAGAAAGACCAGAAACTTCAGAATTTGCGATCAGTACTCGAGTCGACAATGGCGATGCTCCTCCGATCAGCCGCCGCACGCGCGCTCCTCCTCGGGACGTCGGCGTCGGCCGCCGCTCCCCTCGCCGCGGTCGCGATCGTGGCCTCGCGCCGCCTCTTCTTCAGCCGCACCGGCAGATCCCTGCACACCACCGCCGCCGCCAACAGCGGAGACGACGCGCAGAGCAGCACGTGCCACGTCGACAGGCGCATCGAGGAGACCAAGGAGGAGCTGCTCCGGCTCTACCTGAGCAAAGCGCCGGCGCCCGGCGTGGCGGAGGTGGCCACCGACCTCACCGGCGTGCTCCGGCGGTTCCAAGAACTCAAGGCGCAGCAACAGGAGGCGGAGTCGTTCGTCGGAGAGCCGTTCGCCGGGGAGCCGTTCGTGGGGGAGCTGTTCGACACGGAGGCCTACGAGGCGGACTCCTCCGTGGCCGGGTACTCCTTCTCGGGGGGCACCTACGAGGGGGAGTACCACTCCGGGGACATGTTCAGGGAGGATTCGCGTCCTGCTGGCTCGGGGGACTCGTGGCGGTGACGGACGACATGGCCGGCGATGCGAGTCGATCGTGACTTGGGGAACTTGGTCCCGATCGACGAGGTCCTTGCTCTCCGTTGTACGGTCGGTGGTTGATGACTTGGACATGCATGACACTACTAGCTTGCACCTGTTTTGGCTGTTTATACGTTGCACCAGTTGTGTATCATTAACTTGTGATATGTAGGGAGTATCGTGTGGACCTATGGACCATGTTCTTGTTAATATTAATGCACCCTTTTTTACTCGTGGAATATTTCCGATTTTGCTTGCACTTATGATTGTGTTTATAGTATTGTTGACGATTGTTGGCAGTGCTCCTAAATGTTGAGGGTCGGGAGTTTTGGTTTTTGTATTTCACATTTTCCATGTAGATTTTCTTTCCGTGTGTGTGCGTGCGCCCACGCTTTGGCCAACGCCACAAATGATGATTGTGTAGCTCAAAGTTATTCGGACAAACTTCTCGTGACACGAAGGTGTGTTGGTAAGTTTGCGAACACGCATTTTGAGGTGCCTCATCTGGCTTTGTTAAAAACTTGCAGTGGCTTCTCCCCTTTCAAGCCATTCAAGCTTTGTTTACCAACGGGTAAAGTAACTAGCAAAAGATGTTATATCAAATTGAAGGAATGGAAACAAGACTAAGGACAAATAACATTGGAAAATTTGCAAAGTTACACCGAAACACTTAGAAGTTACTATATCTAATACAACTAGCAGTGGCATCTCAATGTTCTTCCGTGCATTCACACACTAGCAAACGAATTCTAAGTACCGGTGTGCCTAAATGGATCTGTGTGGCATGGAAGACACGCCCACTGATATGGCGCCGCCGCGATGAATGCACTTATATATAATTGTCCGATTTTTCAAAGATGTAGATTAAAAGGAAACGGAGTGTTTAGAGATTGTCTGAGTAGAGATTGTCTTTTATTTACCTTAATCACTTCTCCGTGGTTATGAGAATAGCCCCTTCGTGGATTTTTTTTTGAAAGATCCAGCGACTGCAGGCTTTTGATTTCATTATTACATAAAATATGTACATGCTCGCACTAGGTAAAAAGAAATAAAAAGAAGAGAAATAAAAAGGCAAACAAACCAGCCACCCTATCGGCATTAATTTGTCACCCCTGCGGGGCAACACCATGGCCCCACCTCGTAGGGCCATGGCAGCCACACTTCCCGAGGCCACTGCCTCGGCACACTTCCACCGTCTGTAGCCGCCGCAATAGGGACTTCAACTAGGAGGCACCGCAATTTTTTGGCATGCACCTTGGCTGCATGGTCTCAAGCCAAAGGATATTGCGCCTTTTATCTTTACCATTTCCGTGAGAAAAAAATATACAGTGCATAAGGGCATCACTCGTGATTTTTGGATCTCCAAAATCAGCACCACCAAGGGTCTCGCAACCCAACGCATCTCCGAGTATGTTGACCTTTAGACTCGGATCAGTGAGGTCCATCTTGTGGAGGGCACACCAGATAACATCATTTGGAATTTCACTACCACGATATCCTATTCTATGGAGTTGGCTTACAAATCCCAATTCGAAGGCATGGCCTAGTCCTTCATGTTGGAGGCGGTGTGGAAAAATTGGGCCCCTTCAAAATGCAAGTTTTTTTGCTTGGTTAATCTAATAAGCGGAAGAATTGTTATGTTGCACGGCCTACTGTGCCGGCATGCCTTTTCTCATTATATATAGAGATCAAGTTACAAATACAATCGTTAGGTAAATACAAAGGACCCTAACGTGTACATATACAAAACATGTACAAAACCCGTATTCTATCACCCTCCCTCAATTCCAACCGGTGAAAGCAGATTGAGATTGCGTCTACAAAGCTCATACAGAGGTAAAGGGAGTGGTTTGGTGAAGATATTAGCAACTTGATCTTGAGAAGAAATGAACCGAATCTGAAGTTGTTTCTGAGCAACACGCTCACGAACAAAGTGAAAGTCAACCTCAATGTGCTTTGTCCTTGCGTGAAAAACTGGGTTCGAAGACAGGTATGTCGCTCCGGTGTTGTCACAACATAACACTGGAGGTTGAGCTTGCGTAACACCAAGCTCCTGCAATAAAGATTGAACCCAGACAAGCTCCGCTGTAGCATTAGCAAGAGATTTATACTCAGACTCGGTACTCGACCTGGAAACTGTGGACTGCTTTCGAGCACTCCAGGCGATCATATTCCCGCCATAAAATATAGCATATCCCCCCATGGATCGCCTATCATCCATACTGCCAGCCCAGTCCGCATCTGAGAATGCTAAGAGCAGTGTAGAGGTAGAAGACCGAAACAATAAACCTCTGTCAATAGTAAAACGTACATAATGGAGAATACGCTTTACTGTAGACATATGAGGAGTGCGAGGCTCATGAAGGTATTGGCAAACCTTGTTGACAAAGAAGGACAAATCTGGTCGTGTCACCGTAAGGTACTGAAGACCACCAACGAGACTACGATACTGAGTAGCCTCCTCAGATGAGAGAACATCACCGTCAGCACTGCATAATCGCTCAGATGATGCCATAGGTGTAGTAACAGGACTGCACTTCAACAAACCAGCACGCGCAAGAAGCTCAAGAGCATACTTGCGCTGTCGAAGAAGTAGATTGCCAGACGAGGGTGAATGCACGTCAATGCCCAGAAAATAATGCAGAACACCAAGATCTTTAATAGAGAATTCGGACCTAAGCTGAGCAATTAACCGGGGAATGGCTAACGCAGTCGAGCTGATGACAATGATATCATCAACATATACCAGCAAATAAATAGTGACATCCCATCACTGAAGAATGAACAATGATGTACCGGTGGCTGACAATGAGAAGCCAAGTGAGCCAAGAACAGAACTGAGGCGAGCATGCCAAGCCCGAGAAGCCTGCTTCAGACCATAGAGCGATTTGACAAGATGACAACAATGATCAGGTTTATCGGGGTCAGCAAAACCAGGAGGCTGTCATATATACCTGCTCATCAAGGAAGCCATTAAGAAAGGTATTCTGAACATCAAGCTGACGCAGGTGCCACTTGCTGGAAAGAGCCATAGAAAGTAACAACCTGATAGTTGCTGGCTTGACCACAGGACTAAAAGTTTTTTCATAATCCAGACCATATCGCTGCTTAAATCCTTTAGCAACTAAACAGGCCTTATAACGTTCAATGGAACCATCAGCATGCAGTTTTATCTTGAACATCCATTTGAAGTCAATCAAATTAATACCAG
This sequence comes from Avena sativa, assembly GCA_916181665.1. Taxonomy (NCBI): domain Eukaryota; kingdom Viridiplantae; phylum Streptophyta; class Magnoliopsida; order Poales; family Poaceae; genus Avena; species Avena sativa. Next base: position 349,464,724 of record OV702293.1, on the reverse strand, counting down.
AGGCAGGAGGCACAAGATTCCAAGTACCATTTTCCTGAAGCGCTGAAAACTCTGTATCCATTACATCACGCCAGTGAGGGATACAAAGTGCCTCACGATAATCTCGGGGTTCTGCTATGTCCTTGGATGTTTCTCGCTCTGCCAAAATACTACTCCAAGCAACTGTACCGTCAGTACGAACTTTAGTTTGCACGATACCTCGACGAAGACGCGTAACAGGTCCAAGCTGAACTGGTGCCTGTACGGGAGAATCTGGTACTGGCGAGGAGACAGACGGCGACGCGGTCTCGTTCTCCACGGCAGATCCTGTTGGATCAGGGGAGACCGGGTCGGTAGAGCTAGCTGGCCCAGGGGAGCATGCAACACGCACAGGAGTTGAGGTAGAGGGCGACGTTGCGTCGTCACGTCCAGGCGCGGGCGCGTCATCACGTCCAGGAGATGTGTGAGGCTCCTCCACGAGCTGCCTCATCACAGGAGCGGAAGCAGCTGAGCCAAAATATGGCTCATGTGGCGGTGGTGTGCAGCCATGCATGGGCACGGTCCTCAATGCTGGGCCATGCAAAAGAAACTGCCGATCAACAAGATGAAGCCGTGGAGGTTCAGCAGTACCGTCAGTCTCATTTTCTGGCGTAATAAGCTTCAAACGAGCGCATACCTGCACCATGATTAGCGAGCAAAGACGGGGCATATGCAATATCCATAAATTGGTCAGAAAGTAAAGATGATTCCGTGAAGGGTGGTGTTTGTGAGGAGGGCATGTTGACAAAGGAAAAAATAGTCTCGTCGAAGATTACATCCCTAGAGATATACACTCGATTAGAAGAAACATGGAGACACTTGTAGCCTTTGTCTAACGAACTGTAGCCCAGAAATACATACTTCTTAGAGCGAAATTCAAGTTTATGATTATTATAGGGTCAAAGATGAGGCCAACAGGCACAGCCAAACACCTTGAAAAAGGTGTAATAAGGAGTTTCATTAAGGAGTCGTTCAAGAGGGGTTTTCATATCAATGGTGCAACTAGAAAGCCTATTTATCAGAAAACAGGCTGTAGCAAAAGCATCATTCCAATAAGCCAATGGAATCGAAGCATGTGCAAGCAAAGTAAGACCTGTCTCAACAATGTGATGGTGTTTACGTTCAGCAGTGCCGTTTTGTTGATGAGTATGTGGACATGAGACTCGATGTGAAATGTCTAGATTGTGAAAGAAGGGATGAAGTTTCTCATACTCCCCACCCCAATCCGTTTAAACATGAATAACTTTGCGATTAAGAAGGCGTTCAACATGTTTTTGACACTGGAGGAACACATCATAGACATCAGATTTATGCTTAAGTAAATAGAGCCAAGTGAAACGACTGTAAGCATCAACAAAACTCACATAAAAACGATGTCCACTAACAGAAGTTTGGGCAGGGCCCCAGACATCAGAATAAATGATCTCTAATGGAAATTTTGTTACACGAGTAGACAAAGAGAAGGGCAATTGACACTAGTAGAAAACAGGCTATCCGTTCGCGCCCCCTAACAGCATTAGTCCCGGTTGCGCCACGAACCGGGACTAATGTTGGCACGCATCCCGGTTCGAGCGGGCACGGTGGTCGAAGGCATGCGTCCCGGTTCGTAAGAGGTCATGCGTCCCGGTTGTAACACAAACCCGGACTAAAGGTTGGATTTCAGCCACGTGGCGTGGCACACACCTTTAGTCCCGCGTATGATCCCGCCCTCTATAAATACGACACCCCAACCCTCTGCCTCCCCTCTGTTTTTTCTTGGTGGAAGGTGTGAGAGGTGTGCTAGTTTATTTTTTTCTATGCATGCATTCAAGGTATTTGATGAAATGTTTGAATGAATGATCCCGTTCAATTTCTCACAGAACAAAAATATAGAAGGTGTCCGAGACGCACTTGAGATTTCTCCTCTTTATTTCCCTCGATCGAGGTTAGCAATCTTATCTCTTCTCTGTCATTGATACAATGCATGTGTCGATGTGAATTGGTCATTTCACTATTTATGATGTCTCATTTTTGATAAACTTAATTATATGATGCAGATGAACGGTCGGGAATGGATGTACAGTGACCGGCGTGTACCCGGGTACATTAAAGACGTGGATAAATTTATCGATGTGGCTATGTCAAACAAAGAGAATGGTTTTATACATTGTTCATGTGTTCAATGTCAGAACAACAAGGAGTACTCTTCCTCGAAAATCATTCGCGGCCACCTGGTTATGAAAGGTTTCATGTCCAACTATAATTGCTGGACCAAGCACGGGGAAAGAGGGGTTATGATGGAAGACAGTGAAGAAGAAGATGATGATAATAACTATTATTATATGTTTCCTGAATACAGTGATACTGCAATGGAAGACAATGAAGAGGAAGGAGGTGAAGAACGAGCATCAGATGAGCCCGCTGATGAACTTGGTAGGGTCATTTCTGATGCAAAGCGAGACTGTGAAACAGAAAATGAGAAGTTAAAGTTAGAGGGCATGTTAGAAGATCGAAAAAAATGTTGTACCCAAATTGCAAAGATGGCAGCACAAAGCTCGGTACCACACTGGAATTGCTGCGATGGAAGGCAGAGTGTGGTCTAACTGACTCCTTATTTGAAAAGATGCTAAAAATAATAAAACCGAAGTTTCCAAAACATAACGAACTTTCCGAGAGTACGTACGAAGCAAAGAAGACTCTTTGTCCTCTAGGATTAGATGTGTATAAGATACATGCATGCATTAATGAATGCATCCTCTACCGCGGTAACAAGTATGAGAATTTAGATAAATGCCCGGTATGCAATGCATTGCGGTATAAGATCAGACGAGATGACCCTGGTGATGTTGAGGGAGATCCCCTACGGAGGAGGGTTCCTGCTAAGGTTATGTGGTATGCTCCTATAATACCAAGGTTGAAACGCATGTTCAGAAACAAAGAGCATGCCAGGTTGTTGTGATGGCACAAAGAATACCGTAAGGAAGACGGGAAGTTGAGACACCCTGTTGATAGGTCACAGTGGAGAAAAATCAAGAGAGACTTCGCGGACTTTGCAGGTGACGCAAGGAACTTATGGTTTGGTCTAAGTACGGATGACATGTATCCTTTTGGGGAGCAGAGCTGCAGTCACAACATCTGGCCCATGACTCTATATATCTACAACCTTCCTCCTTGGTTGTGCATGAAACGTAAGTTCATTATGATGCCAGTGCTCATCCAAGGCCTGAAGCAACCGGGCAACGACATTGATGTGTATCTTAGGCCATTATTTGAAGAACTCTTACATCTGTGGGGCAAACCAGGTGTACATGCGTGGGATGAGAACAAACAGGATCCATTTGACCTACGAGGGTTACTTTTCATAACCATCAATGATTGACCTGCTCTTAGTAACCTTTCAGGACAGACAAACAAGGGATATAAGGCATGGACGTACTATTTAGATAAGACTGAAGGTACATATTTGCATAAATGCAAGAAGGTTGTGTACCTGGTGAATCGACGATTTCTTCCGAGCAATCATCCCGTAAGAAAGAAAGGCAAGCATTTCAAAGGTGAGGCAGATCACCGGAAGAAGCCTGAACTCCCTGCTAGTGATGATGTATTTGGTATGATCAAGTACATAGAAGTAATCTTTGGAAAGGGTCTCGGCGGTCAATCAGTTCCGAACGACGTCGCTACAGGACACGCACCCATGTGGAAGAAGAAATCTATATTTTGGGAGCTGCCATATTGGAAAGTCCTACGTGTCCGCTCTTCAATCAACGTGATGCACGTGACGAAGAATCTTTGCGTGAACCTGCTAGGATTCCTAGGCGTGTATGGGAAGACAAAAGATACACCAGAAGCACAGGAGGACCAACAAATTATGAAAGACCCAAAGAACATGCATACACAGAACAAGACGAATAAAGGGCGTCACTTAAGTCGTGCCATCTATGCTCTTACCAAAGCAGAGAAGGAAATCTTTTTTGAAGTCCTTTACAGTATCAAGGTGCCGTCTAGCTTCTCATCTAATATAAAGGGAATAATAAATATGGCAGAGAAAAAGTTCCAAAACCTGAAGTCTCATGACTATCACGTGATTATGCCACAGTTGCTTCCGATTGCATTGAGGGGGCTTCTACCGGAAAATGTTCGAGTAGCCATTGTGAAGTTGTGTGCATTCCTCAATGCAATATCTCAGAAGGTAATCAATCCAGATATTATGCCAAGGTTACAGAAGGATGTGGTACAATGTCTTGTTAGTTTTGAGTTGGTGTTCCCACCATCCTTCTTCAATATTATGACGCATCTCCTCGTTCACCTAGTGGAAGAGATTGTCATTCTCGGTCCTGTATTTCTGCACAATATGTTCCCCTTTGAGAGGTTCATGGGAGTCTTAAATAAATATGTTCATAACCGTGCTAGACCAGAAGGAAGCATCTCCAAGGGATATGGAACAGAGGAGGTCATTGAGTTTTGTGTTGACTTTATTCCTGACCTTAAGCCGATTGGTGTTTCTGACTCGCGGCATGAGGGAAGACTAAGTGGAAAAGGAACGCTGGGAAAGAAAGCAACGATATGTAGGGACAGGGATTCTTTCACTAAAGCACACTACACAGTTCTACATAATTCCACCTTGGCAGCTCCGTATATCGAGGAACACAAGAATATTGTACGCTCCAAAAACCCGGGGAAGCCTGACTCATGGATTACAGATGAACACATGAAGTCTTTCGGTGGTTGGATGCAGACACATCTCTTGAATGACACCACTATTGGAGATCAGCTATACTTGTTGGCCGCGTCACCATCTTCTACTATATTGAATTTCCAAGGGTACGAAATAAATGGGAATACATTCTACACGATCGCCCAAGATAAAAAGAGCACCAACCAAAACAGTGGTGTCCGCTTTGATGCAACGGACGAGAATGGGAAAAAGGACACATATTATGGTTACATAGAGGAGATATGGGAACTATACTATGGAGTCTCTTTTAAGGTCCCTTTGTTTCGCTGCAAATGGGTCAACCTAAATGGGAAGGGGTAAAGATAGACCAGTTGTACGGAATGACAACAGTGGATCTCAGCAATCTTGGTTATAGAGATGAACCATTCGTCCTAGCCAATGATGTGTCTCAGGTTTTCTATGTGAAGGACATGTCCTCCAGACCAAAAAAAGTAAAAATATGCAAACAAATACATCATATGATGATCCAAAGCGTCACATAGTTCTTTCAGGGAAAAGAAACATCATGAGAATCAAGGACAAGACAGAGATGTCAGAAGATTATAATAAGTTTGATGAAATTCCGCCCTTCACAGTGAAAACTGACCCAAGTATTCTGTTAAGTAAAGAAGATGCTCCATGGTTACGTCTGAAGCGATTGTAAGGAAGGACATATGCCAAGAAGTTCATGCTCATATTGTGTACCTCTAGTTCATGTCTGGCCGGTCGGCTACATATTGTGAACCTAAATGTCATGAGACATGATAGCTCATTTTGTGAAGGATATCTTATGATGTTTGCAATTTTCCAAGTTTAATAAATGTATTGAGTGAGTTCCGGTTTGTGGCTTGACTGGGACTATATATAGGGGGGCCTTTAGTCCCGGTTTTGTAGTCTCGGTTTTTAATATTAATAAATGTCTTGAGTGTTAGTCCCGTTTTGTGGCTGGACCGGTACTAAAGGGGGACTTTAGTCCCGATTCGTAGAACGACTTTCCCGAACTATGAAGAAGTTGTCCCGATTCATACTTACCATTAAGATCTGATCTCCAAACGCGCGTGGTCACATATTAGGGAGTGCCTCTATGACCAGTTTGTTGGAGATGTCGGAGGACTGGGCTCCAACGACATCTCCCTCGAACTGGACGTAGTGGTGTCCCTGCTCTCGCACACCATCTTGCAGCTTGTAACTTCTCTAACTAGATCAATACACCTGGAAGCTAACTAATTTCACATATTAGGGAGTGCCTCTATGACCAGTTTCTTGGAGATGCCGGAGGACTGAGATCCGGCGGCATCTCCCTGAAACTGGTCGTAGTGGTGTCCCTGCTCTTGCACACCATCTTGCAGCTTGTAACTTCTCTAACTAGATCAATACACCTGGGAGCTAACTAATTTCACATATTAGGGAGTGCCTCTATGACCAGTTTCTTGGAGATGCCGAAGGACTGGAATCCGGCGGCATCTCCCTGAAACTGGTCGTAGTGGTGTTCCTGCTCTCGCACACCATCTTGCAGCTTGTAACTTCTCTAACTAGATCAATACACCTGGGAGCTAACTAATTTCACATATTAGGGAGTGCCTCTATGACCAGTTTCTTGGAGATGCCGGAGGACTGGGATCCGGCGGCATCTCCCTGAAACTGGTCGTAGTGGTGTCCCTGCTCTCGAAAACCATATTGGAGATGCCTCAATCTGGCTGGAGGACTGGACTCACAAGGATGCCTATTTATAGTACAAGCAGCTCGGCATAGTGTCGACACTTACAACATAATATCGATACTCACCCCTATTATTAGTGCTGACTCGTGTTTTGTCCCGGTTGGTTTCTTCAACCGGGACTAAAGGTTCATCTTTAGTCCCGGTTGGTGACACCATCCGGGACAAGGTACAAGTCGCACGACATAATATCGACACTCACCCCTATCATTAGTGCTGCCTGGCCCAGCCTGCCGAAATCCCTCCAATCGGGACTAAATATGAACCTATCATGTTCGAGGTTTCATGGCTTTCGGTCCAAATGATCAAGCCATTTTTCATTTTCCGAGCGCAAAAAATGGATCGTTTTGTGAAGTAACCACCAAAATGCTGTTTCAAAATGCTACCGTCCCATTTTTCTAAAATACTAGACCACCTTACATGGACTATCTCCCAACCGGGACATCTCAAACCTTTTCGTCCATCCCGGGTAAAAAGGACAAATGTATGCTGAATCGGTAGGAAGTGGGTCCGATTTGTACTACAGGTACATGATCTAACGCCCCTGATTTTTTGAAAAAATCATTTTTAGACTCGCAATATGTGGTTTCTTCAGAGATCCAATGCAAGTTCTAACGATGCTCGTCCCCTATCTTCATGCACATCGGTTCGACCATAGTTAGAAATTCAAAACGGGCATAAGAAATTCAAAAAAAATCCGAACAATGTAAATCCTTCGCGTGGTGTCATATTATGTGACATAGTTGCAAGAAAAAATACCAGACTTGGTATATTGATCATGTATCGAAAAAACCTTCACAAAATGACCTATCATATTCGAGGTTTCATGGCTTTCTGTCCAAATGACCGATGTTATGTGCTGAATGACGACATAGTTTGTGATGCTGTGCCCATATTATGCATGCATATGGACATTGGTATGGAGAACAATGTTGCAGGAGGAAGTTTTCCTTTTCGTCGCACGGAAAAGCCATTTTTCATTTTCTGAGCGCAAAAAACGGGTCGTTTTGTGAAGTAACCACCAAAATGCTTTTTCAGAATGCTACCGTCCCATTTTTTTAAAATACCAGACTTGGTTTATTGATCTTGTCTCGAAAAAACCTTCACAAAACCCTAAACCCTAAACCCAAGTTTCTTCCCGCCATTTTTCTTCCCGCGATTTCTTCCCGCAGTTTTTTCCCCGCCATTTATTCTCACAGTTTTCTTCCCGCCATTTCTCAGTACATATATGTAGGATTGGCCTCTATTGTCATTGCACATATCTAGACTCATATCTTCAACCTCATCACTATTTCCCATGGCTTCCACCATACGACTAACCCCGAGGGAGGCGGAGGCGCTTTGCGCCTCGAACTACCCCTGCCCACCGGGCTACTGCGTCCCCGTCGGCTGGATGCTGAGCGCCGGAGGCGTTCCGGTTCCTCCTGTCCCTATAGGTGTGGCGCGCCGGATGGCCATCACGAACCACTACTACTTCGAGCTCACACCGGAGCAGCGGAGGAATCCCAACTGGCATCCCGACTATTTCCCGACTTGGGAAGCCTTCTTCGGGGATCGGCGTGAGAGAGCGCTCGCCAGGCACGAGGAGGACGACCCACCTCCTCCGAACTTCAACGAGGCCGACCGTTGGCTGTGGTGGCGCGGCCGGACTCTCCAGAGCGTCATGGCCTACGACACGGCTGTCGACTCTAACCCCCGCCTACGCTACCCTCAAGTCCAGCCCACTCGTACTCAGCCTTCAGGTTCAACTACGACGACCCCAACAACGACATCGACGACGGCCGCGACGAGTACGACGACTACAATGGCGAGTATTATAGGTGTAGGCAGGAGCATGACTAAATCACTGTAACATTGCAAAACAAGTTCGGTCGATTGTGACTTAATCTGGTCATGTATCTTAATTTTCAGTTCTTCTATGTATCTTAATCTTCAGTCGTGCTTTATATAACTTAGTGTTAGTTGCGTTATATACTTTAATTCCAGTTCTATTGTAATAAAATTTTCTTCCCGCCCATTATTTCCCGTCTTTTCTTCCCGCCCATTAATATATAAAAACATAAGTTAATTCAAATCCAAATTAAAAACATAAAATGGTTTTGAAATAGTTATTCAAATCCAAACACTTTTTATGTTTAAAGTTTTTCTAAATTCCAAATTAATATTCAAAAAAATAAGTTAATTCATTTTTAATTTTAAATGGTTACATTAATTATTTTTAGAAACAGAAAATGGTTTTGAATTAGTTATTCAAATCCAAACAATTTTTATGTTTAAAGTTTTTCTAAATTCCAAATTAATATTCAAAAAATATAAGTTAATTCATTTTTAATTTTAAATGGTTACATTAATTATTTTTAAAAACAGAAAATGGTTTTGAATTAGTTATTCAAATCCAAACACTTTTTATGTTTAAAGTTTTTCTAGATTCCAAATTAATATTCAAAAAATATAAGTTAATTAATTTTTAAATTTAAATGGTTACATTAATTATTTTTGAAAACATAAAATGGTTTTGAATTAGTTATTCAAATCCAAACACTTTTTATGTTTAAAGTTTTTCTAAATTCCAAATTAATATTCAAAAAATATAAGTTAATTCATTTTTAATTTTAAATGGTTCATAGTTTAAATGGTTACATTAATTATTTTTAAAAACAGAAAATGGTTTTGAATTAGTTATTCAAATTCAAACATTTTTTATGTTTAATTTTTTTCTAAATTCCAAAGTAATTCTCATTTAAAAAACATTACAAATTTAAACCCCAAAATAAAAAAATAAGGCGGGAACAAAAAGAAAATTCCTGAAAAAAATTGAAAACAGGGTCATACGTCCCGGTTGGAGCCACCAACCGGGACTAAAGACCCCTGCGCGCGCCCCTTGGGCTGATGAAAAAAAGGTGGAGTATACGTCCCGATTTTTGGCTCCAGCCGGGACGTATGACCCTTTAGTCCTGGTTGGTGCCAACAACCGGGACAAATGGCCCTTCCTTTATAACTTGCGCGCCTCCTCTTCTTCTTCTCCTTCTCACTTCTCTGCTTCATCGACACGCGCACAGGAGACGCCGCCCCACGATGCCGGCAGGCTGCCCGAGCTCCGCCTTGCTGACCCTGCCACGAACTCCGCCTCGTTGCCCTCTATCTCCCCGCAAAAGGAATTGAAGAGGGGCATCTGCAATCGTCGCCATCGACGCCATCTTCCTCGTCACCGACGACCGCCGCCGTTGACATCGCCTTCGATCTAGACCTCGCGCGGCCTCCCCGAGCCCTTCGTCTGATCCGCGGTGAGATGCTGGTCCCCTAGGACCTCTCCCTCGACCCCCTCTCCCTCTGTAGTCGTTGCTCGCCGTCGACCCGTACGTTCTGCCGCCGTGCGCCGCCGTTCTCCTTGCTCCGGCGACCAAAACCTAGCGGTGATGCCACTAGTAGGCTTGCCTTGCTCGTCTCGTTTGAGTAGGCTATATCTCATCGCCCCACGCGCCCTCCTTCGCCGTCGCTGGTGACCATCCGACGGTGGCCGTTGTGATGACATCACGCTGGCGTCGTCCTGACGTGTCCACGGACCCCGCTAGTGTGGCATGCCGATGTGTCTTCGGCCCACTGGTCAGTCACTGTAGGTAGACCCAGACCCGGTGAAAAACTACCCCCTGTGCTGATTTTAAGTGACGCAGTAACTATTTTAAAATGGTTTAATATTTTCAGAAATTGATATAAACTTGTAAATTCAATAACCAATGACTTATGAGTCAGAAAAATATAAATAATATATCAAAATGTTCAGAAAATTAAGAGCTATCTGTCTAAGCAATTATCATATATTGTCAAGCAACTTAAAAACCCTATCTTAGGTAAAGAAACATCGACACCCCTTATGTACATGTGGGTTCGCCGGTGTGTCCTCGCCAGGGCATCCCGAACCCTTTTAAATCGATGTTGCACCTAGGGTTAGTGTAGGATCTCTAAATCTGACATGTCATACATATTGATTGCGCATTGTATTATGCCATGTATTTATTGCCGCCTTTCTTTCCGGTATTGGTTCTTCGCGATAGGATCCGAGCCAAAGGGTTTCTGTGAATTAGGGTTTCTGATATTGTAAATTCATTTTTATTATTGTGTATGTATATATTAGGATTTCTCCGAATTAGGATTTATATCTCTCAACACCCTACCTAACATTCTCGGTTAGCCGCTTTGACTTATCCGTTTTTCCACCTATGCAGAAAATATGGACCCACATGACAGAGACGAAGAAAAGGAAGAGTTGATCCAAGGTGTGATCCGCGGGGAAGAAAATTTAGATGTATCGACGTTTCTAAACAACTTCGGTGAGGGTGATCCTCTTTTTGCCGGAAGAGACGACTTGTTTGAGGTTGAAGGTGATGCCTTCCACGAGGGAGAAGGCGATGCCTTGTGTGATCAAGAAGACGACCGCTCCGGCGAGATGCATGTAATATAATTAATTCATTAATTAATCATCTGCTATCTATATAGAAATAGTAATGACGATCTTTCTTCTTTTATCCCTTCGGATCGAAGAAATCTACTAAAAAGAGCGGACGAGGCCCAACCAAAAAGTTGGAAGACCATGAGAGGTTCAGGATCGAAGATATCGGTGAAGACGACAAACCGATTGCTCCCGAAGTTGTCGCAAACAAATTTGCGGCACAATGCGGAGTAATCGTTAGGGACTTCATCCCGATCACCATTCGAAATTGGAATAGGCCTGCTGATGCGGAAGAAGAGGGAACGACTTTATTTCTCCCTACCGTGGCCAAAGATTTACTATGGAAGAGGCTCATGGTTAATTTCAAACTACCGAAGATAGAGCTGAATCCAAATATGGAGGATCCAGTTGAGGACGCCTTAGAACATGCGCGAGCCATGGAGATGAAGGTTAGGGAGTGGGATATGAAGAAGATGGCCCAGTGTTTCACCAACTGGAAGAAAAGATTGCACCTTGACTATGTCGTGAAAGATAAGACTCCGGATTTCGAGAAGATTCAGTTTCAGAAGATAAAACCATTCTGGGCTGAGTTTGTGAATTACAAGACATTAGAAAAAGCTAAGAAAATGTCTGCAACGAATAAGCTGAATGCTGCTAACAAGAAGAATCACCATACTTTGGGGCAAGGTGGCTACAGGGCTGGCATTCCTAAGTGGAAGAAACTTGAGGATGAACTGCGTGCTAAAAAGATCATCCCAAAGACAGACGATTGGATCGAACGTGCAAAGAATTGGTTTTACGGGCATGGGGGCACGTTGGACTCGGAAGGAAAGTGTATATATAACATACGACATAAAGAAGACCCCTTGCGAATCGAGAAGATGAGAAAAGCAGTAAAGGCTGTTAAAGATGGGGACTTCATTCCCGATAGAGAGAATGATGAGCTCACACTTGACCTTGGAAATAAGGAACATGATGGACGAACACGAGGCACAATAGGCTCCAAACCATGGAGCACTGGGTTTCCCGAAGAGAGGAAGAAATATCCTGATAGAAGCCGTAAGAGGAGAAAGGACAAGGCGGAAGTTGAAGCAGATATTTAAAAAGAGCGAATGCGTATAATTGAAGAACGAATAAAGCAACAACAAGATCAAATTAACGCACTTAGCCAGCAAGGTACTACCGGCCTATCTCAACAACACGTGGTGGTAGAACCTGCATTCGATGCTACCGGCCTATCAAATAATCGAAAAAGCAGTGTGGCTTCCACCGAGGTCCCGGGTGATGACAATGACGATGACGATGGTGCACCGACGATAGCTCCTATTGGATACCCAGTGGATGATATCACACAAATGACACACTACGAGCTACATGTCAAAGTTGTGAACATATCAATGAAGGTGGCGGTCGGCTATGCCTTACCAATTGGACCCACACCAACTTACCACTGTCGTCCGGTTCCACAGGGCTACGTTGTTGTCGGGGTGGATGAAATCATGTCCACCTTTGAAGGTTTGAAGCTTGACTACCCTGCAAGTGAAGGGGATGTGACTGAACTAGGAGAAGCAACAAACGTCACCATTCTATGGCCAAAGGAATGTATCATGCTTCCAAATCACAGGCCAAGGCCATCTTCGCCGCCGCCTCACCCGTCTCCAGTGAAGTCGTCGCCGCCGCGGCAGCCGTCTTCGTCGCCTCACCCGGCTCCGTCGCCTCACCCGTCTCTGTCGCCTCACCAATCTCCAGCGCAGCCTTCGCCGGCGCCTTAGGATAAAAAGCATAAGCGTACCACCGCTACTCTGCGTAGTGGTAAGCGATCGCCGAAACGTAAACAAGAGCCTCTTTCAAAAGTACTAAAGGTTCCTCCCAAGAGAGCTTATGACTATACTGAAGAGGAGACTACGGCTATCGTTGATGCGGAAACGACAGCGTTTTTTGCTAAGCTAAGGCGGCCGAAAGAGCTAGAGTTCCCCAACACCAAAGAAAAAAATCCCAAGTGTTCAAAATGCTAAAGACTCTTCATCAACCCGAGCCAAAGCTGTCATCAGACTATGAGCGTTCTATTCTCAAGTCACATGCGGCACAACAAGCCTCGAAGAGCAGTACTGATGCAAGCGGGAAATCTGTTGCCCAGCTCGGAGAACAAGCAAAACAGTCTTGCGCCCCTCTCAAGGTGATTTTCCATACCAATGTGGGGTCGAGCAAATATGCGGCCGAAGAGCAGTATGATCCAGATATAGTTGCACAATACGGAGAAGCTTCCGCTGCTCAAGGTATGAGTATTGCCCACTACTTATCCCAGTTACAGTACTTCTCCGTGTGTGATGTAGCATACAAATACCAGTACGACAAACCTCTCGTCAAACCAGAGGAGGTAAATAACCTTCCAACAAAAATGCGAAGATTGCATAACTGGTACATGCATGCTACAAAGGCCGGGGCTAACTGGATAATGCTGAGGGTTACAAAAAAGCATTATGGGAAAGAAATAGATGACATGATATCCATTGAATTTGTTGAACTATTTCAATTATTCAATCAAGACGCCTTGGACAAATCGATCATCAGTGCCTATTGTCTGTAAGTACTAATTCTATAATTAATTTAGTCTCTAGCTATCTCACCTTGTTTATTGCATGTATATAATCATACTATAATATGCAGAATAAAGATTCTCGAATGCAGCAGAGGACAAATCTATGACATTGGGTTCATTGACCCATATTGGGTTCATCAAGCTAATCTCAAAACAAACCCTCAGTATACGGAGGATAATATCGTACACGCGTTAAGGTTTCAAGAAACCAGTAGGGAAATACTCTTTCCTTACAACTTTGAGTGAGTGTTATTGTCTTGTATACACTTTCTATTTCACTTAATCGACGTTAAGTATATAATTGATTAGTTATGCATGCGCAGCTTCTACTACATTCTGTTAATCATTCAACCTGACAAAGGGCGTGTACTAGTCATGGACTCAAAACATAAACCCCTTGAGTCGTGGAAGGACCTGCAGATGATTCTCCAGTGGTAATTCTAATCATTACGACACTATATCGGCAACGTTCGTGAATTTTATGATATCAAGTAATTAATAACTTCTTTTATTCGTTTTCTTCGCCGGGCAGCGCTTGGAAATGGTTCACCAACAAGGCTAGGGGTGTTTGGAAAGAGGAGCTTACATTTCAACCACTAGATGTAAGCACCACTAGCTATATCCACGCATCTCTTTGATTCTAGTTTTGATACCGTTATTATCATGCTTGATTTTTTTTGATTGAACTATGTTCTCGTAAAGTGCCTGACGCAGGGACCAGGGAATAATTTATGTGGATACTATGTTTACAAGTTCATCCGTCAGACGTGCTGTGAGAAGGGCAGAAATTTAGAGCAACTCCACGTACGTAAACAATTTCGATAGTTTTTAATTACCATTAAATTGTGTTTAGTTTTATTTATATAGGTAGACTCCTTTTTTAAATCAGATCGAACATCTACGGGACGGTCTTCTGCCAAAGGATCACGTATGAGCAATTCAGGAGAAATCGGCAAGATTCTTGGATGCAGAAGTCCTAAATCCAAAAGGAGAATACTATTCAGATGTGTATCAACAATAGGGATTGTATAAAGAGCTTATTTTGTATGTAGTGCATGAACTCCGTGTATCGAATGTAATATGTTCGACACTTGGATCTATATTTTCATGATGATCTTGTGTAATATAATGGTTCCTTCATTGATGAGTACAAAACACTAAATAAAAAATAAAACAACATAAATGAATTCTCTGTCGCGGCACAAAAAGTGGCCAAAATGCTGCCACGGCAAAAAAAGGTTGTCAAAATAAATTCTCTGCCGCGGCAGACGGGGACTTGTCAAAATGAATTCTCTGCCGCGGCAGAGAAATGTGTCAAATCTTTGCCGCGGCAGAGGGTTATTTGTCCCGGTTCGTGTTACGAACCGGGACAGTTGCTCCTCCCCCCTCGCACTTAGCAGCGTCCACGTGTATGCCATTTTGTCCCGGTTGGTGGGGCAACCGGGACTAAAGGTTGGGGCTTTAGTCCCGATTGCCCCGTCCCGGTTGGGTAACCGGGACTAAAGGCCCTTACCAACCGGAACACATGGGGCGGTTTCCACTAGTGTGATGACTCTTCACTTGCTGACAAGCATCACAAACTCTATTAATTTTATTTGACTCTATGGTGGAAGGTAAATCGTGACTATGGAGAACATGTTGGACGACTTGCAAAGTTGGATGACCTAGGCGACTGTGCCACATATCATGTGACACCTTGACACTACTGAGTGCTTGCTTGATGAAAGAAGCTTTAATCTCATAAAGACCACCATGGCACCGACCTCTAAGAATGGGTTCCCTCGTGTCCCGATCCTTTACAAAAAGATCATGAGGATGAAGTTCAATAAACACATTGTTATCATGTGAAAGTTTACTCATAGACAAAAGATTGTGGCGAGCATTGGGAACATGAAGGACATGATTTAAATTTAGTGGCTTAGAGGATGGAGTAGGTAAAAGTGCATGACCAATATTATGAATACACATACCTGTTCCATTCGCCGTGTGGACTTGCTCGGTGCCGTAGTAGGGATCCCTGGTGGTGAGCTTCTCGAGCTCGTGGGTGACATGATGGGTGGCGCCCGAGTCCGCATACCATGCCGGGTCTATGTTTGTCGCTTGTCCTCCATGGGTGCCATGAGATACAGCATTTGCCGCCATAGCAATTTGGTGCTCCGTGTTGCTCCCATCATTTCCAACCCCAAGGAAATCTTTGTTGAAACGTTTGAAGCATTTTGCAGCAGTGTGTCGAGGTATGCCGCAGAGTTGACACACAATAGTGGTGCGCCCGTTATTGGACTTTCCAGACGTGATCGGAGGTGGAGGCCTCGACGCCTGTTTGTTGGGCTGCTGGGGCCGCATGTCCGGGCGGTAGGTAGGACGGAAACCACCACCACGTGGTGCTCCGTACACGGCGACATGGGCCGTTGCGCCATACAGAACTCCCTGGACGCCGGAGAAGTGAGCCGTTGGATAGTGCATGCCTGTTTCCGCGCGACGTAAAGACTGACGCTGCTCCGTGGCGAGGAGTTGTGCATACAAGTCGCGGACTGGCATGGGCGTTGTGCGGGCATTGACAACCTGGTAGAGTGCGTCGTATTCATGCCCAAGACCAGCGAGGAGGTAGGAGATGGACTCCGTGTCGCGAAGAGGCTGGCCGATGCTTGTCAACTCATCAGAGAGGGCCTTCATCTTGTGAAAGTAGACCGTCACGGTTGCATCCCTCTTCTTGCGCTCGGCCATTTGCTGTCGAATCCCAGAGGAGCGAGCAACCGTAGTGGCAGCAAATGCTTCGGCGAGAGTCTCCCATGCCTCCTGTGAAGTAGCGGCAAACATCACCATGCCGACAACTCCCTCCGTCATGGAAGAGACGAAGGAAGAAAGGATAGCCTGATCCTGCTGGACCCAGTGTTGATGTAGAGGGTTGGGGTGCGGCACCATGACGCCGCCACGATCAACGACGGTGTGTGCAGCCGGACACATGAACGAGCCGTCAACGTATCCCATCAGGAGTTGGCTTCGAAGGAGTGGACCAAATTGAGCCCTCCATATCAGGTAATTCTGGCTTGTCAACCGGATAGTGATCGACGAGCTGATATTGATGACAGGTGGTATCCCCATGGACTGCGCCGGACTTTGAAAGCCGGGAATAAGGCCCGGAATTGACTGGTATCCAGGAGCAGCGACCGGCACTGCTTGATGTCCCGTGTGGCTGTTAGCTCTAATCTTGATATTATATATCTGCATATTTAGTTTGTTTGCATGTAGTTCAGGTTATAGGAATTTGTAGGCCAGATGAAGCTTTAGTCGAGCGTGTCGATGGTGAGATGCCGAGTTGTCGTTGTGCGATGCAGCGTGTGTATGGCGAGATGCCAAGGGACTGTGTGATGCAGTACCGTCACGAGGATGTGAAGTTGTGGCCTGCATAATTAGCTGTTAGACAACATTGGTCAGATAGCTAGTTAGTTGCATGCAAGTTGTTAGCTAGATGTGTGCATGTTGGCCGGGTCGTTGGATCCTGGAGTGATTCTAGAAGAAGTAGTCCAGGCCAAGTGTTAGTGCGTGAGTACATGAAACTAGTGGGGTTAGTGGGTGTGTGTGGCTGCGTGTATCAGCCTATTTAAGGCCATGTAAATCATGTGTTTATTTGAGAGATTAAGGAGTTGAGAAAAGGTTGGCTGTTTGAGGCAGCCGACGCCAAAACACCTGTTTTTTCATTGTCTTTCTTTTCTTGAGTGTGTTGTGAGAACCAAGAGAGAAGAGAGAGCTAGAGGAAGAAGAAGATCAGGGGCTGCGGAGACGAGCCCCGACAGTGGCTGCCCGGCGGAGTTGAGAAGCTAGCCTGGTAGCCTGCAAGCGCTACTAGAGCACCTGGCGCGTATCCAGCATATGGACCTGACGCACTGGGTGCATACACAGCGTGTGAACCTTGTGCATGCGGCGCATACCCAGCGTACGTGGCTACGTGCCTGACTGGAGGCCCGCGTGCATGGCAGGAGAGAGCATGCACGGAGAGAGGCCACTTGAGGATGCGCTCGACGATGTGGCCACCAGCGGGGCTGTGTAGATCTCCGAACCTGGCAGCGACGACGACAAAGCGAGGGTCGTCCCCGGTACGGTGGAGAACGGAAGTGGCGGAGGCGTCGGCGCGGTGGTGACCATCGCAAGCGACGGCGAGGGCGCCGTGGTCAACGCAGCAGGAGATTCAGTGGCCATCTAGGGGATGGACGGCGACTCGCGGTAGAAGACGGCCGGCGGCGACGATGTAGATCACGGCGGCGACGATTTTTAGGTCAGAAGCGTAACAAGCTCTGATACCATAATAAGCGGAAGAATTGTTATGTTGCACGGCTTACTGTGCCGGCATGCCTCTTCTCATTATATATAGAGATCAAGTTATTATATATAGAGATTAAGTTACAAACTAGCTGAATGTTCGTGCGTTGCCACGACATATTTAATTTATGTTTTTGTAAAAATATATGTATAAAAAAGAATAAACATTGGAAAAAAGTGAGTGCAAACGTGTCCTACCCAATAAGCATAGCTCTTTACCCCATGGGTCGTGTCCTCTATTTCAACACCCCGCCCACCCGAAGTCGTCTTGGGTGCTCTTTCTCGCCCTCGTCGACGGAGGTCATCACAGTATCCACTTGATCACAATGCGCCTGAATGTGGTTAATCCTAAGACAAGGTGAAACAGAAAGGATAAAAAGTGTAATATCACTTTTTTGAAAAATCAGAAGTTGTATTTTTGTGGTTAAAAGAATGAATCTGAAAAGATGTTAAAACTCCCAAAGTCTCCGACAATGGTTTCCGGGGTGTGCCAACATATGCTGCAGGCTGTAGTACTTCCGGCATAATTGATTTATCTTGCCGGCTGATGCAATGATTTTTAGCGTCCATTATTATGGGATAATAAGAATAATTCGGATTTGATACATATGAATGACTATTGATAAGAATTCATGTATTGTTTTTTTAAAAAAAAACACACTTTATTAATCAGAAATCATAGGGGTACAATCAGCTCCAAGGCTGTGAAATAAGAACGCTAGTGGCCCAGCATCCCAGATAACAGATACCTCATGAATGGAAGCATATTTTGTACAACAATGTGCTACATGATTAGCCTCGCGACGAGCAAAAACAATTGAAAGAGAAGACAAACTCGAGCTAAGCTCGCTAGTATCGTCTAGAACATGCTTAACTCGATCAGACCAATGACGGACTAAAACCTCACAATCCACTTCAAAGATCACATTAACAAAACCTTTTTCAACCGCAAAAGTTACAGCATCACGAAGGGCCAGAGCATCAATAATGAGAGGGTCCTGAATACTCCTATAGATTTTAGTTGCGTCACCCCGAAAAGATCCACCATCTCTTGCTACAACTCCAGTAGCCAACACCCCCTTATCCATGCTAAGAGCACTATCAGAGTTTAGTTTGATAAAACCATCACGAGGGGACATCCATTTGCACTTCGGCTTAGAACTCATGTATTCCAGTAAGGAAAAATGCATTGAAAAATATAATCATTGTGGAAAGAAATATACACTAATTAGGATTGTTGTCTCGTTCATACATTGCCGAATGGGAAACAACCAATAACTATGTTAAGCTATAAGTTAGTTGGTTAAGGACCTGGATTGGCCACCATGGGTGGGACTGGTAAGTGTTGTACCTCGTTGAGAACTACAGGAAGCATTAGAAGAATACTGAGAGATGGCAATTTGTTCAGATAGTGGCAAATCAGATGCTAGGTTGCCTGACAGACAGTCCTCTTGTTTGCCGGCGCGGTAGTGCGCTCATGATAATAAGAATGTTGTACAGGTTCAAGAATGGAGGAACTCAACAACATAGGTTGCGGTTTTGCAGAAAATTCAGCAAGCAAGCAATCAAATTTTAAGCCCAAATGGACATCGATCAAGGTAAAGATTCTTCTATTTAAATATAGTAAATACGTACCATAATTGCTCTTCTTGAAGTAGGCTTTGCATGCTCGGGATTGTGTCTGGAACTAAACATGTGCTGAATTTCTTTATGGTTTTCCTACTACAGTACGTGATTGAATTACTTCATAAAGAATGAAGATAATTTCTTGCTATTACTTAAAAGATTGCAATAAGATTGAATTACTTCAGAATGGTGCAATGCGTTTCCATACCAAATAACCCCTTACTTTTGCACACAATATATCCGCTTGCTAGCACACAACTCAAATTGGTATCAATGTGTCAATTCTTCTCTGCCAGTAAACTATTAGAACAACTGAACGATGCAAGGTTGCCGGACTGGCTGATTCCGCGGAGGTGGTCGTATTCCAAGTCGAGAGCTGCTGGACCAGACACCATGGCCCCGCCAGCCGCTCGGCAGATATCTCCCTCCTGGTGTCCGCCTCATGCTTTCCCTTGGCTCAGGGGCAACAGACGATAGTAAGGTTGTGCTGCGCCACCGTCTGTGCTGGTAAGTAGGATAGGGCTGGACTTGGATGGAGGGAGTCACGCAGGGGCACCGAATTGTTGGGCGGCCGAAGGTAGCGGCGGTGGGTTGAAACTGGATTGAGATGCAGCTACCAGACGGTGGAGCCAGCAGGTCTAATCGCAGCAGCGATGTTCGTCAGTCGCCGCCGCTAAGAGGAGGAGCAGGGGCGGAGGGGCGGGGAAGGCCTTGCTGGGTGCCGCCGGTATGGCCTCTCACCGGAGGGAGACAAGCAGGGACAGAGGGGCGTCCTCGCCGTCCACCTCGACCGCCACCTCCTTCTGTTCCTCGCGGGAGGCGCTGCGCCGGAGCGACCGGGCGAGGCGATGAAATTGGGGAAAGTTTTTTTTTACTGGACGAAAAGGTCACTTGCGGTGGCAGTGGCAGTAATTCAACTAAAAAGTTAGGGGCAAAACCGGAAAAAAAAAGTGAACGGAAATTTCTCAGGACGTACCTACCTCAGCTTAAATTAGTAGATAGATAGATAGATAGATACAATCGTTAGGTAAATACAAAGGACCCTAACGTACGTGTACATATACAAAACGTGTACAAAACCCTTATTCTATCAAATCCTCCAAGATCGGTTGTCGGCGTCTGGTCACCTCCAACGGTGCGGGTGGCCATATTGCAGCCTTTGCCAACTTTGCAAGAGAGAATATGAATTCGCGGTCCACCTCCTTTTCAAATGCGGTTACACCACTAAGGTATGGAATACAATCATGTCTTGGCTTGGGTTGTCGCCCGTGGACTCATATTGAGCAAACTTCACATCGGTCAAGGTATGGTAGGAGTCGATTACCCTAAATAACATTGGAACCACTAGAAGATCTTCCCTCGTCATGCTCGTTTCATGGGAGATTTGGAATGAACGGGATACGAGATTCTTTCGAAAGGTCTCCACCATGCCAACCTTGGTTGTATCTAAGATTAAGTTAGAGGCGTCGTCATGGACGCTGTGCCAAACACTTAGGTTCAATAATGTTTTGAGAGTATGCTTTGGTTTCTCGAGCTCTTGCTCTTTTGAGATGCTCGACTTTTATTATGTAAACTTCTTCTTAATTAATGAGACAAGGCAAAGATTTTGGCTGGTTTTACAGTACCTTTTGCTTATGAGGGAAGAGGGAGAACTATGAATTCATCCGACGGTTCATATAGATTAGGCCCAGCTGGCCCAGTAGCCGTAAAATCCAGGAAAAAATACATTTAGTTATATATAGGGGAAAAATAGAACAGCCCAACGCTTCGTCCACTCCCGCACGCCGCCGCCTCAGCCTGCCGTGTGCACGGAGCCAGCGCCTCCTCCACCTCCACCCGGCCTGAGCCGCCGGCTCCCCCTCCACCTCCACCCGGCAAACGCCCTCGACATATCACACACCCACAGGAGTAGGGTCGTCGTCGCCGCCTCCTCCATTCCCAACTGGCCTGCCTCTTCCACCCCCACCCACGCACATGAGTAGGGCCGCCGCCGCCGTCACCGCCCCCCGCGCGGCCTGCCTACACAGAGCCGCTGATGAAAGGTATATTCCAGTTCTCAGCCTGCTCCAGTTCATGTCTCACTTTAGAAGAAAGTAGCAGAAGCAGGGAAAAAAAGGAGAGGATTAGTTGCACTTGTTCATGATTTTGCTTTTGTTTGTGTACTATGTACTGATGAAAATGATGTAGTTGCATCCGGAAGACAAGCTAAACTAGCAACAATGTATAGTGGAGCACCTCTGTAATCTTTGTTCTGGTCCGTCGGTGGCGACCACAACCGTTGTAATGGATTTCTGAAATGTTTTCATTGTTGCTGCATCAGTCGCACGAGACAATAGACAATACAAAGATAACACCTTAATGAGTTGCAAGTTACTTGTTCAGAACTAGGTGGTCACAGTTTTCAGGTAGCACACGTGAATGTTGATATACAAAACTTAATTGCTTATATTAAACAACCGAGTAATTGCAATGGTTGCGTCTTCTCCCATACTCCTATTTACTCGCACTCTGTAACAATTGATGCTCCAATGCTCTATTAACCAGATTAGGGCTAACGCAGTTTGCCTCTTTGTAGCTTGAAAATGGACCTGTAAGTATACTCAAAATATAACCAAGCTTCGCTAGCTATTATCTAGCATAATCTTGTATATAGGAACATAATGCTAAATAGCAGAAAAACTGTGGATATGCAAGGTAGTCTGTAGACTAGGGCATTTTGGTTGTAAAGAACTTGCTAGTATAAAGTAGTACTGATAATCAATTTTACTCTCACTAGCAATACACATGTTCCTATCTCATATTTTTAGCTAAATTCTGACCGTGAGAGATGATTTCTGCAAATTCTATTAGTTAGCAGAGCAAAGAGCTTTTAAATGAGGTTGTACACATTACACATTTAGAAACCAGGCTCAATTCTGGTTTCATACTCGGTAGGCTAGCTTTTAAATTCTTGTCCAATTAAAAGGTGTAGCCCATCTGCACATGTAAGATGATCCACTTACTATCTTTCTAGACAGGACAATATGTTTCAACATTTTTAGATTCTCAGTTTTATTTGTTCAACTAAAAAATGTGAAGCAATGATATGTTGAAATTTTATCAAGCTGTGTGTGCTCCATGGAATGGACTTAAAGTTTTCTTCATTGTATCTATATTTTTTTGCCAATTTTATTTCTAGTATACTATAAATATTATTTATTTTCTTGTCTTTTACATACCAGGCAGTCTGTGGTTTGAGGAAACAAGCAATCAACTATGAGATATTTTTCTGCAGTTGTGGCAAAAGATGACTACAAAATGATAAACAAGAGTGGTTCAAGAGTTTTTATCATAGAGTTAGCTTTGTTCTAGGCAGTGACTGGATTTCCGGTGGTGTAAAAGTAAAACCGTGAGGTCATCTATGCAGTGTGCTGAGTGTATGAGATGTTCAGTAATGTAGATATCTGCTCTTTCAAGTCTTCATGATGTACAACTTGTTCAGCATCAGTGAATATACAAGATTATTGCTTCTTCATTTGAATAAGATTATAACGTTGACTTGTTATTAGGATGATAAACATGTGTGATGGCAAATTCGCTTATGTTGTCATCTTTTGTTGATTGAAAACCCAGTTAAGTACTTGTCAGTACCAATTAAATTACACAAGCAACAGTTGCACACAACTATGATCACTTTCAGGTCAAGGAAATTAGCATTACCACTTATAAAATAAGTGAGACACAACTATGCAAAAAATCAGTATTTGGTTCAAACTTCACAATATTGAACTGAGCTATATATTCTATACTTATTGGTCACTGGGATGACAAGTTCATCAAAACATTCCATTGTCATTATATAATCAGGGTAATCTATTACATGGCAATGAGCATACACCATCACAATTTTCTGTAGAAAACAATTCAGCTGATTGTACTCTACACCCCAATCGATGGCAGCTTCCCATCTATATCATACGTTTCTGTATTTCAACAAATATTTTACAACTAGTACAGGCCCTTGGATGCATGAAAATTGAGGGACTCTTATTCATTTAGGGGTACCATAAAACACCTTAAGATTTTTCCTCTGTTTAAAAAAATTACTCACTACTAATAAATGTAATTCATGGATGTTGGAGGGGGGCCATGGCCCTCCTTAGTTCTAGGATAGCTCTACCACTGGCATTAATATTAACACAACACCAGCATGTAATTCCATGCCATTACCATGTGCGTTACACTAGATCCGTGTGTATATTTTTGTGTCAATCTAATCACGCGATCTTGATGTTGCACTCTCTCATATGACAAGAGATCTTTTTCCTTATGTACCTTGAATCCAACTCTCCATATAACTTTGATTTAAACTTTCCTAACTAATCTCGGTCCTACGTTCATGTAGTTGTGGACTGCTGGACCAGGGTACGCCATTGATATTATTAGTTTGGACAAAAATAGGTTTAAACTACATCAATTCATGTTGATGTTTTGATGTTGCATACAAATGATCACTACATCATGTGCTTTGGCTCTGCTTTTCTCTTTTTTAGATGTGTGCATCCCAATGTATTTACTAGCTTTTGACATGCTGTTGCACAGACCAGGTGTGCTTGATATCATCTTTGTATTAATATATTACCCTTTATTGGAAAAATAATAATTCATGTATTTATTTTGTGTTGGCCGTCCACTTATAGTTTTGAGTGTAAGGTTTGCCTAGCTAGTTAGTGGGGGTATGCCGATGGACGGATGAATATCTAGGCTGTAAATTTAAAGTAACATGCTTTTACATTGGTAACATTTTTTTAAATGGCTTAGGGAACATGTTTTTATCCTATAGATATTTCAGTGGAGAGAGTGCTGGAAATATCCCTAAAAGGCAACAATAAAAGTTGTTATTACCATATTTCGTGTCCATGATAATTTTTTATTCTCTATGTATAATTTTATTGATTGGAAACTAAATACATGTGTGGATAAATAAACAACATTGTGTCCCCAATGAGTCTCTTATGTACTATCTTGTTGATTAAATGATAGTTACGATTTCCTAACCATGAACATGTAATGTTATTTGATAACAAGGTCACGTCGTTAGGAGAATGGTGTTATGGACAGACTCAAAAATAGGCATAGCATTTGATCATGTCACTAAGTTTTATTTGTTATAGCTCTCTAAATGTCAAGTACCATTTTCTTAGACCATGAGATCGTGTTACTCACTAATAACGGAAGAATACTTTGTGGGCATCAATCGTCACTTCGTAATTGAGTGATCATAAAGGTGTTCTTCAGGTATCTTTGAAGTAGCTTGTTGGGTTACATGGATCAAGACTGGGATTTGTCACACCACATGACAAAGAGATATCTCTGGGTCCTCTTAGTCCCACAACATCCTAAATAGCTTGCAAGCATGTGACTAAAGAGTTTAGTCACAGGGATATTGTATTATAGAATGAGTAAAGAGATCTTGCCATTAACGAGATTAAACTAGGTATAGTGATAACGATGATCAGATCTCAGGCAAGTTACATATGACAAGACAAAGGGAATTGCATACAGGATTGTTTAAATCCTTGACATTGTGGTCCGAACGATGAAAGATCTTCGTATATTATGTGGGAGCCATTATGGATATCCATGTTCCCGCTATTGGTTATTGATCAGAGAGGTGTTCTCAAATCCATAGGGTCACACACTCGACGTCTGATCTTGCTAGGGTAAAAATGAGACAATAAGAAGGTGTTATTGAATTATGATTTAGAGTCTCGGAGGGGGATGATGACCCACAAGTATAGGGGATCGCAATAGTCTTCGAGGGTAGTATTACCCAATTTATTGATTCGACACAAGGGGAGCCAAAGAATACTTGCAAGCCTTAACAATTGAGTTGTCAATTCAGCTGCACCTAGAAATAGTTCTTGCTCACAGAAGTTTATCAGTAGCAACAGTTTTATAGTAGCAACAACAAAGTAACAGCAGCAGCAAAATAAGAGAAATAGTAACTGTAGTAGCAAACAGTAGGATATGATTGCGGTAGGCATAGAGATGGATGGACGGGCGTTGCATGGACGAGTCTAAACATGTAACTTCAATATCTAGGGAAATTGCAGATAAATAATATAAAGCATCCAAGTGCTAAACAATCATAGGCATGTGCTCCATATATAGTCATGCGTACTCGCAATGAGAACTTGCACAACATCTTTTGTCCTCCCAGCCCGTTGCAGCAGGGCCTCAAGGGAACTACTGGCAATTAAGGTGCTCCTTTTAATAGAGCACCAGAGCAAAGCATTAACACTCCGTGAACACATGTGATCCTCACATCACAGCCATCCCCTCCGGTTGTCCCAATTTCTGTCACTTCGGGGCCTTTGGATCCGGACAATGATATGTGTACACAACTTGCAGATAAGATCACAAACAATAATATCATAATGATTCAATAATAAGTTAAGATCTGAGATCATGGCACTCGGGCCCTAGTGACAAGCATTAAGCACAACAAGTTGCAACAAAGTCAAATAGCACTAATAGAGATACTAGGCACCATGCCCTAACAATCTTATTCGATGACTCATCCAATCCTTACCATCCCCATAGCCTACAGTGGGGGATTACTCACTCATGGATGAGAGAAACATGGATGGTTGATGGAGAGGCGTTGGTGATGATGATGGCGATTATCCTCTCCAAATTCCCCATCCCGGCAGGGTGCCAGAATGGAGTTTTCTGATTCTGAATCGTGGTTTCTGGTGATGGCG
The DNA here is from genome assembly GCA_916181665.1 of Avena sativa. Taxonomy (NCBI): domain Eukaryota; kingdom Viridiplantae; phylum Streptophyta; class Magnoliopsida; order Poales; family Poaceae; genus Avena; species Avena sativa. Next base: position 349,438,561 of record OV702293.1, on the reverse strand, counting down.
GTGCAGCGGAACTCTTTCTGGAAAAAACATCAAACCCCCCTCGGTTTTTAGGTTAAGAGGCATTTTATAGGCGAAGAGGGAGGCCGAGGGGGTGCCTGGGGTAGCCACACCCCTTCTAGGCGCGGCCTAGGACCACCTGCGTGACAGGGAGGTGTGGCCCCCTCAGGCCTCCCCTCCGTCTTGTACTCTGGCTCTATGAGTCTTCTGGTGAAATAGGATTTTTGGCATATTTTCCGGGATTTTTCCTGATAGTTGATTTTCTGCACAAAAACTAGACACCAAGGTAATTCTGCCGAAAACAACGTCAGTCCGTGTTAGTTGTATCCAAATCACACAATTTTAGAGGAGAAACAATAGCAAAAGTGTTCGGGAAAGTAGATATGTTTTGGACGTATCAACTCTCCAAGCTTAGCTTATTGCTTGTCCTCAAGCAATTCAGTTGAAAACTGAGTGCGATAAAAGAACTTTCACGAACACATTTGCTTCATATGATGTATATATTCTCAGCACAGGAGTAGATACTTAAACCATTCATAATAATAAGTATGCAACTAAGTCTACTCAATAGTCATTGCAAGCTATGAAGAGAAACCAACTCAGTAATAATAAGTAGCATGAAACATAAACATAAGCAACATTGCAATGCTCATAAGAAGGTACGATAGAGGGGTATCTCGCTTGACTTTGTTTGTAGAGAACAATATAAATGCCAAGGCACCTCTGAAGTTCAAGTGAATACTAGAAGTAAAGATATCAGAGGTACAAGCATCAAAGTCATGACATAATTAACCAAGTTTTGAGACAAACACAAGAATGAAAACTATGCTCTCAAGAAGGTGCTCATAGAATAAGTGGTGACTCAACAAGGAGGTGAAAAGGTTTTGAAAGGTTTGAAAGGCTTCCAAATGCTGAAAGTAAGGTACTCATTAGCTTTGAGCTCTCATTGCCCCTATCATAGGCATCTTTATATGGTTAATGGTGAAAGTGAGGTCCAATATGAGTTATATGCTTGGCAGACCATAAACTGGAAATCCCATGTCCCTTGAGTATGAGGGTGTAACATCCCAGCATTAGCACCTAGAAATAAAGAGGACACAGGGTTGTGCATTGCATTCATGCATCAGAAAATCCAGAGAATTTTCGCGCAAAGCTAAAGAAACTATAGGGGGGTCGAGATCTGAAATGGAATAATAATTGGTGAATTTGAATCCTAAAAGAATTTGAAATGGAATAATAATTGTAAGCTATTTGTAATAGAAAATAAGAGGTGAACTCTCATTTAAAAAAAGGTATAATCTTTTATTCAAATAGAAAGATAGTGGAAATTTAAATAAAAGTACACTACTATAAAACAAATAAATATAAAATTGAATTACATAAATACATAACTAAAAAGACTTTATTACAATAAGATATATATATTACATTGTTTGCAAATGAAATTATAAAATAAAAATAAAACAAGTAAACTTTATTGAAAGTAATATAATATTACAATGTCTTTACATTATTCAAATAGAAAAGGAAATAACAATATTATACAAAGGAAAAGAAATAATAATTAATACATCAATAATGTTACAAGGATTCTTAAATTCTGTACATGAACATATTACATTGTTCTTACAAGATAATAATAGGATAAAACCTAAACTATATTTTCTATCTAATTCTTGATCTTCTCATTATCCCTTTGATCCCGATTTCTGCAAAACAAAACAGCAGACTAACAATAGTACAAGAATAAGGGGGTTAGTTTATTATTGTACTCTCAGATTTGGCCTAGAGTTGCTAGAGCCTGAATTCATCATTGAGAATTTATTAAAAAGGGGCCAAATCATAGTATCTGTTCTTAATCATATTGTGGCCTCAATACAACATCATTGGCTTAGGGGCAAGTTTCACCAAAGCCAGATAAGAAGGTAAAGAGGTAAAAAACCATCCAGAAATATCAAGGAAGTACTTGATCTGATCCATGAGTCACGGCAAGCAAGCAAGCTGCTCACACAACCATGCATATGGGTGTGCTGTCAACACAGCAGCAGCCCAGGAAGGAGACAAGAAAGCCAGCTTATGTACACAAAGGGGGTGAACCAGCCGTAGCAGCAAGCTACCATTTCCCCTCCACACTTCAGAGCACATTCCCCATCTCATCCTCTCATCATCAAACCAAGAATGCTTAGATCATCCCACCAAATCCACCACTTAATCAGTATCTGGTTGCTTACTTAAGCCTTCCAAGAAAAGATCAAGTGAGCACAAGGAGGAGTAGATCAAGATCAATAGCATCACAAGGAGGAGTAGATCAAGATCAGCAGAATCACAAGATCAACAAATAACCGCAAGCTACAGTCAAGCTTCAGCAACCACCAAGGTTGATATACCACTAGCTCATGCAACATCTGTTCTTGTCCTTTTCATTTCTGGGCATGGAGTTATATGTGAAAGAGGGCTCTCAGACTGGGTAGTAATGCTACACCGGTATCATCATTTGAGCTAGGATTATAAACTGTAGCATCTGTTCTTATTACCACTAGTTTCTCAGACTATGCACCCTTGGCAGTCATATCTTGATTCTTAGCCAAACTATCTAAAAACAACAGATTGAGCTATCCAAGTATGCCAATACAGCTTCAGACTTTTGCATCATTAGCTATAAGCCATATCTCCCTATTATACCACTCAGGTTACATCATAGTGGTATTTTCAGCAGTAGTTTTATGCTAATTAAGATTCACTGTGCACACTCAAAATTGAGGCACCACAGTGACATCTACACTAACACAAGCCAGTACTTTATCTTACCACCTCATTTTCCTAACATATGTTCCAGGAATCAGGTATGTAGATTGTTTCATTGTAGAAAGGTTCTATAAAATAGATCCTTTCTTTAAACCTCAAGCAAGAATCCATTCATGATTTGCTTCTACAAAGCTTAAGCCTCAAATTATGGCTTCATTGGCTAGGGGAAGTCCAAACTTCTAACCAGTAATATTATAGCATGGATATATATGTGATCTAGTTCATGTGCATCCTCCAAGGAGGTACCACATCAGCCAGGACAGTTGCTTAAATCCAAGTATTGCATAAATGCAGCATCCAGGAGACCAAAGAGGCACGACTAGTCTAGATAACAGCAAATCTTACACAGGATAGATTGTTGTGTACTATCTAGAGAGAAGCATCACAACAACAAGTTACAATCAGCATCAAGCTTGGATGCTTAAAAGATATATATATACCTCTGGTAACATATCTAGTTCAAAAAATGATCACCAACACGGAAGAAATTATGAATAGGACAAGTAGAGTATATCTATCTACCTTTATAATATACACTTCTAGCAATCAACATTTAGTTTATTAGCACAAATAAAACTGATACAAGAAATTACTATTAAGTATGAAGGACAGAATAAGGATTTGATAATACAAATCACATAGTAATCACTAGATCATCAGAGAATCAAACCACCACAAATCAACATATTTTCTAAGTGCATTAATAATGTGTATTTCTTAAGCATTTCATATACCACTAGCATCATGAACACTCAATCAAGCTAAGGGTCATATGCTCACAATTGTTCACCCAAACAAACCACTGTGAAGCATCAAGCATCAAAATAAGGAGGAATATGAAACTAGTTAAAGATGGATATTAAGATAGAGAGAGGTTTGTGAGAGGGGGAGGGTGGTACCAACCTGTTGGCAAGATCAAGCTCGCTGAAGGAGCCATAGTAGTAGTGACAACAGAGAGACGGAGCACAGTGCGATGGTACAGCAACACGGGGAGCACCATCGCGCTGCGCTGCATCAACCACACCCCCAATATGACCCCAACATCCTAACGCCCACGTCGTACCACCGGGGTTGCTAAGAACCTTGTCGTCCCATCGGAGTAACAGCAAAACAGGAATTAGGGTTTGGGGCTGGTGGTGAGCATGTTGGGGCATGGGACACCAATCGAATTGGATAGTCTAGTGAAGTTTTGATAGGCGCGTCAAGGAGGGCCATCGGCACCAGCCGAAATGGCCAGACTCGCTGGAATCGAGCCGCACCAGCGCATCTGACCTAGGCGAGGCAGATAGCTAGGGTTGCCTTGGGTGCGCGAAGAGGATGCAGGCGTAGGCTATGGCGGTGAGGAAAAGAGGGAGGTGGTCGAGGCGGAGCTTGGCCGGCGTGTGGCTGCGAAGGAGGTGGCCAGCGGCGGCCGAAGTGGCTGGCAGCGGCGACATTGCACGGGAGCAAGGGGGAGAGGATAAGGTCTGTGTGTGTGTGTGTGTGTGCGTGTGTGTGTGGAGTGAGGGGTGGGCCGGGGATGAGGGGTCTGGCATGGTCCAGTTGGGCCAGGCCAGCCCACATATACAACCAAATGGCCCGGGTTGATTAGGTTTAGAAATAAAATAAAATAAAAATGAATTACTAAAATAACCTCCAAAAAATTTTAGCTATATAAAATTATAAAAAAATCCTAAAAATACATATGATATATCAAAATGACAACAAAAATAATATCTACCTAATAAAAATATAATTTTAAGTGTTTAAAATAAATTTAAAGTAAAATAATTATTAACACTAGTAAATCTTAAATGAAATTTTATAAAATAAAACAAAAACCCTAAAAATAAATGAAAAATCATTTATGTGTATCAAAATAACTCTAATATTTTATAAAAATACTCACTTGGAGTTTTACAAATAAAACATACAGCAAATATTTAAAGACACTTAATTCTTTGATGAATTTTATAAAAATAAAGATAATACCTAAAAATAAATAAAATTCATTTTTAAGGTCTTGAATAAATATATTACACTAGAAAAATATTAAATATATTATTAGAAAAGTCTTTAATATTTTAAATAATAAATCCTTATCTATTACTTATTTTATAAATCCTTTTTAAAACAATTCTTAAGTAAGAAATAAGCATAGTTGTTATAAAACCTTGAGTAATTAAAGTCTAAATACTAAATCCCAAATTCACAACTTAAATTCATACTCAAACTTAAGTATAACTTTTAACTTTAAAGTATTCTTTTAAAAAATCTTATTGAGTATTACTAATATATATATAATATGGTGAACAATCATTATATCTTAACCATTATTAACATAACTTTAAATTCTAACAAATTACTAAGATCATCTAATTATGCTCCCATTAAATAAATACAAATTATTTTCTTAATAAGCAAAACAAATATAATCTAAATCATTCACTAAAAATATAAAGTGAATAATTCAACACCTTCGTTATACAAATCATAAATCTAAAACTTGGGAATAATTAAAATATATTACATCTTAAGTTTACCTAACCTTTTAAAGTTAACTTTAGTCTCAAAGCTTATAAACACCAGGTCTAATAAATCACTTATGTTTTTTATAGTTAACTTTGGTCTATTTTAAGACATAAAGCATCTCAAGTCCAAACTAATAAAGCAAACACCAAAAGACATTAATCATGTTCTATTAACAATGATGATTGTTTAAACCTTAGAAAGGAAATCTTTTCTTCAAATGTTATTCTTTTTGCCACTTCAAAGAATAATCTCATAATAAATTCTTCAACTCTTAACAACTAAAACCAAGGACTCTTACCTTAATCACCAAATGACACTTAAACATAATCACATTACTTTATACTTTACCTGTGTATTAAGAATTATTATCACTTAGGTTCCTTATAAAGATCATTACTTATAAAGTAAAATTTGAAGATAAACCAACTCTTAAAAGAATCACTTAAATTCACTTCACTCAAAGTATTGGGTATTCATTTTGGGAATTTTACAAAATGCATATCATTACTTATGCATAACTGCATCTTGCTTCTTTAAACATTAGTCCTTACCGGACCAATGATGCTGATTTCAGATATTGGATCTTATGTCGTCTCGAAGACCGTGAGTGCATAATCTTGCAATCACAAAAGGCAAGTTCACACTTGCTCATGTCCTTTGATTATTTTCTGTAAAGTATTTTACAAATCCAATGTTGTCATCACCTGCATTTGAAAAAGGACAGAAAATACTATTTTCATAATAATGTGATTATAGGTTATTTACCCTGAGGTAATAACCTACTATGAAAGTTCCGGTGGTAAAGGAACATATTATCTAGGACTTAACAACCAATGTCGCCAGTGATTCTTGTGCCGTATATCACGCGTTAACCATGAGATTTGGAATGGGACAGAGAAGTCAACTGTATCTTCTTCCTCTCGCATGAAGCCGAATGTGCAGGTCATGGCTATTATCACTTGTAGCGTGCATATTAACTGGTAATTCGTAGAGGATATACAGCATATGGGTGGGAACCCTCATCGTCCCACGATAGTTCTGGCATCTAATGGTTTGTACAAACCATTGCCGTAATTCAATATGTGGGCATGGTGTACACCAAGGAGGCATGCGGGGTCGCGAAGAGGGAAGTGATTGGCTTGGATCTTAGACTGGGCCCCATACCAAGGAAGTATGGACAAGGTCATTACTTGGTTGTGCAACAAGGCTAAGGTCTCTCATGGGTAAAGTAACGCACCTCTGCAGAGTGTAAGAATTGTAACTTGTTACTCCCTGTTCCGAGAAGGAGCTGCGAACACGGCGGGAAATGAACTCCATGAAAGTTCTGGTAAACCCATGAAGGCTGACGGACATAGCTTTTTTATAATAAAAGCAACCTTTGAAGAAATGTTTACGAAAACTTGCATGGCCCACGACCCATGGTCTGTGGCTGTAGATATAGTGCAGCAAACACTCCTTTTCTAGTGGACTTGCTGAGTACGCTCGTACTCAAAGTATCTTCTTAACCCTTGCTAGGTTCTAAAGCCAGTACAGACGATGACTACATCAAGCCATGCTCCAGGAATCATCATCAAAAGCTAAAGCTCTTCAATGAAGTCAAGAAAGTCAACATATACATCAACTGAAGTGAAGACGAAGTTGTTGATTAGATAAGAACAGAATCTCTAGCCATAGAACCTATTTCTGTAGTGTATTGCAATAGCAGCAATGCCAGACCATTAGTTAAGATATTAGTCTTAATATAATTATAATTTTGGAGTTGTTTATTTCTGATTCTTCTTTGTAAGAAGTTTCTTTCTCTCTCTTTAACCTAGAGTGTTCTCTGGATCTTGTGTAAAGAGTTGAGTTGTAACCTATAGTCATGTCTCGGACCTGCTGTGTTTCTGTTGTACCACTCTGAGGGATGTAATACTAGTGAATGGTGTTTCATTGGTGTTATATCAACGACTATAGTGTACTACATCATGCAGTGGTATGCTGGGTCACCGCAGAGGGCCGCTCCTCATGCTACTCAACTTTAGTTACCTGTAAGTTCTTGTCATTGTAAATACATGCATATCATAGAGAACCGCAAACGGGGTACCCCTTGCACATGATATAGGAGCTATCCCATAATCAAAATGACAAGGCAAGAAGATAATGAGCATCTCAGCGATCTTTTTATTTTCTATTTGCATAGGTTTTATTGAGGATGCTTCACAGATTGCTCATTATGGTTATGCTGCAAGTTTCCACCATGATTAGGCATGGCTTAGGCTAGCGGCCCAGGTGTTTCTCTAACACATATATATAACTCCATGAAATCACAAGCTCCCCTTTTATTTCACACCGACGACATCCGCAAACAAAAGAGCATGATATCAACTGGATATGTATCCATAAGTATTGAAAGCGTTCCCCATGACAGCACGGTTCTGCTAACTCCCAGCCTATAATTTGCAAGCATATAACTTTCATGGACAGTCACAGTGGTTCAGGTTTATTAAGTGCAATAAATGAAGTGTGCCATCAAGTTCGTGAGAGCTTTACTAACTATCTTTCTCAAAATAGACAAACATTTTATTTGGAAGAAAACAAGGCATACGCACGAAATAGCAAAAGATGCTAGTAGGTAGGTATGGTGGACACTTTGGCAATATTGGTTTTGGGGAGTTGGATGCCTAAGTAGAGCACCTACCCAGTGCAAGTGAAGGCTAGCAATAGGGAGGGAGCGACAAACGAGAGAGCAATAACTGTCATAATCATGCTTGCAACAAAACAAGACTAATTATGGCATGAAAGTGATACAAGAACTCTGAGGAAAAATAAATCATCAAGGCTTACTGACTATTGTTTAGTCATATGCATGCGTGAGCATGTGCCAAGTCGATTCACATGAAACATTCAGAGGAGGATACCACAATATCATACCAAAAAATGAATAGAACAATGCAAGCAAATATTCATATGACACTCTATAAACTATTAGCAAGCTGGAGCTAATCAAGAGAGAGCAAGAACTACTAAGCATCCATAAATAACATACACCTTACATGAACAGAATAAGCATTCTCACCATGATGAGTATATGTACAAAAATGAAAAGAAATAGAGTTTGTTACCATCCTCTTACCACACCTCAAGTTGTCTTAATCTTCATTATTTCTCTTCACTTGTGTGGCTTGAATAATAACATGAAACCAAACTCCACTAAGGACGGCTAAACCCTGCGAAGAACTTCACAAAACCAAAGAAGAACAACAAATATTTTTGGTGTTTTCAATTTTCTAAGGAAAGCACACAAAGCAAAAACAAACAAAGCAAAATCTTTTTGGATTTTTATTTAAGGCAAACCAAATCTAAAAAGCAAAGAAACAAACCAAGAGAAACAACGAAAATATTTTTGGTATTTTTGTGTTTTGGGAAAGCAGAAACAAAAACCAAAAAGAAGGCGAAACATGGATGTACAAAGAACCGACGAAATATGATATATAGATGAGTGTGATGTCAGTATACCTGCACCCAAGATTAGGCTTTTGGCCTAAGTGGGGCTCAACTCCATGGTGACCAAGAAGGTGCACCTACGTAATACTACGAGGAGGCCCCTTCGTCCTGGTACGAGCTCGAGGACTCCCCTGTGTAGTGCATAGAGGGGTCGTATGAGGGCGCGTCCCCCTGGTAGTGTCCATGGAAGCGAACAATGAGCAGCTTCTCATCCATCTCCTCGTTGGAGCATGACAAAGGTCCTTGGGAAATACTGAACAAAGTGGTTTGGGGAAGAGGAATCTCTCTCTCTTTCCCGTCAGTACCACAACATTCTATAAACCAGACTCTCAAGGGTAGATCCAGCAGTGACAAAGTGATGCGCTTTCATGGTAGCTAAGTCAAGCCTCTGAGGAGCTAAAACTATATCATTTGGATCAACAGAAAGGTCTAAGGCAGCAACAACACGTGCAACAATAATACCCCCATAAATAGGTCCCTTAGCAGCTAAGCGACGAGCAATGAGAGAACCAAGATTGTACCTGGTTTCATTGTTGAGCGCAGCAGCTAGGAAGGCCAAATGATAGTTGGAAATATTGCTAGTGTTCTCCCTACCAAGAACACTAGTGGCAAGATAATAAGCAAAATACCTGATAGCTCGGAGTTGAATATTTCTTATCTTTCCCCGCTGGGCTCTACGGTCATCATCATTATTTATCCCGCGGTAGAACTCCAACAAATCAGTGGATTGAGCTGAATCTTCTTCACCGTCCCAGCCATACCAATACCCAGGATCTCACAAAATTTCTTCAATGTCATGGAGTAAGGCCTGTTATAGATTTTGAAAGACACATCTGGTTTGAACGGGCTGTTAGAAAAAGAGAAACTATCCACAAAGGTTTTAGTGAGCGTAGCATACTGCACACTCTCATACTACATATAACTCGTTAGTCCAACCATCCGAACCAAGGTTAGGAAATCATTGAGAATCCCAGCAGCCCGCAAAAATGTAGGACAAGGAAAGGTAGAAGGGTGCGCATCCCCCTCATCTCCCTCGTCACCAAATCGCGGTGTAATGAGATCCTCATTGTATGAGGGTCTAGCCTAGGAGGATGATATTGAAGGCCTTGTCCTTCTAGGTGCATCACTCTCAAATATTTCACCATAGGTGTGGTTGTCCATGACCCCTTTTTTCTGAAATTTTTGGACAAACACAAACCAAGTGATTTCCAAGTTGATAAATGATGAGAAACTACTATAGGAACTTGCTAGAGGGCTACACATGCATCAAAATGAAATCTCTAAGCATAGAACAAGCATGCAGGCTCACACAACCTGACACCTATAGCAGCAAAATACTCAAGATACATGATGGCGCCAAGCACTTGTCGTGGAAAGCTTCGTTGGAAACCCCAAGAGCAAGGTGTGAAGCAACACAGCAGCAAGTTTCCCCTAGTAAGAAACCGAGGTTATCGAACCAGTAGGAGGAAGAAAACGTCACACAGGTGTTGCAAGCAACACAGAGACCTGCACAACATAAACTCAAGACTTTTCCCCAACGAATCAGTGAGGTTGTCAAGCTCACCGGTTTGCTGTAACAAAGGATTAAACATATGGTGTGGAAGGTAATGGTTTGCAGCAAGTAAACAAGTAAAAGTGGAAGATGTATCAATGTCAAAGATTGGACCAGGGTCCATAGTTCACTAGAGGTGCTCTCCTTAGATAAACAACATGACATGAAGGGTGAACAAATTACAGCAGGGCAATTGATAGGAACTGAGTAAGGCATAACAATGCAATTACTAGTCAGAAAGATCCTATGAGATTCGTTTGGGCAATACAACAAGATACATAGACCGCCATCCAACTGCATCTATGACTAGAAGTCCACCTTCAGGTTATCATCCGAACCCCCTCCAGTATTAAGTTGCAAGTAACAGACAACTGCTTTAAGCAAAGTGTGTAAGGTAAACAGTCCACATGTTCCATGAACAAGAGACCGTTATTTTCTCCCTAGTAGCAACAACACATCTACAACCGAAGAGATTATTGTAACTTCCCTTGGAAACTAGAGGCATGAACCCACTATCGAGCATAAATACCCCCTCTTGGAGTCACTAGCAACTACTTGGCTAAGATAGCCGATGACCCACAAGTGTACGAGATCGTAACAGTCTTCGCGGGTAGTATTACCCAATTTATTGATTCGACACAAGGGGAGCCAAAGAATACTTGCAAGTATTAACAACTAAGTTATCAGTTCAGCTGCACCTGAAAATAGTTCTTGCTCACAGAAGTTTATTAGTAGCAACAATTTGTAGTAGCAATAGCAAGGCAACAACAGCAGTAACAACAAAAGTGAAACAGGAGCAATAGTAACAGTAACGGTAATAGTGGGATTCGAGTGCGGTAGGCATAGGGATGGATGGACGGGCGTTGCATAGACGAGTCTAAACATGTAACTTCAAGATCTAGGGCATTGCAGGTAAATAATAACAAGCATCCAAGTACTAAAAAATCCTAGGCACGTGCTCCAAATATAGTCATACGTGCTCGCAATAAGAACTTGCACAACATCTTCTGTCCAGCCAACCCGTGGCAGCGGGGCCTCTAGGAAACTACTGGCAATTAAGGTGCTCCTTTTAATAGAGCACCGGAGCAAAGCATTAACACTCCGTGAACACATGTGATCCTGCATAAATGGAAACTTGCAGCTACTGGGCCCCCAGGCCTCCCCTCTGTCTTCCCTTCTGGCTCCGTGGATCTTCTGGTGAGAAATAGTTTCTGGCATATTTTCCGGGATGTGATAGTTCATTTTCTGCACAAAAACAAGACACCAAGGTAATTCTGCTGAAAACAGCGTCAGTCCGTGTTAGTTGTATCCAAATCATACAAGTTTAGAGAAGAAACAATAACAAAGTGTTCGAGAAAGTAGATACATTTTGGACGTATCAACTCCCCCAAGCTTAGCTTATTGCTTGTCCTCAAGCAATTCAGTTGAAAACTGAGTGTGATAAAAGAACTTTCACAAACACTTTGCTTCATATGTTGTATATATTCTCAACATAGGAGTAGATGCTTAGAAAATTCATAATAAGGAGTATGCAACTAAGTCTACTCAATAGTCATTGCAAGCTATGAAGAGAAACCAACTCAATAATAATAAGTAGCGTGAAACATAAACATAAGCAAAATTGCAATGCTCATAATAAGGTATGATAGAGTGTTATCTCGCTTGCCTTTGTTTGAAGAGCACAATATTAATGCTAAGGCACCTCTGAAGTTCACATGAAGACTAGAAGTAAAGATATCAGAGATACAAGCATCAAAGTCATGACATAATTAACCAAGTTTTGGAACAAACACAAGAATGACAACTATGCTCTCAAGAAGGTGCTCATAGAATAAGTGGTGACTCAACGAAGTTGTGAAAATTGCTTTGTGAAGGTTTGAAAGGCTTCATAATGCTGAAAGGAAGGTACTCATTAGCTTTGATCTCTCATTGCCCCTATCATAGACATATTCATGTGGTTAAGGTGAAAGTGAGGTCCACTCTGAATCATATGCTTGATAGACCATAGGCTAAAAATCCCAAGTCCCTTGAGTACGAGGGCCGCTCCGCATGCTACTCAACTTTGGTCACCTGAAAGTTCTTGTCATTGTAAATACATGCATATCATCAAGAACCGCCAACGGGGTACCCCTTGCACATGGTACATGAGCTTTCCCATAACCAAAATGACAAGGCAAGCAGACAATGAGCATCTCAGCAATCTTTTTATTTACCATATGCATAGCTTTTTATTGAGGACGCTTCATAAATGCTCATTATAGTGTTGCTGCAAGTTTCCACCATGATTAAGCATGGCTTAGGCTAGCGGCCCAGGCGTTTATCCAACACAATGTATAAACTCCATGAACTAACAACTTCCCTTTTATTTCACATCGTCGACATCCATAAACAAAAGAGCAAGGAATCAACTGGATAAGATATCCAACAGGTGTTGAAAGTGTTCCCCGTGACAGCACGGTTCTGCTGACTCCTAGCATATAATTGTTTGGGTTCGTAGCATGGAAAACAAAAAATTTCTACCGCATGCATACAAACAATCCAAGATCTATCTACTAGATTGAAGCAACGAGTCGATTAGAGTACTCACCCTCGAAGATTACAAAGCGGTTAACGAGGGTAGATTCTCGTGGGTTATGTAGTCGTACACTTGCTGATCTCAAGATCGCGTAGACGATCCTTCCGGCGTTGCGTTCCGGCAGCACTTCCGTAGTCGGTCACACGTTCGGTAATCGATGAAGACCTTCCTCTCCCTTGTTCCAGCAGGCAGTGGAGGTTGTAGTTCTCCCTCGCGATTCCGACAGCACGACGGCGTGGTGTCGGAAGTAGAGGGAATATCTCGCAGGGCTTCGCCTAAGCCAGTGTGAGTTATGGTGGATCTAGGGTTTTCCAGTGATCTAGGTTTAGAAGGCCGGAGAGGAGGAGGAGGTGTCAACGGCGACGGGCCGGCAGCAGCGCGAGGCGGCGGCGGCGGCTTGCGGTGGGAGGGCTTGGTGTTGTGGTCTTGGGGCAGCCCTCCCCCTCTATTTATGAGAGGGGGGCGGCCTTGGGAGAGGGGAGTTTGAATCCATACCCAAACCCAAGTTGGATAGAAGGAAGGACTCTTTCCTTCTTCCACTAGGAAACCATTGTTCCAGTTTGACTTTTCAAACCTCCCTTTTGACTTTCAATTTAGAGCTTTAATTCTCTCTCGCAAATGCCCAACCAAGTGACATAGGACATGATCCAATCATTCCACTTACCCATGACACATTCATGGACCATTCCCCTTCCGGTTCGGTGAACCTTCTAGAACCTCTCCGATGAAAACATCGAAACTATTCCCGAACTCTGGAATCGGACTTTCCTTATATGAATCTTATTCTCCGGACCATTCCGGATCTCCTCGGGATATCCCGGATCCCATCGGAGACTCCGAAAAACATTCAGTTTCCCTACTTACATTCCATATCTACTAAACAACATCGAATCCTTAAGCGTGTCTCCCTACGGTTCATGAATTATGCGGACATGACCGAGACACTTCTCCGATCAATAACCTATAGAGGAATCTGGAAATTCATATTGCTCCCACATATTTCTACGATTACTTTGCGATCGAATGAACCACTTACATATGATACCAATTTCCCTTTGTCTCGCGATAGTTTACTTATCCGAGGTTTGATCGTCGGTATCTCTGCATACCTAGTTCAACCTCGTTACCGATAAGTACTCTTTTCTCGTTCCCGTGATATGTGATCCCTTGTGAGCCAGTCACATGCTTGCAAGATAATTGGATGACATTCCACTGAGAGGTCCCAGAGTATATCTATCCGTCATATGGATGGACAAATCCCACTCTTGATCCATGTGCCTCAACACATACTTCCGAACACTCAATGCCACCTTTATAGCCACCCAGTTACGGTGTGGTGTTTGATGTCATCAAAGCATACTTTCGGTGATGGTGATTAACATGATCTCATGGTTGAAGGAATTAGGTTACTATGTATCAGAAAGCTTATAGCAAACGAACTATTGAAATGACTTGATCTTTATGCTACGCTTATCTATAGGAGTATGTCCATCATACCATTCTCCTAATGATATGATCTTGTTGTTAATAACATCTCAATGTTCATGATCGAGAAACCACGATCATCTATTAACCAACAAGCTAGTATTATAAAGAGGCTTTACCAGGGATTGTAATTTAGTTTACAAATCACACGAGTATTAATGTTTCTGGTTAATACTATTATAGCATGAATGTAAACATTTATCATAAACACAAATATATAATAATAACCACTTTTATTATTGCCTCTAGGGCATATCTCCAACAATAATAAGCAAGCATATAACTTTCATGGACTAGTCACAATGGTTCAAGATTATTAAGCGCAAGGAATAAAATGTGCCATCAAGTTCATGAGAGCTTTACTAACTAACTTTCTAAAAATAGACAAACATTTTATTTTGGAAGAAAACACGGCATATATAAAATATGCACTGAAGTAGCAAATGATGCTGATAGGTAGGTATGGTCGACACAGCTAGCAATAATGGTTTTGGGGAGTTGGAAGGATAGGTAGAGCATATACTCAGTGCAAGTGAAGGCTAGCAATAGAGAGGGAGCGACAAACGAGAGAGCAATAACTGTTGAAAGGATACAGATGTCGCCTAGAGGGGGGGTGAATGGGCGATTAAAACTTTTCCTAGAGTGGCACAACAAAGGCGGAATAAAACTAGTGTTTACTTTGATAAGCACAACCTAGAACAACTAAGGTTCACCTATGTGCACCAACAACTTATGCTAAGCAATACAAGCAACAAAGTGATAACAAGATATGTATTACTTCAAGCACGAAGGCTATCACAATGTAAAGTACATAAGTAAAGAGCTCGGGTATAGAGATAACCGAGGCACGTGGGGACAATGATATTTTACCGAGTTCCTCCCAACATGGAGTATGTCTCGTTTGGAGAGGGGGTGGTATCAAACCACCAACGCCACAAAAGGCCTCCCTTATTCTTCGGTGAATCTCACCTTAATGGGATTGATCCACGCTTCCACTATCGGTGCACTTGTCGGTGGCAATCGGAACCTCTCACGAGGTTGGGGCACTTCTCCACAACTTAATTGGAGGCTCCCAACAAACGCCACCAAGGCCACAACCTGCAACACCAACAAACCGTCTAGGGTTCCAAGAACCCAAGAGTAAAAAGCTTCTCAACTTTCACTCACCAAATCCTCCGGGGAGAACTCAAACCGATGCACCAAATGCAATGGCAAGAACACAAGTAGTGCTCAAATCCTTCTCTCCCAAATTCCACCAAAGCTACAAAAACTTGTGGGGGAATAAGAGAGGAAGAACAATGGAGGAAATCCACAAAAGACTCCAAGATGTTCCCCTCACTTAGAGGAGAGATGGATTGGTGGGTTTGTAGATCTAGATCTCCTCTTTCAAATCCCTAAAGTATATGCAAGAATCAAGGGAGGGATTGAAGGGGGAGCAAGATAAAGAGGGTCAAGAATGGAGGAGAAAGCCTGTAAAACTCGAGCAGTTTCATTGGGGAAGAAGGGCCCCTTTTTATAGGCCCACAGATTTCTGACCGTTTTCTGCCCGTTGGGGAAAAGTCAGACCGGAGACTCTGGGGTAGCCTCCGGACCTGGCTCTGGACCCCCATACAGTATGTCCCAACCCTGATTCTGAAGTCACCACCGGAGACAGTTCCGGAAACTCCGGACCACACCGGAGACTCCGGTCCACGCAGACCGGAGACTCCGGTCTGGACCAAATAAGAGGCAAACTTCAAATGGCGGTATCTAGAGTTTGGAAACTCCGATTGACCCAAAACCAAATTTTTTGGAAAGAGGACAACAAGAGTTACCCAACAAAAAGTGAAAATATTGGATACCACCAAGAGAGAACATTTCATGTATTATAATGTGAGATACCTCTCTTGGTGAGAAACCGTAAAACCTCAAAGATCAAAAACGCAATATGTTATAAAAGGGGAAATCCGTTTTTGATGAACTAGAGCTTGTTATGAATATTACCACAAGCTCTAGAACCTCACATGGATAAGATCCAAATAACAACCAAGAAAGGATGATGCTAAGTATGCAAAGGTTTGAGCTCTCTCTGAACGATATGGTCGAGTTACTCACTTGGGAGCCCCTCTTGATAGTACGGTTGTCTATCATATAAACTGGTCTCCCCAACTAACACCACGAGACCGGTAAGAAAGAAACCCTATCAAGATCATACCTTTGCCTTGAGCATATTCCACTTGATTATGATTTAGACGGTCTTGTCCTTCTCAAGATTGAACACCTTTCTTGATTGCTCTTGTACGCACTTGCTTGATGAAGAATTGCAAGTTACTCCCCCATACAACATGGGGAAACCTTTACTTTGACCTTGTCTTCATCGATCCGTGATCACCGAGGATGGCAAGCTTTAAGCATGAGATCTTCATAGGTTTAACTCTCGCATGACCAATCTGTGGATCACTCTTTGAACACCTTGGTCACCACTTGATCCTCTTCACTTTCTTCTTCTCCAAACCTTGAATCCAACATATGGTTCAAGCATTGCCTATGGACAATTCCTACAAGTACAACTTGATACAAGCATTAGTCCATAGAGATTGTCATTAATTACCAAAACCACACATGGGGTCCCACATGTTCTTTCAACTGTCATAATCATGCTTGCAACAAAACATGACTAATTATGGCATGAAAGTGATACAAGAACTCTAAGGCAAAATAAATCATAGAATCTTACTGACTATTGATTAGTCATATGCATGCGTGATCATGTGCCAAGTCGATTCACATGAACATTCATAGGAGGATACCACAATGTCATACCAAAGTATGAATAAAACAATGAAAGCAAACATTCATATGACATGCTACAAACTATTAGCAAGCTAGAGCTAATCATAGACAAGCAAGAACTACTAAGCATCCATAATGACATACACCTTACACAAACATGCTAAGCATGCTCACAATGATGAGTATATGTACAAAAATGAAACAAATAGAGTTCGTTACCAGCCTCTTACCACACCTCGAGGTGTCTTAATCTTCATTATTGCCCTTCACTTGTGTGACTTGAATATTAACATGAAACCAAAATCCACTAAAGATGGCTGAACCCTGCAAAGAACTCACAAAACCAAAGAAGAACAACAAATATTTTTGGTGTTTTCGATTTTTTTTAGAAGGAAACCAACGCAAAACCAAACGAAGCAAAATAAAACCAAAACCAAAAACTAAGACGCTCCAAGAACAACACAACTGTGCATGAAACAATAAAAACAAAGTGTCTAGAAAGACCTGAGATTTTTATTGATGAAGAAGGGGATGCCTTGGGCACCCCCAAGCTTTGACGCTTGTACCTCTTGAGTAATTCTTGGGGTGACACGGTGTGGCTCCCCCCAAGATTGAGATTTTTTCCATTCTTCATCTCATTACATCATCCTCTCTCTACACCTGAAATTTTTCTTTCATTCAAAACTTCACACAATCTTCATTAGCAACATTAGTTTATTCAAAAGATATTAGACCTATGGCAAAGCTTTGGAACAGCAAGACTTCTAATTAAAAAGACAAGCTACTATAGCAACTCCTTAAAAAAGCTCAATTTCCCAAAAATAACCCGAAAAGGAATCAATAAGAAGCAAATGCAAATAATGGCAGAAATCTGTCAAAACAGACCAGCAGGTAGAAACCGATTTTTCCGAAGACCTTCTGTTGCTCAGATCAAAAAGTCTTGAACTAACGGAAGTTAGATAACATACTGGGGGATTTATTCGTAAATTGTGAGCTCAATCCGAGTTACATAGACTCCTCACGAATTTTTATGGTGGAGGATAGAAATCTGTTTCGGGACTGCAACTCCCCAAATCTTACTTCCCTCTCATTAGAGGTCATTCTTGGCACAAAAAGCAAACAAAAAGGATAAGGAGAGGTTATTACTGAAGTAATAACTTCCAAGACTCAAGGAAACTCTTGGGTTATCTTCCAACAAGTACTTTTCTTTAACGTTTTTAAGTTAGGCACGACGAAGAGCAAAGATTGGAAAGGAGAAAAATAAAAGTCAGCAAGTATAACCACTATGAAAACATTATTTTGTTCATTAAAATCCTTTTGTTAACAAGGTTGATCAAGTTTTTTTTACCAAAACAATCTTATATGAAACAAAACTTTGCATTCCACAAGGTGATTATGTTACCTCATACTTGATAGCAATGGTCCCAATCATAATAGTTTCAAAATTTTCTTGTGGAATGGGACAATATATTTCTCCAACCTTGATGCTCTCAATATTTTTGACGGAATTCAGGCAATAGCTTCTAACAACCTTCTTGGGAAAATAGATAGTGTGCTCTTTGTCATTAATATTAAATGTTACTTTTCCTTGATTGCAATTGATGACAGCACCTGCAATATTAAAAAAAGGTCTCCCAAGAATAATGGACATATTATCATCTTCAGGCATTTCAAGCACAAAAAAATCAGTTAAAACCATGCAATTATGAGCAACTTGAATAGGAACATCCTCACATATACCAACAGGGACAGTAGTTGACTTATCAGCCATTTGCAAAGATATATCAGTTGGTATCAACTTTTCTAGATGGAGCCTCTTGTAGAGAGAAAAAGGCATAACACTAACTCTAGCTCCCAAATCACATAAAGCAGTTCTAACATAATTGTTCTTAATAGAGCAAGGAATAGTTGGTATACCTGGATCACCAAGTTTCTTTGGAACCTTACCATTGAAGGAATAATTAGCAAGTAGAGTAGAAATCTCCTCATTAGGAATCTTCCTTTTATTAGAGACAATATCCTTCATATACTTTGAATAAGGAGGCAGTTTAATAGCATCAGTCAAAGAAATTTGCAAGAATAAAGGTTTCATCCACTCACAAAACTTGTTGTAGTGTTCTTCCTCCTTTGACTTGTGTTTCTTACCTGGAAAAGGCATAGGTTTCTGCACCCAAGGTTCTCTCTCTTTACCATGTTTATTAGCAATAAAATCCTCCTTTGTTTACCTAGAGTTCTTAGTGTGCTTCTCAGGTTCTTCCTCACCTTCCTCCTTATCAGGAGACTCATCAATATTACCACTCTCAGCTTCAGCATCAGAGACAAATATACTATTAGGATCTACAACAGGTTCAAGTGATTCCTCAACTACTTTATGTTTCTTTTTCTTCCTCTTATGAGGACTACCACTATCTTCACCTTGTTGGGAATCCTGCTCTATTCTTTTAGGATGTCCTTTAGGATATAAAGGATCTTGAGTAGCAGCACCACCCCTAGTTCTAATTCCATAAGCATGTTTGTTTCCTGAAGCATTAACTAGCATATCCTTTTGTACCTTTGCAAGTTGATCAAGTTGGGTTTGAACCATTTGAAAGTGTTTACAAATCATTTTAATATCATTAGAAGTTTTTTCCACAATATCTTTTAACTCATGGATAGCTCTAGAGTTTTCCAATAAATTATTCTAAACTTGTTTATTAAAATTACCTTGTTTAACAATAAATGTGTCAAGTTCCTCTAAGCATTGATCAGGAGGCTTACCATAAGGAATATCACCTTCATTAAATTGGAGAGAGTGTACCTTAATTGTAGATGAGTGGGGAATTGGCTTACATAATTCTTCTATAGGAGGTAGATTCTTCACATCTTCAGCTCTAATACCTTTCTCCTTTAGACACTTCTTAGCTTCCTTCATCACTTCATCATTTAATGCAATAACTCCCCTCTTCTTTGTTGTTGGTGTTGGAACTGGTTCAGGCACAATTGGTTCAGGAATAATAGGCTCAGGTGTATTCAGCTCAGTTGAAGTCCAACCATCATAATTCTTGCTTATCTTGGTCATTAATTCTTCAGCATCTTTAGGAGTTCTTTTCCTAAAAACACAATCAGCAAAGCTATCTAGGTATATCCTAGAATCATCAGTTAGTCCATTATAATAAATATCAAGAAGCTCATTCTTAGGCAATGGACATCCAGGATGTGCATGAATCAAGGAATAGAATCTTTTCCATGACTCAGGCAATTTCTCTTCTTCTCCCAAAAAGTCTCTGCAAAGCAGCATGTCTAGCACTGGGAGGAAAATATTTCTGGAAGAAAGAAGCAATCAAGCAATCAGGGCTATCAATGGAACCAGGAGGTAATCTATTAAACCAAGCCCTAGCTTCTCCTTTTAGTGAAAAAGGGAAGATCTTAGTAACAAAGTACTTGCGCATCTTAAAATCATCAGAGAACAAAGCACTCATAGTAGAAAGCTCATTCATATGAGCCACAACACTCTCATTTTCAGTCCCACAAAAAGGTTCTTTCTCAACAATATCTAAATAAGATAAATCAAGAGAGAAATCATAATCTTCATCTTTAGAAGTGACAAACTTAGGATCATAGGAAAACTTAGGCATAATAGTACGTCTAGCAAGGAGACTCTTCATAGCACTAGTACCATGTGTGTTTCAGCACTCTTCAACAAATTCATCAGTGAGCTCAATGTAACCATCATTAATATCATAACTCTCATGAGCAGGTGATCTAATAGGTGTAACAGTGTCTTCACTAGGAGTTTTGGTATTTCCTAGACTAGCCATAGTAGCATCTATAAAAGGACCTAGTGAACCACTCGCATCAAGCACATCAGAAGTAACATCATGAGTATCAAAAGCAGTTTCAGATTCAGCAGTAGTAGAAGTGCGTGTAGCATGAGTATGTGGTGGTGGTGTGACAAGCTTACTTATAACATACGGTGACTCAAGAGAAACAGAGGTGTTTAGGACTGTACCTCTTCTTGTAGTGGATGGTAAAATAGGGAACTTTCCATCACGAGACTTCCCCATGATGAAAGGAGTAGCAGTGAACAATAATAGATCCAAGTGAACTTACAAATAAAGCTATTCTCCCCGGCAATGGTGCCGGAAAATAGTCTTGATGACCCACAAGTGTAGGGGATCGCAACAGTCTTCGCGGGTAGTATTACCCAATTTATTGATTCGACACAAGGGGAGCCAAATAATACTTGCAAGCCTTAACAACTGAGTTGTCAGTTCAGCTGCACCTGGAAATAGTTCTTGCTCACAGAAGTTTATCAGTAGCAACAGTTTGTAGTAGCAATAGCAAGGCAACATCAGCAGTAACAACAACAGTGAAACAGGAGCAATAGTAACAGTAATGGTAACAGTGGGATTCGAGTGTGGTAGGCATAGGGATGGATGGACGGGCGTTGCATGGACGAGTCTAAACATGTAACTTCAAGATCTAGGGCATTGCAGATAAATAATAACAAGCATCCAAGTACTGAATAATCCTAGGAATGTGCTCCAAATATAGTCATACGTGCTCGCAATGAGAACTTACACAACATCTTCTGTCTAGCCAGCCCGTGGCAGCGGGGACTCTAGGGAACTACTGGAAATTAAGGTGCTCCTTTTAATAGAGCACCGGAGCAAAGCATTAACACTCTGTGAACACATGTGATCCTCAGACCACAGCCATCCCCTCCAGTTGTCCCAACTATTGTCACTTTGGGGCCTTTGGATCCGGACAATGATATGTGTACATAACTTGCAGATAAGATCACAAACAATACTATCATAATGATTCAATAATAAGTTCAGATTTGAGATCATGGAACTCGGGCCCTAGTGACAAGCATTAAGCACAACAAGTTGCAACAAAGTCAAATAGCACTAATAGAGATACTAGGCACTATGCCCCTAACATATCTTATTCGATTACATGATAGAACTCATCCAATCCCTACCATCCCCAAGCCTACAGCGGGGATTACTCACTCATGGATGCGGGTAACATCGGTGGTTGATGGAGATGCGTTGGTGATGACGTTGGAGGTGATCCTATCCAAATTCCCCGTCCCGACAGGGTGCCAGAACGGAGTTTTTGGATCTGAATCTTGGTTTCTCGTGGCGGCGGCGGAGCGGAACTCTCTCTGGAAAACTATCGAACCCCCCTCTGTTTTTAGGTCAGAAGGAAACTTATAGGCGCGGAGGGAGGCCGAGGAGCTGCCTGGGGTGGCCAAACCTCCCCCAGGCGCGGGTTCAGTGGGCCTGCGCCTGGGGTGGGTCTGCCCCCCCAGGCCTCCCCTCTGTCTCCCCTTATGGCTCTGTGGATCTTCTGGTGAGAAATAGTTTTTGGCATATTTTTCGGGATTTTTCCTAATAGTTCATTTTCTGCACAAAAACAAAACACCAAGATAATTCTGCTAAAAACAGCGTCAGTCCGTGTTAGTTGTATCCAAATCACACAAGTTTAGAGATGAAACAATAGCAAAGTGTTCGAGAAAGTAGATAGGTTTTGGACGTATCAATAGCTACTAACAACGGAGAGCATGCAAGATCACAAACAACACAGACATGATAGAATCATAAAGACAAAACCATTAATCAAACCAACTTAATAATCTCAATATCCATTGGATCCCCGCAAACACAACATGCATGATTACAAATAGATTAGATCTTGATCATGAATGGATCTCACAAGATCTATACATGAAAGTACAAAGGAGGAGATACAACCATCTAGATACTACATGGACCCATAGTCCATGTAACATCCTCAAAATCATGTTTCAAACTTATGCATAGCATCCATGCATCCTTGAGCATATGATTTTCATTTCAAACAAATCAATTCAAAACAGAAGCATTTGTGCTTATAATTTTATGTAAAGTTTACTCAAGCCTTGTGCTACTTGTTTTGAGAAAAGTATTGTTAACCATTCAGTATTGTTTAGAATCCAAACTCAAATGATTTCAAAAACTTGAGCAAAGTCTCAAAGCAAAATATGAAATAAAACCAAATCTATGCCTATTATCACACCTCACAAAGGCATGGTTTTATTTTTATTTTCAAAAGACCCAAGTGTGTTTGAGTGAACACATGTGTTTGGCACTTATTTGAGCACAAGTTTGACTGTACAAAAGTCCTGAAAAGCTTTGGATTCAAACAGATTTGAATTGAGGTTTGAAAACCATTTCAGAAAAACAAACAGAAAAAGAAAAAGCTTAAAGAGAGAAAAAAATATCACTCAGCCGAATTCTGGCCCACCCAGCCCAGCTAAGCCCAACACCCCACCCCACGAACCGTTTTCTTTCACTCACCCCCGCACCCGCTGGGTGACTGACAGGCAGGACCCACTCCCTCTCCTTTCCTCTCGCTGACAGCCACAGCCCACACGACCATCGTCGTCTCCACCCAGCGACTGGTTCATCCCCAAATCACGCAGGCGTTCCCTGTATTGATTCGCAGCGTCAATTCACGTTGAATGCTGGAGTAAATCTCGTTCACGACCATGCTACTTAAACCCCCTCTGCCTCCTCTCCATTTCCCTCCAAACTCCGAGCACAAAGCGCCCCCAGGCTGCCCGCATTCAACATCGCACCGCCGCAGTCAGAGAGCACTCTGGCGACCGATTCCGGTGAGTTCCATGCGCCCCTCGACCTCTGGTTCTTGCAGACAGCCTCGCCAATTTCTTGCGCATCTACTGACACCGCTGGTTCCCTTTATACTGCCCCAGGTCGTCGATTCCGTTCAACACCGCAAGCTCCCGACGACAACCTCGACTCCGGCGACCAAATTCCGTAAGCCCTTTGCGCCCCTTCGCCTCTGACTCACACGAAGTTGTTGGCCACTGTCTTGTGCATCATCTGGTGCCGCTTGTTTGTGCTAGGGAGACCAGGAGCATCGCCAACATCGCCGTCTACTCGAACCCGACGCCGCCCGCAACTCCGACGAGCTCCAGCAGCCCACTCCGTGCGCCCCTTGCCAAGCCGCCGACAGGTTGAGCATCAGCACGTCGCCAAGGTTCTGGTAAGCCCCTCCGACGACCCTAGGACGACCTATAGTGCCGCGCCGCCGTAGGCAGAGCTCGCCGCCGCCAGTAGCCGCCGCTAGCGCCGCTCAGCTTTGGTCGCTTGATCCATAGCCGTCAGATCTAGATCCAGCGCGTAGGATTAGTTCACTTAACGAACCATTACGAATAGATCTGAGCCGTGCGGGTTAAGTAGATCCAACGGCCCAGAAGCGCAATCCAACGCGAAACGGTATGGGCCAATTAGAAACAGACACGTGGCAGCAGTTAGATTTAAAAGACAGAATTTGAATCTATTAGATATTCAAAATTGTTTTGGCTATAACTTTTGATCCCCACGTTAGAATTTGACAAATTTTATACCGTTGGAATCAGGAGAGCAAGCTCTTTCTAAATATACCATGTGTTTAATGTTTTGCTCCTGTTAAAATTGTTTTATTTGTAGAAACTTGTGTAGGGCTAATTTGAGTATATGAAATGTTTAGGAAATGATTTAAGGTTTAAATAAATGTTGTTTGGAAAGTTTTTAACTTGTTTATGAATCAGTACTGTATACTTGCTTTGTTGAGTTTTAAAAATCATCACATATCATTTTGCATGCATGCATATATTTTTGATTGTATATGTTTTGTATGTGATTGTGGCTATGATTCTTTGTGTAGATTTTGGTGCTAGTGATTGTGATTGTGAGGAGTGTAGCTACTCTCCAAACTACCAAGGCAAGTGGTACTTCATGAATATTTCTGTCCCTATGTTTTATACTAAGCATTAGAAATATTTTGCTAAGTCTTGCATGTTATTATTTTGCTTATGCCATGTTGGGAAATCCTAGTAGTTGTAGAATTGCTAGGGAATCTCTAAGTTAAGTTACTATCTATGCCATGCTTAGCCTAGCTAGTAGCAAACAAGGGTTGGTGAAATATACATGCTATGATGAAAATATTTCTAAGTCTTTGGACTTGTGTTTTGCCTAATAAAACAACAAAGTTAATGAAACACCTGGGTGGAATGGAAGGAATGGTTTATGTTGAGTGGTTACACAAGGCCCATTTCTATGGTTTACCTTGTGTATCTCACTTGTGGTAAGCCACCCAGGAACAAAGAGATTTTAGAGGCCAAGTGTTAAGAATCTTCTGGTGCAGCCACTTGGCAATATGGGCTCTGCCAGGATCTCATAGGTTGCTAGAACTTAGCCATTTGGACAGTTGGTGGTAGTGGGATGATAGGTTGGAACGCGTCCATTTGGTCTAAGGGAAAGCTTCTGAAAGGTCCTGTCTTGGTGAAAATCAAGGCTTGTGGGGAAAGTGCACAACCTCTGCAGATGGAAAATCTAAGTACTTAGCCATGTCCCTGGAAAAGGACAACTTGAGCATCAAGACATGGAAGCTATCAAGAATCTCCTCATCCCAATTTCTAAGTAAACTTTGTGGGTGAACAAGGGTGAAGGACCTCAATGTCTATTGGTGGTTCCTTGGGAAAAGTTTTGACAAAGAAAAACTTAGTGATTTCAACTAATAGGCAAAATCTATTTTGAGCAAAGCAAGCCAAGCTACACTTAGCCAAATTGCATATAGTATCTAGTCCACCTAAAAATTATACTAAGGTATCACTTGCCAATACTATTCCAATGTATTGACCCACTGTGGCTGTAACTTGTGATGTTGCAGGTTTCTCTGATGAGGATTAGGTGTCATGAGTCTACACTCAACATGTTTGCCTGTGGCACATGAAGATGAAGACTTTTATTTATTTACTTATTCAAACTCTTGTACTAGGCCTGTGGCCTTGGAGTTTTAAAGACTATGTTTATCTCTAGAATGGATGTAATAAAGACCTTTGTATCTGTGTACTTCATCTTAAACTGTGGATGCTAGCATTGATCCAGGGACTAGCATTGCAATCACAGGGATCCTCATGGTTGCATTATAGATACAAGGTGCAGCTGTGTACAAAGGTTTTCCTGTGATGGATGAAGGAGTGGAATACTGGTGGGTGCAACTTCACTTGTATAAAAACAAGGAAGACAACCACCAGGAAAAAGGATTCTGCATGTTCACCAATTCAGTGGTGCACACTACATTCTTTGAATCAGCAAGGGATGCAGCTTGGAAGACCATCAAAGAACTTGGTGATAGAGTCAAGTGCAGAATGCTCAACCTCCAAAATGATCTAAAGGAAGAGAAGAAACATACCCAAGAGTTGGAAGCTACCAACCAAACCTTAAGAGGAGACATTATAGACTTAGTGATGGAGTCATGTGAGCAAGATAGGCTGATTGCTTCTAGAAACATTGTGTTAACCAACAGATCCAGTGAGATAGGATTGTAAACGTACTTCGTTAGTTGGACCACCACTTATCACCTTATTTTCCAAATGTTGCTTTAAAATAAGATTGAACCTTGGTTGTTGTAATGGATCCATGTATGCCATGACTTGTGTGTTTTGCTTACCAAGGATATGTATGTGAAGTTTTGCCTTGTGTTGTAACTTGAGTTGTGTTATTCTAACTTTTTCTATCTTATAAATAGATGCCTACCGTTACCATCAGCACTGTTGAGGAGTTCCAGGTTACCCGCTTTGGTCCTCGTATTGTTGAGCTTACTACCTTGCTCAATCTCCCTCTTCCTACCATCATGGTGCTTCCCCTCACCAAGTTTGAGAGGAAAGACCTTTGGGGCTTCAAGGTCAACCAGCCCGGACGCCAGACAGAGCCTACCACGGAGGCCATCATCTTCAAGCTCATGCATGATGACAAGGAGAGAGGCCTTGAGGTAGTTATGCAGGATCTGATAGGACGTCTGCTAGGGAGACACTCCCGACAGATTAGAGGTACTCACTTCCACGTCTTCGGTAGACGTGATGAGGATGGAGAGTCCATCGACTTCGAGGACGATTCGAGGGACACAACAAAGCCGATTCGTCTATACCTCCAGGACTTAGAGTCTCTCATTAGGCACGCGGACACTGATAGGACCAAAGTCATGCTCAACAATGACGAACTCCAGGTGTAGCTTCGCGAGAAGGACAAGCTCTTCGCGGAGCAAGATGAGATAGTCAAGGAGATGGAGGCAAAGTTCGAGAGCCAGGACAGGAAGTTCAAGAGTCAGGAGAAGCGAGTCCAGGATAGGAACAAGAAGATCCGGGACATGACTGAAGAACTATAGGCCAAGGACTTCAAGCTCGAGCATCAGCAGACGGTGATTGAGAGGCTTCGTTCCCAGAAGAGGGCTCTCAAAGCCAAGATAGAGACCTTGACCACTAGTGTCGAGGAATACAAGACCGCGATGGAGAACGCAGGTCTTACCTTTGTCGAGGAGGAGGTTGATGCCGAGGAGTAGATTTGACTACTCATTTATCATTTATTATCGTACTTGTTGCTTGAGAACTTGTTATTTGACCATCCGACATGTGGATGGCTTGCTACTTGTGTGTTTTACTTTGCGAACTTGTTATCTTGTTGTTGAACCTTTATCCTTATTGTTGCATGCTTTGTGTTGTTATGTGATGTATTGTGCATGATAGCATCTATGGGTATCTCATTCTTATCTCTATTGAACAAACCATAGATGCCTCCCCGTCGTGCAAACCCCAACCCCAACAATAACAACAACATCACTCCAGAAATGCAGCAAATGATGACCGCTCAAACTCAGCTGATGCAGATGATGACGACGTTCATCCAGAACCAAAACAACAACAACAACAACAACAATAACAACAACAACAACCCACCGGGTTTTGACATGCTTACCAGGTTCTTGAGATTGAGGCCAGCAAAGTTTTCAGGAACAACTGATCCCATGGTGGCCAATGATTGTCTACGCTCTGTGAACAAGGACTTGGTAACTGTGGGCTGTACTGATGCTGAAAAAGTCAGATTTGCAGCGCATTTGCTGGAGGGACCAGCCGCTACTTGGTGGGATAACTTCCAGATCACCACTCCCATAGAAGATGTGACATGGGCTATCTTTGAGGATGGCTTTCGTACTGCTCATATCTCATCTAGAGTGATGAGTCTGAAAAAGAAAGAGTTTCATAACCTGAAGCAGCGCCACCACAGCGTGGCTGAATATATTGAGGAGTTCAACAATCTGGCGCGATATGCACCGGATGAAGTTGACACTGATGCTAAGAGGAAAGAAAAGTTCCTCGAAGGGTTGAATGATGAGCTGAATCTGCAGTTGGCTGTGGCCTATGTTCCCACTTATCAGTCTCTCTGTGACAAAGCTGCTATTTTGGAGAACAAAATAAAGCAAGTTGAAAGCAGGAAGAGGAAGCACTCTGACAAGCACAGCTCGGGATCGTCACACAAACGATCCCATTATGATGACAGTGGAAGCTCAGGATTCCACAAGCATGGGAAATTCAACAAGCACCACAACCACAACCGTCATGACAACAAGCATCACCGTAGTCATGACAATGACAAGTATAAGAACCACAAGGGTGGATACAAGAGTCACCACAGTGGTAATGGAAGTGGAAGTGGAAGTCAGCCTGTCAAGAAGGACATTAGTCAGGTTGAATGCTTCAAGTGCAGGAAGATGGGGCATTATGCAAATGAATGCCCAGAAAAGAAAGTTGAAGGACCCAACAAGCCCAACCCTTTTCAGAAGGGACAGGTGAACCACATCAATGTGGAGGAAATCTATGAGGAGTCTGATGCTGTTGCTGGTAAGTTCAAACTCAATTCTGTTCCAGCATTTGTTCTCTTTGATACTGGTGCATCTCATTCATTCGTATTAAGAGCATTTGTTGAAAGAAATGAACTGCCGGTAGAAACTATTGGGTGTCCTATAAAAGTAAGTTCTCCTGGTGGAGAAATGATAGTGAATTCAGGATGTCATGATCTAGTTATAGAGTTTGGGAAGTATAAGTTTTCCGTTAACCTGATAATTCTAAACTCCCAAGGATTGGATGTCATTTTGGGAATGGATTGGATGACTAAGCACAAGGGAGTGATAGATTGTGCCAATCATACTGTCTCACTCACAACTCCAGAAAATAAAAGGATCAGATTCAAGACCAACTTTGAAGCAAGAAGGAGTATGCTAAATTCTCTTAAGGGGGTTAGCATAGATAGTGTGCCAATTGTGAGTGAATATCCGGATGTGTTTCCGGAAGAATTACCGGGAATGCCACCAGATAGAGATGTGGAGTTTCTTATAGATTTGGTACCAGGATCTGGACCAATAGCAAAGAGACCATACAAGATGTCAGTGGATGAACTGAAAGAACTCAAGAAACAACTTGGAGAACAGTTGCAGAAAGGATTTATTCAACCAAGTTCTTCATCTTGGGGAGCCCCAGTTTTGTTCGTGGAGAAGAAAGATAGAAGTCAAAGGTTATGCATAGATTACCGTTCACTCAACGAAGTGACTATCAAGAACAAATACCCTTTGCCTAGAATCAATGACTTGTTTGATCAGCTAGAAGGAGCTTGTGTGTTCTCAAAAATTGATCTCCGGTCAGGTTATTTTCAACTCAAGATAAGAGAACAAGACATACCTAAGACAACTTTCACCACAAGGTATGGATTGTATGAGTATACCGTGATGCCATTTGGGTTGACCAATGCTCCAGCATACTTCATGAATATGATGAACAAGGTGTTCATGGAATTCCTTGACAAGTTTGTTGTCGTTTTCATCGATCACATTTTAGTCTACTCCAAGAGCAAAGAGGAGCATGAAGGACATTTGCGTTTGATACTTGAGAAGTTAAGAGAGCATAAACTTTATGCCAAATTCAGCAAGTGTGAATTCTGGTTGAATGAAGTTGGATTTCTTGGACATGTTATGACAAAGGATGGTGTAGCAGTTGATCTTGCTAAAGTTTCAGTTGTAACGGAATGGGAATCTCCCAAGTCAGTAAAAGAAGTTTGTAGTTTCCTTGGCTTAGCAGGTTACTACAGAAGGTTCATTGAAAATTTCTCCAAGGTATCTAAACCCATGACGGAATTACTAAAGAAGGACAAGAAGTTTGCTTGGTCTAAAGGATGTGAACTCAGCTTTCAGGAGTTGAAGAAGAGACTTGTGACAGCACCAGTCTTGTGTTTGCCAGACTTGGAAAAAGATTTCCAAGTATATTGTGATGCATCTCATCATGGTTTGGGTGCAGTACTTATGCAAGAAGGAAAAGTTGTGGCGTATGCCTCGAGACAAGTCAAAACTCATGAAGTGAACTATCCTACTCATGATTTATAGTTAGCCTCTGTTGTCCATGCACTCAAAACATGGAGGCACTATCTTTTGGGAAAGCGTTGTGAAGTGTTCACAGATCACAAGAGTTTGAAGTATATCTTCACCCAGAAGGAAATTAATATGAGACAAAGAAGATGGCTGGAACTCATTAAGGACTATGACTTAAGTTTGCAATACCACCCCGGTAAAGCAAATGTTGTAGCAGATGCTCTAAGTCGTAAGATTTTGTGAATGGCCTTACAAAAGGAGAATTGCCAGATGATTTGTGTGCCCAATTTAGAGATCTCGGATTGGAGATTGTACCCGAAGGACATCTCATGTCTTTGGATGTTCAACCCACCTTGTTGGACAAGATCAAGGAAGCTCAGAAGATTGATAAAGAAATCGAAGATATTAAAGGAAAGATTGGCAAAGTAAAAGCCAAAGGGTTCCATGAAGACCAACAGGGTACATTATGGCATGGGAAACGTATCTGTGTTCCACAAGATCCGGAGCTTCGGAAACTGATTTTGCAAGAAGCACACAACTCTCCGTATTCCATTCATCCGGGTAACACCAAAATGTACATGGACATGAAGGAAAGATTTTGGTGGAATAATCTCAAGAAGGACATCGCCGAACATATTGCTTTGTGTGATGTGTGTAGTAGAGTGAAAGCGGAACATCAGAAACCAACAAGTTTGCTTCAACCACTACCTATTCCTGATTGGAAGTGGGACAAGATTGGTATGGATTTCATTACCGGATTACCAAGGACCAGGTTAGGATATGATTCTATTTGGGTAGTAGTGGATCGCCTAACTAAAGTGGCTCATTTCATACCCGTGAAGACAACCTACACAAGTGCTAAGTTAGCCAAAATCTATATGAGTAGAATTGTATGCCTACATGGAGTGCCCAAGAGTATTGTGTCTAATAGGGGAACTCAATTCACTTCTCATTTTTGGAGACAGCTACATGAGTCCTTGGGAACGAGGTTGGAATTCAGTACTGCTTTTCAACCTCAAACTGATGGACAAACCAAAAGAACTAATCAGATCCTCGAAGACATGTTGAGGGCATGTGCCCTAGACTATGGAGCCAGTTGGGATGAAAGTCTGCCTTACGCAGAATTTTCTTATAACAACAGTTATCAAGCCAGCATTGAGATGGCACCATTTGAGTTTCTCTACGGAAGAAAGTGTACCACCCCATTGTTATGGAATGGTGTGGGAGAAAGAAGTTTATTCGGACCAGATATTATCAAAGAAGCCGAAGAGAAGGTCAAGATGGTTAAGGACAGGTTGAAGATAGCACAGTCCCGACAGAAAAGCTACGCAGATCCTAAGCGTAGAGAAGTCACCTATGAAGTCGGGGATAGAGCTTATCTTAGAGTATCACCACTTCGTGGAGTGAAGAGGTTCGGAGTCAAAGGAAAATTGGCCCCAAGATATGTTGGACCATTCAAGATTCTGAGTCGTAAAGGGGAAGTTGCCTATGAAATTGAACTGCCAGAATCTCTGTCAGCTGTCCATAATGTGTTTCATGTGAGTAAACTTAAGAAATGTCATCCAGAAATGGAAGAAACTTCTTTGAAGGATACTATACCTTTGGAAGAGGTCCAGTTGGAGAGTGATCTCACTTATGAAGAGAAGCCTATCAAGATTCTTGAGACTGCAGAAAGAGTCACACGGACCAAGACTATCAAGTTTTGCAAAGTCCAGTGGAACCATCATTCCGAAGAAGAAGCAACATGGGAAAGAGAAGATGATCTTCGGAAAGACCACCCTCACCTATTTGCTAGCCAATCCGAATCTCGAGGGCAAGATTCACCTTAAGGGGGTTAGATTTGTAACATCCTCAAAATCATGTTTCAAACTTATGCATAGCATCCATGCATCCTTGAGCATATGATTTTCATTTCAAACAAATCAATTCAAAACAGAAGCATTTGTGCTTATAATTTTATGTAAAGTTTACTCAAGCCTTGTGCTACTTGTTTTGAGAAAAGTACTGTTAACCATTCAGTATTGTTTAGCATCCAAACTCAAATGATTTCAAAAACTTGAGCAAAGTCTCAAAGCAAAATATGAAATAAAACCAAATCTATGCCTATTATCACACCTCATAAAGGCATGGTTTTATTTTTATTTTCAAAAGACACAAGTGTGTTTGAGTGAACACATGTGTTTGGCACTTATTTGAGCACAAGTTTGACTGTACAAAAGTCCTGAAAAGCTTTGGATTCAAACAGATTTGAATTGAGGTTTGAAAACCATTTTAGAAAAACAAACAGAAAAAGAAAAAGCTTAAAGAGAGAAAAAAATATCACTTAGCCGAATTCTGGCCCAACCAGCCCAGCTAAGCCCAACACCCCACCCCGCGAACCGTTTTCTTTCACTCACCCCCGCACCCGCTGAGTGACTGACAGGCAGGACCCACTCCCTCTCCTTTCCTCTCGCTGACAGCCACGGCCCACACGACCATCGTCGTCTCCACCCAGCGACTGGTTCATCCCCAAATCACGCAGGCGTTCCCTGTATTGATTCGCGGTGTCAATTCACGTTGAATGCTGGAGTAAATCTCGCTCGCGACCATGCTAGTTAAACCCCCTCTGCCCCCTCTCCATTTCCCCCCAAACTCCGAGCATAAAGCGCCCCCAGGCTGCCCGCATTCAACCTCACACCGCTGCAGTCAGAGAGCACTCCAGCGACCGATTCCGGTGAGTTCCATGCGCCCCTCGCCATCTGGTTCTTGCAGATAGCCTCGCCACTTTCTTGCACATCTACTGACACCGTTGGTTCCCTTTATACTGCCCCAGGTCGTCGATTCCGTTCAACACCGCAAGCTCCCGACGACAAC
Organism: Avena sativa; assembly: GCA_916181665.1. Classification (NCBI taxonomy): domain Eukaryota; kingdom Viridiplantae; phylum Streptophyta; class Magnoliopsida; order Poales; family Poaceae; genus Avena; species Avena sativa. The sequence continues at coordinate 349,405,301 of OV702293.1, read as the reverse complement.
CTCGACTCCGGCGACCAAATTCTGTAAGCCCTTTGCGCCCCTTCGCCTCTGACTCACACAAAGTTGTTCGCCACTGTCTTGTGCATCATCTGGTGCCGCTTGTTTGTGCTAGGGAGACCAGGAGCGTCGCCAACATCGCCGTCTACTCGAACCCGACGCCGCCCGCAACTCCGACGAGCTCCAGCAGCCCACTCCGTGCGCCCCTTGCCAAGCCGCCGACAGGTTGAGCATTAGCACGTCGCCACGGTTCTGGTAAGCCCCTCCGACGACCCTAGGACAACTTGTAGCACCGTGCCGCTATAGGCAGAGCTCGCCGCCGCCAGTAGCCGCCGCTAGCGCCGCTCTGCTTTGGTCGCTTGATCCATAGCCGTCAGATCTAGATCCAGCGCGTAGGATTAGTTCACTTAATGAACCGTTACGAATAGATCTGAGCCATGCGGGTTAAGTAGATCCAACGGCCCAGAAGCGCGATCCAACGCGAAACGGTATGGGCCAATTAGAAACAAACGCGTGGCAGCAGTTAGATTTAAAAGACAGAATTTGAATCTATTAGATATTCAAAATTGTTTTGGCTATAACTTTTGATCCCCATGTTAGAATTTGACAAATTTTATACCGTTGGAATTAGGAGAGCAAGATCTTTATAAATATTCCATGTGTTTAATGTTTTGCTCCTGTTAAAATTGTTTTATTTGCAGAAAGTTGTGTAGGGCTAATTTGAGTATATGAAATGTTTAGGAAATGATTTAAGGTTTAAATAAATGTTGTTTGGCAAGTTTTTAACTTGTTTATGAATCAGTACTGTATACTTGCTTTGTTGAGTTTTAAAAATCATCACATATCATTTTGCATGCATGCATATATTTTTGATTGTATATGTTTTGTATGTGATTGTGGCTATGATTCTTTGTGTAGATTTTGGTGCTAGTGATTGTGATTGTGAGGAGTGTAGCTACTCTCCAAACTACCAAGGCAAGTGGTACTTCATGAATATTTCTGTCCCTATGTTTTATACTAAGCATTAGAAATATTTTGCTAAGTCTTGCATGTTATTATTTTGCTTATGCCATGTTGGGAAATCCTAGTAGTTGTAGAATTGCTAGGGAATCTCTAAGTTAAGTTACTATCTATGCCATGCTTAGCCTAGCTAGTAGCAAACAAGGGTTGGTGAAATATACATGCTATGATGAAAATATTTCTAAGTCTTTGGACTTGTGTTTTGCCTAATAAAACAACAAAGTTAATGAAACACCTGGGTGGAATGGAAGGAATGGTTTATGTTGAGTGGTTACACAAGGCCCATTTCTATGGTTTACCTTGTGTATCTCACTTGTGGTAAGCCACCCAGGAACAAAGAGATTTTAGAGGCCAAGTGTTAAGAATCTTCTGGTGCAGCCACTTGGCAATATGGGCTCTGCCAGGATCTCATAGGTTGCTAGAACTTAGCCATTTGGACAGTTGGTGGTAGTGGGATGATAGGTTGGAACGCGTCCATTTGGTCTAAGGGAAAGCTTCTGAAAGGTCCTGTCTTGGTGAAAATCAAGGCTTGTGGGGAAAGTGCACAACCTCTGCAGATGGAAAATCTAAGTACTTAGCCATGTCCCTGGAAAAGGACAACTTGAGCATCAAGACATGGAAGCTATCAAGAATCTCCTCATCCCAATTTCTAAGTAAAATTTGTGGGTGAACAAGGGTGAAGGACCTCAATGTCTATTGGTGGTTCCTTGGGAAAAGTTTTGACAAAGAAAAACTTAGTGATTTCAACTAATAGGCAAAATCTATTTTGAGCAAAGCAAGCCAAGCTACACTTAGCCAAATTGCATATAGTATCTAGTCCACCTAAAAATTATACTAAGGTATCACTTGCCAATACTATTCCAATGTATTGACCCACTGTGGCTGTAACTTGTGATGTTGCAGGTTTCTCTGATGAGGATTAGGTGTCATGAGTCTACACTCAACATGTTTGCCTGTGGCACATGAAGATGAAGACTTTTATTTATTTACTTATTCAAACTCTTGTACTAGGCCTGTGGCCTTGGAGTTTTAAAGACTATGTTTATCTCTAGAATGGATGTAATAAAGACCTTTGTATCTGTGTACTTCATCTTAAACTGTGGATGCTAGCATTGATCCAGGGACTAGCATTGCAATCACAGGGATCCTCATGGTTGCATTATAGATACAAGGTGCAGCTGTGTACAAAGGTTTTCCTGTGATGGATGAAGGAGTGGAATACTGGTGGGTGCAACTTCACTTGTATAAAAACAAGGAAGACAACCACCAGGAAAAAGGATTCTGCATGTTCACCAATTCAGTGGTGCACACTACATTCTTTGAATCAGCAAGGGATGCAGCTTGGAAGACCATCAAAGAACTTGGTGATAGAGTCAAGTGCAGAATGCTCAACCTCCAAAATGATCTAAAGGAAGAGAAGAAACATACCCAAGAGTTGGAAGCTACCAACCAAACCTTAAGAGGAGACATTATAGACTTAGTGATGGAGTCATGTGAGCAAGATAGGCTGATTGCTTCTAGAAACATTGTGTTAACCAACAGATCCAGTGAGATAGGATTGTAAACGTACTTCGTTAGTTGGACCACCACTTATCACCTTATTTTCCAAATGTTGCTTTAAAATAAGATTGAACCTTGGTTGTTGTAATGGATCCATGTATGCCATGACTTGTGTGTTTTGCTTACCAAGGATATGTATGTGAAGTTTTGCCTTGTGTTGTAACTTGAGTTGTGTTATTCTAACTTTTTCTATCTTATAAATAGATGCCTACCGTTACCATCAGCACTGTTGAGGAGTTCCAGGTTACCCGCTTTGGTCCTCGTATTGTTGAGCTTACTACCTTGCTCAATCTCCCTCTTCCTACCATCATGGTGCTTCCCCTCACCAAGTTTGAGAGGAAAGACCTTTGGGGCTTCAAGGTCAACCAGCCCGGACGCCAGACAGAGCCTACCACGGAGGCCATCATCTTCAAGCTCATGCATGATGACAAGGAGAGAGGCCTTGAGGTAGTTATGCAGGATCTGATAGGACGTCTGCTAGGGAGACACTCCCGACAGATTAGAGGTACTCACTTCCACGTCTTCGGTAGACGTGATGAGGATGGAGAGACTAGCATTGCAATCACAGGGATCCTTTTTCCTTTATAAAGGAGGGATCTTACAGTCCAAGGTGGAACTACTCACGCATCATACCGGAGAGAAGGCCTCCGGGATGATCTCCCCTCTGACAGGGTGCCAGGAAGAACTTCAGATCCCCCTGATCTAGGGACGATGGTGGCGGCGGCTACAAAAGGTTTTGTGGAGATTTGATCTGGTGCTTAAGGTTTCTGCATCGGGGGCTTCTTATAGGCGAAGGGGGAGGCCGAGGAGGCGACCAGGGGGGCCAAACCCTAGCCAGGCGCTGGGTGGGGCCCACCCGCACCTGGGGGTGGGTTTGACCGTCCTGGTCGGCCCCTTTGGACTTCTTGTTCCCCACGGAAAGTAATTGACTTTGATGTTTGTCCAATTCTAAGAATATTTCTTTACTAACTTTTATGAAACCAAAAACAACAGAAAACAGGCATCTGGCACTGTTGCAACTTGTTAGTAGGTTAGTACCAGAAAACATGTAAAAATCACCTCAGAGTGTAGACAAGTGAAGCAAAGTAGATACTTAACAAGCATGGAGCATCAAAATTTATAGATATGTTTCCAACGTATCAATACAATCTACCAATCACAAATCTAATTGGACAAGCAAAGGAGGCACATACCAAGGAGCAATCCCTCCAAAAAATCAGCAGCAAAGATGGGCTGAGCAAGGAGATCAAAAATCAGGAGCAAGAATAGCAAGAACTCGATCTTGAGAATGGTGTTTCAATGTTTAGAAACAAGGCCTAGGGATCATACTTTCACTAGTGAACACTCTCTCATGTAAATATCTTCTCTTCATGATACTACTCTTAACTACTCTCCGAGTGGACACTCTAATCCATGGTAGGGCTATAACAGCACTCCTCAAAGTACGCCTTTCCCAATCTAGATAACCCCACACTGTCACCTTGAGCGCTAGATGGTTCTGTTGGAATTATGCCCTAGAGGCAATAATAAAGATGTTATTATTATAATTCTTGTTCATGATAAAGTTTATATTCCATGCTAGAATTGTATTAAGCGGAAACTTTGATACTTGTGTGGTTTATGAACAACACCGTGTCCCTAGTACGCCTCTATGGACTAGCTCATTGATTAATGATGGTTAAGGTTTCCTAACCATAGACATGAGTTGTCGATTAATAATGAGATCATGTCATTAGGAGAATGATATGATGGACAGACCCAAATTAAGCAGAGCAATTAGATCGTGTCATCGTGTTCATCTTTGCGAAGCTTTTTTCCTATGTCAAGTATTGTATTCCTTAGACCATGAGATAATACAACTCCTTGGTATCGGAAGAAAGCTTTGAGGTCATCAAACGTCATCCTATGTGAGGGTGATCATAAAGGTGTCTCTCAGGTGATCGGAAAGTACTTGTTGGGTTGTATGTATCGAGATGGAATTTGTCCCTCCCGAGTCGGAGAGATATACTTCGGGCCCACTCGGTAATCGATATCAACACCGCTTGCAAGCACGTGGTTAAGGAGTTAATCACAAAGTGATATCGGATTACGGAACGAGTAAAGTACTTGCTGTGAACGAGATTGAACTAGGTATGCCGATACCAACGATCGAATCTCGGGCAAGTAAAATATCGCGTGACGAAGGGAATACATATATGGGATTAATTGAATCCTGGCATCGTGGTTCATCCGATATGATCATCGATGAATGTGTGGGAGTCAATATGGGTTTCCAGATCCCGTTGTTGATTATTGATAGAAGATCATGTCTGCATATTCTCGAACCCGTAGGGTCACACACTTAACGTGCATCGACGCTAGGATAGAATGGATGATTGGTTTATGAGTTTTTGTTTGGAGTCTCGGATGAGATCCAGGACATCACGAGAGTTTCTGGAATGGTCCGTAGAATAAGATTCATATAAAGGAAAGCAGTTTTTGGATTTCGGAATCGTTTCGGAGTTTATCAGTATTGTACGGGAAGGTTCTAGAAGGTTCCAGAGTGGGACCAACGTGGGCCCACTTGTCGGAGGGCTGCGTGGGCCTAAGGGGGAGTTCCCTGGCCGCTTTGGGCCAGGGGCACAAGGCCCCAAAGGCCCAGCCGGCCAGCCCTAGGGGAAACCCTAGGGAACCCTTCTAGAAGGAAGGGGGAAACTTGCCCCCCACTCCACCCTTGGGGCCGCCGCCCTAGGGCTTGGAGGAGGGGCCAAGGGGGGCCGTCCAGACCCCTATATAAGGTGGGCAGGGGTGCACCCTCCCCCTCCTACTCCTCCAACCCTAGTTGCCGTACTGCTACCCCTCCACCTCTCTCTCTCTCCCGACTGCGCGTAGGCGAAGCCCTGCCGCAGAAACGCTCCACCATAAGCACCACGCCGTCGTGCTGAAGATCCAATCTATCTCTCCACCATACTTGCTGGACCTAGGAAGGAGGAGACGTCGCGGCACCGTACGTGTGCATCTCTCGGAGGCGCCGGTAATTGCGGCGTAGGATCGGATCGGATCGCGAGTACGACTACATCAACCACGTTCTGTTGAACGTTTCTGCTGTGCGATTTATTCAAGGGTATGAAGATCTCATCTATCTATCTCGTTGATTGCATCTCCTAGATTAGATCTTGGCTTTCTTGTTCGCATCCGTAGAATTTTTTGATTTACTATGCTGCGAAACCCTTCAGGTTCCAACAAACACCACAATTTCATAAAGACATCCAACTCCAAATATAACTCATAATAAATATATATTTAGTCTAGCTTAAGTGCCACACACGGCATGCATGCTGTCACTTTCACACACGTGGGGAAAAGCATAGATCTATTAAAGCACAATGAGTATTTATGTAGACTCTAACCTAAGTGCCACCATGGCGTGCATGCTGTCACTTTCACATACATGGGGAGAGCAGAGATCTATTGAAGCACTTGAGTAGCAAGATAGATCTACTTGATTACATAGCTCATGACCACAACAAGATCATGCATCGAGAGAGAGATAAACACATAGCTACCGGTAGAGCCCTTAGCCTCGAGGAAGAACTACTCCCTCCTCATCATGGAAAGCAGCAATGGTGATGGAGACGGTGGTGGAGATCGATGGAGATGGCTCCGGGGGCACTTCACCGTCCCGACAGGGTGCCGGAACAGAGACTTTCTGTCCCCCGTCCTCTTTGGTGGCCGCGGTGCTACATAACTTTTCGTGGCTTTCTGGTCTATTCTTTAGGGTTTATGGGTTGGAGGCTTCTTATAGGCGAAGGAGGCAAGGTCGATGGAGGGCCAGGGGGCCCACACCCCCTATGGGCGCGACCAGGGTGGGCCCCGTGCCCACCTAGGGTGTGGCCACCCTGGTTTCCTCCTCCGTCTCGTCTTCGATTTTACGTATCGTTCAGGGGAAAATATGAACTTTGGCTTTTGTCCCGTCCAATTCCGAGAATATTCATTTTTTAGCTTTCTGAAACCAAAAACAACAGAAAACAGGTAACTGGCACTATGGCATCTTATCAATAGGTTAGTTCCAGAATGTGTATAAAAATACCTCAAAGTGTAGACAAAACATAGCAAAGTTGATACTAAACAAGCATGGAGCATCAAAAATTATAGATATGTTTCCGACGTATCAAGGAGACACCTTGGAGGGCCTCAGGTGGGTCCCACCCATGCCAGGCGCGCCCCTAGGGGTGTGATGTCCTGGGGGGTCCCCCTGGGCCACTCCAGGTGTCCCTCTGCCCCTTTTTTCAAGGAAAAATTTAATATGAATTTTCTGGAATTTTTCGGGAAAATGTATTTTTGGCCAATTTTCAAGGTATGAAAATTGATTTTCTCGCAGAAAAGATTTTTTCAGTAGAATAAAAAGCAAACAAAAACCAAAACTACAGAAGTTCTAAGACACTCTAACAAGCAAACAACTAGCAAAACCAAAGCTAACAAGAGAAAACACAAAGACTAGGAAGGAGAAAAGTAAAAGTGAGCAAGTACAGTGAAAACATTATTTTGTTCATTAAAATCCTTTTGTTAACAAGGTTGATCATGTCTTGTTACCAAAACAATCTTATATGAAACAAAACTTTGCATTTCAGAAAGTGAGTATGTTACCTCAAACTTGATAGCAATGGTCCCAATCATAATAGTTTCAAAACTTTCTTGTGGAATGGGACAATATATTTCTCCAACTTTGATGCTCTCAATATTTTTAATGGAATTCAGGCAATAGCTCTTAGCAACCTTCTTGGAGAAATAGACAGTATGCTCTTTGTCATTAATATTAAAAGTTACTTTTCCTTGATTACAATTGATAACAGCAACCGCAGTATTAAGAGAAGGTCTCCCAAGAATAATAGACATATTATCATTTTCAGGCATTTCAGGCACAACAAAATCAGTTAAAACCAAGAAATTATGAGCCACCTGAACAGGAACATCCTCACATATACCAACAGGAATAGTAGTTGATTTATCAGCCATTTGCAAAGATTTATCAGTTGGTATCAACTTTTCTAGCTGGAGTCTCTTGTAGAGGTAAAAAGGCATAACACTAACTCCAGCTCCCAAATCACATAAAGTAGTTCTAACATAATTGTTCTTAATAGAGCAAGAAATAGTTGGTATACCTGGATCACCAAGTTTCTTTGGAACCTTACCATTGAAGGAATAATTAGCAAGCAAAGTATAAATTTCCTCATTAGGAATCTTTGTTTTATTAGAGACAATATTCTTCATATACTTTGAATAAGGAGGCAACTTAATAGAATCAGTCAAAGGAATTTGCAAAAATAAAGGTTTCAGCCACTCACAAAACTTGTTGTAGTGTTCTTCTCCTTTGACTTGTGTTTCTTATTTGGAAAAGACATAGGTTTCTGCACCCAAGGTTCTCTCTCACTACCATGTTTTTTAGTAATAAAATCTTCCTTAGTGTACCTAGTGTTCTTAGTGTGCTTCTCAGGTTCTTCCTCAACTTCCTCCTTATCAGGAGCATCATTTTTATCACCACTTTTAGTTTCAGCATCAAAGACAGATATACTATTGGGATCTATAGCAGGTTCAGAGGGTTCCTCAACTATTTTGCGTTTCTTTTTATTTCTCTTACGAGGACTACCACTACTTTCACCTTGTTGAGAATCCTGCTCAATTATTTTAGGGTGTCCTTCAGGATATAAAGGATATTGAGTAGCTATACCACTCCTAGTTCTAATTCCATAAGCATGTTTATCTCCTGAGGCACTAACTAGCATATCTTTTTGTACCTTAGCAAGTTAATCAATTTGAGTTTGAACCATTTCAAAGTGTTTACAAAGCATTTTAATATCATTAGCAGTTCTTTCCACGATATCTTTCAACTCATTAATAGCTCTAGAGTTTTCCAATAAATGATTCTGAACTTGTTTATTAAAATTACCTCGTTTAACATTAAATGTGTCAAGTTCCTCTAAGCATTGATCAGAAGGCTTACCATAAGGAATATCACCTTCATCAAAGTGAGGAGAGTGTACCTCAATAGTAGATGAGTGGGGAATTGGATTACATAATTCTTCTATAGGAGGTAGATTCTTCACATCTTCAGCTCTAATACCTTTCTCCTTAAGACATTTCTTAGCTTCTTTCATCACTTCATCATTTAATGCAATCATTCCCCTCTTCTTTGGTGTTGGTGTTGGAACTGGTTCAGGCACAACTAGTTCAGGAATAATAGGCTCAAGTGTATTTATCTCAGTTTAAGTCCAATCATCATAATTCTTGCTTATTTTAGCCATTAATTCTTCAGCATCTGTAGGAGTTCTTTTCCTGAAAACACAATCAGCAAAGCTATCTAGGTATGTCCTAGAATCATCAGTTAGTCCATTATAATAAATATAAAAAAACTCATTTTTAGGTAATGGACATCCAGGATGTGCATGAATCAAGGCACATAACCTTGTCAATGACTCAGACAATTTCTCTTCTTCTCCCTATTTAAAATCAAAAAGTTTCTGCAAAGCAGCATGTCTAGCACTGGAAGGAAAATATTTCTGGAAAAAAGAAGCAATCAAACAATCAGGACTATCAATGGATTCAGGAGGTAATCTATTAAACCAAGCCTTAGCTTCTCCTTTTAGTGAAAAAAGGAAGATCTTAGTAACAAAGTACTTGCGAATCTTAAAATCATTAGAGAATAAAGCACTCATAGTGGAAAGCTCATTCATATGAGCTACACCACTCTCATTTTCAGTCCCATAAAAAGGTTCTTTCTCAACAATGTCTAAATAGGATAAATCAAGAGAGAAATCATAATTTTTATCTTTAATATCTATGGGAGAGGTGGCAAACTTAGGATCATAGGACAGTTTAGGAATAATGGTACGTCTCTCAAGGAGACCCTTAATAGAACTAGCACCATGTGTGTTTTGTCACTCCTCAATAAATTCGTCAGTAAACTCAATGTAACTATCATTAATATCATATCTCTCTCTAGACTTAGGTGAGCTAACAGGTATAACAGTGTCTTCACTAGGAGTTTCAGTATTTCCTAGACTAGCCATAGTAGCATCTAGGAAAGGACCTAATGAACTACTCGCATCAAGGATAGTAGACGTAACATCATGAGTATCAGAAACAGTTTCAGATTCAGCAGCAGTAGCAGTGTGTGTAGGTGGTGGTGTAACAAGCTTACTTATAACAGACGGTGAATCAAGAACAACAGAGGTGTTTAGGACTGTACCTCTTTTATAGTGGATGGTAAAATAGGAAAGTTTCCATCACGAGACTTACCCATGATGAACGGAGTAGCAGTGAACAATAGTAGATCCAAGTGAACTTACAAATAAAGCTATGCTCCCCGGCAACGGCGCTGGAAAATAGTCTTGATGACCCATGATGAAAATGGGCTTTCCTTTCGTCACGATAGGCAACTTCTCGCTGTGAGGTTTATGCCAACAAAAAGATAGTCGACGAGATGAGAGGTCCAAGAATGGTTGCCACCTGACGACGCACTGGAGAGAAAAAAGGCAAAGTCTATGAATAAAAACTCTCAATTTAGGATGTCTTTTGGTTTCCTTTTCTTTTCCTCAAGTGCAATTAATAATTCTCAGCAGTGTGTATTTTCTTCATTAAAAAAGCTAGTTTCTATGATGATTCTTCTACCGCGTTATCTTCTTGTATACGAAAAACAATCTTAATTTGCTATTGCACGTTAGTCAACCAAGGCGCTATTTTAGCGAAGGAGGTGGGACCGACGCATGTTGCGATGGAGCTGGACTGCTTGGGAGAAGTGAACAAGCTAAATGGTCAGGAGGTGGATAGGTCTATCCATGGAGCGTTTGTTGAAGAAATCAAGATGATCCTGAGGGGCTTCGATGATCATGAGGTCCTGCATATTCGTCGAATAGGTAATGGTGTTGCACACCCTTTAGCGAAACATGGCTGGGATAGTAAGTTGTGTAAGTCTTGGCTAGGGGTGCCCCCTGATGTTCTTGTGGACCTATTGGCATCTGATTATGCCAGCAGTTGAATAAAATAACAGTTTTTTTGCGGGAAAAAAACAAGCTTAATTTGCTATTGCATGTTAGTCAACCAATAAAACGTGCATCGATATTGAAACAAGGTTAACGTGTTAGAATACATTGATTACTCGACTGAAAAATACATCATCAATCATGCATACAACAATGTCCATTGCCAGCAGAGTCTAGCCACGCGGCTATGAGTTTCTACTGAAGTTTTCCGGCGCTTATATTTTTAACCCTAGCTGCGGTTGCTGTGTGCTCGCCATGTTCTCTTACCGCTGCTATGGTCATCTGCCGCTATCTTGCATGGACAGCGAATATGTTCTTTTGGAACGTATAGTATAGTGTGATTACCATGAATAAAAATTGGCCGACGGAGCTTAACATTCATAACGGTTTCGTGGTGTAGTTGGTTATCACGTCAGTCTAACACACTGAAGTTCTCCGGTTCGAACCCGGGCGAAGCCATATTTTTACTTTCTATTTTTCTTACTCTATATCTCTGCAGGTGCTACCATTGAAAAAAGGAGTGGAAAGAAGAAAGGAAAAAACAAAGTTCAGATGAGGTCGTCTGTCTCGTCGATGATTCTTCTGTGAGGATGGCTAAATGGTCAGGAGGCGGATAGGTCTATGCACTAGCACTTGTTTGGCAATGCTTCCTACTTTATTCATGTAATTGTGTTTATAATCTTGATTATTGTTGCTGGTGCTCGTAAATGTTGGGTTAGCTATAGGAGGGTTTTGGGGGTTTTATGTTTTCTATTTCTGCATATAGATTTCTTTGGTTTGGTTTTTATTTTGTATATTTTTGGTAGACGCCGATGACAATTTGTTGAGAAACTTCTCATGGCATAAATCAAGCTAATTTGTGCATTAGTTGCTCGATTTACTCCCCTAAAATTACTCAACCGTTTAGCGGAGGGAACTAACCAATGCACTCGCTAATTCTCACGGAACCGCATCAATCAATATAAACAATCGTGTATCTCTCCTTTTTCATAGTTGGTCGGTAACCACTTAGTTTCTAGCGTTTTGCTAATTTTAGCCTAATAATCCGGTATAGAGATAGTACCACTATGATACCATTGTTATGGAGGTATTAACACAGAGGAGTATTATATGCATTACGGTACCTTATGTTACTCTTCACTATGAGAAGTCTTACCAACATTATGACTTAATTAGCTATAGTAGTTTTTTTTTGAAATGGGGATTGGAGCCCCTTCCTCCGAAAAATGACGCCTCCAAGGAGGTAACGACGTCCAGAAGACGCCGCCGTCATCCAATCCGGCAAGACATATTTGGGTTTTCATTCCAGTGATGGGCGGAAGGGTGTCAGGGCTCCACGACAACACCCCCAAGAGGGTGAACAACGCCGTCAAGCGTCGCCGCTGTCGGCACCGACCAAGTCGGGCAAGACTTTCGTTCGGAGACCTCGACCACCACCTCCAATGGACTATCATAGAGACGGTCCATTATGCCGCCCGACAAGCAAGATCACCTGTGAGAGAGATGACGCCCAAAGGCAGAGCATCACCACCAACATGATCCGGAGCCTCCGCTCCGGCCTCCTCGCATAGCAGGAGCTCCTCACGCCAACCTGCCACCGATCGCGAGACTCCGAGAACTAGCGCCTCGCCACCAAAGCGGCACCGCCGTCCTCAATCCATGACACACCTCTGCCACGGACCTGCACAGCTGGCTAGGGCCATCACGCCCCAGCCAGCCAGCCACCTACGGTGACCCTCCACAGCCGCCAAGACACCGCCGGAGCTGGGCGCCGCCCCCATGAGACCACCGCGCCGAGGCACTCCAAGACCAGCCGTCCTCCACGCCACCGCCGCGTCGAGGCAGAATCTTGCCGCCGACCACCCAATCGCCACCGTGTCCCCGGGACCGACCACCCAATTGTAGTTTCGATTGTAAGGTTTGCCAGTAGCTAGTTAGTGGGGAATGACGATGGATTTGAAGTTCCATATTTTTGCATTGATAAACATTTTTCTTAATTGCTTAGGAAACATGTTTTTATGCTATAGAGACGCGAGAGCGTACCTTTTCAGGTTGAAGCAAATCGAAAGGGCAGGTTCATGCAACACTTAGGTGGGACTAGCTGAAACATCGATAGACAAGGTCCTGATAAAATAAATGCATACCGCCATACTCATATGGTCTTGTTCGTCGTGTTCTCTCGACACGTACCTGTACCGCTGCGGCTGTGGTCCTCTGCCGCGACTGTTTTGCATGAGCAGCGAATATGTTCCTTTCGTAACTCTTACGGACGAGCAAATAATAAAATGGTTTCGTGGTGTAGTTGGTTATCACGTCAGTCTAACACACTGAAGGTCTCCGGTTCGAACCCGGGCGAAGCCACGGTTTTCTTTTTATTTTTTTTCCTTTAGGCGCTCTGTCGTTCAGTTTTCTGTAACAGCAATCTTAGCAGCCAACTGCGTATGATCGAGTACAAAGGCGTGAACCCCGGCACCGCGCGCCACGACGCCAGAGCGGCCTTGTCGGCCGCGGACAACGCAAGGCACTAGCTAATCTAGATTTCCCCTGTCAGCACAGCGGCGTCGGGCAGCCGCGCGCGTCCGAGGCGCCATGTAACGGCGGACGTCATGGTCGAGTTGTTAAGCGATCAATCCGATAGATCGATCGGTCGAGATCTTCTTCCCCACCCGAATGGAAAACAATAGTTCCGCTAGCTAGCTCCCTGAGGTGTAGGTGAAGCGCACGAGGGAGAGATGTCGCCCGCTCGGCGAGCACGGACGCTGACACGCACGCAGCCACCGCGACTCCACGCACGAGCGCCAGACAAGCCGGCCAAAATCCCAAAGCCCGGGTTTCTCAGCTGGCGGCCGCTATTTCGTCCATGGCTCCCAGCAACATTCCAAAACCTGCGCTTGGACTCGTCTGAAAAAATAACACTTGGCTTCTTGTTGCACTCTCTTAGTTTGGAACGCGGATGTGCGCCGAACTCTCTCTCCCAAGTCTTAGAAAAATGAGACACGATTGCACGCGCACTCGGTCGATTTCCGCCACCGGACAGAGCATCTAGCGCCCCCACAGCTAAGACCGATGCCCTCGGCCAGGGGTACTGCCAAAATCCCAGCATAGAGAAGACAGACAGCGGGCGCCACGATATCATCAACGCTTTGTCCCGTCCCCACTGCGCCACTCCTCTGTCGCCAGTCGGCTTGGCCGCGCGGTATATCTACGTGCGCACGCGCGCGCACACCGGCAGGCAGCGGCGTCTCACCGTGCATCATTTGCTTCGATCGATATGGACAGCGTGGTGATGGTGAAGAGCGAGATCGAGAGCTACGTGGGCGGGACGTCGGTGATGGTCCGCGGCGGCGGCGACGGGGACGTCGACACGGGGCAGGTCGTGGTACGGAGGAGGAGGAGGGATCCCGCGGCGGCGGTGCTTGGCCCGGTTGGCGGCGGCGTCGGCAAGGCGTCGTTGGCCGGCGTGGCCGTCAAGAGGAGCTCCAGGTTTCGTGGAGTCAGCAGGTAAGTGTTCGTGATCAGAGGTCACCATTATTTCGTTCATCAGAATTTGGTTCGCCAATGATGGTAACCGGTTCTTCTGTGCTCGAATGGATGCAGGCACCGGTGGACGGGCCGCTACGAGGCGCACCTGTGGGACAAGAACTCGTGGAACCCCACGCAGAGGAAGAAGGGCAAGCAGGTGTACCTGGGCGCCTACGACGAGGAGGAGGCGGCGGCCAGGGCCTACGACCTCGCCGCCCTCAAGTACTGGGGACCCACCACCTACACCAATTTCCCGGTACGCATGACGATCTCGCAACACAACAACACCGACGGTGCATGATGGTTTTCTCAAGCGAAACCACCGTAGAGCAGCCAGCAATGGGCTGCGCGCTGGAGTCTGCCACGCCATGTGCATGGTGATTACTTTCAGTGGCTTATCGAGTTCAGTTGATGTGTTTCAGGTTATGGACTACGAGAAGGAGCTCAAGATCATGGAGACCCTTACCAAGGAAGAATACCTGGCGTCACTGAGGAGGTGAACCACAGTACCCAACGTCAAAATCTCACCATGCATGTTCTATCAACGTAATTAGAACTATTCGGACTCTGACATTTTCAATCTTGTGCTCTCCCAGGAAGAGCAGTGGCTTCTCCAGAGGTGTCTCCAAGTACAGAGGAGTTGCCAGGTACTCTAAATTTCAGTCAACGGAACACCTTTATACTATTTTTTTTCTGTCAGTAGTTCTAACAGTACGTTTGTCCACTTTCAGACATCACCAGAATGGAAGATGGGAGGCCAGAATCGGGCGCGTCTTCGGCAACAAGTACCTCTACCTCGGAACCTACGGTAAGAACACGTTCAGACATGTTTGATCTGTACGTTACAACAAAGGTTGTCGCCGTTCGCCAGAAGAAGCCTTCAGACCACCTGACTGACATTTGAAAAATGCGCGACAGGCACGCAGGAAGAGGCGGCGCGGGCATACGACATCGCGGCGATCGAGTACAAGGGCGTGAACGCCGTCACCAACTTCGACCTGCGATCCTACATCACGTGGCTCAAGCCGCCCGTGGCCGGCCTCGCCGTGAGCCCCGACCACCACCTCCTCGCCATGCAGCCGCCGCATCCCGTCGTCGACCACGACCGGTTCGTGCCGCTCGAGGCGTCGTCCCAGCTCATGCTCCCTCCTCCCCCTCCTCCTCCTCAGGGCAACCCTTTCGGGCACCTCGACCGCAGCCTCAGCTGCGGGATCAGCGGCCGCGAGGCGGTCGTCTCCCCCGGCGGCCTGAGGAGGAGGGGCTCCTCGTCGTCGTCGCCCACCGCGCTCGGCCTGCTGCTCAAGTCGTCCATGTTCCGGCGCCTGGTGGAGAGCAACGACCCGGACTCGCCCCAGGGGACGGGACGCGGCGGGGACGACGGAGCCGGCGCGCAGGCGCTGCTGCCGGAGGATGGGTACGAGTACCGCGACTTCTTCCAAGGTGTTCCCACGGACGTGTGCGGCCTCTTCTCGTCGCCCAGCGGCGGCGCTCGAGGTGGGGTTGGGTTTCAGGGAGGCGTCGCGGCGTGCTATGGTGACGGCGTCGGCGAGAGGGTGACCGCGGCGACATGGGATGGGTTTGGGAACATGGCATCTCTTTAGGATCGTCTTGGAGTGAACATTAATTGTGATCTTATGTAAATTAAGTTTTCTAAGTAGTATTCGGATCTCGTGTAAATTAAGTTGCTGCATGCAAGATTCAGCTACGACAAGTCAATCTCAATGGGCTGGATTCATTTTGGCCACATAATGGATCTGGATTTCACTAAAATAGAAAAATAAAACTTATTTTGACACATCTTTCTACAAAGCTAAGATACACCTTTGTGCAAAAGTAGGGTTATTACGAACGGAGCCATGTATATGACCATCCACTAGTGATCGGCATCTTGGCATCATACCTTGTGTGTTCGTCGTGTGCCAGTTCGCGTCTAGAGCATGCTCTATCAATGCACGCAAGATGTTTGACATAATAACAACACGCTACCCCTTCAAATTTAATGGTTCCAGAGACTGCTAACATTTCACATCGCAATACCATAGTTAATGGGTTCACTGATGAATAGATTGACCATACAGTTGAACAACCTGGATGGCTTGTGGCATGACCTTGTGTATTTTCCACTCTAAAAAAATGACATATTGTTTCACCTAGCCTTCTTTGTGCTCAGGACCAGCACACGCAGAGGTAGAGAGCCATAGGGACAAAGGTGTTAGACTTGCTCCTTGCTTATCTTAAATTTTGAATTAACATGAAACCATTTAAAATTTTCACAATAAAACCACATTCTAACATATTTAGACGTAAAATCAACTACTACTAGTAGTCCACATCGACTTATCTATCATAATTATACATATACCAACTACAACTATTTCTCATGACACAGGGTTTCCCTATCAACTAAGTTTGTGGGGTTCGTAGACGAAAACAAAAAAATTCTAGCTACACGAACACGACAGCCAAGATCTATACTATATAGACATAAGTAACAGAGAGGGAGGACGAAGTTCATACCCTTGAAGACCGTGGCACGTCTTACGCAGGAAGGCGTATAACGATGAAGACAAGCGCCCCAAGTGTTGTGCCTCGAAGCTCTACACACGTCCAGTGTAGGGACGTCTCCCGGGCTCCGATCCAGTCGAGCAGCGGAAGAAGATGACAGCGGACCGTCCTGCGCACGACGGTAGTGCGGAGGTGGAGATATAATCCCAATATCTAGATCCAATTTAATGGAGAGATCTCCATGGGTTTAGAGGGAGAGGAGAGAACTTGTTGTTGTGGTGCAAATAGAGAGGAGGGAGGCTCCTCTATTTCTAGGTGGGAGGGGAAGGGTCAAATCCTAGGGCAAGGGGGAGGGACCCTATCAAGCCACCGCCGCTAGGAGGGCAGTCACCACCGTCCCTAGGCCCCACCCCTCAGGTGGGAAACTGATGCGCTCAGATCACTGTAGAGCTTCGTTGGGAGACCTCAAGAGGAAGGTATGATGAGCATAACAACGAGTCTTTCCTTAGAAAGAAACCAAGGTTATCGAATCAGTAGAAGGAAGGAAACGATCCAAAGGTGTTGCTAGCAACTTGGAAACCTGCATAACACAAACTCAAAACTTTGCCCCAACAAACAGTGAGGTTGTCACACTACTGCAGAATAGGCCATTAGTGACAGGCTAAAAAGGCCCATTAGTGACAGCCAAAGTGCCTGTCACTAATAACTAGTCGCTGGTATGAGGTTATTAGTGACAGACACTTGCCTGTCACTAGTATGTGTTACTAGTGACATGCTTTTACACATGCCTCTCACCATGTGGTGTTTTGTAGTGACAGACTTATTATCCCGCACGTCACTAGTTTGAATTTCAGAAATAAAAAAAATTCACAAATATTCCAGATAGCAGAATAAAATGTTATAATTAAACACGTTTTCCGACCAAGTACACAAACTATAGTACCAGGTATATATCCTTAATATGCATATAGCATGAAGCATGATCTGGATTGTACTGACTGGAACGCTCTTACAAGGCCTACAAAAAGTAATTTGAAAGACCATAGTGCTAGCCAAAGTTGATCCAAAATGCACTAAATGCAACCTCTGTTTATACATATCACTAGTGAAAATAAACTAGAAAAATGAATACAATTAGACTAAATAGATACTATTCATATATCCATCACATGAGTAGTTTCTGTCGGTCTCAATCTTCAATGCACCAAATTTGCCCGTGACATCTTCTCATTTTATACAACAAAAACATGAGGTATACATTGTCATCCAACTCTTTGGTCTGTCCCTGATCGTTACATCGAGCTCACTTCTGTTTATGCAGAAGATGTCAACGTGTAAAGATACTCTAGGTGTTAATAAGCATTCAACAACAAAAGTGAATTCTTAATAAAGTTGGGCATTAACACACTTTGATCTCAAGGATACTACTTATGATGTAGGGGAACATATGCAGTTGCACAAATGTGCATATAGAAGTATACATTCAGAAACAAGTCATACTTGGCCATTATTTATACTAACTCCGATCCATAATAAGTGTCCTTTATCTAGATTTGTATGTACCTACACGCCAAAACAGTTTAGATACATACATATTTAGACAAAGTTGAGACAGTTATTATGGATCGGAACATGAAAGACAAATACATGATGTCATGAACCCATCTACCACTCATAAATTCTAGGCACGATCTTATATATGTCAGACAGGGCACAACCAACAACGAGCAAAAATATCAAAATTTCACTATCATAGCTCATATTATCAAGTAGGCATATGGTAGAAAGGTAGCTAGTTACCAAGTCTGTGTAGATAGCTACCTAGAGAGTATGCCCAGGTGAAAACAAAATAGAATGGATATCTAAATCTGTACTAAAATAAAAAGAATCACCATCGAGTATTTTGCCACAATAGCTCCATGATTATAATGGGATATCAAACGATTGTTTGTCGTGAACTTCCACCTCGGCATGAGGCTAATCTGTCACGTTGTGTGGCATCAATCCCACTTCACAATAAACACCCCCACACACAGGGCAATCCCACTTCACAATAAACACCCCCACACACAGGGCTGGCCACACCCCTCCGTCTACTTGGCGACACATGCAAAACTCGTTCAACTACATTACCTTTAAATAAACAGCAGGAGCATTGATCTCGTCCTCAAAACATATATGCAAAATTGTGCACTCTGTAAATGTTCTAGCTAAGTCTTCTGTTTATCCATGTACTTCTTTGTGTTAGTTCAGTTATCACAAAATAACATGCTGGTATGGTCATCTAAACACCAAGTTTGAAATAATTTCACTATAAATCATGCACATACCAATGTATATATGAAAGCTAACCTGATGGCAGGGTGTGGACGTGCCCTGAATATCACATGATAGATTCTATGTTGAAACTAATTAGTTTACACCGGTGGGTTCCAGTGTGAGCAAAAATATCACCAGATAGATTCTAGAAAAAATATTAAGAAATCATATTTCTAACTACATTGTATTTTAATTCCTAACCCTAGTCTACTATCTCTTTTCCTATTACAGAGGTTCAAAGAAGAAACACAATTTCAATGTCATTTATCTGGGGAAAACGACGGTCAATATTATTATCCAAGAAAGAAGCTTTGAAGCTTCAACTTTCAAGTCACAATTAACATGATATTTAAAAAACAACGAACTTTCAGCAGGTGTGTGCTGCTCATGTGAGTATATTACAAAACATGTCATTTCATTAATGTAAAGAAATAAAACCAATAATGTGGTCAAACCTACCAAAAGAAAATATGGGGTTCCCAATCATCATGAGGTTACTCATCACTAACTGTAGCTCTGTTTCTTTCATGATCATCTATGGGCTTTGTATCAAAGATACCTAGAATAAGGAACCATAAGAAAATCACAGGAAATGACTTGGAAATATACATGACCGAGATCGTTTATTTCCTTGTCGAGCTCTTGATGGATCTTGTCAAGTTCAAACTCAGAAACACCAATCCAAAAATGGTCAGTAATATATACCAAACCAATACAAATGAGATCACCGCCAACAAAAAATAGGACCACAATCTAATTTTTGCAGCTACATTACTAAACCTATTTTGAGCTTGACACTACCACGACATATTTTGAATAGTCAAGTTGCTCCAAAGATGATTCAAATTAAAGTCAAAATACATATTTATGGAAATAGAATGTGCATAACTTAAGTTGTACCTTACCATGCATAAGAGATAATACCTCTAGAATCACTTATACCCGCTGGAATATTCCTCCTTATGTCAAGAAACTGTAAGTATATTATGTTAGTTTTGCTAGGACCTCTAGTGGTAGATCTAGGGGTATGCGAGATAGAGTTGCTTACCATCGGCCTTAGAAGTCGACGATGAGCTCGCCATGGAGCTCGTCGGAGTGGTGGCGGTGAGGGGGTGATACCCGCCGCTACAGCGCAAGCCGATCAGTGGCTATTGGGTCTAGGGTTTCGGTGGGGAGAGTGGGCACGACCAACCTTGGCATTCGTGCCCCCGGCCCCCACCTCTATTTATTGCACTACGCGACGGGGGCCCACCAACGATTGCGACGTTGGGCGCCCCTGATCAGGGCGCGAGACTAAGGGTTGTTCGGGCCGTTGGGCCGAACGGGAGATCAACCTAACATTCTCCCCTTGATCTCATCTTTCACTTAACTTATACTTTAAACTTACACTTTGGTACCCATTTCATCATAGATCAATATATAGAGCATGTCTCGTCATAATGGTCAGTTAAGCACCATCGATTCAACAGCCACTATACACCTCTCTATTTTGAAACAGGTTCTTGTACTAGGCCCTTAATATCCAGGTATCATAGGCTTTCCCTTAAACCCATGCCGGCTAAGTGTTCTCTAAACACACTAGGTGATAAGCCTTTTGTGAGCGGATCCGCGAGCATTTCTTTTATACTTATATGCTCTAAACTTATGGTATGATCCTGGATTCTTTCTTTCACAACATAAAACTTAATGTTAATGTGTTTGGCAGCAAGACTTGACTTATTGTTGTGAGCATAGAATACTGCTGGCTCATTGTCGCAGTACATCTTGAGTGGTCTTTGAATGCTGTCTACCACTTTCAACCTGGTATAAACTTCTTTAACCAGTTTGCCTGCCCGTGGCCTCATAACATGCTACATACTCAGCTACCATCGTGGACGATGACGTGATGGTTTGCTTGGAGCTTTTCCACGATATAGCTCCACCTGCGAGAGTAAATACATATCCTGACGTGGATTTTCTTTCATCTACATCTCCCGCATAGTCTACATCTGAATACCCTTCTATCTCAAGAGAATCAGTTCTTCTATATGTTAGCATGAGGCCTTTTGTGCCTTTAGCATAACGCAATGCCTTCTTCATCATTTTCCAGTGATCTATCCCTGGATTACTTTGGAATCTGCCAAGTACCCCAGTAACAAAAGCTAAGTCAAGGCGTGTACACACTTGAGCATACATCAAACTTCCGACAGCAGAAGCATATGGAACCGCTTTCATTTGATCGATCTCATATTGGTTCCTGGGACACTGAAAGTTCCCAAATCTATCGCCCTTGACTATAGGAGCAGGTGTAGGATTACTCGCATGCATACTATACTTCTTCAGAATCTTCTCTAAGTATGCCTTCTGCGATAACCCTAAAACCCCTTTTTGTCTATCTCGGTGAATTTCAATTCCTAGAACGAATGAAGCTTCACCAAGATCTTTCATATCAAAGTTCGAGGACAAGAACTTCTTCGTCTCCAATAGTAGACTAACATCACTACTAGCGAGTAGAATGTCATCCACATACAAGATAAGGAAAATGAATTTCCCATTCTTGAACTTTGCATACACGCAATTGTCCTCCTCATTCTCATCAAACCCAAACTTCCTTATTGTTTTATGGAACTTTAAGTACCATTGCCTGGAGGCCTATTTTAATCCATAAATGGACTTTCTCAGACGACATCCCATATGCTCTTTTCCTTCCACAACAAACCCTTGGGCTGTGCCATGTAAACATTTTCTTCCAAGTCTCCATTTAGGAATGCCGTCTTTACATCCATCTGATGCAATTCTAAATTGTAGTGTGCCACTAAAGCCATTATGATTATAAAAGAATCCTTACTTGAGACTGGAGAAAATGTCTCATTGTAATCTATTCCTTCTCTTTGGGCCTTAGCAACAAGTCGTGCCTTATATCTTTCAATATTCCCTCTAGAGTCACATTTGGTTTTGTAGACCCTTTTACAGCCTACCGTTTTGGCTCCTTTAGGAATTTCTTCTAAATCCCAGAATTTGTTGCTACTCATGGATCTCATTTCATCTTCCATGGCTTCAAGCCACTTCGATGAATGAGTACTTTTAATGGCTTCTTCAAATGTGGTGGGATCACCCTCCATTTGAACTTCTTCACTGACATAGATCTCAAAATCATTTGGAATAGCTGGCTTTCTAGTTCTTTGAGACCTTCTTAGGGTCTCACCTTCTGGCACATTCTCTGTGTGGGGATATTGCGGCTCTCCCTCATCTGTGGTAACAGGGTGTTCGTTTTCATTCGTTGTTACCATAGGAGAACCAACGACAGGTGTCACATCGACATTGTCCTGTGTCAGTGCAGCAATAGGTATCGAGAAAAATGGTTCCTGAATCATCGGAGTGGGTGCATGCACCCGCTTCTCCTCAAGGTTGATTTCTCGGGATACCGTGCTCCCCCTGATCATCTGATCCTCTAGAAATACAGCGTGTCTCGTTTCTACAAACTTGGTAATTCTGCCTGGACAATAGAAACGATAACCTTTTTGACTTGTCTGGACAGCCAATGAAATGGCAACTTACTGTCTTGGGATCTAACTTCCCAAGTCTTGGATTGAAGAGCTTTGCCTCAGCTGGAGAACCCCACACTCGCAAATAATTGAGTGAAGGTTCGCGACTAGTCCATAACTCATATGGTGTTTTAGACACCGATTTACTTGGAACTCGATTAAGTATGTGAATGGCGGTTTTTAACGCCTCCATCCACAAACCAATCGGTAAGGTGGAGTAACTTAACATGCTTCTCACCATATCCATCAAGGTGCGGTTTCTTCTTTCAGCTACTCCATTCTGCTGAGGCTCGCCCGGTGTTGAATACTGGGCGACTATACCATGTTACTGTAGAAACCTTGCAAAGGGTCCAGGAACTTGTCCATATGGGGTATGCCGGCCGTAGTATTCGCCTCCACGGTCGGACCTTACTACTTTAATCTTTAAACTCTAATGATTTTCAACTTTAGCCTTAAATATCTTGAATTTATCCAGTGCTTCTGAACGTTCTTTAATCGGATAAATGTAACCATAACGCGAATAATCATCCGTGAATGTTATGAAAGAGTCTTAGCCATCCACAGATGTCACAGGAAACAGACGCATATATCCGTATGAATTATTTCTAATACTCATGTGCTTCTTTTGGCGCCTTTCTTAATGTTCTTTACAAACTTTCCTTTAATGCAATCGATGCATTGCTCTAAATTTGAAAACTCTAGAGGCGGTAGAATTGATTCTTTTACTAAGCGTTCTATTCTCCTCCTCGAAATATGGCCTAAACGACAGTGCCCTAATTTCGATGAGACTTCATCAATTCTTTTCCTCTTACTCTTTCCATTCAGGGATGCGGAGGCATTCTCATTCTCAGCGCTTATTTCATTCACATTCTCACAAAGTGATAATAAATAAAGCTTGTCTTGTCTGAAGGCAAGACCAACAATCTGATTATTAAACTTGATTTTACATTGACCATCGCCAAAATGGCAACCAAAACCACAATCGTCTAAGCGCGACACACTTATCAAGTTTCGATGCAAAGAGGGTACATAAATCACATCTACTAATAAAAGTACAAACTGTTGGAGATATGCCCTAGAGACAATAATAAAAGTGGTTATTATTATATCTTTGTGTTTGTGATAAATGTTTACATTCATGCTATAATAGTATTAACCGGAAACATTAATACTTGTGTGATTTGTAAACTGAGTTAGAGTTCCTGGTAAAGCCTCTTTATAATACTAGCTTGTTGATTAATAGATGATCGTGGTTTCTCGATCATGAACATCCAGATGTTATTAATAACAAGATCATATCATTAGGAGAATGGTATGATGGACATACTCCTATAGATAAGCGTAGCATAAAGATCAAGTCATTTCAATAGTTCGTTTGCTATAAGCTTTCTGATACATAGTAACCTAATTCCTTCGACCATGATATCATGCTAATCACCATCACCGTAAGGATGCTTTGATGACATCAAACACCACACCGTAACTGGGAGACTATAAAGGTGGCATTGAGTGTTCGGAAAGTATGGGTTGAGGCACATGGATCAAGAGTGGGATTTGTCCATCCATATGACGGATAGATATACTCTGGGTCCTCTGGGTGGAATGTCATCCAATTAGCTTGCAAGCATGTGACTGGCTCACAAGGGATCGCATATCACGGGAACGAGAAAAGAGTACTTATCGGTAACGAGGTTGAACTAGGTATGCAGAGATACCGACGATCAAAACCTTGGATAAGTAAACTATCGTGAGACAAAGGGAAATTGGTATCGTATGTAAGTGCTTCATTCGATCGCAAAGTAATCATAGAAATATGTGGGAGCCATATGAATTTCCAGATTCCTCTATTGGTTATTGATTGGAGAAGTGTCTCGGTCATGTCCGCATAATCCACGAACCGTAGGGAGACACACTTAAGGATTCAATGTTGTTTAGTAGATATGGAATGTTAATAGGGATACTAAATGTTGTTCGGAGTCTCGGATGGGATCCGGGATATCACGAGGAGATCCGGAGAATAAGATTCATATAAGGAAAGTCCGATTCTGGAGTTCGGGAAAGTTTCCGATGTTTTCATCGGAGAGGTTCTAGAAGGGTCTAGAAGGTTCACCGGACCGGAAGGGGAATGGTCCATGAATGTTTCATGGATATGTGGAATGATTGGATCATATCCTAGGTCACTTGGTGTTGGCATTTGCAAGAGAGAAATAAAGCTCTAAATTGAAAGTCAAACGGGAAGTTTGAAAAGTCAAACTGGAACAATGGTTTCCTAGTGGAAGAAGAAACAAGTCCTCTCAATCCAACTTGGGTTTGGGTTTGGATTCAAACCCATCCCTCCCAAGGCTGCCCCTCCCTCTCATAAATAGAGGAGGAGGGCTGCCCCAACACCACAAGAGCAAAGCCCTCCCCACACCCACGCCACCGCCGCCACCGCCGCTGCCTCGCGCCGCCGGCCTAGCCGCCGCCGACACCTCCTCCTCCTCCCGGTCATCTAAACCCTAGATCTCCGAGAAACCCTAATCCACCATAACTCACACCGGCTTAGGCGAAGCCCTGAGGGATCTTCCCTCTACTTCCGACACCACGCCGTCGTGCTGCCGGAATCACGAAGGGAGAACTACAACCTCTGCTTCCTGCTAGAACAAAGGAGAGGAAGGTCTTCATCGAGTACCGAACGTGTGACCGACTGTGGAAGCGCTGCCGGAACGCAGCGCCAGAAGGATCGTCTACACGATCTTGAGATTGGCGTGTACGACTACATCACCCACGAGAATCCGATCTCATTAACCGCTTTGGAATCTTCGAGGGTGAGTTTCACTATCGACTCGTTGCTACAATCTAGTAGATAGATCTTGGCTTGTTTGTTTGCATGCGGTGGAAATTTTTTGTTTTCCATGCTACGAACCCCTACAGTGGTATCAGAGCCGTGTCTATATGTAGATCTGTTGCACGAGTAGAACACAATGGTCATTGTGGGCGGTGGTGCTTTTATTATCAATTGCTTCTTGTGTACTTTGCATCTTGCGGTATGATGGGATGAAGCGGCCCGGGCTAACCTTACATGACATCGTTCATGAGACTTGCTCCACGCTAAACATACAACTTGTATTGCATAAGTGGCTTTGCGGGTGTCTGTCTCTCCCATTATAGTAAGATCCAATTTACAACGGGTACTTGATAGTTCTAGCATCAACGTTGTGGTTCTTGTTCGTAAGTTAGAGCAACACTTATTGAAAGCCCCAAACCACGTAAAATGCAAAGAAAATTAGAGGCGTCTAACTTTGTTTTGCAGGGGTGTGCTGTGATGTGATATGGCCATGATTGTGATTATATTTGATGTATGCAATGTTCCTTATTGTAAGTTGGCAACCAACAGGAGCCATATGGTTGTCTTTAAATTCTGTTAAGACCCGCGTGTCTATTCAAAGTAGTTGTAATAGTTGAAGCTGGTGGACGACAACCATGAAGCAGCGTCAGTGACCTTGATGCAATGCCGGTGATGATGGAGATCATGTTCGTGCTTGAAGATGGAGATCGGAAGCACAAGAAGAAAGGCCATATCATATCACATATTATGAATTGCATGTGATGTTAATCCTTTTATGCATCTTGTATTGCTTAGTTCATGACGGTAGCATTATAAGATGATCCCTCAATCACACAATTTCAAGTTTTAAAGTGTTCATACTTAGTAAGCACCGTTGCTAAAGCTCGTTGTTTCGAAGCACCACGTGATGATCGGGTGTGTTAGATTCTGCGAGTGTATACAACGTGAACAAGCCAGATTTGCTCATGCATAAGCTAAGGTTTGATCTTGACGAGCCTAGCATGTACATACATGGTCTCGGAACACGGATCACCGAAAGGTAAAGCATGAGTTATATAGAAGATATGATGAACATGATGATTGTTCGCCATTGAAGCTACATCAACTCTCGTGATGATCAATTTTGATGTGGTGGATTTGGTTCGTGTGATCACTAAAACAATTTGAGGGATATTGTTTTGAGTGGGAGTTCACCTAGATTAATTTAAATATTAATTAGAACTCAATTTGTCATAAACTTAGTCTAAACTATTGCAAATATGTTGTAGATCAATGGCGGCCCCTACCATCAATTTTAATGCGTTTCTAGAGAAAGAAAAGTTGAAAAACAATGGAAGCAACTTCGCGGATTGGTTCCGCAATTTGAGGATTGTCCTCAGTGCTGGTAATTTGACCTATGTGTTGGATGCACCGCTGGGTGACCCGCCTGCAGCTAATGCTACCGATGAGGTAAAGAATGTTTTCCTCGCTCGAAAGAATCAGTACTCCACAGTCCAGTGTGCTATCTTGTATGGTTTGGAATCAGAGCTTCAGAAAAGGTTTGAGAACCATGACCCACATCATATTGTCCGTGAACTCAAAATGATATTTGAGGCTCACGCGGCAGTTGAGAGTTATGAGGCGTCTGAAAAGTTCTTTAACTGCAAGATGGAAGAGGGCAGCTCCGTCAGTGAGCACGTGCTTAAGATGTCTGGGCACGCAAGTAAAATCCAAAGCTTGGGTATAGTGATTCCTAATGCTTTGGGGATTCACCGTGTCCTCCAATCACTACCACCAAGTTACAAGAACTTCATGATGAACTACAATATGCAAAACATGGACAAGTCGTTGCCAGAACTCTTCTCCATGTTAAAGTCTGCAGAAGTGGAGATCAAGAAAGAGCACCAAGTTTTGTTGGTCAATAAGACCACCAAATTCAAGAAGCAAGGCAAGTCTAAGAAAAAGGGAAACTTCAAGAAGGGCGGTAAGAAAGCTACCGCGCCGGCGAAGAAGACCAAGGCTGGGCCTAAGGCTGATACTGAGTGCTTTTACTGCAAGGGAGAGGGTCACTGGAAGCGGAATTGCCCCAAGTACTTGGCAGATTTGAAGAACGACAACATCAAGAAGAAAGGTATATCCAATATACATGTTATTGATGTGTATCTCACTAGTACTCGTAGTAGTGCCTGGGTATTTGATACTGGTTCTGTTGCTCATATTTGTAACTCGAAACAGGTGCTGCAGAATAAACGGAAGCTAGCGAAGAACGAGGTGACGATGCGCGTTGGAAATGGATCAAAGGTTGATGTGATCGCGGTCGGCATGCTACCTCTTCATCTACCATTGGGATTAGTTTTATACTTAAATAATTGTTATTTGGTGCCTGCGTTGAGCATGAACATTACATCTGGATCATGTTTATTGCGAGACGGTTACTTGTTTAAGTCCGAGAATAATGGTTGTTCGATTTATATGAGTAATATGTTTTATGCACATGCACCTTTGATAGATGGTATATTCTTATTGAATCTCGATTGTAGTAATACACACATTAATAACATTAAGGCTAAACGTTTGAAATTGAGCGATAACTCGACCTATATGTGGCACTGTCTTCTTGGTCATATTGGAGTGAAGCGTATGAAGAAACTCCATTCTGATGGACTTCTTGAATCACTTGATTTCGAATCATTTGAAAGATGCGAAGCATGTCTGATGGGTAAAATGGCTAAGACTCCATTTTCTGGTATGATGGAGCGAGCCACGGACTTATTGGAAATCATATATACCGATGTGTGTGGCCCGATGAGTGTAGCATCGCGTGGTGGTTATCGTTATGTTCTTACCTTCACGGATGACTTGAGTAGATATGGGTATATCTATTTCATGAAACATAAGTCCGAAACTTTCGAGAAATTTAAGGAATTTCAAAGTGAGGTAGATAATCAACGTAACAAGAAGATTAAATTTCTACGATCTGATCGTGGAGGTGAATATATAAGTTACGAGTTTGGCGAGCATTTGAAGAAATGCAGAATACTTTCACAATTGACACCGCCGGGAATACCACATCGTAATGGTGTGTCCGAACGTCGTAATCGAACTCTCTTAGATATGGTTCGTTCTATGATGTCACTTACAGATTTACCGCTATCGTTTTGGGGTTATGCATTAGAAACAGCCGCATTCACTTTAAATATGGCACCATCTAAATCCGTTAAAACGACACCGTATGAATTATGGTTTGGGAAGAAACCTAAATTGTCGTTCCTTAAAGTTTGGGGTTGTGAAGCTTATGTAAAGAATTTATAGCCGGGCAAGCTTGAACCCAAAGCGGAAAAATGCGTCTTCATAGGATACCCGAAGGAAGCTATTGGGTATACCTTCTATCATAGATCCGAGGGCAAAATTTCCGTTGCCAAGAATGGATCCTTTCTAGAGAAGGAGTTTCTCTTGAAAGAAGTGACTGGAAGGAAAGTAGAACTCGACGAGGTTGTTGAACCTTCTCTCAAACTTGCGAGTAGCACAACACCGGAAGTAGTTCCTGTGGCGCCTACACCAATAAGAGAGGAAGCTAATGATGTTGATCATGAAACTTCGGTTGAAGTTACTACGGAACCTCACAGGTCAACGAGAACTCGTACCACTCCTGATTGGTACTCCCTCCGTTCCTTGATATAAGGTGTATAGTTTTCTATAAAAAAATCCAGAATATAAGGTATATGGTGGGATCGTGGGATTTTTTTACATAATTTAGGAGTCAAACTGATTTGGAGAGATGAGATACCGAGATTTCCCTATTTTTCTCTATTCTCACATCGGTCACCTACATGTATTAATATCTAAACATATCGATTTTTTTCTTTTAGCCTATGCGTTAATATTCGTGCAAGAAAACTATACACCTTATCTCAAGGAACGGAGGGAGTATGATCCCGTTATGAGTGTCATGTTGGTGGACAACATCGATGACCCTGCGACATATGAGGAAGCGATGATGAGCCCAGATTCCAATAAATGCAAGAAGCCATGAAATCCGAGATTGGATCCATGTACGAAAACCAAGTATGGACTTTGGTGGACTTACCGGATGGCCGGAAGGCTGTCGAGGATAAATGGATTTTCAATAAGAAAATAGATGTTGATGGTAATGTTACTGTCTATAAAGCTCGACTTGTCCCAAAAGGGTTTCGACAAATTCAAGGGGTTGACTACGATGAGACTTTCTCACCAGTAGCGAAGCTAAAGTCTGTGAGGATTATGTTAGCAATCGCTGCATATTACGATTATGAAATATGGCAGATGGATGTCAAAACAGCGTTCCTCAATGGAGACATTGATGAAGAGTTGTATATGATGCAACCCAAAGGTTTTGTCGATCCTAAAGATGCTAACAAGGTATGCAAACTTCAACGGTCCATATATGGATTGAAGCAAGCATTCCGGAGTTGGAATCAACGTTTTGATAAGGTAATCAAAAGCTTTGATTTTATACAAACTTATGGAGAAGCTTGTATTTACAAGAAAGTGAGTGGGGGCTCTGTATCATTCTTAATACTATATGTAGATGACATATTGTTGATTGGGAATGATGTAGACCTTCTTAATAGTGTCAAGGATTATTTGAATAATAGTTTTTCAATGAAAGATCTTGGTGAAGCAGCTTACATATTAGGCATAAAGATTTATAGAGATAGATCGAGACGCCTAATATCATTGTCATAGAGTACATATTTGGACAAAGTTCTAAAGAGGTTTGGAATGGAAGATAGCAATAAAGGGTACTTGCCCATGTTGCCCAATACGACCTTGAGTAAAACTCAAAGTCCTGCAACGACAGAAGATAGAGAAAGGATGAGTAAGACTCCCTATGCCTCAGCCATAGGATCTCTTATGTATGCCATGCTATGTACTAGACCCGACATTGCATATGCTGTTAGTTTGACTAGCAGATATCAAAGTGATTCAGGAGTAGATCATTGGACAACGGTCAAAAACATCCTTAAGTACTTGAGAAGAACTAAGGATATGGTTCTTTCTTATGGAGGTGATGAACAACTCGTTGTTAATGGTTACATCGATGCTAGTTGGAACACCGATCCGGATGATTCTAAATCACAATCTGGATACGTATTTACTTTGAATGGTGCAGCAGTTAGCTGGAGGAGTGCAAAGCAAAGCAAAGCATTGTGGCGAGATCTTCAACTGAATCGGAATACATAGCTGCTTCGAAGGCTTCACAAGAGGCGATATGGATGAAAGAGTTCATTATAGAGCTCGGTGTGGCTCCAAGTGCGTTGGACCCAATGTCTATCTACTGTGATAACATGGGCGCCATAGCCAATGCGCAAGAACCAAGGTCACACAAGAAGCTGAAGCACATCAAGCTACATTTTCACGCTATTCGAGAGCATGTCCAAGATGGAGACATAAAGATTTGCAAAGTACACACATATCTGAATGTGGCGGATCCGTTGACTAAACCTCTCCTGAGGGCAAAACATGACCAGCACCAAACCGCCATGGGTGTTCGGTATATTACCATGTAATCTAGATTAGTTGACTCTAGTGCAAGTGGGAGACTGTTGGAGATATGCCCTAGAGGCAATAATAAAAGTGGTTATTATTATTTCTTTGTGTTTATGATAAATGTTTACATTCATGCTATAATAGTATTAACCGGAAAATTAATACTTGTGTGATTTGTAAACTGAGTTAGAGTCCCTGGTAAAGCCTCTTTATAATACTAGCTTGTTGATTAATAGATGATCGTGGTTTCTCGATCATGAACACTGAGATGTTATTAATAACAAGATCATATCATTAGGAGAATGGTATGATGGACATACTCCTATAGATAAGCGTAGCATAAAGATCAAGTCATTTCAATAGTTCGTTTGCTATAAGCTTTCTGATAGATAGTTACCTAATTCCTTCGACCATGAGATCATGCTAATCACCATCACCGGAAGGATGCTTTGATGACATCAAACACCACACCCTAACTGGGTGGCTATAAAGGTGGCATTGAGTGTTCGGAAAGTATGGGTTGAGGCACATGGATCAAGAGTGGGATTTGTCCATCCATATGACGGATAGATATACTCTGGGCCCTCTCGGTGGAATGTCATCCAATTAGCTTGCAAGCATGTGACTGGCTCACAAGGGATCACATATCACGGGAACGAGAAAAGATTACTTATCGGTAACAAGGTTGAACTAGGTATGCAGAGATACCGACGATCAAAACCTCGGATAAGTAAACTATCGTGAGACAAAGGGAAATTGGTATCGTATGTAAGTGGTTCATTCGATCACAAATTAATCGTAGAAATATGTGGGAGCCATATGAATTTCCAGATTCCTCTATTGGTTATTGATTGGAGAAGTGTCTCGGTCATGTCCGCATAATTCACGAACCATAGGGAGACACACTTAAGGATTCAATGTTGTTTAGTAGATATGGAATGTTAATAGGGATACCGAATGTTGTTCGGAGTCTCGGATGGGATCCAGGATATCACGAGGAGATCCAGAATGATCCGGAGAATAAGATTCATATAAGGAAAGTCCGACTCTGGAGTTCGGGAAAGTTTCTGATGTTTTCATCGGAGAGGTTCTAGAAGGTTCACCGGACCGGAAGGGGAATGGTCCATGAATGTGTCATGGATATGTGGAATGACTGGATCATATCCTAGGTCACTTGGTGTTGGCATTTTCAAGAGAGAAATAAAGCTCTAAATTGAAAGTCAAACGGGAAGTTTGAAAAGTCAAACTGGAACAATGGTTTCCTAGTGGAAGAAGAAACAAGTCCTTCTCTCAATCCAACTTGGGTTTGAGTTTGGATTCAAACCCACCCCTCCCAAGGCTGCCCCTCCCTCTCATAAATAGAGGAGGAGGGCTACCCCAACACCACAAGAGCCAAGCCCTCCCCACACCCGCGCCGCCGCCGCACCGCCGCCGGTTTGTCGCCACCGCCCTAGCCGCCGACACCTCCTCCTCCTCCCGGTCATCTAAACCCTAGATCTCTGGGAAACCCTAATCCACCATAACTCGCACCGGCTTAGGGCGAAGCCCTGCGGGATCTTCCCTCTACTTCCGACACCACGCCGTCGTGCTGCCAGAATCACGAAGGGAGAACTATAACCTTCGCTGCCTGCTGGAACAAGGGAGAGGAAGGTCTTCATCGATTACCGAACGTGTGACCGACTGCGGAAGCGCTGCCAAAACGCAGCGCCGGAAGGATCGTCTACACGATGTTGAGATCGGCAAGTGTATGACTACATCACCCACGAGAATCTGCTCTCGTTAACCGCTTTGGAATCTTCGAGGGTGAGTGCTTCTATCGACTCGTTGCTACAATCTAGTAGATAGATCTTGGCTTGTTTGTGTGCATGCGGTAGAATTTTTTTGTTTTCCATGCTACGAACCCCTACACAAAGCCATTCGACAACTCTATAGGAAGATCTCCAATGGCTTCGACTTCAGCTTGAATGCCGTTTGCAACTTTAATACTTCTTTCTCCTCTTTGCAGGGTCCTTCTAATATGGAATCCCATTCTTGCACAGATACTTCAGGAAAGCCACACAGTCACTCATGTGGTGGCCCTTCTGCCTGCACCACTTGCAGGTGTCCTTGTCCACTTCCTGTGCCTGGTGTTCAGGATCCTTTCCATGCGGCCTAGAAGAAGAGGGATGCCCCTGAGGTTTCCCTTGGGGCTTGGAACCCTGAAAGTTCCTCTTCTTGGTTGGGCTCGGGTAGTTGACAGAATCACCGGACTGCCCCTTTAGCCTCTCTTCTTCCTGAACGCACATGGCCATCATCTTCTCAATGCCCCACTTTTCTGGTTGTGCATTGTAGTTCACAACAAAAGCTTCAAACTGGTTTGGCAGTGAGGCAAAGATAAGATGGATGATGAACTCATCTGGAAGCTCCATGCCCATATGCTTAAGCTTGGAAGACATGTTGCTCATTCGCAAGATGTGGTCCCTAACACCACCACGAGTGTATCTTGTAGTAACAAGTTTCTTGATGAGTGAGCTTGCATAGGCCTTTGAGGACCCAGTAAACTAACTCTCTACCTTTTTTAGGTACTCACTGGTTGTGGTGCACTCTGGGATTGCTTCCCTTATAGCTTCCATGATGGAGCTCTTAATCACCATCAGGCACTTCCTATTGGAAGAGTCCCACTTTGCACGCTCAAGGTCGTACTTCATTCTTATCGGTGCATGGTCACTGACCCTTTTCTTAAAGTCCTCTTCACTTTTTTTTTCGCCCCTGACGAGGTCGACAGGTTCTTTAGGACAAGCCTCAATCAGTGCCAAGTCAAGGTCAAGTAGAGCAAGCCCCATCTCTACCTTCTCTCGCCATGAGCCGTAGTTCCCTCCATTGAGGGGCTCAATGGCCGATATGAAACTCATAGGATTGCCTGAAAGCAAAATATCATCAAAACGAGTTAATTCAACGTTGGTCAAATTAAAACATGAAACTTCTCCATATTAATACTACATCACCGTTGGGCAGAAATAGAACTAATATGGATAAAACTTACTATTCATAGTGAAAATTTTACTAACAATGTTGGTTGTCAAATAAAATAAGCACAATCAAAAATTAAAATCTTACTCTATTGCATTTAAGCAATTAATTCTTGTAGCGGAATAACATGAATAAAATCATCAACTTTACTTCTTTAGAGAAACTTTACTGTTATCATGTTACTTTCTAAGCAAAATTTTCGTTGGAAAAAATGCTACAGAAAAAACTGTGCAAATCCTATTAAAAACAGATAATAAAAGCTTCTGTAAATAAGAAAAAACAGTAAACATACTTGTACAGTTCTTGGCACGCGCGGACCACACGGCCCACGCGTCCTGCTTGGCCCGGCCGCCGCCCGCCCTGGCCGCATCGCGACCGTCCGATGCATCTGACCTGCATCCGACGGTCACGCGCTCATTTCGCTAGGTCAAAACGACCCCCCAGCGCCCCGGGCGAAAACCCTAACACCATTCTCCCCCTCGACCCTCTGTTCACGAGCGTTGCTCTCTGGCGGCACGCGGGCACGAGCGAGGTGAGGCGGCCGCGCCGGCGCAGCGCCGGCGGCGAGCCCCTCTGAAAGAACATGTGGGCCCCCATGTGTGGTTTTGGTAATTAATGACAATCTTTATGGACTAATGTGTGTATTAAGTTATACTTGTAGGATTTGTCCATTAGCATCTCTTGGAGCATGTTTTGGCTTCAAGGTTGATGAAATGAGAAGAAGATGTGTTGTGCAAGCTCAAAATGCACCATCTATAGAAGATCTCATGTTTGATGCTTCCCATTCTCGGTGATCATGGATCGATGATGAGGAATTAAGAAAGGCGTTACATCTTAAGAAGGGCAAGATCGTCTACATCAAGCTCAAGTGGAATGCTCAAGGCAAAGGTATGATCTTGATAGGTTTTCCCTTTTGCCGGTCTCATATTGTTAGTAGGAGACCGGGTTTAGGATAGATAACCGTACTATCAAGAGGGGCTCTCGAATGAGTAACTCGATCACATCGTTCGGAGAGAGCTCAAACCTTTGCATACTTGCATCATCGTATTTGGTTGTTATTTGGTCTTATCCATGTGAGGATATAGAGCTTGTGGTAATCTCCATAACAAGCTCTTGTTCATCAAAATCGGATCCCTCTTTTATATCTTATTGCGATTTTGATCTATGCGGTTTTTCGGTTTCTCACCAAGTGAGGTATCTCACATTATTATACTTGATACATTCTCACTTGGTGATAACCAATATTTTCACCTTTTATAGGGAAGCTCATGTCGTCCTCTTTCTAACGCAATTGGAATCGGGTCCATCGGAGTTACCAATCAAAAGTTATAGCCGTTTGAATATCTTCTGGTCTCCTAGGTACCAAAATGCGGTAGTACCGCATTTTAGTACCTAGCAAGGCAGAAGGTTTTGGAAAGTTGCCAAAATCCACTGCCGGCTAGGTACCAAAAAGCGGTAGTACCGCATTTTAGTACCTAGCACGGCAGAAGGTTTTTTACTTCGTCATTTGGATCTATCCTCCCTTGCTGGACTATGATGTTTCTTTGCATGATCTTGTAGAGGTTGTTGTCCACTTCGAAACGAGCCCAAGACCATCGAAATCGGAGTCCAGATGCAAAAGTTATGGCCGTTTTCATTCTGTGATGACCGGTAGTACCGGACCAGGATCCGGTAGTACCGATTTTTGGTACAGGGGAGCACAGAGAAAAAATGCGTTTGGAGCCCCAGGAACCCCAGTAAATGTCCGGTAGTGCCGGGAAAGTCCGGTAGTACCGGGAAAAAGTCCGGTAGTACCGGGAATCGCGTTTTTGGGCTGCAACGGTTGGATTTTGGAGGGACCTATATAAGGGGCCTTCTTCCCCAATGGTTACTCAACCATTCTTGCAAGTTTTCCCCTCCATTGTTGACCTTTTTGAGCTTGCTTTCTCTCAATCCCTCCTATGATTCTTGCATATTCTTGAGGGATTTGAAAGAGGAGATCTAGATCTACAATCCCACCAATCAATCTCTCCTCTAAGTGAGGGGAACATATTGGGATCTAGATCTTGGAGTCTTTTGTGGATTTCCTCCATTGTTCTTCCTTTCTTATTCCCCCATAAGCTTTTGTAGCTAATTTGGGAGAGAAGGATTTGAACATCTTTATGGTGTTCTTGCCATTTGCATTTGGTGCATCGGTTTGTGTTCTCCTTGGAGGATTTGGTTCGTGTGACTCATTGGAGCTTGTCCCTCTTGGGTTCTTGGAACCCTAGACGGTTTTGTGGCCTTGGTGGCATTGTGGCCTTTTGTGGCATTTGTTGGGAGCCTCCAATTAAGTTGTAGAGAAGTGCCCCAACCTTGTGAGAGGTTCCGGTTGCCACCGACAAGTGCACTGATAGTGGAAGCATGGATCGATCCCGTTGGGGTGAGATTCACCGGAGAATAAGGGAGGCCTTTTGTGGCGTTGGTGGTTTGATACCACCCCCTCTCCAAACGAGACGTACTCCATGTTGGGAGGAACTCGGTAAAATATCGGTGTCCCCGCGTGCCTCGGTTATCTCTATACCCGAGCTCTTTACTTATGCACTTTACATTGTGATAGCCTTCGTGCTTGAAGTAATATATATCTTGCTATCACTTTGTTGATTGTATTGCTTAGCATAAGTTGTTGGTGCATATAGGTGAACCTTAGTTGTTCTAGGTTGTGCTTAACAAAGTAAACACTAGCTTTATTCCACCTTTGTTGAGCCACTCTAGGAAAAGTTTTAATCGCCTATTCACCCCCTCTAGGAGACATCCGTATCCTTTCACCCTCCCTCCTTTGTTTCTCCTTGCCACTCCACTATCCCCATCCCGCAACCTGAGTATGCCGAGAAGAAGGAGAGCGGTGGCGTCCCCCTGCCCCTCTTGCCGGCTGTGCGTCCACCCGAGGGTGGGCGCACCGCCGTCAAGCGGTGCAGTGGCGGCGCCCTTTCCTGGCGGTGGCCGGTGTGGTTTTTCTGCTGTGGGGTCGATGGATCTGGAGCCTCCCCTCCCTTTTTTTGTTTGTTTTCCTTTATTCTGCTTCGATTTGGGAGGAAGTAGGGAGAAAGGACTAGGGGAATACGGGATCTGGGGGCTATTCTTGGTTTCTTTCTTCCCGAAAAGGATTTCGGTTGGATCTTGAGGTTGGGGTTTCAGATCTGATTGGGGGTTCTTCTTCCCGACCTCGGCTTGCTGATGCGTCGGGATCGAGAGGAACGGCGTGGCCTCGCGGCGGCGCTTCTAGAAACCCTAGCCTCTAACTTCTTTTGGATTTCTACTACCTCGACTAGATCCACCAAAACTAGCAGGCTCTGATACCATTGTTAGTTTTGCTAGGACCTCTAGTGGTAGATCTAGGGGTATGCGAGATAGAGTTGCTTACCATCAGCCTTAGAAGTCGACGATGAGCTCGCCATGGAGCTCGTCGGAGTGGTG
This sequence comes from Avena sativa, assembly GCA_916181665.1. Classification (NCBI taxonomy): domain Eukaryota; kingdom Viridiplantae; phylum Streptophyta; class Magnoliopsida; order Poales; family Poaceae; genus Avena; species Avena sativa. The sequence continues at coordinate 349,368,057 of OV702293.1, read as the reverse complement.
GCGGTGAGGGGGTGATACCCGCCGCTACAGCGCAATCCGATCGATGGCTATTGGGTCTAGGGTTTTGGTGGGGAGAGTGGGCACGACCAACCTTGGCATTCGTGCCCCCGGCCCCCACCTCTATTTATTGCGCTGCGCGACGGGGGTCCACCAACGATTGTGACGTTGGGCGCCCCCGATCAGGACGCGAGACTAAGGGTTGTTCGGGCCGTTGGGCCGAACGGGAGATCGCTCTGCAGTGTGCACTAATATTCAGAGGTACAAATATGGAGTAGGAAAAATTCGATTTGCCGGTAGCGGGAAAGGTGGCGGCTTGGAACGGAATGGGGAACCGAACGAGTCTGAAATCATGCATAGCAAAAATCAGAAAAAAATACAGAAATCTCAGGGATGGGATGGACATGGAAGGAGATGTCCCAGAGGGAAGAGAGGAGGGGTGAACCATACCCGCAGGCGACTCAGGTACATTTCCGGTGGCGGGCGACGTTCCTGCAGGTGGCGGCGCGAGGGCGCATGTGTTGGAGGCGGCGGCAGCGTGAGGGCTCGAGCGACGGGCGGACCGGGTCTAGTGAAGGAGGGGGAAGGGACGGCGGGCTGGAAGGGTCTCTTTCTGGCCGGCGAGACGTCGGAAGCTACCGGAAGAAGGTGGTGACTGGCGTGGCAGAACCCTAGCTCGCCTCTCCTCTGCATGTTACAGGTTGGGGGGTTGGGGGGGGAGGAGTCGGGCTATAGAATAGAAGAAAAAAAGAACCCAATCGTGAGGTTTCCACTTGCGGGATGGCATGGTTGCTATTTTTTTTGAAACGAGTGGTGGCTAATTTTATTTTTTTTGAAACGAGTGGTGGCTGATTATGAAGTTTCTCGTTCGGACGGAACACACTGAAATCTGGGTTCGACTTTGCACTAGTACCAAATCTGATTCGTTTATAGCACAACACCCGTGTAGGCTTGGTATACTCATTTGGTTTGGATTCTAGCTTCGGTTGTGAAATCTCAAATGAGGACAGCCTCAAACTCGCGTGATCTAACTCAATCGAGATGAAGTGAGAGTGACCGAGCGCTGGAGACCGACCGAGAAAGAGGAGGTGCGGGAAGTTCGCGACCGGGTGTGTCGGCCCAGCGGAGGAGGCGTGAAGGTGGCATCAGTCTGGTCAGCGCGAACTAAGAAAAAAAATCTCTCATATCGGTGACTGGTCTTTAGAGATGACTGTCGCTAAAAATAATTTCCTATTAACCGGTCTCTATGGAAAATACTAGTGACGGACATATTTTTTGCTTGTCACTAATTATAGCATTACCAGTGACAGGCATTTAAATATGCATGTCACTAAGTTTTTTTATTCAGCCGACCTCCACATAAATTACTAGTGACAGTTATTTTTGTATGTCTGTCACTAGTGTTATGTACCAGTGACAGGCTTATGTGTACCCGTCGCTGATAATACTTACTAGTGACGGGCATAGTTTTGCCTGTCACTAACCACATGGAGGCTATAAGCCTTTCTGCAGTAGTGGATCAATCTCACCGTTTTGCTGAAAACAAAGGATTAACTCTATGGTGTAAAAGGTAATGGTGGTTTGCAGAAAGTAAACAGTAACAGTGGAAGATGTATCAATGATAAAGATTGGACCGGGGTCCATAGTTTACTAGAAGTGTTCTTCTTAAGATAAACAACATAACATGCTGGGTAAACAAATTACAGCGGGGCAATTGACAGGACAGAGCAAGGAATAACAATACAATACTAGATATTCATGATCGTATGGGATTTGATTGGGCAATACAACAACATACATAGACCGCCATCCAACTGCATCTATTACTAGCAATCCACCTTCATCTTATCATCCGACCCCCCTCCAGTATTAAATTGCAAGCAACAGATAACTGCTTTAAGCAAAGTGTGTAAGGTAAACAATCCACTTGTTCCATAAACAAGAGATCATTGTTTTCTCCCTAGTAGCAACAGAACATCTACAACCTTAGAGATTTCTGTCACTTCCCCAGATTAAATAGAGGCATGAACCCACTATCAAGCATAAATACTCCCTCTTGGAGTCACTAGCATCTACTTGGCCAAAATAGCTACTAGAAACAGAGAGCATGCAAGACCACAAACAATAGATACATGATAGAATCAATAAGATAGAACCATTAATCGATCTGACATAGTAATCTCAATATCCATCGGATCCCCGTAAACACAACATGCATGATTACAAATAGATGATCTTGATCATGAGCTCACAAGATCTAAACATGATAGCACAAAGGAGGAGAAACAACCATCTAGCTACTACATAGACCCGTAGTCTAAGGTGGAACTACTCATGCATCATATTGGAGGATGGCATGGTGATGAAGAAGGCCTCCGGGATGATCTCCCCTCCAGCAGGGTGCCGGAAAGAGCTTCAGATCCCTACGATCTAGGGACGATGGTGGTGGCGGCTACAGACTATTTCGTGGAAGATTGATCGGGTGCTTAGGGTTCTGGTATCGAGGGCTTCTTATAGGCGAAGAGGCGAGGCAGGGGGCACCCCGGGGTGGCCGCACCCCCCAGGCGCGGGCCAGGCCTGGCCGCGCGGCCAGGGGGTGTGGCCTCTTGGTGGCTCCTCTCCGTCTTGTTTTGGCTCCTTGTTCCCACGATAAAATATTGACTTTGACTTTTGTCCCGTCCAATTCCGAGAATATTGATTTTCTACCTTTTCTGGAACCAAAAACAGAAGAAAACAGACAACTGACACTGTGGCAACTTGTTAATAGGTTAGTTCCAGAAAACATATAAAAATACCTCAAAGTGTAGACAAAGCAAATCAAAGTAGATACTAAACAAGCATGGAACATCAAAAATTATAGATACGTTTACGACATATCAGAAACCCTAGGATTTCGTTGGGCCCCCTCCCCATTTCTCCGTTGGCGCCTATCCCTATGGACCCTTCTACCCGGAAGCGGCCCAATAGGAAATAGCTGCCCATAAAAATAAAAATAAAATATGTTTCAATATTAATTCAACTAATTAATATAAAACACATATATTATCATATTTCATACTCCGGAACTCCTTCTAGACCCCTTATGATCATCATCGGATGTTACCCAGAACCTTTCCGGTCTCTCTCTCTCACTCTCTCTCTCTCTCTCTCTCTCTCTCTCTCTCTCTCTCTCTCTCCTGCGGTACCGGTTCGAACCCAATGCGTCCCCACCCTTAAGTGCGCCACCCTTCGGCTCGGAGATGGTACGGACATGACCAAGACTCCTTTGCGTCAATGATCAACAACGGGACCTGGATGCCTATAATGACTACCCGTGCATTCACGAATCTCATCGCTTGAACCTTAACTACGTAGTACTATTCCCTTTGCCATACGATACCTAGGTCATCCGAAATTTGATCTCAAGTATCTCCATACTTGTGTTCGATCTCGTTACCGATGAGCTCATTTACTCGTTCCCGTGCCATTGCATTCCATGAACTAGTCATACGCTTGTAAGCTTCGTTAATACAACATCACCGAGTTGGCCATGTGTATCTATCTGTTACTTGGATTGGCAAATCATGGTGTTGATAAAAAATCTTCAACCCATTTCTTCGAGAAACCCAACAATACCTTTATGATCATCCTTTCACGGCTTGATACTTGATATCATCAAAGTCTCTTTCTAAAACAGTGATTATGCATTATCTCACACTCGAAGGATATAGGCCACGGTGTTTCTATGTTATCATCAGTAACAAATGTTTAAGTAACTAGATCGCATTGTGATTAACTTTCGATGTATGTCTATCACACCATTCTCCAATGATGTGACCTCATTGTCAATCGGCAGTATCACCATGATCTCAAAAACATAAGATCATCACTTTTCCAATGATCTAGTTTACTAGAGGTAACTAGAGACCTGGTTGTTTACATACCACATATGTATTAACATTTCGTATTAATATAGTTATATCATGGTAAGAAACGTATTATGAACAAGAGATACATCAAATAAAAACATTTTATTATTTGCCTCTAGGAGTTGTCATGATATTCATCGTCAGAAACCTCCATCTGGTCCATCAGGTTCTTTCCCTTGCCATCCACCTTCATCGAGGCCTTGCCCTTTCCCTACACCTTCTGGGATGCCGATGCCAACAACTCGGCCTGAACCATCCGCATATCCTCCTCATACATTGCCTGCCACAGTTCTTCGATGGCTACAAACACTGCTAGAGTTTCCGCGAGCTGTTGCTGCTTCGTGGCATGTCTATCCTGCTCTATGGCGTGATGGTAGGCCCTAGACCAGGACATGGCCTCCTTCATGTCGCCATCCTCCTCATCAGAATCATTGTTGACGAAGATAACAAGATTGACATCAAACATGAATCGGTGACCGAGATTGCGGCTTCTGCTCGAGCTTGGATGAGTCATGCTCGGTCCCAAAGGAGCCAACTGCAGAGACGATGCACCCAAGATTGTCTCAAGAAACCATGGATATATGATACGATGACAGCGGCATGACGGGGGTGGAGCAACCACCGCGAGCCATGGAAAGGTCAAAGGACTGGATTTGGGGTCGCAAGGAGAGGAAGAGGAGGTCAGCGGTGGCAGGTGCAAGGAGGAGGGAATGTGACTCTTAATAGGCACGTCCACTCATACCGGAATTAATGGCGAATGGGGAGCGTTTAACCGATGGGTGGGGCATTGATTGAGCTTGGCAGACTAAGGGCGCAACAGAACATACTAGGCAAGAGACGATAAGACGGCGGGGCAGCAGAGTGGCTAGGATGGTAACATAGACGGCGGGGAAGCTTTTTTCCTGCCAAGCGTCATTGAAGGCAGCTCATTCGGGGATGGCGAGCGGCATGGACGCGCACACATGTGTTGCTGGGTGTGAAGTTTTACCACGTTCGCATGATCCATTTAAGCTTATACCCAGTCCCACTTGTAAGCTTGCAGTGAGTTCCACACATGCTAGCTACTCGTGAGAAGAGTCTTTAAACTTCTTGGCTCGATACCATTTAGAATTCAACACATATTTTTTAAAAATTGTATCGTACATATATTGCAATGTACCTTGAGTACCAAATAGTACTAGTGTGATGAAAAATCTTGCGTCTACTCTGACCTTCATCAGGAGCTAGCTATGGTCCGAAAGAGTCGCACATTTTTTCAACGCACGTACACACCACGTCCCGCGACTAACTGGAGATTTCTTGGCCGGTAAGGACCTACCGAACTGCCAAAATAGAGAACGTGGAACTGAAAGTCGCTCAAGACGTCCACGAGCTTAGCTCAAATGGAGTGTAGTTACGGCCGGGACGTACTCCGTAGTCCGTACGTGCGACCCATGGAGCCATGACCATATAATAATCTGTACCTACACAAGCACTAATCACCCCTCTGAAACCCCTGGACCTATATTCGACGATAAGCCCCCGCTATAAATACGTCCCGGTTTGTGCACACTACCTCCACAGCACGCGCAGCAACACATCTCGAAGCAAGTAGAAAAAGCTAGCATCGAGCGTTCCGGCAGCCAAAATATGGCCACCACCAAAGCCATGGCATCCTCCTCGCCGCGATCCTCCTGGCCACAGCCTCCGTGCAGGCGCGCCACGACAGCCTGCCGCCTCCACCGGCAGAGGCTCCGGCGCCGGTACAATCGGCCGGAGGGCAGTGCACGCTGGAAGGCATTGCTGAGGTCGGAGTGTGCATGGGCCTCAGCAAGCTCGAGAGCGGCGTCCTCGGAAGGACGAGCACCGCTGCTAGGGACCTGTGCTGCCAGCGGATTCGTGGGAAGCCGATGGCCGACGCCGTGGCATGCCTATGCACCGTCTTCTGGCCCTTCAATGCCCGTGACCGCGCCGAGGTTGCCGACGACGTCAATGCTGTCCTCACCGTCTGCGGCGAACCTCGCGTCCCTGACCCCGTTTGCCTCCAAGGAAAGGCCTAAGTCCTCAATCGGCCTCGCCGTCGCATTGGTTGCGCGCACAGCGTACATCACCTCTACTATATGTGCTGCATAAATAAATTTCCATACCTGTACTCTCGTCAGCTCAGCTTAAATCAGCCGCATGCTGGTTAAAGCCCATGTCCTTCTAAATAAAAAGTCGTGATATTATTGGTAAAAAAATGTTTTTTCCACGTGAGGCAAATGCTCCGGGTTCCACTATACAGTTGTCTGCCTGTCACACCACATGTATTAATTGCACTGCACAGCAGCGCCAAAAAAGTATTTTCCTATGTTAAAAATATTTAGCATTGTACACTCTATGTTCGGTCGCTGCTAAATCAAGGATAAGTAATATGAAACAGAGAAAGTAGATATTAATAACTTTGATCAAAACAAAATGGCGGAGGAGTCGCAGCTAATGACGTTATCAAATGCTATCACCCTGCCACAACGATTGTGGATTTACAATGATGACGTTATTATCAATTTATCTTCCTCAAAGCATCTAGGAGAGATGCGGCTGCTATCAAACTACTGCTGGACATTTTCGGAGAAGCCTCGGGACTTAAGTGCAATATGAGGAAAAACTCCATTTCACCAATATCTGGAGGAGACGATTTGATACAGGAAATTAGTGAGCTGCTAAACTGCCAACTTTCCAAGCTTCCGATCACCTGCCTGGGCTTACCCCTACATTCTAAGAAGGTGAGAAAATAGGACTTCCAAATGTTGACGGAAGCTATGTGCACGGAGATGGCACTGCAGGCACATGAATGATCCTCAGAAATAGTGAAGGGGGAAGTGCGTTTCACCGCGTGTAGAGCTCTCTATACATGCCCGTCCGCCTGAGCTCCTCGCATGTCAGGAGGGACTCAAGCTAGCACTAACCTGGTCCACTGAACAGATGGACGTAGAAATGGATTGTTCAGGTGCTATTACAATGATCACATCAAAGGAAAGGGACTGCTCTACCCTGACACATCTCATAACAAAGCATTAAAGAAAGCCTATTATATACTAAAGCAATATAATAATGTGTTTCGAGACACCAGGTTGATCCACATCACCTAAATTATATTAATCATTAGATCTATTACTTAAGGCTATGATTTAATTAACATTACGTACATGTCTCTGTCATGTCACGTCTTTTAATAGTTGGATCCAAAATTTGTGGTTACGATTTTATGGTTTGACACGTTCAACATGTTGCATGAAGATACTATTGTGCACGTTCCAAAATATAAAAGAAAACTATTGTACAAGATAAGATCATGGAAAGCAAAAAAAATGTAAAAAAAGGGGTGAAGACGTGTGGTGAGAGAACTCTAGCGGCGTCCTTTAAAAACAATGCCTACCCGGCCTAGCTAACCAAATTGTTGGGCCTAATTCCGTATGTCAGCCTAATCGGCAACTCGGCACCATGAGAGATAAAATTTTCAATAGGAAATTCACGGATGAAATCTTGAATCACAAAAAAAATTGTATGTACCATTAGCAGATGGCGCATAATTACAAACCTTTCAAGCATCAAATTGTGCATTAATCATTAGGATGTTTTTTCTTGATCTTTAAAAACTGTGTGATTTCTGGTTTAACAAGATTGCACGGGTGAGATAAAATTATGTTCATGAGTATATTTATCAATAAAATTTAATTAGCTTCTCACTCGAGTTATTATCAATAAAATTTAATTAGCCATATATGAAATAACTCTGGTGTAAGGATCAATTCACTATTAATACCTTGAATGTCAAAACAATTGTACGACTCACAGATGACTATAATATAATCTTTTTAAGAAATCAAATTTGCATTATTCATTAGGGTGTTTTTGTTTGAGCTTTTGGAACTCTTTGTGATTTTGGCTTTAGATTGCTTAGGAAAGAGAATATTATGGTGAAAAGTACATTTATCGATATAATTTAATTCGCTCATCACTTGGGCTTTCTACCATGTAAAAAATAAATTTGATGAAGGGATCAATTCATAAAAACTTGAACGGAGAAAATTGTACCATTCACGGATGATGTATAACTATACTTTTTTCAAGCAATCCAATTGACATTATTCATTATAGTGTTTTTGTATGAGCTTTTTGAACTGTGTGATTTCTACTTCAGATTTCTTGCATGAGATAAAATTATGTTCACATGTACATTTATCTATATAATTTAATTGGCTTCTCACTCGAGCTTTTACCGTGTAAAAAATAAGTCTCGTGGAAGGATCAATTCATGATTAAAACCTTGCATGGGAAAACTGCAGCATTAATGGATGATGTACAATTATGATTTTTCAAGTAATAAAACTAGCATTATTCATTAGGGTGTTTTTGTTTGAGCTTTTGGACATGTGTGATTTCTGCTTTAGAATGCTCGCGAGATATAAAATTATGTTCACTGATACATTTATCAATATAATTTATTTGGCTTCTCACTCCGGCCTTTTACTGTGTAAACTGGTGGAAGGGTCAAATCACACACACACACACACACATATATATATATATATATATATATATATAGGACAAATTCATGCTACTTCCAGGTGTAGTTACTCCCTAGGCACAAGCCCTCCACCTGTCTCAACTAGCCCACCGCAGGGTCAAACCAACCGGGTTTGTGGAGAAAGAGATCAATAGCGTTTAAAAAAAACTAACCTAGCAAGTTTGTTGGACCGGCTAGTTACATGCATGCATTCAGTTCAATGGATAAGTACTAGTCACGTCTTGCTCGGAAACTCTATGCGTATGCACCATATGTCCATATGTGGTGAATTTCTGTTTGGAATAAGTACATAATGTTTCTCCTTGGAGCATGAACGCTCCATTTTTCGATTGAGACAATATCACTACTTACAAAAAAATGTATAAGGAGCATACACACTGTACTTTTTTTTTTAAATGTATGCAGTATACTTCAATTAAAATGAAAGAAAAAAAATATAGTTAGATGAGTATATCATAAAAGGGAGTATAGTACTCCTAAGACGAGGCGGATGAAGTACATGCTAATATGCAAAAATCATTTTGTATCCAAGGAAGTATGTCGTATGTACTATGGAGTATCTTCTTTGGACAAGCATATGACTATATATACAGTTTTAAGAAAGTATGGAGTAAGTAATTACATAGTTGGATTGTGAAGTATATCATACAAATACATATGTCTACGCCTCCGACCGGCCATCGACGAACAAAATAGATGATCTGCGGGTACGTGACACATACAACATACTGATCTCATGCATTCATTGATGGAGTATCAAGGTATAACAAACATCTATGGATGTACGTACAATTGTGTTCTTGTACACTAGCTAAGAAATTAATATGGAGTATCTATTCATGAAAAAATGTTGTATGGAGTATCTCTATAGAAAGTAGTAGTACGGAGTATCTCTCTAGAAAGTAGTAGTATGGAGTGTATATATTGTTCCAAAGTCCTATGGAGTATCTCTATAGAAAGTAGTATGGAGTATCGCTCTAGAAAAATCTGGTTACATAAAGCAGTATGGACTATGGAGTATTTTCTTTTCACATGCATGACGGTATATCACGATGATGCATGGATCACACTTCGGCTCTGTGCAACTACGCATCATCGTTGTCGCCGCATCGGAACAGCCGGGTATGCACCATGGGCACGCATAGATAATTGTGGTCACCGCCGTTGGCGACAGAGTAGTCACCCGCCGTCCATTGGTGCTCAATGAGGTGCGACGGAGCAGTCACCCGCCGTCCATTGGTGCTCAATGAGGTGCGACGGAGCATGAGGCCGTCCTGCCAGCGCCTCACACATCACGTTGCGATTAGTATGCCAATGAAACCTGCAAACAGATCGAGATAGAATTAGTCAGACCAGATATCGACACGGTTTTTTAACCGACTACAAATCACCGGAATCTACCATTTTTACATGCCCTGGTTGGTTATACCGGGTTCACCGCCGGAGTTGACCGAGATGGGGCATGCAGCCTCCACAACGCCGACGTGTACCAGGAGCCTTCCGACGTCTACAGCGGCCACCATTAGTAGCGTCCAATCTGTACATGAGAAATTTAGACATGCATCATCCTGCAGGCTGCCATGGAAGTGATTAATGAAATAGAAACTCCAATCGTGAAGGGTGATTCAATAAATAAACATTAAAGATTAATCCACGTGCATCTGACAAAAGGTAACGCATGCATCCACACGTACGAATCTCTCATCTTCCTCCGATATTGAGCTCCAACAAAACGCGATGTCGGCAACTCGTTGATCCAAGAGAAAAAGAGGGAGAGTTGGAGAGATCTGTGTAAATCAACAGACATAGATTAACAAGATACTACCTTCCTCTCTTGACGGCGAGCTTCCGTGAAACATGATGACGGCCGGTATATTTGGAAAGCTATCCATAAGTCGTTTGGCATAGGTAGGTTATATAGTATGTTATGCGGCCGGAAAAACTGCAGAGCTGCGGCTTGTTATTTTAATCGGTTGAAACAAAATTTCTAGAGCAGATCGGAAGGGGAAAGAGGTGGGGTAGCTACACCCAGGGGTAGGATGGAATTTTCCTATATATATATATATACATTTGTTGCATCTCTCTATTTTGCATACAATCTTTTATCTCTGATTCACTATGGCTCAACTTTTCTTTCTCAGGGTTGGATGACAAACGACAACTAACCACTGTAACTATCCATGCGTCTCAACGATTTGTTTTGAGTGGAATAATTACACTATTATGGCCAGCATGAATATTGGTTCTAGACGGTTAAGTACGACTTCAAGAAGTAGCTCGGGGAAGCATGAAACTTGGGGAAATAAGAAAATTATATATTTTTTTGTGTGTATATAAGGTTTTTCTGGAAGACTTTAAGTTTCATGGGATTTAATTTGCTTCTCCATGTTTATTTTGGTCGTATCTTTTCCCAATCGAGACTCGGTAAACTCAAACTTTTGCCTAACATAACACGACTTTAGTGCTCATTCTCTAGAATAGCCCGTTAGCAGAGAATTATGGAAGATATAGATAAATGGATGGAGAAAGAGATGGCATTATGATGCCAAAACAAATAGATCGAATTAAGAAAAGAGGGGAAGGTTAGGTCATTAGAAAGGTCAGGTAATGGGCAGGTGGAACCCTGATATTTTCTACACTCATGAATCAATGATAATAATAATGATTATTATGTTCTTTCTATATTTTTTGGAGATTAACAGAAAATATCAAAACATATTATGCTTTCAAAATTGGATGATTTCAATATTTATTTTTTGTTACATTGTATCTGATTCGGTACTACGACTATATGTAGTCACACCAAGTATAAAATAATGCAACATTAAAACTAATAAAGCTCATTCCATATGAAAATAAATTTTAGAGTTCATGAATTTTGTATGAGATTGTTTAAGGTTCTAATAATAATAGTAGTAACAAGTATATATGTTCACAATGTCTTCGCAGCTCCACATAAATCGGTAAAGTGGAAACAAATGAATCTATTCCTTTGTTTTAATAAAAATATCCATATGTCTTTTTTATGGTTTCTTTGTAGCAAATTATACATTCACATACAATTGGAAGTCAAAGTTATAGCTATACAAACATATTCACATCTAAAACATTATTTATTTTCCAAAAGGAGAAATGAGAGTAGGATTAAAATACATAATTCCTTCATCACAATAGAAATGATGCCCTCGCATTTGCGAGGGCCACTGTGCTAGTTTAGGAGAAAGGAATAGCATGATCCGCAAGATTGACAGAAGCCAAAATGTGGCGAGTCATAAGCTAGCTCATTTTGGTAGGTCTAGGAATAAAACACAATTCTAGACCAGGGGGTATCCACAGGAGATTCATAAGGTTGTAATGGCTGATTGTAAAACTCTTATAAATTAATGAAGCTCTTTTACCGAAAAAAAAGACTTCCAAATTTTGATAGACAAAATCCGAAACAGACTTGTAGCCTACAAAACATACATGCTCACCCAAGGTGTTCGTTCGATTCTTGTACAAACGGTATGTAGTGCCATCACTATCTTCCATCTTATGTAGCTAGACCACATGTGGATAGCGCTCGCGATACCTCCTCCCCCTCGCGTCGCCCCCTCCTGGCGACCGAGGGGGCCAAACCCTACCCCCCCCTCGCCACCTCCTCCCCCTCCATCCCTCTCCCTCCTTGTCGCCCCCGGAGGGCAGCCGGACTAAGTGCGCGGTGCCGGTGATGGGGGCGGCGGGAATCTGGCCTCCCGTCCGCAGCGCGGCAGTAGGGAGGAGATCGCCAATGTTGGACAGGGCCCCCTTGCCATCGTCGTCTCCGCTGCTCAGACCGGCGGTGGCTTCGTGGGAGCTTGGATCTGGAGGCGGCGGCCTCTACCAGAGTGGGGTGGGTGGCGATCTGGCGGAGGAGGTGACGATGATGGGATTCCGTTGGAAGACCTAGATCGGCTCTCTATCCCTAATTGCCTTCTCGATCCGTTCTCCGGAAACTGGCCGACGGTGTGGGGATCGCTGTGTCGGATCTAATAAAAGAGGTGGTCCTTTGGTTTCTTTCGCACGAAGACGAAGATCTGCTTGATGTCTGCCCTCGTTGATCTGGTCTGGAGAGGCGGGTTTTGGAAGGCTCCGCCGACGAACTCCCATGGGCGTATCATGCCTGGAGATTGCTGGATCGGAAGGTATTCAGTCGTGCGCACCTTGTTTTTCTAACCGTTTGGTTTCAGCGGGAGCATTGCAAAGCTCTGTTGTTTGTTTCCACCAAGTGCCATTCTTAGAGCCATGGTGAAGTCAGATGCGGAGAATGTCAGGAAAGCGGAAATATGAGGGTAGCGATGGTGATTTTTGTTCTTGTGGCAACGGAGAACTGGCTGCGTGATCTGGGCCTCATTGCAGCGACTGTTGGTGCGGGAAGACAACACAGAGAGAGTTTCTAGTCTTATCTTGGAGGGTGAAAATCCAAGATCTGGCCTTAACTGGTTGTGCCTGGAAATGACCTTGTTGAAGGCATTGTTTTGTGAGCAAGGACTTTCTCCAGGGTGAAAACCTATGATCTTTGATCGGACAATGACGGCACTTGGGCACTGTTTCCTTCTTGAAGGCATTGTTATTGGAGTGGAGGACTACTGGTGTTGTTCTGATGGTGTCAGTGTCGTTGCTTTGAGGATTAGTTCTCTGTAGCGGGACTTTTCTTTTTTGTAATTCTTTTTTTTCTGAGTTGTGTGCATCCGTAGGGCCGCTAGGGCATGTGTTGTTGCAGAGGCTTTGTGTAATTGGTATTCCTATGATATTAATATATACTCTTTTTAAAAAAAAAGCTAGACCATCTGCCCCTTAGGTATTCAAAGCTATATGTAAAATTTCTATGTGCTTTTCTTTGGAAAGGAACGGATACTGCTGCAGGAGGGCATTGTCTGGTAAAATTGAAAAGCCATTTGCGAGCCCAAAGAATTTCGATGTGCTTTCTGCTTGTTTTTTCGTGAGATTAGCAATGACTTTCCTAACACTAGTGGAGGAGGGGCCTCTAATCCCGGCACGTAAGGGCTTTTAGTCCTGGTTTTCAAACCGGGACTAGCCAAGCGGGACTAAAGGCCCAGGCATTAGTTCCGGACCATTCTCCAGCCGGGACAAATGGTCCTCCATGTGGCCGTCGCGGCGCGTGCGGGGTGCAGCACCATTAGTCCCGGCTGGTGTTACGGAACGCGACAACTAGTTTTCTGCCGCGACAACATTTTGGGTCTTTTTTGCGCTCGGAAAATAGAAAATGGCTTTTCTGTTCCACGAAAAATAAAACTTTCTCCTGTAACATTGTTCGCCATCCCATGATGCACATGAATGCACAATATAGGCAAATTATCACAAAATATGCCTTGATTCTAGCCATAGAATCGGTCATTTTTGACCCGAAAGCCAGGAAATCTCGAATAAGATAGATCATTTTATGAAAAAAAAATTGAGACATAATCAATATACCAAGTTTGATATTTTTGCTTCCAACTATGTCACATAATATGACATCACGCAAAGGTTTCATATTGTTTGGATCTTTTTTAAATTTGTTATGCCCGTTTCAAACTATTGTCAAACTTTCTCGAACGACAGGAATGAAGATTCTTATCTAGGGGCTGAGCCTCGCTGAACTTGCATTGGATCTCTGAAGAAACATCATATTGTGAGTCTAAAAATGATTTTTACGAAACATCATGAGCATTAGATCATGTACATGTAGTTCAAACCGGGCCTACTTCCTCTGATCCGACAGACATTTGTCTTTTTCACCAGGGGTGAACAGAAAGGTTTGAGATCTCCCGATTGGAACATTGTCCATATAAGGTGGTCTAGTATTTTTGAAAAATGGGGTGGTAGAATTTTGAATTAGCCATTTGGTGGTTGCTTCATAAACCGCCTTGTTTTTTGCGCTCAAAAAATGGAAAATGGCTTTTCCGTGCGACGAAAAGTGAAACTTTCTCCTGCAACATTGTTCTCCATCCCATGATGCACATGCATGCATAATATGGGCAAATTATCACAACTATGCCTTGATTCTAGCCATAGCATCGGTCATTTGACCCAAAAGCCAGAAAATCTCGAATGAGATAGGTCATTTTGTGAAGGTTTTTTGAGATATAATCAATATACCAAGTTTGATATTTTTCCTTCCAACTATGTCACATAATATGACACCACGTGAAGGTTTCACATTGTTTGGATCTTTTTCTTGAATTTTTTATGCCTGTTTCAATCTATCATCAAACTTTCTCGAACGGCGGGAATGAAGGTTTCGCACCTCTCTACTTGGTATTTTTGTTGGTCACTACTTGTCATTATCTTTCTAATAAAATTGGTTTTATATAATTCGAAGTTTGTATGACAAAGTTGCGGAGTTTCTATGTCTAGGTCAACTTGTGGCCAAAACTACCCCGAAGAAACACACATCAAGCCAATCACAAGACAAGAAACAACAGCCCACAGATCACCCCACTGAAACAAATCTGGGCCATCTATTTTCTACCGATCGAATGGCTCACCTTTCTCCTTGTCCACCTCTCCCACCTTATCCATCCACCTGCTCTGCCAACCACCCACCCTTCCCAACCCCACTCCTCCCCAACCTGCTCTACCCAACGCACGCCCCCGCGAGCCCTCCACTGCGCTACAGCCGACCGCCGCCACCCCGAACTAGCATGCACGCCTCCCCTCCACTATAGCCGGCCGTATCTCACCGGAGACTCCTCCGCCACCCGAGCCCACACGGTACCCCGACCACCGGATAAAGCCTTCGCCGCCATCGACTACGCCCGCCCCTCCTCTCTTGGGCTGGCCTCGGCCTCCTGCACCTAGGTGCGGTGGTAGGCTCTGACCAGCACCGGAGCAGGCCACCTCAACAGGCGAGTGGCAGCGGTAGCGGCGAGCAGGCAACAACTGCTCTTCGGCGGACGGTGTATGGGGCCATGGCGGACATCGCACGGGCCACGACGGGGCACGGGGCGGACGGCACACATGCCACGACAGCGCATGGGGTGGACGGGGCACGGGCCACGACGACACATGAGGCGAATGGGGCGTGGGGCGGGGGTGTGGACGGTGCATGGGCCACGATGGGGCCAAGACGGCGGATGGCACGCAATGCCACGATGACAGCCGGTGCACGAGGCAACGCTGTTTTTTTTTATTTTGGAATAATTTATTTGCCGTGTATTTGCAGAAAAGCGCATGCCAAAGGCTTGGCAGGAAAGCACACGGCAAAGACTTGGCAGAAAAGCCCACGGAAAAGGCTCTGGGACCTACTGTCACGGCGCCGCGCAGCGTCAAGTCACTTTTCTCTGCCGTGCATCACTGTCTGGCACATGGCAAAGTGTTTGCAGTGAATTTGTGGAGTCGTGTATACTTTGCCGTGTAATTGTACACGACAAAGGCTTTGCCGTGCGTATTCGGGGCTTTGCCGTGTTTCGAAGCTGACACGGCAAAGAACCTGATTCCGGTAGTGAATCCTAATATAAGAGGGAGGGAATACTTACTCTACGTGGTATTTGGCTGTCACATTAACTTCTACATCTTCTGCACTCATATGCATTTCCAAATTGCTTTGCTCAGCTTTATCGTGAGATTAGCAAGAATTTTCCTAAGCACTTATGCACTTGTGTTTTAGTGTTCTTTCTTTTGTTGAGTTGTGTTTTAGAGTTCTTACTAAGCCCATGAAGCAAAAATATTTCAGTTTTGCATGTGCTATGCCTACTTAATAACCCGTTGTTAAATATTCACCACAAATAAGGAAAAAAGAGTCAAACCGTCACTAAATAGAAAAAAAAACGGGTGGCACAAACGGGAATATGACCACCCAACACAAAATGCTGCCTTAGAGCTTTACTAACTGCACTCCCTCTTGCTCCTCCTCTCTTAAAACTTAGCCGCCGTCCAATTATCTGTTGCCTCCATCTTCTTACTCACCATGATGAGACTCCTACACTCTTCCAAGCATCCCGTACGACAGCTTTTACCATCACCATTGGTTAGTGCACAACATTCATCTTTCTCTCCATCAATTTATGAATTCGGTTGTTCAGAGGTATCGCTTGTCTATGCAAACAATGGTTGATGGGGGTCCTTATCTCTGTCGAGCATGGGCATCTGGCTTCTTTCTTTAGGGGGCTTATAGCTCCTATGCGACGTCTTTACATGGAATTGGAAGGAAAGCGACATCGTTGCAAACAATAGCTGGCATGCGACGGTTGTAAGGCGGCAAATAGCTCCCGTGCGACACTTCTACTTAACCCCACGAGACCGTCAACGAATTCGAATCAGCTGAGCACAGTAGGACCCACAGCCTCTCCACGTCACGGCGGAACTCACCTGATGTCCACCTCATATCGTGGGACCCACCCTGTGGTCGAAGAGAGCCGTTGGCCCCGATCCGTCCCCGCACCCGAGCACTCCCGCCACCGTTCCAGCATCTCATCCCCTTCCGTTTTCTTCTCCGGCGAGCAAGTGCGGCAATGCCGGCGAGGGATGTCGAGCTCTGATTCCTCCCACCGCTCATGACCTCGGTATGGTGCAGTGCCGATGAGGAGGTGCCCCGATTGCCCCCGTACCGCGCCCCTGAAGCGGCTTGTCACATCCACCGACAAGAACGGCAACATTGGCCGGGAATTTTTGAAGTGTGAGAGCAAGCCCGACCCGGGAAAGGTGAGATCTGAGTGTTTCGAGCGCCAATTTCTCGCTTTTCTTTCAAAATTTCATGTATTTCATCGAATTTGGGATTTAGGGTTCATCTCTGCGATTTCAGGAACTGCCAAAATGTGGGAATTTTGAGTGGCTTGATGAGTACATCGAGCGAATTGGGGTGGAGGTAGCATCCCGGGAGCTCGAAAACCCGTCCGTGGTGGAGCAATTGGGATGTGGCAACCCCATTTCCGCTGGTACTATGGTGGATGCGGAAGTGAAGGCCGAGCTGAAGAAGATGAACAAGCAGCTAAGGCAAATCATCGAATTGAAGAAGCAGGACAATCTGATGACCGGTTTTTTTTATTTTTGTGTAATTTCTCTCGGATTAGTTTATCTCCTCATCGTTAGTCATTAGACAGCGCAGTCAGTGTTCGAGTGATGCTTTGTAATGGATGTAATGGTCTATGTCTTTGGCTTGAATAAAATGCAACACAAATTCGGGCTAATTTTTGAGCTGCTCTGTTTTCGAAATCAGTGTTCCTTCAGTTTCGTCAGTGTTCCTTTTATCAGTGTGCAGGGGGCGCCCGTGTGCAGGGGAGGGGTTGAAAAGTAAAAATAATAATTGACGAGGATTGAAAAAGGCCAGGCACAAATATAACTTAGCCATGCCAAAATAGACGTATTCAGGCCCAATAGTAACTATATGTTGATTGGGCAAAAAAAAGGTACTCACGTTACAATCTAAATAGGAACGTGTGGATCTGCAGATACTCGTGCTCAGGTTGCAATCTTTTTTTTTGTAAAAGTAAATATATAAATGAAGTCCAAGGACATCCATTTAACTAACATAACTTGGGCGCTCCTTTAACTTATGTAAATATGTAAATGACTTATTTGAAAATGAACCATGTGTTGTATGAACTTGTTTTTGTGTCTTTTGTTTTATACACTTGTAAATATATAAATATTGCACGAGTATTATATGAACTTGTTTTTGTGTCTTTTGTTTTATACACTTGTTGTTTTGGGTGTTTTGACAAATGACAATACAATAAAACACAGATTACAATAAAACAAGGGGATAGATAATATTGGGATAACATTACTTATATTAGATAGGGGGATCGATAACATTACAATAAAAAGAAAAAGTACAATAATATAGAAGGGAATAGGCGCCCCGCCTAAACCCTGGGCTAGCCCCTAAACCCTAACCCTAGCTACCCTACTCCATCGGCGGTGGAGGCGGTGCCGCCGGTGCAGCCGCCTTCGCGGCATTCCACGCCGCCAGCCTCTCCCGGTGCTCCCGCTTCCGCTGCTCCTCCTGGAAGGCCCAGCAATTGGCCTCCCGTCGCTCGTCGTCCGCCCGTCTGCGCCTTTTCTTCAAGGCGCGCTGGGCCTGCTTCTCCTCCCACCTGGAGAAAGCAGCCTCCTCCTTTTCCTCGTCCTTCGCCGCCTTAGCCCAGTAGGCTTCGGAGGGGAGGTCGCCGCCGCCGGGGAGGTTGGGGACTGGGTTGGTGACGATGGGGCCCTGCTCCCCCCAGGGGCAGGGCGGGGACTTCTTCTTCTTGCCACGCTTGGGGCGCGTGGGCGCCCCCTGCTCCCACCACTGCTTGTGGTCCGGGTGGTTGTCCTCGTCGCTTACTTCGGTGTCGGAAGGGAAGCGGAAGAGGGAGGTCGCCATGGTCGGAGTGTTTGGGGGCTGGGAGGAGGCAAAGGGACGGGCTCGAGGTTGAAGATGAGGGGCAAGATGGGATGAGGAGGCAAAGGCGTTTTGCCTATTTATTGAGGGCGGCGTGGGAATCCAGCGTCGCGTTGGCGCAGACGCCGAGACGAGACGCGTGCGCTGTGTTGCGTGTGGGAAGCGGACGTGATCAATGCGAAAGAGAGAAAAAAATAGCTAGGATGCGACGTACTGTAACCCCTGCACCGCCGCCCCCGCCCCTGCATGCATGCATGCATTAATGCGAAAGAGAGAAAAAAACGTCCAAGGTAGTTGTTCATTGGCAGTGAAAAATAGAAGGGAAAACTAAAAGGTACTCGTTTGTTTTTACACACCGCATGCAACAAACTCGTTCGTTTTTACACACGCAAGAAAAATCTGTGGGAGTAATATTGACTTTTTGTAGGGCGCATGAACCAGATGGGAGTAAGTTTGACTGAAGAAAGTTGTTCGACGTACACTTAATTAATGTGGCAGCGCTGTTGCACGCAAAATAGCTAGACTGCGACGCTAGGGGCAGCTGCTGCATGCATGGTGCAGCCCGTCCCGCCTAGCGCCCTCGCATGCCACGCTCAGTCCAACGGTCAATGGAGTGTGCCAACGCTGTACGTTATATTTATTACATATTTTAGATTTTGATATTTTTTCTTAGACTGGTCATAGTGACATGCATACTCCCTCTGTTCACAAATAAGTGTACGTTTGGCTTCAAAATTTGTCCACAAAAAGTGTACTTCTACCTTTCCAATGCACTTGGGCATCCAATGTACAAAGTCCACAAAATTTGTCCATAAAAATTTGTCCACAAAATTTAGAAGATTTTCCTTAAGGGTGACCTACAAGCTTATGGGTTGCCCACAAGCAATAAACAATTATTTTACTCTCTCCTCTCTCTCTTGCTTGTGTGTACTTTTAACAGACATGTGGGTTCCAGCTTATGGTGAACTTGACCTTATAGCCATTTCTATAAGCTGTGTGGGTCCCATCTTATAGCAAAGGTTCACCTTATACATAGTCTAAGTTACTACTCCATAGTGCAAAATAACATAGATGTGGTATCATACAAAGTCTCATTTATTACAAAAAACCTGAGGGGGGTAAGTTTGACTGAAGAAAGTTGTTACACGAACACTTATTTAATGCGACGGAGGGAGTAAATACGCTGCAGCGCTGTTGCACGTAAAATAGCTAAACTGCGACGCTAGGGGCAGCTGCATGCATGGTGCAGCCCGTCCCGCCCAGCGCCCTCGCATGCCACGCTCGCATGCCACGCTGTTGCACGTAAAAACGATGAAGCCAATCAGATTCCAGAATCATCCATCCCACGGATCGCCAAGAGCTAGCCACGAAATCCTTCTAAGAGACGCCAACCAATCAGGTTGCAGAACAAGCCCTTCCATGGATCGCCCAGAGCCACCCGCGGAATCCTTCTAGAAGACGCGATCGGACGACCACATTGTTGCGCTAGGGTTAGATCTACGGTCCTCATTCGGCCTTAGGGTTAGCGGGGTTTAGGATACAGTCAACGGGGTTTCACAAGTTTGACCAGACATTCAAATGTGCATAACTAATTCAAAAAAAATCAAAAAAATACAAAACCTTCGCATGGTGTCATGTTATGTGACATAGTTGTGAGGAAAAATATCAAACTTGGTATATTGATCATATTTCAAAAAACCCTTCACAAAATGACCTATCTCCTCCGACGTTTTCTGGCTTTCGGGTCAAATGACCAATGATATGGCTAGAATCAAGGCATAGTTTGTGATAATGTGCCCATATTTGGCATGCATGTCTATAATGGGATGACTAACAATGTTGTAGCACAAAGTTTTCCTTTTCGACGCACAGAAAAATCATTTTCTATTTTCTGAGTGCCGAAAGAGGGGGGGATTTGTGAAGCAACCACCAAATTGAAGTTTCAAAATGGTAACATCCTATTTTTCAAAAATACTTGACAACCTAGAATGTACAATTTCCCAACTTGAGTATCTCAAACCTTTTATTCCATCCCTGGTGAAAAAGACAAATCCTGCCGAATCGGCTGGAAGTGGGTAAGATATGAACTACAGGTACATGATTCCATGCTGATGATTTTTGTAAAAATCATTTTTAGGTTCACAACATGCTATTTCATCAGAGATCCAATGCTAGTTTTGTGAGCCTCAGCCCCTAGCTAAGAATATTTACGAAAACCCTTCAAGTTTGACCAGACATTCAAATGTGCATAACTAATTCAAAAAAAATCAAAAAAATACAAAACCTTCGCATGGTGTCATGTTATGTGACATAGTTCTGAGGAAAAATATCAAACTTGGTTTTAGAAATGGTCAAAAAAAACTTGCTTAGAAATGGGGTGGTTTACCCTAGCTTTGGAGCCCATTTCTACCCCATTTTGGGTGAGGGTGAGTTGTACTTCACAAAAGGGATCAGGGTGAGGATGAGTTGTATTGTACATATGAGAAAAACGTTGGAAGCTCATACAAACATAGAAAAGTGACATAGCTACATTTGTTGAAATTCAAATTTACCATCATATTTGAATTTTGTCCAAATTATCAACAAGTGACAAATTATTATAATAAAAAATGTTTACAACAACAAGTGCCAAATTATTACAACAACAAGTGTCAAATGTTTACAACAATAACAAATGTTTACAATAACAAATGTCTATTTCTTTTGGCTCTTCTTACCCCTCGTTTTCTTCTCCTTCACAAGTTTCACACCACACAATAGGTTTATGCTCTTCTTTTTCTTACCATTACCATCTGGCCTCCCCACAGCACGTCCAAGAGTCTCCTTCACCTCCTGCACCTCCTCAACAACCTCATGATCATGATCCAGAGCCTCACCAACATGGTCACTTTGCACCAGAGCCTCAACAACATGGTCAGTTTGCACCAGAGCCTCAACAACAGGCTCATTTTGCACCAGAGGGTCAACAACAGGCTTATTTTGCACCAGAGCCTCAACAACAGGCTCATTTTGCACTAGAGCCTCAACAACAGGCTCATTTTGCCCCTCATTTTGCACCAGAGCTTTCAAATCAGAAACGGTGTGCCCTAAAGCCTCAACAGTTTGCACATCATCCTCCAAAACAAGTTCAGATTGCACCTCAGCAGCACCAAACATGATCTGGTTAGTTCTCTTCTTTCTTTGGCCATTGATTCTTGCCCTTTTCACTGGCCAGCATTCATCAACAATAAGAGGTGGGCCTTTTTCTCCACGCTTCCTCCTGAAAACAAGCAATTTAGCTGGGGGAGAAAATTCATCAACAAGAAATGAGATAGATTTTGGATGAACATACTTTGGCTTTTCAGCAGTGTATCTGCACTTGGTAGAGCCAGCTCGGTGTCCAAGTTCTTCACAGAGTTTGCATCTATTCTTGTTACCTTTTTGGGCCCTTTTTGGCTTGGCATCTTTCTTTTCATCTTTCTTTCCCTTCTTGCTGCTCCCACCTTTCTCAAACCAAGCCTTGAATCTACTCTGCTTGGGCCTGCCAGCCTTTCTTTTCATCAAAGGAGGACACAAGGAGAACTGAATGTCCACTTCAGGCCACTGAGACTGATCTGTAAGTGCTGGAATTGGTGTTCCATATGCAGCCTTGAATTTTGCTACAGAATAATACTCATGCAAATATGGGTGCATATTTAGCTTGTGTTTGAAGGCCAAGAAAAGTATGGCATGCTCACAAGGCTTCCCAGTGTGTTGCCACTCAAGGCATGTGCATTCATGCAATTGAGTGTCAACAACATGCCTCCTGCCAGTCTTTGTATCTCCGACTTCAGCACCCCATAATGAGGATTTCTCAACACGCAAATGTGCAAGATTTCTGCTTCTGTTGACCACCTGTTGCACAACATCAGTAAGCTTATCTCCTTGAAGAACATCACCAAGCCTTCTTCTCAATTCCCACAACCTCATGATCATGATCCTGATCTGGTCAACCATGTCATGGACAGGCAAGTCTTTTAACTCCTTCACTTTGTTGTTGAAACTTTCTGCCAAATTATTGTTGATATGATCACATTTGATGGCAGTGTTAAAACCATACCTGTACCATAAAAGAGAATGGTAGGTTTCCAACCATGTACAAAACTTGACCCTATCCTCCTTAGAGCATGCCGCCTTAATCTTCTCAAGGTGATATGAATGTGTCTGCCTGGTGTAAGATCTTGCTGCTGGCCACATGCATCCAAAATCATCTCCTCTGAATTTTTTGATCAAATTCATCCACATATGGCCGAAGCACTCCCTCTGCTCAGCATGAGGGAAAACAATCTTCACTGCATTTTCTAAACCTTTACATGCATCTGTGTGCACTGCCAATGGAGAGACTGGCCCTATGCATCTTTTCAACTGCATCATGAACCATGTCCATGATGCCTCTGTCTCAGACTGAAACATGCCAATAGCTACAGGGAACATCCAATTGTGTCCATCTAAAGCATTGCATGCTGCTAGTTGACCATTCCACTTTCCAGTCAAGAAAGATGAGTCTATACTCAAATATGGACGGCAACCTGCTTTGAAGCCATCGATGTAAGGCTTTAAAGCCATGAAGAATTTAGAGAAGAAGACTTTCCCATCAGCTGTTACCTCAGTATCTATCTCCACAACACTGCCACGTGACCTCTTCTCTACTTCTGCTTTGAAGTTATAAAGCATTCGAAAGGTATTTGCCCAATCACCATATAGCTCTTTCATTGCCCTTTGCTTTGCCTTCCACACTGTAGTATAATTCAGCTTAATGGGGTACTGCTTTTCCAAGTCTATTTTCAGTCTCTTTGCAGTGCTGTTTGGTGTTGTGGCTAAAATGGGCTTGATCTTTTCTGCAACCCATAATTGTGATGTCATCTTTGTAACTGTTTGAGAACTTGTAATGCAAGTATGAGGTTTTAGAATTTGATTCACTCTTATTGTCCTTCCATCAGGTTGGCGTCTAGCAAATATATACCACTTGCAAGGCCTGGCACCACCATCATAACCTACGCATTTTGCATAGAACTTCTTTTTATCAGTCCACATAGTCTTGGTAGCAAACTCACGTTTGACTGCATATGTCCTGAAACACATCCTGAATTCATCCATGCTTGGAAACAATCTCCCAACTTCAATAACTGGGTCCTCTTTGTCATAAACTGTTACTAGCTCATCATCATGTGCATCATCTACATGAACTGCAGCATTTTCCAACAACTCTAGATCTATATCTGCCTCTTCATCTCTTAAATGGTTGTCACCATCATTTGCAGCTTCATCCCTCTTCTTCTCCTTGTCTCTGTCATCTATAGGAATGCCAAAAAGCTTTGCCATTTCAATGTCATCTATTGGTGCAATGACCAAATCAGTCCGGTCATGTATCTCAACTGAATTCCAATCAACAGTTACAATCCTTTGTGCATTACCATCTGCAGCCTCCCCTTGTGCATTAGCATCATCATCCTCCACTGTTAACACTTCCAACTCAGTAAGTATAGGCATTACTTGCCTTTGTGCAGCCCAATCATCCTCAACCATCTGAGCAGCCAGCTTCGAGGCCACATATCCAACCCTCGAATCAGGTTTCAGATCAATGAGCTCTGCTAAAAACAGAACAGTTTTGCTTGTCCAACCGTTTCGCTCATCGATTTCATCAACTATATGTTCCCCTGTCTCAACCCTAACATAGTCACATTTGCAATCATCAAATCGTAACAAAGAAACTTCTTGCTCTGGCCCCCAAACCACACTATCCCCAATTTTTTCCACCATTTTCCTTACTGCCTCCTCTCCCATGTTTATTAGCTCTTGGGGATCAACATGTTCTAATTCCACCTCCCATTTAACAACCGTGTCTCTCTCAATGATCTGCGTGCTGCCATCAACTAAAACAGCCCTAGAGGGAAAGAAATTGATGCGAAATTCGAAGGTTTGGCGCGCAACATCGTCTCCCCTATTTTTGGCGGGCACTGTGAGCTAGCGGAAGCGAACAAAGAGCTCAACCTTAGAGAAATTAAGTGCAGAGATACGGGATATACCGATTAGAAGTCCCCTCTCCATGCTCCATATCGTTCCCCCTCGCCCCGTTCAGCACACCCTCGCCTCCACAATCTAGCATCAATGGGCACGCTCAGATCTCGAATTGAGAAGAATGGGAGAGGAATTAGCTTTCAAATGGCACTCACCACCTTCGTCGTCGAACGAAAGCGCCGCCGCCTAAATTAATTGCCGTGCCGCCCCGGCGCCGAGAACGATGAGTGAGGTCCGCCACCGCCGTCGGGGAAGCTACAGTCAGTGTGACGCGCGCTCTCGGTCGGAAGCGGTTGGTTTGACTGGCTGTCCCAACCAACTGGTTTGGCTTAACCCTAATATTGGAACAAAGTTAAATGTATCCTTACGACCGTTTTAAGGCCCGTGTGGCCCTGGGATATTAGCTGCCTCACAACCGTCGCATGCGAGCTATTCTTTTCAACGATGTCGCTTTCCTTCCAATTCCATGTAAAGACGTCGCATAGGAGCTATAAGCCCTTCTTTAGGGGGCGTTGACGGCCATGTGCACTACTGGTCGTGGCACTCCGGTCATATAGATGGAGGACATCGCTTGAGCGCGTGCCACACACGGTTTGTGGTAAGGGCGTCTTCTCGGGGGTGACGAGCGCCATAAGGATGACACCATGTTGCTAAGTGATTGCACAACGATACAACTAGGCGCGGAGAGCACGTGGATCTATCATGGAGGCATTTAGGCGCCGTCAGATCTAGCACTCGCTAGATGTTGATTTCCTTGATGCCGGTGGAAGTCGGGTGATGATGAGGTTTTCCACCATTAGAGGTGGTAGGACAAGTGTCTCACTCTCATCCTTTGTGCGATATATGTGTTGTGATGCGATGGTGAGGTTTTTCTCCACTACCGTTGGCTTGCATGCAATATGCATACGTCTGCATCCCGATTAACGAATCATGGTGGCATGGCACCACCCTCTATCCCTTCGATAATAAGTAGAGGCTTTTCTCAGGAGGTGGAGGACTACTGGCGGTTGGATCGAAGATGGTTGCATGAGTCAATGAATGTTCTAGAGGAGGTCCGACGATAGCAGTTGTCATTGCAGGAAACTATGGTAGAGTCATCCATAATAATGGGTGTGGAGGTGCTCTCTGAATATCCATCAATGCGACAGTAAATATAACACCACTTCATGAAAACCAAAGCAATTTTACCATGCGGCAAAGCCACTCCAAACCAAATCAACAAAAAATGCTAGTATTGAACAATTTTTTTGGTAACTAAATGAATTTTACTATCCCCGATCACACCACATTGTCTTCATCTTCATTTCTAGATTGGAAGGATGTTTTCGATTCCATACCCGCTCAGTTATTAAAGAAAGTGAGATCCGACCTTGATGTCTAAAGACTTTGGGAAAAACACACCCGCCAAATAATCTTCGCCAGAATATGTAATATTTGTTCTACTTTTCGAAGACCTTACATTGATCAACAAAAAGAAACAAGGACTTTCTTCTCACTGGAGCCTCTCAATTAAATCATGGTGGGATCCTTTCGGTGAAATAGTTCGGAGCGAGTGAGCCACCTTTCTTAACAAGGAAGGACAACCGCATAAGCTTTTCATGTTTTGAGGAAATCAAATGTTTGAAGGCAGGACTAGGAGAAGCATTCAGGGTACATGATCTCGGACCTCTTCTATGCTTCCTTCGGATACATATGGCCTTGAAAACGGTTTAGTTCTAAGAACTATCAAGGGTTCAAATTCCTCTCTCTCCTTTTTCTTATTTAATATGTTTATTTCATTTTTTATTTTGTCCTTTTACCAAGTAGTGGGAAGACTATAAGTATTCCTTTAGTAAACCACTATGGCTCTAACAAAAATACTTGCATACACCAAAAACCTTGGGTTCCATGGGGTGCACGATTTTTCTACCAATGGGGAATTCCCTTAACCGCCCCACCCCTCTTACTACGGTTTTTTTTGCCTAGCTAACACTTAGATCCGGCTCTACCCAAGGTTGTTTAGTTCACGTACGCCACATCCCATGTTCCACATCTTATGGAAATGACAAGGATGTAACCGTGGTCTTTGGGTTCAATGCGCACTCAAGATATTGACGGGCACAATGATATTGAAAGAAGAATTGGAAGCCATGTTACTAATTCAAAGAAGAACACAAGGGAAATAACTGAAGAGGTGCCACAATTGTAGTAGGATGTATTTATTTATATAAATGATATGCAAAGAGAAACCTAATGCATGGCCAGAAACTCAATTTTGTATTGTGTACAAATAAAACTCCCATCCGATGCATGCACTAAAAAAAGGTTGAAAAAAAATACTAGGATGTGATTTC
Organism: Avena sativa; assembly: GCA_916181665.1. Classification (NCBI taxonomy): domain Eukaryota; kingdom Viridiplantae; phylum Streptophyta; class Magnoliopsida; order Poales; family Poaceae; genus Avena; species Avena sativa. Next base: position 349,340,889 of record OV702293.1, on the reverse strand, counting down.
ACATGCCAACAAGTTAAGTGAGATAACACAAGATCCATGACCACCGAATCTAGTACTTGTTAATTATTACCATGGATAAAATATTTTAAACTGAGACTCCCGCAATCTAGAATTTTCACCACCTTGAAATGATTCAGTGGGGTGAGTTAATGTGGGCAGCTCTCCTATAAAAGTTATATTTTTAGTCATGTAAACACACATTTTGTGTGTGCTACAGAAGAAAGTGAGATAGTGTATACACCAAAAAAAAAGTGAGATGGTGGAATTTCCTTGGATCTCCGCTAGCTAAAAGTCATTCTTGTGCGGATACGTGTAGTTGCGGTGTGCGTGTGGAGTATAGGTTGTGTCGATGTAACTACATTCTAAAATTTCTTATGCATTAATTCTGCAACTGAATTTCTGGATGAACGGAAAATTTTCTGGGTTTCAACTTTCAACCGCTAAATTCAACGCTTGTCTTTATAAAAAAAATCAACGCTTGTGCTTGGAATGTAGCTTGAGTACGGATAAATTATTTCTTGCTTCTACTTTGACCATCATGGAAGAAACAAGATCAGATAGGCGCAAATTTTCTAGATGTACTTGCCACCTCATGTGACTAATGGCAGATGATTCTCTGTACAGTCGTACCACGCACTGCCAAAAGAGAAAAGGAACTCACCTACGTGTACTTACGGTTCATGGAGCCGTGACTATACAATCTGTACGTAGGCAAGCACTGACAAAACCCGCGACGCAATTGACCCGAGGTACGCCGATTAGCTTCCTATAAACACGGCTAGGTTTGCACACCCTGAATCCACAGACAGACCAACATCCGCAGCCAGTTAGCAACACGTACACATCTCAAAAGAAGAAGCAGCATCGAAGCATCATCCGCACCGATGGCCACCAGCAAAGCCATGGCATTCTCCCGTGTCATCCTCCTCCTTGCCGTGATACTCCTGTCCATGGCCTCCATCCAGGTGCGTAGCGACGACAGCGCGCCGCCTGCACCTGCACCTTCGCCGCCCGCCAGCGGGAATTGCACGAGTGACTATGTCAACACCACGCTCTCTATTTGATTCACACACAGGAATTTGGGTCTGATACAAGTATTTCAGCAGGAATTGGGGAGGGAAATAGAGCCAAGGTGGAAGGGAGAGGATACAGCAAAGGGGCAAGTAGCAGAGCCGTGTTCCGGTTTCTTCTTTCTCTCCCCTCGTACGCATGACTCGGTCCTCATCTTGTAGCCTCAGCGGGTCCACGCTGCAGCCGGGTAGCGCCCGTTCTCCCGTCGGTTGCGCCGTGGTCGCTGGCCCGGTCCCTCTTCAGGTACATGAGCTCTTGGGCCCATGACATTCCCCCTTCCTTTAGCAGTGGCTTGTCCCCAAGCCGGCGCACGTGGAAAGCGAGTCTTCAACTCCAACAAGTTCTCCCAAGTTGCCAGCGACGCCGGTAGGCCTGACCACTGGATTCGTGCTTGCTCGAGGGCGTTCTTGCGACGGCGAACTTGACGAGTTTCCAGCACCCGTAGCGGAACATGGTGATGGGGGGCCGCATCATCCACAGCTGGGAGCTCCGGGTGAACAACCGTCAGTGGCGCGCCGCCCCGCAGCTGCGAGACGTGAAACACGGGATGCAGCTTGGATGTCTCTGGCAGCTTCAGACGATAAGAGAGATCTCCAACTTTCTGTTCCACCTGGAAGGGGCCAAAGAAGCGAAAGGCGAGCTTGGCGTTGGCGCGCATGGCGAGCGAGGTCTGCACATATGGCTGCAATCGAAGATAAACCCAATCGCCGACTTGAAAGGATCGATCAGACCTCTTGCGATCCGCGAAGTGCTTCATGCGAGTATTTGCACGATGAAGGTGCTGGCGAAGCAGGGCGGTCACCAATTGTCGTTCCTGGAGCCAATCATGCAAATCTGTCACGACCGGTACAGATGTATCTGAAATTCCCAAGTACCGTGGAGGGTGACCATAGAGAGCCATAAACGGAGACATCTTAATTGCCGAGTGGTATGTAGTGTTGTACCAAAACTCTGCCAACGGTAGCCATTTACTCCATCTAGATGGGCAAGAACTGATAAAGCATCGTAAATAGGTTTCCAGGCACTGATTGACTCGTTCCGTTTGCCCGTCAGTCTGCGGGTGATACGTTGTGCTCATGCGCATCTCCGTCCTTGATAGTTTGAACAGTGATTGCCACAGCTGACTTGTGAAAATCTTGTCACGGTCAGAAATCAGAGCTTCCGGCATACTATGCAACTTGAACACTTGGTCGATGTACAGCTGTGCCACCTGCGCTGCAGTATAGGGATGCGCAAGAGGCAAGAAATGGGCGTACTTGGTCATCTTGTCCACCACCACCAGGATAGAATTGAAACCCGCCGAGCGAGGTAAGCCCTCCACGAAGTCGAGCGAGACCACCTGCCATGCTTGATCGGGAACAAGCAAGGGTTTTAGAAGTCCAGGGTAGCGAACATGCTCTGGTTTTGCTTGTTTGCATACTGAGCAAGCTTCAATGAACTGCTGCACCGATGGTTTCATGTGTGGCCAAGCAAACAGCTGCCGCACCCGTTGCAGAGTGGAATGGATCCCTGAATGCCCGCCAATTGCTCCCGCATGAAAGGACTGCAAGATTTTTTGTTGCATAGCAGTATTACCACCCACCCAAATTCTTTTCTTGTAACGGAGTAGGGGTCCATCCCAGGCTAGATGCTTCACTGGACTGTCAGATTTTCCCATCTGGAGTAGAAGTTTCTATGCCACCATGTCTCGAGTGTAACCGTCCCTAATTTCTTGAAGCCAGTCAGGGGTTCCCACTGTGATAGCTAGAATCTCCCCTTCAGAAATTGCAGGATGTCGAGATAAGGCATCAGCCACTTGATTCGTGCTGCCTTTCTTGTACTCAATGGTGTATTGCAGTCCCAGCAATTTCGTGAGTGCTTTTTGTTGCCACGGAGTTGTTAAGCGCTGTTCATCCAGGTGAGACAGAGCTCGTTGATCCGTTCGAATAACAAATGGGGATTGGCGCAAGTATGGGCGCCAACGATCCACAGCTAGAAGAATTGCGAGACTTTCCTTCTCATATGTTGATAGCTGACGCAGTCGAGGGCCCAATGCCCTGCTCAGATAGGCCAGGGGGTGACTGTCCTGCATTAAGACAGCGCCAATGCCGCGATCACTTGCATCTGTTTCCACCACGAATGGGCGTTCGAAATTGGGCAAGGCCAACACTGGTGCAGTCAGTAAGGCTTGTTTCAGAGATTCAAATGCCACCTGATGGTCCGTTGTCCAGACAAAAACTTCATTCTTCTTTAGCAAATCTGTCAGGCAACGACTGATGAGACCGAAATTTCTGACAAACTTACGGTAGTACCCGGCCAGACCAAGGAATTTGCGCATGTCTTTGGCATTAACAGGTGTTGGCCATGTTCGAACCGCCTCAATGTTCTTGGGGTCGGTTGCGACACCCTCTGTCGAAATGATATGCCCCAGATATTTGAGCCGTGGCTGAGCAAAAGTGCACTTGGAACGCTTCACCTTGAGATGATGTTCGGCTAGAAGCTGAAAGACAGCTCGTAGATGTGCTTGGTGCTCTTCCAATGTGGAACTATAGATGAGTATATCATCTATGAAGACCAAAACACATCGACGCAAGAGAGGGGCAAATATTTTGTTCATAGCGTTCTGAAACGTGGCTGGCGCACCTGTCAGACCATACGGCATCACCATGAACTCATAATGAACCTGATGTGTCTGAAATGATGTCTTATGCTCCTCTCCCGGCGCCATGCGAATTTGATGATACCCGGCTCGCAGATCCAGACTGGTGAACCACGATGCCCCCGCCAATTCATCCAAGAGTTCGTCAATGACGGGTAGAGGGTAACGATTCTTCAGAGTTAGGGCATTGAGGTATCGGAAATCGATACAGAAACGCCATGTCCCATCCTTCTTCTGGACCAGTAGTACTGGCGAGGCAAAGGGGCTAGTGCTAAAGCGAATAGTTCCTTGCTTGAGCATATCTGCTATCTGACGCTCTATCTCATCCTTCTGCTCCGGGTTGTAACGATATGGACGCAGATTCACAGGTCTTGACCCGGGCAACAGAGTGATAACGTGGTCAAATTCACGGGGCGGAGGCAGGCCCTTTGGCTCATCAAAGATAGAATCAAATTCAGATAGCAACTGAGTAATGGAGAGGGGGCAATCATTTTGCTCATCTGGTTCCTTGACTTCTCTCAACTGAACCAAGTGACAGATAGAGTCCATCTTATCCAACGCCTCCAACTGGTTTGCAGTAATTTCTGGGCAAGTAGTCGTGTTGGCGACCAGACCTTGTAACTGTACCGCATGCCCATGATGCTCGAATGCCAATTGTTTCCTGCCCCAATGAACCTTCATAGAACCAATACTTTCCAGCCAATCCATGCCCAAGATAATTTCATAGCAGCCCAAAGGAAACAACCTGAGTGTGGTTGAGAAATCCACCCCTTGTGCTTGCCAAGCACAATCTGGCACTTCCAAGTCACAGCGGAGCACTCCCCCGGCCACCTTGACCTGCATAGGGCGGCATCGCCTCACTGTTGGCCAGGCTGCTGCAATAGCTTCACTGATGAAGCTGTGGGTGCTGCCTGGGTAAACTAGCATCAGCACCTCGCGATCTGCCACCGTGCCCTTCAACCTGACGGTGTGCGGTGGCTCCACACCTTGCAAAGCAGCCTCGGATATCACACAGAGCTCGGCGGGCTGATCATCCAGTGAGGAATCCGGGTCCGTCTCACTGGCCAGTAAAGCCATGAGCTCCTCCACCACGTGTAATGGGACTGTCGGACCACATGTGTGGTCACGAGCCCATTTCTCGCCGCAGGTGTAGCAGAGTCCACGAGCGCGCCGATACGCTCGCATTGCCTGCACCTTGTCGTCAGTAGATGGTGTTTGCGCACTTGCTGCGCCGCGTCGGTCTTCTGCGCGCGCGCCTGGGAGTGATGCAGACAGACCCGGAGGCCGCCCTCCTGGCGGCAGTGGCAACGAAAGTGCCGTGCGTGGTGGCGGCCGAGAGTAGGTGGCCGATCCACACCCCACACGCGCGGCCTCCCGAGTGAGCTCCATCGCCTCTTCCTGCAACAAGGCAAGAGACACGGCAGTGTCCAATTCTTTGGGTTGCTGAACCATTACCACTACACGTATATCAGAACGAAGGTCATCCACAAATTTGGTAACAAAGTATAAAGGATCCCACGAATTATGATGAGCTATCAAATTATTCATAGCTGCCGTAAACTGAACTGCATACTGAGCTACTGTTCCTGTCTGACGGAGGCGAGCGAACTGTCTCAGCAGAACCTCAAACTCACGTCGACCAAATTTCTCACACACCATAGCCACAAAATCCTCCCATGACTCTGCAGAGAGATGGGCATTAGTCCACTGCAGCCAGAGCGCTGCCTCCCCCGTGAAATACACTACTGAAGTATCCACCCAAATTTCCCTATCAATGCGACACACTCTAAAATAGGATTCACATTTTAATTTCCACTCCATTGGTCCCTCCCCATCGAACCCAGGGTAATCCATACGGGGTGTTTTGCCCCGGTTCTCTCTCGGTGACGGTAACAACGAATCAGCAGGAGGAAAATTGGAGCCGAACATACCCTTGGCCGGGGTCGGGTGAGGAATAGGCCCCATGACCGAACCCCGAGCTGTGATGTCGACGCGGTGGCCACCGGGCCCGTGACGCCCTTCGTCACCAGTTGAGGATCGGTCCACCTCCACACGGAGACATGGACGCCGCTCCGAGGAGGAGGTAGCCGGTGGAAACGCAGTCGCCGGGGCGGCCGCCTGGATGGTGAGGCGCTCGATATGTTGACGTAGATCTCCCAGGTCCGCTTGCAGCGCTCCCACCGCCTGATCGACCTTGGGCTTCCAAAGCGCCAGATCGACAAGCGCCGGCTTGATCTCCTCCAGCGAGACCACCTTGGCCTCTACCGCCTCCAGATGGCCAGAGAAACCGTCGATTTTGTTCGATTGCTCGCGGATCGCGGTCAACACCGCCGCCACCTGGTCCTTCAGCTCCAACTCCGCCATGATTTCCTTCACCGAGCGTGTACGTGGCGCCAGGACCGCGGGCTCTGATACCAGAATGTCAACACCACGCTCTCTATTTGATTCACACACAGGAATTTGGGTCTGATACAAGTATTTCAGCAGGAATTGGGGAGGGAAATAGAGCCAAGGTGGAAGGGAGAGGATACAGCAAAGGGGCAAGTAGCAGAGCCGTGTTCCGGTTTCTTCTTTCTCTCCCCTAGTACGCATGACTCGGTCCTCATCTTGTAGCCTCAGCGGGTCCACGCTGCAGCCGAGTAGCGCCCGTTCTCCCGTCGGTTGCGCCGTGGTCGCTGGCCCGGTCCCTCTTCAGGTACATGGGCTCTTGGGCCCATGACAGACTACTTGTCTGAGCTCCTACGCTGCTTCCCCCTCTTCCAAGCCATGCTGCCCCCTCTTCCAAGCGAGTATGCACAGTGCTGCCAGCGGTATGTCCGAGAGATGCCGACAATCGCCCCAGAGTGCCTGTGTGTTGCCTACATGGGGTTGTACATCAACGATCGCTCCATCGTGGAATACAACGTCAAGCTTGAACTGTCAAGTTGCGGCAGTCCTGTGCCCGCCGACTTCTCTTGCCCCATCCCTTTGATGGGCTGAGGCCGCGCGCGGCCCCACCATCTGGTGACGCTCATTGTGCGGTGCACGCACCGGCGCCCACAAAGCAGTCACCTCTCCTACTATCTATACCCTCTCCTACTATCTATACGCATAAATAACATGTAATACTACTACCTTGTACTTTAGGCCCAGCTTATCTTTGTCGAGATGTTCATCATTGCTGCTGCTGGTCTTCTAAATAAAAGTTCAACTTATGTACTGTATTGTAAGTCTCGTGTGTTGGCTCGCTCCATTAGCTTCTGTGCTCGAACTTAATTTGCATATACAAAAGATACACCGGGATGTATTTACACTTTATAATTAAGGATAGAGACACACTTGAGGGGAAGGACGAATTTTATCAATACACCGCAAATCTATTATATATACTAAAATAAATATACCGATGAAACAATTAATCATCTGTTTTTTGCTTGCGCTGCTACGATATATATGTGGAGTACTATTGCCTCCTTTCTGGATGCTAGTAGCCGCCATTCTTGTTTTGCACAATACTTCCGGTGGGTTGTGAAGTTTCTCTCAATTGGGCAGAATGTGCATATTGTTTGTATTGGTGCTCTGTGCTAGGCACTATGGAAAACTTGGAATCATGCTTGTTTGGAAGGAAAACGGGTGTCTTCTCCTTTGGGATTAATATGTTATTCGTGCGCTTTTATTCGATACTGGACATGTCTCCCAAATGAGCAAGACAACAGTGTTGGTGGATGGAGCTGAGCGTCTGCAACAGATGGCCACACAAGTTCATGAGTGGCGAGACGTGCAGCGACGTCGAGGTTGCAGGATAGAGAGAGGGATGATGATGCCGATTCCACTGATGACTGATGGAAAGCTGGTCTCTTGATGTGTTTTATTTTATGCGTTCTCTTGGGATTGAAAAAACAAAGAGTTCGATGGGTTTCTGCTGGTGTAGGAGTATCGTGTGGGTCTTTTGTCCCACTTCTTTTAGAAAATGGTTTCGTGCCTCCTTGGTTGGGCTTTGGTGGTAGTTTGGTAGTTCGTTGATCTCATAGTATTTTCTTTTCTTTTCTTCTTTTGTTTTTCCGTTAATGCTTTGGTTGACCTACAAGACATATATGTTTTCTTATCCTATGATAATGGAACCCCGACTCAATGGAGTAGTATCGAAAAAAATATACCGATGAAAAAGGAGCCACCATATTTGTCCACATAAGCTAGATAATCTACTCCATCAATTTAATAGTGGGTCCTCTAAAAAATACTGGGTCATAATTATAACAGTCTAGATTTAATTCGAATCGAGCATGTGTTAATGTGAAATATGCGTTAATGTGAATGGCATAAAATCGTGTTTTTTTCGAAAGGGGGAATGCCTCGGCCTCTGCATCCTAGGGATGTACACAACCTTTTATTGTGAAGTTTAAAAATCAAAGTATTACAGTTCAAGGATTAGATAGGGTTGATACAAACATCAACCATCTAAAAATAACAAATAAACTCAAAAGCGGAAGCATATAGTAACTAGATATCTCTTAATCTACTAGTATACCGCCATGAAGCCTGGCTGAAAATATCCGTAACGACTGCCACTAGACTGTTGCATCCAGACACAATAGATTCTCGCTGATGCTCCTGGAGGAGAAAACCCAAGAGCTGAATCCAGTGTGATGACATGTGAATAACGTGCAAAAAAATTAAACTCTGACCTTATCTATTACTCCCTCCATTTGTCTGAGCTCTTACGCTGCTTCCCCCTCTTCCAAGCCATGCTGCCCCCTCTTCCAAGCGAGAGGGAGCAGTGCTGCCAGCAGTATGCCCGAGAGATGCCGACATCTGGTGACGCTCATTGAGCGGTGCACGCACCGGCGCGCACAAAGCAGTTACCTCTTCTACTATCTATACCCTCTCCTACTATCTATACACGCATAAATAACATGTAATACTACTACCTTGTACTTTAGGCCCAGCTTATCTTTGCCGAGATGTTCATCATTGCTGCTGCTGGTCTTTTAAATAAAAGTTCAACTTATGTACTGTATTGTAAGTCTCGTGTGTTGGCTCGCTCCATTAGCTTCTGTGATCGAACTTAATTGGCAAATGATAACCGATCGTCCGGACGATCGATTGTGCGTGTGCCAAGTAGTGCCTCTGTGTTGCCTTCATGAACGACCTACCTACCCACTCCAACTTGGAATCGGTCGTCAAGATTGTGCTCTCATCTTGCGGCAGTCCTGTGCTCCTCGGCTTCGCTTGCCCCGTCCCTGTGATGGGTTGAGGCTCACGCAGCGAGTGGTGCACACACCGGCGCGCACAAAAAAGTCACCTCCCCTACTATCTATCCACATAAATAATGTGTCATACTACTACCTTGTACTGGTTTCCTATGCTGAAGAAATCAAATGTTTGAAAGCAGGACTAGGAGAAGCATTTGAGGTACATGATTTTGGTGCATCAATTGATGCATATGCCTGGGCTAAGCTCCCCATTTCGACAAAAAAATATGATTTTGGACCTCTTTGATAATTCCTTCTGATAGCTCTGGCCTTGATAATGGTATATTTTAACTATCGAGCCCCCCCCCCCCCCCCCCTCTCTCCTTTTTTCTTATTGAATATGTTTTTTCTTTAATTTTTATGTTATTCTATCATTTTACCAAGTAGTGGGAAGAATACAAGTCTTCCTTTAGTAAACCACAGCTCCTCTAAACAAAATACTTGTATACACCAAAAACCCCGGGTTCCACGGGGTGCATCCATTTTTTTTACCAATGGGGCTTTCCCTTCACACTGCTCTCACGGGGTTCATAACTACTCCTTTTACTATGGGGTGTTTTCCTAGCCAACACTTAGACCTAGCTCTACCCAATCTTGTTTGGTTCACGGATGCATGCGATGACGTTGCACGTATTATGGAAATGACAAGGATGTAACCGAGATCTTTGGGTTCAATGCACACTCAAGAGATTGACAGGCATGTCCATATTGAAGGAAGAATTTGAAGCCATGTTACTTATTCAAAGAAGAACACGAGGGAAATAACTGAAGATGTGTCGCAGTTGTAGGAGGATGTATTTATTTATACAAAAGATATGCAAAGGGAGACCTAATGCAGGGATAGAAACTCAATTGTATTGTGTACAAATAAAACTCCCGTCCCATGCGTGCACTAAAAGAAGAAGGTGAAAAAAAATACTAGGATGTGATATCACATGCCAGCAAGTTAAGTGAGATGACACAAGATCCCTGGCCACTGAATCTAGTATTTGTTAATTATTATCATGGATAAATATTTTAAACTGAGAGTGCTGTGATAAAAAAAATTAGCACCTTGAATTGATTCAGTGGGGTGAGTTGATGTGCGTAGCTCCCTCATGAGAGTTAAATTTTTAGTCATGTAAACACACATTTTGTATGCGCTAATATAGAAAATAAGACACTGGAATTTTCTCCGATCTCTACTAGCTAAAAAAAGCATAATTTAAGATGCCTGACTTGATCGACAGTTCAACCGGAAAAAACCGAAACCGAAACCTCGGATGGTGCTTTAAGCGCACTGGACCGTCTGGGCTGGGATACTTGGCCGGTAGAGGCTCATTTGGTGTGGCCTCTACCAGGCTAGGGTTAGCCCACGTGGTTATCCTATCCCCTTAGTATATAAATAGAGGAGCAATTATTGTACGTGACTTTACCAGAGACATATCAATAAAGCTTCTCATTGTTTCCTGTGTTAATTCTTGTGTATTCTTTGGGTGCCTTCGACTCTAGTCTTCTTCCTCGGGTGCGGAGCAGCCTCGGGACCGGCCAGCCGGCAGGGGTTGTTCAACACGTTATCAGCACGTGTCTCTCCGTCGAGCCTCCGTCAAGCCACCGTCGATCCTACATCACGCAGGCTTTCATTTAAGGTAATCCAAAATTGACCGTAAAAATGGATTCGTTGGGCGATTTACTTTCAATTTTTGCGTTCAACACGTTTTTTAGATCTCATCTATGGTACGGATTTTCCTCCCGGGAGTCGAGCTGACATGCTGTCGCCGACCAATATCGATTTAATCACTCTCGGGTTAGGATTTTGTTGGCTGTACCGTGCACCTGCTGTGCCGATCTATTTTTTTTAATCTGATTGATCTTGGACGTGTCCTATAATAGATCCGATTGATCTACAATTTTTATTTTGTACTTTGCATGTACACGAACTCGCATCTACAATTTATTTATTTGTATCTTGCATGCAAACGAGCTCGTAACCGGCAACCGTCGCTGCGCTGGCCCAGCTGGCCGCGCGCCTGCGCCATGGCCGCCGCGTGCTGCTGGCCTCGCTGGCCGCCGCCGCGCTGCCGGCCACGAGCCCCGCGCCATCGCCCACGCTGGCCACCGACATGCCTTGGCCGCCGCCGCTGCGTGCTGGCCACGCCGCCGCGTCGCTCTGCCGGTTGCCGCCCGCCCTGGCCCCGCTGGCCACCGCGCTGCCGCCGCCCAGCTGGCCGCGCGCTGCTGCCGGGCCGCGTGCCTGCGCCGAACCGCCGCTGCGCGCTGGCCACCACCATGCCTTGGCTACCGCCACTGCGAGCTGGCCACGCCGCCGCGTCGCCCTGCCGGCTGCCGCCACCCTGCTGGCCGCGCAGCTGCCGTCGGCCGCCGCGTGCCCGCGTCGCCTGCCGTCATGCCGCCCGCGCGCCGCGCCGCGCGCATGCGCAGCTGCCGAGCGCCGCCGTCGTTGGCCCTGCTTGCTGTCGCGCGAGCTGCTGCCGGCCGCTGCACCCGCCCGCGCCTCGGCCCTGCTGGCCGCGCTGCCAAGCTGCGCGCGCCGCCTGCCGCCCCCCCCATGCCGCCGGCGAGCTGCCTCACCCCATCCCGCTCGGGGGCTAACTCCTTAGCCCCGTTCCCCCGCACGTCGGGCCGGGACAGTGCGGGGTGGGCCGGCCCATGAACGGCCCAGCCGGCCTGCTGCCACTGACCGAAAAAGGGGGGGCGAGGATGCTCTGCACACGCGGGGTTGCTGGGCCGTTGGCCCATTTTCTGTCCATTTTTTTTGGCCTACCATTAAAAATAGGCTTGGAAATTTATTTTTCGAACCGTTATGCATGTTAAACACATGCCTATTATATCAGTTCTTTGCACATGTTTTTACGCTATGTTTTCTACAGTAATTAAATGTTCTTATACCTTTAATTCTTCGAATTACATAGTTAGCATGTACCGTTTTTAATTTTGGAACGCCGTCATATTTAAATTATTGTATCGATTATCGCATTTATGCAACCGATTACCTGCTGTAATCTTATACACTTTGCATAAATTGCAGATGACCGGAATCGTCAGCCGCGAGTTCCCGGAGTTAACCCAGGATGGGCTTAACTAACTGACTTGGTTCTCGGACGTTGAGATCGTCCTCGAGGGCCGATGCATCAAGGATGCGCTGATTGCGGGGACCCCGACGGCCCCCAGCACCACCATCCCGGCGGACAATGCCAAAGCCCTGCATTTCCTCCGCCATCACATGTGTGAGACTCTCAAGAACGAGTACATGGCAGAACGGAGTGCTTCTGCCCTTTGGACCACCCTCAACAAGCGGTTCTCTAGGCTTAAGTACACCATTCAGCCATAGACGGAGGCAGATTGGATTCGTCTGAGGTTTGCGGACTTCAAGACCGTGGGAGAGTACAACTCCAGGTTACACCGGATTTGTACCATTCTTCAGCTGTGTGGGACCAGTACCACAGATCAGCAGAAGATAGACAAAACTCTCTCCACATTCCACCCGGACAACATTCAGTCCTCGTGAAACTTTTGCCAGGAAGGATTCACAGAATATGCAGCGCTTATTGATGCTCTCCAGGTGGCCGAGGCGCAGGATAATGTTCTGAAAAAGATCTTCTCTGCGCAACCCTTCGCGGGGGGGCCAAGTCATGAGGCTAATGCCGACGCCTACAAGGTGCGCAAGCCCATCCATAAGAAGCGAGGCAAGAAGGGCAAGAAGGGCCCCAAATCCTCCAACCCGGCCAAGCAACGCAAGGCGGGCAAGGGGGAGGCAAGGCCCCAGGACTGCTTCCGCTGTGGCTCCAAGACTCACTTCTCCAGGCAGTGTTTGGCCCCTAAGCACATCGTGAACGCGTTCAAGGCCAACAAGAAGGTGCGCGAGGCGCACATCGTCCAGGTTGAGGCACCACTGGCGCCCGGAGCAGCGCCCGTGCACAACGTCGCGCCCGTAGTGGCACAGGACGTAGCACAAGTGGAAGCACCTTTGGCGATTCCCACGACGCCACTGTGCCCATGGAGGTTGAGCACGTTGTGCCCCCCGCCCCAGCTAGACATTTCTGCTGCCTCGATGATGATAGCCAACAAAGAGAAGCTCAACGATCTTGAGATACAGGCTGAGATTAATGGTTTTTTTGCAGAATCCACCTGAGCTCCTTTTCGTTGTTATGATTTCGCAAATAATCTGATACAATTCTTCAATATGGTTGTAAGCTCTATGAGAGCATACCATTTATTTGTTTTCGGCGATTGGATGACATTTATTTCATTCATTTATTCCATTATTTGGTTGTGTTATGTTCTGAAATGTTTATGTGTTTTACTTACTATATTTTAGTATGTGTGTGGCGCCCAAATGGAGGAAACGTGCCTTGCTGATAGCGGCACCACAAATACCATCTTGAGAGAAACAAAGTACTTTGAGTCTATTACCAAAAACCTCGGTAACATAATGACGATCGTCGGCTGTGGTCCGAATATAGTTGGCTCCGGAAGAGCAACTACCATACTCCCAAATGGAACAACTCTGATCATTGAAGAGGCATTGTTGTATCCGGAGTCGACTCGTACTCTCTTGAGTTTTAGAGATATCCGCGCAAATGGTTTCCATGTAGAAACCGATGATGATGACAATGGAAAGGAGTTCCTACTCATTACCAAGCGCAACAGAAATGGTAAACATGTTGTCGAAAGACTCCCTTCATTAGCTACTGGGCTATACTACACCAAGATAGTAGCACCACCTATTTACACTACCCTTAAGACTGTCTTTAGAAGCTCTGAACTATTCTGCCTTTGACATGATAGGTTAGGCCACCACCCCGGTCTTAGGATGATGAGAAATATAATTAACAACTCGAATGGTCATAATATTAATATAAAAAATTCCCGAATCCCGATGATTTCGTGTGCTCCGCATGCGCTACGGGGAAATTGATCATTAGACCGTCACCCCTAAAGGTGAAGGATGAACTCCCCGCATTCTTGTAACATATACAAGGGGATATATGTGGTCCAATTCAGCCCCTCTCAGGGTCGTTTCGGTACTTCATGGTGCTCATCGATGCTTCCTCTAAATGGTCCAATGTTTGCCTGCTGTCAACAAGGAACCATGCTTTTGCAAAGTTGATCTCTCAGATCATACAAATAAGGAATAAATTCCCTGATTATCGTTTAAAGTCTATTCGAATGGACAATGCCGGAGAATTTACTTCAAAGGCATTCGATGATTATTGCATGGCAACAGGAATCAAACTTGAGCACTCTGTACCGCATGTCCACAATCAAAATGGACTTGCATAGGCATTGATTAAAAGGATTAAATTCATTGCCAGACCACTCCTTCAGGATTGTAATTTACCAACTATATGTTGGGGACAAATCTCATCAACTTTCGACCATCAGCCTACAACATCCACTCTCCTATCCAACTTGCGCAAGGGTCGGCACCAAAAATTTCCCACCTACGTAGGTTCGGATGCCAGGTATATGTACCTATACCACCACCCCAGCGATCAGTAATGGGACCGCTCCGTAAGTCGGGGATATACGTTGGTTATGAGACCGTGTTCATAATCAGGTTCTTGGACCCCTTGACAGGTGACTGTCACACGACCCGTTTTGCTGACTGCATTTTTGACGAGGATCTTTTTCCGACTTTGGAGGGAGGTAATCAACCCCTAGATGACAAAAGTTGAGAAATCACGTGGAAAGCCACGGGGATCCATGCTCATGACCCGCGCACTGTTGAGACTAATAGAGAAGTCCAAAAGATACTAGATTTGCACTCCCTAGCGAATCAACTGCCTGATCATTTTAGTGATTTAAAGGCTATGACAAAGTCTCATGTGCATGCACACAATGCACCGGAAAGGGTTGAAATACCGAAGAAAAATGATGGTATACCCGCTCCCGTTCCAAGGCCTCAGAGGACGCGGAATCCGGTTTCTCAAATCCCAAGTACCCGGGGACGCCCGAAGAAAAAGGATAAGAGAGATTTATTACAGTCTGCCCTTGTTGAGGGGAGCCAGTTGAGACCTGGCACAAGTACGGATATTTCAGTGCACAAAATTTCGGACTTGAATTTTCCTATATCGGAAATATCCAGCGAAGTTGTGTGCGCACACATCGGAGCGGGAAAGCTAAAGGACCTAGCCCCTAGATTGGGAAATCCGGTGGGGCAAGAGGATGTGCCTGATGCACTCCATGACGAAATGGCCATTAACTATGTTAATTCGGGCGAGTCATACAACCGAGCCATGGCAAATGTCAATGTTAATTTTGCCAAGAAAATTGCCTCAATCATAGATCATGACCCTGAGCCTAACACGCTTGCTGATTGTAAGAAAAGGTCGGATTGGAAAGATTGGCAGAAGGCAATCACTGCTGAATTATTATCGTTAAACAAAAGAGAGGTATTTAGACTTGTTTGTCTAACTCCTCTCCACATTCGCCCCGTTGGCCATAAGTGGGTTTTTGTTCGAAAGAGAAACGAGAATAATGAAGTAGTAAGGTACAAAGCAAGGCTCGTTGCTCAAGGTTTTACTCAGCGACCAGGTGTCGACTTTGAGGAAACTTACTCCCCGATCATGGATGGAATTACCTTTAGATACTTGATCTCAATGGCAATAAACATGGACTTAAAAATGAAGCTAATGTATGTTGTCACCGCTTACCTATATGGTAACTTGGATTCGAACATATACATAAAAGTACCAGAAGGTATCCCTGTCCCGAACCAGGATAGAGCAAACAAGAGCTTATACAGTGTTCAAGCTTAAGAAGTCATTGTATGGACTAAAATAGTCAGGAAGGATGTGGTATACTCTTTTAAGCGATTTTCTTCATCAGAAGGGCTACGCAAGCAATGAAGATTTCCCATGTGTTTTTATACGGAGATCCCAGGATGGTTTCTGTATTATCTGGTGTACGTGGACGATTTGAATATAATCGGTACACCTGACGATATTGAGGAAGCGAGTTCCTACATGATGTCAGAATTCGAGATGAAAGACTTAGGCAAAACCAAGTTCTGCCTGGGTCTGCAACTTGAGCATTCCCCTGTTGGGATTCTAGTTCAACAGTCGGCGTACACCCAGAAGGTGTTGGAACGATTTGGGTTTGAAAAAGCATATCCTTCTAAGACCCCGATGGTCGGAAGATCTTTGCAGCAAGACAAGAACCCGTTCAGGCCTAAAGAAGAGGGGAAGGAAATTCTGGAACCGGAATTCCCCTACTTAAGTGCAGTTGGCGCACTTATGTACCTCGCAAATTTTACACGGCCGGATATTGCATTCCCCGTCAATCTGCTTGCTAGGTATAGTTCTGAGCCTATCAAAAGGCATTGGAAAGGCGTTAAGGACATCTTTAGATACATAGAAGGGACCAAAGACCTTGGCTTGTTTTATCAAAAGAACCAAGACCTATCTGTTGTAGGCTATACAGATGCTGGGTACCTTTCGGACCCGTACACATCCAAGTCGCAGACTGGATATGTTTTCCTTTGTGGTGGAACAGCGATTTCCTGGAAATCATCTAAGCAAACGCTTGTGTCAACTTCGACGAACCACTCGGAAATCATAGCACTATATGAAGCAGCACGAGAATGGCTTCGACGAGTAGTCAGCCACATCCAGATGTCATGTGGACTGAACACCCTACAAACCCCAACAATTATCTATGAAGATAATGCTGCTTGTGTTGCACAAGTCCAGACGGGTTACGTGAAGAGTAATCTCACAAAGCATATAAACCCCAAGTTCTTCTATGCACATGAACTGCAAAAGTTGAACGAAGTGAAAGTCTTGCATACTAAGTCATGTGAAAATCTCGCTAATCTGTTCACTAAATCATTGCCAGCATCTTCTTTCGAGAGATGTGTCCGTGGGATCGGCATGATGAGACTTAGGAAGATAAAAGGTTCAGGGGGAGAATCTTTACAAACTCATCGCTGAAATCTTGATCCCAATGATTGAGTACTTAACTTTATAGTTAAGTGAATTGTACTCTTTTTCCCTTAGTGATTTTTTATGAAGTTTCTCACACGAGGTTTTTAATGAGGCAATTCGTGCAACATAGCAAGAAGTATACCATGTGCATTTCTCCATATTTTTTTCACTGGGTTTTTCGGAGTTTTAAGCCATGGTTATACAGATAAGATACCCAGGGGGAGTGTTGGGAAACTGGGCCGGTAGAGACGCATTCGGTGTGGCCTCTACCAGTCTAGGGTTAGCCCATGTGGGTATCCTATCCCCCTTAGTCTATAAATAGAGGAGCAATCATTGTACGTAACTTTACCAGAGACATATCAATAAAGCTTCTTCTTGTTCTCTGTGTCAATTCTTGTGTATTCTTTGGATGCCTTCGACTCTAGTCTTCTTCCTCTGATGCGGAGCAGCCTCAGGACCGGCCAACCGGCAGGAATTGTTCAACATGGGCTAGAAAGCCGGGTTAAAACGGACAAACCATAGTCCAACCGTCGGCTTTACACACTAAAGTGACCATCCGACCAAACCGATTCAATTGTCTAGGCGCCGGTGAAATAGTATTGCGGTCGGCGACGTTAGAACACCAACCCTGACGTGGGAGCTTGCGCAGGTGAGACTTGCTCTTGACCAGAGATGACCTACTGCTTGGTGTTTAGATTAGACGTGCACTATTTTTGTAGTATGCTATACACGAAACCACACGATATCACTCAATTTCAGTTAACAGGAACGGCTTTGCTGCTTTGCATAC
This sequence comes from Avena sativa, assembly GCA_916181665.1. Lineage (NCBI taxonomy): Eukaryota > Viridiplantae > Streptophyta > Magnoliopsida > Poales > Poaceae > Avena > Avena sativa. The sequence goes on along the minus strand of OV702293.1, from coordinate 349,323,231 downwards.
ATCCCTCAAAATAGGCTTTCGCTCCACTTTATAAATAAAGCAACCACACTGATACAAGAGTTCGACCAACCAAAAATGCTGGAGCATCAGCTAAAACATGCCCAAAAAGAAAAGAAATGATGGAAACGACGATACGACGAGACTAGGGAGACCCGCCACCGTTGCGCCAATCGGAATAGTCTCACCACGCTTCAGACACACCGACACGTCTAGTACCAAGACAACACTTTCAAGAAGGAAAACGCCGTTGACACGGCGCTGCTGCCCGGGCCAGAACACTGGACCTAGGGTTCCCCCGGCACTCGGAGCTTTGCATACATGCAGCTTGGCTGTTACCGGCTTCGTGCGGCTGGGCTTATTTGACATAGCATGTCATTATGTGAATTACTATGGTAATAAATTGCAAGTTTAAAATATATATGTTGCATACATATTTATTAAAGCATTTTAAGTAAGAAATATTACTTTATAGATTGAAAAAAGGACCGTAAACAAGTGAACCAATCGTCCGACTAGTAAAAACCTGAAAAACAACCTCACCTGTTCGTTCGTTTTTTTTAACTATAGCTAAAAGGCCCTATGGGGTGCTCTAATATTTTCTATGCATTATTTTTTCAACTAAAACTTCGTATGAACATAAAAAATTCTAGGTTTCAACCATGCCCGATTAAATTTAATAGCTTGTACTTGCTATGTACCTTGAGTATACCCATATAATATTTCTTGCTTCTACTTTGACCATCATCTAAGAAACAATATAGCTAGATCAGCGATAGGCCGGGCACACATTTTCTCATGTACTTGCCATATCGCGCGACTAACTGGCCAAAAGAGAAAAGGAACTCAGCCAAAACGTCCATGAGTCATATGCTCCATGAGCTGAAATATACATGCTGAAATATAGGTGCTAGTTGTACGATCCATGGAGCCATGACTATACAATCAGTACAGTACGTACGCAAGCATTGATCACCTCTCTGAAACCCGCGACGCGATGGACCCGAGGTACACTTTGCACACTTTGCCTCCACAAGCAGACCAACATACGCACACTTTGCCTCCACAAGCTTCCTATAAATAGGGCCAGGTTTGCACACTTTGCCTCCACAAGCAGACCAACATCCGCAGGCAGTTAGCAACACACGTCTCAAAAGAAGCAGCAGCAACCAAGCATCACCCACCCCAATGGCCACCAGCTGCAAAGCCATGGCGTCCTCCTCGCCGCGATACTCCTGTCTATGGCCTCCGTCCAGGCGCTTAGCGACGATAGCAGTACGCCGCTGCCCGCCATCGTGCACTGCACGGATGGCTACTTGTCTGAGCTCCGGCGCTGCTTCCCGCTCCTCCAAAGCATGCCGACCCCGAGCAGAAGCGAGTATGCACAGTGCTGCCAGCAGTATGTCCAAGAGATGTCGACCGCCTCAGAGTGCCTGTGCGTTGCCTTCAAGGACTACTTACCTCGGCGCACCGACTTGGAATCCTACGTCAAGTCCGTACTGTCAGATTGCGGCAATTCTGATGAGTTCCCCGGCTTCGCTTGCCCCATCCCTTTGATGGGCTGAGGCTCACTGATCGAGCGGCACGGTCGCCCGGTGACGCTCACTGAGCTACTATCTATCCGCATAAATAATGTGCCATGCTACTACTCTGGTACCGGTTTAGGCCTAGCTGAGCTATGTCGAGACGTCGATCATTGCTACTGCTGCTGGTCTTCTAAATAAAAGTTCAACTTATGTCTTGTGTGTTGGCCCCGACTTGCAACATAGCTTCTTCTGCTCTTACTTAATTTGCATACAAAAGACACACCTGGATCTATTTATACTTTATAATTAAGGATAGGGGAACTCTTGATGGGAAGGAAGAATTTAGGCAATACATCATCGCAAATTATGCTAGAATTTGACTAAATTTATGGAAAACCGTAGCGACATATATGACGCCAAAATGTCATATTGCAAACTGACAACATGTGTCTTGTCAAATGCATTCTCCTACCATGCTAAAAATGTGTAAGTATCTAAGATTAAAATTCATAATTGATCTACTTCCTGACTGATTCATTTGCGTATTTCTATGTAATTAGGGAACCTCGCCTCCAAGTTTGTCCATTTTTTAAACACAAGGACAAGGTCCAACAAGCCTACAAGTCGGGGTGTTGGGAAGACCGTAGCAGATCTCAAGACAAAGACATAACTAAGAAAATCTTATTTTTATAGCTAGCGATCGAATAAATGTAGAAGTGCATGTATACATGTGGTGTATCAAACGTACAATAAAATATAATTGAATTTGGATAGTGTTTTGATGAAATTTTTTCATGGTTGCTTGTACAGATAGCGATGGAGGTACTATTAATAGGTGCTCGTACCAACACGAAAATTAGTAGACTAAAATCATTTGCCATATTTCATAATAGAAGATGATTGCAGTGTGTGCGGGCGTAGGTAAACTCACACGACAAAACTTTGCTAGCCATCTTCGATCTTCCATAAACGCACATGAGAGGAAAACCTAAAGTGTGTGTGATTTTGTCCTTTTTCCTACACGTTCCACTATTTGTTGCCGAAGTACAACCCATCGCACACGGTTCAGAAAATCGTGTGTGTTGTAAACCCACATTGCACATCCACGCGTAGTGATGGTTCGATTCATCGTGTGTTATATGAAAATTCGGCAATGAAGGTTTGTTCTATATTAGTGAATAGTTACTAAATAGACAGAAAAATGGGTGGCACAAAAGGGAATATGACCACCCAACATAAACCGCAGACTTACAGATTTACTAATTGACCTCCTTCTCGCTCCTCCTCTCTCAAATCTTAGCCATCGTCTAATTATATGTTTCCTCCGTCTTCTTATTCACTTTGATGACACTTGTACACTCAACCAAGCATCTCATAAGGCTCACTTGAATCATCACCATTGGTCAGCATGGTGTTCATTGTTTTATCCCACAATTTTCTAATTCAGCTGTTCTGAGGTAGCAGTGGTCCTTGCAACCAAAGGTCGACGGTGATCCTCATCTCAGCCAAGTATGGGGGGCTGGCTTCTTTCTTTGAGGGCGTCGACGGCCATGTACACTACTAGTGGTGGCACTCTAGCCATATGGATGGTCGGCATTGCTTTAGTGTGTTCCACACACAGTTTTTGGCTGGGCGCTCAGGGGTGATGGGCGCCATAACGATAATTCCTTGTTGCTGAGTGATCACGCAATGGTATGTCTAGCCGCAGGCAGACCTCTGAACTATCATGGAGGCATGTACGCATCGCAAGATCTAGGGATCGCAGGACATTACTTTCCTTGCTGATGATGGAAGTCAGGAGGTGTTGAGGCTTTCCACCATTAGAGGTGGTAGGATAGGTGGCTCACTCTCATCATTTGTGCGGTCATTGTCTGGTGATCCAGCGGTGATGCTTTTCTCCAGTATCGTGGGCTTGCATGCAACATGTCTACACGTGCATATTGCATACTAATTAGTGGATCATGGTGGTCGCTCATGGCACCACGCTCTCCCCCTTTCATAACAAGTGGAGGATTTTCTTGGGAGGTGGAGGTAAACTATTGATAACTGTGAGATTCGACACATTTTTTATGGTTTTTATTGATGGTTTTTATTGATGGTTTTTGTCTTGATTTGATGGTTTTCTAGATTTACCTAACACTAATACTTCGGTAGTGAAGAAAACTTGGTTTTAAATATGTGTTTCAGGTTCTGAACATCAACAAAAGGTTTTAACAACAGAAATACAATATTTAGTCAAAAACAAGCAAGTCTCTTTTTGAAAGCATTCAAGGAAGGCAACCAAAAGGTTTAACGACCAACTATATGGCGGGAATATTTTCTCCGGCCGTATATTTCCTGCTGTATAGTTGCCACCGCCTTTCTCTTGTTAAAAGGAACAACTTCATGAAGAGGCTAGACGCGAAAACACAACATGGCAACCGCTGTTCCATCCAGAAGGGAGAAAGAAGAGATCTAGAAAAGAAGGGGGACGTTCTTCATCTCGCTCCACGATCTTCGACCTCCTAGCCACCACACCCCCATAGCCATTACTTGTACCTGAGAGAGAGAGAGAGAGAGAGAGAGAGAGAGATCTTCACCTTGCAAGATTAGGGTTTGATATTGTTTCCTATCTTTATAAAATTAGGAAACCACTATTCAAATAGAAGTGTTACCACTCTTAAAGTATACTTAGGGAAACATTATGAAGTGAACAAGATACAAATATCATAAGCATTACACTCTAATTCCATCTATGTCTTTAAAGTTAACTTTAGTCTACAAGACTTTAAATATAAGGCTAAAGAATTTGTTATGTGTTTTGTAGTTAACTTTGCTTTGTTATAATTAAGTCGTAAAGCATCTAAAAATCAAACTATCTAAGCAAGCACAAACAACATCGATCACCGTTGATTAACCACAGAGATTGTTTAAACCTTAGTCAAGAAATCTTTTCCAAAGGTTATTCTTTTGCCACTTCAGACAACAACAGATGACAATTAATAATAATCACATTACTTTATACTTCACTTATATACTTAGGATTGTTAACACTTAAGTTCATTATAAATGCCATTACTTGCAAGGTAAGATTTGAAGATAAGGCAATTCTTATATAAGTAGTCTTTGAGTAGCATTCCATATTTGTGTATATATTGTTGTACGGTAATGTAACTACATGTAGTTTCACACACACTCACAAGCCTTAATAATAAGAACAAGTGTGAAACTTATCTAAAAGGACAACACATTCTAAAAGTAACCATTTCCAGTATCCATACCCTAGATCAACGTTATTCCCGGGATACGAGTTTATGAAATTGTATTACATTACTTATGCATAATAGCATCTTGCTTCTTTAAACATTAGTCCTTACCGGACCAATGATACTGATTTCAGATATTGGATCTTATATTGTCTCGAAGACCGTGAGTGCATACTCAACACGCTTGGGGACACACCGCTCTCGCGTACTCAACACGCTCGGGGACTCGCCACCGTGGACTCGCCCTCGCGTATTCAACGCGCTCGGGGACTCGGCGCGCTACACACAGCGCAACTCGCCGGTCTCCCAACCTCGCCACTCGGGGACTCGACACGCTCCACGTTCAGGGACTCGCCGCAACTGGCGGCTTCACCAACACCCTGCGTCTTTCGCCAACTGGCTCATGCCGACCACCTCCCGCTTCACGGTTCTTTTCTCTGTTCAGGAGCTCGTAGCCGATTCGCCATGACCCATCGTCAAGACTCTCCGCGACCTGCCTCAAGCCCGCATCGAATCAACAACGTGCTTTGGGACTACTGATGGGGGAATACCAATCGGGGTATACCCATGAAGCGGAGTCGCCAGCTGGATCGAGTCGACTGAAACCTAGCCCTGAGCTGGTCGACTCGCCCAATACTGCGACTGGCGCATGCTGGACCCAGACGAGTGGCGCCGACTGAATGCCCAAGAAGGAGACTTCAATACAAAGCCTACTAGCACTTGTAAACCCTAACTGGCTGCATATATAAAGCCACCAGGGGCACCCCCACGGGGCATCTTCTCCCACATCTTTTATTAGATCTGGTCTCTCCTCCGCCTACGGCGGCTCCCTTGTAATACAATCTATGATCATATACTGGATTGACAGCAGGACGTAGCGATCCTCCACCGAGGGGACGTGAACTTGGGTTCATCGTGTGCCAATCTCGCTCCCGGATTCTCCTATGTCGCCTTGCTCCCTCTACGTAAGCTACCCCCAGTAGCATCTACCATGCAATACCACGACACTGGCCGCCCCCTACCTCGCCTCTTCGCCTATAAAGAAACCCTGATGCCAAAACCCTAAGTACCTGATCAATATTCCACGAAACCGTCTATAGCCGCCGCCACCATCATCCCTAGATTGGGGGGATCTGAAGCTCTTCCTGGCACCCTACCAGAGGGGAGATCATCCCGGAGGCCTTCTTCTTCATCATGTCAGCCTTCGGTATGAAGTGTGAGTAGTTCCACCTTGGACTACGGGTCCATATAGTAGCTAGATGGTTGTATGTCCTCCTTTGTGATATCATGTTTAGATCTTGTGAGCTCCGTTCATGATCAAGATCTCATCTATTTGTAATCATGCATGTTGTGTTTGCGGGGATCCGATGGATATTGAGATTACTATGTCAGATTGATTAATGGTTTTCTCTTATTAATTCTATCATGTCTGTGTTGTTTGTGCTCTTGCATGCTCTCTGTTTCTAGTAGCTATCTTGGCCAAGTAGATGCTAGTGACTCCAAGAGGGGGTATTTATGTTCAATAGTGGGTTCATGCCTCTATTTAATCTAAGGGAAGTGACAGAAATCTCTAAGGTTGTAAATGTGTTTTCGCCACTAGGGAGAAAACAACGGTCTCTTGTTCATGGAATAAGTGGATTTTTTACCTTACACACTTTTCTTAAAGCAGTTATCTGTTGCTTGCAAATTAATACTAGAGGGGGTTCGGATGATAACCTGAAGGTGGATTTCTAGTCATAGATGTAGTTGGATGGCAGTCTATGTATCTTGTTGTATTGCCCAATCGAATCTCATAGGATCATGAATGTCTAGTATTGCATTGTTATGCCTTGCTTAGTCCTGTCAATTGCCCTGCTGTAATTTCTTTACCCAGCATGTCATGTTTGTTTATCTAAGGAGAACAATTCTCGAGTGAACTATGGACCCCGGTCCAATCTTTACCATTGATACAACCTCCACTATTACTACTTGCTGAAAACCACTATTACCTTCCACACCATACAGTCAATCCTTTGTTACAGCAAACCGGTGAGATTGACAACCTCACTGTTCTTTGGGGCAAAGTCTTGAGTTTGTGTTGTGCATGTCTCCATGTTGCTAGCAACACCTTTGAGTCGTTTCCTTCCTCCTACTGGTTCGATAACCTCGGTTTCTTACTGAGGGAAAACTTGCTGATGTGCTCATCACACCTTGCTCTTGGGGTCTCCCAACAAGGCGTCAACACGCCATCAACACCCACCTTGTTCAAGCCTATGGAATTCCAATACCTGTTATGCAACATGTTGACGGCTCCATACTTGTGGACATCAAATATATAACTGTTTAATAACCAACTATACGGCGGGAATATTTTCTCCGGCCGTATAGTTCCCGTTGTATAGTTGCCACCATCTTCGTTTTGTCAAAAGGAACAACTTTTGTGAAGGGTCCAGACGCGAAAACACAACACAACAGCCACGGTTCCATCCAAAAGGGAGAAAGAAGAGATTAGAAGAAGAAGGGGAAGATGTTCTTCATCTCGCTCCATGATCTTCGACCTCCTAGCCACCACACCCCCATAGCTATTTGATACGTCGGAAACGTATCTATACTTTTTGATGCTCCATGCTTGTTTAGTATCTACTTTGATTTACTTGTCTACACTTTGAGGTGCTTTTTACATTTTTTCTGGTACTAACCGATTAACAACTTGAAACAGTGTCAGATGCCTGTTTTCTGCTGTTTTTGGTTTCAGAAAAGTTAGTAAAGAAATATTCTCGGAATTGGACGGGACAAACGTCAAAGTCAATTACTTTCTGTGGGGAACAAGAAGTCCAGAGGGGAGACGAGGAAGCGGGCCAAGGAATCTAGACCCCCCCCCCCGCCGCCACCCCAGGCGCGGCTAGGGGTGGGCCCGCGCCTGGCTAGGGTTTGGACCCCTGGTCGCCTCATCGGCCTCCCCCTTCGCCTATAAGAAGCCCCCGATGCAGAAACCCTAAGCACCCGATCAAATCTCCACGAAACCGTCTGTAGCCGCCGCCACCATCGTCCCTAGACCGGGGGGATCTGAAGTTCTTCCCGGCACCCTGCCAGAGGGGAGATCATCCCGGAGGCCTTCTCTCCGGTATGATGTGTGAGTAGTTCCACCTTGGACTATGGGTCCATGTAGTAGCTAGATGGTTGTATATCCTCCTTTTTGCTTTCATTTATAGATCTTGTGAGATCCGTTCATGATGAATATCTAATCTATTTGTAATCATGCATGTTGTGTTTGCGGGGATCCGATGGATATTGAGATTATTATGTTGGTTTGATTAATGGTTTTGTCTTTATGATTCTATCATTTCTGTGTTGTTTATGATCTTGCATGCTCTCCGTTCTTAGTAGCTATCTTGGCCAAGTAGTTGCTAGTGACTCCAAGAGGGGGTATTTATGCTTGATAGTGGGTTCATGCCTCTAGTTTACAAGGGAAGTGACAATAATCTCTTCGGTTGTAGATGTGTTGTTGCTACTAGGGAGAAAACAATGGTCTCTTGTTCATGGAACATGTGGAATGTTTACCTTACACACTTTGCTTAAAGCAGTTGTCTGTTGCTTGCAACTTAATACTGGAGGGGGTTCAGATGATAACCCGAAGGTAGACTTCTAGTCATAGATGCAGTTGGATGGCGGTCTATGTATCTTGTTGTATTTCCCAATCGAATCTCGTAAGATCTTTCTGACTAGTAATTGCATTGTTATGCCTTGCTCAGTTCCTGTCAATTGCCCTGCTCTAATTTGTTTACCCTTCATGCCATGTTGTTTATCTAAGGAGAGCACCTCTAGTGAACTATGGACCCCAGTCCAATCTTTACCATTGATACATCTTCCACTGTTACTTGTTTACTTGATGCAAACCATTACCTTCCACACCATACGTTTAATCCTTTGTTACAGTAAACCGGTGAGCTTGACAACCTCATTGATTCATTGGGGCAAAGTCTTGAGTTTGCGTTGTACAGGTCTCCATGTTGCTTGCAACACCTGTGTGACGTTTCCTTCTTCTTTCTGGTTCGATAACCTCGGTCTCAACTGAGGGAAAACTTGATGCTTGCTCTTCACACCCTACGCTTGGGGTTACCAACGAAGTGCCGCATCGAGCATCATCAAGGCTTTCCTGGCGCCGTTGCCGGGGAGGCTAAGGACGTCTTCACAAGGGGAGTCCTCCACTTCCTTTCTCTTTACTTTTTTTTAGTTTTCTTTGTTTCTTTTGCTTGGTTTTGTTTGTCTCTTTTCAAAAAATCCAAAAAAAATAGTTCCTGCTCTAGCTGCTGCTGCTGTTTTTGGCCTGCCCACCTTTGCCAAAATGAACTTTGCTGAGAACACCAAGTTGTGTGACTTAACTAGCTCCAACAACAATGATTTCCTTAGCACACCTATTGCTCCACCTGCTCCTGATGCTACCTTTTATAAAATTAAGCCTGCTTTGTTGAATCTTGTGATGAGAGAGCAATTTTCTGGTGTTGGTTCTGATGATCCTGCTACCCATCTCAATATCTTTGCTGAACTTTGTGAGATGCAAAAATATAAGGTTGTAGATGGATACATTATTAAGCTCAAGCTTTTTCCTTTCTCCTTGAGAGGAAAAGCTGAAGAATGGTTGCTATCTTTTCCTATAAATATTATTGATTCTTGGACTAAGTGCAAAGATGCTTTTATTGGAAAGTCTATCCTCTTGCTAAGATTATATCTATGAGAAGTGAAATTATGAAATTTAAACAACTTGATAATGAAAATGTTGCTCAAGCTTGGGAAAGAATGAAGTCTTTGGTTAAGAATTGTCCCACTCATGGACTCACTGCTTGGGTGATTATACAGACTTTTTATGCAGGTTTGAACTACTCTTCAAGGAACCTGCTGGATTCAGCTGCTGGAGGTACCTTCATGGGCCTCACCTTGGGTGCTGCAACAAGGCTTCTTGATAATATGATGGTTAACTACTCTGAATGGCATGTTGAGAGAGCTCCACATGGTAAGAAGGTAAATTCTGTTGAGGAAACTTCCTCTTTGAGTGAAAAGATTGATGTTATTATGGCTATGCTTGTTAATGGGAAAGCTCCTCTAGATCCTACTAGTGTTCCCTTAGCCTCTTTGGTTGCTCAAGAAGAGCAAGTTGATGTGAACTTCATTAGAAACAACAATTTCAACAACAATGCCTATAGGAATAATTTTGGCAGCAACAACAATTATAGGCCTTATCCTCCTAATAATGGTAATTCCTGTGGAAGCTCTTATAATAATGCTAGAAGTGCCCCCTCTGAACTTGAAGTCATGCTCAAGGACTTTATTAGTAAACAAACCACTTTCAATAAGACTATAGAGGAAAAGCTTTTAACTATTGAGAAAAATATATCCTGATTGTCTGAAGCTTAGTCCTCTTTGATTAATAAAATGGCTGCTAAACCTGAAACTATGGAAAACACTTTTGCTATTGCTCATGTCATACCAATTACTATTGATGAAAATGTTAGGTTGTTAGCTCAACTTCATGCTAGGTGGGAAAGGGAAGCTGAAATTTATAGAAACAATAGTGTGTGCATAATCACCACTAAACCACAAGTAGTCCATATTCCTCCTCCTACTATGCCTAAGACTATTGAGCCTACTACTATTGATGCTAAGTTTGACTTTGATATTGCTGGTTGCAATATTTCTGAAGTTATTATGTTCCAACAAAAGCTTGCAAGAAGTCCTGATGCTAGTGATATGCATGTTTCTTTCACCAAACACATTACAGATGCTCTTGTGAAAATTAAGGAAGAGAAGCTAAAACACAAAGCTTCTATTCCTAGGAAATTAGAAGATAGTTGGGAACCCATTATTAATATGCAAGTGAATGACTTTGATATCAAAGCTTCATGTGATCTTGTTCTAGTGTCTCTATTATGCCTAGGAAGATTTATGAAATGCTTGATTTGCCACCATTGGAAGATTGTGTTGGAATTATGCCCTAGAGGCAATAATAAAGATGTTATTATTATAATTCTTGTTCTTGATAAAGTTTATATTCCATGCTAGAATTGTATTAAGCGGAAACATTAATACTTGTGTGGTTTGTGAACAACACCGTGTCCCTAGTACGCCTCTATGGACTAGCTCATTGATCAATGATGGTTAAGGTTTCCTAACCATAGACATGAGTTGTCAATTGATAATGAGATCATATCATTGGGAGAATGATATGGTGGATAGACCCAAACTAAGCGAAGCAATTAGATCGTGTCATTGTGTTCATCTTTGCGAAGCTTTTCCTATGTCAAATATTGTATTTCTTAGACCATGAGATAATACAACTCCCTGGTATCGGAAGAAAGCTTTGAGGTCATCAAACGTCATCCTATGAGAGGGTGATCATAAAGGTGTCTCTCAGGTGATCGGAAAGTATCTGTTGGGTTGTATGTATCGAGATGGGATTTGTCCCTCCCAAGTCGGAGAGATATACTTCGGGCCCACTCGGTAATCGATATCAACACCGCTTGCAAGCATATGGTTAAGGAGTTAATCACAAAGTGATATCGGATTACGGAACGAGTAAAGTACTTGCTGTGAACGAGATTGAACTAGGTATGACGATACCGACGATCGAATCTCGGGCAAGTAAAATATCGCGAGACGAAGGGAATATATATATGGAATTGATTGAATCCTGGCATCGTGGTTCATCCGATATGATCATCGATGAATGTGTGGGAGTCAATATGGGTGCCCAGACCCCGCTGTTGATTATTGATAGAAGATCATGTCTGCATATTCTCGAACCCGCAGGGTCACACACTTAACGTGTCTCGACGCTAGGATAGATTGGATAATTGGTTTATGAATTTTTGTTCGGAGTCTCGGATGGGATCCGGGATATCACGAGAGGTTTCGGAATGGTCCGGAGAATAAGATTCATATAAGGCAGTGCAGTTTTTGGAGTTCGGAATCTTTCCGGGTTAATCGGTATTGTACCGGAAGCTTCTAGAACCTTCCGGAAGGGGACCAACGTGGCCCCACCTTCCGGGAGGGGGCATGGGCCTATGAGGGAGTGTCCTGGCCACATTGGGCCAGGGGCACAAGGCCCCATAGGGCCCAGCCGATCCTAGAGAGTTTAAATCGTTTAAACTAGAGATAAGATAAGATAGGATTTCTAGATAAGGGAGAGTTTAAATTGTTTAAACTAGAGATAGGCTTGGAGGAGAGGCTAGGGCTGGCCGCACCCCCCCTCTATATATATAGGGCTGGTGCGCCCCCTCTCACACCCCCTTACACCTTCCTCCAAACCCAGTTGCCCTGCTGCCCTTCGTCTCTCCCTCCCGACTGTTTGTAGGCGAAGCCCTGCGGCAGAAATTCTCCACCATATACACCACGCCGTCGTGCTGTAGATCCAATCTATCTCTCCACCATACTTGCTGGTCCGAGGAAGGAGGAGACGTCGAGGTGCCGCACGTGTGCATCTCACGGAGGCACCGCCACTTGTGGTGCTAGATCGGATCGGATCGCGAGGAGGAGAAGCGAGTACGACTACATCACCCACGTTCCGACGAACGTTCCGCTGTGCGAATCTTCAAGGGTATGAAGATCTAATCCAATCTCTCTCGTTGTTTGCATCTCCTAGATTAGATCTTGGCTTTCCCTCTGTTCGCTTCCGTAGAAAATTTTGATTTACTATGCTGCGAACCCCTTCAATGGTATCAGAGCTAGATCTATGCGTAGATGTGATTCACGAGTAGAACGCAACATGGTTGTTGCGAGCGTTGATATTTTCTGTTGCAAGCCTCTTGTTTGTGTTCTTCTTATGGCGTGGGATAGTGAGATTGAAGCGGTCCAGGCCAACCTTACGCGACGTCGTTCGCGAGACCGGCTCCGCACTTGACGTGTGGCTTGTACCATACATGCGGCTGGTGGATGTCAGTTTCTCTCACTATAGTTGTCATGGGATTAACACCGGAGTTTGGCAACCATAATATCACTGTTGTGGCTTTCCGTAGGTAAGAATCGTTCTTAGCATCTACTCCCATAAGCCACGTAAAACATGCAACAACAAAGTAGAGGCGTCTAACTTGTTTTTGCAGGGAGTGTTTTCTGTGATATGGTATGGCCCAAGGTGTGATGTGTATATTGTATGCGATGATCATGTTTTGTAATGTTTCACGACTTGCATGTCGATGAGTACACAACCGGCAGGAGCCATATGGTTGTCTTTATAATTGTGTATGACCTGCGAGTCAACTTCTTATACGCCATGTAATAGATTTACTTTATCGCTAAGTAGTTAGCAATAGTTGTAGTTGCTATTCGTGGTGGAGGCAATCATGGTGGAGTGATGGAGATCATGCCGGAACGCACAAGATGGAGGTCATTGCGCGAAGATTGGCTATACCATGTCACATAAAGTTATATGCATGTGATGTTTATCCTTTTATGTATCTTATTATGCTTAGATCGCGACGGTAGCATTATAAGATGATTCCTCACTTAAAGATCAAGATAAAACTGTGTTCTCCCCATGTATGCACCGTTGTGAAAGTTCGTCGTGTCCAAGCATCACGTGAAGATCGGGTGCTATAGACTCTACGCTCACATACAACGGGTGCAAGCCAGTTTTGCACACGCGGAAATACTTGGGTCTAACTTGACGAGCCTAGCATGTACAGACATGGCCTCGGAACACAAGAACCGAAAGGTTAAGCATGAGTCATATGAATGATATGATCGACACTTCGTTGTCCACCATTGAAACCACATCTCTTCTCGTGATGATCGGATTAGGTGTGGTGAATTTGGATCGTGTTCACTAAACAACTTGAGGGATGTTGAATTTAGTGGGAGTTCATCTAGTAATTTGATTAAGTTGAACTATTTATCATGAACATAGTCTAAATTGTACTTGCAAATACTGTAGATCACATGGCCAAGTCCAACTTCAACTTCAACGTTTTTGCTGAGAAAGAAAAGCTTAGAAACAATGGGTCTAACTTCACCAATTGGTTCCGCAATCTAAGAATCATTCTATCTGGCGGACAAAAGGACTATGTCCTTGGGAAAGCGTTAGGTGACCCCCCTGCTGCAACTGCGTCGGCTGATGAGAAAGCTGTCTATCAGTCGCGCAAAGATGATTATGGTGTGATTAAGAGCACCATGTTGTTTGCTATGGAACCGGAACTTCAAAATCGTTTTGAAGAGTATCCCGGGCCCTTTGAGTTCTCGAAGAGTTGAAAACCATGTTTCAGACTCAGGCCCGTTCTGAGAGATATGAGATCTCCGAGAAGTTCTTTAACTGCAAGATGGAGGAAGGGAGTTCCGTTAGTGAGCACGCCATTAAGATGTCGGGCTACACTCAACGCCTTGAGCAACTGGACTGCAAGATTCCAGAGGAGCTCAAGATTGACAGGGTTCTGCAATCACTCCCTCCCAGCTACAAAAGTTTTGTAGTGACTCACAATCAGATTGATTCCACTGATACGATCACCGAGCTCTTCGCAAAGCTGAAGGCTGCGGAGGTGGACATCAAAAAGGATAATCATGTGTTGATGGTCAACAAGCCCTCCTTTAAGAAAGGTAAAGGTGCAAAGAAGCCCTTCAAGAAAAGCGGCGGCAAGCACGTTGCCCCTGCTGAGAAGAAGCTCAAGTCTGGTCCTAAGGCGGACACTGAGTGCTTCTATTGCAAGGACAAGGGTCACTGGAAGCGCAACTGTCCGAAGTACTTAGCGGACAAGAAGGCTGGCACCATCAAAGGTATATTTGATATACATGTTATTGATGTTTTCCTTACTAGCCCTCGTTGTAGTGCCTGGGTATTTGATACCGGTTCAGTTGCTAATATTTGTAACTCGAAACAGGAGCTACGGAATAGATGACGGCTTGCGAGGGATGAGGTGACGATGCGCGTTGGTAACGGATCAAGAGTTGATGTGATGGCCGTCGGCACGCTCTCCTTAGTTTTACCTTCGGGATTAGTTTTAAACCTTAATAAATGTTATTATGTGCCTGCGTTGAGCATGAACATTATTTCTGGATCGTGTTTATTGCAAGACGGTTATTCATTTAAATCGGAGAATAATGGTTGTTCTATTTATATGAGTAACATCTTTTATGGTCATGCACCTCTTGTGAATGGTTTATTTCTTCTAAATCTCGAAAGGGATGAAACACACATCCATAACATTGAGGCTAAGAGATGCAAAGTAGATAGTGATAATACTACTTATTTGTGGCACTGTCGTCTAGGTCATATTGGTGTAAAGCACATGAAGAAACTCCACTCTGATGGACTTTTGGAGTCTCTTGATTTTGAATCATTTGACACATGCGAACCATGCCTCATGGGCAAGATGATCAAAACCCCGTTCTCCGGTATGATGGAGCGAGCAACGGACTTGTTGGAAATCATACATACCGATGTATGCGGACCGATGAGTGTTTCGACGCGCGGTGGATATCGCTATTTTCTCACTTTTACCGATGACTTAAGTAGATATGGGTATATCTATTTAATGAAACATAAATCTGAAACATTTGAAAAGTTCAAGGAATTTCAGAATGAAGTGGAGAACCATCGTAACAGAAAGATTAAGTTTCTACGATCCGATCGTGGGGGCGAATATTTGAGTTATGATTTTCTCATGCATCTCAAAGCAAGTGGAATCGTTTCACAACTCACGCCACCCGGAACACCACAGCGCAATGGTGTGTCTGAACGCCGGAATCGAACCCTATTAGATATGGTCCGATCGATGATGTCTCTTACTGATTTGCCGTTATCATTTTGGGGTTATGCATTAGAAACCGCTGCATTCACTTTAAATAGGGCTCCATCTAAATCCGTTGAGACGACACCGTATGAACTGTGGTTTGGTGCTAAACCTAAGTTGTCGTTTCTTAAAGTTTGGGGATGCGAAGCTTACGTCAAGAAGTTGATGCCGGACAAGCTCGAACCCAAAGCGGAGAAATGCGTCTTCATAGGATACCCTAAGGAAACTATTGGGTATACCTTCTATCACAGAACCGAAGGCAAAGTGTTTGTCGCAAAGAACGGTTCCTTTCTTGAGAAGGAGTTTCTCTCGAAAGAAGTGAGTGGGAGGAAAGTAGAGCTAGACGAGGTTATTGAACCTTCTCTTGAATTGGAGAGTAGCACAGCACCTGAAATTGTTCCAGTGCCGCCTGCACCAACAATCGAGGAAGCTAATGACAAGGATCATGAAGCTTCGGACGATGCTGCTACTGAACGTCGCAGGTCGACAAGGTCGCGTGCCCCTCCTGAGTGGTACGGCAACCATGTCTTGACTGTCTTGTTAGTAGAAGACAGTGAACCTACGAACTATGAGGAAGCGATGATGAGCCCAGACTCTGAGAAATGGCTAGAAGCCATGAAATCCGAATTGGGATCCATGAGCGAAAACCAAGTATGGACTTTGGTGGACCCTCCTAGCGAACGAAAGGCCGTTGAGTGCAAATGGATCTTCAAGAAGAAAACGGACGCGGATGGTAATGTTACCGTCTATAAAGCACGGCTTGTTGCGAAAGGTTTTTGACAAGTTCAAGGTGTTGACTACGATGAGACTTTCTCTCCCGTAGCGATGTTTAAGTCCATTCGGATTTTATTAGCAATTGCTGCGTTTCATGATTATGAAATATGGCAGATGGATGTCAAGACTGCGTTCCTCAATGGCAACATTGATGAAGAGTTGTATATGATGCAACCCGAAGGTTTTGTCGATCCTAAGGATGCTGATAAAGTATGCAAACTTCAGCGTTCCATTTATGGACTGAAGCAAGCATCTCGGAGTTGGAACCTTCGTTTTGATCAAGTGATCAAGAGCTTTGGATTTGTTCCAAATTGCTACGAAGCTTGCATCTACAAGAAAGTGAGTGGGAGCTCGGTGACGTTTCTGGTACTATATGTGGATGACATATTGATTATTGGAAATGACATCAACATGCTTAACGATGTGAAGAGTTATTTGAACAAGTGTTTTTCAATGAAACACCTAGGTGAAGCTGCTTATATATTGGGCATCAAAATCTATAGAGATAGACAAAGACGCCTGATAGCTTTAAGCCAGAGTACATACCTAGACAAAGTTCTGAAAAGGTTCAGAATGGATAAGGCAACGAAAGGTTCAGTGCCTATGTTGTCAGGTAAGATATTGAGCAAGGCTCAGTGTCCAGCTACGGTAAATGATAGGGAAGCTATGAGCAAAGTGCCTTATGCCTCGGCCATAGGTTCCATCATGTATGCCATGCTGTGTACTAGACCGGATGTGTCCAATGCTCTTAGTTTGACGAGCAGATATCAAAGTGATCCAGGAGTGGAACACTGGACAGCCGTGAAGAACATCCTAAGGTACCTAAATAGGACTAAAGAAATGTTCTTAGTCTATGGGGGTGATGAACAGCTCGTCGTAAAACGTTACGTCGATGCTAGTTTCGACACCGACAAGGATGATTCTAAATCTCAGACAGGATACGTGTATATTTTGAATGGAGGAGCTGTGAGCTGGAGAAGCTGCAAGCAAAGCGTGATCGCGGGATCTACAGTAGAAGCGGAATACATGGCTGCTGCAGAAGCGTCAAGTGAAGGAGTTTGGATCAGAAACTTCATCACTGAGCTTGGCGTGGTTCCAAGTGCATTGGACCCACTGAAGATATTGTGTGACAACACTGGCGCCATAGCACTCGCTAAGGAACCAAGATATCATCCAAAGACCAAGCATATCAACCGCAAGTTTCATATAATCCGAGATTATATAGCAGATGGAGATCTGAAGATCAGCAAAGTACATACAGATCTGAATGTCGCAGATCCATTGACTAAACCTCTTCCACATGTAAAACATGATCAGCACCTCAGTGCCATGGGTGTGAGATTGTTGCCAAATGTAAACTAGATTATTGACTCTAGTGCAAGTGGGAGACTGTTGGAATTATGCCCTAGAGGCAATAATAAAGATGTTATTATTATAATTCTTGTTCATGATAAAGTTTATATTCCATGCTAGAATTGTATTAAGCGGAAACATTAATACTTGTGTGGTTTGTGAACAACACCGTGTCCCTAGTACGCCTCTATGGACTAGCTCATTGATCAATGATGGTTAAGGTTTCCTAACCATAGACATGAGTTGTCAATTGATAATGAGATCATATCATTGGGAGAATGATATGGTGGATAGACCCAAACTAAGCGAAGCAATTAGATCGTGTCATTGTATTCATCTTTGTGAAGCTTTTCCTATGTCAAATATTGTATTCCTTAGACCATGAGATAATACAACTCCCTGGTATCGGAAGAAAGCTTTGAGGTCATCAAACGTCATCCTATGAGAGGGTGATCATAAAGGTGTCTCTCAGGTGATCGGAAAGTATCTGTTGGGTTGTATGTATCGAGATGGGATTTGTCCCTCCCAAGTCGGGGAGATATACTTCGGGCCCACTCGGTAATCGATATCAACACCGCTTGCAAGCATATGGTTAAGGAG
Organism: Avena sativa; assembly: GCA_916181665.1. Taxonomy (NCBI): domain Eukaryota; kingdom Viridiplantae; phylum Streptophyta; class Magnoliopsida; order Poales; family Poaceae; genus Avena; species Avena sativa. Next base: position 349,304,985 of record OV702293.1, on the reverse strand, counting down.
TTAATCACAAAGTGATATCGGATTACGGAACGAGTAAAGTACTTGCTGTGAACGAGATTGAACTAGGTATGACGATACTGATGATCGAATCTCGGGCAAGTAAAATATCGCGAGACGAAGGGAATATATATATGGAATTGATTGAATCCTGGCATCGTGGTTCATCCGATATGATCATCGATGAATGTGTGGGAGTCAATATGGGTGCCCAGACCCCGCTGTTGATTATTGATAGAAGATCATGTCTGCATATTCTCGAACCCGCAGGGTCACACACTTAACGTGTCTCGACGCTAGGATAGATTGGATAATTGGTTTATGAATTTTTGTTCGGAGTCTCGGATGGGATCCGGGATATCACGAGAGGTTCCGGAATGGTCCGGAGAATAAGATTCATATAAGGCAGTGCAGTTTTTGGAGTTCGGAATTGTTCCGGGTTAATCGGTATTGTACCGGAAGCTTCTAGAACCTTCTGGAAGGGGACCAACGTGGCCCCACCTTCCGGGAGGGGGCATGGGCCTATGAGGGAGTGTCCTGGCCGCATTGGGCCAGGGGCACAAGGCCCCATAGGGCCCAGCCAATCCTAGAGAGTTTAAATCGTTTAAACTAGAGATAAGATAAGATAGGATTTCTAGATAAGGGAGAGTTTAAATTGTTTAAACTAGAGATAGGCTTGGAGGAGAGGCTAGGGCTGGCCGCACCCCCCCCTCTATATATAGAGGGCTGGTGCGCCCCCTCTCACACCCCCTTACACCTTCCTCCAAACCCAGTTGCCCTGCTGCCCTTCGTCTCTCCCTCCCGACTGTTTGTAGGCGAAGCCCTGCGGCAGAAATTCTCCACCATATACACCACGCCGTCGTGCTGTAGATCCAATCTATCTCTCCACCATACTTGCTGGTCCGAGGAAGGAGGAGACGTCGAGGTGCCGCACGTGTGCATCTCACGGAGGCACCGCCACTTGTGGTGCTAGATCGGATCGGATCGCGAGGAGGAGAAGCGAGTACGACTACATCACCCACGTTCCGACGAACGTTCCGCTGTGCGAATCTTCAAGGGTATGAAGATCTAATCCAATCTCTCTCGTTGTTTGCATCTCCTAGATTAGATCTTGGCTTTCCCTCTGTTCGCTTCCGTAGAAAATTTTGATTTACTATGCTGCGAACCCCTTCAGATTGTTATTCGGATGTCCCACTCAATGATAATGCTAAGAAGAAACTCATGGGGAGTGTTAATGATGTTCTCATTAAGTTTAACAATGCTTATATCCCTGTTGATTTCTATGTTTTGGATGTTGAATACAATGCTTCTTGTCCTATTACTTTGGGAAGAACTTTTCTTAGAACAGTTAGTGCCATCATTGATATGAAAGAAGGCACCATCAAATATCAATTTCCATTCAACAAAGGTATTGAACACTTCCCTATGAGGAGAGAAGTTGCTTTTTTCTCCTCCTTAGAAAGCAAGGTTTGATGTTAATGCTTCCTCATTTTAAAATACTTGATTCTGCATGCTTCTTGTGCCTAACTTAAAGGCGTTAAAGAAAAGTACTTGTTGGGAGATAACCCAAGAGTTTACTTAAGTCTTGGAAGTTATTACTTCAGTAATGACCTCTCCTTATGCCGCCTCGGCCTGCCCCTTCGCCTATAATAAACCCCCGAGGCAAAAACCCTAAGCACCCGATCAAATCTTCACGAAACCGTCTGTAGTCGCTGCCACCATCGTCCCTAGATCGGGGGGATCTGAAGTTCTTCCTGGCACCCTGCCGGAGGGGAGATCATCCCGGAGGCCTTCTCTCCGGTATGATGCGTGAGTAGTTCCACCTTGGACTATGGGTCCATGTAGTAGCTATATGGTTGTATCTCCTCCTTTGTGCTTTCATGTATAGATCTTGTGAGCTCCATTCATGATCAAGATCTAATCTATTTGTAATCATGCATGTTGTGTTTGCGGGGATCCGATGGATATTGAGATTATTATGTTGGTTTGATTAATGGTTTTGTCTTTATGATTCTATCATGTCTGTGTTGTTTGTGATCTTGCATGCTCTCCATTCTTAGTAGCTACCTTGGCCAAGTAGTTGCTAGTGACTCCGAGAGGGGGTATTTATGCTTGATAGTGGGTTCATGCCTCTAGTTTACAAGGGAAGTGACAATAATCTCTTCGGTTATAGATGTGTTGTTGCTACTAGGGAGAAAACAACGATCTCTTGTTCATGGAACATGTGGACTGTTTACCTAACACACTTTGCTTAAAGCAGTTGCCTGTTGCTTGCAACTTAATACTGGAGGGGGTTCGGATGATAACCTGAAGGTGGACTTCTAGTCATAAATGCAGTTGGATGGCGGTCTATGTATCTTGTTGCATTGCCTAATCGAATCTCGTAGGATCTTTCTGACTAGTAATTGCATTGTTATGCCTTGCTCAGTTCCTGTCAATTGCCCTGCTGTAATTTGTTTACCCTTCATGCCATGTTGTTTATCTAAGGAGAGAACCTCTAGTGAACTATGGACCCCTGTCCAATCATTACCATTGATACATCTTCCACTGTTACTTGTTTACTTGCTGCAAACCATTACCTTCCACACCATACATTTAATCCTTTGTTATAGCAAACCGTGAGCTTGACAATCTCTCTGGTTCGTTGGGGCAAAGTCTTGAGTTTGTGTTGTGCAGGTCTCTACGTTGCTTGCAACACTTGTGTGACATTTCCTTCCTCCTTCTGGTTCAATAAGCTCGGTCTCAACTGAGGGAAAACTTGCTTCTTGTTCTTCACACCCTACGCTTGGGGTTACCAACGAAGTGTCGCGTCGAGCATCATCACTATTACTTATACTTGAGAGAGAGAGGGAGAGAGAGAGATCTTCACGTTGCAAGATTAGGGTTTGAGATTGTTTCTTCTTATCTTGAATATTGTTGGATTGATTTTCTATTCTTATTGTGGATCTCCACGGTAATATCGAGACGAACTCCATTTATTTAATTATATCGATGATGCTTTCTTCTCTCATGTGTGAGTAAGTTCTTTTGGGTGTGGGAGATGTAAGGGATTGGTGCGATGTGATGTGCCTATATATTTTTCATTAGTTTGTGATTGATTTTAATTACTATATTATGTGTGCTTGACTATCTGTGGGATGCATAATGCTTGTTGTCCAATTAAGGGCACAGACAACATGATACTTTGTTCTACATAGATAAGATCTTGTTTGCACGAGGATATCAATTGAAAACTAGTTGAACTCGAGGAGCACGAGGAGCCACTGTGCCTATTGCATTAGTCCGATCCAAGGAGCTTAATTGCTACGCAACCTGAAGTATCTTAATCGCCTAGTGACTGGCCATGGTTTTGGTAATAAACTAGTAGAATTATTGAAGTTGGGATGAAATCTACCAAGAGGAGTACCGGCTAATTATGGGTTGCTTGTCTACACACATACTTATAAGATTATAATTGTTATACTTATCGTTCATCCACCTGGCACAGTCACTATCACCATGAACTGTATCTCCCCTGCCTACTTTGTCATCTGCAGAAAACAACAAACAATCGAATCGTTCTTTTCTTTTATGCTTTTTATTTCTAAAGTTTACATTTTATTTTTATTTAAATACATTCAGTTTAATCCAAATCTTATTATTATTTCAACACTTGCAGTCAATTCACTCGAAGACCTGTGACAACTTTGAGTGTGACAGAGACTTCATTCATAAACACTTTCCTTTGGGCTCCCAGTGGGTAATACGTTGGAAAAGTATCTATATTTTTTTATGTTACATGCTTGTTTAGTATCTACTTTTCTTATCTTTGTCTACACTTTGAGGTGTTTTTATATATTTTCTGAAAGTAACCTATTAACAAGTTGCCATAGTGCCAGTTGTCTGTTTTCTACTGTTTTTGGTTTCAGAAAGCTAAAAATTGAATATTCTCGGAATTGGACGGGACAAAATCCAAAGTTCATATTTTTCTGGGAGCGATACAGAAAATCTAAGACGAGACGGAGGAGGAAACCAGGGTGTCCACACCCTAGGTGGGCGCGGGCCCACCCTAGGCTGCGCCCACAGGGGGTGTGGGCCCCTAGCTCTCCACCGACCTTGCCTCCTTCGCCTATAAGAAGCCTCCGACCCAAAAACCCTAAATCATCTCGAGGAAATCCACGAAAACCTCCACGACGCCATCGAAGGGGAGATTTGGGGGACAGAAAGTCTTTGTTCTGGCACCCTGTCGGGACGGTGAAGTGCCCCGGAGCCATCTCCATCGATCTCCACCACCATCTCCATCACCGTTGTTGATTCCCATGATGAGGAGGGAGTAGTTCTTCCTCGAGGCTAAGGGCTCTACCGGTAGCTATGTGTTCATCTCTCTCTTTATGCATGGTCATATTGTGATCATGAGCTTTGTAATCAAGTAGATCTACCTTGCTACTCAAGTGCTTCATTAGATCTCTGATCTCCCCATGTGTGTGAAAGTGACAGCGTGCACGCCTTGGTGGCACTTAGGTTTGAGTCTACATAAATACTCTTTGTACTTTAATAGATCTATGCTTTTCCCCACGTGTGTGAAAGTGACAGCGTGCATACCGTGTGTGTCACTTTGGCTAGATTGAATATTTGTTATGAGTTATATTTGGAGTTGGATGTCTCTATGAAATTGTGGTGTTTGTTGGAACCATCAGCGCTCAAGGTGACAGTGTGGGGTTATCTAGATTGGAGAAGGCAGACTTTGAGGTGTGTTGTTATAGCCCTACCATGGATTAGAGTGTCCAACCGGAGAGTAGTTAAGAGTAGTATCATAAAGTGAGGATATTTATATGAGAGAGTGTTCACTAGTGAAAGTATGATCCCTAGGCCTTGTTTCTAAACATTGAAACACCGTTTTCTACTAGATTTGTTGCATGTTTGCTTGCTTCCATCTTTGTTCCGTTTTCCGGGGACGTTTTGGGCTTTTACCTTTCCTCCACGCCACCAGATCTTTTCTGGCACCGTTACCCCACGTCAACAACAAGTCAGAAGTTATTTTTTGGCACCGTTACCACTTGTATTTCACTATCTCTTCGCCGAACTAGTGCACCTATACACCTGACAAGTGTATTGGGTGTGTTGGGGACACAAGAGATTTCTTGTATCTTGATTGCAGGGTTTCTTGAAAGGGGATATCTTTGACCACTTCCTCCTAGAGTTCGATAAACCTTGGGTGATCCACTTAAGGAAAACTTGCTGCTCTTCTAAAAACCTCTACACTTGGAGGCCCAACAACTATCTACAAGAATAGAAGTGCGTAGACATCAGTGGGTTCGATATCTTAACTTCGAAACTAGCTACAAACGATTTGCAGTCATCAACTATCGGTTGGATCGAAGATGATTGACCGATTCGATGAACATTTTAGAGGAGTTCTGATGATGAACTTTTAGCGAATACCTTTGGAGGAAACTAGGGTAGAGTTTTCTAGAGTAATAGGTGTGGAGCTGTAACTATCAATGCGATTGTAACTGTAATACCACTTCATGAAGATCAAAGATATTTTCAACATGCGGCAAAGCATCTCCAAACTAAATCAACAAAAAATAAACTAGCAATTAACAAATATTTTGGTAGCCTAGTTGAATTTTACTATCACAGTCACACCATATCGTCTACATCTTCATGTCTAGATCGAAAAGTTGCCTGTGATCCCTTGCCCACATAATTAAAGAAAGTGGGGTCTTGCCTTGATGTCTAAAGATTGAAAGACTTTGATAAACTACACCTACCAAACATAATTGGCTAGAATATGTAATATGTTGCCTAAGATTTAATGAATTAGAAATAAATCAATAGAACACACTTCAAAGATCTGTTCCACCTTTAGAAGACCTTGCGACAAAAAAACACAAAATTTCTTCTCTCTCAGGCATGTTGTTTTAACCACCTTGGGATGCTTTTGATGAAATAGTTCGGAGCGAGCGATAGGCCTTTCTTAATGAGAACGGACAACCGCACCAGCTTTTCATGTGTGGAAGAACTCAAATGTTTGAAGGTAGGACAGCAAGATGCATTTGAGGTACATGATTCTAGATCTCTTGGATACTTCCTTCTAATAGCCCTAGCTTTGAAAATGGTATAGTTTAACTATTGATGGTTCGAATCCCTCTCTCTCCCCTCCTTTTGCTTATTGAATATGTTTGTTTCTTTAAATTTTTAATTATTCCGTCCTTTTACCAAGTAGTGGGAAGACTATAAGTATTCCTTTAGTAAACGACCATTGCTCCTAAAAACACTTGTATGTATACACCAAAAACCCTGGGTATCGCGGGGTAAATCCGACTATTTCTACCAATGTAGGTTTCGCTTCACCACTCACATGGGGTAGTCTTCAGGGTTCATAACTACCCCTCTTACTACTGGGTGTTTTCCTAGCCAACACTTAGATCTAGCTCTACCAAACTTGTTTGGTGCACCAACGCATGCTACGATGTTCCACCATGTTGTGTTAATGACAATGATGCAACCAAGGTCTTTAGATTTAACGCACACTCAATAGATAAACAAGGACGAAGATATTTAGCGAAGAGAGTGAAGCCATGTCAGCGAGTCAAAGAACTGAAAGATGTGCCAGAGTTGTAGGACTAAAGGATGTATTTATACAAAAGATATCCAAAGAGAGACCTAATGTAGGGCCAAAAATTATAAAATGTATTATATAAAAAATATATTCCCTAGAAGACAATAATAAAGATATTTTTATTAACATATCTTATTATTTAGTAATAGTTTTGTATCATGCTATAACTGAATGTGATATATAAAAACCCAGGTCCCTAGTATCCTCTAGACTAGTTTGTTGGGCAGCTGACGATCGAGGTTTCTCGATCATGAACTTTACACAATAATTGACAACGAGGTCACTTCATTAGAATAATAAAGTGAACCCTAGTATTACAATATGATCCAGTCACAAATTTCAACATTGCGATATCTAGAAAAGCGCAGTGATTCAGTCCTTCGACTATGAGATCATATTAATATCCTTATCTCTTGAGGATGCTTTGATCACATCAACCGTCATATCCGTAACTGGGTGACCATAAAGGTGTTTGTCAGGTTTTTAGAGTAACTTTTGAGGCCTATGTATCAAGACCGAGATTTTCCAATCCGAGTGACGGATAGATACCGTGGGCCCACTCGGTGAAACTACATCTACAAGTTTACAAACATGTGACTAGGTCACGGGGATGTAATATCACGCAAATGATTAAATGTATTTGTCGGTAACAAGATCGAAATAGGTATGTAGATACCGAAAAATAGATCTTGGACAAACTAGGTATCATAGAGCAAAGGGAATGGGACTCGACGTTCAAGGTTCAAGATATCAAGTTATTCGTGGAATGCATGGGGCCATCATGTGTTTCCAGGTAACGTTGTTGTTCATTGATCAGAGATGTGTCACAATCATGTCTATGTAATCATGTCTATGTATTCCTGAGCTGTAGGGTGTCGCACTTAAGGACAGAGACGCTTAGGGATTAATTCATGATCGTAGGAGAAAAAAGGAGAAGACTCTAAAATTATTCTGGGGTGATACCGGAATGGTTTCAGAGATATCCGATAATGATCGGAGGGGTCCAAAAGGTGTTTCGGAGTGACGGGTATTAAATAATATGTATTTAGATTAATTCAATAAATTATATTAAAAAAAAATTAAAATTGAATTTTAAGGCATCCCACCTATTTGGGCCTCACCGGAGGAGGCCTAAGAGGGGGTCGCACCTAGGGAAGGCCTTGGGAGGCCGATGGCCACTAAGTGGGCTCCCACCATGTGGGACCCATGAGGAGGCTGGCCGGCGACGCCTGCCCCCACATCCTCTCTTGATTAGTCCCACTTAGAGACTTTGAGGGAGGTGGTGCCTCCCTTCCAAGCACCCATCTCCCCAAATTCATTCCCATCAATTGGCCTCTCTCTCTCTCATATGTGATTCCCAAGTTTGGATCTGCATACGGGATCACCATACGCACGGTCGTGCTGCTAGACTCAGTCCGAATCAATGTTCTTCTGCTGCTTTGCTGGACCGAAGCCTGGGAGACGTCTCTACACCGTATGTGTTTAAGGCTACGAGACAGCGCCACTTGTGGTGCTTTTGCTTGGAGCTTGGAGCTTGGACGCCGGCATGACCATGAGGTTGGCTACGTCATACAAGGACTAGGGGTGACTTGCGGGGAGCTTCATGGTCTTGAGGTCGGGTAAGTACAACTACGTCATTCATGTTTCTCGCGAAATGTTAACCGCGTTCGGTCTTTAAAGGTATAAACACTGAATCCCCGCTCGTTACCTTATATCTGCATAGATAGATCTTGGCTAGGTGTGTTCATCGTAGGAATTTTTTTATTTTCTGCCATAAAACCCCTTCATTATATTAATAGAAATAAAACTCCTGTCTAGTGCACTAAAACAAGAAGGTGAAAAAATACGTGATTTCACATGCCAACAAGTTAAGTAAGATGACACCAGATCCTTCGCCACTGAATCTAGTAATTGTTAATTATTTATACCATGGATAAAATACTTTAAACTCGGACTCCCGCGATCTAGACTTTTCAACACCTTGAAATGACTCCGTGTGGTGAGCTGATGTGTGCAACTCCATCTCTCCAATCAAAGTAAAACATGAGCTTACCCGCAAAAAAAAAAGAGTAAAACATGAGCTAGTGGAATTGCCTCCAATCTCTACCAGCTAAAAGGCGCCCTTATGTGGCTACGTGTAGTTGGGGTGTTCCTCTGGTGTATGCGTTGTATCGGTGTAATCACAATCAAAAATTTCGTACATATTATTTTTTACAACTAAAATTCCGTATGAACGAAAACAAAAATAGGTTTCAACCTAACCGGGCCCAACTAAATTCAACGCTTGTACTTGAATGTACCTTGAGTACCTATATATTATTTCTTGCTTCTGCTCTGACCATCATCTAAGAAAGAGCAAGATCAGCGATAGACGCAAATTTTCTTGACATACTTGGCCACATCGCGTGACTAACCGCAGACAATTATAGTACTGTACTTACAGTCGTACCAAACTGCCAAAAGAGAAAAGGATCTCGTTCAAAATGTTCACGCCATGGAGATGGAGGATGGAGCCATAACTCCGTATAACCTGTACTACGTACAAAAAAGCACGCCGATTAGCTCCCATAAATACGTCAACTCTGCACACAATGCCTCCACAAGCAGACCAGCATCATCTATCCGCAATTAGCAACACACATCTCAAAAGAAGCAGCCGCGGCAAGCAAGCATCGGCCACAACGGCAACCAGCAAAGCCATGGCGTCCTCCCGCGTCCTCCTGCTCCTCGCCGCCGCGACACTCCTGTTCATGGCCTCCGTTGTCCAGGTGCTCAGCGACGACAGCCCGCCGCCTCATCCGGCACCGTCGCTGTGCGCCGCCGAGCAGTGCACGAACGACTACCTGTCCGAGCTCGCACAATGCTTCCCCATGTTCCAAGGCGTTCCACGCCCGCGCAACTACGATATGGAGCAGTGCTGCCAGCATGTCCGGGACAAGCCGAGCGCCCCGGACTGCCTGTGCCTCGCCTTCAAGCTTAGTGACCGTGACGCCTTTCGTGGCCGCGCTGGCTTCGCCGACTATGTCAACTTCGTGCTCATCAACTGCGAAGAGCCTGAGGCCCCCGGCCTCGCTTGCCCCGCCTGGCCGGCTCTTTGACCGGCTGAGGCCACACGCGGCCCCGCCGTCTGGTGACGCTCACTGAGCTGTGCGAGCGGTGCACGCACCGGCGCGCACGAACTAAAACGTCACCTCTCTTACTATCTATCTGCATAAATAACGTGTCAAACTACTATGTAGCTACTCCTTTCGTTTTAAAATATAAGATCTTTTAGTTTTGTGAAGCAAATATATCTAGACTTCTTTTAATATCTATGTTCACTGAGGTTTGGAGTAAACCTATACACTAATACAAGTCTAAATACATTTTCTTCATATACCTAAAACATCTTATATTTTAAAACAGAGGGAGTATATTGTACTGGTTTCGACGACCCAGCTTAATTAGCTATGCCAGACGTTGATCATGGCTACTGATGCGGTGGTGCTGCTGCCGGCCGGTCTTCTAAATAAAAGTTCAACTTATACGTGTGTTGGCGTCTAAGGAAATAGCTTTTGCCGTCATACCTAATTTGCATATTTCTCCGTCCTAAAATAAGTGATTTGGATTTTTCAAAATTCGCATACACATAGACATGTTTTAGTGTGTAGGTTCATATGAATTTGTACAAATCGAAGTCACTTATTTTGATATGAAGGGAGTATAAAAGACATCACATTCCTCTTTATACGCAAATTTGACATGCATCAACCTGGAGACGAGGACGGGAGAACAAAATGAAAGTGTTGTCTCCGTAGATCAACATGTTCACCAAGCATGTGCCTTTCTTCATCGCAAGCAGTAGCGTAAGCTTGACTGCGGCGTCAACGGATTTTGTCGAGGGCGAAATTGATCACCCGTCATGTTCCTCCTTCTAGCGCAACAGAATCAGCTTTTCCAAAAAAAAAAAGTCTTTCCTTCTCGCCGTATGGTGGAGGTAATATGAAAGAAAATGCCCAGTTTATGGTTATTTCCTTAGTTTGGATTGTGGAGATTTAAAACTGGAAATAACTGGTATACAGAATCTGTCGACGTATCCTTCAAAGAAATGCTAAAAGGTCCTGAATTATGATAGGATTAGTTAACAAATAGCTGTTGTCGCTCGAGTAAAAATACTTGTTGCAATGTTTAGATTTGTCTCCCTACAAGTTGCTAGATGCAAATTATTAGAACTGCACTTGATTCTTATAAATTATGACACTGAAAGTGAATTATGAGTTTGTCTCTCTGGGTTATTTATTCCAGTTTAGTGTGTAAAGTTAGTTTTTTTCCTGTGTGGAATATAAGAGTTCAGATATAACTGAAGATCGCCCATTCAGGACCCCGCATATTCTGTCCTTGCATGCATTTTTATTTTATGAGTAAATTCAGGGTTAATATAATGGTCTAAATAATTTTGGACGAACAGACAAAGACTCAACACTGTTGCAGACATTTCAGTTCTGTATTTCAATGAAAATCTCTGAGAAAAATCACCACGTAGACCAAGACTCTAGACGTGAAGATAATCAACATGCCCAAATGCCCAAGGACAATTTTCTCGACAAGAATTATGAATGGCTACGGATAATATGGGTGATGCGAATCTGTCCCTCCCACCCATATTAATTGACTTGGATTTGTCAAAATTTAAATGAACCTATACACTAAATAGTGTCTAGATTCATCCAAATCTAGACAAATATGAGTCAATTAATATGGATCGGAGGGAGTAAAATAAAAAATTCCTTAGAAAATGTATAAGGTATACTCATCCATCTTCCAACTGTTTTCTTTTGAGATTATCTACTTATATATATATATATATATAGGAAAAATCCTTCTTACTTCCGGGTGTAGTTACACCCATGTCTTATATACTCCCATATGAAAGTATACGTGATACTTTATCGGTTTGAGTATGTTCATATACTACATCTAAGATACTTCAAATCAAGTTACGTGGAAAAAATGCAAACGAAGCCATAGTTTGCACTATATTTCCGAAATACCCTTCATATTTGTACGTAAAATAAGAGTATGTAAAAAACTTATACATACTACCTCAAAAATAGTATATATACTACTAAATAGTCTTATAATACTTCATACTAAACGTACATACTCTTCGGTATGATAGATACTACCTACATGGTGTGAAACACACGTGGGTGTAATTACACCCGGGAGTAGTATAAATATGTCATATATATATATATATATATATATATATATATATATATATATATATATATATATATATATATATATATATATGTGTGCGCGTGCGTGCGTGCGTGTGTGGAAAGCAGGCTCATGTTGACTTCAAAGCATTTTGAAGCAATCTTGCCCTGGGCTTGCATTCAGATTTAATGGATCTCACATACCTGGAGAATTTGAGGAATTCAACAGAAGCCGGAGAAACATCACTTGGTAACCTCCTTTTAGGTAAAATTATGCTTCTCATGGCTTTTTTCTTACATCTGAATATCTTTCTTTTTAGAGTACTATTTTCACCGCAATTGGTGATGTTCCGAAATTAATTTTTTGCTTGCTTTCTGAAGGAGTTAATGCAAGAATACACACCAAACACCATAATGCACTTCGACCAAATCATATGTTTCCTAATACTTTTCAAGGATATCAGTTTCATAGAAGAAAGACCAAGATGGCTAGCACAACGCCACGAAGGCTACACGATACAAACTCGACGCCATTCGGATTACAACACAACCCATGACAACCAAACAACGAGGACTCTCCTAGTACCTTCTCCTGCCAAGAATGGTGGGGAGGGGCATACACTGAGCTCCCGGACCACGTCACAACCGAAGGAGGAAACTCCAGGAGACTGAATACCAAGGATGGCACAACCAACGCACCGTCCACCCTCAAGCGCCTAAGAACGGCGAGCGAGCGGCAGGACTGGACCAACCGGTAGAAGCCGCCAGAGAAGCGCCGCCGACGATGTACATTGCGCCCCGAAAGCCCGCACTCTAAGAGGCCGCCAACCTGGACTTCATCAAGCCTCTCCGGGATTCTACGAGTAGCCTAGACAGCGCCTCCAAGAAGGGGACGACACTGTGGTGCCACCGCTGTCCAACCCGGCAAGCCGAATCAAGGGTTTCCCCCGGCGCTCGAGATGGGGCAACACGGGCAGTGCCATGACAACGCCCCCAAGGAGGAAACGACACCCGCAGGCGTCGACGTCGTCAGCTTCAAGCAGGGCTTTTGCCCCGGCACATCCGTCAGCCCCAAACAGCCGGAAAAGGAGTGACTTTAGCCACACTTGGACGCATCGCAGTCGAGAGAAGAGCCGAAACTCGATGCGGTTGACGGGGAAGCGCTGATGACCTATCCACATCCACCACCGGACGGACACCGGCACCACCACGATGCCGGAGCTGCCAGGAGCAGCCACGCCTCTCGCAGCCATGGACCCAGCCACACAGGCCCGTCCGAGACCAGAGGCCCATGACCGAGCCCGAAACTGCCATCCATGGGTGCAGAGGCACCACCATCGATCGGGGCTAGATCCCCCACCTCCGACGTCGGCCGCCATCCCACAGCTCCACGCCGCCAGATCGAGATGGCCGGGAGAGCACGCCGCCGCGGCCTGCAGGGGATCCACCACCCGGGGGAAAGGCCCCGCCGCCGCCATCCCCGCCCAGGCTTTGCCTGACGGAGCCTCTTGGCGGCGGCGGGAGAGGGGATTGCCGCTGGGGGAGGCCGGCCGCCGGCGGGAGCTAGGGTTCCCCCATGTCGCCTCTAGGAGGGACGCGGGGGCGAGAGAGATGTTTCCTAATACTAGATGGTAGAGATTGCTAAGAGCAATACGTGTAAACAGTAGTAGGAACAAACATGAGCTGAAAAGCCTCAAACTAATTGTACTTGATAGCCCACGATTGTTACATGGTCATATATCTGTTATCCCTAATCAACAACACTTTTGCTTCGGTGTCCCCCTTATCTTCAAACTTTAAACAAACACTTGATACCAATTCGTTTTGAAGATCATACGAACCCATCCAAACCCGTATGATCTGTTTAGACGTATACTCACCATACACGTATACTCACGTACCCGCGGGTGTCTGAAATCGGGAGGTATATAAAAGCAATAACAAAATTTCAAAACATGGCATGCAAAGACGTAGACCTCGATGAGGGGGGGGGTGGAATCAGCAGGTGGAAACGTGGAGTATACCTAACTCGGCCGATTACACATAAACAGAGGTATACAAGGCATGAATATGGGTTTCGACGAGTCAAATGAAAACTGCCCGATACAAACTTACGTTTGGGAGGAGGGGGTAGGAGATGGACACCGAAGCACACCTCAATCAACAATAACTTATAGTTGACCATATTTTTAGAACACGGATAATTATATTTTCTGATCATATTCCTAATCTATAAGTTGGCATACAATATTAGTTGTTCATTCCCTTAATCTTTATTTGCAGCACCGTTGTAACTCTTCAGTAAGGAAATAATATTGCTCTCGGTATGATCGAGAGGAATCCAGAATTAAACTTACTTTGGCTGGAGCAGTATAATAAGCCATGTTTCTGCTCCCACGAAAGATGGAGGTAACACCGGAAATACAATTAACTTTGAGGAAAGATGTATGCATGGTAACCTCCTTTTAGATATAGCACACTATGACTTTTGAATGAGCTGGTGTGGCCATTTTGTTCTACCAAAATATTATTTACTAAGAACGAAGATAGTATTTGCACATATATTAATTCCCCGTATATTCGTATAGGAAAAGAATCACAGGTTTTTAGCCGGGGGCAGCTAAATTACACCCTTGTACGCAATGTACCTTTCGTACCCAAAGTATTATTTCTTGCTTCTACCCTAATCTATGAAGTAAGAGCTATATCCTGGATAGGCGCGCACATTTTTTAGACGTGCGGCACGTCGCGCGACTAACCAAACCGCCACAGAGACCTTGAGCTTGCTCGAAATGATCCGACGCGGACGTAGGATAACTACTAGCCATTTTGCCCCCTATAAATGCATCCCGGTTTGCACAACCATCCGCAGCAACACACCTCCTCAAAGGAAGTAGAAGAACCATCGACCGGTCGAGCAGCAACAATGACGACAACCACCAATGCCATGGCGTCCTCCTGCGTCCTGCTCCTCCTCCTCCTCGCCGTGATCGTTGCGGCTGTGGCCTCCGTCCAGGGCCAGTCGTCGCCACCGTCTGCTGGCAGTGCACGACGGATTACCTAGGTAAGCTCGGACCCTGCGTGGACTTCCGGCTGGGCAGAGTGGACTTCCGCGGGAAGAACCTGGCCGATGAGAGGGAGCGGTGCTGCCGGCAGGTCCGAGAGAAGCCCAACGCAACGGATTGCCTGTGCACCGCCTTCAGGGGCGCCGGCGTCCCTGACCGCTCCGACTTCACGGACGACGTCAAGGCCGTGTTGTTCGTCTGCGACCAGCCTGAGGTCTCCGGCCTCGCTTGCCCCGCCGCTACATCGGGTTGAGGCCACGCGCGGCTCCTCTCCGTCCCATGACGCTCAGGGGTATAGCGGTGAGCACGCACCGGCAAGCACAAAGTGTCACCTCACTGGCTACTCTATGCCTAAATAATGTGTCGTACTACTAGCTTGTACTACTGGTTTGGCCCCGGCTTAGCCATGTTCATGCTGCTACTGGTCTTCTAAATAAAAGTTCAACTTAAGTGTTGTGCGATAGCCGAAACGGCAATTCTACCGAGCACGCTACGGCCCCACCTTCTCTCTCCTTTTAATCTATCAGACAAATACTATTGCATGCAAAGTCACATGTTCATGATTTTCAATCTATTTCTCAACTTAAAATTTCCAAAGTTTATAAATAAAAAATCTAACTTATAATCCGTTTGAAAATTTGGATTCCTAACAATGAGAGCGTTATAATAAGAAAAATATCAAATATTTTTTAACAATATTTGAAAATCAACTTCAAAGACTTGATGAAACTATGAAAAACTTTATGAAACCTGGCAAAAATATATTTTGAAACTATCTGTTTAATGCATTTCAACATACAATAAGTGTTCAATTTTTATCACGTACCGAAAGTGTTAAAACTGTGTGTTTACTTTAGGGTTATTTTATTAGGTTTCATTGTGTTTCAGAATCCACCATAATGTTTCATTGTGTTTTAGAATTTGGATTTTGAAATTTATCGAAACAAAACCTATTTTGGCCTTGTTTAAAAGATATGGTCGAACAAACGCACCTATTCAAACAAATTGTTAGTCCGATACTTATTCCATTATGTATGGTCATTTAAAGTCTAAGATTAGAAATTAAATCAGTGTACTGGCGATGGGAGAGAGAGTGTTAGGTGGGTATATGTTGTGGATGCAAAAAGGAAGAAAGTTGTCAGACCACAATAATAAATACCGCATGCATCACAAATCGTAAAGCAATCGGAAGAAAGATAAACGGTCTACACATGCATGGTAGATAACATTGGTGCGATAGCCCCCTCTGACGATATAACTTCAGCGCCCATGCCTTGCATGCAAAAGATATGCTGAGGGTACTGTTGAGGGGAGGAACAATATCACCAACAAATAGAGGTATGCTTCCATAGAACCCCAAAACATTGTAGAAGTCAAAATGGTCTTCAACCGGATCAGCGAGGATAGCCCGCGGAAGCCCATATCCAAGCTCGCTTATACCCATGTATTGCTATATAGCTGATGCTTAGACACTCACCGATCAATCAAAAACTACCACAAAAATGATTAGGCTTATTACATGTGCATTTGGGGGCCCGAACCTTTGTGTCTCATATATGTTACCCATCAGATCTTGGCCTCATACCACCATACATATTTTATTTCTAGATTACAACACCAATAGTTAGTGCGCCAAGTACGGCAACAGCGGCGAGGGCTCATCGGCAGGCGGTTCGAGTTGTCCACCGTGGCCACCTGTCTACGACAGCTCCGACAAGGAGGAGCTCGTCCCCGCGCGGGAGCCCACGTTCTCCGCGGGAGATTGCGTGCACGGCTCCGACTTGGAGGACGTCGCGGTCGCCCAGGAGGCTGCGATCTTGGAGGCGGAGGCCTGCGCGTGCTTCTGTCGCGAGAAGGCGGACGCCGTCCGCCAAGTTCATGAGTACGAGGCGGCTCGCCGGGAGGAGCGCGTCCGCCGCGTCAAGCTCAAGATAGTCGAGCTTGACGACGAGGAGTGAAGCTCTTCACCCGCGTCGACGCTCCGCCACCACCGGCACCGCCACGCGCAGAGGCCAATTTAGCCGCATTTTTCTTCAAATTAGTTAGCGCAGTTAGGTGTAGTATGTAATTTAGGTTTGCTAATCCGATTATGTAATTGTGATGCTGAATCCAAGCATCAAATGCCATCTCTATATATGATCATCGACGAATTTCTCTGGGATATTAGAAATGCATTTTTTTCAATTCGTGTTTTGCGGGTTCTGTTCTACGCCAGCTGAAAAATCTTCGTCCCCCACGTTTTCGGAAGAGTGAATTAACGTTTTTCAGTTCTGACTTTTTCGGTTACTGTTAGAGATGCTCTAACCCCATGAAAGGTTCCCGCTTTTGGGAGTTTGGAGTTCCTTGACAACCTAGTCGGCTCCCTACATCACAACGACCTGGTTCTCAACCTGTCGGAGGAGGTTTCACTTTGACCGTCATTCGGTGTCCCCATCGGGTTCCAAGACCTAGTAACTGTTGTTAGGAGCAGGGATCATCTTGACTTGTAATGATGGTTCACCCATATGGACTTCCGATCTATAAGTACATTCACATGTGCCTAACTAGGATGATTGGATTGGCGAACCCAAGTTATGCAACCGGTTCATGACGATTCAAAGAACAATGCAGGCACAACGGTTGAAAGGGCGGAATTAGACGTGACGCTGGTGAAACAAGGACGAAGAGGAGAGAATTGACTGTAGGTGCCAAGTGTCGTGGGAGAAAGGGAATAAGACTATGTGTCCTATATTGAGATGTATTTATACAAAAGATATAGAAAGATCTAATGTAGGGAAGACGTGTCAAAACTTATTACATTGATAAAAATCGACTCCCACTTAAACCATGTAGTAAAAAGTAGTGTAAAACAAGATTTTGAAAGATACAAACAAGTGATGTCACATGTTGGTTACTTAATTAAGTTAGATGGCACACCGGTGTTCACCGCCAAGACTAGTACTAAATAATTACTATTAGGGACATAAATAATTGAAATGAGACAATCGAACAATCAAGCAGACTTTCCTTCACCATACAGAACAAATCCCATCTATAAATAAATGGATATAATTGGTCTATTTGGATTGTAAAGAACTTCTATGTGAAAGAATGACTGTTGGGTTTATGTGTGCAACACTGCCACCAAAGTTTCAAACACTGGTAGGTACGTGAAAAAAAATTGATAGGTAGAAAGTTAATTGAGATAGTGGAATTGCCTTATGATCTTGGTGAGTTAAAAGTTGCCCTCTTTCAAGTGTTTGTGGTAGAGTTAGTGTGTCCTTTTAACCACAACATGAAATTCCTCGATCGTGTACTTTTTTCGCATCTAATTAATTCCCCTGTAATCGTGAGAAAAAAATAAATTCCTGATATTCAGTTGTGCCGCCCAATAAATACAATGCTTGTACGCACAATGTACCTTTGGTATCAAGGTATCATTTCTTGATTCTACTCTGACCATCGTCTAAGAAACGTGAGCTGGATCAGAGAGATATAGGTGTGCTACGGTGGTACCAATCGGTTATGGAGACTTTGGGCTGGCGTAAGACGTACGCTAATTAACCCCCTATATAAATACAAGTACCTCCCGTTTTGCACACACTACCTCCGCATAATTGGACATAATTGGTTTATTTGGATTGTAAATTGGAACTCTTGTGTGAAAAAATGCCTTTCAGTTATGTGTGCAACGCTACCCCCAAAATTTCAAAACTCTGATTGAAATAATTGTCTGTGTGTTAGGGTAGAAAGTTTAGTGAGATTATATGCAATTGCCTTACGATCTGGGTGAGTTAAAAGTCGCCCACTTCCAAATGCGTGTTGTTGAGCTATTATGTCCTTGTAATCACGACCTGAAATCTCCCATCTAATTAATTCCTCCATTTACCGTAAGAAAAGAAATCCCTGATATTTAGTCGTGGCCGGCCAATAAATAGAATGATCTTGTGCGTGCAATGTACCTTCGCTACCAAGGTATCATTTCGTGCTTCTACCCTGACCATCGTTTAAAAAACAAGATCTAGATCAGAGAGATATAGGTGTACTACACGGTCGTACCAATCGGCCATGGAGACTTTGGGCAGGCCTAAAACGACCTGATCATGGACGTAAGCTAATTATTCTCCTATAAATACATTCGTTTTGTGCACACTACTTCCATAAGCAGCCCAACACCCGCAGTTAGCAACGTGACTGTCTCCTCAAAAGAAGAAAGAAGTGTCGAGCATTCCGTGACAATGGTGAACACCAAAGCCGTGGCGTCCCCCCGCTTCCTGCTCGTCCTCTTTGCCATGATCCTCCTGGCCGTTACCTCCGTCAAAGGGCGTCCTGACGGCAGCCCGATGGCTGCACCGGCGACGGCACCGTCCTCCGCCGGCGGGCAGTACATACACGACTACTACATAGCGAAGATCAAACACTGCATCCAACTCCGTGAGAGGAGCCCCATGGATGAAAGAGAGCAGTATGCCGCGGACTGCATGTGCGCCATCATGCGCGACATCGCCGCGCCCCACGGAGGAGCTCCAGGCGTCGTCATGCGCCAAGAGCTCACTGCGTCTGCGTCTGCGTCTTCCAAGAGCTCCAGGCTGGAGGAGTTCGTCCAAATGCTCATGGCCATGATTACTGGGGATTTAGGCCTCGCCATCTGATGACGCTCACTGAGTGGTACTCGTGCTGGCGTGCACAATGCGTCACCTCTTCTAGTAGCAGTGTTTAGCTGCCCTAAATAATGTGTCATACACCATCTTGCACTGGTTTGGACCCAGCTTGCTTAGGGATGTCCACATGTTAATCATGGAAGATTCTGTTACTGAAGGTCTTCTAAATAAAAAATTAACTTATACTATACATCTTATGCGTTTTCCCAGTCTTGCTTTTGTGCTCATATATCTATCTATTATATACTAAAAGCAATATAAGGGTGTTTTTCGAGACACCACGTTAACCCACATCATCCAAATTTATTTAGATAGTTGGATCTATAATATACGGCTAGGATTTATCAAAGACTAATAGTTACGTAATGTTGTATGTAGTCCGTTTTGACACCAGTCTGACACGCTCAATGGTTGTACCAGATTAATAAACATAAAAAAAACTGAAAAGGTCTATGGTAAAGACACGTATCTCCATATAGGACTCGAGACAACCTATACTTTTTACGCCAGCCAAATCTACAACGTCTTGGTACGCCGAACTGGTAGATCAGCCTGCCGAACTGATTTTTTTTAATCGAACTGGCAGATCTAAACTTCATCAGTAGTCCTATATATTGACGGTAGCCAATCTACAATATCAGTTTGTCTAACTTCCAAATCTTTTCTACTTTGCAAAAAGCTAAACTGCCATATCTAGATTTCAGTAGTTATAGATTTTAAAACAAACGTGTGTTTCTCAACCACTATTCATGTCAAAAGTTTTTTTTAGTAAATTTCTCAAGTCTCCACGGACTGAATGCGTCTCCATGCGGACGTATAACAGCACAAAATAGATTACAGTGTACTAATTTTCAATGGACGATGGACATGAATAAAATAGATTTCTCACAGATGTGTCCTGAAGAAAATAGATTTCTTAAATAATCTTCAATGGCCAGATGTGTTTCGCTTCGTGGGATACGCGAGCCTATGAAACCAAAAAGAAGTGACAAAAAAAAAAAGTGACAAAGAAGTTGTATACAGTAGATGGAGAAAAAAAATTGGTTTCCTGCATGTGTAAGACGGTATGTCTAGCTGAATCAAGCCACGCATGAATGCATTTGATTAACCCATGCATGCATCCAGATGCATGCTCAATTATGCACATGCATGCATTTGATTTAACCATGCATCAAGCTAATACTCCATGCACTTGATTAATCTTGATTGATTTCTAGGAGGGTAAGTTGCAGGAAACTTAGCCCGATTCGTATATATCTTTTAGACACACACAGCAATAACTACAAAAATTAAGATGGGAGCACAGAGGAAATTTAAACATAGTTTCATATATACTTCATCCATTTGATTTTATATACAAGTCCCCGAGTTTAGATTCAAATATTAACCAATATTTTAAATAATACAATATCATTTTGGTCAAACATTAACCATTATATTTCAAATAATACAATACCATTTGGGTTAAAAGTATGAATGCATGCGAGTGTGCATTATATCATCTGTTCTACAATTGTATGAACAAGGCCATCTTTCATAATATCATTCCTACTTTTAGATCCTAGAAGAGAGCTTTTATTCGTGTAGTAACCCTACATGTGCAAAAGGTGAAGGAAAAACATTCTAAGTTTCTAACAAGATATATTGACACAAGGATGTAATTTTTATTTTTAAGTAATTTGTACAGTTTAGTTAGTTTATTAATAAATAAAATACCATGGAGTTCCTGCCCAACAATTCTTGCTAAAAAGGTAAAAGTTAGACCTCTAGGAATGCATGCATGTGCATTATATCATGTGTTTTACAATTAATTGGATGAATGAGATGAAAAGAATTCTGCTTAACACAAAAATAATTACCGCTTCTTATGAGACTATAAAGATGACAACCTCCCATTTGTGAGCATACCCAGGCATGCAATATTGCTATGTATGGCCATGTAAAAAATGCTAGAGAGGCGCATAGGTACATACCTATAAGTTGGTAAGCATACAACAATAATCAAGCTTCGTGCGATTTAGTGATTAGTTCGGTTGGTATCGTCAAGTCTAAATGTCTACCAATAAAAACATCTTAGTAAGAAAAAATAAATCAACAATTCATATTTTTTTTGTTATTTCTTAGAAACATATAAAAATAAAGGAGAAAGTTATAACCATGAGTAGAATGTGTATTTTAAATTAATAATATGATGAATGCAGAAGGAAAATTGTCAATTTAAGATGAAGCTAAGAGAACATATCAGGACCAAAGAAACTTCTTTGTCTAAGAATCTAAGGAATATCTAGATAATTAATGTTAACATCACATATTTAATTCAGAAAAACTTGTAGTCAAATTCCTATTGATTTGATTGTATTCTAAAAGGTTACATATTTTAAGACAGAGGGATAATGTCATAAAGGAATTAAATATGATAAATATCTATCGGAAGCAAGTGATATAGAAAATTCTTATTGGTTGCAAGGCTTACATATTGAGGAGGGTAATTTTTTATTCAGGATCATAAAGAAAAGTTTACTTTGATGTTTAAATAGAATTATCACCTAAACAACAAACTAGACCACACAGGATGACCGTAATTCATTTTTGGATCATAAATTTTTAATTTCTTTGTTGATGCACGCCCATTTGATCATGAACATTTCTTAATAGTCTAGCACCACATAATAATTATGGTCTAGCTTGTGGGACCAAATTCTAAATTACACATGTGGTTATTAATATGATTTTTCCGAGAATGGGATAATAATCATTCACTTACAAACTTGAAAGATATTTTCCACCATAAGATATTATTTTAGCATAATATATGTTTTGGTTTTAGATCTTTATCATTTTGTAAAATGGTATAGTAAATATGTCTATATATAATTGTAAATTTTTTCTAGACATTTTCGGTATACTAGGTGCGACGCTAGCAAACTAGACCACACAGGATGACTATAATTACTTTTTGGGTCATAAAATTTTAGTTTCTTGGTTGATGACCACACATTTGATAATGAACATTTCTTAATAGTCTAGAATCATATAGTAATTATTCTCTAGCTTGTGGGACCAAAATTTAAATGACACATATGGTTATTAATATCATTTTTCCGAGAATGGGATAATAATCATTCACTTACAGATTTGAAAGATATTTTCCACCATAAGATATTATTTTAGCATAATATATGTTTTGGTTCAGATCTTTATCATTTATTAAAATGGTATAGTAAACATGTCTATATATAATTATAATTTGTTGCTAGAATTTTTTGGTAAATTAGATATGATGCCCTCGCATTTGCGAGGGCCATCATGCTAGTTATATACTAAAAGTAATATAAGGGTGTTTTTCGAGGCACCAGGTTGATCCACATCGTCTAAGTTATTTTGATCGTTGGATCTAAAATTTGTGGTTTGAGGGTCGTCCGTACGTAAACAATATTTAATAGACTCAGTTGCTCGAGAAAATATTTGATCGAGTCTCCTTTACGTGAACACTCGATATTGATTTTTTTAAAAAAAATTATCACACGTACCCAAGAGGACTCTTTTTTTTGCTGACATCCAGAGAGGACTCTGGCAGCCTACAAACAAACAAACAAAAATGCATCGCATTGACATGCTCAGACGTATCCCAATAGGCCTTTGGCAACATCTAAACTAAAAAAAAATCATACAGTTGAACCCGCCGTATGCTAAATAAAAGTTGATCGATGGAGTTGACCTACGCCTACTCTTTTTCGAAATAGAGGGTGCGATTCCCGAACTTTGCATCGAAGAGATGCATACAATTTTTATTGCTTTATTAATAAAACGTTTAACAAAGAACAAATAAAGATCATACATCACAAACCTCAAAGCCACCGCACAACACCTATAAACCTAACAATGGGTAAAAATCATGTCAACGAAGCCTCGGTCAAGAAAAAGAAGGAAGGAACCTTCGACCAACCTATTACAACGATACCAATCTTTCAACACTTGGAGATTTGTTAACAAAATCGATCTACTACGGTGAGTCATCGGCCGGCCAGATGTGGCCGGAAGAACCAGCCGGACTCCATGAATCAGTCCCATTTGAAATACCGCATGCGTCCCGGTGCACCAAGACCCAGCTATAATTACAATTCTTTCAATGAAGCGAGATGATTACTTGGTTCCGAAAAGCCTTTTGCTGCGGGCGGGCGGAGGGAGCCTGATGCATTCCCGGCCAATAGATGCAAAGTTTCATAACGGCGTACCAGTTTCGATCGCATGACAGATCCGGTGATTCACCAGCTCCAGTTTAGTGATATAGCTACATGTCAACGCTTATTGCTGTAATCTGTAGAGAACTTTCCAAAAAAAGAAAACATAATAGTAAAGCAAGTTTTAAATTTAGCAAATCAAACTGATAGGTTATCGTGCCACGGTCACAACCTCACGTGTAAGCTGTGTTAATTATTTGGAACGGAGGAGATATTTTTATATGAGATAAAGTAATTAATAGAAGATCATAATTCACAATGATTAACATCACCACCGTCTATGTTCATTTGGAGTGAGTTGGATTTGCTGGGTATACTTGAGAATTAATGAAACATCATAGTAAGTGTGTTAATTACGTTGAGCAGGCCAGGAGTCTCCATAAATCATACTACCTCCGTCCCAAGCCTTAAGGCCTATATTTTTTTGAAAAGTTAAACTATGTAAAGTTTGGTCAAGTTTATAGAAAAATATATTAATATTTATAATATGAAATATATATCCTTTGATACATCGTGAAACATACATTAACATAGTATCTATATAACATCATAGTTCTTGATGGTTTTTTCTAAAAAATTGGTCAAACTTTTTATAGCTTGACTTTTTAAAAAATATAGGCCTTAAGTCTTGGGACGGAGGGAGTACTTTCTCTACTACAAAAATACTTAATGTATAGATACCGACAATCTCTAAGTATAACTTTCCAATTGTATTTTACTGTGAATGCATTACAATATAAGTTGAGGTTGAACCTAGAGGATTTACTGCCGGATAAATACCCTTGGAAGCTAATTCTCTAGAAAGTAGTGTAGTCTAGCATCCAAATGTGCAAATGTTGTCGCAGGAACAGGGTCGGTCAAATCATTCACGGGTACATAAACTGCTTGAATCAAAGTTATGAAAACCATGGAGATACAAGATCTTATCGGTCTATCTGAAAAGACACCAAATGGACTAAATCTTATCAGTCTTTCCTTATGGCTAGACTTAGGCCGAAGGCCACATAGAGATTAAGGCAATATCTTTGGTATACCCAACTCCATTACCGCATATTTCCATAAAGATTAGATTTAAAAATATTCTTCATGGCTTACTAGGTTATTATCAAATTGACCAAGGTTAATCTACCTATATTGGTTAAAGGACAATGTATTTAGTAGGGTGTATATTATACTTCAAAATTTAGATTTATATTTCTCAAACAATTTGATGTGCGCATACAAAAATTCTTATGACATGGACATAGTTGATGGGTTTGGTGACCAATGTTAGTCCTATATATAGATTTGTGTATCTATTATCATATACTAGAACAAATATACCATTGAAACTAGATAGTGATGCTAGAATTTTTCAAGAGAAAATTAACTCTTGGACCATATATTTATGAATAAATTAGAACTGTTAGATGTATATAACTATATACAATTGTTTCTTTACCGTAATAGTACCTTAATATACAACACACCCATTGAATCTTGATAAATTTACCTAATCCCATCAAAATAGGTAGATCTTCCTAACTATAGCTAAACATATCACCATCAATATATCGTCATACTCTCATATGAAATAATTTTTAAGCATACATATTAATTAAATACATGGACTATAAATGATAATCTCATGCTATGGAAGATATATATTGGCAGTCCTCACCACCTAGACACCAATGCTATAAATACTTTTTTGGACATATAAAAATCCAATAGAAAATGCATTCTTACCATTTTCTTCTTTGTAGACGATTGGTACTATCCAGAACATATCAAATTTTACAATGGCAAAAAAGGTGCAGCTCTAGCATAAAACGTTAAGTAATCGAAATATATACTATTTATATAGTTGAGGATGCAAACAAAAAAGTAAAACAATCTATTGAAGAACATTTCCTATTTTTTTTGAAACATATTCATAATAAGGGTCAAAGTTGCATGTTCGAGGGTTCGTATCCAAGATGGGTGACATACTTTAGAAGGGATAGAGAACACCTAAATTCATAATTGGTCAATAAACGAGAGGAAGAGATGGTTGATCAAGGTAAAACAAATTTTATTATTATTTATGGCTAGACTACAAATCAACAGGGATGCACTATATATTTTATTTTTAAATTCAACTTATCTTTGAAAATTCAAATGGGTATTTAAACATCCGAAGAAATTTTCATATGTTTTTATGTGTTTCCACGTGACATTTTTTGTCATACTATGTACCCATTATATAGAGCATATCATTGACAACGTTGTCTTCCTATCTTTACCTAAGCATCATTTTGACAATGTTTAGGGAAATCCTCATCATAACATGGACAATACATTCTAATTTTTTGTAACTATACATCTGATATGAACTACGAGCAATCTGAATTTCTATCTCATGTACGGTTTTAGCTTCACATAAAAACTCTGAGCTAGCTTCTGATATTAACTTAGGGTAGTAACATACTGAATAAATATTAACATAAGTTTTTTCCGAAAAGTAAATATTAATCTATGTACCAGCCTTATTAAGATCCATAAAAACTATACATATGATTACTGGAAAATATCAAATGGAGTTCTCTCCCAGGTGGAAGTTTTATTTAAACATGTTTTACTAGCTATTGAACTACATAATTTATACTTTATGCAATATAAATATTACAAAAGAATAAGTTTATTTCTTATTAATTTTCAACCACAAAGACAATGCCCTCGCATTTGCGAGGGCCACCATGCTAGTTCTTTGAATAGAAACATCATTGGTCCGGTCATGTACTGTTAAGGTCGTTTGGCATAAGATTCATAAGACATGGAAAAGGAAAATATGTACTTAATAGCTCCGGAACAAAGATCGGATATAGAACATAAATGGGAACCAATAAACATTCAACTTAGAATCAACCAGCGAATTTTGCTGAGATAAAGAGAAAAAGGCACGTTACATCCAAGCACCAATTCAAGCTTTTAGGACTCACTATAATACGCTAGAAAAATCACCGGTAGTACGGATCAACCGGGTAGAAACCCCTCATTGTAGAGCATGCTAAAAGGGAACGGTGGATAAGTTTGAGGCACATCAAAAAATCGATATTACAAGTTTTTTCTAGGCATTTTTCGATGGACCAGAGCTGCTGGTTGTAATGCGCTCAACATCCTAAAGCCCTAAAGCCCACCAACCGCCACCCACATTTAGGGTTTGAGGGCCAGGGCCAGCCTGAACTTGGGGTTCTTCTCGATGGTCTCGGTGTCGATCTCGGTGGATAAGGTGGTGAGGGACTTGGGCCTCCAGGCGTGTTGTAGGAGCGCGCTCACGGTGCTAGACTTGTTGAAGCGCGCCTTCACAGTGGTCAGGGGGTCCAGATCATGTTATATCTCGACGGTGACGGTGTTCTCATTGGTTGAGAAGGTGTGAGAAATCTCTCCTCCAACAGCTATGGTGCCATGCACCTAGTGATCGTAGGAAGAAGCAAGGGTGTCTCCCTTGTTGTTCCTGAATTTGCAAATTGAACACCATCTGAGCCAGATCATGCAAAAGAAAATAAAATAGTAAAATAATGTGCTCTTGGACCTCTTCAACAATAAAATAATCTGATGTTTAACAAGAGAGACTGCTAAGGGCAATGGATCATGTAGAAGCTAAACATCATGTAAAGACAATGATAATTTAAGATCAATCAATGTACTGATACAATACAAGACTGGTAGAAACAACTTATAGATTCAGGGAGGCAATGAGATCTTTATTAGTGTGGCTCACTCCAACATTATACTAGGTGAAGTCTCCATAGGCAATATCAAATTCAACATCAATACCAAAAGCTACTATTTTAGTGCCAACTTCACCAGAAAAGTTAAAAAGAGGGTTTGCATTCAGGCCAACACTGAGGAGTGGATTCACAACACAATAAAAATGAAAACAGGTTATTACTTCATTCTTTACTTAAAGGAGTGGATTCACAAAACAACAAAATATAATACATATAACTATTCCTAAAAGATTTCTATAGATGAGATCGTGCTAGTAGTTGCAGCATGAAAACATAACTTAGACCATCTAGTTCGGGATATTGTATATAAACACTAAAATATAATAACATATAACTATTCCTAAAAGAATTCTATAGATGAGATCGAGCTAGTAGTTGTGGCATGAAAACATTACTTAAATCATCTAGTTAAGGATATTATAAAAAGAAAACAACATCAGCATATCAGGCGATGTCCACAGTTGATCATGGCGGCAGTTGCTGACGGCCTTCTAAATAAAGTTTAAACTTATTATGTACTATATGTGTCGTGTGTTTGTTTTTGTGAAAATTCCACCGATCAATTAATAATCATCAACAGCAAAGAGCACCAAAGGTAATAAAAATAACAAATGGTTATTTGGACCACCTTGCGATGACTACCAATACTAGAACGAGCCGAAGGCACGCCACCCTCCTCGTCCCTCCATCACCAGAGCTAGCAAAGCTTGTCATGGAGCTTGTTGTACTATAGACAGGAAGTTGTCATGCTAAGGTCCCAATGAACCAGCGCACCAGAGTAGGAACTATCGCCAATGATAACAACCTTAGATTGGAAGAGATAGACCTAAAAACACACAATCGAACACAAAAACCGACCGGATCCCGGGAGATCCACCAAACACATGACACCACGTGCCCTTAGCCGGCACTAGACGCGCCACCAGAGCGCGGATAGGTCGGGGAGGACCTTATTTTGCATTCAAGATGTATCTTTTGCCTCAACATCCCAAAAAAGATAATCAAAAAAATCTAAACAAAGAACGGAAACCCTCCCATCGGAGGGTCCATGGTCCATGACACCTTAAAGGCCCCGGGGCAGCGAATGTGGAGCGGATCAACAGCATTACCGGCAAGGGGGGAGAAACCCTAGATAGGTTCTTAGAGCCGTCTCTTGGTTGCCACCTCTTCATGTCCTCACGTAGGTACCAATATATTACACACTAACATATATGTGTGCGCCGTGTGTAAGTGTGTTGGCCCTGTCTTCTTCTACGCTCATACGTTTGCATAGCAACCGAACCCATCTAATCATGTGCTACGGCCATTTGGATTTAGATGGCATACATGGAGAGGTCAAAGGTTACAAATAATAATGGCAAATTTGGTGAAAATTTTGCTTGCCCTATATATAAATTTCCCAACATTAAGAAAAACTTGTTGGCTACTTTAGCCCTAAAAATATCTTATATTTAGCAACGAAGTTTGTAAACATAGACATGGATTTGCAAGCACCTATAGACTACAAATACAACTTTGTATATGTAATAAACCATGAGTGAGTGTACAAAAAAGAACAAGGATGCACTATATTACTTTGTAGACTACAAATCGTTAATCATATAGAGTTCCAGAAACTATATGTTTCTCTAAATCGATCTTTTCTAGCGTGCATACATCTCTTATTTTATTACAAAAGGCTATCTCCATTAATACATTAAAAAAATTGATAGATAAAGCCGAAAATGAAGGCCAATAAAAGCAAGAAACCCGTCAGAGTCCTTCGAATTCAACATCAATTTAGTTGCCTCCTATATTCTTTGATGTCTCCACCGAAAAATATAAAAAAAGTCAAATATCCAATGATTACACTAACCTCATACGTTTGGAAAAAGCAAGAGTTACCAACCTCAAAAGTGGAACCCTAAGATCATTGAGCACACATTGTCCACGACACATCTCTCGGAAAAGCACGGCACTAAGTTGTATTGATCCATGACCTCATAACCAATATTCTTCAATCTCTACATGGAACAGTGCAAAGAAAATCAAATCTATAAAGATTAGACTAACCTCATAAGTTTTTGAAGAAGGAAGAGACACCAACCACAAAATTGGGACCATGTGCCTTTCATAGAGGCATGACATGATTGTTTGTCAAATTGTGCCTTTCATATAGGATATACTTGGTAAAAAAGAATAATTGCGGCACATAAGTTAATAGTATAGGTGAACTTTTTTACGGGACACAATTTCTGGATGTCATGTATTTCTAAACAGATGGAATATATACAATTGGACAAGATCAAGAATCGGGAATTATGTTTCCTCACGGTATTGATAGAAGATATTTTTCCTTGTATTTAAAATATATTTGTAATTATTGTTGAGTTATATTGTTAGATGTGTTTCCTGCTGAGATAGTTTATTTTACATGATTATATATCGTGCTCTTTTTCTTATAGTTCACCCTCATCTTGAAAAAATCTTTGAGTAGAAATATGTAAGGGGTTCCTAGGATTTCGATAGATGATACGTCCAAAACGTATCTACTTTTCCGAACACTTTTACTATTGTTTCTCCTCTAATTTGTGTGATCTGGATACAACTAACACGGACTGACGCTGTTTTCTACAGAATTGTTTTGGTGTCTAGTTTTAGTGTAGAAAATCAACTTTCAGGAAAAGTCCCGAAAAATATCGCAAAACTCCTATTTTACCAGAAGACTCACAGAGCTAGAAGATGAGATGGAGAAGGGCCACGAGGGGCACCCTGGTGGCACGGTCCAGGCCAGGCCGCGCCAGGGGGTGGTGAGGCCACCTCGGGCACCCCCTCGATCTTCCCCTTCGCCTCAAGTCCTAGGCAAGCGGACCTAATTTTCGCAGCCGCTATGGTAAAAATGAAAATACATATGCCCTCTTACCTAAAAACAGAGGGGGGTTCGATGTTTTTCCAGATAGAGTTCTGTTGCGCTGCCACCACCAGAAACCGCGATTCGGAACTAGAAACTCCGTTCTGGCACCCTGCCAGGACAGGGAATTGGAGGAGATCATCGCCATCATCATCATCGACGCCTCTCCATCAACAATCCATGTTTCCCTATCCATGAGTGAGTAATCTCATGTTGTAGGCTATGGGGATGGTAGGGATTGGATGAGATCTATCATGTAATCGAATAAGATTGTTAGGGCATGGTGCCTAGTATCTTTGTTAGTGTTTTTTGACATTGTTGCAACTTGTTATGCTTAATGCTTGTCACTAGGGCCCGAGTGACATGATCTCGGATCTGAACATGTTATTGATTCATGATGATAGTATTGTTTATGATCTTATGTGCAAGTTGTTTACACATATTATTGTCTGGAACCAAAGGCCCCGAAGTAACAGACATTGGGATAACCGGGGGGAATGGTTGTGATATGAGGATCATGTGTGTTCACGGAGTGTTAATGCTTTGCTCCGACACTCTATTAAAAGGAGTATCTTAATTTCCAGTAGATTCCCTTGAGGCCCCGCTGCAACGGGATGGCAGGACAAAAGATATTGTGCAAGTTCTCCTTGCGAGCACATATGACTATATATGGAACACATGCTTATGATTATTTAGTGGTTGGATGTTTTATCTTATTTATCTACAAATGGCCTAGATCTTCATATTACATGAATAGTCTTGTCCATGCAACGCCCGTCCATCCATCCCTATGCCTACCGCACTCAAATCCTGATGTTTGCTACTACTATTACTACTGTCTTTACTTTACTACTGCTGTTACTTTAGTACTGCTACTACAAAACTATTGCTACTGATAAACTGCTGTGAGCAAGATTATTTCTAGGTGCAGCTGAATTGACAACTCAGTTGTTAAGGCTTATAAATATTCTTTGACTCCCCTTGTGTCGAATCAATAAATTGGGTTATACTATCCTCGAAGATTGTTGTGATCCCCTATACTTATGGGTCATCAAGACTATTTTCTGGCACCGTTGACGGGGAGCATAGCTTTATTCGTAAGTTCACTTGGATTACTATTGTTCACTGCTATCCATTCATCATGGGTAAGACTCGTGATGGAAAATTTCCTATTTTACCATCCATTACAAGAAGAGGTACAGTTCTAAACACCTCTGTTGCTCTTGATTCACCATCTTTTATAAGTAAGCTTGTTACACCACCACCACATACACATGCTACACACACTGCTACTACTACTGAATCTGAGATTGCTTTTGATGCTCATGATGTTACTTCTATGATGCTTGATGAGAATGGTTCATTAGGTCCTTTCCTAGATGCTACTATTGCTAGAACTATATTGGGAAACACTGAAACTCCTAATGAAGATACTACTACACCTGTTAGTTCACCTGATTCTAGAGAGAGCTATGATATTAATGATGGTTATATTAAAATTACTAATGAATTTATTGAAGAATATCGAAACACGCGTGGTGTTAGTGCTATTAAGAGTCTTCTTGAGAAACGTACTATTATGCCTAAACTATTCCTTGATGCTAAGTTTTCCACATCTCCCATAAACATTAAAGATAAGGATTATGATTTCTCTCTTGATTTATCTTACATAAACATTGTTGAGAAAGAACATTTTTGTGGGACCGAGAATGAAAGGGTTGTGGCACATATGACTGAGCTTTCTACTATGAGTGCCTTATTCTCTGATGATATTAAGATGTGCACCTACTTTGTTGCTAAAATTTTCCCTTTGTCAAGAAAAGGAGAAGCTAAAGTTTGGTTTAATAGTTTACCTCCTGGATCCATTGATAGCCCTGATTGCTTGATTGATACTTTCTTTTAAAATATTTCCCTCCTAGTGCTCAACATGATGTTTTGCAAAAACTTTTTGATTTTAAATAGGGAGAAGAGGAGAAATTGCCTGAGTCATGGACAAGGTTTTGTGCCTAGATTCATGCACATCCTGGATGTCCATTACCTAAAAATGAGCTTCTTGATATATATTATAATGGACCAACTGATGAATCTAGGACAAACCTGGATAGTTTTGCTGATTGTGTTTTCAGGAAAAGAACTCATGCAGAAGCTGAAGAATTAATGGCTAAAGTAAGCAAGAATTATGATGATTGGACTACAACTGAGCCAATTACACCTGAGCCAACTACAACTGAACCAACTGTGCCTGATCCAACCCCAACACCAACACCCAATAAGAGGGGAGTGATTGAACTAAATGATGAAGTGATGAAAGAAGCTAAGAAATGTCTTAAGGAGAAGGGTATTAAATCTAAAGATGTGAAGAATTTACCTCCTATAGAAGAATTATGTAAGCCAATCTCCCACTCATCCACAATTGAGGTACACTCTCTCCAACACATTGATGAAGGTGATATTCCATATGGTAAACCTCTTGATCAGTGCTTAGAGGAACTTGATACTTTTATTGCTAAACAAGGAAATTTTAATAAACAAGTTCAGAATCATTTATTGGAAAACTATAGATCTATTAATGAGTTTAAAGATATTATGGAAAGAACTTCTAATGATGTTAAAATGCTTGTTAAACATTTCCAAATGGTTCAAACTCAAATTGATCAACTTGCTAAAGTACAAAAAGATATGCTAGTTAATGCTTCTGGAGATAAACATGTTTATGAAATTAGAACTAGGAGTGGAGCTGCCACTCAGGATCCTTTATATCCTGAGGGACATCCTAAAAGAATTGAGCAAGATTCTCAACAAGTTGAAAATAGAGGTACTTCTTCTAAGAGAAAGAAAAAGCAATATAAAACAGTTGTAAAATCTTCTGAACCTGCTATAGATCCTAATAGTATATATGTCTCTGATGCTGAAACTGAAAGTGGTAATGATAAAAATGATGCTCCTGATAAGGAAGAAATTGAAGAGGAACCTAAAAGGCACACTAAGGAAGATTTTGTTGCTAATAAACATGGTAGTGAAAGAGAGCCTTGGGTTCAAAAACCAATGCCTTTCCCTGATAAGAAACACAAGTCAAAGGAGGAAGAACACTATAACAAGTTTTGTGAGTGGATGAAACCTTTATGTTTGAAAATTCTTTTGACTGATGCTATTAAGTTGCCTCCTTGTTCAAAGTATATGAAGGATATTGTTTCTAATAAAAGGAAGATTCCTAATGAGGAAATTTCTACTTTGTTTGCTAATTATTCCTTCAATTGTAAGGATCTAAAGAAACTTGGGGATCCAGGTGTTCCAACTATTCCTTGCTCTATTAAAAATAATTATGTTAGAACTGTTTTGTGTAATTTGGGAGCTGGAGTTAGTGTTATGCTTTTTTTCTCTTTACAAGAGACTTCAACTAGAGAAATTGATACCAACTAATATATCTTTGCAAATGGCTGATAAGTCTACTACTATCCCTATTGTATAAGTCTACTACTATCCCTCATTCCTGTTCAAATGGCTCATAATTGTTTGGTATTAACTTATTTTGTTGTGCTTGAAATGCCTGAAGATGATAATATGTGTATTATTCTTAGGAGACCTTTTCTTAATACTATAGATGCTGTCATTAATTGCAATCAAGGAAAAGTAACTTTTAATATTAATGACAAGGAGCATACAGTTTATTTCCCCAGGAAAATTGATTAGAATTTTGGCCTAAATTCAATTGAAAATATTGAGGGCATCAAAGTTGGAGAATTATATTGTCCCATACCTCAAGAAAATTTTGAAACTATTATGATTGGGACTATTGCTATCAAGATTGAGGTAACATAATCATATAGTGAAATGCAAAGTTTTGTTTCATATAAAATTGTTTTGGTAACAAGACTTGATCAACCTTGTTAACAAAAGGATTTTAATGAACAAAACAATGTTTTCACCATGATTATCCTTGCTCACATTTATTTTCTCTATTCCAATCTTTGCTTTTCTTCTTGTTCATCTTTGTTTTGCTAGTTGCTTGCTTTCTAGAGTGTCTCAGAACTTCTGTAGTTTTAGTTTTGGTTTGATTTTTCTTCTTGCCAAAAAAACTTTTTCTGCGAGAAAATCAATTTTCATAACCTGGAAAATTGCCCAAAAATAAAGTTTCCACAAAAACTCCAGAAAATTCATAATAAATTTTTACGCGAAAAAGGGGCAGAGTGGTACCTAGAGTGACCCAGGGGGCCACCAGGCAGCCACACCCCCTGGTGGTGCGGCCAGACCAGGGGCGAGCCTGGTGATGGTGCTCGACATGGCACTTCGTTGGTAACCCCAAGCGCAGGGTGTGAAGAGCAAGCAGAAAGTTTTCCCTCAATTGAGACCGAGGTTATCAAACTAGAAGGAGGAAGGAAACGTCACACAGGTGTTGCAAACAACGTAAAGACCTGCACAACACAAACTCAAGACTTTGTCCCAACGAATCAGTGAGGTTGTCAAGCTCACCGGTTTGCTGTAACAAAGGATTAAACGTATGGTGTGGAAGGTAATGGTTTGCATCAAGTAAACAAGTAACAGCGGAAGATGTATCAATGGTAAAGATTGGACCGGGGTCCATAGTTCACTAGAGGTGCTCTCCTTAGATAAACAACATGGCATGAAGGGTAAACAAAGTACAACGGGTCAATTGACAAGAACTGAGCAAGGCATAAGAATGCAATTACTAGTCAGAAAGATCCTATGAGATTCGAGTGGGAAATACAACAAGATACATAGACCGCCATCCAACTGCATCTATGACTAAAAGTCCACCTTCAGGTTATCATCTGAACCCCCTCCAGTATTAAGTTTCAAGCAACAGACAACTGCTTTAAGCAAAGTGTGTAAGGTAAACAGTCTACATGTTCCATGAATAAGAGACCACTGTTTTCTCCCTAGTAGCAGCAGCACATCTACAACCGAAGAGATTATTGTCACTTCCCTTGGAAACTAGAGGCATGAACCCACTATTGAGCATAAATACTCCCTCTTGGAGTCACTAGCAACTACTTGGCCAAAATAGCTACTAACAACGGAGAGCATGCAAGATCACAAACAACACAGACATGATAGAATCATAAAGACAAAACCATTAATCAAACCAACATAATAATCTCAATATCCATCGGATCCCTGCAAACACAACATGCATGATTACAAATAGATTAGATCTTGATCATGAACGGAGCTCACAAGATCTATACATGAAAGCACAAAGGAGGAGATACAACCATCTAGCTACTACATGGACCCATAGTCCAAGGTGGAACTACTCACGCATCATACCAGAGAAGAAGGCCTCTAGGATGATCTCCCCTCCGGCAGGCTGCCGGGAAGAACTTCAGATCCCCCCTGATCTAGGGATCGATGGTGGCGGTGGCTACAGACAGTTTCGTGGAGATTTGATCAGGTGCTTAGGGTTTCTACATCGGGGGCTTCTTATAGGCGAAGGGGGAGGCAGAGGCGATGGCCAGGGGCCCCACACCCTGCCTAGGTGCGGGCCTACCCCTAGTCGCGCCTAGGGGGTGGCCCCTCTGGCACGCCTCCTTGTCTCCCCTCTGGACTTCTTGTTCCCCATGGAAAGTAATTGACTTTGATGTTTGTCCCGTCCAATTCCGAGAATATTTCTTTACTAGCTTTTCTGAAACCAAAAACAGCAGAAAACAGGCAACTGGCACTGTGGCAACTTGTTAATAGGTTAGTACCAGAAAACATGTAAAAAGCACCTCAAAGTGTAGACGAAGCAAAGCAAAGTATATACTAGCAAGCATGGAACATCAAAAATTATAGATACGTTTCCGACGTATCAAGCATCCCCAAGCTTAACTCCTGCTCGTCCTCGAGTAGGTAGGTGATAAAAGAATAATTTTTGAGGTGACATGCACCCTCACAATAAATATCCAACCATTTGCAAGCATTGAAAGTTGGGATCAAAGAACTCTAAACATGTGCATGAAAGAATGGAGTTCTAACAATAGGACATAGTAACTATGCATGCAACATGAAAGGCTACAAACAAAGATCATGAATAACATGCATTGAAAAACATTTGTTTGTTTCACATACAGAAAACATAGCATAGTGGCAATCAGCTTGCCCCTTCACTACAAGAAATGTGTCAACTTGTGACCTTATCGTAGTGACGGGAAATGAAATCGTCATAGATTTATGACAATTTCGCACAAGATGGTCGTAGGCTATTTGGAGAGGTCAAAATCCTGTAGAATTACGACGTTTTTGTTAGAATCGTCACAATTTCATCTGATAAAATCGTCATAATCTACACTGTATATATTTGATCCTTATTTGTAGTCGATTATGACCAATTTAAAACGTCATATTGTCTAAAATAAAATAAATTAATTGAACTCATTGGCCACATCAGCAGTTATGCTTACGTGGTATGTCCATGTGTCTATAGTCAAACAGCGGGAAACCAATTTGAGAAGAGCAGCGCGCGGGCAAACCCTAACCCTAAAATATTTCCCCTCGCCCCACATCCCCACGCACGCACCCTAGCGCCGCCCCTTCCCTTTCTCTCTCAGCGCCGCCCCTGCCCTTTCTCTGCTAGCGCCGGTTGCGGCCCCTCCCACCCCAGACCCCCTCCTCTTGCTCGATGCGCACCACCACGACATGGATGTCACTTCTCCCATCCGCACCAACCTCCGGCCACCCCCCGCTGGCGGAAACCCTAGCCCGGAATCACCGGCGCCCCTCCTACTCTCTCGCTGCCACCCTCCACCGCCCCACATCCTTCTCCCACCGCAAGACACCCTCGTCCCTTCGTTCTTCGTGCACCGCCAAGGCCACCCTGTGCCGGATCTGGAGAGCAGGTATCGTGACGGCCGAATCGGACGAGGCACCAGTCAGACTTCACCTACAAGTAAGTACCATCACGTTCTGATCTAGCGATCCACTGTCTCCGATTCCTCCCTTTATCCTCTTCAATTGTTCATGCTCTAATCATGTTCTGTTTACTCACACCCCTTCCAGATTTTTGGTTGCCGTAAAATCGCCTGCATCCACCCAAGGAGCCACCCAGAAGATGGCGAAATCTGGTGTCTGTAGGCAATCTACGCCAGCCACAGCATAACTCCCCGACGCTCGGACAAAGCTCCTTCACCCCCCGATTCCAGAACGGAGGTAGTCCAGAACGAAAATATGCCAGCATAACTTTCCCCCATGTTAGCAAGATGGTGGTGGTGCAAAACTTCAAATCCCAACCCAAGTTTCTCTAATGCCCCTAGATGCAGCAAATTGTTAGCACTTCTGTTTATATCCCTATGCTTAGTTTTGCTCCTTAAGAGCATTTACTATGGTAGGAGCTTAATCAGACGCTTAGATGAGAAAAAATAATACCAGAAAAAAGGATATTCATTCAAGCACGCAAGCTTCCAACGCGAGTAGCTACCTTGGGCTGCTAGCGATAGCTTCAGAACTGGGTTGTGCGGCATAAAACAGGCATAATGCTGACGATTCGTTTAGCGTCGACGCAAGGAAATATCCCGGAGTTCGATGGGATTCAAGACTGGCCGCTAGGAAATCCATTCTAGCGTCCCTGGATAGTGTCTGCAGTGTACATGGCCTAATCTAAATCAGTAGCTGAACTGCAGCTGCTTGCTTTGTTATATTTTGTCTTACAAATATTATTTGTGCATTCTCTCTACTCATAAGTGTTTTGTAGGCTTCACTAGACACTTTATAGATGACAGTACATGAATGATGTTTTACTGTATAAACCTGGTGATATGGTCCTTTGTTTGGTACATCAATGCCAGAAGTGTACATTCATCTTTGTTTGGTACATCAATGCCCGGAGTGATATGGTCCTTCTATGGCATCTTGATCCAATAATTCTAAAACATTATTTGTTCTGTTCTTTTTTTGTTTTCTTAAAGGATCACAGTGTAGTAGATAGAAAATTCCAGTATTTTGCAAGACCATGGATGTACTATGTTCTGTTTACTTGTAACTAAAACTTGTTAACTATAAGAATGAGGAGAAACAAATAATTACAAACTTGTTTGCTAGAAGAATTGTACACTGCAATCTCCCTTCCTGTTATCTTTTTTCCATCATTTTTTTTGCATTATATATAGAATATTTTCATGAAGGCAATAACTTACAATAACTAGTGATTTCTCGTACTTTCATTCTATATAGAATACTTTCATAAAGGCAATTTGTTTGCTAGAATATTCTTACATGAACTGAAGTACACAATCTTTCAGGCAATAACCATTAAAGACCATATATAGTCCATACCGTGGTGTCACAAAGTCAACTGCTCCTGTATCCATCGACATATCTGCCCTAGACAAAGAACCACAAGCAGTGTAACACCTCAACCGAGGCCCAGCGGCGTCTCCATCTTCCTGTGTTGCCCCCTGTAAGCTTGTTTCTCCTAGTCTGTTTGGTTTCATTCAAGTGTGCAGTCAAGCTAAGTGGGAACATTGGTCAGTTTTGTTTCCTTGTTCAATTATGTTCTATCAACTCATGGATGAATACTTGCATAACTTCCTGTATAGTTTGTGTAGAAGTTTTGCATTGTCCCGTCATTCAACTCTTCCGTGGTATTCCTTCATATTGATCACTCATAAATTTTCCTCTTCATATGAACAATTTCCTTGTATAACATCTGTTGGGTCTGATTTGTGTTCACGAGGGAATAAAATATGCTGCTGCTTATTAGGTTTTCTTTAGTGATTACAGTAATGACATTGTGATTGCAGTACTTGCTATTGCCTTGTGTGGTTCTTATAATTCTTTCTTGGTTCTTTAAAAATAAGATAAGGAATTCTTCTCTGATCTTAATGTGTGCAGCTATTGCCTTCAGCTTTTATCTGTTCTATAAACACTATGGAGTAACCTATAAACACTATGGAGTAACACTGTGTTTCTCAAATGCAGATATATATCAAGCTGAAAAGTGTTGTTACCTAGTTGGTAGTGCCGGGACAACAACATTGCTCTCCCACACCAACAGAGCGGCCCAAGAAGACCGCCAAGCTGTCAACGCCAAGTGGCAGGAAGCGGAACAACAAGAACGCGGCGCCGAAGGGCAAGTCGACCTCGCTGGTGGCGGTGGAGCAGGCCGTGGAGTACGTCCGCTCCGAGGATCGACAGCCGGTGGCCATGACGAAGTCACGGGCTGCCGGCCTAGTTGCGGAAATCGAGTCCAAGGACTGGGTGAAGGTCTGCGAGGCGCTCAACAACGCGCGCCGCCTTGCCATCCACCACCCCACGCTCCTCGCCCCCAGCATGTATGTATTGTTCCCCCATATCTGTCCACTTCTCTGAATTTTGTTTTGTTTGATTCCCCTCTCGATCATGGTGGATTCCCTTATGATTTTTTTGTCTGATTCCCTTCGACAAGCTGCTCCTCCAGCTGCTGCTCAAGGCATCACGGGACAAGCAGTCCGTGGCCGAGGAGGCTGAGAAGGCGATGTGCGCCATGTCCACGTCCATGCCTCACCTGCTGCTGCTAAAGAAGCTCGGGGCCTATGTCCACCACTCCAACCTCATGGTCAGGGCCAAGGCCGCAGTCGCCAAGTCGCATGGATCGGCAACGCCACGACCTGCTACTGCTGGTCACCTCCAAAACGAGCGGCTGCTAG
The DNA here is from genome assembly GCA_916181665.1 of Avena sativa. Lineage (NCBI taxonomy): Eukaryota > Viridiplantae > Streptophyta > Magnoliopsida > Poales > Poaceae > Avena > Avena sativa. The sequence continues at coordinate 349,264,975 of OV702293.1, read as the reverse complement.
TCAGGTCCCTCTCCTCCTTGTTAGATTTTGTTTATTTCTTGTAATTATCTGCATGTGCTCCCTCCGTGTAAAATACTTGGTCATGTGTATGTTAGCTTGCCAATCCCTAACAATTTATTCTCTTAATGGACGAACAAGGAACTAATTAGTGCACGAACAATTTATTTTCATATATGTTTTTTTGGGTTTGGTTTTGCACGAACAAGGAACTAATTAGTGCATGTGTTCATGTATAAAACAATCAGTATAAAACAATTTATTTTCAAGGTCTCTATGATGCATTTAAGTCTATGGTTCTTCCCTTTTCTCCTACACTTGCTATGTGAGACCAGGCTAGTTGATTGTTTCTAGTGTATACCTATGAGCTCAATCATTTGGATATTGTTATAGTTATAAAGTTACACTAAGTGATTTTATAGTGTTTGATTGTTCAACTATATGTTCATGTAAGGTAGACATGTTATGTTGGAGCTATAAATTACTTTTCCTGATCCTAAATTTGGCTTGCTGTAATCTACAATGTCTCAATATTTGTGATTTGTTCCCTGATTGTCACAGGTTTCTTAGCACAGTGTTGGAATCAGGTTTCTTAATAAGTAGCGAGAAAAAACATGATATGAAGTACTAGATGTATGTCTCGAGTTTCTGTAATTAGCGAGAAACAACATGATATGAAGCATGGTCAGGCTGCTGGTGAGGCTCCCGCTGATAATTTGCAGAAGATTGCAACCTGAATCCCAACTGACAGTATGTACATAACCGATTCTCCCTTTGTTTATCGAATTAATTTTATCTGTTCTTGTGTGGTATCATTCCAAAAGTTCAGATTATCAAGTTTTATTCATTAACCGAGCTTGTAGAAGTTTGTAAATATAAGGCAATGGTCAAGCTCGGTTTTGCTAGTAGTTGGATAAATTGGGTATGCATGTAGATCAGTAGTTGTAGTTAAGGGAGAACTCCTGACGTCCTTAATTTGAACACACTGCAAGCATCACTAGTCTGGTAGTGTAAATATGAGTGCTCTTTTAATAGGGTTAGTTTGAGTCTTATGACTCTTACTCTTACATGATCCAGGGGCATTTGATCATACTCGGAATTATTCTGCTATCATTCATCATGTACCATGCCAGTGTTATCTTCAGTTCAGTGGCTTACAAAGCTACTCCATGTAATATCATGTACAATGCCAATGTTAGCTTCAGTTCAGTGGCTTACAAAGCTACTCCATATAATATATCATGTACCATGCCAATGTTATCTTTAGTTCAGTGGCTTACAAAGATACTCCATGTAATATCATGTTAATTATTAAATGAGTTCTTGGAGTGGTGCTTGTAAATGAGTTATACAAGATCCATAGTATTTACAGTGATACGAATGAGTGAATAGAACTTTTTCAAATCTGATTTAAACTTAATCAAATGATTAGAAAGCTTTTGTGGATATGAAACCACTGATTATGAATGCTAATACATTATGTAAATTTTCTGCTACCCCTATTCTGGATTGCTAGAACTATATGTAAAATTTGCTGCTACCCATATTCTGAAACTACAAGCTTTGTTCATGTTTCAGCTGATCGTGCTGGAGTGGAGCTGCGCCACTTCGGGAGAGCGGAGGAGCTTGTTCGTGCAGCGATCCGAGGAGCTTGTCCGAGGTGTTGCAATTGGTGCTATTTGCTAATAAGTGAATGTAAATACTGAATTGTAATCTTGGATGTGCATTTGTGAGCCTGCTATTTGCTGATAAATTATCTGCATGCTGTGTATTTGCTGAAAATGGTGTATTTTATTGATGTATTTGGAAACTCTGGTGTATTTTCTCGATTTATTGCATGGCTGAAGCAATTCCAGAAATGAAAATGCAAATTCTAGTTAAAAAATAGCAGAAATCTGGACTGGATGAAATATATTTGGGCTCTAAAAAGGCTGTGGCCCAAAATATATTGTAACAAATCTGAAAATAAATAAGTGTACCGTAAGAAGGCAAGGCCCAAAAGTCACAAACCTAAAAAGGCCAAGGCCTAGCAAATAAAAGGCTAGAATTATTGGGCCAGCCCATTTAGATCACTAAAATGGACTGGGCTGATTTTGATTTAAGACGATTTCATTTCGTCACAATTTGCCACGTAGGATCAGCCACGTAGGATCTGAGCTGGCCTGGCTAGATGGTCCATGACGATATTGGATCGTCATAGACGTTATGACGATTCAATATCGTCATAGACGGTTATGACGATTTTACCAAAAACGTCGTTATAGTTCATTTGCGACGCCCAGCTTTCAACGATCTCAAAATCGTCATAGAATCGTCATAAACGGACTACTATGACGATTCTGTGACGAAAATTGAGGGTCATATATAGACAGATTCCTTGTAGTGCTTATAGAGTAGAAATATAGATGCATAGGACACCTTCAAAGTTCACAAGGGTGACTAGAAACAAATAGCACAAGAACAAGTAATATCACAATATGCATCAATCAATAATCTTTAGAACACTACACACAGGATGACAACTATGCTCTCTTAATGGTGCCTAAAGGTAGAAGGTGGATACTCAAGTAATGGTGGAAGAAAGGCCTTTTTGTAAAGGAAGTAGGGATTTTAAGTTTTAAAAAGATCTTCCAAAAATTATGGTACTTATTATCTTTCAGCCCTCATTGCCCATATCATAAGCATCTTGAAGTGATTAAGGTTAAAGTGAACAAACTAGGGAGTATATGCTTGACGAAGTATAAGTTGGCAATCTCAAGTCCCTTGAATATGAGGGCCACACCTCATGCTACTCAACTTCAGTCACAGGTAAGTTCTTGTCATTGTAAGTATTTGCATATAATACAGAACCGCCAATGGGATACCCCTTGCACATGGTACAGGAGCTTTCCCATAACCAAAATGACAAGGCAAGCAGACAATGAGCATCTCAGCGATCTTTTTATTTAGTATGTGCATAGCTTTTTATTGAGGATGCTTCATAGATAGCTCACTATGGTGATGCTGCAAGTTTCCACCATGATTAGGCATGGCTTAGGCTAGCGGCCCAGGCATTTCTCTATCACAGAATACAAACTCCATGGACTTACAAGTTTCCTTTTTATTTCACACCGGTGACATCCACAGACAAAAGAGCATGATATCAACTGAGTACAGAGTACAAGTGCAATGTTGAAAATGTTCCCCGTGACAGCACGTTTCTGCTAATTCCAACGTATAAGTGCTAGCATATACAACATAGCGCCACAATGGTTCAAGTTTATTAGGGGCAAATAATATAAAGTGTGCCATCAAGTTTGGGAGGGCTTTAATCACTAAGTTTTCATATAACAAAATAGTTTTTAATTGGAAGATAGCTGAAAACAAGAATATACTTAGAATGGTGTAACACACCATGCATAGGAGTTTATAGTGGACACTTTGGAAAAACTTGGTTTCTTGGGAGTTGGAAGAATAAGTAGAGCTTACTCATACAAGTGGAGGCTAGCAAAAGACTGGGAGCAACCAACTAAGAGAGCAATAATGGCCATAATCATGCAGAGCAACAAAGAATTACTAATCAAAGCATAGAGTGGTACTACAAGTCAAGGACTAAATGATCATAGAGGCTATGGTGACTTGTGATAGTCATAACATGGTGTGATCATGTGCCAAGTTGACCCAAACAAAGCATTAAAAGAGAATACCACAATACTATGCTTTTGCATGCTAAAACAATGCATAATTTCTTTAAGGCACACTAAGCAATCCCAATTGTTTGGAACAAGACATGCTACATCAATAATCACTAAGCATAAGGTCAAAACAACACCTAGCATGTCATGCTAAAGTCTAAGTCACAGTCAATGCAAGCTCCTCTTGCACTACAAGCAAGAACTTACTACTCCTTTCCAACACCAAGCAACTTATTTGCAAAACAACACAGCGAGAACGGAGGTCCAAACTACTCAAGCAGACTAAATAAACTAAGCAAAGCAAACGAAAACTAAGACGCTCCAAGAACAACACAACTGTGCATGAAACAATAAAAACGAAGTGTCTAGACAAACCTGAGCTTTTTATTGATGAAGAAGGGGATGCCTTGGGCATCCCCAAGCTTTGACGCTTGTACCTCTTGGATATTTCTTGGGGTGACACCATGGTGGCATCCCCAAGCTTGAGATTTTGTCCATTCTTCATCTCATTGCATCATTCTCTCTCTACACCTGACATTTTTCCTTCATACAGAACTTCACACAATCTTCATTAGCAACATTAGTTTATTCAAAAGATATTAAACCTCTGGCAAAGCTTTGGAACAGCAAGGCTTTTCACTAAAAACACAAGCTACTGTAGCAATTCATTCAAAAAGCTCAATTCCCAAAAGAGAACTCAAAAAGGAATCAATAAGAAGCAAATGCAAATAGTGGCAAAAATCTGTCAAAACAGACCAGCAGGCAGAAACCGATTTTTTCGAAAATCTTCTGTTGCTCAAATCAAAAAGTGTTGAACTAACGGAAGTTATCTAACATACTAGGGGATTTATTCGTAATTTTGAGCTCAATCCGAGTTACAGAGACTCCTTACGAATTGTTTTGGTGGAGGACAGAAATCTGTTTCGGGACAGCAACTCACCAAATCTTACTTACCTCTCATTAGAGGTCATTCTTGGCACAAAAAGCAAACAAAAAAGGATAAGTAGAGGTCATTACTGAAGTAATAACTTTTAAGACTCAAGGAAACTCTTGGGTTATCTCCCAACAAGTACTTTTCTTTAACGACTTTAAGTTAGGCACAAGAAGCAAGAAGAATCAAGTATTTTCAAATGAGGAAGCATTAACATCAAACCTTGATTTCAAAGGAGGAGCAAAAGGCAACTTCTCTCTCCTCATAGGGAAGTGTTTAATACCTTTCTTGAATGGAAAATGATATTTAATGGTGCCTCCTTTCATATCAATGATTGCACCAACAGTTCTAAGAAAAGGTCTTCCCAAAGTAATAGGACAAGAAGCATTATATTCAACATCCAAAACATAGAAATCAACAGGGACATAAGCATTGTTAACCATAATGAGAACATCATTAATACTCCCCATGAGTTTTTCTTAGCATTATCATTGAGTGGGACATCTAAATAACAATCTTCCAATGGTGGCAAATCAAGCATTTCATAAATCTTCCTAGGCATAATAGAGACACTAGAACCAAGATCACATGAAGCTTTGAGATCAAAGTCATTCACTTGCATATTAATAATGGGTTCCCAACTATCTTCTATTTTCCTACGAATAGAAGCTTTGTGTTTTAACTTATCTTCCTTAATCTTAACAAGAGCATCAGTAATGTGTTTAGTGAAAGCAACATGCATATCACTAGTATCAGGACTTCTAGCAAGCTTTTGCAAGAACATAATCACTTCAGAAATATTGCAACCATCAATATCAAAGTCAAACTTAGCATCACTAGTAGTAGGCTCAATAGGCTTAGGCATAGTAGGAGGAATAGGGACTACTTGTGGTTTAGTGGTGATGGTGCACACACTATTGTTTCTATCAATTTCAGCTTCCCTTTACCACTTAGCATGAAGTTGAGCTAACAGCCTAACATTTTCATCAATAGTAACGTGTATGGCATGAGCAGTAGCAAAGGTGTTTTCCATAGTTTCAGGTTTAGCAGCCATTTTATTAATCAAGGAAGACTGAGCTTCAGACAAAGAGGATATATTTTTCTCAACAGTTAAAAGCTTTTCCTCTATAGTCTTATTGAAAGTGGTTTGTTTACTAATAAAGTCCTTGAGCATGACTTCAAGTTTAGAGGGGGCACTTCTAGCATTATTGTAAGAGCTTCCATAGGAGTTGCCATTACTAGGAGGATAAGGCCTATAATTGTTGTTGCTACCAAAATTATTCCTATAGGCATTGTTGTTGAAATTGTTGTTTCTAATGAAGTTCACATCAACTTGCTCTTCCTGAGCAACCAAAGAGGCTAAGGGAACACTATGAAGGGTTTCGCGGCATAGTAAATCAAAAATTTCTACGGATGCGAACAGAGGGAAAGCCAAGATCTAATCTAGGAGATGCAAACAACGAGAGAGATTGGATTAGATCTTCATACCCTTGAAGATTCGCACAGCGGAACGTTCGTCGGAACGTGGGTGATGTAGTCGTACTCGCTTCTCCTCCTCGCGATCCGATCCGATCTAGCACCACAAGTGGCGATGCCTCCGTGAGATGCACACGTGCGACACCTCGACATCTCCTCCTTCCTTGGTCCAGCAAGTATGGTGGAGAGATGGATTGGATCTACAACGCGACGGCACGGTGCAATTGGTGGAGAATTTCTGCAGCAGGGCTTCGCCTACAAGCAGTCGGGAGGGAGAGAGGAAGGGCAGCAGGGCGGCTAGGGTTGGAGGGGAAGGTGTGTTGTTGGTGCGCCCCCACCCCTCTTTATATAGAGGGGGGCGCAGCCCTAGCCCCTCCCCCAAGCCCAAACCGGCGGCCCCAAGGAGGAAGAGTGGGGGGCAAGGAAACCCCCCCTTCTAGAAGGTCTATCTAGGGTTTAAACCCTCTTTGGCCGGCTGGGCCCTATGGGGCCTTGTGCCCCTGGCCCAATGCGTCCAGGGCACTCCCTCATAGGCCCAAGCCCCCTCCCGGAAGGTGTGGCCACGTTGGCCCCCTTCAGGAAGGTTCTAGAAGCTTCCGGTACAATACCGATTAACCCGGAACAATTCCGAACTCCAAAAACTGCACTGCCTTATATGAATCTTATTCTCCGGACCACTCCGGAACCTCTCGTAATATCCCGGATCCCATCCGAGACTCCGAAAAAAAACTCATAAACCAATTATCCAATCTATCCTAGCGTCGAGACACGTTAAGTGTGTGACCCTGCGGGTTCGAGAATATGCAGACATGATCTTCTATCAATAATCAACAGCGGGGCCTGGAAACCCATATTGACTCCCACACATTCATCGATGATCATATCGGGTGAACCATGATGCCAGGATTCAATCAATCCCATATATATATTCCCTTCGTCTCGCGATATTTTACTTGCCCGAGATTCGATCGTCGGTACCGTCATACCTAATTCAATCTCGTTCACAGCAAGTACTTTACTCGTTCCGTAATCCGATATCACTTTGTGATTAACTCCTTAACCACATGCTTGCAAGCGGTGTTGATATCGATTACCGAGTGGGCCCGAAGTATATCTCTTCGACTTGGGAGGGACAAATTCCATCTCGATACATACAACCCAACAGATACTTTCCGGTCACCTGAGAGACACCTTTATGATCACCCTCTCATAGGATGACGTTTGATGACCTCAAAGCTTTCTTCCGATACCAGGGAGTTGTATTATCTCATGGTCTAAGGAATACAATATTTGACATAAGAAAAGCTTCGCAAAGACGAACACGATGACACGATCTAATTGCTTCGCTTAGTTTGGGTCTGTCCACCATATCATTATCCCAATGACATGATCTCATTATTAATTGACAACTCATGTCCATGGTTAGGAAACCTTAACCATCATTAGTCAATGAGCTAGTCCTTAGAGGCGTACTAGGGACACGGAGTTGTTCACAAACCACACAAGTATTAAAGTTTCCGCTTAATACAATTCTAGCATGGAATATAAACATTATCATGAACAAGAATTATAATAATAACATCTTTATTATTGCCTCTAGGGCATAATTCCAACACACTATTAGGATCTAGAGGAGCTTTCCCATTAACAAGCATAGCCATAATAACATCAATCTTTTCACTCAAAGAGGAAGTTTACTCAATGGAATTTACCTTCTTACCATGTGGAGCTCTCTCAACATGCCATTTAGAGTAGTTAACCATCATATTATGAAGGAGCCTTATTGCAGCACCAAGGTGAGGCCCATGAAGGTACCTCCAGTAGCTGAATCCAGCGGGTTCCTTGAAGAGTAGTTCAAACCTGCATAAAAAGTCTAGATAATCATCCAAGCAGTGAGTCCGTGAGTGGGAAATTCTTAACCAAAGTTTTCATTCTTCCCCAATCTTGAGCAACATGTTCATTATCAAGTTGTTTAAATTTTATAATGTCACTTCTCATAGCAATAATCTTAGCAGGAGGATAGTACTTTCCAATAAAAGCATCTTTGCACTTAGTCCAAGAATCAATACTATTTTTAGGCAAAGATAGAAACCATTCTTTAGCTTTTCCTCTCAAGGAGAAAGTAAAAAATCTTGAGCTTAATAATATCTCCATCTACGTCCTTATACTTTTGCATTTCACAAAGTTCAACAAAGCTATTGAGATGAGCAGCAGGATCATCAGAACTAGCACCAGAAAATTGCTCTCTCATCACAAGATTCAACAAAGCAGGCTTAATTTCATAAAAGGTAGCATCAGGAGCAGGTGGAGCAATGTGAGTGCTTAGGAAATCATTGTTGTTTGTGCTAGTGAAGTCACACAACTTGGTGTTCTCAGCAGAGTTCATTTTGGCAAAGGTGGGCAAGCCAAAAACAGCAGCAGTAGCTAGAGCAGGAACTAATTTTTTTGTGTTTTTCAAAAAGAGACAAACAAAACCAAGCAAAAGAAACAAAGCAAACTAAAAACAAAGTAAAGAGAAAGGAAGTGCAGGGCTCCCCTTGTGAAGACATCCTTAGCCTCCCCGGGAACGGTGCCAGAAAGTCTTGATGGTGCTCGACGTGGCACTTAGTTGGTAACCCCAAGCGCAGGGTGTGAAGAGCAAGCAGCAAGTTTTCCCTTAGTTGAGACCGAGGTTATCGAACCAAAAGGAGGAAGAAAACGTCACACAGGCATTGCAAACAACGTGGAGACCTGCACAACACAAGCTCAAGACTCTGTCCCAATGAATCAGTGAGGTTGTCAAGCTCACCGATTTGTTGTAACAAAGGATTAAACATATGGTATGGAAGGTAATGGTTTGTAGAAAGTAAACAAGTAACAGTGGAAGATGTAACAATGGTAAAGATTGGACCGGGGTCCATAGTTCACTAAGGTGCTCTCCTTAGATAAACAACATGGCATGAAGGGTAAACAAATTACAGCAGGGCAATTGATAGGAACTGAGCAAGGCATAACAATGCAATTACTAGTCAGAAAGATCCTATGAGATTCGATTGGGCAATACAACAAGATACATAGACCGCCATCCAACTGCATCTATGACTAGAAGTCCACCTTCAGGTTATCATCCGAACCCCCTCCAGTATTAAGTTGCAAGCAACAGACAACTACTTTAAGCAAAGTGTGTAAGGTAAAAAGTCCACATGTTCCATGAACAAGAGACGGTTGTTTTCTCCCTAGTGGCAATAGCACATCTACAACCGAAGAGATTATTGTCACTTCCCTTGGAAACTAGAGGCATGAACCCACTATCGAGAATAAATGCTCCCTCTTGGAGTCACTAGCAACTACTTGGCCAAGATAGCTACTAACAACGGAGAGCATGCAAGATCACAAACAACACAGACATGATAGAATCATAAAGATAAAACCATTAATCAAACCAACATAATAATCTCAATATCCATCGGATCCCCGCAAACATAACATGCATTATTACAAATAGATTAGATCTTGATCATGAACGGAGCTCACAAGATCTATACATGAAAGCACAAAGGAGGAGATACAACCATCTAGCTGCTACATGGACCCATAGTCCAAGGTGGAACTACTCACGCATCATACCAGAGAAGAAGGCCTCCAGGATAATCTCCCCTCTGGCAGGGTGCCAGGAAGAACTTCAGATCCCCTCCCCCCGATCTAGGGATCGATGGTGGCGGCGGCTACAGAAAATTTCGTGGAGATTTGATCGGGTGCTTAGGGTTTCTGCATCGGGGGCTTCTTATAGGCGAATGGGGAGGCGGAGGTGTTGTCCAGGGGCCCCACACCCTGCCTAGGCGCGGGCCCACCCCTGGCCGCTCCTAGGGTGTGTGGCCCCTCTGGCACGCCTCCTCGTCTCCCCTATGTACTTCTTGTTCACCACGGAAAGTAATTGACTTTGACGTTTGTCCCGTCCAATTCCGAGAATATTTCTTTACTAGCTTTTCTGAAACCAAAAACAACAGAAAACAGGCAACTGGCACTGTGGCAACTTGTTAATAGGTTAGTACCAAAAAACATGTAAAAGGCACCTCAAAGTGTAGACAAAGCAAAGCAAAGTAGATACTAGCAAGCATGGAACATCAAAAATTATAGATACGTTTCCGAAGTATCACCTGGCCCTGGTGTGGGCCACCCCTGGCCCTCCACTTGGTTCTCCTTCCTTCCACTTCTTTCTCGCTCCCGAAAAACACCGAAAAAAATCACATAGCTCGAGTTCTTGTTGTTCTTGCTCCCGAATTTTGATCTCCTTGCTCAGCCCATCTTTGCTGCTGATTTTTGGAGGGATTGCTCTCCGGTATGTGCCTCCTCCACTTGTCCAATTAGATTTTTGATTGGTGGATTATATCTTGAGTATTTTGCTACTATAGGTGACAGGTTATGTGAGCTTGCATGCTTGTTCTATGCTTAGAGATTTCGTTTTGATGTATGTTTAACCCTCTTGCAAGTTCCTATAGTAGTTCCTCGTCATTTATTAGCTTGGAAATAACTTGGTTTGATATTTGTCTAAACATTTCAGAAAAGAAGATGAGTGAATACCAGCTAAATCAACATGAATTAAGGGTACCGGAGATTATGAAAGTCCAGTGCGAGGAGGAAGTTTTCTCTTCTATATATCCATGCCCCGAATTCATGAGAGCTGCGGGGATTTCTCAAGACTTCCAAACTCTAATTTCTAATGCAGGGTTGGAACATTTTGTTGGAGAAGAACCTTACCAATATGTGAAGCTAACCATGTTTGTGGTGCAGGATTTTCGATTTAGTTGGTCTTGGCCTAACCCCATGGTTCACTACAAAATTTACAATATATTTGTCAATCTCCCTTTTGATGATTTTTGTGCAGCTATCAAGGTGCCACGATGGGGCTCATGTGAGAGGATTAGGGAGAGGCCCACACCACTCATGGATTTACATGCGGAGATTTTCCAAGGGAGTAGCTTCTCAAAGGAGAGTGGTAAAATTCGGAATATTCATCTCCCATCTATTCGTTATTTTTCCTATTTCATTGCCAAGTGTGTACTTGATAGGAAAACTGTTAGTAAATTATTTTCATTTGATCTAGCTTTTATATCAACCGCCTTGAAATGAGATAGGAATTATAACTTGGGTGATTTGATAGCTTTTCGTCTTGCTGCTAACCGCGAGAAAGGCGGAATTTGTGGAGGCCTCATTGCCTCCCGTTTATTAGCTTTGCATGGTTTAGCACCTCATCATTCAGACTTGCAGTTTCCCATAGTGAGACTTGATCTCAATTCCATGGTACAGCATAAATTTGTGTCTTCTTGGTCTAGTTTGAGTGAGTTATCTTATGAAATAACCTTTCTCAAGAAAGGTTGGAGAGGGGGTAAGTCTGAGAAAGTAGTTCCTTTGCCTGCACCTTCTTTGTTTGATCTTGACACCAGGGAAGGATGGTCACTCATGGAGGAAGATCTTGACACATACATGGCGGAGCTATCCCATCAAGAGGAGAATGTTGGAGAGGAAGTCGAAGATAATTCAGTGCAGCCCTCCAACATGGGGGAGTCTCCATACCAGCAGCCCTCTTATGATTGGGGCGCTTCTTATTCTTCACAAGGGCCTGACTATGATCATTCTTACGATGATCCACCGGCTTGGAGTTACTACCCGCGTTATTGATCTCCACTTAGGCCAAAAGCCTAAGCTTGGGGGAGGTATAACGACAGCACACTCATCTACATATCATGTTCCGTCGGTTCTTTGTATATCCATGTTTTGTTTTCTTTTTAGTCTTTGTTTTTGCTTTCCAAATCACAAAATGACCAAAAATATTTTTGTTGTTTCTCTTTGTTTGTTTCTTTGCCTTTTAGTTTTGGTTTGTTATAAGAAAAAATCCAAAAAGATTTTTCTTTGCTTGCTTTTGCCTTTAGTTCTTGTTCTCTAAAAATCGAAAACCCAAAAATATTTTTTTCTTCTCTGGTTTTGTAAAGTTCGTTGCAGGGTTCAGCGGTCCTCAGTGACTCCTTTGGAGTTTGGTTTTCTTATTATTATCCAAGCCACACAAGTGAAAGGCAATGATGATTTATGACAACTCGAGGTGTGGTAAGAGGCTGGTAACGAACTCTATTTGTTTTCATTTTTGTATGTATACTCATCATTGTGGGCATGTTTAGTCTGTTCATGTAGGATGTATGTTATTTAATGGATGCTTAGTAGTTCTTGCTCTCTTATGATTAGCTCCAACTTGCTAATAGTTTGTATCATGTCACATGAATGTTTGCTTGCATTGTTCTATTCATAACTTGGTATGACATTGTGGTATCCTCCTCTGAATGCTTCATTTGAATCGACTTGACACATGCTCACACATGCATATGACTGAACAAAAGTCAGTTAAGCCTCGATGATTTATTTTGCCTTAGAGTTCTTGCATCACTTTTATGCCATAATTAATTTTATTTTGTTGCAAGCATGATTATGACAGTTACTGCTCTCTCTCGATTGCCCCTCCCTTTTTGTTGCTAGCCTTCACTTGCACTGAGTATGAGCTCTGCTCGTGCATCCAACTCTCCCAAACCAAAATTGTCAAAAAGTGTCCACCATATCTACCTACTAGCATCATTGCTATTCCGTGCATATTTATTATGCCTTGTTTTCTTCCTAATAAAATGTTTGCTTGTTATGAGAAAGTTAGTTAGTAAAGGTCTCACGAACTTGATGGCACACTTTATTTTCTTGCACTTAATAAACCTGAACCATTGTGACTGTCCATGAAAGTTATATGCTTGCAAATTATAGGCTCGGAGTTAGCAGAACCGTGATGTCACGGGGAATGCTTTCAACACCTGTAAATATTATCCAGTTGATATCATACTCTTTTGTTTACGGATGTCGGCGGTGTGAAATAAAAGGGGAGCTTGTAAGTCCATGGAGTTATGTATATGTGTTAGATAAACGCTTGGGCGGCTAGCCTAATCATGGTGGAAACTTGCAGCATAACCATAGTGAGCAATCTATGAAGCATCCTCAGAAAAATGTATAGAAAAAAGGAGAAAGGAAAAAATATATGCACCATTCTCATGGTAAATAAAGGATCGTTGAGATGTTCACTGTCTGTTGCCTTGTCATTTTTATATGGGATAGCTCCTGTATCATCGTGCAAGGGGTACCCCGTTGGCGGTTCTCTATGATATATATGTACTTACAATGACAAGAACTTACCGGTAACTAAAGTTGAGTAGCATGAGGAACGGCCCTCGTACTCAAGGGACATGAGATTTTCAGTTTATGATATGTCAAGCATATAACTCAAATTGTACATCACTTTAAACTTAACCACTTAAAGATGCTTATGATAGGGGCAATGAGAGCTCAAAGCTAATGAGTACCATACTTTCAGCATTTGGAAGCCTTTCAAACTTTTCAAAACCTTTTCACTTCTTTGTTAAGTCACCACTTATTCTATGAGCACCTTCTTGAGAGCATAGTTTTCATTCTTAGTGTAATGTGCTTGTCTCAAAACATGGTTAATTGTGATATAACTTTGATGCTTGTCTTTGATATCTTTATTTCTAGTCTTCACTTGAACTTTATAGGTGCCTTGGCATTTATGTTTTGCTCCACGATCAAAGGCAAGTGAGATACCACTTTATCATACCTTCTTATGAGCATTACAATGTTGCTTATGCTTATGTTTCATGCTACTTATTATTATTGTATTGGAATCTCTTCATAGCTTGCATGACTATTGAGTAGACTTATTTGCATACTCCTTATTATGAATTGCCTAAGTATCTACTCATATGCTGAGAATATATATATCATATGAAGCAAATGTGTTCATGAAAGTTTCTTTTATCGCTCTCAGTTTTCAACTGAATTGCTTGAGGACAAGCAATAAGCTAAGCTTGGGGGGTTGATACGTCCAAAACGTATCTACTTTCCCAAACACTTTTGCTATTGTTTTTCCTCTAATTTGTGTGATTTGGATACAACTAACACGGACTGGCGCTGTTTTCAACAGAATTGCTTTGGTGTCTAGTTTTTTTTTTTGTAGAAAATCATCTTTTAGAAAAAATTCCGGAAAATATCGCAAAACTCCTATTTTACCAGAAGACTCACAGAGCCAGAAGACAAGACGGAGAAGGGCCATGAGGGGCCCACACCCCCTGGTGGCGCGGGCCAGGCCAGGCCGCGCCAGGGGGTGGTGAGGCCACCTCGGGCACCCCCTCGATCTCCCCCTTCGCCTACATAAGCCCTCTGACCTAAAAATAGAGGGGGGTTCGACGTTTTTCTAGATAGAGTTCCGCTGCGCTACCACCACCAGAAACCGTGATTCGGAACCAGAAACTCCGTTCTGGCACCCTGTCGGGACGGAGAATTGGTGGAGATCATCGCCATCATCATCACAGACGCCTCTCCATCAATCATCCATGTTTCCCCATCCATGGGTGAGTAATCTCGTGTTGTAGGCTATGGGGATGGTAGGGATTGGATGAGATCTATCATGTAATTGAATAAGATTGTTAGGGCATGATGCCTAGTATATTTGTTAGTGCTTTTTGACATTGTTGCAACTTGTTATGCTTAATGCTTATAACTAGGGCCCGAGTGTCATGATCTCATATCTGAACATGTTATTGATTCATGGTGGTAGTATTGTTTGTGATCTTATCTGCAAGTTGTTTACACATATTATTGTTCGGAACCCAAAGGCTCCGAAGTGACAGAAATTGGGATAACCGGAGGGAATGGTTGTGATATGAGGATCACGTGTGTTCATGGAGTGTTAATCCTTTGCTCCGATACTCTATTAAAAGGAGTACCTTAATTGACAGTAGATTCCCTTGATGCCCCGCTGCAACGGGCTGGCGGGACAAAAGATGTTGTGCAAGTTCTCCTTGTGAGCACGTATGACTATATATGGAACACATGCCTATGATTATTTAGTAGTTGGATGCTTTATCTTATTTATCTACAAATGCCCTAGATCTTGATATTACATGAATATTCTTGTCCATGCAACGCCCGTCCATCCATCTCTATGCCTACCGCACTTAAATCCGGCTGCTTGCTACTATTGTTATTACTGTCTTTATTTTACTATTGTTGTTACTTTGCTACTGCTACTACAAAACTATTACTACTGATAAACTGTTGTGAGCAAGACTATTTTCAGGTGCAGCTGAATTGACAACTCAGTTGTTAAGGCTTATAAATATTGTTTAGCTCCCATTGTGTTGAATCAACAAATTGGGTTATACTACCCTCGAAGACTGTTGCGATCCCATGTATACTTGTGGGTCATAAATAGACACACTTTTGAGTCGATCTTAATAGTTTCTAATCTTTTTAAAAATAAGAGGATGCATATCATTGCAATCACATAGTAAATTTAGCGATCGTTTAAGTTCCGATGTAGGAATGTTACATGATGATATAGGTTGGTGCTAACATAAGTTAGAGTTACAACATAAATAAAATAAAAATATTACCTTTGTTCAATAATAAGTGATGTTTTAGAAATTTTGTAGGAAAATATTTTATATATTTTATTAATTTATATAAATATACTTAAAATAGGATATGACATTTAAATTTTTGTATTAAATAGAATGTGCATTTTGGGGACCGATGTATCTAATTCATCATGTATTTTGGAATGAATGAAGTGAATGAGAAGAACAAGATTTGCAACTATTATTTGTTACCTTTAAAAGGGTCTGAGGTTGAATCATATTATTTTTATTTCCATTTGTTATTTTAGAAAGAAAACATGGCACTTTTTTATCTTCAATACTCCTTTTAATTTTAGAGGGCCATATATTTCTAACCAAATATTTTTTGTAAATACACAATCTTCGCATTTTTTCAAAATAATATAAGATAGTTCGAGTGATCTCAGGGTTGGTCCTCCAACGTCTTAGGTGCAATACAAACGATGTTGTTTACATTTATTTCACCTTTTTATTATTTTACCTTTTTATTCGAGAAACTTTTTCGGTTGTGTGCATCTCAGTTTAAAGCGCTCATTATAAAAAAAATGTAAAATATGATTGTGAAAGATACAAAGTGAGTTGACACACAGGTCTTCACCACCGAGTCTAGTACTAAATAATTACTGTTAGGGTACCCGCTTTCTCCCCTCACCCACCCAAGTTCAAACAAACTCTGGTTGGCATGTGAACACACGATTGTGTGTGTTTAGTGAGATTGTAGAATTACCTTGTGATCTCGGTGAGTTAAAAGTCGCCCTCTTCCAAGTGCTTGTTGTTGAGTTAGTATGTATCAATCACGAGATGCAATCACTCCCTATATTCGTAAGAACAGAAATCCCGGATTTTTAGTCGGGGCCTGCCAATAAATACAAGGCTTGTACGTGCAATGTACCTTGGGTACCAATGTATTATTCTTTGGTTCTACTCTGACCATCGGCTAAGAAACAAGAGCTAGTAGATCATAGAGATATAGGTACCAATCGGCTAGCTCGTATACTTATAAAAGTTCAACTTATAAGGTACGTGTTGTGCGTTGGACCCATCTAGCTCATATACTTTAAGTAGCAACCGCTTCCGTCTGACATGATTTGTGGCCTTTCAGCCTAGAAGATTCAGATGACATGGAGAAGTTAAAAGGTTATTTACTCCTAATGGCCAATCAGCAACTGCGGCACAGAAAGATCAGATAAAATACAAAATGGGAACCAACAAACATACAAACAATCACCAGGTAGGAACTTGAATAAACCAGCGAATTTTGCAGTTTAAAAAGCAATTTCGGGTTTATTATCTTCGTATATATGTAGAAGGGAAGGATGATTCTCCTTTTGATATGTATTATTTTGATATTTATTGGTCATGTTAAATACTAATATATGCAGGATCTGTGCGGATGCATTTTAGCATGATCTTTTTAAAATCCAGTCTTCAAATTGCAGCTATCACCGTCTTCATGTACGCTGGAGCTGGAGCGGTCAGGAACTAACAAGATCACCACCTAAAGTCACCAAGCATGACTACCCTATTTGCTTCAAGATTCTAGGGTGCATGCTGGTTAGCAAGTGGCTGACAATGCTCTTTCCGCGAACAACAATTGTGGTAAGTGGTGGAAAGGTGAAGCATGAGGAGCGCAACAAGTCTGGACCGATGACACCGGATAAGATGAAGATCTAGAGACACCTTATAAATTTTCATAATGCTTGTTCATTTGTAGGCTCGATACTTCTGGTGTGGTTGAATGCATTCTTCTCTGCCAATTCTTTCCTTATTGAAATTCTAAACCTACCTATGTGAGCTATGTTCCATGATGTAGTTCTGGCAAACTGTTTAGTTTGTCAAAATATCTACATTATTGAACAAATGATCTACTCCCTCGGCCCCAGAAACAATGTCACAATTTGTCGAAATTTACATGTATCTATACACTAAAACGAGTTTAGATTCATGTGAATGTAGACAAATCTATGACATTATTTTTGGGACGGAGGGAGTAGTTAATGTTTGATAAGGTACATATGATTATGTTAACCATGACGTGCGAGTTGCACAATGCAATTCAGCACTTTGATCTTGGAAATTTTAGGCCGTCTAATTCTCCGGAAAGGATTATTAGAACTGTTCTTCACTCTATTGTTCTTGGATATTATAACATTCTTATAGACATGTGCATTATTCTTTGCATTTTGAGAAATGTTTGACCATCTACTAATTTTCTATATTTTTTGGGAAGTTATGCATGCTAACAATTTTGTTATATCTCTTGAAGGATCTTTTTTATAATTTGTTTGTAGGACTGGACCGAGAATTCAAGAAAACACATGTGTCTCTTTGGAGGTAAAGAACGATTGATTAGGAATCTTAAGCCTTTGACGTGAGGAGGATGGTGGATTGTATATTTGATACTGTTTTGTGTATATATTAGTCCTCAGTTTTATACAAATGGTCTACTATGTTTGCATTGATGCTTTTGTTACTATCGGTATATTTTCACGTGTATATTTTTTTGCCTCTATATTGTGAGAAAATATACTATGATATATGGATCTTCACATTTTCGGTATTTCTTTGCGGGTGTTACTATTCACCATTTTCTGATTGTTTCTTTTGTTCAAGTACAAATCTTGTAAGTCAATCCGTTTAAAATTACATAGGTGGTGTAGGTTGTTTTTTAGCTCAAATTGTAACTCTCTAAATAGGGAAACAAATATTATGATGTATTTGATGATACTAAAACGTGGAATTTTTTAGAGCTCATATGTGTGCATGAGACCGGCATGGGTAGGATGCCTTTGATGTTGATATGGTATCCTTCATAGTTTCTGAATTATATAGGTATTTTTTGGCCCATCAAGGAAGAAATATTATGGCTGTATATCAACATGTCCATTGGTTTTTGGTGATAGATTTGATCTTGATGCACTTTAGCAAAGCTTGCCAAGTGGTGGATCCCGTTACAAGTAGGATTGCACAGATTGCAACTAGCCATATTTAGTTTGAAATCATCCATCTTGTGTATAAGAAGTTTTGAAAATACGTGCAATATTGCACGTGCACACTAACTTATAGTTTAAATAGCAACCGCTTCCGTCTGACATGATTTGTGGCCTTTCGGCCTACAAGATTCAGATGACTTGGAGAAGTTAAAGGTTATTTACTCCTAATGGCCAACCAGCAACTGCAGCACAGAAAGATCAGATAAAATACAAAATGGGAATCAACAAAACATTCAAACAATCACCAGGTAGGAACTTGAATAAACCAGCGGATTTTGCAGTTTAAAAAAGCAAAAGCAACAAGCACCTTGCATCCAAGTGACAATTTCAGATTTCAGAACACTGCAGTACGCTAGGAAAAGGACCAGTAGTACGGATCAACTGGGTAAAAACCCCTCATTGTAGAGCATGCTAAAAGGCAACGATGGATAAATTCACGGCACATCACCAAAGTCGGGATTACAAGTTTTGTCCAGGCATTGTTCGCTGGACTAGAGCTGCTGGTAGTAAAGCTAGCATCCTAACACGCGCCAACCCCCACCCACATTCAGGGCTTGATGGCAAGGGCCAGACCAAACTTGGGGCTCTTCTCGATGGCCTTGGTGTCGATCTCGGTGGAGAAGGTGATGAGGGACTTGGGCCTCCACGCGTGCTGGAGGAGAGCGCTGGCGATGCCGGAGTTGTTTAAGCGCGCCTTCACGGTGGTCAGAGGGTCCAGCTCATGCTGCGTCCCGACGGTGATGGTGTTCTCATTGCTGGAGAAGGTGTGAGCAATCTCTCCTCCAACGGCTGTGGTTCCATGCACCTGGTGGTAGTAGGAAGCAGCGAGGGTGTCTCCCTTGTTGTTCCTGAATTTGCAAATTGAATAATCAGAGCCAGATCATGCAGAAGAAAATAACCCCAGTAAACTAAAGTAGTACTCTTAGCCCACTTCGGTAATAAAATAATCTGGTCTTAGTAAGAGAGACTGCTAAGGGAAATTGAGACTTGCAGAAGGTAAACAGCATGTAA
Source organism: Avena sativa (assembly GCA_916181665.1). NCBI lineage: Eukaryota > Viridiplantae > Streptophyta > Magnoliopsida > Poales > Poaceae > Avena > Avena sativa. Next base: position 349,245,417 of record OV702293.1, on the reverse strand, counting down.
ATACTGGACAATTTCAGATCAAGAAATGTGCTGATACACAAGGGGGGCTGGTAGAAACAACTTACAGATTCAGGGAAGCGGTGAGATCTTGATTAGTGTGGCTCAGTCCAGCACTGTACTTGGTGAACTCTCCAGAGGCAGTATCAAATGCAGCATCAATGCCAAAAGCTATTGCTTTAGTCCCAACTACACCAGAAAAGTTAACAAGAGGGTTTGCATTCAGGCCAACACTGGCATTGATGCCAGCATGTGCATGCAAGTACTGGAGTTCAGCCTGAAACCACAAGAGAGGAGATTAACTGAATTCAGACTGGCTTCTAAACATTTAACAATCAACAAAAGTACAACTGTACAAGTGACACTACATTCCCAGGGGCAGGCTAAGAGAGGGATCAGACAGAATTCAGATCAAGTTCTAAGCAGTCAGCTACAAAATGTACAAGCAATAATACCTTCCCAGGGGCAGCCTTCTGGTAGGGGGTAGGAACGGATACAATTGCCTTCAAGCCAGGTGTGTACAACTCATTGAAAGTGACTGTAGTTATAACCTGGTATACAGGGAAAAATAGTGTCATTGATACTAAAACTGAGTGCCCCAATTTCAGGGCATGTAAACCAGTAAAAGACATAGTAATAGACCAAGGAAAAGAGAGGAACTACCTTTGAGTCTGAAGTTGCTTTCACATCCACTGTATAACACTTGCCCTTCAGCTGGCTCTGGATCTCACTGAATAGAACTTCATTTTTCTTTGTGCCTGCAACAGTAATTGCCTACAGGATAAAAATGAAAACAGGTCATTACAACATAAGGAAGATTTTCACACCCCAGAACTATAACAATTCACTAACAAACAAATTCATGTGTTCGGTACTAACTTACACCACTGTGAAAGGTCACACATGCAGCAATACAGTTACTTCACTCTTTATTTAAAAAAGTGGATTCACAGCACAATAAAATATAACAACGTAATCATTCCTACAGGCATTCTATAGATGAGATCGTGCTAGTAGTTGCAGCATGAAAACACAACTGAAACCATCTAGTTCAGTGCCCAACAGGATATTATAAACACAAAACAACATCAGGATATCAGGCGTAAGGGTCAGTGGTCCATGACTGAACATGCCAGACCAATAACAAAGAACATAATCTACAAAGCTATGCATATAATATAAGTGAAAAGTCATATTCTACACATGGTCACATGCATCAGAAAATATTCACTGAAAACTAATAGGTAATATTCAACAAGTATGCAACTTATAGCACAACCAAATATAATTGCAAGAAGCACTAGATAGAAATATTCAAATGCTAGAAGGCAATATTCAGAAAGCAAGTCACTGCTGAATGAATCAAGTCACTCAAAAAAAAATATACAGCTTGCTGAAACAAAATCTACAATGTATTGCTGCTCAATATTTAGCTGATATAGATCACATATGCCCAATTATGGGTTCCCTTGCACAACATCGAAAAGGAGGTCTTAGAAAGCAGCAGACGTACTACTATAACCATGTCACAACAACACTAGGTCCATGTGGAAAAACACAGGGTTGAAACTAAAAAAACAAACCGACATGGGTAAACCAGCATATGATGAAACAAAACTAAGCAAACGGTGTAATGTTTACTAAACCTGCTAACTCTGTAAACTTAAACTGACCACCAACACTGCATTAACATGATGTTCAACATAGTCACCGAACAAGCAAATCCGCTCTAGTCTAAACACCAAAATATTGACAGTGAACTGACCAGAACAAATCCCCACTTACAGGCTTGAATCGGAGTTGTGCATCATACTAAACCCAAAACCCTCCCAAAAACAGCACATAAACAGGCAAATCCAGTGGCAACCGCACCGAATGTCAGAATGAAACCCTCATCAGAAGCTATCCACGGCAACCACGGACCATCTCGACCTAGATACCAGCATGAATCCCGGCCCGGAAAGCAAAAAAAAAATCCCCTGCCGGCCCTAAACCCAAACCCGGCATCCATCTAAATACCACTGCAACCAAACAGCATCTACTGGGAGGAAGCACACTAAATCGACGCGAAGGGGAACATCATAAGCTCGCTCTACGAGAAGGAGTGTGGGGAGGGAGGCGGGTACTCACGGCTCCGTTGGCGGCGGTGGTGGTGAGCGTGAACTTGTGGTCCGTCTGGTAGTCCTTGTAGAGGAGATCTGCAGAATCCAGCGAGAAGAAGCAGGCATCAGCAAAACAGGAATCGAGAAAAACAGCGACGAAGCTACGGGAATCAAAGGGGGAAACAAACAAGACGGCGTCGATACCTCTGGCCTTCTTGCCGATCTCGGTGTAGAGCCCTGGACCGACGGGGCCGGCGGCGGGGACTGGGGCCGGGACGGCGGCCGGGGTGGGCGCCGGGATGGGGGTCGGGGAGTAGTCCATGGCGAGACGAGGAGGGCGGCGACAGACAGGTGGAAGGGAGGAGAGGAATGTGATTTGGGTGGAGACGGGAAGGGGGTGACTGGGGGAGGAAGGGAGGGGAGGGCTCAGGTTTTATCGGCGCGTGCGTGGGGAGAAGCTGGACGGCCCAGATCGCTGGGCCGTGCGTGGAGATTACCGGCTCGACCTTCTTTTTCTTGAAGAGAAAGAAGGTGCTGCTGCCGTGGCGTGGATGACGATGCCCGTTGTGTTCTTGGGAAGAGGGAAATGGATGGGGTGGTGGTGAACACTGGCGACCCTGTTGTCCTCTGTTTCTTGTGTGAAAAGAAGATCGTTTTTTACCGCGGTGATTTTTTTCTGTTTCACCAGGGACCTGGTTGGTGAATATGCATTAAAGTAGGACTAGGCTGCAAAAGAATACAGGGCAGAAAGTTCTAGACGCAGAATATGCCGAAATTGTGCTACGCATAAACTGCTCTCGACGTTGATTAACGCAAACCTTTCACAGCTAATAATGATGCTGACGAGGCAAATTTAAGCAAGCAAACTCATCCAGGCTACAGGCACAGGCACATAGCAGACTCACAAGACAAGCTACTCCATCACAGACAAGAAAAGAACATCTGGGAAAACAAGGGGATTAATAAACAAACCATGTCATGAATGGCACTCACTGTCGGTCGAAAACGCGCATCAGAGATAACCAACCAGGCGGGACAAAGATTGTTCAACCCAGGTACTCACTCACTAACATCAGCATCTCTCATCATTCTCACTCACTTAACAAAGCATTGGTGTCTCTCTCAGGGCACCAAAACAAACCAGAGGCAGACCAAACTTCAGAGCTATACAAGACACTAGGCAAGACATGTCGCAAAACCCTATAAATAATTCGAACTCCGCAACGAATTCAGCAGCTGTCCTGGTCGCCACTGGCAGGCAGACGAGAGAACATTTTTTACATCAGAGGCAACAAAACACAAATTCTAGCAAACCGCTGCTTCACCGCACTACTAGAACAGAACAGAGGATCCGGTGTTCGGTGATGATCGACTGGCGTCTGTCTTCAGCGTCTCCACTCGGCTTTCAGCGGTCTCTCTGCAGATTGATATTAATATCAGGAGAAGGTTAAGCAGAAAGAGTCAGATATGGTACACCATCCTAACTATGTATAGAAAATACCATTTAAATGCATGCACAAGAAAATGAAATGAATATGATTTGGCAGCACTGCCATGAGACGAATTCCATTTGACCACTTCCTCCTCCGTAACTTTGACATGATTCAGAAAATTAGCTGACAGGCTATTCATGGATCCCAGTGTGGTTGCATAAGCATGGTTTGAGTGACTTTAGGCAACAGTTCAGTCAGATTATCTGATTACTCTAGTGGAACTAAATAAAATCATCGTCAATTATCTGATTACTTTTGTGGAACTACACAAAAAGGATAGGTGCCATTTTTTAAAACGTGATCGCAAACAAAATGGGGCCACTGGACAGGTCTCAATTTTATGTACTACCTCCCATCAAAATTACTTGTCGTAGGTTCATTGAATCTAGAAATATTTTAGGCAAATCTTGCCTAAAACTGCAACAAGTAATTTGAATCAGAGGGAGTACAAGAAACCAAGGCAATAGGGTATAACATATATATATATATATATATATCAAGAATTTGGCTTCTACCAACAACCTCCTTATCAGTTACACTAGTTAGTCTAAAATAGGTGAAACATTTTGCACATTATGAAGATAATAAAATCAATCACGTAATATGGTAAGACATAGACTAGATTTACTAATGTGAACATGAGTACTCAACGATCCTCCACTACTTACCAGTCGCGTCTCTTGATGACAGCAAAGACTTGTCGCCTTTAACTCCCTCCTTGTTACCAGAATTCAGATGAGTTGGCCTTTGTGTACGCGGCGACTGCGAGTTCTGCTTGCCATTGGCAGGGGAAGGGAGGGAATGGCGACGAGTGTAGACGGTTTTTTCTGCTGAATCAGCACTGAGTCTAGGTGATATCTGTCCCCGCAGTTTCGCCTTTGCAGATTTTGTTGCAGCCATGTAGCTGGGCACAGATGGAGAGTTTTTGGACCCATTTTCTGGATATTCTGGCTTAGCTGAGAATGAAGACCTCCTAATGCCACTTTTAAGGCTTTCAACAGAAAGAGGCTCTTCTCTAGATCTCTGTTCCACATCATTCACTAAAGCATTTTCTTCATTATCAATGTCTTGCAGAGGCATAACTTCAGCTGCTGTAGCAACAACAGTCTGCTCATCAACTTTTTCTTCAGTTGTGACTGGATATGTAGTAACTTCCACTTCAGGTTTGAGATCAGGTACCATGATATCCATCTTTGCATTTTCCAATAGATCACAATTGTGAGGTTCTTGAATCTCAGGATACACTGGAACTTCTTGTGCAGTCCGTTGTGGTTTCTCAAATGGGACCTCTGGATAGTCAAGAGTCTCAGTTGCAGGACTTGATACCTTTGAGGCTTCAGCCATGGAATTTGTTACCTTCCGAAGGCTACGTTTGACCTTCTCAAGTTCAGTTAACTGGCTATCAGGCACTGAATCAACAGGAGTGCTAGTGAATTTCCTTGGGTTCCTTCTAGTTTTTTCAGTTTCCACCGGCATGTTTGTTTGAGGAGGCTCAGCTGTCAATGCAGAACTCTTCCGAGCATTGCGTTTTAACTTCCCTGACTCTGTTTCCATTGTATAGCTGGCCCTCCTTGTTTGCGGCTTGGCATCAGTGACAGCAGTTCTCTTTGTTTGGAAAATGGGTTTCCAGACACAACTTATGGTCCATCTCTCTAACCAGTTGATAGCTGAATTTGGATCCATCTCATCATATTGAAAGTGAAGAGCCTCTACCAGAATCGGTGAAGCTAGCAGCTACAAGATATACAAAGAAAATAATTAACTTTTCGCACCAACAAAATACTCACAGGCTGACAGCAAAAGGGCTATATGAGAGGAGGCCATGTGTTTGGTCAATAACTGAGCGCAAAGGCCAGACAGAAAGGTCACAATAATTTGGTTTGTATATCCAAGCCATTAAATAACTATATTATTGGCACAAACATTTATACCTTACGAGCAAATGCGTTTGAAGCTAATCTCTCCTTCCATGCATCTGGTTTAGCACCCTGAGAAAAGACAAGAATTGTATATTTACATTTTGGTTAAGATACCACATATAGGTCATACATGCAAATCATTCAGTTTTGATCAACATTACGTGCAAATAAAAATGAAAGCATTAAAATATTCAATAACCTGGTGAATCACAATTGGCGTTGTGGTTTAATTGCTCGTTCAATTTGAATAGGAAGGGGCATGCATTTAAAAATATATAGAATCATCCATGTCGGCCTCATCATAGGCAAGGTAAGAACAATTTAATGCTCCTATAATTTTCTAACGTACGGAATTATATCTTTATGGTCTACTCCCTTCGTTTGGAAATATAAGATGTTTTAGGTTAGTGAAGCTAATGTATCCAGGCACCTTTTAGTGTGTAGGTTCAAATGAATCTAGACACTAAAAGGTGTCTAGATACATTTCCTTCACAAACCTAAAACATCTTATATTTCTAAACGGAAGGAGTATGTAATAGCGGCAAAGAGAAATGTTTTAGTGCTGATAAGAAGCATTCCCTTAGTCGGGTTCAACAGAATGCAGATTGTATTTTGTAAGTTACCTAACCAAATTGTCTTCCAACATCCTAGCATTATGGTACATAGAAAATAATTACTTAAAAGGAACTCAACTGAACTACAATAACAAGGTAGAGATAACACAGGAAAAATCAAACTGAACTATAATAACAAGGTAGAGATAACACAGGAAAAATCAAACTGAACTACAATAATGAGCCCACAAGGTGAAGCTAACATCTGCATCTATGAAGATCAATTACCCAATCCTCACTGTTTTTCACATGACGCTTTAAGGAAAATCATGCCAATCTGTCAACTAGGTACACAAGTGACCATATACCTATTCAACAGTCTTAATGGAAAAGTTTTCCTTCTTTTTTTAGTATAGGCATATATCACACCTCGAGTTCCACAACATAACACACCCTAATAAAATCATGACCATCCATATTCAATAACAAGATTATATCAGCTGTACAAACAGTAAAAAAAGGAGCAGTCATGCGATATAATGATGAATAATACATCAGGTACTGAATGAACAAGAATGGGCGAAGAATTTACCAGAGAATTCTGCTCGACAAGCTTCCAACTGAATTGAACTGCATCACTAGAAAGCCTGACATTTCTGCCACGAATAATAGCTTGGAACTTCACAATCAACCATGTCGCACGGAGAGTTGAAGCAGCCTGCCTCCTTACAAGATGGCCACGGATCAGCGCCTGAAGCCGTATGATTCCTTTCAACGCGCGAAATGCACGGCGTGCCTGGATCGACAAGATGCTAAAATTAGCGTGGATCTAAAGCGAAACAACCCAAGTAGCTATGGCAAGAATATTTTCTGTGCAGTAGCTTGCTTAATAAGACCAGCGAGAGGGTGAAACGATCCGGTGCATGAGCAGGATTCCAATTTTTCTAATTAATAGAAACGCTGCTAAATCATGAAAAAACAGAGGTAGAACACAATATATTTTAGTCATATTTCTGAACATTTTAAGTACAGAAGACAGGATTCATGGCCAGGGAAAGCATTACCAGGTAACCACGGAAGGCAGCTTGGGCCTTGACGGCCGCCTGCTCTTCCTTCATCCTCTCGGGGTCATTGGACAACACATCGGACCCAGCAGTGCTCTGCTTCTCCAACTCCTGGTTCACGTCACGCGCCGCCGCCACCGCCACTTCGCCTTGGAAGCCGGAATTCTCAGCCTTCCGGACCTCCGGCACGGCGGCGTCGTTGTTGTGCGGGGTAACAAGCACCGGCTCAGAGATCACCGGGGAGCTGTCTGAAAGCACAGGGCCGTTGCTGGCGGGAGCATACCCTCTGTTACCCGGGGCCTTCTACACATGGGAAAACAGCAAAGGCATCAGTTGTAGCAATGAGCAGATCTCCGTTCTCTAGTTGCAATTCTGCATAACTCGATCCCGCAGCCCCCTCGGGAAATTCAGTTTTGCACGTTGATGAAGTAGCAACACAAGGAGGGTAAAGGTTTCGCATACCGATAAATCCTTGGCCTTGGTGGAGGCAGACCTGGAGGACTTCTTCCCGAAGAGCACGGACTTGAGCCACTTGGCCGGAGACTTCCCCATCGGAGCCTGCCTCCTATCCTAGAGCGCCGCTCGCCGGAGGTTTCGGACACCCTGCAGTCGAACCGCCACACGTCAGTGCGCAGATCTGCGCTACAGCTAATTATTATCTAGAGAGAAAAATAACTCCGGGAAACCGCAGCATCCACCTAAACCCCCAAGATCATGAGCAGTGGCCCAGTGAAAGCAACCACAGCCGATTTTTTTAATTAAAAAAAGGAGAAAAACACGGCAACGGATCAACCGCGGAGCAAAAAAGGAAAGGGGTGAAGAGATCCACAGTTCGAAGGGAGCTCTTCCCCCCGAATGCAGCACCACCAGGTGCTATACCCTAATCCAGGGAAACGGCGTGCCCTAGAGCAGCGCAGATCTAGACGGCGCCGGCGGCCAGGGATGTGGGTCGCCGGATCTGGGGAGTGTGGGCAGACTCACCGGAGTCGGAGGCGGCGCAGAACCCTAGCTCCCACTTCTCTCTGCGCCTCGCTCGTGCTCCCCTACGCCTCCATTCCTTCCAGGGAGAGGAGGCCAACAGGCAGGCGTGGGGGATACTGCCTGGTAGTGGTAGTGGTAGTGTAGCAGCGGACCGCAGCAAGGTGACGGCGATAGGAAGAAAAGAAAAGGGAGCAGCACACACAAGCTGAAAACAAATCGAAAATGGCAGAGAGAGAAAAGCGAGCTCGAGTCGAGTAGCTAGCAAGGGGAGTGTGACTGTGAGCCTGAGCGAGTGAGTGAGCCAGCACGCGGGACCCACCTGACGCCCCAACGGAGCCACTGCATATCGATGACATGCGGGCCCTGCTAGCCGGTCGCCTGCACACTGACGCGTGGGCCCCGCGCGGCCCGCCTGTAGTGTTTGGGGAGCGTGAGCGAGTGAGGCTTTGAATCACGCAGCGCGGTGAAAACGAGAAGGTGTGGCGCGGGACCACATATCAGTGGGGTTGTGATATTCCAGCTGTGGTCCGTCGTGGTTGCAACTTTTTTATTTGCCGGAAAAAAGGTGGCTGGCCTTCTCGTCGTATTTCCACCGGCTAGCGGCCAAGCCCGTCCCTGCCCGGCCGTCCGTGGGAGCGGTGGCGGACCACGTGTCAGTGTGGCACATGGTAGACGAACTGGTGAGTGTAGCGGGTGTCGGGAGGTGGGGCCGCGCGACATGTGCGGCGATTAACGCCTTAAAACGGACATGATGGCAGGATTAGGGACAGTCGTGCATCATGCGGCGGAGAATCTGCCATTGACTTCCGCTGCAACCATGCATGTGTGTGTGTTCATGTGATGCGTGCCGTAGGAGTACTCTAGGTGATGATTTCAACACGGATTTTGTTTCGCTTGCTTGCAGTATCCTCGTGGCTTGCAGGAGTACTACGGGATTTTTTGTAATGGCATTCACATGACTGTATTATCTATAAGGAATGTAGTACATTTCATGAAAAAATTAGCTTACCCTGTTATTTAATCAACAATACCAAAATCAACTGTGCTTGAAATACACATTTCAAGAGAACATTCAGTATCCATGCAACCCTCTTGGCCTTTGCCTTTTTCTTGTGATTCAATCAACCGTAGTACTACCAAAATTACGAGTGGTTGAAATGGATATGGCACTGCATTCTGTGTGTTTTAGTTTTCTTGTGTTTTTTGGAACCCCTTGAATTTGAAAAAAGAAACCCACCCACCCCTCCTCAGAATGTGCGTCTAGAAGAAAAACACTAGCAAAATGCTTTCTAGTAGGAAAATAAGTTTTCCACGGCCTGCTTCGATCATCGTTTTCCTTCCAAAAACAACATAACAGTTGGATGGGGGGCATTTCTTTCAAGGAAAAACGCAAAATGAAGTTTAGAAATTTGTTTATTTCATGGATTCATGGTGCTACGAAATATTTCGTAATCTCCTTCGAGTCAAATAGACCCAAATAAGATGTAAGCGGTTGATTATTTCACGAGGGTTTTTCACAAAAGGACAAACCCTGCGGCAGCCTTAGAGCCACCACCCACATCGGGTCCTTCATGTTCTACAACGGAGTATTTGAGAATCAAGCAAGGCGCCATCGCACCTCCATGTAAGGCAACAGCATGGTCTACATAACCCCTTGGGAAAAGCAAATCGGACTCTATGTAAATTTGCCTATAGTTCTTCAAGTGGAACAAATTTGGAAAAATAGCAACCATGATTCAAACTGCGTTTTTCTTTTTCAATTTCTTATGATGCACAGAGACCTAAAAGATTGCAAAGGGTGAGGTTATTTCACGATAGGGGGATGGTTACATGATACAACAACCCCTACCCTACGCCATCCATATAGAGACATCACATCATGGCATCCATGATTCAAACTGCATTTTTCTTTTTCAATTTCTTATGATACACGGAGACCTAAAAGATTGCAAAGGGTGAGGTTATTTCACGAGAGGGATGGTTACAAGATACTCCCTCCGTTTTAAAATATAAGATGTTTTAGGGTTGTCAAGAGAATATATCTAGACTTGTTTTAGCGTCTAGATTCACTCCACAGCTGAGTCAATCAATATACTAAAATAAATATAGATACATTTGTTTCACAAAGCTAAAATATTTTATATTTTAAAACGGAGGGAGTACAACAAACCGCCTAGGCCATCCATATAGAGACATCACATCATGGCATCTTCTTTTTTCTGTAATTAAGCGGGGAGATGTGAGAATCAAGCGAGGAGAGCGACCGGGGTGAGTTGAGATAATCAAAGTACAGAAGCAACCAAATATTACGGCCGTACCCCGTGCTCCATTAACAAATCATCATCGCCAGCAGTTCTGATTAGCACCATGATTAACAAATCCAAGCGCGAAAGACAGCGAAGGGAATGAGCAGCCGTTGAGGTCGTAGGAAGGACGTACAGTACGTCGTCCGGCCAACCACCGGCATGTACGCATCTCCCTGTACGTGTTGAGCCACGCGCGTCGGTGTGCACGCGGGCCGTACGCTCGTGCGTACGTGCTGGCCTCCTGGCCAGGGGCCACCTGTCAGCCGCCTCTCGTCGTGATCATGCACACCCGTCGTGCCGACCTGCCGAGCGGCAAGCACTATGTACTATGGACGTCGGAATGATCTGTCGGGTCGGGCTGGTTCAGCTAGCGACGCCGGAACTCATCGCTACATCGATCGGCCGGACTAAACATCTCGGCGGTGCCGGTTCGTTGCCACGCAGCGCGACACGCCGGCGTCGGTGTCACGCAACGCGGATGCCGAGGCGGATCGATCTCCCAGACCAGTGGCACGGCGAGAGGCCGTCGTCAGCAGCGACGACGATGGCGTGCGGCCCGCGCGCTCGAGTGCACCGGCAGCGCATGCGCATCGCGGCATGGCCCTGGCCGGCACCTGTGCCCCTGCAGCTAGCAGCAGCTGTCGCGCGGCCGGACATGTGGCTTGTGGCTTCGAACTTCAAAGCCAGCAGCAGAGTTTATGGTTCGAAGAGCGTGCGCCGTGGGCGCTAGCTGGAGCGGCCGTGCCGGTCGACGGGCGCGCGCACGAATGGGAATTTTTATGGAGGATAAATGCAGGTTTGATTATTAGCTTTTCAATCCCCTCTCCATCTCCGTCTTCGGCCGGCGTTGGTAAATAAATGGCGGTGCGAATTCCTCGCACTCGCGGGGGTTCCTCCGGTGCTGGCTGGAGAGGAGCGTACCACGTCTGCCAGCCAGGAAGATTGAGCTGCGGGAGTTCTATTCTAGAAATCCAGAGGGAATAAAAAAAAAACCTCAAGCCACTCTTAGTTTTTCAGGTCCTGCTTGGAGCAATGAATACAGGTGGAGTATAAGAATTTTAGATGACGTGACAAATTTCCTATGGTGCTTTAATTTTCGAGGAAATTGGAATAGGAACCTTAGATTCCTTCGCATTTCGTATGATGAAGTATGAATCTCACATTCTTCTCTGTTTTCACAGTTTCTGCTTTTTTTTATTGGGCGTATATAACATAACAAACAGTCGACACGATTTGAAGTCTCATGTTATTTTTTGGTTCATGTAGCAAACCATGATACGTGACATCTCAATTCTTAGTAGTATATATTTCCAATTGGAATGTTTTTCTGTTCGTTTACTCCATTTAACATTTATTTACCCCGTTCTCACACGTCTGCCTGTCGGCCAAAGATGGCATGCTGATCCGGTGGCACATAGGAGTCCTTGAGTTGTAATTTCGCTGGCCGTCCAACGTGGCTAGAGATCATGGGTTTTAACGCGAATTAGATCACATACATGTGGATCCCACTTGGCATAGAGGACGGTCTAAAAGTTATGTTGGGAGAAATCATAGACATGTCATTTTAACTAGAACCATATGGTGGGTGGGTGGGGGGGGGGGGCAGATGCCCCTCCCCTATATTGGTATTGCATAAAAAACTTAGTTTTGTCCGTTGTTAAAGGATTTCAATCAAGACATGATCGCATACCACAAGTTAAAAGATGGTTATTTTAATTGCTATATTATTTAGAAAACAAGGTAATAGCAATATTTTTAAATAGAAAATACTCCATCTATTTACTAATATAAGACATTCTAGACATTTCAAAGTGGACTAGATACAACCTAAAATGAGTTAACCTACACGCTAAAACATGTCCACGTATGTGCAGGTTATAAAAAGATTAAATGTCTTATATTAGTGTGCGGAGGGAGTATAACCTACAAACGCACCGATAGTAAAGCTTTAATTCCGTCGAGCTGTCCTAGGCAATGTCAAAACTCTAGCTTCTTTCTGAAAATCTTTCTTAGTTTCAAGACTTTTGAATATTGCTCGCTCGATCTAGCAAACATATCTATGTATTTTGAAGCTTGTTATTTTATTATTCATTGTATTTGATAACTTTTATTATATTTATCGAAACTAACATATTAATAGTTGTAAGAGTGCATAAGTTTTTCATTTATTCTTATGCCTAGAGAGACCGCTTTACTTAGCAGAAAATAATAAAAATTATATACGCATAAGAAAATGCCTATATATGTCTAGTTTTTATCCAAAATTCCACCCATGTGCTCAGTGACTATTTGTACTCCTGCTGGGCTGCTGGGGCCGGAGGAGAGCACGGGAGGGTGCCGCGGGCGGAGAATATCACATCTCTGAACGTGCAACATGATTTTTGCCAAACGGAGATTATATTGTGAATGGTCTGCGTCAATTAAATCAGGCCGCGCCGGGAGGGGATATCTTAATCCATCCCCCGTCCAGAAATTCCTCACAAGTTAATACTACCTCCTTTTAGAAATAACTGACTTGATTTTGTGTTAAATACTAGCATAGACCAACGAGGTCTGGTTCAGATCTGTTCAAGCTGGATTACAATCTCTGGTACACGAATTGGACAGCAAGAAAGGGGAATCGAGGGAAAGAGCCAGAGGTGGGAGAGAGAGAGCCGCCGTTGCCGTGATCCAACTGGATGCTTCTTCTTTCCTGACTTCCTCCTCAAGTAGCGCTCAGAGCGGTAGCAGACCCTGGCCTTGTTGTCTTCGAGCCGACCCAGTCAGGCCCAAGGTAGCGTGGGTTGGGATGGCGAAGTCGCGCCATCCTTGTTGGGCCTTCCTTGGGTTCTAGCGAGTGAGCACTGCTGACAATCCCCTCCCCTTGAGAAACGGCTTGCCCCCAAGCCGTTGCATCCGGGAAACGGCGACGCAGGAGCTCAGCGTCTTCCCATGTAGCCTTCTCGGCTGTCGAGTAGTTCCAGGCCACCTTGGCTTGCTGAACCGGAGTTGCAGAAGCATGCTTGGATGGGCGCGATCTATACTCCAAGATCCTCTCAGGTTCCCAAGCTGGTGCCTCCGGGAAACGGCGCTGCAGATCTTCGAGATCTTCCCATGTTGAATCCTTTGGAGCAGCATTGGCCCAGAGTACAAGGCCTTGCTTTATCATCTAATTGGCGCCCTTGTGCCAACGGAATTCCAGTATTTTGGCCGGCACCTGAAATATAGAGGAGAATTTGGGTAAAGGGTTAGCGACTTGATCCACTCGCTGCCTGGCAGGATTTAGCTGGGACACATGGAAGATGGGGTGGACTTTCGATTCCTCCGGCAGTTGTAACTGATAGGCCACAGCTCCTATTTTCCTGACCACCGGATACGGCCCGAAGAACTTGAAGGAAAGTTTGTGACTTGCCCTCCGCGCAACCGAAGTTTGGACATAGGGTTGCAGCTTGAGGAAGACGTAGTCACCCACACGAAATACACGGTCAGATCTTTTCTTGTCTGCCTGTACTTTCATCCTGTGTTGGGCCCTGGTTAGGTGTTGCTTGAGCACATCCATCATCACCTTCCTTTCCTCATACCACTCCTGGACATCTGTGATTGGCGTGATGTTGGTAGCAGTGAGACCCAACTGTCTTGGTTCCTGGCCATAAAGCACCTTGAAGGGAGACTTTCCCAATGCCGAATGTGGAGTTGTGTTATACCAATACTCTGCCAGCGAGAGCCACCTCGACCATTGCTTTGGACATGCATGAGTGAAGCAACGCAAGTAAGTTTCGAGGCATTGGTTCACCCGCTCCGTTTGTCCGTCAGTTTGTGGATGGTATGTTGTGCTCATACGCATTTGAGTGCCTGACAACCTGAAGAGTTGCTGCCAGAATTGGCTGGTAAACACCTTGTCGCGATCCGAGATGAGGGCTAATGGCATGCCATGAATCTTAAACACGTGATCCATGTAAGCCTGAGCAACCACAGCAGCTGTGAATGGGTGACGAAGAGGAATGAAGTGTGCATATCGGTGTTGGAGATATGCCCTAGAGGCAATAATAAATGTAGTTATTATTATATCTTTGTGTTTATGATAAATGTTTACATTCATGCTATAATAGTATTAACAAGGAAACGTTGATACTTGTGTGATTTGTAAACTTAATTTGAAGTCCCTAGTAAAACCTCTATATAATACTAGCTTGTTGGTTAATAGATGATTGTGGTTTTCCTATCATGAACATTGAGATGTTATTAACAACAAGATCATATCGTTAGGAGAATGATATGATGGACATACTCCTATAGATAAGCGTAGCATAAAGATCAAGTCATTTTAATAGTTCAATTGCTACATGCTTTCTGATACATAGTAATCTAATTCCTTCGACCATGAGATCATGCATATCACCTTTACCGGATGGATGCTTTGATGACATCAAACACCACACCGTAACTGGGTGGCATAAAGGTGGCATTGAGTGTTCGGAAAGTATTGGTTGAAACACATGGATCAAGAGTGGGATTTGTCCATCCATATGACCGATAGATATAATTTGGGCCCTCTCGGTGAAATGTCATCCAATTAGCTTGCAAGCATGTGACTGGCTCACAAGGGATCACATATCACGGGAACGAGAAAAGAGTACTTATCGGTAACGAGGTTGAACTAGGTATGCAGAGATACCGATGATCATAACCTCGGATAAGTAAACTATCGTGAGACAAAGGGAAATTGATATCGTATGTAAGTGGTTCATTCGATCGCAAAGTAATCGTAGAAATATGTGGGAGCCATATGAATTTCCAGATTCCTCTATTGGTTATTGTTCGGAGAAGTGTCTCGATCATGTCTGCATAATTCACGAACCGTAGGGAGACACACTTAAGGATTCGACGTTGTTTTTGAGTAGTTATGGAATGATGAGAAAGAGACCGAATGTTGTTCGGAGTTCCGGATGGGATCCGGGATATCACGAGGAGATCCGGAATGGACCGGAGAATAAGATTCATATAAGGAAAGTCCCGTTTCGGAGTTGGGGAATGGTTCCGGTGTTTTCATCGGGAATGTTCTAGAATGTTCCGGAATGTCCGGCACTCCGGAGGGGAAGGGTACATGAATGTGTTGTATCAAGTTGGTATGATTGCATCATGTACTAAGTGTCATCGCTGAACCAAATAAAGGATTAATTCAAATCCTAGTTTGAAAAGTCAACAGCTAGTTTGAAAAGTCAAACAGCTAAATTTGGAAAGAGGAAAAGAGGAGGAGTGGGAAACCGAGTTGGGGAGGAGTTCCCTCCTCCAACCGGCGGCGCCCACCCAAGCCGAGTTGGGGAGGGACTCCTCTCCCTCCCCTTGGCCGGCCGGCCCCTCCACCTATATAAGGAGGGGCAGGGCTCCCTCCTAGGACACACAAGATCCTCTCCTCCAAACCCTAGCCGCCGGCGCCGCCACCTCCACTGCCGCCGCCGCCGACCTAGGCCAAGCCGCCGCCGCTGCCTAGCAACCCTAGCCGCCGGCCAAGCTTCCTCCTCGGCGTGTCTAAACCCTAGATCGTCGAGGGACTCTCTCATACTCCACCATACTCGCTCCGGCTTAAGGCGAAGCCCTGCGAGATCTCCCCTCTACTTCCGGTACCACGCCGTTGTGCTGCCGGAATCGCGAGGAGAGTGCTACAACCTCCGCTGCCTGCTGGAACAAGGGAGAGGAAGGTCTTCATCGAGTACCGAACGTGTGACCAACTACGGGAGCGCTGCCGGAACGCAGCGCCGGAAGGATCGTCTACGCGATCTTGAGATCGGAAAGAGTACGACTACATCACCCACGAGAATCTGCTCTCGTTAAACACTTTGGAATCTTCGAGGGTGAGTTATTCTATTGACTCGTTGCTACAATCTAGTAGATAGATCTTGGCTTGTTTGTTTGTATGCGGTAGAATTTTTTTGTTTTCCATGCTACGAAACCCTACAGTGGTATCAGAGCCGTGTCTATATGTAGATCTGTTGCACGAGTAGAACACAATGGTCATTGTGGGCGTTGATGCTTTTATTGTCGATTGCTTCTTGTGTACTTTGCATCTTGCGGGATGTTGGGATGAAGCGGCCCGGGCTAACCTTACATGACATCGTTCATGAGACTTGCTCCACGCTTGACATGCAACTTGTATTGCATAAGTGGCTTTGCGGGTGCCTGTTTCTCCTAGCATAGTTAAGATCCAATTTACAACGGGTGATTAACAATACTAGTATCAATGTTGTGGTTCATGTTCGTAAGTTAGAACGACACTTATTGAAAGCCCCAAACCACGTAAAACATGCAAAGAAAGTAGAGGCGTCTAACTTTGTTTTGCAGGGGTGTGCTGTGATGTGATATGGCCATGATTGTGATTATATTTGATGTATGCAATGTTCCTTATTGTAAGTTGGCAACCGGCAGGAGCCATATGGTTGTCTTTAATTTATGTTAAGACCCACGTGTCTATTCAAAGTAGTTGTAATAGTTGAAGCCGGTGGACGACAACCATGGAGAAGCGTCATTGACCTTGATGCAATGCCGATGATGATGGAGATCATGTTCGTGCTAGAAGATGGAGATCGGGAGCACAAAGAAGAAAGGCCATATCATATCACATATTTTGAATTGCATGTGATGTTAATCCTTTATGCATCTTGTATTGCTTAGTAGACGACGGTAGCATTATAAGATGATCCCTCATGCACATGAATTTCAAGTCATAAAGTGTTCACCCTTAGTTAGCACCGTTGCTAAAGCTTGTTGTTTCGAAGCACCACGTGATGATCGGGTGTGTTAGATTCTGCAAGTGCATACAACGTGAGTAAGCCAGATTTGCTCATGCGGAAACTAAGGTTTGATCTTGACGAGCCTAGCATGTACAGACATGGTCTCGGAACACGGATCACCGAAAGGTAAAGCATGAATCATATAGTAGATATGATGAACATGTCGATTGTTCGCCATTGAAACTATATCAACTCTCGTGATGATCGGTGTTGATGTGATGAATTTGGTTCGTGTGATCACTAAAACAATGTGAGGGATATTGTTTTGAGTGGGAGTTCACCTAGATTAATTTTATTATTAATTTGAACTCAATTTGTTATAAACTTAGTCTAAACTATTGCAAATATGTTGTAGATCAATGGCAGCCCCTACCATCAATTTTAATGCTTTCCTAGAGAAAGAAAAGTTGAAAAACAATGGAAGCAACTTCGCGGATTGGTTCCGCAATTTGAGGATTATCCTCACAGCTGGTAATTTGACATATGTGCTGGATGCACCGCTGGGTGACCCACCTGCAGCTGATGCCGCCGATGAAGTAAAGAATGTTTACCTAACTCGGAAGACTCGGTACTCCACAGTTCAGTGTGCTATCTTGTATGGTTTAGAATCGGAGCTTCAGAAAAGGTTTGAGAATTCAGACCCATATGATATTGTCGAGGATCTCAAATTGATCTTTGAGACTCATGCGGCAATTGAAAGCTATGAGGCTTCTGAAAAGTTCTTTAACTGCAAGATGGAAGAGGGCAGCTCCGTCAGCGAGCATGTGCTTAAGATGTCTGGGCACGCAAACAAACTTCAAAGCTTGGGTATAGTGATTCCCAATGCTTTGGGGATTTACCGTGTCCTCCAATCACTGCCACCAAGTTACAAGAACTTTGTGATGAACTACAACATGCAAAACATGAACAAGACGTTGCCAGAACTCTTTGCCATGTTGAAATCTGCAGAAGTGGAGATCAAGAAAGAGCACCAAGTGTTGTTGGTCAATAAGACCACCAAATTCAAGAAAGGCAAGTCTAAGCAGAAGGGACACTTCAAGAAGGGTGGTAAGAAAGTTACCACACCGACGAAGAAAACCAAGGCTGGACCTAAGCCTGATACTGAGTGCTTTTACTGCAAGGGAGAAGGTCACTGGAAGTGGAATTGCCCAAAGTACTTGGCGGATTTGAAGAACGGCAACATCAAGAAGAAAGGTATATCTGATATACATGTTATTGATGTGTATCTCACTAGTACTCGTAGTAGTGCCTGGGTATTTGATACTGGTTCAGTTGCTCATATTTGTAACTCGAAACAGTGCTGCAGAATAAACGGAAGCTAGCGAAGAACGAGGTGACGATGCGTGTTGGAAACAGATCAAAGGTTGATGTGATCGCGGTCGGCACGCTACCCCTTCATCTACCATCGGGATTAGTTTTATACTTAAATAATTGTTATTTGGTGCCTGCGTTAAGCATGAACATTATATAGGGATCTTGTTTATTGCGAGACGGTTACTTGTTTAAGTCCGAGAATAATGGTTGTTCGATTTATATGAGTAATATGTTTTATGCACATGCACCTTTGATAGATGGTCTATTCTTATTGAATCTCGATAGTGGAAATACACATATTAATAACATTGAGGCTAAACGTTTGAAATCGAGCGATAACTCGACATATATGTGGCACTGTCGTCTTGGTCACATTGGAGTGAAGCGTATGAAGAAACTCCATTCCGATGGACTTTTTGAATCACTTGATTTCGAATCACTTGAAAGATGCGAAGCATGTCTGATGGGTAAAATGACTAAGACTCCATTTTCTGGTATGATGGAGCGAGCTACGGACTTATTGGAAATCATACATACCGATGTATGTGGTCCAATGAGTGTAGCATCGCACGGTAGTTATCGTTATGTTCTTACCTTCACGGATGACTTGAGTAGATATGGGTATATCTATTTCATGAAACATAAGTCTGAAACTTTCGAGAAGTTTAAGGAATTTCAAAGTGAGGTAGAGAATCAACGTAATAAGAAGATTAAATTTCTACGTTCTGATCGTGGAGGTGAATATCTAAGTTACGAGTTTGGCGAGCATTTGAAGAAATGCGGAATACTTTCGCAGTTGACACCGCCGGGAACACCACAGCGTAATGGTGTGTCCAAACGTCGTAATCGAACTCTCTTAGATATGGTTCGTTCTATGATGTCACTTACAGATTTACCGCTATCATTTTGGGGTTATGCATTAGAAACAGCCGCATTCACTTTAAATAGGGCACCATCTAAATCCGTTGAAACGACACCGTATGAATTATGGTTTGGGAAGAAACCTAGATTGTCGTTCCTTAAAGTTTGGGGATGCGAAGCCTATGTAAAGAAGTTACAGCCGGATAAGCTTGAACCCAAAGCGAAAAATGCGTCTTCATAGGATACCCGAAGGAAACTATTGGGTATACCTTCTATCATAGATCCGAAGGCAAAATCTTCGCTGCCAAGAATGGATCCTTTCTAGAGAAGGAATTTCTCTCGAAAGAAGTGACTGGAAGGAAAGTAGAACTTGACGAGGTTGTCGAACCTTCTCTCGAAATTGCGAGTAGCGCAGCACCGGAAGAAGTTCCTGTGGTGCCTGCACCAATAAGAGAGGAAGATAATGATGATGATCATGAAACTTCGGTTGAAGTTGCTACAGAGCCTCGCAGGTCAACGAGAACTCGTACCACTCCAGATTGGTATGATCCCGTTATGAGTGTCATGTTGGTGGACAACACCGATGACCCTGAGACATATGAGGAAGCGATGATGAGCCCAGATTCCAATAAATGGCAAGAAGCCATGAAATCCGAGATTGGATCCATGTATGAAAACCAAGTATGGACTTTGGTGGACTTACCGGATGGCCGGAAGGCTGTCGAGAACAAATGGATCTTTAAGAAGAAAACAGATGTTGATGGTAATGTTACTGTCTATAAAGCTCGACTTGTCGCAAAAGGGTTTCGACAAATTCAAGGAGTTGACTATGATGAGACTTTCTCACCAGTAGTGAAGTTAAAGTCTGTGAGGATTATGTTAGCAATCGCTGCATATTATGATTATGAGATATGGCAGATGGATGTCAAAACAGCATTCCTCAATGGAGACATTGATGAAGAGTTGTATATGATGCAACCCAAAGGTTTTATTGATCCTAAAGATGCTAACAAGGTATGCAAACTTCAACGGTCCATCTATGGATTGAAGCAAGCATCCCGAAGTTGGAATCAATGTTTTGATAAGGTGATCAAAAGTTTTGGTTTTATACAAACTTATGGAGAAGCTTGTATTTACAAGAAAGTGAGTGGGAGCTCTGTAGCATTCTTAATACTATATGTAGATGACATATTGTTGATTGGGAATGATGTAGACCTTCTTAATAGTGTCAAGGAATATTTGAATAATAGTTTTTCAATGAAAGATCTTGGCGAAGCAGCTTACATATTAGGCATAAAGATTTATAGAGATAGATCGAAACGCCAAATATCATTGTCACAGAGTACATATTTGGACAAAGTTCTAAAGAAGTTTGGAATGGAAGATAGCAAGAAAGGGTTCTTGCCCATGTTGCCCAATACGACCTTGAGTAAAACTCAAAGTCCGACATCGGCAGAAGATAGAGAAAGGATGAGTAAGACTCCCTATGCCTCAGCCATAGGATCTCTAATGTATTCCATGCTATGTACTAGACCCGACATTGCATATGCTGTTAGTTTAGTAGCAGATATCAAAGTGATCCAGGAGTGGATCATTGGACAGCGGTCAAAAACATCCTTAAGTACTTGAGAAGAACTAAGGATATGGTTCTTTCTTATGGAGGGGATGAACAGCTCGTTGTTAATGGTTACACCGATGCTAGTTGGAACACCGATCCAGATGATTCTAAATCACAATCTGGATACGTATTTATTTTGAATGGTGCAGCAGTTAGCTGGAGGAGTGCAAAGCAAAGCGTTGTGGCGAGATCTTCAACTGAATCGGAATACATGGCTGCTTCAGAGGCTTCACAAGAAGCGATATGGATGAAAGAGTTCATTACAGAGCTAGGTGTGGTTCCTAGTGCGCTGGACCCAATGTCTATCTACTGTGATAACATGGGCGCCATAGCCAATGCGCAAGAACCAAGGTCACACAAGAAGCTGCAGCACATCAAGCTACGTTTTCACGCTATTCGAGAACATATCCGAGATGGGGATATAAAGATTTGCAAAGTACACACAGATCTGAATGTGGCGGATCCGTTGACTAAACCTCTCCCGAGGGCAAAACATGACCAGCACCAAACTGAAGGGTTTCGCAGCATAGTAAATCAAAATTTTCTACGGAAGCGAACAGAGGGAAAGCCAAGATCTAATCTAGGAGATGCAAACAACGAGAGAGATTGGATTAGATCTTCATACCCTTGAAGATTCGCACAGCGGAACGTTCGTCGGAACGTGGGTGATGTAGTCGTACTCGCTTCTCCTCCTCGCG
Organism: Avena sativa; assembly: GCA_916181665.1. NCBI lineage: Eukaryota > Viridiplantae > Streptophyta > Magnoliopsida > Poales > Poaceae > Avena > Avena sativa. Next base: position 349,223,743 of record OV702293.1, on the reverse strand, counting down.
ATCCGATCCGATCTAGCACCACAAGTGGCGGTGCCTCCGTGAGATGCACACGTGCAGCACCTCGACGTCTCCTCCTTCCTTGGACCATCAAGTATGATGGAGAGATGGATTGGATCTACAACACGACGGCGTGGTGTATTTGGTGGAGAATTTCTGCAGCAGGGCTTCGCCTGCAAACAGTCGGGAGGGAGAGAGGAAGGCAGCAGGGCTACTAGGGCTTGGAGGGAGATGTGTAGGTTGGGGGGAGGGGGCGCACCAGCCCTCTATATATAGAGGGGGTGCAGCCAGCCCTTGCCCATCCTCCAAGCCTATCTCTAGTTTAAACGATTTAAACTCTCCCTTATCTAGAAATCCTATCTCTAGTTTAAACGAGTTTAAACTTATCTAGGATCTGCTGGGCCCTATGGGGCCTTGTGCCCCTGGCCCAATGCGGCCAGGACACTCCCTCATAGGCCCATGCCCCCTCCCGGAAGGTGGGACCACGTTGACCCCCTTTCGGAAGGTTCTAGAAGCTTCCGGTACAATACCGATTAATCCGGAACAATTCCGAACTCCAAAAACTGCACTGCCTTATATGAATCTTATTCTCCGGACCACTCCGGAACCTCTCGTGATGTCCCGGATCCCATCCGAGACTCCGAACAAAAATTCATAAACCAATTATCCAATCTATCCTAGCGTCGAGACACGTTAAGTGTGTGACCCTGCGGGTTAGAGAATATGCAGACATGATCTTCTATCAATAATCAACAGCGGGGTCTGGGCACCCATATTGACTCCCACACATTCATCGATGATCATATCGGATGAACCACGATGCCAGGATTCAATCAATCCCATATATATATTCCCTTCGTCTCGTGATATTTTACTTGCCCGAGATTCGATCGTCGGTATCGTCATACCTAGTTCAATCTCGTTCACAGCAAGTACTTTACTCGTTCCGTAATCCGATATCACTTTGTGATTAACTCCTTAACCACATCCTTGCAAGCGGTGTTGATATCGATTACCGAGTGGGCCCGAAGTATATCTCTCCGACTTGGGAGGGACAAATCCCATCTCGATACATACAACCCAACAGATACTTTTCGATCACCTGAGAGACACCTTTATGATCACCCTCTCATAGGATGACGTTTGATGGCCTCAAAACTTTCTTCCGATACCAGGGAGTTGTATTATATCATGGTCTAAGGAATACAATATTTGACATAGGAGAAGCTTCGCAAAGATGAACACAATGACACGATCTAATTGCTTCGCTTAGTTTGGGTCTGTCCACCACATCATTCTCCCAATGATATGATCTCATTATCAATTGACAACTCATGTCTATGGTTAGGAAACCTTAACCATCATTGATCAATGAGCTAGTCCATAGAGGCGTACTAGGGACACGGTGTTGTTCACAAACCACACAAGTATTAATGTTTCCGCTTAATACAATTCTAGCATGGAATATAAACTTTATCATGAACAAGAATTATAATAATAACATCTTTATTATTGCCTCTAGGGCATAATTCCAACAGTCTCCCACTTGCACTAGAGTCAATAATCTAGTTTACATTTGGCAACAATCTCACACCCATGGCACTGAGGTGCTGATCATGTTTTACACGTGGAAGAGGTTTAGTCAATGGATCTGCGACATTCAGATCTGTATGTACTTTGCTGATCTTCAGATCTCCATCTGCTATATAATCTCGGATTATATGAAACTTGCGGTTGATATGCTTGGTCTTTGGATGATATCTTGGTTCCTTAGCGAGTGCTATGGCGCCAGTGTTGTCACACAATATCTCCAGTGGGTCCAATGCACTTGGAACCACGCCAAGCTCAGTGATGAAGTTTCTGATCCAAACTCCTTCACTTGACGCTTCTGCAGCAGCCATGTATTCCGCTTCTACTGTAGATCCCGCGATCATGCTTTGCTTGCAGCTTCTCCAGCTCACAGCTCCTCCATTCAAAATATACACGTATCCTGTCTGAGATTTAGAATCATCCTTGTCGGTGTCGAAACTAGCATCGACGTAACCTTTTACGACGAGTTGTTCATCACCCCCATAGACTAAGAACATTTCTTTAGTCCTATTTAGGTACCTTAGGATGTTCTTCACAGCTGTCCAGTGTTCCACTCCTGGATCACTTTGATATCTGCTCGTCAAACTAAGAGCATTGGACACATCCGGTCTAGTACACAGCATGGCATACATGATGGAACCTATGACCGAGGCATAAGGCACTTTGCTCATAGCTTCCCTATCATTTACCGTAGCTGGACACTGAGCCTTGCTCAATATCTTACCTGACAACATAGGCACTGAACCTTTCAATGCCTTATCCATTCTGAACCTTTTCAGAACTTTGTCTAGGTATGTACTTTGGCTTAAAGCTATCCGGCGTCTTTGTCTATCTCTATAGATCTTGATGCCCAATATATAAGCAGCTTCACCTAGGTCTTTCATTGAAAAACACTTGTTCAAATAACTCTTCACATCGTTAAGCATGTTGATGTCATTTCCAATAATCAATATGTCATCCACATATAGTACTAGAAACGTCACCGAGCTCCCACTCACTTTCTTGTAGATGCAAGCTTCGTAGCAATTTGGAACAAATCCAAAGCTCTTGATCACTTGATCAAAACGAAGGTTCCAACTCCGAGATGCTTGCTTCAGTCCATAAATGGAACGCTGAAGTTTGCATACTTTATCAGCATCCTTAGGATCGACAAAACCTTCGGGTTGCATCATATACAACTCTTCATCAATGTTGCCATTGAGGAAAGCAGTCTTGACATCCATTTGCCATATTTCATAATCATGAAACGCAACAATTGCTAATAAAATCCGAATGGACTTAAACATCGCTACGGGAGAGAAAGTCTCATCGTAGTCAACACCTTGAACTTGTCGAAAACCTTTCGCAACAAGCCGTGCTTTATAGACGGTAACATTACCATCCGTGTCCGTTTTCTTCTTGAAGATCCATTTGCACTCAACGGCCTTTCGGTCGCTAGGAGGGTCCACCAAAGTCCATACTTGGTTTTCGCTCATGGATCCCAATTCGGATTTCATGGCTTCTAGCCATTTCTCAGAGTTTGGGCTCATCATCGCTTCCTCATAGTTCGTAGGTTCACTGTCTTCTACTAACAAGACAGTCAAGACAGGGTTGCCGTACCACTCAGGAGGGGCACGCGACCTTGTCGACCTGCGACGTTCAGTAGCAGCATCGTCCGAAGCTTCATGATCCTTGTCATTAGCTTCCTCTATTGTTGGTGCAGGCGGCACTAGAACAATTTCAGGTGTTGCGCTACTCTCCAATTCAAGAGAAGGTTCAATAACCTCGTCTAGCTCTACTTTCCTCCCACTCACTTCTTTCGAGAGAAACTCCTTCTCAAGAAAGGAACCGTTCTTTGCGACAAACACTTTGCCTTCGGTTCTGTGATAGAAGGTATACCCAATAGTTTCCTTAGGGTATCCTATGAAGACGCATTTCTCCGCTTTGGGTTCGAGCTTGTCCGGCATCAACTTCTTGACGTAAGCTTCGCATCCCCAAACTTTAAGAAACGACAACTTAGGTTTAGCACCAAACCATAGTTCATACGGTGTCGTCTCAACGGATTTATATGGAGCCCTATTTAAAGTGAATGCAGCGGTTTCTAATGCATAACCCCAAAATGATAACGGCAAATCAGTAAGAGACATCATCGATCGGACCATATCTAATAGGGTTCGATTCCGGCGTTCAGACACACCATTGCGCTGTGGTGTTCCGGGTGGCGTGAGTTGTGAAACGATTCCACTTGCTTTGAGATGCGTGAGAAAATCATAACTCAAATATTCGCTCCCACGATCGGATCGTAGAAACTTAATCTTTCTGTTACAATGGTTCTCCACTTCATTCTGAAATTCTTTGAACTTTTCAAACGTTTCAGATTTATGTTTCATTAAATAGATATACCCATATCTACTTAAGTCATCGGTAAAAGTGAGAAAATAGCGATATCCACCGTGCGTCGAAACACTCATCGGTCCGCATACATCGGTATGTATGATTTCCAACAAGTCCGTTGCTCGCTCCATCATACCGGAGAACGGGGTTTTGATCATCTTGCCCATGAGGCATGGTTCGCATGTGTCAAATGATTCAAAATCAAGAGACTCCAAAAGTCCATCAGAATGGAGTTTCTTCATGCGCTTTACACCAATATGACCTAGACGACAGTGCCACAAATAAGTAGTATTATCACTATCTACTTTGCATCTCTTAGCCTCAATGTTATGGATGTGTGTTTCATCCCTTTCGAGATTTAGAAGAAATAAACCATTCACAAGAGGTGCATGACCATAAAAGATGTTACTCATATAAATAGAACAACCATTATTCTCCGATTTAAATGAATAACCGTCTTGCAATAAACACAATCCAGAAATAATGTTCATGCTCAACGTAGGCACATAATAACATTTATTAAGGTTTAAAACTAATCCCGAAGGTAAAACTAAGGAGAGCGTGCCGACGGCCATCACATCAACTCTTGATCCGTTGCCAACGCGCATCGTCACCTCATCCCTCGCAAGCCGCCGTCTATTCCGTAGCTCCTGTTTTGAGTTACAAATATTAGCAACTGAATCGGTATCAAATACCCAGGCATACAACGAGGGCTAGTAAGGAAAACATCAATAACATGTATATCAAATATACCTTTGACGGTGCCAGCCTTCTTGTCCGCTAAGTACTTCGGACAGTTGCGCTTCCAGTGACCCTTGTCCTTGCAATAGAAGCACTCAGTGTCCGGCTTAGGACCAGACTTGAGCTTCTTCTCAGCAGGGGCAACGCGCTTGCCGCCGCCTTTCTTGAAGGGCTTCTTTGCACCTTTACTTTTCTTAAAGGAGGGCTTGTTGACCATCAACACATGATTATCCTTTTTGATGTCCACCTCCGCAGCCTTCAGCTTTGCGAAGAGCTCGGTGATCGTATCAGTGGAACCAATCTGATTGTGAGTCACTACAAAACTTTGTAGCTGGGAGGGAGTGATTGCAGAACCCTGTCAATCTTGAGCTCCTCTGGAATCTTGCAGTCCAGTTGCTCAAGGCGTTGAGTGTAGCCCGACATCTTAATAGCGTGCTCACTAACGGAACTCCCTTCCTCCATCTTGCAGTTAAAGAACTTCTCAGAGATCTCATATCTCTCAGAACGGGCCTGAGTCTGAAACATGGTTTTCAGCTCCTCGAGAATCTCAAAGGGCCCGGGATAGTTTTCAAAACAATTTTGAAGTTCCGGTTCCATAGCAAACAACATGGTGCTCTTAATCACACCATAATCATCTTTACGCGACTGATAGACAGCTTTCTCATCAGCCGGCGCAGTTGCAGCAGGGGGGTTACCTAACGCTTTCTCAAGGACATAGTCCTTTTGTCCGCCAGATAGAATGATTCTTAGATTGCGGAACCAGTTGGTGAAGTTAGACCCATTATTTCTAAGCTTTTCTTTCCCAGCAAAAACGTTGAAGTTGAAGTTGGACTTGGCCATGTGATCTACAGTATTTGCAAGTACAATTTAGACTATGTTCATGATAAATAGTTCAACTTAATCAAATTACTAGATGAACTCCCACTAAATTCAACATCCCTCAAGTTGTTTAGTGAACACGATCCAAATTCACCACACCTAATCCGATCATCACGAGAAGAGATGTGGTTTCAATGGTAGACAACGAAGTGTCGATCATATCATTCATATGACTCATGCTTAACCTTTCGGTTCATGTGTTCCTAGGCCATGTCTGTACATGCTAGGCTCGTCAAGTAAAACCCAAGTATTTCCGCGTGTGCAAAACTGGCTTGCACCCGTTGTATGTGAGCGTAGAGTCTATAGCACCCGATCATCACGTGATGCTTGGACACGACAAACTTTCGCAACGGTGCATACTTGGGGAGAACACAGCTTTATCTTGATCTTTAAGTGAGGAATCATCTTATAATGCTACCGTCGCGATCTAAGCATAATAAGATACATAAAAGGATAAACATCACATGCATATAACTTTATGTGACATGGTATAGCCAATCTTCGCGCAATGATCTCCATCTTGTGCGTTCTGGCATGATCTCCATCACTTCACCATGATTGCCTCCACCACGAATAGCAACTACAACTATTGCTAACTACTTAGCGATAAAGTAAAGCTATTACATGGCGTATAAGAAGTTGACTCGCAGGTCATACACAATTATAAAGACAACCATATGGCTCCTGCCGGTTGTGTACTCATCGACATGCAAGTCGTGAAACATTACAAAACATGATCATCGCATACAATATACACATCACATCTTGGGCCATACCATATCACAGAAAACACTCCCTGCAAAAACAAGTTAGCCGCCTCTACTTTGTTGTTGCATGTTTTACGTGGCTTATGGGAGTAGATGCTAAGAACGATTCTTACCTACGGAAAGCCACAACGGTGATATTATGGTTGCCAAACTCCGGTGTTAATCCCATGACAACTATAGTGAGAGAAACTGACATCCACCAGCCGCATGTGTGGAACAAGCCACATGTCAAGTGCGGAGCCGGTCTCGCGAACGACGTCGCGTAAGGTTGGCCTGGACCGCTTCAATCTCACTATCCCGCGCCATAAGAAGAACACAAACAAGAGGCTTGCAACAGAAAACATCAACGCCCGCAACAACCATGTTGCGTTCTACTCGTGAAACACATCTACGCATAGATCTAGCTCTGATACCACTGAAGGGTTTCGCAGCATAGTAAATCAAAATTTTCTACGGAAGCGAACAGAGGGAAAGCCAAGATCTAATCTAGGAGATGCAAACAACAAGAGAGATTGGATTAGATCTTCATACCCTTGAAGATTCGCACAGCGGAACGTTCGTCGGAACGTGGGTGATGTAGTCGTACTCGCTTCTCCTCCTCGCGATCCGATCCGATCTAGCACCACAAGTGGCGGTGCCTCCGTGAGATGCACACGTGCAGCACCTCGACGTCTCCTCCTTCCTTGGACCAGCAAGTATGGTGGAGAGATGGATTGGATCTACAACACGACGGCGTGGTGTATTTGGTGAAGAATTTCTGCAGCAGGGCTTCGCCTGCAAACAGTCGGGAGGGAGAGAGGAAGGCAGCAGGGCTACTAGGGCTTGGAGGGAGATGTGTAGGTTGGGGGGGAGGGGGCGCACCAGCCCTCTATATATAGAGGGGGGGTGCGGCCAGCCCTTGCCCATCCTCCAAGCCTATCTCTAGTTTAAACGATTTAAACTCTCCCTTATCTAGAAATCCTATCTCTAGTTTAAACGAGTTTAAACTTATCTAGGATCGGCTGGGCCCTATGGGGCCTTGTGCCCCTGGCCCAATGCGGCCAGGACACTCCCTCATAGGCCCATGCCCCCTCCCGGAAGGTGGGACCACGTTGGCCCCCTTTCGGAAGGTTCTAGAAGCTTCCGGTACAATACCGATTAATCCGGAACAATTCCGAACTCCAAAAACTGCACTGCCTTATATGAATCTTATTCTCCGGACCACTCCGGAACCTCTCGTGATGTCCCGGATCCCATCCAAGACTCCGAACAAAAATTCATAAACCAATTATCCAATCTATCCTAGCGTCGAGACACGTTAAGTGTGTGACCCTGCGGGCTCGAGAATATACAGACATGATCTTCTATCAATAATCAACAGCGGGGTCTGGGCACCCATATTGACTCCCACACATTCATCGATGATCATATCGGATGAACCACGATGCCAGGATTCAATCAATCCCATATATATATTCCCTTCGTCTCGCGATATTTTACTTGCCCGAGATTCGATCGTCGGTATCGTCATACCTAGTTCAATCTCGTTCATAGCAAGTACTTTACTCGTTCCGTAATCCGATATCACTTTGTGATTAACTCCTTAACCACATCCTTGCAAGCGGTGTTGATATCGATTACCGAGTGGGCCCGAAGTATATCTCTCCGACTTGGGAGGGACAAATCCCATCTCGATACATACAACCCAACAGATACTTTCCGATCACCTGAGAGGCACCTTTATGATCACCCTCTCATAGGATGACGTTTGATGGCCTCAAAGCTTTCTTCCGATACCAGGGAGTTGTATTATCTCATGGTCTAAGGAATACAATATTTGACATAGGAGAAGCTTCGCAAAGATGAACACAATGACACGATCTAATTGCTTCGCTTAGTTTGGGTCTGTCCACCACATCATTCTCCCAATGATATGATCTCATTATCAATTGACAACTCATGTCTATGGTTAGGAAACCTTAACCATCATTGATCAATGAGCTAGTCCATAGAGGCGTACTAGGGACACGGTGTTGTTCACAAACCACACAAGTATTAATGTTTCCGCTTAATACAATTCTAGCATGGAATATAAACTTTATCATGAACAAGAATTATAATAATAACATCTTTATTATTGCCTCTAGGGCATAATTCCAACACAAACTGCCATGGGTGTTCGGTATATTACCATGTAATCTAGATTAGATGACTCTAGTGCAAGTGGGAGACTGTTGGAGATATGCCCTAGAGGCAATAATAAATGTAGTTATTATTATATCTTTGTGTTTATGATAAATGTTTACATTCAAGCTATAATAGTATTAACAAGGAAACATTGATACTTGTGTGATTTGTAAACTTAATTTGAAGTCCCTAGTAAAACCTCTATATAATACTAGCTTGTTGGTTAATAGATGATTGTGGTTTCCCTATCATGAACATTGAGATGTTATTAACAACAAGATCATATCGTTAGGAGAATGATATGATGGACATACTCTAGATAAGCGTAGCATAAAGATCAAGTCATTTTAATAGTTCAATTGCTATATGCTTTCTGATACATAGTAATCTAATTCCTTCGACCATGAGATCATGCATATCACCTTTACCGGATGGATGCTTTGATGACATCAAACACCACACCGTAACTGGGTGGCTATAAAGGTGGCATTGAGTGTTCGGAAAGTATTGGTTGAAACACATGGATCAAGAGTGGGATTTGTCCATCCATATGACGGATAGATATACTCTGGGCCCTCTCGGTGAAATGTCATCCAATTAGCTTGCAAGCATGTGACTGGCTCACAAGGGATCACATATCACGGGAACGAGAAAAGAGTACTTATCGGTAACGAGGTTGAACTAGGTATGCAGAGATACCAACGATCATAACCTCGGATAAGTAAACTATCGTGAGACAAAGGGAAATTGATATCGTATGTAAGTGGTTCATTCGATCGCAAAGTAATCGTAGAAATATGTGGGAGCCATATGAATTTCCAGATTCCTCTATTGGTTATTGTTCGGAGAAGTGTCTCGATCATGTCTGCATAATTCACGAACCGTAGGGAGACACACTTAAGGATTCGACGTTGTTTTTGAGTAGTTATGGAATGATGAGAAAGAGACCGAATGTTGTTTGGAGTTCCGGATGGGATCCGGGATATCACGAGGAGATCCGGAATGGACCGGAGAATAAGATTCATATAAGGAAAGTCCCGTTTCGGAGTTGGGGAATGGTTCCGGTGTTTTCATCGGGAATGTTCTAGAATGTTCCGGAATGTCCGGCACTCCGGAGGGGAAGGGTACATGAATGTGTTTTATCAAGTTGGTATGATTGCATCATGTACTAAGTGTCATCGCTGAACCAAATAAAGGATTAATTCAAATCCTAGTTTGAAAAGTCAAACGGCTAAATTTGGAAAGAGGAAAAGAGGAGTGGGAAACCGAGTTGGGGAGGAGTTCCCTCCTCCAACTGGCGGCGCCCACCCAAGCCGAGTTGGGGAGAGACTCCTCTCCCTCCCCTTGGCCGGCCGGCCCCTCCACCTATATAAGGAGGGGCAGGGCTCCCTCCTAGGACACACAAGATCCTCTCCTCCAAACCCTAGCCGTCGGTGCCGCCACCTCCACTGCCGCCGCCGCCGACCTAGGCCAATCCGCCGCCGCCTAGCAACCCTAGCTGCCGGCCAAGCTTCCTCCTCGGCATGTCTAAACCCTAGATCGTCGAGGGACTCTCTCATACTCCACCATACTCGCTCCGGGTTAAGGCGAAGCCCTGCGAGATCTCCCCTCTACTTCCGGTACCACGCCGTTGTGCTGCCGGAATCGCGAGGAGAGTGCTACAACCTTCGCTGCCTGCTGGAACAAGGGAGAGGAAGGTCTTCGTCGAGTACCGAACGTGTGACCGACTACGGGAGCGCTGCCGGAACACAGCGCCGGAAGGATCGTCTACGCGATCTTGAGATCGGAAAGAGTACGACTACATCACCCACGAGAATCCGCTCTCGTTAAACACTTTGGAATCTTCGAGGGTGAGTTATTCTATCGACTCGTTGCTACAATCTAGTAGATAGATCTTGGCTTGTTTGTTTGTATGCGGTAGAATTTTTTTGTTTTCCATGCTACGAAACCCTACAATCGGGACAGCTTATCCACCACGACTAGAATGCAGTCGAATCTTGATGAAGTAGGAAGTCCTTCTATGAAATCAAGTGAGACCACATCCCAAGTACCATCAGGTGTGGGCAGCGGTTGGAGCAATCCTGGATATTTGCTTCGATCAGGCTTGGCTTGTTGGCAAACTGAACAAGTACGTAGGTACTCCTTGACAATGGCTCTCATTTTTGGCCAACTGAAATGCTGCCTGATGCGTGCATAGGTCACAGGATAGCCAGAATGACCTCCTACCGGGCTGTCGTGCAGAGCCGAGATCACTTGCTGCTGCAGCCTGGTATTGTTACCGAGCCACACTCGGCCATGGTGCTTGATGACCCCTTGTTGCAGTGAGAAAGGACCAGTAGGGGAGTGTACTGCTAATTCAGCCAACAACTGCTGAGCTTGCTGATCATTTTGGTACCCTGCAGTAACTTTCTCAAGCCACGCCGGTTTACATTCAGACAAGGCATAGATTCCTTCACTCGCCCGATGAGTTCTGCGAGACAGTGCGTCAGCCGCTCGATTGTCTTCACCCTTCTTGTAGCTAATCTTGTACCGAAGACCCATGAGTTTAGCGAATGCCTTGTGTTGCCACACTGTCGTCAGACGCTGCTCTTCCAAGTGCACTAAGCTGCGCTGGTCAGTCTTAATGATGAATTCACCCAGCTGTAAATATGCCCGCCAGTGCTCTACTGCAAATAAGATCGCCATGCATTCCTTCTCGTATGTCGAGAGCCCACTGGCTTTTGGTCCTAATGCCTTACTGAGGTAGGCAATCGGGTGCCCCTCTTGCTGGAGAACAGCACCAATGCCTTTGTCGCACGCGTCTGTCTCGACAATGAACGTCTTAGAAAAGTTTGGTAAAGCAAGAACTGGTGCTGTGACAAGGGCTCTTTTTAATGCCTGGAACGACTCCTCGCACTCGCTGGTCCAAATAAACAAGGCTCCTTTCTTCAACAGGTTGGTAAGGGGTTTGCACAGCCATCCAAAATGACGCACAAACTTGCGGTAGTACCCTGCAAGCCCAAGGAACCCGCGTAATTCCTTGACCGTGGTTGGCGTGAGCCAATTCTGCACAGATTGTACTTTCTCGTCTTCCGTCGCTACCCCATACTGGATAATGACATGACCCAGATACGATAGCTGATGTTGGGCAAAAGAACATTTAGAAGCCTTGACTTGCCATTTGTCTTGTCGTAACAGTTTCAACACCGCTGCCAAATCGATCAGATGCTGATCCAGAGTTGAACTGTAGATCAGGATATCGTCAAATAAAACGATAACACATTTGCGTAGGAGGGGCTCGAGAGTGGTATTCATGGCACGCTGAAATGTGGCTGGTGCTCCTGATAGTCCGAAGGACATGACCTTGTATTCAAAATGACCTTGATGTGTTTGAAACGCAGTCTTGTAGGCCTCTCCCTCAGCAAGCCTAATCTGATGATAACCTGCTCGCAGATCCAGTTTGGAAAACCATGCTGCCCCTGACAGTTCATCAAGAATCTCATCAATTACTGGTAGTGGAAACTTGGTTTTGCAAGTGAGAGCGTTGAGATGCCTGTAATCGACACATAATCGCCAGGTGCGATCACGTTTCTTCACCAGAATGACAGGTGAGGAGAACGGGCTAGTGCTGGGCTGAATGACGCCGGTCTTCAACATTTCCTTGACCTGACGTTCTATCTCATCCTTCATTGCAGGTGCATGCCTGTACGGCCTGATCGAGAATGGTTGCGCTCCCGGGAGCAACGGAATTTGATGATCACATGTTCTTGGGGGTGGCATTCCCGTAGGTTCCTCAAATACATCACTGAACTCCTTAAGAAGTGCCTGAACAATAACAGGTGCTTCAGTTGCTTCCTCCAGGTCTACCTCGCAAACCTTGATCCAGTGATGCTCTTCCATGGGTGGCCAAGAAGGAACTGTTGTAGCAGAATCTTGCTTCGAGATTCCTTGAAGAGTAATCACTGAACCTTGATACTCAAATTGTAAGAACTTTTTAACCCAATCAACCTTCATCGGGCTATAAAATTCTAACCTGTCCATGCCCAATATTATGTCAAAGCTGCCCAGGGGAATAATCTTTAGATCTCCGCTGAATTGGTATCCTTGACTCCACCATTGACAGGCAGGAATCTCATGCGTGCAGGCCAACTCGCCACCATCTGCCACCTTGACACGCAGGCGCCTTGATAGCGGCCTGATTTGGTGCCGCTCGTCAATCAGTTTGTCATTAATGAATGATGATGAGCTCCCAGAGTCGATAAGGAGCTTTACTTGTTTGCCGTCCAGCAACCCCAGTAATCGCAAAGCTTTTGGGGAATCAACTCCTCCCACTGCGTGACAAGAGAGTGCTGCCAGTTGCTCCTGTTCTTCACGAGCGCAATCGTGACTGGTGACCGATTCAGAGTCCTCACAGTTCAGCATTTGCAAAAGCTCCTCCACCACATGTAGCTGCACAGTCGCGGGGCATTTGTGCTCCCTTCCCCAGCGCTCGCCGCAAGTGAAGCAGAGGCCACGCGCTCGGCGGTATGTGCGAAGCGCAACAACCTTATCTAATTCTGGTTGCGCTCTGGATGCATCAGTCGCGCGCCGATCTTCAGCGCCCATCATGCCCCTTCCTCTGATTGGTGGTGCTGGCAGAGGAAGTGGTACACCTGGCCTTGGCGAAACACGGCCGGCATAGTACTCAAGTCGACGCGGTTTGTCACGTCGCTGGCCCTCCAGCACTTCCTCCTGAAGCAGAGCCAGGCGACAAGCGGCATCGAGATCCACCGGTTGCTGGATGAGAACAACCGAGCAGATGTCTTCACGGAGCCCTTCCACGAATCTCGTCAAAAAATACAATGGGTGAATAGCCTCAGAGTAAGATAGCAAATGGTTCATCAAAGCATCAAATCTCTCAACGTACTCAGCTACTGTACTAATCTGCTTGGTGTTATAAAATTGTCTAATCAGTTGTTGGTGCTGATCACGCCCGAATTTGTTGCATAAAAACTGACAAAATCCTTCCCAATCTAAGCCGACTAATTTCCTTTGCACCGACTGAAGCCAAATGGCCGCAGCAGTGCTAAAATTCAGAGTAGCCATAGAGAGCCAATGAGATCGATCTACAGCATACATGTGGAAATACTGCTCGCACAACGTTCTCCATAGCCTGGGGTTCTCCCCATCAAATCGAGGGAACCCCATGGCCGGAATCGCTTGCCCTCCTCCTACGGAAGAACTTCCTATAGCTACAGCACCAACAGGACCCGAAATAGGAAACACAAGTCCACTGGCCGAAGGATGCAATGACGGACCTGTGACCGGAGGTGCGGCCAGGGATCCGAAGAACCCCAGCAACGACCCCCGGGAAGATGGAGCAACACCGTGGCCGTTTTGCCCTGGGGACGCCCCCAACTGCGCCGTGCCCAGACATGAAGTCGCCTTGCCCGCGTCGACGGGCACGGTAGCCGACGGGAAGGGAGGGATGTCGATGGTGACGTGAGGCGGCGTGGGGAGAATCGACCGCTGTAGCTCGCCCACCGCCGACTGCAGCTCCGCGACCTTCTGTTCCAGTTCCGGCTTCCATGCCGCGAACCCATCCACCTTGCTGGTAAGGTCAACGATGGAGCCCTTGACGTCGCCGATGAGGGTGTTGAGGTAGGCCTTGGTGTCGGCGTCCATGGCTTCAATCCTCTTCTTCTCCGCCCTTGTCTGGATGATGGATTTAGCCACCGGGGCCAGATCGCCGATCGCTAGTGGAGGATTAAGGGGAAAAAAATTGGGGATGGAAGGGTGGTGGTGCGGCTCTGATACCAGTTTGTTAAATACTAGCATAGACCAACGAGGTCTGGTTCAGATCTGTTCAAGCTGGATTACAATCTCTGGTACACGAATTGGACAGCAAGAAAGGGGAATCGAGGGGAAGAGCCAGAGGTGGGAGAGAGAGCCGCCGTTGCCGTGATCCAACTGGATGCTTCTTCTTTCCTGACTTCCTCCTCAAGTAGCGCTCAGAGCGGTAGCAGACCCTGGCCTTGTTGTCTTCGAGCCGACCCAGTCAGGCCCAAGGTAGCGTGGGTTGGGATGGCGAAGTCGCGCCATCCTTGCTGGGCCTTCCTTGGGTTCTAGCGAGTCAGCACTGCTGACATTTTGTTTAGATTCAAATATATCTAGATGCATTTTAGTGTATAGATATATTCGAATTTATATAAACTCAAGTCATTTATTTCTAAAGTGAGGAAGTACTACAACCCAGGTTGGTAGATGGAGCTTTTTCAGATGTACTACGCCTGATGATCGAGGTGAAGTTTCCACGATGTGGCATGCACGTAAGCGGAACAAAATATAGATATACGCCTGTTCATTCAGGGACAAAGCATCGAGTTAATTAGGATCTCGATTACGCCTTTTACGAAGCTGATCGATCGTCACCATAAGTAAACAATTTGGAGCTGTTTATCCGGTGTTAATTAGGAGTAGCTAGCCTAGCAGCGTCTTTGTTTATCTGGAGGAAGCGGTTGGTCCGTCCGGGTCCCATAGAATTCCCCGTGACGTAAGGTCGAAAGCACATCTTGCAGCGACTACTCCCTCCATTTCAAAATATAAAATGTTTTTTTAGTGTGTAGATTCATTCCTAACTTGAATAAACTTATATACTAAAACAAGTCTAGATATATTTGCTTTATAAACCTAAAATATCTTATATTTTAAAACGGAGGGAGTAGTTTATAATAAGGACGATGTGCTCCATCAGCAATAAGGACAGGATTAGCAGCGCACTGATGAAGTGTGTGTGTAACTAGCTTGTCGAAACCTGTCGACGGATGTTCCCTAGCTTCCAGTTGGGCCAACTCGTTGACACAATATATAGGTTTGTGCTGTTGCACTCACGTACATATTCCAGGGGGTCTTGTGGGTCACTGCATGTGACAAGCAGACAAGACGATCGTTGTGACAGGACTGGCAGCTAGCAACCGTCGTCGGCGAGGGGAGGTGGGTGGAGCCGTGGAAGGGCAAGATGATATACTCCTTCAGTTCGCAGATAAGTATACCTCTAGTTTTGTTTTAAGTTAAAATTAGTAAAATTTGACTAACTTTATATGAAAACATGGCAATATTTATGACACTAAATTGGTACTAGTAGATATGTTTTCAAATTTAGTTTTATAATATATGATTTGATTTAATATATCTTATTATTTTTTCGGATTTGCTAGTTCTCAGGCGCCTGAGAACTTCTTAAGTCTCAGTCGCCTCTTTTACCGTACGATTTACCTCGTGATTCGTGTAAAATGAAAGTTATATATGAGTTGCAACTCGGGTGTAACTGAGAATTTAATGAGTTGCAACTAGGTTGTAACTGAGAATTAGTACAAATTTTATGAGTTACAACCTGAGAATTAGCACAAATATTAAGATGACATCAGCGACTTAGACATAACTAATTCTTAGGCGCCTGAGATCTAGACACTCCCTTATTTTTTATATATAATTGGTCAAATTTGATAAAGTTTGATTTAGGCAAAAGCTAGACACTTATTTATGGACGGAGAAAGTAAGTTTCAGTCTATCTATACAGATGTATGTATACGTGTGTACCCTAACGGAGCAGTGCGCATCAGGTGTTTTTGACGAACGGACACGACAGCCGCCGGTATAGGTCGTGGTGGTGCCTGTAGCAAGGCATTCGCGACAACGATCGGTTAACTGAGCATGTGAGATTAGGGTGCCGCGTGCCGTTCACCGACACCTTTGCATTGCATTGGGGTCAGATCAGAGACGCGATTGCATTCAGCGAATCAGGGCAATCGACAAGTGCGGATCGCGTGACCTCGTTCTCATCCCTGCTCGTATCCGTCAACCGTCGCAACGTCCAGGCGATCTGCAGCTCGGCATGCACACGCTTGCCTCTCGAAAGGAACAAGCCAAGAGAACAGGGCATGGGCTCAAGCTCAAAGCCTAAGGAATGAGAGATCGATAGAGAAAGGGGCCTCATTAGCCGGTGAATTTCAGAATTTCGATTGGAAGTAAATCATTGTGAAGGCCAGTACTACCTAGAACATTAACATACAGTGCCGAGGAAGCAGCTAACTTCTAAATCATTTGGTGTTCTTGTATCTTCGGAACCCGGAGCTTGTTCCTCTCAAGCTCTTGGAACAGGTGTTGTCTCTTTGGTGGCGTTTCTTGGAAGGCTCCAATTGGGTTGTGGAAATTGTCCAATCTTGGTGGTGCACATTCCAGAGAATAAGGTGTGACCCTCTCGCGTCGTCGTTGAGTGGCGTGTCCTACACATCTTGAGGTGAGGCCTGTGTGGTGTTTGGTGAGTATCGAGTCACCACACCTTTAGGTGATCCTTTTGTGGTGTTTAGGAAGCATTACATCACCGTGCTTCTTAAACGGAGATTAACTTTTTTTGGAAGTGAACGCCGGATATATACATCATTATCTTCGGGTGCCTCGGTTACTTCTATATCCGAGCTCTCTTTATTTATGTATTTTATATTGTGATAGCCTTTAAGTTTGAAGTAATATATCGTGTTGCTATCACCTTGTTGCCTGTCTTGCTTAACATAAGTTGTTGACGCGCTTTTGAAGCTAGCATATTTAGGTTTTGTGTTTGGTAAGTTAAGCATTATTTTTATTTTGCATTTATTAGAGCCAAAATCATAATCGGTTTAACTCGCATATTCACCCCCTCTATGCTACATCCATGCCTTTTCATCCACAATGTGAGTTTCACTTGACAAAGAGAGAAAACCGAAACACGGCTCGGGAATTCAGCGCTCGTGTATTGGCTGCAAACAAAGGGTGCCAGGGTGGATGACGGGGTCGTAATGAAGCAAACCGTGCATAGATGGTTAAATGAGACAAAGGAGAAAAAATCTTCAATGGTACAAACCAAAGGGACTTTCACTAAATAGAGTCATCTCTACTCCATTGGTCTATGTAACACGATGTCGCTTGGTCTTGACTTAACTCAAGCGTGTTTAAGTTTAATCCATTTTTATACAAAAAATATTAACATCCACAATATCTAATTAATGTACTTACTACGAAGCTATATTTCATACTAATAGATTTAGTTATGCTAATTTGGTATTCTATGTATTCCCTCCGTTTTAAGATGTTTTACCTTTTATGAAACGACTGTATCTCAACGCCTTTTAGTGTGTGCTTCACTCTGAATCTACACTCTAAAAGATATCTAGATACATCTGTTTCACAAACATCTTGTATTTTAAAATGGATGAAGTATTTATATAAGGAGTAACCCGTCTTGTACACAGTATAAAAAAAATGCACAACTTATATAACGCTTAAAAAATGAAATTCACCAATGGGGCCCTGTGGCTTTGCATTGGGTGGACGAAATGATGAACGGTTTTCCTTCAAAGGAAGAAGGAGAGGACCGGTGCGTGGAGCAAGTGAGATCCATCATGTACCCTGCCCTGGTCAAACAACGAAAAAGATCAAAAGAGCCATCCTACTTTTCCAAAGAACGGACACATGTGCCCTTGGGCACGTAATCATATCCATTCAAATGCAGGTCAAACTAGCTAATACGTAGCACAAATGCACAAAAGAAAATGGGCCAAACCTGAAAGAGAAAAGTGGAACCTATGGTTAGTGCCTTGGTGGGACCTATAATCGAATCTACACACTAAAAGATGCTAAATACATTATTTTTACAAACCTAAAACATCTTAGGACATGTTTAATGCAAGACGCTTATTTAGACGCTTAGAAGAACAAGAATCAGAAAATTAATCCCAGCACCCGTATAGGAGTCCACGGCCCCAAAGCATGCATTTAATTTTCAGGCGCTTATATTTCTCTAATTGACCGATCTGATTTTTCTTTCCAACTGGAAATCGGGCAAGCGCCTAGTGCAAAGATTTGCGTCGGTGCCTTCAAATAAGCGTCGATCACCAGGATTATTATCGTAACTTCTCACTATCCGGAATCAGAATACCGGCGCCCCTAAATAAGCACCCCCATTGTACCTACCCTTATATTATGAAACGGAAGGAGTAGCTGCTACTAGAATGTTCAGACACAGTGCCCATGTATGCGTCTTTTCAATCTCCTAGCACGTTGTCAGCGTAGGATATCAGCTTTGATTGGGCTTAAATCCAGCTTTTGGAGTTTGGCTTATAAGCCACAAAAGCATCGAAATATATGCTTTTGACTTTTAACTGACATAGTAGTATACTGATATAAGCTAAAAGGCAAAATAAAAATCACCTATTTGTGGCTTATAAACGAAAATTATTCTCCAAATGATATGATCTTATTGTTAATAACATCTCAATGTTCATGATCAGGAAACCATGATCATCTATCAACCAACAAGCTAGTATTATAAAGAGGCTTTACTAGGGACTCTAATAAGTTTACAAATCACACAAGCATTAATGCTTTCGGTTAAAATATTATAGCATAAATGTAAACATTTATCATAAACACAAGATATAATAATAACTACTTTTATTGTTGTCTCTAGGGCATATCTCCAATAATATAATCCTTGCACGTTATCATAGGCAGAAAAATTGGCTAATCCAATTATACTCATGCATGTCAATAAAATCATTAAATGCAACTCTCATAAGAAACACCAACCAAGAAACACTCCATCGTCATAGTTGTTTCTTAAGTTTTAATTGCTGCTATAAAAGAAGTGTTGAGATACACCCCATTGTGAAAGGCCTTAGGCTGGTCATAGTGGGGTAACTTCACTAGTAATTAAGAGACCAACTCATCACTTTTGCTTATGTGTCAATGCGTTAATAAGATAAGAGATAGATAAAGTAACTAGTCATATTACTGTAACATCACACATATCAAGGCAAATTGAGTCTATGGCCTAATTAATATGACATTGCATGTTATCATACTTAAGTTATTTTCCAGCAGGGAGGTAGTAATCTAGGCTAGTAATATAACATGTTACTAGTCTAAGTAACTATGCACTATGACCAGCCTTAGTTGGCAATACATATAGGACTATGTTACTATGTAAGTTACTCCCACTATGACTAGCATAAGTAAGTACTATTTTATTTGCCTAAGGCCCATCTTATACTCACACAAATTAAAGTGCTTAGGAACACGTACTGCAGCTAGCTCTTGCATGAGAGTCCAATACTATTTTCTCTCCACTTCTCTCTCCTTCACCTCATCTCAAATATATTATTTAAGTCGTATAGCCTGTTTATATAAGCTTATTGTACTTGCTCTTAGGATAGTCATAGTAGGAGTAGCATAAGTGTAGCATAGATGCCACCTAGACTAAAAGGATTATGACAAACAATTAATAAATAGAGAAGCAAATTAAGTAACATAATATGTTACTATCATATCACACTTCTCAATACAAAATAAGATAGAAAATAATAAATAAGCACTTCTATGTTACTACACTTATGACTCTACCCACTACGAAAATAGTAATTTATACCAGTGCGCTCGGTGACTTGGGTCTGTTTGGTTGGGCTTAAATCCAGCTTTTAGAGTTTGGCTTATAAGCCACAAAAGCACCGAAATATATGCTTTTGACTTTGACTTTTGACTTTTAACTGACATAGTAGTATACTGGTATAAACCAAAAGCCAAAATAAAAATCACCTATTTATGGCTTATAAACGAAAATAAAAAAACTATAAATAAACACAACCAAACAGCCTCTCAAGCTCACGGCGGATTAAAACCCTTGGAGAAACAAGCCGTGCCTCTTCGTGAAGGGATCCAGCGGCCAGGTGCGCGCGTCAGACCAATCGGTATAGCCAGGTTGTCTTTGATTGCCACCGCAATACTTCTTCGTGTTCCACTCAAATGCGCTACAACTAGTCAGAGAAGGATTCAAACACGGCCACGGCAGGTCGAGGTGTCTGCGGCCGCATATATATACGGCTGGACTATCTACAACTCGCCAATAGATCGATCCATCGCAGTCCGGCGGCGAGAAGCTAATTGTATTTCTCAACATGAGAGACAAGCTCTAGGGTGTGTAATCGTTTCGACATATCTAGTGGATCATGGATGGATGGGATCGTTAAGAGAGACAGAGAGCTACTCCAACTTTTACGTTATACTTATAGATCGACCGGTTTATAAATTTTTACGTTATAGTCTTGTACCCATTTTTTAGTTACTCGTGCATGCATCCTACTTGCACAACGAGCATTGGATTGGAGAGCGCTGGACTGAGCAAAATTTCTACGAAAGGTCCCTGTGTGTTAGAGCATCTCCACTTAGCCCCCGTCGCCAGATGAACCAAATCTTCTTAGCCACGTCCCCAAGAGCTCTTTTTTTTTTTCGTAGTCGTCCCTAAATCCACCCAGCAAACACATGGCTAACTCAGCGCGCCGAGGTTCGCATGGGACGCTGGATGAGACGAAAACCGCAGGAACGCTGGGTGGGCCAGCACTGTCGGCGAGTGAGCTGCGTCGACCTCATCTCCTCGCCCCCCCCGCAAGAATTTAATTCAGCCAGCACAACTTTTAACTTAGGCGACTGACCGTCGCGTCCCATCGCCGGCCACGTGTCGGAGAGACGGCGTCCCACCGTCTCGGCTTCGTGCACAATCCCAGCCGCACTACACCCTTCCCACGCCCGCTCCGCTGCTATAAAATACAACGTCTTTCCGTAGCCGTCCTCACAACTACCCACCGCGGAAAAACTTCCTCCTATCCACAATCCTCACCTCGACGCAGCAATGGCGGAAAGGTTCTTAGGCGACGGGGCAGTGACCAACAGGTTCGGCCAACACTCCGTCAACAAGTGGGAGGGCCATCTCCTCTATGAGGCCAGCTACCCGACGCTGCCGGACGTGTGTGCACCGATGACCTAGAGGCTCAACATGAGCGGGGTTCCCATCCCCCTACTGCCGAAGGGCGTCGCCGAAATCCAAGCCATCCTCGCCGAAATGTCCGGCGAGGATAGGGAGGACCCGCGTTGGCATCCCGACAACCACACGAGCTGGCGGCGTCGGTACGACTTCATCGACCACATTTCCCACGGTACGTTAACAGCGTTCGGTCTTTAAAGATATGAATACCGTAACCCCGCCCGTTACTGCATTACTAATAGATAGATCCTGTTATTAGGGTTTCAAGCGTAGGATTTTTTTTTGTTTTCTGCCCTCGAACCCCAATAGATAGGTCGTAGGTGGTCGCACCAATTGGATCCGCTCGCGGCGGAGATGCGAGCGACCGCGGCTGCCATGGATGACACACACATATAAATTTGAACGTCTCCATCGATTAATACATAATATTATATAGATACAAATATAACCCCTAGTCGACTATGCTGCTACTGCCATCTTCATCGTCTCCA
Source organism: Avena sativa (assembly GCA_916181665.1). Taxonomy (NCBI): domain Eukaryota; kingdom Viridiplantae; phylum Streptophyta; class Magnoliopsida; order Poales; family Poaceae; genus Avena; species Avena sativa. Next base: position 349,201,931 of record OV702293.1, on the reverse strand, counting down.
CTTTCTTCATCGTTCTAACTGTCTTCATCGTCACCATCTTCTTAGTCGCCACCGTCTTCGTCGTCGTCGCCCTCTGAATTGTCGCTGCCTTCCTCCTCCTTGGAATTTATGTGCAAGATCCCGACGGTGTTTGCCTCCCTATTGAATTCTTCACGGCATGCAACATCGATGACGATGTAGATTTCATGACTTGGAACAACCCGGATGCACTGTCTCCCATCAGCATTGAGAAGATCCGGCGGGATCTCCCGCCGGTGAACATTGCACATGCCAAGGGCCGTCTTCCGCTCCTTGGCGAACCGCTTTGGCCAATACTCGTTATTGGGCGAGTACCAATCCATACCTCTCTTCCACTAGGGCAGATGGTGGCAGCGCTCTTCAATCTTGAGGGCCAACTCATTACCATGGGAGATCAGAGCCACAATCACCCTCTCGAAGCTGATTTCAAAGCCGGTCGACAGCTTCATGTGTGTCGGCGTGATAATGCCGTACCAGGCGAACTAGACGACCTCATACCAGTTGGCTGGTGGAGGTTTTCAGCTGAAAGGAGGTGGAAGCTCTACTAATACGGAGATGGAAACGAGGCATTTCATGGAAGAAGACCAAGTCAAGTCAATCTCAGAGGTTGGTGATGACCGCACCTTTTGTAAGTGCTCCCTACGGAAGATCTTATGGCAGTGGATTCAATGGCGTTGGAGGGAGAATGCGGGCATAGAGTGTAGAGGGTGAATGAACCAGTCGTTCACGGGCACTTAAAAGGGCGGAGACGACAAAGCGGTATCGAGGGTTAATCAAATGACGGCCATTTTTTGCCTCGTATTTAAGTTTAAGTTGCAAATTGTGTGCAATTTATGAAAATTCAATGGTTTTATGGTCTTGTACTGTGATACTCCGCATATGCGGTGTCTTCCTGGCCATAGCCCATGTGAGCCTGCAAAACGTGTTTTTCATAGGCCTTATCTATGCTTTAAAGACCCGCGTGATAAGGACGTCTGCTAGAGATGCTCTTGGTACTGCACAAAGAGAAACACATCGACTCTCAATGGAAAATTACAAATGCAAAAAACCCTGAGGTAGCCGCTCCTATAACGAATCAATGTATGTGCTTTAGCTATTGCAAATCACTGTCCGGGGCCGGTGACTTGGTCACGAGAGCCTTCGCTCTATCGCCCACCCGAAGCACATCACCGACGGATCTCAGTTGTCCAAGTGTTATCTTTGAGACATTCAACAAACCACTGCAAAAATATTATAAGCAGTAAATTAGACATCCTAAAGTGTCCCCACCATAAATGATGGAATCCTTGATCAAAGAACTTGCGTCCATGCTATAAACACAATAATTTATAAAATCTAAATTCGTTACCAAATATTAATAAAATTAAAGCATGGTCCATGTAATTATGTATAAGTGCACACTCCAAAGGAACAAGACAAGAGAACAGGGCATGGGCTCAAAGCCTAAGGAATGAGATCAATAGAGAAAGGGACCTCATTAGCCGGTGAATTTCAGAATTTCAATTGGAAGTAAATCAATGTGGGGGCTAGTCACTAGAGCATACAATACCGTGGAAGCAGCTAGCTTCTATATTATTTGGCATTCTTGTATTTTTGGAATCCGGAGCTTGTTTCTCTCGAGTTCTTGAAACCCTAGATGTTGTTGTGGTCTTGGTGGTGTTTCTTCAGAGTCTCCAACTGTGTCGTGAAGATTGCCCTAAAGGTGTGTATGGTTTTGGTGAATGTTCTCAGGTGTTCCATACTGGATTGGGTGTCCTCTTTGGTGGTGCGCATTCTGTAAATTAAGGTCAGCCTTCGTGATGTCGGTGAGCGATGTATCTCTACATCTTGAGGTGAGGTCTTCTATGGCGGTTGGTGTGTATCAAGCCACCACACCTCTAGGTGAGACTTCTATGGAGTTTAGTGAGCACTGCGTCACCGCACGTCACCGCACCTCTCCAACAGAGAACTTCTTTGAAAGTGAACGTCGAGATAAATAGACCGTCTCCGTGTACCTCCGTTACTTCTATATCCAAGATCTTTTTACTTATGTATTTTACATTGTGATAGCCTTCAAGCTTGAAGTAATATATCTTGCTATTATCTTGTTGCTTGTCTTGCTTATCATAAGTTGTTGGTGCACTTAGTTAAACCTAGCATATTTAGGTTTTGTGTTTGATAAATTAAACGCTAGTTTTACTCCGCATTTATTAGAGCCAAAATCGTAATGGGCTTAACTCATCTATTCAACCCCCCTCTATGCTACATACATTCGTGCTTTTCATCCGCAATGTGGGTTTCACTTCACAAAGAGAGAAAACCAAAACACGGCTCGGGAATTAAGCGCTCGTGTATTGGCTGCAAACAAAGGGTGCCATGGTGGATGACGGGGTCCTAATGAAGCAAACCATGCATAAATGGTTAAATGAGACAAAAGGATAAAAAAATCTTTAATGGTACAAACCAAAGGGATTTTCACTAAATAGAGTCACCTCTACTCCATTGGTCTATGTAACATGATGTCGCTTGGTCTTGACTTAACTCAAGCGTGTTTAAGTTTAATCCAGTTTTATACAAAAAAAATAACATCCAAAGTATCTAATTAATATACTTACTACGAAGCTATATTTCATAATAGATTTAGTTATGCTAATTTGGTATTCTATGTATTCCCTCCGTTTTAAGATGTTTTACCTTTTATGAAACGACTGTATCTCAACGTCTTTTAGTGTGTGGTTCATTTTGAATCTACACTCTAAAAGATATCTAGATACATCTGTTTCACAAACATCTTATATTTTAAAATGGATGAAGTATTTATATAAGGAGTAACCCGTCTTGTACACAGTATCAAAAGTGCACAACTTATATAACGCTTAAAAAGTGAAATTCACCAATGGGGCCCTGTGGCTTTGCATTGCGTGGATTTCCTTCAAATGAAGAGAGGACCGACGCTGGGAGCAAGTGAGATCCATCATGTACCCTGGTCAAACAAACGGAAAAGATCAAAAGAGCCAACCTAGTTTTCCAAAAAAACGAACACATGTGCCCAAAATCGCATCGTAATCATATCCATTCAAATGCAGGTCAAACTAGCTAATGCGTAGCAAAAATGCACAAAAGGAAATGGGTCAAGCCCGAAAGAGAAAAGTGGAACCTATGGTTAGTGCCTTGGTGGGACCCATAATCAGATCTACATACTAAAAGATGCTAAATACATTATTTTTATAAACTTAAAATATTTTATATTATGAAACGGAGGGAGTAGCTACCACCAGAATGTTCACACACATTGCCCATGTATGCGTCTTTTCAATCTCCCAGCAAGGTTACCTTGTCAGCGTACCGATGGTTCCATAAAAACCTTGTTGACTTGGCCTGACCTACACGGACCAGACGAGATGTGATCATGCATTTTGGCACAGTACGATCTTTGTCCATTACTCATTCACATGGTCAACGGAAATTGGTGGTATATATATATTACACAGAATACTATTTTTCGTCATAAAATGATACTAGTATAAGGTACGGTTAGAACCAAGCCGTGGTTGGATGGTTAGGACTTAGGAGGGCAGTGGTAGCCCAACCCACCAGAGTTCAAATCCCAGGTTTGACACTTTGGTGTGTCATAAAGACGGAATATTCTTTCAGTGGGAGGCGACGTTCCCATCGATAGCGAGACGTCTACAGTGACTTCGTCAATCTCAAGACCCGCCGGCTCAGTCTCTCGGAGGTGCTCATAGGGATAGGATGTGCGTGCGTGTGTTCATAGGGATGAGTGTATGTACGCATTTGAGCGTCTGCGTTGTACCGTGTTTCTCAAAAAAAAAAGTATAAGGTACGGTTGGTAGATCATCCAGCTTCTTGAGACGTGCTTATGGCTTGTTTGGCTAGTCTTACTACTAATATTCAGCAAAAAGCCAAAGACTAAAACGGAAAAAAAAATCCTTATGTAGGTGTTTTTGTGACTTAAAAGATATAAATTCCAAAAGTCATGAAAAAAAAGCTCAGCATGAGAGGAGCATATATATAATCTGATCTCAGTTTCTTCGATGTGACATGAGACATGAGAGGAGCATATATATAATCTGATCTCAGTGCCACCGATACCTGTATTCATTGAGGAACAAAAGCCGGCCTCGAGCTAATTAATTAGCATCTCGATCGTTTTCATCGTCTTCTATGAAGTTGATACGTGATCGCTATAGTAAACAATCTGCAGCCAACAGCGTGGTGGTTGGCCCGGGCCTGATAGAGAGAATTTCCCTGGCCATGACTACGAAAGCATGTCTTCTTTATGCGATGCATGCATGGTGTGTGGTAGTCAAGCTAAAAAATAGTGCGCTATGGTATTTAGCACCGGGCATTCCAGGATGCTATACATGTTATAGCATGTTATAGCACGTGCTATTTGAAATAGCGTTTTCAAAAAATGATATATTTAGTCTAAACATAAATGATTTAAGCATCTAAAATTTTGTCCAGGAACAATTACATGCATAACAAAGTCAAGAATAAGACCAATCCATGACAAAAAAGATAGAGTCACATAGTCACACAATCACAGTCTCATCGATATGGCATACCCATAAACATGTCAAGAATAGAGAACTAGAGAAGAACGGGGGAGGAGAGGACCGGAGTAAGCAACCGTCGCTACCACGAACTAGAGAAGCACCGCTGCTGCTCGCGAGCAGATTTGGTGACTACAGGAACGATCTGGTGGGGGGTTGGGATTAGTTTTTTTACGGGGGTTGGGATTAGGTTTGCCTATGACGGAATGGTTTTGTCCTTTAGGGCCGATGGGCTATAGAGTGTAGATTTGGCTTTTTTTCAGCGCTAAAAAATATAACGATGCTACAACGTTTTGATAAATAGCGTGATTTAGCGTGCTATTTTGCACTTAGCGGCATAAAGTCTAAAATAGCTTAAACTTAGCGTCGACGTTCCAAATTTGCTATAGCGTGCTATAACGTGTGCTATAGCGCGCTATTTTTTTCCTTGGTGGTAGTACATACTTAATCTACTCCATCAGACACGAAAGACAGGATTAGAAGCGCGCTAATGGATGAAGTGGCTTTGCTTGTCGAAACCAAACCCGTCGACGGATGTTGTTGTTTCCTGGATTAATTGGAGCTGAGCCGTCGTGATCATGGAGAGGCACGCGTCGAATAAAGGGCCACCTCGACCACCTGTTGACACGATACGTCGATAAATATATGGCTTGGCCGTTGCTCTCCGTCACAGATTCCAGGTGGGTTGTCGGTCACTGTGCTCCCGGCGACAAATGGTGGTCGTCGTCGTCGGGGTGACAGAAGCAGCAGATATGGCGTCCCGGCTTTGAACGCACGACGGCGACGGGACGAGCAGCAACCGTCGTCGGCGGGAGGGGGTGGGTGCCTGGGTGGAGCCGTGGAATGGGCAAGATGACAGAGCAGCGCGCGTCAGGTGGTTTGAGGAGCGGACAGGACAGCGGCCGGCACTCGCGTCTCGCGTGCAGGTTCATTTTATCCACGCCGGGTGCGTGAAGCAAGCCACTCGTGTCCGCGTGCGCCGGTGCGCGCCATCCAGAACGACACCTCCCCGTAGCAAGGCAACCCGAGCACGCGAGACCAGGGTGCCGCGCGTGCCGTTCGCCGACACCTTTTGATGTCTCAGATCACGGTGCCGCGAGACGCGACGAGTTCACCGGATCAGGGCAATCCACAACTACAAGTGTGGATCGCGTGACCCCGTCGCAACGTCCAGCACTGGATTCAAAAGCGCTGGGCTGAACTGACCAAAATTTCATGCGGAACGTCCCTGCGTTACAACACTGGTCCGGAACCACCGGGGGTACACTCTACTCTGTCGGACTTGATGAACCTCAGCCACTTCCAGTTCGCGTACGACTCCGCCTCGTCCTCAAACGGGACATCGTTGCCGTCGTCGTCGCTGCTGCTGCACACGGAGCCAGACTCGTCAGACCGAGCCGTCTCCGGCATCTGCTCCCGGTATCTCCGCGCCATCTCTTCAGCCTCAGCGAACACCTTCTGCGATATTACCAGAGGCAAAGTGCAAAACGTCACTACGCTGAGCACTGACAGTTCAACGCCCCCAAATAGAAACTAGAAGTATTCCTACGACTGATGCTCCTAATGGAGTAGGGTCGCTTGTGTGCTCACTTACCTCCTTGTCGGAGAGGAACAGCCCAGGCTCGCTCTCGAGGTCCTTAGTGCTGCACAGAGAGAAAAACACATCGACTTTCAGTGGACAGTCACAGGCGCGAAGAGTTCAAGGTAGCCTCTCCCTACAACGAATCAAACTATGCCGTACTGTACGCACTTTAGCTATTGCAAGGTTTGTTCTGGTGTACCTAAGAGCTATTCTATCTGGTGCCGGCGACTTGATCACGAGAGCCTTCACTATCTCGCCCACTTGAAGCACATCACTCACGGATCTCAGCTGCCCATGCGTTATCTTTGAGGCATGGAGCAAACCGCTGCAAAAAATAAATATATAAGCTGTAAATTTCTCATCCGAAATGTTCCCAGCTGTAGATTTTTCAGAAACTTGCCATCTAAACAAAGTATGTCTAAGATTCAACCAGACTGGATGGGTCGAAATTGCATTTGGGCATGCAACAAAAGAAGACGCATAATAGTTTTTAACGGGAAGATGAATAATAGTGCACAATCCTTTCATCAAACTATTGGCATACTCACTATAAATTCATAAATTTATATGATCTAAATCTGCTATTGATAAAAGCAAAGCATGATCCATGTAATTATTTATAAGTGCATACAGCATACTCCAAAGGAACAAGACAAGAGAAGAGTGCATGGGATCAAAACCTAAGCAATGAGATCAATAGAGAAAGGGGACCTCATTAGCCGGTGAATTTCAGAACTTGCAATGGAAGTTATCAATGTGAGGGCCAGTCACTAGAACATACCGTGGAAGCAGCTAACTTCTAAATTATTTGGCATTCCTGTATTTTATTTGTCATTAAATTGGAGTAAGCCATACCAAGACATATGCACACATATGAATACGTACTGAATGAGACAATGGAACCGGAAGGAATGATCTTGCAAGTCTTAAATGTAAACTGAACTTCAACAGGAAAATAAGAAATGGCGTAATACGTAACAAGAAGTTTAGGGATGCTACCTTCTGTTAGTCTCACCAATCCTAATTTGTGCACCATATGGAAACAACTTGCGGACTGTCCCTTCCAAGAGAGCCCCTTCACTAAGGTATGACATTGCCTACAACAAGTAAGGAAATTTACAATTAATCAGAAGTACTCAAGGATACTTATAGGTTCACTCCCATATGGTACAGCAGAATTCAAGTGGTATAAATACTTTAAGTGTACTTGCTTAGAATAAAAAAAGTTCTTGCATAAACTCGTGTCGGTAGACTAAGATTCTCTACTTCAAACAGCCAGAAATTAATCACATGATATCCTGGTGAACAATATGATAGTCAATGCTACAGGTAAGGAAAACAGAGTGAATAGAGGTTGATGCAGTTAACTTACCCATGCCTCTTTTTCACTCATTATTAACTCGTTACTTCTTTCATCAATCTTTGTAATACAGACATGGATCTGTTGACCAACCTGTGCATCAGAAACGATATGGTTCACAGTTACAGTCACATTATTAACAGAAACTGATAAAACTACATAAGAAGGATTTAAAATTCAAGTGTATATAGGATATACAGACAGTATAACATACTATCCTGAACTTACACTGTTCTTTAGATCTGTATAATTTCTTGGTCTAGCCATCATCTCAGGCTTAGGGAGAAATGCCCGGAGCCCCTAAATGATGGAATCACGTAAGCCAGAGTTTCACGTACAAAAATTCAAAACTGAATCGTGTACTGTAGTACAGAAAACTTGTTATGAGTAACCCATACCTCAATTCTTGACAGCAAGCCTCCAGCATTCCACTCCAAAATTTTAACCTTGATAGGTACATTTAGCTGCTTTATCTGGAAACCAGTATGCATGGAAACTGTCATATATAGAACATACAAAATAAAAATGACAGATATTGATGTCAAAATTTAATCAGTCAGACTATTAAATACAAGTGCATCAATGATATAAAGTCAAGAAGACAATCATGTCCATTGTTATCGAAAACAGACATGAAAAAGACAGGGGATTTCCTCGTACACATTTCCTACAGAAATTGCATCCAATCCAAGTAATCACATACATGTGAAATGTTGCTTTCTATGCCGACTTGGAGTGAAGATTATAAGGTCTCATGATCATATGATGCAATACCAATCATTCCTCGATGTACTTAATGTTTCAAATTCACTATATGTTCTTAACATCATAACATGAAATGCTCAACTTTTGACTGTAATGCCAAATCAGAGTCATGTACACAAGAATGTGTACCAACCTAGGAGGCTAGGAGCAGGTAACATAGTCGCCTACTAACCTACAAACAAGATATTTATCACAATGCTTTAACAGCTCTATCTTTTAGACAAGTTGGTATATGACAAATCTACTTGCTAGCAGTAAGGTGGTGATCATGACTTGGGCTGCAGACTAGTCCTCATAAATATAAGCACTAGATTACTAGTGGTGTTTTAAGTATCTGGTACTGCATTATGTTCAAACTACATCTGATACTGAACTACTGAGCAGTTCATCAAATTCCAAACCACTGCTAACAGATCAGTTCATCAAATTCCAACAATAATAGAGAGGAGAGTCATAGAGGACCTGCCTCACTCTGTGCCAAGCGACGCGCCGGAACAGTCTGCGTGAAGACAGCAACGGGCGCCCACCAAGTGTTCGACCGAGGACCTCGGCAAACACTACTGTGCCGACGCCCACCACCGGCGCACATTTATCCTTTCCGTTCCTCCCAGCCTTCACACCCCGGGCGCTGACCGCAACGCCGACCCTGCCTTCTGCGGCGAACTCTGCCGCGCTACTGGACGCGACATCGCACGCCAGATAGCCGAACTCCTCCCGGGACGTCGGTGCCGCCTCCTTGGTCAGCATCAGCGCCGGCTCGCCCCCGGCGCCTATGTCTACGTTGAGCATCCTCGCATCGCCCCCGACAACGACGCCGACGACAAGGTCCCCGGGCTTGGGGTCGTAGTAAATGACACCGGGCCCGCCCGCGGCACCTCCGTCCTCCGAGGCGTCCTCTGCGAAGCCCACGGCGGAGGCTTCCGTGTCTTTGGCGTCGATGTCCTTCACCTGGAAGAAGTTGAGGTAGGAGGCGAGCGCTTCTTCTGTGGAGGGCGCCGGCGCCGGCTCGTGCTCGACCTCGCCCTCCTCCGGGGCGGAGGGGAACGGCTTTTCGAGCAGCTGTAGCTCCTCACCTCCTCCTCCGACCCCGCCGCCGCCCACATCGGAGGAGGAGGATGGTAACGAATGGAGCGGCGAGGGAGCCCGTGCGCCGAGGATGCGGAGGCGGGAATGGAGGTGGTTGCTCGCGGCAGGCGCTCTGTGCTTGGCTCGGCGGGTCCGCGGGGATACGGACGCGGCGGGGAGGAGGGACAGGAGGGAGGGCGGCGGCATGGCGAGGAGAGCGAGCTCGCGCGGGGCGAGCGGCGTGGGCGGCCGTCGGCGCGTCCTGCTCTATCTCTTCGCGGGGATATTACAGATTTAGTTTTTTTTCCTCTTTAGCGCACCTTCCCCGTTGGCGCAATTCTGGTGCACGAACCGGCCCGGCCCAGCAGCGATGATGTAGAGCAGACCAGGCTTTCCAGGCTAAAAAAAAAAGCAGAACACCGTCGAACGCCACTGACAAGCAGGACCCACTGTCAGATCATAGGTCGAGGCTAGTCATGGTCGCGAGCCCGAATCGTCCGTCGGTCGCAGTCGGCACTCGGCACAAGCAAGGAAGGAATCCCCCCCCCGGACCGGACCGGAGCAGAGAGCGGCGGAAGAAAGCAAGGAGGCGGCGGAGAGGACGATGGGGTTCATGCTGCGGGTGAGGCTGGCCTCCTTCTTCGCCGGCGCGGCTGCCGCGGCAGCCGGCGGCGGGTACTTCCTCTACAAGGACTACAAGCTCGCCCACGACTCCACCGCCCTCCAGGTCTCGTCCGCACGCCCGCTCCCTCCTCCTCCCCCCTACTCGCCCCAGATCTCGGGCCTGATTCTAGTCCCTATGTCCCAAGTGCATCCGCGGTCCTGTTCCTCGCGTGTAGAGGAATGGGGATTAGGGAAACCCTTCCCTGAGGAGGCGTTTCGTTTCGTTTCCTTTGTGAGGAAACCAATTATCTCTAGGTTATGTTCCTCTTGGCGTTAGTTAGGTTGTCCTGAAACTGTATGCCAGTATGACGCTTGGACACAAACCAGGAGAACATATGAACATGTCCAGTGATGGATAGTGATATCAACTAGGCCTGAATTATCCTCCATATTGTCCGCTGATTATTTGGGGCTGTCTGTGGGGTGACAGATGTTGATGCTTCTGTGAGCTATCACTTTCAATCTGATTACAACTTTTATTAAGTCTACAAAACCATGATGTCTAGTTTCTGCAAACTGTAGTTTGTAACCAGCAATGCATTTTCAGTTTTGAGCCCTATGGTTGTCTTTGACAGTTCCGGTACCACTTCATGTGATGAGTATCTTGGCTTGTCAAATCGATGGTATGTCTGGCAGTTTGTTAGTTTGTAGCTTGCAACGATCTGTTGGGTAATCTGAAGGTACATTGTTTTCAATAAGATCCAAGGTACAATGTTGAATCATTGCATGGTCGTTATATTGTGTTCATATAGGCAATTCTCTATGGGGCTTCCTAGGAGAGAACCTGTATATTTTGGCTTTGTTATGAAGTTTCCTGGTGATATGTATTGCCTATAATTATCTTATACCGCACAGTTCATATGAAATGCCCATACATCTGTCTGCTGCGCCTTGCATATTACCAGATCATAATGTCCTGCCAATGTGGAATGATGATTATCATGAATTTGAAGTTTTGTGTAGTGATGGCAGCATGACATGATTATAATTGAAGTTAGCTCAGTATTCTGCAAATGACTTGAGCATCGGCATTCATTTTTTTTTTTGAAAGATCGGCATTCATTTGATGCAGCATATCTAAGGAGTATTTCAGTTTTATAGATGTGACTAGTTTCTAAGTTCCAAAATGTATTTGTCCAGTCATAGGTGTTGTTTTTTCAAAGTAAACATAAGCTTGAATCTGGCATGGGTGTTGTTTTTTAAAAGTAAACATAAGCTTGAATTTGGCATGTTCGTCTCTCTGCAAGAATGCAGGTGGGTCTTCCCATAACTTATTTCCAGTGTGATATTGTGGTGACTACTTCCGAGGGCATATAAATTTTGTCCCAAGTCAAATATGTGTATGTTCTACCTAGTTATAAAGAAAAGGTATCAACATCTACAATACCAATTCAATATCAGTACATCATAAAATATGTTTACATAGTGTATTTATTTGGTACTGTAGATGTTGATATTTTTCTATAAACTTGGTCAAACTTTAAAATGTTTAGGAAAAAATCCATATATCTTATATTTTGGTGAGAAAGCAATAGATATGCCGACATTGAAATACGAGAAGCATACTAGGATAGTTCATCATGTCTGATTTTCCGTGGGCATTCAATCCAGTACACCGTGACAAGATTGTTCAGGAGCTCATGTAACTGGGCAGAATTATAGAGAGGAAAGGTGGAAATTTGTTCAGGTAGACGCAATAAAGACATGCGGCTGTATAGCATTTTCTTATAAGTCAGATGTAAGTGTGGGAATGGGCTTCTTATTCTATTTTGAGTGTTAAACTAAGCTTTGTGGAGGATGTTTTTCATAAGTGAAGTTTTCTTGTACAGTTCATGGGTCTTTCAACCAGGGCAATCCTTGTCTGAGCTGTTAGATTTGATATTTCTACACACATGGTGTTAATCGTGCTCGTTCTGCACATCCTCTCTACAGCTGGTTGGGGTCCAAGATAAGCAACTGACCTTCAAATTGCATTCTTTTTTCAGGTGAAAAGTCTCCACGACCACGTGGACGCTCGTTACAAGGCTCTCGACAAGCGACTTGCAGCTTTGGAAGCCCAGAAAAGCACCGACTCCTCTCCGGTCATGGGCGCACCATCGGATTAGTCGGCTGATCATCACGAGGCTTGAGCGTGGATGGTTTTTAAGTCTGTTTACTTTTAACATGAGCTATCTTCTCCTTTTAAGGCAAGAAGCATGTGACTGATAGCGAAATAATCCAGCGAACAGTTTTTGTTGTGTGTCCAAGAAGCTTCTTTTTGTTGCGTGAGGGGATACACATATGATTGCAGACCATTTCACATTACCTGTCCCTTAACCTGGGGAAACAGGGTACTGAACTCCAACCTTTTATACATGCAATCTTCTCAAGCTCTCAACTGTTCGCTGTTACACAATATATATACTTGTTTTTGCTGATAGTCATTTGCGATGGGTTCTTGAATATAAAAAACTAGTCTTTGCTGAACCATCCATGCACGTTTTATGGAAAAAACGGCAGGATGATAAGATGTAGAGCAACTCCAACAGCTTATTCATATATGGGTAAGAGGACCAAAAATCACTTTTATAGATAAGATGAACAAAAAACTTGCTCCAACAGCTTACCTATAAGTGATTCCCAGTGAATTTTTTTTAGGTGATCACCCAAATTTTGACACCTTCTACCGATATATGGGTAGATAGACACAAAATATGGGTAAGATGCAACTCTTACCCATATGTTTGCCACGTCAGCAAAAGAAGACGGGAGGCTGCAATGGCCACGCACGGAAACTCCCTTGCTCGACTCGGCGCCAGCCATCGCTGTCCCTGACGCCTCCGGTTGTCGGTGACCCTCTCCGCGCCACCCCAAGCGCAACCCCACATCCACGACGTCCGCCGTCTCTCTAGCGCTGCCCTCTGAGCCAGAATCGAGCCCTCATCGCTGCACTCCTCTCATCGTCGGTGCGGGAAATACTCCGTACCCAGGCCGTCTCCGCCATCGTACGCCTCCCCCTGGCACCCCCTCGAGCCCTACAACCAACCATTTGCATCGATTCGGTCGAGGACGGTCGCCGGTAGCCCGCCGCCATGCTCGGCCTAGCCTAGGTCGCAGTCGTGGCCCATCTCCGGCCGCACGTCGTGCCTCGCCCAACTCTACCCACCGCCATGCTCGGCCTAGCCTAGGCCGCCGCCGTGCCCTGTCTCCGCCATACGTCGTGCCGCCGTGCCACAGGGAAGAAGAAAGAAAAGGGAGAGGAAAGGGAGAGAAAAATAAAAGAGGAAAAATATGATCCAATGACAAGTAGGTCCTACGTCCAGATTTTTCTTTGTACTAGTTTTGGATAGACAAATATGGATAAACTAGAAAAGTAGAAACATTTTGGTTTACCCATATCTTCTCTCTCCTCTTACCTAAATGATTTTTACTTACCTATTTATGGGTAAGCTGTTGGAGTTGCTCTAACTGTTCGTATATGCGAAGAGCTTTGCTGGTAGCCAATGACTCTTGCCGACCTGCCGACCTCTGTTGTGAAGTTTCCTTTTATATTGCCTGTCAAATGCTTGTTGGCTCGGAATAGTTCAGACTTGTGATGATAATGAAAAGAAGCAATCGAAAGAAGTGTTCTGATTATGGGCGTTTGGTGAGCTGCTTTCATCAAGATCCTGGAACCGTTCTAGTTGATCATATCTAGTAGATAATTAACCTGCTATCATCGGCCAAGCATTATTGGTTCCCCACCATCTGCTGGTGCAGAACATGATCATTAACAGGACGGATCATGGAAGCATTATCTCCACCAGAGTGTTCATGTATGTATAAAAATGCAATCTAATAGTCAACACTCATCACAAACATCATACATAAACAAAAATACCTGTCAAGATATAACAAAAACAACCCCTAGATGTACTCCCTCCGTTTTAAAATATAAGATGTTTTAGGTTTGTGAATAAAATGTATGTAGACTTGTTTTAGTATATAGATTCACTTTAAACATAAGTGAACCTACATACTAAAAATAGTCTACATACATTTGCTTCATAAAGCTAAAACATCTTATATTTTAAAACGGAGGGAGTATATCACGGTCCATTTGTACCTAATGTCCCATGGGAACTATTGCAAGAAATATTAGTTTGAGCCATGTCTCCTGAAGTATGCCCGGTGTTGATTGCTTCATGTTGCCGAATCATGAAGGGTTAGATAATCCTTTTCTTTGAAAATCACTATTGGAATCTAATAATCATGGGGACCAATTCACACAAATGCCAAAGATCCAGCACACTCTCGCTATGTGGACACATTAAGGCATTCTTGCAAGAACCATAACTTTTTTTTTTGGAAACTTCACTCTTACAACTCAAAAGATCCCAAAAAATGTACATAGAGATGTCTACTAGTAGGTATATTCAAATTTCCATCAATTTTTTTCCCTTTGTGATCAACATGAAAAGAAAATGTAAGGAGCAAATCGAGTGTTTTTTGCGCTTCAAATTCACATTTTTGTGTAAAAAATTATAGATCTTCAGAACATATATGTATTTATCCGTGGAAAAAATCATATTTTTTTCCAGTACACCGCGATCTTCTTCGGACAACTTATCAGTGTTCAAGAATTTGATAAATTGGCCGATTAACTGATTAACTGGCCGATTATAGCATATTATTTAACCCCCTACTCGCCAGCTAATGATTTCCTCAACAATGCAACGTGTCACATCCAATTGTACAGAGAGATTTGACAAGCAAAAACATTTCAGAGACAATACAACCACCAACAGTTCTGAAAACAGTACAAAAGTCAGGAGAAGAACACTGAAATACACAGGAAACCAGTTGGGACAAGAAAAATATATAGAGGGGTCACGTTCACCAGGATAACGATACGCTCGCCAGGAGCAAAACAGTTTAAGAAACAGGCATTGGGTTGGGGCGACGAACCGAACGAGTCGCCGATAATTATCCCATCAATCTTGGCCGACAATGCGGCAGGCAAAATCTCCCCGCGAAATCTTCCACGCCTGAAACACCTCCCGTTGATTAAGACGTACTAGTGCTCGAATTTCCCATAATCCTCCTGCCCTGACTCCCCGAGAAATCGCGACCCCGTGCAGCGATAGTAGTCCACCGGTGGACGGCAATGGCCTCCTCCTCTTCTTCCTCTTCTTCCTCCTCCTTCTCCGAGGCGTCTCCGCTGCTCCCACCTCGCCAGGATAGCCATGACCAGGAGGATGCGGCGGCCATGGCGGCGGCGGCTCCGTCGGGCAGTGGTCAGCAGCAGCAGCAGGTCAGTTCTCTGCGATTTCAGTCCGCTTCTCCCGTTGGGAATTAGCCTGGGATCGGTCGGTCGCTCGTTCCTCGGTTCAGATTCTTGAATTTTTTTTGCTGCTGCGAAGGAGGTGATGCGGAGCTGGGCGGAGACGATGCTGTGCTGCTGCGGCGCGGACTGCGGGCGGCTGTGGCGCAGGGTGGTGCTGCGCAAGTGGCTCAACGTCGGCGCGGGCTCTGGCGACTCTGACTTCAGCGCCGACGAGGACGAGGACGAGCCCGACCACCAAGGTCAGCAGCTTCACTTCCCCATCTTCTCCTCCCCCCTCCATCCTGATTCGATCCGATCAGTACAGCAAAAAAAGGTTGGATTTGGGGGGAACGAGGGGAATGCAGACTACCACATTGCGAATTCTGCAGCGGCTGACATTGTTTTCTTCTTCATAAGACAGACGACTAGAAAATTCTCACACTGCATAACTAGCTAGATTGTCCGACTGAATTTTATTCATGGTGACTTATTTTGTACAGTATAGTATGATCACATTTCTTTGCTCTCTTGTACGAGTTCATGCTCTTGCATTCTCGGTAATGCGTGTGCCACCAGTTCAATGTGGGCATGGTGTGAGTGCCGTGCCGGCCATCTCTCTGACAGAGACCTCCACTGTGTTGTCCGGCTACTGCTACTGCTTCCTGCAGACCACCGGTTTTCTCTTGTGGTATACTCAGACGTTTTTTTAGAGAAAAGAAAAGTTAGGTCGAGGAGTTTGAGGATTCGAAATTCCCGATACCTTTTGGTTTCGTTCCAAAGGCAGCAAATGAGAGTGAGTGTGTGAGGAGGAAAAGGTAGGCCACATTTGCAGTTTGCACACCTCCTTTACTTGGGTCCTATCTGTCATTGCTTGTCAAGGTGTTATCTGATTCTTACAACCTTTTGAGAGGGGGGGGGGGGGGGGGGGGGATGGGACAGCATAACAAGGACTGGTTGTTAATATGCTGAGTTTGTTTTCCGATGTACGCAAAGTTCTAGACAGAATCATTTCATCAAAACAAAATTCACATTGTGTTCCATAGGCGTCGCAGTTCTACATGGGATCTTTAGCTTAAATTTCCAGAATGATATTGATGGTCATAAATATTCTGACTGCTATCTCTGCTCCATTTGTGCAGACAATTGTTTTTGTGAGCACAACCTGAACGATGAAGAAAGGAGATTGGGTGTGCTTGGTGCAGGCACGATCGGTAATTTCGTTATTATCTCTCTTTTTTTTGGAGAAGCTTGCATGCAGAGAGCTGCATATTAAGTTGTTGGAAATTTGAGTTTTTCTCTATATATTTCCCCATAAGATGAATTGGGTACTATTTGATATCCAGACCACGAAATAGTCATTGGAGCAGTGGTGATAAAAATTCTACCCGGGAAGAAAAGATTCTAGTTCAGTTTATGCAATATGCATACATAATCATTTCTGGTCCCTTGACCATAGATGCAGCAATTTCTGTTTGGAACCAATTACAGATCAGAAATTGCAGTCTTGAGGTCTAGCCTCCCCAGGGCGATGATACTTCTGGATTTTGTACTTTCTAAAAACATAAAAGGCATTAAACCTTTTCTACTTTTGTTAGTAAACATTTCAAAGCATTCCGTGCATGATAAATGTATAATGAATATAAGCACTACTGACTGGAGAATAGCAATTGCAAGCACTAGGATACATTTCAATATGTGTTTTGACTTACTCTAAAGCCCAATTTTGTTACATTAAGCGCCTGGTTAGGTAAGACAATGGTTGACTTTCTGCCCTATATTGCTGACACAAACACCTGTTTGCTGAAGCCTGGATTGGAAGCTGCTTTGTATGCTGATGCTAACTATAATTTCTATTTGTAGGTAATCAAATGAAGGCTGTCCCTTACATGCATAAAATATGCAAATCAGCGACACTTCTTGCTCAGTATATTGATATCACAGAACTCAGGTATAGTCGTATTGATTCTTCCCCTTTTTGGCCATAGTCATGTTCTTGATAGTATTTTCCTGTCCTGTGTATTGTCCAACCTACAAGTTTATATGCAGGATTTTTGTAGGGACATGGAATGTTGGAGGCAGAGTTCCACCTGATGACTCAGACATCCAGGAATGGCTGGCGATGGAGGAGCCAGCTGATATTTATGTTCTTGGGTAAATCGCTGCTCAGAAACTTTCAATTGCACGAGCCTTCATTTCTTATACTGGAAAAGGATATGTGGCACAGATCCATACAGAATAAGCAATCGCAACCTGACATAGGAGTTGCAATCTTGGAAAACTTAAAAACTGTTTCTAGATCATCCATTGGAAACACACTTGGAAATTATTTGGTTATCTCATGGCCTTGTTAAGTTTCTTGAAAATCGACTGGTTTCTTATCACATTAGCTTATTATCTGTCTATGAGGCAACTTGTTAGTTTTTTGTTCTCTGTCGACACTAATGCAGTTTCTTAGATGAAAGACCCCTGGTCCTGCTTGTCTTAAATAAAAGCCATAGTTCAACTGGCAACAAACATACCTTTTAGTTTGTATTTACCATGAAATTTATGACCATCTTTCAGATTTCAAGAAATTGTTCCACTGAATGCTGGGAATATATTCTGTGCTGAAGACGACCATCCAGTTGCAGTATGGGAAAATATCATTCGTGAAACTTTGAATAAGAAATGTCCATGTAAACCAAAGCATAAATGCCACAGTGATCCTCCTTTACCATCAAAGTTTAATCCATCAAATTATCTTGTGATGGAACATGACTTGCTTAGTGAAGCTGACAATGAAAGTGAAGGGGAACTTCATCCATTGATTGAACAAGACAATAACCCAGCTACTAATGATAGTGGAGTCCACCCACTTCAAGATGGTGCGTCATTTACTTCACCGAGACATGAAAATTCTAATGGTTTTCCAGAAGATAATTTTGACCATGGTGTCAGTACCGATCATAGAGTAGTTAAGCGGAAAAGGCCATACTTTGTACGGATAATAAGCAAGCAAATGGTGGGAATATATCTTTCAATATGGGTTCGGAGAGGCCTTAGAAGGCACATTCGGAATTTGAGAGTATCAACTGTTGGTGTTGGTGCGCTGGGCTATATTGGTAACAAGGCAAGTACCAAACTTGATCTAATTTTCTTTCATCATTGTTTTGCATTCGTTTGTACTTCATGCTTTAGTTTTCATTTCATTGACTTGCCATCTCATATCAGTTCTTACTAGATTCAGCATGAATACACTTGTTGGATATCTGAATAAGAAACTCATTTGATGAGAAATTTGTTTTTCAATGCTTCAGGGATCAATATCAGTCAGCATGTCTATATATCAGACACACTTTTGCTTTGTCTGTTGCCACCTGACCTCTGGTGAAAAGGATGGAAATCTAATAAAGAGAAATGCAGATGTTGAAGAAATCATTCGAAGAACAGTATTTAACACCGATCATAGAGTTTGCATTCCTACGGGAATACATGACCACGAGTAAGTTAGCAAGTTTGTGTTGCCTGAATCTTTGCTGTCCTCCAAAAGTTTGCACCCAACCAGGATCTCATCCAAGCGTATCCATTGCTGTATGACGATTCTTAGATAGCCTATGCAACCCTAGATTATGTTTTGCATATTTTATATTCAACAATTTCTTACTTGCTTATATCCAGCCATTCCAAAATTTCAGAAGGATTATATGGTTTGGGGATCTTAACTACCGACTCAACCTACCATTTGAAAGAACACATGAACTCATCTCAAGACAGGACTGGGATGGATTGTTCGATAATGATCAGGTAACTTGATGGACCAGTACTTCATAACTAATGAAAGGGCCCAGAACACATGAACTCATGATTTTGCTGTGACAGCTAAAAAGCGAACTGATGAAAGGGCGTACATTTGACGGTTGGATCGAGGGGGTGATAAATTTCCCCCCAACATATAAATATGAATTTGATTCAGAAAAGTATGCAAGTGATGAACCGAAATCCGCGAGAAGAACACCTGCATGGTATGATGTTCTCCTAGTCAAGGTCCCGCGTTTCAATTTGCATAATAAATCATGTTTGGACATGTGAACTGAGGATAAATCTTGCCTACTTGTCTAGGTGTGATCGGATTCTTTCATATGGAAAGGGTATCAGGCTATCTTCTTACAAGATGGCAGAGCTCAATCTTTCTGATCACCGCCCGGTGTCCGCAGTCTACATGGCAGAGGTTGGATTTTTATGCCACAGAAAGTTACAGGAATCTAACATTCACTGATTTGAAGGTCGAGGATCATCTATTACTGCTTGACCTGTGAGCGAGCATGCAAGTTTTTAGCTCAAGGTGCAGGGGCCGACGGGCAATGCTGGTATTTGGAACAAGTTACTCAGATGTACAGAAGCAAGTAGGGTTTTACAGTTTTTTTTTTGCGAAAAAGGGTTTTACAGTTTGATGTATAGTAGTACTAGGGATGGGTGTGGGGGAGAATTTTCCCTGTCAAATTGATTCGTGTACAGGCATAAAATATGGGTAATTCTTTGTCCAGTATAAATAGAAAAAAAAAAGCTAGTCAAACACTTCAGAAGAGAATCAATTGTATTTTGACCAATTTCTAGCAAGACAACGATGAAAAGCAACATGGTCATGTTCATAGGTTCTTAAACTGTAACAGAGAAGTGCATTCGGTGGTTCTCAAGAAACTGTAACCCAGTCAAGCGTTTGCCACAACTGGGATGGCATAATGGGAAAAGTTCATTTGTCCCCTTAAAACTATCCGACACTTTGAACTTCTAAAACCGATGTTGTCTTGGATGAATCACCAACGAAAAACATTATTTGAGTTCCATTGAAAAATGCAGATACTCCTTATTACCATAGAAAAGCAACAACCAACAATAACTTTATTCGAGGTATACTATAAATTACATGAGTAAAACAGGAAACTATGCTACAAACTACATGGAATAAAACTGGGATATGGAACATATTACTATGGAACATATTACTATGATATAAATCACATCGAATAAACAGGGATATGGAGTACATTACGAGGGGATCACAAGGCAGGCGCAAACGCACGAGGATCAGCTTAAAACCACTTGAACTGGTGCTGCTGTGGAAGAAACCACACCCATAATCTGGTAGAGGCTACACAAGAAGCAAGCACAACATTCTCAATTACCACACTGCAAACAGTTTTTACAGGAACAGCCTTTCCCTGTCATGTGGAGCATTGTAATCGATGTTGGGGCCTGCGGGGATAATCCCGTAAGGGTTTATGGATGGATGGCTTCCGTAGTAGTGCTTCCTTATGTGCTCCATATTGACCGTGCTGCTGATGCCAGGAATCTGGTAGATGTCCTTGGTGTAATTGAACAGGTTGGGGTATTCCCTGATGAGCTTCTTGTTGCACTTGAAGTGAACAGCATAAACCTGGAAAAGATATTCCACTGTCATAATCGAATGGTCTATATATACACAGTAAGTAGTTTCAACATGAGGGTAGTATTTCATTTCTTCATGACATTTCTAGATTGTTCATCTTGTAGTTTGATATGCGTGCATGCCTCTGTATAGGGCAAACTGTAGAAACTTGATAAGCTGCAGAAATATTTTTCAAACGACCCTGCATTCTGCATAGGCTTGAAGTAGCACTCCAGAGCCTTCTCCAAATTCTGGAGACTTCTTTTACGGTGATTTAGACCATCTGTTGTTAGGACTGATCAAGGGAGCCCCAAAAAGAAGACAACACATGCAGTTGTGAGTTGCGACGACTAGAATTAGAGCAGAACTTTGTGTACTTGCTCAGCAATTCACATTGACATACTAACAGTATGCACAAAACAAGCAGAGGATAAATCGTCGACACTTGATAGGCTGCACAGATAATTTCCCTTTCCAGCCAGAAAAATCCATACCTCATCAAATCTTATAAGCGTGACAAACAGGCGGACATCTGCCTCCGTGAGCTGGTTGCCACACATATAACGTTGCTTGCTAAGAATCTCCTCGCATTTGTCCAGAGCCTTGTACAAGTTTGTGACGGCCTGCATATTTTTATTTTCGTCAACACAAGGGCTGGTCAAGCATCCTAGGCAGACCTATGATGTCCAAGAAATCCCCAACGAACAGTTATCAAGGTAAAAAACAGTGCAGAATTCAGTTTACCTCCTCATATGGACCTTGTTTCTTGGCAAAGCCGCATTTGTACACACCGTTGTTTATGGCATCGTAGACCAGATTGTTGACCTCATCTATGGACTCCTGTAAGTGAGCCGGGTTGAGATCCAAGCCGGGGTTCTCCGCGATGTCGTTGAACTCGGTGTTGAGCATGCGGATTATCTCGGAGCTCTCGTTGTTCACCACGGTCTTGAGCTGCTTGTCCCACAGAACCTGCAGGCAGTAGCACACAATAATGGAAAGGATAGGATATGCTATCAAATTAATACTGTAGAAAAAATTGAGAAGCAGAGCAATAAAGGAATTGTGCCCAGATCCAGACTCACGGGAACAGTGGGTTTCCCCGTGTAGTTGGTGCTCGCGATCTCGTAGAGCTCCCTGACGGTCTTGGCGGCGTTGAAAGGGTCGGGCTCGGCGCCGGGATCCTCGTCTGAGGTGGCGGGGAACACCCACCCCATATGGTCGTCGGAGTCTCTGGTCCTCCCGAAGATGGGCTTCACCGACTGGGAATCGCACAGATGACGAATTTCATACGGAAATCAGTGGGCGCTCCCACTCCAAGTAACTAAAGGCGAAATTGATGTCAGAGTATGGTTTGCTGTGCTGAGTGCTGACCGTGAACCCGATAGCGGCGTCGAGGCCCTTGAGCTTGAGGTAGGCGAGGCACCGGGACGCCCAGGGGCAGGCGTAGGAGACGTAGAGGTGGTACCGCCCCGGCACGGCGGGGAAGCGGGCGGAGCTGTCCCTTGAGATGGAGCTCCGGAAGGTCGACGGCGACCGGTCGAAGGCGCCCGAGTCGGTCACCTCGTCCAGCGCCGAGTGCGCCATCTGACGGATTCCGAGAACAGTTAGAGTTAGAGGGCGCCGAGGAAGGAATCGAGGCGGTCGAACAGTAGCAAGCAGGGACCGGAGCTTACCTTGACGGAGACGGGGATGGCGGCGAGGCGGCGGTAGAAGAGGTGAGAGGAGGAGGAGGAGGGGACAAGACCGAGCATGCTGGCGAGAGCGTACTTATTATAGGCGGCAGTAAATGCGTGAGTTGCACGGGGAAAGGGCGCAGGAAAGTGGCGGTGGGCTTCCGACCGCAATTTTATACAGTAACGGTGGCTGCTGTGTCTTGATGTGACGGCAGCAATGACTATGGAAGGTCGGAGAAATGGGTAGGTGGCTCTCTGGCCTGGACGCCTGGTGCCACGGCGGCTATGGCGGGCTGATCGTTGACTCTCTGACAAAGCCACGTGACGTCTTCGTTTTTTTCTGTTAGAATTCAGTCCGTCAGTGTGACCCAGACAGTGGTCTAAGAGCATCTCCACTAGCGCGCTGTTTGGTTCAGGGATATCCCAAAGTGGTTAGGGGCAGCCACTAGAAAATTGATTGCCACATGTTTGCTTTAGGGGGTGAGAGGGATAGAGGTATCCATATTTGCAGGAATATTAGGCAAAACGCTGGTTGACCTCATCCCGTGAAATCGGCCGGATGTGCTCAGCCACTTTTGGCTCCCGCGCTAGCCTCACCCCGAAAACAGTTTTTCGCGCCGTTTTGCTCTCTCACCGTCCGCGATAGAGAAAGAATATGCCTAACCCTATCCATTCCCCACTCTCCCTCTGGTGAAACACGCACGGTGGCTGCAAGAAATCGAGGGGCGGCGGCGGGATTTCTATGGACGGAGATGACTGGATTTCTCTGGACTACGACGTTGGCTACAGGTACCATCTCTCCCCCAGCTATTTCTCTGGATGGCGGCGGGTGGCGGGCGACGGAGGTCGAGGAGGGCGATGGGGCCTGGCCGAGGTCGAGGAGGGCGATGGGGCCTGGCCGAGGTCGGAAGGGGAGGGGCGACGAGGCTATGCCTGCTCGGGAGGGGAGGACCGACGAGGCTGTGCCTGCTAGGGAGGGGAGGGACGATGGAGCTGTGCCTGCCTGGGAGAGGAGCGACGCGGCCGCGTCTGCTGGGAGGAGAGGAGCGACGGGTTGCGTCTGCCTGGGAGGAGAGGAGCGACGGGGCGGCTACGTCTGCTGGGAGGAGAGGAGCGACGGGGTTGCGTCTGCCTAGGAGGAGAGGAGCGACGGGGCTGCGCTGCCTAGGAGAGAGGAGCGACGGGCAGTGCTGCCTGGGAGGGGATTAGCGATGGGGCAGGCCTCCTCTCTCTCTGTATATTTATATCAGATTTTTAACATTGATCTTTGGTTTGCACAGAGATAAAAGGTGGAGGGATACAAGGTTATCAATTCAATCAGCGGTATAAACTCTTCTTGTTATAATCCAACATGTATAATGTGTCTACTGTTTGCTAAATTTTTGAAGCACTTTTCTATGGTACTTCTCATTGTAGATGGACAACAAAAAAAGGATGTTGATTCATACAGCAGTGGCATATTTGCTTGTCTCAATGTTCACTTTGGTTGTCAATTCTAGAAAAAGAAAAAGGAGAGAAAGTATTAGATATGGTCCAATAGATGAAACTGATAGGATGAGAAAAGAGTATCTAGATAATAATGTATGGAAGAATGACACAACTTGTTTAAACATGCTTAGGATGAGAAAAGCTCCTTTTTCCGTTTTTGCCAAGTCTTTAGGGATCGCAATTTGTTGAAGGACACCATACATACATCAGTTGAACTATAAGTAGCTATGTTCCTCCACACCGTTGGCCATAATGTTAGGAATAGGTTGATTGGCTTGAACTTTGGTAGATCCGGTGAAGTTGTTAGCCATTACTTTAAAAGAGTCCTCCATGCCATCGGTGAGCTGCGAGATGAGATTATTAGGAAGCCATCATTGGAGACCCCTGCGAAAATAGAAGGGAACTATCGGTGGGATCCATACTTTAAGATATGAAATTGTGTGTCAACAAATTTTAATAGAACATGGATATGTCTAGACCATAAACTTTTGGTTTATATTTTTCCACAAAATAGGATTGTATTGGAGCTATTGATGGTACACATGTGCGAGCCTCTGTTACAAAGGATTTGGAAGCCTCCTTTCGTGGTAGGAAGACCAATACTACTCAAAATGTGATGGCAGCTGTTGATTTTAATCTTCGGTTCACATATGTATTGGCTGGTTGGGAGGGACATGGAGGAGGAAATACCAGAAGATAGTGAAACTAAAGCAATTAAGTGGTGCCGGATGGGATGAAGACAAGTTTATGATTGTTCTTGATCATGAGCATTACACTAGCCATATTCTGGTATGCCTTATGTGCCTATATATTTGCTGCCATTTCTCCTTACATGCATGTATGTTGCTGAAATAAGCTATTTTCTGTCTTAATACGTGCTGGAATTAATCCTTCTATGTATATATATTGCTGAAGCTTGTTTGTTTATGTGTATATGTTGCTGGAATGTTTTTATAGTGCATAATAGTTACTGAAATAACATAGTCTTCTGTCTTACTACTTGCTGGAATTAATCTTTCTATGCCTATATACTGATGTAATTTCTTTGTAGGATCACAAAGAGGATGAACCTTTTCTTAACAAGCCTATTGAGCATTTTGAAGAGATGGCTATAATTCATGGAGGAAGCATGGCCACAGGGCAATTTGCTAGAGGTTCAAATGAGCCTCTAGCATCAAATAATGTGGTTCATCTTGATGAAGAGGTTTCTGCCATGCCTGATGAAGTTGGCCAATCACAGAATGTTGGTGAGTCCTCGGCTCCCAAACCGAAGAAGGCAAAAACTAACCCTTCTACAGAAGAAGGGTTGCAAGCAACTCTATTGGCTTGTAGTGAAAGGCTTGCTGTTGCTATAGAGAAGACTGCTAGCACCGACAATAACTCACCAATTCAGCTTTGGGAGAACATGAAAACACTCACGGGTTTTGGTTTGGATTTCCTTGCTCATTACTATGCCTACTTGGTTGAGAATCCTCGTACCGCAACAACACTTCAAGTGCTGGAGAATGAACAAAAGATGATTTGGGTTGCTAGGTATGTGAAAAATACCTTCCCAGATTATGTTCCAAATGTTGATTCAAGTGATGGAGGATCCGGGAGTTGAAGGCTGCTTACCTATGGTATCTAACTTATGCTTTTGTTGACAACCAAATATTGGACTACGGGTTGTATGCACTTGTGTCTTTTGATACAACCAAATATTGAGTGTCGTATGAACTTGTTCAAATATGTCATGTAATAGTTGCATCTATGCTAAGTATTGTTCTGTATGTTGTTGAATGATGATATTCAACTTTAAAATTGCTAGAAATATATCTTATTTCGGAATTATTGTTGTTGATGTTATTGAAATAATGTTAGAGGTTAACATATCATTTATTTGCTGAATATAGTCCGTGTTGTGGGGTAATCTCACCATACTAGCAAAGAGGTCATCGTTACATGCATATGGTTTGTCGTGGTGGTATCACGGCATATGCCATGGGTAGGCTAAAGTTGGGGCCGATGGACGTGGAGGAATCCGCGGAGGGATGATGCAGTGAAGACCGCACTCGTATGAACAAAGAGAAATACAATGTATATATGATTGAGGCTCTCATGTGGAGATAACACCTCTTTCTCTACATCTAATCTCTTATAATCTTGCCATACTTGTGGCTACAATCATGCTCCTTGTGTTGTATCTGTTGGAATTATGCCCTAGAGGCAATAATAAAGATGTTATTATTATAATTCTTGTTCATGATAAAGTTTATATTCCATGCTAGAATTGTATTAAGCGGAAACATTAATACTTGTGTGGTTTGTGAACAACACCGTGTCCCTAGTACGCCTCTATGGACTAGCTCATTGATCAATGATGGTTAAGGTTTCCTGATCATAGACATGAGTTGTCAATTGATAATGAGATCATATCATTGGGAGAATGATATGGTGGACAGACCCAAACTAAGCAAAGCAATTAGATCGTGTCATTGTGTTCATCTTTGCGAAGCTTTTCCTATGTCAAATATTGTATTCCTTAGACCATGAGATAATGCAACTCCCTGGTATCGGAAGAAAGCTTTGAGGTCATCAAACGTCATCCTATGAGAGGGTGATCATAAAGGTGTCTCTCAGGTGATCGGAAAGTATCTGTTGGGTTGTATGTATCGAGATGGAATTTGTCCCTCCCAAGTCGGAGAGATATACTTCGGGCCCACTCGGTAATCGATATCAACACCGCTTGCAAGCATGTGGTTAAGGAGTTAATCATGAAGTGATATCGGATTACGGAACGAGTAAAGTACTTGCTGTGAACGAGGTTGAACTAGGTATGACGATACCGACGATCGAATCTCGGGCAAGTAAAATATCGCGAGACGAAGGGAATATATATATGGGATTGATTGAATCCTGGCATCGTGGTTCATACGATATGATCATCGATGAATGTGTGGGAGTCAATATGGGTGCCCAGACCCCGCTGATGATTATTGATAGAAGATCATGTCTGCATATTCTCGAACCCGCAGGGTCACACACTTAACGTGTCTCGACGCTAGGATAGATTGGATAATTGGTTTATGAGTTTTTGTTCGGAGTCTCGGATGGGATCCGGGACATCACGAGAGGTTCCGGAGTGGTCCGAAGAATAAGATTCATATAAGGCAGTGCAGTTTTTGGAGTTCGGAATTGTTCCGGATTAATCGGTATTGTACCGGAAGCTTCTAGAACCTTCCGGAAGGGGACCAACGTGGCCCCACCTTCCGGGAGGGGGCATGGGCCTATGAGGGAGTGTCCTAGCCGCATTGGGCCAGGGGCACAAGGCCCCATAGGGCCCAGCCGATCCTAGATAAGTTTAAAATCGTTTAAACTAGAGATAAGATAGGGTTTCTAGATAAGGGAGAGTTTAAATCGTTTAAACTGGAGATAGGCTTGGAGGATGGGCAAGGGCTGGCCGCACCCCCCCTCTATATATAGAGGGCTGGTGCGCCCCCTCCCCAACACACACCATCCTCCAAACCCTAGTTGCCCTGCTGCCCTTCCACTCTCCCTCCCGACTGTTTGTAGGCGAAGCCCTGCGGCAGAAATTCTCCACCATATACACCACGCCGTCGTGTTGTAGATCCAATCCATCTCTCCACCATACTTGCTGGTCCGAGGAAGGAGGAGACGTCGAGGTGCTGCACGTGTGCATCTCACGGAGGCACCGCCACTTGTGGTGCTAGATCGGATCGGATCGCGAGGAGGAGAAGCGAGTACGACTACATCACCCACGTTCCGACGAACGTTCCGCTGTGCGAATCTTCAAGGGTATGAAGATCTAATCCAATCTCTCTCGTTGTTTGCATCTCCTAGATTAGATCTTGGCTTTCCTTCTGTTCGCTTCCGTAGAAAATTTTGATTTACTATGCTGCGAAACCCTTCAGTGGTATCAGAGCTAGATCTATGCGTAGATGTGATTCACGAGTAGAACGCAACATGGTTGTTGCGGGCGTTGATGTTTTCTGTTGCAAGCCTCTTGTTTGTGTTCTTCTTATGACGCGGCATAGTGAGATTGAAGCGGTCCAGGCCAACCTTACGCGACTTCGTTCGCGAGACCGGCTCCGCACTTGACGTGTGGCTTGTTCCACACATGCGGCTGGTGGATGTCAGTTTCTCTCACTATAGTGATCATGGGATTAACACCGGAGTTTGGCAACCATAATATCACCATTGTGGCTTTCCGTAGGTAAGAATCGTTCTTAGCATCTACTCCCATAAGCCACGTAAAACATGCAACAACAAAGTAGAGGCGTCTAACTTGTTTTTGCAGGGAGTGTTTTCTGTGATATGGTATGGCCCAAGATGTGATGTGTATAATGTATGCGATGATCATGTTTTGTAATGTTTCACGACTTGCATGTCGATGAGTACACAACCGGCAGGAGCCATATGGTTGTCTTTATAATTGTGTATGACCTGCGAGTCAACTTCTTATACGCCATGTAATAGCTTTACTTTATCGCTAAGTAGTTAGCAATAGTTGTAGTTGCTATTCGTGGTGGAGGCAATCATGGTGGAGTGATGGAGATCATGCCGGAACGCACAAGATGGAGATCATTGCGCGAAGATTGGCTATACCATGTCACATAAAGTTATATGCATGTGATGTTTATCCTTTTATGTATCTTATTATGCTTAGATCGCGACGGTAGCATTATAAGATGATTCCTCACTTAAAGATCAAGATAAAAACTGTGTTCTCCCCAAGTATGCACCGTTGCGAAAGTTCGTCGTGTCCAAGCATCACGTGATGATCGGGTGCTATAGACTCTACGCTCACATACAACGGGTGCAAGCCAGTCTTGCACACGCGGAAATACTTGGGTCTAGCTTGACGAGCCTAGCATGTACAGACATGGCCTCGGAACACAAGAACTGAAAGGTTAAGCATGAGTCATATGAATGATATGATCGACACTTCGTTGTCCACCATTGAAACCACATCTCTTCTCGTGATGATCGGATTAGGTGTGGTGAATTTGGATCGTGTTCACTAAACAACTTGAGGGATGTTGAATTTAGTGGGAGTTCATCTAGTAATTTGATTAAGTTGAACTATTTATCATGAACATAGTCTAAATTGTACTTGCAAATACTGTAGATCACATGGCCAAGTCCAACTTCAACTTCAACGTTTTTGCTGAGAAAGAAAAGCTTAAGAACAATGGGTCTAACTTCACCAACTGGTTCCGCAATCTAAGAATCATTCTGTCTGGCGGACAAAAGGACTATGTCCTTGAGAAAGCGTTAGGTAACCCCCCTGCTGCAACTGCGCTGGCTGATGAGAAAGCTGTCTATCAGTCGCGCAAAGATGATTACGGTGTGATTAAGAGCACCATGTTGTTTGCTATGGAACCGGAACTTCAAAATCATTTTGAAAACTATCCCGGGCCCTTTGAGATTCTCGAAGAGTTGAAAACCATGTTTCAGACTCAGGCCCGTTCTGAGAGATATGAGATCTCTGAGAAGTTCTTTAACTGCAAGATGGAGGAAGGGAGTTCCGTTAGTGAGCACGCCATTAAGATGTCGGGCTACACTCAACGCCTTGAGCAACTGGACTGCAAGATTCCAGAGGAGCTCAAGATTGATAGGGTTCTGCAATCACTCCCTCCCAGCTACAAAAGTTTTGTAGTGACTCATAATCAGA
The DNA here is from genome assembly GCA_916181665.1 of Avena sativa. NCBI lineage: Eukaryota > Viridiplantae > Streptophyta > Magnoliopsida > Poales > Poaceae > Avena > Avena sativa. Next base: position 349,172,399 of record OV702293.1, on the reverse strand, counting down.
TTGGTTCCACTGATACGATCACCGAGCTCTTCGCAAAGCTGAAGGCTGCGGAGGTGGACATCAAGAAGGATAATCATGTGTTGATGGTCAACAAGCCCTCCTTTAAGAAAGGTAAAGGTGCAAAGAAGCCCTTCAAGAAAGGCGGCGGCAAGCGCGTTGCCCCTGCTGAGAAGAGGCTCAAGTCTGGTCCCAAGCCGGACACTGAGTGCTTCTATTGCAAGGACAAGGGTCACTGGAAGCGCAACTGTCCGAAGTACTTAGCGGACAAGAAGGCTGGCACCATCAAAGGTATATTTGATATACATGTTATTGATGTTTTCCTTACTATCCCTCGTTGTAGTGCCTGGGTATTTGATACTGGTTCAGTTGCTAATATTTGTAACTCGAAATAGGAGCTACGGAATAGACGGCGGCTTGCGAGGGATGAGGTGACGATGCGCGTTGGCAACGGATCAAGAGTTGATGTGATGGCCGTCGGCACGCTCTCCTTAGTTTTACCTTCAGGATTAGTTTTAAACCTTAATAAATGTTATTATGTGCCTGCGTTGAGCATGAACATTATTTCTGGATCGTGTTTATTGCAAGACGGTTATTCATTTAAATCGGAGAATAATGGTTGTTCTATTTATATGAGTAACATCTTTTATGGTCATGCACCTCTTGTGAATGGTTTATTTCTTCTAAATCTCGAAAGGGATGAAACACACATCCATAACATTGAGGCTAAGAGATGCAAAGTAGATAGTGATAATACTACTTATTTGTGGCACTGTCGTCTAGGTCATATTGGTGTAAAGCGCATGAAGAAACTCCATTCTGATGGACTTTTGGAGTCTCTTGATTTTGAATCATTTGACACATGCGAACCATGCCTCATGGGCAAGATGATCAAAACCCCGTTCTCCGGTATGATGGAGCGAGCAACGGACTTGTTGGAAATCATACATACCGATGTATGCGGACCGATGAGTGTTTCGACGCGCGGTGGATATCGCTATTTTCTCACTTTTACCGATGACTTAAGTAGATATGGGTATATCTATTTAATGAAACATAAATCTGAAACGTTTGAAAAGTTCAAAGAATTTCAGAATGAAGTGGAGAACCATCGTAACAGAAAGATTAAGTTTCTACGATCTGATCGTGGGGGCGAATATTTGAGTTATGATTTTCTCACGCATCTCAAAGCAAGTGGAATCGTTTCACAACTCACGCCACCCGAAACACCACAGCGCAATGGTGTGTCTGAACGCCGGAATCGAACCCTATTAGATATGGTCCGATCGATGATGTCTCTCACTGATTTGCCGTTATCATTTTGGGGTTATGCATTAGAAACCGCTGCATTCACTTTAAATAGGGCTCCATCTAAATCCGTTGAGACGACACCGTATGAACTGTGGTTTGGTGCTAAACCTAAGTTGTCGTTTCTTAAAATTTGGGGATGCGAAGCTTACGTCAAGAAGTTGATGCCGGACAAGCTCGAACCCAAAGCGGAGAAATGCGTCTTCATAGGATACCCTAAGGAAACTATTGGGTATACCTTCTATCACAGAACCGAAGGCAAAGTGTTTGTCGCAAAGAACGGTTCCTTTCTTGAGAAGGAGTTTCTCTCGAAAGAAGTGAGTGGGAGGAAAGTAGAGCTAGACGAGGTTATTGAACCTTCTCTTGAATTGGAGAGTACCGCAACACCTGAAATTGTTCCAGTGCCGCCTGCACCAACAATAGAGGAAGCTAATGACAAGGATCATGAAGCTTCGGACGATGCTGCTACTGAACGTCGCAGGTCGACAAGGTCGCGTGCCCCTCCTGAGTGGTACGGGAACCCTGTCTTGACTGTCTTGTTAGTAGAAGACAGTGAACCTACGAACTATGAGGAAGCGATGATGAGCCCAGACTCTGAGAAATGGCTAGAAGCCATGAAATCCGAATTGGGATCCATGAGCGAAAACCAAGTATGGACTTTGGTGGACCCTCCTAGCGACCGAAAGGCCGTTGAGTGCAAATGGATCTTCAAGAAGAAAACGGACGCGGATGGTAATGTTACCGTCTATAAAGCACGGCTTGTTGCGAAAGGTTTTCGACAAGTTCAAGGTGTTGACTACGATGAGACTTTCTCTCCCGTAGCGATGTTTAAGTCCATTCGGATTTTATTAGCAATTGCTGCGTTTCATGATTATGAAATATGGCAGATGGATGTCAAGACTGCGTTCCTCAATGGCAACATTGATGAAGAGTTGTATATGATGCAACCCGAAGGTTTTGTCGATCCTAAGGATGCTGATAAAGTATGCAAACTTCAGCGTTCCATTTATGGACTGAAGCAAGCATCTCGGAGTTGGAACCTTCGTTTTGATCAAGTGATCAAGAGCTTTGGATTTGTTCCAAATTGCTACGAAGCTTGCATCTACAAGAAAGTGAGTGGGAGCTCGGTGACGTTTCTGGTACTATATGTGGATGACATATTGATTATTGGAAATGACATCAACATGCTTAACGATGTGAAGAGTTATTTGAACAAGTGTTTTTCAATGAAAGACCTAGGTGAAGCTGCTTATATATTGGGCATCAAAATCTATAGAGATAGACAAAGACGCCTGATAGCTTTAAGCCAGAGTACATACCTAGACAAAGTTTTGAAAAGGTTCAGAATGGATAAGGCATTGAAAGGTTCAGTGCCTATGTTGTCAGGTAAGATATTGAGCAAGGCTCAGTGTCCAGCTACGGTAAATGATAGGGAAGCTATGAGCAAAGTGCCTTATGCCTCGGCCATAGGTTCCATCATGTATGCCATGCTGTGTACTAGACCGGATGTGTCCAATGCTCTTAGTTTGACGAGTAGGTATCAAAGTGATCCAGGAGTGGAACACTGGACAGCCGTGAAGAACATCCTAAGGTACCTAAATAGGACTAAAGAAATGTTCTTAGTCTATGGGGGTGATGAACAGCTAGTCGTAAAAGGTTACGTCGATGCTAGTTTCGACACCGACAAGGATGATTCTAAATCTCAGACAGGATACGTGTATATTTTGAATGGAGGAGCTGTGAGCTGGAGAAGCTGCAAGCAAAGCGTGATCGCGGGATCTACAGTAGAAGCGGAATACATGGCTGCTGCAGAAGCGTCAAGTGAAGGAGTATGGATCAAAAACTTCATCACTGAGCTTGGCGTGGTTCCAAGTGCATTGGACCCACTGGAGATATTGTGTGACAACACTGGCGCAATAGCACTCGCTAAGGAACCAAGATATCATCCAAAGACCAAGCATATCAACCGCAAGTTTCATATAATCCGAGATTATATAGCAGATGGAGATCTGAAGATCAGCAAAGTACATACATATCTGAATGTCACAGATCCATTGACTAAACCTCTTCCACGTGTAAAACATGATCAGCACCTCAGTGCCATGGGTGTGAGATTGTTGCCAAATGTAAACTAGATTATTGACTCTAGTGCAAGTGGGAGACTGTTGGAATTATGCCCTAGAGGCAATAATAAAGATGTTATTATTATAATTCTTGTTCATGATAAAGTTTATATTCCATGCTAGAATTGTATTAAGCGGAAACATTAATACTTGTGTGGTTTGTGAACAACAGCGTGTCCCTAGTACGCCTCTATGGACTAGCTCATTGATCAATGATGGTTAAGGTTTCCTGACCATAGACATGAGTTGTCAATTGATAATGAGATCATATCATTGGGAGAATGATATGGTGGACAGACCCAAACTAAGCGAAGCAATTAGATCATGTCATTGTGTTCATCTTTGCGAAGCTTTTCCTATGTCAAATATTGTATTCCTTAGACCATGAGATAATGCAACTCCCTGGTATCGGAAGAAAGCTTTGAGGTCATCAAACGTCATCCTATGAGAGGGTGATCATAAAGGTGTCTCTCAGGTGATCGGAAAGTATCTGTTGGGTTGTATGTATCGAGATGGAATTTGTCCCTCCCAAGTCGGAGAGATATACTTCGGGCCCACTCGGTAATCGATATCAACACCGCTTGCAAGCATGTGGTTAAGGAGTTAATCATGAAGTGATATCGGATTACGGAACGAGTAAAGTACTTGCTGTGAACGAGGTTGAACTAGGTATGATGATACCGACGATCGAATCTCGGGCAAGTAAAATATCGCGAGACGAAGGGAATATATATATGGGATTGATTGAATCCTGGCATCGTGGTTCATCCGATATGATCATCGATGAATGTGTGGGAGTCAATATGGGTGCCCAGACCCCGCTGTTGATTATTGATAGAAGATCATGTCTGCATATTCTCGAACCCGCAGGGTCACACACTTAACGTGTCTCGACGCTAGGATAGATTGGATAATTGGTTTATGAGTTTTTGTTCGGAGTCTCGGATGGGATCCGGGACATCACGAGAGGTTCCGGAGTGGTCCGGAGAATAAGATTCATATAAGGCAGTGCAGTTTTTGGAGTTCGGAATTGTTCCGGATTAATCGGTATTGTACCGGAAGCTTCTAGAACCTTCCGGAAGGGGACCAACGTGGCCCCACCTTCCGGGAGGGGGCATGGGCCTATGAGGGAGTGTCCTGGCCGCATTGGGCCAGGGGCACAAGGCCCCATAGGGCCCAGCCGATCCTAGATAAGTTTAAAATCGTTTAAACTAGAGATAAGATAGGGTTTCTAGATAAGGGAGAGTTTAAATCGTTTAAACTGGAGATAGGCTTGGAGGATGGGCAAGGGCTGGCCGCACCCCCCCTCTATATATAGAGGGCTGGTGCGCCCCCTCCCCAACACACACCTTCCTCCAAACCCTAGTTGCCCTGCTGCCCTTCCACTCTCCCTCCCGACTGTTTGTAGGCGAAGCCCTGCGGCAGAAATTCTCCACCATATACACCACGCCGTCGTGTTGTAGATCCAATCCATCTCTCCACCATACTTGCTGGTCCGAGGAAGGAGGAGACGTCGAGGTGCTGCACGTGTGCATCTCACGGAGGCACCGCCACTTGTGGTGCTAGATCGGATCGGATCGCGAGGAGGAGAAGCGAGTACGACTACATCACCCACGTTCCGACGAACGTTCCGCTGTGCGAATCTTCAAGGGTATGAAGATCTAATCCAATCTCTCTCGTTGTTTGCATCTCCTAGATTAGATCTTGGCTTTCCTTCTGTTCGCTTCCGAAGAAAATTTTGATTTACTATGCTGCGAAACCCTTCAGTGGTATCAGAGCTAGATCTATGCGTAGATGTGATTCACGAGTAGAACGTAACATGGTTGTTGCGGGCGTTGATGTTTTCTGTTGCAAGCCTCTTGTTTGTGTTCTTCTTATGACGCGGCATAGTGAGATTGAAGCGGTCCAGGCCAACCTTACGCGACGTCGTTCGCGAGACCGGCTCCGCACTTGACGTGTGGCTTGTTCCACACATGCGGCTGGTGGATGTCAGTTTCTCTCACTATAGTGATCATGGGATTAACACCGGAGTTTGGCAACCATAATATCACCGTTGTGGATTTCCGTAGGTAAGAATCGTTCTTAGCATCTACTCCCATAAGCCACGTAAAACATGCAACAACAAAGTAGAGGCGTCTAACTTGTTTTTGCAGGGAGTGTTTTCTGTGATATGGTATGACCGAAGATGTGATGTGTATAATGTATGCGATGATCATGTTTTGTAATGTTTCATGACTTGCATGTCGATGAGTACACAACCGGCAGGAGCCATATGGTTGTCTTTATAATTATGTATGACCTGCGAGTCAACTTCTTATACGCCATGTAATAGCTTTACTTTATCGCTAAGTAGTTAGCAATAGTTGTAGTTGCTATTCGTGGTGGAGGCAATCATGGTGGAGTGATGGAGATCATGCCGGAACGCACAAGATGGAGATCATTGCACGAAGATTGGCTATACCATGTCACATAAAGTTATATGCATGTGATGTTTATCCTTTTATGTATCTTATTATGCTTAGATCGCGACGGTAGCATTATAAGATGATTCCTCACTTAAAGATCAAGATAAAAACTGTGTTCTCCCCAAGTATGCACCGTTGCGAAAGTTCATCGTGTCCAAGCATCACGTGATGATCGGGTGCTATAGACTCTACGCTCATATACAACGGGTGCAAGCCAGTCTTGCACACGCGGAAATACTTGGGTCTAGCTTGACGAGCCTAGCATGTACAGACATGGCCTCGGAACACAAGAACTGAAAGGTTAAGCATGAGTCATATGAATGATATGATCGATACTTCGTTGTCCACCATTGAAACCACATCTCTTCTCGTGATGATCGGATTAGGTGTGGTGAATTTGGATCGTGTTCACTAAACAACTTGAGGGATGTTGAATTTAGTGGGAGTTCATCTAGTAATTTGATTAAGTTGAACTATTTATCATGAACATAGTCTAAATTGTACTTGCAAATACTGTAGATCACATGGCCAAGTCCAACTTCAACTTCAACGTTTTTGCTGAGAAAGAAAAGCTTAAGAACAATGGGTCTAACTTCACCAACTGGTTCCGCAATCTAAGAATCATTCTGTCTGGCGGACAAAAGGACTATGTCCTTGAGAAAGCGTTAGGTAACCCCCCTGCTGCAACTGCGCCGGCTGATGAGAAAGCTGTCTATCAGTCGCACAAAGATGATTACGGTGTGATTAAGAGCACCATGTTGTTTGCTATGGAACCGGAACTTCAAAATCGTTTTGAAAACTATCCCGGGCCCTTTGAGATTCTCGAAGAGTTGAAAACCATGTTTCAGACTCAGGCCCGTTCTGAGAGATATGAGATCTCTGAGAAGTTCTTTAACTGCAAGATGGAGGAAGGGAGTTCCGTTAGTGAGCACGCCATTAAGATGTCGGGCTACACTCAACGGCTTGAGCAACTGGACTGCAAGATTCCAGAGGAGCTCAAGATTGACAGGGTTCTGCAATCACTCCCTCCCAGCTACAAAAGTTTTGTAGTGACTCATAATCAGATTGGTTCCACTGATACGATCACCGAGCTCTTCGCAAAGCTGAAGGCTGCGGAGGTGGACATCAAGAAGGATAATCATGTGTTGGTGGTCAACAAGCCCTCCTTTAAGAAAGGTAAAGGTGCAAAGAAGCCCTTCAAGAAAGGCGGCGGCAAGCGCGTTGCCCCTGCTGAGAAGAGGCTCAAGTCTGGTCCCAAGCCGGACACTGAGTGCTTCTATTGCAAGGACAAGGGTCACTGGAAGCGCAACTGTCCGAAGTACTTAGCGGACAAGAAGGCTGGCACCATTAAAGGTATATTTGATATACATGTTATTGATGTTTTCCTTACTAGCCCTCCTTGTAGTGCCTGGGTATTTGATACTGGTTCAGTTGCTAATATTTGTAACTCGAAACAGGAGCTACGAAATAGACGGCGGCTTGCGAGGGATGAGGTGACGATGCGCATTGGCAACGGATCAAGAGTTGATGTGATGGCCGTCGGCACGCTCTCCTTAGTTTTACCTTCGGGAATAGTTTTAAACCTTAATAAATGTTATTATGTGCCTGCGTTGAGCATGAACATTATTTCTGGATCATGTTTATTGCAAGACGGTTATTCATTTAAATCGGAGAATAATGGTTGTTCTATTTATATGAGTAACATCTTTTATGGTCATGCACCTCTTGTGAATGGTTTATTTCTTCTAAATCTCGAAAGGGATGAAACACACATCCATAACATTGAGGCTAAGAGATGCAAAGTAGATAGTGATAATACTACTTATTTGTGGCACTGTCGTCTAGGTCATATTGGTGTAAAGCGCATGAAGAAACTCCATTCTGATGGACTTTTGGAGTCTCTTGATTTTGAATCATTTGACACATGCGAACCATGCCTCATGGGCAAGATGATCAAAACCCCGTTCTCCGGTATGATGGAGCGAGCAACGGACTTGTTGGAAATCATACATACCGATGTATGCGGACCGATGAGTGTTTCGACGCGCGGTGGATATCGCTATTTTCTCACTTTTACCGATGACTTAAGTAGATATGGGTATATCTATTTAATGAAACATAAATCTGAAACGTTTAAAAAGTTCAAAGAATTTCAGAATGAAGTGGAGAACCATCGTAACAGAAAGATTAAGTTTCTACGATCCGATCGTGGGGGCGAATATTTGAGTTATGATTTTCTCACGCATTTCAAAGCAAGTGGAATCGTTTCACAACTCACGCCACCCGGAACACCACAGCGCAATGGTGTGTCTGAACGCCGGAATCGAACCCTATTAGATATGGTCCGATCGATGATGTCTCTCACTGATTTGCCGTTATCATTTTGGGGTTATGCATTAGAAACCGCTGCATTCACTTTAAATAGGGCTCCATCTAAATCCGTTGAGACGACACCGTATGAACTGTGGTTTGGTGCTAAACCTAAGTTGTCGTTTCTTAAAATTTGGGGATGCGAAGCTTACGTCAAGAAGTTGATGCCGGACAAGCTCGAACCCAAAGCGGAGAAATGCGTCTTCATAGGATACCCTAAGGAAACTATTGGGTATACCTTCTATCACAGAACCGAAGGCAAAGTGTTTGTCGCAAAGAACGGTTCCTTTCTTGAGAAGGAGTTTCTCTCGAAAGAAGTGAGTGGGAGGAAAGTAGAGCTAGACGAGGTTATTGAACCTTCTCTTGAATTGGAGAGTAGCGCAGCACCTGAAATTGTTCCAGTGCCGCCTGCACCAACAATAGAGGAAGCTAATGACAAGGATCATGAAGCTTCGGACGATGCTGCTACTGAACGTCGCAGGTCGACAAGGTCGCGTGCCCCTCCTGAGTGGTATGGCAACCCTGTCTTGACTGTCTTGTTAATAGAAGACAGTGAACCTACGAACTATGAGGAAGCGATGATGAGCCCAGACCCCGCTGTTGATTATTGATAGAAGATCATGTCTGCATATTCTCGAACCCGCAGGGTCACACACTTAACGTGTCTCGACGCTAGGATAGATTGGATAATTGGTTTATGAGTTTTTGTTCGGAGTCTCGGATGGGATCTGGGACATCACGAGAGGTTCCGGAGTGGTCCGGAGAATAAGATTCATATAAGGCAGTGCAGTTTTTGGAGTTCGGAATTGTTCCAGATTAATCGGTATTGTACCGGAAGCTTCTAGAACCTTCCGGAAGGGGACCAACGTGGCCCCACCTTCCGGGAGGGGGCATGGGCCTATGAGGGAGTGTCCTGGCCGCATTGGGCCAGGGGCACAAGGCCCCATAGGGCCCAGCCGATCCTAGATAAGTTTAAAATCGTTTAAACTAGAGATAAGATAGGGTTTCTAGATAAGGGAGAGTTTAAATCGTTTAAACTGGAGATAGGCTTGGAGGATGGGCAAGGGCTGGCCGCACCCCCCTCTATATATAGAGGGCTGGTGCGCCCCCTCCCCAACACACACCTTCCTCCAAACCCTAGTTGCCCTGCTGCCCTTCCACTCTCCCTCCCGACTGTTTGTAGGCGAAGCCCTGCGGCAGAAATTCTCCACCATATACACCACGCCGTCGTGTTGTAGATCCAATCCATCTCTCCACCATACTTGCTGGTCCGAGGAAGGAGGAGACGTCGAGGTGCTGCACGCGTGCATCTCACGGAGGCACCGCCACTTGTGGTGCTAGATCGGATCGGATCGCGAGGAGGAGAAGCGAGTACGACTACATCACCCACGTTCCGACGAACGTTCCGCTGTGCGAATCTTCAAGGGTATGAAGATCTAATCCAATCTCTCTCGTTGTTTGCATCTCCTAGATTAGATCTTGGCTTTCCTTCTGTTCGCTTCCGTAGAAAATTTTGATTTACTATGCTGCGAAACCCTTCAGTATCTCCTATGCCTCTATCTAGATTTCTCTGTGAGAATGGAGGAGGAAGAAGAAGTGGAGCTCCTATTGAGCAGAGAGGGGAAGAGCCCTTCGGGGGACTCTATCTGTGAACGATCCCCGTGGTGCTCCTTATAAAGGGGAGCCCAGGGGAAAAAACTTGTTCCCCACGCTTGGCATCTGTGTAGCATATTCCTGGCATCTTCTTAGATGCTCAGCATATGCCTTGGCATCTTTGGAGATGCCAAGGCATATTCCTTAGCATATTCTTGATGCCAAGGGCATATTCTCTAGCATCTTCTTGATACCAAGGGCATATTTCCTACTGCGTGTGCCAGTCTGAGCCATGGGCGTCCCAAGACTGGCACGATACTTATGGTGCCTGCCTGGCTAGTTGAAGTATCGCTGCGGAAGTTGAGGGAGCGTTAGGGGATGAATAAGAAGGCTTGTGGGTCGATGTATCTCGTCCCTAGATCCATGGGTGAAGAGATAACTCGGCCTGGCAGGATGAAATTCGGCCCAGGAGCAGAAGAGGGGATCCTGGCCGAACTTATGAAGGGGCCCAGCCGGGGTCTTCCTGTGATTCGGACCAGTCGTGGTTCTCCTGCAATTCGGCCCTGCTGAGGTGTTTCTGGGACTAGCCCATCCTGGGTATTCCCGTGATTCGGCCCGTAGCCTGGGGTGTTGGCCAGGACGCAGGGACTCGTTGTGGGCCAAGATGTTCTTGATTCGGCCCACCCGAGGAAGTCGTCGAGGGGACGAGGCGATGGCGATATTGGCGCGTTGACCCGGTGTCGAGGGAGCATGGTGTGCTGACGGGATCTGCCGATGAAGAGGTGGTCTCGCTGGGAGCTCTACCGGCGCTGGCAAGGTGGGCCGACTAGGAGCAACTCGGCCCAACGAGCTTTAGAGTAACTCGGCCTGGGAAGTGGCAGATCAGGCTGGTGAGGCTTAATTCGGCCTAGGAGGAATCTGAATAGGCCGACTTTTGGTTAATTCGGCCCATGTTCCCTTTTTTCCTTTAAGATTTCTTTCTATATATCTTATAACTTGTTACATTTATTATTCATGTTTTCATACCCTTTTATAGAAACTTACTTCTAAGAATCACTCAATACATCAACTCTGGGATACCCGGGAGTATATCCCCAACATGGTTATCCCCAACCATATTTTATCTTGCCAACCAAACAAAAAATTGGCTCATCCCAAAATCTCAACCAAACAAAAAATATGGTTACCCCTAACCAGGTGGTTGTGGATATGCCCATACCCTGAAGGATATCCCCTAAACCAAACAGCCCCTAAGCTATCCAGGACGTCGATCCGGACATCGAAAATAGATCTGGACATCGAAATTTTGCCCAGTCGCGTACCCAGGAACCTGTTTTCGTCCGAATTTGGGTCAATTTTGGTCCGGACTACCCAGGCCATATCCAGGATCCTAGGTACGTCCTGGGAACGCTGGACGAAGCGAATTCGGCGAGTGGACCCGCCCAGTCAGCATATATTCGCCCTTATTCATCCAAAGTTCGTCCATATTCACCCAAAGTTCGGCCATATTCGCTCATATCCAAAGTTCGCCCATATAGACCATATTCGTCCAAAGTTCGTCCATATAGATATTCGCCCAAAGTTCGTCCGTATCGCCCATATTCATCTAAATTTCGCCAAAAGTTTGTCCATATAGAGCAGATTCGCCCAAAGTCCGCCCAAAATTCGGGCATATTCGCCCAAAGTTGGTTCGTATCGACCATATTCGCCCAAATTTCGCCCATATAGACCATATTCGCCCAAAATTCGGGCATATTCGCTCAAAGTTCGTCCGTATCGCCCATATTCGCCCAAAGTTCGCCCACAATTCGTCCATATCGATCATATTCGCCCAAAGTTCGTCCGTATCGACCATATTCGCCCAAAGTTCACCCATATTCGCCCAAAACCGCTTATATTCGCCAAAGTTCGCCCAAAGTTTGCCGAAATTTGTTAATTTTTAGCCAAACGCGGGAACTCACATGGGTACGCGAGTTGGAAACTGGGCGTACCCAGGCCGAAATCAAGTTTCGTTTGGCCAAAAGGTCCGGATTTCGGCCTGGGTACGCCCAACGAGTGAAGATGCTCTAAGGGGCATTCACTATGTTGGCAATAAGCCTATCTATAAGCAAAAAGTAATCAACACAAAGTTCCACATACATAGTGGAGGCTATCCATAAGTTATCCATAAGCTCAAAACCTTAAGCGAGCAATAGAATATTATTTTAGCTTCTCCCCTCTCTCTTGCATGTGCGCAACTTTAACTGACATGTGGGGCTAGCTTGTAGACAAGTTCAACTAGATACATTGTGAATCAATAAACTTGTGATGTGGTTTGTGGGTTCCAGCTTATGACAAGTTTTTCTACATACATAGGTGATGCCCTAAGTGTAGACGTCTAGTGGTTGTTTGGATTGGGAGAATATAGACTTAGTTTTTGCAAAACAGGTTTAAGGAGGATTTTAAGCAAAACCCGTTTTTGTTATTCCCTTCGACCCATATTAGTTGACTTTAATTTTAATGTATCTAGACAAGTTTTTATGATAGATACATCTAAATTGAAGTCTGTTAAAATGACTTTGCAAAGAAACTAGTCTAGATTTATCAGTAGCACTCTACCTTGCCTATCTAGATCCGAAACAGAGAGAGAGAGGGATCCGAGAGGGGGGATCTACCTGCTCCCTGGCTCGACAAACACGAGCCAGAGGGGATGCCGGAACTTGTCCCGGAGCTGGAGCCGCCATCGTTAGCCATGGGGAAAAGAGGATGCGAGCGTGTGGCGGCGGTGGTGCTTCTCATCGGCCTAGCGCAAAACCCTAATCGGTGGATGTGTCGATAGGGGGCTGTGGCGCACGGTGAACCTCGTACCATGTGCGTCCGGCCTTCCCACCTCTTTTATATACGCGCTGGCGACAGGGGCCCACCAACCATGATAAGGTTGGGCGCCCCCGATTAGGGCGCGGTGAGGGACTCCGTTCGGACCGTTGGGCCCGAACGTGGGAGAGATCTATCCAAGATTCTCCCCCTAGATCTCGACTTTACTTTTAACTTTGTACTTTACTCGTTTCATCATAGATCGATACATAGAGCATGTTTCATCGTCTCAGCTCAATTGCCGATAGAATCAGACAGCCACTATATACTTTTCTATTTTGAAACAAATCCTGTTATTTTTGGGCCTCTATAGTCCAGGAATCATAGGCTTTCCATTAAACCCATGCCGGCTATGTGTTACTTTAACACATTGGGTGGTAAGCCTTTCGTTAGCGGATCCGCAAGCATATCCTTTGTCCTTATATGCTCGAGCCTTATAGTTTGATCCTGGACTTTGTCCTTCACAACATAATACTTTATATCTATAGACTTTGTAGCATTATTCGACTTGTTGTTGTGAGCATAGAATACTGCGGGCTCATTGTCACAGTACATCTTTAGTGGCATGCTGATGCAGTCAACCACTTTCAAGTCGGGTAGAAATTTCTTTAACCATAATGCCTGTCCCATGGCCTCATAACATGCTATAAACTCTGCATACATCGTAAATGATGCAACTATCGACTGTTTGGCGCTTCTCCACGAAATAGCACCTCCTGCGAGAGTAAAGACATATCCTGTCGTGGACTTTCTGTCGTCTTTATCTCCCGCAAAATCTGCATCTGAATACCCTTTTATCTCTAGGGAATCAGATCTTTTGTACGTTAGCATGAGGCCTTTTGTGCCTTGCACACCATCTTCCAGTGCTCTATGCATGGATTCTCTTGATATCTACCGAGTACCCCGGTGATAAAAGCTAAGTCAGGGCGAGTCCACACTTGTGCATACTGTAAGCTTCCAATAGCCGAAGCATATGGTACTGACTTCATTTGATCGATCTCATATTGGTTCTTTGGACATTGGGATTTCCCAAAACTATCGCTCTTGACTATGGGAGCATGTGTTGCATTACTCGCATGCATATTGTATTTCTTTAAAATCTTTTCACAATACGCTTTCTACGACAGTCCTAACACTCCATTCTTTCTATCTCAGTGAATTTCTATGCCCAAAACATAAGAAGCTTCACCAAGGTCTTTCATGTCAAAATTTGATGACAAGAACTTCTTTGTCTCTAGTAGTAGACTGACATCATTGCTAGCAAGCAAGATGTCATCCACATACAGAATTAGGAAAATATATTTCCCACTTTTGAACTTTGCATAAATGCAGTTGTCCTCAACATTCTCTTTGAATCCAAATCTTTTAATTGTATCATTAAACTTTAAATACCACTGCCTAGAGGCTTGCTTTAACCCATAAATGGATTTCTTTAGGCGGCATCCCATATGTTCCTTCCCCTCCATGAAAAAACCCTTGGGTTGTTTCATGTAAATATTTTCTGCTAAATCTCCATTTAGAAATGTCGTCTTAACATCCATTTGATGCAACTCTAAATCAAAATGTGTAACTAGTGCCATGATGATTCTGAAGGAATCCTTACATGAGACCGGAGAAAAATTCTCATTGTAATCTACCCCTTCTCTTTGCGTAAAACGTTTTGCCACAAGTCTAGCTTTGTACTTTTCTACATTCCCATTGGAGTCATACTTTGTTTTGTAGACCCATTTGCATCCTACTGTTTTGGCTCCTTTAGGAATTTCCTCTAAGTCCCAAACATTGTTGGAACTCATTGATTTCATTTCATCTTCCATTGCCTCCACCCACTTGGCTGAGTGATGGCTACTCATGGCTTCTTCATATGAGGTAGGATCGCCCTCCATATGAAGAGTGTTGTAGACTTTGTAAATTTCTTTGGAAATGGCTGGTCTTCGTTCTCTTTTAGACCTTCTGAGTTCATCAGACTCTTGCTCATTTCTTGCCTCGGGTTCAGGCACATTTTCAGTATGTGGTTGTTCTGGCTCCCTTTCATGCTCAACAGTGGGTTCAGGTGGCTCCTGATGCACAGGTTCCAAACTTTCGCCCATTGTTGTCACGTGTGGAGTCACAACAGGTGCCGGCACCACAACCTCAGGGGTTGTAGATGGTGGCACAACAGGTAGCGAGAAAAATGGCTCCTGAGTCATCGGATTAGGTGCATGCACCCTCTTATCCTCAAGATATATTTCCCGAGCTACCGTGCTCCCCCTCATCAATTCGTCCTCCAAGAAGACTGCATGTCTCGTTTCTACAAACTTTGTGTATCTGTTAGGACAGTAGAAAGGATAGCCTTTTGATTTATCTGGATATCCAATGAGGTGGCAAGATACTGTTTTGGGGTCTAACTTTGCAATGTTTGGATCGAAAACTTTTGCCTCAGCTGGGCTCCCCAGACCCTCAAGTGGTGTAGAGAGGGGACTCTGCCTGTCCACAATTCATACGGTGTTTTGGGCACCGACTTACTTGGTACTCTGTTGAGAATGTGGATGGCGGTTTTAAGTGCCTCCATCCACAATCCCAATGGGAGGGTGGAATAGCTCATCATGCTGCGCACCATATCCATAAGGGTACGGTTACGCCTTTCAGCTACTCCGTTTTGCCGAGGTTCGTCCGGCATAGAATACTGGGCGGCTATTCCATTTTCCTGCAGGAACCTTGCAAAGGGTCCTGGTACTTGACCATATGGAGTATGGCGACCGTAGTACTCCCCCCCACGGTCAGACCGGACTATCTTAATTCTTTTATCATGCTGATTTTCTACTTCAGCTTTAAAATTTTTAAATTTATCCAATGCTTCAGATCTTTCTTTAATTGGATAAATAACCATAATAGGAGTGATCATCCGTGAATGTTATGAATGAATCATAGCCATCCACACTTTTCACCGGAAACGGTCCACAAATATCAGCGTGGATTATTTCTAGTGTAGCTATACTTCGGTTTGCACCCTTTTTAATTTGTTTTACATACTTTCCTTTGATGCAATCTATGCATTGCTCGGTGTCAGAGAACTCTAACGGAGGAAGAATGTCATTTTTAACGAGGTTTTCTATTCTTCCCCTCGAAATATGGCCCAATCTGCAGTGCCATAACTTTGATGAGTCAAGAGTTCGCTTTATTTTCTTTTGTTCTTTGTTCGACAAGGGAACTTGTTCATCCACATCACACACAGAAAATACTTTCTCATAAAGCTTGTCATGTAGTGTAGCAACACCCACACAAGTATCTTTCAACCAAATGGCACATTTGCCATGTCCAAAATAGCACTCATACAAGTCTTTGTCCAAGCACAACACACTTATTAAATTTCTATGAATGGAAGGAACAAAAAGAACATCCTTAAGCAAAAGAGAAAAGCCATCAGCCAGCTCCAGAGGAATGTCGCCAACAGCCTCCATTTCTGCTTCAATCCCATTCGCCACTTCAATGAGTCTTTCTCTTTTTGGCAAAATCCTTGTCGAATGGAACCCCTGTAAAGAGTTGGCAACATGAACAGTTGCACCAGAGTCAATCCACCAAGTAGATTTAGAAAACTTTTCATACAGAGATTCATTTACAAAAGATACTATATCTTTACCGTTTTTGGCCATTATGGACTTTAGCCATATTGGGCAATCCTTCTTGTAGTGGCCAATTTTTTGGCAATGGTGGCACTGGTCTTTGTCCCCAGGGGTAGACTGCTGGTACTGATGCTGGTGCTGTAGTGGGCCCTTGCCATGTGGCTTGGAAGGTGAGCCACCATGGTTACTGTTGGTGAAGTTCCTCTTCCTATTGTCCTTCACGTAGTTCAAGGAACCACCGTGAATGGATTTAAGCCTTTCTTCCTCTTGAGAACACACCCCTATGGTCTTTTCAATGTCCCACTTTTCAGGGGACATGTTATAGTTGATGACGAAGTTCTCGAACTGTTGGGGAAGAGAGGCCATGACAAGATGCACCAGAAGAGCAGGCTTGAGCTCGAGGTCCGCATCCATGGGCTTTAACTTAGCCGCCATGTTGGACATCCTCAAGATGTGCTCTCTAATGACATGTGGCCCTCCCGTATACTTTTTTGTCACCAGCTGTTTTAGCAGCCGGGTTGCATACATCTTTGAAGAGCCAGTAAACTGGCTCTTTATCTTTGCAAGGTATTCGCCAACAGAGGCACACTCTTCAATTGAGCCTACTATTGCGTTCTTAATTGTGTTCTTTACAAAAGCCAATCATTTCTTATTTGCATTGACCCACTTTTGGTTGCCTATTGAGTAGGCCAGCTCCAAAGGAGCATGGTCTCTCTTTCTCTTTTCAAATGCAACACTTTCCTTAGCATCACCCCTCACTGGGTCCTCAGGCTTGACTGGTTGTTTAGTGTCAACCACCCAGTCCACCTCGGCGCAAACAAAGGCCAGGTCAACCTTTTTCCTCCATTCGGAATAGTTATCCGCTCTGAGCAGTGGGATATCCTTCAGGCAGCTCATGAGGTTGAGACCTCCTGAAAACCACAAAAGATGTGAGATAACCAAAAACAACTGTATGCATTAATCCAACGTTGGTATAAATCAAGCATGCAATTGTTTGTGCCATTTAAAATTACATCACCGTTGGGTAAAGATAAAATTAAATGCACCTTTAATACATAATGAAAGGGATCATGATCATGTTTATTAATAACGTTGGTCAATTAATGACATGGATCATAATCAACTTTAAATTACTTTATCACATCTTTTAAAACAAAATTTAACACAAACTTTATTGCATTCAAGCAATTTAAAACAACTATTTGCAGTGGAAACAATTATTACACTATTCATAAAACTTTGAACTTTACAGAAAAAATTCAGCCTCTCATGCATTCTCTAGACAAATATTCATTGAAATAATATGACTAGAGAAAACTGTACAAATTTCTGTCAAAAAACTGATAAAAACCATCAAACATAGCTTCTGGAAAATAAAAAACAGAAACTATATTGTTATGCCCTACTGGGCCTCTTCTGTGAGCAGCGCAGAATAAAATGAAGGGTTTCGCAGCATAGTAAATCAAAAAATTCTACGGATGCGAACGGGAAAGCCAAGATCTAATCTAGGAGATGCAATCAGCGAGAGGGATAGATGAGATCTTCATACCCTTGAAGAAATCGCACAGCGGAAACGTTCAACAGAACGTGGGTGATGTAGTCGAACTAGCCTTCTCCTCCTCGCGATCCGATCTGATCCAAAGCCGCAAGTGGCGACGCCTCCGAGAGATGCACACGTGCGGTGCCGCGACGTCTCCTCCTTCCTTGGTCCAGCAAGTGGGGTGGAGAGATAGATTGGATCTGCAACACGACGACGTGGTGCTAATGGTGGAGAATTTCTGCAGCAGGGCTTCGCCTACACATAGTCGGGAGAGAGAGAGGAGGAGGGCAGCAGTTGGCGACTAGGGTTGAAGGAGTGGGGGGGAGGGGTGCGCCCCTGCCCACCTTATATAGGGGGCTGGCCGGCCCCCTTGGCCCCTCCTCCAAGCCCTAGGGCGGCGGCCCCAAGGGTTGGAGTGGGGGGGCAAGTTTCCCCCTCCTTCTAGAAGGGTTCCCTAGGGTTCGCCTAGGGTTTGGCCGGCTGGGCCTATGGGGCCTTGTGCCCCTGGCCCAAAGCGGCCAGGGCACTCCCTCTTAGGCCCACGCAGACCTCCGACAAGTGGGGCCACGTTGGTCCCACTCCGGAAGCTTCTAGAACCTTCCGGTACAATACCGAATACTCCGAAACGATTCAGAAATCCAAAAACTGCTTTCCTTTATATGAATCTTATTCTCCGGGCCATTCCGGAACCTCTCGTGATGTCCTGGATCTCATCCGAGACTCCGAACAAAAAATCGTAAACCAATTATCCATTCTATCCTAGCGTCGAGGCACGTTAAGTGTGTGACCCTATGGGTTCGAGAATATGCAGACATGATCTTTTATCAATAATCAACAGCGGGATCTAGAAACCCATAATGACTCCCACATATTCATCGATGATCATATCGGATGAACCAGGATGCCAAGATTCAATTAATCCCATATATGTATTCCCTTCGTCACGCGATATTTTACTTGCCCGAAATTCGATCGTTGGTATCGGCATACCTAGTTCAATCTCGTTCACAGCAAGTACTTTACTCGTTCCGTAATACGATATCACTTTGTGATTAACTCCTTAACCACGTGCTTGCAAGCGGTGTTGATATCGATTACCGAGTGGGTCCGAAGTATATCTCTCCGACCCGGGAGGGAAAAATCCCATCTCGATACATACAACCCAACAAGTACTTTCCGATCACCTGAGAGACACCTTTATGATCACCCTCTCATAGGATGATGTTTGATGACCTCAAAGCTTTCTTCCGATACCAGGGAGTTGCATTATCTCATGGTCTAAGGAATACAATATTTGACATAAGAAAAAGCTTCGCAAAGATGAACACGATGATACGATCTAATTGCTGTGCTTAATTTGGGTATGTCCATCATATCATTCTCCTAATGACATGATCTCATTATTAATCGACAACTCATGTCTATGGTTAGAAAACCTTAACCATCATTAATCAATGAGCTAGTCCATAGAGGCGTACTAGGGATACGGTGTTGTTCATAAACCATACAAGTATCAAAGTTTCCGCTTATACAATTCTAGCATGGAATATAAACTTTATCATGAACAAGAATTATAACAATAACATCTTTATTATTGCCTCTAGGGCATAATTCCAACATAAAATGCCGCCCACGCTAGAGCTGGCAGCAGCCGCGGCCTGGCCCGCCAGCAGCCCACCGCGGGCCTACCAGCGCCCTGCCCCCGACCGCGCGCTACCTAGCTAGCGCTCGCCCGCGCTACACCCTGGCACCGTCAGCGGCCCGCGTCGGCCCGGCCATGCGGCCCAGCACACTTGCCCCAGCCCGCGCCGCCAAATCGTGACTGTCCGCTCAGCCCCACCCTAGATCCTATGGCTGCGCGACGATTTCACGGGGAACAAAACCCCCAAGGCGCTGCCCTCCCTTAACCATAACCATTTCCCCCCACCCCTCCTGCGAGCCCCTTACCCGCTCCACCCTCTCTAGCGGCGCGCGTGCAAGCGTGCGAGGCGAGGTGGCTGCCCCGCCGGCGATGGTGCCGACGGCGAGTCCCTCCCTCTCTCTCACGCTGCTGCCTCCCTTCCCCCTTCTTTCCCTCTGTCCTAGCCACTTCTCCACCCCGCAGCTGCCATTGCTAGGCAGAGAGGGGAGAGGAAGCGACGGCATGGGAGCTCGCCAGTGGAGGCGAGGCGAGGTGGCCGCCCCGCGCGGCGACGGTGCAGGCGGCGACGCGCCCTCCCTCTCTCCCACTCTCTGGCTCCCTTCCCGTCCACCTCCCTACCACCCCTGAGAGGCAGCAGAGAAGAAACGACGATGAACGGCGCCGGACCCCTGCCCCCTTGCCGGCTGTGCGTCCACCCGAGGGTGGGCGCACCGCCGTCAAGCGGCGCAGTGGCGGCGCCCTTTGCCGGCACGCGGAGGCGGCCGGTGGATTTTTCTTTTGGGAGGGATCTGTGGGGATCTAGGGTTAGATCTGGGGTTTGGGGTTTTTTGCTTTTCTCTGTGCTTGATTTGGATCTGGGGTTTCTTTCTCGCGGGATCTGGGATTAGGTTTTTTTTTCACTTTGCCCCAGATGGGGTATGTCCTTCTTCCCTATGCCTCGGCTTGCCGATGCGCATAGGGATCGAGGGGGACGGCGCGGCCATAGGGCAGGCGCACTGTTAGATGTAGGATCTCTTTGCACTTTTTGCTCTTTCCTTTTGCACCGAAAAATCTAGCGACTAGCGCTCTGATACCAATGTTAAAATGACTTTGCAAAGAAACTAGTCTAGATTTATCAGTAGCACTCTACCTTGCCTATCTAGATCCGAAACAGAGAGAGAGGGATCCGAGAGGGGGGGATCTACCTGCTCCCTGGCTCGACAAACACGAGTCAGAGGGGATGCCGGAACTTGTCCCGGAGCTGGAGCCGCCATCGTTAGCCATGGGGAAAAGGGGGATGCGAGCGTGTGGCGACGGTGGTGCTTCCCGTCGGCCTAGCGCGAAACCCTAATCGGTGGGTGTATCGGTGGGGGGCTGCAGCGCACGATGAAACTCATACCGTGTGCGTCCGGCCCCCCACCTCTTTTATATACGCGCTGGCGATAGGGGCCCACCAACCATGATAAGGTTGTGCGCCCCCGATTAGGGTGCGGTGAGGGACTCCGTTCGGGCCGTTGGGCCCGAACGTGGGAGAGATCTATCCAACAAAGTCAACTAATATAGAATAGAGGGAGTAGTTGTTTTGTCAAAATGTGTTTAACAGAAACTCCGTTTGGATTGCTCGAGGCGCGAGGCACGTTTTCAGCAGCAACATGCAGTTCAGAAAAAGCAGCAGCCGAGCGCCAGCGTCTCGACGTGCGCCGGCTGCCAAGATAGCAACTCCACATATGCATCGTCCCAGAATGGAAGACACACACGCCAAGAACGGCACCCCTGCCGCCGTCGTCTTTACTGCTGTGGCATGCGAGTCTTCCGCCTAAAGAACGCCAATGCTCCGAGCATCTAATACCTGTGGCCAGCGTTGACGACGAGGTGGTATGTGACCTTGATGACCACACGAGTCGTCGATGGAGCCGCCCTGGTAAGTGGTAACTGGTGAAGACGGCGAGGGAGCCTGTGCCGTCCTTGAGAGCTGACGACGAAAGACGTTAGCGAGGAAGGGGATGGCCTGGGCGCACATGTTGCAGATATCGATGCGGCTGTTCATGGCAGATTCTATGATGGTGTCCTTGTACTCCCTTCGTTTGGAAATATAAGATGTTTTAAATATGTGAATGAGATGCATCTAGACACCTTTTAGTGTCTAGATTCATTTAAACTTATACACTAAAAGGTGTATAGATACATCTGTTTCACAAATCTAAACCATCTTATATTTCTAAACGGAGGGAGTACTTGCTAGGCATTCTCCAGTTCACCATCTTGCTCCCTGTGTGCGACATGTGAATCGTAGAGCGCTGCCCTCTTGAGCACGGACTCCACCGCCACCACCATGTCGCTTGGCGACGATCGACGTTGGAGAAAGAGGCGGCATGGCCGGCGACCATGCCGTACGCGATTGGTTCATCCTTGGAAGCTCTCTCTGTGAGGAACTGCGTACGTCTCGACGGCGTGCGGCGTACGAGGCTAAACGCGTTTTGATAAAAACGTAGATTAGTGGTTTTTCTAAAACTCGCTTTTCGGGTTTTGTGGAAGTTGGGTTCTTCTTATCCACGATTTCTCTTGATTAACCAAATAGAGTTTTAGTTTGTTACCGATCTAAACGCGTTTTGCAAAATCGAGTTTGGCTAAAACGCCGTAACCAAACAAGGCCCTAGCTAGCTCCACAGGTCGCATCCAATGAGATAAATGTAGTATCATCTCATTTTCATTGGTGAAGCGTGTTTGCAAAGAGCTGCATATCTAGCTTCTGGGGAAATAAGTTTTGATAAGGTTTATATTAATACCGTAAAGATACAATTATACCCGGCCACTACAACAACGCAATGCCTTACCAACAGTACCGATGCACACAACCATAAAAATAAGCTACAAAGTCCCGCTATAGAGTTGTGGTCCTTACAACAACAGTTAACACAAACACCACCGTGTTAACACCTCAAGTCCAAATTGTTCAGAAGCGGCGTCTCTAAGAAGGAAACGGTGCATAAACCCCGTCGTCGCCCGATCATAGATCTTAGGTTTTTTTATCCTGAAAAAAGTTTCCGCTCTCAAAACAATGCATTCGACAAGACATGTCCCATGACGGCAACAAAATAAGCTATCACAATTTGACACAGCAGAAAAACTTAAAAACTTTTTCTAAATCATCTAGTGCAAACATATTTGAAATTATGCCACTAAATGCTGGGAATATATTCGGTGCTCAAGACAACCATCCAGTTGCAGTACGGGAAAAGATCACTCGTGAAACTTTGGATAAGAAATGTCCATGTAAAGCAAGGATAAATATCACAATGATCCTCCTTCACCATCATCAAAGGTTAATCCATCAGATTCAAATATTGTGATGGAAGATGATTTGATTAGTGAGGGCGAAAATGAACGTGAAGGGGAATTTCATCCATTGCTTAGTGAGAATTCTAATGGTTGTCCAGAAGATAATTTAGACCATGATGATGTCCATAGAGTAGTTAAGTGGAAACAGATAATAAGCAAGCAAATGGTGGGAATATATCTTTCGATGTGGGTTCAAAGAGGCCTTAGGAGGCACATTCAGAATATGAGAGTATCAACAGTAGGTGTAGGTGCTATGGATTATATTGGTAACAAGGCAAGTGCCAAACTTGATCTTATTTTCTTTCAACATTTATTTTATTGACTTGCCTTGTCGTTTCTTACCAATTTTCATTAGATACAGCATGAATATTCTTATTGGATATTTGATTTATAATTTCATTTGATGAGACATATATTTCTTCATGCTCCGGGGATCAATATCAGTCAGTATGTCTATATATCAGACGCCCTTTTGCTTTGTATATTGCCACTTGACCTCTGGTGAAAATGATGGAAATCTGATAAAGGGAAATTCAGATGTTGAAGAAATCCTTCGAAGAACAGTATTTAACCCAGATCATAGAGTTTGCATGCCCAAGGGAATACATGACCACGAGTAAGTTAGCAAATTTGTGTCACCTGAATCTTTGCTATTCCCCAAAAGTTTACACTCGACAAGGATTTCAGCTGACTGTATCCATTGCTGTATAGCCGATGCAACCCAAGATAATGGTTTGCATATGCTATATTCACGTTTTTCTTAATCTCTTATATACAGCCATTCCAAAATTTCAGAAGGTATTCTCATAATTATGGTCCTGCCTTTCAATTTGCATAATCAATCTGATAAGATTCATCTTAGCTCATATTTGGACATGTGAAATTCTTGGCTACTTGTCTAGTAGGTGTGATCGTATTCTTTCATACGGAAAGGGTATCAGGTTAGCTGCTTACAAGACAGCGGAGCTCAACCTTTCTGATCACCGCCCAGTGTCTGCAGTCTAGTACATGGCAGAGGTTGGAGTTTTATGCCACAGAAAGTTGCAGAAAGCTGTAACATTAACCGATGTGGAGGTCAAGGATCATCTGTTATTGGAGGAAGGAAGTAATTGTTGAATAAAGACCAGCGGGATGTGAGTAGCTCATGGTGCAATGGCCGAAGGACAATCCCAGCATTTGAAACAAATTACTGAAATGTATACATAAGCAGGTAGGGATAGCAAATTGATTGTTTACCATGGGTCTCAGGGAGAATTTGTCCTGCCAAACTCTTCAGAAGAGAGTCAATTGTATTTTGAGCAATTTCTGGCAACGCAATGATGAAAAGCAACATGGTGTGTCCATATAGTTTCTTAAATTGTTAAATTCTGTGAGCTTCTAACACTCGTTGGTTCAAATTGTACCTCAGTTTGACGCAACTGGGAGCTTTTTATTCTCTTTGAACTTCCAAAACCGATGCAAAGAACCTCCTAATCTCGTTTTGGATGAACAACCAAGAAAAACATTATTTGAGTTCCATTGGAAGATGCACACAGTGCTTAACACACAAAAGGAACAACCATCAATAACTTTATTTTAGCGTTATATGGTACAAATTACACGAGTAAAACAGGGATAATATGTTACTATTCTACAAATTACATCGAATAAAACATTGATATGGAATATATTAGTACTATGCTACAAATCACATCGAATAAACAGGGATGTATTACAGGAGGGTCGCAGGACAGGCGCAAACTTACGAGGATCAGCCGAAAACCACTTGAACTGGAGCTGCTGTGGAAGAAACGACACCCATAATCTGGTTGAGCGTGGCATCCTTCTCTTCCTCAGTCCACGAGTGCTCCTGCGTCACCATCTCCCAGTCCCAGTGTCCCTTGTCCTGAGCATGCCCATTCCTGAACATGGCGACACGACGCAAAGCTGTGCATACTCCCATGACGAACTTGACAAGGTAAATCTGCCTGTCTGCACCATCAAAACCAGCCATCACAAACTCTTTCAAGCGATGCTGTCGAAGCTTAGTCGGCTGCCAGGATATTTCCTCATTGGGCTCCTCTGTGCAAGAGGCAATGTGGATGTGAAAACTCTCAAGGGCAGGCGCCATCTCAAGGAGAGCACGTGGCCATGCGACGTCCCAGGATGAAGGCACATCAGCGACGAGCAGCCGCCTCAGGTTAGGTAACAGCAACGACGGGGAGCTAGACGGCACGATCCATCTGTCAGGCCCTGTGAACCGGATTATCAGGTTGGTTATGTCCCGTGTGTGTTCAACAAACGGGTCAAGCTCCAGGTGCTGCCGTAACCACTGGTGAAACCCTTCCACTTCGATACCGAGGCGGCGGGCAAGGTGCCATTGCCTGAGGCACGGAACCGAGTCGGCCTCGAAGCAGAGTTTTGTGCCCATGGAGGCCAGACGCTCCAGATTGGGAAGATCCCTCAGCCATACCGATCCAATCACACAATTGTCTATGACGAGCTCCCTGATCTGCGAGTCGGGGGCATCCAGAAGCATGACCTCGCCCCGGTCGCAGAGACAGGAGTTGAGGTGCACCACCTGCAGCTGCGGGCACGAGTACAAGACGTTCTCGTAAGAGGATGGCGGCGACTCCGCTACATCTTGCAGGATGAGCCTAGTGAGCGCGCCGAACCTGTGCAGCCGTGGAGGGATCACACAGCACCCAAGCTTGAGGCTTTGCAGGCGTGACGCGCCAGGCTCGTCACAGAGGCCATGGCTAGGGAAGGCGTGCACGGTTTGCTGCCTGAAGGTCGGCCTGGCGATGACCTCGAGGTCGTCGACGCCCCAATCATCTATGGCCTGAGAGATCAACCGGTCGATGCAGCCGGTGTTGTGGGTGGTGAAGAACTCGAGCCTCAGCCTGCTGACCCTCCGGCGAGCTCCGGCGGCCAAGAGGCCCTCGACGGAGCTGGTGAAGGCGCGCATGGCGCGGCGCTCGTATCTCGTCATGTTGGGCATGAACTCGTGCCGCCCGATGCGGGGCCTATACAGCGCGAAGGTCCCCTTGCTGTAGATGTCGCGGTAGCGGAGGAGCCACCGTTGGTAGCGCGGCGGGAGCACGTCGCTGACCCTCAGATCGAGGGCGTCCAGCTTGCGGGGAAGGCCGGCCCAGCGCCTGGAGAGCACCCCGGCGCCGAGCGCCGCGCGGGTGTCGAGGAGGCGCAGGACGAGGAGGAGGAGGTCGTCGGGGAGGGCGCTGATCCGGTTGCCTCCGGGCTCCTCCTTCGGTTTGCGGCGCCGAAGACGGTCTGCACGACGCCTCCAGGCCATGGGGGAGCTCGATCCGGCCACGCGGCGAGTAGATGTGATGGAGGCGCTTCGAGTCAGTGGTTGCTCGCGGCCGAGGCTACGAGTAGATATACGGCTCCGCATCGACGCCTGAACCCCCGTCGAGCCGGAGTTCAGGATGGTGGCGGCCACAGGGACTCGTGCCGGTATCGGAGTAGGCACCGCCGGTGAGAAAGTGGGTTGGGATTTGGGGGGACGGCCGAACGGAGTACGGAGCGCCGCTGTGGTCCTATATGCCGACCTGGTCGGTATGTACTCTGCGTCGCCACTCCAAGTAGGGCCGGCCCAGTGCCTCTTTTCTGTTTCTTTTTTCTTTTCTGTTATTTCTGTTTCTTTTTTTCTTTGTTCCAAAAGTTTGTATTTTTTATATCTGAACATTTTTTAATTTGAACATTTTTCAAACATGAATATTATAAAATTTGAATTTTTTTCGAATATGCACATTTTCAAATTTGTACATAAACATTTCTGAAATTTGATTTTTCAAAATTTGAACAATTTTCGAATCTGAACAGAAAAACAGAAAAAAATAACATAAAAGTATTTAAAAAGGAAAAAACCATAAATAGAAAAATGGAAGGAGCTTATCTGGCCTGGGCCATACCCCATGCGAGGTATGCAGGCGCGTTGTAACCATGGTCAGTATATAGGATTTTCTGCCGTTGTGTTGGTAGATGAGTTCTTTATTTCTCGAATTGCCTCCTTGGATATGGGTAAACGAAAAAATAGGCTCAACCCACAACATAAATGTTGATTCTTTGTCAAACTTTCCGAAACTTGAATTTGATCAAAATCTATACACTGGATAATTTGAAATGGAGATGGTACTTTGTACAGATGTGACGATTCCATTCTTTTAAAAATGACAACAATACAGTCCATATTTTTGGGAAAGGGACTTTTCGGTTGCCAAGGCTTTATGCACATCATCCCCAAAGTGAAGACTCATACATTCATCATGCCATTGGCCATTGGGGAAGGGACTTTTCGGTTGCCAAGGCTTATGCGCTTTTCAAAAACTGTGCTTAGCAACTCTCGTTCATTTGGTTCCTTATGAAAATCTTGTTGCAATCAGAAATATAATACTTCCTTCGAACCAAAATAGATATCTTAGATTTGTTAAAATTTAAATTAACCTATATATTAAATAGTGTCTAAATTAATCTAAATTTTGACAGATCTAAGACATCTATTTTAGGACGGAGGGAGTATTTTTTTAGTTACTGCTTCTGTTTTAGGATAGACTCAGACTAGAGACATTCTTTATAGAGAACTTATGTGTCATGTTCAATGAAGTTGCTTTGGAAACCAGAGGTCACTTATTTTTCATCGCAAATATTCACAATCTTATAAAAATGACAAAGGATATATTCATATAGATAGGACCCTAAAAAAAGCTTGAAAATGCATACTAAGCCTCGGGAAAAAACTTATGCAACTGAATCCCCCATTGCTAGTCATATTGTCTTCGCATTGCCGAAGGAGAGAATGAAGACATGTAGAGCACTAACTTAGTCGTCCACGCTGTCATTTAGAGGGAAATTTCTCGTAAAATCCAGGATCTAAGGAAGAAGCCAAATCGTTTGTTCGACTTCCTAAAATGATAAGTTATTTGTGTTGGGTAAATTCTCATGGGCTGTTGATCATATTTCTTGTGGACATTTGCCCAAAATTTGTTTTTTAGAACATAAAGGCAGTATAAAAATGCGTGAACGGTGTTGGGTACTTATGATCTCGATTTTGAGAATGTACAACAATATCATATTCTTTTAAATAGTGGCAAAAGACTTGCCTATATCCATTAGTTAAGAAGAGAGCTTCGTTAAAGTAAGAAGAAAACGATGTACATCCAAGGGCGCTCATATCCCGATATTACATAACTCTACTACTTCGCACCCTCGGAAACCCAAAGCTTTGCCTTGCTCAGATGTAGGGGAAAACTTGCTACGCATGACTCTCTCGCATTTCTCTCTTTCCAAATTGTCCAAGATGTAGCATGACGAGAGTCGCTATGGACTTTCGGTTTGGAATACTAGCACTCGACATGTTGGTCCACCAAGACTCAAAGCAAAGCTCCTTCATCCCGTAGGAGGTATTGATGTACTATGTAAGCCCAAACCAATCTTTGACCATTCCCCGCAGCCTCTTGGTGTAGCGGCATTGGAAGAAAAGATTTGACGCTGTCTTTTGGGTTTGTTGTGGGGAAGGAGAAGGGGGCAAATGCCATAATTTGTCCAACCTCTTTTATCTAAGTGATCCGCCGTTCATAGCCTATTTTAGATGGTCAACCAAGCAAAGAAATTTATCTTTAGAGGTGCTCAAACCTTCCAACCATCTTATTAATGCATGTGCACGGTTGAGCCAAAAAATTGAGCTTTGTAGGCCAAAGTAGTTACAAATTCTCCATTATCTGTGAGGTTCCAAACTATTAAATCTTCCACCTCTTCATTAAGGTTTGTTATATTATGATCCAAATTCAAGTATTGGTGCACTGAAGAAAGGCTAACTTCGGACGGATCGGAGCGAGGCCCATCACCGGGATCGTTGCCACCATCTATATATACATCATGTAAGCCGCCGGCTAGGGTTTATCGCATCTTTGATAACCCACGGCGTTTGTAAAACACCCACCGAAAATAGTGAAGAGTTTGCTGGCTGGCGCCCGTGGTTTTTTCCCCCTTCGTGTTGGAGGGGTTTCCACGTTAAATCTCGTGTCCCTCTGTCGTGTTTACTTATCGTTCTTCGTTATTGTGCATCGCGTAATCTAACAAGTGGTATCAGAGCCCGTATTTTGATCTAGGGTTTGCGAGATGTCGTCATTGAAGTTCGATCTACCGCAGTTGGACATCACCACGAGATTCTCTCTGTGGCAAGTGAAGATGAGGGCGATTCTCTCCCAAACTTCAGATCTGGATGAAGCGATCGACGCATTCGGCGAGAAACCGAAGGAAACTTGGATTGGCGTGGAGAAGCGGAAAGACCGTAAGGATTTATCGTTGATTCAACTCCATCTGTCCAATAATATTTTGCAGGAAGTGCTGCAGGAGAAAACCATCGCCGAGTTATGGGACAAACTAGAGGAGATCTGTTTGTCCAAGGATCTCACGGGCAGGTTGCACGTTGAAAGGATCGTATGGGCACCTAGAGGGGGGGGTGAATAGGTGCTACTTCAAATTTTCTTTTTTTTCAAATTAAGGTTTGACAATAAGGTAAATTCTCTAGATAATGCAACTATGGTGAATTTACCTATATGACAATTATGCAAGAACTACCTCAACACAAAGTAGTAACGAGTAGGTAAGGTGCGGTAAAAGGATAGAAGTAACCGAAGAGTGGACGCGGAGACACAAGGATTTGTTTCCCGTAGTTCCTTCCTTTTAAGGGGAAGTACGTCTACGTTTGGAGAGGGGGTGGTTTCAAACCACCAACGCCATGAAAGGCCTCCCTTATTCTCCGATGAATCTCACCCCAACGGGATCGATTCACCTTCCATTATATCGGCAACCTTCAAGGTGGAAGCCGGCACCGTTACAAGTTTGGGGCACACATCCACAACTTAATCGGAGGCTCCCAAATACAACCAAGCTGTCAAAGCAATCAAAGACAAGCTTGTAAGAACCAAAACAAGAACTAGGGTTTCCAAGAAAACTCTAGAGCAAAGGGGCCCTCAATGAAATGAGGGGGAAATGAAGATCTCTTTTGGTGAAGTAGTAGATCGCGACCTCCTTCTTCGATTCCCCAAAGATCAAGGACTTTGGGCGGTGGAATGAGGAGATCTTGAGGATTTGGGTGGCTCCAATGGACTTCAATGGTGTTCTTTGACTTCAATGCACTGAGCAGCTTGTCCCAAGGTAGGTGGAGGGGTATTTATACCCCTCCACGAAATATGGCCGTTGGAGCATTTAATGTACCGGTAGTATCGGTACACAAGCGGTAGTACCGCTTGCAAGCGGTACTACCGGTCAAGTACCGGACCAGGTGCCGGAGGTGCTCCAGATCTTTAGTATTCTTTAGCTTTGGACGGTATCCCCCTTGCGGTACTACCCCCAAGCGGTATTACCGGTCGTAGGAAGCGGTACTACCGGTTAGGGCGGTATTACCGGTCCCAAGTACCGCTTGGTACTGACCAAAACGGAGAGGAGTGTGTGCTGGTCAGTATGCCCCGGTACTGCCGAGCGGTACAACCGTCTCAAACGGTAGTACCGCTTGTACCAAGCGGTACTACCGGTTGGACCGGTAGTGCCGCTCTGTGGTACCGGGGGGTACTGACTAGTACACACCTTCATCAGCTTTGGTCAGTGCCAACCGGTACTGGAACCGGTAGTACCGGTGTCAAGCGGTAGTACCGGTCATAGTTCCGGTACTACCGGTTGACACAGAGGTTTTTTGCAAGGGGAATTGATATGCCATTATTTGTGCCACCACTTATCAAACCTGTGATAAACTTAACACACAGTTAAACCGATAAGTGTGTTGTTATCAAACATCAAAACCAGAGGGATAGGAAAATGCTCTTTCAATCTCCCCCTTTTTGGTGTTTGATGACAATACACTTGTGCAAGATGATTTTAATAGTAAGCATATGACATTTGTAAAATAGAGACGGGACTCCCCCTAGATGTGTAGAAACAAACCTCCCCCTCTATTTTACAAACCCAACATGGGTGCATAAATATGGATACTAGCATTTGAACATACCTTTGCACAAAACATGTGATGAGGAACATATAGACAATAGATACCGCATATCATCACAAGATGGATCCAATGAAATAAACCACATAGTATCATAAGATGGATCCATCCACATAGTCTCACACGACATAAACACATAGTCTCACGCATAAATAGAGGGAAATCGAAGTTCACAAGCAATAAAAGGATCAAAGAGAAAAACGAGCTTGTGACTTCCCATGCAACACCCGTGCCTAAAGTGCAACTTCTCCCCCTTTGGCATCAAGACGCCAAAAAGGGACAAGTGCAAAGCTATCGTCCCAAAGGTCAATCATCCTCCTCCTCCTCATCCTCAAAGTCCTCCTCATCCTCGTAAGTGGGTGGGGCGCGGTGCGAGGAAGAGACATCATCGTCCCAACGGCTGTGCTGAGAGATCCACTGATCTTCTGGAGTGATGTTGTTCTCGGATCCCTCGGAGATGGTCAAACCTTGAGCAGACATCATTTCCTTCTGTCGAGCACTGGCTTTCTTGGCATACACATGCGCCTCATACATGCGCTTCTGGTTGTCTACCTGGAAGCAGAAGATCTTCTTGAGCTTGACCTCCATCCTTTTGGCCCAAGAGGGCTTAGCATTGTTGCGACTAGAGACAACATAGTCCGTGTCATGACCACTGTCAGCATCCGCAGAGTCATCCTCATCCTCCTCACCCGCCTCAACGCGAGGTTTGGCATGTGTCTTGATCTTGAGTGCCTTTGGCATGTGCACAACGAGAGAGCGAGTGGAGAGAGTCCTAGCAATGACGGGGCACTTGGACACAATGAGGTCCATAATATAAGGAGCAAATGGGGGAACCCTCCGAGTGTGTGCAGCAGCAACCATTTCATTCCATATGAAGTCTGTCACATCAAGAGGATTGCCTGATTCTCGGTTGAGGAAGGTGTTGAACAGCAAGTCAACGGAGAACCCATGTATCTCATCCTTGTTGCCCGCACGAGGAGCAACAGTCTCACGGAAAATGCGATGGAGAATGTCATATGTGGGGAGTAGATCCTTGATCTTGCCAGCAACCCCACGGCCTCGAATATACAAAGGTGTAAGAACATCCTTTTTGGAGGGATGCTCCCGCATGTGACAGCGAAAACCACAAGGAACGTCCCGGCCACGGTCTTCATACCCCAAGATTGCAGCGAACTCCGCAAGTGTAGCTTCCTTGACAGCACCTTGAGTCATCCAGGTAATCTTCCGAGTGCGGCCATTGTGGAAATGTGCAGTGGCATAAAACTGGCAGATAAGGAGGGGATCATAGTCATACTGAAACTCCATAATGGGGAACAAGCCAAGGTTTGAGCAGATTTCCTTAGCTTCAGCAAAGTAGTCAGGGTTCTTGTCAATGTGTCCCATGTCAATCCACTGCTGAGGCACCACCATATGGATGTTGGTCAAAAGAACCTCATGATACACACGCTCTTGGAAATCATCATAGAAGAGACTGTCTGCCCTTGACTCGCTCCGGTTGCGGGAGTATGCATTGTCCATCCGGAGAGCCCTAAAATCTGACTCAGAGATGTCTAAAAGTTTCTTTGGCCCAGATGGCCCAGAGCTGAGACTTTTGGTACGCCCAGTGGAAGGGGGGCGAGAAGGAGGGGCGCTGCCACGCCCAGCTGAGCGCTTGGTAACCCCTTCACGACCCCCACGACCATCGCGAGTGGCAGGCAACTTGGAACGGTGTCTTGGCTGTGGCATAACCTCTTCCTCAGACTCCGTCTCTTCCTCAACAATCTCACGGTTGGACTTGGAGCGCTTGCGTGTACCCCGAGAACCACCTGCATCTGTGAAAGCACGAGGGAGGATAGCAAGGGGGTAAGGGCACAAGAATCAAAAAGGAGCAAACGAGAGAATCTACAATTTAGGCAGAAAAATGTGGTCAGAGTGGATCGGTACTACCGGACCTGACGACCGGTAGTACCGCTTGCAAGCGGTAGTACCGGAAAAAGTTCCGGTACTACCGGTTGAGCGGCACATGAGTGTCAGATCTGATGGGAACGGCCCAAATTGACGGCATAAAACTGCTCAATAGAAGATTCTACTCGGTAACAAGGAATAATATGGCAGTACAACCTTGCAAGTAGTCAATTTCTCCACAAATCTAAGCCAAAACCTAGATCTAATGGGGAAATCAAACAAGGGGAGAAGGGGCGGTTGTACCGGGATCCATGGCGGTGGAAAGGAGTGGGAGCCCGCCAAGAGGCCGAATCCAAGGAGAATCCGGAGAGAGGAGGGCGCGACAGGGCTCCGGTGGCTTCAAGATCTCCGGTGGCGGCGCAGGTTTGAGTGGAGGACGTGGGGAATAATGAGGCACTGAGGGGTGCCTCTCCCCACGCGTCCAATATATACCTGGAAACCGTCAACCGGTAGTACCGGTTGTTGGAGCGGTACTACCGCTTGTAAGCGGTAGTACCGGTTCCACGACCGGTAGTACCGGTGACCGGTAGGACCAGACATGTGGGCGGTAGTACCGTTCCTGGAGCAGTTCTTCCAGGAGCCGACCTGGGAACTTACCAGGTCCGGTAGTACCGCTCGCACATCCGGTAGTACCGGTCCCATCTGATGCCAAAGCCTGGGATCAAGGATGATTCTTGTGCGGATAGAGAGAAGGGTTTCGTGAGGGAGTAAGCAGGCTTGGGTTAAGACAAGTGAGATGAGAGGCACATGCGCTCAAAAAAATGGAAGAAGCAAATAAACACCAAACTAGAGTGCGTGATTCTAAGAACAATGAAGGCAAGTCAAATAGATGACAATCATGAGTGAAAACCAATTCAAATAGATGACAAACACGAGCAAGCACCTCAACCTCTCGATTGAGAGGGGGCGGTGGCCTAGGCCACCATATTTGAGTATACTCGGCTTGGCACCACGAAGATATATCTTGGGTCCATTACCGAAACTCATCATTGAGCTCACATATCAAAAAATGATATTAAGAGGAATGATTTTGTTTACTTTGCGCATGATGGGGGGAGGGATAGTCCAATCAATTAGGACCGCACTCCCCCTATGTCCATGCCTACACCTAAACCAAACATGGGTCAAGTATTAGGTGAGAGTGCAAGATAATCAAGTCAAACTCCTAGAATCTATGATATTTAGTTCATTCCTCAAGTAGCAAAACCTTGCTTCATCAAGTGGCTTCGTGAAGATATCGGCAAGTTGATCTTTGGTTGATACATAGGATAGATCAATATCACCTCTAGCAACATGATCTCTAATGAAGTGATGTCGAATCTCAATATGCTTTGTCCTTGTGTGATCCACCGGGTTGTATGCAATCTTGATGGCACTTTCATTGTCACATAGAAGAGGCACTTTGTCACAATGGACACCGTATTCCTTTAAAGTTTGCCTCATCCATAGCAATTGGGTGCAAGCACTAGCAGCAGCAACATACTCGGCTTCGGCGGTGGAGAGAGATATACAATTTTGCTTCTTAGAAGACCAACATACCAAGGACCTACCAAGGAATTGGCAAGCCCCGGATGTTGATTTTCTATCATCCTTGTCTCCCGCCCAATCCGAATCCGTGTATCCACAAAGAGCGAATGTTGAGCCTTGAGGGTACCAAAGACCATAAAATGGGGTATGAACTAAATATCGAAAGATTATCTTGACCGCCATTAAATGGCTTTCTTTAGGAGCCGCTTGATATCTTGCACACACACCTACACTTAACACAATATCGGGTCTAGATGCACAAAGGTAAAGCAAAGAACCAATCATAGACCGGTATACCTTTTGATCCACATCTTTACCATTTGGATTTTGTTCTAGATGAGTCTTTGTTGCCATGGGAGTTGGAGCTCCATTCAAATCTTGCATTTTGAATCTCTTGAGCATATCTTGAGTATACTTGGCTTGATTGAAGAATGTTCCTCCTCTAACTTGCTTGATCTCAAAGCCAAGAAATACTTTCAACTCCCCCATCAAGGACATTCGGAACCTACTAGTCATAAGCTTTGAGAATTCATCATTAAAGGCTTTGTTAGATGAGCCAAAGATAATATCATCAACATATATTTGGCATACAAAAAGCTCCCCATTGACCTTCTTAGTAAAAAGAGTGGGATCGATTTTCCCAACCTCAAAGCCACGGTCAAACAATAACTCTCTAAGGTGCTCATACCACGTGCGTGGGGCTTGCTTGAGCCCATAGAGCGCCTTATCAAGTTTGTAGACATGGTTTGGGAAGTTGGGGTCCTCAAATCCCGGGGGTTGCTTAACATATACCAATTCATTTAAAGGACCATAAAGGAATGCAC
This sequence comes from Avena sativa, assembly GCA_916181665.1. Classification (NCBI taxonomy): domain Eukaryota; kingdom Viridiplantae; phylum Streptophyta; class Magnoliopsida; order Poales; family Poaceae; genus Avena; species Avena sativa. The sequence continues at coordinate 349,137,291 of OV702293.1, read as the reverse complement.
TTTCTACATCCATTTGTTGCAACTTAAAGTTATGATGTGCCACATAAGCAAGAAGGATACAGATGGACTCAAGGCGAGCCACAGGTGCATAAGTCTCTCCATAATCAATGCCTTCAATTTGAGAATAACCTTGTGCAACCAATCTAGCCTTGTTCCTTACAATAATCCCATGCTCATCTTGCTTGTTCTTGAATATCCACTTTGTTCCAATAACATTGCGGCAATCTTTTGGCTTCTCAACTAACTTCCACACTTTGTTTCTCTCAAAGTTGTTGAGCTCTTTGTGCATAGCTTCTAACCAATCCGAATCTTCAAGAGCTTCCCACACTTTCTTTGGTTCAATCATGGAGATGTGTGCTTGATGTTCACTGAACCTCTTCAATTGTGCTCTTGTGGAAATTCCTTTCCTTAGATCTCCAACAACATTTTGGAGGGTGTGGTCTCTTATTTCCAACATTCTTTCTTTTCTAGCTTCGCGACGAGCGTGGATCTCCTCATTGTTTCTTAGAGGTCCCTCTTCATCATTTTGATCCTCGTCTTGACCATCAACTTGACCTTGATCATCATTGGAGTCATCCTCTACATTGGGAGGCAAGGATTGACCTTGGTCTTGATCAAGTGCTCTTCTAGCATCTTGAGCTTGTCCCAATACAGTTTGGATGGATCTTCCTTGACAAATTGACTTGGCACCACTTGACAACCCATCGAATGGACCAAGCTCCTTTTGATTAGAGTTCACACATTGATCACTATGTTGAGGGTCCACATCTTGTCTTTGGCTTGAGTCAATGTCCTCTTCGGTAGATGGGGCATGTTGAGGTTGTGAAGATGAGGGCTCCACTCGAGTGGAGCATAGTTCTTCTCGATCCGCCATAAGGGGTTCCTCAACAGGGCGGATATAACCCACACCCATTCTTCCTATGGCATCCTGAGGTATTTCATCATCTGCATCACAAGCATCAACACGCCCCCCTTGGGGACCATCATATTCTTTGAAGGTCACACTACAAGATTCTATGACAGCTCCGGAGAGCTTGTCATAGATTCTATAAGTGTGAGATTCGAGACCATAGCCAACAAAAATACCCTCTAATGCTTTAGACTCGAATTTAGACAAACGAACACCTTTGATGAGATAGAAACACTTACAACCGAACACCCGGAAAAAATATATGTTGGGCTTGTTACCGGTAAGTATCTCATATGGAGTCTTGTTGATTTTCTTGCGGAGGTAGAGTCGGTTTGAAGCATGACAAGCGGTGGAGACGGCTTCGGCCCAGAAGTTGTATGGAGATTTAAACTCCGCCAACATGGTCCTAGCCATCTCAATAAGAGTCCGGTTCTTCCTTTCGGCCACACCATTTTGTTGGGGGGTGTATGAAGCGGAATATTGATGTTTAATCCCCTCATCACTAAGGAAGTCATTAAAGGTGTAGTTCTTGAACTCGGTGCCGTTGTCACTTCTTATAATCAACACAGGAACATTGTGTTGCCGTTGAACCAAGTTGATGAAGTCGATAAAAGTCCTTTGAGTTTCACTCTTCAACTTGAAGAAATAAACCCAATAGTATCTTGAAAAGTCGTCAACAATCACCAAGCAATATTTCTTCCCTCCAAGACTTGCATGAGATGGAGTACCAAATAGGTCCACATGGAGGAGTTCCAAGATCTTGTTAGACTTGATTTGGTTCGTGGGCTTGTGAGGAGCGTCATGCATCTTCCCTAGAACATATGCCCTGCAAACACGATCTTTGGCAAAGGAAACATTTTCTTTTAGTCCAACAGTATGGCCCTCTTTATGGAGACTTTGCAAAGTTCTCATATTGACATGGGCTAGTCGGCGGTGCCATAGCCAACCCATATCGGCCTTTCCGTATAAGCACATCGGACCTGCAGTGTCTTGCCCCGAAAAGTCCACCACATACAAGTCGTTTTCGACGTACCCAACGAAAGCGACCTTGAGAGACTTGCTCCACATGAGGACCACAACATCATCAATAAAGACGGCAAAGCCCATCTTTCCAAGAGCATGGATAGAAAGTAAATTGTATCCAAGGGTTTCAACAAGCATGACGTTCACGAGTGTAATGTCGTGAGCCACCACTACCTTGCCGAAACCCATTACCTTAGACTTTGACTTGTCGGCATATGTGACAGTGATTTGATCTTCATTTGACACCAAGTCCTTGACCATAGACGAGCTTCCGGTCATATGATTTGTGCAACCACTATCGATCACCCATTTTGACCCTCCGGAAGCATAAGTCTACAAAAGATCAAGCTAGTTTTTAGGTACCCATTTTTCAATGGGTCCTCTTTTGTTAGCAACAAGGGTCTTGGGAACCCAAATAGACCAATCAATATAACCATCATAAGGGCCAACGTATTGTGCATACACACCACCATAATGATCACGCATTAGAACATAGTGAGGGTTAGCACTACCCGCAAAGTCATCATGAGACATGGTTTTACCACTTGTGGTCTTACTACCCACAATGGCCTTGTTGGTTTCTTGTGTGGGCTTGACCTTCTTCTTCTTGTTCTTCTTCTTCTTCTTCTTCTTCTTAGAATTGGAGACAAATCCAATGCCCCCTTTATCACCACTAGGCCTTTGCTTACTCAAAAGATCATCAATAGACTTGTTGCCTTGTGGAAATGTGGCCTTAGCAAGCTCCCCCTTCAACCTAGCATTCTCTTCAAGAATAGTTATGCTACTAGATGGAATGAAGTTACTAGGTGAAGGTATTTTGGCCAATTGAGTTTGAAGCGTTTCATGGGACTTTGTGAGAGACAAGAGTTCACCCTCCAAGGCCTTGTGAGCCTTGTTGAGCAAACTAAAGTCCTCGGCAAGTTTTTCATGAACCACACCAAACTCAATCTTGTCCTTTTTAGCTCTTTTGTATTTAGCAATAGCATGATCACGCTCTTTGATGAGTTTGTTAACAATGGTGTCATTGGCCTCATCAAGCCCTTCAAATTTTGACTCAAGGGACAACCTAGTCTCTTGTTCTTCTTCTAGAGCATTGCTTAAAGCCTCTAGTTCAATCATATGTTCATGCCCAAGTTTACATCTAACATCTAGAAGCTCTTGAGTATGGGAGAGTTGGTCTAAGATGTTCCCGAAATGTAGTTTAGCATCACCTTCTAGGTTAGTCATGAACTCATCAAAGGCAATTAATTCCTTTTTAACATCAAGAGACATTTCATCATCAATCTCATCATTATCTAATTGAGTAGAGTGGGATGATGAGGATACCTCCGTTCCTCTTGCCATAAGGCAAGTGACGTTCTTGGTGGAAGAGTTCTCATTTGGAGAATCAAAGAGTGAGAATGTCGGAGTAGATGTGGTGGCAAGAGTAGACACACCATGAGAAGTTTCCTCTTCGTCATCTTCATCATCTTCATTGTCGGAGGAGTACTCTTCATGAGTGATCAAGACAATTTCTCCCGGCTTCTTGTTGATGGGATTCCTTTTGATGAAAGGTTTCTTGTACGGTCCCTTGAGAGTCTTCTTCAACACAAGCTTTCCACCATTATCTTCTCTCTTCTCATAGGGGCAACTAGACACAAAGTGGTAGCGGTCACCATAATTGAAGAAAGTTCTCAATCTTGTGGTATTCTCTCTTTTCCCATTTGGATTGCTTCTCCGTTCCATTTCCATCTTGGCCTTGGCAGGGTTCTTCCAAAAGTTCTTTGCATAGAAAGCCATATATTGACCATGAGAAATCTTCACTTCATCGGGATGGTCCATGGAAAGCCCTTCATCACTATCATCTTCATCCCCATGGTCCACAACTTTGGACTTCAAAGCAACATTGACAACATTACTCATACCAAGGGCACGAGCACGGGCATCTTTGGCATTCTTGGTGGCAACCTTGAAAGCAGCCATCTCTTGCATAACTTCATTTGAGGTCATGAGATGGTAGTTGTGTCTTCCTTGTAGGCTCTTCAAGTCGGTGGGCTCAAAAGGCATGAGTGCACTCACATATTTCCTTTTTATCCATGCATCATCCACATGTGAGGCACCCACATTCCTAAAAGCAGTGGCGGTGGTCTTGAGCCTTTGGTACATGTCTTCGTGATCTTCACCTTCTTTCATGTAGAAGCCTTCGGCTTCATTGCTTAGAGCATCATATCGGTTCCTCCTCATACTCTCATTTCCAATAAACAACACAATGAGAGCATCCCAAGCTTCCTTGGAAATGCTAAAGTGCTCAATGTGTGGATAATCCTTTGTCCCCAACCCTTGTTGAATCATATGCAAAGCAGTGGCATTGAGTTGACTATTAACAATCTCTCTTCTTGTCAAGTTGTTTGGATCCCCAATAAAGAGTCCATGCTCGATGATGTTCCATAGTTCAATGCAAGAGCTGTGCATATGAGTTCTCATTAGTGATTGCCATTGAGCAAAAGTAGCGGATTCTTCAAGCTTAGGTGGGTCACCTCTATTGTATACATGAGGGTGAGGGATTGGAGGGTCGGGAGAGTACCATGAGTGACGGTGCTCACCCTTCCCACCATTATTGTGTGTGGAGGAATTAGTGTTGTCTGGTTTACCCCCTACCAATGCACCCTCAGGGGATACTGACGTATTCCCCTTAGGTAAAATGGATGGTTGATCCTCTTGAGGAGATGGGGGTGATGAGCCTTCTTTGTCTTTAAAAAGTTGCTCAAGCATCTTCTTGACTTCGTTGACCAAGGAAGAGCTCAATCTTGCTTCCAAGTTTTTGATATCTTCCATGGTCACCGTGGTCGGCTCACCATCACCATCCCCTTCACGGCTACCCATATTCTCTTAGGCGGTAAAGCCCAAATAAAGAGCCGAGGCTCTGATACCAATTGAAAGGATCGTATGGGCACCTAGAGGGGGGGGGTGAATAGGTGCTACTTCAAATTTTCTTCTGTTTCAAATTAAGGTTTGGCAATAAGGTAAATTCTCTAGATAATGCAACTATGGTGAATTTACCTATATGACAATTATGCAAGAACTACCTCAACACAAAGTAGTAACGAGTAGGTAAGGTGCGGTAAAAGGATAGAAGTAACCGAAGAGTGGACGCGGAGACACAAGGATTTGTTTCCCGTAGTTCCTTCCTTTTGAGGGGAAGTACGTCTACGTTTGGAGAGGGGGTGGTTTCAAACCACCAACGCCACGAAAGGCCTCCCTTGTTCTCCGATGAATCTCACCCCAACGGGATCGATTCACCTTCCACTATATCGGCAACCTTCAAGGTGGAAGCCGACACCGTTACAAGTTTGGGGCACACATCCACAACTTAATCGGAGACTCCCAAATACAAGCAAGCTATCAAAGCAATCAAAGACAAGCTTGTAAGAACCAAAACAAGAACTAGGGTTTCCAAGAAAACTCTAGAGCAAAGGGGCCCTCAGTGAAATGAGGGGGAAATGAAGATCTCTTTTGGTGAAGTAGTAGATCACGGCCTCCTCCTTCGATTCCCCAAAGATCAAGGACTTTGGGCGGTGGGATGAGGAGATCTTGAGGATTTGGGTGGCTCCAATGGACTTCAATGGTGTTCTTTGACTTTAATGCACTGAGCAGCTTATCCCAAGGTAGGTGGAGGGGTATTTATACCCCTCCACGAAATATGGCCGTTGGAGCATTTAATGTACCGGTAGTACCGGTACACAAGCGGTAGTACCGCTTGCAAGCGGTACTACCGGTCAAGTACCGGACCAGGTACCGGAGGTGCTCCAGATCTTCAGTATTCTTCAGCTTTGGGCGGTATCCCCCTTGCGGTACTACCCCCAAGCGGTAGTACCGGTCGTAGGAAGCGGTACTACCGGTTAGGGCGGTAGTACCGGTCCCAAGTACCGCTTGGTACTGACCAAAACGGAGAGGAGTGTGTGCTGGTCAGTATGCCCCGGTACTGCCGAGTGGTACAACCGTCTCAAACGGTAGTACCGCTTGTACCAAGCGGTACTACTGGTTGGACCGGTAGTGCCGCTCCGTGGTACCGGGGGGTACTGACTAGTACACACCTTCATCAGCTTTGGTCAGTGCCAACCGGTACTGGAACCGGTAGTACCGGTGTCAAGCGGTAGTACCGGTCATAGTTCCGGTACTACCGGTTGACACAGAGGTTTTTTGCAAGGGGAATTGATATGCCATTATTTGTGCCACCACTTATCAAACCTGTGATAAACTTAACACACAGTTAAACCGATAAGTGTGTTGTTATCAAACATCAAAACCAGAGGGACAGGAAAATGCTCTTTCACACGTGAAGATGAAGTTGTTATCACACAAGCTGCAAGAGGGAGGCTCGATACTGAATCACCTATCCTCCTGGAAAGAGATCATTTCTGATTTGCAGTCTATAGAAGTTAAGTACGAGGATGAGGATTTAGGTCTTCTTCTTTTATGATCGCTGCCTAATTCTTTCAGTAATTTCCGTGACACCATATTATTGAGCCGTGACAAACTAACTCTTGCGAAAGTCTATGATGCTCTTCAGCAAAGGGAGAAGATGAAATTAATGGTGCAGGCAGGAAGTTCGTCCTCCAAGGCGGAGGCGTTAGAGGTCCGAGGCAGGCCTGAGCAGCGAGATAACTAGCACCACAACAACAACAGAGATAAGAGTAGGACCGACAGAGGTCGCTCAAAGTCCAAGGGACGTGACAAGTTCTGCAGGTATTGTAAGAAATCCAACCATATAATTGATGATTGTTTGAAGTTGCAGAACAAGGAGAAAAGAAACGGAACTTACCAACCAAAAAATAATGAAGGTAATGGTAAGGTTGCCTCGGGTAAAGGTGAGGCTGCTGCTGTTGTTGCTGGTTCTGATAGTTCTGATGGTGAATGATTAGATGTTCTTGCTGCATGTGTTTCACGTGATGATGAATGGATTCTTGATACTGCATGTTCGTTTCATATTTGTTGTAACAAGGATTAGTTCAGTTCTTATGAGTCTGTGCAGACTGGAGATTTTGTGCGTGTGGGAAATGACAACCAGTGCACCATTGTTGGTGTTGGTTCTGTCCAGCTCAAGACCCATGATGGGATGACACGCACGTTGACCGGAGTGAAACACATACCCTCCATGGCAAGGAATTTTATCTCTCTTAGTACCCTGGATTGTGACGGGTACAAGTACAAAGGTGGGGACAGACGTCTGAAGGTATTATCAGGTTCTATCATTGTTATGATTGGTGATATGAATTCTGCAAAATTATATGTCCTTAGAGGTAGCACTTTGACTAGTATTGCTGCTGCTGTTAGTACTGATGCTAGTAAGACTAACCTTTGGCATAAGCGTCTTGGACATATGAGTGAGATTGGCATGGCAGAATTGGCGAAAAGAGAGCTGATTGATGGTTGCGACTTGAGTAAGTTTCAGTTCTGTGAGCACTGCATTTTTGGTAAGCATAAAAGAGTTAAATTCAATGCCTCCGTTCATACCACCAAAGGGATTTTAGATTATGTGCATGCTGATGTTTGGGGTCCGTCCCATAGAACTTCCAATGGTGGCGCTAATTACATGCTTACTATTATTGATGATTACTCAAGGAAAGTGTGGCCATATTTTCTGAAACATAAATCTGATGTTTTTGCTGCTTTTAAGAAGTGGAAAGTTATGGTAGAAACACAAACTGAAAGGAAGGTTAAGATACTCCGTACTGATAATGGTATGAAATTTTGTTCAAATGAATTTGATGAGTTTTGCAGCAATGATGGCATGGTAAGACATCGCACCATCCCATACACCCCTCAGCAGAATGGCGTGGCTGAATGCATGAACAAGACCATTATTTAGAGGGATCGCTGCATGTTGTCTAATGCAAAGATGCATAGGCGTTTTGGGGCTGAAGCAGCCTCCACCGCATGCTATCTCATCAACAGGTCACCTTCCGTTTCACTTGATAAGAAAACTCACATTGAGGTATGGTCTGGTTCACCAGCTGATTATTCTGAGTTGAGAGTTTTTGGTTGCACTGCTTATGCTCATGTTGATAATGGAAAGTTAGAGCCAAGGGCTATTAAGTGCATCTTCCTTGGTTATGGTTCAGGAGTTAAAGCTTATAAATTATGGAATCCGGAAACCAAGAAAGTTTTGTTGAGCAGAAATGTCATTTTTAATGAGGCGGTTATGTTTTATGATAGTCCGTCTACTGATATTTCTGATGCTAGTGATTCTCCTAATGTTTCCGATGATGAGCAACAGAGAATTGGCATGCAGGTGGAGCACGCAAAGGAGAACGAAAATGTGTTTCCTAAAACCAGTAATGATGATGTTTATGTTCCACCCTCACCGCCTAATGTTCAGCAGCCATCACGGTCTATTGCAGCTGGCCGTCCTAGGAGAAATATTGCAGCTCCTAATCGTTTAATTGAAGAGTGTGATATTGATCATTATGCTTTGAGTTGTGCTGAACAGGTGGAGCATGATGTTAAACCAGCTACGTACACTAAAGCCATTGCTTCGGTTGATAAAGAAAAGTGGCTAGGTGCGATGCAAGAAGAGATGCAATTGCTTGAGAAAAATGGCACATGGGATGTTGTGCGCTTGCCTAAACAAAAGAAGGTTGTCCGCTGCAAGTGGATATTTAAAAGAAAGGAAGGTTTTTCTCCTAATGAGCCTCCAAGATTTAAGGCAAGGTTAGTAGTAAAAGATTTCAGTCAGATTCTAGGTGTTGATTATACTGATGTATTCTCTCCAGTTGTGAAGCATACTTCTATTTGTGCTTTCTTTGGAATTGTTGCTGCATGAGCTTGAGCTTGAGAAGCTAGATGTTAAGACTGCTTTTCTGCATGGCGAGTTGGAGGAGGAGATATACATGGATCAACTTGAAGGCTTCATTGTGCCTGGTAAGGAGGATCTTGTTTGCAAGTTGAAGAGATCCCTTTATGGACTAAAACAGTCACCACGGCAATGGTATAAAAGGTTTGATTCATTTATGCTAGCACATGGTTTTAAGAGGTCTCAGTATGACAGCTGTGTGTACATGAAGTTTGTTAATGGATCACCTATTTATTTGCTGCTATATATTTATAATATGTTAATTGCTGCCAATAGCATGAAATAGATCATTACTTTAAAGGCTCAATTAAGTAGTGAGTTTGAGATGAAGGATCTTGGTCCTGCTAAGAAAATACTAGGCATGGAAATTAAGAGAGACAGAAAGTCTAGTTTGCCTTTTCTTAGTCAAGAAAAATACATTGAGAAAGTTCTTCATCATTTTAATATGCATGATGCAAATTCTGTTAGTACACCTATTGCTTCTCACTTCAAGTTGTCAGCTTTGCAATGTCCTACTTCTGATGATGACATTGAGTACATGTCACGAGTTCCTTATTCTAGTATTGTTGGTTCCTTGATGTATGCCATGGTTTGTTGCCGGCCTGATCTGTCACATGCTATGAGTTTGGTCAGTCAATACATGGCTAATCCTGGTAAAGAACATTGGAATGTTGTTCAGTGGATTTTCAGGTACCTTCGCGGCACATCTAAAGCTTGCTTGAAGTTTGGCAGGACTGGTGGGGGACTCGTAGGCTATGTGGATTCAGATTATGATGCCGACTTGAATAAGAGAAGGTCCCTCACAGGTTATGTGTTTACTGTTGATGGATGTGCTGTTGGCTGGAAGGCTACTTTGCAGGGTGTTCCAACACAATCTACAACTGAGGCTGAGTACATGGCTATCCATGAAGCATGTAAAGAGGCTGTTTGGCTAAAAGGTCCGTTTGCTAAGCTTTGTGGAGACGATTCTTGCATTAAGCTATTTTGTGACAGTTAAAGTGCAATTTATCTCACTAAAGATCAGATGTTCCATGAGAGGACAAAGCACATTGATATTAAGTACCACTATATTCGCGACGTGGTTGCACGAGGTAAACTGCAGGTATGCAAGATTAGTACTCATGATAATCCTGCTGATATGATGACAAAGCTTGTTCCTGTTGCTAAGTTTGAGCTTTGCTCAAGCTTAGTTGGTATAACAGTTTAGCCCAAGAGGCTGTTTGGCGCCAGCAAGTGTTTCTTTGTTGTTTCAGGTGATTGTTGAAGTTCATGCTACAAGGAATTTGTCTTAAGGTGAAATTTGTTATATTGTGATCCAAATTCAAGTATTGGTGCACTGAAGAAAGGCTAACTTCGGCCTCCGCTCCGCTTCGGCCCAAGCCGGGCGGTATGGATTGTTGCCACCGTTTATATATAAATCCTGTAAGCCGTCGGCTAGGGTTTATCGCATCTTTGATAACCCACGGCGTTTGTAAAACACCCACCGAAAATAGTGAAGAGTTTGCTGGCTGGCGCCCGTGGTTTTTTCCCCCTTCGTGTTGGAGGTGTTTTCCACGTTAAATCTCGTGTCCCTCTGTCGTGTTTACTTATCGTTTTTCGTTATTGTGCATCTCGTAATCTAACAAGGTTCACCTCTCTTAGTTCCACCCAAAGTTGGACAAGTTCTTGTAGATGAGGAATTGTCAAGTTGATGTCCATTTGGATTTTTGAGATCTACGCATTGTCATGTGTGGCTTGCTTGGCGCTTCATTTCTTCCTAATTAAGGCTTCAAATATGAGGGGGGCAATGTCCTCATACTTTCTCCCATTGAGGAACGAGGATTCCCAAAACGGTGTGATCCTCCCATTAGCAATAGTAATGGTGGTACATGCATAAAATAGGATCGTATCCATGGAGTTGCAAGGGTTTCCCGCAAACCCATAGTCTTTCCGGGTCTCTCCACTCATACCAAATCCAACCTAACTGTAAAGCTCGCCAAAATTTTTCAAGGTGTAGCATTCCAAGACCCCCAAGTCGAGTGGGTCTACATGCCCTCTTCCAATTTATCTTCCACTTCCCCACAGACCCCAACGGAACGGTCTCGTGTACCCGTGATGTCGATTTTAAGAACGTGCAACAATATTTTATATATAAGTTTCAAAAGGTTTAAAATAAATCATGCACGTGCATATGAAAAAAATCACTCCAATTCATGATACATTTATTTTAACGACAAGTAATATGGATTGGATGGACGTGTTTTAATATCTAGAGACATACTATTATATCTATATAAAGTCAGAGATGGAGGGAGTATATATAAATTCCTTCGGTTCTTTTGGTTTCGTTGCACTAGTATCTTATCTTTTGAAGCTAAATAGGCTGGTAAACGGCTCAGTCGTAGACGTAGATTCTAGAAAAGCGAACCTGGTGATAAAGAATTTGATACACTACTACCATACCAATGTTGGAGTTAGTCAACTCAATAATGATACTCTCCCTCTCAGTCTTTGAGCCGAAGCGCGTGGGAATATCCACAATAGGGGACATCCCCACGGCCACGATAGACCCACCGGAATCCATACCCTCGCGGAGGATGGGCGAGGCGGTAGGGTGCGTGACAAAGGCCATGGAGCTGGCGGTCAAGATCAAGGACGCCGTGGACATGGTTCGGCAGAACAGGAAGGACTGCGCCCACATCAAGCGCCGCGTGGAGAGGGTCGGCCACACGCTGTCGCTGTGCAAGGACAACGCCGAGCTGATGGGGAGCCCCGCGGTGCGCGCCGCCGTGGAGGCGCTCGCCGAGGTCCTCGGCGAGGCCCTGGAGCTCGTCACGGGCTGCCAGGAGGAGACCAACACCGTGTGCCTCTACTGCACCGCGGGGAAGGTGTCCAAGCAGCTGGGCAAGGTGGATCGGGGCATCTCGGATGGGAACTCGGAAGCCACGTTCGCCATCTTGGTCTTCCACATCTCTAGACAAACGCAGCATGTTCGGACCTGCTATGCTCGCAGAAACAGAGGTACTTTCATATCACAACACGATATTTCCTAGCTAGCTAGTACTATCATATATACATTGGTTGATCGTATTTATTAGTAGTATAAAAATTTGTACATATACAGGAGAGATTATACCCCATCCGTTAGTTGGCGATGAGATGGCGCTGGAACAAGCTCCAGAATCTGGGCTTTCTCCCGACCAAAGGCAAGATGTATCTTCTTCTCCCGAAGATAGGTATTACTGTGGGGAATTCGAGGACCGCCACGTCAAGAATGGTGCCTTGCTGCACAAAATCGCCAGCGTCGCGCTCCGTATCAGGACCGCGACGGAGACGGTACGCCGGAACAGAGATGAGTGCGTGCAGATCGATAAACTTGCAAGCAGAATCATCCTGATCCTGTCGCAGCTCGAGCACACGGAGACGAAGAAAGACACCGCAGTGCGCCTTGCGCTTAAGAGTCTCCGCAAGACCTTCCATAAGGCCCACAAACTCGTCGCGGCCTGCCAGAGGCTGAGCGTCGTCGTCCTGTGCTCGCCTGGGAAACTGTCCGGTGAACTGCGCGGGGTGCTGGATGAGATGATACTTGGCCTCGATGACCTGATTGACGCCCTCCTGTGACGAATCGATTGAAATGTAAGCTCCCCCGTGTGAGAGAGGTAAACTAAGGAGCTACATACACAGAGTGTCCCGAGAGCCGGTCGTCAGCTATACCAATTATTTGGGTGTATTCGTTTAAGTTTCATGATTACTAACTATTTTCGTTAGTTTTTTTTTCGGTAGACCTTGACAATATTCTTCATTTTCTTTGAGCTGGCCATGTTTGGTCTTTTTTTCTAGGGTCCACAAGCCATACACATATATGCTCACATGGTCTGAGAACCCTTCATTCTCATCGGACTTAAGTCTATAGTTAATTACTGTGCTAGGTTAGGTCTCACGCTTCTAACTTGTTCATGTGCGTGCCCTCTCTCTCTCTGAACAAAAATATCTTTTACTCTTTTAGGAGACCGCGTCCAATTAGAGTGCCAGTAAATATGAAAGAGATATTGTTAGGATACAACATCTATATATATTATCAATTATATGGGGTATCTGCACGTTGGTGCAGGAATTTGTAGTAGTAGCTCTTTTTAACAAGTGATTTCGGATATAATATCAATTTACATACTTTTAGGTAGCCCGCAAAGAAATATACTTTTAGGTAGAGTATCGACACACATACTCTTCTTACTCAAGGATAGGGAAATTTCCTAAGCTTAAATGTTGCACCAAATACAGAAAAGAGGGCAACGAATCCAATATGTACCAAACACAAACATGCATATATATAATTTTAACTAAAAGAAACCGATGGGAGAATCTTAATGTGGAATCAATAGGAAAGAGCTAGAAGGCATCACATAAAAGGAAACCGTGTTGCTGTTTTTCAATTTCTCGACCTAGTAACATAAATATCTTGGAAGCAACAAAAATATCAGTTTTGGTCATTAAACTTGACTTTGAAACAAAATTCAATGGAATTTTCTTGTTGAGATCCTTAGGAAAAAGGGGTTTAGTGAAATCTCGATTTCCTGGATCAAACATTTTTTCACTCCGGCGGGGTGTTTATTAATATGAAAGGATAAAATGCTCGATATTTTAGAACATACAGAGGCCGAAGAAAAGAGAACCATCTGTCTCCCCTTTTGTTTGATCTAGTAGCTGATGGTTCGGGAGAAATGCTTAATGCTACCATGATTGAAGGGCACATTCAAGATTTTAGCCCATCATCTCATCAATGGTGGGGTGTTTCATCTACAATATGCAGATGATACCATCCGCTAATGAAAAATGATGAAAGTAGCTTTATCACGGTTAAATTCTTGTTTTAATGTTACAAGGCTATGTCTGGCTTAAAAATAAACTACCAGAAAATTGAAGTGTTGGGAGTGGGGGTAAGTGATGAGGAATAGTTGATGATAGCTAATTTCTTCAATTGTTCATTGGGTTTGTTTCCTCTCAAATACCTTGGTATTCTAGTCAGCCACAACAAAATCATGGCTAGTGATCTAGCTTTTGTGGCTCGAAAGATTGAGAAGAGAGTTCATAATGGATTTAATTCCCAAGCATCATCAAGGGCTAGACATGTCCTTATTGATATTTTCCTTGATAGTATTCAAACATATGCAATGCAATTTTTTACCTTTTGTCTGAAGGGAATCACTACAAAATGGATATGTCCAGACTCCAGAGCTAGGTTCTTCTAGGAGGGAGTAGGGGGTAAGAGAAAGTGTCACATGGTGAAATTGGAGAAAATGAGCAAGCCAAAACAATTTCGCGAGCAAAATTTTGGTAACACTAGGAACATAATATTTCGGGCAAATGGATATGAAAATTAGAGAGTGGTGCCCAAGATCTTAGCTAGGTTTTGTTAACACTAGGAAAAGAAATATTTACCTATTGAGCAATTGGATATACAAATTAGAGAGTGGTGCCCAGGATCTTAGTTGTCAAATTCTTAGGAATAAATACATGGACAATGATAGGTTATATAAATCTAGCTACAAAAATGGATCTCGGTTCAGGAAGGGGCTAGATAAATTTAACAGTGTGGCTCTAGTTATAAGGTGTGTAATGATAGGTAAGTTAGGTTTTGGTATGATGTGTGGCTTGGGAGTTGTCCACTTAAAAATATATTCCCAACTATTTTTGTGTGTTAGTGAAGAACATATGGAAACAGAGGTGATTCAGTTTGGGGTGCTCCACACCTCACTTCGTTTACTAGATCATTTAAAGAAATGAAGCAGTTCCGTTAGGTGTTCATCAACTTTTGGCACGCAACTCTCGCTTGCTAAGTATCTTTTTAAGCATTTATTTATGCATGTTTTTCCTTTTCATAACCATTGGAATTGAATCTAGACAACACTTCATGTCTCCCTATCCTTGAGGCGGGCCCGCCCTAAACTAATGGAGGATCTATGCTTTTAGAATCACACAAGTTGAGGGAGCACTTTTACCCTTAAAAATATGTCATATGTGTTATGAAACTCCAACTAACTTAACTTTACATGTTTCTATGCCCATATTTTTAACTAGATCACGATCACTTACAAATATCTCCTCAACATGTGCAACTACTCGAATATTCAACAATTACCCGGCATGCGTTTTTCAACTTATATATTCTTCTCTATGTTCATTGTGGAAAAAAATACCCTTTCAGTACTCACCAAGAGAACATTTAAAATAATGTTATTTTGAAAATAAAAGTTTATCAACTTATAAAAATAGTGTAATGCTTTTTCTCATATCAACAAAAAACTAACCATTATTTCATTTTTCACGTCATCATCAATGTTATCAAGTTGAAATGTGTTTGGATAAATAATTAAAATAAGATGACATAGAATATATGATATTTATTCAGATGTTAGGCTAGACCAAATTTAACATATCGCATTTTTATAAACTACTACCCCCTCTCGCATTGGATCCATCCAAACATGAAATCCATATTTGAAAAACACTAAAAAATGATAAAAAAAACCGTGAGTATATGTTGAGATGTTGGGTGAGACTAAATTAAACCTATAATGTTTAGATAAACAAGTATTTTCATATGTTTTTGATACCACCAATTAGAGATCTTGCAATCAAAATGGAAATTATCTTCAATGATGAACTAGTTCTTCAAAGCATCAGAAGGTGTTGTTTTCAAATTTCCAAACATTAGAAATGACTATATTGGTTTATTTTTATTTTAGTTTTCTTATTAAAAACATTGTTTCATTTTTCTTCACACATAGTGAATGTATAACCGCCTGCTATAATATTCCCAAAACAAATATCTTAGTTTGCGTGTTGATTTATTTTCTTGCATGAGATTGTATTTTTCTTGTTTAAATAAAAAAATTATAAATACTATTGCCTTGGGAAAATCATACTCTATTGGAGAAAGAGACCGGATGAGCCAAAACATATAAGATAGTTATCGGAAAACATGACAACACTACATGTAGAATTTAACAAAACAATGCTTCATTTATACATTTTAGTGTACATATTTTCCAAACAGAAAACATGAGCACATGACAACATTTGGCTGTAAGAGACATTAACAATGAGAATCATCTATGTACCATGAAAATAACTACATAAGACTCGCTCTTATTGCTAGCAAGAAGGATAGATGGAGGGGAAAAATTGCTACAGAAGACTGCCGCATTTCTCTCTTTTCCAAATTGTCCAAGAAGTAAGCATGACGAGAGTCTCCATGGCCTTTCGGTTGGGGATACTAGCACTCAACATGTTGGTTCACCAAAAGACTCAAAGCAAAGCTCCGTCATCCAGTCAGATCGTATTTATGTACTATGTAAGCCCAAGCCAATATTTGACCATTTCCCATAGCCTCTTGGTGTAGAGGCATTGGAATAAAAGATTTAACGCCGTGTTTTGGGTTTGTTGTGGGAGAGGGAGAAAATGCCACAATTTTTCCAACCTCTTTTCTCTAAGTGATTTGGCGTCCATATCCTATTTTGGATGGCCAACCAAGCAAAAAACTGTATCTTTAGAGGTACTCAAACCTTTCAAACCATCTTATTAATGCATGTGCATGGTTGAGCCAAAACAAATCGGGATTTGTAGGACAAAGTAGTTGTGTATTCTCCATTATCCATGAGGTTCCAAAACTATTGAATCTTCCACCTCTTTATTAAGGTTTACCTCTCTTAGTTCCACCCAAAGTTAGACAAGTTCTTATAGATGAGGAATTGTCAAGTTGATGTCCATTTCAATTTTTGAGATCTACGCATTGTCATGTGTGGATCTTGCTTGTTGCTCCATTTCTTTCTAATTGAGGTTTCAAATATGAGAGGGGGGAGGGGGGATGTCCTCAGACTTTCTCCCGTTGAGGAACGAGGATTCCTAACACGGTGTGATCCTCCCATTACCAATGGTGATGGTGGTACATGCATAAAATAGGCTCGTATCCATGGACTCGCAAGGGTTCCTCGGAAACCCATAGTCTTTCCAGGTCTCTCCACTCATACCAAAACCAACATAACCATAGAGCTTGCCAAAATTTTCATGGTATAGCATTCCAAGACCACCAAGTCGAGTGGGTATACATTCCCTCTTCCAATTAATCTTGCACTTCCCCAGATACCCCAACGGAACGGTCTGAGGTACCCGTGATCTCGATTTTGAGAACATGCAACAATATTGTATTTATAAGCTTCAAAAGGTTTAAAATAAATCATGCACGTACATATGAAAAAAAATTGATTGTATATGGTCTCCACAAAAAAGAGAAAAGTGAACTTTGGACAGTGAAAGTCTTGGCGGCGGTGGTGTTCCTTGGTCACTTGTCATCTTTGCACAAGTTACATATACTTTTAAAATTTAAGCTTCAAATTTGGCACACACATATCTGCATACATCTTCTACATGTAAAAATATATTTCGTACATGTGTTCTAAAAATTCCTTTGAGAGGGAACATGCTCAGATCAGTTACCACAGTTGTTCCATACCGAGTCGACACGGCAGTAGCTTCAACGCGTGTAAATCAGCGCCAAAACTATCCTAATCCTACATTCGTTTCTCCAATCTCCAACAATAGTGAGAGGACTTAGGATCACATCTAAGAACCCTTCCCCTTCCGGATCAGTGAACGTTTTAGATCCTTCTAGAACATTTCGGCGAAAACACCGAAACCATTTCCGAACTCCGAAATTGGACTTTCCTTATATGAATCTTATTCTACGGACCATTTCGGATCTCCTCGTGATATCCCGGATGCCATCCGAGACTCCGAACTACATTCGGTCTCTTTACTCACTTTTCATATCTACTAAACAACATTGAATCCTTAAGTGTGTCTCCCTACGGTTTGTGAATTATGCAGACATGACCGAGACTCTTCTCCGATCAATAATCAATAAAGAAATCTGGAAATTCATATGGCTCTCACGTATTTCTACGATTACTTCGTGATCGAATGAACCATTTATATACGATACCATTTTCCCTTTGTGTAACACCCCGGTCTAACTGAAAGACCGGGATGCTACCACATTCAATCTTATATTAATTTAAATCCTAATTTGCCGGTTAATTTGGTGATATCTCACATATAAGTACTATCAACAACAACATGCTAGTAGTTAACGACAAAACTTTCAATATCATAGGGGTAACCAAGAGATCAAATTTTAAAGGAACTAATTGATCAAGCTCCAGATGGTTTGCGTCAATAAAAGCTCAGTGGATCCAAGATACAAGTGAGGAAAAACAAACTAAACATATGTGTGTTACAGTACAATCTTCCTACCATTAAGGGAGGCTATGCTATACATGAATTTCAAGTGTGTTTGTGATGATCTACAAAGTTCTACTCCCGAGCCCATGCATGCCAACTTCATCGAATACCTGAAAATTTTGGTGACAACAAGGGTGAGCTCACCATCTCAACAAGCACAGTCGAATGATAAAGAAACAGTGCAATGCCTCATATCAAGTTAAGGAACAACTAAATATAATTTTGTTTACTTCCTACATAACTAGGTTGTATCGCAGAAGACTCCACTAGCAAGAAATAGACGTTTAACCATAGCACATGACCCACTCGGTCTAGCTTATAAACATGACTATTGTGATCACTGCGTTAACACGTCTACATAGTTACTATGACACTATACTTTCTTACTTTGGTAGCTTATTTATAAAATTAATAACCTGAACAAAGGACCATGGGTCATTCTCTAAAATCAAAACCTGCAACTCACTCATGTATAACTAAACTTTCAGTAATATATGCAACACGCAGCCACAACGTCGATTAAAGTCACACAAGAACCTCCCAAACATCACCTTTTGTTAGCAAGCAAGTTAATCTCACAAGACACCACTAGTTAGTGTAAAGGCATTAGTCTCTCACAACAATCCACGGTAACAAAAGTAGTGACATTATCGGCATAAGTAGATGTCTATCTAAGTACATGTTCATCTTCATCTCATTCATTAATGTCTTTGTTTCATCCCATCTCATTGCTGATACCGGTAAAGTCTGAGTGACACCCGTCGGCATCAACTCACTCCAACATGTGGAGGGTGTCTCCAATGTGGATCGCAACCCATCATTGAAGGTCTCAAGGTTTCTATTGCTAGCATCTCATCTCATTACTTTTACCGGTATAGCTGAGTAGATGCCCGTCGACATCTACTCACTCC
This sequence comes from Avena sativa, assembly GCA_916181665.1. Lineage (NCBI taxonomy): Eukaryota > Viridiplantae > Streptophyta > Magnoliopsida > Poales > Poaceae > Avena > Avena sativa. The sequence goes on along the minus strand of OV702293.1, from coordinate 349,118,336 downwards.
AACAAGTGGAGAGTGCCTCCAAAGTGGACCGCAATCCATCATTGAAGGTCGCAATAAATGTTGAGCATTTACATGTTCATGTTTTACTCAATTTCATATTTAAACTCGAAACCGAGGATAGAACACCTCTATGGCACACTTAGCTATCCAAGAAGAGTCAGGAGAAAACAACATCCACACAAAAAGGCATGCAAAATTCAGCACATCAACACAAGGACTAGGCGATCATAACCCAAAGTAGTACATCTTTGGTGATAAGGGGATAGTTGGGGATGGGAGATCACACTGTGATTACCATCCCACATGTACTTGCCTCTAACTGCCCGATGGAGTGACCTCACACTCAATCAACAAGACAAGGCACACCTGTTAAGCAAGAATATACATATCTCAAACACTGCATTCATAAGCTTCACAAGAAATAAACATAAGCATCACTCCTATGAGGCATCATCAACCTCTCGATGTACCATAAAGTTTTATCCTAAGATCAAGCTTCCAAGTTCTAACCATGAAAAACATTAGGTGTTCTGGAATATACATCAGTCACTTTACAACTTTGACTAAACAAGATTAACTCCCTAGTTTTAGGTATGAAAGTGACCATGTCCAAAACAGGATTGGACAAGCCATGTATTATCCGCAAAGAAATTACCATATAAATCGGATTCTAGAAAATTACAATATTATGGAAATCTATAGAGAATTGTGTATACCTAACATGTTGTGCAAATAATAAAATTCTACCAAGGAACATGGTATGTACCCGACAAAACATTACAACACAGATCTGAAACTTGTTTTAGCATGACACCAGTGTGAAGACTGTAGTTTCCAAACCACTCATCGGAAAAACTTAAATGACCACTCTATGGAAAGCTAAGGAAAATACCTACAAGATTACTTCTGTACATATTCTCAGAATTTGCACGGTTTAAGAGCAGTTTGAATCGAACTATACTACAGTACTGCACCAAAAGATAAAATAAATTTACATCTATAGATATCAGAATAGCTCATGAGTCTCCCATCCTAAAAGACTAAATTCGAATTAAGTTCTTGAATCACACGATGATACTATAACTCAAGATCGCATATCCTATCAGACCAATCTTAAAAGAATCAAATGGTTTCATGTGTTACCATTGACGCAACAAGACGTTGACTGCAGGAAGACGGCGTGGTTGTCGTCAGTCGAGCAGATCCTTCTCTTTCCTTTTCTTCCACCTCCAGGTTGCATCTCTCTAAGACTCTCTTGCTCTCTGGTCCATAGGGAGATGGAGATGGGGGAGGGTAAAAAAGATTGGCCAGAGGTGGCACCGACGGATGGTTGCCGTGCGACGCCGCAGGAAGGGGCGCCCATCGAAGATTGCTGGCTACTAGCAAGGTGAGAGGTGGGAGGCAAGGGCTGCAGATGTGTGGCGGCTAGCTGCTAGGGTTTGGGATCAGGGAAAGTTCAGTCCAGCTAAAGAATTGGGCTGAAAGAAAATATACGTAAGAAATATTCCGTCCCTTCCTTCTTGTTAATTTCCAACATGTCCTATGCATATGTAAAATAATACAGAACCCAAGTACACTGGACACGAAGCAAACGTCCTACACAAGGAAGGTGAACAAGCTATTACATGTGTTTAAAATGAACCTAACACCTTTATTATTTTCTAATTTTATTATTCTTATATTATTGTACTAAAAGTTCTTGACACCTGTGGCAAAGGCAAAGATTAACAAGGAAACTCGAAGTCCCGTCACATGTATTTATGTCGACCGATCTACTGTCTAATTATATATTCTAACTCATGTTTCATACCGCAATGGAAAACATGCCCTCCTTTTCATTTTTATTTGAAAACTAGAAACAGTTGTATAAACTATTAAGTATATCAAATTTAGGGTATTACACTTTGTCTCGCGATACTTTACTTATCCGAGGTTTGATCGTCGGTGTCTCTGCATACCTAGTTTAACCTCGTTACCGATAAGTACTATTTACTCGTTCCTCTGATATGTGATCCCTTGTGAGCTAGTGACATGCTTGCAAGATAATTGGATGACATTCCACCGAGAGGGCCCAGAGTATATCTACCCGTTATATGGATGTACAAATCCTACTCTTGATCCATGTGCCTCAATACATACTTTTGAACACTCAATGTCACATTTATAACCACCCAGTTACAAAGTGGTGTTTGATGTCATCAAAGCATCCATCCGGTGATGTTGATTAACATGATCTCATGGTCGAAGGATTTAAGTTACTATGTATCTGAAAGCTTATAGCAAACGAACTATTGAAATGACTTGATCTTTATGCTACACTTATATATAGGAGTATGTCCATCACACCATTGTCCTAATGATATGATCTTGTTGTTAATAACATCTCAATATTCATGATTAGGAAACCATGATCATCTATTAACCAACAAGCTAGTATTACAAAGAGGCTTTACTAGGGACTCTAACAAGTTTACAAATCACACAAGTATTAATGTTTCTGGTTAATACAATTATAGCATAAATGTAAACATTTATCATAAACACGAAGATATACTAATAACTACTTTTATTATTGCCTCTTGAGAATATCTCCAACATATTCGCCATAGCTTCTTGATGTAGAGGCATTGGAAGAAAATATTTGACATATTTTTGGGTTTTTCGTCGGGGAGGAGGGGAAAATACCACGATTTGTCAACCTCTTTTCTCTAAGTGATATGCCGACCATAGCCTATTTTGGATGGCCAACCAAGCAAAGAACTTTATCTTTAGAGGCGTTCAAACCTTCCAAACCATCTTATTAATGCATGCACATGGTTGAGCCAAAAAAAAATGGGCTTTGCAGGGAAAATTAGTTGCGTATTCTCCATTATCCGTGAGGTTCCAAACTATTGAATCTTCCACCTCTTCATTAAGGTTCATCTCTCTTAGTTCCACCCAAAGTTGGACAAGTTCTTGTAGATGAGGAATTGTCAAGTTGATGTCCATTTTGATGAGATCTAAGCATTGTAATGTGTGGCTTGCTTGGCCCTCCATTTCTTCCTAATTGAGGCTTCAAATGAGGGGGGCAATGTCCTCAGATTTTCTCCCATTGAGGAACGAGGAGTCTCGGCGCCGGCGGTGTTCCTCGCTTACTGTCATCTTTGCACAAGTTACATACTTTAAATTTAAGTTTCAAATTTGGCACACACATATCTGTATACATCTTCTACATGTAAAAATATATTTCGTACATGTGTTCTGAAAATGAAAATTCCTTTGAGCGAGGGAGTACACTAAGACCAGTTACTACGGTTCCACACGGAGTCGACGCGGCGGTACCTTCAACGCGTGTATCTTAATTAGTGCCAAAACTGTCCTACTCCTACATTCGTTGCTTCAATCTCCAACAGTAGTGAGAGCACAAGGTCAACACACGGAAAGTTCGCAGTGCTTCGGAGTATCAACATCAGTACATCACCGCCCGCGGCATTGACTCCGGAGCTTTGAACTTTCTTCTGGTTTCATGCGTATAAACTCCAATCCGCATCCACCTCCATATCTCCAACTGTAATACTAGCTCATATATCCATCTGCTTAATTGTTCGTGTTGCGCGCTAGGATATTGGTCTGCCGAGCGAGCAAGGATGGCCGAGGCGGTAGGCTGCGTGACGAAGGCCGTGGACCTGGCGCTCAGGATCAAAGACGCCGTGGACACGGTTCGCCAGAACAGGAAGGACTGCGCCCACATCAAGCGCCGCGTGGAGAGGGTCGGCCACACGCTGTGGCTGTGCAAGGGCAACGCGGAGCTGATGGGGAGCCCGGCGGTTCGTGCCGCCGTCGAGGCGCTCGCCGAGGTCCGGCGAGGCCCTGGAGCTCGTCACGGGCTGCCAGGAGGAGACCAACGCCGTGTGCCTCTACTGCACCGCGAGGAAGGTTTCCAAGCAGCTGGGCAAGGTGGATCGGGGCATCTCGGATGGGAACTCGGAAGTCACGTTCGCCATCTTGGTCTACCATATCTCCAAGCAAACTGGGGGTGATGGTGCTGGACCACCTGCCATGCCCACAGATCTGGTACCATCATATCACAACACGATATATGCTACATAGACCATACGTTATGTCTAATCATATATAGTATTTCCTCTGATCTAGTATAAAATTTATATTAGTTTAGTACAAAATTAAATGAGCGACACTTATGCATCGGAGGAAGTATTATTTATCAATTGTGTATATATATGTAGACAGAGGAGATACAACAGCCGTTAGTTGTCGACGACACGCCAGAACAAAGTCCACAAAGTTGGCATGCTGATTATTCCTGGACCGTTGAGGTACGAATACTATTAACTATAAATATGACTTATGTGTAATATTGGAAAACAAAAGTGACTATTTCGTGCTAGTCATGAGTTACAACATGTGGGCTGCAAACAAGAAAATGTCCCTCGACCATTGGATTGCTTCGTGATTCATGCTAGTCATTAGTTGAAACATGGGTGGAAAAACTTTGATTCATGATGTGACATGTCTGAGAATTCAATCAACTCGAAATTAGTCACTCCGGAAAACAATACTAATTGTTGTAGGATTTTGGTAATCGTACTAACATTTAGTTACAGCCACTAGACTACATGGCAAGGTTAGGAATTAGATTTCCTATGGCCAAAAAAGGTCAAGTTCCCGATCGTGTGCATGAAATGAAACTTTGCAAAAAGGTTGACCTTTTGTGCCATTTTATTGGAGTTTTGTACAATTTACATGCATATGTCATCGTACATGATAATGTAGTTTTTATCATTTTACCGTTGTATTTACCCCATGCACTAATAAGAGCAAGTATAATAAGGTCCAGTCAAAAGGCTATAAGACTTAAAATAGTATATTTGTGCTTAGTTGGATGAGAGAGAAGAAGAGTGAGCTCTTAGTTAAGAGTCAGCTGCAGCACATGCTTTTAGGCACGATGTGAAAGTGTAAAGTGGGTCATACATTAATAAAATTGTATATTTTTACCTCTAGCTATTGTATATATTAACTATTGAATTAACTCTAGATGACACAAACAGTTGGCTCTACTATTGTCCTTGCTCTAATGTTAAATAATCATATACCGTGTAGCCCGAGAAATGTCATGATGATGTCTTGTTTCATGGATGCGGTGAGGAGGATGAATATGGACGCCATGGTGATTCCTTATTTCATGGATGTGGTGGAGGCCATGGAGGCGGTGGTGCCTTCTTTTATGGAGGCGATGGTGACTTGTTTCAGGAAATCGCCAAAGTGACGCTCGCGATCAGGACTGCGATGAAGACAGTACGCCGAAACAAAGATGAATGCGTGCAGATCGATAAACTTGCAAGCAGAATCGGCCTGATCCTGTCGCAGCTCGAGCACACGGAGAGGAAAAAAGACACGGCAGTGCGCCGAGCGCTTAAGAGTGTCCGCAAGAACTTCCGCCACGCCCACAAACTCGTCGCGGCATGTCAGAGGCGGAGCGTCGTCCTGTGCTCGCCTGGAAAACTGTCCGGCGAACTGCGCGGGGTGCTGGATGAGATGATGCTTGGCCTCGATCACCTGATTGACGCCCTCATGTGACTGGAAACTCTTTTCTAGAGAATCAGGAAAAGTATCGTATCAATTTGAAATGTAAGCTCCCGTATATGAGTCGAACCCACCGCATATGTTCCTTGTTGTACCGAGAGTACACGGAGGGCCAATCGTCCGCTACACAGTTTGGGTGTATTCCATTTCACTGCCTTTTCATGTTCGTCCCACCACCAGCAGTTTCTCTATTTCTCTTTCTCTTTCTCCTTCCCTCTACCTCTCTCCCACTTGATCTCTGAACACAGAAATATCTCTTACTCTTTTAGGAACTGCGGCCTATATATAGTGCCAATAAATTTGAAAGAGATACAACTATATGATATCCACACGTGCTTCCCGAAATTTGCAGCTTAATTTCCCAAGCTCAAATGATGTAGCAAATACAAAAGAAGGGCAACGAATCCAATATGCAGCTAACATGTATTTTTAATTTTACCTAAAAGAAACTGATAAGAGAATCAATACAACACAACAAGGCGGGCCCAGACGGATCAAGGCCAACGTCTAATTGCTAGGTTCGCACTATCTCACCGAAAAGGCCGTCAGGGATAACTTTTTTTGAGAGAGAGAAAGGGATAACTGGTTTAAAGAAAGTGCATAGATGACTTTTCCCCCCCTTGGCGCATAGCAATCCAATCTGTTCCACGACACCTAAAGGAGGTGCCTCAGGCCCAGTTCTTTTGGCAGCTTAAAAAATAAGTTGCCTCTTCCCCAGCTTCTCTCATAAGCCGCTCAGCTTATCGGTTGGGGCTTCTAAACTAATTATCTCATAACTAATTGAGAAGCTTCGACTAATAAGCCATGTGGCTTATAAGAGAAGCTGGGGAGGGGGGGCAGCTTACTTTTTAAGCTGGTAAAAGAACTGGCCCTCGGTACGTTAGAAGAAGGCGCAATATGCTAGTGCCGTGCTAACTAAAATGTGGCACAATATTCTGTTGTGTTTGGTATATCTTTTCAAGACAAGTTAGCATTAATCATAATCAGTGGTAAACAAATTGGTTTGTTCATGATGTTTAAATCAAAAAAATCATGACATCAAGATATACTTTTGTTTCAGTTAGAGTTTTGAGCCTCTCTCTATTCATTACATTAAATAGGTGTCCCTTGCAACTTCCAAAGAAAGAAAATTAGAACTAACCTACATACAGTTCTCCACTTAATCCAAGGATAATGGCATAACTGGTTTCATGCTCCACTAAGGCTTGTGCTACTCAGATTTTCCCACCGCTTGAAACAATCTTTATTTTTGCCCTCCTCCATGTAAGCCAACCTCGTCGCTACCTACACACGGAGCGTTTCCGTCGAGTCAAGGCTTTGACTATTACCTGACGTAGATTCTAACATGAGTGGGACCTATAAAGTGATGATAGGGGAACTTACTAGTGCAATTACCTATTTGCGCTCATTTGTTTCCATACAATGACACCCTGACATTTTTTTTTACTCTTCCAGTGATAGATTGACCGCTGCTATTTATTGTGTTGACCACCCCACGTGTTAACTTTTAATCATTACTTTTGTGTTGCCATGAAGATGAAAATGAAAGTAAACGAGATGCCAACTTCATTATATTTAGTAAACTTCATTATACTAGATTTTATACAAACCACTGACATGATTTAAGATAAAAATGTAAATTGTATTTAGAAACCTAAACTAACTAATTCTACATCATTTGTTTCTCCCCTTCCTCTTTGTCCTTGGTTGCAGCGGATGGGAACTTGGATGAACCGCCCTCGCCCACCTCCGCTCCGATCACCGCCGCCGCCTTCGGTCACATATTCGTTGCCCTTCCACACCGAGGAGGTCGCTGGAGGAGGTAGTCCCTTTTCCCGATCACCGCGCGGCTGGTCGCCATGTTAGTTGCTTCGACAGACTGTCGGACTATGATAAGGCGAGCTTGTGCACCAGATGGTCCGGTGAACTAGAAGCCAGCCTGTCCGATGCCGCCAGACAGTCCGGTGAACTGGGGCCTAGCCAAGGTGGCGGCCCTCTTGGACTTCATCAACGCCGACAACGCGGTCTACGACATGAAGGACCAGCTGGCCAAGAACAACATGGACGGCATGGCGCGGTCGGTGCTGGGCCAGTCCCAGGAGGCAGGAGCTGTACGACGGCATGGGGTTCACCTTCACGGAGGCGCACGACGACATCAACCGCCGCGACTACACCGGGGGAAGGAAAAAGGCCGAGGAAGCCGCGGGTCTGGCGCACTGATACATCGACTACTTCCTGCAGATAATTGTAGTCTGTTCGGCCATCACCGACCTCATCTAGTGAAGAACGTTGTCCAAGACAAAAGGGATATATTATGTGTCATTATATTATCTTCGTTTTAAAATATAAGATGTTTTAGCTTTGTGAATAAAATGTATTTAGACTTTGTTCAGTATATACATTCACTCAAATTTAAAATGAACCTACTATTAAAAAATGTGTAAATACATTTTATTTACAAATCTAAAACATCTTATATTTTAAAACAGAGGAAGTATATTAGTACTACTAAGACCGTTTGGTTTACTATAATTTTGACGTCTTTTTGTTTTGATTCCATCGCACAAGAGGACAAGACATGATGTGGCATTTTTTTTTCCAGGGGACAAGTTTAATTCATACTTGTCCGGCGACCCAAAGTAGCTCCTGTTAAGAGCATTTTCACTCGTTAGGCGAATCCAGGCCGAAATTCGGATTTTTTTTGGCTGGACGGAACTTGATTTCGACCTGGGTACGTCCAGTTTCCCACTCGCGTACGCAGGCCGAGTTTTCGGGACGTCCGTTTTCGCTCAAATTCGGCTCAAGTTCGTCCAGATTTTGGCATAGTTCGGCATACCATGAATACAAGACAAATTACGACCAAAGTTCGGCGAAATTTTAAACATAGTTCGGCGTAAATGTAAACATAGTTTGGCCTGCAGTAAAAATACAACATATTTCGGCCAAGTTCGGCCAGTTCATGCTGGACATCTACGACGTGTTGCCTCTGCGTATCCATAGGTGCTCAACAAGATCATCCTGCAGTTGTTGATGCATCGCCGGATCTCGGATCTCCTGACGCATGACGATGAATGCAACCCAGGTTGGAGGAGCCTGATGATCAGGCTCGGCAAGAGGACCCTGTCTGTAGTATGACTCGTTCTCCTCGAGCAAACTCAGTGGATCCTTCCTCTCAACCCAAAAGAACCAGATTTCGCAAATAACATAGAGGAAAAATGAAAGGAAAATCCTGCCGAGGCAATCGTATTTGTTTTGGTAGATATGCTCTTCAAGCACTTGAACTTGCTTGGATCACGGCGAGACAGATAGAAGCAGGACGAAGAGCAATAACACGATATGCACGTCGTGGTGGAAAAATATGGGTACGTATATTTCCCGACAAACCCGTTACATGCACTAAGACCGACGAAAACACGTATGGGTTTAGGAAAAGGGTCCCCCCAATATTGGGTAGCCGTTGTTAAACCAGGTCGTATACTTTATGAAATTGGGGGTATCCGAAACTGTAGCTAGAGAAGCTATCTCCATAGCTGCCAGTAAAATGCCTATACGAAGTCAATTTATTCGATTAGAAATATAGAACCCCTAAAACTAAAAGGAGTATTGAAGATAAAAAACACCCTTTTTTTCTTTCTGAAAAGACAATATTTCTTTCATCCTTTTGCATTGAAATAACAAATGGAAATCAAAATAATATGATTCACCCTCAGACCCTTTTAAACGTAGCAGATAATAGTGGAGCTCGAAAATTGACGTGTATTCGAGTCATAGGAGTTGCAGGTAATCAACGATATGCTCGTATTGGTTATGTTATTGTTGATGTAATCAAAGACGCATTGCCCCGAATGCCCCTAGAAAGATCCGAAGTAATTCGAGCTGTAATTGTACGTACATGTAAACAGTTCAAATATGAAGACGATATAATAATCTGCTATGATGACAACGGTTATAATTGATCAAAAAGGAAATCCAAAAGGAACTCGAGTTTTTGGTGCGATTGCTGAGGAATTGAGAGAATTGAATTTTACCAAAATAGTTTCATTAGCTCCTAAAGTATTATAAATACTAGTAGGTGAAATTTAGATCAGAGAATAAATTTAGTAGTTAGTGGATTGTGTTTTACTTATATGTTTTAAAATTTAAAATGAAAAGCAAAAAAAGAAAACATGTTGATTATAGAACAATTTGGAGGAACCTAGAATTAGAGTCTTATGGGAAAGGACACTATTGCGGATTTACTAACCTCTATAAGAAATGCGGACATGAATAAAAAAGGAACAGTTCGAGTAATATCTACAAATATTACCGAAAACATTGTTAAAATACTTCTACGAGAGGGTTTTATTGAAAGTGTTCGGAAACATCAGGAACGTAACAGATATTTCTTGATTTCAACTTGGCGACATCAAAAGAGAAAGACTAGAAAAGGAATATATAGAACAAGAAACTTTTTAAAGCGTATCAGCCGACCCGGCTTACGAATTTATACCAACTATCAAGGAATTCCTAAAGTTTTGGGTGGAATGGGAATTGCTATTCTTTCTACTTCTCGAGAGATAATGACAGATCGAGAGGCTCGACTAAACAGAATTGGGGGAGAAGTCTTATGTTATTTATGGTAATCGCTCCGACTATAGTGTCCGAATTCTATCTCGACCTTCCTATTTTGAAAATAAAAATAGAAAAATAGGAGAAAAAATATGAAAGAAAAAAAAATAGGAGAGAAAAAAAAACCGAGAGAAGCAAAAGTCACTTTCGAAGGTTTAGTTACGGAAGCCCTACCCAATGGAATGTTCCGCGTTCGGCTAGAGAATGACACCATCATCCTGGGCTATATTTCAGTAAAGATCCGCTCTAGTTCTATACGAATACTGATGGGGGATACTGTCAAAATTGAAGTAAGTCGTTATGATTCCAGCAAGGGACGTATAATTTATAGACTTTCCCATAAAAATTCGAAGCGTATCGAAGACTCAAAAGATATCGAAGATTTGAAAGATAGTGAAGATTCAAAGGATTAGGGTTTTATTTTTTCTAGGGTAATAAATTTGAAGTTCAAAAATTCAAGCGAAAAGACTTATTTTTTCCAAAATATTAGATTCATAGTTTAAGAAAGGATACGGAAATATGAAAATAAGAGCTTCTGTTCGTAAAATTTGTACAAAATGTCGATGGATTCGTAGGCATGGACGAATTAGAGTCATTTGCTCTAATCCGAAGCATAAACAATGACAGGGGTAATCTTTCGAAAAAGAACTTTACTTTCTCTAAAATAAAAAAGTACCCGCGGAAATGTTCCAATTCTAAATAAAAGAATTTTAAATAATTAAAGTAAAGGGTATATTTTACCCGAAAACGGATATCTTTGTATCTTTTTGTTATTTCTAACTCATATTTATGAGATAATAAAACATGGCAAAAGCTATACCAAAAATAGGTTCACGTAAGAAAGTGCGTATTGGTTTACGTAGGAATGCACGTTTTAGTCTATGAAAAAGTGCACGTAGAATAACAAAAGAGGTTATTCATGTTCAAGCTAGTTTCAACAATACCATTATAACTGTTACGGACCCGCAAGGTCGGGTGGTTTTCTGGTCCTCCGCAGGTACTTGTGGATTCAAAAGCTCAAAAAAACATCACCCTATGCTGGTCAAAGAACAGCAGTAGATGCTATTCGTACAGTAGGTTTGCAACGAGCAGAAGTTATGGTAAAGAGCGCTGGTAGTGGAAGAGATGCCGCATTACGAGCCATTGCTAAAAGCGGTGTGCGATTAAGTTGTATACGCAATGTAACACCTATGCCGCATAATGGATGTCGATCGCCTAAAAAAAGACGCATGTAAAAGAATTAATCCGTTTTTAAGAGAAATAAACGATTTAATAATCAAATAATAATACTAGTCTATTATAGTTCAAGAGGAGGTAGCAGGATCCACTCAAACACTACAGTGGAAGTGTGTTGAATTAAGAGTAGATAGTAAGCGTCTTTATTATGGTCGTTTCATTCTGTCCCCGCTTAAAAAAGGTCAAGCGGACACCGTCGGTATTGCCTTGCGAAGAGCTTTACTTGGAGAAATAGAAGGAGCATGTATCACACGCGCAAAATTTGGGAGCGTGCCACACGAATATTCTACAATAGCAGGTATTGAATAATCCGTACAAGAAATTTTACTAAATTTGAAAGAAATTGTATTGAGAAGTAATCTCTATGGAGTTAGAGACGCATCAATTTGCGTCAAAGGTCCTAGGTACATAACTGCTCAAGATATAATCTTATCATCTTCCGTAGAAATCGTTGATACAGCACAACCTATAGCTAACTTGACAGAGCCCACTGATTTTTGTATTGAGTTACAAATAAAAAGAGATCATGGATATCAGACAGAACTCAGAAAGAACTATCAAGATGGAAGTTATCCTATAGATGTTGTATCCATGCCTGTTCGAAATATGAATTATAGTATTTTTTCTTGTGGGAATGGAAATGAAAAACACGAGATATTTTTTTTAGAAATATGGACTAATGGAAGTTTAACCCCTAAAGGAGCGCTTTATAAGGCTTCTCGTAATTTGATTGATTTATTCCTCCCTTTTCTACACGCGGAGGAAGAGGGAACGAGTTTCGAAGAAAATAAAAACAGGTTTACTCCGCCCCTTTTTACTTTTCAAAAAAGATTAACTAATCTAAAGAAAAACAAAAAAGGAATTCCATTGAATTGTATTTTTATTGATCAATTAGAATTGCCTTCTAGAACGTATAATTGTCTCAAAAAGGCCAATATACATACACTATTGGATCTTTTGAGTAAGACTACAGAAGATCTTATGGAAGATAGGAAACAGATATGGGACACTCTAGAGAAGTATCTACCAATGGATTTACTTAAGAATAAGCTCTCGTTTTAAATCCATTACAATTTTTTGTTCTTCTTATTTTTCGAGTTAGAATAAAAAGAAAAAAAGAAAACAATTTAGCATCTTTGGTACAATCTATATTTTCGCGAAATGGATCATAATAAAATGGATTTTAGGTATCTAGGGAAGATTCACTTGGAAGTAACTATTTCCTAGATACCTATGCACGGTACTTCACGGTTGAATGAATCAAAAAATACCTAAAATGGACCTAAAGTTATAGATTTATCAATGGGTAATGTTGCTCCAATACCTAACCAAAGAGCTACTGCAGTACCGATTAAAAAAACGGTCGTAGCTACTGGGCGTAGCTACTGGGCGACGAAAGGGATTTTGGAATTTATTCACATTCTCTAGAAAAGTTAGAGTCAATAAGCATGTTGGCACAGAAACCATTAAGAGAACGCCCAATAACTTATTAGGTACCATACGGAGTATTTGAAATACGGGAAAGAAGTACCACTCAGGTAATATTTCCAGAGGAGTTGCAAATGGATCCGCCGGATCACCAATCATTGATGGCTCGAGAACCGCTAAACCTACATTACATGCAATAGTACCTAGAATTACTACTGGAAAAATATATAAAAGATCATTGGGCCATGCGGGTTCCCCGTAATAATTATGTCCCATCCCTTTAGCTAATTTATCTCTTAATACAGGATCATTTAAGTCTGGTTTCTTTGTTATTGGGATAGGCGAACTCTTTAGGATCCATCCCCCAAAGGAACCGGACATGAGAATTTATCATCATCCGGCTCGAGCAAGAATGAAAGAAATAAGACCGCGGAAGATCCATAATAGAATTATGGTATATAATGACTCAATGACTCTAGGTAAGAAAAGCTTTATCATATTATCTTTTCCGAAGTTGTATCTAAAACTACTCAATGAAAAGAATCCTATTCTTATGGGTAAATGCTCAATATCCAAGTGGGCTTACAAATTTGATCATGATAAATTGCTTTATGGATTGTCTCTCTCTTGATTAGTTGGTGTTTATCCCCCCCAATATCACAAGTTTCTTACCTCCAAACAAAATATTTACTTGTTACTAATAAAAAATAAAAAAGTTTAGCCTACATTTTTCTTTAGATCCCTTCTTTTACTCGATAGTATTGCGGATCACAATCGATGCAAAGAAAATGAATGCATTTCCATACTATAATAAAAAAAGGTAAGTGTAATATTGGATCATGTCACATGACTTATTCCATTTCTACTCTATGGGATCTTACGGAGCCTGTTCATGGATGACATGGTGGGGTATGATCATAGAAAATATTCTCCTCAAGTGAACCAGTCTATCCTTCCTAGGTAGGAGACTTACGTGTTGATTGGATGCGGAGACACCTTTGATTGTGAATTCTAATGTGGCAAATCTAATTCTTTATTTGCATGGCCAAACCAATAATTCAAGTCACACACTCCCATAATCCGCCTTTTTTTCTTTCGTAAAATTAACTTCAACTATTTGTATTGTATCAAAATACTTTGAAGTTGAAGAGAAGTATCCAAATGACATGTGTTATTTTACAATAACCCATGTTTGTAGCAATGAAATACGATAACCTACCCGATATGATATATGAGAATTCTAATTCTCTATAGATATGCCTTCCCTATAAAGGGTCCGAAATACCTTGCTTACGTATCATTGGAAAGTGCATTAACATAAATACGACAGTAAGCAGAGGCAGTACAAAGGTATGTAAACTATAAAAACGAGTCAAAGTGGATTGACTCACACTAGCACTTCCACGTAATAACTCCACTAAAGACGATCCTATTACCGGAATGGCATCAGGTACACCTGTCACAATTTTGACTGCCCAATAACCAATTTGATCCCAAGACAACGAATAACCAGTTACACCAAATGATGCAGTCAAAACAGCTAAAACCACACCTGTGACCCAAGTTAATTCGCGGGTTTTTTTAAACCCACCTATGAGATACACACGAAATACATGCATGATCATCATTAGAACCATCATACTTGCTGACCATCGATGAACTGATCGGATTAACCAATCAAAGTTGGCCTCGGTCATTATATATTGAACCGAAGAAAAAGCCTCTGTAACCGTTGGGCGGTAGTAAAAATTCATAGCAAAACCGGTAGCGAGTTGTACTAGAAAACAAGTGTAATTCCCCCTAAACAATAAAATATGTTGACATGGGGAGGAACATATTTACTAGTTATATCATCTGCAATTGCCTGAATCTCAAGACGTTCCTCAAACCAATCATATACTTTATTGAGATCGGTAACTAACCCAAGCCCCCCATCTAAGAGCCATATATGAAAATTTCATCTCGTACGGCTCAAGCAGAAACACACAAATTTTCAACGAATATTAGAAAAAAAAAATCAAAACTTCATCGGCCACTGGATTGGGTCGATTTTCCTTGAAGATATGAAATAAGAAAAATTCGGAATATATTATTTGTTATGATAATGCCAAAAAATCTCAAGTTGGCTCATATGTCTTTCTTCCTTTCCCTTATGCCGGTCATTCGAGGCCTCTTGAATTTTCTCTTCCCTATTTTGGATTTGTTTTTTTGTGCGTAATCGTAATATAGAAATTATCTTGTTGCGATCCTATGAATCAGTTCAATTAAAACCTTAGATTCATACTAGAGCCACGATGATTGAGTCTCAAGCTAACCAAAAGGCAAGGGTTCTTCGAATAAGAACCACTTGATAATCATTTATGGAATCGGTGCAATGACTCGGCAAAATCGAGAGAAAAAAGTTGTCTTTTGGGCAAACAAAATTGGAAGGAAGGAAATTTCTTTTTTATTTTTATTTAAGAACTATTTGAATTTTTCGGTCTGGTTGCGAGGTCTTAATAGTGATTATGAATCATAGTTCCATTTTTTTATCCACTCTATCTATTTCATATTCCAGATACTAGAATAAATAATATCTGACGAATTAGAATCATCTTGATAGAGATAACAGGCCCTTTGTAACATCCCAAAAATACTAAGCTTGGATCATCAAATCCTAATCATCAAAATTAGGGTTAACAAAAAAAATTCTGAATGAAATCATGAATGCATGCATAGGTGTATGCATGGATTTTGAATTCTTTTAAAACCACCTGGTTTGTTTGTTCCATTGCTTGTAAAATGTTTCTTAGGTGGAATAAACATCATCTAAAACATTTCCCACACTTTTCCTAAAGGCAAGTAAATCAAAACACATATATGAAATGAATGGTCATTTTGGCCAATTTAACTCCCATGTCTACTTTGGCTGTCTCAAACTTTCAGAACGTAACAGAAACTTTTCTGGATATTTGCACCCCTTGAATGCACTCATAACAAGGTATCAAGGCCCACTTTGTGATCATCTAGAAACTTTCAAATGCATAGTTTAAATGACAATTCAAAATTGAATCTTTATCATATGGGAAGATCCCACTTTTTCAAAAACTACTCAAACAAGCTCAATTTTCAAAACCCAAGCATCTGCAGACTCACCAGCACCAATCTAGCAAACCCACCAAAAATCATTTCAAAATTCAAAACTTGATTTCATGCGGCCATTTCATCAAACAGGTTGCAGACACAAATCAAACAAACATCAAACACTATTGTGAGCAGTGATTCTTGCCTAACTGGTTCCCCATTTTGCTCACACACAACTCAGTAGATCATCTAGAAAGATTAGCCAGGCACTAGCACCACTGTGAGCTTGCCATTGTCATCAATGGTGAATAGCCGAGCACCCTCTTGCCACCCCATAGTCGACTGCAAGCTAGGAGCAGCAGCAAGCCTAGCCAGCATGTCTGGGAGGCAGCCCACCGTCCACCGCCACTCACTGTCCCAGCCGTGAGCGTTGCCAAGCCCTGGACCACGCGCACAAGCCGCGCCCATACCATGCCGAGCGTGCGCCAGAGCGCCACCCTCGACCATCACCCACAGACCGCGTGCCGCCCTTGCCGCGTGCATACACAATCCCCACTGACCCAGGAGACCACCAGACATCCCCGTTTGCCGTGCCGTGCCGCACAGCCACCGCCCGCCGTCGAAGACGCCGCCTCTGCTGCGCAGAGCACCGCCCGTTCCAGACCAAACCACACCGCCCCATGCCTCGAGACCATGTCGTTGAGCATCGCCAGAAGACACCGCACCGTCCCCTACCCTTGCCCATGCCTTTAGCCGCCTGTAACCTCGCCCTCGACGAGCTCACCGTGCCCCCCGACGGTCCCCTCGCTCGACTATAAATAGAGGCCACCCCCGCACGATTTCTTCACACCATCTCACTCCCCTCTCCTCACTGATCGTGCCACACCATTCTCAGAGCAAGGCGAGCACCACCTCACCGGAATTTCACTGGACCCTGCCTCTGCCGGAGAAGAAGGGAGCCAGCGATTGGAGCCGCCCTAGGAGCTGCCGCGACCATCCCTGAGTTCGCCGATGTCGACTTCGTCGTTCGCCCGCCTCGTCGATCCTCGCCAGTACCCCGATGAGCCCCCAGCGACCCTCACTGGCCGCGCTAGGTTTCGTTCTCGCCGGAGTTGTCTCGCATCGACGACGACTCCCAGCCGTTAGATTAGAACTAGATCGAACGATCCACGTCGCCCCATACCGCTTCGCCCAGCCCCGTGTCACTGACGAGTGGGGACACCCACTTAAGCAGCCCGCGGGAGCACTGCGCTTAGCAGGCCGGCCCAGTAATTTTTCCCGCGCAGCCCAGTTATTCAAATTAAACTTTTTCTATTTCAATTCAAACACACTTCTGTACCCAACTTCAAAAATCAACCCAGATCGATTCAGTGCACCACATTGAATGAAACCAATTTTGTTGGAAAGGTCTGTGAATGCTGAATCCAAGCCCGTTGGATTCAAGTCATTTGGATCTATAGATCACCCATGGCAAAAATAACAAGGCAGAAGCTTTTCTGCATTCAAACATTTTTCAAATTTAAACCATAATAGCTTTTGAGTTAATTCCAACTCTCAAAAATCACATTTAACCATAACTTTCAGAATATATAAAAATATATAGGTTTACTTGCAGAAATAATGTTCAAGTAATAAAAGAATGCTACCTAAGCATTTCTAGCCACTTTAATTAATTAAAATAAAAGGGTAAAACCTTATTAAATTGTGACACCACTTTAAATCACATTCCCATGGACTACAATATGTGGTGATGACATGTGTCAACATGATCCCATGTTGGGTTTGGAGAATATTAAATCTTAAGTAGTTTTTCAATGAGTAGAAATTACTTTTCTAAAAATAAAAAGATTTAAACCAAGCTTTAACCTTGTAATGTTAGGGATGATGCTAGATCATCATAGGACCCTTGTGTGTGATGATTGCAAGTAGTTAAGTATTGTTTGGTGATTGTGTACCTCGTATTTATTCGTAGACGCTAGTACCGACCAAGGATACGAGGAGGAAGGAGGATACTATGAAGAAGAAGCCGAGGAGAACTTCAACCACTGCTCTACACAAGGAAAGCTAAAACTTGTAAGACCTTCTACTTTAGCAAGCTAGTAACCTTGCAAGCTAACACTTGCAGGATACCCTACTAATGCAATAAACCCCTACTTGTTACTATGCCTTAAGCATATGTGATCATACCCATTTGATAAACCAATCCTAATTTTATGTGCAAGCTTCTTACTTTATTTCTTTATCAAAGCTTACTTAGAGTTTAATTAAGTGACTGGTAGATATTGGAAAGATGCTGAAGGTTGCATAAAGAGCATAAAATTTGGCCTAAGTTAGAAACCTTGACATCAGCCTGAGACATAAGGTTGTACTTAGTTGAAACTCCACAAGTTACCACCCCTCATCATTACGACCCCTACCTGTAGATGCTAGTGCTAAGCATAAAACTTGATAAACTTTAGATGGGAATACTTGGTGAAAAAATGGTTATGAAAACCTTGGAATGATGGATCATTCTATTGAAATGTTTTGGACATGTGTTTCCAAACACTTGAGAATTTTGGTGATAAAAATGTTGAGGCATGAGCCTTAGCCCTTTTAAAAAACTGATGGTTGTCTGGATGCGATACCATTCCAATTTTATCGTACAACCACAATACCCGAATATTGGGTAGGGCTTGACTGGAAACTTATATTCCTTAGTATTAGTTCCCTCACGGCCAAGGTTTGAGCTGAGGCTACCTTGTGAAGATTGTCCACCTGTGCAGTACCCAAGATGACAGTTGGTCATGGTTGGGAGGCCAAACTCACAGGAGAGGTGCTTATACTAGGGCGTGTAATCGAAAGGTTAGGATTGATTATCCGCATACTGAGTATGGTGAATTTAGGATTTGTTCCTGACGGATGTATCGAATGTTGTGGTGAAAGTGTATAATCTCTGCAGAGTGTCAAACTATTCGAATAGCCGCGTCTGCGGTTATGGACAGTTGGAGTGGCCATACTGTTCCCCCGTCAGACTTTTCAAAATAACCTGTGAGATGAATTGAGACTTTGACTTGACCACAACAGAGTTGTGATATGAAATACAAGTTTCCGCTTAGGATTTATAAATTTGTGACTAGCTTTGGAGCCTAGTAGAGATAAATCTGGCTTTTGCAAAACAACCCTAGAGCCTAGTGTCCTATTATCCAAAAAACCCCTTTACCTATTAGTATTAGTTTGCGAGTACTTAAAAAGTACTCATGGCTTTGTCCTTGGCTATTCCCATGGCCAGACTATGAAGAGGAGTACCTGGAAGATGGACCCCAGGAAGGTTACGACAACTAGGATCATCTCCCATCGTCAGCATTGCCTGTGACCCCGAAGATGGAGCTTCGCCTACGCTACCGTTATTGTTACGTATTCCGCTGCTTGATGTTGTATTAAGAACTGGATCATGAGATCCCTATTTGTGTAAGAACTTATGTATCGTTTGTAATGGATGATGTACTATGGTATCCAATTCTGTTATGTCTCACAAAAATGGTAATCCTGGGATTGCGATGTATGGCATAACAGGCATCTAGGATTGAAAAATCCGGGTGTTGACAAGTTGGTATCAGAGCCATCCTGACCATAGGAGACCCTAGTTAGACTCGACGTTTGAATCAAAAACTTAGTTTCAAAACCAAAGAAAACAAATATTTATAAAAACTTATTCTCATTATTATCTCTTTGATTCTTTCATAAAAACTCATGTTCCTCAAAAACTCTTGCAAAATACATAAATTTTTGACAAACTTGGTCACTCTGCTAATCTACTCATCCTCTATTTTTATAGATGGACGTGAAGTACAGCAAGTTTTACCAACTTGGGAATGGGGGAGACCTTATCTTTGAGAGGGATCTGGATCAGCTTTCGGAACTTCTGGAGCGTCCGCACCCCGAGTTCTTTGGAGCTCAGCTCAATGATCAAGGAGGAGAAGATCTGCAATGGCTAATTGTTGCAAGTCTTCGAGGAAAGATTGAACCTCCCACTGTGGAGGGAATTCAGTTTACCTTGAGGGAAAACAACTGGCTCGATGGACTTGCCAGAGCAATGCAGGAAGCTCTTTCCCGTCTGTGTGGGCAGAGCATCAATCAGATCAAGGGTACTCGCTTTGAGTTTTGCCCAAGGCGTGATGCAAATGGAAAACCACTGGAAGCCCCATACCACCCCGAGCTGAAGACTCAATTGGACCACCTTAGCTTCATGATGTATGATCGTCAGCAGGAGTTGGACAACTGCCGTGACTATTGCAACCACAAGTCTGCCATCATCAAGACGAAGGATCAGACCATAGCCATGCTAGCAAAGGATCGCATGTCTTGCCGCCGTCAGCTCGACAAGAAGGAGCGCATTATTGCTCGTCTTCGCCACCGCATCTCATCTCTGGAGGAGACCATCCACGAGAGAGACATGCAGTTGGAGGAAAGGGAGAATGCAGGAGAGGATCTTCGTGGAGACCCTTACTCTTATCTCAGCGATGACGATGATTTTCTGGAGGATCAGGCCATGGACTTATTCACCGATGAGGATGATTTCGCCTTCATCGATGATGCTGAAGATGATGAAGCCACAGACTCCAAGGAGTAGTAGCACCGAGCACTAGCGTAGTGAGTAGTAGTCGCTCCCACTGTATCGTAGTTTCCAGAATGGTTCTTAAAACCATTTGTTTTTCTTTGTTGTGGTGTGTGTTGTACTGTGTGCTATGAGTGAATGAATGAAAAATCAAGTTGCCAGAAAAATATGAGTCAAACATTTAAAACTTTTCAAAGACCCAAGACCTTAGAAATTTCCCTCTTTTCTCATGATCTATATCAATCTTCAGATGCCACGTGGAGGGAGTGGTTCAGCCCCGGACCCGATGTTGCAGATCCTGCAAATGTTGACTTCTGACCGCGAAGCTGAAAGAGCGGAACGTCAAGCCAACCTAGCCACTCTGCAACAGATAGCCCAGCTAGCCCACAACAACCAAGGCCACAGAAATCAGGACAACCATGGATCTAAGCTCAAGAATTTCCAGAATACTAACCCACATGTTTTCACCAAGTCAGAAGAACCCCTAGATGCCGATGATTGGCTGCAAACCATGGAAAACAACCTAGAAGTCACCGGAGTGGAAGCCAACGAGAAATTCCTGTTCGCCAACCATTATCTAGCCGGAGATGCCAGGGCATGGTGGAACAGTGTTCGTGCAATGACCGGAGGCCAGATGATGACCTGGGAGGAATTCAAGGTCAAGTTTAGCAGAACCCATGTGCCACCAGGTTTGATCAAGAGAATGAGAGACGACTTCAGAGAGCTAAAGGAAGGAAGGATGACTGTAGTGGAATACCGTGACAAATTTTTGTCATTAGCTAGGTATGCCCCGGACGAGATAGACACCGAAGCCAAGAAGAAAGAAAGATTCCTGAATGGTCTGCATGACGAGATGCAGACGTTGTTAGTTAATATCCCCTTTGCTGATATTGAAGCCCTTGTCGACTCTGTTATCCAGATGGAAGGAAAGATCAACCAAGCCAATGAGAACCGCAAGCGTCGCATGATGCATCAACCCGGAACCCATCAAACCCCAAAGTATCGCCCCAACCCATCTCCAGGATTTGCCTCAAGAACCAACAGACCCCCTATGACCCGTCCGACCTACCCCAACCGTGGAAACCCTAGACCCGAAGGAAATCACAACAACCCCGGCAACTCTAGCAATTTCACCCGTGCCCAACCCAAGTTCAATACCAACAATGCTACCGCCAACACCAACACTGCCCCGAGCACTGGAAGCAATGCTGTGCCTGTCGCAGCCAAGGACAAGTCACAAGTGACCTGTTATGACTGTGGAAATAAAGGCCACTATTCCAACGAATGCCCCAACAAGAAGAACGCTACATCCCCCAATGCCAACGCCCCAGCTCAGCAGCAGCGTCGTGTCCAGCCAGGGAGAAGATTTGCCCCAGGGAATTCACTCAACCGCAATGGCCGTCTTTTTCTCATGCATGCTGAAGAAGCTCAGGAAGCGCTAGACGTCGTGCTGGGTATGTTTTCTGTTAATTTAGTACTTGCAAGAGTGTTGTTTGACTCTGGTGCATCGCATTCATTTGTCACCGAAGAATTTGCCTGCACTAGTAAAATTCAACCAACCAAACTGAAGCATGTCATGATTGTGCAAATTCCCGGATCAACCACCAAGGCTAGGCAAATTTTCAAAGCCATCCCTATCCGAATCCATGGCATAGATTTTTATGCTAATCTAATAGTACTCGGAACTAAAGGTTTGGAAGTAGTACTAGGAATGGATTGGATGTCCAAACATAAGGGATTGATTGACTGTGCTAAGAAAGCCATCACCATGACCAGTACCACCGGAATATCAGTCGAGCATATATCTGAAACCTTACCTCGCCAATTCAAGTGTAACAAGAGTCTAGCCCAACCTACCATTGACCAAGTCCAGATAGTCTGTGAATACCCCGATGTATTTCTCGATGTTTTGCCCGGTATGCCCCCAGATCGGGATATCGAGTTTATCATCGAACTAATCCCCGGAACAGGACCCATAGCCCAGAGACCCTATAGTATGAACCCGTCAGAACTAGCAGAACTGAAGAAGCAACTGGATTCCATGCTAGAAATTGGATTGATTCAACCAAGTGCGTCACCATGGAGATCACCTGTCTTATTTATGGACAAGAAATATGGAGGTAACCGTTTGTGTACGGATTATCGGAAGTTGAATGATGTCACCATCAAGAACAAGTACCCCTTGCCCAAGATAGAAGATTTGTTTGATCAGTTGACCGGTGCCCAGGTGTTTTCTAAGATTGATCTTAGAACTGGCTATCATCAACTCAAAATCCGTGCAGAGGATATTCCAAAGACTGCCTTTACCACCAGATATGGATTGTACGAGTATACAGTCATGTCTTTTGGATTAACCAATGCCCCCGCTTATTTCATGAACCTCATGAATAAGATTTTTATGGACTTCCTGGATAAGTTTGTCGTTGTTTTCATCGATGACATTCTGATTTATTCCAAATCAGAAGAAGAACATGAGCTACACCTAAGGACCATTCTTGGAACCCTTAGAGAGCATCAGTTGTATGCAAAGTTTAGCAAATGTGAATTCTGGTTACAGGAAGTAGGATTCCTCGGTCACATTGTATCAGCCGGAGAAATTGCCGTTGACCCTGCCAAAGTGAAAGATGTAGAAGATTGGCAAGCCCCAACCACTCAAACCCAAGTTCGTGCATTTCTCGGATTGGCGGGATATTACCGCAAATTCCTAGAAGGATTCTCGAGTATCGCCCGACCCATGACCCAATTGCTGAAGAAGGACAAGAAGTTTGAATGGACAGACAAGTGTGAAGCGAGTTTTCAAGAACTCAAGAGGAGATTGATATCAGCCCCAATCTTGATCATGCCGGATATCACGAAGCCCTTCGATGTGTATTGTGACGCATCCAAGATTGGTCTCGGATGTGTGCTAATGCATGAAGGCAAAGTTATATCTTATCTGTCTCGACAATTGAAGCAACACGAGCAAAACTATCCAACCCATGACCTCGAACTCGCAGCAGTAGTCCTAGCCCTGAAGACATGGAGACATTACCTAATGGGAAACCGTTGTGAGATTTATTCGGATCACAAGAGCCTAAAGTATATATTCACTCAGAAGGAGTTGAATATGAGGCAGAGAAGATGGATTGAGCTAATCAAAGATTACGACCTGGACATTCACTATCACCCTGGTAAAGCCAACGTGGTAGCCGATGCCCTTAGCAGATTGCCGTGCCGCTTGAACTCCATGATTTTTAAGGAGCAACCAAGTTTGCACAAGGAGATGGAAGATTTTCGAATGGAATTAGTAAGTGAAGGATTTTTGGCTAGCATAGAACTTCAGCCCACTTTGATCAGTCAGATTAAAGAGGCGCAGAAAGGAAATGCCAGCATCGACGGAATCAAGCGTCGTATCGGTACGGGCAAAGTACCCGGATTTACCGAGGACAAAGAAGGAGTTCTGTGGTACAAAGGACGCCTTTGTGTACCAGCAGATTCAGAGTTGAAAGAAGTTATCTTGAAGGAGGCTCATGATACTCTTTATTCTGTCCATCCCGGAGGAACTAAGATGTATCAAGATTTGAAATAGCAATTTTGGTGGCATAAGATGAAGAGAGAAATCGAAAGCTATATCGCCAAGTGTGATATATGTCAGCGAGTCAAGGTAGGACATCAAAGACCTGCTGGATTGTTGCAACCTTTGCAAATTCCGGAATCGAAATGGCATTCTGTAGGAATGGACTTTATCACTGGACTACCTACTTCTAGTAGGGGAAATGACTCTATCTGGGTCATAGTGGACAGATTGTCCAAAGTCGCCCATTTCTTGCCCGTTAAAACCACCTATCAGAGTTCGAAGCTAGCGGAGTTGTACATCGCTAGAATCGTCAGTTTGCACGGAGTCCCCAAGAACATAGTATCGGATCGAGGAACTCAGTTTACCTAGAGATTCTAGAAGAAAGTCCAATAAGGTTTAGGAACCCGCCTAGATTTCAGTACCGCGTATCACCCTCAGACCAATGGACAAACGGAGCGAGTAAACCAAATACTCGAAGATATGCTTAGAGCATGTGTGCTAGAATATGGACCCAAGTGGGAAGACTGTCTGCCGTTTGCAGAATTTTCCTACAACAATAGTTACCAAGTCAGTTTGCAAATGGCCCCATTTGAATTCATGTACAGAAGAAAGTGTCGCACCCCTTTGAACTGGTCGGAAATAGGAGAGAGTCAGATTTTCGGACCCGACATCCTCCGAGAAGCAGAAGAGAAGGTTCACAAGATTCGTGAGTACCTCAAGACCGCCCAATCCCGACAGAAGAGTTATGCCGACAAAAGACGTCGAGATCTCGCCTTCAACATAGGAGATTTTGTTTATCTGAAAGTGTCACCATTGAAGGGAATGCAGCGTTTCCAACTCAAAGGAAAGTTAGCCCCCAGATATATCAGACCTTTCAAAATTTTGAACCGTCGAGGAGAAGTATCGTATCAATTGGAACTACCTGAAGAGATGTCAGCTGTGCACAATGTGTTCCATATCTCGTTACTTCGCAAGTGTCTCGAAGTCCCCGAGAAGACCGAAGTATTCAAGAATATCGACCACCGGACCATAGAGATCAACGATGACCTGACCTATCCCGAAGTACCCATCCGCATTTTGGAAGAAGCTTTTCGAACTACCTGAACCCGAAGCATCAAGTTTCTCAAGATTCAGTGGAGCAACCACACAGAAGAGGAAGCTACCTGGGAGCGCGAAGATCACATCAGGACGGAGTTTCCCGATCTCTTCAAATCCTAGGTAATCTTTTCGTCCTTTTTCAAATATCGGGACGAGATTTTGTTTACGGGGGGAAGGTTTGTAACATCCCAAAAATACTAAGCTTGGATCATCAAATCCTAATCATCAAAATTAGGGTTAACAAAAAAAATTCTAAATGAAATCATGAATGCATGCATAGGTGTATGCATGGATTTTGAATTCTTTTAAAACCACCTGGTTTGTTTGTTCCATTGCTTGTAAAATGTTTCTTAGGTGAAATAAACATCATCTAAAACATTTCCCACACTTTTCCTAAAGGCAAGTAAATCAAAACACATATATGAAATGAATGGTCATTTTGGCCAATTTAACTCCCATGCCTACTTTGGCTGTCTCAAACTTTCAGAACCTAACAGAAACTTTTCTGGATCTTTGCACCCCTTGAATGTACTCATAACAAGGTATCAAGGCCCACTTTGTAATCATCTAGAAACTTTCAAATGCATAGTTTAAATGACAATTCAAAATTGAATTTTATCATATGGGAAGATCCCACTTTTTCAAAAACTACTCAAACAAGCTCAATTTTCAAAACCCAAGCATCTGCAGACTCACCAGCACCAATCTAGCAAACCCACCAAAAATCATTTCAAAATTTAAAACTTGATTTCATGCGGCCATTTCATCAAACAGGTTGCAGACACAAATCAAACAAACATCAAACACTATTGTGAGCAGTGATTCTTGCCTAACTGGTTCCCCATTTAGCTCACACACAACTCAGTAGATCATCTAGGAAGATTAGCCAGGCACTAGCACCACTGTGAGCTTGCCATTGTCATCAATGGTGAATAGCGGAGCACCCTCTTGCCACCCCATAGTCGACAGCAAGCTAGGAGCAACAGCAAGCCTAGCTAGCATGTCTGGGAGGCAGTCCACCGTCCACCGCCACTCACTGTCCTAGCCGTGAGCGTTGCCAATCCCTGGACCACGCGCACAAGCCGCGCCCAGACCATGCCGAGCGTGCGCCAGAGCGCCACCCTCGACCATCACCCACAGACCGCGCGCCGCCCTCGTCGCGTGTATACACAATCCCCACCAACCCAGGAGACCGCCAGACATCCCCGTTTGCCGCCCCGTGCCGCACAGCCACCACCCGCCGTCGAAGACGCCGCCTCTTCCGTGCAGAGCACCGCCCGTTCCAGACCAAACCACACCGCCCCATGCCTCGAGACCATGTCGTTGAGCATCGCCAGGAGACACCGCACTGTACCCTACCCTTGCCCATGCCTTTAGCCGCATGTAACCTCGCCCCCGACGAGCTCACCGTGCGCCCTGACGGTCCCCTCGCTCGACTATAAATAGAGGCCACCCCCGCACGATTTGTTCACACCATCTCACTCCCCTCTCCTCACTGATCATGCCACACCATTCTGAGAGCAAGGCGAGCACCACCTCGCCGGAATTTCACTGGAGCCTGCCGCTGCCGGAGAAGAAGGGAGCCAGCGATTGGAGCTGCCCCAGGAGCTGCCGCGACCACCCCTGAGTTCATCATCGTCGACTTCGTCGTTCGCCCGCCTCGTCGACCCTCGCCAGTACCCCGGTGAGCCCCCAGCGACCCTCACTGGCTGCGCTAGGTTTCGTTCTCGCCGGAGTTGTCTCGCGTCGACGATGACTCCCAGCCGTTAGATTAAAACTAAATCGAACGATCCACGTCGCCCCATACCGCTTCGCCCAGCCCCGTGTCACTGATGAGTGGGGACACCCACTTAAGCAGCCCGCGGGAGCACTGCGCTTAGCAGGCCAGCCCAGTAATTTTTCCCGCGCAGCCCAGTTATTCAAATTAAACTTTTTCTATTTCAATTCAAACACACTTCTGTACCCAACTTCAAAAATCAACCCAGATTGATTCAGTGCACCAGATTGAATGAAACCAATTTTGTTGGAAAGGTCTGTGAATGCTGAATCCAAGCCCGTTGGATTCAAGTCATTTGGATCTATAGATCACCCATGGCAAAAATAACAAGGCAGAAGCTTTTCTGCATTCAAACATTTTTCAAATTTAAACCATAATAGCTTTTGAGTTGATTCCAACTCTCAAAAATCAAATTTAACCATAACTTTCAGAATATATAAAAATATATAGGTTTACTTGCAAAAATAATGTTCAAGTAATAAAAGAATGATACCTAAGCATTTCTAGCCACTTTAATTAATTAAAATAAAAGGGTAAAACCTTATTAAATTGTGATACCACTTTAAATCACATTCCCATGGACTACAATATGTGGTGATGACATGTGTCAACATGATCCCATGTTGGGTTTGGAGAATATTAAATCTTAAGTAGTTTTTCAATGAGTAGAAATTACTTTTCTAAAAATAAAAAGATTTAAACCAAGCTTTAACCTTGTAATGTTAGGGATGATGCTAGATCATCATAGGACCCTTGTGTGTGATGATTGCAAGTAGTTAAGTATTGTTTGGTGATTGTGTACCTCGTATTTATTCATAGACGCTAGTACCGACCAAGGATACGAGGAGGAAGGAGGATACTACGAAGAAGAAGCCGAGGAGAACTTCAACCACTGCTCTGCACAAGGCAAGCTAAAACTTGCAAGACCTTCTACTTTAGCAAGCTAGTAACCTTGCAAGCTAACACTTGCAGGATACCCTACTGATGCAACAAACCCCTACTTGTTACTATGCCTTAAGCATATGTGATCATACCCATTTGATAAACCAATCCTAGTTTTATGTGCAAGCTTCTTACTTTATTTCTTTATCAAAGCTTAGAGTTTACTTAAGTGACTGGTAGATATTGGAAAGATGCTGAAGGTTGCATAAAGAGCATAAAATTTGGCCCAAGTTAGAAACCTTGACATCAGCCTGAGACATAAGGTTGTACTTAGTTGAAACTCCACTAGTTACCACCCCTCATCATTACGACCCCCACCTGTAGATGCTAGTGCTAAGCATAAAACTTGATAAACTTTAGATGGGAATACTTGGTGGAAAAATGGTTATGAAAACCTTGGAACGATGGATCATTCTATTGAAATGTTTTGGACATGTGTTTCCAAACACTTGAGAATTTTGGTGATAAAAATGTTGAGGCATGAGCCTTAGCCCTTTTAAAAAACTGATGGTTGTCTGGATGCGATACCATTCCAATTTTATCGTACAACCACAATACCCGAATATTGGGTAGGGCTTGACTGGAAACTTATATTCCTTAGTATTAGTTCCCTCGCGGCCAAGGTTTGAGCTCAGGCTACCTTGTGAAGATTGTCCACCTGTGCAGTACCCAAGATGACAGTTGGTCATGGTTGGGAGGCCAAACTCACAGGAGAGGTGCTTATACTAGGGCGTGTAATCGAAAGGTTAGGATTGATTATCCGCATACTGAGTATGGTGAATTCAGGATTTGTTCCTGACGGATGTATCGAATGTTGTGGTGAAAGTGTACAATCTCTGCAAAGTGTCAAACTATTCGAATAGCCGCGTCCGTGGTTATGGACAGTTGGAGTGGTCATACTGTTCCACCGTCAGACTTTTCAAAATGACCTGTGAGATGAATTGAGACTTTGACTTGACCACAACAGAGTTGTGATATGAAATACAAGTTCCCACTTAGGATTTATAAATTTGTGACTAGCTTTGGATCCTAGTAGGGATAAATCTGGCTTTTGCAAAACAACCCTAGAGCCTAGTGTCCTATTATCCAAAAAAAACCTTTACCTATTAGTATTAGTTTGCGAGTACTTAAAGAGTACACATGGCTTTGTCCCTGGCTATTCCCATGGCCAGACTATGAAGAGGAGTACCTGGAAGATGGACCCCAGGAAGGTTACGACAACTAGGATCATCTCCCATCGTCAGCATTGCCTGTGACCCCGAAGATGGAGCTTCGCCTACGCTACCATTATTGTTACGTATTCCGCTGCTTGATGTTGTATTAAGAACTGGATCATGAGATTCCTATTTGTGTAAGAACTTATGTATCGTTTGTAATGGATGATGTACTATGGTATCCAATTCTGTTATGTCTCGCAAAAATGGTAATCCTGGGATTGCGATGTATGGCATAACAGGCATCTAGGATTGAAAAATCCGGGTGTTGACACCCTTTCTATGTATTATCAATAGGATCAATTCTAACAAGTCACACACTCATATTCTAGAGATACCGATGTTGGAATTATGCCCTAGAGGCAATAATAAAGATGTTATTATTATAATTCTTGTTCATGATAAAGTTTATATTCCATGCTAGAATTGTATTAAGCGGAAACATTAATACTTGTGTGGTTTGTGAACAACACCGTGTCCCTAGTACGCCTCTATGGACTAGCTCATTGATCAATGATGGTTAAGGTTTCCTAACCATAGACATGAGTTGTCAATTGATAATGAGATCATATCATTGGGAGAATGATATGGTGGACAGACCCAAACTAAGCGAAGCAATTAGATCGTGTCATCGTGTTCGTCTTTGCGAAGCTTTTCTTATGTCAAACATTGTATTCCTTAGACCATGAGATAATGCAACTCCCTGGTATCGGAAGAAAGCTTTGAGGTCATCAAACGTCATCCTATGAGAGGGTGATCATAAAGGTGTCTCTCAGGTGATCGGAAAGTATCTGTTGGGTTGTATGTATCGAGATGGGATTTGTCCCTCCCAAGTCGGAGAGATATACTTCGGGCCCACTCGGTAATCGATATCAACACCGCTTGCAAGCAAGTGGTTAAGGAGTTAATCACAAAGTGATACTGGATTACGGAACGAGTAAAGTACTTGCTGTGAACGAGATTGAACTAGGTATGACGATACCGACGATCGAATCTCGGGCAAGTAAAATATCGCGAGACGAAGGGAATATATATATGGGATTGATTGAATCCTGGCATCGTGGTTCATCCGATATGATCATCGATGAATGTGTGGGAGTCAATATGGGTGCCCAGACCCCGCTGTTGATTATTGATAGAAGATCATGTCTGCATATTCTCGAACCCGCAGGGTCACACACTTAACGTGTCTCGACGCTAGGATAGATTGGACAATTGGTTTATGAATTTTTGTTCGGAGTCTCGGATGGGATCCGGGATATCACGAGAGGTTCCGGAATGGTCCGGAGAATAAGATTCATATAAGGCAGTGCAGTTTTTGGAGTTCGGAATTGTTCCGGGTTAATCGGTATTGTACCGGAAGCTTCTAGAACCTTCCGGAAGGGGTACAACGTGGTCCCACCTTCCGGGAGGGGGCATGGGCCTATGAGGGAGTGTCCTGGCCGCATTGGGCCAGGGGCACAAGGCCCCATAGGGCCCAGCCAATCCTAGAGAGTTTAAATCGTTTAAACTAGAGATAAGATAGGGTTTCTAGAAGGGAGAGTTTAAATCGTTTAAACTAGAGATAGGCTTGGAGGATGGGCAAGGGCTGGCCGCACCCCCCCTCTATATATAGAGGGCTGGTGCGCCCCCTCCCCCCTTACCTACACCTTCCTCCAAGCCCTAGCTGCCTTGCTACCTTCCTCTCTCCCTCCCGACTGTTTGTAGGCGAAGCCCTGCTGTAGAAATTCTCCACCATATACACCGCGCCGTCGCGCTGTAGATCCAATCTATCTCTCCACCATACTTGCTGGTCCGAGGAAGGAGGAGACGTCGAGGTGCCGCACGTGTGCATCTCACGGAGGCACCGCCACTTGTGGTGCTAGATCGGATCGGATCGCGAGGAGGAGAAGCGAGTACGACTACATCACCCACGTTCCGACGAACGTTCCGCTGTGCGAATCTTCAAGGGTATGAAGATCTAATCCAATCTCTCTCGTTGTTTGCATCTCCTAGATTAGATCTTGGCTTTCCCTCTGTTCGCTTCCGTAGAAAATTTTGATTTACTATGCTGCAAAACCCTTCAGTGGTATCAGAGCTAGATCTATGCGTAGATGTGTTTCACGAGTAGAACGCAACATGGTTGTTGTGGGCGTTGATGTTTTCTGTTGCAAGCCTCTTGTTTGTGTTCTTCTTATGACGCGGGATAGTGAGATTGAAGCGGTCCAGGCCAACCTTACGCGACGTCGTTCGCGAGACCGGCTCCGCACTTGACGTGTGGCTTGTACCACACATGCGGCTGGTGGATGTCAGTTTCTCTCACTATAGTTGTCATGGGATTAACACCGGAGTTTGGCAACCATAATATCACCGTTGTGGCTTTCCGTAGGTAAGAATCGTTCTTAGCATCTACTCCCATAAGCCACGTAAAACATGCAACAACAAAGTAGAGGCGTCTAACTTGTTTTTGCAGGGAGTGTTTTCTGTGATATGGTATGGCCCAAGATGTGATGTGTATAATGTATGCGATGATCATGTTTTGTAATGTTTCACGACTTGCATGTCGATGAGTACACAACCGGAAGGAGCCATATGGTTGTCTTTATAATTGTGTATGACCTGCGAGTCAACTTCTTATACGCCATGTAATAGCTTTACTTTATCGCTAAGTAGTTAGCAATAGTTGTAGTTGCTATTCGTGGTGGAGGCAATCATGGTGGAGTGATGGAGATCATGCCGGAACACACAAGATGGAGATCATTGCGCGAAGATTGGCTATACCATGTCACATAAAGTTATATGCATGTGATGTTTATCCTTTTATGTATCTTATTATGCTTAGATCGCGACGGTAGCATTATAAGATGATTCCTCACTTAAAGATCAAGATAAAACTGTGTTCTCCCCAAGTATGCACCGTTGCGAAAGTTCGTCGTGTCCAAGCATCACGTGATGATCGGGTGCTATAGACTCTACGCTCACATACAACGGGTGCAAGCCAGTTTTGCACACGCGGAAATACTTGGGTCTAGATTGACGAGCCTAGCATGTACAGACATGGCCTCGGAACACAAGAACCGAAAGGTTAAGCATGAGTCATATGAATGATATGATCGACACTTCGTTGTCCACCATTGAAACCACATCTCTTCTCGTGAAGATCGGATTAGGTGTGGTGAATTTGGATCGTGTTCACTAAGCAACTTGAGGGATGTTGAATTTAGTGGGAGTTCATCTAGTAATTTGATTAAGTTGAACTATTTATCATGAACATAGTCTAAATTGTACTTGCAAATGCTGTAGATCACATGGCCAAGTCCAACTTCAACTTCAACGTTTTTGCTGAGAAAGAAAAGCTTAGAAACAATGGGTCTAACTTTACCAACTGGTTCCGCAATCTAAGAATCATTCTGTCTGGAGGACAAAAGGACTACGTCCTTGAGAAAGCGTTAGGTAACCCCCCTGCTGCAACTGCGCCGGCTGATGAGAAAGCTGTCTATCAGTCGCGCAAGGATGATTATGGTGTGATTAAGAGCACCATGTTGTTTGCTATGGAACCGGAACTTCAAAATCGTTTTGAAAACTATCCCGGGCCCTTTGAGATTCTCGAAGAGTTGAAAACCATGTTTCAGACTCAGGCCCGTTCTGAGAGATATGAGATCTCTGAGAAGTTCTTTAACTGCAAGATGGAGGAAGGGAGTTCCGTTAGTGAGCACGCCATTAAGATGTCGGGCTACACTCAACGCCTTGAGCAACTGGACTGCAAGATTCCAGAGGAGCTCAAGATTGACAGGGTTCTGCAATCACTCCCTCCCAGCTACAAAAGTTTTGTAGTGACTCATAATCAGATTGGTTCCACTGATACGATCACCGAGCTCTTCGCAAAGCTGAAGGCTGCGGAGGTGGACATCAAGAAGGATAATCATGTGTTGATGGTCAACAATCTCTCCTTTAAGAAAGGTAAAGGTGCAAAGAAGCCCTTCAAGAAAGGCGGCGGCAAACGCGTTGCCCCTGCTGAGAAGAAGCTCAAGTCTGGACCCAAGCCGGAAACTGAGTGCTTCTATTGCAAGGACAAGGGTCACTGGAAGCGCAACTGTCCGAAGTACTTAGCGGACAAGAAGGATGGCACCATCAAAGGTATATTTGATATACATGTTATTGATGTTTTCCTTACTAGCCCTCGTTGTAGTGCCTGGGTATTTGATACCGGTTCAGTTGCTAATATTTGTAACTCGAAACAGGAGCTGCGGAATAGACGGCGGCTTGCGAGGGATGAGGTGACGATGCGCGTTGGCAACGGATCAAGAGTTGATGTGATGGCCGTCGGCACGCTGTCCTTAGTTTTACCTTCGGGATTAGTTTTAAACCTTAATAAATGTTATTATGTGCCTGCGTTGAGCATGAACATTATTTCTGGATCGTGTTTATTGCAAGACGGTTATTCATTTAAATCGGAGAATAATGGTTGTTCTATTTATATGAGTAACATCTTTTATGGTCATGCACCTACTGTGAATGGTTTATTTCTTCTGAATCTCGAAAGGGATGAAACACACATCCATAACATTGAGGCTAAGAGATGCAAAGTAGATAGTGATAATACTACTTATTTGTGGCACTGTCGTCTAGGTCATATTGGTGTAAAACGCATGAAGAAACTCCATTCTGATGGACTTTTGGAGTCTCTTGATTTTGAATCATTTGACACATGCGAACCATGCCTCATGGGCAAGATGATCAAAACCCCGTTCTCCGGTATGATGGAGCGAGCAACGGACTTGTTGGAAATCATACATACCGATGTATGCGGACCGATGAGTGTTTCGACGCGCGGTGGATATCGCTATTTTCTCACTTTTACCGATGACTTAAGTAGATATGGGTATATCTATTTAATAAAACATAAATCTGAAACGTTTGAAAAGTTCAAAGAATTTCAGAATGAAGTGGAGAACCATCGTAACAGAAAGATTAAGTTTCTACGATCCGATCGTGGGGGCGAATATTTGAGTTATGATTTTCTCACGCATCTCAAAGCAAGTGGAATCGTTTCACAACTCACGCCACCCGGAACACCACAGCGCAATGGTGTATCTGAACGCCGGAATCGAACCCTATTAGATATGGTCCGATCGATGATGTCTCTTACTGATTTGCCGTTATCATTTTGGGGTTATGCATTAGAAACCGCTGCATTCACTTTAAATAGGGCTCCATCTAAATCCGTTGAGACGACACCGTATGAACTGTGGTTTGGTGCTAAATCTAAGTTGTCGTTTCTTAAAGTTTGGGGATGCGAAGCCTACGTCAAGAAGTTGATGCCGGACAAGAATTTCCCATATAAAGAAAGAAAAAGAGATAAAGAAAGGATGGGAGATGTTTCCCATGTAAAATCAAAAAAGAGAGGTCAAAGATACCATAACAATGTGTATCAGACTGCCTATTTCCTTGTAGTTGGATCTCCCACTTTTTGGAATGTTCCAAATTCCACTTGAGCATCCAAATCTGGATCAATACTAGCAAAAACATCTCGGAACAAGGTTCTGGCGCCATGCCAAATGTGTCCAAAAAAGAAGAGCAAAGCAAAGGTAGCATGACCAAAAGTGAACCAACCACTTTTACTGCTGCGAAAAACACCATCTAATTTCAAAGTAGCTCGATCTAATTAAAAAAAATTCCCCTAAGTGAGAACGCCTCCCATATTTTTTTACAATAGCAGGATCAGAATAACTTACTCCATTAAGTTCGCCACCATAGAACTCCACCGTTACCCCTACATGTTCAACACTATATTTGGATTCTGCTCTTCTAAAAGGAACGTCCGCTCTCTCAATTCCCTCTCCTCAATGATCATGTTGTGCAAGATCACAAAACAGTTCATCACTTCCCACATCTGATCTTTTGACCAGGTCATAGCAGGGTACCAGACAACTGCAAACCTCTGCTGGAGCACACCGAATGCCCGCTCCACGTCCTTCCTGCAAGTTTCATGTTCCTTGGCAAAGTGAGAATGCTTGGGGAGCATTGGGTTTGAGATAGTCTTCACAAATGTTAGCTATCTTGGGTAGATGCCATTTGCTAGATAGTACCCCTTGTAGTGGTGGACCGCTGATCTCAAATTCCATAGGGGGAGCATGACCCTCAACAAGCTTGGAAAAGACAATTGAGGAGTTGAGGACGTTGATGTCGTTGTTCGATCCTGCCATGCCAAATAAGGAGTGCCAGATCCAAAGATCATGTGTAGCAACTGCCTCAAGTATCACAGTGCAACCTCCTTTGTGGCCTTTGTACATTCTTTTCCATGCAAATTGACAGTTCTTCCACTCCCAGTGCATGCAATCTATGCTTCCAAGCATACCAGGAAATCCTCTACTTTCATTGACTGCAAGGATCCGAGCAGTGTCTTCAGCAGTGGGTGATCTCAAGTACTGTTCCCCGAACACTACAATCACTGCTCTGAAGAACCTGTACAAGCAATCGATGGCGGTGGACTCGGCGATGCGGAGATAGTCATCGGCACTGTCAGCCGACGCTCCATATGCAAGCAACCTCATCGCCACGGTGCACTTCTGCGGTGAGGAAAACCCAACCAAGCCGGTGTAGTCCTTCTTGCAAACGAAATAGGGGTCGAACTCCCGGATGGCATGAACGATCTTGAGGAAGAGCTTCTGGCTCATCCTGAAACGGCGGCGAAACACGTCCTCTCCATGGAGTGGCTGGTCGGCGAAGTAGTCGGCGTACAACAAGCAGTAGCCCTCTATCCTCTGCCTCTCCTTGCACTTCCGGCGACCCGGCGCCGAACCACCGCGCTTCGGCTTCGCCATCTGCATATACAGTTGGGCGAGCGAGGCGAGGATTTCTAAGTGCTCTTCACCTTCGGTGACCTCGGCGCTCTCCTCCTCCAGCAGTACGGCGAGTATCTCCTCGTCTGAGGAGTCCATGGCGAGTATCTCGTTGTCGTCAGAGTCCATGGCCGAACCGGCCAAATGCCGAACACTTGGCGGACGTGGTGGTGGGAGCATGCAGCGAAGTAGAGCTACAACGAAGTTTGGGCGGCGAAATCGGCGGCGGAGCGAGCGGCGGACTGGGCGACAACTACGGAGAGCGTATCTAGAGGCGTGGGCATGTCTCGGCATGGAGGAGCTCCGCCGGTGAAGCCATGGCGACAGAGGCGCTGGGAGCTCTTCACCGCAGTCTGGACGAGTGGGGTGGATAGGAATGGGACTGTCTCGCCGATAGAGCTGGCCCACGCCCATTTTCGCTGCGTCTGGCGTTCCCAGGGCGTACCCGGGAACCTGGGTTCGGCGTGGGAAGCCCGGACCAAAAATCGCCCAAATCCGACCGAAAACAGGTTCTTGGGTACGCGACTGGTCCGATTTTCGGCGTCGGGATCGGCGTCCTGGGTAGGCGAGTGGAGATGCTTTTAGCCGTAGTTGCGAACTTCACGGACAAGTCCCCGAACAAAGTACTGGACTGTGTGGCAGCTCGCTGGACAATGCGCTGAACTGTTCGGTCAGCCGTCGCCACACGGCAAGTCTTCACGCCGGACTGCCTGTCCCTCCTCCAGACTGTCCGACGGCCGCCGCCAAGCTTGAGAGTCGCCGGGCCGCCACCAAACCGCCGCCGAGTCTGCACACAGCAGCCGTCGGGCCAGACCTTCCAGCACACGCCTGCAAGGTCAGGCCGCGGCCTGTGCCGGCAAGGCCGAGTCATCGGCTTGTCGGACCCAACCGCCGCCTGCTCGCCGCCACGGCTATCGCCGGCGAAGATCCGGCATACAGCCGCACTATTTTTTTTCCATCTGCGTATAGACATATATGTT
Source organism: Avena sativa (assembly GCA_916181665.1). NCBI lineage: Eukaryota > Viridiplantae > Streptophyta > Magnoliopsida > Poales > Poaceae > Avena > Avena sativa. The sequence goes on along the minus strand of OV702293.1, from coordinate 349,081,433 downwards.
TCCTAGAAAAACATATAATTTAGTTGGTCTTATATAGGTTTTATACAATACCTTTTATACTAATTATGAAGGGGTATCAAGCAATTTAAGCCGTTCATGTGTTTAAGATTATACGAGTTTAGGACGAAAGGGGTAGCACCGGATCAAACGTCATTCCTGCCACCAACGTGCAGATACCCCATATAATTGATAATATATATATAGATGTTGTATCCTCACAACATCTCTTTCATATTTATTGGCACTCTAATTGGACACAGTAACATCAATTTACATACTTTTAGGTAGCCCACACAAAAAATACTTTTAGGTAGAGCATCGATACACATACTCTTCTTACTTGAGGATAGGGAGATTTCCTAAGCTTACATGTTACACCAAATACAGAACAGAGGGCAACGAATCCAATATGTACCAAACACAAACATGCATGTATATAATTTTAACTAAAAGAAACCGATGGGAGAATATTAATGTGGAATCAATAGGGAAGAGCTAGAAGGCATAACATAAAAGGAACCGTGTTGCTGTTTTTCAATTTCTCTACCTGAGAACATAAATATCTTGGAAGCAACAAAAATATCATTTTTGGTCATTAAACTTGACTTTGAAACAAAATTCAATGAAATTTTCTTGTTGAGATCCTTAGAAAAAAGGGGTTTAGTGAAATCTCGATTTCCTAGACCAAACAAGTTTTCACTCCAGCGGGGTGTTCATTAATATGAATGGATAAAGTGGTCGATATTTAAGAACATACAGAGGCCGAAGACAAGAGAACCATCTGTCTCCCCTTTTGTTTGATCTAGTAGTTGATGGTTCGGGTGAAATGCTTAATGCTACCATGATTGAAGGGCACATTCAAGATTTAGCCCATCATCTCATCAATGTTGGGGTGTTTCAACTACAATATGCAGATGATACCATCTCGCTAATGGAAAATGATGAAAGTAGCTTTATCACAGCTAAATTCTTGCTTTAATGTTACAAGGCTATGTTTGGCTTAAAACTAAACTACCAGAAAACTGAAGTGTTGGGAGTGGGGGTAAGTGATGAGGAACACTTGATGATAGCTAATTTCTTCAATTGTTCATTGGGTTTGTTTCCTCTCAAATACCTTGGCATTCTAGTGAGCCACAACAAGATCGTGGCTAGTGATCTAGCTTTTGTGGCTCGGAAGATTGAGAAGAGACTTCATAATGGCTTTAATTCCCAAGCATCATCAAGGGCTAGACATGTCCTCACTGATATTTTCCTTGATAGTATTCGAAAATATGAAATGCATTTTTTACCTTTTGTCTAAAGGGAATCACTACAAAATGGATATGTCTAGAGCTAGGTTCTTCTAGGAAGGAGTAGGGGGTAAGAGAAAGTGTCACACGGTGAAATTGGATAAAATGAGCAAGCCAAAAGAATTTGGTGAGCTAGGTTTTGCTGACACTAGGAACATAATATTTCCTTATTGGGAAAATGGATATAAAATTTAGAGAGTGGTGCCCAAGATCTTAGCTAGGTTTTGTTAACACTAGGAAAATAAATATTTACCTGTTGAGCAATTGGATATACAAACTAGAGAGTGGTGCCCAGGATCTTAGTTGTCAAATTATTCAGAATAAATACATGGACAATGCTAGGTTCGATAAATCCATCTACAAAAATGGATCTCGGTTCGTGAAGGGGCAACATAAAATTAACATTGTGGCTCTATTTATAAGGTGGGTAATGATAGGGAAGTTATGTTTTGGTATGATGTGTGGCTTGGGAGCTATCCAGTTAAAAATATGTTCCCAACTATCTTTTTTGTCTTAGTGAACAACATATGGAAACGGAGGTGATTTAGTTTGGGGGTGTTCCACACCTCACTTCGTTTACACCACCTACATAAATATGTGTCTCGTGTGCACCCATCTATATCTACTTCGTATATGTCACCCCATGTTCATTATTGGCAGTACAAAACACGGACAGTCCACCCTATTGCAGTCTTCTAATATTTCTCTCATGCATAAACCACATAAGAACCGAGAGAGGCATGCAATTTATTAGCTCCAAAGCTCCTCATGGGATCAATACTCTAACTTCGTAAAACTATCTACAACTAAATATGTGCACTTGAGGACATCACTCACCCAACCTAAATATCAACACACTGTCTAAACCTAAACTTCTGAAAACTAAATAAATTGACACCTCTCACATTTCAGTTAGTCAAGATTTAGATTAAAGTTTACTAGATCATTTAAAGAAAATGAAGCAGTTTCGTTAGGTGTCCGTCAAATTTTGGCACAGAACTCTCGCTTGCTAAGTCTCCTTTTTAGCATTTCTTTATGCAGGTTTTTTCCTTTTCATAACCATTGGAATTGAATCTAGACAACACTTCATGTCTCCCTATCCTTGACGTGGGACCGCTCTAAACTAGTGGAGGATCTATGCTTTTAGCATCACACAAGTTGAGGGAGCACTTTTACCGTTAAAAATATGTCATATGTGTTATGAAACTCCAACTAAATTAACGTTACATGTTTCTATGCCGATATGTTTTAACTAGATCATGATCACTTACAAATATCTTCTCAACATGTGCAACTACTCGAATATTCAACAATTACCTGGCATGTGGTTTCCAACTTATATATTCTTCTCTATGTTCATTGTGTAAAAATACCCTTTCAGTACTCACCGAGAGAACATGTAAAAGAATGTTATTTTGAAAATAAAAGTTTATCAACATGTAAAAATAGTGTAATGCTTTTTTTCTCATATCAACAGAAAGCTAACCATTATTTCATTCTTTCACGGCATCATCAATGTTAACAAGTTGAAATGTTCTTGGATAAATAATTAAAATAAGATGACATAGAAGTTATGATATTTATTCAGATGTTAGGTTAGACTAAATTTAACATATAGCATTTTTATAAACTATTATTCCCCTCTCGCATTGGATCCATCCAAACATGAAATCCACATTTGAAAAACACTAAAAATGATAAAAATCTTGAGTGTCTATTGAGATGTTGGGTGAGACTAAATTAAACCCATAATGTTTAGATAAATAAGTATTTTCATATGTTTTGGATACCACCTATTAGAGTTCTTTTAATCAAAGTGGAAATTATCTTCAATGATGACCGAGTTCTTCAAATCCTAAGAAGGTCTTGTTTGAAAATTTTCAAACTTTAGAAATGACTATATTGGTTTATTCTATTTTAGTTTTCTGATTAAAAACACTGTTTCATTTTTCTTCACACATAGAGAATGTATCACCGCATACTGTAATACTTTAGTTAGAATTCCCAAAACAAATATCTTAGTTTGCATGCTGAATTATTTTCTTGAATTAGATTGTATTTTCCTTGTTTAAATAAAAATATAAATACTATTTCCTTGGGAAAATCATACTCTGTTGGATAAAGAGACTAGATGAGCCAAAACATATAAGATAGTTATCGGAAAACATGACAACACTACATGTATAATTGAGCAAAACAATGCTTCATTTATACATTTTAGTGTACATAGTTTCCAAACAGAAAACATGAGCACATGATAACATTTGGCGGTAAGAGACATTAACAATGAGGATCATATATGTACCATTGAAAATAACTACATCATCATGTACTATTACCTTGTGCTTAAGATTGAATATGGTTACAGAAGATAATATTATATGGCTTTCTTTAATCCGTTGAATAGTTGCTATTTTAATTCAACTACTTTTTATTTAGTTTACCAACCTTAGAATCCTGTAATGTGGCAATCTCCACACTTACCTACATATTTTTTTCACCAACTTTAGATAACCAAATATGAACTTGAACATGAATAAATATAAGAAAGCTACAGATCTTACTTGGGTAGTCAGACCCGCTGAAAGTGAGTTTTTCTCATCCAACTCATTTGAGAACTCGGCATCAAGGCATATAATAATTTTCACAAAATTCATGATCTTTGTAGTAGGGCTATGATAGAATTCCCAAAGGTCTTTAAGCTTTAATCCTAAATTTTGAAGTTGAATTCATGAAAATATTTATTATGAATGCTAATTTGGAAAACAAAACTCACCAACTTTTGCCCTTAGAAAAGACTTTCTAAAATCTATGCAACGACCCATTTTTTATGGAAGCGAAAGGCGCCTCTAAAACCTTGCATCCACAAGCCTGGCATCTGCTTCTGACCACAGCACATTCCGTGCATCCCGTCATCTCCACTCACGTAAGATAATTTAAGACCCATCACTTGCTCACATATCATGGTCCCGCACAGCTGAAGATCCACGCGGTTCTAGGTATTCAAAAGCGTCGATTGCAAAACACAACCACCAGGCAGTCCTAGCATCCAAACGCGCACGTACAGACCTGAGACGGTAAGGGACTTTGTCATCACTACGCATGACTTGGCCACAAAACTGGGATGCCCGGGCACCAGATCAACAACCATATCAAAATGGCCGACCACCCTACCGCGCCAAATCTAGCACCCTCGTGTCACCGAGCGATATCTCCAACTCTCTGAGCCGCCGCTACAAAGCCATGTTACGGGTCTACCCGTGCAGCAGAGGTGTCCCAGGCTCCTAGTTGGCAAGAAGCTATTATAACATGAGCTTTTGAAGTCTAAAGAAATCGACACTCCAAACATTTTAATTCATTGAAGGTTTGAATGGAGCTATCGACCTATTTATAGAAGACCCAACAGTCCATATTGAAGCTGTAGGTGGCTGTCATCATTTGGCATGAAACATCTCAGGCTGCAAGTGGGTCTGATAGCGGGTCACCCGCTTAGTGCCGCATTAACCCGCATGTATTAAATTGGCATAAGCGGTAATCCACAAAACTGAATGTTCTTACAAGGCATCCACATATCCCGCATAATCCGGCATGTTGAACTGCAGCTCCACGTATCGTTTTGACATGCAGCTAGCTCGCCTGACCAGCAGGAAGAAACAATCATTCAAAACCGGTGGCCAACAAACCTAGCCCGATGACGACAAGGCTGCCGCCGAGCACAAGTGAGCCTGAGCGCCACCGTGTTTTGTACTCCGTTTATTCTCAAATACTCTCTCCATTTCGAAATATAAGACGTTCTAATTTTTTTAAAATATCTTATATTCCAGAACAGAGGAAGTATAAGATCAGAGCAAAATACACCATTCAAATTAACTGACTTAGCTTTATCTAAATATGGATGTATCTAGAGTATATAGATACATCCGTATCTAGACAAAGTTGAGTCAGTTAATTTGGGACAGTGGGAGTAAGTGAATCTACAAATTAAAATATGTTTATACATCTTGAATTAGCCATTTGATGGTTGTTTTATAAAACTGCTCGTTTTTTGTACTCGGAAAATGGAAAATGGCTTTTTGGTGCGACGAAAAGGAAAACTTCCTTCTGCAACATTGTTCGCCATCTCATGATGCACATGTATACATAATATAGACATATTATCAAAAACTATGCCTTAATTCTAGCCATAACACTGGTCATTTGACTCGAAAGTCAGGAAACTTCGAATGAGATAGATCATTTTGTGAAGATTTTTTGAGATATAATCAATATACCAAGTTCAATATTTTTTCTTCTAACTATGTCACATAATATGAAACCACGCGAAGGTTTCACATTATTTGGATCGCTTTTTAATTTCTTATGCCCATTTTAAATTATATATAATGTTTTATGTTTTACTTAATTTTTATTAACAAATGTGTAATATTTGATTGTAGATAGATAGATCTTATTTTTCCGCAGATTTTGATATATTGTTGGTATTTTTCCGAATTAGAATAATTTAGTTATGATTTTTCAAAGATTAATAAGGTAAAAGGAAAAATAGCTACGCCGAGGACCGTCGTCGGCGTAGCCTATTCTATGCCAAGTGTAATTCTACGCCGACAGCTGTTTAGGGACTGGCCTGGTCGCGGTCTACGCTGACGGCCTTGACGTTTGGCCGTCGACGTAGCGCCCGGCCATCGGCGTCTCCGTTCATTCCTATAGTGTCGCTATCTTATCAAAATATATCTAGACGTTATTTAATACTTTCTCTGACCCTTCTTAGTTGACTCAAATTTGTCTAGATACGGATGTATCTAACACTAAAACTTGACTATATAAATTTATATCTAAATGAATCTAAGTCAACTAATATGGAGCGGAAGGAGTATATAGATCCATCCAAATTTGAACAAATTTGTGACATCATTTTCATTTTCAGGCAAAGGGACTACAAATTTAAAAAAGACATCTATTTTGAGAGTGAGGGAGTATATTAAAATGGAGGGAATACTCGTGTACCTATTGTTACAGAGCTAGCTTTATACTATAGCAAAATAGATCGCTAGCTTCGTACCGGAGCAAACTCGATCGGGGAGCTAGCAACAAGCTAGCTTTGTAGACTTGTAGTTGACCAAAATAGAACCAGCTAAAAGAAAACAATATGTGGGATTCGTGAGCAAAGAGGGTAGTCGCATAGTGCCACATAACTTTTTCTGCTCTCTACGGGCCTCCGCATACGAACTTTCTGCTCTGATCGGGCCTCCGCATACGAACTTTTTGCGGGGTGGCCATGCGACACAGTGGAACATCCGCATCCATAGCCTTAGCAACATCATCCATGTTGTCACTTTTAAAAGCCATAGTTTTTATCATTTATTTATGCAATTTCTATTTTATTTTCATCATTTGATCCATTAAAAAGGACCCGCACATGTATGTAAGGGATGAGAATTTATCTACAACTTGGATGAGAAAAAGGAAACCATACTTGTCTGTGGCTCTCGCCCTGTTATCTTTTTCCACCCAATTTTTTTCTATATCTCACCCTTCTCAGAATTTTATATGAGTTGTTCAAATATCTAGCTTAGGGTATTACAAAAGCCACAAACCAAGCTCGGAAGCGAGGTGCTCACTCCCACACCTCACTAGATGGCAGAGGAGGGTGCTCCAGACTCCAGTTGTCGCCTTCGTGGTACAAGGACGCGATAGTTTGAGTGTATTTTTCGTTTTCAAAACCTTTGGATATGGCGTGACACTGGAAACAACGAGAGTGAAACAAAACCAAGATAACTCTTTGTGTCACACCAACCCTTTAGTCGCGGCCCACTCTAAACCAGATCTATGATTTTGGCATAACCCAAGTGAAGGTTACACTTTTACCCTTGCAAAATAGTTCTTATGTGTTATGAAACTCCAACGAGCTTAACTTTGCATGTTTCTATGCCCATAAAAATCTTTACAAGATCATCAACGCTTGAAAAAAAAATCATGCTCAACAAATACAACCATTCAAATATCAATAAGTAGCAGCCTGGCGATTTTCTACTAATGTATTCTTTTGTATATTCATAAGGAAAAAACTTTCAGTATTTACCCACAGAAAATCTAAAAAAAATATACTAGCTTGATCAACTTATAAATATAGTCTAAAAGTTTTATCTCTCAACACATTAACACAAAGCTCAACATGACTTTTGTAGGTTCTTCAACCCATCATTTTTTCTGTGTATCAATAATGTAATGAAGCTGAAACATGTTTAAATAAACTATTAGCATAATATGGTAGACTTTTTATGTGTGTTCAGATATTAAGCTACAATAAATTGAACATATATTATATAAAAAAGTATTCTTCCCTCCCTCTCCCATTGGATCCATCCAAACATGACATACATGTTTGAAAACTTGCTACAGGAAAATTATAACAATGGCGAGTGTTTGTTGATATCTTAGGTTAGACTAAATTAAAATTATAATGTTCAGATAAATAATTGTATTTATGTATACCTTTTGTGGGGTATGGCCCCGACGAGTGGTTCTTTTATTAACTTGGCGAAGCTAATAGAAAGTGGCTTACATAGAAAGATATTGGGAGGACGTGTAGAAATGCAAGATCAATGCTAGAGAGTTAAACACCCATAAGTTCTTTACACTTGAAATTTGTTGTTTGGACTGATGCAGAACATCTCTTTTGTAGAGTGTTTTGTAGAGTAGGCCAGTGAAAGTGTTGAGCTGGGGGTTGAAGTGATGGGCGCCCCCTTGTATGAGGAGAGATCCTACATGAAAGTACCCAGGAATATTCATCTAGGAGTTGGTGAAAGAGCAGAATGGGAAAACCGACATCCAGATTTGGCTGGGACCAACCATCCTAACACCATTGAGGGAAAGTTTGTCATGGATCGGTGCTAATAAGTATATTTACTTCTATGTTTTCTTAAAGGTTCACATAGATCCCAAGTCTGTTTACATTTCTGTGTAATGAAGTTCTTAGCTAAGTTTTCTTAAAACGCATGTTACTAGCTTAGTGAACACTGCGGAAGAAAAATGAATATTCTGCCTTTAGAAGTATGCTACTTCGATGAAAAACATGTCGAAGAGAAATATGGTTCTTTGGACAATCATGTGGCCTCTTGTTAGTTGTTACAGTGGAAAGGAAAAAAATCTCGTAATCCCATTTTTGCACTGTCATCATGTCATCTATCTAGTTTACGATGGCAACTGTGCACAATCCTAAATTCCAGTGGCAAACATGCAGTGCTGATTTTACTCAAGTTCTGAAATGCAAAGGCCTCTTTTCCTGTAGGTGCAGTTCCAAGAACAGGTGTCTTGCGGCATTGGGTGACGAGTGATGATGGCCAATAGTGAAGTACGAGTTCGTTAGTTTTCCATATGTGGATACAATGTACTGTACCACTGGAATTTAGGATGATGGCCAATAGTGGGCTCTATAGTGAGGATGATGGCCAATAGTAGTCAAGCGCTTCGAACAATCAATCTAGCTCGGCGGGTCAACAGAGGCCGGCAACCGGTAGACAAGCGCTTCGAACCTGAGTCAGTGCCGGTGAGTAGGCGAGGGCGCGTCTGCCGGCCAGTTCTGTGCGCCGGCGCCAGGGCGGGATAGCCACACGATACTGCAAATTAAATTACTCCTGAATAGATAACTGAATAGCCATATTATCTCCTGAATACTGATGGATATAAACTTATGGTAACAAATCCAGGTCAAGAACTGGAAGGTTTGATTTCTGAACAGTGGAAGGACATGGGATGGCAAGGAATGGACAGCTATGGTCCAAACTAAATCTTGCCAGACTAACTTCACTAATAGTCAGCTTCGTTATGAAATCGAGCAGCACTGCACCTGTTACAGAGGCGCAGGATTCATATCTCTAGAGAATCTGCTATTCTTTGCAAAGACATTCTCTGCAAGCATTATAAGTATCACCCTTGCCGAAACTGCTCTTATTATGAGCAATATAATCATCCACCGATCATCTCTGTAGGCATCATTTCAGAGGCTATGACCAAAACAATGTGGCAATCGAGCCACTTGGGAGTACCCGTTTGCAGTTGCTGGTGTAAACATCTCATTCATGATCATGCAGATGCTGGATCTCCAGTCCAGTATAGCACGGACCGAACTTACAAACTTGTTCAGTCTCCCAACCGTAATTTACTGTTAGACAGGTAAACCGCTTGCAACTGAACCGAGAACATTTGTCCGAGCTGCTTTTTTACAGATGCTCTCAGGTAGGACCAGTGCAGTAAATATGTAATCTTAATCGTCCAAATTATTCATCAGTTTTCAACAGTTTCTCCTCGCTTCCTTTTTGTCCCAGAGGATGAGTGGGCATTTGATATGCTCAACTGTGTTACTTCCTTGAGATGGACAAGCAGTGGTTAGAGAAAAACGCTTCTTACATGGACTTGAATGTACATCACATCTTTTTATCCGCGAATGATCAGATTGCAAGTTTCATCAATCTTATGACTCGACTTCACTTCTCGGGATATTCTCAAGTCAACACGAGCGCAGCTGGAAAGGGAGCTTCTGCTGGACAATGTGGGAGGACTGAAGATATGCCATCATACGGACTGCTTGCTAGTGGCATTCATGGTCGAAATAACGATTCGGCTCCTTCCTTTGGTTTCTGTGAGGGAACTTTTCATGACATGCAGGGCGATGGGAGATGGCTTGCTGCTGTAACACTGAATTTGGTCCCAACTGTAAGCAACTCATCTGTACCTCACCAAAATGAATAAGTATTGCCAGCACCTGATGCAAAAGTTGATGGAGTTCAAGATGATAAAATACTGGGAGCCAATCTGTTCATGGATAGCAAGTTACTTGCTGATCAGATCTGAGCTGTTAGGAAACCCTCCATGTCCCGCCAAAACACCATGGTCAGCCATCATCACACCCATCAACGGTGCTTGACCCGGGTATCTTTGACAACTGTGCTCCCTTCATCACCTTCCTCAGCCTGTCCACGTCCTGCCACCTCCTAGCATCTGCATATATGTTGGACAGCACCACATACACGCCATGGTTGTTGGGGTCCAATTTCAACATCTCTTGCACAGCCCGTTCTGCAACATCAATGTCGCCATGGTTCTTGCAGGCTGTAAGCAGAGCCCCCCAGATCGCAGTATCTGCCTTGCATGTCATCCCACGTATCATCTCCTCGGCCTCTGATACGAGTCCACTCCGGCCGAGGAGGTCGACCATGCACCCATAGTGTTGGATGCTCGGGGTCACCCCAAAGTCCCCCATAGATGCGAAGACTCTGCGGGCCTCGTCGAGCTGCCCTGTGTGGCAGTACACTGACAGAACCCCAACAAGCGTGGTAGCATTCGGCGGCACACCCTCCCGTCGCATCTGCTGGAACATCGCCAATGCGTCCTCTCCATGCCCGTGGTGCGCCAAGCCCGAGATCAGGGCGTTCCATGTTGCCGTGTGCCGCTCCGGCATCCCCTTGAACACCATCACCGCCTCGTCGATCGCCCCATTCTTCGCGTACATGTCGACCAATGCCGTGCCAAGGATCACCCCAACAGGAGCCGCCATCCCCTTCCTCTCCATGATATCATGCACGCGCCGCCCCATCACGAGCCCGCCTGACTCCGACCGTGCACACGCCGACAACACCGACGCTAGCACCACAGGGCTGGTCTCAAACCCCTTGGCGACCATGTCATCGAACACTCCCATTGCGTCCTCATACCGCCCGTTCTGCGCGTAGCAGGAGACCATCGTGGTGTAGACCACCGTGCTCCGCTCCGGCAATTCATCGAACACCTTCTGTGCGACGCGGACACGGCCCGCCACAGAGTATGCCCGGATGAGACCGTTAGCAACGTAGGTGTCGCGATCGAGCCCGTGCTTCAGGACGAGCGCGTGTATCTGCCTGGACACGGGGATGGGGAGGCGGGCGGAGGCCTTGAGGAGGAACGGGAAGGTGTGTCTGCCGGGAGAGTAGGAGGAGCTGACGGAGCGGCGGAGCTGGGAGAAGAAGGCCAAGGCGGAGGCGGGGTCGGGGGAGGAGGCGAGGGCGCGGAGGGAGGTGTTGAGCATGAACGTGTTGGGGGCGTAGGGGAGGGAGGAGAGGAAGCGGAGCACGGTGGCGGGAGGGGAGAGGGCGGCGTAGGCGTCGAGGAGGCGGGAAGCCGCGAAGGCGTCGGAGGCGAGGCGGCCTGAGACGAGCATGGCCGCGTGGACGAGGGTGAGACCGCGGAGGGTGGAGCACCGGTCGGCGAGGAGGGAGAGACTGAGGTGGCCGTGGCCGCCGGCGGCGGCGCCGCGGAGAGGTGGCGCGGGCATTTGCGCGTGTTTGAACCGTGGAAGTGGGCAAAGGCGTCGGCCGATGACAGCTACCGGTACGCCAACATGGGCCGGGTCATTGTAAGAGAATTTGTATCTTGTGATGCACGGGCCCATAATGGTCTACGTGAGAGGCCTACAAGTTTCTGTGGCGGGCTTTCTCCTTAGCCACATCCTATTCCAGTTAATTCTAGAAAGAATTTCGCAAAAAAAAAGTTAATTCTAGAAAGAAAAACGCATTCCAGTTTGGCCAACAGCTTCAACTTGTTAATCCTTCCTGAATCATCCTGCACGCCTGAGGAGGAAGCCGAAAGGTCGCTTTTGGTATGAACTAATGTGGGAGGAGCACAATGAATTTACCCCCATGGTTCAACAAGCTTGGCAGGGGAGGGAGCTGCTTGTACGCTGCCTGACCTACAACGAAAGTTGGCAAGGTTCTCTGGGCATTTAGAGGGTTGGGGGCGGACCACTTTTGGTCACGTCCGAATGGAGTTGTCCAATCTGAAGCAAGAGCTGGAGAAACTACAGGCTGCGCCAGGGAGAGTGGGGCCCTCGCATGCAGAAATAAAGGTTACTCATCGAATTGTTGAATTGGGTCATAGAGAAGAGATCATGTGGCAACAGCGATCGCGGGTCCAATGGTTAGCTGCGGGTGATAAAAACACTAAGTTTTTTTATATGAGAGCGAGCCAAAGGAAGAAGAAGAACAAGGTCACGAAACTGTTGAAGCCTGGTGGCCTAGTTACGGACGATGAGCATGAGATGCGCAGTATGACGACGGAGTTCTATAAACACCTGTACTCATCGGAGGGAACGGATGATATGGTGGCAGTGCTGAATACGGTACCAGTTAAGGTCACGCCATCAATGAATGATAATCTTCTCGCCCCTTTTTCAGAGAAGGAGGCCCTTTTCCAGATGTTCCCAACAAAAGCCCCGGGACCGGATGGGTTCCCAGCTCATTTCTTCCAGCGCCATTGGGAACTGTGTGGATCAGAGGTGACGGAGGTGGTCTTACGGGTGTTAAGAGGACTTGATGATCCAGAGGCTATCAACAACACGTTCATAGTGCTGATCCCAAAGGTTGCAAACCCGGAGGAGCTAACCCAGTTCAGACCAATAAGTTTGTGCAATGTAATTTATAAGATTACATCCAAGGTGGCCGCAAATAGGCTCAAGACAATACTACCTGAGATCATTTCAGAAGAGCAATCTGCTTTTGTTCCAGGTAGGCTAATCACAGACAACATCATCACGGCTTATGAGTGCTTGCATTTTATGAAGAAGAAGAGGGCGAAACGCCTTCGTTGTTGTGCTTTGAAGTTGGATATGCGGAAAGCTTATGATCGTGTGGAATGGAGTTATTTACGGGCAATTATGTTGAAACTGGGCTTTCACAGGCTATGGGTGGATATGATCATGAGACTAGTTACATCGGTCTCTTTTTCAGTTCTGTTCAATGGTGAGTGTTTGGATAAATTCATACCTTCTCGAGGCATTCGCCAGGGTGACCCCATCTCCCCCTATCTTTTCCTGTTGGCAGCAGAGGGCCTTTCGTGCCTCTTAAAATCAAGAAGTGAGTCATCGAACCTAAGTGGAATCAAAGTGGCCCCGTCAGCCCCGACGGTTGGTCACCTGCTCTTTGCAGATGACAGCCTGTTGTTCTTTAGGGCAAATAGGGAGAGTGCTGAGGAGGTCAAAGAGGTGCTTGATATTTACTGCCGTGCTACGGGACAGCAGGTAAACATGGATAAATCTTCCATTCATTTTGCCAAAGGGTGTTCACATGACATCAAGACGCAAATAAAGGAGTTACTGGAGGTGTCCAACGAAGCGCTTAGTGAGAAATATCTGGGGATGCCATCAGATGTTGGGAGCTCGGTGAACAACGCTTTCAAGTATTTAAAAGACAGGGTGTGGTATCGCATCCAGGGCTGGTTGGAACTTTTATTATCAGTAGGAGGCAAGGAAGTGTTGATCAAAGCCGTTGCTCAAGCGGTACCAACATATTCCATGTCTTGCTTCAAATTACCAAGGGGTCTGTGCCAGCATATTGATAGCCTTCTACGGCAGTTTTGGTGGGGCAGCAAAGACGGTAAAAGGAAGACCTGTTGGGTCGCCTGGGAGGAGATGACAAAGCCAAAACAATATGGCGGCATGGGGTTTAGAGACATTGAGCTGTTTAATCTAGCCCTGTTGGCCAGACAAGCGTGGAGGTTACTTCAGGATCCAGACGCGTTGAGTGCGAGAATCTTGAAGGCAGTGTATTTTTCGGAGGTCGACTTCCTTGAGGCGGACCTGGGCAGTTCACCATCCAGAGTCTGGCGAGCGATCTTTGAGGGCAAAAATGTTCTAAAACAGGGCCTTATTAGGCGGATTGGTAATGGTGAGTCCACACACATCTGAAACACAAACTGGCTCCCAAGGGCCAATGGTTTATTACGACCAATACCAACTGACCACGAGGAGCTCCCGCAGATGGTGATCGAACTGATCAACACACAGACAAAATCGTGGGATGTAGCGAAGCTACAAGAGTACATGCTGCCTATGGATAAGGAGGTGATCCGTAATATCCCACTGCCTTCGTGCAGGCAGGAGGATCATTGGGCATGGCACTTTGATAGGCATGGACGTTTTTCAGTCCGCTCGGCATACCGTATGCTCGTGACTACGAGAGAGAGGAGGACAGCTTGGCTTGATGAAATTGCTGGTGCCTCAAATGTGAGAGAGGTGGAGAAGGAGTGGTCGGCGCTCTGGCAAGTAAAAGTTCCATCAAAGCTACGGGTGTTTTTATGGCGGCTTGCAAAACAATCTTTGCCAACTGCAGATGTTCTTCATCATAGACACATGGCTGCACAACCTGCATGTGGCCTATGTGGTGCCCCAGACTCATGGAAGCACTCACTTCTTGAGTGCAACATGGCGAGGAGTGTTTGGGCGTTGATGCCGGAGGAACTAGTCGAGCTTGTTATCCACACGCAAGAACCAGATGCGAGGAGCTGGCTGGCCTCCATTATCAAGGTGGCCAAGCATGAGGAACTGACGAAGGTGGTCGTGGCACTGTGGGCTATCTGGCATGCTCGAAGGAAGGCGCTGCATGAGGACATCTATCAGAGCCCGTTGTCAACGTTCACTTTTATAAACAGATTCATCGATGATTTGGATGTCCTTCAGTCCCCGGTGAAGCACAGAGAGGATGGGAGTCGGCCAGCTCTACGCTGGATCCCTCCACCACCAGAAACCTGCAAGATCAATGTTGATGCTGCAATTTCAAAGAATATAGATAAAGCAGCGGTCGCTGCGATAGCAAGGGATGCGACGGGGTCTTACCTGGGGCCTCTTCGCTGGTTGTATCAGGAATTACTGATCCAGAGATATTGGAGGCGGTGGCCTGCAGGGAAGGCTTGGCGCTGGCAAGTGACCTTAACCTCAGGCGTGTTCGACTGGCGAGTGATTGCTCCAATGTCGTAAGAATGCTCAATGCGGCGGATGTCTTGGGAGAATACGGCCAGATTATCAGGGAGATACTGGTACTAAAGAAAGAGTACGTATCTTTCGAGGTACTGCATGAGAATCGACGCTCAAATGTCCACGCTCACGACCTAGCTAGGTCTTCGATTCATGCTAGCTTAGGCCCACCCGATGGTGTGTGTAAGAACCTTGTCGTTGAATGAATAAAGGGTGGTGTTTTGTGCTCAAAAAAAAAGTTAATTCTAGAAAGAATTTCGCAAAAAAAAAGTTAATTCTAGAAAGAAAAACACATTCCAGTTTGGCCAACAGCTTCAACTTGTTAATCCTTCCTGAATCATCCTCATCCAGGAGATTAACTCGGCAGGAGATCTAATCTACCATTCAGCTAGTGTTCAAAGCAAGTCTATGTTCATGGCTTTTCCTTCTATACTTCTGTTTTATTCGACGCAAAATATTTACAGTTTCTGTCACTCGGCTGATTTTCGCACAGCCACCAACCGTAAAATATGTACAACTACAAACACAGCACACCATCTAAAAGACAAGCGAAAAGAAACAACACACTAGCCCCGGTAGAGCAATCAAGCACAACCGATTGTAGAGCATTGCAAGCTATACTGTGTTACAGCAGCCACAGGCCCATCTTCCATCAGGAAGACACCCGATCGTCGGCGGCGGGGTTCATTCATCGGCGTGGCAGGTTATGATCGTGGGTTTCTTCAGCCAGTACTGCGCGAACCTCTGCCTCGCGTACTCCATGTAGTCGAAGTCGATGTCGTTGACGTGTTCCTGCACACAAGATGCAAGTTCAGTTAGACTGGATGAACATTGTGCTTTCTGCTCACCGCATAGAATCGGTGATAGAGATCGGGCAAATGAACCCACCGAGATTATTCCCCAGAGGCCCCAGACGAGATGGCTGGCGAGCGTGTACTTCTCGATGCTGTTCAGCAGATCCTTCGCCTTTTCTTCGTCAGGTTCTTCGCCTTCTACGGGTGGCAGAACAGAGATGCAATTGTGTGAAACAAATAGCTCTAGAAAATATGGTTTTGTGGAAGAAGAGGTTGATGGCAAGCTTTCTCCTTACCTGACGAGCTTAGGTAGGTCTGCACGAATCTCTTCCGTTCATCGACATCTATTGCAGTAGGAGCAGTAAGAAACAGTGAATATACAGCTCAATTGATCATGGTATCTAAGGATAGAAATCAACAGTCTGCAAATAACAAACTTTGCAAAATACCTGGATATTTTTTGTAGTCCAGTACATGAGGCTCTTCTGAATGGTAGTCCGCAGCCATCTCGCAGAAATGGTTTGCGATATCATAGGCAACTGGGTTAAAGCTTGCATACTCGTAGTCCTGTAGAGGGACGAAGAGAGACAGTAAGATCGGGGTAATATGTTTTCCAGCTTTGTTAGGTTACAAATTGGATAGTTTTTTTTAGGGAGAATGGCCAAATTGGACAGTTAACTGCAACAAATATCAAAGTTTCAGGTTCAGAAAAAGGCATGGCAGTCAGAAGGACATGGATGTTAGTATTATGGTAGTAGAGCATCAATCGTTCCATGAAATAGTGTGTTGTCTCCGAAACAAAAACTTTCTTCTGGTTGGAAGTACTAACAAGGGCAACACAATGATGCCGCAACCTGATGAATTAACATAATTAATGACTCCAGCTAGCAATAACTTACAATGATGGTCAGTGCTCTGGTCTCTTCATCAATCATGATATTGCCATACTGGAGATCATTGTGGCAAAATCCTGTGCTCTGTTCTTCACCTGAAAATTCACTCTCCAATGTAGTGATCTCCTTCTCCAAGCTATCCAAACGGAACTCTTTGGCTTCGTCAGAGGGGCACACACGCTTGGCAGTTTCGAGCCAGTTCCTATGGAATGTGAATATGTTTAATATCCAGTTAGTACTTAACTTTGATGATTTTTTTTAGATCTAGAAACTGTATAAAACTAAGATAACTAACTGACTAAGATTAAAAGAAGTTAATTGTGTAACTGAACATTCAGTAGTACCTCAATCTATCCCACATGAGGACACATTTTGGACCTGGCATGTCAAGGTTGTGGAAATCCCTCAATTTGGAGGCTATAATAGCTGAAATCTCTGGATCACGCAGGTCAACAGCTGAAAGTGTCTGACAGGAATATATTCATCAGTTTTTTTCTCTATATTTCTTCATTCTGCTAACATATCTCCTGCGAAAGCAAATCTGGTGTCTTAATGCGATATCAGCATGTCAATGTTCCATCTTTTTAGTTAAACAAAGATACAGAACATGATGCCTTTGAAAAATTCACTCTCCAATGCAGTACTAGAAAAAATGGAGCATAAAGAGTGATATTCCCACCCCATAAATTACCAGTCCAAACTAATAAAACTAGCTAGACAGTGCTCATAGGCCATATCTACTTTGTTCCGAAGATAATTCTCCACCATGTCATGCCATCAATCTTACTAAGTCAAAGCCAACTATGTTATTCTCATTCATCTAAAAGACATTTTGACTTGGTCATGTTAAGTGATTCAAGCATTCAGCCGGTCCTTAGCAAGGTAAAAACACCAAAATCAATGCCTATTGTTTTCAGCCCGGCCTTCGTTCATGGAAATATGGGAAAACTGAAGTGTTGAGTTATACAACAATTTTCTATTACAGGTATTAGATACCTTCAAGCTGCAGAAAGTCAAATAATGACAACAGCATGGGAACAGTACAAGTACTAGATATTTTCAAGAAGCAGAAATGTCAACAATGACAACAGCATGTTAGGCGTGATGAGTTAGAGCCAAGTTTATGCCGCAGAGTATCTCAGAAGCTATCGACAAGAGCATTTAAAAATACAGCACATGGGTACATGCTGCAGAGTAATGTACAGTTTAGTCAACAAGAGAACTTTAGTTATGGTTATTTGATATCAACAAGTAGTATTGAATTGGTCATTCACTGAAGACTTAAATGAACATTTTGGATAGGATTCTAACTAAGGGTCAAACGTTGAAATTTCGGATAATTTAATCAACACTGTCGGCGGAAGACAAATGCGCCACACTACACGGAGAAACATTTCCTTTTAATCTGCTCTAAATTCAGAATTCGACGTGATGATATTTTAACCCGAGACAATAATAATTCGGCTCTAAATTGACAAAACAAACATTATGGATCCCAATTCCTCCAATTTGCCTAGCCAAATGCAATCAAAGCAGTACCTCCAAGAAAGTTTGGGCTGGGAAAGAACGGAGGGCGTGGAAAACAAGAACGATCTGCTAGAAGCAGACAACTGCAGGATCGAACAGGACAAAACAGAAAAGGAACGGAAAGAAGGGAAGTGTGCGCACCCTGGCGTGGATAAACTCCTCGACGCGGCCGGTGGGGAAGCGGCCGAGGAGGCGCGGGCCGTGGCCGTGGCGGGACATGCACTCGAACGTGCGCACCTCGTCCTCCCTGTCGAAGAAGAGCTCCACGCCCTCCCCGTACACCCGCATCAGCACCTTCCTGTACTCCTCCCCCTCGCCGCCGCCCCCGGTGAGCCAGCGCACCTGGTACACCTCGTTGGTCATGGCGCCCTTGAGCGGCATCACCTCGAGCGCCCGGCAGTCCGCCACGTCCGCCCACTCCGCCGCCAGCTCGTGCAGCAGCCTCCGCGCCTCCTTCGGGATGCTCCGCCCAGCCGCCTCAGCGGCCGCCGCAACCCCCGGATTCTGGCCCTCGATCGCCACCATATCCCCCGACCACAGGGAATCTTGCTTGTCCGGGAATGGCGAGGGGAGGGATCTGCTGCGCGCTGGACGGAGAGCGAGCCGTACTTCGCGCGTGTGGTTCTTGGTTTCCACGGGGATCCAGGTAGGGCCTCCGTGTATAAATAGACGGTTTGTTTTGCTCGTGGTTCTTTTTGCAGATTCGCCCTCTAAACTTGCCACTGTTTCCAGAAGCCCCCCCCCCCCCCCCCCCCCCCCCCCCACATCTTTGTACGGAAGTGAACAACCAGTCAAACCCAGATTCTGTTTTTCTTCAAAAAGAAAAAAAAAGAGCATACATACATGGACAAACTTGCTTCCAATGAAGTCACACCAAACTTATTCGCGGACTGTACGAAATAAGTGATGGAATCTTATTCGCGAACTGTACAAACTTGCTTCCAGTCACACCAAAATAAGTGCGACGTCGATGTGGTCTCACCATCACCCTGTCTTTTTAACAACCGGTCAAGACAGACGTTGAAAGAGTAGACATATACCGAGATTGTGATCAAGACAGACGTTGAAAGAGTAGACATATATCGAGATTGTGATCTCTTTTTTAAGAGTGGAGCAACTATACTCTCGACCGTCGAGATGGACAAAACATATGATCATTTCGCTAGATTAGAATTTTTGAGAGACGACGATAGTTATCATCTTATTGAGTTTGCCAAACACGTAGAACAAGGACATTACCAACTATCAAACGTCGCTTTGCACCAAGGAAAACTGTTGAGATGTCACAACCTCTTGTTCAAAAAATATAGAGATGTCTACCCACAAAAAAAAAATAGAGATGTCACAACCATTGTATCATGTGGATGCACAGCCTAGCTAAGATTCCCCCATTGAGGAATCCCCAACTAAGATTCTCGTCTCTATATTCCAACAGTGGCATGATGCGACCACTTAACATCCATCCACATTAAGCTTGAGATTCGTCCCCAATTTTCTCGTAGCCAAGGGTGGTCCGTGTAAAAGCGCCGATCCTTGCTGTCTGCAGGGTAGTACAGTTTCTGCCGTCCACATGGTCGCTAGAGCCCAGAGATGCCACCTAGGCAGGGGATCCCGTGTGGGCCGTGGTGAGATTACGATGGCCTTGCAGTCTGTCTAGGGCCACGAGTACACTGGCATAGGCCTCGCTGACTCAGCAGTTTTTGTCTGATTCTCAAAAAAAAAAGCAGTTTTTGTCCAGGATTTGTTCAGAATCGTCAGAAAAACGTGCCCAAATGGGGTTCCTATCCATACAAAAAAATCCCTACAAAAACAGAAATTGGGTACAGTCGACATGGAACCTACCGTTCTGAAGCTTTGGCGTACCCCTTCTCATGAGTGATTTGTTAGCCTCAAAATCTTTGGTGGATCACGACAGGTTCCTATATTTACAGGAACAGTAAAATTAATTGAGTAAGAAGTAACCTCGAGTAAACCACAAGCTCACCATTTTCTGACCTGACTTGTCAAAATTTCAGAGAAATCTTTCAATGTGATCATATGCTCCCGAAGAAAGGGAACTGAAACTGGAACCAGAGACAAAGAGCACACACAACAAGAACTGAAACTTCTCTAGAAAAAACAACCGAAACTGAAGAGACCACAAGACCAACACTCAGGTGCCAACACTACTGCTCTTTTCATCTAAAAAAAACACTACTGCTCTTCCTACAGAAGTAACTCAAGGGGCACACAAAAACATAATTTGCCTAAATTCCATCAGTACTGTTTAGACTCGAAACTCTTTGGTGGACCACACGACAGGTTGCTATTTTTACAAGAATAGTGAACTTATTGGAATAAGGAGTAACGTCGCATAAACAACACGTTCACCATTTTCTGGCCTGACTAAGAAAATTCCAAAAAACCACCACATTTCAGCGTGAAATTCGCAAAACCATCGGTATTGTGTGAAATTGCAAAAATCCACCGATTTTGCACTGATTCGCAAAACCACATTTTGCGTGAATTGGTTCCAATATGCACTGATTGTTCGATTTAGCCTGGTTAACACGATTTGTGAAATTGGACCCCACTGTCGGTGTTGACGTGGCAAGGGGAGGCTTAGACATATTTACTTTGGGCTACTTTGTAAACTTTTTTGTGGGACCCACTTGTCAGTAAACTTGTTTTTCTTTTCTTCCCTTTTTCCCCCCAAATAATTCTACCTCCCAGGCCTCCGCCGCCGGCGTCCCCTGCTCCGGCCGCCCGCCGTCGGCGTTCCCTGCTCCGGCCGCCAGCCTCCCATGCCCCACCGCCGGCGCGTGCCTATACTCCGGCGCCATGGCCAGCTCGAACCGCAGCAGCACCATGGCCACCACCACGCTGTACTCCATCCCCGTCAGGCAGCCATCAGGTTCGGGGTCGAACCGCTCTGGTCGGAACTCCTCACAACGCCTCAAGCCACGACCAGCTCGAACCACTCCTCACAGCGCCTCAAGCCCGTCAGGCAGCCATCAGGTTCGGGGTCGCGTCGAGGGGGGCCGTCGCCGGCGACCTCGCTGAGCTCCTCACGGAGCGTGTACTGCCAATCCGGGTGCGCGGCGAGCATGAGCAGCTTCCACGACATGGCCGGCGGCAGCCGGAGTGGGGAGGGGCGGCGCAATAGGTGAGGCTGGCGACGGCGACGCGCGCAGCAGGAGTGGGGAGGGGCGGCGGCGCGCTCAGGAGGAGTAGGGAAGGGCGGCGCACCGACGGCCGGAGTGTGGAGGGGCGGCGCACCAGCGGCCGGAGTAGGGAGGGATGGGGAGGGCGGCCGGAGTGGAAGGATTGGGAACGGCGGCGTGTAGGGGCGGCGCAGGTGGCGGTGGGATTTAGAAAATAGAACCAAAGAAAAAAATAATTACTGACTAGTGGGTCCCATAATGGGTCCCATAAAAAGTTTACAAATAAACCCAAAGTAGATACGTCAGAGCTCCGTCTTGCCACATCAGCACTGACAGTGGGCCCTGTCGTTCAGAAATCGTGTTAACCCGTCTCAATTTCACTATCAGTGTACGCTGTAACGAATCTCCTCAAAACCGGTGGATTTTTGCAATTTCACACAATACCGGTGGTTTTGCGAATTTCACGCCGAAATGTGGTGGTTTTTTTGCAATTTCACACAATACTGGTGGTTTTGCGAATTTCACGCTGAAATGTGGTGGTTTTTTGGAATTTTCTCGGCCTGACTATTCCAAATTCCAGCAAAAAATTTCAGTATAATCATATGTTCCCAGAGAAAGGGGACTGATACCGGAACCAAAGAGCACACATAGAACAAGAACCGAAACTGACGAGACCATAAGACCAACAGTACTGCTCTTCCTACACAAGTAACTCAAGGGACACACAACATTATGGCTGGAAATACACGTTTCTTTCACGTAGTCCATACATCCAAACAAGATCGAATATCCAAACACAGGATAGATAAAACCGAGCAAACTGCTCATTTCGTATATGAACAACCATTGGCCAGTAAACAGGTAGGTAGTAGCAGTATTTTGGTTTCTAGCAAAAACCTGAAAGCCACATGCGGCTGTAGAATATGCTGTCAGCCTGGCAATTGATGTGGGGTAAAATGTTCAGAGGTTTACACTTGTTGCCTTGTGAGATTGTCGACTGAAAATAATGGTACTAGCCTCCCCTGTCTCATTGTACCTTCCTCACCCATGCAAATTGCACTAATTTCTTGCCATTTCAGTGGTAACATTTGTCCTCAATCACCCACCAGCTTTGTCTTGACTCTTGTAAAAAAAAAGAAAAATCTGCTCTCCCAATCCAATGCTCTTTCCCTTCCTATGTACAGCTTCGACAACTTGAAGTACCAATGTGCTCACTGCCCTCCCGAGTCTACATGAGAATGAACACGACTACTGAAACAACAAAGAACGCAGCCAGAAGTCTCAGTGGCACCACCCTTTCTGAAGCACTCAGAATCTGAACTGGAAACACACATCCTCCCTGAGACGCATTCGCTGTTACGATCTTTGCAAGGCCTCCGAAAGAACATGCCCTAACATCCTGGTCCATTGTTTGGAAGTAGATATTGAATGCGTAAGATATGTTACCGTCATGGCTGAGACCATTGCATGAGGACCCATACCCCAGTGGTGTGCAATCTGCATTCGAGCACGCGTAGTTTACAGAGGCTGGCAGTTCTCTGTATTTTTCCTTGGCATCCTTGTTGAACACGCACCACTGTGACGGCAAGTACTGCACCCCTTCAACTCCAAGCAGATAACTGTTTTGGCCATTTCCACTGAGATCCATAGGGAACTTTGGTTTCCCATCATATGTGAATAGTCCCCAGTGGCGTTCAAAGCGCCCAGGCAGCACACTCTTCTGGTTCTCATCAATCAGTGCAAATAGGTAGGCGTCCATGTGACCAGGTCTGAGAGGCGTCCCAATATTTTTGGCTATCTTCTTCAGAAAACCATCATAGAACTTCTCCGCATATTTGACATTAGCTCTCTTGTCTCCATCTGTTGGCCAGCCAATCTCACCAACAACTATTTTCATGTCGGGCACACCAGCTTTCCTTAGCGACCAAACAAGAGTATCGAAGTTGGCGTAGAACACATTTGTGTATACCATTCCTTTGTCATACACAGGCTTGCTTCCACCATCAAAGAAGGAGAAATTGAGTGGGAAGTTGGGATTCTGGTACAAGCTGAGATATGGGTATATGTTGACCACAAAGGGTGCATCATTCCTATGGAGGAAATTGACAATGGAAACCATGAGGGTGTTGATATCCTTGCGGAAATTCCCAGCAGATGGAACTGGATTGTTGTCAGGGGAGTTGTAGACATCAGCATTCAGGGGAACGACCGCCTTGACCCGTAAACCAGCACCATCTAGAGCTCTCTGAATGTTTTTGAGGGCAGGAAAAGTAATATTGATGAAGCTTCCATTATAGCTCTTCAGAAACGGCTCGTTTCCAACGGCTACATATCTGAACAATAAACATAACCAGTGAATGTAAGAGGACAGTGCCACAACAGGACTACTATACAAAATTGTAAATAAGGAAGTAGCTTAAACAAATAATATGTGCATCAAGTTCCTCAAAATATTCTCATATTTACACTGTAAATACATAAGAAGTTGATCATGGTAGCAGCTAGTCACAATGCATCTGTCCTTGCGCATCACAAAATACTTAGCTTCGTCTTGTTTCTAAATGCCGCATTAAGGGAAAATGCAAAATGCTGCAGTAGAAAGGTAGGATACTTCACACACATGAGAACACTGTGAAACACAAAATAATGTAGAAAGTACTAGCTAAATGTGACAGATTCAGCTTCACCAACATCACTACTGTATTTGCCGCTATAAACTAACAGCTCTATAATCTGAGGTCCAGAAATACAGCAGTGACACCACATACACAGTATTGTCTGTCCATGTCCCAAAAAAAACTTGATGTCGTGCCAAAAAGATTTCCCACGAATGTAGGATTTACACATTTTAACTGAATCATATATGAAATTAATGCATGAAACAAGTATTTCATCTCAGCAATGTACACTGTTTTAGGTTCCAGTTCATAGGATGCTTAATGCGACTTACATACACTATCTACTCAACACGGATCACGCATTATCCATGTCGGACATGAAAGCATTAGTCAACTGAACCGCTCAGCTATGAATGTATGATGCACTTTGTCATATGTACAAAAGCTAAGAGAAACCTCAAGCCGGTATCAACAGCATGACCACCACATCAATCCCGCATGAACCAAACAGAAGCACGTCTCAGTGTAACACTCAACCCAGCACTCCCCAATGCACCGACGCCCACCACACGCAACGCCGAGCCCTAGTGCAGAATTCCGTCGAACATCCTCTACGCGCATAAACGAAACACCTCCCTGTTGGGCTGCACCACGCCGCCACCTCGAAAAAATGTAAAGCACTTTGGACGCGCTCGGAGACACCGTGTCTCGCCGCGCAACTCTAATCGAACAATTCGCACGCAGAGCAAACAACAAGCGTCCATGTGCGGCACCCCCACCCGCAGCAGTCCGGCGAACAGACCACAGAGAGTGCGTGAGGTAAGGTACTGACTTTAGGGGAAAACGGCGGTGGGTGCGTGCGTGCGTACCTGACGTCGACGCCGGCTTCGATGTTGCGGGTGACGTTGTCGCGGACCCAGTCTCGGGCGCGGCGGGGGTCGCGGCCGACGGAGGCGAGGTGGTCGTTGGGGACGGCGAGCATGGCCTGGACGCCGGAGCCGGCGAGCGCGGAGACCGTCCAGGGGTCGGCGTCGAACAGCTTGACCCGGTCGACGCCGTTGGCCGCCAGCATGCGGACCACCGCCGCCGGGTGCATCGGGTGCGACATCATCGTGCCCCAGTTCACCCCGACGCCGGACGCCACCGCCGCCGCCGCGGAGGGGCGCGGGAGCACGGCCACGGCCGCGATGGCGAGGACGACCGCCGCGATCATGGCGGCGCCGCCGGCCATGGTCGGGGGTTTGGGGTTTGGGGGGTGGATGCTTGAGGGGTTGGGGTTTGGGGAGGTGGTGGAGGGGGGAATGGCGGAGGTGGGAGTGTTGGGGTTTTATGCGCCGCGTCCGTGTAGTGGCGAAGGAGGCGAGGAGGAAGTGAGGAACAGCTGTAGATTTCTTCGGAAGGACAGGGAAAGCAACAGAAGACACGGCCGAGGATTTTACGCCCGCTGGCAGATGGGCCCGCGCTTGTATCATACAGTACTAACAGCTTACCATGCAAGTGCAAGAACACACACTTCTGGCCCTGTGATTGTGAATGTGTGCGACCTTCATTTTCTGAAATAACAGTAGTTTTTTGAAAAAGGCTGAAATACTAACAATAATAGTGAGTGGTTATTTCTATCACGGAGACGATGAAGAAGGATGAATTGTCGATGAAGCTCCTTGACGATCTGAAGATCCCCACAAGAAGAAGAAGTCCTTGAGGACCACACCACTCCCACAAGCTCCTTGACGTCGTCGCTGAGATGTGATTGAAGCCGGGAGAGTTACTGGAAGAAACGTTGTCGCCGCCATCCCACCAAACTTGAACCCTAAAAACATGAAAATGGATCCCTCTACCGGCGGGGGCCTACATTCAACCCGCATCCATGGCCCGAAGGCCACAAAAGCGAGATAGATTGACGGTGGCGCCGACAGGAGGTGACAAAACCCTAGCCACCTTTGCACGGAGGTGAGAGGGAGAGGAACAGAACGAGCGATACAAGGAACAGATGATAGTTAGTGGTTGTTTGTCCATTTGGAAATAGTTATACCTTAGTCGACATTTGTTGTTGTTCGATGATGATTTTTTCTTGTCTCTTTGTATTTACATTCTACACATATTTAAATGATTAAAGATTAGGTGGCTCTCGACCCGAAGTTAGAGATAGATAGTTCCCAAATCCCAATAGTCCAAAAAACAAATGAAAATCATGTACTTCCTCCAATCCATAATCAGTATCGCTGATTTAGTACAACACTTATTATTGGTTAGAGGGACTAACGAAAAATCAATAATAATTATAATAGTAACAGCAACACGTGAAAAGAGTCTTTGGCTCAATAACTTACATATTTATATCTAGCTACTGTCATCCAGGAATACAAAGGAGCAACCGTTTAGAAGATATTATTATATATTTGTATAGAAATGCCATTTTTTACTTAGAAAATACACTCGTGCTATAAACGAGGAGTGTGGAATAGTCGAGAAGTCATTTTGTGCGGAGGATAATAGATCGATAGTAATTTCTCCATGTTTCGAAGGACACTGTCACACGTAACCACATTTTCTTTCAAAAGAAGATAGAACATATTTCTATCCAAACTTTCTCATGCATCCAAAAATGTAAATTAACAAGGGACTACTGTCAGAACCGCCATGTCGACATTTTGCCACCCTAGCATACCAATGCCGCTACCTCAGATTCATGAGGCATGGAAAGGACAAAGGGTAGCGCAAGCCGACTCTATCGTTGTTATTTGAGCCACCCCTATAGTCGGCAACAAGAAAATTATAGCTACATTGTTGATCGATGTAATACTACCTCTGTTTTAAAAATAATAGACATATAAATTTGGTCGAAAGTTAAAGCTTACTAAGTGTGATAATATATAGAAGAGAATATTAATATTTGTATTTTATAAAATAATATTTTATATTTGATCTATGGATATAGTATTGTATAGTAGTATCTATATTTTTGTCTATAAAACTGGTAAAGATAGACCGCGTTAAATTGTGACTAAATTTATACTCCTTCTATTTGGAAGGGATGGGTTAGTAGTTTTGTTATCTATTCTGAATGCATTACAAGAATTACATCCTGGCTATTACATACACTGAGACATGGAATCATTCACACTGCCCATTCACGTGCCAATGCAATGTTTCTTGATCTGTCTGTCTTCTTCATACTGTGAATGTCAAAGTGAATTCACTGCCCGTTCACGTGGATGAGTTCTTCCTGGGCTTATATATGGGTCTTATTTGCTGAAAGCTAAATTTGAGTATTTGACCATATAGTATAGTTCAGAAGAGCTACATTGTTGAACAGAATATTGCACAACATTTTGGACTATAGTTTTGCAAGGACATCGAGAATGGTGACACTGTAACTTCCATAGCATCCCATGGTATATCACAGAAAACGATCAGGTTAATAGTGCAGAAATATAAGAATCTGTATGTCAATCTCACTGTCAAGCCGACAAGCTGTTCAATATGTTCAGTAACTGTCACCTGTGGGATATCTCCAGGAATCTACATGTCAAGCTGTTCAGTATGTTCACTTGTCAGTGGAATTTACTGTGTTCATCAGTGTAAGCAAGATGCGGAGTCAGTCAGCTCAACAAATTCGACTCATCGCCGAAAAGTTGGTCGGAGTTCGCCGGAACTGCTTGGAACTCGTGCACCACGCCGTCGATCTCGATGAGGCTGCAACCGGGGACCTTGTCCACCTTACTTCTCCTCATCTGCCGCCTCACCCGCAGCGCCTTGCCGTGCCGGCCATCGCTCGCATACATGTTGGACATGAGCACGTAGTCCCCGGCGTCGGCATCCTCGCCAGCCATCCGCCGCATCACGCGCTCGGCGCGGTCGACGTGGCCGTGCGCCCGGCAGGCCGAGAGCAGCGAACCCCAGATGGGTGCGTCGGGCCGGACCGGCATCGCGGCGACGAGTTGCTCCGCCTCGTCCAGCCTCCCGGCACGGCCGAGCATGTCGACGACGCAGCCGTAGTGCTCGACGCCGGGCGACAAGCCGTGCAGCTCCGCCATGGCGTCCAAGTGCCGGAGGCCGTCCTCGACGAACCCGGCGTGGCAGCACGCGGACAGCACGCCGATGAAGGTCACTTTGTTTGGTTTCACGCCAGCTCGTCGCATATCGGCGAAGAGCGCCAGCGCGTCCTCGCCGCGGCCGTGCGCGGCCAGCCCCGAGATCATGGACGTGTAGGTGTACACGTCTCTCCGCGCCATGGCGTCGAACACCTCCGCGGCCTGCTCCACCGCGCCGCACTTGGCATACATGTCCAGAAGCGCGTTGCCGACGACGCCGTCGGCAGTGGCATTCCGTCCTGTCCTGCGCGCGTAGTGGGCGTGCACCCACATGCCGGCGTCGAGCGCGCCGAGCCGCGCGCACGCTCCGAGGACGGCGACGAACGTCACATCGTCCGGACGCGCGCCCTGCTGCTCAAGCATCTCCCGGAACAGCGCCAGCGCCTCCTGCGGCTCGCCGGCGCGCGCGTGCGCGGAGATCATCGTGTTCCAGGTCACCACGTTCTTGGACGGCGCCATGGTCCTGAAGCACCGCAGCGCGGCCGCCGCGTCGCCGCACTTGGCGTACATGTCGACGAGCGCGTTGCACGCGACAACGTCGAGGGCCACCGCCGCAACAAGGACGCGCCGGTGCACCTCCCTGGCCAGAGCGAGGTCCCCAGCGCCGGCGCATGCCGCGAATGCGGCAGCAGCGGCCACGGCGTCAACGACAATCGCGCTGTCGTCCGCCATGGCAAAGAACAGCGCCGCGGCCTCGCGGAACTGCCCCAGACCCGCGTGGCAGGTCACCAGGGATGTCCAGGAGACCACGTCAGGCGCCGGGTCGCCGACGAAGAGGGTACGTGCGGCGCCCCGCCGGCCGCAGGCGAGGTAGAGCGCGACGAGGGCGTCGCGGACGCCGCGGTGGCTGCGGTCGAGGCCGAGCTTCGTGGCGTGGGCGTGCAGCGTCGGCGCGGCCTGGCCTGGCACCGGTGACGACGAGGTGGCCAGGCGCTTTAGAACGGCCCGGAGCGCGGCGGCGTCGTGAGGTGCGCCGCCATGACGGAGCGACGCCGCGTGCGGAGATACGGTGGTAGGGTTGGAGGCGCGGCCGTGTGAGCGGAGCGGAGCAGCCGTGGGATTGCTGCTGGCTTGCCGCGCGGGCGGATAAGGTGCGTCCATGGCGATAGCGTCGTCGTCTCCCTCAAACTGACAGGAAAATGTCACTGACCCACTTGTCAGTAGTGCCATCCCTCGTGAAGATTGGAAAATTCCTACGTGCTGAATATGAATATGATGGGTTCAATTTCTGCAAGCAAAACATGATTTCTTGGTTATGCAATTCGTACCAGGATTCTGAATCCTGGATTCCGGCTTGTGTTCATGTACAGGCTACGTGCTGCAGATTTAACATTTGAGCAAGTAACTTGCTATGCTCCCCTTTTGCAATAATAAAATGTCCTAGTAAAAACGAAAATTATCATGGTTTTTACCGCGACAAAACGAGAGATTGTGGTCGGGAACAAAGCACAGATAGTAATACGGTATCCAGACCAGTTCAAGCAAAGATAAGTAAACTTGAAATCATTTCTTCTCTAGTGCATCTTCAGCCATCAAATATTTAGCCAAAATATCCAACTACCCTGATACCATTGCACTAAAAAAGCCTGCAAAAGGCCCAGTCCTTACATAAAGAATGCATGCCAAAATGAGTAGTTTGCAGCGGTTGGGAGGCTCCAAACACACCCTGAAGATTGAATATATGATGTTGGCGTCGCTGAACCCAGGTTCCTTTTATGTTCGCTGGCACGCTCCTGACCAATTGCAAAATGGTAGCATCAAGATGATAACTGCTACACCGAATGACATTGGTTAAAAATATAAGGATGCTTTCTCCAAAACCCTGGCTTCATGTCAACGTGGGCCACCGTCACATCCCGCCGCTCTCTCGTGACATTTTCGCTGTCCCCCACCTTCGTAAACTCCTCCACCTGCAGCCATTTGCAAAGTAGCCATTTTAATGACAATGAAACTGGACATAGGAACAATACTTTGAAGGTCATGCTCTGTCTATACCTCTATAGCAGGCTAGCAGCATTCCTGACTAATCAATTAGAGTAAATACCATATTCATGAATTTGGTTTTAAGACGTAGCCCGTCACAGCTCATTTGCACTTCGTTTTTTCTTCTTTCATGCAGATGCAATGGTTTGGCAAGTTGTTCAGTATCGGTTGTAAAAAAAAAAAATCCATGAGCAATGACATCGCATTTCTTGGATATGACTTTTTTTACTCCATGCAAGATGGTTTTACAAGCATAGCCTAGACCTCTTTCAGTTAGACACTGAAAAGTTCATTTAGCCTTTTAGGTGACCTCTATGCTGCTTTTAAGCACCGTGCATTGTTCGCTATACTATGTTGTTGCTGCGGCTTGCAATCTTAGTTAAAACTGCAGCACAAATAATAACATCGCTGTCACTTATGAGGTCCCTTGGTATTTTAGGTAGTTTATATGCTGCTTTTCAGCATCGCTATATTGTTCCCTATGCTACATTGTTATTGCGGATTGCAATCTTACCAGTTAACACTGCAGCACAAACAATAACTTTATACTGTCGAAAAGGGTTCTAGGATGATAGTGAAAATACCTTCTGCCTATAAGCACATGACCCTTTTCGAAACATAGCCGGTTCATTGTTGTAGTTCATCTGGAATCGCTGGAACAGTAACTCGTTCTTGTCCTTTGGGAGTGTTCCCTTCAGAGACAAACAAAAGCAGATAACCACAAAATTAAATAGGAAAGGCAAAAACTATCTAAATCCTGAATGATGATACAAGACCTTCAATATTTCATGAGCTTCTTTTTTGTCTTTTCCAGATTTCACCAACATCCAAAAGCATGTATTGTACTGGTTGCTCCTATGACCTGAAAATCAGCATGTATAGTCAGTTCACGTGCTTTGCTTTTGGTTTCTTTTAGCTACTACTGGAAGAGTTGAGCCCTTGAAGCAGAATATTGATAACAGGGGCATTTCATTGATCAGCATTCATCACAACAAGCACCAAACATCATGCGACTCAGAAAATCACATATTGTACAACTGGAAAAGTTTATAAACATTTTCGACCAGTCCGTATGTATTTCTTTTTAAGAATAGATAACTCACATTCTGCTTGCCTCCATGACAGATAATCACAAATGATCTTTGGTTTTGGATAACACAGAATTTCTGCCTCAAAATGTGGTAGCCGTAATAATTCCTTCTTGGGGAAAAATTCTTTCCACATCGTCACGTAAACAGAAGTGAAATACGACGAACAGGAAGAAAGGATTAAGCTGCAAAAGTTGCACATTGTATTAGAGGCTCGACCACTTGAAAGGGCATGTACTTACAGAAATCATAAAGCTGATGATCACCTCTCTTCTCTCTGAAATAATTCAGTCTTCTCCTGGAACACAAAGCTGCAACAATAACAATAGTAATGAAATATAAATTATCATCCGCAGCAAATTCTCAGGTTTGCCGTCCACCTAACATAAAACTATATTCCATTCAAATCAGCTATATTCATGAGAAAGGGGTAAATTGTTACATGCAAACACACATTTCTGTTTACTTGCACAAAGAACAGAGATATAGAAGAGCCTGTATCATACCTGTACTCATTGTTAAAACCATAGCCAAAGATAATATCAGGGAACCGCTCCATCACCAGAGAAGCCGAAGCATTCATCAATCTTAGAGCAGTCTCATCATTTGGCTTGTCCAAAGTAAGGATCACTGAAAATCTAACAAAATGAGTTCAGCTTATTGAGAAGATTTAGCAATCTTAAAGATATTGAACCATCACTGTGCTTTTGAATAAATAAGATAGTAGGGGCCTCACTGATCAAACTGACAGGCATTGATGCGAACAATTGTCCAATTACAATGTGGAAGCCTATGGATTGTGTCGAACTTCTTCACAAGCTCGTATTTACATTTTTCTGTCGCCACTAAAAAAATCATATAGTTACAATGGTGTTGTAGATGTATTTAAAAATTTGACTGGCGTAAGAAACATCATTAAAACTAGAACAATTCGACTAACCTTCATGAAGAATGTCTTGATGTTTTTCCCAAAATTGAGGTCCGATGATATCAACATTTGCCACCGTAGTTACCGACTGTGTTCTTGTTATTGGATTCCCGTAGTCGTCTGATTTTACCTTTGTTTCTACCTATAGTAATATGGAGAATTTTTAACATGCAAAACTACAGCTAAATGGGTTAATTGCACAAACAGTTGAGCAACATATTTTCATAAAATAAAGATTACCCAAGAATCATGCCCACAAAAAAAATGTGGTTCATGATCTGTGCAATCAATTAGAAGAACCAGAGCATTTTATCAATTACACACTAGGAACTGGCACAAAGTGACATATCGACAGTTTCAGCTATCCTTGCAAATTCAAGCACAACAACAATGTCGCAAGTAACCATCTTGGTTACCAGCATGAGCAAAAAAGACAGATTATATAATTTCAGTAACTTGTATAAATCATGTAAATACTTCATTGCTAACGCCGAATGACCAGAAACATTAACAATGAAGGTGTTGTTTTGCATGCTTAAGGCATTACCTTAGCTCGGTAGACACATGATCCTTTTCGGAATATGGCTGGTTCATCATCATAATTGATTTGGAACTGTTGCAAAAGTAACTCATTTTTGTCCTTGGAAAATGTTCCCTATGCGAAGATATATTCAAACTAAGGTACAGATTTTAACAGTGCAACAGAAGAGATCTCGAGCTTCAAGAATTCAGAAAACCTTCAATGTTTGCTGGGCTTCTTTTTCAGTTCTTCCAGACTTCACCAACATCCAGAAGCATGTATTATACTGATTATTTATATGACCTAAAAGGCAGAAACAAGGAATATGGTCATCCATTAAGTAATCTAGCTAATTATATGACGAAGCAACTGGATACGCAAATCTCAGAGAAGTTACGCATTTTTATCCAAATATGTTCAAACTTCGTAACACGAACTTGTACAAGATATTAACGCACGGAATAGCATAATATAGAAACAGGGAAATCTCATCAACTGTATGAGAAAATGTAGGTCGTAATTAGAGAAGCTTACAGTCCACTTGCCTCCATGCCATATAATCACGAATAGTTTTCAAATTTGGATAACATACAACTCGTCCATCAAAATATGGAGGCTCCTTCAACTCTTTACTAGGAAAGAAATCTTTCCATTTCATCACGTACACAGAAGTGAAGAAGGAAACACACAAAGAGAGAATTTTGCTGCAATTTAGTAAAGAAATCAATAGCATGCTAGATGTTCAACAGTTCAAAACAAAAATGCAACTTTGCATATGTATGCAAAAAATATACAGCAAGTGGACATATCAATTGCCGCACCTTTCTCGCCTTTGATAGAATTCTGTTCCCTCTCTGAAGACGAAACTGCAAAGCAAACAAGAATATAATAACATATGGCAGGTTTCAATTTATACTAACAAGGTAAGTTTGGTTTATATGTAAAGCCACTATATGCTTGCATTTGAACATCACAGCTTTTAGGAGGCATACATTATGATACTATTTTGCCACGATAATGATCTGGAAACTCTGTATTTATCTTTGGTAGAGGTACGGAGGTAGAATAGACCCATGCAACTTAAAACAGAGTTTCCATTCGGATAAAATTTTATTGTGGAACTTTCATGATATAATGTTGTACCTGTATTCATCACTAACACCATAAGCAAAAACCATGTCGCGGAATTTCTCAAGCATAGAAGTGGCACAAGCATTCATCAATCTTAAAGCACTCTCATCATTGGGTTTTTCAAAGTCATGTGTCTCAGAGAACCTGACAACATAGAAGATTCAATTAGCAGACAGGGCACGAAGATAAACTGCTCCAAATTCCAAGCAAGAGTCAGCAATTCGGCAATTTACATGTTGTAACTTCTGGCCTATCTTCTGTTTATCACATGCTTATCAACACAAAGAAAATTAAACAGAAAACATTTCTACAAGACCTGAGAAAAAAACGACATTTCATTTCAATAGCTTAGCTTGCGGTAGGACTTAGGAGATTTAACTGACATAATCAGATAGTGATGCAGTTCTGTAACCACTAGTAACAATTGCAGAAATACACTTAACTGTGAACCATATCAATCAATCAACATTGAGAGACGTCATTATAGAAAGTAGAAAGTTTCTAAATAGTTCAATATTACTGAGATGCAAAGAAAAGACGTAGATAGGACCACTTTTTTTCCATTCAGTCTTTCTGAAGTAAGAGAAGAACTGTACCGGTGGAAATGGCAGCCGTCAATGCGGACGACGATCCAGTTGGAGGCTGGGAGAGAGCGGTCGGACTCAAACTCCCTTTTCACATACTCGTACTTGCTATTGGCCATTAGACCTCTCTATGAAAACTAGATGCCTATTCCTCCAAAGCTTTGCCTGTAGAAAATCATACCATAGCAGTGATTTAGAATTGACTCAAGCCCAAAGGGGAGGATGAAGCCAGGTGAGAATAAGACAAGGTTGCCACGAATTGCATACTTGAGATATTAAAATTAGTGCGCTGTAGCATGCTAGACAAAATTGACACTGCAAGACATTACAACTTGACAAAGTGGCTTAATAAACAACCAATCTAAACTTCAAAGCCAACCACCAACAAGGATTTAGGAGACAACAAGCAAACTCTTAAATACAACATATAGAGGTGTGACACAATTCAATATTCATGGTAGCTAATCATCTTTAAAAAATTCAACTTCTCAAGTTTTAACTAACGACTTGTACAAATATAGAACACAATAGCAACCAATCATATCACTAAATGGCCAACTCGTTAGCTTTACAAAGAATCAGTATCCAAACTATTCTCATTGCGTAATTCAATGCGTCAATACGACACACGTTTAGATGCATGTTGGGGAAAAAATCAGTCCATGATTCACACAAACTACACAATATGTTCAGACGAGACCATTACACCACATCCAAACCTGCAAACTACCCGCTCCGACATGTACAAAGTATATAAGTACACGCTGGTCCTCATCTTGTATTTTGATATATAGGATTGAATCGGACAGATTAGACCCTGGTACTGTGGTAATTGGGGATAAACAGGAATGGCCAATGTCCTCCTGATGCCTATCTGCCCCTGACGGCGACGAATTGTTCGGCAATACAGTGGTGTCGCTCGCCTTGCGCGGCGGCCTCCTCCTCATGTGCCTCCTGCCACGCAACAGCGGAAGGCTGCAAGACGGAACCATGCGTCTTTGAGCTCGCGGTGTGCAACCTGTACACCAGCGCTTGTGTCGTCCTCCCCAAGTTAAAGTGTAGTAACAAGGATTTTCTTTTCATTTGCAGCGCCATTCTAACCACTGCCGAGTGTTGCTTCAGCACACAACAGTCTCAGTAGCCGTCGTCCACCGAATACCAGACCCTCTTTTAGAAATGGATTCCATGCTCAGCTCAGTGGTCTTGACGCAGCTCTGTAAGTACTACAAACAATTAGCGTGGATGTGTCAGGAAATTGATGGCACAGTGGTAGCCTGCCGGGCTTGGGAGTTGGAAGTGGAATTGTGTGACATTCTTGTTGTTTTGCCTGCGTGCAACCGAGAGAGAGTGAGCTCCTGTAGGCTTTGTCTCGGTAGGATTTGGTCAGCTAAAGAAAGCTGGTTACACTCACGCGCATTTCATCGAACACAGGGCGAGCGAAGGACAAAGTGCACAAGGATGCATGTTAAACGAACGGGAGGCAATCTGTGATGGGAAGGCGAGAAACGCGTGGAGTGTACCTTTACTTGGAGAGGAGAGGGAGTGGGGGCGCTGGACCGCTCGCTCGCCGGGCGCGGAGAGGAAGCACGGCGGCTACTGCATCAGCATCTCTCCCCAATCGAGCTGCTTCCTGTCGGTGGTCAGGAGCTTCCCGTGGGCGACCTCTTCTCCGAGTCCGGTGCCGGCGAGCGACGGTGACTGGGTGAGCAGCACTGCCAGGAAGTTGCCGCTGCGGCCGGCGCTCGCGCGGGTCGGCGGGTGGACGGGCACGTATCGTCTGGTGCGCGCGACACCGCTTGGATCGCGTGGTGGCCGAGTCCGACTCCGACTCCAACAACCAACAGTGTTGTGGATCCGACCGCTATAAGAGTGTCCACCCGACCCGCCCAATGCAAGACCGATACGCACAGAAGCAACACTGGTCGAACGAACCGAACAGCCCTTCCAACAAATAGGCCGATGGAACACCAGGGCGACCACACGCAGCAGCTGCCCGAGGACGTGCTCGCGGCCGTCCTCGGCCGCCTCCCTCCACGTGACCTCGCCACGTCCCGGTGCGTCTGCAAGGTGTGGCGGGACGCCATCGACGCGCGCCGCATGCTGCGCGCCGACCTTCTCCCGTTCTCCTTGGCCGGTTTCTTCATCAACTTCAACGAGCTGAGGTACTCGGAGTTCTTCTCCCGCCCACCACCACCCTCCGACTCCAAGGGAGCCGGGATCCATGGGAAAATGCTCGTCGTCCCCTTGGTGGACGGCCACTGCAACGGCCTTCTCCTCTTGTACAACATGGTGGCAAACCCGGCCACAGGATGGAGGGCGCCCTTACCGCCACTGCCGCCCAAGAGTCCGGAGATCGAGTGCTTCATCGACGACTCCTACCTTGTGTTCGATCCCACACTCTCACCTCACTATCAAGTTTTCCTGGTGCCTCGGGTTCCTGACATCGAGCTTGACGAGACTGTTTGAACTCGAATGGCCCCCATCATTGTTTGTCTTGCGGGTCTTCTCGTCGTTGACCAAACGATGGGAGGAGAGGACCTTCTTTCGGGAAGGGGAGGCAGCAGGAACAGTTGCCGATTGGGGATTGGAATGCCTCTGGCATAATCCCAACGCCGCCTACTGGCATGGTGCACTCTACGTGCATTGCCAAAGAGGTTTTGTCATGAGGCTATCGTTATCAAACAACACGTACCAAGTAATCAAACCGCCAGAAGGTCTTGAACCTGAGAGTTGTAGAACTGTTCATCAACTGGGAAAATCAAAAAAGGGAGTGTACTATGCATCGGTTAGAGGTTCTTCGTACCGACTCGAGGTATGGGTTCTCGATGAATCGTGTGCTCGTACTAAGTGGGTGTTGGAGCATGATAGACACCTTAAGCTACCGCCAAACCCTGACCGCCAAGTCTATGGGCCATGGATCCTACAAGATGTTAATTACAATAAAGAAAAGTACATCAACATTAACGGTGACGATGGCCCCACGATTGTAGAAGAGAATTTTGAATGGAACTCCGACGATGACGAGGAGGGGAATGTGTTGGACACGAAGGATATGGTTGACAAAAGCGGCGGTGAATTTTCAATCCTTGGATTTCATCCTTTCAAAGAAATCATCTTCATGAGTAGATATATGAGTAGAGGACTGGCATATAATTTGAATACCCTCAAGATTCAAGACCTTGGTTACTTATGCCCAAAGCATTACCGTTGTATTACTGGTCCGCGTGGATTTATGGAAGCATCTTTTGCGTATACACCTTGTTGGATGGAATAGTTTGTGTAAATAGCCCATAGAGATTGACATCAACTCCTAGTGTACATTGTTTTTAGAACATGGAAAAAATAGATATGGTTGTTTATTTCCCAAGACAATGTACATCGTTTATTATGTTCATCATGCAAAGCAATACCTCTTTGGTACATCTTACCGTTCATGTGATGTATGTACCTTTTTTCCCTTACTTTTTTCTACGCTCATTGATCTTTAACATCTCCAAGATTTTTCCTCGTTAGTATTGTTCAGGCTACATCTAATTCGGGACAACATCTGGTGACATTTTACTGGGAATCTACCAGACCACACCAGAAATGGAAATCATCTGGAAAAAATAACATGCTGTGATAACAAAAATAATAATCTTCAAAACATTGTATCTTTCCAGGGATCGAGTCGAAACAAAACTGACAATGAAGCGGATCGTAATTCGGATCACGGTGTTTGAGAGCTAAATAATTCAAAAGTTTATACTGTACTAGTTTACAAGCTTTTTAGGATCTCAGGAATAATGTTGAACACCATGCATGGATCTCCGTAACCCACCTTTAATTGTTTCGCTCAGCCAAAGAAGCAAACAAACAGCACGTACGAGAGAACTGTCCTCATCCGGTAACTGCAGTCCACAAGCGATAATTTCCACAGCTAGAGGATTTCTTTTTTTTCAGTGGTTTCCAAAGCAATGCCATGCCCTTTTGTATTCTTCGTCTTGTATTTCTGCTACCGTATCCGGCCGTGACTGTATCGAACAGCAAACAAAAGAGTCCGCCCGAAAGATTAATGGAGTCCGACTGCTTCTTGGTCAACACGATTAGAACGGGGAAATAAACGCCTAGATACGTGCAGCCCACTCGCCCTGCCCCCACCTCACCTACGTCGCCATGAAGAAATCGGTGGCCGCCACGCTCCCGGAGGATGTCGTGCTCGAGATCCTCGTGCGTGTCACGGATCCCGTCGCCCTCTTCCGCTGCGGCACAACGTGCAGGTGGTGGCGCGCCCTCGTTGTCGACCCCTCCTTCCTTGACCGCCGCTGGCCCAGGAACTCGCCCGACATGTCGTGCCTTCTCGGATTCTTCATCCATCGGAAAATTCTAGAGGAGGAGGTCGAGGGGATTCCGCCAAACCCGGTTCGGGCTATCCTCCCGGCGCCACCATCGCCGCTCGGTCCTCCGCACCGCTTCCTCGGGTCACGCTTCCCCGTCCTCGACGATGCCGGGCCCATCGACTTCTTAGACCATGAGATGCAACCGCTCGCGTCACGCCGTGGTCTCCTTCTGGCGCGCCTCGTACCGCCCGACGATCGGAAACCAGGCATCGTCCAGTTGGCGGTGTACAACATGTTCGCCGGCACCTGCAACGTTCTCCCTCCACTAGAGTGCGGCGGTTTCTCTCACATCCTCTGCGGTGCCATCTTGACAAGCACAGACTGTCGCCGGGACGACATACAGCAGCATCAACAAGAGCAGAGGCCATCATCGTCATTGCCGCCCCACTCGCCCTTCTTCAGAGTGATAATTATCGGTATGGCGGGTAACCTTCGGTACAAGCTCTTTTTGTTCTCGTCATGCGATGACGCGAGCTGGAGCGCGCCAGTAGTGCCGCAACATTCCAGAGCAACGTTTCTACCCATTGCAGATGCCACATGGCGCATCGTAGTGTGTCACGGCAAGGCACATTGGCTCTTTGTTGACACGTCATACTATTACACCCTTAGTGTGGGCGTGGACACACACCAGGTCTCGTTAGAGAAGGTCATGTTATCGGTACCACCCAACAGTTATGCTGCGTCGTGGCTTTGTGTGGGCACCGATGGGACACTAACGCTGATACTTCTACGTACACAAAGCCTCCAGGTGGAGATCCGGACACATGAAACCGATGGATCACAGATATCGCCGGATGACGCCACGGTGACCCCGTCGTGGCTGGTGCAGGTTATAGCGCCCTCTGGGGTGCTCCCTGTGCCGCCGCGGGTTCGTCGGCCAATCTGCTTCCTCTTCAATTCGTCAGCGAGGACCCCGAGTAAGTTGCCTCTGTGGATCTTGTTCATCCTACCACCATGAATCTCTCTGTGTGTATCTAGTGGCTACTCGTGCCTAGTGACTATGTTCTGATTAGGGTTCATCTCCTAATTAGGGTTCTTGTTCTGATTAGGGTTCATCTCCTAATTAGGGTTCTTGTTCTGATTAGGGTTCATCTCCTAATTAGGGTTCTTGTTCTGATTAGGGTTCATAACCCCCTGTTGATCATATCCATGATGCTTTAGATCTAGTGGTGATCATCCTTGAGCATGATGAATGATTGTTTGATGTGGATCATTATTTGTAGTTGGCTTTGGTGATGCTAGTGGCTTGTCAGACTTATTCCAGTGGTAATTTACTATGATCCAATGTTAGTGTTTCTATGGAATCCCTAATTGGAAATGTTGTTGATCTGAGAACTCTCTCCACTGTCAGAATGCTTATACTGATAGTAGTTCTCTCAGTAATTGCATACTACAATTATAATGGTGGGCTTGTATGAGAATATACATACTGAATATAATCATTACATGTTAATGATTTTCTGTGGATGTATAGATGAATTTGATGTTGATTCCTGGCACTTGGCTTCACGAAGATGATATTTATTGGCTTGTCCCTTTTATTTGTGGAATCTAAGTAAAGATTGGGATTAGCTCATCAGAACTTGTCCTCGTGATACCATTATAATCTGGCACACAAGTGATTGAGTCTTATTCCTGAGCTTAGCTCTGACAATACTTGTGATTAATACTAGCAAGATAAAATGAAAGCTTCTCTTAACTCTCCTGCCTATGATGTTGGTCTGAGGCTCTAGGATTTTAAGTCCTAGTTAGTTGAGTAAATAGTTTGTTTCTAACTTATAAGATTAGAGGTGCTACTCTCTCTGGGAGATGTGCCCTGGTCTGATAAGAACAAATGAAGAATTATTTAAGTTGCATATGTTAACACCAAACTCTGTGAGGCTGGTCTGAGAGATTGGTGCTTTTGGCTTAGTTTGATTTCTGATTCTTATACTTGAAATCTCTAGGATAGATTCACCTCACTTGGGTGATTATTTCATAAAACAACACATGCTTTTGTCTAGATACTATGATTAGATCATGTGATGGTTTTATGATACTCACCACAAAATCTGATGATTGTGGAGTAAGGTGGTGATGTTGATCTTGTTTTGCTGAGCTCCTAAGCTTGACCTTGAGCTAGCCTGCTCCTCCTAGCTCCTGGACTTGATCTTGTTGTCCACCTGATCCTTCCCCCTCCTTATGTCACCATCCTGGTGATAATATCTTGGCTTTGGTTGGTTTGGTTGCTGGCTGTTGTGCTTGGTTAGCTGCTGTCTAAACTGGCTATTCTTGTGTGCAATCAGTGGAGAGATGCACTAGTGCCTCTCCACGGATGTGATGATGGTTTTGTGAGTTTGGGGCTGTGTTGTGAAGCTGACAGCACAACACATGCATTTAGTTGTTTGTCCTGCTTGTGTGCTTGCTGTGCACCTGTGGATATGCTTTGGACTTTGAAAGTTACTTTGCTCAGATTACTCTCACCTGGCTAGTGAACTTGCCCTTCTTGGCTGTCATTTGACTTCTGGCTTAAAATTTATGAAAGATAAATTCTTTCACATTGGTGAAACTTTCCCCTTTTATAATTTTCTCAATGATGAACTTGTTCAGTGCACCTCACTGGCATGTCTGAGAGAAAAACAATTCTAATACTAACCTTTTATTTTTCTATTTAGTTTCTGTTTTGTTTTGCAGGTACAGATTTAAAGTGAAGATTTTAATTTAGGTTTAGTTATAGAATAGTCCAATGTAATATTCTTCATATTTTTGTAATTTTCATTTTATTATTTTGTAATCTTCATTTTATTCCTTTGTAATAAAGATTATATAATTTTCAATAAAGAAATATTCTTATTCTTTATTCATTTATTATTGTGAAGTTTGGAGATGATTTCAATAAGTTACCTTTTTGTAACTTGTTTATGCATTGAAAATATGAAATAAGTTTTCATATTATTAATTGTTTTCTTTGGATAAAGTTTAAGTTATAATAGTTAACCCTTAATTAAATTAAGATTCAAACCTTATTCCTAATTTATTTGAATTATAATTCAAACACTCAAGTTTAAATTCAAATTCACTTTCCAAACACATAATTCCTCAAAGATCATATCAAAGTTTATAGCAATCATCCTTTAAGACTAAACCTAATCTCAAAGTATGAAAGAAACATTGATCGCTTAAGGTTTTTATTTGGCGAAAACTTTACCCATATTTTCGCAGATGAATGCATGCAACATTCCAAATTACTAAATCTACCCTTCGTTAATTTTTAAATGTTGGGATGTTACAGTAGTGTGTCAGGACAAGGCACATTGGCTCTTTATTGACATGTCATACTATTATTACACCCTTAGTGTGGGCGTGGACACACACCAGGTCTCGTTAGAGAAGGTCATGTTATCGGTACCACCCAACAGTTATGTTGCGTCGCAGCTTTGTGTGGGCACCGATAGGACACTAACGCTGATACTTCTACGTACACAAAGCCTCCAGGTGGAGATCTGGACACATGAAAACGATGGATCACAGATATCGTCGGATGACGCCACGGTGACTACACGCTGGCTCTGTACTCAGATCATCGACATAGAAAAACCCAAGGGAACTCATATTGGCTACGTACGTGATATGGATGTACATGGGAGAGAAAATTGGCACGTCACTCGGGTTAGCCAACTCCTGGGGCACGTACATGGTCGACCTCGAAACTAGGACAATAATCGCTGAGGAAGTTGTACCAGGCCAGTATTGTAGCCTCATGTATATACGTAGTGTGCCCTTGAGATGGATTGGCCAACATTCTTTACATCCCGAGTGTGCCCTTCGAGATGGATTGGCCAACATTCTTTACATCCCGGCTTGGTATGCTGCGGCAAAGCTAAATTAACAACCATATGGACTTGTTGGACGAACTATAAAAATTTTTTAAGCATGATGTGTTTTATTATAACTTGGCTTGTGAAGAAAATAGTTTTTGACTCACGAGCTGAGTATTGTTTCCAAAGAGCCACGAGACATGTAAAAGTTATTGTATTTGTGAACATGCTAGTTCATGGGTCTTATCTAAATTTGAGTATTTGACCATATAGTTCTAGTTCCGGAGAGCAACATTGTTGAACTGAATATTACACAATAGTATGGACTGGAGTTTTGACATCAAGAATGTTGACATTGTAACTCCACAGCATCCCATGTTTGATCTCTATAAAATGATC
Source organism: Avena sativa (assembly GCA_916181665.1). Taxonomy (NCBI): domain Eukaryota; kingdom Viridiplantae; phylum Streptophyta; class Magnoliopsida; order Poales; family Poaceae; genus Avena; species Avena sativa. The sequence goes on along the minus strand of OV702293.1, from coordinate 349,038,489 downwards.
AGGTTAATAGTGCAGAAATATAAGATTCTGCATGTCAAGAAGTTGATAGTCTACACGATTTAGTATGATATCGTCAATGTTCATTAGTTTTCTACTTACTACTAGTAAAATGCCTGTGTGTTGCCACAGACAAAACAATATTAGAAAAATGAAAACATACTTAAAATACAAACTTCACATCGTCAACTATAGCATTGTTTTTGCTAGAGATGGTGTAGTGGAGCAGCGACATCAATAGTAGACAAGTGAAGGGAAACAGAAGTATCACGTTGTATTGGGGGTCTTATCTTTTTTTTCCAAATAGCACATGTTCTTTCTTTTGAGTTAAGTAACACATTTCAAAACTTCAAAATCTAACCAGTATCGTTGCAATGTGGTCCATTGTTCAAATAGCCTATGCCTCTTCACAACAATCTTTTCTAACAATAGAGTGATATGTAGTTGCAGTGTGGTCCATTGTTCAAATAGCCTATGCCTTTTCACAACAATCTTTTCTAACAATAGAGTGATATGTAGTTAAAGAAACATGTGCAGTTTTGTTTTCACATATCATCCTTGTGATATACTATCAATAAGGGATAAATATTTTCTTACAGAACACACATTTTTTCTGACAGAATTTCAATGGGATCACCGTCATCCACATTATGGTTTAACTCCAATCATCAGACTAATATGTATGCACATGCGTCCATAAAGCGTGTAGGAAACTGGGCCTCCAGCCAATAAAGTGAAAAACAAAGTTAAAATTTGCTACGACGAAGTAGTCCCATAAATCTCATACCTTGCAAACTCTGTCAATTAAGAAGCAACACCAATAACACAAAATCTATTAAACAGCTAAACCATACTAACTAATAAAAAGGTTGAGAGATATTTCTCTTATATTAGATATTCCCCATCATTAAATTCTAACTTGCCAACAAGAGATAGTTGATCCATGTTACACTTTTTTCAAGAAAAGAGTCAAATTCAAAATACATATTATATAGCATATTATGGGATCATCACTGGGATGGTACAATAAAATCAAATTTATGACCCCATGAATGAAAAGAAAAGGAAAACATAAACTTTTTTTAAGAAAATATCTTTATAGCGTCCATTATAGTAGTCACCACATGAAGACCCTTGCATCTGATTCTTACAGTACCAAAAAACAACTACTACTTGCACGGCAAAGAAACCATAACATTGATTCTAAAATCCAAATTAAACACATATAAAATAGTACTAATTCTTACAGGATCAACATGGTCTTGTATATAATTGCGATCAGATTTCTGCATAAAATCTCTTTACATTGCCAAATCATTGGAATACCAAGGACCAAATGTTACATTATCATATTGCAAGAAACATGAAAGCAGAATAAGTTGGTTGCATCTTCAATGAATCAGAACACACATACACAGGTGTTAACTGAGAACATACACAAACAGATCGGGGAAGGAAGGATTTGAGTCACCATTGCTAGAGAAGCAAACAAACAGATCGGAGACTGTTGTGGAGGATACAAGCAGATCGAAGACTGTACATGAAGGCGTGCTCTTGGAAAATTGGTAGAGGTAACTTGAGGGGGAAAGAAGGACCAGACCTCTTCCTGCAGGAGTGCCTTGTTTTTTCGTGCTGAAAGGGCCAGATCTCCCCTCACCGCCTTATGCATGCCAACAGGTTCTATCTTGCTTACAAACTGGGTCAGGCAAGCGGCAAGATGCCCTCGTGCTCTTCACATGGGAACATCAGCTATAATAATGGACATGATTGAGCATGATCTTTTATTCTACGGCAATGTAGGAACTAAAAGTACGTTTATGGATCTCCATCTATCCATGTACAGATTAACATATGGATTTGTTTATTTGCATATAAGAGAATAAATAGTATATGTCCTGAAGGTATCATCACCATCTCTTTTAAGTATTATACTTCCATCTAATTTACACTATTTCATATCTCTATTCATGCTTTGATTTATGTTTGCTAACTGATAAAACACAAATCTGAGAGAGAAAAAATCAAAATACTCGAGGAAATACAGACTAAAAGCATGCACATAAATGGTATTATATGGATAATATCTGCCAAAAACTAAGCACCATGATCATCTCGTCACAGCCCCATCAAGCAAAACTGAACACTTAAAATTCCAATTTATGTCACCTAACTGAGAGAGAGAATGATGTGCACATGGCATCAAAAATAGGTTGTCCCTAAGCCGCGGAGTAAATAGGTTTATCCATCCACCATTAAGAGAACCACATCCATATATAAAACTGGTATTTGATTTGCTAGCAAATATGGCCATGGTGATTATCTTTGTTCTTTTTTTCCAGCAATGGATCCAATCTTTATACTGCTTATCGTTGATTACTTTCTAATATAAGGAAAAAGTATGCTTGTTAGATGTAAGTAGTACAAATTGTTCATGCCTAATTATTAATGAGGTCTTTGCTTGTCTGCAAAATTAGTTCAATATGCAAACAACAACACTAATCCGTGGCAATTCTTCTCATCATCTTACCTGAATGATACATGAAGAAAGAACATGTCCTATATTTAGAGTGACCAATAAGTTATAAATATCATTTTCCAAAATGAAAGATATGGATCCAACTGTCTAAGCATAACATCACTTATGTGATATTTTGACATTCAAAAAAGTAACTACACTGAAAATCAAAAAAATCTCCGCAGAGATTGCTCCCATTGTCCTGCATCAACAATGATCTATCAAAAACAACTATGCAATAAATGATTTAATAAAAAATATAGATTGTGTAAATACTCCTTCCGTGCATGCAACCTGCATATTTGTCTTTCGATTCATTAGGAGGTAGGAACAAGCCAACATAGAATTAAAGCAGTCTTGTAAACATCCCTAAAAGGGAGATTTACATCTGACATATACATTGTATTTGGCAAATATATGGAATAGGAATTTTGACGAGGAAATTTGTTGGGAATTAGCCTAGGGAAACTGACTGTTAGTCTCAATCCCTTGTTTGGTGTATGCATGATGGGAATTAGTAGGGTGAATCGGATCCAAATATATCTTCTCATGTTTGGTTCATGGGTTTAGGAATGGAAAGAACCCTTTGTTAATTATCCTAGTATAAGTGGGAAACTAAGTATGCCAATTCCCTCCTCAATTACCTGGGTCCCCTAGGAAGATATTTGAGGGAATTAGTCTGTGAAATTCCTTTCCCCTACCCTCCCAAATTCCCGTGTCTCTCAAGAAATCAGTAGTTGTTTATTCTCGGGCGTCTCAACTCCCATTCCCTGCCTAAAACATACTCGAAACAAACATGTTGATAGAATGAAGAGAGCGCTACCTTGAGGAGTGCAGCGGCTGCTGTTTTGGTGTAGCAACTGTAGGACGCGGTCGGACAGTGACGAGCGACTGCGGCCATAGGTCAGGGAGGATCTGGACCGCGAGGAACTTGACGGTACCAGGGAGGAACTGCTGGCACTACGCAGTATTGAACAAAGTAAAACGCTTTCAAATTGTTGCTAGATTGATAAATTGTTCACCTATCGAGGAAACTGATTAAGAGCGTGTCTTATAACTGGTATCCATCAGCTCTTGACAACTATGATTTCAATGGCCTCTACAAATCGATGAAAAACATACCCGTTGAACCATGAAGTGTGAGTGATTGCTTGGATCGGATGCTCATATCTAAACGAATTGTGGGCAGTCCAACAAAAACTGAAGATTTGCCTCAGGTACACTGGCTGTCCATGGGCGCTTGGGAGGATTCTTTTCATCATCTGGCCGAGAGGAGGGCTTGGACCTTGGACTGGTGAACGAATCTACATGAGGGAGAACCGGAGACGATGTTGGTGATGGAATTGCAGAGTGGAACCAACTCGATCTGGCAGGACATGCCGACTTAGAGACGAACAATGGCCCGCTAAATCGGAGACACGACGGATTGCACGGGAAGGCCATGGTTTGGCGGAACCCGGTCTCCCTGCCCAGATCGGGGAGAGGGCCGGGGTAGGTTGCTCGACGGCTCTAAAGGTCGATCAGTAATGGTGAGGTGGGCGTCACGTCGATGATGGCGACGGGGGCCCTCCCACAAGCAGCCCTCGTGAGATCTAGCCCGAGCATGGATCTTCTCCCACGCTGTCCCGTTGTACCTCCTCAAGGTAGCGCCAGAGGTTGACGATGGCAACAACAGCTTGCCGACGAGCTCGCGCGCGGTGGAGGTGAAGAGGCTGGGGAGGGGTAGGCGGATCTTGTGTCGTGGTGGAATCGTACTGGCGTGATACGTCCAATTTGCATCACCATTCTATATCATAATTTGCCTCTATTCATTGATATATGTCTTATTATGAGGTATTACTTATGTCTTTTTCACTGTTTTGCATGTTGGATGATTCTTGGAGGATGGACTGCCGGAGTCTGGATTCTGATGGAAAAAGAAGTGTTTTGATGCAATTTTGCGAAGATCAGAAAAATACCAGAAAAATATGGGAAAATTATATTTTCCCGAAAGACAGAGGAAGCCATAAGGGGAGGCGAAGAAGGGCCACGGGGGGACCACACCCCCTAGGCGCGGGTCCACCTTGCCCCGCGCCTAGGGTAGGTGTGGCGCACCTAGCCGGCCTCTGACTCCGCCTTCTCGCCTATATCTTCCTCACGGAACCCTAACACCAGGGAGCGACCACAGATAGATTTTCGCCGCCTCTATGGGGCGGAAAACACCGAGAGAGAAAGATCTCTCTGGCAGACAGATTTCTATCGGAGGAATTCCTTCCCGGAGAGGGGAGATCGTCGCCATCAACACCATCATCAAGCTAGGATTCATCGGTATCATCATCATCCACACCATCATCACCACTCCATCCCACTGTAACAATTGTGTTGGATATTGCAGTAGTTCTTAGGAGAAAATTTCCCGGTGTTAATTACTATTGTAGTTGATGCTTGTGAATGGAACCATTGGATTATTGTTTATGTTCAGATTGTTATCCATTACCATATCATCTTTGATCTTGATCCATATGATGTCTCGTGAGTAGTTCGTTTAGTTCTTGAGGACATGGCAGAAGTCTCGTTGTTAGTAGTGGATTTGTGTTGAGGTATTATTCAATGGTTTAGTATTTAAGTTGTGGTGCTATTCTTCTAGTGGTGTCATGTGAACGTCGACTACATGATACTTCACCATTTATGGGTCTAGGGGAATGCATTGTATTTGGATACTAATTCTGGGGTTGCCGGAGTGACAGAAACCTGAATCCCCATTAGGACACCATTGCATAAGGGAGTGTAGGATCTCAGAGTTTAAGGCTGTGGTTAGGTTTATATCTTAATTACTTCCATGTAGTTGCGGATGCTTGCAAGGGGTTTAATCACAAGTATGTATTAGTCTAAGTAAGGTCAGTACATTAGCACAGGTTCACCCACACAACACTTATAACACCAAAGAAGAGTACTCAGCTATATGAAGCGAAAGCACTTGACAGAATTCCCATGTGTCCTCGAGAACGTTTGGTCCTTATAAGTATTTCCACCAGCTTGTCCTTTGCTAAGAAAGGATTGGGCCATTTGCTACGGTTGTTCGTTATTACTTGCTCTTTGTTTTGTTGCTTTATCAGGAAACTCCTAAAAATCCGTTTGCTAAGTATTTGCAGAGAATTCCTGCTCCATATCACTAGTCAACACCTTCTTATCCTTGTTGGGATCGACACTCCTATTTATCGAAAGTACTGTGATACACCCCCTATACTTGTGGGTCATCAAGACTATTTTCTAGCACCGTTGCCGGGGAGTGAAGCGCTATTGAAGAGTGGAATTGGTAAAGGAAACTTCTACTATGAGTATTTCTTTTTGTTACTGCTTGTTACTTTGTTTCCAATATGGATAACCCACTTGGTTTTCTGTTTAGGAAAACTACTACCACTGCTAGGGTAGTAGATGAACCACCACTTATTGAGATAGATCCTTTTAAGATACTACAAGTATTGTTGATCGTGTTATGGATAACTATTATTTTGGGGATGGAACTATCCATCCTGGTGATCACTTGCTTTTTATCCATGAATTATGCGGGTTGTTTAAGTGTGCAGGTATCACAACTAAACAGGTGAAGAAGAAGTTACTCTCCATATCCTTGAAAGGGAGAGCTAAAGAATGGTATAAGCTGCTGAAGAATGGACAATCCATGGAATGGGAGGAAATGGCATCTCTCTTTTATTCTAAATTCTATCCTCCCAGTGAGATTCATAAGAATAGAAATCTGATATATAATTTTTGGCCTCATGATGGAGAGAGTACAGCTCAAGCTTGGGGGAGATTGAAGTTACTAATGCTTAAATGTCCTATTCATGAACTCTCTAACAATATTATTATCAATAACTTTTATGCTAGGCTTTCTCTTCATGATAAAGATTTACTAGATGCTTCTTGTGCTGGATCATTCACACGTATGAAGGAAGAAGCTAAATGGGATCTCTTAGACCGTATTCAAGAGAAGACTGAAGCTTGGGAGAATGACAAAGGAAGAAAGTCAGGTATAAACTATGATTATGAATGCATTAAATCTTTTATGGAAACTGATGACTTTCGTGATATTAGCAATGAGTTTGGTCTTGATTCCCAAAGTATTGCCAATTGTTTTAAGGCATTTGTCTCTTACATAGAAATTTCCTAAAAGAAGTGGAACAAGTACCATGCACCTTATAAAGATGTGGTTAGTCATGTTCCGGTTAGAAGTGCTGAAGTTTGTACTACTAATCATATTGTGCCTGAACCTTATGTTGAGAAACTACCTTTTCTAGCTAAGGTAAAAGAGTACTCTATGATGATTAATGCAAATAATAAAGGTACTAAGAAAACTGTGGATCCTGTTGAGCAATTGAATATTGAACCTATGGTAGCTATTATGAAAGATCTTGACGCTAAAAATATAGAGGATGAGCACATTGTCTTCTCTGAAGAAGCTTCTAATATTATCTCTCATCCTAGTAAGTCTAGAAAAGCTAGTGTTCCTGTGCTTTCTGTTAAAATTGGTGATCATTGCTACTATGGTTTATGTGATATTGGTGCTAGTTCTAGTGCTATTCCTTATGGGCTTTACAGGAAATTATGCATGAAATTGGTCCTTGTGAGCTTAAGGACATTCATGTGGTTATTCACCTTGCTAATAAGGAAACCATTTGCCATATTGGCATTGTAAGAGATGTGGAGGTTCTTTGTATTAAGATTAAATATCCTGCTGATTTTCTAGTGCTTAATTCAGCAGCTAGTAAAACTTGTCCTATCATTTTTGGTAGACCTTTCTTGAACACTTATGGAGCTATTATAGATTGTAAGAAGGAGAAAGTTTTAAATATGTTTGATGGAGATTCTTATGAGTTTAACTTTTCCAAATTTGCTAAAGCTCCTTCTGAAAATAGCTTGCCTAATAAAGATTTCAGGATGGAACAACTTGCTTCTATTGATCTAGTTTATGACCTTGGACCTATTTTTGGTGATTGTAAGTATGCTCATTCTGATGATAAAGTTGTTGCCAGTGACAGTTATATTGTCAACTTTATTCAAAGTGCTACTGAAAGTTATTATGAGAGAGGGAAACATGGTCTTATGCATCTCAATAATGTTAAGTTTCCCCATTTTATGTTGAAAGCTTTGAAGTTGCATTTGTTTGTCTTCCTATGCTAGTGGATTTTTGTTTCAACAATTCGTTTTCTCATGACACTCCCATGCATAGGAAGTGGGTTAGACTCAAATGTGTTGGTTATTTGCTTCTTGATGCTCTCTTTCACTTTAAATATATATCTCTATTTTGTGAGCATCTTTGAAGGTTGATACGTTAGAAACGTATCTATAATTTTTGATGTTTCATGCTTGTTTAGTATCTACTTTGCTTTACTTGTCTACACTTTGAGGTGCTTTTTACATGTTTCTGGTACTAACCTATTAACAAGTTGTAAAAGTGTCAGATGCCTGTTTTCTGCTATTTTTGGTTTCAGAAAAGTTAGTAAAGAAATATTCTTGGAATTGGACGGGACAAACGCCAAAGTAAATTCTTTCCGTGGGGACCAAGAAGTCCAGAGGAGAGCCGGAGGGGCCGGCTAGGGGTGCCAAACCCACCCCAGGCGCGGGGGTAGGTGGGCCCGCGCCTGGCTAGGCTTTGGTGGCCCTGGCCGCTTCCCGGTCTCGCCCCTTCGCCTATAAGAAGCCCCCGATGCAGAAACCCTGAGTACCCGATCAGAAATCCACGAAACTGTCTGTAGCCGCCACCACCATCATCCCTAGATCGGGGGATCTGAAGCTCTTCCCGGCACCCTGCCAGAGGGGAGATCATCCCGGAGGCCTTCTCTCCGGTATGATTCATGAGTAGTTCCACCTTGGACTATGGGTCCATGTAGTAGCTAGATAGTTGTATCTCCTCCTTTGTGCTTTCATGTATAGATCTTGTGAGCTCCGTTCATGATCAAGATCTAATCTATTTGTAATCATGCATGTTGTGTTTGCGGGGATTTGATGGATATTGAGATTATTATGTTGGTTTGATTAATGGTTTTATATTTATGATTCTATCATGTCTGTGTTGTTTGTGATCTTGCATGCTCGCCGTTGCTAGTGGTTATCTTGGCCAAGTAGTTGCTAGTGACTCCAAGAGGGGGTATTTATGCTCGATAGTGGGTCCATGCCTCTAGTTTCCAAGGGAAGTGACAGAAATCTCTTCAGTTGTAGATGTGTTGTTGCTACTAGGGAGAAAACAACGATCTCTTGTTCATGGAACATGTGGACTGTTTACCTTACACACTTTGCTTAAAGCAGTTGTCTGTTGCTTGCAACTTAATACTGAAGGGGGTTCGGATGATAACCTGAAGGTGGACTTCTAGTCATAGATGCAGTTGGATGGCGGTCTATGTATATTGTTGTATTGCCCAATCAACTTCATAGGATCTTTCTGGCTAGTAATTGCATTGTTATGCCTTTCTCAGTTCCTGTCAATTGCCTCGCTATAATTTGTTTACCCTTCATGACATGTTGTTTATCTAAGGAGAGCACCTCTAGTGAACTATGGACCCCGGTCCAATCTTTACCATTGATACATCTTCCACTGTTACCTGTTTACTTGCTGCAAACCATTACCTTCCACACTATACATTTAATCCTTTGTACAACAAACTGGTGAGCTTAACAACCTCACTGATTCGTTGGGGCAAAGTCTTGAGTTTGTGTTGTGCAGGTCTCCGCGTTGCTCGCAACACCTGTGTGACGTTTCCTTCCTCCTTCTGGTTCGATAACCTCGGTCTCAACTGAGCGAAGACTTGCTGCTTGCTGCTTCACACCTTGCTCTTGCGGTTTCCAACGAAATGCTCCCCGTCAGCACCAGCCATCAAGTTTTCTGGCACCGTTGTCGGGGAATAAAGAAAGAAGCCCCCACGCCAATTAAGCGCCATCAACAAGTTTTCTAGCGCCGTTGCCGGGGAGGCTAAGGACGTCTTCACTAGGGGAGTCCTTTACTTCCTTTCTCTTTACTTTTTTTAGTTCGCTTTGTTTCTTTTGCTTGGTTTTGTTTGCCTCTTTTCAAAAAACCCCAAAAAAATTAGTCTAGTTTGGTTTGCTTGCCTTATTCAAGAACACAAAAAAAATTAGTCACTTCTCTAGTTGCTGGTCTGTCTTTGCCTTGCTTGGTCATGCTTTCTATCAATGGATGGTTTCTTTGAAACTACTTCTTATTGGCAAGGTGGGTCCACGGAAGAACGAAAGTATTATTATAAGGAACACCGTTTGTCACAAAAAGGGAAACAATTATGGGAACAAATTGATAGGTTGAATACTATTGCTAGAGACGTGTGCTCTACTTATAATGTTACTTATTGCTTTGATAAAGCTTGTTGATGCAGGAGGTATAAACACCTACCCTTTCAATGTGAGTATAATGATAATGTTACCATATCCTCTTATGTTAAAGGAAATTATGACTTTTATGATGTGGAATAAATTGACGAATTTATTGCCTTCAAGGGTGCATTTGAACTTGCCAGTTTGCTTGAAAATACTGATGATGCACCTTATGAACATGAGGTTTATGAGATACTTAATTTTTGCTTTGACAATTACAAGGAAGCAAATGGCTATATTCTCGAATATTTTAATAGGTGCTTTCCACAACTGGAAGAGACTAATGCCTTGCAGGAGCCTATGGAAGAAGAAATTGTTGAAACTGGAAGCTCATTAGATGAAAAAGAGGAGGAGAGTGATGGACAAAAGGAGGAAGAATGGATCTACACATGCCTACCTTCTAATGAGAGTAACTCTTTACCTCTTATATTATTTGATTGTCCCCCATGCTTACCAAAGGAGGATGAATGTTATGTTCCTATGGATCCTTTGAAATATCTACTTTGGGTAAAACCTGTGAAAGTTTTAATCCCACTATTTTTGAGCTTAATAGAAATTATGTGTTTGTAGGTCATGAAAATCATGCTTTATGTGATAGCTATATTGTTGAGTTTATTCATGATGCTACTGAAAATTATTATGAGAGAGGAAAATTTGGTTGTAGAAGTTTTGATGGTATTGAAATGCCTCTGTTTATGCTGAAAGTTTTGAAGTTACTCTTGTCTTATCTTCCTATGCATGTCACTTTGTTCTTCATGAATTTATTTGTGTACAAGATTCCTATGCATAGGAAGAGGGTTAGACTTAAATGTGTTTTGAATTTGCTTCTTGATGCTCTCTTTGACTTCAATTCATATTTCTCATGAGAGCATCTTCTCAAACTTTCCATGCCCAACTTAAAGGCGTTAAAGAAAAGTACTTGTTGGAAGATAACCCAAAAGTTTCCTTGAGTCTTGGAATTTATTACTTCTGTAATAACCTCTCCTTATCCTTCTTTGTTTGCTTTTTGTGCCAAGAATAACCTCTAATGAGAGGAAAGTAAGATTTGGGGAGTTGTTGTCCCGAAACAGATTTCTGACCTCCACCAAAAAAATTCGTGAGGAGGCTCTGTAACTCAGATTGAGATAAAATTTTACGAATAAATCCCCCAATATGTTAGCTAACGTTCGTTAGTTCAACACTTTTTTATTTGAGCAAGATAAGATGTTCGAGAAAAATCGTTTTTACCTGCTGATCTGTTTTGACAGATTTCTGCCATTATTTGCATTTGCTTCTTATTGATTCCTTTTTGAGCTCTCTTCAGGTAAATTGAGTTTCTTTGAAGGAGTTACTATAATAGCTTGTGTTTTTAGTGAAAATCCTTGCTGTTCCAAAGCTTTGCCAGTGGTCTAATATCTTTTGAATAAGCTAATGTCACTAATGAAGATTGTGTGAAGTTTTGTATAAAGGAAAAATTTCAGGTGTAGAGAAAGATGATGCAATGAGATGAAGAATGGACAAAATCTCAAGCTTGGGGATACCACCATGGTGTCACCCCAAGAAATATCCAAGAGGTACAAGCGTTAAAGCATACCCTTCGTCATCAATAAAAAGCTCATGTCTGTCTAGACGCTTTGTTTTTATTGTTTTATGCATAGTTGTGTTGTTCTTGGTGCGTCTTATTTTCGTTTCTTTGCTTAGTTTGTTTAGTTTGCTTTAGTAGTTTGGACCCCCGTTCTCACTGTGTTGTTTTGCAAATAAGGTTGCTTGGTGTTTGGAAAGGAGTAGTAAGTTCTTGCTTGAAGTGCAAGAGGAGCTTGCATTGACTGTGACTTAGACTTTAGCATGACATGCTAGGTGTTGTTTTAGCATTATGCTTAGTGATTTGCTATATCATGTCCTGTTCCAAACAATTGGGATTGCTTAGTGTGCCTTGAAGAAATTATGCGTTGTTTTAGTGTGCAAAAGCATAGTATTGTGGTATTCTCCTTTGATGTTTTGCTTGGGTTGACTTGACACATGCTCACATCATGTTATGACTATGACAAGTCACCATTAGCCTCTATGATAATTTCGTCCTTGACTTGTAGTACCACTCTTTGCTTTGATTAGTTTGTTTTGTTGCATTGCATAATTATGGCCATTATTGCTCTCTTAGTTGGTTGCTCCCAGTCTTTTGCTAGCCTCCACCTGTATGAGTAAGTTCTACTCATGCCTCCAACTCCCAAAAAACCAAGTTATTCCAAAGTGTCCACTATAAATTCCTATGCATGGTGTGTTATACCATTCCAAGTATATTCTTGTTTTCATCTATCTTCCAATTAAAAACTATTTTATTATATGAAAACTTAGTGATTAAAGCCCTCACGAACTTGATGGCACACTTTATCATTTGCCCCTAATAAACTTGAACCATTGTGACAACTTTATTGTATATGCTTGCACTTATAAGTTGGAATTAGCAGAACCGTGCTGTCACGGGGAACGTTTTTAACATTGCACGTGTACATGTTGTACTCAGTTGATATCATGTTCTTTTGTCTATGGATGTCACTGGTGTGAAATAAAGAGGGAACTTGTAAGTCCATGAAGTTTGTATCCTGTGTTAGAAAAACGCTTGGACCGCTAGCCTAAGGGTCTGTTTGTTTGGGTTGCAGCTGTTGAAAATCAGCTGTGAAAAATCAGCTGTGAAAAAGCAGCTGTAGGAAGCAGCTGGTAGAGCAGAGATTTGGTGTTTGGCAGTAGTGCTTTTGATGACTGATATTGCTTTTTTTAGAACTAAAATGTCTGAAATGCCCTTGAGTGGAGAGATGTATAAGTATCGATTTCCAATTGTCTATTCTTCATGCTAAAATAATTATAAATATTTTTTTTAAGAAAATACCATTGCAATATTGTATATTTCTTCCGATCCAAATTACTTGACTCGGATTGTCTAGATTTAGACGTATCTAGACATATTTTAGTACTAGATATATACGAATATAGACAAATGTCAGTCAACTAATCTGGATCAGATGGAGTATAGAAAACAGCTTTTTTTTAACAAAAGACCATTGCGAATTATTCATATATATATACAAAAATGTAAATAAAAAATTACAGTGATATGTATAGTTTTTATGTCTAAAATGTCTCTTCTCCACTAATTTATCTTGCTAATGCAGTGGTAATGCGTACTTATACTAAGCAGTAGTAGTAGAGAAATCGCTAAGCATCGTTCTAGCTAGCAGAGGAACACGCACGCACCGCCGCCCACACGCCCACGTGCACGCATGCACCGCCGCAACCACGCCCACGCACGGCTGCCGCCAGGCGCTGCCGACCTAGCTCGTCGCCGCCCCCGACGCCCCGGACAGGGAGGCTCGCGGATGCCGGACAGGGAGCTCGGGGACAGCGGTGGTCGGTGACAAGCTCGAACCCGGGGATGGCGGCGGTCGAGACAAGATCAATCCTGGGGACGACGGCGGACGGATTAGGGGACCAGCTCCTTTCCTTCTCAACGACGAGATCGAGCAAACGGGAAGAATGCATGCGACAGTGTCGTTGTCGACCGGCCAGACGAGCTTGCCGAATCGGGGTGATTTGGGGAATCGGGGTCTGCTCTATTGACCTGGGGATGGCAATTATTTTGTAAATTTTATAAATGACAGAGGACAATTTGGTCACCTGTAGCTCAGGAATCTAGCAAACGCCCGGGAAGCAGCTCCGACGCTGCTTCGCGCGCTTCCGAACTCGCAATGTATTTTGCTACTCCGCTTTTGAGAAGCGCTTTGCAAATTTTGGTTGTTTGTTTTGCCCTACAGCTTTTATACTCCAAAAGCCCCAAAAGCAGAAGCAGAAGCCCAAACAAACAGGGCCTAAGCCATGCCTAATCATGATGGAAACTTGCAGCATCACCATAGTGATATCTATGAAGCATTATTTTTATAAAAAAAAGACACATTGAGAAAAGAGGAAAGAGATAAAAAAGCACCATATTCCCATGGTACATAAGAAAAATTGCTGAGATGCTCATTGTCTTCCTGCCTTGTCATTTTGGTTATGAGAAAGCTCCTGTACCATGTGCAAGGGGTACACCATTGGCGGTTCTCAATGATATGCAAATACTTACTGTGACAAGAACTTACCTGGACCCAAAGTTGAGTATGCATGAGGTGTGGCCCTTGCATTCAAGGGGCATGAGATTGCCAACTTATACTTCGTCAAGCATATACTCCAGCTTTGCCACTTTAACCTTAACCACTTCAAGATGCTTATGATAGGGGCAATGAGGGCTGAAAGCTAACAAGTACCATAATTTTTGGAAGCTCTTTTTGAAACTTGTAATCCCTGCTTCCTTTACAAAAAGGCCTTTTTTTCACCATTATTGAGTCTCCACCTTCTACCTTTAGGCACCATTAAGAGAGCATAGTTGTGTGCAGTATCCCAAAGCTTATTAATTGATGCATATTGTGTTATTACTTGTTCTTGTGCTACTTGTTTCTAGTCACCCTTGTGAACTTTGTAGGTGTCCTATGCATTATATTGCTACTCTATGAGGGACAAGCTGATTGCCACTATGCTATGTTTTCTGTATGTGAAACAAACAAACGTTTTTCAATGCATATTATTCATGATCTTTGTTTGTAGCTTGTCATGTTGCATGCATAGTTACTATGTCCTATTGTTAGAACTCCATCTTTCATGCACATGTTTAGAGTTCTTTGATCCTAGCTTTCAATGCTTGCAAATGGTTGGATCATTATTGTGAGGATGCATGTCACCTTAAAAATTATTCTGTTTATCACTTACCTACCTACTCAAGGACGAGCAGGAGTTAAGCTTGGGGATGCTGATACGTTGGAAACGTATCTATAATTTTTGATGTTCCATGCTTGTTTAGTATCTACTTTGCTTTACTTGTCTACACTTTGAGGTGATTTTTACATGTTTTCTGGTACTAACCTATTAACAAGTTGCAACAATGCCAGATGCCTGTTTTCTGCTGTTTTGGGTTTTAGAAAAGTTAGTGAAGAAATATTCTCGGAATTGGACGGGACAAACGCCAAAGTCAATTACGTTCCGTGGGGAACAAGAAGTCCATAGGAGAGCCGGAGGGGCCGGCCAAAGGGGCCAGGCCCATCCCAGGCGCGAGGGCAGGTGGGCCCGCACCTGGCTAGGGTTTGGTGGCCCTGGCCGCCTCCCAGTCTCGCCCCTTCGCCTATAAGAAGCCCCCAATGCATAAACCCTGAGTACCAGATCAGAAATCCACGAAACCGTATGTAGCCACCGCCACCATCGTCCCTAGATCAGGGAGGATCTGAAGCTCTTCCCGGATCTTGCCGGAGGGGAGATCATCCCGAAGGCCTTCTCTCCGGTATGATTCGTGAGTATTTCCACCTTGGACTATGGATCCATGTAGTAGCTATATGGTTGTATCTCCTCCTTTGTGCTTTCATGTATAGATCTTGTGAGCTCCGTTCATGATCAAGATCTAATCTATTTGTAATCATGCATGTTGTGTTTGCGGGGATCCGATGGATATTGAGATTATTATGTTGGTTTGATTAATGGTTTTATCTTTATGATTCTATCATGTCTGTGTTGTTTGTGATCTTGCATCCTCTCCTTTGCTAGTGGTTATCTTGGCCAAGTAGTTGCTAGTGACTCCAAGAGGGGGTATTTATGCTCGGTAGTGGGTTCATGCCTCTAGTTTCCAAGGGAAGTGACAGAAATCTCTTCGGTTGTAGATGTGTTGTTGCTACTAGGGAGAAAACAACGGTCTCTTGTTCATGGAACATGTGGACTGTTTATCTTACACACTTTGCTTAAAGCAGTTGTCTGTCGCTTGCAACTTAATACTGGAGGGGGTTCAGATGATAACCTGAAGGTGGACTTCTAGTCATAGATGCAGTTGTATGACGGTCTATGTATATTGTTGTATTGCCCAATCAACTTTATATGATCTTTCTGGCTAGTAATTGCATTGTTATGCCTTGCTCAGTTCCTGTCAATTGCCTCGCTGTAATTTGTTTACCCTTCATACTATTGTTTATCTAAGGAGATCATCTCTAGTGAACTATGGACCCCGGTCCAATCTTTACCATTCATATATCTTCCATTGTTACTTGTTTACTTACTGCAAACCATTACCTTCCACACCATACGTTTAATTCTTTGTTATAGCAAACCGGTGAGCTTGATAACCTCACTGATTCATTGGGGCAAAGTCTTGAGTTTGTGTTGTACAGGTCTCCGCGTTGCTCGCAACACCTGTGTGAAATTTCCTTCCTCCTTCTGGTTCGATAACCTCGGTCTCAACTGAGGGAAGACTTGCTGCTTGCTGCTTCACACCTTGCTCTTGGGGTTTCCAACGAAGTGCTCCACGTCAGCACCAGCCATCAAGTTTTTTGGCGCCGTTGCCGAGGAATAAAGAAAGAAGCCCCCACGCCAACTAAGCGCCATCAAAGGTTTTAAGCTTAACTTAACGGCATTAAAGAAAAGTACTTGTTGGGAGATAACCCAAGAGTTTGGTTGAGTCTTGGAAGTTATTACCTCAGTAATAACCGCTCCTTATCTTTTTTTTGTGTCAAGTTCAACTACTTTTGTGAAGTAGAGGGGTTATGAAAAGTGGCTATCCTGGGACAGATTTTTGTGTTGTGTTGTAAAAATTCGTGAGCAAGCTCAGTACGTCGGATGGAGCTGTATTTTTCTGAGCTTGTTCTCCACGTTGTTACCCAACTTTCATTAGTTTTGCAATTTTTGATTTGAGCAAGAGAAGGTTTTCGAAAAAATCAATCTTTACCTGCTGGTCAGTTTTGACAGATTTCTGTTATCATTTGCATTTGCCTCTTATAGAAGCCTTTGTTTTGATGGATTTCAGTTGAAGTGTGCACCTAAAGGTTAATTGTTTTTGCTTACACTAATTTTGCCATTGAAGTTTGTGTATTGCCTTGTGAGGAAAGGAAATTCCAGGAGAAAGAGAAAAGGAGTCTGCAAAGTTCGTCTTTGAATAGGTAAAAGTGGTGAAAACAGAAGGTTCGTAAAACCCCAATCTTTTTATATTTTTTATGTTTTCAATACATAAGGGAAGTTACGAGACGGAACAGAGGAGGAACCAGAGACCGGGATGGCCAAACCCACCCTAGGCGCGGGCCCTAGCTGCCCCGCGCCTAGAGGGGGTGTGCCTCCCCCGAGCTTCGACTCTGCCTCGTTTTCGTATTAGAATCTTCCTTATGCATTGAAACTTCATAATATATAACCCCCCAGATCCCTCGAGGTTCGTGCATCGTGTTATCGTCGTGTTTTCGTTTCGATCTTTTCTGTCAGAAAAACTTCTCAAGTTTAGAGCACCATGGTCTCCGCCAACGACAAAGGCAAGGAGACCATGGAGGAGATAAAGTTGTAAGAACAAACCGCCGCAGGGATAAGGGCAAGGAAACCTACTTTTGTAGGAGCAATTAACACTGGACGTGCTTTTTCTCGTAACAGGCAGGGGGTCATAGCCTTCGTTCCAGGCTTCAGATCCTGCCCTGAGGCAGTGGAAGCCCTTCGAACCACCACTGACGAGTTTTGTGATAAGTACCGTGCTTTGAGGATGAAGGTGGATATGCTTCAAGAGGAGAATAACAGGCTTCGTAAGATGTTGGAGGATTTTCTGATCCTGAATAAGGGAACACCACCACCACCACCGAAGGAGTAATTCGTCATCAGGTTTGGCATCCCATTGGCTTGTTCCAAGCTTGGGGGGAGTGCCGCGGTATCACAACCATTATCTTTTATCTTTTACCTTTTTAGTGGATTCATATCTTTGGTAGAGGTGTTATCTTATAGTTTGGTTTGCATGTGGAAGTATCTCTCCTTTAGTTGATTATATATGTATCCCTTGGTGTGAGTGCCTTTATTGGATTATTAATGAGAAGTTTCATCTTTTACTTTTTGCACTTTTATTTTAGTTTGCAATCTCTATTATATGATGTATCTTGTTGACCAGTATTGGCATCACTTTGGGAGCATCAAGTGGATCTAAATTGGTTTTGTTAAACCGAGTTCTGGTCAGTAGCAATACTTTTTGAGGTTTGAAATAAAAAAAGAGAACAGCTTATAGGTATTTTGTATCATTTATTTTCTTTCTTGTTGGCTCATAAGCTTAGTATTCTCTATTTAAGATCTTTTGTGTCTTTAAGGAAGATTGCATGTTTGGCTTTATTACTCGTATGTTGCTTGTTTCTTTCAACTCTCTTGCTTGCTGCCCAACCTTGCTAGCCAAAAACCTATTTTGAGAAGGCTTACTTCTCATGTTTCCATCCCTTTGAACCAAAACCTTTGCCATTTGTGTCCACCATATCTACCTAGTGGCTTTTGCTATTCCAAGCAAATTCTCAAGCTTCATCTATCTTTTGAATTAAAAAGTATTTTGTTATGTGAAAACTAGTTAGTAAATCCCTCACGAACTTGATGGCACACCTTATTTCCTTGCCCCTAATAGACTTGAACCATTGTGTCATCGAAGTTGTATATGCTTGCATCTATACGTTGGAATTAGCAGAACCGTGACATCACGGGGAACACTTTCAACATTGCACTTGTACCTTCTACACTGTTGATATCGTGCTCTTTTGTCTATGGATGTCAACGATGTGAAATAAAGAGGGAACTTATAAGTCCATGAAGTCTGTATTTTGTGTTAGAGAAACGCCTGGGCCGCTAGCCTAAGCCATGTCTAATCATGGTGGAAACTTGCAACATCACCATAGTGAGTTATCTATGAAGCATCCTCAATAAAAATCTATGCACATAGTAAATAAAAAGATCGCTGAGATGCTCACGGTCTGCTTGCCTTGTAATTTTGGTTATGGGAAAGCTCCTATACCATGTGCAAGGGGTACCCTATTGGCGGTTCTCTATGATACGCATGTACTTACAATGACAAGAACTTACCGGTAACTGAAGTTGAGTAGCATGAGGAGTGGCCCTCATATTCTAGGGACATGAGATTGCCAACTTATATTTCGTCAAGCATATACTCCATCTTTGTGCACTTTAACTTTCATCATCTCAAGATGCCTATGATAGGGGCAATGAAGGCTCAAAGCTAGTAAGTACCATAATCTTTTGGAAGCTCTTTATGACTTGTAATCCCTGCTATCCTCTATGAAGGGACCTTTCTCCTATTTTCTAAGTTGAGTCAGTAAACCTACTTCCTCTTTATCTCCAGCAAGCATTTGAGTTGTTGTGTTGCAAGCATTCATATGGTGATTTATTTAATCATGTTCTCTATCTTCCTTGTTTGCACAAAACTTTTATCTATTGAGTATTACTTTGAAAGCCTTCATTGAAAAACTTTTTGAGCAAATAGTGCTCCTGTTATAAAACTTCTACAAAAAGCTTTTTGTGAAACTGTTTGCTAGTTGTTCTCTGAACAGGAACAAGAGTTTGCCAATTCCAATTATGATTTATCTTTATGCATATCTATTGTGGCTCTTGTACTTGTTGCAAGCTAAGTTATATAATGGTGAATTGCTTTCTTCTATGAGTTGTGTAATGGTAAGTGTGATGCTTCTTGTCCGTATTCTTTTATTGACACTTCACTCTATAAACCTGTGGACATGTTTACTGAGCTCAGTTTTCGTTTGGGGACAAGCGAAGGTCTAAGCTTGGGAGGAAGTTGATACGTCCAATTTGCATCACCATTCTATATCATAATTTGCCTCTATAATTAATATATGTCTTATCATGAGGTATTACTTATGTCTTTTCCACTGTTTTTGCATGTTAGATGATTCTTGGAGGATGGACTGCCGGAGTCTGGATTCTGATGGAAAAAGAGGTGTTTTGATGCAATTTTGCGAAGATCAGAAAAATATCAGAAAAATATGGGAAAATTATATTTTCTCGGAAGACAGAGGAAGCCAGAAGGGGAGGCGAAGAAGGGCCATAGGGGGCCCACACCCCCTAGGCGCGGGCAGGGTGGCCCACCTAGCCGGCCTCCGACTCCGCCCTCTCGCCTATATCTTCCTCATGGAACCCTAACACCAGGGAGCGACCACAGATAGATTTCCACCGCCTCTGCGGGGCGGAAAACACCGAGAGAGAAAGATCTCTCCGGCAGACAAATTTCTACCGGGGAAATTCCTTTCTAGAGAGGGGAGATCATCGCCATCAACACCATCATCAAGCTAGGCTTCATCGGGATCATCATCATCATCCACACCATCATCTCCACCAGTACCATCATCACCACTCCATCCCGTTGTAACAATTGTGTTGGATATTGCAGTAGTTCTTAGGGGAAACTTTCTTGGTGTTAATTACTATTGTAGTTGATGCTTGTGAGTGGAACCATTGGATTATTGTTTATATTCAGATTATTATCTATTACCATATCATCTTTGATCTTGATCCATATGATGTCTCGTGAGTAGTTCGTTTAATTCTTGAGGACATAGGAGAAGTCTTGTTGTTAGTAGTGGATTTGTGTTGAGTTATTATTCAATGGTTTAGTATTTAAGTTGTGGTGCTATTCTTCTAGTGGTGTCATGTGAACGTTGACTACATGATACTTTACCATTTATGGGCCTAGGGGAATACACTATGTATTTAGGTACTAATTGTGGGGTTGCTGGAGTGACAGAAATCTGAACCCCTGTTAGGACACCATTGCATAAGGGAGCATAGGATCTCAGAGTTTAAGGCCGTGGTTAGGTATCTTAATTACTTTTATGTAGTTGCGGATACTTGCAGGAGTTTAATCACAAGTATGTATGAGTTCAAGTAAGGTCGGTACATTAACACAGGTTCACTCATACAACACTTACAACACCAAAGAAGAGTATTCAACTATATGAAGCAAAAACACTTGACAAATTCCCATGTGTCCTCGAGAACGTTTGGTCCTTATAATTATTTCCACCGGCTTGTCCTTTGCTAAGAAAAGATTGAGCCACTTGTTGCGGTTGTTCTTTATTACTTGCTCTTTGTTTTGTTGCTTTATCAGAAAACCCCTAAAAATCCGTTTGCTAAGTATTTGCAGAGAGTTCCTGCTCCATACCACTAGTCAACACCTTCTGCTCCTCGTTGGGATCGATACTCCTATTTATCGATAGTATTGCGATATACCCCCTATACTTGTGGGTCATCATGGCGTTCTTGGCTAGTGCGGTTGTGCGATAGTGGTGGCGACGACGGATGGGGCGAGGAGACCACGTGGTTTGGATCCTAGCGTCGTGGGAATTCCATGTCGGAGGGATCGATGCAAATCCCATTTGGGCGCATGGAGGGCATGCGGGCGTTGCGAGACGAAGGCTGGACGAAGTCGATTGACGTATCGGCGACAACGTATGGCCGGTGTGAGGAGGCGGCGGCGGAGGATTGCGAGGGCGCCGGATGCTGGAAGAGGGGCATCGTTAAGGCGTACCAGGAAGAGAGGCGAGCAGGGTGCGGATTTGGCAGGAAACAAAACACGAGATTCTTTTTAGATAGTAGACTAGCCATGCATTGCACTGGATAGATAATTTATAAAAAAAGAAATAAAATAAATATCCAATTGACAGTTTATACATTTAAAATTTAATATGAAAGTCGCATTGGAGTTTTACCTTCGCATTGTGTGCTACCAGCAACGCTCGACCTTACCCATGCGAGTTCATGTACTACGTATAAATAAACCAGTATTTTACTTATAGATGTTATTGGTGGGTAATTTTTTATTTGATGGGAGGACAAATTCGTCTAGAAAAAATTCGGATCACAAGAAATAATCTATACGTTATTATTAGGTATAGATAGCAAAAGTGTTTATGCGTTGCACCAATTGAACAATCGATTAATAAAAATAAATACCAAGTGCTTATGCGTTGCACCAATTGAACAGGAGGTATTGCTGCACACGTATTTAGCCCGCCCACAATTCTTTCCGTTATGACCGTAAATCGCTCCTTCCTTTTTATCCCACGGTTCTTTCCGCTTAAGCTGCACACGTATTTAGCCCGCCCACAATTCTTTCCGTTATGACCGTAAATCGCTCCTTCCTTTTTATCCCACGGTTCTTTCCGCTTAAGCTTGCTTTTTATCTCATGGTTCTTTCCGCTTACAATTGACACCCTTATGCAACCATATGCGGTTGACTTGGCTTGCCTATATCAAAGCAATTAGAAACATATATAAGCTGAATAGACTCCGTCTAAAGAGGCGAGGCGGTACTATTAAAGATAAAATATACTATATGTCTATATTATTTACCGGCAGTCTTTAATACACCAATTTTTTGAGAAAGCCCACCTAATTTGTCCAGCTAAAGGCCCATCTAGAGCCTAATTTGCCCAGCCGTCAAGCCTCGTTGACTCAAACAAAAGCTGGCAATCCTCGTTATTGGC
The DNA here is from genome assembly GCA_916181665.1 of Avena sativa. Classification (NCBI taxonomy): domain Eukaryota; kingdom Viridiplantae; phylum Streptophyta; class Magnoliopsida; order Poales; family Poaceae; genus Avena; species Avena sativa. Next base: position 349,016,283 of record OV702293.1, on the reverse strand, counting down.
TTCCTCTTTGTGCGAGCGCGAGCAAGGAACGGAACGTATTACTTATCGGTGGTAGTTGATTTAATAAATCTAGAACATCAGGGGTAAATTTTGTCAAAGAAACATTTTGTCCTTTATTATTATATATATAGTATATATATATATATATATAGATATCTATACCTAATAATAAAGGAAGGAGTGTTTCTTTTAGTACCTACACTTTTTTGGACCGTTTTACCCTCCCATCAAATTACATATTACAACCAATGCCACCGATAAGTAAAAAAACAGTCGGACCTACACTTTTTTGGACCGTTTTACCCTCCCACCAAATTATATATTACAACCAATGCCACCGATAAGTAAAAAAACAGTCGGACAAAGCTACGTGGATCGATGAGTAAAAAATCTATGTTTCGGAGCTGAGACGGAGTCCACGTCCAAGAAAAAAAAAGCTTTGATCCGGCCAACAGGACACGCCATATACATACATCCTTCTAAGCAGAGTTCTACCCTAACTAAAACACCTATCGTAGGAAGGCAGATCTTGGTCCGCATCATATCTATATACGAGATTAGATAGTTGGATGTCCGGGATCAGCTCATTGCATTGCTTCTATCTAGAGAGAGACGCGACACGCATAGATGTCACCGAGTAGATGGTAACGATGGCTGCAGCTGGCTCTCCCACCGGCCACGACCTTGCGGGACTGCACCGCCATCAAGTTCGATGTCCTGGATCAACTCATCACATCGCATCTAGACGTCAGCATCGGCTGCAAGCCCCGGCGCCTCCTTCTCACGGGCACCACTTCTGGAAAAGAAAACAGATCTTGTTGACCGCCGCCGCCCTGCAATCTCGGGCCATCAAATCCTCTGCCCTCCTCCGGCCAAGGGAACAGAGATGGCCGGGATGCGCGCAAGGATGGAGAGGATTTTCAGAAGTCGTAGAGAAACCAAATCGAATCTAGATCAATTGCAGCAGGGGGAAAAGAAGATCGAGGGACGGAGGATCTCACGATGGTGGAGTACCCAGGATCTGGGGAAGGGCTCGGGGCGGGGCTTCAAGATGGGAGCTCTACGGCGCAACTGCTGGCAAAAATCCGGGGCGAATTGGGCGTTATTCCGTCGCCGGAGGAAAGGGACTAGGCCGTGGTGGTGTCTGCGCGCAGAGGCGTGCTTCTGGGCTCGGTTGCGTGCGAGGGGGAGGCGTTGCGCAACACCCATCGATCTCCATACCGAGCTCAGACCAGGACTTCGGCTGGGAGGCGTGCACGGGCAGGGTCGCGCAGACCGCCCCCGAAGCAAGAGCAAGACTGCTCTCGTGACAACTCCATCGCGACCGCACGAAAAATGCAGGCACAAGCAGCAGGCGTGGCCGGTGGGGTAGAGGCGTCGGACACAGACGGGGTCGTGGTGCTGAGGTGAGAAAAAGTTCGCTGGATAGTCCTGATTTCATCTACGCGTAGACGGCAACGTCCCCCCCAAGCCTGCTGGAGTTGGCGTTCGGCCATTCATCCAATCAAGTTCCCAATCAGGTTAAGGCCTGCTTCATGTCCCCATTGATTAATCAAATCAAGTCAATTGATTCCAACTTCCAAGCCTGATCAATTTATTGGTTCCATGATAAAATATTGTACTAGATCTTAATTTTTTAAGCTATTAACTCTATCTTCATGGAAGATGGCTGAATCAAAAGTGGTGTTCAATTTTTGTTTAAGAAAGATCAGGAACTCATATCTCACACGGTCTTGTTCGGTGGTTGTGCCGGCATGGTAGAGGCGCAGGTGGGAAGCCGGGATGCGGAGGCGTTGGCATGGCCGGAGGTAGCGCGGTTGGAAGGCGGCCGGCAGCAGAGCAAGGAGAGAGCATAAAGAAATTTGGGGATTTTGACTGGTCTAAGTCCGGTATGTATGTTTTCTAATGTCTTACTTTCTTTTTTGCCTTCACGTGTTGTGGGATCGAAGCGAGACGCGGCACTTCTTCTATGCCATGTGAGAGCGCGCAGCTGCCAATGCTTTTGCTGCTAGCTGCTCGATATGGTTGCTGCTACCTCTGTTTTAAAATATAAGATGTTTTAGTTTTATGAAGAGATTGTATTTAGACTACTTTTAGTATGTAGATTCACTCCAAACCTCAGTGAACCTACACACTAAAATAGTCTAGATACATTTTCTTTATAAACCTAAAACATCTTATATTTTAAAACAGAGGGAGTAGATGTGTTTGATTTTTTTTTGATCAAAGCCAGTTGATGATTTTTGATGCTTGCTAGATGTATTTACAGAAGAAAAGAAGCAAAGCAAACTTATGTTTGGTTTGTTCAAAAATTTAGAATGTATTTGCAATGTGTAAATACTAGCATGGTTGTTTAATTAATGCTTAGCTTAGATGGGCTGCCGGTGGAGAATTAGGCTGCCTTGGTTCATTTCGGTTTGGGTAAAATTTAGGTCATGGGATATTTTTTGTTTAAAAGTGTTCTAAAATTGTTTTTTAAGCTGTTTTATTAGCTCCATTGCAACTTTTGTTTAGAAAAGTTACAGTATTATTTTGTCAGTCCCGCTGCAACGCACAGGCTTTTTTTCTAGTATATATATATATATGTAGATATACATGCTGACAGCTTCACGCGGATGATCCGCCTTGTTTCGCTAGTCCAAAGGACCAAACAAACAGCAGGAAAATGTCAGCGTAATTTTTCCCTTTCTGTTGTACTCTAGCTACGTGTGCATCAGACCAGTCCACGGCTGGACCTGGTGGACGTAGCGAACAAGGGAGCCTGAGCGGCGCGCTACGGGGAGTTTTTGGTGCCGGAGTTGGGCTGCGGGGAGCGTGTCTTCTTTCGCTTCTTGCTGCCGCTCGGAGCCAGCAGGGAGCATTGTGGACGTTGGTAAACTGGGCCGGTAGAGGCTACCAGTCTAGGGTTAATCCTGAGTATCTATAAATAGAGGAGCAATTATTGTACGTGATTTTACTAGAGACATATCAATAAAGCTTTTCACTATTATCTGTGTGAATTTCTTGTGTAATCTTATGTGCCTTCGATTCTAGTCTTCTTCCTTGATTGTGGAGCAGCCTCGGGACCGGCCAGCCGGCAGGGGTTGTTCAACACGTTATCAACACGTGTCTCTCGAGCCTCCGTCAAGCTACCGTCGAGCCTGCATAACGCAGGTTTTCGTTGAAGGTAATCCGAAATTGACCGCAAAAATAGATTCGTCATTCGATTTTCTTTCATTTTTGTGTTTAGATCGTAGATCTGATTCCATCCACTGTATGGATTTCTCCCTAAGAGTCGAGAAGACATGTTTTCACCGACCAATGTCGATACTCTCAGATGTGGAGATTTTTTTTAGAGAGTCGGTACGTCAGATCCAGATGATCTGTACCGTCGTGATTACCGGTTTTGATTAATCGTGATACTTTTATAATTTTTTCTGATTGCCGTTTTCTTTTTCCGATCTGGGCAAATCTGGGCAAGTACGTGCACTACCATTGCTGCACACGCACTGCACGCACGCACGCGAGGCTGTTGACACACGGGAGGCCGACGTGCCCTGCTGGCCATGCCGCCGCACCGCCGGCCCCGCTGGCCGAGCCCCGACATCCGCGCCTGCGTGTACCGCTACCGGTCATCGTCGCGCGCTTGCCGCCTGCGCCCGCTGCGTACGCGCCTGCCGCCGTCGTGCCTCGCAGCCCAGGCCGCGCGCCCGCGCCGCACGCTGCTGCCGGCCACGCCGCTCGCCGACGGCGCGCCCGCGCGCATGCATAGCTGCCTGACGCCGCCGCCGCTCGCCAGCCGCGCCCACGCCGAGTGCCGCTGCTGGCGGCCATGGTCTCGCGCGCTACTGTTGGCCGCGCCCGCGCCACGCGTCACTGCTGGCCGCCATGACCGCGCGCTGCTGCCGTCCGCGCCCACGCCGAGTGCCGCTGCTGGCAGCCATGGTCTCGCGCGCTACTGTTGGCCGCTCCCGCGCCACGCGTCACTGCTGGCCGCCATGGCCGCGCGCTGCTGCCGGCCGCCGCCGCTATGTCGGCCGCACGCCGCTGCTGGCCTCTTGCATGTGATGCATGCAGTTGTGCTGCTGCTGGCCTTCCGCTGGCCTCGTGCGCTACGGCTTGCTATGCATGCATGCGTGCACGCTGCTGCTGGTGGCTTTGCACGCATACACCGCGTGCTGTTGCCGCCGGCCGACCACGCTCGCTGCTGCTGGCCGCCGCCCCACTAGCTCTGTTCCCCCGTGCGCGGGCAGGGACGTGGTGGGGTGGGCTGGCCATGCGGAGCCCGAGTGGTTGGGCTGTTTTCGGCCCATTTTGTCCCAGTTTTTGGCCTCCTGCTGATCTAAAAAAACGCGTACATACATAAAAGTAGCTTTGGAAATTTATTTTTTGGACCGTTTTTTATGTTCAGATCGTGTTTAATATATTTTTTTTACAAGCTTTTGTATTATGTTTTACTACAGTTATTAATTGTCGCACGATTTTAATACTTTGTATCTCATAGTTAGTTTGTACCGTTTTTTTAAATTTTGGAACGCCGTCATATTTGAATAATTGTATCGATTATCGCATTTATGCAACCGATTACCTGCTGTAATCTTACACACTTTGCATAAATTGCAGATGACCGGAATCGTCAGCCGCGAGTTTCCGGAGTTGACCTAGGATGGGCTGAACTACCTGACTTGGGTCTCGGACGTTTAGATCGTCCTCGAGGGCCGATTCATCAAAGATGCGCTGATTGCGGGGACCCGACGGCCCCAGCACCACCATCCCGGCGGATAACACCAAAGCCCTGCATTTCCTCCGCCATCACATGTGTGAGACTCTCAAGAATGAGTACATGGCAGAACGGAGTGCTTCTGCCCTTTGGACCGCCCTCAACAAGTGGTTCTCTAGGCTTAAGTACACCATTCAGCCACAGGCGGAGGCAGATTGGATTCGTCTGAGGTTTGCGGACTTCAAGACCGTGGGAGAGTACAACTCCAGGTTACACCGGATTTGTACCATTCTTCAGCTGTGTGGAACTAGTACCACAGATCAACAGAAGATAGACAAAACTCTCTCCACATTCCACCCAGACAACATCCAGTCCTCGCGAAACTTTCGCCAGGAAGGATTCACGAAATATGCAGCGCTTATTGATGCTCTCCATGTGGCCGAGGTGCAGGATAATGTTTTCAAAAAGAACTTCTTCACGCAACCCTTCGCGGGGGGCCCAAGTCATGAGGCTAATGCCGGCGCCTACAAGGTGCGCAAGACCATCCACAAGAAGCGAGGCAAGAAGGGCAAGAAGGGCCCCAACTCCTCCAACCCGTCCAAGCAACGCAAGGCGGGCAAGGGGGAGGAAAGGCCCCAGGACTGCTTCCGCTGTGGCTCCAAGACTCACTTCTCCAGGCAGTGTTTAGCCCCTAAGAACGTTGTGGACGCGTTCAAGGCCAACAAGAAGGCGCGCGAGGCGCACCTCGTCCAGGTTGAGGCACCACTTGCGCCCGGAGTGGCGCCCGTGCACAACGTCGCGCCCGTAGTTGCACAGGACGTAGCACAAGTGGCAGCACCTTTTGCAGGTTCCCACGAACGCCACTGTGCCCATGGAGGTTGAGCACGTCGTGCGCCCCCCCCCCCGTCCCAGCTAGACATTTCTGTTGCCTCGATGATGATATCCAACAAAGAGAAGCTCAACGATCTTGAGATACAAGCTGAGATTGATGGTTTCTTTGCAGAATCCACCTGAGCTCCTTTTTGTTGTTATGATTTCTTTTCGCAAATAATCTGATACAATTCTTCGATATGGTTGTAAGCTCTATGAGAGCATAACATTTATTTGTTTTCGGCGATTGGATGACATTTATTCCATTATTTGATTGTGTGATGTTCTGAAATGTTTATGTGTTTTACTTACTTGATGTAGCATCTTCCTCGCTCCATTATATTAATTAGGCACTATATTTTAGAACGCGTGTGGCGCCCAAATGGAGGAAACGTGTCTTGTTGATAGCGGCACCACAAATACCATCTTGAAAGAAACAAAGTACTTTTAGTCTATTACCAAAAACCCCGATAACATAATGACGATCGCCGGCTGCCGTCCGAATGTAGTTGGCTCCGGAAGAGCAACTACCATACTCCCAAATGGAACAACTCTGATCATTGAAGAGGCATTGTTGTATCCGGAGTCGACTCGTACTCTCTTGAGTTTTAGAGACATCCGCGCAAATGGTTTCCATGTAGAAATCGATGATGATGAGAATGGAAAGGAGTTCCTACTCATTACCAAGCGCGACGAAAATGGTAAACATGTTGTCGAAAGACTCCCTTCATTATCTACTGGGCTGTACTACACTAAGATAGTAACACCACCTATTTACACTACCCTTAAGACTGTCTTTAGAAGCTCTGAACTATTCTGCCTTTGGCATGATAGGTTAGGCCACCCCGGTCTTAGGATGATGAGAAATATAATTAACAACTCGAATGGTCATAATGTTAATATGAAAAATTTCCCGAATCCTGATGATTTCATGTGCTCTGCATGCGCTACGGGGAAATTGATCATTAGACCGTCCCCCCTAAAGGTGAAGGATGAACTCCCGCATTCTTGGAACGTATACAAGGGGATATATGTGGTCCAATCCAGCCCCCTCTCAGGGCCGTTTCGGTACTTCATGGTGCTCATCGATGCTTCCTCTAAATGGTCCAATGTTTGCCTGCTGTCAACAAGGAATCATGCTTTTGCAAAATTGATTTCTCAGATCATACAAATAAGGAATAAATTTCCTGATTATCGTTTAAAGTCCATTCGAATGGACAATGCCGGAGAATTTACTTCAAAGGCATTCGATAATTATTGCATGTCAACAGGAATCAAACTTGAGCACTTTGTACCACATATCCACAATCAAAATGGACTTGCGGAGGCATTGATTAAAAGGATTAAATTCATTGCCAGACCACTCCTTCAGGGTTGTAGTTTACCAACTACATGTTAGGGACACACGGTGTTACACGTTGCTAATCTCATCAACTTTCGGCCATCGGCCTACAATATCCACTATCCTATTCAACTTGTGTAAGGGTCGGCACCGAAAATTTCCCACCTACGTAGGTTCGGCTGCCAGGTATATGTACCTATACCACCACCCCAGCGATCAGCAACGGGTCCGCTCTGTAAGTCGGGGATATACGTTGGTTATGAGACTGTGTCCATAATCAGGTTCTTGGACCCCTTGACAGGTGACTGTCACACGGCCCGTTTTGCTGACTACATTTTTGACGAGGATATTTTTCCGAATTTGGGGGGAGGTAACCAACCCCTGGATGACAAAAGTCGAGAAATCACGTGGAAAGCCACGGGGATCCACGCTCATGACCCGCGCACTGTTGAGACTAATAGAAAAATCCAAAAGATACTAGATTTGCACTCCCTAGCGAATCAACTGCCTGATCATTTTAGTGATTTAAAGACTGTGACAAAGTCGCATGTGCATGCACGCAATGCACCAGAAAGGGTTGAAATACCGAAGAAAAATGATGGTATACTCGCTCCTGTTCCAAGGCCTAAAAGGACGCGGAATCCGGTTTCTCAAATCCCAAGTACCCGGGGACGCCCGAAGAAAAAGGATAAGAGAGATTTATTACAGTCTGACCCTGTTGAGGGAAGCTAGTTGAGACCTGGCACAAGTACGGATATTTCAGTGCACGAAATTCTGGACTTGAATTTTCCTATATCGCAAATACCCAGCGAAGTTGTGTGCGCACACATCGGAGCGGGAAAGCTAAAGGACCTAGCCCCTGGATTGGGAAATCCGGTGGAGCAAGAGGATGTGTGTGATGCACTCCATGACGAAATGGCCATTAACTATGTTAATTCGGGCGAGTCATACAACCGATCCATGGAAAATGTCGACGTTCATTTTGCCAAGAAAATTGTCTCAATCATAGATCTTGATCCCGAGCCTAACATGCTCGCTGATTGCAAGAAAAGGTCGGATTGAAAAGATTGGCAGAAAGCAGTCACTTCTGAATTATTATCGTTAAACAAAAGAGAGGTATTTGGACCTGTTTGTCTAACTCCTCCCCACATTCGCCCCGTTGGCCATAAGTGGGTTTTTTTTCGAAAGAGAAACGATAATAATAAAGTAGTAAGGTACAAAGCAAGGCTCGTTGCTCAAGGTTTCACTCAGCGACCAGGTGTCGACTTTGAGTAAACTTACTCCCCGGTCATGGATGGAATTACCTTTAGATACTTGATCTCAATGGCAGTAAACATGGACTTAAAAATAAAACTGATGGATGTCGTCACCGCTTACCTATATGGTAACCTGGATTCGGACATATACATGAAAGTACCAGAAGGTATCCCTGTCCCGAACCAGGATAGAGCAAACAAGAGCTTATACAATGTTCAGCTTAAGAAGTTATTGTATGGACTAAAACAGTCAGGTAGGATGTGGTATAATCGTTTAAGCGATTTCCTTCATCGGAAGGGCTATGCGAGCAATGAAGATTTGCCCATGTGTTTTTATACGGAGATCCCAGGATGGTTTCTGTATTATCTCGGTATACGTGGACGATTTAAATATAATCAGTACACCTGACGATATTGAGGAAGCGAGTTCCTACCTGATGTCGGAATTCGAGATGAAAGACTTAGGCAAAACCAAGTTCTGTCTGGGTCTGCAACTTGAGCATTCCCCTGCTGGGATTCTAGTTCACAAGTCGGCCTACACCCAGAAGGTGTTGGAACGATTTGGGTTTGAAAAGGCATATCCTTCTAAGACCCCGATGGTCGGAAGATCTTTGCAGCAAGACAAGGACCCGTTCAGGCCTAAAGAAGAGGGGAAGAAAATTCTGGGACCGGAATTCCCCTACTTAAGTGCAGTTGGCGCACTTATGTACTCGCAAATTGTACACGGCCGGATATTGCATTCGCCATTAATTTGCTTGCTAGGTATAGTTCTGAGCCTACCAAGAGGCATTGGAAAGGCGTTAAGGACATCTTTAGGTACATACAAGGGACCAAGGAACCTGGCTTGTTTTACCAAAAGAACCAAGACCTATCTGTTGTAGGCTATGCAGATGCTGGGTACCTTTCGGACCCGCACACATCCAAGTCGCAGACTGGATATATTTTTCTTTGTGGTGGAACAGCGATTTTCTAGAAATCGTCTAAGCAAACTCTTGTGTCAACTTCGACGAACCACTCGGAAATCATAGCATTATATGAAGCATCACGAGAATGTGTATGGCTTCGACGAGTAGTCAGCCACATCCAGATATCATGTGGACTAAACACCGTACAAACCCCAACAATTATCTATGAAGATAATGCTGCTTGTGTTGCACAAGTCCAGACGGGTTACGTAAAGAGTAATCTCACAAAGCATATAAACCCCAAGTTCTTCTATGCACATGAACTGCAAAAGTTGAACGAAGTAAAAGTCTTGCATACTAAGTCGTGTGAAAATCTCGCTGATTTGTTCACTAAATCATTGCCAGCATCTTCTTTCAAGAGATGTGTCCTTGGGATCGGCATGATGAGACTTAGGGAGATGCAAGGTTTAGGGGGAGAATCTTCACAAACTCATCGCTGAAATCTTGATCCCGATGATTGAGTGCTTAACTTTATAGTTAAGTGAATTGTACTCTTTTTCCCTTAATGAGTTTTTATGAAGTTTCTCACATGAGTTTTTTAATGAGGCAATTCGTGCAACATAGCAAGAAGTATACCATGTGCGTTTCTCCATATTTTTCCCACTGAGTTTTTGGAGTTTTGACCCATGGTTATACAGATAATATACCCAGGGGGAGTGTTGGGAAACTGGGCCGGTAGAGGCCCATTCGGTGTGGCCTCTACTAGGCTAGGGTTAGCCCATGTGGGTATCCTATCCCCTTTAGTCTATAAATAGAGGAGCAATCATTGTACGTGACTTTACCAGAGACATATCAATAAAGCTTCTCCCTGTTCCCTGTGTCAATTTCTTGTGTAATCTTGTGTGCTTTTGATTCTAGTCTTCTTCCTCGGTTGTGGAGCAGCCTCGGGACCGACCAGCCGGCAAGGGTTGTTCAATAGTGGAGACCTCGTACTTGGTGGTTGCCATGACATGGACCCAGGACAATCTTTACTACTTATTAAAGTCAAAGACGACAAGGTGGTACGTCGTTTTGAAACTACCCCTAAATTTTAAACTATTTACAAGACCATGTCACCGCAGAGAGACATACCCCAACGGCCCGACCCTCTCACGATCTCCCCCATGGACAACCGTCTCTGGTGATTCGAAATCACTGATTCCCCTTGCCCCGCAGCCAAGATCCGCCACCGCCTGCCTAATCTCATTGCCATCCAACCATTCTCCGCTCCAGTGCTCCCATCCGCAGCCATGGTGTCGACGAAACGGTGACCTACTACAGTATACCTCACATCCGCCCCCACCCTCCATGTCTTCAACCAGATCTCGAGGATGATAGCCTGCTGGAGTCTCACCCGCACCACCATACAGTAGATGCTCGGGAGAGATGAATTTGCCCCTCTCAGGCTCTCCATTGTCGGATTTGTATCCCCGTGGAGGTTCCCAGAGCAACCCTGGATTCACAGAGTTTTCCATGCCAAGATTCTGCCTCTCATGTCCGTTCTTTTTTCCCCAACCATAGTACCCATGTCACCGCAGAAACCTTCTTCAGGTAGAGAAGTGATTGACAAGGAGGTGAGTGGTTTTCTAAATTCAAGAAGAAAATATAATCCTTTTACCTGTTGCAATTTTGAATGCTAAAATCATACACAAAATGTATGTCGTAGACTGTAAACTAACATAGTCCATTTATCATGATTGTTTGAAGTGTCCAATCAGATGTCGTTGTGTATTCCTTGAAGAAAAACATGTGGCAGATTGACCTGGACATACATCCTTCTAACGCGACCGCTTGCCTGCCTGCACGTGACTGATCTACCTATGGCTAGCATGTTGATCAACCAGAACAGACTATATATATGGCCGTCATATATAATTTTAAGATGTGATCATCGAGACTTAGAGCATACTATTTGCTGTAGGTTGCTGGGAATGATAGGGGCATCAGCCGATGCACATGATGGGCATCAGCCCATGAACATGATGTGGGCCATTACTTCCATCAAATGCATCAACTTCCCTTCGACGCAGTTAAGTAGATTTGTGTGGATGTAGCCCCAGTAGTAGTGTTAGAACAGTGTCTTGTTAGTTGTCTTGTTGTATCTTATAATGTTGAGATGAAATCCGTTCTTTTCTTGTTTGTGAAGACTGTCAATTAAGGCCACAAATAACTAATTTGTGTTTTATCGGTTACCAGTCTTAGATTGCATCCTATACTCTAAAACTGAGTGTGCCTGTTACGTTAGAAGAACTAGATCCTTCCTCAGAGCAACATGAATGTATATATATTTTAGTTCTCCGATATATAATTGAAATTTCCATCCGCCGCTCCAAAATATTTGGTTTGCTCGCGATATTATGTGAAATATTTGTGCCTGTTTTGTTTACTTCTGTAGAAATCCTGAGATTATTTCTTCTTCTGAGTTGACATACTTAAAAGACCATGTATAGGATTGTGCGGCGATTTTCATTATGTGCTTGGATGGCGCACCTTTTCATGTTCCGATTAGAATTATTGCAAGAGGGCGTGCTCTCGCTAGAATGGGTGCACAAAATAATTGACGCCATGTTTTTGAATCCATTTTACATTGCTGACAACTATTTTGACAATTATACTAGAAAAATAAATATCCTTACAAGACATATGCTTTCATGTTCTTCGGGATTGTTAAGTTTTGAACCATAAGTGCCGTTGTCTTTTCATAGTACGAAGTACTCTGTGTATAACGAAGTATACTGTATACGTAGGGAGTACCATGGACGAAGGGTGAGGACTGGGTTTTTCAGGGTACAAACACTTAATGTGCCACATTTGTTCTCCCTGGTTAGACTGGGTTTAGTTTTACTGTCTCAATTTACAATCCGAGACATGCTTTCCTCACATGTATGTGTATCGGACAGTTTTAAATTAGAACCTTTGTTGGCAACGTGTAGAACCGTTTCACCATTGCCTCAGGCACCCTTTTCTAAAAAGTGTAGCTCCTTTTTAGGGAATCATATCCATGTAGGTCATTTACTAATTTTTTAAAAGATTGCTTTCAGTAACTTAATGGTAATGCCTTGTGCCAGTGGTTTTCAGTTTGATCTTTTATGCTGGGAGTTTGGAAAGATTAACTGCTGAATATATTGACACAATTCAGAGGTATGCTATTGCTTCTGAGATTGATTAGCCTTTTCTGTGACATCCAGTACATATACATTTGAGTGAGGAATTAAGAAGTTCAAAACTGCATGTGAGATCTCGAAAAAATATAGACAGTAACCTGTTATGAAACTGAAAATCGCTATTGTTCATTTCCAAAAATGCAGTAAACACATGCTTTGAAAGTTAGGACTGCTGTAGAATTTTTGCTTGTCTGATTAACTGCAGTTTCACATCCTGTAAGTGTTAACTGTAACCATAAGTTCAGTACCGGTGCATATTTAGTCGAGTCGGGATTGAACAAGATCACTTGTGCAGCTGAGGAATACTTCATTCCTTCTCTTGTTAGTATGATCCTGATTTGGTCGCTTGTGTGAGTACCCTTGCTTGCTTGCAGATCTGAACTACAGGCCATCCATGATGTGCAAAAATTGCTAAAACTGAATCTTTTTAATTTGAAATCCATCAACAAGCAAACAAAGGCTTGTGGTATAACAATTTTCTTCAGCACACCACAATACACTGCACCCGACTATTGTTTTTAAAACAAACTATTTCTCAGATGCAATGATCTTGTTAAATTTAGCCTTTATTCAGTGTAGTACCGCCACTACTGTAGCATATTTTCAGTTTTTGACAACAAAACTTGGATCCATGAAACATTTAGACTATCCTTCAGAGTAGTTCCTGTCTCAGTGACCATATGGTCGCGAGTGTCATGATTGTTTAGTGTGACATCGAAAGTTTGGAACTACTCAAGTCATATCCTATACTTCTAGCTCCAGGTTACAAATTAACTTTTTTTCTGAACTATCAGTAATAGAGTAATAGAGATAAATGTTGTTGTAGGATCTCTACTATTATCCTCCTCCATTTCAACCTGGAGTAGAAGAAGGAAACAAGCCTCACGTCGCCGCCCTGCCCCTGCCAGCAATCCATAGTCACCTTCTGAATCCCCATCTCTCCCCTTGCATATTGCTTACGCCGTTGGCCACACGCTCAACATTGAATGCCGGCATTGAAGCACTATCTGCCGCCGCCACGCTAACGCAATGGACATGACGCTAGGATGGTTCAGGTTAGTGCTTTTTTCCAGGTTAATCATGTTGTGTAGTTATATATGCATGTTGTGTGTGTATACAAACAATTAGGATTATGAATATTGCTTCAAAAATTGGGAAATCTGTACAAATTCATACGTCAAATTTTGAGATGTATCTCTTCACAATTCATACGTCAAATTTTGAGATGTATCTCTTCACAATTCATACGTCAAATTTCAAGATAAAGGTCAAGCTCCATTATGTCCCCCCACTAAATTCATACGTCAAATTTTGAGATGTATCTCTTCACAATTTTTATTGTGCAAAAAAAATGCGGTGCTCAATGAAACTAGGGAGTGATAGGAAACCTGGTAATTATTTTGGCCTTTTATGTTATTATAGAAGGATGTTACATATTTGAAGTTGTGCTTTTCCTTGTTAATAGGATCCCGAGGTTTGAAATGTAGTCTTTTTTAGGGGGGTTTGAAATGTAGTCATTTTCTCTCTTAAGCATCGTCTATGCATAATTTAAAGTACTTTGATGCAAAATTATTTTTAAAATTTTGAGTAACCGTAGCAACGCACGGTCAGTCAACTAGTACCACATAAGGGCCTAGTGAAGAGGAAGTTCATCAAGACAGGAGTAATGACGGTAGTTGTTTCGGCCTTGTGTGTGGAAAATTATCGAAAATCAGAAACGTAAACATATTGTACTCTCTTCTCCCTTGTTCCTCCTTCCTCTCCACAACTCTAATTCCGGTACCAATTTCTGTGGTTTCATTGATTAAAGTGAGGATCTCTAGCTATTAGGTGTGTTGCCTCTATCTAGGATCGTTACATTTGGTATCAGCAGCCACTTGATCGGGGAAATTGATCGGATTTTTTCTCTCCAACTGATTTCGTTTCGCGGAGAGGAGACAAATCGAGTAATTGGGAGGAAATTTGGGTTTGGCTTTGGTTTGGGTTGGGATCTCTCATAAAATCCCCAGACCTGAGCTAGATTCACGGTGGCGGTGTGCGACGGCTTCATCAATCAGCTGCGCGGGTGGTGGTTCGATTTGGCGGCGGCGTTCCATTCGGCCACATATTCAACGACGACGAGGGTTCCCGGTGCATCACTGGTGCTGGGGTAAAATTCATGTCGGTTCGATTGAGTTGGTGTGGTTCAGGAGGCAAGCAGAGGCCAATTGCAGAGGAACGGTTACCCTAGTTCTCGTTGGCCTGGCGGCGGTAGAATTGCTGGTTCAGCAACTTCGTCACAGCGTGCCCTCCGACTCTGACGGTGCGCATCACTTCACTTGAGCACGATGTTGCATCTATGGTGATTACTATGGAGGATTTGGCGGCTCAGATGAGCATGGTCTTGGCTGGCCTTGCTACGGCATCAAAGACGGTGAATCTGAATGCTACTAGTCTATACTACTATTAAACAAGCAAACATGATCTTTCTTAAGGCCACCCAACAAGTGTACACCGACCACTTTACACCCTTAGATTGTTCAGACTAAAGAAATCTAACCGTTCTGATTAACCCAGTCATCTATACTACTATTAAACAAGCAAACATGATCTTTCTTAAGGCCACCCAACAAGTGTACACCGACCACTTTACACCCTTAGATTGTTCAGACTAAAGAAATCTAACCGTTCCGATTAACCCAGTCATCTAGCAAAGTGCAATCAGCAATAACGCCTTCCGCACCTCACTCCACCAAATTTCTTCTGCCAATCCGTTTTCCGGAAAACGTATTCCTCTCCTCCAACAACTCCTCACCCTCACAGTCCGCCCCGTTGCCACGACCTCCGGCTCCGCCCTCACATCGGCAGCCACGCCGCCAAAGCCACCTCGTGAGGCTGCCCCATCCACGCCGGCCACATGCCGCCACAACCCCCATCCATGCCGACCAGGAGCCGCCAAGACATCCGCCCTTCGACCGCTGCTGGTCCCCAGCGACGTCGGCCATGCTCTTCAATCGCAACCGCTCTTGCTGATCTTCACCGCTGATGCCGGAGCCACGGCCAAGGATCTGGTCACGCATGGCGTCGAAGCCGCCGCCCCCTTGGTGCATCGCATCTATCCTCCTTCCCATCGAACACAGAAACAACCAGCCGCATCGGAGCATCACGAACATTACCCGTAAATCTACGATGGCTTCAGCCTTGAGCTCCTGTATTGGTCCGTGTTGATGTCGAGGTTGTTGATACAGAGAAAGGTTGTGCCCTCCCGACAGTGTACAATGTCCTGCAGGTTTGCCCTATCATGTATAAGTTAATGTGCAATTTTGCTACTATGTCATGTTTATTCATCTACAATCGTAAATATCTTATACAATCATCCATTGTCCGTTGCTTCATATTTAATACTCCCTCGGACCCATATTAGTTGACTTGGATTTTCTAGATTTGGATGAATCTAGACACTATTTAGTATATAGGTTCATCCAAATTTTGACAAATCCAAGTCAACGATCGGAGGGAGTAGCATACTTAGACCATGCTTTAAATTCTACTTCTAAGTATCCTTTCCGTAGGTACTATCGACTGATGTAGTTGAGTAGCTTACTGCCAAAACAACATTAAGAAGAAGAAAACGAAGCACACACCATTTGGTCCTGAGTCCTGGCCAAAAGTTGCGGCAGTTAAGTCTGGAGGGTCAGTCTGATTTTTGTGTTACTGTGTTAGTACTTTTAACTTAGGCGCATGTTCACATTTGTAACGTATCCATAAAAAACACATGCGAATGCAGTACCAACGAGCAGAGAGCAGAGGCTTACTTATTTCAACATTAATAAAACATATAGTGACGAGGTTTGTGATTTGTTAATTCTGACTGAAAATCCTTTTTGGATGTTTCCATCATTATATCCAGGTATGCGAGTTTTACTATATCTGAACCAGATGTAAAATATGGCCATTGTCGCATACGTGACCCTATTTCCTTGTATAGGTATCCTATTTATTCAAATATCCAATCAATTATTCAATATATTGTTATACTATGTGCAGTGTAATGCCTAAAAAGAAAGATTAGCAATTTGAAAATCCAGCAAGTTATTCAAAATGGAGTTATGCCATGTGCGGTGTAATGTCTAAAATAAACATCGGGAATATGAAGATAAATTCAAAATGGGATTGCTTTCGGATGGTCTATGTTGATGTTCTCAACGGGGGAGAAGTCAAAGTCCCATGGACTATTATCCCTTCAATTGTGTTCTTGGTTACCTGCAACTTGCTCATGCCACATTGGTTACCTTCAAATTTGGTTGCTTCTTTATTTGTTTAACTGCAAGATGAATTCCTAACTGTGAAGGAAATTGGCGTTTACCTCTTCCAAAGACGTATTTGCTCTCCATATGTACTCATATATACAGTGTTTCCCTTGCAACATTATTAATTTTATTATTTGAAGGGATCTTTGTACATTGTAGGTTGAATTTCCCCAAGTAATACACTGCAATCGGTCGTTACGCTATTCTTTTCTGCACGTTTTCTGTAGGATGGTAACATTCAAGTATTTTACTTTATTTTTCTGCTGGATTAAATTGTTCACTAAGCATTGCCACATGGTATGATATATGAAGTTGTAGTGAGGCAAACTGTTACCATTTGGGGCCTTGTTATTTGGTTAGTTTCGTCAGCTTGCGCTAAACATCATGCTGACCATTTCTGAGTATATTTGGGGATCTTTTATACTATCACCTCTTATGTTCTGAGGGTATATTTATATGGCTCTCTAATTCTCAATTGTTTGCTTTTGCATAAACTACAAACTCTCTGCTTTGTATGGCTTTTTTTAAGCTGAAGTACAAGAATTACTACATGCTACATGGTGAAAGAGATAGAAGATGGTGGGGGACAGAAGCCTACCTTGTGGTGTCCGAGGGGTTGTGGCTGCTAATTGAATAGGAGACTCCAGAAATTATTCTTGGAGATTGACTGCAATGGTGTGCTCAGTCGATTACCGGACAAAAATCGATTCTTTTGTTCCCAAAGAGAAATGGTGAAGCCTAGCAGGGTGGTTTTTTCATTTCGGCTTAGCTATGTTAGACGAGCTACTTTTGTTACACATGTATGCACACAAGAGGTAATACGGACAGCTTTCTTCATTAGAAAACAAGTATTGCAAATTGGCACAATGTCAATAATTTCCATTTGCTTCAGTTATGTGTCTTTTGCAAATCATCCCGAGAAAGCTTTTCGATGATTCTGTCTTAATATTGTTGTTTTCAAGTTTGCTCTCTCAATTTTTATTCTTTCTGGTAGGTAGAGAGTAATACATAATTTTGATACATCCACGCACTGGGATAAGGGCATTGCTTCTCATGTATGGTCACTCATCCAATAACTGTTATACAAGACAAGCTTCACTAGATTGTGTTTAGAAGTTTTGGGCATGTCTTTAGCTGTCTAAAATTAAGTTAAGGATTTTTTATGTAGGGGAAATATATTTTCAGTCCAGTAACTATGGAGAATATTTTTTCACTGAATATACTATATGTTTGTGTTTGGTAAAATTTAAATATAAACAGAATAAACAGATTTCGTGCGTGCACTGAATAAACAGATTTCGTGCGTGCACTGCAAACTTACTAGTATATATTGATAAACAGATTTCGTGCGTGCACGTGCAAACTTACTAGTTGTAGAGAGCTTCGAGTCACAACCGAGCACGATTGTTGAAATCATAGGATAACGTGACCAATAAAGTGGATGCTATTGAGACACAGATGCTTCGGTTGGGTACTCGAATCACTTCCTTGGAGGGCACCATTCAAACGGCTCTCGGTGCATCATCTAGCCCAGACGGGCCCCATGAAGATCATGATACCCAGGGCATAGCTTCATAGCATTCTCTAGTCAATGGTGCGTTTCATGATTCTCGTTTATCTGTAGATCCAAAGTCCTCTTATCATGTTCAGTTTCACAATAGTAGAGGTGGTAGGGAGTCACATCATCATGAGTTTAGGATGCCTAAAATCAGTTTTCCTAAATTTGATGGCAGCCACCCTAAAATGTGGAAAGAATACTTTAGCATGTTTCATACGCCGGAAGAATACATAGTAGTTTATGCTACTCTGCATTTTACTGGCTCGGCTGCACTATGGTTACAGACTTATGAAGCTCAACATGATATTCATGGTTGGGCTCATCTATGTGTAGCTGTGTGTCAAAAATTTGCAAAGGATCTCTACTATACTGATATGACTAGGACCTTAAACATTAGGCAACAACATAATGTGGAAAGTTATTCTAGAGAGTTTCAAGGGTTAATGCATCAATTGTTAGCTCATAACCATGCTTTAGATGGTACCTTCTTTGTGGCTAAGTATATGAAAGAGTTAAAAAGGGACATTCGTACAACTATCATTTTGCATAAGCCAAGAACAGTTAATGTGGCCATTTCCTTGGCTCTCTTACAAGAAGCTCAATTATCTGAATCCAAGAAGGGAAGATATGAGTATAAGAAGTGACACAATAATGCTGGACCTGGGAAATTGGGTCCATTACCAATTGAACCTGATAAAGACAAGGTGTTGCCTTGTTGCTACTGTTGTTATTCCCAAGATTGATACATTGCGAGCTTAGAGGCAGACTCGAGGTGAATGTTTCAAGTGTGGAGGGAAATATGGTCCCGCTCATAAATGCCCCAATCAGGTTCAGTTAGCAGTCCTTGAGGAAATTTGTGCAGCTTTGTGAAATAGCATTTTCTATCCTAAGTGATTTTGGTGTTTATAACAACACACATGTCGGACTAATTATTTGCCAAGTGTACCACAGGTTTTATCAAGAAATAACTTGGCTCTTTCCTCCCAAAAAGGATCCCTTGCTAATCCTGCATTTTTGCCTCTGTGGTGTCCGGTAGTACCGGAAAATCAACCGGTACTACCGCACAGGGCCGACAGTATTGGAGATTGCTACTGGACCAGGCAGTGGGTTTGGGCGAACTGTCCAAAAGCTTCTGTCCTCCGTGGTACCGAAAAGCGGTAGTACCGCATTCTGATACCGGACAAGACAGAAGGTGTGGGCGAGTTCGCCAAACGCCTCTGTCTTCACCGGTACCAAAAAACGGTAGTACCGCTTTTTAGTACATAACACGACAGAAGGTTTTGGAAAGTTTGGCAAATGCCACTGCCCTCCTCGGTACCAAAATACGGTACTACCGCACGGGTCCGGTAGTACTGTGCCCCATGGCCGGTAGTACCGCTTTGCGGTAGCACCACATTATGGTCTCGTGGGAGTCTGGGGCTGGTTTGCCTATATGGCGCATCTCCGGTATCGGACCGGTAGTATCGGTGTCTTCCAGTACTACCGCTTGGAGTTTCGGTAGTACCGCTGCAATAAATGCTCAACGGTCAGATCCGCACCAAGGACTATAAATGCACCCTTCACCTACCTTGAGAGGTTGCTCGTGTCACTCAAGAACACCACCTCCATTTGAGCCACCAAATCACCAAGATCTATTCACTCAACCATCCAAAGTCATTGATCTTTGGAGAATCGAAGGAGGAGCCCTTGATCTATTGCTTCACCAAGAGAGATCTTCATTTTCCCCTCATTCACTTGAGGGCCCCTTGCTCTAGTGTTTCTTTGGAAACTCTAGTTCTAGATTTGGTTCTTACAAGTTTGTCTTTGATTGTTTGACAGCTTGCTTGTATTCGGGAGCCTCCAATTAAGTTATGGATGTGTGCCTCAAACTAGTTGTAAAGGTGCCGGCTTCCACCTTGAAGGTTGCTGATATAGTGGAAGAGGTGAATCGAACCCCTTGGGGTGAGGTTCATCGGAGAACAAGGGAGGCCTCTCGTGGCTTTGGTGGTTTGAAACCACCCCCTCTCTAAACGTAGACGTACTTTCCCTCAAAAGGAAGGAACTACGAGAAACAAATCCTTGTGTCTCCGTGTCCACACTTTGGTTACTTCTATCCTTTACCGCACTTTACTTACGTGTTCGTGCATAGTGTTGTGCTAGTTAATGCTTGTTTGACATATAGGTAAATTCACCTTAGTTGCATAATCTAGAGAATTTACCTTTCTTGTCAAACCCTAATTTGAAAAATAAAAAAAATTGAAGTAGCACCTATTCATCCCTCCTCTAGGTTCCCATACGATCCTTTCAATTGGTATCAGAGCCTCGGCTCTTTATTCGGGCTTTACCGCCTAAGAGTATATGGGCAGCAAAGAAGGGGAAATGGATGGTGATTCTACCGCCTCGGTAACCATGGAGGATCTCAATAACTTGGAAACAAGATTGAGCTCCACCATGGACAACAAGATCAAACAATTGCACAAGTTACTTGAGCAACTTGTTAAATATAAAGGTGGCTCATCATCCCCTTCTCCTCAAGAGGAACTTCTACCATTACCCAAAGAAAATGCCCCGGCATCACCCACGGGTAAGGTGGTGGGAGATAATCAAGACAACACTAATTCCTCCACAAAAAAGGGATGGTGGGAAAGGAGAGCACCATGACTCTCATGGATGGTACACTCCCGACCCTCCAATTCCTCACCCTCATATAAACAATAGAGGAGACCCACAAAAGCTAGAAGCATCTACTTTTGCTCAATGACAATCTCTAATGAAAACTCATGTGCGTAGCTCTTGCATTGAACTATGGAACATCATTGAACAAGGACTCTATATTGGGGATCCAAACAACTTGACAAGAAGAGAAGTTGTCAATAGTCAACTCAATGCCACCGCCTTGCACATGATTCAACAAGGATTGGGTATAAAGGATTACCCACACATTGAGCACCTCAACACCGCCAAGGAAGCTTGGGATGCTCTCACAGTGTTGTTTGTTGGGAATGAGAGCATGAGAAGGAACCGGTATTATGCACTAAGCAATGAAGTCGAAGGCTTCTATATGAAGGAAGGTGAAGATCATGAAGACATGTACCGTAGGCTCAAGACCACCGCCACCGCTTTTAGAAATGTGGGTGCCTCACATGTGGATGATGCTTGGATAAAAAGGAAATATGTGAATGCACTCATGCCCTTTGAGCCCACCGACTTGAAGAGCCTACAAGGAAGACACAACTACCACCTCATGACCTCCAATGAAGTTATGCAAGAGATGGCCTCTTTCAAGGTTGCCGCCAAGAATGCCAAAGATGCCCGTGCTCGAGCCCTTGAAATAAGCAATGTTGTCAACCTTGCATTGAAGGCCAAAGTTGTGGAACATGGGGATGAAGATGATAGTGATGAAGGCCTCTCTATGAGCCACCCCGATGATGTCAAGATTTCTGATGGTGAATATATGGCTTTCTATGCAAATAACTTTTGGAAGAACCCTACTAAGGCCAAGATGGAAATGCAACAAAGAAGCAACCCAAATGGAAGAAGAGAAAATGTCACTAAATTGAGAACTTGCTTCAATTGTGGTGACCAATATCACTTTGTGGCGGGTTGTCCCTATGAGAAGAGAGAAGATCATGGGGGTAAACTTGTGTTGAATAAAACTCCCAAAGCTCCTTACAAGAAACCCTTCATCAAGAAGAATCCCATCAACAATAAGTCGGGTGAAATTGTGTTGATCACTCATGAAGAATACTCCTCCGATGATGAAGGTGATGAAGATAATGAAGAGGAAACGTCAAGTGGTGTGGCTGCTCTTGCCACTACTTCTACTCCCACATTCTCCCTCTTCGACTCCCCAAATGAGAATCTCTCCAACAAGAACATCACTTGCCTTATGGCAAGAGGAACGGAGGTATCTTCATCATCTCACCCCACCCTCTTGAGTAATGATGATGAAATGTCTCTTGAGGTTAAAAAGGAAATAATTGCTTTTGATGAGTTCATGAATAACTTGCAAGGGGAACACATAAGACATTTTGTGGACCTCTTAAATCAACTTTCTCACACCCAAGAGCTTCTTGATAAAAGATGTAAACTAGGAAGAGAACACACGATCGAGTTGGAAGCCCTAAATAATGCTCTAGAAGAGGAACAAGAGACTAGGTTGTCCCTTGAACTAAAACTTGAAGGGCTTGATGGGGCAAATGATTTAATTGTGAATAGATTCATTAAGGAACGTGACCTTGCTATTGCTAAATATAAAAGGGCTAAAAAGGACAAGATTGAGTTTGGTGTGGTTCATGAAAACTTGTCGAGGACTTTAGTTTGCTTAACAAGGCTCACAAGGCATTGGAAAGTGAACTCTTGTCACTCACAAAGTCCCATGAAAAGATTCAAACTCAATTGACCAATATTCCTTCACCTAGTAATTTCATTCCATCTAGTAGTACAACTATTCTTGAAGAAAATGCTAGGTTGAAGGGGGATCTAGCTAAGGCCACATTTCCAAAAGGTAACAAGTCCATTGATGACCTTTTGAGTAAGCAAAGGTCAAATGGTGAGAAAGAGGGCATTGGTTTTGTCTCCAAAGCCAAGAAGAAGAACAACAAGAAGAAGCAGGCCAAGCCCGCACAAGAGAAAAACAAGGCCATTATGGACAGTAAGACCACAAGTGGTAAAACTATGTCTCATGATGATTTTGCGGGAAGTGCTAACCTCACTATGTTCTAATGTGTGATTATTATGGTGGTGTGTATGCACAATATGTTGGGCCATATGATGGTTATATTTCTTGGTCTATTTGGGTCCTCAAGATCCTTGTTGCTAACAAAAGAGGACCCATTGAAAAATGGGTACCTAAAAATTAGCTTGATCTTTTGTAGACATATGCTTCCAGAGGGTCAAAATGGGTGCTTGATAGTGGTTGCACAAGTCATATGACCGGAAGCTCTTCTATTGTCAAAGAATTAAGGCCAAATGATGGTCAAATATCCGTGACATATGCCGACAAGTCAAAGTATAAGGTAATAGGTTTTGGCAAGGTAGTGGTTGCCCACGATATTACACTCGTGGATGTCATGCTTGTTGAGACCCTTGGTTACAATTTACATTCAGTCTGTGCTCTTGGAAAGATGGGCTTTGCCATCTTTATTGATGATGATATTGTGGTCCTCATGTGGAACAAGTCTCTCAGGGTCGCTTTCGTTGGGTACGTCAAACATGACTTGTATGTGGTGGACTTTTCGGGGCAAACCACTACAAGTGCGATGTGCTTATTCGGAAAGGCTGGTGTGGGTTGGTTATGGCATCGCTGACTAGCCCATGTCAATACGAGAACTTTGCAAAGTCTCCACAAGGAGGGCCATATTGTTGGACCAAAAGAAAATGTTTCCTTTGCCAAAGATCGTGTTTGCAGGACTTGTGTTCAAGGAAAGATGCATGATGCTCCCCACAAGCCAAAGAACCGCATCAAGTCAACGGGGATCTTGGAGATCCTTCATGCGGACCTCTTTGGTCCTCCATCTCATGCAAGTCTTGGTGGGAAGAAATATTGTTTGGTGATTATTGATGAATTTTCAAGATACTCATGGGTATATTTCTTCAAGTTGAAAAGTGAGACCCAAAAGACCTTCATCGACTTCATCAACTTGGTTCAAAGCCAATACAATGCCCCCGTGTTGATAATAAGAAGCGACAATGGCACTGAGTTCAAGAACTACACCTTTAATGATTTCCTTAGTGATGAGGGGATAAAACACCAATATTCCGCTGCATATACCCCTCAACAAAATGGTGTTGCCGAGACGAAGAACCGGACTCTTATTGAGATGGCTAGGACCATGTTGGCGGAGTTTAAATCTCCATACAACTTTTGGGCCAAATCCATCTCCGCCGCTTTCCACGCATCAAACCGGCTCTATCTCCGCAAAGAAATCAACAAGACTCCATATGAAATACTTACCGGTAACAAGCCCAACATATCTTACTTATGGGTGTTCGGTTGTAAGTGTTTCTATCTCATAAAAGGTGTTCGTTTGTCCAAATTCAATTCTAAAGCATTAGAGGGTATTTTTGTTGGCTATGGTCTCGAATCTCACACTTATAGAATCTATGATAAGCTCTCTGGATCCATCATAGAATCTTGTAGTGTGACCTTCGAAGAATATGATGGTCCCAAGGGGGCGTGTTGATGCTTGTGATGTAGATGATGAAAAACCTCAGGATGCCATAGGAAGAATGGGTATGGGATATATCCGCCCCGTTGAGGAACCCCTTATGGCGGATCGAGAAGAACTATGCTCTACTCAAGTGGAGCCCTCATCTTCACAACAACATGTTCCATTTATCGAGGTGGACAATGACCCAAGCCAAAGACAAGTTGTGGACCCTCAACATGTTGATCAAGGTGACATCTCTAGTGAGGAGGAGCTTGATTCATTCTCTAGAATGTCAAGTGGTGCCAAGTCAATTACACAAGGAAGATCCATACAAACTGCCTTGAGACAAGCTCAACTCAATTCTAGAAGTGTGCCTGATCAAGACCAAGGTCAATCTTTGCCTCTTAATGAAGAGAATGATTCCAATGATGATCAAGGTCAAGTTAATGGTCAAGACGAGGACCAAAATGATGAAGAGGTTCCTCCAGGAAACAACAAGGAGATCCACACTCGTCGCGAAGCTAGAACGGGTAGGATGATGGAATTAAGAGACCACTCTCTAGAAAATGTGGTTGGTGACCTAAGGAGAGGCATTTCCACAAGAGCACAATTGAAGAGGTTCAGTGAACACCAAGCACATATCTCCATGATTGAACGCAAGAAAGTGTGGGAAGCTCTTGAAGATTCGGATTGGTTGGAAGCAATGCACAAAGAGCTCAACAACTTTGAGAGAAACAAAGTATGGAAGTTAGTTGAGAAGCCAAAGGATTGCCGCAATGTTATAGGCACCAAGTGGATATTCGAGAACAAGCAAGATGAGCATGAAATTATAGTAAGGAACAAGGAAAGATTGGTGGCACAAGGGCTCTCTCAAATTGAAGGCATTGATTATGGAGAGACATATGCACCCGTGGCTCGCCTTGAGTCCATCCGTATCCTTCTTGCTTATGCGGAAAACATAACTTTAAGTTGCAGCAAATGGATGTAGAAAATGCATTTCTTAATGGTCCCTTAAATGAGTTGGTATATGTAAAGCAACCCCCAGGATTTGAGGATCCCAACTTCCCAAACCATGTCTACAAACTTGACAAGGCGCTCTATGGGCTCAAACAAGCCCCATGCACGTGGTATGAGCACCTTAGAGAGTTGTTGTTTGACCGTGGGTTTGAGGTTGGGAAAATCGATCTCACTCTTTTTACTAAGGTTAATAGGGAGCTTTTTGTATGCCAAATATATGTTGATGATATTATATTTGGCTCATCTAACAATGCTTTTAATGATGAATTCTCAAAGCTTATGACTAGTAGGTTCCAGATGTCTATGATGGGGGAGTTAAGGGTATTTCTTGGTTTTGAGATCAATCAAGTTAGAGAAGGGACATTCTTCAACCAAGCCAAGTATACTCAAGATATGCTCAAAAGATTCAATATGCAAGATTTAAATGGAGCTCCTACTCCCATGGCTACAAAGACTCATCTAGAACAATATCCAAATGGTAAAGATGTGGATCAAAAGGTATACCGGTCTATGATTGGTTCCTTGCTTTACCTTTGTGCATATAGACCCGATATTGTGTTGAGTGTAGGTGTGTGTGCAAGATATCAAGAGTCTCCTAAAGAAATCCATTTGATGACGGTCAAGAGAACTTTTGATATTTGGTTCATACCACACATTATGGTCTTTGGTATCCCCGAGGGTCAGCATTTGCTCTTTGGGGATACACGGACTCAGATTGGGCTGGTGATAAGGATGATAGAAAATCAACATCCGGGGCTTGCCAATTCCTTGGTAGGTCCTTTTTATGTTGGTCTTCTAAGAAGCAAAATTGTATATCTCTCTCCACCGCCGAAGCTGAGTATGTGGCTGCTGCTAGTGCTTGCACTCAATTGCTATGGATGAGGCAAACTTTAAAGGAATACGATGTCCATTGTGACAAAGTGCCTCTTCTATGTGACAATGAAAGTGATATCAAGATTGCCTATAACCCGGTGGATCACACAAGGACAAAGCATATTGAGATTCGCCATCACTTCATTAGAGATCATGTTGCTCGAGGTGATATTGATCTATCTTATGTGTCAACCAAAGACCAACTTGCCGACATCTTCACGAAGCCACTTGATGAAGCAAGGTTTTGCTATTTGAGTAATGAACTAAATATCATAGATTCAAGGAGCTTGACTTGATCACCTTGCATACTCTTAACCCTTATTTGGTTTAGGTGTAGGCATGGATATAGGGGGGGGGTGCGGTCCTAATTGATTGGACTATCCCTCCTCCCATTATGCCCAAAGCGATAAAAATCATTTCTGTTAATATCATTTTGTGATATGTGAGCTTCAATGATGAGTTTCAGTAATGGACCCAAGATATAGCTTCGTGGTGCCAAGCAGAGTTTACTCAAACATGGTGGCCTAGGACACCACCCTCTCACATTCGAGAGGTTGGTGCTTACTCGTGTTTGTCATTTGTTGAGTTGTTTTAGGTGTTAAGATCATGCACTCTCATTTGGTTCTTGATATGTTTTCCCTATTTTAGAGTGCATGTGTCCATATTAGTGTGACTTTCTTAAGCTAAGCCTTTCTTATCCTTCTACAAACCTCATCTACTGTGCACAAGAACCTCCCCATTTATACCTGGCTTTCTGTTCTGGTGGAAACGGTACTACCAGGTAAGGGAGCGGTACTACCGGACGGGGTCAATATCCAGGTCGACTCCTGGAAACTTCCTAGGTGTGGTACTACCGGTCTTTTACACGGCACTCCCGGTAACCGGTACTATCGGGAAAGGTAGCGGTACTATCAGCCGGGGTCAGTTTCTAGGTCGATTTCTAGAAACCTCTCAGGCGGGGTACTACCGGTCATTTTCGCGGCACTACCGGGTGTATGTGC
Organism: Avena sativa; assembly: GCA_916181665.1. Taxonomy (NCBI): domain Eukaryota; kingdom Viridiplantae; phylum Streptophyta; class Magnoliopsida; order Poales; family Poaceae; genus Avena; species Avena sativa. Next base: position 348,989,139 of record OV702293.1, on the reverse strand, counting down.
GGCAGTAACGCGCAGCGGTACTACCGTTCACACACTGGTACTACCGCTCGGCATCCTGGTTAAGGGTTCAGAAGCGGGGGGGGGACCTCTCAGTGCCCCATTGTTCCCCTATCTCCACTCCTAACCGATGCCGCCACCGGAGCAGGAATCGCCGCCAGAGCCCCGCACTCTCCTCCCTCCACCGGATCCACACCGAATCCGGCCTCCTTGCGGGCTCCTCCTCAATCTCCACCGCCATGGACACCGGTACTACCGCCCTCTTCTTCTTCTCCCATGTTTTCTCCATTGAATCTAGGGAAACTTGATTCTTGGTCAAAACAGTTGTTTTGAGGTTGTGTCGTGTGTAGTTTAACAGATATTACTCCTTGCCGATGAAATCCTCGTTTTGGATAATTTTGCTGCCAGTCTATGGATCAATTCTACCAGATCTAGTCTGTAGTCGCATGACCGGTAGTACCGGAAATTTTCCGGTACTACCGCTTATGATATCCGGTACTACCGACCATGACTGACAGCAAAATTTTCCCTAAACTTGAATTTCGCCGTGGAACTTCTTTCGTTTCGGGTTCTTGTGCCCTTATCCCACTGCTATCTCCCTCTTTCTTTCACAGGTGCAGGGGGTTCCCTTGGTTCACGGAAACGGTCCAAAGCTCATCATGAAATCGAGGACTATGAGTCAGAGTCCGACTCCGAGTCAGAGACAGAGGAAGAGATCATGCCTCAACCTAGCAACCATATGAAGCTGAAATCCACTCGAGGCCGACGTGGAGGGGGTATTAAGCAAAGTGTTGGTCGTGGGAGTGGTCCTCCTCCTCCTCCCCCTTGAGTCATTGATACGTCGGAAACGTATCTATAATTTTTTATGCTCCATGCTTCCTTACTATCTACTTTGCTTTGGTTTGTCCACACTTTGAGTTGTTTTTATATGTTTTCTAGTATTAACCTATTAACAAGTTGTCACAGTGCCAGTTGCCTGTTTTCTTCTGTTTTTGGTTCCAGAAAGACAGAAAATCAATATTCTCATAATTGGACGAGACAAAAGCCAAAGTCAATATTTTACCATGGGGAACACGAAGCCAGAGTCCGAGACGAAGGAGACCCACCAGGGGGACACACCCCCTGGCCGCGCGGGTGGGCCCACCCCACCCCTGGGGGTGCGGCCGCCCTGGTGGCCCCCTGCCTCGCCTCTTCACCTATAAGAAGCCCCCGATGCAGAAATCCTAGGCACCCGATCAAAACTCCACGAAACCGTCTGTAGCCGCCGCCACCATCGCCACTAGATCGGGGGGATCTGAAGCTCTTCTCGGCACCCTGCCGGAGGGGAGATCATCCCGGAGGCCTTCTTCTTCATCATGCCAGCCTCCGGTATGAAGCGTGAGTAGTTCCACCTTGGACTACGGGTCCATGTAGTAGCTAGATGGTTGTATCTCCTCCTTGTGCTTTCATGTCTAGATCTTGTGAGCTCCGTTCATGATCAAGATATAATCTATTTGTAATCATGCATGTTGTGTTTGCAGGGATCCGATGGATATTGAGATTACTATGTCGGATTGACTAATGGTTTTGTCTATTTGATTCTATCATGTATGTGTTGTTTGTGATCTTGCATGCTCTCCGTTGTTAGTAGCAATCTTGGCCAAGTAGTTGCTAGTGACTCCAAGAGGGGGTATTTATGCTCGATAGTGGGTTCATGCCTCTAGTTTCCAAAGGAAGTGACAGAAATCTCTTCAGTTGTAGACGTGTTGTTGCCACTAGGGAGAAAACAACAGTTTATTTTCATGGAACAAGTGGATTGTTTACCTTACACACTTTGCTTAAAACAGTTGTCTGTTGCTTGCAACGTAATACTGGAGGGGGTTTGGATGAAAACCTGAAGGTGGACTTCTAGTCATAGATGCAGTTGGATGGAGGTCTATGTATATTGTTGTATTGCCCAATCGAATCTCATAGGATCTTTTTGTATAGTATTGCATTGTTATGCCTTGCTAAGTCCTATCAATTGCCCTACTGTAATTTGTTTACCCAGCATGCCATGTTTGTTTATCTAAGGAGAACACATCTAGTGAACTATGGACCCCGGTCCAATCTTTACCATTGATACATCTTCTGATGTTACTGTTTACTTGCTGCAAACCATCATCACCTTCCACACCATATAGTTAATCCTTTGTTACAGCAACCGGTGAGATTGACAACCTCACTGTTCGTTGGGGCAAAGTCTTGAGTTTGTGTTGTGCAAGTTTCCATGTTGCTCTCAACACATTTGAGACATTTCCTTCCTCCTACTATTTCGATAACCTTGGTTTCTTACTGAGGAAAGACTTGTTGTTGTGCTGCTTCACACCTTGCTCTTGGGGTTTCCTAATGAAGTGCCTCACGTCAACAAGGAGTCATCAACAAGTTTTCTGGCGCCGTTGCCGGGGAGGCTAAGGACGTCTTCACAAGGGGAGTCCTCCTCAACCTTTGTGTTTACTTTGTTTTTAGTTTGCTTAGTTTCTTTTGCTTGGTTTTGTTTGCCTTTTTTATCAAAAACTCCAAAAAAAATAGTCTAGTTTGGTTTGCTTTCTCTTATAAAAAACACAAAAAAATTAGTTCCTTCTCTAGCTGCTGCTGCTGTTTTTGGCTTGCTCCACTTTGCCAAAATAAACTTTGCTGAGAACACCAAGTTGTGTGACTTCACTAGCACAAACAACAATGATTTCCTTAGCTCTCCCATTGCTCCACCTGCTCCTGATGCTACCTTTTATGAAATTAAGCCTGCTTTGTTGAATCTTGTGATGAGAGAGCAATTTTCTGGTGCTAGTTCTGATGATGTTGCTGCCCATCTCAATAGCTTTGTTGAACTTTGCGAGATGCAAAAGTATAAGGATGTAGATGGAGATATTATTAAGCTCAAGCTGTTTCCTTTCTCTTTGAGAGGAAAAGCTAAAGAATGGTTGTTATCCTTGCCTAGAAATAGTAATGATTCTTGGATTAAGTGCAAGGATGCTTTTATTGGAAAGTACTATCCTCCTGCTAAGATTATATCTATGAAAAGTGATATTATGAAATTTAAACAACTTGATAATGAACGTGTTTCTCAAGCTTGGGAAAGAATGAAATCTTTGGTTAAGAATTGTCCCACTCATGGACTCACTGCTTGGATGATTATCCAGACTTTTTATGCAGGTTTGAACTTCTCTTCAAGAAACCTGTCGGATTCAGCTGCTGGAGGTACCTTTATGGGCATCACTTTGGGTGCTGCAACAAAACTCCTTGATAACATGATGGTTAATTACTCTGAATGGCACACTGATAGATCTCCACATGGTAAGAAGGTAAATTCTGTTGAAGAAACTTCCTCTTTGAGTGATAAGATTGATGTTATTATGGTTATGCTTGTTAATGGGAAAGCTCCTCTAGATCCAAATAATGTTCCCTTAGCCTCTTTGGTTGCTCAAGAAGAGAAAGTTGATGTGAACTTCATTAGAAACAACAATTTCAACAACAATGCCTATAGGAACAATTTCGGTGGTAACAAAAATTATAGGCCTTATCCTCCTAATAATGGAAATTCCTATGGAAACTCCTACAACAATGCTAGAAGTGTCCCCTCTGAACTTGAATTCATGCTCAAAGATTTTATTAGTAAACAAACCGCTTTTAACAAAACTGTGGAGGAAAAGCTGTTAACTATTGAGAAAAATATTTCCTCTTTGTCTGAAGCACAATCCTCCTTGATTAATAAAATGGCTGCTAAACCCGAAACCATGGAAAGTGCCTTTGCTACTACTCATGCCATACAAGTTACTATTGATGAAAATGTTAGGCTGTTAGCTCAACTTCATGCTAAGTGGGAAAGGGAAGCTGAAATTGATAGAAACAATAGTGTGCACACCATCACTAAAATGGATACCACTAAACCACAAGAAGTCCCTATTCCTCCACCTATAATGCCTAAGCCTGATGAGTATACTACTAGTGATGCTAAGTTTGATTTTGATATAGATGGTTGCAATATTTCTAAAGTGATTTTGTTCCTGCAAAAACTTGCTAGAAGTCCTAATGCCAGTGATATGCATGTTGCTTTCACCAAACACATTACAGATGCTCTTATTAAGATTAAGGAAGAGAAGTTAAAACACAAAGCTTCTATTCCTAGGAAAGTAGAAGATAGTTGGGAACCCATTATTAATATGCAAGTGAATGACTTTGACCTCAAAGCTTCATGTGATCTTGGTTCTAGTGTCTCTATTATGCCTAGGAAGATTTATGAAATGCTTAATTTGCCACCTTTGGAAGATTATTATTTGGATGTCCCACTTGATGATAATGCTAAGAAGAAACTCATGGGGAGTATTAATGATGTTTTAATTATGGTTAACAATGCTTATGTCCCTTTTTATTTCTATGTTTTGGATGTTGAATACAATTCTTCTTGTCCTATTACTTTGGGAAGACCTTTTCTTAGAACTTTTGGTGCCATCATTGATATGAAAGAAGGCACCATTAAATATCAATTTCCATTCAACAAAGGTATTGAACACTTCCCTATGAGGAGAGAGAAGTTGCTTTTTGCTCCTCCTTTGAAAGCAAGGTTTGATGTTAATGCTTCTTCATTTGAAAATACTTGATTTCTTACTTCTTGTGCCTAACTTAAAGGCGTTAAAGAAAAGTACTTGTTGAGGGATAACCCAAGAGTTTACTTGAGTATTAGAAGTTATTACTTCAGTAATGACATCTCCTTATTCTTTTTATTTGCTTTTTGTTTCAAGAATGACCTCTAATGAGAGGAAAGTAAGATTTGGGGAGTTGTTGTCCCAAAACAGATTCCTGTCCTCCACCATAAAATTTCGTGAGGAGTCTATGTAAGTCGGATTGAGCCAAAAATTTCTAAATGAATCCCTTTATAGGTGGGAGGCGCGGCCAAGGGGAGGGGAATCCCTCCCCAACTCGGCTTGGAGGTGGGCCGGCGGTTGGTGGAGGGAATCCCTCCCCAACTCGGTTTCCCACTCCTCCTCCTCTTTCCAAAACTTGCCGTTTGACTTTCAAACTAGCCATTTGACTTTTCAATTTAGGAATTAAATAAACCCTTTATTTTGGACAACAAGGACACCTAGTACATGATGCAATCATTCCAACTTACAATGACACATTCATGTACCCTTCCCCCTCCGGAGTGCTGGACATTCCGGAACCTTCTAGAATGTTCCCGATGAAAACACCGGAACCATTCCCCAACTCCGGAACGGGACTTTCCTTATATGAATCTTATTCTCCGGACCATTCCGGATCTCCTCGTGATATCCCGAATCCCATTCGAGACTTCGAACAACATTCTGACTCTTTCTCATCATTCCATAACTACTCAAACAACGTCGAATCCTTAAGTGTGTCTCCCTACGGTTCGTGAATTATGCGGACATGATCAAGACACTTCTCCGAACAATAACCAATAGAGGAATCTGGAAATTCATATGGCTCCCACATATTTCTACGATTACTTTGTGATCGAATGAACCACTTACATACAATATCAATTTCCCTTTGTCTCACGATAGTTTACTTATCCGAGGTTATGATCGTCGGTATCTCTGCATACCTAGTTCAACCTCGTTACTGACAAGTACTCTTTTCTCGTTCCCGTGATATGTGATCCCTTGTGAGCCAGTCACATGCTTGCAAGCTAATTGGATGACATTTCACCGAGAGGGCCCAGAGTATATCTATCCGTCATATGGATGGACAAATCCCACTCTTGATCCATGTGTTTCAACCAATACTTTCTGAACACTCAATGCCACCTTTATAGCCACCCAGTTACGGTGTGGTGTTTGATGTTATCAAAGCATCCGTCCGGTAAAGGTGATATGCATGATCTCATGGTCGAAGGAATTAGATAACTATGTTTCAGAAAGCATATAGCAATTGAACTATTAAAATGACTTGATCTTTATGCTACGCTTATCTATAGGAGTATGTCCACCATATCATTCTCCTAACGATATGATCTTGTTGTTAATAACATCCCAATGTTCATGATAGGGAAACCACAATCATCTATTAACCAACAAGCTAGTATTATACAGAGGCTTTACTAGGGACTTCAAATTAAGTTTACAAATCACACAAGTATTAATGTTTCCTTGTTAATACTATTATATCATGAATGTAAACATTTATCATAAACACAAAGATATAATAATAACTACATTTATTATTGCCTCTAGGGCATATCTCCAACAGTCTCCCACTTGCACTAGAGTCATCTAATCTAGATTACATGGTAATATACCGAACACCCATGGCAGTTTGGTGTTGGTCATGTTTTGCCCTCGGGAGAGGTTTAGTCAACGGATCCGCCACATTCAGATATGTGTGTACTTTGCAAATCTTTATATCCCCATCTTGGATATGTTCTTGAATAGCATGAAAACGTAGCTTGATGTGCTTCAGCTTCTTGTGTGACCTTGGTTCTTGCGCATTGGCTATGGCGCCCATGTTATCACAGTAGATAGACATTGGGTCCAGCGCACTAGGAACCACACCCAGCTCTGTAATGAACTCTTTCATCCATATCGCTTCTTGTGAAGCCTCCGAAGCAGCCATGTATTCCGATTCAGTTGAAGATCTCGCCACAACGCTTTGCTTTGCACTCCTCCAGCTAACTACTGCACCATTCAAAATAAATACGTATCCAGGTTGTGATTTAGAATCATCCGGATCGGTGTTCCAACTAGCATCGGTGTAACCATTAACAACGAGCTGTTCATCACCTCCATAAGAAAGAACCATATCCTTAGTTCTTCTCAAGTACTTAAGGATGTTTTTGACCGCTGTCCAATGATCCACTCCTGGATCACTTTGATATCTGCTAGTTAGACTAACAGCATATGCAATGTCGGGTCTAGTACGTAGCATGGCATACATTAGAGATCCTATGGCTGAGGCATAGGGAGTCTTACTCATCCTTTCTCTATCTTCTGCCGATGTCGGACTTTGAGTTTTACTCAAGGTCGTATTGGGCAACATGGGCAAGAACCCTTTCTTGCTATCTTCCATTCCAAACCTCTTTAGAACTTTGTCCAAATATGTACTCTGTGACAATGATATTTGGCATTTCGATCTATCTCTATAAATCTTTATGCCTAATATGTAAGCTGCTTCGCCAAGATCCTTCATTGAAAAACTATTATTCAAATATTCCTTGACACTATTAAGAAGGTCTACATCATTCCCAATCAACAATATGTCATCCACATATAGTATTAAGAATGCTACAGAGCTCCCACTCACTTTCTTGTAAATACAAGCTTCTCCATAAGTTTGTATAAAACCAAAACTTTTGATTACCTTATCAAAACGTTGATTCCAACTTCGGGATGCTTGCTTCAATCCATAGATGGACCGTTGAAGTTTGCATACCTTGTTAGCATCTTTAGGATCGACAAAACCTTTGGGTTGCATCATATACAACTCTTCATCAATGTCACCATTGAGGAATGCTGTTTTGACATCCATCTGCCATATCTCATAATCGTAATATGCAGCGATTGCTAACATAATCCTCACAGACTTTAGCTTTGCTACTGGTGAGAAAGTCTCATCGTAGTCAACTCCTTGAATTTGTCGAAACCCTTTTGCGACAAGTCGAGCTTTATAGACAGTAACATTACCATCAGCGTCTGTTTTCTTCTTGAAAATCCATTTGTTCTCGACAGCCTTCCGGCCATCCGGTAAGTCCACCAAAGTCCATACTTGGTTTTCGTACATGGATCCAATCTCGGATTTCATGGCTTCTTGCCATTTATTGGAATCTAGGCTCATCATCGCTTCCTCATATGTCTCAGGGTCATCGGTGTTGTCCACCAACATGATACTCATAACGGGATCATACCAATCTGGAGTGGTACGAGTTCTCGTTGACCTGCGAGGCTCTGTAGCAACTTCGACCGAAGTTTCATGATCATCATCATTAGCTTCCTCTCTAATTGGTGCAGGCACCACAGGAACTTCTTCCGGCGCTGCGCTACTCGTAATTTCGAGAGAAGGTTCGACAACCTCGTCGAGTTCTACTTTCCTTCCAGTCACTTCTTTCGAGAGAAATTCCTTCTCTAGAAAGGATCCATTCTTGGCAACGAAGATTTTGCCTTCGGATCTATGATAGAAGGTATACCCAATAGTTTCCTTCGGGTATCCTATGAAGACGCATTTTTCCGCTTTGGGTTCAAGCTTGTCCGGCTGTAACTTCTTTACATAGGCTTCGCATCCCCAAACTTTAAGGAACGACAATTTAGGTTTCTTCCCAAACCATAATTCATACGGTGTCATTTCAACGGATTTAGACGGTGCCCTTTTTAAAGTGAATGCGGCTGTTTCTAATGCATAACCCCAAAATGATAGCGGTAAATCTGTAAGTGACATCATAGAACGAACCATATCTAAGAGAGATCGATTACGACGTTCAGACACACCATTACGCTGTGGTGTTCCCGGCGGTGTCAATTGTGAAAGTATTCCGCATTTCTTCAAATGCTCGCCAAACTCGTAACTTAGATATTCACCTCCACGATCAGAACGTAGAAATTTAATCTTCTTGTTACGTTGATTCTCTACCTCACTTTGAAATTCCTTAAACTTCTCGAAAGTTTCGGACTTATGTTTCATGAAATAGATATACCCATATCTACTCAAGTCATCTGTGAAGGTAAGAACATAACGATAACCACCGCGCGATGCTACACTCATTGGACCACACACATCGGTATGTATGATTTCCAATCAGTCCGTAGCTCGCTCCATCATACCAGAAAATGGAGTCTTAGTCATTTTACCCATCAGACATGCTTCGCATCTTTCAAGTGATTCAAAATCAAGTGATTCAAGAAGTCCATCGGAATGGAGTTTCTTCATACGCTTCACTCCAAATGTGACCAAGACGACAGTGCCACATATAGGTCGAGTTATCGCTCGATTTCAAACGTTTAGCCTCAATGTTATTAATATGTGTATTTCCACCATCAAGATTCAATAAGAATAGACCATCTATCAAAGGTGCATGTGCATAAAACATATTACTCATATAAATCGAACAACCATTATTCTCGGATTTAAACAAGTAATCGTCTCGTAATAAACAAGATCCTGATATAATGTTCATGCTCAACGCAGGCACCAAATAACAATTATTTAAGTATAAAACTAATCCCGATGGTAGATGAAGGGGTAGCGTGCCGACCGCGATCACATCAACCTTTGATCCGTTTCCCACGCGCATCGTCACCTCGTTCTTCACTAGCTTCCGTTTATTCTGTAGCTCCTGTTTCGAGTTACACATATGAGCAACCGAACCAGTATCAAATACCCAGGCACTACTACGAATACTAGTGAGATACTCATCAATAACATGTATATCAGATATACCTTTCTTCTTGATGTTGCCATTCTTCAAATCCGCCAAGTACTTTGGGCAATTCCGCTTCCAGTGACCTTCTCCTTTGCAGTAAAAGCACTCAGTATCAGGCTTGGGTCCAGCCTTGGTCTTCTTCGTCGGTGTGGCAACTTTCTTGCCACCCTTCTTGAAGTGTCCCTTCTGCTTAGACTTGCCTTTCTTGAATTTGGTGGTCTTATTGACCAACAACACTTGGTGCTCTTTCTTGATCTCCACTTCTGCAGACTTTAACATAGCAAACAGTTCTGGCAACTGCTTGTTCATGTTCTGCATGTTGTAGTTTATCACAAAGTTCTTGTAACTTGGTGGTAGTGATTGGAGGACACGGTAAATCCCCAAAGCATTAGGAATCACTATACCCAAGCTTTGAAGTTTGTTTGCGTGCCCAGACATCTTAAGCACATGCTCACTGACGGAGCTGCCCTCTTCCATCTTGCAGTTAAAGAACTTTTCAGAAGCCTCATAACTCTCAATCGCCGCGTGAGTCTCAAAGATCAATTTGAGATCACGGACAATATCATGTGGGTCTGAATTCTCAAACCTTTTCTGAAGCTCCGATTCTAAAACATACAAGATAGCACACTGAACTATGGAGTACTGATTCTTCCGAGCAAGGTAAACATTCTTTACTTCATCGGTAGCATCAGCTGCAGGTGGGTCACCCAGCGGTGCATCCAGCACATAGGTCAAATTACCAGCTGTGAGGACAATCCTCAAATTGCGGAACCAATCCGTGAAGTTGCTTCCATTGTTTTTCAACTTTTCTTTCTCTAGGAACGCATTAAAATTGATGGTAGGGGCTGCCATTGATCTACAACATATTTGCAATAGTTTAGACTAAGTTTATGACAAATTGAGTTCAAATTAATAAATTTAATCTAGGTGAAATCCCACTCAAAACAACATCCCTCACATTGTTTTAGTGATCACACGAACCAAATCCACCATATCAAAACCGATCATCACGAGAGTTGATATAGTTTCAATGGCGAACAATCGACATGTTCATCATATCTGCTATATGACTCATGCTTTACCTTTCGGTGATCCGTGTTCCTGAGACCATGTCTGTACATGCTAGGCTCGTCAAGATCAAAACTTAGCTACCGCATAAGCAAATCTGGCTTGCTTACGTTGTATACACTTTGCGGAATCTAACACACCCGATCATCACGTGGTGCTTCGAAACAACAAGCTTTAGCAACGGTGCATACTAAGGGTGAACACTTTAGAACTTGAAATTATGTGCATGAGGGATCATCTTATAATGCTACCGTTGTCTACTAAGCAATACAAGATGCATAAAGGATTAACATCACATGCAATTCATAATATGTGATATGATATGGCCTTTCTTCTTTGTGCTTCCGATCTCCATCTTCAAGCACGAACATGATCTCCATCATCACCGGCATAGCATCAAGGTCAATGACGCTTCTTCATGGTTGTCGTCCACCAGCTTCAACTATTACAACTACTTTGAATAGACACGCGGGTCTTAACAGAAATTAAAGACAACCATATGGCTCCTGCCGGTTGCCAACTTACAATAAGGAACATTGCATACATCAAATATAATCACAATCATGGCCATATCACATCAATGCACACCCCTGCAAAACAAAGTTAGACGCCTCTACTTTCTTTGCATATTTTACGTGGTTTGGGGCTTTCAATAAGTGTCGTTCTAACTTACGAACAAGAACCACAACATTGATACTAGTATTGTTAATCACCCGTTGTAAATTGGATCTCCACTATGCTGGGAGAAACAGGCACCCGCAAAGCCACTTATGCAATACAAGTTGCATGTCAAGCGTGGAGCAAGTCTCATGAACGATGTCATGTAAGGTTAGCCCGGGCCGCTTCATCCCAACATCCCGCAAGATGCAAAGTACACAAGAAGCAATCGACAATAAAAGCATCAATGCCCACAATGACCATTGTGTTCTACTCGTGCAACAGATCTACATATAGACACGACTCTGATACCACTGTAGGGTTTTATAGCATGGAAAACAAAAAATTTCTACCGCATACAAACAAACAAGCCAAGATCTATCTACTAGATTGTAGCAACGAGTCGATGGAATAACTCACCCTCGAAGATTCCAAAGCGTTTAACGAGAGCAGATTCTCGTGGGTGATGTAGTCGTACTCTTTCCGATCTCAAGATCGCGTAGACGATCCTTCCGGCGCTGCGTTCCGGCAGCGCTCCCGTAGTCGGTCACACGTTCGGTACTCGACGAAGACCTTCCTCTCCCTTGTTCCAGCAGGCAGCGGAGGTTGTAGCACTCTCCTCGTGATTCCGGCAGCACAACGGCGTGGTACCGGAAATAGAGGGGAGATCTCGCAGGGCTTCGCCTTAAGCCGGAGCGAGTATGGTGGAGTATGAGAGAGCCTTGGTGATATAGGGATTAGACACACCAATTAGAAGGCTCTAAACCGGAGGCTAGGGCAATTAGAAGCTCTAACTTGATGGCTTGGGAGAAATCCCTAGGCTGTGGCTAGGGTTTAGGTTTAGAGGAGAGGGACTTGTGTGCTAGGAGGGGCAGCCCCGCCCCTCCCTTTATAGGTGGGAGGCGCGGACAAGGGGAGGGGAATCCCTCCCCAACTCGGCTTGGAGGTGGGCCGGCGGTTGGTGGAGGGAATCCCTCCCCAACTCGGTTTCCCACTCCTCCTCCTCTTTCCAAAACTTGTTGTTTGACTTTCAAACTAGCCGTTTGACTTTTCAATTTAGGATTTAAATAAACCCTTTATTTTGGACAGCAAGGACACCTAGTACATGATGCAATCATTCCAACTTACAATGACACATTCATGTACCCTTCCCCCTCCGGAGTGCCGGACATTCCGGAACCTTCTAGAATGTTCCCGATGAAAACACCGGAACCATTCCCCAACTCCGGAACGGGACTTTCCTTATATGAATCTTATTCTCCGGACCATTCCGGATCTCCTCGTGATATCCCGAATCCCATTCGAGACTCCGAACAACATTCAGACTCTTTCTCATCATTCCATAACTACTCAAACAACGTCGAATCCTTAAGTGTGTCTCCCTACGGTTCGTGAATTATGCGGACATGATCGAGACACTTCTCCGAACAATAACCAATAGAGGAATCTGGAAATTCATATGGCTCCCACATATTTCTACGATTACTTTGTGATCGAATGAACCACTTACATACAATATCAATTTCCCTTTGTCTCACGATAGTTTACTTATCCGAGGTTATGATCGTCGGTATCTCTGCATACCTAGTTCAACCTCGTTACTGACAAGTACTCTTTTCTCGTTCCCGTGATATGTGATCCCTTGTGAGCCAGTCACATGCTTGCAAGCTAATTGGATGACATTTCACCGAGAGGGCCCAGAGTATATCTATCCGTCATATGGATGGACAAATCCCACTCTTGATCCATGTGTTTCAACCAATACTTTCTGAACACTCAATGCCACCTTTATAGCCACCCAGTTACGGTGTGGTGTTTGATGTTATCAAAGCATCCATCCGGTAAAGGTGATATGCATGATCTCATGGTCGAAGGAATTAGATAACTATGTTTCAGAAAGCATATAGCAATTGAACTATTAAAATGACTTGATCTTTATGCTACGCTTATCTATAGGAGTATGTCCACCATATCATTCTCCTAACGATATGATCTTGTTGTTAATAACATCTCAATGTTCATGATAGGGAAACCACAATCATCTATTAACCAACAAGCTAGTATTATACAGAGGCTTTACTAGGGACTTCAAATTAAGTTTACAAATCACACAAGTATTAATGTTTCCTTGTTAATACTATTATAGCATGAATGTAAACATTTATCATAAACACAAAGATATAATAATAACTACATTTATTATTGCCTCTAGGGCATATCTCCAACACCTTTTACCTTATCTCCCCGGCAACGACGCCAAAAAATAACTTTGATGGAGCTTGATGTGGAGTAAAGGTAAAAGGACCAAAACCTCCCCGGCAACGGAGCCAAAAAATAACTTTGATGTCTACGCACTTCTATTCTTGTAGACAGTTGTTGGGCCTCCAAGTGTAGAGGTTTGTAGCACAGCAGCACGTTTTCCTTAAGTGGATTACCCAAGGTTTATCTAACTCAGGGAGGATGTGGTCAAAGGTATTCCCTCTCAAGCAACCCTGCAATCAAGATACAAGAAGTCTCTTGTGTCCCCAACACACCCAATACACTTGTCAGGTGTATAGGTGCACTAGTTCGGTGAAGAGATAGTGAAATACAAGTGGTATGGATGATTATAAGACAACTGTGCCAGAAAAGAGCTTGACGGTGAGGTACGAACTAAAGGCAAAAATATGGAAGCAAACAAACATGCAACAGATCTAGATACAAACGGTGTTTCAATGTTTAGAAACAAGTCCTAGGGATCATACTTTCACTAGTAAACACTCTCTCATATAAATATATTCTCTTCATGATACTACTCTTAACTACTCTCCGGTTGGACACTCTAATCCATGGTAGGGCTATAACAACACACCTCAAAGTTCGCCTTTCCCAATCTAGATAACCCCACACTGTCACCCTGAGCGCTAGATGGTTCCAACAAACACCACAATTTTATAAAGACATCCAACTCCAAATATAACTCATGACAAATATATATGTAGTCTAGCTTAAGTGCCATACACGGCGTGCATGCTGCCACATTCATACACGTGGGGAAAAACATAGATCTATTAAAGTACGATAAGTATTTATGTAGACTCTAGCCTAATTGCCACCATAGCATACACGCTGTCACTTTCACACACATGGGGAGAGCAGAGATCTATTGAAGCACTTGAGTAGAAAGGTAGATCTACTTGATTATAAAGCTCATGACCACAATAAGATCATGTATAGAGAGAGAGATGAACACATAGCTACCGGTTGAGCCCTTAGCCTTGAGGAAGAACTACTCCCTCCTCATCATGGGAATCAGCAACGGCGATGGAGATGGTGGTGGAGATCGATGGAGATGGCTCCGGGGGCACTTCCCTGTCCCGACAGGGTGCTGGAACAGAGACTTTCTGTCCCCCGAATCTCCCTGATGACTGTCTATGCACAGCCTGTTGGGAACCCCAAGAGCAAGGTGTGAAGCAACAAACAACAAGTTTTCCCTCAGTTGAGACCGAGGTTATCGAACTAGAAGGAGGAAGGAAACGTCACACAGGTGTTGCAAGCAACACGGATACCTGCACAATACAAACTCAAGACTTTGCCCCAACGAACAGTGAGGTTGTCAAGCTCACCGGTTTGCTGTAACAAAGGATTAAACGTATGGTGTGGAAGATAATGGTTTGCAGCAAGTAAACAAGTAACAGTGGAAGATGTATCAGTGGTAAAGATTGGACCGGGGTCCATAGTTCACTAGAGGTGCTCTCCTTAGATAAACAACATGGCATGAAGGGTAAAAAAATTACAGCGGGGCAATTGACAGGAACTGAGCAAGGAATAACAATGCAATTACTAGTCAGAAAGATCCTATGAGATTCGATTGGGCAATACAACAAGATACATAGACCGCCATCCAACTGCATCTATGACTAGAAGTCCACCTTCAGGTTATCATCCAAACCCCCTCCAGTATTAAGTTGCAAGCAACAGACAACTGCTTTAAGCAAAGTGTGTAAGGTAAACATTCCACATGTTCCATGAACAAGAGACCGTTGTTTTCTCCCTAGTGGCAACAACACATCTACAACCGAAGAGATTTCTGTCACTTCCTTTGGAAACTAGAGGCATGAACCCACTATCGAGCATAAATACCCCCTCTTGAAGTCACTAGCAACTACTTGGCCAAGATAGATACTAACAACGGAGAGCATGCAAGATCACAAACAACACAGACATGATAGAATCATAAAGACAAAACCATTAATCAAACCAACATAATAATCTCAATATCCATCGGATCCCCGCAAACACAACATGCATGATTACAAATAGATTAGATCTTGATCATGAACGGAGCTCACAAGATCTATACATGAAAGCACAAAGGAGGAGATACAACCATCTAGCTACTACATGGACCCATAGTTCAAGGTGAAACTACTCACGCATCATACCAGAGAGAAGGCCTCCGGGATGATCTCCCCTCCGACAGGGTGCCGGGAAGAACTTTAGATCCCCCCGATTCAGGGACAATGGTGGCGGCGGCTACAGACGGTTTCGTGGATATTTGATCAGGTTCTTAGGGTTTCTACATCGGGGGCTTCTTATAGGCGAAGGGGGAGACCGAGGAGGCGACCAGGGTCACCAAACCCTAGCCAGACGCGGGGTTGGGGCCACCCGTGCCTGGGGTGGGTCTGGCCCCCTTGGCTGGCCCCTCTGGCTCTCCTCTGGACTTCTTGTTCTCCACGGAAAGTAATTGACTTTGACGTTTGTCCCGTCCAATTCCGAGAATATTTTTTTACTAATTTTTCTGAAACCAAAAACAGCAGAAAATAGGCATCTGACACTGTTACAACTTGTTAATAGGTTAGTACCAGAAAACATGTAAAAAACACCTCAAAGTGTGGTCAAGTAAAGCAAAGTAGATACAAAACAAGCATGGAGCATCAAAAATTATAGATACGTTTCCAACGTATCACTCCCCTTCGGTGGCGGTGGCGCTGCGGAACTTTTCGTGGCTTTTTGTTCGATGCCTTAGGGTTTTCTCATCAAGGGCTTCTTATAGGCGAAGGAGGTAAGGTCGGTGGAGGGCCAGGGGGCCCACACCCTTTGTGGGGCGGCCAGGGTGGGCCCCGCGCCCACCTAGGGTGTGGCCACCCTGGTGTCCTCCTCTGTCTCGTCTTCGATTTTTCATATCGTTCAGGAAAAAATATGAACTTTGCTTTTGTCCTGTCCAATTCCGAGAATATTCATTTTTTAGCTTTCTGAAACCAAAAACAGCAGAAAACAGCCAACTGGCACTCTAGCATCTTGTCAATAGGTTAGTTCCAGAAAGTGTATAAAAATATCTCAAAGTGTAGACAAAATAAAGCAAATATATACTAAACAAGCATGGAGCATCAAAAATTATAGATACGTTTCTGACGTATCAACCATAAGGTTCAAGTATTATTTTCCTAGCCACACCTTAAACAAGATGTCAAACAGTATGCTGCTCATTGTGGGGTTTGTCAGCAAGCTAAAAGTGAATATGTAGGGATTCCAGGCTTGTTACAACCCTTGCCAATTCCAACTAAAGCCCGGGAATTAGTGAGTCCGGATTTTGTTAAGGGTTTGCCTAAATCTAGCAAGTATGACACAGTTTTGATGATTATTGACAAATTTACTAAATATGGGCATTTCATTCCTCTGGCTCATCCTTACAGTGCTGCTTCTATATCTCAGTTATATGTGGACAATGTTTATAAACTTCATGGTTTACCTGTTGTGCTGATTTCTGATAGAGACAAGGTGTTTACAAGTAATTTTTGGCAGCAGTTATTCACCTTGAAAGATACCACATTGAATATGAGTTCCAGCTATCACCCTCAGACTGATGGATAAACTGAAAGATTAAATCAATTAAGCCCGTCAAGACAGGAGTAACGTCGACAGTTGTTTCGGCCCTGTCCTTAAGTAGAGAGGGGGTGTTGTGTGTGGGAAATTATCGAAGATCAGAAACGTAAACATATTGTACTCTCTTCTCCCTTGTTCCTCTTTGCTCTCCAGAACTCTAATTCAAGTACGTACCAATTCGTGTGGTTTTATCGATTAAAGTGAGGATCTCCAGCTATTAGGTGTGTTGTCTATATCTAGGATCGTTACAGGCAGCAGTGTGCTTGAGACGGCGCTCCTCGTGAAGCAGGTAGTTGCGCGCCGGTGAAGAACGTACGTGTGGTTGGCGCCGGCGCCGGGCATGGTCAGCACAACACAGAGATGGAGTTGCTGAAGGTTGGCAGGGTGTTGGAGACGAGAGCGGCGTCGCTGACAGGGTGACCGCAGTCACGAAAGGGTGTCAGCGATAGTCTTAAGGCCGAACGACGACGCCGTACGTGTCCTCGTGTTTCAAGTTCATGTCGAGTACTATGTCTTTGCACACCGTCGTGTACAGGATGGTCTGATCGACCTGGGTTCAGGGGGTGTCGTGGCGCCGAGAGGACGCAGTGACGGGGGGCCGTCGACGTGCTCGTGCTCGCACAGGCCCAGCTTGCGGAAGGCGACCAGACCATGCATGTAGAACGTGCAGTTGGAGTTCTCCAGCTCGAGCGGATCCGGATATGATCTGCGCCGGTGCGAGACAGTGAGAGGAACGTGGTCTGAGGCAGCAGTGTCAACAGTAGTATTGGTTGTGGAGGAGTGATGAGAATGAGGACTAGCCATGGATGCGGAACGGAAGCATAATGTGATACTACTACTAGCTACTATCAGTGCAAATTAATAATCTAGCTATGGCCTGCCCTGAATCTAAGGAATGACACGGGTAGCTGTCGCGTGCCAACATCAGGGCCGTGCAGGTGCAGGAGTTCCTGTCCTGCAGATGCTCACCGTCAAGCCCGACGTGCTGCGCATGGCGAGCTTCTGCAGTCACTCTGATCTGTAAAACATGCATGCCAGGTTCGTTCGGCTTTTGATTGCTCTGTTTTGTACGTGATCATCAGGTACCGCCGGGCGACGGCATGAAGGACATGATATGGGAAGTGACGACATGGTGTTCACGTACGGCGGCCACCGGCCACGCGACCGTGTACGTGAACTCCGCCTTCCAGCTCCTCAAAGATCGAGCTGAACAGGGCCAGAAGCTGCTGCTGGAGGCGTTCGAGCAGCGTGCCAGCCTCCAAGAAAGGTGCTCCTCCACGCCAGCCACAACAGTAACAACCTCCCACTGCAGCAGAGTATGGCTTGTGAATTTTGTCACAAAACTTTCTTCAGGAACGACACCATGACAGATAACGGTCAAAAATAAATAAAAACATGGCATACTCAAAAAGCCATCTGATCTGCCACGTTTGCATACAATGGATACTAAATACATAAATTTTTTTTTGACATAAAGTTAATCCTTGGCAAAACAGGTGGACACAATAATGAGGGAGACGCGCCCAGCTGGTAAGCAAAAAAAAAAAAGAAAGAAAAAACCCGACTCAACCCTGGTCAAAAGAAACCCGACCCGACCAGAACAGACCAGACCAGACCACATCTTCTCCGTCCCTCTCCCTCCTCCCGACCCGACCCGACCAGACCACACCTGCTCCGTCCCTCTCCCTCCCGATAGGAAATCCTCCATTTCCACCCGCATTGCGCGCTTAAACCCTACCGCCGGCAACCCCTGCGCCGCTACTTCTTCCCACCTTGCCACGCGGTTCTCGCCTTCAGCGGCGTGCCGGATCTACACGGCGGCTGAGCGAGGAGGCGGCGGCTAAACGGCAGCGAGGTAACGCGCGCCAAAACCTTCCAAAACCCTACCCCTTGCTCTACTACCGATGTGATGCTCCCGTGAACTGGAACCTGCTATGTGTCATGTTTAGCATCGCGAACATCAGCCGCTCGAACGGTCGAAGCGGACCTGGATCTCTCCCGGTAGTCACTTCCTGGGACTTGGCATGTTAGGCAGAGAGGACATCAGAGTCCTGCGAAATTCCTCTGATCGATTTAGCATGGTCCAAGTTAGCATGGTCGAGTGAACATCAGATTAGTTCTAGCAAAACCGCTGGCTGTGTGAATCGATTCATGCATGGTCTCCATGATCTCAAGTAGGGGAGAAAACGTATTGCATTCCTTCGTTTCTGTAATATAGGAATGCAGTTTCAGTTTCAGTTGCACTTAGAAATTGACTTCCCTGCAGGTAATAATAATGTAGTTATGGTGTACTATAATGCAAAGAGACCAAACATAGGTGCAACTGAAACTGAATTCATTGTGGGGATAGCAAATGTAGTACTTCACTATAAATATCAATCATAGGCAGGAGCAGTAGAGTCACAGGCAGTACATTCGTCTTGTTATTATTGGTACCCCCACAAGGAGAAGATAGGGAATTAAGTATGCAGCTGTAGGTACCAACCAGATTATATTTCTCCCAAGATAAGTCTTCTTTGCCAATGTAAACAACCTGCATAGCAAATGGTTGAAGTAAACTAATCATTCAAATCAGCTCATTTATGGTATATAGGTTCTGTTTTGCTGATTAACCGCTTTATATCGTTGCTACTATTTATGTTTTGATGTTTGCTTTCCGCAGATGGGGCGCCAAGCAAGAAAGAAGGCGGCCAACCGCAAGGGGAAGCCGAAGGAGAAGAAGAAACCTAGATGGCCCGAAGCGCAGTATAATTATCCTTCTCTCAAACTGGATCTCCGGCCAGAGTACTTCGAAAGAAGCTACAAGCAGTTAATGAAGGACATACTGATTTTGCTGGGAATGGAAGTTGACCATGAAATGGGAAAGCTACCAAAAAAGGATAGAAAGCCATCTAAAGTCAATGGTAAGCAATATACACCAGCGAAAGGCAGTGGTGGGTTCCTGGTGCACTTATTGCCGGTCAGCGGCGATCCTAAGGATGAAGTCATTCTTCTTTATGGCCTAGATGACTTGTACCTCCATGCATTCAATGAGGGAGGTAAGTCCTTTTATTGAGGTTCGTGGGGAAGACTTGGTGTGTATTTAATTGGCATTTGATTATTTTGCTCAACCCTTTTATTCATCTACTATGCAGAGGTCTGGTTCTTGTTATTTGGGGCAACTATTCCCATCCCGCCGTCCACCCAGGTTCCATATGGACGACCAACTGATCTTAAAAAGGATGAAGAAAGCCCATTTGACGATGGGATCTACATTTTTCCATGGTCAGGATCGTATACCGACTTAGAGGGTGGGCAGGGTCAACTCTTCTATTACGAAGCCTTCAGAGATGCTCGTGACAAGCTAAAGCATGCAAGGAAAAGGATTCTCCAAAACGACAGTTTCAAGTTACAAAGACCTGTGGCATTCTTTGCCGTAGGCATAGCAGAAGCTGTTAGGTTCGAGACCATAGGCGACTGGGTCTTGATCCAGTCAACTAACCCATTTATTGACATGGAAAAAGGAGATCCTCTCCCAGATGATCTACAGAATCTGACAAATAGATGGGGATCAGAATCAGATAAATGTTATGGTCCAGATCACCTGGCTTGTGTGAGAGTAGTGAAGAGGAATCCTTTATTACATGTGGAGTTAAAACCTGAGATCCTGTACCAGAAGAAAGGCATCAATAAAGCACATATAGAAGGTTAGCACCTCACCTCGTGCTACTTAGTACTAATCCTCAATTTTTTGTTCTTGCACTTACTGTTTGCTGCCATTTCAGAAATCAAGAAAGAAAACGAAGAAGAGGTGAAGGAGGAGCAGAGGCCCTGTGTATCAGTGAAGGAGACTATCCAAGGAGAAGGTGTTGGTTTAATAGAGAGTTTGGAGGCCCCACTGAAAACTGCTGAGAGAACTACTCCAGATGGAAAATTTTCTGTAAGAGTCGGAGTTTTCAGGCTTCCGGATGCTCTGGCTATAGTGCTGGATGACCGTGCAGAGTTACTTGCAGAAACAATTTGTTCACAGGGTTCGCAAGAAGCTGGTAGTTCTGCAGCAGAGCTTAGAGAGCAGATGATCAGTGCTCTTGACATTGGATTGGAAGCAACTTCCGTGACAGTGGAAAGTTCCGGACTTGAGCGGTACAAGGAGACACTGATTGGACACTTCAAGAGAATCTGGGCCATAGGCCCTTTGCAGGCCGCTCCAAATCTCCTCCTATTGCCTGATGACAAAGAGGTTCATGGTCCGACAACCAGCCAAGATGGAAGGAAAGGTGTTCTTGTGTGCGGTCCTTGTCATGTGTCAGAAAAATTGGGGTTTGTGACGACGTCCACTGCAGAAACTAACAGTGGCATTGACGACAGTTCCAGATGTGCTGCTTATTCCGAGACGTTAAGGAACAGCATTGTCCTTGGATTTCATCTTGCCGTGTGTAATGGTCCTCTGTGTGATGAACCTGTTTGGGGTCTGGCGTTTGTTGCTGAGCCTTACATATTTGCTGAAAACTCTAATGAGGGCTCTTATGAAGACTGCACTTTAAATTGGCAAGTAACAACAGCAGTTCAAGAAGCTTGCATAGCTGCTCTGTGTCAGAGCAATCCTAGAATTCTTGAACCAATGTACTTGTGCGAATTGACCATACCTTCACATCGTTTAGATGCAGCGCGCGCTGTTCTTCAAGATTGTCGTGGGAAAGTGCTGAGAGAAGAGATGCCAGAAGACACTCCATTGTTTGCTGTTCATGCACATCTTCCTGTTGCCGAGAGCTCCAAATTTTCGGATAATCTTAGGAAAAGAACTTCAGCTGCAGCTCATGCACAGCTTGCGTTTAGCCACTGGGAAACTATTCCTCAAGATCCTTTCTTTATTCCTAAAACTCAGGAGGAGATTGAGGAATTTGGAGTTGGTCCAAACCTGGCCAGGAACCTCATGGACTCTGTGAGGAAAAGAAAGGGGCTACATGTTGAGATCTGCAAAGAACGACACGCTCATGCTAAGAAAGCTATGGAGGGTAAAGAACATAACAAGGAGGATATCGACAAGGATATGCCCATCGATGAGGACGCCATTCATGGATCAGGACTTGAGGTGAGTTTAATGGGGTCTCAGTTTATTGCGCAAATTAGACTAATTGGGTAAAAATGTTTTAATCCTGATGTTTGGTTGATGTACGCCTCTGCTAGTTCCTCTGAAGGCGGCAATTCTGCTTAAACTGATTATTGAATTGGCAAACAAGTAATTCTTTGATACATTCAGATGTGTCAATATTGATTGATTAGTAAAAAGAACCCATGACACATTCATGCTGATACTTTAACTAAGCTAGAGTTCGTAATATTCTAGTCTGCGAGTCTTGATCCATCTAAGTTTTGCGTGAATCGACTCATAGGCACATCAAATAACATGCAGCTGCTTGTGTTCTCGATAGTAAAACTGACAGTGCTGCTTCTTTCTATAGATATGTGTTGTTCTTCTGCTTCTTTATGCTTATTTCTGTGACTAACTTATATTTGGTGGTGGACAGGTTTCGGAGCCCTCGGTATCATTCAAAGAGACTGTTCTAGGGGCAAAGGGACAACTAGAATTTGTTGAGAGGACTACCCAAGATGGAAAATTTGCTGTCAGAATTGGACTATACAGGCTTCCAGATGATCTGGCAAAAATGTTGGATGACTGTGCAGATCTGCTAGCACAAACCATAGGCACACAGAGTTGTCAGGACGATGGTAGTGCTGCAACAGAACTTAGGGAAAAGATGGTCCGTGCTATTGACAGTGGACTGGAAGCGATCTCAGGGAGAGCAAGTTTGGAAAGACGTGAGCGGTATAAGAAAACAGTGCTTGGACACTTCCAGAGAATTTGGGCCCTAGGCCCTTCGCTGGCTGCTCCAAATCTCCTTGTCTTGCGTGATGTAAAATCATGCAGAGGTGTGGTAGCCACCCAAGATGGCAGGAAAGGTATTCTTGTGTCTGGTAGATGCCATGTCTCCGAGTGTTTGGGGTTTGTGAATGCTGAAGCTGACAACAGCATTGGCAACAGTGCATTAGCCACAGAAGTTCCTGAACCTGAAGCATTAAAGAACAGCATTATCTTAGGTTTTCAGGTTGCCGCTGGTGCTGGGCCTCTGTGTGATGAACCTATGTGGGGTTTGGCTTTTGTAGTTGAGCCCTACACATTTGCTGGCAAACCTTTTTCTGCCAGGTGCTCCAACCCATACCAGCAGCGCATCTTCAGTTGGCACGTAAGTAAGGCAGTCAGGGAAGCATGTCGGGCAGCAGTGCTTCAGAGCAAGCCAAGGCTAGTCCAACCTATGTATTTGTGTGAATTGACCACTCCCACAGGGGAGTTAGGTGCAGTCCATGCTGTTCTTAGTGATTGTCGAGCAAAGGTGCTGAAAGAAGAGATGCAAGAAGGCACTTCGCTATTTAAAGTGCACGCAAATTTGCCAGTTGCTGAGAGCTCTGAATTCTCTAAGAAGCTTAGTTACAGAACTAAAGTTGCAGCCAGTGTCCATTTAGCTCCAATTCACTGGGAAACTATTCCTCAAGATCCCTTTATTCCGAGAACTCAGGAGGAGATTGAGAAATTTGGAGATGGTCCGAACTTTGCAAGGACCCTTGTGCATTCTGTGAGGAGAAGAAAGGGGCTACTTGTTGAAGATGGAGTACCAGAGGACAGTACAGACCAGCCGAGTGGTGCACAGAAAGTGTAGTTATGTTTCTCGAAGCATAAGGCACATCTCCGTTCCAATATTGGTTGCTGATAATTGAACAGCAATAAGTGAATCTGGTTGTTTCTTGACATATGACATGATATTGGAGTCCTGAGAGTAATAGCTAATTGTGGTATCAGTTAACTTAACTTTGCAGGATAAATCTCAGGAACATGCAGCCTTGTCTTGGATTAGGAAATAGTTTATGTTGCTTTTTAATCCCGTCCCTTTTTTTTTCTGTTGTGCCTTTTAGTACTGGTTTGTTGTTATTTTCGCCTGGTTACTCAATATGATTGTTTCACATGTGCACATTTGTTTATGCCAATTGTTATCTGTCCAGTTCACCTGGAGCACGCAGAGCTTGATGACCTTCAGCACCTTCTAAAATAGGTTCACCATCAAGGAAAGGCCGCTCACCATCGCCCCCACCTAAAACAACTTCACCTCCTAGGTACAATCTTGCAGAGGATCTGCATATATTTTTATTCTTCTGGCACTGCAGTGATGCTTGTACATTTAAGCATGTTGTTTGAACTTATTACTACTCCCTCCAACCCATATTAGTTGACCTAGATTCATCTAGATATGAATGTATCTAGTCAATTTTTAGTGCTAGATACACCCGTATCTAGACAAATTTAAGTCAACTAATATGGGTCGGAGGGAATATCATTTTTCTTGCACAAAGTGGTTACTCGGGAACATACGTTTATGGAATGTCATTTCTGGGGTGGCAATACAAATCTAGTCCATGATATACATTATATTTTGAGCTTTTAGTTCCTTAATGTTAGCATGATGCAGAGTGCCAGTGGCATCCTCATCCTCACTAAAAAAATACACCTCTCACATCTGAAATAATTTCGTTTGTTGCTGATACATTTCTACCTGAGCTTTTATTTTTTTTGACCATTCTTGTCCCTGTATTTTCGTGAAAGGGTTATGTCTCATCTCACATTATAAGCTGCTGTTAGGCATTTTCTTTCCTTGTTTCCAATACGATGAGATACACATTTCATTATTTGTTCCAACATTCCATTTTCTCCTTAAACAGAGAACACTACTTATCATGTATTATCCTCTTGGCACCTAATCTAACTTAAATTTTGTGATATAGGTTAATCTTCCTCGTGGGTGTATGCCTGTTGCCCTATGTTCTTAATTTATGTTTTCTTACGAACAAATGACCAACAACTTTATGTATCTCAGGCTCAAATTGATGGAAATGTTGCTAAGTTGAGATTCACACTGGCACCATGCCAACAGGCTTCTTCACCCGTGAAGGCACTTTCCCTCCCCCAAAAAGAGATACTCCTCTGAGTAACAAAGTTGCTACTAGCGTTGAAAAGGATGCTCAGCAGCGACCTAGGGAACGTAGCTTCTGAAGCTTTATACATTATATGTTATTCTGGGCATACTAACCCGGCATGGTGTTCTGATTCTTTAATAGGCATTTCTCCATTGCTTTTCCTCCCATTTATATAAGATCTAAAATTTGTAGGTGCATGGTGCATATGATAGCCTTATGATGCTATAACCCTATTATATTCCTGCTAGCAGCATCTCCATGAAGAAGACCACCTTAACCTTGGCAAAAGTGGTTTCCTCCAAATCGAAGGATTGAGTCACCCAGACATCTCCAAGGGGTCGTGCTGATTCTCTTATTCTTTGTTGACCAGACCCATCCCCTGTTAGGCGTAGTGACAGAACACCAGAATCTCCAATTAGAAGACGTTCTCCCTCACCACCTAGGAGGCATAGGTCCCAATGAGGTCAGTTATCTAACTTTCATTCTTCTATCTAGGGTATTGTAACTAGAACTACTGACACTGCCCTCGCAACTGTGACCTAGGTGGGGTGTGGCAGCACATTTCTGCACAGATGCTCTTCTGGGCCTCTTAGACTCTCACCTGAGCCTCCTAGAAGGTGGTACGTCACTTTGAGCTTGTCCTATCGATTGTTATGTACAATGTACTTTTTTTTTTCGATAAAGGGTGTTCTATTACTTAACAGGTTGAAGCATTAATGTACAGTGTGCTTACCTCATCTGGCAATACAATATATCATACTGCTTTGAGACATCTGTATAGTGTATTTTACACTTGCCTGATGTGTTTGATGTATGAGATATTGCCTTCCCATGTTTATACTTTAAATTTTGGTCATGATCATGTCATTATTGTGTTAGAGCTGATTGCTAAAACTCGCTCATTTGGATGGACACGTCCATTACCATGTGCCAGTTACCTTGGTTTAAGCTCACTTGTTCCACTTTTTTGTGTGTGTGTTGACCTATTGGGTGATGTACTTCTGGCGTGTCAGAAAGTTCTACTAGAACTTTTTCCTCAGTTTTATCTTTATTAATTTTTTCAACTCATCTTGTTTTTTATGTGCATGTTACAACTCCCAAGGAGATTGAGGAGCCCTCCGAGAAGGCCGCCAGCCCACCACCACCTCCCAGTTGTCATAGTCGTTCTCCTTCTCGACGACCTCCAGATCAATTTCTCCTCGTAGGTAATGAAGTTGTCGCTTTCTCTTCTGTCTTCTTAATCTTCCAGCAGAGCTCACCTCTTTTGTGCAACTCCTTAAGTAATATTCCTAATTCTCCGGGCCGAGTACCTAAATTGAGGCGTGGAAGGTCAAATTCATCCTATTCTGCATCACCCAGCGCAACATCTGTTGTGGTTTTTGTAGTTGTCACAGAAAACAGTACTTGAAGGTTTTGCTTGCATTTTGTTGGTCGTGATATCTAATGCTACGTGATCTAATTCCGAGAACTACCGAGAAGGGTATCAAGGAATAACTGAATTGGTCCAAGACCAAGAGGAAGGATCATCTCCAGCAATAGTGGGAGCAGCAGCTCGCCTTCTTATAGGCGCAAGTAGAACACCTGGCATATGCTCCTGGCAGGTAAAAATTGTTTCAAATTCTCTTGCTGGTGGTGATATTGAGGGGGTGAATGATGAGAGCTTCCGGTGGATCTGGCCCATCATGCTCGGTGAAGTCCTTGGAATATTTTCCCCGTGATGTGATACGCTCTGGGGAAGACTTGTGTACTGTTTTAGAGTAAAATTCACCGAAAGTAACTTGAACTTGCACCCTTTTTCAATACGGTCATCGACCTTAGAAATACGCGACTTACGGTCATTAAATATGGTGACTGTGTCATTATGGTCACTGGGCTCCTGTACAAAGATGTATTTGTTGATGTGGTGGGTGTTGACCAGTCCAAATAGTGTAATATTATTGCAAAAAGAACCCTCCCCTAAATCATGCACAAGCCTAGTCTATTTATTTTTCCAGAAAAGCCCCCCGCCGTGTGCTCACACTGTTTGCTCATCAACTTCTACCGCAGCTCGTGATCTATCTCTATCCCTCTTGGCCATCGATTGTTTTTTTAATTTGGTCCCGGTATGTTTTCAATCTGGCACTGTGGTTTTTTATTATTTAGAAAATAGTCTATTGAATGCTCAAGGAGCTGACAGATGGGGTCCACTTAGTGCCACATTGACAAATACATTGTTGTATAGAAGCCTAGTGACGGTAATGAGACAACCACCGTATTTTAGTGCCTGCAAATCATGTATTTCTAAGATCGATGACTGCATTGAACAAGGGTGCAAGTTTAGTAACTCTTGATGAATTTTACTCGTACTGTTATATGTACTGAAATTACTTTTATAAATGCTGAAGTTGTTTTTCCCTCCTGTATGACTGAATATTCTGTCACATCTGAAATGAGCTTTTCACTACTGTAGTTGAAATGCTCGGGTTGCTTCCTGAAGATCGGATTTTTCATGTCATATACTCATGTCCGGTGATTGGTATCTCGTTTGCAAGCTTGTGTGTAACTGTATACCCAACTTCTCTCTAGCACGTCTTTCTCGCTTGGCCCGATCTCGCTTGCAGGTGCCGTAAAATGTCATTTTTAGATCCAACGGTGGTCCTGTCTTCTTCAGGCAAGCGGCTGCAAAACATAGCGCCAGCCGCCAGATAGTACGGGTTTCTCCAGGTGGTAGTAGCGGATTACAGTAAGTGGCTTGATCTCGCCGGCGCTGTGGGTGCGTCACCGACCTACCGTAGAACTGGGTTAATTGAATAAAACTACTACGATTGGGGTTGTCGGGATGAACGACTTAGTACCACTTTCAGTAATTTTTGCGAGTTAGTATCAACTTTTGAGTTGGACTAATTCATGGCTAACAACAATTTAACACGATTACGGCTTGGGCCGTAAGTGTTGAGTTGGCGGCACATGTCTAGGAGAAGCTGAGGTGAAAGTGGGTCCACCTGTTGGGCATATCTAATGTTATTTTTTTATTTTTCTCTCTTTTCCATTATTTATCGCCAGTGGGGCCCATCTGAACTCGGTGCGGAAGCATTTCTAGGATGAGGATGAGCCGCCGCCGCCCCAAGAGCCTAGTGCCAGAGCCTAGCACGTCGCCCATGACGTTGCCGCCGCCGTCCATCTTGTCGGACTCAATGAAAGCGTACGGCGCGGAGGGAGCGGAGGGAGCGCGCGCGTCGCCCATGACGCCGCCGCCGCCATCCATCTCGTCGGACGACGTAGCACGCGGCCATGGCTCGTGGGCTCCCGCACCGACCGCTCCGGCCAGGGCGCCGCCATGTCGTCCTTCTGGATCTCCCAGGCTAGCATCCTCGTCTTGTTCGCCGTTGTCGTGCCGCCCGGCGTGGAGTACCTCTCCTCCTCCCACGGCACCTGTGCGTCCCTGCCGTCGACGAGGAGCTCCAACGATTTCGGCCAGGGGGACTCCGGCGCGTGCATGCCAGGGGACGGCTCCTAGCTCGTGTCGCCGCCTCGTGCGGGAGCAAGGGAGCGCATCGACCTCCGTTTCGTACCTCGCCCTCGCGGCGATATAGCGTACTTCGCAACCAGCCTCGACGCCCCAGCGATGACCGACATCAACACCACCGTGTGCCACGACCTTGCACCGCCAACGGGATGGAGGAAGAAGAAGGTGGGTGGGAAAAAATTAGTGAGGCTGACAGGTGAGACCCACTGGCAGTAGATAGTAAAATAGAAGAAAATAAAAAATAACATAAGGTATGTCTGATAGGTGGGCCCCACTTCCGAGCCGTCAGAAAGCGTGTCAAAAGGTCGTGAATTAGTCCGATTCGCAACGTTTATACCCCTAAAATTGGTACTAACGTGCCAAAATTACCGAAAGTGGTACTGACCTCCCGACAGCCCTAATTATAGTAATTTTATCTAATTAACTCCCTAGAACTTGGTTCTGTTTAGTAACCTTGTGGCGTGCCGGACGGTCGTGGCTACCCGACTACCTAATCATTCATCGTCGGCATTTTCTGTGTAGAACCTAGCATTTGGGAGGATGAAGGCACGAGGAAGAGAAAAGCAGCTGCCCTGCCGTTCCAAAAAGCCCAAACTTTTTCTTCCCAAAGGCCTAAACTCTAGATGACTCCGGCGGGCCACAGGCAACGGGCTTTCGAGCATTTACCTACCCTACCCAAACCCAAACCCAAACCCAAACCCAACCCACCTAGGATTCTTCCACGCTGAGAAAAGAAAAACGGGACAGACCTGTTGAACACCCTCTGCCGGTTGGCCGGTCCCGAGGCTGTTCCACACCTGAGGAAGAAGACTAGAGTCGAAGACACACAAATTATACAAGTAAATGGCACAGGGAACAAAGAGAAACTTTATTGATCTTTCTCTCGGTAAACTTCCGTACAATGATTGCTCCTCTATTTATAGACTAAGGGGATAGGATACCCACATGGGCCAACCCTAATCTGGTAGAGGCCACACCGAATGGGCCTATGCCGGTCCAGTTTCCCAACACTCCCTCTGGGTATCTTATCTGTATAACCATGGCTTAAAACTCCGAAAAACCCAGTGAGAAAAAAATGGAGAAATGCACACGGTATACTTCTTGCTATGTTGCACGAATTGTCTCATTAAAAACCTCATGTGAGAAACTTCATAAAAACTCACTAAGAGAAAACGAGTACAATTCACTTAACTATAAAGTTAAGCACTCAATCATCGGGATCAAGATTTCAGCGATAAGTTTGTGAAGATTCTCCCCCTGAACCTTGCATCTCCCTAAGTCTCATCATGCCTATCCCACGGACACATCTCTCGAAAGAAGATGCTGGCAATGATTTAGTAAACAAATCAACGAGATTTTCACATGACTTAGTATGCAAGACTTTCACTTCATTCATCTTTTGCAATTCATGTGCATAGAAGAACTTGGGGTTTATATGCTTTGTGAGATTGCTCTTCACATAACCCGTCTGGACTTGTGCAACACAAGCGGCATTATCTTCATAGATAATTGTTGGGGTTTGTACGGTGTTCAGTCCACATGACATCTGGATGTGGCTGGCTACTCGTCGTAGCCATACACATTCTCGTGATGCTTCATATAATGCTATGATTTCCGAGTGGTTCGTCGAAGTTGACACAAGAGTTTGCTTAGACGATTTCCAGGAAATAACTGTTCCACCACAAAGGAAAACATATCCAGTCTGCGACTTGGATGTGTGCGGGTCCGAAAGGTACCCAGCATCTGCATAGCCTACAACAGATAGGTCTTGGTTCTTTTAGTAAAACAAGACAAGGTCCTTTGTCCCTTGTATGTACCTAAAGATGTCCTTAACGCCTTTCCAATGCCTCTTGATAGGCTCAGAACTATACCTTGCAAGCAAATTGACGGCGAATGCAATATCTGGCCGTGTACAATTTTGCGAGGTACATAAGTGCGCCAACTGCACTTAAATAGGGGAATTCCGGTCCCAGAATTTCCTCCCCCTCTTCTTTAGGCCTGAACGGGTCCTTGTCTTGCTGCAAAGATCTTCCGACCATCGGGGTCTTAGAGGGATATGCCTTTTCAAACCCAAATCGTTCCAACACCTTCTGGGTGTAGGCCGACTGGTGAACTAGAATCCCAGCAGGGGAATGCTCAAGTTGCAGACCCAGGGAGAACTTGGTTTTGCCTAAGTCTTTCATCTCGAATTCCGACATCAGGTAGGAACCCGCTTCCTCAATATCGTCAGGTATACCGATTATATTCAAATCGTCCACGTACACCGATATAATACATAAACCATCCTGGGATCTCCGTATAAAAACATATGGGCAATCTTCATTGCTCGCGTAGCCCTTCTGATGAAGGAAATCGCTCAAACGATTATACCACATCCTACCTGACTGTTTTAGTCCATACAATGACTTCTTAAGCTGAACACTGTATAAGCTCTTGTTTGCTCTATCCTGGTTCGGGACAGGGATACCTTCTGGTACTTTCATGTATATGTCCGAATCCAAGTTACCATATAGGTAAGCGGTGACAACATCCATTAGTTTCATTTTTAAGTCCATGTTTACTACCATTGAGATCAAGTATCTAAAGGTAATTCCATCCATGACCGGGGAGTAAGTTTTCTCAAAGTCGACACTTGGTCGCTGAGTGAAACCTTGAGCAACGAGCCTTGCTTTGTACCTTACTACTTCATTATTCTTGTTTCTCGTTCGAACAAAAACCCACTTATGGCCAACGGGGCGAATGTGGGAAGGAGTTAGACAAACAAGTCCAAATACCTCTCTTTTGTTTAACGATAATAATTCAGCAGTGATTGCCTTTTGCCAATCTCTCTAATCCGACCTTTTCTTGCAATCAGCGAGCGTGTTAGGCTCAGGGTCAAGATCTATGATTGAAGCAATTTTCTTGACAAAATTAACGTCGACATTTACCATGGCTCGGTTGTATGACTCGCCCGAATTAACATAGTTAATGGCCATTTCGTCATGGAGTGCATCAGACACATCCTCTTGCTCCACCGGATTTCCCAATCTAGGAGCTAGGTCCTTTAGCTTTTCCGCTCCAATGTGTGCGCACACAACTTCGCTGGGTATTTCCGATATAGGAAAGTTCAAGTCCGGAATTTCGTGCACTGAAATTTCCGTACTTGTGCCAAGTCTCAACTGGCTCCCTTCAACAGGGGTAGACTATAATAAATCTCTCTTATCCTTTTTCTTCGGGCATCCCCGGGTACTTGGGATTTGAGAAACCGGATTCCGTGTCCTCTTAGGCCTTGGAGCAGGAGCGGGTATACCATCATTTTTCTTTGGTATTTCAACCCTTTCCGGTGCATTGCGTGCATGCACATGCGACTTTGTCACATTCTTTAAATCACTAAAATGACCAGGCAGTTGATTCGCTAGGGAGTGTAAATCTAGTATCTTTTGGACTTCTCTATTAGTCTCAACAGTGTGCGGGTCATGAGCGTGGATCCCCGTGGATTTCCACGTGATTTCTCGACTTTTGTCATCCAGGGGTTGATTACCTCCCCCCAAAGTCGGAAAAAGATCCTCGTCAAAAATGCAGTCAGCAAAACGGGCTATGTGACAGTCAACTGTCAAGGGGTCCAAGAACCTGATTATGGACACAGTCTCATAACCAACGTATATCCCCGTCTTACGGAGCGGTCCCGTTGCTGATCGTTGGGGTGGTGGTATAGGTACATATACCTGGCAGCCGAACCTACGTAGGTGGGAAATTTTTGGTGCCGACCCTTGCGCAAGTTGGATAGGAGAGTGGATGTTGTAGGCCGATGGTCGAAAGTTGATGAGATTAGCGGCGTGTAACACCGCGTGTCCCCAACATGTAGTTGGTAAATTACAACCCTGAAGGAGTGGTCTGGCAATGAATTTAATCCTTTTAATCAATGCCTCCGCAAGTCCATTTTGAGTGTGGACATGCGGTACAGAGTGCTCAAGTTTGATTCCAGTTGCCATGCAATAATCAGGGAATTTATTCCTTATTTGTATGATCTGAGAGATCAACTTTGCAAAAGCATGGTTCCTTGTTGACAGCAGGCAAACATTGGACCATTTAGAGGAAGCATCGATGAGCACCATGAAGTACCAAAAGGGCCCTGAGAGGGCTGAATTGGACCAGATATATCCCCTTGAATACGTTACAAGAACGCGGGGAGTTCATCCTTCACTTTTAGGGGGGACGGTCTAATGATCAATTTCCCCGTAGCGCATGCGGAGCACACGGAATCATCGGGATTCGGGAAATTTTTCACATTAACATTATGACCATTCGATTTGTTAATTATATTTCTCATCATCCTAAGACAGGGGTGGCCTAACCTATCATGCCAAAAGCAGAATAGTTCAGAGCTTCTAAAGACAGTCTTAAGGGTAGTGTAAATAGGTGATGCTACTATCTTAGTGTAGTACAGCCCAGTAGCTAATGAAGGGAGTCTTTCGACAACATGTTTACCATTTTCGTCGCGCTTGGTAATGAGTAGGAACTCCTTTCCATTCTCATCATCATCGGTTTCTACATGGAAACCATTTGCGCGGATGTCTCTAAAACTGAAGAGAGTACGAGTCGACTCCGGATACAACAATGCATCTTTAATGACCAGAGTTGTTCCATTTGAGAGTATGATAGTTGCTCTTCCGGAGCCAACTACATTCGGACCGCAGTCGGCGATCGTCATTATGTTACCGGGGGTTTTGGTAATGGACTCAAAATACGTTGTTTCTCTCAAGATGGTATTTGTGGTGCCGCTATCATCAAGACACGTTTCCTCCATTTGAGCGCCACACGCGTTCTAAAATATAGTGCCTAATTAATATAATGGAGCGAGGAAGATGCTACATCAAGTAAGTAAAACACATAAACATTTCAGAACATCACACAACCAAATAATGGAATAAATGAATGAAATAAATGTCATCCAATCGCCGAAAACAAATAAATGTTATGATCTCATAGAGCTTACAACCATATCGAAAAATTGTATCTGATTATTTGCGGAAAAAGAACCATCACAACAAAAGGGAGCTCAGGTGGATTCTGTAAAGAAACCATCAATCTCAGCCTGTATCTCAAGATCATTGAGCTTCTCTTTGTTGGCTATCATCATCGAGGCATCAGAGATGTCTAGATGAGGCGGGGGGGAGGGCACAAAGTGCTCAACCTCCATGGGCACAGCGGCGTTCGTGGGAACCGCCGAAGGTGCTGCCACTTGTGCTACGTCCTGCGCCACTACGGGCGTGACGTTCTGCACAGGCGCCGCTCCGAGCGCCAGTGGTGCCTCAACCTGGACAAGGTGCGCCTCGCGCGCCTTCTTGTTGGCCTTGAACGCGTCCACGGCGTGCTTAGGGGCCAAACACTGCCTGGAGAAGTGAGTCTTGGAGCCACAGCGGAAGCAGTCCTGGGGCCTTGCCTCCCCATTGCCCGCCTTGCGTTGCTTGGCCGGGTTGGAGGAGTTGGTGCCCTTCTTGCCTCTCTTCTTATGGATGGACTTGCGCACCTTGTAGGCACCGGCATTAGCCTCATGACTTGGGCCCCCCGCGAAGGGTTGCACGGAGAAGTTCTTTTTCAGAACATTATCCTGCGCCTCGGCCACCTGGAGAGCATCAACAAGCGCTGCATATTCCGTGAATCCTTCCTGGCAAAAGTTTCGCGAGGACTGGATGTTGTCCGGATGGAATGTGGAGAGGGTTTTGTATATCTTCTACTGATTGGTGGTACTGGTCCCACACAACTGAAGAATGGTACAAATCCGGTGCAACCTGGAGTTGTACTCTCCCACTGTCTTGAAGTCCGCAAACCTCAGACGAATCCAATCTGCCTCCGCCTGTGGCTGAATGGTGTACTTCAGCCTAGAGAACCACTTGTCGAGGGCGATCCAAAGGGCAGAAGCACTCCGTTCTGCCATGTACTCATTCTTGAGAGTCTCACACATGTGATGGCGGAGGAAGTGCAGGGCTTTGGCGTTGTCCGCCGGGATGGTTTTGCTGGGGGCCGTCGGGGTCCCCGCAATCAACGCATCCTTGATGCATCGGCCCTCGAGGACGATCTCAACGTCCGAGGCCCAAGTCAGGTAGTTAAGCCCATCCTGGGTCAACTCTGGGAACTCACGGCTGACGATTCCAGTCATCTGCAATTTATGCAAAGTGTGTAAGATTACAATAGGTAATCAGTTGCATAAATGCGATAATCGATACAATAATTCAAATATGACGGTGTTCCAAAATTTAATGTAAAAGCGGTACAAGTTAACTATGAGATACAAAGTATTAAAATCATGCGATAAATAATAACTGTAGTAAAACATAGTACAAAAGCCTGTGCAAAATCGGACCGAAAACAGGGCCAAAACGGTCCAACCGCCCAGCGATCGCGTGCTCCCAAACGGCCCAGCCTCACTTGCCTCTGCGCAGCCGGCCCGCTCCAGACCGTCCCGGCCCGCTAAGCGGGGGAACGGAGCTAGCAGAGCTAGCTCCCGACTAGGGTGGCGGCGCCGGCAGCAGGCCGGACCAGCGGCGAGGTAGGGGGCGGCGGCGGCCCGCGCGCGGCCAGCGGGGCTGCGGCGACTGGGCGCGGCGGCCAGCAGGCGCAGGCGCGGCGCTCGAGCAGCGGGCACGGCTCGCGGCGGCGGTCCGGCGCGCAGCCAGCGGGGCTGCGGTGGCGCGGCCGGAGGCCAGCAGGCGCGCGACGCAGCCAGCGTGCGGCGCGGCGACCAGCGGGGCCTCAACGGCGCAACCAGCCTGGCGGCGCTTGGCGCGAGCGCGCGGCCTGCGGGGCTGCGGCGGCGGCGGCCCGGCCAGCGGCGCGGCTGGTGCGGCTTGCGGCCGGCGGCGCGATGACAGCCAACAGGGCTCGTACGCGGCCGGCGCCCGCACGCGCGTGTGTGTGCAAAAAGAGAGAAAAAATGGGTAGATTCAACTCGTGCATGAACAGTACAAGATAAATATTTGTAGATCAATCGGATCTACTAAAAAAACCCAGATCGGCACAGTAGGTACACGCATAGACGGTACAGTCAACAAAATTCTAATCCGGGAGTGATTAGATCGACATTGGTCGGCGACAGCAGGTCAGCTCGACTCCCGGGAAGAAAAATCCGCATCTTAGATGGGATCTGATCTAAGATCTGAACGCAAATCTTGAAAGGAAATCGAGAGACGAATCCATTTTTGCGG
Source organism: Avena sativa (assembly GCA_916181665.1). Classification (NCBI taxonomy): domain Eukaryota; kingdom Viridiplantae; phylum Streptophyta; class Magnoliopsida; order Poales; family Poaceae; genus Avena; species Avena sativa. The sequence continues at coordinate 348,953,471 of OV702293.1, read as the reverse complement.
TCAGATTCGGGTTACCTTCAACGAAAGCCTGCGTGATGCAGGCTCGACGGTGGCTTAACGGAGGCTCGACGGAGAGACACGTGCTGATAACGTGTTGAACACCCTCTGCTGGCTGGCCGGTCCCGAGGCTATTCCACACCCGAGGAAGAAGACTAGAGTCGAAGACACACAGATTACACAAGTAAATGGCATAAGGGAACAAAGGAAAACTTTATTGATCTTTTTCTCGGTAAATTCATTCCAAATTCTTCAATAAGACTGATACGATTGATTGGTCTGTGCGTTTATCTTATTACTTTTTTGTATCCCCCTGTTCCTCGGATACAATTCGATCCTTCTACGGCCAAATCTCAATTTGTGGAAAGCCTTCGATGGCTTCCTTATGAAAACATCCATTTGTATATGGGTACCTCGGTGTACCTTGATTGGTTACAGAATGGGTTGTTTTCTCACGTCAGAGTACGACTCCTGAGATGGGATAACCTCCAGGGTTTCTCCAGTGTCAACCAAAGGTAGCGATCGAAAAGCATACTACAGTAAGTAGATAGTAAAATACCTGATGTGGGTTGAAGATCACAACTTATAAAAAGGGGTGGGGTATAGAAGACTGGTCGGGTAGACGAGGCCAACTGCTTGTTATACGATAAATCCACGAGCTATTCGGATTGATGGCTAACCGCCCCTATTTACTATGATATCTGTAATCGAAAGTATGCTAGCGAAGGAGGTATATCATGGGGTCCATAAGGTCCCGCACCCTAACCAATTGGGGCTGCTGCTAAGATGAAACACAATGCAGAGATTCTTTTCTCTGCTATGCTACTTTCCTCTTTCTTCCCTGAGGGCATTCCTTTCCTGAACATAGAGCCAAACAGTCTTGCCCGGAACTCTATCCCCCCGATTCCTTCCCTTCTTGAAGAAAACGACACCGAGAACACCATCTAGGCAATAGCACTTGCTAAAATGAAAATACCATCTGCGTCATAAAATATTCTATTGCTATTCGGGAGAACACAGGCTTCGAAAGCTTACTGCCCGACCATGCTACTCTGTTTTGGTTGAAGTACCTTCTGACACTGCTGATTCCATCTTTATATCGTTCGAGCTAGCCCCATGACTTCTTGGTCGAGCGCAACTCTTGTTCGATTTCTCTTTATTTGATCGAGCGCAGCGAGAAGCAAGTCTGGCGAACCTTGTGCGTCAATTCCTTCTTTTCTTGCTCCAATCCACCTCTAAAGAAAAAGAAGATGTGGTTTATACTGCACTTTGTACTTCAATCCATCTTTACGATGTTGCTGAAAAGAAAAGAATACCTATTCAGGACATTGCACTGAAAATTTATCGTGCGATCTGTATACAGAAGGATAAATACAAATCACACAACTTGTATGGGCTAGCTATCAATGTATTCAGTGGTTCGCTGAACGAAGATGATACCTTTCCGTGCGCAGAGGGGATAGATTAAGTATTCATCTGCTGGTAGAAGGCTTGAAGGTTTAGCGTAACCCAGAATAACCTGTTGGAGGAATAACCGCTGTTAGGTGCCTAGCCTTTAATGCTTGCAAAGTCGCTAGGCGGGGTGATAAGATGAAAAAGGTAGTTATATGCATCTCATACTTCATATAGTTGGAGGATTGCACTTTAGGTTGACTACTGCCAACAAATTCCGTTTTTGTCTCAAGGAAATCCCTCAAAATGATGATACCTTGATTTTCAGTTTGATAGTCAAAATTCTCTACATAACAAAATCTGTGTGAAGGTGCTCACGATAGCTCAGACGAAGTGCAGACGAAGAAGGAATATTAAAGGTAGTTGACGGTTGGGAAAGCAAGGGTGAATCCTTTGATACAGGTTGAGCTCATCTCCTTCTCTGTCCTATCAGAGAATCTAAACAGTGATTCTTTCACGCCTAAATAAAAAGATAAGAATCCGGATCCTCCGATAGATAAGAAGAGAATGCAGGTAGCCTAGTAGCAAGGAATGGAATCAAAAAGAAAGAAGAGAACGAAATGAGAACAGAACTTTGTATTGGTAACTCTCCTGTAGTTATGTTTAACCTTGAATGCAATTTATAGATTCAACAGCAATAGTCCCTCCGACTCGAAAAGTAATAACGAAAATGGCTAATCCAATAGCAGATTCCGCAGCTGCCACTGTTGGAACTAATGAAGCAAATGATTGATCCATCATATCATCCAAAGAAACGGAAAATACCAAAAAGTTCAAATTGACAGGACATAATAAGAATATTTTGTCTATTAAGGAGGATTCCCCGAATACCTAAAATAGAGATGATCATAGAAAAAGTGAAATATTTTATAGGATCCGTTTCGGAAACATGGAATGTCAGAGAAATTCAAATTATGTGAGGAAAGAAGTACTGCGTAGAGTCCAGGGAGAGGTCGTATGGTAGTAATAGAATGGTTTCATTATCCTTCTCCGTCATCTTCGATGAACGTGAGAGGTAATTCTCCATTACGCACCTGTCTTTCTGCCCTGACCCAGTGAATAGCTCGAAAGTAGTAGCGTGAACTGTTTTGATCAAGTCGAAGGCCCTCATGTACGAGCCAAAGCTTCCTAGGATCATGTAAGTCGTCCTCTTTATGTAATAGCGTGGCCGCAGCGAGATCTTCGGCGCTTTCCTCGGCTAAATAATGATTCCAGACCGCGGTAGCATCGATCGTTTTTAATAGAGCGCCAATTTCCTTTTGGAAATTGATGACAACGGCCAGGCGGGAATTTTCGTCCAGCGTAAGGGGCCGTTGTTCGGGAAGAGCTTCACCTCCTCGCGGAAGAAACGGCGCGACAGCACGAGTCAAATCATTGTCACCGAACATCAGAACACTTGTGGCAGGAGCATCGCTATATTCGGAAGTGAAGACGAGTGCTTCCGCCACAAAAAAAGAAGTGAAGCTGCATATAAGAAAGAAGAATTTTATGATAAGCAAGGAGAAAAAGAGGTAAAATAGAACCTCCATGATTTTCCTTGGTAAGTACAGATAGAAATTTATATAGATCGAGGCCCAACACAAAGTTAGGATTCGATTGGAAACCACGAATAGGAATGAAACGGCAATAGCTCCTATATGAACTACTGGAAAGATCATAGCGGAGAAGTCGAGACCTAACAAAATAAGTAAACCAGAAGTGTCGCAAAAGACTAGGATGTGAAACAAAACGGAATGTACCGGATTTTTAGCATGTACAACCATCAAACCAGAGACCAAAGCAGGGCTCGACAAAACAGAAAGTATCATGGTACGTCGTGAGAAAAATGAGAAATTCAAAGGAAAAAAGTGATTGGCGCATGCAGTCGCCAAGGTTATGCAGAGACGGGGACAGGATTCGAACCTATGGCCCTCTGTCCGCTTCAAAAAGGATAGTTGATCGAACCGAAACTTTTGAAGTACGAGTTATTAATTTCAAATCCAAAAAAGTGTACTTCCTTTACGCTTGATGTAGGATTTACCTATTAATATGAAGCTCACTCTTCTGCTGACTTGAGTCCAGAAGGGAAGCGACTGATTTCCAATTCTTCTTTGTTAGCGCTTGACTCCTGTGGAATTCCATTAACAAGCTTAAAAGAAAGCCTTTTATTTCGTTTTTGAGATACTAGTTATTTATAGTATAGGCACAGTGTAGAAACGGTTAGGAGCTTTCGATCCCTGTTTGCTCGACCCGATCCTGGAACAAAGTGACAAAAAAGAATGTTTAGTCCATTTGGAAAGAAACATGAGGATCTGCGGGTACCGCCGTTAGACGTGGACAAGGTCCGTTTCCTTTAACTAAATCGAATCTCGCCTAGAAGTTACGGCACCTGGAGCATTTCTTTGAGTATATCTCTCAACTGGGTTAGTTTTGAACCATCCGCAGGACAAGATGGATCTCTAATTCATTCTATATATAGTGGAGTCTTTTACGAATCAAAAAAGAGTAGAATCAGGGCCCTACTATTTGACCTCACTATTACTTTCATTCCCAGCTTTATCCCAATCTTATGAAGTAGCGCAAAGGCAAACGAAGGATCATAAAAGCAAGGAAATCTTCATTCCTCTAGCCAAGTAACGAGGGAGGTCAGAGCTCTGACGATCTGGTCGGGAAAAAAGACAAATCAAGTAGCAGGAATCGTTGAATTCATTACTCGACCACTCTAATTTTCACACAAGTAGGATAACTAAGGGATTGATTCCATCGAAGAATAAGTACACTATTTTCGCTTTGATTCTTGCATTTTGGATTGCGAATAAGCAAGTGCACTAGCAGTTTTGATTGTGTTCTCCGCCTTTTTACCAGGAATGCAATGAGGAAAGACAGATAAACACATCGCCTCGTTTAAGACTTTCAAAGCATCAGTTGAATGACTATTCTGCTCCATTCGGAAATACGCAAAAGTATGTCCCTTATTTGAGATCTCTTAAGATCAGCTATTTGCTAATATGATAAAGGTGGACGCTGTACTTGTCTGAAAACAGAAACTATGATGATTCACATTACTGGCTTGCTGCGGGAAAGCTAACATGTGAACTTGCTCAACATAAAGTGGAAGGAATGTGTAGTAGAGATATTAATCGCTGTATGAGAAGATCTACTTGAGACCTCTGAACCAACTTCATTCCAGAGGAACGAAAGCAGAATGAAAGTACTCA